>OV702297.1:372131452-377131452 GCA_916181665.1 Avena sativa | reverse complement strand
GGTGACAAGTGAATGCGATGCACCAGAATCAAACAACACTCTAGCAAGTACTGAATTAACAGAAAACATACCCAACACGACGTCTGGCGCTTCCTGAGCTTCTTCAGCATGCATGAGAAAAAGACGGCCGTTGCGGTTGAGCGAGTTCCCTAGGGCAAACCTTCTTCCAGGATGAACACGACGATGTTGCTGAGCTGGGGCATTTGCATTGGGGGTTGCGGCATTCTTCTTGTTGGGGCACTCGTTGGAGTAGTGACCCTTATTTCCACAGTCATAACAAGTCACTTGCGACTTGTCCTTTGCTGCAACAGGCACAATATTGCTTCCAGTCCTCGGGGCAGTGTTGGTGTTGGTGGCAACATTGTTGTTGAACTTGGGTGGGGCACGGTTGAAATTGTTAGAGTTTCCGGGGTTGTTGTGATTTCCTCCGGTCCTTGGGTTTCCACGGTCGGGATAGGTCGGACGGTTCATCGGGGGTCTGTTGGTTCTCGGGGCAAATCCTGGAGATGGGTTAGGGTGATACTTTGGGGTCTGATGGGTTCCTGGCTGATGCATCATGCGACGCTTGCGGTTCTCGTTGGCTTGGTTGATCTTTCCTTCCATTTGGATGGCAGAGTCGACAAGGGCTTCAATATCAGCAAAAGGGATATTGACTAACACCGTCTGCATCTCATCGTGCAGTCCATTCAAGAATCTCTCCTTCTTCTTGGCTTTAGTGTCGATCTCATCCGGGGCATACCTAGCTAATGACAAGAATTTGTCACGGTATTCCACTACGGTCATCCTTCCTTGCTTCAGTTCTCTGAACTCATCTCTCATTCTCTTGATCAAACCCAGTGGCACATGGGTTCTGCTGAACTTGACCTTGAATTCCTCCCAGGTCATCATCTATCCTCCGGTCATTACACGAACGCTGTTCCACCATGCTCTTGCATCTCCGGCTAGATAGTGGGTGGAGAACAGGACTTTCTCGTTAGCTTCCACTCCGGCTACTTCCAGGTTGTTTTCCATGGTTTGCAGCCAATCATCGGCGTCTAAAGGCTCTTTCGACTTAGTGAAAATGGGTGGGTTGGTATTCTGGAAATTCTTGAGCTTAGATCCATGGTTGTCCTGATTTTCGTGGCCTTGGTTGTTGTTGGCCATCTGAGCTATGTGCTAAAGGGTGGCGAAGTTGGCTTGAAGTTCGGCTCTTTCAGCTTCGCGGTCAGAAACCAACATTTGCAGGATCTGCAACATCGGGTCCGGGGATGAACTACTTCCTCCGCGTGGCATCTGAAGATTGATATAGATCATGAGAAAAGAGGGAAATTTCTAAGGTTCGGGGACTTTTGAAAGGTTTTTAAAGTTTGACTTGTATTTTCTAGCAACTTGCTTTTCATTCATTCATTCATAGCACACGATACAACACACACCACAAACACAAGAAAAGCAGATGGTTTTAAGAACCATTCTAGAAACTACGATGCAGTGGGACCGAATAAAATTCACTACGCTAGTGCTCAAGTGCTACTACTCCTCGGAGTCGGTGTACTCGTCATCCTCATCATCCTCATCGTCATCGATGAAGGCGAAATCATCCTCATCGGTGAAGAAGTCCATAGCCTGATCCTCTAGAAAATCATTGCCATCGCTGAGATAGGAGTAGGGGTCTCCACGAAGATCTTCTCCGGTGTTCTCCCTTTCCTCTAACTGCATGTCTCTCTCGTGTATGGTCTCCTCCAAATCCGATATACGGTGGCGAAGACGGGCAATGATGTGCTCCTTCTTGTCGAGCTGACGGCGGCAAGACTTGCGATCCTTCGCTAGCATGGCGATGGTCTGATCCTTCGTCTTGATGATGGCGGACTTGTGGTTGGAGTAGTCACAGCAATTATCCAATTCCTGCTGACGATCATACATCATGAAGCTAAGGTGGTCCAACTGAGTCTTCAGCTCGGGGTGGTATGGGGCTTCCAGTGGCTGTCCCATAGCATCACGCCTTGGACAAAACTCAAAAGCGGGTACCCTTGATCTGATTAATACTCTGCCCACACAGACGGGCAAGAGCTTCCTGCATGGCCCTGGCAAGTCCATCGAGCCATTTGTTTTATCTTAAGGTGAACTGAATTCCCTCGGCAGTGGGAGGTTCAATCTTTCCTCGGAGACTTGCAACAATTAGCCACTGTAGATCTTCTCCTCCTTGATCATTGAGCTGAGCGCCGAAGAACTCGGGGTGAGGACGCTCCAGAAGTTCCGAAAGCTGGTCCAAATCCCGCTCAAAGATGAGGTCTCCTCCATTCCCCAACTGGTAAAACTTGTTGTACCTCACGTCCATCTATAAGAATATAGGATGAGTAAGTTAGTAGAGTGATCAAGTGTGTCAAATTTTAGGTATTTTGCAAGAGTTTTTGAGGAACATGAATTTTTATGAAAGAAACAAGGTGATAAGAATGGGAATAAGTTTTTGTAAATGTTTGCTTCCTTTGGTTTTGAAACTAAGTTTTTGATTAAAATGGCCAGTCTAACTAGGGTCTCCTATGGTCAGGATGGCTCTGATACCAACTTGTCAACACCCGGATTTTTAATCCCAGATGCATGTTATGCCATACATCGCAATCCTAGGATTACCATTTTTGCGAGACATAACAGATTTGGATATCACAGTACATCATCCATTACAAACCATACATAAGGTCTTACACAAATAAGGATCTCATGATCCAGTTCTTAATACAACTCAAGCAGCGGAATAACATAATAATAAAGGTAGCGTAGGCGAAGCTCCCTCTTCGGGGTCACAGGCAATGCTGACGATGGGAGATGATCCTAGTTATTGTAACCTTCCTGGGGTCCATCCTCCTGGTACTCCTCTTCATAGTCTGGCCACGGGAATAGCCAGGGACAAAGCCATGAGTACTCTTTAAGTACTCGCAAACTAATACTAACAAGTGAAGGGGTTTTTTGTAGTAGGACTCTAAGCTCTAGGATTGTTTTGCAAAAAGCTAGATTTACCTCTACTAAGTTTAGAAACGAAGAAAGCTAGTTGAAGTTTTATAACACCTAAGTGGGAACTTGAATTTCATATCAGAACTCTATTGTGGTCAAGTCAAAGTCTCAATTCATTTCACAAGTCATTTTGAAAACATCTGACGGGGGAACAATATGGCCACTCCAACTGTCCATAACCGCGAACGCGGCTATTCGAATAGTTTGACACTTTGCAGAGATTGTACACTTTCACCACAACATTTGATACATCCGTCATGAACAAATCCTGAATTCACCATACTTAGTATGCGGATAATCAATCCTAACCTTTCGATTACACACCCTAGTATAGGCACCTCTCCTGTGAGTTTGGCCTCCCAACCATGACCAACTGTCATCTTGGGTACTGCACAGGTGGACAATCTTCACAAGGTAGCCTCAGCTCAGACCTTGGCCGTGAGGGAACCCACGCTAAGGTATATAAGTTTCTAGTCAAGCCCTACCCAATTCTCGGGTATTGTGGTTGTACGGTAAAATTGGAATGGTATCGCATCCAGACAACCATCGGTTTTATAAAGGGCTAAGGCTCATGCCTTAACATTTTCATCATCCAAATCATCTGGTGTTCGGAAACACATGTCAAAACATTTTAGTAGAACGATCCATGATTCTAAGGTTTTCATAACCATTTTCCACCAAGTATTCCCATCTAATGTTGATCAAGTTTTATGCTTAGCACTAGCATCTACAAGTGGGGGTGAGTACTAATGAGGGGTGGTACACAAGTGGAGTTTAACTAAGTTCAATCTCATGCCTTAGGATGACATAAAGATTATCTAGCTTAGGCCAAATTTTATGCTCTTTATGCAACCTTCAATTATCTTCCTAGAATCTACAAGTCACTTAAGTAAACTCTAAGAGAAAGCTTTGATAAAGAAATAAAGTATAAAGCTTGCAAGTAAAACTAGGATTGGGTATCATCAAATGTGTCCAACCAAGCATGCTTAGTGCATGGCATAGGTTATCTAACTTTCATAATTGCAAGTGCTAGCTTGACTTGTGCAGAGAAGTGGTTGAAGTTCTCCTCGGCTTCTTCTTCGTAGTATCCTCCTTCCTCCTTGTATCCTTGGTCGGTACTAGCGTTTATGAATAAATACGAGGTACACAATCACCAAACAATACTTAAATACTTTCAATCATCACACAAAAGTGTTCTATAGATGATCTAGCATCATCACTAATATCACAAGAATAAAGCATTTGTCTTATTTATTCATTTGTTTAGAAAAGTAATTTCTACTCATTGAAAATCTACTTAAGATTTAATATTCCCCAACTCAAACATGGGATGTGACACATATCATCACCACATATTTCAGTACATGGGAATGTGATTTAAAGTGGTGTCACGATTTAATAAGGTTTAACCTTTTATTTTAATTAAATAAAGTGACTAGAAATGCCTATGTGGCATTCTTTTATTACTTGGACATTATTTCTTTAAGTAAACCCATATGTTTTTATATAATCTGAAAGGTATGATCAAATGTGATTTTTGAGAGTTGGAATCAACTCAAAAGCTATTATGGTTGAAATTTTAAAAATGTTTGAATGCATAAAAGCTTCTGACTTGTTATTTTTATCAAGGGTGATCTATATATCCAAATTATTTGAATCCAACGGGCTTGGATTAAGAATTTCAGTATCTTTATAACAAAATTGGTTTCATGTAATTTGGTTCACTGAATCGATCTGGGTTGATTTTTGAAACTAGGTACATAACTAGGTTTGAATTAAAATGGAAAAAGCTAAATTCAAACGACTGGGCTGCGCGGGAAAGGTTAACGGGCCGGCCCATTGTCACTCCACAGCACGGGGCGCAACTGTTAGGGGGGTCTACTGGTCAGTGGCTCTTTAAACGCGAAGCGGTACGGGGCGATGTGGTGCGTTGGGTTAGAACGAAGATCGATGGCTGAGGGTCGTCGTCGACGATGAACAAGTCACCGGCGAGATCGAACCCTAGCGGCTCGGTGGGGGTGCATAGGGGGCATACCGGGGCTCCAGTGACGATGGCGAGGCGGGAAAACGACGAAGTCGACGACGGCGAACTTAGGGGTGGTCGCGGCAGCTCCAGGGGTGGACGAAATCAACGGCTCCTCTTCTCCTCTGCAGCGGCGAGCTCTGGCCAAATTCCGGTGATGTGCTGCTCGCCTTGCTCCGGGAATGAGGTGGGGTGGTTCTGGGTGAGAGGGGAGTAGAATGGTGTGAAGAATTCGAGCGTGGGATGCCTCTATTTATAGTGGCGAGAGGGGACCGAGAGGGATGGGCAGGCGACGGTGGCGACACGGCTACAGGTGGCTAGAGCCATGGCCGAGGTTGGTGATCGACGGGCGGTCTCCTGGCGATGCTTTATGGTTTAAATTCACGTGTAGGGGCGGTGGCAAACGGTCGGGAACATGCGGTGCTCTGTGAGGCAGAGGCGGCGAACTGTGCGGCGAGCGGTGGCTATGGGGTACGGGCGATGAAACGAGAATGTCTGGTGGTCTCCTTGGACGGTGGGGTGCATGCTGGCGGGCGGCAAGGGCTTGAGGTGGTCGGGTTGCGTGGGAACGGCACGTGCTCTGCGGTGCACGTCGGCATGGTCGACAGCGGCACGGGCACGGCTATCCTGGCGGTTCTGGTTGCTGTCTTCAAGCTAGGGCTGGTCAAGAGGGGGCGGTGAGACACGGGCTACCTCCCAGACAAGGTTGGCAGGGCTAGTTCTTCTCCTAGCTTGTTGTCTACACTGGGGTGACATGGGTGCTCTCGGCTTGTTCACCATTGATGACATTGGCGAGCTTACAGTGGTGCTAGTGATTAGTTAAGGTTGTTAGATGATCTACTAAGGCTAGTGGTGTCCAGAGAGGGAACAAGTTAGGCCCAAAACACTGCTCAACATAGTGTTTTGATTTTGTTTGATTTGCATCTGCAACCTGTTTGATGAAATGGCCGCATGAACTTAAGTTTTGAATTTTGAAAAGATTTTTGGTGGGTGTGCTAGGCATGTAATGGGGAGTCTGTGGATGCTTGGGTTTTGAAAATTGAGTTGGTTTGAGTGGTTTTTGAAATAGTGGGATCTTCCCATATGAAATAGATTCAATTTTAAACTATTATTTAAACTAATCATTTGAATGTTTTTGGATGATCACAAAGTGGGCCTTGATACCTTGTTATGAGTACTATCAAGGGGTGCAAAGATCCATACATGTTTCTGTTAAGTTCTGAAAGTTAGGGATAGCCAAAGTAGGCATGGGAGTTAAATTGGCCAAAGTGACCATTCACTTAATTTGTTTGTTTTGACTTGTTTGTCTTTGGGAAAAGTTTAGGGATTGTTTAGATGATGTTTATTTCACCTAAGAATCATTTCACAAGCAAGTAAACACAGAATCATGGCAATTCAAAAGAATCCAAATTTTAATACACACACATATGGATGCTTTTATATTTTTAATTAGAAAAGTTTTTGTTAACCCTAAATTTGATGATTAGAGTTTGATGATCCAAGTTTAGTATTTTTGGGATGTTACAATGATCTTCCTTATCCTTGGAATATATCAGAATATCATCAATAAAGACTATGACGAACTTGTCCAAATATGACATGAAGATCTTGTTCATCAAATTCATGAATATTGCCGGTGCATTAGTCAAACCAAATGGTACAACCAGATACTCATGGTGTCCATATCTTGAGACAAATGCTGTTTTTGGAACATCTTCCGGTTTGATTTTTATTTCATGGTATCCAGATCTTAAATCGATCTTTGAAAATACTCCAGCTCCTCTCACTTGATCAAACAAATCTTGAATTCTTGGTAAAGGATACTTATTCTTGATAGTAATGTTATTTAGATTTCTATAATCACCACACATTCTTCTTCCACCATCTCTCTTATCCACAAAGATTACTGGTGTTCCCCATGGGGATACACTTTCCTGTATAAATCCTTTTCTAGCTAACTCATCAATTTGCTCTTTGAGTTCTTTCAACTCTTTGGGTCCCATCTTATATGGTGCTTGAGCTATTGGTGCTATACTAGGAATTAGGTCAATAGTAAACTCTATCTCCCAGTTTGGTGGCATTCCTGGTAGCTTTGCTGGAAAAACATCTTGAAATTCATTTACTACAGGAATCTCTTCCAATTTGACCTCTTTCATTGATTTTAACTGCAGATCCACCATGATATGACTGTGCTTATCTGCTTGGTAAACTATCCTTGCTCCACTTGGATTTTTGATTGAGACAGTTTTCTCCTCACAATTTATCTGAGCTCCGTGTTCCATCATCCAATCCATCCCCAGTACTACTGCAATTCCCTTCAAAGGAATCACATAAAGGTCTGCGAAATAAGTACAACCACAGATCGAGATAACCTGATCTTGTTTTATGTGCCATACAATCACATTCCCTCCTGCCGTAACTACTGTCATAGGACTTTCTAATGTTGCCCTTCTAATCCGGAACTTATCACAAAATTCTTCAGAAATGAATGAAGTAGTTGCACCAGGATCAAATAGAACTTTGTCGGGATTGGTAAGGATATTGAGCGTACCTATCACTGCATGCTCCGAATTATCCACCTCCTCAAGGGTTGCACAGTTTAGTTTCCCGGTAGGTCGGTTCCTCTTGCCATTGTTGTTCTTGCCAATATTTCCTCCTTTATTGGGTTGTCCATTTCCTCCACTGGCTTATCCTCCACCCTTGGTAGGCTAACCTCCTGGTGTTTTGCTCGGACAATCGGGCGTGATATGCCCCTTCTGACCACAACCATAGCAAATCACTACAGGATTTTTGCATTCCCTCTAGCAATGCCCTGAAATTCCACAATTGTTACAAATAACATTCCTTCTCGGATTGGATTGATTTCCACCACTGCCCTTGTTATTGTTGCCATAATTCCTATTCCGAGGTTTAAACTCCAGGTTGGGTTTAGGTTTGCTTGCCTGAATTCTCTTAGTTTCCTTTTTGGATCTCTTCCTTCACTCCTCTTGGACATCCTCACTGCTCATAAGTTTGCTTGTTGGCTAACCTTAGCTGCATCTTCACAAATGGATTTAATCCACGCAGGAAACGCTTCTTACGCTTATCTTCAGTGTTGACATCCTCCTCAGCATAACGACACAGTTGACTAAAGTCCCGGATGTACTTCATGACACTAGTATAACCTTGCTGAAGCTCCTAAAATTCTCTCCGCTTCAACTCCATAACACTTTCCGGAACATGATATTCACGGAATCTTTGCTTGAACTCTTCCTAGGTAAACTCCCTTCCTAGTGGTTGCATGGCTAACTGATTCTCCCACCATGATGTTGCAGGTCTAGTCAGAAGATGAGTTGCATACCTCAATTTCTCCTCATCATTGCAACCTATAGTTTTTAGCTTCCTTTTAGTATCTGCTAGCCAGTCTTCTGCATCCATTGGTCCAGAAGCTGATGCAAAAGGCAATGGTCTTGCAATCTGGAAATCAGATAGACTCACTCCTCCACCTTCAGGTGCCCTCTGATTTGCTCGTCCCAGCAGCTCTTCCATGAACTTGTTCTGGGTCTCTTGCATCATTTGCATGCATTGCATAAAGTTCTGCTCCATTAACGGCCTCATTGGTGGTGGTGGTGGTAATAATTCCTGGTTTGTTGCATCTGCATCGGCCTTTTCCTCTCTTGCTCCATCCGCTGCTGCTCAGTTTCCATTCCTACACCCGTATCCATGACCCTCTAGTCCTGCAACATAAAGCGAATACTCATAATTACATCATGCAGATGTGTTCTAAGCTCGACTTTACGCATAGAACTAGTCACACAATGAAGATCCAAAGAAAATACAAATATGCATTTCACATAATATCATAATGATACAAAGTCATTACAATATATACCATATAGGTATAATCACAAAACTACCTTATTACTTGGGGTACAAAACACGGTACTTTATACTACTAAATAAATGCCTCCTTCTAGTAATAACTACGCTCGTCGTACATGCCCGATGTCCAACCGTGATGACGTGTTGTTCGTCGCACAGTTTATGGAACATATGGCCTTCCAGAAGGAACATACTCTGTATCTGAAGTGTCGGGACTTGAGTCATTACTCAACCTGAGCGCATTGACTCCCTCCAGCTCAGCTGAAAAGTCTTTAGAAACATATTCAACATTATCTCCAGCCTGCATCCCCTGAGCTTCATTTCTTGAGTTTTCAACAGGATACGCAGATCCTGCTGCTTCCCAGGTGCTCTCTTGGGCAAGATAATTAAACACTGGATAATGTATATTCCCTGGGTTTTGAGAAGATGTTGATGATTCAAACACTCTCTCCTCGGGATCTTCTTCTTCCTCCTGATTATCTATTGACATGGTATTTCTACTACTATTATTAGGGTTCATTCTTGCACCCATCCCACTAGATTGTCCAACATTTCTGTCAGAACCATCTGTGGACATCTGGTGTTCATGAGATCCATTATATGATCCCATTCTCCAACCATCCGAATTCTCAATAGGAAGTTCTGAGTCAGAACCATCCTCTGAGCCCTGTGGTACTGCATACCTCATATCCATAGTAGGATCATGTATAGGTTCAGGTCTTGGTGAATAAGGATATGGTATAAAAGATTCAGGATCTATAGGTATATCCTTAAAGATAGGTGTTGCACTACTACTTGCTTCCTTCTCTAACTGGAATGCTAACTGCTTCCTCCTTTCTGGATCAGTTAGATCCTCTAACACATCATTTTTTTCTTCAACAATCACTTGATGTGTCTTATAAAAAGACGCAACGAGTGTTCGATACCGATCCATAAACTTGGAAGCTAACTTAGGATGCTTCTTAACCAAAGTAATATGATCCTGTATAGGCTCCGAGTCTATAGAATCATGAGGTATCATAGAGAATGTGCTACCTTCTAGCTCCTTGGTTTTCTGCTCCTAGATATTAGTTATCGCCTCCACAATAGCAACATGATATGCTGCTAAATGGCTCCTACCTTCTCCTATAGGTAGATCATGATATAATCCAAGCTTCTCTGGAAGTTGGATACTCACACGATACTTGGATAACATCCGGCCATCAAGGTAAGTGATAGTGTTCACTAGAATTCTAGTTGGACAACTAAAGAGCTTTAAAAGTTGACGAAGTTGGTCTGTGAAGGATCCTTGATAATCATCAAGAGTCTCCTCTTTCCTTACCAAAGTCTGTTTTGGAAACTTTGGTGCCATATCTCTGTATATCAGAAAAATAATTTTTGATTAGTATCCAATGATATATTGCATCATAACAAAGAATTATCGCACTAAAATATATAACGGAATATTCTCATTTGAATACCCATTATATTACTTTTAGAGAATTCTTTATCGTTGCTAAATTTCCTACATGTAATACCCTTTACTAGGTTTCCAACCTAAGGTCAAAGCAATTTGCTCTGATACCAACTGCGGTGACCCAGCATACCACTGCATGTGTAGTATACTATAGTTGTTGACATGACATCCATAGAACACCGTTCTGTAAATATCACATCTCTCAGAGTGGTACAACAAAAACATTGCGGGTCCATATTACCAATGTACACACCTTATTATTATTACAATACCGGAAGTTCAAGACTTCAAAAGGTTCAACTTACAAACCAAAATATAAAGTGTTTCAGGGGAATATAAAAGTAGCAACTCCGACTAGGAGTTGAGCTCAGCAGCTTATTCTATGAGTTCATGCTGCTCGGCTCCGTTGGTTACTACTAACTCGGGATACTTAGTTGGACTCGTTATCGTCAACACCATAGCGGATCTCGTAATCCACTCCTTCAACACCTCCGGATAGATCAGGTTCCTCGTAGAACACATCTTCTTGGCATTCGGCTGCATACATTGGCACGTCATCGGGATCCTCAGAGTCTAAGCAAGGGATCAAAGGAAAGAATGAGTAACAGCGTTACCCAATAAGTTCATTATATGAAAGGTGGGAAGTTTGATGCTCTAACTACCACCTTGGATTATAAATCCTTCGCACTATGCAGTTTTTGTAAATCTTTCTTCAAAGATTGATTTTATTCTGAAAAACTATGACAATCAGCCTTCACAGGTTGACCAGAACTTTCATCGAGTTCCTTTACTGCCGCGTTCGTAGCTCCTTCCCGGAACAGGGAGTAACAAGTTACAGTTCTTACACTCTGTAGAGGTGCGTTACTTTACCCATGAGAGATCAACTCCTTGTTGCACAACCGGGCGTACTTTCCCATCCACAATTCCATGATGTGGGGCCCAGTAGTTGGTCCAAGCCAATCACTGCCCCCTTCGCGACCCTGCATGCCTCCTTGGTGTACACCATGCCCACATAATGAATTACGGCAATGGTTTGTACAAATCGTTAGATGCCAGAACTATCGTGGGACGATGAGGGTTCCCACCCATATGCTGCATATCCTCTACGAATTACCAATTAATATGCACGCTACAAGGATAACAGCCACGACCTGCACATCCGACTTCATGCGAGAGGAAGAAGATACAACTGACTTCTTTGTCCCATTCCAAATCTCATGGCTAACGCGTAATATACGGCGCTAGAATCACTGATGTCAGGGATTATTAAGTCCCTACTTGATCATCATTGTTGCAATTAGAACTCTAAGTTATATTGCTCCATTATATCACCACTTAGGATGATATCTATAATTTCTTTATTTGTGAAAATATTATTTTCTTTCTTTCTTAGCATAAATGTTAACACACAATTTGCAAATACTTTGATAAAGACTCTTCAAAGGACATGACAAAGTGATGAACTTGCCTTGTGATGGCAAGGTAGTGAAGTGTGATGCTTGCACTGGACCTTGAGCTTCTATGTCTACAAAAACATCATTATTGTCCGGTAAGGACAATATTTAAAGAAGCAAAATGATTATGCAGGTAATGTAATGCATTATTTAATTTTATATGCATTTACCCTATTATTATATAAGGTGCCTTTTAGTAATAAAACATTTATAAATATTACTTTTTAATATTTTTAACATATATTGAATTATTTTATTTTATTTTCCTTTTATTTGACTTTTATTGATTTAATAATTCTTTTTAGGAATTATGAATTATACATTAAAAAATGTTATTAAATATTTATTTAGTATTTTTCAAAAATACTATAGTATTAATATATAATGAAAGTGATTTTTATTTATTTTTATCATCTTTCAATAATTTTGTAAAATTCCATAAGCAATATATAAATTACAAAATTCTTATAAAAATTTAAATGTCTAAAATTTTATATCTTATTTTATTTGGATAGTGCGGATTATTGTGAATCCAAAAATATTTTACTTATAATTTTGGACTTTTATTTTATTTTCTAGGATTTAATTAAGTCCAGGGGTATTTTGGTCTTTTCCTTTTTATTCAAACGGGCCTGAAAGGATTTCTGAGCTGGTTTAATCTTATTGGGCCCTAGTGGCCCATTAGTCGTAGACAAAAGAACCACCCCGAAGGGTCTAGCCTAACTCGGCCCACTCCTTACTGCCTATCTCTCCCTCGAGCTCATCCTCTCCTCCTCTGACCCCGACCCCGTGGCTGGCGATGCCGCCGCCGATGATTCCCGCCGCCGTGGGCCATTCTGGTCACCGCCGTGGTGCAACAGGGGGTTGTCAACAATGCTGGTCCTTTCTATCCAACTGGATTCGAGCCTGGGGCTCTCCTGCGACAGATTGATGCCGTCCCGAACCCTAGGGTTTGGGGTTGGCATGGATCCTGGTGTTGTTTCCGCCGCCGTCGCGCGTTGTGGTGATGCTCCTCGCCTCTATGTGTGTTCCTGGTCGCCGACGTGGCGTCGTATGGGTTGCAGTGCCCCTCCTGGGGTGCTCCCCGTGCTGCCATGGTCGTCGTCCCCTCAGCTTCCTCTTCTAGTCTTCAGCGAGGACCTATGGTGAGTTTGATTCCTCTCCCCTAGTGCTCTCTATGCTTGCTGATTCGATGCTAGATGCTGGCATTGACCTCTCTGGTTACTGTCTGGTTATAATTAGGATATTTTATCCATTTAGGGTTCTTATCCTGGGGTTGATCATATACTGGATGAATTAGTTCATGTCTGGATGGTCTGTACACATGCTAAATGATTATTGGCCCGAGGCTTGTTGCTTGAGATGAACCATGATTAATAAAATCAGTGACTTGATAACTTTTCACTTTCATTTATGGGTTTGTGCTCATGATTATGATATGATGAAACCACTGTCTTAGACAGTGAAGTTTAGCATAGGAATATCCTAGTTATGATTCCTATGTTAACAGGAAAATGATTAGTAAGTTAATTGTTAGAATTTGTGATGATTAAATGTCTATCCTGATTCATATAGAATTGTTCTTGTGACACCATCATGGTATGGCACACAAGTTTGATTCTAATCCATTGTTTGGGTTGGTTTAAGCTAAATACAAACTTGGCTTTACAAGATAAATAGAGATGCTCTTCTCTGAATTCCCTAAGACCAATGATGTTGGTCTAAAGCTTAGGGATTCAGATCTTATCTAGTTGATTCATATAGATAGTCTTGGTAGTGGTACCAGCTATAGTTTCTTGAATCAAAGCTTGGAAAAATGATAGTAAGCTTGATCATGATCTGGATCCAAAATATTAGTTTCTAAGGTGCTACCCTTTCTTTAGGTATGTGCCTAGAAATAAATCATAGATATATTTATGCTTGAATTTTAAGATATAGCCTAACAACCAGAGAAATGATGTTGCTCTAAGCTCTGGCTGGATCCAGGTACTTTGTTGTTTTCTTTTAGAGTTAAAAATCCCTATGATGGAGTCACTCCACTTGGGTGCTTTCTGAGGGTTTGTTTCATTAAACAACACATGCTTCTGTCTAAATGATATGATTAGATCATGTGAAGGTTTTATGAAACTCACCACAGAATCTGATGTTTGTGGAGTAAGGTGGTGATGATGATCTTGTTTTGCTGAGCTTCTGTGCTTGACCTTGAGCTAGCCTGCTCTTCCTAGCTCCTGGACTTGGCCTTGCTGTCCACTTGATCCTTCCCCCTCCTTATGTCACCATCCTGGTGATTTTTGGTTGATATTTGGTGGTTTGGTTTGGCTGTTGTGCTTGGTAAGCTGCTGTCTAAGCTGGCTGTTCTTGTGTGCAAGCAGTGGAGATATGCACTAGTGCCTCTCCACGACTGTGCTGATGGTTTTGTGAGTTTGGGGCTGTGCTATGAGGCTGACAGCACACCACATGCATGTTGGTGTCTGTCCTGCCTGTGTGCTTGTTGTGCACTTGTGGATATGTTCAGAATTTGGAACTTACTATTATCTGGTTACTTTCACCTAGCTGGTGAAATTTGTCCCTCTTGGCTGTCATTTGACTTATGGCTTGAAATTTATGAAAGATAAATTATTTCATATTTGGTGAAACTTGCCCCTTCAATAAATTTCTCAATGATGAATTTGTATAGTGCACTTCACTAACATGTCTGAGAGAAAAAATAATACTAACTCTAACCTTATTATTGTTTTATTAATGTTTATCTTGCAGGTACAGATTTGAAGATGAAGATTGTAGTTTAGTTTTTCTTTTATAGAATAGTTATAGAATAATTCAATGTAATCTTCTTATTTTTTTGTAATTTTCATTTAATTATCTTGTAATCTTCCTTTTATTCTTTTGTAATAAAGATTACATTATTATCAACAAAGAATATTATTATTATTATTTATTTACTTTGGTGGAGTGTGTGGATGATTTCAATAAGTTACAATTTTTGTAACTTATTTATATATATGAAATAAGTTTTTATATTCTCATTTTTTTTAGATAAAGTTTTGAGTTAAAATAATTAACTCATAATTAAATCAAGATTCAAACCTTATTCCTAATTCATTTGAATTATAATTCAAACACTCAAGTTTGAAATTCAAATTCATTTTCAAACACATAATTCCTTAAAGATCATATCAAAGTCTATAGCAATCACCCTTTAAGACTAAACCTAATCTCAAAGTATGAAAGAAACATTGATCACTTAAGGTTTTTATTTGGCGAAAAATTTACCCACATTTTCACAAATGAATGCATGCAACATTCCATATTCCTAAATCTACCCTTCGTTAGTTCCTAAATGATGGGATGTTACAATAAGTTACAAAAATATAACTTATTAAAATCATCCACAATCTTCACCCTAGCAAATAAATAAAGAATAAGAATACTTCTTTATTGATAATAGTATAATCTTTATTACAAAATAATAAAATGAAGCTTACAAAAGAATAGAACAAAAGTTACAAAAGAATAAAGAATATTACATATGACTATTCTACAAATAAACCTAAACTAAAATCTTCATTTCCAATCTGTACCTGCAAAATAAACAGAAACTGAATAGAAAAAGAAAAGTTAGGATTATCATTGTTTTACTCTCAGACTTGTTAGTGAAGTGCACTGATCAAGGTTCATCATGGAGTAAACTTTAAAAAAGGGGCAAGTTTCACCAATATGAAAGAATGTATCTTTCATAATTTTAAGCCAGAAGTCAAATGACAGCAAGGAGGGGCAAGTTTCACCAGCCAAGTAAAAGTAATCAGATAATAGTAACTCTCAAATTCAGAGCATATCCACAAGTTACACAGCAAGCACACAGGCAGGACACACACCAAATTGCATGGTGTGTGCTGTCAGCACCTTAGCAACAGCCCAGCAACACAAAACTGCTCAGCACAGCCGTGGATAGGCACTAGTGCATCTCTTCACTGCTCACACCCACAAGAACATCTAGCTTATCCAGAGCCAAATAAACCAGCCACACCATCTCACATCAGATCAAGCCACATATCACCTGATGGTGACATAAGGAGGAGAAGGATCAGGTGAATAACAAGGCCAAGCTCACAGGAGCTAGGAGGAGCAGAGTTCCTCAAAGCCAAGCACAAGCATCAAGGGAATACAAGAACAGCATCAAGGGGAGAAGGACTGGATCAGACCAGCAACACCACCAGCACATAAAGCCATCACCAACATAGTTTTTGTGGTGAGCATCATAAACAACCATGTGATATGTTTATCTTATCCCAAGCAAAGTATATATGCTGATGCATAAGGCAACCTCTCAATAATCACCCAAGTGGGGTGAAGCTATCCTAGAGGTTTTAAACATAAATATCAAGATCAAACTCTTTTCAAAACACCAAATTCTCAGACCAGCCTCACAGAATTGGTGATAACAAAGGAAACCTTTATAGTCTATCAATTGTTCTTACAAAATCTGGGCACATCTCCAAGAAGGAGTAGCACCTCAGATTTTATAAGCCACAAACAAAACCATATATATTAACCAACTAGGATCTAACATCTAGTAAGCAGTTGATGTCTTAACCAAATTGGAAAATGACAGCAACATAGAAGCTTAGTTCCTAGAGCCTCAGACCAGCATCACTGGCTAGGTCAAACAATAAGTTTCCAACTTATCTATCAACATCCATCAAGTCCCAGAAATAACTTTAAGCCTAGTCAGTAACAAGATCTACTTATGTACCATATTAAGAAGGTTTCATAAGCACTGACCTTATCACATAGACAATCAAATAGTCCAACCCTCACAAATCATCTACCAAATCATCTCCCTGGAATTAGAAACAGGGATTATCCTAATTATTTATTCATGATCAAAGAATCATTATATTCTACTGAATAAAATTCAGAACAAGCATCATCTCGCAAGCCAACAATAACTAAGTCAGTAAATTCTCACTTACTAGATCATTACCAGTATCAAGATACTGACATAGATAAACACATCAATTCACCAGAGTACCAGCCAGAGGCAATAATATGCAACCCTAGCATTTAATCCAACCTTAATCACACATCAACATTAGCATCACACAATCAAATGGTGGTGATCACTAACAATGAGGTGCAGAGCATCCCAAATCCCCATTAAACATCACAACCAGATCATAGGAGCATCTTACAAGTATCAGACATGAACCCTAAATGGAATAAATCATCTTAATCAGGACAAGGCAGTAACTAGAGAGGTCACTACCAACATCTAGCATAGGATGAGCGAGCATAGAGAGCACAAGGGGGAGAGGAAAAGAACTCACCAAAGGTCCTCGCTGGAGACTAGAAGAGGAAGCAGAGGTGGCCGACGACCATGGCGGCATGGGGAGCACCCCCAGGGGGGACGCTGCGACCCATACAGCGCCATGACGGTGACCATAGCCACGCCTAGAGGCGAGGTGAATCACCACGACACACGACAGCAGCGGTGGCGCCAGGATCCACACCAACCCCAAACCCTAGGGTTCAGGACGACATTGATCTGCCGCAGGAGAGCTCCATGCCCAAATCCAATTGGACAGGAGGAAAGGGCGTAGTCGACAACCTCCTCTTGCACCATGGCGGCGACCAGAACGGTCCACGACGGCGGGAATCGCCGGCGGCGACATCACCGACCACGGGGTCGGGGATAGAGGAGGAGAGGAGTGAGCTCGAGGGTGAGAGGCAGTGAGTGAGTGGGCTGAGTTGGGCTAGAACCCTTCAGGGTAGCTATTTTGACTAAGTCTCATGGGCCACAAGGGCCCAATAAGAATAAGCGAGCCCAAAAACCTTTAAGGCATGTTTTAATAAATAGAAAAAGACCAAAATGCCCCTGAACTTAATTAAATTCTTGAAAATAAAATAAAAGTCCAAAAATTATAAATAAAATATTTTTGGATTCACAATAATCCACACTATCCAAATAAATTAAGAAATAAAATTTTAGACATATAAATTTTATTAAGAATTTTGTAATTTATATAATACTTATGGAATTTTACAAAATTATTGAAAGGTGATAAAATTAAATAAAAATCACTTTCATCATATATTAATATTGTAGTATTTTTGAAAAATACTAAATAAATATTTAATAACAATTTTTGATATTTAAGTGATAATTCTTGAAAGAATTATTAAATCAATAAAGGTCAAATAAAAAAATAAAAATACAATATATATTATAAATATTAAAATGTAATATTTATAAATCTTTTATTATTAAAAGGACTTTTTATAATAATGGGGAGAATGCATATCAAGTTAAATGATGCATTACATTACCTTGCATAATCATTTTGCTTCTTTAAATATTGTCCTTACCGGGCAATAATGATGTTTTTGTAGACATAGAAGCTCAAGGTCCAGTGCAAGCATCAGACTTCACTACCTTGCCATCACAAGGCAATTTCATCACTTGCTCATATCCTTTGAAGAGTCTTTATCAAAGTATTTGCAAATTGGGTGTTATCATATATACTATAAAAGAAAGAAAATATTATTTTCACAAATAAAGAAATCATAGATATCATCCTAAGTGATGATATAATGGAGCAATAGAACTTAGGGTTCTATTTGCAACAATGATGAGCAAGTAGGGACTTAATAACCCCTGACATCAGTGATTCTAGTGCTGTATATTACGCGTTAGCCATGAGATTTGGAATGAGACGGAGAAGTCAGCTGTATCTTCTTCCTCTCGCATGAAGCCGGATGTGCAGGTCATGGCTATTATCCTTGTAGTGTGCATATTAATTGGTAATTCGTAGAGGATATGCACCATATGGGTGGGAACCCTCATCGTCCCACGATAGTTCTGGCATCTAACGGTTTGTACAAGGAGGCATGTGAGGTCGCGAAGGGGGCAGTGATTGGCTTGGACCAACTACTGGGCCCCACATCATAGAATTGTGGACGGGAAAGTATGCCCGGTTGTGCAACAAGGAGTTGATCTCTCATGGGTAAAGTAACGCACCTCTACAGAGTGTAAGAATTGTAACTTGTTACTCCCTGTTCTGGGAAGCAGCTATGAACGCGACATGAAAGGAACTCCATTAAAGTTCTGGTCAACCTGTGAAGGCTGACTGTCATAGATTTTTATAATAAAATCAATCTTTGAAGAAAGATTTACAAAAACTGCATAGTGCCAAGGACTTATAGTTCAAGGTGGTAGCTAGAGCATCAAACTTCCCACCTTGCATATAATGAACTTGTTGGGTAACGCTGTTAGTCATCCTTTCCTTTGATCCCTTGCTTAGACTCTGAGGATCCCGAAGACATGCCAATGTATGCAGCTGAATGTCAAGAAGATGTGTTCTACGAGGAACCTGACCTGTCCGGAGGTGTTGAAGGAGTGGATTACGAAATCCGTTATGGTGTCGATGATAACGAATCCAACTAAGTATCCTAGTTAGTAGTAACCAACGGAGCCGAGCAGCATGAACTCTATAGAATAAGCTGCTGAGCTCAACTCCTAGTTGGAGTTGCTAATTTTAAATTACGCTGAAACACTTTATATTTTGGTTTGTAAGTTGAACCTTTTGAAGTCTTGAACTTCTGGTATTGTAATAATAATAATGTGTGAATGTTTGTAATATGGACCCACAATGTTTCTGTTGTACCACTCTGAGGGATGTGATATTTACAGAACGGTGTTCTGTGAGTGTCATGTCAACGACTATAGTGTAATACACATGCAATGGTATGCTGGGTCACCGCAGCCGGTGATGGGGATCCGATCGAGCGAGCGTGTTCATGCCCAGCCCAATGTCGAGGCTACGCAGTTGGAACGTGCCCAGAGTATCCTGCACAAGCGTGATAACGATGAAGCTATAGGTAACATGTTTGTTTCAAAGTATTCCATTAATTCTATTCCAAATGAGGTGGTTGTTGCTAGGGCATCTCGGTTAGGTGTTTTCCTAGGTTGCTCTCCTAGTCAAATTAATAACTCAGTTAATAATATTAAGGAATTAGACGTTCACCGTACTTTGGTCATGTTGAAAAGAAATGAAGATAAAATAAAAAATGGGGTCACATCTACTAGCAATTTGGTTGTAAATGAGGCTACTGAACTTTTTTTAGACCTTGAGGAGGAAGAGCAACAAGGCTCTGAGGGTCATAAGGACCATAGTCCCAAGGTAGCTAAACAAATAAGGGTGTATAGGAGAAGAACATCTGAGGGATCAGCAGTAAGGCGGAGCGTTAGGATTAGTAATTAAAGAAAATCATCATGAAAGGATCGTTCTGGAACAGTGATGGGTTTAAGGACCCGGCAAAACATTCGGTTGTTCGTGAGACAATTAGGGAACACAAACTAGATTTTTTTGTTGTCTTTGAAACATGAAGAGACAATTTTTCTGCACCTTTCTTAAGAAACTTGTCGGTGGTCGAGACTATGTTTGGTACTGCCTTCCTCCTATAGGAAGATCGAGGGGTATTCTAGTGGGGTTGAACTCTGAAACTTTAAAAGTTAAGAACATTGTTGTCGGAGAACGGTGTGTCAAGTTTCATTTAATATCCAAAGCTGATAATTTTGAATGGTCTTTAGTAGCTGTTTACGGAGCAGCTCAAGATGCCCAGAAAGGAGAGTTCTTGGCAGAGTTGGTCTGATTTTGTGAGGATGATGTTCAGCCGTTGTTAGTTGGAGGAGATTTTAATATTATTAGAAGACAAGAGGAGAAGAATAATGATAACTTTAATGCTAGGTGGCCCTTTATTTTTAACACGATCATTGAAAGCCTCGACCTCAGAGAATTAGCTCTATCTGGGAGGCAATTCACATGGGCCAACAGAAAAGAAAATCCCACTTTTGAGAAGCTAGACAGAGTGCTAGCCAGTGTGTCTTGGGAACAGAAATTCCCTTTAGTTAGTGTGAGGGCATTAACTAGAACAAGCTCTGATCACACAACTCTAATTATTGATTCCGGCGAGCAGGCACACCAAGGGAATAAGTATCTTTTTTCTTTTGAACTAGCATGGTTACGCCATGAGGGTTTTTATGAGTTGATCGCTCATGAGTGGGGCGTTGTTTCTCATGGTGATGGTGTTGGAGATATGCCCTAGAGGCAATAATAAAAGTAGTTATTATTATATCTTTGTGTTTATGATAAATGTTTACATTCATGCTATAATAGTATTAACAAGGAAACATTAATACTTGTGTGATTTGTGAACTTAATTTGAAGTCCCTAGTAAAGCCTCTATATAATACTAGCTTGTTGGTTAATAGATGATTGTGGTTTCCCTATCATGAACATTGAGATGTTATTAACAACAAGATCATATCGTTAGGAGAATGATATGATAGGCATACTCCTATAGATAAGCGTAGCATAAAGATCAAGTCATTTTAATAGTTCAATTGCTATATGCTTTCTGATACATAGTAATCTAATTCCTTCGACCATGAGATCATGCATATCACCTTTACCGGATGGATGCTTTGATGACATCAAACACCACACCGTAACTGGGTGGCTATAAAGGTGGCATTGAGTGTTCGGAAAGTATTGGTTGAAACACATGGATCAAGAGTGGGATTTGTCCATCCATATGACGGATAGATATACTCTGGGCCCTCTCGGTGAAATGTCATCCAATTAGCTTGCAAGCATGTGACTGGCTCACAAGGGATCACATATCACGGGAACGAGAAAAGAGTACTTATCGGTAATGAGGTTGAACTAGGTATGCAGAGATACCGACGATCATAACCTCGGATAAGTAAACTATCGTGAGACAAAGGGAAATTGATATCGTATGTAAGTGGTTCATTCGATCGCGAAGTAATCGTAGAAATATGTGGGAGCCATATGAATTTCCAGATTCCTCTATTGGTTATTGTTCGGAGAAGTGTCTCGATCATGTCCGCATAATTCACGAACCGTAGGGAGACACACTTAAGGATTCGACGTTGTTTTGAGTAGTTATGGAATGATGAGAAAGAGACCGAATGTTGTTCGGAGTCCCGGATGGGATCCGGGATATCACGAGGAGATCCGGAATGGTCCGGAGAATAAGATTCATATAAGGAAAGTCCCGTTTCGGAGTTGGGGAATGGTTCCGGTGTTTTCATCGGGAATGTTCTAGAATGTTCCGGAATGTCCGGCACTCCGGAGGGGAAGGGTACATGAATGTGTTATATCAAGTTGGTATGATTGCATCATGTACTAAGTGTCATCTCTGTACCAAATAAAGGATTAATTCAAATCCTAGTTTGAAAAGTCAAATAGCTAGTTTGAAAAGTCAAACGGCTAAATTTGGAAAGAGGAAAAGAGGAGGAAGGGGAAACCGAGTTGGGGAGGAGTCCCTCCTCCCCAAGCCGGCGCACCACCCAAGCCGAGTTGGGGAGGGACTCCTCTCCCTCCCCTTGGCCGGCCGGCCCCTCCACCTATATAAGGAGGGGCAGGGCTCCCTCCTAGAGACACACAAGTTCCTTGCCCCAAACCCTAGCTTGGCGCCACCACCTCCTGCAGCTGCCGCCGCCTCCTAGGGTTGCCCCAAGCCCTAGCCGCCGGCTCTAGCACCTCCTCCTTGGTATGTCTAAAACCTAGATCGCTGAGGAGCTCTCTCATACTCCACCATACTCGCTCCGGCTTAAGGCGAAGCCCTGCGAGATCTCCCCTCTACTTCCGGTACCACGCCGTTGTGCTGCTGGAATCGCGAGGAGAGTGCTACAACCTCCGCTGCCTGCTGGAACAAGGGAGAGGAAGGTCTTCGTCGAGTACCGAACGTGTGACCGACTGCGGGAGCGCTGCCGGAACGCAGCGCCGGAAGGATCGTCTACGCGATCTTGAGATCGGGAAGAGTACGACTACATCACCCACGAGAATCCGCTCTCGTTAAACACTTTGGAATCTTCGAGGGTGAGTTATTCCATCGACTCGTTGCTACAATCTAGTAGATAGATCTTGGCTTGTTTGTTTGTATGCGGTAGAAAATTTTTGTTTTCCATGCTACGAAACCCTACAGATGGTCCCATGGAGGTCTGGCAGAATAAGATCCGCCATCTCCGAAATTTTCTGAGGGGTTGGGCTAGAAATCTTAGTAGTGTTTACAGAATTGAAAAACAAAGACTTTTAAACATCATTGATTTGCTGGATGTTAAAGCAGAATCCGCCCCTCTTAATCCTTTGGAAAGAAACGAACGGAGAGAGGCAAATGAAAAAATATCCAAACTTAGAAGGGATGAAGAAACTAAATGGGCACAACGTACCAAAGTAAAACATGTCCAAGACGGCGGCAATAATACTAAGTATTTCCATCTGATTGCAAATGGCAAACACAGAAGGAAGAATTTTTTTCAATTGGAACAAGATGAAGGAAGAAATATAGGCCAAGAGAATATTAAAGCCTATGTCACGGAATTCTATAGGAATTTATTTGGGCCGCCTGACAAAAATACATTCTCTTTAGTTGAATCTGAGACTAGAGATATTCCACAGCTGTCCCAAGCTGTGGCCTGTAGGCATAGGAATCTGATCCTAGTATCGGGTATCCCGGCAATTGCTGTCGCGGACGCCCTTGATCGGTTTGGTAGCAGGCCAGGCTTCTCCGTCCGGTGCGCACTCCCGGCGTGCTGCACGAGATGGAGGGGAGCAGAGGCAACGGGGAGAGGGGAGAGAGTGGAGGCCGAGATATAAGGATGGGATTTGGTTAACCATTTATTTATCGTATTTGAACCTATCGAACCATTTCGTGTGACGAAACAAAATAGGTTAACCGTTAGGTTATTAAGGCTGCAAATGGTTAACCATTGGTTAGTAAGAGTCGAACCATTTTTAACAACAATCTTGTCTTTGGGTATTCTACTTTGATAACACCAGTACTATTATCTACCAGCCGAAGTAGAGGATAAGTTACAATACATTTTTTAATTCATATGAAACAGTTTTTCAAGAGTTAGCGTCAGCAATCACTGCAACTAGAGAAATATTCAAAATACAAGGACACGACTGGTGATCATACGGTACTTCAGAAACTGATTCCTATACTGAAACAAATAATATGTGAAGTGCTTAGTACATTACTTTTTCAGAGACCTGAGTCCTAATTGTTAGTAACAATACTTTCAAGGCATGCTTTGAAAACACGATTTTATATAACAAGCATCCAGCCAACATGATTATATGTCAAGCTTGTATAGCAGAACTTACTAAAGCGGGTGATAAATTTCTGCATGCCATATTAGATTGACTCATATAAAGTATTGGTCATGATTAAAAAGATGGTGATTGGATACAAAACGTTAGAATTACCAACTCCTCTTGTAATTCTATGTACAGAGTAGAATGCAACTGGACAAACGAACTCCAGGAGTCGTAAATCTCCAATGAGAAACGACCAAATTAAGTTTTTTTTTTAACTATGAGCAGAATGGATTTCCTTTTTGTTCCGACAAAGAGAGAAGAGAACGCGAAAGGGAGAAGATGGGGATGGAAGCAAGGATCAAGCTCCCAGCTATGGCGGCCTGTTGTCGAGCTCGGGCAGCATCCTCGGCGATGGGCCCCATGAGGGCCGGTGGCTGGGCAAGGGAGACGTCCACGGCGGATGCACTCTAGAATCGGGAGAGGAACTCGACCGGATCGAGCGGCAGCGCCGACGACAGGGTGTAGCCAGCACTCCGAGGTCCGGACTCCGGAGTCGTCGTGCCAGGATTACCCTTGATAAAAAGGGATAAAACCCTTTGTACCTGTATTATTTTGGGGGTTAACCACTTGGCCCATTGGGCTCTTTTTTAAGGTTAGGTTAACCTAACCAACGGTCAGAGGTTAACCGAGTTCCAATTTTACCGAGAGAAGATGGAGAGGGGAGAGGAGGTGCCGAAGTGAGAAAAGGGTCAGCACCGCTGCTGTTTTGCGGGAGAGAGAATCCCTAGGTGTAGGATTATCGAGAATCCTCGATCTGGTGCTCCACCTCTACCTCCACCCTGATCTTTCAAGCGTGCACAGCAGCGGTGTGATATATGTGTTCAGATTTTTAGACGATTGGATATGAAGTTTAGAACATATGTGTGTTGTATGTGTATGGAGCCGTAGCTTGTGATTTTCTGGTTATGTAGTTGATATATGGACGTTGGATGTGTGCATCCTTCTTGATTTTTGATTTGTATGTTTTTTTTTTTGACTCTCTGTTAGCAGATGAATTCAGGAGAAATAGTAATGTTTGGTTTTATTATGAACTTGAAGGATTACAGGAATAACAAGTACTCCCCCTTTTAAAATATAAGATGTTTTAGGTTTATAAATAAAATATATCTATACTTATTTTAGTGTGTAGATTCACTCTAAGCTTAAGTGAACATACATATTAAAAGATGTCTAGATACATTTACTTCACAAAACTAAAACATATTATATTTTAAAACAGAGGAAGTAGGTCATCGCTACTTGGTGTGGACTCCGCACACCTGACCTCTCTCTTAGTACGTACTTAAAAGAAAATGGAACACAGTGATGGAAAATGGGATGGTCACTTGGATGCCCACATTTTTTTGGATAAAGGGCACATTTATTACTTTAAAAGTAACTTATACCCGGCCTCTGCATAATTAGATGCACACAGCCATCACCAATCCACACGGTCCAATATAAAAAAAAAGATACAGGCGAATTACATATCAAGCTGAGAAATTTTAATAGCGCCTAGGGTGTAGAGGGCAAGTCTATCTGAAGATTATGCTGTCATCCATGTCTGGTAAAAAAGTCACGTGCCGTATCCTCAAACCGCGTACACACCTTCATGAAGAGACCACGATATTCCGCACGATGCAAAGTCGACCAAACCCGAAGGGTATGAGTACACCTATAGAGAACCTGCATAAGAGAACAGTTTATATCATTAAAAACCTTATTATTTCTACATAGCCATAGCGATCATATAATGGCTATCGCTCCGATCCTAAGAAGATTTTTATACTTATTATTAATATCATATAACCAATTTCCAAAAAATTTGGCAATACTACGTGGCGGATACAGCCTGAAGCTGCTTGGGTGATTGACCATATAGACCGAGCAAAACTATATTAAAAAAATAGGTGTTTGATTGTCTCACCATGGTGACAGAACACACACCAAGGATTTCCATGCCAATTCCGTTTAATAATGTTGTCTTTTGTAAGGATAATCCCACGACGAAGATACCAAACAAAGATTTTGTTTTTAAGGGGTATCTTCATCTTTCAGATCATCCTATTATCTACCACTAAAATAGTCGGCTGGATTAAAGCATTATACAAAGAGCTAACAGAAAAGGACCCGTTCTTAGTTAGGTTCTATCGGAATTCATCTGACTCGTCCGACAGTTGTACATGTGCCAGACGATGTAGCAACATGATCCAAGAGTCAAGTCTAGAACCAATTAGATCCCTTCTAAATGTTATATTTGGCGGAAATGATTCGAACACTGTGGCAACCGGTTCCTTCTTATAACGGACAATGAAATATAACGAAGGATATTGTTCTCGAAGGGTAGCATTATCTAGCCATTTATCCTTCCAGAATCTTATCTGCGTCCCATTATTAATAGAGAAAGTCCCGAAGCGTAAAAAATATTTTTTTAACGCCATCAGACCAGCCCAAAAGTGAGAGTCACCAGGTTTCCAAACCACTTGGATGCCCACATAAAAATGAGAAATTCTTTCACCTTCAAACCTCCGGTGGTTCATCGGTGGAAAATATAATTTCAAGGTGATTGAAAAAAGGGTTTTACATACTCCCTTCGGTCCATATTAATACTCTCAATTTTATCTAGATTTGTATATATCTAGTTAAATATTTAGCCTAGACAAAATTGGGGCCATTAATATAGACCAAAGGAAGTACAACTATATAAAGCAACGTGTCAAAAAATATTTTAGAGGTGTGCTTGGGTGTCCCTCTCCTTTCAAACCGACAAAAATTAAAACACAATGACCGTCAACATTGGTCTATGCTTTTCCTTTCCTCAAAAACATAAAGTGTATCGGCTAATCCTATCCTTCATTATGTTTTAGGTGTCGTTAATAGTTCTACTAGGCAGATTTTTTTTCTCCTGTCGCAACGTACCAACATGTGTGCTAGTCAATGAAAAATTTAGAAGAGTTCCTTATTCAATTTTTTTGAATATGTACACCCCATAGGGAATACATTACTTGTATTTATAGCGATAGCAATACAAAGATGATATGCATACAAGTAACAGAAAACAAACGGTTGAACCACTGTAAACCGTTCTCACCGTGACTACCGAGTGAAAGAGTATGAGTTTGGTGGAATATGATGTATGTATTATTGGGTCTCATGGACGGGTATATATATAGGCGTACAAGGAATCATTTTGGAGTACAAATCAAGTTAGGATTATACGTAAATAGATCCTAACTCTTCTAAACTACCATAACAACCGTATATGTCTAACACTCTCCCGCAGTCGTAGCGGTAGCGTCATGAACAACGGTTAGACTGGAGAGAACTCGAAGTAGAATCCAGTAGGCTGATACCCCCCCCCCCCCACCCCACACCGCCACCACCACCACCACCACCATCACAGTAACAGCGGGAGTGCCGTAGACGGCATGTCGCGGCGTGAATGCTTAGACTATAGAGGAAGCTGATGAGGTGCTCAAGCGAGGTGATAGCCCTTGTGCCTAGACTTTGTCTACTGCTAAATAGTGACCGGTTTAGGACTTACTACTCCCTCATATTCATACATACGAATGTAGACAAAGTTTAGGCTATTAATGTTTTCTTTGGGCGACTTATTTTTCATTTTAATTTGAGTGGATACAATATATATCTAGCCCGTAAGGTTCATGTGGTGGAAATGGCCCCAGTCCTAGACTTTTGTAAACTACCCGGCCCATGCAATCCCGGCGCGGGAGAAACGGCCCAGCCAGCCCACTCTATCTCGTTCTTTGGCAAGTTCGTTCGTCCCCAACGCGCATGGAGACCAAACCGCCAGTACCCTGCCCTGCTTCGCATCCTCCGCCACCTCCCGCCCACGTAGACGCAGGCAGCGGCAGTGAAGACAAAACGGGCAGAGTACGAACAACCGTGAAGACTTGAGCCGCCGAAGCAACCGTGCAATGGCCCGCAAGCACCAACGGGGTACTGACAAAGCGACGATCGATGCTCTCGAAACACAACACATCCCCTCTCCCGCGACATCTTCCTAGCGGCCAACACATCGTGCTCGCCGTAGCGCCGTCCACACGCCGGCAGGAAGGCCGGACGGCCGGCCGTGTCCCGGCAAGCAGGGCCGCCGGCCGCTCTGAGTGCCACTGCCACGGCGATCTGCCAGGCTGCCAGTGAGGCGGTGACCTTATTATTCCAGCCACAACTTGTTTGCTTCTGACCTGACAGCCAACACATTCCCTGTTTCCTGAGATCCACATCAAACCCATTGATGCACCCATACATGTTGGCACATGCCCAGCACGGACCCGCCGCTCAGAACAGCTTGCAGCCGCGTACGTACATAGCACTCCTACTTGCGTGTGACGGTGTCATTAACCCGCAGCTTCGATGCTGGAAGGTTTGCAGAAGCCATTGTACTTGTCAGATATGTATGCTTAGCTGCTTGCTCAGGATATCATGGAGTTCAGAGAGTGCTACAGTATATCTTGATTATGTGAATATATATTCGTATATATTAGCTCCTTATTCTTACTGCCATGGTCCATGGATCCACGGAACAAATCAAACAATCTCTCCTCCTTACTCTCTAGACTAGGTAGCTTAGCTTATACCAAAGGGAAGGTACTAGAAAAAAATCAGAAATAATGTGTAAATAATGCTCAGTCCTCAGTCCTCACTAGCGCTGCTACAGCAAACGATCCTGTGTTATCTTCTCGCCCTGTCCGTCTGTCCTCCTGCCTCTGTTGTCCTCTGTCTGCTTCTCCTTTTGATTCTCCTATCGACAAAATTCTCCAACTCAAATTGGTGGAAGAAATCAATTAATGGTGATGACGGGCCACGGTAACGTAACGACGGCGGCGCTGGCGATCACAAGTCCAGCTCGAAGTGGAACGCCGGGGACGCGTAGGCGGACAGGTCCCCGAAGAAGAGGCCGTCCACGTCGGTGTAGCCCACGCCCACGGCGTCCTCGCACCCGAAGAAGGTCTGTATGTCCTCCGGGAAGCTGCACTGCGGCGACCCGCCGCCCTCCTCCTTGCCCGCCTGCGACGGAGGCGTGGACATGGACGACGAGGACGTCGTGGTGGTCGTGGTGGTGCTGCTCTCCGCGGCCGACGTGCGCTCGATCATCTCCTTGAACTTGGGCGACTGCAGCAGCAGGCTCAGCGCGGACGTGTTCGGGGCGTGGCCCAGCGTCGCCGACGCCGACGCCCCCCTCCCCGGCAGCGCGAACTGCTCCGCCATGCCGTCGTCCGCGGCGCCCTGGTGGTGGTGGAGGAGGTCGTGCGGGAACGCCATGCCGTCGAGGTCGCCCGCCGGCAGCTCCTGCGCCGCCGCGAGGCTGGCGAGCATCGGGTGCGGGTTCCGGCCGCCCGCGAGCGCCGGGTCCACGCCGCCGCCGCCGCCGCGGCGGAGCCACTTGATGTACCGGCTCAGGTCGAAGTTGGTCACCGCGTTCAGGCCGCGGTACTCGATCGCCGCCATGTCGTACGCCATCGCCGCCTCCTCCTGCGTCGCTGCAATCACATTCAACACACAACCACTATTCAGTAACACAATCAAGCAACAGAGATGACGACAAACCATCATGCGCTTATTACATGCCACAGTTCTTCGTTGAAAGATCGTACTGTACTATGATTCTACTGTTCATGCGCCGCATCCATCACTGATCGCTATCATCGATCACTAGCAGCAAGTGCAACCGCATCCGTGTGCAAGGACAGGAGCGTGTCTGCTAGCTCGTTCAATCCTCGTGTGAACCGTGCTAACCTCTGGGTTAATGGCGTGCAGCCTTGAACTGGAGCAGTATGATGGGGGGACCGTTGGAAGTTAGTGGCGTTTGCTGGGGACAATCATGGCGTCTAAATCCCCAACTAACCTGGACCGTAATTGCACAAGAGAGGACCTCAGTGACTGCCATTGCTATCGCAGCTACTCGCTGGATCTAGATCATCCCCAACAGTTCATTATGCAGAGTTAAACCCTGGGGACACATGATTTTACTGAACTTCCATTGCCATGTAGAAAGTCATGGTTTACCCCCAAGAAATAATTTCTTTCCCGCGTGATCGATCATGTTTGGAACACGAGTTATCACCATGGAATTCATATGGAATTTGTGCGCTGCAAAAGGCAAACACGCCTCCTTGCACCGGCAGCCTCTTTGATTGGCCAGCACAGAGGGAGGACGTACTGTGACGGGGAATTTGGAATTGACTCTCAGAGCAACTGTACTCGGTGCTAATTAATTACCAGTCTAGTCTGCTGATTAGCAGCCATGACAGACATGCCTTAGCAGCCATTCCAATGGCTGCGTTCACGAGTTTATCCGGTCAAGCATGTGGTTAGACCTCACTAGCTAACTGCTTCTTTTCTATTGTACTGTACTTCCTCTGTTTAGAAATATAAGATGTTTCAAGTTAGTAAAGCTAATGTATTTAAACACCTTTTAGTGTGTAGGTTCAGTTGAATCTACACACTAAAAGTTGTCTAGATACATTTTCTTCACAAATCTAAAACATTTTATATTTCTAAACGGAGAGAGTATGAATAAGTTTGTCAAGGTTTAGCCGGCGCGGGAGAGAAGGGGAAACCGGCAGGACAGGTGAGAGGGCACTCTCCAATAATAATCCAGTTTGCGGCTTCGAGAAAATAATTTTGTCAAAGAAAATTGAACATACCATAGGTGCCGAGGTAGAGATACTTGTTGCCGAAAACACGGCCGATCCTAGCCTCCCATCTTCCGTTGTGATGATGCCTGCCGAGAATGAATTCTCATGTGAGATCTTTGTTTCAAACCAAGTTCTTATGACCATGTGGTTTAAGCTGTTTGGAAATCGAAAAGAAAATTTGGATTCAAGATGACTCTACCTTGCGACGCCACGGTACTTGGAGACTCCTCTAGAGAACCCACTGCTTTTCCTGTGAATAAGCCATATGTACGTAAATATTATTGACGAATATGGATAGTTCTTTATTATTACTAATAGTTTAAAATTAAGGAACCGTTTTCGCAAAAATAAGATAAAATTAAGGAAGCATAATATTATTCAATTCCCATGGATTTCAGAAATATTTGTTTTGTTTGAGAATTACCTCCTCAGGGACCCAATATACTCTTCCCTGGACTGCCCCTCCATTTCTTTCAACTCCTCCTCATATATAGCTAGCTGCAAATAAATTAAGAACACAAACGTTATTAAAAAACAACCGTTCATGCAATCAGGCAAATGATAGTAATCAATAAGAACAATGTCGAGTCCTTGAAAAATATACAAATCTAATTTATTTTAAATAAAAATAGCATGCAAGTACCATTGGATCACAGGTGAGCAGTAAATAGTTCAAACATGTCCAGATTATAAACTTGTTACACTAGGACAAACAACCCTATGAATTTTCTTCTCTGATGACGGCATGCAAGAGACAGCACGATCAAGACTCTAATGTTATTTTTTTCCTGTTGTCCTGAACTGAAGACTTCTGCTCCTGTTTTTTTTTTCTCTATACACAGCTGCTCATTTGCTAGGTTTCTATTTTGGCATACGCTCATACATGTGCTAGTGGCAGCCGCGCCGGACTAGAATGCGCAAGGAACGAGCAGTAGTAAATTCCGTGCGGTACAGTGGGGGGGTACTAGACCCTACCGGGAAGTTGAGGATGGTGTCGGGGCCCCAGTACTTCAATGCCGCCAGGTCGTACGCCCGGGCCGCTGCCTCCTCCTCGTCGTACGCTCCTGCAATCGGGAGGTAATTATCAGTTGGAAGCTGTGGTATTTTCTCCGTAAAAAAAAATTACAGGAAGCGATCGACGCCCGGCCGGGACTGGACTGTCTCATGCCAAGGCCGTGACTCGGGAGCCTCACCGAGGTAAACTGCATGCACCAACAAGAACAGCAGAGAGGGAGAATATTAGGAAGGGCCGATCGATCGATTAGCCAAGATGGCGGAGCTAGTCTGGAGAATGATTTTTTTTGTTTGTTTGTTTGGGGTAATTAATTTACCTTGCTTGCCCTTCTTGTTCTGGGACTCGTTCCAGCTGTTCTTGTCCCACAGGTGCGCCTCGAACCGCCCCGTCCACCGGTGCCTGCGATCCGCCACCCCCATTGATTCATTTACCGTCGTCAGTTTAGCTGTCGGCCCAGCGCGACCTCGGTCCGTCGTCGGCGAAACTAAGCTGAATGAATGAATTACCGTGTGACGCCGCGGTGGATGGAGCTGCGCTGCGAGGGGGACTCGCGGGGCACGCTCTTGCGGGTGCGCTTCTTCGGCTTCGCCTGCACCTCCGTCGCGGCGCCGGCGATGGCGGTGGCGTTGCTGTTCGCGGCCGCGGCCGCGGCCGCGGCGGCGGCGGAGTTCTTGCGGGGCTTTGCCATTGTTGCTGATTGTGGTGAAGAGGAGTATGGAGGATGGAGGTGTTGGGTGGCCAACTATGGTGGCACGGGGAGGTGGCCGTTTTAAAGATGAGCAGCGGAAGGGGGAGGTGATGGGGCGGCAGGGGAATTAGTTGGCGATTTTGGAGAGCAGGGCAGGCGCCAAATGAGCGCAGGGCAGGAAGAGAGAGAGAGAGAGGAGAGAGATGGGGAGATATATCAGCCGGCGCCCCCCCTTCTCTCGCTCTGTAGAGCCTGGTAGACCGAAAGGGAAATCTTCCTCTTGATTTCATTGGCCGTCTCAGAACGGCCGGTTGTCGCTACCTATAGTGTTTGCCCCAAATACTCTGGTGTCGTGCGCCCCTAGCTATCTACTACGCGGTTAATTCTCTCTCTTTTTTTCGACAGACAAGATCAAATACACAAAACCATACTTGTATCAAAAGGATGCAATGCAGCAAAAGACAGAGTGCATATAATGGCAGTGGCATATAACATGGTAAGTATGACAAATAAACACTTATGACTAAGTCGTCGTTATTCCACAACATAATCACCCTCCAAAAGGGGAAAACATCACTCCCCTCGATGTCGGCAAATTCAGTTCGAGACGGCCAGGTTAAGGGTTCTAAACTTGGATGGCAATCAAACCGATCAAGGCTAGGTCAATCGGCGTGCGAAGATTGGGCCTTCAACAATGCAAAATGTCATAAGTGTGTTGTTGTTGCGGTCGAGAAGTACAGGCCAGATCGCGGACTTTCACCTTGAACATGGAGCGATGTTCTAGTCTTTATCTTGATGGAGGATCTCCGCGGATTCTCAACCTCAAGCATGAAGCGGTGTTCTAGTCGCCATAGTGATATAGGATCTTCCAAGAGCCACGCCGCCTACAACTCTGGAAACACCACCATGTTGCCCTCCTTGTCATCGTGCACCATAAGAGTGGAAAATGAAGATTCAGGTTCGAGAAATGGAAAAGGTGGAAATATCCAACATTGTAACAACAATGGAAATGAATGTAGAAATATCCGGATTTATTTTACAAATACAAATATGGTATACTTATTAAATTTTGAAGCAAATGTGTACATGAAAATGGATATATTTGCATCCAAATAAAATTATGATTGCCAATTTTAGTTATTCTAGCCCTAAACACCAATATCCAACATAAAAACATAACTAGTTGTCAAATATATTTTCGATGATCGAACTAGAAACTATGTGTTAACTTATTAGAGTATTTATCTCTCTACCATTCTTTGGTTAACTTATTGTGAGACATGAGTCCACTATTTTTTATGTCCGTATCTGTTGCGAATAGAGTAAACATCTGATCCACTTCCGTGTTCAAGTAATATCTGCCTTCATCCGTGACATATCCATATTTGTTTTGAAAATATGAAAATGGAACTGGATTAGACACTATCTGATCCGTTGCCACCTCTAGGGGGGCGGGGGTCCATCTCCTTAAATAAACAAACACAAGGTGAAAGGCATATGCTTGTTTCGAAGGATCAAACAAAAAGTGGAGGAATATCATTGAAATATTAAATATTCCTATGGTGTCAGTATTTATCTGACCGGTTCAAACGAACTGAGCAAGGGAAAAAAGCAGGGGGTTTTCTCAATCTTAATTCCAAAGGAAAAATGCAGAAATTTTACAGTCCAACAGGACCTCCTTTTCCAAATAATACCATCAGAATTATACTTTTTAATGTGGTTTGACTTTGATTTAGCCATATTTATTAGGATTGGTATGCTTTTTTTCTATTCCTATGAACCAAACAACCAAGTTTAAAATATTATGTGTTTTCGATCTCCTCTTGCACATACACCTATGTTTTTTAAGTCCTGTGAACCAAACGAGCCTAATTAGCTTACGGAGGGAGAAACAGGATTGGATAATTTCTAAGCATATTAGACATAAAAGCACATAACATTCTCATGAGAAAGAAAACAAATGCATTCGCATGGTGCTCCATTTATTGGGCAATGGACACCATAGATCTATCGTTTTCCAGTGGAGGATATGGGCATAATTTATGACAGAATTCATCAACTCCCAACGAATTCCGACCGCCAGGAGTCATGATAATTTAGCCCCTACCTTCAAACCGGTACATTTCCCAGTTATGAGGCCACAACCGCAGTCCTTCATATCTGCAGCGATGCCGATGTTGTGTATCCATCAAAAAAATGACGCCAAAAAGTCCTGAACACTCTGCAGCACGCCATGTGTAGTGCAAGCATGTTGTCTCCGCGTACTTAACTTGAACCTGTTGGACGGCTACAAATCAGCCTCCTAAATTGATTTGACGAAAACCTGTACCGAGTAAACGCTCATCCAGGACCATGCCCATGACTTTGCTCAGCTGAAAAACAGGAAGGAAAACGATTGACAAAAAAAGGAAAAGTCACGGGTGAGCTGATCAAGCTTGATACCAAGTACTTCAGCATAGGGCCGCCATCAATTAAGATAATGTGAGCGGAACCTTCAAGATTTGCTCACAACATATTTACTTTCTTCAGAAATATAAGGCATATTTTGACTGCCAAGTTCGGGGTTAACTTCAAGACCATGGACACAAGATGACTAAAACAACAGTAGAGTTTTGGGCCCGCTACTAACTGAACAAGCACTCAGTGGAAAATGATAATCTTGCTAGCATTTTCTCTGTATTGATATGACTTCTGGTGCAGAAGAAGAGATCAGTTGAGCTTGAACTACCCCTATATTCATCTGCTGGGCGGGTCTCTCTTCATTGTGGAAAGTAAAATGCAACTCCACAACAGAGCTTTCTTTTTCTATGGCAGTTTTAGGCACCCCTCGTGCATCTAATGTCCTATCATTCCATAGTGGGGTTCACTAGCTACTGTTATCACCCATGGACTGGTGATGCTTGTTATGGCTGACTTGGACAGAGCGAACGACGCCATACGCAGATCCAATCCTGCATCACTATTTGCAGCATGCCAGCAGAGATTCCGACATCTCAAGATTCCTATCTGGCAAGCAATTGGATTGGATCCCACGTGTATATCTATGTACTGAGCTAATGGAGCATACCAACGTGTACTGGGTGTGTGACAAATCTCCCCAAGTCGGCGTCATTTTCATCCAAGTCTCTATTGCAATGGCATAAACAAAGCAGTGATAAATTTGAGTCTTTCTATTTGCTTGAGCGAATTGGGATGGATAAGAACACATACATGTAGTTGTAGAGGAAGGAGGGGCTCCGAAATTACCACCAGCTTCTTGTTGGAAGATTCGGAATCAATATCGAATATTTTCCTTGCTCTTCCTTTTCTCCATCTTCCAAATCACTACTACCTTCCTTTTCTCCACCTCCATGCTTTCTTTTGCAAGTTCTAACCAATCATCTGATGTCAAAAGGCAGTGTTTAATCATTCATAACCAAGTTGAGTGTATCTTACTACAGCAGATTCGGAAGCAATACTTTCATATATTCATCTAATTAGTCCTATAATGAAACATGTTTCTTCTTGAGACAAAAGGAAATATGTTTTCAACACCATTTCACAGAGATCAAATTACCACTAACAAAAAAAATCATGCAACATGTTAAATCATTCTTTCGCATATGTACTGTATCAACTCCAATTAGGTAACGCAGAATGCCTCATGCATAAGGGTAGGAAAACGCCAAATACGCCATACAAGTCCCTATCAAGTCATACAACTCCAATCAATTTGTCTTTTGTTTTGTAATGTAAGTTCTATCAATTGCAAAGACTAGAAAACAATAGCTTTGGTTACTTTCACTTGGAGGATCTGCATTGTATGGTTCAAAAGAGTCCAAACCTTGGTACCCTTTGTCTTGAGTGCTGAATCCATCGCTCCAGCATAGCCAAATAAACCCAGCAGAAAAGATAAAAAGAGGAAAACAATCATTCACCCATAGTATCGCCTACCATATGTTTTCTAAACATAAATTTGATGACCATGCCACAGCACAATATGAAGCAAAATAAATACTCAATGCACCTAAGGATAATGGCCAAAATACCTGTGGACAAGAAACTAACTTCTCCGTAGCAAAACAACAATATGCAAACTTGGTGATTTATATTTCAAAATCCTATCCCTTAAGGTCCTTTGGATAGCTTCATTTCCTTCAAAAGGGAAAACAACAAGCATAGGGTTGATAGAAACATTGTGATTTGCCTACTTGGCTCTAATGCACAGGTTAATAGCCAGAGCCAATGCCAACTAATAATTCTGTCAGCAACCAGCTGTATGAGAGACTTGATTTACTAGTCAAGGAAGTAAATACATGAGTGACCACAGAAAATTATCTTAACTTCCCTAGGAAATACCGTGGATCTAGAAGTGATACACCTAAAGGAATTTTGGCTTCTCTGATACTGTTAAATGACACTCCCTTCTTATGCACACTAACCCCAATATTCAGTCTGATATTGTAAGCCACAGCACGAAGGTGCACCAGTGTAGGACCTACAAACTTTTCAAAGCCTAGGCAAACCACAAGTCGAAGTGCTTAACATGCCATTTTTTATCGCATAGAAAATCACACAAAGTAAGGCGTTCTGCCGTCGGCAAGCCCAGGCAGGAAGGATGCTAGAACCGCCTCTGGTGTGTAAATATCAAGAATGAAATAGATGAATCTCATAAGATAACCAAACTAACATCCACGGAAAAAACACAGGAAGGAAATGATTTAGCAAAGCTGGACGCAAATTCCTTCAATACAACCAAACTAGAATTGTCGACCTGCATAAATCCCCATGCACATGCAACAGACATAGAAGGTTAAATAAAACTTTATGTTACAGCAATGTAACACTTAAGACTAAAGTTGTAACAGTTTGATAACAAAGATTCAAGAAACGAGGGACACATCTGCAACAAATCTATTTCTAAAAATAAAATAAGGGAACAAACCATGCGGCTGTTTTGCATTCTGTTTACTACCCTGTTGAAAGTGCACATAATCTGAGATACCTACCCAGAGGAGGATTAAGTAAGGACTTCTTTGCTTCAAAGGACTTCCATAGGATTTTCGGAGGATTTGGTTCCTTCAGAATTTTTTCTATGCAGGTTGCTGGATTTGTAGGACTGTATCCTATAAGGTTTTTTCTCTAAGAAATTACACACTAGATTTCGGAGGAAAATTTCGATTGACTGAAAAGTCTTGGAATGATCATTTGCTTTTCATGTGGTGCAACCAAAACGAACTTTGGTGCCAATTCTTTCCTGTAGGATTCAAATGGGAATGACTTTGCAAGCCAATTTTTGTCTTATTTCTGCATTTTTTAGAATATTGCGAATCAGAGAGGCCCTAAAAGATTGCCAGTACCAAAATACTGAACCATTACAACAAAAAATGTTGCCACAACATCTGAAGAACCCCAAAAAATATATGTGAAAACTCCGATTGGTGTAAACACATTTGTAGTCCACCATTCATTTCCAGGTTTAGAGTCATTTGTCCTCTGCTTCTAAGACCAAGGTAGGTTGGAGGGGTATGGTGGATGTCAGCTTAAAAGATTGCATGTCGGTATTCACATTCTTATACAAAAGAAAGAACACAATTTCAACTGGTCAAGAGAGATGACGCAATGAAAAAATGATATTTGTACCATCGTTTACAAACAGGAGAATTTGGACAGGGGTACATACAGTTGCCAAGTTAACTGTTATACAGTAAAGTTTTATAATATGATTGACTTTGACTGTTCATTTGTCGACAAGAGGTTCTTCAAGCCATTTGGCACGAAACCCAGTTCCTTTGCAATCAACACAACTTGCAAAACCCTGAAATCAAATAAATATATAACATGTGTTACATGAATAATAACAACCATGTTGTTATGCCAAAAGAATTGGTATCATTATCAACATATTACTGTTTTTTCACATGTAAATAGTCATGGGATTTTAATTGCACATGTAGGATTTGGAAATAAATGGAAGAGAACAAGTTATAATTACACTACCTTCCCAGAGCAAATCACACATCTTGTATTTTTCGAGGGTACTTCACACAACATATTGTTACCAAGGATAAAGAAGCCTGTGCCTGCACACCACTTGCACTCCACATCACCAGTGGATTGACAAGATGAACAAGAACTTGGTCTTGGTTGCTGTACATCACCACATCATGAATGTGAGAATACAACTCAACTAACAAAGAGAAATTCTATAAGCATGACAAATATCTATGTGCGCCTTCTACATATAGAATTTGACTTTGCATTCCCTCTACCAGAATCAGATGATGAAACTACATGAAACCATAACATTCTGAGAATGCCTTTTATGCATATAAATACAAGTAAAAACCATAAATTCTAACTTCTAAATCATATTAATCGTGTGTTCGGGACAGCTCCACTCCACAGATTCACTGGTGAATCAGTCCAAATTCTCACGGCTCTATATCTTGTATGGAAATGGTTCACTGTTCTATGAGAAATTATATGCTTCTTGTAATTCTTATGTCAAGAATCCGATTGTTTCTTTTGTAGCTGAACCTTTTGGTTCATCCTCTTTGCTTGTATAGCATTTCCTGCTCTATTGCACCAGAATTTGCTTGTCCATCCACTATGCTTAGGTTATCTGTTGTATGAAAATGGATAACTGTTGTAATCGACATACTTCAGATTGTTACAGATTGCTTTTGGTAATGTCGAGATTGGTTAATTGATCAAACAATGTGTCTCCTTTTGTACGATGAATTAGCGGGTGGAGAAAAAAGAAAAGAAAGAAAAGGGTAGTTTTGACGTTTCCCGAAAAATTTCCAATGAACTATAGTTGGAGGTAATGTGCTAGCCAAACACTTTGATACAGCTTAGGAGGTAGAGTGGAGTTAGGAGAGTGGAGAGAAGTGAAGGTTGAGTAGATCTGTCCCAAAGACATCCTAAAGCAATGTGCACCCTACATTATGCCATGCTCCTTAGTTAGAAGTTTGGAGAACTAGATGTGAAAAAAACAAAGAAGTGGCATTCCCATTTCCCATTACATCATTTCAAAACTACATAATTATATTAACAAGATCCCAGAGCATGTTCTTGCAAATAAAATACGGAACGCCATCTTTAATGCTGCATACATGATGATACAAATGGTGTACTAATCAAGTACTCCCTCAGTTCACTAATGTAAGACATTCTAGCCTTTTTCTAAAACACATGTATCTAGACGTGTTTTAGTATGCAGGTTCACTCGATCTAGTCCACTTTAAAATATCTAAAAGGTCTTACATTAGTGAACAGAGGGAGTAATCTAGTTGTACTCGCATCAAACTGAATTTTATTAGAGATTTATTTGAGAATGTTTCCTTGGAGAGTTCATGAATCAAGATGGCCACGATAAGGCAATAAGCCTATCACTACACTACTTCCCTCTTTAAACTTTACTGTTTAGCAATTAGGACGTCTTTAGTTACGTATGGAAAACTACTCCTGCAGAACCAACATGTTCAAAGCTCACATAAAGTCCAATAAACTACATACTACATCGAACATACACATTCAGTGAGTGTGTGGAACAGCCCGGTCATTGCCAGAATCTCCATTAAGACTCATACATGCACTCCAAAATGCTGAGAGCTTTAGGGTCAATAGTGTCCTTATTCACTTCATTCACCTTAACAGAACTACTCCCTCTGTTCACTAATGTAAGACATTCTAGTCTTTTTCTAAAACACATATATGTAGACGTATTTTAGTGTGTTGGTTCACTCATTTTGGAGTGTATCTAGTCCATTTTAAAATATCTAAAAGGTCTTACATTAGTGAACGGAGGGAGTAACAAGGATCCATGTCCAAAAAAAAACAAGGATCCCATCCAACAATTTTGAAGCAGTTCAGTATCTGAGAACTTCCTCATCAAGTGTATAAAAGTAAACATGCACCACACTTGTTACAACTCTTAGTTACTGAATCGTCATTAAATTGTGGCAGAGTTGCAGCAAGCTCAGTTGGGCCAGTGATTCCAATTAGAGAGTTCACAAATCACCACCATCAAGAAAGTATAGGATTCCTGGCCTCGTGCAACAAAAAAATTTATCGGAATACGTGTTCGGTTCCGGAACCAAGTGGAATGGAACGGAACCATTCCGCACATAGAGCCAATTCTTGTGTTCGGTTGTGGAATGGAACAGAACCGAGTGGTTCCTCGGAAGGGAATATTCCCCCCATATGCAGAATGCATCCATTCCACCGAATCGGTGGAATGTGGTGGAACGGCTGTTAATTAGCCACTGTTAATTACGAAGCACTCCAATAATCCTGCCGAAAAATAATTAGCCGTTGTTAATTACGATTTTGAGATTAAAAAGACCATTTGCCACTGTTAATTACGATTTTGAGATAAAATATTAAGTTTAACCTCATTTCATTCTGATCTCCAAATTTCCTCAACCGAACAAAAATAATGTTAATTACGATTTTGAGATTAAAAAGGTTATTGTGCGCTGTTAATTACTATTTTGAGATTAAAAAGGTCATTTGCCACTGTTAATTACGATATTGAGATAAAATATTAACTTTAACCTCGTTCTGTTCTGCTCTCCAATTCCCCCAACGGAACAAAAAACGAAACCATTCCGTTCCTCCTTTTTATCCAAACAGAACACGGGGATGGAACCATTCCATTCCATCCCACTTGGTTCTAGAAACGAACACACCCTAAGTTCTCCAACAGAACCAAATTTATTATAAGTACGTCTCGTTGCACTTACCACTGTCGTGTTTAATTGTTGCAGAGTTGCACATTGGACCAATTATTCGAATTAGAGAATTAGAGAGTTCACAAATAACCCACCATCAACAAAGAGTAGTATATGATTGCTGGTCTCATGCGCCAACAGAATTTATAGGAACACCTAAGTTTCCTATAGGTCTGCCTAATTTAGTAGATTCATCAGGCAATAAATTCCCCACAGTTGCCCAATTTCAGTTAGACATCGATAAGCAAGCATCAAAGCGAAGAGAAAAATCTGGGCGGCGATTCGAGCGCGGACCTTGGAGATGAGCCAGGCGCGGTCCATGCGCTTGGCGAAGTCGTTGGAGCTCCCCGGCGAGTCGACGGTAGAGGCCATGGGAGCGGGGAGCCGGAGCCCTAGCCGCCTGGGGGTGACCGGAACGAGGTTCCCAAAGCTCCCGGAAGAGGACGGATGGCTGCGAGCGTGGCGGGAGGAGGGGAAGGCAGCCGCGCAGGCGCCGCAGGCGATCGCCGGCATCTGCGCCGCGCAGGATGTGCTCCGAATCAAGAGGGGGGTCGCGCGAGACGAGGTCGTGGTGCGAGGAGGGAAGGCTGCTACTGCTCTGGTATGCTGCCGTGGGCTTCCTGCAATCCACGCGCGTGGTTGCTGGTCTGGAAGGCAGTGATGTTCAGTCGCTGACAGGTTGGGCAGACATGGCATTTAGCCAATCCGCGAGTCGTTTCTGGCTGCCGACCGGCCGGACTCGCGGTACCGAGAGTTTTCTCCAAATACGAGCCTGGAAGAAAAGGTTTCCAAATGTTCAAGTTTGCTATTCTTTGCAAAATTTTATAGATCTATTAATAATCATCAACTGTAATGATCAATTGTAGTATATAAAAGAGTATTAATAATTATCAATTGTGGTGATTCGTGAACTCTCTAATTTTAAGATCTTTTAATAATCATTAACTGTAGTATAAAAAATACAGATATGTCAGTGGACGATCTAGCGATGACTACATATACTAGCACGAGCCAAAGACGCACCGTTGGCCTCGCTCTTTCATCACCGAAGCTGAAGTCGGACAAAGTTTGTGATAGTAGAGCTTGTTGTAAGAGACGGACAGAAAGTCGGTGTGCTAAGATTCTAAATGACCAGCGCACGAGATCAGCAACCATTGTAAAAATGAAAAAAATGACAACTGTAGATTGAAAAATACTAACATCAAACCACACCAACGAATATGAAAAACATCGGATACCAAGGATCCACCGAACACACGGCTCCACACGTCCTCCGGCGGTGCTAGACGCACCATCAAAACAAGAATAAGGCGGAGAAGAGCTTATTTTAACTTCAGGATCTAGCCGCTGCCTCAACATCCCGAAGAAGACATAAAAACAGTCTGAACAAAGAACATAAATCTTCCCGAAGAATGGAAATCGATGAGCATTGACCCTTTCACCGACGCTAACCAAAACTCGGATTGCTGTTGGGAGAGGGTGAAGGCGGCGTTCGACGAGAGTCAACTCTTGGATCCTTACTTCGAGAGCTTACGCCATGACCGCAATGACCCCGACATGTCGCACCGCTGGGCCATGATCCAACACGCTTGCAACAGTGGCATGTAGTCGTGGAGGAGGTGTGTCGAGTCCACGTTAGTGGCACCAACTATGACGATCAAGTAAGCAACCAAAATTATCCGACGCCCATTGAGATCATATCCCATCGTGTGACGACATTGTTCTTTGTAGACGTGTGCCATGATCGCTGCCTACCGCGAGGACAACGACGACGTTGAGTTCAAGTTCATCCACGTCTTTGTAAGGATCGGGATGTGTGACAAGTGGACGGAGGCGCGGACCGCTCTCGCCAAGTCCAAGGACGCCGTCTACAACCTCGCCGCGACGCCATCGGCGGCCTCGAAGAGCCGCCTGCTGGTTCCAAGAAGGCCAAGGCTTTGAGGGACGCGACGCCGACCATCGAGAAGCTACACTCGTCCATCATGGCGTGCATGGCCACCGCCTCGCACGCCGCCAAGAGGGCAGAGTAAGCCACTAGGATGGAAGAGGTCACCACGACAAGGTAGGTGCCGTCATCGAGAGGCAAGACGTCAAGCTCGGCCTCATCAAGACCAACATGGTGGCGAAGATGAGTGAGGACCTATGGTCGACACGAGGGACATGAGCGACGAGGTGAGGGCGTGGTGTGTTGATCAGCGGCCCCCGTAAAACCAAGCGATGAACGCCGTATTGGAGACACGAGTGAAGATGCTCTTATAAACAGTAAATGTCCTAGAAATATAAGATATTTTAGCTTTGTAAAATGAATATATCTAAATATTTTTTAGTGTACAAGTTAACTCCGAATCTATAGACAAAAATCATTTCGCAAAACTAAAACGTCTTTTATATTTCTAGACTGAGCGAGTATAAATCTGTGGCGTGTAACACGCTTCCAAACCTTTTTAATTGGTTATTATGCACCTTTTATAGTACTTTAGGACCAATATCTTCAAAGCTCAATCGATTCATGATTCTCACGGGTCAGAGCAGAAGAAGGCATAAACGCACGCGAACGGCGCACCGTCCAACTCCAACGAGGCAACGACCAGTCGACCACCGACCGCGTGGGTGGGAGCCCCAACCGAGCCCAACCCAACCCAACAAAACCAACGCGCCCCCGTGGCTGTGTGGCTCATCTCCCCCCTCCCCCACACCATCCCCGCACTCGAATGCGAGAGAGGGACGCGCCCTCCTCCTCGCCGCGATGCCCCCGCCGACCGCCTCCTCGCTGGCCGCGGCCGCCGACCCCACGCACCCCGCCGCTTTCCTCTCCGTCCCATCCCCGTTCCTCCCCTCGTCCCCGCCTCTCCCCGCGCCCGTCGCCCCCTCCCACGCCTCTTTCCTCCCCCGCGCGCGCGGGCCTCGGGCTCTCGCCGTCTCCGTGGCCGTCACCGGTCCGACCTCCACCGCCGCGTCGCGGCTCCACCACATGTGGGGGGAGTTCGCCCGCTTCGTGCGGCTGCACGGCAACCAAATCGCGCCGCTCGGGTTCGCGTCCCTCGGTTCAGCCGTTGGCGGCGGGGGCGGCTGCGGAGGAGGGAATGGAGGGGGCGGTGGGGGAGGGGGTGGTGGGGATGCGGATTTGGCGGCTGAGGAGGAAGGATTGGCGCGGGCCCAGGCGCCAAAAAAGGTGTTGATCCTCATGAGTGACACGGGCGGTGGCCATCGCGCGTCCGCCGAGGCCATCAAGTCCGCTTTCGCCCAGGAGTATGGCGATGACTACCAGGTCCGGTCCGCTTCAGCTTGCACTGCTGTCCCGTTTCCCTTCAGGATTTGTTGATATCTTCTGCTTGCTAGGCTCTGGTTCCATGGAATATACTTGAACATTCACAATGTAGCTTGTTGCAAGTTGGTAGGTGTAGTTTTAGCAATAATATGATAATGTTGGTTCAGTAGTTGCGTGCTACCCTAGCTAGGCCTACCACCTATATGCTCACGATGGCTTATCGTTATAGAAATCATACGCCAAGCTAGACTATCAGGGGTGGATTTAGCTAGGAAGCTGACAGTGACACCTTTCCTTACGAAAAGTCAACTACAACTTTGAGGTACATTTATTTAGAAATTTCTTGCTTAATTCGTTCATATGCAGCACATGGGTGCTGTACATTTCAGACACGAGACTTAATATTGTTACACAGTTGCTAGGAGATATCCACTCAACCTAACTCCTAACTATTACGGGTCTCGAATTGAATTTGGGTATAGAAAGGGGGTTGGGTTGTCGTGTTAGATGCCGCTTATGGGTCAAACCTCAGTTAGACTGTTACCACTACTCTCTGCTGGTAGCCCTGAGTAGCGGTCCTTTTCTCACATAGTTTGATCTTGACACTCTTCTTTCCTCCACTTGCCCATCTGTCCCCTTTAACTTGTTAAATTGACACTGTATAATGTGTTGTAGAAGCATAGAGTAGCATAACAGAACTGTGATCGAAGAGAGGGTACAGAACGGAACAGTAGAAACATTAAATGAAAGAAACATCATATAAGCTAGGTGGTATTACTGTAATTACAAGTGGCAACATATCCTGTGAATCCTGTATTTATCATCTATCCGTGCACCCAAGGCCTCTCAGCCCCACGATCAGAAGCCGGTGAGTTAACTACGTCTAGCTATTTTCACCAACACACCCACCCTCCACCCCAGACCAGAAATTCTGTTTTTTTCAGAAAACCTCCTGTTTGATGGACTACACCGTGCCCACGTTGATGCGATCATGACGGCGGCTGGTGAAAGGCGAAGGCCGTGCCCTTCCCTTCTCCAAGCATGAGCCCTTGTCCACCAGCAAGTGTGATCCCCTGTCCGCCGGCAAGGGTCTCATGCACGCATCCTCCAAGGGAACCTCAAATTAGAGAAGCCCAACATTCTGAACTCTGAAGAATGGCATTTATCAACAAACAAGAAGATAGCGAGACTAGATTCCTTTCTTTCTGAAATTTTCATTCACCAAAAACTCTATTCTCTCCACCAATGACATGACATCCCCACTGGTAAATCTGCATTCACGTACACCTAAAAATAATTGCAATCAACAATCCTTGTTTCATGAGCCCATCCAACAAGAACTACATTTGCTACTAAGACCAACAAACAAAATATGAAGGATGCAGTGGTCGTCGGTGAAAGAGCTATCCGGGATGTTCGCAAGCCTGCACCTCTAGGATGTACTCGCCGCTTGTGCAGGTTGCCTTGCCACGGGGATCATTGCAGACCTCGCCTCTAGGACGTGGTCGCCACTGACGTGTCGCAAAACCATCGTCTCAGGGAGATGGTCTGGCAGGTCTGCCACATCCTCGTATAAAGGAACTCCAGGAGACAAGATGGTCTCCACCAACCTGTGGCAACCGTACTAGATGTCCGGCTGGTGCCTCGAGGAGCGATGGAGCTGCGGAGGGATTTAGGGGAGAAAGTGCAGCAACAAACTAGCAGCGCTTGCATAGCTAGGCAGGCTGCGGGCGTGTTTATGCAAATTCGCACTGTTGCGGATCTCTGGCATGGAATGCAGGATGGTTTAGCCTGCTTTTTAGTTATGTTTTTGCTGTGTAGTAAAGCAGGAGATTTGTCACAACTCTACTTGTGACGATTGTCATTTGTGCTGGGTTTTGGTTCTTGGATATTAGGATGAATGAATGATTGTTTTGTCTTCTCTTTTTTGTTGACTGATTATTAGTATTGCCATCCTTTGTGCCTCTTTTGTTTTGTAATGAATGAATTTATTTGCAGGTATTTGTCACTGATTTGTGGACCGAACATACCCCGTGGCCTTTCAACCAACTTCCTAGAAGCTATAGTTTCTTGGTGAAACATGGACCCTTGTGGAAGATGACATACTACGGTACCGCACCACGAGTAATTCATCAGCCACATTTTGCTGCTACGGCGACATTCATAGCGAGGCAAGAATAGTTTGCACCTTGAGTGAGCTTAATATTTACATTTTTAAATTGTGGAAGGATCTCATACCGCCACAACATTCTCAAATTACTCTCCTGTAGTGTAATTTTACTAAATTCTGATTTCTTATTCATCAATATGCTTTGCTTGTGCAACTGATGGCAATTACTCATAGTGCTTGATTGTTGTGTACCATTAACAACAAGAATAATAAAGATTAGTGACAATTTGCTATGTACCATTCTTGTTGTTACTTGTGTCCGTTTTATAACTTCATCTTTACTTGATGAAGATTGTCACCTCAACATGTATTGATGCTGGATATTGGTTACCCTTATAGTCAGGATTGCCTCGTTTGACTTGCATTTTGCCAGATATAGTCTAAGATGATTTTGATAATTGCCATCAGCGTAGAAGACAATATTTGTTCCTAGGATCTCTATTTTACGGTTGGATGTGATGGTGTCATTATGAGACATACTATAAGGTGATATGCAGAATTCATGAACCCTGCCGGAGAATGCCTAAAATCTAGCTATTTTCAAACTTAGCCACAATTAATGTGATGCATATGCAGTCCATGCTTGTTGAAGATGCATTGTTGTGTAGCTGCAGGCCTGTCTTCTTATTTTGCCATAGGAAGGTTATATAATATAGAATTTGCATATCTTTTCCTGCAGAGAGGTTGCCAAAGGTCTAATGAAATACCAACCAGATGTGATCATCAGTGTACATCCTTTAATGCAACACGTCCCCCTTCGAGTTCTGCGGTCCAAAGGTTTACTCGATAAGATTCCATTCACAACAGTTATCACAGACCTGAGCACTTGTCACCCAACATGGTATGCTGGTTTGAATGTTCATACAATTTAGCGTCATTTTTTTGTTCCTTACCTTTAAAACAGGGATGCAATTGTTCTTACAGTGAAATAGTTATTTTACTGCTTTCCATTAGGTTTCACAAGCTTGTGACCAGATGTTACTGTCCATCAGCTGAGGTGACAAAGAGAGCACTAAAAGCTGGACTGCAACCTTCACAAATTAAAGTCTATGGTCTCCCTGTACGCCCATCTTTTGCCAAACCTGTTCCACCGAAGGTAAACAATTTCTTCAACCATTAGCACCCTATTAGCTTCTAGATATTTTTCCTTCTGCACAAGTTGCTGAGTGTTATATCTATACTCTTCTTTAACAGGATGAACTGCGTAGGGAATTAGGTATGGATGAATGTCTACCTGTGGTTCTATTAATGGGCGGGGGTGAAGGGATGGGTCCTATTGAAGCCACTGCTAGAGTGCTTGATAATTCTTTATATGACGAAAGCCTTGGGGAACCTATGGGTCAAATACTTATAATTTGTGGACGTAATAAGAAGTTGACTAACAGGTTGCAGTCAATCAATTGGAAAGTTCCCGTTCAGGTACTTCCTGAAAGCTGATTTTTTAACTTCCAAGCATTTCAAATTTGCAACTGCACTGCCTTACCAGTTTCTTTTAGTAAAAGTTTCTGTTGTTTTGATCACTTTTTCTACCCTTTCCAGATTAGTCCTTTAATGTTTGTTTTCTTCTTTTAAAAATCTAGGTGAAAGGTTTCGTTACAAAGATGGAAGAATGCATGGGTGCTTGTGACTGTATTATTACAAAGGTATGCTTCAGATCATGCACTTTGCTATATTATGTTGCAATGATTGGTGGTTATTTGATAATATATGAAATGTGGTAATTTGCAGGCTGGACCTGGTACAATTGCAGAGGCGATGATTCGTGGCCTCCCCATTATTCTAAATGGTTATATCGCCGGGCAGGTAATTCCTTGTGCCATTCGTTGTAGGGTCTGCATGTCTATTGTTTTGCTGAGAACTCTCAGACTTTGGCTTGTGATCTTGTTCAGTAGCAGATACACCTCTTAACTATGCTCAACAAAAGTTTCATAAGATACCTGTGTATTGAACACATGGTATCTCCATGAATCTATGTTGGATAAGCTTAATGGAGGTGAAATGATTAACATAGATCACGTGCCATGTTTAATTTGTACGGATCCTTGATCAAAGTTGACTGTGCACCTGGCACTGCCATCTAGTTTTTACCATGCCTTTACTTTATACCTGCGGTTCATGAAGTTAGACTGACCATAGCTTGCTCTTAAACTGATGTTGATTATGCTGCATTTGTTTATTTACAATTACTCCCCCCAGAAAATATAAGACCTAAGACTGTCCAAAATTCAAGCTTGGGCTGCAAATTTCTTGCATATATTTTGCTAATAGTTACAAAATCATAACCATAAGAATATGAACATGAATTGAATGTTATCAGTTTTGTGTCATGTGACCTGATCTGGACAGTGAAACTAGACCTTGTACTGGGGTGTGTGTGGTTGTGTTGAAAATAAATGATTAATTATTTTTTCACGTATATCAACAATTTTCTTACACACCAGTGGAGTATTTTCCATTTGAAGAGGTTTATCATGCCAACTGCCAAGAGAAGGCTGATGGCCTGAGCCCCTGATCTTACATTATGCATGATTTTTATTTATAATTTATTTGCATAACAGGAAGCTGGCAATGTTCCCTACGTTGTTGAAAATGGATGTGGAAGGTTCTCGAAATCTCCAGAACAAATAGCAAAGATTGTTGCCGACTGGTTTGGGCCAAGGTCAGACGAGCTCAAAGTAATGTCCCAAAATTGCCTGAAACTGGCACGCCCAGATGCGGTAATTAAAATTGTCCACGATCTACACGAGCTAGTCAGGGAAAGGTCTTTTGTACCAGAATATGCATGTGCAACATGAGCTCCTGTCTTCTCTTTCGATTTTAGTTAGTTTTATTATTCTTTTCGTGCGGCATTAGTCATAGGTATTTGTGAGGACAGACAATTATCAATTGATTTGCAAATGTCACCATGGAAGGAAAAGAAACTTGAAGAGGGAAATTGTGAACCATTTGGCTTCCCTCGATGTTGTTGCCTTCTTGGGACTATTCCTTTTAGACACCATTTTAGCCGGGTGATGCTGGGGCCTGAACTTCTGATGTTGGCTGAGAGGCTGATAAACTATATCGCTGCCATAGCTTGAAAAAAGAAGGTCCAAATAACTCAGTACCTTTGGAAACTACTCCATGTTGTATCCAATATCAGACTTGGTTGTTCGTGTGTACCTCAACTGCATATTCCATTGGACAACTGCATATTCGTGTGTTACTATTGATTGTGGTGATGAGCTATGGACGAACCATACATGCATGTCGTCTACCAAACTTTGAATGGGCCAAGTCTTTGCAGCTCTTTGTTGGGAGTGACTGTCAAAGTCAAGCTTCTTCGGAGAACAATAAGCCGGTCAAAGTCAAACTTGGAGCCTCTGCTCCCTACTAATTTGACTGACACTAGTGTCAGACAACTAGTAATAAACCATCTAAATTACTCCTACAGAACGAGCTGTCCCCAGGCAATCGCGCTGAAGAATCAAGAATCCCGACCCAGAGGATTTGTTATTTGGCACGTATGTATATGTAAGTAAGTACCCGGAGGGAGATGCAATCCACAGCTGTGTTTCTTGGTCGCTTGTGCTGTCACCATGTACCGAAAGGCTTAGCATGTGGGTTAGGTCGGGGACACTGTCTGTCAGGCCAGGTGAGCTTTTTACATGCTGTGTATAAGTACTGTGTACTGTAGTGTAGGCTGTAAATATATAGTTTTGTGGGGGTGAAACCTCATATGAAGTTCACCAAGAAAAAGATTGAAACATGTGCAACATGCTTAATTTTCCAACTTAGCAGAAGCGTACAAGGGTTTAACCTTGACATTTTGACAACGTGAACCCGTAAACTGCCTTAGACAGAGCACTACTACCACCTCTCTGTTGGTGAGTAGATGACATTCTTGCTGGTTCTTCTTCTCCTCACGCATGTTCTTCTGTATACTATAAAATTAACCAATTAGAGGACACCTAGGGTTTAGAGAATGTCCTTTAAACTGGAACGGAGAGAGTAGTCAAACTTGTCTAACTTAGACATTCTATACTATGTGATGCAGTAGGCATTTAGCATGAACGGTATTGAAAAGAAAAGACAGAAAGTTGTAACAACATGTATGGACAAGTGAACTGATGAAGCAAGCAAGTAGTATCCATGTGTACCGTCGTGAGTGAAGGGTGGAACAATACGTGGTGGAGAACTTGCTGCTTTGCTGCCGTAGAGCAAGTGCTATGTTCCATTACTGATGACCATGTGTTGTGGGAGGACTCTGGCACCGTGGAAGGTGAGAAGCGGAGACGAACCGCAGATGGGGAACGGACAGCGGTGAAAAGGACTATAATACGAAAACGAGCGAATTGAAAATATAGAAGTTTTGTTGAAGCTAATCTAAACTGCAACAATTACGCACTGGTTGAGAAAAAGTTTCCCTGTCCGCAATACGTCATGTAAAAACCCAATGTTATATATTTTCACGTATATTTAGATTTTCTTTTTAGAAAAATAGGATCTTCTTAGCTCTTGGTCTTTCCAGCAACGAAGGTACGCCCATATATGCAACGGTTTTTCTAGCTTAAAAGACTGTCGTATATATAGGCAAATGCCCAGGATTTTTCTAGCTTAAAAAACGATGAGATTAACCATGGTACTAACAACAAATCTTGATTTATTTCTTATAAACTATAATGCTAGAGTTTTTTTTGTTGTTAATTTACTATATTTTATCTGTTTTGTACTAGTACAAACTATGCCTGCACAGTGTATATTCCCCTGCATGATGTTTCCTGCAGGTGCCTTTATTTGGAAAGGCACACCCTCATGTCTGATTCACTACAGAGTCGGCATGCCCTTTTAATCTGAGATCAGTCGTTCCTGGTCATGTAAAAGATACTCTAGCACTGCATGTATCACGTGATCTTGTAATGTTGCAGCTTATTATGGCGCTGCACGATTCCTTTCATGAAACAGTGCCGCGCTTTTCTTGCTTGCTGGCAGTATAAGCACTGGAGGCTGTACAGAAGGATCAAGCTCTCACAATTTCAAAGCCATTAATCTTGGATGATGCACAAAGAAATGGCAGTAATAAGAACTAAAAAAACAGAGCTAGAACAATTACAAAATGCTTGTGCATTTGCCAACTGAGACAATAACTAAATACTGTATTGCCAAACTGCCAATCACCAGAGGTGATCCCAAACAAATTCCCCAAGTACTCGTATAGGATATTCACACAGCTCTCACTGCCCCGCTCCCAAATTCCCAACGCAGCATGTCAAATATAATCACAAGTCTCCTGCGCAAACCCGATCTGAGACCCCAAGGTGTCAAAGATGACCCTCAGGTTCTTCTGCTGGTAATTGCCGATGATCGAGGTGTCATACTCGGATTTCAATGGCGCCAGGGCCAGGCACACCTGAGAGGCGTCGCTGCTGACAACGTAGAGCACGCCCTTGGAGTCCACCTCCACCTCCACGCCGCCGTCGAACACGAGCTTCAGGCTCGGGACCTGCACCTCGCTCAGCCCCGTCAGGTTGAAGCAGGTGTCGAGGATGGAGAACGCCGGCGCCTGCGGGTACTCGGCGAGCTGGCTCAGGAACTCGGCCCGGACCGCGCTGTACACCGACGGGACCAGGCTCGTGATGATCGTGCCGGAGTCGATGATGGCTTTGGCCGCCGGCGAGAACGCCGATGGTTCGACGTCCTCGCCGCCGACGGTGATCCCGGTCATGTTGAGGAAGTAGAAGGGCCCTTGCGTTGGGTCGGTGACCATGGTGGTGTACACGATCGGGGTGGAGTTCCGGTACACGGAGGAGTCGTCGCCGAGGACTAGGGACCCTGACGTGCCGGACTCCTTTAGGGGCAGGCAGTAGGAGAAGACGCCGCCGAACTGGTCCATGGTCTGGGATATCAGCGAGAGCTGGCTCCTGCCTAGCCCCATCAGCCCCGACGTGCCGCCGAAGGGGCCCTGGTTGCTGGTGCCGCAGCCGAACACGAAGCCCTCGATGTCCTCGCCGGCCAGGCTCAGCCTGTCGTGCGCCAGGACGCCGCGGGAGTAGGAGCCGTCGCGGTAGCTGAGCGCGTAGTTGCAGGAGGACGGCGGCTGGTCGTCGGCGCCGCCGCAGGTCTGGCCGGAGCCGGACGTCCCGGTGGCCAGCTGCAGCGCGTCGCAGGAGGAGGAGTTGCAGGGCAGGGCGGCGTAGGAGGGGGACGAGGCGGGGTCGAAGAGCGGGTCCTGCTGGTCGTGGCAGGAGTCGCAGGGCGCGCACTGCACCCAGGTGAGCTCGCTCGCCGTGTCCACGATCACCGTCGCCTCGCCGCCGCCGATGCCCACGGTGGCCACGTAGTTGAGCGTCCGGAGCTTGGCGCCCGAGGTGACGGGCACCTGGGTCAGCTTCGACTCCGCCGCCAACGCCGCGGCCGACGACGACGGCCTGATCCTCGGCCCGTAGCTGGCGACGCGCCGCTGCAGCGAGGAGACCCGAGTTGCGTCGGATGCCAGGAGGCCGCCGGCTTCCCCACCTCCTCTGCTCCTCCCGCGGCTCTGTCCTCCCGAGGAGCTGCTGTGGTGCCGCAGCTCCAGCACGGTGGCGCCGCTCACCGCTCCTGAAAAAAGGAAAAAAAAATGGTTCAGATTAACTCATTACCATTACCGGCAGCTGCCGCCCGCATTGGACAGAGTTTGCCATTCTTATCATTGTTCATGCGATTCTCCCGCGGAAGCGAAAAAAGTACTTGGGACCTGCCACTTATGGCAAACGCTGGTACGGCCGCACGCACCGATCTCGCCGATTCACCCGACGCCCCCTTTCTTGCCCGAAACGGGTTCTTCCAACAGTTGCTTCTTCCTAACACTACCATTCCGCCCAGCTGCCACCACCATCCGTGTTCAGAGTTCAGACCAAATCGCCAAGAACGGAAACATGGCCAAATATACACACGCACAGCAACATCGCTGTCACCGGAATGTTCAGTGTTTTGCAGACCCATTCTAATCCAAGTCTGTCACCCAGAAACATCAGCAAGAAAGAAGGGGGGAAATGTGGAAGAGAGGGAAGGGAACTCACTTGACCTCAGGCAATGCACGCCGCCGCCCTGGCCTCCTGCGAGAAGCAGCAGCAGGATGAGGAGCAGGGCAGCCGCCACGACGCAGGCTCCCCGTGCCATCACTCGCGCACCTCAGCGGCCTCGCCTCACTGCCTAGGTAGGGAGAGAGAGAGGGGGGGAGGGACAGGGAGAGATAAAGAAAGAGGGATGAGGTAAGGTGAGGTCAGGAAAGAGAAGGAAAGATTCTCCGTGGGGGGGCCGCCGAGGTGGGCTTCTTGCGGCGCATGGGAACAAGGGCGCAGGAGCTGGACGCAGCGAGGTCGGACGGAGTGGAACGGATGGAGGCCTGGCCATCACGCACGCAGGCAGGGTGTGGGGAAGGAGAGAGAGAGAGAGAGAGGCTCTGGCTCTGGCTGTGGCTGCGGGCGGAGGAATTATTGGGGGGCTGCCTCATCACATGCTCCATGTCCTCTTCTCCTTGCTCGGCTGCAGCGCCGGGACAGCACACACTCACTCGCACACTGATCACTCCCGTCCCTCTCTCTTGGTGCGTGCGGTACAGTCTTGGTCGTCTGCCGCCCGTGCATGGGGCCTCCGCCTTCACTGACGCGATTCTTTATTGGCAATGCCATCGGATAGGAGTGGCAGCTGCAGCTCCAGCTGCAGAGTGGGAGTGAGTGAGGGGGTATCTGGCGAGAAAAAAGAGGAGGGGTTTTGGGGCATGGGCCGATCCAAACAAGCAATCTAAGTTTGTCCGTTTTGGTCCGGATGGGTCGGGCAATGGACGGATTTGAGTCATGGTTCAGACTATTCGAGGGGTCGCGTATATCGGTCCGACGCATCTCTGTCCATCTCTTCCGCTATCATCGCTTGACGTCATCGGCGATGGGACGTTAATGGCGACATGACGTCGGCTATCAGCGCCGACGGCTTTCCGCACGGCCGTGTTTCCCGCCGTCGTTGCATTCAGTTTCTCGCGCGCGCTTTCTGCCCGCAGTCAGAAAACTTCCCGCACCTGGCCGGTTGGTTTCCGCCTTCGCCGCGGTCTATAAAAGGCGACCGCCGTCGCAGCGAAGACAACAAACCCAAGCAATAGCAAACACCGTCGAAAAAAGCGTCAACCACCAGCAGCCATGCCTCCCCGCAAGATCACCGACTGGACTAGGATCAGAGAGATGTGCCGCAACCGCTTCCCTTAGGCCTCTGATGACACTGTCGAGATTAAAGCCACATTGTTGGTCCATCGCACGGCCGAGAAGGAGGTGGACGCCTTCGAGGACGAAGGCCATGTGGCCGAAGCAGCGCTGGAGTAGGTGGTGGAGGCGACTTCAAAGGTGACTGTCCAATGGACGGTATGCGAGATTCACCACGTCGCTCCCAAGGAGGTGGTGGCCGCATCAGTGGCCCTTCGCGAGATCCGCCATAAGGCGGCCATGACCACGCTGGAGGAGGTGGCCAGGGAGGCCGCCAAGGTCGGCGCAGCGCGGTCACATCGCCGACGCGACAGAAGAGGAGCGTGTTGCCAATCAGGGTGCAGGTGGGTGTGGGTTGTCCACGAGACCCACTTCCCAAGCCCGTGTAATAGGTTAAGCGGGTATCCCGCGGGTAAGAAAAAAAAGTGGGATATCCCACATCTATCCCGCATTGTCCCCTTTGTAACTTAGTTTGTCGTTGACATTTCCATCATGACTCGCTCCATTGAGGTTGGCCAGCGACTGCTAGGTGGTGTACCAGTTAAACGCTATGGCATCTAGTTCCTGGACTTGGAGCTCATGACATCCGCCATCTTAGTCGATCCCGTGGTGACCATGTTGATGGGCAGGGTTATGTACACGCGCCACCTGCGCCACCTTACTAGGATGATCACCCACCTGCTCGGCTCCAAGGTGCATGTAACAGATCAATGCAGGCTCGACCCCGTGAGCACGTTAGCTTCATCCATGGCTTAACTTCCTACATCATATTATACCATTTTGTTTTCCATAGAAGTACTCCTAAATGTCGAAAATTTGTCTAAATTTAGACGTATGTAGACACTATTTAGTATTTAGATATATCCAAATTTAGACAAATTTTTGACATCTATTTTAAAACCGAAAAAGTATATAATTTAATATTTGCGGGTATATGTGAGCATAAGTGGGATGATAGATACCTGCATAAATTTAGTGGGCTCCTGCGGGACACCCACAAATTGCGGGCCTCCCGCAAATAGTCCCACCTGCACCCTGAGTTGCCAATGCCACCGAGGCGGCGGCCACGTGGGCTCTAGTCCATGGGGCCGAGACAGAGGTGGAGGAGGACGACGAGGCGAGGCGAGAGGGAGGAGGAGGAGGCGATCTTCGTCCCCCTGCAGATCACGCAGGCGCTAGGCCTTGGCCCCAACAGGGCTTTGACGAGGTTGACCCTGACGGAGAGGTCGCAACGCAGGGAGACAGACCGCACCTGCCGGGGGAGGCTGCGACAACAATGGTGGTGATGGAGCTGGAGGCAGCTCGGGCCAACCAGGAGGCGAGGGACCACTGGACGATCGAGATGGAGAGGCCCCTGGCCAACCGGGAGGCGGACCGCCAGAAGGCGGCCGGTCGTGGCCGAGCCTGCGACCGTTACCGTGAACGACACGTCATCTGGGCAGCGAGGGAGGCGATCGAGGGACCAGCGGCAATGGCAACGGCGACGAGTAGCCGTGAGGACAGCCTCCTCCAGCAATACTAGTAGTCCTTTTTTTTATTTTGTTCAAATATACCATTTTGTAATAGACATGGCCAAATCTAATAAAAACAATTTTTAATACTAGTGGTTCACTTACATAGCCCGAACGGCTGACTGAAGTACATCTAGACTCGACACAAACGTCACACAAATCTGATACACTGATATGTTGAACCGGACACGTTGGATCGGACACGTCGGTCCGAATGAATCGTGCAGCTAGATAGACCGTCCGGCGTGCCGCTTGGATCGTGAGCCGGCGCGTGGGTGGGCGCATTGAAAACGGGGCATCACCCGCCCGCCCGCCATTAAACTGTCAGCAGCAGCAGTCAGCATCACGGCGTGCGCAAACCTTAATAACTCCATCCCTTTGTTTGCTTCGTCAACCAGATCTCCTTTGCACGGATGCCCATTGCCAGCCAGCACACACAGTGACAGTGGTGAATATTGTAGGGGCAGAAAGGTAACAACGATGCCAGTCCAAGAAGTCGATTTATGTCCGTACAGCGGTGCGTACTGTTTTAAGAGCGAAACAGCTGCATCGCATCGCCTCCTTTTTAATCTTGCGGCCCGACTCTTCTTTTTGTCTTGGAGATAGCAGCAGCATTTGCTTCTGACTCTGACAAATTCATTACTACTCATCTTTTCTCTCCCTGCAAAAGGAAATACATCTCCATGTGAAGGCGATTAAAGAGGTAGCCCAGCCCATCCCAGCCCGGTTCATGAGTTGCGGATAGGGCTGCAAAGCTGCATCCGATCCGTCCTACTTTGTAGACCAAATTTGTTAGTTTAGTTTAAATTTTCTTAACAAGATTTATCTAGTTTAAACTAAATTTTGCTTTCGCGGGCAATCACAGGTTACGGGTTGCAACCCTATTGCGGCCCGTTGATCCTTTGTTGCTCGGTTGCTGCGGCAACAGAGCAGTCTTGAAGGTTACCGTGCCTCTTCATGTCACACGCATGAGAGAGAGTTTCATGCTTCTTTGTGTTAGATGTATATTTGTATATTGTATGTCCCCACTTGTTAGGGGGTTTTCCTGTATATTTCTACATGTATATGTACTATATATTGTGGTCTTTGGTTCCAGAGGAATACAAGTTGTCTATTTCTAACATGGTATCAGAGCCAAGTTAGCCTAGTTCTCTCCTCACAACTTCGTCTCTGCAGCCGCCACCATCCCTGTCGCCGCCGGCCTTGCCGTCGTCGCCGCCGCCGGTTGCCGCCCGTTTTCTGCCCCGGTTGATTTTGTTTCGGTCCAGATCTGCCCCGATTTCGCCCAGATTGGATCGATCTGCTGCCTCTGCCGGCCGTTCTCTCTGCCTGGACGCCGCCCGTCCCCTGCCAGGCCGCCGCCGGCCGTTCTCTCTGCCCGAACGCCACCCGTCCCCTGCCAGGCCGCCGCCGACCGCCCGTCCCCTGCCCGGCCCCGCCGCCATCCTCTGCTCGCCGACCGCTCGCCGACTGGCCTCCGCCCAGATCTCCGCCACCGGCCATCGCCTCAACCCGGTCCCGCCACGGTCGCCGCCTCCACTCTGCCGGCGCTCGTCCCTGCCCCCGCCGGCACTCGTCTTTGCCCCCGCCGGCCTCCAGTTGGTCTGCTCGTTCGGTTTTGAGTTGAGATCGATCGAGCGTTGACCGGAAAAAAAATTGAGAGAGAGATATGTCTTCTTCATCAGGTTATGTTGCGATTCCTCGCTGCCCGGTGATCTTCGATGGCGCGAATTACCCTGATTTCGCTACCTTTATGCGCGTTCACATGCGCGGTCTCTGTCTTTGTGGTGTGCTCTCCGGCAAGGTCTCCTATCCGTCGTGCCCCCTGCTCCTGTGGCTCCTCTTCCACCGACGCCGATTGTTCTTGGCGCTGATGCTTCTCAGGAGGCCAAGGATGCTGCTCAGAGTGCCGACGATAGTGCTGTTGCTGCTTATGACCTGAAGTTCAAGCAGTACTCTTCTGATCTCGAGGCCTATCGCCACGATCTGACTGCCTACACTCAGTGGGTCGATAAGGATGCTCGTGCTGCTGCTGTCCACACCTCCAGTGTTCTGCCCAGTTTGCTGCTGAGTTCATGAGTCTCCCTACTGTTGCTGCTCGGTGGGCACATCTTCGTCAACGCTATCAGCCATCTGGGGATGCTCTTTACCTATCCGTGGTTCGCTAGGAGCATGCTCTTCAGCAGGGTGATTCCACTATTGATAAGTTCTATACTCAGAGTGCTGCTATCTGGCGTCAGCTTGATTCTCTCTGTACTGCTGTTTGTGGCACATGTCCGTGATGTCAGATCGTGCGCTCGGATTTGGAGTTCCACCGCATTTATGAGTTTCTGTCTTGGCTCCGCCAGGAGTTCGAGCCCCGCCGTGCTCAGTTGAATGCTCGTGGCCATGTTCCGCTCTCTGAGGTGTTGTATGAGCTTCAGGATGAGGAGACTCGTCTCCGTGGTGCTGGTCTTCTTGCGGTACCGTCTGTGCTTGCTACTCGTGGTCCTCCTCTGTCACCTGCTCCCTTGACTCAGCCGCGGTCCTCTGTGCCGCCACCGATACTACCCACTCCTCCAGGTCAGGGTCAGTTTCAACACCAGCAGTCTCAGGGTCAGCCTCAGCACCAGCAGTCTCAGGGTCAGAGTCAGCACCAGCAGGCTCGTGGTCAGGGTCGCCGTGGTTCTCTTCGTCACTGCTCTTATTGCAACAGAGATGGCCACACTTGGGCCACCTGTTATACACGGGATCCCAGTTTACGTCAGCAGCACCAGGCTCATGGGCAGTCGGCTCCTTTCGGATCTTCAGCAGTTGCTCTCTCTGATCAGGACATCATCAGGAGTCTTCGCGGTCTGCTTGCTGCTACAGGCACTTCTTCGATGGGCACTGCTGGTTCTGTGACTGATTCTTCAGGCACTGCGCGACCACCACCTTCTACACAGTCAGGTACGTCTCCGTGGTATCTGGATTCTGGAGCTTCTTTTCATATGACCTCTGTGTCTTCTTTTCTATCCGCTCTTCGTTCTCTCTCCTCTCCTGTCCGTGCTCTCACGGCCGATGGTACCTCTCTTCCTGTTTCTAGTCGGGGCACCCTTTCTACTTCTTTTTTTTCTGTTTCTGATATTTCTCATGTTCCTCGTATTAAGATGAATTTGTTCTCTGCTAGCCAGCTTACTGACTTTGGTTGTCGCGTCATTCTTGATGCTGATTCTTGTGTTGTTCAGGACTGTCGCACACAGGCCCTGGTTGGAGCTGGCCCTTGCAGCCGTGATTCTTCAGGGCTTTGGGAGTTAGACTGGCTTTGTGTTCCTTCCGCTGCCAGTTCTTCTCCAGTCGTCGCCTCTGCTACCATATCCTTTTAGCAGTGGCATCATCGTCTTGGTCACCTTTGTGACTCTCGCCTGTCGTCATTAGTTCATCGTGGTCTTCTGGGGTCTGTTTCAGGAGATGGGTCTTTACATTGTCGGGGCTGTAGGTTGGGAAAACAGATTCAGCTTCCCTACCCTACTAGCGCATCTGTATCTCAGCAACCTTTTGATTTAGTTCATTCCGATGTTTGGGGTTCGGCTCCTTTCGCTTCGAAAGGAGGCCATCGCTACTATATTTTATTCATCGATGATTTTTCTCGGTACACCTGGTTGTATTTTATGCGCTCTCGCAGTGAAGTGTTCTCCATATATCAGTGTTTTGCGGTCATGGTCCGTACTCAATATTCTACACCCATTCATGTGTTTCGTGCTAACTCTGCTGGTGAGTATATCTCCCAGATGTTGCAAGGTGTTCTTGCTGAGCATGGTATCATTTCTCAGTTCTCCTGCCCTGGCGCACATGCCCAGAATGGCATTGCTAAGCGTAAGCATCGCCATCTTCTTGAGACTACTCGTGCTATGATGATCGCTTCTTACCTTCCTCCGCATTTCTGGGCTGAGGCTATCGCTACGTCTACTTACCTCATCATATTCAGCTCTCTGCCGCTCTACAGGGTGGTATTCCTCTTGAGCGTCTATCTGAACATTCTCCAGACTACTCCATGCTTCGCTTGTTTGGTTGTGTTTGCTATGTTCTCCTTGCTCCTCGCGAACACACCAAACTGACCGCTTAGTCTATTGAGTGTGTCTTTCTTGGATATAGTGATGAGCATAAGGGCTATCGCTATTGGGACCCCGTTGGTCGTCGGATGCGTATCTCTCGTGATGTTACTTTTGATGAGACGCGTCCTTTCTATCCTCGTCCCACCGCTGGTACCTACCCGGTGGAAGATATCTCTTTTCTTCTTTTTCCTGACACACCTCCTTCTACTCCTGTTGTGTCTTCTTCAGGATCCCCTCCCCCTGTTGTCTCTTCTTCGACACCATCCTCCTCTGCTCCGTCTAGTTCTCCTAGTTCTCCGGAGCCTTCCACTGCTATTCCTTCTTCCTCATCGTCATCTTCCTCTGATGAGCTTCCTTCTACTCGTCCTGTTCATCAGCGTCGTGCCCCCAACCGTTACTCTCCTAGTCAGTATGGTCTCCGAGCCGACTTCTTATCGGGATGCTGAGCATCATCCTGAATGGTAAATGGCCATGGATGAGGAGATTGTTGCGCTTGAGTGCACTGGCACCTGAGATCTTGTTTCTCCCCCTCCCGATGTTCGTCCTATCACTTGTAAGTGGGTCTATAAAATTAAGACTTGCTCTGATGGATCTCTTGAGCGCTATAAAGCGCGTCTTGTGGCTCGTGGTTTTCAGCAAGAGCACGGTCGTGACTATGATGAGACCTTTGCTCCTATGGCTCATATGACCACTGTGCGCACTCTTCTTGTCGTTGCTTCTGTTCGTCACTGGTCTGTGTCCCAGCTTGATGTTCAGAATGCTTTCCTTAATGGTGAGTTGAGTGAGGAGGTTTATATGCAACCTCCTCCTGGGTATGCCGTTCCCGCTGGGATGGTTTGCCGTCTTCGCCGTTCTCTCTATGGCCTCAAACAGGCCCCTCGTGCCTGGTTTGAGCGTTTTGCCTCTGTGGTGACTGCTGCTGGTTTCTCTCCTAGTGCTCATGATCCAGCGATGTTTGTTCACACTTCTCCTCGTGGACGCACTCTTCTTCTTCTCTATGTTGATGATATGATAATTACTGGTGATGATCCTGAGTATATCGCCTTTGTTAAGGCTCGTCTTCGTGATCAGTTTCTTATGAGTGATCTTGGTCCTCTTCGTTATTTTCTTGGGATTGAGGTTTCGTCCACCTCTGATGGCTTTTTCATCTCCCAGGAAAAGTATATTCAGGATCTTCTTGCTCGTGCTACTCTTGGGAATGAGTGCACTGTTGAGACCCCTATGAAGCTTAATGTTAAGCTTCACCCTACTGATGGTGATCCTCTTCCTGATCCGACACGCTATCACCATCTTGTTGGGAGTCTCGTTTATCTTGTTGTCACTCGTCCTGACATATCTTATCCTGTTCATATTCTGAGTCAGTTTGTTTTCGCTCCTACCACTGTTCACTATAGTCATCTTCTTCGTGTTCTTTGTTACCTTCGTGGTACGATCACCCGTCGCCTTTTCTTTCCTCGTTCCAGCTCCCTCCAGCTCCAGTGCTATTCAGACGCCACGTGGGCGAGTGATTCTTCGGATTGCCGTTCACTTTCTGCTTACTATGTGTTTCTTGATGGTTCGCTCATTGCTTGGAAGACGAAGAAACAGACAGCGGTTTCCCGTTCGAGTGTTGAGGCTGAGTTGCGTGCTATGGCCTTGTTGACTGCTGAGGTGACCTGGTTACGGTGGTTGCTTGCGGATTTTGGGGTCTCTATTACCACATCCACTCTGATTTTGTCTGACAGTACAGGTGCTATTAGTGTTGCACATGATCCGGTCAAGCATGAGCTTACCAAGCATATTGGTGTTGATGCTTTCTATACACGTGCTCAGGTTGTTGCGCTTCAGTATGTACCTTCAGAGTTATAGTTGGCGGATTTCTTTACGAAGGCACAGACTATTGCGCAGTATACTTTCTTTCTCTTCAAACTCAGTGTTGTCGAGCCACCATAAGTTTGAGGGGAGGGGTGTTAGATGTATATTTATATATTGTATGTCTCCACTTGTTAGGGGGTTTTTCTGCATATTTCCACATATACATGTACTATATATTGTGTCCTTTGGCCTCTAGAGAAATACAAGTTGTCTATTCCTAACACTTTGCTTATTGCAAACTCCCTACCGAATGAAGAGTGAAAAATCATTTGTCCATCGAATTTGCGTTTTCGAAATCCCGCAATAGATCAGTCTTCTCTCGGATGGACGGACGAGACTTAGGATCAAAACACAAGGGTCCCCACTGACTGCCGTAGGAATGATTCAAACAAATCACGGAGCGAGGTGACACGACACAACCAGGTTCAATGTTCGGCAGCAACCATGCATCTTGCACGTGTTCTGTATCCTATAATATCGCAAATGTTACACTAGTGTGCATGGTGGCTAGAACTACAAATTATTCATTGATCTCGTTGACAGCCTAGGGTTTATGTGGTGGGTGTCTTGTGTTACGCTTGTGGTATTTCTCTATTTGCCATGGTCTTATGTTGTTGTCGTCGTGAAAAAACAACATGAAGACAGGGTACGTGAAGATTTCGGTGAAGTAAAGAGCATACTTGACGACCGTGTTGTTGAGCGTCAGACAGCAACATGAATGCCCACAATATTTTCTGTTAATCGAGTTCATCCTGACTCGCGGACGAGACGGGTCTAGTACGGCTGAGCTACCTCAGGTACACGAAGGCAACAACGTGGTTCTGTTAGATGAATCCCACTGGCCCACCAAAAGTTCCATCGAGATTATATCCGTGGCCTCGTAGTTCAGAGGAATCCCACACAAACGCAAAGATAAAAAATGTCAACTCAAGAAGTAGGTCTCACTATCGAAATAAGCTCTTGCTTGATATGAGAGATGATTTACAAATGACTCATGGAGTGCCATCTATAGGTCTATCTCCTTGTAAAAAATGACCCTTGGTGGGGAGGAAAAACTGAGACGAAAAGTCAATTCTAGAAAATCTGAAAATATCTTGGTATTGGTTCATGAAGGAGGGTTGACCTTGTACATGAGGGACGAACACTAATGAGCTTATTGAGTTACATTCTTCTCCATGGGTTTGTTGTCCTATTGACTTCCTTTGACCTTAGATAGTTTTTTTTTGAAATTTTATATCTTGCATTCATGTTTGCTTAATTGTCCATAGTACTTGTTCATCTTTTATTGTGCATGATGCTTTTATTCTTATGCATATTTGTAGTTTATGATTTCTTTACTTTATGTAGCAATGATCATGAGTTTTATATTGTGCATCTATTGATAATAAACTCCAAAACTCATTTATTTATCATCTTCATGCTCGAGGACGAGCATAGGTTAAGCTTGGGGATGCCGATGCATGTAAAATGCATCTATGATATTTGTAGTTTATTATTCCATATCCTATCATAATTAATTCATATTAGATGTTATAATCATGTTTTAGAATGATTTTGATGATTTTCCTAAAAGATCCTATTTATTTGTATTATAACTCTGCAGACATGAAAACTCTGTTTTGCGTATTTTGGACTTTCAGGGACCTTAATTCAAAAGGACCTGGGATTTTTCTACTTTCATCAAAACGAACACTTGGAGCACTTGGACCTCACTTGGGCCAGCTGGAGGGCAAAGATGAGGCCCATGGCACGATTTGATACTCTGGCCATGCCATGGGGCCCACCTGGCACCTTGAAGTTCCGATGTTGTCAATCGTTGTGCCCCTAGACTCGTCTTGACCTAAAAACGCCTATATTTGGTGCCCCGGTCGTGATCTCGGAGGAGGGTGCACCACAGAGACAAAACACACAAAGCATAAGAGTATCAACTAAGATTGGAGGGAGAACACCGCTGACTCACATCTCCAACCTCTTCAACAACATCTTAATCATCACCATGACGAAGAGGGAGTAGTCCATCTCTGGACTATGGGTTTGTGGAAGTAGTTTGTTATACCTCTCTCTCTATCATGCTATCAATTTTCTAGTGTCATATGAGCTTCCCAACATGATTATGGCCATCTATTTGTAATCCCTTGTGGTGGATCTTTGGTTTTTATGATTTGAGTATTTGAGATTAATATTTTCATATTGTGTTTGATGTATAAATAGATGTATATTATGTACCCTATTCTTGATTATTTTGTTCCGATCAAACTTGTATGATGGGACATGAGTGTAGGGGTTCGTTGCATGGAAAACAAAAAAATTCTACCGCATGAACACACACAAGCCAAGATCTATCTACTAGATTGTAGCAACAAGTCGATAGAGTACTCACCCTCGAAGATTACAAAGCGGTTAACGAGAGTGGATTCTCGTGGATGATGTAGTCGTTCACTTGCCGATCTCAAGATCGCGTAGACGATCCTTCCGGCGACGCGTTCCGGTAGCGCTCCCGCAGTCGGTCACACATTCGGTACTCGATGAAGACCTTACTCTCCCTTGTTCCAGCAGGCAGCGGAGGTTGTAGCTCTCTCCTCGCGATTCCGGCAGCACGATGGTGTGGTGTCGGAGTTTAGAGGGGAGGTCCCGCATGGCTTCGCCTAAGCGGGAGCGGGTATGGTGGAGTAGAAGAGGGCCTCGACGATCTAGGGTTTAGAGGGAGCCGATGAGGTGGTGTGGCCGAATGCTAGGGCAAGGGCCTTTCCCTGGTCAGCGATTTGGGAGGATCCCCTGGCGACAATGACTAGAGAGGGTAGGCGCCTTGGCTAGGGTTTGTTGTGTGTGTGGTAGGGGGTGCCCTACCCCTCCTTATATAGGTGGGGAGGTGCCAAGGGGGAGGGAATCCTCCCCCAATACCACTTCATGTGGCCGGTGGCAAGGAGAGGGAGCAATTCTCCCTTAGGTAGGATTCCTTTCTTCCCTCCACTTGGAAACCATTGTCCCAGTTTGACTATTTCAAACTGCCTTTTTGTCTTTCAAACTAGAGTTTGATTTCTCTCTTCCAAGTGTCCAGCCAAGTGACCTAGGACATGATGCAACCATTCCACTTTGTCATGACACATCCATGTACCCTTTCCCTTCCGGATTGGTGGATCTTCTAGACCCTTCTAGAACATTTTTGTGAAAACACTGAAACCATTCCGAACTCTGGAATTGGACTTTACTTATATGAATCTTATTCCCTGGACCATTTCGGATCTCCTCGTGATATCCCGGATCCCATCCGAGACTCCGAACTACATCCGGTCTCTTTACCCACTTTCCATATCTACTAAACAACATCGAATCCTTAAGTATGTCTCCCTACGGTTCGTGAATTATGCAGACATGACTGAGACTCTTCTCCGATCAATAACCAATAGAGGAATCTGGAAATTCATATGGATCCCACATATTTCTATGATTACTTCGTGATCGAATGAACCATTTACATAGGATACCAATTTCCTTTTGTCTCGCGATACTTTACTTATCCGAGGTTTGATCGCTGGTATCTCTGCATACCTAGTTCAACCTTGTTACGGATAAGTACTCTTTACTCGTTCCTGTGATATGTGATCCCTTGTGAGCCAGTCACATGCTTGCAAGCTAATTGGATGACATTCCACCGAGAGGGCCCAGAGTATATCTATCCATCATATGGATGGACAAATCCCACTCTTGATCTATGTGCCTCAACACATACTTTTCGAACACTCAATGCCACCTTTATAACCACCCAGTTATGAAGTGGTGTTTGATGTCATCAAAGCATCCATCCGGTGATGGTGATTAATATGATCTCATGGTCGAAGGATTTAGGTTACTATGTATCTGAAAGCTTATAGCAAACGAACTATTGAAATGACTTGATCTTTATGCTACGCTTAACTATAGGAGTATTTCGATCACACCATTTTCCTAATGATATGATCTTGTTGTTAATAACATCTCAATGTTCATGATCAGGAAACCATGATCATCTATTAACCAACAAGCTAGTATTACAAAGAGGCTTTACTAGGGACTCTAACAAGTTTACAAATCACACAAGTATTAATGTTTTCGATTAATACAATTATAGCATGAATGTAAACATTTATCATAAACACAAAGATATAATAATAACTACTTTTATTATTGCCTCTCGGGCATATCTCCAACAATGAGAGGGAGAACATGTACATTAGATGGAGTAACATGGTAGTATGGAATTGGACAGTGATAGAAAGTTTGGATCCTACTATGGTATTTTACTTTCCTGTCGGTATATCACTAGGGACAAATGAATGCAAGTGATATTATTTCCTAGTGAAAATTTTAGGTGAGGTCATATCTTGTGAGGTAGTACTATGTGTCCAACATCATTGTCATTCAACCAAAGGCAATACGCTGTTTATTCTTAATACCAGTCCGTGGAGTTTCCTATTATTAGTGGAGTATTAGTGAGATGTATTGCACCATCTCAAATATAGGACGTGATGCCTATTTAAATGCTTATTAAACACTTAGTGAAGATCACTCAATATTATGCTTATGAGGACCGGTTTTGATCCCACCATGTTTATGAGAGTAGATAAATGAACCTATGAACCCCAATTTGTTTTTAATCATAAGAAAAACCTTTTACTTTTATTTACATCCCTTTTTATTTTCAGCACTCATTTATTCCAAAACGCAAAAATATCTACTACACTTGTATTTAGTTATTTTATATAGTTTACGTTATTACCAACACTATTACACCATAACCTTGCATTGCATTTGATTTATCTTTTATACTGCATTTAGTGTACTTTACTTGCTGCATATTTACTTTAATTATTTTAGTTAATCATTTGTTTTCAATTTTAATACAAAACCTTATGCTTGAAAACCACTTGGTGGAGTTGGGGACACAAGGCAATCATATTTGTTTTACAGGACGCTAGAAGAGGAAAGAAAAGTGTGCAGCTATTGTTTTCCCGATAATTCGATATAAACCGTCAAGTCACCATTATGGGAAAAATTATCTTGTTACATCAATCCGCGATTGGATTCTCAATAAATTGGTGTCCACGTAATCTGGTGTCATCAGGCATGTGAGCGCATGTGGGAACCATTCCATCTGCTTTGTCCCTCCCAAGGAGAGAATCCCTGGTGAGAGATGACAAGCTAGTGAAGTCCCTTGAGGAAACATAATTGTACTTGATTAAACATGCTCCCTCACTCCATCTGTAACTCCATCCTGCTTATCATTCTATAGAAAATTTGGGACTCTCGAAATGTAAAGGTTTTTAGAGGCATTGATCAAACATGCTTGGATACCATTAGGAACATTATATATGATCTCACCTTGTGGTCTTACAATTTCCATAAAAAAGTACCATAAGTTGCCAGCGGATTTGTGGTGTGACCATCTCTATATCATGTAACAGTAAATATACCCTCCTCCCCGCGCGTCAAAGGCTAAAAATCCTTCGGGGAGGGGGGGGGACTTTTCCTCGAAACAGGCTTTCGCCCCACTTTATAAATAAAGCAACCACACAATACAAGCGTTCAAACAAACAAAGTGTTGGGGCAACAGCCAAGACACGACCAAAAATAAAAGAAATGAAAGAAACGGCGAGTCGACGAAACGAGGGTAACCCGTCACCGATGCCCCCTCCAAAATTGTCCCACCACGCTCCTAGTACACTGAATCACCAAATAACACCTTCAAGAAGGGAGCATCGCCAAATCGACGTTGTTGTCCGGACCAATGTATTGGACCTAGGGTATCCCTCGACACTCAAAGTAGAGTGGGTTGGGGATATCCTCAACACCCCACACCAAGCAGGTGTAGGGGTTCGTAGCATGGAAAACAAAAAAAATTCTACCGCATGAACACACAATCAAGATCTAATCTATGATCAAGCCAAGATCTATCTACTAGATTGTAGCAACGAGTTGATAGAATACTAACCCTCGAAGATCCAAAGCGATTAACGGGAGCAGATTCTCGTGGGTGATGTAGTCGTACACTTGCCGATCTCAAGATCGCGTAGACGATCCTTCCGGTGCTGCGTTCCGGCAGCGCTCCCGCAGTCGGTCACACGTTCGGTACTCGATGAAGACCTTCCTCTCCCTTGTTCCAGCAGGCAGCGGAGGTTGTAGCACTCTCCTCGCGATTCCGACAGCACGACGGCGTGGTACCGGAAGTAGAGGGAAGATCTCGCAGGGCTTCGCCTTAAGCCGGAGCGAGTATGGTGGACTATGAGAGAGCCTCGGTGATCTAGGGTTTAGACACACCAAGGAGAGGGAGCTAGGCCGGCGGCTAGGGCAAAAGGAGAGCCCCAACTCGGTGACATGGCAAACCCTAGGAGGCGGCGGCGACTTTGGTGGAGGCCGGCGGCTAGGGTTTAGGTTTAGAGGAGAGAGGTGTAGGTCTAGGAGGGGCAGCCCTGCCCCTCCTTATATAGATGGGAGGGCGCGGCCAAGGGGAGAGGAGTCCTTCCCCAACTCGGCCTCCTTGGCCGGTGGTGGAGGGAGAGGGACTTCCTCCCCAAGTAGGTTTCCTACTCTCCCTCCACCAAGCAAACTTGCCGTTTGACTTTTCAAATTGGCGTTTGACTTTTCAAACTAGGATTTGATTTATCCCTTTATTTTGCTCAGCGATGACACCTAGTACATGATGCAACCATTCCAACTTGTAATGACACATTCATGTACCCTTCCCCTCCGGAGTGCCGGACCTTCCGGAACCTTCTAGAATATTTCCGATGAAAACACCGGAATCATTCTCCAACTCCAAAACAGGACTTTCCTTATATGAATCTTATTCTCCGGACCATTCCGGATCTCCTCGTGATATCCCGGATCCCATCCGAGACTCCGAACAACATTCGGTCTCTTACTCATTATTCCATAACTACTCAACAACATCGAATCCTTAAGTGTGTCTCCTTACGGTTCGTGAATTATGCGGACATGATCGAGACACTTCTCCGATCAATAACCAATAGAGGAATCTGGAAATTCATATGGCTCCCACATATTTCTATGATTACTTTGCAATCGAATGAACCACTTACATACGATACCAATTTCCCTTTGTCTCAAGATAGTTTACTTATCCGAGGTTTTGATCGTCGGTATCTCTGCATACCTAGTTCAACCTCGTTACCGATAAGTATTATTTTCTCGTTCCCGTGGTATGTGATCCCTTGTGAGCCAGTCACATGCTTGCAAGCTAATTGGATGACATTCCACCGAGAGGGCCCAGAGTATATCTATCCGTCATATGGATGGACAAATCCCACTCTTGATCCATGTGTCTCAACCCATACTTTCCGAACACTCAATGCCATCTTTATAGCCACCCAATTACGGTGTGGTGTTTGATGTCATCAAAGCATCCTTCCGGTGATGGTTATAAGCATGATCTCATGGTCGAAGGAATTAGGTTACTATGTATCAGAAAGCTTATAGCAAATGAACTATATTAAATGACTTGATCTTTATGCTACGCTTAACTATAGGAGTATGTCCATCACATCATTCTCCTAATGATATGACCCTGTTGTTAATAACATCTCTATGTTCATGATCAGGAAACCATGATCATATATTAACCAACAAGCTAGTTTAACAAGAGGCTTTACTAGGGACTCTTTTATGTTTACAAATCACACAAGTATTAATGTTTCCGGTTAATACAATTATAGCATGGTATGTAAACATTTATCATAATTATGAAGACATGATAATAACCACTTTATTATTGCCTCTTGGGCATATCTCCAACAGTCTCCCACTTGCACTAGAGTCAATAATCTAGTTTCAAACCTTTGTGTATTCAACACCTATGGCTTTCTGGTGTTGTATGTACACGATTGCAAGTGGTCAACTGATCTCCGGATCTGACACTTCTAGGTCCGTGTGTAATTGCATGTCTTTGCGTCTCTACGCATCACTCATTCTCTAATGAGATGGCTTTGTACAAATTTGGTCCTTTGGTGTGACCTTTAGTTCTTTGGGGTTAAAACATGTTGATAATATTGTCGTACAATATATCTTCATAGTATTATCCCTGTTGTGAACTACACCTAGTTTGATAACAAACTACTTGACACAAATGCCCTCTTTTGCTGCTATAATAGCAGTTATATACTCAACCTTTTGTTGTAGTATCTGTCACAATGTCTTAACTTTGGAACTCATCCAAATCCATTATGGAACTCTCATTCCATCATATTGTGCCACCCTTAGTTTAGATTGAGATAAACATAATTTTTACTTTGTGACAAAACTAGTATCAATGTAATTCATTTACAATGAACTAATCATCTATTTGTCACTTCTACAAAATAATATATTCTTAGTTCTTTTACAAGATCATAAGAATATCTTTACTATCGTCCAATAATCATCTTATGAATCATTCTGGTATATGCTCATAACATTTAGAGCATAGGACATATCTGGATTTGTACATATCACAACATGATTGATATAAATACTCTTTGTGATTTCATACATCAAGTATCAATCTATACTTGAATCTTTGTTTCACTTACCAAGTGTCAATACACTTGAATATATCATCAATATTGAACCCATTCAATCCTTTCTGTGTGACAAGAACCTTTCTTGTAGTTTCTATATTGAACTCATTCAATACATCATCTATGTACTTTCGGCATAACCATATTAGCGTCTATTGATGCCAAATATTTGGGTTTTTCCTAAGTCTTTCATCGAGATGAAATTCTTATCCTATGTTAATAAAAGATACATTATTTCCAATCAACAATATGACTTCCACATAATGTATTAGAAACATGTCTTAGCGCTCCCACTTAATTTCTTGCAAATGCAAGCATCTTCATCGTCTCCGATGAAATTAAACTCTTTTAATAGTTTCATCATAGTGAAGAATCCAACTCCGCGATGCTTACTTCAACCATTGAAGTTTGCATATGCTTTTAGCATCCTTTGAATTAACAAAACCCTTTGGACCGTGTCATGTACACGTCCTTGGTAACCATTCTATTAGAAGAACTTGTTTTGTTTATTCAACACATAACAAAATTATATGTCGTGGTTGCTACATTAATCCATCTAGACTAAATATCGCTATGAAGGATCAGATCTTGTCATAGTCAACCTTTGAACATTGTTGTGAACTCTTTCCCAACATGTCGACTATTTCATAGATGTGAAACATCCATGTCTATTTCTTTATAGATCCAAATACGACTGTAAGGTCTTGTACCTTTCCAGAGGGTCTTTCAAGTTCAAAGCTTTGATCTCTCGTATATGGAACTATCACGAATTTTATGGCTTCAAGCCATTTGACGGAGTCAGGGCCCATCATCGCTTTTTTGCATGCAGTCGGATCATTATTGTCAAATAATGATTTAACTCTCAAATCTTGGTATTTGATTGTTTACCCGACCTGCTTGTTTCAATAGGAACTTAGATCTCCGTGACCACAACCTTTGAGGCACGTGAGCCATGAGCATTGTTGCTGCCTCCGGAACACTTTTCGGTGCTACGCAACTTTGCACATATAGCTAAGGTTCTTTTAACCTTATCAAAGTTCTATTGTCCTCCCACTTAACTTTCCACGAAAAATTCCTTCTCTAGGAAACTTGACGTTCTAAGCGACAAACATTTTTGTCTCCGATGTTATGGAGGATTAGTTATTCGAAATAACATACAAAGACAGGTTCATCCGACTTTGGTTGCAAACATCTTTCTTATGCATAGCACACCAATGTTTAAGAAAGGACAACTTGGGTTTTATTCCAAACCATAACTTTATATGGTGTCAATTCAATGGATTATGATGGAGATCTTTTCAGTGGAAAAAAAACGGTAGTCTCTAAAGCTTTTAATCTTTAGAATATAATGACAGTTTTATGAATTACACCTTTGATCTTACCATGTCAAACAAGGTTTAATTACATATCTCGAACCCTCCATACTCTTATGGTGTTTCGGGAAATGCAAATCCACGGAACGATTCCTTAAATCTTAGGTATTATGCTAAAGTCGTAACTCAAATATCTTCCTTTATGATCTTATCATAAACTATTTATATTCTTGTTACAATGATTTTGCACTTCATTTGAAAGTCTTTGAACTTTTCAAATGTTTCATACTTCATCCTTATTAAGTAAATATTCATATATTCACTCAAATTTTCGGAGGAAGCATATGAAGTTGAAATCCATCGCTCTTGACTACACATAATGGACTTCATACAACAATATGTACAAGTTCCAATAAGCTAGTCATTCGTTCCCTTTTGGCCTATGGACGAAGTTTTAATTATCTCTAGGAAAGTTTCACAAGCATCGTTTGATCAAAAATCAAAAGACTCCAAAATTCCATCCATATAGAGTTTCTCCATGTTTTCTTTCCAATATAATTTAAACGGCGGTGTCACTTCCTAAGTGATCTTTTAATCAATTTGTCTTTCGACATTTTTAGCACTAGTTTTATGGATGTGATTTCTCCAACAAGATTTGTGAATCATCCATCTTTTATGGATTACGACAATTATTTGAACAATCCTTTTGTTCTCATAATACCTGATAAAACAAATCTTGAAGGCAAGCTTTGATGTTTAACGAGCAATACAATAAACCTTTATTTGTTCTCGATGAACATCATCACATATTCTTTTGCTAGTTACTTAGGCCATTGTAGTTCATGAATTCTGTTGTTCGTATGACGACTCATACCAACAAATTCAGTATCCAATACTTAAGAACCACATTATTTAACAAGCAAAGAATACAACCATAACATGTGTATCCTTTATATACCTAAACTGAACAATTCTAGTCTTTTCTTTTCTGCCATATATTTATGAGATTCTCTTTTAGTATTTCTTTTTCTGTTTTTCAAGAATCCATCAACATCAATAGTGGATCCATATACATGACACATAGTCCAAAGCAGGTATAGTAAAATACCAATGTCTTTGGACTTGCACTTTGAAGTAGATCACCATCATCCAATGTTTGGTGTTCTTTCAAATTCCTTTCTTTAGTAATCTCTTTGGTGTAGTAAACATTTTACCTACATCAAATATTCACCCTTATCATGGAATCATCCATGATCAAGCTACTTTTAGCTTATAACGGTGAATCACAAGTATAATGTTGCTCTCCAAAACCTTTTGGAGGTTTAGGACAACTAGTGTCTCCAACCTTTTGCAAACTATCATCAAATATGATAACATGACTTTTGCCATATTATACTCTATCATGTTGCAACCAAAACTTCTTTCAGATATCACAATATCTTCCACACATCATGGTTTCTGAAACAACTCTTTCAGATCCTAGATAACCTTGATATTAAGACAATCCTTTGAATATCAAGAATCATGAAGATAAACATGATACTTATATACTAACACTGAAATTGTTACTCTTGATTTAATACCAACTATTAAATTTCACGGAGTAATCGAAACTTACTGAAAGTTTGCAATGGGACTTTTAAACTTTAGATTAACACTTCAAAACAATACGATACCAGTTCGTAAAGTAACTAACCAGAATTCTATAGTTCTATCATCTCAATTAAAACTAAGCGCAAGGTGGTAAACAGATGCCAATGACTACAACAATTATGCAAATTCACTTTGATTTAATTTATGATAAATAGTGTTCAACTTTTAATCATATTGTCGTTGAACTCCCACTCAAAACAATATCCCTCACATTGTTTTAGTGATCACACGAACCAAATCCACCACATCAAAACCGATCATCACGAGAGTTGATGTAGCTTCAATGGCGAAGAATCAACATGTTCATCATATCTACTATACGACTCATGCTTTAACTTTCGGTGATCCGTGTTCCGAGACCATGTCTGTACATGCTAGGCTCGTCAAGATCAAACCTTAGCTTCTGCATGAGCAAATCTGGCTTGCTCACGTTGTATACACTCGCAGAATCTAACACACTCGATCATCACGTGGTGCTTCGAAACAATGAGCTTTAGCAGCGGTGCTTACTAAGGATGAACACTTTAAAACTTGAAATTGTATGCTTGAGGGATCATCTTATAATGCTACCGTCGTGAACTAAGCAATACAAGATGCATAAAAGGATTAACATCACATGCAATTCATAATATGTGATATGATATGGCCTTTCTTCTTTGTGCTTCCGATCTCCATCTTCAAGCACAAACATGATCTCCATCATCACCGGCATTGCATCAAGGTCAATGACACTGCTCCATGGTTGTCGTCCACCAACTTCAACTATTGCAACTACTTTGAATAGACACGCGGGTCTTAAACAGAATTTAAAGACAACCATATGGCTCCTGCCGGTTGCCAACTTACAATACGGAACATTGCATACATCAAATATAATCACAATCATGGCCATATCACATCACAGCACACCCCTGCAAAACAAAGTTAGACGCCTCTAATTTTCTTTGCATGTTTTACGTGGTTTGGGGCTTTCAATAAGTGTCGTTCTAACTTACGAACAAGAACCACAACATTGATACTAGTATTGTCAATCACCCGTTGTAAATTGAATCTTAACTATGTTGGGAGAAACAGGCACCCGCAAAGCCACTTATGCAATACAAGTTGCATGTCAAGCGTGGAGCAAGTCTCATGAACGATGTCATGTAAGGTTAGCCCGGGCCGCTTCATCCCACCATCCCGCAAGATGCAAAGTATACAAGAAGCAATCGATAACAAAAGCATCAACGCCCACAATGACCATTGTGTTCTACTCGTGCAACAGATCTACATATAGACACGGTTCTGATACCACTATAGGGGTTCGTAGCATGGAAAACAAAAAAAATTCTACCGCATGAACACACAATCAAGATCTAATCTATGATCAAGCCAAGATCTATCTACTAGATTGTAGCAACGAGTTGATAGAATACTAACCCTCGAAGATCCAAAGCGGTTAACGAGAGCAGATTCTCGTGGGTGATGTAGTCGTACACTTGCCGATCTCAAGATCGCGTAGACGATCCTTCCGGCGCTGCGTTCCGGCAGCGCTCCCGCAGTCGGTCACACGTTCGGTACTCAATGAAGACCTTCCTCTCCCTTGTTCCAGCAGGCAGCGGAGGTTGTAGCACTCTCCTCGCGATTCCGGCAGCACGACGGCGTGGTACCGGAAGTAGAGGGAAGATCTCGCAGGGCTTCGCCTTAAGCTGGAGCGAGTATGGTGGACTATGAGAGAGCCTCGATGATCTAGGGTTTAGACACACCAAGGAGAGGGAGCTAGGCCGGCGGCTAGGGCAAAAGGAGAGCCCCAACTCGGCGACATGGCAAACCCTAGGAGGCGGCGGCGACTTTGGTGGAGGCCGGCGGCTAGGGTTTAGGTTTAGAGGAGAGAGGTGTAGGTCTAGGAGGGGCAGCCCTGCCCCTCCTTATATAGGTGGGAGGGCGCGGCCAAGGGGAGGGGAGTCCCTCCCCAACTCGGCCTCCTTGGCCGGCGGTGGAGGGAGAGGGACTTCCTCCCCAAGTAGGTTTCCTACTCTCCCTCCACCAAGCAAACTTGCCGTTTGACTTTTCAAATTGGCGTTTGACTTTTCAAACTAGGATTTGATTTATCCCTTTATTTTGCTCAGCGATGACACCTAGTACATGATGCAACCATTCCAACTTGTAATGACACATTCATGTACCCTTCCCCTCCGGAGTGCCGGACCTTCCGGAACCTTCTAGAATATTCCCGATGAAAACACCGGAATCATTCTCCAACTCCAAAACATGACTTTCCTTATATGAATCTTATTCTCCGGACCATTCCGGATCTCCTCGTGATATCCCGGATCCCATCCGAGACCCCGAACAACATTCAGTCTCTTATTCATCATTCCATAACTACTCAACAACATCGAATCCTTAAGTGTGTCTCCCTATGGTTCGTGAATTATGCGGACATGATCGAGACACTTTCCGATCAATAACCAATAGAGGAATCTGGAAATTCATATGGATCCCACATATTTCTACGATTACTTTGCGATCGAATGAACCACTTACATACGATACCAATTTCCCTTTGTCTCACGATAGTTTACTTATCCGAGGTTTTGATCGTCGGTATGTCTGCATACCTAGTTCAACCTCGTTACCGATAAGTACTCTTTTCTCGTTCCCGTGGTATGTGATCCCTTGTGAGCCAGTCACATGCTTGCAAGCTAATTGGATGACATTCCACCGACAGGGCCTAGAGTATATCTATCCGTCATATGGATGGACAAATCCCACTCTTAATCCATGTGTCTCAACCCATACTTTCCGAACACTCAATGCCAGCTTTATAGCCACCCAATTACGGTGTGGTGTTTGATGTCATCAAAGCATCCTTCCGATGATGGTGATAAGCATGATCTCATGGTCGAAGGAATTAGGTTACTATGTATCAGAAAGCTTATAGCAAATAAACTATATTAAATGACTTGATCTTTATGCTACGCTTAACTATAGGAGTATGTCTATCACATCATTCTCCTAATTATACGACCCTGTTGTTAATAACATATCTATGTTCATGATTAGGAAACCATGATCATATATTAACCAACAAGCTAGTTTAACAAGAGGCTTTACTAGGGACTCTTTTATGTTTACAAATCACACAAGTATTAATGTTTCCGGTTAATACAATTATAGCATGATATGTAAACATTTATCATAATTATGAAGAGATGATAATAACCACTTTATTATTGCCTCTTGGGCATATCTCCAACAGCAGGCCCCGTCGGACCCCGAGGGGCGCGTAAAGCCCCCGCCGCCTTTCTGCAATCAGCCAGCCGTTGTGCCTCCATCCCCGACCAGAGCATCGTTGATGTCACCACCTCCAGAAGGCAGTGCAGAAGCGGGCGCGCCAGCCCACCGAAGAGCCTAGATCAGGCCCAAGGGCCCCGACGAATCTGGGCCGGGAGGAGATGCCGCCAACCGTCATACCCGTCACTGCAGAGCCCCACCACGCCGATGACGCCGCCACCCAACGCCACCCGGAGAGCCCTGAGCCGCTTCTTCCCTAGGAGCACTGCCGCCGGTGAAAAGGGTTGGCCCCAACCGGCTCCCATGGTGCAGGGAGAGAATAACGGCGGCCACCGGCGCTGCCCGGGCTTCGCCCGTCGGCCCTTGCCGGCGATGCCGGTGGCAGGGAAGAGAGGAGTGGGGGAGGAGTCCGGAACAGGGAGGGCCACGCCCGTCCCCCTTGGGGGGAGGGGGAGTGTGGGGAAGGTGGGGGTTTTCTGTCTCGTCCACCCCATCTCGAGGGGACTTTTGGTGTCTATAAAATTGGATTCACAGGAATATGAGGATTTTATGTTTTTCCAAACCATATGAATGTGGTGAAAATCTAGCATATTCGGAATAGAAAATCATTAGTTTTCTATAATCTTGTCCATTACGTGGTCTAACATTATAATTGACTTTTTCCGGCCCTGTGACAAACGCAGGGATCTAGTCAGTTATCCCCTATTCTGTAGAATCCTCCTGAAATTTCTGGTACTAAACAACCCCGAAAGTTTAAGATACATGTATTAGGCAAATATTTTCTATCAAAAATATGAAATGCCACCCAAACTAAGGATCTGTTTGATTCACATGGTTTAAAAAGTGCAAAAAATAAAAACAAATACTTGATTGATGTCATGTCCATTTGATTTCTATAAGATTTTGTTTGTACTAATGTTTGTTTGGTTGCATCACACAAAAAGCAAAAAAAATCATCTCCAAGAGGTTTGAGTGGATATAAAAATTTCCAGTGTAATGGAACCCTTGACAAAAGGTTCCTGTAGGTTCTTGTGACATGGTTGTACCCTACGAGTGCGTGACCTCAGCATACCTGGTCCAGCCCAAGGAAGGCCCACGGCAAATGTATGCCGGCCCATGAAGATTTTCGGGTGGCCAAGGCCCATAACGCCTTCGGATCCTTGGAAAGCAAGACTAGCGTAGATAGGAAATTCAAAGGGGTAAAACCCTAGAACTTGTAACCGACTAGGTCTATGACCGGGACCTACCTAAGTCTATATAAAGGCCAGGAGGGCACCACTTAGATCTCTCGACTCATACTTTCGCATACACACCTCCACGCCAGATCGAATCTGCGCACCCCTGTAACCTTCGGTTCCGCCGTAATCAAGAGCAGACAAGCAGGAGTAGGGTTTTCCCTCCGGGGGCCTGAACCTGGGTAAACCTCGTGTCCCCGTGTTGCTTGTTTGCTAACTGTTCCACGATCTCCAGCATCCCCATCTTCTCCAAAACCCAAGTCCATAGCAATGGGCATTGATGAGATCAAACCTCGTCAATTGGCGCCGTCTGTGGGAACTGGGGCTGCTGATTGTGCGGTCGTGACGGTCCCAACCCGATCGATCTACAACTCTGCGGCGACGGAGAGTCACCTCCTTTTTGGCGCTTTCGACTTCACCGCCCACTCGCCGGCCACCATGAAAGATTTCGAGCCCGTAGGCGACGGACTCGATATCCTATTCGGGAGCTTCTGCTTCTAGGTGGGTCAGACTGGTACCCTCCGCCTCCCTGAGCGGGTGCCCCTACCATCAATCAAGCCCGCCTCGTGGGCTCCACACCATGTGCTACGCACATCATCATCAACAGATGAGTTCTACGACAGCAGCAGCTGCAACTCCGATCTGTACGATCCACCTTTGGATGAAGGGACCTACGATTCCGGATCCGAAAGCTGCGGCAGCAGCGGACCAATCTATGAGCGCTACCAATGCGCCGTAGTCATCCGAGCGACGTGGAGCAGCAAATGCCCAACCCGCCGCCCAACCCGAACCCCAACCCGCAGGACAGAAACGGCGGGAACAGAAGAAGCCAGTCCCCCCCACCCGACGAGGAAAACAACGACCACGCCATCCGACTTAGCAAAGAAGGATGGGTCCAGGCACGCCGCGCCGTAGCAGGCGACATAGTCCTGCCTGCAGATGCCTCACGTGAACTACTGATGGCATACCACTTCCTCCTCATCGAGGAGCACAAGAAGCAAGTCAAGATGCAAGAAACACTCGACAAACGCAAGCAAGCAGCCTCTGAGTCCAGCGCGCGACGAGCTGCGCTCTCCGCCATGGCCCCTGGCTCCATCACGAACGGAAACCAAGGAAACAAACATCGCTCTCGGGTGGAGAACATGGATCCCAAGGAACGCCATGAAGTGACCCGAACTCTCCACACATTGTTCATGGAGATGGACGCCGACGGCAACGTCATCCCAAAGACGCCACAAGCTGCGATCATGGCAGCCACTGCGTATCTCGTGGCCCACCCACCTCCGGAGGGGGACCCGAAAAGAGCCATGCATAAATCCGCACTCATCGGACTCAGACTTGTCGGAGCTGCGCTCCATAAAGATGCTCCTGCGGAGCCAAAGAAGAAAGCTCCGACCAGGCACGACCGGAGCCCCACCCCTTCATCCGAAGAGGAAGAGGAACACGACCTTCCTCGAAGGAAGAAGAGCTCGCGTCACCATAAACGCGACTACGACGCCAGAGACGCGCTCACACAGCGCAAAATCGACAAAGCGCGAGCCAAACGCGCATGCTCGTCTGAATCCGAGATGGACGAAGATGAAGGAGAACTCTGTGGAGCTCGATGCTTCAGCAGATCCGTTCGCGAACACGGATGCCACGCAATTTCAAGCTTCCTTCGGATACTCCGAAGTTTGACGGCACGCAAGATCCAAAAGCATGGCTCAGTGATCATCTGTCATCCGTTAAGCTGCACGGCGGTAACAAAGAAACCGCCATGCAATGCCTTCAGCTGCAGCTGACAGGCGCGGCATGAATCTGGCTCAGTAGCCTATCATCAGGGTCCATCCGAAGCTGGGAGGATCTAGCTTACAGCTTCATCCGAAATTTCAAGGGCACCAGCAAGAGGCCCGCCTCAATCGAAGAGTTGCGGGCCTGCACTCAAAGAACGGGCGAATCTATTCGCTCGTACATACTACGCTGGTCCAACACCAAGAACTCTACAACACACATCTCCGAAGAGAGGGCCATCGACGCCTTCAGGGACGCCGTCAAGCGCCAAGACTTCAAGGAGGAACTTGGGCGCGTCAAGCCCAAAACACTCGACCACCTCATGGACATCGCCAACAGGTGGGCCGACAGCGAAGATTCCATTCACCGAGCACAATCGGATGAAGAGGACGACTACGTCCGAAGACGGGAACGCCATAGCAAGAGGAGATCGCGCGTCTACGACGATCGCGACGGGCCCGATATGATCGCGGCCGGCTACGCCAACCGTCGCAACGACAACGGCCGCAATAGCGGAGGATACCGCGGAGGAAACTTCCGCGACGGCGGACGCCCATCACAGTCGTGGCAACGCCGCGACCGCGACAACGGACCCTCAGCATACGACAAACTTTCGGGTCCATGCACCATCCACTTCTACATCGACAAGCAGGATGGCAAAAAAAAAGCCAGCCACATGCTCAAGGACTGCCGCGAGTTCCAGAAACTCAGCGAAAGCATGGTACATATGAGGCAACAAGCCCCAATCCCTGCGTTCGGAAATGCACCTGCGCCAGGTGAAATAACGCATGGAGATCCTCCACCGCCACCTATCGGAGGCCCAAACCAACCAGTCGCACCAGCACAGAACAACGCTAGGAACGGGTACCCCCGCCAAAAGGAGCACTGATGATCCAGAAGGGGCGCCCCACGAATAGGGTGCAGAATAAAATCACCCGACAAATCAACCTAGCCGTGGCAACTCCACCTGCCATCCATGAGTACCTCAGCGGATCGGAATCCTGCATTACATTCACTCGTTCGGATCACCCTTGCCAGATCCCTCGCCCAGGTCATGCTGCCCTGGTGCTGGAGGCGCAGATCGGAGGTTTCGAGATGAGTCATGTCTTCATGGACGGCGGCAGCGACATCAACCTAATGTTCGCAAGCACCCTAGCAGCAATGCGGATCCCGCAATGCAGCCTGGAATAGTCAGACACAACGTTCCACGGCATCGTTCCAGGGAAGGGCATATTCCCCCTGGGCAAAATATGGCTCGACGTCATCTTCGGCAAGCCGGACAACTTCCGGCTAGAGCGACTCGAATTTGAAGTAGTGGACTGGCCATCACAGTACCACGCCATCCTTGGGCGCGTAGCATTCGCAAGGTTCCTGGATGTACCACACTACGCATACCTACTACTCAAGATGCCAAGGCTGAAGGGCGTCATCACAATCCACGGGATCTTCACCCGATCGGACCAATGCGACAGGGATTTCAACAGAATCTCCCAGTCATTCGGCATGCAGGAGGAGCTCCTAAGACTCCACGAAGCAACAGACAATGGGGCACCTCCAGTAGCACGACAAAACGCGCCCGACATGTCTTTCGACTCCACCGTCAACACAAAGAAGGTGCAGGTCCATCCGACGGATGCCTCCAAGACGGCCCTGATCGCCAACGACCTCAGCCCCGCATAGGAAGGCGCGCTCGTCGAATTCCTCCGTGAGCGCTGGGAAATCTTCGCCTGGTGTCCTGCGGACATGCCAGGAGTTCCCAGGGAATTCGCCGAGCACGCACTCAACATCTTTCCAGACACCAAGCCCGTCAAGCAATCCATCCGGAGACTGTCTGAGCCACGAGCCGAAGCTATCGGCAAGGAAATCAATAGACTACTCGCTGCAGACTTCATCAGGGAAATCAAGGAAAGCGAGTGGCTTGCAAATATAGTGATGGTCCCAAAGAAGGACACGGACATCCTGCGGATGTGCGTGGATTTCACGTCACTAAACAAGCATTGCCCAAAGGACCACTTCCCTCTCCCTCGGATCGATCAGATCATCGATTCGACTGCAGGTTGTGAGAAACTTTCCTTCCTCGACGCCTACTCAGGCTATAACCAAATTCGACTCAAGGTCGAAGATCAGGAGAAAACGGCGTTTATCACACCATTCGGAGTATTCTGCTACAACACAATGCCCTTCGGGCTAAAGAACGCAGGTGCCACGTACCAGCGATGCATGCAGGCCTGCCTCAAGGACCAGATCGGTCGCAACGTCCAAGTCTATGTCGACGACATAGTCATAAAAACCAAGGAGGCAAGGACACTTATCAACGATCTCCGCGAGATGTTCGACAACCTTGATCACTACAGGATCAAGCTCAACCCCGAAAAGTGCGCCTTCGGCGTCCCATCGGGTCAGCTGCTTGGGTACTTCATCTCTCAGCGAGGGATCGAGGCGAACCCGAAGAAAATCAGAGCCATCATGGCAATGGAGAAGCCGAAAAACCTCAAAGGCGTCCAGCAGCTCGCAGGACGAATAGCGGCGTTAAGCAGATTCATCAGCCGCATGGGCGAGAAGGCCCTACCATTCTACCAGCTGCTACGCAAAGCAGATAAATTCGAGTGGACGCCGGAAGCCAACGATGCATTCGAAAGCCTCAAGCGGCTTCTCTCCACCTCGCCCGTCTTGGTCACGCCAAGGGAGCGCGAGCCTCTGCTGCTGTACATAGCAGCCACACACCAGGTGGTCAGCACCGTGCTAGTGGTCGAACGACCCGAAGAAGGCAAGACCCACGGGGTCCAGCGCCCAATCTACTACCTCAGCGAGGTACTGACACCAACAAAGCAGAGGTACCCTCACTACCAGAAGCTCGCCTACGGCGTGTTCATGACGGCTCGACGGCTGAGCCATTACTTCTAGGAGCACCAAGTTATGGTCGTCAACAAGGCACCCCTGAACAACATCCTGAATAATCCAGAGGCCATAGGACGTGTGGCCTTGTGGGGCATCGAGCTGTCACCCCTGGACATCGTCTACGATAAGCGACTCGCAATCAAATCTCAAGTCCTTCCGGACTTCCTGGTACATTGGATGGAGCTGCAGCTGCCAGACACCCCAAACATGTCGCAGTCGTGGACAATGCACTTCGATGGCTCCAAGTGCGAAGCTGGAGCAGGAGCCGGGGTCATACTGACCTCCCCGCAGGGCGACCAGATGAAGTACGTCCTCCGGATAAAATTCCGAGCCTCCAACAACGAGGCCGAATACGAAGCCCTCATCCACGGTATGAGGATGGCAAAGATCTGCGGCGCAACGCGCCTGGTCATCTACGGTGACTCCAACCTCGTCGTCCAGCAGACGATGAATGAGTGCGACGCACACGCTGAAAACATGATCACGTACCGTGCTCTCTACAACGCACTCGAAGGAGAATTCGACGGCTGCGAGCTTCGACACGTCGGAAGAGAAAGCAACGAGGAGGCCGATAGACTCGCCAACATCGGCTCCACCTGCGCAAAGGTGCCACCAGGCGTGTTCCTTGAATAGATCTGTGTGCCATCAATCAAGCGGAATTCCCCAAAGGATCACCCGAAGAAGCAGAACACTTGGGGGCTACACTGCCCGAAGGTCATGAAGGACCCGAGAAATTGGACACAGAGGTCGCCATGGTCAACCTGATGCAGGTCATGGCAGTCGAAGAAACTTGGACGCGACCGTACCTCCAGTTCTTGATAAACGGAGAACTACCTGACAGCCCGACAGATGCCCGACGCATATCTCGTCGGCCAAAAGCCTTCACCATCATCAATGGCGAGCTGTACAAGCGCAGTATTACGGGTGTACTACAACGGTGTGTCACCATCGGTGTCGGGAAAGCCATCCTCCAAGACATCCACGAGGGCATCTGCGGCCATCACGCAGGCAGCCGCTCCCTTGTCGCCAAAGCTCTACGAGCCGGATTCTACTGGCCAAAGGCCATGAGCGACGCAAAGGACATAGTCCGAAGATGTAACAGGTGCCAACGGTTCGCCGACAAACCGCACGCACCCGGCTCCGAGCTCAGACCCATACCTATAGCCTGGCCTTTTGCTCAATGGGGCCTCGACATGATCGGCAAACTGCCAAAGTCCTCGAAAGGGGGACACGTTTACCTCCTGGTCGCAGTCGACAAATTCACCAAGTGGGTCGAGGCCATGCCGGTCACCAACCAGAAAGGCAAAACTGCCGTCAAGTTCTTCGAGTCCATTGTCTACAGGTTCGGCGTACCGCACAGCATCATCACCGACAATGGATCGAACTTCATCTCCAAGGAGTTCCAGGACTTCTGTGAAGGCCTTGGGATCAACATCACGTACGCCTCAGTGGCACACCCGCAAATGAACGGGCAAGTGGAAAAGGTCAACAGCCTAATCGGCGCTGGTATCAAGAAGCGCCTCATGAGTCCACTTGAACGGAAAGCTGGAGCCTGGATGAAAGAGCTACCATCCGTCTTGTGGAGCTTACGGACTACGCCAAACAGCTCCACCGGCTACACGCCGTTCTTCATGGTGCACGGAGCTGAGGCCGTGCTACCAGCCGAAGTACGCCACCAGGCCCCCCGGGTCGTCGCTTACAGCGAAGCCGAATCCACGACTGCACTCGAAGACGCCGTCGACACACTCAACGAAGCAAGAGACATAGCAGCAGCTCGATCAGCGGTGTACCAGCAGAGTTTCCGCAACTACCACAACCGCCGGCTGCGCCCAAGGTCCTTCGTCGAAGGAGACCTCGTCTTGCGACTCAAGCAAGAGCGACCGAAGAAATTCGAGTCACCATGGGAAGGACCCTACGTCATCACCGAAGTCATCCCAGGTGGCGCCTATCGCCTCAAGCACGTGGAGTTTGGAGTCGCATACTCCAACCCATGAAACATTGCGCACTTGCGACGATTCTACCCCTAGCTACCTACCCCTTTACTTTCAATAAGGCTTTTCAGCCAAGGCTACTCAGCCGAACAATATACTTCCTCCATTACGATATAAATAAAGCTAAGTGTCTCGCCCCAAACTTCCGTTCGCTATTCTGCAACTTTACTTTATGCTACAAACGCACTCGGGGGCTCCCCCCACCTCACGATTTCATCGACTGAGGATCACATGTGTACACCTGAGTAGCTGACAACATCAGGCAAACGAAAAGGACACGTACTCAAACAAAGCACTGTGTGCTTACAACATACAAACCTTTACAACAAAGGGCACAACACGCCTAGTCGAAATATACAAATTTTACATCTATCTATTTTACAGGTACTACCTATTATGAAGAATAACCTGAGCACGCTGCTCAAACAAATCTACGACATGTTCGGCATACTGCCTTATAGCTGCATAATATGGACGCATGTCCCACTCATCACCATCCGGCCGAGGAGGTGGCCCAGCTGCCACAACAGACAAATCTACATCAGGCCGGTGCAGCCTCACAAGAGACAAAGCAGCCTCCACTCCGGCGACGAGCTGTTGCCGCACGAACTCCTTGACATTGCTCACGCTCCGAAACTTCGACAAAAGACCCGCAAGGCTCGTCGGCACAGCATCCAAAGGAAACATGACATGCAACACCGAGGCAAGCGACGTCTGCACCTGGCGAAACACCCGCGACACCTGGTGCACACGATCCTGCACCGTCGCCAGATCCATGGCACGGTCACGATCCATCCAGAAGAAGCCACCGGCCTCCATATCCTGTTGATTCAAGCAATTGACCCGAACAGCGACACACTCTTTCTCTTCCCTCGGAGCAAGGTTAGAACCTGCGACAATCGTACAAAATAAGAGGCAAGGCTAGCAGGCTCATCCGAAGAACTGAGCTACAGCTCGAAACAAAAAAAACTTACATTGAAGCTGTTCAGATAGCCGAAGCAGTTCCGTCATCAAGTACTCCTCTCTGGCTGCACCGCGATCCGCCTTGGACTTCCAAACATCGGCGTGACCACGCAACCCAAGCAACTCCCTCTCAAGACTACGAACACGGTCCCGAAGAAAAGCGAGTTGAGAAGGATCATCCAAAGATGGCCGCAGCTGCGCTGCAGGCGAGGTGTCAACAGGGTCAGCACCCGAAGGAACCTAGAACAACAGAAAAGCAAAGGACACAAACATTCAGACAGTGGTAGAGCACAACTCAGAAGAATTCATTAAGCATATAAAGGCCACTACGTGGCACAAGGATTGTGTTCCTCAAAATATTTACAGCAAAAGCAGACTACAAACTATCCTACATCTACAACGCCTAAGACGCGGCACCCTGCGTCGCCTCGTAGCCGGACTGCCTAGCCTTGGCTTCCCCCTGCTGCCGCAGCGCATACTCAGACAACAAATCAATGAGCTTTGGCCCATATCGCTTGCAGCGAGCAGAGTAGGCAGCAAAGGCTACCTCGGATCCATCTGCGGTCGTCGGCATCCGGGAGGTGATCTGGGGCAGGTCCAGCTCCGCTCCAGCCGCCAAGGCCATCGCCAGCCCGACAGACGCGCCGATGCCCTTTTGCTTGCGCTTGTACGCCGCAGGCGCTTCGGCTGACAAAGCCTCCGCCAGGGCATCCACATCATCAAGGGCTGCGCCCTTAGGGACAAGCTCCTTGTAGAAGCGGCCAAGGACCTCCTTCGCCTTGGCAAGGGAGTTGACGATGGTGCTGCAGCGATCTTCGACCGCTGCAGTAGCATCATCTAGAGCACTCCCGTGCTCCAGAGCTCCGCGGTCAAACTCGATGCCTGCGGCATCTGAGACAAAAGAAAAGAAATGAAGAAAGCAACACAGAAGAAAACAAGAAAACAAGAAGAAAGAAGCACAAATACAACACTCACTCGAAACAGCCTTGGCAGCAGCCATGAGCTTGCCTGCCACCACTCTCTCACGCGCAGCCGCAACAGTGGCCAGCTGCTCCTCACGGTCCGCGGCCTCCTGCTGCAGATGCTCCTTAGCTTCGGCTGCCTTGGTCAGCTCTAGCTCGAGGCGTTCCTTCGCACCAACGGCGGCTCGGCCTTCTTCTCCGATTGACCAAGGCTCTTCTTGAGAGCGTTGACCTCATGGAGAGAAGTATTATGCTCCTCTGCATTCAAACAAGCAAACGTCAGAGAGTAGGACCGGAATAAATGAAAGAAGCACCAAAAGCAAACAGGTACCTTGAAGCTGTCGGAGGTTAGCCTCCAGCACCAGGCGCTCCTGCACCAGCCGCTTGGCCTCCTGCACAAAAGGCTGCAGAAAAAGAAACACCAGTAAGAAAAAGGACTTGGGGGCTATGCCCAACACAAAGTAATAAAAGCAAAATTCGCACACGAAGACACTCGGGGGCTCCCCCCCCCCCCCGAAGATTCAAAAAAAAGAGCAAGACAAGAAATTTTTCAGTCACCTGAGGGCTCCCCCCGTGGCACGAAACAAAGGTACTTACATGCTCTGATGGCGACTCCGAAGGCCCGCTGGCGAAATTCTGAGGCGCAACCACCTGCACCTCCTGCAGAGGAGGATTCAGAGCGGCGCCCCCCGACGTTGCCACTGTCTGAGGAGGAGGAGACGCAACCTTCGACTCCCCCATCATCTCCCGAGCACCATCGCTGGAGGAGCCGTGGGAAGAATGCCTGCATACAAAACAATCAGCACAAGTACAAAGTCAACAAGAAAAAAAAGGGACAGCAGTATAACAAGAAACTTACAAGCTCAGGTCGAAGACAGGAGGAGTCCTTCGGGCTCTCTTCTCCCCCTTCTTCTCCTCTTTTTTCTCTTCCTTCTTTTCTTCCTTCTTCCGCTTCGCTGGCGGGTGCGGTGCTACAGCCCGCACAGGAATGGCAGGAATGGGAGAGGAAGAACCTTCATGCTCGTCACTGTGACGATCAAGGCACAGAGGGTTTCTGGGAGTCAGAGGAGTCGATGCATCCGAAGATTCACTGGAGCTCCGCGATCGTTTGCGAGTATGTTCCTCGCTCGATTCGTTGGCCTCTTCAGCCGGTGAACGCGCCGAAGGAAGTTCGGACACAGAGTCCACCACGTCATTATCCGGCACATTCGGAAACAATTCGGACAATGGAGGCACCATACCCGACACCTTGAAGCTCTACAAAAAAAAGAGATTTTGTTAGCAAACAAAGGAAAATAAATACGCAGTCGACGAAAAGCGCTACGCGCACGAATATACACCTGTGGAACAACCAGCGTCGAAGAAAACGGCGGAGTTAGCGACTTTCCCGGGATATCCTCTCCAGCCTTGTACTTCAACAACGTACGAAGCGCCTTGTTGAGATCACCCTGGGAAAGCTTCTCAGCCGAAACTCTCGTCGGGTCACGGCGCCCAGCATAAAGAAACATCGGGTGCGCCCTAGCTTGGAGCGGCTGCACCCGACGCTCGAGAAACGTGCGGATAATATCCACGCCGTTCACTTCTTTATCAGGAATCAACTGGAGATCCTCCACCCGACGGTAAAGGGCCTCTATCTCCGCTGACTCACCGTCCAAGATATGATTTTTCCAGGACCTCTTTGGCTCGATTATCTGGGAGGAGTCGAAAGGAGCAAGACCAAATTTCTGCCCAGCCACTATGGAGTCGCGAATGTAAAACCATCGCCTCCGCCAGTACTGAACAGATTCAGACATAGAGAAGGAAAAGAAAAGAATATTGGCCCTAAGGGAGATGATGCAACCCCCAATGGGATACACACCATCCGAGCCGGATTGCCTCTTCACGGAATAGAGCTTCCGGAAGAGACCAAAGTGCGGCTCGATGCCGAGCCATCACTCGCAGAAAGTGATGAAACAAGCAATATGAAGAAGAGAATTGGGTGAAAGATGATGTAGCTGGATGCCATAGAGAAAGAGCAGCCCACAAAGGAAGTCGTGGACTGGGAAGGAAAACCCACGAATAACGAAGGCAAGAAACATAACCCGATACCCAGCGGGGGGACGGGGGATTACCTCGTTGCCGGGGAGTCTGACGGCCTCCCTATCCTGCGGGATCAAGCCCCGCTCGCGAAGTCTGCGGAGATCACTCTCCCGCGTCTCTAATCGCCGCCAACCACCGTCGGTGACACGAATGGTGGTAGCGCATTTCTTCCCTCCGGCGGCGCTGGTACCAATCGCAGATGACGATTTCTTCGTTTTCCCCATCGCGCTTCGGCGGCACCGGCGGTGAGAGTGCGGACGGGAAGAAGGAAATGTGGAAGAATATCGCAGCGCGCAGCAAGAACCTCTAGAGCACAAGGAGACAGTGAAAACAAGAGTAGATGCGGTGAAAACAAACTGCAGCTTTCCCCAATGATTATAACGGCGAAGACGATGCACGACAACCGTCCATCAAGAAGACCTAATGCCAACGGCAGATCTAGCCATACACATGTAAGCATCACAATGAACCGTCGTTACCACGCCGTCCACTACGCGCGGAAATCAAGGCGACGCCGTAATTATCTCCACGCCGCGCGTGACCAATCAATTCAAGGTCAGCAAGTGGGACCCACGTTCGACCAGTCAAGTCATCTCTGGCATAGCAGGCGCTTGAGGTCATTGATCGTAAGCACCGATGTCATCAAAAGCTATACTAGCACCAACTACAATTCTTCGGCTTCAAAGTTAAGAGTACTCACTCGAATCTTCGATTCGACTAAATACTCGAGGGCTACTCCTATCAGGAGCGCTGGCCGCACACCCGAAAGATGAATAAAGACAAATTTTTTCTTCGACTCCTACATCGAGTCTACGACTCCACTGCGGACTCGGGGGCTACTCCCATAGGAAGGATGGATTTAAGCATCCGAAATTTTTTGTGTCCTACGGACTTAACACTGGAAAAAAAACACCTGAATAAAGTCTCCGCTCGAGTCTACGACTCGAACAGACACTCGGGGGCTACTCCCATAGAGAGCGCTGGTCGCGCACCCTATGAATTCTTCGACTGCGATCTTTCGGATCAAACACGCAAAACTTTTTCGGCAACTTTGCCCCAGTAAAATTCTAAGTGAGCAATGTTTCTCCTTGGCCACCCGAAACACCTCCGCGGTGACAAATGTTCGGATGCTGCGTCTGCGATGCAAAGATAAGACCTACAGATATCATCTGATGGCCTGGCAACGCACACGACTGCGCTCTGCTAGTATAAATCCGTGCCAGCAGGCGCGATGAAAAATCCCGACGGACGCGTTGGGTACACCGATTAAAATCACTAGAATTCCACTCCTGTAAGTCCTCCGCGGCCTGAGTCGGATTACGCCAGCATATGTTCCAGGTCCGAGTTGAGGGACTCGAACCTGAAAAAGATCGTGCCGTTTCGTCCTAAGACAGTTAACTGACCCCGATCCGTCGGGTGAGTCAGGCACACGCATCAACAATCCCTACACACATATACTATTAATACATGATTGCACCCGAAGGATGAAAGAGTCCTCAACCGAATCTACGATTCGACTGATCACTCGGAGGCTACTGACATGGTTGTACCCTACGGGTGCGTGACCTCAGCATACCTGGTCCAGCCCAAGGAAGGCCCACGGAAAATGTATTGCCGGCCCATGAAGATTTTCGGGTGGCCAAGGCCCATAACGCCTTCGGATCCTTGGAGAGCAAGACTAGCATAGATAGGAAATTTAAAGGGGTAAAACCCTAGAACTTGTAACCGACTAGGTCTATGCCCGGGACCTGCCTAAGTCTATATAAAGGCCAGGAGGGCACGACCTAGATCTCTCGACTCATACTTTCGCATACACACCTCCACGCCAGATCGAATCTGCGCACCCCTGTAACCTTCGGTTCCGCCGTAATCAAGAGCAGACAAGCAGGAGTAGGGTTTTTCCCTCCGGGGGCCTGAACCTGGGTAAACCTCGTGTCCCTGTGTTGCTTGTTTGCTAACCGTTCCACGATCTCCAGCATCCCCATCTTCTCCAAAACCCAAGTCCGTAACAATGGGCATTGATGAGATCAAACCTCGTCATCTTGGCTTGGCTGGCTGTAATGGAACCATTGAGAAAAGGCATCGAAATGGTTCTTCAAGATCATAAAGGCCAAGTCATTGTTGCAGCGTCTAGGGTTGTAGGCGGCACAAGATGTGGGGCGCATTGGTATTCTTATTAGTGTTATTTATCTATGGACGAGCTGAAGAGTTGTAGCACGATTTGCACTACCGATGATGTTTTGCGGGTTAAAGTGGGCCCCGCTTGTGCATCCCTAGCAGCGTCGACAACTTCACGATTGAGCACATCGAGCAATTTGTTACCCTCGGGGGTCTCCTGAAGGATGTGACCTTGATCCCTGGTGTGGATGACACCCTAAGACAAGCGGGACATACTCGGCTAGTTCGACATACAAAGCTCAATTCCTTGGCTCAGCTACCATTTTTCTTACGGATTAAATAAAGACCATCATAACCTCGATAATGAAGGGGTATGGTTTAATCTCCACCGTCCACGAGTTTAGGGGGGACGGTACTGAAGCAGAAACCTAAGAAAAAACATACAAATCAAACAACCCACGTAGACAAAATCCCTAAAAGTACAGTATTTGAATCTGCCAAAGTTTCTATCATTCTATGATAAACCTAAATACTCATACTTTTCATCTGCCGATCCGGCAAAGATGCCATTTTGTCAGTAAGTACCTTAGTTCCCACCAAAGATGTTCCATAAAGCAAAGAAACATAATTAGTGCAGTGCAGTGCAGTGCAGTGGTATCTAAGCTATGTAAGCTGCTGCATTGCGCATCTACCAACGCCAGCCGACAGTTCTTCCAAGTGAATGCAACAACCAATCACTCGTATCATTTCCTTTTCTTTCTCTCTCTGTGTGTGTGCGCGCGCATGTGTGTCTGTGTATGCAACATAGCAGTGTGGATCATTCATCGTCAGTGTGAGAACCGAGCTTCCCGAGCTGCAACAACCTCTCTTCCTCGTCACCGGCAGCAGCGGCAGCAGCTCCCGAGGAGCCGGAGCTCAAGAGGCTCTGTGGAAGCAGCACGTCGGTCTGGTCAGCCGTGGGCACCAGGAAGATGGCGCCCAGGGCGGACAGCCGCAGCAGGTTCCTCAGCAGCACGGCGAGCCAGAGGTTGCTGAAGTCCGTCCTCGTCACGTGCAGGGCCCGGAGCACGATGGCGCCGTTCGTCTTGGCCGCCAGCATGCCGACGCTGTCGATGCACATGAGGAGCGCGAAGAAGGTGCCCTCGGCGCCCGGCGGGCAGAGCTTGGTGCTCAGGACCATCATGGGCATCAGCCGGACGCGGCCGACCACCCGGGAGACGCTCTCCTCCAGGGTGACGAACACGGCGTCCGGCACGCCGAGCACGAGGTTCCACCGGAGCACGAAGGTGAGGTCGAGGAAGCCCGAGACGCCGAACAGGAGCTGCGCGAAGAAGAGGATGGTTCTGAAGGGGTAGTCCTTGAAGATCTTGTGGTAGATCAGGACGCCCACCATGGATGCAACTGCGCCGATGGCATGCACCACTCCGACAAATTCCTGCAAAGCATGGAGGTGAGGGTAGTTAAAACAAACTGCTTTGCGTCTTTTCTTGGAAGCGGCTGGACGAGTCAAGCTGATCAATTGTCTCTTCAATTCACAAGGCAATATATTTTCTTTGAAGCAACTGGATGAGTCAAGCTGATCAATTGTCTCTTCAACACACAAGGCAGTATACTCATCACACAGATCAACTTTTCTTCATTGTGTTAAAGCAAAAACATTCAGCTTACTGTGAAGCGAAGAATTGAACTGTTTCCTCTAAAACTCCAGTATTCCAATTTCCAATCATGCCCTCAAACAGTGCGAGTATAACATCATGCAACGGTTGAACATGGAGGCTACGCACTTGCATTTCAGTTTAAGCTCTAGATCAGGGCCTGGCGGCATGAAGATCAATGACTGGTGATTATGTACCAGCCTAAGGTTCTGAAAGATTTTATCTTTTTTGGTAATATTCCCCTTTATCTTAGGCTTAGGGACACTGAGAGGACAGCCTCCTGGAACAAGTTTGATTGTGGGACCAGGAAATGCATGTCTGAATCCCAGATTCCTAGATTTGAAGGATGACACCTTTTTATCTAGGCCCCCTTTCAGCCTTTCTGATAGATCTTGATTGTGCTACACTCAATTATCGGAGACTGATTGCTGATTGGTGAGTTAGACCTCTGCCTTTTCTGGAGTATTATTCTTTCAAACTTTTCTTAGTTTTATCTCTCGGACACAGTATTTCATTGTGAAACATAGCATATCCTTCGGAGAGACAATAGCGACAATGAAAATGAAAAAAAAAATCTAAAGGGTGTAAACCATCTGGTCCACCCTGATTCCTGTTCATTCAGTGGAACAAAATAAAAAAGCATCAGGAGGAGAAGATTCCAAGTGAGGAATTTGTTGTATTAGATGACATTTCCATGCATGATACATTTTTGTACAAATACTCTGAGAGCAGAATGTTCTAAATTTCTAAGGCCAGTTTTGTTTAATGATCTGATCAACATAAGTTCAACATAACTTCCGTTGGTATTTCTGCTAGTTTCCAGATTCAGTACGCAACTTCCAGTCACCTCTATGACTAAGTTACTTCCTTTATAAACCTAAAATTTGGAAAATATCGTCAAACAGCGAATTTTAGTTAATCCATATATTCTAAAAGAAGGAACGTAGAAATTTTAGACTGCAGGAGCTACAAACATGACATGCACTGATGAGACATTTTATCTGTATGGAGTATAAACTTAATTGTCTGAAACATTCTACACTCTACATCTGACTAGTGAACAGGGCAGCAATTCGGTGGGCGAAGACATTCTGATAAAAATCAAGACTACCTTTGCTATGTGTAACAAACCTAGTAGTTAGCAATAGCTAACCAGGTCACAAACAAAAAATTACCTGAGAAAATCCAGGATTAGGTGGTTCCTTATTAGTGTACCAGTAGAACTGCCCCTCGTGGGTGCTGATACTGAGGGCCAGCGAAAGGAACATGTAAAGAGATGGTTTCCACACTACTGGATACTTTATGGTCCGAACCATCCCTTTAACTGCCACACTAAGCTTGTTCAGAACCTGCATTTCATTAGCATCTCAGTAAGAAGCAACTCGTAAGTTTTGTGTTTCTTTTCATCATTAGACTCTTACTTTTTACATTTACAAGTGCGCTTGCTTGAGTTCATAGGTTTAGTTATAGTTCATTTGAGATAGGTATAAATTTCTTTATAGACAATATATCTGAAGAATTCTAGTCACTGAAACATCAGATTCATGTTAACTGAAAGCTGAAATTTGTTAATACGGCATGGATTCCAGAAGATTAACAGCTTGGCCAAGCCAGTACATAAGATTAATTCTTTATGTTGAATTTCAGTGCACACAGAAAACACAAGTAAATGGAATAAGACTGCTGATCAACATACCTTCTCTTTCACATTATGCTGATGTTTTTTCAGCTCATATATGTAAAATCCTAGGAAAACCAACATAGCAGGAGGTAAAGCCAATACACCTAATGCACCCTACATCATGAAAGAATCATGGAAAACTTAATTTCTCCGTCAAGCAGAACAAAGTTGAAACTTAACAATTAAATAAGCTCAAAGCATTTGGACTGCAGTTTACCTGTGCCCCGAGATGGTGGACAAACATGCCGCTTGTAGAATACCCAATAAGTGCACCTAGAGACGACGAGAATGCACAAAGGCTCTGCATGTCTGGGGCCAATGCTGGCTTATCAATACTGTTCTTTGCAATGCACGCATCTATTGTGACATCTGCAATGGCAACTGCCGTTGAGATCCCCACAAAGCAAACTACAGCAGAAGTCACTGATAGTCCGATACCCATGGCAAGAACAGCAGTGGCAGACATTCCAAGTATTCCTGCAACCACAAAAAGTTTAGAGATTGATCTGTCATGGCTATAATTGCGGTAAATATCAAGATCAACATCTTATACACTTGTGCTGCATGTTAAGGTCACAGGATAGCCAGTGCAAGTTTGAACATATACTAGGATACTTCTATGCGATTTGAAACTAGAACAGATGTAATCTTCGAAAAAAATGTGTAGACATCTGTCAGAAATGAGAATTCACCAATTCTACTAGATTGCAATCATGACAGCCATGAAACTTGGAGTTATTCAATTTGTGTCGGATACTGTCATAGGATTTTACCTGCTATGTTGGTTTTCCTAAGATTTTACTAAGCTCCTGCTATATTTGTTTTCCTATATATAGACATAATGTTTCTCCCAAATGACACATTATTCAATTTGTGTCGGAGATATACAACAAAGGCATGCTACAGGCCTTACATAAGCTCCTCCGTTGTATAGTATCTCTGATTGTTCTCGTTTGTTAGTCTTCTACTAGTAGGAAACAATTTATAGCTTGTTTCATGTTGTCCTGAGACATTTAAACCCGCATCATCAGCTTTTATTACAGAAACGATGCTAATAAAGGGGTCATAATTACAGCTCAAATAAAGTCAAAGGAGCTGACGTATGGATAGTTCCAGGATGTCCAAAATTATAGACACTTGAGTCCTACAAGTCTACAACCAATGCAGTTCATACAACGTTATGCAGCCCCAGTGAATTAACAAATAGGCTGACAGTGATATGAACCAAAGTCTAACTTATGCCAAACAATGAGGGCAGAACACCACATTGTTACAAAATTTGTACCTACTGACTCACATCAAGCTAGCACTAAAAGATGCCGACATTTTCAAACATCTGAACCTGCTCCACGATCACAGTTAAGCCACTCATTCTCATCCACAATTCCGTCATACAAGCTGCCAAACCGCTTTTGACCTCAGATGGAGTTGGAGAGAAAACAGCTCCGACTGATGCACCATGTTTCAACGAACATTGAAAGAATGGTCCAAAGATCCCCCAGCAAGAACATAAACTGCAATTAGCATGTCACTGCAACCGAAATTCAGTATGAACACGGTGCAGCAGGTACCTCCGGGATCTAGCGACCAGGATGGAAACCAAGATGCCACATGTCACGAGGCACCTTAAATTCTATGTGAAATCCGTTTATGCGCGCACTCTCTGAAGCCAAAATCCCAAGTAACAATACCAGCCTATCTCATGTCTAGAGAGGTGGAATGGGTTCGTGGCTGACCTGAGAAGATGAAGTAGGGGCGACGGTGGTAGCCGCGGACGGGGAAGACGTCGGTGAGGATCCCCCAGAGCGGCTTGAGGACCCAGGGGATGTAGAAGAAGACGGAGAGGAACTGCACGGTGGCCGGCTGCACCCGCTGCACGTCCTTCCAGTAGTAGTCCGACGCCACCCGGAAGAAGGAGCCGGCGAAGCCCTGGTTCAGCCCGAACACCAGCACCACCCCGGCCACGAACGTCGCGCCCAGCTCCCGGCACAGCATCTGAACCCACCGCACCGGTTGAAGGACAGTCTCCACCAACCCGCCGCCGCCGCCGCCGCCGCCGTGCGAGTCCCCCCGCGCCGGCTCGCTGCCGGCGAGGTCGTCCATCTCCATGGCCTCGTGTTCTTCCTCCCGCATTGATCTTGGACTATTGGTGGAAGAGCTCGATTGGGGGGATCGCGGGCTAGGAGACGGTCATGGAGGTCGTGTGCTCACACGCAGGCTACCTCGAAAGTAGAATTTTCAATAGGAACGAGCTCGGCATTTTGATTTCTTTATGGGGAGGGAGACGTGGTATGGACTGGGGAAGACTTGATCTTGGAGGTTCAGACTCAGGAAGTAGTGGTGTTGAGGAGGTGAAGGTGGAACTCAGCATTTCAGCAGGGACGTCCCTTCAGCAGAGCCTCAGCAGTCAGCAAGGGTAGGCGTTGACTAGTGGCGACATATGGTTGAATATTCGGCACAAATTGACCAAATCCAAAAAAAAATGTTGACCATGCAAACTGTAAAATTAAATTCAAAGTCAAAATTATATTAAGTACTCACCCGCAAAAAAAATTTATATTAAATACTACTCCCATCAATTTTCTCCCCGAGTTCCAAATAGTTTGTTCACAGGTTGTTGGATATAACTTCGTTTCCACCATAAGAGCATCTCCAACAGATGATGCAAAATAAAACACCACGCCAAGAAAAAATGTGCACATATTTTGTGTTCAGATGACGCAAATAGGGTATTTGCAAAATTCTACATAATGTAAAATAGAGCACAAAGTGTGCCTTATATTCTCACATTTGCAAACATATATGTGTGAAACTAAAATCATTGGAAACATATGAGTCTAAATCATTCCAACAACATATATTAACTTGTTCATGACACACAAATCAAGGTTAAGGATAGCAAAGTTTAACCCCCAAACCATAGTTCAACAAGCACACCAACAAATGCAAAGTTCAATGAACACATATAGGTAAATTAACATGGTTCAAAGCCACTCATAGCTCGAAGTCTTCTTCTCCTCCATTGCTCCGGCCTCCATTGTTGGCATCTTCTCTTGGTGTCACACTTCCATTGTTGTTCTCCCCCTAGGCCATCCTTCATCCAAGAAACCCTCGGCGTCTTCCATTTCAAACCCCTCCTCCACATCATCAAGGCCACCATCATATTGTGTTTCATACTCTGCCGATGGAGCGTATTGAGACATGTACTCCGTCGATCCAACATTCATATTTATGCAAAAAAGTATCATCGTACAAACTAAAAATACCAAAATTTGCAAACATCATTTCTAATCATGGAATTATTGTAAAAAAGAACAGTTTATGCCTTTGACACATTCCATCGAGCACGGTGTGGTCGGCCAGCGACTGGAATGGGGCTCTCGACTCCTCATCAACAAGTGGTTGTGGCTGGGGTGGCGGCGGGAGAACGAACTGCCTAGTGTTGTCCATGTTTGTCGGCGGCTGCTTCCCATGGTTGCTCGACGCCTTCTTATTTGATTTCACGGGAACTACCGCGACTGACGGCGGCACAAACGAAGTTGGCCTCTTATGGGCTGCGAGGGTCGAGTTTGGTGTGGTAATTGGCTGTGGCACCGCGAAGATGCCACAACGTAGCAAGGCGGCACTAGGGTTTAGTCTGCGGCAGGGAATGGGCAGCGGGGGTAGTGGGAGGGCCAGTGGGGACGGGAGGGGGCCAGGAATGGCCGAAGGCGATGTCCATGGCCGGGATTTGGCCGGCGGCAACGTCGGCGGGTCACATGCGGGAGGGGTAAGGCCAGCGGTAAGTGGTAGTTGGGACTCGCGCACCACGCTAGATTGGTTTTGCATCAATGGTTCGGTGATATATATTTGCATCACAAAGTGCAAATTTTTAAGGCATGATGCAAAAAAAAACTATACACTAAATAGGATACATCACCTGCTGGAGATTCTTTTTTTTTTGCCGTTTGGTGCCCTATATGTTAGCTAAATTTATTTGGCATCATAGGTTGGAGATGGTCTCTTTGATCAAAGTATTTGCATAGCACTTTTGGAGAATTCAAATACTTAGAAAATTTTATTGCAAAAAAATACTTAAGAATTTTTCCTATTCTGATTGTTAGATTTGCAGAGTTAAATCACACATGGTTTTTTCCTAAGAAATTCTTGGAACTAGATTTTATAATGTAGTAAATCGTACATCAACTCAAACCTCCTTTCAAAATTATTTGTGTTTCCTATGATAAAATCAAACAAACCTTGGTGCATAAAATCAGGCCTGGGCTCAGTACGGCTAGGGGCTCAAAATTTTCCGAGTTCTCATTGTTAGATCTAGTCTAACCTTGGTAGATGCACTGTAAGGGTCGAATACGTAGATCTGAGTGGGAGAGAGAGAGATCGGAGAGGAGGGGAACTACCTGCGCCCTGGCTCGACAAGCACGAGCCAGAGGGGATGCCGGAGCTAGTCCCGGAGCTTGATCCGCCGTCGTTGGCCATGGGAAAAGGTCGACAGCGTGGGTGTGCGGTGGTGGCGGCGCTTCCCGTCGGCCTAGCGCAAAACCCTAATCGGTGGGTGTGTCGGTGGGGGTTGCGGCGCACGGTGAACCTCGTACCGTGTGCGTCCCCCCCACCTTTTTATATGCGCGCTGGCGACAGGGGCCCACCAACCATGATAAGGTTGGGCGCCCCCGATTAGGGCGCGTTGAGGGACTCCATTCGGGCCGTTGGGCCCGAACGTGGGAGAGATCTATCTAACATTCTCCCCCTAGATCTCGACTTTACTTTTAACTTTGTACTTTACTCGTTTCATCGCAGATCGATACATAGAGCATGTTTCATCGTCTCAGCTCAATTGCCGATAGAATCAGACAGCCACTACATACTTTTCTATTTTGAAACAAATCCTGTTACTTTTGGGACTCTGTAGTCCAGGAATCATAGGCTTTCCATTAAACCCATGCCGGCTATGTGTTCCTTGAACACATTGGGTGGTAAGCCTTTCGTTAGCGGATCCGCAAGCATATCCTTTGTCCTTATATGCTCGAGTCTTATAGTTTGATCCTGGACTTTGTCCTTTACAACATATTACTTTATATCTATAGACTTTGTAGAATTACTCGACTTGTTGTTGTGAGCATAGAATACTGCGGGCTGATTGTCACAGTACATCTTTAGTGGCCTGCTGATGCAGTCAACCACTTTCAAGTCGGGTAGAAATTTCTTTAACCATAACGCCTGTCCCATGGCCTTATAACATGCTATAAATTATGCATACATCGTAGATGATGCAACTATCGACTGTTTGACGCTTCTCCACGAAATAGCACCTCCTGCGAGAGTAAAGACATATCATGTCGTGGACTTTCTGTCGTCTTTATCTCCCGCAAAATCAGCATCTCAATACCCTTTTATCTCTAGGGAATCAGATCTTTTATATGTTAGCATGAGGCCTTTTGTGCCTTGCACATAACGCAAAGCTTTCTTTACCATCTTCCAGTGCTCTATGCCTGGATTCTCTTGATATCTACCGAGTACCCCGGTGATAAAAGCTAAGTCAGGGTGAGTGCACACTTTGTGCATACTGTAAGCTTCCAACAGCCGAAGCATATGGTACTGATTTCATTTGATCGATCCCATATTGATTCTTTGGACATTGGGATTTCCCAAAACTATCGCCCTTGACTATGGGAGTAGGTGTTGCATTACTCGCATGCATATTGTATTTCTTTAGAATCTTTTCACAATATGCTTTCTGCGACAGTCCTAACACTCCATTCTTTCTATCTCAGTGAATTTCTATGCCCAAAACATAAGAAGCTTCACCAAGGTCTTTCATGTCAAAATTTGATGACAAGAACTTCTTTGTCTCTAGTAGTAGACTGACATCACTGCTAGCAAGCAAGATGTCATCCACATACAGAATTAGGAAATTATGTTTCCCACTTTTGAACTTTGCATAAATGCAGTTGTCCTCAACATTCTCTTTGAATCCAAATCTTTTAATTGTATCATTGAACTTTAAATACCACTGCCTAGAGGCTTGCTTTAACCCATAAATGGATTTCTTTAGGCGGCATCCCATATGTTCCTTCCCCTCCATGAAAAAACCCTTGGGTTGTTTCATGTAAACATTTTCTTCTAAATCTCCATTTAGAAATGCCGTCTTAACATCCATTTGATGTAACTCTAAATCAAAATGTGCAACTAGTGCCATGATGATTCTGAAGGAGTCTTTACATGAGACCGGAGAAAAAGTCTCATTGTAATCTACCCCTTCTCTTTGCGTAAAGCCTTTTGCCACAAGTCTAGCTTTGTACTTTTCTACATTCCCATTGGAGTCATACTTTGTCTTGTAGACCCATTTGCATCCTACTGTTTTGGCTCCTTTAGGAATTTCCTCTAAGTCCAAAACATTGTTGGAACTCATCGATTTCATTTTATCTTCCATTGCCTCCACCCACTTGGATGAGTGAGGGCTTCTCATGGCTTCTTCATATGAGGTAGGATCGCCCTCCATATGAACTGTTTCTGTATTGTAGACTTTGTAAATTTATTTGTAAATGGCTGGTCTTCGTTCTCTTTTAGACCTTCTGAGTTCATCAGTATGTGGTTGTTCTGGCTCCCTTTCGTGCTCAACAGTGGGTTCAGGTGGCTCCTGATGGACAGGTTCCGAACTTTCGCCCATTGTTGTCACGTGTGGAGTCACAACAGGTGCCAGCACCACAACCTCAGGGGTTGTAGATGTGGGCACAACAGGTAGAGAGAAAATGGCTCCTGAGTCATCGGATTAGGTGCATGCACCCTCTTCTCCTCAAGATAAATTTCCCAAGCTATCGTGCTCCCCCTCATCAATTCGTCCTCCAAGAAGACTGCATGTCTCGTTTCTACAAACTTTGTCTATCTGTCAGGACAGTAGAAACGATAGCCTTTTGATTTATCTGGATAGCCAATGAAGTGGCAAGATACTGTTTTGGGGTCTAACTTTGCAATGTTTGAATTGAAAACTTTTGCCCCAGCTGGGCTCCCCTAGACCCTCAAGTGGTGTAGAGAGGGGACTCTGCCTGTCCACAATTCATACGGTGTTTTGGGCACCGACTTACTTGGTACTCTGTTGAGAATGTGGATGGTGGTTTTACGCGCCTCCATCCATAATCCCAATGGGAGGGTGGAATAGCTCATCATGTTGCGCACCATATCCATAAGGGTACGGTTACGTCTTTCAGCTACTCCGTTTTGCTGAGGTTCACCCGACATAGAATACTGGGCGACTATTCCATTTTCCTGTAGGAACCTTGCAAAAGGTCCTGGTACTTGACCATATGGAGTATGCCGATCGTAGTACTCCCCCCCCACGGTCAGACCGAACTATCTTAATTCTTTTATCATGCTGATTTTCTACTTCAGCTTTGAATATTTTAAATTTATCCAATGCTTCAGATCTTTCTTTAATTGGATAAATGTAACCATACCGGGAGTGATCATCCGTGAATGTTATGAATGAATCATAGCCATCCACACTTTTCACCGGAAACGGTCCACAAATATCAGTGTGGATTATTTCTAGTGTAGCTATACTTCGGTTTGCACCCTTTTTAATTTGCTTTACATACTTTCCTTTGATGAAATCTATGCATTGCTCGATGTCTGAGAACTCTAACGCAGGAAGAATGTCATTTTTAACGAGGCTTTCTATTCTTCCCTCGAAATATGGCCTAATCTGCAGTGCCATAACTTCGATGAGTCAAGAGTTCGCTTTCTTTTCTTTTGTTCTTTGTTCGACAAGGGAACTTGTTCATTCACATCACACACAGAAAATACTTTCTCATGCAAAGATAATAAATAAAGCTTGTCATGTGGTGAAGCAACACCCACACAAGTATCTTTCAACCAAATGGCACATTTGCCATGTCCAAAATAACACTCATACATGTCTTTGTCCAAGCATGACACACTTATTAAATTTCTATGGATGGAAGGAACAAATAAAACATCCTTAAGCAAAAGAGTGAAGCCATCAGCCAGGTCCAGAGGAATGTCGCCAACAGCCTCCACTTCTGCTTGAATCCCATTCGCCACTTCAATGAGTCTTTCTCTTTTTGGCAAAATCCTTGCCAAATGGAACCCCTGTAAAGAGTTGGCAACATGAACAGTTGCACCAGAGTCAATCCACCAAGTAGATTTAGAAAACTTTTCATACAAGGATTCATTTACAAAAGATACTATGTCTTTACCATTTTTCGCCATTATGGACTTTAGCCATATTCGGCAATCCTTTTTGTAGTGGCCAACCTTTTTGCAATGGTGGCACTGGTCTTTGTCCCCAGGGGTAGACTGCTGGTACTGATGCTGGTGCTGTAGGGGGCCCTTGCCATGTGGCTTGGAAGGTGAGCCGCCATGGTTACTGTTGGTGAAGTTCCTCTTCCTATTGTCCTTCACGTAGTTCAAGGAACCATCGTGAATGGACTTTAGCCTTTCTTCCTCTTGAGAACACATCCCTATGGTCTTTTCAATGTCCCACTTTTTAGGGGACATGTTATAGTTGATGACGAAGTTCTCGAACTGTTGGGGAAGAGAGGCCATGACAAGATACACCAGAAGAGGAGGCTTGAGTTTGAGGTCCGCATCCATGGGCTTTAACTTAGCCGCCATGTTGGACATCGTCAAGATGTGCTCTCTAATGCCATGTGGCCCTCCCGTATACTTTTCTGTCACCAGCTGTTTTAGCAGCTGGGTTGCATACATCTTTGAAGAGCCAGTAAACTGGCTCTTTATCTTTGCAAGGTACTCACCAACAGAGGCACACTCTTCAATTGAGCCCACTATTGCGTTCTCAATTGTGTTCTTGACAAAAGCCAAGCATTTCTTGTTTGCATTGACCCACTTTTGGTTATCTATTGAGTAGGCCAGCTCCAATGGAGCATGGTCTCTCTTTCTCTTTTCAAATGCAACACTTTCTTCAGCATCTCCCCTCACTGGGTCCTCAGGCTTGACTGGCTGTTTAGTATCAACAACCCAGTCCACCTCAGCGCAAACAAAGGCCAGGTCAACCTTTTTCCTCCATTCAGAATAGTTATCCCCTCTGAGCAGTGGGATATCCTTCAGGCAGCTCATGAGGCTGAGACCTCCTGAAAACCACAAAAGATGTGAGATAACCAAAAACAACTGTATGCATTAATCCAACATTGGTATAAATTAAGCATGCAATTGTTTGTGCTATTTAAAATTACATCACCGTTGGGTAAAGATAAAATTAAATGCACCATTAATACATAATGAAAGGGATCATGATCATGTTTATTAATAACGTTAGTCAATTAATAACATAGAGCATAATCAACCTTAAATTACTTTATCACATCTTTTAAAACAAAATTTAACACACTTTTATTGCATTCTAGCAATTTAAAACAACTATTTGCAATGGAAACAATTATTACACTATTCATAAACTTTATACTTTATGGAAAAAACTTTGTCACTTTCATATTCTCTGATCAAGATATTCACAGAAATAAAATGAATAGAGGAAACTTTGCAAAACTTGCTTAAAAACTAAGCAAAACAATAAAAAACAGCTAAAAAAATTGTTCAGTAAAAATAAAAACAGAAAACTGGCTTACAACGCCCTTTTGGGCCTTTACCGCACACGCCGCCCAGTGCGACCGCACTGAGGGAAAAAGGGCCTATCTGCCGCTCGTGCACTTGCTCGCTTGCCTGGCGCCCCGCAGGCCACAGCGGCCCATGGCCCAAACGCGAGTTGCTGCTATCCGTCACACGTGCTCTCTCTCTCTCGCTCCAGCGCCGCTAGCACTACCCGCTCGGCCCGCTTGGCCCGCCAGCAGCCTCTCGATCGCGGTCGTCCATCCGCGCCGCCCTAGCTCTAACGGCCACGCGCGCATCTCACCGCAACAAAAACCGCCCCCCGCGGCCCTCTAGGGAACCCTAGACCCATTTGCCCCTGTCGCTCCCCCTCTCCTCTCATCTGTCTCCGGCGGCGCACGCGAGCAGCCGAGGCGAGGTGGTCGCCCCGCCGGCGACGAGCCCCTCCCTCTCTCTCTCACGCTGCTGCCCCTTCCCCCTTCTTTCCCTCTGTCCCAGACACTTCCCCACCCTGCAAAGATGAGACGAAACGGTAGACGCATGGCGCCCCTGCACCCCTTGGCAACGGTGTGTCCACCCGAGGGTGGCCACACCACTATCAAGCGGCGCAGCGGCGACGCCCATGGCCGGCAACGGCTGGTGACCCCTTTTTTCTTTTTGACTCGTTTTTTTTCTGTGGGGAAGTAGGGGCTTTGGGGATTTGGAGTACTTTGGGGATTTTCTTTGCCCTTTCTTGCGGGATCTGGGGAAAACAGGGTTTTGATTCTTTGTTTTTGGTTCGGGATCTGGGGATGGATCTAGGATTAGTAGTTCATCTCTGCTCGGGATCTGGGGAAAACTAGGGCTTTCTTTTCTTTGCTTTGTTTATCTTTGCCCTCAGAAGAGGGTGTGTTCTTCTTCCGACGCCTCGGCATGCCGATGCGCGTCGATATAGAGAGGAACGGCGCGGCCAGAGGGGCAGGCACACTTTAGATCTAGGGTTTTACTTTTGTTCTTTTCTTTTCTACCAAAAGAAAACTAGCATCTAAGATGCTCTGATACCATTGTTAGATCTAGTCTAACCTTGGTAGATGCACTGTAAGGGTCGAATACGTAGATCTGAGAGGGAGAGAGAGATCAGAGAGGAGGGGCACTACCTACGCCCTGGCTCGACAAGCACGAGCCAGAGGGGATGCCGGAGCTAGTCCCGGAGCTAGATCCGCCATCGTTGGCCATGGGAAAAGGTCTACGACGTGGGTGTGCGGTGGTGGCGACGCTTCCCGTCGGCCTAGCGCAAAACCCTAATCGGTGGGTGTGTCGGTGGGAGGCTGCGGCGCACGGTGAACCTCGTACCGTGTGCGTCCGCCCTCCCACCTCTTTATATGCGCGCTGGCAACAGGGGCCCACCAACCATGATAAGGTTGGGCGCCCCCGATTAGGGCGCGTTGAGGGACTCCGTTCGGGCCATTGGGCCCGAACGTGGGAGAGATCTATCTAACACTCATTTTGTACCGAGGTTCTCTAAGTACACTTTAGAAGACCACTCAAAATAAAAAGTACACTTCAGAAGCTAATCACAATCCATTTCAGCGTAAATGGTGCTGAGCCTCAAGCTTGATAGTTAGATCAGGTGGAGGTTGCTGCAGGTTCCTTTCCTCCGGAAGCATCTTGCTTTCTCTATTTTTTTCGGATCTTTTGCTATTCCGATTGATGTCTCTTAAGAAAATACATGATTACTACGTCTCCAGCAGTCCCTCAATATGGCGTTCGACCCATTGGCCTCCGGCTCATGGTGTTCATAGGGGGGTGTGATCTCCTAGCCACGCCCCCATATGTCTTCCCCAAATGGTTTGTTCTCCACGTCCAAAATTGCACATCGAATTCACTGTCTCGCCTAAATCCCTGCGAATTCATCACTATATCACTCAAATCATCGCAAATACAATGTCTCCGCGACTCTGGCCACATATTACATGCCACAAAAATAAAATGGTAGGATCATCCTCCGTTGGGGTAGATGGCACCTTCGATGTAACTGACGTCGCCGTGGTGTAGAACTCACCGGTGATGCTCTCATTTATTTCACAATGAGTGGTGCTCCTTGTACCACGCCTTCACCCCTTCATCAATCATAGATGTGTTGGCTGTCAAGAGAGTCAGGTCCTTCTTCCTCTTCTCCGCTACAACCTTGGTCTTTTGGAGCCTGATCTTGACATCTTGCTTTTCTAACATCACCACCCACCTTACATCATACTTATCTTCCCTTAAGATGGCTTTCGACTCAGCTTCGGTGATGCATTTCTCAAAAGATGATTGCAACCTCTTTTTGGCTTATTAACAGAGTTGGCCCAGCCTCTTTCGGCTCCATCCGGGCGAATGGGCGGGAAAATGGGTGAAAATGGAGAGAGTTTTCCTTTTGTCTCACTGACAGAGCTGGCCCACCTAGGGCGCTAGATAAAAAATAGGCCGTGCTAGACGAACTAGGCTTGGGGTGGGAGGGGAGAGTTTGTCCTTCGGTGTCCCCATAGGCCTGGGGGGCTATGGGTGTTGTTGGAGATGCTCTTATGCATTGGATAAAACTTAGAGATGCTATCACGAAGCTATTATGCATGTATAAAACACACTATACCTACTCCTGAAACAAATTTCGGGTTCCAAGTTTTAAACATGTAAGAAAAATTGTTGTCGATTCAAATGAATAGTTAATCACCGCGGTTTTGATTTATACATAGCGAGATAAATTTGATATATAGTGATGCAAATAGTGGGTTGCCTAGGGTGATAGCTATGCACGTCTATCCAACCATTAATCTGTCCTATAGGAAGATTTCCACCACAGGATTGCCTAACACCGTTAGCCACTACTTCGTCTCTCTCACCAAACACAAACGGTCTCGTCCCACCCAAATTCCCACCACCACAACTGTCCCGCCGGATAGAGGTAAGCAATCCGTACCACCCCCTCGACTGCCGCCCCTTCTTGCGCTCGTGCGGCCCATCTTCCCTAGCATGCTTCCCGTTCCACCCGGCGACGCTCCGTCCATCACATCCCAACTGCGGGGGCCCGGCAGCCTCCCCCACTCATCATGGCACGTGATGGTCGTCGGCCGGCCGCTGATTTGGTGCAGGGCACGGCGGAGGGCATGCAAGCCTGACCTGGGCATTAGGGGTACGGAGGTGCATGCTAGATCTAGGCTACTGCGACTGCAAGCTGCCGCCCGGGTGGCTTGGTTGTAGTGGACTCCGTGGCGGCGGCGAGCTACACCAGCGATGTGTTGGTTTCGGCGAAGGCCACGAGTGGCAGATGGCCGCGCGTGGATTCACCGTGCACCACACCGGCCGCTCACAACCTCCGCTTTCTTGTGTCCGGCGGTGGAAGGCAGGAGCATGGGGCGGCGTGGAAGTCTGGAGCGGCGACGAAAGGAACGGAGCAGCGTGCTGGATGTACTAGGATATCACCGTCGGCGGGTTTGGTCTGGAGTCCCCTAGCCCTTTGAGATGATGTTGATGGCGTCCGGTATTGGGAGCGCTTCGTTGGAAACCCCAAGAGTAAGGTGTGATGAGCACAACAGCAAGTCTTCCCTCAGTAGAGACCGAGGTTATCGAACCAGAAGGAGGAAGGAAACGTCTCAAAGGTGTTGCAAGCAACGTGGAAACCTGCACAACACAAACTCAAGACTTTGCCCCAACGAATTAGTGAGGTTGTCAAGCTCACCGGTTTGCTGTAACAAAGGATTAAACGTATGGTGTGGAAGGTAATGGTTTGCAGCAAGTAAACAAGTAACAATGGAGGATGTATCAATGGTAAAGATTGGACCGGGGTCCATAGTTCACTAGAGGTGCTCTCCTTAGATAAACAATATGGCATGAAGGGTAAACAAATTACAGCAGGGCAATTAACAGGAACTGAGTAAGGCATAACAATGCAATACCAGACAAAAAGATCCTATGAGATTCGATTGGGCAATACAACAATATACATAGACCGCCATCCAACTGCATCTATGACTAGAAGTCCACATTCAGGTTATCATCCGAACCCCCTCCGGTATTAAGCTGCAAGCAACAGACAACTGCTTTAATCAAAGTGTGTAAGGTAAACAATCCACTTGTTCCATGAACAAGAGACCGTTGTTTTCTCCCTAGTGGCAATAGCACATCAACCGAAGAGATTTTTGTCACTTCCCTTGGAAACTAGAGGCATGAACCCACTATCGAGCATAAATACCCCCTCTTGGAGTCACTAGCAACTACTTGGCCAAGATAGCTACTAACAACGAAGAGCATGCAAGATCACAAACAACACAGACATGATAGAATCATAAAGACAAAACCATTAATCAATCTGACATAGTGCAAGGGCATGTATGCCCCCATGTGTGGTTTTGGTAATTAATGACAATCTCTATGGACTAATGTGTAAATTGAGTTTCACTTGTAGGTTTGTCCATTGGCATCGCTTGGGCCATGTGTTGGTCTCAAGGTTGAAAGATGAAGAAATGTCCAAGGGCTTTGTGCTATTGGAATCATGAAGAAAGAAGGAGCTTGAAGGTTAATCAAGACAAGTGCAAAGCGTTGCATCAAGATGGTGTTGGAGATATGCCCAAGAGGCAATAATAAAGTGGTTATTATCATATCTTCATACTTATGATAAATGTTTACATACCATGCTATAATTGTATTAACCGGAAACATTAATACTTGTGTGATTTGTAAACATAAAAGAGTCCCTAGTAAAGCCTCTTGTTAAACTAGCTTGTTGGTTAATATATGATCATGGTTTCCTGATCATGAACATAGAGATGTTATTAACAACAGGGTCATATCATTAGGAGAATGATGTGATGGACATACTCCTATAGTTAAGCATAGCATAAAGATCAAGTCATTTAATATAGTTCATTTGCTATAAGCTTTCTGATACATAGTAACCTAATTCCTTCGACCATGAGATCATGTTAATCACCATCACCAGAAGGATGCTTTGATGACATCAAACACCACACCATAACTGGGTGGCTATAAAGGTGGCATTGAGTGTTCGGAAAGTATGGGTTGAGGCACATGGATCAAGAGTGGGATTTGTCCATCCATATGACGGATAGATATACTCTGGGCCCTCTCGGTGGAATGTCATCCAATTAGCTTGCAAGCATGTGACTGGTTCACAAGGGATCACATACCACGGGAACGAGAAAAGAATACTTATCAGTAACGAGGTTGAACTAGGTATGCAGAGATACCGACGATCAAAACCTCAGATAAGTAAACTATCGTGAGACAAAGGGAAATTTGTATCGTATGTAAGTGGTTCATTCGATCGCAAAAGTAATCGTAGAAATATGTGGGAGCCATATGAATTTCCAGATTCCTCTATTAGTTATTGATTGGAGAAGTGTCTCGATCATGTCCGCATAATTCACGAACCGTAGGGAGACACACTTAAGGATTCGATATTGTTGAGTAGTTATGGAATGATGAGTAAGAGACCGAATGTTGTTCGGAGTCTCGGATGGGATCTGGGATATCACGAGGAGATCCGGAATGGTCCGGAGAATAAGATTCATATAAGGAAAGTCTTGTTTTGGAGTTGGGGAATGATTCCGGTGTTTTCACCGGGAATGTTCTAGAAGGGTCTGGAAGGTCCGGCACTCCGGAGGGGAAGGGTACATGAATGTGTCATAACGATTTGAAATGGTTGCATCATGTACTAGGTATCATGGCTGGGCAAAATAAAGGGATAAATCAAATCCTAGTTTGAAAAGTCAAATACCAATTTGAAAAGTCAAACGACAAGTTTGCTTGGTGGAGGGAGAGTAGGAAACCTACTTAGGGAGGAAGTCCTACTCCCTCCACCCGCCGGCCAAGGAGTAGGAGTTGGAGGAGGACTCCCTCCTCCCAACCGCGCCTCCCTCCCACCTATAAAAGGAGGGACAGGGGTGCCCCTCTTCCCTACACCTCAAACCCTAGCTTTGGCGCCTCCACCTCCAAGTGCAGCCGCCGCCTAGGGTTTCCCCTCCAACTCGGCGAGTTGGGGCTCTCCCCAAGCCCTAGCCGCCGGCCAAGCTTCCTCCCTTGGTGCCTCTAAACTCTAGATCGCCAAGGCCTCTCTCATAGTCCACCATACTCGCTCTGGCTTAAGGCGAAGCCCTGCAAGATCTCCCCTCTACTTCCGGTACCACGCCGTCGTGCTGCCGGAATCACGAGGAGAGTGCTACAACCTCCGCTGACTGCTGAAACAAGGGAGAGGAAGGTCTTCATCGAGTACCGAACGTGTGACCGACTGCGGAAGCGCTACCGGAACGCAGCGCCGGAAGGATCGTCTACGCGATCTCGAGATCGGAAGTGTACGACTACATCACCCACGAGAATCTGCTCTCGTTAACCGCTCTGGATCTTCGAGGGTTAGTATTCTATTGACTCGTTGCTACAATCTAGTAGATAGATCTTGGCTTGATCATAGATTAGATCTTGATTGTGTGTTCATGCGGTAGAAATTTTTTGTTTTCCATGCTACGAACCCCTACAATCGTATCAGAGCCGTGTCTATATGTAGATCTGTTGCATGAGTAGAACACAATGGTCATTGTGGGCGTTGATGCTATTGTTGCTGATTGCTTATTATGTACTTTGCATCTTGCGGGATGATGGGATGAAGCGGCCCGGGCTAACCTTACATGACATCGTTCATGAGACTTGCTCCACGCTTGACATGCAACTTGTATTGCATAAGTGGCTTTGTGGGTGCCTGTTTCTCCCAACATAGTTAAGATTCAATTTACAACGGGTGATTGATAATACTAGTATCAGTGTTGTGGTTCTTGTTCGTAAGTTAGAACGACACTTGTTAAAAGCCCCGAACCACGTAAAACATGCAAAGAAAATTAGAGGCGTCTAACTTTATTTTGCAGGGGTGTGCTGTGATGTGATATGGCCATGATTGTGATTATATATGATGTATGCAATGTTCCTTATTGTAAGTTGGCAACCGGCAGGAGCCATATGGTTGTTTCCATTAAATCCTTCGTGTCTATTATTCAAAGTAGTTGTAATAGTTGATGTTGGTGGAAGACAACCATGAAGCGGCGCCATTGACCTTGACGCCACACCGGTAATGATGGAGATCATGTTCGTGCTTGAATATGGAGATCGGAAGCACAAGAAGAAAGGCCATATCATATCACATATTATGAATTGCATGTGATGTTAATCCTTTTATGCATCTTGGATTGCTTAGTTTACGACGATAGCATTATAAGATGGTCGCTCAAGCACACAATTTCAAGTTTTAAAGTGGTCATCCTTAGTAAGCACCGTTGCTAAAGCTCGTTGTTTCGAAGCACCACGTGATGATCGGGTGTGTTAGATTCTGCGAGTGTATACAACGTGAGCAAGCCAGATTTGCTCATGCGGAAGCTAAGGTTTGATCTTGACGAGCCTAGCATGTACAGACATGGTCTCGGAACACGGATCACCGAAAGGTAAAGCATGAGTCATATAGTAGATATGATGAACATGTTGATTGTTCGCCATTGAAGCTACATCAACTCTCGTGATGATCGGTTTTGATGTGGTGGATTTGGTTCGTGTGATCACTAAAACAATATGAGGAATATTGTTTTGAGTGGGAGTTCAACAGCAATATGATTAAAAGTTGAACACTATTTATCATAAATTAAATCAAAGTGAATTTGCATAGTTGTTGTAGTCATTGGCATCCGTTTACCACCTTGCGCTTAGTTTTAATTGAGATGATAGAACTATAGAATTCTGGTTAGTTACTTTACGAACTGGTATCGTATTGTTTTGAAGTGTTAATCTAAAGTTTAAAAGTCCCATTGCAAAATTTCAGTAAGTTTCGATTACTCTGTGAAATTTAATAGTTGGTATTAAATCAAGAGTAACAATTCCAGTTTTAGTGTATGAGTATCATGTTTGTATCCATGATTCTTGATATTCAAAGGATTGTCTTAATATCAAGGTTATCTAGGATCTGAAAGAGTTGTTTCAGAAACCATGATGTGTGGGAGATATTGTGATATCTGAAACGAAGTTTTGGTTGCAACATGATAGAGTATAATATGGCAAAAGTCATGTTCTCATATTTGATGAGAATTTGCAAAAAGTTTGGAGACACTAGTTGTCCTAAATCCTCCAAAAGGTTTTGGAGAGCAACATTATACTTGCGATTCACCGTTACAAGCTAAAAGTAGCTTGATCATGGATAATCCCATGATAAGGGTGAATATTTGATGTAGGTAAAATGTTTACTACACCAAGAGATTACTAAAGAAAGGAATTTGAAAGAACACCAAACATTTGATGATAGGGATCTACTTCAAAGTGCAAGTCCAAAGACATTGGTATTTAACTATACATGCTTTGGACTATGTGTCATGTATATGGCTCCACTATTGATGTTGATAGATTCTTTCAAACAGAAAAGGAAATACTGAAAGAGAATCTCATAAATATATGGCAGAAAAGAAAAGACTAGAATTGTTCAGCTTAAAGTATATAGATGATATACATGTTATGGATATATTCTTTGCTTATTAAACAATGTGGTTCTTAAGTATTTGATACTGAATTTGTTGGTGTGAATCGTCATACGAAACTACACAATTCATGAACTACAATGGCCTAAGTAACTAGCAAAAGAACATGTGATGATATTCATCGAGAACAAATAAAGGGTTATTGTGCTGCTTGTTAAACATCAAAGCTTGCCTTCAAGATTTGTTTTATCAGGTATTATGAGAACAAAAGGGTTGTTCAAATGATTGCTGTAATCCATAAAAGATGGATGATTCACAAATCTCGTTGGAGAAATCACATCCATAAAACTAGTGCTAAAAAATGTCGAAAGATAAATTGATTGAAAGATCACTTAGGAAGTGACATCGCCGTTTAAATTATATTGGAAAGAAAACATGAAGAAACTCCATGTGGATGGAATTTTGGAGTCTTTTTGATTTTTGATCAAATGATGCTTGTGAAACTTTCCTAGAAATAATTAAAACTTCGTTCATAGGCCAAAAGGGAACGAATGACTAGCTTATTGGAACTTGTACATATTGTTGTATGAAGTCCATTATGTGTAGTCAAGAGCGATGGATTTCAACTTCATGTGTTTTCTCCGAATTTGAGTGAATATATGAATATTTACTTAATAAGGATGAAGTATGAAACATTTGAAAAGTTCAAAGATTTTCAAGATGAAGTGCAAAATCATTGTAACAAGAATATAAAGAATTTATGATAAGGTCATAAAGGAAGATATTTGAGTTACAAGTTTAGCATAATACCTAAGATTTAAGGAATTGTTCCGTGGATTTGCATTCCCCAAAACACCATAAGAGTATGGAGCATTCGAGATATGTAATTAAACATTGTTTGACATGGTAGGATCAAAGGTGTAATTCATAAACATGTCATTATGTTTTAAAGATTAAAAGCTTTAGAGACTACCGTTTTTCCACTGAAAAGAGCTCCATCATAATTCGTTGAATTGACACCATATAAAGTTATGGTTGGGGATAAAACCCAAGTTGTCCTTTCTTAAAAATTGGTATGTTATGCATAAAAAGGATGTTTGCAACCAAAATCGGATGAACATATCTTTGTATGAATCGTTGAGTATTCCTCCATAACACCGAAGACAAAAGTGTTTGTTGCTTAGAACGTCAAGTTTCTTTGAGAAGGATTTTTCCGTGAAAAGTTAAGTGGGAGGACAATAGAACTTTGATAAGGTTAAAAGAACCTTAGCTATATGTGCAAAGTTGCGCAGCACCGAAAAGTGTCTCGGAGGCAGCAACAATGCTCATGGCTCATGTGCCTCAAAGGTTGTGGTCACGGAGGTCTAAGTTCCTATTGAAACAAGTAGGTCGGGTAAACAATCAAATACCAAGTTTTGAGAGTTAAATAATTATTTAACAATAATGATCCGACTACATACAAGGAAGCGATGATGGGCCGTGACTCCGTCAAATGGCTTGAAGCCATAAAATCCGTGATAGTTCCATATATAAGAAATCAAGCTTTGAGCTTGAAAGACCCTCTGGAAAGGTACAAGACCTTACAGTAGTATTTGGATCTATAAAGAAATAGACATGGATGTTTCACATCTATGAAATTATCGACATGTCAGGAAAGAGTTCACGACAATGTTCAAAGAGTTGACTATGACAAGATCTAATCTTTCATTAAGCGATATTTAGTCTAGACGGATTAATGTAGCAACCACTACATATAATTTTGTTATGTGATAGTTGAATAAACAAAACAAGTTCTTCTATAAGAATGGTTACCTAAGACGTGTGCATGACACAGTCCAAAGGGTTTTGTTAATTCAAAGGATGCTAAAAGCATATGCACACTTCAATGGTTGAAGTAAGCATCGCGGAGTTGGAATCTTCACTATGATAAAACTATTAAAAGAGTTTAATTTCATCGGAGACGATGAAGATGCTTGCACTTGCAAGAAATTAAGTGGGAGCGCTAAGACATATTTCTAAATACATTATGTGGAAGACATATTGTTGATTGGAAATGATGTATCTTTTATTAACGCAGGATAAGAATTTCATCTCGATGAAAGGCTTAGGCAGAACCCGGATATTTGGCATCAATGTCTATATGGATAAATTATGCCGCCAATATGGTTGTGCCAGAAGTACATAGACGAGATATTGAATGAGTTCAATATAGAAACTACAAGAAAGGTTCTTATTGCACAGGAAGGTTTGAATAAAGATTTAAGTATTTTTTGATACTTGATAGATACAATCACAAAGAGTATTTTATCAATCATGCTGTGATGTGTACAAATCCAGAAATGTCCTATGCTCTAAATGTTATGAGCATATACCAGAATAATTCATAAGATGATTATTGGACGATAGTAAAGATATTCTTATGATCTTTTAAAAGAACTAAGAATATATTATTTTGTAGAAGTGACAAATAGATGGTTAGTTCATTGTAAAAGTATTACATTGATGCTAGTTTTGTCACGAAGTACAAATTAAGTTTATCTAAATCTAAACTAAGGGTGGCACAATGTGATGGAAAGTAAGTTCCATAATGGATTTGGATGAGTTCCAAAGTTAAGACATTGTGATAGATACTACAACAAAGGTCTAAGTATATAACTGCTATTATAGCAGCAAAAGAGGGCATTTGTGTCAAGTAGTTTGTTATCAAACTAGGTGTAGTTCACAGCAGGGATAATACTATGAAGATATATTGTACGACAATATTATCAACATGTTTTAACCCCAAAGAACTAAAGGTCTCACCAAAGGACCAAATTTATACAAAGCCATCTCATTAGAGAATGAGTGATGCGTAGAGATGCAAAGACATGCAATTACACACGGACCTGGAAGTGTCAGATCCGGAGATCAGTTGACCACTAGCAATCGTGTACATACGACACCAGAAAGCCATAGGTGTTTAATACACAAAGATTTGAAACTAGATTATTGACTCTAGTGCAAGTGGGAGACTGTTGGAGATATGCCCAAGAGGCAATAATAAAGTGGTTATTATCATATCTTCATACTTATGATAAATGTTTACATACCATGCTATAATTGTATTAACCGGAAACATTAATACTTGTGTGATTTGTAAACATAAAAGAGTCCCTAGTAAAGCCTCTTGTTAAACTAGCTTGTTGGTTACTATATGATCATGGTTTCCTGATCATGAACATAGATATGTTATTAACAACAGGGTCATATCATTAGGAGAATGATGTGATGGACATACTCCTATAGTTAAGCATAGCATAAAGATCAATTCATTTAATATAGTTCATTTGCTATAAGCTTTCTGATACATAGTAACCTAATTCCTTCGACCATGAGATCATGTTAATCACCATCACCAGAAGGATGCTTTGATGACATCAAACACCACACCGTAACTGGGTGGCTATAAAGGTGGCATTGAGTTTTCGGAAAGTATGGGTTGAGGCACATGGATCAAGAGTGGGATTTGTCCATCCATATGACGGATAGATATACTCTGGGCCCTCTCGGTGGAATGTCATCCAATTAGCTTGCAAGCATGTGACTGGTTCACAAGGGATCACATACCACGGGAGCGAGAAAAGAATACTTATCAGTAACGAGGTTGAACTAGGTATGCAGAGATACTGACGATCAAAACCTCGGATAAGTAAACTATCATGAGATAAAGGGAAATTGGTATCGTATGTAAGTGGTTCATTCGATCGCAAAAGTAATCGTAGAAATATGTGGGAGCCATATGAATTTCCATATTCCTCTATTGGTTATTGATCGGAGAAGTGTCTCGATCATGTCCGCATAATTCACGAACTGTAGGGAGACACACTTAAGGATTCGATATTGTTGAGTAGTTATGGAATGATGAGTAAGAGACCGAATGTTGTTCGGAGTCTCGGATGGGATCCGGGATATCACGAGGAGATCCGGAATGATCCGGAGAATAAGATTCATATAAGGAAAGTCCTGTTTCGGAGTTGGGGAATAATTCCGGTGTTTTCACCGGGAATGTTCTAGAAGGGTCCGGAAGGTCCGGCACTCCGGAGGGGAAGGGTACATGAATGTGTCAGAACGAGTTGAAATGGTTTCATCATGTACTAGGTATCATGGCTGGGCAAAATAAAGGGATAAATCAAATCCTAGTTTGAAAAGTCAAACGCCAATTTGAAAAGTCAAACGGCAAGTTTGCTTGGTGGAGGGAGAGTAGGAAACCTACTTAGGGAGGAAGTCCTACTCCCTCCACCCGCCGGCCAAGGAGGAGGAGTTGGAGGAGGACTCCCTCCTCCCAACCGTGCCTCCCTCCCAGCTATAAAAGGAGGGGCACGGGTGCCCCTCTTCCCTACACCTCAAACCCTAGCTTTGGCGCCTCCGCCTCCAAGTGCAGCCGCCGCCTAGGGTTTCCCCTCCAACTCGGCGAGTTGGGGCTCTCCCCAAGCCCTAGCCGCCGTCCAAGCTTCCTCCCTTGGTGCCTCTAAACCCTAGATCGCCAAGGCCTCTCTCATAGTCCACCATACTCGCTCTGGCTTAAGGCGAAGCCCTGCGAGATCTCCCCTCTACTTCCGGTACCACGCCGTTGTGCTGCCGGAATCACGAGGAGAGTGATACAACCTCCGCTGCCTGCTGGAACAAGGGAGAGGAAGGTCTTCATCGAGTACCGAACGTGTGACCGACTACGGAAGCGCTGCCGGAACGCAGCGCCGGAAGGATCGTCTACGCGATCTCGAGATCGGAAGTGTACGACTACATCACCCACGAGAATCTGCTCTCGTTAACCGCTTTGGATCTTAGAGGGTTAGTATTCTATTGACTCGTTGCTACAATCTAGTAGATAGATCTTGGCTTGATCATAGATTAGATCTTGATTGTGTGTTCATGCGGTAGAATTTTTTTGTTTTCCATGCTACGAACCCCTACAGATGGATCAACCTCAAGAAGGGATGAAGAAGGGAAAGCTCAAGATGCGTCATCTCTAGAAGAACTCATGCTTGAAGCTTGCCATCCTCATGATCATGGAGTGATGAAGACAAGTTCAAAGAAGAAGTTTCCCCATGGAGTATGGGGGAGAAATTTGCAAGTCCTCATCTTCATCAAGCTAGAGCAATCAAGAAAGGTGTTCCCACTTGAGAAGAACAAGACGGTCTACATCAAGTTCAAGTGGATTGCTCAAGGAAAAGGTATGATATTGATAGGTATTCTCTTTTGCCGGTCTCGTGTTGTTGGGAGACCGGATTTAGGATAAATAGCTGTACTATCAAGAGGGGCTCTTAAGCGGGTGTCTCGATCGCATCGTTCGAAGAGAGCTTAAACCTTTGCATTCATAGCATCATATTTCTTGGTTGTTATTTGGTTCGTCCCAATGATAGGATCTAGATATTGTGGTTATCATCATAACAATCTCTAGTTCATCAAATAAGGATTTTCCTTGTATATCTTATTGCATTCTTGATCGTGCGGGTTTTTCCGGCTCCACACCTTAGGAGATATCTCACATATATATACTTGTAATTTTCTCCCTTGCTGGTATCCAATATTTAACATTTTTTTGGGTTCTACTTGGTTTTATCTTCCCAACAAAATTAGTTTCATCCCAATCAGAGTTTACAAGCTCAACTTCTTGTGTTTTGGGTTTTGGAGGTTTTACCGGTTCATCGCTTCTAGAGAGGTCATACCTTTCTAAATTTGGTTTTATCCTTCCATGCTTGACTATGATGTTTCTTTGCATAATCTTGTAGAAATTTTTGTTCTCTTCAAAACGAGCCCAAGATCATCAAAAACGGAGTCCGGAATCAAAAGTTATTGAAGTTTTCGTGCAATGCTATCCTGCGTTTTTGCTTGAGCGGAAGTTCCGGCCCAAGTTCAGACCCAAGTTCTGGTGAACGTCTGTTTTCTTCTGTATCTTGCGTTCCTATTTACCGGAAGTTCCGGTGAGGGGGCGGAAGTTCCGGTGGTGCGCAAATCTGGCCCAAACGGTCAGTTTTTCCTTGTTCTATTTAAGGGGGGCTTCTTTCCCAATAGTTTCACATCTTTTGAGCTTGTTTTTGCCCACCATTGTTGACCTATTTGAGCTTTCTTACTCCCTCTATCTACCATGATTCTTGCATCTTTTTGAGGTAAAAGTGAGAGGAGATCTAGATCTACAATTCCACCAAACCAAATCCCTTCTCTGTGAAGAAATCCTTGGGATCTAGATCTTGGAGAGTTTTGTGTTCTCCTCTTTTGTTCTTCCTCCCTTATTCCTCTAATAGCTTTTGTATATTTGTTGGAATTTGGGAGTGAAGGACTTGCCCTTGCATTTGTTTCATAGGTTTGAGTTCTCCTTGGAGATTCGGCGAGTACAAGCTTGTGGGCTTGTTACTCTTGGGTTCTTGGAACCCTAGACGGTTGTGTGGTCGGATTGTTGACCTTTTGTGGTCTTGTAGCCTCTTGTGGCTTTGTTGGCCTTTTGCGTCATTGTAGCCTTTTGTGGCGTTGTTTTTTGGGAGCCTCCAATTGAGTTTTGGAGTTAGCCCCAATCTTGTACGGGTTCGGTGACCGCCCTCAAGCATCCCATAGTGGAGCGAGTAACCGCCTTTTGTGGTGCGCACTCGGGAGAATAGGGGGAGCCTTTTGTGGCGTCGGTGAGTTGCGTGCTTCCGCATACGGGGTGAGGCCTTGTGTGGCTTTGGGTGAGCATAGATCCACCACACCTCGAGGTGAGCCATTTGTGGCGTTCGGAGAGCATTGCGCCATCGCACCTCTTCAACGGAGACGTAGCTTCTATGGAAGTGAACTTGGGAAAAAAATCTTCGTCTCCGCATCCATCGGTTATCTCTCAACTGAGCCCTTTACTTATGCACTTTACTTTGTGATAGCCATTGTTCTTGAAGTATTATATCTTGCTATCACCTTGTTGCTTGTATTGCTTAGCATAGGTTGTTGGTGCACTTAGGTGAACCTAGTGGTTAGGTTTTGTGCTCTATAAATTAAACGTTAGTTTTATTCCGCATTTATTTGAGCCTAAACCGTAATATTTTCAAAAGCCTATTCACCCCCCCTCTAGGAGACGTCCATTGCACTTTCAATTGGTATCAGAGCGAGGTCTCTCGCTTTTAGGCTTCACCGCCTCGAGAGTAAAGATGTCTCCTAGGGGTTTAGTGCACTCTCACACATTTATATTTGATGGCACAAACTATGATGTTTGGCGTATTCGCATGCTTAGTCATTTCCAGGTTATTGACCCAAATATTGAGCGGATTCTAGATATGGGCTTGTCTCCTCCTAAGGATCCCCAAAATCTATCTTTGGAGGAGGAGACAAACTCTTATCTCGAAGCTCAAGCATCTAAGTTGCTTGTTAATGTTGTGAGCTCTGTAGTTCTTTCCTCAATCATGCCTTTCCAGAACGCTCATGATATATGGACCAAGCTTCAAGAAAAATATGATGTGTCCAATCTTATTGAGGATGATTGTGTTCCCTCCACCTCCATCCACAATGAGTTCTCATCTTCCTCCACTACACCAACATGTGAGTTGTCACAAGGTAACAAAATGGTGAGTGGTGATCGAACTTGCAATGTGGATAGTGAGCTTGCTATTCATGATCCTTCATATCTATATCATTGCAATGTTGTATCTTTGGGCATGAACACTTGTACCACTATATGTGATATACATCCTAGTGTTGATTGCCCTTGCATATCATGTAGAAATGGATTTAATATATCTCATGATGATATGCTTACTTTGCCTTGTTGCCATGATAAATGTGCTTCTATTTCCTCTACTACTTGTGTTGCTAACCATGTAGAGGAAATTGAAGAATGTGTGAGCCAAGGCAAGGTTGCGATTGGAGCCTCATGTGTTCCCCCATCATCACCTTCTCCCAATGTTCACTTGTGCCTCATGGCTAAGGGTTCAAAGGTAACCTCTCATTTGGATGCCAATATACCTCATGATGATGTGAATGTTGATAATGTAGAAGTAGATGATGATGTTGCTTCTTTAAAAGAGAAGGGGGGCTAGTCCTTCGTGCTCTTCATACAAATAAAAATGCTTGCTCTACTTTCATTGAGATATTAACCTATGTTATAGAAAGTAGGCAACTTATTGATGAGCATGAGGATACTATTGACAAAATGGGTAGTCTTGAGCGTGAGTATGCTAATGAAATTTCCAACCTAAATGAAGCTCTTGAAGAGGAACAAACCACTAAGGAATCTCTTGAGGAGCCTTTGATCTAGAGCTATCTAGAGTGAAGAAGTCTCATGATAGAGATTTTGAGGTGGCAAGTTCCCTTCAAATTAAAAATGATGAACTTGAAGTTGCTTATGCCAAACTCCTTGAGGATTTTGAGCACCTCAACAATGGCTCTAGGGTCATAAAGGGTGAGCTCATCAAACTCACCGAGTCACATGAGCAACTTAAAGCTTCATATTCTAAAGAGCTTTCCAAGTTGCCCTCACCTCTTGCTTTAAATGATGATGCTTGTGCTACTAACTATATTTCTTGTGAAGCATCTATCTTGAAGGAGAATGTTGAGCTAAAGGCTCAACTTGCTTTGCTAACTATAAACTATGGGAAATTAGAAGAAAGTCATGCCAAGCTCTCAAGCTCGCATGAGGATCTTCTAGTCTCCCATGGTAGGCTAAGGTTAGATCATGAGGCCATTGTGTCAAAGGTAACATCTAGTGGGCCTCATGTGGACATTAGCACTATATCTACTCCCAATGTTATATTGCCATGTGCTAGTCCTTGTAATTCATCCTCTCACAACCATGCTATATCTTGTGATGAATTGCATTCCTTGCCTTGTTGCTCTAACAATGAAGCTTCTACTTCCTCTAGTATTGTTGTTGATACTAACCATGTTGAGGAAGTCAAAGAGCTCAAGGCTCAAGTCACTTTTTTGAAGAATGACTTGAAAGGTGTCATGAAGGGAAGACCACACTCAAGAATATGTTGAGTGTGCGACGACCCCCAAGTGACAAGAGTGGGCTTGGATTCAACTCCAACACCAAGAGCAAGCCCACTAACTCGTTGAATCACAAGGGCAACAAGAAGAAGGGCCAAGGACAAGTGAAGAATCCGGACAAAATTGTGTGATTCAAGTGCAAGGAAGAAGGGCATCATGTGAGGGATTGCTCATTGAAGAAGAAGCCTCTTAGAGAGAAGAAACGAAGGAAGCAGCCTCAAGCTCCTCCACAATCTCAAGATGGGCCACTTCCCAAGAAGCCTCAAGCTCTTTTTCATGGTGCAGCTCCCCCCAATAATAAACATGGTAAGAGAAGAACTTTCTACATATGCCGTGAGAAGGGGCACCTTTCTTCCTCATGCACCATGGGTAACTCCTCATCCCATCCTATCTTGATTGATGATGCTTATTCACTTCGTAAGGATGAGGGTGGCAACGTGTTTGCCAAATTTGTTGGTGCCCAAAGTGGTGTTAAGAAAAGAACCATTTGGGTGGCCAAGCCTATTGTGACTAACTTCTTAGGACCCAACTTGGTTGGGGACCAACAAGCTAAAACTTGATCAATAGGTGTTTTTGGAGGGCATTGGAGACTTGGCTAACCTATGAAGAATTGAGGGATCTTCATCATTTTCTTGTTATCAAAGTCAAGTCATTGGTTATCATGCTTCTATCCCTTATTCAATGTTCCTCCTTTCGGTAACTTGTGCTAAACTCCTTTACATTATAGTTACTTGCTACCTTGTGCATGTGTTGGTTTTGTACCTTGCATATGTTTGTACATGTTGTGCTTCCCACTTACTTATATTGACCAATGATGTATATTTGTGTATGTTGGTTGGCACACCATGTATTTGTGCTTCTTGGTTTGGAGCCTTTATTGTTTCTAGTAGGTATCTTATTTGGCTCTTATGAGGGATTAATGGACTATTCCGTTTTGGGAGAGTGTCATGCTTGGGCATTCCACAATCCTAAAATGTGTGTACATGAGGAAAACCACTTAGTAGTTTTATTGCATGATTATCTAGTCTCTATGTGGTATGTCTCTCTCATGAGAAACTCAAGTTCCATAATGTCCATTAATACCTCTATTTTGATATTGCCTCTTGTTGAGATTTCTTGGCTTGTCACATTATGGGGGAGTTATATGCTTTGTGCATATTACAAACCTAGAAAATGTGGAAATTTGAGGTAGTGCCACTTAGAATTGATATTGAAAATTATCTAGCTCCTATGCGGCACATTTTCTCATACAAGTTCCAATTTTCTTGGATATTTTATTGCTCATTTCTTGGAGCTTGTGTGTGAGAGTGATTCTTGGTATGTGTTTCCTCATATTTGGATCGATATATCCTGATGGGAACCACTTGCTTCTATTTGATCCAATCACTAGTGATTGTGTGACTATTTTAAGCAATCAAGAATCTCTCTCGAAGCATCAAGCTCATTTCTCATGCTTTGTTATATGCTTCTTGTTGTGAATATGATCATGATATCCTTGCAAACTACCTAGGGAAAATTTCCCTTAAATTTATTGTCTTTGGACAATTGGTACTCCATATATGGTAGATTGTATTGATCATATTCACTTTGGCCTTTGCCTATTTGCCTTATCTTTGGCCAAGAAAATGTTTTTCTTTTTGCTCCCAAGCTTTCTTTGCATCTTGTGGATCTTCTTTTTTTGGTATCCCCTTGTATTTTATTTAGTGTAGGTAGTAGTGATGATCTCGTTTGTGGGCATCTTGCATTCAAAGTCAAAATTATATAATGCTCTACTTATGGGGGAGCTCTCCTATATTATCTAGGGCATTGTTTTACGCTTCTTGTTTTGATCCTTTTTTTTGCTTGGAAGCTCGATCCTTTTTGTGTTGGTACTTTGTGTGTCATCATGAAAAGTGTGAAGAGTTTGTTTTGTTGTTGGAACCTTGCTCTCTTTAGGAGTTGGTTTTATCTCATTCTTTGTCACTTGTTTTGATCTTTTAGGATGAGATAAATCCTTGAGCATTGGTATTTTTGTCTATCTTTTATCTTTTTTGATCTTTAGAGTTCATTTGTTGAACTTGTGTTCTTTCATGTGTTGATTTAGTTCTTTGATACAATTTGGACACCTTTTGTCGAGTCACACCTTGTTGTGTGTCTTATTGGTTTACTTGGTGTTTTTGTTCAAATTGTATCTCCTTTTGGTTCTTGAAAGTCTTATGCATGCATATTTACTTCTTGTATATATTATGGCATGCTTGCTTTCTTTGATCCAATATATAGGGGAAACTTCACCAAATCCTAATGGGCTAAGATGTGCATGAAATTCAATTTCATATCAATATGCACATATTTGTGTGGAGGCTCTCCTATGTATTGTAGCTGCACTAGCTACTTTGGACCCAATTTGTTTAGGGACCATAGTGTACTTATTTGTGTTTTAGGTACATTGGGGATATATATTGGGTGCTTGTATCTTGAACAAGGAAGAAGTGGCGTCTACATGTCAATTGGATGCAAGATAGGATGATCAACAAATTCATATCTTCTTCATCCTACCAATTATATCTCGGTAACAAGTATCTCTCTCTCTCATGCATACATATCTTGTTCCCAACCTTTTGTAGGTTGCTTGTTGGCATGAATTTGTGTACTTGCATATGTTGGATTTCTTGCGTTGGCTTTGAAGAAGTTCTCTCTATTGCAAATGTGTGTATGTTGAGATGAGTGCATATAATGGGGACTATACTAAATCATGCTCATGATTCACCAATCCCAAATATGTCAATCTAGAAATTTTATTGCATATCATTTCCTCAATATCTCTCATGTGCAATAGTGAGTATTTTTACAAAGTTGATTTTTTTACTTGTTGCCTTTCTCCATATATTCCTTCTATCCCTCCTTCCCTTGGTTATAGTAGTAATGTATGGAGTGTGTTGGTGTTTGAAGCTCATCGATGTACAATAAGATATAGTTGAGCCCTTGGGCATGCTTTCAAGCAAACCATCTTATTGGTATATTCTATGACTTCCGTTTTGCCTTTCATATGCTTTCTTGTGTATCTATTTTGTTTGTGCATATTTATTTGTGGACATTTGTCTTTGTGATATTTTCCACCTAGAAATTTACACACACAAGAGAAGATCATTCTTTTGTTGTTTTTGCATTTCTTGGAACCACCTATTTTTCCTTTATGATTCTTCGGTGGCTTCCAAATTTATTGAACTTTGAGTGCATTGTTAGATGAGTTTATAGGAGTGAGTAGTCCATGGTTGTGCATGTTGTTTCCAAATATAATTACTATAATTGGTGCACAATCTTTGGGGAGCTTCTCTAATTCATTTAATAGTGCACATTTTCCTTCTTTCTCATTTCTTGTGGTTTAAATGCTTATGGGGAGCGAGGATTCCATATTTGTGCATATTGTATTCAAATACAAGTATTCTAATCTTTGAACAAAGTTTGGGGAGCTTCTCTATTTTTATTTAAACACTCTTTTTGTTATTGTTTCCATTTGATATCATTTGTTGGTTTCTCAATTGGTACTTTTGGATCTTTTGGTTGCTCGCTTCATTTGTTGAAGTTTATTTCCTTTTATTGTATTTTTGCAATATTTGGGTCCTCAATATGGTTTTACTTCCTCCCAAGTACTCATCATTTGACTTGTGCATACGCACACCTTTGGAGGAATTCTCACTATATTGGCCGTCTAGAACTGTTCACCCATTTTGGCAATCGATGCCAATGGGGGAGAAGTTTTGGAGGGTTTATGGGAAGTTGGCCTTTGCTTTGATTTTGCTTTGATTGTGTTCTTAAGAATTTGCCTCTCATGCTCTTGCATCTTTGTGGCTGCTTTGCATGTTGAATATATAGAGGAAACTCAACCAACAGTAAGGGTTGGCAATCGATACAATGAAATTCAAGTTCATCACACATGCATAGATTGTGGGAGAGTTTGCTCTATATATTGTGGTTGTACCAACATCACATACTTATGTAGTATTTGATGTTGGGAACGCTTTGGTTGTTAATTGTCATATTTAAACCCTCGCTAAGGGATTGTCATCAATTACCAAAATGGGGGAGATTGAAAGGGCATGTATGCCCCCATGTGTGGTTTTGGTAATTAATGACAATCTCTATGGACTAATGTGTAAATTGAGTTTCACTTGTAGGTTTGTCCATTGGCATCGCTTGGGCCATGTGTTGGTCTCAAGGTTGAAAGATGAAGAAATGTCCAAGGGCTTTGTTCTATTGGAATCATGAAGAAAGAAGGAGCTTGAAGGTTTATCAAGACAAGTGCAAAGAGTTGCATAAAGATGGATCAACCTCAAGAAGGGATGAAGAAGGGAAAGCTCAAGATGCGCCATCTCTAGAAGACCTCATGCTTGAATCTTGCCATCCTCGTATCATGGAGTGATGAAGACAAGTTCAAAGAAGAAGTTTCCTCATGGACTATGGGGGAGCAATTTGCAAGTCCTCATCTTCATCAAGCTAGAGCAATCAAGAAAGGTGTTCCCACTTGAGAAGAACAAGACGGTCTACATCAAGTTCAAGTGGATTGCTCAAGGCAAAGGTATGATCTTGATAGGGCTTCTCTTTTTGCCGGTCTCGTGTTGTTGGGAGACCGGGTTTAGGATAGATAGTCGTACTATCAAGAGGGGCTCTTAAGCGGGTGTCTCGATCGCATCGTTCGGAGAGAGCTTAAACCTTTGCATTCATAGCATCATATTTCTTGATTGTTATTTGGTTTTTCTCTATGAGAGGATCTGGAGATTGTGGTTATCATCATAACAATCTCTAGTTCATCAAATAAGGATTTTCCTTGTATATCTTATTGCATTCTTGATCGTGTGGGTTTTTTCGGCTCCACACCTTAGGAGATGTAACATCCCAAAAATACCAAACTTAGATCATCAAACACTAATCATCAAGATTAGGGTTAACAAAAACTTTTCTAACTAAACTCATGAATGCATGCATATGTGTATGCATGGATTTTGAATTTCTTTAAAACCACTTTGTTTGTGTGAACCATTGCTTGTAAAATGTTTCTTAGGTGAAATAAACATCATCTAAAACATTTCCCACACTTTTCCTAAAGACAAGTAAATCAAAACAAATATATTAAGGGAATGGTCATTTTGGCCAATTTCCCACACTTCGTTCGCCCGCCTCGCCGACCCTCGCCAGTACCCCGGTGAGCCCCCATCGACCCTCACTGGCCGCGCTAGGTTTCGTTCTCGCCGGAGTTGTCTCGCGTCGACGATGACTCCCAGCCGTTAGATTAGAACTAGATCGAACGATCCACGTTGCCCCATACCGCTTCGCCCAGCCCCGTGTCACTGACGAGTGGGGACACCCACTTAAGCAGCCCGCGGCAGCACTGCGCTTAGCAGGCCGGCCCGTTAGATTTTCCCGCGCAGCCCAGTTATTCAAATTAAACCTTTTTCTATTTCAATTCAAACACACTTCTGTACCCAACTTCAAAAATAACAAGGCAGAAGCTTTTCTGCATTCAAACATTTTTCAAATTTAAACCATAATAGCTTTTGAGTTGATTCCAACTCTCAAAAATCACATTTAACCATACCTTTCAGAATATATAAAAATATATAGGTTTACTTGCAGAAATATTGCTCAAGTAATAAAAGAATGCTCCATAAGCATTTCTAGCCACTTTAATTAATTAAAATAAAAGGGTAAAACCTTATTAAATTGTGACACCACTTTAAATCACATTCCCATGGACTAAAATATGTGGTGATGACATGTGTCAACATGATCCCATGTTTAGTTTGGAGAATATTAAATCTTAAGTAGTTTTTCAATGAGTAGAAATTACTTTTCTAAAAATAAAAAGATTTAAACCAAGCCTTAACCTTGTAATGTTAGAGATGATGCTAGATCATCTATAGGACCCTTGTGTGCGATGATTGCAAGTAGTTAAGTATTGTTTGGTAATTGTGTACCCCGTATTTATTCATAGACGCTAGTACCGACCAAGGATACGAGGAGGAAGGAGGATACTACGAAGAGGAAGCCGAGGAGAACTTCAACCACTGCTCTGCACAAGGCAAGATTATATTGACACTGATGCAAGCCTAATACTACTAGTTGAATGTGCAAGCCCATACTTGCAAGCTTATAGTGATATTGATGCAAGCTAACCCTTGCAAGATACCCTACTGATGCCACAAACCCATACTTGTGATATGACTACTATATGCCTTAAGCATATGTGATCATACCCACTTGATAAACCAAATCCTAGTTTTATGTGCCAGCTGCTTACTTTATTTCTTTATCAAAGCTTACTTAGAGTCTACCTAAGAGTTTGGTAGATACTAGACAGTTGTGTGAAGGTTGCATAAAGAGCATAAAATTTGGCCTAAGTTAGAAACTTTGATAGCCTGAGACATAAGGTTGTACTTAGTTGAAACTCCACTAGTCCACCACCCCTCATTAGTGCCTACCCCCACTTATAGATGCTAGTGCTAAGCATAAAACTTGATCAACTTTTAGATGGGAATACTTTGTGGAGAAACGGTTATGAAAACCTTGGAATGATGGATCATTCTATTGAAATGTTTTGGACATGTGTTTCCGAAAACACCGGATGATTTTGGTGATGAAAATGTTGAGGCATGAGCCTGAGCCCTTTATAAAACTGATGGTTGTCTGGATGCGATACCATTCTAATTTTATCGTACAACCACAATACCCGAAGATTGGGTAGGGCTTGACTGGAAACTTATATCCCTTAGTATTAGTTCCCTCACGGCCAAGGTCTGAGCTGAGGCTACCTTGTGAAGATTGTCCACCTATGCAGTACCCAAGATGACAGTGAGTCATGGTTGGGAGGCCAAACTCACAGGAGAGGTGCTTATACTAGGGCGTGTAATTGAAAGGTTAGGATTGATTATCCGCATACTGAGTATGATGAATTCAGGATTTGTTCCTGACGGATGTATCGAATGTTGTGGTGAAAGTATACAATCTCTGTAGAGTGTCAAACTATTCGAATAGCCGCGTCCGCGATTATGGACAGTTGGAGTGGCCATACTGTTCCCCTGTCAGACTTTTCAAAATGACTTGTGAAATGAATTGAGACTTTGACTTGACCACAACAGAGTTGTGACCTGAACTACAAGATCCCTTCTTTTTGGAGTTATAAAATTGTGACTAGCTTTGGAACTTAGTAGAGATAAACCTGGCTTTTTGCAAAACAACCCTAGAGCCTAGTGTCCTATTATCCAAAAACCCCTTACCTGTTAGTATTAGTTTGCGAGTACTTAAAGAGTACTCATGGCTTTGTCCCTGGCTATTCCCATGGCCAGACTATGAAAAGGAGTACCTGGAGGATGGACCCCAGGAAGGTTACGACAACTAGGATCATCTCCCATCGTCAGCATTGCCTATGACCCTGAAGATGGAGCTTCGCCTACGCTGTCATTGTTATTACGTATTCCGCTGCTTGACGTTGTATTAAGAACTGGATCATGAGCGCCCTATTTGTGTAGGAACTTATGTATCGTTGTAATGGATGATGTACTATGGTATCCAATTCTGTTATGTCTCACAAAAATGGTAATCCTGGTATTGCGATGTATTGCATAACAGGCATCTAGGATTGAAAAATCCGGGTGTTGACAAGTTGGTATCAGAACCATCCTGACCGTAGGAGACCCTAGTTAGACTGGACGTCGAACCAAAAACTTAGTTTCAAAACCAAAGAAAAACAAATATTTACAAAAACTTATTCTCATTCTTATCCCTTTGATTCTTTCATAAAAATTCATGTTCCTCAAAAACTCTTGCAAAATACATAAAATTTTGACACACTTGATCACTTTGCTAATCTAATCATCCTCTATTTTTATAGATGGACGTGAAGTACAGCAAGTTTTATCAATTGGGGAATGGAGGAGACCTTATCTCTGAGAGGGATCTGGATCAGCTTTCGGAACTTCTGGAGCGTCCGCACCCCGAGTTCTTCGGAGCTCAGCTCAATGATCAAGGAGGAGAATATTTGCAGTGGCTAATTGTTGCAAGTCTCCGAGGAAAGATTGAACCTCCCACTGCGGAAGGAATTCAGTTTACCTTAAGAGAGAACAACTGGCTCGATGGACTTGCTAGAGCAATGCAGGAATCTCTCTCCCGTCTGTGTGGCAGAGCATCAATCAGATCAAGGGAACCCGCTTTGAGTTTTTCCCAAGGCGTGATGCAATTGGACAACCACTGGAAGCCCCATACCACCCCGAACTGAAGACTCAATTGGACCACCTTAGCTTCATGATGTATGATCGTCAGCAGGAGTTGGACAACTGCCGTGACTATTGCAACCACAAGTCTGCCATCATCAAGACGAAGGATCAGACCATAGCCATGCTAGCAAAGGATCGCAAGTCTCGTCGTCGTCAACTCGACAATAAGGAGCGCATTATTGCCCGTCTTCGCCACCGCATCTCATCTCTGGAGGAGACCATCCACGAGAGGGACATGCATTCGGAGGAAAGGGAGAATGCCGAAGAGGATCTTCGTGGAGACCCTTACTCTTATCTCAGCGATGACGATAATTTTCTGGAGGATCAGGCCATGGACTTCTTCACCGATGAGGATGATTTCGCCTTCATCGATGATAATGAAGATGATGAAGCCACAGACTCCGAGGAGTAGTAACACTGAGCACTAGCATAGTGAGTAGTAGTCGGTCCCACTGTATCGTAGATTTCAGAATGGTTCTTAAAACCATCTGTTTTTCCTTGTTGTGGTGTGTGTTATACTGTGTGCTATGAATGAATGAATGAAAAAGCAAGTTGCTAGAAAAATCCGAGTCAAACCTTTAAAACTTTTCAAAGACCCCAAACCTTAGAAAAATTCCCTCTTTTCTCACGATTTATCTAAATCTTCAGATGCCACGTGGAGGAAGTGGTTCAGCCCCGGATCCGATGTTGCAGATTCTGCAGATGTTGACCTCTGACCGCGAAGATGAAAGAGCGGAACGTCAAGCCAACCTAGCCACTCTGCAACAGATCACCCAGCTAGCCCACAACAACCAAGGCCACGGAAATCAGGACAACCATGGATCTAAGCTCAAGAATTTTCATAATACTAACCCACCCGTTTTCACCAAGCCAGAAGAACCCCTAGATGCCGATGATTGGCTGCAAACCATGGAAAACAACCTAGAAGTCGCCGGAGTGGAAGCCAACGAGAAAGTCCTGTTCGCCACCCATTATTTAGCCGGAGATGCCAGGGCATGGTGGAACAGTGTTCGTGCCATGACCGGAGGCCAGATGATGACCTGGGAGGAATTCAAGGTCAAGTTTAGTAGAACCCATGTGCCACCAGGTTTGATCAAGAGAATGAGAGACGAGTTCAGAGAGCTGAAGCAAGGGAGGATGACTGTCGTGGAATACCGTGACAAATTTTTGTCATTAGCTAGGTATGCCTCGGACGAGATAGACACCGAAGCCAAGAAGAAAGAAAGATTCCTAAATGGTCTGCATGACGAGATGCAGACGGTGTTAGTCAATATCCCCTTTGCTGATATTGAATCCCTTGTCGATTCAGCCATCCAGATGGAAGGAAAGATCAACCACCAATGAGAACCACAAGCGTCGCATGATGCATCAACCAGGAACCCATCAGACCCCAAAGTATCGCCCCAACCCATCTCCAGGATTTGCCCCAAGAACCAATAGACCCCCTATGACCCGTCCGACCTACCCCAACCGTGGAAACCCTAGACCCGGAGGAAATCACAACAACCCCGGCAACTCTAGCAATTTCACCCGTGCCCTACCCAAGTTCAACCCCAACAATGCTACCGCCAACCCCAACACTGCCCTGAGGACTGGAAGCAATGTTGTGCCTGTCGCAGCCAAGGACAAGTCACAAGTGACCTGTTATGACTGTGGAAATAAAGGCCACTATTCCAACGAGTTCCCCAACAAGAAGAATGCTACAGCACCCAATGCCAATGCCCCAGCTCAGCAACAGCGTCGTGTTCAGCCAGGAAGGAGATTTTCCCCAGGGAATTCGCTCAACCGCAATGGCCGTCTTTTTCTCATGCATGCTGAAGAAGCTCAGGAAGCGCTAGACATCGTGTTGGGTATGTTTTCTGTTAATTCAGTACTTGCAAGAGTGTTGTTTGACTCTGGTGCATCGCATTCATTTGTCACCAAAGAATTTGCATGCACTAGTAAAATTCAACCAACCAAATTGAAGCATGTGATGATTGTGCAAATCCCCGGATCAACCACCAAGGCTAGGAAAATTTGCAAAGTCGTCCCTATCCGAATCCATGGCATAGATTTTTATGCTAATCTAATAGTACTCGAAACTAAAGGTTTGGAAGTAGTACTAGGAATGGATTGGATGTCCAAACATAAGGGATTGATTGACTGTGCCAAGAAAGCCATCACCATGACCAGTACCGCCGGAATATCAGTCAAGCATATAACTGAAACCTTACCTCGCCAATTCAAGTGTAACAAGAGTCTAGCCCAACCTACCATTGACCAAGTCCGGATAGTCTGTGAATACCCCGATGTATTTCCAGATGTTTTGCCTGGTATGCCCCCAGATCGGGATATCGAGTTTATCATTGAACTCATCCCCGGAACAGGACCCATAGCCCAGAGACCCTATAGTATGAACCCATCGGAGTTAGAAGAACTGAAGAAGCAACTGGATTCCATGTTAGAAATTGGACTAATTCAACCAAGTGCGTCACCCTGGAGATCACCTGTCTTATTTGTGGACAAGAAAGATGGAGGTAACCGTTTGTGTACAGATTATCGAAAGTTGAATGATGTCACCATCAAGAACAAGTACCCCTTGCCCAAGATAGAGGATTTGTTTGATCAGTTGACCGGTGCCCAGGTGTTTTCTAAGATTGATCTTAGAACTGGTTATCATCAACTCAAAAATCGTGCAGAGGATATTCCAAAGACTGTCTTTACCACCAGATATGGATTGTACGAGTATACAGTCATGTCTTTTGGATTAACCAATGCCCCCGCTTATTTCATGAATCTCATGAATAAGATTTTATGGACTTCCTGGATAAGTTTGTCGTTGTTTTCATCGATGACATTCTGATTTATTCCAAATCAGAAGAAGAACATGAGCTATACCTAAGGACCATTCTTGGAACCCTTAGAGAGCATCAGTTGTATGCAAAGTTTAGCAAATGTGAATTCTGGTTACAGGAGGTAGGATTCCTCGGTCACATTGTATCAGCCGGAGGAATTGCCGTTGACCCTGCCAAAGTGAAGGACGTAGAAGATTGGCAAGCCCCAACCACTCAAACCCAAGTTCGTGCTTTTCTCGGATTGGCGGGATATTACCGCAAATTCGTAGAAGGATTCTCGAGTATCGCCCGACCCATGACCCAATTGCTGAAGAAGGACAAGAAGTTTGAATGGACAGACAAGTGTGAAGCGAGTTTTCAAGAACTCAAGAGGAGATTGATATCAGCCCCCATCTTAATCATGCCGGATATCATGAAGCCCTTCGATGTGTATTGTGACGCATCCAAGATTGGTCTCGATGTGTTCTAATGCAAGAAGGCAAAGTTATATCTTATCTATCTTGACAACTGAAGCAACATGAGCAAAACTACCCAACCCATGACCTCGAACTCGCAGCCGTAGTTCTAGCCCTGAAGACATGGAGACATTACCTGATGGGAAATCGTTGTGAGATTTATTCGGATCACAAGAGCCTAAAGTACGTATTCACTTAGAAGGAGCTAAATATGAGGCAGAGAAGATGGATTGAGCTAATCAAGGATTATGACCTGGACATTCACTATCACCCTGGTAAAGCCAACGTGGTAGCCGATGCCCTTAGCAGATTGCCGTGCCGCTTGAACTCCATGATTTTGAAGGAGCAACCAAGTCTGCACAAGGAGATGGAAGATTTTCGAATAGAATTAGTAAGTGAAGGATTTTTGGCTAGCATAGAACTTCAGCCCACTTTGATCAGTCAGATTAAAGAAGCGCAGAAGGGAAATGCTAGTATCTACGGAATCAAGCGTCGTATCGGTACAGGCAAAGTACCCGAATTCACCGAGGACGAAGAAGGAGTTCTGTGGTACAAAGGACGCCTTTGTGTACCAGCAGATTCAGAGTTGAAAGAAGTTATCTTGAAGGAGGCTCATGATACTCTTTATTCTATCCATCCCGGAGGAACGAAGATGTATCAAGATTTGAAAGAGCAATTTTGGTGGCATAAGATGAAGAGAGAAATCGGAAGCTATATCGCCAAGTGTGATATATGTCAGCGAGTCAAGGCAGGACATCAAAGGCCCGCTGGATTGTTGCAACCTTTGCAAATTCCGGAATGGAAATGGGATTCTGTAGGAATGGACTTTATCACTGGACTACCTACTTCTAGTAGGGGAAATGACTCTATCTGGGTCATAGTGGACAGATTGTCCAAAGTCGCCCATTTCTTGCCCGTCAAAACCACATATCAAAGTTCAAAGCTAGCGGAGTTGTACATTGCTAGAATAGTTAGTTTGCACGGAGTCCCCGAGAACATAGTATCAGATCGAGGAACTCAGTTTACCTCAAGATTCTGGAAGAAATTCCAAGAAGGTTTAGGAACCCGCCTAGATTTCAGTACCGCGTATCACCCTCAGACCGATGGACAAACGGAGCGAGTAAACCAAATACTCGAAGATATGCTTAGAGCATGTGTGCTAGAATATGGATCCAAGTGGGAAGACTGTCTGCCTTTTGCAGAATTTTCATACAACAATAGTTATCAAGCCAGTTTGCAAATGGCCCCATTTGAATTCATGTACGGAAGAAAGTGTCGCACCCCTTTGAACTGGTCGGAAGTAGGAGAGAGTCAGATCTTCGGACCCGACATCCTACGAGAAGCAGAAGAGAAGGTTCACAAGATTCGTGAGCATCTCAAGACCGCCCAATCCCGACAGAAGAGTTATGCCGACAAGAGACGTCGAGACCTCGCCTTTAACATCGGAGATTTTGTTTATCTGAAAGTGTCGCCATTGAAGGGAATGCAGCGTTTCCAACTCAAAGGAAAGTTAACCCCTAGATATATCGGACCCTTCAAAATTTTGAACCGTTGAGGAGAAGTATCTTATCAACTGGAACTACCCGAAGAGATGTCAGCTGTGCACAATGTGTTCCATATCTCATTACTTCGCAAATGTCTCGAAGTCCCCAAGAAGACCGAAGTGTTCAAGAATATCGATCACCAGACCATAGAGATCAACGATGACCTGACCTATCCTGAAGTATCCATCCGCATTTTGGAAGAAGCTTTTCGAACTACCCGAACCCAAAGCATCAAGTTTCTCAAGATTCAGTGGAGCAACTACACAGAAGAGGAAGCTACATGGGAGCGCGAAGATCACATCAGGACGGAGTTTCCCGATCTCTTCAAATCCTAGGTAATCTTTTCGTCCTTTTCAAATCTCGGGACGAGATTTTGTTTAAGGGGGAAGGTTTGTAACATCCCAAAAATACCAAACTTAGATCATCAAACACTAATCATCAAGATTAGGGTTAACAAAAACTTTTCTAACTAAACTCATGAATGCATGCATATGTGTATGCATGGATTTTGAATTTCTTTAAAACCACTTTGTTTGTGTGAACCATTGCTTGTAAAATGTTTCTTAGGTGAAATAAACATCATCTAAAACATTTCCCACACTTTTCCTAAAGACAAGTAAATCAAAACAAATATATTAAGGGAATGGTCATTTTGGCCAATTTAACTCCCATGCCTACTTTGGCTGTCTCAAACTTTCAGAACCTAACAGAAACTTTTCTGGATCTTTGCACCCCTTGAATGTACTCATAACAGAGTATCAAGGCCCACTTTGTGATCATCCAGAAACTTTCAAATGCATAGTTTAAATGACTTTTCAAAATTGAATCTTCTTCATATGGGAAGATCCCACTTTTTCAAAACTCACTCAAACAAGCTCAACTTTCAAAACCCAAGCATCTGCAGACTCACCAGCACCAATCTAGCAAACCCACCAAAAATCATTTCAAAATTCAAAACTTGATTTCATGCGGCCATTTCATCAAACAGGTTGCAGACACAAATCAAACAAAACATCAAACACTATAGTGTGAAGTGATTCTTGCCTAACTTGTTCCCTAGTTAGCTCACACACAGCTCAGTAGATCATCTAGAAAGTTTAGCCCAACACTAGCACCCCTATGAGCTTGCCATTGCCATTAATGGTGAATAGCCGAGCACCCCAATGTCACCCCATTGTGGACAGCAAGCTAGAGGAAGAACTAGCCGTGTCAACGTTGTCTAGGAGGCAGCCCACCGTCCATCGCCACTCACCGTCCCAGCCGCAAGCGTTGCCAAGCACTGGACCACGCGCACAAGCCGCGCCCAGACCATGCCGAGCGTGCGCCAGAGCGCCACCCTCGACCATCACCCACAGACCGCGCGCCGCCCTCGCCGCGTGCACACACGATCGCCATCAACCCAAGAGACTGCCAGACATCCCCATTTGCTGCCCCGTGCCGCACAGCCACCGCCCGCCGTCGAAGACGCCGCCTCTGCCGCGCAGAGCACCGGCCGTTTCAGACCAAACCACAACGCCCCATGCCTCGCGACCATGTCGTTGAGCATTGTCAGGAGACACAGCACCGTCCCCTACCCGTGCCCATGCCATTAGCCGCCTGTAACATCGCCCCCGACGAGCTCACTGTGCGCCCCGACGGTCCCCTCGCTCGACTATAAATAGAGGTCACCCCCGCACGAATTCTTCACACCATCTCACTCCCCTCTTCTCACTGATCGTGCCACACCATTCCCGGAGCAAGGCGAGCACCACCTCGCCGGAATTTCACTGGAGCATGCCGCTGCCGGAGAAGAAAGGAGCCAGCGATTGGAGCCGCCCCAGGAGCTGTCGCGACCACCCCTGAGTTCGCCGTCGTCGACTTCGTCGTTCGCCAGCCTCGACGACCCTCGCCAGTACCCCGGTGAGCCCCCAGCGACCCTCACTGACCGCACTAGGTTTCGTTCTCGCCGGAGTTGTCTCGCGTCGACGATGACTCCCAGCCGTTAGATTAGAACTAGATCAAACGATCCACGTTGCCCCATACCGCTTCGCCCAGCCCCGTGTCACTGACGAGTAGGGACACCCACTTAAGCAGCCCGCGGGAGCACTATTCTTAGCAGGCCGGCCCGTTAGATTTTCCCGCGCAGCCCAGTTATTCAAATTAAACCTTTTTCTATTTCAATTCAAACACACTTCTGTACCCAACTTCAAAAATCAACCCAGATCAATTCAGTGCACCAATTTGAATGAAACCAATTTTGTTGGAAAGGTCTGTGAATGCTGAATCCAAGCCCGTTGGATTCAAGTCATTTGGATCTATAGATAACCCTTGGTAAAAATAACAAGGCAGAAGCTTTTCTGCATTCAAACATTTTTCAAATTTAAACCATAATAGCTTTTGAGTTGATTCCAACTCTCAAAAATCACATTTAACCATACCTTTCAGAATATATAAAAATATATAGGTTTACTTGCAGAAATATTGCTCAAGTAATAAAAGAATGCTCCATAAGCATTTCTAGCCACTTTAATTAATTAAAATAAAAGGATAAAACCTTATTAAATTGTGACACCACTTTAAATCACATTCCCATGGACTACAATATGTGGTGATGACATGTGTCAACATGATCCCATGTTTAGTTTGGAGAATATTAAATCTTAAGTAGTTTTTCAATGAGTAGAAATTACTTTTTTAAAAATAAAAAGATTTAAACCAAGCCTTAACCTTGTAATGTTAGAGATGATGCTAGATCATCTGTAGGACCCTTGTGTGTGATGATTGCAAGTAGTTAAGTATTGTTTGGTGATTGTGTACCCCGTATTTATTCATAGACGCTAGTACCGACCAAGGATACGAGGAGGAAGGAGGATACTACGAAGAGGAAGCCGAGGAGAACTTCAACCACTGCTCTGCACAAGGCAAGCTTATATTGACACTGATGCAAGCCTAATACTACTAGTTGAATGTGCAAGCCCATACTTGCAAGCTTATACTGATATTGATGCAAGCTAACCCTTGCAAGATACCCTACTGATGCCACAAACCCATACTTGTGATATGACTACTATATGTCTTAAGCATATGTGATCATACCCACTTGATAAACCAAATCCTAGTTTTATGTGCCAGCTGCTTACTTTATTTCTTTATCAAAGCTTACTTAGAGTCTACCTAAGAGTTTGGTAGATACTAGACAGTTGTGTGAAGGTTGCATAAAGAGCATAAAATTTGGCCTAAGTTAGAAACCTTGATAGCCTGAGACATAAGGTTGTACTTAGTTGAAACTCCACTAGTCCACCACCCCTCATTAGTGCCTACCCCCACTTATAGATGCTAGTGCTAAGCATAAAACTTGATCAACTTTTAGATGGGAATACTTGGTGGAGAAACGGTTATGAAAACCTTGGAATGATGGATCATTCTATTGAAATGTTTTGGACATGTGTTTCCAAAAAGACCGGATGATTTTGGTGATGAAAATGTTGAGGCATGAGCCTGATCCCTTTATAAAACTGATGGTTGTCTGGATGCGATACCATTCCAAATTTATCGTACAACCACAATACCCGAAGATTGGGTAGGGCTTGACTGAAAACTTATATCCCTTAGTATTAGTTCCCTCACGGCCAAGGTTTGAGCTGAGGCTACCTTGTGAAGATTGTCCACCTGTGCAGTACCCAAGATGACAGTGAGTCATGGTTGGGAGGCCAAACTCACAGGAGAGGTGCTTATACTAGGGCATGTAATTGAAAGGTTAGGATTGATTATCCGCATACTGAGTATGATGAATTCAGGATTTGTTCCTGACGGATGTATCGAATGTTGTGGTGAAAGTATACAATCTCTGCAGAGTGTCAAACTATTCGAATAGCCGCGTCCGCGGTTATGGACAGTTGGAGTGGCCATACTGTTCCCCTGTCAGACTTTTCAAAATGACTTGTGAAATGAATTGAGACTTTGACTTGACCACAACAGAGTTGTGACCTGAACTACAAGATCCCTTCTTTTTGGAGTTATAAAATTGTGACTAGCTTTGGAACTTAGTAGAGATAAACCTGGCTTTTTGCAAAACAACCCTAGAGCCTAGTGTCCTATTATCCAAAAACCCCTTACCTGTTGGTATTAGTTTGCGAGTACTTAAAGAGTACTCATGGCTTTGTCCCTGGCTATTCCCATGGCCAGACTATAAAAAGGAGTACCTGGAGGATGGACCCCAGGAAGGTTACGACAACTAGGATCATCTCCCATCGTCAGTATTGCCTGTGACCCTGAAGATGGAGCTTCGCCTACGCTGCCGTTGTTATTACGTATTCCGCTGCTTGACGTTGTATTAAGAACTGGATTATAAGATCCCTATTTGTGTAAGAACTTATGTATCGTTGTAATGGATGATGTACTATGGTATCCAGTTCTGTTATGTCTCGCAAAAATGGTAATCCTAGGATTGCGATGTATGGCATAACAGGCATCTAGGATTGAAAAATCCGGGTGTTGACAGGAGATATCTCACATATATACTTGATATTTTATCCCTTGGTGGTATCCAATATTTAACATTTTGTTGGGTTCTACTTGGTTTTATCTTACCAACAAAATTGGTTTCATCCCAATCGGAGTTTCCAACCTTAACTTCTTGTGTTTTGGGTTTTGGAGGTTTTACAGGCTCATCGCTTCTAGAGAGGTCATACCTTTATAAATTTGGTTTTATCCTTCCATGCTTGAATATGATGTTTCTTTTCATAATCTTGTAGATATTTTCGTTCTCTTCAAAACAAGCCCAAGATCATCAAAAACGGAGTCCGGAATCAAAAGTTATTGAAGTTTTCGTGCAATGATATCCTGCGTTTTTGCTTGAGCGGAAGTTCCGACCCAAGTTCCGGTGAACGTCTGTTTTCTTTTGTATCTTGCATTCCTATTTACCGGAAGTTCCTGTGGGGGGCGGAAGTTCCGGTGGTGCGCGAATCTGGCCCAAACGGTCAGTTTTTCCTTGTCCTATTTAAGGGGGGCTTCTTCCCCAATGGTTTCCCATCTTTTGAGCTCGTTTTTGCCCACCATTGTTGACCTATTTGAGATTTATTACTCCCCCAACCTCCCATGATTCTTGCATCTTTTTGAGGGAAAAGTGAGAGGAGATCTAGATCTACAATCCCACCAAACCAAATCCCTTCTTTGTGAAGAAATCCTTGGGATCTAGATCTTGGAGAGTTTTGTGTTCTCTTTTGTTCTTCCTCCCTTATTCCCCCAATAGCTTTTATAGCTTTGTTGGAATTTGGGAGTGAAGGACTTGCCCTTGAATTTGTTGCATAGGTTTGATTTCTCCTCGGAGATTCGGCGAGTACAAGCTTATGGGCTTGTTACTCTTGGGTTCTTGGAACCCTAGACGATTGTGTGGTTGGATTGTTGACCTTTTGTGGTCTTGTTGACCTTTTGTGGTCTTGTAGCCTCTTGTGTCTTTGTTGGCCTTTGTGTCATTGTAGCCTTTTATGGCTTTGTTGTTGGGAGCCTCCAATTGAGTTGTGGAGTTAACCCCAATCTTGTACGGGTTCGGTGACCGCCCTCAAGCATCCCATAGTGGAGAGAGTGCCCGCCTTTTGTGGTGCGCACTCGGGAGAATAGGGTGAGCCTTTTGTGGCATCGGTGAGTTCCGTGCTTCCGCATCCGGGGTGAGGCCTTGTGGGCGTTGGGTGAGCATCGATCCACCACACCTCGAGGTGAGCCATTTGTGGCGTTCGGAGAGCATTGCACCATCGCACCTCTTCAACGGAGACGTAGATTCTTTGAAAGTGAACTTCGGGAAACAAATCTTTGTCTCCGCGTCCATCGGTTATCTCTCAACCGAGCCCTTTACTTATGCACTTTACTTTGTGATAGCCATCGTGCTTGAAGTATTATATCTTGCTATCACCTTGTTGCTTGTATTGCTTAGCATAGGTGGTTGGTGCACTTAGGTGAACCTAGTGGTTAGGTTTTGTGCTCTATAAATTAAACGTTAGTTTTATTCCGCATTTATTTGAGCCTAAACCGTAATATTTTTAAAAGTCTATTCACCCCCCTCTAGGCGACGTCCATTGCACTTTCACATAGTAATCTCAATATCCATCGGATCCCCGCAAACACAACATGCATGATTACAAATAGATTAGATCTTGATCATGAACGAAGCTCACAAGATCTATACATGAAATCACAAGGAGGAGATACAACCATCTAGCTACTACATGGACCCGTAGTCCAAGGTGGAACTACTGACGCTTCATACCGGAGAAGAAGGCCTCCGGGATGATTTCCCCTCCGGCAGGGTGCCAGGAAGAACTTCAGATCCCCCCGATCTAGGGACGACGGTGGCGGCGGCTACAGAAGGTTTCGTGGAGTTTTTGATCGGTGTCTAGGGTTTCTGCATCGGGGACTTCTTTTAGGCGAACAGGCGAGGCTGGGAGGCGGCCAGGGGGCCCACACCCTACCCAGGCGCGGGGTGGGCCCACCCGCGCCTAGGGGGGTGTGGTGGCCCTGGTTCGCCTGTCTGTCTCTCCTATGGACTTCGTGTCGCCCACGGTAAAATATTTACTTTGGCTTTTGTCCCGTACAATTCCGAGAATATTGATTTTCTGCTTTTCTGGAACCAAAAACAGAACAAAACAGGCAACTGGCACTGTGGCAACTTGTTAATAGGTTAGTTCCAGAAAAGATATAAAAACACCTCAAAGTGTAGACAAAACAAAACAAAGTAGATAGTAAACAAGCATGGAGCATAAAAAATTATAGATACGTTTCCGACGTATCAATGTGTACCTGCCGAGCGGTGCGTCCACGCATTTGGGTTGAGGAAGTGACCTGTTCGAACGTGGGTGCCAACTGGACTCACAACCTTTGGATTCTTATTGTTTTGTTTTATCAGTGATTTGTCTTCTTTAAGAAACATTTGATAATGAAAGAAGTCCATATAACCGCCTATCTTTCAGGTTTCGGACGAAGAACCCCTATGTTTAAACTGTAACACATAACTCCCTATGTTTGCAAAACCAGACAATTAAGCCCCTCAAAATGGTTTTGGCTGTATGGCAGGCGGTTTCGCTGACCTAGACATGCGGCGGCTATTCCAGGGTGTCATCGAACAGAGTAAATGACCCCCTGGTCCGACCGAACTAACTCATTGACCACAGCATGGCATCGCCTCCTCTACTCTGCTTCCTCACCTCGCGCCGCCGGCAGCGAACTAGCGGAGGCCAGCCGCCCCTGTCCACCTCCCTGCTCTGCTTCCTCGCCTTGCTCCGGCGGCCGCGGACGTCCTCCCGCTCCGCTGCGACCACGACGAAGATGCCCATGCTACACCAGTCGCCGGCGGCTGCGGGCCGTCGTCGCAGAGAAGAAGCAGCGAGAGCTGCAACGGCGCAGAGGACCACTCATTTCTGATCAACAATCAGACGTGGTGCTCCCTATTGATTTTTGTTTCTAATTGATGTCCTCACAATTGGCAATTTCATTGGTTTTCCTTGCTATGCATTCTCTGTTTCAATTCCGTGCTCTGCTCTTGCTATCGTGTATTGATCCTACTGCCATACGTTCTAATTGCTGATATGAACTTGCTACTATGTACTGCACATGCTGCTCTGCATTTTTTGATTGCCGATCATGCTGCTCTGCAATTGCTAATGTGTACTGAACATGCTGCCCTGCAGTTTCTTCTCTCATCTCGATCAGAATGTTGTTGAGCATTTTCTCTATGCTCAACGCCATGCTTTTCTTCTGAAATTTTAGTACGCATCAATGTGTGCAGGTATCTTGGCATACAGAATGTTTGTAAGCTGATAGTGAAGATGTTTGAGGTTGCTGATTGCTATGTTAGATTTAGTTGCAAGTAGCAAACTATTTTTTTAGCTCAAGCAGCTGCAAGTCCAGGGACACACAGCGACGGCGGCCAACAGGGGCATGCGGCGGCGGGAGCACGAATTATGCCGTGGATGCTCCGGTGACAAGGAGGCAAGGTACGTGGGTATGAGCGGCGGGCGGGCAGTGCCGGCGACGAGAGGCGGGCGGGAGTCTTTTGGACTGAGCTGGCAGCGAGGGGCGGGCAGTGGTGACAGGCAGCCACAATTGCGAGTGAGAGAACGGGATTTGGACTGACCGCTGAACCATCTTTCCATCCTAGCTGGCTAAACCATTGTCCACGTAAGCAAAACAGCTGCCAAATACCGCTAACAACGGCTTGAGGGGGTAATTTGCCTGGTATCTAATACTTGTGGGAGTTAAATGCCCCAGTTTAAAGTTAGGAGGTTAGCGTCACAAACATGATACATAGGAGGGTGATGGGGTGTTGCTCTAAAAAATAATTAACAAGCGCCTGTGATAAGGCTTCTTGGAATTTTTCTGTTCATCTAGTTCTCCTAACCTATACCACCTATCGAGATATGTGTGGCATCCTGCAGCTAAAATTCAAATGCCTTCTTTGCTGATGATGCAAGTTACTGTTTTCTCAGTCACTTAGGGGAACACACGCTACTGTACGATTCTATACTAATCCTACATCACTATTCATCTACTAATTGGTTCTTTGTACGGATGTACCTTTTCATGTTGGGTTTGGGGACACACGCCGTGATGTGGATTTTTTTACAAATATAACCCCTGCAATTTGCTATAGCCAAAAATGCCCTTCGTCATTGAAAAAAGAAAAAAATGCCCTGACGGGAGGCTATAAAGGTGATACGTGCCACCTCCCGCCAGGGCCCGAGGCGGACCAAGCTTCACGCCATAAGGGGGGCGGGACGTACCTGCCGCCATGTGCTAAGGCAGGATGTGGTGGGGCCCAGGGCAGGAGGTGGACCCTCCGCTGGCGGGATGTCCCGTCCAACCTTTGGCCAGGACCGGTGGCACGATGAGCTGTCCCGACAGCTGCTGTCTCCTGACGCCGACATGACTCGACGCGACCTGTATAGTATTTAAACTAAAGCGCATACGTACAGTAATTAGATCACCGACGGGAGCCGCTCGTTGAAACTTGTAGCTACTTTTGCTTTCTTGAAACTTGTTTGTTGTTCTGTCCAAATGGATGCTCCATCCGTTCCTTTAAATATCGTAGCTGCTAATCAGTTTACTCTGCGACATATATCGGTCTGTTTACTCACACGCTCTGCGACATATGCTCTCTCTAGTTGTCTAAGGCTGCATTAGTGTTCGGAGGCTGGAAAAAGACACTCATCGATTGAGGTAAGTTGTTTCCGTTGATTGTTTTTTAAGCTATACATGTTGTATATTAGTCACTTTTTAGGCCATATTTTACTATCAATTCTCTTTGCAACTTAGTTAGCTCGGGTAGAAATATTTGATTTCGTATAGTAACATTTGAACGAAGCAACTGATCAGCCATATGAGCATCGTGTAGAAAATATTGAGCTTTTATAGTAATAATCTAGATAAACAACCTAATTATGTCATGTAGAAATATTTGAGATCTTGTAGTAATATTTTAGCTATGCAACCTAATTAGATCTAGTAGAAATATTTTAGCTAAGCAACGCAATTAGGTTGTGTAGAAATATTTGTGCTCTTCTAGCAATATTGTAGGTATGCAAGTTAATTGAACGTGCAAAAATATTTAAACTCATCTAGTAATATTTTATCTATGCAATATTAATTAGGTCATGTAGAAATATTTTAGTGGTGTAGTAATATTTTAGTTATGATTGTAATTACGCCGCGTAGGAATATTTAGGCTCTTGTAGCTATATTTTAGGTATACAACTTAATTAGATCAGTTAGAACGTGTAATAATATTTCTTACACGTACTGTTAGACAATTACATATAGGTAGCAATGTATTTTGTTAATATAAATAATTATATTAATAAACTATAGTTATGGTTATATTAATGTGATGTGCTTAGGTATGATGAACACTTTGTATGTTTTTTATGGTGAGGACATCACCTGTGATGGGCCGTCGGGGTTTGATCTATCGCGTTGTGAGACAAAGAATGTCATAGTGGAAGAATTGGTGAATGCTAGTTTTACGAACATTAGAAGGCGCATCCATGCAGAGTTTGGGCCAGAGATGGCCCGGAAAAAGATGACCGTTGAAGCGGTCGTTTGCAAGAGAGTGAGAGAAGATTATCGCTGAGCACTTCGCCGGGTTAAAGGCGAAAATTCATGGGGTTCATACATGAAATTTGCAAGCACACCTGGTGCGGCCATGTATGGGCAACCGATGGTGTATGTGCAGTGTGTTGATGCCAACGACATACCTGGTAGCAGCACTGCAGCCGGTGAGCTCCAATTATCCATCGCCGCAATGGCTATAGATTCGGAGACGGTGGAGAGGAGACATGTGGAAGATGTCTTTGTTCCCAGCCATAATAATGGACCTTATTCCATGGCGATTGTCGACCTCAATGAACGGATTGAGGGACAGTCAAACGAGCTTGATTCTAGTGACGACGATCGTGAGTCGTCAGATGATGATGAAGATGAAGGAGGCGGTTCGAGTCAAGTGAGAGCAGTGGCGCCAGCAGTGGCACCTGGTGACATAGAGGCTCTTGTCATCGGTCACGATGATACCTCTATCTGTGGAGTCGGAGCTACCATCCTGGAAGAAAACCAACAGTTCCCGAGCAAGGAGGCTGTGGACATGGCTATCAGAAGATATGCCTTCTCCATTTCATGAGAACATAAAGTGAAGAAATCTGACAAACATTTGTTGAAGGTTCTTTGCATAGAGTCTGGTTGTCCTGAAAGAGTCGTCGCCTGTCAACCTGGGGAATATGCAAGCTTTGGACGATAACTCGCATGGTTCCCCACAGTTGTGAGCTAATTGGTACTCTTCCTGAATACCGCAATGCCAGTGCCGCATATGTGGCACAGGTCGTTGCACCTATGGTAAAAGATAAGATCAGTGTATCGGTGAAGGCGTTACGAGAAGGTGCGGTGGATGCGATAGGCTTCCCGGTGAGCTATGGCAAGGCCATGCGTGCCAAGGAGTCTGTTTTAGAGGGGATGTATGGCACATATATGAAGGCTTACAACTATTTTAGGAGACACCGGTACACATTTTTATAATCACACTAACTTATTATTGTACTTTACTCACTCTAATACTTATTGTTCCTGTACAGACCACTCCTAACGATGCATGGGATGATGATGATGATGCTGGATTTAATTCCAACATGCCAACTCCTCACCCATATATAGGCCATGGCAGTTACTACACATATGATCAGCCATACGACCAACCTCAGTCTTCGTACAATCCTGGACCATCACAACCGACATATGATTTAATGATGAATTTCTTATATACTGATGTTGGTACAAGCCAAATTCCTAACAATCAACAAGATACAGAAATCAGGGATTATTTTATACCATCGCCGCCAAATCTCCACACAAATCCCAGAACAACGGACCCATGGAGTTATCCTTCAGATCACATATACGGAGGACGTGCGAGGAAACAACCGAGACAATAAGAGCGATTATTATAACTCTGGCGGTGTAGCCGGTTTCTATTTAAACATTAATGTATCGTTCTATATTTGTGAGAGACATATTACTATTATCTTGTCTTGCTGTTCAAAAACAATTTCAAAATACTTAGGTACTTATTTTTCATTACCACACGGTACAACAGAAATTAGGATACATTCAAATGCATAATTTAAAATACGAGTACTTTAATTAAGATACAATGGGAGGCGTGGATTTGGACACAGGACAAAAGTCTAGTGGTCTTGCGTCCAGCGTGGCCATTTCCCTGTCTTATCATCGCGTTCTTCGGCTGCCCGGAGGCAGAGAGAGGAACAACGATGCCTCATGGAGGAGGAGAAACGACAGGATAGGGAGGCATACAGGAAGAGTCTGAGAGAAAGGGCTGCTGAGGCAAGGGCAGCCGAAGAACGCGGTGATAAGACATGGAAATGACCACGCTGGACGCAAGACCACTAGACTTTTGTCCTAGTGTCCGAATCCACGCCTCCAATTGTATCTTAATTAAAGTACTCGTATTTTAAATTATGCATTTGAATGTATCCTAATTTCTGTTGTACCGTGTGGTAATGAAAAATAAGTACCTAAGTATTTTGAAATTGTTTTTTGAACAGCAAGACAAGATAATAGTAATATGTCTCTTACAAATATAGAACGATACATTAATGTTCAAATAGAAACCGACTACATCTCTGGAGTTACAATAATCGCTCTCATTGTCTCGGTTGTTTCCTCGCACGTCCTTCGTATATGTGATCTGAAGGATAACTCTATGGGTCCGTTGGCCTGGGACTTGTGCGGAGATTTAGAAGTGATGGTATAAAATGATCCCTGATTTCTGTATCTTGTTGACTGTTAGGAATTTGGCTCGTACCAACATTAGTATATAAGAGATTCATCATTGGATCATATGTCGGTTATGATGGTCCAGGATTGTACGAAGAATGAGGTTGGTCGTATGGCTGATCATATGTGTAGTAACTGCCATGGTCTATAGATGGGTGAGGAGGTGGCATGTTGTAATTAAATCCAGCATCATCATCATCTCATGCATCGTTAGGAGTGGTCTATACAGGAACAATAAGTATTAGAGTGAGTAAAATATAATAATAAGTTAGTGCGATTATAAAAATGTGTACCGGTGTCTCCTGAAATAGTTGTAAACCTCCATATATGTGCCATACATCCCGTCTAAAACAAACTCCTTGGCACGCCTGGCCTTGCCATAGCTCATCGGGAAGCCTATCGCATCTGCTGCACCTTCTCGTAACGCCTTCACCGATACACTGATCTTATCTTTTACCATGGATGCAACGACCTGTGCCACATATGCGGCACTAACATTGCGGTGTTCAGGAAGAGTACCATGCATATTCACAAGTTAGCTCACAACTGTGGAGAACCATACGAGTTATCGTCCAAGGCTTGCATATTCCCACAGGTTGACGAGCGACGACTCTTCCAGGACAACCAGACTCTATGCAAAGAACCTTCAACAAATGTTTGTCAGATTTCTTCACTTTATGTTCTCGGGAAATGGAGAAGACATATCTTCTGATCGCCATGTCCACACCCTCCTTGCTCGGGAACTGCTGGTTTTCTTCCAGGGTGGTAGCTCCGACTCCACGGATAGAGGTATCATCATGACCGATGACAAGAGCCTCTATGTCACTAGGTGCCATTGCTGACGCCACTGTTCACTTGACTCGGACCTCCTCCTTCATCTTCATCATCATCTGACGATTCACGATCGTCGTTACCAGAATCAAGCTCGTTTGACTATCCCTCAATCCGTTCATTGAGGTCGACAATCACCATGGAATAAGGTCCATTATTCTGGCTGGGAACAAAGGCATCTTCCACACGTCTCCTATCCACCGTCTCCAAATCTATAGCCATTTCGGCGATGGATAATTGGAGCTCACCGGCTGCAGTGCTGCTACCAGGTATGTCGCTGGCATCAACAAACTGCACATACACCATCGGTTGCCCATACATGGCCGCACCAGGTGTGCTTGCAAATTTCATGTATGAACCCCATGAATTTTCGCCTTTAACCTGGCGAAGCGCCCAGCGGTAATCTTCTCACACTCTCTTGCAAACGACCGCTTCAACGGTCATCTTTTTTCGGGCCATCTCTGGCCCAAACTCTGCGCGGATGCGCCTTCTAATGTCCGTGAAACTAGCATTCACCAATTCTTCCACTATGACATTTTTTGTCTCACAACGTGATAGATCAAGCCCCGACGACCCATCACAGGTGATGTCTTCACCATAAAAAACATATAAAGTATTCATCGTACCTAAGCGCATCACATTAATATAACCATATTAATTATATATAACCATGACCATATTTCATTAATATAATTATTTATATTAGCAAAATACATTACTACCTACATGTAATTGTCTAACCGTACATGCAAGAAATATTATTATACGTTCTAAACGATCTAATTAAGTTGTATACCTAAAATATAGCTACAAGAGCCTAAATATTCCTACGCGACGTAATTACAATGCATAACTAAAATATTATTACATCACTAAAATATTTCTATATGACCTAATTAAGATTGCATAGCTAAAATATTACTAAATGAGTTCAAATATTTATGCATGTTCAATTAAGTTGCATACGTATAATATTGCTAGAAGAGCATAAATATTTCTACACAACCTAATTGCGTTGCTTAGCTAAAATATTTCTACAAGACCTAATTAGGTTGCATAGCTAAAATATTACTACAAGATCTCAAATATTTCTACACGGCATAATTAGGTTGCTTATCTAGATTATTACTATAAGAGCTCAACATTTTCTACATGACGCTCGTATGATTGATCAGTTGCTTCGCTCAAATGTTACTATACGAAATCAAATATTTCTACCCGAGCTAACTAAGTTGCAAAGTGAATTGATAGTAAAATATGGGCTAAAAACTGACTAATATACAACATGTATAGCTTAAAAAACAATCAACGAAAACAACTTACCTTAATCGATGAGTGTCTCTTTTCAGCCTCCGAACACTAATGCAGCCTCAGACGATTAGAGAGAGCATATGTCGCAGAGCGTGTGAGTAAACATACCGAAATATGTCACAGAGTGAACTGAGTAGCAGCTGCGGTACTTAAAGGAACGGATGGAGCATCCATCTGGGCAGAACAACAAACAAGTTCCAAGAAAACAAAAGCAGCTACAAGTTTCAACGAGCGGCTTCCGTCAGTGGTCTAATTATTGTACGTGCGCACTTTAGTTTAAGTACTGTACATGTCGCGTCGAGTCGTGTCGGCATCAGGCGACAGCAGCTATCGGGGCAGATCATCCCGCCACCGCCTAGGGCGGGATAAACAATCCGCCACCGCCCCTGGCCAAAGGTTCGACGGGACATCCCGCCAGCGAAGGGTCTACCTCCCGCCCTCGGCCCCACCACATGCCGCCTTAGCACATGGCGGCAGGTACATCCCCCCCCCCCCCCCCCCCCCCTATGGCGTGAAGCTCGGTCCGCCTCGGGCCCCGGCGGAAGGTGACACGTGTCACTTTTCTAGCCTCCCGCTAAGGCATTTTGCCTTTTGCAATGACGGAGGCATTTTTGGCTATAGCAAATTGCAGGGATTATATTTGTAAAAAAATTCCGTGTTGTGTAGAGAATCATGGGCACGCATGCACTTTTGGCAGTTCTAGTGTTGAAATTTACGGCCGGGTTTCTTTTTCTCTTAACGCGAGCGGGCACAGCTGGCTAACGGAGGTTAACAGCAGCACGAATCATGGAGCCACGTCAGACGGCCCTAAGCGCATGCATAGCTACCACCCGGACAGAAAATCCGCGTCCGTGTTCCTCTCATGGGGGTAGTTCCTGTAATGGGATTCTCTATGTAGGTATACTTGTTGGATAGCTTTACATGATACAAGACTTTGCAATTCTGAAAGTATATTTCTAGTTTTAAAACCCAAACAGTTCAAATGTATCATAACCGTCGATTCGGTCACTTTTTGAAAATATATGTTTCCTCTTAGAACAGTTTTTAAGACGATTTTACAACTTGTTTAGAATCTAGCATTGAGAGTAATTATGCAGTTTAATCATACATCTAACAAATATATACATTCCAATTATTCATTACTTATATTTTTAGCGAGATAAGGTCCAGCTTTAAAGTTTCGCACAAGGCTTCGGATTTTGCTAACCCGGCCCTGCATAATATCTTGTAGGATTGGAATGGGATGATATTTTAATTTTGGATTTTCCCCATTCCTACGGTTTTTTAGAGTACCATGGATCAAATAAGCCTTAAAATATTTTTCAAGATGCACAAAGTCATATATTATTGGTTATTTGGTAATGTAAAACAAGGAATTAATGGCGAATAAATCGGCTGATAATGAAAACCAAGTTAAAAAAATGAGGCCACCTAAAATTGATCAGTCATATATTATTTATACGACAAAGTACAATGACATTTATTATTTGCAGAAATGTTACATGATTTTGAAGGAATCTCTACTACTAATAAAAGAGCAAACTTTATCTTCTCTATACGTCCCCCACAAAACTTACATAGACATGTTACCACCGTTTGATTAGTCCCACTAAACTCAATCTAATGGCTATGATTTATCTAATTGTTGTCTGGTATGTACTTAGCAATTTGGAATGACTGACCAGTACTCCACCAGCAGAGGAAACAAAATTCCCACCCGAAATTCACGCGCCCATTTCCCATGCAAACGGAAAAAGTAAAACTGAATCAAACAATCAAATCGCCATCGCCCTATGGTTTTCCACACGATGCAGCCTGGCTCGGTATGCTTCCCCCTACGCGTCGTCATCGTTTCATGCCTTGCTGTGACTCGGTAGAAGAGTTGTGGATCTGATGTATGTCTTCATCTTCTTTTAGATCTAAATCTAGGCATTGACAAGCCCCCGTTTGGTCCTTCCATTCCATCATCTAGAATCGCCAAAAGTCATGTCGTGAAGGATTTTATTTTTGTTTCTTGGCCCAGCTCTCTCCAAATGGGGGATTTTGCTCCACCAAGACCTGTACGTGTTCCCTTGCCTCAGATCCTTCAGCACTGGCAGGAGAGATTCCGGCCGCCACGAATTTTTCGAGTCTGGGAACAAGAAGGAGAGCAAGGGCTCGGTGCCTGACCCGCGCCCCACCCATCTTGCTGCCCAGGGTGCCTCCTCGACGACCGATGCGCTGACCACCGGGCGTCCTCGACAACAGACGCTGACTCCCTATCGGCATCCGTGGTGGCTTCGACAACGGAGGCCTCACCCCGTGATGCCTCCTTCCCACCATGGTCCCCGCTGTTTCCCTCCTCCTAAGCGGGTACTCCACCTAGCCATGACCGCCTCCTGCCGATCCCGCCTCTCCACCTTGCCCATGATGCAGCCTGCACTCCTGCCCGCCCATGGTGTCCCCGTATTATGACGAGGAAGGGCCCAAGGCAGAATTTCAGGTGTTCCTCATCTTCATGATCCAATTTTTACCTATGCAATTTTGGTCCAGTTTGACACGAAATACTTTACGGGTTACTGTTGGTCTGTTTGGGTACCGTTGGTTGGCTAATTTTGACGACAGAGAATTGTGCAAATTTGATAGTAATTGATATGGTTTCATTTCAGGATGTTCCATTTTATTGAAGAGCCCAAAAATTTGAGATGAAACCTATTATCCTTGCAATCGAAGTTCTGCTTTTTGTTCCATACAAAAAGAAGTTATGCTTTATTATGTTTGTAAGTTCCTGATAAGGTTTCTGTGTCATATACCTTTGTGTATTAGTGCCATTCATTTAGAATTTAGGTAATCAATGACAGTTTCTATCGTCATTCATTAAGCATTTAGGTAATCAACAATCATACACTCATTGTTGCTACTTTTATGTTAGATTTATTCAAGTGCAGACTGCAGAGGGAGAGATCAGGAGCTGATTCAGCAACCACTGAATGAACTTGATCCTACAACATGTGCAGAGGTATGAGCAATTTAAAAGGATTTTCACACCGGATGTGAAACTCAAATTGGTTTTTATTATATTGTAAGTAGAGTATCTGCATTAAGTAAGTCAATTAGTCTTAGTGCATATCTCTGAACAAATTAAGTAGCTGGTGAAGAGATAGACTATGCAAAATTGTCACAAGCAGTTTTATCACATAAGATCCTTTGATTCGTAAGTAACAAATTGGTTGATATATTTTTTTAGCAGGGAAAATTTTATGCTAGGCATATATATAAAGAATCACACCTTCTTTATTAAATGGATATTGCCTGCCAGAACTGTGTGTGAGAAAGAGCATCATGTACATGATTATTATGTACAGGATCTCCGCGTACAGATTTAATGGAATACAAAGTTCGTCATGAGTAATATGTTAGTCACCAAAACATATTTTTATTTCTTTTAAGGTGATCAAACCTGAATTTCGTTTTGGGGCAACTATGTAGTAGGACGCCGACGTGGTTGATTGAAAATGATCATCCACACATGTTACAACCCTTGTGCGTACTTGGCGTGTCTGAGGTAGTGCTGTTGATCCGGCTAGGGTAGGAACACGAATTTGTATAGTTTGATGGATGGTCAAGATCTCATTCATTATGAGCTTCACATATCAGTAATGGAGATATGGAAAAAAAATTGTCGTGGCATGTAGCTAACGATGGACTGTTAGGCAATTACCTTTTAGCTTCAGTGTGAGAGAAACCGTCATGGAGATTGTCGTATCTTGATGTGACTTGAGAGATTAGAAGTTCTTAACTGAGTATATATGCCAACTCCTATAGGTTCAGAAGACTTAAAGAAAGCATATGTCAAGGAAGAACATGAGAAGATCAATCCGATTATCCTTGCCACTGACGGCAACATGAGCTTCCTCCGCTTTTTTGCTGGATCCTTGGAGGTACATGATAGGCAAGGCGTGCAGTAATGAGGAGAGGCGGTGCAGAATGGGGCTGGAAGAGACATGTAACGTCTTATGTGCGTTAAGGATGCTTCTCCACAGAAGTAGTGGGGAGAGGAGATAAAAAGAGGGGCGTCAGTCGGTGGAGTAGGAGGCGAATCCAAAGTGGCTAAATTTTTCCAAAAGCCCAAGATATGTTGTGAGTTTTTGGGTACTTATAAAAAAATGCAGTGTTTTTGAAGTGCGCATGATCTGTGTAACTCTATAGTTGCTTGGGCTTTTGGAAAAAAAATAGTGAGATTAGTTGTGTCATATTAAATCCAACAAGATGTTGAAAATTTGGTGGATATCTTAAGGAAAGTGATGGGGTTCCTACGGGAACCGCTTGTTGTGATCGTCCGGGTCGCTTGACTTGAAATGATGCCCTGAGGCCCGGGCCCACCTCTCTCTCTCTCTCTCTGCATTTTCTTCCCCCACCTCGGTGCCGCCGCTCCCTCCTCTGCCATGTGTCATCCTCCGCGCGCCCAAGGCGGTGCTGCTACTGCTACCGGTAGGGCGAGGTCGGAGAAGGTGGCCTCTGACGTGCTCGATAGAAGGGGGTGGCGACATGCTATGCGCCGACGCAGTTTTGCAAACCTCCCGTGCCCTCCACAGACACCTCACTCAGGCCGGTGTTGAGGACGACGTGGCCCGCCTCTTTTGCATGGCCTCACTCCGGCAGAGTTCTCAACGGTGCTACAAGCTCAGCATTTTTTTGCTACAACAATTCTCCAATTTTGTGATATAGAATAAATTCTTCTGCTACATACGTTCCGTCGACTCCACATAATATGAATATAATTTTTCTACAATCGATTTTTTTTTGCTACAATCGTTTTTGTTTTTTGATAGAACAATACAAAGATTTTGCTACAAAGTCTATAGCGGGACCTCCGGCGACGGTGATGTCTGTAGCGAGATCAGATTTTGCTAAATTAGCACATTTTTTTACTTCCTCCGGTTTATGGCTTTGCTACAATAACATAAAGTTGCTACAAGGTCTACGGCGAGGTCTCCCGGCAAAAGTCTCTGGTGATTCTCCGGCATGGTTGGATTTGCTCTATTTGCACACTATTTTTTGCTACAGAGTCTCCGGTGAGGTCTCCGATAAGACAATATTTTTTCTATTTTTGGAGCGAACCTTTTTGCGACATGTAGAAAAAATGAGACGGATTTTCTCTTGTCTTCATGATTTTAACATGATGTATTAGCTGAGTTGAACAACAGTGTATTAGCCGATGAGTTGGACAACACTGCATTGGCTGTCGTCTTCCGATCTTCTGATTGATGACATGAGTTATATTGTTTGTTTGTCAACATAATTCAATATATGCTACAAAAATTGCGCTTATTTGTTAAATATATTGATCAATAATGGAAGTCGTGCACACACTAACTAGTTTCACAAGAGGGCTTGAATAGTGGCAGCAGAAACCACATAGACCTCCTGAATAACTGGAAAAGAACAAACAACGTCAAAATCGAATTTTTTATTGACCTCTTTGATTCGTCATCAGAAGTTTCAAGTCACACTGTTCATGGTAAATTTTCTTGTATGATAGGTATGATACAGCTTCCCATCTTGCTTTACACTGACTGAATTTCTACAAGTTTGTAAGCCTCTGTAACATACAGATACAGAACAATCAGGCAATCAGCTATGCTGCTCTGTACAGTGGCACTCTACATATATATGTACTTACTTGATTGAGGGATAACAGTGGTAGTTTCTCAGGATTATTTGCAACCAAAACCTGAATGCTTATGGCACATTATGCTCGAGTTCCAACCCCTACAACTCCTGTTTGCTTCATCCACAGGGACCATTTGACTGCTTCTAGGAAATTTTCATTCCTTTGTAGAGCTGCTATGAGGTTAGTGTACGTTACTCGATCAGCATTAATACCTTTAATCCTCATCTCTTGCATCAGTTTGACAGCATCTTCAGGCATTCCTGCTATCCCGTAAGCCTTTATCAAGGTATTGTAACTGTATAGGTCTGGTTCAACGCCGCGGCTTTTTAGTTCTGAAAGAACATAGGCAACCCCTTCGATCCAACCTTTTCTCCCATATATATTCAGCATAATATTGTAAGTGTAGTGGTCGAAGTCACATTTTGCTCTCCTCATTTTCTGCAAAACAGCAGAGAACTCCTCCAGCTGGCCTGACTTTCCGTAGGCATTCAGCATACAATTATAGGCCTCGAGAGAAACAGGAAATCCTGCATCCTGCATCTTTTGAACGAAGTAAGTCATGCTGCGAAAATCTCCACTTTGCGCATACGCTGAAATGATAGTATTGTATGATATGGTATCTGCCAATCCCTGCCTCCGAGCCATGTTCAACACCCTTTCAGCCCTATTGAAAAGCCCAGCTTTTCCATATATATCTAGCAATACATTCAGGGTAACAGTATTAGCCAAGTGTCCTAGTTGAATCATTTCGTCAAAAATTCTCGAGAGCTCATCAACTGGTATCGCTGGCCCACAGCAGTTAATAATGCAGTTATACATGGCTTCATCACATTCAACTTCGCTCTTCAGTATCCAATAATATGTATCAGTCAACTTCTCGAGCTGCCCACATTTTTGGTAAGTCCGAAGCATATCAAGGAAAAGGTATTTGTCAGGAATTATGTCCGCTTGTTTCTCCATATCTTCCAAAACTGAGCAAGCATCTTCTGGTCTCCCAGCTTTAGTATACATCCGCACAGTTACACTGTAAGCAATCATGTCAAACACACAAGCTGAAGCTTTCAGTTCAAGGTACAAAGTTTCAGCATCAGTAAATCTCTCCATGGTGCTGAAAACATCAATCATACTGCAAGCAATGCGGAGATTTGGATGTATTCCGTACTTTGGCATCTCATTGTAGATCCTTACAGCATCTTCATAACTGCCAGCCTCTTTGCAAGAACATATCAGGATATGGTACAAACTGTCTTCAAAATCAAAATCTTTCCACTTCTTTTCACGCAGGACACGCAGGGCTTCTTCCAGTAAAGAATTTTGAACAAATGCTGTAACTAAAATAGAGCATGAGGTAGCATCATACAAAATCTTCTTGTAGAGGCATGATTGTAGAATTGGTAGAACCTTATGCATCTTTCCTACTGTTCCATATGCCCGGACAAGAATAGTAACAATTGATGAACACTGGCAGCCTGCTGCCCTCATGTCCCTAAGAATTTCAGTTGCGCCTTCATTGTCATCATGCCTTGCTATTAAGTTGATCATTGTGTAAAAGTTGGAGGCATTTGGTTGAAAACCAGATCCCTTGAGCTTCCTGTAATACAAAATTGCCTCGTTGTGTTTGTCTGCTCTACCAAAACCTTCTATCATTGATCTATAGGTGGTCTCATCAGGAGCTAGACCTGCGCTCTCAAGACTATCAAAAACTTCTGTCGCCTTTTGCATGTCAGAAACCTTGCCATACCCTGTAATTACAGTATTGTATGCCACAACATTTGGGGCAACTCCTTCATCCATCATGGACTGCAGTACAAATTTTGCTTCTTCCATTTTACCCTGTTGACTGTAAGCATTTAACCGCACTAACCAGTTTTCCCTGTTTGGAATGACTTCATCATCTCTCATCAGAACAATAACCTCCTCGGACCTGGCGAAAAGGCCTGAACGCGTATACAAAGTAATCATAGCCGAGTACGCATTAACGCACTTAACATTGCATTCCCTCATTTTCGCAAAAGCGAATTCAGCTTCCTTGAGGTTCCCAGTCTTCTGGTAAAGGCCCATAAGCATACCAACGGTAGACACATTCGGCTGCACCTCTCTCTCCAGCATCATATGAAACCACTTTGTTCCCCAATCAACAAGCCTCCTTTTGGCACAGACATATATCAGCCCGTTAAACGCCCGAGCATCCAGTCGGCAACCCGAAACAGCAACCATTTCGTGGAGCAACAGCTCAGCCCTCCTCCAGTCCTCCTTCCAGGCAATGGCTTGAAGAGCTAGGTGATAGGCGTCGGTGTTCCCCTGTAGCTTCCCATTGGCCTTCATCCACACGAAGAAATCAAGAGCCTTCACATCGCTGTGCTTCTCGAGACGGATCAGAACAGAGTTGCACTCCTCGATACTGGACTCGCGGCTGACACCAGACAAGATCGCATTGACATTAGCATCATTCACTAGAACTCTGCGAACTTGCGAATTTTTTCTCAGGTGGACACGCTTCGGAGCGCCATTCCTCACTGGCTTGTCTCCACTTGGTACCCTCCTCCATGACCTCCCCCCATTATTCCTCCCTGCAGAACTCTTCTGGCTAGCAGCGATGCCGTCCGCGATATCCCGACCCAAATCCGCCGCCACTTCGCCGTTGCGACTCGGAGTTTCAGATGGGCCAGATGCGCACAACGTGGACTCCGCGCCGCCGCCGTCCACCGGAGAGCAAACCACGCCATCCTTCAGAGTCGCCCTCGGATTGCTCCTCCTCCTTCTAGTGTCAGTGAAGAACCCATGGCATATGGCAGCTCCGCCGCCGGCGTGCCGCCGGTCGGCGCCATGCCCGACGTTGATTGGCAGCACCCGGGAACTGAACCCGACCAAATCGAGCCCCATCTCAGCTCCCGGCAGCTATCACCTGACGTGGGGCATGGGGTTCCGGATGGATCTCCACTGCAGCTGCAGTAGAGTGGAGGAGGACTGGAGGAGTGGTGGTGGGCTTTGGGGGTGGGATGGCCGGATAGAGAGTGGGTGACGGAGGAACAACCGTTGGAGATGCAGCTCCTACCGGGCTGAGGCATGGTTGTGGTAAAAAAACAAAAATCATACTCTATCAAGTAAACCATGAACAGTTACGCAAACTTGTGTGTGAGATTTGCATCTGTTTCACATATGCAAAGTTATGCAAAAATGAGTTGTTCCTGAACTTTGCTCTAGAAAGGTTTTCAAGAGCCTTTTGTTTTCTACTCAAAAAGAATTGAAAAACAAGAAAGGCCCAGGGAAACAGAAATTAAACATGTGCTAGAGCTTATATGATTCAAAATATAACACAAAACACTTTGGGAGATGTAGCTTGTATGAAGTTTCATTGTCCCTATCATCGACATCTTTATTGCATATGAAGTTGAAATATATGAAGAAAGGCAACAAGTATCATAATAGAAAATAGACTAGCAAAATCTCACTATTGCATATGAGAGAAGTTGAGGAAATGATAGGCAATAAAATTGCTAGATTGACATATTTGGGATTGGAGGATCATGTGCATGATTTTGTATAGTCCCAACTACATGTACTCATCTCAACTTAAACACATATACACTAGAGAGTCCTCTTAAAACAATGGCTAGAACTATAATATTTACAAATACATTAATTCATGCTAGAAGGCAATCGACAAACGGTTGGAATCAAGATATGTGAGCATGAGAAAGAGATACTTGTTACCGAGGTAGGATGTAGAGGATATGAATTCGTTGATCATCCTATAGCTTGTCTCAAATTTTCTTCTAAGCATCACTTCTTCAAAATTGAGAGACAAGCGTCCAATATATCTCCAATGTACCTAAAACACATTTAAGTACAAAATGGTCCCCAAACTTATTGGGTCCAAAGTAGTTAGAGAAACTACAATACATAGGAGAGACTCCACATAATTATGTGCACATTGATATGAAATTGAATTTCATGCACAACTTAGCCGATGGGAATTGGTGGAGTTTCCCTATATATTGGATCATATAAAGCAAGCATGCCATAATATAAACATATAGTAAATATGCATGCATAAAGCTTTCAAGAACCAAAAGGAGATACAATTTGAACAAAAACACCAAGTAAATCAAGATTGCACACACAAGAGTGTGACATGACAAATGATGTCCAAATTGTATCAAAGAACCAATTCAACACATGAAAGATCACAAGTTCAACAAATGAACTAGGCTAAAACCAAAAAAGCAAAAGATAGATAGAAATAAAAATGCTTAAGGATTTATCTCATTCTAAAATGGTCAAATCATGAAACAAGGAATGAGACAAAACCAACTCCCAAAAAGATCAAGGTTCCAATAAGAAACCAAACTCCCAAAACTTCTCATGATGGCACAAAGTACCAAAACGAAAAGATTGAGGTTCCAAGCACAAAAAAACCGATATGGATCAAAACAAAGAAGCATAAATATGAGTGTTCTAAATAATATAGGATAGCTCCCCCATGGATAGTGCATTATGTAGGATTTTCCTTTTAAATGCAAAATGCACACAAATGGGATCATCACTACTACCTACATTAAATAAAACACAAGAGGATACCAATAAAATAAGAAGATTCATAAGAAGCAAGGAAGACTTGGGAGACAACACAAAACATTTTCATGGACAAAGATAGGATAAAGTTAAACAAAGGCCAAAGTGAATATGATCAATAAACTCTACCATAAATTGAATAATCGTTGTCCAAGGACAAGAAATATTGGGAATAATTTTCCCAAGATAGCTTGTATGGATATCCAAGATCATAGTCATAACAAGAAGCATATAACTAAATATAAGAATTGAGTATGATACTTCAAGCAAGATTCTTGGTAGCTTCCAATAGTCACACAATCACTAGTGGTTAGAGCAACTTGAAGCAAATGGTTTCCATGCGAATATATATCTAAATATGAGGAAACACATACCAAGAATCATTCTCATATAAAAGATCCAAAATAAGATCAATGAAGACATTCAAGCAAATTGGAACTTGTATGAGCAAGTGTGTCACATATGTGCTAGATAATTATCAATATCAACTCTAAGTGACACACCCTCGAATATTCACATTTTCTAGGATTGTAATATGCACTAAGCATATGACTCCCCCATAATGTGATACTACCATAAAACCAACACGAGGCAAAATAGTACAAATAGAGATAATTAATGGACATTATAAAACTTAAATTTCTCATGAGACTTATACCACATAGAGACTAGACAATAATCCAATATAAATACTAGGTGGTATTTCTCATGTATACATATTTTAGGATTGTGGAATGCCCAAGCATAACACTCCCCCAAAATGGGATAATCCATTAATCTCTCAAAAGAGCCAAATAAGATACCAAATATAACCAAGTAAGGCTCAAACACAAGAAACACACATACATGGTGTGCCACCAAATCATACACAAATATGCTTGATACCTCAAGATAATTAAGTGGATAGCACAACATGCACAAAAACATGGAAGATACAAAACCAACACATGCACAAGGGGGCGAGTAACTTTCAATGTAAAGAGTTTAGCATATGTTACCGCAAGGAGGAACATTGGAAATATAATATAATCATGATAATACAAATGGCTTGGCTTGACAATAATAATTGATGAAGATCCCTCAATTCTTCATAATGTAGCCAAGTCTCCAATGCTCTCCAAAACACACCTATTGATCAAGTTTTGGCTTGTTGGTCCCAACCAAGTTGGGTCCTAAGAAGTTAGTCATAATAGGCTTGGCAACCCAAATGGTTCTTTTCTTGACACCACATTGAGCACCAACAAATTTGGCAAACATATTGCCAACCTCATCCTTACGAAGTGAATAAGCATCATCAATCAAGATATGATGGGATGAGGAGTTACCAATAGTGCATGCGGAAGAAATGTGCCCCTTCTCACGGCATATGTAGCAAGTTCTACTCTTGCTATCTTTCTTCTTAGGTGAAGCCACACCTCGAGGAAGGGCTCGAGTAGTGCTCTTAGGGAGAGGCCCATTGATGACTTGAGGTGGAACTTGAGGCCGCTTCCTTTGATGCTTCACATTAAGAGGCTTTTTCTTCAATGGGCAAGATCTAACATGGTGCCCTTCTTCCTTGCACTTGAAGCAAACAATGTTGGCCGGATTCTTGACTTGATCTTGGCCATTCTTCTTGTTGTCCTCGTGCTTCAACTTGATAGTGGACTTGTTCTTGACATTGGAGTTGAATCCAAGCCCACTCTTGTCATTGGGGGATTTTTGCACACTCAAGATTTTGTTGAGTGTGACCTTCCCTTGATGACCCTTTTTCAAGTCATTTCTCAAAGAAGTGACTTGAGCCTTGAGCTCTTTGATTTCCTCTACATGGTTAGTTTCAACACAAGTATTAGAGGAAGTAGATGCTACATTGTTAGAGCAACAAGGCATGGAATGTAATTCATCATAAGATATAGCATGGTTGTGAGAGGATGAATTACAAGGACTAGCACATGACAATATAACATTTGGAGTAGATGTAGTGCTAATGTCCACATGAGGCCCACTAGATGTTACCTTTGACACGATGGCCTCATGAGCTAACTTTAGCCTACCATGGGAGACTAGAAGATCCTCATGCGATCTTGAGAGCTTAACATGACTTTCTTCTAATTTCCCATAGTTGCTAGTTAGCAATGCAAGTTGAGCCTTTAGCTCAATATTCTCCTCCAAAATAGATGCTTCACAAGAAATAGAGTTAGTAGCACAAGCATCATCATTATTAGTGATAGGTGAGGGCAACTTGGCAAGCTCTTTTGAATATGAAGCTTTAAGTTGCTCATGTGACTCGGTGAGTTTGATGAGCTCCCTCTTAACGACCCGAGAGCCATTTTCGAGGTGCTTAAAATCCTCAAAAAGTTTAGCATAAGCAACTTCAAGTTCATCATTTTTAATCTTGAAGGAGTTAGCCACCGCAAGTTCTCTATCATGGTATTCCTTTACTCTAGATAATTCTAGAGTAAAAGTCTCCTCAAGAGATTCTTTGGTGGTTTGTTCTTCTTCAAGGGAGTCCTTTACTTGAGCAAGTTCATTAGCATATTCACGCTCAAGTGCAAACTTTTCATCAATTATTTTTTCTTGCTCCTCAATAAGATCATTTCCTTCTATAGCATAATTCAAGATTTCAAGAAGGTTGGAGGAAGCAATTTTATTTTTGTAGAGAGCACTATAGACAACCTCTCCCATTTTCTTGATAGAGGTAATATCATACTTACCTCTATAATCATCATTATCATTCTCAACCTCATCATCATCATGAGATACAATGGGATTCAAAGAGGTTACCTTTGTTCCCTTAGCCATAAGGCACATGTGAGAACCGGAAGAAGGTGATGATGAGATTGCACTTGTAGCTCTCTTCAAGACCTTGTCTTGGCCCATAGAATCTTCATTTTCCTCTACATGGTTAGCAACACAAGCACTAGAGGAAATAGAAGCATTTTTATCATGGCAACAAGACAACATGAGCATATCATCATGAGATTTATTCAAGTCATTTCTACATGATATGCAAGGACTATTAACACAAGCATGTGAGGAATTTTGAGTGCTAGAAGTGTTAAGGTCCAAAGATAGATCATTGCAACTAGATAGATATGAGGGATTACAAATAGTGAACACACTATCCATATTGCAATTTCTATCACCACTCACCATATCATTACCTTGTGAAACATCACATGTTGGTGAAGTGGTAGACGATGAGAACTCATCTCGACCGGAAGTGGAAGCAACACAATCATCCTCAATAAAGTTGGACTTGCTATATTTATCTTGAAGCTTGGTCCATATCTCACGAGCGCTTGAATAAGGCATGATAGACGAAAGAACTACATTGCTCACAACATGCAAAAGAATTTTAGTAGCTAGAGCATCTATATGAGAGTTCAACTTCTCCTCTAAAGATTCGTTTTGGGTATCCATAGGAGAAGAGAAACCCACATATAGATAGCCCTCTATAATTGGGTGAATTTCCCGAAATAAATTAAGCATGCGTATTTTCCAAACATCATAATTTGTGCCATCGAAAGTGAGCGTGTCCTTGTGCACTAATCCCCTGGCCGACATCTTTACTCTTAAGGCGGTGAAGCGTAAAATGAGAGACCGGGCTCTGATACCAATTGAAAGGATACGGATGTCGCCTAGAGGGGGGTGAATAGGCGATTAAAACTTTTCCTAGAGTGTCTCAACAAAGGCGGAATAAAACTAGTGTTTACTTTGTAAAGCACAACCTAGAAACAACTAAGGTTTACCTATGTGCACCAACAACTTATGCTAAGCAATACAAGCAACAAAGTGATAGCAAGATATATAGTACTTCAAGCACGAAGGCTATCACAATGTAAAGTGCATAAGTAAAGAGCTCGGGTATAGAGATAACCGAGGCACGCGGGGACACCGATATTTTACCGAGTTCCTCCCAACATGGAGTACGTCTCGTTTGGAGAGGGGGTGGTATCAAACCACCAACGCCACAAAAGGCCTCTCTTATTCTCCGGTGAATCTCACCCCAATGGGATCGATCTACGCTTCCACTATCGGTGCACTTGTCGGTGGCAACCGGAACCTCTCACAAGGTTGGGGCACAACTCCACAACTTAATTGGAGGCTCCCAACAAACGCCACAAAAGGCCTCAACAAATGCCACCAAGGCCACAACATCGTCTAGGGTTCCAAGAACCCAAGAGGGACAAGCTCCAATGAGCAATTCAAACCAAATCCTCCAAGGAGAACTCAAACTGATACACCAAATGCAAATGGCAAGAACACCACAAAGATGCTCAAATCCCTCACTCTCAAGTTTCAACAAAGCTACTAAAGCTAATAGGGGAACAAGAGAGGAGGAATCAAAGAAAGACACAAAACCCCCCAAAATCTAGATCCCCAAAGATACACTCACAAAGAGATGTTTTGGTTTAGTCAAAACGTAGATCTAGATCTCCTCCAACAACCCCTCAAATATTTGCAAGAATCAATGGAGGGGTGTGTAGAAATCAAACTTAAAGAGTAGAGCAAATGGGGGCAAAGCTTGGGCAAGAAAAGGAGGAAGAAGTAACCCTAAATAAAAATGGGGCAAAGCTATTTAAAGACACGGTCAAAATCTGGCCGTTGGGGTGATTTTTCTAGACGGTCCGGTAGTACCGGATTGGCCCGGTACTACCGGACCGAACACAACACATACACCGAGGGAGCCAGAGAGAGGGGTCCAGCAGCATGCGCAGCACCGCAGCAGTGCGCACACGCGCGCGCGGTCGCTTGCGGCAAAGCAGCGCAGCAGCAGCACTAGCAGCAGCGCAGGGCGAGCCAGCGGGCCAGCGCATGCAGCGGCAGCCGCATGTAGCCAGCAGCGGGGCCCGCAGGCGGCAGGCGCAGCAGAGGCTGCAGCAGCATAGCGCGAGCAGCACTGCAGGTCGCGGGGCCCGCGTGGGCCAGCTAGCAGCGTGCAGCAGCAACAAGGCACGGGCGCGCGCATGCGGGCGACCAGCGGCAGCGGGCCCAGCTGGCAGCGCCCCACCACGCGAGTGGGCGAGCGCGGCTCGGTGCGCGCAGGCGCGCGGGAACAGCGCGGCAGCATGCAAGCGGGGAAAGCACGCGCGCGAGCAGAGCGCAGGCGGGGGCCAGCTGACGCGCGGCAGCGGCAGGGGTGGGACCACAGCGGAGCGGCGCGGTCAACGCGAGCGAGCGAGTGCAGCGTGGCGAGCGCAGCGAGATCTGGATCTGGGAAAAATAATCTGGGAAAGAAAAACTAGGCCGGCCGGTAGTACCGGCCCACCCGGGCGGTACTACCAGGCCGGCCGGTACTACCGCAAAAAGGTACCTAGCAATACAGAAAGAAAACGGGCCGTTTTCAGGCCTGGGCGGTAGTACCGGACCGTCCGGACGGTACTACCGCTTGGCCCAAAAACAGACTGACAGGCAAATATTCAAACGTCAATAACTTTTGACTGGAAGCTTCGATTGACCCGATTCAAATTGCGTTGGATAGAGGACGACAATGGCTTTCAAATAAAAAGTGGAAATATTGATTATAACCAAGTGAGAAAGTATCAAGTAGAATAATGTGATATACCTCACTTGGTGAGTAACCGAAAAGCCGCATAAATCAAAATCGCAACAAGATACAAATGAGAGATCCGATTTAGATGAACAAGAGCTTGTTATGGATATTACCACAAGCTCTATATTATCACATGGATAAGACCAAATAACAACCAAATATGATGATGCAAGTATGCAAAGGTTTGAGCTCTCTCCGAACGATGTGACCGAATTACTCATACGAGAGACCCTCTTGATAGTACGGTTATCTATCCTAAACCCGGTCTCACACACACAACGTGAGACCGAAAAAAGGGAAAACCTATCAAGATTATACCTTTGACTTGAGTATTCCACTTGAGCTCGATGTAGACGATCTTGACCTTCTCAAGATGGAACGCCTTTCTTAATTCCTCATCACCAACCTCGCATATTGAGCTTGCCCAACATATCTTCTTTGCATTTCATCAACCTTGAAGCCAACACATGCTCCAAGCGATATCAATGGACAAATCCTACAAGTATAACTTAATACACACATTAGTCCATAAAGATTGTCATTAATTACCAAAACCACACATGTGGGCCCAACATGTTCTTTCAACAGTGTTCATACTACAATTCCTTTTCCTATAGTGCAAGATCAATTGAAATTTTGCATTAGTGATGAAACATAAAAGCTTGTATGAAATATGACAATTGCATAACGCTATCTACTCCATAGTAAAAGTATTACATAAAGAGTAAAAGTGATCATACTTTTTACATTTAACTATTCATAATTTTCCTTTGTAGTGTTCTGCCCGTAATCTTCTATTTTAGTTTCATCGACACAAACACTTTTTTATTCCAGTTCCGTCAGAAACTAATAGTTAAACACACTTGAACTTGATCTTATTATAATCATACACACCTCTATTTGGTCCCTTAGCGTCAAATACCGACAAATTTGGCCCCTTAGCATCAAATGCCAACGAACTCGAACCTGCGATTTAGGCAAATTAAATTTTCCTATACCTCGCTAATCCTGTGAACCATTAACTTGATTCTAGAAAAATGCATAGTGCCACCTAATTCCCATCCTATGCCTCAGTGATCCTTTGTCAATCCAGCTCTGCCTCACTGCAAAAAACTACCCATTGAGCTTGCTATCGGCCATATGTTTCTCTCTTGCTCTGTAATCCTTCCCAATTCGAACGATATGCTTGTCATTAACACCCATATTTTCACATACGCATCCACAATCTCTAGACCCACGCCATGGAGAATCAACCTAAGGTTATGCAATATATGCTTCGAAAACCTTCCTATAGAACCAATGAAGACGGAGATGCTGAACCAGATCCTCCGCAACTTTGGTGGGTAGGTGCTGGAGGTGCTGCCCCAGGAGAGCGAGTTCTTCCAAGTGAAGGCCTGGCTTGAACACTCGAGCACCCTCCCAAAGCAGTACGAGCTCAATATCGTGCGCAACTTACCTGGATCGCCAACCGCCTTAAAGCATTGGGTCACCGTGCTTGTCTCTGATGGACTTAGTAAGCCACTGTGCGTTGCTAGAGGACATGGTCATCGGCCGTCAGCGAGTAACAAAGAGAGGCTAAAGATAGACAAGCACAAAATCATCAGAGACTATGCATATTATGATCTAATCGTTGTATTTGTTTCTATGAGGGTATAATAAATCGAGAAATTTAAGATCCGTAAAATTAGTTCTCATCTAGTTCGTCCTCAAACACCTAATGTGCAGTACTCACATTGGATCAAAACTAGGCTACAAGTATTTTCTTTCCTTGGTTCTAATGTTCATGTACCAATAGACGGGTGCTTCCGAGTGGGAACGATCAATCGTATGGTGGTACTGAAATCAGCAGAACATGATTGTCGTGGTTGTGTAGACGTTCGGCACGTCTAGCTTTGTGTCCCCAACTCCATGAAATGGTTGTGAAGCACAAAGTTTCACATTTTAGAATTTAAAACAAATGATTAAATAAAATAACTAAAATAAATATGCAGGAATTGAAGTAAACTAAATGCAATATGAAAGATAGACTAAAGGCAATGCAAAAGTAAAGTGGTATGGTGATGATAGTGGTGTAAACTATATGAAAGAACTAAATGCAAGTGTAGTAGGTGTTTTTATATTTTTCGATTAAATGAATACTGAAAATAAAAAGACTTGTAAATGCAAGTAAATGGGCCGAGGTTCAAAGGTTCACTTGTCCACTCTCTCATAAACATGGTGGTATATGAACAACTTCTCGTAAGTTTAATATTAATGGATCTTTATTAAGTGTTTAATAATTATTTATATGGGCATCACATCCTATATTTGAGATGATGCAGTACATCTCACTAATACTCCACTAGTAAGAAAAATCTCTACAAACTAGTATTAAGAATAAACCGAGTATTGCATTTACTTTGATGACATGATGTTGAACACATAACACTACCTCGCATTACATGAGCTCACCAAAGATTGTCACTAGACAATAGTACAACATGCATTCATTTATCCTTAGTGAGGTAACAAAAGAAAGGTAAAAACCATAGTAGAATCCAAAAGTTCTATCACTGTTTGGTTTCATACGACCATGTTACTCCAAGTAATACACATGTTTCCCCTTGACATGCCCAATATACTTAGTTGGATCAGAACAAGTAATCAAGAATGAGGTAGATAATATGCATCTACTTATACATCAAACACAATCTGAAAATAGAAACCTCAAATACTCAAACTATAAAAACCATAGAGCTACCACATTGGAATTACAAATAGGTGGCCATAATCATGTTGGGTAGCTCATATGGCACTAGAACATTGATAACATGACAGAGAGAACAAGCTACTTCCACGAATCCATAATCCCGGTGTGGACTACTCCCTCTTCATCATGGTGATGAAGGATGTTGTTGGAGGTTGGAGGTGCAAGCCAGTGGGATTCTGGCGGCGTTTCCCCTCCCGTCTTTGTAGAATCTCCTATGTGTCGTGTTTCTGTCTCTATGGTGCGTTGTCCTCCAAAACTGTGATCGAGGTAGTATATGTAGGCGTTTTTAGGTCAAGACGAAGCCATGGGCGAAAATATCGACGACATTGGGGCCTTGAAGCTCTAGATGGGCCCCATGACACGTCATGGGCCCTATCTTGGGCCTCCAGCTACTCCAGGTAAGTCCAAGTGATCCAGACCTTCGTTTCGATGAAAAACTTATTCACATGTCCTTTTGAGTTTGCGAAAGTCCCTAAAAGTCTAAAATACGTAAAACAGGGTTTTCCTGTCCGCAAAGTTATAATACAAATTAAATAGATCTTTTAGAAAATCCCTGAAATCATTCTAGAACGTGATTATACCATCTCATATGAATCTATTATGAAGGAATATAGCATAATAAATTAAAGATCATAGATACATTTTACATACATCACCTGGGCCGCGAGTCTCTCCACGAGTACATGGTGCACTCGGTTTGGCTGCTCAGTCCGTGTATCTAAAGGTTGGGGTGGGGATTTTTTCGGTTCCCCTTAAAAATTTTGGGGGTCACACTGGTTTAGGAGATCTGCTAGGTGCCGTTTTTTCGGTCACAAGCTGAAAAACGAGCGGTTATTTTTCAGATCGCGCGGTTTTATCAGGATCTACTAGAGTTGCTCTTAGATAATATCTTAGATAATGGCAGAACTCTAAAACAATTTCTTTCAAATGTCTAGAAAGGTTGAGTGGGTAACATTCAAAAAATATTTTAAAACCCCAAAAGAATCATATTAAAGCTGAAAAGACCCACTCTTGCGACAAAAGACAGATTTTTGTTTTGGAAAACATATTATTTTGACAACTTACAAATGCCAGAAAAAATCATTTTTTCTGAACATGCAGAGGACTAAAAGATGTTCTTACAGTAATACTTTCGTGATTTTACGAGCTTCCATTTTCAACAAAATATGAAAAATCAAACAGTGGTCATCAACGTGCCGTAAGATCCGCATGGTTAAAACTTTGCACTATAACTTCCTAAAATAATTAGGGATCCGAATGGTTAAAACTTTGCACTATAACTGCCTAAAATAATTAGGGCCACATATGTGCTTGCAGACTAGTTTGACAAAGAAAGAAACATCCAATGGGAAGCCAAATCAGTGAACCACTAGTAAGAGCACAACATCATCTGCATGATCAGGTTATCATATTTGCTAGGCTGGTCCAGTTTAGGCACCGCTCATGATATGCTCCGACGCACGCTTGGTTTATCCCTTTGTATACATATATGTGCATAGGCTGATAGACCAAACTTTCCGTCTGAAATCCATATGCAACTACATCATTCCAGTCCTACTTTTCTGTAAAGCCTATGTAGAAACGGTGCCAACTTTGTGTTGCTTGCAGACTTGCAGTGATGGATGCATTGCTCGAGTCTTTGCACGGCTGATTTTGGCAACGGAGACCTAGCATGCTTTAGCATAGCACTAGAGAGCTAGTATATCATACTCCCTCCGTTCAGAAATATAAGACATTTTAGCTTTGTGAAACGATGTCTTATATTTCTAGACATAGGGAGTACAAAAGTAAACAATTGAGCACATCTAATAATGCTTGTAACGTGCTAGATATCTTTTCAGTTATCTGATCAGTACTTACAGAACTACCTGCTGACCCAAGGGACATAGCTAATCAGTTACTGCCCGAAACGAAATCATCATATACATATCTATGGCCAAAGCTCACACCACATCCAGTCAGAAACCTTGAAAAAATGTTACTACTACACGTCTTGAACTTCTGAACGCCTGCACATTCAGAAATCCATCTTTTCCTTCTAGAATCGTGTCTCTTGCAGAAATTCTAGCTATGCTATGCATATACAATAGTAGAGTACTATATCTTTGTTAATTGCTAGTTTGCTACTACTGGCTAGCCATCAATATCTTCGATTGTCATGGATGAGAAGCCCAGCGAGGACGCGAATGTAGCCGCCGTGTCGCCGCCAAGGTACCGCTTGAGCCGGTCCAGGTCGTCGGCAGCGTCCATCATGGTTGGCCGCATGGATGCACTCTCGTGAGTGCAGAGAATGCCGAGCTCCAGCAGCTCGCCGATGGCCACATCCCACATCCTCCTCACCTCAGGCGTCTGATCCTGGACCATGCAAGCCAGCACCTGGTCCACCACCACGTCAGCCCGGCCATGGTAATGGTTCTTCACCCACTTGTGCAGGCTCAGCCCAGCCTCGAACATGTCGTCCGTTGGCTTCTTCCTTGTTACCATCTCCATCACCAGCACACCGAAGCTGTACACATCGCCCTTCGTTGTTGGGTCCGAACCATAGCCGTATTCTTCAGAACATCAACCAACGTCACTCAGAATTTAGAATTGATGAACACATCATGAGGATTGCTTGCAATGTACCATTTGATGGTCATTACGTACCTGGAGGTATGTATCCGATGGAGCCACACAGCATGTTGACGGTGGAGGCGCCGACATCAGCAGTGTTGGCCACCCCGCCAACGCTCATCACCAGCCGGGAGATGCCAAAGTCAGACACCAGCGCAGTCATGTCGTCGTTGATGAGGACGTTGCTCGGCTTGAGGTCGCAGTGGATGACCTTGACCGGCGAGTGGTGGTGCAGGTAGGCCACCCCCTCAGCAATGTCGCTGCAGATGTTGACGCGCTGCACCAGGCTGAGCTCGTCCGGTGGCCCTGCATAGAGGCACCGCTCGAGGCTTCCCTTTGCCATGAATGGCAGGACCAGTGCCTTGAAGTCCGCCAGGCTGCACGCAGTGATGATACGCATGAGGTTCCGGTGTCGGATGCGCTTCAGGACCTGGCATTCGCGGCTGAAGCTCTTGGTCGAGTTCCCAGACAGGAGCTGCAGCACCTTCACAGCGACCATGGTGCCGTCCTGGAGCGTGCCGCGATACACCCGGCCATAGCTGCCTGCCCCGACCAGCCGGTCCGCGCTGAACTCCTCTGTCGCATCGACCAGCTCCTGGTATGTGATCCGTGGGTACTTGTATCACCACGGGCGAAGAGCCACCACTACGGCGGCCCCTAAACATTTCCTCCCTTACCACTGTGAGCCGATCCCGGATCTTCTTGGCACTGACCGCACAGAGGATTGTCAGCATGAATGCCAGAACGGCGGCGCAGACGCACATCACGGCCAAGTACTTCCGGGTCTGATACCATGAGCGGTGCCTTTGGCAGTTGCGCTTGACCACCGAGCCGCAGAGCCGTGGGTTGCCGATGTAGGACAGGAAGGTAAAGTCCGCAAAGATGCCGGTGGTGGGCACATGACCAACAAAGTCGTTGTACGATAAGTTGAAATGCTTCAGGCTGGTGCATTTCGTCAGGTTCATGGGGATCTCGCCGGTCAGGGAGTTGTCAGAGACATCTAGGTTTTTGAGGTCTTCAAGGAGGTCGAGGGAGGGTGGTAGGACTCCAGTGAGCGAGTTGTGCGACAGGTCGAGAACCTCCAGCTCGCGGCAGCTGCCAAGCTGCGGGGAGATCATACCAGTGAAGTTGTTCCAGGACAGGTCAATAGCTTGCACCTGCTGCATGTCGCCGAGCCCCCGCGGCAGCTCACCTCTGATCTGGTTATGGGACAGGTTCAGATATATAATGGCAGTGCCAGAGACCCTCTCCGGTACCTCACCCATCAGGCTGTTGTTGGAGAGGTCGAGGTGCAGAAGGCGGATGCATTCGGCGAGGCGGGTAGCCGGTATCTCCCCGGACAGCCGGTTGTTCTGCAGGTAGAGGTTGATGAGCCCGGTCCCAATTCCACTTGGGATGCTCCCCGACAACAAGTTGCCTGACAGGTCCAGCTCGCCGAGACTCGTGGCGTTACCTATGCATGCTGGGATCGTGCCCATCAGGGCGTTGTTGGACAGGGAGAGCCGCTCGAGCTTCGGCAATGCGCAGATGGATGTTGGGACCGTCCCGTTCAGCTGGTTGCTCGACAAGTTCATCAGCGTGATGTTTATCACGTCGCCGATATCAGCCGGGATCTGGCCCCTGATCTCGTTGAGCTCCAGATTGAGGTGCGAGATGTTGGGCGGGAGCATCGTGCCAAGCCGGCTCGGCAGCAGCCCGCCAATCCCCACGGCCCCGGCCTCGATCTCCAATATCTGGGAGCAGTTCGATACCGCCACAAAGAACGGCTCCAGGTTGGTGTTATTATCGTGGCTCCAGAACCCATTGTTGTTAGACAAATGCAGGTACTTGAGCTGCTGCTTGCCTGATATGATGGCGGCAGGGAGCTCGTCGGCGAGCAAGTTGTTCTCCACGTCCAGCAGGTACAGATAGGTGCAGTTGGCGAGCCACCGTGGGAGTCTCCCAGTTAGCCTGTTAGAGTAGAGGTTGAGGATGGCAAACCAGTCGGCGACGTTGACCGAGGCCTCGCCAGGGATTTCGCCGGAGAGCTCATTGCTGCCGAAGTCGACGAGTCCTAGACGGGTGCAGTTCTTGAAGATAGCCACAGGGATAGTGCCGGAGAGGTGGTTTTCCTTCAGGCTGAGGTAGAACATGTGCCCCAGCTCGGAAAGGGACGGCGGTATGCCGCCACTGAGCTGGTTCCGGCCGAGGATGAGGACCTGGAGCCTGCGCAGGTTGGAGAGCTCGGCAGGGATCCGCCCCATGAGGAAATTGCTGGACATGTCGAGGCTCCTGAGGTGCGTGAGGTTGCCGATGACGGGCGGGATAGCTCCGGAGATGTTCATGCCGGCTAGCGACAGGCTGATGACGTGGTGCCGCCTCCAGTCGCAGGCAACCCCGGTGAAGCCGCACACGTCGCTGGACTCGTTCCAGTCGGCCAGAACCGACGGCGACAACAAAATGAGGGACTGCTTCAACGCCAGAAGCGTGGCCTTCTCCTGCAGCAGCGGTTGCGGCCGCGGCCGTCGGACGATCGTCCCAGACCGCCGCTCAGAAGACGCAGAGGCCATGCCATGGAGAAGCATGAGCTGGAGGTGGAGGAGGAGGGGGAGGAGAACGGCCGCGCGCTTGACGGCCATCTGGGAAAGGGAGGTAGCCAGTGATGGACTAAGCTAGCCAAGGCTACTACATACATGGCAGTAGCATCTCCAGTCTATGCCTCGATGTACCATAGATTGGAAATGCTGCAGCTCGCAGGAAATAAAGATGGATAGGGGATGAGGTGATGGCCAAAGTGGCGGGTAATGGCATGGCTGGCCCCTCCTAGCTAGCTGGGCGAATTGTTTCTGCGTCGGCTATGATTGCGTTGTGCACTAGAAGTGGGAGCGCAGGGGAAAGCGACCGGAGATGGCTTGGCAGCACCGCGCACGCGCGGTGGGCTCGTGCGATCGAACAGGCACAGCATGTAGGAGGTTGTGTTGTGGGAGGGGAACGGTGTAAAGTCTGAAGATTTTCGTCGGACATGCCGCACTCGCGCCAGCAGGCCAGTGTACGAGGCCGAGCGAGTGCAACGGGGTTGTATGTCACAAAAAATTATTTGACAAGAAAACTATTAACCAAGAAAACCCCGCCCACTAAAAGCTAATCTGTGTTTTTACAAAAAAGAACTAGTAGTACTACTTAGTAACCTAGTTAGTTTAAGCCCGAATCAAATCATACCGAGCAGTTGCACATATACGCAGCTCCACATGTCATATTTTGCCTGTGTGTAACAACTAGAAGCACAAACAGACATGGTACTCACTGAAGACTGAACCATAGATAAGCTGGGTCGTCTCAACTAGTACCTAGGTTCAGGTTAGAGCATCTCCACTCGCCTACCCAGGAGGCCGGTCCGGACGCCGAAATTATGTCCGGACGCTGAAAATCACCCAGGGACCTCTTTTCGGCCGAATTTGGGCCAACTTTGGTCCGGACTATCCACGCCGAACCCAGGATCCGGGGTACGCCCTTGGGACGCCGGACGGAGCTAATTGGCCGAGTGGACCAGCCTGTCAGCGACAGAAGCCGACTCGCCGCCATTCTTCCCGCCGAAAAGAGGCGACAGAAGCCGGGCTCACAGCCGCCGCAGCGTCACAATATGGCTTTCCGCTGCCACTTCTGGAGCGTTCCAGGGCGAACTCTCGCCGCGTCATGGAGCACATCCAGGCCGGAAACCACCCCGCCTCGGCCTATAGTTGCGGCGTCCAGCGTCGACCACGGCGGCCTTTTCCTAATTTTTAATTCGATGTAATATGTGCTCGCTCTACTTAATAAAATCCGCCTATATTCACCCATATTTCGCCGAGTTTGACTGAATTTCGCCGAACCTGGGACTCGGCCTAGGTACGCGAGTGGGAAACTGGATGTACCTAGGCCGAAATCAAGTTCAAATCCGGATTTTGGCCTGGGTTCGCCCAAGAAATTCTTGGGGTCCATCTATCATGCTACACATGCATACCCTCCCGAGTCCAGAGAAAAACACAATACGGGCATATGATTCACAAATAAGCTTTTTCAACGGTCTGGCCCATGATATGACGTTGCACTTGCTGATTATTAGTAGTATAAAATTCAGCTTACGATTGTGGCCTATGCTGCTATGCACGAGCTAGGGGTGGGCCAGAAAGCTTAACCTATGAAACCCTTGTTTTCGCGTAGGTAGCCAAAAAAAATGTCAAAGAATGATTACCACTTTGATAGGGAGATCAGCCTACATGTCTAAGATTGTTATTGAATGATTTGTTAGGTACATCATGACTGCCCTTTTAACCAAATCAAGTGGGGCACTCACACCCTTGGGGGTATTTCATTTGCTCCCTGCTGTTTCTCTCTGAAACAGAAGGATGTTCAGTTTGTCGATTTATGCCACTATTCCACCTTCAGAGATACGCTTGTTGCTAAGCAGATTTCATTTCACTAGTGGTATATCTATGATGGTAGTTTCACTCAGTTCCCATGTTAAAGTAGCAGGAGGAAGATAAGTAGCAGAGGCACTGTTTCTGGATTGCTCTATGTGCATGCCAAGCTGTAGATAGGTACAGCAAGGCACTTCTGCTTCTAATACAGTAAAATCGAATCATATGAGACTTAGGATAATACAGTGAAGCCTCTTGAGCACTAGCCAATCTAAAATAAAGCAATTTGAGACGACCCAATGATCTTTGAGCAATGCCTAGAGAAAATGTCATGGCACTATCTATCATAATTCTGACCTGTGATGCCGGAACATGATTCCAAATTTGTTGATTGGCTCTAAGATAGGCGAGGCGGCAAGGGCCGCGAGCGCGACCTCTGGACAGGGATTGCTTTGGTTTGCTGGACGTTTTGGCGCCACCGGAATGACGTGGTCTTCGAAGGGGCCGCTCCTTCTCCCAGAGAGGTCATCCATAGAATCACCACGAAGGCAGACCTCTGGAGGACTGCACGGCTTTTCCGCGATTGTCTCGGAGAGGTAGATAGGTGGAGGTGCCACGAGTAGTTGGGTAGGATGTGTGTGTGCCGTCTTCGTGACGGCGTAGATTTGCACCCGTGGCGTTTGTGCCACGGGACGTTATAAAACTTGGTCTCTTGGCCCTTCTTCTATGAAAACGATACGTCTCCCAGGACGTATCCTTGAAAAAAATAATTCTGACCTGTGTGATGGACGTGATCCGCAGCAGTCACCGGGTGAATGGGGTTTGCTCTGCTGTCGCCTTCTTCCGAAAGAGCACACCAGCTTCTTTTCCCCCTCTTTCTACGAAATTTGAATTGATCAGAGAACGTTCTTCAGTGATTGAAAAAAAAATTATACCACTGACCTCGGGCGAGGAGGTTAGGTGGATACCACACCAGGCATGGTCGCCGCCGATGCTCCATGAATCATCTATCGCAAGCCGTCAACTTGATTCGAGCGATAATGCCAATCCTCTGGGGCCAGGTGAGCGCCTCCGGTCCGAAGAAAGGTATCTCCACCAAGACGGTTGCACAGGATTCCTGTAAGTACTGAGTACCCAGGAGGTATCTGGCATCTGGATCAACAGGCGCTCGCGCATTTGCACGAGCAGGTGGTGGGCACGCGCGCGGGTGCCCAGCCCGTGGCAGACAACCAGTAGTAGATCACCAGCTGTACACAAACAATTTCATGAAGAGGGCCTCGGATCGCGCCACGGTTGGCGCGCGCCGATGGCGCCGGCCGGTGACGCAAGTAACAATACGGGGGAGACGCTACAGAGCAGGAGAGGGGGCCTTGTGGGGAAGACGCAAAGCACCAGCTGCCTTTTCTTCTTCTTTTTGAGCAGGCTGTCGCCTTACGTGTGTGATTTGTCTGGGTTCAAGAATCAAGAGTTTCTGTTGGGTCCATAGCCCATTGGGCCTTATATTTCGTGTGTTACGGCCAATCAAAACTAGTCATGGTACACGGGCTTTGTCACTGCTTGAGCTGTGAAGATGGAGCATCGAATGTTGAGGCTCATAATTCACCTCCTTGTAATTCTAAAAGCATCTCTAACACACCCCGTAAACAGCCGAAAACCAAATAATAATCGCTAGTTTAGGGATTCGGTTCGAAAAGTGGAGCAGATCAGCGATCATATACTAGTTAAAACCAAAAAAAAAGTTTTTAGGCCGAGACCGAAACCCCAACTCGGCCTGTATTTGTAGGGGCCGAACGAAACCCCTAGTTTGTGCCCGATGAAAAGTTCACCTCCTCCCAACTGCCACCGCCGCCGCTGATCTGCGCGCCCTCACCGTCCTCTGCGTCTCCATCGCCCGATCTCGCCGGCATGAGTCTCAAATCAACCCTGCCGGCCGCCAGAGCTAGCTCGCAGGCCTCGCCACCCTCTCATGTGGCCGCCAGAGCTCCCACCACTCCATCCACCCCCGCCGACATCGTGAGCCTGGTCGCGTCCACGAGCTTCCTCAAGCGGCGGCGCGCGGTAACGCACGTGGTCCCGCAAGCTGGTGTTGCGGCCACCGGTGTTGTCTCGGCTGTCGCCAAAGGGGTTGCCGCAGCCAAGCCAGCAGTGCCGAAGACATCCCGCGCCAAATCGAAGACTTCGGCGCCGAAGAAGACGAAGTCGAAGACCACGACGAGCCGTGGCGGCCCGACCCCGCTCCTAGCATGGTGAGAGGAGATGGTGAGGAGATTCAGCAACTTCTTGCTATGAACTATGCACGTTTTGCAATGATTATGTCGTGCCGATTTGATGTAAAACTATGAACTATGTGTTAGATGTATATATCTGTACATTGTATTTCCCCCATATGTTAGGGGGCTTCCTGCATATTTGCCTTGTACCTGTACTATATATTGTGGCCTTTGGCCTCCAGAGGAATACAACTTGTCTATTCCTAACATGGTATCAGAGCCGGTTTTAGGGTTCGCGTGCCCACCGGTCCTCTGCTTGTGATCGCCGCCGTCAGCTCGCCCCGGCCACCCGTCGGTTCCCGTTCTGGCCGCTTGCGAGAAGTCCTTTCGATTCTTTGCTAGTCCGTGTCCCCTGTTTCCAGATTCGATCTGTTCCGATCAGCACCTCCGATCGGATCTACACCTTCGTCCGCCCTTACCCTCCTGCAATTCTCCCACTACCGATCGGCCCCCGCCACCACCGATCGGGCCCCGCCGATCCTCTGCCCCGCGTATGTGCGCGTCTGCCCTGCGCGCGAGGGCCCCGCCATCTGCATCACCCGCGTCTGCGCGCGCACGGGCCCCCCTGCCGCCACCTCCTGGTTGCACGACGTCTGCCACACATACACTAGCCTCGTCCTTTGCATCTACACACATACATACACCACCTGCTACAAACTTTCTACACCAGCACCCGACTTACCCTCCTGCATAACCTCCCACTACCGCTCGGGCCCCGCCACCGCTGTCCGCCACCGCTGCCCAGTTGTTGTGCCGCGTGCGCACATAGGGCCTGCCACCTGGGGCCCGCCACCTGCAGGAAGCCTGCCGCTCGCTTGGCGCTTCCACCGGTGCTAATTCCGTCTGCTTGCGTCAGATCGATCTGATCTAGATCTGATCTGTGTCCAAACAACAAAAAAAGTCTTCTTCATCGGCTTATGTTGCGATTCCTCGCTGCCTAGTGGTTTTTGATGGCGCGAATTACCCTGATTTCGCTGCCTTTATGCGCGTTCACATGCGCGGTCTCCGTCTTTGGGGTGTGCTCTCCGGCGAGGTCTCCTGTCCGCTGTGCCCCCTGCTTCTGTGGCCCCTCTTCCGCCGACGCCGATTGTTCTCGGTGTTGATGCTTCTCTGGAGGCCAAGGATGCTGCACAGAGTGCTGATGATAGTGTTGTTGCTGCTTATGACCTGAAGTTCAAGCAGTACTCTTCTGATCTCGAGGCCTATCGACACGCTCTGACTGCTTACACTCAGTGGGTTGATGAGGATGCTCGTGCTGCTGCTGTTCTCACCTCCAGTGTTCTGCCCCAGTATGCCGTCGAGTTCATGAGTCTCCCTACTGTTGCCGCTCAGTGGGCCCATCTTCGTCAGCAATATCATCCATCTGGGGATGCTCTTTATATGTTTGTGGTTCGCCAGGAGCATGCTCTCTAGCAGGGTGATTCTACTATTAATGATTTCTATACTCAGAGTGCTGCTATCTGGCGTCAGCTTGATTCTCTTCGTACTGCTGTTTATGGCACATGCTCGTGTTGCCAGATTGTGCACTCGGATTCGGAGTTTCACCGCATCTATGAGTTTCTGTCTCGGCTCCGCCAGGAGTTTGAGCCCTGGCGTGCTCAGCTGAATGATCGTGGTCGTGTTCCGCTCTCTGAGGTGTTGTCTGAGCTTCGGGCTGAGGAGACCCGCCTCCGTGGTGCTGGTCTTCTTGCGGTTATATCTGTGCTTGCTACCCGTGGTCCTCCTATGCCGTCTGGTCCCTCGACTCAGCCGCGGTCCTCTGCGCCGCTGCCGATACTACCCACTCCTCCAGGTCAGGGTCAGAGTCAGCACCAGCAGACTCCGGGTCTGAGTCAGCACCAGCAGCCTCAGGGTCAGAGTCAGCACCAGCAGGCTCGTGGTCAGGGTCACCGTGGTTTTCTTCGTCACTGCTCTTACTGCAACAGGGATGGCCACACTTGGGCCACCTGTTATACACGGGACCCCAGTTTATGTCAGCAGCACCAGGCTCGTGGGCAGTCGGCTCCTTCCGGGTCTTCAGCAGTTGCTCTCTCTGATCAGGACATTATCAGGAGTCTTCACGGTCTGCTTGCTGCTACAGACTCTTCTTCGACGGACACTGCTGGTTTTGTGACTGACTCTTCAGGCACTGTGCGCCCACCACCTTCTACACAGTCAGGTACGTCTCCGTGGTATCTGGATTCTGGAGCTTCCTTTCATATGACCTCTGAGTCTTCTTTTCTGTCCGCTCTTCGTTCTCTCCCTTCTCTTGTTCGTGTTTTTACGTCTGATGGTACCTCTCTTCCTGTTTCTAGTCGGGGCACCCTTTCTACTTCTTCTTTTTTTGTTCCTGATATTTCTTATGTCTCTCTTCTTAAGATGAATCTATTCTCTGCTAGCCAGCTTACTGACTCTGGTTATCGTGTCATTCTTGATGCTGATTCTTGTGTTGTCCAGGACCGTCACACACAGGCCCTGGTTGGAGCTGGCCCTCGCAGCCGTGACTCTTCAGGACTTTGGGAGTTAGACTGGCTTCGTGTTCCTTCCGCTGCCACTTCATCTGCTAGTTCTTCTCTGGTTGTCGTCTCTACTACCAGCTCCTTTCAGTAGTGGCATCATCGTCTTGGTCACCTCTGTGACTCTCGCCTATCGTTGTTAGTTCATCGTGGTCTTCTAGGGTCTGTCTCAGGAGATGGGTCTTTGCATTGTGAGGGCTATAGATTGGGTAAACAGATTCAGCTTCCCTATCCTACTAGCGCATCTGTATCTCAGCGACCTTTTGATTTAGTTCATTCCGATGTTTGGGGTCTGGCTCCTTTTGCTTCGAAAGGGGGCCATCGCTACTATATTTTATTCATCGATGATTTTTCTCGGTACACTTGGTTGTATTTTATGCGCTCTCGCAGTGAAGTGCTTTCCATATATCAGCGTTTTTGCGGCCATGGTTCGTACTCAGTATTCTTACCCCATCCATGTTTTTCGTGCTGATTCTGCTGGTGGGTATATCTCCCAGATGTTGCGAGGTGTTCTTGCTGAGCAGGGCACCCTTGCTCAGTTCTCCTGTCCTGGCGCACATGCCCAGAATGGCGTTGCTGAGCGTAAGCATCGTCATCTTCTTGAGACCACTCGTGCTATGATGATTGCTTCTTCTCTCCTGCCGCATTTCTGGGTTGAGGCTGTCGCTACGTCGGCTTACCTCATCAATATTCAGCCTTCTGCCGCCTTTGTTGGAATTATGCCCTAGAGGCAATAATAAAGATGTTATTATTATAATTCTTGTTCATGATAAAGTTTATATTCCATGCTAGAATTGTATTAAGCGGAAACATTAATACTTGTGTGGTTTGTGAACAACACCGTGTCCCTAGTACGCCTCTATGGACTAGCTCATTGATCAATGATGGTTAAGGTTTCCTAACCATAGACATGAGTTGTGAGACCATATCATTGGGAGAATGATATGGTGGACAGACCTAAACTAAGCAAAGCTATTAGATCGTTTCATTGTGTTCTTCTTTACGAAGCTTTTCCTATGTCAAATATTGTATTCCTTAGACCATGAGATAATACAACTCCCTGGTATCGGAAGAAAGCTTTGAGGTCATCAAACGTCATCCTATGAGAGGGTGATCATAAAGGTGTCTCTCAGGTGATCGGAAAGTATCTGTTGGGTTGTATGTATCGAGATGGAATTTGTCCCTCCCAAGTCGGAGAGATATACTTCGGGCCCACTCGGTAATCGATATCAACACCGCTTGCAAGCATGTGGTTAAGGAGTTAATCACAAAGTGATATCAGATTACGAAACGAGTAAAGTACTTGCTGTGAACGAGATTGAACTAGGTATGACGATACCGACGATCGAATCTCGGGCAAGTAAAATATCGCGAGACGAAGGGAATATATATATGGGATTGATTGAATCCTGGCATCGTGGTTCATCCGATATGATCATCGATGAATGTGTGGGAGTCAATATGGGTGCCCAGACCCCGCTGTTGATTATTGATAGAAGATCATGTCTGCATATTCTCGAACCCACAGGGTCACACACTTAACGTGTCTCGACGCTAGGATAGATTGGATACTTGGTTTATGAATTTTTGTTCGGAGTCTCGGATGGGATCCGGGACATCACGAGAGGTTCCGGAGTGGTCCGGAGAATAATATTCATATAAGGCAGTGCAGTTTTTGGAGTTCGGAATTGTTCCGGGTTAATCGGTATTGTACCGGAAGCTTCTAGAACCTTCCGGAAAGGGGCCAACGTGGTCCCACCTTCCGGGAGGGGGCATGGGCCTATGAGGGAGTGTCCTGGCCGCATTGGGCCTGGGCACAAGGCCCCATAGGGCCCAGCCGATCCTAGATAAGTTTAAATCGTTTAAACTAGAGATAAGATAGGATTTCTAGAAGGGAGAGTTTAAATCGTTTAAACTAGAGATAGGCTTGGAGGATGGGCAAGGGCTGGCCGCACCCCCCCTCTATATATAGAGGGCTGGTGCGCCCCCTCCCCCCCAACCTACACCTTCCTCCAAACCCTAGTTGCCCTGCTGCCCTCCTCTCTCCCTCCCGACTGTTTGTGGGCGAAGCCCTGCTGCAGAAATTCTCCACCATATACACCACGCCGTCGTGTTGTAGATCCAATCTATCTCTCCACCATACTTGCTGGTCCGAGGAAGGAGGAGACGTCGAGGTGCCGCACGTGTGCATCTCACGGAGGCACCGCCACTTGTGGTGCTGGATTGGATCGGATCGCAAGGAGGAGAAGCGAGTACGACTACATCACCCACGTTCCGACGAACGTTCCGCTGTGCGAATCTTCAAGGGTATGAAGATCTAATCCAATCTCTCTCGTTGTTTGCATCTCCTAGATTAGATCTTGGCTTTCCCTCTGTTCGCTTCCGTAGAAAATTTTGATTTACTATGCTGCGAAACCCTTCAGCCTTGCAGGGTGGTATCCCTCTTGAGCGCCTATCTGGACAGTCTTCGGACTACTCCATGCTTCGCTTGTTTGGTTGTGTTTGCTATGTTCTCCTTGCTCCTCGTGAACGCACCAAACTGACCGCTCAGTCTGTTGAGTGTGTCTTCCTTGGATACAGTGATGAGCATAAGGACTATCGCTGTTGGGACCCTGTTGGTCGTCGGATGCATATCTCTCGTGATGTTACTTTTGATGAGACGCGTCCTTTATATCCTCGTCCCACCGCTGGTACCTACCCGGTGGAAGATATCTCTTTTCTTCTCTTTCCTGACACACCTACTTCTACCCCTATTGTGTCTTCTTCAGGATCTCCTCCCCCTGATGTCTCTTATTCGACACCGTCCTCCTCTGCTCCGTATAGTTCTCCTAGTTCTCCTCGTTCTCCGGAGTCTTCCTCTACTATTCCCTCTTCTTCATCGTCATCTCCTACGTCGTCTTCCTCTGATGATCTTCCCTCTACTCGTCCTGTTCGTCAGCGTCGTGCCCCCAACCATTACTCTCCTAGTCAGTATGGTCTTTCTGTTGCCTTCGAGCCGACTTCTTATCGGGATGCTGAGCATCATCCTGAATGGCAGCTAGCCATGGCTAAGGAGATTGCTGCGCTTGAGCGCACTGGCACCTGGGATCTTGTTTCTCCCTCTCTCGGTGTTCGTCCTATCACGTGTAAGTGGGTCTATAAGATTAAGACTCGCTCTGATGGATCTCTTGAGCGCTATAAAGCGCGTCTCGTGGCTCGTGGTTTTCAGCAGGAGCATGGTCGTGACTATGATGAGACCTTTGCTCCTGTGGCTCATATGACCACTGTGCGTACTCTTCTTCCTGTTGCTTCTGTTCGTCACTGGTCTGTGTTCCAGCTTGATGTTCAGAACGTCTTTCTCAATGGTGAGTTGAGTGAGGAGGTTTATATGCAGACTCCTCCTGGGTATTCTGTTCCCGAGGGGATGGTTTGTCGTCTTCGACGTTCTCTTTATGGACTCAAACAGGCCCCTCGTGCCTGGTTTGAGCGCTTTGCTTCTGTAGTGACTGCTGCTGGTTTCTCCCCTAGTGCTCATGATCCAGCGTTGTTTGTTCACACTTCTCCAAACTCTCCAAACTCGCTATGTGCCTTCAGATTTACAGTTGGCGGATTTCTTCACGAAGGCACAGACCAGAGCGCAGCATGATTTCTTACTCTCCAAACTCAGTGTTGTGGATCCACCATGAGTTTGAGGGGGGGTGTTAGATGTATATATCTGTATATTGTATTTCCCTCATATGTTAGGGGTCTTCCTGCATATTTGCACTGTACCTGTACTATATATTTTGGCCTTTGGCCCCCAGAGGAGTACAAATTGTCTATTCCTAACACTATGCATCACTTATTTGCATTTGGTAGTATTATATGCTAATTCCGTGAAAAACCCTGTCCTTATTTGGAAGCTACTATCGCGAAACAGAGCCCGTAAACCAAAACCGTAAAACAGAATTTTAAAACGTGACATGCAAAGATGTAGATCTCGATGAGAGGTGGGATCAGCTAGTAAAAACATGAAGTATACTTAACTCGACTGAGTAAGTATTCCATGCAAACTTAATTGAAGTGGGGACACCGAAACAGTTCGTAGTGTGTTGAACCTTAATGTTGATGCCGGACGTCACGTCTGGTTTTTTAGTCCTCCAGATCCCTCTATCTTCCATTAATTGAGCATGATCTTTCTATTAAGAAATGGTACTTCGACTAATCTCAGAAAAAACAAATAAGACTTCACTATTATTATTATCTCCCTCTGAAAGTAGAATTCCATATATATGTAATCATGTTTATTTATTTTTTATAAAGTAGGTATCTCATCGTGCCAAATAAGCTGGGTGCCTCAAACTGGCACGATGTGTTCATGCTTTACTTCGACAAGGTCCAGGAGAAAGACACATCTTACTCATATGGTCATGACAAGGGGCCACATGATTAGACAGGTCTAACTACATAACAATTCATGCTTGTTTGACCAATGAGTGTATCCTGTTCCTCGCATGAGAAAAGACTGCCATGACTAGGCGAGCTAGTATCCCTGCCTGCCTGGGCCTGCCATGCCATGGAACCACCACGCCGTGCACGAGCGCAGACTGCATCAGCATGGTTCGACACGGACCACAGTCTGGGCAGGGCTGATGATTGATGCGCCGGCGGGCGCACTCGTGCGCCTTGCACTGTTTTGCACTGGCAAGCACGTTGTGGCATTATGGCCGGCGTGGCGCTCATCACGTTGAATTTGATTGCCGCCTTTGATTGTTTACTTTGCATGCACGGTTTGTACTGGCCAGTACGTATAACTATGGAATAGTTGTAGTATCAGTTAAAGAGAAAGGACGTACGTAATCGTAGTCTCGTGCACGTTCCCGATGCTTAATAGCAGTGGTATCCCAAATCTACAAGGGATCGAACATCAGGTTTAACGTTTTGATATCTCATTAAAAAACAGATTATTATTCAGTGAAGACGACGCTTTTACCAATTGTAAGATAATTAAGGTGACTTCGTCAATCTCAAGATCCGCTAGATCTGGGCCCTGGTTGGGCTGGGTGGGGGCCCGATCTAGGCCCTGGTCGGGCTGGGCGGGCCACGTCTTCTGTGGCCATGGTGGATGTCGAGCCGGCGGGCTCGGGCATGGGTCCGGTCAGGGCGGCGCCCCTCGACCATGTGGCGGGCGGCAGTGGTGGCCGTGTTGCTGCTCCGGCGTCGGTGGCGTCCGCTGGCTGGAGCTATGGATGCCGGGGCGGCGGCCCCGGGGACGCGGTGGCGGTTGGGTGCTCGGCGGTCAGATTTTGCCTCGACGCGGCGGTGGCGTGGGGGACGGCGCAGTGGTCTCGTGGGGGCGCCGCCTGGCTCCGGCGGTGTCTTGGCGGCTGGGGAGGGTCGCCGCGGGTGGCTGGCTGGCTGGGGCATGGTGGTCCTGGCCGGCTGTGCAGGTCCGTGACGGAGGTGTGCCATGGATTGAGGACAGCGGTGCGGCGGTGCCGCTTTGGTGGGCGAGGCGCTACCCCGGCGTCTCGCGATCGGTGGCAGGTTGGCGTGAGGAGCTCCCTGCTATGCGAGGAGGCCGGAGCGGCGGCTCTGGATTGTGTTGGTGGTGATGCTCTGCCTTTGGCTGCGCGGGCGGCGGGGCAGGGCTCCGTGGGCGTGGGCGTCGGCTCTCTCGCCAGTGATCTTGTTCGTCGACCGGCATGGACCGTCTCTGGGATAGTCCATTGGAGGTGGTGGCCGAGGTCTCCAGACGAAAGTCTAGCCCGACTTGGTCGGTGCCGACAGCGGCGACGCTTGAGGGCGCCGCTCACCCTCTTGGGGGTGTTGTCGTGGAGCCCCGACACCCTTCCGCCCATCACTCTGGGGTGAAAACCCAAATCTGGCTTGCTGGATTGGATGACGGCGGCGTCTTCTGGACGTCGTTACATCCTTGGAGGCGTAATTTTTTGGAGGGAGGGGAGCCTTTTTCTCGCGATCTTTGTGATGCCGGTTGAGTCGACGCCTTCGGGCCCTGCCGGCGTGTGAGTACCGCTGGCGTGTTTCCCTGCGGCCTGCCTCTCGCCATGAAGCCTGAGAGGCCTAGCCGTTTCCTACGGCTCTGACTTCCTCTCCGGGGACGTGGACCAGGCTTTTCGTAGCAACCGCTTTTGCCGTTGTGCTGGTGTCGTTCGGCGGTGCTCCTGACCTAGTCGTGCTAGGTCGCGTGGCCTCGTCTTGGTTTTTGCCGGTTTTCCTGAAAACTGTGCCGTTTGGGGTATTTTTTCGGTTTGGTTCCCCTTTTAATCGGACCCGTGTGTATATACGTCTGTATCAGGTTTTGGCCGGTTTCCCTTCCAAACCAGTCGATTCTCTTCTTCTAATAGAAAAGGCAGTGCTTCTGCTGGTTGCTCCAAAAAAAAAAGATCCGCTAGATAAATCTCTCAAACTGAGTCTTTAGAGGTCCTCATGGGGCAAGGTGGGAATGTGTGCGTTCATAGGGGTGAGTGTATATATGTTTTTTAGCGTTTGCGGGTTATTTTAAAAAAATCACGGTGTCCGCCCATATCGAGATCCATGTAATTGAATGCACAACACATCATGTCAAAACCATTTTCTGTGTTACATTTTGTGTATGTATCACCATGTGAAACATTGTTATATTTTTTTTTGCATCCTATAATAATATATTCCTAATTTCTTAGTATTTTGTTTCAAAGGAATTCTTATTAGTGTACACTATAGAGGAAGGAATGGTTAGAAAGTGAACTACCATGGTTATCGGGTGGTAACCGGAATTATTAGCCCCCTCCTCTTCGCCCCTGGTAAACTGGTTTACCACACAAAACATCCCACACATGTATAAATTTTGAATGGGTTACCAACTTAAAACATACGCCTCTACCTCGACCCTGTCCCCCCCCCACACACACACACGCGCTCCAACGCCTCTATCCCAAACTCCCTCCTTCCAAATCCGATTTGAAATGTTTTTGCATTTGAAATCCAAATTTTGTTGAAGAGCACCGTCTGATTATTGACAATGCTTTTCTCATAACATGAATACCTGAAATCCCGACCCCCTACCCGTCCCCCTCAACCGATGGGATAAATTGCAGGTAGCCAAATCCTTGTTCTAGAGTCATCGATGTCGGTTTCCACTTCGTGCACCAGTATTTTACCTTTCATAACACTTACACATCTCTACTTATCTAAAAAGAAGGAAGTGGTTCTGTTTTCTGCCAAATACCACTACGTCGTATTCCCTTACCCGACGCCCCATGTCTCTCATCCTCATGTGCAAGAAAAGAAACCTACGATGCCTCCACATCCACATATGTGACAGAGCCCTGATTCAGAACCGCACGAAGTCGAGGCCCGCCGGTCTTGAACCAAGGTTGCTGCCTCAAACCACCCTCAAATACTGCTGAGGTCCAATAGGTTGCCAAGATCTTCACCAGGACGGAACTGCCACCGACGTACCCCAACACACCGTCCCTAAGTTTTCAGGCGGCCGTGATGGTTTGAGATTGTTGTGTTGGTCGCCATCCAAGCCTTGGCTCCAACATGCTCTGTTGTACCTCTCTGCCAACCTCACCATACATCCCTCGCTCACGCCTCCACTCACGACCTAGAGACCGACGGCAGCCGCACATGTACCGTCCCTCTCCTTTCCTTCTTCCCCATGGCGGCCCCTCCCTTCCACCTCCCACTTGGCGTGAGCCCTCCACAATCCCCCATGGCCTCCCCTGTTGAGGCTCGTAGTTCAGCTCGATGTAATTCTAAAAAAAGGAGTTCGTAGTATGTGTTCAACCTTGATGTTGATGCCGGACGTCATGTCTAGTTTTTTAGTCCTCTAGATCATGCTATCCTTGACTAATTAACATGATCTTTCACTTAAAAAACGGTACTACTTCGATTGTTCCCAAAAGAAAAACAATCAAGACTTCAAGTCTTCAACTATTATTAATCATTTCCCTCTGAAAGTAGAATACCATATGTGATCCCAATTCTTTACGTTGTTAAAATGTGTATCTCATCATCGTGCCAAAAGCTGAAAGCTGGGTGCCTCAAACTGGCACGATATGTTCATGCTTTACTTCGACAAGGTCCAGGGATAAAGACACGTCTTACTCATATGTCATGACAAGGGACGACATGATTAGACAAGTCTAACTACATAACTATTTGTGCTTGTTGACCAGTGATGACCGCAACCTGTTCCTCGCATGAGAATAGACTGCCACGACTGCCACGGAACCACGTCCTGCACGAGCGCAGCAGCGCGTGGTTCGACACGGATCACGGTCTGGGCTGGGCCGATGATTGATGAACCGGCCGGCGCACTCGTGCGTCTTGCACTGGTGGCAAGCACGTTGTGCGTGGCATCATGGCCGGAGCGGCGCGGCCGGCGCTCATCATGATTGAATTTGATTGCCGCCTTAATTTGATTGTATACTTTGCATGCACGGTTTGTACTGGCTTGTACGTATAATTATGGAATAGTTGTAGTATCAGTTAAAGAGAGAGGACGTACGTACTAATCATAGTCCCGTGCACGTTTGCTTATGCTTGAACTCTGATCCACTTCTCAACCGTTCGCGGTATCCGGACATTTCCAGGTCCATGTAATTGAACGCACATGATGCACACCATGTCAAAAACGTTTACGTGATAAATTTTGTGTTTGTATCACCATGTGACACATGATGCTTCCTTGGATCCATTTATTATACTCCCTCTGTTCAAGAATAGATGTCATTTTAGATGAATCTATATACTAAATAGTGTCTAGATTTATTCAAATTTTGACAAATTTGAGATATCTAATTTAGGATGAAGGAAGTATTAAAAATCAGTGACACTTGTTATTTTTTTGAGCAGCCGACAGGAGCTCTGCCTTTTCAATTAGGAAGAAGAAAAAACCAAATGTTCAGTACAGGTCGGGCATGTTTGATTATAGCGTCCACGACACACACAAAAAAGACAAAACCTATGACAATTGATTCATAATTTCTTAGTAATGTATTATTGTTTCAAAGGAATTCTTACTGTACACCATAGAGCAAGGATATGGTCACTAAGCGAACTACCAAGCTTACCGGGTGGTAACCGGAATTTTCAGGCCCTTCATCTCTTCGCCCTCAGGTAAACTGGTAAAGGGTTAAGCATACAAAACATCTGACACTGGTTTAAATTTTAAATGAGTGGTTAGCCCAACCTAAAACAGATGCCTCTCACCAAATGCCCCCACTCCTCCCACGTCCCAACTCCTCTATCCTCATCCCAATTTTGATTTGAAATGTTTCTACATATGAAATCCAAATTTTGTTGGAGAATACCGTCAGATACTTAGCAATGTTTTTTGGTAACACGAATACCGAAATCCCCCCTCTAACCAACAGGAGGAATTGCAGGTATCCAAACTCCATGTCGTCAAGTCATAATGTTGGTTTCCACTGCATGCACTAGTCTCATACCTTTCAGAACACTTTCACATAGAATTAAAAGTCACCTTGTAAAACTTATTTCTTTCTCATTACAGTCACCGATCTCCACGAAAGAGGTGTTTGTTTTGTGAGAAGCAAATGATTATTTCACATATACGTTTATTTGTGTTATGTTACCATGGTGTTGAATTTATTGGCATCCGCGTGGGTTTCTTTGAGACAGCCAATAATTCAAATGATAATCACATGAAAAATGTGGTAACAAACCAGTGGAAGAATATACTCCCTCAGTCCTCAAATAAGTAATACTTCTAGATCTTGTCCAAAGTCAAAAAATTTGAACTTTGACCAACTTTATTGAAAAATGTAGTAACATATATGACATCAAATCAGCATAATATGAAACTATAGTTTAAGATGGATCTAGTGATATAAAATTGGTGTTGTTACTTTTTCCTATAAAAATAGTCAAACATTAGAATATCTAACTTAGGACAAGAGCTAGAAGTACACTGACGTGAGCACGGAGTGAGTGCAAACTAATACTTCACATTATAGGAAAAGGTCAAAATAATAGTGAGTTGCATTTTTCACAATTATTATTACATGTGTGTTATACTTTAGAATTAAGATAATAAAGGACCATTCTCAACTTTTTCCTACGAATCATTAGTTACCCCTAGTTGTTTCTTGTGTAACTAGTCACCACTCCGTCCCCACATTTTCAATCTAGTTTTTGAGTTTATAAAAAATGTGAAATATTTCATAAGTGTAACTATCTCACATGCCAGAATCCATCAAGAACCATGATTTCTTGTGACAGTTATAGGCTATTCCCTATGTTCCGAATTAGATGTATTTTGTTTAGATTCGCATATAAGTATATGCTAAAACACGTCTAATACATGATTGTAGACAAATCTGTGACTTAAATACATGCAAATCTAGATAAAACTACTATATCTAATTCAGGATAGAGGGAGTAGAAAAAATCATGACTATAAAACCGTCTTTAGAATAGAGATGAAGAGGGGTCCGTCTTTAGAATTAAACATATCCTTAAGAACAAAACATTTTTACAGAAAAAATTCAACACTTTTATGTTTAATAATCATTAAGTTATTATCACTACGAAGATTGACAACAAAATTACTCGTGGCGGTCCTTTTTCTAGTCCAAACCGCCATTTTGAACCTAAAGGACCAATGATTTCCCCGCACAAAAAATGCAAGGATTGATCATTAGCATACGAACTGGTCTAGATATCTTAAAATCAACGAAATCATGGCGCCCCCGACTGTTTTCACGACGCAATCTATCCCACCGCGACTTTGCGATCGCAACTGGGGCAGACACAAACACCACGCTTCGGTGCTACAACACGTCTAAATATATACGAATATATGCAAGTAGAAAAGTCATGACTATAAGACCGTCTTTAGAATAAAGATGGACCGTCTTTAGAATTAAACACATCCTTAAGAACAAACATTTTTTACTGGAAAAATAAAATATTTGTATGTTTAATTAAGTTATTATCACTCGGGAAATTGACGAACGAAATTACTTGTGGTGGTCCTTTTCTGGTCGAAACCGCCATTTTGAACCGAAAGGACCAATGATTTCCCCGCACAAAAAATGCAAGGATTAATCATTAGCATACGAAATGGTCCAGATATCTTAAAATCGACGAAATCATGACACTCCCCACTGTTTTCACGACTCATTCTATCCCACCGTCGACTCTGGGATCGCAACTGGGGCAGGCAAACAAACACTGCGCTTCCAATGCTCTGGATCCCCACAAGAAAATACTACTACCGAATTAGTACGACACCGCACCGACGATGCGGCCAAAAAAAGGTCGCACATCTTCGCGTGCTGCTCCTGCCGGTAAGCTTGTCCGTATCTGCCAGTACCTGCCACTCCATACGTGCGCCGCTCGAGCAGAGGCCACGCCACGCCGCGCGAGGACGGCCGGACCACGAGCGAACGTGTGACCCCGACGGTCCCGACCGCGCGCGCGCGGCGTCGACGTCGGTCTCCCGCAGGCCATGTGCGTATCTGATGCACGGGGCGCGCGGAGCGGCCGGCAGGATGCGCCCCCCCGCGGGGCTCCTTTGTCGCCGGGTCGAAGCGGCCAACGTGACCGGTAGGCGAGACGCAGCCCTCCGACGTGGCCACGACGATGGGCCCCGGCCCCTAACCGCTTCCCGCTGTGCGAGCCGTATTTGTGGCGGGAGAGAGGCGCGCGCGTTAACCAACGCAAAGTTGTTAGTGGCACGGGTCGAGAGGACATGTTGTAGATGGAGTACTGGACACGTACTACAGCAGACACTGTCCTCCATGAAAAAAAAAGTACAGCAGACATTTGCCTATGCGGTAGATAAAGACATTTTTCACACACGCTCTGTATCATTTACAGACCATGAAAGACTACACCCCTACTTTTTTTTTGAGATATACACCCCTACTTTTCATAATATAAGATGTTATGGTAACAAAAAATGTGGTGGAGAACCTGAGCACCAGCAACTGATTTTGAAAGAAAAAAATACTACCTAAATGTTTCAAAAAAATTCACTTATCGTACATGTCATGTTGATACTTGCTCGTGCAACTTTCAAAAGAGAATATGACAGCATGTGACATACACAAAAAACAAGAAACTGAGACTATTGTTATATTGTGAATAGTATACATCCACTTCTGATATTATGAACAATATAATTTATCATTTTTGTATAGGTTAGATACTTTTATATTTTATTAGGTTCAGACTTGCCATGCACATGCCTACATACATATATTCTCTACACGCATAATTTATGCCATATTTTTAAATTATTTTTCACCTTTTCGATTTAATTGTTCGAAACGGGTTCTAACGCACCTGAGATTCACGTCAGCGGTGTACTTAGAAGATTACTTAGTGTCTTGCAATTAATACTTGCAATCATATAAGGATGAGATGATCAAAATTAATTAAGAAAAGATGTAAAAAATGGCCCTTGTGATATACTCATGTATACTCCCTATGTTCCAAAATACTTGAAGTTCTAATTTTATTCTAAGTCAAACTACTTCACATTAACCACACAACTGAGTGATGAGGCAGTCAGGAGCCGCCCTGTAAAATCCATATAGGGTTCCTTCTCCCTCGTCAAAGACGATGCATGTCCGCCCGCCTCTGGTGGCCTCTCGCCGGCAGGAGGGTTCCCATTCTTTGTCTTTTCAATGTATTCTTCAGGATGGTGAGACGCCGGCTATATCTTGAAGGCAGAAAAAGGTCATCCTCGCCCTATCCTCGCTTAGGTGGTGCATTTAGTGCCAGCAGGGGATGCGTGAAGTCGTGTGTCCAACAGATCTCCTAGGACCCGGTCGGTTTTCGTGTTTGTTGATGTGGTTTCAGTTCTGTCTCTTCCTATCTATGATTTTCATCATCGACGATGGTCGGTGATCTGATGCGCTGGTTCTTTGTACTCCTGATGATGATTATCAATAGATCGATTGAATTTTTACACAAAAAACTACTTCACATTTGACCAAATTAATCGACAAATATATTAATAACCACACCACCAATTCCAGTTTACTAGATTCATCATACACTATATCTTCGTTGTTCGTAAATTATTGGTTGTAAGTATTAATGTATTTCTCATAAGTTTGGTCAAAGTTAGAGAAGTTTGACTAAATACAAACCTAGAACTTCGGTTATTCTAGAATATAGGGTGTATGTTACAGAAGGTAAAAGCTTTTCTCTCATCTCCAAGTCAGCAATCCTCATATTTGGTTCGCGTTTACAAAATGTTGACATCACATCATTACACGTGTGTCTCACTCTCCAATGACGGATCTACTTGCTAAGCACATGGCCAACTTGTGTTATGCCATTTTTGACTTAATTCAGCCCAACCCATGATGGGATGTATAACTTTGAAAATGATTCATATGATAACGAAATTCTAATTGTGCATTCATACATTAACCTAAAAAATGAACCGATGAACTAAAATCAGATACTAAATTCATAATTAAACCTAGAGTGAACTGTAACTAAACTTTGCAAAGTTAGCATGGACCAATGCTTAGCTATCCCATGGAAATTGAACCTTTACAATGTTGTTTCACATGAGTGAGACTCCAACTTGTGGCTAGGTGATCATTAATTGGGGGGGGGGGATCTTAGTAATGGCATGATAATTGAGATGTATGCGAAGAGGCTTGATACATTATTTTTGGTAGGCGGTCATCAGGTTAGTTCAATCAATGATGATAAATCATGAGCAAAATCTCATGATTGTGAGCTCAAGCAAGCTATAAATTAATGGGGAAAACCACATATGGGCACTCGAAATTGAAACATCAAAGCAATGAGTGACAGTGTGACATGAAGTAGGGGGAGGACCATGGTAGCAAGGAATTCCAACAAAAAATAGATAATAAATTATCAAGTTCAAATAAATACTATATCTTTAACATTTTTTTTGCTAAAATTACTCCATTTGTTAGGAAATGATGGTCAAAGTTCTCTCTAACTATTGTGACAAAAGTTAGTAATTATTAGTCCTTCGGGTTGTCAAGCAAAAAAAATGATAGGGCCAAAACTTCACTTTTATGCAATAATATTAATATGTTGAAAATGATGGTCAAGGAAATCCATGACCATTTTGAACATGAACACATCCCCGTGTTTTAAATGGAAACATTAAAATACACACATCTTAGAGGTGAAACCGGTGCACACAACATACAAAAATACATAAAAAATTCAGATAAATCTAAGAACAAGTTACGGTGTAGATACAACGTTAAACATTTATGTCATAAAGTATATCAAGTAAAAATTGGAACACATCCCAGGAAACAAAAATGAACAATTCAGCTTTTGTAGTACGAATGAGCTCAATTCACAAACAAATCTATAATAAGAACTATTTATAACATCATTTACTTCTTTATGATTCTACTATTGTGGGTAGAATTTATGTTAAAGCTTTTTGACTTGGTAGATATATGTTTTATCTCGATGCGAAATTATTTCCAAAATTCTATACAACTTTTTCTCTACGCACCTTTTGTTAGAAATAATGGTAAATCATTAGACACATGTGTGATTTCAGATTTTCGCTAAATCTTAAAGCCCATGTATATGGAAGCCCATATGTGATTTGGCCCAAGTTGGTGGCAGCTCACATGTGTGTGACAAGAGCTGTGAGAGCTAAAGTTAGTCTCACATGACAAGTTGAAGGAGAGTTGCACCAACTTATAAGGTGGAGTGTTGCACCACTTTGTAAGTGAGTGACAATAAGAAAGCTACACGCGCGCTCCTTCTCCGACGACGCCGCTCGCATGCTTACCTCGTCACGACGCGCGCGTGCCGCGGGTTGCGGGATCTCGCCGAACTGAACTTTATTTTGCTGCTCAGGAAAATGTGTGCGGTTAGATAGACGTGTCCTGTGCGGCTTCCACAACGCACGACACCAAACCAATATAGGGTTTTGCCATCCTTTCTGCTTGCGCCGCCACCGTAGTCTACTCCATCCCGCTTGCCGGCGTGCACCGGGGGTCGGGAGAGCAGGTCTTCGGAACTACTCGCCTTTGCGATCCTGTACGGGAGAGGGCGAATAAAGTTTTTGGGGAGCGCTCTGTGCGACTGCTCAAGTTCGTCATTACGGTGCGTCTTTCCGGTCGTCAAGCCGAATCTCGTGAGCGTCGTCTTCAACGCCAACTTCTTCGACAGGCTACTGCACCAACAGCGACTACATCGACAACCGATCAGTACGTACACCGTCATCAGATCTGTTGTTTTACTATGGCTGTTAGTGCGTATAATCTGCTACTGTTCAGGTTGATCAATACATATAGTATGTTAGAGGTTCACGTGATTGTAGTTGCTATTGCCATGATTTATATTCTGAAATTAATCGTGAAAATTATGCCTAATATTCTAACACCTTTTTTCCTCGGGTGCACTGGTTGCACCACAAGGACGTGCGCATACAATTGCTAGTGTAAACTTATGAAAATATAATATTATAAACATATGTTTCATGTTAAATCAAAAGATATACCATTCCGTTTTACCAGTCTAGATATATTTCTTGACTATGACATGTAGAAAGTGAAAAAAAATAAGATTTCTGTTTTTTTCTAAAATGCCAATCAAGTCACGTAATATTGATCAGGAATTAAATATGCATTTGTATGAGCTAAGGGATTACTATTTTTGAACTATAAGAGGGGGTACATGATAATTTTTATAAAGCAATCGTTTAGGGTTGGAAGCATTCAGCCGATGTTACAAAATTGATGCAGTCGCAATGAGGAACAGTCTATAGCGTGCGTTTCCTAGTGGGTTTGGTCAACTAAATGAGGCCTACCGGCGCCATTGACCCTGGCTGCTTGCGTGCTAGTTTTGGTCCAAGGAGATGAGCTAATCGGGGAACTCATTTCCTCTCTTTCCCTCTACTTTTTGCAAAAGGAAATGTGAGGTCGATTGAACCGACAAGGACGTCCCATGTTTCTACCTCAAATTACTAACTGCACCCGACTAACTCAATACATCATATCTGGACGCATTACCCTACTTTCATCTACAGACAAATACGATAGGCTGTTTAATTCATCCAGCATTACTGTCAGCGGCAGACCCAGAAAATTTCTAAAACCCGGACAAACTCTTAATTTAGAGGTTAATTTTATTAATTTTTACCTTTGATAAATAGTATTTTTCTCGAAATAGGCTTGCGCCCCGCTATATTTATATAGCAAACCACCGATACAAGGATACCACCGCTGGGGCAAAACAGCACAATCTGAGCCCAAGAGAAACAAAAAGGAAAAAAAGAGAAAACAATGCCGAGAACGGCGGTTCGACTAAAACGAAGGGGATTCTCCACCGCTGCGCCCTCCGACAAAATTCCACCCTGCTACTATCGCTCCGAAGCGCCGTGCACCAAGCAACACCTCCAAGAAGGAAAGCGACGATGACGCCGCTGCTGCCCGGATCATTCCAAGGGGACTCCCCGGAACCAATCCTGGGGTTTCCCCCGGTCCACAACGGGGTGTGGGGAAAAGGGATCTCCGACGCCCTTCAGGAAGGAAGGCGCGCCGGTGCCGAGACAGGGATTTCTCCCGACCCCCAAAAAAACCACACCTCCGGGCCCTCCGGAACGTCCACCAACCTTGCCGTCCACCAGCGCGTGCCACCACGGTTTTGTAATCACCCCCGCCATCTCACCGAGGTCACATTGCGAGGCCGGTAAATACGATAAGCAAGGAGCACCGGCGAGGGTCAGTGGTACAACGCCACCCGGGAGGGAACTACCTCCACCACCTCCGTCGTCGGGAGGCGGTAGCCGACCGGGTGTAGCAGCAGGACACACCAGGCCCGCCGGCCCGGTCGAGCCCGAGAGGGCCCGTGAAGTCCCGCTGCAACACTGCAGCAGGGGCACCGCCGCCGCCACCAACCCATGCCCAAGCTCTGCTACCTCATCCACCGGAGAAGCCGCAGCCGCAGCCGCGCCAGGCATGGCCCGTCCAGGCCCAGATGGATCCCTTTTGGGCCCAGATATGGGCAGACAGGGCTCTGCCGTCCGGCGACCAGCCGGCCACCGCAGCCCCCCGCAGCCAACGGCCACGCCGCCGCATCGCCACCACCCGGTCGCGGGTCTCACGCCGACGAGCCGGACCGTCCACCGTCGAGGAGCACCGGCGCCGTCGGGAGGCCCTGCCCTCCGTTCGCTCGTCGGGAAGAGGCTGACCCGCCGCCGCCAGCCCCGCGCGGGAGAAGCCCGGCGACTTATGCCGCCGGCGGCGGCTGGGGAGAGGGAGAGGGAGGGGGCGGTGGGTGGGAGGCGGCGAGGGTTCGCCCGTCGCCCACAGGGGGGCGAGCGAGCGAACGGGTCCTGTTGGCTCGATAAATAGTAATTTTAGACTTGCCGGCCGGGTCCGAAACCCGGACGCGTGCCCAGGCTGCAGAGACGCTGCGTCCGCCTATGATTACTGGAATACCAATTTTCTTAAGAACACATTATATCACCAGTAATACTGCTCATAGCAGACACGACAGCGTTGTTGTTCAGATTGGTTCACCAAATTCGTGTCACTCGGACCCTCGCACTTGATTTCACAAAATCATTTTGTCCAATAGTACTCACTGAGCCATCTAGACAAACGGAAATACTCTCTTCGATCTATAATAAATGTCATTGTTTTGAACTGCGGATCAGAGGGAGTAGTAATTTGCACGTCCTCAAACTATATATGTAACTATGATCTATGGTTCGACCACACGAGAACACATCCGTTCTTCTAGGAAATCCAATTTGGCTCCTAGGACTAGGTGTATATCTACTCATTATGTAAAACCATATTTTAAGATGTAATCCCTTTCGTTTTATAATATAAAATGTTTTAACTTTATGAAAAAAGTGTAGCTATACCTATTTTACTGTGTAAGTTTACTCCAAATCTACACACTAAAAGAGATCTAGATACACTCGTTTCATAAAGTTAAAATATTTTATATTATAAAACAAAAGGAACAATAAAAAACAAGTGTATATTTTATGTTCATGTATAAATTTTGTAAAATCTAGACAAAGCTGTTTGTTAATTTGCGACAGAGAGAATACATTTTTGTCCCATGCGTAAAAATACAATTTTCGACAATCCAATGCCAATATTCACATGACGACATTTCCATTGTTTTATTTGGCCATGGGAAATATTATTTTTTTCACGAAAATTTGTGTGTACATACCGGACTTACACTCAGATTTATTTTGCATTTTAAAATAATTTTAATAACAGATTTATTTACAAGCTAGGAGGAAAAAAAAAACACCACCTCCCATTCTCCCCTCCGGACCGGTCGTTCATGACCGTGTTTTCAACACTTCTGCTCTGAAAAAGAAAGGCCATTCTGGACGTTGCGTACGTACGCAGAAAAGAGCACCATGGAATGGACCATGGCGTAGATAAGATCCATCATCCTAATTCCTACAGTATGGTCTTTATGGATACTGTACGTAGGGCGCGTATGGACTCCATCAGAGCCACCCACCCCAGTGACCCAACGCACGGCTTGCCGGTGGTGCACGGGCGCGGGTACGCGTACCGTAACCTGCCCTGCCCGCAGTTATCAAAGGGAAGAGCCGTTTGGTCTTCCTTAATTACGCACTCCCCCTTAATCCCGCCTCCGCCGCGCTAGCCTGTTCTGTTTGTAACCTCCATCTCTCCTCCCCACGCTGCTCCCCCCCTCCCACCGGCCACCACCTCTTCCCTCCGCTCTGCTCTGTTTCTGCAGAAGCAAAACCCCCACGCCAAACTGGCAGCGGCGAGTCCGCGAGGCCACGCCCGTCTGGTGCTCGCGGAGATCCCGGTGGGGCCCCGAGGAGGCGCGACGGCGTTAAGGGGTTTTCTTCGCTGCCGGAGCTCGCGAGGTGAGGCTTCTGGCGCCTGTCCTGTCGATTTCGGAGCTGGGTGCTTAGGGTTCGCTGCTGCGCGGGGAGCTGCTGGCGCGGCCTATCTGTGGGAGAATTTTCGGTTCTGCGCCGTGCTGTTGTTTCGGTTCGAGGAGGAGCGCCTTCAGAAGAAATTCGAGGATGATGAGGGGTTGTGCGATTGGGGCTGGTTCAGCCTTCAGTGCAGGAGCCTGGTGTTGTGTTTGCTGTCGCTAGCTCGCTAGCCTGTATACTACAGCTCAGATGATCTAGATGAGCTCTGCTTCGGGTTGTACGGAGATTAACATCGGCGACCCCGCTTGGCTCGTCTCGTCTTATCTTGGGTTCGTCGACGTTCTCGAGTGAATGGCAATTCCGATGGGAGGGTGGGGCTGGGGCTGGGGCTGGGGCTGGGGCTTCTTTGTTTTCTTCCTGTGTTATTACGGCGTCAGTCTTGAGAAATTTGTCTTCGCCCTGTTTTACCTGTCCTCGTCCTAGCGCAGCTTTTGGGAAATTACAAGGCTACCTACGCTCTGAGCTGTTTGATGATTTGGATTTCGATGGTTGATTAGTCCGCGCTTCAATTTTTTACTGCTGCTATTAAACAATCCTATTTGGTGACTTTACACAACCTGTCTCGTAGCAGCAATGCAGACGCAGTAAGCCCCTGCAGTGATCCAAAGTAAATGTCTCAGTCCAAATCCATTTACCCTGCAATTTGTGCTTGATTCACTCTTCTTGTTGGGTGAATTCTTCGAGCAAGCCATCATCAAGCATCATCGAATGTAGACCCAACAATCGATACGGAACACACATGAGCCATATACTTTTTCGTATCTTCATCAGTCGATTTCATCGATGAAATTTCCCGGCAACTTCAAGTGAAATACTGGTTGTTTATTATTGGCATGTGCTGTGTCCTGCTGCTTTGTTTTGTTCTTGTTTGCATCGAAGGTTACGAAACCTCGAGCATGTTCCTGGTTCATAAGTGGCGCATTAAACAAAAAGGTCCTTGGTTTCCAATGCCACTTCCGATGAGAGATTTGTAATCTTCTAGGCAAGAGATTCGTCTCACATGCATGTGATGATGTGGATTTCCCTGTCTGTCCCCAAACCCTCAGAATCTCCGCAAATAGTTTTGTTTATTGGCCTTGTCCTTGCTCTCGAGTGCCTCATGTTACCATAGCACCAGCAATTTGCACAAAACATCTTCTATCTTATATTTTTTTAGGGCATGCATAGTGCTTTTATAAATGCACACTCCTCCTTCGCTTAGGAGCCTCAATTATATCACTTCTCCTTCCCTGGTCCAACCATGTCATCTCGGTAGAGGATTGAGGGAATAGCTACCGCAAGTTTTGTACTCAAACGGGTATGTTATTCAGTTACCTGCAGTTTCTGGATCACTTGCCTACATTGTTTAAACACGTTGATGTTGTGTCTTTTCTTTGCTTTTGCAAGTCTGGATAGTTTTTCTTGTTTGTTTCAAGTGAATCTGGTTGAGTGCTTTTCGTCATTTGGCCTACTCTGATTGTTTGATGTTTGTGTGTGGCCCTTCTGTAGATCTGGGTGACTGCAGCAGCCTGCAGGGAGCTAGTTTCCTGAGACACAGATTGATGTGGTTGGTTCTAGAAGTTGCTACCCTTCATGGATGTTCTTAAGAGCGGTGTGCAGAAAGCTGCTCTTGTTGAAGAAACTCAAAGACCGCCACTAGTTCCATCTGAGAAGCACAATGCGTCCTCTGTAAGCCGAGCGAGAGATGTTGCATCCAGGTACAAGAGTGGTCAGGCTGTTACCTCGACAAGGCGATGCACATCTCCTAGTCTTGCCCGGACCTCGACAACTGATGGCACACCAGTGCCCAAAAGGGCACAGTCGGCAGACAGGAGAAGACCCACAACACCTTCAACCCCTTCTTCTAGGGTGTCAACACCCTCAACCCCAATATCAAGGTCTGTCACACCAGTCCGTGATACCATCAAAGAGGTAAATAAGAGTTCTAGGTGTATAGCAAACGAAAGGTCTCCACATGGTTTGTGGCCAGCAATGCGGAACCTGTCTCCCTCCTACCAGTTGGGGTCTGTGGTTGCCTCTGGTAATAATAAGAAAGATAAGGTAGTCTCTAGCCCATCTTTAGATCAGACCAAGGGACAGGCCAGTGTTCCAACTGAGAGGAAGAGGAGTCCTCTGAGAAGGAAAAAAGTTACTGAACAATGTGAGAATGCTCGACCTTCAGATGACCTACCTAAGAGGGCAACCGAGCAAAACCGTTGGCCAGCCATGATAAGTGGGCGTGGGCCTGCCAATCTTATGTCAAATACTGATCTTTCTGAGAAATCTAGCAGATCGGTCCCTGTGTCAAATACTTCTAGAGGGCTTTCACCAAGAAAGATTCCTACCTCTGAAGTCACGGGTAAAAGGCTGAATCAATCATTGGATGACGTGGCACGGAGATTGGCTATTCATGCAAACAAAAGAGATGAACAGTTAGACTCTGTGAATGATGTTTATTCACAGACAACAGAAAGATCTAAATATGTGAGCCGTCCAAGTAGGACAATCACTTTACCTGTTCCTGTTCTTCATCGCTCATCATCACCAAACAAGGTCTTGTCAGCTGCATCATCTGCTTCTAGGGCTTTTCAAAGTCCATCTCGGACAAGGCCTTCAACACCTTGCCGTTCACAAAGTGCTGGAACTACTCAACCAGGTGTTACATCTCCTGTTGTTAGCTACATGGTTGATCCAAGAAAGGGAAGGAAGAATGCCAGCCAAACTGAAAATGTCCATCAACTGCGCTTGCTGCATAATAGATACTTGCAGTTGCTCTTTGTAAATGCTCGTGCGGAAGATGTTCTATCTTTCCAAAATTCTACTGTCGAGGTAAACTTAGCATTTTTTATTTTAAAATGTTTCAAGTTGCTCTGTTTCGTGCAAGGACCTAATTCCTGTTTTTTTACTTATATATGCTAATTCACTTGATCCATAATTTCAAGGATACCAACACAGCACACTCTCATTTTGTACCCTTTTTTGGCAAAACTTGAGGATAGAAACATCTTATAGCTCATCAACAATAGGCTACCTAATTAGGCATGTGACTGTTTCAGGCTCAGTTTCAGTGAAGACAATACTGCCAACAGTTTTTGCATTACAAAAATTTGCTCGTATAGTCATACATATGTTTAGAAGTACGTGGTCTAATGAATTTAGCATTGGAACTTTTGGTGTAGTTGTACTTTTCTTTTGAGCTTTGCTTCTATTTTGTTTAGTGATGTTCAGTGGATGAAAGAGTTTTCCCTGTTCTCGTGTAAAACAGAATATTCTATATAATGTTTGGAGGAATACCTCGAATTTGAGGGATGCTGTTAATTTGCGAAGAATTATGGTGCAACGTCATCAGGAAGTGTTGAAGCTGTATGGCATTCTGCAGGAGCAGGTAAGGTGCACTTCATGCATCAGTGGCTTAGTTCTATAAGCTCCCAAGCATACTGCAAAACTCATGTTATTTCTCATTTGGCTATAATTCCACTTTGTCACAAGTTGGCACAAATTTGCTACAATGTTCCTGTTGATACCAATTGAAACATAGTACTCCCTCCGTCCCAAAATAGATGTCTTAAATTTGTCAAATTTGAATGAATCTAGACACTATTTAGTATATAGATTCATCTAAAATTTGAAAAAGCTAAGACATCTATTTTGGGACGGAGGGAGTACAATTGTTTCAAAATGTCCTCTTTGAAAGATTAAAACCTAATTGCATCGTGATAACACGAAAATTTGGAATATGCAATATAGGGACATAGTTGTCATATCACACATTTGCACTTCTCTTTTTCTCGAAAAGAGAGTGATATGAAACCTGAAAATTAGGGATCTGAAAGAATCCATGTAATGATCAATGACCATACTACGTGAATTATGATTGTAAATGCAATACATCACCTCTTTTATTCTGCTATTATTGTGATTCAGATTGCTTACCTGGAACAATGGCCAGCACTTGAAAAGGAGAATAGTCTATCTTTATTTCGGGCAACGGAGGCTCTAAAAGCAAGCACACTGCGGCTTCCAGTCACATCTGGAGCGAAGGTATGCTGTGAAAAACTGCATTGATTAAACTTGGAATAATTTTGTGGTTGCACTTCTACTTGTGCCAAATATTACGTTTGCCATTGTGACTGATGGTATTGCCATTGTATTAACAGGCGGATGCAATTAGTCTTAAGAATGCTGTAAGCTCAGCTGTTGATGTCATGCAAGGTTTGGGGTCGTCAGTCCACTGTATGCTTTCCAAGGTCAGATATCTTAGGAATTTACACTCCACATTTACTTATTCGCTAATAAAATAAAATCTTTAACCGTAGGCATATCTTACTTTATCTCATGGTTTGATACACATTCTTCACAATCCCTGGTAATGAATGCTAATCTTCCGAGTGTTGGTATTTTTCATGGGAATCCTCAGCTTATAAAACACTATTTTACATAAAAAAAGGTGATGAACATATATTGACGTTTAAATCACTAACATATGAATAAGGCCCCACCTATTTTTTTTGCCATTGATAGTTGAAAGATTTCTGTACACACCCTCGATTTTGCATGATTTGAATTTGACCTTCATAAGCTCATGACATCAAGTGGACTGAAGTGCAGAAATTGAAGAACTAAGAAAGGCCATCGCTCGCCATTAACACAATTTCTTGTCAAAGTCTGTTTTAACTGAAAGTATAGCATCTTTCGTGCCAGGTTGAAGACAAGTCATATTTGGTCTCGGAGCTTTCAGTCGTTGCAGGACAAGAAAAGGTCATGCTTGATGAATGCAGAGAACTCTTAGCTATGGCAGCAAAACTGGAGGTACTTACATTCTATTCCCAAGAATTTCCTTCTACGAAGTGACCATAAAGCTCCGAAATTTGAAAAACATACTCCCTCCGTCCTAAAATAGATGTCTCAAATTTGTCAAAATTTGGATGAATCTAGACACTATTTAGTATATAGATTCATCCAAAATTTGAAAAACCAAAGACATCTATTCTTGGGCGGAGGGAGTAGTAATTTCTTTCTCTGGCTGGTGGTGAACTGGTGATTAATTGTTCACATGATGGCAGCAGTTGTACACAAGGTCTTAATAGTGCTATTGTATCTTTAACCAGGTACAGGAGTCTAGCCTGCGGACACATCTTATGCAAGTTAAGGACTTGTCCAGATGAATTAACAACCCAGGCAAATATATAAGATATATACAACGGTCTTTTTGAATAGGTACAACTGTGCAAGTTGAGCCTGTGACTATAACAACATATTGTGCAAAGAGAAAAGGTAACAAAACAAAAGAATGTTAAACATCCCCTGGCGATCAAGGTGCGATGCTGTGCAGATGACAAATGTGCTTAGATATGATAGCTTGTAGGTCTCCTCATGTGTAAATTGCTTTTACCATATAGTGCACTTCTAGCCTCTTCTCTCCTTTTAGTTTTTTTCTTGATCTGTTAGTAATTTCATTTTAGGGGTAGAGCCCTATTCTTTTCCAATGTATTTTTTGACACCTAGAAGAGAATACACAAAATGAAATTCAAGGAAAGAGATACTAAAATATATCGGATTCTCCATCGTGTGCAACCTGTGTAGCCAGATTTTGCAATTGTACTCTCTCTGTCACGTCAACCAACTCCATTGTTTGGGAATACTGGCATCTCAATCGGACCAATGTACATGTTCCCGTTGGATTGCAGCTTACTCTAAAGTAACACTTGTGTGGTACACATTTATGATGCTTTGAATATTGGAATTCTACTTCTTCATTTTGAAAATTTGAAGTATTCAGATTTTGGAATACTGTATCATACAGTATTGGATTCCCTAGCTGAGGCTCTTCAGCTAAACAAGAAAACCTGTCAAAAGCGTTCTCTCGCTGTTAGTAGAATGCAAATTCTACAAGGTGCACGCATTTTTTTCTGTTACTCCCTCCGGCCCATATTAATTGACTTTGATTTGTCAAATTTTGGATGAACCTATATACTCCCTCCGATCCATATTAATTGACTTTGATTTGTTAAAATTTGGATGAATCTATATACTAAATAGTGTCTAGATTCATTCAAATCTAGATAAGTCAATTAATATGGGCCAGAGGGAGTACTAAATAGTGTCTAGATTCATCCAAATTTTGACAAATCCAAGTCAATTAATATGGGTCGGAGGGAGTACCAAAATTGTTTAAGCTGCAGTCTGTATGCTATGCCACACTCCAACTTTAGTTTGGTTCATGATCAAGTAGATGCACCTATTAGCTACATTAGGCTTTGATAGAACCAAATTACTAATTACCCACGGGTGCAGTCACAGGTTCACATCTAAAACACATGAATACCATCCTTGCTTAACATCATAACCTGGTCCTTTGTTCAATTCTTGTTTTAACCAATTCTGGCCCCCAAAATATTACACAAAACATAGCATGAACAAAACATCAACAATACAAAACTTGCGTCCAAATTGTTCTCCTCCCTATGCACAATCTCCAAAGATTCTTGACCCGCTCAGCAGTTGATGCCACACTGCTTCACGTCAGGCCCCTTGGCCTTGACAGTGAACGGGTCGATCCTGACCCAGAGCAAGGAGAAGATGGAGGCCAGCAGCACAGACCAGATGATGACAATGGTGGGCGTCCTGTTCTGCCTCCCCATGAGACCCTTGAGGAACGGGTACAGATGCACGATCACCCAGAAGGCGAAGAAGAGCTTGCCGAAGAGCGGACCCCATGACTGGTAGCCGTTGTTGATGGCGTCGGAGATTCCTGCAACGACGCCGATGATGTTGATGACCAGCAGCGTCGTCGGTGGTATGAGGAGGGTGGTCCACTTGAAGGCGTAGAGCTCTGCGAACTCATCGTCTTCGTCACCTGTGGCCTTGGAGGTGACGGTGAAGTTGGTGTCGATCCCGGCCAGGACCTTGAGCAGGCCCTGGATGACGGCGAACAGGTGAGCCGACACACCGCCGATGACCCAGAACTGCTCGTTCCTCCACCACTCCTCGATGCTCACACCGCTCCACCGCAGCTCCAGGATGCCGGTGGCGAAGATGGAGATGAAGAGGGAGATGAAGAAGAGACTGGCAAATGTACTAATCTGCAGCAACAAAAGAACACCCCAAAAGCGTCAGATATTTGAACCTCTAAATTTTGGCGGGAAGAAGGACGATGGAGAAGGCTGGCCGTGTAGCACTGACCGGCGGCATGATGAACTTCCCCGTGAGGAGGCAGACGGCTGGGAGGGTACAGTAGGCGAGCAGCGGCAGCGAGGTGAAGGGGTAGATGGTGGTGTTGATGTAGGCGAAGCGCTCGAGCCACTTGAGGTTGCCGCCCTTGTAGCCGTAGAGCAAGGGACTGTGCCGGCTGAAGAAAATCTCCACGGACCCCAGCGCCCACCGCAGCACCTGGTTGAGACGGTCAGACAGATTGATCGGCGCCGACCCCTTGAAGGCGGCAAGCTTGGGCATGCAGTAGATCGACCGCCACCCGCGGCAATGCATCTTGAATCCAGTCAGGATGTCCTCCGTGATCGACCCATAGATCCAGCCAAGCTGCATTGTTCATGGCAGGAAACAAATCAGTACTTGAAGGAGACAGATGTCTGAACTCTGAAGTGATGGTCTTTGTGTTTTTTCTGTACCTCTAGACCCCAGTCAGTCTTGTCCTCGTAGCCACAGCTGATCACATGGATGGCCTCCTTGAGGAGAGCGGCAGGACTCGAAGATGGTGGGACGCCGCCTTCCTCCATGAACGTCGACGTGACAAACGCCGCAGATTGTCCGAAGCGCTTTTCGAAGTTCATTTGGGACATCATCATCTCCTTGTCACCGTCCATTCCTGAAGAGTCAAAGACAGAAATGTAACCAACCTGCTGCAGGCCACTGTACTAAAAACAAATCTTCAGTGTTTGCTTCCTCTGAAACTTACTTCCATCAGCTACGCCCTCTGGCAGCCCGTCCATGGCGTTCTTTCGCTTCTTGCGACCGAAGCACGGGCAGCAGTCACAGGTGACCATCTTCGGCCTCTTGGGGCCGCTAGGAGGGTTGTACCCGTAGAGCGCCTGTCGCCTGAACACACACCCTGTTCCGACATACACCGGTCCTTGGATACCGTCCAGCCCCTTCATGTTGATCTGATCGCCAAGAACTTACTAATATCAGATACACCACTCGTGATTTTTTTTCCAGACATGGCGATGGAATGGTAGGCTCACATCAAAGAAGACGGTGTTCCTGTTGGCGTATCGGTCGTGTGCGTCGATGCCGTCGAACCTCTGAGGGAACTGCACGTAGCAGACCTTGCGACCGACCTGCGGGTCCATGAGGAAGCACATCGCCTCCCGGATAGCCTTGCTGTTGTTGATGTAGTGATCACAATCCAAGTTGAGCATGAAGGGCGCGTTGGTCAGCACGGCGGAGACGCGGATCTGTCAGGTGAAAATTCAGAGAACAGTCGTCAGCAATAGTTCCAGCATTTGCAAGTCGCCGAAGAAGAGATGTAATGGGTGCAGTTGCAGTACGAGAGCGTTCATGGCTCCGGCCTTCTTGTGGTGCTGGAACCCGGGCCGCTTCTCACGGGAGACATAGACCAGGCGCGGCAGCTCGTTGCCCTCGGTGTCGAGGCCGCCGCTGTGCCCCAGGAACACCTGGATCATGCCGGGGTGGTCGCGGGTGTTGTTGCCGGGCCACGGCGTGCCGTCCTTCATGATCCACCCCTCGTCGGGCACCTTCTGCGCCTTGGACACCAGCGCGTTGATCCGCACCTTGAACTCCTCGTACTCTCTCTGCCCATCCACCCATCAGACGAAAATGATCAGCAACGTTCTTCACTTGCTAAGCAGATTAATTCAGCGAGTTGCTGTCAAAAGGTACCTTCATGGCGCGGCGCTCCTGGACGAAGGTCGGCTGGACCTTGTCCTTGAGGTAGTCGACCTTCCTGGAGAAGTAGAACTCTGGCGCGCGGGGCTCGATGCTGAACTTCTTGCAGAAGGGCACCCACTTCCTGGCGAACTCCGCCGTCTCCGACAGCGACTCGAAGGACAGCATGGACGCGCCGTCGTCCGAGACGTAGCACGACACCTTGTCCACCGGGTAGTCGACGGCCAGGATGGACAGCACCGTGTTGGCCGTCACCAGCGGGGGCTCCTTGAGCGGGTCCACCGTACTCACGAACAGATCCACCGCCGACAGCATCGACGGCTCCCCTTCCCTCTCATACCTGCACATTTCATTTTCAGAGTTCAGAGGTATACTATGGATGGGTAGTTTTTGGATCAAGAAAGAAATCGTGACGGTGGCAATGAAGGACCTGAGGGAGAGGCGGTCGAGGTAGGTCTCGCGGTCGATGGGGTACCACTTGGGGAACTGATCGAGGATCCAGGAGACGGCGAACCAAATTTCGCAGACAATGGAGGTGAGCCACAGCGGGATGGCCTCCGGGACGGGGTTGAGGATACGGTAGCGGAGGAAGACGCAGAGGACGAAGAGACGGAGGATGATGACCATCCGGTACGGGTTCACCTTGCTCGACGCGATCGACACCTTCCTCGACAGCGGCTGCCTCGCCTCGTCGTTCCTGCACACCACACAAAAGTTCAGGTGATCAGTAACGGTTCTTTGGATTTTTGAATGAAGTACGGTACAGCGGGCTGGGTTTGTTGTGAGGATTGCATACAGGGGCACGTCGGCGTCCATGTCGTCGGGGTCGGCGCCACCGTGCTTGGACTTCCAGTCATCCATCCTCTCCTTCCAGCTGACCTCCTTCCTCTCGTCCCATTTGGCACTCCCTAATCAATTTTCTCCTTATCAGTAACTTAGGCACACGAGGCACACGAGGAGTACAAGTTTTGGAGCAAAGTACTGACCTGGCTCGGAGATCGGGTACGGATGGATGCGCTTGTGCAGGGAGGAGGTGAACTCGCTATGGCCATGGCCTGCTGATATCGGGAACTCACCGCTCACCTACGAGAATGAACAGTTTAACTGGTCAAAATCCTGAGCTAGCTTGAACTATCCAAGCAACACGTAATTTGAGCTAAAGGATTCATGCGTACCGGCATGGAGCGATTGCCGGTGATGATGGGCGGGATCATCGGGGTGTGGTTGCCATCGCCGCCGTCCTCAGAGGCCCTCCCGTAGCTCATCTTGCCGTGCAGCATGGCCTCGGTGATCTGGCTGTTCTGGATGGCGCCATGCTGCTTGTTCTTTTCGTCGTCGATGTTGAACTCGTGCTCGAGGTCGTCGATGTCCTCCTCGTCCTCGTCCCCCTGCACCCTGGGGCTCCCCTTGAGTCGCTTGTATCGGGTCTTGCACTGCGGGCAGTTCTGGGTGCCCTCCCGGCGCTCGTACTCGTAGCATGGGCGGCACACCGGGAAGCCGCACTCGTTGCAGGCGACGAAGAGGTCGCCGTCGACGGTGAGCCCGACCTCGTCGCCGCATATCTCGCAGACCTGCCCGCTGAGCGCGCGCAGCGGCTTGTGGTCCTCGTGCCCCCGGATCAGCACCAGCTCGTTCCGGTTGTGCGAGCCGGCCACCAGCCCGGCGCCCGCCTCCATCGTCGCAGGCTGCGCAGCTCACTCGCGGCGGCCGGCGCAGGGCAGAGGGAGGTGAGTGTGGGGGGTGGTGGTGGTGGTGCTTGGTTCGCTTGTGGCAGGGGCTATATGAGAGGGTTAAAGAGGGAGGAGGTCGCGCGCGGGGAGGAGGAGTTTTGGCGGGTGGGAGAGGTGAGGGGTGGCTGTTCGTTCGGGCCAGTGCGATTTGGTGCGCCCGATGCGCGCGCGTGCTGGCGGACGGACGGACGGATGGGCGCCGGCGTGTGCATCGTGGCCGGCGTGGTGAGGGGGAGCTAGCCGTCGTCGGGTCGGGTCGGTGCGGCGTCCCCGTTGCCGCGAAGTGAAGCGAAAGGTTGGTTTTGCCGGTGTCCTGCGCTGTGCTGGAGTCTGCTGCCGCTGTCAGTCAGGCTGCGTGCGGCTCCGGACCAACCCCGACCAACAACCGATACTTGGATTTCCCGCCATCCCCTTCTTTTCTCTCACAAAACTCCCTTTCCAGATTTTTAAAACTATTTGGTGACGGGTGAGTAGTCCTTTAATGAACAATTGAAAATTAATCGAGCATCTATATCAAGGTAATGCCATTGCTATAAGATACAATTTCGTCCCAGCCTTTTCTAGTCACGAAAATGCCAAGTAAAAAAACTTCGCGTGCCATTTGCGAGCTTATGTGCCGGATCAACAGAGAAAATATATACAATGGCTCTATTCACTTGCTTCCTTTGCACAAATTCAACCTCTGCAGATGCAATGGAAGTCATTTCCTCGGGCTCATTCGCATCGACCATTTGTTCATACAAAGCATTGAGCGTCAAGCTAACGAGACGCATCACCTTTTCAGGCCTTTTGTGACCCAGGCGGTAGTATGAGCTAGGAAGGTGACCAGGCACCTCAATTTGGTAGCACATGCCAGCAAGTCCGGCCCTGGCCACCTACCGACGCTACGATCGATCGTGTAACAGAGAGATCACACACGCGCGCGAGAACCGTCACGAGGAAACCAAGCGCCAAATGCACTTGGACGGTTGATTGGGAATTCAGGAGGAGAGATGTCCCCGTCGTCCCGAACGCGAGACGCAGCAGGCGCGCGGCTGAAGCATCGTAGGACGCAAGTCTTGGCTCTGCTGGTGCGACCGATCCATCGGAAACTGACCGAGCAGCGTCGGTGTGATGTGAAGAAATAAGCAGCTGCTGCCACAGTAGAATCTGGATTTTTTTTTTTTTGGTTCTCGATCACCGGTCAGGCAGTCGTCATTCCTGGCTTGGGCTATATATATATAGGTTGGGAAGAATGCTTTGATGACCAAACCAAGGTTGAACAAACTGGTGTGCATCCAGCATGCAGGAAGCCGAGTGCTGATCGATTGACCTTCGACAGTAGATACGCCAGGATAGAAGAGTTGCATCATCCAAGCGAACGCATACGTGGAAGCGTCACAGCTGCTCGCTGCCGTGGAGCGTCTCATGCGCAAACCGGCGATCTGGCCTTGTGCTTTGTATGGATTGGTGTGTATCAACAGATTACCTAGAGTGTTTCAACATTGGAAAAACTGCCTCCCTGTCCACGTCGGCGGTTCCGGAAGAGCCACACAAAGAAAAAACCCAATGTCCATGGCCGAGGGTATAAAAAGAGCAGTCCACCGAAGAAGAAGGTACTGATCCAGAAAACATCAAACACACCACCAAAAGTTATCACATGATCCAACATCCAAGATCACAAGTCTTCGGCAAGAAGATCATCCGACACATGGAGTTAGTAACGACAGTGCATGTGGTGCAGCGACTGATGTCTGCGCACGCTTCTATTCTTGTAGACAGTGTTGGGCATCCAAGTGCAGAGGTTTGTAGAACAGTAGCAAGTTTCCTTTAAATGGATCACCCAAGGTTTATCGAATTCAGGAAGGAAGAGGTCAAAGGTATCCCTCTCAAGTGTCACATCCCAAATTTTAGAATTTAGTACTGCATATCATTCATGTCATTGCATCATGATCATCCATGCAAAGTTTCAGCTTGAAAAGATTTTGGCGAAACAATATTCTCTAAGCCTATTTTAAATTGCTAAAATGCCCCTACAAGGGATTATACGAGGACTTGTTTTTTCCACCTTTGGAAGCTAGTGGAATTGATACCACATGACCCTAGGTTGATCTCCTAGTTTTTAGAAAAATTTAGAAAAAAATTTCACTCCATTTGGGGTTCATATGGAAAAGTTATGTTGGTATTACTAAAATAGAAATTGAAAAAGAAAAAGAACAAAAAAAAGAAGCAAACGGCGGAGCAGCCGGCCGGCCTGCCGCGGCCCAGGCCCAGCCCGCGCAGCGCAGCACAGCGCACGTGCGCGCGCAGCAGCCGCCGCCGCCCGCGCGGCAGACAGCTACGCGCCGCTCGCCCGCGGCCAGAGACCGTCAGCTGGGGCCCGCCTGCTAGCCCGAGCCGGCCAGGGCACAGACGCCGATGCCGACTCGGCCACGCCCTCGACTCTGCGTGCGCCACCGCGACCCTTCTCTTAAAGCCCTCGCTCTCCCTTACCCGACCCCCTAAACCCTCGCCTCTCTCTCGCTCTCAATCTCCGGCAATTTCTCGCCGGAGCTGACACCGCCGCCGCCGCTCGCGGTAAGCGCCGCCGTCGCCGCCTCTCTCTCTCCCGCGCCTCCCTGCGAGCTCGCCCGCCGCCACTGACCCCCCTCTCCTTTCCTTCCGCGCAGGAGCACCCCGCGCCACACCGCCGCCCTCACCGCCGCCGCCGCCGCCCCCAGCTGGATGCCGCCGACGCCACCTTGCCCGCCTACTAGCGCCGCCGCCCCAGGAAGCTTCGCCGCCTCCTACCCGACCCTATACGCCGAGCCGCCGCCGCCAGGACCGCCGGAGCCGCCACCACCGCCGCCGTCCGCCGCCGCCGGTGAGCCTCCCCCTCTCGCGTGCCTCTCTGCCGCTCGATCGCGATCTGATGGTCCATATCGGGCCATGGACTAGTCAGCCCGGGCGCTGACTGGTCAAACCGCCACGTAAGCCGCCCCGTCAGCGCGGTCAACAGTCAGAGTTGACTGGGTAGTTTTTCTAATTGATTTAATTGGCAGATTTTGACCAAAACTTGTAAAATTCGTATCTTTAATTCTACCGGGCCAAAAATTACAAATAAAATATGTGTAGATTCAGTAACTCGTGTAGAATCTTGCTGTACCATTGTTTCACAATTTTATAGCAAGATTTTGTCCATATTAATTAAATGAGTTAATGGCCTTTTCAGAGTAATTAATTCGTAGAATAAGTTATGTAACTCCAAAAATTGCAAATAAGGTGTCCCTGGATTCAGTAGAACAAGGGGAATCTCAAAGTGAATTAAAAAGTTAGGCTTGCGGTATTTTTTTGCAGAAAATATTTAATGTCATACTGTAGTATTTTAATTACTCAGGGAGTTATATGACTTCTTTTTTAGAAATTCCAATTGGTACTGTTCCTATTTGGAGATGCCTACACAGTAGAATTTTTCCAAGATTTTACAAACAGTATATTAGCAGTGGTGAATTATTTTAGTTTCTAGCTCTATTATTGAGCATTATAAATTGCATGCTTGTTTTCCTTGCACTAAAAATAGTTTCCATGCATGCATACAGCAGCTATACTGAATAAGATTATGCGGTGCTGCTATAGTATCAATCCACTTGTCATGCATGCATATTGCATCATGCTTGCCTGCATATGATTGTGGATGATTTGTTTATGATTGCAATTGTATCGTGTAGATTGTGACGAGTGCAACGCTTGCTCGTGTGTGGATTGTTCTTCCGACCGCTATAACCAAGGCAAGTAGATGCTACCTTGTTCATGATGTTGTCCTACTATTTTTAATGCATTATCGTGTATTTTATAGATGCATGTGTAGGATGATACTATCGCTATGCTATGTCCTATTATGTGGTAGGGCTTTCCTTGTAGATGAACCACCGTTGGTAGATGTGTTTAGCCATGCTATGATGAACGAGGGCTGAGTTACATGACTGAAAGTTGTTTCTAAATGTGTTGGTTGCGAAAACTAAAATAACTCAATCAATGAATCTCCTGGGTGTGATGGGATTGATAAATTTTGGTGGTATCATTGCGGAAAGGCACCCAGGTATCAAGAGAAAATGATTGGCTTCTTTATTTTGTAGCTTACGTGTACAACCTTGTGCCAATAATGAAATGGGCGGTTGGTTGGACTCAGTAGGTTGTGCTAACTCGAACCCGCGTATCCAGAGATGTAGAATTTTGGTAGGTTGGACCGGTGCGCATCAGGATTGGGGAGTACTTCCCGAACAGTCTCTTCTTAGACTTCTCCCTATCATCACCTAAAATGAGAGTGATGGTACGAGCTGGGCTGGCCAAGTCACATGGGTAAAGTGTACTAACCCCTGCAGGGTGTATAATCTAATCGATTAGCTGTGTCCCCGGTTATGGACGTCTGAGTTGCTTGATATTGATTCCATGACATGTTTCTCGCTCATTCTAATTTCATAATTGATTTAATGTTGTTGGGTTAACTTAATTGGGATCTTTTCAAAGAAAATCAAAAACTGTTTATGAAAGTAGGATAAAGGTATTTGCAAATGCAAGCTAGCCACAGCTCCACTTGCCAAATATGCATGTAGATGTTAGCACTATTGTCTCCTTTAATATCTCCACTTTCCATACATTCCATGTATTGACCCTTCGGGACTGCTACGTTTCATGTTGTAGGATATTCCGATTCTGAGTAATTAATTTAGGCCACGGTACTCCACTCGGTACTTGTTCACTTGTGGGCAATTTGAAGAATGGAGGATTTGCTTTATTTATGTTGCTACCTGAATAATTTGAGCTAGCCTTGAGCTAGGATTTTATTGTAATAATGGTACTCTGGATCTTCATTATTTATGATACACGGATATTTTGCTATGTTATTCATCTTATTCTATTGTGGGCCAATGAACCGATCCAGGGATTGGCATATCACATAGAAGCTACGGTCTTTTCAGAACCGTGGTGTTACAAGATGGTATCAGAGCCCGTGTGTCGACTGTAGGATCGTGACCTAGGTTTGGAATAGGAAGCCATAGATGTATTAAAGCCTATATTAACCCTGGCTTTCATCTTATGCCTTTCACTCTCGTAAATTCTTACCATATGCTATTCTCACCACTTTCCTCTTTTAATTGATAGATGGGAGAAGTCAGGACTGAGTATGCAACCATGGAGTCACCAAGGCCCTTTGCAAGACAGTTAGCACAACTCTCGTAGTCATTGGGATTGCCACTGCCCATGTTCAAGGGAAGAAGGCTGTACACCTATGGATATGGCGAGGATGCATGGGAGATCACCACCTTCATCTTCAGGGATGCCGCCTTGCCAAACCCTGTGCATCTGATCTACACCAGGACATACTGCAACTGGGGACTTGGAATAAACTTGGCCATGCATGAAGCCCTGTCTCGCCAGTGCCATCTTGTCCGACACCTACTGCCAGCAGACTCACCCTACCGTGACTATGGGAGGCGTGATGAAGATGGGAACGTTGTGGTTACCCCGGGCGACAGGAACAACATGCCGTCCCGTCGGAGGCACATAGAGGACATGGAAAGGGAGAATGGAGCTCTAGCTGAGAAAGTGATGATGGTAAAGGAGATTTCAGATTTTGCCAGCAATGGTATGGTGGTCCAAGGACAGGAGATAGACACCTTGCATGAAGCTGTGAGAGTTCTGGAAAATGCCCTGATAGGGAGGGATGCAACCATAGCTCAGCTTAATGGAACTGTGCAGGAAAACAACCAGAACATACAACAGTTGCAAGGGACCGTCCAGGAAAGGGATCAAACTATTGAAGATATGGCAGCCCAGATTGCCGCTCTCCAAGCACAGCTGAATCCACCCTCTGATGATGACAATGGAGATGATGGCAACAACGATGATGATGATGATAGTGGGAACGATGATGATGATGAGGACGAGGATGATGATGATGGAGACGATGATGGTGGAGGAGATGAAGCTGTTGTAGTTGCAGCAGAGAGTGAAGAAGAAGAGGAGGATCCTGAAGAGGTGGAGTTTGAGATTTCAAGTGATGACTCAGGAGAGGTGTATACTCCGCCGCCATGGTTGGATCGTGGACAGAAGCGCCAACGCATGAGTGCAAGGACCTACCGCAACCTCTTCAAGAAGTAGATAGAAGTCCACCCATTAGTCTTTGTTAGGTAAAATCGTTAGGACTAGTTTCGATCGATGTAAAACTTAATTATTATTAGTTTAAGAGTGTTTAGTTGCTTATTTGTATACTCCAATATCCCAGGATTATTTGTGCGAATTTTATGTAAGAGTTATGGCAAGTTTGGTTAATATCTGAGTTATTCCTGTTGCAGTTTTCTGCTGATACAGCAGTACTGTATGATTTTTCATATTTTACTGGTATCTGGGAAAAATATGAAAAAAATAAAGTTGGTTCTAATCGCTCTGTACTATATGTAAAAAAATCAGCAAAAATTCTTGAGGAGTTTAAGTCAGGTAGAAAAATTCGTGAACACTGCTGGACTGTTCTGATAGATTGCTGTTTTTAATGCTTTGTTGATCTATTGTGTAGATAACCATTGCCAACTCTTCTAAAAACTATTTCAGTAGATATATACTGCTAGGATAACCCCTGGGATGTTGCTGGATCACTTGTTTGTTGATGTGTCGCTTGCTTGAGATTGTCTGCTATTGTTTGTTGTTGTTTGATCATAATGCATGGGTAGAATCCTGTTTTCGTAGTTGATTCTTTCTAAGCTTACCTGTGCTGAACCGCAGATGCCTCCCCGCCGTCAACCCACTGAGTTGGAGCATCTCATGGCAGCTCAGGCACAACTGACCCAAGTTATGACCCAGTTCATGGAAGCTCAGAACAACAACAACAACAACAACAATGGGAACAACCAGCCTCAGGGAGATGCTCTCACCGGGTTTCTGAGGCTAAGGCCAGCTAAGTTCTCTACTGCAACGGAACCAATGGTTGCTCTCGACTGGTTGCGTTCAGTCAACAAGGATCTGGTAACTGTTGGGTGCACTGATGCTGAGAAGGTGAGGTTTGCCGCTCACCTACTGGAGGGACCAGCCGCTTCTTGGTGGGACACTTTTCAGATCACCCACCCGCTGGACACTGTGACTTGGGCAATGTTTGAGGAAGGTTTCAGGACCAACCACATGTCTTCAGGAGTTCTGAGCCTGAAGAGGAAGGAGTTTCGCAACTTGCGCCAAACCAACCGCACTGTGGCTGAGTATATTGAGGAGTTCAACAACCTGTCTCGTTATGCACCTGAGGATGTTGACACTGATGCCAAAAGGAGGGAGAGGTTCCTGGATGGCCTCAGTGATGAGCTTTCAGTGCAGCTGCTGGTGGTTTATTGCCCCACTTTCCAGGAGCTTATGGACAAGGCCAGGATCTTGGAAGGGAAGCACAAGCAGGTGGAAAACCGCAAGAGAAAGAGCAGCAATCACCACTCTGGTTCTCACCACAAGTCTCGCTCTTCTTATGATGGATACTCCAAGCATGGAGGGAGTGACCATGGAAGCCATGACCGCCACAACCATGGAGGCGATGGACATCGCCATGATAGCCACAAGAGCAACCGCCACAACCACAAGGGAGGACACACCCACCACTCTGGAGGACATAGTGGACATGACCGCAACTGTGATCGCAGCTTTGTGAAGAAGGATCTGAGTGAGGTGACATGCTTCAAGTGTGGTCAGAAGGGACATTATGTAGACAACTGTCCGGAGAGGAAGGTACTGAAGCCAACCAACAACCAGAAGGCCACAGTGAACCACATGAATGTGGAGGAGATCCCAGATGAGCCTGACCTTGTGATTGGTAAGTTTCCAATCAACACTCACCCTGCACTTATACTTTTCGATACTGGTGCATCGCACTCATTCATATCAAGGGCATTTGTGGATAAGTATAAGTTACCTACGGAGTCTATGAAAGAGTCAATTAGGATAAGCTCACCTGGAGGGGATATGATAGCTAGCACGGGATGCCACGACTTAACTGTGAGGATTGGAGCACACAATTTCATTGCACATCTGGTAGTGTTGGAATCACAAGGGTTAGATGTTATTCTGGGTATGGATTGGATGTCTATGCATGGGGGACACATAGATTGTGCACAGCGAGCTGTTTCACTCAAAACCCCGGATGGTAAGAGAATTAGGTTCAAGTCGGCTGTGCGACCAGGAAGGTGTAAGCTAATTCTCTTAAGGGGGTTAGCATGGATACTGTGCCTGTGATTAAGGATTACCCCGATGTGTTTCCGGAAGAGCTGCCAGGGATGCCACCTGACAGGGAAGTGGAGTTCCTCATTGATCTGATGTCAGGAACAGGACCAATAGCCAAGAGACCATATAAGATGGATGTGGATGAGCTGAAAGAATTGAAGAAACAGCTAAAGGAGTAGTTGGACAAGGGATTCATTCAGCCTAGTTCGTCGTCATGGGGTGCACCTGTTCTGTTTGTGGAGAAGAAAGACAGCAGCAAGAGATTAGTGGTGGACTATCGCTTGCTGAATGAAGTGACCATCAAGAACAAATACCCCCTGCCGAACATAAATGATTTGTTTGATCAACTGGAAGGAGCAAAGGTGTTTAGCAAGATTGATCTGCGATCGGGCTACTTCCAATTGAAGATCCGGGAGGAGGACATACCAAAAACCGCTTTCACTACTAGGTATGGTTTATATGAGTATACAGTTATGTCTTTTGGACTAACGAATGCCCCGGCATATTTCATGACCATGATGAACAAGGTATTCATGGAGTACCTAGAAAAGTTCGTGGTGGTGTTTATTGATGACATACTGATATATTCCAAGGATGATGCTGAGCATGAGAAACATCTGCGACTAATTATGGAGAAGCTGAGGGAGCACAAGCTGTATGCCAAATTCAGCAAGTGTGAATTCTGGTTTAACACTGTTGGATTTCTTGGACGCGTGGTGTCAGGAGAAGGAGTCGCTGTTGATCCAAGCAAAGTGACTGCAGTAACTGAGTGGGAAGCGCCCAAGAATGTGGGAGATATTCATAGCTTTTTGGGACTTGCTGGATATTACAGGAGGTTCATTGAAAACTTCTCCAAGATTGCTAAGCCAATGACAGAACTTCTAAAGAAGGAGAGGAAGTTTGAATGGACAGATGCGTGTGAAGCCAGCTTTCAGGAACTGAAGCATCGACTAGTGACCGCACCTGTTCTGTGTTTACCAGATCTTCAGAAGGATTTCCAAGTGTACTGTGATGCTTCTCGACAGGGACTTGGGAGTGTGCTGATGCAAGATGGGAGAGTGGTGTCGTATGCCTCGTGGCAACTTAAACACCATGAGAGGAATTATCCCATGCATGACTTGGAATTAGCATCGGTTGTTCATGCGCTCAAAGTATGGAGGCACTACTTAATGGGAAAACACTGTGATGTGTACACCGACCACAAGAGCCTGAAGTACATATTTACACAGAAGGAACTGAATATGAGGCAAAGGAGATGGTTGGAACTTATCAAGGACTATGATATGAATCTGCAATACCACCTAGGAAAGGCCAATGTAGTGGCAGATGCTCTAAGCCGGAAGGTCTATGCCAATGGATTGAATGTTGGGGAACTACCCGAGGATTTGTGCAGGCAGTTCAAGGACCTTAGACTGGAGGTAGTGTCAGAAGGATATTTGGCAGCGATGGAAGTCCAACCAACGCTACAGGACAGAATCAGGAAGGCTCAAGTAGGAGACAAGGAGATAGATGAAATAAAGGAAAAGATGAAGGAGGATCGAGCAAAAGAGTTCCGCGAGGATGAGCAAGGAACCATGTGGTATGGAGATCGTTTGTGCATTCCCAACGATCCAGAGATAAGGAAATTGATTCTGCAGGAAGCTCATGACTCGCTGTATTCCATACATCCGGGCAATACGAAGATGTATATGGACCTAAAGGACAGATTCTGGTGGAACAACATGAAGGGAGACATCGCTGAGCATATTTCCCTATGTGATGTATGTAGCCGAGTGAAGGCGGAACACCAGAAGCCAGCAGGACTGCTACAACCATTGCCCATGCCGGATTGGAAGTGGGATAGAGTGGGAATGGATTTTATCACAGGATTGCCCAGGACCAGATCAGGATATGATTCCATTTGGGTAGTGGTTGACCATTTGACCAAGGTAGCCCACTTTATACCGGTGAAGACGACTTATACGAGTGCAAAGGTGGCCAAGATTTATATGGACAGGATTGTGTGCCTACATGGAGTTCCTAAGAGTATTGTATCTGATAGAGGCACCCAATTTACCTCACACTTTTGGCGCCAGCTGCACGAGTCATTGGGGACTAGATTGGAGTTTAGCACAGCGTTTCACCCCCAGACTGATTGACAGACCGAGAGGGTAAATCAGATTCTGGAAGATATGCTGAGAGCTTGCGCTTTGGATCATGGTTCTAGTTGGGATGAGAATTTGCCGTATGCTGAGTTTTCCTACAACAATAGCTATCAAACCAGCATAAGACGTCACCGTTCGATGTGCTATATGGGAAACGGTGCCGGACACCATTGCTATGGGATGGAGTAGGAGAACGTCAGCTGTTTGGACCTGATTTGATCAAGGACGCTGAGGAGAAGGTCGCCTTGATTAGGAACAGGCTGAAGGTAGCACAATCAAGGCAGAAGAGCTACGCTGACGCCAAACGCAAGGAAGTGGTGTATGAGATAGGTGATAGATCATACCTCAGAGTATCGCCACTTCGTGGAATCAAGAGATTTGGAATCAAGGGTAAGCTGGCACCTCAGTTTATTGGACCATATCGGGTCTTAGCACGCAAAGGAGAAGTTGCTTATCAGTTGGAGTTGCCAGAGGCTCTATCCGCTGTCCACAATGTTTTCCACGTGTCCCAGCTGAAGAAGTGCCATCCGGAGATGGTGGATACACCATTGAGAGACACTGTGCCACTAGAGGAGGTTCAGCTTGAGAATGACTTGACCTATGAGGAGAAGCCGGTCAAGATACTGGAAACAGCGGAGAGGATTACCCGTACCAAGACAATCAGGTTTTGCAAGGTGCAATGGAGCCACCACACCGAAGAGGAAGCCACTTGGGAGCGTGAGGATGACATCCGAGAAGACCACCCACACCTATTTGCTAGCCGTGCCGAATCTCGGGGACGAGATTCATCTTAAGGGGGTTAGTCTTGTCACATCCCAAATTTTAGAATTTGGTATTGCATATCATTCATGTCATTGCATCATGATCATCCATGCAAAGTTTCAGCTTGAAAAGATTTTGGCGAAACAATATTCTCTAAGCCTATTTTAAATTGCTAAAATGCCCCTACAAGGGATTATACAAGGACTTGTTTTTTTCCACCTTTGGAAGCTAGTGGAATTGATACCACATGACCCTAGGTTGATCTCCTAGTTTTCAGAAAAATTTAGAAAGAAATTTCACTCCATTTGGGGTTCATATGAAAAAGTTATGTTGGTATTACTAAAACAGAAATTGAAAAAGAAAAAGAACTGTTTGCTGCGGCAACCAAGATAACCATTGGAAACGGCCAAACGGCTAATTTTTGGAATGATAGGTGGCTGGAAAATATGGCGCCTCGTGACATTGCGCCAGAGCTTTACGCCATCTCGGTACGTAAGAATAGATCGGTCAAAGAGGCTCTCACGGGCATGAAGTGGTTGCAAGACCTTAGGTTCCGCTTGGCCGAGGAACACATTCCTCAGCTCAGTCAACTCACTGAAATATTGGACGGCGTCCAATTGTCGGAGAATGAGGATGAAATTTCCTGGCGTTTTGGAAAAGACGAAAAATACTCCTCTCGGTCCGCTTACAAAATGCAGTTTTTGGGGGCAATGCGCACAGACCACATAAAGTTTGTCTGGAGTGGATGGGCGCCGACAAGATGCAAGTTTTTTATTTGGACGCTTATGCTCGATAGAGTGCTAACTGCTGACAAACTGCTATTGCGACAGTGGGAAAATAACTACTTCTGCCCTCTATGTTGGAGAAATCTTGAGACATCTCGGCATTTGCTCTCCGAGTGTCCATACAGTCGCCATGAGTGGACTGTTCTGGCGGGCTACTTCAAGATACCATCCTTCGATGCACAAGCTTGGCAGGCCAGAGCTTTCTCTACACAGGATTCGTATCGAAGTCTTGTAGTCGGGGTGCCCGCGGGTAGCATAAGGTTAGCACACACGGCAGCAAAGTTAATCTGCTGGGAAATTTGGAAAGAAAGAAATCGGAGGATCTTTCAAAAGCATGAGATAACGGCCTCTGCGCTATGCGATAGGATAAAAGAAGAGGCTACTAACTGGAGGCTAGCTGGGGCACCAATTCCGTTAGTAACGCAGGATGGAGGTACACCTTTTGACCCTGGTTGAATGCATGTAAGGGGTGCTCCTTTGTTTCTGTCAAATGGGCAGAAACTTAACTGTCTGAAAAAACTATTCTACTATCGTAATGAATATAGCAGTTCTCCTGCTGTTATTCAAAAAAAAAGAACAAAAAAAAAGAAGCAAACGACGCAGCAGCTGGTCGGCCTGCCGCGGCCCAGGCCCAGCCCGCGTAGCGCAGCACAGCGCACGCGCGCGCGCAGCAGCCGCCGCCGCCCGCGCGGCAGACACCTACGCGCCGCTTGCCCGCGGCCAGAGACCGCCAGCTGGGGCCCGCCTGCCAGCCTGAGCCGGCCAGGGCACGGACGCCGAGGCTGACCCGGCCACGCCCTAGACTCCGCGTGCGCTGCCGCGACCCTTCTCTTAAAGCCCTCGCTCTCCCCTACCCGACCCCCTAAACCCTCGCCTCTCTCTCGCTCTCGATCTCCGGCAATTTCTCGCCGGAGTTGACACCGCCGCCGCCGCCACTCGTGGTAAGCGCCGCCGTCGCCGCCTCTCTCTCTCCCGAGCCTCCCCGTGAGCTCGCCCGCCGCCACTGACCCCCTCCCCTTTCCTTCCGCGCAGGAGCACCCCGCGCCGCAACGCCGCCCTCGCCGATGCCACCGCTGCCGCCGCCGCCCCCAGCTGGACGCCGCCGACGCCACCTTGCCCGCCTACTAGCGCCGCCGCCCCAGGAAGCTCCGCCGCCTCCTACGCGACCCCGTACGCCGAGCCGCTGCCGCCAGGACCGCCGGAGCCGCCGCCACCGACGCCGTCCGTCGCCGCCGGTGAGCCTCCCCCTGTCGCGTGCCTCTCTGCCGCTCGATCGTGATCTGATGGTCCAGATCGGGCCGTGGACTAGTCAGCCCGGGCGCTGACTGGTCAAACCGCCACGTCAGCCGCCCCGTCAGCGCGGTCAACAGTCAGAGTTGACTGGGTAGTTTTTCTAATTGATTTAATTGGCAGATTTTGACCAAAACTTGTAAAATTCGTATATTTAATTCTACCTGGCCAAAAATTACAAATAAAATATGTGTAGATTCAGTAACTCGTGTAGAATCTTGATGTACCATTGTTTCACACTTTTACCGCAAGATTTTGTCCAGATTAATTAAATGAGTTAATGGCCTTTTTAGAGTAATTAATTCGTAGAATAAGTTCTGTAACTCCAAAAATTGCAAATAAGGTGTCCCTGGATTCAGTAAAACAAGGAGAATCTCAAAGTGAATTAAAAAGTTAGGCTTACGGTAAAAACTTTTGCAGAAACTATTTAATAGCTTACTGCAGTATTTTAATTACTCAGGGAGTTATATGACTTCTTTTTGAGAAATTCCAATTGGTACTGTTCCTATTTGGAGATGCCTACACAGTAGAATTTTTCCAAGATTTTACAAACATTATGTTAGCAGTGGTGAATTATTTTAGTTTCTAGCTCTATTATTGAGCATTATAAATTGCATGCTTGTTTTCCTTGCACTAAAAATAGTTTCCATGCATGCATACAGTAGCTATACTGAATAAGATTATGCGGTGTTGCGGTAGCATCAATCCACTTGTCATGCATGCATCTTGCATCATCCTTGCCTGCATATGATTGCGGATGGTTTGTTTATGATTGCAATTGTATCGTGTAGATTGTGATGAGTGCAACGCTTGCTCGTGTGTGAATTGTTCTTCCGACCGCTACAACCAAGACAAGTAGATGCTACCTTGTTCATGATGTTGTCCTACTATTTTCAATGCATTGTCGTGTATTTTGTAGATGCATGTGTAGGATGATACTATCGCTATGCTATGTCCTATTATGTGGTAGGGCTTTCCTTGTAGATGAACCATCGTTGGTAGATGTGCTTAGCCATGCTATGATGAACGAGGGCTAGGTTACATCACTGAAAGTTGTTTCTAAATGTGTTGGTTGCGAAAACTAAAACAACTCAATCAATGAATCTCCTGGGTGTGATGGGATTGATAAATTTTGGTGGTGTCATTGCGGAAAGGCACCCAGGTATCAAGAGAAAATGATTGGCTTCTTTATTTTATAGCTTATGTGTACAACCATGTGCCAATAATGAAATGGGCGGTTGGTTGGACTCAGTAGGTTGTGGTAACTCGAACCCGCATATCCAGAGATGTAGAATTTTGGTAGGTTGGACCGGTGCGCGTCGGGATTGGGGTGCTACTTCCCGAACGGTCTCTTCTTGGACTTCTCCCTATCATCACCCAAAATGAGAGTGATGGTACGAGCTGGGCTGGCCAAGTCACATGGGTAAAGTGTACTAACCCCTGCAGGGTGTATAATCTAATCGATTAGCCGTGTCCCCGGTTATGGACGTCTGAGTTGCTTGATATTGATTCCATGACATGTTTCTCGCTCATTCTAATTTCATAATTGATTTAATGTTGTTGGGTTAACTTAATTGGGATTTTTTCAAAGAAAATCAAAAATTGTTTATGAAAGTAGGATAAAGGTATTTGCAAATGCAAGCTAGCCACAGCTCCACTTGCCAAATATGCATGTAGATGTTAGCACTATTATCTCCTTTAATAGCTCTACTTGCCATACATTCCATGTATTGGCCCTTCGGGGCTGCTACGTTTCATGTTGCAGGATATTCCGATTCTGAGTAATCGATTTAGGCCACGGTACTCCACTCGGTACTTGTTCACTTGTGGGCAATTTGAAGAATGGAGGATTTGCTTTATTTATGTTGCTACCTGAATAATTTGAGCTAGCCTTGAGCTAAGTTTTTATTGTAATAATGGTACTCTGGATCTTCGTTATTTATGATACACGGATATTTTGCTATGTTATTCATCTTATTCTATTGTGGGCCAATGAACCGATCCAGGGATTGGCATGTCACATAGAAGCTACGGTCTTTTCAGAACCGTGGTGTTACATCAAGCAACCCTGCAATCAAGATACAAGAAGTCTCTTGTGTCCCCAACACACCCAATACACTTGTCAGGTGTATAGGTGCACTAGTTTGGTGGAGCGATAGTAAAATACAAGTAATATGGATGATTATAAATGGTAATTGCAATCTGAAATAAAAGTGGAAGCAAGCAAACATGTAGCAGGACTGATTGTAAATGGTGTTTTAATGCTTAGAAACAAGGCCTAGGGATCATACTTTCACTAGTGGTCACTCTCAATAAACACAATAATATCTTCTCTTCACTATGCTACCCTGAACTACTCTCCGGTTGGATAACGAACACCAATTCATGATGTAGGGCTATAACAACACACCTTAAAGTTCGCATTCCCCATCTAGATAACCCCTAGTTGTCACCTTGAGCGCTAGATGGTTCCAAGAAACAACACAATTTCATAGAGACATCCAACTCATATTATAACTCATGATAAGTATTTCTGTAACCTTTATCCTAAGTGTCGCACACGGTGTGCACACTGTCAACTTCACACACATAGGGATAAGCGGAGATTACATTAATTAAAGCACTTGAGTAGCAGAGTAGCATCTACTTATTCAACTAGATTACAAAGCTCATGACCACAATAAGATCATGCATAGAGAGATATGAACGCATAGCTACCGGTAGAGCCCTTAGCCTCAGGGGAGAAATACTCCCTCCTCATCATGGGAGTCAGCAATGACGATGGAGATGGCTGATACGTCCAATTTGCATCACCATTCTATATCATAATTTGCCTCTATTCATTGATATATGTCTTATTATGAGGTATTACTTATGTCTTTTCTACTGTTTATGCATGTTGGATGATTCTTGGAGGATGAACTGCTAGAGTCTGGATTCTGATGGAAAAGAAGGAATTTTGATGCAATTTCGCGAAGGTCAGAAAAATACCAGAAAAATATGGGAAAATATTATTTTTCCAGAAGATTGAGGAAGCCAGAAGGAGGAGCGAAGGAGGGCCACAGGGAGCCCACCCCCTAGGCGTGGGCCCACCTGACCCCGCGCCTAGGGAAGGTGTGGCCCACCTGCCCGGCTCCCAACTCCGCCCCTTCGCCTATATCTTCCCTATGGAACCCTAATACGAAGGGAGCGACCACAGATAGATTTCCGCCGCCTCTGCGGGACGGAAAACACCGAGAGAGAAAGATCTCTCTGGCAGACAGATTTCTGCCAGGGAAATTCCTTCCCAGAGAGGGGAGATCGTCGCCATCAACACCATCATCAAGCTAGGCTTCATCGGGATCATCATCATCATCATCCACACAATCATCTCCACCAGCACCAACATCACCACTCTGTCCTGCTGTAATAATTGTGTTGGATATTGCTTTAGTTCTTCGAGGAAACTTTCCCGGTGTTAATTACTATTGTAGTTGATGCTTGTGAGTGGAACCATTGGATTATTGTTTATGTTCAAATTTTTATTCATCGCCATATCATCTTTGATCTTGATCCATATGATGTCTTGTGAGTAGTTTGTCTAGTTCTTGAGTACATGGGAGAAGTCATGTTATTAGTAGTGGATTTGTGTTGAGTTATTATTCAATGGTTTAGTATTTAAGTTGTGGTGATATTCTTCTAGTGGTGTCATGTGAAGGTCGACTACATGATACTTCACCATTTATGGGCCTAGGGGAATGCATTATGTATTTGGCTACTAATTGTGGGGTTGCCGGAGTGATAGAAACCTGAACCCCCGATAGGACACCATTGCATAAGGGAGCGTAGGATCTCAGAGTTTAAGGCTGTGGTTGGGTTTATATCTTAATTACTTTCCTGTAGTTACGGATGTTTGTAGGGGGTTTAATCATAAGTATGTATTAGTCCAAGTAAGGTCGGTACATTAGCACAGGTTCACCCACACAACACTTACAACACCAGAGAAGAGTACTCACCTATTTGAAGTGAAAGCACTTGATTGAATTCCCATGTGTCCTCGAGAACGTTTGGTCTTTATAAGTATTTCCACCGGCTTGTCCATTGCTAAGAAAGGATTGGGCCACTTGCTGCGTTTTTTCTTTGTAACTTGCTCTTTGTTTTGTTGCCTTATCAGAAAACCACTAAAAATCCATTTGCTAAGTATTTATAGAGATTTACTGCTCCATACCACTAGTCAACACCTTCTGCTCCTCGTTGGGATCGACACTCCTATTTATCGAAAGTACTACGATACACCCCCTATACTTGTGGGTCATCAATGGCGGTGGAGTCGATGGAGATGGCTCCGGGGGCAATTCCCCGTCCCAGCAGGGTGCCAGAACATAGACTTCTGTCCCCCGAATCTCGTCTTCGGTGGCGGCAGCACTACGGAACTTTTCGTGGAATTATGGTCTTGTCTAGGGTTTTTGCCTCGGGAGGAATATATAGGCGAAGGGGCAAGGTCGTTGGAGGCTCGAGGGGGACACACCCTATGGTGGCGCGGCTAGGGGGGCCACGTGGCCACCTGGTGTGGTTGTTTCGCGGCTAGTCTTCGTCTCTCCTTTGGACTCTGTGTCGTGTCAAGAAAAATAGGAACTTTGGCTTTTGTTCCGTCCAATTCCGAGAATATTTCTTTACTAGTTTCTCTGAATAAAATGAATAGGTTAGTTCCAGAAAATGAATATTTCGAGAAAATAGGAACTGGCACTATGGCATCTTGTTAATAGGATAGTTCTAGAAAATGAATAAAAATGCCACAAAGTGTAGACAAAACATAAGATAGTTGGTACAAAACAAGCATGGAGCATCAAAAATTATAGATACGTTTACGACGTATCAAGCATCCCCAAGCTTAACTCCTGCTCGTCCTCGAGTAGGTAAGTGATAAAAAACATTTATGCTTCTCAATAATGTTAAGTTTCCCCGTTTTATGTTGAAAGCTTTGAAATTGCATTTGTTTTGTCTTCCTTTGCTAGTGGCTTTGTTTCAACAATTTGTTTTCTCATGATGCCCCTATGCATAGGAAGTGGGTTAGACTCAAGTGTGTTGGTTATTTGCTTCTTGATGCTCTTTTTCACTCCAGATTTATATTTCCTTTGTGAGAATCTTTGAAACTCTCAAGCCTAACTTAAAGGCATTAAAGAAAATTACTTGTTGGGAGATAACCCAAGAGTTTTGTCGAGTCTTGGAAGTTATTACCTCTGTAATAACCACTCCTTATCCTTTTTGTTTTGGTTTTTGTGTCAAGTTCAACTACTTTTGAGAAGTGGAGGAGTTGTGAAAATTGGCTGTCCTAGGACAGATGTTTGTGCTGAATTGTAAAAATTCGTGAGGGAGCTCAGTATGCGGATGGTGCTGTATTTTTCTGAGCTTGTTCTCCAAGTTGTTATCCAACTTTCATTAGTTCTGCACTTTTTGATTTAAGCAACAGAAGGTTTTCGAAAAAATCAATCTTTACCTGCTGGTCTATTTTGACAGGTTTCTGTTACCATTTGCATTTGCCTCTTATAGAAGCCTTTGTTTTGATGGATTTCAGTTGAAGTGTGTACTTAAAGGTTATTTTTTTTGCTTATACTAATGTTGCCATTGAAGTTTGTGTAGTGCCTTGAGAGAAAAGGAATTTCCAGAGGAAGGAGAAAAGGAGTCTGCAGAGTTAGTCTTTGAATAGGTAAAAGTGATGAAAACAGAAGGTTCGTGAAACCCCAATATTTTTATATTATTGATGTTTTTAATACATAAGGGAAGTTACGAGACAGAACAGAGGAGGAGACGGAGTCCGGGGTGGACAAACCCACCCCAGGCGTGGGCCCCTGCCTGGCTGCGCCTGGAGGGGGTGTGCCATCCTCGAGCTCCAACACCGCCTCGTTTCCATGTAAAACCTTCCTTATGCTTTGAAACTTCGTAATATATAACCCCCGGATCCCCCGAGGTTCGTGCATCATGTTCTCGTCGTGTTTTCGTTTTGATCTGTTTCTGTCAGGAAATCTTCTCAAGTTTAGAGCACCATGGTCTCCGCCAACGACAAAGGAAAGAAGCCCGAGGAAGACGATCCTCGCAAACCCAAGGAGGAAGAGATTTTCGTAGGTTATGAAGGAGACATGGAGGAGGACAAGCAACCGGACAACCGTGCTACCGTCGCAAGCATTGGAGTGGTGGCAACCCTCATCAAGATTAAGAGGACATCACAGATGTCTACAGGAGGGAAACCTCCACATCATATCCTCTCTCCATTGACACTTCCTTCTTGTACCACTCATTCTAACCTTGCAGGGAAGGAACACTCTAAGAAGGAAGAGTGGAGGAAGAATAATAAGGACTGGGATCCTCAGTCCGAATTGATCATGAGCTGCATTGAGCATAATTCAGAGTTGATTCGTACTCTGACCTTCGATATTAAGGATTTGAAGAAACTAATTGAAGATCTTATCAAGAGAACACCACCACCGCCAAAGGAGTAATTCGTCATCAGTTTTGACATCCCCTTGGCTTGTTCCAAGCTTGGGGGGAGTGCCACGGTATCACAACCATTATATTTTATATTTTACCTTTTTAGTGGAGTCATATCTTTGGTAGAGGTGTTATCTTATAGTTTGGTTTGCATGTTTAAGTATCTCTCCTTTAGTTGATTATGTATGTATCCCTTGGTGTGAGTGCCTTTATTGGAATACTAATGAGAAGTTTCATCTTTTACTTTTTGCACTTCTTCTTTTAGTTTGCAGTCTCTATTATATGTGGATATTGTTGATCAGTATTGGCATCACTTTGGGATCATCAAGTGGATCTAAATTGGTTTTGGCAAACCGAGTTCTGGTCAGTAGCAACACTTTCTGAGGTTTGAAAAAAAAGAGAAAAGCTTATAGGTATTTGGTATCATTTGTTTTCTTTCTTGTTGGCTCATAAGCTTAGTATTCTTTATTTAAGATCTTTTGTGTCTTCAAGAAATATTTCATGTTTGGCTTTATTACTTGTATGTTTGCTTGTTTCTTTCAACTCTCTTGCTTGCTACCCAGCCTTGCTAGCCAAAAAAACCTGTTTTGAGAAGGCATACTTCTCATGTTTCCAATCCCTTTAACCAAAACCTTTGCCATTTGTGTACACCATATCTACCTAGTAGCTTTTGCTATTCCAAGCAAATTCTCAAGCTTCATCTACCTTTCGAATTAAAAAATATTTTGTTATGTGAATCCTAGTTAGTAAAGCTCTCACGAACTTGATGGCACACCTTATTTTCTTGCCCCTAATAGACTTGAACCATTGTGCCATCGAAGTTGTATATGCTTGCATCTATACGTTGGAATTAGCATAACTGTGCTATCATGGGGAACGTTTTCAGCATTGCACCTGTACTTTGTACTCAGTTGATATCGTGCTCTTTTGTCTATGGATGTCAACGGTGTGAAATAAAGAGGGATCTTGTAAGTCCATGGAGTCTGTATTTTGTGTTAGAGAAACGTCTGGGCTGCTAGCCTAAGCCATGCCTAATCATGGTGGAAACTTGTAGCATCACCATAGTGAGCTATCTATGAAGCATCCTCAATAAAAAGCTATGCACATGGTAAATAAAAAGATCGCCGAGATGCTCATTGTCTGCTTGCCTTGTCATTTGTGTTATGAGAGAAAGCTCATGTACCATGTGCAAGGGGTACACCGTTGGCGGTTCTCTATGATACACATGTACTTACAATGACAAGAACTTACCGGTGACCAAAGTTTAGTAGCATGAGGAGTGGCCCTCATATTCAAGGGACATGAGATTGCCAACTTATATTTCATCAAGCATATACTCCATCTTTGTGCACTTTAACCTTAATCATCTCAAGATGCCTATAATAGGGGCAATGAGGGCTCAAAGCTAGTAAGTACCATAATCTTTTGGAAGCTCTTTATGACTTGTAATCCTTGCTACCCTCTATAAAGGGACCTTTCCCCTATTTACCAAGTTGAGTTAGTAAACCTGCTTCCTCTCTATCTCCAGCAAGCATTTGAGTTGTTGTGTTTCAAGCATTCATATGGTGATTTATTCAATCATGTTCTTTATCTTCCTTGTTTGCACAAAACTCTTATTTATTGTGTATTACTTTGAAAGCCTCCATTGAAAAACCTTTTTGAGCAAAGAGTGATCCTATTATAAAACTTCTACAAAAATCTTTTTGTGAAACCATTTGCCAGCTGTTCTCTGATCAGGAACAAGAGTTTGCCAATTCCAATTATGATTTATCTTTATGCATCTCTATTGTGACTCCTGTACTTGTTGCAAGCTAAGTTATATAATGGTGAGTTTCTTGCTTCTATAAGTTGTGTAATGGTAAGTGTGATGCTTCTTGTCCGTATTCTTTTATCAACACTTCACTCCATAAACCTGTGGACATGTTTACTGAGCTCAGTCTTCGCTTGGGGACAAGCGAAGGTCTAAGCTTAGGGGGAGTTGATACGTCCAATTTGCATCACCATTCTATATCAAAATTTGCCTCTATTCATTGATATATGTCTTATTATGAGGTACTACTTATGTCTTTTCCACTGTTTATGCATGTTGGATGATTCTTGGAGGATGAACTGCCGGAGTCTGGATTCTGATGGAAAAGAAGATATTTTGATGCAATTTCGCGAAGATCAGAAAAATACCAGAAAAACATGGGAAAATATTATTTTTCCAGAAGATTGAGGAAGCCAGAAGGAGGAGCGAAGGAGGGCCATAGGGGGCCCACACCCCCTAGGCACGGGCCCACCTGACCTCGCGCCTACGGCAGGTGTCTCCCACCTGCCCGGCTCCCGACTCCGCCCCTTCGCCTATATCTTCTCTATGGAACCCTATACGAAGGGAGCGACCATAGATAGATTTCTGCTTCCTCTACGGGGCGAAAAACACCGAGAGAGAAAGATCTCTCCGGCAGACAGATTTCTACCAGGAAAATTCCTTCCCGAAGAGGGGAGATCGTCGCCATCAACACCGTCATCAAGCTAGGCTTCATCAGGATCATCTGTTGGAGATATGCCGTAGAGGCAATAATAAATGTATTTATTATTATATCTTTGTGTTTATGATAAATGTTTACATTCATGCTATAATAGTATTAACAAGGAAACATTAATACTTGTGTGATTTGTAAACTAAAATAAGAGTCCCTAGTAAAGCCTCTTTATAATACTAGCTTGTTGGTTAATAAATGATTGTGGGTTTCCCTATCATGAACATTGATGTTATTAACAACAAGATCATATCGTTAGGAGAATGATATGGTGCACATACTCCTATAGATAAGCATAGCATAAAGATCAAGTCATTTTAATAGTTCAATTGCTATATGCTTTCTGACACATAGTAACCTAATTCCTTCGACCATGAGATCATGCATATCACCTTCACCGGAAGGATGCTTTGATGACATCAAACACCACACCGTAACTGGGTGGCTATAAAGGTGGCATTGAGTGTTCGGAAAGTATTGGTTGAGACACATGGATCAAGAGTGGGATTTGTCCATCCATATGACGGATAGATATACTCTGGGCCCTCTCGGTGGAATGTCATCCAATTAGCTTGCAAGCATGTGACTGGCTCACAAGGGATCACATATCACGGGAACGAGAAAAGAGTACTTATCAGTAACGAGGTTGAACTAGGTATGCAGAGATACCGACGATCATAACCTCGGATAAGTAAACTATCATGAGACAAAGGGAAATTGGTATCGTATGTAAGTGGTTCATTCGATCGCAAAGTAATCGTAGAAATATGTGGGAGCCATATGAATTTCCAGATTCCTCTATTGGTTATTGTTCGGAGAAGTGTCTCGATCATGTCCGCATAATTCACGAACCGTAGGGAGACACACTTAAGGATTCAACGTTGTTTGAGTAGTTATGGAATGATGAGTAAGAGACCGAATGTTGTTCGGAGTCTCAGATGGGATCCGGGATATCACGAGGAGATCCGTAATGGTCCGGAGAATAAGATTCATATAAGAAAAGTCCTGTTTCGGGGTTGGAGAATGGTTCCGGTGTTTTCATCGGGAATGTTCTAGAAGGTTCCGGAATGTCCGACACTCCGGAGGGGAAGGGTACATGAATGTGTTATCTCAAGTTGGTATGATTGCAACATGTACTAGGTGTCATCGCTAGACAAAATAAAGGGTTTAATCAAATCCTAGTTTGAAAAGTCAAACGCCAATTTGAAAAGTCAAACAACTATTTTGGGAAGTGGAGGGGAAGGTGGAAACCGAGTTGGGGAGGAGTTCCTCCCCTCCATCGCCGTCCCACCTTGGAAGCCGAGTTGGGGAGGGACTCCCCTCCCCTGGCGCGCCCCCTCCACCTATATAAGGAGGGGCAGGGCTGCCCCTCCAAACACACCTCTCACACCCCGCAAACCCTAGCCACCGGCACCGCCACCTCCTGCTGCCGCCGCCGCCGCACTAGGGCAACCCGCCGCCGCCTAGATAACCCTAGCCGCCGGCCAAGCCTCCTCCTTGGTGTGTCTAAACCCTAGATCTCCGAGGAGCTCTCTCATAGTCCACCATACTCGCTTCGGCTTAAGGCGAAGCCCTACGAGATCTCCCCTCTACTTCCGGTACCACGTCGTTGTGCTGCCGGAATCGCGAGGAGAGTGCTACAACCTCCGCTGCCTGCTGGAACAAGGGAGAGGAAGGTCTTTGTCGAGTACCAAACGTGTGACCGACTACGGGAGCGCTGCCGGAACGCAGCGCTGGAAGGATCGTCTACGCGATCTTGAGATCGGGAAGAGTACGACTACATCACCCATGAGAATCCGCTCTCGTTAAACACTTTGGAATCTTCGAGGGTGAGTTATTCCATCGACTCGTTGCTACAATCTAGTAGATAGATCTTGGCTTGTTTGTTTGTATGTGGTAGAAATTTTTTCTTTTCCATGCTACGAATCCCAACAGTGGTATCAGAGTCGTGTCTATATGTAGATCTGTTGCACGAGTAGAACACAATGGTCATTGTGGGCGTTGATGCTTTTATTGTCGATTGCTTCTTGTGTACTTTGCATCTTGCGGGATGGTGGGATGAAGCGTCCCGGGCTAACCTTACATGACATCGTTCATGAGACTTGCTCCACGCTTGACATGCAACTTGTATTGCATAAGTGGCTTTGCGGGTGCCTGTTTCTCCCAACATAGTTAAGATCCAATTTACAACGGGTGATTGACAATACTAGTATCAATGTTGTGGTTCTTGTTCGTAAGTTAGAACGACACTTATTGAAAGCCCCGAACCACGTAAAACATGCAAAGAAAGTAGAGGCGTCTAACTTTGTTTTGCAGGGGTGTGCTGTGATGTGATATGGCCATGATTGTGATTATATTTGATGTATGCAATGTTCCTTATTGTAAGTTGGCAACCGGCAGGAGCCATATGGTTGTCTTTAATTCATGTTAAAGACCCGCGTGTCTATTCAAAGTAGTTGTAATAGTTGAAGCTGGTGGACGACAACCATGAAGCGGCGTCATTGACCTTGATGCAATGCCGGTGATGATGGAGATCATGTTCGTGCTTGAAGATGGAGATCGGAAGCACAAAGAAGAAAGGCCATATCATATCACATATTTTGAATTGCATGTGATGTTAATCCTTTATGCATCTTGTATTGCTTAGTTAACAACGGTAGCATTATAAGATGATCCCTCATGCACATAAATTTCAAGTCCTAAAGTGTTCACCCTTAGTAAGCACTGTTGCTAAAGCTTGTTGTTCACTACAAGGAATCTGGCTATATATGACCCTCCATTTTCGTCACAAAATCGTCATAATAGTCCATTTATGACGATTCTATGATGATTTTGAGATCGTCGAAAGCTGGGCGTCGCAAATGAACTATAACGACGTTTTTGGTAAAATCGTCATAATCGTCTATGACGATATTGAATCGTCATAACATCTATGACGATCCAATATCGTCATGGCCCATCTAGCCAGGCCAGCTCAGATCCTACGTGGCAAAATTATGATGAAATAAAATCGTCGTAGTGTGAATTCAGCCCAATCCAGTTCAGTCACTTATATGGGCCAAGCCCAATAATTCAGCCTTTACCTTTGTACGATCCTTTTTTTATAATTTTCAGCCTTTTTATTCACAGTATTATTTGGGCCATGGCCTTTTTACAATCCTTCTATTATTTGGAACTACCATTTTCTTTTCAGATTTCAGATTTTTTTGTTATTCAATTTCCAACAAAATATCCTTCCGATCCAACACTAAGAATGGGCCATGGCCTTGTTACAGCATTTGATACAGAACATTGCAGATTCAGTCACCGAGTCATGCTCAATATTACTAAAAATATTCTTATCACACCATACAAAATGAACCAAACTTTGGAATGGCGATACTATGTGCACTTATTTACATCAAAATAAAATTAAGTTCACAAAATAGAGTTGCACAGGGCGCTTCTTCCATCTAAGCTTCAATGATATCATCCAGAACCTGCTGTCTTGATCATCTCAATAAAGGCCTCCATATTAGCCTATGAAATTATTCACAAAAATAAAAAGGAGTAAGAAAGCATTCAAAAAAAGGTTCCGTTTATGTTCAGCCTAAATTGACAAATACTATCTAGAATACATTCACGACCTATGTGCTCACAAAAATTTAGCAATACCGAATCTTTCACTAGAACGAGCAATTTTCCATTGAACATTTCATTGATATTTAATAGCATTTGATGTTCATCGGGAATAGTAGTGGTCATTCATAACCAATTGACAGAGCTAATCCAACGAAAATAATAGACAAAATAGTTGATCTAACCAAGCACAACTACGAGGAATGGACAACCGAACTTACAATAGGAGAGACAGGCAGGTGGAGCCACTGAGGACTGATTCTTGTGTGATGGTGCAGATTGTGCCCTCGGTGTCGGCGAGACGTAGGCAATCCTGTTGTCCCAACACTACCAACTACGGTAACAACACTTCAGCTTGAGATACATCTGCATTTGAGCAACATAACACATATAGTGAGCTTGAGATGTATCTACATTCAAATCTGGACCTAGACTGGAGTATCTCAATTCTTGTAAAAACAACATATGAACCGAGATAATGCACTGGAATAAACTAAGTTCATCATGAAGGCGGAGGCAAGAGGCACAAGTTACTCCCAAGAATAATTGCAACTTCCAAAACCATACTCAAACCACAAGCTATTGCTATTCATTTTCCATTCGTTGGATCTAAATATCATATCGCAGCAAACAACAACAATTAAACACTGATAGAGCATAAAAAAATCATGTCCTGACAACATAACAGTTCTTTACTAGCTAACAAATAATTGCAACTTCCAAAACCATACTGAAACCACAAGCTATTGCTATTCATTTTCCATTCGCTGGAGCTAAATATCATATCGTAGCAAACAACAACAATTAAACACTGATAGAGCATAAAAAATCATGTCCTGACAACATAACAGTTCATTACTAGCTAACAGAAGTATCAGTAACACATGATGGATAAGGTAAGAGGCCACTTGTGGATGTACCACTGAATGAGGAAGCCATACCATGTTTCCGAACTAGCTGAGAAATTTAAAAGTGTGTCAGCACAGTTCAACATGAAAAGTGAAAAACTAAGCGCGGACATGAGAAGAACTCTGTCTGCTTTTTGTAACGGTGAACCAAAGTATTTTACACAACAATCCTTGCCTAGAACAGATCACATGTGACTGGATACAACATCAGGCAGGTGAGTCAGAACAATAAAGCCATACTGCCTTTCCCTGTCTAGAATAGAGCACATACGCAACACAGCGGCAGGTATTACCAGGAACCAGTTGGATCAGGGCTAGGTCAACGAAGGGAGATCCTAACAACAAGTGATTAGTATTCCCTAGAAGATTCCCAATCCGAACAAGTCCTATTGCTGTCAACCTCAACTAATGGAGCAAGTTGAAAATTACCCGAGGAACGACAGAGGAAGTAGTGCCATGTCACAAGCGGCCAGATCATCGGTCAGAGACCAGTGGACGTGCCAAGCAACGGCCGGTCCGGCTCCTCCTGTATGCGCAGTTGCACCGCCTTGGGAGGGAGAGGAAGGCGATGAGCTAATTGAGATTTTTTATTGCATTAGAAGTAGAGAAAACTAATTGAGAAACAAAGTTACATGGTATGGATGGTGCTAAAAGGATGATGTTATCCAAAACTGAACAAGGAAAAAGTTTTCTACCTATGTTCCCTCTACAGTTGTTTAGGATGGTACAAAAAAGTAGAAGCTTCTACCTTGCGCAGGATGGTACATGTTTCAGGATGTTACCATAGAGACCGAAACCCCGTTTATATCAGTAACAAAGGGAAAAAATCTTCTACTACTTTTGTTCCATCTATAGTTTCCCAGGATGGTGCTAAAAAATAGCAGGTTCTACCTTGCTGAGGATGGTACATGTTGAGGATGTAACAACAAAAGATCATATTACTGTCTTAGTTGAACCTCCTTAGAGAAGAAAATATACTCACCATAAGGAAACCGCAAACATATAAATTAGAAACTGGGAAAATATAACAACATCTGTAGATACAAAACTTATGCAGGGGCATTGTATATTCCAAAAAGAATCAGTATTAAAATTGATATAGTAAAAAAAATGCATCCCCATCATATATTATAGCAGACTATGGTGTTAGAAGATCCCACCGAAGTTATTTGATTACATCTAACAAATCACCACCATTATATTTAGAATCAAAACATGCCCCATACACAACAGAAAAAGATAACTAACAGGAAGTACGCTTGGTGAGACATAACTCACCGTGCTCGTGCCAGAAAACAAGCATCTCTACGAAAAAACTGAGAGTCGGTGCTAACCATGCTGAACCATACTAGTTCTATCTCGAACAATGAGCTTACTTATGGCAAATCTGAGAGTAACATCTATGTCTATGTACAAGTTTTTAGTTGCAGTTGAGTACATGCTCCAGTAGCATAGTTTCAGATACCTGTAAGTACAACTGGTTCTAGAAAACAAAGTTCAAGTTTATTTATTTTTCCTTCTATGTAGAACTAGCAACATAGAGCTAGCAGGTTACATATAGCATTGAGCTAGTAGGATACATTATAGGGGAAAATAAGCTGCATCAAGGAAAATTGGCATGAAGCAGCAAAAATAGGAAAAGTAACATTAAAAAAATTAGCTTCCATCTAGCAAGCTGCAACTAACAGTTTCCATCAGTAAATAGAAACTAGTTTTCATCTAGCAGGTGGAAAGATAGTTCTGCATGAAACTAGCTTTCATCTAGCAACTTGATCTATGCATACCCCGTACTCCTGTATTGTATCTATGCAGCTGGGTCCTGGCGCGCGAAGCTTCGCACACCGCCAGATGTGGATCACGCGGTCAAGACAAGACAATTACTCAGTAAGCAAAGAGATCTAGCATTACAAAGAAAGAGTTTATGAGTGACACGCTTAAATGTCATAGAGATGACAGGACAATTTACTCAGTAAGCCAATTGTAATCTAAACAAGACAATTACTTGTCCCCAAGATACTACTATCATTTGTTTCTACTTGTCCCCAAGACACAACAAATGATAGGACACATACAAGTCAAGTACTCAGTGGAGTACAAAGCACTAAATCAAGAAATCATGAACATGACACATAACAATAAGTCAAGTACTCAGTGGAGTACTCGGTGGAGATGACAAGACACATAACTACAGGTGCCAGACTACTCCAATTAGTGCCAAATCAAGAACATGCATGAGTACAAAGAACTAAATCAAGAAATCATGACAGGAGCGAGGGATCACACGACCAAACCTTGGCGAGCGCGAGGTCGAAGTCGATGTTGATGCGATTCTACAGCAACGAGACGGCAGCACACCGAAGACAGGCTTGAGTGTGTTGAGGATGGAGGATGTTGGTTCTGGACTTGGTGAAGAGAAGCAACATCCTTGAAGCAAAGCTCGACAATGTCGACCGTGGCCTTCCTAGTGTGGCCCACACTGCTGGCGAGCCGACACTGCTTCTCCATGTTCAAGAGCAACTCAATCGCGACGTCGACGGTTGCCTTCCTGCATCATCCACATGGCAGCAACAGATCAGATCGACAGCTGAAACCTTCGGATCGGAAGGGGACACGCAGAGAGCCAGAGCGGACGGAGATGAGGCAGGAGGGGAGGGGAAGCTCACCATGGCTGGAATGGAAAGCGCCGCCACCAGTTTCTTGTCATCAGCTGTGTTCGTGAAGAACCATCTGTACTTTCTTTGGGCCAGCAGAACTCGACGAAGAACTGCATCCTGACATTCACCATCTCGACCTTGTAGTCGCTCCTCATCCTGCAAGGCACGAGAGAAATTCAGATCAGGTCCCTCTCCCGAGGAGCTGGGTGGAGAGCAGCGGCCACACCGGGCCCGTAGGACGGACGACTTGCCTCTGCGGAGCACTAGGATCTCGGCTGCCTCCATGTTGACGACGGTGATGGCGACGGGGATGTGGTGCTGGGGGAGTGAGGGTGGAGTGGAGATCGACAATTGGGACGAGCAGAGATTGGTGATAGCGATCGGGAGCAATGGGGGTGGCGTCGGAGGGACAAGGGCTGGAGAGCGTGCATCGGTGAGAGGGGAGAATCGGCGGCGCGGGGGGAGGCGATCCGGAGTTCGTGAGGTTAGGGTTAGGGCCGTGGGTGCGGTGCATACTGGATGGTACTTTGTGCTTCTTCGGGTGAGCGGTCAGACGTTGGATCAGGACTAAACGGTTCAGATCAGGGCCATAACGCTGATCCGTGGGAGGAAGTTTCCTCTGTTTTGATTGGTCCCTTCACAAACTAGGCTACAAGTAGGATCCTAAGCCATATCATGCAGATTATGACGATTTCATCTGATGAAATTACGACGATTTTGATACAAAACATCGTCATTGTACATGGTTCTGGTCTTTCCAAATGGCCTATGACCATCTGGTGCGAAATCGTCATAGATCTGTGACGATTTCATTTCGTGTCACTACGAGAAGGTCACTAGTGAACACATTTCTTGTAGTGGTTTCGAAGCACCACGTGATGATCAGGTGTGTTAGATTCCGCAAGTGTATACAACGTGAGCAAGCCAGATTTGCTCATGTGGAAGCTAAGGTTTAATATTGACGAGCCTAGCATGTACAGACATGGTCTCGAAACACGGATCACCGAAAGGTAAAGCATGAATCATATAGTAGATATGATGAACATGTCGATTGTTCGCCATTGAAGCTACATCAACTCTCGTGATGATCGGTTTTGATGTGGTGGATTTGGTTCGTGTGATCACTAAAACAAAGTGAGGAATATTGTTTTGAGTGGGAGTTCACCTAGATTAATTTAACTATTAATTAGAACTCAATTTGTCATAAACTTAGTCTAAAACTATTGCAAATATGTTGTAGATCAATGGCGGCCCCTACCATCAATTTTAATGCGTTCCTAGAGAAAGAAAAGTTGAAAAACAATGGAAGCAACTTCGCGGATTGGTTCCACAATTTGAGGATTGTCCTCATAGCTGGTAATTTGACCTATGTGCTGGATGCACCGCTAGGTGACCCACCTGCAGCTACTACTACCGATGAAGTAAAGAATGTTTACCTCACTCGGAAGACTCGGTACTCCACAGTTCAGTGTGCTATCTTGTATGGTTTAGAATCGGAGCTTTAGAAAAGGTTTGAGAATTCAGACCCACATGATATTGTCCGTGATCTCAAATTGATATTTGAGACTCACGCGGAGATCGAGAGCTATGAGGCTTCTGAAAAGTTCTTTAACTTCAAGATGGAAGAAGGCAGCTCCGTTAGTGAGCATGTGCTTAAGATGTCTAGGCACGCAAACAAACTTCAAAGCTTAGGTATAGTGATTCCTAATGCTTTGGGGATTTACCGTGTCCTTCAATCACTACCACCAAGTTACAAGAACTTTGTGATGAACTACAACATGCAAAACATGAACAAGACGTTGCCAGAACTCTTCGCCATGTTGAAATCTACAGAAGTGGAGATCAAGAAAGAGCACCAAGTGTTGATGGTCAATAAGACCACCAAATTCAAGAAAGGCAAGTCTAAGCAAAAGGGACACTTCAAGAAGGGTGGTAAGAAAGTTCCGCACCGACGAAGAAGACCAAGGCTGGACCCAAGCCTGATATTGAGTGCTTTTACTGCAAGGGAGAAGGTCACTGGAAGCGGAATTGCCCAAAGTACTTGGCGGATTTGAAGAACGACAACATCAAGAAGAAAGGTATATCCGATATACATGTTATTGATGTATATCTCACTAGTACTCGTAGTAGTGCCTGGGTATTTGATACTGGTTCGGTTGCTCATATTTGTAACTCGAAACAGGTGCTGCAGAATAAACGGAAGCTAGCAAAGAACGAGGTGACGATGCGCGTTGGAAACGGATCAAAGGTTGATGTGATCAGGGTCGGCACGCTACCTCTTCATCTACCATCGGGATTAGTTTTATACTTAAATAATTGTTATTTGGTGCCTGCGTTAAGCATGAACATTATATCGGGATCTTGTTTATTGCGAGACGGTTACTTGTTTAAGTCCGAGAATAATGGTTGTTCGATTTATATGAGTAATATGTTTTATGCACATGCACCTTTGATAGATGGTCTATTCTTATTGAATCTCGATAGTGGAAATACACATATTAATAACATTGAGGCTAAACGTTTGAAATCGAGCGATAACTCGACCTATATGTGGCACTGTCGTCTTGGTCACATTGGAGTGAAGCGTATGAAGAAACTCCATTCCGATGGACTTCTTGAATCACTTGATTTCGAATCACTTGAAAGATGCGAAGAATGTCTGATGGGAAAAATGACTAAGACTCCATTTTCTGGTATGATGGAGCGAGCTACGGACTTATTGGAAATCATACATACCGATGTGTGTGGTCCAATGAGTGTAGCGTCGCGCGGTGGTTATCGTTATGTTCTTACCTTCACGGATGACTTGAGAAGATATGGGTATATCTATTTCATGAAACATAAGTCCGAAATTTTCGAGAAGTTTAAGGAATTTCAAAGTGAGGTTGAGAATCAACGTAACAAGAAGATTAAATTTCTACGTTCTGATCATGGAGGTGAATATCTAAGTTACGAGTTTGGCGAGCATTTGAAGAAATGCGGAATACTTTCACAATTGACACCACCGGGAACACCACAACGTAATGGTGTGTCCGAACGTCGTAATCGAAATCTCTTAGATATGGTTCGTTCTATGATGTCACTTACAGATTTACCGCTATCATTTTGGGGTTATGCATTAGAAACAGCCGCATTCACTTTAAATAGGGCACCATCTAAATCCGTTGAAACGACACCGTATGAATTATGGTTTGGGAAGAAACCTAAATTGTTGTTCCTTAAAGTTTGGGGTTGTGAAGCCTATGTAAAGAAGTTATAGCCAGACAAGCTTGAACCCAAAGCGGAAAAATGTGTCTTCATAGGATACCCGAAGGAAACTATTGGGTATACCTTCTATCATAGTTCCGAAGGCAAAATCTTCGTTGCCAAGAATGGATCCTTTCTAGAGAAGGAATTTCTCTCGAAAGAAGTGACTGGAAGGAAAGTAGAACTCGACGAGGTTGTCGAACCTTCTCTCGAACTTGCGAGTAGCGCAGCACCGTAAGAAGTTCCTGTGGTGCCTGCACCAATAAGAGAGGAAGCTAATGATGATGATCATGAAACTTCGGTTGAAGTTGCTACAGAGCCTCGCAGGTCAACGAGAACTCGTACCACTCCTGATTGGTATGATCCCGTAATGAATGTCATGTTGGTGGACAACACCGATGACCCTGCGACATATGAGGAAGCGATGATGAGTCCAGATTCCAACAAATGGCAAGAAGCCATGAAATCCGAGATTGGATCCATGTACGAAAACCAAGTATGGACTTTGGTGGACTTACCGGATGGCCGGAAGGCTGTCGAGAACAATTGGATTTTCAAGAAGAAAACAGATGCTGATGGTAATGTTACTGTCTATAAAGCTCGACTTGTCGCAAAAGGGTTTCGACAAATTCAAGGAGTTGACTACGATGAGACTTTCTCACCAGTAGCAAAGCTAAAGTCTGTGAGGATTATGTTAGCAATCGCTGCATATTATTATTATGAGATATGGCAGATGGATGTCAAAACAGCGTTCCTCAATGGAGACATTGATGAAGAGTTATATATGATGCAACCCAAAGGTTTTGTCAATCCTAAAGATGCTAACAAGGTATGCAAACTTCAACGGTCCATTTATGGATTGAACCAAGCATCCCAAAGTTGGAATCAACGTTTTGATAAGGTAATTAAAAGTTTTGGTTTTATACAAACTTATGGAGAAGGTTGTATTTAGAAGAAAGTGAGTGGGAGCTCTGTAGCATTCTTAATACTATATGTAGATGACATATTGTTGATTGGGAATGATGTAGACCTTCTTAATAGTGTCAAGGAATATTTGAATAATAGTTTTTCAATGAAGGATCTTGGCGAAGCAGCTTACATATTAGGCATAAAGATTTATAGAGATAGATCGAGACGCCTAATATCATTGTCACAAATTACATATTTGGACAAAGTGCTAAAGAGGTTTGGAATGGAAGATAGCAAGAAAGGGTTCTTGTCCATGTTGCACAATACGACGTTGAGTAAAACTCAAAGTTCGACAACGACAGAAGATAGAGAAAGGATGAGTAAGACTCCCTATGCCTCAGCCATAGGATCTCTAATGTATGCCATGCTATGTACTATACCCGACATTGCATATGTTGTTAGTTTAACTAGCAGATATCAAAGTGATCCAGGAGTGGATCATTGGACAACGGTCAAAAACATCCTTAAGTACTTGAGAAGAACTAAGGACATGGTTCTTTCTTATGGAGGTGATGAACATCTCATTGTTAATGGTTACACCGATGCTAGTTGGAACACCGATCCGGATGATTCTAAATCACAATCTGGATACGTATTTACTTTGAATGGTGCAGCAGTTAGCTGGAGGAGTGCAAAGCAAAGCGTTGTGGCGAGATCTTCAACTGAATCGGAATACAAGGCTGCTTCGGAGGCTTCACAAGAAGCGATATGGATGAAAGAGTTCATTATAGAGCTGGGTGTGGTTCCTAGTGCGCTGGACCCAATGTCTATCTACTGTGATAACATGGGCGCCATAGCCAATGCGCAAGAACCAAGGTCACACAAGAAGCTGAAGCACATCAAGCTACGTTTTCACGCTATTCGAGAACATGTCCAAGATAGGGACATAAAGATTTGCAAAGTACACACAGATCTGAATGTGGCGGATCCGTTGACTAAACCTCTCCTGAGGGCAAAACATGACCAACACCAAACTGCCATGGGTGTTCGGTATATTACCATGTAATCTAGATTAGATGACTCTAGTGCAAGTGGGAGACTGTTGGAGATATGCACTAGAGGCAATAATAAATGTAGTTATTATTATATCTTTGTGTTTATGATAAATGTTTACATTCATGCTATAATAGTATTAACAAGGAAACATTAATACCTGTGTGATTTGTAAACTAAAATAAGAGTCCCTAGTAAAGCCTCTTTATAATACTAGCTTGTTGGTTAATAAATGATTGTAGTTTCCCTATCATGAACATTGAGATGTTATTAACAACAAGATCATATCGTTAGGAGAATGATATGGTGGACATACTCCTATAGATAAGCATAGCATAAAGATCAAGTCATTTTAATAGTTCAATTGCTATATGCTTTCTGACACATAGTAACCTAATTCCTTCGACCATGAGATCATGCATATCACCTTCACCGGAAGGATGCTTTGATGACATCAAACACCACACCATAACTAGGTGGCTATAAAGGTGGCATTGAGTGTTCGGAAAGTATTGGTTGAGACACATGGATCAAGAGTGGGATTTGTCCATCCATATGACGGATAGATATACTCTGGGCCCTCTCGGTGGAATGTCATCCAATTAGCTTGCAAGCATGTGACTGGCTCACAAGGTATCACATATCACGGGAACGAGAAAATAGTACTTATCAGTAACGAGGTTGAACTAGGTATGCAGAGATACTGACGATCATAACCTCGGATAAGTAAACTATCGTGAGACAAAGGGAAATTGGTATCGTATGTAAGTGGTTCATTCGATCGCAAAGTAATCGTAGAAATATGTGGGAGCCATATGAATTTCTAGATTCATCTATTGGTTATTGTTCGGAGAAGTGTCTCGATCATGTCCGCATAATTCACGAACCGTAGGGAGACACACTTAAGGATTCGACGTTGTTTGAGTAGTTATGGAATGATGAGTAAGAGACTGAATGTTGTTCGGAGTCTTGGATGGGATCCGGGATATCACGAGGAGATCCGGAATGGTCCGGAGAATAAGATTCATATAAGGAAAGTCCTGTTTCGGGGTTGGAGAATGGTTCCGGTGTTTTCATCGGGAATGTTCTAGAAGGTTCCGGAATGTCCGGCACTCCAGAGGGGAAGGGTACATGAATGTGTTATATCAAGATGGTATGATTGCATCATGTACTAGGTGTCATCGCTGAACAAAATAAAGGGTTTAATCAAATCCTAGTTTGAAAAGTCAAACGCCAATTTGAAAAGTCAAACGGCTATTTTGGGAAGTGGAGGGGAAGGTGGAAACCGAGTTGGGGAGGAGTTCCTCCCCTCCACCGCCGGCCCACCTTGGAAGTCGAGTTGGGGAGGGATTCCCCTCCCCTGGCACGCCCCCTCCACCTATATAAGGAGGGGCAGGGCTGCCCCTCCAAACACACCTCTCACACCCCGCAAACCCTAGCCGCCGGCGCCGCCACCTCCCGCTGTCGCCGCCGCCTAGCTAAACCTAGCCGCCGGCCAAGCCTCCTCCTTGGTGTGTCTAAACCCTAGATCGCCGAGAAGCTCTCTCATAGTACACCATACTCGCTCCGGCTTAAGGCGAAGCCCTGCGAGATCTCCCCTCTACTTCCGGTACCACGCCATTGTGCTGCCGGAATCACGAGGAGAGTGCTACAACCTCCGCTGCCTGCTGGAACAAGGGAGAGGAAGGTCTTCGTCAAGTACCGAACGTGTGACCGACTGCGGGAGCGCTGCCGGAACGCAGCGCCAGAAGGATCGTCTACGCGATCTTGAGATCGAAAAGAGTACGACTACATCACCCACGAGAATCCGCTCTCGTTAAACACTTTGGAATCTTCGAGGGTGAGTTATTCCATCGACTTGTTGCTACAATCTAGTAGATAGATCTTGGCTTGTTTGTTTGTATGCGGTAGAAATTTTTTGTTTTCCATGCTACGAATCCCAACATCATCATCATCATCCACACCATCATCTCCACCAGCACCATCATCACCACTCCGTCACGCTGTAATAATTGTGTTGGATATTGCTTTAGTTCTTAGGGGAAACTTTCCTGGTGTTAATTACTATTGTAGTTGATGCTTGTGTGTGGAACCATTGGATTATTGTTTATGTTCAGATTGTTATTCATCACCATATCATCTTTGATCTTGATCCAAATGATGTCTTGTGAGTAGTTCGTCTAGTTCCCGAGGACATGGGAGAAGTCATGTTGTTAGTAGTGGATTTGTGTTGAGTTATTATTCAATGGTTAAGTATTTAAGTTGTGGTGTTATTCTTCTAGTGGTGTCATGTGAACATCGACTACATGATACTTCACCATTTATGGGCCTAGGGGAATGCATTGTGTATTTGGCTACTAATTGTGGGGTTGCCGGAGTGACAGAAATATGAACCCCCGTTAGGACACCATTGCATAAGGGAGCGTATGATCTCAGAGTTTAAGGTTGTGGTTAAGTTTATATCTTAATTACTTTCCTGTAGTTACGGATGTTTGCAAGGGGTTTAATCACAAGTATGTATTAGTCCAAGTAAGGTCGGTACATTAGCACAGGTTCACCCACACAACACTTACAACACTAGAGAAGAGTACGCAGCTATTTGAAGCGAAAGCACTTGACAGAATTCCCATGTGTCCTCGAGAACGTTTGGTCTTTATAAGTATTTCCATCGGCTTGTCCTTTGCTAAGAAAGGATTGGTCCACTTGTTGCGTTTGTTCTTTGTTACTTTCTCTTTGTTTTGTTGCCTTATCACAAAACCATTAAAAATCCGTTTGCTAAGTATTTATAGAGATTTTCTGCTCCATACCACTAGTCAACACCTTCTGCTCCTCGTTGGGATCGACAGTCCTATTTATCGAAAGTACTACGATACACCCCCTATACTTGTGGGTCATCAATGGCGGTGGAGTCGATGGAGATGGCTCCGGGGGCAATTCCCCGTCCCAGCAGGGTGCCAGAATAGATACTTCTGTCCCCCGAATCTCGTCTTCGGTGGCGGCGGCACTGTGGAACATTTCATGGAATTCTGGTCTTGTCTAGGGTTTTTGCCTCAGGGGGAATATATAGGCGAAGGGTCAAGGTCGGTGGAGGCCCAAGGGGGCCACACCCTATGGTGGCGCGCCCAGGGTCACGCGGCCACCTGGTGTGGTTGTTTCGCAGTTACTCTTCGTCTCTCCTTCGGACTCTGTGTTGTGTCGGGAAAAATAGGAACTTTGGCTTTTGTTCCGTCCAATTCCGAGAATTTTTCTTTACTAGTTTCTCTGAATAAAATGAATAGGTTAGTTCCAGAAAATGAATATTCCGAGAAAACAGGAACTGGAACTATGGCATCTTGTTAATAGGTTAGTTCCAGAAAATGAATAAAAATTCCACAAAGTGTAGACAAAACATAAGATAGTTGGTACAAAACAAGCATGGAGCATCAAAAATTATAGATACGTTTACGACGTATCAAGCATCCCCAATCTTAACTCCTGCTCGTCCTCGAGTAGGTAAGTGATAAATTTTTTTTGAGGGGACATGCACCATCACAATCTTGATCAAGTTATTGCAAAGCATTGATAGCTGGGATCAAAGTACTCAAACATAAGCATGAAAGATATATTTCTAACAATAAGACAAAGCAACTATGTTGCAACATCAAAGGCAACACAAACAAAAGATCATGAATAATACTTTGAAAGACATTTGTTTGTTTCACATATAGAAGACATAGCAAGAGTGGTATTCAGCTTGTCCTTCATGGAATAGCAAAACATAAATGCATAGGACACCTTCAAAGTTCATAAGAGTGACTAGATACAAATAATTTAAGAACAAGCAATACCAAAATTATGAATCAATCAACAAGTTTTGGGACAATGCACATTAAACTCAAAATTACAACTATGCTCTCTTAATTGGTGCATAAAGATAGAAGATGGAGACTCAACAAAAAGTAAAAAAAAGGCCATTCACAGAGGGAAGTAGGGATTTCAAGTTTCATAAAGAGCTCCAAAAATTATGGTACTTACTATCTTTGAGTTCTCATTGCCCCTATCATAAGCATCTTGAAGTGATTAAGGTTAATGTGAGGGAAAATATGAGTTATATGCTTGACAAATCACAAGTTGAAAATCTCATGCCCCTTGAGTATGAGTATCGTTCCTCATGCTACTCAACTTTAGTCACAGGTAAGTTCTTGTCATTGTAAGTATATGTGTATCATAGAGAACCGCCAACAGGGTATCCCTTGCCCCATGACACAAGAGTTATCCCATATCAAAATGACAAGGCAACAGACAATGAGTATCTCAGCGATCCTTTTATTTACCATGAGCATGTTTTTTCTTTTTTTTTTCTTTTCTTTTTTCTGAAGATGTTTCATAGAATGCTCATTATGGTTATGCTACAAGTTTCCACCATGATTAGGCATGGCTTAGGCTAGCCGCCCAGGCGTTTCTCTAACACATATACAAACTCCATGGACTTACAAGATCCCCTTTTATTTCATACCGCTGACATCCATAAACAAAAGAACATGATATCAACTGAATAAATAAGTGCAATGTCGAAAGTGTACCCCATGACAGCATGATTCTGCTAACTCCCAACTCATAATTTGCAAGCATATAAGCATCATAGATGGGCACAATGGTTCAAGTTTATTAAGTGCAAGAAAATAAAGTGTGCCATCAAGTTCGTGAGAGCTTTAATCACTAATTTTCACATTTTTTTAATTTGGAAGATAGATAAAACATGAATATACTTGGAATGGTGTAACACACCATGCATAGGAGTTTATAGTGGACTCTTTGGAATAACTTGGTTTCTTGGGAGTTGGATACACAAATAGAGCTCATACTCAGTACATGTGGAGGCTAGCAAAAGACTAGAAGCGATCAACTAAGAGAGCAATAATGGCCATAATCATGCAGAGCGACAGAACATTATTAATCAAATCATAAAGTGATATCACAAGTCAAAAACTAAATGATCATAGAGGCTAAGATGACTGGTTCATAGTCATAACATGGTGTAAGCATGTGCCAAGTCAACCCAAATAAAACATCCAAGGAGAATACCACAATATTATGCTTTTGTATGCTAAAACAACGCATGATTCTTTCATGACACATTAAGCAATCTCAATTGTTTGAAACAAGTCATGCTACAACAATAATCACTAAGCATATGGTCAAAGCAACATCTAACATGACATGATAAAGCCTAAGTCACAGTCAAAACAAGCTTCTTTTTGTACCACCATAAGCATGAAACATTCTACTCTTTTCCAACACCTATCAACTTATTTGAAACAACTCACAAAGATAATAATCAATAAAGACCAGAGAGCTTGTCTCTCCTAACTACAAAGAAGAACTAAAAAGTTCTTAAGCAAAAAGGATAAGAAAAATAAATCTAAACGCAGTGCTAGCAAAAGAGAACACTCACAGAACAATAAGAGTGAAAACTAGAGTGTTTTAAACAATGAAAACGGAGCGTGTCTCTCTCCAAAACAAACATGATGGGATACAAAAATATACTACAACAAACAAAACAAAATAAAACTAAAAACAAAAACAAAGACGCTCCAAGAACAACACATAGTGCATGAAGCAATAGAAATATAGTATCTTGAAAGAAGACCTGAGATTTTTGTTGATGAAGAAGGGGATGCCTTGGGTATCCCCAAGATTTGACGCTTGTACCTCTTGAATATTTCTTGGGGTGACACGGGTGGCATCCCCAAGCTTAAGCTTTTGTCCATACTTCATCTCATCACATCTTCTCTTCCTACACTTGAAAACTTCCTTCATACAAAACTTCACACAATCTTCATTAGCAACATTAGTGTACGCAAAATAAGAAACCTTTGGGTTCACTTTCAACTCAAGTAAATCATCCATTAAAACATAATCTACTATAGCAACTCTTTTTAAAAGCTCAAGTGATCAAAAGAACTCAAAAGAAATCGATTTAAGAGGCAAATACAAATAATGACAGAAATCTATCAAAACAGACCTGCACGTAAAGACCGTTTTTTCGAAAATCTTCTGTTGATCAAATGGAAAAGTGCAAAACTAACGAAAGTTTGGTAAATACCAAGGGCATGCGCACAAAAAATTGCAGATCAATACGCCGTTTTGAGATTTTTCATGATTTTTTACAGCGAAGCACATAAATCTATTCCGGGACAGCAACTTCCCAAATCTTACTTCCCTCTCATTAGAGGCTATTCTTGGCACAAAAACGAAATAAAAAGGATAAGGAGAGGTTTCTACAGAAGTAACAACTTCTAAGACTCAAATAAACAAAAATAAACTGAAAGCAAAGATATAATGGGTTGTCTCCCAAAAGCTCTTTCTTTATAGGGAAAATTTGCTAGAGGACACCGTTATTTTTTGGCGTTTGCCAAAACACACCGATGAAATGTGTCTTTGCTGAGTACCATTATAATTTCATGGCACATTTTCCAGGACACACTGCATTCCACAAATGGAAAATTTGACATATGTTCGGTTTGAACACTTTTTTCTCTAATTCAAATTCACCAAATCCAGCATATGCATATACCGAACATGAATTAGAAACTATACGTAAGTTCATATCAAGTTGGAACATCGCCGAGTCGCCATCCATTGCAGCATGCAGCATCGTGGTAAAGACAAAAAATCAACAAGGGAATTGGGAAAAAGCTGGACATTTTTTTTTATCTGAAACATCTTGCATTTCAATTAAAATTCTAGACATATTTGCAACAAGGTAAAAAGGTCTAAAACGTCAAACTTTCCGTTTTGGGCAGTATAGTGTGTTCTAGCAAATTGTCACGAAATAATAATGGTACTGGGCAAAGCCACATTCCAATAGTGTGTTTTAGCAAACGCCAGAAAATAACGGTATCCTCTAGCAAATTTTCCCTTCTTTATAGCCATTAAGATAGGCATGATAATTTCGATGATGCTCACATAAGAAATATGAATTGAAGTAAAAGAGATCATTAAGAAGCAAATATAAAAAAAATAAGTCTAACCCACTTCCTATGAAAAATAATCTTGTAAGAAAAACAAGTCATGAAATCACAAAGCAACAAGCATAGGAAAGCAAAACAAGTGTAACTTCAAAATTTTCAACATAAAGAGGGAAACTTAATATTGTTGAGATACATAAAACCATGTTTCCCTCTCTCATAATAACTTTCAGTAGCATCATGAATAAAATTAACAATATAACTATCACATAAAACATTCTTATCATGAGCCACATGCATAAAATGATTATTACTCTCCACATAAGCATATTCATTCTTATTAATTATAGTGGGAGAAAATTCAACAAAATAGCTATCATTAGTATTCTCATCACCATATTCATAAAATATAGGCGGCATATTGTAATCATAATTAATTTTCTCCTCAATAGTAGGTGGACTAAAAATATCATATTCATCATTGTAATTATCATATATTGGAGGTATACTATCATCATAGCAATTTTTCTCCTCTAAAGTAGGTGGACTGAAAATATCATATTCATCATTGTAATCATCATATATTGGAGGTATAGCATCATCATAACAAATTTTCTCCTCTTAAGCTGGAGAACTAAAAAGATCATTTTCATAAAAACTAGCTTACTCAAGCTTAGGCGTTTCCCTAGCATTAGCAATAATGGTGTTCAAAGAATTCATACTAATAACATTGCTATTAGCATGCAAATAAAGTTCGATAAGTTTTTTAATTTTCTCTTTAAACACTTCATGTCCTAACTCAAGATAAATATTATCAATCTCTCTAATTTTGTTGTTGTTTTCCATTAAGCTTAACTAGTGAAAATAAAAAAGGAAACAAAAAGATATAATTGCAGAATCTAAAGGAAATAACTTCGAGCACTCACACACCAGCAATAGTATTAGAAGATAGCTTAGTAGCCAGAGGATGTGAGTACCTTTTACCTTACCTCCCCGGCAACGGCGCCAGAAAAGATCTTGATGTCTACGCACACTTCTATTCTTGTAGACAGTGTTGGACCTCCAAGTGAGAGGTTTGTAGAACAGCAACAAGTTTCCCTTAAGTGGATCACCCAAGGTTTATCGAACTCAGGGAGGAAGAGGTCAAAGGTATCCCTCTCAAGCAACCCTGCAATCAAGATACAAGAAGTCTCTTGTGCCCCAACACACCCAATACACTTATCAGGTGTATAGATACACTAATTCGGCGAAGAGATAGTGAAATACAAGTAATATGGATGATTATAAGTGGTAATTGCAATCTGAAATAAAAGTGGCAACAAGCAAACATTTAGTAGGACTGATTGTAAACGGTATTTTAATGCTTAGAAACAAGGCCTAGGGATCATACTTTCACTAGTGGTCACTCTCAATAAACACATAATATCTTCTCTTAACTATTCTACCCTGAACTAGTCTCCGGTTGGATAACGAACACCAATTCACGATGTAGGGCTATAACAACACTCCTTAAAGTCCGCATTCCCCATTTAGATAACCCCTAACTGTCACCTTGAGCGCTAGATGGTTCCAACAAACACCACAATTTCATAGAGACATCCAACTCAAATTATAACTCATGATAAGTATTTCTGTAACCTTTAGCCTAAGTGCTGCACACGGTGTGCACACTATCAACTTCACACACATGGGGATAAGCGTAAATTACATTAGTTAAAGCACTTGAGTAGCAGAGTAGCATCTACTTATTCAACTAGATTACAAAGCTCATGAACACAATAAGATCACACATAGAGAGAGAGAGAGAGATAAACACATAGCTACCGGTAGAGTCCTTAGCCTCGGGGGAGAACTACTCCCTCCTCATCATGGGAGTCAACAATGGTGATGGAGATGGCGGTGGAGTCAATGGAGATGGCTTCGGGGGCAATTCCCCGTCCTGGCAGGGTGCCGGAACAGAGACTTCTGTCCCCTGAATCTCGTCTTCGGTGGTGGCGGCGCTGCGGAACTTTTCATGGAATTTTGATCTTGTCTAGTGTTTTTTCCTCGGGGGGAATATATAGGCGAAGGGGCAAGGTCGATGGAGGCCCGAGGAGGCCACACCCTATGGTGGCGTGGCTAGGAGGCCCGCGCGGCCACCTGGTGTGGTTGCTTCGCGGCTACTCTTCGTCTCTCCTTCGGACTCTGTGTCGTGTCAGAAAAAATATGAACTTTGGCTTTTGTTTCGTCCAATTTCGAGAATATTTCTTTACTAGTTTCTCTGAAACCAAAAACAGCAGAAAACAGAAACTGTCACTGTGGTATCTTATTAATAGGTTAGTTCCAGAAAATGCATAAAAATGCCACAAAGTGTAGACAAAACATAAGATAGTTGGTACAAAACAAGCATGGAGCATCAAAAATTATAGATACGTTTAGGACATATCAGCGACCCTAGTCCAAGGCTACGGATCCTCATCGGTGTTGGAGGTGGAATATGGGCCACATCCTCAGCTATGCGAGGTGTCGGAGGACCACGACTTTGCGGATACAATAGTAAGGTGTTCAAATGGCAGCGATGTGAACCATCATGGACAATGCGACTCAATCTGATGAGTCGTGAAGGAGGTGTGTGATGAGACATATGAAAGCATGTCCGTCTTTGCCTATGCCATCAGCAACGACTACGCACACGGGTGTCGTTACCCTCCTTGGAGGCATCACTAGGGTGTGTTGGCATCACCCTCACTCTCACTTGGAGTTGGAATTTGTAATCCTAGATCTGGATCCGGATAGGCGTGATGGTGGCGTCCTCGACGTTGTTCCTCTATTGGAAGCATCGTGTTTGGGACACGGTTGGAGCTCCTATGTGGTTGTAACATCCCAACATTTAGGAACCAATGAAGGGTAAATTTAGGAATCTGTGAAATTTCATGCATTCATCTATAAAAATGTGGGTAAAATTTTCGCCAAATAAAAACCTAAAGTGATCAAAGTTTCTTTCATACTTTGAGATCAGGTATAGTCTTGGAGGATGATCGTTATAAACTTTGATATGATCTTTGTGGATTAGTGTGTTTTGGGAAATGAAATTTGAATTTAAATTTGAGTGTTGGATTTAGATTTATGTTTGAGTATTTTTGGATTTAGTCAAGAGATAATAATTAACCGTTCAAACTTTATATAAACAAAACAATTAAGAATAAGAATATTCATTTCAAAATTTTATTCAATAAATAAGTTACAAAAATGTAACTTATAAACACGATCAAGAAATTTTACAATAGATAATTAAATTAAGGAATAATCTTTATATATTGAGTAATAGCACAATCTTTATTACAAAGGAATAAAATAAAAATTACAAAAGAATAAAATAAAGATTACAATTGAATAAGTGAAATATTACAAGTAATGAAGTAACTATCTATAAAGAAAAAGAAAACCTAATCTAAGTCTTGAATCTTCAAGTCTGGTACCTGCAAAATAAACACAACTAAAAGAAAGAAAGTTAAGGATTAAAAATGTTTTACTCTTAGAATTGATAGTGAGTTGCACTGTTCAAAATTTCATCATTGAGTAATCTTTAAAAAGGGACAGGTTTCACCAATATGAAAGAACTTAATCTTTCATAATTTAAGCCAGAAGTCAAATAACTCCAAATAGCAAGGAGGGGCAAGTTTCACCAAACCAGTAAGTGTAACCAGATAAAAGTAACTTCCATATCCAGAGCATATCCACATGGTGCAGCAGGCACACAAGCAGCACACACACCAAATTGCATGGTTTGTGCTGTCAGCACAGCAACAATAGCTCCACACACACAAAACTATCAGCACAGCCATGAGTATCAGAAAACATCCACATAGTCTGTTCATCTTCATCAAACAGAAAAGCATGTGTTGTTTCACAAGATAAACCTCTCAGTGATCACCCAAGTGGGGTAAACCTATCATAGAGGAAATTTGAAATATAAAGGCTAACAGTAAACTCTACCAAATCCACCAGAATCTCAGACCTGCATCATAGATCCTGGTGATCATCAACAACTAATATATATTCCAAAATGTTCTCAAATAGCTTATAAAATTTGGGCACATCTCCTAATGGAGTAGCACCTCAGATTTCATAAACTATATGCACCAACATTAAGTTATAAGCAAACAAATCATTTTTCCAAACTTTAACTCAGGAGCCAGTAGCTGGCGGCACTACCAGAACCAATCCATGAGTAACAATAAGAGAAGGGTCTAATCCCTCAACCTCAGACCAACATCATAGGTCTCAGGGATTCAAGGAAAGAAGTTTCTATTTATCTCTGATGCCACACTAATCCAAAGCTTGAACAAAACCAAGCCAAGTAATAGAATCTAATCTTGTGTGCCATACTAGGATGGTGTCACAAGAACAACTTCCAAATTAACAAGTTAAGCATTCAAATTTCACAGTTACACTCACAGCCAAATATAAATCATTTCCTAATACTAATCACAGGAATCATTTCTAAGAATATCTATATCTATATATATATATCATCACTGTAAGAGACCATTAGATCTCAAGCTATATATGAATTCTTAAGCTAGCAGTACAGATACAGTGACTGCATCACACAAAAAATCACTGTCATTAACCAAGTAATGACAGTGGTGAGCTCTCAAACCACTAGAATCTCCAAGCAATGATTCCAGAACAACCTTATCATCTGAACCATATCAAGTTAACCAATGGAATAAATCTAGTAAGCCACTAGCATCATCAAAGCTCACCATAATTAGCAAGCCACAGAAAACAACTACTTAGTATGCTTAGGGATCATCAATACATGATCCAACTCATCAGAATCTAATCCACAGAGGGATATGAACCCTAAGCAGAACAAACAATCTTAATCAGGACAAGAGACTAACCAGGAGTGGCCACTATCAACACATAGCCTAGGATGGCCTAGCACAGAGGACACGAGGGGAAGAAAAACAACTCACCTATGGTCCTCACAGAAGAATAGAAGAGGAAGAAGAGGAGGCCGACGAACACGGTGGCATGGGGAGCACCCCCAAGGGGGCGCTGCGAACCACACCACACCGAGGCGGCGACCCTAGCCACGCCTGAAGTCGAGGAACACCACCACAGCACACGGCAGCAGCGGCGGCGACAACACCAGCGCCATCCCAAACCCTAGGGTTCGAGATGAAGCTAGTCTGGCCATGGGGAAGCTCTAGATCCAAATCAGGTTGGATAGGAAGGTGGAGCTGAAGGGAATATGCCCGAGAGGCAATAATAAAGTGGTTATTATCGTATTCCTTATTTATGATAAATGTTTATTTTGCATGCTATAATTGTATTAATACGGAAACGTTAATACATGTGTGTTTAATAAACAAAAAGGAAGTTCCTAGTTATGCCTCTCTTATAAACTAGCTCGTTGATTAACAAGATGATCAAAGTTTCCTGATCATGGACATTGGATGTTGTTAATAACGAGGTCACAACATTAGTGTAATGATGTTGTAACATCCCTAAAATCATGATTTTAAAGTTTGCATATCACTCATGCATGCATATAGATTTGAGATCATATTCAAACTCATTTCAGAAAAACAGAAGCACATGGTGCTATGATTTTATGTGGGCAGATTTAATTCAAATGGCCATCACCATTTGAAAGTTTGAAAGTTTGAATGTTTCTTTAAAACCTAACTTGATTGTCTTCCTTATTGAAAGGATTAAGTGTGGTTTTGACCAAGTTTTACAAATTGAGAATAATTTCAAAAACCCCTTTTCAAATATTTGCAAATAGATGCAAGTCCCTGATTATTTTATTCCCCAAGTTTGACCAAGCCTTTGCAAAGCAACCCCATGATTTTAAGACCATATTTGAGACTACTGCTCACTGCAAAAATTCCAAGAAAATTTGAATTCAAATGAAACTTGAAATCATTTGAAAATCTATTCAGAAAATTGAAACAGAAAAAGAAAAAGGAGAAAGAAATAGAAACGGGCGGGCGCCAGGATTCCAGCCCAGCTTCTGAACAGGCCCAGTTAGCCCACCCGGGAGCTCTCTTTTCCTTCCACACGCATGAGCACACCCCCTCAGCCACTGACGACAGGGCCCCACTCCCACTCTGCGCACTTCGCTGACGAGCGGGCCATCTCCACGTCAGCATCGTCTTCCCCCTGATTCCGCGCACGACCTACGCCGCTGGCCGTTGCAGCACTGAATCCGCGAGCTTAATTGGCATTGATGTGACGAGCGTTTCCTGTCGAGCCTTTGGCTATAAGATGCCCACTTCCTCGCGACCATTTCCCCCCAATCAATTTTGCCTTCACGCCACCAGGCTACCCACGACTTGCACGACTCCGCCGCTGCTCCGACGACCGCACCGGCAAATTCCGGTGAGCCTCGTGTTCCCCTCTACCTCTCATTCATGCTATCTTGTTCAGTGAGTCTCGGCGCATCTACTGACACACCCCACTTACCTTCGCATGACCCGTAGCTCCAGCAACGTCGACGACTGGCCGCCACCGTCTTCGGCTTCAACTCCGACGACCTCCAGTGGTACGTCCAGACCGCCCCAAGCCTTGTCTTTCACACACGCGTGTTCTCCGTGATCTTCTGCATCTGACCACACCCTCCGTTTGCCTCCTAGTGATCGACAACGTCGCCTTCGACCTCGAACAGAACCACCTGTCGCCAGACTCAACTCCGATGAGGAATCATCACCGCGTCAGCACGCCCCTTCGCAAACCAACGCCACCTTGAGTTTCAGCAGCCTCCTGCGGATCTGGTATGACCCTTCTCCCTCTCGCGGATGACCTGGAACGCTAGTGCCGCCGTAGACTGAGCGCTCCGCCGCTCACTGACGCCGCGCGCCGCCAGGACATGGTCGCGTGCTCGAGTATCGTTGGATCTAGATCCAAGCGTTAGGATAGATTCACTTATCAGCGAAGAGGTATGCGTTTAGGGCCGTGCGATTTAATTAGATCCTGCGGCTGCAGAGCTCGATCCGGTGCGAATCGGTACGCGCCAGTGATACCGCGACACGTGTCTAGGGTTAGATCTAAAAACAGATTTCAAATCAGAATTTGATCCAAATTTCAAATGCCTATAACTTTTGATTGCCACGTTGGAATTTTGCAAACTTTATACCGTTGGATTCAGTGAATCAAGGCCTTTCTGATTATGCAAAATGTTTAACAAATAGTAACCATTAAAATGACTTTGTTTTTAGAAACAAGTTTAGGCCCTTTTTGATTATAGTTTTTGTTTAGCAAATTGATTTAGTGCTAAATAAGTTAAGTTGGCAAACTTTGTGACTTGTTATGTTTCTGTAGCATGCACTTGCTTGGTAGAGATTTAAAATTCACCACTTAGTAAATTCTTGCATGCATGCATTCATATTTTTGATTGTATATGATTTGTGTGTAATTGTGTGCTACAATTTTATGTGTAGATTTTGATAGTGACTGTGATTGTGAAGAGTGCTACTCTCCCCATTACCAAGGCAAGTGATATTTCATGTATATTTCATTCCTATATCTTGTACTAGCATTAGATATTTTGCTAAGACATGCATGCTACTTTTGTCAAATGATATGTTGGGAAATCCTATGTAGTTTAGAATGGTAGAATTGCTAGGGAATTTTTCCTAAGATAAGTTGTCATACCATGCTTAGCCTAGCTATTAGCAAACAAGGGTTGGTATAATCTATTCATGCTATATTGACTATATTTCTAAGTCATGAGACTTGTGTTTTCTTAATAAAACCACTAAGTCAATAAACCTCCTGGGTGGAATGGAAAGATTGGTTTATGTTGAGTGGTTACACAAGGCCATGGATTTGGCTTGTGTATCTCACTTGTGGTATGCCACCCAGGCACAAAGGGATTTGGAGGCCAAGTGTTGAGAAAGCTTACAGTGCAACCACTTGGCAAAATGGGCTCTGCCTTGATCATATAGGTAGCTAGAACTTAGTCTCTTGGACAGTTGGTGGTAGAGGGATTGATAGGTTGGAACGCGTCCATTTGACTAAGGAAAGGCTTCTGAAAGGTCCTGTCTTGGGAAACCAAGTCTGGTGGGGAAAGTGCACAACCTCTGCAGATGGAAAAACCTAAGTACTTAGCCAAGTCCATGGAAATGGACAACTTGAGCATCAAGACATGGAAGCTACAAGAATCTCATCACTCCAACTTCTAAGTAAAACTTGTGGGTGAACAAGGGTAAAGGACCTCAATGTCTATTGGTGGTTCCTTGGGAAGTTTTGACAAAGAAAAACTTAGTGATTTCAACTAATAGGAAAACCTATTTTGAGCAAAGCAAGCCAAGCTACACTTAGCCAAAATGCATATAGTATTATAGTCCACTTTAAATAAACTAAGGTATCACTTGCCAATACTATTCCAAAGTATTGACCCTCTATGGCTGTAACTTGTGATGTTGCAGGTTACTCCGATGATGAATAGGAGTCATGAGTCTACACTCAACATGCTTGCCTGTGGCACATGAAGATGAAGACTTATGTTTATTTACTTATTCCATAAACTCTTGTATTAGGCCTTTGGCCCTGAGTTGTAAAAGACTATGTTTTATCTCTGGAATGAATGTAATAAACGACCTTTGTATCTGTGTACTTCATCTTAAACTGTGGATGCTAGCATTGATCCAGGGACTAGCATTGCAATCACAGGGATCCTTTCCTTTATAAAGGAGGGGTCTAACAGATGGTATCAGAGCACTGTGTTGCCTGTGGGATTATGACCCTAGGATTGGAAACCACTAAGGAAATTTTTTAACTACTTCTACACTTGTCTATTCTTCTCGTAAACTTTTCTAATCTTCTCATTCTCATCTCTATTTGTAGATGAACTCCATCAACGAAGCCGTGAAGAAAGAACCACTCATGACCATGACCTTGGAGTGTGAAACTGAGTTTCCCAAAATTCTCAAGGACCTCATGGTGGCAATGGAAGCACATGGTGCAGCTGTGTACAAGGGCTTTCCAGTGATGGATGAAGGAGTGGAGTATTGGTGGGTGCAACTTCACTTGTACAAAAACAAGGAAGACAACCACAAAGAAAGAGGCTTCTGCATGTACACCAACACTGTGATGCACACCACATTCTTTGAGTCAGCCAGAGAAGCAGCTTGGAGGACTATCAAAGAACTTAGTGCTAGAGTCAAGTGCAGAATGCTCAACCTCCAAAAAGACTTAGAGAAAGAGAAGGAACTTACCCAAGAGTTGGAAGCCACCAACCAAGAGTTAAGGGGAGATATTATAGACTTGGTGATGGAATCATGTGAACAAGATAGGTGGATTGCTTCTAGGAACATTGTGTTAGCCACCAGATCCAGTGAGATAGGATTATGAACACACTTCGTTAGTTGGACCACCATCTATCACTTTATTTTCTAAAAGAATACCTTAAATAAGTTTGGACCTTGATTGATGTAATGGAATCAAGTATGCATGACTTGTGTGAATTTGTGTTCCATGGATGTGTATGAGATGTTTGTCTTGTTTTAAATTATGATGTCCTAACTTTTCTATCTTATAAATAGATGCCTATTACCATCAGCACCGTTGAGGAGTTCCAGGGTACCCGTTTTGGTCCGCGTATCGTTGAGCTTACCACTTTGCTCAATCTCCCTCTTCCTACCATTATGGTGCACCCACTCACCAAGTTCGAGAGGAAGGACCTCTGGGGCTTCAAGGTGAACCAGCCAGGACGCCAGACGGAGCCCACTACGGAGGCCATTGTTTTCAAGCTTATGCACGATGACAGGGAGAGAGGCATGGAGGTCGTCATGCAGGATCTGATAGGACGTCTGTTAGGCCGTCACTCCCGACAGGTTAGGGGCACCCATTTCCACGTCTTTGGAAGACGTGATGATGATGGAGAGTCCATCGACTTTGAGGACGACTCGAGGGCCGCAGCAGAGCCGATACGTCTCTATCTCCAGGACTTAGAGTCTCTTATTAGGCACGTGGACACGGACAGGACCAACGTCATGCTTAGCAATGACGAGATCCAGGTGCAGCTTCGCGAGAAGGACAAGCTTTTCGCTCAGCAGGACGAGTTAGTCAAGGAAATGGAGGCGAAGTTCGAGGCCCAGGACCGCAAGTTCAAGAGTCAGGAGAAACGCGTCCAGGATAGGAACAAGAGGATCTGGGACATGACCGAGGAACTGAAGTCCAAGGATTTCGAGCTAGAGCAGCAGCAGATGGTTATTGAGAGGCTTCGCTCCCAGAAGAGGGCTCTCAAGACCAAGATCGAGTCCTTGACCACTACCATTGAGGAGAACAAGATCGCGATGGAGAACGCAGGTCTTACTTTTGTCGAGGAGGAGATTGATGCTGATGAGTAGACTTGACTACTCGGTTATCTATTATTATCATACTTGTTATTTGTGAACTTACTATTGGACCATCCGACATGTGGATGGCTTGCCACTTGTGTGTTTTACTTTGAGACTTCGTTATCTTGTTGTTGAGTTTTTATCCTTGTGTTGCATGCTATGTGTTTGCTTATGTGATGTATTGTGCATGAATCATGTATGGGTATCTCATTCTTATCTCTATTTGAACAAACCACAGATGCCTCCCCGTCGCGTAAACCCCAACAACATCACCCCGGAAATGCAACAAATGATGAATGCGCAAACACAGCTTATGCAAATGATGACAACATTCATCCAAAACCAGAATAACAACAACAACAACCCCAATAACAACAACAACAACCCTCCGGGTTTTGATATGCTCACCAGATTTCTGCGTCTGAGGCCAGCTAAGTTTTCGGGGACGACTGATCCCATGGTGGCCAATGATTGGCTAGGTTCTGTGAACAAAGACTTAGTGACCGTGGGCTGCACGGATGCTGAAAAAGTCAGGTTCGCAGCACATCTGTTGGAAGGACCAGCCGCCACATGGTGGGACAACTTCCAGATCACCACTCCTATTGATGAGGTGACTTGGGATATCTTTGAAGATGGCTTTCGCACTGCTCATATCTCATCAGGAATGATGAGCCTGAAAAAGAAGGAGTTTCACAACCTGAAGCAGCGCCACCGCAGCGTGGCTGAATATATAGAAGAGTTCAACAATCTTGCACGCTATGCACCGGATGAGGTTGACACAGATGCCAAAAGAAAGGAAAAGTTTCTGGAAGGCTTGAATGATGAGCTGAATCTGCAGCTGTCTGTGGCATATGTTCCAACTTATCAGTCTTTGTGTGACAAGGCTGCTATTTTGGAGAGTAAAATGAAGCAAGTCGAGAGTAGGAAGAGGAAACACTCCGACAAACACAGCTCGGGATTGTCTCACAAACGATCTCACTATGATGACAGTGGCATCTCAGGATCCCACAAGCATGGGAAATTCAACAAGCACCACAACCACAACCGTCATGACAACAAGCATCATCGCAGTCATGACAATGATAAGTACAAGAACCATAAGAGTGGACATAAGAGCCACCACAGTGGAAGTGGAAACCAGCCTAAAAAGGACATCAGTCAGGTTGAATGCTTCAAATGCAAGAAGCTGGGGCATTATGCTAATGAGTGCCCTGAAAAGAAAGTTGAAGGACCTAACAAGCCAAATCCTTTTTAGAAAGGACAGGTTAACCACATCAATGTGGAGGAGGTCTATGAGGAGCCTGACGCTGTTGCTGGTAAGTTCAGACTCAATTCAATTCCAGCATTTGTACTCTTTGATACCGGTGCATCTCATTCATTCATATCAAAAGCATTTGTCGAAAGAAATGAACTACCGGTAGAAACCATTGGGTGTCCTATAAGAGTAAGTTCTCCTGGTGGAGAAATGATAGTAAACTCAGGATGTCATGACTTAGTCATAGAGTTTGGAAAACATAAGTTTCTAGTGAACCTAATAATCCTGAATTCCCAAGGATTGGATGTGATTTTGGGAATGGATTGGATGGCTAAGTATGAGGGAGTACTAGATTGTGCCAATCGTACAGTTACACTCACAACCCCTGAAGGTAAGAGGATAAAATTCAAGTCCAACTTTGAATCTAAAGGAAGTAAGCTGAATTCTCTTAAGGGGGTTAGCATGGACACTGTGCCAATTGTGTGTGAGTATCCGGATGTATTTCCGGAAGAATTACCGGGAATGCCACCAGATAGAGATGTGGAGTTTATAATAGATTTGGTACCAGGTTCTGGACCAAGAGCAAAGAGACCTTATAAAATGTCAGTTGACGAACTTAAGGAACTCAAGAAACAACTCGGAGAACAATTGCAGAAAGGATTCATCCAGCCAAGTTCTTCATCTTGGGGAGCTCCAGTTTTATTCGTAGAAAAGAAGGATAGAACACAAAGATTATGCATTGACTACCGATCTCTCAACGAGGTAACCATCAAGAACAAATATCCTTTGCCAAGAATCAACGACTTGTTTGATCAACTAGAAGGAGCATGTGTATTCTCAAAGATTGATCTCCGGTCAAGTTATTTTCAACTCAAGATAAGAGAGCAAGACATACCTAAAACAGCATTCACCACAAGGTATGGATTGTATGAGTACACTGTGATGCCTTTTGGTTTAACCAACGCTCCAGCATACTTCATGAATATGATGAACAAAGTGTTCATGGAATTTCTTGACAAGTTTGTTGTCGTTTTCATCGATGACATCTTAGTCTACTCCAAGAGCAAGGAAGAGCATGAAAGACATTTACGCTTGATACTTGAGAAACTAAGGGAGCATAAACTTTATGCCAAATTCAGCAAGTGTGAGTTCTGGTTGGAAGAAGTGGGCTTTCTTGGTCATGTTATGACAAAGGATGGTGTAGCGGTTGATCCTGCTAAAGTTTCAGCTGTGACAGAATGGGAATCCCCCAAGAATGTGAAAGAAGTTCGCAGTTTCCTTGGCTTAGCAGGTTACTACAGAAGATTTATTGAAAATTTCTCAAAGGTTGCTAAGCCAATGACAGAATTATTAAAGAAGGACAAGAAGTTTGCTTGGTCTGAAGGTTGTGAACTTAGCTTTCAAGAATTGAAGAAGAGACTTGTGTCAGCACCAGTTCTGTGCCTGCCAGACTTGGAAAAAGATTTCCAGGTGTATTGTGATGCTTCGCATCAAGGATTAGGTGCCGTACTTATGCAAGGCGGAAAAGTTGTGGCTTATGCCTCGAGACAACTCAAAACTCATGAGGTAAACTATCCTACTCATGATTTAGAGTCAGCTGCTGTTGTCCATGCACTCAAAACATGGAGACACTACCTTTTGGGAAAGCGTTGTGAAGTATTCACAGATCACAAGAGTTTGAAGTATATCTTCACCCAGAAGGAAATCAATATGAGACAAAGGAGATGGCTAGAACTTATCAAGGATTACGACTTAAGTTTGCAATACCACCCAGGTAAAGCAAATGTTGTAGCAGATGCTCTAAGTCGTAAGACGTTTGTAAATGGCCTTACCAAAGGTGAATTGCCAGATGACTTGTAAGCAATTCAAAGAACTCAGATTGGAGATTGTGCCAGAAGGACATCTCATGTCTTTGGATGTTCAACCCACTCTGTTGGATAAGATTAAAGAAGCCCAAAAGACGGACAAAGAAATCGAAGAGATTAAGGAAAGAATTAGTCAAGGAAAAGCAAAAAGTTTCCATATAGACGAACAAGGTGCTTTATGGCACGGGAAACGTATTTGTGTTCCACAAGATCCGGAGTTGCGGAAATTGATTCTACAAGAAGCCCATAACTCTCCATATTCTATTCACCCGGGAAACACCAAGATGTACATGGATATGAAAGAAAGATTCTGGTGGAACAATCTAAAAAGGGACATCGCCGAGCATATTGCTTTGTGTGATGTGTGTAGTAGAGTGAAAGCGGAGCATCAAAAACCAGCCGGTTTGCTTCAACCACTGCCTATTCCTGAGTGGAAGTGGGAAAATATCGGTATGGATTTCATTAGCGGATTACCGAGGACCAGGTCAGGGTATGATTCCATATGGGTAGTAGTGGATCGCCTAACTAAAGTGGCTCATTTTATACCCGTGAAGACAACTTATACAAGTGCCAAGTTAGCCAAAATCTACATGAACAGAATTGTATGCCTTCACGGTGTACCTAAGAGTATTGTGTCAGATAGAGGAACTCAGTTTACTTCTCACTTTTGGAGACAGCTCCATGAATCTTTGGGAACGAGATTGGAATTCAGCACTGCTTTTCATCCTCAAACTGATGGGCAAACAGAAAGGACTAATCAAATTCTTGAAGACATGTTGAGGGCATGCGCCCTAGACTATGGAGCAAGTTGGGACGAAAGTCTGCCTTACGCAGAGTTCTCTTACAATAACAGTTATCAATCTAGTATTGGGATGGCACCATTTGAGTTTCTCTACGGAAGGAAGTGTACCACCCCATTGCTATGGAATGGTGTGGGAGAAAGGAGTTTGTTTGGACCTGATCTTATCAAAGACGCCGAAGAGAAGGAGTGGCCACTATCAACACATAGCCTAGGATGGCCTAGCACAGAGGACACGAGGGGAAGAAAAACAACTCACCTATGGTCCTCACAGAAGAATAGAAGAGGAAGAAGAGGAGGCCGACGAACACGGTGGCATGGGGAGCACCCCCAAGGGGGCGCTGCGAACCACACCACACCGAGGCGGCGACCCTAGCCACGCCTGAAGTCGAGGAACACCACCACAGCACACGGCAGCAGCGGCGGCGACAACACCAGCGCCATCCCAAACCCTAGGGTTCGAGACGAAGCTAGTCTGGCCATGGGGAAGCTCCAGATCCAAATCAGGTTGGATAGGAAGGTGGAGCTGAAGGGAATATGCCCGAGAGGCAATAATAAAGTGGTTATTATCGTATTCCTTATTTATGATAAATGTTTATTTTGCATGCTATAATTGTATTAATACGGAAACGTTAATACATGTGTGTTTAATAAACAAAAAGGAAGTTCCTAGTTATGCCTCTCTTATAAACTAGCTCGTTGATTAACAAGATGATCAAAGTTTCCTGATCATGGACATTGGATGTTGTTAATAACGAGGTCACAACATTAGTGTAATGATGTTGTAACATCCCTAAAATCATGATTTCAAAGTTTGCATATCACTCATGCATGCATATAGATTTGAGATCATATTCAAACTCATTTTAGAAAAACAGAAGCACATGGTGCTATGATTTTATGTGGGCAGATTTAATTCAAATGGCCATCACCATTTGAAAGTTTGAAAGTTTGAATGTTTCTTTAAAACCTAACTTGATTGTCTTCCTTATTGAAAGGATTAAGTGTGGTTTTGACCAAGTTTTACAAATTGAGAATAATTTCAAAAACCCTTTTTCAAATATTTGCAAATAGATGCAAGTCCCTGATTATTTTATTCCCCAAGTTTGACCAAGCCTTTGCAAAGCAACCCCATGATTTTAAGACCATATTTGAGACTACTGCTCACTGCAAAAATCCCAAGAAAATTTGAATTCAAATGAAACTTGAAATCATTTGAAAATCTATTCAGAAAATTGAAACAGAAAAAGAAAAAGGAGAAAGAAATAGAAACGGGCCGGCGCCAGGATTCCAGCCCAGCTTCTGAACAGGCCCAGTTAGCCCACCCGGGAGTTCTCTTTTCCTTGCACACGCACGAGCACACCCCCTCAGCCACTGACAACAGGGCCCCACTCCCACTCTGTGCACTTCGCTGACGAGCGGGCCATCTCCACGTCAGCATCGTCTTCCCCCTGATTCCGCGCACGACCTACGCCGCTGGCCGTTGCAGCACTGAATCCGCGAGCTTAATTGGCATTGATGCGACGAGCGTTTCCTGTCGAGCCTCTGGCTATAAGATGCCCACTTCCTCGCGACCATTTCCCCCCAATCAATTTTGCCTTCACGCCACCAGGCTGCCCACGACTTGCACGACTCCGCCGCTGCTCCGACGACCGCACCGGCAAATTCCGGTGAGCCTCGTGTTCCCCTCTACCTCTCATTCATGCTATCTTGTTCAGTGAGTCTTGGCTCATCTACTGACACACCACACTTACCTTCGCATGACCCGTAGCTCCAGCAACGTCGACGACTGGCCGCCACCGTCTTCGGCTTCAACTCCGACGACCTCCAGTGGTAAGTCCAGACCGCCCCAAGCCTTGTCTTTCACACACGCGTGTTCTCCGTGATCTTCTGCATCTGACCACACCCTCCATTTTCCTCCTAGTGATCGACAACGTCGCCTTCGACCTCGAACAGAACCACCTGTCGCCAGACTCAACTCCGACGAGGAATCATCATCGCGTCAGCACGCCCCTTCGCAAACCAACGCCACCTTGAGTTTCAGCAGCCTCCTGCGGATCTGGTATGACCCTTCTCCCTCTCGCGGACGACCTGGAACGCTAGCGCCGCCGTAGACTGAGCGCTCCGCCGCTCACTGACGCCGCGCGCCGCCAGGACATGGTCGCGTGCTCGAGCATCGTTGGATCTAGATCCAAGCGTTAGGATAGATTCACTTATCAGCGAAGAGGTATGCGTTTAGGGCCGTGCAATTTAATTAGATCCTGCGGCTGTAGAGCTCAATCCGGTGCGAATCGGTACGCGCCAGTGATACCGCGACACGTGTCTAGGGTTAGATCTAAAAACAGATTTCAAATCAGAATTTGATCCAAATTTCAAATGCCTATAACTTTTGATTGCCACGTTGGAATTTTGCAAACTTTATACCGTTGGATTCAGTGAATCAAGGCCTTTCTGATTATGCAAAATGTTTAACAAATAGTAACCATTAAAATGACTTTGTTTGTAGAAACAAGTTTAGGCCCTTTTTGATTATAGTTTTTGTTTAGCAAATTGATTTAGTGCTAAATAAGTTAAGTTGGCAAACTTTGTGACTTGTTATGTTTCTGTAGCATGCACTTGCTTGGTAGATATTTCAAATTCACCACTTAGTAAATTCTTGCATGCATGCATTCATATTTTTGATTGTATATGATTTGTGTGTAATTGTGTGCTACAATTTTATGTGTAGATTTTGATAGTGACTGTGATTGTGAAGAGTGCTACTCTCCCCATTACCAAGGCAAGTGATATTTCATGTATATTTCATTCCTATATCTTGTACTAGCATTAGATATTTTGCTAAGACATGCATGCTACTTTTGTCAAATGATATGTTGGGAAATCCTATGTAGTTTAGAATGGTAGAATTGCTAGGGATTTTTTCCTAAGATAAGTTGTCATACCATGCTTAGCCTAGCTATTAGCAAACAAGGGTTGGTATAATCTATTCATGCTATATTGACTATATTTCTAAGTCATGAGACTTGTGTTTTCTTAATAAAACCACTAAGTCAATAAACCTCCTGGGTGGAATGGAAAGATTGGTTTATGTTGAGTGGTTACACAAGGCCATGGATTTGGTTTGTGTATCTCACTTGTGGTATGCCACCCAGGCACAAAGGGATTTGGAGGCCAAGTGTTGAGAAAGCTTATAGTGCAACCACTTGGCAAAATGGGCTCTGCCTTGATCATATAGGTAGCTAGAACTTAGTCTCTTGGACAGTTGGTGGTAGAGGGATTGATAGGTTGGAACGCGTCCATTTGACTAAGGAAAGGCTTCTGAAAGGTCCTGTCTTGGGAAACCAAGTCTGGTGGGGAAAGTGCACAACCTCTGCAGATGGAAAAACCTAAGTACTTAGCCAAGTCCATGGAAATGGACAACTTGAGCATCAAGACATGGAAGCTACAAGAATCTCATCACTCCAACTTCTAAGTAAAACTTGTGGGTGAACAAGGGTAAAGGACCTCAATGTCTATTGGTGGTTCCTTGGGAAGTTTTGACAAAGAAAAACTTAGTGATTTCAACTAGTAGGAAAACCTATTTTGAGCAAAGCAAGCCAAGCTACACTTAGCCAAAATGCATATAGTATTATAGTCCACTTTAAATAAACTAAGGTATCACTTGCCAATACTATTCCAAAGTATTGACCCTCTGTGGCTGTAACTTGTGATGTTGCAGGTTACTCCGATGATGAATAGGAGTCATGAGTCTACACTCAACATGCTTGCCTGTGGCACATGAAGATGAAGACTTATGTTTATTTACTTATTCCATAAACTCTTGTATTAGGCCTTTGGCCCTGAGTTGTAAAAGACTATGTTTTATCTCTGGAATGAATGTAATAAACGACCTTTGTATCTGTGTACTTCATCTTAAACTGTGGATGCTAGCATTGATCCAGGGACTAGCATTGCAATCACAGGGATCCTTTCCTTTATAAAGGAGGGGTCTAACAGATGTGATGAACATTCATCTGAAGTATAGCATTACGATCAAAGTCATTGAGTTTATATAGATATAACAACTTACGAAGTGATCCTAATCCTTAGACCATGAGATCATGTCAATCACTAACACTGGAAGAGTTTCTTGGTAACATCAAATGTCACACCGTAACTGGGTGATTATAAAGATGGATTCAGAACTAATAAAGTGTTATGTTGAGGCCCATGGATTGAGAGTGGAATTTGTTCATCCTGATGACGGATAGATATACTCTGGGCCCTCTCGGTGATATCACATTGATTAGCTTGCAAGCAAGTGATTTGATCACTAGAATGTTATATCACGGGAACGAGAAAAGAGTACATGTTAGTAACGAGATCAAACTAGGTATGGAGATACCGATGATCGAATCTCGGACATGTAATATATCGCGAAACAAAAGGATTAAGATACTAGCCTAAAAGGTTCCGACGATCACAAGAAAGTCATCGTTGAATGTGTGGGAGTCAGTATGGGTCTCCAGATCCCGCTTCTGATTATTGATCCAAGAGGGGTCTCGATCATGTCCGCATTATTCGTGAACCATAGTGTGACACACTTAAGAGACACCGACATCCATTTGGAGCAAAAGTTTCATGCCGAAAAGAATAACAAGCGCAGGAATTTATTTCACTAGATACCGAAACGGATTTTCGGGTGAAATTGCAGAAAGTGTTTCTGCATGTGAAATGAAATACTAGCAAGGGGTTATATGTGAATGTTTGTCATTAAAGTAATTGACAAAAATCTAAATAAATAAAAGGAGTTTTATTTAATGAGAGTTTGCATTAAATTTGGTGGAAATTTAATGGGAATTTGAGTGGGTTTTTGAGTGGAGTGTCCACCCACATGAATGTGGAAGAGGTGGGGGCAGCCCCATGGCTGGGCGCATGGCCCCTTGGGTGCCCCCCTCTCCCTATAAAAGGAGCCCCCTCCCTCTCTCTCACTCACACCTCCTCGTGAAGGATCTCTCTCCCCCTCTAGAATTTATCCCCCATGGTCTCGGACTAGCGAGATACATGTTCCCGGTGGCTATTCAGCAAGAAAGAGTTGTGCTTCCGCTGCATCGCTGGAGTGAGGAGGCGAAGGTTGCTCGGTGCCTCGAACGTGTGTGCGAGCACGGATGCGCTGCTGTTTTGCAGCGCTAGGACTTCCTCTCGATCTTGAGATCGGCAAGAGATCGTCTACATCAACCACGAGTTTGGACTCATTAAGCTTTAACGGTCTTCAAGGGTATGTTCTCTACGGATATACATCCGCCCGTTGTTTGTATCTAGTAGATAGATCATGGTACATAGTTGTTCCCATCGTAGGAATTTTTTTGTTTTCTATGCTGCGAACCCTACAGTGGTATCAGAGCCGGATCTATGGGTAGATACTTTGCACGGGTAGTACACATATGAGTATGTGGGCGATGATGATCATTTTATTGCTTCTTAGTTGTACTTTGGATATTGGTGGCATAGTGGGATGAAGCGGCCCGGACAAACTTTACATGTCCTCGCACATGAGACCTGTTCCACGCTTGACATGCAACTAGTTTTGCATAAGTGGCTAGCGGGTGTCCGTCTCTCCTACTATAGTCAATATCTAATTTGCAATGAGTTGTCGACAATTTGGTTATCCTCGTTGTGGTTCATGTTCGTAGGTAAGAACGGTTCTATCTTCAAAAGCCCTAAGACACGTAAAACTTGCAATGGATAAATTAGAGGCGTCTAGTTTAGATTGTTGCTGGGCTAGTGTTATGATATGGTGATGTTGTAAGTAGAAGTATGAGATGATACTCTTACAAAACACATAGCGTGTAAGTTCCATAGACCTTGGCCTTACACATAAAGGTATGATAGAGATCATACCACGGTGCACATGATGGAGATCATATGCGGGAACCATATCATTTCACTTATAAACATGTGATGTTTTGATTGCATCTTATATTGCTTGTTTGGCGTTTTATTAGCATAATAAGATGATCCCTCATTTAGATATCAAGATAAGAATGTGTTCTTCCTTAAGTATGCACCGAAAATGTTTCGTCGCTTCAAGACATCACGTGATGATCGGGTGTACTTGAATCCACGAGCATATCTCGGGTGTAAGACAGTTACACACGCGAATACTAAGGTTCTTACTTGGCGAGCCTAGCATGTACAGACATGGCCTCGGAACACGGACCGAAAGGTTAAGCATGAGTCATATGTTTTGTTATGATGACCATTTGATGCCCGCCTTTGAAACTACACCTACTCACGTGATGATCAGACTTGGTGTAGTGGATTTGGTTCATGTAATCACTAAAAAGACACGAGGGATGTCGTTTTTGAGTGGGAGTTCATTTTTAATTTGGATTAGTAGAACTCAATTTATCATAAATTAAATCAAAGTGAATTTGCATAATTTGTTGTAGTCATTGGCATTCGTTCACCACCTTATGCATAGTTGTAATTGAGATAATAGAACTATAGAATTCTGGATATATACTTTACGAACTGGTATCGTATTGTGTTGAGTGTCAATCTAAAGTTTAAAGTCCTATTGCAAACTTTCAGCAAACTCTATTTACTCCGTGAAATTTAATAGTTGGTATTAAATCGAGAGTAACAATTCCAGTGTTAGTATCTTAAGTATCATGTTTGCCTCCATGATTCTTGATTGTTTTAATATCAAGTTTATCTAGGAGCTGAAAGAATTGTTTCAGAAACCATCATGTGTGGCAGATATTGTTGGAGATATGCCCTAGAGGCAATAATAAATGTAGTTATTATTATATCTTTGTGTTTATGATAAATGTTTACATTCATGCTATAATAGTATTAACAAGGAAACATTAATACTTGTGTGATTTGTAAACTGAAATAGAGTCCCTAGTAAAGCCTCTTTATAATACTAGCTTGTTGGTTAATAAATGATTCTGGTTTCCCTATCATGAACATTGAGATGTTATTAACAACAAGATCATATCGTTAGGAGAATGATATGGTGGACATACTCCTATAGATAAGCATAGCATAAAGATCAAGTCATTTAAATAGTTCAATTGCTATATGCTTTCTGATACATAGTAACCTAATTCCTTGGACCATGAGATCATGCATATCACCTTCACCGGAAGGATGCTTTGATGACATCAAACACCACACCGTAACTGGGTGGCTATAAAGGTGGAATTGAGTGTTCGGAAAGTATTGGTTGAGACACATGGATCAAGAGTGGGATTTGTCCATCCATATGACGGACAGATATACTCTGGGCCCTCTCGGTGGAATGACATCCAATTAGCTTGCAAGCATGTGACTGGCTCACAAGGGATCACATATCACGGGAACAAGAAAAGAGTACTTATCAGTAACGAGGTTGAACTAGGTATGCAGAGATACCGACGATCATAACCTCGGATAAGTAAACTATCGTGAGACAAAGGGAAATTGGTATCATATGTAAGTGGTTCATTCGATCGCAAAGTAATCGTAGAAATATGTGGGAGCCATATGAATTTCTAGATTCCTCTATTGGTTATTGATCGGAGAACTGTCTCGATCATGTCCGCATAATTCACGAACCATAGGGAGACACACTTAAGGATTCGACGTTGTTTGAGTAGTTATGGAATGATGAGTAAGAGACCGAATGTTGTTCGGAGTCTCGGATGGGATCCGGGATATCACGAGGAGATCCGGAATGGTCTAGAGAATAAGATTCATATAAGGAAAGTCCTGTTTCGGGGTTGGAGAATGGTTCCGATGTTTTCATCGGGAATGTTCTAGAAGGTTCCGGAATGTCCGGCACTCCGGAGGGGAAGGGTACATGAATGTGTCATACCAAGTTGGAATGATTGCATCATGTACTAGGCGTCATCGCTGAATAAAATAAAGGGTTTAATCAAATCCTAGTTTGAAAAGTCAAACGCCAATTTGAAAAGTCAAACGGCTATTTTGGGAAGTGGAGGGAAGTGGGAAACCGAGTTGGGAGGAGTTCCTCCTCCACCGCCGGCCCACTTGGGATCCGAGTTGGGGAGGGACTCCCCTCCCCTTGGACGGCACCTCCCACCTATAAAGGGAGGGGCAGGGCTGCCCCTCCTAGCACACAAGATCTCCACCCAAAACCCTAGCCCGGCGCCGCCACCTCTTGTTGCCACCGCCTAGGGCTCCCCTAGCCACCGACTTGGGCAAGCCCCAAGCCCTAGCCGCCGGCCCTAGCACCTCCTCCTTGGTGTGTCTAAACCCTATATAACCGAGGAGCTCTCTCATAGTCCACCATACTCGCTCCGGCTTAAGGCGAAGCCCTGCGAGATCTCCCCTCTACTTCCGGTACCATGTCGTTGTGCTGCCGGAATCGCGAGGAGAGTGCTACAACCTCCGCTGCCTGCTGGAACAAGGGAGAGGAAGGTCTTCGTCGAGTACCGGACGTGTGACCGACTGCGGGAGCGCTGCCGGAACGCAGGGCGTCGGAAGGATCATCTACGCGATCTTGAGATCGGGAAGAGTACGACTACATCACCCACGAGAATCCGCTCTCGTTAAACACTTTAGAATCTTCGAGGGTGAGTTATTCCATCGACTCGTTGCTACAATCTAGTAGATAGATCTTGGCTTGTTTGTTTGTATGTGGTAGAAATTTTTTGTTTTCCATGCTACGAAACCCTATAGTGGTATCAGAGCCGTGTCTATATGTAGATCTGTTGCACGAGTAGAACACAATGGTCATTGTGGGCGTTGATGCTTTTATTTTCGATTGCTTCTTGTGTACTTTGCATCTTGCGGGATGGTGGGATGAAGCGGCCCGGGCTAACCTTACATGACATCGTTCATGAGACTTGCTCCACGCTTGACATGCAACTTGTATTGCATAAGTGGCTTTGCGGGTGCCTGTTTCTCCCAACATAGTTAAGATCCAATTTACAACGGGTGATTGACAATACTAGTATCAATGTTGTGGTTCTTGTTCGTAAGTTAGAACGACACTTATTGAAAGCCCCAAACCACGTAAAACATGCAAAGAAAGTAGAGGCGTCTAACTTTGTTTTGCAGGGGTGTGCTGTGATGTGATATGGCCATGATTGTGATTATATTTGATGTATGCAATGTTCCTTATTGTAAGTTGGCAACCGGCAGGAGCCATATGGTTGTCTTTAATTCATGTTAAAGACCCGCGTGTCTATTCAAAGTAGTTGTAATAGTTGAAGCTGGTGGACGACAACCATGAAGCGGCGTCATTGACCTTGATGCAATGCCGGTGATGATGGAGATCATGTTCGTGCTTGAAGATGGAGATCGGAAGCACAAAGAAGAAAGGCCATATCATATCACATATTTTGAATTGCATGTGATGTTAATCCTTTATGCATCTTGTATTTCTTAGTTAACAACGGTAGCATTATAAGATGATCACTCATGCACATAAATTTCAAGTCCTAAAGTGTTCACCCTTAGTAAGCACCGTTGCTAAAGCTTGTTGTTTCGAAGCACCACGTGATGATCGGGTGTGTTAGATTCCGCAAGTGTATACAACGTGAGCAAGCCAGATTTGCTCATGCGGAAGCTAAGGTTTGATCTTGACGAGCCTAGCATGTACAGACATGGTCTCGGAACACGGATCATCGAAAGGTAAAGCATGAATCATATAGTAGATATGATGAACATGTCGATTGTTCGCCATTGAAGCTACATCAACTCTCGTGATGATCGGTTTTGATGTGGTGGATTTGGTTCGTGTGATCACTAAAACAATGTGAGGGATATTGTTTTGAGTGGGAGTTCACCTAGATTAATTTAACTATTAATTAGAACTCAATTTGTCATAAACTTAGTCTAAAACTATTGCAAATATGTTGTAGATCAATGGAGGCCCCTACCATCAATTTTAATGCGTTCCTAGAGAAAGAAAAGTTGAAAAACAATGGAAGCAACTTCGCGGATTGGTTCTGCAATTTGAGGATTGTCCTCACAGCTGGTAATTTGACCTATGTGCTGGATGCACCGCTAGGTGACCCACCTGCAGCTACTGCTACCGATGAAGTAAAGAATGTTTACCTCACTCGGAAGACTCAGTACTCCACAGTTCAGTGTGCTCTTGTATGGTTTAGAATCGGAGCTTCAGAAAAGGTTTGAGAATTCAGACCCACATGATATTGTCCGTGATCTCAAATTGACCTTTGAGACTCATGCGGCAATTAAGAGCTATGATGTCACATCCCAAGATTTTCCAAATCTTGTAATGTGAAAAATAAATAAATAAAATAAAACTTTGTTGATTTTCAGGGTGAGAAGAAACTTTTTGATTCCAATTGGAAACCTTCAAACCTATTTTGATCAAATAAATCCTAAAAGGATTTATAAAGATGAACAATTAATAAATAAAGTTTTAATAAATGAAATTACTATTTTGGATCTTTTATTAAAAAAAAATTGGTTTTCAAAGGCAAAGGTAGAAAAATAAAGAAGGATTATTTTATAGAGCCAAATTAAACCTTGGCCAAGTTTTTGAAGTAAAATATTTTGTTTTGATTAAAGGAGTAAAGGGTTATTTAAATAAAATAATGAGGATTTATTAATACCCAATTTTATTAAAGTAAAGACCTTTCCCATTTTAAATTAAACACTAAAACTTGTTATTTTATTTTAAATGAGTTTTACAAGTGTTTGATAATTTCAAATAAAACCTACTGAATTGTTTTGGTACTATTTTAGATTTCAAATAGAGTTTTAAAAAAATAAAACAGATCCTATTTGAATAAATAACTAAGGACTATTTATTTAACTATTAAATAGATCCTAAAAGAATAAAATTATTATTTTATTTTTGGACCTTGATTTGTGTTGATAATGTTGGAGATATGCCCTAGAGGCAATAATAAATATAGTTATTATTATATCTTTGTGTTTATGATAAATGTTTATATTCATGCTATAATAGTATTAACAAGGAAACATTAATACTTGTGTGAATTATAAACTTAAATTGAAGTCCCTAGTATAGCCTCTATACTTCACTAGCTTGTTGGTTGATTAAATGATTGTGGTTTCCATATCATGAACATTGAGATGTTATCAACAACAAGATCATATCGTTAGGAGAATGATATGGTGGACATACTCCTATAGATAAGCGTAGCATAAAGATCAAGTCATTTCAATAGTTCAATTGCTATATGCTTTCTGATACATAGTAACCTAATTCCTTCGACCATGAGATCATGCATATCACCTTTGCCGGATGGATGCTTTGATAACATCAAACACCACACCGTAACTGGGTGGCTATAAAGGTGGCATTAAGTGTTCGGAAAGTATTGGTTGAAACACATGGATCAAGAGTGGGATTTGTCCATCCACATGACGGATAGATATACTCTGGGCCCTCTCGGTGGAATGTCATCCAATTAGCTTGCAAGCATGTGACATGGTCACAAGGGATCACATATCACGGGAACGAGAAAAGAGTACTTATCGGTAACGAGGTTGAACTAGGTATGCAGAGATACCGACGATCATAACCTCGGATAAGTAACATATCGTGAGACAAAGGGAAATTGGTATCGTATGTAAGTGGTTCATTCGATCGCAAAGTAATCGTAGAAATATGTGGGAGCCATATGAATTTCCAGATTCCTCTATTGGTTATTGTTCGAAGAAGTGTCTCGATCATGTCCGCATAATTCACGAACCGTAGGGAGACACACTTAAGCATTCGACGTTGTTTGAGTAGTTATGGTATTATGAGAAAGAGACCGAATGTTGTTCGGAGTCTCGGATGGGATCCGGGATATCACGAGGTGATCCGGAATGGTCCGGAGAATAAGATTCATATAAGGAAAGTCCCGTTTCGGAGTTGGGGAATGGTTCCGGTGTTTTCATCGGGAACATTCTAGAAGGTCCCGGAATGTCCGGCACTCCGGAGGGGGAAGGGTACATGAATGTGTCATTGTAAGTTGGAATGATTGCATAATGTACTAGGTGTTCTTGCTGTCCAAAATAAAGGGTTTATTTAAATCCTAAATTGAAAAGTCAAACGGCTAGTTTGAAAGTCAAACGGCAATTTTGGGAAGTGGGAAGAGAGGAGGATTGGTGGAGGCCGAATTGGAGGAGGGTTCCTCCCTTGGCCGGCGCCCCACCAAGCCGACTTGGGGAGGGACTCTCCTCCCCTTGGCCGGCCAGCCCTCCCACCTATATAAGGAGGGGCAGGGCTCCCTCCTAGCACACACAAGTTCCTATCTTCTACCTCCGGTTTAGAGCCGTTTTGGTTTAGAGCTTCTAATTGCTTTAGCCAGCGGTTTAGAGCGTTCTAATTGGTTTAGAGCCCTCTAATTGGTGTGTCTAATTACTAGACCACTAATAGCCTCTCTCATAAGCTCCACCATACTCGCACCGGCTTAAGGCGAAGCCCTGCGGGATTCCCCTCTACTTCCGGTACCACGCCGTTGTGCTGCCGGAATCGCGAGGAGAGTGCTACAACCTCCGCTGCCTGCTGGAACAAGGGAGAGGAAGGTCTTCGTCGAGTACCGAACGTGTGACCGACTGCGGGAGCGCTGCTGGAACGTGGCGCCGGAAGGATCGTCTACGCGATCTTGAGATCGGAAAGAGTACGACTACATCACCCACGAGAATCTGCTCTCGTTAAACACTTTGGAATCTTCGAGGGTGAGTTATTCCATCGACTCGTTGCTACAATCTAGTAGATAGTTCTTGGCTTGTTTGTTTGTATGCGATAGAAAATTTTTGTTTTCCATGCTACGAACCCCTACAGTGGTATCAGAGCCGTGTCTATATGTAGATCTGTTGCACGAGTAGAACACAATGGTCATTGTGGGCGTTGATGCTTTTATTGTAGATTGCTTTTTGTGTACTTTGCATCTTGCGGTATGTTGGGATGAAGCGGCCCGGGCTAACCTTACATGACATCGTTCATGAGACTTGCTCCACGTTTGACATGCAACTTGTATTGCATAAGTGGCTTTGCGGGTGCCTGTTTCTCCTAGCATAGTTAAGATCCAATTTACAACGGGTAATCAACAATGCTAGTATCAATGTTGTGGTTCTTGTTCGTAAGTTAGAACGACACTTATTGAAAGCCCCAAACCACGTAAAATATGCAAAGAAAGTAGAGGCGTCTAACTTTGTTTTGCAGGGGTGTGCAGTGATGTGATATGGCCATGATTGTGATTATATTTGATGTATGCAATGTTCCTTATTGTAAGTTGGCAACCGGCAGGAGCCATATGGTTGTCTTTAATTTCTGTTAAAACCTGCGTGTCTATTCAAAATAGTTGTAATAGTTGAAGCTGGTGGACGACAACCATGAAGAAGCGTCATTGACCTTGATGCTATGCCGATGATGATGGAGATCATGTTCGTGCTTGAAGATGGAGATCGGAAGCACAAAGAAGAAAGGCCATATCATATCACATATTATGAATTGCATGTGATGTTAATCCTTTATGCATCTTGTATTGCTTAGTGGACGACGGTAGCATTATAAGATGATCCCTCATGCACATAAATTTCAAGTTCTAAAGTGTTCACCCTTAGTATGCACCGTTGCCAAAGCTTGCTGCTTCAAAGCACCACGTGATGATCGGGTGTCTTTGATTCCGCGGGTGAATACAACGTAAGCAAGCCAGATTTGCTTATGCGGTAGCTAAGGTTTGATCTTGACGAGCCTAGCATGTACAGACATGGCCTCAGGAACACGGATCACCGAAAGGTAAAGCATGAATCATATAGTAGATATGATGAACATGTCGATTGTTCGCCATTGAAACTATATCAACTCTCGTGATGATCGGTGTTGATGTAGTGGATTTGGTTCATGTGATCACTAAAACAATGTGAGGGATGTTGTTTTGAGTGGGAGTTCACCTAGTTTAATTTCATTAATTAATTTGAACTCAATTTGTCATAAACTTAGTCTAAACTATTGCAAATATGTTGTAGATCAATGGCAGCCCCTACCATCAATTTTAATGCGTTCCTAGAGAAAGAAAAGTTGAAAAACAATGGAAGCAACTTCGCGGATTGGTTCCGCAATTTGAGGATTGTCCTCACAGCTGGTAATTTGACCTATGTGCTGGATGCACCGCTGGGTGACCCACCTGCAGCTGATGCTCCCGATGAAGTAAAGAATGTTTACCTCGCTCGGAAGAATCAGTACTCCATAGTTCAGTGTGCTATCTTGTATGGTTTAGAATCGGAGCTTCAGAAAAGGTTTGAGAATTCAGACCCATATGATATTGTCGAGGATCTCAAATTAATTTTTGAGACTCATGCGGCAATTGAAAGTTATGAAGCTTCTGAAAAGTTCTTTAACTGCAAGATGGAAGAGGGCAGCTCCGTCAGTGAGCATGTGCTTAAGATGTCTGGGCACGCAAATAAACTTCAAAGCTTGGGTATAGTGATTCCTAATACTTTGGGGGTTTACCGCATCCTCCAATCACTACCACCAAGTTACAAGAACTTTGTGATGAACTACAACATGCAGAACATGAACAAAGAGTTGCCAGAACTATTTGCTATGTTAAAGTCTGCAGAAGTGGAGATCAAGAAAGAGCACCAAGTGTTGATGGTCAATAAGACCACCAAATTCAAGAAAGGCAAGTCTAAGCAGAAGGGACACTTCAAGAAGGGTGGTAAGAAAGTTGCCATGCCGACGAAGAAGACCAAGGCTGGACCCAAGCCTGATACTGAGTGCTTTTACTGCAAGGGAGAAGGTCACTGGAAGCGGAATTGCCCAAAGTACTTGGCGGATTTGAAGAACGGCAACATCAACAAGAAAGGTATATCTGATATACATGTTATTGATGTGTATCTCACTAGTATTCGTAGTAGTGCCTAGGTATTTGATACTGGTTCGGTTGCTCATATTTGTAACTCGAAACAGGAGCTGCAGAATAAACGGAAGCTAGCAAAGAACAAGGTGACGATGCGCGTGGGAAACGGATCAAAGGTTGATGTGATCGCGGTCGGCACGCTACCTCTTTATCTACCATCGGGATTAGTTTTGTACTTAAATAATTGTTATTTGGTGCCTGCGTTGAGCATGAACATTATATCGGGATCTTGTTTATTGCGAGACGGTTACTTGTTTAAATCCGAGAATAATGGTTGTTCGATTTATATGAGTAATATGTTTTATGCACATGCACCTTTGATAGATGGTCTATTCTTATTGAATCTCGATAGTAGAAATACACATATCAACAACATTGAGGCTAAACGTTTGAAATCAAGCGATAATTCGACCTATATGTGGCACTGTCGTCTTGGTCACATCGGAGTGAAACGTATGAAGAAACTCCATTCCGATGGACTTCTTGAATCACTTGATTTTGAATCACTTGAAAGATGCGAAGCATGTCTGATGGGTAAAATGACTAAGACTCCATTTTCTGGTATAATGGAGCGAGCTACGGACTTACTGGAAATCATACATACCGATGTGTGTGGTCCAATGAGTGTAGCATCGCGCGGTGGTTATCGTTATGTTCTTACCTTCACGGATGATTTGAGTAGATATGGGTATATCTATTTCATGAAACATAAGTCCGAAACTTTCGAGAAGTTTAAGGAGTTTCAAAGTGAGGTAGAGAATCAACGTAACAAGAAGATTAAATTTCTACGTTCTGATCGTGGAGGTGAATATCTAAGTTACGAGTTTGGCGAGCATTTGAAGAAATGCGGAATACTTTCACAATTGACACCGCCGGGAACACCACAGCGTAATGGTGTGTCTGAACGTCGTAATCGAACCCTCTTAGATATGGTTCGTTCTATGATGTCACTTACAGATTTACCGCTAACATTTTGGGGTTATGCATTAGAAACAGCCGCATTCACTTTAAATAGGGCACCATCTAAATCCGTTGAAACGACACCGTATGAATTATGGTTTGGGAAGAAACCTAAATTGTCGTTCCTTAAAGTTTGGGGATGCGAAGCCTATGTAAAGAAGTTACAGCCGGACAAGCTTGAACCCAAAGCGGAAAAATGCGTCTTCATAGGATACCCGAAGGAAACTATTGGGTATACCTTCTATCATAGATCCGAAGGCAAAATCTTCGTTGCCAAGAATGGATCCTTTCTAGAGAAGGAATTTCTCTCGAAAGAAGTGACTGGAAGGAAAGTAGAACTCGACGAGGTTGTCGAACCTTCTCTCGAAATTACGAGTAGCGCAGCACTGGAAGAAGTTCCTGTGGTGCCTGCACCAATAAGAGAGGAAGCTAATGATGGTGATCATGAAACTTCGGTTGAAGTTACTACAGAGCCTCGAAGGTCAACGAGAACTCGTACCACTCCAGATTGGTATGATTCTGTTATGAATGTCATGTTGGTGGACAACACCGATGACCCTGAGACATATGAGGAAGCGATGATGAGCCCAGATTCCAATAAATGGCAAGAAGCCATGAAATCCGAGATTGGATCCATGTACGAAAACCAAGTATGGACTTTGGTGGACTTACCGGATGGCCGGAAGGCTGTCGAGAACAAATGGATTTTCAAGAAGAAAACAGATGCTGATGGTAATGTTACTGTCTATAAAGCTCGACTTGTCGCAAAAGGGTTTCGACAAATTCAAGGAGTTGACTACGATGAGACTTTCTCACCGGTAGCGAAGCTAAAGTCTGTGAGGATTATGTTAGCAATCGCTGCATATTATGATTATGAGATATGGCAGATGGATGTCAAAACAGCATTCCTCAATGGAGACATTGATGAAGAGTTGTATATGATGCAACCCAAAGGTTTTGTCGATCCTAAAGACGCTAACAAGGTATGCAAGCTTCAACGGTCCATCTATGGATTGAAGCAGGCATCCCGAAGTTGGAATCAACATTTTGATAAGGTAATCAAAAGTTTTAGTTTTATACAAACTTATGGAGAAGCTTGTATTTACAAGAAAGTGAGTGGGAGCTCTGTAGCATTCTTAATACTGTATGTGGATGACATATTGTTGATTGGGAATGATGTAGACCTTCTTAATAGTGTCAAGGAATATTTGAATAATAGTTTTTCAATGAAGGATCTTGGCGAAGCAGCTTACATATTAGGCATAAAGATTTATAGAGATAGATCGAAACGCCAAATATCATTGTCACAAAGTACATATTTGGACAAAGTTCTAAAGAGGTTTGGAATGGAAGAAAGCAAGAAAGGGTTCTTGCCCATGTTGCCCAATACGACCTTGAGTAAAACTCAAAGTCCGACATCGGCAGAAGATAGAGAAAGGATGAGTAAGACTCCCTATGCATCAGCCATAGGATCTCTAATGTATGCCATGCTATGTACTAGACCCGACATTGCATATGCTGTTAGTTTAACTAGCAGATATCAAAGTGATCCAGGAGTGGATCATTGGACAGCGGTCAAAAACATCCTTAAGTACTTGAGAAGAACTAAGGATATGGTTCTTTCTTATGGAGGTGATGAACAGCTCGTTGTTAATGGTTACACCGATGCTAGTTGGAACACCGATCCAGATGATTCTAAATCACAATCTGGGTACGTATTTATTTTGAATGGTGCAGCAGTTAGCTGGAGGAGTGCAAAGCAAAGCGATGTGGCGAGATCTTCAACTGAATCGGAATACATGGCTGCTTCGGAGGCTTCACAAGAAGCGATATGGATGAAAGAGTTAATTACAGAGCTGGGTGTGGTTCCTAGTGCGCTGGACCCAATGTCTATCTACTGTGATAACATGGGCGCCATAGCCAATGCGCAAGAACCAAGGTCACACAAGAAGCTGAAGCACATCAAGCTGCGTTTTCACGCTATTCGAGAACATATCCAGGATGGGGATATAAAGATTTGCAAAGTACACACAGATCTGAATGTGGCGGATCCGTTGACTAAACCTCTCCCGAGGGCAAAACATGACCAACACCAAACTGCCATGGGTGTTCGGTGTATTACCATGTAATCTAGATTAGATGACTCTAGTGCAAGTGGGAGACTGTTGGAGATATGCCCTAGAGGCAATAATAAATATAGTTATTATTATATCTTTGTGTTTATGATAAATGTTTATATTCATGCTATAATAGTATTAACAAGGAAACATTAATACTTGTGTGAATTATAAACTTAAATTGAAGTCCCTAGTATAGCCTCTATACTTCACTAGCTTGTTGGTTGATTAAATGATTGTGGTTTCCATATCATGAACATTGAGATGTTATCAACAACAAGATCATATCGTTAGGAGAATGATATGGTGGACATACTCCTATAGATAAGCGTAGCATAAAGATCAAGTCATTTCAATAGTTCAATTGCTATATGCTTTCTGATACATAGTAACCTAATTCCTTCGACCATGAGATCATGCATATCACCTTTGCCGGATGGATGCTTTGATAACATCAAACACCACACCGTAACTGGGTGGCTATAAAGGTGGCATTAAGTGTTCGGAAAGTATTGGTTGAAACACATGGATCAAGAGTGGGATTTGTCCATCCACATGACGGATAGATATACTCTGGGCCCTCTCGGTGGAATGTCATCCAATTAGCTTGCAAGCATGTGACATGGTCACAAGGGATCACATATCACGGGAACGAGAAAAGAGTACTTATCGGTAACGAGGTTGAACTAGGTATGCAGAGATACCGACGATCATAACCTCGGATAAGTAACATATCGTGAGACAAAGGGAAATTGGTATCGTATGTAAGTGGTTCATTCGATCGCAAAGTAATCGTAGAAATATGTGGGAGCCATATGAATTTCCAGATTCCTCTATTGGTTATTGTTCGAAGAAGTGTCTTGATCATGTCCGCATAATTCACGAACCGTAGGGAGACACACTTAAGGATTCGACGTTGTTTGAGTAGTTATGGTATTATGAGAAAGAGACCGAATGTTGTTCGGAGTCTCGGATGGGATCCGGGATATCACGAGGTGATCCGGAATGGTCCGGAGAATAAGATTCATATAAGGAAAGTCCCGTTTCGGAGTTGGGGAATGGTTCCGGTGTTTTCATCGGGAACATTCTAGAAGGTCCCGGAATGTCCGGCACTCCGGAGGGGGAAGGGTACATGAATGTGTCATTGTAAGTTGGAATGATTGCATCATGTACTAGGTGTTCTTGCTGTCCAAAATAAAGGGTTTATTTAAATCCTAAATTGAAAAGTCAAACGGCTAGTTTGAAAGTCAAACGGCAATTTTGGGAAGTGGGAAGAGAGGAGGATTGGTGGAGGCCGAATTGGAGGAGGGTTCCTCCCTTGGCCGGCGCCCCACCAAGCCGACTTGGGGAGGGACTCTCCTCCCCTTGGCCGGCCAGCCCTCCCACCTATATAAGGAGGGGCAGGGCTCCCTCCTAGCACACACAAGTTCCTATCTTCTACCTCCGGTTTAGAGCCGTTTTGGTTTAGAGCTTCTAATTGCTTTAGCCAGCGGTTTAGAGCGTTCTAATTGGTTTAGAGCCCTCTAATTGGTGTGTCTAATTACTAGACCACTAATAGCCTCTCTCATAAGCTCCACCATACTCGCACCGGCTTAAGGCGAAGCCCTGCGGGATTTCCCCTCTACTTCCGGTACCACGCCGTTGTGCTGCCGGAATCGCGAGGAGAGTGCTACAACCTCCGCTGCCTGCTGGAACAAGGGAGAGGAAGGTCTTCGTCGAGTACCGAACGTGTGACCGACTGCGGGAGCGCTGCTGGAACGTGGCGCCGGAAGGATCGTCTACGCGATCTTGAGATCGGAAAGAGTACGACTACATCACCCACGAGAATCTGCTCTCGTTAAACACTTTGGAATCTTCGAGGGTGAGTTATTCCATCGACTCGTTGCTACAATCTAGTAGATAGTTCTTGGCTTGTTTGTTTGTATGCGATAGAAAATTTTTGTTTTCCATGCTACGAACCCCTACAGATAAACAGGACTAAAATCAATACAAAGTTTGGCAAGGATTTGAAATCATTTGAGTGTTTGATATGTTGTTTGAATTTCAAAACAGAAAATCAAACTAGAAGAAGAAAAAGCAATTAGAAAGAAAAAAATAGAGTCAGACTCAACCCAACTAAGCCTGGCCCAACTTAAGCCCAGTTAGCCCACTCCCTCTCTCCCCGCAAGAAAACGGTTCGCACCAGAGAAAGAACCCACACCCTCACTGACCGGTGGACCCTCTCCCTATCTCACTCCCTCGCTGACGCCCAGACCCCGCTGCCACCTCAGTGTCGTCTTCAACCCCCAGACCTCGCCCTGCCGTTGCAGACAAGAAACACCGGCGTTGATTGCGCGTTGATGAAGCCTTGATTCCTTGCAGTAACAGCGCCCATTTAACTGCCTGCGTCTTCTCTTCCTTTCCCCTCAGATCCCACTCGACCAGAGCCACTAGGCTGCCCCAATTCGCCCCCACACCGCCACTGCTCCGACGAGCATCTCCAGTAAATTCTGGCCGAACCCTGCCGCCCCTTGCCTCCTCCAGCACATAGATGTGATCTCCACCTCCAGGCGCACCTGCCCGTGTACTACACTCGCACACGCGTGCACAGAATAGTTGGCAACGACAACAACCTGAGCGCCACCGTCTGTTTGCTACTCCGACGACCCTTCTGGTAAGCACCTGACCGCCGCTCTCCTTCCTGATGACGCTCCTGCACTCGCCACACTCGCCTGCATCTAACCACACCTTTGTTTTGCCTCGGGGTGAACCACAGCGTCACCCTCAACGACCTCCAGCACCGCCTGACGCTGTCCCCCACTCCGGCGAGCAATCCCCGTCGCGTCTGAGCGCCCCTTGCCAAGCCATCCACACGTTGAGCATCGTCATGACCTCCTGAACCTGGTGAACACCTCCCCTTCCCTCCTTGCTTCCTAGAATCACCGCGACACCACTGTCTGAGCGTCGCCGCCGCCAGCCGCCGCGCAGCGCCGCCAGTCCTTGGTCAAGGCAGCTGAGACCGTTGGATCTTGATCCTGTGGCTAGAATTAGAACTTAAGCGAAAGGGTAAGGACCAGTCTGAGCCGTGCGATCTATTTAAATCCAACGTCCCGCAGAGGCTGATCCACCCGAATCGGTATCAGCCAGTAATATCACGCCGCGTGGCACTAGTTGATTTAAAACAGATTTTAGAATCTGATTTAGATGCAAATTTGTAAACCTCATAACTTTTGATCCACACGTCCAAAATTTGCAAATTTTATATCAATGGAATCAGCAAAACAAGCCCTAGCCAATCATGCAATTTGTTTAGTGTTTTGCTTCTGGGAAATTGTTTGTTTTTGCAGAAACTTTTGTGTGCTTGTTTAGGATATAAAAATGATTCCAAAATGTTTTTGAGGTTGAAATCTTTGCAAATTGGTTTGTTGTGAACTTACTAAACCAACTCATGTATTTAAAAATGAATTTTGTGAAGATTAGGATTAAATAATTGAATTAGCTCATTTCTAGTCAAATAAAAACATTGATTTTGTTATGGAAATAGTTTTTGATTAAAACCTTTGGGAAAATGTTTTGATTCAAACCTACTGACTCTAAACACCAAGTTTTGTGAATTAAAAACTTATTTGGTGAACAATATAAAATTGTTGCTTTGCTACAAACATTTTCCACCACATGAAATAATAATTTGAGTTAAGAAAAGGTTTATAAATAAAACCCTTTTTCAAATGGTTTACCACTTTAGAAAAATGACCCCTTTGAACCTTGCAATGTTTAGAGCCTAGTAGAAACCACCTTTGTAGATAAAACTATCTTTTGCATGCTTGTATGCATGACTTTGTTTCTAATACTTTGTGTGTGTTAAATTGTTTGATTATTGTTTGGAATGCTAGTTGAATCTATGTTTGCTTGATTGATTTGTAGTGAAGTTAGAAGATTGTGAAATTAGCAAGATCAAGAAGTGAACCTACATTCCCTACCAAAAAGGCAAGTGACACTATCATCCAAAGTCCTACTATTTTCATTACACTTAGTGGATTTTGAAACATGCATAATAAGGACTACTATATTTTGCTATGCTAAATCCTAATAGGATAACTCTATATATTCCTTAGTGAAAACAAAGTAGTTGTACTATGCTTAGCCCTGCTAAATATTTTGAGAAGAGATACATGTTCAGATTATTTTAAGTATTGAAAGACTTGTGTTTTATATAATAAAACAAGTACTCAATGAACCACTTGGGTAGACAAGGATAATTGAGTTTTGGAAAAGGTGGCAACAAAAGGACCATGTTTATGGAAATATCTTTGTGTTGTGCACCAGAAGAAAACCACCCAGGGACTTAGAAAATTGAACATGTTTCTCGTACAGTGGCTTCTGTGTACAGCCACATGCTAAATGGGCACTGGCTTAGTCAACTACATAATGGAAGCCCCATAGATTGGCCTCTTCAGGTTAACTGGAATGAGGGAACTAGGAACCCTACATTGGTGCCTGAAGACAAGCTAGCATTGTGTATTGGGAGGACCCTATGGAAAGACTTCGTCACATTCTCAATCTGCCAGTACTCCATCTTGGTGAGTACTTATCCAGCGGCCACTGGTGGCAACAAGATGAGATTGTGTCATGTGGGTAAAGTGTACAACTTCTGCAGAAGATCAAATTCTAAGTACCTAGCCGTGTCCCCGGTTATGGACAATACTGAGCAACTAAGGCCTGAAGCTATGGAAGATCTCGACATCCCAATTTCTAAAAGTAAAACTTGAAAGTGACAACAAGAGACTTGAAGCACTTGGGGTTTACCAAGGAGTTCAGAAAGATTTGACAAAAGATCAAAACTATTTTGAAAAGATAGGATAAATTATATTGCTTTCTGCAAGCAAGCCTAAACCCTACTTAGCCAAATATGCATGTAATGATAGGATCCACATACTTCTACTTAGTAGTGAAACTTGCCAATACAATTCAAATGTATTGACCCTTGTGGCTGTAACTTGTAATGTTGCAGGTTTGTTTGATGTTAGTGAAGTTTATTGATTAGAATTACAAGTCTACAACCAACATGTCTGCCTGTGGCACTTTGAAGATGAAGGACCCCATGCTATTGTTATATTCTGCTGCATTGTAATGAGATAGCCAAATGAGCTATGTAAGATGTAATAAATTATTTTATTCCTGGTTATAAAGTTGTATTATGACCTTTGTTTCTTGATATTACATCTTAACTGTGGATGCTAGCTATTGATCCAGGGACTAGCATTGTAAACACAGGGATCTCTACCTTATTAAAGGTTGGGAACCTAACATATGAGGCTTCTGAAAAGTTCTTTTACTGCAAGATGGAAGAAGGCAGTTCCGTCAGTGTGCATGTGCTTAAGATGTCTGGGCACGCAAACAAACTCCAAAGCTTGGGTATAGTGATTCCTAATGCTTTGGGGATTTACCGTGTCCTTCAATCACTACCACCAAGTTACAAGAACTTTGTGATGAACTACAACATGCAAAACATGAACAAGACGTTGCCAGAACTCTTCGCCATGTTGAAATCTGCAAAAGTGGAGATCAAGAAAGAGCACCAAGTGTTGATGGTCAATAAGGCCACCAAATTCAAGAAAGGCAAGTCTAAGCAAAAGGGACACTTCAAGAAGGGTGGTAAGAAAGTTACCGCACCGACGAAGAAGACCAAGGCTGGACCTAAGCCTGATACTGAGTGCTTTTACTACAAGGGAGAAGGTCACTGGAAGCGGAATTGCCCAAAGTACTTGGCGGATTTGAAGAACGGCAACATCAAGAAGAAAGGTATATCCAATATAGATGTTATTGATGTGTATCTCACTAGTACTCGTAGTAGTGCCTGGGTATTTGATACTGGTCCGTTTGCTCATATTTGTAACTCGAAATAGGTGCTGCAGAATAAATGGAAGCTAGCGAAGAACGAGGTGACGATGCGCGTTGGAAACGGATCAAAGGTTGATGTGATCGCGGTCGGCACGCTACCTCTTCATCTACCATCGGGATTAGTTTTATACTTAAATAATTGTTATTTGGTGCCTGCGTTAAGCATGAACATTATATCGGGATCTTGTTTATTGCGAGACGGTTACTTGTTTAAGTCCGAGAATAATGGTTGTTCGATTTATATGAGTAATATGTTTTATGCACATGCACCTTTGATAGATGGTTTATTCTTATTGAATCTCGATAGTGGAAATACACATATTAATAACATTGAGGCTAAACATTTGAAATCGAGCGATAACTCGACCTATATGTGGCACTGTCGTCTTGGTCACATTGGAGTGAAGCGTATGAAGAAACTCCATTCCGATGGACTTATTGAATCACTTGATTTCGAATCACTTGAAAGATGCGAGGCATGTCTGATGGGAAAAATGACTAAGACTCCATTTTCTGGTATGATGGAGTGAGCTACGGACTTATTGGAAATCATACATACCGATGTGTGTGGTCCAATGAGTGTAGCGTCACGCGGTGGTTATCGTTATGTTCTTACCTTCACGGATGACTTGAGTAGATATGGGTATATCTATTTCATGAAACATAAGTCCGAAACTTTCGAGAAGTTTAAGGAATTTCAAAGTGAGGTTGAGAATCAACATAACAAGAAGATTAAATTTCTACGTTCTGATCGTGGAGGTGAATATCTAAGTTATGAGTTTGGCGAGCATTTGAAGAAATGCGAAATACTTTCACAATTGACACCGCCGGGAACACCACAGCGTAATGGTGTGTCCGAACGTCGTAATCGAACTCTCTTAGATATGGTTCGTTCTATGATGTCACTTACAGATTTACCGCTATCATTTTGGGGTTATGCATTAGAAACAGCCGCATTCACTTTAAATAGGGCACCATCTAAATCCGTTGAAACGACACCGTATGAATTATGGTTTGGGAAGAAACCTAAATTGTCGTTCCTTAAAGTTTGGGGTTGCGAAGCCTATGTAAAGAAGTTACAGTCAGACAAGCTTGAACCCAAAGCGGAAAAGTGCGTCTTCATAGGATACCCGAAGGAACCTATTGGGTATACCTTCTATCATAGATCCGAGGGCAAAATCTTCGTTGCCAAGAATGGATCCTTTCTAGAGAAGGAATTTCTCTCGAAAGAAGTGATTGGAAGGAAGGTAGAACTCGACGAGGTTGTCGAACCTTCTCTCGAACTTGCGAGTAGCGCAGCACCGGAAGTGGTTCCTGTGGTGCCTGCACCAATAAGAGAGGAAGCTAATGATGATGATCATGAAACTTCGGTTGTAGTTGCTACAGAACCTCGCAGGTCAACGAGAACTCGTACCACTCCTGATTGGTATGATCCCGTAATGAATGTCATGTTGGTGGACAACATCGATGACCCTGCGACATATGAGGAAGCGATGATGAGCCCAGATTCCAATAAATGGCAAGAAGCCATGAAATCCGAGATTGGATCCATGTACGAAAACCAAGTATGGACTTTGGTGGACTTACTGGATGGCCGGAAGGCTGTCGAGAACAAATGGATTTTCAAGAAGAAAACAGATGATGATGGTAATGTTACTCTCTATAAAGCTCGACTTGTCGCAAAAGGGTTTCGACAAATTCAAGGAGTTGACTACGATGAGACTTTCTCACCAGTAGCAAAGCTAAAGTCTGTGAGGATTATGTTAGCAATCGCTGCATATTATGATTATGAGATATGGCAGATGGATGTCAAAACAGCATTCCTCAATGGAGACATTGATGAAGAGTTGTATATGATGCAACCCAAAGGTTTTGTCGATCCTAAAGATGCTAACAAGGTATGCAAACTTCAACGGTCCATCTATGGATTGAAGCAAGCATCCCGAAGTTGGAATCAACGTTTTGATAAGGTAATCAAAAGTTTTGGTTTTATACAAACTTATGGAGAAGCTTGTATTTACAAGAAAGTGAGTGGGAGCTCTGTAGCATTCTTAATACTATATGTAGATGACATATTGTTGACTGGGAATGATGTAGACCTTCTTAATAGTGTCAATGAATATTTGAATAATAGTTTTTCAATGAAAGATCTTGGCGAAGCAGCTTACATATTAGGCATAAAGATTTATAGAGATAGATCGAGACGCCTAATATCATTGTCACAAAGTACATATTTGGACAAAGTTCTAAAGAGGTTTGGAATGGAAGAAAGCAAGAAAGGGTTCTTGCCCATGTTGCCCAATACGACCTTGAGTAAAACTCAAAGTCCGACAATGGCAGAAGATAGAGAAAGGATGAGTAAGACTCCCTATGCCTCAGCCATAGGATCTCTAATGTATGCCATGCTATGTACTAGACCCGACATTGCATATGCTGTTAGTTTAACTAGCAGATATCAAAGTGATCCAGGAGTGGATCATTGGACAGCGGTCAAAAACATCCTTAAGTACTTGAGAAGAACTAAGGATATGGTTCTTTCTTATGGAGGTGATGAACAACTCGTTGTCAATGGTTACACCGATGCTAGTTGGAACACCGATCCGGATGATTCTAAATCACAATCTGGATACGTATTTACTTTGAATGGTGCAGCAGTTAGCTGGAGGGGTGGAAAGCAAAGTGTTGTGGCGAGATATTCAACTGAATCGGAATACATGGCTGCTTCGGAGGCTTCACAAGAAGCGATATGGATGAAAGAGTTCATTACAGAGCTCGGTGTGGTTCCAAGTGCGCTGGACCCAATGTCTATCTACTGTGATAACATGGGTGCCATAGCCAATGCGCAAGAACCAAGGTCACACAAGAAGCTGAAGCACATCAAGCTACATTTTCACGCTATTCGAGAACATGTCCAAGATGGGGACATAAAGATTTGCAAAGTACACACAGATCTTAATGTGGCGGATCCGTTGACTAAACCTCTCCCGAGGGCAAAACATGACCAACACCAAACTGCCATGGGTGTTCGGTATATTACCATGTAATCTAGATTAGACGACTCTGGTGCAAGTGGGAGACTGTTGGAGATATGCCCTAGAGGCAATAATAAATGTAGTTATTATTATATCTTTGTGTTTATGATAAATGTTTACATTCATGCTATAATAGTATTAACAAGGAAACATTAATACTTGTGTGATTTGTAAACTGAAATAGAGTCCCTAGTAAAGCCTCTTTATAATACTAGATTGTTGGTTAATAAATGATTCTGGTTTCCCTATCATGAACATTGAGATGTTATTAACAACAATATCATATCGTTAGGAGAATGATATGGTGGACATACTCCTATAGATAAGCATAGCATAAAGATCAAGTCATTTAAATAGTTCAATTGCTATATGCTTTCTGATACATAGTAACCTAATTCCTTCGACCATGAGATCATGCATATCACCTTCACCGGAAGGATGCTTTGATGACATCAAACACCACACCGTAACTGGGTGGCTATAAAGGTGGCATTGAGTGTTCGGAAAGTATTGGTTGAGACACATGGATCAAGAGTGGGATTTGTCCATCCATATGACGGATAGATATACTCTGGGCCCTCTTGGTGGAATGTCATCCAATTATCTTGCAAGCATGTGACTGTCTCACAAGGGATCACATATCACGGGAACGAGAAAAGAGTACTTATCAGTAACGAGGTTGAACTAGGTATGCAGAGATACCGACGATCATAACCTCGGATAAGTAAACTATCGTGAGACAAAGGGAAATTGGTATCGTATGTAAGTGGTTCATTCGATCGCAAAGTAATCGTAGAAATATGTGGGAGCCATATGAATTTCCAGATTCCTCTATTGGTTATTGATCGGAGAAGTGTCTCGATCATGTCCGCATAATTCACGAACCGTAGGGAGACACACTTAAGGATTCGACGTTGTTTGAGTAGTTATGGAATGATGAGTAAGAGACCGAATGTTGTTCGGAGTCTCGGATGGGATCCGGGATATCACGAGGAGATCCGGAATGGTCCGGAGAATAAGATTCATATAAGGAAAGTCATGTTTCGGGGTTGGAGAATGGTTCCGGTGTTTTCATCGGGAATGTTCTAGAAGGTTCCGGAATGTCCGGCACTCCGGAGGGGAAGGGTACATGAATGTGCCATACCAAGTTGGAATGATTGCATCATGTACTAGGCGTCATCGCTGAACAAAATAAAGGGTTTAATCAAATCCTAGTTTGAAAAGTCAAACGCCAATTTGAAAAGTCAAACGGCTATTTTGGGAAGTGGAGGGAAGTGGGAAATCGAGTTGGGGAGGAGTTCCTCCTCCATAGCCGACCCACTTGGGATCCGAGTTGGGGAGGGACTCCCCTCCCCTTGGCCGGCGCCTCCCACCTATAAAGGGAGGGGCAGGGCTGCCCCTCCTAGCACACAAGATCTCCACCCAAAACCCTAGCCCGGCGCCGCCACCTCCTGTTGCCGCCGCCTAGGGCTCCCCTAGCCGCCGACTTGGGAAAGCCCCAAGCACTAGCCGCCAGCCCTAGCACCTCCTCCTTGGTGTGTCTAAACCCTATATCGCCGAGGAGCTCTCTCATAGTCCACCATACTCGCTCCGGCTTAAGGCGAAGCCCTGCGAGATCTCCTCTCTACTTCCGGTACCACGCCGTTGTGCTGCCGGAATCGCGAGGAGAGTGCTACAACCTCCGCTGCCTGCTGGAACAAGGGAGAGGAAGGTCTTCGTCGATTACCGAACGTGTGACCGACTGCGGGAGCGCTGCCAGAACGCAGCGCCAGAAGGATCGTCTACGCGATCTTGAGATCGGGAAGAGTACGACTACATCACCCACGAGAATCCGCTCTCGTTAAACACTTTGGAATCTTCGAGGGTGAGTTATTCCATCGACTCGTTGCTACAATATAGTAGATAGATCTTGGATTGTTTGTTTGTATGCGGTAGAATTTTTTTGTTTTCCATGCTACGAAACCCTACAGATATAACGATATCTGAAACAATGTTTTGGTTGCAATATGATAGAGTATAATATATGTTCTCATATTGGATGAGAATTTACGAAGGTTGGAGATGTTATACATCCTAATCATCCAAAATGGTTTTGGAAAGTAATGTTATACTCACGATTCGCCTTTATAAGCTACAGTAGCTTGATCATGAAAGTCGTCATGATAAGGATGAATAGAAGATGTATGTAAAGTGTTTACTACACTAAAAGATTACTAAAGAATGGATTTTGAAATAATATCGATCATTTTGATGATGGTGATCTACTTCAAAGTGCAAGTCCAAAGGTATTATTATTTGAATATACACGCTTTGGACTATGTGTCATGTATATGGCGCCACTTTTGATGTTGATAGATTCTTTTAAAAAGGAAAAGGAAATGCTAAAAGAGAATCTATAAAATATATTTGGCAGAAAAGAAAAGATTGGAAATATCCAATTTAGGTATATGGATGATATACATGTTATGGTTGTATTCTTTGCTTGTTAAACAATGTGGTTCTTGGGTATTGGATACCGAATTGGTTGGTATGAAATTTCATACGGAACAACGTAATTCATGAACCACAATGGCCTAAGTAACTAGCAAGAGAATATGTGATGATGTTCATCGAAAACAAACAAACCGTTGTTTGTATTTCTCGTTGACATCAAAGCTTGACTTCAAGATTTGTTTTAATAATTGTTATTTGAATCAGGTATTATGAGAACAAAGGTTGTTCAAATAATTACCGTATTCCATATAAGATGGATGATTTACAAATCTAGTTGGAGAAATCACATCCATAAAACCTAATGCTAAAATGTCGCAAGACAAATGATTGAAAGATCACTTACAAAGTGACATCGCTGTTTAAATTATATTGGAAAGAAAACATGAAGAATCTCCATATTCATGGATTTTTGGAGTCTTTGATTTGATCAAGTGATGCTTGTGAGACTTTCCACATGATAATTAAAACTTCGTTCAAAGGCCAAAGAAGAACGAACGACTAAATTATTGGAATTTATACATATCGATGTATGTAGTCCATTATGTGTAGTCGTAAGCGATGCGTTTCAACTTCATATGCTTTCTCTGGAAATTTGAGTGAATATTCACTTAATGAGAAAGAAGTATGAAATATTTGAAAAAACGTTTCAAAGACTTTCAAGATGAAGTGGAAAATCATTATAACAAGAAAATAAATGGTTTATGATTTTATCATAAGGGATTTGTTTGAGTTACAAGTGTAACAAGAAAATAAATGAATTATGATTATATCATAAAGGGATTTATTTGAGTTGCAAGTTTAGCAAAACACCTAGATTTACATATCCCGAAACACCATATGAATATGGAGTGTTTGAGATTTGTAATGAAACCTTGTTTAACATGTTTGGATCAAAGGTGTTATTTATAAAACTGCCATCATGTACTAAAAGATTAAAGCTTTAGAGACTACCGCTTTTTCACTGAAAAGAGCTCCATATTGATCCGTTGAAATGACACCATATGAGTTATGGTTTGGGGTAAAACCCAAGTTGTCCTTTCTTAAATTTTGGTATGCTAAACATAAGTAGGATGTTTACAACCAAAGTCGAATGAGCATGTCTTTGTAGGTTATTTCGAATAACAATTGGTTATTCCTCCATAACACCAAGGACAAAGGGTTTGTCGCTTGAAACGTGAAGTTTCTTGAAGAAGGAATTTTTCGCAAAAGTTAAGTGGAAGGACAATAGAACTTTGATAAGGTTAACGAACCTTAGCTAAATGTGCTGAGTTGCGCAGCGCCGGAAATGGTTCCGGAGGCTGCCATAATGCTCATAGCTTATGTGCCTCAAATGTTGTGGTCACGGAGAACTAAGTTCTTATTGAACAAAGTCGGTCGGATAAACAAATCAAATGCTGAGATTTGAGAGTAAATCGTTATTGTTTGACAATGATGAACGGACTATATGCAAAGAAGCGATGATGGGCCCTGACTCCGTCAAATGTCTTGAAGCCATAAAATCCGTGATAGTTCCATACACGAGAAATCAAGTTTTGAACTTGGAAGACCCTCCGGAAAGGTGTAAAAACCTATCGGTCGTATTTGGATCTATAAGGAAACAGGCATGGATGTTTCACATCTATGAAATAGTCGACATGTCGTAAAGTATTTTACGACAATGTTCAAGGAGTTGACTATGACAAGATTTGATCTTTCATAGCGATATTTAGTCTAGACGGATTAAAGTAGCAACCGCTACATATAATTTGGTATATGGTAGATGAATAAACAAAACAAAATTATTCTAATAGAATGGTTACCTAGGACGTGTACATGACACGGTCCAAAGGGTTTTGTTAAAATTCAAAGAATGCTAAAAGGGCATGCAAACTTCAATGGTTGAAGTAAGCATCGCGGAGTTGGAATCTTCACCTTAATGAAAAGGAGTTTTCATCAGGAGACGATGAAGATGCTTGCATTTGCAAGAAATTAAGTGGGAGCACTGAGACATATTTCTAATACATTATGTGGATGACATCGTGTTGATTAGAAATGATGTATCTTTTGTTGACAAAGGTTAAGAATTTCATTTCGATGAAATACTTAGGCAAAACCCGAATATTTAGCGTGAATGTATATAATGGATAGACTGTGACGCTAATATGGTTGTGCCAAACGTACATATATGAGATATTGAAGGAGTTCAATAAAGATACGACAAGAAAAGATTCTTGTCGCATGAAAGGAATTAAATTAAGATTCAAGTGTATCGACACTTGATAAGTGAAACAAGATTCAAGTGCTTTGACACTTGATGAGTGAAATCACGAGAATGTTTTGATCAATCATACCATGATATGTACACATCCAGATATGTCCTATGCTCTAAGTGTTATGAGCATATACCAGAATGAATCATAAAATGATCATTGGACGATAGTGAGGATATTCTTATGATCTTTTTAAAAGAACTAAGAATATATTTGTGTAGAGGTGACAAACAATTACGAATAGTTCATTGTAAAGCGTTACATTGACACTAGGTTTGTCACAAGATACAAATTAAGTTTATCTCAATTTAAACTATGGGTGGCACAATGTAATGGAAAGGAGATTCCATGATGGATTTGGATGAAATCCATAGTTAAGACATTGTGACGAATACTACAACAAAAAGGCTAAGTATATGACTGCTATAGTAGCAGCAAAGGAGGGAATTTGTGTCAAGTAGTTTGAAATCAAACTAAGGTGTGGTTCGCAACGGGCTAACACTAAAGATATATTGTATGACAATAGTATCGACATGGTGTAACCCCAAGGAACTAAAGGTCTCACCAAAAGACCAAATTTATACAATGCCATCTCATTGGATAATGAGTGATGCGTGGAGACGCAAAGATATGCAAATACACACGGACCTGAAAGTGTCAGATCCGTAGATTATGTTAACCACTTACAATCGCGTATATGGAACACCGGAAAGCCATAAGTGTTCAATACGCAAAGTTTTCAAACTAGATTATTGTCTCTAGTGCAAGTGGGAGACTGAAGGGAATATGCCCGAGAGGCAATAATAAAGTGGTTATTATCGTATTCCTTATTTATGATAAATGTTTATTTTGCAGGCTATAATTGTATTAATACGGAAACGTTAATACATGTGTGTTTAATAAACAAAAAGGAAGTTCCTAGTTATGCCTCTCTTATAAACTAGCTCGTTGATTAACAAGATGATCAAAGTTTCCTAATCATGGACATTGGATGTTGTTAATAATGAGCTCACAACATTAGTGTAATGATGTGATGAACATTCATCCAAAGTATAGCATTACGATCAAATTCATTGAGTTTATATTGCTATAACAACTTACGAAGTGATCCTAATCCTTAGACCATGAAATCATGTCAATCACTAACACTGGAAGAGTTTCTTGATAACATCAAACTTTACACCGTAACTGGGTGATTATAAAGATGGATTCAGAACTAATAAAGTGTTATGTTGAGGCCCATGGATTGAGAGTGGAATTTGTTCATCCCGATGATGGATAGATATACTCTGGGCCCTCTCGGTGATATCACATTGATTAGCTTGCAAGCAAGTGATTTGATCACTAGAATGTTATATCACGGGAACAATAAAAGAGTACATGTCAGTAACGAGATCAAACTAGGTATCGAGATACCGATGATCGAATCTCGGACATGTAATATATCTCGAAACAAAAGGATTAAGATACTAGCGTAAAAGGTTCCGATGATCACAAGAAAGTCATCGTTGAATGTGTGGGAGTCAATATGGGTCTCCAGATCCCTCTTCTGATTATTTATCCAAGAGGGGTCTCGGTCATGTCCGCATTATTCACGAACCGTAGGATGACACACTTAAGAGACACCGACATCCATTTGGAGCAAAAGTTTCATGCCGAAAAGAATAACAAGCGCCGGAATTTATTTCACTAGATATCGAAACGGGTTTTCGGGTGAAATTGCAGAAAGTGTTCTGCATGTGAAATGAAATACTAGCAAGGGGTTATATGTGAATGTTTGTCATTAAAGTAATTGACAAAAATCTGAATAAATAAAAGGAGTTTTATTTAATGAGAGTTTGCATTAAATTTGGTGGAAATTTGAGTGGGTTTTTGAGTGGAGGGAATTGAAAGGCATTTGAGTGAGTGGAGTGTCCACCCACATGAATGTGGAAGAGGTGGGGGCAGCCCCATGGCTGGGCGCATGGCCCCTTGGGTGCCCCCTCTCCCTATAAAAGGAGCCCCCCTCCCTCTCTCTCACTCACACCTCCTCATGAAGGATCTCTCTCCCTCTCTAGAATTTATCCCCCATGGTCTTGGACTAGCGAGATACATGTTCCCGGTGGCTATTCGGCAAGAAAGAGTTGTGCTTCCACTGCATCGCTGGAGCGAGGAGGCGGAGGTTGCTCGGTGCCTTGAACGTGTGTGCGAGCACGGATGCGCTGCTGTTTTGTAGCGCTAGGACTTCCTCTCGATCTTGAGATCGGCAAGAGATCGTCCACATCAACCATGAGTTTGGACTCGTTAAGCTTTGTCGGTATTCAAGGGTAGGTTATCTACGGATATACATCCGCCCGTTGTTTGTATCTAGTAGATAGATCTTGGTACATAGTTGTTCCCATCGTAGGAAATTTTTTGTTTTCTATGTTGCGAACCCTACAGGAGCATGGTTAACAACCTAGCCCTGCACCACGACAACGGTTAGGGAGGACCACGACGGCGAGCAGCGCACGACGGCGGCGCCATCGACCACGGGGTCGAGGAGAGGAAGAGAGAGATGAGGTCGAGAGAGTGACAGAGGAAGTGGGATGGACTGGGCCAGGACCCCTTCGGGGTATCGTTTTGATTCTGTCCTATAGGGCCACAAGGGCCCAATAAACCAACAAATGCATCCCATTTACATAAAGGCAGTTTTAATAAATAAGAAAAGACCAAAATGCCCCTACATTTAAATAAATTCTAGAAAATAAAATAAAAATCCAAAAATTATAAGTAAAATATTTTTGGATTCACAATAATTCAAACTATCCAAATAAATTAAGAAATGAAATTTTAGACATATAAATTTTATTAAGAATTTTGTAATATATATATTCCTCATGGAATTTTATAAAATTATGGAAAGATGATAAAAATAAATAAAAATCACTTTCATTATATATTAATATTGTAATATTTTATAAAAATACTAAACAAATATTTAATATCAATTTTTGGTATTTAATGATAATTCTTAAAGGAAGTATTAATTAAATAAAATGCAAATAAAATAAAATAAAATAAAAGAATACAATATTCAATAAATATTAAAATATTAATATTTATAAATTCTATAATATTAAAAGAATTTTTAGAACTTAAATAATGGGGGAGAATACACATATAGTTAAACAATGCATTACATTACTTTGCATAATCATTTTGCTTCTTTAAATATTGTCCTTACCGGGCAATAATGATGTTTTTGTAGACATAGAAGCTCAAGGTCCAGTGCAAGCATCAGATTTCACTACCTTGCAATCACAAGGCAAGTTCATCACCTGCTCATGTCTTTTGAAGAGTCTTTATCAAAGTATTTGCAAATTGTGTGTTATCATCCATATTCTAGAAAAAGAAAACATTATTTTCTCAAGATAATAATCTTAGATATCATCCTAAGTGATGATATGATGGAGCAATAGAACTTATGTTTCTAATTGCAATAATTATGAAATATTAGGGATTAATAACCCATGACATCAGTGATTCTAGCGCCGTATATCACGCGTTAACCATGAGATTTGGAATGGGACGAAGAAGTCAGTTGTATCCTTTTCCTCTTATATAGAGGCAAGACGACCTTAACATCACGTTATGATTCCTTGTGCGGATCTAGCATATGGGTGGGCACCCTTACGCCCCCACACATTTGGTGTCTAGATTATCCATGAATGGTGTTTAGGGATATAGTCCATGTAAATGGTACTATTTCGGGCATCACCAGGTCATAGAGTCTTCGGGAACTCATCAGAGTTTTAGCCTGCCCGAAAGGGGGCTTAACATAGGTGAGCCAGCCCCAAAGGATCATGCAGACATATGAGGTCGTGGAGAGGGCAGTGATTGGCTTGGACCAACTACCGGGCTCCACATCATGGAATTGTGGACGGAAAAGTACGCCCGGTTGTGCAACAAGGAAGTCGGTCTCTCATGGAAAAAGTAACGCACCTCTGCAGAGTGTAAGAATTGTAACTTGTTACTCCCTGTTCCGGGAAGGAGCTACGAACGCGGCAGGAAAGGAACTCCATAAAAGTTCTGGTCAACCTGTGAAGGCTGATGATCATAGATTTTCATAATAAAATCAATCTTTGAAGAAAGATTTACGAAAATTACATAGTGCCAAGGAATGATAGTCCGAGGTGGTAGATAGAGCATCAAACTTCCTACCTTGCATATAATAAACTTGCTGGGTAACACTGTTAGTCATCCTTTCCTTTGATTCCTTGCTTAGACCCTGAGAATCCCGAAGATACTCCAATGTATGCAGCCGAGAGCCAAGAGGAGGTCTTCTATGAAGAGCCCAACCTGTATGGAGCCATAGAAGGGGAGGACTATGATATCGTCTATGGAGGAGAGTTCCAAAAGTCCGAATAATTGTTATAGTTCTAGTAGCCACTTGAGCCGAGCAACATGAACAATATATAGCAATAAGTTGTTGGGCTCAATTTGGAGTTTAAGTTTTAAATTTGAAACTTCCGCTGAAACACTTATATTTTGGTTTGTAAGTTAAATCTTTTGGAAGTCTTGAAATTCCGGTATTGTAATAATAATAATGTGTGTATGTTTGTAATATGGACCTGCAATGTTTATGTTGTACCACTCTGAGGGATGTGATATTTACGGAACGGTGTTCTGTGGATGTCATTTTAACGACTATAGTGTACTACACATCAGTGGTATGCTGGGTCACCGTAGTGGTGCTCCTCTGGTGCCCACCATGGTTCAGTATTGATGGTGTAGTGTACGTCGTTGTCGGGAGTCCGAGCTGATGCTTTTCTTGAGACCGACCAAGTTCCAACATCCACTTGTCATCTCATTTAGGCCTCAAGGGTGGATGGCGCGTCAATAAGGGAAGTCCGGTTGGAGTTGTTGATCTTCGGAGGCATATGAGGTAGGTCGAGATGTGGCTGTGTTGTCAGTTTAGGAAGATTTTTTGCGTTGAAGTTGTAAGGTTTGTGGTGGATGTGTTTGGACTTGCCGGTGTGTAATTCGTTCTCTAGCCATGGTTCACGGCGATTTGTAGTCGTCTTGTACTTTAAATTGTACCTTCTACAAAAAAATATGGTATGCCTTCGTACTCTCAAAGATAAAGGAATGGTCATGGTCTACTAAAGCTATTGCTGAGAATAGGTTTCTTATGATATTTTCTACCCTTGAAAAGAGCATAGAACAACAAAAAAATGAACTCAACTTAATAGATACAGATATCTAAATGGAGATCACTATATGGACCTTTTTTTCTACAGCAAAGGCCAAACTACATTCAATCTAGGCAAGGATTACCTTTCATCAAAAAAAGATCTCTAAGGCTACTTCTAGTTTGAGAGTGATTCAAGATGTGGACTTGGAATATATAGAAAACCGTGGTATTGAAAGAGTTAGAGTGGGAGTAATAGCATAAATTTAAATTTTTCTACCACATCATCCAAAAATGTTGCAGTCGTGGATTAAGGGATTACCACTAGATGAGTGATGGCACCATTCTACGTGGACACTAATTCGTTCGGACTCCAAACACAAAGAGATATAGCAAGGGGAATTTACCCACAAGAGTGAATCGAGGTTTAATATCTAACTCTTAGAGAAATAATAGCACCCTTTTCTTCATCATGTTCTACCAACCTGCAAAATAAGATGTGTTGAGTTGTGTCTCCAACTCCATCGTCTGGTTGTAGAGCACAAAGTTTAAATTAGAATTGAAAAAAATAAAGTTAACTAAATCTATATGCAATGGTAAATATGAGTGCACGGTAGTGGGAATGCTTAAAATTATAAGTAAATAATGAATGCAAGCTATCATGGTATTTTCTCGTCTGTATATTTGTTGTTCAGCAGTGCGTTCGGCAGGATCAGATGGTAGCACACAAGCAACAAAGACATTGCTGTGCTGAAACGAATAATGGCCTTGGGGTGGCCAAGGAGCGGCAGCCACGGTGGCAGACCGGGCCACATCTGGATGGACCCCACCCAGGGTTTTTCATGGATGGCTAGGGAGCCCATGATCCATTCCCTGATGTGTTGGAGGTGATGCTGCGACATAGTTGAGGAGGCACGGAGTGGATAAATCAGCACTACCTTGCAAATCGGTAACTTCCAAAATGCCTAAAGTTGCGACAGACATCGAGGCAGTGCAGAGGCATCTATGTTGTCTATAGTACCATGCAACGGTGGAGGTGTGGGATCTCCGCATGCGAAGAAGGCAGATGGAGCCGAGGATGATGACTCGAACTTCAACGGTGTTAGATCCTCGAGCATAAGAGACGAGTGCGCGTCAAGGAATGACGGTAGGGGTGTTGTTTTAGGAGTAGCCTACAAATGTAGGAACGTGGAGATCTAGGGCCGCATAGCGTGTTCTAGATGAGGGATTTTTTGTTGATGGTTGTGCCTCGCGCATTGATGACGGAATGCTATATTTGGCTTAGTCCCCAAGTCTTCTAGTACTCACAATATAATAACACAATAGGCAATATCAATCTATCAATATAACCAACTATTGTTGACTTCCTTTTTTGTTCAGGTTTGTTGAATGGTTTATACAATTGAAGTCAGTGTTTTCTGTTACAAATCTTGTCCAGACAATTCTGAAATAATCACACCCTCTATAGATGCTTGGACTCGAACTTCTATGTTGATTCTTTCCAACTGACCATGTTGTTTTCATCAGATGATCACCTCGAGAATTAAATACAATGTGCATGTCAATGTTAATGAGTTATTTTTAGAATCTATATTGGTAATATGGAGACTTACATGATTGAAAACATAAGTTCAGAATGTTCATATTGATTCCTTGTATTGTTAGTCAGGTTCTAACGATTAGTATTTTGTAGGACACTATTTATTTTGCTGATGAAGAAATATGTCTTGAATTCAAGGAGAGTTTGTCTTCTAGGATTCATGATAATAACACCTAGGTACAAGTTCACAAGTTGATTGTCTAATGGGGATATTATGATGATAATAGGTCTTGACTTTATTCATTTCAGATGAGGCTAAGGTATCAACATGTTTATGGTGGGTGTTGTGCTTGGAAGGGGACTCGACCCACAAGTTTGAATTGTTGAGTCATGTTTGGTCTCAAGGCCTTCTTCGGTTGGGTCTGATCTCACATTTGATGACAGCTCAAAGACTTTCTTAAAATTCGAGTGTAACATTGGTTTGATACTGTATTGAATTCAGCCTACTTGTTAGTCTAAATATTTTAAATCTTTTTTTCTTTATTTGAAAGTAAATTTGAATCATCCTAATAATGAAACTAAGAATCCAACTAAGAACATCATTTAAAGCTACCTCCATCCCTTCTATGTAACCGTATATCTTTACTAAGAATACATTTTCCTAAAAGCCAATCAACGGATACTTTCACTTTAAGTGTGATACCTTAATGAAACACATCTTCTTAAAAGTAAGATAGAGCCTACTTATTTTCCGATCCACGTTTTTTTGACAAGTGAACGGTAGGGGAGAACACCTACGGTATGACTTTGAATTTATATATACTAGTTGAGTGCCCATGCGTTGCTACGGTTTCCACAAATTTATTTCTTGTCACAATGTGAACATTGTGCAAATGAATCTTCACATGCATAGAAAAAGATATCTACATAGTATTGTGAAAATCTATCATTCCACTTTGCTTAAAATGTAATTCCATAAAATGCTACTCCCTCCGTTTATAAATATAAGATATTTTGACAAGTCAATTTAAACGGATAAAACAATTTATTATTAAGATTCTACGTGCAACGCACAAATCACGTTATATCAAACATAAAAAAATTATATCAAAAAGTATGAAGATTTCATCAAAATTTGACATTTTCACACACCCTAATTTCTAACTCAGTACAAATATCCCAAGTATGGTTCATCTTTAGAAAATAACGTGCTTCCTGTAACAATCAAATACAACACATTACAAATGTATCTTGTAGAAAACTATATTATCTCTTATCTAAAAGCACACTTTTCCGTATGTATATGCTTCAGGTGTGGTGATAATCTACTATGTCTGTGTCTTCAGCGTATGAATATTCTTCAAGCAACGTCGGCCCATCTTTGGTTCAGGTCTATATACAGTCATTAGAAATATGCAGGTAACGATATTTTTATAGTATAATCCAGTGAAATTTTGGAAAGTCAAAATCATTTAAAAAATTATCATTTCCACACAGCAATTCAGGTGTAAAGTGAGATGCCACTGTCAGGCCTACAGAGGTACATGGCGCCAGGCAAGCCCATCATATCTGCTCCTTAGAACGCACCCAGTACCACACCTCATAGTCATTCATCTCTTCATGCCTCACCATAATGTCTGCCACCTAAGAATATTTTCTAAATAGGTGAATGTACCATACATGAATCTTGATGCAAGATTGCATATAGTATGAACCTGGGTAGGAGAAAATGACGAAAAAGGTAACTCGGCCATGATATTTTGATGGATTTTCATGTCGTGTCAGAAATTGTATTCTAACTATAGCTGGTTATGTCGAGCTTCCATAAAATCATAAGTAAGCAAAGATGAAACACAACTATGACAACAACATATGTGTATGCCGGTAAACTAAAGATAATAAATCTATCAATAAATTGAGCAGAAATAATCGCATAAACGAAATCAAGATCACAAAAAGGCACATGCAAAAGCTCTGCTATGTCTTGAAGCACATAACATTAACGGGGACATAAAATTCGTCTAATTACAGCATAGCAGTGTGTCTTTAGTGTGCATTTTAGTGAACATAAAAGTTTTATAAGAGTAGTTCCATAATTCAGTTAGAGTTTTAATCTTAAGACTGAGCTTATGAGGGATCAAAATGGCATGCTTATACATACCCAACAGATCTCTCTGAACAAACATGTAATGTTGGATAATATGTCTCTTCACCACACTCCAAGACTTCTTCCACAGATTATTGTCATTTTCATAACCAAAATCTTACTATAAAGGAGGAAAATGGGTTTTTTGTGTTCATTTTTATAAAGGATATATGAGTCATATTCTACTCTATTAAACTATTAAAATTTACCCTCCACAAGTCATTAGATTCTTCTATTATCCAAGTCAATAATTATTTATTAGTAGTGAAACATCAAAACATTCTACAGAAAGGTCCTCGAGTGAAATATCAAAACAAACTACAAAACGGTGCTCAACTGAGCAAGATGAAAGATACGAGTAGTACAAGAGAACCAACATTTTCTGTCCCGTGCCTTTTCTTCATAATCTACGACGCCCATATCTTACCAGTGAAACATCTCCTATTTAAAGCATAGCCAAAGAGGTGCTTACAAGCAAAACTACCATACCAGCAAAAGCTATAAACAAGATTGGATCAAAAGCCCGATATAAATTTAGAAATTCACACAGAATAAGCATGTATACATAACCATGAACCCACACACCTTATTACTTAAGAAACTGACCTGAGAAGTTGAGAGAAGTTTACCTTGCGCATGACACGATTGACGGCCAGTAGATGACGGGGGGCGGGGATAAAATAGGACGTGCCCCCTAGGACTTTTTTTATTATCAAAGGCGCCCCTACGCCCTTGTTGCCTATGAAATTGAGATCCTCGTGGTGTAGCTAGGGATGCCCTCCTTGGTGAAATTCCCCGCCCATCTCCGCTCAGCCTGGAGCCTGACTTGCGCTACCACGACAACTTGTATGGATATACGCTCCCGCGCCAACTACACGGATCTCAGACCACCGGGCTGGAGGCGCTTCAGATCGAACAAGGAGGTCGTCCGTCTTGGAGGTGATCGGGCTATTTGTTTGGGGGAGAATATGTAGGTGATGCAGGACGGCCTCCGGCGAGAGGGCGTCTGGGGTGGGTGGCGGGGCGCGGCGGGATTGGTGGCGGCAGATGGACGTACCCTATGCTAGGGCTCCATGGGAGGAGGTCAGGGATGATGGACCCGGGTCGGGCTGTTGGTTCCCTTTTTTTTTGACTTGCGTTGGTTCCCTTTTTTTTCTCTATGAGGTGTTCTGTAGAGGTATTCTTCTACTAATCAGTGGCAATGGATTGTAATTAGCCAAAACGTTGAAACGACAGACTATGTAGACCATTGGATGTAGAATGATCGGTCCGGATGTTTCCAATGTTTGATGTCAAACAGGTTAACATGACCTACGGTCACCAACTTCCATTTAATTGTAAAGATGAACAAAAGTACAAGACAGAATAAACCAGGGCGAGATTACATCAGGGAGGGAAGAAGTGGTGTAAATAGAGCATAATGGATACATATTAAATGAACGTGTCCAAAACCTAGTCCAGGAGGGATTGCACCAAAGAAGACTTCACTCTATATTGAAGGAGAAGGAAGTCAGTCCAAAAATGAACTTTCCAACGAGCAAATGAAGGAGCTTGATTTTTAAAAATATGATCACTTCGCTATTTCCAGATATTCCACGCCACACAGACTGCTATTTCCATAAAACATGGTCCTGGAAACACTCTTTTCGCCTCCACAAAGCGATCAGAGGTCTCCATCAAATAATTCCAGTGAATACCAACTTTTTCTGAGCATGCCACAACAAAAGAGCACTGAAAGAATAGGTAGTCTCGAGTTTCAAGTTCCTAGCTCGCACACAAAACACAGGAGGGTCCTCCCTCAATGTGTCATTTTTCCTTTGCATAATATCTTTAGTGTTCAATCGATCTAGTAGTAGCAACCAAGCAAAAACTCCGAGTTTCGGAAGGCATTTCGATGTCCAAATAGCAGAGAGCGAGACATCTTCTGGGAACGCCTCAAACAAAAAATTATAGTACCCCGCTGACGTGAACTGTTCCCCCACACAAAATTCCTAACATCAATATCTGTAGGTGTAAGCACAAGAGGCCGGATGATTTCAAGCATCTGAGTAAGCTCGTGATAGGCTTGAGTGGAAAGCGGTAACGCAAACAGAGAAAAAGGATCCTGCGTCTGAATTATTTTCCGATCCACATAAATGGAGTATACACAAAACCTAGCGGACTTGCATAAACACCCAACAATGACGACCATGCATTCCATCGAACTTAATATTACTCCCTCTGACTCATATTAGTTGACTTGGATTTGTCTAAATTTGAACGAATCTAGACACTATTTAGTATATATATATTCATCCAAATTTTAATAAATCCAAGTCAACTAATATGGATCGGAGGAAGTACTACCTTTGTGCACACATGACACCATGATCTCCTAGAGACTATAGTGCTAATTTCAAGTTGGGTTCTTATTAAAGCACACAGCAAGAAATTGTAGCACCCTGCCAAAAAAATCTAGCTACACTAACATGCTTATTTCGAGTTGGTTCCATGGCCTTGACAGCTAACTTCTCATTTGTGATCTGTCCAAAACTCCAAATATCCTACGAATCACCTACTATACTTGTGGGTAGGAACAACGGAAAATTGCTTGAGCACGGGTTTCATGGACCCCGTTTTTGAATTTTTATAAAGTCATAAAATATACTTTTTTAAAAATACCTATGTGTAGCCAATAATCTTATTTTTTGGGAAAGGAGCATATATTAATATTATATGATACCAATCACACCCAGCATCTGCAACAACGCATTGTCCTAGCGGTCATATGGATGCACACAACCAAAAAATAAAAAAAATAAAAGAAAAGAAAAAATGGCATGCTATAGTAACTCATTCATTTTTTTTGAAAGCTAGTAACTCATTCATTGAAACAGCAGTACTACCACCACCAAGACAGCACCAGAAGTCCAGCTTCTCTAAAAACGACGTCTTCAAAAAGGAACAGTGTACAAACACTGTCATTGCCTGATCATAGATCTTAGGTTTTCACCCTGAAAAAAGTCCACGCTCTCAAAACAATACCTTCAACAAGGTCATTGCTAGACACAACCAATTAAGGCCAGACCATGGGTTCTCACCCTGAAAGATAAGACTATAAACCTCTCATGTGCAGGCGCCCGCACTTGTATGCCACTGCACCAAGTCACGAGTCATCAAGCCAATTCCTTATCACCATCAAGACTCTCGAACCACCATTGTTAGTCGCTCTTCATGACATTCTCCATTAGCACCATGAAACGAGAACATGCCCCATAATATTAACAGCCAACAGAGCTACGAAGTACATCCTCTGAACCAAAACAGACAGAAAAAACATGGATACACACGACCGAATATCTTCCGATCCAACAATCTTCGAACATGATGCACCCATGAGAATTTGTCGATGGAGCCTTCCGGAGCTCGACACTCCGACCAGATCAATGAGAGCAGGTATCAATCAGATCTTCATCCTAGCACGGGAGGAACCCAAGGACCGCCACCTTTAGTCGCATGACTCGCAGCCCCCACACTACCAGCCATCATCCAGCAAAAACAGGCATCAAAGGCAACACAAGCCCGGTTGCCCCGTCTAGCGCAGATCGCGGCCCAGCCGTCAAGGGCGTGGCTAGATTGATCTAGATCTTGGCACTAGAACGCACTCCGGCGGCGCCAGAGCGACCACACCGGTGGTGCGCCACCTACTTCTCATTGCCGCTCTGCTGGAGAGGGCCTCAGGAACCAGCCAACCCAGTCGCGCCGTGCTGCCCCATGCCCTTTGTCGGCGCCCTACCACCCCCCATGGGATGCCGCTGAGTGGCACCTCCCCTGCCCTACCGCTAATTTGACGGATGGGCGCCGCCACCACCGTCGGCGGACGGTAGAAGCGGTGGCCAGGAAGGATATCGAGGAGGGTGCTTGGGCTCGAGAGAGGGGGATCCTCCAGAGCCTCTCGGGAGGGGAGCGACTCAGGAGGGCGGCAGCTAGGTTTTTTGAACGAGAGCTCTTGTGGTATCCTAAATACACGTCTGCAATTTTTTTATAGAAAATACCTTTTAGTTCGGACGTAGAAAAGAGAAAATTATGAAAAAAATTGAGAAAACAGGGCCCATTCAAAATTGCATCGCTCACGTCCAAATCTAAAATTTTCTCTTTTTTATGGGACCAGAATACAAAATATTTTCACATAAGTTTTGGCATCATGTGTATTATACATCACTATCTATATCCCGGTATTTTTTAGAAATTTTTTAATCTTTAAATTTGAACTAAAAAACAATAAGATCCTCCGTGGAGCTTGATACGACGGAAACATATCTATAATTTTTGATATTTCGTGCTTGTTTAGTATCTATTTTGCTTTAATTTGTCTACACTTTGAGGTGTTTTTATATGTTTTCTGGTACTAACCTATTAACAAGATGCCACAGTGCGAGTTGCCTATTTTCTTCTGTTTTTAGTTCCACAAAGGCAGAAAATCAATATTCCAAAATTGGACGGGACAAAAGCCAAAGTCAATATTTTACCATGGGGAACACGGAGCCAGAGTACGAACGGAGGGGAGGCACTAGGGGGGCACACCCCCTGTCGGTGCGGGCTAGTGTTAGCCGCGCCTCGAAGGGTGTGACCACCCTGGCCGCCCCATGCCTTGCCTCTTCGCCTATAAAGACCCTCCGATGCAGAAACCCTAAGTACCCGATCAATATTCTACAAAACCATCTGTAGCCGCCACTACCATCGTCCCTAGATCGGGGGGAATCTGAAGCTCTTCGCGGCACCCTGCCGGAGGGGAGATCATCCCAGAGGCTTTCTTCTTCATCATGCCAGCCTCCGGTATGAAGTGTGAGTAGTTCCACCTTGAACTACGGGTCCATGTAATAGCTAGATGGTTGCATCTCCTTGTCGGCGCTTTATCAACGTGGACCGCTTTTTGGGAAACCCCAAGAGCAAGGTATGACGCAAAACAGCAGCAAGTTTTCCCTCAGTAAAAAACCGAGGTTATCGAACCAGTAGGAGGAAGGAAACGTCTCAAAGGTGTTGCAATCAACGTGGAAACCTGCACAACACAAACTCAAGACTTTGCCCCAATGATCAGTGAGGTTATCAATCTCACCGGTTGCTGTAACAAAGGATTAACTGTATGGTGTGGAAGGTGATGATGGTTTGTAGCAAGTAAATAGTAACAGTGAAAGATGTATCAATGGTAAAGATTGGACCAGGGTCCATAGTTCACTAGAGGTGTTCTCCTTAGAAAAACAAACATGGCATGTCGGGTAAACAAATTACAGCAGGGTAATTGACAGGACTGAGCAAGGCATAACAATGAAATATTAGACATAAAGATCCTATGATATGAAATACAACAATATACATAGACCGCCATCCAACTGCATCTATGACTAGAAGTCCACCTTTGGGTTTGTTGGAGATATGCCCTAGAGGCAATAATAAATATAGTTATTATTATATCTTTGTGTTTATGATAAATGTTTATATTCATGCTATAATAGTATTAACAAGGAAACATTAATACTTGTGTGAATTATAAACTTAAATTGAAGTCCCTAGTATAGCCTCTATACTTCACTAGCTTGTTGGTTGATTAAATGATTGTGGTTTCCATATCATGAACATTGAGATGTTATCAACAACAAGATCATATCGTTAGGAGAATGATATGGTGGACATACTCCTATAGATAAGCGTAGCATAAAGATCAAGTCATTTCAATAGTTCAATTGCTATATGCTTTCTGATACATAGTAACCTAATTCCTTCGACCATGAGATCATGCATATCACCTTTGCCGGATGGATGCTTTGATAACATCAAACACCACACCGTAACTGGGTGGCTATAAAGGTGGCATTAAGTGTTCGGAAAGTATTGGTTGAAACACATGGATCAAGAGTGGGATTTGTCCATCCACATGACGGATAGATATACTCTGGGCCCTCTCGGTGGAATGTCATCCAATTAGCTTGCAAGCATGTGACATGGTCACAAGGGATCACATATCACGGGAACGAGAAAAGAGTACTTATCGGTAACGAGGTTGAACTAGGTATGCAGAGATACCGACGATCATAACCTCGGATAAGTAACATATCGTGAGACAAAGGGAAATTGGTATCGTATGTAAGTGGTTCATTCGATCGCAAAGTAATCGTAGAAATATGTGGGAGCCATATGAATTTCCAGATTCCTCTATTGGTTATTGTTCGAAGAAGTGTCTCGATCATGTCCGCATAATTCACGAACCGTAGGGAGACACACTTAAGGATTCGACGTTGTTTGAGTAGTTATGGTATTATGAGAAAAAGACCGAATGTTGTTCGGAGTCTCGGATGGGATCCGGGATATCACGAGGTGATCCGGAATGGTCCGGAGAATAGGATTCATATAAGGAAAGTCCCGTTTCGGAGTTGGGGAATGGTTCCGGTGTTTTCATCGGGAACATTCTAGAAGGTCCCGGAATGTCCGGCACTCCGGAGGGGGAAGGGTACATGAATGTGTCATTGTAAGTTGGAATGATTGCATCATGTACTAGGTGTTCTTGCTGTCCAAAATAAAGGGTTTATTTAAATCCTAAATTGAAAAGTCAAACGGCTAGTTTGAAAGTCAAACGGCAATTTTGGGAAGTGGGAAGAGAGGAGGATTGGTGGAGGCCGAATTGGAGGAGGGTTCCTCCCTTGGCCAGCGCCCCACCAAGCCGACTTGGGGAGGGTCTCTCCTCCCCTTGGCCGGCCAGCCCTCCCACCTATATAAGGAGGGGCAGGGCTCCCTCCTAGCACACACAAGTTCCTATCTTCTACCTCCGGTTTAGAGCCGTTTTGGTTTAGAGCTTCTAATTGCTTTAGCCAGCGGTTTAGAGCCCTCTAATTGGTGTGTCTAATTACTAGACCACTAATAGCCTCTCTCATAAGCTCCACCATACTCGCACCGGCTTAAGGCGAAGCCCTGCGGGATTTCCCCTCTACTTCCGGTACCACGCCGTTGTGCTGCCGGAATCGCGAGGAGAGTGCTACAACCTCCGCTGCCTGCTGGAACAAGGGAGAGGAAGGTCTTCGTCGAGTACCGAACGTGTGACCGACTGCGGGAGCGCTGCTGGAACGTGGCGCCGGAAGGATCGTATACGCGATCTTGAGATCGGAAAGAGTACGACTACATCACCCACGAGAATCTGCTCTCGTTAAACACTTTGGAATCTTCGAGGGTGAGTTATTCCATCGACTCGTTGCTACAATCTAGTAGATAGATCTTGGCTTGTTTGTTTGTATGCGATAGAAAATTTTTGTTTTCCATGCTACGAACCCCTACAGTGGTATCAGAGCCGTGTCTATATGTAGATCTGTTGCACGAGTAGAACACAATGGTCATTGTGGGCGTTGATGCTTTTATTGTAGATTGCTTTTTGTGTACTTTGCATCTTGCGGTATGTTGGGATGAAGCGGCCCGGGCTAACCTTACATGACATCGTTCATGAGACTTGCTCCACGTTTGACATGCAACTTGTATTGCATAAGTGGCTTTGCGGGTGCCTGTTTCTCCTAGCATAGTTAAGATCCAATTTACAACGGGTAATCAACAATGCTAGTATCAATGTTGTGGTTCTTGTTCGTAAGTTAGAACGACACTTATTGAAAGCCCCAAACCACGTAAAATATGCAAAGAAAGTAGAGGCGTCTAACTTTGTTTTGCAGGGGTGTGCAGTGATGTGATATGGCCATGATTGTGATTATATTTGATGTATGCAATGTTCCTTATTGTAAGTTGGCAACCGGCAGGAGCCATATGGTTGTCTTTAATTTCTGTTAAGACCTGCGTGTCTATTCAAAATAGTTGTAATAGTTGAAGCTGGTGGACGACAACCATGAAGAAGCGTCATTGACCTTGATGCTATGCCGGTGATGATGGAGATCATGTTCGTGCTTGAAGATGGAGATCGGAAGCACAAAGAAGAAAGGCCATATCATATCACATATTATGAATTGCATGTGATGTTAATCCTTTATGCATCTTGTATTGCTTAGTGGACGACGGTAGCATTATAAGATGATCCCTCATGCACATAAATTTCAAGTTCTAAAGTGTTCACCCTTAGTATGCACCGTTGCCAAAGCTTGCTGCTTCAAAGCACCACGTGATGATCGGGTGTCTTTGATTCCGCGGGTGAATACAACGTAAGCAAGCCAGATTTGCTTATGCGGTAGCTAAGGTTTGATCTTGACGAGCCTAGCATGTACAGACATGGCCTCAGGAACACGGATCACCGAAAGGTAAAGCATGAATCATATAGTAGATATGATGAACATGTCGATTGTTCGCCATTGAAACTATATCAACTCTCGTGATGATCGGTGTTGATGTAGTGGATTTGGTTCATGTGATCACTAAAACAATGTGAGGGATGTTGTTTTGAGTGGGAGTTCACCTAGTTTAATTTCATTAATTAATTTGAACTCAATTTGTCATAAACTTAGTCTAAACTATTGCAAATATGTTGTAGATCAATGGCAGCCCCTACCATCAATTTTAATGCGTTCCTAGAGAAAGAAAAGTTGAAAAACAATGGAAGCAACTTCGCGGATTGGTTCCGCAATTTGAGGATTGTCCTCACAGCTGGTAATTTGACCTATGTGCTGGATGCACCGCTGGGTGACCCACCTGCAGCTGATGCTCCCGATGAAGTAAAGAATGTTTACCTCGCTCGGAAGAATCAGTACTCCATAGTTCAGTGTGCTATCTTGTATGGTTTAGAATCGGAGCTTCAGAAAAGGTTTGAGAATTCAGACCCATATGATATTGTTGAGGATCTCAAATTAATTTTTGAGACTCATGCGGCAATTGAAAGTTATGAAGCTTCTGAAAAGTTCTTTAACTGCAAGATGGAAGAGGGCAGCTCCGTCAGTGAGCATGTGCTTAAGATGTCTGGGCACGCAAATAAACTTAAAAGCTTGGGTATAGTGATTCCTAATACTTTGGGGGTTTACCGCATCCTCCAATCACTACCACCAAGTTACAAGAACTTTGTGATGAACTACAACATGCAGAACATGAACAAAGAGTTGCCAGAACTATTTGCTATGTTAAAGTCTGCAGAAGTGGAGATCAAGAAAGAGCACCAAGTGTTGATGGTCAATAAGACCACCAAATTCAAGAAAGGCAAGTCTAAGCAGAAGGGACACTTCAAGAAGGGTGGTAAGAAAGTTGCCATGCCGACGAAGAAGACCAAGGCTGGACCCAAGCCTGATACTGAGTGCTTTTACTGCAAGGGAGAAGGTCACTGGAAGCGGAATTGCCCAAAGTACTTGGCGGATTTGAAGAACGGCAACATCAACAAGAAAGGTATATCTGATATACATGTTATTGATGTGTATCTCACTAGTATTCGTAGTAGTGCCTGGGTATTTGATACTGGTTCGGTTGCTCATATTTGTAACTCGAAACAGGAGCTACAGAATAAACGGAAGCTAGCAAAGAACGAGGTGACGATGCGCGTGGGAAACGGATCAAAGGTTGATGTGATCGCGGTCGGCACGCTACCTCTTTATCTACCATCGGGATTAGTTTTGTACTTAAATAATTGTTATTTGGTGCCTGCGTTGAGCATGAACATTATATCGGGATCTTGTTTATTGCGAGACGGTTACTTGTTTAAATCCGAGAATAATGGTTGTTCGATTTATATGAGTAATATGTTTTATGCACATGCACCTTTGATAGATGGTCTATTCTTATTGAATCTCGATAGTAGAAATACACATATCAACAACATTGAGGCTAAACGTTTGAAATCAAGCGATAATTCGACCTATATGTGGCACTGTCGTCTTGGTCACATCGGAGTGAAACGTATGAAGAAACTCCATTCCGATGGACTTCTTGAATCACTTGATTTTGAATCACTTGAAAGATGCGAAGCATGTCTGATGGGTAAAATGACTAAGACTCCATTTTCTGGTATAATGGAGCGAGCTACGGACTTACTGGAAATCATACATACCGATGTGTGTGGTCCAATGAGTGTAGCATCGCGCGGTGGTTATCGTTATGTTCTTACCTTCATGGATGATTTGAGTAGATATGGGTATATCTATTTCATGAAACATAAGTCCGAAACTTTCGAGAAGTTTAAGGAGTTTCAAAGTGAGGTAGAGAATCAACGTAACAAGAAGATTAAATTTCTACGTTCTGATCGTGGAGGTGAATATCTAAGTTACGAGTTTGGCGAGCATTTGAAGAAATGCGGAATACTTTCACAATTGACACCGCCGGGAACACCACAGCGTAATGGTGTGTCTGAACGTCGTAATCGAACCCTCTTAGATATGGTTCGTTCTATGATGTCACTTACAGATTTACCGCTAACATTTTGGGGTTATGCATTAGAAACAGCCGCATTCACTTTAAATAGGGCACCATCTAAATCCGTTGAAACGACACCGTATGAATTATGGTTTGGGAAGAAACCTAAATTGTCGTTCCTTAAAGTTTGGGGATGCGAAGCCTATGTAAAGAAGTTACAACCGGACAAGCTTGAACCCAAAGCGGAAAAATGCGTCTTCATAGGATACCCGAAGGAAACTATTGGGTATACCTTCTATCATAGATCCGAAGGCAAAATCTTCGTTGCCAAGAATGTATCCTTTCTAGAGAAGGAATTTCTCTCGAAATAAGTGACTGGAAGGAAAGTAGAACTCGACGAGGTTGTCGAACCTTCTCTCGAAATTATGAGTAGCGCAGCACCGGAAGAAGTTCCTGTGGTGCCTGCACCAATAAGAGAGGAAGCTAATGATGGTGATCATGAAACTTCAGTTGAAGTTACTACAGAGCCTCGAAGGTCAACGAGAACTCGTACCACTCCAGATTGGTATGATTCCGTTATGAATGTCATGTTGGTGGACAACACCGATGACCCTGAGACATATGAGGAAGCGATGATGAGCCCAGATTCCAATAAATGGCAAGAAGCCATGAAATCCGAGATTGGATCCATGTACGAAAACCAAGTATGGACTTTGGTGGACTTACCGGATGGCCGGAAGGCTGTCGAGAACAAATGGATTTTCAAGAAGAAAACAGATGCTGATGGTAATGTTACTGTCTATAAAGCTCGACTTGTCGCAAAAGGGTTTCGGCAAATTCAAGGAGTTGACTACGATGAGACTTTCTCACCGGTAGCGAAGCTAAAGTCTGTGAGGATTATGTTAGCAATCGCTGCATATTATGATTATGAGATATGGCAGATGGATGTCAAAACAGCATTCCTCAATGGAGACATTGATGAAGAGTTGTATATGATGCAACCCAAAGGTTTTGTCGATCCTAAAGACGCTAACAAGGTATGCAAGCTTCAACGGTCCATCTATGGATTGAAGCAGGCATCCCGAAGTTGGAATCAACGTTTTGATAAGGTAATCAAAAGTTTTAGTTTTATACAAACTTATGGAGAAGCTTGTATTTACAAGAAAGTGAGTGGGAGCTCTGTAGCATTCTTAATACTGTATGTGGATGACATATTGTTGATTGGGAATGATGTAGACCTTCTTAATAGTGTCAAGGAATATTTGAATAATAGTTTTTCAATGAAGGATCTTGGCGAAGCAGCTTACATATTAGGCATAAAGATTTATAGAGATAGATCGAAACGCCAAATATCATTGTCACAAAGTACATATTTGGACAAAGTTCTAAAGAGGTTTGGAATGGAAGAAAGCAAGAAAGGGTTCTTGCCCATGTTGCCCAATACGACCTTGAGTAAAACTCAAAGTCCGACATCGGCAGAAGATAGAGAAAGGATGAGTAAGACTCCCTATGCATCAGCCATAGGATCTCTAATGTATGCCATGCTATGTACTAGACCCGACATTGCATATGCTGTTAGTTTAACTAGCAGATATCAAAGTGATCCAGGAGTGGATCATTGGACAGCGGTCAAAAACATCCTTAAGTACTTGAGAAGAACTAAGGATATGGTTCTTTCTTATGGAGGTGATGAACAGCTCGTTGTTAATGGTTACACCGATGCTAGTTGGAACACCGATCCAGATGATTCTAAATCACAATCTGGGTACGTATTTATTTTGAATGGTGCAACAGTTAGCTGGAGGAGTGCAAAGCAAAGCGTTGTGGCGAGATCTTCAACTGAATCGGAATACATGGCTGCTTCGGAGGCTTCACAAGAAGCGATATGGATGAAAGAGTTCATTACAGAGCTTGGTGTGGTTCCTAGTGCGCTGGACCCAATGTCTATCTACTGTGATAACATGGGCGCCATAGCCAATGCGCAAGAACCAAGGTCACACAAGAAGCTGAAGCACATCAAGCTGCGTTTTCACGCTATTCGAGAACATATCCAGGATGGGGATATAAAGATTTGCAAAGTACACACAGATCTGAATGTGGCGGATCCGTTGACTAAACCTCTCCCGAGGGCAAAACATGACCAACACCAAACTGCCATGGGTGTTCGGTGTATTGCCATGTAATCTAGATTAGATGACTCTAGTGCAAGTGGGAGACTGTTGGAGATATGCCCTAGAGGCAATAATAAATATAGTTATTATTATATCTTTGTGTTTATGATAAATGTTTATATTCATGCTATAATAGTATTAACAAGGAAACATTAATACTTGTGTGAATTATAAACTTAAATTGAAGTCCCTAGTATAGCCTCTATACTTCACTAGCTTGTTGGTTGATTAAATGATTGTGGTTTCCATATCATGAACATTGAGATGTTATCAACAACAAGATCATATCGTTAGGAGAATGATATGGTGGACATACTCCTATAGATAAGCGTAGCATAAAGATCAAGTCATTTCAATAGTTCAATTGCTATATGCTTTCTGATACATAGTAACCTAATTCCTTCGACCATGAGATCATGCATATCACCTTTGCCGGATGGATGCTTTGATAACATCAAACACCACACCGTAACTGGGTGGCTATAAAGGTGGCATTAAGTGTTCGGAAAGTATTGGTTGAAACACATGGATCAAGAGTGGGATTTGTCCATCCACATGACGGATAGATATACTCTGGGCCCTCTCGGTGGAATGTCATCCAATTAGCTTGCAATCATGTGACATGGTCACAAGGGATCACATATCACGGGAACGAGAAAAGAGTACTTATCGGTAACGAGGTTGAACTAGGTATGCAGAGATACCGACGATCATAACCTCGGATAAGTAACATATCATGAGACAAAGGGAAATTGGTATCGTATGTAAGTGGTTCATTCGATCGCAAAGTAATCGTAGAAATATGTGGGAGCCATATGAATTTCCAGATTCCTCTATTGGTTATTGTTCGAAGAAGTGTCTCGATCATGTCCGCATAATTCACGAACCGTAGGGAGACACACTTAAGGATTCGACGTTGTTTGAGTAGTTATGGTATTATGAGAAAAAGACCGAATGTTGTTCGGAGTCTCGGATGGGATCCGGGATATCACGAGGTGATCCGGAATGGTCCGGAGAATAAGATTCATATAAGGGAAGTCCCGTTTCGGAGTTGGGGAATGGTTCCGGTGTTTTCATCGGGAACATTCTAGAAGGTCCCGGAATGTCCGGCACTCCGGAGGGGGAAGGGTACATGAATGTGTCATTGTAAGTTGGAATGATTGCATCATGTACTAGGTGTTCTTGCTGTCCAAAATAAAGGGTTTATTTAAATCCTAAATTGAAAAGTCAAACGGCTAGTTTGAAAGTCAAACGGCAATTTTGGGAAGTGGGAAGAGAGGAGGATTGGTGGAGGCCGAATTGGAGGAGGGTTCCTCCCTTGGCCGGCGCCCCACCAAGCCGACTTGGGGAGGGTCTCTCCTCCCCTTGGCCGGCCAGCCCTCCCACCTATATAAGGAGGGGCAGGGCTCCCTCCTAGCACACACAAGTTCCTATCTTCTACCTCCGGTTTAGAGCCGTTTTGGTTTAGAGCTTCTAATTGCTTTAGCCAGCGGTTTAGAGCCTTCTAATTGGTTTAGAGCCCTCTAATTGGTGTGTCTAATTACTAGACCACTAATAGCCTCTCTCATAAGCTCCACCATACTCGCACCGGCTTAAGGCGAAGCCCTGCGGGATTTCCCCTCTACTTCCGGTACCACGCCGTTGTGCTGCCGGAATCGCGAGGAGAGTGCTACAACCTCCGCTGCCTGCTGGAACAAGGGAGAGGAAGGTCTTCGTCGAGTACTGAACGTGTGACCGACTGCGGGAGCGCTGCTGGAACGTGGCGCCGGAAGGATCGTCTACGCGATCTTGAGATCGGAAAGAGTACGACTACATCACCCACGAGAATCTGCTCTCGTTAAACACTTTGGAATCTTCGAGGGTGAGTTATTCCATCGACTCGTTGCTACAATCTAGTAGATAGATCTTGGCTTGTTTGTTTGTATGCGATAGAAATTTTTTGTTTTCCATGCTACGAACCCCTACAGGGTTATCATATGAACCCCCTCCAGTATTAACTTGCAAGCAACCAACAACTGATTTAAGCAAAGTGTGTAAGGTAAACAATCCACTTGTTCCATGAACAAGAGATCGTTGTTTTCTCCCTAGTGGCAATAACACATCTACAACCGTAGAGATTTCTGTAACTTACCTTGATTAAGTAGAGACATGAACCCACTATCTAGCATAAATATCCCCTCTTGGAGTCACTAGAAACTACTTGGCCAAGATAGCTACTAACAACGGAGAGCATGCAAGATCACAAACAACACGGACATGATAGAATCAAATAGACAAAACCATTAATCAATCTGACATAGTAATCTCAGTATCCATCGGATCCCCGCAAGCACAACATGCATGATTACAAATAGATTAGATCTTGATCATGAACGGAGCTCACAAGATCTAGACATGAAAGCACAAGGAGGAGATACAACCATCTAGCTACTAAATGGACCCATAGTCCAAGGTGGAACTACTCACGCTTCATACCGTAGGCTGGAATTATGAAGAAGAAGGCCTCCGGGATGATATCCCCTCTGGCAGGGTGCCGGGAAGAGCTTCAGATCCCCCCGATCTAGGGACGATAGTGGAGGCGGCTATAGACGGTTTCGTGGAATATTGATCGGGTGCCTAGGGTTTCTGCATCGGGGGCTTCTTATAGGTGAAGAGGCAGGACAGGGGGGCACCAGGGCGGCTACACCCCCCAGGCACGGGGTGGGCCCACCCGTGCGTCCAGGGGGTGTGGCCCCCTGGCGAGTCCTCTCCATCTCGTATTCCGGCTTCTTGTTCCCCATGGAAAATATTGACTTTGGCTTTTGTTCCGTCCAATTTCGAGAATATTGATTTTCTGCCTTTCTGGAACAAAAACAGAAGAAAACAGGCAACTGGCACTGTGGCAACTTCTTAATAGGTCAGTACCATAAAACATATAAAAACACCTCAAAGTGTAGACAAAGCAAAGCAAATTAGATACTAAACAAGCATGGAACATCAAAAATTATAGATACGTTTCCGACGTATCATGCATCCACAAGCTTAACTCCTGCTCGTTCTCGAGTAGGTAAGTGATAAAAGAATAATTTTTGAGGTGACATGCACCATCAAAACCAAGATCAAACCATTTGCAAGCATTGAAAGCTGGGATCAAATAACTCTAAACATGTGCATGAAAGATGGAGTTCTAACAATAAGACAAAGTAACTATGCATGCAACATGAAAGGCTACAAACAAAGATCATGAATAACATGCATTGAAAAATGTTTGTTTGTTTCACATACAGAAAACATGGCATAATGGCATTCAGCTTGTGCCTCATGGAGTAGAAAATAGATGCATAGGACACCTTAAAAGTTCATAAGAGTGACTAGATACAAATAGCACAAGAACAAGCAATATCAACAATATGCATCAATCAATAAGTTTTGGGACACTGCACATAGAACTAAGAATGACAACTATGCTCTCTTAACTGGTGCCTAAAGGATAGAAGGTGGAGACTCAATAATGGTGGAAGAAAGGCCCTTCATAAAGGGAAGCAGGGATTTTAAGTTTCAAAAAGAGCTTCCAAAAATTATGGTACTTGTTAGCTTTCAGCCTGATTGCCCTATCATAAGCATATTGAAGTGATTAAGGTTAAAGTGAACAAACTATGGAGTATATGCTTGACAAAGTATAAGTTGGCAATCTCATGTCCCTTGAATACGAGGGTCGCACCTCATGCTACTCAACTTTAGTCACCTGTAAGTTCTTGTCATAGTAAGTACATGTGTATCATAGAGAACCGCCAACGGGGTACCCTTTGCACATGGTACAGGAGCTATCCCATAACCAAAATAAAAGGCAAGCAGACAGTGAGCATCTCAGCGATCTTTTTATTTGCTATTTGCATAGGTTTTTTATTAAGGATGCTTCATAGATTGCTCATTATGGTGATGCTGCAAGTTTCCACCATGATTAGGCATGGATTAGGCTAGCGGCTCAGGCGTTTCTCTAACACAAAATACATAACTCCATGGACTTACAAGTTCCCTTTTTATTTCACACCGGCGACATCCATAGACAAAAGAGCATGATATCAACTGTGTACAAAGTACAAGTGCAATGTTGAAAACGTTACCCATGACAACATGGTTCTGCTAATTCCAACGTATAAGTGCAAGCATATACAACATAGATGACACAATGGTTCAAGTTTATTAGGGGCAAGGAATATAAAGTGTGCCATCAAGTTTGTGAGGGCTTTAATCACCAAGTTTTCACATAACAAAATACTTTTTAATTGGAAGATAGATGAAAAAAAGAATATACTTGGAATGCTGTAACACACCATGCATAGGAATTTATAGTGGACACTTTGGAATAACTTGGTTTCTTGGGAGTTGGAAGCATGAGTAGAGCTTACTCATACAACTGGAGGCTAGCAAAAGACTGGGAGCAACCAACTAAGAGACCAATAATGACCATAATCGTGTAGAGCGACAAAACATTACTAATCAAAGCATAGAGTGGTACTACAAGTCAAGGACTAAATGATCATATAGGCTATGGTGACTTGTTCATAGTCATAAGATGGTGTGAGCATGTGCCAAGTCAACCCAAACAAAGCATCAAAGGTGAATACCACAATATTATGCTTTTGTATGCTAAAACAACGCATGATTCTTTCAAGGGACACTAAGCAATCCCAATTGTTTGGAACAAGTCATGCTACAACAATAATCACTAAGAAAAAGGTCAAAATAACACCTAGCATGACATGCTAAAGTCTAAGTCACAGTCAATGTGTAGAGGGAGTATCCCAACCTTTATTAACATAAGGTGGTGTCCCCTGTGTTTACAATGCTAGTCCCTGGATCAATAGCTAGCATCCACAGTTTAGATGTAATATCAAGAAAAAAAGGTCATAATAAAATTTTATAACCAGGAATAACATAATTTTATTACATCTTTACATAGCTCATTTGGCTATTACATTACATTGCAGCGGAATAAATATAAGCATGGGGTCCTTCATCTTCAAAGTGCCACAGGCAGATGTTGGTTGTAGACTTTGTAATCCTAAACATTCAATCTTCACTAAAATCAATCAAACCTGCAACATTACAAGTTACAGCCACAAGGGTCAATACATTTGAATTGTATTGGCAAGTGATACTATGGTAAAATAGTAGAGTCTAACATCTACATGCATTTGGCTAAGTGGAGTTGAGGCTTGCATTGCTCAAAATAGATTTTCCTTATCATTTTGAAAATACTAAGTTTTTGTTTTGACAAAATCATTTTTCTCAATCAAAGATTGTAGATCCTTTAACCAAGGCATCTCTCAATCAAAGATTGAAGACTTCAAACAACCCTTGTTCAAACCACAAGTTTTTATCTTAGAAATTTGAATGATGAGATCCTTGATTGCTTCCATGTCTTGATGCTCAAATTGTCCTTTACCAGGGACATGGCTAAGTACTTAGATTTTACACTCTGCAGAGGTGGTGCACTTTCCCCACAAGACTTGGTTTCCCAAGACAAGATCTTTCAGAAGCCTTCCCTTAGACCAAAATGTACGCGCTCCAACCTATCAAACACTACCACCCACTGTCCATATGGCTAAGTTCTTGCAACCTGTATGATCCAGGCAGAGCCCATAATGCCAAGTGGCTACACTTGAAGCTTCTCAACATTTGACATCTCAAATCTCTTTGTTCCTGGGTGGCCATCCACAAGTGAGATACACAAGGTTCACCAGTCCTCTGGCCTTGTGTAACCACTCAACACAAACCATTCCTTCCATTCCACCCAGGTGATTCATTAACTTAGTTGTTTTATTAAACAAAACACAAGTCCTTAGACTTAGGAATTTTTCCATAGTGTGAATATATAGTCCACCCATGTTTTCTATTAGCTAGGCTAAGCTTGATAGTAGTAGGAATCTTAACTTAGGAGTTTTATACTAAGGTTCCATCTACTAGGTTTTCCTATAGCAAGGTTTATACTTGGCAAAATTCCATGCAAGTTTTACTTAGAGAAAATCACTAATGCATAGTGAAAGTAATGGGACAAAAGTATGAGCATCACTTGCCTTTTTGGTAGAGTATAGGTTCACTCCTTGTCCTTGCAACAATCACACTCTTCAAGTCACTACAAATCAATCAAGCAAGGCACAAACTCAATCTACCAAACAAGCAAAACAACACAAAAAATGACAAAGTCAAAGTAATGCATGCAAGCATGCCAAGCGTTGTTTTGTTTGAAGGAGTGGTTCCTAATGGGTCATAAACATTTGGAAACACCTATTGGTCATTTTGTAAAGTGGCAAAGTCATTTGCAAAAGTTTTCACTTTGTAAACCATTTTCAAAGCAAGGTATCATTTTATGTGGTGTAGGAATATTTTTACTAAGGCATTAACCTATAGGGTTCACCAAATATGTTTTCAAATCACAAAACTTGGGGTTTTGGGGTCAGTGAGTTTAAAACAAAACATTTTCCAAAGGTTTTCTTCCAAAACCATTTTTTAATAAATAAACCACATTTCTATTTGACTAGGAATGGTTTTAAATCAAAGATTCATTATTTTGTTTCACCAAATTCATTTTTGAATCCACAAAGTGGTTCCCAATGTTAGTAGGTTCAAATCACACCATTTTCCCAAGATTTCATCCCCAAATTCATTTTTAAACAATTTTTATAATCTTAACAAGCATACAAATGTTTCTGCAAAAACAAACATTTTTCAGAAGCTTTTTGCTAAACCAAGGGCATGGTTGGCTAGGGCTTGTTCCACTGAATCCATTGATATAAAATTTGTAAAATTTGGACGTGTGGTTTGAAAGTTACAAGGTTTCAAAATGGCATTTAAATCTGGTTTCAAAATCTGTTTTAAACAGAAACTGGCCACGTGGCTGTCCCTGATTGGGCAATAACGGTTCGCTCGGATCGGCTACGGGGTGCATTGGATCTAACTGGAAACGTGCGGCACAGATGGACGCGTACCGTTTCGATCAGATCTAATCCTAGCCAGATGTTTCTCATCCTACGGTTCAAAGCAGCTAGGCCAAGGACGGGCGGCGCTTGACAGCTGCGCGCGGCGGCGACGGTCAGACGATGGCGGGGTCGATGCTACAGGAAGCGAGGGAGGAAAAGAATGTGCTCACCGTGTTCGCAGACGCCTGGGGAAGCTCAAGAAGGCACTGGCTGGCGAAGAGGCGCACGGAGGTGAGAGTAATGGCTCGCCGGAGTTGCTCCTGGCGTCGGATGCGTTCAGGCGTTGCTGCTGGCGTTGTTTAGGACCGGGCTAAAACAAAGTGGAGGCATGGTTAGACGCGGAATGACCTGGGGAAGATGCGTGCATCCTTGAGAGAGCTTAGGGCGGTCGGAGTTCACCTGGGGTGCTTGACGGAGCAATGGCAGACGGCGACGCACGCTTAGTGTCGACGAAGCCGAGGTTACAGGGCACTCGCAGATGAATGAATGGCACGGGGAGATGCGCCTGGATGCGTGGAGTATGTGTGCGAGGTCGACGAGGCAAGGGGCGGCGTTGGGTCGCCGGAATTTTCACCGGAGCGTCGTCGGAGCAGAGGGAGTGTAGGGCAAAATTCCGCGGCCTGGGGGCGTGTTGAGATGGGGAAACAAAGGGGAAGTGGAGAGGAGTCACTGGCGTTTAAAGGGGCATGGTCATTGCAAGGAATCAAAGCCTCCTTCATGCGTAATCAACGCCGGAGTAATATCACTGCAACGGCAGGGCGACGGGGTCTCGTTGAAGACGATGGCTGGGGATGTGGGGTCTGCTTGCCAGCGAGAAAGGAAGTGAGGGGGAGGGGTCCACTTGTCAGCGTCCTCGCGGGTTGCTTCTGCGGTGAAGAAAAACGGTTCGGAGCGAGGGGGCAGGTGGGCTGGACTGGGCTGGGGTGGGCTTTTAGCCGGTCTAGGTCGTTTTGTTCTATTTTTTCTGTCTGATTGTTTTATCTTTTCTATTTCTATTTACTGATTTGAAATTCAAACAAACAATCCAATCAACCAAATCAATTCAAACAAACACCACACTTCACAACTTTGAACTTGGTTCTGTTTATCAACATAACCCAAATCCTCAAAATAAAATAATAATTTTATTCTTTTTAGGATCCATTCATTAATTAAATAAATTGGACCTTTAGTTATTTAATCAAATAGGGTTTGATTTATTTAAATAGAATCTCCATTTGAAAACCAAATATTTTCAAAACCAAGTCAGTAGGTTTTATTTGAAAGTAAAGAATACTTGGAAAGCTTGTTTAAAATAAAATAACATTTTTGTTATAAGGTCCATTAATAATTAAATAAAATGGGCCTTAGTTATTAAACCAAATAGGATTTGTTTTGTTAAAAACTTTATTTTGAAATCTAAAAAAAAGTACCAAAACCATTCAGTAGGGTTTCATTTGAGAATATAAAATACTTGGAAAACTTATTTAAAATAATTTAATAAGTTTTGAGGTTTTAATTAAAATGGTAAAACCTTTTATTTAAATAAAAATTGGATATTAAATCCTTATTATTTTATTTTAAATAAACCTTTGCTATTTTTATCAAAAGAAAGTGTTTTATTTTCAAAAGCTTGGCCAAGGTTTAATTTGGCTTTATAAAATAATCTTTATTTATAAATCCACCTTTTCTTTTGAAAATCAAATCTTTTATTAAAAGATCCAAAATAGTAATTCCAAAACATTTTAATTTTCTTTAATAAATGTTTATCTTTATAAATCCCTTTAGGATTTATTTGATTCAAATTGGTTTGAAGTTCCAATTAAATTCAAAAAGTTTCTTCTGGCCCTAAAATCAAACAAAGTTTTTATTTTATTCATTTATTTTCACATTACAAGATTTGGAAAATCTTGGGATGTGACACAATGCAAGCTCCTCTTGCACTTCTCAAGCAAGAACTTTCTACTCCTTTCCAACACCAATCAACTTATTTGAAACAACATGACGAGAATGGGGGTCCAAACTACTTTATTCAAGCAAACTAAACAAACTAAGCAAATCAAACGACAACTAAGACGCTCCAAGAACAACACAACTGTGCATGAAACAATAAAAACGAAGTGTCTAGAAAGACCTGAGCTTTTTATTGATGAAGAAGGGGATGCCTTGGGCATCCCCAAGCTTTGATGCTTGTACCTCTTGGATATTTCTTGGGGTGACACCGGGGTGGCATCCCCAAGCTTGAGATTTTGTCCATTCTTCATCTCATTACATCATTCTCTCTCTACATCTAAAATTTTCCTTCATACAGAACTTAACACAATCTTCATTAGCAACATTAGTGTATTCAAAAGATAATAAACCCTTAGGCTTAGCTTTAGAATAGCAAAACTTTTCACTAAAAACACAAGCTACTGTAGCAACTCCTTCAAAAAGCTCAATTTCCCCAAAAAGAACCCAAAAAGGAATCAATAAGAAGCAAATGCAAATAATGGCAGAAATCTGTCAAAACAGACCAACAGGTAGAAACCGATTTTTTTCGAAAATCTTCTGTTGCTCAAATAAAAAAGTGTTAAACTAATGAAAGTTATCTAACATACTGGTGGAAGCAACGTGGAAACCTGCACAAAGGTGTTGCAAGCAACGTGGAAACCTGCACAACACAAACTCAAGACTTTGCCCCAACGATCAGTGAGGTTGTCAATCTCACCGGTTGCTGTAACAAAGGATTAATTGTATGGTGTGGAAGGTGATGATGGTTTGCAGCAAGTAAATAGTAACAGTGGAAGATGTATCAATGGTAAAGATTGGACCGGGGTCCATAGTTCACTAGAGGTGTTCTCCTTAGATAAACAAACATGGCATGGTGGGTAAACAAATTACAACAGGGCAATTTACAGGACTGAGCAAGGCATAACAATGAAATACTAGACATAAAGATCCTATGAGATTCGATTGGGCAATACAACAATATACATAGACCACCATCCAACTGCATCTATGACTAGAATTCCACCTTTGGGTTATCATCCGAACCCCCTCCAATATTAAGTTGCAAGCAACAGATAACTACTTTAATCAAAGTGTGTAAGGTAAACAATCCACTCGTTCCATGAACAAGAGACGTTGTTTTCTCCCTAGTGGCAACAACACATCTACAACCGTATATATTTCCGTCACTTCCCTTGATTAAGTAGAGACATCAACCCACTATCTAGCATAAATACCTCCTCTTGGAGTCACTAGCAACTACTTGTCCAAGATAGCTACTAACAACAGAGAGCATGCAAGATCACAAACAACACAGACATGATCGAATCAATAATACAAAACCATTAATCAATCTGACATAGTAATCTCAATATCCATCGGATCCCCGCAAACACAACATGCATGATTACAAATAGATTAGATCTTGATCATGCACAGAGCTCACAAGATCTATACATGAAAGCACAAGGAGGAGATACAACCATCTAGCTACTACATGGACCCGTAGTCCAAGGTGGAACTACTCACGCTTCATACCGGAGGCTGACATGATGAAGAAGAAGGCCTCCGGGATGATCTCCCCTCCGGCAGGGTGTCGGGAAGAGCTTCAGATACCCCTGATCTAGGGACGATGGTGGTGGCGGCTGCTGACAGTTTCGTGGAATATTGAGTGGGTGCCTAGGGTTTCTGCATCGAGGGCTTCTTATAGGCGAAAAGGCGAGGCAAGGGGGCCACCAGGGTGGCTGCACCCCCCAGACGCGGGGTGGGCCCACCTACGCATCCAGGGGGTGTGGCCCCCTGGTGAGTCCTCTCTGTCTCGTATTCCGAGATCGTGTTCCCCATGGCAAAATATTGACTTTGGCTTTTGTCCCATCCAATTCCGAGAATATTGATTTTGTGCCTTTTTGGAACCAAAAACAGAAGAAAATAGGCAACTAGCACTGTGACAACTTGTTAATAGGTTAGTACCAGAAAACATATAAAACACCTCAAAGTGTGGACAAATCAAAGAAAAGTAGATACTAAACAAGCATGGAACATCAAAAATTATAGATACGTTTCCGACGTATCACTCCTCCTTTGTGCTATCATGTTTAGATCTTGTGAGATCCGTTCATGATCAAGATCATCTATTTGTAATCATGCATGCTGTGTTTGCGGGGATCCGATGGATATTGAGATTACTATGTCAGATTGATTAATGGTTTTGTCTTATTGATTCTATCATGTCTGTGTTTTTTGTGCTCTTGCATGCTCTCCGTTTCTAGTAGCTATCTTGGCCAAGTAGATGCTAGTGACTCCAAGAGGGGGTATTTATTCTAGATAGTGGGTTCATGCCTCTATTTAATCTAAGGGAAGTGACAGAAATCTCTAAGGTTATAGATATGTTGTTGCCACTAGGGAGAAAACAACGGTCTCTTGTTAATGGAACAAGTGGATTGTTTACCTTACACACTTTGATTAAAGCAGTTATCTGTTGCTTGCAACTTAATACTGGAGGGGGTTCGGATGATAACCCGAAGGTGGATTTCTAGTCATAGATGCAGTTGGATGGCGGTCTATGCATCTTGTTGTATTGCCCAATCGAATATCATAGGATCATGAATTTCTAGTATTGTATTGTTATGCCTTGCTCAGTCCTGTCAATTGCCCCGCTATAATTTGTTTACCCAGTATGCCAGGTTTGTTTATCTAAGGAGAACACCTCTAGTGAACTATGGACCCCGGTCCAATCTTTACCATTGATACATCTTCCACTATTATTGTTTACTTGCTGCAAACCACTATTACCGTCCACACCATACTGTTAATCCTTTGTTACAGCAACCGGTGAGATTGACAACCTCACTGTTTGTTGGGGCAAAGTCTTGAGTTTGTGTTGTGCAGGTTTCCAAGTTGCTTGCAACACCTTTGAGACGTTTCCTTACTCCTACTGGTTCGATAACCTTAGTTTCTTACCGAGGGAAAACTTGTTGTTGTGCTCATTACACCTTGCTCTTGGGGTTTCCCAACAAAGCGCTCCCACGTCGACAGAGCGCCAACAAGCTTTCTGGCGCTGTTGCCGGGGAGGCTAAGGACGTGTTCACAAGGGGAGTCCTTTACAACCTTTCTCTTTACTTTGTTTTTGGTTTGCTTAGTTTATTTTGCTTGTTTTTGTTTGCTTATTTTTATCAAAAACTCCAAAAAAAAAATTAGTTTGGTTTGCTTTCTCTTATCAAAAACACAAAAAAATTAGTCCCTGCTCTAGTTGCTACCATGTATGGTTTTGGTCCAATCCCTGTATCACCTATGCAAAGGATCTTTACTTTCAAGCAAGGAAGTGAAGAGAGTTTCAAAGAAGCTTGGTCTATATTCTCTACTTTACAAAGGAAAACTGAGCCTAAGATGAGTCTTAGCTTGGTTATTAATAGTTTCTACAGTGGTATTTCTCTTTGTTATAGATATGCTTTGGATGTTGTAGCTGAGAAAGATATTTTTCGATGTACTGAGGAAGAAGCTTTGAATGCCATAAAGAAGTTGATTATAATTTATAATATGCCTAGCAAGTCTGATTCTTCTTTTATAGACATTTATGCTAGGTTGAACACTCTTGAGTCCAGTATAGCTGCTTTGAATAGTTGCTATCACACACTTAGAGAGCACCATGGTTATGTTCCAATAAACTCTGAGCCTTCAAAATGGTTTCCTACAATAAAAATTTCTATAAATAGTGAAACTTTTGATGCTCGCTGTGATATCATGTCTGAATTTTTCCTTATGCCTAAAGATATCTATGAGTCTTTGAGTCTTTGGGGACTTTCTAAAGGAGGAGAAGAAATATCTCTTACCAATAATGCAACTTTATTACCCATCGGAATATCTGAGGATGTGTTTACAAAAATCTTAGGGGAAATGCTGTCTACTGATTATCTTGTTATTGAATGTATAGGAAAAGGACAAATTACACTTGGAAGATCCCTGCTGAAACACCTTGGAGCAATAATAGATGTGGGAAAAGGCATTATGAATTTTGCTTCTCCAATAAGCAATAACATATTCCCTAAAGAGAAGAAGAAAGGTAAGAAAGGTAGGATCAAGAGAGTTGGTGTTAATGCTTCTTTATTTGAAAACACTTGATTCTTGCTTCTTGTGCCTAACTTAAAGGCGTTAAAGAAAAGTACGTGTTGAGAGATAACCCAAGAGTTTTCTTGAGTCTTGGAAGTTATTACTTCAGTAATGAACTCTTCTTATCCTTTTTGTTTTCTTTTTGTGCCAAGAATGACCTCTAATGAGAGGGAAGTAAGATTTGGGGAGTTGTTGTCCTGAAACAGATTTTTGTGCTCCACCGCAAAATTCGTGAGGAATCTCTGTAATTCGGATTGAGCTGATATTTTGCTAATAAATCTCCCAGTATGTTAGCTAACTTTCATTAGAGCAACACTTTTTAGTTTGAGCAACATAAGGTCTTCGAAAAAATCGGTTTCTACCTGCTGGTCTATTTTGACAGATTTCTGCCATTATTTGCATTGATTCCTTTTTGGGTTATTTTTGGGAAATTGAGCTTTTTGAGTGAATTGCTACAGTATCCTATGTTTTTAGTGAAAGTTTTTCTATTCTAAAACTAAACCCAAAGGTCTATTATCTTTTGAACACACTAATGTTGCTAATGAAGATTGTGTGAAGTTTTTGTATGAAGGAAAATTTCCAGGTGTAGAGAGAGAATGATGTAATGAGATGAAGAATGGACGAAAGCTCAAGCTTGGGTATGCCACCCCGTGTCACCCCAAGAAATATTAAATAGGTACAAGCATCAAAGCTTGGGGATGCCCAAGGCATCCCCTTCTCCATCAATAAAAAGCTCAGGTCTTTCTAGACACTTCATTTTATTTTTTCATGCATTGTTGTGTTGTTTTTGGAGCATCTTAGTTTTTGTTTAGTTTGCTTGAATAAAGTAGTTTTGACCCCCGTTCTCACTGTGTTGTTTCAAATAAGTTGATTGGTGTTGGAGAGGAGTAGAAAGTTCTTGCTTGAGTAGTACAAGAGGAGCTTGCTTTGACTGTGACTTAGACTTTAGCATGTCATGCTAGATGTTGTTTTGACCTTATTATTAGTGATTATTGTTGTAGCACGACTTGTTCCAAACAATTGGGATTGCTTAGTGTGCTTTGAAGAAATCATGCGTTGTTTTAGCATACAAAAGCATAGTAATGTGGTATTCTCCTTTGATGCTTTGTTTGGGTTGACTTGGCACATGCTCACACCATGTTATGACTATAACAAGTCACCATAGCCTCTATGATCATTTAGTCCTTGAATTGTAGTACCACTTTATGCTTTGATTAGTAATGTTTTGTCGCTCTGCATGATTATGGCCATTATTGCTCTCTTAGTTGGTCGCTCCCAGTCTTTTGCTAGCCTCCACTTGTATGAGTAAGCTCTACTCATGCATCCAACTCCCAAGAAACCAAGTTATTCCAAAGTGTCAACTATAAATTCCTATGCATGGTGTGTTACACCATTCCAAGTATATTCTTGTTTTCATCTATCTTCCAATTAAAAAGTATTTTGTTATGTGAAAACTTAGTGATTAAAGCTCTCACGAACTTGATAGCACACTTTATTTTTCTTGCCCCTAATAAACTTGAACCATTGTGTCATCTATATTGTATATGCTTGCACTTATACGTTGGAATTAGCATAACTGTGCTGTCACGGGGAACACTTTCAACATTGCACTTGTACTTTGTACACAGTTGATAGCATGTTCTTTTGCCTATGGATGTCAACGTTGTAAAATAAAAGGGGAGCTTGTAAGTCCGTGGAGTTATGTATGTGTGTTAGAGAAACATCTGGGCCGCTAGCCTAAGCCATGCCTAATCATGGTGGAAACTTTCAGCATCACCATAATGACATCTATGAAGCTTTCTTCTTATAAAAAAGAGACATATTGAAAAGAGGAAAGAGAAAAAAAGCACCATATTCGTACTATCAAGAGGGGCTCTCAAGCGGGTGTCTTGATTGCATCGTTCAGAGAGAGCTCAAACCTTTGCATTCATAGCATCATCTTTCTTGGTTTTTATTTGGTTCTTGTCCATGAGAGGATCTAGAGCATGTGTTCATCATCATAACAAGCTCTAGTTCATCGTCCAAGGATTTCCCTTGCATATCTTATTGCGGTTTTTTGATCTTGCGAGTTTTCCGGCTCCACACCTTGGGGGATACTTCACATATATATAATTGATATTTTCTCCCTTGGTGGTATCAAATATTTAACATTTTGTTGGGTTCTCTTGGTTTTATATTCCCAACTAAATTGGTTTCATCCCAATCGGAGTTTCCAAGCTCATCTTCTTGTGTTTTGGGTTTTGGAGGTTTTACCGGTTCATCGCTTCTAGAGAGGTCATAACTTTCTCAATTTTGTTTTATACTTCCATGATGTACTATGATGTTTCTTTGCATAATATTATAGAGATTTTCGTTCTCTTCAAAACGAGCCCAACATCATCAAAAACGGAGTCCAGAATCAAAAGTTATTGAAGTTTTCGTGCAATGGTATCCTGCGTTTTTGCTTGAGCGGAAGTTCCGGCCCAAGTTCCGACCCAAGTTCCGGTTAGGATCAGTAACTTGTGTTTCTATTTGCCGGAAGTTCCGGTGGGGGACCGGAAGTTCCGATGGGGGCGCGAATCTGGCCCAAACGGTCAGTTTTTCCTTGTCCTATTTAAGGGGGGCTTCTTCCCCAATGGTTCCCCATCTTTTGAGCTCGTTTTTGCCCACCATTGTTGACCTATTTGAGCTCTCTTACTCCCTCTCCCTCCAACGATTCTTACATCTTTTTGAGGGAAAAGTGAGAAGAGATCTAGATCTACAATCCTCCCAAGTCAAATCCCTTCTTTGTGAAGGAATCATTGGGATCTCGATCTTGGAGAGTTTTGTGTTTTCCTCTTGTGTTATTCCTCCCTTATTCCCCCAATAGATTTTGTAGCTTTGTTGGAATTTGGGATAGAAGGACTTGCCCTTGAATTTGGTGCATAGGTTTGAGTTATCCTCTTGTGTTCTTCCTCCCTTATTCCCCCAATAGCTTTTGTAGCTTTGTTGGAATTTGGGAGAGAAGGACTTGCCCTTGCATTTGGTGCATAGGTTTGAGTTCTCCTCGGAGATTCGGCGAGTTCAATCTTGTGGGCTTGTTTCTCTTGGGTTCCTTGGAACCCTAGACGGTTGTGTGGTTGGTTTGTTGACCTTTTGTGGTCTTGTTGACCTTTTGTGGTCTTGTAGCCTTTTGTGGCGTTGTTGGCCTTGTGTGGCATTGTAGCCTTTTGTGGCTTTGTTGTTGGGAGCCTCCAATTGAGTTGTGGAGTTAGCTCCAATCTTGTACGGGTTCGGTGACCGCCCTCAAGCGTCCCATAGTGGAGCGAGTGCCCGCCTTTTGTGGTGCGCACTCGGGAGAATAGGGTGAGCCTTTTGTGGCGTCGGTGAGTTGTGTGCTTCCGCATCCGGGGTGAGGCCTTGTGTGGCGTTGGGTGAGCATCGAGCCACCACACCTCGAGGTGAGCCATTTGTGGCGTTCGGAGAGCATTGCGCCATCGCACCTCTCCAACGGAGACGTAGCTTCTTTGGAAGTGAACTTCGGGAAACAAATCTTCGTCTCCGCGTCCATCGGTTATCTCTCAACTGAGACCTTTAGTTATGCTCTTTACTTTGTGATAGCCATCGTGCTTGAAGTATTTTTACCTTGCTATCACCTTGTTGCTTGTATTGCTTAGCATAGGTTGTTGGTGCACTTAGGTGAACCTAGTGGCTAGGTTTTGTGCTCAATAAATTAAACGTTAGTTTTATTCCGCATTTACTTGAGCCTAAACCGTAATAATTTTAAAAAGCCTATTCACCCCCTATAGGCGACGTCCATTGCACTTTCAATTGATATCAGATCAAGGTCTCTCGCTTTTAGGCTTCACCGCCTCGAGAGTAAAGATGTCTCCTAGGGGTTTAGTGCACTCTCACACATTTACTTTTGATGGCACACATTATGATGTTTGGCGTACTCGCATGCTTAGTCATTTCCGGGCCATTGACCCAATCATTGAGCGAATTCTATATATGGGCTTGTCTCCTCCTAAGGATCCCCAAAATCTATCTTTGGAGGAGAAGACAAACTCTTATCTCGAAGCTCAAGCATATAATGTGCTTGTTAATGTTGTGAGCTTTATAGTTCTTTCCTTAATCATGCCTTTTCGGAATGCTCATGATATTTGGACCAAGCTTCAAGCAAAATATGATGTGTCCAAGCTTAATGAGGATGATTGTGTTCCATCCACCTCCGGCCGCGATGAGTTCTCATCTTCTTCCACTTCACCAACATGTGAGTTATCACAAGGTAATGATATGGTGAGTGGTGATAGAACTTGCAATGTAGATAGTGAGATTTCCATTCATGATTCTTTGTCTCTATCTCATTGCAATGTTGTATCTTTGGGCATGAACACTTGTAGGACCATATGTGATTTACATCCTAGTGTTGATTGCCCTTGCATATCATGTAGAAATGCCTTGAATATGTCTCATAATGATATGCTTGCTTTGCCTTGTTGCCATGATGAATGTTCTTCTATTTCCTCTAGTACTTGTGTTGCTAACCATGTAGAGGAAATTGAAGAATGTGTGGGCCAAGGCAAGGTTGCCATTGGAGCTTCATGTGTTCCCCCATCATCATATTCTCCCAATGTTCACGTGTGCCTCATGGCTAAGGGTTCAAAGGTAACCTCTCCTTTGGATCCCAATATATCTCATGATGATGTGAATGTTGATCATGAAGTAGATGATGATGCTGCTTCTTTAAAAGAGAAGGGGGGCTAGTCCTTCGTGATCTTCATCCTAATAAAAATGCTTGCTCTACTTTCATTGAAATCTTGACCTATGCTATAAAAAGTAGGCAACTTATTAATGAGCATGAGGATACTATTGACAAAATGCGTAGTCTTGAGCGTGAGTATGCTAATGACATTGCAAACCTAAATGAGGCTCTTGAAGTGGAACAAACCACTAAGGAATCTCTTGAGGAGACCTTTGCTCTAGAGCTATCTAGAGTGAAGAAATCTCATGATAGAGATCTCGAGGTGGCACGTTCCTTTCAAATTAAAAATGATGAACTTGAAGTTACTTATGCTAAACTCCTTGAGGATTTTGACCACCTCAACAATGGCTCTAGGGTCATCAAGGGTGAGCTCATCAAACTCACCGAGTCACATGAGCAGCTTAAATCTTCTTATTCTAAAGAGCTCTCCAAGTTGACCTCACCTCTTGCCTTAAATGATGATGCTTGTGCTACTAACTCTATTTCTTGTGAAGCATCTATCTTGAAGGAGAATGTTGAGCTAAAGGCTCAACTTGCTTTGCTAACAAGCAACTATGGGAGATTAGAAGAAAGTCATGCCAAGCTCTGAAGCTCGCATGAGGATCTTCTACTCTCCCATGGTAGGCTAGAGTTAGTTCATGAGGCCATTGTGTCAAAGGTAACATCTAGTGGGCCTCATGTGGACGTTAGCACTATATCTACTCCCAATGTTATATTGCCATGTGCTAGTCCTTGTGATTCATCCACTCATAACCATGTTATATCTTGTGATGAATTGCATTCCTTGCCTTTTTGCTCTAACAAAGCTTCTACTTCCTATAGTGTTGTTATTGATACTAACCATGTAGAGGAAGCCAAAGAGCTCAAGGCTCAAGTCACTTCTTTGAAGAATGACTTGAAAAGGTGTCATGAAGGGAAGACCACACTCAAGAAGATGTTGAGTGTGCGACGTCCCCCAAGTGACAAGAGTGGGCTTGGATTCAACTCCAACACCAAGAGAAAGCCCACTAACTCGTTGAAGCACAAGGGCAACAAGAAGAAGGTCCAAGGACAAGTGAAGAATCCGGCCAACATTGTGTCTTCAGGTGCAAGGAAGAAGGGCATCATGTGAGGGATTGCCCATTGAAGAAGAAGCCTCTTAGTGGGAAGCAACGAGGGAAGCAGCCTCAAGCTCCTCCACAAGCTCAAGATGGGCCACTTCCCAAGAAGCCTCAAGCTCTTCTTCATGGTGCAGCTCCTCCCAAGAAGAAAGATGGCAAGAGAAGAACTTGCTACATATGCCGTGAGAAGGGGCACCTTTCTTCCTCATGCACCATGGGTATCTCCTCATCTCATCCTATCTTGATTGATGATGCTTATTTTCTTCGTAAGGATGAGATGGGCAATGTGTTTGCCAAATTTGTTAGTGCCCAAAGTGGTGTCAAGAGAAGAACCATTTGGGTGGCCAAGCCTATTGTGACTAACTTCTTAGGACCCAACTTGGTTGGGGACCAACAAGCTAAAACTTGATCAATAGGTGTTTTTGGAGGGCATTGGAGACTTGTCTACCTTATGAAGAATTGAGGGATCTCTGTTATATTCTTGTTGTCAAAGTCAAGTCATTGGTTATCATGCTTCTATTCCTTATCCAATGTTCCTCCTTCCGTTAACTTGTGCTAAAATCCTTTACATTTATAGTTACTTGATCCGTTGTGCATGTGTTGGTTTTGTACCTTGCATGTGTTTGTACATGTTGTGCTTCCCACTTACTTATATTAACCTATGAATTATCTTTGTGTATGTTGGTTGGCACACCATGTATTTGTGTTTCTTGGTTTTGAGCCTTTATTGTTTCTAGTAGGTATATTATTTGGCTCTTGTGAGGGATTAATGTACTATTCCCTTTTGGGGGAGTGTCATGCTTGGGCATTCCACAATCCTAAAATGTGTGTACATGAGAAAAACCACTTAGTAGTCATTTCGTTGTCTCTATGTGGTTTGTCTCTCTCATGAGAAACTCAAGTTTCCATAATGTCCATTAATACCTCTATTTTGATCTTTTTGCCTCTTTTTGAGATTTCTTGGTTTATCACATTATGGGGGAGTCATATGCTTTTTTGCATATTACAAACCTAGAAAATGTGGACATTTGAGGTAGTGCCACTTAGATTTGATATTGAGAATTATCTAGTTCCTATGTGGCACATTTGCTCATACAAGTTCCAATTTACTTAAATGTTTTTATTGCTCATCTTTTGGATCTTGTTTGTGAGAGTGATTCTTGGTATGTATTTCCTCATATTTGGATCTACATATCCTCATGGGAACCACTTGCTTCTATTTAATCCAATCACTAGTGATTGTGCGACTATTTGAAGCAATCAAGAATCTCTTTCGAAGCATCAAGCTTAATTCCTATCTTGTTATATGCTTCTTTGTGTGAATATGATCTTGGATATCCTTGCAAACTACCTTGGGAAAATTATTCCTATTACTTCTTGTCCTTGGACAATTAGTATTTAATATATGGTAGAATTCATTGATCATATTTGTTTTAGTATTTTCTTATTTATCTTATCTTTGGCCAATAAAATGTTTGTCTAGTTGCTCCCAAGCTTTCCTTGCCTCTTGTGGATCTTCTTATTCTATTTATTTCCCCTTGTGTTTTACTTAGTGTAGGTAGTAGTGATGATCTCATTTGTGGGCATTTTGCATTCAAAGGCAAAATTATATATAATGCTCTACTTATGGGGGAGCTCTCCTATATTATCTAGAACATTGTTTTATGCTTCTTAATTTGATCCGTTTTTTGCTTGGAAGGTCGATCCTTTTTGTGTTGGTACTTTGTGTGCCATCATGAAAAGTGTGAAGAGTTTGTTTTGGTTATTATTTCCTTGCTCTCGTTGGGAGTTGGCTTTATCTCATTCCGTTTCACTTGTTTTGTTCTTTTAGGATGAGATAAATACTTGAGCCTTGGTATTTTTCTTATCCTTTTTCTTTGGCTCTTTCGAGTTCATTTGTTGAACTTGTGTCCTTTCATGTGTTGATTTGGCTCTTCGATACAATTTGGACACCTTTTGTCAAGTCATGCTTTTGTGTGTGTCTTATTGGTTTACTTGGTGTTTTTGTTCAAATTGTATCTCCTTTTGGTTCTTGAAAGCCTATGCATGCATATTTACTTCTTGTATATATTATGGCATGCTTGCTTTCTTTGATCCAATATATAGGGGAAACTCCACCAAATCCTAATGGGCTAAGATGTGCATGAAATTCAATTTCATATCAATATGCACATATTTGTTTGGGGGCTCTCCTATGTATTGTAGTTTCACTAACTACTTTGGACTCAATTTGTTTGGGGACCATAGTGTACTTATTTGTGTTTTAGGTACATTGGGATATATATTGGGTGCTTGTATCGTGAACAAGGAAGAAGTGGCGTCTACATGTCAATTGGATGCAAGCTAGGACAATCAACGAATTCATATCTTCATCCTACCAATTATATCTCGGTAACAAGTATATCTCAGTCATGCATACATATCTTGTTCCCAACCTTGTATAGGTTGCTTGTTGGCATGAGTTTGTGTTCTTCCATATGTTGGATTTCTTGAGTTGGATTTGAAGAGGTATTTCTATTGCAAATGTGTGTATGTTGAGATGAGTGCATATAATGGGGACTATACTAAATCATGCTCATGATTCACTAATCCCAAATATGTCAATCTAGCAATTTTGTTGCATATCGTTTCCTCAATATCTCTCATGTGCAATAGTGAGTATTTTTGATACTTGTTGATTTCTATCTTGCCAAGTTGATTTCTATGTTGTGATACTTGTTGCCTTTCTCCATATATTCCTTCTATCCCCTTCTTCCCTTGAGAATAGTTGTATTGTATGGAGTTTTTTGGTGTTTGAAGCTCATCGATGTACAATAAGATATATTAGAGCCCTTGGGCATGCTTTCAAGCAAAACATCTTATTGGTATATTCTATGACTTCCTATTTGCCTTTCAATGTGCTTTATTGAGCATCTATCTTGTTTGTGCATATTTCTTTGTGGTCATATGTCTTTGTGATATTTCCACCTAGAAATTTATACACACAAGAGAACATCAATATTTGGTTGTTTTTTGCATTTCTTGGAAATCACCTCTTACTTCATTTTGATTCTTCGGTGGCTTCCAAATTATTGTATTTTGTGTGCATTGTTAAATGGTTTTGGAGGAGTGAGGATTCCATGGTTGTGCACGTTGTTTCAAAATACAATTACTATAATTGGTGCACAATCTTTGGGGAGCTTCTCTAATTCATTTAATAATGCACATTTTCCTTCCTTCTCATTTCTTGTGGTTTAAATGCTTATGGGAGAGCGAGGATTCCATATTTGTGCATATTGTATTCAAATACAAGTATTCTAATCTTTGCACAAAGTTTCGAGAGCTTCTCTATTTTCATTTAAACACTCTTTTTATTGATTGTTTCCATTTGACATCATTTGTTGGTGTTTCAATTGTTTCATTTGGATCTTTTGATTGCTCGCTTCATTTGTTGAAGCTTATTTCTCTTTATTTTCTTTTCGATTTCTTTGGGTCCTCAATATAGTTTTACTTCCTCCCAAGTTCTCATCATTTGACTTGTGCATATGCACACCTTTGGAGGAATTCTCACTATGTTGGTCGTCTAGAACTTTTCACCCATTTTGGCAATCGATGCCAATGGGGGAGAAGTTTTGGAGGGTTTAAGGGAACTCGGCCTTTGCTTTGGGTGTGTTCTTAAGCATTTGCCTCTCATGCTCTTGCATCTTTGTGGTTGCTTTGCATGTTAAATATATAGAGGAAACTCAACCAACGGTAACGGTTGGCAATCTATGCAATGAAATTCTAGTTCATCACACATGCATAGATTGTGGGGGAGTTTGCTCTATATATTGTGGTTGTACCAACATCACATACTTGTGTAGTATTTGATGTTGGGCAACCTCTTTGGTCATTAATTGTCATATTTAAACCCTTGTAAAGGGATTGTCATCAATTACCAAAATGGGGGAGAATGAAAGGGCATGTATGCCCCCATGTGTGGTTTTGGTAATTAATGACAATCTCTATGGACTAATGTGTAAATTGAGTTTCACTTGTAGGTTTGTCCATTGGCATCGCTTGGGCCTTGTGTTGGTCTCAAGGTTGGAAGATGAAGAAATGTCCAAGGGCTTTGTGCCCATTGGAATCATGAAGAAAGAAGGGGCTTGAAGGTTGATCAAGACATGTGCAAAGAGTTGCATCAAGATGGATCAACCTCAAGAAGAGATGATGAAGGGCGAGCTCAAGATGCGCCATCTCTAGAAGATCTCATGCTTGAAGCTTGCCATCCTCATGATCATGGGGTGATGAAGACAAGTTCAAATAAGAGGTTTACCCATGGAGTATGGGGGAGCAATTCGCAAGTCTTCATCTTCATCAAGCAAGAGCTATCAAGAAAGGTGTTCCCACTATAGAAGAACAAGACGGTCTACATCAAGTTAAAGTGTGTTGCTCAAGGCAAAGGTATGTTCTTGATAGGGATTCTCTTTTTCTGGTCTCGTGTTGTTAGTTGGGAGACCGGGTTTAGGATAGATAGTCGTACTATCAAGAGGGGCTCTCAAGCGGGTGTCTTGATTGCATCGTTCGGAGAGAGCTCAAACCTTTGCATTCATAGCATCATCTTTCTTGGTTTTTATTTGGTTCTTGTCCATGAGAGGATCTAGAGCTTGTGTTCATCATCATAACAAGCTCTAGTTCATCGTCCAAGGATTTCCCTTGCATATCTTATTGCGGTTTTTTGATCTTGCGAGTTTTCCGGCTCCACACCTTGGGGGATACTTCACATATATATAATTGATATTTTCTCCCTTGGTGGTATCAAATATTTAACATTTTGTTGGGTTCTCTTGGTTTTATATTCCTAACTAAATTGGTTTCATCCCAATCGGAGTTTCCAAGCTCATCTTCTTGTGTTTTGGGTTTTGGAGTTTTTACCGGTTCATCGCTTCTAGAGACATCATAACTTTCTCAATTTTGTTTTATCCTTACATGCTGGACTATGATGTTTCTTTGCATAATCTTATAGAGCTTTTCGTTCTCTTCAAAATGAGCCCAAGATCATCAAAAGGGGGGTCCGGAATCAAAAGTTATTGAAGTTTTCGTGCAATGGTATCCTGCGTTTTTGCTTGAGCGGAAGTTCTGGCCCAAGTTCCAACCCAAGTTCCGACCCAAGTTCCGGTCAGGATCAGTAACTTGTGTTTCTATTTGCCGGAAGTTCCGGTGGGGTGCCGGAAGTTCCGGTGGGGGCGCGAATCTGGCCCAAACGGTCAGTTTTTCCTTGTCCTATTTAAGGGGGGCTTCTTCCCCAATGGTTCCCCATCTTTTGAGCTCGTTTTTGCCCACCATTGTTGACCTATTTGAGCTCTCTTACTCCCTCTCCCTCCAATGATTCTTACATCTTTTTGAGGGAAAAGTGAGAGGAGATCTAGATCTACAATCCCCCCAAGTCAAATCCCTTCTTTGTGAAGGAATCATTGGGATCTAGATCTTGGAGAGTTTTGTGTTCTCCTCTTGTGTTCTTCCTCCCTTATTCCCCCAATAGCTTTTGTAGCTTTGTTGGAATTTGGGATAGAAGGACTTGCCCTTGCATTTGGTGCATAGGTTTGAGTTATCCTCTTGTGTTCTTCCTCCCTTATTCCCCCAATAGCTTTTGTAGCTTTGTTGGAATTTGGGAGAGAAGGACTTGCCCTTGCATTTGGTGCATAGGTTTGAGTTCTCCTCGGAGATTCGGTGATTTCAAGCTTGTGGGCTTGTTTCTCTTGGGTTCCTTGGAACCCTAGACGGTTGTGTGGTTGGTTTGTTTACCTTTTGTGGTCTTGTTGACCTTTTGTGGTCTCGTTGACCTTTTGTGGTCTTGTAGCCTTTTGTGGCGTTGTTGGCCTTGTGTGGCATTGTAGCCTTTTGTGGCTTTGTTGTTGGGAGCCTCCAATTGAGTTGTGGAGTTAGCCCCAATCTTGTACGGGTTCGATGACCGCCCTCAAGCGTCCCATAGTGGAGCGAGTGCCCGCCTTTTGTGGTGCACACTCGGGAGAATAGGGTGAGCCTTTTGTGGCGTCGGTGAGTTGTGTGCTTCCGCATCCGGGGTGAGGCCTTGTGTGGCGTTGGGTGAGCATCGAGCCACCACACCTCGAGGTGAGCCATTTGTGGCGTTCGGAGAGCATTGCGCCATCGCACCTCTCCAACGGAGACGTAGCTTCTTTGGAAGTGAACTTCGGGAAACAAATCTTCGTCTCCGCGTACATCGGTTATCTCTCAACCGAGACCTTTACTTATGCTCTTTACTTTGTGATAGCCATCGTGCTTGAAGTATTTTTACCTTGCTATCACCTTGTTGCTTGTATTGCTTAGCATAGGTTGTTGGTGCACTTAGGTGAACCTAGTGGCTAGGTTTTGTGCTCAATAAATTAAACGTTAGTTTTATTCCGCATTTACTTGAGCCTAAATCGTAATAATTTTAAAAAGCCTATTCACCCCCCTCTAGGCGACGTCCATTGCACTTTCAATGTGCAAGGGGTACCCCGTTGGCGGTTCTCTATGATACACATGTACTTACTATGATAAGAACTTATAGGTGACAAAAGTTGAGTAGCATGAGGTGAGGCCCTCGTATTCAAGGGATATGAGATTTCTAACTTATACTTTGTCAAGCATATACTCCATAGTTTGTTCAATTTAACCTTTATCACTTCAAGATGCTTATGATAGGGGCAATGAGAGCTGAAAGCTAACAAGTACCATAATATTTGGAAGCTCTTTATGAGACTTGAAATCCCTACTTCCCTTTATGAAGGGCTTTTATTCCACCATTATATTGAGTCTCCACCTTATACCTTTAGGCACCAGTTAAGAGAGCATAGTTGCCATTCTTAGTTATATGTGCATTGTACCAAGACTTATTGATTGATTCATATTGTTGATATTACTTGTTCTTGTGCTATTTGTATCTAGTCACTCTTATGAACTGTGAAGGTGTCCTATGCATGTATTTGCTATTCCATGAGGGACAAGTTGAATGCCACTATGCCATGTTTTCTATATGTGAAACAATCAATGCATGCTATTCATGATCTTTGTTTGTAGCCTTTCATGTTGCATGCATAGTTACTTTGTCTTACTGTTAGAGATCCATCTTTCATGCTCATGTTTAGAGTTCTTTGATCCCAGCTTTCAATGCTTGCAAATGGTTTGATCTTGATTTTGATGGTGCATGTCACTTCGAAAATTATTCTTTTTATCACTTATCTACTCAAGGACGAGTAGGAGTTAAGCTTGGGGATGCTTGTTTAGTATCTACTTTGCTTTTCTTTGTCTACACTTTGAAGTTTTTTTTATATTTTTTCTAGTACTAACCTATTAAAAAGATGCCACAGTGCCAGTTGCCTCTTTTCTTCTGTTTTTGGTTCTAGAAAGGCAGAAAATCAATATTCTCGAAATTGGACGGGACAAAAGACAAAGTCAATATTTTACCGTGGGGAACCCGGAGCCATAGTACAAGACGGAGGGGAGGCACTGATGGCACCCAGTACTTGTCGTGGGACGCTTCGTTGGAAACCCCAAGAGCAAGGTATGAAGCAGCACAACAGTAAGTTTCCCTCAGTAAGAAACCGAGGTTATCGAACCAGTAGGAGGAAGGAAACATCACACAGGTGTTGCAAGCAACGCGGAGACCTTCACAACTCAAACTCAAGACTTCGCCCCAACGAATCAGTGAGGTTGTCAAGCTCACCTGTTTGCTGTAACAAAGGATTAAATGTATGGTGTGGAAGGTAAAGGTTTGCAGCAAGTAACATGTAATAGTGGAATATGTATCAATGGTAAAGATTGGACCGGGGTCCATAGTTCACTAGAGGTGCTCTCCTTAGATAAACAACATGGCATGAAGGGTAAACAAATTACAGCGGGGCAATTGACAGGAACTGAGCAAGGCATAAAAATGCAATTACTAGCCAGAAAGATCATATGAGGTTGATTGGGCAATACAACAATATACATAGACCATCATCCAACTACATCTATGAGTAGAAGTCCACCTCAGGTTATCATCCGAACCCCCTCCAGTATTAAGTTACAAGCAACAGACAACTGCTTTAAGCAAAGTGTGTAAGGTAAACAATCCACATATTCCATGAACAAGAGACCGTTGTTTTCTCCCTAGTAGCAACAACACATCTACAACCGAAGAGATTTCTGTCACTTCCCTTGGAAACTAGAGGCATGAACCCACTATCGAGCATAAATACTCCCTCTTGGAGTCACTAGCAACTACTTGGCCAAGATAACCACTAGCAACGAAGAGCATGCAAGATCACAAACAACATAGACATGATAGAATCATAAAGATAAAACCATTAATCAAACCAACATAATAATCTCAATATCTATCGGATCCCTGCAAACACAACATGCATGATTACAAATAGATTAGATCTTGATCATGAACGGAGCTCACAAGATCTATACATGAAAGCACAAAGGAGGAGATACAACCATCTAGCTACTACATGGACCCATAGCCAAGGTGGAACTACTCACGAATCATACCGGAGAGAAGGCCTCCGGGATGATCTCCCCTCCGGCAGGGTGCCGGGAAGAGCTTCAGATCCCCCCGATCTTGGGACGATGGTGGCAGTGGCTACAGACGGTTTCGTGGATTTCTGATCGGGTGCTTAGGGTTTCTGCATCGGGGGCTTATTATAGGCGAAGGGGCAAGACCGGGAGGCGGCCAGGGCCACCAAACCCTAGCCAGGCACGGGCCCACCTGCCCCCGCGCCTGGGGTGGGTCTGGCCCCCCTGGCCGTCCCCTCCGGCTCTCCTCTGGACTTCTTGTTCCCCACGGAAGGTAATTGACTTTGGCGTTTGTCCCATCCAATTCCGAGAATATTTCTTTACTAACTTTTCTGAAACCAAAAACAGCAAAAAACAGGCATCTAGCACGGTTGCAACTTGTTAATAGGTTAGTACCAGAAAACATGTAAAAAGCACCTTAAAGTGTAGACAAGTAAAGGAAAGTAGATACTAAACAAGCATGTATCATCAAAAATTATAGATACGTTTCCAACGTATCAGCATCTCCAAGCTTAACTCCTGCTCGTCCTCGAGTAGGTAAGTGATAAAAAGAATAATTTAAGGTGGCATGCACCCTCGCAATAAAGACCCAACCATTTGCAAACATTGAAAGCTGGGATCAAAGAACTCTAAACATGTGCATGAAAGGTGGAGTTCTAACAATAGGACATAGTAACTATGCATGCAACATGGCAAGCTACAAACAAAGATCATGAATAACATGCATTGAAAAACGTTTGTTTGTTTAACATGTAGAAAAAATAGCATAGTGGCAATCAGCTTGTCCCTCGTAGAGTAGCAATAATGCATAGGACACCTGCAAAGTTCACAAGGTGACTAGAAACAAGTAGTACAAGAACAAGTAATATCACAATATGCATCAATAAATAAGCTTTAGAACACTGCACATAGAATGACAACTATGCTCTCTTAATGGTGCCTAAAGGTAGAAGGTGGAGACTCAATAATGGTGAAAGAAAGGTCTTTTTTTGTAAAGGAAGTAGTGATTACAAGTTTCAAAAAGAGCTTCCAAAAATTATGGTGCTTGTTAGCTTTCAGCCCTCATTGCCCCTATCATAAGCATCTTGAAGTGGTTAAGGTTAAAGTGGAAAAGCTGGAGTATATGCTTGACGAAGTATAAGATGGCAATCTCATGCCCCTTGAATACGAGGGCCACACCTCATGCATACTAAACTTTGGGTCCAGGTAAGTTCTTGTCACTGTAAGTATTTGCATACCATTGAGAACCGCCAATGGGGTGTACCCCTTGCACATGGTACAAGAGGTTTCTCATAACCAAAATGACAAGGCAAGCAGACAATGAGCATCTCAGCAATTCTTCTTATGTACCATGGGAATATGGTGCTTTTTTCTCTTTTTCCTCTTTTCTCAATGTGTCTCTCTTTTTTTATAAGAAGAATGCTTCATAGATGTCAGTATGGTGATGTTGCAAGTTTCCACCTTGATTAGGCATGGCTTAGGCTAGCGGCCCAGGCATTTCTCTAACACAGGATACAAACTCCATGGACTTACAAGTTCCCTCTTTATTTCACACCGGTGAGAAAACGTTCCCTGCGACAGCACGGTTCTGCTAATTCCAACTTATAAGTGCAAGCATATACAACAAAGTTGTCACAATGGTTCAAGTTTATTAGGGGGGAAAATAAAGTGTGCCATCAAGTTCGTGAGGGCTTTAATCACTAAGTTTTCACATAACAAAATAGTTTTTAATTGGAAGATAGTTGAAAACAAGAATATACTTGGAATGTTGTAACACACCATGCATAGGAATTTATAGTGGACACTTTGGAATAACTTGGTTTCTTGGGGGTTGGAAGCATGAGTAGAACTTACTCATACAAGTGGAGGCTAGCAAAAGACTGGGAGCAACCAACTAAGAGAGCAATAATGGCCATAATCATGCAATGTAACAAAGCAAACTAATCAAAGCAAAGAGTGGTACTACAAGTCAAGGACTAAATGATCATAGAGGCTAATGGTGACTTGTCATAGTCATAACATGGTGTGAGCATGTGCCAAGTCAACCCAAGCAAAACATCAAAGGAGAATACCACAATACTATGATTTTGCATGCTAAAACAACGCATAATTTCTTCAAGGCACACTAAGCAATCCCAGTTGTTTGGAACAAGACATGCTACAGCAATAATCACTAAGCATAATGCTAAAACAACACCTAGCATGTCATGCTAAAGTCTAAGTCACAGTCAATACAAGCTCCTCTTGCACTTCAAGCAAGAACTTACTACTCCTTTCCAAACACCAAGCAAACTTATTTGCAAAACAACATAGCGAGAACAGGGGTCCAAACTACTAAAGAAAACTAAACAAACTAAGCAAAGCAAACGAAAACTAAGACGCTCCAAGAACAACACAATTGTGCATGAAACAATAAAAACAAGGTGTCTAGACAGACCTAAGCTTTTTATTGATGAAGAAGGGGATGCCTTGGGCATCCCCAAGCTTTGACGCTTGTACCTCTTGGATATTTCTTGGGGTGACACCATGGTGGCATACCCAAGCTTGAGCTTTTGTCCATTCTTCATCTCATTGCATCATTCTCTCTCTACACCTGAAATTTGTCCTTCATACAAAACTTCACACAATCTTCATTAGCAACATTAGTGTATTCAAAAGATATTAGACCATTGGCAAAGCTTTGGAACAGCAAGGATTTTCACTAAAAACACAAGCTACTATAGTAACCCCTTCAAAGAAACTCAATTTACCTGAAGAGAGCTCAAAAAGGAATCAATAAGAAGCAAATGCAAATAATGGCAGAAATCTGTCAAAACAGACCAGCAGGTAGAAACAAATTTTTTCGAACATCTTATGTTGCTCAAATCAAAAAGTGTTGAACTAACTAAAGTTAGACAACATACTGGGGGATTTATTCGTACATTTTTAGCTCAATCCGAGTTACAGAGCCTCCTCACGAAATTTTTTGGTGGAGGACAGAAATCTGTTTCGAGACAGCAACTCCCCAAATCTTACTTCCCTCTCATTAGAGGTCATTCTTGGCACAAAAAGCAAACACAAAGGATAAGGAGAGGTCATTACAGAAGTAATAACTTCTAAGACACAAGGAAACTCTTGGGTTATCTCCCATCAAGTACTTTTGTTTAACGCCTTTAAGTTAGGCACACGAAGCAAGAAGAATCAAGTATTTTCAAATGAGGAAGCATTAACATCAAACCTTGCTTTCAAAGGAGGAGCAAAAAACAACTTCTCTCTTCTCATAGGGAAGTGTTCAATACCTTTCTTGAATGGAAAATGATATTTGATGGTGTCTTCTTTCATATCAATGATGGCACCAACTGTTCTAAGAAAAGGTCTTCCCAAAGTAATAGGACAAGAAGCATTCTATTCAACATCCAAAACATAGAAATCAACAGGGACATAAGCATTGTTAACCATAATGAGAACATCATTAATACTCCCCATGAGTTTCTTCTTAGCATTATCATTGAGTGGGACATTCAAATAACAATCTTCTAATGGTGGCAAATCAAGCATTTCATAAATCTTCCTAGGCATAATAGAGACACTAGAACCAAGATCACATGAAGCTTTGAGATCAAAGTCATTCACTTGCATATTAATAATGGGTTCCCAACTATCTTCTACTTTCCTAGGAATAGAAGATTTGTGTTTTAGCTTCTCTTCCTTAATCTTAACAAGAGCATGTGTAATGTGTTTGGTAAAGGCAACATGCATATCGCTAGCATCAGGACTTCTAGCAAGCTTTTGCAGGAACATAATCACTTCAGAAATATTGCAACCATCAATATCAAAGTCAAACTTAGCATCACTAGTGGTAGGCATAGTAGGAGGAGGAATAGGGGCTACTTGTGGTTTAGTGGTGATAGTGCACACACTATTGTTTCTATCAATTTCAGCTTCCCTTTCCCACCTAGCATGAAGTTGAGCTAGCAGCCTAACATTTTCATCAATAGTAACCTGTATGGCATGAGCATTAGCAAAGGTGTTTTCCATAGTTTCAGGTTTAGCAGCCATTTTATTAACCAAGGAAGTTTGAGCTTCAGACAAAGAGGATATATTTTTCTCAACAGTTAAAAGCTTTTCCTCTATAGTCTTATTGAAAGTGGTTTGTTTACTAATAAATTCCTTGAGCATGACCTCAAGTTCAGAGGGGGCACTTCTAGCATTATTGTAAGAGTTTCCATAGAAATTGCCATTATTAGGAGGATAAGGCCTATAATTGTTGTTGCTACCAAAATTATTCCTATAGGCATTGTTGTTGAAATTATTGTTTCTAATGAAGTTCACATCAACTTGCTCTTCTTGAGCAACCAAAGAGGCTAAGGGAACACTATTAGGATCTAGAGGAGCTTTCTCATTAACAAGCATAGCCATAATAACATCAATCTTTTCACTCAAAGAGGAAGTTTCCTCAACAGAATTTACCTTCTTACCATGTGGAGCTCTCTCAACATGCCATTCAGAGTAGTTGGCCATCATATTATCAAGGAGCCTTGTTGCAACACCCAAAGTGAGGCCCATGAAGGTACCTCCAGTAGTAGAATCCAGCAGGTTTCTTGAGGAGAAGTTCAAACCTGCATAATAAGTCTGGATAATCATCCAAGCAGTGAGTCCATGAGTAGGGCAATTTTTAAACAAATATTTCATTCTTTCCCAAGCAGGAGCAACATGTTCACTATCAAGCTGTTTAAAATTCATAATGTCACTTCTCATAGCAATAATCTTAGCAGGATAGTACTTTCCAATAAAAGCATCTTTGCACTTAGTCCAAGAATCAATACTATTTTTAGGCAAACATAGCAACCATTCTTTGGCTTTTCCCCTCAAGGAGAAAGGAAAAAGCCCGAGCTTAATAATATCTCCATCTACATCCTTATACTTTTGCGTCTCACAAAGTTCAATAAAGCTATTAAGATGGGCAGCAGGATCATCAGAACCAGCACCAGAAAATTGCTCTCTCATCACAAGATTCAACAAAGCAGGCTTAATTTCATAAAAGGTAGCACCAGGAGCAGGTGGAGCAATGGGAGTGCTTAGGAAATCATTGTTGTTGGTGCTAGTGAAGGCACACAACTTGGTGTTCTCAGCAGAGTTCATTTTGGCAAAGGTGGGCAAGCCAAAAACAGCAGCAACAGCTAGAGCAGGACCTAATTTTTTTGTGTTTTTGAATAAGGCAAGCAAACCAAACTAGACTAAATTGTTTTTTTTTTTTGAAAATAGGCAAACAAAACAAAGCAAAAGAAACAAAGCAAACTAAAAACAAAGTAAAGAGAAAGGAAGTGAAGGACTCCCCTAGTGAAGACGTCCTTAGCCTCCCCAGCAACGGCGCCAGAATTTAGCTGGTGCTTGACAGGGAGGAAGAAGTTTGATGGCCTTTTAGTTCCCCGGCAACGGCGCCATAAATTAGCTTGATGGCTCCCAGTACTTGTCGTGGGATGCTTCGTTGGAAACCCCCAAGAGCAAGGTATGAAGCAGCACAACAGAAAGTTTCCCTCAGTAAGAAACCGAGGTTATCGAACTAGTAGGAGGAAGGAAACGTCACACAGATGTTGCAAGCAACGCGGAGACCTGCACAACACAAACTCAAGACTTTTCCCCAACGAATCAGTGAGGTTGTCAAGCTCACCGGTTTGCTGTAACAAAGGATTAAACGTATGGTGTGGAAGGTAAAGGTTTGCAGCAAGTAGCAGGTAGCAGTGGAATATGTATCAATGGTAAAGATTGGACTGGGGTCCATAGTTCACTAGAGGTGCTCTCCTTAGATAAACTGTACGTTTCGTAGCATGGAAAACAAAAAAATTCTACCGCATACAAACAAACAAGCCAAGATCTATCTACTAGATTGTAGCAACGAGTCGATGGAATAACTCACCCTCGAAGATTCCAAAGTGTTTAACAAGAGCGGATTCTCGTGGGTGATGTAGTCGTACTCTTCCCGATCTCAAGATCGCGTAGACGATCCTTCCGGCGCTGCGTTCCGGCAGCGCTCCCGCAGTCGGTCACACGTTCGGTACTCGACGAAGACCTTCCTCTCCCTTGTTCCAGCAGGCAGCGGAGGTTGTAGCACTCTCCTCGCAATTCCGGCAGCACAACGGCGTGGTACCGGAAGTAGAGGGGAGATCTCGCAGGGCTTCGCCTTAAGCCGGAGCGAGTATGGTGGACTATGAGAGAGAGCCTCGGTGATCTAGGGTTTAGACGCACCAAGAAGGGGCAATGGCCGGCGGCTAGGGTTAGCCCTAGGCGGCGGCGGCGAGTGCCCTAGGCGGCGGCTATGGAGGGCGGCGACGGCTAGGGTTAGGGTTTAGAGAGGGGCAACTTGTGTGCTAGGAGGGGCAGCCCTGCCCCTCCTTATATAGGTGGAGGGGGCGCGCCAGGGGAGGGGAGTCCCTCCCCAACTCGGTTTCCCAAGTGGGCCGGCGGTGGAGGGGAGGAACTACTCCCCAAGTAGGTTTCCTACTTCCCCTCCACCTTCCAAAATAGCCGTTTGACTTTTCAAATTGGCGTTTGACTTTTCAAACTAGGATTTGATTAAACCCTTTATTTTGTTCAGCGATGACACCTAGTACATGATGCAATCATACCAACTTGATATAACACATTCATGTACCCCTCCCCTCCGGAGTGCCGGACATTCCGGAACCTTCTAGAACATTCCCGATGAAAACACCGGAACCATTCTCCAACCCCGAAACAGGACTTTCCTTATATGAATCTTATTCTCCGGACCATTTCGGATCTCCTCGTGATATCTTGGATCCCATCCGAGACTCCGAACAACATTCGGTCTCTTACTCATCATTCCATAACTACTCAAACAACGTCGAATCCTTAAGTGTGTCTCCCTACGGTTCGTGAATTATGCGGACATGATCGAGACACTTCTCCGAACAATAACCAATAGAGGAATCTGGAAATTCATATGGCTCCCACATATTTCTATGATTACTTTGCGATCGAATGAACCACTTACATACGATACCAATTTCCCTTTGTCTCATGATAGTTTACTTATCCGAGGTTATGATCGTCGGTATCTCTGCATACCTAGTTCAACCTCGTTACTGACAAGTACTCTTTTCTCGTTCCCGTGATATGTGATACCTTGTGAGCTAGTCACATGCTTGCAAGATAATTGGATGACATTCCACCGAGAGGGCCCAGAGTATATCTATCTGTCATATGGATGGACAAATCCCACTCTTGATCCATGTGTCTCAACCAATACTTTCCGAACACTCAATGCCACCTTTATAGCCACCCAGTTACGGTGTGGTGTTTGATGTCATCAAAGCATCCTTCCGGTGAAGGTGATATGCATGATCTCATGGTCGAAGGAATTAGGTTACTATGTATCAGAAAGCATATAGCAATTGAACTATTAAAATGACTTGATCTTTATGCTACGCTTATCTATAGGAGTATGTCCATCATATCATTCTCCTAACGATATGATCTTGTTGTTAATAACATCTCAATGTTCATGATAGGGAAACCACAATCATTTATTAACCAACAAGCTAGTATTATAAAGAGGCTTTACTAGGGACTCTATTTTAGTTTACAAATCACACAAGTATTAATGTTTCCTTGTTAATACTATTATAACATGAATGTAAACTTTTATCATAAACACAAAGATATAATAATAACTATATTTATTATTGCCTCTAGGGCATATCTCCAACATAAACAACATGGCATGAAGGGTAAACAAATTATAGCGGGGCAATTGACAGGAACTGAGCAAGGCATAACAATGCAATTACTAGCCATAAAGATCCTATGAGGTTGATTGGGCAATACAACAATATACATAGACCGTCATCTAACTGCATCTATGACTAGAAGTCCACCTTCAGGTTATCATCCGAACCCCCTCTAGTATTAAGTTGCAAGCAACAGACAACTGCTTTAAGCAAAGTGTGTAAGGTAAACAGTACACATGTTCCATGAACAAGAGATCGTTGTTTTCTCCCTAGTAGCAACAGCACATCTACAACCGAAGAGAATTCTGTCACTTCCCTTGGAAACTAGAGGCATGAACCCACTATTGAGCATAAATACTCCCTCTTGGAGTCACTAGCAACTACTTGGCCAAGATAACCACTAGCAATGGAAAGCATGCAAGATCACAAACAACATAGACATGATAGAATCATAAAGATAAAACCATTAATCAAACCAACATAATAAACTCAATATCCATCGGATCCCTGCAAACACAACATGCATGATTACAAATAGATTAGATCTTGATCATGAACGGACCTCACAAGATATATACATGAAAGCAGAAAGGAGGAGATACAAGCATCTAGCTACTACATGGACCCATAGTCCAAGGTGGAACTACTCATGAATCATACCGGAGAGAAGGCCTCCGGGATGATCTCTCCTCCGGCAGGGTGCCGGGAAGAGCTTCAGACCCCCCCCCCCCCCCGATATAGGGACGATGGTGGCGGCGGCTACAGACGGTTTCGTGGATTTCTGATCGGCTGCTCAGGGTTTCTGCATCGGGGTCTTCTTATAGGCGAAGGGGCGAGACCGGGAGGCGTCCAGGGCCACCAAACCCTAGCTAGGCGCGGGCCCACCTATCCCCGTGCCTGGGGTGGGTCTGTCCCCCCCTGGCCGGCCCCTCCGGCTCTACTCTAGACTTCTTGTTCCCCACAGAAAGTAATTGACTTTGGCGTTTGTTCCGTCCAATTCCGAGAATATTTCTTTACTAACTTTTCTGAAACCAAAAATAGCAGAAAACAGGCATCTGGCACTATTGCAACTTGTTAATATGTTAGTACCAGAAAACATGTAAAAAGCACCTCAAAGTGTAGACAAGTAAAGCAAAGTAGATACTAAACAAGCATGGAGCATCAAAAATTATAGATACGTTTCCAACGTATCAGGCACCAGGGGGCCACACCCCCTGGCGGCGCTGGCTAGGGTTAGCCGTGCCTGGGGGGTGACCATCCTGGCCGCCCCCTGCTTTGCCTCTTCGCCTATAAAGACCCCCTGATGCAAAAACCCCAAGTATCCGATCAATATTCCACGAAAATGTATGTAGCCGCCGCCACTATCGTCCCTAGATAGGGGGATCTGAAGCTCTTCCCGACACCCTGTCGGAGGGGAGATCATCCCGGAGGCTTTCTTCTTCATCATGCCAGCCTCCGATATGAAGTGTGATTAGTTCCACCTTGGACTACGGGTCCATGTAGTAGCTAGATGGTTGTATCTCCTACTTTGTGCTATCATGTCTAGATCTTGTGAGCTTCATTCATGATAAAGATCATCTATTTGTAATCATGCATGCTGTGGTTGCGGGGATCCGATGGATATTGAGATTACTATGTCAGATTTATTAATGGTTTTCTCTTATTGATTCTATCATGTATGTGTTGTTTGTGATCCTGCATGCTCTCCATTTCTAGTAGCTATCTTGGCCAAATAGATGCTAGTGACTCCGAGAGCGGGTATTTATGCTAGATAGTGGGTTCATGCATCTATTTAATCTAAGGAAAGTGATAGAAATCTCTAAGATTGTAGATGTGTTGTTGCCACTAGGGAGAAAACAATGGTCTCTTATTCATGGAACAAGTGGATCGTTTACCTTACACACTTTGCTTAAAGCAGTTATATGTTCCTTGCAACTTAATACTGGATAGGGTTCAAATGATAACCCGAATGTGGATTTCTAGTCATAGATGCAGTTGGATGGCGGTCTATGTGTCTTGTTGTATTGCCCAATTGAATCTTATAGGATCATGAATGTGTAGTATTACATTGTTATGCCTTGCTCAGTCCTGTCAATTGTACCGCTATAATTTATTTACCCAGCATGCCATGTTTGTTTATCTAAGGAGAACACCTCTAGTGAACTATGGATCCCGGTCCAATCTTTACCATTGATACATCTTCCACAGTTATTGTTTACTTGCTGCAAACCACAGTTATTGAACACCTCTAGTGAGCTTATCGAACTAGCAGGTACAGTTAATCCTTAGTTACAGCAACCAGTGAGATGGACAACCTCACTGTTTATTGAGGCAAAGTCTTGAGTTTGTGTTGTACAGAATTCCAAGTTGCTTGCAACACCTTTGAGACGTTTCCTTTCTCCTACTTGTTCGATAAGCTTGGTTTCTTACTGAGGGAAAATTTGTTGTTGTGTTGTTCACACCTTGCTCTTAGGGTTCCCAACGAAACGTTCCCACGTCGACAGAACGCCAACAGAGCCCATCCTCCAAATCAACTCTCTCGTTTATCTTTACTAGTAATCAAGCACGTGCACATGCACGTTTTATGCAATGCCTGAATTAATTTTCTATATAATAATAAATGCTCTTATAACAGCTCTCTCCGCCCAAAAAAAGATGTCACAAATTTATCTAAATTTAGATATATCTATACACTAAATAGTGTCTAAATATATGCGAATTTAAACAAACTTCAGACTTTTATGTTGAGACGAAGGGAATATTATTTTCTAGATCAACACGACAATTGCCCCTCGTTCATTGTTATCATAGAATATAACACAGAGTATTAACATTCATGACAAATACAAATCAACACACTCATCACTGTACCACACGCCGTAATAATGTAGTTATAGTTTCTATAAGCATGAGTGGCGAATTCAAATGCCCATGCATTGTAACAGAGTCTGATGGCACTTATTTGGTCACTATTTTTTTGTGCAACCCTGTTTGTGTATAGTATATGCCAACTTATGACTCAACACAGTTACTCATCATGTTGTGTTTGAGAAATATAAATGTTATAAATGATTGAATAACAGTAGGATCATTTATTTTTATATGTTTAAAATATCACCAATCAGTTCCAAGAATGGATCAGTTAAGGTCTTATCCAAAAACAAACGATGACTTATTCCTTTTTTCACAAAAAACAAAATTTATTGACCATATTATGTTCACCCAGGTCAACATTCTCAAATTATACCTCCCCCGACCTATATTAGTAGACTTGGATTTGTCAAAATTTGAATGAACCTATATACTAAATAGTGTCTAGATTTATCCAAATCTAGACAAATCCAAGACAACTAATATAGGTCGGAGGGAGTAGTAAAATTACCTTATAATAAAATAACTCAATACTCAGATTGTTCAAAATAGTAATTTGGAAATGTTGTACTTTTTCCATAAATCGTTCCTATCAATAAAAACTATACGTCACTCATTGTTCAGAAACATTTGCATCTAACTACTTCCCTAACAAGAAGAACATGTGAATCCAAATTTAGAAGTAATAAACAACTGAAAGCTAGACATGGACCATTCTTGTTGATTCCATGTGTCAAATCTCGAACGTCTAAAGGAAACAAAAACTCACAGAGATTTTATCTAGTTATTCACCTATCAGAAAAAATAGAGAACCTCACACATTGAACTTTACACTACAGGCCTACTGACAGATCTCAATTTTTTTGTATTGTAGAAGCGAACCTGGTTTGTCTCATCTCCTTCCTCGCCTGCTCATTCAGTTCATGCCTCTGAATTTACTGCCGGCACTTGTTTACAGATCAGTGTTTCGTGCACGTCGGCCCGTGACTATGGCATGGTCCTGTACTTTGGCGATTTCCCCGCCGCCGGTAGGACGCGGTCGTTCTGCATCAGGGTACTGGCCATCCAACTCACCACTGTCATAATCTCTTGTATTGTTTCCCGTCAGTTCCTGCTTGTAGTGATGTGATAGCACCACCAGCATCAGTGTACCTGTCCATGGATGCAGGCTTTGCTCGACCGCCATGCCCCCGCCAACCGCCGCCGCGCTTGGGCGGGTCTCCCCTATGCACCTTCTCCTCTTCTGTGGCCGGCATGGAGGCCGTGGACCTGCTCCTCTTCAGCGCCGCCGCCCGCGGCCTCCGCGGATCGACTCCCTCCCCCTCTCAACACCCACCCACCAGAGGGGACGATAAAGAGGCCTTGGACCTGCTCGTCTTCAGCGCAGCCTCCGCGGATCGACCGAGGCGTCGTACCTGTGTTTCCCCGCGACCGCGAGCCGTGCTGCTCTTCTACGGTGGAGAGAGAAGGCTTGTGAAGGAAAAAAAAAGAACGAACCGGTTGGTAAGGATTTCACTGCGCGGTGGCATTGTAGGTAATATCTTTATATATCGGAACAATCATGAAGTTACATTTTATTTTAATTTTGAGAAAAGACATGGAGTTAGAAGCTGGACCTTACGGAGAGCCCAATAGGCCACATTTCTCTACTAGTCCAAATGGGGCGCACGTTGGGCTATACTGTGTACGCAAGATGGTGGCCGACCAGTCCCGTTCGGCCTGACCTACAAGTTCAGCCTAAGTCTACGACGGCCACGAGTCAGTTACGCCTTCGGCCTTGTTTGCTTCCACACCAAGATCAGCGTGAGGGTAAGGAGACTGGACTGAATTTGCTATGCTGTCAGAATATCAGCCCCTCTGTTCCGGTCCTTCAAACTGACAAATCAAGTTTCACACCTTGGCACGTGAGCACTAGGATCATTGTCCAACGATGACAGAGTGGGCTGGCTAAACATTTTTTTGAAGTATCGTTCAGCATAAGGTTTACAAATGTGCGGCCGAGTAGGGTGGATTTAGAGCCCATCTTCCATGTGGTTCCTAGATAGCAAAGTTATGTTAAAAAAAACAATCTAGCTAAAAGTAAACGGAATGGGTGTAAAAGTGTTGGGTTTGTTACTCACTGGAGACTGTAGAGCACTTGTTTATAATTGTCCTTTTGCTCGTATTATTTACCGAATAATATACTTCACCTACAATATATCACCATCAACTAATATCACCAATATGTTTGGAAGTTGGTTAAAATGGGGTTGATGGGAGAAATAAGGGTAGAATACATATTGATGTTTTAGCTTTATGTTGGTGATGTACATGAATAGTATTGTTTTTAAGAAAAAACAGGTACAAACTCTTGCAGGTTATTTGGTTGTCTGCATACTGGATACAACTATTCATCTTCTCCCACGGCGGAAGCCTATGATGTTGTTGATGGTTGCGCAAAACTTTAATTTATAGGTTGCTGGATGGCAGCATACTAGGAGACTTCATAATGAATAGCTTCATGTTACTTTTCTTTTTTTCGTTGTTTCATACATTCTCAACTCCGTGTAACTTTCTTTGAATACCTTTGGACTTTCCAATAAAAAAATACTAGGTATATTAACTGATGCAGTGCCAGGGTCAAGTTCCCCATTTTGAAAAAATGTCATATAATGGATTTTTCCTCATCAAAAGTATTAGCCAGGAAAGTAGGCGGAAACATGTTAATCATACACTAAAATCAGGGAGAAATCGGCTATCTCAAATAGGCTTACGATGATCCTAAAAAATGTGAAAAACTAGATATGTTTGCTAAATTATGATTTTATTGAATTGAAAAGGTCAATATCTGGAATGTACAATTATAGAGAGTTCATACCCCTCGGCATGTCTTCTGTATAGAGATAGCTAGCGACCAAATCAGAACAGTCTCAGCGATAGTTCCAACCGTGTCAGAATTTTAAACTAGAGATGGAAGTGGGGGCACTTCCATCATCGATGTACTTTCCTAAGTTAGTTCACTTAGTTTCATTTCTATTTTAAATAAGCATCCGATACTCATAAAAAGGATATCGTAAATTTGTCTAATCTGACATCCTTTTTATGTTGAAGGTAGTAGTACTATTTTTGCAAAATGAGAGACAACAAGCTTCACGAGCAGGATTGACTTGGCAACATATTTCTGGGAAAAGTTATACACATTCAACACTGTGACAAAGTGAAAATAAGTTTTCTGTTAAGCTGAAAAGCTAACAGTGAAGAACTGGAGCTTGAGGCGGACCGACTACCGACCCGTTGCGGACGGCCAGCGCGCCCAGACCACCCGCCGGCCCGTGTCCGATGCCTGCCGGCCTGTAGCGACCTCGACGAGGCCCGATCCCGCGCGCGCGTGCGCGGAGCTGTGTCCGTCTCGTCGCGCGTCTCGGCTGCCTGCACTGCACGCCGGAGTCGCCCCGCCGTCCAGCCCAGCGGTCACGGAGAGGCACGTCACAGGACCGGACTAGTAGTACAGTACTTTTCCCTCGCAGTCAGTGTCGCAGATCGACTGTGACGCCGCGCCCCGGCCGGCGGATCCGCATCACCGACAACGACGCCGCGGGCCATGTCACCGAAGCGTGCCGCCGCGGGCGCCTCCTCCGCCCAGCCGTTCCTGTCAAACACTCTGTCCGTTCGCATCGTATCTTCCTCGCCGTCGCCGACGGGAACCCGCCGGCGCTTTCCGAGTCTCGCCATCTATGCTAGTACAGTAGTACTACGTGCCACGACAGTGATCGCTCGGTGCATGAATCCTCGCGAGATCGCCAGCACCACAGCTCGATTTTGATGTCCAAGTCCCCTACCGTCCGTCAGCCGAGATGTACAACTCGAGAAATCTTTCCCTGGAAGGTTCGCCAAGGTAGAGGCGCTGCTTCACACAACCAAAGTCCGCGCGTGGGCCAGTACGATTTCGCAGTAGTTTTCGGCAGATACCGTGAAGATCGGTGCTCTTGGACCACCTACATAAATACTCTTTCTTCGCCAATACTAGTAGTACCTACAAAAATGCGCAGCAGGTCAGGCTTTCACCACGAGAAGAGAAGGTGACTGCTCTACCCACGAAGACGAAGGCGGGGCAGATGACCAGTCCCGGCCGGAGATAAACAAAGACGCACCGACGATGACGACATGGCTAACGACGAGCGCGCGGCCCACGGCAGGAATCGGTTCCCCTAGCTAGCTTCAATAATCAAAAGCCCATTTGACCAAAGAATCGTGGGACGTGCGGGATGGCGATGGACAGTTTATATACCGGCACAAAGTGCGAGCTGAGAAGGCGCCGCCCGGCCAGTGCTCGGACGGACCTAATTCTATTCTGGTCGACCGGTGAATAATCGCCAACTTCTGTTACCTTTGCTTATTACTCCCTCCGTTTAGAAATATAAGATGTTAGAGTATTATCCTGCAGCATCAATCTACTAGTCTTCTTTTTGGAACTGGATCAAGGCCCTTCTTTCCATTTTAGTTTTGTACCGAGTGCATATAGAATCCATCAGCGTAGTGGCATGGCCCCACATCTATATGCTAGGAGCAGTAACAGCATCTCTGGCCACGTCCCCCAAATGCCGTCCGTATTCAGCGCCGAATCGTGCAATTGCAGGTTGCCGACGGGTGGTGTCATCTTTGGAGCTCGGCCGTTCCCCCAGCCGCGTCCCCTAAACAAGCCGACAAACATGATTCTGCAAGAAAATAAATCAAAATACAATAGTGCATATAGAGTTTAAAAGGCACTTTCCTTTTCTTCACGACCACTTTCTCGTTCTCGATCTCAATCTTCTCATCTTGCTTGGACAAAGAACTCCCAACTTTGATCACTCTTTTGAGCTCGGATGAACAAGTTCAGCAAAACCTTGGAGGGGCTGTAACATACCGTAAATTCAATAGTCTCAAATATGGGGAAAACACGGTTCTATGCGTTGCATCCATGCATATAAAATCTTGAAGAACAAAAACTTTTTTTATAGAACTTGACAAAGTGATTGAAGTTCCACTTGAGCTAGTGATTTAGGACTAGTTCATCATGCTAAGTGTTTAAACTTTAAAATAATCTTCGATAAATTTCTATGTTAGGGAGGGTAGATGTAGAACTCGTAAATAAAATTGAATCAACACACAATACATTCTTATGAAACAAGTAAAAAACTTGATGCTTAACTTATCTTCTCTAAATCTCATTTAACATATGTGATGAATAATCCTTAGCACATGGTCACACCATCTAAACAAGATCAAATACATTCCTAACTTACCTTATTCTACCTTATCTTACACATCATTCATTCTACCAACAACTGTGAGTGACAGGAGTCATGCAGCAAGTAAAACATCAAAATACATAAACCAAACTTTGATCTATCTAAATCTTGACTTGTCTATTCTTTTCAATCCAACATTTCTATCTTAATCATCATAAGGATGAGATATGTACTTAATACCAAGTCTTAAGTAATATCTTGAACTTAATTTTAGTGGGTACGCTTGGATCAACAAGTATCCATTCCAAAGCCTTATCAAGTTTACCATTGTCAAGACCACCTTATCACCATCAATTCACTTTGGGAGTTGATCATGCTATGTACCTTGACTATATCCAGATTCAACTATAGTTCCTAGTTGATCTCAAGCCAGACAACACCCAAAATTCTATACCTCAAGATAGTACCAACTTTAGATAGGAAAACTTATTACTTCAACTACACTCTAGCTGAAGTGGACCTTGTTGACAGCTCATTAGTCTTAGGCCAATGAGTAGCCAAACCCATACAAGCCATTCATCCAAGTCATTTGAGCAACCTGTGACTATTCCTTGAAATCCATTCATGAGTTCATCTCATGTATACAGCCAATTCTTTGATGAATATAAACCTACTTCATACTGAGGGGAATTAAGTGGATGTAACACTCTATTTCAAACTAGGACATATACTTGATATGTCATGGTACTTTAGAGAGTAAGTCAAATATATGTTCCCATGCATAGTTAATGAATCATCTCTGTCCACCAATCATAGACATGTTTATATGGTTAAAAGACAGTATCTTGTCTATCTAATAAACCCTAGAACTCAGGTGATGAGGTGATCATTACCTTACACACTTGTATTGTAATTGTATTCTTCTTACACTAAACCCTAGTGTTAAGATAATAGGAATATGATTCCAGACATCTAGGTGAAAACTAAACCTTGTCCTATGGTTAATCTTACTAGAGGAGACAACACAATGAAATGGGTAAAACACACAAAGATTATCTTATGATTCTCATCATCAGAATATCTACAACCACTCACACCCATTTGTCAGTAGTGAATCTACTAAATGAAGGGGTTCGTAGAGAAAAACAAAAAAAATCTAACTAGCACAACACCACTGCCAAGATCTATCTATGAACTCATGTAGTAATAGGAAAGAGGTTTCAGTAACATACCATTGTAGATCGAAAGTGTTCTACGTTCGTGGAAACATTGGCGATGTAGTTGTACCTCATAGCCGACTTCAAGGTTGTGTTGCTCCTCGCATGTCACCTCCTAGATCTTGCCCGACAGCTCCAGTGCCACGAGTGGCATCACTTCCGAGGTTGCGCACATGTCCGGTGCCCAACGACGACCTCTGTTCTTCCTCCCGGGATGCGAAAGTAGATCATCTAGAATTGGGATCCAGCAGCACGACGGCGTGTCGGGTTGGTGTCATCTCTCACGCGTGTTCTTCATCTTGGAACCGTGCACACGAGATTCAACGAAGAGATAGAGAGGGGAAAACTGAAAAATGCCTTAGGAATTTCCCAATTTTTTTGGCAATATGGGACTGAAGGAGGAGGAGGAGGCCACCACGTGGCAGTCACGGGAGGAGGCGGTTGCGTCCAGTCCGGGTGGGCCCTACTCGCCCTCACACACGTGGACCAAAGTGGCAGATGGCTAGGGTGGGCCCCGCCTACTGGCTCGCCCGATCGCTCGCCCCACGCGGCGGCCCTAGGCTTGGCCGGTGGGATCCCTAGACGATGGATGCGGATGCCCCTTTGGGTGGCCTCCCTCTTGGGCCCTTTCCCTCTGGGGATTTGCCCCATTAGTGCAAGGTGCCCAAAAATTAATTTTATAATTAATTCCAATAGTTAATATTAAAAACATAAACATTTAGTCATCCTTTTTTATCACTCTGAACATATTTAGACTTTAACCAGAACACTTTTAGTTTTTCTTCTTCTTTCCGACTTTGACGATTCCAGCGGGATCTGGATTCCCATAATGACCCCCATGCATACCACGATGTTCTGTTGTTTGAACTACAAACTTCGAGTCTCATTCTTTTGTTTATATGATACATAACTTGTCCGATATTTGATCATTGTTATCATCATACCAATCTTATTACCAACAAGTTTACTTAACTTGAGTAGGCCAACCCACCTTAGTGTTGATATGAGATGCGCAAGCCCTAGTGGTTGACCTGGCCCATTGGAGGTAGATGCATAAAGGTGTTGTTTCCATGTAATGCTTACCTTGGAATGTGGTCGTGATTTGTGTATTAACCCCTAATAAGTGCCTTGTTGTGAGGTTAAACCAAGCTATCTTGTGAGTTGCACTATTGACCGAGAGTTCACCATTCGAGCGATGGAAAAGGGGAAAGTGGGCCTTCTTCAGTGGTGGAGACACATGATAACACTATGATGCTCGGCCAACCCGGAGTAGACGAGGGTGCGATCCACTGGCAGAGATACATGCATGTCAGAGGGGGCACCGCCCCCTAGATTTTTTAAAAATCATTGAAGAAATTTTTTTAGGACCTAGAAAGGTAAAAGTAGTGTCATTTGCCCCCTCCCAAAAACATCCATATTTCCGTTTCGCCCTTGGTATTATTGGCTGGCAATCTTCCTTTGATATACATGCTTCCATCTCACGCTATGGCATTCACCTCTTCTGTGGTGCTTGGACCTTGAACTCTTGGTGGATGGAAGCCTCTACATTCGACCAACACAAAATCATAGGAGGGATAGGATTTTTTCTTCCCACCTCGCTCCTTTACTTCCCCCGCTCCCGAGTGTTCCCCACAATAGAATAGGCCCCTCCCTGGTCCTCTCCGTCGGAATAGCCGGACGGAGTTGGACGAGAGGTGGAGCCGGATTAGCTAGGGGTAGGTTTATAGTGGGACTTCTGCCTGTCGATGCTGGAACTCTAGGTCCTTGCGGCCAGATCTAGAGACTAGGGTTTGCCCCTACTGTTCTTGAGCTCCTCTTGTCGATACTGGAGATGGTGATGACAACCACCGCACCTTCCAATAGATCAATTGTTGGTTGCTTCCCCCTGCCTAGCTTCTTCATATTCCTCTGATTGGCCATGGAGGCGAGGGGATGGAGAGGTCAAGCTGGGTGGTGCGAAGATCCGGAGGTGGTGGGGGAGTCTCTGCTCTGGCACGTTCACGCGATGCTGGGCGTTGGTTTTTGATGCATCTCTTCTGGGGTCTTCTTCTCTCGGCCGACCATGGTTGCGTCGGAGAGAAGTGGACAATGACAGACGGAAGAACCAACCCCTTCTCCTAAATCGCTTCCGCTCTGGATGGGGCGGCCACGCTTTCCATTGCCTCTCCTTTGCTGGCCTCGATGGCGAGGGAGTGGAGGTTTGTGCGGGTGTTGCTGCTGGTACTCGAAAGCGGTGTTGGAGGACCTTGGAAAATGTGTCCTCGGCAGCAGAGCCCAAGCGGCGATGCGATCTTTTCGTCGCTATCTTTAGCCGTAGGGACGGCGTTGCTGCGCTCGATCGATCGACTTTGAGCTTCTTCTTGCTCCTTCACTGGAGGAGCCTTTTTTACCTCGGCGCAGGAGGTAGTGCCAGCGCCATCCCAAGTGGTTAGCTCTAGTGTCCGTGCTTCGAGGTCGCCGGCGAGCAGCGACGGAGGACACCTTAGGCCTGATTGCTTTTCTACCTTTTGCCCCAAGGTCTTTTTTGTAATTGTAGAGGGCTTATCTTTAAATCTCTGGTTTTATACGGTGCAAGTGTTGCCAGAGGTCTCTTTCTAATTTGTAACCGTTGTTGTTTTAATGCAGTTTCCAAGACCTTTCGAGGCTTTTTTCCTGTTCAAAACAAAAAATTCAACCAGCACTAATATTTGTTTGCTTCTTTTCTTTGTTGCTCTATAGAGTGGTATCTCAACACCTGCACCTCGATGGTGTGTGCGTCCGTTTATTTGGACTCGAGCATAACGAATTTTAGCTTACATATATTCATTCATAAATTGGCACGACCAGCCCTCGATCGTGCGTGCATGCGGATTTCTCTCTTGTGATGAGCCAGAGTTTTGGCACGAACGTTCTGTTCGTTAGCAGTTTCGCGAAGCAGGGAAACAGTACCTGCAGATTCGCAAAATCGGTCTCGATGGGTATCGTTTTAACTGTTTGCTGTACGGTGATGGGCTGATGTCTACCGGTGCTATGTCCAGTCGCACTCGTTCTGCATGTACGGTAGCGACCAGTACTGAACTGCTGACCGGTGAGATCACGTTTGCGTAATTGCATTTATCGCGTTTCATTAGAATGGAGAGGACGACGAGCCGAGCTGTCGGTAATGGAACGGGTAACAATGACCCGCTAGGATTAGCTCACTTTGTAGTGGTTGACTTTGAGTCAGTGACATGTGGACCCTGTATATGATGGGACCACCCGTCAGTGACTCAATGTCAGCTGACTTGGAGTCTCATAAAGTCAGCCAATCTGTGCCCAACAATGACACGCCAATATTTACGCATGGCTCGTACCACGCAGCTACTGCCACTAGTTTCGTAACATAACTAGTTTCCGGGTGCAAAAATAATGCAGAGAAGATCAGCACCTGGATACTAGAGTACTGTAGAAAGCAGCGTAGAAGCAACAAAAAAAAGTGGAGACACCAAAAGGATTACTGCAACAAAAGCCTAGCTTAGCCACGAGACACTTACGCCAGTACAAGATCTTCAGATCGCAGTTCAATTTTTTAGTCTGATCGCTAGTACGGTCAGTCTTCAACGCAGACGACCTGCAGGCAAACCCCGATCAAACAACATCTCTCCCCTGTCGAGACCTCGCATGTGACACCGATTACCACAGCGACCTCTGTGTATTATTAATTTATTAATTACTAAGTAAATACTTTTTAGATTTAGAGTCCAATACTTTTTAGACTGTACATGAAAATAAAGCCCAAGTAAAATATCCATCGTCTACTGCCACTACTTCCCTCGATTTCCCTATTAATAAACCCTCACACTCTTTCGCCGCTCCGCACACGCACGCACGCACGCGAGGCAAGGCAAGGCAAGGACCGCCCAAACCCAGCACACACAGGCAAGGGAGGGAAGGGGGATCGAGATGAAGGTGGAGGTGGTGGAGGAGACCCTGGTGGCGCCGAGCGAGCCGACGCTGCGGCACGCGCTGTGGCTCTCCAACCTGGACCTCGCCGTGCCCAAGACCCACACGCCGCTCGTCTACTACTACCCCGCGCCCACGGCGGCGTCCCCTGGCAGCGGCGATGGAGATGCGGAGCCGTTCTTCGCGCCGGAGAGGCTGCGGGCGGCGCTGGCGAAGGCGCTGGTGACGTTCTACCCGCTGGCGGGGCGGATGGCGGTGGGCCCGGGGGGCCGGCTCGAGATCGACTGCAGCGGCGAGGGCGCGCTCTTCGTCGTCGCGCGGGCCGACTTCACCGGCGACGAGATGTTCAGGGACTTCGAGCCCTCCCCCGAGGCGCGCCGCCTGCTCGTCCCCTTCGCCGCGTCCGGCGACCCGCCCTGCCGCCTCGCCATGGTCCAGGTACAGAGTACAGACACACACACACACACACACACACACACACACACACACACACACACACACACACACAATCGCTTCTCCTCCTGTTCTAAATTTCCCGAGATTTTTACGCCGGCATCGAGGCCCCACCGAGGTCACAGTGAGGTTCCGTAGCAGACACAGTAGGTACATACAGTCCTCGCCATGGTCCATGTATAGTACATACAGGCCCGCCCTGACTCGTCGGTCGTCGCCAACTCGCCATGGTCCATGTAGAGTACATACAGGCCCGCCCTGCCTCCTCGCCATGGCCCTGCCTCCTCCTGTTCTGAATTTCCTGAGTTTCTTGTGCGCCCACGTCGGTGGAAAATCCGGGAGGCGTTTCCCCTAGACTGATTGATGACGGTCCCCTCGCTATCGCGTGTGGCCCTATAGCATCGAGGCCCCACCTTCACAGTGAGTTTTACTTTAATGAAACTTCTATCGGGGGCGACACAGGCCGAGTTCTTTTTTTTTTCTTCTCCGAGAGGCCGTCCTCCCCAGCTTTTTTGGAAAGCCGGTCTAAATTTTCTTTGAGGCTTTCAAAATAGTTAAAGTTAAACAAATTTGGAAGCCTAGCAAATTTTTTGAACCGGCTTCCTCAGAAAGCTGGGATAGGGCAGCTTCTAAAAGAAGCCACAAAAAAACGGGGTCACAGTTACCACATGTTAAGCCTGCATAAGGCCACTTACAATGCGGCGATGTCAGCTTTTTCTTATGGTTGTAGCGATAAATTTTCACTTAGTTAGAAGAGAGGATGAAAAAAAAAGATAGATGTCTTTTCTTAGCTAAGAAATGATTCCTTAAAACTAAGATAAGACTATTTTTCTCCATTGTACCTTATGTTTTCTCCTATCAACACAATTTCTTACTATAATTAGTTAATTCAAATTAATTCTTAGAGATGACCCATTATAAAACTTATTTTTATTACCTTATCTAGATTACGTAGGGCTGAGAGAAGACCCGCCTTCTCTAACATTGTACTTGCCCTAACCGAATGACGCGTCGAGTATTGGTTGGACGGAATTTGTTTTTGCGAGAATGGAAATCTCAATCTCGTCTCGAGAATAGTATAGTGCTATAATTTTATTCGCGGGTAGGGTTTTTTAAAAATAAAGATGCTGTCTGGCTTGTACTAGCTGTTTCTTGGACGGGCACGCGAGGTTCCGGGGGAGGATTTGCATGAAGCGTGCATGTGTGTGGCCTGTTTTTAGTTTAGTCGTCATTGATCCGAGAGAAGAAAGATTACTACTCCAGCTCGTGGCTGTCCATGAGCGATTAATGTACTAGCCCCGGAGCGCTAGCGGTGCGCTAGGCTGCCACGACGAGGAGAGGAGAGGAGAGGATGGCGACGAACTCAACTGTACTACTCCTACCTTGCGGGTGAGCGATCAATGCCTGGGCCTGGCGGGTGCGCGCTGGCGGTTTGGCCCCGGGGCACAGTACTAGTACTAGTATCAATTATTATCGGTTGGTCTCACGCTCCCAGGCCCCAGCGCGTCCCGGAACTGATAATAAAGCAGATAGACGGATGATGATCTTTCAAATTTGGGGACAGGACCGCAGGAGATGATCGTGATCTCATCTCATCTCTCGCTTGGTTGGTTGCAAACCACCGGCCAGCGCGTCCGCTTTGGCGTTTGCTTGCTCACGGTGGTTGGACAGTTCGCTTTTGGTGGTATCATCTTTCAAATTAACTGTACTTACGTTAATTTAGAAGGAGCAGTTGACCGTTACGATCAAGCCAGCCTTTTCTTCCCGACCAATTTCCCTCCGGTGAGTGAATGCTTTGTCGCGCAGGACGGCTCACTGCACTGACTACAGGCCCGTGCAGTCCATCCGTAACCGTAAGTGATGATGACCAGTGACCGCTACCAGTACACGACATCCATCGCGTCTCGGAAGTATATATCAAGAGGCTATTGTTTTTTTAAAGGAAAACTGATTGAAAATGGAAAAAAAATGATGATGTATACACATTCAATTCCCCTAGGAAAAAAGTTGAGCATCTGATCTTGACTGCCGGTCGTGGTCTCCCCGGACACTCCCAAAGCGCGCCCCGAGCGACACGGCGCGCAGATGGTCCACGCAAACAGCATGGCCGTCCGTCCCCAGTCCCCTGCTCGCGTCCGAGTTTCAGTTCAGTTTTGTCTCGCCGCGGCCACGTCGTGTCGGCCTCGATCGAGCGCGACTAAATAGTGGAGTATTCCGTGTGAGACGTTTTCTTCACGGCGGAGATTCCCTTGGTCACCGGCCGGCAAGCCAGCAGGGAGGCAGAGGAGTATTCTGTCTTTCTTTCAGTTTCAGCGCGAGTCCATGGATTCCGGCGGTGAATCAAATGTAGGATTGGCGGGAGCTGCGTACTAAAAAAGGTGAGATAAGATAAGATGAGATGAGATTCTCCTCCCTGGCAAACAAGGCTTTGTTTTTGCACACAACTTGCAACCCGTCGAATTTTTCCTGTGGTAGTCGTGGCACGTCAGTACAGAAATGGGGAACAGAACTCGGTACGCTCTGTCTCTCGTACACGCAGGAAAAGCAGAGGACCCGCTATCCAGAAGCTGATGCTCTGCCCCAGCGCAAACCCGTGGGATCCACGAGCTTAATCATGCAGCCGTGCGTGTCTGTGCTTCTTTGAGCTTGATCGTCCAAACCTTATCTTTCCCCAGATGGCCAGATCCGCCTCCTTTGTGCCTATCCGCATATAGGAGAGCCACTTGAGCAATTGCACCTGATGTGAATCGTTGAGGTCGACGTCGAACGCGACGGCTCTGCTTTACGCTACAGCTTCCCCCCAAAAGCGCCGCATAGCCGGAGCGATTGCCTCTTCTCCGATCAGGGTGCGCTTGCCGACGTGCCCAGCTGGAAGGATATCTTCTAGATAGGTTTTCTTTCCAAGACCGTGACTTGTATTAGCATTAATCAACTGTCCATTATCGATCAGTTAAATCTTTATCGGCAGCCGCCTGCAGTGCTGCCCGGATAGCTACCTGAAACTAATCTAGCTGCTTCCTGGGACATAATCACACAGCAGCCGTGGCCTATAGTTGCCATCGTGATGCTGATGCAGCCAACCGTTTTATCAGTAAGACAAGGCGATACGATCAGATTTCAGAAGTTGGCCCGTCACTGTTGACAATTTAGACAGAACGGAGTAGTGTATTACAGTATTATTGCCTCGTGCGTCAAGCAAGCGAGGCATGATGTTTGAGTATGGTTATTATGGCGTAACATCAGCAGGAGAAGCTGGTACCGGCTTCTCGCTGCCAGACCCCTGAAGCATCGACGATCTTCATGGCCATCGCGTGGAACATCTGGAAGCGCCGCAATGCGCTGGTGTTCAATGCCGAGGATGTGCCTCTTAGCGTTGTCTCTCACTGCTTTGGGCCAATAGATGCGCACTCAGGCAGCACTCGGCTAACTTGCTTAATTTTTGGTGGAATAGCTTTGATCCTCACTGAACTGACAGGCTAAAAACCCCTCCCTCTGTCCTCTAAAACCTTGTAAGAGACAATCTGGTTGATGATGATATAAAAGTTCAGGTTGGTTTAAGCCCGCCGTAGTCCGGTCAAAAGAAAAAGGAGATGCTTCGTAGATAGTTAAAGCCTGGGCAGCTCCATCGAGAACGAGATAATCTTGGGCATTGTACTGAGATGATCATCAATAGATAGATCACACAATTTAATTTCTTATGTGCGGTGTCATATCGTGTTGTTTCTTGGTTATCATTCGAATGATCCTCGACTGGGTTTTCGTTTTGCAGGTGACCTTCCTCAAGTGCGGCGGCGTGGCGGTCGGCACGGGCATGCACCATGTGACGATGGACGGTTCGGGCGCGATCCAGTTCATCCGGACGTGGACGTCCTTGGCGCGCGGCCTGGACGCGGTGTCCGTGTCCCCGTCCCCGCCGACCCACGACCGCACGGTGCTGCGCGCGCGGTCCCCTCCGCACGTCACCTTCGAGCACCCGGTCTACTCCCCGAGCAACCTCAACGGCCTTCCCCGGCCCTTCGTCACCCGCGTCTACGCCGTGCCGCCCAAGCTCCTCGCCGACATCAAGTCGAGCTGCGCCCCCGGTGTGTCCACCTACTGTGCGGTCACCGCGCACCTGTGGCGTGCCATGTGCGTCGCCCGCGGCCTGGCCCCCGACGCCGAGTCCAGGCTGCGCGTGCCGGCCAACATCCGGTCGCGCCTGCGCCCGCAGCTGCCCGCGAACTACTTCGGCAATGCCATCGTGCGGGACCTCGTGACGGTGCGTGTCGGCGACGTGCTGTCCCAGCCTCTGGGGTTCGTGGCGGACCAGATCAAGCGCGCCGTGGCGCGGGTGGACGACGCGTTCGTGCGCTCCGTCATCGACTACCTGGAGCTGGAGTCGGAGAAGGGCAGCCAGGCGGCGCGCGGGCAGTTCATGCCGGAGACCGACCTCTGGGTGGTGAGCTGGCTCGGCATGCCGATGAGCGACGCCGACTTCGGGTGGGGCGCCCCCAAGTTCGTGGCGCCCGCGCAGATGTTCGGCAGCGGCACGGCATACGTGATGCAGTCGCCCGACAAGGACGACGGCCTATCCGTGCTGTTCGCGCTCGAGCCCGAGTACCTGCACTGCTTCGAGAAGGCATTCTACGGCAAAGAATGACGACCCAACGCCGGTTATGAACTTATGATGAGCCTTTGGAAGAGCAGAGACACTTGGAGTGTCGAGTGCTGTATCATAAGCAACTTGTTAACTGATACCCTGGATGTGTGTGTGAAGGTTGCTCCTCTTTCTTGCACCTATCTTCACTGCGACATTCTGGTCTGGGTGTCTATATACAAAGTTCAGCGTCAGGTTTCCCGCGGCTGCTCATGAATTCGCTTCCAGTTCAGTGGTTTTGTCTCTATTAGTAGTTCCAAGCAGTGAAGATATACTCTGCGTCAGGTGTACACTTCGTGTAGGTACTGAATAGACACCCTACCACGTGAAATTGCGTTATTATTATGATCCGAACATGTCGAGGTAGGCACAAACATTATTCTACAAACGTGCGAATCTGTGAAATTGCGTTAAAATTATGATCAACTGTGCCACATAGGAAATACTTTGATTAGGTGGATAATATTGGAGTTTAGAATCTTTGACTCTTTTTGTGTGGGCCAACAACTGAGGTCATAAATTTTGATTGAATTCTTACAAGTTCACAATTCACAACGTGAACTACTGGTAGAAATTACTGATAATGATACATTTCGGTCTCATATCCTCCAGGCAAGAGAAACCCTACCACATGTGCATAAGAGTCTCGTTCATTTGCGGCCTGCCCACCGGTTTCCTCGTCTCCTATGGCCTCTCAGTCACCTGGAGGCAAGGAGAACAACATAATGACGTTTGGGAGCTACACTTAGTTTTTATTGTGCTATGTCCGAATGCTCTTGGCAACAATGTTCCTTCAGTGTTGGCGTTGTATAGAAATAAAGTCTCGCATCTCTATTCGTGTCGTGGATACGGTTGTCATGGTCAGCGCACCTGACATCAGAGAGCATATGGTGTTTTTGTCCTGTGGATCGACAACTCTTGGTCCTGTGGATCCGCGTCCAATGTAGTCTCATGTGTGTTTTGGTTAGAGGTTCTCTTGTTTTGATCTTGTGTGTTCTCGATCTCTTCACCCGTAGTTCGGCGCCGAATCAAAACTCTGACAACTTGTCATGGCTATGGGAGGGCGATAAATACATCAATTTAAAACATTTGAGGTTAGTTGAGCTTATGCAGGTTTTTGGTCTTATGCAGTTTGTTTACCCGACTCATGGTAGAAAGTTGAGATGCAAAAGCTGAAGCAAGAGATGATGAATTCAAAGAAAAAATTGCGGGGAATTTGAAGAAACTTGGTGTAGTGTAACTGTAAGTTTTGAATGGATCTTTGTCTTTCGTTTTTGTTTCAGTTTGTTCTGTCTGATTTAAATTGCTTTAAATTGATAAAGTCGGATTTGATAGAATATATGATATTTCTAGTGATATACCGATTTCTTAAAGATTGTTTTTATATAGATGTTAGCATATAATTCATGAAGAATCAAAGTGACGCAAAGTACACCCGGGCTGAATCGGAGAGAGATTCAACCATCCTTGGAACACACACAAGCACAAATGTTTACACCAGTAATTTTTTATTAAATCATCAAGACTAGTTGTGTATCTTTGAAATGATTCAAGTTTGGGAGATATCTAACATATGCATAATCTAAAAGTAAAAATATATATCATGCATAATTTTATCTTCAACGCCCCTTGACAAGAGATTTATCATCATTATTGTTTACCTATTCAAGCTTACTCCTGCATTTTAGCAATGGTTCAAGTTCATCACATGTATAGCAAGTGCCTCAAAAAGGTATAGCATGTGGAACTTATCTCTAATCGCCCCATGTCAAAAGATTTGCCAACATTAATTATTTCCTATATTTAGAGTCATTGATTATTACATATACTATTTAGCATCATTGTGTTATTGGGATATGTCATGATATTACTCAGTACTTATCCATGCAAATCTTTTAATTGTGCAATAATTAGCCATACAAACCTTTGGATGATCCATGCTGACCTTCCTCCCATAAATATTAACCATCTATTTGTAGAGCAATTTGGGAGCCGTCTTAAAAACATCCTTATCCATGAGGTGTCATGTTGATGTTATAATGGGTGGATTAGTGGGTTGTTAATGCTTCGGACCTCCGGTTGATTTTTTTCCCATATACTACTCGAGGCTATAAGTAGGAGGAAGACCAAGAGCGAACACATCCATACCGATGCCTCTCGCATCACCAAGTTGCTAGCCTCATAGCACAAGGAAGTTGTACTAAAACCACCTGTGAAGGCTACCAAGGCGACGACGATGGTTTCCAAGATGGTCGGCGCCCTCGTGCTAGTCCTCCTACTGGCGGTCACCCATAGCGATGGCGAAGTGACCCATTTTTGCTGCCGCATGGGCTGTTGCGACGGCAAGCCTGAACGTTGTGACCCATATCACCCGCCCATCACCGCTGCGGGACCATCCACTTTCCAGGCCGTGGCACCATCCAGTTTCCAGGCTACAACACCGTCCACCGCCGCAAAAGCGGGTGCGGCACCTCGCAAGATATTAGCTGTGAACTAGCGATTAAGTTGTCTGTCACGTATTATTTAAAGTTTGCCCTGGCCAAACTATCTAGCTATGTAACTAAATATATGTGGGTGCGTGTGTTGGCACCCAGATAGTTTAGCTTAGCTGGGTTCAAATTAAGGGCCGTCTATGGTATTTAGCTTGTACTCCTACAGTCCTACTGTGCTAGCTGCATGTACGGTGGAAACTTTTCCATCACGGAGTAATAAGATTTCATTAGTACTCTCTCCGTCCAAAAATAAATACTCCCTCCGTCCTAAAATAGATCTTAAAATAGATGTCTCAAATTTATTAAAATTTAGATGAATCTAGACACCATTTAGTATATAGATTCATCCAAAATTTAAAAAACCCAAGATATCTATTCTTGGACGGAGGGAGTATCTAAGATTTATTAAAAATTAGATAAATCTAGGTACTATTTAGTATATATATAGATTTATCCAAATTTTAACAAGCACACGACATATATTTAGAGACCGAGGGAGTATTTTTTTACTCCCAGTTAACCAAATTCAGCCCAAGAAAACAATGTACTCTCCAATCCAAATGTTGGACTATGTTTCTCTCGCCCAGTTAACCAGATTTGGTTGATTTGTTGTGCAGAGTAGTGCCGCCAGGGACATTTGGCCCACTGCTGGTTGATAGCAAATCAAATGGACTTGATTGAGTAGGAACCGTGATCGGATAGCTATAAACGCTAGAGAGCTCGTAGATGTTCGGTTACAATATGAAAGTGTTTTTGGGTCCTGAGTTCTAGTGATCTCTTCATTTAAATGAAATCAAAAATCATATTTACAAGTTTAAAAACAACTGAAAATAAATTTTGGGCATAATCACAACGTTGTATCCTATAAGCATGAAAATTAGAACCAGAAATTCTTTATATCATGGGCTATAAAAACTGAAAAAATCTAATAAAATTTAGAGATTTGAAATTGCGTATATCTAGATCTCACTTTTTTCATCTTTGTGTAGCTCATAATACAAAGAATTTGAAATTAATATTTTGCATGAAAACATTATTGGCTTCAGCTGGATTTATTTTTCAGAACTTTTTGAAACTTAGAAATATGATTTCGATTGTTTTTAAGAAACGAGATCACTAGTTCCATATGCACCAAATCTTCATGTATCCTTAATATCGTTAAAAAAACCGCATTCACATTTTTTTCTTCAGAACTTCAAAACACATGTATGTGTATCTGTAAGCAAAGTACTCATCGATGATTTAGCTTGGCTGGGCTTTAATTAATTGCCTATGATATTTAGCTTGTATTTCTACTATGCTAGCTGCTTGTATGGTGGAAACTATTCCACCGACAGAGTAATAAGATTTAGGCTTAGGTTTAAATTTAGTTAAATTTCGTTCAGTTTGTAAGAATGTGTCCTAATATGAATGAAACTTACATTTTCAGATTCTAATTCAAAAGTCTGTTAGGGGCGTGGCTGGTGAGAGGCGCACTCCAAATGCACATGCTCGTGACGAAGCGCCCCCAAATGATCGATCTGGCTCTATTGCTGGACGCTGATTGGGGATCATGACCGGATATGCTCTAAGGCTTGAAACTCGGTGAGAAATTTAACGAGCGCTCATTTGCTCGACTCGTTTAGTGAGCTCGTTGTAGTAACGAACATAGGCTAACAATGATTTTTTGCTTGTTACCATAAATTTGCTAAATGAGCGAGCTGGCGAACCTCGCGAGCTGCTTGTTAAGATTGTTGGTTAGAGTATTGACATATACGAGTTTGTTATGGAAGTATAGGATAGAGGTAGGATATGTTTCCATACAGTTCTAACTTGATTTTTACTACAAGATGATTTCTCTGTATGTTTATATATACTCGCCTCTAGGGCTCAATAATACATCTGACATATTCCGTCAATCCCTCTTTGTCGTTGTACATGGTATCAAAGCGGCAAGATCATTGACCTAGCCACCGTGTGCGCTTCCGCACCATGCCACCCCCGGGATCAAAGTTCGATCTCCATGATCTTCGCCGGGGGCCGCGCGACCTGTATCATGGTTTGTCCGCTAATTCATGATCGGCTGTCTTGGTGAGTCTTTTTTTGACCTCTAGATCGAGTTTTTTCTTTGTTAGTCATGGTGGGAAGCCAGGAAAAAAGTTCATTGGTATCATTTCTTTGAATTTACCGGTGTCATTTCTAATTTCTAAGAGTATTGCTTCACATACAAAGGATAATTAATTGTAAATTTTCGTCGGTGTCGACACCAATGAATACATGCTAGCTCTGCCCCTCACTTGGCTGTTTTTTTTCTGTTAACATAACGAACGTAGTCCCTTTATTTAGAAATATAAGACGTTCTAGCTATGTGAATCGAACGCATCTAGACGTCTTTTAGGATATAGGTTCGTAGAGGTTTATAGAGTGAATATACATACTAAGACATCTAGATATATTTATTTCACATAGATAAAATGTCTTTGACTATCCATAATGATTTTTTGCTCGTCGTCTTTTAACGAGTTTGACGATCCAAACCTTAACGGTCACGAGCTTAACGAGCCGAGCAGCTTGTTAGTCCAGCCTCGTCAGCTGCCGGTCGGAAAGCATCTCAGCTGCCGGTGTATTTATTGGTCCGGCGGTGACATGTGCTCCTTGGGAGCCAGTTAGCCAGCCGGCTTTCAGTTTTGTCCTAGGTTTGGTGGCGATCGTGACTCCCCTGACCTGAGCATGCACGTACGCGCGCGCGTGGGGACAGCACATACCTGCGCCACCACGTCGCCGAGGAGCAGGAATGTACCTGAGGAAGAAGAGGAACAGAGGATTGGTTGGAAACGCCATGAGGATTAGGTCCTGCCTATGGACGTACGTCCCGGCTATGCAGGTTGGAGATCGATCAAGGGGTTGGTGAACTGTGTGCACGTACGTCCCGGCTCGACTGCCCGTGGGAAATTAAGAACGTACACGATCGACCGATGATGGATCGTTGGGGTCAAGTAAAGCGGCACCTCATCGATGCGGGCCATAAACCAAGTCTGTTACTCCCTTCGTCTTAAAATACATGTCTCAGATTTATTAAAATTTAAATGAATTTAGACACTATTTAGTACATAGATTCATTTAAATTTTAAAAAACTCGAAACATCTATTTTAGGACAGAGGGAATACTACAATCATCGATCGGTCCTATTCCGAGACATGCGAGGCAGACTTGCATGGGTATCCGATTAGGGCAACTAGCCAACCTGCGTTCTTGGCACACCCGACACCTGTCCGGCTGTCCCAGTCAAATATGTCGTTCCAGGTTATACAAGATGGGCAGCCCTACGCGTTCTTAAGAGTATTTGTGTTTTTTATCCTCCGGATCTCCAGCCAACCACGTGTTTTCTTTTTATCAAAATTCCGTTTTTCTATATAAAGTCTCGTTTTTGCTACAACAAGTCCCGCTTTTACTACATGTAGCAGAAAACGGTTCGGTCTAAAAAATAGACTGGACCTCGCCGGAGATTTCGCCGAAGATCTCGCCGGTGACCGTGTAGCAAAAAAGTTGTGTTAATGTAGCAAACCCGACCTCACCGGAGACTCGCCGGTAGACCTCGCCGGAGCTTCGCCGGAAACTATGTAGCAAAAGAATTGTGCTAATGTAGCAAAACCGGAGAATAAGTGTAGCCAAAACTTTGCGCTATTGTAGCAAAACCGCTAAAAGTAAAAAAATGTCTAGCAAATCCAACTTCGCCGGAGACCTCGCCGAAGATCTCGTAGCAAAACATTTATAATATTGTAGCACCACTGTCAGACGACGCATGCAGCAAAACACTATGCCACGTGTAGCACCACCGCCGGTCGCACGTAGCACCGTTGATGAACCCATGTAGCAAACCCGGACGACATACGTAGCAGAGCATGTACCCTTGGGTAGCAACGCCAATGCCCTTGGGTAGCAAGGACGACACGCAGATATGCAACTCCGCTGGAGCGAGGCCATGGCAGGAAGGCAGGCCACTTCATCCTCGAGGTGCAGGGAGGTGCGCCGCTGCGGCGAGGTGCAGGCGGCGCCGCGGCAGAGAGGGAAGATCCCTTGCACCGGTGAGCCCTCTCCCGACCTTCCCTTGTAGCAGACTTGCCTAGTCCTTGAAGGAGCAACCACCATGGAGATCAAGGGGATGCTCCCGATAGCAGACATGGAGGACGAGACTCTCGCCGGAGACTCACCTATGGCTCTAGCAACTCCGGCGATGGCCCTGGCAGCAGACTCCTCCAGCGACAGGAGCCCTCGAAGGAGGCTCGATTTTGAGGTCAGGCGAACGTAGGGGAACGGGCGCGGCCGGGGATCTGGTCCTGCTGCGACGGCTGCCCACTCTGGCGGGCACGAGGAGCATGGAGGTGCGACATCCAGGGCGAGCGGCGCGATCTGCTGCGGCTGCACGCAACGGAGGCCTCGAGACAAAGAGGACTAGCAGTTACGAGGAGATTAAGACTGGAAAGAGAGGTACATGAGCGAGGCGGTCCGACCCGGGGGATGGATTCGTTAGATCCCCCGAGGGAATCGTATCCTTTTCCATATGCTAGTGGTGTTGGAGATATGCCCTAAAGGCAATAATAAAAGTGGTTATTATATCTTTGTGTTTATGATAAATGTTTACATTCATGCTATAATAGTATTAAACGGAAATACTAATACTTGTGTGATTTGTAAACTAAATTAGAGTCCCTGGTAAAGCCTCTTTATAATACTAGCTTGTTGATTAATAGATGATCGCGGTTTCTCGATCATGAACATTGAGATGTTATTAATAACAAGATCATATCATTAGGAGAATGGTATGATGGACATACTCCTATAGATAAGCGTAGCATAAAGATCAAGTCATTTTAATAGTTCGTTTGCTATAAGCTTTCGGATACATAGTAACCTAATTCCTTCGACCATGAGATCATGCTAATCACCATCACCGGAAGGATGCTTTGACATCAAACACCACACCATAACTGGGTGGCTATAAAGGTGGCATTGAGTGTTCAGAAAGTATGGTTTGAGGCACATGGATCAAGAGTGAGATTTGTCCATCCATATGACGGATAGATATACTCTGGGCCCTCTCGGTGGAATGTCATCCAATTAGCTTGCAAGCATGTGACTGGCTCACAAGGGATCACATATCAAGGGAACGAGAAAAGAGTACTTATCGGCAACGAGGTCGAACTAGGTATGCAGAGATACCGACGATCAAAACCTCGGATAAGTAAACTATCGTGAGACAAAGGGAAATTGGTATCGTATGTAAGTGGTTCATTCGATCGCAAAGTAATCGTAGAAATATGTGGGAGCCATATGAATTTCCAGATTCCTCTATTGGTTATTGATTGGAGAAGTGTCTCGGTCATGTCCGCATAATTCACGAACCGTAGGGAGACACACTTAAGGATTCGATGTTGTTTAGTAGATATGGAATGCTAGTAGGGATACCGAATGTTGTTCGGAGTCTCGTATGGGATCCGAGATATCACGAGGAGATCCAGAATGGTCTGGAGAATAAGATTCATATAAGGAAAGTTCGATTTCGGAGTTCAGGAAAGTTTCCGATGGTTCCATCGGAGAAGTTCTAGAAGGGTCTAGAAGGTTCACCGGACCCGAAGGGGAATGGTCCATGAATGTGTCATGGATATGTGGAATGAATGGATCATATCCTAGGTCACTTGGTGTTGGCATTTGCAAGAGAGAAATAAAGCTCTAAATTGAAAGTCAAACGAAGTTTGGAAAGTCAAACTGGAACAATGGTTTCCTAGTGGGAGAAGAAACAAGTCCTTCTCTCAATCCAACTTGGGTTTGGGTTTGGATTCAAACCCACCCCTCCCAAGGCTGCCCCTCCCTATCATAAATAGAGGGGGAGGGCTGCCCCAACAGAACATGCCCTTGCCCCTCTCCACCCGAGCCGCCGCCACCGCCGACCCGCCACCGCGCCGCCGCCTTGCGCCTTTGCCGGTCCGTCGCCGCCGCCCTAGCCGACGACACCTCCTCCTCCTCCCGGACTTCTAAACCCTAGATCTTCGGGAAACCCTAATCCACCATAACTCGCACTGGCTTAGGCGAAGCCCTGCGGGATCTTCCTTCTACCTCCGACACCACGCCGTCGTGCTGCCGGATTCACGAGGGGAGAACTACAACCTCCGCTGCCTGCTGGAACAAGGGAGAGGAAGGTCTTCATCGAGTACCTAACATGTGACCGACTGGGGAAGCACAGCCGGAACGCAGCGCCGAAAGGATCTTCTACGCGATCTTGAGATCGGCAAGTGTACGACTACATCACCCACGAGAATCTGCTCTCGTTAACCGCTTTGGAATCTTCGAGGGTGAGTGCTTCTATCGACTCGTTGCTACAATCTAGTAGATAGATCTTGGCTTGTTTGTGTGCATGCGGTAATTTTTTTTGTTTTCCATGCTACGAACCCCTACAAGTGGCATGTTCACTTTACATGTGAAGTTTCAAGGGAATGGGTGTGTGACATCACTACAGGAATGGCGCGGTGCGCCGACGGCCAGCCGCTACGCTGACGGCCAAATGTCGGGGCCGTCCGCGTAGGACCGGACCAGGCCAGCCCCCTTCGCCAGCCCTCGGCATAGCCGCACCGTCGGCGTAGGAGACCCTACGCCGACGGCTACCCTCGGCGCACGCTAGCCCTCGGCGTAGCTCGAAGACACGTGGCATTTGCCGGCCACGACAGGACGGACCCTAACGGCGGCAACATTACGCCGACAGCTACTGTCGGCGTAGAGTCAACCCAGATACGCCGACGGCCACCCTCGGCGTACCTCCTTTGCATTTGTATTTATTTTTGCACAAAATTATGATCTTATTTTGTATTTGTATTTATTTACTATTATTAATTAGTTATCTTCTATTTTTATTAATTGGATGAATTCGTACCCTCCGAATAACAGTCCATGCCCACATGAAATGCTGTTGCGAATTTTCTCACACCCCGAGAAATTTGCATCTTTGTATTTGTTATTATCGCATGTGTGTGAATTTTATGTATCACACATTTTGGAGAAGTTGTTCAAAGATTCAATGCTTTTATCGCAAGTGGTTGTGTCAACCCTCCTGAGGAGCGGACGATAGTTTCTCTTGTAGATATAGCATGTACCAGCTCTTCATAAGGATTGAGACCATGGAAGTATGAACTTTGCACTAGACCATAAGCTTCTGGAGGATGCTGAACTTCATGAATTTAACAAACACAAAACAAGAGAGAGCTACGCCGGGCTACCCCTGTAAGAGGAACGTCTAGGGGGTAGACGATCCGAGTGTGCACAGATCAGGGTTTCATCGGAGGAAGACCACGAGAACGTCGGAATCAGATGAAAACTTGCATGTGTCCCTAGCATATCTGTGTGAGTGTGGTGAAAGGTTGGTATAGGTGCTTGCATGTGTCCCCCTCCCATGAATGCGCTCTAACCTAGAAGCGAAGGTTCTGGACCTGTATAAGAGGAAATCTCCCTGTTCCGGTAAAACCGGGAAGGATAGTGCCCCAACTTGTGAACCAACATGGTTTTACATCATCCTATGACCTAAAAAACACAAAACAAGAGAAAGCTATGCCGGGCTACCCCTGTTAGAGGAACGTCTAGGGGTAGATGATCCGAGTGTGCACAAATTAGGGTTTCGCCGGAGGAAGACCACGAGAACGTCGGAATCAGATAAAAACTTGCATGTGTCCCTAGCATATGTGTGTGAGTGTGGTGAAAGGTTAGTATAGGTGCTTGCATGTGTCCCCCTCGCATGCATGCACTCGAACCTAGAAGCTAAGGTTCTGGACCTATATAAGGGGGAATCTCCCTGTTCCGGTGAAACCGGGTAGGATAGTGCCCCAAATTGTGAACCAACATGGTTTTACATCATCCTATGACCTAAACAAACACAAAACAAGAGAGATCTACGCCGGGCTACCCCTGTTAGAGGAACGTCTAGGGGGGTAGACGATCCGAGTGTGCACAAATCAGGGTTTCGTCGGAGGAAGACCACGAGAACATCAGAATCAGATGAAAACTTGCATGTGTCCCTAGAATATGTGTGTGTGTGGTGAAAGGTTGGTATAGGTGCTTGCACGTGTCCCCTGTCGTATGCATGCGCTCTAACCTAGAAGCGAAGGTTCTGGACCTGTATAAGGGGGAATCTCCCTGTTCCGGTGAAACCGGGTACGATAGTGCCCCAACTTGTGAACCAACATGGTTTTACATCATCCTATGACCTAAAAAAACACAAAACAAGAGAGAGCTACGCCGGGCTACCCCTGTTAGAGGAACGTCTAGGGGGGTAGATGATCCGAGTGTGCACAGATCAGGGTTTCGCCGGAGGCAGACCACGAGAACGTCGGAATCAGATGAAAACTTCCATGTGTACCTAGCATATGTGTATGAGTGTGGTGAAAGGTTGGTATAGGTGCTTGCATGTGTCCCCCTTGCATGCATGCGCTCTAACCTAGAAGTGAAAGTTCTTGACCTGTATAAGGGGGAATCTCCCCGTTCTGGTGAAACCGGGTAGGATAGTGCCCCAACTTGTGAACCAACATGGTTTTACATCATCCTATGACCTAAACAAACACAAAACACGAGAGAGGTACGCCGGGCTACCCCTGTTAGAGGAACGTCTAGGGGGGTAGACGATCCGACTGTGCACAGATCAGAGTTTCGCCGGAGGAAGACCACGAGAACGTCGGAATCAGATGAAAACTTGCATGTGTCCCTAGCATACGTGTGTGAGTGTGGTGAAAGGTTGGTATAGGGGCTTGCATGTGTCCCCCCTCACATGCATGCGCTCTAACCTAGAAGCGAAGGTTCTAGACCCGTATAAGGGGGAATCTCCCCATTCCGGTGAAATCGGGTAGGATAGTGCCCCAACTTGTGAACCAACATGGTTTTACATCATCCTATGACCTAATGAAACATAAAACAAGAGAGAGCTACGCCGGGCTACCCCTGTCAGAAGAACGTCTAGGGGGGTAGACAATCCAAGTGTGCACCGGTCAGGGTTTCGCCGGAGGAAGACCACGAGAACGTCGGAATTAGATGAAAACTTGCATGTGTCCCTAGCATATGTGTGTGAGTGTGGTGAAAGGTTGGTATAGGTGCTTGCATGTGTCCCCCCTCGCATGCATGCGCTCTAACCTAGAAGCGAAGGTTCTAGACCCGTATAAGGGGGAATCTCCCTGTTCCGGTGAAACCGGGTAGGATAGTGCCCCAACTTGTGAACCAACATGGTTTTACATCATCCTATGACCTAATTAAACACAAAACAAGAGAGAGCTATGCCGGGCTACCCCTGTCAGAAGAACGTCTAGGGGGGTAGACAATCCAAGTGTGCACCGGTCAGGGTTTCGCCGGAGGAAGACCACGAGAACGTCGGAATTAGATGAAAACTTGCATGTGTCCCTAGCATATGTGTGTGAGTGTGGTGAAATGTTGGTATAGGTGCTTGCATGTGTCCCCCCTCGCATGCATGTGCTCTCACCTAGAAGCGAAGGTTCTGGACCCGTATAAGGGGGAATCTCCCTGTTCCGGTGAAACCGGGTAGGATAGTGCCCCAACTTGTGAACCAACATGGTTTTACATCATCCTATGACCTAATCAAACACAAAACAAGAGTGAGCTACGCCGGGCTACCCCTGTCAGAAGAACGTCTAGGGGGGTAGACGATGTGAGGCCCGCAGATCAGGGTTTCGCCGGAGGAAGACCACGAGAACGTCGGAATCAGATGAAAACTTGCATGTGTCCCTAGCATATGTGTGTGAGTGTGGTGAAAGGTTGGTAGGTCCCATGTGGAAGTCCTAAGTGTGACCCCCTTTGTAGACATGCGTTAACACTTAGTAAAATCCTGGATATATACGTGGAAACTCCCGCCACGGGGCAACTAGAGCCTTTTTATGGCAAATTCGGCCAAACCTTTGCTTTCCATGTACATATGTCCTAAACAAAACCAAAACAAAAAGAAAAGTCCACTGGGCTACCCTCGTACGGAGAAAGCTATAGGGGTAGACCACCGGTTCTCCAGGAGTTATAGCACTTGGAAAATCTGTGAGATCATCTTATCTATACTTAAGTTGCAAAGGTTGAATTATACAATTCCATTATAGCATATAACTACATCTCGCAAGATGACCATTAGACTCTTGAACAGAGATCCTGGTTCTGTCAACCCTCCTGAGGAGCGGACGATAGTTTCTCTTGTAGATATAGCATCTACTAGCTCTTCATAAGGATTGAGACCATGGAAGTATGAACTTTGCACTAGACCATAAGCTTATGGAGGATGCTGAACTTCATGACATAAACAAACACAAAACAAGAGAGAGCTACGCTGGGCTACCCCTCTTAGAGGAACGTTTAGGGGGGTAGACGATCCGAGTGTGCACAGATCAGGGTTTCGCTGGAGGAAGACCACGAGAACGTCGGAATATAATGAAAACTTGCATGTGTCCCTAGCATATGTGTGTGAGTGTGGTGAAAGGTTGGTATAGGTGCTTTCATGTTTCCCCCCTCGCATGCATGAACTCTAACCTAGAAGGGAAGGTTCTGGACCTGTATAAGGGGGAATCTCCCTGTTCCGGTGAAACCGGGTAGGATAGTGCCCCAACTTGTGAACCAACATGGTTTTACATCATCCTATGACCTAAACAAACACAAAACAAGAGAGAGCTACGCCGGGCTACCCCTGTTAGAGGAACGTTTAGGTGGTATATGATCTGAGTGTGCACATATCAGGGTTTCGCCGGAGGAAGACCATGAGAACGTCGGAATCAGATGAAAACTTGCATGTGTCCCTAGCATATGTGTGTGAGTGTGGTGAAAGGTTGGTAGGTCCCATGTGTAAGTCCCAATTGTGACCCCCTTTGTCGACATGCGTTAACACTTAGTAAAATTCTAGATATTATAGTTTTTTCTATAATAGTAGACACCAAATAATATATTATGATTTGTTATATTAGTAGACATCAAATAAAGTTTCTTGTATAATTTGTTATTAATAAGAAAAATAAAAAAACCTAGCTACGCCGACGGCAGCCCTCGGCGTATGCCTGGCCGTCGGCGTAGGTCTAAGTAGAAAATCGCCCATGCTACGTCGACGGTAGCCCTCGGCGTATGCCTGGCCATCGGCGTAGCCCTATCAATTTAGGGCTGCCCGTGCGGCCCACCCGGGCCAGTGGCCACTCCTTCCACTCTCCTATCCCCAGCCTCCCGCGCCCGCCCCCGACCCCGCCGCCACCAGCCGCCGGTCCCCGAGCTCGGGGCCGCCGCCGCCCGCTCAGCCCCAACCTCCTCCTCCACCATCCCCTCACCTCCCCCGAGCCGCCGCCAGCACCCCCTCCCTTCCTCCCCCGATCCACCACCGCCAACACCCCTCCCTCCCCCGAGCCACCGCCGCCAGCACCCCCTCCCTCCCGCGAGCGACCGCCGCCACCACCCCCACTCTCCCGCCGCCTCCCCCACTGCACCGCCACCACCCCCACTGCCCCAACCCCACCCCCACTGCCCCGCCGCCACCCCCACTGCCCCGCCCCTCCCCCACTTCCCACCCCTCCACCGAGCACACCCTCCCCCATAGGTTAGTATTGGTAATTTTAGGTTTGTTGTTAGTTTTGTTAGGTGTATTGTTAGGTGTAGATAATTTTAGGTGTATTGTTAGATAGTTGTAGTTATTTAGGTGTATTGTTAGTATTGTTAGGTGTAGTTAATTTTAGGTGTATTATTAGATGTACTTAGTTATAGTTATTTAGGTGTATTGTTAGTATTATGTTAATATTTATATGTAACTATTTTATATTGTAGATGAGACAATAATGAAAATAGTGTTAGTGCCGGGCATATGTGCATTGTATATTGTAGATGAGACAATAATGACATTTGTTGGATATTTAACCATATTTTCATTTTTTTGCAGTTACCGGAGGGTGAGCGGGGGGAGTGTTTCGACGGCGGGGTCACGGATCATCTTCGAAGATTTGATCACGCTTCGAGGGTGAGAATTCGTTCACCTCTCTTGTACCTAGGTTTATTTTCGTGTCTAGATCACCAAGTCTGTCGCGTCACCTAGGCGTCATCCCGATCGTAAGCGTTACGCGACTTAATATGCATTAGTGGTCTCGCATATTTTGGACCATAACGCTTACGGCTTTTATCGGGTAGTCGGCAGATTCGTAGTTGGGTATGGTTCTCCCTGGCTCTACCTCGATTCGAGACAGGATTTCGGTGGCGCCTCCTCGTTGTTGTCCGGATGCACATCCTCTTGGCTTTTTGTCGAGACGTGTATCATGAGAGCAGCGGAGAGGTGCTGCAGAAATTCTGCTCGGATCGGGGTAGAACCAGGGAGAACTTACCCAATCTACGGATCCGGTGGCTGGTTAGGACCCTCTTTTCCTATTAGACATGTAGGTTGATGAATGCGTAAAAATATGAAGCATTTAATCTCCCGTTTGATATAAAATGTTATATTTTTTGTTTGTCTCCCAACAAAGCAGAAGAGGATGGCTGATAATGGGTGGATGTACAGTGGCCGTATTAGTGCGACTAATAAAACAAACGATTGGGTATGGAACACTCATTTGTTAGTGAATGAGTTTGCGCGTGGTTCGAAGGAAATGGTTCGGGTACTTTGTCCCTACGCTCATTGCACTAAGCGTCATCATCAGGGAAAGGATGACATGTATAAACACCTTCTGCAATATGGGTACATGTCTAACTATGTCACGCAAGTCGACTTTGCTCGGTACGAACGTGACAGAGGTGAGGTGATGTGTCAGTGGCTCAATGGCAATGAGCACGATGGGATTAGAAACATGCTAGATGATCTCATCGATGCCGACTAGCCGAATTCGCCACCTCCACGGGAGGAATCACCAGAACCGGAGGAACAGCTAGAACCGGAGGAACCGGAGCCAACCGCGAAGGCCTTCCTTGATATGATGGCCGCGGCTAAGAGGCCTCTGTATGAGGGTGCAAAGATTTCTCAGCTCGATGCCATCTCTCAGTGTCTAGCCGACAAGTGCCAGTACTCTGCCACCCGTTCTCACTTTGAAGCTAATCTGAGAACATGTGGTAACATGTTGCCTGAAGGGCATTGTCTGCCTAAAACCTTTCACAAAACGAAGAAACTCATGAAGGAGCTCAACATGGATTATATAAAGATAGATTGCTGTCCAAAAGGTTGCCTTTTGTTTTGGAAATAGTTTGCGGGTGACAAGTACTGCTCCATTTGTAAGGCCTCTAGGTATGAAGAAGATAAAGGGGAAGGATGGTCAGGTATCTCCCATTCATAAAAAGAATCTAGTGGATTTACTTGAGTGAGGAGACTGCCAAACAGATGACGTGGCACAAGAAGGGGAAAAGATACGAGGACGAGCACGGACGGAAGAAGATGGGACATCCATCTGATGGTAAGGCATGGAAGAACTTTGATGACAAATACCCCTAGTGGGCAGAAGAGGCTCGGAATGTTAAAATTGCGATAGCAACAGATGGCTTCAACCCATATGGTATGTCGACGACCTCGTACAACTGCTGGCCGGTGTATGTTATTCCGCTCAATCTCCCTCCCGGAGTATTAATGCAACAGAAGACCATGTTTTTGTCGCTGATAATTCCAGGACCTGAGTACCCGGGGAAGAACTTGAGTGTCTACATGCAACGGATTGTGGATGATTTGAATCACTCTTCGATACACGGGACGTTGACATACGACCGAGCATCAAAGAGAAACTTTTTGATGAAAGTTTGGTTGCAGTATACTATGCATGACATGCCCGGGTACGCCCTAACATGCGGATGGTGTACAACTGGTAAGTGGCCATGCCTAGTGTGCAGGCACTGACTTGAGTTCCTTTGGATAAAGTCGGGTCGCAAGTATGTTGCATTTGACACGAATCGACAGTACCTCAAAAGAAATCATTCGTTCAGAGAAGATAGAAAGAACTTCAAGAAGGGAAAAGTTGTGCATGAAGTAAAAGAGGTACCAAAGTTCGAGGGTGCAACTGTTGACTCCGAGCTACGTCCTCTCGTGCCCGCGGCGCTGGGAACTGGCAATCAATTTGCGGGATATGGTGTAACGCATAATTGGACTCACGTGGCAGCCTTAACGAATCTCGTGTATTATAAGGACCTTAAACTTCCCTATAACATCGATGTGATGCACACCGAAAAGAATGTCGGGGAGTCCCTTTTTCACACAGTCCTAAACATTCCTGGGAAGTGAAAGGATAATGTCAAGGCTAGAGTCGATGTTGAGAAGCTTTGTGATAGGAAGAGATTACACATGCAGCCTCCTACTGTCCGTCGAAAGAATTGGTTCAAGCCGCATGCCTACTACTGCCTTGATAATTTCCAAAAGATGGATTCATTCAGGTCGATCAAATACGTCGTGATGTTCCTTCACGGTTATTGTTCGAATATAAGTAAGGGAGTCAATCTTTCAACGGGACAAGTCACCGGGATCAAGAGTCACGACTATCATATATGGATTGAGCGGCTGATGCCGGTGATGGTTTGAGGGTATCTCCCCGAGAAAGTCTGGTGAGTGCTTGCAGAGTTGAGCCATTTCTTCCGCACGCTCTATGCTAAGCAGATATGTCCTCTGGTTATTGAGAAGCTGCAAGTTCAGGTGCCGGAGTTGCTATGCAATTTGGAGATGATCTTTCCGCCAGGCTTCTTTACTCCGATGGCACATCTCATTGTTAACCTCGCGAATGAGGCACTCTTGGGGGGGTGCAATTTTGTTGGCGGTTTTGTATTGAGAGAGAGTTTAAGTATATTCGAAAGATAACTGGAAACAAAGCCAAGATTGAAGCATGCATAGCTGAAGCAACATGCCTTCGGGAGATGGCAGACGTCGTGACAACCTACTGGCCCGATGATGTTCCCACTATGCATGACCCGGTATCTCGTTACAATGTCGACCTGCCCAAGAATGACCCCAAGCCCGAACTATTCCAATTTCCCGGTGGCAATGCCGGTAAAGGACTAAAATATAGGTTGCCGAAGGAAGAGAAGGATTGCATAATGCTCTATGTGCTTATGAACATGAAGGAAGTGGTCGATTTCATTAGGTAAAATGGTGAACAACTTATTTTCTCTATGCATAATGCTCTATGCAGCTAGTAACTCGGTCTCCGTCTAATGCTTATTTTCTCCTTCTTAGTGATTTCACGGATGAACAGTGGTCAGGACCGACGGATCCCTCTCCCATGGAGTTGGACACTCTACTAAAAGAGGGTGCTCCCGGAAATAAAAAAACTTTGTGTCCTGGTTCATGGAAAAAGTAATTTCTAACCTGTCCCTCTTATTCCACGTAACTACTGAACGCAACAAATTTGAATTGTACCTGTAGGGAGCTGATCCCAACATTGAGATGTCAGATGAGCTGAAATGTGTTTCCCAAGGTTGTAACCGTGTTGTCATGAAGTATGAGAAGTATGATGTGAATGGGTTTCGCTTCCATACAGAGACGCACCAGAAGGGGCGACCGAATGCAAAAAGGGTAAATACCGGGGTGTTCACCATAGGATCCGATTCCCTTGATTACTACGGAAGGTTAGAGAATGCATACGAGATGACCTTCAATCGTACGAATGTCAAACTCAATCTTGTTGTGTTCAAGTGCCACTGGTTTGACCCAAGGGGTGGACTGAGAAGGACCTCTCCATGGCGTACTCGTCGGCAATACCATGACAGTTGGAGCCCACCGTGGGGCAAGAAGCGCTTCAGGCTCTTCAGCGGGCGAGGAGCAAGATCTTCACGGGAATCGGCAAAACGTAGCCATCGGTCGTGTTCTCTTTTCCGGCAACATTCTGATCGTCCCTCCCGATGAGTTATGGATCCCGGCAAAGACGAACCCTACTCGATGCTTGATCGGCCCCATCGCAGACATCCACCTCTTCATCGGTGAAACCGACTCGGGCACTAGTTCCCTGGGAGTCGGAGGAGCGTCAAGACCCGCACGGATCGCCTACGGGCATGATACGTTCGCGGAAGGATCGATGTCGGATCTCTCCTCGGAGTTTGTCGATAAAGATCGGAAAATTCAAGGCCCACCGAAACCGCCCCTGTGTAGGATATAATGGTGGAAGATCGCTGCAAGTCCGCCAGCTTCGCCCGTGCGTCTAGACAGCAGAGATCCAAGTTTGTCGGCATGGTTATCATCTTCGATCTGGCGCGTTGCATTCAGAGAGAGAGCGAAAACCCCTGCAATTACCTTGCAAGGTGGCTCCGTATACGAGCCGATCTGGCACACTACCCCAATGATGATGCTATGTATCACTTTGTGGAAGGACTAGACCAGGGAACACTTCTCCGGCATTCTCTAAGGCGGCAGCACGCTTCAGGATGCCTCACCTTCGAAAGCATGGTAAACACTGTCAACAGCTACGCGGAGGCAGAGGGAACGGCTCAGGCGCTCATTGACGGAGCGCCACCGATTCAGCCATAGTCACCACCACCTCCGGCCGCCATCGCCGCAGCTGTGCCACCACCTCCAGTCATCATCGCGCCCATTGCACCTCCACCCCCGTCATCGAGGAAGCCCCGGCACCCTCCGACTCTGTGATTGACGCGCTTTACACTGACTTTAGTGCAGATTAAGAGGAGATAAATTTCAGCCCGGAGGAGCTAGACTCTGCTATCCAGGAGATGGAGGAAGATTACCAGCGCGACGAGCAGGCCAATAACGCCGTCGCGTCCCGAGAAGTGTTCGTCACATTGTGACGGCGATGGATGAAGATCAACCCGGGAGAGCTCTGACTACAGCGCTGGACAAGGGGAAGGGACCACCTCTTGCTGCCGACAATGATCGCGCAAAGGACATGCCCCCTCCGCCTAACCCAGTGCAGCAACCACAGGAACTCGGCACCGGCCCGAGCAACAACAACACCGCAAACTTGTCGCCTCCGGCATCTACGTCTGCCGCTGCCCAAGTCACTCCAGCTGATAGAGTGATGTACGGCAATCTCCTCGTCGAGCCTATGACTGTAGCTCATATTTGCAATGTAGTCCAGCTTGACGAGAAGCGCCAGCAGCTGCTAGAGGAAGCACAGGCCATCGCGGAGCAAGGCGCAAAGCTAGATCGAGATCTAGCCAACGCGCAGAAGTCAATCGAGAAAGCCAGAGCAATGGAGGCTGAGTACAAGACTCTGCTGCAGCAGCAGAAGGCCAAGAAAGCTCCGGCTCACGTCATCAACGATCCTGGTGTGCGGCAAAACCTAGGATGGGCTCCCCCGAAGCCGGCACAAGCCAAGGCATACATTGACAGTGAAGGCAGGCAGGTGATGCCCATTCCTCTCCTCAGCCTCGCCGTTGCCAAGACCCTTCTTGAGCAGGATAGATCACCTGAAGCGGTGCACCAGGTCTATGACCTAGTGTCCAAGGCGGTGAAACCGTAGGAAAAGGCCACCTCTCAGAGGCTTGAGTCTGACCCAGCGTTTTGCCAGTCTAGCCAACATAAGCCGCCAAGGGACAGATCTCCTCTTGATATCGGGTCTCAGACGGGTTCATCAGAACAAAGACGGAGGGATGCGCTCAGCAGGAAGGATTCTATCCCCATATCCTCCGACCATGGAGGCAAGGCCCAACCTCGTCGCCCATCGCCACCGCCCCGCTTCCCCCGACATCGCGAAGGAACCAAGGCTCACCGACGTACGGATATGCCCCCGCCAAGGCAGAGTGGCATTGTCATCCGTGACAACACGGAGCAGACCCGTCATGACGGAGAGCGCAACCAGGGACACAAGAGCAGGTCACGCCATGACCCTCCGCGTCCGACAAGCAACCGCGACAAGCGTGAGGCATCGCAGGAGGGTAACAGCAAGAATGCTAACCCACCGCCACCGCCGCCTCCGTCGCCACCCAGTAGCCACCATGGCAGAGGAGGCCTGCATCGTTCACGCAGCCTGTCCCCTGTTGGCAAGAAGAAAAGGAGCTCGGAGCCATACGACGCACGTTCACAGATAGACAAGATCCATGAGGCCCGGGAAGGACCATACCTGGGACCATGTTGCTTTGGACCTATGATACGGTCCGCAGCTTACCCAAAAGGTTTCTGGATTGACAAGACCATCAAGCCCTATGATGGCACCGCCAAGCCATCTACATGGTTGCAGGACTACGACAACGCGGTGGAAATCGCCGGGGGTAGCCCCAACGTCGCCGTCAAGTACCTCTCATTAATGTTGGCGGGCATGGCCCGTCAATGGATTGACGACTTGCCAGAGAGATCCATCTGAAATTGGTTGGACATGCAAGAAGAGTTCACCAAGAACTTCGAGGGTACGTATAAGCGTCCCTGCACTATTGGCGATCTACAACGGTGCATGCAAGAGAAAGATGAGACATCTCACGCCTACCTCTCCTTCTTGCTGGATATGAAGAATTCCTGCGCAGGAGTGCACACTCAGACCGACATAAGCTGAAGCGCTTGCAGGACAACCACCAGCTTGACTTGAACCAGATGATTCAGTTGGCTAGTGAGTTCGCAGCTGCTGACGATGATGCTCGTGGCTCCCTGCCGGCAAGGGCCGTCCCAAATCAAGCTCGTAGGAACAGCAGCGACAAAGCGGAAAACCGCACCAGAAGAAAAGCAAACTCCCGACATGGTCGCTATGACCTTTGCAGGACGAGGTGATGGCGGATAGCGTGGCCGAGGACGGGGAGCCGGTCGTGGGCAGCAGCGAGGAAGTGAAACTACCTCGGCAGCGCTCCGCGTTCCCCAAACCTACGAGGAGTACCGTGATATGCCGTGCCTCGTACACCTCGATGCCAACGGCAAGGCCACCCACACCAATCGCCACTGCAAGTTCGTCAACGACCTCAAGGAAGACCCAGAGTCCGGCTACAAGCGAAGTCGGAAGAACAGACCGCGAGGCAAGGGCAAGGGGAAGAAGGAGGAGGAGTCCAAGGATTCAAGTGACATGGATGAGGATATTGACCCCAAGCATGCCGCCAAGAGCGACAACAAAGGCAAGAACCCCTTCGCGAAGAAGGCGGCAGTTTTCCACACTTTCCTTGGCACCCCCACCGTCCGACAACAGAAGTCCTCTATGAGGATCCTGATGGCTACTCTACCCCCAGTTCCCCAGTACCTACGCTGGTCGGAGATTCCAATTACTTGGGACAGGAAGGATCACCCAGACCTCATCGCTACGGAGAACCAATATGCCATGGTCATCAACCCCTTGATTGACGGCAATGAGTTCACCAAATGTATGGTGGATAGTGGAAGCAGCATCAACATCATGTACCTGGATATGCTGTAGAAGATGAACTTGACGGAGGCAAACCTAAGACGGACCAACACCATCTTCCACGGCGTAGTTCCTGGTCGGGAGGCTCGGTCCCTTGGGTGCATCACATTTCAGGTCGCCTTTGGTGATGTTAATAATTACTGCCATGAGCGCATGACCTTTGAGGTAGTCCCCTTCAAGAGCGTGTACCACGTCATATTCGTCCGCGACATATTCCACACCTTCATGGCCAAGCCATGCTTCGTCTACAACAAACTCAAGATACCCGGACCAAACGGTGTCATCACCGTATCTGTAAGCTTTGCAAAAGCTAGGGACTGTGAAATTGGAGAAGCGGCCTACGCATAAGCTGTCGTCTACAGCAAAGAATTCAAGGAGATCCAGGTCAAGGTCGATGCCTCAGATATGCCCGCGTCGAAGAAACAGATTTTTGACTCCGCTACAGCATTCAAGGTCGCCATCGAAACCAAGTTGGTGGAACTTGTGGTAGGCGATGCCTCCAAGACCACCGCCATTTGGGATGAACCTAGATCCCAAATAGGAAAGCGCGCTCGTCGAGTTCCTCCATGAGAATAGGGACATCTTTTCCTGGCAACCTGCCGACATGAAAGGTGTACCTAGGGAACTTGCCGAGCACAACTTGAATATTGATCCAAAATGCAAACCAGTGAAGCAACCTCTACGACGCTTTGGAGATGAGAAGAGATGCGCCATAGGCAAAGAGATAGCTAGGTTACTTAAGGCTAGTTTTATCCGAGAAGTCCTTCACACCCAATGGGTGGCCAATCATGTACTTGTCCCCAAAAAGGGAACCAAAGAATTAAGAATGTGTGTTGATTACACCGGCTTGAACAAAGCGTGTCCCAAAGATCCATTTGCTTTGCCTCGCATTTACCAAGTCATTGACTCGATGGCTGGCTCAGAACTTTTGTGTTTTCTACATGCATACTCAGGATACCACCAGATCAAGATGAGCAAGTCGGACCAATTGACCACTTCGTTCACTACACCCTAGGACACGTTCTGCTATGTCACGATGCCCTTTGGGCTGAAAAACGCAGGTGCTACGTACCAGCAGACAATGCAGCGTTGCCTACACGATCAAATTGGTCGGAACGTTCACGCCTATCTGTATGATATAGCGGTGATGTCTAAAAAATCAAATGACTTAATCTTCGACTTAAGATAAACCTTTGATAATCTCCGGAAATACAACATGATGCTTAACCCTAAGAAGTGCGTCTTCTGGGTTCCAGCTGGCAAATTGTTGGGCTTCATCGTTTCCCAACATGGAATCGAGGTCAACCCAGATAAAATCAAGGCCATCTTAAACATAAACCGTCTGACATGCCCAAAGGACATACAATGACTAATAGGTTGTGTTGCAGCAGTTAGTCGGTTCGTCAGCCGACTTGGAGAGAAGGCTCTACCGCTGTACAAGTTGCTGAAGAAGGCGGACAAATTCACGTGGACGGACAAAGCAGATGCAGCATTGAAGCAGCTCAAGGAGACACTTTCCTCAGTGCCTATCCTTGCAGCACCCAAGCCTGGAGAGCCCATGTTAATTTACATGGCGGCCACCAACCGGGTAATCAGCGTCGTCGTCGTGGTAGAGCGGAAGGAACTAGGCTATGAGCACGGAGTTCAGCGACCAGTTTACTATGTAAGCGAGGTCTTGACGGAGTCCAAGCAGCGTTACCCGCACTACCAAAAGATAGCTTATGGAGTATTCCTTGCTTCTCGGAAGCTGAGGCATTACTTTCAGGAGCACCCAATCACAGTGGTGAGCAAGACTCCACTGTCCGACATCATAAACAACATCGACGCTATAGGAAGGGTCGCGAAGTGGGGCATTGGACTTGCCGCCTTCGAGATCATCTACAAGAGACGTGACGCTATCAAATCTCAAGCCTTGGAGGATTTTATCGCAGATTGGACGGAGATGCCAGATGCTACCCCATTGTCGGAGCTAGAATCCTGGGTGATGCACTTTGACGGATCAAAGCTGCTCAATGACTCGGGGGTTGGTGTATTGCTACAGTCACCAATTGGAGACAAGCTACACTATGTTCTGCAGATCCACTTCGAGGCTATGAACAACATGGCAGAGTATGAAGCACTCATTCACGGATTACGCGTAGCCAAGGATATTGGCATCAAGTGCATAGTTTGATATGGAGATTCCGACTTGGTTGCCCAGGAGGTGGCTGGCACCTGGAATGCGCGGAACCCTGTGATGGCGGCATATCGAGACGAAGTGGACGAGATAGCCAAGTGCTTCTTGGGCTACGAGGTCAAGTATGTACCTAGGGAGCAAAACGAGGCGGCAGATCTGTTGTCTAAGCTTGGATCAGGTCACAAATGAATTCCGCCTGGAGTTTTCCTGGAGCATCTACGGACACCCTCCGTGAAGGGAGCAGACATCGACAACCCGGATAGAGTTGACTCTTTCATCCACATGGTGGCTAAGGTCCCTCCGGCTTGGACAAAATCGTTCATGGAATATCTCGAACACGGAACTTTGCCCGACGACGAATTCGAAAGACGGCAAATAGTACGTCGAGAAAAGGGCTATACCATAATCAATGGACAGCTCTACAAAAGGAGCACTACTGGTGTATACCTTAAGTGTGTTTCCCAGCAAGAAGGTATTGAAATCCTACGCGAAATCCATCTTGGAGATTGCGGGCATCACGCCGCTCCCCGATCTTTGGTCGCTAAAGCCTTCCGGCAAGGATTCTACTAGCTGACCGTGAAGGCAGACGCCGACAAGCTGGTTGAGACATGCATGGGTTGCCAGTATTATGCCCAATAACCACATGTTCCTGCTGAAGAATTGCGAACAATACCAATAACTTGGCCATTTGCAGTCTGGGGGTTGGACATGGCGGGTCCGTTACAAATGGCACCATGTGGATTTACGCATCTGCTAGTAGCAGTTGATAAATTCACAAAATGGATAGAAGCTAAATCCATTAGAAAGCTCGATGGGGCAACTGCCCTTAGGTTTGTCCGAGATCTAGTGGTGAGATTTGGTCTCCCACATAGCATTATCACCGACAATGGGAACAACTTGTCACTTGGAGAAGTGGAGGCTTATTGTTGGGACAAAGGCATCCAACTTGACCTTGCATCTATGGCACACCCACAGTCCAATGGTCAGGTTGAGCGAGCCAATGGATTAATTCTACAGGGAATCAAGCCACGTCTTGAGGCACCGCTACATAGAGCAGCTAGAGCCTGGGCGACAGAATTGCCATCAGTGTTGTGGAGTTTACGAACTACACCTAATAGATCCACCGGCTACACCCCTTACTTCATGGTATATGGAGCAGAAGCCATCCTGCCTTCCGACATCCTTCACGATGCACCAAGAGTTGCCGCCTACGACAAAGATGACGCTGAAGAATCCATACACCTAGATGTGGACCTTCTTGAGGAGGAGCGTGTTTTGGCATGCCAAAGATCCGCCATCTACCAGCAGAAGCTACGCAGCTACCATAGTCGCCGTGTTCGGCATCGCTGGTTTAAAGAGGGGGATTTAGTGCTCTGACTTAAGCAGAAGAAGTCACACAAGTTATCCCCGCCATGGGAAGGACCATTCATCATAAGCAAGGCGCTGCTCAATGGGTCTTACTACCTCGTTGACAATCGTGAACTGAAGGATAGACCCAGTGAAGATCATAAGCGTAAGCGACGTGACCCGGATGATGACTACCCGGAGCTTGATCGACCATGGAACATAGCACAACTACGTCCTTTCTACACTTAGCATTTTTATCTATTGTGTACCTCTTATATGATCAATGAAATAAAGCTCGTTGGTTTACTCATATTCCTGAGTCTTTTACCTCCTTTAGTGTTTATTTTTGGATCGTATAAAACCTTTATGCACAAGCTTTGCAATTGCACTTGTGAAAATTCCGCCTACGGGCGTTAGCTTAAGTTTTCTGGTCTACACGTTGTTTGTTGTTTTTATATGGATTCTGGAGTAGTAACTTTTGGCACTTATTGTCGGCGATTTTGTGCTTAGGTTATTGACGGTGCCATTAGTCATCATCACCTGAGCGCATGGTTCCGGCAACGAGTCTTCCGACTCATGAAAGGTCAAGCATAAAAACCAGAGTAATGGATAAGCCAACACTTTCTTAAAAAATATATACATGCTGGAACAAATTCTTGAGTACCAGGAAATAACAACCATTGTTTTCCGCCTTAAGTTAACACATAGTTTTTCCGCATACACATTACAGAGGAAACAAATATTACAAATTGTTTTTCATTCCTCTGGCGCAGGCGACTTGGAAGCAGCATCATCGACAGCAGGAGAGTCACCTTCCTCTAAGTCGGCAGTGTTGAGGGACTCGGAGGAGCTTTGGTTGCCTCCATCGATGGTTTTCATGGGCACAAAGACATTAACGTCGACCAACTCGGTGACTCTGGTGTCATAACCCGCGAGCGACACCAAGATAGATTAGTGGTTTATCTTTTGGCCTTCGTCGTCTAGGTTGGGGATACCGGAGGTCACTGTGTCGATGTCTGCATCTTCGTAATGTGCCTTGACCATGGACATCGCCATCCTTGCACCGGCCCGTGCACACGAAGCTTTCCAGCTTGAGATACGCTCGAGGGCTCGGCGCAGGATCTCCGAGAACATCGCCATAGAATCCACTGCCTTGATGTTAATTTGGAGGGGCATGGCAATCTCTTTTGTCTGCGTGATGGCGGTGTTGATAAAGTTGCCGGCAAGAACCATGCATTCCTTTGGTGGAGGAGGCGATCGGGTTAAACCCATAGGAGCTGTAAATTTCCGACAAAGGAGCATGTGAGTTCAATAACACCAAAGTTCAAAGTATCTAACTTCCAGAAATACAAGGCGGAGAATCACTTACTGAAGATGCTGATCTCGGCCTACCGGAGAGTTTCCGCCATGGAGTCCCGTTCTTGTCGGAGGATCTTGTACGCGTCATGATGGCGTTGATTTTTCTCATCGGCAGCTTTTTTGCCCCTTCAAGATCGCGATCTCCTCCTTCAAGCGGTTCAGCTCCTCGTTGGTGGAGTCCTGCAGGACTTTCATGGAGTCCTCATGCATCTTCAGCATGTCCTTCCTCTCCTGCTTAAGGATCTTGTTTTCACTATCCAACTGCTGAATATGCCTGGATTGTTCAACAATATCCTTAGCCTTGGAAATGGTTTCTGCAAGTCAGAGAAAGAACAGTACACAAGTGAGTACTCGGAGAATGTTGGCACGAGACCAAGTCGGAATGCGAAAAAGAAAGGAAAAACAGACGCTTGCTCTTGGTGATTTGTTCCTTCAAGAAGGCAGTTTTACCCTTTTTGGCTTCCAAGTCAGCGCGCATCTTCTGGTACTTGTCGTTGGCCATGCCCCTCCGAGCATTCTCATTCTGTGGATAGAAGAAAGTTAAAACGTTGTTTGGTCTACTTGGAGCATCTAGCCGGAAAATTTCCACCTAGAAGCTCGGGGGCTACAGCGAGAGTTTTTTAAACTTAGCAATATGCTTAGTCTTTCTTTAAGCATCTAGTCGGAACTAATTCAGTTTTTGATTAGAAGCTTGGGGGCTACAGTATAAAGTTTTTAACTCAGACATATGCTTAGCTTCTTTTTAAGCATCTAGTCGTAAATCAGTTACAACTAGAAGCTTGGGGGCTACAGTATCGAAATTTATAAACACTGCGTATGCTACTCTTAAAGCATCTAGTCAGAATAGTTCATTCATACTATATGCTTGGGGGCTACAGTGAGAAGTTTTCTAGCTTAGTCACTCTTGGAGCATTTAGACGCAAATATCTATGGTTTTTCGTCTAAATCCTCGGAGGCTATAGTGGGATACTCATATGAAATGCAAAAGGAAAATAAAACTTACAAGTGCAATAATCTTGAGGTTGGTAGCACTCTCAGCCAGCAACTTGCTGAAGGATACACTATTTCCTTGCAAGATTTCTGCTTGCCGGAGAAGCTCCTCAAGACCGCATGTTGGAGATTCGGCGTCGCACCAGGAACCAGAGAAGTGCTATCCGGCGTAAGTGTCGGATAGACTATCTTCGGGAACTCTATGGTCTTCCTGGGGGCGAGGACGCTGCCTTCGGCAGATGTACCACCCTCCACCACCGCCTTACCGCTACCGATGGCATCCTTAGCCGAGGCTTTAGCCATTTGGTTGGCGGTACTTTCCTGCGTCGCCTGTTCACCGACAACAGCGAGCTCTGTGGAGGCACCTGAGTCCACTTCCATGGCGAAAGGGCCAGATGCTTCTTTGGCTTGAGAGCTTGTCGGAGCGGACGTGAGCTGGACGATGGGAGTGACAGGGGCGATGGCGGGAGACGCGTGGGAAGATGCGTCGCGATGCAGCATATCCTTTATGGTTCTAGAAGCCCCCAAAGTTTTGGAGGTCTTCTTCAAGCTGGTTGTGGCTTTCTTCCTGAAACGTGCAAAATGTATAAGTACGGGAATAAAACAGACAATGGACAATGTTGGAGAGAAAGAAGCTTACACAAGAGGGGGTGCTTTGGCAAAGGGGATCCCGGTAACCTTTATTTTCTCCGCCTCCAGGGTGGCGGTAGTCTTCTTGGAGGATCCACCCTCCGTCTTATTTTTCTTGCCTCCGTCGGCAGCGTCAGAGGTGGATCTCTTCCGCTTTTGCGCCAACGGGGCATCGTCGTCGGACACGACGGTGACTTCCTTCATCTTTGGATCATATATTTGGGGAGCCATGCTATCCTCATCTATGTCGCTAAGATGTTAAGTGAAAAACCACCGTGTTAGATGAGATGGTAATGACTAGACGGAAGAAATGGAGTATATGTCATACACGGAAAATAAATAGGTACCTTTGGGCATTTGCTCTCTACAAACATGTCATAGGTGATGGTGAAGCTACGCTTCTTATCCTTCACATTGACGATGTCCTTGAGGCGAAGCTTGACGGAGTCGCTCGAGAAGTTATCCTCGGAGATGCGGAGGCTATCCCTTCTATCGTTGGTATACTCGTGCATCAGCTTCAAGTGGTGCTGCAGAGGCTGGATCCGCCTGACGAACCAGCACATGGCCAGGTCCAATCCGTTCAGACCCGTATCTACGAGCCACTCTATCCGACTTATAGCGCGGGAAGCGTTGATTTCGGAGGGGAGGGAGGCCTGGGATCTCCATGTCGGGGCTTCAGCGGTAGCTCCATCGACGAAGTCCGGGTACGTTACTTCTCGGCTGACCAGAGGGATATCTGGGCCGTAGAAGTACGTCCGCTGCCAGTTCTTGCAGGACTCGTGGCCGACGATGTCGGGGAAGTGCCGGCCAGGCCGGATCTTAAAACTAATAGTGCCACAATTCCTGAGCTTGTCCTTGCCGGCTCCGGCTTCGCGCTTGACGGTGAAAAAGTATATAAAGAGATCTAGCCTAGGCCTAATCGCTAAATAACCATCACAAAGCGCCGCGTAGTTGCTAAGCGCTAAGATGCTATTGGGGGAAAGGTTCTGAGGCTGTACTCGGTGATGGTTGAGGACAACAAGGAAAAAGTTGGAGATGGGCAGGGAGACGCCGCATACCATTTGTGCTTTGAGGTACACCTTCTCTCTGACTAGGGGAGAAGGTGTAACCTCGCCGGCCGGCGCCGCCCACCAGGTGAGCCCCTCCGTCACAGAGAGGTAGCCCTCGTTGATCAGTTCTTTGATATCGCGGTCCGTAATATCCGAACCGCGCCAGTCGCCCATGTGGGAGTCATACTCCTCCAGCAGCTCCAGCGCCGCTGAATTATGGTCGCCGCTGGTGGCTTCAACCACCGCGGACTTGGGGATAACCAGTACCTCTGGAGGCACGATGACGGTGCTCGCCGGGCTTCGCCTGACGCCGCCATGGAGGGTGAGGAGCTGCTGCTGGCCATTGGGAGATTCTGGTGATGACTGGGAGAAGTTGGGGAGCTAGGGTTTTTTAGCACGTCGCGCGGAGAGCTCGAGGAGGCGCTCGCTGGAGGAACAATATGATGCAGAGGAGAATGAGGTGAAAAGTAAATTTTCCACCGCTATTATTATTTATCATTTCCGGCATCTAGATTTGTGCATCGTGATCGAATGGTTGCCGTGTAGGCGACGTGTGCGGGGACGTGTGCGGAAATTTTGCCATGTTACCAACCGTCACCGCCAACGGTTCGTATCTCCCGCGCGGGAAAAATGGACATGATTGCGTTCTCTGCATGTGTGAGTTATGAGGCGTTGCTGACCTATGTCTACATCGCCCTAGCTGTCATTGGAAGATGAACCATCACATCGGAAGATTCTGGCATGGACGGATCCAGTCCGGCTACGGAAGAGTATGATAGAAGATTCAGCAATTCTCCGACTTACAAATTGAAGATGGAGAAAAACCTTGCAGGGTTCTTTGGGAGGACTACAAGATATTTCTTGACGATTTGCCGACATCCATTTAGACGGAGCATTCAAAGTGAAGAGGCAAGACGGCGCAAGATCTCGGAGTTCTCCGGGGGCTACTGTTGGGGATATGCTATATGGGTATCCTCATAGCATGTCTCTTATCCGGATAACCCGGGTGGCCCACAGTTGGTAGCATGGCTTATGGCCTGCTGGGCGGCCCAGTTAGATGGATCCATAAGGGAGGCCCATGCTGGATAAAGGAAGGCTACGATGGAGTCACCAGCGTACCCGGAGCCTTGGAGTACAAGACACACTAGACTAGTAATAAACATTGTAGGACTCTGTAACCTGTCCGGCTAGGACTTCTCCCTGTAACCCTAGGACCTGGCGACTATATAAGTCGGGCCTATGGGAGTCTTTAGGGCAAGACAACTTAGACTTTCTAGTCACACCTCGCACAACGAACCTATCTCTGTAACTCGGCGTATTGACATTATAGTGATTTATAGCAGGAGTAGGATTCCAACACCGTTGTGGGATCTGAACCTGGGTAAGCTATGTTACCTCATACCCGTCAACCGTCCGCCTTCCCCCACGTCTCTAAACACACACTGTAAGGACCCCTCCATGGTGTACTCGTCGGCAATACCATGACAAATGGGGAGACCGAGGCGGCCGCCAAGGCGGCCAAATCCTAGCCAGGCGTAGGGCGGGGCCCACCCGCGCCTTGGGTGGGTCTGGACCCTCTGTCCGGCCCCTTGGGCTATCCTCTGGACTTCTTGTTCCCCACGGAAAGTAATTGACTTTGTCCTTTGTCCCGTCCAATTCCGAGAATATTTCTTTACTAACTTTTCTGAAACCAAAAACAGCAGAAAACAGGCAACTGGTACTGTGGCAACTTATTAATAGGTTAGTACCAGAAAACATGTAAAAAGCACCTCAAAGTGTGGAAAAGTAAAGCAAAGTAGATAAAAACAAGCATGGAGCATCAAAAATTATAGATACGTTTCCAACATATCAGAGGTGTGCTGTTATAGCCCTACCATGGATTAGAGTCAATCGGAGAGTAGTTAAGAGTAGTATCATTAAGAGAAGATATTTATATGAGAGAGTGTTCACTAGTGAAAGTATGATCCCTAGGCCTTGTTCCTAAGCATTGAAACACCATTGCATCTAGATCTGTTGCATGTTTGCTTGCTTCCATCTTTATTTCAGTTTGCCTTTAGTCTCTCCCACGTCAACAACAAGTCAGAAGCTCTTTTCTTCCACCGTTACCACTTTTATTTCATTATGTCTTCGCCGAACTAGTGCACCTATACACCTGACAAGTGTATTGGGTGTGTTGGGGACACAAGAGACTTCTTGTATATTGATTGCAAGGTTGCTTGAGAGGGATACCTTTGACCACTTCCTCCCTTAGTTCGATAAACCTTGGGTAATCCACTTAAGGGAAACTTGCTGCTGTTCTACAAACCTCTGCACTTGGAGGCCCAACAACTGTCTACAAGAATAGAAGTGCGTAGACATCAAGCTATTTTTTGGCGCCGTTGCCGGGGAGGAAAGGTAAAAAGCACTCACACGTTAGCCCACAGCAACAGCAAGCCAGAAAGCTATTTTCTAGCGCCGTTGCCGGGGAGGTAAGGTAAAAGCTACTCACATCCTCCTGTGTGAGTGCTCGAAGTTATTTCCTTTAGATTCTGCAATTTTGTATTTTTGTTTCTTGTTTTCACTAGTTAGGCTTAATGTAAAAAACAAAAAAATTAGAGAGCTTTATAGTGTTTATCTTGAGTTAGGACATGAAGTGTTTGAAGAGAAAATTAAAGAACCTATGGAACTTTATTTGCATGCTAATAGCAATGTTATTAGTATGAATTCTTTGGACACCATTATTGCTAATGCTATGGAAATGTCTAAGCTTGGGGAAGCTAGTTTTATGAAAATGATCTTTTTAGTTCCCCAGCTTTGGAGGATAGCTATTCTATTGCTTATGATGATACCAAACCTCCAATTTATGATGATTACAATGATGAATATGATATTTTCAATCCACTAACTATTGAGGAGGAAGTTAATTGTGATTAAAATATGCCTCCTATATTTGATGATTATGGTGATGATAATAATAGTGATAGCTATTTTGTTGAATTTTCTCCCACTACAATTAATAAGAGTGACTATGCTTATGTGGAGAGTAATAATTATTATATGCATGTGGCTCACGATAAGAATGTTTTATGTGATAATTATATTGTTAATTTTTTTCATGATGCTACTGAAAGTTATTATGAGAGAGGGAAACATGGTTTTATGCATCTCAATAATATTAAGTTTCCCCTCTTTATGTTGAAAATTTTGAAGTTACACTTGTTTTGCTTTCCTATGCTTGTTGCTTTGTGCTTTCATGACTTATTTCTTTACAAGATTCCTATGCATAGGAAGTGGGTTAGACTTAAATATATTTTGAATTTGCTTCTTGATGCTCTCTTTTGCTTCAATTCATATTTATTATGTGAGCATCTTCTCAAATTATCATGCCTAACTTAAAGGCGTTAAAGAAAAGTACTTGTTGGGAGATAACCCAAGAGTTTTCTTGAGTATTGGAAGTTATTACTATTGTAATAACCTCTACTTATCCTTTTTATTTGCTTTTTGTGCCAAGAATAACCTCTAATGAGAGGGGAGTAAGATTTGGGGAGTTGCTGTCCCGTAACAGATTTTTGTGCTCCACCGTAAAAATTCATGAGGAATCTCTGTAAGTCTGATTGAGATGATATTTTGTGAATAAATCCCCCAGTATGTTAGATAACTTTCTTTAGTTTAACACGTTTTGATTTGAGCAACAGAGGGTCTTCGAAAAAATCGGTTTCTACATGCTGGTCTGTTTTGACAGATTTCTGCCATTATTTGCATTTTCTTCTTATCGATTCCTTTTTGGGTTCTTTTTGGGAAATTGAGCTTTTTTAGGGAATTGATATAGCAGCTTGTGTTTTTAGTGAAAGTTTTGTTGTTCTAGAGCTAAACCCCAAGGGTCTATTATCTTTTGAATACACTAATGTTGCTAATGAAGATTGTGTGAAGTTTTGTATGAAGGAAAATTTTCAGGTGTAGAGAAGGAATGATGTAATGAGATGAAGAATGGAGAAAAGATCAAGCTTGGGGATGCCACACCGTGTCACCCCAAGAAATATTCAAGATGTACAAGCGTCAAAGCTTGGGGATGCCCAAGGCATCCCCTTCTTCATCAATAAACATCTCAGGTCTTTCTAGACACTTCGTTTTTATTGTTTCATGCACTATTGTGTTGTTCTTGGAGCGTATTAGTTTTCATTTTTGATTTTTGTTTGCTTAGTTTGCTTGAGTAAAGTTGGTTGGATCACAGCACACTTCTTTTGGAGAGACACACTCTGTTTTCATTGCCTAGAACACTAGTTTTCATTCTTATTTTTACGTGAGTGTTCACTTTTGCTAGCACTGCGTTTAGCTTTAGTTTTCTTGTTCTTTCAGCTATGAACTTTTTAGTTCTTCTTTGTGGATTTGTGAGACAAGCTCACTAATCTTAGTTGATTATTATCTTTGTGAGTTGTTTCAAATAAGTCGATTGGTGTTGGAAGAGAGTAGGAAGTTCCATGCTTATAGAGGTACAAAAGAGAGCTTGTTTTGACTGTGGATTAGACTTTATCATGTCATGCTAGGTGTTGCTTTGACCTTATGCTTAGTGATTATTGCTGAGCATGACTTGTTTCAAACAATTGGGATTGCTTAGTGTGACTTGAAAGAATCATGCGTTATTTTAGCATACAAAAGCATAGTATTATGGTATTCTCCTTTGATGCTTTGTTTGGGTTAACTTGGCACATGCTCACACCATGTTATGACTATGAACAAGTCACCATAACCTCTATGATGATTTAGTCCTTGATGTGTAGTACCACTTTATGCTTTGATCAGTAATGTTTTGTCGCTCTGCATGACTATGGCCATTATTGCTCTCTTAGTTGGTCGCTCCTAGTCTTTTGCTAGCCTCCACTTATATGAGTAAGCTCTACTCATGCAACCAACTCCCAATAAACCAAGTTATTCCAAAGTGTCCACTATAAATTCCTATGCATGGTGTGATACACCATTCCAAGTATATTCTTGTTTTCATCTATCTTCCAATTAAAAAGTATTTTTTATGTGAAAACTTAGTGATTAAAGCTCTCACGAACTTGATGGCACACTTTATATTCCTTGCCCCTAATAAACTTGAACCATTGTGTCATCTATGTTGTATATGCTTGCACTTATACGTTGGAATTAGCAGAACCATGTTTTCATGGGTAACATTTTCAACATTGCACTTGTACTTTGTACATAGTTCATATCATGCTCTTTTGTCTATGGATGTCGCCGGTGTGAAATAAAAAGGGAGCTTGTAAGTCCATAGAGTTATGTATTTTTTGTTAGAGAAATGTCTGGAACGCTAGCCTAAGCCATGCCTAATCATGGTGGAAACTTGCAGCATCACCATAATGAGCAATCTATGAAGCATCCTCAATAAAAACCTATGAAAATAGCAAATAAAAAGATCGCTGAGATGCTCATTGTATGCTTGCCTTGTCATTTTGGTTATGGGATAGCTCTTGTACCATGTGCAAGGGGTACCCCGTTGGCGGTTCTCTATGATACGCATATACTTACTATGGCAAGAACTTGCAAGTAACTAAAGTTGAGTAGCATGAGGTGCCGCCCTCGTATTCAAGGGACATGAGATTGTCAACTTATACTTTGTCAAGAATATACTCCATAGTTTGTTCACTTTAATCTTAATCACTTCAAGATGCTTATGATAGGGGCAATGAGGGCTGAAAGCTAACAAGTACCATAATTTTTGGAAGCTCTTTTTGAAACTTGAAATCCCTGCTTCCCTTTATGAAGGGCCTTTCTTCCACCATTATATTGAGTCTCCACCTTCTATCCTTAGGCACCAATTAAGAGAGCATAGTTTCCATCCTTAGTTTTATGTGCATTGTCCCAAAACTTATTGATTGATTCATATTGTTGATATTGCTTGTTCTTGAACTATTTGTATCTAGTCACTCTTATGAACTTTGAAGGTCTCCTATGCGTCTATTTGCTACTCCATGAGGGACAAGATGAATGCCGCTATGCTATGTTTTCTGTATGTGAAACAAACAAACGTTTTTCAATGCATGTTATTTATGATCTTTGTTTGTAATCTTTCAGGTTGCATGCATAGTTACTTTGTCTTACTGTTCAAACTCCATCTCTCATGCTCATGTTTAGAGTTCTTTGATCCCAACTTTCATTGCTTGCAAATGGTTTGATCAAGATTGTGATGGTGCATGTCACCTCAAAAATTATTATTTTTATCACTTACCTACTCGAGGACGAGCAGGAGTTAAGCTTAGGGATGCTTGATACGTCGGAAACGTATCTATAATTTTTGATGCTCCATGCTTGTTTTATATCATTTGTCTTATGCTTTGTCCACACTTTGAGGTGCTTTTTATATGTTTTTCTGGACTAACCTATTAACAAGATGCCACAGTGCCAGTTGCCTGTTTTCTTCTATTTTTGGTTCCAGAAAAGGCAGAAAATCAATATTCTCGGAATTGGACGGGACAAAAGCCAATCTTCCTACTTTTCCTGGAGCAACACGGGACGACGAAGCAGAGGTGGAGGAGGACACCAGGGTGGCCGCACCCCCTAGGCGCGGGCCAGCCCTGGTGGCACCCACAGGGGGTGTGGGACCCCTCGACCTCCACCGACCTTGCCTCCTTCGCCTATAAGAAGCCTCCGACTCAAAAACCCTAAATCATCAACCAGAAAGCCACGAAAAGTTCCGCAGCGCCGCCGCCGCCGAAGGGGAGATTCGAGGGACAGAAAGTCTCTGTTCCGGCACCCTGCCGGGACGGGTAAGTGCCCCCGAAGCCATCTCCATCGATCTCCACCACCATCTTCATCACCGTTGATGATTCCCATGATGAGGAGGGAGTAGTTCTTCCTCGAGGCTGAGGGCTCTACCGGTAGCTATGTGTTCATCTCTCTCTCTCTATGCATGATCTTGTTGTGGTCATGAGCTTTGTAATCAAGTAAATCTACCTTGCTACTCAAGTGCTTCAATAGATCTCTGCTATCCCCATGTGTGTGAAAGTGACAGCATGCACGCCATGGTGGCACTTAGGCTAGAGTCTACATAAATACTCATCATGCTTTAATAGATCTATGCTTTTCCCCACGTGTGTGAAAGTGATAGCGTGCACACCGTGTGTGGCACTTAAGCTAGGTTACATATATATTTATCATGAGTATATTTGGAGTTGGATGTCTTTATGAAATTGTGGTGTTTGTTGGAACCATCTAGCGCTCAAGGTGACAATGTGGGGTTATCTAGATTGGGGAAGGCAGACTTTAAGGTGTGCTGTTATAGCCCTACCATGGATTAGAGTGTCCAACCAGAGAGTAGTATCATTAAAAGAAGATATTTATATGAGTGAGTGTTTACTAGTGAAATTATGATCCCTAGGCCTTGTTCCTAAGCATTAAAACACCGTTTGCATCTAGATCTGTTGCATGTTTGCTTGCTTCCATCTTTATTTCAGTTTGCCTTTAGTCTCTCCCACATCAATAACAAGTCAGAATCTCTATTCTGGCACCGTTACCACTTGTATTTCACTATCTCTTCGCCAAACTAGTGCACCTATACACCTGGCAAGTGTATTGGGTATGTTGGGGACACAAGAGACTTCTTGTATCTTGATTGCAGGGTTGCTTGAGAGGGATACCTTTGACCACTTCCTCCCTAAGTTCGATAAACCTTGGGTAATCCACTTAAGGGAAACTTGTTGCTATTCTACAAACCTCTGCACTTGGAGGCCCAACAACTTTGTACAAGAATAGAAGTGCATAGACATCAACGCCTCGGCTTGCCGATGCGCGTCGAGATAGAGAGTAACGACACGGCCAGGTGGGCAGGCGCACTTTAGGGTTAGAGATCTAGGGTTTCCTTTGCTTTTATTTTGCTACACCAAGATCTACAGAGCCACTAGCTCTGATACCATTGTTAGCATCGTTCTAGCTCTAGATCTTACCAGTAGTAGCTACTAGGATTTGATCTATGAGAGCTGAGAGAGAGAGAGAGAGATCAGAGAGGGAGAGGTTGTATACCTCCGCCCTGGCTCGAGGAACACGAGCCAGAGGGGATGCCAGAGGTGGTGGCCATGGCGGAGAGGGGCGACGGCATGGGCGTGGGTGGTTGAGAGTAGCGGCGGTGGAGCTTCCCGTCAGCACATCGCCAAACCCTAGATCGGTGGGTGTGTCGGTGGGAGGCTGGGGCGCACGGTGAACCTCGTACCGTGTGCATCCGCCCCCCCACCTCTTTATATGCGTTGGCGACACGAGCCCACCAACCATGAGGAGGTTGGGCGCCCCCGATCAGGGCGCGGATAGGGGTTCCGTTCGAGCTGTTGGGCTTGTACGGGAGAGATCAATCTAACAGAAAGAACTGTGTTTCCGTGGTGTATTTAGATGTTTTTCCTTCCTTTATCAGCTGCTTATTGAAAATTCGTCTGCTTTTATCCAATCCGTAGTTTCTGGGACAAAAAATTCAATTCCGATGGCCTATTGTTTGGGTACAGGACAACCGCTATGGAGCTCTTAGATTTGTAAACAGGGAACAACACGAACATGGGAGATACATGGAGCCTAACATAAGTATCATACGATACATCTCTCTGAAATGGACACGTCTGTTTACAATACATTAGGAGGAAACAGGTGCAAAATAGAAGTTTCACTACAAGGACCCCGCGGGCTTCGATGCGCCATTTTCGCTATTTGTGTTTTTCATTCCTCTATACATATGCCGTTTTCCTAAGTTATTATAAGTGGTATACGATGATACTGATCAACCAAGGTTTAGAACCTGATACAACTGATAGTATGAGACATGAGATCAAATTGATTTCAACTTATGTATGTCTTAAACTTTAGCCATAAGAGATTGATTCATTAATTGACGCGGAAAGAAAGAAAGTACTTCCTCCGTCCAGAAATAATTGACCAGAGTTTGTCTAGATTCAAATGTATCTAGAAGCATTTTAGTGTATAGATACATTTGAATCAAGAAAAACTCAAGTCAGTTATTTCTTGACGGAGCGAGTACAATATGTTCTTTCTTAAGATATTTCATATTTAATGCTAATAAAGGAACTTTCTCTCCCAAGGAGCACACTCAATTAACTGTATGTTGCTTTTCTAGGTTTTTTGGACATGATTAGTTACAGTGGTTTGTTAACGTCGTGATTTGTTAACATGAAGGTACTTTCTCTTAGAGGAGTATCATAGTAAAATACCAATTCTCTCATTTCCAATGCCAGAATTATCTAGATCCAAGAATAAAAGTATTAATTTTATTTATGTATTTTTTTACTAATCCATTTTTCTATAAGAACATAAAATGTGACGCGATTCAATGGACTCTTACGTGTGCAAGAAATATAGGACATAGTGATTCTTTTTTGTGGTTCTCTTATAGGGCACTTCAATATTGGTCAAGGAACTTTATCTCAGCACAATAAGCTCAAATGATTAGACTGTGGAAAATATTCGAAGTTTGAATGGATGTACTCAGAAGCTTATCAATAATCTCAAATCTGATTTTAGTTACAGATTAGAAATCTATTTGGCATTGGAGATTGAACATGAATGTGGGCCCATTTTTGTGTTAAATGTAACACACATTTCCTCCTAGAATGGAAATTTTGTAGATGGAAATATTTGGCCTAGGCATATAAGCGCATAATACTACAATTAGAAAGCCACATTTTTTCACCCAAATGAAAACAAAACAACTCTTTCTATTGATATACCTGAATTTTTTTTATTTATCTAAGAAATATACTATCCTTATGGATATTATTTATATCCTTCTTCCAGGTCACCTCGACATATCGCTTAATACGTACTCCTGGCAATAACAAAAACAAAGAGAAAAAATTGAGTACACATGCAGAGTAGTCAAAACTAAGGAGATTATAAAGCACAAGCAAAGTGAATAAACACCAGCAAGTTAATTTATTTAATTTCCATTTAGTACGGAAGAAAGATTAAATAATAGTATTATTTCTTAAAGCAAATCAGGAAATAATTTTGTATTTTATATCTTCGAAAACTGCAAGTTTTGAATTAACATTTTAAAGGAACCGTGCATTGGCAGGAGACGTGTGGCACATGACTATATAATATACCATATGTTCTTTATAATCAGTTTGTACTTAAATGTCCTACTTGTGCCCGGGTTAAAATTAATGTACATGAGTTGCCAAGGGAGTTGCAGGAGGCCATCATATCGCTTAAATTTTGCTAATTTGAACAAATATCCACTAGTAAAAAACAGGCTATCCGTTCGCGCCCCTAACAACATTAGTCCCTGTTGTGCCACGAACCGGGACTAATGCTGGCACGCGTCCCGGTTCGAGCGGGCACGGTAGCCGGAGTCATGCGTCCTGTTTCGTAAGGGGTCGTGCGTCCCGGTTTGTAACACAAACCGGAACTAAACGTTGGGCGTCAGCCACGTGGCATAGCACACACCTGTAGTCCCAGTTTGTGTTACAAACCGGGACGTATGATCCCGCCCTCTATAAATACGACGCCCCAGCCCTCTGCCTCCCCTCTGTTTTTTCTTGGTGGAAGGTGTGAGAGGTGTGCTAGTTTATTTTTTTTCCTATGCATACATTCAAGGTGTTTGATGAAATGTTTGATTGAATGATCCCGTTTAATTTCTCACAGAACAAAAATATAGAAGGTGTCCGAGGCGCACTTGAGCTTTCTCCTCTTTATTTCCCTCGATCGAGGTTAGAAGTGTTATCTTTTCTCTGTCATTGATACAATGCATGTGTCGATGTGAATTGGTCATTTCACTATTTATGATGTCTGTTTTTGATAAACTTACTTATATGATGCAGATGAACGGTCGGGAATGGATGTACGGTAACCGGCATGCACCCGGATACATTAAAGGCGTGGATAAATTTATCGATGTGGATACGGCAAACAAAGAGAATGGTTTTATATGTTGTCCATGTGTTCAATGTCGGAACAACAAGGAGTACTCTTCCTCGAAAATCATTCGCGGCCACCTGGTTATGAAAGGTTTCATGCCCAACTATAATTGCTGGACCAAGCACGGGGAAAGAGGGGTTATGATGGAAGACGGTGAAGAAGAAGATGATGATAACAACTATCATCATATGTTTCCTGAATACAGTGATACTGCAATGGAAGACAATGAAGAGGAAGGAGGTGAAGAACGAGCATCAGATGAGCCTGCTGATAAACTTGGTAGGGTCATTTCTGATGCAAAGCGAGACTGTAAAACAGAAAATGAGAAGTTGAAGTTAGAGGGCATGTTAGAAGATCACAAGAAATTGTTGTACCCAAATTGTGAAGATGGCAGCACAAAGCTCGGTACCACACTGGAATTGCTGCGATGGAAGACAGAGTGTGGTCTAACTGACTCCTCATTTGAAAAGATGCTAAAAATAATGAAGCCGAAGTTTCCAAAACATAACGAACTTCCCGAGAGTACCTACGAAGCAAAGAAGACTCTCTGTCCTCTAGGATTAGATGTGCAGAAGATACATGCATGCATTAATGACTGCATCCTCTACCGCGGTAAGGAGTATGAGAATTTAGATAAATGTCCGGTATGCAATGCATTGCGGTATAAGATCATACACGATGACCCTAGTTATGTTGAGGGAGAGCCCCTCCGGAAGAGGGTTCCTGCTAAGGTTATGTGGTATGCTCCTATAATACCAAGGTTGAAACGCATGTTCAGAAACAAAGAGCATGCCAGGTTGTTGCGATGGCACAAAGAAGACCGTAAGAAATACGGGAAGTTCAGACACCCTGCTGATGGGTCACAGTGGAGAAAAATTGAGAGAGACTTCCCAGAATTTGCAGGTGACGCAAGGAACTTATGGTTTGGTCTAAGTACGGATGGCATGAATCCTTTTGGGGAGCAAAGCTGCAGTCACAGCACCTGGCCCGTGACTCTATGTATCTACAACCTTCCTTCTTGGTTGTGCATGAAGCGTAAGTTTATTATGATGCCAGTGCTCATCCAAGGCCCAAAGCAACCGGGCAACGACATTGATGTGTACCTTAGGCCATTAGTTGAAGAAATCTTACAGCTGTGGGGAAAACCAGGTGTACATGCGTGGGATGAGAACAAACAGGAGCCATTTGACCTACGAGGGTTGCTTTTCGTAACCATCAATTATTGGCCTGCTCTTAGTAACCTTTCAGGACAGACAAACAAGTGATATAAGACATGCACACACTGTTTAGATAAGACTGAAGGTACATATTTGCATAAATGCAATAAGGTAGTGTACCTGGCGAATCGACGATTTCTTCCGACCAATCATCCCGTAAGAAAGAAAGGCAAGCATTTCAAAGGTGAGGCAGATCACCGGAAGAAGCCTGAACTCCCTACTGGTGATGATGTATTTGGTATGGTCAAGGACATAGAAGTAATCTTTAGAAAGGGTCCCGGCGGTCAATCAGTTCCGAACGATGTCGCTACAGGATACGCACCCATGTGGAAGAAGAAATCTATATTTTGGGAGCTGCCATATTGGAAAGTCCTACGTGTCCGCTCTTCAATCGACGCGATGCACGTGACGAAGAATCTTTGCGTGAACCTGCTAGGATTGCTAGGCGTGTATGGGAGGACAAAAGATACACCAGAAGCACGGGAGGACCAACAAATTATGAAAGACCCAAAGAACATGCATATACAGAACAAGACGGATAAAGGGCGTCACTTAAATCGTGCCAGCTATGCTCTTACCAAAGCAGAGAAGGAAATCTTTTTTGAAGTCCTTTACAGTATCAAGGTGCCGTCTGGCTTCTCATCTAATATAAAGGGGATAATAAATATGGCAGATAAAAAGTTCCAAAACCTGAAGTCTCATGACTGTCACGTGATTATGACGCAGTTGCTTCCGATTGCATTGAGGGGGCTTCTACCGAAAAATGTTCGAGTACCCATTGTGAAGCTATGTGCATTCCTCAATGCAATATCTCAGAAGGTAATCAATCCAGATATTCTGCCAAGGTTATAGAAGGATGTGGTACAATGTCTTGTTAGTTTTGAGTTGGTGTTCCCACCATCCTTCTTCAATATTATGACGCATCTCCTGGTTCACCTAATGGAAGAGATTGTCATTCTCGGTCCTGTATTTCTGCACAATATGTTCCCCTTTGAGAGGTTCCTGAGAGTATTAAAGAAATATGTTCATAACCGTGCTAGACCAGAAGGAAGCATCTCCAAGGGATATGGAACAGAGGAGGTCATTGAGTTTTGTGTTGACTTTATTCCTGACCTTAAGCCGATTGGTGTTTCTGACTCGCAGCATGAGGGAAGACTAAGTGGAAAAGGCACGCTGGGAAAGAAGGCAATGATATGTAGGGACGGGGATTCTTTCACTAAAGCACACTACACAGTTCTACATAATTCCACCTTGGCAGCTCCGTATATCGAGGAACACAAGAATATTGTACGCTCCAAAAACCCAGGGAAGCCTGAATCATGGATTACAGATGAACACATGAAGTCTTTCGGTGGTTGGATGCCGACACATATCTTGAATGACACCACTGTTGGAGATCAGCTATACTTATTGGACGCGTCACCATCTTCTACTATATTGAATTTCCAAGGGTACAAAATAAATGGGAATACATTCTACACGATCGCCAAAGATAAAAAGAGCACCAACCAAAATAGTGGTGTCCGCTTTGATGCAACAGACGAGAATGGGCAAAAGGACACATACTATGGTTACATAGAGGAGATATGGGAACTAGACTATGGAGTCTCTTTTAAGGTACCTTTGTTTCGCTGCAAATAGGTCAACATGAATGGGGAAGGGGTAAAGATAGACCAGTTGTATGGAATGACAACAGTGGATCTCAACAATCTTGGTTATAGAGATGAACCATTCGTCCTAGCCAATGATGTGTCTCAGGTTTTCTATGTGAAGGACATGTCCTCCAAACCGAAAAAAGAAAAAAAATATGCAAACGAATGCATCATATGATGAGCCAAAGCGTCACATAGTTCTTTCAGGAAAAAGAAACATCGTGGGAATCGAGGACAAGACAGACATGTCAGAAGTTTATGATAAGTTTGATGAAATTCTGCCCTTCACAGTGAAAACTGACCCAAGCATTACGTTAAGTAAAGAAGATGCTCCATGGTTACGTCTGAAGCGATCATAAGGAAGGATATATGCCAAGAAGTTCATGCTCATATTGTGTACCTCTAGTTCATGTCTGGCCGGTCGGCTGCATATTGTGAACCTAAATGTCATGAGACATGATAGCTCATTTTGTGAAGGATATCTTATGATGTTTGCAATTTTCCAAGTTTAATAAATGTATTGAGTGTTAGTCCCGGTTTGTGGCTTGACCGGGACTATATATAGGGGGCCTTTAGTCCCGGTTTTGTAGTCTCGGTTTTTAATATTAATAAATATCTTGAGTGTTAGTCCCGTTTTGTGGTTGGACCAGGACTAAAGGGGGCCTTTAGTCCCGATTCGTAGAACGACTTTCCCGAACTATGAAGAAGTTGTCCCGATTCGTACTTACCATTAAGATCTGATCTCCAAACGCGCGTGGTCACATATTAGGGAGTGCCTCTATGACCAGTTTTTTGGACATGCCGGAGGACTGGGATCCGGCGGCATCTCCCTGAAACTGGTCGTAGTGGTGTCCCTGCTCTCGCACACCATCTTGCAGCTTGTAACTTATCTAACTAGATCAATACACCTGGGAGCTAACTAATTTCACATATTAGGGAGTGCCTCTATGACCAGTTTCTTGGAGATACCGGAGGACTGGGATCCGGCGGCATCTCCTTGAAACTGGTCGTAGTGGTGTCCTTGCTATCGCACACCATCTTGCAGCTTGTAACTTCTCTAACTAGATCAATACACCTGGGAGCTAACTAATTTCACGTATTAGGGAGTGCCTCTATTACCAGTTTCTTGGAGATGCCGGAGGACTGGGATCCGGCGGCATCTCCCTAAAACTGGTCGTAGTGGTATCCCTGCTCTCGAAAACCATATTGGAGATGCCTCAATCTGGCTGGAGGACTGGACTCACAAGGATGCCTATTTATAGTACAAGCAGCTCGGCATAGTGTCGACACTTACGACATAATGTTGACACTCACCCCTATTATTAGTGCTGACTCGTGTTTTGTATCGGTTGGTGTCTCCAACCGGGACTAAAGGTTCATCTTTAGTCCCGGTTGGTGACACCATTCGGGACAAGGTACACGCCGCACGACATAATGTCGACACTCACCCCTATCATTAGTGATGCCTAGCCCAGCCTGCCGAAATACCTCCAACCGGGACTAAATATGAACCTATCATGTTCAAGGTTTCATGGCTTTCGGTCCAAATGATCAAGCCATTTTTATTTTCCGAGCGCAAAAAAGGGTCGTTTTGTGAAGTAACCACCAAAATGCTGTTTCAGAATACTACCGTCCCATTTTTCTAAAATACTAGACCACCTTACATGGACTATCTCTCAACCAGGACATCTCAAACCTTTTCATCCATCCCGGGTAAAAAGGACAAATGTCTGCCGAATCGAAAGGAAGTGGGTCCGGTTTGTACTATAGGTACATGATCTAACACCCGTGATTTTTTGAAAAAATCATTTTTAGACTCGCAATATGTGGTTTCTTCAGAGATCCAATGCAAGTTCTAACGATGCTCGTCCCCTATCTTCATGCACGCCGGTTCGACCATAGTTAGAAATTCAAAAAATTCAAAACGGGCATAAGAAATTCAAAAAAAATCCGAACAATGTAAATCCTTTGCGTGGTGTCATATTATGTGACATAGTTGCAAGGAAAAATACCAGACTTGGTATATTGATCATGTCTCGAAAAAACCTTCACAAAATGACCTACCATGTTGGAGGTTTCATGGCTTTCAGTCCAAATGACCAATGTTATGTGCTGAATCACGGCATAATTTGTGATACTGTGCCCATATTATGCATGCATGTGGAAATTGGTATGGAGAACAATGTTGCAGGAGGAAGTTTTCCTTTTCGTCGCACGGAAAAGCCATTTTCCATTTTCCAAGCGCAAAAAACGGGTCATTTTGTGAAGTAACCACCAAAATGCTGTTTCAGAATCTTACCGTCCCATTTTTATAAAATACTAGACCACCTTACATGGACTATCTCCCAACCAGGACATCTCAAACCTTTTCATCCATCCCGGGTAAAAAGGACAAATGTCTGCCGAATCGGGAGGAAGTGGGTCCGGTTTGTACTACAGGTACATGATCTAACGCCCATGATTTTTTGAAAAAATCATTTTTAGACTCGCAATATGTGGTTTCTTCAGAGATCCAATGCAAGTTCTAACGATGCTCGTCCCCTATCTTCATGCACGCTGGTTCGACCATAGTTAGAAATTCAAAAAATTCAAAACGGGCATAAGAAATTCAAAAAAAATCCGAACAATGTAAATCCTTCGCGTGGTGTCATATTATGTGACATAGTTTCAAGGAAAAATACCATACTTGGTATATTGATCATTTCTCTAAAAAACCTTCACCAAATGACCTATCATGCTCGAGGTTTCATGACTTTCGGTCCAAATGACCGATGTTATGTGCTGAATCATGGCATAGTTTGTGATGTTGTGCCCATATTATGCATGCATGTGGACATTGGTATGGAGAACAATGTTGCAGGAGGAAGTTTTCCTTTTCGTCGCACGGAAAAGCCATTTTCCATTTTCCGAGCGCAAAAACGGGTCGTTTTGTGAAGTAACCACCAAAATACTGTTTGAGAATGCTACCGTCCCATTTTTCTAAAATAATAGACCACCTTACATGGACTATATCCAAACCGGTACATCTCAAACCTTTTCTTCTATCCAGGGTAAAAAGGACAAATGTCTATCGAATCGGGAGGAAGTGGGTCCGGTTTGTACTACAAGTACATGATCTAACGCCCGTAATTTTTTGAAAAAAATCATTTTTAGACTTGCAATATGTGGTTTCTTCAGAGATCCAATGCAAGTTCTAACGATGCTCGAAAAAACCTTCATAAAACCCTAAACCCTAAACCCAAGTTTCTTCCCGCCATTTCTTCCCGCCATTTTTCTTCCCGCCATTTCTTCCCGTGGTTTTTTCCCGCCATTTCTTCCCACAGTTTTCTTCCCGCCATTTCTCAGTACATATATGTAGGATTGGCCTCCATTGTCATTGCACATCTCTAGACTCATATCTGCAACCTCATCTCTCTTTCCCATGGCTTCCACCATACGAATAACCCCCAGGGAGGCGGAGGCGCTTTGCGCCTTGAACTACCCCTGCCTGCCGGGCTATTGCGTCCCCGTCGGCTGGATGCTAAGCACCGGAGGCGTGCTGGTTCCTCCTGTCCCTCTAGGTGTGGCGCACCGGATGGCCATCACGAACCACTACTACTTCGAGCTCACGCCGGAGCAGCGGAGGAATCCCAACTGGCATCCCGACTATTTCCCGACTTGGGAAGCCTTCTTCGGGGATCGGCGTGAGAGGGCGCTCGCCAGGCACGAGGAGGACGGCCCACCTCCTCCGAACTTCAACGAGGCCGGCCGTCGGCTGTGGTGGCACGGCCGGACTCTCCAGAGCGTCATGGCCTACGACACGGCCGCCGACTCTAACCCCCGCTTGCACTACCCTCAAGTCCAGCCCACTCGTACTTATCCTTCAAGGTTCAACTACGGCGATCCCGACGACGACAGCGACGACGGCCGCGGCGAGTACGACGACTACAGTTGCGAGTATTACAGGTGTGTAGGCAGGAGCATGACTGAATCACTCCAACATCGCAAAATAAGTTCGGCCGATTGTGACTTAATCTGGCCATGTATCTTAATTTTCAGTTCTTTTATGTATCTTAATCTTCAGTCGTTCTTTATGTAACTTAGTGTTAGTTGCGTTATGTACTTTCATTCCAGTTCTATCGTAATAAAATTTTCTTCCCGTCCTTTTTCCCCGCCCATTAATATATAAAAAATATAAGTTAATTCAAATCCAAATTAAAAACAGAAAATGGTTTTGAATTAGTTATTCAAATCCAAACACTTTTTATGTTTAAAGTTTTTCTAAATTCCAAATTAATATTCAAAAATATAAGTTAATTCATTTTTAATTTTAAATGGTTACATTAATTGTTTTTAAAAACAGAAAATGGTTTTGAATTAGTTATTCAAATCCAAACACTTTTTATGTTTAAAGTTTTTCTAAATTCTAAATTAATATTCAAAAAATATAAGTTAATTCATTTTTAAATTTAAATGGTTACGTTAATTGTTTTTAAAAACAGAAAATGGTTTTGAATTAGTTATTCAAATCCAAACACTTTTTATGTTTAAAGTTTTTCTAAATTCCAAATTAATATTCAAAAAAATATAAGTTAATTCATTTTTAATTTTAAATGGTTCATAGTTTAAATGGTTATATTAATTATTTTTAAAAACAGAAAATGGTTTTGAATTAGTTATTCAAATTCAAACACTTTTTATGTTTAAAGTTTTTCTAAATTGCAAAGTAATTATCATTTAAAAAACATTACAAATTTAAACCCCAAAAATAAAAAATAAGGCGGAAAACAGAGAGAAAATTCCTGATTTTTTTTGAAAACAGGGTCATATGTCCCGGTTGAAGCCACGAACCGGGACTAAAGACCCCTGCGCGCGCCCCTTGGGCAGATGAAAAAAAAGTGGAGTATACGTCCCGGTTGGTGGCTCCAACCGGGACGTATGACCCTTTAGTCCCGGTTGGAGCCACCAACCGGGACAAAAGGTCCTTCATTTATAACTGGCTCGCCTCCTCTTCTTCTTCCCCATCTCACTTCTCTGCTTCTCACCGACGTGCGCACAGGAACAGCCACCGACGCCGGCAGGCTGCCCGAGCTCACCGTCGCCCCGGCCGCCTCCGTCCTGTCCGCGCACTGTGGTGAGCTCTCCGTCCTCCTGGACCCTCTCCCGTCCTCCCTCTCGCTCTGTTTCGAGCCAGCGTCGAGCTTCGCTTTCCGCCGCCGCATTTCATGCTCGCCGGCGTAGATTCGGCTGCCCTCGGACCATGCCAAGCCTTCCCGACCCGCTGCTGGTGCTCAGGCACCCTTCCGTTCTCCTCCTTGCTCTCTGTATTGAGCCCGCGTCGTACACCTCACTCCGTCGCCGTAGTTGTGCTCGCCGCCGGCGAGTCCCTCGACCAAATGGTCCAGCGCCACCAATTTGTGGTCCCCCTCGATGATCCGCACCAAACGAGCCCAGTCTTGCTCGCTCGCGTGCCCGAAATCAGCACTGGCATCGCCACCCGAGGATCCCTATTGCTGATATCATGCTGACATCAGCATTAGGCAATATAACCTCTTTTCTTTTTATTAAAATCTTTTCTGTAATTCTTTTCTGGAATAAGAATAATATCCCATGGGGCCCAGTCGTTTGGCTGGGGGTAGCCTCTGCCCCGGTGACAAATGACCTCACCCCTGTGCTGATGTCACAGTGATGCAATAATTCTATTTAAATTGATTAAACAATTCCACAAAATGTAATAATCTTGTAAATTCAATAAGTAATTCATTATAACTCAGAAAAATACGTATAATATATCAAAATGTTTAGAAAAGTGAGAACTATCTATTTAAGCTATAATCATGCATTGTTCAACAACTTTCATAACAAGTTTAATTAGAAGAACATAGTAACCCCTTATAGGTGATTCCGGAGTTTCTCCGAGTTAGGGTTTTCACCCCTCGGAACCCCGATTAATTGTCGAGCATGCTTTACGGTTAAATTTCAATACAATTCAACTTGTCATATCATCATACTTGCTTGAGCATTGCATCGATGCCATGTGTTGATTGTTTCCCTTTCTTTCTGGTGTTTGGTTCTTCCCGGTACAATACGATATCGAGGTCGAGATCGAAGCTAGAGATCAACACCGTCGAAGCTCGAAGACAAATACTTGACCAACTGTAATCAAGTCAAGTACAAGGATCCTGAAGCTCTGCTTTCGGCTATCAACAGGCAAAGGCAAGCATAGCCCCATCATGATATAATCCTATGATTTCGAAAGCATTTCAATTCTTGCCATGATGCATACGATTATACTGTGGTCTTTTATCGATAGATAGAGTGTCCTATCTATTGCATTACTCCCTTTAAGCTTATATTACCTGATTCACTGCTCCTACCATAACTAGGTTTGGCTTGTGTGCACTGCTAAATCTTATATATGTGTCCTGCTTAGCCATGCATAACTATGTGTCTAAGCAATCATAATACATTATCAAGCAACTTTAAACCCTAGTTTAGTTAAAGAAACATCGACACCCCTTATGTACATGTGGGTTCGCTGGTGTGTCCTTGCTAGGGCATCCCGAACCCTTTTAAATTGATGTTGCACCTAGGGCTAGTGTAGGATCTCTAAATCTTACATGTCATACATATTGATTGCGCATTGTATTATGCCATGTATTGATTGCCGCCTTTCTTTCCGGTATTGGTTCTTCGCGATAGGATCCGAGCCCGATGGTTTCTCCGAATTAGGGTTTCTGATATTGTAAATTCATTTTTATTATTGTGTATGTATATATTAGGGTTTCTCCGAATTAAGGTTTATATCTCTCAACACCGTACCTAACATTCTCCCTTAGCCGCTTTGACTTATCCGTTTTTTCACCTATGCAGAAAATATGGACCCACACAACAGAGACGAAGAAAAGGAAGAGTTGATCCAAGGTGTGATCCGCGGGTAAGAAAATTTAGATGTATCGATGTTTCTGAACAACTCCGGTGAGGGTGATCCTCTTTTTGCCGGAAGAGACGACTTGTTTGAGGTTGAAGGTGATGCCTTCCGCGAGGGAGAAGGCGATGCCTTGTGTGATCGAGAAGACGATTGCTCCGGCGAGGTGCATGTAATATAATTAATTTATTAATTAATCATCTGGTATCTATATAGAAATAGTAACGACGGTTTTTCTTCTTTTAGACCTCTAGATCGAAGAAATCTACTGAAAAGAGCGGACGAGGCCCAACCAAAAAGTTGGAAGACCATGAGAGGTTCAGGATCGAAGATATCGATGAAGACGGCAAACCGATTGCTCCCGAAGTTGTCGCAAACAAATTTGTGTCACAATGCGGAGTAATTGTTAGGGCCTTCATCCCGATCACCATTCAAAATTGGAATAGGCCTGCTGATGCGGAAGAAGAGGGAACGTCTTTATTTATCCCTACCATGGCCAAAGATTTAGTGTGGAAGAGGTTCATGGTTAATTTCAAACTACCGAAGATAGAGCTGGATCCAAATGCGGAGGATCCAGTCGAGGACGCCGTAGAACATGCGCAAGCCATGGAGATGAAGGTCAGGGAGTGGGCTATGAAGAAGATGGCCTAGTGTTTCACCAACTGGATGAAAAGATTGCACCTTGACTATGTCGTGAAAGAGAAGACTCCGGATTTCGAGAAGATTCAGTTTCAGAAGATAAAACCATTCTGGGCTAAGTTTGTGAATTATAAGACATTAGAAAAAGCTAAGAAAATGTCTGCAACGAATAAGATGAATGCTGCTAACAAGAAGTATCACCATACTATGGGGCAAGGTGGCTATAGGGCTGGCATTCCTAAGTGGACAAAACTTGGGGATGAACAGTGTGCTAAAAAGATTTGACCTCAACAGCACATGGTGGTAAAACCTGCATTCGATGCTACCGGCCTATCGAATAATCGAAAAAGTAGTGTGGCTTCCACCGAGGTCCCGGGTGATGACAATGACGATGACGATGGTGCACCAACGATGGCTCCTGTTGGCTACCCACTGGATGATATCACACATATGACACACTGCGAGTTACATGTCAAAGTTGTGAACATATCAGTGAAGGTGGCGGTCGGATATGCCTTACCAATTGGACCCACACCAACTTACCAGTGTTGTCCGGTTCCACAGGGCTACGATGTTGTCGGGGTTGATGAAATCATGCCCACCTTTCAAGTTTTGAAGCTTGACTACCCTGCAGGTGAAGGGGATGTGACTGAACTGGGAAAAGCAACAAACGTCACCATTCTATGGCCAAAGAAATATATCGTGCTTCCAAATCACACGCCAAGGCCATCTTCGCCGCCGCCTCACCCGTCTCTAGCGAGGTCGTCGACGCCGCGGCAGCCGTCTTCGTCGCCTCACCCAGATCCGTCGCCTCACCAATCTCCGGCGCAGCCATCGCCGCGACAACCATCGTCGGTGCCTCAGGATAAAAAGCGTAAGCATACCACCGCTACTCTGCGTAGTGGTAAGCGATCGCCGAAACGTAAATAAGAGCCTCTTCTGAAAGTACCAAAGGTTCCTCCCAAGAGAGCTTATGACTGTACTGAAGAGGAGACTACGGCTATCGTTGATGCAGAAACGACAACGTTTTTCGCTAAGCTGAGGCGGCCGAGAGAGCCAGAGTTCCCCAGCACCAAAGAAGAAAAAGACCGAGTGTTCAAAATGCTAAAGACTCTTCATCAACCCGAGCCAAAGCTGTCTTCAGACTATGAGCGTTCTATTCTCAAGTCACATGCGACACAACAAGCCTCGAAGAGTAGTACTGATGCAAGCGAGAAATCTTTTGCCCAGCTCGAAGAACAGGCAAAACAGTCTTGCGCCCCTCTCAAGGTGATTTTCCATACCAATGTGGGGTCGAGCAAATATGCGGCCGAAGAGTAGTATGATCCAGATGTAGTTGCACAATACGGAGAAGCTGCCGCTGCTCAAGGTATGAGTATTTCCCACTACTTATCCCAGTTACAATACTTCTCCGTGGGTGAAGTAGCAAAGAAATACCAGTATGGCAAACCTCTCGTCAAACCTAAGGAGGTAAATAATCTTCCAACAAAAATGCGAAGATTGCATAACTGGTACATGCATGCCACAAAGGACGGGGCTAATTGGATAATGCTGAGGGTTACAAAAAAGCATTATGGGAAAAAAATAGATGACATGATATCCATTGAATTTGATGAACTATTTCAATTATTCAATCAAGACGCCTTGGACAAATCGATCATCAGTGCCTATAGTCTGTAAGTACTAATTCTGTAATTAATTTAGTCTCTAGCTATCTCACCTCGTTTATTGCATGTATATAATCATACTATAATATGCAGAATGAAGATTCTCGAATGCAGCAGAGGACAAATCTATGACATTGGGTTCATTGACCCATATTGGGTTCATCAAGCTAATCTCAAAACAAACCCCCAGGATACGAAGGATAATATCATACACGCGTTAAGGTTTTAAGAAACCGGAAAAGAAATACTATTTCCTTACAACTTCGAGTGAGTGTTATTGTCTTGTATACACTTTCTATTTCGCTTACTCGACGTTAACTATATAATTGATTAGTTATGCATGCGCAACTTCCACTATATTCTGTTAATCATTCAACCTAACAAAGGGCGTGTACCAGTCATGGACTCGAAACATAAACCCCTTGAGTCGTGGAAGGACATGCCAGATGATTCTCCAGCGGTAATTCTAATCATTACGACACTATATCGGCAACGTTCGTGAATTTTATGATATCAAGTAATTAATAACTTCTTTTGTTCGTTTTCTTCGCCGGGCAGCGCTTGGAAACGGTTCACCAACAAGGCTAGGGGTATTTGAAAAGAGAAGCTTACATTTAAACCACTAGATGTAAGCACCACTAGTTATATCCGCGCATCTCTTTGATTCTAGTTTTGATACCGTTATTATCATGCTTGATTATTATTTTGATTGAACTATGTTCTCGTAAAGTGCGTGGCGCAGGGGCCAGGGAACAATTTATGTGGATACTATGTTTTGCGAGTTCATCTGTCAGACGTGCTGTAAGAAGGGAAGAAATTTAGAGCAACTTAACATACGTAAATAATTTCTATAGTTTTTAATTACCATCAAATTGTGTTTAGTTTCATTCATATAGGTTGACTTCTTTTTAAAATCAGATCGAACGTCTACGGGACGTTCTTCTGCCAAAGGATCGCGTACGAGCAATTCAGGAGGAATTGACGGGATTTTTGGATGCATAAGTCCTAAACCCAAAAGGAGAATACTATTCGGGTGTGTATATACAATAGGGATTGTACAAAGAGCTTATTTTGTATGTAGTGCATGAACTCCGTGTATCGAATGTAATATGTTCGACACTTGGATCTATATTGTTATGATGATCTTATGTAATATAATGGTTCCTTCATTGATGAGTGCAAAACACTAAATAAAAAATAAAACAACATAAATGAATTCTCTGCCGCGGCACAAAAACTGGCCAAAATGCTGCCGCGGCAAAAAAAGTTGCCAAAATGAATTCTCTGTCGCGGCAGAGAAATGTGTCAAATCTCTGCCGCGGCAGACGGGGACTTTCCAAATTCTCTGTCGCGGCAGAGGGTTATTTGTCCCGGTTCGTGTTACGAACCGGGACGGTTGCTCCTCCCCCCTCGCACTCAGCAGCGGCCACGTGTACGCTCTTTTGTCCCGGTTGCTGGGGCAACCGGGACTAAAGGTTGGGGCTTTAGTCCCGATTGCCCCGTCCCGGTTGGGTAACCGGGACTAAAGACCCTTACCAACCGGGACACATGGGGCGGTTTCCACTAGTGATCAATTCTAAGACCAGTTGCCTCATAAGGAGAAATCAAGAAGTCCTACTATACCAGGTAGCTGTAGCTATATATAAATGGACATAGTAAGCATGAGTAGTCACAAAAAATTGGAGCAGTAGAATTGGATAACTATATTTCAGTCGTCAGATGCCTAAAGACTGTAAATGTTATGTATGTCATAAGAAAATTCACTGATATTTCTAAACCATAGATGGATTAAAAATAAGTAACTATGGACAGATAACACAACCAAATGGTTAGCTGATAGAGTGAATTTACATATGCTTTCAGTTTTCTAGATGCATTCTTATTTTTTATAGATGCATAGCAGTTTCTTATTTTTTATAGATGCATTATTATTTTTTATAGAAATTTCCAGATGCATTCTCATGCTTAAAACCATGTAAACATGCATCCAGATTACTAATAAAATATATATTGAAACATCAACCGATTTTTGTAATTCCTAGGATTGCACCGGGCTGGATGCATTTCATTGAGCATTTTTTTTTTTTTTTTTTTTTTTTGCGAAAAGATTTCATTGAGCATGTTCCAGCTGCAGTACCTGTCCACAGCTGGTCCAGTGGTATGCGCTTGTCACCTGCAAGAACATACAGAGAGGAAGTTGTCGAGGTGATGAATCTCAAAAAAAATATCCTTCGGCACTCTATGGAATTTTTAATTGAAAAGTCAAAGGTACTCTACCTTATATTTCAAGGTTTTTACATCCGACTGTACAGCAGGCGTATCCTGTAGAAGAAAACGAAAGAAGAAGAGAACGACTAAAAAAGGGTGTAGCGAGATTGTAATTATTCCAACCTGTTGATCTACCGAAGAATGGCTTCACTCTCTTTTGGTGATCTGATGGACCACAGGTGCAGTTCCAAATTTTTTCCATCGGATGATCGTCGTCGTGCTGGACTTGTTGTTGAATACTTGGTTGTTCCTGGCCTTCCAGAGTGAGCACAGATAGGCCGCGAAGCACACCGACCAAGCCTACATTTCCATGGTGTTGTTTTAGAGATAAATACATTGATTGTGTTGCACTGTCTTGCAGTATCCCAGACCCAAGTATTGCCATAATTCTTGCGCTAGCTTGCAGTGCAGACCAATGTGATGAACTGTATCTAGAGCAGGGCAGATGTCACAGCCAACATAAGAACACTATCTTTTTAGCGTCATGTTATCCTTGGTATTGAGGCGCCTCGCAGTGGTAGCCAGAAGAATTACGGTGTTTGGGTGGTATGGCCCTGTTCTAGACCCAGTTAGCTGGGTTGCCAGCGCATTCCACTGTCAGAGAAAATATAGTAGAAGGCCGCTGTAGAGTTGTTTGTAGATGACTTTTTCTCTCTCGTCAGGCTCAAGAATTTGTGGTATGCTATGATGAATTGGGAGAGGCTAGGAGCTGTGTCAGTTGCTGTTCTGCAGTGTTAGAGCGGTGATGATGCAGATCCAACACCCAATTGTTCTGCTATATTTGAGATGCAATTGTACAACACTGATCTTTTGCAAAGGTCAATAGGATGGGAAAGGTGGTGTAAAGGCGGCCAGCTGAACACCAGAGGTCATACCAGAATGAGAATGTTTGCCCTTAACCCAGGTTGCACCTTGTTACGAATTGTACAGATTTGGTCATCGGCAGCAGTGATTTTCAGAATGGAGTGTCCTGGCGTGTTGTCTCTGCGGGAATAATTGTTGCAAGTATCATTGTGCAAGGCATGAGAAACATGGGCCTGGAGATCCTAACAGTAATTTTGCCGTCAAGTTTGCAAGCAGAGCCTGATTATGAATGCATAGATTCCTGATCCTGGTCCTCCTTGTTCTCTTTTTTTTAACAAGGGAAGGACCCCGAAGGGTCCAGAGCTGCATTAATCGGTGGGATAACATTTTACACAAATGACCTTAACAGAAAAGAAAAATACAACCAGGTCCTCCTTGTTCTCTTGACATGGTGACAATTTCCCAGGCAACAAGGCAGTGGCCACCAGGCACTTGATTTTTGTTCTTCCGAAAAATGTGCGGCGTAGTCAACTGCTTCGATGCTATGGCTTATTATAAAGTCGTCACTGTAATAATTGTTGGATCTATCTACCCATGCTATTTGTTTTCCATCTTGCTATAATGAGTAGGGGTACCACAGTCCACAACTAGCCACCAAATTCCATAAACCTATGAATTAGGTACTCCTTGACCCTTGTAGCATTTTTTGTGCTATTAAATCAAGCCTATGGCCAAACTGGGAAGATGAACATTACAATAATTCTTAACCTCCAATGTACATGTGCCTTCAACTCCGTTACTAATGATTGCACACCGTTCTCTCCCTAAATTTTTTAACCTAACGTCAGTGCAACATCAAGGAATGTGTGATGTGGATTTGGAACCATGAAATTAATATTGGTCCTAAATTCTTCTTTAACTCCGAATAAAATTAAACCCAAGGAAAAGCTGAAAAAACTGAAAGAGGAATAAGCTCAATGGGGATCTGGCTTTGTCGATTTCAGAATCTCAAAAAGACTATTTCTTCAGAAATGCATTATTTGACATAGTTCCGTGCAAACTCGAATTTGAAGTAATCCAAACTCTGATGCGGTACATTAGTACGAGTACGACCAGCTCATGGTACAGAAAAATGATATAGTATAATCAAAACATATCATATATACCAATGTCCCATAATTATGCAGAAGGTAACAACACCACTATCATCTGCAACCAATAGAATGATTAGAATTATGCTGAAAAGGTCGGAATACATAAAAGGAAAGCATGGAAGAGGCCTAGCAGTACATCACTCTGGTTTTGGTGCCGCCAAACCGGCACCATTCGCAGGAAGGTGAGAGCCGAGGTAGTAGCTAGATATTATTCGACAGGCCACCGGGATTACGCTGACCGTCTCCTTCCCATCAACATAGGTACAGGAGTTAGAGGCGGCAGGTCGGAGGAGCCGATGAATCGAGCCGTGTTTAGGGTTCGCCGCTGGGGCGTGTACATGGATGGAAGGTTCAGCCGGCAGAGGAGAATCGCTAGTGGAGATAGATGCGAGGTGTGTCGGAGGTCGGCGGCGCATAGCTGCGGTAGAAGGCAGAATCAGCGGCGGCGTTTTTCAAGAGAGAGAGGCGGTTGGCTCTACAGATGAAAGAAACAGAGGTCTTCGGGAGAGAGCAGAATCCAAGAAAAGGATCCTTTACATGTGCCTTTGCCTCTACGTTTTTCCATCTAAGGAACCGACCTAACCGAGGCTCCCGACATGTGGGCTTCCAATCCAGCTAGACGCCGAAGGATGCAGAGCCTCGAGCGATGAAAAAAAATAACATGCCACTGACAAACCGGGATGAAACTAACGGAAGCGGTGGAATCAACCACACCTCGTTGTTTTAAGGGAGACTAGGGCCTCCTTCTTTTCAGCTTCTTGGCCAGCTTCTTTCAGAAGCTACCCTCGACCAGCTTCTCTCAGAATCTCATCTGTCAAAATCGTTTATATTTTTAAATTGACATTGAAACTACTAGTTAAGAAGTTTAAACGAATTTTAAAGATGAGATTTTAAAAAAAGCTGGTCGAGGATAGCTTCTGGAAAACGCTGGCCAAGAAGAACGAAGGAGGCCTAGATCTCCTTAGGGATACGGTGTTTTGAACCTGGTATCCAGTCAAGGGATAACATCCACTCTACGACAAGAAAAAAAAGCTTCCCTGATACCTGGGGTGCTTGGTCCCTAGGCACGAGCATACTGTTTGGGCTGTTGCAGATAAGCTAACTACTGGATCCTTCAGCTACAAATTCCTAAATTACAATAGAACCAGCCCCATGGAGAACATCCACTCTGGCAAAACCAAAATCACCTCCTTGATAGCTAACACACGGTTTTTAGGACATACAATAACTCTGACCACCATCGCTCACAGGCATAGTATTGGGTTGCTATATACAATAACTAACATTTCAACAGGACACGTCGTAACTCTGACCACCATCGCTCACGCCGGCGGATACACCTTTTCGACGGCATGAACATCGAACCTCATAGCATCTCCGCTCGCCTACATAGGACGGCAATTCCAGTGCGTTTTTTGGTTAGAGTATATTACGGTTAGGTAGTTTAAATATTATAATTTAATTTTATCTCTAGTAGTCTTTTTGCTCCCAAGACTTTTAGTACTATATAAATAGCACAAGGGCTCACGATGTAATCACTTCTTGCAATAACAATACAATTTATACTTTCGCATTCTTTCATGGTATCAGAGTTGTTCGCTCCGCCTAGGGTTTAGCCACCTCTTCCGCCGCGCCGCCCCCGGAGAGATCGTGTTGAATTAAAGAGCAATTTACCAAGCGAATTATCCATAATAAACGCTAGATAAAACATGATTAGAATAATAGGGAATATACTAATCATGTGAAATAGCGAATACATATTAAGGCATATAACAAAACAAACTGCAAGGCGTAAATCTTTAGATACGATCAGAACAAGATTGAGAAAGAAGATATACATGGCAGTAGTAGAAGAGGTGTTGAAATAATTAGCAGTTTTCGCGTTAATTTAATGCAAGTATAAATCATGACAAAACAATTTCCAAGACTAACTAGCATACGCATAGTAGATATGCACCATACAGGCAAGTGAAAATCTAGCACATCTACGCATACTGCAATACTACTGATCATCATAGGAAAAAGCAGGAGAGCAAAGAACACGTACGAGTTCGTCGATGGTATGACCAACGACGCAACAGAAGTGGAGCCACCACCAGCAGCAGCGTCGTCAGACATGGCGATGAAGTCGAGGAAGAGCTTGAGCAGTCGCGTCTAGACGCTCCCCAAAAACCTTATCGCCTCTCTCCCGGTGCAGGATCAGAGAGACGGGGTTCCGGAGGCCTGCTCTCCCGGACGATCGTGCACGCAGCCGGCGGGATAGAGTAGCAGAGGGTAGCACAGAGAGATGGAACGGCGATGCGCAAATAGGCAGATGCAATCTAATTGCTGGTAACTGCTACGGTTTGCGTCTGCCTGCTATATAGTGCGGGTCGGGTAGGACGTGGGGCAACAGTCCACGACCGAGTCAGTGCCAACCCAAGATATGAAAACGGCCGATTAATTAACACGTCCGTAATGACGCATTAATGACTCATAATTAATACACAATTAATTTTCGCAACGAGCAAAATAAAGCTCGGCTCGGCGAGATTCCCGCAACCCGCGGCGCGCACGCGTTGTAACGAGGCAAGGCGAGGCGAGGCGAGGCGAGGCGAGGCGAGGCGGGCGGCGTCGGAGGAGGAGTGCGCGAGGGCTTCTCTTCTTCTCACACCTTAGTGAGTGGTGCAACACTCCACTATATAAGGTGGTCCAACTCCCCTTCTACTAGCAATGTGGGACTAAACTTTGGCACCACTAGCATACACATGAGCTTCCATGATAATGGGCTAAAGAGAATTTCAGAATTTGTATTTGTTATGGGCCAAAAGCCCAACATCAAATATGCCTAATTCCAACAATCCCCCACAAAGTCTCATTGGCACATCACACCATTCTGTTCCAAATCACTGTTTTGATATACCAGCGTTTTTCAGTGGAGACTGTTAAGTTGAACTTCCACCTAGAGCATTAGACTACGCTCATCAACAGCTGTCAATGGACTAAGCCTTGAATTGCCAGTTTTGTGTAAATGAGTTTCACCTAATGTCATACTGATACTAGGCTACCGAAGGCTACCCCTTGGGTGGAGCATATAAGTCACACTCCTGGCCTTTTTCATGAGCTTCCTAGAGATTACCCTATCTCATAGACTGTGACCAGCAGTCGGGCTCACATAGGTGTGTTCTTTCAAGACTGCTCTGTAGGATAGCATCTTGGCTTATACAAGCCTATGAACACATTAAGAATAAGTCAACCTGCCATACAGATCGTGAGAGTAATGCATCTTCAGCGGAGTGGGTTAATAAAAGTTACTCTCCTCCAGTTAGCCACTGGCTTGTTTCCCCATGTCCTAATTCACGGGATCTCCGATCACATAGGTTGGGTTACTACCATGGTAACTCATGTGGGTCTCAAACCCATCTCCTTTGATGCAATATCTATCATATTTCTTGATAGACCTTTTGTGAAAGGATCTACTAGATTCTTAGCTGTTTGGATATAATCCAATGCTATTACTCCAGAGTTTCTCATTTTCCTAACAGATGCCAATCTTCTCTTTATATGCCTTGATGACTTCATATTATCATTTGAACTACTCACTTTGACGATCACAGTTTGATTGTCGCAGTTCATAAGAATAGCCAGCACAGGTTTATCAACAACCGACAAGTCAATCAAGAGTTCACGAAGCCAATCTGCTTCGACAGTAGCTGTATCTAGTGCTGTGAGTTCTGCTTCCATTGTTGACCTTGTTAAGATGGTTTGCTTGCAAGACTTCCATGAAACAGCGCCACCACCATGAGTGAATACATATCCACTTGTGGCTTTCAACTCATCAGCATCAGAAATCCAATTTGAGTCACTATACCCTTCAAGTACCGCAGGGTCTCCGGTATAGTGAATACCATAACTCGATGTACCCTTTAGATAGCTCATTACTCTCTCAAGAGCATGCCAATGATCATCTCCTGGATTGGAAACAAACCGGCTAAGTTTGCTCACAGCAAACGCGATGTCAGGCCTTGTTGCGCTAGCTAAATACATTAACGAGCCAATTATCTGAGAGTATCTCAGCTGATCTCTAGTTGTTCTTTTGTTCTTTCGAAGCATCTTACTAGGATCATATGGTGTCGATGAAGGAGTACAATCTGAGTAGCCAAAGCGACTCAACACCTTCTCCACATAGTGAGATTGCAGAAGTGTAATTCCGCCATTCTCATCTTTCAGCAGCTTAATGTTTAGAATAACATCAGCTTCTCCAAGGTCTTTCATGTCAAAATTTTGAGACAAGAAACTCTTGACCTGTTTGATGACAATCATATTTGTCCCAAAAATCAGTATGTCATCAACATACAAACAAAGTATAACTCCTTCGCCCCCACCATGGCGATAGTATACACATTTGTCGGCTTCATTTACAACAAAGCCAGCAGATGTTAAAGTTTGATCAAACTTCTCATGCCATTGCTTAGGTGCTTGTTTCAGTCCATACAAAGACTTCAATAGCTTGCACACCTTGCCTTCTTGACCATCTACTACAAAACCATCTGGCTGATCCATATAAATTTCCTCATCCAACTCTCCATTAAGGAAAGCTGTCTTGACGTCCATTTGATGAACGATAAGACCATGTGAGGCAGCCAATGAGAGTAGAACTCGAATAGTGGTCAATCTAGCCACAGGCGAATAAGTATCAAAGAAGTCTTCGCCTTCTTTTTGGGTATAACCCTTGGCAACAAGCCGAGCCTTGTACTTTTCAATCGTACCATCAGGCCTAAGCTTCTTTTTGAACACCCACTTACGTCCTACAGGTTTGCACCCATAAGGACGATCAGTGATCTCCCAAGTTTCGTTTGCCATGATGGAATCCATCTCGCTACGAACAGCCTCTTTCCAGTAGTCTGCATCAGGGGATGCATAAGCCTCTGAAATAGAGGTGGGAGTATCATCCACGAGATAGACAATGAAATCATCACCAAAGGACTTTGCAATCCTCTGTCTCTTGTTCCTTACAGGAACTTCATTGTCTACCTCCTCAGGAATTTCATCATGTGCTCGTTCATAATATTCCATGGGAATAGCAGGTTCAGGAGTTTCAACAGATTCCTGTCTAGATGTACTAGGCATATCTTTCATCGGAAAAATATCCTCAAAGAATGTAGCATCCTTAGAATCCATAACTGTACCGACCTTCATGTCAGGTACCTCAGATTTCACCACTAGAAATTTGTATCCAACGCTATGATGAGCATAGCCAAGAAAGGCACAGTCTACGGTCTTTGTTCCAAGTTTACGCTTTTTGGGAATTGGCAAATTCACCTTTGCCAAACAGCCCCAAGTACGTAAATACGAGAGTGTTAGTTTTCTCTTCTCCCATAATTCATAGGAAGCAGTTTTATTGTCTTTTGTGGGAACTTTATTCAGGACATGACATGATGTCAATATCGCCTCCCCCCGCCATGCCTTGGATAAACCCGAAGTACCTAACATGGCGTTAACCAAGTCTGTTAGAGTACGGTTTTTCCTTTCGGCAACTCCGTTAGATTGGGGAGAATGGGGAGGCGTCCTCTCATGAATAATGCCATGTTCCACACAAAATAAATCAAACTCATTAGAGAAATACTCTCCACCATGATCTGACCGGATTCTCTTAATCTTTCTCTCAAGTTGATTTTCAACTTCTGCCTTATAGTTTTTAAAGTGGTGTAGAGCCTCATCTTTAGTTTTCAAAAGATATACATAGCAAAATCTAGTAGAATCATCAATCAACGTCATGAAGTATTTCTTTCCACCTTTGGTCAACACACCATTCATCTCACATAGATCTGAATGTATAAGCTCTAGTGGTGCCAAGTTTCTTGCTTCCTGCACAGGCTTGTGAGGCTTGCACGGTTGCGTAGCTTGAACACACTCTTGACATTTAGAGCCTTTGGCTAAAGTGAAACTCGGAATTAAATTCATCTTAGCTAGCCGTGTCGTACAACCAAAATTAATGTGACAAATTCGTGAATGCCAAATATCGGTATCATTGCCAGGGGCACAAATATGGTTCACAACCTTATTACAAAAATCTGATAGGGAAAGACGGAACAAACCGCCGCACTCATAACCTTTACCAATAAATTGTCCATACTTAGAGATGACTACTTTATTGGACTCAAATACCAACTTAAAACCTTCTTTGCAAAGAAGGGAATCACTAACAAGATTCTTATTTATTGAGGGCACATGCTGCACGTTCTTCAGCTGCACGATCTTTCCCGAAGTAAACTTCAGATCCACCGTGCCAACACCACGAACAGAAGCATGCGATCCGTTTCCCATCAAGACGGAGAGATCTCTTGTGATCTGATAAGAAGAAAACAAGGAGATATCAGCACACACATGAATATTAGCACCGGTGTCGATCCACCAATCTGTAGATTGACAAATTGACAAAACAGTATGTAAATTAACATACCCGGATGCACCCTTATCATTGTTGCTCATAGTCACGTTGACAGACTTAGAGTTCTGTCCATTTGGATTCTTCCTTCCTTTGCGCTGCTTGCAGTTTGGAGCCCAATGTCCAACCTCGCCGCACACAAAGCAGGGATCCTGTGACTTGTCCTTCATATTCTTTTTGAAGTTGGTAGTACGAACGGCCTTGGTATTCCCCTTGAACTTGTTGTGGAAGTTATTCTGCACCACATTGGCGCTTGACTGGGGTGCCTTGGCTCCCTTTGGGTGTGCGTCTTTTGCCTTTGCCTTTTCCTCAAGGTCCAGAAACCCAATGAGATTCTCAACAGACATCTCTTGCCTCTGGTGTTTGAGGTTAGTGGCAACACTCCTCCAGGATTGAGGAAGCTTTGCAATGATGCATCCCGCAACAAATTTTCCGGGCAACGCACACTTCTGGAGCTCAAGTTCTTTTGCAATGCACTGAATCTCATGAGCCTGTTCAACGACAGAACGGTTTCAATCATCCTATAGTCATGAAACTGCTCCATGGCATACAGTTCACTGCCAGCATCAGTAGCACCGAATTTTGCTTCAAGTGCATCCCACAGTTCTCTGGCATTGCGCATATGTAAATATGCATCCACCAACTTGTCCCCAATGACGCTTATGACACAACCCACAAAGAATATGGTGGTCTCCTTGAACGTCTTCTCCTGTTCAGGAGTGATCATTCCTTCAGGATTACCAGCCGATACCCAGAAGGCGTCCATAGCCATCAGCCAGAGGGTACACTTGGTTTGCCAGCGCTTAAAGTGCGCACCCGTAAACGGGTTCGGTTTCAGACAAGCGGCAAAGCCTTGACGGGAAAACAACCTAAAATAAGGTTTTTGGATTGTTGAAATAATTAGCAGTTTTCGCATTAATTTAATCCAAGTATAAATCATGACAAAACAATTTCCAAGACTAACTAGCATACGCATAGTAGATATGCACCATACAGGCAAGTGAAAATCTAGCACATCTACGCATACTGCAATACTAGTGATCATCGTAGGAAAAAGCAGGAGAGCAAAGAACACGTACGAGTTCGTCGATGGTATGACCAACGGCGCAACAGAAGTGGAGCCACCACCAGCAGCAGCGTCGTCAAACATGGCGATGAAGTCGAGGAAGAGCTTGAGCAGTCGCGTCTAGACGCTCCCTAAAAACCTTATCGCCTCTCTCCCGGTGCAGGATCAGAGAGACGGGGTTCCGGAGGCCTGCTCTCCCGGACGACCGTGCATGCAGCCGGCAGGATGGAGTAGCAGAGGGCAGCACAGAGAGATGGAACGGCGATGCGCAAGTAGGCAGATGCAATCTAATTGCTGGTAACTGCTACGGTTTGCGTCTACCTGCTATATAGTGCGGGTCGGGTAGGACGTGAGGCAACAGTCCACGACCGAGTCAGTGCCAGCCCACGATATGGAAACGGCCGGTTAATTAACGCGTCCGTAATGACGCATTAATGACTCATAATTAATACACAATTAATTTTCCCAGCGAGCAAAATAAAGCTCGGCTCGGCGAGATTCCCGCAACCCGCAACCCGCGGCGCGCGCGTCGTGAAGAGGCGAGGCGAGGCGTGGCGTGGCGGGCGACGTCGGAGGAGGAGTGCGCGAGGGCTTCTCTTCTTCTCACACCTTAGTGAGTGGTGCAACACTCCACTATATAAGGTGGTCCAACTCTCCTTCCACTAGCAATGTGGGACTAAACTTTGGCACCACTAGCACAGACATGAGCTGCCATGATAATGGGCCAAAGAGAACTTCAGAATTTGTATTTGTTATGGGCCAAAATTCCAACATCAAATATGCCTCAAATTCCAACAAGAGGAACCGCCGGTGTTGGAACCGTCGGTGACCATGTCGTCGAGGAAGAGGGTGCTGATGTTGGGGAAGAAGTCCTCGTCGGGAAAGACGTCGCCGCAGTCGCTATCCGTGTGGGAGTCCGTGACGAAGCCAGTAGTCGCGTCGATAGACCAAAAACCTTATCGCCCTTCTCTCGTACAGGACTCGAAGCAGCGGGGTCTCGGAGGCCTACTGTCCCGGCTCGCGATGAACGCTGCAAGACGGGATGGGGAAGATCTAGGTAGCGCAGTGCTCTTGAACTTGAGGCGCAAAGGAGTATGCGACGATGTGTTGCAGTGTATCTGAGAGGAGGCATGACCTCGCTCTTATATAGACACAGAGGGGTAGGCAGACAGGCTGTGCAGAAGATGAAACGAACGGACAGGAATTGAAGCGAACAGGCGGCAGCCCACCGGACAGCCTCCACTCTGTACGACTGTTCATATACCATTCATGCGTGGCAAAATAAAGCTCGGCAAAATAAAGCTCGGCTCGGCGAGATTCCCGCAACCATCGGCGCGCGCACGTCGTGGCGAGGCGAGGCGTGGCATGGCGTGGTGAGGCGAGCGAGGAGGAGGAGCGCGCGTGTGGAACTCTCTCCTTCTCCTTCTCATCCTTTTACCAAGTGGTAGGAGAGCTCACCTTATAAGCTGGTCCAACTTTCACTCAACTAGCAATGTGGGGCTAAACATTTGTCCCAGCTCTTGCCTTGCATGAATGGGCCAAATGGGCCTCTAGGATTTCAGGAATTTATTGACATATAATAAATGGGCTGGGCCTATTTAGGCAAAATTTCCAATAATCCCCCACCAGATCCCAGAGGCACATGAAGTTTGCCTTTGGTTCCAAAACATTGTTTATACACCGGTACTGTAGTGGAGACTGTTAAGTTGAACTTTCACCTAGAAATTTATGTTATACTAGGATGCAACTTGTACAGTGGACTATGCCTTGAACTTCAAGTTTGCTGCGAACCTAGCTTCACAAAAAGTCTTGACCGATACTAGGCTACCGTGGGACTTCCCCGCGGGTGGAGCTTATACGTCATACTCTATGACCTTTCATGAGTTTATTATAGAGCACCCTACTCTCATAGACTGCGACATTTTAACAGTCAGACTCATATAGGTGTGTTCTTCAAAAGATGTTCTGCAGGACAACATCTTTGCTTAGGATAAGCCACTTAGAACACATTAAGATAATAAATCAACCTGCCGTGCATAATAGGAAAGTATTGCATCTTTATGGAGTGGTGTTTATTAAAGTAGGGATACTTTCCTCTCAGCTAACCAATAGCTTGTCTCCCAATTCTAATTCACGGGATCTCCGATCACATAGAGTGGTTTACCACTGTGGAAAGCTCAAATTATGGGTCTCATACCCATCTCCTTCGATGCATTTTCTATCACGTTGCGTGATAGACCCTTTGTGAAGGGATATTCCAGGTTTTTAGATGTTTGGATATAATCCAATGCAATAACTTCGGAGTTTCTCATTTTCCTGACAGATTTTAGTCTCCTCTTCACATGTCTTGATGACTTCATATTATCCTTAGAACTATTTACCTTGAAATCACAGTTTGATTATCGCAGTTCATAAGGATTGCGGGTATTGGTTTTTCAACCACAGGTAAGTTCATCAAGAGTTCATGAAGCCACTCTGCTTCAATAGTGGCTGTGTCTAATGCTATGAGTTCTGCTTCCATAGTTGACCTCGTTAAGATGGTCTGCTTGCAAGACTTCCAAGAAACAGCGCCACCAGCAAGTGTGAATACATATCCACTTGTGGCCTTTATCTCGTTAGCATCAGATATCCAATTTGAATCACTATAACCCTCTAGTACCCTTGGGTACCTGGTATAGTGTATGCCATAGATCGTAGTGCCTTTTAGATATCGCATAACTCTCTCAAGAGCATGTCAATGATCATCTCCTGGATTTGAAACAAATCGACTGAGTTTTCTTACAGCAAAGGCGATGTCAGGCCTCGTGGCACTAGCTAAATACATAAGGGAGCCAATGATTTGAGAGTATCTCAGTTGGTCTCTAGCATTTCCTCAATTCTTTCGAAGCAACACACTAGGATCATACGGTGTAGGAGAAAACTTGAAGTCGCTATACCCAAAGCGACTCAAGATCTTTTCCACATAGTGGGACTGAAGCAGTGTAATCCCACCATCATCATCTCTCAATAACTTGATGTTTAGGATGACATCAGCTACTCCCAGATCCTTCATCTCAAAGGAACGAGATAAGAAATCTTTGACCTCCTTAATTGCATTAAGGTTGGTTCCGAAAATCAGTATGTCATCAACATACAAACAAAGGATGACTCCCTCACCCCCACCATGGCGATGGTACACACATTTATCAGCTTCATTTACAACAAAGCCTGCAGCGGTTAAAGTTCTTTCGAACTTCTCATGCCATTGCTTAGGGGCTTGTTTTAGGCCATATAAAGACTTCAACAACTTGCACACCTCTCCTTCTTGACCATTTACCCTAAAGCCATCTGGCTGATCCATGTAAATTTCCTCATCCAAATCTCCATTAAGGAAAGTTGTCTTAACGTCCATTTGATGAACGAGAAGACCATGAGAGTAATACTCGAATGGTGGTCAATCTGGCAACAGGTGGGTAAGTGTCAAAGAAGTCTTCACCTTTCTTTTGAGTATATCCCTTGGCCACAAGCCGTGCCTTGTACTTCTCAATAGGTCGAAGCTTTTTCTTAAACACCCACTTGCACCCTACAGGTTTGCACCCATAAGGGCGATCAGTGATCTCCCATGTTCCATTAGCTAAGATGGAATTCATCTCACTATGGACGGCTTCCTTCCAGTAGTCAGCATCAGGAGATGCATATGCTTCTGAAATGGAAGTGGGAGTGTCATGCACAAGTTACACAATGAAATCATCACCAAAGGACTTTGCAGTCCTCTGTCTCTTGCTCCTTTTAGGAATTTCATTATCATCCTCCTTAGGACTTTCAGAGTGTTCAATTGGAATAGTAGGTTCAGAGAATGTAGTACATTCCTTATTAGATGAACTAGGTATCTCTGGATTTGATGAGTTAGGTTTATCTTTCATTGGAAAGATATCCTCAAAGAAAGTCGCATCAGTTGACTCCATGATTGTACCGACATGAATGTCAGGCACTTCAGACTTTACTATTAAGAATCTATAACCAATGCTATGAAAAGCATAGCCTAGAAAAACACAATCAATGGTTTTTGGTCCAAGCTTGCGCTTCTTGAGGATTTGTACATTAACCTTTGCCAAACAACCCCAAGTACATAAGTAAGAGAGTTTTAATCTTTTCTTCTCCCATTCTTCGAATGGAGTAATTTCTTTGTTCTTTGTGGGAACTCGGTTTAGGACATAACATGCAGTCAATAGTGCCTCCCCCCACCATTCCTTAGAAAGACCGGATGTGTCTAACATGGCGTTAACCAAATCTGTTAGAGTACGGTTCTTTCTTTCGGCTACTACATTTGACTGGGGTGAGTAGGGAGGCGTCCTCTCATGAATTATGCCATGTTCCACACGAAAGGAATCAAACTCGTTGTAAAAGTACTCTCCACCACTATCAGACCTAAGCCTCTTAATCTTTTGATCAAGTTGATTTTCTGCCTCAGCTTTATAGATTTTAAAGAAACTCAAAGCCTCATCTTTTGATTTCAGAATATACACATGGCAATATCTCGTAGAGTCATTGATCAAAGTCATGAAATATTTCTTTCCACCTTTTGTCAACACACCATTCATCTCACAAAGATCAGAATGTATGAGCTCTAGTGGTGTTAAATTTCCCAGTTCTGCAGTCGTATGTGACTTGCGAGGTTGTTTAGCTTGCACGCAGACTTGGCACTTAGATCCCTTAACAGTTGTGAAATCAAGGATTAAATTCATTTTGGATAGCCGCATCATACAACCAAAATTAATATGACAAAGACGAGAGTGCCAGACATTTGATTCAAAATCCGTGTACATATGATTAACAACTTTATTACAAATGTCTGACAGAGATAAGCGGAACAAGCCTCCGCACTCATAGCCTTTACCAACAAAGGTTCCATACTTCGAAATTACAAATTTATTGGACTCGAATACAATCTTGTAGCCATCTCGGCACAGAAGAGATCCGCTAACAAGATTTTTATTTATTGAGGGAACATGATGCACGTTCTTCAGGCGCACGGTCTTTCCCGAAGTGAACTTCAGATCGACCATACCAACACCATGAACAGAAGCATGCGAGCCGTTCCCCATCAGCATGGTTTGAGTCCCTCTAACCTGATATGAAGACAACATGGAAATATCATAACAGACATGTACATTAGCGCCTGTGTCAATCCACCAATCAGGAGAATGACATAATGAAAGAACAGTAGGTAATATACCATACCCAACATCTTTCATCTCAACGTCGCCCATGACAACATTAGCAGTCTTGCTGCCCTTCCCATGCTGGCGCTTGTCAAAGCGGTTGGGACAAGCAGGAGCCCAATGACCAGGATCACCGCATACATGACAAGCACCTTTCCTCTTATCAGTCTTCTTCTTGAAGCTGGTAGACTGTGAGGCCTTGTTCTTTCCATCGAACTTCCCTTTGTCGTCAAACTTGCCTTTTTTCTTGAACTTATGAGGCTGGAAGTTCCTTTTCTGTACCAGATTGGCATTAGAACCTCCCTCGGTACCTCGAGCACGTGTGTCTTTTGCTCTCGCCTTCTCTTCCACATCAAGAGTCCCAATGAGATCTGTCATGGAGAAATCTTGTCTCTTGTGCTTCAGAGAAGTAGCAAAGTTCCTCCATGGCTGAGGAAGTTTGGCAATAATGCCTCCGGCAACAAACTTGTCCGGTAACACACAAGTGAAGTGCTCAAGCTCCCTGGAAAGTGACTGTATCTCATGAGCCTGCTCCACAATGGGGCGGTCATCAACCATCTTATAGTCATAGAATTGTTCCATGACATACAGTTCACTGCCAGCATCGGAGACTCCAATTTTTCTCTCGAGCGCATCCCACATACCTTTGCCATTGCTAAAAGACAGGTATGAATCGACAATATTGTTGCCAAGGATGCTGATCAAGGCAGCCTTGAAAGTGGTATCAAGTTTTTTGGAACGCCTCTTCCTGAGCGGGATTAAGTTCTCCCTCAGGTGCGCCATAGATGGCGTTATAGCAGCTCATGGTCTGAAACCAGAGCACTGCTCTCGCATGCCATCGTTTGTAATTCACACCTTCGAACACAGGTGGCTTCATAGAAGCAACAAAGCCACTTGGGGCAAATTGCCTGAAATAAGTTTTTTGGATTGTTGAATAAAACAGCAATTTACCAAGCGAATTATCCATAATAAACGCTAGATAAAACATGATTAGAATAATAGGGAATATACTAATCATGTGAAATAGCGAATACATATTAAGGCATATAATGAAACAAACTGCAAGGCATAAAACTTTAGATACGATCAGAACAAGATTGAGAAAGAAGATATACACAACAGTAGCAGAAGAGGAACCGCCGGCGTTGGAACCGTCGTTGACCATGTCGTCGAGGAAGAGGGTGCTGATGTCGGGGAAGAAGTCCTCCTCGGGATAGACGTTGCCGCAGTTTCTATCCGTGTGGGAGTCCGTGACGAAGCCAGTAGCCGCGCCGATAGCGCTCCCCAAAAACCTTATCGCCCTTCTCCCGTACAGGACTCAAAGCAGCGGGGTCTCGGAGGCCTACTGTCCCGGCTCGCGGTGCACGCCGCAAGATGGATGGGGAAGATCTAGGTAGCGCAGTGCTCTAGAACTTGAGGCGCAAAGGAGTATGCAATGATGTGTTGCAGTGTATCTGAGAGGAGGCGCGACCTCTCTCTTATATAGACATAGAGGGGTAGGCAGACAGGCTGCGCAGAAGATGAAACGAACGGACAGGAATTGAAGCGAACAGGAGTTCGTATTAAAAGTCCACTCGAGCAAACCGTTTCAACTTCTGTACGACTGGTTCATATACCATTCATGCGTGGAAAAATAAAGCTCGGCTCGGCGAGATTCCTGCAACCCGCAACCCGTAACCCGCAGCGCGCGCGCGTCGTGACAAGGCGAGGCGAAGCGTGGCGTGGCGTGGCGAGGCGAGCGAGGAGGAGCAGCGCACGTGTGGAACTCTCTCCTTCTCCGTCTCATCCTTTTACCAAGTGGTAGGAGAGCTCACCTTATAAGTTGGTCCAACTTCCACTCAACTAGGAATGTGGGACTAAACATTTGTCCCAGCTCTTGCCTTGCATGAATGGGCCAAATGGGTCTCTAGGATTTCAGGAATTTATTGACATATAATAAATGGGCTGGGCCTATTTAGGCAAAAATTCCAACAGATCGCTCTCCACCGGGGCTGTTGGGGATATGCTATATGGGTATCCTCATAGCATGTCTCTTATCCGACTAACCCGGGTGGCCCATAGTCGGTAGCATGGCCTATGGCCTGCTGGGTGGCCCAGTTAGGTGGATCCAGAAGGGAGGCCCATGCTGGATAAAGGAAGGCTACGGTGGAGTCACCAGCGTACCCGGAGCCTTGGAGTGCAAGATACACAAGACTAGTAATAGACGGTGTAGAACTCTGTAACCTGTCCGGCTAGGACTTTTCCCTGTAACCCTAGGACCTGGCAACTATATAAGTCGGGCCTATGGGAGCCTTTAGGGCACAATCTCAGACGATAGCTTAGACTTTCTAGTCATCTCGCACAGCGAACCTAATCTCTGTAAGTCGGCGTATTGCCATTATAGTGATTTATAGCAGGAGTAGGATTCCGCCATCGTTGTGGGATCTGAACCTGGGTAAGTTGTGTTACCTCGTACCCGTCAACCGTCCGCCTTACCCCACGTCTCTAAACACGCACTGTGAGGACCCCTCCATGGCGTACTCGTCAGCAATACCACGACAGTTGGCGCCCACCGTGGGGCGAGAGGCGCTTCAGGCTCTTCAGCGGGCGAGGACCAAGATCTTCGCGGGAATCGGTGAAACCATAGCCATCGGTCGTGTTCTCTTCTCTGGCAATGTTCCGATCGCCCCCCCTGTCAAGTTCTGGATCCCGGCGAAGACGAACCCTACGTGGTGCTCGATCGTTCCTATTGGATACATCCACCTTTTCATCGGCGAAACCGACTCGGGCACTAGTTCCCTGGGAGTCGGAGGATCATCAAGACCCGCACGGACTGCCTACGGGCAGGATACGCTCGCGGAAGGATCGATGTCGGATCTCTCTTCGGAGTTTGCCGGCAAAGATCGAAAAGCATCAAGACCCGCACGGACCGCCTACGGGCAGGATACGTTCACGGAAGGATCGATGTCGGATCTCTCCTCGGAGTTTGCCGGCAAAGATCGGAAAAATTTAAGACCCGTGATTACCTGGCCAGGTGGCTCCGTATACGAGCCGATCTGGCCCACTACCCCAATGATGATGACATCTATCACTTTGTGGAAGGACTGGACCATGGCACGCTTCTCCGACACTCTCTAAGACGGCAACAGGCATCAGGACGCCTTACCTTCAAAGGCATGGTGAACACCGTTAACAACTACGCGGAGGCTAAAGCGGCAGCTCAGACAGCGCTTGCGCTCATTGACGGAGCACCTCCGATTTAGCCACCACCACCGCCTCCGGCCGCCATCGTCGTAGCAGCGCCACCACCTCCAGTCATCATCGAGGCCGTCGCACCTCCACCGCCCGTCATCGAGGAAGCCCTGGCACCCTCCGACTCTGTCATTGACGCGCTTTATGCCGATTTCAGTGCAGATTCAGAGGAAATAGACTTCAGTCCTGAAGAGCTAGACTCCGCTATGCAGGAGATGGAGGAGGAGTACTCGCGCGACGAACAAGCTAATACCACCGTCATGTCTCGAGGGATATTCGTCACCATTGGGACAACGATGGATGAAGACCAGCCCGGGCAAGCTCCGCCTACGGCGCTGGATAAGGGGAAGGGACCACTTATTGCTGCCGACGATGCTCGCGCAAAGGTCATGCCTCCTCCGCCTAATCCAGTGCAATAGCCACAGGAACTCGGCACCGGTACGAGCAACAACAACACCGCAAACTTGCCACCTCCAGCATCCACGTTGGCCGCATCCCACGTTACCCCAGCTAATAGAGTGATGTACGGCAATCTCCTCGTTGAGCCACTAACTGTTGATCATATCCAGAATGTGACTCAGCTTGACGAGAAGCGCCAGCAGCTGCTGGAGGAAGCACAAGCCATCGCGGAGCAAGGCGCTAAACTAGATCGAGATCTGGTCAACGCGCAGAAGTCCATAGAAAAAGCTAGAGCAATGGAGGCCGAGTACAAGACTCTGCTACAGTAGCAGAAGGCTAAGAAAGCTCCGGCTCACATCATCAATGATCCTGGTGTATGGCGCAACCTAGGATGGGCTCCCTCAAAGCCGGCACAGGCCAAGCCATACATTGACAGTGAAGGCAAACAGGTGATGCCCACCCCACTCCTTAACCTCGCCGTCGCCAAGAACCTTCTGGAGCAGGATAGATCACCTGAGGCAGTAGAACATGTTTATGACCTAGTGGCCAAGGCGGTAAAGCAGCAGGAAAAGGCCACCTCTCAGAGGTTTGAGTCTGACCCAGCGCTCTGCCGATCTAGCCAGTACAAACCGCCAAGTGACGGATCTCCTCAGGATGTCGGATCACGGACGGGTTCATTAGAACGAAGATGGAGGGATGCACGCAATAGGAAGGATGCTATTCCCATATCTTCTGACCACGGAGAAAGAGCCCAACCTTGTCGTCCATCGCCACCGCTCCGATACCCCCGACGTCAGGAAGACTACAAGACTCACCATCGCACGAATATGCCTCCACCAAAGTAGTGCGGCATCGTCATCCGCGACAACGCGGCACATACCCGTCATGATGAAGAGCACCGCCAAGGACATAAGAGCAGGTCGCACCACGACCCTCCGCGTCCGACAAGCAACCGCGACAGGCGTGGGGCGTCGCAGGAGGGTAACAGCAAGAAGGCTAACCCACCGCCACCTCCGCCTCCGTCGCCGCCAAGCAGTCACCATGGCGGAAGAGGCCCACGTCGTTCACGCAGCCCATCCCCTGTTGACAACAAGAAGAAGAACCCGGAGCCATACGATGCACGTTCGCGGATCGATAAGATCCATGAGGCCCGGGAAGGACCATACCTGGGACCACGTTGCTTCGGACCTGCAATACGGTCTGCAACTTACCCCAAAGGTTTCTGGATTGATAAGACCATCAATCCCTATGATGGCACCGCCAAGCCTGCCACATGGTTGCAAGACTACGGCAACGCGGTGGAGACTGCCGGAGGCAATCCCAACGTCGCCGTCAAGTAGCTCCCGTTAATGTTGGTGGGCACGGCCCATCAATGGATCGACGACTTGCCGGAAAGATCTATCTACAACTGGCTGGACATGCGAGGCGGTTGATCTGCTGTCTAAACTTGGATCAGGGCGCAAGAAAATTCCGCCAGGAGTTTTCCTAGAGCATCTGCGCACACCATCCGTGAAGGGAGCCGACATCGACAACCCGGATAGAGCTGACTCTTTCGTAAACATGGTGACAAAGATCCCTCTGGCTTGGACAAAACCGATCATGGAATATCTCGAACACAGAACTTTGCTCGACGACGAGGTCGAAAGACGACAAATAGTACGGCGAGCAAAGGGTTATACCATAATCAATGGGCAACTCTATAAAAGGAGCACTACTGGGGTATACCTAAAGTGCGTTTCCCAGCTAGAAGGAATGGAAATCCTACGCGAAATCCATCTCGGAGATTGCGGGAATCATGCCGCTCCTCGATCGTTGGTCGCGAAAGCCTTCCGGCAAGGATTCTACTGGCTGACCGTGAAGGCAGACGCCGACAAGCTAGTTGAGACATGCACAGGATGCCAGTATTATGCCCGACAACCGCATGTTCCTGCTGAATAATTGCGAACAATAACAATAACTTGGCCGTTTGCAGTCTGGGGGCTAGACATGGTAGGACCGTTACAAGCGGCACCGTGTGGATTTACGCATCTGCTTGTAGAAGTTGACAAGTTCACCAAATGGATAGAAGCTAAACCCATTAGAAAGCTTGATGGGGCAACTGCCCTCAGATTTGTCCGGGATCTAGTGGTGAGGTTTGGTCTCCCACATAGCATCATCACCGACAACGAAAGCAACTTGTCACTCGGAGAAGTGGAGGCCTATTGCTGGGACAAAGGCATCCGACTCGACCTTGCATCTGCGGCACACCCACAATCCAATGGTCAAGTTGAGCGAGCCAATGGATTAATTCTGCAGGGAATCAAGCCACGTCTTGAGGCATCGCTACATAGAGCAGCTGGAGCCTGGGCGGAAGAATTGCCATCTGTGCTGTGGAGTTTACGAACTACACCCAACAGATCCACCGGCTACACCCCCTATTTCATGGTATATGGAGCAGAAGCCATCCTACCTTTCGACATCCTCCACGATGCACCAAGAGTTGCCGCCTACGACGAAGATGACGCTGAAGAATCCAAACGCCTAGATGTGGACCTTCTCGAGGAGGAGCGCGTTTTGGCATGCCAAAGATCCGCCATCTACCAGCAGAAGCTACGCAACTACCATAGTCGCCGCGTTCGGCATCACTCGTTTAAAGAGGAGGATTTGGTGCTCCGACTTAAGCAGAAGAAGTCACACAAATTATCCCCGCCATGGGAAGGACCGTTCATCATAAGCAAGGCGCTGCTCAATGGGTCTTACTACCTTGTCGACAATCGTGAGCTCAAGGATAGACCCAACGAGGATCATAAGCGTAAGCGACGTGACCCGGATGATGACTACCCGGATCTTGATCGGCCATGGAACATAGCACAACTACGTCCTTTCTACACTTAGCATTTTTTATCTAATCATGTACCTCTTATATGATCAATGAAATAAAGCTCTTTGGTTCACTCATATTGCTGAGTCTTTTACCTCCTTTAATGTTCATTTTTTGATCATATAAACCTTTATGCACAAGCTTTGTGATTGCACTTGTGAAAATTCCGCCTACGGGCGTTAGCTTAAGTTTTCTGGTCTACACGTTCTTTGTTGTTTTTATGTGGATTGTGGAGTAGTGACTTTCAGCACTCATTGTCGGCAATTTTGTGCTTAGGTTATTGACGGTGCCATTGGGCATCATCACCTAAAGTGCATGGTTCTGACAACGAGTCTTCCGACTCACGAAAAGTCAAGCATACGAACCAAAGTAATGGATAAGCCAGCACTTGCTTAAAAAATATATACATACTGAAACTTAATTCTTAAGTAGCAGGATACGATAACCATTGTTTTCCGCCTTAAGATTACATCAACAAAGTTTTTTCCGCGCACACTTCAGAGGTGAAACAGAAATTACAAAGTGTTTTTCACTCTTTGGGTGCAGGAGACTTGGAGGCCGCATCATCGCCAGCCGGAGAATCACCCTCAGCATCGGTTCTATGGTGAGACTCGGAGGATTCCGGGTTGGCGTTGTCGAGAAAGTTTCTGGGCACGAAGACGTCCACATCCACCAACTCGGCAACCCTGGTATCAAAACCCGCGAGTGATGACAAGATGGCTTCGTGATCGATCTCCTTGCCGTCATCATCCATGTCGGGGATACCAGATGTCACTGTGTCAATGTCGGCATCTTCATAGTGTGCCTTCACCATAGACAGCGCCATCCTTGCGTCAGCCCGTGCACATGAAGCTTTCCAGCTTGCAACATGCTCGGGGGCTCAGCGCAGAATCTCCGAGTACTTCACCATGGAGTCCGAGGCCTTGATATAAATCTGGAGGGGCTTGGCGATTTCCTTGGCTTGGGCAATGGCAGTGTTGATGAAGTTGCCGGCAAGAATCATGCATTCCTTGTCCGAAGGAGGCGAGCGGGTTAAGCCCATGGGCGCTGAAAATTCCGACAACGACTGCATGAGTTCAAAAATTCTAAAGTATCCATACTATAGAACTACAAGGCGGCGGACACTTACTCAAGATGCTGGCCTTGGCCTGCCAGACGACGTCCGCCAAGTATTCCTTCTCTTGTTGGAGGAGCTTAAACGCCTCGCTATGGCGAAGGGTTTGCTCATCGACAGCTTGCTTCTGATCCTTTAGGATCGCAAGCTCCTCCTTCAAGTGATTGATCTCAACGGAGGCGGAGTCCTGCATGGCTTTCATGGAATCCTCGTGCATCTTCAGCATTTCTTCCCTCTCCTTCTTAAGGATCTTGTTCTCGCTGTCCAGCTGCTGGATATGCTTGGACTGCTCGACAATATCCTTAGCCTTGGCAACGTGTTCTGCAAGTCGGAGAAAACAAAGTACACATTGAGTACTCGAAGATTATGGGCACAAAAGTAAGACGGAAATGCGCAAAAAGAAAACAGACTCTTGTTTTTGATGATCTGTTCCTTCAAGATGGCGGTTTTACCCTTTTCAGCTTCAAGGTCCGCGCGCATCTTCTGGTACTTATCGTTGGCCATGCCCCTCCGAGCATTCTCGTTCTGTGGAAACAAATACAAAGTTAAGTCGTTGTTTAGTCTGCTTGGAGCTTCTAGTCGGAAATTTTCCACCTAGATGCTCGGGGGCTACAGCGAGAGATTTTAACTTAGCAATATGCTTAGCTTTTCTTTAAGCATCTAGTCGGAGCTAATTCAGTTCTCAACTATAGGCTTGGGGGCCACAGCACTTAAATTTATGAACACTGTGTATGCTACTCTTAAAGCATCTAGTCGGAATAATTCATCCAATCTAAATGCTTGGGGGCTACAGTGCGAGTTCTTTCTAACTTAGTTTCTCTTAGAGCATATAGATGCAAAACCTATGATTTTCCGTCTACATCCTCGGGGGCTATAGTGGGATACTCATATAAAATGCAAAAGGTAAAGTAAAACTTACAAGTGCGATGATCTTGAGGTTTGTAGCACTCTCGGCCAGCAACTTGCCAAAGGAAATGCTATTTTCCCGCAAGATATCTGCTTGTCGGAGCAGCTCCTCAATACCGCACGTCGGAGATGACGGCACTCCTCCAGGAACCATAGTTGTGTTACTCGGCAGGAGCGCCGGGTAAACTATCTTCAGGAACTTGAAGGGTTTCGGGGAGTGGAGGTGCCGCCTTCGGCAGAGGTACCAGCTCCCATCACCGCCTTGCCGCTACCGATGGCATCCTTAGCCGGAGCTTCAGCCATTTGAAGAGCAGCGCTCTCCTGCGTCGCCTGCTCGCCGACAACAGCGAGCTCGGTAGAGGCACCAGAATCCACTTCCATGGCGGAAGGGCCTGGTGCCTCCTGGACTTGAGAGCTTGTCGGAGCATAGGAGGGCTTGACGGCAGGGGTGGCAGGGGCGATGGCGGGAGAGGAGTCATGATGCATCATATCTTTGATATTTCTAGAAGCCCCAAGAGTCTTGGAGGACTTCTTGAGGCTGGTTGTGGCTTTCTTCCTGAAACGTGCAAAATGCATAAGTACATGAATAAGACAGATAAATAAGACAATGTCAGAGAATAAGAAGCTTACACTAGGGGGGCGCTTTGGCAAACATCCCGGTGGCCTTCTTCTTTTCCGCCTCCAGGGTGGCTGTACTCTTTTTGGAGGCTCCACCCTCCGTCTTCTTCTTCTTACCTTCGTCGGCAGCGTCAGAGGTGGAGCTCTTCCGCTTTCGCGCCAACGGGGCATCATCATCGGACACGACCGTGACTTCCTTCATCTTTGGATCATAAATTTGGGCAGCTAGGTTGCCCTCCTCTATATCGCTAAGCTGATTAAGTGAAGAAATCGTCGTGTTAGACAAGATGATATTGGCAAGACGGAAAAACTGGAGCAATGTCATACACGGAAAATAAATGTCTACCTTTGGGCACTTTCCATCTACGAACATGTCGTAGGTGAGGGTGAAGCCACGCTTCTTATCCTTCACCTTGACGATGTCCTTGAGGCGGAACTGGACGGAGTCGCTCGAGAAGTTGTCCTCGGAGATCCGAGGGAATCCCTTCGGTCGCCGGTGTACTCGTGCATAAACTTCGTGCGGTGCTGCAGAAGTTGGATCCGCTTGATGAACCAGCACATGGCTAGGTCCAAGCCGGTCAGACCCGTCTCTACGAACCACTCGATTCGCCTTATTGCGCGAGAAGCGTCGAGGTCGGAGGGAAGGGAGGCATGAGATCGCCATGTGGAGACTTCGGCGGCGGCTCCATCCACGAAGTCCGGGTACGTTACTTCTCGGCCCGCCAAAGGAATGTCGGGGCCGTAGAAGTACGTCCGCTGCCAGTTTTTGCATGACTCGTGACCGACGATGTCGGGGAACCGCCGGCCAGGACGGATCTTGAAGCTTATGGTGCCGCAGTTTCTAAGCTCCTCCCTACTGTGTCCGGCTTCACACTTGATGGTGAAAAAGTATACAAACAAATCTAACCTAGGCCTAATCCCTAGGTAACCCTCACAAAGTGCCGCGAAGTTGCTAAGCACTAATATACTATTGGGGGAGAGGTTATGGGGTTGGACCTCGTGGTGATTCAAGACGGACAGGAAAACGTGGGAGATGGGCAGAGAAACGCCGCGTACCAATTGCGCCTTGAGGTACACCTTCTCTCCGGCTTGGGGAGAAGGGGTCACCTCGCCGGCCGGCGCCACCCGCCAGGCGAGCCCCTCCGTCGCGGGGAGGTAACCCTCAACAACCATCTCTTGGATGTCGTGGTCGGTGATGTCCGAGCCGCGCCAGTCGCCTTTATGCGAGTCTGGCTCCTCTTCCAGGGGCTCCAGCGCCACCAGATTATGGTCGCCGCCGGTGGTTTCTATCACCGCCGATACGGGGATGACCAGACCCTCTGGGGGCACGACGACGGAGCTCGCCGGCTTCGCCGCGGCTTCGCTCGACGCCGCCATTGATGGGGATGAGCTGCTGCTAGCCATGGAGGAGGAAGAGAACACAACTGGTGCAGAGTGCGAGGCTAGGGTTTCTCGAGGTTTTCGCGGAGAGCACGAGGAGGCGCGCGGCTGGAGGAAGAAGACGATGACGCGAGAGAATGGGGTGAAAATGTGGCGAGTGTCCCACGATTACTATTTATCTTACTCTGCGTCAAGATTCGTGCAGCTAATCGGACGGTTGACGCGTAGACGACGTGTTCGTGAACGTGCACGTTAATTTCGCCACGTCTCCAATCGTCGCCGCCAATGGTTCGTATCACTCGCGCGGGAAAATCGGATATGATTACGTTCTCTGCATGTGTGAGTTACGAGGCGTCGCTGACGTACGGCCTACGTCGTCATAACTGACATGGTAGATGAGCCGTCCCATCGAAGATTCCGGCATGGACGGATTTAATCCGACAATGGGAGTGTACGATGGAAGATTCAGCATTTCTCCGACTCACTGTTAGAAGAAGGAGAAACCTTTGCACGGTTCTTTGGGAGGACTATAAGATGTTGCTTGACGATTTGCCGACATCCATCTAGACAAAGCGTTCCAAATGAAGAGGCAAGACGGCGCAAGATCTTGGAGTTCTCCGGGGGCTACTGTTGGGGATATGCTATATGGGTATCCTCATAGCATGTCTCTTATCCGACTAACCCGGGTGGCCCATAGTCGGTAGCATGGCCTATGGCCTGCTGGGTGGCCCAGTTAGGTGGATCCAGAAGGGAGGCCCATGCCGGATAAAGGAAGGCTACGGTGCAGTCACCAGCGTACCCGGAGCCTTGGAGTGCAAGATACACAAGACTAGTAATAGACGGTGTAGAACTCTGTAACCTGTCCGGCTAGGACTTTTCCCTGTAACCCTAGGACCTGGCAACTATATAAGTCGGGCCTATGGGAGCCTTTAGGGCACAATCTCAGACGATAGCTTAGACTTTCTAGTCATCTCGCACAGCGAACCTAATCTCTGTAAGTCGACGTATTGCCATTATAGTGATTTATAGCAGGAGTAGGATTCCGCCACCGTTGTGGGATTTGAACCTGGGTAAGCTGTGTTACCTTGTACCCGTCAACCGTCTGCCTTACCCCACGTCTCTAAACACGCACTGTGAGGACCCCTCCATGGCGTACTCATCGGCAATATCACGACAGGGTCCGCGCAATAGTAGATTAGATCTTACTTCGCCAAAATTTTCTCGACGGCCGCTTGACCGGCATTTCTTCTTCTTTCGCCGATCATAGATCGGATTGCGTCGTCCACTGCCGTATGTCATCACGTGCCTCTACTTCAACCTCGGCGTCAACGCATCTTCGGCTACATCGACTACGCCGGATCGTCTTTGCCAACATCAACCGGGACGCACGTCTCAAGTACGCGCCTCGCCGTTAACAAAGGGCTGCACCTTCATCACTCGTGGTCATCATCAACGCCAACAAGTTCTTCTCCACGAGCGACGCTGCGCTCGTACAAGCGGAAAATACGGATCTAATCCCTGAAATAGACTACCGCAACAACTCAATCGCCATCGAGAACTACCACCATCGTCTTTGTCCACTATGACCTTGCCGCCAGAGTCTCTGTTTATTTTTTTATTTTCACAAGTTTGTGCTCAATTTTTTTCTTGTAGCCACTTCGTCTACTCCAACACGGCGGACAACTTCTACACCGACCGTTTACAGAAAATTTTCTTTGCTCCTCAATCCGGCTCTGGCACGCATGGCTCGTGATGGTCCCTGTCTTCGCACGTCCGGTATCGGCAACACCGACGCGCGCCTTTGTACCCAACACGCTCCCGAGTCTAGCAAGCTTGGGATTGCGGGTTGAGCTACTTCTCACACTACATCTACCTCAACCACTACGACAAATTCCCCAGGTTCAATGACGACATCGACCACAAGACAACATCATCAACGTCATCGACTTCATCAACGGCGACAACTTCACCAACGGCACCATCGACCACCACTAAAGCACCTCACTTTTGGCTACATAGACATCGGTATCCACCGACATCCTCTCTAGTTCGCGACTTTGGATTGTGTTCCAGTCAGACCGTCCGCGACGCTCTTGCTGTTCGCGTCACTACTGATCCCACTGTGGGGGTGTTAGAGTATATTACGGTTACGTTATATTTGGTAGTTTAAATATTGTAATTCAATTCTATCTCTAGTAGTCTTCTTGCCCCCAAGTCTTCTAGTACTATATAAACAACCCAAGGGATCATGATGTAATCACCTCTTGCAATATCAATACAATCTATACTTCCGCAATCTTTCATTTTTGTCCAGACGGAGAAAATCGGTCCAGCCGCGTTGCAAGACCCCAGTTTCGTCCGGATTTAGGCCAACTTTAGTCCGGACTTGCCAGGCCCAGCATTTCGGAAACGCATGGAAACGCCGGACGAAGCGAATTCGGCGAAAAAATAGACGGTGAGTGGACCCACCCAGTCAACGATGGAAGCCGAGTCATCGTCATCCTCCCGCCTCGGAACCCCGCGGAGGACCGTCGGACATTAACTACGTGCCGCTTCCGCCACGCGTCGCCACAATGCCGCACCACCAGCGTCTCCTCGTCTCCTGCGACGGACCGGCGGGCAATAACTTCCCGCCGTCCCTTTTCCCGCCCTTGCCGCTACACCCCTCCCGCCCTCGCCACCCATCCCGGCCTATATAAGTCGTACCCCTTGCCGGAACTCTTCACACTCTCTCACAACGCCCCCGCTCTCCCAACTCTGGCGAAACCCACACTCCCACGAACTCACCACACCCCTCCCACTTCCCCATGGCTGAGCGCTTTTTCGGCAATCCCGCGGTGGCGAACGGCTTCGGCCGTCGCACGCTCCAGCCATGGGAGGCCCGCATGCTGCACGACGCGGGCTACATGGCGTCGCTCGACGTTCGCCTCCCCTCCCGGCTGGAAGCTTAGCCCCGGTAGGATCCCGATTCTGCTGGTGCCCAAGGACGAAGAGATCGTCGAAGAGATCCAGGCGGCCATCGCTCGCATGGAAGACCCGGATCTTGCCGAGGATCCGTGCAATATGCTATTTTGGGAATAGTTCTTCATGGACCGACAGCTCCAAGAGCTCGCCCGCCACGAGGGGCCGCCGGGGTAGCTGCCGAAGCGGAACAACGCGATGTGGCGCCACCGCTGGTAGAGCGCTCTCAGGCAAATGCTCGTCGCCGTGCTGGAGCACATCCACGCCGGCAACACTCCCTGGGTTGGCTTTCCCCGCAACGCGATGCCGGCATCAAGGGAGAGGGCCATCCTCCGGCCAACTGGTTGCCGAGGAGGATGACCAGCATCTCCTCCTACTCCTCCATAGCCTCGGCGTCCCGCTCCTCCGGGTCCATGCCGGCGATGTTGCCGCCTCTGCGGTCGATCAAACGCGAGCCGAAGATGCCGGTTCGCTCGCCTCCGAGGACAAGGGCGCACGAAATCATCATCAATGAGCCGCGCGCTCCCTTGATACGTCAGAAACGTATCTATAATTTTTGATGTTCCTTGCTTGTTTAGTATCTACTTTGCCTTGCTTTGTCTACACTTTGAGGTGTTTTATATGTTTTCCGGTACTTACCTATTAACAAGATGCCATAGTGCCAGTTGCATGTTTTCTTCTGTTTTTGGTTCCAAAAAGGCAGAAAATCAATATTCTCGAAATTGGACAAGACAAAAGCCAAAGTCAATATTTTACCGCGGGGAACACGGAGCCGGAGTACGAGACGAAGGGGAGGCACCAGAGGGCTACACCCCCTGGCGGCGCGGGATAGGGTTAGCCGCGCCTGGGGGGTGTGACCACCTTGGTCGCCCCCCTGCCTCGCCTCTTCACCTATAAAGACCCCCCGATGCCAAAATCCTAAGTACTCGATCAATAGTCCACGAAACCGTCTGTAGCCGCCGCCGCCACCATCGTTCCTAGATCGGGGGATCTGAAGCTCTTCCTAGCACCCTGCCGGAGGGGAGATCATCCTGGAGGCCTTCTTCTTCATTATGCCAGCCTCCGGTATGAAGCGTGAGTAGTTCCACCTTGGACTATGGGTCCATGTAGTAGCTAGATGGTTGTATGTCCTCCTTTGTGCTATCATGTTTAGATCTTGTGAGCTCCATTCATGATAAAGATCATATATATTTGTAATCATGCATGTTGTGTTTGCGGGGATCCGATGGATATTTGAGATTACTATGTCAAATTGATTAATGGTTTTGTCTTTTTGATTCTATCATGTCTGTGTTGTTTGTGATCTTGCATGCTCTCCGTTTCTAGTAGCTATCTTCGCCAAGTAGATGCTAGTGACTCCAAGAGGGGGTATTTATGCTCGATAGTGGGTTCATGCCTCTATTTAATCTAAGGGAAGTGACATAAATCTCTAATGGTGTAGATGTGTTATTGCCACTAGGGTGAAAACAACGGTCTCTTGTTCATGGAACAAATGGATTGTTTACCTTACACACTTTGCTTAAAGAAGTTATCTATTGCTTGCAACTTAATATTGGAGGGGGTTCGGATGATAACCTGAAGGTGGATTTCTAGTCATAGATGCAGTTGGATGGCAGTCTATGTATCTTGTTTTATTTCCCAATCAAATCTCATAGGATCATGAATGTCTAGTATTGCATTGTTATGCCTTGCTCAGACCTGTCAATTGCCCTGCTGTAATTTGTTTACCAAGCATGCCATGTATGATTATCTTAAGGAGAACACCTCTAGTGAACTATGGACCCCGGTCCAATCTTTACCATTGATACATATTTTACTATTACTGTTTACTTGCTGCAAACCACCATTACCTTCCACACCATGCAGTTAACCCTTTGTTTTCAGCAAACCAGTGACATTGAAAACCTCACTGTTCGTTGGTCAAAGTGTTGAGTTTGTTTTGTGTAGGTCTCCAAGTTGCTAGCAACACCTTTGAGTCGTTTCCTTCCTCCTACTGGTTTGATAACCTCGGTTTCTTACTGAGGGAAAACTTGTTGTTTGTGCTCTTCACACCTTGCTCTTAGGGTCTCCCAACGAGGCGTCGACAACACACCAACAAGATTTTTTCTAGCGCCGTTGCTGGGGAGGAAAATGGGAGTCCTTCTCAACCTTTCTTTTTACTTTCTTTTTGTTTTTCTTAGTTTCTTTTGCTTGGTTTTGTTAGCCTCTTTTATCAAAAACTCCAAAAAAAAATAGTTTAGTTTGGTTTGCTTTCTTTTATCAAAAACACAAAAAAATAGTTCCTGGTCTAGTTGCTACCATGTCTGGTTGTGGTCCAATCCTTGTGTCACCTATAGAAATGATCTTTACTTTCAAGCAAGTAAGTGAAGAGAGTTTCAAAGAAGCTTGGTCTAGAATCTCTGCTTTACAAAGGGAAACTGAGCCTAAGATGAGTCTTGGCTTAGTTATTAATAGTTTCTACCGCGGTATTGCTCTTTGTTATAGATATGCTTTGGATGCTGTAGCTGAGAAAGATATGTTTCGATGTACTGAGGATGAAGATTTGGATGCCATAAACAAGTTGATTATAATTTATAATATGCCTAGCAAGTCTAATTCTTCTTTTATAGACATTTATGCTAGGTTGAACACTCTTGAGTCCAGTACAGCTGCTTTGAACAGTTGCTATCACACACTTAGATAACACCATGGTTATGTTCCAATAAAATCTGAGCCTCCAAAATGGTTTCCTACAATAAAAGTTTCTATAAATAGTGAAACTTCTGATGCTCGCTGTGATATCATGTCTGAATTTTGCCTTATGCCTAAAGATATCTATGAGTCTTTGAGTCTTTGGGGACTTTCTAAAGGAGGAGAAGAAATATCTCTCGCCAATAATGCAAATTTATTACCCATTGGAATAGATGAAGGAGTGTTTACAAAAATCTCAGGGAAAATGGTGTCTACTGATTATCTTGTTATGGAATATGTAGAAAAAGGACAGATTACACTTGGAAGATCCCTGCAGAAATACCTTGGATCAATAATTGATGTGGGAAAAGGCATTATGCATTTTGCTTCTCCAATAAGCAATCATATATTCCCTAAAGAGAAGAAGAAAGGTAAGAAAGGTAGGAGCAAGAGAGTTGGTGTTAATGCTTCTTCATTTGAAAATACTTGATTCTTGCTTCTTTTGCCTAACTTAAAGGCGTTAAAGAAAAGTTCTTGTTGGGAGATAACCCAAGAGTTTTCTTGAGTCTTGGAAGTTATTACTTCAGTAATGACCTCTCCTTATCCTTTTTTGTTTGCTTTTTGTGCCAAGAATGAACTCTAATGAGAGGGAAGTAAGATTTGGGGAGTTGCTATCCCGAAACAGATTTTTGTGCTCCACCATAAAAATTCATGAGGAATCTATGTAAGTCTGATTGAGATGATATTTTGTGAATAAATCCCCCAGTATGTTAGCTAACTTTCTTTAGTTTAACACGTTTTGATTTGAGCAACAGAAGGTCTTTGAAAAAATCAGTTTCTACCTGCTGGTTTTGTTTTGACAGATTTTTACCATTATTTGTATTTGCTTCTTATTGATTCCTTTTTGGGTTCTTTTTGGGAAATTGAGATTTTTGAGGGAATTGATATAGTAGCTTGTGTTTTTAGTGAAAGTTTTGCTATTCTAAAGCTAAACCCAAGGGTCTATTATCTTTTGAATACACTAATGTTGCTAATGAAGATTGTGTGAAGTTTTGTATGAAGGAAAAATTTCAGGTATAGAGAGAGAATAATGTAATGAGATGAAGAATGGACAAAAACTCAAGCTTGGGGATGCCACCCCGTGTCACCCCAAGAAATATTCAAGAGGTACAAGCATCAAAGCTTGGGGATGCCCAAGGCATCCCCTTCTTCATTAATAAAAAGCTCAGTTCTTTCTAGACACTTCGTTTTTATTATTTCATGCACTGTTGTGTTATTCTTGGAGCATCTTAGTTTTCGTTTAGTTTGCTTGAATAAAGTAGTTTGGACCCCTGTTATCGCTGTGTTGTTTCAAATAAGTTGATTGGTATTGGAGAGGAGTAGAAAGTTCTTGCTTGAATAGTACAAGAGGAGCTTGCTTTGACTGTGACTTAGACTTTAGCATGTCATGCTAGGTGTTGTTTTGACCTTATGCTTAGTTATTATTGTTGTAGCATGACTTGTTCTAAACAATTGGGATTGCTTAGTGTGCCTTGAAGAAATCATGCGTTGTTTTAGCATACAAAAGCATAGTATTGTGGTATTCTCCTTTGATGCTTTGTTTGAGTTGACTTGGCACATGCTCACACCATGTTATGACTATGAACAAGTCACCATAGCCTTTATGATCATTTAGTCCTTGACTTGTAGTACCTATTTATGCTTTGATTAGTAATATTTTGTCGCTCTGCATGATTATGACCATTATTGCTCTCTTAGTTGGTTGCTCCTAGTCTTTTGCTAGCCTCCACTTGTATGAGTAAGCTCTACTCATGCTTCCAACTTCCAAGAAACAAAGTTATTCCAAATTCTCCACTATAAATTTATATGCATGGGTTCTACACCAGTCCAAGTATATTCTTGTTTTCATCTATCTTCCAATTAAAAAGTATTTTGTTATATGAAAACTTAGTGATTAAAGCTCTCACGAACTTGATGGCACACTTTATTTTTTTTGCCCTAATAAACTTGAACCATTGTGTCATCTATGTTGTATATGCTTGCACTTATATGTTGGAATTAGCAGAATCGTGTTGTCACGGGGAATGCTTTCAACATTTTACTTGTACTTTGTACATAGTTGATATCATGCTCTTTTGTATATGGATGTTGTCAGTGTGAAATGAAAGGGGAACTTATAAGTCCATGGAGTTATGTATTTTGTGTTAGAGAAACGTCTGGGCCGCTAGCCTAAGCCATGCCTAATCATGCTGGAAACTTGCAGCATCACCATAATGAGCAATCTGTGAAGCATCCTCAATAAAACCTATGCAAATAGCAAATAAAAAGATCGTTGAGATGCTCCTTGTCTTCTTGCCTTGTCATTTTGGTTATGGGATAGCTCATGTACCATGTGCAAGGGGTACCCCGTTGGCGGTTCTATGATACGCATATACTTACTATGACAAGAACTTGCAAGTAACTAAAGTTGAGTAGCATGAGGTGCAACCCTCGTATTCAAGGGACATGAGATTGCCAACTTATACTTTGTCAAGCATATACTCCATGGTTTGTTCACTTTAATCTTAATCACTTCAAGATGCTTATGATAGGGGCAATGAGGGCTGAAAGCTAACAAGTACCATAATTTTTGGAAGCTCTTTTTGAAACTTGAAATCCCTGCTTCCCTTTATGAAGGGTCTTTATTCCACCATTATATTGAGTCTCCACCTTCTATCCTTAGGCACCAATTAAGAGAGCATAGTTGCCATTCTTATTTTTATGTGCATTGTCCCAAAACTTATTGATTGATTCATATTGTTGATATTGCTTGTTCTTGAACTATTTGTATCTAGTCACTCTTATGAACTTTGAAGGTGTCCTATGCATCTATTTTCTACTCCATCAGGGACAAGATGAATGCCGCTATGCTATGTTTTCTGTATGTGAAACAAACAAATGTTTTTCAATGCATGTTATTCATGATCTTTGTTTGTATCCTTTCATGTTGCATGCATAGTTACTTTGTCTTACTGTTAGAACTCCATCTTTCATGCTCATGTTTAGAGTTCTTTGATCCTAGCTTTCATTGCATGTAAATGGTTTGATCAAGATTATGATGGTGCATGTCACCTCAAAATTTATTCTTTTTATCACTTACCTACTCGAGGACGAGCAGGAGTTAAGCTTAGGGATGCTTGATACATCGGAAATGTATCTAAAATTTTTGATACTCCATGCTTGTTTTATATCATTTGTCTTATGCTTTGTCCACACTTTGAGGTGCTTTTTATATGTTTTTCTAGACTAACCTATTAACAAGATGCCACAGTGCCAGTTGCCTGTTTTCTTCTGTTTTTGGTTCCAGGAAAGGAAGAAAATCAATATTCTCAGAATTGGACGGGACAAAAGCCAATCTTCCTATTTTTTCCGGAGCAACACGGGACCACGAAGCAGAGGTGGAGGAGGACACCAGGGTGGCCGCACCCCCTAGGCGTGGGCCAGCCCTAGTGGCACCCATAGGGGGTGTGGGACCCCTCGACCTCCATCGACCTTGCCTCCTTCGCCTACAAGAAGCCTCCGACCCAAAAACCCTAAATCATCGACCAGAAAGCCACGAAAAGTTCCGCAGCGCCGCCGCCACTGAAGGGGAGATTCGAGGGACAGAAAGTCTCTGTTTCGGCACCCTGCCGGGACGGGTAAGTGCCCCCGGAGCCATCTCCATCGATCTCCACCACCATCTTCATCACCGTTGATGATTCCCATGATGAGGAGGGAGTAGTTCTTCCTCGAGGCTGAGGGCTCTACCGGTATCTATGTGTTCATCTCTCTCTATGCATGATCTTGTTATGGTCATGAGCTTTGTAATCAAGTAGATCTACCTTGCTACTCAAGTGCTTCAATAGATCTCTGCTATCCCCATTTGTGTGAAAGTGACAGCGTGCACGTCATGGTGGCACTAAGGCTAGAGTCTACATAAATACTCATCGTGCTTTAATAGATCTATGCTTTTCCCCACGTGTGTGAAATTGACAGCGTGCACACCGTGTGTGGCACTTAAGCTAGGTTACATATATATTTATCATGAGTATATTTGGAGTTGGATGTATTTATAAAAATGTGGTGTTTGTTGGAACCATCTAGCGCTCAAGGTGACATTGTGGGGTTATCTAGATTGGGGAAGGCGGACTTTAAGGTGTGTTGTTATAGCCCTACCATGGATTAGAGTGTCCAACCAGAGAGTAGTTAAGAGTAGTATCATTAAAAGAAGATATTTATATGAGAGAGTGTTTACTAGTGAAAGTATGATCCCTAGGCCTTGTTCCTAAGCATTGAAACACCGTTTGCATCTAGATCTATTGCATGTTTGCTTGCTTCCATCTTTATTTCAGTTTGCCTTTAGTCTCTCCCACGTCAACAAGTCAAAATCTCTTTTCTGGCACCGTTACCACTTGTATTTCACTATCTCTTCGCCGAACTAGTGCACCTATACACCTGACAAGTGTATTGGGTATGTTAGGGACACAAGAGACTTCTTGTATCTTGATTGCAGGGTTGCTTGAGAGGGATACCTTTGACCACTTCCTCCCTAAGTTCGATAAACCTTGGGTAATCCACTTAAGGGAAACTTGCTGTTGTTCTACAAACCTCTGCACTTGGAGGCCCAACAACTGTCTACAAGAATAGAAGTGCGTAGACATCAACGCCTCGGCTTGCCGATGCGCGTCGAGATAGAGAGGAACGGCGCGGCCAGGTGGGCAGGCGCACTTTAGGGTTAGAGATCTAGGGTTTCCTTTGCTTTTATTTTGCTACACTAGAAAGATCTACAGAGCCACTAGCTCTGATACCATTGTTAGCATCGTTCTAGCTCTACATCTTACCGGTAGTAGCTACTAGGATTCGATCTATGAGAGCTGAGAGAGAGAGATCGGAGAGGGAGAGGTTGTATACCTGCGCCTTGGATCGAGGAACACGAGCCAGAGGGGATGCTAGAGGTGGTGGCCATGGCGGAGAGGGGCGACGGCATGGGCGTGGGTGGTTGAGAGTAGCGGCGGTGGAGCTTCCCGTCGGCACATCGCTAAACCCTAGATCGGTGGGTGTGTCGGTGGGGGGGGTGCAGCACACGGTGAACCTCGTACCGTGTGCATCCGGCCCCCCACCTCTTTATATACATTGGCAACAAGAGCCCACCAACCATGAGGAGGTTGGGCGCCCCCGATCAGGGCGCGGATAGGGGTTCCGTTCGAGCCGTTGGGCTTGTACGGGAGAGATCAATCTAACAGAAAGAACTGTGTTTCCGTGGTGTATTTAGATGTTTTTCCTTCCTTTATCAGCTGCTTATTGAAAATTCGTCTGCTTTTATCCAATTCGTAGTTTCTGGGACAAAAAATTCAATTCCGATGGCCTATTGTTTGGGTACAGGACAACCGCTATGGAGCTCTTAGATTTGTAAACAGGGAACAACACGAACATGGGAAATACATGGAGCCTAACATAAGTATCATACGATACATCTCTCTGAAATGGACACGGCTATTTACAATACATTAGGTGGAAACAGGTGCAAAATAGAAGTTTCACTAGAAGGACCCCGCGGGCTTCGACACGCCATTTTCGCTATTTGTGTTTTTCATTCCTCTATACATATGCTGTTTTCCTAAGTTATTATAAGTGGTATACGATGATACTGATCAACCAAGGTTTAGAACCACTACTGGAAAAACCATCTTCAGTTCGATCAGAACAAGCCCAGCAGTCCCGGCCTGTCACAGCCCGCGACTAGTGGAAGCACTAGTTCCGGGCCGTGAGGCCTCTAACGGCTAGAAACGGCCGTAGTGACTAGTCTCGGTCCGGACCAGGTCATTAGTCCCGGTCCGTAATACGGCCTGGGACTAATAACCTGGAGCAGGCCAGTTGCTCTTTTCGGGGACTATTAGTCCCGGGTCGTATCACGGTCCGGGACTAGTTGTCCATCAGTATATATACAACTTCCTGTCTACCTGCCCTAAAGCATATGGTGGCCATTTTTCTCAAACAAGCAAGAGGGTTCATGCCATTTTTTTCTCAAGATTTGTCAAGATTTAGTTTGCAACACCTAAATCCAAAGCTTTAAAAGGTTAGAACTTCATTCTTTCATCTCTTATTGCTACTTTAGCTCTATAATGCTCTAGAAGTATAGAGATATGGATCAAATGCATGCATGCTCTAGAAGTAGCTAGAAGGATTTTGATATATATGTGTAACAAATTTTGATTAGGCACATAGTTACTGAAAATTGAAATGTGTAATTTTAGAGTTTCAGAGCTTAGAATGGAATGAGGTTTTCACTGATAGAACAATAATAAAAAACTCCACATTTATCATGTTGATTGTTTTCTCCAATTCACAAATTGGTGCATGTAAATTTTTCAAAATTCAAAATTAATGCTCTAGAAGCTCTCAATATAACTTGTAATAATTTTATCATGTTGTGTAATGGTTTTTGATATACTTTTACTATAATGCAGATGGTCCGGGAATGGATGTACGGTACTGACCGACGCTCTGGCGAGTTCATTAATGGCGTGCATGAATTCATCTGTGTTGCTGATGCAAACAAGCGCAATGGTTTTGTATTCTGTCCATGTAATGGATGTAGGAATCAGAAGGATTACTCTGACTCAAAAACCCTTCACAGCCACCTGTTGAAGTCCGGCTTCATGTCCAGTTATAATTGTTGGACCAAGCACGGAGAGAGAGAGGGGTTATAATGGAAGACAATGAAGAAGAGGAGGAGGATGACAACTATCATGGTTTCCCTGAGTACGGAGATACTTCCATGGGGGATGCTAAAGGGGAGGATGAAGAAGAGACACATGATGAACCCGCTGATGATCTTGGTCGGACCATTGCCGATGCACGAAGAGATTGTGAAACTGAAAAGGATAGGGAGAAGTTCAATCACATGCTAGATGATCACAAAAAATTGTTGTACCCAAATTGCGAAAATGGTCTGAAAAAGCTAGGCAGCACACTGGAATTGCTGCGATGGAAGGCTGAGTGTGCTATACCTGACTCCTCATTTGAAAAGTTGCTGAAAATGATGAAGAATATGCTTCCAAATGATAACGTATTGCCCGCCAGTACGTACGAAGAAATTTGTCTGCCCTCTAGGTTTAGAGGTTCATAAGATACATGCATGCCCTAATGACTACATCCTCTACCGCGGTGAGGAGTACGAGAATTTAGATGCATGCCTGGTATGCACTTCACTTCGGTATAAGATTAGACGAGATGACCCTGGTGACGTTGAGGGCGAGCCCCCCCGGAAGAGGGTTCCTGCGAAGGTGATGTGGTATGCTCCTATAATACCACAGTTGAAACGCTTATTCAGAAACAAAGAGCACGCCAAGTTGTTGCGATGGCATAAAGTGGAACGTAAGTCAAATGGGATGTTGAGACACCCCGCTGATGGGTCGCAATGGAGAAAAATCGATAGAAAATACCCGGACTTTGCAGATGACGCAAGGAGTTTAAGGTTTGGTCAAAGTACAGATGGCATGTATCCCTTTGGGGAGCAGAGCTCCAGTCACAGCACCTGGCCCATGACTCTATGCATCTATAACCTTCCTCCTTGGTTGTGCATGAAGCGGAAGTTCATTATGATGCCAGTGTTGATCCAAGGTCCGAAGCAACCCGGCAACGACATTGATGTGTACCTAAGGCCATTAGTGGAAGAACTTTTACAGTTGTGGTACAAACCCGGGATACGCGTGTGGGATGAGCACAAGCAGGAAGAATTTAACCTCTGAGCATTGCTTTTCGTAACAATCAATGATTGGCCTGCTCTTAGTAACCTTTCAGGACAGTCAAACAAGGGATACAATGCATGCACACACTATTTAGATGAGACTGAAAGTATATAGTTGGAACATTGTAAGAAGAATGTATACAAAACAAAGGCAAGCATTTCAACGGTCTGGCATGTCACCAGACGAAGCCTAAGGAGCGTACTGGTGCTGATATATTTGATATGGTCAAAGATTTGGATCAACTGGTAACCTTTGGAAAGGGTCCTGGAGGAAAATCTGTTCCGAAAGACGCTGAAGGACACGCACCCATGTGGAAGAAGAAATCTATATTTTGGGAGCTACCATATTGGAAATTCTTAGAGGTACGCTCTGCAATCGATGTGATGCATGTGACGACGAATCTTTGCGTGAACCTGCTAGGCTTCTTAGGCGTGTATGGGAAGACAAAAGATACACCGGAAGCACGAAAGGACCATCAACGTATGAAAGACCCAGATGGCCTGCATCCAGCATGGTTTCAAGGTCATGCCAGCTACGCTCTTACCAAACAAGAGAAGGAAATATTTTTTGAATGCCTAAGCAGTATTAAGGTCCTGTCTGGCTTCTCGTCGAATATAAAGGGAATAATAAATATGGCAGAAAAAAAGTTCCAAAACCTGAAGTCTCATGACTGCCACGTGATTATGACGCAAATGCTTCCGATTGCATTGAGGGGGCTTCTACCAGATAATGTTCGAGTACCCATTGTGAAGCTATGTGCATTTCTCAATGCAATCTCTCAGAAGATAATCAATCCTGAAGATCTACCACGGTTATAGAATGTTGTGGCCCAATGTCTTGTCAGTTTTGAGTTGGTGTTCCCACCATCCTTCTTCAATATTATGACGCACATGCTGGTTCACCTAGTCGAAGAGATTTCCATTCTCGGTCCTGTATTTCTACACAATATGTTTCCCTTTCAAAGGTTCATGGGAATCTTAAAGAAATATGTTCGTAACCGTGCTAGGCCAAAAGGAAGCATCTCCAAGGGCTATGGAACAGAGGAGGTCATTGAATTTTGTGTTGACTTTGTTCCTGACCTTAAGCCAATTGGTCTTCCTCAATCGCGGTATGAGGGGAGACTGAGTGGAAAGGGTACTCTAGGAAGGAAATCAATAATATGTAGGGACGTACATTCTTACACTGAAGCACATTACACCGTTCTACAGAATTCTATCTTGGCAGCCCCATATATCGAGGAACACAAGAAAATCTTATGCTCCAACAACCCTGGAAAGCATGACTCTTGGATTAGAGATGAACACATGAAGAGTTTCGGTGGTTGGTTGCAACATCTCATCAAAAACAACACTCTTGGAGATTGTGGCATCCCGCAAAACCACTACTAGAAAATTGCGTTGTTTTTGTGCATTGCATCATCATGACCGCATGCTTATGTCATCATACCACATTGCATTTGAGCATCGTCATCATCTTGCATTTGCTTGCATAAAACTAATTTCGGAAAAACCTGTTTGTGTTTTCTAAACGCCCCGTCTCTATTCAAACGCAAAACCCGGGTCACCGGATTATTTTGTTTTGTTTGCTATCGGTTTGCAAAAGTCGGTTTGAAACAAATAAAATTATTGAATTATTTTTAGTGGGGCAGTCGAACGGGCCGAATCGACCCGAACGACCACCCCCAGTACAAACAATCGGTCCCCCAAAAATCCTAAAACTACCCAACCTAGTCTACCCACCCCTCTGGCCACCTCACCCCGGCCAATCCCCACCCGACACGTCACCCTAACCCAAGCCCCTACCCACTCCTAATCTGCCACATCACCCCACCAGCCACCCCTCTCTCTCTCCACTTCCCACCCCACCATCCAGCACACACGCGCCCATCTCCCCCCCCCCCCGGATCCCACCTCCCCCTGGACCTGGTCCACTCCCTCCACCCGCGTGACCCCCTGGCCCACCTGACCCCACCACCTGTCGGCCCTCCTCCCACGCCCTCTCTCCTCCCCCGCACGCTCCCTCCCTGCCTCCACCAAGCTCGCCCGCCGCGCTCCTCTCGAGCCGGGCTCGACCGCCGCCGGCGTCCCCGCAGGAGCCCGTCGCTCGCCCCGTCCGCGTCCTCGCCCGCGAGCCCCGCCCCGGTCGCCGGCCCCCACGTGCTCTGCGCCTGCGCCGCCCCGGACACCTCCCGCTGCCGCCGCCCTGGGCCCGAGCTCCTTCGCCCGTCGTCGGCCGCCTTCCCCTCGGCTCCGCCGCCCGCGGCCGAGCGCGCCTGCCGCCCGGCCCACCGTCGCCCCTGCTCTCTCCCTTCTCGCCGCAGCCGCGGCTCCCGCCGAGCCTCCCCTCCTTCTAGCTCTGCCGCCGCCGCGGGCGTCCCTCCTCGTCGCGGGCCCAGCTCCGGCCGCCCTCCGTCGGCTCGGCGCCCCCTCGAGCTGGCCTCTGTCCGGCCTGCACAAGCCCGAGCCGCCCCTGCGTCCTCCTCGTCTTGGTGTCCGCTGCACATGCTTCCGCAGCCGTCTCGCGGTGTTGGCCCGACGCTTGATCCGAGAGGTGCAAGCCATGATCGGCCCGAAGACCATGTGCTACTACAAGTCCGTTGATGCCCACGGAACCAAAACCCCCAAGATCTTCACCAACGGTGCCGCATCCATGTACCTAGAACTAACAAAATATGGGGGACGACAAGATCAGCACCGTGTCAAGTACGTCCTCGACATTGGAGTCGGAATGCCAAGATCCCCACCTCGACAAGAGTGTCGCGAAGCCGCCATCTTTTCTGCCGAGACCCGAAGTTTTCACGGCACGCCAAGATCTTCTACTCGATCCACAAGACCGTCGACATGGATACCGAAGGACGCCGGGCGTCAAGTACTTCCCTCGAACGCCAAGACCAGCTACTGCAGGTCGCGGGCCCAGAGAACCCCGGACGACGAGCTCTTCTACCCGGACCCGAAGACCATATGTGCGACAAGTACTCCTTTCCCGGATGCGAAGTCGAGAACCCGAACGTCAAGATCGCCGATGCGAATACACCAAGTTCATCTACCCCGGACACCGTGCGACAAGATCTACTTCACGGATCTGAAGACCCCGGTACCCGATCCACTCAAGTCCTCCATCGACGACAAGTTCGACACCGACCAGGGCGAGGCTGATGCGCCCCAACGCTAACCAAGTTCGTCTTCTCGGATGCGTCAAGATCTACTTCTGTTGTCCAAGACCGATCCCGTCGAACCCCGAACCCCCGAACCCCGGAACCCCAAGATCTGCCGAACCCTAATGTGTGCACCTTTCCCGAGCCCCTACTTTATAAATGCTATATATAAAACTTGTTGCATATTAAATTGTCATACTCGCATGCATATTGTCATGTGGTTGGGGGCACTATGCCGATTCACCTTATAATCAAATATGGGGCCCATATGCGGGCAAATCTAGTCTTATATTGGCCCCATTTAAATTTGTGTATCGAACCGATGCTATCTTTTGCCTTGTTAAGACAACATTTAAATTGCGGGGTAGTTAAATAACTTGAACCGTTTAATTAAATGTCGGGACCCCGGTTCCGCTTAATATTGCCTAATTGCATCGCCCCTTGCCATGCCATACATCATACATGCATCATGCTCGATCTTTTGCCGTAGTATTAAATAGTGCATCCGGTGTTTCTTCTAGAGTTTTGCTTCTTCGCGGATAAGGCCGTTGAGTTGATGTGAGCTTCGCCCCGATCTTCAGATGAACCTTCGGCAATGTTTTTCAGGCGAGCATCTCCCCCTTTCTACCTATCTTACTTTTATAGTATTTATTCCCTCCTGTTGATCTCTTGCTATCTGTGTTGCGATGCTCTAGTTTTCGTACCCGTGATATCCCTTGCAGCCTTATATTGCCCTGGACACCTCCTATTACCTGTTGTTTGGTAGATAGTTGGACTTGCGCGTCGTAGTCGCTTGCTCAAGTGCTGTTGCGTGTTGTCAAGTGCCACAGTTGTTGGAGTTTGGCCGCATGTTGATGTTTGAGATGATCTTGGCTATATTTATCGTTAACTTTACTTACTGTTTAATAACTAAAATTGAAGTAGGTAAGCAGAGGCACAGGTGGGCAATAGATGTTATTTGGTTGTTAACCGTCCACTTGTGTCCCGTAGGACCCCGAGTACTTGATACCTGTTCCTTGAATATTCGCGCTATCCACGTCCGGGATGCTTATGGACCCCCCTGAGCCAGAGCTTGATTCATTCTTATTTCTTGGGGCCACAAACTAGTTTGAGGTTTTATTTACTATCCTGTACTTATGCCATGCTTTACTGCTTTATTTAAATTGTGCGAGGTACTGCACACTGTACTGTTTAGGATCGTGGCCCGATTTCGCTGTATCGACAAGCCCAGCCACACTTTCGGGTTCCCAGTCGTTTACAGCCGCCTCCACAACCTTAAGCCCGTTTCGGAGCCGGCCGGCTTCGTTGCGGGATCTACTTAAAGGGGTGGCCCCCTGAAATATTTCTGAATCCTGTAATTGCTTTGTCGTGACTGTCTCGTTGGGTTTTGATTTGGTTTTTCCGAGGCATATCGAGTGTGTGTTGCTATTTGTGCACCCCTGCAGGGTAAAACTTTCTGAAAGCCGTGTCCGCGGTTATGGACGACTTGGAGCACAGTATCTCGATCATAGACAACTATAACTAAAGTAGTGCTATAAATTCGACTCTATAATGACTAGTAATTAGCTTCACTACAATGGAATGGCTAAATAAAACTGCCAACAATTGCTTGTTTGTGAGGTCGCTTGCGACCCTTGTACCTGACTAGTAAGTATTGCAACTACAACGGAATGGCTAAATAAAAGTACCAACAACTGCTGGGTTTTGGGATATCTCATGCTATCTGTATCTGACTAGTAAGTATTACAACCACAACGGAATGGTTAATTAAAAGTGCCCACTGCTTATTTTATCAGGACGATTATCTATATTTGACTAGTAATTGCCGCAACTATAACTGAATAAATAAAACTGCTAACGGTGTGAGTTCCTCGGTTGACTTCCTCGTTTGGTCTCGAGGGGGAAACACCAGGATGGGTTTGTTTGATGGTAGTATCAGGTTGGTTCCGAATAGGTCTTTCTTACCCCTCTCTGATAGCCGCCAGTTGCATCGAGTCTCTATAGGTTGTTTAGTGCATGCTGCCGCTGCCGCTTCAGTCCACCATACCTATGTAGGCGAGGACCGCCGAATTCTAGCCTCGCCGTGTACTGGCCTCAGTACTGACGCTCCTCTTTTTCCTTTGCCCTTTGTCGGCACCCCTTTTGTTTAAGCAGGTTTTGAGATCGACGTCGTTAGCAGGGTTACCCTTCCGGCTTGGCCTGGGCAGGGTTATGGACGCCATTGGTTATTATTCAGGGCTCTTAGCCCCATTTGCATCTTGTCCGTAGTTGGACGCTCCCTCGTTTTCAAGGTGATTTGGATCTTTGTATATTATATCTGTATTCTTGACTCTTTGAGTCGCTGTTGTATCTATCTGTTATGTGGGTCCCATCGAGGACTGTTGTGTAATGTTATTACTTCGTTTTCCACCCGCACGAAAGTGCCTGGTGGGCACCTTTGAATCGTTTCTATGCGGGATTGGCGGGTTTCGCTAAAACTTGCATAGGTCCGATTCTGAGGGTGTTACAGAGTGGTATCAGAGCTCAGCAGTTGCGATACCCCACAAGTCCAGCCTGTAGGATAACCTAGCTAACGGCCGAAGTAGAGTGTCAAAACTATTTTTGCAAAATCGGTTGGATAGTTCTGATTAGGTCTGATTTACTCCTTACCCCTCTGCTATTCTCCTCTTACCTCTACGTGTTTTGAATCCGCTCTCTTCTCTTTCTTCGAGTCCAGGAATTCTCGTGGTTGGGTTCCGTCGTACCTTTAGGGTTTCGCTTCCTCTTTTGGTAATGGTGTTTTCCGACGCGACAACATCATCTACGCCAGATCCGATGCAGAGTCTGCATCACTCCTTTGTTCCTGAACCTCGATTGTCGAGATCTTCAGTCTGATTCCGAGAACGGCTGCACGCTTTTCTACTGATTGTGCGGAGTAATAGTTTGGGTGCGTGATGGATTGGCCCCCATGCCGACTACCCCTTCTATTCGCTTTTGTACATTGAAGTGGATGAGAATGCATCGGTTCCCTCTGTCCATCGAAGCTAGAGGTGGCTTTATTTGTTGATACCTCTACCTTCGACGTTTTGTCCCGGAGTGTTCCCTCGACGATCACGGACAACGACCTCTTGTTAGTGGTGTCGCGAGGATCTACACGAAGCGAGAAGATGCAGATCACCGACCTTCTTTCCGGTACCATGAGGCGGATCTCGAGGGCGAGATCCATTGTTAGTGGTGTCGAATTGTGGTATCCCGCAAAACCACTACTAGAAAATCGCGTTGTTTTTGTGCATTGCATCATCATGACCGCATGCTCATGTCATCATACCACATTGCATTTGAGCATCGTCATCATCTTGCATTTGCTTGCATAAAACTAATTTCGGAAAAAACTGTTTGTGTTTTCTAAACGCCCCGTCTCTATTCAAACGCAAAACCCGGGTCACCGGATTATTTTGTTTTGTTTGCTATCGGTTTGCAAAAGTCGGTTTGAAACAAATAAAATTATTGAATTATTTTTAGTGGGGCAGTCGAACGGGCCGAATCGACCCGAACGACCACCCCCAGTACAAACAATCGGTCCCCCAAAAATCCTAAAACTACCCAACCTAGTCTACCCACCCCTCTGGCCACCTCACCCCGGCCAATCCCCACCCGACACGTCACCCTAACCCAAGCCCCTACCCACTCCTAATCTGCCACATCACCCCACCAGCCACCCCTCTCTCTCTCCACTTCCCACCCCACCATCCAGCACACACGCGCCCATCTCCCCTCCCCGGATCCCACCTCCCCCTGGACCTGGTCCACTCCCTCCACCCGCGTGACCCCCTGGCCCACCTGACCCCACCACCTGTCGGCCCTCCTCCCACGCCCTCTCTCCTCCCCCGCACGCTCCCTCCCTGCCTCCACCAAGCTCGCCCGCCGCGCTCCTCTCGAGCCGGGCTCGACCGCCGCCGGTGTCCCCGCAGGAGCCCGTCTCTCGCCCCGTCCGCGTCCTCGCCCGCGAGCCCCGCCCCGGTCGCCGGCCCCCACGTGCTCTGCGCCTGCGCCGCCCCGGACACCTCCTGCTGCCGCCGCCCTGGGCCCGAGCTCCTCCGCCCGTCGTCGGCCGCCTTCCCCTCGGCTCCGCCGCCCGCGGCCGAGTGCGCCTGCCGCCCGGCCCACCGTCGCCCCTGCTCTCTCCCTTCTCGCCGGCAGCCACGGCGCCTGCCGAGCCTCCCCTCCTTCTAGCTCTGCCGCCGCCGCGGGCGTCCCTCCTCGTCGCGGGCCCAGCTCCAGCCGCCCTCCGTCGGCTCGGCGCCCCCTCGAGCTGGCCTCTGTCCGGCCTGCACAAGCCCGAGCCGCCCATGCGTCCTCCTCGTCTTGGTGTCCGCTGCACATGCTTCCGCAGCCGTCTCGCGGTGTTGGCCCGACGCTTGATCCGAGAGGTGCAAGCCAAGATCGGCCCGAAGACCATGTGCTACTACAAGTCCGTCGATGCCCACGGAACCAAAACCCCCAAGATCTTCACCAACGGTGCCGCATCCATGTACCTAGAACTAACAAAATATGGGGGACGACAAGATCAGCGCCGTGTCAAGTACGTCCTCGACATTGGAGTCGGAATGCCAAGATCCCCACCTCGATAAGAGTGTCGCGAAGCCGCCATCTTTTCTGCCGAGACCCGAAGTTTTCACGGCACGCCAAGATCTTCTACTCGATCCACAAGACCGTCGACATGGATACCAAAGGACGCCGGGCGTCAAGTACTTCCCTCGAACGCCAAGACCAGCTACTGCAGGTCGCGGGCCCAGAGAACCCCGGACGACGAGCTCTTCTACCCGGACCCGAAGACCATATGTGCGACAAGTACTCCTTTCCCGGATGCGAAGTCGAGAACCCGAACGTCAAGATCGCCGATGCGAATACACCAAGTTCATCTACCCCGGACACCGTGCGACAAGATCTACTTCACGGATCTGAAGACCCCGGTACCCGATCCACTCAAGTCCTCCATCGACGACAAGTTCGACACCGACCAGGGCGAGGCTGATGCGCCCCAACGCTAACCAAGTTCGTCTTCTCGGATGCGTCAAGATCGACTTCTGTTGTCCAAGACCGATCCCGTCGAACCCCGAACCCCCGAACCCCGGAACCCCAAGATCTGCCGAACCCTAATGTGTGCACCTTTCCCGAGCCCCTATTTTATAAATGCTATATATAAAACTTGTTGCATATTAAATTGTCATACTCGCATGCATATTGTCATGTGGTTGGGGGCACTATGCCGATTCACCTTATAATCAAATATGGGGCCCATATGCGGGCAAATCTAGTCTTATATTGGCCCCATTTAAATTTGTGTATCGAACCGATGCTATCTTTTGCCTTGTTAAGACAACATTTAAATTGCGGGGTAGTTAAATAACTTGAACCGTTTAATTAAATGTCGGGACCCCGGTTCCGCTTAATATTGCCTAATTGCATCGCCCCTTGCCATGCCATACATCATACATGCATCATGCTCGATCTTTTGCCGTAGTATTAAATAGTGCATCCGGTGTTTCTTCTAGTGTTTTGCTTCTTCGCGGATAAGGCCGTTGAGTTGATGTGAGCTTCGCCCCGATCTTCGGATGAACCTTCGGCAATGTTTTTCAGGCGAGCATCTCCCCCTTTCTACCTATCTTACTTTTATAGTATTTATTCCCTCCTGTTGATCTCTTGCTATCTGTGTTGCGATGCTCTAGTTTTCGTACCCGTGATATCCCTTGCAGCCTTATATTGCCCTGGACACCTCCTATTACCTGTTGTTTGGTAGATAGTTGGACTTGCGCGTCGTAGTCGCTTGCTCAAGTGCTGTTGCGTGTTGTCAAGTGCCACAGTTGTTGGAGTTTGGCCGCATGTTGATGTTGGAGATGATCTTGGCTATATTTATCGTTAACTTTACTTACTGTTTAATAACTAAAATTGAAGTAGGTAAGCAGAGGCACAGGTGGGCAATAGATGTTATTTGGTTGTTAACCGTCCACTTGTGTCCCGTAGGACCCCGAGTACTTGATACCTGTTCCTTGAATATTCGCGCTATCCACATCCGGGAGGCTTATGGACCCCCCTGAGCCAGAGCTTGATTCATTCTTATTTCTTGGGGCCACAAACTAGTTTGAGGTTTTATTTACTATCCTGTACTTATGCCATGCTTTACTGCTTTATTTAAATTGTGCGAGGTACTGCACACTGTACTGTTTAGGATCGTGGCCCGATTTCGCTGTATCGACAAGCCCAGCCACACTTTCGGGTTCCCAGTCGTTTACAGCCGCCTCCACAACCTTAAGCCCGTTTCGGAGCCGGCCGGCTTCGTTGCGGGATCTACTTAAAGGGGTGGCCCCCTGAAATATTTCTGAATCCTGTAATTGCTTTGTCGTGACTGTCTCGTTGGGTTTTGATTTGGTTTTTCCGAGGCATATCGAGTGTGTGTTGCTATTTGTGCACCCCTGCAGGGTAAAACTTTCTGAAAGCCGTGTCCGCGGTTATGGACGACTTGGAGCACAGTATCTCGATCATAGACAACTATAACTAAAGTAGTGCTATAAATTCGACTCTATAATGACTAGTAATTAGCTTCACTACAATGGAATGGCTAAATAAAACTGCCAACAATTGCTTGTTTGTGAGGTCGCTTGCGACCCTTGTACCTGACTAGTAAGTATTGCAACTACAACGGAATGGCTAAATAAAAGTACCAACAACTGCTGGGTTTTGGGATATCTCATGCTATCTGTATCTGACTAGTAAGTATTACAACCACAACGGAATGGTTAATTAAAAGTGCCCACTGCTTATTTTATCAGGACGATTATCTATATTTGACTAGTAATTGCCGCAACTATAACTGAATAAATAAAACTGCTAACGGTGTGAGTTCCTCGGTTGACTTCCTCGTTTGGTCTCGAGGGGGAAACACCAGGATGGGTTTGTTTGATGGTAATATCAGGTTGGTTCCGAATAGGTCTTTCTTACCCCTCTCTGATAGCCGCCAGTTGCATCGAGTCTCTATAGGTTGTTTAGTGCATGCTGCCGCTGCCTCTTCAGTCCACCATACCTATGTAGGCGAGGACCGCCGAATTCTAGCCTCGCCGTGTACTGGCCTCAGTACTGATGCTCCTCTTTTTCCTTTGCCCTTTGTCGGCACCCCTTTTGTTTAAGCAGGTTTTGAGATCGACGTCGTTAGCAGGGTTACCCTTCCGGCTTGGCCTGGGCAGGGTTATGGACGCCATTGGTTATTATTCAGGGCTCTTAGCCCCATTTGCATCTTGTCCGTAGTTGGACGCTCCCTCGTTTTCAAGGTGATTTGGATCTTTGTATATTATATCTGTATTCTTGACTCTTTGAGTCGCTGTTGTATCTATCTGTTATGTGGGTCCCATCGAGGACTGTTGTGTAATGTTATTACTTCGTTTTCCACCCGCACGAAAGTGCCTGGTGGGCACCTTTGAATCGTTTCTATGCGGGATTGGCGGGTTTCGCTAAAACTTGCATAGGTCCGATTCTGAGGGTGTTACAGAGATCAGCTATACTTGTTGTCTAGGTCACCATCTTCGACTATATCGACTTTCCAAGGGTACGAGATAAATGGGTATACATTTTACACGATAGCCCAAGATAAAAAGAGCACCAACCAAAACAGTGGTGTCCGCTTTGATGCAACAGACAACAATGGGTCAAAGACCACATATTATGGTTACATAGAGGAGATATGGGAACTTGACTATGGACCTACTTTTAAGGTCCCCTTGTTTCGGTGCAAATGGGTCAAGCTGACAGGAGGAGGGGTTGAGGTAGACAAGAAATACGGAATGACATCGTTGGATCTCAACAATCTTGGGTACTTAGACGAACCATTCGTCCTAGCCAATGATGTGGCTCAGGTTTTCTATGTGAAGGACATGTCTACCAAACCTAGAAAAAGAAAAAATAAGAAAAAGAATACATCAGACGATGAGCCAAAGCTCCATATAGTTCTTTCAGGAAAAAGAAACATCGTGGGAGTGGAGACAAGACAGACATGTCAGAAGATTGTGATAAGTTTCATGAAATTCCGCCCTTCGCGGTGAAGGATGACCCAAGCATCATGTTAATGAATGAAGATGCTCCATGGATACGAGGGGATCAGAAAGGAACACACTCGAAGAAATGATATGTAATAATTATAACATTTTATGAGTGAAGATGCTCCATGCATGTGTCCATTTTTATAGTGTTGTCTGCAAACAATCTTGAGTGTGTTAGTCCCATTTTGTGGCTAGATCGGGACTAAAGGAGGGCATTTAGTACCGATTCATATTAGGGAGTGCCTCTATGACCAGTTTCTCGGAGATGCCGGAGGACTGGGCTCCGTCGGCATCTCCCTGAAACTGGCCGTAGTGGTGTCCCTGCTCTCGAAAACCATCTTGCAGCTTGTAACTTCTCTAACTAGATCAATACGCCTGGGAGCTAATTAATTTCACATATTAGGGAGTGCCTCTCTATGACCAGTTTCTCGGAGATGCCGGAGGACTGGGCTCCGTCGGCATCTCCCTGAAACTGGCCGTAGTGGTGTCCCTGCTCTCGAAAACCATCTTAGAGATGCCTCAAACTGGCTGGAGGACTGGACTCACAAGGATGCCTATTTATACTACAAGCAGCTCGGCATAATGTCAACACTCACCCCTATTATTAGTGCTGACTCATGTTTAGTCCCGGTTGGTGTCTCCAACCGGGACTAAAGGTTGTCCCGGTTGGTGACACCATCCGGGACAAGGTACAAGACGCACGACATAATGTCGACACTCACCCCTATTATTAGTGTTGCCTGGCCCAGTCTGCCGCAATCCCTTCAATCGCGGTTGGTTTCTCCAACCGGTAACACTCAAGACATTTATTAATATTAAAAACCGAGACAAACTAGGACTAGCTAACACTTAGGACTAAAGCCGCCCCTTTAGTCATAATCATGCCTAGTCCTATAGTACGCAGCTTCAGGGTCTTCTTCGTCATCGTCATCATCATCGTCATCGTCACCTGCCACTCCGGGGATCCTCAGCCCATCAATGGCATATACCAGGGGCCATTCCAGCCTCGGATCCACGGCGGGTGGGAGAGGGGTCTCCTGGAAGACGATGCCGCTACCGCCGGGCCGGTGTGGGGCCTTTTTGTGGCTCTGTGGCGGGTGGACTCATGGGCACCGCAGGCGAGGATGGTCTCCCCGGTGATGTAGCGCATCACTCCGATGATAGTATGGTTCGCTCACCACAGACGACGGCCGGATTCGTTGTGGTTCATTGGGGCCGGGCCATCACCCTCGTACCTGACGAGCTCCCTTTCCCTCCTATTAGCGAAGAAGGCATTCCAAGTGTCGTAGTTGTCGGGATCCCACTGGGATCCATCCGCTGCTCCGGCGTGAGCTCGTGGTAGAAGTGGTTTGTGATGGCCGCCTGGCATGCGGAACCTTGAGGGACAGGAGGGACAGGAACCCCTCCAGCGCTCAGCATCCAGCCGGCGGGCGGCCGGTAGCCCGGCGGACAAGGGTAGTTGGAGGCGGACAGCGCCTCGGTCTCCTCGAGGGTCAGAATGGCCCAGTAGGCGTTGTCCATTGTTCTAAGAGAGGAAGGTGTGGATGTGTGGATAGCCATGGCGCGATCGCCCTAAATATAGAGGGAAAGGGCGAGAAAACTTGGCGTGAAGCTTTGGGAAATGGCGGGAAATATCTTTAGTCCTGGTTAGTGACTACATCCGGGACTAAAAGCTCTCGTAGAAAGGAAAGGGCGGGAAAACTTGGCGGGAAGCGGTGGGAAATATCTTTAGTCCCGATTTGTGACTACAATCGGGACTAAATGGATATTATATTAGGATTCTGGCATATTATTTGTTTTATTTGGATTATTACAATAAAAGATATGATTTTCCAAAGTTTTTATATTTGATTTGAATTAAAAAAAGAAAATTTACAAATGAAATAATTTATAAATGATGCAAACAGATAAATGGATATTACATTAGGATTATTTATATTTTTCTGATAATAATAGACATATTATTTGTTTTATTTGGATTATTACAATAAAAGATATGATTTTCCAAAGTTTTTAGATTTGATTTCAATTAAAAAAAGAAAATTTACAAATGAAATAATTTATAAATGATGCAAACAGATAAATGGAAATTATATTAGGATTCTTTATATTTTTCTGATAATAATAGACATATTATTTGTTTTATTTGGATTATTACAATAAAAGATATGATTTTCCAAAGTTTTTATATTTGATTTGAATTAAAAAAGAAAATTTACAAATGAAATAATTTATAAATGATGCAAACAGATAAATGGATATTATATTAGGATTCTTTATATTTTTCTAATAATAATAGAAATATTATTTGTTTTATTTGGATTATTACAATAAAAGATATGATTTTCCAAAGTTTTTATATTTGATTTGAATTAAAAAAAGAAAGTTTACAAATGAAATAATTTATAAATGATGCAAACAGATAAATGGATATTATATTAGGATTCTTTATATTTTTCTGATAATAATAGACATATTATTTGTTTTATTTGGATTATTACAATAAAAGATATGATTTTCCAAAGTTTTTATATTTGATTTGAATTAAAAAAAGAAAATTTACAAATGAAATAATTTATAAATGATGCAAACAAGATAAATGGATATTATATTAGGATTCTTTATATTTTTCTGATAATAATAGACATATTATTTGTTTTATTTGGATTATTACAATAAAAGATATGATTTTCCTAAGTTTTTATATTTGATTTGAATAAAAAAAGAAAATTTACAAATGAAATAATTTATAAATGATGCAAACAGATAAATGGATATTATATTAAGATTCTTTATATTTTTCTGATAATAATAGACATATTATTTGTTTTATTTGGATTATTACAATAAAAGATATGATTTTTCAAAGTTTTATATTAGTTTTGAATTAAAAAAAGAAAATTTACAAAAACAATTAGTCGCGGGTCATGGCTGGACCCGGGACTAAAGGGTGCCTGCGCACGCGAAAACGAAGCGGCCGAAAAAACCCTTTAATCCCGGGCCGTGGCTTAACCCGCGACTAAAGTCTTTAGTCGCGGGTTAAGCCACGGCCCGGGACTAAAGACCCTTTAGTCCCGTCCCGTGGCTTAGCCCGGGACTAAAGGGGTGGGGGTATAAGTAACTTGCGCCCACCCCTGGCCTCCCCCACCCAGCACTTGGCGAAATCGACGAGGAGACGCAGACGACGGCGAGAGCTCGATCGACGCAGGGGAGGTGCTGTCGGATTCCACCGTGCCGCCGCCCTCGTCTCCGGCCGCCCCGCCGTGCCGCCACGCGCCATGCCGCCGCCCTGCACCGTGCTGTCGCGCGCCTCACCGTGTCGCCGCCGCGCGCCTCGCTGTGTCGCCGCGCGTTGTCCCGTCGCCCCGCAACGCGCGCCGCCGTGCCACCACGCGCCATCCCGCCACCCGCAACGCCGCCGCCTCGACATGCGTTTTTTAGGAACTTTTAGTTTCTTTTTTAGTATCTTAGTAGCATTTTTAGTATCTTAGCATTTAGTTTCTTTTCTTAGGAATATATAATTGCTTTTAGTTTCTTTTTTTAGAATATATATTTGTTTATATAATTGTTTTTAGTTGTTTTTAGGAATATATAATTGTTTTTCGTTTCTTTTTTTAGGAATATATAATTGTTTATATAATTGTTTTTAGTTTCTTTTTTAGGAATATATAATTGTTTTTAGGAATATATAATTGTTTATATAATTGTTTTTAGTTGTTTTTAGGAATATATAATTGTTTTTAGTTTCTTTTTTTGGAATATATAATTGTTTTTAGTTTCTTTTTTTAGGAATATATAATTGTTTATATAATTGTTTTTAGTTGTTTTTATGAATATATAATTGTTTATATAATTGTTTTTAGCTGTTTTTAGGAATATATAATTGTTTATATAGTTTTTTAGGAATATATAATTGTTTATATAATTGTTTTTAGTTGTTTTTAGGAATATATAATTGTTTATATAATTGTTTTTTAGGAATATATAATTGTTTATTAGGTTTATTAGGAATATTAATTGTTTTTAGTTGTTTTTAGGAATATATAATTGTTTATATAATTGTTTTTAGTTGTTTTTTAGGATTATTAATTAGTGTTATTAGGGTTATTAATATATAATTATTAGGGTTATTAATTTGTGTTATTAGGGTTATTGTTTTTTTGTTTTAGTTATTAGGATTATTGTTTTTTCTAACCTGTTTAACTCTCTTTTTGTTATAGATAATTAAGTCATGGATCCATCCGAAGATCCTGGTCGCATCGGTGAAGGTTTTCTTCAGGGCATGATAAGAGGTGAAATTCCTCTTAATATTACTACCGGCGTCGAAGATATTTTGCTCGAGGAAGACATATCCTCGTATCTGAATCCATCCGGTGATGGAATAGAGGAAAACCTAATGTACCAAGGGGAAGACCAGATGGACGAAGGGCAAACAAATAACAACAATAATGATGGCCCCTCGAGAGGATCCAGCGAGGTACAAATATATATATATATATAAAAAGTCTCGTGTTACCTCTATTCATTAACTGATCTAGATATATATTAATCACTCTCTCTTCTTCTTTTAGCCCGCCGGATCGAAGCAATCGACAGCTTGAACGAAACGAGGGCCGAACAAAAAGTTGGATGGTAATCAGAGGTTCACCATCGAAGAAATAGATGATGATGGTGAACCGATTGCTCCAGAGAAGCACCGGAGGATGTTTATAAATCAATGCGGGGTGCTTGTTAGGGAAAACCTGCCGATCACCATCAAGAATGCAATAAGTCAAAGAAACCCGGTGAAGAATCCAACAGCTATGTCACCGATGATGCCAAAGATGACCTTTGGCAGAAGCTCATAGCGCATTTCATACTACCTCCAGAGTATGAGGAATTTGAGGTAGATGGTATTACCCCAAGGCCGAGTGGGCTTGAAAATAGAGACAAAGTCAAGGAGTGGGCACTGAGCAAGATGGCTGAACTATACCGGAACCACAACAAAAGTTTATACGGGAAATATGTCGCGAAAAAGAAAACTCCAGACTTCAAAGGAGTAAACGAGAAGTTGAGAGAACAGTGGCCCGATTTTGTAAAGTACAAGCAATCTGATAAAGCAAAGGCAAAGTCGGCAAAGAACGCGTTAAATGCTGCCAACAAGAAATACCATCATAAAATGGGGATAGGTGGCTACAAGAGTGTCGTCCCTAAGTGGGAAACTATGGAGAAGGAAATGAGGGCTAGAGGCGTCACTCCTGGTACAGATGGATGGCCCGAGAGGTCAAGGCACTGGTGGTACGGGCACGGGGGATCCTTGGACCCAGAAACAGGGAAGACATTATTTCATGAGAAAATTCTAAAACTCTCCGAAGACCTTATTAAAGCAATGAACGATGCTCAATTGGGATTGTTCCGTCCCGAGAGAGAGAACGACGAGCTGACACGCGCCCTTAGGGAATCCTGAAAAGGGAGGACGAACACGAGGCAAAGGCGCCGGTGTCTCGTGGAAGAAAGGGTTTCCTCAATACGATGCCAGTTATAGAAGCCTCAGAGAAAGAAGGACCGAGAGGCAGACCGGATCTCCATGGTAGAGCAGGACCTAGCTGATCTGAAGAACCACATGCATGAAATTAGCCAAAGGCCACCGTCGTCAACTCACCCGCGGTCTGATGATCCTGCATTGGATCTTAGCCAACGGAGAAGCAGCGTGGCTTCCACGGAGGTCCGTGCTGATGATCAAGCACTACTGGATGATGCACCGGCTCCTCACTACCCCGTGGATGATGTCAGAGAGATGGCACAATGTGAGCTACATCATCCAATGAACAACCTGTCCTTCAAGGTGGCGATCGGCACTGCTTTACCTTGTCTACCTGGAGCACTCCACCATTCACTTCCTATTCCACCAGGCTATGCTCGTGTCACAGTGGATGACATAGTGGAGGATTTTGCGGACCTAGATATTGAAATCGCTACGCCTGAAGGCCTTAGGAAACTAGGAGATGTCAAGCGCAACATCATTCTATGGAATAAGAAGTACATCAAGTTTCCAGGCTTGGCGCCAAGGCCACCGACTCCAAAGAATCCAAATCCACACCGCATCGAATATCGTCAACCTCCAAGTCCACCCCAACCCGATTATCGCCAACCTCCAAGTCCACCCCAACCCGATTATCGCCAACCTCCAAGTCCACCCCAACCCGATTATTGCCAACCTCCAAGTCCACCCCGCCCCGTTGACGATCGCCGCAGCAGGAGTACATCAACTCGATCTCCGCCTCCGCCTCTGTGCAATACTACTACCTCGTCGAAGAAACGGAAGTTCGACGGTCCCCCGCGCCCCACATCGAAGAAAGGTCAAACGCCGAAGATAGTCGATATCCCGTCGGCTCTTCCAAAGAGACCTTATGACAAGACCGATGAGGAAACTAACGCGGATGTGGCTGCCCAAGTTAAGGCGCATTTTGCACCCAAAGAGCCTGAGCCAAAGCCGGTATATAACGAAAAAACCAAAAAGTGGGCTAAGTCCTTTCTTGAGCAACCATCCCTGATATTGATGAATCTGGAATCAGACTATGACCGGGAGATTATTAAGCAAGCACAGAAAAAAATCACAAGTGCAAAAGGCGGGAAGCAAGTTGCCCAGCTCGGAGCGCAGAAGAATCAATCGGTCGCCCCGCTCAAAGTCATTTCAGACCTCGACAAGGCCTTCTGAGCTGAAATGGATATGGACATGCAAATAATGGACCCTAGAGCCCGTAATAATGCTGCACTTATGGGAATCACTATATCGCATGCCAAAGCACTTGCTAACGAAGCAAATATGTCTCTTGGTCAATATTTAGGCTATGAAGATACGCTAGTGGGTCAGATAGTACGGCAGTATGTCCAAGGGGAGCCTCTAGTCAGTAATGAGGAGCTCACGCGTCTATCCACACATATGCGAAATCTGCACGAATGGTACATGTCGCAAGCACAAAAAAAGCATCAGAAAGATTGGTTTCTGGTGGACGTTAGAATGGAGCATCACTTCAAACAATACTCGATACAGGTTCAAATGACCGAACTGTTTCAGTTATACAACCAGCGCGCCCTCGACAAATCTATCATTGGTTGCTACTATCTGTAAGTGATTTATTTCTATAATCAAGTTTGTAGCTCAGGTCGTTCATTGCATTTAATATATTATCCTAACTATATATCCTTTTATATGATGATATTATATTCTGCAGAATGAAGATGCTTGAATGCAAAAGAGCTAGAAGATACGACGTTGGGTTCATTGACTCATATATCATTAATGAATATACGTTAAAGAATCACCCCAAGGACGTGGAGGAAGACCTGTACAGGTTCTTAACCGAGAATAATTTTGTTAAGGAAATACTATTTCCTTACAACTTCAAGTGAGTGTTTATATCTTGTACACATTTTATTTTTGCTTACTCGATGAGCTATATATATGCATGTATGGTAATGTAAACGTCCGCAGATTCCACTGGATCTTGCTAAACATTCAAGTTAACAACTCCCTAGTTGAAGTCCACGACTCATTAAGTTGGGACCAAGAGCAGTGGAGCGGCATGAAAGCAATGCTCCATAAGTAATTTCAATCATTATCGCATTATATCGTCCTCTTTCATTCATTTCCTGATATCAAGTAACTAATAACTCCTTTGTTCATTTTCTTTGCCGAGCAGGTGTTGGACACGGTTCAGATAGAAAATACCAGGTCCATTCAAAGAGGAGCTAACTTATAAAATGAAGAAGAGTTTACAGCAGCCACCAGAAACTCATTTATGTGGATACTACGTCTACGAGTACATCCGAGAGTTGACCAGTGAGCGGAAAGTTGACTCACATTATATTTATGATTTGCGGGAGAAACTAGAGCCAGACCAGCGCATAAGAGCAATTCAAGAGGAGCTGGCGGGATTTATGATGAAGCAAGTCCTTGATGTACATGGAGAGCATTATGCGGATGACGTGGAACTCGATTTGCCTTAGTCATCTCCATGTAGCTCATATAATATATATATTCATCAATGACCATGTAATTTCAAAACATTTCTTCCTTTTGATATGATTGATTATATGTATGCTTGCAAGGGATCGATTAATTATATAAATGCATCGACGTGTAGTGTGTATGTAGTAGCGTATAATATGTATACTGAAATATATGTTTGAATTATAGTGAAACATAAAACGAAAAAGGAACGAAATGGCAAAAAAAGGAAATACACGATCTCTGCCGCAGCAGAGAAACACACAATTCTCTGCCGCGGCGGGAAACCTTCTAGTCCCGGGTGGTGTTACAGCCCGGGACTAAAGGGTTTCCGCCCCCCGCGGCGCTGAAATAGCCACGTGGCTGTTATCAGTCGCGGGCCGTAGCGAGCCAGGACTAGAGGGGGGCCTCTAGTCCCGTTTTCGCAGTCCCGGGCCCAAAACCGGGACTAGAGCCAGTTGCGGCCCGGGAGTGGAGGCCCTTTTTCCACCAGTGAACCTGATACAACTGATAGTATGAGACATGAGATCGAATTGATTTCAACTTATGTATGTCTTAAACTTTGGCCATAAGAGATTGATTCATTAATTGACGCGTAAAGAAAGAAAGAAAGTACTTCCTCCGTCCAGAAATAATTGACCAGAGTTTGTCTAGATTCAAATATATCTAGTAGCATTTTAGCGTATAGATACATTTGAATCAAGAAAAACTCAAGTCAGTTATTTCTTGACGGAGCGAGTACAATATGTTCTTTCTTAAGATATTTCATATTCAATGCTAATAAAGAAACTTTTTTTCCCAAGGAACACACTCAATTAACTGTATGTTGCTTTTCTAGGTTTTTTTGACATAATTAGTTACAGTGGTTTGTTAACGTCGTGATTTGTTAACATGAAGGTACTTTCTCTTAGAGGAGTATCATAAGTAAAATACCAATGCTCTCATTTCCAATGCGAGAATTATCTAGATCCAAGAATAAAAGTATTAATTTTATTTGTGTATTTTTTTACTAATCCATTTTTCTATAAGAACATAAAATGTGACGCGATTCAATGGACTCTTACATGTGCAAGAAATATAGGACATAGTGATTCTTTTTTTGTGGTTCTCTTATAGGGCACTTCAATATTGGTCAAGGAACTTTATCTCAGCACAATAAGCTCAAATGATTGGACTGTGGAAAATATTCGAAGTTTGAATGGATGCACTCAGAAGCTTATCAATAATCTCAAATCTGATTTTAGTTACAAATTAAAAATCTATTTGGCATTGGAGATTGAACATGAATGTGGGCCCATTTTTGGCCTAGGCATATAAGCGCATAATACTACAATTAGAAAGCCACATTTTTTCACCCAAATGAAAACAAAACAACTCTTTCTATTGATATACCTGAATTTTTTTTATTTATCTAAGAAATATACTATCCTTGTGGATATTATTTATACCCTTCTTCCAGGTCACCTCGACATATCGCTTAATACGTACTCCTGGCAATAACAAAAACAAAGAGAAAAAATTGAGTACACATGCAGAGTAGTCAAAACTAAGGAGATTACAAAGCACAAGCAAAGTGAATAAACACCAGCAAGTTAATTTATTTAATTTCCGTGTACTACGGAAGGAAGATTAATTAATAGTATTATTTCTTAAAGCAAATCGGGAAATAATTTTGTATTTTATATCTTCAAAAACTGCAAGTTTTGAATTAACATTTTAAAGGAACCGTGCATTGGCAGGAGACGTGTGGCACATGACTATATAATATACCATATGTTCTTTATAATCAGTTTGTACTTAAATGTCCTACTTGTGCCCGGGTTAAAATTAATGTATATGAGTTGCCAAGGGAGTTGCAGGAGGCCATCATATCGCTGAAATTCTGCTAATTTGAACAAATATCCATTAGTAGAAAATAGGCTATCCGTTCGCGTCCCTAACAGCATTAGTCCTGGTTGCGCACGAACCGGGACTAATACTGGCACGCGTCCCGGTTCGAGCGAGCACGGTGACCGGAGGCATGCGTCCCGGTTTGTAAGGAGTCATGTGTCCCGGTTTGTAAACCGGGACTAAATGTTGGGCGTCAGCCACGTGGCGTGGCACACATCTTTAGTCCCGATTTGTGTTACAAACCGGGACGTATGATCCTGCCCTCTAAATACGACGTCCCAGCCCTCTGTCTAATAAACCATATAAACATGCATCCAGATTACTAATAAAATATATATTGAAACATCAACTGATTTTTGTAATTCCTAGGATTGCACCGGACTGGATACATTTCATTGAGCATGTTCCAGCTGCAGTACCTGTCCACAGCTGGTCCAGTGGTATGCGCTTGTCACTTGCAAGAACATACAGAGAGGAAGTTGTCGAGGTGATGAATCTCAAAAAAAATATCCTTCGGCACTCTATGGAATTTTTAATTGAAAAGTCAGAGGATACTCTACCTTCTCAAGGTTTTTACATCCGACTATACAGCAGGCGTATCCTGTAGAAGAAAACGAAAGAAGAAGAGAACGACTAAAAAAGGGTGTAGCGAGATTGTAATTATTCCAACCTCTCTTTTGGTGATCTGATGGACCACAGCTGCAGTTCCAAAAATTTTCCATCGGATGATCGTCGTCGTGCTGGACTTGTTGTTGAATACTTGGTTGTTCCTGGCCTTCCAGGGTGCAGTTCCATGGTGTTGTTTTAGATATAAATACATTGATTGTGTTGCACTGTCTCGCAGTTCCATTGGTTGTTCCTGACCTAAGTATTGCCATAATTCTTGCGCTAGCTTGTAGTGCAGACCAATGTGATGAACTGTATCTAGAGCAGGGCAGATGTCACAGCCAACATAAGAACACTATCTTTTTAGCGTCATGTTATCCTTGGTATTGAGGCGCCCTCGTAGTGGTAGCCAGAAGAATTACGGTGTTTGGGTGGTATGGCCCTGTTCTAGACCCAGTTAGCTGGGTTGCCAGCGCATTCCACTGTCAGAGAAAATATAGTAGAAGGCCGCTGTAGAGTTGTTTGTAGATGACTTTTTCTCTCTTGTCAGGCTCAAGAATTTGTGGTATGCTATGATGAATTGGGAGAGGCTAGGAGCTGTGTCAGTTGCTGTTCTGCAGTGTTAGAGCGGTGATGATGCAGATCCAACACCCAATTGCTCTGATATATTTGAGATGCAATTGTACAACACTGATTGTCACGCCCCGAAAATTCGGGACCGGGACTAGAAATTCCACGAATTCGCCGAAGGCAAATTTCGCAAAATTCCGAGTGATTACAAAACACAGCTATCGCATACAAACTCATAGGAATAATATTATATGGATAGATAATATCACATAAATAGCTTTCTTATAATCCAACATTAAACGAGGTTCTCTTTGTCTTAAGATCATTAAACCATGCCTAAAGCATACAAATTTTATTGATTTTCACACGCATGGCTACATTTCTAGGATCAGCCCTCGAGCGTAGGAATGACCTAGAACTCGAAATCTTCTCCGCGAAGAAAGACATCAGGATTAACCTCCGCAACATCTTCGGATATTTCTGAAAAATGTTTGTATAGCAAGGGTGAGTACTAAAGTACTCAGCAAGTCACAAGATGGTTTCAAATTTAAGTTTTATTCAAGATTATTTAACCAGGAAAATCCCATAAGGTTTCCTTGTGGTCAAACCCATAGTGGTATTATTTTCACCACTTTGCCAAACGGAGGGGAAAACATCGTCCGTCCGCGGCATACTTAATCTCACCAAGTGATCATACTTGGTATCATTTATTTTCTTTAGTATATATATTTATTTTTCTTTCATTCTGTACCATGGATTTTAGATATGTAAGTGTGTGCCTCCGATGGCTCCGTGCTAAGCCAAAGTGGCCTAAACCTCTAGGGTTTGCGATATTTCTATCATTGGCATCAGAACATTTAATCGATGGCTAAGCTTTTATCTACTCTATCTTTTGAAAATTCTACCCGGAAAGGTCTCATCACTCGAATCCCACCGGGAGTATGTCAGGGCCACGGAAATCGATAACATACTATAGCATCCCGACTCCGAGTGTCTTCCCGTTGATCACCATACCAGGGTCCATCTACCTTGTAGAAAATCCATTGGAATAGAGTAGGGGGTTCTTACAATTTATGTGGTGTGTTTTATTGTTTTGTGTCAAAGGGATGTACCACAGGTTTACCCATCAACCACGTCCACATACTAGGGCACATAATCCAAAGTCAAGGCTCTCATTCAGGTGACGAGTCCTTTTTATACCAAGATTTTGAAGGTAAATATGACCTCCAAGCAATCATACAAACAATCATGCATCATCCATCAAGCAAGTCCAGGGTTTCCACTAGGGTTGGTCTCAAGGCATAACATCAAATTTTAATGGTTTAGGGGTTCTATTATTGCACATAGCTTCAATATTCTAAAATCATTTACCACCAAAATTCCATCGGTGAGAGAGGTGACTTGCCTAAAGAAAGGTCTCCCAGAAGATCCTCGACTCCGAGATGGTGCACTCCTATGTCAAAATCCTCCGAGGCTTCACCAATGGGTCCTAAAATGTTAAGAGACATTTTTCCCAAGGTTATTATTTGTATTTGTAAATTTAGGTTGAAATATAAATAAAATGGGCCTTTATTTTGTCACATATACATAAAGGTTTTGAGTTTTGAGAGTCTAGTAAAATAATTTTTTAAAGGCTCTTGGAAAATTTGTTTGCAAATAGAGGTTTATGAGGTTTAATATAGCCCTGTATATTTTGAATCTTTTTGCCAAAGAAGTTTTGTAAAGGAACTTGTTTTAAAATCATCACTAAATTGAAAACAGAAAACAAAATGGAAAAAAGAAAAAGGCTTAGCTGCTTGGGCTGGAAAAGGGGCAGCTAGCCTAGCACTGGGCCTGGGCGTGGCCCAAGAGGTAGTATAAAGAACGTACCTCTTTGGCTCGCTGGGAAAAAAAAGAAGCAGAGGGACGGGAGAAGAGGAGATGCTCACCGGCGACGGTTGGTGGCGCTGGAGGCGGGCTCGGCAGCGGTGATGTTTGAAATTGAGGGCACATGGATGGTTGGGAGCGAGAGAGAGAGCTCGATTCCCATAGATAAATCGAAAATTGGAGAAGGTTGGGAGGCTTTATAGGAGAGGGCAGAGCCCAGGACGGTGACGCGTGGTGGCGGCGAGCTTATCCGGCCTCGCCGGGGTTCTCTGGAAACGCCGCGATGCGGGCGACGTGTAGGACGAGCGCCAGAAGCATGGCGAGGTGGCGAGCGGCGAGCGGCTGGGCGGCGGCAGCGGCATGGAGAACGCGTACGGCGGGGTGACGGCGAAGCAGTGCGCGGTATGGCGACGGCGAGCAGTGCCGCGGGCGGGCAAAGCGCGACGCTGATGCTTGCGTCGGCTACATCGGCGGTGGGTCTGGGCGGTGTGGCTGGCCGGCGATGGGGAATCGACGGAAGCTAGTGTTTGTCCCCTTGTTCGTCAGTTCTTCTTATTTTTTTCTAATCGTTTGTCTGATTTGTCTGAATTTGCAGATTCAAATTCGTTTTCAAGTTGAATTCAAAGCTCACTTAGATTCAAATTCTTGGGGTTGTTGCTGAAGGGTTTTGCAGCATAGTAAATCAAAAAAATTCTACGGATACGAACGGGAAAGCCAAGATCTAATCTAGGAGATGCAATCAACGAGAGGGATAGATGAGATCTTCATACCCTTGAAGAAATCGCACAGCAGAAACGTTCAACAGAACGTGGTTGCTGTAGTCGTACTAGCCGTCTCCTCCTCGCGATCCGATCCGATCCTACGCCGCAAGTGGCGGCGCCTCCGAGAGATGCACATGTACGGTGCCGCGACGTCTCCTCCTTCCTTGGTCCAGCAAGTGGGGAGGAGAGATGGATTGGATCTGCAGCACGACGGCGTGGTGCTATGGTGGAGAGTTTCTGCAGCAGGGCTTCGCCTACACGCAGTCGGGGAGAGAGAGAGAGAGAGAGAGAGAGAGAGAGAGAGAGAGGATGGGCAGCAGCTGGCGGCTAGGGTTTTGGGGTGAGGGGAGGCTGCGCCCCTGCCCACCTTATATAGGGGGCTGGCCCCTTTGCCCCCTCCTCCAAGCCCTAGGGCGGCGGCCCCAAGGGTGGAGTGGGGGGCAAGTCTCCCCCCCTTCTAGAAGGTTTCCTAGGGTTTCCCCTAGGGTTTTGGCCGGCTGGGCCTATGGGGCCTTGTGCCCCTGGCCCAATGCGGCCAGGGCACTCCCTCGTAGACCCACGCACCCCTCCTACTAGTGGGGCCACGTTGGTCCCACTCTGGAAGCTTCTAGAACCTTCTGGTACAATACCGAATACTCCGAAACAATTCCGAAATCCAAAAACTGCTTTCCTTTATATGAATCTTATTCTCCGGACCATTCCGGAATCTCTCGTGATGTCCTGGATCTCATCCGAGACTCCGAATAAAAACTCATAAACCAATTATCCATTCTATCCTAGCGTCGAGGCACGTTAAGTGTGTGACCCTACGGGTTCGAGAATATGCAGACATGATCTTCTATCAATAATCAACAGGGGGATCTGGAAACCCATATTGACTCCCACATATTCATCGATGATCATATCGGATGAACCACGATGCCAGGATTCAATTAATCCCATATATGTATTCCCTTCGTCACGCGATATTTTACTTGACCGATATTCGATCGTTGGTATCGGCATACCTATTTCAATCTCGTTCACAACAAGTACTTTACTCGTTCCGTAATCCGATATCACTTTGTGATTAACTCCTTAACCACGTGCTTGCAAGCGGTGTTGATATCGATTACCGAGTGGGCGTATATCTCTCCGACTCGGGAGGGACAAATTCCATCTCGATACATACAACCCAACAAGTACTTTCCGATCACCTGAGAGACACCTTTATGATCACCCTCACATAGGATGACGTTTGACGACCTCAAAGCTTTCTTCCGATACTAGGGAGTTGTATTATCTCATGGTCTAAGGAATACAATATTTGACATACGAAAAAGCTTCGCAAAGATGAACACGATGACACGATCTAATTGCTCTGCTTAATTTGGGTCTGCCCATCATATCATTCTTCCAATGACATGATCTCATTATTAATCGAAAACTCATGTCTATGGTTAGGAAACCTTAACCATCATTAATCAATGAGCTAGTCCATAGAGACGTATTAGGGACACGGTGTTTTTCATAAACCACACAAGTATCAAAGTTTCCGCTTAATACAATTCTAGCATGGAATATAAACTTTATCATGAACAAGAATTATAACAATAACATCTTTATTATTGCCTCTAGGGCATAATTCCAACACTACCCGCCACCCATTGTGCCACCGCCTCCCATCTTGCAGCGATGCTCTCCCTTTACCGACGGCCAGTGCCCAGCAAGGCGAAGGACATGGAAATGAGTGGGTACCGTCAGGTCCTCGGTACCTGGCGGGTGGCAGGTATGGTGAAGATCTAAACCCGACGACGGGTTTGGGGGCGGGTCGCGGGGAGGGTCGGTGCGGGTATGGGGTGGGGGGAAATCCGTCCCTAAACCCAGCGGGTGCCCTCTAGAGGAACCGCGGAAGGGAGGAGCAGGAGGTGCGTTGGTTGCTGGGAGTCAGCGAGGTGGGGCGGCGACGAGGCACTGAGATCGGGCGATGGGCGGTGGTCTCCATATCGAACGACTGAACGGAGAAGGGCATCTTGGGCGACGGGTGACGGTGTTTAATATCGAATGGAGGAAGTCAGGAAGCGAAAGACTGGATGAAGGAGGCTAGTTCCTGTTTTTTCCTAGGATCGACTCGCTGCTCGCGTCCTCTAGAAATGGCCTTTTTTCTACTCTCTTTATTCCGAAAAGGATTTCTCAGATTTTTCAAAAATTGGATAAACCGTACGGATACTAAAGGACCGGTTTTTCGGTGATGGTTACAGGAAACGATAACCGACTGAGCCAACCGCTACGTCTAGCCTAGGGGCATGTGTCAATCTCTTGGATCCCACTCAAATCCACGTGTTTTTTCCATATATCAAGTTTAATTTAAATTTAGTCAAATTTGTGACATTCTTTTCAGGATAAAGGAAGTATTTTTTCTGCTAGGCATAAGGAGGTGACCAAAATTCCAGGGTGGTCCCAGCACCACCCTGGCCAGGATCCGCCTATGATTGAACCTAGTTTGAGTGGATGCAATGCGCAACGTCGGAATTTTTTTACCTAGACGGTTTATTTTCACGTGGTCGTGGGATTTGGATAGCTGAGGAGGACTACCCGTCACCTCATTTTTTCCCATCCTGTTTTTAGATCACGCGCACACGGGCGAGCGGTTGAGAGAACGCTGCAGCGGGGAGCGGCGGCCGGCTAGTGGCGGCCGGCGAGCAGTGGCTGCGCTTTACGCCCTCTGATGTCCTCTGCTACGTCGTCGTTGGCGGGTCGAATCGGTGGAGCTGTGGTCGGCCGGCTGGATCGGCGGCAATGGCGGCGTGGTGAGCAGCGTGGTGCAGAGGGGTGGTGGTAGCCGGCGGCGCTGCAGGCGCCTTCCGCATCCCGGTCGACCAGCGCAGTAGCTGGTAGTTGAGGGCAGCATCGGCATCGGCTGCCTTCTGCTCCGGATCCCCTCTCGACCACCTCCGGCTGTTACCACGTTCTCTCCATCCTTTTGTCGAATCTGTCATGTTTTCTGTGGGTAATAGCTTGTGTATGAATTGGATGTAGAACTTCAATATACTTTTAGTATAGCAGTCCTAGGTTGGGAACGAAGGTGGTCAACTGAAATTGGACTGGCGTCCTACGGCGGCTGCCACAACACATGCGAACTGGGCTCGGCCCTTTGGAATTTTATGTCAGCTTGCAGTTTGGGTACTGCATTGGTAAGGTCTTTCACTGTCTCCTGATTCTCGTGGAGATAGTAATATTCAATTCCAAAAGATAGGTATTTGGCTCCAACTAGTGTTGATTATTGATGTGGTTTGTTCAAACGGAAGCATGGCTGATTTTTTAGCACAAGTTTGTTATCGTGTAGATCTAGGTGATACCCCACCATATCACCTTAGTCTAGCTCTATAGTTATGTGTAGCTGTACAGGCCTATCAACAATCAAGATTAGAAGCTTACGTATGTTCTCTCGTGCTCTCGTCTACCTCGCGATCGTGGATCAGAAGGTTTTCAGAGAAGGGAAACAAGAGTTTTGTTGCTACGTAAGCTTGCAGCTTTTCGGTCTGTCTTTCTCTTCTATTTATTCAGAGATCAGATAACAGAAAAGGCGGAGAGATAGAAGTCGATCCGATACAGACGTGTCATCCCACGTCCAATGGTGATCGAGCTAGCCTCAACGTCCACTACCCTAAAGACTAGGACAGCTACTTGCTTGCCACGAACAAGACTTGTGTCCTTTGTTGCGCTCTCCGTCATGATGGGTCTGTTTCGGGTTATCGTGGATGACGATGCCGCTCTGCCTTGGCGGAGGCATATCCGTACGACGATGAGCCTTGGTGTCTTCGCGATGTCAGGGAGAGCGGGGCGGTGGAGATGGGCGACGAGGTTGAGCCTTGCCTCCATGGTCAGAGGATATGGGGATAGCATCCTTCCTGTTGCGCGCATTCCTCCGTCTTCGTTCTGACGAACCCGTCTGGGATCCGACATCATGAGGAGATATGTCCCTTGGCGGCTTATGCTGGCTAGACTTGCAAAACGCTGGGTCAGACTCAAGCCTATGAGAGGTGGCATTTTCATGTTGTTTCACCGCCTTGGCCACTAGGTCATAGACCTGGTCCACCGCTTCGGGAGATCTATCCTGCTCCAGAAGGGTATTGGCAACGGCGAGGTTGAGAAGAGGAGTGGGCATCACCTGCCTGCCTTCACTGTCAATGTGTGGCTTGGCGTGTGCCGGCTTCGAGAAAGCTCATCCTAGGTTTCGCCGTACACCGGGATCGTTGATGACGCGAGCTGGAGCTTTCTTAGCCTTCTGCTGCTGTAGCAGGGTCTTGTACTCGGCCTCCATTGCTCTAGCTTTTTCTATTGACTTCTGCGCATTGGCCAGACCTTGATCTAGCTTAGCGCCTTGCTCTGTGATGGCCTGCGCTTCCTTCAGCAGCTGCTGGGGCTTCTCGTCAAGCTGGACTACATTGCGGATATGAGCCATGGTCATGGGCTCGACAAGGAGATTGTCATACATTACTCTATCAGCTGGAGTGACTTGGGCAGCAGCAGACATAGATGTCGGAGGCGGCGGGTTTGCGGTGTTATTGTTGCTCGGACCAGTGCTGAGTTCCTGCGGCTGCTGCACTGGGTTAGGCGGAGGAGGCATGACCTTTGCGCGATCATTGTTGGCAGCAATAGGTGGTCCCTTCCCTTTGTCCAGCGCTATAGGCAGAGCTCATCCGGGCTGATCTTCATCCATCGCAGTCCCAATGGCGACGAACACCTCTCGGGACGTGACGGTGTTGTTGCCATGTTCGTCGCGCTTGTAATCCTACTCCATCTCCTGCATGGCAGAGTCTAGCTTCTCCGGGCTGAAGTCTATCTCCTCCGAGTCAGAGCTGATGTCGGCGTAGAGCGCGTCAAGCACGGAGTCGGAGGGTGTCGGGATTCCTCGATGATGGGGGGGTGGAGGTGCTGCGGCGATGACGACCGGAGGCGGTGGTGGCAGTGGCTGAGGCGGAGGGGCTCCGCCAACGAGAGCGATTTCTATCTGAGCTTCCTCCTCAGCCTCCGCATAGATGTTGACGGTGTTCACCATGCTTTCGAAAGTGAGGCGTCCTGAAGCCTGCTGCCGCCTTAGAGTATGTCGGAGAAGCGTACCTTGGTCATGTCCTTCCAAAAAGTGATACATAGCATCATCATTGGGGTAATGAGCCAGGTCGGCCCGTATACGGAGCCACCTGGCAAGGTAATCGCGGGGTTTTTTGCCCTCTCTCTGAACGCAACGCGCCAGATCGAAGATGGTCACCATTTCGACGAACTTGGATCTTTGTTGTCCAGACGCACGGGCGAAACCGGCGGACTTGCAGCGATCTTCCACCATTATATCTTGCACATGGGCGGTTTGGGTGGGCCTTGAATTTTTTCGATCTTTGTCGGCAAACTCCGAAGAGAGATCCGACATCGATCCTTCCACGGACGTATCCTGCCCGTAGGCGGTCCGTGCGGGTCTTGATGCTCCTCTGACTCCCAGGGAACTAGTGCTCGAGTCGGTTTCGCCAATAAAGAGGTGGATATCTCCGATGGGGACGATTGAGCACCACGTAGGGTTCATCTTCGCCGGGATCCAGAACTCGTCAGGGGGACGATCGGAACGTTGCCGGAGAAGAGAACGCGACCGACGGCTACAGTTTCGCCGATTCCCGCGAAGATCTTGGACCTCGCCCGCTGCAGAGCCTGAAGCGCCTCTTGCCCCACTGTGGGCGCCAACTGTCGTGGTATTGCCGACGAGTACGCCATGGAGGGATCCTCACAGTGCGTGTATGGAGACGTGGGGTAAGGCGGACGGTTGACAGGTACGAGGTAACACAGCTTACCTAGGTTCAGATCCCACAACGGTGCCGGAATCTTACTCCTGCTATAAATCACTATAATGGCAATACGCCGGGTTACAGGGATTGGTTCGCTGTGCGAGGTGTATGTTGAATCGTGCCCTAAAGGCTCCCATATGCCCGACTTATATAGTCGCCAGGTCCTAGGATCACAGAGAAAGTCCTAGCCGGACAGGTTACAGAGTCCTACACTGCATACAACTAGTCTAGCGTGTCTTGCACTCCAAGGATCCGGGTAGTTCGGTGACTCCTCCATAGTCTTCCTTTATCCGGCATGGACCTCCCTTCTGGATCCATCTAACTTGGCCGTCCAGCAGGCCACGGGCCATGCTACCAATTATGGGTCACCCGGGTTATCCGGATAAGAGACATGCTATGAGGATACCCATATAGCATATCCCCAATAAAAGGCGTGTGTTGCAGCAAAAAAAAACATACATACAAGCTTTTTCTATACCAATTGTCGTTTTGTAGCTTGCAGTCCTCCATTTACATGGTTGGAATTTTATTTGTTTCTCAAGTATATTTGATCTATAAGAATTAGCGGCTCTGCATTTGTTATCATAACTCTTGTTTATTATCAAGCTCGGCTTTGTTTGAGAAAAAAGGAAAATCACTTGGTTTTTAGCCTATGTCGTTTTTCCTGGTAGTAATTTTGCCCATCGATATAGTTACCTTGCAGTTATCTGCCTATGTGGTCACACACAAAGCATTTCGCTCGTCTGCAGCTGGCTCATACTTGCCTATATTAAAGTGTTCTCTATTGCAGGGTAATTCTATGTATGCCGTTGTGCCAGCCAATCTCACTTAGCAAAATATCCATGACATACATGAGGCTTCCGTGTACAAGCTTGCGCTGTTTGAGGTGTCTGATTGGCGAAGGGTCATGAACCCAGTCACACGTCCTCTGGTTATTGTGTTCACGTAACTCATAATTATTCATTTGGTGTTGTATCCTAATGCAAGGTTTCCAGAGTGGACATATAGGCTAACACCAATTGTAGATCTTCCTACACCAAGCGACGCTCCAAGACAGTTCGTAGGTACGGGAGCTCGACATGTCTTTGTGTATGCTCTTGTCGACACTTTGCTTGCTTCTCAGCTAATTGCTTGCATGTACTGTTAGATGTCATTGGAGTTATCCGGGGCATCTCAGCCGTTGCCACTCTGAATATGCCCGGCAGGAATTCATGTGCTAGCAGCAGACATGTATTGCTTGATGATGGAAGGTACCATGCTTGTTGTAACCATGTTACATTTGATGTATTTTTTCAGTTTGATCCATCATTTGATACACATACTTGGTTTTTTCTGTGGGGTCAATCTACTTTGAGGTTTGATGAAAGCCGCGCGCTTTCTTGGTCACGATGAACCAGCAATAGTTATCTTTGTTAGCCTGGATGTCACTATGAATGAAGGCATGTGTTCTTGCTCTTTTAAAACCTGCTATAGCTTATATGGATAGAGGTTTCTTTGCACATAACATGTACATGCTTACTTGCCTTCTGTAGGTTCCAAGGGTTTATAAGGTGCAAGAGGTGCAAGATGCATGCAGGTGATATATCAACGAAGACATAGAGGAGATAAATGTTCTCTGCGCTAGGTACAGATAAAGAGGCACGGTTAGATTAAATCATGCTATTGCCTCTCCTATACATACTCTTATTATTTTCTTTTTGTTAGCAGTTGTGCCCCTTCCAGCTAATTTCACACTTGCCTGCGCCACGCCAAATGAACCTACGAGCGCCGGATATTGCTCTTTATCCAACAAGGCCACCCTCCTTAATACTGAATACCGATCTTTTCAACCAACAGGTCTTGCTTCTGCATATTTTTTATACGCACCGCCCGACTATGATTACCGTTTCTTTGGATCTCGCTGTTGTTTATGGTACGTTTCTGTTACAGGATTCTATATTTAGATGTACTAGGAAACATACCCGTGCGTTGCAACGGAAGAAAAATCTGCATATAACACAACCAATGTTCGGTGACAGCCACTTGCAGTGCAGAGCTCAGGTGTATGAGCGCAGCAACCATCACAGTGAGCTTGTACTCCCTGTAGCTAGCGCCGCCAACAGCCCCTACGTCTCCTGACGGTTGATGAAGCAAATGTAGCCCTTGCTGCGTTTGTGGTTGTGTAGCATCTGCTCTGATCATTAGACCTTGTCGTGTGATCGTTGAACCGAAAACACGTTGTGCTTCCTAGATCTCGATCGACACCCTGGCTGTGGCAGATTGCGGGTAGCGTTGGCCGAATGACAACAAAGTCCGCTTGAATCCTTATCTGGGCCAGAACATTGTTTCGGACACAACAAAACAGACATAATGAGTTACATGACAAACACAAATACCTACATGATGAACATATAAAGTTTAGAAAATTAAATGAAAACTAGTGCCGGACTCCATTTATCACACATCGCACCCAAAAAAATACAACTAAACCTATATCTACTACACGTTGCTTGGTAGCTAATTAAGCAAAACAATACAGTAGCTAATTCAGGTCACTAATTATTGAATGCAAGGAGATAAAAACAGCACAACGATTCCATCGTTTGTAACCGTTGCCGCTTTCTTGTGCCTGCTAATTGAAAGAAAAATCAGAAAGACGACTGTGCCTACTTGTGCATACTATATGCATCATATCAACATGCAACAGCTTGTCCTGTTCGGTAGCGGGAGCACACCCGCCCCCCTACCACTATCAGCGGCTTCTCCTCCACAGTCTTCTGCAAGTGGCCAACAGGGAGCGTCGAGTTGCTTGGGGCATTGTTCTTGCCGTTGTCTTGGCACCTGAGGCCATAGCTGTCCTTGATGTTTCTACCGCCAGAGTTGACGCCGATAATGACTCACTGTCGGCACTGGAGTAGAGGGAGGAGCCAGCGCTCTTGCTGCCGCTAGAGTAATGGAGAGACACATCAGATCCTCGACGAAGTCTAGATTGAAAGACCAAGCACGCGCCGGATGCCTGGACGATCATGATGGAAACCTCGTCCCATGTGGATGGCAAGGCATCTGTCACGGAAAATAACGCCAAACATGTTTTCGATCACGAGATCTCGGAAGTTTATGGCGAATCGTCGAGATCGGCATCCTCAGCTTCGCTTGTTCCATCATCCCATGGTCACGGGTTAGATCGGGCATCCGTAGTTTTTGTCCTGGTCGATCGATTCCGTCTCCTCAATCTCACGTGGATATATAAGGAACCAGGGGTGGGAGGTATAGGAAACGTGCTGCTATGGTAAGGCCTATACATAATCGACTTGGAGTTCTTTTCATCCACGATAACTTAAACTGACATGGAGAGCTCACAATATATACGAAAAGGAACAGACGAAGCTTTCCTCAAACCGTGCGTTAGCACCCAAAAAATTGAACAATTTTTACTTACTGGTGGCGTTGGGTAATACGTGGTTTGGTGGGAGGGCAAATTTGTTAAAAAAATGTTGGACCGGGAAAAACAATTCATGCTTTATTATTAGTAGGTATAGATATAGATATAGATTGTTACAGTTTGGAGGATCACTCCTAGACAGCAATGGTGGGTTATCCGATGTGCCCACTGCCGAGTGCGGGCGCAAGGCCATGCCTGCTGCTTAGGGGTGGGCAGAAAAACCGATAACCAAAAACCGAATTCGAAAAGACCGAGACCGAAACCGAATAGACCGAGACTAAAAGGACTGATTAAAAAATTGGGTAGCAAATTTTGTAGACCGAATTTAGTTCGGTTAATTCGGTCATTAGTTCTTGGTGACCGAATGGACCGACTTGACCGAACTTTAGGTGAGAGTGGCCTAGTAAGTTTCTCATAATTATATATTTATCTTCCTCGACTAAGCCAAATTTAGTATTACTGAATGTTAGTTTCTGTCAATTAATATGACTATATAAGTGTATTTTATATTCAAATTACAACTGAAATAGTACCAAATATTATCCAACTTTTGTATTTGATAATATCTATCACACAATTCGGTCATGACCGAAACCGAACCCGAATTATCAGGTAACCGAATTTGTCAGTTAGTAAAAATAACAAGTAAATTTTGGTCTTTATTTTTTGAAGACCAATTTTAAAATAGACCGATATGCAAAGACCGAATTTTCGGTCATGACCGAACGCCCACCCCTACTGCTGCTTCTTCGGCAATGGATCCTGACAGTTACAAGTGCTCAGACACTGGTTGTACTTGTATTTGCACACAAGCCTACCTTCAGTAAGCTTGACATCAGATCTTACATCTTATGTGCTATATAGTACTCCCTCCGATCCATATTACTTGTCACTAAAATGGATCTATCTAGACATGTTTTAGTGCTAGATACATCCATTCTAACGACAAGTAATATGGATCGGAGGGAGTATCTTACTTCAATTGCGGTAATATGAGTATTGATTCTCTCGTTTACTTCAATTGCGGTACCGTTTATATCTTCTCGGTTCAGACATCACGGGCAATGCTAAATTTGTTTTGAAAGGAAACATTACGCAGTCAATCGTTGCTGGTTCGCCTCGGCAAACTATACTAATAATTCTGGAGGCAATGCTCCGGTAAACAATCTAGCTGCTGCGGCTGCTCAGATTATGCATACCCCACCTGAGGAGTAAATTACAAAAAACCATCACAACTGGCGTCACTATAATAAAAAAACCATCACAATTTAGATTCGTGATAAAAGACCATCACAATTGGAGAAAAAACCTCCACTATAACAAAAATTGTGTCCTGATTCTGATGGTTTTTTGTCATGAAACTGAATTGTGATGGTTATCTGTTATAATAACTCCAATTGTGGTGGGTTTTTTTAATTTCCTCCCACCTGAGATAGCCGCTATTTTCTCATGGAAGTTCAAGTCTGTTGTGCGTATGGCACCAGACAGCTTTCGGAGGCGCTGGGTAAGAGCATCCCACTTGTTGGCCGCTTTCAGGCTGAAATCCGAACCTATTTTGAACTTGTTTTTGTTTTGGAAACGACGAGTTTTCCACTCGCATTTCTAGGCCGAGTTCCCGCGTTCGGCTAAAATTCAACAAAATTCGGCGAATCTAGGCGAAATTCGTTAATTAAGGGCAAATATAGGCGGATTACATTGAATTTAAACTACATTTAGATAAAAGTAACTAGAAAAACATAAAAGGTTGCCCGCCGTCGCCGAGGCAGCTGCCAAAGACGATGTCGGACGCCGCTTCTACAGGCCAAAGTTGCCATAGAAGGACGTGAAGCCAGGATCGGCCTTGCCGTCGTCGTCGCTGCCATTGTCGCTCGGCGGCTGCGGCGGGCGGGAGCTTCCCTGGCCGGCGTTGCCGCACCTCCAGGGCTGGTGGGAGGGGCCGGCCTCTTTGTCGTCGTCGAGGACGACGAGCGGGGCGCCCTGGTAGGCGAGCACGCGACCGGACCACGCCTGGCGCTCGGCATGCTCATGTTGGCGCTGGACGCGGAGGCGATCGGTCTCCTCCCAGTCCGCCCTGGACCAGGAGAGTATGTCCGGCAACGACGGCTCCACCGGCGGCTGCGGCGCCGACTCCCGGAGGGACTGCTCCATCGCCATCTTCATGGCGAAGGCGTCCTTGTCGATGGGCACCGCCAATCGGCCGACTTCGCCTTTGGCTGGAGAAGTCGGAGACGCCTAGTGGGCGGCGAGGGCTGTTGGCGTGTTGTCGACGCCTCATTAGGAGACCCCAAGAGCAAGGTGTCAAGAGCACAACAGCAAGTTTTCCCTCAGTAAAAAACTGAGGTTATCGAACCAGTAGGAGGAAAGAAACAAATCAAACGTGTTGCTAGCAACTTGGTGACCTGCGCAACACAATCTCAAGACTTTGCCCCAACGAACAGTGAGGTTGTCAATCTCACTGGTTTGCTGAAAACAAAGGGTTAACTACATGGTGTGGAAGGTAATGGTGGTTTACAGCAAGTAAACAGTAACAATAGAAGATATATCAATGGTAAAGATTGGACCGGGGTCCATAGTTCACTAGAGGTGTTCTCCTTAAGATAAACAAACATGGCATGCTGGGTAAACAAATTACAGCAGGGCAATTGACACGACTGAGCAAGGCATAACAATGCAATACTAGACATTCATGATCCTATGAGATTCGATTGGGCAATACAACAAGATACATAGACCGTCATCCAACTGCATCTATGACTAGAAATTCACCTTCAGGTTATCATCCGAACCCCTCCAGTATTAAGTTGCAAGCAACAGATAACTGCATTAAGCAAAGTGTGTAAGGTAAACAATTCACTTATTCCATAAACAAGAGACCGTTATTTTCTTCCTAGTAGCAACAGCACGTCTACAACCTTAGAGATTTCTGTCACTTCCCTTAGATTAAATAGAGGCATGAACCCACTATCGAGCATAAATACCCCCTCTTGAAGTCACTAGCATCTACTTGGCCAAGATAGCTACTACAAACAGAGAGCATGCAAGATCACAAACTACACAGACATGATAGAATCAAAAAGACAAAACCATTAATCAATCTGACATAGTAATCTCAATATCCATCGGATCCCCACAAACACAACATGCATGATTACAAATAGATATTATCTTGATTATGAACGGAGCTCACAAGATCTAAACATGATAGCACAAAAGAGGAGATACAACCATCTAGCTACTACATGGACCCGTAGTCCAAGGTGGAACTACTCACGCTTCATACCGGAGACTGGCATATTGAAAAAGAAGGCCTCCAGGATGATCTCCCCTCCGGCAGGGTGCTAAGAAGAGCTTCAGATCCCCCGATCTAGGAACGATGGTGGCGGCGGCTACAGACTGTTTCGTGGAATATTGATCGGGTTTAGGATTTTGGCATCGGGGGGTCTTTATAGGCAAAGAGGCGAGGCAGGGAGCGACCAGGGTGGTCACACCCCCCAGGCGCGGCTAACCCTAGCCCGCGCCGCCAGGGGGTGTAGCCCCCTGGTGCCTCCCCTTCGTCTCGTACTCTGGCTCCGTGTTCCCCACGGTAAAATATTGACTTTGGCTTTTGTCTCGTCCAATTCCAAGAATATTGATTTTATGCCTTTCTAGAAACAAAAACAGAAGAAAACAGGCACCTGACACTATGGCATCTTGTTAATAGGTAAGTACCAGAAAACATATAAAAACACCTCAAAGTGTAGACAAAGCAAGGCAAGGTATATACTAAACAAGCAAGGAACATCAAAAATTATAGATACGTTTCTGACGTATCAAGGGCATGTGCGGCTCATTGATGACGATGTCGCGCGCCCTTGTCCTCGGCGGCGAGCGAACCTGCGTCTCCGGCTCGCGTTTGATCGACCACAGAGGCGGCAACGTCACCGGCATGGACCCGGAGGAGCAGGACGCCGAGGCTACGGAGGGGTAGGAGGAGATGCTGGCCATCCTCCTCGGCAACCAGTTGGCCGGAGGATGGCCCTCGCCCTTGACGCCGGCATCGCGTTGCGGGGAAATACAACCCGGGGAGTGTTGCCGGCGTGGATGTGCTCCAGCACGGCGACGAGCGTTCGCCCGAGAGCGCTCTACCAGCGGCGGCGCGACACCTCGTTGTTCCGCTTTGGCAGCTACCCCAGCGGCCCCTCGTGGCGGGCGAGCTCTTGGAGCTGTCGGTCCGTGAAGAACTGTTCCCAAAAGAGCAGATTGCACAGATCCTCGGCAAGATCCGGGTCTTCCATGCCAACGATGGCCGCCTGGATCTCTTCGACGATCTCTTCGTCCTTGGGCACCGGCAGAATCGGGATCCTGTCGGGGCTAAGCTTCCAGCCGGGAGGGGAGGCAAACGTCGGGCGGCGCCATGTAGCCCGCGTCGTGCAGCATGCGGGCCTCCCATGGCTGGAGCGTGCAACGGCCGAAGCCGTTCGCCACCGCGGGATTGCCGAAAAAGCGCTCAGCCATGGGGAAGTGGGAGGGGTGTGGTGAGTTCACGGGAGTGTGGGTTTCGCCGGAGTTGGGAGAGCAGGGGCGTTGTGAGAGAGTGTGAAGAGTTCTGGCAAGGGGTACGGCTTATATAGGCCGGGACGGGCGGCGAGGGCGGGAGGGGTGTAGCGGCAAGGGCGGGAAAAGGGACGGCGGAAAGTTATTGCCCGCCGGTCCGTCGCAGGAGACGAGGAGGCGGTGGTGGTGCGGCATTGTGGCGACGCGTGGCCGAAGCGGCACGCAGTTAATGTCCGACGGTCCTCCGCGGGGTTCCGAGGCGGGAGGATGACGACGACTCGGCTTCCATCGCTGACCGGGTGGGTCCACTCACCGTCTATTTTTTTGCCAAATTCGCTTCGTCCGGTGTTTCCATGCATTTCCGAAATGCTGGGTCTGGCAAGTCCGGACTAAAGTTGGCCTAAATCCGGACGAAACTGGGGTCTTGCAACGCGACTGGACCGATTTTCGCCGTCTGGACAAAAATGAAAGATTGCGGAAGTATAGATTGTATTGATATTGTAAGAGGTGATTACATCGTGATCCCTTGGGATGTTTATATAGTACTAGAAGACTTGGGGGCAAGAAGACTACTAGAGATAGAATTGGATTACAATATTTAAACTACCAAATATAACGTAACCGTAATATACTCTAACACCCCTCGCAGTCGGATCAGTAGTGACGCGAACAGCAAGAGCGTCGCGGACGGTCTGACTGGAGCATAATCCGAAGTCGCGAACTAGAGAGGATGTCGGTGGATACCGATGTCGATGTAGCCGAAAGTGAGGCGCTCTAGTGGTGGTCGATGGTGTCGTTGGTGAAGTTGTCGCCATTGATGAAGTCGATGACGTTGATGATGTTGTGTTGTGGTCGATGTCGTCATTGAGCCAGGAGAATTTGCCGTAGTGGTTGAGGTAGATGTAGTGTGAGAAGTACCTCGACCCGCAATCCCGAGCTTGTAAGACTCGGGAGCGTGTCGGGACAAAGAAATGCGTCGGTGTTGCTGATACCGGACGTGCGAAGACAGGGACCATCACGAGCCATGCGTGCCAGAGTCGGATTGAGGAGCAAAGAAAATTTTCTGTAAACGGTCAGTGTAAAAATTAAACTGAGACTCTGGCGGCAAGGTCGTGGTGGACAAAAGACGATGGTGGTAGTTCTCAATGGCGATTGAGTTATTGCGGTAGTCGATTTCAGGGATTAGATCCGTATTTTCCGCTTGTACGAGCGCGGCGTCGCTCGTGGAGAAAGAACTTGTTGGCGTTGACGATGACCACGAGTGATGAAGGTGCAGCCCTTTGTTGACGGCGAGGCGCGTACTGAGACGTGCGTCCCGGTTGATGTTGGCGAAGACGATCCAGCGTAGTCGATGACGATGTAGCCGAAGATGCGTTGACGCCGAGGTTGAAGTAGAGGCTCGTGATGACATATGGCTGTGGATGACGCAATCCGATCTATGATCGGCGAAAGAAGAAGAAACGCCGGTCAAGCGGCTGGCGAGAAAATTTTGGCGAAGTAAGATCTAATCTACTATTGTGCGGCCCCCGGTGGAGAGCGATCTCCCCGAGGGCGGCGCGGCGGAAGAGGTGGCTAAAACCTAGGCGGGGCGAACCGCTGTGATATCATGAAAGAATGCGAAATTATAGATTATATTGGTATTGCAAGAGGTGATTACATCGTGAACCTTGTGCTATTTATATAGTACTAAAAGTCTTAGGATAAAAAGACTAGATCTTCCTCGACTTCATCGCCATGTCTGACGACGCTGCTGCTGGTGGTGGCTCCACTTCTGTTGCGTCGTTGGTCATACCATCGACGAACTCGTACGTGTTCTTTGCTCTCCTGCTTTTTCCTATGATGATCACTAGTATTGCAGTATGCGTAGATGTGCTAGATTTTCACTTGCCTGTATGGTGCATATCTACTATGCGTATGCTAGTTAGTCTTGGAAATTGTTTTGTCATGATTTATACTTGCATTAAATTAACGCGAAAACTGCTAATTATTTTAACACCTCTTCTACTACTACCATGTATATCTTCTTTCTTAATCTTGTTCTGATCGTATCTAAAGTTTTACGCCTTGCAGTTTGTTTCGTTATATGCCTTAATATGTATTCGCTATTTCACATGATTAGTATATTCCCTATTATTCTAATCATGTTTTATCTAGCGTTTATTATGGATAATTCGCTTGGTAAATTGCTCTTTAATTCAACACGATCTCCCCAGGGGCGGCGCGGTGGAAGAGGTGACTAAACCCTAGGCGGAGCGAACCGCTCTGATACCATGAAAGAATGCGAAAGTATAAATCGTATTGTTATTGCAAGAAGTGATTACATCGTGAGCCCTTATGCTATTTATATAGTACTAAAAGTCTTGGGAGCAAAAAGACTACTAGAAATAAAATTAAATTATAATATTTAAACTACCTAACCGTAATATACTCTAACAAAAAACGCACCGAAATTGCCGTCCTATGTAGGCGAGCGGAGATGCTCTGAGGTTCGATGTTCATGCCGTCGAAAAGGTGTATCCGCCGGCGTGAGCGATGGTGGTCAGAGTTACGACGTGTCCTGTTGAAATGTTAGTTATTGTATATAGCAACCCAATACTATGCCTGTGAGCGATGGTGGTCAGAGTTATTGTATGTCCTAAAAACCGTGTGTTAGCTATCAAGGAGGTGATTTTGGTTTTGCCAGAGTGGATGTTCTCCATGGGGCTGGTTCTATTGTAATTTAGGAATTTCTAGCTGAAGGATCCAGTAGTTAACTTATCTGCAACAGCCCAAACAGTATGCTCGTGCCTAGGGACCAAGCACCCCAGGTATCAGGGAAGCTTTTTTTTCTTGTCGTAGAGTGGATGTTATCCCTTGACTGGATACCAGGTTCAAAACACCGTATCCCTAAGGAGATCTAGGCCTCCTTCGTTTCAGCTTCTTGGCCAGCGTTTTTTAAAAGCTATCCTCGACCAGCTTTTTTCAGAATCTCATCCTTAAAATTCGTTTAAACTTCTTAACTAGTAGTTTTAATGTCAATTTAAAAGTATAAACAATTTTGGCAGATGAGATTCTGAGAGAAGCTGGTCGAGGGTAGCTTCTGGAAGAAGCTGGCCAAGAAGCTGAAAAGAAGGAGGCCCTAGTCTCCCTTAAAACAACGAGGTGTGGTTGATTCCACCGCTTCCGTTGGTTTCATCCCGGTTTGTGAGTGGCATGTTATTTTTTTATCGCTCGAGGCTCTGCATCCTTCGGCGTCTGGCTGGATTGGAAGCCCACATGTCGGGAGCCTCGGTTAGGTCGGTTCCTTAGATGAAAAAACGTAGAGGCAAGGCACATGTAAAGGATCCTTTTCTTGGACTCTGCTCTCTCCCAAAGACCTCTGTTTCTTTCATCTGTAGATCCAACCGCCTCTCTCTCTTGAAAAACGCCGCCGCTGATTCTGCCTTCTACCGCAGCTATGCGCCGCCGACCTCCGGCACACCTCGCATCTATCTCCACTAGCGATTCTCCTCTGCCGGCTAAACCTTCCATCCCCGTACACGCCCCAGCGGCGAACCCTGTCACGACCCGGGATCAGGGCTAGACAAATACCAGACCCTTATCTGATATAAGCCTAACCTAAATTTCAAAACGCGCAGGGAAAGATCGGTAACATTACAGAACATACAAACCATATAATAAATAAGGTAAACTCTTAAGAGAGTTACAAACCAGTCATACAAGCCAGGGGTCACAGACCCATCATTACATCAAACAACGAAAGCAAATAAGTTGTTCTAAACAACAAACTTGGTAAAGGGCCTAAGAGGCCATAACACAAGTAGCGACCCTTCCATAGATCCTAGGCTGCTGCCCGGAAACCCCGACTACTCGTCGACTTCGACGTAGAAACCACCTTCAGTTGGAGTAGCATCATCTGTAGAAAAACATCAACGAGCAAGGCTGAGTACAGGGTGTACTCCGCAAGACTTATGGCTAGTGGAGTTATTTTTGCATAAAGTTATTTTTTTTGTTTTCAAAATAAGAGGGCGAAGAAACTCGTCTAGTCAGATCATTTTCAAAAGGGGATAAGAAGACCTCAACTCTAGCCCTTAAATTTATCTTTGATATCCACCAAGCATCATCGTCAACTTAACAACTCTTCCCGGACTACCCCCTCTGTGGTGGCAAGTATGGGACTACAAAAACCACAACCCACGTGGCCTCCCATACGAGCCTTAGCATGTTTATCATTCATCTCTGATCACATCACCACAACCTACCGTACTAGATTCATTCGCACCTCTGGTGCATCACCTGAATAATCAGCATCGGACCACTAAGCATGGCTAAGCTTGACTGAACTGCGGCACTAGCGACGCTCATAAGCCAGACCCTAGTTATGCTAGGAGTGGTGGATCAGGTAATATGGTTCACAAAAGATAACATGCATCAGATAGGATTACTCTGTCTACTGACTGAAGACTATTTGAACCGAATGCATATGACGAGAATGAAATACTCTGTAATCATAGGATTCATATGTATGAGTGGGGCTTCGCTTGCCTTGTCCGTTGTTGAACTGGTACTGCTCTTCGGTGGCGTTGACTTTAGCTTCAGGTTCGGTTCCTATTCACGAGAACCAATCACCGGAAAAGAGGGAGCAACACTCAACACATGGCATGCGCAATGCTCATACGATATGAATGATATGACAAGTTAAACAATGTTGAATTGAACCCTAAAGCATGCTTGGTCACTTTAAAGGGGGTTTCGGAAGTCCAAACCCTAAAACAGGGGGATCATCGGAATCACCTATGAGGTTCAATTGGTTCTTCTAATTAAATTTGATGTCAAAGTTGATTAACAATGTATGATTATAGCTTAGTTGGATAGGTTTCATTTTTCTGAATATTTTGGTATATTATTTGTGTTTTTCTGATTTAAAATGAATTAGTTATGAATTTCCAAAATTTTAATTCATTTTAAACATTTTGGAATATTTAAATTAATTTCCAAACTTGGGCCCACATGTTAGACTTTTATTCATTTCAGAAAATATTTACAGAAATTATTAAAATCCTGACAGGTATGGCCCACATGTCATACATTTTCATTAAAAAAACAATTACAGAAAAGAAAAAGGAGAAATGGCATCAGCATGACATCATGCTGATGTCATCAATGGAGCTGCTCCTAGATCGAGCTCGAATCCAGCGATTCCGAGCGCGCCTGGATGCGAGGTTGGGGGCGTTGAACGTAGACGACGATGGGGAGTCGAATGGTGGTGGCGCCGCCTATTTTTGGTCACCGGAGACGGCGGTGCAACGACGGCGAACGGCGGCAGCGTCGGGCACATGCGGGGAGGGAGATACAGAGGGAGAGGAGGCAAACGGAGGCCACTGCGAGAATTAGAAGCTCACCGTGAGCAAGATGAGCTTGCCGGCGAGGCGAGGCGAGCTCGGGGTCGGCGAGGATCGACGATGACCGACGGTGGGCGGAGCTTCCGATTTGCTCAGACGAGGTCGCGCGCGAGGGGGAAAAGAGGCTAGGGAGAGAGAGTCGAGGACGGCAGTTCCAGCGGTGGCGTCGGCTTGAGCTGGGACGGCCGGAAACGGCGAGGTCGACGGCGACTGGCGGCTAGGTTGCTTCGGCCATGGCGCGACCACGAGGAAGAGGAAGAGAGGGGGTGAAATGGGTACTGGGAGAGAGAGCGTGGCTCGGCGGTTCTTATCCGCGAGTCTAGGGGCGGCGGCGGGCATTGCAGCGCGCGGGAGATCGATGGCGAGCGTGCTGCCAGGCAGCTGCTTGCCGGCGTCGGGAAAGAAGAGAGGGGGAATGGCCGAAGGGGTACGGGCCTGGCTAGGCTGCTCTTGGGCCACGAGTGGGCTTCTGCTGGCGCCAGGGAGAGAGAAGGAGAGGTGGGCTCGGCCTAGTAGCTAGGTTAGGTATATTTTTATTTCCAGAAATGTATTTCTATTTCTATTTCTATTTCTGATTTCCCTTTTGTAATTTGAATTTCAAATCTGTTTTGAATCTTTTCAACTTATAGAAACTTTTATAAAGTATAAAAAATAGTGTGAGACCCCTTTTACACTTTGGGCTCAACTCATGTAGTTAGTTGTTTAAATACAAAACTCATTTGAATGGTTTTCAAATAGAAGGGGAAGTTAGGGTTTAGGGTTTGATTTGTTCTTTCTTGATTAAACCAAAATGCAAGTGTAATGCATGCATAAAATGCTCAAACACATCTTATTTATATTACACAGAAAGGTGGTATGTTACAGCTCTACCCCACTTACAAGAATCTCGATCCGAGATTCCTAGGTTTTAGAAAAGAAGGCAGGGTACTCAGATCGAAGACGATCTTCGCGTTCCCAGGTTGCTTCTGACTCAGAGTGATGAGACCATTGAACTTTCAGGAACTTAATTGTTTGACGACGAGTCTTGCGCTCAGTCTCATCAAGAATACGAACAGGGTATTCTCGGTAGGTTAAATCATCTTGGAGATCCTAAGTTTCATGGTCCACACCACGAATGGGATCTTTGAAGCAGCGCTTGAGTTGAGACACATGGAAAACATCATGTACCTCTGGAAAAGTTGAAGGTAGATCCAATTGGTAGGCGAGCTCACCCCGCTTGGAGAGAATGCGAAAGGGACCAACGTAGCGAGGTGCCAATTTGCCTTTGATACCGAATCGATGGACACCCTTCAGAGGAGTGACCCGGAGGTAAACTTGATCACCAACTTCATAATGAACATCAAGATGATGACGATCATAGTTGGACTTCTGACGAGATTGAGCGACCTTCAGACGCTCTCGAGTTATGCGAACTTGATCTTCTGCTTCTTGGATCATGTCCGGACCAAAGAATTGTCTTCCGCCGGTTTCTGTCCAGTTCAGCGGTGTTCGACATGTTCTCCCATATAGGAATTGGAAAGGTGCCATGCTCAAACTGGATTGAAAACTGTTGTTATAAGAGAACTCCGCAAAAGGAAGACATTTCTCCCAGTTCTTTCCAAAGGATATGACACACGCTCTGAGCATGTATTCAAGAATTTGATTCACTCTTTCGGTTTGACCACCGGTTTTAGGATGATAGGCTGTGCTGAAGGAGACATGAGTTCCCATTGCTTCTTGCAAACTTTGCCAGAATTTGGAAGTAAACAAACTTTCACGATCAGAGATGATCTTCTTGGGAACACCATGAAGAACGACGATCCAAGAGAAATGTATAGGTCAGCCATTTGACTAGCACGGATAGTTTCTCGAACTGGAAGGAAATGAGCAACTTTAGATAACCGATCAACTATTACCCATATGGCATCATTTCCTGCTTGTGTCCTTGGGAGTCCAGTGATAAAATCCATACCAATTTCATCCCATTTCCACTCAGGAATTTTCAACGGTTGCAGTAGTCCAGCAGGCCTTTGGTGTTCAGCCTTTACATGACGGCAAACATCGCATTCTGCAACAAAGCGAGCGATTTCTGGTTTCATCCCACTCCACCAGAATCTTTGATGGAGATCTCGGTACATCTTGGTGTAGGGGTTCGTAGCATGGAAAACAAAAATTTTCTATCGCATACAAACAAACAAGCCAAGATCTATCTACTAGATTGTAGCAACGAGTCGATGGAATAACTCACCCTCGAAGATTCCAAAGTGTTTAACGAGAGCAGATTCTCGTGGGTGATGTAGTCGTACTCTTTCCGATCTCAAGATCGCGTAGACGATCCTTCCGGCGCCACGTTCCAGCAGCGCTCCCGCAGTCGGTCACACGTTCGGTACTCGACGAAGACCTTCCTCTCCCTTGTTCCAGCAGGCAGCGGAGGTTGTAGCACTCTCCTCGCGATTCCGGCAGCACAACGGCGTGGTACCGGAAGTAGAGGGGAAATCCCGCAGGGCTTCGCCTTAAGCCGGTGCGAGTATGGTGGAGCTTATGAGAGAGGCTATTAGTGGTCTAGTAATTAGACACACCAATTAGAGGGCTCTAAACCAATTAGAAGGCTCTAAACCGCTGGCTAAAGCAATTAGAAGCTCTAAACCAAAACGGCTCTAAACCGGAGGTAGAAGATAGGAACTTGTGTGTACTAGGAGGGAGCCCTGCCCCTCCTTATATAGGTGGGAGGGCTGGCCGGCCAAGGGGAGGAGAGACCCTCCCCAAGTCGGCTTGGTGGGGCGCCGGCCAAGGGAGGAACCCTCCTCCAATTCGGCCTCCACCAATCCTCCTCTCTTCCCACTTCCCAAAATTGTCGTTTGACTTTCAAACTAGCCGTTTGACTTTTCAATTTAGGATTTAAATAAACCCTTTATTTTGGACAGCAAGAACACCTAGTACATGATGCAATCATTCCAACTTACAATGACACATTCATGTACCCTTCCCCCTCCGGAGTGCCGGACATTCCGGGACCTTCTAGAATGTTCCCGATGAAAACACCGGAACCATTCCCCAACTCCGAAACGGGACTTTCCTTATATGAATCTTATTCTCCGGACCATTCCGGATCACCTCGTGATATCCCGGATCCCATCCGAGACTCCGAACAACATTCGGTCTCTTTCTCATAATACCATAACTACTCAAACAACGTCGAATCCTTAAGTGTGTCTCCCTACGGTTCGTGAATTATGCGGACATGATCGAGACACTTCTTCGAACAATAACCAATAGAGGAATCTGGAAATTCATATGGCTCCCACATATTTCTACGATTACTTTGCGATCGAATGAACCACTTACATACGATACCAATTTCCCTTTGTCTCACGATATGTTACTTATCCGAGGTTATGATTGTCGGTATCTCTGCATACCTAGTTCAACCTCGTTACCGATAAGTACTCTTTTCTCGTTCCCGTGATATGTGATCCCTTGTGACCATGTCACATGCTTGCAAGCTAATTGGATGACATTCCACCGAGAGGGCCCAGAGTATATCTATCCGTCATGTGGATGGACAAATCCCACTCTTGATCCATGTGTTTCAACCAATACTTTCCGAACACTTAATGCCACCTTTATAGCCACCCAGTTACGGTGTGGTGTTTGATGTTATCAAAGCATCCATCCGGCAAAGGTGATATGCATGATCTCATGGTCGAAGGAATTAGGTTACTATGTATCAGAAAGCATATAGCAATTGAACTATTGAAATGACTTGATCTTTATGCTACGCTTATCTATAGGAGTATGTCCACCATATCATTCTCCTAACGATATGATCTTGTTGTTGATAACATCTCAATGTTCATGATATGGAAACCACAATCATTTAATCAACCAACAAGCTAGTGAAGTATAGAGGCTATACTAGGGACTTCAATTTAAGTTTATAATTCACACAAGTATTAATGTTTCCTTGTTAATACTATTATAGCATGAATATAAACATTTATCATAAACACAAAGATATAATAATAACTATATTTATTATTGCCTCTAGGGCATATCTCCAACAGTCTCCCACTTGCACTAGAGTCATCTAATCTAGATTACATGGTAATACACCGAACACCCATGGCAGTTTGGTGTTGGTCATGTTTTGCCCTCAGGAGAGGTTTAGTCAACGGATCCGCCACATTCAGATCTGTGTGTACTTTGCAAATCTTTATATCCCCATCCTGGATATGTTCTCGAATAGCGTGAAAACGCAGCTTGATGTGCTTCAGCTTCTTGTGTGACCTTGGTTCTTGCGCATTGGCTATGGCGCCCATGTTATCACAGTAGATAGACATTGGGTCCAGCGCACTAGGAACCACACCCAGCTCTGTAATGAACTCTTTCATCCATATCGCTTCTTGTGAAGCCTCCGAAGCAGCCATGTATTCCGATTCAGTTGAAGATCTCGCCACAACGCTTTGCTTTGCACTCCTCCAGCTAACTGCTGCACCATTCAAAATAAATACGTACCCAGATTGTGATTTAGAATCATCTGGATCGGTGTTCCAACTAGCATCGGTGTAACCATTAACAACGAGCTGTTCATCACCTCCATAAGAAAGAACCATATCCTTAGTTCTTCTCAAGTACTTAAGGATGTTTTTGACCGCTGTCCAATGATCCACTCCTGGATCACTTTGATATCTGCTAGTTAAACTAACAGCATATGCAATGTCGGGTCTAGTACATAGCATGGCATACATTAGAGATCCTATGGCTGATGCATAGGGAGTCTTACTCATCCTTTCTCTATCTTCTGCCGATGTCGGACTTTGAGTTTTACTCAAGGTCGTATTGGGCAACATGGGCAAGAACCCTTTCTTGCTTTCTTCCATTCCAAACCTCTTTAGAACTTTGTCCAAATATGTACTTTGTGACAATGATATTTGGCGTTTCGATCTATCTCTATAAATCTTTATGCCTAATATGTAAGCTGCTTCGCCAAGATCCTTCATTGAAAAACTATTATTCAAATATTCCTTGACACTATTAAGAAGGTCTACATCATTCCCAATCAACAATATGTCATCCACATACAGTATTAAGAATGCTACAGAGCTCCCACTCACTTTCTTGTAAATACAAGCTTCTCCATAAGTTTGTATAAAACCAAAACTTTTGATTACCTTATCAAAACGTTGATTCCAACTTCGGGATGCCTGCTTCAATCCATAGATGGACCGTTGAAGCTTGCATACCTTGTTAGCGTCTTTAGGATCGACAAAACCTTTGGGTTGCATCATATACAACTCTTCATCAATGTCTCCATTGAGGAATGCTGTTTTGACATCCATCTGCCATATCTCATAATCATAATATGCAGCGATTGCTAACATAATCCTCACAGACTTTAGCTTCGCTACCGGTGAGAAAGTCTCATCGTAGTCAACTCCTTGAATTTGTCGAAACCCTTTTGCGACAAGTCGAGCTTTATAGACAGTAACATTACCATCAGCATCTGTTTTCTTCTTGAAAATCCATTTGTTCTCGACAGCCTTCCGGCCATCCGGTAAGTCCACCAAAGTCCATACTTGGTTTTCGTACATGGATCCAATCTCGGATTTCATGGCTTCTTGCCATTTATTGGAATCTGGGCTCATCATCGCTTCCTCATATGTCTCAGGGTCATCGGTGTTGTCCACCAACATGACATTCATAACAGAATCATACCAATCTGGAGTGGTACGAGTTCTCGTTGACCTTCGAGGCTCTGTAGTAACTTCAACCGAAGTTTCATGATCACCATCATTAGCTTCCTCTCTTATTGGTGCAGGCACCACAGGAACTTCTTCCGGTGCTGCGCTACTCGCAATTTCGAGAGAAGGTTCGACAACCTCGTCGAGTTCTACTTTCCTTCCGGTCACTTCTTTCGAGAGCCTTCTCTAGAAAGGATCCATTCTTGGCAACGAAGATTTTGCCTTCGGATCTATGATAGAAGGTATACCCAATAGTTTCCTTCGGGTATCCTATGAAGACGCATTTTTCCGCTTTGGGTTCAAGCTTGTCCGGCTGTAACTTCTTTACATAGGCTTCGCATCCCCAAACTTTAAGGAACGACAATTTAGGTTTCTTCCCAAACCATAATTCATACGGTGTCGTTTCAACGGATTTAGATGGTGCCCTATTTAAAGTGAATGCGGCTGTTTCTAATGCATAACCCCAAAATGTTAGCGGTAAATCTGTAAGTGACATCATAGAACGAACCATATCTAAGAGGGTTCGATTACGACGTTCAGACACACCATTACGCTGTGGTGTTCCCGGCGGTGTCAATTGTGAAAGTATTCCGCATTTCTTCAAATGCTCGCCAAACTCGTAACTTAGATATTCACCTCCACGATCAGAACGTAGAAATTTAATCTTCTTGTTACGTTGATTCTCTACCTCACTTTGAAACTCCTTAAACTTCTCGAAAGTTTCGGACTTATGTTTCATGAAATAGATATACCCATATCTACTCAAATCATCCGTGAAGGTAAGAACATAACGATAACCACCGCGCGATGCTACACTCATTGGACCACACACATCGGTATGTATGATTTCCAGTAAGTCCGTAGCTCGCTCCATTATCCCAGAAAATGGAGTCTTAGTCATTTTACCCATCAGACATGCTTCGCATCTTTCAAGTGATTCAAAATCAAGTGATTCAAGAAGTCCATCGGAATGGAGTTTCTTCATACGTTTCACTCCGATGTGACCAAGACGACAGTGCCACATATAGGTCGAATTATCGCTTGATTTCAAACGTTTAGCCTCAATGTTGTTGATATGTGTATTTCTACTATCGAGATTCAATAAGAATAGACCATCTATCAAAGGTGCATGTGCATAAAACATATTACTCATATAAATCGAACAACCATTATTCTCGGATTTAAACAAGTAACCGTCTCGCAATAAACAAGATCCCGATATAATGTTCATGCTCAACGCAGGCACCAAATAACAATTATTTAAGTACAAAACTAATCCCGATGGTAGATAAAGAGGTAGCGTGCCGACCGCGATCACATCAACCTTTGATCCGTTTCCCACGCGCATCGTCACCTCGTTCTTTGCTAGCTTCCGTTTATTCTGCAGCTCCTGTTTCGAGTTACAAATATGAGCAACCGAACCAGTATCAAATACCCAGGCACTACTACGAATACTAGTGAGATACACATCAATAACATGTATATCAGATATACCTTTCTTGTTGATGTTGCCGTTCTTCAAATCCGCCAAGTACTTTGGGCAATTCCGCTTCCAGTGACCTTCTCCCTTGCAGTAAAAGCACTCAGTATCAGGCTTGGGTCCAGCCTTGGTTTTCTTCGTCGGCATGGCAACTTTCTTACCACCCTTCTTGAAGTGTCCCTTCTGCTTAGACTTGCCTTTCTTGAATTTGGTGGTCTTATTGACCATCAACACTTGGTGCTCTTTCTTGATCTCCACTTCTGCAGACTTTAACATAGCAAATAGTTCTGGCAACTCTTTGTTCATGTTCTGCATGTTGTAGTTCATCACAAAGTTCTTGTAACTTGGTGGTAGTGATTGGAGGATGCGGTAAACCCCCAAAGTATTAGGAATCACTATACCCAAGCTTTGAAGTTTATTTGCGTGCCCAGACATCTTAAGCACATGCTCACTGACGGAGCTGCCCTCTTCCATCTTGCAGTTAAAGAACTTTTCAGAAGCTTCATAACTTTCAATTGCCGCATGAGTCTCAAAAATTAATTTGAGATCCTCGACAATATCATATGGGTCTGAATTCTCAAACCTTTTCTGAAGCTCCGATTCTAAACCATACAAGATAGCACACTGAACTATGGAGTACTGATTCTTCCGAGCGAGGTAAACATTCTTTACTTCATCGGGAGCATCAGCTGCAGGTGGGTCACCCAGCGGTGCATCCAGCACATAGGTCAAATTACCAGCTGTGAGGACAATCCTCAAATTGCGGAACCAATCCGCGAAGTTGCTTCCATTGTTTTTCAACTTTTCTTTCTCTAGGAACGCATTAAAATTGATGGTAGGGGCTGCCATTGATCTACAACATATTTGCAATAGTTTAGACTAAGTTTATGACAAATTGAGTTCAAATTAATTAATGAAATTAAACTAGGTGAACTCCCACTCAAAACAACATCCCTCACATTGTTTTAGTGATCACATGAACCAAATCCACTACATCAACACCGATCATCACGAGAGTTGATATAGTTTCAATGGCGAACAATCGACATGTTCATCATATCTACTATATGATTCATGCTTTACCTTTCGGTGATCCGTGTTCCTGAGGCCATGTCTGTACATGCTAGGCTCGTCAAGATCAAACCTTAGCTACCGCATAAGCAAATCTGGCTTGCTTACGTTGTATTCACCCGCGGAATCAAAGACACCCGATCATCACGTGGTGCTTTGAAGCAGCAAGCTTTGGCAACGGTGCATACTAAGGGTGAACACTTTAGAACTTGAAATTTATGTGCATGAGGGATCATCTTATAATGCTACCGTCGTCCACTAAGCAATACAAGATGCATAAAGGATTAACATCACATGCAATTCATAATATGTGATATGATATGGCCTTTCTTCTTTGTGCTTCCGATCTCCATCTTCAAGCACGAACATGATCTCCATCATCACCGGCATAGCATCAAGGTCAATGACGCTTCTTCATGGTTGTCGTCCACCAGCTTCAACTATTACAACTATTTTGAATAGACACGCAGGTCTTAACAGAAATTAAAGACAACCATATGGCTCCTGCCGGTTGCCAACTTACAATAAGGAACATTGCATACATCAAATATAATCACAATCATGGCCATATCACATCACTGCACACCCCTGCAAAACAAAGTTAGACGCCTCTACTTTCTTTGCATATTTTACGTGGTTTGGGGCTTTCAATAAGTGTCGTTCTAACTTACGAACAAGAACCACAACATTGATACTAGCATTGTTGATTACCCGTTGTAAATTGGATCTTAACTATGCTAGGAGAAACAGGCACCCGCAAAGCCACTTATGCAATACAAGTTGCATGTCAAACGTGGAGCAAGTCTCATGAACGATGTCATGTAAGGTTAGCCCGGGCCGCTTCATCCCAACATACCGCAAGATGCAAAGTACACAAAAAGCAATCTACAATAAAAGCATCAACGCCTACAATGACCATTGTGTTCTACTCGTGCAACAGATCTACATATAGACACGGCTCTGATACCACTGTAGGGGTTCGTAGCATGGAAAACAAAAATTTTCTATCGCATACAAACAAACAAGCCAAGATCTATCTACTAGATTGTAGCAACGAGTCGATGGAATAACTCACCCTCGAAGATTCCAAAGTGTTTAACGAGAGCAGATTCTCGTGGGTGATGTAGTCGTACTCTTTCCGATCTCAAGATCGCGTAGACGATCCTTCCGGCGCCACGTTCCAGCAGCGCTCCCGCAGTCGGTCACACGTTCGGTACTCGACGAAGACCTTCCTCTCCCTTGTTCCAGCAGGCAGCGGAGGTTGTAGCACTCTCCTCGTGATTCCGGCAGCACAACGGCGTGGTACCGGAAGTAGAGGGGAAATCCCGCAGGGCTTCGCCTTAAGCCGGTGCGAGTATGGTGGAGCTTATGAGAGAGGCTATTAGTGGTCTAGTAATTAGACACACCAATTAGAGGGCTCTAAACCAATTAGAAGGCTCTAAACCGCTGGCTAAAGCAATTAGAAGCTCTAAACCAAAACGGCTCTAAACCGGAGGTAGAAGATAGGAACTTGTGTGTACTAGGAGGGAGCCCTGCCCCTCCTTATATAGGTGGGAGGGCTGGCCGGCCAAGGGGAGGAGAGACCCTCCCCAAGTCGGCTTGGTGGGGCGCCGGCCAAGGGAGGAACCCTCCTCCAATTCGGCCTCCACCAATCCTCCTCTCTTCCCACTTCCCAAAATTGCCGTTTGACTTTCAAACTAGCCGTTTGACTTTTCAATTTAGGATTTAAATAAACCCTTTATTTTGGACAGCAAGAACACCTAGTACATGATGCAATCATTCCAACTTACAATGACACATTCATGTACCCTTCCCCCTCCGGAGTGCCGGACATTCCGGGACCTTCTAGAATGTTCCCGATGAAAACACCGGAACCATTCCCCAACTCCGAAACGGGACTTTCCTTATATGAATCTTATTCTTCGGACCATTCCGGATCACCTCGTGATATCCCGGATCCCATCCGAGACTCCGAACAACATTCGGTCTCTTTCTCATAATACCATAACTACTCAAACAACGTCGAATCCTTAAGTGTGTCTCCCTACGGTTCGTGAATTATGCGGACATGATCGAGACACTTCTTCGAACAATAACCAATAGAGGAATCTGGAAATTCATATGGCTCCCACATATTTCTACGATTACTTTGCGATCGAATGAACCACTTACATACGATACCAATTTCCCTTTGTCTCACGATATGTTACTTATCCGAGGTTATGATTGTCGGTATCTCTGCATACCTAGTTCAACCTCGTTACCGATAAGTACTCTTTTCTCGTTCCCGTGATATGTGATCCCTTGTGACCATGTCACATGCTTGCAAGCTAATTGGATGACATTCCACCGAGAGGGCCCAGAGTATATCTATCCGTCATGTGGATGGACAAATCCCACTCTTGATCCATGTGTTTCAACCAATACTTTCCGAACACTTAATGCCACCTTTATAGCCACCCAGTTACGGTGTGGTGTTTGATGTTATCAAAGCATCCATCCGGCAAAGGTGATATGCATGATCTCATGGTCGAAGGAATTAGGTTACTATGTATCAGAAAGCATATAGCAATTGAACTATTGAAATGACTTGATCTTTATGCTACGCTTATCTATAGGAGTATGTCCACCATATCATTCTCCTAACGATATGATCTTGTTGTTGATAACATCTCAATGTTCATGATATGGAAACCACAATCATTTAATCAACCAACAAGCTAGTGAAGTATAGAGGCTATACTAGGGACTTCAATTTAAGTTTATAATTCACACAAGTATTAATGTTTCCTTGTTAATACTATTATAGCATGAATATAAACATTTATCATAAACACAAAGATATAATAATAACTATATTTATTATTGCCTCTAGGGCATATCTCCAACACTTGGTACCATCAGGATGGATAGACAGAGGGGATTCGTGAGCTTCCAAAAGAATTAGATCTTTGATTTTCCGACTGTTTGGAACCACTAGCCAGTTACTGAAGTATAGAATACCTTGATCATTGACGGAGAAACATTTAGCTTCACCACTTGCAACACGTTCTTTGATCTTGGTAACTTCATCATCTTGCTTTTGAGCTTCCTTGATTTGATCCTCTAGAGAAGATTTTATTTCAAGGTTAGCAAGGAATCCACAAGGAACTACTTCAAGGTTAAAACGCTTGATTTCCTCGTAGAGAGAAGGTTGGGCTTGTGAAATCATCAGATTGTTGCAATAAGACTTCCGACTTAGTGCATCAGCTACGATGTTGGCTTTGCCAGGTTGATAGTTGAGACCCAAATCATAATCTTTGATGAGTTCCAACCATCGTCTTTGCTTGAGATTCAGATCTGGCTGGGTAAAGAGATACTTTAGGCTTTGATGATCCGAGTAAAGTTCACAACGGTTACCGATGAGGTAATGTCGCCATTGCTTAAGAGCATGAACAACAGCAGCGAGCTCGAGATCATGGGTTGGATAATTGTTCTCATGTGGCTTCAACTGCCGAGAAGCATAGGCCACTACATGACCATCTTGCATCAACACACGGCCTAGCCCTTGAAGAGAAGCATCACAATAGATGACGAAGTCCTTGCTTGTATCCGGGAGAACAAGCACAGGGCGGTGGTTAGCTCAGTTTTCAAAGCTTGGAAGCTTTCTTCTGCCTTTTCTGACCATTCAAACTTCTTATCTTTCTTAAGAAGATCAGTCATAGGCTTGGCTATCTTGGAGAAGTTCTCGATGAATCGACGGTAATATCCTGCCATTCCGAGGAAACTTCGGACTTCCTTGACTAAAGTAGGTGACTTCCATTCTAGAATGGTCTGAACCTTATCCGGTATGACAGTGACACCACTTGCAGACACAACATGACCAAGGAAGACGAGCTCTTGTAACCAGAACTCACATTTGGAAAACTTGGCATAGAGACGATGTTCACGAAGTTTAGTCAGTACCAGACGGAGATGTTCGGCATGCTCTTCTTCGGTCTTGGAATAGATTATAATGTCATCAATGTATACCACGACGAACTTGTCGAGATACTCCATGAAGACAGAGTTCATGAGCCTCATAAATGTGGCAGGGGCGTTGGTTAGCCCGAAGTACATCACTGTATACTCGTAAAGACCATAACGAGTTGTGAATGCTGTCTTTGGAATATCCTCCTTTCTGATCTTGATTTGATGATACCCTGATCTTAAATCCATTTTGGAGAAGATAGTGGCACCACTTAATTGATCAAAGAGGTCGTTTATCCGGGGAAGTGGGTACTTATTCTTGATTGTCACCGTGTTGAGTGGACGGTAATCAACCACCAACCTTGGAATATTTGTATCCCGCTGCTTGACAAAGATGGTAGGGCAACCCCAAGAAGATGTGCTAGGTTGGATGTATCCTAGACCCTCTAACTCTTCAAGTTGCTTCTTCAACTCAACCAACTCATGAGGAGGCATGCGGTAAGGTCTTTTGGAGATAGGAGCAGTTCCAGGAACTAGCTCTATGACAAACTCCACACATCGATCAGGTGGCATGCCAGGCAACTCTTCAAGAAAGACATCCGGGAAATCACAGACTACATGGACATCTTGGACCTCGAGAGCCGGTAGGACATCCATGGCATACAACTCCGAGAAAGGTTTAAGAACTGCTGACGGAGACTTTGAACCATCAGTCCAATACTTGATAGTTATACCGGCAGGAGAGGTCACAGAAACTGTTCTAAGTGCACAGTCAATGACGGCTTGATACTTGGTTAACCAGTCCATACCCAAAATGACATCAATGTCACATGACTTGAGTGCAACGAAGGAAGTGGGGAACTTCTGGTAGGCTATGTCAATCTCATTCCCATGACTAACCATAGTGGTGAACCAGCTAGAACCCGAGGAATGGATGGTCAAAGGGGTGGATAAGGGTTCAAAATTTATCCCATGCTCTTGAGCGAACAAACTTGACATGAATGTATGCGATGCTCCAGAATCAAACAAGACTGTTGCAAGAATTGAATTGACACGGAGCGTACCCAGAATGACGCGTGGATCTTCCTGAGCTTCCTCAACAGTGACATGGGTCAGACGACCACGTCCAGCACCTTGAGATTTATCATTTTTCTTTGCCTGCTGATCATTGCATCCGACAACCCTTTGGGAACACTCCCTTGAGTAGTGACCAGGCTGACCACAGGAGTAGCAGGTAACTCCGGTGTGAGAACCAGCAGGAGAATGAGAATTTGCTCCACCAGTATTTGACTGTGGCTGACGAGAATTATTGCCCGAAGACTTGGGTGCATAAGGAGCACGAGGCACAGCACTGTATGGAACAAAAACACGGCGCTTCTTGTTGCCAGAGGAAGAAGCACGAAATTTCCTTCTTCACGCTTCTGAGATACTTCCATATCCTTCCTTCCATGCTCCAGAGTAAGAGCCTGATTGTGCAGGTCCTAGAAAGACTGGAACTTGAAAGGCAGCAACTCATAGCGAAGTGCAGGGTTAAGTCCCTTACGGAATAGCTCTTGCTTATCTTCATCATTGGTCACATCCCTGGTTGCATAACAAGCCAAGCGAGTAAACTCACGCCCATAGGTTTCAATATCCTTGCGCCCCTGAGTCAGATCCAGAAACTCCCTCCTTTTGAGATCCATGACGGGCTTAGGGATATATGAGGCACGAAATGCTGCAACGAACTCCTCCCAGGTAACGACATGTCCCTGAACTTGCAGATTCTGAAAACCTTCCCACCAAACACCAGCCTCACCTTCCAGTTGATAGGTGGCGAAGTTAACACGATCAGCGGGATGAACACGAAGAGCACTGAACTTGCGCTCTATGGTGCGGAGCCAATCATCAACTTCAAGGGGCTCCTTGGAGTGGGTGAAGATTGGAGGAAAAGAGCGGATGAAATCTCCAAGTGTGACACAGTCGTCGCGACGACGTTCAGTGTTCTGCGCCACACGCTCCAGAAGGCGTTCATTCCGCAGACGGTTGGTCTCAATGTTGTTGAGAACCTCGGCCATTGTGGGAGGTGGCGGAAGTTCCTGATCAGCATCGTTGTGTCCTCGACGGCCAACCAAACCACGAGTACCAGCCGACATCCTGAGGAGAAAACAGAAACCATGAGAATGGATTCACCAAAGAGGGTACAACAAAGGATGGCAAAACCATATCAAAAGATCATGGTAGAGGTGAACATGTGGAAGAAAACTATATCAATGCATTAAGTATGGTTGTAGAACAAGCATACGAAACATATACACTACCAACTTAGATACAACCCATAACAATGGAATGCAAGCATGATATGATTCCAACAAGTCACAAAAGAGTTGAGAGCAGAATTGAAGGCATCCTTAGCAAAGTTGAAAAACAATGCTTCAGTTGCACTGATACATCTTGGAAACTCTGAGTCTTGTAATAAAGTACGGAGTACTAGGGGAAAACAACCCAAACCCGTATATCCTAAGAGTTTGAAATGATAGACGAGAAGTGAAAACCTTGCAAAGCAAACGAGGTAAGATAACTCAGCAATAGAACAATCTTGGATAAGGAGTAAAAAGAGTCCTATTCAGAGTTTTGCAAATAGTTTTTAGCTTTCAAATAGTTTTCCCAAACTCTAGACTCAACATCGACCAGCTAGAAGGGTTTCCTACAGGCGGTCTGACTCTGATACCAAAATCTGTCACGACCCGGGATCAGGGCTAGACAAATACTAGACCCTCATCTGATATAAGCCTAACCTAAATTCCGAAACGCGCAGGGAAAGATCGGTAACATTACAGAACATACAAACCATATAATAAATAAGGTAAACTCTTAAGAGAGTTACAAACCAGTCATACAAGACAGGGGTCACAGACCCATCATTACATCAAACAACGGAAGCAAACAAGTTGTTCTAAACAACAAACTTGGCAAAGGGCCTAAGAGGCCATAACACAAGTAACGACCCTTCCATAGATCCTAGGCTGCTGCCCGGGAACACCGACTACTCGTCGACTTCGACGTAGAAACCACCTTCAGTTGGAGTAGCATCATCTATAGAAAAACATCAACGAGCAAGGCTGAGTACAGGGTGTACTCCGCAAGACTTATGGCTAGTGGAGTTATTTTGCATAAAGCCATTTTTTTGTTTTCAAAACAAGAGGGAGAATAAACTCGTCTAGTCAGATCATTTTCAAAAGGGGATAAGAAGACTTCAACTCTAACCCTTAAATTTATCTTTGATATCCACCAAGCATCATCGTCAACTGAACAACTCTTCCCGGACTACCCCCTCAACAACCCTGAGGAAGTATTCCGGATCTCACTTTAGTTGACAAGTTTTAACATTCGGTTATAGTTCTCTATGATCTTCACGTCCGTTCCCAAGTCGTCCATAACCGTGGACATGGCTTTTCGAAAAGATTAATAACCCTGCAGGGGTGCACAACTTTACCCACACGTACCAACCGATTCTTAATGACAAATTATTAGCCCTCTTCCTTGGAAGGCCGGCAGAGAGTGGTTGACCACGACCTTTACCCTGCTTTCGCCGAGACCATGAGTCACGCACTAAGGAGATGCCGCTGTAATGGGTCGAGTCCCGAAGTCGTTCCCTAGCGATGTGAACAGGGTTTGAGATTACGGATGCCGGGCATCTCCCATTCCCTGCCATGCTTACCTACCTGTATGAATGCACCTCCTTCACCTCCATTCAAGAACGACCAAGATGCGTATGTCGAATGGAAAGCCCAAACTATGTGACTCCTGGAATCTACTAGGCAAGTTAGTTGGTCGAGGGGGTTTCCAGGCCCCCGTGTGGTTGTACGCTCATCTTGGTTCAAGAGGCAAGAACATCGGGTCCTAGGGGTGGCAAGTATGGGACTACAAAAACCACAACCGACGTGGCCTCCCATACGAGCCTTAGCATGTTTATCATTCATCTCTGATCACATCACCACAACCTATCGTACTAGATTCATTCGCACCTCCGGTGCATCACCTGAATAATCAGCATCGGAGCACTAAGCATGGCTAAGCTTGACTGAACTGCGGCACTAGCGACGCTCATAAGCCAGACCCTAGTTATGCTAGGAGCGGTGGATCAGGTAATATAGTTCACAAAGGATAGCATGCATCAGATAGGATTACTCTGTCTACTGACTGAAGACTATTTGAACCGAATGCATTTGACGAGAATGAAATACTCTGTAATCATAGGATTCATATGTATGAGTGGGGCTTCGCTTGCCTTGTCCGTTGTTGAACTGGTACTGCTCTTCGGTGGCGTTGACTTCATCTTCAGGTTCGGTTCCTATTCGCGAGAACCAATCACCGAAAAAGAGAGAGCAACACTCAACACATGGCATGTGCAATGCTCATACAATATGAATGATATGACAAGTTAAACAATGTTGAATTGAACCCTAAAGCATGCTTGGTCACTTTAAAGGGGGTTCCGGAAGTCCAAACCCTAAAACAGGGGGATCATCGGAATCACCTATAGGGATCAATTGGTTCTTCTAATTAAATTTGATGTCAAAGTTGATTAACAATGTATGATTATAGCTTAGTTGGATAGGTTTCATTTTTCTGAACATTTTGGTATATTATTTGTATTTTTCTGATTTAAAATGAATTAGTTATGAATTTCCCAAATTTTAATTCATTTTGAACATTTTTTGGAATATTTAAATTAATTTCCAAACTTGGGCCCACATGTCAGACTTTTATTCATTTCAGAAAATATTTACAGAAATTATTAAAATCCTGACAGGTATGGCCCACATATCATACATTTTCATTTTAAAAAAACAATTACAGAAAAGAAAAAGGAGAAATGACATCAGCATGACATCATGCTGATGTCATCAATGGAGCTGCTCCCAGATCGAGCTCGAATCCAGCGATTCCGAGCGCGCCTGGATGCGAGGTTGGGGGTGTTGAACGCAGACGACGATGGGGAGTTGAATGGTGGTGGCGTCGCCTATTTTTGGTCACCGGAGACGGCGGTGCAACGACGGCGAACGACGGCGGCGTCGGGCACATGCAGGGAGGGAGATACAGAGGGAGAGTAGGCAAACGGAGGCCACTGCGAGGATCAGAAGCTCACCGTGAGCAAGACGAGCTTGTCGGCGAGGCGAGGCGAGCTCGGGGTCGGCGAGGATCGACGATGACCGACGGCGGACGGAGCTTCCGATTTGCTCAGACGAGGTCACACGCGAGGGGGAAAAGAGGCTAGGGAGAGAGAGTCGAGGACGGCAGTTCCAGCGGTGGCGTCGGCTTGAGCTGGGGCGGCCGGAAACGGCGAGGCCGACGGCGACTGGCGGCTAGGTTGCTTCAGCCATGGCGCGGACGCGAGGAAGAGGAAGAGAGGGGGTGAAATGGGTACTGGGAGAGAGAGCGTGGCTCGGCGGTTCTTATCCGCGACTCTAGGGGCGGCGGCGGGCATCGCAGCGTGCGGGAGATCGACGGCGAGCGCGCTGCCAGGCAGCTGCTTGTCGGCGTCGGGAAAGAAGAGAGGAGGAAAGGTCGAAGGGGTTCGGGCCTGGCTAGGCTGCTCTTGGGCCCCGGGTGGGCTTCTGCTGGGGCCAGGGAGAGAGAAGGAGAGGTGGGCTCGGCCCAGTAGCTAGGTTAGGTATATTTTTATTTTCAGAAATGTTTTTCTATTTCTATTTCTGATTTCCCTTTTGTAATTTGAATTTCAAATCTTTTTTGAATCTTTTCAACTTACAGAAGCTTTTATAAAGTATAAGAAATAGTGTGAGACCCCTTTTACACTTTGGGCTCAACTCATGTAGTTAGTTGTTTAAATACAACTCATTTGAATGGTTTTCAAATAGAGGGGAAAGTTAGGGTTTAGGGTTTGATTTGTTTTTTCTTGATTAAACCAAAATGCAAGTGTAATGCATGCATGAAATGCTCAAACACATCTTATTTATATTACACAGAAAGGTGGTATGTTACAGCTCGATTCATCGGCTGAAGAGCTGCCGCCTCCAAATGGGAAGGAGATGGTCAGCGTAATCCCGGTGGCCTGTCGAATACTATCTAGCTACTACCTCGGCTCTCACCTTCCCGCGAATGGTGCCGGTTTGGCGGCACCAAAACCAGAGTGATGTACTTCTAGGCCTCTTCCATGTTTTCCTTTTAGGTATTCCTACTTTTTCAGCATAATTCTAATCATTCTATTGGCTGCAGACGATAGTGGTGTTGTTACCTTCTGCATAATTATGGGACATTGGTATATATGATATGTTTTGATTATACTGTATCGTTTTTCTGTACCATGAGATGGTCGTACTAATGTACCGCATCAGAGTTTGGGTTACTTCAAATTCGAGTTTGCACGGAACTATGTCAAATAATGCATTTCTGAAGAAATAGTCTTTTTGAGATTCTGAAATCGACAAAGCCAGATCCCCATTGAGCTCATTCCTCTTTCAGTTTTTTCAGCTTTTCCTTGGGTTTAATTTTATTCGGAGTTAAAGAAGAATTTAGGACCAATATTAATTTCATGGTTCCAAATCCACATCACACATTCCTTGATGTTGCACTGACGTTAGGTTAAAAAATTTAGGGAGAGAACGGTGTGCAATCATTAGTAACGGAGTTGAAGGCACATGTACATTGGAGGTTAAGAATTATTGTAATGTTCATCTTCCCAGTTTGGCCATAGGCTTGATTTAATAGCACAAAAAATGCTACAAGGGTCAAGGAGTACCTAATTCATAGGTTTATGGAATTTGGTGGCTAGTTGTGGACTGTGGTACCCCTACTCATTATAGCAAGACGGAAAACAAATAGCATGGGTACATAGATCCAACAATTATTACAGTGACGACTTTATAATAAGCCATAGCATCGAAGCAGTTGACTAGGTTGCACATTTTTGGGAAGAACAAAAATCAAGTGCCTGGTGGCCACTGCCTTGTTGCCTGGGAAATTGTCACCATGTCAAGAGAACAAGGAGGACCATGATCAGGAATCTATGCATTCATAATCAGGCTCTGCTTGCAAACTTGACGGCAAAATTACTGTTAGGATCTCCAGGCCCATGTTTCTCATGCCTTGCACAATGATACTTGCAACAATTATTCCCGCAGAGACAACACGCCAGGACACTCCATTCTGAAAATCACTGCTGCCGATGACCAAATCTGTACAATTCGTAACAAGGTGCAACCTGGGTTAAGGGCAAACATTCTCATTCTGGTATGACCTCTGGTGTTCAGCTGGCCGCCTTTACACCACCTTTCCCATCCTATTGACCTTTGCATAAGATCAGTGTAACAACCCCAAGAATTGGAATCTAAGTGAGCTTTGAATTCAACTTGAAAACGAATTTGAATCTACAAATTCAGACAAATAGCAATCAGACAAACGATTAGAAAAAAAAGAAGAACTGACGAACAGGGGGACGAACCCTAGCTGCCGTCGATTCCCCATCGCCGGCCAGCCACACCGCCCCCTGGACCCACCGCTGCTGTAGCCGACGCAAGCATCAGCGCCGCGCGTTGCCCGCCCGCGTCACTGCTCGCCGTCGCCATACCGCGCACTGCTTCGCCGTCACCCTGCCGTACGCGCTCGCCATGCCGCTGCCGCCGCCCAGCCGCTCGCCGCTCGCCACCTCGCCTTGCTCCTGGCGCTCGTCCTACACGTCGCTCGCATCGCGGCGTTTCCAGAGAACCCGGCAAGGCTGGATAAGCTCGCCGCCACCACGCGTCACCGTTCTGGGCTCTGCCCTCTCCTATAAAGCCTCCCAACCTTCTCCAATTTTCGATTTCTCTATGGGAATCGATCTCTCTCTCGCTCCCAACCATCCCTGTGCCCTCAATTTCAAACATCACCGCCGCCGAGCCAGCCTCCAGCGCCGCCAACCGTCGCCGGTGAGCATCTCCTCTTCTCCCGTCCCTCTGCTTCTTTCTTTCCCCAGCGAGCCAAAGAGGTACGTGCTTTATACTGCCTCTTGGGCCACGCCGAGGCCCAGTGCTGGGCTAGCTACCCCTTTCTAGCCCAAGCAGATAAAAAAATGCTAAGCCTTTTTCTTTTTTCCATTTTGTTTTTTGTTTTCAATTTAGTGATGATTTTAAAACAAGTTTTTTTACAAAACTTCTTTGGCAAAAAGATTCAAAATATACAGGGCTATATTAAACCTCATAAACCTCTGTTTGCAAACAAATTTTCCAAGAGCCTTTAAAAAATTATTTTACTAGACTCTCAAAACTCAAAACCTTTATGTATATGTGACAAAATAAAGGCCCATTTTATTTATATTTCAACCTAAATTTACAAATACAAATAATAACCTTGGGAAAAATGTCTCTAAACATTTTAGGACCCATTGATGAAGCCTTGGAGGATTTTGACATAAGAATGCACCATCTCGGAGTCGAGGATCTTCCGGGAGACCTTTCTTTAGGTAAGTCACATCTCTCACCGATGAAATTTTGGTGGTAAATGATTTTAGAATATTGAAGCTATGTGCAATAATAGACCCCCTGAACCATTAATATTTGATGTTATGCCTTGAGACCAACCCTAGTGGAAACCCTGGACTTGCTTGATGGATGATGCATGATTGTTTGTATGATTGCTTGGAGGTCATATTTACCTTCAAAATCTTGGTATAAAATGGACTCATCACCTGAATGAGAGCCTTGACTTTGGATTATGTGACCTAGTATGTGGGCGTGGTTGATGGGTAAACTTGTGGTACATCCCTGACACAAAACAATAAAACACACCACATAAATTGTAAGAATCCCCTTCTCTATTCCAATGGATTTTCTGCAAGGTAGATGGACCCTGGTATGGGTGATCAACGGGAAGACACTCGGAGTCGGGATGCATAGTATGTTATCGATTTCCGTAGCCCTGACATAATCCCGGTGGGATTCGAGTGATGAGACCTTTCCGGGTAGAATTTTCAAAAGATAGAGTAGATAAAAACTTAGCCATCGATTAAAGGTTCTGATGCCAATGATAGCAATATCACAAACCCTAGCGTTTTGGGCCACTTCGGCTTAGCACGGAGCCATCGGAGGCACACACTTACATATCTAAAATCCATGGTACAGAATGAAAGAAAAATAAATATATATACTGAAGAAAATAAATGATACCAAGTATGATCACTTGGTGAGATTAAGTATGCTGCGGACGGACGATGTTTTCCCCTCTGTTTGGCAAAGTGGTGAAAATGATACCACTATGGGTTTGACCACAAGGAAACCTTATGGGATTTTCCTGGTTAAATAATCTTGAATAAAACTTAAATTCGAAACCATCTTGTGACTTGCTGAGTACTTTAGTACTCACCCTTGCTATACAAACATTTTTCAGAAATACCCGAAGATGTCGCGGAGGTTAATGTGTCTTTCTTCGCGGAGAAGATTTCGAATTCTAGGTCATTCCTACGCTCGAGGGCTGATCCTAGAAATATAGCCATGCGTGTAAAAATCAATAAAATTTGTATGCTTTAGTCATGGTTTAATGATCTTAAGACAAAGAGAACCACGTTTAATGTTGGATTGTAAGAAAGCTATTTATGTGATATTATCTACCCATGTAATATTATTCCTATGAGTTTGTATGCGATGGCTGTGTTTTGTAATCACTCGGAATTTTGTGAAATTTGCCTTCGGCGAATTCGTGGAATTTCTAGTCACGGTCCCGAATTCGGGGCGTGACAGAGTGGTATCAGAGCCAACCTTGACCGTAGGAAAGACCCCTGGTTTTGAAAAAATGGTACATGTTTGCAAAAAAAATGATTGAGAATTTTTTTTCTAAAGCCTTTATCCAGCTCTTAAAATCTTTTGTTTTTGATATGAAATTTGTAAGATCAAATTTTGTGTGTAAAAAAAATATTTTTCACGCTTTAAAAAAAAGTTATTTCACACATTGTAGGCATGGTGTACTATTTTTTATACCTCTCCCGAGATGCTCGGGGGATGGGCCCAACTCTTGTGGAGGATGTTGGGATATCTTTTTGTGCGGAGGCAGAACCTCCCACATTTTCATGCAAAAGCTATTTTTGTGCATGGGATACTTCAGTATTGGACTGGATGGGTTAACCTAAAAGTTGATGGTACCGAGACCACTTATGTTGGACAAAGTGATATAGAGGAAGATGCAATTCAGGACGCATCCATAAGGGTTATATTGAACCTGTGACATAAGTACGACGACACATTTGATGAGTCCATCTATCGACTCATACCCCAGGGTTGAACGTTGGAAACAGCGTGGGAGTGCCTTTTCCTCCATTCGTTAATGACGGGTTGGACATAGAGGTAGTGAGAGAAATCGTCTTTGTAGCATGGCAATATGGGAAGATTCGAAAGGAATATCAAGAAGCCCAAGGTGAGATAGTCCAATTGCGAGGCGAAAATATAGAGCTCCGCCAAAACATAGTCGACTTGGAGGAAAGACTTAAGGAAGTCTTAAGTGCCAAGCAGGAGATGGCCGGTCCAAGTGCAAAGCGATTAAGGGCTTGTCAAGGGGACCAGTCAGAAGGACCAGGAGCAAAGAAGATCAAGACCATATGGACCAAGAAATATCTTGAACGCTTCAAGAGTGCTCCGCAAGTTCCGGAAGAAATAGAAGAGCCACCAAGTCAGGAGGATGGAGAGGAAGAGGAACCGATGGAACGTGAGTTCTATACCAGTAGCAACCCTCCGTCACATGACGAATAAACACTTTAAGAAAGGCGCTAGGCTGATCTAGTTTTGTGTCTTAAAATGGGTGTGCCATGTTTTGATGATGTGTGCAATATATGCATGTATGTGTGATTAAGTACGAGGTATGTGTAGCCAGTAGGATATGTAAACCGCTTGGTGTTTGTGTAAAATAAATAAATAAAAATAATATTTTTAATATTTTCTTACTCTTGTATATCCCAAATACATGTATACTATCTGATAAAAGTTTTTTTTAAATAAAATAGTTACAAGTCATCAACATGGATGACCACAACTCACAAACAACCCGAGATAATGGAGCCTATGTTAGTAATGGAGAGCAGCCAAGTCTAGCAGCAATTATGCTAGCCTTGGATAGAGGCAGACGACAAACCGAAGAGAACTAGATGAGGATGATAGAAACACATGCCCAGATGTTAGACAGAATAGCAACAAAATTAGCAAAACAAAAGGGAAGTCCGGAAGCAAAGAAGGTATCAAGAAAACCAAGGTGAGGAGATTTTCAGAAGACGAATCCTCCAGTCTTCTTCGATTCAGATGAGCCATTAGACGCCAATGACTGGCTTAGAGATGTTGAACGACGACTGCAGACCATAGGATGTGAGGACCGGGAAAAGGTGCTTTTTGCATCACACCAACTGCAGGGATCTACCGCAGCTTGGTGGATAAATTTTCAGGAAGCCAGTCAGAACCCGGAGCAAAGATGAAAGCTCAATCAAAGACCAATGAAGTAGAAATAGACATCCATGGGGAAAAATTTAAAGCTAATTTGATACACTTGCAGCTTAGAGATCTGGATGTCATATTAGGAATGGACTGGTTATATAAATATAAGGCAAAGGTTGATTGTGAGGAGAAACTAGTTTATGCCACCAGTCCAAATAATCTGATCCCGAGAATAAGATCAGAAAATTCCTTTATGTGGAAATGGAATAAAAGGGTATGTAGTATGGTAGCAGGAGTAATGCAAATTTCAGTGGTTAAAGAATTTGCAGATGTGTTCCTAGAGGAATTACCTGGGGAGCCACCAGATAGAGAAGTGGAATTTAAAATAGAACTTAAACCCGGAATAGAACAAATTACAAAGCAACCATACCACATGTCAAGAAAAGAGCTAGTAGAGTTGAAGAAGCAAATTGATGAGTTATTAGACAAGAACTTTATACAACCAAGCATCTCATGGGCAGCACCGGTATTATTTGCAAAAAAGAAGGATGGTAGCTCGAGACTATGTGTAGACTACCGGGGACTAAACGCAGTCACCATTAAAAATAAATACCCTATGCCCAGGATTGATGACCTCTTTGACCAGTTAAGGAATGCTAAAATCTTTTCAAAGATAGACCTAATGTTTGGATATCATCAGCTGAAAATTCGCCCGGAGGATAGACCAAAGACTGCTTTCACTACCAGATATGGATTATATGAATTCACGGTTGTACCTTTTGGATTAACCAATGCACCAGCCTTTTTCATGAATCTCATGAATAAGGTCATGATGGACTATTTGGAAAATTTTGTAGTGGTATTTGTCGATGATATCCTAGTATACTCAAGTAGCCCTGAAGAACATGAGCAAGACTTGAGACAAGTTTTGACAAGGCTAAGAGAGCATAAGTTGTTCGCAAAGTTTTCCAAATGCGAATTCTGGATGAAAGAAATAGCTTTCCTGGATCACATTATATCATAGGAAGGAGTTAAAATAGATCCAGAGAAGGTGAAAGCAATATTGGAATGGAAGGCCCCAACAAACATGAAAGAAGTTCGAAGTTTCTTAGGATTGGCAGGATATTATAGGAGGTTTATTGAAGGATTTTCAAGGATTTTTCGGCCACTAACCCAATTGCTAAAAAAGGATAAGGAATACGAATGGACAAATAAATGTGAAAGTGCATTTCAGGAGTTGAAGAATAGATTAACCACCACACCAGTACTGGTTTTATCAGACTCGGATAAAGAATTCCAGATATATTGTGACACATCAAGACAAGGATTAGAATGTGTACTGATGCAAGATGGAAAGTTCATATCCTATGCGTCAAGACAACTCCCACCACATGAAGAGAATTATCCAACACATGATTTGGAATTAGCAGCAATGGTTCATGCATTGAAAATATGGAGACACTACTTGCTAGGGAATAAGTGTGAAGTATTTTTGGATCATAAAAGTCTAAAATATATCTTCACGCGGCCCGACTTAAATCTTCGACAACGAAGATGGTTAGAATTGATAAAAGACTATGAATTAGAATTTCAATACAAACCCGGTAAGGCCAATGTGGTGGCAGACGCATTGAGCCGAAAAGTATATCATAGCACAGTGACTGTGCGATAGGGTCAGCTAGAACTATGGAAGGAATTCCAAAAGTTGAATTTAGAATTAGTTAAAGAAAAAGTAGTAATTACCTTACAAGTTCAAACCACATTGGATGAACAAATTAAACAAGCCCAAGAAAAATATGAAGAGATACAAGGGCTTAAGGAAAAAGTGCAGAAAAAGAGGCATTAGACTTTTTGGTAGATGAACAAGGGGTAATGTATTTCCAAGAAAAGTTTGTGTGTACCAAACAAAAAGGAGTTAAGGGACTTAATCCTGCAGAAAGCACATGCTTCACAATTCTCCATACACCCAGGAGGTACGAAGATGTACCAAGACTTGAGAAAGAGGTATTGGTGGAGAAATATGAAACAAGAGATGGGTGAATATGTTACACTCTGTGACATATGTCAACGGGTGAAAGCAGGCCACCAAAAACCGGTTGGATTACTACAACCTCTATCCATTCCAGATTGGAAGTGGGAGGAGATCGGTATGGATTTTATTACAGGTTTACCCAAAACCAGAAATGGATATGATGCTATATGGGTCATCGTCGATAGGTTGACCAAGGTAGCCCACTTTATACCCATAAAGCAAACATATGGAAAGAATAAGCTTACAGAGTTATATTTAACAAAGATTGTAGTGTTGCATGGAGTACCTAAGAAGATTTGCTCCGATAGAGGGCCACAGTTCACTTCACGCTTTTGGAAAAAGTTACATGAAGCCATGGGGACGGATTTGGATTTCAGTACAGCATAACACCCACAAACCAACGGATAAACTGAGAGAGTGAATCAAATCCTGGAGGACATGTTACGGTCATGCGCGCTAGTTTATATGGAGCAGCATGGAACACATGTTTACCATTTGCAGAATTCTCATACAATAACAACTATCAAGCTAGTATTGGGAGATCACCATTTGAAGCCCTGTATGGAAGAAGTTGTAGAACACCATTAAATTGGACTTAGGTAGGAGAAAAGCAGCTTCTTGGACCACAAATACTTCAAGATGCAGAGGCTCAAGTGAGGATTATTAGAGAAAAGCTGCAAGAAGCTCAAACCAGATATAAGCAATATGCCGACAAACACCGACTTGATCTTAGCTTCCAAGAAGGGGATTATGTATATTTAAGGGTCACTCCTTTCAAGTCAATCCAGCGGTTCCGCACAAAAGGTAAGTTGTCACCCAGATTTGTGGGACCGTTCAAAATTACAAAACGAGTAGGGGAAGTTGCCTACTAGCTGGAGCTAAGCCCGAAACTAAAGAGAATACACAATGTGTTTCATATATCGCAACTCAGGAAGTGCTTAGAGCCGTCGGAGAAGAAGGTGTCCCTAGACGAGATCGAACCCCAAGAGGATCTGACCTACACTGAGGAACCAGTTAAAATCCTTGAAACCAAAGAGCGACAATTAAGAACAAGGAACATCAAGTTCTGTAAAGTGCAATGGAGTAATCATACGGAAGCGGAAGCTACATGGGAAAAAGAATCAGAGATCCGACAGAAATATCTGCATCTGTTTCCAGAGGAGGAGTGAATCTCGGGGACGAGATTCTTTTTAAGGGGGGTAGCTTGTAACTGTTGGAATTATGCCCTAGAGGCAATAATAAAGATGTTATTGTTATAATTCTTATTCATGATAAAGTTTATATTTCATGCTAGAATTGTATTAAGCGGAAACTTTGATACTTGTGTGGTTTATGAACAACACCGTGTCCCTAGTACGCCTCTATGGACTAGCTCATTGATTAATGATGGTTAAGATTTCCTAACCATAGACATGAGTTGTCGATTAATAATGAGATCATGTCATTAGGAGAATGATATAGTGGTCAGACCCAAATTAAGTAGAGCAATTAGATCGTGTCATCGTGTTCATCTTTGCGAAGCTTTTTCTTATGTCAAATATTGTATTCCTTAGACCATGAGATAATACAACTCCCTGGTATCGGAAGAAAGCTTTGATGTCATCAAACATCATCCTATGTGAGGGTGATCATAAAGGTGTCTCTCAGGTGATCGGAAAGTACTTGTTGGGTTGTATGTATCGAGATGGAATTTGTCCCTCCCGAGTCGGAGAGATATACTTCGGGCCCACTCGGTAAGTGATATCAACACCGCTTGCAAGCACGTGGCTAAGGAGTTAATCACAAAGTGATATCGGATTACGGAACGAGTAAAGTACTTGCCGTGAACGAGATTGAACTAGGTATGCTGATACCAACGATCGAATCTCGGGCAAGTAAAATATCGCGTGACGAAGGGAATACATATATGGGATTAATTGAATCCTAGCATCGTGGTTCATCCGATATGATCATCGATTAATATGTGGGAGTCAATATGGGTTTCCAGATCCCGCTGTTGATTATTGATAGAAGATCATGTCTGCATATTCTCGAACCCGTAGGGTCACACACTTAACGTGCCTTGACGCTAGTATAGAATGGATAATTGGTTTATGAGTTTTTGTTCGGAGTCTCGAATGAGATCCAGGACATCACGAGAGGTTCCGGAATGGTCCGAAGAATAAGATTCATATAAAGGAAAGCAGTTTTTGGATTTCGGAATCGTTTCGAAGTATTCGGTATTGTACCGAAAGGTTCTAGAACCTTCCGGAGTGGGACCAACGTGGCCCCACTTGTCAGAGGGGTGCGTGGGCCTACGAGGGAGTGCCCTGGCCGCTTTGGGCCAGGGGCACAAGGCCTCATAGGCCCAGCCGGCCAAACCCTAGGAGAAACCCTAGGGAACCCTTCTAGAAGGAGGGGGAAACTTGCCCCCCACTCCAACCCTTGGGGCTGCCGCCCTAGGGCTTGGAGGAGGGGACAAGGGGGACGGCCAGCCCCCTATATAAGGAGGGCAGGGCGCAGGCTCCCCATACACCTCCTCAACCCTAGCCGCCAACTGCTGCCCTCCTCCTCTCTCTCTCTCCCGACTGCGCGTAGGCGAAGCGCTGCTGCAGAAATTCTCCACCATTAGCACCACACCGTCGTGCTGCAGATCCAATCTATCTCTCCACCCTACTTGCTGGACCAAAGAAGGAGGAGACGTCGTGGCACCGCACGTGTGCATCTCTCGGAGGCGCCGCCACTTGCGGCGTAGGATCTGATCGGATCGCGAGGAGGAGACGGCTAGTACGACTACACCAACCACGTTCTGTTGAACGTTTCCGCTGTGCGATTTCTTCAAGGGTATGAAGATCTCATCTATCTCTCTCGTTGATTGCATCTCCTAGATTAGATCTTGACTTTCTTATTCGCATCCGTAGAATTTTTTTGATTTACTATGCTGCGAAACCCTTCAGGTAGGAAAGGGACGAGGGAGCATGGGACTGCATACCTCGACCCGCCTTGCATTAGTTTTGTTAAAAAAACTTTTTTTAAAGGTGGGCCACCCTGAGTCCAAATTCTGGATCCGCCACTAGGTTCGATGGAACCAGCCAAGCGGTGTAGCTCGGTCGACCGACCCGAGTGTAGAATTACTTATTCTGCGCCCGGCCCATCGAGCGTGCGACTCGTCCGTTTTGTCCCATGCGTCCACATGCGGGATAATTTTACGGCTTGTTTTCAAATCAGTTTCCTAACGGCCCACGAAATCCATCCCGCGCCTTGCATGTGATGTAATTTTACGGCATGCTTTCTAACCAACGCCAACGTATGTCTCACGCTTCATGTGATGTAACTTTTTGCGTGTGCATTGTACACCATGAGACCTGTATGTGAGATATGTCCGACATAGTTTTTTACTCCAATGCAAAATCATACAAGGAGCGATGCATGTGAGCCAAATTCTACAGCGCAATCAAAGTAACAAGCTGATGTAATTTGTTGTTTGAAAAAGACAATCATATCTCGGCAATCATGGCTAATTATATTATTCACGTAAGGTTTCGGTACTAACCGGACTAAATCAGTTGTCTGCAACATAAGCAAATTCCACAGCAAACACCATAATTTATACTCGGGTACCATGAAATTCCGACTACTGAAAAGAGGGCTTTCAGAGCCACTAATTACAGTCTGCTTCCGATCAGTAGGCACTGATCACTCACATAACTTATCTACAGTGGAAAAGATCACACCTGACTAGCACAATCAAGTCAGTGTCTTGCGCGCTAGCTCATACCTCCATCGATATAATGACTATGAATCACAATTTCCAATATTCATACTGGCAGACGGTGGTCACTAGAATTTTCTCCAGCTAGCGTTGAGGAACCAGTGCCAGGAGAATTATCCAGCAAGCTGATGTCTCTTATGAAGGCATTGTTGTTGGAGCCACAATAAGAGCCAATGCGCCACCGCCATTGGGTGCCTGATGCCATCCAAGGTGACAGGACCTCCGGTGTCGATTGCACTGCATCACCGGCACATGTACTATCATGATAAGAGACATAATTCAGTTAAATCATTAGGTTACTATCATGATAAGAAACATAATTTCACATGCTGCTTTCATACACGCGAGATAGGACAATTAACGATTCATAATTGTTATTACAAGAAGCAAAGATTGGACATCTAGACCAGTACAAAATTATGTTCAAACACAAGATCGCACAAGAAAGTAACTGCAGAATGTTGATTGAAATATGTCGGGCATAAGAATGCACAAACACAAATAGGGCAAAAATGACAACTAAGGTTGGATTCAATAGTTTGACTACAAAATTGACTAGGTGCTAATAAAAAAAGGTAGTCGAGTATGACACATGTAACATCAGGTGCAAGAAGCCAGTATCATGCAAACCATTTACTATTCTGCTATATTTCAGAATGGAGTGTAAGAAATTATAGCTTATGAATCCTAAAATATCGCTGTTATAACATTAATTACCACATAGGTGTACTAAAACAAACACCCCAGGGACAATAATGTTACTGGGTAGCACATACCTATCTGCCTAGCTACAATCACAACTCCCATCACGTTTATGCCACACAAACATAACAAGCGAACAACCTGATTTAACAATCAAAGTCATGATATGCAAGATTACGCTGGTTTGAGGGCAGGCCACTAAACCATAAATGCAGCGAAGACTAACAGGCTGCGTGCGCGGATCAGTATGAGTCCACCGCATTGCAGCTAAAATAAAGCAAAATCAAACCTGCAGCTCCATGGATATTTGCTAATAGAACAAACACAAGATAATTACATGATGTAGTCCATCGTGAGTAAGCAGAGACTTGGGAGCTATGCACTGCAGAATACACATGATTTGAACTGAACAAGTACAGTACTCCCTTCGTCCCGATGTATTAGTCCTATGTGTGTCCCTAGGTCATCATTTTGACCTATATAAAATAAATTATATAATATAAAAATTATACTTTTAGAAAGTATAACATCCGAGGATTCTAATGATATATTTTTTATCATATATATATACCTTATCTAAAGTTAGTCAAATCAATGACCTAGGAGTACGCGCAGGACTAATACACCGGAACGGAGGGAGTAACAAAGATAGTTGGGAAATTAGATTCGTGTGCGAATTCCGTACCAGCGCAGCCTTTTGACTCTTGAGAGTAGAATGCGGCCAGGAGGCTAGTCAGGAACTCAAGGATTTATTTGACTCCTCTAGAGCAGTTTATAGAGCTATAACGCATCTGTTTTACTTTATAAATATTTAACAACAAAGTTCCTGTAGTGCCTGGTGCCATAAGAGGTACATGCAAGAATTATACTGATGTTTTGTATAGCCTATCTACCCTTATTTGTATGATCACTGAGTTACTTTTGTGTTCGGTTTTTACATTGCTTCATACGCTAACGTAATTTAACTTTGCTTGATTCAGCAGGTAAAAAAAATCCCTAGTGGATATGTGAAGCCCCAAGGATACAAGGCTGCTAAGGCTCAATTGCATGTAGCTTTTGTGAATCTTATCAAAGACTGGATCATGAAAGAGTTTATAGATTCCGGTTTCTTTCAACAAAGTCTATCTTTACCATGGTGTATTCTACGTCCTTTCAAAAACGGGAAATAAATTACAAGCTGGCGTGTACTGCCAACACAAGAGCAAGACATAAATTGCTGAATCAGGGGATTGTTTAACGGTGTATGCTGATAACAAACGAGCAAGGCACCCTGATGTCCATGGACAGGCAGAACCACGATGCCAATCACACACACAATGACACCCACATCAACCACCGGGGCCTTGCTGCCCACTGAGGAAAAACGCCAATCACCATGCCGCCACCACGACCCTAATTTTGAGCTAAACTTTTCGGTTCAACCTATTCTAACTTCCAAAATCTGAGTATAATTGCACGCGAGGAATTGGTTTGGAGAATGATTCTGAGGATCCAGACGACATTGGAACGTCCCACGCGAGGAAGTAGAGAAGGAGAATATGGGTCAGCAAGTCAAGTAGTAATACATAAGCTTCTAATGTTGATTGTCGATACGCTTGTAAGCTACAGGCAAACTATACAAAGCTAGATTGAGGTGATATGGTGGGGTATCCCCTAGATCTCCCCGATAACAAAACTAAGCTAAAGAACAAGCCATGCTTCTATTTGGACAAACCACATTAATAATCAACACTAGTTGGAGACAAATATGAATCTTTTGGAATTGAATATCGGTATCTCCACAAGAAGTAGGAGACACTGAAAGAACTTAGCATTTTAGCAATGTAGTACCCAAACTGCAAGCTGACGTAAAATTGCAAAGTGCCAGATCCCAACCTAGGACTGCTACTAAAATTAGATTAAAGATCTAGATCCAATTCATAGACTAGCTATTATCCACGGAAAACACACAGATCAGACAGAGGGAGGAAAAGAGAAGCTTCTGAGCATGCCTTGGCCGTGGGGAGTATTGGGCCTTGGCGGCCGAGGAGCGCTGGCGACAAAGCAGGGGGTCGATGGAGGGGATCCGGAGACAGAGCAGAGGCGGACGATGTCGACGCCTCCCTCAACCACCACCCGCCGCGCTGGTCGACCAGGGTGCCGAAGACGCCTGCAGCGCCGCTGTCAACCACCAAACCGCCATTGCCACCAATCCAGCCAGTCGACCACGGCGCCACTGATTCGACCCGCCAACGACGACGGAGCCAAGGAATCCCAGAGGGTGCAAAGCACAGACACCGCTCGCCGGCGGCCGCTCACAGGCTCGCCGCTGGCATGTTCTCTCAACCGCTCGCCGGCTCGCCGCTGCCATGTTCTCTCAACCGGCTCGCCCCATCTGTTATTGAAAAGCATGAGAAAAAGAATGAGGTGACGGGCCGGTGCTTAGCTACCAAAGCCCAGGATGGACACGTGAAAAGAAACCGTCCGGTAAAAATAATACGACGTGCGCACCGCTTGCCGCACTAGCAAAGGTTTGATGAACCCAACTGACCGAGGGCTCGGTTGACGGACGCGGGTGCAAAATTACTTATTCTGCACCGAGGGTTTAATAGAGCGCTTATATATATACTTCCTCCGTTTAAAAATATAAGATGTTTTAGGTTTGTAAAGGAGATGTATCTAGACACCTTTTACTGTATAGGTTCAAATGAATCTAGACACTAAAAGATGTCTAGATACATCTCATTCACAAATCTAAAACATCTTATATTTTCAAACGGAGGGAGGTTAGCGTGCACGTGCAACGCACGTAATCTCCCATTGCAATAACCATATACGGAAAAATGTAAATCATTTAGACCATAGTACAAATGTTGTAATTTAGTGAGGTTCAAGAAAACATTGCAAGAACATCCTAGCCAACTGTACAAGCTGACAAGCCTTGCTCTTACTTTCACATCTATTTGTTAGTGTTATAACTTAAGAATGAGAAAAGATCGTGGGTGAATCTGAAATCAACATTCACTTAATTAGGCCCAACATGACAGACATTTGATTTGGAAAAAAGTACTCTCACCATCTGCTAGAACCCTCAATTTATGAACCTCTATTTATTTACTTGAATTTACGAACCTCCATTACATAGAGAAGACAGACACATAATGGGATTCATGAACATCAGTCTGATACTTCAAGATAATCAAGAGTAACCTTCTCTACTGTAAAACAGCTAAAATTCAAAAAACCGCTGATCTTTAGAGTCAACTGTTATGTTGACACGATCATTCCCTCTGACCATAAGATTTTTCACCGGATTCTTTGAGACCTCATCGACTGATAGTGCTATTGGAACATGCAGAAACAGAAAATGAGAATTCAAGTCAAGCTTTTTTCGCCTTAGAAAGCCCTGTAAGAGCTTGGGTTACAGTTTCATAGTTTTAGAGTGGAAAATACTGCACCCGCCCTTGATTGGAAAGGCTCTCTGAGCTAGTTGTGTAGGGCTTTTATCTTATGCATGTACAGCGCTAGCTTTGTGCAGCCTGCTTCGGTTTCATCAAATACTTGCCAACATAGATAAAAGAATCTACACAACAGAACATTAGAAATATTAGCTCAGGACATTAAGCATGTAAAAATTGAAGTATGCAAACAATTATGTTGTATATATGGTAAGATCTTTGTCATTCTCAGGTGTATCACATCTCAGAATTTGATGCTCTTTTGCAAATTGTATGTCTCCTAAAGAACATCCAGCTTAGTTTGCCTAGAAGACTTGTAAACTGAATAATTCGGGGACTCACGGTAGTTGTTTCCAGCTGCTGCGAGTAGTCGTGCAGGGGCTTCTGCGTGCATATGTTGTATATCGTCCTATGACACATATGAAACAAATAGGGGGCGGCATCCGGGACAAAGAGGACTCAGGAACAGAGCATCTTGTAGTCACAGGAGCTAAACTCTGTCACTCCTGCTTGCTCTCAAGGATGTTGACGAGCTTGCCGGTGCACTTCTGCAAGAATGCCCACCCATCCAATTTTTAAGATTTAGAAACAACACGCACCTTCCATTTCTTGTGAAATAGAGGCTGCATAATTAGTTCAGACCAAAATAGACCCATGATAACATCATAAATTTGTTCACTAGGCTTCAGGGTTAGCAAGTCACCTCTCTGCATGCTAAAATCAAAATCAAATTTATGTTGTATTGAACAACAGACTATCTACATCAGTTTTGCTGACAAGCAAAAGTTCCAGTTAAATGAAAGTGTTTTCGCGTGAATAGATTATTGCTTAGCAGTTATACTCTTTTGTAACACAACTGCCTAACTGAGGAAATTCTGTGCAGCATGTAACATAAGATGAAAATAAGAACCCATCAAATCCCCAACTCTTTCTCTTGGCATCAAACAAAATATGAAATATTCTTTGGCTTGACTGCACTGGATCGTACTGTAGAAGGACAATCCCATTAACATTGCAAATAAAGAGGAAAATTGCAGCTTAGCATGTAAGAATTCATATCTTTTAATGATACTTATAAGAAGAAGGGATGTTGCAGTAGGAGAATATTACAACTCAAGGCCACAGAGACAGGGTGAAAAGCTGCTTAGCAAGGCACCTATACAATAAAAAAATCTACTGCATTTAACAATATACAGAGACCTATGTCATTATCGTCTAATTCTCTGTCCAGAACATATTCTTAAAGAAAAGATGGAAATTGATAGGGTGTGCACAAAAGGCGATATGTTACATATAATGGATTCTATATGCACCTTCAGTTCTGCACGTTCTTTTCAGATATATATATAGGGAATAGCATACATGGCTTGCAGATTGCAGCCTAAAAAGCCCTATTCTCCTACACAGACGAAAAATCACATCACAATTCCACCAAACTACACTCATACATCAGACGCCACAGCCTACCGATCATGACATGGTGGCAGTACACCAAGCTACTGTAATGAGACAATTCAGAAACATTACCCGCAAAAAAGGGATAATTCAGAAACACGGGAGATGGATGGTTGCCAGGAATCTCACCGGAACGGGGCACCCAAGCAGCCAAGCCTGAATCAGCGGCAGCAGGAACGCGAAAACCCAGCATGGGAAAGCCGGCAGCCCCCGAGCCCTCTCGCGTAATCCGAGCCCAGTAGCGACGGCAAATCCCGATCTCCTAGCGCGCGGACCCGGGCTGAGGCGTGGGCGCAGAGTGGCGCGAACGAAGAGGCAGGGGAGGGAGGGGTGGGATGGATGCGACGCAGCGCGGATAGGGCAGGCTAGCAGGGCGTGAGGTTACTATGGCGGCGGCGCGGGCTGGCAGCGGTGATAGAACAACGGCTTTTTGCCGCCGTCGGTAGGCACGGGCGGAATAATGCGGACGCATGGGTGGAATATTCCTCTGTCGGTGGAGTAGCTAAGTGCACACCATACAATACCGACTGTTAGATTGAGATTAGTTGGTCTATGCATGCGGTGTTGATTGGTTTACCGGGTCTGTGTACAATAAGCAGGGTGTCCCTAAGAAAACTAATGTTTGCTTGTTTAATAGTAGTGAATATATATATATATATATAAACCCTATTCAGCACCAGGGTGTAGAATTGTTATTCTGCACCCAATATATTTTTATGTTGTTAGATTAAAAAAAATATGTTTTGTATATGAATAATTATGTTCATATATTTACTATAACCAAAAATTTCAACATAAAAATAAAGTTTATGAGTCATTATAGTGTAAAAACACCAAAAAATACATATTTTACATCGTAATTTTATATGGCAAGAAAATAAAAAAATTATGTCATTTCTAAATTTTATTATGTTCTTCTTAACTTACAGAGTAAGAAACCGTGATGTAAAAATAATATACAGTTCTAAAGATACAGGGTGGGAGTAAAATAACTATTCTACACCCTGGGTGTCAAATAGCACGAATGCTAGATCTTTTATTATGCCCATGACACTTTTCTCTTTAGAGAGCAATTAACTCTGTCGCCGTTCTAGCAGACTGTCAATACTGAAATAAAGTGAATGGTTCCTTGGTAATGTAAATATGATGCAACACCACAAATAAATGCCTAACAAAGCCACCGGTCTAGAATGTAGCTTGTGTTTTTTTTCAAACTAGTATTAGTTTGGTACCATTAAGATATGCCTAGGTACCATCCTATAACTTGTATATGAAATAGATGCCAAGCAGAAAAGGAAACATTGCCATGCTTGATGTTTCTGTAAAAACTGCAAAGGTAACTGATAGTAATCAAGCTAATCATACGACAAAGTACTGTCAAATTTATTTATATTGATTTTAAAATTAGCCCATTCAACATATGTCCAGATGCTTTAAGACTCAAACACTATTTTGCACAAAACTAGACTTATTGTCTTTCTCCTTCGGTTCCCTTTAGGCACTGACTTGTACTTGCATATTTTCATAGACTAAAAGAAATCATGTAACAGAATTGTGCCACACCAGTGTATCATTTTGTTAGTACTAGTCCATTATAAATCTAGAACTTATGATGCTACAAATTCAAGTAGCTCATCATGATATCGTGAAAACTGAAAAGGAAGAAGAATGTCACCTCGTCAGGACAATTTGGGGTTTACGCCAGCCTTCAACAAGCAGATAACTTACCGAGCCATGAGGTTGCTGCCGATGATGGGGCCAGCCACCGTGCTCTTCGCAGCAGAGCCAACACAAGAATTCTGTGATGGTAGGCACCTGCCCGAGCACCCGCCACCTCGTAGCCGACCGTCTGTGTGGGCGTGGGGCACTCACGCCTCTCCACACGCCGCACTCCGACCTCTCGCAGGAAAACATAGCTGAAGTGGATTGTCTGGATGGCGACGATGAGCGCCATCCACACGTGGTGATCCTCCCATGGAATGCTTGCATTTCACGTCGTTTTCCCTATCCTGGATACCACTTCGCTGAGCACCTTCCCTCCCCTGCGCCAACCCTCACCGGGATTTTCCCCATCCACAATAGCTCCACCCCACCGTCGCCGGCATCTCTCTCTTCGTGCCGCCGCCGATAGAATCGAGACCAGAAATCACATCACGAAGGCACCCACGCACCCGAGGTGGACTCGTGGAAGAGGCGAGGGGGACACGCTCTGGTCGTGGTCAATGAGGACCACCAGAACACGGCGGCCTTGCAACTGGAAGCGACAGAGGCGGGTTTCATCGTGAGGAACGAGTTGGGCTATATTGGACCTAGCAGTAGGCCTTTTGGGCCAGGGCCGTCCAAGAGATTTTTAAGTACGGTGCCGATTTTACTGAGTAGTATAAATTATACTAGTCAACTTTTTAACACTAGTAAGCGTACACGTGTAACACACGGTATCATGTATAATAATCTCATTTCTAAAAATGATAAGTCCGCTGCCAACAAAAGGTGGAAGCTCATCTAACTTCTAAGAGACCTAATCATCATCTAGCCACGCCTGACGCAACGGCCGTGAAAGGCTAAAACTATCGCTCTTAAAGTGACCCACTAAGCACCACTTATCAAAATCCTCGATGATTTTAGCCGTAATAGTCGTCGCTGTCGGAGCGGCTCCATTGAAGACCAAAGTCGTTTCGGTGCCACCAGATGCACCAGAAGATGATTTTAGCGAGTTTTATACCGAGTCTGTCAAATGTGTCTCATGTCGAAAATATAAGTGCACATGTAAAACACAATTCAAAGACATGTCTTCACATTAAATTAACGACCATATAAATGTATGATAATTAGATAAAAATAGTTAAAAACCAACTAAGCAACATTATCTACTATTTATTCTTCAATGATATTTATTTATTGAAGGTCCATCTATTTATGCTCTTTATAATGCTTCGCTCCGTTGATTCTTTAGAGCCTCATTCTCTTTTTAGTTGGACACAAACAAAACGTAGTACTTCTAGAGAAAGCAGCAGGCGACATACGTCCTGATCGATTTCCCGCTCCAGCAACGGCAAAATCTCCATTGTGATCCCTAATGATGTTGTCCCATCCATCCATCGCAGTTAATTGCATTATCGAAGGCGCCATCAAAGAGATGTGCAGCAGACGGGCACCAGCCATATCAGTCATGTTTGATCGCGTCGCACTCATCTCCATTCCCTCTGTCTTTCTCTTCCCAGCCGACCTTGCACCACCATCAAATTAATTAATGAGTACTCTGTGAGAGGCTGAAGCTAATTAGCCCCGGATCCAATCCAAAGTAGAAAGATGATTTTCTGATCAACTGTCTTTCTCTTCCCAGCCGACCTTGCACCACCATCAAATTAATTAATGAGTACTCTGTGAGAGGCTGCAGCTAATTAGCCCAGGATCCAATCCAAAGTAGAAAGATGATTTTCTAATCAAGCCACCGCTGCTGCTGTGCGCTCAGACCTTGCAGACGACCTGCTCCTCAACAGAGAGCTTCTTGGATTACGCACTACCTAGAGCTGCGGGGTACTGCCCAGATCCAACTCGGTGCCGTTGGATGTCTCACATGTCGCGCTGCCTCATCCGTGCTTGGATCTCCGTCTGTCGTATTCGTAGTAGGGCGTAGACGGTGCCATGGCCCACTCCCGCCTCTCGATGGCACACATGGTTGGCGAGATTTGATCTTCTAGCTTGCGGTGACACAAGCACCGGGCAAGCGAAGGCGAAGGGCACCAATCTCCCCGATTTGATCGGCTCGTGCGGTGAAGTAAAGAAGAGAGGAAGAAGTAAATCGGAGTTACAAATTAACGGGGGCGCGTGTATAAGTAGTTGAGGGCTGACATGCAGCGGGGGCCGGGGGAAGAGTTTGGGTCGGACTCTAGCTGAGGAAAGTCATGACAAGCGCACGCGATCAATAACAAACCGGTATAATGGTATTGGTACGTTATATGCAGATTGGTGGGAGGGTAAAGCTGTCCAGAAAATGTAGATACTATAAGAAACGCTCATTTCTTTATTATTAGGTATAGATACTATATATTTATAGTTGGTTAGTGTACATATTGACTATAAGTTAGTTACAGGTGACATGAAAGTTTCTTATAGCCAATAGTTGACTCTATTATTAAACTTGCTCTTAAGAACTAAATAATTTGATAGAGGACATCATGTATAAAATTTTACATTATGCCTCGAATGAATCAATTAAGATCGTAACGTATTGACAGGATACATACCGTTATGAGTCTATGAGAACAATTGGAACTTTGCATTCCCATTTAATGATGTCTTTATTACTGGGTTTGTATGATCTGGTTTTCGTAGAGCAAATACAATAAGATCTAGTTAGCTGGATATAAGGATTAAAATATTATTGTTTTGCTTAGTTACATGAGTAAGACGATGAGATATAAGAAAAGCGGGCTCTAAACCGAGAGTCAGTTGTAGCACGTGCTCGTAGGCACCTTGTTAGTATATGAGGTGGATCATGTATTAATAAAGTAGTACTTTTCTATATCTACTTATTGTATTTGTTGACTATTAAGTTGAATGTAAGTGATGTGGCAATGACTTATATCTCACAACTGACTTTATTATTGAACTTACTCTTATGTGGACCATTCAACATCTAATGACACGTGGGATCTATGTTGCTTTGCTCAACATCCAAGTTTAGGTTTCACATGTATTCATTATTAAATTCCGAGTCAACCACAACTACAGCCAACTTTGTGCTAAAATTTGCCATATGGATATACATATTCATATTCAGGAGTGTAGGATATAAAATTCTCCATGAAATACTCCATAAAATTTAACACAACAAACCGTCGGGTAACATGCATGATTACGGAATTTGAATATATTCAACAAATATAATTAGTATCAATTTATATAAATAGCTTTATAAGAACTTCTAAAACCATAAAATTATCAAGACTGAACCTTTTTTAATCCCTTGTAACACATACATACACCCATCCTATTATCTACAAAAAGATTGCACACACACAACTAATTTGAAACTCTCAAATAAAAAATGCATGGAATACACCTAGAGGCGGACCTAGAAATTAGCCAAGCCCCGGACTGGTCCTTGTGTTTAAGCATTAAACTACTTTTTTACATAAATTTTACCAATTTTTAAACGAATTCTAGTACAGTTTTGACCCTAAGCCCAGGGTTATAGCACGGGCTGCCCTGTGTGCAGATCCGCCCCTGAATACACCCATCGGGCCGTCACCTACTCCTACCTATCTACACTCACTCGGAACAAAGCCGCAGTCAGAAACACCCGTCACCTACCTCGCCATCGCCCCACGACTTGCTGCCTGTCGTTCCCCATTCCGTACTCGGCCAGCTCCCTCTATCGACCTAGTCCATCCCCTTCGTCCCCACCTCCAGCGTGAGGACTGCACTCTCACTAGTAGAAAACAGGCCATCCGTTCGCGCCCCCTCAGAGCATTAGTCCCGGTTGCGCCACCAACCGGGACTAATGATGGCACGCGTCCCGGTTCGAGCGGGCACGGGGCCCGGAGGCATGCGTCCCGGTTGGTAAGGGGGCATACGTCCCGGTTTGTAACACCTTTAGTCCAAACCGGGACTAAAGGTTGGGCGTCAGCCACGTGGCGTGGCACACACCTTTAGTCCCGGTTTGTGTTACAAACCGGGACGTATGCTCCCGCCCTCTATAAATGCAACGCCCCAGCCCTCTGCCTCCACTCTGTTTTTTCTCTTGGTGGAAGGTGTGAGGGGTGTGCTATTTTTTTCCCCTATGCATGCATTCAAGGTGTTTGATGAAATGTTTGAGTGAATAATCCCGTTCAATTTCTCATAGAACAAAAATATAGAAGGTGTCCGAGACGCACTTGAGCTTTCTCCTCTTTATTTCCCTCGATCGAGGTTAGCAATCTTATCTTTTCTCTGTCATTGATACAATGCATGTGTCGATATGAATTGGTCATTTCACTATTTATGATGTCCTGTTTTTTGATAAACTTACTTATATGATGCAGATGAACGGTCGGGAATGGATGTACGGTGACCGGCGCGTAGCCGGGTATGAAAGGCGTGGATAAATTTATCGATGTGGCTACGACAAACAAAGAGAATGGTTTTATACGTTGTCCATGTGTTCAATGTCGGAACAACAAGGAGTACTCTTCCTCGAAAATCATTCGCGGCCACCTGATTATGAAAGGTTTCATGCCCAACTATAATTGCCGGAGCAAGCACGGGGAAAGAGGGGTTATGATGGAAGATGGTGAAGAAGAAGATGATGATAACAACTATCATCATATGTTTCCTGAATACAGTGATACTGCAATGGAAGACAATGGAGAGGAAGGAGGTGAAGAACGGGCACCAGATGAGCCGGCTGATGAACTTGATAGGGTCATTTCTGATGCAAAGCGAGACTGTGAAACAGAAAATGAGAAGTTGAAGTTAGAGGACATGTTAGAAGATCACAAGAAATTGTTTTACCCAAATTATGAAGATGGCAGCACAAAGCTCGGTACCACACTGGAATTGTTGCAATGGAAGGCAGAGTGTGGTCTAACTGACTCCTCATTTGAAAAGATGCTGAAAATAATAAAGCCGAAGTTTCCAAAACATAACGAACTTCCCGAGAGTACCTACGAAGCAAAGAAGACTCTTTGTCCTCTAGGATTAGATGTGCAAAAGATACATGCATGCATTAATGACTGCATCCTCTACCGCGGTAAGGAGTATGAGAATTTAGATAAATGCCCGGTATGCAATGCATTGCGGTATAAAATCAGACGAGATGACCCTGGTGATGTTGAGGGAGAGCCCCTCCGAAAGAGGGTTCCTGCTAAGGTTATGTGGTATGCTCCTATAATACCAAGGTTGAAACGCATGTTCAGAAACAAAGAGCATGCCAGGTTGTTGCGATGGCACAAAGAAGACCGTAAGAAAGACGGGAAGTTGAGACACCCTGCTGATGGGTCACAGTGGAGAAAAAACGAGAGAGACTTCCCAGACTTTGCAGGTGACGCAAGGAACTTATGGTTTGGTCTAAGTACGGATGGCATGAATCCTTTTGGGGAGCAGAGCTGCAGTCACATCACCTGGCCCGTGACTCTATGTATCTACAACCTGCCTCCTTGGTTGTGCATGAAGCATAAGTTCATTATGATGCCAGTGCTCATCCAAGGCCCGAAGCAACCGGGCAACGACATTGATGTGTACCTTAGGCCATTAGTTGAAGAACTCTTACAGGTGTAGGGCAAACCAGGTGTACGTGCGTGGGATGAGAACAAACAGGAGCCATTTGATCTACGAGGGTTGTTAATCGTAACCATCAATGATTGGCCTGCTCTTAGTAACCTTTCAGGACAAACAAACAAGGGATATAAGGCATGCACACATTGTTTAGATAAGACTGAAGGTACATATTTGTATAAATACAAGAAGGTTGTGTACCTGGCGAATCGACGATTTCTTCTGACCAATCATCCCGTAAGAAAGAAAGGCAAGCATTTCAAAGGTGAGGCAGATCACCGGAAGAAGCCTGAACTCCCTGCTGGTGATGATGTATTTGGTATGGTCAAGGACATAGAAGTAATCTTTGGAAAGGGCCCCGGCGGTCAATCAGTTCCGAACGACGTCGCTACAGGACACGCACCCATGTGGAAGAAGAAATCTATATTTTGGGAGCTGCCATATTGGAAAGTCCTACGTGTCCACTCTTCAATCAACGCGATGCACGTGACGAAGAATCTTTGCGTGAACCTGCTAGGATTCCTAGGAATGTATGGGAGGACAAAAGATACACCAGAAGCACGGGAGGACCAACAAATTATGAAAGACCCAAAGAACATGCATATACAAAACAAGACGGATAAAGGGCGTCACTTAAATCGTGCCAGCTATGCTCTTACCAAAGCAGAGAAGGAAATCTTTTTTGAGGTCCTTTAAAGTATCAAGGTGCCGTCTGGCTTCTCATCTAATATAAAGGGGATAATAAATATGGCAGAGAAAAAGTTCCAAAACCTGAATTGTTATGACTGTCACGTGATTATGATGCAGTTGCTTCCGATTGCATTGAGGGGGCTTCTACCGGAAAATGTTCGAGTACCCATTGTGAAGCTATGTGCATTCCTCAATGCAATATCTCAGAAGGTAACCAATCCAGATATTCAGCCAAGGTTACCGAAGGATGTGGTACAATGTCTTGTTAGTTTTGAGTTGGTGTTCCCACCATCCTTCTTCAATATTATGACGCATCTCCTGGTTCACCTAGTGGAAGATATTGCCATTCTCGGTCCTGTATTTCTGCACAATATGTTCCCCTTTGAGAGGTTCCTGAGAGTCTTAAAGAAATATGTTCATAACCGTGCTAGACCAGAAGGAAGCATCTCCAAGGGATATGGAACAGAGGAGGTCATTGAGTTTTGTGTTGACTTTATTCCTGACCTTAAGCCGATTGGTGTTTCTGACTCGCGGCATGAGGGAAGACTAAGTGGAAAAGGCACACTGGGAAAGAAAGCAATGATATCTAGGGACGGGGATTATTTCACTAAAGCACACTACATAGTTCTACATAATTCCACCTTGGAAGCTCCGTAAATCGAGGAACACAAGAATATTGTACGCTCCAAAAACCCGGGGAAGCCTGAATCATGGATTACAGATGAACACATGAAGTCTTTCGGTGGTTGGATGCGGACACATATCTTGAATGACCACTGTTGGAGATCAGCTATACTTGTTGGACGCGTCACCATCTTCTACTATATTGAATTTCCAAGGGTACAAAATAAATGGGAATACATTCTACATGATCGCCCAAGATAAAAAGAGCACCAACCAAAATAGTGGTGTCCTCTTTGATGCAACAGACGAGAATGGGAAAAAGAACACATACTATGGTTACATAGAGGAGATATGGGAACTAGACTATGGAGTCTCTTTTAAGGTCCCTTTGTTTCGCTGCAAATGGGTCAACCTGATGGGGAAGGGGTAAAGATAGACCAGTTGTACGGAATGACAACAGTGGATCTCAACAATCTTGGTTATAGAGATGAACCATTCGTCCTAGCCAATGATGTGTCTCAGGTTTTCTATGTGAAGGACATGTCCTCCAGACCGAAAAAAAGAAAAAATATGCAAACGAATACATCATATGATGAGCCAAAGCGTCACATAGTTCTTTCAGGGAAAAGAAACATCGTGAGAATCGAGGACAAGACAGACATGTCAGAAGATTATAATAAGTTTGATGAAATTCCGCCCTTCACAGTGAAAACTGACCCAAGCATTCCGTTAAGTAAAGAAGATGCTCCATGGTTACGTCTGAAGCGACACCATCCGGGACAAGGTACACGCTGCACGACATAATGTCGACACTCACCCCTATCACTAGTGTTGTCTGGCCCAGCCTGCCGAAATCCCTCCAACCGGGACTAAAGATGAACCTTTAGTATATTAAAAATCCGAACAATGAAAATCCTGTTTCAGAATGCTACCGTCACATTTTTAGACTCGCAATATGTGGCTTCTTCAGAGATCCAAATGACCGATGTTATGTGCTGAATCACGGTATAGTTTGTCATGTTGTGCCCATATTATGCATGCGTGTGGACATTGGTATAGAGAACAATGTTGCAGGAGGAAGTTTTCCTTTTTGTCGCACGGAAAAGCCCTTTTCCATTTTCCGAGCACAAAAAACGGGTCGTTTTGTGAAGTAACCACCAAAATACCGTTTCAGAATGCTACCGTCCCATTTTCCTAAAATACTAGACCACCTTACATGGACTATCTCCTAACCGGGACATCTCAAACCTTTTCGTCCATCCCGGATAAAAAGGACAAATGTCTGCCGAATCGGTAGGAAGTGGGTCCGGTTTGTACTACAGGTACATGATCTATCGCCCGTGATTTTTTGAAAAAATCATTTTTAGACTCGCAATATGTGGTTTCTTCAGAGATCCAATGCAAGTTCTAACGATGCTCGTCCCCTATCTTCATGCACACCGGTTCGACCATAGTTAGAAATTCAGATAATTCAAAACGAGCATAAAAATTCAAAAAAATCTGAACAATGAAAATCCTTCGCTTGGTTTCATATTATGTTACATAGTTGAAAGGAAAAATACCAGACTTGGTATATTGATCATATTTTGAAAAAACCTTCACAAAATGACCTATCATGTTCGAGGTTTCATGGCTTTCGGTCCAAATGACCGATGTTATGTGCTGAATCACGGCATAGTTTGTGATGTTGTGCCTATATTATGCATGCGTGTGGAAATTGGTATGGAGAACAATGTTGCAGGAGGAAGTTTTCCTTTTTGTCGCACGGAAAAGCCCTTTTCCATTTTCCGAGCGTAAAAAACGGGTCGTTTTGTGAAGTAACCACCAAAATGCCGTTTCAGAATGCTACCGTCCCATTTTACTAAAATACTAGACCACCTTACATGGACTATCTACCAACCGGGACATCTCAAACCTTTTCGTCCATCCCGGGTAAAAAGGACAAATGTCTGCCGAATCGGTAGGAAGTGGGTCCGGTTTGTACTACAGGTACATGATCTATCGCCCGTGATTTTTTGAAAAAATCATTTTTAGACTCGCAATATGTGGTTTCTTCAGAGATCCAATGCAAGTTCTAACGATGATCGTCCCCTATCTTCATGCACACCGGTTCGACCATAGTTAGAAAAATTCAGATAATTCAAAACGGGCATAATAAATTCAAAAAAAATCCGAACAATGAAAATCCTTTGCGTGGTGTCATATTATGTTACATAGTTGAAATGATAAATACCAGACTTGGTATATTGATCATGTTTCGAAAAAACCTTCACAAAATGACCTATCATGTTCGAGGTTTCATGGCTTTCGGTCCAAATGACCGATGTTATGTGCTGAATCACGGCATAGTTTATGATGTTGTGCCCATATTATGCATGCGTGTGGACATTTGTATGGAGAACAATGTTGCAGGAGGAAGTTTTCCTTTTCGTCGCACGGAAAAGCCCTTTTCCATTTTTCGAGCGCAAAAAACGGGTCGTTTTGTGAAGTAACCACCAAAATGCCGTTTCAGAATGCTACCATCCTATTTTCCTAAAATGCTAGACCACCTTACATGGACTATCTCCCAACCGGGACATCTCAAACCTTTTCGTCCATCCCGGGTAAAAAGGACAAATGTCTGCCGAATCGGTAGGAAGTGGGTCCGGTTTGTACTACAGGTACATGATCTATCGCCCGTGATTTTTTGAAAAAATCATTTTTAGACTCGCAATATGTGGTTTCTTCAGAGATCCAATGCAAGTTCTAACGATGCTCGTCCCCTATCTTCATGCACACCGGTTCGACCATAGTTAGAAATTCAGATAATTCAAAACGGGCATAATAAATTCAAAAAAAATCCGAACAATGAAAATTCTTTGCGTGGTGTCATATTATGTTACATAGTTGAAATGATAAATACCAGACTTGGTATATTGATCATGTTTCGAAAAAACCTTCACAAAATGACCTATCATGTTCGAGGTTTCATGGCTTTCGGTCCAAATGACCGATGTTATATGCTGAATCACGGCATAGTTTGTGATGTTGTGCCCATATTATGCATGCGTGTGGACATTGGTATGGAGAACAATGTTGCAGGAGGAAGTTTCCTTTTTGTCACACGGAAAAGCCCTTTTCCATTTTCCGAGCGCAAAAAACGGGTCGTTTTGTGAAGTAACCACCAAAATGCCGTTTCAGAATGCTACCGTCCCATTTTCCTAAAATACTAGACCATCTTACATGGACTATCTCCCAACCGGGACATCTCAAACCTTTTCGTCCATCCCGGATAAAAAGGACAAATGTCTGCCGAATCGGTAGGAAGTGGGTCCGGTTTGTACTACAGGTACATGATCTATCGCCCGTGATTTTTTGAAAAAATCATTTTTAGACTCGCAATATGTGGTTTCTTCAGAGATCCAATGCAAGTTCTAACGATGATCGTCCCCTATCTTCATGCACACCGGTTCGACCATAGTTAGAAAAATTCAGATAATTCAAAACGGGCATAATAAATTCAAAAAAAATCCGAACAATGAAAATCCTTTGCGTGGTGTCATATTATGTTACATAGTTGAAATGATAAATACCAGACTTGGTATATTGATCATGTTTCGAAAAAACCTTGACAAAATGACCTATCATGTTCGAGGTTTCATGGCTTTCGGTCCAAATGACCGATGTTATGTGCTGAATCACGGCATAGTTTATGATGTTGTGCCCATATTATGCATGCGTGTGGACATTTGTATGGAGAACAATGTTGCAGGAGGAAGTTTTCCTTTTCGTCGCACGGAAAAGCCCTTTTCCATTTTTCGAGCGCAAAAAACGGGTCGTTTTGTGAAGTAACCACCAAAATGCCGTTTCAGAATGCTACCATCCTATTTTCCTAAAATACTAGACCATCTTACATGGACTATCTCCCAACCGGGACATCTCAAACCTTTTTGTCCATCCCGGGTAAAAAGGACAAATGTCTGCCGAATCGGTAGGAAGTGGGTCCGGTTTGTGCTACAGGTACATGATCTATCGCCCGTGATTTTTTGAAAAAATCATTTTTAGACTCGCAATATGTGGTTTCTTCAGAGATCCAATGCAAGTTCTAACGATGCTCGTCCCCTATCTTCATGCACACCGGTTCGACCATAGTTAGAAATTCAGATAATTCAAAACGGGCATAATAAATTCAAAAAAAATCCGAACAATGAAAATTCTTTGCGTGGTGTCATATTATGTTACATAGTTGAAATGATAAATACCAGACTTGGTATATTGATCATGTTTCGAAAAAACCTTCACAAAATGACCTATCATGTTCGAGGTTTCATGGCTTTCGGTCCAAATGACCGATGTTATGTGCTGAATCACGGCATAGTTTATGATGTTGTGCCCATATTATGCATGCGTGTGGACATTTGTATGGAGAACAATGTTGCAGGAGGAAGTTTTCCTTTTCGTCGCACGGAAAAGCCCTTTTCCATTTTTCGAGCGCAAAAAACGGGTCGTTTTGTGAAGTAACCACCAAAATGCCGTTTCAGAATGCTACCATCCTATTTTCCTAAAATACTAGACCATCTTACATGGACTATCTCCCAACCGGGACATCTCAAACCTTTTTGTCCATCCCGGGTAAAAAGGACAAATGTCTGCCGAATCGGTAGGAAGTGGGTCCGGTTTGTGCTACAGGTACATGATCTATCGCCCGTGATTTTTTGAAAAAATCATTTTTAGACTCGCAATATGTGGTTTCTTCAGAGATCCAATGCAAGTTCTAACGATGCTCGTCCCCTATCTTCATGCACACCGGTTCGACCATAGTTAGAAATTCAGATAATTCAAAACGGGCATAATAAATTCAAAAAAAATCCGAACAATGAAAATTCTTTGCGTGGTGTCATATTATGTTACATAGTTGAAATGATAAATACCAGACTTGGTATATTGATCATGTTTCGAAAAAACCTTCACAAAATGACCTATCATGTTCGAGGTTTCATGGCTTTCGGTCCAAATGACCGATGTTATGTGCTGAATCACGGCATAGTTTATGATGTTGTGCCCATATTATGCATGCGTGTGGACATTTGTATGGAGAACAATGTTGCAAGAGGAAGTTTTCCTTTTCGTCGCACGGAAAAGCCCTTTTCCATTTTTCGAGCGCAAAAAACGGGTCGTTTTGTGAAGTAACCACCAAAATGCCGTTTCAGAATGCTACCATCCTATTTTCCTAAAATGCTAGACCACCTTACATGGACTATCTCCCAACCGGGACATCTCAAACCTTTTCGTCCATCCCGGGTAAAAAGGACAAATGTCTGCCGAATCGGTAGGAAGTGGGTCCGGTTTGTACTACAGGTACATGATCTATCGCCCGTGATTTTTTGAAAAAATCATTTTTAGACTCGCAATATGTGGTTTCTTCAGAGATCCAATGCAAGTTCTAACGATGCTCGTCCCCTATCTTCATGCACACCGGTTCGACCATAGTTAGAAATTCAGATAATTCAAAACGGGCATAATAAATTCAAAAAAAATCCGAACAATGAAAATTCTTTGCGTGGTGTCATATTATGTTACATAGTTGAAATGATAAATACCAGACTTGGTATATTGATCATGTTTCGAAAAAACCTTCACAAAATGACCTATCATGTTCGAGGTTTCATGGCTTTCGGTCCAAATGACCGATGTTATATGCTGAATCACGGCATAGTTTGTGATGTTGTGCCCATATTATGCATGCGTGTGGACATTGGTATGGAGAACAATGTTGCAGGAGGAAGTTTCCTTTTTGTCACACGGAAAAGCCCTTTTCCATTTTCCGAGCGCAAAAAACGGGTCGTTTTGTGAAGTAACCACCAAAATGCCGTTTCAGAATGCTACCGTCCCATTTTCCTAAAATACTAGACCATCTTACATGGACTATCTCCCAACCGGGACATCTCAAACCTTTTCGTCCATCCCGGATAAAAAGGACAAATGTCTGCCGAATCGGTAGGAAGTGGGTCCGGTTTGTACTACAGGTACATGATCTATCGCCCGTGATTTTAAAAAAAAATCATTTTTAGTCTCGCAATATGTGGTTTCTTCAGAGATCCAATGCAAGTTCTAACGATGCTCGTCCCCTATCTTCATGCACACCGGTTCGACCATAGTTAGAAATTCAGATAATTCAAAACGGGCATAATAAATTCAAAAAAAATCCGAACAATGAAAATCCTTCGCGTGGTGTCATATTATGTTACATAGTTGAAAGGAAAAATACCAGACTTGGTATATTGATCATGTTTCGAAAAAACCTTCACAAAATGACCTATCATGTTCGAGGTTTCATGGCTTTCGGTCCAAATGACCGATGTTATGTGCTGAATCACGGCATAGTTTGTGATGTTGTGCCCATATTATGCATGCGTGTGGACATTGATATGGAGAACAATATTGCAGGAGGAAGTTTTCCTTTTTGTCGCACGGAAAAGCCCTTTTTCATTTTCCGAGTGCAAAAAACGGGTCGTTTTGTGAAGTAATCACCAAAATGCCGTTTCAGAATGCTACCGTCCCATTTTCCTAAAATACTAGACCACCTTACATGAACTATCTCCCAACCAGGACATCTCAAACCTTTTCGTCCATCCCTGGTAAAAAGGATAAATGTCTGCCGAATCGGTAGGAAGTGGGTCCGGTTTGTACTATAGGTACATGATCTATCGCCCGTGATTGTTTGAAAAAATCATTTTCGACTCGCAATATGTTGTTTCTTCAGAGATCTAATGCAAGTTCTAAATGAACCATTTTTCTTCCCGCGATTTTTCTTCCCGCCATTTCTTCCCGCCAGTTCTTCCCTCCAGTTATCTTCCTGCCATTTCTCACTATATATATGTAGGGTTGGCCTCCATTGTCATTGCACATCTCTAGACTCATATCTGCAACCTCATCACTCTTTCCCATGACTTGCACCGTAGCACTAACTCCCAGGGAGGCGGAGGCGCTTTGCGCCTCGAACTACCCCTGCCCGCCGGGCTACTGTGTCCCCGTCGGCTGGATGCTGAGCGCCGGAGGCGTGCCGGTTTCTCCTGTCCCTCTAGGTGTGGCGCGTCGGATGGCCATCACGAACCACTACTACTTTGAGTTCACGCCGGAGCAGCGGAGGAATCCCAAATGGCATCCCGACTATTTCCCGACTTGGAAAGCCTTCTTCGTGGATCGGCGTGAGAGGGCGCTCGCCAGGCATGAGGAGGACGGCCCACCTCCTCCGAACTTCAACGAGGCCGGCCGTCGGCTGTGATAGCGCGGCCGGACTCTCCAGAGCGTCATGGCCTATGACACGGCCGCCGACTCTAGCCCCCGCCTGCGCTACCCTCAAGTCCATCCCACTCGTACTCAGCCTTCAAGATTCAACTATGGCGACCCCGACGATGACAGCGACGACGGCCGCGGTGAGTACGACGACTACAGTGGCGAGTATTACAGATGTAGGCAGGAACATGACTGAATCACTCCAACATTGCAAAACAAGTTCGGCCGATTGTGGCTTAATCTGGCCATGTATCTTAATTTTCAGTTCTTCTATGTAACTTTGTGTTAGTTGCGTTATGTACTTTAATTCTAGTTCTATCCTAATAAAATTTTCTTTCCGTCCATTATTTTCCGTCCTTTTTTCCGCCCATTAATATATAAAAAATATAAGTTAATTCAAATCCAAATTAAAAACAGAAAATGGTTTTGAATTACTTATTCAAATCCAAACACTTTTTATGTTTAAAGTTTTTCTAAATTCCAAATTTAATATTAAAAAAATATAAGTTAATTCATTTTTAATTGTAGATGGTTCATATTTTAAATGGTTACATTAATTATTTTTTAAAATAGAAAATGGTTTTGAATTATTTATTCAAATTCAAACACTTTTTATGTTTAAAGTTTTTCTAAATTCCAAATTAATATTCAAAAAATATAAGTTAATTCATTTTTAATTTTAAATGGTTACATTAATTATTTTTTAAAAATAGAAAATGGTTTTGGATTATTTATTCAAATTCAAACACTTTTTATGTTTAAAGTTTTTCTAAATTCCAAATTAATATTCAAAAAATATAAGTTAATTCATTTTTAATTTTAAATGGTTCATAGTTTAAATGGTTACATTAATTATTTTTAAAAACGGAAAATGGTTTTGAATTAGTTATTCAAATTCAAACACTTTTTATGTTTAAAGTTTTTCTAAATTCTAAAGTAATTATCATTTAAAAAATATTACAAATTTAAACCCCAAAATAAAAAATAAGGCGGGAACAAAGAGAAAATTTCTGAAAAAATTTAAAAACAGGGTCATATGTCCCGGTTGGAGCCACCAACCGGGACTAAAGACCCTGCGCGCGCCAACCCTTACTCTGCTGAAAAAAATGGAGTATACGTCCCGGTTGGTGGCTCAAACCGGGACGCATGACCCTTTAGTCCTGTTTGAAGCCACCAACCGGGACGTATACTCCCCCCTTTATAACTTGCGCGCCTCTTCTTCTTCTTCTTCTTCCCCATCTCACTTCTCTGCTTCTTCTCTGCTTTCATCGACGACGCCGCCAGGCTGCCCGCGCCCGCCGTCGTCAGCGCCGCCGCCTCCGCCTCCGTCTCCGGCCGCGCGCCCTTGGTCGTCTCCGTCATCCTCGCACAAGCGCTCCGGCCGCAACCGCAGCGCGCTCCGGCCGCCTCTGCCTCCGCCTTCGCCTCCGCGCCGCCGCCTCCGTCCTCCGTCTGCGGCGCGCGCCCTCCGTCTTCGTATGCGGCCGCGCGCCCTCGGCCGTACTCCGTCATCCGCGCGCACCCTCGGCCGGCCGTACTCCGTCATCTTCGCTCCGGCCGCCATCGCCGCCCGTGTCCAGCGCCGGCCGCCATCGCCTCTCCCTCTCGTCCTTCTCCGACCGCGCCGCCCGCGTACGTCCAGCGCCGGTATACCACCCGATCGAGAGAGGCTCTTTTATTAGTACCGTGTATATAGATTTTTTGACATGTGTATATACTGTGTATTTTTTTGACTTGTGTAGATGTATTTAGATTTTAGGTGTGTGTATGCATATATTATTTTATTAGGTGTATGTATATATTATTTTAGAGGTATATTATTCTAGGTGTATGTATATATTATTTAGATTTTAGGTGTATAGTTGTTAGATGATTTAGGTGTGTATTTAGATGATGTAGATCCCGACGCGCGTGCGCAATAGTGATGATATTTAATTGATGATTATTTTAGTTGATATGATCCCGACACGCGCGCACATGGAGACGTGTCGCCGGCCGCCCCGGCATCACCTCTGTTCGCCGCCGTGCATCCTCGTGCATTCTCTCCCTCTTTCTCCCCCTCGCGTGCGTTCTCTCCCTCTCTGGCCAAACCCTAGCTGGCCCTAGTAGCCGGCCGTCGTGGTGAGCTGCTGGTTCTCGTGGACCCTATCTCTCGCCCCCTCTCGCTCTTGTTCCTCCTCCCTGTCGACCACCTGCCACCACCGTCGCTCATCGTCGTCGTGCTCCCCTCTCCGGTGACCTTTTCGAGGCGGCGCCGCTACTCTTTGGCTCGCCTCAACCTCCTCTCTCTAGCACGCACACGCACACGGCCTAGCTCGCGCTCCACCGCCGTCCCCTTTGTCGTTCTGAGGCTCACCGGCGTCAATGACATCACGGTGACGTCACCCCGGCGTTGTCACGTGGTCAACCCCAGTCAACCTGGCCTGGGTCCCACCCTGTCCACGTGGAGGATGAGTTGGCCTAGGGCCCAACTGTCTGTCTCTCTGGCTAGCTGTAGCCCGGGTGTAAAAAGTATATAAGTTGGTTTTACCTTTTTAAGCTATAATCATGCATTACTAATCAAAATGTTCAGAAAAATGAGTTCTACCTTTTTAAGCTATAATCATGCATTGCTAATAAACTTTAATGACAAGTTTAATTAGAGAACTAAATCAACCCCTCTCATGTGTTTCCGGAGTTTCCCGAGTTAGGGTTTTCAACCCTCAGAACCCCGTTTAAATTGCCGAGCAAGTTTTAGGGTTTCATTTCAATGCAATTCAACTTGTCATATCATCATCCTTGTTTGAGCATTCGGCCTATACCTCCTCCCCGACCGCCACAACGCCTCCGTCTCCGTCCATCGCCACGCGCTCCAGCCGCCCCTTCCCTTTTAGTGTGTATGTATATATTGTGTATGTATATATAGTGTGTATGTATATATTTTTATTATTATGTATGTCTATATTAGGGTTTCTCTGAATTAGGGTTTATCCATTTTGACTTATCCGTTTTTCCACCTATGCAGAAAATATGGACCCACACGACAGAGACGAAGAAAAGGAAGAGTTGATCCAAGGTGTGATCCGCGGGGAAGAAAATTTAGATGTATCGACGTTTCTGAACAACTCCGGTGAGGGTGATCCTATTTTTGCCGGAATAGACGACTTGTTTGAGGTTGAAGGTGTTGCCTTCCGCGAGGGAGAAGGCGATGCCTTGTGTAATCGAGAAGACGACCGCTCTGGCGAGGTGCATGTAATATAATTAATTCATTAATGAATCATCTGCTATCTATATAGAAATAGTAACGACGATCTTTCTTCTTTTAGCCCTCCGGATCGAACAAATCTACTGAAAAGAGCTTACGAGGCCCAACCAAAAAGTTGGGAGACCATGAGAGGTTCAGGATCAAAGATGTCGCTGAAAACGTCAACCGACGGCTCCCGAAGTTGTCGCAAACAAATTTGTGGCACAATGCAGAGTAATCGTTAGGGACTTAATCCCGATCACCATTCGAAATTGGAATAGGCCTGCTGATGCGGAAGAAGAAGGAACATGTTTATTTGTCCCTAACCACGCCAAAGATTTACTATGGAAGAGGCTCATGGTTAATTTCAAACTACCGAAGATAGAGCTGGATACAAATGCGGAGGATCCAGTTGAGGACGCCTTAAAACATGGGAGAGCCATGGAGGCTAAGGTCAGGGAGTGGGCTTTGAAGAAGATGGCCCAGTTTTTCACCAACTGGAAGAAAAGATTGCACCTTGACTATGTCGTGAAAGAGAAGACTCCCGATTTCAAGAATATTCAGTTTGAGAAGATAAAACCATTCTGGGCTGAGTTTGTGAAATACAAGACATTAGAAAAAGCTAAGAAAATGTCTGCAACGAATAAGTTGAATGGTGCTAACAAGAAGTATCACCATACTATGGGGCAAGGTGGCTACAGGGCTGGCATTCCTAAGTGGGAGAAACTTGAGAATGAACTGCGTGCTACAAAAATCACCCCAGAGACAGACGATTGGGTAGAACGTTCAAGGAATTGGTTTTACAGGCATGGGGGCACGTTGGACTCGGAAGGGAAGTGTATATATAACATACGACATAAAGAAGACCCCTTGCCAATCGAGAAGATGAGAAAAGCAGTAAAGGCTGTTAAAGATGGGGACTTCATTCCCGATAGAGAGAATGATGAGCTCACACTCGCCCTTGGAAATAAGGAACATGATGGATGAACACGAGGCACAAGCGGCTCCAAACCATGGAGGACTGGGTTTCCCGAAGAGAGGAAGAAATATCCCGATAGAAGCCGTCAGAGGAGAAAGGACAGGGCGGAAGTTGAAGCAGATATTCAGAAAGAGCGAATGCGTATAATTGAAGAACGAATAAAGCAACAACAAGATGAAATTAATGCACTTAAAGAGCAAAGTACTACCGGCCCATCTCAGCAGCACACTGCATTCGATGCTACCGGCCTATCGAATAATCGAAAAAGCAGTTTGGCTTCCACCGAGGTCCCGGGTGATGACAATGGCGATGCCGATGGTGCACCAACGATGGCTCCTGTTGGCTACCCAGTGGATGATATCACAGAGATGACACACTGCGAGCTACATGTCAAAGTTGTGAACATATCAATGAAGGTGGCGGTCGGCTATGCCTTACCAATTGGACCCACACCAACTTACTACTGTCGTCCGGTTCCAGAGGGCTACGCTGTTGTCGGGGTGGATGAAATCATGCCCACCTTTGAAGTTTTGAAGCTTGACTACCCTGCAGGTGAAGGGGATGTGACTGAACTGGGAGACGCAAAAAACGTCACCATTCTATGGCCAAAGGAATGTATCGTGCTTCAAAATCACACGACAAGGCCATCTTCGCCGCCGCCTCACCCGTCTCCAGCGAGGTCGTCGCCGCCGCGGCAGCCGTCTTCATCGCCTCACCCGGCTCCGCCGCCTCACCAATCTCCGGCGCAGCCATCGCCGAGGGAGCCATCACCGGGGGAGCCATCCCCGGCGCCTCAGGATAAAAAGCGTAAGCGTATCGCTACTCTGCGTCGTGGTAAGCGATCGCCGAAACGTAAACAAGAGCCTCTTCCAAAAGTACCAAAGGTTCCTCCCAAGAGAGCTTATGACTGTATTGAAGAGGAGACTGCGGTGATCGTTGATGCGGAAACGACAGCGTTTTTCGTTAAGCTAAGGCGGCCGAAAGAGCCAGAGTTCCCCAGCACCAAAGAAGAAAAAGCCAAAGTGTTGAAAATGCTAAAGTCTCTTCATCAACCTGAGCCAAAGCTGTCATCAGACTATGAGAGTTCTATTCTCAAGTCACATGCGGCACAAAAATCCTCGAAGAGCAGTACTGATGCAAGCGAGAAATCTGTTGCCCAGCTCGGAGAACAAGCAAAACAGTCTTGCGCCCCTCTCAAGGTGATTTCCCAAACCAATGAGGGGTCGAGCAAATATGGGGCCGAAGAGCAGTATGATCCAGAGGTAGTTGCACAATACGGAGAAGCTGCCGCTGCTCAAGGTATGAGTATTGCCCAGTACTTATCCCAGTTAGAGTACTTCCCCGTGAGTGAAGTAGCATACAAATACCAGTATGGAAAACCTCTCGTCAAACCTGAAGAGGTAAATAATCTTCCAACAAAAATGCGAAGATTGCATAACTAGTACTTGCATGCCACAAAGGCCGGGTCTAACTGGATAGTGCTGAAGGTTACAAAAAAGCATTATGGGAAAGATATAGATGACATGATATCCATTGAATTTGATGAACTATTTCAATTATTCAATCAAGACGCCTTGGACAAATCGATCATCAGTGCCTATTGTCTGTAAGTACTAATTATGTAATTAATTTAGTCTCCAGCTATCTCACCTTGTTTATTGCATGTATAGAATCATACTGTAATATGCAGAATGAAGATTCTCGAATGCAGCAGAGGACAAATCTATGAAATTGGCTTCATTGACCCATATTGGGTTCATCAAGCTAATCTCAAAACAAACCCCCAGGATACGGAGGATAATATAGTACACGCGTTAAGGTTTCAAGAAACCAGAAGGGAAATACTTTTTCCTTACAACTTCGAGTGAGTGTTATTGTCTTGTATACACTTTCTATTTCGCTTACTCGATGTTAAGTATATAATTGATTAGTTATGCATTCACAGCTACCACTATATTCTGTTAATCATTCAACTTGACAAAGGGCGTGTACTAGTCATGGACTCGAAACATAAACCCCTTGAGCAATGGAAGGACATGCAGATACTTCTCCAGCGGTAATTCTAATCATTACGACACTATATCAGCAACGTTCGTGAATTTTATGATATCAAGTAATTAATAACTTATTTTATTCGTTTTCTTTGCCGGACAGCGCTTGGAAAAGGTTCACCAACAAGGCTAGGGGTGTTTGGAAAGCGGAGCTTATATTTGAAGCACTAGATGTAAACACCACTAGCTATGTCCGCGCATCTCTTTGATTCTAGTTTTGATACAGTTATTATCATGCTTGATTATTATTTTGATTGAACTATGTTCTCGTAAAGTGCCTGACGCAGGGACCAAGTAACAATCTATGTGGATACTATGTTTGCGAGTTCATCCGGCAGACGTGCGATGAGAAGGGCAGAAATTTAGAGCAACTCCACGTACGTAAACAATTTCCATAGTTTTTAATTACAATCAAATTGTGTTTAGTTTCATTCATATAGGCTGACTCCTTTTTTAAATCAGATCGAACATCTACGGGACGGTCTTCTGCCAAAGGATCGCGTACGAGCAATTCATGAGTAATTGGCGGGATTCTTGGATGCAGAAGTCCTAGACCCAAAAGGGGAATACTATTCGGCTGTGTATAGACAATAGGGATTGTACAAAGAGCAACTTTTGTATGTAGTGCATGAACTCGATCCGTGTATCGAATGTAATATTGTCATGATGATCTTGTGTAATATAATGGTTCCTTCATTGATGAGTGCAAAACACTAAATAAACAATAAATCAACCTAAATGAATTCTCTGCCGCGGCACAAGAAGTGGCCAAAATGCTGCCGTGGCAACAAAAGTGGCCAAAATGAATTCTCTGCCGCGGCAGAGAAATGTGCCAAATCTCTGCCGCGGCAGAAGGTTATTTGTCCCGGTTCGTGTTACGAACCGGGACGGTTGCTCCACCCCCTCGCCCTCTGCCGCGGCCACGTGTACCCCCATTTGTCCCGGTTGGTGGGGCAACCGGGACTAAAGGTTGGGGCTTTAGTCCCGATTGCCCCGTCCCGGTTGGGCAACCGGGACTAATGCCCCTTACCAACCGGGACGCATGGCACGTTCTCCACCAGTGTCTCCTGCTCTTTCCTTCCCCTTCCCGTCGACTCTGGTCGCCGAAGTGTTCTAGGAGGTGCTCGAGCTCATCATGCTCGCGGGCAAGCCAGCCCTAGGCGTCATCGAAGGAGGATGCAGGGGCGCGGGACTCGTGTATACCGGAATAGCGACCGTGGCCATTGCGCGTCGGAGAGCTCCACATCGGCGGCCGACGGGGATGAGCACCGAGTGGGCGTCGATCCAGCCTAGTACCTCCTAATTCGTACCATCCCCGCTCACTGACTCCACCCTACTCCTTCCCGGGCTCGACACCCGTGGCATAGAAATTGAGGTGCTACCGTAATGGGCCTCCTCGAGCTCGACACTCGCGGTAGAAGGATTGGGCTGTTTCCGCCATAGGGCTCTGGCGTCAACCATGGAGTCCAAGGTGAACGACACCCTGCCCTCCTTGAACTGTGATCTGAAGGTAAATATTCTAAAATCTTGATGTTATGGTATGTTCGGAGATCTTGATGATTAATTTGGGGGAGGAGATTGTTGCCTGTCAGAGAGGACTTCGTTGGAAACCCCAAGAGCAAGGTGTGATGAGCACAGCAGCAAGTTTTTCCTCAGTAGAGAACGAGGTTATTGAACCAGAAGGAGGAAGGAAATGTCACACAGGTGTTGCTAGCAACGCGGAGACCTGCACAACACAAACTCAAGACTTTCCCCAACGAATCAGTGAGGTTGTCAAGATCACCAGTTTGCTGTAACAAAGAATTAAACATATGGTGTGGAAGGTAATGGTTTGCAGCAAGTAAAAAAGTAACAGTGTAAGATGTATCAATGGTAAAGATTGGACCGGGGTACATAGTTCACTAGAGGTGATCTCCTTAGATAAACAACATGGCATGAAGGGTAAACAAATTACAGCAGGGCAATTGATAGGAACTGAGCAAGGCATAACAATGCAATTACTAGTCAGAAAGATCCTATGAGATTCGATTTGGCAATACAACAACATACATAGACCGCCATCCAACTGCATCTATGACTAGAAGTCCACCTTCAGGTTATCATCTGAACCCCCTCCAGTATTAAGTTGCAAGCAATAGACAACTGCTTTAAGCAAAGTATGTAAGGTAAACAGTCCACATGTTCCTTGAACAAGAGATCGTTGTTTTCTCCCTAGCAGCAACAACACATCTACAACCGAAGAGATTTCTGTCACTTCCCTTGGAAACTAGAGGCATGGACCCACTATCGAGCATAAATACCCCCTCTTGGAGTCACTAGCAACTACTTGGCCAAGATAGTTGTGACACCCCCGGGATCAGGGCTAAACAAATCTCAGACCTTCGTCTGACATAAGCTTAACCTTGAGCTCGAGGATATCAAGTGAAGAGTCGGTAACACAACAGTGACCCTACGACACAAAATTATTACAACAAGCTCATAACTGAGCAGAGAACCAAATTATTACAAGCAGAGGTCACTGACCACAAACATCAAACAACGGAAGGCAAATTATGCTATTAAGTATAGCAAACTTAACAAATAGCCTAAGAGTCCTGAAGCATAACGATGACGTCCCAGCCCATAGATTCTAGGCTGCCGGCCTGGAACCCCAAGTTACTCGTCGGTGTCGATGTAGTACCAAACTGATCTTCATGGGAACACTTACTCTGCCAAAAGTATCAACAAAGCAAGGGTGAGTACAGGGTGTACTCCGCAAGACTTATGGTTGGTGGAGTTGTTTTGCATAAAGCCATCTTTATTTATAAAACAAGAAGGGAAAGAAGAATCTCGTCTAATCAGAGTATTTTAAAAAGGGATAAGAGAGCGACATCTCTGAAATATTGATCATCATCTTTTGATATCCACCAAATCATCATAATATCCTGAACTAGGATCACCCCCTCGTACCCATGAGGAAGCATCCTTAAGAACACGTTGATCTACCAAGTTTTATGATTAGGTTCAAGTTCTCTATGATCTTAGAGTGTGGTCGCCAAGTCGTTCATAACCGTGAACACGAATTTTCGAAAAGATTATTACCCTGCAGGGGTGTACAACTTTACCCACACGTACTAACCTTCTCTTAATGCCACATGATTAGCCCTCCTCCTTGGAAGGCCGGCAGAGGGTGGTTAGACACGACCTTTACCATGCTTTCGCCGAGACCATGAGTCACGCAATAAATATGGTTCCACCGTAACAGGTCAAATCTCGAAGCCGATACTTAAAGATGTGAGGCGAGGTTGGTTTACTAGGGACGCTATCTACCCCAAGCAACCCGGTCCACGCTTCCCTACCTGTTATGAATGCACCTCCTTCGAGAAGATCTAGAATGCATGTCGAATGGAACACCCGAACTATGTGACTCATGGAATCTACTAGGCAAGTTAGTTTCTCGTGAGGTTTTCCAGGCCCCGTGTGGTTGTACGCTCGTCTTGGTTCCTGTAACATCCCAGGATTAGCACCTAGAATTATAGAGGACACATGTTTGTGCATTGCATTCATGCATAAGAAAATCCGGAGAATTTTCGCGTAAAACTAAAGAAACTATAGAGGGATCGATATCTCTCTTGCTCCGATAGAAACATCACAGCAAGTGCGATGGATTTCGACATGACCTCTATCGTACTTATGTGTTTAAGGGGAAAGTAATTCAATTTGAATACTCAAAAGATATATTTGAATTATAAAATAATAGGTAGAAGTAAAAATAAATGAATTACAATAATACAGAAATAATTTAATTCTTATTTATAAATAGGATATAAATATTTACGAGTTCTAAGTTACATTATGAAAGAAGACGTTTACTTTGTTATCATCATATACATAATATTACAAGAATAAGCTACAAATACTACTTATAAATATTACCCTAAAAATATTTTACAACATCTATTGAACACTAATATGAGTAAAGAATGAAACTTTACTTTAACAAAAAATAATACCTTTATACAAAAATAGCATTACTCAATAATATGATATTTTTACACTTTTGAATAAAATGAAATCATACAATAATAATCCAGACATATATTCATATAGTATTGCTGTTCTTTTACAATAAAAAAAATGAAAGCATATTACAGGAGACAAATAAATTTAAAAAGGAATTTCTTAAGTGAAATAATATTTATTACAAGGATATATATATATATACAATGTTCTTTATAGATGATAAAGTAAATTACAAAAGAAGTAAGTAAAAATCTAAAGCTAAACTAATCTTCACTTTCCCCATCTTTTGAATCCTTCATTTATATTTCTGATCTTACACCTGCAATTAAGAAAAAGAAGAATAAAAAGAGAAAAATAAGAAATGGATTAGTGGTTAATTTTTGCTCTCAGTATGATAGTGAAATGCACTGTTGGACACATCATTGAGCTTTTTAATTGAAGGGGCAAGTTTCACCAATGTGTGTATCTGATCTTATCATAAAAGGAGGCTTCAGGCTTAGCATCATAAGCCATGGGGGCAAGTTTCACCATGGTTTCATATAGTAAAAAATTAAGAAGTAAAAAACCATCCAGAAATATCAAGGAAATACTTGATCTGATCCATGAGTCACAGCAAGCAAGCAAGCTTCTCACACAACCATGCATATGGGTGTGCTGTCAACACAGCAGCAGCCCAGGAAGGAGACAAGAGAGCCAGCTTATGTACAAAAAGGGAGTGAACCAGCCGTAGCAGCAAGCTACCATATCCTATCCACACTTCAAAGCACATTCCCCATTCCATCCTCTCATCATCAAACCAAGAATGCTTAGATCATTCCACAAATCCACCACTTAATCATTATCTGGTTGCTTACTTAAGCCTTCCAAGAAAAGATCAAGTCAGCACAAGGAGGAGAAGATCAAGATCAGCAGCCTCACAAGAAGGAGTAGATCAAGATCAGCAGCATCACAAGTAGTAGTAGACCATGATCCCCAATAGGCCACCAACAACAGGTACCAGTCCAGAAATAACACTTATATCATGCAACACTTGTTCTTATTAGCTTGCATCATCTGATTCAAAAGAAATAATGGCTAGGATACAAATCATCCAAATCCCAGCTACCCTTCAACTATAGATTGTCTAGAAGGATTATAAGGAGACTTCTCTCAATCTTCGTAGGGTTGCTATGCAAGGCTCATCACAGAGAAGTGTAGAAAACCAAAAATAAAACCATAGTATCTGTTCTTAATAAATTTCCACCTCAGACTGAGAATCATAGGTCAGGGGCAAATCCATCTAAAACTTTAAGGGCATCTAGATGAATGAAACTATGTTCAGGGCATTCCACAGTAACAACTCAACAAGTAGTAGATCACAGTAGGTTACTGGAATAGCAAAAGAAGAAATCATCTGCTAACAAGCAGAATATGTGTCCATAACATTTCCCCACACAGAATCTAAAACTCATCTGTTAGCTCTCCTTATTTATACACATCAATAGGTGTATTTAAGCCTCAGCCTTTTGCATCACTGGCTAGAGAATTTTAGATCATTAGCCACATATAAATTCATCTCAAATCAGTGGTTCCATTTCCATTTATACAAGTACTGGAAATACAGCAAATTATTCTAGTTATAAAACCACTAGGCACACTCAATTCAGAGGTACCACAATGACATCTATACCAACATAAGCCACCACTGGATCTTGCCACATCATTTTCCTAACAGATGTTCTAGGAATCAGGTGTGTAAATTATTTCATTATAGATAAGTTCTATTAAACATATCCTTTCTTAAAATCTCAAGCAAGAATTCCTTCATCATTTGCTTCTACAAAACTTAAGCCTCAACTTAAGATATCATGGACTAGGGAGGGTCCAAACTTCTAACCATCAATGTTGTAGCATGGTTGTATATATAATCTAGTCCATGTGCATCCTCCAAGGAGGTACCACATCAGCCAGAACAGTTGCTTAAAGCCAAGTATGGCATATATGCAATAGCCAGGAAACCAAAGAGGCACCACTAGCCTAGATTGCAGCAAGTCATATTACAACAAATGTCTTATTCCAAGTCCATCTACTGCAAGCTAGCTGATGCATAACATCTATACCTGGATTACATCAATAAACCCAAATCAACCCAGGCTGATTTACAAGTTAATCAACCACCACATAGTTAAAAATAATACTAATGTGTCATCAGCCAGTAGCAAGCCGAGGTCAACATATAAATGACAAATCCAGAAGTCATTTAGCTTAAATCAAACTAACCAAATACCCATAGATAATTTTAGCAGTAAAATTGACCCTAGAACAGAGTCTCAGTACTAATACGGATAGTCATATCACCACTAATAGAGATCTAGGTATAAACCAAGAAGGGAAGAAGCAGTATGACTTACAGATGGTCCTTGCTAGATACTATAAGAGGAAGCAGAGTTTGGCCAGCGATGAAACACCCAGCGGCACGGGGAGCACCCGAGGGCGCTGCAGCCCGCGCCAAGTCGTGGTCGCGGTGGCCATGGGAGAAGAAAGCAGCAAAATCACCAGCGCCGTACCACCATCAGTACCACCACCATGGGAAAGGTGAGCAAGCCAGGTCGAGCAGAAGCACCGAAAGGTGAGGCCGTTGGAGAAGGGCTCATGTTCTTCCACGAGCCTCAACCGAAGGTGATGGCGTGAGAGCCGCACCGTGACCTTGAGCCATGGCGGCTAGGGTTCGGCCAGAAGCGCACATTGCCTTGATTGAACCCAATAAACGGAGAAAAAGGGGAAGAGAGGGCGGCGGCAAGGAAAAGAGGGAGGTGGTCGAGGCGGAGTTTGGCCGGCGAGTGGCTGCAAAGGAGGCGGCCAGCGGCGGTCAAAGTGGCTGGCGGCGGCATCGCACGGGAGCAAGAGGGAAGAGGATAAGGTCTGTGAGTCTGTGCGTGTGTGTGTGGAGTAGGGGGTGGGCCAGGGGTGAGGGGTCTGGCCGGGTCCAGTTGGGCCAGGCCAGCCCACATATCCAACCAAACGGCCCAAGTTAATTAGGTTTAAAAATAAAATAAAATAAGTGAATTACTAAAATAAACTCCAAACATTTTTAGCTATAGAAAATTATAAAAATAATCCTAAAAATACATATGATATATCAAAATGACCACAAAAATAATATCTACCTAAGAAAAATATAATTTTAAATGTTTAAAATAAATTTTAAGCAAAATAATTATTAACACCATTAAATCTTGAATAAAATTCTATAAAATAAAACAAAAACCCTAAAAATAAATAAAAAATCATTTTTGTGTATCAAAATAACTCTATTATTTTATAGAAATACTAACTTAGAGTTTTACAAATAAAACATAAAGCAAATATTTAAAGACACTTAATTATTTAATGAATTTTATATAAATAAAGATAATACTTCAAAATAAATAAAATTCATTTTTAAGGTCTTGAATAAATATATTACACTAGAAAAAAATATTAAATATATTATTTAAAAAGTCTTTAATATTTTAAATAATAAATCCTTACCTAATACCTATTTTGTGAATTCTTTAAAAACAATTCTTAAGTAAGAAATAATCACAATTCTTAGAAAACCTCGAGCAATTAGTGACTTAGTACTAACTCCAAACCCATAACTTGAATTCATCATCAAACTTAAGTATAACTTTTAACTTTAAAATATTCTTTTAAAAATCTTATTAAGAATCCTTTTAAATAAACATTGGGTATCACCCATTTATATAATATGGTGAATGATCATTATATCTTAACCACTATTAACATAACTTTAAATTTTAACAAATTACTAAGACCATTTAATTATGATTCCATTAAATAAATACATATTCCTTTCATAATAGTAAAACAAATTTAATCTAATCATTCACTTAAAAAGAAAGTGAATAATTCCACACCTTAGTTATACCTATCATAAATCTAAAACTTGGGAAGAATTAAAATATATTACAGTTTAAGTTACTTAACCTTTTAAAGTTAACTTTAGTCTCAAAAGCTTATAAACATTATGTCTAATAAACTACTTATGCATGTTTTTATAGTTAACTTTGGTCTATTTTAATTAAAACATAATGCATCTCAAGTCCAAACTATTTAAGCAAGCATAAACAACATCAATCACATTCTATCAATCATATTCTAAAACATATCAGGGTTGTTTAAACCTTAGGAAGGAAATATTTTATTCAAATGTTATTCTTTTTGCCACTTCAAACAATAATCTCATAATAAGTTCTTCAACTCTTAACAACTCAATCCCAAGGACTTATATCATAATCACCACATGACAATTCACCATAATCACATCATCTTATACTATACTTACATATTTTGGATTGTTAACACTTAGGTTCCTTATAAAGGTCATTACTTGTAAAGTAAAATTTGAAGATAAACCAAATCTGAAAAGAATCACTTGAATCCACTTCACTCAAAGTATTGGGGATTCAATTTAGGAGTTTTACAAAAATGCATAGCATTACTTATGCATAACTGCATATTGCTTCTTTAAACATTATTCCTTACCAGACCAATGATGCAGATTTTAGATATTGGATCTTATATCGTCTCGAAGACCGTGAGTGCATAATCTTGCAATCACAAAAGGCAAGTTCACACTTGCTCATGTCCTTTGATTATTTTATGTAAAGTATTTTACAAATCCAGTGTTATCATCACCTACATTTGAAAAAGGTCCGAAAACACTATTTTCATAATAATATGATTATCGGTTATTTACCATGAGGTAATAACCTACGATGAAAGTTCCGGTGGTAAAGGAACATATTACCTAGGACTTAACAACCAATGTCGCCAGTGATTCTTGCGCCGTATATCACGCCTTAACCATGAGATTTGGAATGGGACGGAGAAGTCAGCTGTATCTTCTTCCTCTCGCATGTAGCCGTATGTGCAGGTCGTGGCTGTTATCACTCGTAGCGTGCATATTAATTGGTAATTCGTAGAGGATATGCAGCATATGGGTGGGAACCTCAACGTCCCATGATAGTTCTGGCATCTAACGGTTTGTACAAACCATTGTCGTCATTCATTATGTGGGCATGGTGTACACCAAGGACGCATGCAAGGTCGCGAAGGGGGCAGTGATTGGCTTGGATCATCTACTGGGCCCCACACCATAGGAAGTGTGGACGGGAAAGATCGCCCGGTTGTGCAATAAGGATTTGATCTCTCATGGGTAAAGTAACGCACCTTTGCAGAGTGTAAGAACTGTAACTTGTTACTCCCTGTTTCGGGAAGGCGCTGCGAACGCGGCGGGAAAGGAACCCCATGAAGGTTCTAGTAAACCCGTGAAGGCTGACGGACATAGCTTTTCAGAATAAAAGCAACCTTTGAAGAAATGTTTATGAAAACTTGCATTGCCTACGACCTATGGTCTGTGGCTGTAGATATAGTGCATCAAACACTCCTTTTCTAGTGAAACTTGCTGAGTACGCTCGTACTCAAAGTATCTTCTTAACCCTTGCTAGGTTCTAAAGCCAGTACAGACGATGACTACATCAAGCCCTGCTCCAGGAATCATAATCAAAAGCTAAAGCTCTTCAATGAAGTTAAGAAAGTCAACATATACATCAGCTCAAGTGAAGACGAAGTTGCTGATTAGTTAAGAATAGAATCTCTAGCCATAGAACCTATTTCCGTAGTGCATTGCAATAGCAGCAACGCCAGACTACACAACTAAGCCAGAATTCTAGAGATATTATACTCAACTACTATATTATAGGCTTAGAATATTGTGTGTTATATGTACCACATTTGGATTTATTTGTTTTTCTTGGATCTTCTTGATTGACTAGATCTGTACATGAAGTTTGACTTGGTGTGCAAATGCATGTTGCAACATCCAGTCGCTACTTGATGTTATAGACCTAGATAGAGTAAGGGAATTCGTGTAAGGGAGTGACGAAGTTCAAAGACCAAAATGAAGACTTACATGAAGAATGAAGCCAAGTGTAAGGATTATCCACTCAATCTAGAGGATGGATCAAGCTTAGATCATTATTAGTTAGCAACAAGAAGTGATGAACTTAAAGTTTAATCAAAATAGGTAATTGTGCTAAGAAGTTAATGGAGTAATTATGCAAGTTCATGGAAGTATCATGAATGAATACAAACAAGTAGCTTCGAAACCAGAATGGTATTCAAGCTCTGACAATTCAGAGAGAATGTCCAAAGTATATCGGAAACCATAGGGTAATACATATACCTTAGGATGGTTCGCAACTGGTAAACATCTGCAGCCGGTATTTGATCCACAGTTGGTATCTTTTCCGCAGCCGGTGTTGGCTGACATAGTTAACCAGACCTTCTTAGAAGTTGCATGAAGAGCATAAAATTTGGCCTAAGTTAAGTAAGACACAAAGGATTATAAAAATTGAAAGCGACTGTCTTTCGAGACTCTTCGCGAAAATTGACCTATCAAAGTGAAAATGTCCACATCATAAGTAAGACAAATAATGCTGAAAGATTCACTTCGGAGATCCACAAATGTGTGGATACACCGTACAATCTTTCATCAGACCCTAATTAGGCAGAGTATAAGCTGGATAGGGACCAATATTCTATTTATAAAATTAAGAAATACTATATAGACATTTGGAAGACCATTAGTAAACCCTAAGGGGGAGAGTAAACATTAGAAATGAAAGTAATATTATCTGACTTCCTGAATAGAGGTTGGAGAAGAAATATTATCTAAAGCCTGCCAAGGTAAAAGCTTGAAAGAGATAGAATAGATTAGTTCTAACGAACTAATTCTAAAATAAACCACTCTTAAGTGATCTTTAAGAGTGAATAATCACATCGAATTGGTCATGTGTAGAGAATAAGAAATTCCGATGGGTATGGACAAAATGAGTTCAAATCCAACCTTCGGAAGGACCACCAGTATAAATTTTGAAATGGCAAACCAAAAATTTAGTCTTTTTGTTACAACCATTGTCTAATAGAATCTAAAACCCTATTTTAGTTAGACTTCCTAGACCTTATATAGTATAGCAAGGAAGTTTTATGATCAATTAAAAGAATTGGATTAGGATACCAATCAGAATAAGGAACTATAGAAGAGACCCCAAATTTAAGGAATTATAATAAAGACATATCCCTAAGGGACTAAAGTAAAAGGAACTTTGGAGTAGTGGAGACAACAAGATTAAAGATTACCAAGTATGGTAGAAATTCAAGAAAAGGATCTGGATATGGAATACTACCATTACTTCCATTTAAGGTTACCATGAAGTGGATAAATACAATACCCAATGCAAGTCAATTCCTTACTCTAAAACGTGATAGTTTACGAACTTCGAGGACGAAGTTTATTTTAAGGGGGAGAATCTGTAACATCCTAGGATTAGAACCTAGAATTATAGAGGACACATGTTTGTGCATTACATTAATGCATAAGAAAATCCAGAGAATTTTCACGAAAAACTAAAGAAACTATAGAGGGATCGATATCTCTCTTGTTCCGATAGAAACATCACAGCAAGTGCGATGGATTTCGACATGACATCTATCGTACTTCTGTGTTTAAGGGGAAAGTAAATCAATTTGAATACTCAAAAGATATATTTGAATTATAAAAGAATAGGTAGAAGGAAAAATAAATGAATTATAATAATACAGAAATAATTGAATTCTTATTTATAAATAGGATATAAATATTTACGAGTTCTAAGTTACATTATGAAAGAAGACGTTTACTTTTTTATCATCATATACATAATCTTACAAGAATAAGCTACAAATACTACTTATAAATATTACCCTAAGAATATTTTACAACATCTATTGAACACTAATATGAGTAAAGAATGAAACTTTACTTTAACAAAAAAGAATACCTTTATACAAAAATAGCATTACTCAATAATATGATATTTTTACACTTTTGAATAAAATGAAATCATACAATAATAATCCAAAGCAATATTCATATAGTATTGCTGTTCTTTTACAATAAAAAAATGAAAGCATATTACAGGAGACAAATAAATTTAAAAAGGAATTTCTTAAGTGAAATCATATTTATTACAAGGATATATATACAATGTTCTTTATAGATGATAAAGTAAATTACAAAAGAAGTAAGTAAAAATCTAAAGCTAAACTAATCTTCACTTTCCCCATCTTTTGAATCCTTCATTTATATTTCTGATCTTACACCTGCAATTAAGAAAAAGAAGAATAACAAGAGAAAAATAAGAAATGGATTAGTGGTTAATTTTTGCTCTCAGTATGACAGTGAAATGCACTGTTGGACACATCATTGAGCTTTTTAATTGAAGGGGCAAGTTTCACCAATGTGTGTATCTGATCTTATCATAAAAGGAGGCTTCAGGCTTAGCATCATAAGCCAGGGGGGCAAGTTTCACCATGGTTTCATATAGTAAACAGATAAGAAGTAAAAAACCATCCAGAAATATCAAGGAAATACTTGATCTGATCCATGAGTCACATCAAGCAAGCAAGCTGCTCACACAACCATGCATATGGGTGTGCTGTCAACACAGCAGCAGCCCAGGAAGGAGACAAGAGAGCCAGCTTATGTACAAAAAGGGAGTGAACCAGCCGTAGCAGCAAGCTACCATATCCTATCCACACTTCAAAGCACATTCCCCATTCCATCCTCTCATCCTCAAACCAAGAATGCTTAGATCATTCCCCAAATCCACCACTTAATCATTATCTGGTTGCTTACTTAAGCCTTCCAAGAAAAGATCAAGTGAGCACAAGGAGGAGAAGATCAAGATCAGCAGCCTCACAAGAAGGAGTAGATCAAGATCAGCAGCATCACAAGTAGTAGTAGACCATGATCCCCAATAGGCCACCAAGAACAGGTACTAGTCCAGAAATAGCACTTAGATCATGCAGCACTTGTTCTTATTAGCTTGCATCATCTGATTCAAAAGAAATAATGGCTAGGATACAAATCATCCAAATCCCATCTACCCTTCAACTAGAGATTGTCTAGAAGGATTATAAGGAGACTTCTCTCAATATTCATAGGGTTGCTATGCAAGGCTCATCACAGAGAAGTGTAGAAAACCAAAAATAAAACCATAGTATCTGTTCTTAATAAATTTCCACCTCAGACTGAGCATCATAGGTCAGGGGCAAATCCATCTAAAACTTTAAGGGCATCTAGATGAATGAAACAATGTTCAGGGCATTCCATAGTAACAACTCAACAAGTAGTAGATCACAGTAGGTGTCAACACCCGGATTTTTAATCCCAGATGCCTGTTATTCCATACATCGCAATCCCAGGATTACCATTTTTGCGAGACATAACAGAATTGGATACCATAGTACATCATCCATTACAAACCATACATAAGGTCTTACAAAAATAAGGATCTCATGATCCAGTTCTTAATACAACTCAAACAGCGGAAATACGTAATAATAACGGTAGCGTAGGCAAAGCTCCATCTTCGGGGTCACAGGCAATGCTGACAATGGGAGATGATCCTAGTTGTCATAACCTTCCTGGGTTCCATCATCCTGGTACTCCTCTTCATAGTATGGCCACGGGAATAGCCAGGGACAAAGCCATGAGTACTCTTTAAGTACTCGCAAACTAATACTAACAAGTGAAGGGGGTTTTTGTAATAGGACACTAAGCTCTAGGGTTGTTTTGCAAAAGCCAGATTTACCTCTACTAAGTTCAGAAGCAAGAGAAAGCTAATCAAATTTTATAACACCTAAGTGGGAACTTGTATCTCGTTTCACAACTCTGTTGTGGTCAAGTCAAAGTCTCAAGTCATTTCACAAGTCATTTTGAAAACATCTGACGGGGAACAGTATGGCCACTCCAACTGTCCATAACCGCGGACGCGGCTATTCGAATAGTTTGACACTCTGCAGAGATTGTACACTTTCACCACAACATTCGATACATCCGTCAGGAACAAATCCTGAATTCACCATACTCAGTATGCGGATAATCAATCCTAACCTTTCAATTACACTCCCTAGTATAAGCACCTCTCCTGTGAGTTTGGCCTCCCAACCATGACCAACTGTCATCTTGGGTACTGCACAGGTGGACAATCTTCACAAGGTAGCCTCAGCTCAGACCTTGGCCGTGAGGGAACCAATACTAAGGTATATAAGTTTCCAGTCAAGCCCTACCCAATCTTCGGGTATTGTGGTTGTACGATAAAATTGGAATGGTATCGCATCCAGACAACCATCAGTTTTATAAAGGGCTAAGGCTCATGCCTCAACATTTTCATCACCAAAATCATCTAGTGTTCGGAAACACATGTCAAAACATCTCAGTAGAATGATTCATCATTCTAAGGTTTTCATAACCATTTTCACCAAGTAATCCCATCTAAAGTTGGTCAAGTTTTATGCTTAGCACTAGCATCTACAGGTGGGGGTGAGTACTAGTGAGGGGTGGTAAACAAGTGGAGTTTTACTAAGTTCAATCTCATGCCTTAGGATGACATCAAGATTATCTAGCTTAGGCAAAATTTTATGCTCTTTATGCAACCTTCAGTGATCTTTCTAGAATCTACAAGTCACTTAAGTACCTTCTAAGGAAGTAGCTTTGATAAAGAAATAAAGCAGAAAGCTTGCAAATAAAACTAGGATTTGGTATCAAGTGGGTATGATCACATATGCTTAAGGCATATAGTTGGCATGGTAACAAGTAGGTATTTGCTTGCATCAGTAGAGTATCTTGCAAGTGTTAGCTTGCATAGGTCAACTTGATTAGTAAGGCTTGCAAGCATTAGTATAAGCTTGCTAAATTGAAAGTGTTAGCTTGCCTTGTGCAGAGCAGTGGTTGAAGTTCTCCTCGACTTCTCCTTCGTAGTATCCTCCTTCCTCCTCGTATCCTTGGTCGGTACTAGCATCTATAAATAAATACGAGGTACACAATTACCAAACAATACTTAACTACTTGCAATCATCACACAAAGGGGTTCTATAGATGATCTAGCATCATCACTAACATTACAAGACTAAGGCACTTGACTTAATGATTTTAGTTTTAGAAAAGTAATTTCTACTCATTGAAAAACTACTTAAGATTTAATATTCTCCAAACCAAACATGGGATCATGTTGACACATGTCATCACCACATATTTTAGTCCATGGGAATGTGATTTAAAGTGGTTTCACAATTTAATAAGGTTTAACCCTTTTATTTTAAATCAATAAAGTGACTAGAAATGCCTATGTGGCATTCTTTTATTACTTGAACATTATTTCTATAAGTAAATGTAAGATCCCTCCTTTGTAAAGGAAAGGATCCCTGTGATTGCAATGCTAGTACCTGGATCAATGCTAGCATCCACAGTTTAAGATGAAGTACACAGAAACAAAGGTCATTATTACAAGTCATTCCAGAGACAAACATAGTCTTATACAAACTCCATGACCACAGGCCTAGTACAAGAGTTTATATATGCAATAAGATAAATAAGTCTTCATCTTCATGTGCCACAGGCAAGCATGTTGAGTGTAGACTCATAACCCCTAATCACCATCAGAATAACCTGCAACATCACAAGTTACAGCCACAGTGGGTCAATACATTGGAATAGTATTGGCAAGTGATACCTTAGAATAATATTGGCAACTAGATACTATATGCATTTTGGCCAATATTATTCTAAGGTATTACTTGCCAATACTATTCCAATGTATTGACCCATTGTGGCTGTAACTTGTGATGTTGCAGGTTATTCTGATGGTGATTAGGGGTTATGAGTCTACACTCAACATGCTTGCCTGTGGCACATGAAGATGAAGACTTATTTATCTTATTGCATATTTAAACTCTTGTACTAGGCCTGTGGCCATGGAGTTTGTATAAGACTATGTTTGTCTCTGGAATGACTTGTAATAATGACCTTTGTTTTTATGTACTTCATCTTAAACTATGGATGCTAGCATTGATCCAGGGACTAGCATTGCAATCACAGGGATCCTTTTCTTTACAAAGGAGGGATCTTACAGATGGTATCAGAGCCCTATGTTGCCTGTAGGATTATGACCCTAGGATTGTAAACCACTAAGGAAATTTTTTGACAACTTCCACACTTGTCTTATTCTTCTAGTAAACTTCTCTAATCTTCTTTCTCATCTCTTTTGATAGAAGGATGCATTGTTAGACTTTAGACTAGAAAGTGAAAGATGTATTGTGCCTTAATTAGTTGGACCACCATGCTCAACTTTATATTTCCAAAATTTTGACTAAGTCATATTGAATCTAGGTTGCTTGTAGTATTGTATGTCTTGATTTGTGAGTTGCTTGCCAATGATATGCATGTGATGCTTTGTCTTGTGATTCATCTCTATGTAAGTTGATTCTAACTTTTTCTATCTTATAAAATAGATGCCTAATGTTACCATCAACACGGCTGAAGAGTTCAAGGGAACTCGCTTTGGCACTCGTATTATTGAGCTCACTAGTCTGCTCAATCTCCCACTTCCTTCCATCATGATGCTTCCCCTCACCAAGTTCGAGAGGAAGGACCTTTGGGGCTTCAAGGTTAATCAGCCAGGACGCCAGACTGAGCCAGCCACGGAGGCCATCGTCTTCAAGGTCATGCATGATGACAAGGAGAGAGGCCTAGAGGTAGTCATGCAGGATTTGCTTGGACATTTGCTAGGGAGACACTCTCGAGAGGTTAGAGGTACTCATTTCCACACCTTCGATAGACGTGATGAGGATGGTGAGGCCATTGACTTTGAGGATACTTCGAGAGAGACGGCAGAGCCGATTTGTCTATACCTCCAGGACCTAGAGGTTCTTCTTAGGCACCTAGACACTGATAGGACCAACGTCATGCTTAGCAATGACGAACTCCAGGTGCAGCTTCATGAGAAGGACAAGCTCTTCGCGGAGCAAGATGAGATAGTCAAAGAGATGGAGGCCAAGTTTGAGAGTCAAGATAGAAAGTTCAAGAGTCAAGAGAAGAGAGTCCAAGATAGGAACAAGAGGATTTGAGACATGACTGCAGAGCTAGAGGCTAAGGACTTCGATCTAGAGCATCAACAAGGTGTGATTGAGAGGCTTCGTGCACAAAAGAGGGCTCTCAAAGCCAAAGTAGAGGCCTTGGCCACCAATGTCGAGGAATACAAGACCGCTATGGATAATGCAGGTCTTACAACAACAACAACAATAATAACAACAACAACAACAATCAGAATAACCCACCGGGTTTTGATATGCTTACCAGGTTCTTAAGACTAAGGCCAGCAAAGTTCTCATGAACTACTGATCCTATGGTGGCCAATGATTGGCTACGCTCTGTGAACAAGGACTTGGTAACCGTTGGCTGTACTGATGAAGAGAAAGTCAGATTTGCAGCACACTTGTTGGAAGGACCAGCAACCACTTGGTGGGATAACTTCCAGATCACCACTCCCATTGCGGATGTGACATGGGATATCTTTGAAGATGGTTTCCGTACTGCTCACATCTCATCCGGAGTGATGAGTTTGAAGAAGAAAGAGTTTCATAATCTGAAGCAGCGCCACCGCAGCGTGGCAGAGTATATTGAGGAGTTCAACAATCTGGCGCGTTATGCACCGGATGAAGTTGACACTGATGCTAAGAGGAAGGAAAAGTTCCTTGAAGGATTGAACGATGAACTAAACCTGCAGCTATCTGTGGCTTATGTTCCCACTTATCAGTCTCTTTGTGACAAGGCTACTATTTTGGAGAGCAAGATGAAGCAAGTTGAAAGCAGGAAGAGGAAGCACTCTGACAAGCACAACTCGGGATCATCTCACAAGCGTTCCCATTATGATGATAGTGAAAATTCTGGATCCCACAAGCATGGGAAGTACAACAAGCACCACAACCACAACCGTCACCATGACAACAAGCACCACGGTAGTCATGACAATGACAAGTACAAGAATCACAAGGGTGGATATAAGAGCCACCACAATGGAAGTGGAAGTGGTAGTGGAAGCTAGCCTGTCAAGAAGGATCTTAGTCAGGTTGAATGTTTCAAGTGCAAGAAGATGGGGCATTATGCAAATGAATGCCCAGAAAAGAAAGTCGAAGGACCCAACAAGCCCAACCCTTTTCAAAAGGGACAAGTGAACCACATCAATGTGGAGGAAATCTATGAGGAACCTGATGCTGTTGCTGGTAAGTTCAAACTCAATTCTGTTCCAGCATTTGTTCTCTTTGATACTGGTGCATATCATTCATTCATATCAAGATCATTTGTTGAAAGAAATGAACTACCGGTAGAAACTATTGGGTGTCCTATAAAAGTAAGTTCTCCTGGCGGAGAAATGATAGTGAATTCAGGATGTCATGATCTAGTCATAGAGTTTGGGAAGTATAAGTTTCCTGTTAACTTGATAATCCTAAACTCCCAAGGATTGGATGTCATTTTGGGAATGGACTAGATGACTAAGCACAAGGGAGTAATATATTGTGTCAACCATACTGTCTCACTCACAACTCCAGAAAACAAAAGGATCAGATTCAAGACCAACTTTGAAGCAAAAAGGAGTAAGCTAAATTCTCTTAAGGGGGTTAGCATCGACAGTGTGCCAATTGTGAGTGAATATCCGGATGTGTTTCCAGAAGAATTGCCAGGAATGCCACCAGATAGAGATGTGGAGTTTCTTATTGATTTGCTACCAGGATCTGGACCAATAGCAAAGAGACCGTACAAGATGTCAGTGGATGAGTTGAAAGAACTCAAGAAACAACTTGGAGAACAGTTGCAGAAAGGTTTTATCCAACCAAGTTCTTCATCTTGGGGAGCACCCGTTTTGTTTGTGGAAAAGAAAGATAGAAGTCAAAGGTTATGCATAGATTACCGTTCACTCAATGAGGTGAATATCAAGAACAAATATCCTTTGCCTAGAATCAATGACTTGTTTGATCAGTTAGAAGGAGCTTGTGTGTTCTCAAAGATTGATCTCCGGTCAGGTTATTTCCAGCTCAAGATAAGAGAACAAGACATACCTAAGACAACTTTCACCACTAGGTATGAATTGTATGAGTACACCGTGATGCCATTTGGTTTGACTAATGCACCAGCTTATTTCATGAACATGATGAACAAAGTGTTCATGGAGTTCCTTGATAAGTTTGTTGTCGTGTTCATCGATGACATTTTGATCTACTCCAAGAGCAAAGAAGAGCATGAAGGACATGTACGTTTGATACTTGAGAATCTTAGAGAGCATAAGCTGTATGCCAAATTCAGCAAGTGTGAATTTTGGTCAAATGAGGTTGGTTTTGTTGGACACGTTGTGTCAGGATGGTGTAGCAGTTGACCCTGCTAAAGTTTCAGATGTAACTGAATGGGAATCTCCTAAGTCAGTGAAAGAGGTTTGTAGTTTCCTTGGCTTGGCAGGATACTACAGAAGATTTATCGAGAATTTATCCAAGATAGCTAAGCCTATGACGGAATTGCTAAAGAAAGACAAGAAATTTGCTTGTTCTGAAGGATGTGAACTCAGCTTTCAAGAATTGAAGAAGAGACTAGTGACAGCACCAGTCTTATGTTTGCCAGATTTGGAGAAAGATTTCCAAGTGTATTGTGATGCATCTCATCATGGATTAGGTGCAGTACTTATGCAAGAAGGGAAAGTTGTGGCTTATGCCTCGAGACAACTCAAAAATCATGAAGTAAACTACCATACTCATGATTTAGAGTTAGCCTCTGTTGCCCATGCACTCAAAACATGGAGACACTATCTTTTGGGAAAGCGATGTGAAGTGTTCACAGATCACAAGAGTTTGAAGTATATTTTCACCCAGAAAGAAATTAACATGAGACAAAGAAGATGGCTAGAACTCACCAAGGACTATGACTTGAGTTTGCAATACCACCCCGGTAAAGCAAATGTTGTAGCGGATGCTCTAAGCCGTAAAGTTTTTGTGAATGGCCTCACTAAGGGAGAATTACCAGATGATCTGTGTACCCAATTCAGAAATCTCAGATTGGAGATTGTGCCTGAGGGACATCTCATGTCTTTGGATGTTCAACCCACTTTGTTGGACAAGATCAAAGAAGCCCAGAAGACAGATAAGGAAATTGAGGGGTTTAAGGAAAAGATTGGCAAGGGAAAAGCCAAAGGATTCCATGAAGATGAACGGGGTACTTTATGGTATGGAAAACGTATCTGTGTTCCACAAGATCCGGAGCTTCAAAAACTGATTTTACGGGAAGCACACAACTCACTGTATTCCATTCATCCGGGTAACACCAAAATGTACATGGATATGAAAGAAAGATTTTGGTGGAATAATCTCAAGAAGGACATCGCCGAGCATATTGCTTTGTGTGATGTGTGTAGCAGAGTGAAAGCAGAACACCAGAAACCAGCAGGATTGTTACAACCACTACCTATTCCTGATTGGAAGTGGGACAAGATTGGTATGGATTTCATTACCGGATTGCCAAGGACCCGGTCAGGATATGATTCTATTTGGGTAGTAGTGGATCGCCTAACTAAAGTGGCTCATTTCATACCCGTGAAGACAACCTACACAAGTGCTAAGTTAGCCAAGATCTATATGAGTAGGATTGTATGTCTACATGGAGTACCCAAGAGTATTGTGTCTGATAGGGGAACACAATTCACTTCTCATTTTTGGAGACAACTACATGAGTCATTGGGAACGAGGTTAGAATTCAGCACTGCTTTTCATCCTCAGACTGATGGACAGACAGAAAGGACCAATCAGATTCTTGAAGATATGTTGAGGGCATGTGCCCTATACTATGGAGCCAGTTGGGATGAAAGTCTGCCTTACGCAGAATTCTCTTACAACAATAGCTATCAAGACAGTATTGGGATGGCACCATTTGAGTTTCTCTATGGGAGAAAGTGTACCACCCCATTGCTATGGAATGGTGTGGGAGAAAGAAGTTTGTACGGACCAGAACTAATCAAAGAGGCTGAAGAGAAAGTCAAGCTAGTTAAGGAGAGATTGAAGATAGCACAGTCCCGACAAAAGAGCTACGCAGATCCTAAGCGTAGAGAAGTCACCTATGAAGTGGGTGATAGAGCTTATCTTAGAGTGTCACCACTTCGTGGAGTGAAGAGATTTGGTGTCAAAGGTAAATTAGCCCCAAGATATGTTGGACCATTCAAGATTCTGGGTCGTAAAGGAGAATTAGCTTATGAGATTGAACTGCCAGAATCATTGTCTGCCGTCATGTGTTTCATGTGAGTCAGCTTAAGAAATGTCATCCAGAAATGGAAGAGACTTCTGTAAGGTTCCCAACCTTTAATAAGGTAGAGAAGTCCTTGTTGAGAATAAGGTTGAAATCACTTGAGTTGGTGATGTCCTTTGCTCATGTTGAAGTCTTGTCCATCAAGTTTGAAAAGGAAGAGATGTAGAATCAAAACCCAAAAATGGTTGAGGAAAGGGTTTACAAGATTGTTTGTAAATAAATTTTGTAACAAATACAACTCCTATTTTTCTAAGGGGTTTTGTCCAATCCTAGGGTTACAATCCTACAGGCAACGCAATGCTCTGATACCATCTGTAAGGTTCCCAACCTTTAATAAGGTAGAGATCCCTGTGTTTACAATGCTAGTCCCTGGATCAATAGCTAGCATCCACAGTTAAGATGTAATATCAAGAAACAAAGGTCATAATACAACTTTATAACCAGGAATAAAATAATTTATTACATCTTACATAGCTCATTTGGCTATCTCATTACAATGCAGCAGAATATAACAATAGCATGGGGTCCTTCATCTTCAAAGTACCACATGCAGTCATGTTGGTTGTAGACTTGTAATCCTAATCAATAAACATCACTAACATCAAACAAACCTGCAACATAATAAGTTACAGCCACAAGGGTCAATACATTTGAATTGTATTGGCAAGTGATACTATAGTAGTATAGTGGAGTCTATCATCTATATGCATTTGGCTAAGTGGAGCTTAGGCTTGCTTTGCTCAAAGTAGATTTTCCTTATCATTTGAAAACACTAAGTTTTTGCTTGACAAAAATCACCCAAGGCAATCTCCCAATAGAAATTGGTGATCCTTCAACCCTTGTTCAACCACAAGTTTTTAACTTAGAAATTTGGATGAGGAGATTCTTGATAGCTTCCATGTCTTGATGCTCAAATTGTCCTTTTCCAGGGACATGGCTAAGTACTTAGATTTTACACTCTGCAGAGGTGGTGCACTTTCCCCACAAGACTTGGTTTCCCAAGACAAGATCTTTCAGAAGCCTTCCCTTAGACTAGAATGGACACGCTCCAACCTATCAATCCCCTACCACCAACTGTCCATTTGGCTAAGTTATTGCAACCTATATGATCCAGGCAGAGCCCATAATGCCAAGTGGCTGCACTTGAAGCTTAGAAATATAATCCACCCTTGTTTTCTACTAGCTAAGCTAATCATGATAGTAGTAGGAATCTTAACTTAGAATAATTCTACTAAGGTTTCATCTACTAGGATTTCCCATGGCATAGTTTACACTTAGCAAAAATTCCATGCAAGTCCTACTTTAGAAATATCACTAATGCATAGTTAAAATAATGGGACAAAAGTATGAAGCATCACTTGCCTTTTTGGTAGAGAATATAAGTTCACTCCTTGATCTTTGCAATATTCACACTCTTTAAATCACTACAATTCAATCAAGCAAGCAATATTTCAATCTACAATTCAAGCAACATCACATAAAATAATAGTAACAAAACAGTGCATGCAAGCATGCCAAACTTTGTTTTATTTACAAAAGTGTTTTATAATAGGTTATAAACATTCTAAAACACTTATTGGTCATTTTATAAAGTGGCAAAACTATTTGCAAAAGATTCTACCTATAAACCATTTTTAAACCAAAGCCTTATTTTATGTGGTGGGGAAATGCTTTTAATAAGGCAACAATCTATAGGGTTCACAAAATATGTTTTCAAATCATAAAACCTTGTGTTTAGGGTCAGAGAGTTTAAATCAAAACATTTCCCAAAGGTTTTCTCCAAAAAGCATTTTTTATAAATAAACAATATTTTTATTTGACTAGAAATGGTTTAAATCAAAGATTTATTCTTTTGCTTCACCAAATACATTTTTGAAACCACAAATTGATTTCTATGGTCAGTAGGTTAAAAAAAACCATTTGCCAAAGGTTTTATCTCAAAAATCATTTTAGAACAATTTTTATATTCTAAATATGCCTACACAAGTTTCTGCAAAAACAAATAATTTAACAGAAGCAATTTTATAAAAAAAGGGCATTGTCAGAAAGTACTTGTCTTGCTGATTCCATTGATATAAAATTTGCAAAATTTGGACATGTGGTTTGAAAGTTATGAATTTTTCAAATTGGAACATCAAATAGATCATTTCTGGTTTTATTCAAACAGACAGGGCCACGTGGCGTGTTGCTATTCGTCTGTACCGCTTCGTGCGGATCGTGCAACGAGAGGCGTTGGATTTTAAACAGATCATGTGGCTCAGAAGCAAGCGTACCCCTTCGATCATGTTCTATCGTGGCGCTTGGATCTACATCCTACGGTGCACAGCACGTTAGCCATCGAGTGGCGGCGCTGGCGGCGGCAGGTGGCGGCACGCGGTCAGACGGTGGTGGTGTCGATGTTACAGGAAGTGAGAGAGCGAAGGTTGATGCTCACCAATTTCGCCGTGGCGTGGGGATTCTCAAGGTGGTTGTATCTCGTCGAGGGCCGTACGGTGGTGACGTGGATTACTCGCCGGAGTTGAGCTGCGCCTCGGGCTCGTCTGCTCGTCGACGGGGGCAAGTCTACGGTTCACTCCAAACCAAACAAGCAACGCCATTAGGTTCGTGAGAGAAAGGAGAATACGGGAGTATCAGCCAGAGGGAATGGGGCGGCCAGGAATTACCAGGGGGTTTCGCCGGAGAGGTAGCAGACGACGGCGGCGTGCAGAGGTTGTCCTTGCCGACGCTTTGGGGCAAGCGCGAATGAGTGGAGCACACTGGCAGGTGCGCACGGGACTGGAGAGCAAGCTCGTATGCTCTGGGAGTGGAGAGGTGGTCGGAGTCGCCGGAGAGGCTCGTCGGGTCAGTAGGTTCGAGCTCGCAATTCTCCCAGCCTGGAGGCAGAGAGGGAATGGCGCTTGGGGGAAAAGAGAGAGGGAAGCCTGGCGATTAATACTGCATGGTCACGGCGAGGAATAAATGCGACATTAAGGCGGATTCAAGCAGAGAAATTAGTGCAGCAACGACAGCGGGGTTGGGGGAAGAAAAGGTCGTCGCGGGGTAGGAGAGAAAGCTGACAGGTGGGGCGTGGCTATCTGCGAGAGAGAGAAAAAGGAAGTGGGGTCCAGCGGTCAGTGTCTTTGCGGGTGCATTCTCAGGTTTGAAACGTTTTCCTGCAGGAGAAGAGAGGGAGTGGGCTGCTGGGCCAGGTGGGCTTAGCTGGGCTGGCTACGCCGTTTCATTTTTTTTGTTCTGAATGTTTTTCTCCTTTTCCATTTCTAATTTCTGTTTTGATTTTGTTTAATTATTTCAAATATCAATTTGATTTCAAACCTCTACCAAAATTTGTGTAGATTCATATACTGATTAATAACACATTCCAAAGTCAAATTTAGAATAATATATTTATTCTTTTTAGGGTCTTTTAATTATTTAAAATAGGCTCTAGTATTAATTAAATAAGATTTAATAATATTTTTCAATCTCCATTTGAATTCAAATTACCACCAAACTTTGGGTGAATTTTAATTCTGTTTATCAACATATTTCAAAGTCCAAAATAGAACAATTATTTTTAGGGTTTATTATTTATTTAAAAATAATAATTAAATAGACTTTAGTCTTTAATTCAAAATAGGATTCAAATATGTTTAAAAACTCTATTTGTCTTTCTAATTTTTTCCAAAACCTTTTCAGTAGGTTTAATTTGAAATTATAAAACACTTTGGAATTTTATTTAAAACACTTTAATAAGTTTTTAATGTTTATTTTAAAATGGAAAAAGCCTTTACTCAAATATAATTGGGTATAATAAATCCCTATTATTTTATTCAAATAATCCTTTACTCTTTTTATCAAATAGAAATATTTTATTTCATTTGTATAGCCAAGATTTAATTTGGCCCTTTAAAATAGTCCTTATTTATATTTCTACCTTTGCTTTTGAAAACCATATCTTTTTATTAAAAGATCCAAAAATAGTGACTCCAACTATTATAACTTTATTTATTATTTGTTTATCTTTTTAAATCTCTTTAGGATTTTTTATTTGATCAAAATAGGTTTTGATATTTCCAATTGGAATCAAAAAAGTTTCTTCTCACACTAATTTCAACAATTATTTATTTTGTTTATTTATTTTTCACATTACAAGATTTGGAAAATCTTGGGATGTGACAGGCTACCACCCTTAAAATAAATCTCGTCCCGAGATTTGGGAAGGCTAGGGTTACAAGTTGGCTCAAAGCAACTAGGGTACTACCACCCTTAAAAAATTTCCAACCAGATTACTTCTTGGCTTGTTTGGGATCTTGATGAAATATCTCTGGGCAAACATCTGCATAGTGTCCTTTGTTTCCACACTTGAAACATGTGACAAGGCTTAGATCCTTCATAGGCTTTATCTTGTGCTTCATCTTTTCTAGACAATTGCTTGCATAATGTCCTTGATCACCACAATTGTAACATGCGATAAGATTGAGTTCTTCACGTATCTTCTGTGGGCAAGTTGACACATAATGGCCTAACTCTTTGCAGTTGTTGCACCATACTTGGCTAATCTCTTTATACTTTTTATTCTTCTCTGGACATTCATTGGCATAGTGTCCCATCTCTTTGCAATGACAACATTGCACTTGGCTTTTGTATTTCTTCTTCTTGGGTTTCTCCAAAGCTAAGAGTGCTTCTAGTTCATGCTCTTCATATCTAATCTCAAAGGTGGGAAAGTTTCCTGGTCTCCTTGACCTTTTCCTTGGATAATACATATGTCTCCTCTTTGGACCATCAAATTGAGTTTTATTGCATGGAGGTGCAAGCTGAGATTTTCCTTTGCCTTCATCCTTCTTGGTAGACTTTGTTCTCTCATGGTAGTCTGCAATCAGTTGTTGCACTCCACCTTGTTTCCTTTGTTGAACTATGGAATAGATGGGGCATTGGATAGGGACATGGTTATTTCCTTCACATAGGAAACAAGTAGCTTGAGATGTGGGGCATTGATTTGTTAGATGTTTCTCTTCACAATTGGGGCATTGATCTTCATGCTCTTTGGAAGTGTGATCCTTGTCTCCATAAACATTGCAAGCTTGAGTTCCTTCTAGAATATGATCCTTGACATCCTTGTTGTCACAATCTCCTTGGGAAGAGTTGTCTCCCATGTTGATCATTTGATATGTAACCTTATGCAACAATTGGGTTTGGGTTTCCAAAAACCTTTGCATGGTTGGATCCACCTCACTGGTGTTGTCTAAAAATTGAGCTGTCACTTGGTTCAACTGGGTTTGGGTTACTATGAGATCCCTCATGTTGATCTCTTGGTTGTTGTTGTTGTCACCATCCTTGATGTTGGAGTTCCTTGGAGTAGTCATCTATTTGGGTTGGATTGGATTAGAATGGCAAGATATTTCTAAGGAAATAGTTCTAATCACACACATCACAATTCACACAAGCAATGTGCAACCAATCACAAACAAACATTCCACTCAAACAACAAAGTTCAAGCACATTTTTAGGCAACAAAACTATTTTTGTTACACCACATAAGTTGGTGGGTTTAATTTAAACTAAACATGGTGGTCCAACTATATGGTTCACTTGAGATCATTCCTTCCTTCTTAGTTGATTCTTCATGAACAAGATGTTTGTATCCTTAGAGAATTTCTTACATCTTGGTCTCAAAACTTCAAGGTGATGATGGTTCCTAAGTTGTGTTTCCTTAGTCTTCAAGTCTTGAATAATATTCTTGTCTCACTTGTGGTCCTTAGTGATATCCAAGTTGAAGTCCTTGTTGAGAATAAGGTTGAAATCACTTGAGTTGGTGATGTCCTTTGCTCATGTTGAAGTCTTGTCCATCAAGTTTGAAAAGGAAGAGATGTAGAATCAAAACCCAAAAATGGTTGAGGAAAGGGTTTACAAGATTGTTTGTAAATAAATTTTGTAACAAATACAACTCCTATTTTTCTAAGGGGTTTTGTCCAATCCTAGGGTTACAATCCTACAGGCAACGCAATGCTCTGATACCATCTGTAAGGTTCCCAACCTTTAATAAGGTAGAGATCCTTGTGTTTACAATGCTAGTCCCTGGATCAATAGCTAGCATCCAGAGTTAAGATGTAATATCAAGAAACAAAGGTCATAATACAACTTTATAACCAGGAATAAAATAATTTATTACATCTTACATAGCTCATTTGGCTATCTCATTACAATGCAGCAGAATATAACAATAGCATGGGGTCCTTCATCTTCAAAGTGCCACAGGCAGTCATGTTGGTTGTAGACTTGTAATCCTAATCAATAAACTTCACTAACATCAAACAAACCTACAACATAATAAGTTACAGCCACAAGGGTCAATACATTTGAATTGTATTGGCAAGTGATACTATAGTAGTATAGTGGAGTCTATCATCTATATGCATTTGGCTAAGTGGAGCTTAGGCTTGCTTTGCTCAAAGTAGATTTTCCTTATCATTTGAAAACACTAAGTTTTTGCTTGACAAAAATCACCCAAGGCAATCTCCCAATAGAAATTGGTGATCCTTCAACCCTTGTTCAACCACAAGTTTTTAACTTAGAAATTTGGATGAGGAGATTCTTGATAGCTTCCATGTCTTGATGCTCAAATTGTCCTTTTCCAGGGACATGGCTAAGTACTTAGATTTTACACTCTGCAGAGGTGGTGCACTTTCCCCACAAGACTTGGTTTCCCAAGACAAGATCTTTCAGAAGCCTTCCCTTAGACCAGAATGGACGCGCTCCAACCTATCAATCCCCTACCACCAACTGTCCATTTGGCTAAGTTATTGCAACCTATATGATCCAGGCAGAGCCCATAATGCCAAGTGGCTGCACTTGAAGCTTAGAAATATAATCCACCCTTGTTTTCTACTAGCTAAGCTAAGCATGATAGTAGTAGGAATCTTAACTTAGAATAATTCTACTAAGGTTTCATCTACTAGGATTTCCCATGGCATAGTTTACACTTAGCAAAAATTCCATGCAAGTCCTACTTTAGAAATATCACTAATGCATAGTGAAAATAATGGGACAAAAGTATGAAGCATCACTTGCCTTTTTGGTAGAGAATATAAGTTCACTCCTTGATCTTTGCAATATTCACACTCTTCAAATCACTACAATTCAATCAAGCAAGCAATATTTCAATCTACAATTCAAGCAACATCACATAAAATAATAGTAACAAAACAATGCATGCAATCATGCCAAACTTTGTTTTATTTACAAAAGTGTTTTATAATAGGTTATAAACATTCTAAAACACTTATTGGTCATTTTATAAAGTGGCAAAACTATTTGCAAAAGATTCTACCTATAAACCATTTTTAAACCAAAGCCTTATTTTATGTGGTGGGGAAATGCTTTTAATAAGGCAACAATCTATAGGGTTCACAAAATATGTTTTCAAATCATAAAACCTTGTGTTTAGGGTCAGAGAGTTTAAATCAAAACATTTTCCAAAAGTTTTCTCCAAAAAGCATTTTTTATAAATAAACAATATTTTTATTTGACTAGAAATGGTTTAAATCAAAGATTTATTCTTTTGCTTCACCAAATACATTTTTGAAACCACAAATTGATTTATATGGTCAGTAGGTTCAAAAACAAACCATTTACCAAAGGTTTTATGTCAAAAATCATTTTAGAACAATTTTTATATTCTAAATATGCCTACACAAGTTTCTGCAAAAACAAACAATTTAACAGAAGCAATTTTATAAAAAAAGGGCATTGTCAGAAAGTACTTGTCTTGCTGATTCCATTGATATAAAATTTGCAAAATTTGGACATGTGGTTTGCAAGTTATGAATTTTTCAAATTGGAACATCAAATAGATCATTTCTGGTTTTATTCAAACAGACAGGGCCACGTGGCGTGTTGCTATTCGTCTGTACCGCTTCGTGCGGATCGTGCAACGAGAGGCGTTGGATTTTAAACAGATCGTGTGCTCAGAAGCAAGCGTACCCCTTCGATCATGTTCTATCGTGGTGCTTGGATCTACATCCTACGGTGCACAACACGTTAGCCATCGAGTGGCGGCGCTGGCGGCGGCAGGTGGCGGCGCGCGGTTAGACGGTGGCAGTGTCGACGTTAAAGGAAGCGAGAGAGTGAAGGGAGATGCTCACCGAGTTCGCCGTGGCTTGGGGATTCTCAAGGTGGTTGTAGCTCATCGAGGGGCGCACGGTGGTGACGTGGATTCCTCGCCGGAGTTGAGCTGCGCCTCGGGCTCGTCTGCTCGTCGATGGGGGCAAGTCTATGGTTCACGCCAAACCAAACAAGCAACGCCATTAGGTTCGTCAGATAAAGGCGAATACGGGAGTATCAGCCAGAGGGAATGGGGCGGCCAGGAATTACCAGGGGGTTTCGCCGGAGAGGTAGCAGACGACGACGACGTGTAGAGGTTGTCCTTGCCGACGCTCTGGGGCAAGCGCGAATGAGTGGAGCACACTGGCAGGTGCACATGGGACTAGAGAGCAAGCTCGTATGCTCTGGGAGTGGAGAGGTGGTCGGAGTCGCCGGGATTTCGCCGGAGAGGCTCGTCGGGTTAGTAGGTTCGAGCTCGCAATTCTCCCATCCTGGAGGCAGAGAGGGAATGGCGCTTGGGGGGAAAGAGAGCGGGAAGCCTGGCGATTAATACTGTGTGGTCACGGTGAGGAATAAACGCGGCATTAAGTCAGATTCAAGCAGAGAAATTAGTGCAGCAATGGCGGCGGGGTTGGGGGAAGAAAAGGTCGTCGCGGGGTAGGAGAGAAAGCTGACAGGTGGGGCGTGGCTGTCTGCGAGAGAGAGAAAAAGGAAGTGGGGTCCAGCGGTCAGTGTCTTTGCGGGTGGCTTCTCAGGTTTGAAACGTTTTCCTGCGGGAGAAGAGAGGGAGTGGGTTGCTGGGCCAGGTGGGCTTAGCTGGGTTGGCTGCTCCGTTTCATTTTTTTTGTTCTGAATGTTTTTCTCCTTTTCCATTTCTAATTTCTGTTTTGATTTTGTTTAATTATTTCAAATATCAATTTGATTTCAAACCTCAACCAAAATTTGTGTAGATTCATATACTGATTAATAACACATTCCAAAGTCAAATTTAGAATAATATATTTATTCTTTTTAGGGTTTTTTTATTATTTAAAATAGGCACTAGTATTAATTAAATAAGATTTCATAATATTTTTCAATCTCCATTTGAATTCAAATTACCACCAAACTTTGGGTGATGAATTTTAATTCTGTTTATCAACATATTTCAAAGTCCAAAATAGAACAATTATTTTTAGGGTTTATTATTTATTAAAAAATAATAATTAAATAGACTTTAGTCTTTAATTCAAAATAAGATTCAAATATGTTTAAAAACTCTACTTGTCTTTCTAAATTTTTCCAAAACCTTTTCAATAGGTTTTAATTGAAATTATAAAAAACTTTGGAATTTTATTTAAAACACTTTAATAAGTTTTTAATGTTTATTTTAAAATGGAAAAATCCTTTACTCAAATATAATTGGGTATAATAAATCCCTATTATTTTATTCAAATAATCCTTTACTCTTTTTATCAAATAGAAATATTTTATTTCATTTGTTTAGCCAAGATTTAATTTGGCCCTTTAAAATAGTCCTTATTTATATTTCTACCTTTGCTTTTGAAAACCATATCTTTTTATTAAAAGATCCAAAAATAGTGAATCCAACTATTATAACTTTATTTATTATTTGTTTATCTTTTTAAATCTCTTTACGATTTTTTATTTGATCAAAATAGGTTTTGATATTTCCAATTGGAATCAAAAAAGTTTCTTCTCACCCTAAATTTCAACAATTATTTATTTTGTTTATTTATTTTTCACATTACAAGATTTGGAAAATCTTGGGATGTGACAACTTCTTTGAAGGATACTATACCTTTGGAAGAGGTCCAATTGGAAAGTGATCTCACTTATGAGGAGAAACCTATCAAGATTCTTGAGACTGCAGAAAGAGTTACTCGGACTAAGACTATCAAATTCTGCAAAGTTCAATGGAACCATCATTCCGAAGAAGAAGCCACATGGGAAAGAGAAGATGATCTTCGGAAAGACCACCCTCACCCATTTGCTAGCCAAACCGAATCTCGAGGGCGAGATTCACCTTAAGGGGATTAGATTTGTAACATCCCTAAAATCATGTTTCAAAACTCATGCATATCATCCATGCATCCATGATCATTTAGGGTTCCTTTTCAAAACCAATTCAAAACAGGAGCATCTGTTGCTCATTATTTTGTAAGCAGGACAATGGTCCAATGCTACTCTCCAATGAGAGATTATTTGTTTTTAACCAAGTTTTGCTTGCTCTCATGTTGTTTTGGTTGGATGTTAGTGCTTGGACCAAAATTTACAAAACAGATTTGGTTTTAAAACCATTTTCAAAACTTATTCAAATCAAGTGCTATAGCACTGTTTATTTTGCTTAATCAAAGGGACCAAGCTAGTACAGAGAGACCACTTGGTTCTATGCCCAAAAATATGAGTGTTACACTCTACAAAAGTCCAGAAAAGATTTGAATTCAAATGGCTTTTGAATTTATTTGAAAATGGATCCAGAAAATTAAAACGGAATTAGAAAAGGAGTAAAGAAAAGAAAAAGGGCCAGCGTTGCCAATCTGGCCCAACAGTGGATCCAGCCCAACAACCAGCCCACCCAGGGTTTTCCTCTCCCTCTGTTTCTCACCCACGCGAGCACCCCCCCTCTCGCTGACGCCCCGGACCCACCTCCACGTCACTCCGTCGTCCCCAAATCTCGCCCGCAGACCACGTCGCCGCTGCCGTTGATGCCGATAATGGCGCGGTGTAATTAGCCTTGATTCTGCGAGTGTTTCCTGTCGCACTGCTGCCTACTTAAACCAGACCCCGCCGCGGTCAATTTCCCCCACACTGCACACTCTTCTCGCCACCAGGCTGCCTCTATTTCGTATTACATCGCCGCAGTCAGAGCCAACTCCGGCGAGGTATTCCGGTAAGCTTAGTGCTCACGCCTACTCCTTGTTCACCCTGGAATGATCCTATGATCCTTGTGCACCTACTGATCCCCTTTGTTTGTCTGCTTGTGATCCAGAGCGTCGACTTCGACGAGCACCGTGGGCATCCGACGCCGTCTCCAACTCCGGCGAGAGATTGAGGTAAAAGTCGACTGCCCCACGCCTTCTACTTGACCCTGTCAGGTTCTCCTGAGCATTGTGCACATGCTAATACCCTAGGTTTGTGCTAGGGTGTGCAGTAACGTCGCCTTCGTCGCCGTCCGAGCAAACCCGACGCTGCCTCCAACTCCGACGAGCCCCAGCAGCCTCTGCAGCACGCCCCCGCCCACGCCAGCAACACCTTGAGCTTCGTCGTGTTCCCGCGAGTCTGGTAAGCCACTGCTCGACCCTTAGCCCCTCAGGAATCACCGGTGCGTCGCCGGCAGAAGCGCCGCCGCCAGCGACCATTCGCGCCGCCACTCTTTGGTCAGAGCAGCACTCACCGTTAGATCTGTATCGTAGGGCTTAGATTAGATCTGGAGCGAACCGTTTTCTTTAGATCTGGCGTGTTGGATATAACTTGATCCGATGGCGCGGAAGCGTGATCCTGAGTGAAGCGGTATTGTCCAATCAGGAGACGCCGCGTGGCATGAGTTTCGTTTTAAAATTTTGAATTAGATCAATTAGTTGGTTAAACTTGTTTAATTCATAACTTTTTATTCCCACGTCGAAATTTGACAAATTTTATATGAATGGAATCAGGAGAGAAAATACTTTCCATTTGTCCAATGTGTTTAATGTTTTGCCCCTGTTAAAATGGTTGTTTTTGCAGAAAAATTTGTAGACATAAAATGTGTATAGTAATTGTTTGGAAAATGTTTTGGTATTCAAATAAAGTTTATTTGGCTTGTTTTGTACTGGTTTATGATTCAGTACTGTGCACTTGTCTTGTTTGGTGTAGAAAATCATCACATGGATCCCTCCTTTGTAAAGGAAAGGATCCCTGTGATTGCAATGCTAGTCCCGGGATCAATGCTAGCATCCACAGTTTAAGATGAAGAAACAAAGGTCATTATTACAAGTCATTCCAGAGACAAACATAGTCTTATACAAACTCCATGGCCACAGGCCTAGTACAAGAGTTTAAATATGCAATAAGATAAATAAGTCTTCATCTTCATGTGCCATAGGCAAGCATGTTGAGTTTAAATGTTGGGGACGACGGAGTGATGTGGAGGTGGGTCCAGGGCGTCAGCGAGAGGGGGGTGCTCGCAATGCTAATGACCTTTTTACTCCTTTTCTAATTCTGTTTTAATTTTCTGGATCCATTTTCAAATAAATTCAAAAGCCATTTGAATTCAAATCTTTTCTGGACTTTTGTAGAGTGTAACACTCATATTTTTGGGCATAGAACCAAGTGGTCTCTCTGTACTAGCTTGGTCCCTTTGATTAAGCAAAATAAATAATGCTATAGCACTTGATTTGAATAAGTTTTGAAAATGGTTTTAAAACCAAATCTGTTTTGTAAATTTTGGTCCAAGCACTAACATCCAATCAAAACAACATGATAGCAAGCAAAACTTGGTTAAAAACAAATAATCTCTCATTGGAGAGTAGCATTGGACCATTGTCCTGCTTACATAAAATAATGAGCAATGGATGCTCCTGTTTTGAATTGGTTTTGAAAAGGAACCCTAAATGATCATGGATGCATGGATGATATGCATGAGTTTTGAAACATGATTTTAGGGATGTTACAGTAAACCCATATATTTTTATATATTCTGAAAGGTATGGTTGAATGTGATTTTTGAGAGTTGGAATCAACTCAAAAGCTATTATGGTTTATATTTGAAAAATGTTTGAATGCAGAAAAGCTTCTGCCTTGTTAATTTTTACCAAGGGTGATCTACAGATCCAAATGATTTGAATCCAACGGTCTTGGATTCAGCATTTCTAGACCTTTCTAACAAAATTGGTTTCATTCAATTTGGTTCACTGAATCGAGCTGGGTTGATTTTTGAAACTAGGTGCAGAAGTGTGTTTGAATGAAAATGGAAAAATGCAAATTCAAACAAATGGGCTGCGCGGGAAACGATACTGGGCCGGCCTGCTAAGCACAGCGCTTACGCGGGCTGGTTAAGTTGCTGTCCCCACGCGTCAGTGAGACAGTGGGGTGCGAAGCGGTACGGGGCAACGTGGACCGTGGGATCTTGTTCTAATCTAACGGCCCTGGTTCATCGTCCACGTCGGGCAGCGCCGGCGAGACAGAACCCTAACGCGGAAGGTGGGTGTCGTCGAGGGCTCACCGGGGTTCAGGCGAGGGTCGGCGATGCGGGCGAACGACGAAGTCGACGACGGCGAACCTCCTGGTACCGACAGCTTCTCCTGGGGCGGCTCCAATCGCTGGCCCCCTTCTTCTCCAGCAGCGGCAGGCTCTGATGAAATTCCGGCAAAGCGCTGCACGCCTTGCTCCGGGAACGGGGTGGAACGATCAGTGAGGAGAGGGGAGTAGAATGGTGTGAACGGTTTGAGCTGGGGTGGTCTCTATTTATAGTCTCGGCGACGAGACCGAACGGGATGGGCAGGCGACGGTGGCGACATGGCTACGGGCTACTAGAGGCATGGCCAGCGGTGGAGATCGATCGGTGGTCTCCTTGCGATGCTCTACGGCTTTAATGCGCATGTAGGGGCGGTGGCAAACGGTCTGGAACACGCGATGCTCGGCGCGGCAGAGGCGGCGTCTTCGACGGCAAGCGATGGCTATGAGGCATGGGGCGGTGAACGGGGATGTCTGGCGGTCTCCTGGGTCGGTGGTGATTGCGTATGCACGCGGCGAGGGCGGCGCGTGATCTGTGGGCGTGTATCGAGGGTGGCGTTCTGGCGCATGCTCGACATGGTTGCTGGCGAGCTGGGCACGGACTTGCATGTGGTCCAGGGGCTGGCAAGGTTCGAGCGCTGGACAGGGAGTGGCGGTGGGGTGCTAGCTTGCTCCCAGACAAGGTTGGCGAGGCTTGGTGCTTGATCTGGCTAGCTAGCCATGGTCGGCTGGCAAGGGGGTGCTCGGGTTGGCATGGCATGGGACAAAGGGTAGGGGCTAGGGTTGGTCCAAGCACTGGTTGGCACTGAGGGATATATCAGGTGATCAATGGTGAACATTGCTTAGCCAAATTACTGCTCAAAAGAGTGAAGTTTGGCCAGATTGATTTGTTGCCTCCAAGTGTTTGATGAAATGGCCGTAAGAACTCAAGTTTTGAATTTTGAAAAGATTTTTGGTGGGTGTGCTAGGCAGGTGCTGGGGAGTCTGTGGATGCTTGGGTTTTGAAAGTTGAGCTTGTTTGAGTGGTTTTTGAAAAAGTGGGATCTTCCCATATGATAAAGATTCAATTTTGAATTGTCATTTAAACTATGCATTCAAATGTTTCTGGATGATCACAAGGTGGTCCTTGGTACTTTGTTATGAGTACTATCAAGGGGTGCAAAGATCCAAACAAGTTTCTGTTAAGTTTTGAAAGTTAGAGACATCCAAAGTAGGCATGGGAGTTCAATTGGCCAAAGTGACCATTCCCTTATTTTATTTGTTTTGATTTATTTGTCTTTGGGAAAAGTGTGGGGATTGTTTAGATGATGTTTATTTCACCTAAGAATCCATTTACAAGCAAAGAAACACACAAGCAAGGTCATTCAAAAGAATCCAATTTGGAATGCATACACATGCATGCTTTCATATTTTTATTTAGAAAAGTTTTTGTTAATCCTAAATTTTGATGATTAGAGTTTGATGATCCAAGTTTAGTATTTTTGGGATGTTACAAACCTTCCCCCCTTAAACAAAATCTCGTCCCAAGATTTGAAAAAGGACGAAAAGATTACCTAGGATTTGAAGAGATCAGGAAACTCCGTCCTGATGTGATCTTCGCGCTCCCAGGTGGCTTCCTCTTCTGTGTGGTTGCTCCACTGAATCTTGAGAAACTTGATGCTTTCGGTTCGGGTAGTTCTGAAGGCTTCTTCCAAAATACGGATGGGTACTTTAGGATATGTCAGGTCATCATTGATCTCTATGGTCATGTGATCGATATTCTTGAACACTTCGGTCTTCTCTGGAACTTCGAGGCACTTGCGAAGTAATGAGATATGGAACACATTGTGCACGGCTGACATCTCTTCCGGTAGTTCCAATTGATACGACACTTCTCCTCGAAGGTTCAGAATCTTGAAGGGTCCGATATATCTGGGGGCTAACTTTCCTTTGAGTTGGAAACGCTGAATTCCCTTCAATGGCGACACTTTCAGATACACAAAATCTCCAATGTTGAAGGCGAGGTCTCGACGTCTCTTGTCGGCGTAACTCTTCTATCTGGACTGGGCTGTCTTGAGGTGCTCATGAATCTTGTGAACCTTCTCTTCTGCTTCTCGTAGGATGTCGGGTCCGAAAATCTGACTCTCTCCTACTTCTGACCAGTTCAAAGGGGTGCGACACTTCCTTGCGTACATGAATTCAAATGGGGCCATTTGCAAACTAGCATGATAACTGTTGTTGTATGAAAATTCTGCAAACGGCAGACAGTCTTCCCACTTAGATCCATATTCCAACACACATGCTCTCAGCATATCTTCGAGCATTTGGTTTACTCGCTCCGTTTTTCCATCGGTCTGAGGGTGATATGCGGTGCTGAAATCTAGGCGGGTTCCTAAACCTTCTTGGACTTTCTTCCAGAATCTTGAGGTAAACTGAGTTCCTTGATCCGATACGATGTTCTTGGGGACTCCATGCAAACTAACTATTCTAGCGATGTATAACTCCGCTAGCTTCGAACTCTGATATGTGGTCTTGACGGGCAAGAAATGGACTACTTTAGACAATTTGTCCACTATGACCCAGATAGAGTCATTTCCCCTACTAGAAGTAGGCAATCCGGTGATAAAGTCCATTCCAACGAAATCCCATTTCCATTCCGGAATCTGCAAGGGTTGCAACAATCCAGCGGGTCTTTGATGTCCCGCCTTGACTCGCTGACATATATCACACTTGGCGATATAGCTTTCGATTTCTCTCTTCATCCTATGCCACCAAAATTGCTCCTTCAAATCTTGATACATCTTAGTTCCTCCGGGGTGGATAGAATAAAGAGTATCATGAGCTTCCTTCAGAATCACTTCTTTCAACTCAGAATCTGCTGGTACACAAAGGCGTCCTTTGTACCACAGAACTCCTTCTTCGTCTTCGGTGAATCCGGGTACTTTGCCCGTACCAATACGAGGCTTGATTACGTCGATACTAGCATTTTCTTTCTGCGCCTCTTTGATCTGGCTGATCAAAGTGGGCTGAAGTTCTATGCTAGCAAAAAATCCTTCACTCACTAATTCTATTCGAAAATCTTCCATCTCTGTGTGCAAACTTGGTTGCTCCTTCAAAATCATGGAGTTCAAGCGGCACTGCAATCTGCTAAGGGCATCTGCTACCACATTGTCTTTACCAGGGTGATAGTGAATGTCCAGGCCGTAATCCTTGATTAGCTCAATCCATCTTCTCTGTCTCATATTCAGCTCCTTCTGAGTGAATATATACTTCAGGCTCTTGTGATCCGAATAAATCTCACAACGGTTTCCCATTAGGTAATGCCTCCATGTCTTCAGGGCTAGAACTACGGCTGCGAGTTCGAGGTCATGGGTTGGGTAATTTTGCTCATGTTGCTTCAATTATCGAGATAGATAAGATATAACTTTGCCTTCTTGCATTAGCACACATCCGAGACCGATCTTGGATGCATCGCAATACACGCCGAAGGGATTTGTGATATCAGGCATGATTAAGATTGGGGCTGAAATCAACCTCCTTTTGAGTTATTGAAAACTCGCTTCACATTTGTCGGTCCATTCAAACTTCTTGTCCTTCTTCAGCAATTGGGTCATGGGTCTGGCGATACTCGAGAATCCTTCTACGAACTCGCGGTAGTATCCCGCCAATCCGAGAAATGCACGAACTTGGGTTTGAGTGGTTGGGGCTTGGCAATCTTCGACATCTTTCACTTTTGCAGGGTCAACGGCAATTCCTCCGGCTGATACAATGTGGCCGAGGAATCCTACTTCCTGTAACCAGAATTCACATTTGCTAAACTTGGCATACAACTGATGCTCTCTAAGGGTTCCAAGAATGGTCCTTAGGTGTAGCTCATGTTCTTCTTCCGATTTGGAATAAATCAGAATGTCGTCGATGAAAACAACGACAAACTTATCCAGGAAGTCCATAAAAATCTTATTCATGAGATTCATGAAATAAGATGGGGGATTGGTTAATCCAAAAGACATGACAGTATACTCGTATAATCCATATCTGGTGGTAAAGGCAGTCTTTGGAATATCCTCTGCACGAATTTTGAGTTGATGATAACCAGTTCTAAGATCAATCTTAGAAAACACTTTGGCACCGGTCAACTGATCAAACAAATCTTCTATCTTGGGCAATGGGTACTTGTTCTTGATGGTGACATCATTCAACTTCCGATAATCCGTACATAAACGGTTACCTCCATCTTTCTTTTCCACCAACAAAACAGGTGATCTCCATGGTGACGCACTGGGTTGAATCAATCCAATTTCCAACATGGCATCCAGTTGCTTCTTCAGTTCTTCTAATTCAGACAGGTTCATACTATACGGTCTCTGGGCTATGGGTCCAGTGTTGTGGTATTGCCGACGAGTACGCCATGGAGGGGTCCTCACAGTGCGTGTTTAGAGACGTGGGGTAAGGCGGACGGTTGACGGGTACGAGGTAACACATCTTACCTAGGTTCAGATCCCACAACGGTGGCGGAATCCTACTCCTTCTATAAATCACTATAATGGCAATACGCCGAGTTACAGGGATTAGGTTCGCTGTGCGAGGTGTGTGTAAAACGATGCCCTAAAGGCTCCCATAGGCCCGACTTATATATTCGTCAGATCCTAGGGTTACAGGGGAAAGTCCTAGCCGGACAGGTTACAGAGTTCTACACCGTCTATTACTAGTCTTGTGTATCTTGCACTCCAAGGCTCCGAGTACGCTAGTGACTCCACCGTAGCCTTCCTTTATCCGGCATGGGCCTCCCTTCTGGATCCACCTAACTGGGCCGCCCAGCAGGCCATAGACCATGCTACCGACTATGGGCCACCCGGGTTAGTCGGATAAGAGACATGCTATGAGGATACCCATATAGCATATCCCCAACATTAGCCCCCGGAGAACTCCAAGATCTTGCGCCGTCTTGCCTCTTCACGTGGAATGCTCCGTCTAGATGGATGTCGGCAAATTGTCAAGCAACATCTTGTAGTCCTCCCAAAGAACCCTGCAAAGGTTTCTTCGTCTTCTATTAGTAAGTCGGAGAAATGTTGAATCTTCCATCGCACGCTCCCGTTGTCGGATTAAATCCGTCCATGCCAGAATCTTCGATGCGACGGCTCATCTACCATGTCAGTTATGGTGACGTAGGCTGTAGGTCAGCGATGCCTCGTAACTCACACATGCAGAGAACGTAATCATATCCATTTTTCCCGCGTGAGCGATACGAACTGTTGGCGGCGACGGTTGGATACGTGGCGAAATTACCGCGCACGTTCACGGACACGTCGTCTACGCGGCAACCGTCCGATTAGCTGCACGAATCTTGACGCAGAGTAGGATAAATAGTAATTGCGGGATACTTCCAATTTTTCACCCCATTCTCTCGCGTCATCGTCTTCTTCCTCCAGCCGCACGCCTCCTCGAGCTCTCCGTGGAAAACCTTGAGAAAACCCTAGACTCTCTCTCTGCACCAGTCGCTTCCTCCCAGTCCTCCATGGCCAGCAGCAGTTCTTCCCCGTCGATGGCGGTGTCGAGCGAAGCCACGGCAAAGCCAGCGAGCTTCGTTGTTGTGCCGCCAGAGGGGTTGGTCATCCCCTCATCGGCGGTGATTGAAACCACCGGCGGTGACCACAAACTGGCGGCGCTAGAGCCTCTGGACGAGGAGCCAGACTCGCACAAAGGCGACTGGCGCGACTCGAACATCACCAGCCGCGATATCCAAGAGATGGTCGCTGAGGGATATCTCCCCGCGACAGAGGGGATCGCCTGGCGGGCGGCGCCGGCCGGCGAGGTGACCCATTCTCCCCAAGCCGGAGAGAAGGTGTACCTCAAGGCGCAATTGGTACGCGGCGTTTCTCTGCCCATCTCTAACTTCTTCCTGTCCGTCTTGAATCACTACAAGGTCCAACCCCATAACCTCTCCCCCAATAGTATCTTAGTGCTTAGCAACTTCGCGGCACTTTGTGAGGGTTACCTAGGGATTAGGCCTAGGTTAGATCTGTTTGTATACTTCTTCACCGTCAAGCGTGAAGCCGGACACAGTAGGGAGGAGCTGAGAAACTGCGGCACCATAAGGTTCAAGATCCGTCCTGGCCGGCGGTTCCCTGACATCGTCGGCCACGAGTCATGCAAAAACTGGCAGCGGACGTACTTCTACGGCCCCGACATTCCTTTGACGGGCCGTGGAGTAACATACCCGGACTTCGTGGATGGAGCCACCGCTGAAGTCTCCACATGGCGGTCTCATGCCTCCCTTCCCTCCGACCTCGACGCTTCTCGCGCAATAAGGCGGATCGAGTGTTTCGTAGAGACGGGTCTGACCGTCTTGGAACTAGCCATGTGCTGGTTCATCAGGCGGATCCAACCTCTGTAGCACCGCACGAAGTTTATGCACGAGTACATCGGCGTCGAAGGGATTCCCTCCAGATCTTCAAGGACAACTTCTCGAGTGACTCCGTCAAGTTCTGCCTCAAGGACATCGTCAAGGTGAAGGATAAGAAGCGTGTCTTCACCCTCACCTACGACATGTTCGTAGACGGAAAGTGCCCAAAGGTAGACATTTATTTTCCGTGTATGACATTGCTCCAGTTTTTCCGTCTTGCCAATATCATCTTGTCTAAGACGGTGATTTCTCACTTAATAGCTTAGCGATCTAGATGAGGGCAACCTAGCTGCCCAAATCTACGATCCAAAGATGAAGGAAGTCACGGTTGTGTCCGACGATGATGTCCCGTTGGCGCGAAAGCGGAAGAGCTCCACCTCTGACGCTGCCGACGGAGGTAAGAAGAAGAAGACGGAGGGTGGAGCCTCCAAAAAGAGTACTGCCGCCCTGGAGGCGGAAAAGAAGAAAGCCACCGGGATGTTTGCCAAAGCGCCCCCTAGTGTAAGCTTCTTATTCTCCGACATTGTCTCATTTATCTATCTTATTCCTGTACTTATGCATTTTGCACGTTTCAGGAAGAAAGCCACAACCAGCCTCAAGAAGTCCTCCAAGACTCTTGGGGCTTCTAGAAATATCAAAGATATGCTGCATCGTGACTCCTCTCCCGCCATCGCCCCTGCCACTCCTGCTGTCAAGCCCTCCTCTGCTCCGACAAGCTCTCAAGTCCAGGAGGCACCAGGCCCTTCCGCCATGGAAGTGGATTCTGGCGCCTCTACCGAGCTCGCTGTTGTCGGCGAGCAGGCGACGCAGGAGAGCGCTGCTCTTCAAATGGCTGAAGCTCCGGCTAAGGATGCCATCGGTAGCGGCAAGGCGGTGATGGGAGCTGGTACCTCTTCCGAAGGCGGCACCTCTACTCCCCAGAAACCCTTCGAGTTCCCGAAGATAGTTTACCCGACGCTCTTGCCGAGTAACACAACTATGGTTCCTGGAGGAGTGCCGTCATCTCCGACGTGCGGTATTGAGGAGCTGCTCCGACAAGCAGACATCTTGCAAGGAAACAACGTTTCCTTTGGCAAGCTGCTGGCCGAGAGCACTACAAACCTCAAGATCATCGCACTTGTAAGTTTTACTTTACCGTTTGCATTTTATATGAGTATCCCACTGTAGCCCCCGAGGATGTAGACGGAAAACCATAGGTTTTGCATCTATATGCTCTAAGAGTGACTAAGTTGGAAAGAACTCTCACTGTAGCCCCCAAGCATTTAGATGGAATGAATTATTCCGACTAGATGCTTTAAGAGTAGCATACATAGTGTTCATAAATTTAAGTGTTGTAGCCCCCAAGCCTCTAGTTATAACTGAATTAGTTCCGACTAGATACTTAAAGAAAAGCTAAGCATTTTTCGAGTTAAAAATTTATACTGTAGCCCCCAAGCCTCTAGTTGAGAACTGAATTAGCTCCGACTAGATGCTTAAAGAAAAGCTAAGCATATTGCTAAGTTAAAATCTCTCGCTGCAGCCCCTGAGCATCTAGGTGGAAAAATTCCGACTAGAAGCTCCAAGCAGACTAAACAACGACTTTAACTTTGTATTTGTTTCCACAGAACGAAAACGCTCGGAGGGGCATGGCCAATGAGAAGTACCAGAAGATGCGCGCGGACCTTGAAGCTGAAAAGGGTAAAACCGCCATCTTGAAGGAACAGATCATCAAAAACAAGAGTCTGTTTTCTTTTTGCGCATTTCCGTCTTACTTTTGTGCCCATAATCTCCGAGTACTCAATGTGTACTTTGTTTTCTCCGACTTGCAGAACATGTTGCTAAGGCTAAGGATATTATCGAGCAGTCCAAGCATATCCAGTAGCTAGACAGCGAGAACAAGATCCTTAAGAAGGAAAGGGAAGAAATGTTGCAGATGCATAAGGATTCTATGAAAGCCCTACAGGACTCCGCCTCCGCTGAGATCAATCGCTTGAAGGAGGAGCTTGCGATCCTAAAGGATCAGAAGCAAGCTGCCGATGAGCAAAACCTTCGCCATAGCGAGGCGTTTAAGCTCCTCCAACAAGAGAAGGAATATTTGGCGGACGTCGTCTGGCAGGCTAAGGCCAGCATCTTCAGTAAGTGTCCTCCGCCTTGTAGTTCTTTAGTATGGATACTTAGAATTTTTTGAACTCATGCAGTCGTTGTCGGAATTTTCAGCGCCCATGGGCTTAACCCGCTCGCCTCCGTCGGACAAGGAATGCATGATTCTTGCCGGCAATTCATCAACACCGGCATCGCCCAAGCCAAGGAGATCGCCAAGCCCCTCCAGATTTATATCAAAGCCTCGGACTCCATGGTGAAGTACTCGGAGATTCTGCGCCGAGCCCCCGAGCGTGTTGCAAGCTGGAAAGCTTCATGTTCACGGGCTGGCGCAAGGATGGCGCTGTCTATGGTGAAGGCACACTATGAAGATGCCGACATCGACATGGTGACATCTGGTATCCCCGACGTGGATGATGACGGCAAGGAGATCGATCACGAAGCCATCTTGTCATCACTCGCGGGGTATGATACCAGGGTTGCCGAGTTGGTGGATGTGGACGTCTTCGTGCCCAGGAACTTTCTCGACAACGCCAACCCGGAATCTTCCGCACTCACCATAGCACCAATGCTGAGGGTGATTCTCCGGCTGGTGATGATGCGGCCTCCAAGTCTCCTGCACCCAAAGAATGAAAAACACTTTGTAATTTCCGTTTCACCTCTGGAGTGTGCGCGGAAAAAACTTTGTTGGTGTAATCTTAAGGCGGAAAACAATGGTTATCGTATCCTGCTACTTAAGAATTAAGTTTCAGTATGTATATATTTTTTAAGCAAGTGCTGGCTTATCCATTACTTTGGTTTGTATGCTTGACTTTTTATGAGTCGGAAGACTCGTTGTTGGAACCATGCGCTTTAGGTGATGATGCCCAATGGCACCGTCAATAACCTAAGCACAAAATCGCCGACAATGAGTGCCGAAAGTCACTGCTCCAGAATCCACATAAAAACAACAAAGAATGTGTAGACCAGAAAACTTAAGCTAACGCCCATAGGCGGAATTTTCACAAGTGCAATCGCAAAGCTTGTGCATAAAGGTTTATATGATCCAAAAATGAACACTAAAGGAGGTAAAAGACTCAGGAATATGAGTGAACCAAAGAGCTTTATTTCATTGATCATATAAGAGGTACACGATTAGATAAAAAATGCTAAGTGTAGAAAGGACGTAGTTGTGCTATGTTCCATGGCCGATCAAGCTCCGGGTAGTCATCATCTGGGTCACGTCGCTTACGCTTATCATCATCGTTGGGTCTATCCTTGAGCTCACGATTGTCGACAAGGTAGTAAGACCCATTGAGCAGCGCCTTGCTTATGATGAATGGTCCTTCCCATGGCGGGGATAATTTGTGTGACTTCTTCTGCTTAAGTCGGAGCACCAAATCCCCCTCTTTAAACGAGCGATGCCGAACGCGGCGACTATGGTAGCTGCATAGCTTCTGCTGGGAGATGGCGGATCTTTGGCATGCCAAAACGCGCTCCTCCTCGAGAAGGTCCACATCTAGGCATCTGGATTCTTCAGCGTCATCTTCGTCGTAGGCGGCAACTCTTGGTGCATCGTGGAGGATGTCAGAAGGTAGAATGGCTTCTGCTCCATATACCATGAAATAGGGAGTGTAGCCGGTGGATCTGTTGGGTGTAGTTCGTAAACTCCACAACACAGATGGCAATTCTTCCGCCCAGGCTCCAGCTGCTCTATGTAGCAGTGCCTCAAGACGTGGCTTGATTCCCTGCAGAATTAATCCATTGGCTCGCTCAACTTGACCATTGGATTGTGGGTGTGCCACAGATGCAAGGTCAAGTCGGATGCCTTTGTCCCAGGAATAGGCCTCCACTTCTCCGAGTGGCAAGTTGCTTCCATTGTCGGTGATGATGCTATGTGGGAGACCAAACCTCACCACTAGATCCCGGATAAATCTGAGGGCAATTGCCCCATCAAGCTTTCTAATGGGTTTAGCTTCTATCCATTTAGTGAACTTGTCAACTGCTACAAGCAGATGCGTAAATCCACACGGTGCCGTTTGTAACGGTCCTACCATGTCTAGCCCCCAGACTGCAAACGGCCAAGTTATTGGTATTGTTCGCAATTCTTCAGCAGGAACATGTGGTTGTCGGGCATAATACTGGCATCCTGTGCATGTCTCAACCAGCTTGTTGGCATCCGCCTTCGCGGTCAGCCAGTAGAATCCTTGCCGGAAGGCTTTCGCTACCAACGATCGAGGCGCGGCATGATGCCCGCAATCTCCGAGATGGATTTCACGTAGGATTTCCATTCCTTCTAGCCAGGAAACGCACTTTAGGCATACCCCAGTAGTGCTCCTTTTATAGAGTTGTCCATTGATTATGGTATAACCCTTTGCTCGCCATACTATTTGCCGTCTTTCGACCTCATCGTCGGGCAAATTTTCGTGTTCGAGATATTCCATGAACGGTTGTGTCCAAGCCGGAGGGATCTTTGTCACCATGTTGATGAAAGAGTCAGCTCTATCCGGGTTGTCGACGTCGGCTCCCTTCATGGATGGTGTGCGCAGATGCTCTAGGAAAACTCCTGGCGGAATTTGCTTGCGCCCTGATCCAAGTTTAGACAGTAGATCAGCCGCCTCATTTTGCTCCCTATGCACATACTTGACTTCGTAGCTGAAGAAGCTCTTGGCTATCTCATCCACTTCGTCGTGATATGCCGCCATCATAGGGTTCCGCGCATTCCAGGTGCCAGCCACCTGCTGAGCAACCAAGTTGGAATCTTCACAACAAACTATGCACTTGATGCCAATATCCTTGGCTACACGTAATCTGTGAATGAGTGCTTCATACTCCGCCATGTTGTTTGTAGCCTCGAAGTGGATCTGCAGAATGTAGCGTAGCTTGTCTTCTTTTGGTGACTGTAGCAATACACCAGCCCCTGAGCCATTGAGAAGCTTTGATCCGTCAAAGTGCATCACCTAGTACTCTGGCTCCGGCAACGGAGTGGCATCTGGCATCTCCGTCCAATCTGCAATGAAATCCGCCAAGGCTTGTGACTTGATAGCGTCGCGTCTCTTGTAGGTGATCTCGAAGGCGGCAAGTTCAATGCCCCACTTCGCGACCCTTCCTGTAGCGTCGCTGTTGTTGATGATGTCGGACAGTGGAGTCTTGCTCACTACTGTGATTGGGTGCTCCTGAAAGTAATGCCTTAGCTTCCGCGAAGCGAGGAATACTCCATAAGCTATCTTTTGGTAGTGCGGGTAACGCTGCTTGGACTTCGTCAAGACTTCGCTTACATAGTAAACTGGTCGTTGAACACCGTGCTCATAGCCTGGTTCCTTCCGTTCTACCATGACAACAATGCTGATAACCCGGTTGGTTGCCGCCATGTAGATTAACAGGGGCTCCCCAGGCTCGGGTGCTGCAAGGATAGGCGCTGAGGAAAGAACCTCCTTAAGCTGCTTCAATGCTGCATCTGCCTCGTCTGTCCATGTGAATTTGTCCGCCTTCTTCAGCAACTTGTACAGCGGCAGGGCCTTCTCTCCAAGTCGGCTGACGAACCGACTAACTGCTGCAACACAACCTGTTAGTCGTTGGATGTCCTTTAGGCATGTCGGACGATTTATGTTTAAGATGGCCTTGATTTTCTCCGGGTTGACCTCGATTCCACGCTGGGAAATGATGAAGCCCAATAGTTTGTCGGCTGGAACCCCGAAGACGCACTTCTTAGGGTTGAGCATCATGTTGTATTTCTGGAGATTATCAAAGGTTTCTTTTAAGTCAGAGATTAAGTCGTTTGTTTTTTTAGACATCACCGCGATATCGTCCACATAATCATGAACGTTCCGACCAATTTGGTCGTGAAGGCAATGTTGCATTGTCCGCTGGTAGGTAGCACCTGCGTTTTTCAGCCCAAAGGGCATTGTGACATAGCAAAACGTGTCGTATGGGGTAGTGAACGAAGTGGCTAATTGGTCCAACTTCCTCATCTTGATCTGGAGGTATCCTGAGTATGCATCGAGAAAACACAAAAGTTCCGAGCCAGCCGTCGAGTCAATGACTTGGTCAATGCGAGGCAAAGCAAACGGATCTTTTGGACACGCTTTGTTCAAGCCGGTGTAATCAACGCACATTCTTAATTCAGTAGTTCCCTTTTTGCGGACAAGTAGAGGATTGGCCACCCATCGGGTGTGAAGGACTTCTCGGATAAAACCGGCCTTAAGTAACCTAGCTATCTCTCTGCCAATGGCGCGTCTCTTCTCATCTCCGAAGCGTCGTAGAGGTTGTTTCACTGGTTTACATTTTGGATCTATGTTTAAGCTGTGCTCGGCAAGTTCCCTAGGTACACCTTTCATGTTGGCAGGTTGCCAGGCAAAGATGTCCCTATTCTCACGGAGGAACTCGACGAGCGCGCTTTCCTATTTGGGATCCAGGTTCGTCCCAATGGCGACGGTCTTGGAGGCATCGCCTACCACAAGTTCTACCGGCTTGGTCTCGATGGCGGCCTTGAACGCAGGAGCGGAGTCTGAGATCTGCTTCTTCGACGCGGGCATCTCTGAGTCATTGACCTTGCTCTGGATCTCCTTGAATTCTTCGCTGTAGAGGACAGCTTCTGCAATGGCTGCTTCATAGATCTCGCAGTCCCTTGCCTTGGTAAAGCTTCCGGATACGATGATGACATCGTTTGGTCCGGGTATCTTGAGCTTGTTGTAGACGAAGCATGGCTTGGCCATGAACGTGTGGAATATGTCGCGGCCGAATATGACGTGGTACACGCTCTTGAAGGGGACCACCTCAAAGGTCATGCGCTCTTGGCGGTAATTATTAACGTCGCCAAAGGCTACCTGAAGTGTGATGCACCCAAGGGACCGAGCCTCCCGACCAGGAACTACGCCATGGAACACGGTGTTGGTCCGCCTTAGGTTTGCCTCTGTCAAGTTCATCTTCTGCAGTGTATCCAGGTACATGATGTTGATGCTGCTTCCACTATCCACCATGCACTTGGTGAACTCTGTGCTGTTAATCAATGGGTTGATGACCATGGCGTACTGGTTCTCCGTGGGCACAAGGTCTGGGTGGTCCGTCCTGTCCCAAGTGATTGGAACTTCCGACCAGCGCAGGTATTGGGGGACTGGGGGAGAGTAGCCATCAGGATCCTTAGAGAGGTCTTCTGTTGTCGGACGGTGGGGGTGCCAAGGAAAGTGTGGTAGACTGGGTCCTTCTTTGCGAAGGGGTTCTTGCCCTTGTCGTCGCCCTTGGCGGCGTTCTTGGGGTCAACGTCCTCGTCCATGTCACTTGAATCCTTGGACTCCTCCTCCTTCTTCTTCCCCTTGCCCTTGCCTCGCGGTCTGTTCTTCCGACTTCGCTTATAGCCGGACTCCGAGTCTTCCTTGAGGTCGTTGACGAATTTTGCAGTGTCGATTGGTATGGGTGGCCTTGCCGTTGGCGTCGAGGTGTACGAGGCACGGCATATCACGGTACTCTTTGTAGGTTTGGGGAACACGGAACGGTGCCGAGTTGGTTTCACTTCCTCGCTGCTGCCTGCGGCCTGCTCCCCTTCCTCGGCCACGTTGTCTGCCTTCGCCTCGTCCTACAAAATTCATGGCGACCATGTCGGTAGATTGCTTTTCTTCTGGAGCGGTTTTCCGCTTTGTACTGTTGTTACTCCGAGCTTGGGTTGGAACGGCCGTTGCTGGCAAAGAGCCACGAGCATCGTCGTCGGCAGCTGCGAACTCACTAGCTAACTGAATCATCTGATTCAAGTCTAGCTGATGATTGTCCTGCAAGCGCTTTAGCTTATGTCAGAGCAACGTACCCCTTTCCAACCCATCGATGAAGGCGGCCATGGCGGTCTAGGCGTAGGAATTTTTCATATCCAGCCAGCGGGAGAGGTAGGCGCGAGAAGTCTCGTCTTTCTCTTGCACGCACCGCTGTAGATCGCCCACCGTGCAGGGACGCTTGTATGTACCCTCAAAGTTCTTGGTGAATGCTTCTTGCATGTCCAGCCAGTTGTAGATAGATCTTTCCGGCAAGTCGTCCATCCATTGACGGACCGTGCCCACCAACATTAACGGGAGGTACTTGACGGCGACGTTGGGGTTGCCTCCGGAAATCTCCACCGCGTTGCCGTAGTCCTGCAACCATGTGGCAGGCTTGGCGGTGCCGTCATAGGGCTTGATGGTCTTGTCAATCCGGAAACCTTTGGGGTAAGTTGCGGACCGTATTGCCGGTCCGAAGCAACGTGGTCCCAGGTATGGTCCTTCCCGGGCCTCGTGGATCCTGTCGATCCGCGAACGTGCATCGTATGGCTCCGGGTTCTTCTTCTTGTTGTCAACAGGGGATGGGCTGCGTGAACGACGCGGGCCTCTTCCGCCATGGTGACTGCTTGGCGGCGACAGAGGCGGAGGTGGCGGTGGGTTAGCCTTCTTGATGTTACCCTCTTACGACGCCCCATGCCTGTCGCGGTTGCTTGTCGGACGCGGAGGGTCGTGGTGCGACCTGCTCTTATGTCCTTGGTGGTGCTCTTCATCATGACGGGTATGTGTCGCGTTGTCGCGGATGATGATGCCGCACTGCTTTGGCGGAGGCATATCCGTGCGATGGTGAGTCTTGTAGTCTTCCTGACATCGGGGGGATCGGAGCGGTGGCGATGGACGGCGAGGTTGGGCTCTTTCTTCGTGGTCGGAAGATATGGGAATAGCATCCTTCCTGTTGCGTGCATCCCTCCGTCTTTGTTCTGATGAACCCGTCCGTGATCCGACATCCTGAGGAGATCCGTCCCTTGGCGGTTTGTACTGGCTAGATCGGCAGAGCGCTGGGTCAGACTCAAACCTTTGAGAGGTGGCCTTTTCCTGCTGCTTTACCGCCTTGGCCACTAGGTCATAAACCTGTTCTACTGCCTCAGGCGATCTATCCTGCTCCAGAAGGGTCTTGGTGACGACGAGGTTAAGGAGTGGGGTGGGCATCACCTATTTGCCTTCACTATCAATGTATGGCTTGGCCTGTGCCGGCTTTGAGGGAGCCCATCCTAGGTTGCGCCGTACACCAGGATCGTTGATGATGCGAGCCGGAGCTTTCTTATCCTTCTGCTATTGTAGCAGAGTCTTGTACTCGGCCTCCATTACTCTAGCTTTTTCTATGGACTTCTGCGCGTTGACCAGATCTCGATCTAGTTTAGCGCCTTGCTCCGCGATGGCTTGTGCTTCCTCCAGCAGCTGCTGGCGCTTCTCGTCAAGCTAAGTCACATTCCGGATATGATCAACAGTTAGTGGCTCAACGAGGAGATTGCCGTACATCACTCTATCAGCTGGGGTAACGTGGGCTGCTGCCGACGTGGATGCTGGAGGTGGCAAGTTTGCGGTGTTGTGGTTGCTCGGATCGGTGCCGAGTTCCTGCAGTTGTTGCACTGGATTAGACGGAGGAGGCATGACCTTTGCGCGAGCATCGTCGGCAGCAATAAGTGGTCCCTTCCCCTTAACCAGCGCCGTAGGCGGAGCTTGCCCGGGCTGGTCTTCATCCATCGCTATCCCAATGGTGACGAACACCCCTCGGGACATGACGGTGTTATTAGCTTGTTTGTCGCGCGAGTACTCCTCCTCCATCTCCTGCATAGCTGAGTATAGCTCTTCTGGACTGAAGTCTATTTCCTCTGAATCTGCACTGAAATCGGTGTAAAGCACGTCAATGACAGAGTCGGAGGGTGTCAGGGCTTCCTCGATGACGGGCGGTGGAGGTGCAACGGCCTCGACGATGACTGGAGGTGGTGGCGCTGCTGCGACGATGGCGTCCGGAGGCGATGGTGGCTGAATCGGAGGTGCTCTGTCAATGCTGTCTGAGCTGCCGCTTCAGCCTCCGCGTAGTTGTTGACGGTGTTCACCATGCCTTCGAAGGTAAGGCGTCCTGACGCCTGTTGCCGTCTTAGAGAGTGTCAGAGAAGCGTGCCATGGTCCAGTCCTTCCACAGAGTGATAGATGGCATCATCATTGGGGTAGTGGGCCAGATCGGCTCGTATACGGAGCCACCTGGCCAGGTAATCGTGGGGGTTTTCGCCTTCTCTCTGAATGCAGCGCGCCAGATCGAATATGGTAACCACGCCGACAAACTTGGATCTCTGCTGTCCAGACGCACGGACGAAGCCGGCGGATGTGCAGTGATCTTCCACCTTTATATCCTGCACAGGAGAGGTTTGGGTGGGTCTTGAATTTTTCTGATCTTTGCCGGCAAACTCCGAGGAGAGATCCGACATCGATCCTTCCGTGAACGTGTCCTGCCCGTAGGCGGTCCGTGCGGGTCTTGATGCTTTCCGATCTTTGCCGGCAAACTCCGAAGAGAGATCCGACATCGATCCTTCTGCGAGCGTATCCTGCCCGTAGGCGGTCCGTGCGGGTCTTGATGCTCCTCCGACTCCCAGGGAACTAGTGCCCGAGTTGGTTTCGCCGATGAAGAGGTGGATGTCTCCGATAGGAACGATCGAGCACCGCGTAGGGTTCGTCTTCGCCGGGATCCAGAACTCGTCCGGGGGGACGATCGGAACGTTGCCGGAGAAGAGAACACGACCGATGGCTACGGTTTCACCGATTCCCGTGAAGATCTTGGTCCTCGCCCGCTGAAGATCCTGAAGCGCCTCTCGCCCCATGGTGGGCCCCAACTGTCGTGGTATTGCCGACGAGTACGCCATGGAGGGGTCCTCACAGTGCGTGTTTAGAGACGTGGGGTAAGGCGGACGGTTGACGGGTACGAGGTAACACAGCTTACCCAGGTTCAGATCCCACAACGGTGGCGGAATCCTACTCCTGCTATAAATCACTATAATGGCAATACGCCGAGTTACAGGGATTAGGTTCGCTGTGCGAGGTGTGTGTAAAACGATGCCCTAAAGGCTCCCATAGGCCCGACTTATATAGTCGTCAGATCCTAGGGTTACAGGGGAAAGTCCTAGCCGGACAGGTTACAGAGTTCTACACCGTCTATTACTAGTCTTGTGTATCTTGCACTCCAAGGCTCCGGGTACGCTGGTGACTCCATCGTAGCCTTCCTTTATCCGGCATGGGCCTCCCTTATGGATCCACCTAACTGGGCCGCCCAGCAGGCCATAGACCATGCTACCGACTATGGGCCACCCAGGTTACTCGGATAAGATACATGCTATGAGGATACCCATATAGCATATCCCCAACATCCAGTTCCGGGGATTAGTTCGATGATAAACTCGATATCCTGATCTGGGGGCATACCAGACAAAACATCTGGAAATACATCGGGGTATTCACAGACTATCCGGACTTGGTCAATGGTAGGTTGGGCTATACTCTTGTTGCACTTGAATTAACGAAGTAAGGTTTCAGATATATGCTCGACTGATATTCCGGCTGTACTGGTCATGGTGATGGCTTTCTTGGCATAGTCAATCAATCCTTTATGTTTGGACATCCAATCCATTCCTAGTACTACTTCCAAACCTTTAGTTCCGAGTACTATCAGATTAGCATAAAAATCTATGCCATGGATTCGGATGGGGACGGCTTTGCAAATTTGCCTAGCCTTGGTGGTTGATCCGGGAATTTGAACGATCATAACATGCTTCAGTTTGGTTGGTTGAATTTTACTAGTGCATGCAAATTCTTCGGTGACAAATGAGTGCGATGCACCAGAATCAAACAACACTCGAGCAAGTACTGAATTAACAGAAAACATACCAAGCACGACGTCTGGCGCTTCCTGAGCTTCTTCAGCATGCATGAGAAAAAGACAGCCGTTGCGGTTGAGCGAATTCCCTGGGGCAAATCTTCTTCTAGGCTGAACACGATGCTGCTGCTGAGCTGGGGCATTGGCATTGGGGGCTGCAGCATTCTTCTTGTTGGGGCACTCGTTGGAATAGTGGCCTTTATTTCCACAGTCATAACAAGTCACTTGCGACTTGTCCTTTGCTGCAATAGGCACAACATTGCTTCCAGTCCTCGGGGCAGTGTTGGTGTTGGAGGTAGCATTGTTGTTGAACTTGTGTGGGGCACGGTTGAAATTGCTAGAGTTTCCGGGGTTGTTGTGATTTCCTCCGGTCCTAGGGTTTCCACGGTTGGGATAGGTCGGACGGTTCATCGGGGGTCTGTTGGTTCTCGGGGTAAGTCCGGGAGATGGGTTGGGGCGATACTTTGGGGTCTGATGGGTTCCTGGCTGATGCATCATGCGACGCTTGTGGTTCTCATTGGCTTGGTTGATCTTTCCTTCCATTTGGATGGCAGAGTCGACAAGGGCTTCAATATCTGCAAAGGGGATATTGACTAACACAGTCTGCATCTCATCATGCAGACCATTCAAGAATCTCTCCTTGTTCTTGGCTTTGGTGTCGATCTCATCCGGGGCGTACCTAGCTAATGACAAAAATTTGTCACGGTATTCCACTACGGTCATCCTTCCTTGCTTCAGTTCTCTGAACTCATCTCTCATTCTCTTGATCAAACTCGGTGGCACATGGGTTCTGCTGAACTTGACCTTGAATTCCTCCCAGGTCATCATCTGTCCTCCTGTCATTGCACGAACGTTGTTCCGCCATGCTCTGGCATCTCCGGCTAGATAGTGGGTGGCGAACAAAACTTTCTCGTTAGCTTCCACTTCGGCGACTTCTAGGTTATTTTCCATGGTTTGCAGCCAATCGTCGGCATCTAGGGGCTCTTCTGACTTAGTGAAAACTGGTGGGTTGGTATTCTAGAAATTCTTGAGCTTAGATCCATGGTTGTCCTGATTTCCTTGGCCTTGATTGTTGTGGGCCAGCTGGGCTATCTGCTGAAGGGTGGCTAGGTTAGCTTGACATTCGGCTCTTTTGGCTTCGTGGTCAGAAACCAACATTTGCAGGATCTGCAACATCGGGTCCGGGGATGAACCACTTCCTCCGCGTGGCATCTGAAGATTGAGATAGATCATGAGAAAAGAGGGAAATTTCTAAGGTTCTAGGACTTTGAAAAGTTTTTAAAGTTTGACTTAGATTTTCTAGAAACTTGCTTTTCATTCATCCACTCATACCACACTACACAACACACACCACAAAACAAGAAAAACATATGGTTTTAAGAACCATTCTGGAAACTACGATACAGTGGGACCGAATACTACTCACTACGCTAGTGCTCAAGTGCTACTACTCCTCGGAGTCGGTGTAGTCGTCATCCTCATCATCCTCGTCGTCATCGATGAAGGAGAAATCCTCCTCATCGGTGAAGAAGTCCATAGCCTGATCCTCCAGAAAATCATCATCATCGCTGAGATAGGAGTAAGGGTCTCCACGAAGATTCTCTCCGGCATTCTCCCTTTCCTCCAACTGCATGTCTCTCGTGGATGGTCTCCTCCAAATACGAGATACGGTGGCGAAGACGGGCAATGATGCGCTCCTTCTTGTCGAGCTGATGGCGGCGAGACTTGCGATCCTTTGCTAGCATGGTGATGGTCTGATCCTTCGTCTTGATGATGGCGGACTTGTGGTTGGAGTAGTCACGGCAATTGTCCAATTCTTGCTGACGATCGTACATCATGAAGCTGAGGTGGTCCAATTGGGTCTTCAGCTCGTGGTGCTATGGAGCTTCCAGTGGTTGTCCATTAGCATCACGCCTTGGGCAAAACTCAAAGCGGGTTCCCTTGATCTAATTGATACTCTGCCCACACAGACGGGCAAGAGCTTCCTGCATGGCCCTGGCAAGTCCATCGAGCCAGTTGTTCTCTCTTAAGGTAAACTGAATTCCCTCAGCAGTGGGCGGTTCAATCTTTCCTCGGAGACTTGCAACAATTAGCCACTATAGATCTTCTCCTCCTTGATCATTGAGCTGAGCTCCGAAGAACTCGGGGTGAGGACGCTCCAGAAGTTCCGAAAGCTGGTCCAAATCCCTCTCAAAGATAAGGTCTCCTCCATTCCCTAACTGATAAAACTTGTTGTACTTCACGTCCATCTATAAGAATATAGGATGAGTAAGTTAGTAGAGTGATCAAGTGTGTCAAATTTTACGTATTTTGCAAGAGTTTTTGAGGAACATGAATTTTTATGAAAGAAGTAAGTGATAAGAATGGGAATAAGTTTTTGTAAATATTTGCTTCCTTTGGTTTTGAAACTAAGTTTTTGATTCAAACGTCCAGTCTAACTAGGTTCTCCTATGGTCAGGATGGCTCTGATACCAACTTGTCAACACCCGGATTTTTAATCCCAGATGCCTGTTATGCCATACATCGCAATCCCAGGATTACCATTTTTGCGAGACATAACAGAATTGGATACCATAGTACATCATCCATTACAAACCATACATAAGGTCTTACACAAATAAGGATCTCATGATCCAGTTCTTAAAACAACTCAAGCAGCGGAAATACGTAATAATAACGGTAGCGTAGGTGAAGCTCCATCTTCGGGGTCACAGGCAATGCTGACGATGGGAGATGATCCTAGTTGTCGTAACCTTCCTGGGGTCCATCATCCTGGTACTCCTCTTCATAGTCTGGCCATGGGAATAACCAGGGACAAAGCCATGAGTACTATTTAAGTACTCGCAAACTAATACTAACAAGTGAAGGGGGTTTTTGTAATAGGACACTAAGCTCTAGGGTTGTTTTGCAAAAGCCAGATTTATCTCTACTAAGTTCAGAAGCAAGAGAAAGCTAATCAAATTTTATAACACCTAAGTGGGAACTTGTATCTCGTTTCACAACTCTGTTGTGGTCAAGTCAAAGTCTCAAGTCATTTCACAAGTCATTTTGAAAACATCTTACGAGGGAACAATATGGCCACTCCAACTGTCCATAACCGCGGACACGGCTATTCGAGCAGTTTGACACTCTGCAGAGATTGTACACTTTCACCACAACATTCGATACATCCGTCAGGAACAAATCCTGAATTCACCATACTCAGTATGCGGATAATCAATCCTAACCTTTCAATTACACTCCCTAGTATAAGCACCTCTCCTGTGAGTTTGGCCTCCCAACCATGACCAACTATCATCTTGGGTACTGCACAGGTGGACAATCTTCATAAGGTAGCCTCAGCTCAGACCTTGGCCATGAGGGAACCAATACTAAGGTATATAAGTTTCCAGTCAAGCCCTTCCCAATCTTCGAGTATTGTGGTTGTACGGTAAAATTGGAATGGTATCGCATCCAGACAACCATCAGTTTTATAAAGGGCTAAGGCTCATGCCTCAACATTTTCATCACCAAAATCATCTAGTGTTCGGAAACACATGTCAAAACATCTCAGTAGAATGATCCATCATTCTAAGGTTTTCATAACCATTTTCACTAAGTAATCCCATCTAAAGTTGGTCAAGTTTTATGCTTAGCACTAGCATCTACAGGTGGGAGTGAGTACTAGTGAGGGGTGGTAAACAAGTGGAGTTTTACTAAGTTCAATCTCATGCCTTAGGATGACATCAAGATTATCTAGCTTAGGCCAAATTTTATGCTCTTTATGCAACCTTCAGTGATCTTTCTAGAATCTACAAGTCACTTAAGTACCTTCTAAGGAAGTAGCTTTGATAAAGAAATAAAGCAGAAAAGCTTGCAAATAAAACTAGGATTGGGTATCAAGTGGGTATGATCACATATGCTTAAGGCATATAGTCGGCATGGTAACAAGTAGGTATTTGCTTGCATCAGTAGAGTATCTTGCAAGTGTTAGCTTGCATAGGTCAACTTGATTAGTAAGGCTTGCAAGCATTAGTATAAGCTTGCTAAATTGCAAGTGTTAGCTTGCCTTGTGCAGATCAGTGGTTAAAGTTCTCCTCGGCTTCTTCTTTGTAGTATCCTCCTTCCTCCTCGTATCCTTGGTCGGTACTAGCGTCTATAAATAAATACGAGGTACACAATCACCAAACAATACTTAACTACTTGCAATCATCACACAAAGGGGTTCTATAGATGATCTAGCATCATCACTAAGATTACAAGACTAAGGCACTTGACTTAATGATTTTAGTTTTAGAAAAGTAATTTCTACTCATTGAAAAACTACTTAAGGTTTAATATTCTCCAAACCAAACATGGGATCATGTTGACACATGTCATCACCACATATTTTAGTCCATGGGAATGTGATTTAAAGTGGTGTCACAATTTAATAAGGTTTAACCCTTTTATTTTAAATCAATAAAGTGACTAGAAATGCCTATGTGGCATTATTTTATTACTTGAACATTATTTCTATAAGTAAACCCATATATTTTTATATATTCTGAAAGGTATGGTTGAATGTGATTTTTGAGAGTTGGAATCAACTCAAAATCTATTATGGTTTAAATTTGAAAAATGTTTGAATGCAGAAAAGCTTCTGCTTTGTTATTTTTACCAAGAGTGATCTACAGATCCAAATGATTTGAATCCAACGGGCTTGGATTCAGAATTTCCAGACCTTTCTAACAAAATTGGTTTCATTCAATTTGGTTCACTGAATCGAGCTGGGTTGATTTTTGAAACTAGGTGCAGAAGTGTGTTTGAATGAAAATGGAAAAATCCAAATTCAAACAAATGGGCTACGCGGGAAACGATACTGGGCCGGCCTGCTAAGCACAGCGCTTACGCGGGCTGGTTAAGTTGCTATCCCCATGCGTCAGTGAGATAGTGGGGTGCGAAGCGGTACGGGGCAACGTGGACCGTGGGATCTTGTTCTAATCTAACGGCCCTGGTTCATCGTCCACGTCGGGCAGCTCCGGCGAGACAGAACCCTAATGCGGCAGGTGGGGGTCGTCGGGCGCTCACCGAGGCTCAGGCGAGGGTCGGCGATGCGGGCGAACGACGAAGTCGACGACGGCGAACCTCCTGGTTCCAGCAGCTTCTCCTGGGGTGGCTCCAATCGCTGGCCCCCTTCTTCTCCAGCAGCGGCGGGCTCCGGTGAAATTCCGGCGAAGCGCTGCTCGCCTTGCTCCGAGAACGGGGTGGAACGATCAGTGAGGAGAGGGGAGTAGAATGGTGTGAAGGGTTTGAGCTAGGTTGGTCTCTATTTATAGTCTCGATGACGAGACCAAACAGGATGGGTATGCGACGGTGGCGACATGGCTACGTGATGCTAGAGGCATGGCCGGCGGTGGCGGTCGATCGGTGGTCTCCTGGCGATGCTCTACGGATTTAATGCGCGTGTAGGGGAGGTGGCAAACGGTCTAGAACACGCGATGCTCTACGCGGCAGAGGCAGCGTCTTCGACGGCGAGCGGTGGCTGTGAGGCATGGGGCGGCGAACGGGGATGTCTGGCGGTCTCCTGGGTCTGTGGTGATCACGTATGCACGCGGCGAGGGCGGCGCATGGTCTATGGGCGTGTGTCAAGGGTGGCGTTCTGGCGCATGCTCGGCATGGTTGCTGGTGAGCTGGGCACGGTCTGTGCGTGTGGTCCAGGGGCTGGCAAGGTTCGAGCGCTGGACAGGGAGTGGCGGTGGGGTGCTAGCTTGCTCCCAGACAAGGTTGGCGAGGCTTGGTGCTTGCTCTGGCTAGCTAGCCATGGTCGGCTCGCAAGGGGGTGCTCGGGTTGGCATGGCATGGGACAAAGGGTAGGGGCTAGGGTTGGTCCAAGCACTGGTTGGCACTGAGGGAGACATGGGTGATCAATGGTGAACATTGCTTAGCCAAATTACTGCTCAAAACAGTGAAGTTTGGCCAGATTGATTTGTTGCATCCAAGTGTTTGATGAAATGGCCGCAAGAACTCAAGTTTTGAATTTTGAACAGATTTTTGGTGGGTGTGCTAGGCAGGTGCTGGGGAGTCTGTGGATGCTTGGGTTTTGAAAGTTGAGCTTGTTTAAGTGGTTTTTGAAAAAGTGGGATCTTCCCATATGATAAAGATTCAATTTTGAATTGTCATTTAAACTATGCATTCAAATGTTTCTGGATGATCACAAGGTGGGCCTTGGTACTTTGTTATGAGTACTATCAAGGGGTGCAAAGATCCAAACAAGTTTCTGTTAAGTTTTGAAAGTTAGAGACAGCCAAAGTAGGCATGGGAGTTAAATTGGCCAAAGTGACCATTCCCTTATTTTATTTTATTTGTTTTGATTTATTTGTCTTTGGGAAAAGTGTGGGGATTGTTTAGATGATGTTTATTTCACCTAAGAATCCATTTACAAGCAAAGAAACACACAAGCAAGGTCATTCAAAAGAATCCAATTTGGAATGCATACACACATGCATGCTTTCATATTTTTATTTAGAAAAGTTTTTGTTAATCCTAAATTTTGATGATTAGAGTTTGATGATCCAAGTTCAGTATTTCTGGGATGTTACAGTAGGTTACTAGAATAGCAAAAGAAGAAATCATCTGCTAACAAGCAGAATATGTGTCCATATCATTTCCCCAGACACAGAATCTAAAAATCATATGCTAGCTCTCCTTATTTATACACATCAATAGGTGTATTTAAGCCTCAGCCTTTTGCATCACTGGCTAGAGAATTTTAGATCATTAGCCACATATAAATTCATCTCAAATCAGTGGTTCCATTTCCATTTATACAAGTACTGGAAATGCAGCAGATTATTCTAGTTATAAAACCACTAGGCACACTCAAATCAGAGGTACCACAGTGACATCTATACCAACATAAGCCACCACTGGATCTTGCCACATCATTTTCCTAACAGATGTTCTAGGAATCAGGTGTGTAAATTATTTCATTATAGATAAGTTCTATAAAACAGATCCTTTCTTAAAATCTCAAGCAAGAATTCCTTCATCATTTACTTCTACAAAACTTAAGCCTCAACTTAAGATATCATGGACTAGGGAGGGTCCAAACTTCTAACCATCAATGTTGTAGCATGGTTGTATATATAATCTAGTCCATGTGTATCCTCCAAGGAGGTACCACATCAGCCAGAACAGTTGCTTAAAGCTAAGTATGGCATATATGCAGTAGCCAGGAAACCAAAGAGGCACCACTAGCCTAGATTGCAGCAAGTCATATTACAACAAGTGTCTTATTCCAAGTCCATCTACTGCAAGCTAGTTGATGCATAACATCTATACCTGGATTACATCAATAAACCCAAATCAACCCAGGCTGGTTTACAAGTTAATCAACCACCACATAGTTAAAAATAATACTAATGTGTCATCAGCTAGTAGCAAGCCGAGGTCAACACATAAATGACAAATCCAGAAGTCATTTAGCTTAAATCAAACTAACCAAATACCCATAGATAATTTCAGCAGTAAAACTGACCCTAGAACAGAGTCTCAATACTAATACGGATAGTCATATCACCACTAATAGAGATCTAGATATAAACCAAGAAGGGAAGAAGCAGTATGACTTACAGATGGTCCTTGCTAGATACTAGAAGAGGAAGCAGAGTTTGGCCAGCGATGAAACATCCGGCGGCACGGGGAGCACCCGAGGGCGCTGCAACCCGCGCCAAGCCGTGGTCGCGGTGGCCATGGGAGAAGAAAGCAGCAACATCACCAGCGCCGTACCACCATCAGTACCACCACCATGGGAAAGATGAGCAATCCAGGTCGAGCAGAAGCACCGAAAGGTGAGGCCGTTGGAGAAGGGCTGACGTTCTTCCACGAGCCTCAACCGAAGGTGATGGCGCGAGAGCCGCACCGTGACTTTGAGCCATTGCGGCTAGGGTTCAGCCAGAAGCGCACATTGCCTCGATTGAACCCAATCAACAGAGAAAAAGGGGAAGAGAGGGCGGGGGCAAGGAAAAGAGGGAGGTGGTCGAGGCGGAGTTTGGCCGGCGAGTGGCTGCAAAGGAGGCGGCCAACGGCGGTCGAAGTGGCTGGCGGCGGCGGCATCGCACGGGAGCAAGAGGGAAGAGGATAAGGTATGTGAGTGTGTGCGTGTGTGTGTGGAGTAGGGGGTGGGCCGAGGGTGAGGGGTCTGGCCGGGTCCAGTTAGGCCAGGCCAGCCCACATATCCAACCAAACGGACAAAGTTAATTAGGTTTAAAAATAAAATAAAAAAATGAATTACTAAAATAAACTCCAAACATTTTTAGCTATAGAAAATTATAAAAAAATCCTAAAAATACATATGATATATCAAAATGACCACAAAAATAATATCTACCTAATAAAAATATAATTTTAAATGTTTAAAACAAAATTAAAGCAAAATAATTATTAACACCATTAAATCTTGAATAAAATTTTATAAAATAAAACAAAAACCCTAAAAATAAATAAAAAATCATTTTTGTGTATCAAAATAACTCTATTATTTTATAAAAATACTAACTTAGATTTTTACAAATAAAACATAAAGAAAATATTTAAAGACACTTAATTCTTTAATGAATTTTATATAAATAAAGATAATACTTAAAAATAAATAAAATTCATTTTTAAGGTCTTGAATAAATATATTACACTAGAAAAAATATTAAATATATTATTAAAAAAGTATTTAATATTTTAAATAATAAATCCTTACCTAATACCTATTTTGTGAATTCTTTAAAAACAATTCTTAAGTAAGAAATAATCACAATTCTTAGAAAACCTTGAGCAATTAGTGACTTAGTACTAATTCCAAACCCATAACTTGAATTAATCATCAAACTTAAGTATAACTTTTAACTTTAAGATATTCTTTTAAAAATCTTATTAAGAATCCTTTTAAATAAACATTGGGTATCACCCATTTATATAATATGGTGAATGATCATTATATCTTAACCACTATTAACATAACTTTAAATTTTAACAAATTACTAAGACCATTTAATTATGATTCCATTAAATAAATACATATTCCTTTCATAATAGTAAAACAAATTTAATCTAATCATTCACTTAAAAAGAAAGTGAATAATTCCACACCTTAGTTATACCTATCATAAATCTAAAACTTGGGAAGAATTAAAATGTATTACATTTTAAGTTACTTAACCTTTTAAAGTTAACTTTAGTCTCAAAAGCTTATAAACATTATGTCTAATAAACTACTTATGCATGTTTTTATAGTTAACTTTGGTCTATTTTAATTAAAACATAATGCATCTCAAGTCCAACTATTTAAGCAAGCATAAACAACATCAATCACATTCTATCAATCATATTCTAAAACATATCAGGGTTGTTTAATCCTTAGGAAGGAAATATTTTATTCAAATGTTATTCTTTTTGCCACTTCAAACAATAATCTCATAATAAGTTCTTCAACTCTTAATAACTCAATCCCAAGGACTTATATCATAATCACCACATGACAATTCACCATAATCACATCATCTTATACTATACTTACATATTTTGGATTGTTAACACTTAGGTTCCTTATAAAGGTCATTACTTGTAAAGTAAAATTTGAAGATAAACCAAATCTGAAAAGAATCACTTGAATTCACTTCACTCAAAGTATTGGGGATTCAATTTAGGAGTTTTACAAAAATGCATAGCATTACTTATGCATAACTGCATATTGCTTCTTTAAACATTAGTTCTTACCAGACCAATGATGCAGATTTCAGATATTGGATCTTATATCGTCTCGAAGACCGTGAGTGCATAATCTTGCAATCACAAAAGGCAAGTTCACACTTGCTCATGTCATTTGATTATTTTCTGTAAAGTATTTTACAAATCCAGTGTTGTCATCACCTGCATTTGAAAAAGGTCCGAAAACACTATTTTCATAATAATATGATTATCGGTTATTTACCATGAGGTAATAACCTACGATGAAAGTTCCGGTGGTAAAGGAACATATTACCTAGGACTTAACAACCAATGTCGTCAGTGATTCTTGCGTCGTATATCACGCGTTAACCATGAGATTTGGAATGGGACGGAGAAGTCAGCTGTATCTTCTTCCTCCCGCATGTAGCCGGATGTGAAGGTCATGGCTGTTATCACTCGTAGCATGCATATTAATTGGTAATTCATAGAGGATATGCAGCATATGGGTGGGAACCCTCAACGTCCCACGATAGTTCTGGCATCTAACGGTTTGTACAAACCATAGCCGTAATTCATTATGTGGGCATGGTGTACATCAAGGAGGCATGCGAGGTCGCGAAGGGGGCAGTGATTGGATTGGATCATCTACTGGGCCCCACACCATAGGAAGTGTGGACGGGAAAGATCGCCCGGTTGTGCAACAAGGATTTGATCTCTCATGGGTAAAGTAACGCACCTCTGCAGAGTGTAAGAACTATAACTTGTTACTCCCTGTTTTGGGAAGGGGCTGCGAACGCGGCAGGAAAGGAACCCCATGAAGGTTCTGGTAAACCCGTGAAGGCTGACGGACATAGCTTTTCAGAATAAAAGCAACCTTTGAAGAAATGTTTATGAAAACTTGCATTGCCTACGACCTATGGTCTGTGGCTGTAGATATAGTGCATCAAACACTCCTTTTCTAGTGAAACTTGCTGAGTACGCTCGTACTCAAAGTATCTTCTTAACCCTTGCTAGGTTCTAAAGCCAGTACAGACGATGACTACATCAAGCCCTGCTCCAGGAATCATCATCAAAAGCTAAAGCTCTTCAATGAAGTCAAGAAAGTCAACATATACATCAGCTCAAGTGAAGACGAAGTTGCTGATTAGTTAAGAATAGAATCTCTAGCCATAGAACCTATTTCTGTAGTGCATTGCAATAGCAGCAACGCCAGACCATTAGTTAAGATATTAGTCTTAATAGTATTATAGTTTTGGAGTTGTTTATTTCTGATTCTTCTTTATAAGAAGTTTCTTTCTCTCTCTTAACCTAGAGTGTTCTCTGGATCTTGTGTAAAGAGTTGAGTTGTAACCTATAGTCATGTCTTGGACCTGCCGTGTTTCTGTTGTACTACTCTGAGGGATGTAATACTAGTGAACGGTGTTTCATTGGTGTTATGTCAACTACTATAGTGTACTACATCATGCAATGGTATGATGGGTCACCGTAGTTCCAAAGGCAAGAACTCGGTTCCTAGTACTGGCGAGCATGGGACTAGAAAAACCACATCCCACTATGGCCTCTCATACAAGCCTTGACATGTTTAAACTCATATCACCTCTGATATCATCTCATCACGTTCTCCTATCATACTAGATTCTCTGCATCTGATACATCATCTGGATGAACCAGACTCAACAACTAAGCATGGCTAAGCAGGACACAAATATAAGCTCTAGCAGTGCACACAAGCCAAACCTAGTTATGCTAGGAGCAGTGGATCAGGTAATATAATCTCAAAGGGAGTAATGCAATAGATAGGATACTCTATCTATCGATAAAATACCACCGTAGAATCGTATGCATCATGGCAGTAATTGAAATGCTTTCGAAATCATAGGATTATATCATGGTGGGGCTATGCTTGCCTTTGCCAGTTGATAACAAATAAGCAAGTCTTCGGGAATCTTGTACTTGACTTGGTTACAATTGGTCAAGTATTGATCTTCGATCTTCGAAGGTGTTGATCTCGGTCTTCGATCTCGATCTCGACATCATATTCTACCGGAAAGAACCAAACACCGGAAAGAAAGGGGAAACAATCAACACATGGCATCGATGCAATGCTCAAGCAAGTATGATGATATGACAAGTTAAATTGTATTGAAATGAAACCCTAGAACATGCTTGGCAATTTAAACGGGGTTCCGAGGGGTACAAACCCTAACTCGGGGAAACTCCGGATGTATATGAGAGGGGTTGGTTTGTTCTTCTAATTAAACTTGTCATTGTAGTAGTTGATTAATGCATGATTATAGCTTAATTAGATAGATCTCGTTTTTCTGAACATTTTGATATACTCCCTCCGTCCATAAAAGGATGTCGGACGGACCAACTTGCAAAAACACCCTTGGAAAACATCCGACCAAACCCGAGGTCCATGCACGGTCGTCTTCCTCCCTTCCTCGCTTGCTCCGCTCAGCTTGCCGCCCCATGCCGCTGCTCTCCTCCCTTCCCCGCACCACGCCATTGCTCCCCCCACCCGCCCCACCGCTTTTTCGACGCCGCTACTCCCTCCAACCCGCCCCTCGTATCTGCTTCTCCTCCCTTCCCCGCCCCACGCCGCAGCTTCCCCCAAGGTCGGATTTTTCTGTCCAAGACACCGTCTTGCTTCCCCCCCCCCCCCCCCCCCCCCCCCCCCAGGTTGATGATCCCGTCGATTTCGATCCCATTGCGGATCTCTTCGATTTTGATCCAAGGCACCTACTTTGCTTGCCTCGGTGGGAGTGAGGTCACAGGAGGGGTTCCATGGCGTCCGCAGCTGCCGCCGCTATTCTCCCCTACCTATAGCTGCTCCTCCTCCTCTGCAGCCTGGTGAGTCGCTCCAAGTCTGCAGTGTATTGGCATCAATATATGATCTTCACTCTTATATAGGATTTCCAACTGAATTTGTATAAGAAGAGCGTGACTCACCTAGATCAACCGTATGCGTTGCATACAGTAGTTAATTAAGGTTGCAGATACAGCTATCCTTGACTGATCAGAAAGACAATATACACACAAGTTCCAGTACTGAACTGTCAATAACAGATTATATTCAGGAATCTAGTTGTTGTTCACCATGCACTTGGTCCAGGAATCTAGTTCAGTACCTAATGACAGTACTAGTACGGTAATTTAACCTGATGGCCATGTATAATTAAGCACCACCATGCACGGTATCAAACTGGGCAAGTTTGACTGAACCAAACTGCTATAAGAGAGGGCATCTTAAGTTGCTGGTACATGTTTAATTGCTGGGCAAGCTTGTAAAAATTTTACTTCAAGAATATTGCTAATGACATTTTTCATAAAATATATAGATAAATCATTGCATGACCATGAGCTCCCTACCATGGTCATGACAGGATTGCTTCTCATCTAGTGCTAGCATTAGATTCCAAAGTTGACATTCCAAAACATTGATGTTTTCTGTTGCAAGAAAATTTCTCCATGCTGGCTCATCACTGAAGTTTAACCTCTGAACCTTGTATGGTTTCTTTTGCAAAAATTTCTTCTAATCATATTTCTGTACTTACTGAACAAAGACATCCACCGATAAATTTCTTCTAGAGTTGGACATTCTCTTATAGCTAAACCAAGGAAACAACATTCTCTTGCTAGAACACATGTTCTCTGTTCCACAACTGCCAATAATACAAGAGGTGTATGTATACAGGGATGTGCGGAAGGCAGAAACACTCCTTGAACCTGCTGCTGCCGCTCTACTTCTGCATCAGCCTCGCAGTGGTCTCCTCCACCATAGCTGGTAAAGATGCAAATTCCGCTTTCCATTTTTTTGGTTGTGATGCAGTGATGCTTGTATGTCGTGATTAGAGATCAAGTGGTGCGGGTGCGTGAAATCCTATCTGTTTTGCAGCATAGAGCAGCATGTAGCACTTCCAATATGTGAGAATTTTGGACAATATGTGAGAAAATATGCTGAATTTTTAAGGAGTAGCCGAGTTTTTTTTAGATAACCAACACTACCTGTTTATATCTGGCTTCTACTAAGAATTTATTTTGCTGGTACATGTTTATCTCTGACTTCTACTAATAATTTTCCTTGTTGAAATTTGCTTCATTTCTGGCTAGTTATTTCATAGCTCTGTTCATGCTAATTTTATGCTGAATTGGTTGCTCCTGGAGGTTAAACATTTTATAATTTTTCTCCTCGCTGTTTCATTACAGAATTAAACTTGATGGAACTTTCGCAACCCCCGCGGGAGGGCCTAGTGGTTTCTTTCATGTGCTTTAGTGTAAGTACTTTCATCCAGCATTAACCTAGTGGTTTCTTTTCTGCATGTGCTTTAGTATAAGTACTATAGCCTAGTTGGCTTGTTCTCACAGCTCACTGGCATCTGTGGTTTGGGAAGCAAAACTCAGAGAACACAACTTATGGATGGCCAGGACACAAATAGTCCTGTAAATACACTGTCAATGTACAAATGGTCCTGGAAATATATTGTCAATGTAAATAAACTATCATGACTATCACATGTATCCTGTTAGACAAAATCTTAGATTAGTTTTCCTTCTTTTTAGTCTGGTTCTTGACCCCCTTTTTTGTTTCCTTTTTGTTTTTTCTTGATTTTCAGGTTCCTACAACAGAATTCACTGAAAAAAGACAGAATACTCATGTGCATTTCCAAAAGCTGTAGCATTATCTAAATGGCAATCTTTATTCATTTCTGGTTAGTTCAAGTGATGGAGTATGTGGTCATTTAAATGGCAATCTTTATTTCTAGCTGTTGCATTATCTATCATTATCTAGATGTAACATTTGGTATCAACATTGACTGCATTTTTTCATGTCTCCCTTGAAGTACATTATCTAGCATTATCTAGCTGTAACAGTGACTGGTTTATATAGAATTATCTAGCATTGACTACAACTTTTCATATCTCCCTTGAAGTACATTTACACAACTAGTACTCCATTTTGGTATCAACATCTGGGAGACACAACTAAGATCAGGACTAGCTTTAGTTATACAAAGCGGTGTTGTTTCTTGTTGCCATTTGTTTCTAGGGTAAATGACAAAAAAAACACAGTAGTTTGAAACTCTGAATTTGATGGAGAACAAGAAGCTCCGAAACTCTGAATTTATCTATCTCTAACATTGACTGCTCTATCTAGCATTGACTGCATTTACAAGAACAAGCAGCTTTGGAACTCTGAGTTTGAGTTCTGAGCATGTACCTTGTTCTTGTTCTTTTTCAGAAACAGCAGGGGAGAAGCAGCAGCGTAGCTCCGCCGGCGGCAGGGAGAAGCACTAGCGATCTCCACCGGCACGAGCATGGGCGAAACTCCAGTGGCAGCGCTGCCGGTTTTTGGTCACGGGAGGAGCTCCGGTGACGAGCGGCGAACCAGGACAGCGTCCGCCAGCGGGGCAAATCAGCAAGCAATCGCGGGGGGAAAAGGCTCCTGGAGGACCGGAATTACACCCTAAAGTTGTTTACGGATCAGGGAAGCCTGAGGCAGCGGGTCGGCGTCGAGCTTGAGTGGGGAGCGGCGGCCAGAGTGGAAGGAGACGGCGTCGATTCCGTCGATCCACGGCGTCTGGGCCTAGGCGAGGTAGAGCTCCTGGTCTGCTCTAGGGGAGGGAGCTCCTGCGCGTGGCCTCCCTGGACCATCAGCGCGTCTCCTCAATGGAGCTCGAGCGCGTCGCCTTCCTGAAAACTCCTGTACGTCAACTCCATGGAAAAGGAGGACGGAGGACGCGGTGGGCCGGCGACCTGGAAGAAGAGTACAGAGGGGCGGTGGGCCGACGACCTGGAAGAGGAGGACGGAGGACGCAGAGGGCGCGGAGGTCCTCGACGACTTCTTTCCCCTAGCCCGTCGATGGCGGACGGCGGGGAGGACGGAACCGGAAGATCCCTCTTTGAAATTCGAAGTTACGTCCTAATTTGAATCGTTTTGAATGTTTTAGGGAGTTTTTGGCAAAAACAAAGTTGAACTGACCCTCCGACATCCTTTGTTGGACGGAGGGAGTATTATTCATATTTTTCTGACTTATAATGAATTACTTATTGAATTTATAATATTTGTTCAATTTCTGGATTTATTTAAACCATTTTCGAAATTAAACAAAACTGGAAAACCGTTTTACACGAGGACACTCCAAGCCACATAGGCTGACAGAGGGGCCCATGGCCACCTCAGCATACACGTGGGCAGGAGAGGGACCTACCCAGGTTTGACTGGGCTGACCCGCGCAGTGACGCTCAGGTGATGCCACGATGACGTCACCGACGCAGGTGAGCTGTAGACGGCGAGGGGACGGCCGAGGGGAAAGATCTGGGGCGTGTGCGGGTGCGCATTAGCGAGAGGAGATCGAGGCGAGCCAAAAGATGGAGGCGCCGCCTCGTTTGGGTCACCGGAGCGGCCTAGACGACGGGCAACTGCGGCGGCTGACGGCGGCGCTCGGCAGCAAAGCGAACTAGAGGAAGAGGGAGAACGCGAGGTGGTTCTAGAGCACCGCATGCTCATCCTGAGCGTGTTTATGGCGGTGTCGAGGCCGGAGGAGCTCCTGAACAACGGCGATTGAACACGACGGTGGTGGCCGGACCTCGGAGAGACGAGCTCGGTCCTCTCGATTTGCGGCGCCCTAGCTCCATCTGCCTGGTGGAGATGGACAAGGCAACGAGACAGAGGCGTTGGCGTGCTCGACTGGCCACGGGGAAGCTTCCAGCGGCGACGCGACATGGTGACTGTTGGTGGCTAGGGTTCGGTAGAGAGGGGACCTGCAGAGGGAGGGCGAGAGAGCGGGCAAGTGGAACTGAGACGGATGACCACGGCGCTGGGGGTCTTATCCTCTTCTCCTGAGGCAGCGGCGGGCGCTGGCGCAGAGGGCGACAGCGGCGCCGGCGACACGCAGGAGCTTCGTGTCGGGGACGAAGACGACGAGGTGGCCGACGAACGGGTACGGGCCAGGTGGGCTGCTGCTTGGGCCAAGGTGGGCCACGGGGTGATGCACGTGGGCGACAGGGAGAGGAGAGAAGAAAGCTGGGTCGGCTGGGCTGCGGTTTCTGTTCTCTATTTTTTTAGCAAATCTTTTTCTTTTTCTGAAATTTGTTTTCTGTTTGTAATTTCATATACAAAACTGTTTTGGGCATTTCAAAAATGCCATAGATTTTGTAAAACATTTAAAATTATGTGAGGACCTGATAACATTTTGGGCTTCACAACTTTTTGCCCTTTTCAAAATATTTGAAACCGTTTGAAATAGTTACAAAGAGAGGGGGAAGGATTAGGGTTTAAGGTTTTGACTTATTTCCTTTTGCATGCATTTTTAAAATATGATGCTTATGATGCACAGACAAACCCTAAATAGTAATTAGCTAAAATTGGGGTGTTACAGCTCTATCCCTCTTACAAGAATCTCGACCCGAGATTTCAAAGGTAGGAAGAGAGACAGAAAGAGAAAGAAACATAGATACTCTAAAGATAAGAGGGAAACACACTAAACAACACGTAGAATATCTCATGGCCAACTCATGGATGGAGTGTTCAGAAACAACTCTGAGATGACAACATGAAACACATCAAGTTAACGGAGGGAAAAAGAGGAGGAGGTTTCAAGTTGTTAGATAGATGGTCTTCATAAGGATTGAGACCATGGAACTTACAGAAGATATTAAGGTTCTAAAAAGGAAAGCTTCCAAGAGAAAGATCATGACCACACACTTTCATAGGGAACCTCTACTAAATGGCTTAAGTAGAGATTTCAGGTTACAGAGACATGGATCAACAAAACCAAGCTGTTGAACTACTTTCGAAACAGAAGAATCACTTTTTGATTCAACAGAAGGCTTAAAAAGAAAGGTGTTTTGGTGGAGAGGACTCATAAGAGTCACAAAGAACATATATCAAGAAAAACTTTTGATTGCCAAAATCATAGTCATTCTTAAAACATGGTTGAGAAAACGAAAGAAACTCTTTATTCATCCAAGTCTATCAAAATATTTGCCAAAGATCATGATATCACTTTACACCACTAAGATGAATTGTTTAAGAAGATTCCTGATGACATGAGAAGAAAGAAACTTTCACTACTACAAAATGGCTTATAGCCTCCAGGTGGTTAGTGACGGGCAAAACTAAACCTGTCACTAGTAAGTATTACCAGCGACAGGCAAGAAAAAGCTTGTCACTAGTATAAAACACTAGTGACAGACATATAACAGTGAATATCACTAGTATATTTTATCGAGCCCGACTAAATGAAAAAATTACTCAGTGACATGCATCTGTAAATGCCTGCCATTAGTATAGCTATGATTAATGACAGCCTTAAAATGTGCCCATCACTACTATTTTCCGTGAAGAGCGGCTAAACAGACAAATTCCTTAGTGATGAACTTCTTTAAAGGCTTGTCACATAAAACATGGTTATTTTTTCCCATCCTACGCCAACAAGACCACATCATCCAAACTATCTAATCGTCAAAATCATATGTTTGGATTATATCCAAAAACATGGTGAGACACGATATATCTCACCGCCCGTAAAATTTGGTGTCACGCGTCACTCTCTCTGATAATCTCGTTGAAAACAGCTTCTCAAACCGTATGGCCTAATCCCGGAAAACCAAGGTAACAAATCGACTAATCTCGCACGCATCCGTCTCAACCATGTGGAGGGAGATTTCATCTCTGCTATGTGAAACTATTTTTCGCAAAGATAAAACTCAACAAAAGAAAGATTAACCATAACTTATAACTTACATATATCAAAGTGAAGTGTTTTAGCTCTCTTACCGTACGGCCAAATCACCCCGTGGGACTGTAGATAGGCAAATTTGAAACATCTACAATACCCGCATGTCTACAGTCAAAACCTTTTTTTATCCATTCATCCCGTGTCTTCCGGATTGTTCGGTCAAAGCGGTATACGATTTTTTTCCTGACTAGCGTTGATTGCCTTCCCTTTTTTGGTAGTGGTGCCTCTTCTGTGGCGGTGCCTCTTCTTCTTCTCCTACCTCTCCTCCAATCAACCGCCGCGGAGGACGATCAAACTCTACTAGAGGAGGCGCTCCTCCTTCTCTCCCACCAAACCCTTCCACGCAAGAGGTGCCGACGATCACTGTTGGAGATATGCCCTAGAGGCAATAATAAATATAGTTATTATTATATCTTTGTGTTTATGATAAATGTTTATATTCATGCTATAATAGTATTAACAAGGAAACATTAATACTTGTGTGAATTATAAACTTAAATTGAAGTCCCTAGTATAGCCTCTATACTTCACTAGCTTGTTGGTTGATTAAATGATTGTGGTTTTCATATCATGAACATTGAGATGTTATCAACAACAAGATCATATCGTTAGGAGAATGATATGGTGGACATACTCCTATAGATAAGCGTAGCATAAAGATCAAGTCATTTCAATAGTTCAATTGCTATATGCTTTCTGATACATAGTAACCTAATTCCTTCGACCATGAGATCATGCATATCACCTTTGCCGGATGGATGCTTTGATAACATCAAACACCACACCGTAACTGGGTGGCTATAAAGGTGGCATTAAGTGTTCGGAAAGTATTGGTTGAAACACATGGATCAAGAGTGGGATTTGTCCATCCACATGACGGATAGATATACTCTGGGCCCTCTCGGTGGAATGTCATCCAATTAGCTTGCAAGCATGTGACATGGTCACAAGGGATCACATATCACGGGAACAAGAAAAGAGTACTTATCGGTAACGAGGTTGAACTAGGTATGCAGAGATACCGACAATCATAACCTCGGATAAGTAACATATCGTGAGACAAAGGGAAATTGGTATCGTATGTAAGTGGTTCATTCGATCGCAAAGTAATCGTAGAAATATGTGGGAGCCATATGAATTTCCAGATTCCTCTATTGGTTATTGTTCGAAGAAGTGTCTCGATCATGTCCGCATAATTCACGAACCGTAGGGAGACACACTTAAGGATTCGACGTTGTTTGAGTAGTTATGGTATTATGAGAAAGAGACCGAATGTTGTTCGGAGTCTCGGATGGGATCCGGGATATCACGAGGTGATCCGGAATGGTCCGGAGAATAAGATTCATATAAGGAAAGTCCCGTTTCGGAGTTGGGGAATGGTTCCGGTGTTTTCATCGGGAACATTCTAGAAGGTCCCGGAATGTCCGGCACTCCGGAGGGGAAGGGTACATGAATGTGTCATTGTAAGTTGGAATGATTGCATCATGTACTAGGTGTTCTTGCTGTCCAAAATAAAGGGTTTATTTAAATCCTAAATTGAAAAGTCAAACGGCTAGTTTGAAAGTCAAACGGCAATTTTGGGAAGTGGGAAGAGAGGAGGATTGGTGGAGGCCGAATTGGAGGAGGGTTCCTCCCTTGGCCGGCGCCCCACCAAGCCGACTTGGGGAGGGTCTCTCCTCCCCTTGGCCGGCCAGCCCTCCCACCTATATAAGGAGGGGCAGGGCTCCCTCCTAGTACACACAAGTTCCTATCTTCTACCTCCGGTTTAGAGCCGTTTTGGTTTAGAGCTTCTAATTGCTTTAGCCAGCGGTTTAGAGCCTTCTAATTGGTTTAGAGCCCTCTAATTGGTGTGTCTAATTACTAGACCACTAATAGCCTCTCTCATAAGCTCCACCATACTCGCACCGGCTTAAGGCGAAGCCCTGCGGGATTTCCCCTCTACTTCCGGTACCACGCCGTTGTGCTGCCGGAATCGCGAGGAGAGTGCTACAACCTCCGCTGCCTGCTGGAACAAGGGAGAGGAAGGTCTTCGTCGAGTACCGAACGTGTGACCGACTGCGGGAGCGCTGCTGGAACGTGGCGCCGGAAGGATCGTCTACGCGATCTTGAGATCGGAAAGAGTACGACTACATCACCCACGAGAATCTGCTCTCGTTAAACACTTTGGAATCTTCGAGGGTGAGTTATTCCATCGACTCGTTGCTACAATCTAGTAGATAGATCTTGGCTTGTTTGTTTGTATGCGATAGAAATTTTTTGTTTTCCATGCTACGAACCCCTACAGTGGTATCAGAGCCGTGTCTATATGTAGATCTGTTGCACGAGTAGAACACAATGGTCATTGTGGGCGTTGATGCTTTTATTGTAGATTGCTTTTTGTGTACTTTGCATCTTGCGGTATGTTGGGATGAAGCGGCCCGGGCTAACCTTACATGACATCGTTCATGAGACTTGCTCCACGTTTGACATGCAACTTGTATTGCATAAGTGGCTTTGCGGGTGCCTGTTTCTCCTAGCATAGTTAAGATCCAATTTACAACGGGTAATCAACAATGCTAGTATCAATGTTGTGGTTCTTGTTCGTAAGTTAGAACGACACTTATTGAAAGCCCCAAACCACGTAAAATATGCAAAGAAAGTAGAGGCGTCTAACTTTGTTTTGCAGGGGTGTGCAGTGATGTGATATGGCCATGATTGTGATTATATTTGATGTATGCAATGTTCCTTATTGTAAGTTGGCAACCGGCAGGAGCCATATGGTTGTCTTTAATTTCTGTTAAGACCTGCGTGTCTATTCAAAATAGTTGTAATAGTTGAAGCTGGTGGACGACAACCATGAAGAAGCGTCATTGACCTTGATGCTATGCCGGTGATGATGGAGATCATGTTCGTGCTTGAAGATGGAGATCGGAAGCACAAATAAGAAAGGCCATATCATATCACATATTATGAATTGCATGTGATGTTAATCCTTTATGCATCTTGTATTGCTTAGTGGACGACGGTAGCATTATAAGATGATCCCTCATGCACATAAATTTCAAGTTCTAAAGTGTTCACCCTTAGTATGCACCGTTGCCAAAGCTTGCTGCTTCAAAGCACCACGTGATGATCGGGTGTCTTTGATTCCGCGGGTGAATACAACGTAGCAAGCCAGATTTGCTTATGCGGTAGCTAAGGTTTGATCTTGACGAGCCTAGCATGTACAGACATGGCCTCAGGAACACGGATCACCGAAAGGTAAAGCATGAATCATATAGTAGATATGATGAACATGTCGATTGTTCGCCATTGAAACTATATCAACTCTCGTGATGATCAGTGTTGATGTAGTGGATTTGGTTCATGTGATCACTAAAACAATGTGAGGGATGTTGTTTTGAGTGGGAGTTCACCTAGTTTAATTTCATTAATTAATTTGAACTCAATTTGTCATAAACTTAGTCTAAACTATTGCAAATATGTTGTAGATCAATGGCAGCCCCTACCATCAATTTTAATGCGTTCCTAGAGAAAGAAAAGTTGAAAAACAATGGAAGCAACTTCGCGGATTGGTTCCGCAATTTGAGGATTGTCCTCACAGCTGGTAATTTGACCTATGTGCTGGATGCACCGCTGGGTGACCCACCTGCAGCTGATGCTCCCGATGAAGTAAAGAATGTTTACCTCGCTCGGAAGAATCAGTACTCCATAGTTCAGTGTGCTATCTTGTATGGTTTAGAATCGGAGCTTCAGAAAAGGTTTGAGAATTCAGACCCATATGATATTGTCGAGGATCTCAAATTAATTTTGAGACTCATGCGGCAATTGAAAGTTATGAAGCTTCTGAAAAGTTCTTTAACTGCAAGATGGAAGAGGGCAGCTCCGTCAGTGAGCATGTGCTTAAGATGTCTGGGCACGCAAATAAACTTCAAAGCTTGGGTATAGTGATTCCTAATACTTTGGGGGTTTACCGCATCCTCCAATCACTACCACCAAGTTACAAGAACTTTGTGATGAACTACAACATGCAGAACATGAACAAAGAGTTGCCAGAACTATTTGCTATGTTAAAGTCTGCAGAAGTGGAGATCAAGAAAGAGCACCAAGTGTTGATGGTCAATAAGACCACCAAATTCAAGAAAGGCAAGTCTAAGCAGAAGGGACACTTCAAGAAGGGTGGTAAGAAAGTTGCCATGCCGACGAAGAAAACCAAGGCTGGACCCAAGCCTGATACTGAGTGCTTTTACTGCAAGGGAGAAGGTCACTGGAAGCGGAATTGCCCAAAGTACTTGGCGGATTTGAAGAACGACAACATCAACAAGAAAGGTATATCTGATATACATGTTATTGATGTGTATCTCACTAGTATTCGTAGTAGTGCCTGGGTATTTGATACTGGTTCGGTTGCTCATATTTGTAACTCGAAACAGGAACTGCAGAATAAACGGAAGCTAGCAAAGAACGAGGTGACGATGCGCGTGGGAAACGGATCAAAGGTTGATGTGATCGCGGTCGGCACGCTACCTCTTTATCTACCATCGGGATTAGTTTTGTACTTAAATAATTGTTATTTGGTGCCTGCATTGAGCATGAACATTATATCGGGATCTTGTTTATTGCGAGACGGTTACTTGTTTAAATCCGAGAATAATGGTTGTTCGATTTATATGAGTAATATGTTTTATGCACATGCACCTTTGATAGATGGTCTATTCTTATTGAATCTCGATAGTAGAAATACACATATCAACAACATTGAGGCTAAACGTTTGAAATCAAGCGATAATTCGACCTATATGTGGCACTGTCGTCTTGGTCACATCGGAGTGAAACGTATGAAGAAACTCCATTCCGATGGACTTCTTGAATCACTTGATTTTGAATCACTTGAAAGATGCGAAGCATGTCTGATGGGTAAAATGACTAAGACTCCATTTTCTGGGATAATGGAGCGAGCTACGGACTTACTGGAAATCATACATACCGATGTGTGTGGTCCAATGAGTGTAGCATCGCGCGGTGGTTATCGTTATGTTCTTACCTTCACGGATGATTTGAGTAGATATGGGTATATCTATTTCATGAAACATAAGTCCGAAACTTTCGAGAAGTTTAAGGAGTTTCAAAGTGAGGTAGAGAATCAACGTAACAAGAAGATTAAATTTCTACGTTCTGATCGTGGAGGTGAATATCTAAGTTACGAGTTTGGCGAGCATTTGAAGAAATGCGGAATACTTTCACAATTGACACCGCCGGGAACACCACAGCGTAATGGTGTGTCTGAACGTCGTAATCGAACCCTCTTAGATATGGTTCGTTCTATGATGTCACTTACAGATTTACCGCTAACATTTTGGGGTTATGCATTAGAAACAGCCGCATTCACTTTAAATAGGGCACCATCTAAATCCGTTGAAACGACACCGTATGAATTATGGTTTGGGAAGAAACCTAAATTGTCGTTCCTTAAAGTTTGGGGATGCGAAGCCTATGTAAAGAAGTTACAGCCGGACAAGCTTGAACCCAAAGCGGAAAAATGCGTCTTCATAGGATACCCGAAGGAAACTATTGGGTATACCTTCTATCATAGATCCGAAGGCAAAATCTTCGTTGCCAAGAATGGATCCTTTCTAGAGAAGGAATTTCTCTTGAAAGAAGTGACTGGAAGGAAAGTAGAACTCGACGAGGTTGTCGAACCTTCTCTCGAAATTGCGAGTAGCGCAGCACCGGAAGAAGTTCCTGTGGTGCCTGCACCAATAAGAGAGGAAGCTAATGATGGTGATCATGAAACTTCGGTTGAAGTTACTACAGAGCCTCGAAGGTCAACGAGAACTCGTACCACTCCAGATTGGTATGATTCCGTTATGAATGTCATGTTGGTGGACAACACCGATGACCCTGAGACATATGAGGAAGCGATGATGAGCCCAGATTCCAATAAATGGCAAGAAGCCATGAAATCCGAGATTGGATCCATGTACGAAAACCAAGTATGGACTTTGGTGGACTTACCGGATGGCCGGAAGGCTGTCGAGAACAAATGGATTTTCAAGAAGAAAACAGATGCTGATGGTAATGTTACTGTCTATAAAGCTCGACTTGTCGCAAAAGGGTTTCGACAAATTCAAGGAGTTGACTACGATGAGACTTTCTCACCGGTAGCGAAGCTAAAGTCTGTGAGGATTATGTTAGCAATCGCTGCATATTATGATTATGAGATATGGCAAATGGATGTCAAAACAGCATTCCTCAATGGAGACATTGATGAAGAGTTGTATATGATGCAACCCAAAGGTTTTGTCGATCCTAAAGACGCTAACAAGGTATGCAAGCTTCAACGGTCCATCTATGGATTGAAGCAGGCATCCCGAAGTTGGAATCAACGTTTTGATAAGGTAATCAAAAGTTTTGGTTTTATACAAACTTATGGAGAAGCTTGTATTTACAAGAAAGTGAGTGGGAGCTCTGTAGCATTCTTAATACTGTATGTGGATGACATATTGTTGATTGGGAATGATGTAGACCTTCTTAATAGTGTCAAGGAATATTTGAATAATAGTTTTTCAATGAAGGATCTTGGCGAAGCAGCTTACATATTAGGCATAAAGATTTATAGAGATAGATCGAAACGCCAAATATCATTGTCACAAAGTACATATTTGGACAAAGTTCTAAAGAGGTTTGGAATGGAAGAAAGCAAGAAAGGGTTCTTGCCCATGTTGCCCAATACGACCTTGAGTAAAACTCAAAGTCCGACATCGGCAGAAGATAGAGAAAGGATGAGTAAGACTCCCTATGCATCAGCCATAGGATCTCTAATGTATGCCATGCTATGTACTAGACCCGACATTGCATATGCTGTTAGTTTAACTAGCAGATATCAAAGTGATCCAGGAGTGGATCATTGGACAGCGGTCAAAAACATCCTTAAGTACTTGAGAAGAACTAAGGATATGGTTCTTTCTTATGGAGGTGATGAACAGCTCGTTGTTAATGGTTACACCGATGCTAGTTGGAACACCGATCCAGATGATTCTAAATCACAATCTGGGTACGTATTTATTTTGAATGGTGCAGCAGTTAGCTGGAGGAGTGCAAAGCAAAGCGTTGTGGCGAGATCTTCAACTGAATCGGAATACATGGCTGCTTCGGAGGCTTCACAAGAAGCGATATGGATGAAAGAGTTCATTACAGAGCTGGGTGTGGTTCCTAGTGCGCTGGACCCAATGTCTATCTACTGTGATAACATGGGCGCCATAGCCAATGCGCAAGAACCAAGGTCACACAAGAAGCTGAAGCACATCAAGCTGCGTTTTCACGCTATTCGAGAACATATCCAGGATGGGGATATAAAGATTTGCAAAGTACACACAGATCTGAATGTGGCGGATCCGTTGACTAAACCTCTCCCGAGGGCAAAACATGACCAACACCAAACTGCCATGGGTGTTCGGTGTATTACCATGTAATCTAGATTAGATGACTCTAGTGCAAGTGGGAGACTGTTGGAGATATGCCCTAGAGGCAATAATAAATATAGTTATTATTATATCTTTGTGTTTATGATAAATGTTTATATTCATGCTATAATAGTATTAACAAGGAAACATTAATACTTGTGTGAATTATAAACTTAAATTGAAGTCCCTAGTATAGCCTCTATACTTCACTAGCTTGTTGGTTGATTAAATGATTGTGGTTTCCATATCATGAACATTGAGATGTTATCAACAACAAGATCATATCGTTAGGAGAATGATATGGTGGACATACTCCTATAGATAAGCGTAGCATAAAGATCAAGTCATTTCAATAGTTCAATTGCTATATGCTTTCTGATACATAGTAACCTAATTCCTTCGACCATGAGATCATGCATATCACCTTTGCCGGATGGATGCTTTGATAACATCAAACACCACACCGTAACTGGGTGGCTATAAAGGTGGCATTAAGTGTTCGGAAAGTATTGGTTGAAACACATGGATCAAGAGTGGGATTTGTCCATCCACATGACGGATAGATATACTCTGGGCCCTCTCGGTGGAATGTCATCCAATTAGCTTGCAAGCATGTGACATGGTCACAAGGGATCACATATCACGGGAACAAGAAAAGAGTACTTATCGGTAACGAGGTTGAACTAGGTATGCAGAGATACCGACAATCATAACCTCGGATAAGTAACATATCGTGAGACAAAGGGAAATTGGTATCGCATGTAAGTGGTTCATTCGATCGCAAAGTAATCGTAGAAATATGTGGGAGCCATATGAATTTCCAGATTCCTCTATTGGTTATTGTTCGAAGAAGTGTCTCGATCATGTCCGCATAATTCACGAACCGTAGGGAGACACACTTAAGGATTCGACGTTGTTTGAGTAGTTATGGTATTATGAGAAAGAGACCGAATGTTGTTCGGAGTCTCGGATGGGATCCGGGATATCACGAGGTGATCCGGAATGGTCCGGAGAATAAGATTCATATAAGGAAAGTCCCGTTTCGGAGTTGGGGAATGGTTCCGGTGTTTTCATCGGGAACATTCTAGAAGGTCCCGGAATGTCCGGCACTCCGGAGGGGAAGGGTACATGAATGTGTCATTGTAAGTTGGAATGATTGCATCATGTACTAGGTGTTCTTGCTGTCCAAAATAAAGGGTTTATTTAAATCCTAAATTGAAAAGTCAAACGGCTAGTTTGAAAGTCAAACGGCAATTTTGGGAAGTGGGAAGAGAGGAGGATTGGTGGAGGCCGAATTGGAGGAGGGTTCCTCCCTTGGCCGGCGCCCCACCAAGCCGACTTGGGGAGGGTCTCTCCTCCCCTTGGCCGGCCAGCCCTCCCACCTATATAAGGAGGGGCAGGGCTCCCTCCTAGTACACACAAGTTCCTATCTTCTACCTCCGGTTTAGAGCCGTTTTGGTTTAGAGCTTCTAATTGCTTTAGCCAGCGGTTTAGAGCCTTCTAATTGGTTTAGAGCCCTCTAATTGGTGTGTCTAATTACTAGACCACTAATAGCCTCTCTCATAAGCTCCACCATACTCGCACCGGCTTAAGGCGAAGCCCTGCGGGATTTCCCCTCTACTTCCGGTACCACGCCGTTGTGCTGCCGGAATCGCGAGGAGAGTGCTACAACCTCCGCTGCCTGCTGGAACAAGGGAGAGGAAGGTCTTCGTCGAGTACCGAACGTGTGACCGACTGCGGGAGCGCTGCTGGAACGTGGCGCCGGAAGGATCGTCTACGCGATCTTGAGATCGGAAAGAGTACGACTACATCACCCACGAGAATCTGCTCTCGTTAAACACTTTGGAATCTTCGAGGGTGAGTTATTCCATCGACTCGTTGCTACAATCTAGTAGATAGATCTTGGCTTGTTTGTTTGTATGCGATAGAAAATTTTTGTTTTCCATGCTACGAACCCCTACAATCACGGCATAGAGTGCTTGCCTGCCCGACATGCCCCAGTCATTGTGCTGGAAGAACGCGCCCACGGTGTCCAGGCGATAGATCATGCAGTCACAAGACGGCAGATAAGGCTCAACCGGGTTGTAAACATCAGTCGTGCTTACGTTCCCCTTTCTTATTTGCTGTTTCCACTTGGCTTCTTTTGATTTTCCGTTTACTCTCTTCCTTCTTCTTTTCTTTCTATTCATGCGTTGTTTCCTGCTTGCAGTTCTGCAGATCCGTGACCTCTGGCATTTTCATGGTCTCCATGTGAGGTGTCTGGGTTGTGCTTTGCTTGGTCGTCTTCCTGAGTGTTGGCAGTGGATTTGCTGCTAACCGGGCCGAACAGCAGTGCCCGTCGACCACAAGGACAGGGAGGTGCTGCTGGGATAAACAATCTCAGCTGGTATTGCAGCACTTTTTCCCTATCCATCTCTGTCCAACTTTTGATTCTTCTTTTATGTTCTGTCTAGGAGTGGCACATGTGCCTTGCATATGTTTGTTCTTACGCCTCAATGGAGAAATTGATTTTTTTCTAAGAAGAAGTATCATTTATGTGACATAAATTGAAGGTACCAATTTAGAATCGTTGTAAATTCAGCAGCAGTCGCTGATGTAATCTGTATATATATGAACGGAGGTCAAACGATTTCAAGGGAGGCATAGTGTTGCATTGGATTGTTCCCTTCTATGAAGGTAATGCATTTTCTTTCTTCAAGGTACAGGCTGATTGCCATCTTAAGCCTATGCTGCTCTTAATATCATATATGGTACATGAGAGATACATGTATTTGATGTTGATTGTTAAAAATATGCATGGTTGATATGTTTTAGAATTTATTTCATCTTTCTCCCTTTGTCTCTAATTCCTGATCTGCTCCTTTTTTTTCAGTGACCAACGCCAGGGCAAGGAGGAGAAGAACAAGACCAGCAGTGACAGTGCGGACTCTTCTACACATGCGTCACTGCCCCGTACAATATGTCTTTCTCTTCTCTGTATTTCCTCTATAGCACCGAATCAGCCTGGTACATCGAGTATTTAATACGTGAATATGTTAGTTTTTCCTTTTTTATCAATTATAACTCGCCACCCCTTATTTCAGAAAGGGAAGGTATCAATGTTTCTATCTTAGGATATGTTTCCTTTCTGGAGGATGTCACAGAAGATCGCACACACAAGGTGAATGAATAATCTCAACTTATTTACATCATACTGGTAAGAGAACAATTTCACGCTTATTTAGGAGTAATAATCATTTCCATCCTATATTTTGGTAATTTATGGTGTAACGTCACTGAGGTAATCATGACAGTTTCCCCAAAAAAGATAAGTGTATCAGGTGCATTGGAAAATTGCATGCCTACACATAAAATTGAGTGATCTTTCCTAAATATTCTGTGTATATAACTTCAATGAATGCACATGTTCTTAAATTTGTCCCACCAGTAATAAGCTTTCGCTCAAGATCACTATGAATTGTTCATAAGCTGATCTATATAGTCAATCTTATGTAGGATATTCAGAAATGAGTATTGATGACTATAACTGTTATGGCACAGACAATACATAAAATCCTTATTTGCATGTTGTCCAGTCCCCAGATGTATTGAGCTTTTTACAGATGTCATGCAATTAAAGTGGCTTCCGAGATATTGATTATTTATACGATGTCTTATTGTCGACAACTACAGTATACTTCAGTATGGTTGTTCATATTATTTTGTCTCTTTGGATCAACAACTATATGCAGGGTGTGATGATTCGTTGGGAGGATGTCAGCCTATAATAAACCGGTCTGGTATGCTTTACATTGGCTTATAAGTGATAACTTCCATCTCATAGGCCCCAGCATCAATATTCTATGAAGTATTGTTCTTACTCGCAGCCGATGTATTGAGCCCTTTACAAATGTCATGCAACTAAAGTGGCTTCCGAGATATTGATTATTTAGACGATGTCTTATTATCGACAACTACATTATACTTCAGTATGGTTGTTCATATTATTTTGTCTCTTTGGATCAACAACTATATGCAGGGTGTGATAATAAACCGGTCTGGTATGCTTTACATTGGCTTATAAAGTATTGTTCTTACTCACATCCTGCTAAGTACGAGTTTAAATTAACATATACTCAAACAATCACTACTAGGAAAAACGTTATCAGTGGCGCACCAAATTGGAATTCTATGACGTATATGGTTGTCGCCACTAAAATTTGAATTCCGTGGCACATATGTATATGTGCCACAGAATTCTCAACATTCCGTGGCGCATATGGCATATGCGCCATAGAATTCTCATACATATATCAAAGTGAAGTGTTTTAGCTCTCTTACCGTACGGCCACATCACCCCGTGGGACTGTAGATAGGCAAATTTGGAACATCTACAGTACCCGCATGTCTACAGTCAAAATCTTTTTTTATCCATTCATCCTGTGTCTTCCGGATTGTTCGGTCAAAGCGGTATACGACTTTTTTCCTAACTAGCGTTGATTGCCTTTCCTTTTTTGGTAGTGGTGCCTCTTCTGTGGCGGTGCCTCTTCTTCTTCTCCTACCTCTCCTGTTTCCTCTCCTCCAATCAACCGCCGAGGAGGACGATCAAACTCTACTAGAGGAGGCGCTCCTCCTTCTCTCCCACCAAACCCCTCCACGCAAGAGGTGCCGACGATCACGACATAGAGTGCTTGCCTGCCCGACATGCCCCAGTCATTGTGCTGGAAGAACGCGCCCACGGCGTCCGGGCGATAGATCATGCAGTCACAAGACGGCAGATAAGGCTCAACCGGGTTCTAAACATCAGTCGTGCTTGCGTTTTCCTTTCTTATTTGTTGTTTCCATTTGGCTTCTTTTGATTTTCCGTTTACTCTCTTCCTTCTTCTTTTCTTTCTATTCATGCGTTGTTTCCTGCTTGCAGTTCTGCAGATCCGTGACCTCTGGCATTTTCATGGTCTCCATGTGAGGTGTCTGGGTTGTGCTTTGCTTGGTCGTCTTCCTGAGTGTTGGAAGTGGATTTGCTGCTAACCGGGTCGAACAGCAGCGCCCGTCGACCACAAGGACAGGGAGGTGCTGCTGGGATAAACAATCTCAGATTACGTCTGGTATTGCAGCACTTTTCCCCTATCCATCTCTGTCCAACTTTTGATTCTTCTTTTATGTTCTGTCTAGGAGTGTTACATGTGCCTTGCATATGTTTGTTCTTACGCCTCAATGGAGAAATTGATTTTTTTCTAAGAAGAAGTATCATTTATGTGACATAAATTGAAGGTACCAATTTAGAATCGTTGTAAATTCAGGAGTAGTCGCTGATGTAATCTGTATATATATGAACGGAGGTCAAACAATTTCAAGAAAGGCATAGTGTTGCATTGGATTGTTCCCTTCTATGAAGGTAATGCATTTTCTTTCTTCAAGGTACAGGCTGATTGCCATCTTAAGCCTATGTTGCTCTTAATATCATATATGGTACATGAGAGATATATGTATTTGACGTTAATTGTTAAAAATATGCGTGGTTGACATGTTTCAGAATTTATTTCATCTTTCTCCCTTTGTCTCTAATTCCTGATCTGCTCCTTTTTTCAGTGACCAACGCCAGGGCAAGGAGGAGAAGAACAAGACCAGCAGTGACAGTGCGGACTCTTCTACACATGCATCACTGCCCGGTATAGTATGTCTTTCTCTTCTCTGTATTTCCTCCGTAGCACCGAATCAGCGTGGTACATCGAGTATTTAATACGTGAATATGTTAGTTTTTTCTTCTCTATCAATTATAACTCGCCACCCCTTATTTCAGAAAGGAAAAGTACCAATGTTTCTATCTTAGGATATGTTTCCTTTCTTGAGGATGTCACAGAAGATCGAACACACAAGGTGAATGAATAATCTCAACTTATTTACATCATACTAGTAAGAGAACAATTTCACGCTTATTTAGGAGTAATAATCATTTCCATCCTACATTTTGGTAATTTATGATGTAACGTCACTGAGGTAATCATGACAGTTTCTCCAAAAAAGATAACTGTATCAGGTGCATTGGAAAATTGCATGCCTACACATAAAATTGAGTGATCTTTCCTAAACATTATGTGTATATAAGCTTCAATGAATGCACATGTTCTTAAATTTGTCCCACCAGTAATAAGCTTTCGCTCAAGATCACTATGAATTGTTCATAAGCTGATCTATATAGTCAATCTTATGTAGGATATTCAGAAATGAGTATTGATGACTATGACTGTTATGGCACAGACAATACATAAAATCCTTATTTGCATGTTGTCCAGTCCCCAGATGTATTGAGCTTTTTACAGATGTCATGCAATTAAAGTGGCTTCCGAGATATTGATTATTTATACGATGTCTTATTGTCGACAACTACAGTATACTTCAGTATGGTTGTTCATATTATTTTGTCTCTTTGGATCAACAACTATATGCAGGGTGTGATGATTCGTTGGGAGGATGTCAGCCTATAATAAACCGGTCTGGTATGCTTTACATTGGCTTATAAGTGATAACTTCCATCTCATAGGCCCCAACATCAATATTCTATGAAGTATTGTTCTTACTCACAGCCGATGTATTGAGCCCTTTACAAATGTCATGCAATTAAAGTGGCTTCCGAGATATTGATTATTTAGACGATGTCTTATTGTCGACAACTACATTATACTTCAGTATGGTTTTTCATATTATTATGTCTCTTTGGATCAACAACTATATACAGGGTGTGATAATAAACCGGTCTGGTATGTTCTACATTGGCTTATAAAGTATTGTTCTTACTCACGTCCTGCTAAGTACGAGTTTAAATTAACATATACTCAAACAATCACTACTAGGAAAAACGTTATCAGCGGCGCATCAAATTGGAATTCTATGGCGCATATGATTGTCGCCACTAAATCCTCGCCACTAAAATTTAAATTCTGTGGCACATATGTATATGCACCAGAATTTTCAACATTCCGTGGGCGCATATGGCATATGCGCCACAAAATTCTCAATATTCTGTGGCGCATATGCCATATGCGCCACAAAATTCTGTCCCAGATTGTATGGCGCATATGGCATATGCTCCACAGAATCCTTTTTTTAGAATTTCGAAATTTTTAGAATCTGGTACAAATATAGGTATATTACAAGAAATACACACAAATTTGACAGAAATACACAGAAAAGCTGTACACAGCCGTACAAATGTTCTAGTTCACATATATACATCAACAAGCACATATGTTCACAAGTGTTCATCAATCACATATTAGAACCGAATAAGTGTACAAGTACATTCACAAATGTTCATCTCATTCACATAACTTAATTACAACCGCGTAATGTTGTCATCACCTACCACCTTAGGACGGAATGTAGTACACCGTAACCGCGATGCCAGTGAGGAGGAGCGACACCAAGATCTTCGTCCGGTTCATCTTCCATAGTGTTTCCTTTCACTTAGCCACCGCCTTTTCTCTAGTCGCGTATCCCTTGTAGCTATTGCCGCTGAACTTGTCCACTTGCTGGTGGCAAACCAAATCATGGAATTGACAAGAATGATCACAAGATGAGATTGCTTCGATTTGCTATGTATGCTTGGACTGAATTCATTGCCACATGTTAAACTCCTTGTATCTGCACTATGTTATCGCAAAATATGCATTAACCTGTGCTAAATTTTCATGGACATGATCATCGGTTAAATTTCACAAAACCTGTGCAAACTATATATTACTGAAAAGTTCACATATAATTGATATGCAACCAAACGAAATTCACAAAGAAACTGATTTGCAATTCTACAGCTCCCATAAAAATTTCAAGATATGGAGGTACACTAAAGTAGCAGATCACAGAATATGTGTCTAGAGTAGGCAAAGAAAATCAACCTTTGGGTCACCGTGGTGATCCTTGGCGGTGAGCATGACCGCGTCCACAGACTCCCTGTCGTTCCTGTGTCGGAGCTCGCCAGCGCCGGACATGGCATCAGCAGACAAGCGAGCAGCAGCAGCCCGTGCTCTTTCTTGGCAAGCAAACTAGACCTTGTCGAGGCGCTGGTTCTTTTCTGCAAAAGAAAATTGCAACAATTTAATGCATCGTATGACACGGTATAATAAGTAAATGTAAACAAAGATCCTTCCCGTGCGAATAGGATATACAATTTCAGGAGCAGAGAAAAAATTAACATATGTATTTTACTCTATAATGTCAAAGAAACACACCTAAAAACATAGTCATTTTTCAGGTGATGTAAAATCTAATAAATTAAAAACAATACTTTTTTACTTGAATTAAAGCCAATCTAGAAACTAGTTCATATCAACTTACAGAGAAGCGAATAAAGTATATTAGAAGTATATACTAGCAGCTAGCTATTATAAAGCCAATTACCACAGTAAGTATCCTATACAGCCAGAGAAGAAAATTTGGCATGCATAAACTAGCAGCTGTAATCTGTATAGTGGCAGGCTCATCTCCATACGTGAACATGTCACATTCCTTCCCAAATGACTGTACGCCAGCATGTACATAGATAAAAAATCGCAGATTTCTATCAGCAAATCCAACAACAGATTAGTCGAAGTGGATGTAGACAACAGAACAATGCCCAGTTCTGAAATTTCATGACCATGCCAACAAAAATAGAAGACTTACTATTGTCAAAGCTTAGGCAAGTAAATACACTGAAAACAAATATGAATAAACTCATGCATTAATTAGCGCTCTGTTTTCATTAAAAGAACAATAAAGGCTTCCAAATTGTCATGAAAATCCTTGCAAGTGAATGCTGCAGAGTGCAGACTCTAATTAATAGAGTTAGAAGCGATTTACAAATATAAAGCAACACTTAACAACCCTGCTAAATATAGGTACCGTGGTATCAAGGTGGAATAGAGTGGGTTAGTGCAAATTGAGTAACTGATTCAAGAATCAACTAAGATGCTACTGCAAATATTTAGAGCCAAGGGAGTAGTCTTTGTCATAATTAGGTAGAACAAATCTTATGATGTTTCAAATGATACCTCCTGGCCATTTGTTGCGAGGGCAGAATGTGAAAACAAGAAGTTGAAGGTAGCGATCGCTAGTATGTAGCTCTTCGCCAACAAACAAAAAACGAAGTCCAGCTGTGTGCTTCATTTGTAGCCTTTAGCTTTGGTTTGTGGATCCCAATAGATACTTATTAAGATGGCCATTATATCTTTGTTACCTCATTCTATTATAAAACAACAACGAATAATTTTGGAATTCGAGATAATTACTTAAATATGGAAATAATTTCAAAAAATATGAATTATTCAACTGTTACTAGTACTAGTTACAAGTAATCGATTGGTAAATCTCATAACTAGCTGAGCACAAACTGCGTCAGTTGTAACATCATGTAAGACAGTCAACAGTTCTTGTACAGCGGCTCTAATCAGGACTAAGGTATATTAAATCCTGCAATCGTAATCAGTACAAGCTGCGCAAGATGGAGTTTTTTTTAGTTCGTACTATTGGTTGGGGAAGAACGAGATGTCTCACCTGACGTCGGAGGAGACAGCGGCTGCTACGGAGCAGGACGTGGGGAAGGAGCGCGCCCTGTCGTGGATGTCGACCCTGAGCGGCGACGGCGAGGGAGTCGACCCGGGAGATTGCCGGAGGTGCACCGTCACGTCATGGTGGCCGGCACCGCCTCGCCGGCGTGAAGCACCCCTCCGTCGGCCACACGCTCGATGCGACAACGAATTCGTCGGGGCGCCGCACACCATCCAAACGGTGCACGCGCACGCCGGCAAACAAGCAGCCGCGACGCCGTGGTTCCTGGACGGAGACACCCCTCCCATCGGCGAGTCTTGGGCGGCGTCGATCTGGTGCGGGGGCACCGGAGCAGGAGTACCTGGGTAAGAGGGAGGAGGGGCGATGGATGGGAGGGCATTCGGGGTTGGGGAAGACGGGCGGCTATGGACGGAACGCGCCGGCGCGAGGGGAGGAGCAGCGGCGCCGGCTGATCCGATGGCCGGGGGGGGGGGGGGGGGGGGGGGCAGTTCAGGATCAACTCCATCTGTCGATCCGGAATTCACGGGTCCGCTAAATCGGCCTCCTGGGCCAAGTTTTGGTACGGTGCGGCCAAAGACATTTTGCTTTGTCTTTGACTTCCTTTTCACATTTTTTTAGGCCTGTTTTATGGCTATATGCGTCACAGAAACTGAGAATTCTATGCGCCACAGAATTTTATGACATTCTATGGCATATATAGTTATGCGCCACAAAATTCTGGTATGCCCATGTGCTGGATCAGGCCCACATGGGGCCCACATGAATTATGTGGCGCATATGACTATATACGTCACAGAATTGCAAGAATTCTGTTGAGCATTTGCTATATGCGCCACACAATTAATTTTAGTGGAGCATTTTCCCTACATGCGCCATAGGATTAAAATCTACCTATAATCGTTTTTCTAGTAGTGAATATGTTGATAATTGATTGTTACCTGGCTGGTCTGATGTTACTATTAGAAAATTGACAATGCATGATGTACAGTATGAGAAGTTCCTATTTTAGGTAAGCACTTGATTTCTGACTCACTAAATATTGCCTCACCGACAATTCATTTTTGTTAATGGAATATATACTCATATTGATATCGTGTATTTGGTTTTCTATTCCGTCTTCTATCTGATTCAAAGGAAAGTTCTCTATAGGACCGTACAATTTCTGAACTTTTGCATCATGAGGCTACTCTTTCTCCATCAGGCCTCCATAAGTGATGGCCAGAAAAGAAAGAGCAAAGCAGCAGAAGGCAAGCCAACGAAAAAGATGCATTTTTTGGTGGTAGTTTTTACTCCTTCCGTTTCAAAATATAAGATGTTTTAGATTTGTAAATAAAATATATCTAGATTTTGTTTAGTAGTAGGATGCTAGCGTATACATGATTATCCAAATGGTACATAAAACCGAACTGTCATGTTTTCCGGCTGGCAACACTTTCTATGACGGTACTGTATATGTATAATGCTCTCTAGAGCAGAGACCTTCGCAGCACACTTTCTATGACAGTATTGTATATGTATAATGCTCTCTAGAGCAGAGACCTTCGCAGCCAGCCATGTGACGCTGCTTACCTGAACTACCATGTATAATTATCTATCCTAAGCGTTGTTTTTAAAGTACCAAGAACATTATCTATATTATTATCTAGCATGATCATACCTATGAACACTGGCTTCATGTTTCTACTCACTGAAAAAACACTATTTAGAATAGGTTCTATATACCGTGTACCTGGCACGGCTCGCCGCGCCAATTTACCTAGTATCAATCTACAAGTCAGCGTTATACCACTACCACGTTAGTTCTTTTTTTGCGGTAAAAAAACTACCACATTATTAGTTGACTAGTAGTCGACCCATTTCATCTGTTTCATCTCGTGGAGAACGCACGAAGACATCCCAATCCTTCCCCTAAAAAAAGCCTTCGAGTCTCTAACCTCTCCTAGCGACTACCTAGGCGGCGATGGAAGAACGGAGCACGGCACGCGGTAGTGTGACGGCGGCGTGAGACTCAGACCATCCGGCCGGCTGCCAGCGTACCTGGCAGGACTGAGATCGATGGCGCATACCCGCGCGAGGGTTGACTGCGGTGGGATCCGTGGTATGTACCCTTCTTCCTGCTATCTTGGACACAAATTAGGGCTCAACCGCCATGGAACGTGATCGTGACCCGGGCATCGACCCACGTCAACCGCTGTTGCTTTTTTCCATGGATCTATCTCTATTTAAATCCTTGTCCTACCAGCTTCCTTTGCCTGCCTTTACACCTATTCTTACTGAGCCTCTCGCGCCCATCCTACTGTAAACAGATCTTGGTGGTCTTCTCCTCAGCATCATGGCGTATTTGGAGATCGACTCCAGTGATGGCCAGCAATATTACAGGAAATTGATTATGCTTTGAGGAGTGTGGAGTTGTGATCCGTGGATAGGAAGGTTTTCGTTAGGATAATCTCACAATTATTTCCTTTCTCTTATGGATCATTGATCTCAAACACATCGTGCAGTACCGTGGTTACAATTAACAGATGCATAATATTGTACTCCCTCTGTCTTAAAATAGATGTCTAAGCTTTTTAAAAATTTAGATGAATCTATATTCTAAATAGTGTCTAGATTTACTTAAATTTTGACAAATTTAAGACTTGAGACGAAGGGAGTACTAATTATTTAATTGTTATTGTAGACACGTTCACTCTTGCATGAAGGCTACTCATGTGAAATAGCAAAGACAGAAAGGAGAGAAATGAGCAGATAAGGTGCTAGACTCATACTAATCTTTGGATGGTGTTGTACTGACTAAGTTTTGAGATATGCCATCACAACCGTTCGGTCACAGATTAAAAGTGAATTTGTTTTTTTATTTCTCTAAATGTCAGGTACATCATCGACTCCTAAGCATTGATTTTTGCTAGAAATATGCATCATGTATGCACCGTAGTTAAAAGTATGTCGTACAGATTTTATCTTGATTTGTGTCTGACAGAATCATCACTCGTGGAAGCTATCTGATTTGCTTAGTAGAACATTATTTTTTTTACTTACCATATAACTATATCTTCTATCTATTGACATGTTATTAGCTTATTCTTACCTATGGATCCTCTTTTTGGCTGCAGCGGGCAGTTACACAAAAGGGAAGCTTTAGGGTTATATTGTCCACACCTGTTGTTTAACGTTGTTCCTAAGTGTTTGATGTAGGTCATTCATAATTTTATTCAACATGTGACCAGGCTGATTACTTCTTAGTCTAAATTTATTTATCATGTTAAGTTCCTCCAAGTGAATTGGTCATTTTCCATCCATAGTAGGCTAAGGAGATGCAACCGGCTACCTTGGTTTCAGGACTGCGTAATGAAATAACTTCTGCATTGTAGATTCTCATTTAAAAATATATCATTTTAGGTTATTTTCGGATTTTACATTAACTCTGCTAGCTATCAACATCATCAAGTTTGGATCATTGGATGATACAACTAACTACAGTGATCATCAAGGAATTTATTGTTTATTTTCATCAGCCTCACCTTCCGAACCTAAATACCGGTGCTCATGCATAGGGGTATATGCTTACTTGCACACCGTAAAAAAGAGAGTACGCTAATATACTAACTAGAATTTCTAGAAGGGGAGAAGTATACTTATTTACATTACATTAAAAGGTGTACGTTTAATATACTAACTACATACACGATTTACCTCCTAGTTGCTAAGTACATTCTTTTGAATTTAGGGACAAATAATAGAGAAAGCTGATTTTTATGCCACTATTTGATATTTTTATTTAGAATATCTTTATTCTTCAACCAGTGCTTATCCACTTGGTGACATTGCTCACAATTATATGCCTATTTCCTTGTTTGTATCAGGTTAAGCACGTTATCAATGTCTGTGATTCACGTCTATACAAGAAAGACGTAATGAAAGAATTTGCACCTCAACACGATGATGAAAATGTAGCATAATGAAAGAGACTTGCAGCAATGCATTTGACCATAATACATGTCCATCGTTAGTCTATGATAATGCTTTTACAATTCATGAATTTTTGGGATGTTACACTTTAACAACTTGCAATACAAGATCTGAATCTAAATAAACCTCTTTAGATAGTTTATTAACACGACCTTTTTTATTATAGTCGTGAATACATTTATGTTCTATTTCTGTGCCTCCTTCAATTTCTAGACCAAAATTCCATGAAAATCTATGATCGCCAGTTCTATTAAGTAAAGCCCAAGCTTTAGTTATAGGTAAATCTATAAAATCTCCTCTCACGCAAGATTCTAGTTCAATTTTATTAGGTTCAATTAAACCACCATAAAAGATATGCAATAAATACCATTCAGGTAAATCATGATGAGAATATTGTCTATGTAAATCTTTAAATCTTATATAAGCTCTTATTAGTCCTTCATTGGGACGGTTCCTCCAAGTCAATATAAGACACCTGATTCCAAAAGATTTTGATAATGGGTAATATTTAGATAGGAATTCGCAAGCTAAATTATCCCAAGTAGTAGTGGCTTCTGAGGGTAGAGATCTATACCATGAGAGAGTTGTACTTGTTAAAGTTTGACTAAAAAGTTTAACCCTTACCTCATCGGCGGTATACCCCATTAGTTGGAACATGCCACGCATATCTTTGAAACATGCAATATGCTCATATGGATCAGGACCTTCTTCATCTCCAGTAAATTGCTTCTTGTGTAAAATACCAAGTAGTATAAGATTTATTTCAAACCCCTTGTCTCTTCATTGGAGTTGTCTCTTTTATAAATATCATAGGGCTTCCCAAAATGGTTGAGTGGGTTAGCACTAGTCATATGCTCAAACTCCATCATGTTGGTGGAAACCTGTAACTCAAAACAAAACTTAACAAAAACGAAAGTAAATAAGCAAAAACTAAAAGACCTACAACGCTTAGCTCCTCGGCAACGGTGCCAAAAAATAGCTTGATGACTGAAATTGCACAGATCGGTTGTAGCTAGTTTTGAAATAAAGATATCGATCCCACAGGGAGCAGGAGTCTGAAGTCTAAAATTTTTTGAAATAAATACTGAAAATAGAATTGCTAAATAAAGTTCTAAGCAACAAGATAAAATGTGAGTATTGCGTAAAAAGGTGTTTTGGGTTTTTTGGTATAAGAGAACAATGAGTAAACTAAATAAAACTGAATAGAGAAAATAAGTATCACGTATGTAAAAGAGATTTGAAACTTCAATGGGAAAAAGCGTTCTCAGGGATTAGCGGATACACCACTCACATTATAAAGTGCTAAGGTAAAGATTATTATCATGAACATTCTCAACTATGTATGTGTGGGAGAACTCCGTATTTGGACAAAGAGGCAGCAACCACTGCTCAAATCATCCTCGTAACCACAGCAGACAACAATCAACATCAATTGAATTACTGCGCTATTAAGAGACATAATCCCGCAGGACGTATCCCATGTCATGGATAGTGTTTTGTGAGTTTCCTCGATTCCCAAGTTGATACATAAGGGGTGCCAATAGCTTTATAGTCACTGTAAGTGCTAACATCCCTCCGTCTACCAACAAGTAGTTCCCTACATCAAGTCCCCACAAGAGGCAAATATTGAAGAGGCCGACTTCTCCCAACATCAAGATGTAGACAATCTAACGCATGGACACAACGATGAATATCATAATAAAGTTTATCTTATTTTAGTCTCATGCTAGGGTTTCTCCATCTCCCCAAGAACTAATGATCTACTCAGACATGGAGGCAGACATCATCATAGCAATTGCCTTCGCCTCCCAGATCTGCGTAGGGCGAAGGTGGATCCCTAGGAAAAGTTTCCCCTCCAGATGCCTTCCGGAGGTTAGGTTTTGGCGATTTCTGGGTGTTCTGTATATCGCCTCCCCGAACCAGTTGCATGGGGTGAAAATATTTGAGGGTGCGGAGGCAGCGCCAACTATACGGTGGCGGCCTGTATAGTTGGTCGTCAAATCTTCTGTAACCTCCAATTGCTTCGGGTTTTCTTCTGGTGTTATTAATATATCTCAAATAAGCAATTTACGTAGTTTTTGGCTCCTTTTCTCTCTAGTACAACTGCTCCAAGAATTGTGTCCATTGGATCCATCGTCTGATCTGATCCTGGTGAAAATAAACACAAAAAGTGCGTGCGAACGCTGTAAAATACCAAAATCCTACATCTATAATGCAAAATAATAATGGAAAACATGATGCAAATATGCACTCATCATAGATCGCGTCATCGCCAGGATAGCCCTCCAAGTCGGCCCATATCCGGAGCCATCTGGCGAGATAATCTCGGGGGCTCTCACCATCGCGCTAAATGCAACATGCCAGATTGAAGATGGTGACAACACCGAAAAGATGTGATCGCTGCTTTCCAGACGCACTGGTAAACCCAGCGGATTGGCAGTGATCTTCCACCATTATATCCCGCACAGGGGCGGTTTGGATGGGCCTTGAATTTTTCTGATCTAAGCCGGCAAACTCTAAGGAGAGATTCAACTTTGATCCTTCCACGAACGTGTCCTGCCCGGGGGCGGTCCATGCGGGTCTTGATGATCCTCCGACTTCTAGTGAACTAGTGCCAGAGTCGGTTTGACCGATGAAGAGGTGGATGTCCCCGATTGGAACAGTTGAGCCACTACTAGGAAACATGTCGTTTGTGGCGCACCTGTAAACAACATCCGTGGCACACTAGGTGTGCGCCACTAGCCTCGCGCTACGGCTAACACTTACCCATAGCGCACTGCCTGGTGCGCTACGGGTATCTGGAGACAGTAGTAGCTCACCTGACAGTGCGCCACGGCTAGGAAGGCAGGTGCGCTTCCACTACGTTGCATGTGGAGCACATGGCAGTGCACCACTGAGGGAAGGCATGTGAGCTTTAGTTGTAGTGAGCCACTAAATCCATGCCATGTGCGTCACGGGCAACTTTTTTGTTTTTTTAATTCTGAGCCAGATGATATACAATACAGATTATATACAATATTCAAGGCAGATATACACACATAGATATAAGATATACAGTTATACATATGAATACACAATTTGCAAAACAAGATTGAAACAAATACATATAGATAAGTACCATACATGAATACATATTATAAGTTACATTGTTTCGATCAAGTTACAAAGTAGTTGGTGACATGCGAATACATGTGTGTCGAACAAGTTAGAGCTTGGAAGCTCGCCTAGACATCTAAACTAGAAACAAGCGCGGGATAAACAACCAAGGACGATAAGCATCATCGCGACGAAGGTGCAGGTCTTCATCCGGTTCCTCGTCCTAACTCCCGTTAGATAGCACGTGTATCTAGCTTCCGCCTCCGACATAGTGTTATACCCTTTGTAGCTATTGCCGCTGGAACGGTGCACCTGTCTCCGGCAGTCTTCCCAATCATCGTAGACTCCGGGAACCCGTCCCTTATACACGACTGATACGCCATAAACGTATCTATAATTTTTGACGCTCCATGCTTGTTTTGTATCAACTATCTTATGCTTTGTCTACACTTTGAGGTGTTTTTATATGTTTTTCTGGACTAACCTATTAACAAGTTGCCACAGTGCCAGTTGCCTGTTTTCTTCTGTTTTTGGTTCCAGAAAAGGCAGAAAATCAATATTCTCGGAATTGGACGGGACAAAAGCCAAAGTTATTATTTTTTCTGGAGCAACACAGAACCACGAAGTAGAGTTGGAGGAGGACACACCAGGGTGGCCACCCCTGGCCGCACCTGGGCAGGGTGTGGGCCCCCTGGACCTCCATCGACCTTGCCTCCTATGCCTATAAGAAGCCCCTGGGGAGAAAACCCTAAGAAATCCATCATACTTCCAGAAAAAGTTCCGCTGCGCCGCCGCCACCGAAGGGGAGATCCGGGGGATAGAAAGTCTCTGTTCCGGCACCCTACCGGGACGGGGAAGTGCTGCCGGAGCCATCTCCATCGATCTCCACCACCATCTCCATCACCGTTGCTGATTCCCATGATGAGGAGGGAGTAGTTCTTCCTCAAGGCTAAGGGCTCTACCGGTAGCTATGTGTTCATCTCTCTCTCTCTATGCATGATCTTGTTGTGGTCATGAGCTTTGTAATCAAGTAGATCTACCTTGCTACTCAAGTGCTTCAATAGATCTCTGCTCTCCCCATGTGTGTGAAAGTGACAACGTGCATGCCATGGTGGCACGTAGCACTACTGGAAAAACCATCTTCGGTTCAACGTGAACAATGCCAGCAGTCCCGGTCTGTCACAACCCGCGACTAGTGCTAGCACTAGTCCCGGGCCGTCAGGCCTCTAACGGCTAGAAACGGCCGTAGTCACTAGTCCCGGGCCAGACCACATCTCTAGTCCCGGTCCGTAATACAGCCCGAGACTAATGACCTGGAGCAGGCCAGCTGGTCTTTTAGTGGACTATTAGTCCCGAGTCGTATCATGGCCCGGGACTAGTTGTCCACCACTATATATTCTCCTTCCTGTCCTGCTGTCCTAAAGCATATGGTGTCCATTTTTCTCAAACAAGCAAGCGAGTTCATGCCATTTTTTCTCAATATTTGTCAAGATTTAGTTTGCAAACCCTAAATCCAAAGCTTTAAAAGTTAGAACTTCATTCTTTCATCTCTTATTGCTACTTTAGCTCTATAATGCTCTAGAAGTATATATAGAGATATGGATCAATGCATGCATGCTCTATAAGTAGAAGGATTTTGATATATATGTGTAACAAATTTTGATACATAGTTACTAAAAATTGAAATGTGTAATTTTAGAGTTTCAAAGCTTAGAATGGAATGAGGTTTTCACTGATAGAACAATAATAAAAAACTCCACATTTATCATGTTGATTGTTTTCTCCAATTCACAAATTGGTGCATGCAAATTTTTCAAAATTCAAAATTAATGCTCTAGAAGCTCTCAATATAACTTGTAATAATTTTATCATGTTGTGTAATGGTTTTTGATATACTTTTACTATAATGCAGATGGTCCGGAAATGGATGTACGATACTGACCGACGCTTTGGCGAGTTCATTAATGGCTTCCATGAATTCATCCGTGTTGATGATGCAAACAAGCGCAATGGTTTTGTATTCTGTCCATGTAGTGGATGTAGGAATCAGAAGGATTACTCTGACTCAAAAACCCTTCACAGTCACCTGTTGAAGTCCGGCTTCATCCCTAGTTATAATTGTTGGACCAAGCATGGAGAGAGAGGGGTTATAATGGAAGACAATGAATAAGAGGAGGAGGATGAAAAATATCATGGTTTCCCTGAGTACGGAGATACTTCCATGGGGGATGCTGAAGGGGAGGATGAAGAAGAGACACATGATGAACCCGCTGATGATCTTGGTCGGACCATTGCCGATGCACGAAGAGATTGTGAAACTGAAAAGGATAGGGAGAAGTTCAATCACATGTTAGAGGATCACAAAAAGTTGTTGTACCTAAATTGCAAAAATGGTCTGAAAAAGCTGGGCAGCACACTGGAATTGCTGCGATGGAAGGCTGAATGTGCTATACCTGACTCCTCATTTGAAAAGTTGCTGAAAATGATGAAGAATATACTTCCAAAAGATAACGTATTGCCCGCTAGTACGTACGAAGCAAATAAGGTTGTCTGCCCTCTAGGTTTAGAGGTTCAGAAGATACATGCATGCCCTAATGACTGCATCCTCTACCACGGTGAGGAGTACGAGAATTTGGATGCATGCTCGGTATGCACTTCACTTCGGTATAAGATTAGACGAGATGACCTTGGTGACGTTGAGGGCGAGCCCCCCTCGGAAGAGGGTTCCTACCAAGGTGATGTGGTATGCTCCTATAATACCACTGTTGAAATGCTTATTCAGAAACAAAGAGCATGCCAAGTTGTTGTGATGGCATAAAGAGGAACGTAAGTCAGACGGGATGTTGAGACACCCCGCTGATGGGTCGCAATGGAGAAAAATCGATAGAAATTACCCGAACTTTGCAGATGATGCAAGGAGTTTTAGGTTTGGTCTAAGTACAGATGGCATGAATCCCTTTGGGGAGCAGAGCTCCAGTCACAGCACCTGGCCCGTGACTCTATGCATCTATAACCTTCCTCCTTGGTTGTGCATGAAGCAGAAGTTCATTATGATGTCAGTGTTGATCCAAGGTCCGAAGTAACCCAGCAACGACATTGATGTGTACCTAAGGCCATTAGTGGAAGAAATTTTACAGTTGTGGCACGAACCCGGCATACGCGTGTGGGATGAGCACAAGCAGGAAGAATTTAACCTCCGAGCATTGCCTTTCATAATAATCAATGATTGGCCTGCTCTTAGTAACCTTTTAGGACAGTCCAACAAGGGATACAATGCATGCACACACTGTTTAGACGAGACTGAAAGTATATATTTGGAACATTGTAATAAAAATGTGTACAATGAGCATCATCAATTTCTTTTTGCCAAGCATCCCTCAATAAAGAAAGGCAAGCATTTCAACGGTCTGGCATATCACCAGACGAAGCCTAAGGAGCGTACTGGTGCTGATATATTTGATATGGTCAAAGATTTGGATCAAATAGTAACCTTTGGAAAGGGTCCTGGCGGAAAATATGTTCCGAAGGACGCTGAAGGACACACACCCATGTGGAAGAAGAAATCTATATTTTGGGAGCTACCATATTGGAAATTCTTAGAGGTCCGCTCTGCAATCGATGTGATGCATGTGACGAAGAATCTTTGTGTGAACCTACTAGGCTTCTTGGGCGTGTATGGGAAGACAAAAGATAGACCGGAAGCACGAAATGACCATCAACGTATGAAAGACCCAGATGGCTTGCATTCAGAATGGTTTCAAGGTCATGCCAGCTACGCTCTTACCAAACAAGAGAAGGAAATATTTTTTGAATGCCTAAGCAGTATTAAGGTCCTGTCTGGCTTCTTGTCGAATATAAAGGGAATAATAAATATGGCAGAATTTTTTTTCCAAAACCTAAAGTCTCATGACTGCCACGTGATTATGATGCAAATGCTTCCGATTGCATTGAGGGGGCTTCTACCAGATAATGTTCGAGTACCCATTGTGAAGCTATGGCATTTCTCAATGCAATCTCTCAGAAGATAATCAATCCTGAAGATCTACCACAGTTACAGAATGATGTGGTCCAATGTCTTGTCAGTTTTGAGTTGGTGTTCCCACCATCCTTCTTCAATATTATGACGCACCTGCTGGTTCACCTAGTCGAAGAGATTTCCATTCTCAGTCCTGTATTTCTACACAATATGTTTACCTTTGAGAGGTTCATGGGAATCTTAAAGAAATATGTTCGTAACCGTGCTAGGCCATAAGGAAGCATCTCCAAGGGCTATGGAATAGAGGAGGTCATTGAATTTTGTGTTGACTTCGTTCTTGACCTTAGGCCGATTGGTCTTCCTCAATCGCGGTATGAGGGGAGACTGAGTGGAAAGGGTACTCTAGGAAGGAAATCAATAATATGTAGGGACAGACATTCTTACACCGAAGCACATTACACCGTTCTATAGAATTCTATCTTGGCAACCCCATATATCGAGGAATACAAGAAAATCTTACGCTCCAACAACCCTGGAAAGCATGACTCTTGGATTAGATATGAACACATGAAGAGTTTCGGCGGTTGGTTGCAACATCTCATCAAAAACAACACTCTTGGAGATCAGCTATACTTGTTGTCTAGGTCACCATCTTCGACTATATCGACTTTCCAAGGGTACGAGATAAATGGGTATACATTTTACACGATCGCCCAAGATAAAAAGAGCACCAACCAAAGCAGTGGTGTCCGTTTTGATGCAACAGACAACAATGGGTCAACGACCATATATTATGTTTACATAGAGGAGATATGGGAACTTGACTATGGACCTACTTTTAAGGTCCCCTTCTTTCGGTGCAAATGGGTCATGCTGACAAGAGGAGGGGTTGAGGTAGACAAGAAATACGGAATGACATCATTGGATCTCAACAATCTTGGGTACTTAGACAAACCATTCGTCCTAGCCAATGATGTGGCTTGGGTTTTCTATGTGAAGGACATGTCTACCAAACCTAGAAAAAGAAAAAATAAGAAAAAGAATGCATCAGACGATGAGACAAAGCGCCACATAGTTCTTTCAGGAAAAAGAAACATCGTGGGAGTGAAGGACAAGACAGACATGTCAGAAGATTGTGATAAATTTCATGAAATTCCACCCTTCGCGGTGAAGGATGACCCAAGCATCATGTTAATGAATGAAGATGATCCATGGATACGACGGGATCAGAAAGGAACACACGCGAAGAAATGATGTGTAATAATTGTAACATTTTATGAGCGAAGATGCTCCATGTGTCTATTTTTATAGTGTTGTCTGCAAACCATCTTGAGTGTGTTAGTCCCGTTTTGTGGCTGGACCGGGACTAAAGGGGGGCCTTTAGTCCCGATTCGTACTTACCATTAAGATCTGATCTCCAAACGGGTGAGGTCACATAATAGGGAGTGCCTCTATGACCAGTTTCTTGGAGATGCCGGAGGACTGGGCTCCGACGGCATCTCCCTGAAACTTGCCGTAGTGGTGTCCCTGCTCTCGAAAACCATCTTTGCAGCTTGTAACTTCTCTAACTAGATCAATACGCCTGGGAGCTAACTAATTTCACATATTAGGGAGTGCCTCTATGACCAGTTTCTTGGAGATGCCGGAGGACTGGGCTCCGGCGGCATCTCCCTGAAACTAGCCGTAGTGGTGTCCCTACTCTCAAAAACCATCTTGGAGATGCCTCAAACTGGCTGGAGGACTGGACTCACAAGGATGCCTATTTATAGTGCAAGCAGCTCGGCATAGTGTCGATACTCACCCCCTATTATTAGTGTTGACTCATGTTTTGTCCCGGTTGGTGTCTCCAACCGGGACTAAAGGTTCATCTTTAGTCCCGGTTGGTGACACCATCCGGGACAAGGTACAAGCCGCACGCCATAATGTCGACACTCACCCCTATTATTAGTGCTGCCCGGCCCAGTCTGCCGCAATCCCTTTAGTCGCGGTTGGTTTCTCCAACCGGGACTAAAGATGAACCTTCTCTTTATAGGCATTTCCCTCTATTTATAGGCTGCTCGATCCAGCCTTCCCGCCCTTTCCTCTATTTATAGGCTGCTCTATTTATAGGCCTTTTCCTCTAAATACAACAACATCTTCATATTTAGGTAACACTCAAGACATTTATTAATATTAAAAACCGGGACAAACCGGGACTAGCTAACACTCAGGACTAAAGCCGCCCCCTTTAGTCATAATCATGCCTAGTCCTATAGTACGTAGCTTCAGGGTCTTCTTCGTCATCGTCATCATCATCGTCATTGTCGCCTGCCACTCCGGGGATCCTCATCCCAGCCATGGCATATACCAGGGGCCACTCCGGCCTCGGATTCACGGCGGGCGAGGGAGGGGTCTCATGGAAGACGATGCCGCTACCGCTGGGCGGGGGGGGCCTTCTTGTGGATCTATGGCGGGTGGACTTGTGTGCACCGCAGGCGAGGATGGTCTCCCCCGGTGATGTAGCACATCACTCCGATGATAGTACGGTTCGCCCACCACAAACGGCGGCCGGCTTTGTTGTGGTTCACCGGGGGCGGGCCATCACCCTTGTACCTAGCGAGCTCCCTTTCCCGCCTATTAGCGAAGAACGCATGCCAGGTGTCATAGTTATCGGGATCCCACTGGGATCCATCCGCTGCTCTGGTGTGAGCTCGTGGTAGAAGTGGTTCGTGATGGCCTCCTAGCGTGCGGAACCTTGAGGGACAGGAGGGACAGGAACCCCTCCAGCGCTCAGCATCCAGCCAGCGGGCGGCCGGTAGCCCGGCGGACAAGGGTAGCTAGAGGCGCACAGTGCCTCGGTCTCCTTGAGGGTCAGAATGGCCCAGTAGGCGTTGTCCATTGTTCTAAGAGAGGAAGGTGTGGATGTGTGGATAGCCATGGCGTGATCGCCCTAGATATAGAGGGAAAGGGCGGGAAAACTTGCCGGGAAGCTTTGGGAAATGGAGGGAAATATCTTTAGTCCCGGTTAGTGACTATAACGGGACTAAAAGCTCTCGTAAAAAGGAAAGAGCAGGAAAACTTCGCAGGAAGCGGTGGGAAATGGCTGGAAATATCTTTAGTCCCAGTTAGTGACTACAACCGGGACTAAATGGATATTATATTAAGATTCTTTATATTTTTCTGAAAATAATAGACATATTATTTGTTTTATTTGGATTTTTACAATAAAAGATATGATTTTACAAAGTTTTATATTTGATTTGAATTAAAAAAAGAAAATTTACAGATGAAATAATTTATAAATGATGCAAACAGATGTATGGATATTATATTAAAATTCTTTATATTTTCCTGATAATAATAGACATTTTATTTGTTTTATTTGGATTTTTACAATAGGAGATATGATTTTCCAAAGTTTTATATTTGATTTGAATTAAAAAAAGGAAAAGTTACAAATGACATAATTTATAAATGATGCAAACAGATGTATGGATATTATATTAAGATTCTTTATATTTTCATGATAATAATAGAAATTTTATTTGTTTTATTTGGATTTTTATAATAGGAGATATGATTTTCCAAAGTTTATATTTGATTTGAATTAAATAAAAGAAATTTTACAAATGACATAATTTATAAATGATGCAAACAGATGTATGGATATTATATTAAGATTCTTTATATTTTTCTGATAATAATAGACATTTTATTTGTTTTATTTGGATTTTTATAATAGGAGATATGATTTTCCAAAGTTTATATTTGATTTGAATTAAATAAAAGAAAATTTACAAATGACATAATTTATAAATGATGCAAAGAGATGTATGGATATTATATTAAGATTCTTTATATTTTTCTGATAATAATAGACATTTTAGTTGTTTTATTTGGATTTTTATAATAGGAGATATGATTTTCCAAATTTATATTTGATTTGAATCAAATAAAAGAAAATTTACAAATGACATAATTTATAAATGATGCAAACAGATGTATGGATATTATATTAAGATTCTTTATATTTTTCTGATAATAATAGACATTTTATTTGTTTTATTTGGATTTTTATAATAGGAGATATGATTTTCTAAAGTTTATATTTGATTTGAATGAAAAACAAAGAAAATTTACAAAAACTACATTAGTCGCGGATCGTGGCCGGACCCGGGACTAGAGGGTGCCTGCGCGCGCGAAAATGAAGCGGCCAAAAAAAACCTCTAGTCCCGGGTCGTGGCTTAACCCGCGACTAAAGGGTGGGTCTTTAGTCGCGGGTTAAGCCACGGCCCGGGACTAGATACCCTCTAGTCACGGGCGGTGTCTTAGCCCGGGACTAAAGGTGCGTCCGTATATATTCCACGTGCCAGGGGAGGTGCTGCCCAGCACATAGCATTTCTCGACAAAGCAGATGAAGACGAAGCACACAGGCGACGCATCGAAGGCGCAGGGGAGGTGCTGCCCGGCCGCCGATTCCACCGCGTCGCCGCACTCGTCTCCGGCCGTGCGTGCTCCGTCGCTCCGTGTCGCCCCGCCGTTTCGCCGCCTCGCCATGTCGCGTGTCGCCGCTCCGCGCCGCCCCGCCGTTTCGCCGCGCCGTGCCGCCGTCATGTGCTACCGCCGGCGTCGGTGAGCTCGAGGCCGGGTGGTTTTTTCACCACAAAATATTAGCTAGGGTTATTAGAATTATTGTTTTAGTTAGGATTAGGATTATTGTTTTAGTTATTAGGATTAGGATTATTGTTTTAGCTATTATTGTTTTAATTAAAATAATAGAATTAGGATTATTGTTTTAGTTATTTTTTGTTTTATTTATTAGGATTATATTGTTTTAGTTATTTTTTTGTTTTACCGCAAATAATATTAGGGTTATTAATTAGGGTTATTGTTTTTTTTGTTTTAGTTATTAAGATTATTGTTTTACCACAAATAATATTAGGATTATTATAATTAGGATTATTGTTTATCACAATTAATATTATGGTTTTTTTGTTTTAGTTATTAGGATTATTGTTTTACCACAAATAATTAGGGTTTTTTGGTTTTAGTTATTAGGATTATTATTTTACCAAAAATAATATTAGGGTTATTGTTTTTTGTTTTAGTTATTAAGATCATTGTTTTATCACAAATAATATTAGGTTTATTAATTAGGGTTATTGTTTTTTTGTATTAATTATTAGGATTATTGTTTTACCGCAAATAGTATTAGGGTTATTAATTTGTGTTATTAGGGTTATTTTTTTGTTTGTTTTAGTTATTAGGGTTATTGTTTTTTATAACATGTTTAACTCTCTTTCTGTTATAGATAATTAAGTCATGGATCCATCCGAAGATCCTGGTTGCATTGGTGAAGGTTTTCTTCAGGGCATGATAAGAGGTGAAATTCCTCTTAATATTACTACCGGTGAAGATATTTTTCTCGAGGAAGAGATATCCTCATATCTGAATCCATCCGGCGATGGACTAGAGGAAAACCTAATGTACCAAGGGGAAGACCGGATGGACGAAGGGCAAACAAATAATAACAATAATGATGGACCCTCGACAGGATCCGACGAGGTATATATATATATATATATATATATAAAGCCTCGTGTTACCTCTATTCATTAACTGATCTAGATATATATTAATCACTCTCTCTTCTTCTTTTAGCCCACCGGATCGAAGCAATCGACAGCTCGAACGAAACGAGGGCCAAACAAAAAGTTGGATGGTAATCAGAGGTACACCATCAAAGAAATAGATGATTATGGTGAACTGATTGCTCCAGAGAAGCACCGGAGGATGTTTATAAATAAATGCGGGGTGCTTGTTAGGGACAACCTGCCGATCACCATCCACGAATGGAATCAGTTAAAGAAACCCGGTGAAGAATCCAACAGCTATGTCACTGATGATGCCAAAGATGACCTTTGGCAGAAGCTCATAGGACATTTCATACTACCTCCAGAGTATGAAGAATTTGAGGTAGATGGTATTACCCCAAGGCCGGTGGGCTTGAAAATAGAGCGAAAGTCAAGGAGTGGGTTCTGAGCAAGATGGCTAAACTGTACCGGAACCACAAGAAAAGTTTATATGGGAAATATGTCGCGAAAAAGAAAACTCCAGACTTCAAAGGAGTAAACGAGAAGTTGAGAGAATAGTGGCCCGATTTTGTACAGTACAAGAAATCTGATAAAGCAAAGGCAAAGTCGGCAAAGAATACGTTAAATGATGCCCAAAAGAAATACCATCATAAATGGGGACATGTGGCTACAAGAGTGCCGTCCCTAAGTGGGAAACTATGGAGAAGAAAATGAGGGCTATGGGTGTCACTCCTGGTACAGATGGATGGCCCGAGAGGTCAAAGCTTTGGTGGTACGGGCACGGGGGATCATTGGACCCAGAAACAGGAAAGACATTATTTCATGAAAAAATTCTAAAACCCTCCCAAGACCTTGTTCAAGCAATGAACGATTCTCAATTGGGATTGTTCCGTCCCGAGAGAGAATGATGAGCTGACACGCGCCCTAGGGAATCCTTAAAAGGGAGGACGAACACGAGGCAAAGGCGCCGGTGTATCGTGGAAGAAAGGGTTTCCTCAGTACGATGCCAGTTACAGAAGCCGTCAGAGAAAGAAGGACTGTAACATCCCAAAAATATAAAACAAGGATCATCAAACTCTAATCACTAAAATTAGGGTTAACAAAAACTTTGATTAATTAAAATCATATGAATGCATGCGTGAATGAAATGATTTGACAATTACATGAATGGACTTGTGTGATTAATCTAATTAGCAAGAAATGGTTTAAAGATAATTATAACATCATCTAGAACTTTTCCAAACAAAAAAAAATAAAGAGAAAATAAAAAACAAACCAAATAAAGCAAATGGTCATTTTTGCCAATCTTGTTCACTAGGTCACTTTGAGTGTTTCTAGTCCAAGATTTCAAACATAATCTTTCCCAATTATTTTCACCCCTTGATAGAACTAGTAAAAGTGAATCAAGGTCCACCTTTCAAACTTCCAGAAACATTTGGCAACCCCATTCAAATCACCATTCAAAATTTTCAATGTGAAGATCATCCATTTTCAAAACCCGACAAAACCAGTGCCCCTTGACTAATCCAACTAACCAGACACTCCCTAGCATGTGACTAGCAAACCCACAAAGTTTGAATTCAAAATTCAAATTTAAAGTTCTTGCGGCAATTTCATCAAACACCTTGCAGATTCAAAGCAACAACAACAAACACTATAGTGTGCAGTAAAATTGGCCTAACTTGTTCCCTCTCTGGTTGCAACTAGCCCTTAGTAGATCATCTAGCCCCTTTAACTATCTTTAGCACCACTGTAAGCAAGCCTAGCATCAATGGTGAGCATGCCGAGAACAAACTTGCCACCCCATTATCGCCAGCGAGCTAGCGGCCGCACTAGCCTCGCCAACCTTGTCTGGGACATGCAGCACCGTCCACCGCCACTCTCTGTCCCAGCCCCGAGCAATGCCAGCCGCTGGACCACACGCCACGCCCATGCCAAACCTCTCTGCCACCATGCCGAGAGCGCGCCCGTGCGCCACGCTCGACCAACACCCACAGACCGCGCGCCGCCCTCGCCGCTTGCAGGGATGATCGCTAGCACCGCAGCACCTTGCCAGACATGCCCGTTCGCCGCCGCGCGGACCACGTGCGCTGTGCGCCATCAAAACCTCCATCGGACCCTCCCAGAGCGTCGAAGCATTCTGACCGATCAACACCGCCCCACGCCTTGCCACCGCACCGTTGAGCTTCGCCAGGGAACATAGCACCGTCCCCTACCGTCGCCCATGCCGATTGCTGCCTGTGTCGTTGACCACGACGAGCTCAGCCCGCGCCCGTCGGTCCTCTCTCGCCACTATAATAGAGGCCTCCACCACTCGTATTCGCCACACCAGTTCACTCCCCTCTCACCCAGAACCACCTCACCCCACTCCCGGAGCAAGGCGAGCAGTGCATCGTCGGAATTTGGCCAAAGCCCACCGCTGCTGGATAAGAAGGGAGCCATCGATTGGAGCCACCCTAGGAGGAGCTGCCGATACCAGGAGAACCGCCGTCGTCGACTTCGTCGTTTGCCCCCATCGCCGACCCTCGCCTGAGCCTTGTTGAGCCTCCCACGACCCCCACCTGCCGCGTTAGGGTTGTGTCTCACCGGCGCTGCCCGACGTGGACGATGAGCCGTAGCCGTTCGATTAGATTTAGATCGTGCGGCCTAGATCACCCCATACCGCTTTGCCCCTCCCCGTCTCACTAACGCGTGGGGACAGTCACTTAACCAGCTCGTGTACGCGCTGTGTGTAATGGGCCGGCCCAGTAAAACATCCCGCGCGACCCAACAATTCAAATTAAGCTTTATTCTTTTAATTTCAATCACAGTTCTGTACCTATATTCAAAAGTCAACCCAACTCGATTCACTAAACCAAAATGCATGAAACCAATTTTGCTAGAAAGGTACTGAAATGCTTAATCCAAGGCCGTTGGATTCAAATCATTTGGATCTATGGATCAACCATGGTAAAAATAACAAGGCAGAAGCTTTTCTGCATTCAAACATTTTTCAAAATTCAACCATAAAAGCTTTTGAGTTGATTCCAACTCTCAAAAATCACATTTTATCATACCTTTCATAATATATAAAAACATATGGGTTTACTTGCAGAAATAATGTCCAAGTAATAAAAGAATGCCACTTAGGCATTTCTAGCCATTTTATTTAATTAAAATAAAAAGGTTAAACCTTATTAAATTGTGACACCACTTTAAATCACATTCCCATGTACTGAAATATGTGGTGATGACATGTGTCAACATGATCCCATGTTTGAGTTGGAGAAATATTAAATCTTAAGTAGTTTTTCAATGAGTAGAAATTATTTTCTCAAATTAAAATAAATAAGACAAATGCTTTAATCCTTGTAATGTTAGTGATGCTGCTAGAGCATCTATAGTACACCTTTGTGTGATGATTGAAAATAGTTAAGTATTGTTTGGTGATTGTGTACCTCGTATTTATTTATAGATGCTAGTACCGACCAAGGATACGAGGAGGAAGGAGGATACTACGAGGAGGAAGCCGAGGAGAACTTTAACCACTGCTCTACACAAGGCAAGCTAACACTTGCAAGATACCCTACTTATGCAAGCTAATGCTTTCTTGTTACCATGACCACTATATGCCTTAAGCATATGTGATCATATCCACGTGATAACCCAATCCTAGTTTTACTTGCAAGCTTTATACTTTATTTATTTATCAAAGCTTTCTCTTAGAGTTTACATAGTGAATTGTAAATACTAGAAGGATATTGGAAGGTAGCATAAAGAGCATAAAATTTGGTCTAAGTTAGATAATCTTGATGTCATCCTAAGGCATGAGATTGAACGTAGAAATCTCCACTTGTGTACCACCCCTCATTAGGATTTACCACCATTTGTAGATGCTAGTGCTAAGTATAAAATTTGATCAACTTTAGATCGGAATACTTGGTGAAAATGGTAATGAAAACCTTAGAATGATGAGTCATTCTACTGAAATGTTTTGACATGTGTTTCCGAACACCAGATGATTTTGATGATGAAAATGTTAAGGCATGAGCCTTAGACCTTTATAAAACCGATGGTTGTCTGGATGCGATACCATTCCAAATTTTATAGTACAACCACAATACCCGAAATTTGGGTAGGGCTTGACTGGAAATTTATATACCTTAGTATGGGTTCCCTCGCGGACAAGGTCTGAGCTGAGGCTACCTTATGAAGGTTGTCCACCTGTGCATTACCCAAGATGACAGTTGGTCATGGTTGGGAGGCCAAACTCACAGGAGAGGTGCCTATACTAGGGCGTGTAACTGAAAGGTTAGGATTGATTATCCACATACTGAGTATGGTGAATTCAAGATTTGTTCCTGACGGATGTATCGAATGTTGTGGTGAAAGTGTACAATCTCTGCAGAGTGTCAAACTATTCGAATAGCCGCGTCCGCGGTTATGGACAATTGGAGTGGCCATACTGTTCCCCCGTCAGATTGTTTTCAAAATGACTTGTGAAATGAATTGTGACTTTGACTTGACCACAACAGAGTTGTGATATGAAATTCAAATTCCCACTTAGGTGTATAAATCTTTCAGCTAGTTTTCTTTGCTTCTGAACTTAGTAGAGGTAAATCTGGCTTTTTGCAAAACAACCCTAGAACATAGTATATCCTATTCAAAACCACTTCACCTATTAGTATTTGTTTGGGAGTACTTAAAGAGTACTCATGGCTTTCTCCCTGGCTATTCCCGTGGCGAGACTATGAAGAGGAGTATCAGGATGACGGACTGCAGGAAGGTTATGACAACCAGGACCATCTCCCATCGTCAGCATTGCCTGTGACCCCGAAGATGGAGCTTCGCCTACGCACTACTAGGAAAACAACATTTAGTGGCGCACCTGAAAACATCATCTGTGTGTGCCTTGCGCTACGGCTATCTCTCAGCCGTGGCGCACTGCCTAGTGTGCCACGGTTGTGTCGAGATAGGCGTAGCGCACCGGCTAGTGCGCCACGGCTATGTGGGCAGGTGCGCTACGCGTAGGATCTTCTGTGGTGCACTACCGGTGCGCCACTAAGCTTCTATAGTGCGCTTTAGGGGTAGTGCGCCATAGAAGGTAGATCATGTGTGCCACAAGTGTGTTTTTTGTTTTTTTAATTTCCGAGCCAGATTATATACGATACAGATTATATACAATATTACAGCAGATATACACACACAGATACAAGATATACAACTATATATATAAATACACAATATGAAAAACAAGATTGAAACAAATACATATAGATAAGTCTCATACATGAATACATAGTATAAGTTACATTGTTTCGATAAAGTTACAAAGTAGTAGTTGGTGACATATGCGAATTCATGTGTCGATCAAACAAGTTAGAGCTCGGAAGCTCGCCTAGACATCTAAACTAGCTAGACACAAACGCGGGATAAACAACCAAAGAAGATAAGCATGATCACCGCCACGACGAAGGTGTAGGTCTTCATCCGGTTCCTTGTCGTCCTAACTCCCGCTAGATAGCGCGTGTATCTATCTTCCTCCTCCGCCATAGTGTTGTACCCTTTGTAGCTATTGCCGCTGAAACGGTGCACCTGTCTCCGGCAGTCTTCCCAATCATCGTAGACTCCGGGAACCCGTCCCTTGTACACGACGTACCACGTCATCTACAAGTTGACAATAATAATTAACCGGTGATTGAAAAAACATGTATAATTAAAGTCATATATGAAGATACACTTATAGAAAGTACTCCTAAATCAAAAAGAGCAAACTCAAAAAGCATGCCTCATATATAACTAGGTTGTTGGACACAGGAATATGCTACGATGGAACCGTACGCCAAGTAGGATGCACAACTCCTGGACTTGTGCATAGCACAAGGCGTACAATCCCATCGTAGCACATTCACATATATAGTGTGCCACGACATTTCAATCATCGGCATTATTCTCGAAAAAGACCAAAGTAGCTCGAAAAGAATGCCTCATATATAACTAGCTAGGTCGTTGGACACAGGAATATGCTATGACGGAACGGTTAGCCAAGTAGGATGCACAATTCCTGGACTTGTGCATATCACAAGGCTAACTATCCCGTCATAGCACATTCACATATATATTGTGCCACGACATTTCAATCATCGGCATATTCTCGAAAAAGACAAAAATAACTCGAAAAGCATGCCTCATATATATACATAGGTCGTTGGACACAGGAATATGCTATGATGGAACCGTGAGCCAAGTAGGATGCATAAGACCTGGACTTGTGCATATCACAAGGCTCACAATCCCATCATAGCACATTCACATATATAGTGTGCCACGACATTTCAATCATCAGCATATTCTCGAGAAAGACAAAAATAACTCGAAAAGAATGCCTCATATATAACTAGCTAGGTCGTTAGACACAGGAATATGCTACGATGGAACAGTTAGCCAAGTAGGATGCACAATTCCTGGACTTGTGCATATCACAAGGCTAACTATCCCGTCGTAGCACATTCACATATATATTGTGCCACGACATTTCAATCATCGGCATTATTCTCGAAAAAGACAAAAATAACTCGAAAAGAATGCCTCATATATATACATAGGTCGTTGGACACAGGAATATGCTACGATGGAACAGTGAGCCAAGTAGGATGCACAAGACCTGGACTTGTGCATATCACAAGGCTCACAATCCCATCGTAGCACATTCACATATATAGTGTGCCACGACATTTCAATCATCGGCATTATTCTCGAAAAAAGAGTAAGGAAAAAAAGAAGGACCAAAGTGAGCAAAGGACCGAAGAGTAAGCAAAAACCAAGCATTGATTGATATATAATATTAATAAGCAAAAGAAGTAAGCGATGATTCATAGTTTGTCCACACACACACAAAGGTCATCTATAGTTTGTAACTACAACTAGGCCACATCAAGCCTTCTGGCTCGGCTTAGGGAACGGGAGGACGCCTTGTCTCGTCATGAACTTCCTATAGTCACACTGCATCTCTAGGCGATCTTCTATGTCACGGTTATTCGGGACATTTCCTCCGTAGAAGATCCCCCCGAAGTCATGACATCACGAAAGATGATTGCCCCAAACTGCTGCTGGATGCGATACATCTCTTGTCTAATGTCTGAATCATTGATCTTGGCCTTTGCTTCGGCCCACTGTTTGAGATGATCTGGCAGCGTAGAATTCTGCTGGTCAAGTAGGAACACCCTCATGTGATGGAGTGCGTAGTAGGCTTCCTTCTTACTGTTTTCCGGCTGCTTCACGCAGGGGAACTCCGTTACGTGGTTGAAGACGTGCCTGCCGAACTTGACCTTCATACGCACGAAGGTGGTGCCTTCCGTCGAGGCAAAGCCAGTGAGAGCATCATCCAGAACTTCCTTGATCTTGTCGTAGTTTTTCTTCTTTTCTAGACTCCCCGAGTCGAAATATGTGGCGTGGGAATGCTTCAGCGATAAGGAGATGAGCGTGCAGTGTTCATCTCTGCACAAAAAATTCAAATGGAATGTGTTGGAAAAAGAATGATGATGATCTAATAAAGCCAATCGACGGTGGCGAGTGAATAACGACTTACTCGGGAAAGTAAGGCACGAGAATGTATTCCTTTGTCTTGTTCGCCACGAGGATTCTTTTTAGGTACGAGGCCACGATACGTCGTTCGGCGGGGGAACCCAAGCAGCCGTCACGCATGTAGTAGGGGTCCACTATAGCGATGCCCGGTGTGTTCTCTCTAATGATCTGCATGGCCAGGCTGAGAGAAAAGAGACGAACCATGGTATAGTGCAGCGGGTATAGGTGGAACATACTGAAGATGTCGTCGAACCGCAGGAAGAACAGATCCGCAGGGGCATTGTCGACGAAGCCCAAGCCCGGTGGCACCTTAACCACGAATACCGGGTGCGAGGGATCTTTCTCCGATAGAAGGCGTCTCTCTATCGTCATCACGCCGTCATGCACACTCTGCAGTTCCGAACTGGCGAGCTTCCACAAATTCTTAGGTAGCATGGGATCACCCGCCACATGAATCCTCCACATAATACCCTCGGGTCTTGGTGGCCCGTCCCGAAACCTGATCGGATTCGCAGTTGTTGACGCCACCGGCTGGCTCGAGCTGCTAGATTTTCTTTTCCTGCCCTTTTTTCCTTTTGGAGAGCGGGCAGGCACCGCAATCTGAGCACCGGCCGCCCTATGTAGTGTGTCAGGGCTTAGAATAAAGGGTCGGTTGGTTGTATCAGCTGGCTCTGTAAAGGCGCAAGCTGGAGGCGTCTCCTGAGAACCAAACAGACGCTTGGTGATAGTGGCTTTCTCTATGGTGCCACCAGCTAGGTCTTCGTTGCCAAACTGAGTGCTGAAGAAGTGATCATTCCAGTCTTTGTCGTCCTCGGCCGGATCCTGCGCCATGTGCATATCATCAACATGATCATCCGACCCACCGCGTGGAGGTGACGGCAAGGACGGTGAGTTGTTTGGTTTTTGGGTCCACATGGTAACGGGCCCTGATGAAGTTTCGAACCTGCCCCGGTTCGAATTTATCAAAGGGGTTTTCTATCCCCTTGGATCTATACTCTTCGTCCTCCTTATTCCATTTGGCCTCCGTGGTTCTGTATCCACCAGATCCGAGATGGTGATGACCTATATTCATCGCCTGCAGCACCTTTCCCCGATTACTATTGGCCAGGGCGCTTTCAGATTCACACCTCTCTTTGAACTCCCGGAACTGATCTTCGATGATCTGCGGGTCAATCTTCTGGATCTCCTCGAGACTTTTGCCTTCTTTATAGATCTTCTTCTTTATCCGGGTTCTCCAGCTGGCCAGAGCGGTGCTCATCTTTGTGAGGGCGGATTTGTTTACTTCGTTCCCATGATAATTTGTGTTCTGATACTTAGCGGGGAACTTGTATCTTGCGTGCAGCTTCTCGAAGAGGAGTGTGCGCAAGTGGCCATTATCTTTATGCCGGAGATTCTCGGTGTTGATCGAGATGGTTGTCCGGGTGATCGCCGCCACTTGCCCACCGTACCCTTTGACGACAAGGGCGGGCTCCAAAGGAACCCCTGATGGGCTCACTTCGGTAATTTCCTCCCTGACCGTGCCGACCGTGTTCGGGCGCCGGTCCTTCGGCTTCTTCTTCTTCTTCTTAGGAGGATTGCTACCACTCCCTGTGCCCTCGCCGCCATCAGTGGTTTCATCGTCCGCCGTTCCTTCGGCTTCTTCCTCCGTGTCTTCCATCTCATCATCCTCGCTCTCCGAAGGATGGTATTCTTCATCGTCTTCTAGCCACTAGGCCGCCTCCCAGAATGTCAATTGTTTATTCGGAGGTCTGAGTTCTCCTTCAGCGCTGATGCGCTTAGAACATCCAGCCTTGTCGTTGTCACACATCTTTGCACTAATAAAAAACAAATAATTGGTTAAATGCATGGAAAAATCCGACATGACCTTTGCTAATTTTCTTAAACTAGGAGTGCCTGATTTCTGCCGAAACGGAAGTTAATCAACATTCCGGCAAAAATCGGGAGTCATTTCATACAAGAACCTGCATACACACATAATAAAGTGCTTTATATACAAGCACAAGCACAATTTCAAGTGCTACAATTATATCACCATAGATTATATCAACTGTCATTGATGATAGCAAGCAAATACATGCAGATTATAGCACCTGTCATTATATGACAGCAAGCAAATACAAGTTTATATGACAACAAGTAACTTATATGACAACAAATAACTTATATGACATCAAATATGACAGCAAATATGGCCAGATTATATGACAGCAAGTTTTCACCATGTATTTTCAAACCAGGAACATTTTAAACCAGGAGCATTTTAGATCAGCACTAGCAAATATGGTCAGATTATATGGTCACAATTTCAGCACTACTAGACCATCACCAGGAGCATTTTAGATCAGCACTAAACTAGGATCAGCCACAAACTAGGATCATCATCAGCATAACAGGGATCATATATCTCCTAGCCACAAACAACACTAAAATCCAGGAGTGCAAAACCATATGCTAGGCAACTACTACAGCAACTACAATAAAATTTGCTAACACTAACCTACTACAGCAACTACAAGCTAACTGCAAGCTACTACATCCACTACAATGAATCAAGCTAAACAAATCCAGGAGAACTTGATGCTAGGAAACCAGATGCTAGGAAGAACTTGTATCAGCCACTACAGAACTTGTATCAGCCACTAACTTGTTGTGGCTGCTAGGCAGGGGGAAGCTAGGGGGTGCACCCAGGAGTGCAAAACCAGATGCTAGGGGGTGAACCCTAGCTATCTTCTTGTACATAGACTGTCCATGAGATGATTTTATATTGTCTAATCATTTATATAAACAAGTAGCACTGACTTCTTGTGAAAGATAACAGTATGACATCTGCAGATAAGTCACAATAAAGATAACAGTATGGCCATCTAGTACATTGCTCACTGTCAAACCCTAACCATAATGCACAAGAACATAATTTTCTCACTATCAAACCCTAACCATCTAGTACATTGCTAAAATGAATCACTGTCAGAGGCATAATTTGCTCACTGTCAGAGTACAACCCCTTGATTCTGAGATTCTAGCATAAGACCATTTCTTTTTTATTGCAAAAATGTTGCTATGTTTTGAAGTACTACTGGTAGAAGATAAAAAGCATGGGCCTTCTAAATGTCTCACCTTGACATTGACAGTGGGCAAACATGACACTAACTGAATTTCTGTTCCCATTTTCAGGACCAGAAGAAACCCTGCCCTGTATCACATCATCAGTTTACACGAACAACAACAATTTTTTCCTTGGTTTTACACAAGTGCCTACCACCATATGCCAAACTCTCCTACTCTAAGATGATCATTGATCCCAGGCACTAGTACTACCTACCATCTGATCTCTACTCCTACTCCAGTGATGAGATGAGCGAGAGAGGGTTCTTGCCTACTCCAGTGATCTCTAGGACTCTTTCCTGTTGGCAACTACAGGAGAGAGGGAGAGAGGGAGAGAGGGAAGGGGCTAACCTCCTCTCGAGGATGACGTTGGCGGGCGAATGACGACGGCCTTCTCCTCCTCTCGGACACGGGCGGCCTCCTCCTCCTCCTCGAGTGCGGCGGCGGTGGCTGGCGGGGATCCTACTCGAGTGCGGCGGCGGCCTTCTCCTACTCTCGGGCGGCCTCCTCCTCCTCCTCTCGAGTGCGGCGACGGCCTTCTCCTCCTCTTGGGCGGCCTCCTCCTCCTCCTCCTCTTAGACACGGGCGGCCTTCTCCTCCTCTCGGACACGAGCGGCCTACTCCTCGAGTGCGGCGGCGGCTGGCGGTGGCTGCTGGGGGGATCGAGTGCGGCGGCGGCGGCTGGCGGTGGCTGCTTGGGGGATCGAGTGCGGCGGCGGCTGGCGGATCGAGCACAGCGGCGGCGGGGGAGGGGGGATCGAGCGCACTGCAGTGGGAGAGATGGGGATCGATGAGTGTGTGAGATGGGGGGGTTGGGAACGATGACATGGATACAACCCAGATAGGCGTAGCGCACTATGCCAGAGTGCGCTACAGAGATATCTGTAGCGCACTCTGGCATAGTGCGCTACGCCTATCTGGGTTGTAACCACTGTATAACAAGGCTGCAACAGTACTCCTTCTAGCAACTACACTTGCCTATCCCACTGGTTCTGCCCACTGCTCTATTCTAAACATGTGAGCACCCAGGTTCGAATCCTGGTGCCCCACTTTTTTATTTTTATTTAAAAAATACTTTTATATGTTCCAAAAAATGCCCAAAAGTGGTGATATATGCCATACAAGTTTTGTTTTGTTTTTAAAATACTTTTAAATATTCCAAAAATGCCCAAAAGTGATAATATATGTCATAAAAGTGTTACAAATATGATTCAAAGTATAACTAAATTTCATACTAATTTGTCCATGAATATTACAATCTTTTTCGACCACACGTTTTACAATATTTTTTGAGTTAGCGTTTTACAATCTTTTTTCCCTTCTTTGTCGCGGTTGAATAATTTAGCCCCGGCACTTTAATGTTTCTTCTTTTGAACGGGCTACCTTTTTTGGGTAGGGTTGTCCTTTTTCTTCTTGTGATGTATGTTGCTGCATCGTAGTCGTCGTCATCTTCAATCTTTGGATCGCCGTACTGGTCGAATTCTTGCTCGTTGGCGACTCCATCCATTTCGATGATGTTTCTTTTTCCTCTCCTCACGACAACACGGCTAGGATTTGTCGGGTCGGTAATGAAAAAACATTGGTCCACTTTGGTAGCCAGTACCCACGGTTCATTTTTCGCGGCCATGTTTGCACCGGCGGCCTTCGATTTGGCTGCTTCGGGTATAACTATGGTTGTGAAATACTGGTCTTCTCTTTCGACGCTCTTTGCCCATCTGACATGGAACATCGGCACCTTTTCTCCACAGTAGTCGAGCTCCCAGATCTCCTCGATTCTTCCGTAGAATCTTTCCTTCACGTTGTCATCGGTGTAGAATTCCGACGTTACGCCTGAGTTCTGATAATCACACTTGTTGTCCTTTTCCTCCGTGTAGAATGTGTAGCCGTTGATATCATACGCCTGATAGGTCACCAGGTTTTGCATCGGTCCCTGTGACAAGGTGAATATGATCTTTTTCGTGTCAGAAGAATGCGATCGCGGGGGATTATCAAGGAGCGTCTGCCTAAACCAACGCGTGAAATCTGAGTTGTGCTCTTTGATTATTTCTCCCTGCGTCCTCTGTATGCCCCGGTCACTGTACTTCTTCTCGATTAACCTTTTGTGCTTCTGTACCCAAGGATCGACCAGTTCTAAATGCTGTAGCGCGACGAGGTTTGCTCGATCAAAGTCTGCGCATCGAAAATCGAAGTCTGCATGCAGTATGCGACGACCCTCTCGGTGACCAGATCCGTCGAGCTTGCCAACGTGCCTGTTGACGGGAAGACCGACAGAGTTCTCGATGTCTAGATAATTCGTGCAGAAAGAGATGCACTCTTCGGCCAGAAAGCCCTTGGCTATGCTTCCATCTGGACGGGACCTGTTGCGAACGTATCCTTTGATGTGTCCGTTCATCCTTTCGAACGCCATCATGCTGCGGAGGAACATCGGCCCGAGTTGTACGATGTCCTCCACGACATGAACCAGCAGATGCACCATAATGTCGAAGAATGCAGGTGGGAAGTAGACCTCAAGCTCACATAGTATCACCACGATCTCCTCCTGTAGCCTCCCGAGCTGATTCACGCCAATCGACTTCCTAGAGATGACGTCGAAAAACTTGCATAGGCCAAATAACATTTAATGGACGTGCTCGTCCATTATCCCTCTTAGTGCGACCGGAAGTACCTGCGTCATTAGCACGGCACAGTCGTGAGACTTCATGCCACTGAACTTCTGCTTCGCCTCGTCTAGGTATCTGCTTATCTTGCCCACGTAGCCGTAAGGAAATTTGACTCCTAGAAGGCACTTGAAAAACTGTTTGATCTCATCCTGGCTTAGAGTGAAGCAAGAAGGAGGGCAGTAATATTCGTTCTTCTTGAACTTTTTACCCTTCCGACGACCTTGTGTCGTCTCCGACTCATGATCATCGTCATCTTCCTGATCATCAGGAGTAGTGCATCCTCCGTGAAGCTCCTTCCGGATACCCAAGCATATCAGGTCGTGCCTTGCTTTCGGACCATCTTTCGTCCTATCTGGCATGTTGATTATGGTGGCGACCAGACTCTCGCACACGTTTTTCGTGATATGCATGATGTCGAGGCTATGAGGTGTGCGGAGAAACTTCCAGTATGGCAACTCCCAGAAAACAGACCTTGTTTTCCATACCTTCATCAACGGCTTGTCTTGTTGCTGCCTCTTTCGCTTCTTTCCAGGCTTAGGACAATCTTTCCAGTTTTTCAGCAACTCTTCCACTTCTTCGCCGCTCCTACGCTCTGGGATTCCTCGGGTCTCGGATTTGCCATCGAACAGGTCTCGACGTTTTCTCCATGGATCATTCTTGCCGAGCCACCTCCGGTGCACCATGAACATGGTTTTCGATGACCCTGGATCTTTCTCTAGTTGGAGATAGCTTGTGTTATCCATGCACCTAACGCATGCGCAGAATCCTTGGATAACCTGCCCCGAGATATACCCGCAACCTGGATAGTCTTGCACCGTAGTGACCAACGCGGCTCTCATAGTGAAATAATCTTGTGCGACGGCGTCGTAAGTATTGGCTCCAGATTCCCATAACGTGGCTAGGTCCTCTTTCAACAGCCCGAGATACAGATTGATGTCGGTACCAGGTTGTTTTGGCCCTTGAATTAGCATACTCATTTGTATGTACTTCTTCTTCATGCACAACAATGGAGGGAGGTTGTACATCCATACAAACACGGGCCAAGTGCTGTGCGTGCTGCTCTGGCTACCGAACGGATTGAGTCCATCGGTGCTCGCACCAAGCCTGATGTTCCTCGAATCTCCACCGAATTCTGGGAATTCGAGGTCCAATGCTTTCCACTGGCTAGCATCTAAAGGGTGCGTCAGCAGCTCATCCTTTTTGGGGTCATCATCATCATCTCCTGGCTTCTTCCTTTCCGCATGCCATCACATGAGCTTCGCTTCCTTAGGGTCCGCGAAATAGCGCTGCAGACGAGGAGTGATAGGAAAGTACCATACCACTTTTCGAGGTGCTTTCTTCCCTTTCTTGTATCGACTCACGCCGCACACCGGACATGTGGTTTTCTCCGCGTCCTCGCCCCGATAAATGATGCAATCGTTGATGCATACGTGATATCTAACGTGCGGTAGATCGAGAGGACAGACGATTTTCTTGGCGTCCTCGATACTAGTTGGACATGTGTTCCCCTCCAGGAGACGATCGTGCCAGAATGCCATCATATCGTCGAAGCTTGCGTCGCTCAATTTGTGTTTTGTCTTCATCTCCATAGCCTTGAGCGTTACATTCAACCGGGTATCATCGGGCCTGCATCCTTCATACAATGGAGTAACCGCGTCTTTCTCAAGTTGCGCAAGCTTGGCTTTCTCTCTAGCGGCAGCCCTGGCGTTACTCATCTGCTTGAGAAGCAGCTCTTGCACATAAGGGTCCCGCACCCAGCCTGACGTTGTTCCATCATCGTCTGCTCCTCCGGCATCTAGATCATCATCATCCCGGTATGCTTCCGCACCTTCACCATCTCCAGGAGACTCTTCATCATCTCGCCCGTTCTCGCCGTGATGATGATCATCGTCATGTTGGCCACCTTCACCGTCTCCATCGTCTTCGTCATTGCTTATCCAACGAGTGTATCCATCCATGAAACCATGGCGGAGCAGGTGCGCCTGCAGATTCCCGGAATCTGGGTCGATCACCCAGTTGAGTTTGCATCTTCTGCACGGACATCTTATATCCGTCTTGTTATTTCGTATCATGTCGGCCATCGCACATTTCAAAAATCTGGCCACAATGCCTTCGCTCATTAAACGGACCATTTTTGCCTGCACGGTGTACACGGTACAATTAGAAGTCTATTAGAACCACATAATGAATGCATGCATGCAATGGTCGATAGAAAATTTCGGCATGACCTATCCTAAAATTAGGACCTTTGCGAAATGCCAAAGTCTTGCGAAAATGGAAATGAATCAACATTTGGCAAAACAAATGGCAACTTGTTCACATACAAACACAAGAGAGAGAGAGACCGATCCATACACACATGAACATATCATTATCCTCTCCATACACACATGCATGAGCATCATCGATACTCTCCATATACACACACATATGACCATCGATCCTCTCCATACACACATCATGAGCATCGATCATCTACATACATATGAGCATATCATCCATATACACATGAACACATCCTTACATGGACAACTTACCGAGATGAGAGACCGATCGCGAGAAAGATGGAAAGGAGAGGTGCGCGCGTCGACCGGAGAAGGAGATGAGAGACCGGAGACCTTCCTCTATTACTTATGTAACATCCAAGGCAAGTTCTACATGCTAAAAATGGTGAATGGGTGGAGAAATTGAGGTGGGAAGGAGAAGATCCCAACTATATCTAAGGAGGAAGAAGAAGGGGAAAGTGAAGTGTGGGGTGGTGGATGTGGTCACACATGTGCACATAAAGTGTTGTCAAAAAAATCGACACATCCGTGGCGCACTCTGCCCTAGTACGCCACAGGGAGTAGGAACATCCGTGGCGCACTATGGCATGTGCGCCACGGATGTCCCTACTCCCTGTGGCGCACTAGGGCAGAGTGCGCCACAGATGTGTCTGGCCGCTTCACAGCAGAGGGGGGCATGCGCTTAGGCATAGCGCACCCCCTCCATGTGCGCCACGGTTGACACTAACAACCGTAGCGCACCAGCCATATGTGCGCTACAGATGTTTGGCGTGCGGCCAACAGGGCCCTGGCCCACACATATCTGTGGCGCACTATAGTCATGTGCGCCACGGTTGTTCTAGTTACTAGTAGGGCACTGCCCATAGGTGAGCCACGCCTGTTTTAGCCGTGGGGCACTTCAACCATGTGAGCCACGGATGTGCTGATTACCTATAGCCATTTTCCTAGTAGTGACGCTATCGTTACTATTACGTTATTCCGCTGCTTGAGTTGTATTAAGAACTGGATCATGAGATCCTTATTTGTGTAAGACCTTATGTATGGTTTGTAATGGATGATGTACTGTGATATCCAAATCTGTTATGTCTCGCAAAAATGGTAATCCTGGGATTGCGATGTATGGCATAACAGGCATCTGGGATGAAAAATCCGGGTGTTGACAAGTTGGTATCAGAGCCATCCTAACCATAGGAGACCCTAGTTAGAATGGACGTTTGAATCAAAAACCTAGTTTCAAAACCAAAGGAAGTGAGTATTTACCAAAAACTTATTCTCATTCTCATCACTTGGATTCTTTCATGAAAATTCATGTTCCTCGAAAATTCTTGCAAAATACATAAAATTTGACACACTTGATCACTCTACTAACTTACTCATCCTATAATCTTATAGATGGACGTGAAGTACAGCAAGTTTTATCAGTTGGGGAATGGAGGAGACCTCATCTTTTTGCGTGACTTGGACCAGCTTTCGGAACTTCTGGAGCGTCCGCACCCCAAGTTCTTCGGAGCTCAGCTCAATGATCAGGAAGGAGAAGAGCTGCAGTGGTTAGTTGTTGCAAGTCTCCGAGGAAAGATTGAACCTCCCACTGTGGAGGGAATTCAGTTCACCTTAAGAGAAAGCAACTGGCTTGATGGACTGGCCAGGGCAATGTAGGAAGCTCTTGCATGTCTGTGTGGGCAAAGTATCAATCAGATCAAGGGTACCCATTTTGAGTTCTACCCAAGGCGTGATGTTATGGGACAGCCAGTGGAGGCCCCACATCATCCCGAGATGAAGAGTCAAGTGGACCACCTCAGCTTCATGATGTACGATCGTCAGAAGGAGTTGGACAATGCCCGTGCCTACGCCAACCACAAGTACGCCATCGCCAAGAAGAAGGATCGGACCCTCGCCATGTTAGTGAAGGACCGCAAGTCTCGTCGCCGTCAACTCGACAAGAAGGAGCGCATCATTGCCCGTCTTCTCCACCGGATCACGGATTTGGAGGAGACCATCCACTAGAGAGACATGCAGTTGGAGGAAAGGGAGAATGCCGGAGATGACCTTCGTGGAGACCCCTACTCCTATCTCAGCGATGATGATGACTTTCTAGAGGATCAGGCCATGGACTTCTTCACCGATGAGGATGATTTTGCCTTCATCGATGATGATGATAATGATGAGTACACTGGCTCCGAGGAGTAGTAGCACTTGAGCCCTAGCATTAGTGAATTGTATTCGGTCCCACTGTATCGTAGATTCCAGAATGGTTCTTAAAACCATCTATTTTTCTTTGTTGTGGTGTGTGTTGTATCGTGTGCTATGAATGAATGAATGAATGAAAAGCAAGTTGCAAAAAAAAATCTGAGTCAAACTTTAAAAACTTTTCAACAACCTCTGAACCTTAGAAATTTCCCTCTTTTCTCATGATCTATCTCAATCTTCAGATGCCTCGCGGAGGAAGCGGTTCATCCTCGGACCTGATGTTGCAGATCTTGCAAATGTTGGTTTCTGACCGCGAAGCTGAAAGAGCTGAACGTCAAGCCAACCTAGCCACCCTTCAACACATAGCTCAGATGGCCAACAACAATCAAGGCCAAGGAAATCAGGACAACCATGGATCTAAGCTCAAGAATTTCCAGAACACCAATCCACCTGTTTTCACTAAGTTAGAGGAACCCCTAGATGCAGATGATTGGCTACAAACAATGGAGAACAATCTGGAAGTCGCAGGAGTGGAAGCTAACGAGAAAGTTCTGTTCGCCACCCACTATCTAGCCGGAGATGCAAGAGCATGGTGGAACAGCGTTCGTGCAATGACCGGAGGTCAGATGATGACTTGGGAGGAATTCAAGGTCAAGTTCAGCAGAACCCATGTGCCACCGGGTTTAATCAAGAGGATGAGAGATGAGTTCAGAGAACTGAAACAAGGAAGGATGACTATAGTGGAATACCGTGACAAATTCTTGTCATTAGCTAGGTATGCCCTGAATGAGATCGACACTGAAGCCAAGAAGAAAGAGAGATTCCTGAACGGTCTGCACGATGAGATGCAGACAGTGTTGGTCAATATCCCCTTTGGTGATATTGAAGCCGTAGTCGACTCTGCCATTCAAATGGAAGGAAAGATCAACCAAGCCAATGAGAACCGCAAGCGCCGCATGATGCATCAGCCCGGAACCCATCATACCCCAAAGTATCGCCCCAACCCATCTCCAGGATTTGCCCTGAGAACCAACAGACCCCCGATGAAATGTCCGACCTATCCCAACCGTGGAAACTCAAGGCCCGGAGGAAACCACAACAACCCCGGCAACTCTAGCAATTTCAACCGTGCACCACCCAAGTTCAACAACAACAATGCCACCACCAACACCAACACTGTCCCAAGGACTGGAAGCAATGTTGTGCCTGTTGTAGCAAAGGACACGTCGCAAGTGACTTGTTATGAATGCGGAACCAAGGGTCACTACTACAATGAGTGCCCCAAGCCGCAACCCCCAATGAAAATGCCCCAGCTCAGTAGCAGCGACGTGTTCAGCCCGGAAGAAGGTTTGCCCCAGGGAATTTGCTCAACCGCAACGGCCGTCTCTTTCTCATGCATGCTAAAGAAGCCCAGGAAGCGCCTGAAGTCGTGCTGGGTATGTTTTCCGTTAACTCAATACTTGCAAGAGTGTTGTTTGATTCTGGAGCATCGCACTCATTTGTCACTGAAGAATTTGCATGCACTACTAAGATTCAACCAACCAAATTGAAGCATGTTATGATTGTTCAAATCCTCGGTTCAACCACCAAAACTAGGCAAATTTGCAAAGCCGTCCCTATCTGAATCCATGGCATAGATTTTTATGCTAATCTAATAGTACTCGGAACTAAAGGTTTGGAAGTAGTACTAGGAATGGATTGGATGTCCAAACATAAAGGATTAATTGACTGTGCCAAGAAATCCATAACCATGACTAGTATAGCAGGAGTATCAGTCGAGCATGTATCTGAAAGCTTGCCTCGTCAATTCAAGTGCAAGAAGAGTATAGCCCAACCTACCATTGACAAAGTCCGGATAGTCTGTGAATACCCCGATGTATTTCCAGATGTTTTGCCCGGTATGCCCCCAGATCGGGATATCGAGTTTATCATTGAACTAATCCCTGGAACCGGACCCATCGCCCAGAGACCATATAGTATGAACCCGTCTGAACTAGCAGAACTAAAGAAGCAACTAGATGCCATGCTGGAAATTGGATTGATTCAACCAAGTGCGTCACCATGGAGATCACCTTTGTTTGTGGACAAGAAAGATGGAGGTAACCATTTGTGTACGGATTATCGGAAGTTGAATGATGTCACTATCAAAAACAAATACCCGTTGCCAAAGATAGAAGATTTTTTGACCAGTTGACTGGTGCCAGAGTGTTTTCTAAGATTGATCTTAGAATTGGCTATCATCAACTCAAGATTTGCGCAGAGGATATTCCAAAGACTGCCTTTACCACCAGATATGGATTATACGAGTATACTGTCATGTCTTTTGGATTAACCAATGCCCCCGCTTATTTCATGAATCTCATGAATAAGATTTTTATGGACTTCCTGGATAAGTTTGTCGTTGTTTTCATCGATGACATTCTAATTTATTCCAAATCAGAAGAAGAACATGAGCTACACCTAAGGACCATTCTTGGAACCCTTAGAGAGCATCAGTTGTATGCCAAGTTTAGCAAATGTGAATTCTGGTTACAGGAGGTAGGATTCCTCGGACATATCGCATCAGCCGGAGGAATTTCCGTGGACCCTGCAAAGGTGAAAGATGTCGAAGATTGGCAAGCCCCAACCACTCAAACCCAAGTTCGTGCCTTTCTCGGATTAGCGGGATACTACTGCAAGTTCGTAGAAGGATTCTCGAGTATCGCCAGACCCATGACCCAATTGCTGAAGAAGGACAAGAAGTTTGAATGGACCGACAAGTGTGAAGCGAGTTTTCAAGAACTCAAGAGGAGATTGATTTCAGCCCCCATCTTGATCATGCCAGATATCACGAAGCCCTTCGATGTGTATTGTGATGCATCCAAGATCGGCCTAGGATGTGTGCTAATGCAAGAAGGAAAAGTTATATCCTATCTATCTCGACAACTGAAGCAGCATGAACAAAACTACCCAACCCATGACCTTGAACTCGTAGCCGTAGTTCTAGCCCTGAAGACATGGAGGCATTACCTGATGGGAAACCGTTGTGAGATTTACTCGGATCACCAGAGCCTGAAGTATATATTCGCTCAGAAGGAGCTGAATATGAGACAGAGAAGATGGATTGAGCTAATCAAAGACTATGATCTGGACATTCACTATCACCCTGGTAAAGCCAATGTGGTAGCAGATGCCCTGAGCAGATTGCCGTGCCGCTTGAACTCCATGATTTTGAAGGAGCAACCAAGTTTGCACAAAGAGATGGAAGATTTCCGAATGGAATTAGTGAGTGAAGGATTTTTGGCTAGCATAGAACTTCAACCCACTCTGATCAGTCAGATCAAAGAGGCGCAGAAAGGAAATGCTAGTATCGACGGAATCAAGCGTCGTATCGGTACAGGCAAAGTACCCGGATTCACCGAAGACGAAGGAGTTCTGTGGTACAAAGGATGCCTTTTTGTACCAGCAGATTCGGAATTGAAAGAAGTGATTTTGAAAGAAGCCCATGATACTCTTTATTCTATCCACCCCGGAGGAACGAAGATGTGATTTGAAGGAACAATTTTGGTGGCATAAGATGAAGAGAGAAATCGGAAGCTATATCGCCAAGTGTGATATTTGTCAGAGAGTCAAGGCGGGACATCAAAGACCCGCTGGACTGTTGCAAACTCTACAGATTCCAGAATGGAAATGGGATTCAGTTAGAATGGACTTTATCACCGGATTACCTACTTCTAGTAGGGGAAATGACTCTATCTGGGTCATAGTTGACAGATTGTCCAAAGTAGCCCATTTCTTACCAGTCAAGACCACATACCAGAGTTCGAAGCTAGCGGAGTTATACAACACTAGAATCGTCAGTTTCCACGGAGTCCCCAAGAACATCGTATCGGATCGAGGAACTCAGTTTACCTCGAGATTCTGGAAGAAGTTCCAAGAAGGTTTAGGAACTCGACTAGATTTCAGCACAGCGTATCACCCTCAGACTGATGGACAAACGGAGCGAGTAAATCAAATACTCGAAGATATGTTGAGAGCATGTGTGCTAGAGTATGGATCTAAATGGGAAGACTGTCTGCCTTTCGCAGAATTCAACAGTTATCAAGTTAGTCTGCAAATGGCCCCATTTGAGTTTATGTATGGAAGGAAATGTCGCACCCCTTTGAATTGGTCAGAAGTAGGAGAGAGTCATATCTTCGAACCCGATATCCTACGAGAAGCAGAAGAGAAAGTTCACAAGATTTGTGAGCACCTCAAGACCGCCCAATCAAGACAGAAGAGTTACGCCGACAAGAGACGTCGAGACCTCGCTTTCAATATCGAAGATTTTGTGTATCTTAAAGTGTCGCCATTGAAAGGAATGCAACGTTTTCAGCTGAAAGAAAAGTTAGGCCCCAGATATATCGGACCCTTCAAGATTCTAAATCGTCGAGGAGAAGTATCATATCAATTGGAACTGCCAAAAGAAATGTTAGTAGTGCACAATGTGTTCCATATATCGTTACTTCGCAAATGCCTCGAAGTTCTGGAGAAGACTGAAGTTTTCAAGAATATTGGTCACCGAACCATAGAAATCAATGATGACCTGATCTATCCTGAAGTACCCATCCGTATTTTGGAAGAAGCTTTCAGGACCACCAGGACCTGAAGCATCAAGTTTCTCAAGATTTAGTGGAGCAACCACACTGAAGAAGAAGCTACCTGGGAGCGCGAAGATCACATCAAGACGAAGTTTCCTGATCTCTTTAAATCCTAGGTAACCTTTTTCGTCCTTTTTCAAATCTCGGGACGAGATTTTGTTTAAGGGGGGAAGGTTTGTAACATCCCAAAAAGATAAAACAAGGATCATCAAACTCTAATCACTAAAATTAGGGTTAACAAAAACTTTGATTAATTAAAATCATATGAATGCATGTGTGAATGAAATGATTTGACAATTGCATGAATGGACTTGTGTGATTAATCTAATTAGCAAGAAATGGTTTAAAGATAATTATAACATCATCTAGAACTTTTCCAAACAGAAACAAATAAAGAGAAAATCAAAACAAACCAAATAAAGCAAATGGTCATTTTTGCTAATCTTGTTCACTAGGTCACTTTGAGTGTTTCTAGTCCAAGATTTCAAACAGAAAATTTCCCAATTCTTTTCACCCCTTGATAGAACTAGTAAAAGTGAATCAAGGCCCACCTTTCAAACTTCCAGAAACATTTGGCAACCCCATTCAAATCACCATTCAAAATTGAATGTAATTCATATGTGAAGATCATCCATTTTCAAAACCCGACAAAACCAGTGCCCCTTGACTAATCCAACTAACCAGACACTCCCTAGCATGTTCCTAGCAAACCCACAAAGTTTGAATTCAAAATTCAAATTTAAAGTTCTTGCGGCCATTTCATCAAACACCTTGCAGATTCAAAGCAAACAAACAACAAACACTATAATGTGTAGTAAAATTGGCCTAACTTGTTCCCTCTCTGGTTGCAACTATCCCTTAGTAGATCATCTAGCCCCTTTAACTATATTTAGCACCACTGTAAGCAAGCCTAGACATCAATGGTGAGCATGCCGAGAGAAACCTTGCCACCCCATTGTCTCCAGCGAGCTAGCAGACGCACTAGCCTCGCCAACCTTGTCTGGGACATGCAGCACCGTCCACTGCCACTCTCTATCCCAGCCCCAAGCAATGCCAGCCCCTGGACCACACGCCACGCCCATGCCAAACCTCTCTGCGACCATGCCGAGAGCACGCCCATGCGCCACACTCGACCAACACCCACAGACCGCGCGCCGCCCTCGCCGCTTGCAGGGATGATCGCCAGCACCCCAGCACCCCGCCAGACATGCCCGTTCGCCGCCGCACGCACCACGCGTGTTGTGCGCCATCAAAACCTTCGTCAGACCCGCCTAGAGCGTCGAAGCATTCCGACCGATCAGCACCGCCCCACGCCTTGCCACCACACCGTTGAGCTACGCCAGGGAACATAGCACCGTCCCCTACCGTCGCCCATGCCGATAGCTGCCTGTGCCATCGACTACGACGAGCTCAGCCCGCGCATGTTGGTCCCCTCTCGCTACTATAAATAGAGGCCTCCACCGCTCGTATTCGCCACACCAGTTCACTCCCCTCTCACCCAGAACCACCTCACCCCACTCCCAGAGCAAGGCGAGCAGCGCATCGCCGGAATTTGGCCAAAGCCCACCGCTGGTGGATAAGAAGGGAGCCATCGATTGGAGCTGCCCTAGGAGGAGCTGCCGGTACCAGGAGAACCGCCATCGTTGACTTTGTCGTTTGCCCCCATCGCCGACCCTCGCCTGAGCCTCGTTGAGCCTCCCATGACCCCCACCTGCCGCGTTAGGGTTGTGTCTCACCGGCGCTGCCCGACGTGGACGATGAGTCGTAGCCGTTTGATTAGATTTAGATCATGCGGCCTAGATCACCCCATACCGCTTTGCCCCTCCTCGTCTCACTAACGTGTGGGGACAGTCACTTAACCAGCCCGCGTACACGCTGTGTGTAATGGGCCGGCCCAGTAAAACATCCCGCACGACCCAACAATTCAAATTAAGCTTTATTCTTTTAATTTCAATCACAGTTCTGTACCTATATTCAAAAATCAACCCAACTCGATTCACTGAACCAAAATGCATGAAACCAATTTTGCTAGAAAGGTACTGAAATGCTTAATCCAAGCCCGTTGGATTCAAATCATTTGGATCTTTGGATCAACCATGGTAAAAATAACAAGGAAGAATCTTTTCTGCATTCAAACATTTTTCAAAATTCAACCATAAAAGCTTTTGAGTTGATTCCAACTCTCAAAAATCACATTTGATCATACCTTTCAGAATATATAAAAACATATGGGTTTACTTGCAGAAATAATGTTCCAGTAATAAAAGAATGCCACATAGGCATTTCTAGTCATTTTATTTAATTAAAATAAAAAGGTTAAACCTTATTAAATTGTGACACCACTTTAAATCACATTTCCATGTACTGAAATATGTGGTGATGACATGTGTCAACATGATCCCATGTTTGAGTTGGAGAATATTAAATCTTAAGTAGTTTTTCAATGAGTAGAAATTACTTTTCTCAAATTAAAATAAACAAGACAAATGCTTTAATCCTTGTAATGTTAGTGATGATGCTAGATCATCTATAGTACACCTTTGTGTGATGATTGAAAATAGTTAAGTATTGTTTGGTGATTGTGTACCTCGTATTTATTTATAGATGCTAGTACCGACCAAGGATACGAGGAGGAAGGAGGATACTACGAGGATGAAGCCGAGGAGAACTTCAACCACTGCTCTGCACAAGGCAAGCTAACATTTGCAAGATACCCTACTTATGCAAGCTAATACTTGCTTGTTACCATGACCACTATATGCCTTAAGCATATGTGCTCATATCCACGTGATAACCCAATCCTAGTTTTACTTGCAAGCTTTATACTTTATTTCTTTATCAAAGCTTTCTCTTAGAGTTTACATAGTGAATTGTAAATACTAGAAGGATATTGCAAGGTAGCATAAAGAGCATAAAATTTGGCCTAAGTTAGATAATCTTGATGTCATCCTAAGGCATGAGATTGAACGTAGCAAATCTCCACTTGTGTACCACCCCTCATTAGGATTACCACCATGTGTAGATGCTAGTGCTAAGTATAAAACTTGATCAACTTTAGATGGGAATACTTGGTGAAAATGGTTATGAAAACCTTAGAATGATGAGTCATTCTATTGAAATGTTTTGACATGTGTTTCCGAACACCAGATGATTTTGATGATGAAAATATTAAGACATGAGCCTTAGCCCTTTATAAAACTGATGGTTGTCTGGATGCGATACCATTCCAAATTTTATCATACAACCACAATACCCGAAATCTGGGTAGGGCTTGACTGGAAATTTATATACCTTAGTATGGGTTCCCTCGCGGACAAGGTCTGAGCTGAGGCTGGTCATAGTGGGGAGTAACTTAGAGTAGTAACATGTGCATGTTACTAGTCTAAGTTACTACCTCCATAGTGGAAAATAACATATGTGTGGTGTCATGCAAAAGCTTATTTATTGCAATGTAGATTCATTTTGTCTTGAAAAGTATGATGTTATGGTAACATAGCTAGTTACCACAAACCTCTCTCTCATCATTTAATTGCATGCCATGTCATCTAAATGCTTAGTTGGCAACACATGTAGGACTATGTTATTACTCAAGTTACTCCCACTATGACCAGCCTGAGGCTACCTTGTGAAGATTATCCACCTGTGCAGTACCCAAGATGACAGTTGGTCATGGTTGGGAGGCCAAACTCACAGGAGAGGTTCCTATACTAGGGCGTTTAACTGAAAGGTTAGGATTGATTATCCGCATACTGAGTATGGTGAATTCAGGATTTGTTCCTGACGGATGTATCGAATGTTGTGGTGAAAGTGTATAATCTCTGCAGAGTGTCAAACTATTCGAATAGCCGCGTCCGCGGTTATGGACAGTTGGAGTGGCCATACTGTTCCCCTATCAGATTGTTTTCAAAATGACTTGTGAAATGAATTGTGACTTTGACTTGACCACAACAGAGTTGTGATATGAAATTCAAATTCCCACTTAGGTGTATAAAACTTTCAACTAGTTTTCTTTGCTTCTGAACTTAGTAGAGGTAAATCTGGCTTTTTGCAAAACAACCCTAGAGCATAGTATATCCTATTCAAAACCACTTCACTTATTAGTATTAGTTTGCGAGTACTTAAAGAGTACTCATGGCTTTATCCCTGGCTATTCCTGTGGCCATACTATGAAGAGGAGTATCAGGATGACGGACCGCAGGAAGGTTACGACAACTAGGATCATCTCCCATCGTCAGCATTGCCTGTGACCCCGAAGATGGAGCTTCGCCTACGCTATCGTTACTATTACGTTATTTCGCTGCTTGAGTTGTATTAAGAACTGGATCATGAGATCCTTATTTGTGTAAGACCTTATGTATGGCTTGTAATGGATGATGTACTGTGATATCCAAATCTGTTATGTCTCGCAAAAATGGTAATCCTGGTATTGCGATGTATGGCATAACAGGCATCTGGGTTTAAAAATCCGGGTGTTGACAAGGACTGGGAGGCAGACCATATCTCCAGGGTAGAGCAGGACCTAGCTGATCTGAAGAACCTCATACAAGAAATTAGACAAAGGCCGCCATCATCAACTCACCCGCAGGTTGATGATCCTGCATTGGATCTTAGCCAGCGGAGAAGCAACGTGGCTTCCACGGAGGTCCGGGCTGATGATCAAGCACTGCTGGATGATGCACCGGCTCCTCACTACCCTGTGGATGATGTCAGAGAGATGGCACAATGTGAGCTACATCAGCCAATGAACAACCTATCCTTCAAGGTGGCGATCGACACTGCTTTACCTTGTCTACCTGGAGCACTCCACCATTCACTTCCGATTCCACCAGGCTATGCTCGTGTCACAGTGGATGACATAGTGGAGGATTTTGCGGACCTAGAGATTGAAATCGCTACGCCTAAAGGCCTTACGAAACTAGGAGATGTCAAGCGCAACATCATTCTATGGAAGAAGAAGTACATCAAGTTTCCAGGCTCGGCGCCAAGGCCACCGACTCCGAGGAATCCAAGTCCACCCCGCATCGAATATCGTCAACCTCCAAGTCCAACCCAACCCGATTATCGTCAACCTCCAAGTCTACCCTGCCCCGCTGACGAACGCTGCAGCAGGAGTACATCAACTCCATCTCCACCTCCACACAATACTCGATCTCCGCCTCCGTGCAATACTACTACCTCGTCGAAGAAACGGAAGTTCAACGCTCCCCCGCGCCCCACATCGAAGAAAGGTCAAACGGTGAAGATAGTCGACATCCCGCCGGCTCTTCCAAAGAGACCTTATGACAAGATGGATGAGGAAACTAACGCGGACGTGGCTGCCCATGTTAAGGCGCATTTTGCACCCAAAAATCCTGAGCCAAAGCCGGTATATGATGAAAAAACCAAAAATTGGGCTAAGTCCTTTCTTGAGCAACCATCCCAGATATCGATGAATCTGGAATCAGACTATGACCGGGAGATTATTAAGCAAGCACAGAACAAAAAAATCACAAGTGCAAAAAGCGGGAAGCAAGTTGCCCAGCTCGGAGCACAGAAGAATCAATCGGTCGCCCCACTCAAAGTCATTTCAGACCTCGACAAGGCCTTCAGAGCTGAAATGGATATGGACATGCAAATAATGGACCCCAGAGCCTGTAATAATGTTGCACTAATGGGTATCACAGTATCGCAGGCCAAAGCACTTGCTACCAAAGTAAAAAATGTCTCTTGTTCAATATTTAGGCTATGAAGATACACCAGTGTGTTAGATAGTACAGAAGTATGTCCAAGGGGAGCCTCTAGTCAGTAATGAGGAGCTCGCGCGTCTATCCACACATATGCAAAATCTGCACGAATGGTACATGTCGCAAGCAGAAAAAGCATCAGAAATATTGGGTTTCGATGGACGTTAGAAAAGAGCATCACTTAAAACTATAATTGATACAGGTTCAAATGACCGAACTGTTTCAGTTATACAACCAGCGCTCCCTCAACAAATCTATCATTGGTTGCTACTATCTGTAAGTGATTTATTTCTATAATCAATTTTGTAGCTCAGCTCGTTCATTGCATTTAATATATTATCCTAACTATATATCCTTTTGTATGATATTATATTCTGCAGAATGAAGATGCTTGAATGCAAAAGAGCTAGATATGATGTTGGGTTCATTGACCCATATATCGTTAATGAATATACGTTAAAGAATCATCCCAAGGACGTGGAGGAAGACCTATGCAGGTTCTTAACCGAGAATAATTTTGTTAAGGAAATACTATTTCCTTACAACATCAAGTGAGTGTTTATATCTTGTACACATTTTATTTTTGCTTACTCGATGAGCTATGCATGTATGCTTATGTAAACGTCCGCAGATTCCACTGGATATTGCTAAACATTCAAGTTGACAAGTCCCTAGTTGAAGTCCACGACTCATTAAGTTGGGACCAAGAGTAGTGGAGCGACATGAAAGCAATGCTACATAACTAATTTCAATCATTATCGCATTATATCGGACTCTTTCATTCATTTCCTGATAGCAAGTAACTAATACCTCCTTTGTTCATTTTCTTTGCCGAGCAAGTGTTGGACACGGTTCAGATAGAAAATACCAGGTCCATTCAAAGAGGAGTTAAATTATAAAATGGCGAAGAGTTTACAGCAGCCACCGGGAACTCATTTATGTGGATACTACGTCTGCGAGTACATCCGCGAGTTGACCAGTGAGCGGAAAGTTGACTCACATTATATTTATGGTTTGCGGGAGAAACTAGAGCCATACCAGCGCATAAGAGCAATTCAAGAGGAGCTGGCGGGATTTATGATAAAGGAAGTCCTTGATGTACATGGAGAGCATTATGCGGATGACGTGGAACTCGATTTGCCTTAGTGATCTCCATGTAGCTGATATGATATATATATTCATCAATGACCATGTAATTTCAAAACATTTCTTCCTTTTGATATATATATATATCATCAATGTATGCTTGCAAGGGATTGATTAATTATATAGATGCATCAACGTGTACTGTGTATGTACTAGCGTAGAATATGTGTACTTAAATATATGTTTGAAATTATAGTGAAACATAAAACGAAAAAAGGAATGAAATGCCAAAAAAAGGAAATTCACAATCTCTGTCACGGCAGAGAAACACACAATTCTCTGCTGTGGCAGGAAACCTTACAGTCCCGGGTGGTGTTACGGCCCGAGAATAGAGGGTTTCCGCCCCCCGCGGAGCTGAAACAACCACGTGGCTGTTATCAGTCGCGGGCCATAGCGAGCCGGGACTAGAGGGGGGATCTAGTCCCGTTTTCGCAGTCCCGGGCCCAAAACCGGGACTAGAGCCAGTTGCGGCTCGGGACTGGAGGCCCTTTTTCCACCATTGTAGGCTTGATTCTACATAAATACTCTTTGTTCTTTAATAGATCTATGCTTTTCCCCACGTGTGTGAAAGTGACAGCGGGCATACCGTGTGTGGCACTTTGGCTAGATTGAATATTTGTTATGAGTTATATTTGTATTTGGATGTCTCTATGAAATTGTGGTGTTTGTTGGAACAATCTAGCGCTCAAGGTCATAGTGTGGGGTTATCTAGATTGGGGAAGGCGAACTTTGAGGTGTGTTGTTATAGCCCTACCATGGATTAGAGTGTCCAACCGGAGAGTAGTTAAGAGTAGTATCATGAAGAGAGGATATTTATATGAGAGAGTGTTCACTAGTGAAAGTATGATCCCTAGGCCTTGTTTATAAGCATTGAAACACCGTTTGCTACTAGATCTGTTGCATGTTTGCTTGCTTTCTTCTTTTTTCCTTTAGTCTTTACCTCACTGTCAAGCTCTTTTCTGGCACCGTTACCACTTGTATTTAACTATCTCTTCGCCGAACTAGTGCACCTATACACCTGAAAAGTGTATTGGGTGTGTTGGGGAGACAAGAGACTTCTTGTATCTTGATTGCAGGGTTGCTTGAGAGGGAATACATTTGACCACTTCCTCCCTGAGTTCGACAAACCTTGGGTAATCCACTTAAGGGAAACTTGCTACTGTTCTACAAACCTCTGCACTTGGAGGCCCAACAACTGTCTACAACAATAGAAGTGCGTAGACATCAAGCTATTTTCTGGCGCCGTTGCCGGGGAGGTAAGGTAAAAGGTACTCACATCCTCCAGTGTGAGTGCTCGAAGTTATTTCCTTTAGATTCTGCAATTTTGTCTTTTTGCTTCTTGTTTTCACTAGTTAGGCTTAATGGAAAACAACAACAAAAATAGAGAGCTCTATAGTGTTTATCTTGAGTTAGGACATGAAGTGTTTGAAGAGAAAATTAAAAAACCGATGGAACTTTATTTGCATGCTAATTTCAATGTTATTAGTATGAATCTTTTGAACACCATTGTTGCTAATGCTATGGAAACGTCTAAGCTTGGGGAAGCTAGTTTTTATGAAAATGATCTTTTTAGTTCCCCAACTTTGGAAGAAAGCTATTGTATTGCTTATGATGATACCAAACCTCCAATATATGATGATTACAATGATGAATATGATATTTTTAGTCCACCTACTATTGAGGAGAAAATTAATTATGATTACAATATGCATCCTATATTTGATGATTATGGTGATGAGAATAATAATGATAGCTATTTTGTTGAATTTGCTCCCACTACAATTAATAAGAATGACTATTCTTATGTGGAGAGTAATAATTATTATATGCATGTGGCTCATGATAAGGATGTTTTATGTGATAGTTCTATTGTTAATTTTATCTATGATACTACTGAAAGTTATTTGTAGAGAGGGAAACATGGTTTTATGCATCTCAATAGTATTAAGTTCCCCTCTTTATGTTGAAGATTTTGAAGTTGCACTTGTTTTGCTTTCCTATGCTTGTTGCTTTGTGCTTTCATGACTTGTTTATTTACAAGATTCCTATGCATAGGAAGTGGGTTAGACTTAAATGTGTTCTGAATTTTCTTCTTGATGCTCTCTTTTACTTCAATTCATATTTCGTATGAGAGCATCTTCTCAAACTATAAAGCCTAACTTAAAGGCGTTAAAGAAAAGTACTTGTTGGGAGATAACCCAAGAGTTTTATTGAGTCTTGGAAGTTATTACTTTAGTAGTGACCTCCCCTTATCATTTTTGTTTGCTTTTTTGGCCAAGAATGACCTCTAATGAGAGGGAAGTAAGATTTGGGAGTTGGTGCCCGAAACAGATTTTTGTGCTGCACCGAAAATATTTGTGAGGAATCTCTGTAAATCGGATTGGGCTGATATTTTGCGAATAAATCCCCCAGTATGTTAGCTAACTTTCGTTAGTACAACACTTTGTGATTTGAGCAACAGAAGTTCTTCGAAAAAATCGGTTTCTACCTGCTGGTCTGTTTTGACAAATTTCTGCCATTATTTGCATTTGCTTCTTATTGATTCCTTTTTGGGTTCTTTTTGGGAAATTGAACTTTTTGAGGGAATTGATACAGTAGCTTGTGTCTTTAGTGAAAGCTTTTCTGTTTTAAAACTAAACCCCAAAGGTCTATTATCTTTTGAATACACAAATGTTGCTAATGAAGATTGTGTGAAGTTTTGTATGACGGAAAATTTCCAGGCGTAGAGAAAGCATGATGTAATGAGATGAAAAACTAGACAAAATCTCAAGCTTGGGGTTGCCACCCTGTTTCACCCCAATAAATATTCAAGAGGTACACGTGTCAAAGCTTGGGGATGCCCAAGGCATCCCCTTCATCAATAAAAAGCTCAGGTCTGTCTAGACACTTCGTTTTTATTATTTCATGCAGAGTTGTGTTGTTCTTGGAACGTCTTAGTTTTCGTTTCCTTAGTTTTCTTGAGTAAGTTGGTTGGTTACACCACACTCCTTTTGGAGAGAGACACACTCTATTTTCATTGTTTAGAATACTCTAGTTTGCACTCTTATTGTCTTGTGAGTGTTCACCTTTGCTAGCATTGTGTTTAGCCTTAGTTTTCTTGTGCTTATTGCTTAGAACTTTGTAGTTCTTCATTGTGGATCTGTGAGACAATCTCACTGATATTTATTGGTGATTATCTTTGTGAGTTGTTTCAAATAAGTTGATTGTTGTTGGAAGAGAGTAGAAAGCTTCATGCTTTAGTGGTACAAAAGAGGAGCTTGCTTTGACTATGTCTTAGACTTTAATGTCATGCTAGATGTTGTTTTTACCTTATGCTTATTGATTATTGTTGTAGCATGACTTGTTCCAAACAATTGAGATTATTTAATGTGCCTTGAAGGAATCATGTGTTGTTTTAGCATACAAAAGCATAATATTGTGGTATTCTCTTTCGATGCTTTGTTTGGGTTGACTTGGCACATGCTCACACCATGTTATGACTATGAACAAGTCACCATAGCCTCTATGATCATTTAGTCCTTGACTTGTAGTACCACTCTATGCTTTTATTAGTAATGTTTTGTCGCTCTGCATGATTATGGCCATTATTGCTCTCTTAGTTGGTTGCTCCCAGTCTTTTGCTAGCCTCCACTTGTATGAGTAATATCTACTCATGCTTCCAACCCCCAAGAAACCAAGTTATTCCAAAGTGTCCACTATAAACTCCTATGCATGGTGTGTTACACCATTCCAAGTATATTCTTGTTTTCAGCTATCTTCCAATTAAAAACTATTTTGTTATGTGAAAACTTAGTGATAAAGCTCTCACGAACTTGATGACACACTTTATATTCTTTGCCCCTAATAAACTTGAACCATTATGTCATTTATGTTGTATATGCTTGCACTTATACGTTGGAATTAGCAGAACCATGCTGTCATGGGGAACGTTTTCAACATTTCACTTGTACTTTGTACTCAGTTGATATCATGCTCTTTTGTCTATGGATGTCACCATTGTGAAATAAAGAGGGAGCTTGTAAGTCCACGGAGTTTGTATTTTTTGTTAGAGAAACGCCTAGGCCGAGGGAGCTTGTAAGTTCATGGAGCTTGTATTTTGTGTTAGAGAAACGCCTAGGCCGCTAGCCTAAGCCATGCCTAATCATGGTGGAAACTTGCAGCATTACCATAGTGAGCTATCTATGAAGCATCCTCAATAAAAAGCTATGCATATAGTAAATAAAAAGATCACTGAGATGCTTATTGTCTGCTTGCCTTGTCATTTTGGTTATGGGATATCTCCTGTACCATGTGCAAGGGGTACCTCGTTGGCGGTTCTCTATGATATGCATGTACTTACAATGACAAGAACATACAAGTGACTGAAGTTGAGTATCATGAGGTGTGGCCCTCGTATTGAAGGGACTTGAGATTGCCAACTTATACTTTGTCAAGCATATACTCCATAGTTTGTTCACTTTAACCTTAATCACTTCAAGATGCTTATGATAGGGGCAATGAGGGATGAAAGCTAACGAGTACCATAATTTTTGGAAGCTCTTTTTGAAACTTGAAATCCCTGCTTCCCTTACAAAGGGCCTTTCTTCCACTATTATTGAGTCTCCACCTTATACCTTTAGGCACCACTAAGAGAGCATAGTTTCCATTTTGTGTGCAGTGTCCCAAAACTTATTCATGAATGCATATTGTGATATTACTTGTTCTTGTGCTACTTGTTTCTAGTCACCCTTGTAAACTTTCAAGGTGTCCTATGCATCTATTTTCTACTTTATGAGGGACAAGCTGATTGCCACTATACCATGTTTTCTGTATGTGAAACAAACAAACATTTTTCAATGCATGTTATTCATGATCTTTGTTTGTAGCCTTTCATGTTGCATGCATAGTTACTTTGTCTTATTGTTAGAACTCCATCTTTCATGCACATGTTTAGAGTTCTTTGATCCTAGCTTTCAATGCTTGCAAATGGTTTGATCATGATTGTGATGGTGCATGTCACATCAAAAATTATTATTTTTATCACTTACCTACTCAAGGACGAGCAGGAGTTAAGCTTGGGGATGCTTGATATGTCGTAAATGTATCTATAATTTTTGATGCTCCATGCTTGTTTTGTATCAACTATCTTATGCTTTGTCTACACTTTGAGGTGTTTTTATATGTTTTTCTGGACTAACCTATTAACAAGATGCCACAGTGCCAGTTGCCTGTTTTCTTCTGTTTTTGGTTCCAGAAAAGGCAGAAAATAAATATTCTCGGAATTGGACGGGACAAAAGCCAAAGTCATTATTTCTCCCAGAGCAACACGAAACCATGAAGCAGAGTTGGAGGAGGACACCAGGGTGGCCGGACCTCCCCTAGGCGCGGGTCCCACCCTGGTCGCTCCTGGGCAGGGTGTGGGCCCCCTAGACCTCCACCGACCTTGCCTCCTGCGCCTATAAGAAGCCCCCAGGGAGAAAACCCTGAGAAATCCATCATACTTCCAGAAAAAGTTCTGCTGCGCTGCCACCACCGAAGGGGAGATTCGGGGGACAGAAAGTTTCTGTTCCGGCACCCTACCAGGACGGGGAAGTGCCCCCGGAGCCATCTCCATCGATCTCCATCACCATCTCCATCATCGTTGTTGATTCCCATGATGAGGTGGGAGTAGTTCTTCCTCGAGGCTAAGGGCTCTACCGGTAGCTATGTGTTCATCTCTCTCTATGCATAATCTTGTTGTGGTCACGAGCTTTGTAATCAAGTAGATCTACCTTGCTACTCAAGTGCTTCAATAGATCTCTGCTCTCCCCATGTGTGTGAAAGTGACAGCATGCACGCCATGGTGGCACTTACGCTTGAGTCTACATAAATACTCTTTGTGCTTTAACAGATCTATGCTTTTCCCCACGTGTGTGAAAGTGACAGCGGACATACCGTGTGTGGCACTTCGGCCAGATTGAATATTTGTTATGAGTTATATTTGGAGTTGGATGTCTCTATGAAATTGTGGTGTTTGCTGGAACCATCTAGCGCTCAAGGTGATAGTGTGGGGTTATCTAGATTGGGGAAGGCGGACTTTGAGGTGTGTTGTTATATCCCTACCATGGATTAGAGTGTCCAACCGGAGAGTAGTTAAGAGTCGTATCATGAAGAGAGGATATTTATATGAGAGAGTGTTCACTAGTGAAAGTATGATCCCTAGGCCTTGTTTCTAAGCATTGAAACACCGTTTGCTACTAGATCTGTTGCATGTTTGTTTTCTTCCTTCTTTTTGCCTTTAGTCTTTACCTCACCGTCAAACTCTTTTCTAGCACCGTTACCACTTGTATTTCACTATCTCTTCGCCGAACTAGTGAACCTATACACCTGACAAGTGTATTGGATGTGTTGGGGACACAAGAGACTTCTTGTATCTTGATAGATCCGCAGGGGCATTGTCGACGAATCCCAATCCTGGTGGCACCTTAACCACGAATACAGGGTGCGAGGGATCTTTCACTGCCAGAAGGCGTCTCTCTACCGTCAGCACACCGTCATGCACACTCTTCATTTCCGAACTGGCGAGCCTTCGCAATTTTTTAGTTAGCATGGGCTCACCCTCCACATGCATCCTCCACATAATACCCTCGGGTCTTGGTGGCGCGTCCCGAAACCTGATCGGATTCACAATTGTCCCCACCGGTTGGCTCGAGCTGCTAGATTTTCTTTTTTCCTGGACTTTTTTCCTTTTGGAGAGCGGGCAGGCACCGCAATCTGAGCACCGGCCGCCCTATGTAGTGTGTCAGGGCTTAGAATAAAGGGCTGGTTAGTTGTATCAGCTGGCTTGGTGAAGGCGCAAGCTGGAGGCTGAAGGGAATATGCCCTGAGAGGCAATAATAAAGTGTTTATTATGTGTATTCCAAGTATATGATAGATGTTTATTTTGCATGCTATAATTGTATTAGTACGGAAACATTAATACATGTGTGTTTAATAAACAAACAGAAAGTTCCTAGTTATGCCTCTCTCATAAACTAGTTCGTTGATTAACAAGATGATCACAGTTTCCTGATCATAGACATTGGATGTTGTTAATAACGAGATCACAACATTAGTGTAATGGTGTGATGAACATTCATCCGAAGTATAGCATTACGATCAAATTCATTGAGTTTATATTGCTATAACAACTTACGAAGTGATCCTAATCCTTAGACCATGAGATCATGTCAATCACTAACACCGGAAGAGTTTCTTGATATCATCAAACGGCACACCATAACTTGGTGATTATAAAGATGGATTCAGAACTAACAAAGTGTTATGTTGAGGCCCATGGATCGAGAGTGGAATTTTTTCATCCCGATGACGGATAGATATACTCTGGGCCCTCTCGGTGATATCACATTGGTTAGCTTGCAAGCAAGTGATTTGATCACTAGAATGTCATATCACAGGAACGAGAAAAGAGTGCATGTCAGTAACGATATCAAACTAGGTATGGAGATACCGATGATCGAATCTTGGACATGTAATATATCGTGAAACAAAGGGATTAAGATACAAGCGTAAAAGGTTCCGATGATCACAGGAAAAGTCATCGTTGAATGTGTGGGAGTCAGTATGGGTCTCCAGATCCCGCTTCTGATTATTGATCCGAGAGGGGTCTCGATCATGTCCGCATTACTCGCGAACCGTAGGGTGACACACTTAAGGGACACTGGCATCCAGTTGGAGCAAATGTTTCATGCCGAAAGAATAAACAAGCGTAGGAATTTATTTCACTAGATACCGAAACAGGTTTTCGGGTGAAATTGCATAAAGAGGTTATGCATGTGAAATGGAATTCTAGCAAGGGGTTATTTGTGAATGTTTGTCATTAAAGTAATTGACAAAATTCTGAATAAAATAAAATAGTTTTATTTAATGAGAGTTTGCATTAAATTTGGTGGAAATTTAATGGCAATTTTGAGTGGGATTTTGAGTGGAGGGAATTTAAAGGAATTTTGTGAGTAGAGTGTCCACCCACATGAAGAGGGGAGGGCAAGGGGGCAGCCCCCATGTGCTGGCCACCCCCTTTGGGTTCCCCCCTCTCCTATAAAAGGCACCCCTCTCCTCACTTCTCACTCACACCTCCTCGTGAAGGATCTCTCTCCCCCTCTAGAATTTATCCCCCATGGTCTCGGACTAGCGAGATACATGTTCCCGGTGGCTATTCGGCAAGAAAGAGTTGTGCTTCTGCTGCATCGCTGGAGCGAGGAGGCGGAGGTTGCTCGGTGTCTTGTACGTGTGTGTGAGCACGGATGCGTTGCTGCTTTGCGGCGCTAGGACTTCCTCTCGATCTTGAGATCGGCAAGAGATCGTCTACATCAACCACGAGTTGAACTCGTTAAGCTTTGTCGGTCTTCAAGGGTATGTTCTCTACGGATATACATCCGCCTGTTGTTTGTATCTTGTAGATAGATCTTGGTACATAGTTGTTCCCACCGTAGGAATTTTTTTGTTTTCTATGCTGCGAACCCTACAGTGGTATCAGAGCCGGATCTATGTGTAGATGCTTTACACGGGTAGTACACATATGAGTATGTGGGCGATGATGATCATGTTGTTGCTCCTTAGTTGTAATTTTGGATATTGGTGGCATAGTGGGATGAAGCGGCCCGGACAAACTTTACATGTCCTCGCACATGAGACTTGTTCCACGCTTGACATGCAACTAGTTTGCATAAGTGGCTAGCGGGTGTCTGTCTCTCCTACTATAGTCAATATCTATTTTGCAACGAGTTGTCAACAATTTGGTTATCCTCGTTGTGGTTCATGTTCATAGGTAAGAACGGTTCTATCTCGAAAGCCCTAAGCCACGTAAAACTTGCAATGGATAAATTAGAGGCGTCTAGTTTAGATTGTTGCTGGGCTAGTGTTATGATATGGTGATGTTGTAAGTAGAAGTATGAGATGATACTCTTACAACATACATAACGTGTAATCTCCATAGACCTTAGACTTACACATATAGGTATGATAGTGATCATACCACGATGCACATGATAGAGATCATATGCGGGAACCATATCATTCCACTAATAAACATGTGATGTTTGATAGCATCTTATATTGCTTGTTTAGCGCTTTGTTAGCATAATAAGATGATCCCTCATTTAAATATCAAGATAAGAATGTGTTCTTCCTTTAGTATGCACCGATTATGTTTCGTCGCTCCAAGACATCACGTGATGATCGGGTGTTCTTGGATCCACGACCATATTTCGGGTGTAAAACAGTTACACACGCGAATACTAAGGTTCTAACTTGGCGAGCCTAGCATGTACAGACATGGCCTCGGAACACGGACCGAAAGGTTAAGCATGAGTCATATAGTAGATATGATGCCCATTTGATGCTCGCCTTTGAAGCTATGCCGACTCACGTGATGATCGGACTTGGTGTAGTGGATTTGGTTCATGTAATCACCAAAAAGGCACGAGGGATGTCGTTTTTGAGTGGGAGTTCATTCGTAATATGGATTAGTTGAACTCAATCTATCATAAACTTAGTCTAAACTTTACAAATTCTGTTGTAGATGGCACCACCTGCTTTTAATTTCAATGTGTTCACGGAGAAAGAGAAACTTGCAACGAATGGTAGCAACTTTACCGAATGGGCCATGAATTTGAGGATTCGCCTCTCTGCTGCACAAAAGCAATATGTGCTAGAAGCGCCACTAGGCCCCCCACCTTTTGAGGATGCCCCTAACGAGGAGAAGAATGTCTATCAGACTCGTCGGGAGGACCACAACTTAGTTCATTGCGGCATATTGTATGGGCTAGAGCCAGAACTTCGAAAGCATTTTGAAAACGGCAATGCATTTGATACAATGGGTGAGTTGAAAATGATTTTCGACACACATGCTGCTGTAGAGAGCTACAATGCTTCAGAAAAGTTCTTTAGCTGCATGATGGAAGAGCACAGCTCCGTTAGTGAGCATGTACTCAAGATGTCGGGTTACGCCGATAAGCTTGTGTCCTTGGGAATAACGATTCCCATTGACTTAGGCATCCATCGTGTTCTGCAGTCTCTGCCACCTAGCTATAAGAGCTTCGTGATGAACTATAATATGCAAGGCATGAAGAAGTCTCTCCCCGAGCTTCTGTCAATGCTTAAAACTGCAGAAGTGGAGATCAAAAAGGAACATCAAGTGTTGATGATCAATAGGAACACTAGTTTCAAGAAAGACAAGAAGGGAAAACGGAAGGGAAGTAAGGGCGGCAAGTCTGATACCGAGTGCTACTATTGTAAGGGGACTGGCCATTGGAAGCGCAACTGCCCCAAGTATTTGGCAGACAAGAAGGCCGGCAAGGCAAACAAAGGTATATATGATATACATGTTATTGATGTGTACTTGACTAGTGCTCGCAGTAGCACCTGGGTATTTGATACCGGTTCAGTTGCTAATATTTGTAACTCGAATCAGGGGCTACGGAACAAGCGACCGCTAGCAAGGGGTGAGGTCAAGATGCGTGTCGGCAATGGATCAAGCGTTGATGTGATCGCCGTCGGAACGCTACCTCTCCATTTTCCGTCGGGATTAGTTATAAACTTGAATAATTGTTATCTGGTGCCTGCACTGAGCATGAACATTGTATCTGGATCGTGTTTGATGCAAAGTGGTTATTCATTTAAATCCGAGAACAATGGTTGTTCCATTTATATGAATGAAATCTTTTATGGTCATGCATCGATGATGAATGGTTTATTTCTATTAGATCTCGATGATAATGTTACACATATTCATAATGTTGATGCTAAAAGGATTAAACTTAATGATGATATATCTGCATATATGTGGCACTGCCATCTAGGTCATATTGGCGTTAAACGCATGAAGAAACTCCATTCGGATAGACTTTTGGAATCACTTGATTTTGAATCATTTGATACATGTGAGCCATGCCTTATGGGCAAGATGACTAGAACTCCGTTTTCCGGTTCAATGGAACGTGCGACAGATTTATTGGAATACATTCTGATGTATGTGGTCCAATGAGTGTGTCGGCGCGAGGTGGATATCGTTATTTTGTTACTTTCACAAATGATTTGAGTAGATATGGTTATATCTACTTGATGAAACACAAGTCTGAAACCTTTCAAAAGTTCAAGGAATTTCAGAATGAAGTGGAAAATCATTGTAATAGAAAGGTCAAATTTCTACGATCCGACCGTGGAGGTGAGTATCTAAGTTACGAGTTTAGCACTCACATGAAAGAGTGTGGAATTGTTTCAAAACTCACACCTGCCGGAACACCACAGAGAAATGGTGTGTCGGAACGTCGTAATCGTACTTTATTAGATATGGTTCGATCTATGATGTCTCTGACGGACTTGTCGTTGTCATTTTGGGTTTATGCACTAGAAACTGCTTCATTCACTTTAAATCGGGCAACATCTAAATCCGTTGAAAAGACACCGTATGAATTGTGGTTTGGAAACAAACCTAAGCTGTCATTTCTTAAAGTTTGGGGATGCGATGTTTATGTGAAGAAATTACAACCGGATAAATTCGAATCCAAAGCGGAAAAATGCGTCTTCATAGGATACCCTAAGGAAACTATTGGGTATTCCTTCTATCATAGATTCGAGGGCAAGGTTTTTGTTGCCAAGAATGGATCCTTTCTAGAGAAAGAGTTTCTCGCGAAAGGTGTGAGTAGTCGGAAGGTAGAACTCGAAGAGGTTACTGAACCTTCTTTTCAAAGTATGGCAAGTAGCGCAGCGCCGGAAGTTGTTCCGGAGTTGGCTTCACCTGTTGAAGAGGGAACTAATGATAATGATCATGAAACTCCAAAAGAGAATACTACCGAACCTCGTAGGTCTAGCAGGACGCGTGCAGCTCCCGAGCTGTACGGAAATCCTGTCATGAATTTCATGGTTGATGAAAATGATGACCCTGCGACGTATGAAGAAGCGATGATGAGCCCGGATTCCAACAAATGGTTAGAAGCCATGAAATCCGAGATGGAATCCATGTATGAAAATCAAGTTTGGAACTTGGTGGAATTACCTCACGACCGAAAGGCCATGGAGAACAAATGGATTTTCAAAAGAAAAACTGATGCTGATGGCAATGTGACCATCTATAAAGCTCGACTTGTTGCAAAGGGGTTTCGACAAATTCAAGGAGTTGAATACGATGAGACATTCTCTCCCGTAGCGATGCTAAAGTCAGTTAGGATTATGTTAGCAATTGCTGCATATTTCGATTATGAGATATGGCAGATGGATGTCAAAACTGCGTTTCTCAATGGTAATATTGAAGAAGAGTTGTATATGATACAACCAAAGGGTTTTGTCGATCCTAAGGATGCTAACAAGGTGTGCAAGCTTCAGCGATCCATCTATGGATTGAAGCAAGCATCACGAAGTTGGAATCTCCGCTTTGATGAGGTGATCAAAGAGTTTGGATTTGTCCAAACTTATGGAGAATCTTGTATTTACAAGAAAGTGAGTGGGAGCAATGTGGCATTTCTGATATTATATGTGGATGACATATTATTGATCGGAAATGATATAGATCTTTTAAACAGTGTTAAAAGTTATCTAAACAGCAAATTTTCAATGAAGGACCTAGGTGAAGCGTCATACATATAAGGCATAAAGATCTATAGAGATAGATCTAGGCGCCTAATAGGGCTATCGCAAAGTACATACCTTGATAAGATTTTAAAGAAGTTTAAAATGGAAGATAGTAAGAAGGGGTTCTTACCTATGACATAAGGCACGACATTGAGTAAGACTCAAAGTCCGGCTACGGCGGAAGAAAGAGAGAAAATGGACAAAGTCCCCTATGCTTCAGCCATAGGCTCTATAATGTACGCCATGCTATGTACAAGACCGGATGTGGCACATGCTATTAGTTTGACTAGTAGGTACCAATCGGATCCAGGTTCGGAACACTGGATAGCGGTCAAGAATATCCTTAAGTACTTGCGAAGAACTAAGGATATGTTTCTTGTATACGGAGGTGAAGAAGAGCTCGTCGCTAAGTGTTATGTCGACGCTAGCTTTGACACCGATCCGGATGACTCTAAGTCTCAATCCGGATACGTATTTCTCATGAATGGCGGAGCGGTTAGTTGGAGGAGCTCCAAACAACCTGTGGTGGCAGGATCAACAACGGAGGCCGAATATGTTGCTGCTTCAGAAGCGGCTCAGGAAGCGGTTTGGATGAAGGAGTTCATATCCGAACTAGGTGTGGTTGCAAACGCGTTGGACCCAATGGTGATCTATTGTGACAACAATGGTGCCATTGCAAATGCCAAAGAGCCAAGGTCTCACAAGCATTCCAAGCATATTAAGCGCCGGTTTCACTCCATCCACGAGCATGTCAAGGATGGAGATATAAAGATTTGTAAAGTACATACGGATCACAATGTAGCAGATCCGTTGACTAAAACTCTCCCTAGAGCAAATCATGATCTACACCAGAACTCCATGGGTGTTAGATTTATCACTATGTAACTAGATTATTGTCTCTAGTGCAAGTGGGAGACTGAAGGGAATATGCCCTGAGAGGCAATAATAAAGTGTTTATTATGTGTATTCCAAGTATATGATAGATGTTTATTTTGCATGCTATAATTGTATTAATACGGAAACATTAATACATGTGTGTTTAATAAACAAACAGAAAGTTCCTAGTTATGCCTCTCTCATAAACTAGTTCGTTGATTAACAAGATGATCACAGTTTCCTGATCATAGACATTGGATGTTGTTAATAACGAGATCACAACATTAGTGTAATGGTGTGATGAACATTCATCCGAAGTATAGCATTACGATCAAAGTCATTGAGTTTATATTGCTATAACAACTTACGAAGTGATCCTAATCCTTAAACCATGAGATCATGTCAATCACTAACACCGGAAGAGTTTCTTGATATCATCAAACGTCACACCGTAACTGGGTGATTATAAAGATGGATTCAGAACTAACAAAGTGTTATGTTGAGGCCCATGGATCGAGAGTGGAATTTGTTCATCCCGATGACAGATAGATATACTCTGGGCCCTCTCGGTGATATCACATTGGTTAGCTTGCAAGCAAGTGATTTGATCACTAGAATGTTATATCACGGGAACAAGAAAAGAGTGCATGTCAGTAACGAGATAAAACTAGGTATGGAGATACCGATGATCGAATCTCGGACATGTAATATATCATGAAACAAAGGGATTAAGATACAAGCGTAAAAGGTTCTGACGATCACAGGAAAAGTCATCGTTGAATGTGTGGGAGTCAGTATGGGTCTCCAGATCCCGCTTCTGATTATTGATCCGAGAGGGGTCTCGATCATGTCCGCATTATTCGCGAACCGTAGGGTGACACACTTAAGGGACACTAGCATCCAGTTGGAGCAAATGTTTCATGCCGAAAGAATAAACAAGCGCAGGAATTTATTTCACTAGATACCGAAACAGGTTTTCGGGTGAAATTGCATAAAGAGGTTATGCATGTGAAATGGAATTCTAGCAAGGGGTTATTTGCGAATGTTTGTCATTAAAGTAATTGACAAAATTCTGAATAAAATAAAAGAGTTTTATTTAATGAGAGTTTGCATTAAATTTGGTGGAAATTTAATGGCAATTTTGAGTGGGATTTTGAGTGGAGGGAATTTAAAGGAATTTTGTGAGTGAAGTGTCCACCCACATGAAGAGGGGAGGGCAAGGGGGCAGCCCCCATGCGCCGGCCACCCCCTTGGGGTCCCCCCCCTCTCCTATAAAAGGCACCCCTCTCCTCACTTCTCACTCACACCTCCTCGTGAAGGATCTCTCTCCCCCTCTAGAATTTATCCCCCATGGTCTCGGACTAGCGAGATACATGTTCCCGGTGGCTATTCGGCAAGAAAGAGTTGTGCTTCTGCTGCATCGCTGGAGCGAGGAGGCGGAGGTTGCTCGGTGTCTTGTACGTGTGTGCGAGCACGGATGCGCTGCTGCTTTGCGGCGCTAGGACTTCCTCTCGATCTTGAGATCGACAAGAGATCGTCTACATCAACCACGAGTTGAACTCGTTAAGCTTTGTCGGTCTTCAAGGGTATGTTCTCTACGGATATACATCCGCCCGTTGTTTGTATCTAGTAGATAGATCTTGGTACATAATCGTTCCCATCGTAGGAAATTTTTTGTTTTCTATGCTGCAAACCCTACATAAAAAGCAAGTGATGGTTAGTAATAAAGTGCCCGGGAAAATCTGGCATGACCTTTGCTAATTTTCTTAAACTATGAGTGCCCGATTTCTGCCAAAACGGAAGTTAATCAACATTCCGGCAAAAATCAGGACTCATTTCATACACGACATAAGAAAGTGCTTCATACAAGCACAAGCAAAATTTCAAGTGCTACAACAATAACAACAATCCTTGCTGTCATTTGCTTGCAATAAGAAAACGAGAATACACCATAAACCATAAGTTAGAAGCACAAATGACAGCAAGCTACAAAACCTACAAAATGACAGCAAGCACAAATGACAGCAAGCAAATGACAGCAAGCACAAATGGCAGCAAGCTACAAAACCTACAAAATGACATCAAGCACAAATGATAGCAATCTAGCAATTCACAGCAAATAGACCTCAACATAGATGGCATGTCAACAGAATGTGAGCAGAGACTAGAGAAAGTTATACATTTCAGAGAGCAATCAACCTGCAGGAAACTCTATGGTTTAGATCAAAGCAAATAACTCTATGAATAATTCATGTGATTATGTCTCATCTTGGCAGTGCATCCATCAGAAGAAAAGTATAATATTGTGATCATACTATTGTTATATGTTACTATTATGCCTAGCATCTATGTTATGCAAATCTCGATCATTACTTTTAGAATAATCACTAAGTGCATAATTCTCTTACAAATGTGGTTTGCATGCCTCATGGACTATAAAAGAAGACATTTTACTATTTTTTAGACATCTGACCAGTTCACATATTTGCTACCGCATGGCTAAATATCTATCGTTTGGCTTTAATGGAAAATGTAGGAAATGTTCTCCTAACTGAAAACAACAATAACATTGAGTCACTGACTGCTTAGTTCAACTAACTAAAGAGAAGCATGGCTTAGGTTTAGTCAGAACCTATAGAGTGTTATTTAAAGAACCATTGTGATAGAATGTTCAGTTAGTGTCTTTTTTTACATTTGGCACTGGATGTTCTTCACCACTTCTATTCCCAGATGTGGCTAATACTTAATATAAGTGGACTAAAAATGTGAGATAGTCTAGAAGATACTAACCACCAGCAGGTCTCACCTGGCAAAAAAAAATAGTAGTCCATTGTATATCTTGACTAGAACCATATACTTGAGCATAGTGCATACTCTATCGATCTATCCCTCTTGGTTATATTAGGGATTTTTCGTTGAGGACATTATAATATTTTGGTTACTCATCTGAAAATGGACAGCAAGACAATAGAGTGCAACTGGGAACTTGCTCTATCAAATGAATATATTAAATCGATGAATATTAGGAGTATAATAAAAACAACCAAATCAAAAGACTTCCACCTAATCAAAAAATGGGCTACCTACCGAATGTGGCATTCCCAGTTCATTCCCTTCTGTATAATCTGATCAGAAGGCTAATAATGTGTGGTCTGACTTCTAAGTCATAACATCATCATAAACTAGGTGGTCATTGCAAAACTACTTATTCATAGTAACTTTGCAGATTATTGATCAAACAACAAATTTCATTCCCGTTGACCAGAAAATGTGATATTCACTGCTAAATTACTTACTACCCCAAGGTTGGGACAAGATTGGGTAGCAAGAAACCCTAGCACAATAGCAACAACCGTTTGAACAATAGCACCAGCCGTTAGAGAGGGGAGAGAGGGAGAGAGGGGAGGGGCGACGCTAGCTCACCTCTGAGGCGAGGACGACGATGGCGGGCGGACGACGACGGGCGAACGACGGCGGCCTCCTCCTCCTTAGACACGCGCGGGCCTCCTCCTCCTCGGACGCGAGCGGTGGGTCGCCTCCTCCATGGACTCCTCTGTAAGACCCCACACCTTTTAAAGGTAAATGCCCTATGATTGCAATGCTAGTCCCTGGATCAAAATGCTAGCATCCACAGTTTAAGATGAAGTACACAGATACAAAGGTCATTATTACATCGTCATTCCAAATATAACATAGTCTTTACAACTCAATAGCCCATGGCTATAACATATAGTTCACAACATAATGGAAATAACTATAAGTCTTCATCTTCATGTGCCACAGGCAAACATGTTGAGTGTAGACTCACAACCCTAATCTCCATCAGAGTAACCTGCAACATCATAAGTTACAGCCACAGAGGGTCAATACATTTGGAATTGTATTGGCAAGTGATACCTAGTAGAATAGTAGTATCTAATAACTATATGAATTTGGCTAAGTGTAGCTTAGGCTAGCTTTGCTCAAAATAAGGTTTTTTCTTATTAGTTGAAAACACTAAGTTTTTGTTTGACAAAACACCCAAGGAACCACCAATAGACATTGGTGAATCTTTACCCTTTTTCAACCACAAGTTTTAACTTAGAGAAATTGGGATGAGGAGATCCTTGATTGCTTCAATGTCTTTGATGCTCAAATTGTCCGTTGCCGGGGACACGGCTAAGTACTTAGGTTTTACCATCTCGAGAGGTGGTGCACTTTCCCAACAAGACTCGATATGCATCGAGATGAGACTTTTCAGAAGCATTCCCTTAGACCACCATGGACGCATTCCATCCTATCAACCCTACCACCAACTGTCCATCTGGCTAAGTTCTTGCAACCTAGTTGGTCAAGGCAGAGCCCATATGCCATGTGGTTGCACTAGAAGCTTCTCAACACTAAACATCTCAAATCCCTTTGTTCCTGGGTGGCAATCCACAAGTGTGATACACAAGGTAAACCATAGACATGGGCCTTGTGTAACCACTCAACATAAACCAACCATACCATTACACCCAAGTGATTCATTCACATAGTTGTTTTATTAATCAAAAACACAAGTCATAGACTTAGCAATATTCCATAGCATGAATAATCCACCCTTGTATTCTACTATCTAGGCTAAGCATACTAGTATAGCAAGTTTCTTAACTTAAGGAAAATCTACTAAGACAACATCTACTAGGATTTCCCAAGGCATAGCATAGTTATACTTAGAAAATTTCCAATGCAATTCCTACTCAAAATATCACTAGTGCATAGATAAAATAGTAGGAGAAAATATGTAGCATCACTTGCCTTGGTATCTAGGAGAGTAGCAACAGTCCTCACAATCACAATCACCAAAATCTACACATAAAATCATAACACCAAAATCACATTTCAATAATCAAACAAAAATACATATGAATGCATGCAAATGCAATGAAATGATTTTTCTACTCTAACAAGTCAAACTAAATAGTACTGAACACAAAGTAAACTTTATAAAGTCTAAATAAACTCAAATTTACATTTTCCAAATAATTTCTATATGCAAAATAGGCCTACAAATGCTTCTGCAAATAATCCTATTTTTCCAGAAGCAAATGAACAATTCAAGGCCATAGGTGTGTAGGGCTTAATTTTCTGAATCCATTGATATATTATTTGCAATTTTTGGACAAACAGATCAAAAGATATGAATTTTACAAGTTTGAATATTTAATAGATCAAAATAAGATTTTAAAACAGAGCGAGTGACACATGGCATGTTCCTATTGGCCCGTACCGCTTCGCGAGGATCACGCGCGTGGTCTGTTAGATCTAAGTTAGATCCTGTGGTCCAGATCAGACGATACCGTTTCATTTAAATGATCTAATCTAAGCCACTAGAAGTAGATCTAGTGGACCACGTTGCTCTAACCTAAAACGAGCGGCGCAAATGGCACTGACGGCGGCGGCGCTACTGCCGGTGATGTGCTGGCGGCGCTAGGGGGTAAAAGGGAAAGGTGTGGGTGGTTACCGAAGCGCAGGGTCATGGTGCAGCTCAACATGCACCTGGCATGGTCAGGGGCGCACGGGCACGGTGGCTATTCCTCGCCGGAGTTCCGCGGAGCGTCGGGTGTGTACGGTGGTTGACGGTGTCGGTGCTACGAAGCAAAATAGGGCAAACAAAAGGCAGCATTAGATGCACGCGAGGATGGCGATCACAATAGCATCAACCAGAGGGAGAGGGGCGGACGGAACTCACTGAGAAAGTTCGCCGGAGACAAGTTCACCATCGGGATATAGCAGAGGTTGACGAAGGCGAGGCTACAAGGAACAAGCAGACCAACCGAAGGCATTAGTGGATGTGCACAAGGACGGCGGTTGCGAAAAAACAACCTAGAGATCTGGAGGGGGCGGGGCTTACCGGGATTGGTCGCCGGAGGCGTGCGGTACTGCGGCGGAGCGAGCTTGATTACTGGCAGCCTGGAAGCACTCTGGTGATGTGGGTTGAGGGGAAATGACCATAGTGAGGTGTGGGTTAGGTAGCAGGCATCGGGGCGGGGATTATGCATGGGATCAATGAAATTTACTCGGATTGATTCGCAGTAGTGAAGGGAGGAAACGAGCGGCGACGACATCGTCTACGAGCGTGGGGTTTGGGGACGAAGGGGTGAGGTGGCATCGGGCCCAGCGGTCAGCGAGTGAGGGTGAGGCGCGTGCGGGTGAGAGAGAGAGGGGGAGGGGGAAATCCCGGGTGGGCCGTTGGTCCGCAAGTGGGGCTGGGCCAGTTAGGCAGCGCGCGTTTTTATTTTTTTCTTTCTCCTTTTTCTTTTCTGTTTTGATTTTCAAAAATGGTTTTGAAACCCTAATTCAAATATGTTTGAATTAACCTTCTCCAAACTTTTGTAATGTGATCCTAGTATTCAAAAGTGTGTCAAACACAACTGTTCACTCGAAAACACTTTGGTCTTTTGAAAATAAAAATAAAACCATGCCTCATATGTATATAATAAAAAGGCATAAATATGGTTTTATTTGGTTTCAAACTTTGAAATTTTTTATGCAAGCTCTAAATGCTATGATGATATGAATGCAATACATGATTTTGCATTTCATGAAATTTGGATGTTACATCCTCCTTGAGCGGCGGCTGCTGGCGGGGCTGGCGAGGCGGCGGATCAAGAGCGGCAGCAGCGGAGGGGGGGCTCGGGCTCGGGCTGAGATGGGGATGAGAGAGGGGGCTCGGGCGCACGTGTGTATAAATCCCACATAGGCATAGCGCACTTGGGCATAGTGCGCTACGGATATCTCTAGCGCACTTAGGGCTAGTGCACTACGCCTATCGGCTTCTAACGACTGTATAAGATTACTGCAGCCCCACTCTCTAAGAACTACACTAGCCTATCCCACTGGTTCCTCCCTTAGCTCTATTCTAAACCTATGAGCACCCAGGTTCGAATCCTGGTGCCCACCTTTTTTTATTTCAAAAATACTTTTAAATGTTCCAAAAAATGCACAAAAGTGGTGATATATGCCATAGAAGTTTTGTTTTGATTTTAAAAATACTTTGTGTGGGTAGATCCTCTGTTACTATCCAAGTGGTGGACACAGGGATTGTTGGCAATGTCGGCCCAGGTATAGGTTTTTCCGGGTTGCTGTTCTCCTCTGCCCTGGATTCGGGAAGTTCCTCGGCCTCTACCCCGGCCGCCTCCGCGCCCTCCTCGACCTCCAGATTCGAACGTTGCGTTGACAGCTGCGTTGTCCAGAGCCGGCTTTTCGTCTGAGGTGTTCTTGCGCTTCTGAGTTTGTTTTGGCTGTTTGGCCGCATTGGGATTGGCCAAAATATTTAGCAGTCCATCTGAATCATCATCGGCGTCAGCATATTTGCTTGTCGTCTCTATCATTTCTCCCAAATCTGTGACATGGTCACGGTTCAACCTGTGATGTAAAAGTCTGACTGGAAGTCCTGCAATAAAAGCTTCTATTGCAGTTTGCTCATTTACTCCTTCGCGGGAGTTCTTCGTATCGATCCAGCGTCCGAGGTAATCCCGGCAGGTTTCTCCGGGTCTTTGGGTGCAACGCTGCAAGTCTCCGACTGTGCAGGGCCTCCTGTATGTTCCCTCGAAGTTTGAAAAGAACGCAGTTTGCATATCATAGAAGTTGTGAATTGAATTCTCTGGCAGTTCATTGAGCCATGATCGAGCCGTCTTCCTCAGCATAAGTGGGAGATATCGGACTGCGACCAGGCTATTCCTCCTTTGGCGATGTAGCAAGCCTGGAAAAAATCCTGGAGCCTAGTATATGGTCGAGCTACACCATCGTAGGGTTGAATGTTCTTGGAGATGCCAAAGTCAACCAGAAATCTTGTTTGACGTATACATGGTCCAAAACATTATACACATCTTCTTCCTCGTACCGTCGTGCTTCTATGTTTGATTCAATGCGATGGCGAGCGTTGTTTGGCGAGAGAGATCTGTGCCTTGGAGGCTCACGACTTCTGTGCAGTGGAGTCGTATTTATGCTTCTCCTCTTACCATTGTCGCCTCCGCCCCTGCGGCTTCCATGGCTCCGACGTGATCCTTCATGGTCGTTGCTGGGAAGCGATGGTGGCCTTGGCGGATTATTTCCGGCTGGGTTTCTTGGTGGTGGCGGTGGAGCCTCATTGTGCTGACTCTGATGCCTGCTTCTTCGGGCATCGTCCCTACTAGATTCAGGACGATCCGGGTCATCTCTTCGTCCGACATTGCTAGCCGGACGGCTCGGTGGTGGCATCCTTAGCCGATCTTGATCTTATCGTTGGCGGCGTGTTTCGGGGTCTTCTCTGTAGCGATTATTTTGCCGACGATGGTCCTGATGGGGGACCATTGCCCTGATGGTGTCTTCGGCCACAACCGGAATGTAAGATCCCTCCTTTGTAAAGGGAAATGATCCCTGTGATTGCAATGCTAGTCCCTGGATCAATGCTAGCATCCACAGTTTAAGATGAAGTACACAGAAACAAAGGTCATTATTACAGTCATTCCAGAGACAACATAGTCTTTACAACTCCATGGCCACAGGCCTAGTACAAGAGTTTAAATAAGTAATAAGATGAATAAGTCTTCATCTTCATGTGCCACAGGCAAGCATGTTGAGTGTAGACTCATGACTCCTAATCATCATCAGAGTAACCTGCAACATCACAAGTTACAGCCACAGTGGGTCAATACATTGGAATAGTATTGGCAAGTGATACCTTAGTAGAATATTGGTGGACTAAATATTATATGCATTTTGGCTAAGTGTAGCTTAGGCTTGCTTTTCTCAAAATAGGTTTTGCCTATCAGTTGAAAACACTAAGTTTTTCTTTGTCAAAACTTTTCCCAAGGAACCACCAATAGATATTGGGGTCCTTCACCCTTGTTCAACCACAAGTTTTACTTAGAAATTGGGATGAGGAGATTCTTGATAGCTTCCATGTCTTGATGCTCAAGTTGTCCAATACCAGGGACATGGCTAAGTACTTATATTCTTCCATCTGCAGAGGTTGTGCACTTTCCCCACAAGACTTGATTTTCACCAAGACAGGACCTTTCAGAAGCCTTCCCTTAGACCAAATGGACGCGCTCCAACCTATCATCCCACTACCACCAACTGTCCAAATGGCTAAGTTATTGCAACCTATATGATCCAGGCAGAGCCCATATTGCCAAGTGGCTGCACTAGAAGCTTCTTAACATTTGGCCTCTCAAATCCCTTTGTTCCTGGGTGGCTTTCCACAAGTGAGATACACAAGGTAAACCATAGAAATGGTCCTTGAGTAACCACTCAACATAAACCATTCCTTCCATTCCACCCAGGTGTTTCATTCACTTAGTTGTTTTATTAAACAAAACACAAGTCCAAAGACTTAGAAATATTTTATTATAGCATGAATATTTCACCACCCTTGGTTGCTACTAGCTAGGCTAAGCATGGCATAGATAAGCATCTTAACTTAGAAATTTCTAGCAATTCTACATCTACTAGGATTTCCCAAGCATAGCATATAAGCAAAATATAACCATGCAAGACTAGCAAAATATTTCTAATGCATAGTAGAAAAACATAGGGATAAAATCATGAAGCACCACTTGCCTTGGTAGTTTGGAGAGTAGTTACAATCCTCACAATCACAATCACTATTTGCACCAAAATCTACACATAAAATCATAGCACCAAATCACATACAAAATAAATACAAGCAAAAATATATGGATGCATGCAACATGATATGTGATGATTTTCTAAATTCAACAAGACAAGTGCACAGTACTGGTTCATAAACAAGTTCAAAACTTGCCAAACAACCTTTATTTGAACACTAAAAACATTTCTCAAATAATTAATATACACAAAATAGGCCTACACATGTTTCTGTAAATAAAACCATTTTAACAGAAGCAAAATATTAAACACATTGCATATATGGAAAGGGCTTTCTCTCCTGATTCCATTGATATAAAATTCATCAAATTTGGACGTGGAAATCAAAAGTTATGATTAAAACAAAATCAAACATCTAATAGATTCAAATTCTGATTTTAAATCTAACTAGCAGACACGCGGCGTGTTTCTATTAGTTGATACCGGTTCGGGCGGATCGATCAACGAGAGCCACACGATTTAAATGAAGATGCACGGCCAGATCTAGCGCGTACCCCTTCGTTAAGTGAATATAACGCAGCCGATGGATCTAGATCTAACGGTCCGCGATCAAGCGACCATACTCTGGCGGTGCTAGCGGTGGCTACTGGCGGCGGCGGCTCTGTCCACGGCGGCGCGGCGACTACAGGGGGTTTTAGGGTCGTCGGAGATGCTTACTAGACTCGCGGCGATGTACTGAAGCTCAATGTGGCGATGGCTTGACAAGGGGCGCACAGACACAGTAGCACGAGCTCGTCGGAGTTGCTGGCGGTGTCTGATGCTCTCTGTCGGAGTCGAAGGCGACGTTCTGGGGCACGAGGATCCAAACAAAAAGTATCAGCAGGTGCGCTAGATGCAGGCGAACACGCTCGTGTCAATCAGAAACGGAGGGGAACACGAGGCTCACCGAATTTTGTCGCCGGAGTTGGAGACGGCGTCAAGAATTTGTGGTGTCCGATGAAGTCGACGACCTGGGGCCGTATAGGACAAACCAAAGATATCAGAAGAAGCGCAAGGATGTTGCGAAGCAGTCTGCAAGAACCAGAGAGGAAGGGGCGCACGGTGCTCACCAGGATTGGTCGCCGGAGTGGGCTCTGTCTGCGGCGAGGTAAGGCCAAATACTGGCAGCCTGGAGGCGCTTCGAGCTGGCTTTGTTGGGGGAAATGGTCACGAGGGGGAGAGGTTTAAGTAGCCAGGAGGGGCGAGGGAATTACGCTGCAGATCAATGCTAATTAAGCGCGGAATCAACGTGGCAGTTCTGGAAGAAACGGCGGTGGCGACGGGGTCTGCGCGCGTGGGGTGGAGAAGAAGGAGCTGAGGTGGCTCGGGCCCAGTGGCAGTGTCTGCGGGGTAGTGCGGGTGTGGGTGAGAGAGAGAGAGAAGGGGAAATCGACCCGGGTGGGCTTAGTGGGCTGCTTTCTCAGTTGGGCCAAATGACTGGCGCTGGCCCTTTTTCTTTTCTCTATTCATTTTTCTATTTCTGTTTTGATTTTCTGAATCCATTTTCAAACAAATTCAAATACCATTTGAATTCAAATTGTTCTGGATTTTTGCATAGTGCAACCTTCATATAATTGTGCACAAAACCAAGTGGTCACTTTGCACTTGCCTGGTCACTTGGAATAAAACAAAATAAACAGTGACATAGCACTAGTTTTAAATAGGTTTTGAAAATGGTTTTCAAATCAAATTTGTTTTGTAATTTTTGTTTAAGTATTAGCCATCAAGCAAAACCATCGGAGAGTAACAAAGTTTGACTCATGAACAACAATCTCTCATTGGAGAGTAGCATTTGATTTAATGCTGATCACATAAAATAATGAGCTCATATGCTCCTGTTTTTGAATTGATTTTTGAAATGAAACCCTACATGATCATGGATGCATGGATGATATGCATGAGTTTTGAAACATGTTTTTAGGGATGTTACACGGAATAACTCTTTCCCAGTCATGTGCTGGCCTACGAGAGTGGTTGTTTGAGCCAGTTCTTGAATTTTCTTCTTCTCCACGGGGATGATAGAGCTGAGTCGTATCCCTGCGGAGCCTTACGTCAGCACTTTGGCTGGCGTCGGTGTGGCAAAACTCGGACTTTGAGGCCAGCTTGCCACTGAATGACAGGGTCATCTTCTGCTGCTTTAATCCTTTGCCCAGTAACGCAACGCACTGCTGGACCTGCTATGGAGACAGATTGTTGGCGAGGATGGCACGAGCTGCAGCAGCGTTTTCCAACAGCGTGTTGTAGACTCGGATCTTCTCACCATCTTTTCCATCGAATAGATATTTGTGGATATCCGGATTCTTGGTAGCAAGAGTGACGCTTGAAATCTGACTAATATCTGTCAGGATCAGTGTCTAACTGTTGTCTCACCTCGACGAGGCGCGTAGCCTCTTCGAGTAGAAACAAGCGGTGCTTTTCCAGGTCCTTGGCCCTTTTCTCCAGCGCGTCCGGTGTAAGATCCGAAGCTGTTGGGATTGGAATAGTGAGAGCATCTCCGTAAATTTCACGTGCACCCTTGGTGACAACGTGTCCATCTACAGTAGGGTCGATCAGGGTGGTATTAATCGGATCTCTGTCCTGATTCTCCATCTCGATCTCTTCGTCAACTTTTTCTTCATTGGTTTCTTCGACGTCCGGCTCTGCCGGTGTCAGATTCTTTTTCTTCTTCTTCTTTAACCGCCCAGTAGCTTTAACGTGCGTACCGGTGGCAAAGAAGGCTTTTGGTCCGGTACCGGGGGATAAACTTCCGTCGGTACTTTCCGTCATGGTTGGATTATGGATCTCGGAAGAATCTCCGGTATCCATCTCATCCTGCAAGGTGTAACCCGTATCCATGCTATCATATGGACTAGGAGAATTTTCCGGCTCACCTTGCGTTGGCTTGGAGACATGATCTTGTTTGTACTCCTCCATCTCTTTGTCGAAGTCTCGAAGTTTCTGCGACGTGATTGACTCCGCTAGGGAGCCAGGTGAGTTGGTGTTTTCTTCGATTGCGTCTAGGACCGAATCGCTACCAGCCCTAGCATCGACAAAGTCGGATCCAGTGCTTATATGGTACACGAAACAGTGCTTCTTCTTGTTCATGTTCTTGAGGTAGTGGCACAACTGAGTTTCTGCCTCTTCGACTTCAAAGTACCCCATGATGTTGGTGATTGCTTCGTAGTCGATGTGGGGCGCTTCATCATCTTCTCTACCATGTGCTTCAAGGGTAGTTTTTCTGCTACGGCGTCTTGGACGATGGATCCATAGAGGATATATTCTTCGTCCGTGTATCCGATCTCATCTGGGAGATCAGATCCGAATTTTTCTTCTGCCTCTTCTTCCACTATAGGAGTGGGTTGGGTGGGTTTGATTGTTTCCGGGATCTTGAACTCTTCCGCTTCTGCGGACAAAGTAGATCTGGATTTTTCTTCCGCCATGGTCATCACCTCTAGGGTGGGTTCGGCGGGATCAGCGAAACCGAGATAGATATCGATCTCGCCGATGGACATGATCGTGTAGGTCGTCACGGGTCTGAAGCCGGAATCCAAGTCTCGTCGAGAAGGACGAGAGGGACATCACTGGCATAGACCACACGACCCATGGCGATTGTTTTGCCAATTCGTTCACGTGCAGATTCCGCTTGAAACGATGCTCCAAAGGTCACTTGCCCCACGGTGGGCACCAACAGTCGTCGGATTATCGACAAGTACGCCATAGGGGGTCCTAGTGGTGTTGGAAGGATAGGTTGTGAGACATCGGATGTTCCAGGAGCGGTGAGCACAAGTTTACCTAGGTTCAGATCTAAATGCGGTGATCGGATCCTACTCCTGCTAGCAACCCAGTAATATATCGGCGTAAGCCGGATGTTACAGCGGATTACAAGAGAGGTTCACCTGTGCGAGTTGGTTGTGGTTGTAGCTATTGAGTTGTTTCCTAAAGGCTCCCATAGGGCCTGTTTATATAGTCACCAGGGCCTAGGGTTACAGGGGAGACCTATCCGGCTACGTTACAGAGTCAATAACTATGTACAGCTTGGACTACAAGTAATACTATAGGCCTAAGTCGGTAACTCTTTTTGGCCTTGTCGTAGCCGGAACGGGCTCCTCCTCTTTCTCTAACTGGGCCGCCCGTGAAGCAAAGCTCTAACCCATTAGTGGGCCACCCTGGTCAGCGAGTCATGCGGGTATACCCAGAAAGTATATCCCCAACATATTCCAAAAATGCCCAAAAGTGATAATATATGTCATAAAAGTGGTACAAATATGATTCAAAGTATAAATAAATTAATTAATAATTTGTCCATGAATATTACAATCTTTTTTGACCACGTGTTTTACAATATTGTTTGAGCTAGCGTTTTACAATCTTTTTTCCCTTCTTTGTCGCGGTTGAATAATTTAGCCCCGGCACTTTAATGTTTCTTCTTTTAAACGGGCTACCTTTTTGGGGTAGGGTAGTCCTTTTTCTTCTTGTGATGTATGTTGCTGCATCATAGTCGTCATCATCTTCAATCTTTGTATCACCGTACAGGTCGTTGGCAACTCCATCCATTCCGATGATGTTTATTTTTCCTCTCCTCATGACACGGCTAGGCTTTGTTGGGTCGTTAATGAAAAAATTTGGTCCACTTTGCTAGCTAGTACCCACGGTTCATTTTTCGCGGCCATGTTCACACCGGTGGCCTTGGATTTGGCTGCTTCGGGTATAACCATGGTTGTGAAATACCGGCCTTCTCTTTCGACGCTCTTGGCCCATCTGACACACAACATTGGCACCATTTCTCCATAGTGGTCGAGCTCCTAGATCTCCTCGATCCTTCCATAGAATCTTTCCTTTATGTTGTCATCGGTGTAGAATTCCGACATTATGCCTGAGTTCTGATAATCACACTTGTTGTCCTTTTCCTCCATGTAGAATGTGTAGCCGTTGATATCATACGCTTGATAGGTCACCAGGTTTTGCATGGGTCCCTGCGACAAGGTGAATATGATATTTTCCGTGTTAGAAGAATGCGATCGCGGGGGATTATGAAGGAGCGTCTGCCTAAACCAACGCGTGAAATCTGAGTTATGCTCTTTGATTATTTCTCCCTGCGTCCTCTGTATGCCCCGGTCACTGTACTTCTTATCGATTAACCTTTTGTGCTTCTGTACCCAAGGATCGACTAGTTCTAAATGTTGTAGCACGATGAGGTTTGCTCGATCAAAGTCTGCGCGTCGACAATTGAAGTCTGCATGCAGTACGCGACGAACCTCTCGGTGACCAGATCTGTCGAGCTTGCCAAGGTGTCTGTTGACGGGAAGACCGACAGGATTCTCGATGTCTAGATAATTCGTGCAGAAAGAGATGCACTCTTCGGCCAGAAAGCCCTTGGATATGCTTCCATTTGGACGGGACCGGTTGCGAACATATCCTTTGATGTGTCCGTTCATCCTTTCAAACGCCATCATGCTGCGGAGGAACATCGTCCCGAGTTGGACGATGTCCTCCACAACATGGACCAGCAGATGCACCATAATATCGAAGTATGCAGGCAGGAAGTAGACCTCAAGCTCGCATAGTATAACCACGATCTCCTCTTGTAGCCTCCTGAGCTGATTCACGCCAATTGACTTTCGAGAGATGGCGTCGAAAAACTTTCTTAGCCCAAATGTAACATCCCAAAAATATTAAGCAAGATTATCAAGTTCTAATCACCCAAGTTTAGGGTTAACAAAAACTTTTATTATTAAAATTAATATGAATGCATGTGTGTGTGATTAATGCATGAATGCTTGCAATGACATGTTTGATTGCTATGAATGCTAAGGATTGGTTTAAAGATGAAAACAATATCATCTAGATCATTTCCAAGCAAAATCAAATGAAGAGAAAATCAAATATAAGACATATGAACAAGTGGTCATTTTGGCCAAACTTGTTCACTAGACCACTCTGAGTATTCCTAGTCCAAGTTTTCTAACAGAAAAAAATCCAATTCTTTTCACCCCTTGCTAGACCAAGTAAAAGTGAACCCAAGCCCACTTTACAAAGCAACAGAAACAAATTCCAAATCTATTTAAAGGACAATTCAAAATTGAATCCTTAATAGGTACTAAGATGGCCATTTCTCAAAAACCACTCAAACCAGTTCACCTTGACAAACCCAAGCAACCAGAGACTACCAGGCATGTGACCAGAGCACTCACCAAAGTTCATCCAAAAATTCAAATCTAAATTCCATGCGGCATTTTCTCAAACACTTGGTGAGCATAGAACAAACTGCCTAACTTCAACTGTTCTTGATCAATGCCTTGTCCTCTACCTATTTCCACTACTAGCCCTTGTCTCCCCCTGTGACCACCAACGCATTGAACCAGCACACCCCCTTCAATGCTTGCACCAGTGTCGCGCCACCGAGCCACCATTGACGACCGACCGTGGAAAGCATGCAGGAGGAAGTGTCGCGCCCGTCCATGATGTCCAGGAGGCAGGCCACCGCCCACCGCCACCCCCTGTACAACCCTCGAGCGCAGCCAAGCACTGGACCACTGGAAAATAGTCGCGCCCATTTTCTCTGCGCCATGCCGAGAGCACGCCAGAGCGCCGCAGCCAACACGATCGCACACGCCACGCCTCGACCTCTCCGCGCATCACTGCATGCACCATGACCCTAGCTACCTCCCAGACACGGCTGTTTGCCTCCGTGCAACACGAAGCCCCTGTATGTCGTCTAAAACACCATCGGTGCTGCGCAGAGTGTCGACCCGTTCCGACCGTTCTCGACCGCCCTGTCTCGTGCCATTACGCCATCGACGACCGCCAGGAGACACCACACCGTCCTACACCCTTTGCCATACTCGTAGCTCGATGTGCCGATGTCGCCAGAGGAGCCTGACCATGCCGCATTGCCCCTCTCGCCGGTGTATAATTAGAGGCCACCCCCGCCTCAATTCCTCACACCATCTCACTCCCCTCTCTCTCAGAACCACCCCTGACCCTTCCCTAGAGCAAGGCGAGCACCAGCCCGCTAGAATTTCACAGGAGTCCGCCGCTGCAGAGGAGGAGCGGAGCCGTTGATTGGAGCCACCCCAGGAGCCGCCATGACCACCATTTGAACCGCCGTTGTCAACAACGTCATTGGCCCCTATCGCCGACCCTAGCTGGAGCCCTGGTAAGCCACCGCGTACCCCCACCATTGTCGTTAGGGTTCGTTTTCGTCGGAGCTGTTCAACGGAGACGACGCACCCCAGCCGTAGATCCTAGTTTAATCGCACGACCCAAATGAAACTTACCGCTTCGTTTAGACTAAGCCGCTGCCGCCTGGACCCCCCCTGTCAGCAGCCCGCTGCGTGCGCGCTGTGCAGCTGGGCCGGCCCAGTAACATTTCCGCACGTAGCCAAGTAGTTCAAATAGATATTTTCCAATTTATTCAAACTCGAGTTCAGTCAGTAACTTTAAAAATCAATTCAAAGAGTTGTACAGAACCAAATTGCATGAAACCAATTTTGTTAGAAAGGTATTCAAATTATCAACCCAGGCCCGTTGGATTCAAACCATTTGAAATTATAGACCACCTATAGTAAAAATAACAAGACAGAGACTTTTACACATTCAAACACTTTTCAAAAATCAACCATAAATGCTTTTGAGTTGATTTCAACTCTCGAAATCACATTGGACAAGATCTAACTGAAAATGTAAAAATATTTAGGTTTACTTGCAGTGATCTTGGACTAGTAGTAAAAGAATGCCCCATAGGCATTTCTAGTCACTTTAATTATATAAAATAATTATTTTAAACTTTATAAAATGTTACCACCACTTTAAATCACATTCCCAAGTATTAGAATATATGGTGATGACATCTGTCAACATGATCCCATATTTTAATTGGACAATATTAAATCTTAAGAAGTTTTTAATGAGTAGAAATTCCTTTTCTAAAATAAAATAAATAAGACTAGGTCTTTATTTCATGTGATGATTGTGATGATGCTAGATCATCTAGTGTGAACCTTTGTGTGCGAAATATAGGTAGTTAAGTATTGTTTAGTGATTGTGTACCTCATATTTATTTATAGACGCTAGTACCGACCAAGGATATGAGGAGGAGGAGTACTACGAAGAAGAAGAAGAAGAAGAAGAAGAAGAAGAACAAGAAAACTTCAACCACTGCACCAATCAAGGCAAGCTAACACTTGCAAGTTTCTTAACTATGCAAGCCACCCTAGAAAGCTAACAGTTGCAAGCTAGAACTTGGCATGCTACTTATGCAAGATAACCTATGCAAGATGCATTAGGCATGCTTGGTTATGCAACCTTGATTATACCAAATCCCAGTTTTATTTGCAAGCTTTATTCTTTTATCTTTATTAAAGTTCTTTATTAATTTTAGTTAGTGTGTTGTGAGTTTTGGAAAAATAGTATAGATAGCATAAAGAGCATAAAACTTGGCCTAAGTAGTTAGAACTAGATGTCATACTAAGGCATGAGACTAGATTTGGATAGTCCCACTTGATTAGCACCCCTCAATAGTGAATATCCTCAATTTTAGTGGCTAGTGCTAAGCATAAAAGCCGATCACTTTAGATGGGAATACTTGGTGAAAATGATTATGAAAACCTTAGAATGATGAGTCATTCTAATGAAATGTTTTGACATGTGTTATGAACACCAGATGATGAAAATGTTGAGGCATGAGCCTTAGCCCTTTTATAAAAGCTGATGGTTGGGTTCAAATGCGATACAATTCCAATTTTACCGTACAACCACAATACCTGATTTGGGTAAGGCTTAACTGGAAGTTTATATATCTTAGTATGGGTTCCCTTCTGGAAGAGGTTTGAGCTGAGGCTACCTCATGATGATTGTCCACATGTGCAGTTCCCAAGATGACAGATGGTCATGGTTGGGAGGCCAAACTCATAGGGGAGGTGCCTATACTAGGGTGTGTAATTGAAAGGTTAGGATTTATTATCCGCATACTAAGTATGATGATTCAGGGTTTGTCCCTGACGGATGTATCAAATTTTGTGGTGAAAGTGTACCACCTCTCCAGAGTGTCAAACTATTCGAATAGCCGCGTCAGCGGTTATGGAAAGTTGGAGTGGCCATGTTGTTTCGTCGTTAGATGTTTTCAAAATGACTTGTGAAATGAACTATGACTTGGACTTGACCACAACAGGGTTGTGAACATGAAAACTAAGTTCCCACTTAGGTGTTGTAAAACATTAAGTTAGTTTTCTTTACTTCTAAACTCAGTTAGAGATAAACCTAGATTTTTGCAAATAAACCTAGAGTTTAGGATTCCTACTCGAACTACCTTACTTATTAGTATTAGTTTGCGAGTACTTAAAGAGTACTCATGGCTTTGTCCCTGGCTATTCCTATGGCCAGACTATGAGGAGGAATACCAGGATGATGGATAGCGGGAAGTCTATGACACCTAGGATCATCTCCCATCGTCAGTATTGCATGTGACCCTGAAGATGGAGCTTTGACCACGCTACCCCTATTATTATTCCGCTGCGTTGATTGTATTAAGACTAGATCATGAGATCCTTAATTTGTATGACCTTTATTATGGTTTGTAATGGATGATGAACTATGGTACCAATCTGTTATATCTCACAAAAATGGTAATCATGGGATTGCGATGTATGGCATAACAGGCATCTGGGATTAAAAATCCGGGTGTTGACACCAAACAACGTTTCACCGACGTGCTCGTCCATTATCCCTCTTAGTGCAACCAGAAGTACCTACGTCATTAGCACGGCACAGTCATGATACTTCATTCCACTGAACCTCTGCTTTGCCTCATCTAGGTATCTGCTTATCTTGCCCGCGTAGCCGTAAGGACATTTGACTCCTAGAAGGCACTTGAAAAACTGTTTGATCTCATCCAGTCTTAGAGTGAAGCAAGAAGGAGGGCAGTAATATTCGTTCTTCTTGACCTTTTTACCTTCCGACAACCTTGTGTTGCCTCCGACTCATGATCATAGTCATCTTCCTGATCATCAGGAGTAGTGCATTCTCTGTGAAGCTCCTTCCGGATGCCCATGAATATCAGGTCCTGCCTTGATTTCGGACCATCTTTCGTCCTATCTGGCATGTTGATTATGGTGGCTACCAGACTCTCACACACATTTTTCGTGATATGCATGATGTCAAGGCTATGAGGCGTGCGGAGAAACTTTCAGTATGGCAATTCCCAGAGAACAGACCTTGTTTTCCATACCTTCAGCAGCGGCTTATCTTGCTGCCTCTTTCGCTTCTTTCCAGGCTTAGGATAATCTTTCTAGTTTTTCAGCAATTATTCCACTTCTTCGCTGCTCCTCCGCTCTGGGATTCCTCGGGTCTCGGATTTGCCATCGAACAAATCTCCACGTTTTCTTCATGGATCATTCTTGCCGGTCCACCTCCGGTGTGCCATGAACACGGTTTTTTAACACCCTGGATCTTTCTATAGTTCGAGATAGCTTGTGTTATCCATGCACCTAACGCATGCGAAAAATCCTTGAATAACCTACCCCGAGATATACCCGCAACCTAGATAGTCTTGCACCGTAGTGACCAACGTGGCTCTCATAGTGAAATAATCTTGTGCGACGGCGTCGTACGTATTGGCTCCAGATTCCCATAACATGGCTAGCTCCTCTTTCAACAGACTGAGATACAGATTGATGTCGGTACCAGGTTGTTTCAGCCCATGAATTAGCATACTCATTTGTATGTACTTCTTATTCATGCACAGCCATGGAGGGAGGTTGTACAGCCATACAAACACGGGCCAAGTGTTGTGCGTGCTTCTCTGGATACCAAACGATGCTCGCACCAAGCCTGATGTTCCTCAAATCTCCATCAAATTCTAGGAATTCGAGGTCCAATGATTTCCACTGGATAGCATATGAAGGTTGCATCAGCAGCTCGTCCTTTTCGGGGTCATCATCATCTCCTAGATTCTTCCTTTCCACATGCCATCGCATGAGCTTCGCTTCCTTAGGGTCCACGAAATAGTGCTGGAGATGAGGAGTGATAGGAAAGTACCATACCACCTTTCGAGGTGCTTTCTTCCCTTTCTTGTATCGACTCACTCCGCACACCGGGCATGTGGTTTTATCCGTGTCCTCGCCCCGATAAATGATACAATCATTGATGCATACGTGGTATCTAACATGCGGTAGATCGAGAGGACAAATGATTTACTTGGCGTCCTCGATACTAGTTGGACACGTGTTCCCCTTCGGGAGACGATCGTGCCAGAATGCCATCATATTGTCAAAGCTTGCGTCGGTCAATTTGTGTTTTGCCTTCATCTCCATAGCCTTGAGCATTGCATTCAACCGGGTATCATCGGGCCTGCATCCTTCATACAATGGAGTAACCACGTCTTTATCAAGTTGCGCAAGCTTGGCTTTCTCTCTAGCGGAAGCCCTGGCGTTACTCGTCTGCTTGAGAAGCAGCTCTTGCACATAAGGGTCCCGCATCCAGCCTGACATTGTTCCATCATCGTCTACTCCTCCGGCATCTAGATCATCATCATCCCGGTCTGCTACCGCACCTTCACCATCTCCAGGAGACTCTTCATTATCATCTCATTCGTCCTTGCCATGATGATCATCATCATGTTGCCCACCTTCACCGTATCCATCATCTTCGTCATCGCTTATCCAACGAGTGTATCCATCCATGAAACCATGGCGGAGCAGGTGCGCCTGCAGATGCCTGGAATCTGGGTCGATCAACCAGTTGAATTTGCATCTTCTGCACGGACATCTTATCTTCGTATTGTTATTTTGTATCATGTCGGTCGTCGCGTATTTCAAAAATATAGCCATAATGGCTTCGCTCATTATGCGTACCATGGTTGCCTGCGCGGTTTACACGGTACAGTTAGAAGTTTATTAGAACCACATAATCAATGCATGCATGCAATGGTCAACAGAAAATTTCGACATGACCTATCCTAAAATAAGGACCTTTGCAAAATGCCAAAGTCTTGGCAAAATGGAAATGAATCAACATTTTGGCAAAACAAATGGCAACTTATTACACACAAACACAAGAGAGAGAGAGAGAGATCCATACACATGAACACATCATCCTCTCCATACACACATGGGCATCGATCCTCTCCATATACACACACATGAGCATCGATCCTCTCCATACACACATGAGCATTGATCCTCTACATACATATGAGCATACCATCCATATACACATGAACACATCCTTACATGGACAACTTACCGAGATGAGAGACCGATCGAGAAGATGGAAAGGAGAGGTGCGAGACCGAGCGGATGGCGTGTCCGAAAGGATAGCTTCCTCTATTATGTATGTAGCATCCAAGGTAAGTTCTACATGCTAAAAATGGTGAATGAGTGGAGAAATTGAGGTAGGAAGGAGAAGGATCACGACTAGATCTAAGGAGGAAGAAGGAGGGGAAAGTGAAGTGTGGGTGTGGTAGTGGATAGTCACATGTGCAAAGTGGAGATGCCAAAAAGTGGTTGACACATCCGTGGCGTACATGACCTAGTGTGCCACAGAACTTGCCACAACCGTGGCGCACTATGTACACGTGCGCCACGGATGTGTTTGCCCAGTTAGCCAGCAGGACCTGCGGTGGGTTAGGCGTAGCGCACGGGGTGCAAGTGCGCCACGGTTACCCCTCACAACCGTAGCGCACATACCACATGTGCGCTACTGGTATGTGGCATGCGGCCGGCAGGCCCCTAGCCCACACATATCTGTGGCGCACTATCACCATGTGCGCCATGATTGTTCTAGTTACTAGTAGGGCACTGCCCACAGGTGAGCCATGCATGTTTTACCCGTGGGACACTTCAACCACGTGAGCCACGGATGTGCAGATTACCTATAGCAGCGGGTGGGGTTTGTCTTCGCCGGGATCCAGAACTCGTCGGGAGGGACGATCAGAACATTGCTAGAGAAGAGAACATGGATGATGGCTACGGTTTCACCGATTCCCGCGAAGAGTTTGGACCTCGCCCATTGTAGAGCTTGAAGCGCTTCTTGCCCCATGGTGGGTGCGAACTATCGTGGTATTATCGATGAGTACGCCATGAAGGGGTCCTCACAGTGCGTGTTTAGAGACGTGGGGAAGGCGGCAAGTTGGCAGAACCCTACTCCTGCTATAAATCACTATAATGGTAGTACACCGAGTACAGAGATAGGTTCACTATGCGAGGTGTGTAATCGATGATGATTAGTGCCCTAAAGGCTCCCAGAGGTCCGTCTTATTCATTCGCCAGAACCCATGGTTATAGGGAAATATCCTAGCCAGACAGGTTACAGAGTCCTACACTAGTACTAACTAGTCTTCATGTCTTGCACTCTAAGGCTCCGAGCATGTCAATAATTCCATCATAGCCTTCCTTTATCTGGCATGGGCCTCCCTTCTGGATCCGTCTAACTAGGCTACCCAGCAGGCCATGGGCCTTGCTACCAACTGTGGGCCACCCGGGTTAGCCGGATTAGAGACATGCTATGGTGATACCCATTTAGCATATACCCAACAATAAGCAACTAAATTAGCATTGCAATTGGTTTCTGAAAAAATAGATCAAATCAAATGCAACAAAAATTGAAAGTGCCTCATTATCTCATGGCTTTCTCCTCAATCTTTGCTTCTCCCAAAGAGTATTCAAATAAGCAGCTAGTAGCACATAGCAGTTGTTGGAGTTCGGTGCAGAAAATCAAAAATTTACTACACGGCAACCCCAGAAGCCCAAGATATATCTAATAGTAATGCAGTAATGGGAAGGGGATACGATATTCATACTTTTGAAGACCGAGCACGGTTAACGTACCATGAGGAACGTGTATGAAAAAGACGCCCTGATGCTGACCTCGAGGTCACGATGTCCTTGCGGATCCACGAAAACTCCTAGCACCGAAAGCATGGTGCCGCCAGAGGGAGTCACACACGTACGATGCTTGACTTAGTCACCTCAACATGTTCCTCCAGATATCCAACGTCACATTTATAATCACCATATCACTAAGTGACGTTGTGTGCCGTTAAAGTATCCTCGGGTAACATTGATTCGATCTGGTCTCACAGTCTAAGGAAAGAGTCACTATGTTTCCTAAACATCATAACCTGAACTTCATGGCATGATCTTGATACAATGCTATAGATAGGGTATGTTCACCATCTCATTCCCTAATGAAATGATCTCATTTTCAATTAGGAGCCGAGGAACCTTCATGATCAGGAAACCTTTTATCATCAGTTGACCAATGAACTGGTGACTAGAGTTTCACCAGGAACTACTGTTTTTTATATATCACACGTGTATCGATGTTTCCTATCAATACAGTTATAGCATGATACAAAACTTAATCATAAACTTTAGGAAATATGCCATCTAATATTTGACTCTAGGGCATATTCCCTTCAGCAGCAGCAAAACCAAAAGCACACGATGGAGTAGCCAGCCCACAAAGCAACATCATAGTAATAGTACAAAATCAAGGAGAAATGGAGAGAGAGGAAACAGGAGCTCACCCGCCAATGGAGACGAGCCGAGGAGGAGGAGGGGTGTGGGCGATGGGTGCATGGCCCCGCTGGTGGACGAGATGCACGCGAGCGGCTAGGTATCGTGGCTCATCGACTTGCTCTCTGCCACCAACCGCCACGAGGAGATGAAGGGAAGCCACCGGCGGGGCTAAGGAGCACGCGTGGATCCTCCGCACATCTCGGCCCTGGTTGCGGAGCTCTGGACATCTTTGCCTCGTTCTTCTACAAGCACATGCAGGAGAGGACGGACGAGAAGGAAGGATAGTTGCCGGGGGAGGAGGGGCTGGCGGTGGTCGCTCGAGAGGAGAGGTTGCATAAGGGAGGAGGAAGGGCTAGAGGGGGAGATCAGGGGAGTGAATGAGGCGATGAGGCGGCGGGGATATTTTTGCCCAATCTAGGTTTTACTCCTGCTCATCGCATGCTTGCTCACGCAAATTACATGTACCCACATTGTTTGCTTAAATGGATCACCACTCGTCATGGACCTAGTCAGCAATCGAAGAAGTGAAAACGAAAACAACCACATCTCACGGTGGTGAATCAACCCGGGGATGAAAAGACTACAGTTTCCACTGATCCAACGACACAGGTTGGTGTGATACAGAGCCCCTGATAGGCCGAGTTGGCCAGGGGTCTTTATAGGTAGTATGTCACTTGTTTGTTTGGCTTTCATTCTGGATATACGCTGAGAAAGAAAGTTATCAGGAGGAACAACAGTATTATATAGAACCCGGTTATCCCACTACTGAGCTAACAGGCAAGCATCTCCCATGCTTGCATTACATATAGCACCTATGCCTCTATATTTATTTTTGCATCATCGTGTCGCGATTCAAATTGAATTGCAATCCCAAATACTGCACAACCTTTACTTTTAAACCCCACTGAAGCTTATACCTCAAACATATCATCCATTTCTACAGGAATTGATTGAGCCATGTGAGTCGTAGAATTGCATATGTAGGGTTTGTGTGAGTCCGGTTGGATAACAAGGTACCTGAACAACTAAATTGTGTAGTAATAGGATAACTAAAGAAAGAGGCATCATTGGGAAATATATGAGATCTGGTTTTTACCTGCTCACTTGTGTCCCGTAGGACCGAGTACTTGATTTTTTCTCCTTGACTATCGCACTATCCGCATGTGGTACCATGAATCCCCTCCACCTGAGCTCGATTCACGTCTTATTTCTTGGAACCACAAAATAGTTTGGGGCTTTACTACTATCTTGTACTTATGACATGCTTTACTACTTTATTTACTACTATTGCACGTGAAGTGTTTACCTATACTGTTTTGGAAAGCGGGGTGTTTTCCTGATATAGACAAGCCAATCACACTTTCAGGTTCCCAGTCTTTTACCACCATTAGCGCAAACCTCTGGGTCTGTTTTGGAGCCCGGCCGACTTCATCGCGGGTAGCTTAGTGGGGTGCCCCCTAAATCATTTTTGAATCTTGCAAATCCTTTGTCTTGATGCCTCGTTGCTTTTCATTTGGTTTTTCCTGAGGTTGATCGTGCATGTGTTGCTATTTTTGCACCCCTGTAGGATAAATCTTTCTGAATGTCGTGTATGCGGTTATGGATGACTTGGAGCATAATTTTTTGATCATAGATAACTATAACTAAAGTACCATGTTTAACTTGACTAAACATGACTAGCAATTAGTGCAATACTCATGGAATGGTTAATAAAATTGGCAACATACGAGATATTATTTTTCCTTATCATTTGGTAAGCGAGAAGGAGGATGGGATATATTTACTTTATGTTGTTTATATAACTATTGGTTTCTACTTAACGTGCATCTGTCTATATATGGTTAGGCGGATGTTGTAGCGTATCTCTATAGAACTATTATCTATTTATCTTTCGCTGCAATCGCGTCAACCAAGGTTATCCCTTTAGTTACATAAAGACTTGCTGAGTGTGCCCCTAGGGTCTCACACTCTATTGATTAGATTGTCAGGTATATTCATATGAAGACTACTACGTCGATGAGGACGATGATGGAGGCAACGACCCTCTTGCATAGAGATTCCAGGGATGGAGATCTGTGAGATCTGTGGGCGGGAATGTGCTTATTTTCTATGGCATCTTATGCCGATTTGACTCTTACTCCGTATTCGGATCTGTGTTTTTTACTTACACTTGATAATTTTTTGAGTTATATATGAGGATATAATCCTAAAATATTATTACTACTATCTATATAATTTGGTTCTTGTCATAATGGCGTTACAACATATTTCTATTTTTTTAGATGGAATAGCTCTGATCTACTCTTGTATGTCACTGGCGTGCATATTCACTTGTGTATGCTAGACTCGCAGCCATCCAGTCACGTTTATCGCACTCGAAGCTATAACCATGAATCTTGGGGTGGATGGTTGGCTGGTACCGTGTCCTGCCATTGCAGCCTGCTTGTGGGCGGCCTCCACGGTAGTACGTCCTCCTCATATTTGGGTTATACCGGCTTGTGATTTAGAAACATGAGGTCCGGGGATTACAAATCTGAGGCGATCTTGGCGGAGTCGTGGGAGGGGTTCTAAGGCTCGTCGTCGAAGGGGAGTTCAGGATCCTGCTCGCCTCTGCTTCCTCTGTCTATGAGTAGTTGTTAGTTGTTTCTTTCAGGGTGGAAATCCTAAAAAAAGGCTGACCTTCTCAAAGGTCTATCCCATGTATCGTCAACACGCCAAGTGGCATCTTCTCCTTCACAAGGGACTCCTAGTAAGGCTCTGCATGCTTGACAAGTGTTGCAACGGGAAGAAAAGAGGGGTTATGATGAGAGAGAGTGAGACTAAGGAGGACGAGAGTACACATTTCACTTTTTATTTTTCAAATCCGATGATAAAAAACAAAATATTTTGAGAACCGGTTTTCCAAATTACAAATTGTTTTCATTTTTGAGATCCTCGTGCTGAGAGCTTCAAAACAAGATCCCATGTTCTTAGGTTTTGAACAACTTTTTTTGTACTTTTAAAACCGTTGCTGTCGTGGTATTGCCGATGAGTACGCCATGGAGGGGTCCTCACAGTGCGTGTTTAGAGACGTGGGGGAAGGCGGACGATTGACAAGTACGAGGTAACACAGCTTACCTAGGTTCAGATCCCACGATGGTGGCGGAATCCTACTCTTGCTATAAATCACTATAAGGGCAATACGCCGAGTTACAGAGATAGGTTCGTTGTGCGAGGTTGTATGAATCGATACTAGGTTGTCTGAAGTTGTGTCTTAAAGGCTCCCATAGGCCTGACTTATATAGTCGCCAGGTCCTAGGGTTACAGGGAAAAGTCCTAGCCGAATAGGTTATAGAGTCCTACACCGTCTATTACTAGTCTTGTGTATCTTGCACTCCAAGGCTCCAGGTACGTCGGTGACTCCAACCGTAGCCTTCCTTTATCCGGCATGTGCCTCCCTTATGGATCCATCTAACTGGGCCGCCCAGCAGGTTGTGGGCCATGCTACCAACTGTGGGCCACTCGGGTTATCCGGATAGGAGACATGCTATGAGGATACCCATATAGCATATCCTAAATAGTAGCCCCCGGAGAACTCCGAGATCTTGCACCATCTTGCCTCTTTGTGTGGAATGCTCCGTCTAGATGGATGTCGACAAATCGTCAAGCAATATCTTGTAGTCCTCCCAAAGAACCCTGCAAGGTTTTCTTCGTCTTTAATATGTAAGTCGGAGAAATGCTGAATCTTCCATCGTACTCTTCCGTAGCTGGACTAGATCCGTCCATGCCGGAATCTTCTGATGTGACGGCTCATCTGCCTATGTCAGCTAGGACGACGTAGGCTTAGGTCAGCAACGCCTCGTAACTCACACATGCAGAGAACGCAATCATGTCCGATTTTCCCGCGCGAGCGATACGAACCGTTGGCGGCGATGGTTGGAGACGTGGCGAAATTTCCGCGCACGTTCCTGAACACGTCGTCTACACGGCAATCGTCCGATCAAGCTGCACGAATCTTGACGCTGGAGATGATAAATAGTAACCGTAGTGGAATTTCTACCTTTTACCTCATTCTCTCCTTGCGTCGTCTTCTTCCTCCAGCGCATGCCCCCTCGAGCTCTCCGCGTCGAACTCGCGAAAAACCCTAACCTCAATCCGCACCAGTCACATCCAATCTCTCTCCATGGCCAGTAGCAGCACCTATCCTTCCATGGCACCGTCGAGCGAGGCCGCGGTGAAGCCGGTGATCTCTATCGTCGTGCCCCCAGAGGGCTTGGTCATCCCTGCCTCGGCGGTGATTGAGTCCACCGACGGCAACCACAATCTGGCGGCGCTGGAGCCGTTGGAGGAGGAGCTAGATTCGCACAAGGGTGACTGGCGTGGCTCAGATATCACCGACCATGACATCCAAGAGCTGATCGCCGAGGGCTACCTCCCTGCGACGGAGGGGCTCGCCTAGCGGGCGGCGCCGGCCGGCGAGGTGACACCTTCTCCCCAAGCCGGAGAAAAGGTGTACCTCAAAGCCCAACTGGTACGCGGCGTCTCCCTGCCCATCTCCAACTTCTCCCTCTCCGTCTTAAACCACTATAGAGTCCAGCCCTAGAATCTTTCTCCCAACAGTATCTTAGCGCTTAACAACTATGCGGCGCTCTTCGAGGGTTACTTAGGGATAAAGCCTAGGCTAGACCTCTTCGTGTACTTCTTCACCGTCAAACGTGAAGCCGGAGCTAGTAAGGAAGAACTTAGAAATTGCGGCACCATAAGCTTTAAGATCCGACCTGGTCGGCGGTTCCCCGACATCGTCGGCCACGAGTCCTGAAAAAATTGGCAACGGACGTACTTCTACGGCCCAGACATTCCTCTAGCTAGCCGACAAGTAACGTACCCGGACTTCGTTGACGGAGCCGCCGCTGAAGCCTCGTCATGGAGATCCCAGGCCTCCCTTCCCTCCGACCTCGATGCTTCCCGCGCCATAAGGCGGATAAAATGGTTCGTAGAGACAGGTTTGACCGGCTTGGACCTAGCCATGTGCTGGTTCATCAGGCGAATCCAACCTCTGCAGCACCGCGCGAAGCTCATGCACGAGTATACTAGCGATAGAAGGGATAGCCTCTGCATCTCCGTGGACAACTTCTCGAGCGACTCCGTCAAGCTCCGCCTTAAGGACATCGTCAAGCTGAAGGACAAGAAGCGTGGCTTCACCATCACCTACGACATGTTCGTAGACGGCAAGTGCCCAAAGGTAGGTATTTATTTTCCGTGTATGACATATACTCCAGTTCTTCCGTCTTACAAACGTCAACTCATCTAACACGATGACTTCTCACTTAACAGCTTAGCGATCTAGAGGAGGACAACCTGGTTACCCAAATCTATGATCCAAAGATGAAGGAAGTCACGGTCGTGTCCGACGACGATGCTCCGTTGGCGCGAAAGCGGAAGAGCTCCACCTCTGACGCTGCCGACGGAGGCAAGAAGAAGAAGATGGAGGGTGGAGCCTCCAAGAACCGCCGCCCTGGAGGCGGAAAAGAGAAAATTTACTGGGATCCCCTTTGCCAAAGCAACCCCACTTGTGTAAGCTTCTCTTCCTCCGACATTGTCTATTTATCTGTCTTGCTCCTGTACTTATGCATTTTGCACGTTTCAGGAAGAAAGTCACGACCAGCCTCAAGAAGACCTCCAAATTGGGGGCTTCTAGAACCATCAAGGACATGCTGCATCACGACGCATCTCCCGCCATCGCCCCTACCACTCCCTCCGTCAAGCCTTCATCCGTCCTGACAAGCTCACAATCTAAGGAGGCATCTGGACCTTCCGCCATGGAAGTGGACTCAGGTGCCTCTACCGAGGTTGCTGTCGTCGGCGAGCAGGCGACGCAGGAGAGTGACGCCCACCAAATGGTTGAAGCTCCGGCTAAGGATGCCATCGGTGGCGGTAAAGCGGTGGTGGAAGCAGGTACCTCTATCATTGGTGGCGCCCTCGCACCCAAGAAACCATAGCCTATCCAAAGATAGTTTATCCGGTACTTACACCGGGTAGCACTGCTTTGGTCCCTGGTGCGGCACCGACATCTCTGACGTGCGGTCTAGAGGAGCTCCGCCGGCAAGCAGAAATCTTGCAAGGAAACAGCGAATCCTTTGGCAAGTTGTTGGCTGAGAGTGCTACAAACCTCAAGATCATCGCACTTGTAAGTTTTATTTGTCTTTTGCATTTCATATGAGTATCCCACTGTAGCCCCCGAGGATGTAGACGGAAAAACCATAGGTTTTTGCATCTATATGCTCTAAGAGTGACTAAGTTAGAAAACCTCTCACTGTAGCCCCCCAAGCATGTAGTTGGAATGAAATGTTTCGACTAGATGCTTTAAGAGTAGCATACGCAGTGTTTATAAATTTCCATACTGTAGCCCCCAAGCCTCTAGTTGTAATTGAATTAGTTTCGACTAGATGCTTAAAGAAAAAGCTAAGCATATATCTGAGTTAAAAACTTTGTACTGTAGCCCCCAAACCTCTAATCGAAAACTGAATTAGTTCCGACTAGATGCTTAAAGAAAAGCTAAGCAGAATGCTAAGTCAAAAACTCTCGCTGTAGCCCCCGAGCGTCTAGGTGGAAAATTTCCGGCTAGATGCTCCAAGCAGACCAAACAGCGTTTTAACTTTGACCTTTTTTCCATAGAACGAGAGTGCTCGGAGGGGCATGGCCAATGACAAGTACCATAAGATGCGCGCAGACCTGGAAGCTGAAAAGGGTAAAACTTCCTTCTTGAAGGAACAGATCACCAAGAGCAAGCGTCTATTTTCTTTTTCGCATTCCTCCTTGGTATTGTGTCCATATTCTTCGAGTACTCACTATGTACTTTGCTTTCTCCAACTTGCATAAACCATCGCCAAGGCCAAGAATATTGTCGAGCAATCCAAGCACATTCAAGAGCTGGATAGCGAGAACAAAATTCTTAAGCAGGAGAGGAAGGACATGCTAAAAATGCATGAGGAGTCGATGAACGCCCTGCAGGACTCCGCCACCGAGTAAATCAATCTCTTGAAGGAGGAGATTGCGATTTTAAAAGATCAGAAGCAAGCTGCCGATGAGCAGAATCAACGCCATAGCGAGGCGTATAAGCTCCTCCAACAAGAGAAAGAATCTTTGGCGGACACCCTCTGGCAAGCTGAGGCCAGCATCTTCAGTAAGTTTCTCCGTCTTGGATTTCTTTAGTCTGGGTATTTTGAATTGTTGAACTCATGCGCTCCTTGTCGGAATTTGCACCTCCTATGGGTTTAATCCGATCGCCCCCTCCAGCCAAGGAATGCATGGTTCTTGCCGGCAACTTCATCAACACCGCCATCACGCAAGCCAAGGAGATCACCAAACCCCTCCAAATAAATATCAAGGCATCGGACTCCATGGTGAAGTACTCGGAGATTCTGCGCCGAGCCCCCGAGCGTATCACAAGCTGGAAAGCTTCATGTGCATGGGCTGGCGCAAGGATGGCGCTGTCAATGGTGAAGGCACTCTATGAAGATGTCGACATCGACACGGTGACCTCTGGCATTCCCGACGTAGACGACGATGGAAAAGAGATTAACCATGAATCCATCTTGTCGTCGCTCGCGGGCTATGACACCAGAGTTTCCGAGTTGGTAGACGTCAACGTCTTTGTGCCAATGAACACCATCGACAGCGGCAACCAAGGTTCCTCTGAGTCCGACCATAGCGCCGACTTCGAGGGTGGTTCTCCAGCTGGTGATGATGCTGCTTCCAAGTCACCTGCGCCAAAGGAATGAAGATCAACTTTGTAATATTTGTTTCACCTTTGGTGCATATGCGGAAAAAACTTGTTTATGTAACTTAAGGAGGAAAACAATAGTTGTTATTTCCTGCTGCTCAAGAACTAGTTTCCAACATGTATATATTTTTAAGCAAGTGCTGGCTTATCCATTACTTTGGTTCTTATGCTTGACTTTTCGTGAGCCGGAAGACTCGTTGTTGGAACCATGCACTCAGGTGATGATGCCCAATGGCACCGTCAATAACCTAAGCACAAAATCACCGACAATAAGTGTCGAAAGTCACTACTCCAGAATCCACATAAAAACAACAAAGAACGTGTAGACCAGAAAACTTAAGCTAACGCCCGTAGGCAGAATTTTCACAAGTGCAATCGCAAAGCTTGTGCATAAAAGGTTTTACATGATCCAAAAATGAACACTAAAGAAGGTAAAAGACTCAAAAATATGAGTAAACCAAAGAGCTTTACTTCATTGATCATATAAGAGGTACACAATTAGATAGAAAATGCTAAGTGTAAAAAGGACGTAGATGTGCTATGTTCCATGGCCGATCAAGCTTCGGGTAGTCATCATCCGGGTCACGTCGCTTACGCTTATGATCCTTGTTGGGTCTATCCTTCAGTTCACGATTGTCAACAAGGTAGTAAGACCCATTGAGTAGCACCTTGCTTATGATGAACGGTCCTTCCCATGGCGGGGATAATTTGTGTGACTTCTTCTGCTTAAGCCGGAGCACCAGATCCCCCTCTTTAAACGAGCGATGCTGAACGCGGCAACTATGGTAGCTGCGTAGCTTCTGCTGGTAGATGGCGGATCTTTGGCATGCCAAAATGCGCTCCTCCTCGAGAAGGTCCACATCTAGGCGTCTGGATTCTTCAGCGTCATCTTCGTCGTAGGCGGCAACTCTTGGTGCATCGTAGAGGATGTCGGAAGGTAGGATGGCTTCTGCTCCATATACCATGAAGTAAGGGGTGTAGCCGGTGGATCTGTTGGGTGTAGTTCGTAAACTCCATAGCATAGATGACAATTCTTCCGCCCAGGCTCCAGCTGCTCTATGTAGCGGTGCCTCAAGAAGTGGCTTGATTCCCTGCAGAATTAATCCATTAGCTCGCTCAACCTGACCATTGGACTGTGGGTGTGCCACAGATGCAAGGTCAAGTCGGATGTCTTTCTCCCAACAATAAGCCTCCACTTCTCCGAGTGACAAGTTACTACCGTTGTCGGTGATAATGCTATGTGGGAGACCAAATCTCACCACTAGATCCCGGACAAACCTGAGGGCAGTTGCTCCATCAAGCTTTCTAATGGGTTTAGCTTCTATCCATTTAGTGAATTTATCAACTGCTACAAGCAGATGCGTAAACCCACAAGGTGCCGTCTTTAATGGTCCTACCATGTCTAGCCCCCAGACTGCAAACGGCCAAGTTATTGGTATCGTTCGCAATTCTTCAGCAGGAACATGTGGTTGTCGGGCATAATACTGGCATCCCATGCATGTCTCAACCAGCTTGCCGGCGTCCTTCTTCGCGGTCAGCCATTAGAAGAAGGCTTTCGCGACCAACGACCGAGAAGCGGCGTGATGCCCGCAATCTCCGAGGTGGATTTCGCGCAGGATTTTCATACCTTCTAGCTGGGAAATACACTTTAGGTATACACCAGTAGTGCTCCTTTAGTAGAGTTACCCATTGATTATGTATAACCCTTTGCTCGTCGTACTATTTGCCGTCTTTCGACTTCGTCGTCGGGCAAAGTTCCATGTTCGAGATATTCCATGAACAGTTTTGTCCAAGCCGGAGGGACCTTGGTCACTATGTTGACGAAAGAGTCAACTCTGTCCGGGTTGTCGATGTCGGATCCCTTCACAGATGGTGTGCGCAGGTGTTCTAGGAAAACTCCTGGCGGAATTTGCTTGCGCCCTGATCCAAGCTTAGACAGCAGATCAGCCGCCTCATTTTTTTCCCTAGGCACATACTTGACTTCGTAGCCCAAGAAGCACTTGGTTATCCCGTCCACTTCGTCTCGATATGCCGCCATCATAGGGTTCCGCGCATTCCAGGTGCCAGCCACCTGCTGGGCAACCAAGTCGAAATCTCCACAGCAAACTATGCGCTTGATGCCAATATCCTTGGCTACACGTAGCCCGTGAATGAGTGCTTCATACTCCGCCATGTTGTTTGTAGCCTCGAAGTGGATCTGCAGAACGTAGTGTAGCTTGTCTCCTGTTGGTGACTGTAGCAATACACCAGCCCCCGAGCCGTTGAGCAGCTTTGATCCGTCAAAGTGCATCACCCAGTACTCTGGTTCCGGCAACGAAGTAGCATCTGGCATCTCCGTCCAATCTGCAACAAAATCCGCCAAGGCTTGTGACTTGATAGCGTCGCGTCTCTTGTAAGTGATCTCGAAGGCGGCAAGTTTAATGCCCCACTTCGCGACCCTTCCTATAGCGTCGTTGTTCTTGATTATGTCGAACAATGGAGTCTTGCTCACCACTATGATTGGGTGCTCCTGAAAGTAATGCCTCAGCTTCCGAGAAGCAAGGAATACTCCATAAGGTATCTTCTGGTAGTGCGGGTAACGCTGCTTGGACTCCGTCAAGACCTCGCTCACATAGTAAACTGGTCGTTGAACTTCGTGCTCATAGCCTGGTTCCTTCCGCTCTACTACGACGATGATGCTGATTACCCGGTTGGTTGCCGCCATGTAGATTAACAGGGGCTCACCAGGCTCGGGTGCTGCAAGGATAGGCGCTGAGGAAAGAATCTCCCTGAGCTGCTTCAATTCTGCATCTGCTTCATCCGTCCACGTGAATTTGTCCGCCTTCTTCAGCAACTTGTATAGCGGCAGAGCCTTCTCACCAAGTCGGCTGACGAACCAACTAACTGTTGCAACACAACATGTTAGTTGTTGAATGTCCTTTAGGCACGTCGGACGGTTTATGTTTAAGATGGCCTTGATTTTCTCCGGTTGACCTCGATTCCGCGATGGGAAACGATGAAACCCAACAATTTGCCGGCTGGAACCCCGAAGACGCATTTCTTAGGGTTAAGCATCATGTTGTATTTCCGGAGATTATCAAAGGTTTCTTTTAAGTCGGAGATTAAGTCGTTTGACTTTTTGGACATCACCACGATATCGTCCACATAGGCGTGAACGTTCCGACAAATTTTGTCGTGAAGGCAACGTTGCATTGTCCGCTGGTACTTAACACATGCGTTTTTCAGCCCAAAGGGCATCGTAACGTAGCAAAACATGTTGTATGGAGTAGTGAACGACGTGGCCAATTGGTCCGACTTCCTCATCTTGGTATGGTGGTATCCTGAGTATTCATCGAGAAAACACAAAAGTTCTGAGCCAATCGTCGAGTCAATGACTTGGTCAATGCGAGGCAAAGCAAACGGATCTTTGGGACATGCTTTGTTCAAGCCGGTGTAATCAACGCACGTTCTTAATTCATTGGTTCCCTTTTTGGGGACAAGTACAGGATTGGCCACCATTGGGTGTGAAGGACTTCTCGGATAAATCTAGCCTTAAGTAACCTAGCTATCTCTTTGCCAATGGCGCGTCTCTTCTCATCTCCAAAGCGGCGTAGAGGTTGTTTCACTGCTTTGGATTTTGGATCAATGTTTAGGCTGTGCTCAGCAAGTTCCCTAGGTACAACTTTCATGTCGGCGGGTTACCAGGCAAAGATGTCCCTATTCTCACAGAGGAACTCGACGAGCGCGCTTTCCTATTTGGGATCCAGGTTCGTCCCAATGGCGGTGACCTTGGAGGCATCGCCTACCACAAGTTCCACCAGCTTGGTCTCGATGGCGGCCTTGAACGCAGGAGTGGATTCGGAGATCTGCTTCTTCGACGCGGGCATCTCTGAGTCATCGACCTTGCTCTGGATCTCTTTGAATTCTTCACTGTATAGGACAGCTTCTGCAACGGCTGCTTCATTAATCTCGCAGTCCCTTGCCTTGGTAAAGCTTCCGGATACGGTGATGACACCGTTTGGTCCGGGTATCTTGAGTTTGTTGTAGACGAAGCATGGCTTGGCCATGAACGTGTGGAATATGTCGCGGCCAAATATGACGTGGTACATGCTCTTGAAGGGGACCACCTCAAAGGTCATGCGCTCTTGGCGGTAATTGTTAACATCGCCAAAGGCAACCTGAAGTGTAATGCACCCAAGGGACCGAGCCTCCCGACCAGGAACTATGCCGTGGAAGATGGTGTTGGTCCGCCTTAGGTTTGCCTCCGTCAAGTTCATCTTCTGCAGTGTATCCAGGTACATGATGTTGACGCTGCTTCCACATCCACCATACACTTGGTGAACTCTATGCCGTCAATCAAGGGGTTGATGACCATGGCATACTGGTTCTCCGTAGGTATAAGGTCTGGGTGGTCCATCCTATCCCAAGTGATTGGAACCTCCGACCAGCGTAGGTACTGGGGAACTGGGGGGGGAGTAGCCATCAGGATCCTCAGAGAGGTCTTCTGTTGTCGGACGGTGGGGGTGCCAAGGAAAGTGTGGTAGACTGGAGCCTTCTTCACGAAGGGGTTCTTGCCCTTGTCGTCGCTCTTGGCGTCGTGCTTGGGGTCAACGTCCTCGTCCATGTCACTTGAATCCTTGGACTCCTCCTCCTTCTTCTTCCCCTTGCCCTTGCCTCGCAGTCTGTTCTTCCGACTTTGCTTGTAGCCGGACTAAGTCTTCCTTGAGGTCGTTGACGAACTTGTAGTGTCGATTGGTATGGGTGGCCTTGCCGTTGATGTCGAGATGTACGAGGCACAGCATATCGCGGTACTCCTTGTAGGTTTGGGGAATGCGAAGCGGCGCCGAGGTAGTATCACTTCCTCGTTGCTGCCCACGACCAGCTCCTCTTCCTCGGCCATGTTGTCTGCCATCGCCTCGTCCTGCAAAAGTCATAGCGCCCATGTCGGTAGATTGCTTTTCTTCTGGAGTGGTTTTCCGCTTTGTACTGATGTTCCTCCGAGCTTGAGTTGGGACGGACGTTGCTGGCAAGGAGCCACGAGCATCGTCGGTGGCGGCTGCAAACTCACTAGCCAACTGAATCATCTGGTTCAAGTCGAGCTAGTGATTGTCCTGCAAGCGCTTCAGCTTATGTCGGAGCAACGTGCCCCTTTCCAACCCATCGATGAAGGCGGCCATGGCGGTCTGAGCGTGCACTCCTGCGCAGGAATTCTTCATATCCAGCCAGCAGGAGAGGTAGGCACGAGATCTCTCGTCTTTCTCTTGCACGCACCGCTGTAGATCGCCCACAGTGCAGGGACGCTTGTATGTACCTTCAAAGTTTTTGGTGAACGCTTCTTGCATGTCCAACCAATTGTAGATAGATTTCTCCGGCAAGTTGTCGATCCATTGACGGGCCGTGCCCGCCAACATTAATAGGAGGTACTTGACGGCGATGTTGGGGTTGCCTCCGGTGATCTCCACCGCGTTGCCGTAGTCCTGTAACCATGTGGCTGGCTTGGCGGTGCCGTCATAAGGCTTGATGGTATTATCAATCCGGAAACCGTTGGGGTAAGTTGCGGACCGTATTGCGGGTCCAAAGCAACGTGGTCGCAGGTATGGTCCTTCCCGGGCCTCGTGGATCTTATCGATCCACGAACGTGCATCGTACGGCTCCGGGTTCTTCTTCTTCTTGTCGACAGGGGATGGGCTGCGTGAATGACGCGGGCCTCCTCCGCCATGGTGACTGCTTGGTGGTGACGGAGGCGGTGGTGGCGGTGGGTTAGCCTTCTTGCTGTTACCCTCATGCGACGCCTCACGCCTGTCACAGTTGCTTGTCGGACGCGGAGGGTCATGGTGTGACCTGCTCCTGTGTCCTTGGTTGCGCTCCCCGTCATGATGGGTCTGCCCCGCGTTGTCGCGGATGACGATGCCGCACTGCTTTGGTGGGGGCATATCCGTACAATGGTGAGCTTTGTAATCTTCGTGATGCCGAGGGGATCGGGGCGGTGGCGATGGGCAACGAGTTCAGGCCTTTTCTCTGTGGTTGGAGGATATGGGGATAGCATCCCTCCGTCTTTGTTCTGATGAACCCGTCTGAGACCTGACATCAAGAGGAGATCTGTCCCTTGGCGGTTTATACTGGCTAGATTAGCAGAGCGCTGGGTCGGACTCAAGCCTCTGAGAGGTAACCTTTTCCTGCTGCTTCACTGCCTTGGCCACTAGGTCATAGACCTGTTCCACTGCCTCGGGCGATCTATCCTGCTCCAGAAGGGTCTTGGCGACGGCGAGGTTAAGGAGTGGGGTGGGCATCACCTACTTGCCTTCACTGTCAATGTATGGCTTGGCTTGTGCCGGCTTCGAGGGAGCCCATCCTAGGTTGCGCCGTACACCGGGATCGTTGATGACGCGAGCCGGAGCTTTCTTGGCCTTCTGCTGCTGCAACAAAGTCTTGTACTCGGCCTCCATTACTCTAGCTTTTTCTATGGACTTCTACACATTGACCAGATCTCGATCTAGCTTAGCGCCTTGCTCCGCGATGGCATGTGCTTCCTCCAGCAGCTGCTGGCACTTCTCGTCAAGTTGGGTCACGTTCCGGATATGAGCTACGGTCAGTGGCTCGACGAGGAGATTGACGTACATCACTCTATCAGCCGGAGTAACTTGGGCTGCTGTAGACGTAGATGCCAGAGGCGGCAAGTTTGTGGTGTTGTTGTTGCTCGGGCCGGTGCCGAGTTCCTGCGGCTGCTGCACTGGGTTAGGCGGAGGAGGCATGACCTTTGCGCGATCATCGTCAGCAGCAATAAGTGGCCCCTTCCCCTTCTCCAGCGTTGTAGGCGGAGCTCGTCCGGGTTGATCTTCATCCATCGTCGTTCCGATGGTGACGAACACCCCTCGAGATGTGACGGCGTCGTTGGCTTGCTCGCCGCGCGTGTATTCCTTCTCCATCTCCTGCATGGCAGAGTCTAGCTCTTCTGGACTAAAATCTATCTCCTCTGAATCTGCACTGAAGTCAGCATAGAGCGCGTCAATAACAGAGTCGGAGGGTGCCAGGACTTCCTCGATGACGGGCGGTGGAGGTGCAACAGCAGCGACGATGACTGGAGGTGGCGGCGCAGCTGCGACGATGGCGGCCGGAGGCGGTGGTGGCGATGGCTGAATTGGAGGATCTCCGTCAATGAGCGCAAGCGCTTTCTGGGCTGTTGTGTCAGCCTCCGCGTAGTTGTTGACGGTGCTCACCATCTGTTCAAGGGTAAGGCGTCATGTTGCCTGCTGCCGTCTTAGAGAATGCCGGATAAGCGTGCCACGGTCTAGTCCTTCCACGAAGTGATACAAAGCGTTATCATCGGGGTAGTGGGCCAGATCGGCTCATATACGGAGCCACCTGGCCAGGTAATCGCGGGGGTTTTCGCCTTCTCTCTGAACGCAGCGCGCCAGATCGAAGATGGTAACCACTCCGACGAACTTGGATCTCTACTGTCCAGACGCACGGGCGAAGCCGGCGGATTTGCAGTGATCTTCCACCTTTATATCCTGCACAGGGGCGGTTTGGGTGGGCCTTGAATTTTTCCGATCTTTGCTGGCAAACTCCGGAGAGAGATCCGACATCGATCCTTCTGCGAACGTATCCTGCCCGTAGGCGGTCCGTGCGGGCCTTGATGTTCCTCCGACTCCCAGGGAACTAGTGCCCGAGTCGGTTTCGCCAATGAAGAGATGGATGACTCCGATAGGAACGATCGAACACCGCGTAGGGTTCGTCTTCGTCGGGATCTAGAACTCGTCGGGAGGGACGATCGGAACATTGCCAGAGAAGAGAACGCGATCGATGGCTACGGTTTCGCCGATTCCCGCGAAGATCTTGGTCCTCGCCCGCTGAAGAGCCTGAAGCGCCTCTTGCCCCACGGTGGGCGCCAACTGTCGTGGTATTGCCGACGAGTACGCCATGGAGGGGTCCTCACATTGCGTGTTTAGAGACGTGGGGAAAGGAAGACGGTTGACGGTTACGAGGTAACACAGCTTACCCAGGTTCAGATCCCACGACGGTGCGGAATCCTACTCCTGCTATAAATCACTATAATGGCAATACGCCGAGTTACAGAGATAAGTTCGCTGTGCGAGGTTGTATGAATCGATACTAGGTTGTCTGAAGTTGTGTCTTAAAGGCTCCCATAGGCCTGACTTATATAGTCGCCAGGTCCTAGGGTTACAGGGAAAAGTCCTGGCCGGACAGGTTATAGAGTCCTACAGCGTCTATTACTAGTTTTGTGTATCTTGCACTCCAAGGCTCCGGGTACATCGGTGACTCCAACCGTAGCCTTCTTTTATCCGGCATGGGCTTCCCTTCTGGATCCATCTAACTGGATCGCCCAGCAGGCCGTGGGCCATGCTACCAACTGTGGGCCACCCGGGTTATCCGGATAGGAGACATGCTATGAGGATACCTATATAGCATATCCCAAACAGTTGCGTTCGTACTTTAGATTACTTCAGTTCTGTATTTTTTATACTTTGGGTTCTTAATGTACTTTACACTTGGGTTACTATATCTTTGTACTTCCGCGTATTTTGAAAGTGAGTACACTTGTACTTTTCTGTACTTTGGCCTTAGTATTGTAATACTTTCATGTACGCTCTGAGTATAGTTGTATTTTGGTGTGCTTCAGTGGTGAGTACACTTGTACTTATGTGTACTTTGACTCTTATTACAGTTGTTGTTATGCGTACTTCGACTCTTACTATATTTGTACTTTCGCATACTTCAGACTGAGTAGAGTTATACTTTCGTATATTTCGACTTTGAGTACAGTTGTACTTCTGCTATACTTTGTCTGTGAGTATAATTATACTTTCGCGATCTACATATACTTGTACCTCCATGTACTTTACCTGTTAGTATAGTTGTTGTTCCGTGTACTTTGACTTTTAGTACATTTGTGCTTTCGGATACTTAGCCTCTGAATAGAGTTGTACTTTCGTGTATTTGGACTTGGAGTACAACAACTTTACTTTCGTAGTACTTTGCAGTACTTTGCCTGTGAGCATAATTATACTTTCGCACACTTTGCCTCTTAGAACACTTGTACTTCTATATTTTGATGTGCCTTGATGCGAAGAGAAACCGAGCCGCAAAACGCACTACGACAAATTGGGGAACGATAAAGGGGCGCTATGACCGATGCAGCCCCTTCAAGATGTTTATGAAAATTTGATGTGCCATAGGCGCATTGATTCGAGGCGAAGCCAGAGTGGTAGAATGCACGACACAAAATGGAAAAAAGAAAAAAAATGCACACGTACACGCCAATTAAACTAAGAAGGAAACTGGTTTGCTGGAAGAGCGACACGTGTTGTACAGAGGAGAGCCCACGCACAGAAACAAACCTTGCTGAAGGTCTCCCCTTTTCTAGCTTCAGGTCCATCGAATGTTTGTGGAGGGGGCTGGTAGTATGGGTTGTCATTGTCGTTCGGGGCCTCTGCGGTTCGCCGTCCACACCAAGTAGGCCAGCCAGCACGGTAATCCGCTAGGCTGTGATTAAGCGGCGGCGACAAATCTCCTGGGCTAAGAAAACTTTTTTCCAGAGAATCCTGGGCTAGATGCTCAAAGAGCCAGGATAATGTTGCACGAACATGTGACATGCTGCTCATTTCCCAAAAGAGTTTGACAGGCTGCTCTTCTCTTCATGATAGACCATCACATTCTGTCAGGCTCGACGTTTGTACAATACTCCATATAGTTTTTGTTCCAGGTAAAGATGTTTCCCCCTCGTCTGGCGACTAGGGTTTCCGTACTACAGCGGTGATCTCTGATCCCCGGCGGTAGGACATCATGTTCCGAAGATCGGATCGGCCCCTTCCCCTCTGCAGGGTGCGCTCCTTGGGCTGACCAAGGGGTCGACGCGTGCGACTTCCCGGCCTTCGTGGTGCGTCTCGATCTAGCGTTAGGGTTTTTGATAGGGATGGCGATGCAAGAAAAAAGAGAAGCAAGCGGTGGGGCTGGCCAGGGAGGGTCAGAGCCAGCGCTGGAGGATCTGCTGAAAAGTTTGGATCTTAAAGGTGAGGATATTGATGGTTTCTTTGAAGATCTAAGAGTTATACACATAAGGAACTCCTTGCGGTTTACTAGTAGAGATATTTAAATATGTAAAATCTTAAAGGTGAGGATCATCTGGAGAAAATTTTGAAAGCGCAAATAAGGAACTCCTTGCGGTTTATGATGGGAAACCGGGAATATGATGGATCTTAAATATGCTTTATGTGAAAAGTTTGGATCTTAAAGGTGAGGAGATAGTAATATGTAAAATCCGGGAAAAAGTTACATGCAGAGTAAAACAAAACAGAGGGAGTATCTTAGATGTTCAACATTGTACTTCCCTAACACGTCGTCCTGACGCGGCTGAATCTTGCGAGGTGTCGAGGTCGAGCTGTTGTGCTCAGGCCAACAGCTCAGGCGGTGGGGAGTGGGGCTGTGCTACTGGAGAGAGCAACTGAGCGTTCAAGCAGTGCATACAAAAAGGCCACGGAAGAGTTGGGACACATCAGAGGGCAGAGGATCACCGCAAGTTCAAGTTGCAACAGGATCACGGCAAGGTCAAGTTGCAACAGGATTTTCAAGCAAAGACTAAAGTTAAGTATTCAGTTGCGGTTCAAAAAGTTAAGAATCATCTCAAGAAACAAACAAACTGCCTTACAAAGTTTAGAATTCATCTGTTGTTCAAAAAGAATGTTAAGGATTCAGTACTCATGATTCATAATTATAGGAAGTAATAGATATTGTTGCGATACACATAAGGAACTCCTTGCGGTTTACTAGTAGAGATAAAAAAAACCTTACAATTAACCGAAAATAACTGAAGGTTAAGAAGATACATGTATGGACTAACAGGAAGAATCTAAAGGAAGAACCGCAAATCCGCAATGATTTACCACAGTAGTCTCATACTGGCACATTAAGATGTAATGCCTGCCATAAGAAGTCCCAGGTGACCACACCAAGTGATATGCTATGCTTCTTACTTAGAGAACAGCCAGGTGACGAACATATTGTTTCACAGCACACACTCGATGTTGAGGCTTCCAACGTTGTAACGCTTGGACATGTGTTTGATCATCTGGAGAGAGCTCCCATCATCGTTGCTGGGCTTAACCTCCAGGCCAGTGAAGACAGCAGACTCGTTCTCATCAGTCTCCTCGTCTGAAGAGTAATCATCTGAAGAGTACGGGCAAGTGCGCAGCGTGGTTCCAAAGAAGGTGGCAACACAAAACTTGCCTAAGCCAAGGTTCAACAGGTGCAGCTGTGTTGGCGACCACTTCTTACCCTCTGGCAGATCGAGATAGTCCAAAGTAAGCTGTGGAATTGGTGGGTGTGCAGAGTCCATGGCAGAGAGGTCTAAAGCACATAAGCTAGAGAAGGGGTTGCTGGCTGAGAGACCAAACCAGAGGTTGAGCTCAGGGACATACTCAGCCCTGCCAAAGAAGGGCAGTACCCAGTCTGCAACTCGTCTCCATCTAAGGCTGACTGTATCAAAGGTGTAGGTGCCAATGCCCTCATCTTGCAAGGATGATATGCATATGGTGGAGCGGTTAACCACCGCATAAGAATACAAGTCAGGGGCTATTTCTGGATCACGAAAAAAGGGGCGGTGGTGGCAGAAGATTCCAGCGCCACTGCTTCTTGTGGTATGAGAGGACCTCAAAGCAGCGATCGATTTTGGTGGTGGGGGACAGGTCCAAGATGTACAGAGACTCATGTTCATTCGTGGGGTCAACTGGATCGGCTTGGGTTATGGGGAGGGAAATGACATTCGGTCTCTTGCATGAATTAGGTGAGGGGATGGATTGGAGGAAATTCTTTTTAACATTATAGAGTGAGGTCTCACAATTCCCGTCAGCATAAAGGATGTTATGCTCGCCTCCGATTAGAGCGAACAGATACACCATCCTCGAGTTTAGCCAACTGGGAATTGCTTGAAAATTGATTGCCGGCGCAGGCAATTTCTTCCAGCCATCAACCACTCCTCGTTTAGTCTTGTTCTCTACGGCAGCTTGTGCAATTTCCGAGTTTGCGTAGAAGAGGTTCTTGCAGATATCGATGCGGCACACCGGATACATGCCACTCTTGACGTCGTGCAGTATCAGATTCAAAAACTTACGACTCATACCGTCACCTGACTCTAGAGAAGAAAGAGAGTATTAAGCTGAGTTATCGGATTCCAGCAAAAAATCAATCAGAAGTTTATATATAGAAAAATACACACTTTCAGAAAAATACTGTAGAATCGGACCCGGCGATGCTCTCGCTGAATAAAACCTGGAGCTGCTGATCTACCGGACGAGGATCTAGTTTGTTGCCCTGGGAAACGTTGAGGTATAGCACTACCAGATCGGCTGGAGGAATTCGGAAGAAATGCAGAGGGATGGCCAGGAACAGAGAGTTGTGTGAAATCTGGAAGAAAGGCAGAAAGGCGGCGGCGGAGGAGATATGGTTGGAATCTAGGTCAAGCTGTAGTCCCTGTTTTAATAGGATGCTCCGGTAATTGGACGTCGGGCCAGATGATTCGCTTGGCGGATAGAGGTCCACGTTGCGTCGCGTTTGTAGCTAGGTCGGCCCGGCAAGGCGCTCAGTCTAATTCAGCGAAACAATTTCTTGTTTGGGCTTGGCCCGTTTAGTTCCTATGTTCGTTCATTTCCTTCGGCCGTTTGTTTCCCTGATCGTTGCCTGGTTGAGGGCGTGCTATATGCCGTTTCACCGCGCGCGTCGCGCCGCCTGAACGCTAAGTGTCCCGGCTCAGTTGACGGATTTCCTGTTTTTCCTTTTTTTCTGTTTCTTTTTGCTGTATTTTGTTTAAACTCTGAGCATTCTCTATATTAATGATTTAAGAACTGTGAATAATTTTGAAGATTTTTCAATATCATGAATAAATATTCAAAATTATTATTTTTTATCAAAAATCGTGAACAGAAAATTCGAAAATTATGAACCAATTTTGAAAAATATGAATCAATAAAAAAATCATGAACCATTTTTGAAAATCATAATCCAATTTAGAAAAGCATGAACCAATTTCAGAATATTCATAAACCAATTTCAAAAACCATGAACCAAAAATTAAAAACATAAACCAATTTTAGAAATCATGAACCAAAATTCAGAAAAACATAATATCTTTTAAAAAATGTACATCTTAAAAAATATGTTTCTAAAATACATAAACCAAAAAAAGGAAAACAAAAAACAAAAAACAAAAAAAAAGAAATCATAAAAGGAAAAGGAAAAGGAAAAGCCTAACGCAAACTAGGCCGCCCCAACAGAGCTTTCCGCCCTATGCGGCGCTAGCCGCCCGCAAGCGGCAAATAGCATTCGGCTGGTTGATAGCCACGTCGCTAGCCAGTTATGTTTGCTTGGCAGGAGACATCGAGCGGTGGAGTTTTTTAATTTTACTTTTTTCCAAATGGTAAAAAACATCTGGATGCTGGTTGACACGTCCAAGCACTCATCTATGGACCGTCCATCGCGCAAGATCTGGGAGTTACCCGACCGAAACCCATGAGCCCGTGCGTACACATAGGGGTAGTTGTTGTTGTGTCGCAACGTCAACTTCCTCGTTCCCCATTTCGGATCTGATAGTTCGTCTCAGCGGGGGAGAGAGGCTGCGCGCATCGGCAATAGTTCCATACGAGTGGGAGGCGGCGAGGCTCAATTGGAGGAGCGGCGAGGCGAGATCTGCAAGGAGGGGGCACCTCGTGAGGGAGACGAGCTCGTCGGCGGAGGAGGAGTCAGGGGTGGGGGAATTTTGGGGGAGCGAGCGCGTGAGGGGGACGGCGAGCTCATCGGGTCGGAAGGGAGAGTCAGGGACGAGGCGGAGGAGAGACACACGCTCGTCGTGGGCGGAAGGGGCGAGTCAGGGACGTGGCAAAGGAGAGGGCGTCAAGCTAGTCGGTGGGAAGGTCGAATCGAGGTACGAGGGGACCCGTTTCTACATCGAGCACCTTACATCAAGCACCTGCATCGAGCCCCCGAAGCTTTCGCCTCGAGGTAATCATGCACAACCCACTCAATTTTTTTACGCACCTGTGTCATGTTCACTGTTGATTCGGTCCCATAGAGAACCAGCACTCGTTTCTAAATGATGATGATGGGTGATTTTTCAAACTCGTATAGAAAATTAGCAACCCCCTGGGGAAATTTTTCACTCGCCGTATGGGAACTAGTGTCGATCCGATTTTATCTGTCATGATTCAAACATATGCCGGGAATTAGCAAGGCCCCGTGACAGTATGGAACTTGTGTCGATCCGATTTTTATATGGGGGATTCAAACTTTTTTCTGTAAGAATTCGCAAGTGGAACTAGTGTCGATTTTTTATCATCCGGGAGATTCAAATTCACGGTCGGAATTAGCAAACCCCATGAAAATGTTTTACTAGCTATGGAACTAGTGTCGATTATAATTATCTAGGATATTCAAAACTAATGTAGGAACATAACTAACTTGGTTTCACGAGATTCTAGGTCTTAGGAAGTTTGGATTTCTGAATCTTATACTTAACTTAATGAACTAACTTAAATTTGCGGACTTCAATATAACCAAGTCGTCTGTGCTAGAGTAATAGGTTGTTTTTAGGGGGCATCGTCCTAAGTTGTTTCCGTGGAGTTCTTTTCTGCGGGGTTCAAACATGTTTTGTTGTTTCGCTAGTGTACTGAATATCATCAACTTGATTCTCAATCTAACTAAATTTCCGGATGCAATATAACTAAGTTGGTTCCACCTCATAACTAAGTTGGTTCCAAGTTAGACTACAACTTGTAAGTTTTGGATTCTGAATATTACCAACTTTATTTTCTGAATTTAATTAAGTTGAAGACTGCATTATAACTAAATTGGTTCCACTCAGGATAAAGTTGTAGAATGCATCATAACTAAGTTAGATTCTGAATATCATCAACTTGATTCTGAAATCTAATTAAGTTTTATCGACTGCAACATAACTAAGTTGTTTTCCACCTCTCTATGTTGTTTTCGAGTTCTTTTTTGGTTTTGTAAGTTTGGATTTATGAACATTACCAACTTGATTCTGAATCAAATTAAGTTGCTAGCTCCAACATAACTAAGTTGATTTTCACCTCATGCAACAACTTTTTAAGTTTGGATATTACCAACTTGATTTATGAATGTAATTAAGTTGCAGACTGCATCATAACTAAGTTGGTTCCAACTTAGCATATTTTGTTTATAAGTTGGCTAACCCTTAATATTTGTTTTTTCCAACAAACAAGTTTAACTCAAAAATGATGAAAGAGAATGCCAAGCGCTCCCACCTGCGTTTATCGTCTCCACAAACTGGACAGCAGGTAAACGACCTTTTCTTCTAGGGAGGGGGTAAATCATCAAATAGATCTCTCTTCTTTTACAACTATGTGTGTTTTGCGCGCTAACTGGTTTTTTTTGAAATGCCTTTTTTTAGCAGGACACGGGCAGGTAATTTCATGCAGTCATCTTCAGGAACAAATCCTACAATAACTGCGGATACAACTGTTGCGCCAAATGAGCCCCTAGCAGCAAGGCATGGCCGCATACGACGAAAAGCGGTGTGTCTTTCTTTTCTTTTATGTTCTTTTTCACAAAAAGCTAATATATTGGAAGCATAACCTAAAAAATTAAGCAGGCGACATTTATCTTGTTGTTACAACTAGGAAGGAATCACGCTTCTCCTGCTAGGTTATTCAAACTAAAACAACTTTTAGTGCAAGATCAGAAAGATCTGATAGAAGAATGAGAATGGGGAGGCATGCTTAAGGTATAGGCAAAAGAGATGCATTTAGACCTTAGTATGCGGGTGTTATCATGTTTCGACCCCATACGGAGTGAGCTTGTTATTACAGTAAGGGGGAGCATCTCGGTAAATGGAGACAGTTACACAAAAGTGTTTGGGATAAAAAATGAGAGGACCCCTGTTAGTTATGAAATGAAAACAGAGGCCATTGAGTTCATGAATAAAGAGTACAATATAGAGTGGATGATGGCTCCAAAAATAGCCATCTTCCACCGTGTTTAAATATTGTTTTTAGTCAAGCAATTGACAATAAACTCTTTATCCTTGCCACTAATGACTAATAATTGCAATTATATGCAAACCATTACTTTAATTTATGTTGGGCAGGAAATCACGCTTTTTAATGCGAAATCTGGAGTCATAATGAAGGTTTTAAAAAAGTCCACACGACCAAGTAATTCTGGAGCCATTGCCAGGCGTCTATAGTTGTAACGACCACTGGTACGGGCAAGGCTTGTCCGTACCGTCCGCCCGTACCATATGGCGGTGGCTTCGCCTCATCAAACCCTACAACTTTCGTGAAGACGCCTATATATTTTGAGACCTCAGCCACCGTGTAGAAGGCCGATATTCTTAGATTGCATCACAACACTACCAAAGGAGATCCACACCATAGTTTATCCCTTCCATCTTCCATCCCCTCCATTAGCCATAGCCATTACTTTGTACTCGAGATCTTGTGATTCAGCGACCATTGTAAGAATGTTTGATTTCAATCTAAGTATTTTGCATAATGTTTTCTATCCTTGATCGTATTGTTATGAGTGAGTAGTCCTCACGGGCTGCGGGTTAGGGAGAAACCTCGCAGCGATTATGTGCATCTAATCTATGGAAGCATTGTGTATTGTTTGAAAGAGAGATTTGTATCTTTTGTTTCTTTGTCTCTTGTCTTGATCTTTGGACTTGTAGGTATCCAAGACATCCGAGATTGATCAAGACTTAAGGTGAGATACTTGGCTAGCGGCGATCGCATAGAAAACCCAATGACAGAAAGAGATGTACGGTCTTCTCTTAGTGACCCATTCGGGATCTCAGCAACATCACCACTTAAGGCTTTGATTTGTATTTTATACTTAATAATCGTTTGTAGCTCGGTGCTTCGTGGTGCACTCAGTTGGATCAAAAGGCTATTGCTATGCATGTTGCCTCTCACGGGCTCTAGTACAATAGGATGTGTTGCCCATAAGAGCTTATCTCTATTAAAGTATTACACATGACAATGTTTATTATTATCTTTTATCACATATGATGTGCAGCTGCAGGTGGATCTTCAAATCCTATCTCCATCCATTGAATCAACACATGATAAAAGTAAACTATATTGGTCCGGTAAATGAAAGTAAAACAAAGAAACAAAATCTTGTAGACATGTCCTTTTTATTTTGTTTTAGCGTTGTTTTCCAATATTCGATTAAACCTAGGTCTACTAGGGAAAAAGACTGTTATACTACATCCGTGAATCCGGATCTAAGGTATCAATCCTTTTTCTAGCGCCGTTGCCGAGGAAGTAATTCGCTATCCCGGTGAGATCACTGGAGACCTTGTTTTTAGTTTTGTTATTTGTTTGTAGTTTATTTCTTATTATTTGTTTACTTTCTTGTTATCTATTTGAGAACCCAAAATAATAGTTACTTGTAATTTATTTTCTTTACTTAAAAAATACCAAAAACATAAGAGCCATGGCTCAAAAGAGACTTAGGAGTATGCTACTCCCGCTGATGATTTTATTCGTGCACCTATTGCTCAGCCCACTATTGATGCAGAAGCATATGAAATTAAGCCTAACCTTTTAAGTTCGGTTCAACAAAACCAATTTGGAGGCTCATGTTCTAAGGATTCAGGTATACACTTAAATACTTTTACTGAAATTTGCGACATGGTGCGTATTAAGGATGTAGATCCAAATGATGTTAAATTATATTTGTTTCCTTTCTCTCTTAGAGGAAAGGCTAAGGACTGGTTATTTTCTCTTCAGGGCACTATTAAATCTTGAAAGGAATGTACTAATCTCTTTATGACTAATTTTTCCCTAGCTAAAACTATGCAACTAAGATCCAACATTATAAGTTTTAGACAAGAAGATCGCGATCCAATAGTGCTTGGATGGAAAAGGATGAAAGAAGCCATAATAAACTGTCCTAGTCATAGGATGGAAGAATGGCTTATATTATATTTGTTTTATAATGGCCTTAACCCAATGTCTAAGTCTATGCTAGATACTATAGAAGGAGGAAAAATCATGGGAAAGCAAGTGAGTGTTGCAGAGAAATTACTTGATGATATGCAAAACAACCATGCCTAATGGCATGTGAAAAGAACCTCAAAAAGGGTGAATTCAGTCACCGGGGTAAACAACGAAGAGCTTACATCTAAGGTAGATGATTTAATCAACATAGTAAAGGGTAAGGAAGATACCCAAGTTAATGTTATTGCTACCGATGTTAATAATGTTAGTTTTATATCTCGCATTCCTTATAATACTGCTTGGAGGAACCAATTTTTTGCTTCTAATGTTCAAAAATATTATTCTAATCTTGCAGGAGCTCCTTATAATAATTATGATAATCATAATGGAACAAATCATGGCAATCTCTCGTTTGAACAAACTGTTGGAACCTTTATGTAAGCTCAAATTGAGCAAAATAATATGCTTATTAAAATCATGGAGAACCATGAAAGTAGTATAGAAAAATTATCTAACCAAGACATTGCAATTAGAAATGATGTGCATGCTCTATAGGAAAGGATAAAGACCGTGGAGGCTCAATTGGGAAAGGAAGCTGAGAGCCAAGCTCTCATACTAGAAAAGTTTGCTGGGAAGCCCGAGCCAAATCCAGTAGAAGACCTCAAGATGATGGGGATGAAAATAATTGAAGAGAAGCCTGAAGATATGAACTATAGCAACACACCTACACTTGAATACACCATGGAAGATCTACTAAATATGATCACCATAAAGAATCCCGATATAGAACAAGATAATGATGCTATGTACCAACAATTTATTCAACAAGTAGCATCTAAAGTTCGAGATTTAGAGATGGAGTATAAAAGAGTAGCTGATAAGATTCCTGCTAAGCTAGATGACATATTTGAGCCCACTATTAAAATTAAGATTGGGGTTAATGAGATATCTGCACTTTGTGATCTTGGTGCAAGCATCTCAACAATTTCCAAAAGTCTATTTGACAAGTTAAACTTGAGGCCTTTTGCAACCACTGGATTGAGACTCCATCTAGCGGATTCTTTTTTTTTGCCAGGGATAAACAAGTTGTTGGGATAAAAGAAAACATAGTTGTTGAAACTAAAGGAATTCCCGCTCTTATTGATCTTGTTATAGTGGACATGCCTAAAGATCCCATAACACCTATAATTATAGGTAGGCCATTCCTAAGAACTATTAAAGCTTTGATCAATTTACATAAAGGGAATATGAGAATAGGATTGTCATCTAGAGATCCTTTTATAGTCCACTTTCCTAGAAAGAAGAAGGTCAAGCCTAACAATGATGATGATGATATAATTATACTGAAAGCCAATTACTTTGGAGTGGGTGTTCCGCTCACTAAACCAAAATGATCACCATCTGGGTCAAGCTAATTGACCTTAACTAGAAGCGCTTCATGGGAGGCAACCCACGTGAAGTAAAAGTTTTTACTCTTGTGTTAGTTTTGTTTCGTTTCATTTTTGTTTTTAATAATGAGTGTTCAAGAATACCTTTAGAGAGAGGATAAGTAAATGAGGTAATCCTTGATATTTTATTTTACCAACACATGGCCAACGGTATTCCTGATTTTTATGAAGTCTATTTGATGTTATTTTTTCTCTGCTAAGATATGTAAAGGCGCACAAAGCTACTAACCAAATTCTGTGAGTTTTCTGCTTATTGACCGCATAACGACCACCGGTACGGCTGAAAGGCCTTATACCGTGCGCACATGTACCATATCAATGCTTTGGAAAATAGAAACTTTGATTTTTACCAAAGGACACGATGGCTATAACGACCACTAGTACGTTCGTACCGCTTGCTCATACTGTACCCCGAGAAAATATCATATTTCAATCAAATATACTGCACGCATAACGACCAGTAGTATGAGCGCGTGCTACCATACCACGTACCCTATCGAGTGCATCGCTGAAATGGAGCATTTGACCCCAAGGTTTGTCGCTCGGTATGGGCGGGCTCCGGCCTACCGCATACCTGTACCACGTACACGGCCGCCATATCATCCCAGAAGGAGGTAAGCCTAAAATTCCCAAACACAAAAATTTCCTTTCTTCTACCTCCAAACTCCAAACCACCTCCATTGAATCTTTAAATTTATTCAATCTTTCGTCGATTCATCGCACCCAATCGATCTAAGGTATGTTTCTCCTCTGATCTCCAATTTATTTATAATAAAACTCCGCTCAATCTTTTATCATTATCAATCTAGACTTAGGTCTTGTTGTTGAGCTAATCCTGATATTGAGCATGTTTAGTATTGTTTTTAGATGAGTTTGTTTTGTAAAAAGTGTAGAAGATCGTTTATGCTATGTTTTTGTTGGACTAAAAAATTTGATTAGCAATTTTATTTATTTTGTTTTAGATGAACACGAGGAGCCATACATGTGTGATGACTACGAAACCAACTGCACCACCCGTTGATACGTTGACCCCCCGAGTCACTTGGTACGAGTTCATCGAGGAATTTCAGCTGAACCTCGTTTCGACCGTCTCAAGATCTGAGAAATCAAGTCCACCAAGTGGACATGTCCCTTGATGGGGGAATACTAATCGGGGTATACCCAGGAAGCGGAGTCGCTAGCTGGATCAAGCCGATTGAAGCATAGTCATGGCGGATCGACTTGCCAAACACGGCGACTGACGCATATTGGATCCAGGAGACTCGCCGACTAAAGTTGCAACACAACGACTACAATACGTAGCCCACTAGCACTTATAAACCCTAATTGGCTGCATATATAAAGCTATCAGGGGCACCCCACGGGTATGTCATATTAGATCCTCTGCCACATCTCTTATTAGATCTAGTCTCCCTCGCCTATGGCGGCTTTATTATAAACCAATTTATGATAATATACTGGATTGACAGTAGGACGTAGCGATCCTCCACCAAGGAACGTGAACCTGGATACATCGTGTATCAATCTTGCTTCTGGATTCTCCTACGTCGTCTTACTCGCTCTACGTAAGTTACCCCTAATAGCATTTGCCGTGCAATACCACAACAGTTGACTCCCACCATAAAACAAGCGGTGCTCAAAGGTGATAATCCAAAAGAATCCCTCGCCTTCGCCGATAGCTAGATCGCATATGATACAGGCTGTAAAAACTGCTATGCGGCTCGCGCCGATTTTCCGATCCGGCTAACATGGAATAGGCGCACGCCCTGGCCCTGGAATCACAGGCGCGATACGTCAGATCGGTTTTATTTGATTACTTTTTCCATTGATTACCTTTTGAGAGCTGACCGACCTGGACCAGCGGCCGTCTCCAAACAGGACGCATGCACATGCAGATGTTAACTAAAAGAAACTTCGCAGCAGGCGACATGCACGATCATTCTACATGGCATCTGGCGCAGCCCGTTTTGCCGGCCGACGATCGCACTGGAGGCGTAGATTTTTTTATAAGTATGCCCATCTGCAACTCGCTATCGCTAAAACTGCCCACGTCGCGAATCGAATGGGCAAAATGCCCTGACGGAAGGTGCAAAAGCCGATACGTAGCTCATCCCGCCACTGCGCAAGGCCGGAGTAGTCATCCCGTCGCAGCAGTGGCGGAAAGTACATCCCGTCCTTGTCACCGGCGGAAAGGGAGTGGGCCATATCAACGTGCTGGCGGAATGAACTTGTAGCCTTTGGGCTTGGCGGGATGAACATGCACGCAAGCTGCCGGCCAAGAAGTTTTGACAGGACGTTGAGACGCATGCAGGAATCTTGACGTGTACAAGAATCTCGCGTCCTAGGTGCTTCTAATTGCTGATTAATTGTTCATTGTTCCTAAAGATATAAATTGGCCATACTAGTGCATCATGTTTTTAAAATCAGCTACACATATGGATTTTAATTTCTTAAGTACCCCTTTGTTCCGGTTTACAAGTCCCGCGCGTATTTCTAGATCATCAATTTTACCAACAAAATATAAATTATATAATTAAAAAATATTCCAGCTTTAGACACTATATCTTTTGACGGCATAAATTTTGTGTTATACAATTTATATTTTAGTGGTTAAAGTGTCAACCTAGATATACGCGCAAGATTTATAGACGAAAATGAATGGAGTATATATTATGAACACATGTAGTATCATATTGCTACTTAATCCCAAGATTCAAATTTATGGAGGGAGTATATAAAATTTACTCGCAAAAAATTGCACGATTACAAAAGAATAAATAAATAAAATTACTGCAATATTTTTCTTACTCTCTCTGTCCTAAAATAGATGTCTTAAATTTGTTAAAATTTGAATGAATCTAGACACTATTTAGTATATAGGTTCATCCAAAATTTGACAAACTGCTCCAAAATATTTTTGTGACATCATTTACACCTCCTGATAATACCGACTCCAATTGCTCCAGAATAACACTTTAAGTGGATCTTATTTTTTATTAATAAAGGGCTCGAAACAACTAATTGCTGTTGTTCGTACGAGAGAGAGAGGGGGACAAAGGTACGAGCATGAGAGAAAAAAGAGCCGAGGAGCTAATTAAACTTTCAGTGGTCAGCGGGCCAGGATGCCATGCATGCCTTCCCTCCAAAGAAAAAGGATCCCATGCATGCCTGAGAAAGGGAGCGGCGACTGGCGCGAGAAATTGAGAATCCTGCACGTCCCGCCAAGTCCGAAGGCAGGAAGTTCTTTCCGCCAGTATGTCGGCGTGGCCCACTTCCTTTCCGCCAACGCCAAGGGCGGTATGTCCGTTCCGCCGGTCCTCCTGGCGGGATGTCTACGTCGCCGTGTGCAGTGGCGGGAAGAGCCACGTGCCGGCTTTTTCTCCTCCCGCCAGGGTATTTTTGACATATCATACGTGGCACGGGCAGTTTTAGCGATGCTGATTTGCAAACAGGCATATTTGTAAAAAAAATCAAAAGAGAGGATCCAGCTGACTAAAAAAAAGTGTTGAGAGAATGGATGAAAGAAGGAAGCGCCGGTTTGCAAAGATCCATCTAAAAAGAGAGAAAAATTCAGATCCGACTATGTTTTGTTCGGCCGTTTGGTTTGTCAGACCGACTGGTATCCGATTTGTCTGTCCGATTCGCTCGTTTGTCTGCCTGGTTCGCACGATTTGGTCCCGTTCCGAATAAGACGGGCCGACTTGGCGCGTCTTCGCCCGTTTGGCTAACAGTTTGGCAGGCTGGACGCGACTTCGTCCTGTTTGGTTGCCGGTTCGGGCAGCTGGACCCGGTACGGCTGGGCCAGGCCGGCTTGGCATGTCCTAGCGCGTTTGGTTGTTTGGCCCGCTAGAGACCGAATCCGGTTGCACCGTGTCTGGTTGCCTGGCCGGATGGAGCTAGGACATCCGGCTGGAATGCTTGTTCGGCCATTTCAGCGCATGCATCGTCCGCAGAATCGCTTCTTTGACCCTATTGTGCCGGCTGCAGCAATGTGAGTGTTTTTCTAACCTCGAGCAATTCTCGAGGACTCGCCAGATGTTGACCTGCTTCCTGCTTTCAGTTTTCCGGCGCCGGCAACCCCTACCTGGGGGCTCACCAGTTGTCCCGACCTGCTAATTCTGTAAACCGACTGAGTAGTGTGCGATGGTGTCAGAGGACCACTCTTCATCTTAGCTATAGACCACAACCCGACTGTCCGACTAGCAAGAACAAAATCCCGAGGCATCCCACATGAAAAACAGTGAAAGATGCAACAAATTGGACATTGCGGCCATGTGCCTAGTTTGTATTTTTTGACTGCTAAGCCCTTAGTACCGTTCGCAATGTATCGTCAGCTCCCCCTTCGGTTACGTCTCCAGACCGCAACCTGGCTTCCTAGCAAGGACACAGCGTAAAGGCAGAGCACTCGGGAAAGTGACTAAGTGTTTAGAAAAGCACGAGCTAGTTTTTTCAGCAAGTAAAACCGACATTTGGTTGACAACATGTTTACTGTATGTTAATATACTGACAACAAGTTCAATTCTTTGTGTTTGTTTTGCACGACTGCACCGAGTTGGATCTCAAGTACACATGAAGATTCAAAGCACCTGACTTCGTCAGCTACTTAGAATCTAGGGGCTACTCGCGCGCCCCCGGTGTAATCAAGGGCTCCCGTCCGGCTGAAGGCGTTCAGCCGGATAGCAAGTTCAAGATGTTGAAAAGGGAAAGGAAGAGAAAGATTCGAAGTAGCTGTCTTCATCAGCTACTCCGAATCCCGGGGCTACATCCCGCGGGTGCGCTCGCGCCCCGCTGGAGTCGTGTTGCTTCCCGGGCCAGAGATTACTACAAAAAATGTTTCCTTCCGCAACGACTGGGCCCATCGGTCGTCGTAGAAGGCGCGCCTTCCGCGACGAAAATCTCGGCTCGACCATGGCCGATGCAATTTTTTTTTTCTGTTTTTTGTTCCCCTCTACTACGACGAAACCGCTAAAAATATGAAGGAAGCTTGAGGGGCGTGTGGCAGAAGTAAGATTTCCGCTTCCTGGCGAGATCTTGACTCACCCAAGTATTTTTTTGTGTGTGGGCCCCGGACGTCAGTGACTATAGCGGACCAAACTTTTCGGTCGCGCCTCCCTGATTTGAATTTGATAACGTTGTTCGATGTCTCTTCCGTTTAGTCAGGCTGCTGGGTCCTGCATGTTTGCCTCATATTATAGGAATTGTGTGTATGATGGAATTTTTTCCTTCCCTATTCCGAACTTGATAGCATCGCTCGATGTGCTGCCGTTTAATCAGGCTGCTGGGACCCACATGTCATCCTCACACTAGAAGAAATGTGTGCATGATGGATTTTTTCCTTGGCTTGTGCCTCCCTGATATGAACTCGATAATGTTGCTCGATCTATCTGCCGTTATTCATGTCGCTGGGTCCCACATGTCAGCCTCTCATTACAAGAATCGTGTGTATGATGAAATATTTTCCTTCGCTCCCGCTACCCTGTTCTGAACTTGATAGCGTTGCTAGATGCATCTACAGTTTAATCACGCAGCCGGGCCCCACCTGTCATCCTCACATTAGAAGAAATATGTGCATGATGATTTTTTTCCTTGGCTCGTGCCTCCCTGATAACTCGATAATGTTGCTTGATCTATCGGTCGTTAATTGCGATCCTGGGTCCCACATGCCAGCCTCTCATTAGAAGAATCGTGTGTATGATGGAATGTTTTTCTGCGCTCCCGCTACGCTGTTACGAACTTAATTGCGCTACTAGATGCATCTACCGTTTAATCACGCAGCTAGGCCCACATGTCATACTCTCATTAGAAGAAACGTGTGTATGAGAATTTTTTCCCTCGGTCGCGCCTCCGTGTTAACTTGATAGCGTTGCTCGCTGCATCAGCCGTTTATTTAGGCTGGTAGGTCCCATATGCTAGCCTCATATTAGAAAAATTATGTGTATATGATTGAATTTTTTCTTCTCTAGTGCTACCATATTCTTAGCTCGACGAATCTGCTGTTTGGCCAAGCACCTGGGTCCCATATATCAGCATTTAATTAGAAGAACGTGTGGGACTTTTTTCTCGCTCGCAACTCCGTGTTTTGAACCTGGCAACATTGCTCGATGAATGACCAGACATTTATACATGCTGCTAGGTCCCACATATCAGCATCTCATTAGAAGTAACGTGCGCATATGTTGGAATTTTTTTCTTCCTCACGCCTCCATGTTTCGAACATGACAACGTTGCTCGATGCATCAGCCGTTTATACATGCTGCTGGGTCCCACATGTTAGCATCTCATTATAAGAAACGTCTGCATGTTGGACTTTTTTTTCTCTCGCGCGCTTCCATGTTTCGAACTTAGCAATGTTGCTCAATGCATCAGCGATTTATATACGCCGGTGGTTCCCTATGTCAGTCTGTCATTAGAAGAAACGTGTGCATGATGGACTTTTTTCACGCTCGCTCCTTCCTGTTTCGAACTTGGTAACGTTGCTCGATGCACAAGCCATTTATACAGGCTAGTGGATCCCCCATATCAGCCTCATTAGAGAAACGTGTGCATGCTGGACTTTTGTCTCGCTCGTGCCTCCCTGTTTCGAACTTAGCAATGTTACTCGATGCCTCCTTTGTATTAGGTATCTCTGGTGGGTCCCACATGTCATCCTCCTCTGTAGAGGACACATGTGTATGTTGGACATTTTTTTGGGCGCCTCCCCCGGTTTGAGCTTGGTAACGTTGCTGGGTCCTAGATGTTAGTTTTCTATTTGCAAGAAACGTTTTATGATGGAAAAAATGTACAAGTATGACATAGATTATATATATTGATAACCCTAGGTTTCGAATCGAACTCAAGACTTCAACAAATGGCAACTGCGTGCGCTTCAACTACTCTAGAACCAACTATGCTACTCCCTCTGATCCAAATTAATTGACTTGGATTTATCTAGATTTGGACGTATCTAGTATTAAAACAAGTCTAGATACATCCGAATCTAGACAAATTCAAGTCCATTAATTTAGATCGGAGGGAGTACTCATAAAATATTAGGATTAGAAATGTTGATATCACTTAAAATGAAAAGGCAGCAATGACGATTGCCATTAAAAATGCTACATGGTGAGCATAAATAAAACTTGGGTAGGCAAAGCTTGCACTATACTTAATCAGAATGGCACGGGAAATGCTAAATTAAGAATATTTTGGGTGATATAAAAAATAATTTGGGTCTAATCTTGTGAAAAAATGGCTTATTATTGTGGGCTCCTTAATGAAACTTCTTCGGTGTGCTTCATGCTTAAAAAAGTAACAATGTGTTGAGGGTTGGCGGCCCACGGCCGACCTGACCCAAGAAGGAGAAATTCGCAAGATTTTGGGCTAGAGTTGGATTGAATGTACTATTTTCTAATGAGCTCCTCACCAAATTAGCAATGTTTTGTGCCGAACTTGGGTCGAATGTCCAATCTTTTCGTTAGCTCCTTAGTGAAAATTCGATGTAGTTAATAAAATATACTGGGGTTTGGCGACTTTGCTCACCACCAAAGGCTAATTAAGGGAAGTTTTTTTTGAAATAAGATTATAGGAAGTTTTTTGTCCGAAGTGGGTTTGAAAAATTCATTTCCATATACTCAGTAGTGAAAATACATTGTACTGAAGGTCGATGGTCCACCTGACCTGGTTGTATATACGCTGCATCCAAAAGAATAAAGTTGGAAAGGGAGAAACACTAGTGGAGACAGGGACTCCAGTCTCGGGCTATAAGGGCCTCTAGTCCCGGTTCTAGAACCGGTACTAACCAAGCGGGACTAGAGGCCCAACCACTAGTCCCGACCCAGTCACCAACTGGGACTAATGACTGTCCATGTAGCCACCGCGACGCGCTGCGGGTGCACCCCCACTAGTCCCGGTTGGTGTTAAGGACCGGGACTAGTGTTTCTCTGTCGCGCTAGCATTTTGTGCCCTTTCTCTCCCACAACAGAGCATTCATTTTGTATTGTTTTATTTATTTATTTTTTATTTCAACATAGTTTTTAAATATTTCTACGCCACCACATATCTACATGTTTGTGCATATATAAGATAACTTGTATTACGATATAAGCATACAAATATATATAATTTTGATAGTTACATGGAGATCACAATTACCGGGACTAGAGCCCATATGTTCGATTACATGGAGATCAATAGCATTTATTTACACTAAATTCTACGACATCGTCTATAATCTCTTTGAAAATAAATCCTGCCAGCTCCTCCGCAATTCCTAGTACGCGTTGCTCTAGTAGGAGTTGATCCCGCATTCTCTCGAACTATATAAGAAAAAGGAGATCAATATGAATATCAATCATGCTAACAAAAAGTGATGGTAATAAAATGATGGTGTGAATGTATTGCTTATGTCGACTCTATAATCTTTATGCTCGGTGGTAAATGTGCGAATAAACTCACAAATGTAGAATCCACATAGATTCGACCCCTGTGGCTGCCTCGCGCACTTTACGAGAATAGAATTCAATCAAAATAAAAATATAGCATCATTATTGTACTAAAACTAGAAGTAAGGAGATGCGTGTACATATCACGTGCTACTTACCGAGACCGCCTTAAACGTTAGCTTCTGACTAAATACACCCGTAACCTCACGCTTGAACCGGATCCAAACCCTGCCCGATGAAGAAAATGAATGAATGAGTTATTCATTACCTGATATCTCAGGAAATCAATGAAAGAGACCGATATAGCGCGAAACTTACTTCTGGAGCATGTCCTACATGCTACGGAAATCTTCCAGGTTTCTCTTTGATGGGTCCATGACATCAATTCTTCCCTTATCAAGTTGAATGTCTAGCAGAATCCAGTGGAAGCTGCAAACATTTATATATACATCAGTAACTCATCAATTACACTTAGCATTGACTAATCAAAAGTGAATGTATATAACAGAGTAAGTCCCTCACTTGAAATTGTAAGGAAACAGTATGTAGTTAGAGAAATTTTGCTCCATTAGAAATCTTAGAATGTTTTCCTCCATATCCTCGGGGTTTGGCATTAGCGTGTGTCATGGTATTGCCGATGAGTACGCCATGGAGGGGTCCTCACAGTGCGTGTTTAGAGACGTGGGGTAAGGCGGACGGTTGACGGGTACGAGGTAACATAACTTACCCAGGTTCAGATCCCACAACGGTGGCGGAATCCTACTCCTGCTATAAATCACTGTAATGGCAATACACCGAGTTATAGGGATCGGTTCGCGGTGCGAGGTGTATGTTAATTGGTGCCCTAAAGGATCCCATAGGCCCGACTTATATAGTCGCCAGGTCCTAGGGTTACAGGCAAAGTCCTAGTCGGACAGGTTACAGAGTCCTACACGGTATATAACTAGTCTAGTGTGTCTTGCACTCCAAGGCTCCGGGTACGTCGGTGACTCCTCCGTAGCCTTCCTTTACCCGGCATGGGCCTCCCTTCTGGATCCATCTAACTGGGCCACCCAGCAGGCCATGGGCCATGCTACCAACTATGGGCCACCTGGGTTATCCGGATAGGAGACATGATATGAGGATACCCATATAGCATATCCCCAACAGTAGCCCCCGGAGAACTCCGAGATCTTGCGCCGTCTTGCCTCTTTAGGTCGAATGCTCCGTCTAGATGGATATCGGCAAATCGTCAATCAATATCTTATAGTCCTCCCAAGAACCCTGCAAGGTTTCTCCGTCTTTAATTTGTAAGTCGGAGAACTGTTGAGTCTTCCATCGTACTCTTCCATAGACGGACTGGATCCGTCCATGCCGGAATATTCTGATGTGATGGTTCACCTGCCCGTGTCAGCTAGAACGACGTAGACATAGGTCAGCGACGCCTCATAACTCACACATGCAAAGAACACAATCATGTCCATTTTCCCGCGTGAAGGATGCGAACCGTTGGCGGCGACGGTTGGGAACATGGCAAAATTTCCGCGCTCGCGCCCGCACACGTCGTCCACGCGCCGACCATTCGATCACTTTGCACGGATCTTGACGCCAGGGGTTATAAATTACATCTGCGGTGAATTTTTAATTTTCACCTCATTCTCCTCCCGCGTCATTGTCTTCCTCCTGCGAGCACCTCCTCGAGCCCTCCGCGCGCACGCGAAAAACCCTAGCGTCCCAATCTTCTCAGTCACCTCCCCTCCCTTCTTAGTGGCGAGCAGCAGCTCTACTCCCTCCATGGCAGCGTCAGACGATGTCGTGGAAAAGCCGGAGAGCTCCGTCCAAGTGCCCCCAGAGGGCCTGCTGCTGCCCAAGTCCGCGGTGGTGGAATCCACCGGCGGCGACCAAATTCAAGTGGCACTAGAGCTGCTGGATGAAGAAGGTGACTCCCACAAGGGAGATTGGCGCGGCTCGGATGTCACAGATAGTGATATCAAGGAGCTGGTCATCGAAGGCTACCTCCCCACGACGGAGGGGCTTGTCTGGCAGGCGGCACCGGCCGGCGAGGTCATCCCTTCTCCCCAAGACGGAGAGAAGGTGTACCTCAAAGCTCAGTTGGTACGAGGAGTTTCCCTGCCCATCTCCAGCTTCTTCCTTTCTGTCCTCAATCACTATCGGTTCAACCTCAGAACCTTTCCCCCAATAGTATTCTCGCACTCAGCAACTACGCGACGCTTTGCGAGGGTTACCTAGGGATTAGGCCTAGGTTAGACTTGTTTATATACTTCTGTACTGTCAAGAGGGAAGCCAGAGAGAGCAAGGACGAGCTCAGGAATTGTGGCACAATTAGCTTTAAGATCCGGCCTGGCCGGCGGTTCCCTGACATCGTTGGCCATGAGTTCTGCAAGAACTGGCAATGGATGTACTTCCACGGCCCAAATATCCCTCTGGCTGGCCGAGAAGCAACGTATCCGTACTTTGCAGACGGAGCCACTGCCTAAGCCCCAACATGGAGATCCCATGCCACCCTTCCCTCCAACAACGACGCCTCCCGCGCCATAAGGCGGATAGAGTGGTTCGTTGAGATGGGTCTAACCGGATTGGACCTAGCCATGTGCTGGTTCGTCAGACGAATCCAGCCTCTGCAGGACCGCTCCAAGCTGATGCACGAGTACTCTAAGGAGAGGAAGGATAGCCTCCACATCTCCGAGGAAAATTTCTTGAGTGACTCCGTCAAGCTCCGCCTCAAGGACATCGTCAATGTGAAGGACAGGAAGCGTGGCTTCACCATCACCTATGACATGTACGAGGAGGGCAAGTGCCCAGAGGTACCTGTTTATTTTTCGTGTATAACATATACTCCAGTTCTTCCGTCTAGCCATTACCATTTCATCCAACACTTTGGGATTTCACTTAACAACTCAGCAGTCTAGAGGAGGATAGCATGGCTGTCCAAATCTATGACCCCAATATGAAGGAAGTCACCGTCGTGTCCGACGACGATGTCCCGCTAGCGCGTAAGCGGAAGAGCTCCACCTCTGACGCTGCTGACGGAGGCAAGAAAAAGAAGACGGAGGGTGGAGCCTCCAAGAATTTCACTGCCGCCTGGAGGCGGAGAAAAGAAAGATTACCGGAATCCCTTTTACCAGAGCACCCACTGTTGTGTAAGCTTCTCATTCTCCGACATTGTCCATTGCTCATCTTATTCCTGTACTTATACTTTTGCATGTTTCAGGAAGAAGGCCAGTACAAGTTTGAAGAAGACCTCCAAAACATCGGGGCCTTTTAAAAACATTAAAGACATGTTGCGCCTAGATGTGTCGCACCAAGCATCTCCCGCCATCGCCCCTACCACTCCCAACGTCCATCTCGCCGTTGCTCCGACAAGCTCTCTAGCTAGGGATGCATCTGGCCCTTCCGCCATGGAAATGGACCCAGTTGCCTCCGCGAAGCCTGTCATTGCTGGCGAGCAAGAAACACAAGAAAGTACCGCAACCAAGATGGCTGAAGCTCCGGCTAAGGATTTCATCGGTAGCGGTAAGGCGGTGGTGGTAGGTGGAACATCCCTTGAAGGCGGCGCTTATGCACCCAGGATAACCACAAAGCTTTCAAAGATAGTCTATCCTGTGCTTACACCGAGTAGCTCTGATACGGCTCCTGGTGCAGCTCCGACATCTTCGACTTGCGGTCTTGAGAAGATTCTTAAGCAAGCATATATATTGCAAGGAAATAGCCTTTCCTTCAGCAAGATCTTTGCCGAGAGCGCCATGAATCTCAAGATCATCGCACTTGTAAGTTTTATTTTCCTTTAGCATTTCATAAGTAGTATCCCACTATAGCCCCCGAGGATTTAGACGGAAAACCATAGATTTTTGCATCTGAATGCTCTAAGAATGACTAAGCTAGAAAAATTCTCACTGTAGCACCCAAGTATGTAGTTTGAATGAATTATTCCGACTAGATACTTTCAGAGTAGCATACGCAGTGTTTGTAAATTTCAATATTGTAGCCCCCAAGCTTCTAGTTGAAACTGAATTAGTTCCGACTAGATGCTTAAAGAAAACCTAAGCATTTTGTTAAGTTAAAAACTCTCGCTGTAGCCCCCAAGCCTCTAGGCGGACATTTATCCGGCTAGATGCTTAAGAAAAGACTAAGCAAAATTCCGAGTTAGAAAATTTTAGTGTAGCCCCCAAGCCTCTAGGTGGATATTTATCCGACTAGATACTTCAAGTAGACTAAATATTTTTGATCTTCTTTTGATACGCCCAATTTGCATCACCATTCTATATCATAATTTACCTCTATTCATTGATATTTGTCTTATTATGAGGTATTACTTCTGGCTTTTCATCTGTTTATGCATGTTGGATGATTCTTGGAGGATGGACTGCCTGAGTCTGGATTCTGATGGAAAAGAAGGCATTTCGGTGCAATTTCGCGAAGATCAGAAAAATACCAGAAAAATATGGGAAAATATTATTTTTCTAGAAGAATGAGAAAGCCAGAAGGAGGAGCGAAGAGGGGCCGCATGGGGCCCACACCCCCTAGGTGCAGGTCCCCCTGGGCCGCGCCTAGGGCAGGTGTGGCCCACCTGCCTGGCTCCCAACTCCGCCCCTTCGCCTATATCTTCCTTACGGAACCCTAATCCTAGGGGAGCGACCACACATAGATTTCCGCCACCTCTGGGGGCGGAAAACACCGAGAGAGAAAGACCTCTCTAGCAGACAAATTTCTGCCAGGGGAATTCCTTCCCGGAGAGTTCAAGCTAGGCTTCATCGGGATCATCATCATCATCCACACCATCATCTCCACCAGCACCATCATCACCACTCTGTCTTGTTGTAACAATTGTGTTGGATATTGCTTTAGTTCTTAGGAGAAACTTTCCCGGTGTTGATTACTATTGTAGTTGATGCTTGTGAGTGGAACCATTGGATTATTGTTTATGTTCAGATTGTTATCCATTATCATATCATCTTTGATCTTGATCCATATGATGTCTTGTGAGTAGTTCATTTAGTTCTTGAGGACATGGGAGAAGTCATGTTGTTAGTAGTGAATTTGTGTTGAGTTATTATTCAATGGTTTAGTATTTAAGTTGTGGTGCTATTCTTCTAGTGGTGTCATGTGAACATCGACTACATGATACTTCACCATTTATGGGCCTAGGGGAATGCATTGTGTATTTGGCTACTAATTGTGGGGTGGCAAGAGTGACAGAAACCTGAACACCCGTTAGGAAACCTTTACACAAGGGAGTGTATGATCTCAGAGTTTAAGGCTGTGGTTAGATTTATATCTTAATTACTTTCCTGTAGTTACGGATGTTTGCAGGGGGTTTAATCACAAGTATGTATTAGTCCAAGTAAGGTCGGTATGTTAGCACAGGTTCACCCACACAACACTTACAACACCAGAGAAGAGTACTCAGCTATTTGAAGCGAAAGCACTTGACAGAATTCCCATGTGTCCTCGAGAACGTTTAGTCCTTATAAGTATTTCCACCGGCTTGTCCTTTGCTAAGAAAGGATTGGGCCACTTGCTCCGTTTGTTCGTTGTCTTTATTACTTGCTCTTTGTTTTGTTGCCTTATCAGAAAACCACTAAAAATCAGTTTGCTAAGTATTCACAGGGATTTCCTGCTCCATACCACTGTTCAACACCTTCTTCTCCTTGTTGGGATCGACACTCCTATTTATCGAAAGTACTATGATACACCCCCTATACTTGTGGGTCATCAAGACTATTTTCTGGCGTCGTTGTCGGGGAGTGAAGCGCTATTGAAGAGTGGAACTGGTAAGGGAAACTTTTACTGTGAGTATTTCTTTTGTTACAGCTTGTTACTTTGTTTCCAATATGGATAACCCACTTGTTTTTCTGTTTGGGAAAACTACTACCACTGCTAGGGTAGTAGATGAACCACCACCTATTGAGATAGATCCTTTTAAGATACCTACAAGTATTGTTAATCGTGTTATGGATAACTATTATTTAGGGGATGGAATAGTCCATCCCGGTGATCACTTGCTTTTTATCCATGAATTATGCAGGTTTTTTAAGTGTGCAGGTACCACAACTGAACATGTGAAGAAGAAGTTACTCTCCATAGCCTTGAAAGGGAGAGCTAAAGAATGGTATAAGCTGCTGAAGAATGGACAATCCATGGAATGGGAGGAGATGGCATCTCTCTTTTACTCTAAATTTTATCCTCCCAGTGAAATTCATAAGGATAGAAATCTTATATATAACTTTTGGCCTCTTGATGGAGAGAGTACAACTCAAGCTTGGGGGAGATTGAAGTTACTAATGCTTAAATGTCCTATTCATGAACTCCCTAACAATATTATTCTCAATAAATTTTATGCTAGGCTTTCTCTTCATGATAAAGATTTACTAGATGCTTCTTGTGCTGGATCATTCACACGTATGAAGGAAGAAGCTAAATGGGATCTACTAGATCGTATTCAAGAAAACACTGAAGCTTGGGAGAATAACAAAGGAAGAAAGTCAGGTATAAACTATGATTATGAATGCATTAAATCTTTTATGGGAACTGATGACTTCCGTGATATTAGCAATGAGTTTGGTCTTGATTTCCAAAGTATTGCCAACAGTTTTAAGGCCTTTGCCTCTTACATTGAAATTCCCAAGAAGAAGTGGAATAAGTACCATGCTCCTTATAAAGATGTTGTTAATCATGTTCCTGTTAGAAGTACTCAAGTTTGTACTACTAATCATATTGTTCCCGAACCTCATGTTGAGAAAATTCCTTTCCCAGCTAAGGTAAAGGAATGTTCTATGACTATTAGTGCAAATAATAAAGGTACAATGAAAACTATGGAGACTGGTAAGCAACTGAATGTTGAACTTGTGGTATCTATTGTGAAAGACCCTGTCACTAGAAATATAGAGGATGAGCACATTGTCTTCTGTGAAGATGCTTCTAATATTATCTCTCATCCTAGTAAGGCTAGAAAAGCTAGTGTTTCTGTGCTTTCTGTTAAAATTGGTGATCATTGCTACTATGGTTTATGTGACATTGGTGCTAGTTCTATTGCTATTCCTTATGAGCTTTACAGGGAAATTATGCATGAGCTTGGTCCTTGTGAGCTTGAGGACATTGATGTGGTTATCCACCTTGCTAATAAGGAAACCATTTGCCCCATTGGTATTGTAAGAGATGTGGAGGTTCTCTGCGGTAAGATTAAGTATCCCGCTGATTTTCTAGTGCTTAATTCAGTAGCTAGCAAAACTTGTCCTATCATTTTTGGTAGACCTTTCTTGAACACTTGTGGAGCTATTATTGATTGTAAGAAGGAAAAAGTTTTAACTAAGTTTGATGGGATTCTTATGAGTTTAACTTTTCCAAATTTGCTAAAGCTCCTTTTGAAATTAGCTTGCCTAATAAAGATTTCAGGATGGAACAACTTGCTTCTATTGATCCAGTCTATGACCTTGGACCTCTTTTTGGTGACTGTAAGTATGCTTATTCTGATGATAAAGTTGTTGCCAGTGATAGTTATATTGTCAAATTTATTCAAGGTGCTACTGAAAGTTATTATGAGAGAGGGAAACATGGTTTTATGCATCTCAATAATGTTAAGTTTCCCTATTTTATGTTGAAAGTTTTGAAGTTGCATCTGTTTTGTCTTCCTATGCTGGTGGCTTCTTGTTTCAACAATTCGTTTTCTCATGATATTCCTATGCACAGGAAGTAGGTTAGACTCAAGTGTGTTGGTTATTTGCTTCTTGATGCTCTCTTTCACTCCAAATATATATCTCCTTTGTGAGCATCTTTGGAAGTTTCAAGCCTAACTTAAAGGCATTAAAGAAAAGTACTTGTTGGAAGATAACCCAAGAGTTTTGTCGAGTCTTGGAAGTTATTACCTCAGTAATAACCGCTCCTTATCCTTTTTGTTTTGTTTTTTTGTGTCAAGTTCAACTACTTTTGTGAAGTAGAGGAGTTGTGAAAAGTGGCTGTCCTGGGACAGATTTTTGTGCTGTATTGTAAAAATTCGTGAGGGAGCTTAGTACTTCGGATGGAGCTGCATTTTCTGATCTTGTTCTCCAAGTTGTTACCCAACTTTCATCAGTTCTTCACTTTTTGATTTGAGCAATAGAAGGTTTTCAAAAAAATCAATCTTTACCTGCTGGTCTGTTTTGACAGATTTCTGCCATCATTTGCATTTGCCTCTTACAGAAGCTTTTGTTTTGATGGGTTTTCAGTTGAAGTGTGCACCCAAATGTTTATTGTTTTTTCTTACACTAATGTTGTCATTGAGTTTGTGCAAGGGTTTTGTATGAAGGAAATTCTCAGGAGAAGGAGAAAAAGGAATCTATAGAGTTCGTCTTTGAATAGGTAAAATTGGTGAAAACAGAAGGTTCGTGAGAATCCAATCTTTTTATATTTTTGATGTTTTTAATACATAAGGAAGACTACGAGACGGGATAGAGGAGGAACCGGAGTCCGGGATGGACAAACCCACCCCAGGGGCGGGCCCAGCCTGGCCGCGCCTGAGGGGGGTGTGCCACCCTCGAACTCTATCTCTGCCTCGTTTCCATGTCAGTACCTTCCTTACGCCTTGAAACTTCGTAATATATAACCCCAGGATCCCCCGAGGTTCGTGCATCATGTTCTCGTCATGTTTTCATTTCAATCTGTTTCTATCAGGAAATCTTCTCGAGTTTAGAGCACCATGGTCTCCGCCAACGATAAGGGCAAGAAGCCCGAGGAAGAAGAACCTCAAGTCCCCAAGGAGGAGGAGATTTTGGTAGGGTATGAAGGTGACATAGAGGAGGACAAGCAACCGAACACTCGCGCTACCGTCGCAAGCATTGGATTGGTAGCAAAACCCACCAAGCTTAAGAGGACAACACGGATGTCTACAGGAGGGAAACCTCTGCATCATATTCTTGCTCCACGGACACTTCCTCCGTGTACCACTCGTTCTAACCATGCAGGAAAAGAACACTCTAAGAAGGAAGAGTGGAGGAAGAATAATAAGGACTGGGATCCTCGGTCCGAATTTATTATGAGCTGCATTGAGCATATTTTAGAGTTGATTCGTACTCTGACCTTCGATATTGAGGATTTGAAGAAACTGATTGAAGATCTTATTAAGAGAACACCACCACCACTGAAGGAGTAATTCATCATCAGGTTTGGCATCCCCTTGGCTTGTTCCAAGCTTGGGGGAGTGCCGCGGTATCACCACCATTATCTTTTATCGTTTACCTTTTTAGTGGATTCATATCTGTGGTAGAGAGGTTATATTATAGTTTGGTTTGCATGTGGAAGTATATCTCCTTTAGTTGATTATCTATGTATCCCTTGGTGTGAGTTCCTTTATTGAATATTAATGAGAAGTCTCATCTTTTACTTTTTGCATTTCTTATTTTAGTTTGCAATCTCTATTATATGATGGATCTTGTTCATCAGTATTGGCATCACTTTGGGAGCATCAAGTAAATCTAAATTGGTTTTGGCAAACCAAGCTCTCGTCAGTAGCAACAATTTTTGAGGTTTGAAAGAAAAAGAGAAAGAAAAAAAAGCTTACAGGTATTTTGTATCATTTGTTTTCTTTCTTGTTGGCTCATCAACTTAGTATTCTTTATTTAAGATTCTTTTGTGCCTTCAAGGAAGATTGCATGTTTGGCTTTATCACTTGTATATTTGCTTGTTTCTTTCAACTCTCTTGCTTGTTACCCAGCCTTGCTAGACAAAAACCTATTTTGAGAAGGCATACTTCTCATGTTTCCAAATCCCTTTGAACCAAACTTTTGCCACTTGTGTCCACCATATCTACCTAGTAGCTTTTTCTATTCCAAGAAAATTCTCAAGCTTCATCTACCTTTCGAATTAAAAATTATTTTGTTATGAGAGAACTAGTTAGTAAAGCTCTCACGAACTTGATGGCACACCTTATTTCCTTTCCCCTAATAGACTTGAACCATTGTGCCATTGAAGTTGTATATGCTTGCATCTATACGTTGGAATTAGTAGAACCGTGTTGTCACGGGGAACATTTTCAACATTGCACTTGTACTCTGTACATAGTTGATATCGTGCTCTTTTGTCTATGGATGTCAACGGTGTGAAATAAAGAGGGAACTTGTAAGTCCATAGAGTCTGTATTTTGTGTTAGAGAAACGCCTGGGCCGCTAGCCTAAGCCATGCCTAATCATGGTGGAAACTTGCAGCATCACCATAGTGATCTATCTATGAAGCATCGTCAATAAAAAGCTATGCACATAGTAAATAAAAATATCGCTGAGATTCTCATTGTCTGCTTGCCTTGTCATTTTGGTTATGGGAAAGCTCCTGTACCATGTGTAAGGGGTACCCTGTTGGTGGTTCTCAATGATATGCAAATACTTACAATGACAAGAACTTACCTATGACCAAAGTTGAGTAGCATGAGGAGTGGCCCTCATATTCAAGGGACATGAGATTGCCAACTTATATTTCATCAAGCATATACTCCATCTTTGTACACTTTAACCTTAATCATCTCAAGATGCCTATGATAGGGGCAATGATGGATCAAAGCTAGTAAGTACTATAATCTTTTGGAAGCTCTTTATGACTTGTAATCCCTACTTTCCTCTATAAAGGGACCTTTCTCCCACTTCCAAGTTGAGTCAGTAAACCTACTTCCTCTCTATCTCCAGCAAGCATTTGAGTTTTTGTGTTTCAAGCATTCATATGGTGATTTATTCAATCATGTTCTTTATCTTCCTTGTTTGCACAAAACTCTTACCTATTGAGTATTACTTTGAAAGCCTTCACTTGTGAAAAACCTTTTTGAGCAAAGAGTGCTTCTGTTTTGAAACTTCTACAAAAAGCTTTTTGTGAAACTGTTTGCCAGATGTTCTCTAACCAAGAACAAGTTTGCCAATTCCAATTATGATTTATCTTTATGCATCTCTATTGTGACTGCTTTACTTGGTTGTAAGCTAAGTTATATAATGGTGAGTTGCTTTCTTCTATGAGTTGTGCAATGGTAAGTGTGATGCTTCTTGTTCGTATTCTTTTATCGACACTTCACTCCATAAACCTGTGGACATGTTAACTGAGCTCATTTTTCGCTTGGGGACAAGCGAAGGTCTAAGCTTGGGGGAGTTGATACGCCCAATTTGCATCACCATTCTATATCATAATTTACTTCTATTCATTGATATTTGTCTTATTATGAGGTATTACTTATGGCTTTTCATCTGTTTATGCATGTTGGATGATTCTTGGAGGATGGACTACTGGAGTCTGGATTCTGATGGAAAAGAAGGTGTTTCGGTGCAATTTCGCGAAGATCAGAAAAATACCAGGAAAATATGGGAAAATATTATTTTTCCAGAAGAATGAGGAATCCAGAAGGAGGAGCGAAGAGGGGCCGTAGGGGGCGCACACCCCCTAGGCGCGCCCCCTGGGCCGCGCCTAGGGCAGGTGTGGCCCACCTGCCCGTCTCCCGACTCTGCCCCTTCGCCTATATTTTCCCTACGGAACCCTAAGCCTAGCGGAGCGACCACAGATAGATTTCCACCGCCTCTGGGGGGGGGGCGGAAAACACTGAGAGAGAAAGATCTCTCCGACAGACAGATTTCTGCTGGGGGAATTCCTTCCCGGAGAGGGGAGACTGTCGCCATCAACACCATCGTCAAGCTAGGCTTCATCGGGATCATCATCATCATCATCCACACCATCATCTCCACCAGCACCATCATCACCGCTCCGTCCCGCTGTAACAATTGTGTTGGATATTGCTTTAGTTCTTAGGGGAAACTTTCCCGGTGTTAATTACTATTGTAGTTGATGCTTGTGAGTGGAACCATTGGATTATTGTTTATGTTCAGATTGTTATCCATTATCATATCATCTTTTATCTTGATCCATATGATGTCTTGTGAGTAGTTCGTTTAGTTCTTGAGGACATGGGATAAGTCATGTTATTAGTAGTGAATTTGTGTTGAGTTATTATTCAATGTTTTAGTTTTTAAGTTGTGGTGCTATTCTTCTAGTGGTGTCATGTGAACGTCGACTACATGATACTTCACCATTTATGGGCCTAGGGGAATGCATTGTGTATTTGGCTACTAATTGTGGGGTTGCCGGAGTGACAGAAACCTGAACCCCCGTTAGGACACCTTTGCACAAGGGAGTGTAGGATCTCAGAGTTTAAGGCTGTGGTTAGATTTATATCTTAATTACTTTCCTGTAGTTACGGATGTTTGCAGGGGGTTTAATCAGAAGTATGTATTAGTCCAAGTAAGGTTGGTATGTTAGCACATGTTCACCCACACAACACTTACAACACCAGAGAAGAGTACTCAGCTATTTGAAGCGAAAGCACTTGACAGAATTCCGATGTGTCCTCGAGAACGTTTGGTCCTTATAAGTATTTCAACCGGCTTGTCCTTTGATAAGAACGGATTGGGCCACTTGCTCTGTTTGTTCGTTGTCTTTATTACTTGCTCTTTGTTTTGTTGCCTTATCAGAAAACCACTAAAAATCCATTTGCTAAGTATTCACAGAGATTTCCTGCTCCATACCACTATTAAGCACCTTCTGCTCCTCGTTGGGTCATCATATTTCCACAGAACAAGAATGCTCGGAGAGGCGTCGTCAATGAGAAGTTCCACAAGATGCGCGTAGAGCTGGAAGCCGAAAAGGGTAAAACTTCCTTCTTGAAGGAACAAATAACCAAAAGGAAGAGTCTGTTTTTCCTTTCGTTTTCGTACTCCGACTTGGTCTTGTGCTGTCATTCTCTGACTACTCACTGTGTACTGTTCGTTCTCTGACTTATAGAAACCATTGCCAAGGCCAAGGATATTGTTGAGCAATCCAAGCACATTGAGTTGCTGGATAGCGAAAACAAGATCCTCAAGCAGGAGAGGACCGATACCTTAAAGATCCACGAAGAGTCCATGAAGGCCCTGCAGGAGTCCGCCATTACTGAGATGAATCGCTTGAAGGAGGAGATTGCAATGCTCAAAGAGCAGAAGAAAGCTGTCGATGAGTAGAATCAACGCAATCTCGAAGCATACAAGATCCTCCGACAAGAGCAGGATTCGATGGCGGAAACACTTCAGCAGGCTGAGGCGAGCATCCTTGGTAAGTGATTCTCCGTCTTGTACTTCTGTAAGCAAGATACTTTGAACTTTTTGTGTTATTGAACCCATGTGCTCCCTTGTCGGATTTGCAGTTCCTATTGGTCTAACCCAGTCGCCTCCTCCGCCAAAGGAATGCATGGTTCTCGCTGGCAACTTTATCAGCATCGCCATCAAGCAGGCCAAGGATATAGCCAAGCCCCTCCAGATCAACATCAAAGCGGTGGACTCCGTGATGAAGTACTCGGAGATCTTGCACCAAGCCCCCGAGCGTATCATAAGCTGGAAAGCTTCATGTACCCGGGATGGTTCAAGGATGGCGTTGTAAATGGTCAAGGCCCACTACGAGAACATCGACATCGACACGGTAACATCTGGTATTCCCGACGTGGACGACGATGGCCAGAAAATAGATCACAAGGCTATCTGGGCGTTGCTCGTGGATTTTGACAACAGGGTCTCCGAGTTGGTCGACCACAACGTCTTCGTGCCTCTGGATATCATTGACAACGACAACCAAAGCTCCTCCGAGTCCCTCAAGACCACCGACTTCAAGGAAGATGGCTCCCCTACTGCTGATGATGCTGCATCCAAGTCTCCTGTGCCAGAGGAATGAAAAAATTTGTGTATGCGGAAAAACTACTCTATTAACTTAAGGCGGAAAAACAATAGTTGTATTTTCTTGCTACTCAAGAACTGGTTCTGGCATGTAATTATGTTTTAGGCAAGTGCTGGCTTATCCATTACTCTGTTTTTTATGCTTGACCTTTCGTGAGTCGGAAGACTCGTAATTGGAACCATGCGCTCAGGTGATGATGCCCAATGGCACCGTCAAAAACCTAAGCACAAAATCACTGACAACAAGTACCAAAAGTCACTACTCCAGAATCCACATAAAAACAACAAAGAACGTGTAGACCAGAAAACTTAAGCTAACGCTTGTAAGCAGAATTTTCACAAGTGCAAATGCAAAGCTTGCGCATAAGGGTTTTATACGATCAAAAAATGAACACTAAAGGAGGTAAAAGACTCAGAGAAATGAGTGAACCAGAGAGCTTTATTTCATTGATCATATAAGAGGTACACAATAGATAAAAAATATGCTAAGTGTAAAAAGGACGTAGCTGTGCTATGTTCCATGGTCGATCAAGCTCCGGGTAGTCATCATCCGGGTCACGTCGCTTACGCTTATGATCCTCGTTAGGCCTATCCTCAAGTTCACGATTGTCAACAAGGTAGTAAGACCCATTGAGCAGTGCCTTGCTTATGATGAACGATCCTTCCCATGGCGGGGATAATTTGTGTGACTTCTTCTACTTAAGTCGCAGCACCAAGTCCCCTTCTTTAAACGAGCGATGCCGAACACGGCGAATATGGTAGCTGCATAGCTTCTGCTGGTAGATGGAGGATCTTTGGCATGCCAAAATGCGCTCTTCCTCGAGAAGGTACACATCTAGGCTTCTGGATTCTTCAGCGTCATCTTTGTCGTAGGCGGCAACTCTTGGTGAATCGTGAAGGATGTCGGAAGGCAGGATGGCTTCTGCTCCATATACCATGAAGTAAGGGGTGTAGCCGGTGGATCTGTTGGGTGTAGTTCGTAAACTCCACAGCACAGATGGTAATTACTCTGCCCAGGCTCCAGCTGCTCTATGAAGCGGTGCCTCAAGACGTGGCTTGGTTCCCTGCAGAATTAATCCATTGGCTCGCTCAACTTGCCCATTGGACCGTGGATGTGCCACAGATGCAAGGTCAAGTCGGATGCCTTTCTTCCAACAATAAGCTTCCACTTCTCCAATGACAAGTTGCTGCCGTTGTCGGTGATGATGCTATGTGGGAGACCAATCTCACCACTAGATCCCGGACAAACCTAAGGGCAGTTGCCTCGTCAAGCTTTCTAATGGGTTTAGCTTCTATCCATTTGGTGAATTTATCAACTGCTACTAGCAGATGCGGAAACCCACATGGAGCCATCTGTAATGGACCAACCATGTCTAGTCCCCAGACTGCAAACGGCCAAGTTATTGGTATTGTTCATAATTCTTCAGCTGGAACATGGGGTTGTCGGGCATAATACTGGCATCCCATGCATGTCTCAACCAGCTTGTCGGCGTCCGCCATCCCGGTCAGCCAGTAGAATCCTTGTCGGAAGGCTTTGGCGACCAATGATCGAGGAGCGGCGTGATGCCCGCAATCTCCGAGATGGATATCACGCAGGATTTCAATACCTTTTTGCTGGGAAACACACTTAATGTATACACCAGTGGTGCTTCTTTTATAGAGCTGTCCATTGATTATGGTATAGCGCTTTGCTCGACGTACTATTTGCCGTCTTTCGACTTCGTCATCGGGCAAAGTTCCATGTAAGAGATATTCCATGAACGGTTGTGTCCAAGCCGGAGGGACCTTTGTCACTGTGGGAACGAAAGAGTCAACTCTATCCGGGTTGTCGATGTCCGCTCCCTTCACGGATGGTGTCCGTAGATGCTCCAGAAAAATGCCAGGCGGAATTCGTTTGCACCCTGATCCAAGTTTAGATAGTAGATCAGCCGCCTCATTTTGCTCCATAGGAACATACTTGACTTCGTAGCCCAAGAAGCTCTTGGCTATCCCGTCCACTTTGTCTCGATATGCTACCATCATGGGGTTCCACGCGTTCCAGGTGCCAGCCACCTGCTAGGCAACCAAGTCGGAATCTCCACAGCAAACTATGCGCTTGATATCAATATCCTTGGCTACGCGTAGTCCGTGAATGAGTGCTTCATACTCCACCATGTTGTTTGTAGCCTCAAAGTGGATCTGCAGAACGTAGTGTAGCTTTTCCCCGGTTCGTGACTATAACAAAACACCAGCCCCTGAGCCATTGAGTACCTTTGATCCGTCAAAGTGCATTACCTAGTATTCTGGCTCCGGCATAGGGTTAGCATCTGGCATATCCGTCCAATCTGCAATAAAATCCGCCAAGGCTTGTGACTTTATAGCGTCGCGTCTCTTGTATGTGATCTCGAAGGCGGCAAGTTCAATGCCCCAATTCGCGACCCTTCCTGTAGCGTCGCTGTTGTTGATGATGTCGAACAGTGGAGCCTTGCTCACAACTGTGATAGGGTGCTCCTGGAAGTAGTGCCTTAGCTTCCGAGAAGCAAGGAACACTCCATAAGCTATCTTCTGGTAGTGCGGGTAACGCTGCTTGGACTCTGTCAAGACCTTGCTTACGTAGTAAACTGGTCGTTGAACTCCATACTCATGCCCTGGTTCTTTCTGCTCTACCATGACGACGATGCTGATTATCCGGTTGGTGGCCACCATGTAGATTAACATAGGCTGCCCAGGCTCGAGTGCTGCAAGGATAGGCGCTGAGGATAGCATCTCCTTTAGCTGCTTCAGCGCTGCATCTGCCTCGTCCATCCACGCAAATTTGTTTACCTTCTTTAGCAACTTGTACAGCGGCAGAGCCTTCTCTCCAAGTCGGCTGACGAACCGACTAACTGCTGCAACACAGCCTGTTAGCCGTTGTATGTCCTTCAGGCATGCAAGATGGTTTATGTTTAAGATGGCCCTGATTTTCTCCGTGTTGACCTCGATTCCACACTGGGAAACGATGAAGCCCAACAATTTGCCGGCTGGAACCCCGAAGACGCACTTCTTAGGGTTAAGCATCATGTTGTATTTCCGAAGATTATCAAAGGTTTCTTTTAAGTCGGGGATTAAGTCGTTTGACTTTTTAGACATTACTGCTATATCGTCCACATAGGCGTGAACGTTCTGAACAATTTGATCGTGTAGGCAACACTGCATTGTCCACTAGTACGTAGCACCTGCGTTTTTAGCCCAAAGGGCATTGTGACATAGCAAAACGTGCCGTAAGGTGTGGTGAACGAAGTGGCCAATTGGTACGACTTCCTCATATTAATTTGGTGGTATCCTGAGTATGCATCGAGAAAACACAAAATCTCCGAGCCAACCGTCGAGTCAATGACTTGGTCAATGCGAGGCAAAGCAAACAGATCTTTGGGGCATGCTTTGTTCAAGCTGGTGTAATCAAAGCACATTCTTAATTCTTTGGTTCCCTTTTTGGGGGAAAAGTACAGGATTGGCTACCCATCGGGTGTGAAGGACTTCTCGGATAAAACTAGCCTTAAGTAACCTAGCTATCTCTTTGCCTATAGCACATCTCTTCTCGTCTTTGAAGCGTCGTAGAGGTTGTTTCAGCGGTTTGCATTTTGGATCAATATTCAAGCTGTGCTCGGCAAGTTCCCTAGGTACACCTTTCATGTTGGCAGGTTGCCAGGCAAAGATGTCACTATTCTCACGGAGGAACTCGATGAGCGCGCTTTCCTATTTGGGACCCAGGTTCGTCCCAATGGGGTGGTCTTGGAGGCATCGCCTACCACAAGTTCCACCGTCTTGGTTTCGATGGCGGCCTTGAAAGCTGGGGCGGAGTCGGAGATTTGCTTCTTTGACGCCGGCATCTCCGAGGCATCGACCTTGCTCTGGATCTCCTTGAATTCTTCACTTAGAGGACAGCTTCCGCAAAGGCTGCTTCTCCAATCTTGTAGTCCCTTGCCTTGGTAAAGCTTCCGGATACGGTGATGACACCGTTCGGTCCGGGTATCTTGAGCTTGTTGTAGACGAAGCATGGCTTGTCCATGAAGGCGTGGAATATGTCGCGTCCGAATATGACGTGGTACACGCTCTTGAAGGGGACCACCTCAAAGGTCATGCGCTCTTGGCGGTAATTATTGACATCGCTAAAAGCGACCTCAAGGGTGATGCACCCAAGGGACCGAGTGTCCCGACCAGGAACTACGCCGTGGAAGATGGTGCTGGTCCACTTTAGCACTACAAGAAATGTGATATACTATGACCTTTTGAAAGTGACGCCAAAATAAATCGTCATAAATTTATGACGATCTTGCTGCAGATGGTCATGAGCTGTTTAGGAAGGGCAAAGGATAGCAAATGCATGACGATTTGGCCCAGAAACTTCTTAAACTCATTACACGAAATCGTCATAAGCTGGTATGTACTGTTTGGGGCCTTGTTTGGATCTTACTACGATGATATAAAATCGTCATAGTCACTTATGACGCTATAATTGTTGGGCCACGCGGAGATAAAACAAATTTTTTCCCTCTAACGTGGTGATCCCAAGATCTAGATGAGGTAGAAGGCCACGAGGTTTACCACTAGACGCGCAGTTGTGGATTACTGATGAAGCGCGTCAGTTGATGCAGTGCACTCCTCATGATCCGATCGTCTTGGTGCTGATCGCACAACACCTCTGCTGGTATCCACACGTACAAGGAGGAGCACCGGCGGCGAACTGCTAGGTTCATAACGACGGCTAGACTGCTGTGGAGCTAGGGTTTCCAACACATGGAATGACCTAACCGAACAACGATTAACCTTTCTAGGTTACAGTGCTCCACTATATATAGGGAGTGAACGTGGGCTCTGCTCGCGCGGCCCATTCACTAAAGCCTATATAACACTAGTCACCGTGAGTCCAACTCACTAACTCAGTCCTAATCCGGTTTAGGTCCAACCCAACCAGATTATAGGTTCAGATCCAATCTGAACATGCTCCCACTCTTAAGTGTGTGACCCCGCAGGCTCATGGCTACTTGGACACGATTGGAGTCCGACTCTCAATCGATCAGTCGGTAGCGGCTCCTAGCAGAACATGCCGACTCCCAAGTACCAAAGAGTCATGACGACTTGCCTTTCCAATGCGACTTACGTCTGAGTCCCTTTTGCCTGACGATATACCTTGTCAGACTATAGGCGAATAATTGTCATCCCTTAAATAGTCTGACTCTCTTCTCGATTCGAGATAAGTGATTCACCCGACTAACTCTTAGTCGATCGCCTCGGTTAACACTTAACCGAGTTGTGCATGGCCATGCTTTCCGAATCGTATCTCACGAGAGGGCCCAGAGAATATCTCTCCAAGTGGAGGGGCAAAATCCCATCTTGGTTATTCACATCACGCAGCTTGATTCTCAGTCGTCCCGAACCCTGCCTTTATAACTGCCCAGTTACGGATCAGCATTTGACAGAACCTAAGTCGGCGATCCTCAACTCGGATTATGCAACAACCTCAGGTCTAAGGATTACATTGATTGAGATATACAAATGACAACTTGTTCGTTGTACCTCAATATGGGTCAATCCAACTCGCTAAACTCTTTAGCCGAATCTGTGTAAGTTGGAACAACATATCCATGCCCATGACAAGTGGAACCGAGTCATCAAGCCAACGTTCACATTGGTCTAAGTTGTGTGTCCAGCACAACCTCAATGACCAAGGATATTTAGTACAAACAACATGAATGCATAGTTCCACAACCGAATCACATATTCAATGATACACATCAGATGTTTATACAAGGACAACTTAATAACTTTATGAATACAATGGGAAATATCATCATACATGATTGCCTCTAGGGCATATTCCCAACAGTCTCCCACTTGCACTAGAGTCAATCTTCCGACATCACATGTCTAAGCATCTAATGCCCATGGCTCTCAGGTGCGCCTCATGCTTCGGCTGTGGTAATGGCTTTGTCAATGGATCCGCAATATTTGCATCCATGTGTACCTTGCATAACTTGATATCACCCCGATCCACGAACTGGCAAATCAGGTGGTACCGCATGAGTATGTGCTTGTTCTTCTGGTGCTGTCTAGGTTCCTTGGCTTGTGCAATAGCCCCATTGTTGTCACAATACACGTCCAACGGATTGGACGAGCCCTGAACCACACCAAGATCCATGAGGAAATTCCTCATCCAAACAGCTTCCTTTGCTGCCTCCGAGGCGGCAATATACTCAGCCTCTGCTGTAGACGCTGACACAGTCTCTTGCTTGGAACTCTTCCAGCTCACAGCACCTCCATTTATAATAAACACGTATCCGGATTGCGAACGAGAATCATCAGAGTCGGTAAGATAACTCGCATCCGTGTAACCCTTTACACTATGTTCATCTTCACCACCATAAACCAAGAACATATCCTTAGTCCTTCTCAAGTACTTTAGGATATTTTTAGCCGCTGTCTAGTGGATCTCTCCAGGATCAGCCTGGTATCTACTCACAATACTTAGAGCATAGGAAACATCCGGCCTAGTACAAATCATGGCATACATGATGGATCCGACTGCAGAAGGATATGTAATCGCACTCATCCGACTTCGCTCATCAGTTGTCGAAGGACACTGAGTCTTGCTAAGTTTTACACCATAGGACATCGGTAAGAACCCCTTAGACGATTCCATGTTGAACTTCTTCAACACTTTGTCCAAATAAGTACTCTGACTTAATCCAATGAGCCTCCTTGATCTATCTCTATAGATCCGGATTCTGAGGATGTATGTTGCCTCACCCAAGTCTTTCATTGAGAAACTCCTTTCCAATGATTCCTTGGTTTCTTGCAACATTTGGACATCATTTCCAATCAGTAATATGTCATCCACATATAAGATTAGAATATTTACTTTGTTCCCACTAAACTTCTTGTACAAACAAGAATCATGATCACTCTTGATGAAGCCAAACGATTTTACTACCTCATCAAAGCGAATATTCCAACTCCGAAATGCTTGCTTCAACCCATAAATGGATTTCTGAAGTTTACATACTTTGTCAGCATTAGCCGGATCGACAAAACCCTCGGGCTGTATCATATACACATCCTCGGTTAAATTTCCGTTAAGGAAAGCCGTTTTGACATCCATCTGCCATATCTCATAGTCGAAATAGGCCGCTATAGCTAACATGATCCGAACTGATTTAAGCATCGCTACAAGCAAGAAAGTCTCGTCGTAATCAACTCCTTGAACTTGTCGGAACCCCTTCACGACAAGGCGTGCTTTATAGATTGAAACATTTCCATCCATATCAGTTTTCTTCTTAAAGACCCATTTGCACTCGACGGGTATTGCACCGTCTGGCAGATCAACCAAGTTCCAAACTTGATTTTCATCCATGGACTTTATCTCGGATCTCATGGCTCCAAGCCATGACTCAGAATCAGATCCCACCATCGCTTCCGAATAATTTGCCGGCTCATCACTGTCTAACAGTAACACATCACGGAGACTTCGTAATCTTGCCGATCTTCGTAGTACAGGTGCTGCCGACGGCTCAGCTACCAGGACCGGCTCAACCTCCAAGGTTTTTGCCGACTCGCTACTAGCCGGTTCCTCTTGAATTTCTTTGAGCTGCACCGTGCTCCCACTTACTCCTCGACTGAGAAACTCTTTCTCAAGGAAGACACTGTTCCGAGTGACAAACACTTTGCCCTCTTCTCGGTTGTATAAGTAGTAACCCAAGGTTTCCCTCGGATACCCCACGAAAATACACTTATCCGACTTGGCTGTAAGCTTGTCCAACTGAAGTCGCTTGACAAATGCTTCACAACCCCAAATCTTAAGAAAAGACAAACTCGGCTTTTTGCCTGTCCACATCTCATGCGGTGTCTTCTCTACCAATTTTGATGGTACTCTATTTAGTGTGAATGCCACTGTTTCCAGACAATAACCCCAAAATGATAAAGGCAGATCTGTCCGACTCATCATTGATCGTACCATGTCCAACAAGGTTCGATTCCGCCTTTCCGAAACACCATTCCTTTGTGGCGTTCCTGGCGGAGTAAGTTGAGGAACTATTCCAAAACTTTTCAGATGGTCATCAAACTCATGGCTCATGTACTCGCCTCCTCGGTCCGACCGAAGAAACTTTATTTTCTTGCCGAGTTGATTCTGTGCTTCATTCTGGAATTCTTTGAACTTTTCAAAGGCTTCCGACTTATGTTTCATCAAGTAGATATATCCATACCTACTCAAATCATCAGTGAAGGTAATGAAGTACTCATAACCACCCCTGGCTGTCGTGCTCATTGGTCCACATACATCACTATGTACTAGTCCCAACAAGTCGGACGCCCTTTCGCAACTCTTTGCAAAAGGTGTCTTGGTCATTTTGCCGAGTAGGCAAGATTCGCATGTCTCGAACGACTCCAAGTCGAACGAAGTTAGGAGTCCATCATCATGGAGCTTCTTCATGCGTTTCCAACTTATATGACCAAGCCGACAATGCCAAAAGTAAGTCATATTCAGATCATTTGGTTTCAACCTTTTAACATTTATGTTATAAACCGACTCACCATCAAGATTCAAAATAAATAACCCGTCCTGGACGGGTGCAAAGCCGTGAAACATATCATTCAAATACAAAGAACAACCATTATTCTTGATATTCGACTCATAGCCTTGCATCATCAAACATGAAGCAGAAATAATGTTTCGACTGAGCACTGGAACATAATAACAATTATTCAGTTCCATAATGAATCCGGAAGGTAAATGAAGTTGCATCGTGCCGACTTCCAACGCAGCAAATCTTGCTTTGTTGCCGACTCGAATATCAACCTCGCTTCTTGCTACGCTCCTAGCTCTTACCAGTCCCTGCAACGAATTGCAGATGTGAATAACTGATCCGGTATCATATACCCAAGAACTATTAGGTGCATCAGCAAGATATATGTCTATAACATTGCAAACAAGTGTACCTGAGTCGGAAGTCATACCTCCACTCTTGGCTTTGTCAGCCAAGTACTTGCTGCAGTTCCTCTTCCAGTGGCCATCCGCCTTGCAGTAGAAGCAAGTGGATCCGGCCAAAGGAGATGGCTTAGTCCCTGAGGAAGCACTTGGGACCGGGTCCGAAGCCTGCTTTCCTCCTGACTTAGCCTTCTTCTTAGTCCAAGAACTCTTCTTGAACTTAGCCTTATTCTGCACCATCAACACTTGACTGGCGCCCTTCTTGAGATCCGCCTCTGCCTGCTTGAGCATCCCATGTAATTCAGTGAGCTTCTTATCCATACCATGCATGTGGTAGTTTGAAATGAGCTGCCCATATGCACTAGGAAGAGAGTTTAGGATTATATCCGTAGCGAACTCTTCACTTATGGGGTAGCCAAGCCTCTCCAGAGACTGCACGTAACCAACCATCTTGATCACATGCGGACTCAGTGGATCACCATCCTTAAGCTTGAAACTCAGCAAAGCCTGAGAGACTTGATACCTCTCAGTCTTCGCCTGAGCCTGGAACATACTTTTGAGGCTTTGGTTCATATCGTAGGCCTCAACATGCTCGAACTGCTTTTGCAAGTCCGGTTCCATGTGATCAAGCATAAGACAACTAATATCCTTGGACTCATCCTTAGGCCGACAGTAGGCATTGGTGGCTGCGACAGTCGCATTCTCATTCGGCTCATCTGGAAGTGGGTTGTCTAGGACATGGTCCTTCTTTTCTTGTTTGAGAACAATTCTCAGATTTCGATACCAGTTGGTAAAATTAGTGTCGTTCAGTTTATCTTTATCAAGAATGGTTCTCAACGCAAAACCGGATATCTGAGAGTGTCTGCTACTTGGTGCCATGATCTACAACAGAAAATATGCAAAACACTTAAGACATGTATTCATAAAAGAGCAAGCATATTAAACATTTTAATATTTTATGCTCCCACTAGAACCAACACCCCTCCGATGGTTGCTTAGTGATTCAGGATCCTAAATAAACAAGTCGGCTAGTGAGCTTTAGCATCACCGCTAGCCGCCAAGTGATCTAGGTAGACAACTCCTTGTCAATCGCATCTCATGCGACTCCTGTTGGACGGGTGGCATCACATGCCCCGGCTCCCATCCGACCTTTCCCCGAGCCCCACAACCGTTGTGATAGACCTAGCTTACCGAGTGTTTCCGCAGTAAGAGTCCGACTCGAACCCACCTAGTCGGAAAGAATTGGCAGCACCTCAATTTTATGAGCCCACTACCAAAAATGTCCGACATGTGATGGTGCAAACACTGGCGGGAAAACCGACTAGACCTTCTTTGAGGGATTAAATTTTACCGACCATCTAATAGAGGTAAAACTGAGACATAAGAATAACACAAAATAAAGCATTTATAATGTGAAATGGTATGGCTCTCTTCATGGCGATCTCCATCTCCACAAAGCCTGTAATCCGACTCGTGCCAACTCTTGTCACTTGCCGTCTTACTCCATGTCGCCGACATGTACAACGCCTTGCATGCCTTCCGGGTTCTCCAAACAGCTACACTAGCTTAGTAAAGTAAATTACATAGAGAATCCGACACGCAGGTCGTTATACAATAAAATGACAGCACCTAGGCTCCAGCCGACTGACAAAAACCGTGATTCGCAGATCACGTATGGATTACACACATACATCACATGCACATGAACCATACCATTCACAACTTCCTGCAAAAACAAGTTATGCATAGATACAATATCTACCGGCGTTGTGAAACTTGCAACGACATATAAGGCGCTACGACAGGGCGAATCCGGCGGTCCCGCTAGCCGGATAGCGGGCGGGGATCGAAGGGTCAGCGCCCCTCGCGGGTGCGGGCAGCGCTCGATGATTTTTCCGAAAACATAGACTTCATCTACGATCCGAACATGGATTCCGACCATCGTTCTGATTCGATCAAACTCTTTGATCTTCGATCACCGCTTCTGGATTTACGTGTCACAGTCTACCCCGATGGCGGAAGCCGACCGGTAGGGGTATGTCGTTCCACGACCTCAGCAGTATGATCATGGAAATCATATCTACCATTCCCCGAGTACAGTTGATCCAATCAACCTTGTACAAAAACGATCTATCTCATAGATCAACCACCAAACAGCACATAGATCTCATCTACAGCCAACCGCATATCACATATGCGAGATCTCGAGCCTAAAACCAGAAGCTATTGCTCTGATACCACTGTTGGGCCACGCGGAGATAAAACAATTTTTTTCCCTCTAACGTGGTGATCCCAAGATCTAGCTGAGGAAGAAGGCCACGAGGTTTACCACTAGACGCGCAGTTGTGGATTACTGATGAAGCGCGTCAGTTGATGCAGTGCAGTCCTCACAATCTGATCGTCTTGGTGCTGATCGCACAGCACCTCTGCTGGTATCCACACATACAAGGAGGAGCACCGGCGGCGAACTGCTAGGTTCGTAACGACGGCTGGACTGCTGTGGAGCTAGGGTTTCCAACACATGGAATGACCTAACCGAACAACGATTAACCTTTCTAGGTTACGGTGCTCCACTATATATAGGGAGTGAACGTGGGCTCTGCTCGCGCGGCCCATTTACTAAAGCCTATATAACACTAGTCACCGTGAGTCCAACTCACTAACTCAGTCCTAATCCGGTTTAGGTCCAACCCAACCAGATTACAGGTTCAGATCCAATCCGAACATGCTCCCACTCTTAAGTGTGTGACCCCTCAGGCTCATGGCTACTTGGACACGATTGGAGTCCGACTCTCAATCGATCAGTCGGTAGCGGCTCCTAGCAGAACATGCCGACTCCCAAGTACCAAAGAGTCATGATGACTTGCCTTTCCAATGCGACTTACGTCTGAGTCCCTTTTGCCTCACGATATACCTTGTCAGACTATAGGCGAATAATTGTCATCCCTTAAATAGTCCGACTCTCTTCTCGATCCGAGATAAGTGATTCACCCGACTAACTCTTAGTCGATCGCCTCAGTTAAAACTTAACCGAGTCGTGCATGGCCATGCTTTCCGAATCATATCTCACGAGAGGGCCCAGAGAATATCTCTCCAAGTGGAGGGGCAAAATCCCATCTTGGTTATTCACATCACGCAGCTTGATTCTCAGTCGACCCGAACCCTGCCTTTATAACTGCCCAGTTACGGATCAGTGTTTGACAGAACCTAAGTCGGCGATCCTCAACTCGGACTATGCAACAACCTCAGGTCTAAGGATTACATTGATTGAGATATACAAATGACAACTTGTTCGTTGTACCTCAATATGGGTCAATCCAACTCGCTAAACTCTTTAGCCGAATCTGTGTAAGTTGGAATAACATCTCCATGCCCATGACAAGTGGAACCGAGTCATCAAGCCAACTTTCACATTGGTCTAAGTTGTGTGTCCAGCACAACCTCAATGACCAAGGATATTTAGTACAAACAACATGACTGCATAGTTCCACAACCGAATCACATATTCAATTATACACATCAGATGTTTATACAAGGACAAGTTAATAACTTTATGAATACAATGGGAAATATCATCATACATGATTGCCTCTAGGGCATGTTCCCAACAATAATAACGTCGTAGTATGTTAAGCACTAGGATGACTGTGCTGCCACCTCCTCAATGTGATCCACGTGTCGCTCTTACGTGGTATTTGGGGGGGGGGGTGTTAGTGTTAGTTGTGTGCTGGGGATTTTTTAGGTCAGGCCTGGGTGGGCTGATTCTTTCAGGTCATGCCCAACAACTTCTTTGGCCTAGATAATATTGTTAGGCAAAAAAGATTGCGCGAGAAGGGACTTGAACCCATGACCTAGCGCCGTGAGGAAGCTGTCATAACCATTATGCTATAGTTGTGTTGTTGCACATAATATAGAAACTACTCTATCTATACTCTTACTAAGTCCGCTGTTTAACAAACTGACCACACCGAACGGAGCAGCACCTGCACAAAACAGACCATGCTCCCTTCGTGGTGACCGGCGGCAGCGGGGGCGACGCTAAATGACGGACTGGCGGAGGGGCCGAGGCGGTGGTTGCCAGCGGAGGGGCTGAACGACACGTAGGGGTCTGGGCTGGGTGGCCGGCGGAGGGGCTGTGGCGATGGTGGCCGGCAGAGGGGCTCCGGCGGTGGTGACTGGAGGAGGTGCTGCAGCAGTGGTGACCGGCGGAGGAGGCGGGGGCATCATCGGTTAGCACCCTCTCCTCTCTCCCTTGTTGATATAATTCCTTGTTAATTTCAGAGCCTGGTTTCATTAGGGTTTCAAAATCCATATTTTTAGATGATGTTTAGAATAAATTCAAGCCCAAATGTTCAGTTTTTTGCCTTTAGCTAGATGTAGGCATAGAACTATATTGTTGGAGCTTATCTAGGTTTTGGTTTAATTTCTTAGCTAGATGTAGGCATAGAACTATATTGTTGGAGCTTATCTAGGTTTTGGTTTAATTTCTGCTAGCTAGTGTGTGCACTTCAGTGCAATTCTAACTTGCAACATTTTTCGGTCTTTTGCAGATGGACAGAAGCTGGATAACAAAAGGAGTTAGAAGGCTTTCTTATGAGCATCCAAGGGGAGTGGATGAGTTCATGTGATTTGTTCGCAGAAGTGTTCCCGATGATGCTCAAGTTTTATGCCCATGCCCCAGCTGTATGAATCGTGTTGAATAAACTCTACCAAATGTAGACGCTCATCTGCTAATGCGTGGGATGGCATGCACGTATGATAGGTGGATCCATCATGGAGAGCCTTTACATCCAGAACCCGGAGCTGAACCTGAACCCGGTGAAGGCGCAGATCATGTTGATGATGGCGGTGAGTTTGTACAAGATGATGTTCCGCAAGAGGATGTTGGTTTGGAGGAAGAGGATGGCTATGAGGATGATAGAATCCCTGATCTATTTAGGGATTTGTACGAGTTTGAACCGCAAGGTGCTGGAGAGCATAAAATTTATGCCGAGCTGATAGTGGAGGCCAAGCGTGCAGCTAGTGATGGTGGGACATTGTACATATTTTCTTTTACCGTGAAGTTACTCCATGTCAAGTCCTTCTACCGAATCAGCAATGTTGCCTTCAATGCAATACTCCGTATCTTTACCATCCAATACCCTAAAAGTGCAATTCCCAAATCTTATGAAGAAGCATTGGGTATAATCGACAGATTGGGGCTTGGTTATGATTCAATCCATGTCTGCCCGAACAACTATATCTTGTTTCGAAACACGTACGCCAAGCATGATAGGTGCCTGAAATGTGATGCCTCAAGGTGGAAAGATGCGGATGGGAGGAAGCAGATACCGGAGAAGGTGTTGATGTACTTTCCTATGATTCCAAGGCTATAGAGGATGTTCATTCCGAAGCAACAGTCGGAGGATGTATAGTGGCACAAGCTAAAGCGGCAACCCATGGATAATGAACTAGGCCATCTAGCCGATGGAAAGGCATGGAAAGATTTTGATGATAAACATAAAGATTTTGCCGCCGATGCGAGGAACATCAGACTCGGCCTTGCCACAGATGGCTTTAATCCATTTGGAATGAGCTCGAAATATAGCATGTGGCCGGTATTTGTTGTGTCGTACAATCTTCCACCATGGGCATGTATGGATCAGTCCAACTTCATGATGGCTTTGCTAATCCCGGGTCCAAAATCTCCAGGAAAGGATTTTGATGTCTTTATGGAGCCCCTAGTAGAAGATCTCCTCAAACTTTGGAAGGTTGTCCGTACCTATGATGCCCTGAGTCCTGATAAGTTCGATCTCCGTGCTGCGGTAATATGGTGTATCCATGATTTCCCAGCGCTGCACACTTTGTTGGGGAGGCTCACATCTGTTTATCAAGCATGTGTGCGTTGTGACAAGGATCCGTGCTCGGAAAGAATAAGGAACAAGATATGTTGGACCGGGGGGCGCCGTTTTCTTCCCCGCCACCATCCTTGGCGAAAAAGAAAAGATTTCAATGGAAAAACTGAAACCCGTGACCAGACGGCGGAGTTCACTAAAGAAGAGCTCGAGCAACAACTTCACAATGTGAAAGATGTGAGACCTAGAAAACATCAAAAGAAAAGGAAGCATGAGGATAGACAATGTTGGGACCGGAGGGCTATTTTGTGGGACCTCCCTTACTGGGCAGATCTCAAGTTGAGGCACAACCTTGATGTAATGCATATCGAGAAAACATATGTGATAATCTGTAAGACCCCACCTTTATAAAGGTAAAGGTTCCTGTGATTGCAATGCTAGTCCCTGGATGAAATGCTAGCATCCACAGTTTAAGATGAAGTACACAGAAACAAAGGTCATTATTACATCGTCATTCCAGAGATAACATAGTCTTTTACAACTCCATAGCCAAGGCTAGATCAAGAGTTTAACTTAACAAAATAAAGTAAAGTCTTCATCTTCATGTGCCACAGGAAAACATGTTGAGTGTAGACTCATAACCCTAATCCTCATTAGAGTAACCTGCAACATCACAAGTTACAGCCATAGTGGGTCAATACATTGGAATAGTATTGGCAAGTGATACCTTAGTAGAATAATAGTTTCTAGATCCTATATGAATATGGCTAAGTGTAGCTTAGGCTTGCTTTGCTTAAAATAGGTTTTGTCTATCAGTTGAAAACACTAAGTTTTTGTTTGATAAAACTCCTAAGGAACCACCAATAGACATTGGTGAACCTTAACCCTTTTTAACCACAAGTTTTAACTTAGGAAATTGGGATGAGGAGATCCTTGATAGCTTCAGTGTCTTGATGCTCAAATTGTCCATTGCCGGGGACACGGCTAAGTAATTAGATTTTTCCTTCTCGGGAGGTGGTGCACTTTCCCCACAAGACTTGACATGCATCAAGATGAGACGTTTCAGAAGCATTCCCTTAGAACAAATGGACGTGCTCCAACCTATCACCCTACAACCAACTGTCCAAATGGCTAAGTTATTGCAACCTATATGATCAAGTCGGAGCCCATATGCCATGAGGTTGCACTAGAAGCTTCTAAACACTAAGTATCTCAAATCCCTTTGTTCGTGGGTGGCTTTCCACAAGTGTGATACATAAGGTAAAACATAGACATGGGCCTTGTGTAACCACTCAACACAAACCATCATACAATTCCACCCAGGTGATTCATTCACTTAGTTGTTTTTATTAAGAAAAAACACAAGTCAAAAGACTTAGTAAAATTTCCATAGCATGAATATATTCCACCCTTGTTTGCTACTAGCTAGGCTAAGCATGGCAATATAGTAAGTATCTTAACTTAGAGAAATTCTAGCAAGTCTACAACTACTAGGATTTCCCAAGCATAGCATATAGATACTTAGCAAAATATCATGCAAGCCCTATACAAAATATCACTAATGCATAGTCAAAATATTGGGAAAAAATATGAAGCACCACTTGCCTTGGTAGTTGGGAGAGTAGCAACAATCCTCACAATCACAATCACCACTAGCACCAAAATCTACACATAAAATGATAGCACCAAATTTATATTCCAAACAAATCAAGCAAAAATATATGAATGCATGCAAATGCCATGTGATGATTTTTCTTAAACTAAACAAGACAAGTAAACATTACTAAACTCTAAACTAAACATTTATACACTAAACAAACTTAATTTGGCTTTAAAAATATTTTCCAAATAATTTTTATATACAAAATAAGCCTACAAATGTCTCTACATAAAATCCTATTTTAACAGAGGCAAAATACAAAACCAATCCTACAGATGTGTAGGGTTTAATTTTGTGAATCCATTGATATATTATTTGTATTTTTTTTGGATAAACATAACAAAAGTTATGAATTTTACAAGTTTAAATATTCAAAAATCATTTCTGGAATTTTAAACAGACAGGATAGGCCACGTGGAGTGTTTCTATTGGCTGGTACCGTTTGGCACGGATCGTGATCTGTGGATCGCAAGATTAAAAGTAAATCGCACGGCTCAGATCTAATAATACCCTTTCGCTAAATGATCCAATCTGACGCGCTGGATCTAGATCTAACTGCTCACAGCGGCTTGACCATGAACTGGCGACGCTCGTGGCTGCAGCGGCGGCGCTACTGGCAGTGACGGTTCGGCAAATACAGAGGGGCTGGGGGTTGCGATGTTTCTTACCAGACTCGCGAGAGCACGAGGAAGCTCAACGTGTTGCTGGTGTGGACAGGGGCGCGTTGTAGAGGTCGCTAGGGCTCGTCGGAGTTGCGGGCGGCGTCGGGTTCGTGGTAGCTGTCATGGTATTGCCGACGAGTACGCCATGGAGGGGTCCTCATAGTGCGTGTTTAGATATGTGGGGTAAGGCGGATGGTTGACGGGTACGAGGTAACACAACTTACCCAGGTTCAGATCCCACAACGGTGGCGGAATCCTACTCCTGCTATAAATCACTATAATGGCAATACGCTGAGTTACAGAGATAGGTTCGCTGTGCGAGGTTGTATGAATCGATACTAGGTTATTCTGCCCTAAAGGCTCCCATAGGCCCAACTTATATAGTCGCCAGGTCCTAGGGTTACAGGGAAAAGTCCTAGCCGGACAGGTTACAGAGTCCTACACCGTCTATTACTAGTCTTGTGTATCTTGCACTCCAAGGCTCCGGGTACGCTGGTGACTCCACTGTAGCCTTCCTTTATCTGGCATGGGCCTCCCTTCTGGATCCACCTAACTAGGCCGCCCAGTAGGCCATAGGCCACGCTACCGACTATGGGCCACCCGGGTTAGTCGGATAAGAGACATGCTATGAGGATACCCATATAGCATATCCCCAACAGTAGCCCCCGGAGAACTCCGAGATCTTGCGCCGTCTTGCCTCGTTACGTGGAATGCTACGTCTAGATGGATGTCGGCAAATCGTCAAGCAACATCTTTTAGTTCTCCCAAAGAACCCTGCAAAGGTTTTCTCCGTCTTCAAATAGTAAGCCGGAGAAACGCTGAATCTTCCATCGTACTCTTCCGTAGTCGGATTAAATCCGTCCATGCCAGAATCTTTGATGAGACGGCTCATCTACCATGTCAGGTATGATGACGTAGGCTATAGGTCAGCGACGCCTCGTAACTCACACACGCAGAGAACGTAATCATATCCGATTTTCCCGCGCGAGCGATACGAACCGTTGGCGGCGACGGTTGGAGTCGTGGCGAAATTACCGCGCACGTTTCATGAACACGTTGTCTACGCGGCAACAGTCCGATTAGCTACACGAATCTTGACGCAGAGTAGGATAAATAGTAACCGTGGGACACATGCCACTTTTTCACCCCATTCTCTCGCGTCATCGTCTTCTTCCTCCAGCCGCGCGCCTCCTCGAGCTCTCCGCGAAAACCTCGAAAACTCTAGTCTCCTTCTGTGCAGTTCGCATCCTCCCAGCAGCTCCTCCCCATCGATGGCGGCGTCGAGCGAAGCCGCGGTGAAGCCGGCGAGCTCCATCGTCGTGCCGCCAGAGGGGCTGGTCATCCCCGCATCAGCGGTGATTGAAACCACCGACGGTGACCAAAAACTGGCGGCGCTGGAGCCTCTGGACGAGGAACCAGACTCGCATAAAGGCGACTGGCGCGGCTCGGACATCACCAGCCGCGACATCCAAGAGATGGTCACCGAGGGCTACCTCCCCGCAACGGAGGGGCTCACCTGGCGGGCGGCACCGGCCGGCGAGGTGACTCCTTCTCCCCAAGCCGGAGAGAAGGTGTACCTCAAGGCACAACTGGTACGCGGAGTTTCTCTGCCTATCTCCCACTTCTTCTTGTCCGTCTTGAACCACTTCAAGGTCCAACCCCATAACCTCTCCCCTAATAGCATCCTAGTGCTTAGAAACTTCGTGGCACTTTGTGAGGGTTACCTAGGGATTAGGCCTAGGTTAGATCTTTTTGTATACTTCTTCACCGTCAAGCGTGAAGCCGGACACAGTAGGGAGGAGCTGATAAACTGCAGCACCATAAGCTTCAAGATCCGTCCTGGCCGGCGGTTCCCCGACATCGTCGGCCACGAATCATGCAAGAACTAGCAGCAGACGTACTTCTACGGCCCCGACATTCCTTTGTCGGGCCGAGAAGCAATGTACCCGGACTTCGTGGATGGAGCCGCCGCCGAAGTCTCCACATGGCGATCTCATGCCTCCCTTCCCTCCGACCTCAACGCTTCCCGTGCCATAAGGCGGATCAAGTGGTTCGTAGAGACGGGTTTGACCGGCTTGGACCTAGCCATGTGCTGGTTCATCAGGAGGATCCAACCTCTGCAGTACCGCACGAAGTTTATGCACGAGTACACCGGCGACCAAAGGGATTCCCTCCGAATCTCCGAGGACAACTTCTCGAGCAACTCCGTCAAGTTCTGCCTTAAGGACATCGTCAAGGTGAAGGATAAGAAGCGCGGCTTCACCCTCACCTACGACATGTTCGTAGACGGAAAGTGCCCAAAGGTAGACATTTTATTTTCCGTGTATGACATTGCTCCAGTTTTTCTGTCTTACTAATATCATCTTGTCTAACACGGTGATTTCTCACTTAACAGCTTAGCGATCTAGATGAGGGCAACCTGGCTGCCCAAATCTACGATCCAAAGATGAAGGAAGTCACGGTCATGTCCGACGATGATATCCCGTTTGCGCGAAAGCGGAAGAGCTCCATCTCTGACGCTGCCGACGGAGGTAAGAAGAAGAAGACGGAGGGTGGAGCCTCCAAAAAGAGTACTGCCGCCCTGGAGGCGGAGAAGAAGAAAGCCACTGGAATGTTTTGCCAAAGCACCCCCCTAGTGTAAGCTTCTTATTCTCCGACGTTGTCTCATTTGTCTGTCTTATTCCTGTACTTATGCATTTTGCATGTTTCAGGAAGAAAGCCACAACCAGCCTCAAGAAGTCCTCCAAGACTCTTGGGGCTTCTAGAAATATTAAGGATATGCTGCATCGCGACTCCTCTCCCGTCATCGCCCCTGCCATTCCTGCCGTCAAGCCCTCCTCTACTCCGACAAGCTCCCAAGTTCAGGAGGTACCAGGCCCTTTCGCCATGGAAGTGGATTCTGGCGCCTCTACCGAGCTCGCTGTTGTCGGCGAGCAGGCGACGCAGGAGAGCACTGCTCTTCAAATGGCTGAAGCTCCGGCTAAGGATGCCATCGGTAGCGGCAAGGCGATGCTAGGAGTTGGTACCTCTGCCGAAGGCGGCGCCTCTACTCCCCAGAAACCCTTCGAATTTCTGAAGATAGTCTTCCCGGCGCTCATGCCGGGTAACACAACTATGGTTCCTGGAGGAGTGCCGTCATCTCCGACGTGCGGTATTGAGGAGCTGCTCCAACAAGCAGACATCTTGCGAGGAAACATCGTTTCCTTTGGCAAGATACTGGCCGAGAGCGCTACAAACCTCAAGATCATTGCACTTGTAAGTTTTACTTTACCTTTTGCATTTTATATGAGTATCCAACTGTAGCCCCCGAGGATGTAGACGGAAAACCATAGGTTTTGCATCTATATGCTCTAAGAGAAACTAAGTTAGATAGAACTCGCACTGTAGCCCCCAAGCATTTTAGATGGAATGAATTATTCCGACTAGATGCTTTAAGAGTAGCATACACAGTGTTCATACATTTAAGTGTTGTAGCCCCCAAGCCTCTAGTTGTAACTGAATTAGTTCCGACTAGATACTTAAAGAAAAGCTAAACATTTTCCGAGTTAGAACTTTATACTGTAGCCCCCAAGCCTCTAGTTGATAACTGAATTAGCTCCGACTAGATGCTTAAAGAAAAGCTAAGCATATGGCTAAGTTAAAAACTCTCGCTGTAGCCCTCGAGCCTCTAGGCGGAAAATCTCCGACTGGAAACTCCAAGCAGACTAAACAACGACTTAACCTTGTATTTATTTCCACAGAACGAGAACGCTCGGAGGGGCATGGCCAATGAGAAGTACCAGAAGATGCGCGCGGACCTTGAAGCTGAAAAGGGTAAAACCGCCATCTTGAAGGAACAAATCATCAAAAACAAGAGTCTGTTTTCTTTTTGCGCATTTCCGTCTTACTTTTGTGCCCATAATCTCCGAGTACTCAATGTGTACTTTGTTTTCTCTGACTTGTAGAACATTTTGCCAAGGCTAAGGATATTGTCGAGCAGTCCAAGCATATCCAGCAGCTGGACAGCGAGAACAAGATCCTTAAGAAGGAGAGGGAAGAAATGCTGCAGATGCACGAGGATTCCATGAAAGCCCTGCAGGACTCCGCCTCCGCTGAGATCAATCGCTTGAAAGAGGAGCTTGCGATCCTAAAGGATCAGAAGCAAGCTGCCAATGAGCAGAACCTTCGCCACAGCGAGGCGTTCAAGCTCCTTAATCAAGAGAAGGAATCCTTGGCGGATGTCGTCTGGCAGGCTAAGGCCAGCATCTTCAGTAAGTGTCCTCCGTCTTGTAGTTCTGTAGTATGGATACTTAGATTTTTTTAACCCGCTCGCCTCCTTCGGACAAGGAATGCATGATTCTTGCCGGCAACTTCATCAACACCGCCATCGCCCAAGCCAAGGAGATCGCCAAGCCCCTTCAAATTTATATCAAGGCCTCGGACTCCGTGGTGAAGTACTCGAAGATTCTGCGCCGAGACCCCGAGCGTATTGCAAGCTGGAAAGCTTCATGTGCACGGGCTGGTGCAAGGATGGCATTGTCTATGGTGAAGGCACACTATGAAGATGCCGACATCGACACGGTGACATCTGGTATCCCCGACGTAGATGATGACGGCAAAGAGATCGATCATGACGCCATCTTGTCATCACTTGCTGGGTATGATACCAGGGTTGCCGAGTTGGTGGACGCGGACGTCTTCATGCCCAGGAACTTTCTTGACAACGCCGACCCAGAATCCTCCGAGTCTCACCATAGCACCGATGCTGAGGATGATTCTCCGGCTAGTGATGATGCGGCCTCCAAGTCCCCTGCGCCCAAAGAGTGAAAGAACACTTTGTAATTTCTGATTCATCTCTGGATTGTGCGCGGAAAAACTATGTTGATGTAATCTTTTAAGGTGGAAAACAATGGTGATCGTATCCTGCTACTCAAGGATTAAGTTCCAGTATGTATATATTTTTTAAGCAAGTGTTGGCTTATCCATTACTTTGGTTCGTATGCTTGACTTTTCGTGAGTCGGAAGACTCGTTGTCGGAACCATGCGCTTTAGGTGATGATGCCCAATGGCACCGTCAATAACCTAAGCACAAAATCGCCGACAAGGAGCACCGAAAGTCACTACTCTAGAATCCACATAAAAACAACAAAGAACGTGTAGACCAGAAAACTTAAGCTAACGCCCGTAGACGGAATTTTCACAAGTGCAATCGCAAAGCTTGTGCATAAATGTTTATATGATCCAAAAATGAACACTAAAGGAGGTAAAAGACTCAGCAATATGAGTGAACCAAAGAGCTTTATTTCATTGACCATATAAGAGGTTCACTATTAGATAAAAAATGCTAAGTGTAGAAAGGACGTAGCTGTGCTATGTTCCATGGCCGATCAAGCTCCGGGTAGTCATCATCCGGGTCACGTCGCTTACGCTTATGATCCTCGTTGGGTCTATCCTTGAGCTCGCGATTGTCGACAAGGTAATAAGACCCATTGAGCAGCGCCTTGCTTATGATGAACGGTCCTTCCCATGGCGGGGATAATTTGTGTGACTTTTTCTGCTTAAGTCGGAGCACCAGATCCCCTTATTTAAACGAGCGATGCCGAATGCAGCGACTATGGTAGCTGCGTAGCTTTTGCTGGTAGATGGTGGATCTTTGGCATGCCAAAACGCTCTCCTCCTCGAGAAGGTCTACATCTAGGCGTCTGGATTCTTCAGCGTCATCTTCGTCGTAGGCGGCAACTCTTGGTGCATCGTGGAGGATGTCGGAAGGTAGGATGGCTTCTGCTCCATATACCATGAAATAGGGGGTGTAGCCGGTGGATCTGTTGGGTGTAGTTCGTAAACTCCACAACACAGATGGCAATTCTTCCGCCCGGGCTCCAGCTGCTCTATGTGGCGGTGCCTCAAGATGTGGCTTGATGCCCTGCAGAATTAATCCATTGGCTCGCTCAACTTGACCATTGGATTGTGGGTGTGCCACAGATGCAAGGTCAAGTCGGATGCCTTTGTCCCAGCAATAGGCCTCCACTTCTCCGAGTGACAAGTTGCTTCCGTTGTCGGTGATGATTCTATGTGGGAGACCAAATCTCACCACTAGATCTCGGACAAACTTGAGGGCAGTTGCCCCATCAAGCTTTCTAATGGGGTTAGCTTCTATCCATTTGGTGAATTTGTCAACTGCTACAAGCAGATGCGTACACCCACACTGTGCCGTCTGTAACGGCCCCACCATGTCTAGCCCCCAGACTGCAAATGGCCAAGTTATTTGTATTGTTCGCAATTCTTCAGTAGGGACATGTGGTTGTCAGGCATAATACTGGCATCCTATGCACATCTCAACCAGCTTGTCGGCGTCCTCCTTCACGGTCAGCCAGTAGAATCCTTGCCGGAAGGCTTTCGCGACCAACAATCGAGGAGCGGCGTGATGCCTGCAATCTCCGAGATGGATTTCGCGGAGGATTTCCATTCCTTCTAGCTGGGAAACGCACTTTAGGTATACCCCAGTGGTGCTCCTTTTATAGAGTTTCCCATTGATTATGGTATAACCCTTTGCTCACTGTACTATTTGCCGTCTTTCGACCTCATCGTCGGGCAAAGTTCCGTGTTCGAGATATTCCATGAACGGTTTTGTCCAAGCCGGAGGGATCTTTGTCACCATGTTGACGAAAGAGTCAGCTCTATCCGGGTTGTTGACGTCGGCTCCCTTCACGGATGGTGTGCGCAGATGCTCTAGGAAAACTCCTGGCGGAATTTGCTTGCGCCCTGATCCAAGCTTAGACAGTAGATCAGCCGCCTCGTTTTGCTCCCTAGGCACATAATTGACTTCGTAGCCTAAGAAGCTCTTGGCTATCTCATCCACTTCGTCGCGATATGCCGCCATCATAGGGTTCCGCGCATTCCAGGTGCCAGCCACCTGCTGGGCAACCAAGTCGGAATCTCCACAGCAAACAATGCGCTTGATGCCAATATCCTTGGCTACACGTAGTCCGTGAATGAGTGCTTCATACTCCGCCATGTTGTTTGTAGCCTTGAAGTGGATCTGCAGAACGTAGTGTAGCTTGTCTCCTTTTGGTGACTGTAGCAATACACCAGCCCCCGAGCCGTTGAGCAGCTTTGATCCGTCAAAGTGCATCACCCAGTACTCTGGCTCCGGCAACGGAGTAGCATATGGCATCTCCGTCCAATCTGCAATGAAATCCGCCAAGGCTTGTGACTTGATAGCGTCGCGTCTCTTGTAGGTGATCTCGAAGGCGGCAAGTTCAATGCCCCACTTCACGACCCTTCCTGTAGCGTCGCTGTTGTTGATGATGTCGGACAGTGGAGTCTTGCTCACTACTATGATTGGGTGCTCCTAAAAATAATGCCTCAGCTTCCGCGAAGCGAGGAATACTCCATAAGCTATCTTTTGGTAGTGCGGGTAATGCTGCTTGGACTCCGTCAAGACTTCGTTTACATAGTAAACTGGTCGTTGAACGCCGTGCTCATAGCCTGGTTCTTTCCGCTCTACGACGACGACGATGCTGATAACCCGGTTGGTTGCCGCCATGTAGATTAACAAGGGCTCACCAGGCTCAGGTGCTGCAAGGATGGGCGCTGAGGAAAGGGTCTCCTTGAGCTGCTTCAATGCTGCATCTGCTTCGTCCGTCCAAGTGAATTTGTCCGTCTTCTTCAGCAACTTGTACAGCGGCAAAGCCTTCTCTCCAAGTCGGCTAATGAACCGACTAACTGCTGCAACACAACCTGTTAGTCGCTGAATGTCCTTTAGGCATGTCGGACGGTTTTTGTTTAAGATGGCCTTGATTTTCTCCGGGTTGACCTCGATTCTGCGCTGGGAAACAATGAAGCCTAACAGTTTGCCGGCTGGGACCCCGAAGACGCACTTCTTAGGGTTGAGCATCATGTTGTATTTCCGGAGATTATCAAAGGTTTCTTTTAAGTCGGAGATTAAGTCATTTGATTTTTTAGACATCACCGTGATATCGTCCACATAAGCGTGAACGTTCCGACCAATTTGGTCATGAAGGCAATGTTGCATTGTCCGCTGGTAAGTAGCACCTGCGTTTTTCAGCCCAAAGGGCATTGTGACGTAGCAAAACGTGTCGTATGGGGTAGTGAACGAAGTGGCCAATTGGTCCGACTTCCTCATCTTGATATGGTGGTATCCGGAGTATGCATCAAGAAAACACAAAAGTTCCGAGCCAGCCGTCGAGTCAATGACTTGCTCAATGCGAGGCAAAGCAAACGGATCTTTGGGACACGCTTTGTTCAAGCTGGTGTAATCAACGCACATTCTCAATTCATTGCTTCCCTTTTTGGGGACAAGTACAGGATTGGCCACCCATCGGGTGTGAAGGACTTCTCGGATAAACTCAGCCTTAAGTAACCTAGCTATCTCTTTGCCAAAGGCGTGTCTCTTCTCATCTCCGAAGCGTCATAGAGGTTGTTTCACTGGTTTACATTTTGGATCAATGTTTAAGCTGTGATCGGCAAGTTCCCTAGGTACACCTTTCATGTCGGCAGGTTGCCAGGAAAATATGTCCCTATTCTCACGGAGGAACTCGACGAGCGCGCCTTCCTATTTAGGATCCAGGTTCGTCCCAATGGCGACGGTCTTGGAGGCATCGCCTACCACAAGTTCTACCGGCTTGGTTTCGATGGCGGCCTTAAACGCAGGAGCGGAGTCGGAGATCTGCTTCTTCGACACGGGCATCTCTGAGTCATTGACCTTGCTCTGGATCTCCTTGAATTCTTCGCTGTAGAGGACAGCTTCTGCAATGGCTGCTTCATTGATCTCGCAGTCCCTTGCCTTGGTGAAGCTTCTGGATACGGTGATGACTCCGTTTGGTCCGGGTATCTTGAGTTTTCTGTATACGAAGCATGGCTTGGCCATGAACGTGTGGAATATGTCGCGGCCGAATATGACGTGGTACACACTCTTGAAGGGGACCACCTCAAAGGTCATGTGCTCTTGGCGGTAATTATTAACGTCCCCAAAGGCTACCTGAAGCGTGATGCACCCAAGGGACCGAGCCTCCTGACCAGGAACTACGCCATGGAACACGGTGTTGGTCTGCCTTAGGTTTGCCTCCGTCAAGTTCATGTTCTGAAGTGTATCTAGGTACATAATGTTGATGCTGCTTCCACTATCCACCATGCACTTGGTGAACTCCGCGCCGTTAATCAATGGGTTGATGACCATGGCATACTAGTTCTCCGTGGGCATAAGGTCTGGGTGGTCCGTCCTGTCCCAAGTGATTGGAACCTCCGACCAACGCATGTATTGGGGGACTGGGGGAGAGTAGCCATCAGGATCCTTAGAGAGGTCTTCTGTTGTCGGACGGTGGGGGTGCCAAGGAAAGTGTGGTAGACTGGGGCCTTCTTTACGAAGGGGTTCTTGCCCTTGTCCTCGCTCTTGGCGGCGTGCTTGGGGTCAACGTCCTCGTCCATGTCACTCGAATCCTTGGACTCCTCCTTCTTCTTCTTCCCCTTGCCCTTGCCTCGCAGTCTGTTCTTCCGACTTTGCATGTAGCCGGACTCCGGGTCTTCCTTGAGGTCATTGACAAACTTGCAGTGTCGATTGGTATGGGTGGCCTTGCCGTTGGCGTCGAGGTGTACGAGGCACGGCATATCACGGTACTCCTCGTAGGTTTGGGGAACGCAGAGTGGTGCCGAGGTTGTTTCACTACCTCGCTGATGCCCACGGCCAACTCCCCTTCCTCGGCCACGTTGTCCGCCATCACCTCGTCCTGCAAAAGTCATAGCGACCATGTCGGTAAATTGCTTTTCTTCTAGGGAGGTTTTTCGCTTTGTACTGCTGTTCCTCCGAGCTTGAGTTGGAACGGCCATTGCCGGCAAGGAGCCGCGAGCATCGTCGTCGGCAGCTGCGAACTCACTAGCTAACTGAATCATCTGATTCAAGTCAAGCTGATGATTGTCCTGCAAGTGCTTTAGCTTGTGTCGGAGCAACGTGCCCCTTTCCAGCCCATCAATGAAGGCGGCCATGGCGGTCTGGGCATGCACTCCTGCGCAGGAATTTTTCATATCCAGCCAGCGGGAGAGGTAGGCGCTAGATGTCTCGTCTTTCTCTTGCACGCACCGCTATAGACCGCCCACAGTGCAGGGACGCTTATATGTACCCTCAAAGTTCTTGGTGAACGCTTCTTACATGTCCAGCCAGTTTTAGATACATTCTTTCGGCAAGTCGTCGATCCATTGACGGGCCGTGCCCGCCAACATTAACGGGAGGTACTTTACGGCGATGTTGGGGTTGCCTCCGGCAATCTCCACCGCGTTGCCGTAGTCCTGCAACCATGTGGCAGGCTTGGCGGTGCCGTCATAGGGCTTGATGGTCTTGTCAATCCGGAAACCTTTGGGGTAAGTTGCGGACCGTATTGTAGGTCCAAAGCAACGTGGTCCCAGGTATGGTCCTTCCCGGGCCTCGTGGATCTTATCGATCCGCGAACGTGCGTCGTATGGCTCCGGGTTCTTTTTCTTGTTGTCAACAGGGGATGGGCTGCGTGAACGACGCGGGCCCCTTCCGCCATGGTGACCGCTTGGCGGCGATGGAGGTGGAGGTGGCGGTGGGTTAGCCTTCTTGCTGTTAACCTCCTGCGATGCCCCATGCTTGTCGCGGTTGCTTGTCGAACGCGGAGGGTCGTGGTGTGACCTACTCTTATGTCCTCGGTGGTGCTCTTCATCATGACGGGTATGCGCCACGTTATCGCGGATGACGATGCCGCACTGCTTTGGCGGAGGCATATCCATGCGATGGTGAGTCTTGTAGTCTTCCTGACGTCGGGGGGATCGGAGTGGTGGCGATGGACGGCGAGGTTGGGCTCTTTCTCCGCGGTCGGAAGATATGGGAATAGCATCCTTCCTGTTGCGTGCATCCCTCCGTCTTCGTTCTGATGAACTCGTCCGTGATCCGACATCCTGGGGAGATCTGTCCCTTGGCGGTTTGTACTGGCTAGATTGGCAGAGCGCTGGGTCTGACTCGAACCTCTGGGAGGTGGCCTTTTCCTGTTGCTTTACCGCCTTGGCCACTAGGTCATAAAATTGTTGTACTGCCTCAGGTGATCTATCCTGCTCCAGAAGGGTCTTGGCGACGGCGAGGTTAAGGAGTGGGGTGGGCATCACCTGTTTGCCTTCATTGTCAATGTATGGCTTGGCCTGTGCCGGCTTTGAGGGAGCCCATCCTAGGTTGCGCCGTACACCAGGGTTGTTGATGACGCGAGCCGGAGCTTTCTTAGCCTTCTGCTGCTGTAGCAGAGTCTTGTACTCGGCCTCCATTGCTCTAGCGTTTTCTATGGACTTCTGCATGTTGACCAGATCTCGATCTAGTTTAGCGCCTTGTTCCGCGATGGCTTGTGCTTCCTCCAGCAACTGCTGGCGCTTCTCGTCAAGCTGAGTCACATTCCGGATATGATCAACAGTTAGTGGCTCAACGAGGAGATTGCCGTATATCACTCTATCAACAGGGGTAACATGGGCTGCTGCCGACGTGGATGCTGGAGGTGGCAAGTTTGCGGTGTTGTTGTTGCTCAGACCGGTGCCGAGTTCCTGCGGCTGTTGCACTGGATTAGGCGGAGGAGGCGTGACTTTTGCGCGGACATCGTCGGCAGCAATAGGTGGTCCTTTCCCCTTATCCAGCGCCATAGGCGGAGTTTTCCCGGGCTGGTCTTCATCCATCGCTGTCCCAATGGTGACGAACACTCCTCAGGACATGACGGTGTTATGAACTTGTTCATCGCGCGAGTAATCCTCCTCCATCTCCTGCATAGCGGAGTCTAGCTCTTCTGGACTGAAGTCTATTTCCTCTGAATCTACACTGAAATCGGCGTAAAGCGCGTCAATGACAGAGTCGAAGGGTGCCAGGGCATCCATGATGACGGGCGGTGGAGGTGCGACGGCCTCGATGATAACTGGGGGTGGTGGCACTACTACGATGATGGCGGCCGGAGGCGGTGGTGGTGGCTGAATCGGAGGTGCTCCGTCAATGAGCGCTGCCGCTTCAGCTTCCGCGTAGTTGTTGACGGTGTTCACCATGCCTTCGAAGGTAAGGCTTCCTGACGCCTATTGCCGTCTTAGAGAATGTCGGAGAAGCGTGCCATGGTCCAGTCCTTCCACAAAGTGATAGATGGCATCATTGTTGGGGTAGTTGGCTAGATCGGCTCATATACGGAGCCACCTGGCCAGGTAATCGCGGGGGTTTCCTCCTTCTCTCTGAACGCAGCGCGCTAGATCGAAGATGGTAACCATGCCGACGAACTTGGATCTCTGCTGTCCAGACGCACGGTCGAAGTCGGCGGATTTGCAGTGATCTTCCACCTTTATATCCTGCACAGGGGCGGTTTGGGTGGGCCTTGAAGTTTTTCGATCTTTGTCGGCAAACTCCGGGGAGAGATCCGACATCGATTCTTCCGCGAACGTATCCTGCCCGTGGGCGGTCCGTGCGGGTCTTGATGCTTCCTGGTCTTTGCCGGCAAACTCCGAGGATTGATCCGACATCGATCCTTCCGTGAACGTATCCTGCCCGTAGGCGGTCCGTGCGGGTCTTGATGCTCCTCCGACTCCCAGGGAGCCAGTGCCCGAGTCGGTTTTGCCGATGAAGAGGTGGATATCTCCAATAGGGACGATCGAGCACCGCGTAGGGTTTGTCTTCGCCGGGATCCAGAACTCGTCGGAGGGGATGATCGGAACGTTGCCAGAGAAGAGAACGCGACCGATGGCTACGGTTTCGTCGATTCCCGCGAAGATCTTGGTCCTCGCCCACTGAAGAGCCTGAAGCGCCTCTGGCCCCACGGTGGGCGCCAACTGTCGTGGTATTGCCGCTCACAGTGCGTGTTTAGAGACGTGGAGTAAGGCGGATGGTTGACGGGTACGAGGTAACACAGCTTACCCAGGTTCAGATCCCACAACGGTGGCAGAATCCTACTCCTGCTATAAATCACTATAATGGCAATACGCCGAGTTATAGAGATAGGTTCGCTGTGCGAGGTTGTATGAATCGATACTAGGTTATTCTGCCCTAAAGGCTCCCATAGGCCCGACTTATATAGTCGCCAGGTCCTAGGGTTACAGGGAAAAGTCCTAGCCGGACAGGTTACAGAGTCCTACACCGTCTATTACTAGTCTTGTGTATCTTGTACTCCAAGGCTCCGGGTACGCTGTTGACTCCACCGTAGCCTTCCTTTATCCGGCATGGGCCTCCCTTCTGGATCCACCTAACTGGGCCGCCCAGCAGGCCATAGGCCACGCTACCGAATATGGGCCACCCGGGTTAGTCGGATAAGAGACATGCTATGAGGATACCCATATAGCATATCCCCAATAGTGGCGGAGTTGTTGACGATGCTCTGGATCGCCCTAGCATAAACCAGGAGCATTAGGAGGTGCACATGGTCTAGGCGAACACGCCAGGGTAGAGCAGAAGGCAAGGGGCGCTCGGATTCTACCTAGATTCCTCACCTGAGTTGAGCGGCGCTTCTGCTGTTCGCGGAGCTCGACGAAGACGACGACCTGGATCACGAGCAGGAAAACCAAAGGCATCAGAAGGTGCACAAGGACGAGAGGGTCACGCTCATTTGAATCAGAAGCAAAGGGGAGGTTGGGGCTCACCGTAATCACTCGTCGGAGTTCGTCGGGCAGCGGCGGTGCGATTCAAAATACGGGCGGCCTAGTGGCGGAGCGAGTGTGCTGTGTGGGGGGAATGATCGTGGGGGGTATGGGCTTAAGTAGGTAGCAACACGTCAGGAAACGCCTGCGGATTCATGGCTAATTACGCCACGCCATTATCGACAGCAACGACTGCGGCGACGCGGTCCGCGGGTGAGATTTTGGGGAACAAAGGCTGAGGTGGCAGTGGGGTCCACGGGTCAGCGACTGTGGGTAGAGCTGCGTGTGTGAGAGGGAGAGTAGAGGGAAAATGGCCCGGGTGGGCTTAGTAGGCTGGATCCAGTGCTGGGCCAGAATGTCAGCGCTGGCCTTTTTCTATTTCCTTTTCTCCTTTTCTATTTCTAATTTTATTTTCTAAATCCATTTTCAAATGATTTTCAAATGAGTTTGAATTCAAACCACTTCTGGATTTTTGTAAAGTGATCCATACACATATTTGTGTATAAAACATTGCTATTTACTCAAAAATACTTTGGCCCATTGAAAATAAAATAAAACCATGCCTTTAAATATTTATGATAGGCATATAAATGGTTTTAATTTAGATTCTTGTTTTGAAAACTTTGAGCAAGCTTTGAATCCTCTTTAAACTTTTCTGGTTGAATCAAAGTATTCTCATATTTTGAGAGTAGAAATAAAGCCATTGCCTTTCTTACATAAAATAATAGGCAAACAAATGGCTTCTTATTTGAAAATAATCCAAATGCATAAGGATGCATGAATGATATGCAAACTTTTCAAGTTATGATTTTTGGGATGTTAAAAATCTAACCCCCTTAAGGTGAATCTCGCCCTCGAGATTCGGATTGGCTAGCAAATAGGTGAGGGTGGTCTTTCCGAAGATCATCTTCTCTTTCCCAAGTTGCTTCTTCTTTAGAGTGGTGGTTCCCCTGAACTTTGCAGAATTTGATAGTCTTAGTCCGAGTAACTCTTTCTGCAATCTCAAGAATCTTGATAGGTTTCTCCTCATAGGTGAGATCACTTTCCAACTCGACCTCTTCCAAAGGTATGGTATCCTTCAAAGAAGTCTCTTCAATCTCCGGATGGCATTTCTTCAGCTGACTCACGTGAAACACATTGTGAACTGCATAAAATGATTCGGGCAACTCAATCTCGTAAGCCACTTCTCCTTTGCGACTCAATATCTTGAATGGTCCAACATACCTTGGTGCCAATTTTCCTTTGACCCCAAACCTCTTCACTCCACGAAGCGGTGATACTCTAAGATAAGCTCTATCACCCACCTCATAGGTGACCTCTCTACGTTTTGGATCTACGTAGCTCTTTTGTCGGGACTGTGCTATCTTGAATCTGTCCTTTACCAACTTGACTTTCTCTTCAGCTTCCTTAATTAGATCTGGCCTGAACAAATTTCTTTCTCCAACACCATTCATAGTAATGGTGTAGTACACTTTCTCCCATAGAGAAATTCAAACGGTGCCATCTCAATACTGGCTTGATAGCTGTTGTTGTAAGAGAATTCTGCGTAAGGCAGACTTTCATCCCAACTAGCACCATAGTCTAGGGCACATGCCCTCAACATATCCTCTAGAATCTGGTTGGTCCTTTCTATTTGTCCATCAGTCTGGGGATGAAAAGCAGTGCTGAATTCTAGTCTCGTTCCCAATGACTCATGTAGTTGCCTCGAAAAATGTGAAGTGAATTGAGTTCCCCTATCAGATACAATACTCTTGGGTACTCCATGCAGACACACAATCCTATTCATATTTATATTGGCTAACTTAGCACTTGTATAGGTTGTCTTCACAGGTATTAAATGATCCACTTTAGTTAGATGATCTACCATGACCCAAATAGAATCATATCCTGATCTAGTCCTTGGCAGTCCGGTGATGAAATCCATGCTAATCTTGTCCCACTTCCAATCAGGAATAGGTAGTGGTTGTAACAATCTTGCTGGTTTCTGATGTTCCACTTTCACTCTGCTACATACATCACACAAGGCAATATGTTCTGCGATGTCCTTCTTGAGATTGTTCCACCAAAATCTTTCCTTCATATCCATGTACATTTTGGTATTACCCGGATGAATGGAATATGGTGAGTTGTGTGCTTCTTGTAGAATCAGTTTCTGAAGTTCGGAATCTTGCGAAATGCAGATACGTTTCCCATGACATAAAGTACCCTGTTCGTCTTCATGGAATCCTTTGGCTTTCCCTTTGCTAATTTTTCCCTTAATCTCTTCAATTTCTTTGTCTATCTTTTGGGATTCCCTGATCCTCTCCAACAATGTGGGTTGAACATCCAATGACATGAGATGTCCTTCGGGTACTATCTCCAATCTGAGATCTTTGAATTGAGCACATAGATCATCTGGCAATTCTCCCTTAGTAAGGCCATTCACATAAACTTTATGGCTTAATGCATCTCCTACAACATTTGCTTTATCGGGGTGGTATTGCAAACTCAAGTCATAGTCCTTGATGAGTTCTAGCCATCTTCTTTGCCACATATTGATTTCCTTCTGGGTGAAGATATACTTCAGACTCTTGTGATCTGTGAACACTTCACAACGTTTTCCCAAAAGATAATGTCTCCATGTTTTGAGTGCATGGACAACAGAGGCTAACTCTAAATCATGAGTAGGATAATTCACTTCATGAGTTTTGAGTTGTCTTGAGGCGTAATCTAGAACTTTCCCTTCTTGCATCAGAACCGCACTCAATGCTTGGTGAGATGCATCACAATACACTTGGAAATCTTTCTCCAAATCTGGCAGACATAAGACTGGTGTTGTCACTAGTCTCTTCTTCAACTCTTGGAAACTAAGTTCACATTCTTCAGTCCAATCAAATTTCTTGTCTTTCTTAAGTAATTTCGTCATTGGCTTAGCTACCTTTGAGAAATTCTCAATGAATCTTCTATAATATCCTGCCAAGCCAAGGAAACTACGCACTTCTTTCACTGACTTAGGAGATTCCCACTCAGTTAAAGCTAACACTTTTGCGGGATCAACTGCTACACCATCTCCTGACACAATATGTCCGAGATATCCGACTTCATTCAGCCAGAATTCACACTTTCTGAATTTAGCATATAGCTTATGCTCCCTAAGTTTCTCAAGTATCAAACGTAAATGTTCTTCATGCTCTTCTTTGCTCTTGGAGTAAATCAAAATGTCATTGATGAAGACGACAATGAACTTGTCGAGAAATTCCATGAACACCTTGTTCATCATATTCATGAAGTAGGCCGGTGCTTTTGTCAAACCAAATGGCATCACGGTGTACTCATACAATCCATACCTAGTGGTGAAAGCTTCTTAGGTATGTCTTGTTCCCTTATCTTTAGCTGAAAGTAGCCTGACCGGAGATCAATTTTTGAGAACACACGGGATCCTTCCAACTGATCAAACAAGTCATTGATTCTTGGCAAAGGGTATTTGTTCTTGATAGTTACCTCATTGAGTGAATGGTAATCTATGCATAACCTTTGACTTCTATCTTTCTTCTCAACAAACAAAACTGGTGCACCCCAAGATGAAGAACTTGGTTGAATAAATCCTTTCTGTAACTGTTCTCCAAGCTGTTTCTTGAGTTCCTTCAACTCATCAACTGACATCTTGTAAGGTCTCTTTGCTATTGGTCCAGATCCTGGCAGCAAGTCTATCAGAAAATTCAACATCTCTATCTGGTGGCATTCTAGGTAATTCCTCCAGAAACACATCCGGATACTCTCTCACAATTAGCACACTGTCTATGCTAACCGCTTAAGAGAATTTAGTTTACTCCCTTTTGATCCAAAGTTAGACTTGAATCTAATACTTTTATTATCCGGGGTTGTGAGTGTGACAGTACGATTGGCACAATCCAGTACTCCTTCATACTTAGTCATCCAATCCATTCCCAAAATGACATCCAATCCTTGGGAATCTAGAGTTATCAGACTAATTGGAAACTTATGCTTTCCAAATTCTATCACTAGATCACGACATCCAAGGCTGACTACCATATCTCCACCGGGAGAGTGTTGGGGATATGCTATATGGGTATCCTCATAGCATGTCACTTATCCGGATAACCCGGGTGGCCCATAGTCGGTAGCATGGCCTATGGCCTGCTGGGCGGCCCAGTTAGATGGATCCAGAAGGGAGGCCCATGCCAGATAAAGGAAGGCTACGGTGGAGTCACCAGCGTACCCGGAGCCTTGGAGTGCAAGATACACAAGACTAGTAATAAACAGTGTAGGACTCTATAACCTGTCCGGCTAGGACTTTTCCCTATAACCCTAGGACCCGGTGACTATATAAGTCGGGCCTATGGGAGCCTTTAGGGCACAATTTCAGACAACCTAGTATCGATTCATACAACCTCGCACAACGAACCTATCTCTGTAACTCGGTGTATTGCCCTTATAGTGATTTATAGCAGGAGTAGGATTCCTCCACCGTTGTGGGATCTGAACCTGGGTAAGCTGTGTTACCTCGTATCCGTCAACCATCCGCCTTACCCCACGTCTCTAAACACGCACTGTGAGGACCCCTCCATGGCGTACTCGTCGGCAATACAACGACAGTTGGCGCCCACCATGGGGCAAGAGGCGCTTCAGGCTCTTCAGCGAGCGAGGACCAAGATCTTCGCCGGAATCGACGAAACCGTAGCCATCGGCCGTGTTCTCTTCTCCGGCAACGTTCCGATCGTCCCTCCTGACGAGTTCTGGATCCCGGTGAAGATGAACCCTACGCGGTGTTTAATCGTTCCTATCGGAGACATCCACCTCTTCATCGGCGAAACCGACTCGGGAACTAGTTCCCTAGGAGTCGGAGGAGAATCAAGGCCCGCACGGACCGCCTACGGGAAGGATACGTTTGTGGAAGGATCGATGTCGGATCTCTCTTCGGAGTTTGCCGGCAAAGATCGGAAAGGATCAAGGCCCGCATGGACAGCCTACGGGCAGGATACGTTCACGGAAGAATCAATGTTGGATCTCTCCTCGGAGTTTGCCGGCAAAGATCAGAAAAATTCATGGCCCACCCAAACCGCCCTTGTGCAGGACATAAAAGTGGAAGATCACTGCAAATCCGCTGGCTTCGCCCGTGCGTCTGGACAGCAGAGATCCATGTTCATCGGCGTGGTTACCATCTTCGATCTGGCGCGCTACGTTCAGAGAGAAGGCGAAACCCCCGTGATTACCTGGCCAGGTGGCTCCGTATACGAGCCTATCTAGCCCACTACCCTGATGATAACACTTTGTATCACTTCGTGGAAAGACTGGACCGTGGCACGCTTCTCCGACATTCTTTAAGACGGCAGCAGGAAACAGGACGCCTTACCCTCGAAGAGATGGTGAGCACCATCAACAACTACGCGTAAGCTGACGCAGCAGTCCAGATGGAGCTTCCGCTCAGAGACGGAGAACCTCCGATTCAGCAACCGCCGCCACCGCCTCCTGCCGCCATCGTCGCAGCAGCACCACCACCTCCAGTCATCGTCGAGGCTGTTGCACCTCCACCACCCATCATCGAGGAAGTCCTGGCACCCTCCGACTCTGTCATTGATGCGCTTTATGCTGACTTCAGTGCAGATTCAGAGGAGATAGACTTCAGTCCATAAGATCTAGACTCCGCTATGCAGGAGATGGAGGAGGAGTACTCGCGCGACGAGCAAGCCAACAACGCCGTCATGTCTCGAGGGGTGTTCATCACCATTGGGACAGCGATGGATGAAGATCAACTCGGACGAGCTCCGCCTACATCACTGGAAAAGGGGAAGGGGCCACTTATTGCTGCTGACGATGATCGCGCAAAAGTCATGCCTCCTCCGCCTAACCCAGTGCAGCAGCCGCAGGAACTCGACACCGGCCTGAGCAACAACAACACCGCAAACTTGCCGCCTCCAGCATCTACGTCTGCATCAGCCCAAGTTACTCCAGCTGATAAAGTGATGTACGTCAATCTCCTCGTCGATCCACTGACCGTTTCTCATATCCGGAACGTGACCCATCTTGACGAAAAGTGCCAGCAGCTGCTGGAGGAAGCGCAGGCCATCGCGGAGCAAGGCGCTAAGCTAGATCGAGATCTGGTCAACGCGCAGAAGTCCATAGAGAAAGCTAGAGCAATGGAGGCTGAGTACAAGACTTGACTGCAGCAGCAGAAGGCTAAGAAAGCTCCGGCTCGCGTCATCAACGATCCTGGTGTACGGCGCAACCTAGGATGGGCTCCCTCGAAGCCAGCACAGGCCAGGCCATACATTGACAGTGAAGGCAAGTAGGTGATGCCCACCCCACTCCTTAACCTCGCCGTCGCCAAGACCCTTCTGGAGCAGGATAGAATGCCCGAGGCAGTGGAACAGGTCTACGACCTAGTGGCCAAGGCGGTAAAGCAGCAGGAAAAGGCCACCTCTCAAGTCTTGAGTCTAACCCAGCGCTCTGCCAATCTAGCCAGTACAAGCCGCCAAGGGACAGATCTCCTCTTGATGTCGGGTCCCAGACGGGTTCATCAGAACGAAGACGGAGGGATGCGCGCAACAGGAAGGATGCTATCCCCATATCCTCCGACCACGGAGAAAAGGCACGACCTTGTCGCCCATCGCCACTGCCACGATCCCACCGACATCGCGAAGATTACAAGACTCACCATCATGCGGATATGCCCCAACCAAAGCAGTGCGGCATCGTCATCCGCAATAACGCGGAGCAGACCCGTCATGACGGAGAGCGCAACCAAGGACACAAGAGCAGGTCACGCCATGACCCTCCGCGTCCGACAAGCAACCGTGACAGGCGTGAGGCATCGCAGGAGGGTAACAGCAAGAAGGCTAACCCACCGCCACCTCCGCCTCCGTCGCCACCGAGCAGTCACCATGGCGGAGGAGGCCCGCGTCGTTCACGCAGCCCATCCCCTATTGACAAAAAGAAGAAGAACCCGGAGCCGTACGATGCACGTTCACGGATCGATAAGATCCACGAGGCCTGGGAAGGACCATACCTGGGACCATGTTGCTTTGGACCTGCAATACGGTCCGCAACTTACCCCAAAGGTTTCCAGATTGACAAGACCATCAAGCCCTATGACAGCACCGCCAAGCCAGCCACATGGTTGCAGGACTACGTCAACGCGGTGGAGATTGCCGGAGGCAACCCCAACGTCGCCGTCAAGTACCTCCCATTAATGTTGGCAGGCACAGCCCATCAATGGATCGACGACTTGCCGGAGAAATCCATCTAGAACTGGTTGGACATGCAAGAAGCGTTCACCAAGAACTTTGTGGGTACATACAAGCGTCCCTGCACTGTGGGCGATCTACAGCGGTGCGTGCAAGAGAAAGACGAGACATCTCGCGCCTACCTCTCTCGCTGGCTAGACATGAAGAATTCCTGCGCAGGAGTGCACGCCCAGACCGCCATGGCCGCCTTCATCGACAGATTGGAAAGAGGCACGTTGCTCCGACATAAATTGAAGCGTTTGCAGGACAATCACCAACTTGACTTGAACCGTATGATTCAGTTGGCTAGTGAGTTGCAGCCGCCGCCGACGATGCTCGCGGCTCCTTGACGGCAACAGCCGTTCCAACTCAAGCTCGGAGGAACAACAGTACAAAGCGAAAAACCTCCCCAGAAGAAAAGCAATCTACCGACATGGTCGCTATGACTTTTGCAGGACGAGGTGATGGCGGACAACATGGCCGAGGAAGGGGAGCTGGCCGTGGGCAGCAGCGAGGTAGTGAAACAACCTCGGCACCGCTCTGCGTTCCCCAAACCTATGAGGAGTACCGTGATATGCCGTGCCTCGTACACCTCGACGCCAACAACAAGGCCACCCATACCAATCGACACTGCAAGTTTGTCAATAACCTCAAGGAAGACCTGGAGTCCGGCTACATGCAAAGTCGGAAGAACAGACTGCGAGGCAAGGGCAAGGGGAAGAAGAAGAAGGAGGAGTCCAAGGATTCAAGTGACATGGACGAAGACGTTGACCCCAAGCACGCCGCCAAGAGCGAGGATAAGGGCAAGAACCCCTTCGCAAAGAAGGCTCCAGTCTACCACACTTTCCTTTGCACCCCCACCGTCCGACAATAGAAGACCTCTCTGAGGATCTTGATGGCTACTCTCCCCCCAGTTCCCCAGTACCTGCGCTGGTCAGAAGTTCCAATCACTTGGGACAGGACGGACCACCCAGACCTTATACCTACGGAGAATCAGTACGCCATGGTCACCAACCCCTTGATTGACGGCGTGGAGTTCACCAAGTGTATGGTGGATATTGGAAGCAGCATCAACATCATGTACCTGGATACACTGCAAAAGATGAACTTGACAGAGGCAAACCTAAGGTAGACCAACACCATCTTCCATGGCATAGTTCCTGGTCAAGAGGCTCGGTCCCTTGGGTGCATTACACTTCAGGTTGCCATTGGCGACGTTAACAATTACTGCCAAGAGCGCATGACCTTCGAGGTGGTCCCCTTCAAGAGCGTGTACCACGTCATATTCGGCCGCGGCATATTCCACATGTTCATGGCCAAGCCATGCTTCGTCTACAACAAACTCAAGATACCCGGACCAAACGGTGTCATCACCGTATCCGGAAGCTTTACCAAGGCAAGGGACCGCGAGATCAATGAAGCAGCCGTTGCAGAAGTTGTCCTCTATAGTGAAGAATTCAAAGAGATCCAGAGCAAGGTCAATGACTCAGAGATGCCTGCGTCGAAGAAGCAGATCTCTGACTCCGCTCCTGCGTTCAAGGCCGCCATCGAGACCAAGCCGGTGGAACTTGTGGTAGGCGATGCCTCCAAGGTCACCGCCATTGGGATGAACCTAGATCCCAAATAGGAAAGCGCGCTCGTCGAGTTCCTTCGTGAGAATAAGGACATCTTTGCCTGGCAACTTGCCGACATGAAAGGTGTACCTAGGGAACTTGCCGAGCACAACTTAAACATTGATCCAAAATGTAAACCAGTGAAACAACCTCTACGACTCTTTGGAGATGAGAAGAGACGCGCCATTGGCAAAGAGATAGCTAGGTTACTTAAGGCTAGATTTATCCGAGAAGTCCTTCACACCCAATGGGTGGCCAATCCTGTACTTGTCCCCAAAAAGGGAACCAATGAATTAAGAATGTGCGTTGATTACACCGGCTTGAACAAAGCATGTCCCAAAGATCCCTTTGCTTTGCCTCGCATTGACCAAGTCATTGACTCGACGGCTGGCTCGGAGCTTTTGTGTTTTCTCAATGCATACTCAGATACCACCAGATCAAGATGAGGAAGTTGGACCAATTGGCCACTTCGTTCACTACCCCATACGGCACGTTTTGCTATGTCACGATGCCCTTTGGGCTGAAAAACGCAGGTGCTACCTACCAGCGGACAATGCAACATTGCCTCCACGACCAAATTGGTCAGAACGTTCACGCTTTTGTGGACGATATCACGGTGATGTCTAAAAAGTCAAATGACTTAATCTCCGACTTAAAAGAAACCTTTGATAATCTCCGGAAATACAACATGATGCTTAACCCTAAGAAGTGCGTCCTCGGGGTCCCAGCCGGCAAATTGTTGGGTTTCACCGTTTCCCAACGTGGAATCGAGGTCAACCCGGAAAAAATCAAGGCCATCTTAAACATAAACCGTCCGACATGCCTAAAGGACATTCAACGACTAACAGATTGTGTTGCAGTAGTTAGTCGGTTCGTCAGCCGACTTGGAGAGAAGGCTCTGCCGCTGTACAGGTTGCTGAAGAAGGCGAACAAATTCACGTGGACGGACGAAGAAGATGCAGCATTTAAGAAGCTCAAGGAGATTCTTTCCTCAGCGCCCATCCTTGCAGCACCCGAGCCTGGAGAGCCCCTGTTAATTTACATGACGGCAACCAACCGGGTTATCAGCATCGTCGTCGTGGTGGAGCGGAAGGACCCAGGCTATGAGCACGGAGTTCAACGACCAGTTTACTATGTGAGCGAGGTCTTGACGGAGTCCAAGCAGCGTTACCCGCACTACCAAAAGATAGCTTACGGAGTATTCCTTGCTTCTCGAAAGCCGAGGCATTACTTTCAGGAGCACCCAATCACAGTGGTGAGCAAGACTCCACTGTCCGACATTGTCAATAACAGCGACGCTACAGGAAGGGTCGCGAAGTGGGGCATTGAACTCGCCGCCTTCGAGATCACCTACAAGAGACGCGACGCTATCAAGTCACAAGCCTTGGCAGATTTTGTTGCAGATTGGACGAAGATGCCAGATGCTACTCCGTTGCCAGATCCAGAGTACTGGGTGATGCACTTTGACGGATCAAAGCTGCTCAATGGATCGGGGGCTGGTGTATTGCTACAGTCACCAACATGAGACAAGCTACACTACGTTCAGCAGATCCACTTCGAGGCTACAAACAACATGGCGGAGTATGAAGCACTTATTCACAGATTGCGTGTAGCCAAGGATATTGGCATCAAGCGCATAGTTTGCTGTGGAGATTCCGACTTGGTTGCCCAGCAGGTGGCTGGCACCTGGAATGCGCGGAACCCTATGATGGCGGCATATCGAGACGAAGTGGACGAGATAGCCAAGAGCTTCTTGGGCTACGAAGTCAAGTATGTACCTAGGGAAAAAACGAGGCGGCTGATCTGCTGTCTAAGCTTGGATCAGGGCGCAAGCAAATTCTACCAGGAGTTTTCCTAGAGCACCTGTGCACACCATCTGTGAAGGGCGCCGACATTGACAACCCGGATAGAGCTGACTCTTTCGTCAACATGGTGACTAAGGTCCCTCCGGCTTGGACAAAACCGTTCATGGAATATCTCAAACACGGAACTTTGCCCGATGACAAAGTCGAAAGACGGCAAATAGTACGACGAGCAAAGGGTTATACCATAATCAATGGGAAACTCTACAAAAGGAGCACTACTGGTGTATACCTAAAGTGTGTTTCCCAACTAGAAGGTATGGAAATCCTACGCGGAATCCATCTCAGAGATTGCGGGCATCACGCCGCTCCCCGATTGTTGGTCGCGAAAGCCTTCCGACAAGGATTCTACTGGCTAACCACGAAGGCGGACGCTGACAAGCTGGTTGAGACATGCATGGGATGCGAGTATTATGCCCGACAACCATATGTTCCTACTGAAGAACTACGAACAATACCAATAACTTGGCCGTTTGCAGTCTGGGGGCTAGACATGGTGGGACCGTTACAAACGGCACCCTGTGGGTTTACGCATCTGCTTGTAGCAGTTGATAAATTCACTAAATGGATAGAAGCTAAACCCATTAGAAAGCTTGTTGGGGCAACTGCCCTCAGGTTTGTCCGGGATCTAGTGGTGAGATTTGGTCTCCCACATAGCATTATCTCTGACAACGACAGCAATTTGTCACTCGGAGAAGTGGAGGCATATTGTTGGGAGAAAGGCATCCGACTTGATCTTGCTTCTGTGGCACACCCACAATCCAACGGTCAGGTTGAGCGAGCCAATCGATTAATTCTGCAGGGAATCAAGCCACGTCTTGAGGCACCGCTACATAGAGCAGCTGGAGCCTGGGCGGAAGAATTTCCATCTGTGATGTGGAGTTTACGAACTACACCCAACAGATCCACTGGCTACACCCCTTATTTCATGGTATATGGAGCAGAAGCCATCCTGCCTTCCGACATTCTTCACGATGCACCAAGAGTTGCCGCCTACGACAAAGATGACGCTGAAGAATCCAGACGCCTAGATGTGGACCTTCTCAAGGAGGAGCGCGTTCTGGCATGCCAAAGATCCGCCATCTACCAGCGGAATCTAGGCAGCTACCATAGTCGCCGCGTTCGGCATCGCTCGTTTAAAGAGGGGGATTTGGTGCTCCGACTTAAGCAGAAGAAGTCACACAAACTATCCCCGCCATGGGAAGGACCGTTCATCATAAGCAAGGCGATACTCAATGGGTCTTACTACCTTGTTGACAATCGCGAACTAAAGGATATACCCAACGAGGATCATAAGCGTAAGCGACGTGACCCGGATGATGACTACCCGGAGGTTGATCGGCCATGGAACATAGCACAGCTACATCCTTTCTACACTTAGCATTTTTTATCTAATTGTGTACCTTTTATATGATCAATGAAATAAAGCTCTTTGGTTCACTCATATTTCTGAGTCTTTTACCTCCTTTAGTGTTCATTTTTGGATCATGTAAACCATTTATGCACAAGCTTTGCGTTTGCACTTGTGAAAAATCCGCCTACGGGCGTTAGCTTAAGTTTTCTGGTCTACAAGTTCTTTGTTGTTTTTATGTGGATTCTTGAGTAGTGACTTTTGGCACTTATTGTCGGCGATTTTGTGCTCAGGTTATTGACGGTGCCATTGGGAATCATCACCTAAGCGCATGGTTCCGACAACGAGTCTTCCGACTCACGAAAAGTCAAGCATAAGAACCAAAGTAATGGATAAGCCAGCACTTGCTTAAAAAATATATACATGCTGGAAACTAGTTCTTAAGAAGCAGGAAATAAAACAACCATTGTTTTCCGCCTTAAGTTACATCAACAAGTTCTTTCCACATATAACCAAAGGTGAAACAAATATTACAAAGTTTTTTTTCACTCCTTTGGTGCAGGTGACTTGGAGGCAGCATCGTCACCATCCGGAGAATCACCCTCAACATCGTCACTGTGGTGGGACTCGGAGGAATCTTGGTTGCCGCTGTCGATGATGTTAATGGGCATGAAGACGTCGATGTCCACCAACTCGGTGACTCTGGTGTCATAACCCGCGAGTGACGACAAGATGGCTTCATGATCAATCTCTTTGCCGTCATCGTCGACGTCGGGGATACCAGAGGTCACCGTGTCGATGTCAGCACCTTCGTAGTGTGCCTTCACCATTGACAGCGCCATCCTTGCGCCATCCCGTGCACATGAAGCTTTCCATCTTGTGATACGCTCGGGGGCTCGGTGCAGAATCTCCGAGTACTTCACCACGGAGTCTGATGCCTTGATGTTTATCTAGAGGGGCTTGGCAATCTCCTTGGCTTGGGTGATGGCGGTGTTGACGCAGTTGCCGGCAAGAACCATGCATTCCTTGGCTGGAGGGGGCGATCTGGTTAAACCCATAGGAGCTGCAAATTCCAACAAGGAGCGCATGAGGTCAACAATTCAAAGTATCCAGACTACATAAATCCAAGGCGGAGAAAACTTACTAAAGATGCTGGCTTCATCTTGCCAGAGGGTGTCCGCCAAGGATTGTTTCTCTTGTTGGAGGAGCTTGTACGCCTCGCCATGGCGGTGATTCTGCTCATCGGCAGCTCGCTTCTGATCTTTTAAGATCGCGTTCTCCTCCTTCAAGCGGTTGATTTCCTCGGTGGTGGAGTCCTGTAGGGCCTTCATCGAATCCTCATGCATTTTCAGCATGTCCTTCCTCTCCTGCTTAAGAATCTTGTTTTCGCTATCCAGCTCTTGAATATGCTTGGATTGCTCGACAATGTTCTTAGCCTTGGCGATGGTTTCTGCAAGTCGGAGAAAGTAAAGTACACAGTGAGTACTCGGAGAATGTGGGCACAAAACCAAGTCGGAATGTGCATTTAGAAAACAGACGCTTGCTCTTGGTGATCTGTTCCTTTAAGAAGGCAGTTTTACCCTTTTCAGCTTCTAGATCTGCACGCATCTTCTGGTACTTGTCATTTTCCATGCCCCTCCGAGCATTCTCGTTCTGTGGAAAAAAGAACAAAGTTAAAACGTTGTTTAGTCTGCTTGGAGCATCTAGTCGGAAAATTTCCACCTAGACGCTCGGGGGCTACAGCGAGAGTTTTTAACTTAGCAATATGCTTAGCTTTTCTTTAAGCATCTAGTCGGAACTAATTCAGTTCTCGATTAGAAGCTTGGGGGATACAGTATAAAGTTTTTAACTCGGATATCTGCTTAGCTTTTCTTTAAGCATCTAGTCAAAACTAATTCAGTTACAACTAGAGGCTTGGGGGCTACATTATTGAAATTTATAAACACTGCGCATGCTACTCTTAAAGCATATAGTCGGAATAGTTCATTCTATCTAAATGCTTGGGGGCTACAGTGAGAGGTTTTCTAGCTTAGTCACTCTTAGAGCATATAGATGCAAAACCTATGGTTTTCTGTCTACATCCTCGGGGGCTACAGTGGGATACTCATAATGCAAAAAGCAAAGAAAACTTACAAGTGCGATGATCTTGAGGTTCGTAGCACTCTCGGCCAGCAGCTTGGCAAAGGATTCGCTATTTCCTTGCAAGATTTCTGCTTGCCGGTGGAGCTCCTGTAGACCGCACGTCGGAGATGTCGGCGCCGCACCAGGAACCAAAGCAGTGCTACCCGGTGTAAGCACCAGATATACTATCTTCGGATAGACTATGGTTTTTTGGGATGCGAGGGCGCCGCCAACGGCAGAAGTACCAACTTCCACCACCGCCTTGCCGCCACCAATGGCATCCTTAGCCGGAGCTTCAGCCATTTGTTGAGCGGTGCTCTGCTGCGTTGCCTGCTCACCGACAACCGCGAGTTCAGTAGAGGCGCCAGAATCCACTTCCATGGCGGAAGGGCCTGATGCCTCCTTGGCTTGTGAGCTTGTCGAGGCAGACGAAGGCTTGATGGCAGGAGTGGCAGGGGCGATGGCGGGGGAGGCATCGCGATGCAGCATGTCTTTGATATTTCGAGAAGCTCCCAAAGTTTTGGAGGTCTTCTTGAGGCTGCTTGTGGCTTTCTTCCTGAAACGTGCAAAATGCATAAGTACGGGAGCAAGACAGATAAATAGACAATGTCGGAGAATGAGAAGCTTACACAAGTGGGGGTGCTTTAGCAAAGGGGATCCCGATAATTCTTCTGTTTTCCGCCTCCAGGGCGGCAATAGTCTTTTTGGAGGCTCCAGCCTCCGTCTTCTTCTTCTTGCCTCCGTCGACAGCGTCAGAGGTGGAGCTCTTCCGCTTCCGTGCCAACGGAGCTTCGTCGTCGGACACGACCGTGACTTCCTTCATCTTTGGATCATAGATTTGGGCAGCCAGGTTGCCCTCCTCTAGATCGCTAAGATATTAAGTAAGAAATCACCGTGTTAGATAAAATGACATTTACAAGAAGGAAGAACTAGAGTATATGTCATACCCGGAAAATAAATACCTACCTTTGGGCACTTGCCGTCTACGAACATGTCGTAGGTGATGGTGAAGCCACGCTTCTTATCCTTCACCTTGACGATGTCCTTAAGGAGGAGCTTGACGGAGTCGCTCGAGAAGTTGTCCACGGTGATGCGGAGACTATCCCTTCTGTCGCTGGTATACTCATGCATGAGCTTCGCGCGGTGCTGCAGAGGTTGGATCCGCCTGATGAACCCGCACATGGCTAGGTCCAAGCTGGTCAATCCCGTCTCTACAAACCATTTGATCCGCCTTATCGCGCGAGAAGCGTCGAGATCGGAAGGAAGGGAAGCTTGGGATCTCCATGACGAGGCTTCAGCGGCGGCTCTGTCAACGAAGTCCGGGTACTTAACTTGTCGGCCAGCCAGCGGAATGTCTGGGCCGTAGAAGTACGTCCGTTGCCAATTCTTGCAGGACTCGTGGCCGACGATGTCGGGAACCGCCGGCCAGGTCGAATCTTGAAGCTTATGGTGCCATAGTTCCTAAGCTCTTCCTTGCTATGTCCGGCTTCACGTTTGACGGTGAAGAAGTACACAAAAAGGTGTAACCTAGGCATTATCCCTAAGTATCCCTCGCAAAGTGCCGCGTAGTTGCTAAGCACTAAGATACTATTGGGGGAAAGGTTCTGGGGCTGGACTCTCTAGTGATTTAAGACGGAGAGGAAGAAGTTGGAGATGGGTAGGGAGACGCCGCGTACCAGTTGAGCTTTGAGGTACACATTTTCTCCGGCTTGGGGAGAAGGTGTCACCTCGCCGGCCGGCGCCGCCCGCCAGGCAAGACCCTCCGTCGCGGTAAGGTAGCCTTCAGCGACCTTCTCTTGGATATCACGGTCTGTGATATCCGAGCCGCGCCAGTCGCCCTTGTGCGAGTCTGGTTCCTCCTCCAGTGGCTCTAGCGCCACCAAATTTGGGTCGCCGCCAGTGGACTCGATCACCGCCGATGCAGGAATGACCAAACCTTCTGGGGGCACTACGACGGATCTCGCCGGCTTCGCCGCGAGTTCGCTCGATGCCGCCATTGATGGAGAAGTGCTGCTACTAGCCACGGAGTGAAGATTGGGTGTGACTGGAGCAAATTGGAGCTTGGTTTTTTTTGAGAGTTCTCGCGGAGAGCTCGAGGAGACACGCAGCTGGAGGAAGAAGATGATTCGAGGAGAATGAGGTAAAAAGTGGAAATCTCCCCACGGTTACTATTTATCATCCTCGGCGTCAAGATTCGTGCATCTTGATCGGACGGTTGCCACGTAGATGACGTGTTCGCGAACGTGCGCGGAAATTTCGCCACGTCTCCAACCGTCGCCGCCAACGGTTCGTATCGCTCGCGCGGGAAAATCAGATATGATTGCGTTCTCTGCATGTGTGAGTTACGAGGCGTCACTGACCTAAGCCTACGTCGTCCTAGCTGACATGGGTATATGAGCCGTCACATCGAAGATTCCGACATAGATGGATTCAATCCGACTATGGAAGAGTACAATGGAAGATTCAACATTTCTCCGGCTTACAAGTTGAAGACGGAGAAAACTTTGCAGGGTTCTTTGGGAGGACTACAAGATATTGCTTAACAATTTGCCGACATCCAATTAGACGGAGCATTCATCTGAAGAGGCAAGACGGCGCAAGATCTCGGAGTTCTCCGGGGGCTACTGTTGGGGATATGCTATATGGATATCCTCATAGCATGTCACTTATCCGGATAACCCGGGTGGCCCATAGTCAGTAGCATGGCCTATGGCCTGCTGGGCGGCCCAGTTAGATGGATCCAGAAGGGAGGCCTATGCCGGATAAAGGAAGTCTACGGTGGAGTCACCAGCGTACCCGGAGCCTTGGAGTGCAAGATACACAAGACTAGTAATAAACAGTGTAGGACTCTATAACCTGTCTGGCTAGGACTTTTCCCTATAACCCTAGGACCTGGCGACTATATAAGTCGGGACTATGGGAGCCTTTAGGGCACAATTTCAGACAACCTTGTATCGATTCATACAACCTCGCACAGCGAACCTATCTCTGTAACTCGGCGTATTGCCCTTATAGTGATTTATAGCAGGAGTAGGATTCTGCCACCGTTGTGGGATCTGAACCTGGGTAAGATGTGTTACCTCGTACCCGTCAACCATCCGCCTTACCCCACGTCTCTAAACACGCACTGTGAGGACCCCTCCATGGCGTACTCGTCGGCAATACCACGACAGAGAGCTTACTTTTATAGGACACCCAATATTTTCAGTTGGAAATCCATTTTCATCAACAAATGCTCTTGATATGAATGAATGCGATGCACCAGTATAAAAAAGAACAAGTGATAGAATAGAATTGAGTTTGAACTTACCAGCCACAACATCAGATTCTTCATAAATTTCTTCCACATTGATGTGGTTCACTTGTCTCTTTTGGAAGGGATTGGGCTTGTTGGCACCTTCAACTTTCTTTTCTGGGCACTCATTAGCATAGTGCCCCATCTTATTACACTTGAAGCACTCAACCTGACTGAGATCTTTCTTTACAGGGTGACTTCCACTGCCACTTCCACTGTGGTAGCTCTTGTGTCCACTCCTGTGGTTCTTGTACTTGTCGTTATCATGACTATGGTGATGCTTGTTGTCATGATGACGGTTGTGGTTGTGGTGGTTTTTGTACTTCCCATGTTTTTGGAATCCAGAACTTCCACTATCATCATGATGGGAACATTTGTGAGACGATCCCGATCTTTGCTTATAAAAGTTGTGCTTCCTCTTTCTGCCCTCCACCTGTTTCATCTTGTTTTACAAGGTGGTAGCCTTGTCACAAAGAGATTGGTAGGTGGGGACATAGGCAACAGACAGCTACAGGTTCAACTCATCATTAAGTTCTTCGAGGAATTTTCCTTCCTCTTAGCATGAATATCAACTTCATCTGGTGCATAACACACGAGATTGTTGAATTCCTCAATGTATTCAGCCACACTGCGATGATGCTGCTTTAGATTGTGGAACTCTTTCTTCTTCAAATTCATCACTCTGGATGAGATGTGAGCTGTACGGAACCCATCCTCAAAGATAGCCCATGTTACATCCTCAAGGGGAGTGGTGATCTGAAAGTTATCCCACCATGTTGCTACTGGCCCTTCGAGCAGATGTGCAACCAACAGTCACTAAGTCCTTGTTCACTGAATGTAACCAGTCATTGGCTATCATTGGATCAGTGGTTCCTGAGAACTTTGTAGGCCTTAGTCTTAGAAATCTGGTGAGCCTATCAAATCCTGGCGGATTATTTTGATTGCTGTTGTTGTTGTTGTTATTATTGTTGTTGTTGTTATTCTGGTTCTACATGAACTGTGTCATCATCTGCATCAATTGAGCTTGTGCTGTCATCAACTGCTGTATCTTGGGAGTGACGTTATTGTTGTTGTTTGGGTTGGGGTTGGCATGACGAGGAGGCATCTGTTGTTTTAATAAGGATAAGAATGAGATACCCATAGATGCTTATCATGCACAAAACATCACATAGAAACAATCATAATAACCAAGCTCAATCAACATAAAGTTTTAAACGACATAACAACAAGTTTTGAAAATGCAAACACACCGTAGCAAGCCATCCACATGTTGGATGGTCATTGCGACTCAATAATCAAAGTATGTAAATGAAAGATAGTCGAGTAGTCTACACTACTCCTCCATGTCGATCTCCTCATCAACAAGATCAAGACCTGCACTCTCCATGGCGGCCTTGTACTCCTCAACACTAGTGGTCAAGGCCTCAATCTTGTCCCTGAGGGCCCTCTTCTGTGAGCGAAGCCTCTCAATCACTCCCTGCTGGTGCTCAAGCTCGAAGTCCTTGGCCTCTAACTCTTCCTTCATCTCTCTAATCTTCTTGTTCCTGTCTTGGACTCTTTTCTCTTGGCTCTTGAATTTCTTGTCCTGGCTCTCAAATCTGGCCTCCATCTCTTTGACGATCTCATCTTGCTCCGCGAAGAGCTTGTCCTTCTCCCGCATATGAACCTGGAGCTCATCATTTCTAAGCATGATGTTTGTCCTATCAATGTCAAGGTGTCTAATAAGACCCTCTAGGTCCTGAAGGTACAGACAAACCGGCTCCATCGTCTCTCTAGTAGCGTCATCATACTCTACAACCTCACCCTCCTCGTTGCGTCTCCCGAACGGGTGAAAGTAGAGACCTCTAAGCTCGGTGGAGTGCCTCCAAACTAGGCATCCAAGCAACTCCTGTATGACTACATCTAAGCCTCTCTCTTTGTCATCATGCATCAGCTTGAAAGTGATAGCCTCCATGGGTGGCTCTGTCTGGCATCCCGACTGTGTGACTCTGAAGCCCCAAAGGTCCTTCCTCTCAAACTTGGTGAGCTGAAGTGTCGTGATGCTAGAAAGTGGAAGGTTGATCACACTAGTGAGGTCAATGAGACGAGTACCAAAACGAGTTCCCTTGAACTCCTCGGCAGTGCTGATAACAATGTTAGGCATCTATTTTTATAAGATAGAGAAAAGTTAGAACCAACACAAATAGAGAAAATTCACAAGACAAAATAATACAAGCCATCTTTAGCAACAAACACACAAGTCATGGCATACACCAATCCGTTACAAATACCAAGGTTCAACATAACTTGGACAAAATTTTGAAATAAAAACGACAAGTGTGGTGGTCCAACTAATGAAGTACGTTACAATTCTCACTCACTAGACAAAATATCTATCAGGGCATCCTTAGTGGCCATCTGTCTATCTTGTTCACAAGACTCCCATATTAAGTCTATGATGTCTCCCCTCAATTGTTGATTGGTAGTCTCTAAGTCTTGGGTATGTTTCTTTTCTTCTCCAAGGTCATTTTGAGTGTTGAGCATTCTACACTTGAGCCTATCACCAAGCTCCTTGATGGCATTTCAAGCTGCATTTCTTACAGAGTCAAAGAGTGTTGTGTGCATTTCAGAGTTGGTGACCATGCAGAATCCTGACTCTTTGTGGTTGTCTTCCTTGTTTTTGTACAAGTGAAGTTGCACCCACCAATACTCTTGTCCTTCATCCATCACAGGGAATCCTTTGTACACAGCTGCACCATGTATCCCCATGGTAACCATAAGGTTCTTGAGTGCCTTGGGAAATTCAGTCTCACACTCCAAAGTCATGGTCATGAGTGGTCCCTTCCTCACGGCTTCATTGATGGAGTTCATCTAAAAATTGAGATGAGAAAGAAGATTAGGAAAGTTTATGAGAAGAAAAGACAAGTGTGGAATTTTCAAAGTGTTGAAATTTTCCTTAGTGGTTTCTTAGTCTAATCCAACCTAGGGTCATAATCCTACAGGCAACATAGTGCTCTGATACCATCTGTAAGACCCCACCTTTATTAAGCTAAAGGTCCATGTGATTGCAATGCTAGTCCCTGGATCAAATGCTAGCATCCACAGTTTAAGATGAATACACAGAAACAAAGGTCATTATTACATCATCATTCCAGAGATAACATAGTCTTTTACAACTCCATAGCCAAGGGCTAGAGCAAGCGTTCAACTTAACAAAATAAAGTAAAGTCTTCATCTTCATGTGCCACAGGCAAACATGTTGAGTGTAGACTCATAACCCTAATCCTCATCAGAGTAACCCGCAACATCACAAGTTACAGCCACAGTGGGTCAATACATTGGAATAGTATTGGCAAGTGATACCTTAGTAGAATACTAGTTTCTAGCTCCTATATGAATTTGGCTAAGTGTAGCTTAGGCTTGCTTTGCTTAAAATAGGTTTTGCCTATCAGTTGAAATCACTAAGTTTTTGTTTGACAAAAACTCCCAAGGAACCACCAATAGACATTGGTGAACCTTAACCCTTGTTTAACCACAAGTTTTAACTTAGGAAATTGGGATGAGGAGATCCTTGATAGCTTCAGTGTCTTGATGCTCAAATTGTCCATTGCCGGGGACACGACTAATTACTTAGATTTTTCCTTCTCGAGAGGTGGTGCTCTTTCCCCACAAGACTTGACATGCATCAAGAAGATACCTTTCAGAAGCCTTCCTTAGACCAAATGGACGCGCTCCAACCTATCACCCTACCACCAACTGTCCAAATGGCTAAGTAATTGCAATCTATATGATCAAGGCAGAGCCCATATGCCATGTGGTTGCACTAGAAGCTTCTAAACACTAAGTATCTCAAATCCCTTTGTTCCTGGGTGGCTTTACACAAGTGTGATACACAAGGTAAAACATAGACATGGGCCTTGTGTAACCACTCAACAGAAACCATCATACCATTCCACGAAGGTGATTCATTAACTTAGTTGTTTTTATTAAGCAAAAACACAAGTCAAAAGACTTAGTAAAATTTCCATAGCATGAATATATTCCACCCTTGTTTGCTACTAGCTAGGCTAAGCATGGCATTATAGTAAGTATCTTAACTTAGAGAAATTCTAACAAGTCTACAACTACTAGGATTTCCCAAGCATAGCATATAGATACTTAGCAAAATATCATGCAAGTCCTATACAAAATATCACTAATACATAGTCAAAATATTGGGAAAAAATATGAATCACCACTTGCCTTGGTAGTTGGGGGAGTAGCAACAATCCTCACAATCACAATCACCACTAGCATCAAAATCTACACATAAAATGATAGCACCAAATTTATATTCCAAACAAATCAAGCAAAAATATATAAATGCATGAAAATTCCATGTGATGATTTTTCTTAAACTAAACAAGACAAGTAAACATTACTAAACTCTAAACTAAACATTTGTACACTAAAAAAACTAAATTTGGCTTTAAAAATATTTTCCAAATAATTTTTATATACAAAATAAGCCTACAAATGTCTCTGCATAAAATCCTATTTTAACAGAGGCAAAATACAAAACCAAGACTAAGATGTGTAGGGTTTAATTTTTAAATCCATTGAAATATTATTTGTATTTTTTGGATAAACAGAACAAAAGTTATGAATTTTACAAGTTTAAACATTCAAAAATCATTTCTGGAATTTTAAACAGACATGATAGGCCACGTGGAGTGTTTCTATTGGCTGGTACCATTTCGCACGGATCGTGCTCTGTGGACCGCAGGATTAAAAGTAAATCGCACGGCTCAAATCTAATCATACCCTTTCGCTAAATGATCTAATCTGACGCGCTGGATCTAGATCTAACTGCTCACAGCAGCTTGACCATGAACTGGCGGCGCGCATGGCTGCAGCGGCGGTGACGGTTCGGCGAATACAAAGGGGGCTGGGGGTTGCGATGTTGCTTACCAGACTCACGAGAGCACGAGGAAGCTCAACGTGTTGCTGGTGTGGACAGGGGCGCGTTGTAGAGGTCGCTAGGGCTCGTCGGAGTTGCGGGCGGCATCGGGTTCGTGGTGGCGGAGTTGTTGACGATGCTATGGATCGCCCTAGCACAAACGAGGAGCATTAGGAGGTGCGCATGGTATAGACGAACACGCCAGGGTAAAGAAGAAGGCAAGGGGCACTCGGATTCTACCTAGATTCCTCACCGGAGTTGAGCGGCGCTTCCGCTATTCGCGGAGCTCGACGAAGACGACGACCTGGATCACGAGCAGGAAAACCAGAGGCATCAGAAGGTGCACAAGGACGAGAGGGTCATGCTCGTTTGAATCAGAAGCAAAGGGGAGGTCAGGGCTCACAGTAATCACTCGCCGAAGTTCGTCGGGCAGCGGCGGTGCGATTCAAAATACGGGTGGCCTGGTGGTGGAGCGAGTATGCTGTGTGGGGGGAAATGATCGTGGGGGGGGGGGGGGGTATGAGCTTAAGTAGATAGCAGCGCGACAGGAAACGCCTGCGGATTCATGGCTAATTACGCCATGCCATTATCGACAGCAACGGCAGCGGCGACGCGGTCTGTGGGCGAGATTTTGGGGAACAAAGGATGAGGTGGCAGTGGGGTCCGCGGTCAGCGATTGTGGGTAGAGCTGCGCGCGTGAGAGGGAGAGTAGAGGGAAAATGGCCCGAGTGGGCTTAGTGGGCTGGATCCAGTGCTGGGCCAGAATGGCAGCGCTGGCCTTTTTCTATTTCCTTTTCTCCTTTTCTATTTCTAATTTGATTTTCTGAATCCATTTTCAAATGATTTTCAAATGAGTTTGAATTCAAACCACTTCTAGATTTTTGTAAAGTGATCCATGCACATACTTGTGTATAAAACATTGCTGTTTACTCAAAAATACTTTGGCCCATTGAAAATAAAATAAAACCATGCCTTATTTAAATATTTATGATAGGCATATAAATGGTTTTAATTTAGATTCTTGTTTTGAAAACTTTGAGCAAGCTTTGAATCCTCTTTTAAACTTTTCTGGTTGAATCAAAGTATTCTCATATTTTGAGAGTAGAAATAAAGCCATTGCCTTTCTTACATAAAATAATAGGCAAACAAATGGCTTCTGATTTGAAAGCTTATTTGAAAATAATCCAAATTCATAAGGATGCATGAATGATATGCAAACTTTTCAAGTTATGATTTTTGGGATGTTACATAATCTGCTTGGCACATTTATGAACATCGACGGGAAGTCAAAGCATACAGTTAACTCTAGGCTTGATTTGGAAGACTTAGGCATAAGAAAATATTTGCATCTTCAGCCTGTTGAAGGTGGAGAGTCGTTTGAGATGCCAGAAGCATGGTATACAATGACTAAAGAAGAAAAGCTTGCATTCTGTGAATTTATAAGAGCGGTGAGATTTCCAGATGGGTATGCTGCTAACCTAGCAAAATGCGTGTCTCTTGATGGATGCAAGCTCCGGGGACTAAAAACTCATGACTGTCACATCCTCCTTCAAAGGATTTTACCGGCTGGACTCCTTGGAATTTTGGATAAAGAAATATATAAAGAAGTTGCTGAGCTGGGGAATTTCTTCAGAGAGTTGTGCACCAAAACACTAAAACTATCTGTTCTTGAAAGACTCGAAAAAGAAATCGTAGTTATCCTTTGCAAGCTTGAAAATATATTTCCTCTGGCCTTCTTCACGGTGATGGTTCATTTGACTGTGCATTTACCAAAAGAGGCAATGCTTAGAGGTCCCATACAATTAATAAGGATGCTTACATTAAAGCGTTATGTATGAAACACCACCAGTCCTGAAGGGTCAATTGCCGAGGCATATATTGTTGATGAGTGCCTTACATTTTGCTCGAGGTACTTCGACGATCTGGAAACAAGATTCAATAGGCCGGGCAGAAATAGAGAGCAGGATGATTTGCACATTGGTGATGTCTCTGTTTTCAACCATGGTGTAAACCTTCTTGGAGGGTCGGAGTACTCGGAGGCTGGTGATGAATATGACAAGATGCATTGGTATGTGCTAAGGAGTTGCCCTGAGGTTCAACCATATATCGAGTATGTCATCTCTTGTGCATGGACCCTTATCTTTTTTATTGAGTTGGAAGGAACCCATTTGCAAGCCTGATGATTTAATTAACTTTATGTTTTTGTTGGCATTGCAGGTTGTGCAAAAAAGAGCTGAATAAGCAAGGTAGCTGCATCAATGTTGATAGATGGCTCGAGAAGGGATTTGCTAAGTGGTTTAAGAATCATGTGAGATCTTTAGTCTTGGAATCAATTGCCACATGTTTCTTTGTGTGTTTTTGTTACTAACCCTGGTTTATTTGTGCATATTGGAAAATTGCATGAGGACAATAAGGTCAGTGCTGATCTTTTTTCTTTGGCATGCGAGCCGGATAGGCGAGTGAGGCTGTATTCATCATGTATTGTTGACAGTGTCCGCTACCACACAGTTGAACGCGAGAAAAATATAAACAGCAGAATAGTAGAATAGTTGCCGAGGCAGACCATGATGGCGAAGAGATGGACTTCTATGGTCAGCTCAAAAGCATCATAAGGCTCCAGTACAACTCCAGTAGAGGCGTCCATCGATCGGTCGTCTTGTTCCGTTTTGATTGGTTTGATCTTGGTGGCAGAAAGAAGACAAGGATCCAAGATGATGGACACTTCAAAAGAATTAACACTGGAAGGTGCTGGTATAAGAGTGATCCATTTATTCTAACGACACAAGCAACAAAGGTGTTCTATGTGCCAGACACCGACTTGCGTGGAAATTGGCAAGTTGTGCAAAAGTTTCAGCACAGACATTTGTGGAGTGTGAAAGAAACTGAAATGGAGAAGGGTCTCAATGGTGGTGGTCTAACATACCAAGATGATAACACTGAGGAAGTTCCAGTGCAAGAGAAAGAACCCGGTGTGCATACTAGATTGTGAAGGAGACGGGAACGAGTGTTACTTGATGCTTCATTCGTAGAAAATATTAGGAAAAGAAGGAAGGAGGTAGTGGAGGGCCATGAATGCGATGATGAAAACATGGTAGATGACATAGTCCTCTAGTACTCTAGCGATGGTGAGGATAAAAGGCAGAGGCATTTCGACGATGATTATTAGTAACAACATGCAAGGTAAATTCTATCCTCCATTATCTTTTCTTTTTTATTTCATTGCTTCTGGCTCACTTGAAATTGCTACTCTTTGTTGCAAATGCTATTCTTTGTTGCAGTGGTGGTGAGGAGCAAGATCAGGAGCAGTGGTGGTGAGAAGCAAGATCAGATTAGGAGCAGTTGTGGTGAGGAGCAAGATCCTTTTAGCTGGATGATCATTGTGATTTCTGCCTTGTAATCTTGACATTTTAATTTCTGGATGACCATGTACTACTATTTCTGGATGACCATGTCATTTTAATTTCTGGATGAGTTATGAATATCATTGTGACTTTTGGATGATCATTGTGATTTTAGTTCTGAATCTGTGAGTGCATATCATTGTGAGTTCTGAATCTGTCCATAAAAGGAAAAATGGTGAGGCCTAGGGATCGAGCCAAGGACCTCCTACTACTGTTGCAGCGTCAACTGCCATCACACTACACAAGTGATCTTGTTAGGTACCTGATCACATGATACAAGTAGCATTATATATTGATCACAGGACCATTTAAAAACAAGGCAACCTGATCATTTCATAGATACAAGTAGAGGACCATATTTACAACCTGATCATTTCATAACCATTTCACAACCATTTCACAACCTGATCATTTCACAACCATTTCACAATTCAACCTGATCATTTCATAGATACAAGTAGCAAAGGATCATTTCATAGATACTAGTAGGTTTGAGAATCATTTCATAGATACTAGTACAAGAAACCAAAAGCAACCTCATATCTAGGACCATCCATAGTATGGACATTACAGGACCAAAAGCATCCTAATAGCTAAGACCATCCATAGTCTGGACATTACAGGATCATTCCATAGGCTGGACATCACAGGACCAAAAGCATCATGATAGCTAGGTCCTGATAGCTAGGATCATTCCCTAGTCTGGACAAGTAGCACCAACAACACCCTGATAGCAACACAACCAGCAACCTAGAGGGCCATATTTACAAAATAGCACCAACCAACACAACCGGCTGATTACATGACCTTCTTAACCTCCAGCTTAAGTCCGTCAGTAGGGCTACGGCGGAAACGGAACATGAAGACATCGCCCTTATGCATCCTAGTCACCGCCACCACCTGGGACCATTGGGTTGTAATTTGTGCTCCTTTACCCTTCCCTTTGCTCATGATGAGGGAGACAATTATGGGATCACGGCCTCCGCAGAAGACCCTCAGCTTTGATGGGAAGTCCTTGTACGGCCTGATGTTGGCATTGGTGAAGTTCCTTGGGAAATACTGCAATGCAAACAACAATGCAATCAGCAATGCAAATAGCAATGCGAGGACATAGTGCAAACAATTTGTTTACCATTTTAGCTTTTGGCTCCTTGGTGTTTGCTAGCTGCATAGTGCATACATACACTGGTAGATTGGTTTTCTCCTTTGCAAGTTCCCTCATGAACAGCACCTGTGTGTGTTTCAAAGCAATCTTGTTTCCATACACACAACACTTATCAAAACTTACACTTGCCTTTGACTTGGGACCTACATGCAAAGAAAAGGCACATTTTCAAATCAGCAAACTGCATAAGTAAAAGATAAAGTAAAGAAACAATGGTGGAAAAGGATTTTACGTCGACGCATGATAATCTTGTTGGCAGCGGCGGTTTCCGCGGTAGCGGCTTCTGCAACAGCTTTCTTAGTGCGCCGCTTAGCCTGATCAGCAGTTCTCTCCGCAGCAATGACAGCTTCGTCATCCGAGCTAAGCTCGATGAACCTTGGAGAGTCCATGGTCACCTACCAAAAAAAACCGAATCAGTACATGCATCAAAGCAAACTCAATAGATATATAGCAACACAAACAATTGCTGAATCAGTACATGAAGGGATACGGGTAGGCTACACTAGCGCAAATCAAAATTTTCTACCGCGTAAACCAGGATTACTGTTGTCATAGATCACGGGATTACCACTAGACGCGCAGTTGCGGAACTTGATGAAGCGTGTCGAGGCAGTGCAGACGATCTATGTATCCTCCTCGTTCTCGTCCCACGAGCAGCTCCCCTTGCGCGGCTCGTCCAAGCACTACAGATGCAGCGCCTCCGAGGTATCCACACGTGCGGGGTGGAAGCGTCAGACGCCGGACTCCTAGGTCCGCGCGTGCAACACAGGCGTGAGGAGTGGCGGCTGGGTGAATGGTCTAACCCTGGTCAGCACGCCCCACCCTCTCTTATATAGGTGTCCCTAGTGGGCTTCTACATTAGTAGCCCATTAGTATCCTAAGCCTGGTCTAATTCGGACCAATCCTCATTAGGCTTCCAGCCCCTTAAGTGTGTGACCCTATAGGTTCATATACGTATAGACATGACACGAATACACTTATTATGTCAATAGTTGGTAGCGGCCTCTAGCAAGACGTGCCAACTCCTAAACGCATACAAAGATCATATCGAACGAACCATCACAAGGTTTAGTACATGTATTTCCCTTTGCCTCACGATATTTGGTCTAGCTCCAAGCTGACCTCCCTTTCTCGATACTATGATTCGGAATCCATTTACGAGGTTAACTCTTAACCATATGTAGCACGACCATGCATTTGTGGATCCAATCACTCGAGGGGCCCAGAGATATCTCTCTCAAGTAGAGAAGGGAAAATCCCATATTGATTGGCCATGCCTTGCAACATGCTTCAGGACGAACCCGAAAGCTACCTTTATAACTACACAGTTATACAGTAGCGTCTGGTAGCCCCAAAGTAGGTCAATCCACATCTCAAGTACATGCGACAATCTCAAGTCTAAGGACAAAACGTACACGATGTGTAGAGAGAGAGCGACAACTAATTGCCAGTCTCAAGTTGGGTCAGTCCAACCCCATGTTCATAACATGTGTCCACATCATTGGTTTGACATCTCCATGTCTATGAATTGCAAAACATAGCCATCAACCAATCGATGTGCTAGTCTAATATTCACGTGTGTCCTCACATGAACTCCGACTAGGGACAACTCTTAAATAACCATACAAGTATAGAGTTTTACAAACAATTCACATAATTTCCAATCAATACAAGTTGCCTGATATGGATATTCAAGGAACAATACAATAACTCATGGATACATAAGAAATATAATCATCTCTATTATTGCCTCTAGGGCATATTTCCTTCAGTACATGCATCAAAGCAAACTGAATCAGTATTCTTCATTAGCAAACTGAATCAGTACATGCATCAAAGCAAACTCAATAGATAGATAGCAACACAAACAATTAGCACTCCACATCTAGTGCAACACCAGATAGTTATCATAAGAATTTGAATTATTATCGATAAAGTGGCAACTACCAAACTCAAGCAGATACAATATTATTCATTTCATTCATGTACTGCCATCATATAGTGACAGCTAGCAAACTAGCAAACTCAAGCAGATACAAACACTAGCAGCTGTTAATCCTAGGCCCTCAAGCAGAGAACCAAAAATCCCTATAACCCCAGGTCCTCAAGCAGGGAACCAACAAGACCCATTCTCCCAGATCCTCAAGCAGAGAACCATATATGCATCCCCATCTTATCATAACAGGCTACAGTTAAATAGATAGCAAGAACCAACAAGCCCCATACTCCTAGATCCTGATGCTAGAGGTAACGAGTGGATGGGCTGGAAAGCTTCCGGGTGGCTACTAGGGTATTCTAGTGTGGGAAATCGGAAGAGAGAGATTGAGACGAGGGAGGAGGGGATTGAGCATGGGCTAGGTTCATCAAGTGCTCAAGCACAGGCTCGTTGTCGTCGGAGGGGCTTACCGGCGGAGCTCGAGGAGGGGAGGTGGAGGGAGGAAGATCAGCGGAGCTCGAGGAGGGGAGGCAGAAGGAGAGGCGCTTGCGGTGGATGGGAGGGAGAGGGGCTTGTGGGGGAGGGGCTTACCAGCAGTGCTCACTGGCGGTGCTCGAGGAGGGGGGGCAGAGGGAGGCGGATTGGTGGAGCTCGAGGAAGGGATGGGGAGTGAGAGGGGCTTGCGGGGAAAGGAAGGGAGAGGGGCTTGCGAGGAAGGGGAGAGCCTTACCGGTGGTGCTGACTGGCGATGCTCGAGGAGGGGAGGTGGAGGGAGGCAGATCGACAGAGGGAGAAGAGGGGAGGGGGAGGGAGGCGAATGGCTCGAGGAGGGAGCTATAACAGGAGGAAGGAGTTAGTATACCAGGAGTCCAAGAGTGGGTGGAGGCGTTAAGTCTACTAAATAAATGTCATTGAGTAAGAGTAGTAGATTAAAAAAACACATTCAAAAATAAAATAAGATTTAGAATAAGATTTTCATTTTCTTTTATATATGTGACATTTTGAAAAAACTTTTGTTTCATATATGAGTCATTTTGCAACAACTTTTAGAATAAAATAAGATTTATAATAAGATTTGAATCGGTAGTAAGTGAGTTAGATTCGTCGCAAAAAACGGGCCATTTTGTGAATCAACCACCTTATCGTCCAACCGAAAAAACATTTTCTATTTTCCGAGCGCAAAAAACGGGCCGTTTTGTGAATCAACCACCAAATAAAAGTTTCGAAATGCCAGCACCACATTTTTATAAAATAATAGACCACCTTAAATTTACAAATGTCCCAACTAGGGTATCTCAAACCTTTCGGTCCACCCCTGGCAAAAAAGACAAATGTCTGCCGAATCAGTAGGAAGTGGGTCCGATTTGAACTACAGGTACATTATCTTCTGCTCATGATTTTTTGCAAAAATCATTTTTAGACTCACAATATGCTGTTTTATCAGAGATCCAATGGAAGTTTGGCGAGACTCATCCACTAACTAAGAACCTTCATGCCCGCCGTTTTGACCATAGTTTGAAAGAGGCGTAAAAAAATCAAAAATTGTCCGAACAATGTAAATCTTTTGCGTGGCGTCATTTTATGTGACACAGTTGCAAGGAAAAATACCAAACTTGGTATATTGATTGCATCTCGAAAAGTCCTTCTCAAAATGAGCTACCATGTTCGAGGTTTCATGGCTTTCGGTCCAAATGACCAATGTTATGGCAAGAATCGCGACATAGTTTGTGATAACATGCCCATATTGTGCACGCATGTGTATCCTGGGATGGCGAACAATGTTGCAGGATAAAGTTTGTCCTTATCGTCGCACCGAAAAACCATTTTCTATTTACCGAGCGCAAAAAACGGGCCATTTTGTGAATCAACCAACAAATAAAAGTTCCAAATGCCAGCACCACATTTTTCTAAAATAATAGACCACCTTACATTTACAAATGTCCCAACTGGGGTATCTCAAACCTTTTGGTCCACCCCTGGCAAAAAGACAAATGTCTGCCGAATCGGTAGGAAGTGGGTCCGATTTGAACTACAGGTACATTATCGTATGCTCATGATTTTTTGCAAAAATCATTTTTAGACTCACAATATGCTGTTTGATCAGAGATCCAATGCAAGTTTGGCGAGACTCATCCCCTAGCTAAGAACCTTCATGCCTGTCGTTTTGACCATAGTTTGAAACAGGCGTAAAAAATTCAAAAGTTGTCCGAACAATGTAAATCTTTCGCGTGGCGTCATTTTATGTGACATAGTTGCAAGAAAAAATACCAAACTTCGTATACTGATTGCATCTCGAAAAGTCCTTCTCAAAATGAGCTATCATATCCAAGGTTTCTTGGCTTTCGGTCCAAATGACCAATGTTATGGCAAGAATTGTGGCATGGTTTGTGATAACGTGCCCATATTGTGCACGCATGTGCATCTTGGGATGGAAAACAATGTTGAGCGAGAAATTTTGTCCTTATCGTCGCACGAAAAACCATTTTCTATTTTCCGAGCGGAAAAAACGGGTCATTTTGTGAATCAACCACCAAATGAAAGTTTTGCAATGCCAGCACCACATTTTTCTAAAATAATAGACCACCTTACATTTACAAATGTCCCAACTGGGGTATCTCAAACCTTTCGGTCCACCCTTGGCGAAAAAGACAAATGTCTGCCGAATCGGTAGGAAGTGGGTCCGATTTAAACTACAGGTACATTATCGTATGCTCATGATTTTTTACAAAAATCATTTTTAGACTCACAATATACTGTTTTATCAGAGATCCAATGTAAGTTTGGCGAGATTCATCCCCTAGCTAAGAACATTCATGCCCACCGTTTTGACCATAGTTTGAAACACGAGTAAAATATTCAAAAACTGTCTGAACAATGTAAATATTTTGCGTGGCGTCATTTTATGTGACACAGTTGCAAAGAAAAATACCAAACTTGGTATATTGATTGCATCTCGAAAAGTCCTTCTGAAAATGAGCTATCATGTTCGAGGTTTCATGGCTTTCGGTCCAAATGACCAATGTTATGGCAAAAATCGCGGCATAGTTTGTGATAACGTGCCCATATTGTGCTCGCATGTGCATCCTGAGATGGCGAACAATGTTTCAGGAGAAAGTTTGTCCTTATCATCGGACCGAAAAAACATTTTTTATTTTCTGAGCGCAAAAAAGGGCCGTTTTGTGAATCAACCACCAAATAAAAGTCTCGAAATTCCAGCACCACATTTTTCTAAAATAATAGACCACCTTACATTTACAAATGTCCCAACTGGGGTATCTCAAATCTTTCGGTCCACCCCTGACGAAAAAGACAATTGTCTGCCGACTCAGCAGGGAGCTGGTCCGATTTGGACTACATGTACATTATCGTATGATCATGATTTTTTGCAAAAATCATTTTTAGACTCGCAGTATGCTGTTTTATCAGAGATCCAATGCAAGTTTGGCGAGACTCATCCCCTAGCTAAGAACCTTCATGCCCGCCGTTTTGACCATAGTTTGAAACAGGCGTAAAAAAATTCAAAAATTGTCCAAATAATGTAAATCTTTCGCGTGACGTCATTTTGTGTGACATAGTTGCGAGGAAAAATACCAAACTTGATATATTGATTGCATCTCGAAAAGTCCTTCTCAAAATGGTCTATCATGTCCAAGGTTTCATGGCTTTCGGTCCAAATGACCAATGTTATGGCAAGAATCGTGGCATAGTTTGTGATAACATGCCCATATTGTGCATGCATGTGCATCCTGGGATGACGAACAATGTTGAGAGAGAAAGTTTGTCCTTATCGTCGCACCAAAAAAACCATTTTCTATATTCCGAACACAAAAAACAGGCCGTTTTGTGAATCAACCACCAAATGAAAGTCTCGAAATGCTAGCACCACATTTTTGTAAAATAATAGACCACCTTACATTTACAAATGTCCCAACAGGGGTATCTCAAACCTTTCGGTCCACCCCTGGCGAAAAAGACAAATGTCTGCCGAATCGGGAGGAAGTGTGTCCGATTTGAACTACAGGTACATTATCGTATGCTCATGATTTTTTGCAAAAATCATTTTTAGACTCACAATATGCTGTTTTATCAGAGATCCAATGCAAGTTTGGCAAGACTCATCCCCTAGCTAAGAACCTTCATGCCCACCGTTTTGACCATAGTTTGAAACAGGCGTAAAAAATTAAAAAACTGTCCCAACAATGTAAATATTTCGCTTGGCGTCATTTTATGTGACACAGATGCAAGGAAAAATACCAAACTTGGTATATTGATTGCATCTCGAAAAGTCCTTCTCAAAATGAGCTATCATATTCGAGGTTTCATGGCTTTCGGTCCAAATGACCAATGTTATAGCAAGAATCATGGCATAGTTTGTGATAGCGTGCCCATATTGTGCATGCATGTGCATCCTGGGATGGCGAACAATGTTGCAGGAGAAAGTTTTCCTTATCGTCGCACCGAAAAACCATTTTCTATTTTTCGAGCGCAAAAAATGGTCCGTTCTGTGAATCAACCACCAAATGGAAGTTTCGAAATGCCAGCACCAGATTTCTCAAATAATAGACCACCTTACATTTACAAATTTCCCAACTGGGGTATCTCAAACTTTCGGTCCACCTCTGGCAAAAAAGACAAATGTCCGCTGATTCGGTAGGAAGTGGGTCCGATTTGAACTACAGGTACATTATCGTATGCTCATTTGCAAAAATCATTTTTAGACTCGCAATATGTTGTTTTATCAGAGATCCAATGCAAGTTTGGAAAGACTCATCCCCTAGCTAAGAACCTTCATGCCCGCCATTTTGACCATAGTTTGAAAGAGGCGTAAAAAATTCAAAACTATCCGAACAATGTAAATGTTTTGCGTGGCGTCAGTTTATGTGACACAGTTGCAAGCAAAAATACCAAACTTGGTATATTTATTGCATCTCGAAAAGTCCTTCTCAAAATGAGCTATCATGTTCGAGGTTTCATGGCTTTCGGTCCAAATGACCAATGTTATGGCAAGAATTGCAACATAGTTTGTGATAACATGCCCATATTATGCATGCATGTGTATCATGGGATGGTGAACAATGTTTTAGGATAAAGTTTGTCCTTATTGTCGCACCGAAAAACCATTTTCTATTTTCCGATCGCAAAAAACGGGCCGTTTTGTGAATCAACCACCAAATGAAAGTTTCGAAATGCCAGCACCACATTTTTATAAAATAATAGACCACCTTACATTTACAAATGTCCCAACTGGGGTATCTCAAACCTTTCGGTCCACCCCTGGCGAAAATGACAAATGTCTGCCGAATCGGTAGGAAGTGGGTCCGATTTGAACTACAGGTACAATATCGTATGCTCATGATTTTTTGAAAAAATTATTTTTAGACTCACAATATGCTGTTTTATCAAAGATCCAATGCAAGTTCGGTGAGACTCATCCCCTAGCTAAGAACCTTCATGCCCGCCGTTTTGACCATAGTTTGAAATAGGCATAAAAAATTCAAAAATTATCCGAACAATGTAAATCTTTCACTTGGCGTCATTTTATGTGGCACAGTTGCAAGGAAAAATACCAAACTTGGTATATTGATTGCATCTCGAAAAGTCCTTCTCAAAATGAGCTATCATGTTCGAGGTTTCATGGCTTTTGCTCCAAATGACCAATATTATAGCAAGAATCGTGGCATAGTTTGTGATAGCGTGCCCATATTGTGCATGCATGTGCATCCTGGGATGGCGAACAATGTTGCAGGAGAAAGTTTTCCTTATCGTCGCACCGAAAAACCATTTTCTATTTTTCCGAGCGTAAAAAATGGTCCGTTTTGTGAATCAACCACCAAATAAAGGTTTCGAAATGCCAGCACCACATTTTTCTCAAATAATAGACCACCTTACATTTACAAATGTCCCAACTGGGGTATCTCAAACCTTTCGGTCCACCTCTGGCGAAAAAGACAAATGTCTGTTGAATCGGCAGGAAGTGGGTCCGATTTGAACTACAGGTATATTATCGTATGCTCATGATTTTTTGCAGAAATCATTTTTAAATCGCAATATGTTGTTTTATCAGAGATCCAATGCAAGTTTTGCAAGACTCATACCCTAGCTAAGAACCTTCATGCCCGCCGTTTTGACCATAGTTTGAAAGAGGCGTAAAAAATTCAAAACTATCCGAACAATGTAAATCTTTTGCGTGGCATCAGTTTATGTGACACAGTTGCAAGCAAAAATACCAAACTTGGTATATTGATTGCATCTCGAAAAGTCCTTCTCAAAATGAGCTATCATGTTCGAGGTTTCATGGCTTTCGGTCCAAATAACCAATGTTATGGCAAGAATCGCGACATAGTTTGTGATAGCGTGCCCATATTGTGCATGCATGTGTATCCTGGGATGGCGAACAATGTTTCAGGATAAAGTTTTTCCTTATCGTCGCACCGAAAAACCATTTTCTATTTTCCGAGCTCAAAAAATGGGTTGTTTTGTGAATCAACCACCAAATGAAAGTTTCGAAATGTCAGCACCATATTTTTCTCAAATATTAGACCACCTTACATTTACAAATGTCCCAACTGGGGTATCTCAAACCATTCGGTCCACCCCTGGCAAAAAAGACAAATGTCTGACGAATCGGTAGGAAGTGGGTCCGATTTGAACTACAGATACATTATCGTATGCTCATGATTTTTTGCAAAAATCATTTTTAGACTCACAATATGCTGTTTTATCAGAGATCCAATGCAAGTTTGGCGAGACTCATCCCCTAGCTAAGTACCTTCATGCCCGCCGTTTTGACCATAGTTTGAAACAGGCGTAAAAAATTCAAAAACTGTCCGAACAATGTAAATCTTTTGCGTGGCGTCATTTTATGTGACACAGTTGCAAGGAAAAATACCAAACTTGGTATATTTATTGCATCTCGAAAAGTCCTTCTCAAAATGAGCTATCATGTTCGAGGTTTCATGGCTTTCGGTCCAAATGACCAATGTTATGGCAAGAATCATGGCATGGTTTGTGATAACATGCCCATATTGTGCATGCATGTGCATCCTGGGATGGCGAACAATGTTGCACGAAAAAGTTTGTCCTTATCGTCGCACCGAAAAACCATTTTCTATTTTCTGAGCGCAAAAAATGGGCCGTTTTGTGAATCAACCACCAAATGAAAGTTTTGAAATGCCAGCACCACATTTTTCTAAAATAATATACCACCTTACATTTACAAATGTCCCAACTGGGGTATCTCAAACCTTTCGGTCCACCCCTGGCAAAAAAGACAAATGTCTGCCGAATCAGTAGGAAGTGGGTCCGATTTGAACTACAGGTACATTATCGTATGCTCATGATTTTTTGCAAAAATCATTTTTAGACACACAATATGCTGTTTTATCAGAGATCCCATGTAAGTTTGGCGAGACTCATCCCCTAGCTAATAACATTCATGCCCGCCGTTTTGACCATAGTTTGAAAGAGGCGTAAAAAATTCAAAAATTATCCGAACAATGTAAATATGTTGCGTGGCGTCATTTTATGTGACAAAGTTGCAAGGAAAAAATACCAAACTTGGTATATTGATTGCATCTCGAAAAGTCCTTCTCAGATGAGCTATCATGTTCGAGGTTTCATGGCTTTCGGTCCAAATGACCAATGTTATGGCAAGAATCCCAGCATAGTTTGTGATAACGTGCCCATATAGTGCATGCATGTGTATCCTGAGATGGCGAACAATATTTCAGGAGAAAGTTTGTCCTTATCATCTCATCAAAAAAACATTTTCTATTTTCCGAGCGCAAAAAGGCCCGTTTTGTGAATCAACCACCAAATAAAAGTCTCGAAATTCCAGCACCACATTTTTCTAAAATAATAGACCACCTTACATTTACAAATGTCCCAACTGGGGTATCTCAAACCTTTCGGTCCACCCCTGGCGAAAAAGACAAATGTCTGCCGAATCGGCAGGAAGTGGGTCCGATTTGAACTACATGTACATTATCGTATGATCATGATTTTTTGCAAAAATCATTTTTAGACTAGCAATATGCTGTTTTATCAGAGATCCAATGCAAATTTGGCGAGACTCATCCCCTAGCTAAGAACCTTCATGCCTGCAGTTTTGACCATGTTTTGAAACAGGCGTAAAAAAATTCAAAACTATCCGAACAATGTAAATCTTTCGCATGGCGTTATTTTATGTGACATAGTTGCAAGGAAAAATACCAAACTTGGTATATTGATTGCATATCGAAAAGTCCTTCTCAAAATGAGTTATCATGTCCGAGGTTTCATGGCTTTCAGTCCAAATGACCAATGTTATGGCAACAATCATGGCATAATTTGTGATAACGTGCCCATATTATGCATGCATGTGCATCCTGGGATGGAGAACAATGTTAAGAGAGAAAGTTTGTCCTTATCGTCGCACCGAAAATCCATTTTCTATATTCCGAGCGCAAAAAACGGGTTGTTTTGTGAATCAACCACCAAATGGATGTTTCGAAATGCCAGCACCACATTTTTCTACAATAATACACCACCTTTCATTTACAAATGTCCCAACAGGGGTATCTCAAACCTTTCGGTCCACCCTTGGCGAAAAAGACAAATGTCTGCCGAATCGGTAGGAAGTGGGTCCGATTTGAACTACAGGTACATTATCGTATGCTCATGATTTTTTTGCAAAAATAATTTTTAGACTCACAATATGCTGTTTTATCAGAGATCCAATGCAAGTTTGGCGAGACTCATCCCCTAGCTAAGAACCTTCATGCCCGCCGTTATGACCATAGTTTGAAACAGGCGTAAAAAATTCAAAAACTGTTTGAACAATGTAAATCTTTCGCGTGGCGTCATTTTATGTGACACAGTTGCAAGGAAAAATACCAAACTTGGTATATTGATTGCATCTCGAAAAGTCCTTCTCAAAATGAGATATCATGTTCGAGGTTTCATGGCTTTCGGTCCAAATGACCAATGTTATAGCAAGAATCGCGGCATAGTTTGTGATAGCGTGCCCATATTGTGCATTCATGTGCATCCTGGGATGGCGAACAATGTTGCAGGAGAAAGTTTTCCTTATCTTCGCACCGAAAAACTATTTTCTATTTTTTGAGCGTAAAAAATGGTCCATTTTGTGAATCAACCACCAAATGAAAGTTTTGAAATGCCAGCACCACATTTTTCTCAAATAATAGACCACCTTACATTTACAAATGTCCCAACTGTGGTATCTCAAACCTTTCGGTCCACCTCTGGCGAAAAAGACAAATGTCTGCCGAATCGGTAGGAAGTGGGTCTGATTTGAACTACAGGTACATTATCGTATGCTCATGATTTTTTGCAAAAATCATTTTTAGACTCACAATATGCTGTTTTATCAGAGATCCAATGCAAGTTTGGCGAGACTCATCCCCTAGATAAGAACCTTCATGCCCGCCGTTTTGACCACAGTTTGAAACAGGCATAAAAAATTCAAAAACTGTCCGAACAATGTAAATATTTTGCGTGGCGTCATTTTGTGTGACACAGTTGCAAGGAAAAACCTTCGTATTGCGTTATTTTATGTGACATAGCATCCAATAAAAATCTTTCATGTTGCATCATTTTATGTGACATATATAGCATAAAAACCCTTATATAAACCCAAACCCAAAAATTCTGCCGCCAAAACCCAAAATTTATCCATCTCCCGCCCACGTCTCCCACCCACAAATTTCGCAACGAAAAAGACAGGGGCAATTTGGGCAGTTGGACTCGGTCCATCCCCACCGAGTCATCGACCGACCCACCCATCCCCACTCAACCACTCCATCCATCCCCCTCCATCTATCGACATCAACCCATCCCCATCTCCACCCACCCCCATCTCACGACGCGAGCGGCGACGGTGTCCCCGTGTGCTCGCTCCATCTCCCACGGCGACGGCGACCCACCCCTCCCTCCATCTCCCACGCCTCCCTCCATCTCACTCCCTCCGTCTCCCTCAATCTGTCGCACTCGCTCCATGACCCACCCCTCCCTGCATCTCCCACGACCCACCCCTCCCTCTATCTCCCACGACGTCCCACAATGGCCAGAGCAGGTGAGTCTCTTGGCTATCTCCCTATCTCCTCCTACTTCCTGCTTTCTAGGGTTAGGGTTTGTCTCATGGCGTGTCTAGGGTTAGAGTTTGGCTCCCATGGCGTGTCTAGGGTTAGGTTTTGGCTTCCATGGCGTGTCTAGGGTTAGGGTTAGGTTAGGCTTTGATCTGTAGGGAGGTGTACTGTCCATGTCCATGTTCAAAAGATAGGGAGCCTCTCTTCTTTTTTCGGACTGTGATCTGTACTGACTATAAGTTGGTTCAGAGATTTTTTTTGGGTTTGCAGATCTGTACTGACTATGATGGATGGAGCTCTCAGATTAGTCTGATCTGATGTAGCTTGCAATTGTTGTGCTGCTTTTATCTATTGATGATGAAGATTAGTCTGATCTGATGGAGAATGCAATTGTTGATCTGATGTAGCTTTTATCTATTGATGATGATCTTAGATTAGTCTGATCTGATGTAGCTTGCAATTGTTGTGCTGCTTTTATCTATTGACGATGAAGATTAGTCTGATCTGATCTGATGTAGATTGCAATTGTTGATCTGATGTAGCTTTTATGTATTGATGATAATCTTAGATTAGTCTGATGTGATGTAGCTTTTATCTATTGATGATGAGCTTAGGGTTTATTTTTACTGATGCTCGTTTTACTGATGCTTGTTCTGGGCCTTTGAATTAAATGTGTCCTAGGATGAAATTGGCTCGTTTTGCTGATGCTCCTATTGATTTAGTGAGCACTCTGTTTGCCCCTATTCTAGGCAAATGTTGTAGCAAGCTAATGATGTGTGTAGTGATGTGGCAGATGGTTGTGTCCCTGAAGTTTCAGGGTGTACATGGTAGCTGGCTATGTGTGTATGTTTATTTCCAGTTCTCTAAGACTATACCAAGTTTATGTGTAATGCTTAGTGTAACTTTGTAGTTAATGCGCAGATTTTCTAGAACTGGATCTTTGTGTAACTGTGTATGTTTATCTTTAGTTCTCTGCAGCGATTTTGTTTTTCAAGTAGCAGCAAATGTGTATACCATCTAATCTTTGTGGAAGCATCTATTGACAACAAACGGTCTGACTTTTACTTGATGTTGCTCAGGATTTTGAGATCAGCAATGGGAAGAATGACAAGAAAGACGCAGCCTGCTTGTATGCAAATTTATCCTCATGTATATGCTTGATGCTATAAATGATGTGATTGGATGTGCTAAGCTTGTAATCTGTTTGGTTGTCCATGTACTATAATTTATGTTGCTATAATCTTGCTTGTAAGCTTTGATGTGCTATAATTTCTACTGCTATAATCTTGCTTGTAAGCTTGTATGTGCTATAATTTCTGCTACTATAATCTGTTTGGTTGTCCATGTACTGATTCTGCTGCTGCTGGTTCACACCTTGTCATCAAATGCTTCATGGGTTCCCTAGTCCATGTACTGGTTTATATTTTCAATATAGAAATTTCTGGTTAATCTACTAGATTTAATGAAACTAAAACCTGATAAGATACATTGGCTGTTTGAGTTGTCTTGCTCCCATATGCATTTCAACCATCCATCTAATCCATATTTTCTTATCCATGTAAAGAAGCGCCCCTCACTGTACTTGAGAAGATTAGGGCTAGGACAATGATGAGGAACAATCGTGTCTTCCAATCTCTTGGCATCTCCCGGATAGCCTCAATGATTAGAAACTCAAATGGTAGTGCAATAATAGTTGAGGACTCCTCCGCATCTGCCATAACACAAGGCGAGAGCTCGGACTATAGTCCTAGAGATGAAGATATTATTGAGGAAGAAGTTGATGATACTGTAGTGGACAAGATTATAAAGGTGCAAATTCTAACTTGTTTGGAGGGGGTTTATTTGTTTGCTGTGTGTTTTTCCTTGTTTTCCTTCATTCTATGCTTACACTATTTTATTTCTGATCTGTGGTCTAATGCTGTTTATGCGAGGTACCGAAGGTTCCTAGGAGGAGGAAGAAGTGTGCTAAGAGAAAGAGAAAGAGTACAAGTAGCCTAGATACAACTACAACAATGGCTCTGGGAAGGGTATTTGCGGTACCACCAGGAGGATCAGATAAGTTTATGTGTCTTGATGAACGTGCTACTGCTAGAGTCACAAGGAAGAAAGCGAAGGCGGTTGATGTAGCCAATGAAGGAGGCCTGCTTCGCAAGGATGGTGGAAGCTCAATGCAATGGGATGATGGGTCTATGTCCATGGATGAAGGAAGTACCGTCCGTATGGACCTTAGCGCTGTTGCGCCTACGGTGGACAGAAATGATGAATTCAATTCTGAACCTGAGGAGCCTATGGGTGATGAAGGCAAGTATGAAATAGTAGTAGAGCAAATCCTTTACTAGTCAATTAATTCAGATTATTGCTGGGCATGGATGTCAGTATTTCCAAACTAAACAAGCGCCCAAATCTGTTTTCTATAACTTATTTGCACATCTGATTTAAAATATATTTATTTGCACATATTTGATTTGATCTGTAGCTTCTATTTCTACTGTTGTAGCTTGATAAGCTTCTAGTATATATAAGCATGCTTGCTGCAATTATTGTACTGATAGATATTGTACTCCTATTGTATTTGCTTGCTTCTATTTCAGGCTGGAGCTTTTATTGTACTGATATTTGGAAAGCTTGCTGTAATTTTTTACTGCTTGCTTCTATTTCAGACACATCACTTGTGGTACTCAGCCGCAAAAGAAAAGGCACAGGCCTGGAAAGATGACCAAGGGTCTGGGAAGCAAAGTGAGGATTGAAATTGCTGAAGGGATGAAACGCCCCGAGAGGCCCGTGCTAGCTGCAAAGTTTGCATCAGAAGGTGGGATGATTGCAAGAAGCCATACACCGATTCTTCCACACTTCAAGGAATACAAAAAGGACAAGACTATGGTGAATGACTATATAGGAAAAGTTGCTGTAAGCTCATGAGTCCTTACCTGAATGTGTTTTTTCTACTATTTTTTGTCATTTGGTTACTTATCTTATCATTGCTTTATTTGCTGCGTTTGTAGGTAAATTTTGAGATGGACACTGATGCAAAGGAAGTTAAGGTAGCCTGCACTGATATCTTGAAGACTGTTTCAAATCAAAGACGACATTTGGTCAAGAAGAAGTTTTTCGATCAAGTACCGGCAACTGATCTCAGCATCAAATCCCCGGTTTCATACATCTCTGATGAGGAATGTCAAGCGCTGCTCAAGCTGTGGACAAACCCGAAACACATGGTATTTTGCATTGCTTGACCTTTACATTCTGTAATTACCATGTACTGTAGTTTTATATGCTGTCAACTACTATTTTTTGAAGTTTGAATGTTGAAGGAACAAAATAGTAGATATTTAGATGCTGTCAAGTAAACTTATATTGGATGAACAAAGCAACTGTGTTATTTACATGCTATCAACAAGTCAAGTGAACTACTTTATTTTATCCGATGATGTATGTGATAGGATACATGCTCATTTTGTTGCTTGATATGACACATAATCTGGTCAAGTCTCGTGAACTAGTTTATATTCTAGTATGCAGATTGTTGGAAATGTTCTTATAAAAGTGCTCCCATATGTAGGACACATGCCAAAAGAACAGGACCAATCAATGTCTAGTCAAGTTTCAGCAGAAGACCGGTTCGCGGTGGTATCTAGCTCATCTGTATGCAGCTGTAAGATACTCTTACATTTTTATTTAGGAATAATTAACTTGTGTCCTTATAAGCTTGTGTCCTTATTAATGTTATAAATCATTTCAGAGGGAGGAACGTCAGGGTGAAGAGCTTAATGCCATTGACATGTTTAAGGTCACCCACAACAGCAAGAACGCTAGTTTCTCTATCACAGTTCAAGATGCTATAGTGAGTCACTCCTTTCCTGGTTGTGATTAAATCTATGTGTGGGCTTGTTTAGTTCTGCATAGGTTTCTTTAATGGTCTACTTGATAAGCTTATTAATGTTGGAAATGGTCTATAGTTGTTTGGTAAACATGTTATTCTTCATTTCTTACCAGATGGTTTCTCTCCAAGTATGTTGTAGTTTTAGTCTACTTTAAAAACTTATAATACTGTCCATTTCATATTTCTTTGCTTCTGCTCCTAGTGGATTACCTTATTTTTCTGCGATTCTGCTCCTACTGTTTGTGCTCATGCTAATGTTTCCTAACATCTTTGAGCAACTGATTCCAAATGGCAGATGATGGGGATATGCCTACCGGGGTATACCCAGCAGGGCGTTTCCGACTGGCCCAGGAACTGGCGAGTGGGCCTGCAGGACGGCGACTGGATCAAGACCTGGCGTAGATTCAAGCGACTGGAAGCTGAAGGCCCAGAAGAGTAGATAGGCCCAGTCGGATTAGGTTAAATGATTGCCGAAACCTTAACTGGTTCGGTTGATATCTGTAAACCCTAGGGGGGTGAGTCTATATAAGCCTCCCTAGAGGGCGAGTAGAGATACGCTCCATCATCCACCAAAGCGACTCGCTGCCTAGCCGCCGAGTTCGCCCCATTGTACTCTCTTCATAATACAATCTAGCAGGAGTAGGTCTTTACCCTCCGGGGGCTGAACCTGGGTAAAACCCTGTGTCTCCGCCCTCATCTCGCACCGCAGATGGCTGGCCGCCCTTGCCCCATGTTCTACTACTCGCTGCCAATTGCAGCATCTGCCGTGGTCATTCCCATGACAGTGGCGCCCACCGTGGGGCCTGGCCGGTCTGGCCGGTGTTCTACGGCGAGATCCAATCTACTCATCAACGAGTCGATCGCCACCGGCCGCATGATAGCAATCGGCGAGATGCTCCAGATCTTTCCAAGCAGCTACGTCCCGGCGGCGCGACCCGTCACGCATAGCATGATCCCGCCGGTCGGCACGATCAGCCTCTTCGTCGGCCTCACCGACGTCATCGTCTTAGAGACTCGGCTCGCATCCGCGAGTCGCCGCCACGCGGCTGGCTCTCCGAGAGCCAGGTCCGCACGATCCACCGCCTCGGCTCCGAGTACAACTCGGCCCACAACGACGTGGCCAAAACCACCGTAGCCGCGAAAGACGCGGCCCTCAATGACGACGCCGACTCGGCGACCCCGGGGTCACTCGCCGGATCCATCATCGCGGCTTCGCCCGCGGGCTCCATCACCCAGGTCTCCAACGTCGGAGACTTCGAGGATCCCTCCATCCTTGGGATCTTCGACTCCGACTCCGGATCGGAGAACTCCGCCGAACTCCGCGACGGTACCAGCCGCCACGCCGCGACCTACATGGCGACTGGCACCGACCCGCCGGAGGATCCATTCTCCACCCCGATCACCCCCAACGCGACGGCGACGGAGGTCGAGGAACTCCGCGTGAAGCTGGCGGAAGCAGTCCGCAAGGAACAAGCCGAGCGCGAAAAATTTCGCCTCGAGCAGGCGACGGCGCGGGAGCTGTCGCACTATCACCAGCGCCGAATCAGGTCGCGCCTGAACCCCACTGTCCAAGGGCGCGCCCTGAACTTCGACGATGAAAGCGACCTGGCCCGCGCGGCCGAACGCGTGGTCTGCGAGAACGCGCCTCCAGGAGGGAGCGCTCGGCCCCCACCAGGATCAACGGCCAATGGCGCGCCGCCACCACCCAACCGCACACCCCCCAGGGACCAACCGCGGATCATGGTCTCCTCACGGGAGCGAGACGCGAATGGCCTACCACTGTTCTCCATCCCAATGGACAACCTCGTCGCGGGCCGCGCGGGAATCGACAACATCGCAGCCACTGGTGAAGGCACCTTGCAGATCCAGTACGCTAGGGCCCTGCTCGCAAAGGCGGTCGACTCACAGGGTCGGATGTACTCGCGTTCATCGGGAAGTAGAGCGGCCTCGAGCGGCCGCCCCATGGCGGTAAACACCCTCAACTACCCACCACCCGAACCAATACAGCTCCAACACCGACCCGCGAACGCGGCACTCTCCACCAACGACCCCAGGCCGGCGACCAACTTCGTCGCCGCCAACGGTCAGCCCGTCGACGCCTGCACCCACATCATCAACAATCAGAGCTGGCACGCACACCAGCCCGACGACTTGCGGCACACCCTAACCAACTTTCGCGACGGCGAGCCGAGGGGGTCGCTAAGCCGACTCGGACCTCGATGCTTCGGACCAATGATCCGAGGCGAAAAATACCCGGTGAACTTCAAAGCGCCAAAGGAAATAGAGAAGTACGACCCTTCGTACGACCCCTCCATGTGGTTGGATACCTACCTCATGGCGATGGGGATCGCCGACCACACCGATCTGCTGGCCGCCCGCTACCTCCCCCTGATGATGGAGGGAGCGTGCAGGCAGTGGATCAATACTCTCCCCTCGGATAGCATCGACTTCTGGGAAGATATGCGCGATGCCTTCGTCAGGCACTTCGAGGGTTCATACACCCGCGCCACCACCATCGAGGACCTGGAACGATGCATCCAGGGACCTCGCGAGTTGACCCGCAGCTGGGTCCAACGGTGGCAAGAACTATGGTACAACGCGGTCGGCATCCACCCGGACACCGCGATCCACTGCTTTAAGACCTCGTGCCTCTACGAGCCCCTGGTCGCCAAGCTCAAACGAGCATACCGCACACTCGACAACATACCGGACCTCCTTGAAATCGCCAAAAGGTACGGAGAGGAAGATCCAAACCAAGAAACCGACGACGAGTCAGGAGGACAACGCCGCACGATCGGCAGTGACAACGGACGACGATCCGATCTACGCTACAGCAACACTCGCCTCACCGGCAAGCGCCACAGTGACGGGCGAGTCGACTTCGTCGCCAACGCTAGATACGCGCAGCGCAAGCCCAAGAGCTTCCGCCGCGACGGGGGGCAACGCCGCGACAGCGGCAACTACAAGGCGAAGCCAAGGTTCGACCCCGCGGCCCTTCTTAACCAACCTTGTGTATTCCATAGCAGGGAAGGAAAACCCGCCATGCACACGATCGCCAACTGCCACTCTCTCAAGGAGATGGAGAAGGCGAGGCGAGCGCAGGGAGACCGCGACGACAACCCGCCAAACGGCGGAAAATTCGGCAGTGTGGCCGGCTCGCTCCACACCTTCACAGGCTTCAACACGAACGCGAGAAGAAGGTCATCGCCCGCGCCGTCGCCATCAACACGGTGGCTCAAGTGGACGTCCCTCAGTTCCTCAACTGGTTGGAGAAACCAATCACTTGGATCCGCCAGGACCACTCTCCACGCATCGAGTACCCAGGCCGAGTCGCCCTGGTAGTCAAGCCCAAGGTGGGAGACTACAGGCTCACCAAGACATTGATGGACGGCGGCAGCTCCATCAACATCCTGTACCTAGACACCTTTAGGCGACTGCGGCTCCCGCAGTCGATGGTCGAGACGACCTACACCATGTTCCACGGCATCGTCCCTGGTCGGAAGGCGTAGCCCATCGGCAAGGTCACGCTGCCAGTCACCTTTGTCACACTGGCAAACTTCCGCACTGAGCGGATCGTCTTCGAGCTGGTGCCCTTCGACAGCCCCTACCATTGCGTCCTGGGGCGCCAGGCGTTCGCCAAGTTCATGGCGGCGCCCCACTACGCGTACAACGCGATGAAGCTCCCCGGACCGCGCGGCGTCATCACCATCCACGGCGACCCCGACATGGCCTCCGAGTGCGAGGCCAAAGGAGCCGAACTCGCTGACGCCGTCATCGCGGCAGAGGCTAACCACACCGACGAGCTCGCCAAGTACGCGAGCGGAGTCAACAACGACGACCCCACCATACTCAAGAAGCCCAACTTGGAGGGCGGCAACACCTCAGCCTTCGAGGCAACGACGCATACCCGCACCGTCGAGCTGGTCCCAGGTGACTCCGGTCAGACGATGACGATCGGGACGGGCATGAGCCCATCATAGGAAGGCGCGCTCATCGAGTTCCTCCGTGAGAATAGGGACATCTTCGCATGGAAGCCCTCTGACATGCCTGATGTTCCTAGAGAACTCGCTGAGCACAAACTCAACGCCGACCCCAAAGTGCGACCTGTCAGGAAGTCGCTGCGGCCCTTCAATGAAGAGCGCCGCTGAGCCATCGCAGAGGAGGTGCAGCGTCTACTCGCTGCAGGCTTCATCCAGCCAATCAAATACTCCAAGTGGTTGGCAAACCCAGTCCTGGTCGAGAAGAAAAACGGGACCTGGAGGATGTGTATCGACTACACAAACTTAAACAGCGCCTGCCCGAAGGAACAATTCGTCCTCCCGCGGATCGACCAAATAATCGATTTCACCGCGGGCTCGGAGTTACTATGCTTCCTCGAAGCCTACTCTGGATACAACCAGATCAAAATGGCCGATGAGGACGAAAAGAAGACGACGTTCGTCACGCCATTCGGAGCCTTCTGCTACACCACCATGACCTTCGGCCTCAAGAACGCCGGGGCGACCTACCAGTGGTGTATGCAGGAGTGCCTTGCGAGCCAAATTGGCCGCAATATCCACGTTTACATTGACGACGTGGTAGTAAAGTCTGCTCGCCAGGGCGACCTACTCACCGACCTGGCGGAGACATTCGCCAACCTGCGGAAATACAAGATAAAGCTAAACCCAGGCAAATGCACCTTCGGTGTACCAGCAGGGCAGCTACTGGGATACGTCGTTTCCAAGCGCGGGATTGAGGCGAATCCCACCAAGATCGACACGATCGCTCGGCTCGGCAAACCCGAATGCCTGTGCGACGTCCAGAAGCTGGCCGGGCGAGTCGCGGCTCTCAGTCGCTTCAACCCCCGCTTGGGCAAAAAGGCGATGCCCCTATACCGCCTGATGCGCAAAAACCCCACCTTCCAGTGGGACAAGGAGGCGGACGATGCGCTCCGCGACCTCAAGAAGGTGCTACTCGCAGCACCGCTACTTGCCGCCCCTGTCGACAAAGAACCCATGCTGGTCTACATCGTGGCTTCCGAGCGCGTCGTCAGTGCCGTCATGGTCGTCGAGGGACCAGAAGAAGGAAAGGAGCGCCCAGTGCAGCGGCCAGTGTACTATATTAGCGAGGTCCTCACCGAGTCGCGCCAGCGATACCTGCAATACCAGAAACTGGTATATACGGTCTTCAGAGCACAGCGGCGACTGCCACACTACTTCCAGGAGCACCCGATAACGGTCGTCTCCTCAGCACCGTTGCAGGACATCATCCGCAACCGCGAGGCGACTGGGCGAGTCGCCAAGTGGGATGTCGAAATCGGTGTCCACAACATCAAGTACGAACCGTGCAAAGCGATCAAGTCGCAGGCTCTCGCGGACTTCATCGCTGATTGGGAGGAGGCCCAGCAGCCAGAAAAGCTGCCATACCTCCATTACTGGAGTTTACACTTCGACGGCTCCAAGAATGCGGACGGTGCAGGAGCAGGGATCGTGCTAACCTCTCCAAAGGGCGACAAGCTACGCTACGTCCTCTGCCTCGACTTCACCCCTTGCACCAACAACATGGCCGAGTACGAGGCACTACTCCACGGCATGCGAGCCGCCAAGGAGATGAATGTCAACCGCCTACGCTGCTACGGAGACTCCGACCTCGTCGCTGGGCAAGTCTCCAGCACCTGCGATGCCGTCTCCCCCACCATGGCAGCATACCGCCAAGCAGTGGACAAGTTGGGCGGACACTTCCCAGGCTATTCCGTCGAGTGGATCGACAGGCGGAAAAACGAGGAGGCCGACGCCCTCTCTCGCATCGGCTTGGCTCGACTCGCACCACCCGCAGGCGTCTTCCTCGACACCATCACCAAGCCCTCCGTCTCTCCCCCAAGGGAGATCGACATCAGAGTCCCGCTACAACCAGAGGCAGCCCTGGTCGCACTCATCGCCGAGCCAGAAGAATGGACTACGCCGTACATCGCCTACCTGGAGGGAGGCACCTTGCCAGCAGATGAAACAGACGCCCGGATGATAGCACGCCGCTGCAAATCCTTCTTCATCATCGACGGCGAGCTCCACAGGCGCAGCGTGACCGGCGTATTCCAACGCTGCGTCCAACCCGCTGAAGGACGCAAAATCCTCCACGACATCCACTCTGGCGACTGCGGCCACCACGCCGACGCCCGCTCTATGGTCGCAAAGGCTATGCGACACGGTTTCTACTGGCCTACCGCACATGCAGACGCCGTCGACATTGTCCAGCGGTGCGCCGGGTGCCAGAAGTACGCTAACCAGACCCACGTTCCGAGCTCGGCGCTCAAGACAATCCCCATCACCTGGCCGTTCGTCGTATGGGGTATGGACATGGTAGGCCCTTTCATAAAGGCCTCTTCTGGCTTCACTCACCTCCTGGTCGCGGTCGACAAATTCACAAAGTGGGTAGAGGCCAAGCTAGTCCAGAAATGCAACGGGAAAACCGCCACCAAGTTCCTACGCAAGCTCATCTATCGCTACGGGTTCCCAAACAGCATCATCACGGACAACGGCACCAACTTAGCCAAAGGAGTCATGGCCGAGTTCTGCGAAGAACATCACATCCGACTCGACCTCGCCTCAGTCGCTCACCCGGAGTCCAACGACCAGGCAGAACGGGCCAACCAAAGCATCCTCCATGGCCTGAAGCCACGGCTCCAAGTACCACTCGAGCGCACAGCCGGATGCTGGGTCGAGGAGCTACCCTCCGTCATCTGGGGCATCCGCACCTCTGTCAACAGGTCGACAGGGTTCACCCCCTTCTTCATGGTGTATGGCGTCGAGGCAGTCATGCCCACCGACCTAGAGCACGACTCGCCAAGGGTTGTCCACTACACGGAGGCTGCAAACGAACTTGCACGCCAGGATGGAGTTGATCAACTCGACGAAGCACGCGACCTAGCTCGCTCACGCACTGCCATCTACCAGCAAGGACTCCGCCGCTACCATAGCCGGCGAGTGAGGACTCGCACTTTCCAGGAAGGCGACCTGGTGCTACGCCTCATCCAGGGTAAGAAGGGCATGCACAAGTTATCCCCCCCGTGGGAGGGACCATTCGCCATCGGGCGAATACTCGGCAACGATGCCTACTACCTCACCGACGTCCGCGGAGACGGGAAACTCGATGTCAAGAGACCGTGGAATGTAAACCTCCTACGGAAGTTCTACTCCTAGAACTCCATACACGTACCCTCCACCCGCTATGAAGTAAAACATATTGGTTACCGCAAATTGCGTCTACTCTCCGTGTCTTGTGCCACTCGCACTCGTAATAACAGCGTCAAGCTAACTGCAGCAGTCAACCTCTGGTACAGCGACCGGCACGGCCAAGTAGTGCGTTACGAGGGCACTGGGTTACCCCAGGACTCGTAACGTCCACGAAAAATGCCTGCCCGGAGCCCCATTGGAGTCGCCTAGCTCGACTGGCTTAACGAGCCAAGACAACTGCCTTCGCTTCTCACAGCAACAATGATCCTCCGCATCCTCGACACAGCGACTCGAACGGCCAAGTACCACGCTCGGGGACTGACGACCAGGTCAGCACGAGCGACTAGGGAAAAATTCCAAGTATGATAGCGTGCCTAGGACTCGCCATGCGACTGACCCTACGGGTCAGGCAGGAGTGACGCGCTTACTTTAATGCGCTCAGTCCTCACCCACCCTAGAGCTGCGACTAGAACCACCAAGTACCACGCCCGGGGACTCGGCCAACCGACCTCGTTCGCGCAAGGGAAAACGGTCAAGTAAAGAGCACTCATGGGAGTCGACCTGGGACTGGCTTTCTAAGATCGAGCGAGTCGACCTCAATAACAAAACAACTGACAAAATGTTCAAAACCACAAACACATAACAAACGAGGTAAACCCCATAAAAAAGGCGGACGCGCTCATGGACTCGTCCAATCAGCAATCACAAATCGCAAGACAATTCACAAAATAACATGAGATTCCATTACAGAAGAACAAAGTCATTCCAAAATACAAGTTGAGCCCAATGGCCAATTGCTACTAACGCCCCAAGGCACAATGTTTCTATTCCGCAGGCTTCGACGTCGACTCGCCGCCACCCCTACTGTTGCGAATGAAGGGCGTGTACGGGTTCGACGGGTACGTCGTCAACTCACCCGCCATCGCCGCACGGAACGGCTGCTCGACCTTGAAGTCGCGATGCGGCGGCTCGGGATCGTTGGGTGCGATAGTCGTCTCCTGATAAGGGAGGAGGTCGCCCATCGCCCAGACGCGATCGGAGTATAACGCGGCCCGATCCGTCAGCTTTAGCACCTCGGCAATCTCCACCGAGCCCGTCGACGAGGGATAGCCACTCGTCACGTCGTCAAGGTTGAAGTCTTCCGGGAAGTGGGCAAGCCCAAGGCTAAGCGCCATCGCCGCCCCGCGCCGAAATGCCGACCGCATCATGAACTCGACGACTGACGGCGCCTTCTCCAAATACCGCCATACTTCGACGAGATCGTTGTGAATCACTTCCGTGGGCGACATCTCTTGAAGATACGCCCGGATGCAAGTCGCAAACAACGTGGCCGAGCTGACCAGAGTGGTCACACACTGCCGCGCGTCGTACGACTGCGCCTCCTCCGAGCTGTCGATAATCCGACCTGCGAACAGGGGTCAGCAGTAAGTACAAAGAGGATTTCATAATGTAGCTATTACAGGCAGAGGCAGGAGAATTTACCAATCAAAGGACGGCAGAGGCCCGTGATGAAACTTTGAAGCGAGGAGAAGTCGTTCTGCAGCCCAACAACGAGGGCGTCAGAGACCTTCCGCTCTTCAGCAGCAGCCGTAACAGCAGCTCTGGCTCGCCCATCCGCTGAACGCGCCTCCGCCTTCGCTTCCTTGAGATCACGCTCAAGATCAGCGATCCACTTCTCAGCCGTACTCAAAGCAGACTGAGCCGCTGCCAGTTCACCCGCCGGAACAAGGCCCTGACGGACCTCCTCCGCCTCGGCAGCGAGTGCTTGGAGTCCCTTGTTCGTTTCTTGGACGGCCACAAGTTCCTTCTCCACGTGACACTTCGCAGCGAGCCATTCGGCTGATTCACGCTGCAAGCCCTGCAAACAAATCAAACTATCAACCACTCGGGGACTGGAGGTCAAAAATCCTAAGTGCTCACCCGCTGAAATTCAGCACTAGGCACTCGGGGACTGGAGGTCAAAAATCATAAGTGCCCACCCGCTGAAATTTAGCGACCATGCACTCGGGGACTGGATGCTACAAAAAACATTAACAGAATCCGACCACTGAAAATCAGTGGCCCGATCCTCGGGGACTGGACATACCTGGATGGCTGCGCCCAGCATGCCGTGAAGCTGTAGTGCGTCCATAGATGCAAGCAGAGCTGGGGTGTGTCCGCGACACTGCTCAACCTCCGTCTCAACGACCCCAGGCACCTAGCTCGTCGGCATCGCGCCACTCGCCGCGGTTGCTTTGGCCATGAAACGGGGGAAGGTAGCAGCAGACGCCCCAGCGCCACTAGGAGTCGGCTCGGGCGAGGAAACAACCTCCTTGCTCTTCGAAGCTACCTCCGCCACGGTCGGAGGATCACTCGGAGCAACGGCCGTGTCGTCAGAAACCGTGACGACTTCGTCGCCCTTCGCCCTCTTAGCGCTGTCGGCGGGAGCGGCGGCTTCATCAGCTCTTCTCTTCCGCGAGGGGTCCTCCACGGCGACGGTTGGCGGAACCTTGGCCACGGAAGGGTGCCGATCTTTTTAACTCCAGTCCTGCGAATTGACTATATGAGCAAAGTGGTCCGATTACAACGAAAGGCAAGTAGATGAACGAAACTTACTTGGCGACTGGTATGAACCGCAGTCCCGTGCGGATGCCGGCCGGCTTCTCCAGTTCGGGGCCCAGTTTCCGACTGAGGCCTATCTCCAAAACATCATGTGCCCAAGACACGGAAGGCCTCTTCGACGACGAGGCCGCGACAGGAGCTTCCGAGACGACGTTGGCAGGAGCTCTCCTGGGAGGTGAAGCTGCTGCGGCTGGAGCAGCTCCCCACCAAGAGACTAGGGAGAATAGGGGTGGAAGCGAGGCCAGAGGTACCTCATCCAGGGCGGCAGTGGCATCCGATGTTGCTGTCGTCTGTGGCGCTTCGTCCTTGGCCAAGCTGGTGGCGTCGGAACTACTCACCGAACGAGGCGGAGATGCCTGTTTCGCCAGCTTCGTATTTCTCTTTGGTGGAGCTTTCACTTCCTTCTTCTTCTTCTTCTTCTTCTTCTTCTTCTTCTTCTTCTTCTTTTTTGATGGCGTAGCCTCACGGCGCGAGGTGTGCTTGGGAAGCTCGTCATCATCATCGTCATGATGTTCGAGACTTCTACTCGCCCCGAGCTCGCGCTGATGTTGCCCGCGAGTTTTGCGAACCATCGGGGCGGCGCCTTCCCTGGGCTCGTCATCATCGTCGTCATCATCACTAGCGTCGCTCCCGACGCCGCCCTTGGAAGGAGGCGACTCGCCCCCGTCCTGGACGGACGAGCTCGAGTTTTCATCGTCCGCGGGTGGGAGCCACCCTTCCACCACTTGGAATAACTGCAGCAGGCACGAGACAGTATTAACATAACCGCGAAAGCATCAACTGCGACTGCGAATGGTAGTGAAAACAGCGACTTACCGTCGGAGCTGGATGCTTCACGGTGTAGGGGGCGACCCCGGCCTTCGCGTCCAGATATGCTGCCTGGGTGATCTTCTTCAGCGCCAGGACGTAGTCTTCGAGTTTCCACTCGTTGAGGCAGGATTTCGTCGAATCTTTCCTGCCCGCATACTCGTACATATAATGGTCGCGGCGGGCCAGGGGAACGAGTCGCCCGTGCCAGCAGTTGTACAAGTTGATGGTTTGGAGGCCCTTCTTCTTTAGGCCGCGGATGGTTTGAAGCATCTCGTCCACGACTATCCGCTGGTCTAGTGGGAGCTTGCCGACCTGGAGTCGGCGCGGTTCGGGCCAGTCGACGGAGTACCTTGGGATCGCTACCTCGCCGTCTGGAGTAGCCTCGGTGACGTAGAACCAGGACTTCTTCCACTCGCTTGACGCCTTGGCCGGTAGCATCAGGTCGAAGAAGGAGGCCTTCGACTTCAACTGAAACGTCAGGCCACCTGCAGCCAGCATTGGGCCGCCTGATTCTTCGCGACTGACCCTCCCGTGGACCAGATCTTGCCACAGGGGGAAGTAGGGCCTGCAGCCCATGTAGCACTCGCAGAACGCCATGAAAATGGCGAGCTGCTCGATGCTGTGCAGGCCTAGGTCTGACGGCTGGATTCCGTAGAAGGCGCAGAAGCGCCGGAAGAAGAGAGACATAGGGAATCCCAACCCCACTCCAGGTGGCTGGCGAAGCAAATAAATTCTCCCTCGCGCGGGTCTGGAGTTACCTCTCCGGCCACGGGGATGCGCCACCTGCCGACGCGCAGGATCCCGGCCTCCTCGAAGGAAGCCAGTAGCGCCCTGGTGCACTTGGACCTGCCCCATGGTTGGTGGAGGGGGCCATTGGCTCAAATGTTCACGGAGGTCGAGGCTTTCTGGATCGATTGGATTGCGATGCGGGGGAAAACGGAGATGGGCGAAATCGGAGGAAAGACGAAGGAGTGTTTTCCCAATCGCCTGCCATTTCCCTTATATAGCGGTTGCTACCCGCCAATTTCGGGAGCCGTTACTACGCGGTGATTACGCCAAAGTTACCGTTGGATTACCCCAACGGCTAGTTTTGACCTCATCTGACGGTCCAACTTCATCCATTCGACTTGCCGACCCGATCACTACAACAGTGACTGAACATTCGCCGACCCGTTTGCCGAGCTGCGACCCAATTGACCGCTATTGTTGCGACTAGAATGACTGGTTTTTCCTTTATTCAGGAGTCCGCCGCCGATTCGACTGGGCGTCCGCATTGGACCCGTATACTCCGACTGCCAACGAACACATGCGACCAATCAACGACGGCCTCGGGGACTACTGATGGGGATATGCCTACCGGGGTATACCCAGCAGGGCATTTCCGACTGGCCCAGGAACTGGCGAGTGGGCCGGCAGGACGGCGACTGGATCAAGACCTGGCGTAGATTCAAGCGACTAGAAGCTGAAGGCCCAGGAGAGTAGATAGGCCCAGTCGGATTAGGTTAAATGATTGCTGAAACCTTAACTGGTTCGGTTGATATATGTAAACCCTAGGGGGGTGAGTCTATATAAGCCTCCCTAGAGGGCGAGTAGAGATACGTTCCATCATCCACCAAAGCGACTAGCTGCCTAGCCGCCGAGTTCGCCCCATTGTACTCTCTTCATAATACAATCTAACAGGAGTAGGTCTTTACCCTCCGAGGGGTCGAACCTGGGTAAAACCCTGTGTCTCCGCCCTCATCTCGCACCGCAGATGGCTGGCCGCCCTTGCCCCATGTTCTACTACTCGCTGCCGATTGCAGCATCTACCATGGTCATTCCCACGACAGCAGAGCAAAATGGAAGCTGAGATGGCTAAGCCGGTACCATAAGGTGAACAGCCAAAGTCTGATGTGGAGGTGGTTGCCCAAGTTCTCAACAACGAGGCGTCGTCAAGCACATTCCTGAAGAATTTTGGCCTCTAGACGGGCTCCAAGAACAAGATGAACAGTTCACATGCGGCTGTATCCGCTCATGTCCGTGACGTACAAGAGAAGTTGCAAAAGTTGGAGCAGCAAAGTGAAGAGATGTCTGAAGAATTGGCTGCAATCAAGAAGGCGGCGCAAGAGGCAGAAGCTGCACAAGCTCAACGGGATAAGGAGTACCAGGTGCTGGTCAAGAGGGCGCAAGAGCATGAGGAGAAGCTTGCTCACATGATGGATTTATTTGGAGCCAAAATCACATGATGGCTTTAGTTGGTCAATGGGTATCTTGCTGGGCGATGGGTATCTTATTACTGTTTTTTTGGCGATGAGCATCTTGTTGTTATTTGAGTACCTTGCTTTGAGTATCTTGCTGTCGTTTTGGCTGTGAACCTGATGTACCCGATGACTATGAACCTGATGCTACATGATGATGGTTGGCTGTGAACCTGATGTTACTTGAAATGATACCCGATGACTATGAACCTGATGTTACTTGAAATGATGCCTAATGCTACATGATGTTAATTTAGTGTTTGAAATGCTACATGATGTATTGAAATGTTAGTTTTGAATTTCAAATGTTGATTTCCTGTCTATTTAGTTTGTGTGGAATGAAATAGTGTCCTTAGTAAATAGGCCACAACCCAAAATAATGAAATGGCCATAGACAAATAATCTGGACTAGAATAAAAGGCCTTGGCCCAGAAGAAAGTGTAAATGGACATTTCTTTTTCAGAAAAAAAAACTGAAATATAAGTTAATAGACTGAGTAAGGCCATGGCCCAAATGTAAGCCCGACACTGAAAAGGCCAGTAGCCATAATATAGAGAGCCCTAATAATGCTAAGTTTGGCCCAATAACTCGAAAAAAATTACAAGAATAATAATTCATAATGGACCAAATTAATGGGTTGGCCCATATAACAATCAGTATGGACCAGGCTAAATTCACGTTAAGACGTTTTCATTTTGTCACAAAGTTCTGCCACGTCGGATCGTCCACGTGGCGTGGGCTGGTTCCACATGACGATTTTGGAACGTCATAGAGGTTATGATGATCTCAAATCGTCATAGTATCTTAGGACGATTTCAATAAAATCGTCGTTATAGTTCATTAGCGACGCCCAGCTTTCGACGATCTCAAAATCATCATAGAATCGTCATAAACGGACTATTGTGACGATTTTGTGACGAAAATAGAGGATCATATGATGCCAGATTCCTTGTAGTTCATCTTGTGCAGTTTATCTAGGTACATGATGTTGATGCTGCTTCCACTATCCACCATACACTTGATAAACTCATTGCCGTCAATCAGGGGATTGATGACCATGGCGTATTGGTTCTCCGTAGGGATGAGGTCTGGGTGATCCTTCTTGTCCCAAGTAATTGGAATCTCCTACCAGTGCAGGTACTAGGGAACTAGGGGTAGAGTGGCCATCAATATCTTCATGGAGGTTTTCTGTTGTCGGACAGTGGGGGTGCCAAGGTAAGTGTGGAAAACGGCCGCCTTCTTTTCGAAGGGGTTCTTTCCCTTGCCATCACTCTTGGCGGCATGCTTGGGGTCAACATCCTCATACATGTCACTTGAATCCTTGGAATCCTTGTCCTTCTTCTTCCCCTTGCCCTTGCCTCGCGGTCTGACTTCGCTTGTAGTCGGACTCTAGGTCCTCCTTGAGATCGTTGACAAATTTGTAATGGCGATTGGTGTGAGTAGCTTTGTCGTTGGAGTCGAGGTGTACGAGGCACGGCATATCGCGGTACTCCTTGTAGGTTTGGGGAATGCGGAGTGCTGTCGAGGTGGTATCACTACCTCGCTGCTGCCCACGACCAGCCCCTCGTCCTCGGCCATGCTGTCCGCCATCACCATGCCCTGCAAATGTCATGGCGACCATGTCAGAGTTTTGCTTTTCTTCTGGCGGGATCTTCTGCTTGGTGTTGTTGTTCCTCCTAGCCTGAGTTGGAACGGCCGTTGCCGGTAGGGAGCCGCGAGCATCATCGTCGACAGCCGCGAACTCACTAGCCAGCTGGATCATCTGGTTGAGATCTAGTTGGTGATTGTCCTACAGGCGCTTCAACTTATGTCGGAGCAAAGTACCCCTTTCCAAACCATTGATGAAGGCAGACATGGCGGTCTAAGCGTGCACTCCTGCGCAGGAATTCTTCATATCCTGCCAGCGAGAGAGGTAGGAGCGAGATGTCTCGTCTTTCTCCTGCATGCACCGTTGTAGATCGCCAATAGTACAGGGACGCTTATACGTACCCTCGAAGTTCTTGGTGAACGCTTCTTGCATGTCCAACCAGTTGTAGATGGAGCTCTCCGGCAAGTCAACAATCCATTGTCAGGCTGTGCCCGCCAACATCATTGGGAGGTACTTGACAGCGACATTGGGTTTACCCCCGGCGATTTATACCGTGTTGCCGTAATCCTGCAACCATGTAGCTGGCTTGGCGGTGCCGTCATAGGGCTTGATGGTCTTGTCAATTCGGAAACCTTTGGGGTAAGTTGCGGACCGTGTCACAGGTCCAAAGCAACATGGTACTAGGTATGGTCCTTCCCGGGTCTCGTGAATCTTGTCCAAGCGTGAACGTGCATCGTATGGCTCCAGGCTTCTTTTCTTCTTCTTTCCATCAGAGGATAGGCTGCGTGAATGAAGCGGGCCTCCTCCGCCATGGTGGCTGCTAGGTGGCGACGAAGGCGGAGGTGGCGGTGGGATAGCCTTCTTGTTGTTACCCTCCTACGACGCCTCACACTTGTAGCGGTTGCTTGTCGAACATGGAGAGTCATGGCGCGACCTGCTCTTGTGTCCTTGGTTGCACTCCCCATCATGACGGGTCTGCTCTGTGTTATCACGGATGACGATGCCGTCCTACCTTGGCGGAGGCATATTCGTACGACGGTGAGCCTTGGGGTCTTCGCGATGTCGGGGAGAGCGGGGCGGTGGAGATGGGCGACGAGGTTGAGTCTTGCCTTCATGGTCGGAGGATATGGGTATAGCGTCCTTCCTGTTGCGCGCATCCCTCCGTCTCTGTTCTAACGAACCCGTATGGGACCCGACATCATGAGGAGATCTGTCCCTTGGCGGCTTAGGCTGGCTAGACTGGCAAAATGCTGGGTCAGACTCAAGCCTCTGAGAGGTGGCCTTTTCCTACTGTTTCACTGCGTTGGCCACAAGGTCATAGACAACTCTTCGTCAATGTCACCATTGAGGAACATCATTTTTACATCCATCTATCATATCTCATAATCGTAATATGCAGCGATTGCTAACAAAATCCTCACAGACTTTAGCTTCTCTACCGGTGAGAAAGTCTCATCATAGTCAACTCCTTGAATTTGTCAGAACCCTTTTGCGACAAGTAGAGCTTTATAGACAGTTACATTACCATCAGCATCTGTTTTCTTCTTGAAAATCCATTTGTTCTCGACAGCCTTGCGGCCATCTGGTAAGTCCACCAAAGTCCACACTTGGTTTTCGTACATGGATCCAATCTCGGATTTCATGGATGCATGCCATTTGTTGGAATCTGGGCTCATCATTGCTTCCTCATACGTCGCAAGGTCATTGGTGTTGTCCACCAACATGACACTCATAACAAGATCATACCAATCAGGAGTGGTACGAGTCCTCGTGGACCTGCGAGGTTCCGTAGTAACTTTGCTCAAAGTTTCATGATCACTATCGTTAGCTTCCTCTCTTATTGGTGCAGGCGGCACGAGAACATCTTCCGGCGCTGCGCTACTCTCAAATATGAGAGAAGGTTCGACAACCTTGTCAAGTTCTACTTTCCTTCCAATCACTTCTTTCAAGAGAAATTCCTTCCCTAGAAAGGATCCATTCTAGGCAACAAAAACTTTGCCTTCGGATCTATGATAGAAGGTATACCCAATTGTTTCTTTAGGGTATCCTATGAAGACACATTTTTCCGCTTTGGGTTCAAGCTTGTCAGGCTATAACTTCTTTACATAAGCTTCGCATCCCCAAAGTTTAAAGAACGACAACTTAGGTTTTTCCCAAACCACAATTCATACAGTGTCGTTTCAACGGATTTAGATGGTGCCCTATTTCAAGTGAATGCGGCTGTTTCTAATGCATAACCCCAAAATGATAACGGTAAATCTGTAAGAGACATCATAGAATGAACCATATCTAAGAGAGTTCGATTACAATGTTCGGACACACCATTACGTTGTGGTGTTCCCGGCGGTGTCAATTGTGAAAGTATTCCGCATTTCTTTAAATGCTCGCCAACCTCGTAACTTAGATACTCACCTCCATGATCAGATCGCAGAAATTTAATCTTCTTGTTACGTTGATTCTCTACTTCACTTTGAAATTCCTTAAACTTCTCGAAAGTTTCGGACTCATGTTTCATGAAATAAATATACACATATCTACTCAAGTCATCCGTGAAGGTAAGAACATAACGATAACCACCGCGCGATGCCACACTCATCGGGCCACACACATCGGTATGTATGATTTCCAATAAGTCCTTAGCTCGCTCCATTATACCAGAGAATGGAGTCTTAGTCATTTTTCCCATCAGACATGCTTCGCATCTTTCAAGTGATTCAAAATCAAGTGATTCAAAAATTCCATCGGAATGGAGTTTCTTCATATGCTTCACTCCAAGGTGACCAAGACGATAGTGCCACATGTATGTAGAATTATCATTAAATTTCAATCGTTTAGCATCTATATTATGAACATGTGTATCACTACTATCGAAATTCAGTAAGAATAGACCATCTATCATAAGTGCATGACCATAAAAGATATTACTCATATAAATCGAACAACCATTATTCTCGGACTTAAACAAGTAACCGTCTCGCAATAAACAAGATCTAGATATAATGTTCATGCTTAACGCGGGCACCAAATAACAATTGTTTAAGTATAAAACTAACCTCGATGGTAGATGAAGAGGAAGCATGACGACAGGGATCACATCAACCTTGGAGCCATTTCCAACACGCATCGTCACCTTGTCTCTCGCTGGTCTTCGTTTATTCTGCAGCACCTGCTTTGAGTTACAAATATGAGCTAGGTACACAAATATGAGCCATTTCCGAACTAGTATCAAATACCCAGGCATTACTACGACTACTAGTAAGATACACATCAATAACATGTATATCAAATATACCTTTCTTCTTGATGTTGCCATTCTTCAGGTCTGCTAGGTACTTGGGGGCAATTCCACTTCCAGTGACCTTCGCCCTTGCAGTAAAAGCACTCAGTATCAGGCTTTGGACTAGCCTTGGGATTCTTTGTAGGCGCGGCAGCTTTCTTGCCGCCTTTCTTGAATTTACCCTTCTTCTTAGGCTTGCCTTGCTTCTTGAAATTGGTGGTCTTATTAACCATCAACACTTGGTGCTCTTTCTTGATCTCCACTTCCGCAGACTTCAACATGGAGAAGTGTCCAGCCTACGACTTATCCATGTGTTGCATGTTATAGTTCATCATGAAGTTCTTGTAACTAGGTGGTAGTGATTGTAGGACATGATGAAATCCCAACGCATTAGGAATCGTTATTCCCAGATCTATGAGTTTATTTGCGTGCCCAGACATCTTAAGCACATGCTGGCTAACGGAGCTGCCCTCTTCCATCTTGCAGTTACAGAACTTCTCGGAGGCTTCAAACCGCTTATGAAGCTCCGATTCCAAACCGTAAAAGATGGCACACTGAACTTTGGAGTATTGATTCTTCCGAGTGAGGAAAATATTATTCACCTCATCGGTAGCATCTTATGCAGGTGGGTCACCCAGTGGTGCATCCAGCACATAGGTCAACTAACCAGCATTAAGGAAAATCCTCAAGTTGCGGAACCAGTCCACAGAGTTTCTTCCATTATTTTAAAATTGATGGTAGGGGCCGCCATGATCTACATCATATTTACAAAGATTTTAGACTAAGTTTATGATAAACTGAGTTCAAATTTAATTCTTAAATTAACTAGGTGAACTCCCACTCAAAACAACACCCCTCACATTGTTTTAGTGATCACACGAACCAAATCCACTACACCAAGTCCGATCATCACGAGAGATGAAATATTTTCAAAGGCGAACAATCAACATGTTCATCATATCAATCATATGACTTGTGCTTTACCTTTCGGTATTCAATGTTCTGAGACCATGTCTGTACATGCTAGGCTCGTCAAGGTTAACCTTAGTATTCACATGTGTAAATCTGGCTTGCACCCGTTGTATGCACACGTAGAATCTATCATACCCGATCATCACGTGGTGCTTCGAAACGACGAGTCTTAGCAACGGTTCCTACTAAGGATGAACACATTATTACTTGATATTTAGTGAGAGGGATCATCCTATAATGCTACCGTCGCAATCTAAGCAATATAAGATGCATAAAAGGATTAACATCACATGCAATTCATAATATGTGATATGATATGGCCTTTCTTCTTGTGCCTTCGATCTCCATCTCCAAGCACAAACATGATCTCCATCATCATCGGCGTGGCGTCAAGATCACTGGCGCCGCTTCATGGTTGTACTCCACCAATAGCAACTATTAGAACTATTTGATGAATAGACACACACGTATTTAAACAAAATTTAAAGACAACCATAAGGCTCCTGCCAGTTGCCAACTTACAATAAGGATCATTGCATACATCACATATAATCATAATCATGGCCATATCACATCACAACACAAGCCCTGCAAAAACAAGTTAGACGCCTCTAATCTTCTTTGCATGTTTTACGTGGCTAGGGCTTTTGCATAAGAACCGTTCTAACTTACGAACATGAACCACAATGTTGATACAAGTATTGTCAAGTGGATATTGTAAATTGAATCTTCACTATGGTAGGAGAGACAGACACCCGCAAAGCCACTTGTGCAATGCATGTTGCACATTGAGCGTGGAGAAAGTCTCATGTATGATGACATGTAAGGTTAGCCTGGGCCGCTTCATCCCACCATACTGCAAGATGCAAAGTACACAAAAAGCAATCAACAAAAAAAGCATCAACGCCCACAAAAAGATTGTGTACTACTCGTGCAACAGATCTACGCATAGACATGGCTCTGATACCACTGTAGGGGTTCATAGCATGGAAAACAAAAAAAAACTATTGCATGAACACACAAAAGCCAAGACCTAATCTACGAGATCGGTGCAACAAGTTTATATAGCACTAACCCTCGTAGATCCAAAGTGTTTAACGAGATCGGATTCTTGTGGTTGATGTAGTCGTTCACTTGCCGATCTCAAGATCGTGTAGACGATCCTTTCGGCGCCATGTTCCGGCAGCGCTTCCGCAGTCGGTCACACGTTTGGTACTCGATGAAGACCTTCCTCTCCCTTGTTCCAGCAGGCATCGGAGGTTGTAGATCTCCTCGCGATTCTAGCAGCACGACAATGTGGTGGTGGAGGTGGAGGAGTACATCATGTAGGGCTTCGCCTAAGCTGGAGCAAGTATGGTGGAGGAGAGAGGGCCTCGGCATCTAGGGAGTAGGCACCGAGAGGAGGAGGCGGCGACGTCTTGGGGTGTAGGAGGCGGTTTGGAGGGCTAGGGCGGCGGCTTGGGGCGACGGCAACGGCCTAGGGTTTTTTGGGGTTGGAGGGGTGGGGCAACCCCTCCCCTCCTTATATGGGTGGGGGAGGCAGAAAGGGGAGGATGAGTCCTCCCCCAACTCCCTCTTGGCCAGCATATTGGGGAGGGATAGGGAAACCTCTCCCCTCTAGGTTTCCTCTCCTCCTTCCACTAGGCTTTGACTTTCAATTTAGGATTTGACTTTTTAAACAATTGTTTGATCTAATCAAACTAGAGTTTGATTTCTCTCTTCCTATGGCCCAGCCAAGTGTCCTAGGGTATGATGCAACCATTCCACATTGGTATGGCACATTCCAAGTACCCCTCCCCCGGGTGGTGGATATTCTAGAACATACTAGAAGCTTTCGGTCAAAATATCGAAAACATTTTCCGAACCCCGGAAATTGACTTTCCTTATATGAATCTTATTCTTTGGACCATTCTGGATGTCCTCACGATGTACTAGGTCCATTCCGAGAATCCGAACTACATTCGGTCTCCAACTCATATTCCATATCTATGGAACAACATTGAATCCTCAAGTGTGTCTCCCTATGGTTCGTGAACTATGCAGACATGATCGAGACACTTCTCCGATCAATAACCAATAGAGGAATATGGAAATTCATATGGCTCCCACATATTTCTATGATACATTGTGATCGAATGAACCATTTACATAAGATATTGATTCCCTTTGTCGCGTGATACTTTACTTATCCAAGGTTTGATCATCGGTATCTCTATACCTAGTTTGACCTCGTTACCGATAAGTACTCTTTACTCGTTCCGTGATATGACATTCCTTGTGACCTAGTCACATGCTTGCAAGCCAATTGGATGACATTCTACCGAGAGTGCCCAGAGTATATCTATCCATCATATGGATGGACAAATCCAACTCTTGATCCATGTGCCTCAACACATACATTCAGAATACCTAATGCCACCTTTATAACCACCCAGTTACGGAAGTGGTGTTTGATGTCATCAAAACATTAATCCGGTGATGGTGATTAACATGATATCATGGTCGAAGGATTAGGTTACTATGTATTTGAAAGCTTGTAGCAAACAAACTCTAAATGACTTGATCTTACGTATGCTTACTATCGGAGTGTGTCCATCAAATCATTCTCCTAATGACATGATCTTGTTATTAATAACATATAATGTCCATGATTAGGAAACCATGATCATCTATTAATCAACAAGATAGTTCAACAAGAGGCTTACTAGGGACTCTTTCATGTTTACAAAACACACAAGTATTAATGTTTCCGGTTAATAAAGTTATAGCATGGGATGTAAACATTTATCATAAACACAAAGATATAATAATAACCATTTTATTATTGCCTCTTGGTCATATATCCAACAAGAAGAAATGAAGTGCAAGATCAATATATGACATCTCTAGAAGATCTCATGCTTAAAGCTTACCATCCTCGGTGATCATGGTTTGATGGAGACAAGTTCGAAGAAGAGGTTTCCCCATGGTGTATGGGGAGCAAGTTGCAAGTCTTCATCAAGCGAGCGCAAGCAAGAGCAATCAAGAAAGGCGTTCCATCTTAAGGCCTTGTTTGGTAGTAGAGGTTTTGTGGGGATTAGAGGGGATTATCCCCACCAAACCCCAATTCCCCACTTATTCTTAAAACAATGTTTTGTTCTAGTGTATTAGAGGGGATTATCCCCACTTTTACCAAGTTTTCCTCAAATCCCTAGTGCATTTTTATCAATACCCAATACACTACCCCTACCTAGTGGATTATTGGGGATTGGATTTTTGTGGGGATTTAAGGGGATTGGATGAAGGCATGGTTTCACCCAATCCCTTTGGGGATTATCCACTCTAATCCCCACTAAACCTCTAGTACCAAACATGGCCTAAGGAGGACAAGATCGTCTAGATCGAGCTCAAGTGGAATGCTCAAGGCAAAGGTATAATCTTGATAGATTTTTCCTTTTTCCGGTCTCATGTTGTAGGTTGGGAGACCGGGTTTAGGATAGATAGCCGTATTATCAAGAGGGGCTCTCGAGTGAGTAACTCGATCATATCTCTCGGATAGAGCTCAAACCTTTTCATACTTAGCATCATTTTTCTTGGTTATTATTTGGATGTTATCCAAGTGAGGTTCTATAGCTTGTGGTAATCTTCATAACAAGATCTAGTTCATCATAATTAGATTTCCCTTATATATCTTATTGCATTTTTTATCTTGCGGGTTTTTCGGCTTCTATTTAGTTTTTTGTGTTTCTTCCAAAAAGAACCCAAATTTGGTGGCATTAACATTCATATCAGTAAGTCAAATATTGTAGAACACTTGGTGGTTCTCCCATATTTGACTAATTTGGTACCTTCAAATGATTATTTTAAAAACATCAAGAGCAACTTATCTCGCACATGCAGATTAAAAAATTGATATTCTTTTGGTAAATTGTCATAAAGTCAATTTATTACAAGAATTTAGCCAGTAATATTGAATGTGCGTGTCGTGGTGGTGCAATGGCAGATGCCATGGGTAGGCTTAAGTTGGGGGCGGAATAGATGCTTGTGGTCACCGAGGAGGGAGTGCATGGTCTAGCCATGCACGAAGAACAAGATGAACTCTCCACACTTAGGAATTTTATTGATACTTGAGGTTTACAAGTGTTCCTAGAGGTGTATGAACTAGGGTTCAGTGCACTGGTTCCCTACTAGGTCCAACCTTCTCTAACCCTAGCTACCCCCTCCTTATATAGGCGATGGCTAGCTAGGTTACACCCCTTTGGGTCCTAGGGTTACTATTTGTATATTGGTCTTTACTATAGGGTCGGGTCATGGGATTTCTCTAAGCCCAGTGGCCTAGTCCATAAAGCTAGATAGCTAACGGTCTTCACGTACGTCGCCTCCAGTTCCTTTGGCGTCATGTAGTAACTTTGTACGTCAACCCTTGCTTTAGGCGTCACCCGGCTCCTTTTGTGTCACCCGGCGTCGCCCTTCTCTTTTGACCGTGCTTTACTATGGTCCCTCCTGAACCTCAGTCGGAAAGGTGCCACGCGTCCTATCTGACTTGGCCCTTCCTTGTGAGACTCGGCTCGTTGGTTCCTGCAAGATTAACATATTTGTCCTATACGGGCCGACATAGTTTCTATGTCGGCCGCACACGACTACCTTACCCGGCCGTCCTTACTCATCCTGGTTCTTTCTTCACTCGGCGTAAGCCAAGCTGGGCAATGTTTACCCCTCGTGACCCTACCGGGGGTTATCCCCCCGACATTAGTCCCCGAAGCTGGTGAGGTCTAGCAGTTCTAGCTGTTAGGCGTCTCCAGGTTCCTTTAATGTGATTGGAACTTCTTCTTTTGTCTTTATTTACTGCTTAGGGCGCACTGTTTGGCGTAATCTTGCACCTTGCCGAGTCTGTTTGACAGTTTTCGGGTCTATTCTTTGACTTTTTGGCTAATTTTTGCCTCGTGCCGAGTCATTTTGGCCAATTCTGAGTCATTTTTAGTGTGCTTCAGTCACTGACAGCTGGTAATCATGGTAACTTGCCTCAAATTTTGTTCCAAGATCTGACTGCACAGTGACGGCTCCATAGTAATTCCCCGTCACTATGGCAGTCCAATCGCTCTGCACCTCTCATCCTGCACCGCGTGACGTGGCAGTGGATTTTCTGTGTATTGCATACACGTGGCGCTCGCTGACTGGCTCACTCGGCTGAAAACAAGGCCACATGCTGGCCGCATGGCGCAGGGAGATCCCACGATTGGGGTTTTTACTCCCCTTAAGTAGGGGTGAGGGGAACATAACTTCCCTCTCCCGTTCAGTTTCTCCATAGCCTCTTCTTCTTCCTTGCGCCTCCAAAATCCCAACTTCCCCTTTGCGGTTCTTCTTCTTCACGGTTTCTCCTCTGCGATTCCTCCTTTCCCCATTCTATTCCTCTATGGGTCCTTGATCTTCCAAGCCTCTTCCAAAGGCGGAAGATACTGAATCCAGGGAGGTCATGGACGCTCGTGATGCTGCCGAGGGAGCGAAGGAACAGGAGGTTCCCGCGGGTGAGCGCGGCGGCTGGGAGGGCTCTGAGGTCTCTGCGGAGGAGGTCAAACGGATGCGCTCCACCAGGCGCATCCCTCTCGAGGTGGATTGCCGCCTCCCTGTTGGTGAGATTTCCCTCGAACCTGAGGGCCCGTGAGCAATTTCTTTGTTTCTTTCCTTTCCACTTTCCATCTTCAGACCCATCACTTGCCCGCCAATGCCATCGGCTCCCTCTCTTGTTTTATTTTTGCTTGCGAGGCCTACCTTGGCAATTGGCCTACAGTTCTTCAGCGGGCCAAATATTTTAATTTTAGGATCCAAGTAGTTCCCCAGCCTGGCGCTCCCCGTGCCGAGAAGAGGCCGACTCGGTGAAGTGCTTCTAGCATCACACCCAGGAGAGAATCCATCTTTCCTCGTGTCACTAGCTTAAACTCTTGCAAGAAATGGCATAGGACTTTCTTCTATGTCAAAAATAGTGGAGCCACTGATTACATCCGGCTCCCTCCTTTCTCGGACGAGGTCCCCAACAAAGAGTACTGGAAGCTTGACCCGCGCGACAAGAACGCTGCGGTGAACGAGGTCAACGTAATTCTGGAGAGGTTGCTGTCGCTGGATGAGAACTTTCATCTTGCCAACACGGATCACATGTGTACTTTTATTCCACGCCGGGTCAGCCCCATCCAAGCCAGGAGCCACAAGATGTGCTTCATGAGCGGCACGCAGGACCCCACTCGGCATTCCACGAAGGAGCTCACCCATGAATCTGTGGCCTGCCAAGTAAGCTCGATCTTCAAGCTGACTTTGGCGGAGGATTCGGCTTGGAGCTGCCCTCCATTTAGCCGGGTTAGGTCTGTCCCCTGGGTAAGTTTCCGAATCACTTTCTATCCGACATAGCTTTTATTACGTTCATCTGCCGTCTTGTTCGTTCTCTGTTCTTATTCTGTTTATCTTTTGCAGAATCTTGTTCACCAGGTTAATGATAGTACTTTCCCTCCTAGTGCTTACAACAAGGACCACTCCGACTCCAACGAAGTCGAGTATGATCTGGAGTGTTTCATGCCCATTCCGCATGCGGACGCCACTTCGACTCCAGGTAAGAGCCACACTTGAAATCCCTTACGAGATTGGTCTGACGACGACGATGATGATGATTGTGAGATTCTAGAGGTACCTGCTTTTTTTCCTTAGCCCTCTAACTTAATCGAGTGAGCCTGTCATTTACTTATGCAGCTGGCCAGGTACATGGCACTCCCCCTCTCGCTGTGGGCGGAGTTGGCAAAATCCATGTTGCCAAGCCAGGTAAACCGCGCGGGGCCTCCTCCAATGCTCAGCCGACCAAGAAGCAGGAGGTCACTCCTGCTGCTCCTGCTGCTACCATGATGTCGGATACTCGCAAAGCAGCTGGGCGCCGAGTCACATGTCGCCCACCGCGTGACCCGACCGTTTCCGGGTAAGCTTTTGCTGTTTGCTTACTTTCCATTTTTCCTTTCCTGTTTTGTGATTGCTTTCTTATGAGCTTTTTGTTATTTTCAGTGTCGCGCCTTTATCGACCAGGCAGGCTGCTCCTAGCATCGCCTCGCCGCTAAGGCCCATTCCTCCTCATGCTGATTCCACGGTGCATAGCCCTGTCCGAGTCGATACTCCCACTGTTGAGGCTCATGCTTCTTAGTGTCAGTCAGACCCGGTGGCACACCCGTCGGAGGAGATTCGGCCTAGCTCTTCTGCTGCACCTCATGAACAACTTCCTGATCTTGGTGCTGGCAGCACTGGCGTTGAGAAAACCTTCGCCCCCAGTTCTCCTGCTACCAGCCCACAAGTTGGTGTTCATGAACAACTTCCTGATCTTGGTGCCAACAACATTGCTGAGCCCACTCAGTCGGCTCCCATGTTATCACCAACCAGACATGCTCGCTCTCCTCTTCTTTCAAAGAACCAAACCCGGCCTGCTGCTTCAGGTCCGGCAAGCCCACATCTACCAAGCAGACGACCTTGGTCCATGCCCTAGGCACCGCTCCTCAGATCCGGCCTACAACATCAAAAATTATACTTTCTTCAGCGGGTAAGCCGGGCGGATCCGCAACCGACGGGTCGGGCGGCAGTTCTAAAGCTGTTACCCTGCACACCAGTGCCGTTGCGACCCATGCCAATGTGGGAACTTCCCTAAAAAAGGGGCAAGTTCTTACTCGGACACTTAGCGGGAATGGCCACTACAAGGAATCTGGCTATATATGACCCTCCATTTTCGTCACATAATCGTCATAGTAGTCCGTTTATGATGATTCTATGACGATTTTAAGATCGTCGAAAGCTGAGCGTCACAAATGAACTATAACGACGATTTTGGTAAAATCGTCATAACCGTCTATGACGATATTGAATCGTCATAACCTCTATGACGATCCAATATCGTCACGGGCCATCTAGTCACGCCAAGTCAGATCCTACGTGGCCGATCCTATGTGGCAAAATTGTGAAGAAATGATATCGTTGTATTGCAAATTCAGCCCGGTCCAATATGGTCAGTTATATGGGCCGAACCCATTAATTTGGCCTTTTTATTTTGTGCACCGTAGCCTTTTAGGTTCCATTTTTTGGGCTTTAGCCTTTTTAGATTCATTCATTTTTCAATATTCGGCCTTTTTTGATATGTCAGATTCAGCCCATTTATTATTTATAGATCAGTTCTTTCATCTAAAAAGGGCAAAGCCCAATACCAGTTCATCTCCTTTTTTTGTCCTATGCTCCTCTTTCTTTGGGCTTATGGCCTTTCTATGGCCTGACCACTAAATTTCGATCCAAAAATTACAAAAACAAGATTCACAAACAACCAATTGTATAACAGGTCACATTCGAGATGACAGTAAATATGAGATCAAATATATCATAGCCATATATACATCACACCCATATACATGTCACATCGATATACAAGTCACAACCATATATATGTCACACACACGGCAGTAAATATGAACTAGCCTAACAGTGTTGGCAGGACATATAATATGCTTAACCAAAAGGTTTGTTCCTCCAGTGTGGTCTTCCTTGGCAATGACAAGCTGATAAAAAACATCTGCACATTCAAAGAAAACAAATAATTTGATTAACAGGAGAAATAATAAGGTCCACTATTTTTTAAATAAAAACATTCTGAAATCCCTCTTGTTCGGAATTACTTTTTTTACTGAGGAAAAAACAAGGGAAGAACATATGTTCTCTACACAGCATGCCTGCATCTCATTAGTGTACGAAGTAATCTCCCTATCACCCAAAATTTCAGTCAAGTAGTTTCACACAAATGATAAGTAGTTTCAGTCAAGTCATTTAAAAACACTACAAAGATAGACGCGCGTGGCGGTGATGAATCCCCTAAGACGCGCGCCATGGAGATCGACAACGCCGACTTCTAATTCAACAAAATAGTAGTTAAGAGAGAGAGAGAGGTGGAGAAACTCCGGCGATGAATATATCTTGAGATCGAGATGGACGGAAATGGGCGGGTTGGTGAGGCCCGGCGGTCTCTCCTGGGAGGGCGCTAGGGACGAAGGAGGGCGCTAGGGTTTGGACTTTGGAGGCAGGGTATGGTCGGTCGCGTGCGTGCGTGGGGTGTTCTCAGGCCGTGGGTGTGCTTCTTCTGGTGATCCACTACACGTTGGATGGGCGTTGAACGGACCAGATCATGCGCTTGGTTGCAAACGACCTAGCTAAGAACATTCATGCCTGCCGTTTTGACCATTGTTTGAAACGTGCATAAAAATTTCAAAAACGGTCCGAACAATATAAAACCTTCGCATGGTATCATGTTATGTGACATAGTTTCAAGAAAAAATAACAAACTTGGTATATTGATTGCGTCTCGAAAAAACCTTCTCACAAATGACCTATTATGTTCGAGGTTTCGGACCAAACGACCAATGTTATGGCGACAATCACGGCATAGTTTGTGATAATGTGCCCATATTATGCACACATATGTATCATGGGATGTCAAATAATGCTGCAGGAGGAAGTTTTCCTTTTCGACGCACGGAAAATCCATTTTCCATTTTTCGAGCGCAAAAAACGGGGCGTTTTGTGAAGCAACCACCAAATTACATTTTTAGAATGATACCACCACATTTTGTAAAAATATTATACCACCTTACATGGACAATGTCCCAACCGGGGTATCTCAAACCTTTCTATTCAGCCCTGGCGAAAAAGACAAATTCCTGCCGAATCGGTAGGAAGTGGGTCCGGTTTGAACTACAGGTACATGATTCGATGCTCATGATTTTTGTTAAAAATCATTTTTAGACTAACAATATGTTGTTTCTTCAAAGATCCAATGCAAGATTAGCGAGGCTCATCCCCTAGCTAAGAACCTCCGTACCCGCCGTTTTGACCATAGTTTAAAACGGGCATCAAAAATTCAAAAACGGCCCGATCAATGCAAATCCTTCGCGTGGTGTCTTCTTATGTGCCATAGTTGCAAGGAAAAATACCAAACTTGGTATATTGCAAGTGTCTCAAAAAAAACTTCTCAGAAATGACCTATCATCTCTGAGGTTTCATGGCTTTCAGGCCAAACGTCCAATGTTATGGCCAGAATCGCGGCATAGTTTGTGATAATGTGCCCAGATTGTTCACACATATGTATCATGGGATGGAGAACAATGTTGCAGGAGAAATTTTTCCTTTTCGACGTACGGAAAATCCATTTTCCATTTTCCGAGCACAAAAAACGGGGCGTTTTGTGAAGCAACCACCAAATGACAGTTTTAGAATTGTACCACCACATTTCGTAAAAATATTAGACCACCTTACATGGACAATTTCCCAACCGGGCAATCTCAAACCTTTCCGTTCACCCCTTGCGAAAAAGACAAATTCCTGCCGAATCGGTAGGAAGTGGGTCCGGTTTGAACTACAGGTACATGATCCGATGCTCATGATTTTTGTTAAAAATCATTTTTAGACTCACAATATGCTATTTCTTCAGAGATCTAATGCAAGTTTAGCGAGGCTCATACCCTAGCTAAGAACCTCCGTGCCGCCATTTTGACCATAGTTTAAAACGGGCATAAAAAATTCAAAAATGGCCCGATCAATGCAAATCCTTCGCGTGGTGTCTTCTTATGTGACATAGTTGTAAGAAAATATACCAAACTTGGTATATTGCAAGTGTCTCAAAAAAACCTTCTCAGAAATGACCTATCATCTCCGAGGTTTCATGGCTTTCGGGCCAAACGACCAATGTTATGGCCAGAATCGCGGCATAGTTTGTGATAATGTTCCCATATTATGCACACATATGTATCATGGGATGGAGAACAATGTTGCAGGAGAAAGTTTTCCTTTTCGACATACGGAAAATCCATTTTCCATTTTCCGAGCGCAAAAAACGGGGCGTTTTGTGAAGCAACCACCAAATGACAGTTTTAGAATGGTACCACCACATTTTGTAAAAATATTAGACCACCTTACATGGACAATTCCCAACCGGGCAATCTCAAACCTTTCCATTCACCCTTGGCGAAAAAGACAAATTCCTGCCTAATCGGTAGGAAGTGGGTCCGGTTTGAACTACAGGTACATGATCCGATGCTCATGATTTTTGTTAAAAATCATTTTTAGACTCACAATATGCTGTTTCTTCAGAGATCCAATGCAAGTTTAGTGAGGCTCATCCCCTAGGTAAGAACCTCCGTGCCCGCCGTTTTGACCATAGTTTAAAACGGGCATAAAAAATTCAAAAACGGCCCGATCAATGCAAATCCTTCGCGTGGTGTCTTCTTATGTGACATAGTTGCAAGGAAAAATACCAAACTAGGTATATTGCAAGTGTCTCAAAAAAACCTTCTCAGAAATGACCTATCATCTCCGAGGTTTCATGGCTTTCGGGCCAAACAACCAATGTTATCGCCAGAATCACGGCATAGTTTGTGATAATGTGCCCATATTGTGCACACATATGTATCATGGGATGGAGAACAATGTTGTAGGAGAAAGTTTTCCTTTTCGACGTACGGAAAATCCATTTTCCATTTTCCGAGCGCAAAAAATGGGGCGTTTTGTGAAGCAACCACCAAATAACAACTTTAGAATGGTACCACCACATTTTGTAAAAATATTAGACCACCTTACATGGACAATTCCCAACCGGGCAATCTCAAACCTTTCCGTTCACCCTTGGCGAAAAAGACAAATTCCTGCCGAATCGGTAGGAAGTGGGTCCGGTTTGAACTACAGGTACATGATCCGATGCTCATGATTTTTGTTAAAAATCATTTTTAGACTCACAATATGCTGTTTCTTCAGAGATCCAATGCAAGTTTAGCGAGGCTCATCCCCTAGCTAAGAACCTCCGTGCCCGCCATTTTGACCATAGTTTAAAACGGGTATAAAAAATTCAAAAACGGCCCGATCAATGCAAATCTTTCGCGTGGTGTCTTATTATGTGACATAGTTGCAAGGAAAAATACCAAACTAGGTATATTGCAAGTGTCTCAAAAAAACCTTCTCAGAAATGACCTATCATCTCCGAGGTTTCATGGCTTTCGGGCCAAACGACCAATGTTATGGCCAGAATCGCGGCATAGTTTGTGATAATGTGCCCATATTGTGCACACATATGTATCATGGGATGGAGAACAATGTTGCAGGAGAAAGTTTTCCTTTTCGACGTACGGAAAATCCATTTTCCATTTTCCGAGCGCAAAAAACGGGGCGTTTTGTGAAGCAACCACCAAATATCAGTTTTAGAATGGTACCACCACATTTTGTAAAAATATTAGACCACCTTACATGGACAATTCCCAACTAGGCAATCTCAAACCTTTCCGTTCACCCTTGGCGAAAAAGACAAATTCCTGCCGAATCGGTAGGAAGTGGGTCCGGTTTGAACTACAGGTATACGATCCGATGCTCATGATTTTTATTAAAAACCATTTTTAGACTCACAATATGTTGTTTCTTTAGAGATCCAATGCAAGTTTAGCGAGGCTCATCCCCTAGCTAAGAACCTCCATGCCCGCCGTTTTGACCATAGTTTAAAACGGGCATAAAAAGTTCAAAAACGGCCAGATCAATGCAAATCCTTCGCGTGGTGTCTTCTTATGTGACATAGTTGCAAGGAAAAATACCAAAGTTGGTATATTGCAAGTGTCTCAAAAAAACCTTCTCAGAAATGACCTATCATCTCCGAGGTTTCATGGCTTTCGGGGCAAACGACCAATGTTATGGCCAGAATCGCGGCATAGTTTGTGATAATGTGCCCATATTGTGCACACATATGTATCATGGGATGGAGAACAATGTTGCAGGAGAAAGTTTTCCTTTTCGACGTACGGAAAATCCATTTTCCATTTTCCGAGCGCAAAAAACGGGGCGTTTTGTGAAGCAACCACCAAATGACAGTTTTAGAATGGTACCACCACATTTTGTAAAAATATTAGACCACCTTACATGGACAATTCCCAACCGGGCAATCTCAAACCTTTCCATTCACCCTTGGCGAAAAAGACAAATTCCTGCCGAATCGGTAGGAAGTGGGTCCGGTTTGAACTACAGGTACATGATCCGATGCTCATGATTTTTGTTAAAAATCATTTTTAGACTCACAATATGCTGTTTCTTCAGAGATCCAATGCAAGTTTAGCGAGGCTCATCCCCTAGCTAAGAACCTCCGTGCCCGCCGTTTTGACCATAGTTTAAAACAGGCATAAAAAATTCAAAAACGGCCCGATCAATGCTAATCCTTCGCGTGGTGTCTTCTGATGTGACATAGTTGCAAGGAAAAATACCAAACTTGGTATATTGCAAGTGTCTCAAAAAAACCTTCTCAGAAATGACCTATCATCTCCGAGGTTTCATGGCTTTCGGGCCAAACGACCAATGTTATGGCCAGAATCACGGCATAGTTTGTGATAATGTGCCCATATTATGCACACATATGTATCATGCGATGGAGAACAATGTTGCAGGAGAAAGTTTTCCTTTTCGACGTACGGAAAATCCATTTTCCATTTTCCGAGCACAAAAAACGGGGCGTTTTGTGAAGCAACCACCAAATGACAGTTTTAGAATGGTACCACCACATTTTGTAAAAATATTAGACCACCTTACATGGACAATTCCCAACCGGGCAATCTCAAACCTTTCCGTTCACCCTTGGCGAAAAAGACAAATTCCTGCCGAATCGGTAGGAAGTGGGTCCGAGTTGAACTACAGGTACATGATCCGATGCTCATGATTTTTGTTAAAAATCATTTTTAGACTCACAATATGCTGTTTCTTCAGAGATCCAATGCAAGTTTAGCGAGGCTCATCCCCTAGCTAAGCACCTCCGTGCCCGCCGTTTTGACCATAGTTTAAAACGGGCATAAAAATTTCAAAAAACGGCCCGATCAATGCAAATCCTTCGCGTGGTGTCTTCTTATGTGACATAGTTGCAAGGAAAAGTATCAAACTTGGTATATTGCAAGTGTCTCAAAAAAACCTTCTCAGAAATGACCTATCATCTCCGAGGTTTCATGGCTTTCGGGCCAAACGACCAATGTTATGGCCAGAATCGCGGCATAGTTTGTGATAATGTGCCCATATTGTGCACACATATGTACAATGGGATGGAGAACAATGTTGCAGGAGAAAGTTTTCCTTTTCGACGTACGGAAAATCCATTTTCTATTTTCCGAGCGCAAAAAACGGGCCGTTTTGTGAAGCAACCACCAAATGACAGTTTTAGAATGGTACCACCACATTTTGTAAAAATATTAGACCACCTTACATGGACAATTCCCAACCGGGCAATCTCAAACCTTTCCATTCACCCTTGGCGAAAAAGACAAATTCCTACTGAATCGGTAGGAAGTGGGTCCGGTTTGAACTACAGGTACATGATCCGATGCTCATGATTTTTGTTAAAAATCATTTTTAGACTCACAATATGCTGTTTCTTCAGAGATCCAATGCAAGTTTAGCGAGGCTCATCCCCTAGCTAAGAACCTCCGTGCCCGCCGTTTTGACCATAGTTTAAAACAGGCATAAAAAATTCAAAAACGGCCCGATCAATGCTAATCCTTCGCGTGGTGTCTTCTGATGTGACATAGTTGCAAGGAAAAATACCAAACTTGGTATATTGCAAGTGTCTCAAAAAAACCTTCTCAGAAATGACCTATCATCTCCGAGGTTTCATGGCTTTCGGGCCAAACGACCAATGTTATGGCCAGAATCACGGCATAGTTTGTGATAATGTGCCCATATTGTGCACACATATGTATCATGCGATGGAGAACAATGTTGCAGGAGAAAGTTTTCCTTTTCGACGTACGGAAAATCCATTTTCCATTTTCCGAGCACAAAAAACGGGGCGTTTTGTGAAGCAACCACCAAATGACAGTTTTAGAATGGTACCACCACATTTTGTAAAAATATTAGACCACCTTACATGGACAATTCCCAACCGGGCAATCTCAAACCTTTCCGTTCACCCTTGGCGAAAAAGACAAATTCCTGCCGAATCGGTAGGAAGTGGGTCCGAGTTGAACTACAGGTACATGATCCGATGCTCATGATTTTTGTTAAAAATCATTTTTAGACTCACAATATGCTGTTTCTTCAGAGATCCAATGCAAGTTTAGCGAGGCTCATCCCCTAGCTAAGCACCTCCGTGCCCGCCGTTTTGACCATAGTTTAAAACGGGCATAAAAATTTCAAAAAACGGCCCGATCAATGCAAATCCTTCGCGTGGTGTCTTCTTATGTGACATAGTTGCAAGGAAAAGTATCAAACTTGGTATATTGCAAGTGTCTCAAAAAAACCTTCTCAGAAATGACCTATCATCTCCGAGGTTTCATGGCTTTCGGGCCAAACGACCAATGTTATGGCCAGAATCGCGGCATAGTTTGTGATAATGTGCCCATATTGTGCACACATACATACAATGGGATGGAGAACAATGTTGCAGGAGAAAGTTTTCCTTTTCGATGTACGGAAAATCCATTTTCTATTTTCCGAGCGCAAAAAACGGGCCGTTTTGTGAAGCAACCACCAAATGACAGTTTTAGAATGGTACCACCACATTTTGGAAAAATATTAGACCACCTTACATGGACAATTCCCAACCGGGCAATCTCAAACCTTTCCATTCACCCTTGGCGAAAAAGACAAATTCCTACTGAATCGGTAGGAAGTGGGTCCGGTTTGAACTACAGGTACATGATCCGATGCTCATGATTTTTGTTAAAAATCATTTTTAGACTCACAATATGATGTTTCTTCAGAGATCCAATGCAAGTTTAGCGAGGCTCATCCCCTAGCTAAGAACCTCCGTGCCCGCCATTTGACCATAGTTTAAAACAGGCATAAAAAATTCAAAAACGGCCCGATCAATGCTAATCCTTCGCGTGGTGTCTTCTGATGTGACATAGTTGCAAGGAAAAATACCAAACTTGGTATATTGCAAGTGTCTCAAAAAAACCTTCTCAGAAATGACCTATCATCTCCGAGGTTTCATGGCTTTCGGGCCAAACGACCAATGTTATGGCCAGAATCACGGCATAGTTTGTGATAATGTGCCCATATTATGCACACATATGTATCATGCGATGGAGAACAATGTTGCAGGAGAAAGTTTTCCTTATCGACGTACGGAAAATCCATTTTCCATTTTCCGAGCACAAAAAACGGGGCGTTTTGTGAAGCAACCACCAAATGACAGTTTTAGAATGGTACCACCACATTTTGTAAAAATATTAGACCACCTTACATGGACAATTCCCAACCGGGCAATCTCAAACCTTTCCGTTCACCCTTGGCAAAAAAGACAAATTCCTATCGAATCGGTAGGAAGTGGGTCCGGTTTGAACTACAGGTACATGAGCCGATGCTCATGATTTTTGTTAAAAATCATTTTTAGACTCACAATATGCTGTTTCTTCAGAGATCCAATGCAAGTTTAGCGAGGCTCATCCCCTAGCTAAGAACCTCCGTGCCCGCCGTTTTGACCATAGTTTAAAACGGGCATAAAAATTTCAAAAAACGGCCCGATCAATGCAAATCCTTCGCGTGGTGTCTTCTTATGTGACATAGTTGCAAGGAAAAGTATCAAACTTGGTATATTGCAAGTGTCTCAAAAAAACCTTCTCAGAAATGACCTATCATCTCCGAGGTTTCATGGCTTTCGGGCCAAACGACCAATGTTATGGCCAGAATCGCGGCATAGTTTGTGATAATGTGCCCATATTGTGCACACATATGTACAATGGGATGGAGAACAATGTTGCAGGAGAAAGTTTTCCTTTTCGACGTACGGAAAATCCATTTTCTATTTTCCGAGCGCAAAAAACGGGCCGTTTTGTGAAGCAACCACCAAATGACAGTTTTAGAATGGTACCACCACATTTTGTAAAAATATTAGACCACCTTACATGGACAATTCCCAACCGGGCAATCTCAAACCTTTCCATTCACCCTTGGCGAAAAAGACAAATTCCTACTGAATCGGTAGGAAGTGGGTCCGGTTTGAACTACAGGTACATGATCCGATGCTCATGATTTTTGTTAAAAATCATTTTTAGACTCACAATATGCTGTTTCTTCAGAGATCCAATGCAAGTTTAGCGAGGCTCATCCCCTAGCTAAGAACCTCCGTGCCCGCCGTTTTGACCATAGTTTAAAACAGGCATAAAAAATTCAAAAACGGCCCGATCAATGCTAATCCTTCGCGTGGTGTCTTCTGATGTGACATAGTTGCAAGGAAAAATACCAAACTTGGTATATTGCAAGTGTCTCAAAAAAACCTTCTCAGAAATGACCTATCATCTCCGAGGTTTCATGGCTTTCGGGCCAAACGACCAATGTTATGGCCAGAATCACGGCATAGTTTGTGATAATGTGCCCATATTGTGCACACATATGTATCATGCGATGGAGAACAATGTTGCAGGAGAAAGTTTTCCTTTTCGACGTACGGAAAATCCATTTTCCATTTTCCGAGCACAAAAAACGGGGCGTTTTGTGAAGCAACCACCAAATGACAGTTTTAGAATGGTACCACCACATTTTGTAAAAATATTAGACCACCTTACATGGACAATTCCCAACCGGGCAATCTCAAACCTTTCCGTTCACCCTTGGCGAAAAAGACAAATTCCTGCCGAATCGGTAGGAAGTGGGTCCGGTTTGAACTACAGGTACATGATCTGATGCTCATGATTTTTGTTAAAAATCATTTTTAGACTCACAATATGCTGTTTCTTCAGAGATCCAATGCAAGTTTAGCGAGGCTCATCCCCTAGCTAAGAACCTCCGTGCCCGCCGTTTTGACCATAGTTTAAAACGGGCATAAAAATTTCAAAAAACGGCCCGATCAATGCAAATCCTTCGCGTGGTGTCTTCTTATGTGACATAGTTGCAAGGAAAAGTATCAAACTTGGTATATTGCAAGTGTCTCAAAAAAACCTTCTCAGAAATGACCTATCATCTCCGAGGTTTCATGGCTTTCGGGCCAAACGACCAATGTTATGGCCAGAATCGCGGCATAGTTTGTGATAATGTGCCCATATTGTGCACACATATGTACAATGGGATGGAGAACAATGTTGCAGGAGAAAGTTTTCCTTTTCGACGTACGGAAAATCCATTTTCTATTTTCCGAGCGCAAAAAACGGGCCGTTTTGTGAAGCAACCACCAAATGACAGTTTTAGAATGGTACCACCACATTTTGGAAAAATATTAGATCACCTTACATGGACAATTCCCAACCGGGCAATCTCAAACCTTTCTGTTCACCCTTGGCAAAAAAGACAAATTCCTGCCGAATCGGTAGGAAGTGGGTCCGGTTTGAACTACAGGTACATGATCCGATGCTCATGATTTTTGTTAAAAACCATTTTTAGACTCACAATATGCTGTTTCTTCAGAGATCCAAAGCAAGTTTAGCGAGGCTCATCCCCTAGCTAAGAACCTCCGTGCCCGCCGTTTTGACCATAGTTTAAAACGGGCATAAAAAATTCAAAAACGGCCCGATCAATGCAAATCCTTCGCGTGGTGTCTTCTTATGTGACATAGTTGCAAGGAAAAATACCAAACCGTGTATATTGCAAGTGTCTCAAAAAAACCTTCTCAGAAATGACCTATCATCTCCGAGGTTTCATGGCTTTCGGGCCAAACGACCAATGTTATGGCCAGAATCGCGGCATAGTTTGTGATAATGTGCCCATATTGTGCATACATATGTATCATGGGATGGAGAACAATGTTGCAGGAGAAAGTTTTCCTTTTCGACGTACGGAAAATCCATTTTCCATTTTCCGAGCGCAAAAAACGGGGCATTTTGTGAAGCAACCACCAAATGACAGTTTTAGAATGGTACCACCACATTTTGTAAAAATATTAGACCACCTTACATGGACAATTCCCAACCGGGCAATCTCAAACCTTTCCGTTCACCCTTGGCAAAAAAGACAAATTCCTATCGAATCGGTAGGAAGTGGGTCCGGTTTGAACTACAGGTACATGAGCCGATGCTCATGATTTTTGTTAAAAATCATTTTTAGACTCACAATATGATGTTTCTTCAGAGATCCAATGCAAGTTTAGCGAGGCTCATCCCCTAGCTAAGAACCTCCGTGCCCGCCATTTGACCATAGTTTAAAACGGGCATAAAAAATTCAAAAACGGCCCGATCAATGCAAAACCTTCGTGTGGTGTCTTCTTATGTGACATAGTTGCAAGGAAAAATACCAAACTTGGTATATTGCAAGTGTCTCAAAAAAACCTTCTCAGAAATGACCTATCATCTCCGAGGTTTCATGGCTTTCGGGCGAAACGACCAATGTTATGGCCAGAATCGCGGCATAGTTTGTGATAATGTGCCCATATTGTGCACACATATGTATCATGGGATGGAGAACAATGTTGCAGGAGAAAGTTTTCCTTTTCGATGTACGGAAAATCCATTTTCTATTTTCCGAGCGCAAAAAACGGGCCGTTTTGTGAAGCAACCACCAAATGACAGTTTTAGAATGGTACCACCACATTTTGGAAAAATATTAGATCACCTTACATGGACAATTCCCAACCGGGCAATCTCAAACCTTTCTGTTCACCCTTGGCAAAAAAGACAAATTCCTGCCGAATCGGTAGGAAGTGGGTCCGGTTTGAACTACAGGTACATGATCCGATGCTCATGATTTTTGTTAAAAACCATTTTTAGACTCACAATATGCTGTTTCTTCAGAGATCCAAAGCAAGTTTAGCGAGGCTCATCCCCTAGCTAAGAACCTCCGTGCCCGCCGTTTTGACCATAGTTTAAAACGGGCATAAAAAATTCAAAAACGGCCCGATCAATGCAAATCCTTCGCGTGGTGTCTTCTTATGTGACATAGTTGCAAGGAAAAATACCAAACCGTGTATATTGCAAGTGTCTCAAAAAAACCTTCTCAGAAATGACCTATCATCTCCGAGGTTTCATGGCTTTCGGGCCAAACGACCAATGTTATGGCCAGAATCGCGGCATAGTTTGTGATAATGTGCCCATATTGTGCATACATATGTATCATGGGATGGAGAACAATGTTGCAGGAGAAAGTTTTCCTTTTCGACGTACGGAAAATCCATTTTCCATTTTCCGAGCGCAAAAAACGGGGCATTTTGTGAAGCAACCACCAAATGACAGTTTTAATATGGTACCACCACATTTTGTAAAAATATTAGACCACCTTACATGGACAATTCCCAACCGGGCAATCTCAAACCTTTCCGTTCACCCTTGGCAAAAAAGACAAATTCCTATCGAATCGGTAGGAAGTGGGTCCGGTTTGAACTACAGGTACATGAGCCGATGCTCATGATTTTTGTTAAAAATCATTTTTAGACTCACAATATGATGTTTCTTCAGAGATCCAATGCAAGTTTAGCGAGGCTCATCCCCTAGCTAAGAACCTCCGTGCCCGCCATTTGACCATAGTTTAAAACGGGCATAAAAAATTCAAAAACGGCCCGATCAATGCAAAACCTTCGTGTGGTGTCTTCTTATGTGACATAGTTGCAAGGAAAAATACCAAACTTGGTATATTGCAAGTGTCTCAAAAAAACCTTCTCAGAAATGACCTATCATCTCCGAGGTTTCATGGCTTTCGGGCCAAACGACCAATGTTATGGCCAGAATCGCGGCATAGTTTGTGATAATGTGCCCATATTGTGCACACATATGTATCATGGGATGGAGAACAATGTTGCAGGAGAAAGTTTTCCTTTTCGACGTACGGAAAATCCATTTTCCATTTTCCGAGCGCAAAAAACGAGGCGTTTTGTGAAGCAACCACCAAATGACAGTTTTAGAATGGTACCACCACATTTTGTAAAAATATTAGACCACCTTACATGGACAATTCCCAACCGGGCAATCTCAAACCTTTCCGTTCACCCTTGGCAAAAAGACAAATTCCTGCCGAATCGGCAGGAAGTGGGTCCGGTTTGAACTATAGGTACATGATCCGATGCTCATGATTTTTGTTAAAAATCATTTTTAGACTCACAATATGCTGTTTCTTCAGAGATCCAATGCAAGTTTAGCGAGGCTCATCCCCTAGCTAAGAACCTCCGTGCCCGCCGTTTTGACCATAGTTTAAAACGGGTATAAAAAATTCAAAAACGGCCCGATCAATGCAAATCTTTCGCGTGGTGTCTTATTATGTGACATAGTTGCAAGGAAAAATACCAAACTAGGTATATTGCAAGTGTCTCAAAAAAACCTTCTCAGAAATGACCTACCATCTCCGAGGTTTCATGGCTTTCGGGCCAAACGACCAATGTTATGGCCAGAATCGCGGCATAGTTTGTGATAATGTGCCCATATTGTGCACACATATGTATCATGGGATGGAGAACAATGTTGCAGGAGAAAGTTTTCCTTTTCGACGTACGGAAAATCCATTTTCCATTTTCCGAGCGCAAAAAACGGGGCGTTTTGTGAAGCAACCACCAAATGACAGTTTTAGAATGGTACCACCACATTTTGTAAAAATATTAGACCACCTTACATGGACAATTCCCAACCGGGCAATCTCAAACCTTTCCGTTCACCCTTGGCGAAAAAGACAAATTCCTGCCGAATCGGTAGGAAGTGGGTCCGGTTTGAACTACAGGTACATGATCTGATGCTCATGATTTTTGTTAAAAATCATTTTTAGACTCACAATATGCTGTTTCTTCAGAGATCCAATGCAAGTTTAGCGAGGCTCATCCCCTAGCTAAGAACCTCCGTGCCCGCCGTTTTGACCATAGTTTAAAACGGGCATAAAAAATTCAAAAACGGCCCAATCAATGCAAATCCTTCGCGTGGTGTCTTCTTATGTGACATAGTTGCAAGGAAAAATATCAAACTTGGTATATTACAAGTGTCTCAAAAAAACCTTCTCAGAAATGACCTATCATCTCCGAGGTTTCATGGCTTTCGGGCCAAACGACCAATGTTATGGCCAGAATCGCGGCATAGTTTGTGATAATGTGCCCATATTGTGCACACATATGTATCATGGGATGGAGAACAATGTTGCAGCAGAAAGTTTTCCTTTTCGATGTACGGAAAATCCATTTTCCATTTTCCGAGCGCAAAAAACGGGGCGTTTTGTGAAGCAACCACCAAATGACAGTTTTAGAATGGTACCACCACATTTTGTAAAAATATTAGACCACCTTACATGGACAATTCCCAACCGGGCAATCTCAAACCTTTCCATTCACCCTTGGCGAAAAAGACAAATTCCTACCGAATCGGTAGGAAGTGGGTCCGGTTTGAACTACAGGTACATGATCCGATGCTCATGATTTTTGTTAAAAATCATTTTTAGACTCACAGTATGCTGTTTCTTCAGAGATCCAATGCAAGTTTAGCGAGGCTCATCCCCTAGCTAAGAACCTTCGTGCCCGCCGTTTTGACCATAGTTTAAAACGGGCATAAAAAATTCAAAAACGGCCCGATCAATGCAAATCTTTCGCGTGGTGTCTTATTATGTGACATAGTTGCAAGGAAAAATACCAAACTAGGTATATTGCAAGTGTCTCAAAAAAACCTTCTCAGAAATGACCTATCATCTCCGAGGTTTCATGGCTTTCGGGCCAAATGACCAATGTTATGGCCAGAATCGCGGCATAGTTTGTGATAATGTGCCCATATTGTGCACACATATGTATCATGGGATTGAGAACAATGTTGCAGGAGAAAGTTTTCCTTTTCGACGTACGAAAAATCCATTTTCCATTTTCTGAGCGCAAAAAACGGGGCGTTTTGTGAAGCAACCACCAAATGACAGTTTTAGAATGGTACCACCACATTTTGTAAAAATATTAGACCACCTTACATGGACAATTCCCAACCGGGCAATCTCAAACCTTTCCGTTCACCCTTGGCGGAAAAGAAAATTCCTGCCGAATCGGTAGGAAGTGGGTCCGGTTTGAACTACAGGTACATGATGCGATGCTCATGATTTTTGTTAAAAATCATTTTTAGACTCACAATATGCTGTTTCTTCAGAGATCCAATGCAAGTTTAGCGAGGCTCATCCCCTAGCTAAGAACCTCTGTGCCCGCCGTTTTGACCATAGTTTAAAACGGGCATAAAAAATTCAAAAACGGCCCGATCAATGCAAATCCTTCGCGTGGTGTCTTCTTATGTGACATAGTTGCAAGGAAAAATACCAAACCGTGTATATTGCAAGTGTCTCAAAAAAACCTTCTCAGAAATGACCTATCATCTCCGAGGTTTCATGGCTTTCGGGCCAAACGACCAATGTTATGGCCAGAATCGCGGCATAGTTTGTGATAATGTGCCCATATTGTGCATACATATGTATCATGGGATGGAGAACAATGTTGCAGGAGAAAGTTTTCCTTTTCGACGTACGGAAAATCCATTTTCCATTTTCCGAGCGCAAAAAACGGGGCATTTTGTGAAGCAACCACCAAATGACAGTTTTAGAATGGTACCACCACATTTTGTAAAAATATTAGACCACCTTACATGGACAATTCCCAACCGGGCAATCTCAAACCTTTCCGTTCACCCTTGGCAAAAAAGACAAATTCCTATCGAATCGGTAGGAAGTGGGTCCGGTTTGAACTACAGGTACATGAGCCGATGCTCATGATTTTTGTAAAAAATCATTTTTAGACTCACAATATGATGTTTCTTCAGAGATCCAATGCAAGTTTAGCGAGGCTCATCCCCTAGCTAAGAACCTCCGTGCCCGCCATTTGACCATAGTTTAAAACGGGCATAAAAAATTCAAAAACGGCCCGATCAATGCAAAACCTTCGTGTGGTGTCTTCTTATGTGACATAGTTGCAAGGAAAAATACCAAACTTGGTATATTGCAAGTGTCTCAAAAAAACCTTCTCAGAAATGACCTATCATCTCCGAGGTTTCATGGCTTTCGGGCCAAATGACCAATGTTATGGCCAGAATCGCGGCATAGTTTGTGATAATGTGCCCATATTGTGCACACATATGTATCATGGGATTGAGAACAATGTTGCAGGAGAATTTTTCCTTTTCGACGTACGAAAAATCCATTTTCCATTTTCTGAGCGCAAAAAACGGGGCGTTTTGTGAAGCAACCACCAAATGACAGTTTTAGAATGGTACCACCACATTTTGTAAAAATATTAGACCACCTTACATGGACAATTCCCAACCGGGCAATCTCAAACCTTTCCGTTCACCCTTGGCGGAAAAGAAAATTCCTGCCGAATCGGTAGGAAGTGGGTCCGGTTTGAACTACAGGTACATGATGCGATGCTCATGATTTTTGTTAAAAATCATTTTTAGACTCACAATATGCTGTTTCTTCAGAGATCCAATGCAAGTTTAGCGAGGCTCATCCCCTAGCTAAGAACCTCTGTGCCCGCCGTTTTGACCATAGTTTAAAACGGGCATAAAAAATTCAAAAACGGCCCGATCAATGCAAATCCTTCGCGTGGTGTCTTCTTATGTGACATAGTTGCAAGGAAAAATACCAAACCGTGTATATTGCAAGTGTCTCAAAAAAACCTTCTCAGAAATGACCTATCATCTCCGAGGTTTCATGGCTTTCGGGCCAAACGACCAATGTTATGGCCAGAATCGCGGCATAGTTTGTGATAATGTGCCCATATTGTGCATACATATGTATCATGGGATGGAGAACAATGTTGCAGGAGAAAGTTTTCCTTTTCGACGTACGGAAAATCCATTTTCCATTTTCCGAGCGCAAAAAACGGGGCATTTTGTGAAGCAACCACCAAATGACAGTTTTAGAATGGTACCACCACATTTTGTAAAAATATTAGACCACCTTACATGGACAATTCCCAACCGGGCAATCTCAAACCTTTCCGTTCACCCTTGGCAAAAAAGACAAATTCCTATCGAATCGGTAGGAAGTGGGTCCGGTTTGAACTACAGGTACATGAGCCGATGCTCATGATTTTTGTTAAAAATCATTTTTAGACTCACAATATGATGTTTCTTCAGAGATCCAATGCAAGTTTAGCGAGGCTCATCCCCTAGCTAAGAACCTCCGTGCCCGCCATTTGACCATAGTTTAAAACGGGCATAAAAAATTCAAAAACGGCCCGATCAATGCAAAACCTTCGTGTGGTGTCTTCTTATGTGACATAGTTGCAAGGAAAAATACCAAACTTGGTATATTGCAAGTGTCTCAAAAAAACCTTCTCAGAAATGACCTATCATCTCCGAGGTTTCATGGCTTTCGGGCCAAACGACCAATGTTATGGCCAGAATCGCGGCATAGTTTGTGATAATGTGCCCATATTGTGCACACATATGTATCATGGGATGGAGAACAATGTTGCAGGAGAAAGTTTTCCTTTTCGATGTACGGAAAATCCATTTTCTATTTTCCGAGCGCAAAAAACGGGCCGTTTTGTGAAGCAACCACCAAATGACAGTTTTAGAATGGTACCACCACATTTTGGAAAAATATTAGATCACCTTACATGGACAATTCCCAACCGGGCAATCTCAAACCTTTCTGTTCACCCTTGGCGAAAAAGACAAATTCCTGCCGAATCGGTAGGAAGTGGGTCCGGTTTGAACTACAGGTACATGATCCGATGCTCATGATTTTTGTTAAAAACCATTTTTAGACTCACAATATGCTGTTTCTTCAGAGATCCAAAGCAAGTTTAGCGAGGCTCATCCCCTAGCTAAGAACCTCCGTGCCCGCCGTTTTGACCATAGTTTAAAACGGGCATAAAAAATTCAAAAACGGCCCGATCAATGCAAATCCTTCGCGTGGTGTCTTCTTATGTGACATAGTTGCAAGGAAAAATACCAAACCGTGTATATTGCAAGTGTCTCAAAAAAACCTTCTCAGAAATGACCTATCATCTCCGAGGTTTCATGGCTTTCGGGCCAAACGACCAATGTTATGGCCAGAATCGCGGCATAGTTTGTGATAATGTGCCCATATTGTGCATACATATGTATCATGGGATGGAGAACAATGTTGCAGGAGAAAGTTTTCCTTTTCGACGTACGGAAAATCCATTTTCCATTTTCCGAGCGCAAAAAACGGGGCATTTTGTGAAGCAACCACCAAATGACAGTTTTAGAATGGTACCACCACATTTTGTAAAAATATTAGACCACCTTACATGGACAATTCCCAACCGGGCAATCTCAAACCTTTCCGTTCACCCTTGGCAAAAAAGACAAATTCCTATCGAATCGGTAGGAAGTGGGTCCGGTTTGAACTACAGGTACATGAGCCGATGCTCATGATTTTTGTTAAAAATCATTTTTAGACTCACAATATGATGTTTCTTCAGAGATCCAATGCAAGTTTAGCGAGGCTCATCCCCTAGCTAAGAACCTCCGTGCCCGCCATTTGACCATAGTTTAAAACGGGCATAAAAAATTCAAAAACGGCCCGATCAATGCAAAACCTTCGTGTGGTGTCTTCTTATGTGACATAGTTGCAAGGAAAAATACCAAACTTGGTATATTGCAAGTGTCTCAAAAAAACCTTCTCAGAAATGACCTATCATCTCCGAGGTTTCATGGCTTTCGGGCCAAACGACCAATGTTATGGCCAGAATCGCGGCATAGTTTGTGATAATGTGCCCATATTGTGCACACATATGTATCATGGGATGGAGAACAATGTTGCAGGAGAAAGTTTTCCTTTTCGACGTACGGAAAATCCATTTTCCATTTTCCGAGCGCAAAAAACGAGGCGTTTTGTGAAGCAACCACCAAATGACAGTTTTAGAATGGTACCACCACATTTTGTAAAAATATTAGACCACCTTACATGGACAATTCCCAACCGGGCAATCTCAAACCTTTCCGTTCACCCTTGGCAAAAAGACAAATTCCTGCCGAATCGGCAGGAAGTGGGTCCGGTTTGAACTATAGGTACATGATCCGATGCTCATGATTTTTGTTAAAAATCATTTTTAGACTCACAATATGCTGTTTCTTCAGAGATCCAATGCAAGTTTAGCGAGGCTCATCCCCTAGCTAAGAACCTCCGTGCCCGCCGTTTTGACCATAGTTTAAAACGGGTATAAAAAATTCAAAAACGGCCCGATCAATGCAAATCTTTCGCGTGGTGTCTTATTATGTGACATAGTTGCAAGGAAAAATACCAAACTAGGTATATTGCAAGTGTCTCAAAAAAACCTTCTCAGAAATGACCTACCATCTCCGAGGTTTCATGGCTTTCGGGCCAAACGACCAATGTTATGGCCAGAATCGCGGCATAGTTTGTGATAATGTGCCCATATTGTGCACACATATGTATCATGGGATGGAGAACAATGTTGCAGGAGAAAGTTTTCCTTTTCGACGTACGGAAAATCCATTTTCCATTTTCCGAGCGCAAAAAACGGGGCGTTTTGTGAAGCAACCACCAAATGACAGTTTTAGAATGGTACCACCACATTTTGTAAAAATATTAGACCACCTTACATGGACAATTCCCAACCGGGCAATCTCAAACCTTTCCGTTCACCCTTGGCGAAAAAGACAAATTCCTGCCGAATCGGTAGGAAGTGGGTCCGGTTTGAACTACAGGTACATGATCTGATGCTCATGATTTTTGTTAAAAATCATTTTTAGACTCACAATATGCTGTTTCTTCAGAGATCCAATGCAAGTTTAGCGAGGCTCATCCCCTAGCTAAGAACCTCCGTGCCCGCCGTTTTGACCATAGTTTAAAACGGGCATAAAAAATTCAAAAACGGCCCAATCAATGCAAATCCTTCGCGTGGTGTCTTCTTATGTGACATAGTTGCAAGGAAAAATATCAAACTTGGTATATTACAAGTGTCTCAAAAAAACCTTCTCAGAAATGACCTATCATCTCCGAGGTTTCATGGCTTTCGGGCCAAACGACCAATGTTATGGCCAGAATCGCGGCATAGTTTGTGATAATGTGCCCATATTGTGCACACATATGTATCATGGGATGGAGAACAATGTTGCAGCAGAAAGTTTTCCTTTTCGATGTACGGAAAATCCATTTTCCATTTTCCGAGCGCAAAAAACGGGGCGTTTTGTGAAGCAACCACCAAATGACAGTTTTAGAATGGTACCACCACATTTTGTAAAAATATTAGACCACCTTACATGGACAATTCCCAACCGGGCAATCTCAAACCTTTCCATTCACCCTTGGCGAAAAAGACAAATTCCTACCGAATCGGTAGGAAGTGGGTCCGGTTTGAACTACAGGTACATGATCCGATGCTCATGATTTTTGTTAAAAATCATTTTTAGACTCACAGTATGCTGTTTCTTCAGAGATCCAATGCAAGTTTAGCGAGGCTCATCCCCTAGCTAAGAACCTTCGTGCCCGCCGTTTTGACCATAGTTTAAAACGGGCATAAAAAATTCAAAAACGGCCCGATCAATGCAAATCTTTCGCGTGGTGTCTTATTATGTGACATAGTTGCAAGGAAAAATACCAAACTAGGTATATTGCAAGTGTCTCAAAAAAACCTTCTCAGAAATGACCTATCATCTCCGAGGTTTCATGGCTTTCGGGCCAAATGACCAATGTTATGGCCAGAATCGCGGCATAGTTTGTGATAATGTGCCCATATTGTGCACACATATGTATCATGGGATTGAGAACAATGTTGCAGGAGAAAGTTTTCCTTTTCGACGTACGAAAAATCCATTTTCCATTTTCTGAGCGCAAAAAACGGGGCGTTTTGTGAAGCAACCACCAAATGACAGTTTTAGAATGGTACCACCACATTTTGTAAAAATATTAGACCACCTTACATGGACAATTCCCAACCGGGCAATCTCAAACCTTTCCGTTCACCCTTGGCGGAAAAGAAAATTCCTGCGGAATCGGTAGGAAGTGGGTCCGGTTTGAACTACAGGTACATGATGCGATGCTCATGATTTTTGTTAAAAATCATTTTTAGACTCACAATATGCTGTTTCTTCAGAGATCCAATGCAAGTTTAGCGAGGCTCATCCCCTAGCTAAGAACCTCTGTGCCCGCCGTTTTGACCATAGTTTAAAACAGGCATAAAAAATTCAAAAACGGCCCGATCAATGCAAATCCTTCGCGTGGTGTCTTCTTATGTGACATAGTTGCAAGGAAAAATACCAAACTTGGTATATTGCAAGTGTCTCAAAAAAACCTTCTCAGAAATGACCTATCATCTCCGAGGTTTCATGGCTTTCGGGCCAAACGACCAATGTTATGGCCAGAATCGGGGCATAGTTTGTGATAATGTGCCCATATTGTGCACACATATGTATCATGGGATGGAGAACAATGTTGCAGGAGAAAGTTTTCCTTTTCGACGTACGGAAAATCCATTTTCCATTTTCCGAGCACAAAAAACGGGGCGTTTTGTGAAGCAACCACCAAATGACAGTTTTAGAATGGTACCACCACATTTTGTAAAAATATTAGACCACCTTACATGGACAATTCCCAACCGGGCAATCTCAAACCTTTCCATTCACCCTTGGCGAAAAAGACAAATTCCTGCCGAATCGGTAGGAAGTGGGTCCGGTTTGAACTACAGGTACATGATCCGATGCTCATGATTTTTGTTAAAAATCATTTTTAGACTCACAATATGCTGTTTCTTCAGAGATCCAATGCAAGTTTAGCGAGGCTCATCCCCAAGCTAAGAACCTCCGTGCCCGCCGTTTTGACCATAGTTTAAAACGGGCATAAAAAATTCAAAAACGGCCCGATCAATGCAAATCTTTCGCGTGGTGTCTTATTATGTGACATAGTTGCAAGGAAAATACCAAACTTGGTATATTGCAAGTGTCTCAAAAAAACCTTCTCAGAAATGACCTACCGTCTCCGAGGTTTCATGGCTTTCGGGCCAAACGACCAATGTTATGGCCAGAATCGCGGCATAGTTTGTGATAATGTGCCCATATTGTGCACACATATGTATCATGGGATGGAGAACAATGTTGCAGGAGAATGTTTTCCTTTTCGACGTACGGAAAATCCATTTTCCATTTTCCCAGCGCAAAAAATGGGGCGTTTTGTGAAGCAACCACCAAATGACAATTTTAGAATGGTACCACCACATTTTGTAAAAATATTAGACCACCTTACATGGACAATTCCCAACCGGGCAATCTCAAACCTTTCCGTTCACCCTTGGCGAAAAAGACAAATTCCTGCCGAATCGGTAGGAAGTGGGTCCGGTTTGAACTACAGGTACATGATGCGATGCTCATGATTTTTGTTAAAAATCATTTTTAGACTCACAATATGCTGTTTCTTCAGAGATCCAATGCAAGTTTAGCAAGGCTCATCCCCTAGCTAAGAACCTCTGTGCCCGCCGTTTTGACCATAGTTTAAAACAGGCATAAAAAAATTCAAAAACGGCCCGATCAATGCAAATCCTTCGCGTGGTGTCTTCTTATGTGACATAGTTGCAAGGAAAAATACCAAACTTGGTATATTGCAAGTGTCTCAAAAAAACCTTCTCAGAAATGACCTATCATCTCCGAGGTTTCATGGCTTTCGGGGCAAACGACCAATGTTATGGCCAGAATCGCGGCATAGTTTGTGATAATGTGCCCATATTGTGCACACATATGTATCATGGGATGGAGAACAATGTTGCAGGAGAAAGTTTTCCTTTTCGACGTACGGAAAATCCATTTTCCATTTTCCGAGCACAAAAAACGGGGCGTTTTGTGAAGCAACCACCAAATGACAGTTTTAGAATGGTACCACCACATTTTGTAAAAATATTAGACCACCTTACATGGACAATTCCCAACCGGGCAATCTCAAACCTTTCCATTCACCCTTGGCGAAAAAGACAAATTCCTGCCGAATCGGTAGGAAGTGGGTCCGGTTTGAACTACAGGTATATGATCCGATGCTCATGATTTTTGTTAAAAATCATTTTTAGACTCACAATATGCTGTTTCTTCAGAGATCCAATGCAAGTTTAGCGAGGCTCATCCCCAAGCTAAGAACCTCCGTGCCCGCCGTTTTGACCATAGTTTAAAACGGGCATAAAAAATTCAAAAACGGCCCGATCAATGCAAATCTTTCGCGTGGTGTCTTATTATGTGACATAGTTGCAAGGAAAATACCAAACTTGGTATATTGCAAGTGTCTCAAAAAAACCTTCTCAGAAATGACCTATCGTCTCCGAGGTTTCATGGCTTTCGGGCCAAACGACCAATGTTATGGCCAGAATCGCGGCATAGTTTGTGATAATGTTGCAGGAGAAAGTTTTCCTTTTCGACGTACGGAAAATCCATTTTCCATTTTCCCAGCGCAAAAAACGGGGCGTTTTGTGAAGCAACCACCAAATGACAGTTTTAGAATGGTACCACCACATTTTGTAAAAATATTAGACCACCTTACATGGACAATTCCCAACCGGGCAATCTCAAACCTTTCCGTTCACCCTTGGCGAAAAAGACAAATTCCTGCCGAATCGGTAGGAAGTGGGTCCGGTTTGAACTACAGGTACATGATCCGATGCTCATGATTTTTGTTAAAATTCATTTTTAGACTCACAATATTCTGTTTCTTCAGAGATCCAATGCAAGTTTAGCGAGGCTCATCCCTAGCTAAGAACCTCCGTGCCCGCCGTTTTGACCATAGTTTAAAACGGGCATAAAAAATTCAAAAACGGCCCGATCAATGCAAATCCTTCGCGTGGTGTCTTCTTATGTGACATAGTTGCAAGGAAAAATACCAAACTTGGTATATTGCAAGTGTCTCAAAAAAACCTTCTCAGAAATGACCTATCATCTCCGAGGTTTCATGGCTTTCGGGCCAAACGACCAATGTTATGGCCAGAATCGCGGCATAGTTTGTGATAATGTGCCCATATTGTGCACACATATGTATCATGGGATGGAGAACAATGTTGCAGGAGAAAGTTTTCCTTTTCGACGTACGGAAAATCCATTTTCCATTTTCCGAGCACAAAAAGCGGGGCGTTTTGTGAAGCAACCACCAAATGACAGTTTTAGAATGGTACCACCACATTTTGTAAAAATATTAGACCACCTTACATGGACAATTCCCAACCGGGCAATCTCAAACCTTTCCGTTCACCCTTGGCGAAAAAGACAAATTCCTGCCGAATCGGTAGGAAGTGGGTCCGGTTTGAACTACAGGTACATGATCCGATGCTCATGATTTTTGTTAAAAATCATTTTTAGACTCACAATATGCTGTTTCTTCAGAGATCCAATGCAAGTTTAGCGAGGCTCATCCCCTAGCTAAGAACCTCCGTGCCCGCTGTTTTGACCATAGTTTAAAACGGGCATAAAAAATCAAAAACGGCCCGATCAATGCAAATCCTTCGCGTGGTGTCTTATTATGTGACATAGTTGCAAGCAAAAATACCAAACTAGGTATATTGCAAGTGTCTCAAAAAAACCTTCTCAGAAATGACCTATCATCTCCGAGGTTTCATGGCTTTCGGGCCAAACGACCAATGTTATGGCCAGAATCGCGGCATAGTTTGTGATAATGTGCCCATATTGTGCACACATATGTATCATGGGATGGAGAACAATGTTGCAGGAGAAAGTTTTCCTTTTCGACGTACGGAAAATCCATTTTCCATTTTCCGAGCGCAAAAAACGGGGCGTTTTGTGAAGCAACCACCAAATGACAGTTTTAGAATGGTACCACCACATTTTGTAAAAATATTAGACCACCTTACATGGACAATTCCCAACCGGGCAATCTCAAACGTTTCCATTCACCCTTGGCAAAAAAGACAAATTCCTGCCGAATCGGTAGGAAGTGGGTCCGGTTTGAACTACAGGTACATGATCCGATGCTCATGATTTTTGTTAAAATTCATTTTTAGACTCACAATATGCTGTTTCTTCAGAGATCCAATGCAAGTTTAGCGAGGCTCATCCCTAGCTAAGAACCTCCGTGCCCGCCGTTTTGACCATAGTTTAAAACGGGCATAAAAAATTCAAAAACGGCCCGATCAATGCAAATCCTTCGCGTGGTGTCTTCTTATGTGACATAGTTGCAAGGAAAAATACCAAACTTGGTATATTGCAAGTGTCTCAAAAAAACCTTCTCAGAAATGACCTATCATCTCCGAGGTTTCATGGCTTTCGGGCCAAACGACCAATGTTATGGCCAGAATCGCGGCATAGTTTGTGATAATGTGCCCATATTGTGCACACATATGTATCATGGGATGGAGAACAATGTTGCAGGAGAAAGTTTTCCTTTTCGACGTACGGAAAATCCATTTTCCATTTTCCGAGCACAAAAAGCGGGGCGTTTTGTGAAGCAACCACCAAATGACAGTTTTAGAATGGTACCACCACATTTTGTAAAAATATTAGACCACCTTACATGGACAATTCCCAACTGGGCAATCTCAAACCTTTCCGTTCACCCTTCACAAAAAAGACAAATTCCTGCCGAATCGGTAGGAAGTGGGTCCGGTTTGAACTACAGGTACATGATCCGATGCTCATGATTTTTGTTAAAAATCATTTTTAGACTCACAATATGCTGTTTCTTCAGAGATCCAATGCAAGTTTAGCGAGGCTCATCCCCTAGCTAAGAACCTCCGTGCCCGCCGTTTTGACCATAGTTTAAAACGGGCATAAAAAAATCAAAAACGGCCCGATCAATGCAAATCTTTCGCGTGGTGTCTTATTATGTGACATAGTTGCAAGCAAAAATACCAAACTAGGTATATTGCAAGTGTCTCAAAAAAACCTTCTCAGAAATGACCTATCATCTCCGAGGTTTCATGGCTTTCGGGCCAAACGACCAATGTTATGGCCAGAATCGCGGCATAGTTTGTGATAATGTGCCCATATTGTGCACACATATGTATTATGGGATGGAGAACAATGTTGCAGGAGAAAGTTTTCCTTTTCGACGTACGAAAAATTCTTTTTCCATTTTCCGAGCGCAAAAAACGGGGCGTTTTGTGAAGCAACCACCAAATGACAGTTTTAGAATGGTACCACCACATTTTGTAAAAAAATTAGACCACCTTACATGGACAATTCCCAACCGGGCAATCTCAAACGTTTCCGTTCACCCTTGGCGAAAAAGACAAATTCCTGCCGAATCGGTAGGAAGTGGGTCCGGTTTGAACTACAGGTACATGATCCGATGCTCATGATTTTTGTTAAAAATAATTTTTAGACTCACAATATGCTGTTTCTTCAGAGATCCAATGCAAGTTTAGCGAGGCTCATCCCCTAGCTAAGAACCTTCGTGCCCGCCGTTTTGACCATAGTTTAAAACGGGCATAAAAAATTCAAAAACGGCCCGATCAATGCAAATCCTTCGCATGGTGTCTTCTTATGTGACATAGTTGCAAGGAAAAATACCAAACTTGGTATATTACAAGTGTCTCAAAAAAACCTTCTCAGAAATGACCTATCATCTCCGAGGTTTCATGGCTTTCGGGCCAAACGAACAATGTTATGGCCAGAATCGCGGCATAGTTTGTGATAATGTTCCCATATTGTGCACACATATGTATCATGGGATGGAGAACAATGTTGCAGGAGAAAGTTTTCCTTTTCGACGTACGGAAAATCCATTTTCCATTTTCCGAGCAGAAAAAACCGGGCGTTTTGTGAAGCAACCACCAAATGACAGTTTTAGAATGGTACCACCACATTTTGTAAAAATATTAGACCACCTTACATGGACAATTCCCAACCGGGCAATCTCAAACCTTTCCGTTCACCCTTCGCAAAAAAGACAAATTGCTGCCGAATCGGTAGGAAGTGGGTCCGGTTTGAACTACAGGTACATGATCCGATGCTCATGATTTTTGTTAAAAATCATTTTTAGACTCACAATATGCTGTTTCTTCAGAGATCCAATGCAAGTTTAGCGAGGCTCATCCCCTAGCTAAGAACCTCCGTGCCCGCCGTTTTGACCATAGTTTAAAATGGGCATAAAAATTCAAAAACGGCCCGATCAATGCAAATCCTTCGCGTGGTGTCTTCTTATGTGACATAGTTGCAAGGAAAAATACCAAACTTGGTATATTGCAAGTGTCTCAAAAAAACCTTCTCAGAAATGACCTATCATCTCCGAGGTTTCATGGCTTTTGGGCCAAACGACCAATGTTATGGCCAGAATCGCGGCATAGTTTGTGATAATGTGCCCATATTGTGCACACATATGTATCATGGGATGGAGAACAATGTTGCAGGAGAAAGTTTTCCTTTTCGACGTACGGAAAATCCATTTTCCATTTTCTGAGCGCAAAAAACGGGGCGTTTTGTGAAGCAACCACCAAATGACAGTTTTAGAATGGTACCACCACATTTTGTAAAAATATTAGACAACCTTACATGGACAATTCCCAACCGGGCAATCTCAAACCTTTTCGTTCACCGTTGGCGAAAAAGACAAATTCCTGCCGAATCGGTAGGAAGTGGGTTCGGTTTGAACTACAGGTACATGATGCGATGCTCATGATTTTTGTTAAAAATCATTTTTAGACTCACAATATGCTGTTTCTTCAGAGATCCAATGCAAGTTTAGCGAGGCTCATCCCCTAGCTAAGAACCTCCGTGCCCGCCGTTTTGACCATAGTTTAAAACGGGCATAAAAAATTCAAAAACGACCCGATCAAAGCAAATCCTTCGCGTGGTGTCTTATTATGTGACATAGTTGCAAGGAAAAATACCAAACTAGGTATATTGCAAGTGTCTCAAAAAAACCTTCTCAGAAATGACCTATCATCTCCGAGGTTTCATGGCTTTCGGGCCAAACGACCAATGTTATGGCAAGAATCGCGGCATAGTTTGTGATAATGTGCCCATATTGTGCACACATATGTATCATGGGATGGAGAACAATGTTGCAGGAGAAAGTTTTTCTTTTCGACGTATGAAAAATCCATTTTCCATTTTCCGAGCACAAAAAACGGGGAAGCAACCACCAAATGACAGTTTTAGTATGGTACCACCACATTTTGTAAAAATATTAGACCACCTTACATGGACAATTCCCAACCGGGCAATCTCAAACCTTTCTGTTCACCCTTGGCGAAAAAGACAAATTCCTGCCGAATCGGTAGGAAGCGGGTCCGGTTTGAACTACAGGTACATGATCCGATGCTCATGATTTTTGTTAAAAACCATTTTTAGACTCACAATATGTTGTTTCTTTAGAGATCCAATGCAAGTTTAGCGAGGCTCATCCCCTAGCTAAGAACCTCCATGCCCGCCGTTTTGACCATAGTTTAAAACGGGCATAAAAAGTTCAAAAACGGCCCGATGAATGCAAATCCTTCGCGTGGTGTCTTCTTATGTGACATAGTTGCAAGGAAAAATACCAAACTTGGTATATTGCAAGTGTCTCAAAAAAACCTTCTCAGAAATGACCTATCATCTCCGAGGTTTCATGGCTTTCGGGGCAAACGACCAATGTTATGGCCAGAATCGCGGCATAGTTTGTGATAATGTGCCCATATTGTGCACACATATGTATCATGGGATGGAGAACAATGTTGCAGGAGAAAGTTTTCCTTTTCGACGTACGGAAAATCCATTTTCCATTTTCCGAGCGCAAAAAACTGGGCGTTTTGTGAAGCAACCACCAAATGACAGTTTTAGAATGGTACCACCACATTTTGTAAAAATATTAGACCACCTTACATGGACAATTCCCAACTGGGCAATCTCAAACCTTTCCGTTCAGCCTTGGCGAAAAAGACAAATTCCTGCCGAATCGGTAGGAAGTGGGTCCGGTTTGAACTACAGGTACATGATCCGATGCTCATGATTTTTGTTAAAAATCATTTTTAGACTCACAATATGCTATTTCTTCAGAGATCCAATGCAAGTTTAACGAGGCTCATCCCCTAGCTAAGAACCTCCGTGCCCGCCGTTTTGACCATAGTTTAAAACGGGCATAAAAAATTCAAAAACGGCCCGATCAATGCAAATCCTTCGCGTGGTGTCTTCTTATGTGACATAGTTGCAAGGAAAAATACCAAACTTGGTATATTGCAAGTGTCTCAAAAAAACCTTCTCAGAAATGACCTATCATCTCCGAGGTTTCATGGCTTTCGGGCCAAACGACCAATGTTATGGCCAGAATCGCGGCATAGTTTGTGATAATGTGCCCATATTGTGCACACATATGTATCATGGGATGGAGAACAATGTTGCAGGAGAAAGTTCTCCTTTTCGACGTACGTAAAATCCATTTTCCATTTTCCGAGCGCAAAAAACGGGGCGTTTTGTGAAGCAACCACCAAATGACAGTTTTAGAATGGTACCAACACATTTTGTAAAAATATTAGACCACCTTACATGGACAATTCCGGGCAATCTCAAACCTTTCCGTTCACCCTTGGCGAAAAAGATAAATTCCTACCGAATCGGTAGGAAGTGGGTCCGGTTTGAACTACAGGTACATGATCCAATGCTCAAGTTTTTTGTTAAAAATCATTTTTAGACTCACAATATGCTGTTTCTTCAGAGATCCAATGCAAGTTTAGCGAGGCTCATCCCCTAGCTAAGAACCTCCGTGCCCGCCGTTTTGACCATAGTTTAAAACGAGCATAAAAAATTCAAAAACGGCCCGATCAATGCAAATCTTTCGCGTGGTGTCTTATTATGTGACATAGTTGCAAGGAAAAATACCAAACTAGGTATATTGCAAGTGTCTCAAAAACACCTTCTCAGAAATGACCTATCATCTCCGAGGTTTCAGGGCTTTCGGGCCAAACGACCAATGTTATGGCCAGAATCGCGGCATAGTTTGTGATAATGTGCCCATATTGTGCACACATATGTATCATGGGATGGAGAACAATGTTGCAGGAGAAAGTTTTCCTTTTCGACGTACGAAACATCCATTTTCCATTTTCCGAGCGCAAAAAACGGGGTGTTTTGTGAAGCAACCACCAAATGACAGTTTTAGAATGGTACCACCACATTTTGTAAAAATATTAGGCCACCTTACATGGACAATTCCCAACCGAGCAATCTCAAACCTTTCCGTTCACCCTTGGCGAAAAAGACAAATTCCTGCCGAATCGGTAGGAAGTGGGTCCGGTTTGAACTACAGGTACATGATGCGATGCTCATGATTTTTGTTAAAAATCATTTTTAGACTCACAATATGCTGTTTCTTCAGAGATCCAATGCAAGTTTAGCGAGGCTCATCCCCTAGCTAAGAACCTCCGTGCCCGCCGTTTTGACCATAGTTTAAAACGGGCATAAAAAATTCAAAAACGGCCCGATTAATGCTAATCCTTCGCGTGGTGTCTTCTTATGTGACATAGTTGCAAGGAAAAATACCAAACTTGGTATATTGCAAGTGTCTCAAAAAAACCTTCTCAGAAATGACCTATCATCTCCGAGGTTTCATGGCTTTCGGGCCAAACGACCAATGTTATGGCCAGAATCGCGGCATAGTTTGTGATAATGTGCCCATATTGTGCACACATATGTATCATGGGATGGAGAACAATGTTGCAGGAGAAAGTTTTCCTTTTCGACGTACGGAAAATCCATTTTCCATTTTCCGAGCACAAAAAACGGGGCGTTTTGTGAAGCAACCACCAAATGACAGTTTTAGAATGGTACCACCACATTTTGTAAAAATATTAGACCACCTTACATGGACAATTCCCAACCGGGCAATCTCAAACCTTTCCGTTCACCCTTGGCGAAAAAGACAAATTCCTGCCGAATCGGTAGGAAGTGGGTCCGGTTTGAACTACAGGTACATGATCCGATGCTCATGATTTTTGTTAAAAATCATTTTTAGACTCACAATATGCTGTTTCTTCAGAGATCCAATGCAAGTTTAGCGAGGCTCATCCCCTAGCTAAGAACCTCCATGCCCGCCGTTTTGACCATAGTTTAAAACGGGCATAAAAAATTCAAAAACGGCCCGATCAATGCAAATCCTTCGCGTGGTGTCTTATTATGTGACATAGTTGCAAGTAAAAATACCAAACTTGGTATATTGCAAGTGTCTCAAAAAAACCTTCTCAGAAATGACCTATCATCTCCGAGGTTTCATGGCTTTCGGGCCAAACGACCAATGTTATGGCCAGAATCGCGGCATAATTTGTGATAATGTGCCCATATTGTGCACACATATGTATTATGGGATGGAGACCAATGTTGCAGGAGAAAGTTTTCCTTTTCGACGTACGAAAAATCCATTTTCCATTTTCCGAGCGCCAAAAATGGGGCGTTTTGTGAAGCAACCACCAAATGACAGTTTTAGAATGGTACCACCACATTTTGTAAAAATATTAGACCACCTTACATGGACAATTCCCAACCGGGCAATCTCAAACCTTTCCGTTCACCCTTGGCAAAAAAGACAAATTCCTGCCGAATCGGTAGGAAGTGAGTCCGGTTTGAACTACAGGTACATGATCCGATGCTCATGATTTTTGTTAAAAACCATTTTTAGACTCACAATATGCTGTTTCTTCAGAGATCCAATGCAAGTTTACCGAGGCTCATCCCCTAGCTAAGAACCTCCGTGCCCGCCGTTTTGACCATAGTTTAAAACGGGCATAAAAAGTTCAAAAACGGCCCGATCAATGCAAATCCTTCGTGTGGTGTCTTCTTATGTGACATAGTTGCAAGGAAAAATACCAAACTTGGTATATTGCAAGTGTCTCAAAAAAACCTTCTCAGAAATGACCTATCATCTCCGAGGTTTCATGGCTTTCGGGCCAAACGACCAATGTTATGGCCAGAATCGCGGCATAGTTTGTGATAATGTGCCCATATTGTGCACACATATGTATCATGGGATGGAGAACAATGTTGCAGGAGAAAGTTTTCCTTTTCGACGTACGGAAAATCCATTTTCCATTTTCCGAGCACAAAAAACGGGGCGTTTTGTGAAGCAACCACCAAATGACAGTTTTAGAATGGTACCACCACATTTTGTAAAGATATTAGACCACCTTACATGGACAATTCCCAACCGGGCAATCTCAAACCTTTCCGTTCACCCTTGGCGAAAAAGACAAATTCCTGCCGAATCGGTAGGAAGTGGGTCCGGTTTGAACTACAGGTACATGATCCGATGCTCATGACTTTTTGTTAAAAATAATATTTAGACTCACAATATGCTGTTTCTTCAGAGATCCAATGCAAGTTTAGCGAGGCTCATCCCCTAGCTAAGAACCTCCGTGCCCGCCGTTTTGACCATAGTTTAAAACGGGCATAAAAAATTCAAAAACGGCCCGATCAATGCAAATCCTTCGCAAAGTGTCTTCTTATGTGACATAGTTGCAAGGAAAAATACCAAACTTGGTATATTGCAAGTGTCCCAAAAAAACCTTTTCAGAAATGACCTATCATCTCCGAGGTTTCATGGCTTTCGGGCCAAACGACCAATGTTATGGCCAGAATCGTGGCATAGTTTGTGATAATGTTCCCATATTGTGCACACATATGTATCATGGGATGGAGAACAATGTTGCAGGAGAAAGTTTTCCTTTTCGACGTACGGAAAATCCATTTTCTATTTTCCGAGCACAAAAAACGGGGCGTTTTGTGAAGCAACCACCAAATAACAGCTTTAGAATGGTACCACCACATTTTGTAAAAATATTAGACCACCTTACATGGACAATTCCCAACCGGGCAATCTCAAACCTTTCCGTTCACCCTTGGCAAAAAAGACAAATTCCTGCCGAATCGGTAGGAAGTGGGTCCGGTTTGAACTACAGGTACATGATCCGATGCTCATGATTTTTGTTAAAAATCATTTTTAGACTCAAAATATGCTATTTCTTCAGAGATCCAATGCAAGTTTAGCGAGGCTCATCCCCTAGCTAAGAACCTCCGTGCCCGCCGTTTTGACCATAGTTTAAAACGGGCATAAAAAATTCAAAAACGGCCCGATCAATGCAAATCCTTCGCGTGGTGTCTTCTTATGTGACATAGTTGCAAGGAAAAATACCAAACTTGGTATATTGCAAGTGTCTCAAAAAAACCTTCTCAGAAATGACCTATCATCTCCGAGGTTTCATGGCTTTCGGGCCAAACGACCAATGTTATGGCCAGAATCGCGGCATAATTTGTGATAATGTGCCCATATTGTGCACACATATGTATTATGGGATGGAGACCAATGTTGCAGGAGAAAGTTTTCCTTTTCGACGTACGAAAAATCCATTTTCCATTTTCCGAGCGCCAAAAATGGGGCGTTTTGTGAAGCAACCACCAAATGACAGTTTTAGAATGGTACCACCACATTTTGTAAAAATATTAGACCACCTTACATGGACAATTCCCAACCGGGCAATCTCAAACCTTTCCGTTCACCCTTGGCAAAAAAGACAAATTCCTGCCGAATCGGTAGGAAGTGAGTCCGGTTTGAACTACAGGTACATGATCCGATGCTCATGATTTTTGTTAAAAACCATTTTTAGACTCACAATATGCTGTTTCTTCAGAGATCCAATGCAAGTTTACCGAGGCTCATCCCCTAGCTAAGAACCTCCGTGCCCGCCGTTTTGACCATAGTTTAAAACGGGCATAAAAAGTTCAAAAACGGCCCGATCAATGCAAATCCTTCGTGTGGTGTCTTCTTATGTGACATAGTTGCAAGGAAAAATACCAAACTTGGTATATTGCAAGTGTCTCAAAAAAACCTTCTCAGAAATGACCTATCATCTCCGAGGTTTCATGGCTTTCGGGCCAAACGACCAATGTTATGGCCAGAATCGTGGCATAGTTTGTGATAATGTGCCCATATTGTGCACACATATGTATCATGGGATGGAGAACAATGTTGCAGGAGAAAGTTTTCCTTTTCGACGTACGGAAAATCCATTTTCCATTTTCCGAGCACAAAAAACGGGGCGTTTTGTGAAGCAACCACCAAATGACAGTTTTAGAATGGTACCACCACATTTTGTAAAGATATTAGACCACCTTACATGGACAATTCCCAACCGGGCAATCTCAAACCTTTCCGTTCACCCTTGGCGAAAAAGACAAATTCCTGCCGAATCGGTAGGAAGTGGGTCCGGTTTGAACTACAGGTACATGATCCGATGCTCATGACTTTTTGTTAAAAATAATATTTAGACTCACAATATGCTGTTTCTTCAGAGATCCAATGCAAGTTTAGCGAGGCTCATCCCCTAGCTAAGAACCTCCGTGCCCGCCGTTTTGACCATAGTTTAAAACGGGCATAAAAAATTCAAAAACGGCCCGATCAATGCAAATCCTTCGCATGGTGTCTTCTTATGTGACATAGTTGCAAGGAAAAATACCAAACTTGGTATATTGCAAGTGTCCCAAAAAAACCTTCTCAGAAATGACCTATCATCTCCGAGGTTTCATGGCTTTCGGGCCAAACGACCAATGTTATGGCCAGAATCGTGGCATAGTTTGTGATAATGTTCCCATATTGTGCACACATATGTATCATGGGATGGAGAACAATGTTGCAGGAGAAAGTTTTCCTTTTCGACGTACGGAAAATCCATTTTCTATTTTCCGAGCACAAAAAACGGGGCGTTTTGTGAAGCAACCACCAAATAACAGCTTTAGAATGGTACCACCACATTTTGTAAAAATATTAGACCACCTTACATGGACAATTCCCAACCGGGCAATCTCAAACCTTTCCGTTCACCCTTGGCAAAAAAGACAAATTCCTGCCGAATCGGTAGGAAGTGGGTCCGGTTTGAACTACAGGTACATGATCCGATGCTCATGATTTTTGTTAAAAATCATTTTTAGACTCAAAATATGCTATTTCTTCAGAGATCCAATGCAAGTTTAGCGAGGCTCATCCCCTAGCTAAGAACCTCCGTGCCCGCCGTTTTGACCATAGTTTAAAACGGGCATAAAAAATTCAAAAACGGCCCGATCAATGCAAATCCTTCGCGTGGTGTCTTCTTATGTGACATAGTTGCAAGGAAAAATACCAAACTTGGTATATTGCAAGTGTCTCAAAAAAACCTTCTCAGAAATGACCTATCATCTCCGAGGTTTCTTGGCTTTCGGGCCAAACGACCAATGTTATGGCCAGAATCGCGGCATAGTTTGTGATAATGTGCCCATATTGTGCACACATATGTATCATGGGATGGAGAACAATGTTGCAGGAGAAAGTTTTCCTTTTCGACGTACGGAAAATCCATTTTCCATTTTCCGAGCGCAAAAAACGGGGCGTTTTGTGAAGCAACCACCAAATGACAGTTTTAGAATGGTACCACCACATTTTGTAAAAATATTAGACCACCTTACATGGACAATTCCCAACCGGGCAATCTCAAACCTTTCCGTTCACCCTTGGCGAAAAAGACAAATTCCTGCCGAATCGGTAGGAAGTGGGTCCGGTTTGAACTACAGGTACATGATGCGATGCTCACGATTTTTGTTAAAAATCATTTTTAGACTCACAATATGCTGTTTCTTCAGAGATCCAATGCAAGTTTAGCGAGGCTCATCCCCTAGCTAAGAACCTCCGTGCCCGCCGTTTTGACCATAGTTTAAAACGGGCATAAAAAATTCAAAAACGGCCCGATCAATGCAAATCCTTCGCGTGGTGTCTTATTATGTGACATAGTTGCAAGAAAAAATACCAAACTAGGTATATTGCAAGTGTCTCAAAAAAACCTTCTCAGAAATGACCTATCATCTCCGAGGTTTCATGGCTTTCGGGCCAAACGACCAATGTTATGGCCAGAATCGCAGCATAATTTGTGATAATGTGCCCATATTGTGCACACATATGTATCATGGGATGGAGAACAATGTTGCAGGAGAAAGTTTTCCTTTTCGACGTACGGAAAATCCATTTTCCATTTTCCGAGCGCAAAAAACGGGGCGTATTGTGAAGCAACCACCAAATGACAATTTTAGAATGGTACCACCATATTTTGTAAAAATATTAGACCACCTTACAGGGACAATTCCCAACCGGGCAATCTCAAACCTTTCCGTTCACCCTTGGCGAAAAAGACAAATTCCTGCCGAATCGGTAGGAAGTGGGTCCGGTTTGAACTACAGGTACATGATGCGATGCTCATGATTTTTGTTAAAAATCATTTTTAGACTCACAATATGCTGTTTCTTCAGAGATCCAATGCAAGTTTAGCGAGGCTCATCCCGTAGCTAAGAACCTCCGTGCCCGCCGTTTTGACCATAGTTTAAAATGGGCATAAAAAATGCAAAAACGGCCCGATCAATGCAAATCCTTCGCGTGGTGTCTTATTATGTGATATAGTTGCAAGGAAAAATGCCAAACTAGGTATATTGCAAGTGTCTCAAAAAAACCTTCTCAGAAATGGCCTATCATCTCCGAGGTTTCATGGCTTTCGGGCCAAACGACCAATGTTATGGCCAGAATCGCGGCATAGTTTGTGATAATGTGCCCATATTGTGCACACATATGTATCATGGGATGGAGAACAATGTTGCAGGAGAAAGTTTTCCTTTTCGACGTACGGAAAATCCATTTTCCATTTTCCGAGCGCAAAAAACGGGGAGTTTTGTGAAGCAACCACCAAATGACAGTTTTAGAATGGTACCACCATATTTTGTAAAAATATTATACCACCTTACAGGGACAATTCCCAACCGGGCAATCTCAAACCTTTCCGTTCACCCTTGGCGAAAAAGACAAATTCCTGCCGAATCGGTAGGAAGTGGGTCCGGTTTGAACTACAGGTACATGATCCGATGCTCATGATTTTTGTTAAAAATTATTTTTAGACTCACAATATGCTGTTTCTTCAGAGATCCAATGCAAGTTTAGCGAGGCTCGTCCTCTAGCTAAGAACCTCCGTGCTCGCCGTTTTGACCATAGTTTAAAACGGGCATAAAAAATTCAAAAACGGCCCGATCAATGCAAATCCTTCGCGTGGTGTCTTCTTATGTGACATAGTTGCAAGGAAAAATACCAAACTTGGTATATTGCAAGTGTCTCAAAAAAACCTTCTCAGAAATGACCTATCATCTCCGAGGTTTCATGGCTTTCGGGCCAAACGACCAATGTTATGGCCAGAATCGCAGCATAGTTTGTGATAATGTGCCCATATTGTGCACACATATGTATCATGGGATGGAGAACAATGTTGGAGGAGAAAGTTTTCCTTTTCGACGTACGGAAAATCCATTGTCCATTTTCCGAGCGCAAAAAACGGGGCGTTTTGTGAAGCAACCACCAAATGACAGTTTTAGAATGGTACCACCACATTTTGTAAAAATATTAGACCACCTTACATGGACAATTCCCAACCGGGCAATCTCAAACCTTTCCGTTCACCCTTGGCAAAAAAGACAAATTCCTGCCGAATCGGTAGGAAGTGGGTCCGGTTTGAACTACAGGTACATGATCCGATGCTCATGATTTTTGTTAAAAACCATTTTTAGACTCACAATATGCTGTTTCTTCAGAGATCCAATGCAAGTTTAGCGAGGCTCATCCCCTAGCTAAGAACCTCCGTGCCCGGCGTTTTGACCATAGTTTAAAACGGGCATAAAAAATTCAAAAACGGCCCGATCAATGCAAATCCTTCGCGTGGTGTCTTCTTATGTGACATAGTTGCAAGGAAAAATACCAAACTTGGTATATTGCAAGTGTCTCAAAAAAACCTTCTCAGAAATGACCTATCATCTCCGAGGTTTCATGGCTTTCGGGCCAAACGACCAATGTTATGGCCAGAATCGCGGCATAGTTTGTGATAATGTGCCCATATTGTGCACACATATGTATCATGGGATGGAGAACAATGTTGCAGGAGAAAGATTTCTTTTCGACGTACGGAAAATCCATTTTCCATTTTCCGAGCGCAAAAAACGGGGCGTTTTGTGAAGCAACCACCAAATGACAATTTTAGAATGGTGCCACCACATTTTGTAAAAATATTTGACCACATTACATGGACAATGTACCAACCGGGCAATCTCAAACCTTTCCGTTCACCCCTGGCAAAAAAGACAAATTCCTGCCGAATCGGTAGGAAGTGGGTCCGGTTTGAACTACAGGTACATGATCCGATGCTCATGATTTTTGTTAAAAATCATTTTTAGACTCACAATATGCTGTTTCTTCAGAGATCCAATGCAAGTTTAGCGAGCCTCATCCCCTAGCTAAGAACCTCCGTGCCCGCCGTTTTGACCATAGTTTAAAACGAGAATAAAAAATTCAAAAACGGTCCGATCAATGCAAATTCTTCACGTGGTGTCTTCTTATGTGACATAGTTGCAAGAAAAAATATCAAACCTGGTATATTGCAAGTGTCTCAAAAAACCTTCTCAGAAATGACCTATCATCTCCGAGGTTTCATGGCTTTCGGGCCAAACGACGAATGTTATGGCCAGAATCACGGCATAGTTTGTGATAATGTGCCCATATTGTGCACACATATGTATCATGGGATGGAGAACAATGTTTCAGGAGAAAGTTTTCCTTTTTGACATACGGAAAATCCATTTTCCATTTTCCGAGCGCAAAAAACGGGGCGTTTTGTGGAGCAACCACCAAATGACAGTTTTAGAATGGTGCCACCACATTTTGTAAAAATATTGGACCACCTTACATGGACAATGTACCAACCGGGCAATCTCAAACCTTTCCGTTCACCCCTGGCAAAAAAGACAAATTCTTGCCGAATCGGTAGGAAGTGGGTCCGGTTTGAACTACAGGTACATGATCCGATGCTCATGATTTTTGGTAAAAATCATTTTTAGACTCACAATATGTTGTTTCTTCAGATATTCAATGCAATTTTAGCGAGGCTCATCCCCTAGCTAAGAACCTTCGTGCCCGCCATTTTGACCATAGTTTAAAACGGCCATAAAAATTTCAAAAACGGTCCGATCAATTGTCCCTACCTTGAACTAATGTGAGATTAGTAAATCCAATATTTTGAAATGATACAAGTATTGATAATTAACAACCTAGGAGGATATAACTGAATTTTATAAAAAATTAGAGCCAAAAATCAATTTATTTGGACTTCTTATGAAAAATATACAGAAAAATTAAGAAAATAGAAAAGAAAAAAAAACTTTGCTAAATGGACCAGCAAGCTAGACCAGATCTTATCTACTGCCACCGGTTGCCAAGGCCCATGCCATAGTTAAAAAAAGAAGAGGGAAGGACTATCTTTGGTAAGTCCCAGGCCCAACCAATAGGTAGGAATCATTTATAAAAACGTAGCGCGATTTTAGTACAATGAAGCGGTGGTGGCGGGGTGGTTAGATCCTCTTGTTTAGTTGCAGAGATGCCTGGTTCGAGTCTTGGTGGCACCCCATTTTTTGCGCCATTTATTTGTCAAAGCCCAATTACTAATCGTTATAATAAAACAACTATACAATTACAACACCAAAGTTGTGATGGCGTGGTGGTTGTCCACGTGCTGGCCAGTGCGCTAGGTCCCAGGTTCGATCCCAGTGCCTCCTTTTTTATATTATTATTTCCCAAATAGGTTTAGACACATACACATGCCACATAAGCATAATTGTTGAGGTGGCAAACTAGTTAATTTAATATATATTATTTTAGACAATATGACGATTCAAATTGGTCATAATAGGGTATAAATAAGACTCTAAGCTATATCGTGTAGGTTATGATGATTTCTTATGGTTAAATTACGACGATTTTAACACAAATCGTCGTAATTCTATAGGATTTTGATCTCTCCAAACATCGTATGACCATCTTGTGCGAAATCGTCATAAATCTATGACGATTTAATTCCTCGTCACTATGAGAAGGTCACAAATTAACACATTTCTTGTAGTGGGCCTTGGTGCCGCAGAGCGTTATGTCGTGGCATGGAACGCTGTAGGCGAGCAGGAGGTTAGCTCCAGTGTCGGCAAGAAGATGACGCTAGGCCCCAAGGCCGTTTCCGACATGACCCAGCAGGCAATTGCCTCAATGGTTCGCGCATATGAAGTGAACGAGGTACATAATATTTTTACTCTTTTGTGTATTGAGTATTTTTATTATACATGACCCCTAGTCCCCGAGGTTACTGCCGAGTGAGGAACTTACTCGACTATAAGCTCTAAACTAGAAATCAGCTCTTATTCGGCCATAGGGTTGATCTTGCCTCTGTTGACTATCCCTTTTCTTATGTAGCTTACGCACAATGAGCGCACCAAGGTGTATCAAGCTCTCCTCTAGGAGCATCGCAAGCTCGAACTTGCTCACCAAAAGCTGCAAGTCGAGACTCAAGGCCAAGGTAATTTTCTTACTCGCCATATCTTTATTCGGTGCACCTTTCTCTGTTTCATTTCCTTGATCTTTTCTCACTTTTTTCCCACAGCTTCTGCCCAGTCCACCATTGACGCACTACACTCGCAGATCAGCGAGACGGAAAGTAAGCTCTTAGCAATTATTTGGCTGCTTTGTGTTCATGCTTATCCTTTGCCACTTTTATCCTGATGGATCGAGATAGCCTTGTTATTGCTGACGAGCGATCTATTCCGAATAAGCAGAGAAGCACTAAACAAAACTCCAGAAGGAGCAAGATGAGGTGACTAGGCTGAAAAAAGAAATGGTGGATATGAAGCAGAAGCACCAGGCTGAGGTAAATGGGCTGCGGGAGGAGCTTGCCGAGAAAGATGGCCAGCATGCCGCCAGTGCCGAGAAGACCAAGGAGCTGCTCAATCAGGCCGAGTCGGCGGTTGAGTCAGCTCACCTGGATCTGGATGCCCTCAAAGCCAAGGCAAAGAACTGGCAAAGCAAGCTCGGCTCCATCAATTCTTTCCTCGGTAGTGAGTCCTTACCCTTTTCGCTGTGCTCATTCCTTTGTTTTCTTTTTCCTTGCTTTTCTAATGTTCTTTTGCTTTTGCATAGAATTTTCTTGAGGCTGATATGTTCGCCATACGGGCCATGAAAAGAGTATGAGCCGAATCTGGCGCTCCAGCTGATGCGAGGTGACTATTGATGAGCATCTCGAAGCATTGTTAGAGCGCGTCAAGACCTTCAAATCATGTGGTGTAGACTTGCTCCAATCAGCGATCCATGCGTTCCGAATGCTCTGGCCGGATGAGGATGCGCCCACACTCATCGAGCCTCTGGCTGATAGGCTGCTTCTTACCAAAGACAGGCTGGACCAATGGTGTGAGTCGGCCGGCCGAGTTGCAGCGGACAAATCCCTTTCCTTCGTGCTTTCTTGGTACGAGGACATCAACCTTGATGTTCTTGAACGCATTAGGGCTGAAGGCAAGTGGCTCCATGAGCCTGAGGTAATCAAGAAACGCCAGGAGCAAGCCTACGCCATGATCAAGTATGCTTTGGTGCATGCTTGGTGCGACGGGCCCAACTTCCTCGACCTCGGCGAACCACTTGCTGAGATTGCTGATGAGGAAGGTGCTGATAGCGAGGCCACCGAGTCAGACGACCCAACTCGGAGACCGATGCCCCTGCCTCGGCAAATGCTCTGGGTGATGCTCCTAGCTCCAAGACCGCTCCTCCGAGCCCATCTGCTTCTTAGGCTGATTAGAAAAACACTTTAACTTTGATGAGATCCCCGGTATGCCAGGTACAGATGTAACATACATTATACTTATTTTTGGTGTGTGCCTTTTGATAAGGCTTAAGCTTTGATTTAGCTTTGAATGCGAATTATCCAGGGGCAAGTCCTCGAGCTTCATTTTGTTGTTTCCCCTTTTTCCTTGAATTTGGTTCTTGTCTACCTTTTTTGGCGTTTGACATTAGAGTCTCAAAGTTCTAAAGATTGGGTTAGCGGGTATGAAACTAGAGCACTTGACTTAGGATTATCCGACATAGAAAGCAACATAACCTGTAATGAGTTAGTAAAAAACATATATAGGGTCGATTCGCGTTTCTCCTTTTACTCATCTAGTGTTCATGTTTACTCGTCCTTCATCCTTTCCTCTTGCTTGCCATGAAGCCGTGTTTTCGGACAACAGCATAGTCGAAGAGTTGATTTTTTTTGAGTAAACATTCCTTGTTCCGAGATAAGCTTGAGGTGTTACGCCAGCCGACATATAATAGTTTAAAGGATAAACATAAGGGGCAGTCCCCGAGTCAGTTTTTCTAGTCATACCATTTTATTATCAGCACATAGCCAGCATAAGCGTCCGACATATGAGAGTTCGGGTGATACACACACTGCTTCTCCTAAGTATAGAAAGGGTGAAGTAGTGCCACATTCCATAGTCTTTTGGTCTCATCACCTGACCTTTCTGCCTTGTTCTTTTGTGCTTCGCGAGCATCTATTAGATAATATGAGTCGTTGCGCAATGCTTAGCTTACAATGAATGGTCCTTCCCATGGGGGTGATAGCTTATGCATCCCAGCTGTGCGCTGCACTAGTCTGAGCACCATATCCCCTTCTCGGAAAACACGACGTTGAACTTTCCAGCTATGATAGCGTCGGAGATTTTGCTGGTATATAGCGGATCTGGACAATGCCAATTCCCTTGCTTATTTGAGTAAATCAACTCCATCTTCTCAGGCCTCTTTTACCTCGGCTTCCGAGTATTGTCTTACTCTTGGCGAGTCATACTCTATGTCGGCAGGCAAAACTGCTTCTGCCCCATACACGAGGAAGAATGGCGTATAGCCTGTTGATCGATTCGGAGTTGTCCTTAGAGTCCATAACACTGAGGGTAGTTCCTCTATCCAACAACCAGGTGATCTCTGGAGTGGCTCCATTAAACGGGGTTTTTATCCCGGATAGAACGAAGCCATTAGCTCGTTCAACTTGTCCATTTGATTCTGGATGAGCGACTGATGCTACATTGAGTCTTATTCGGTTTTTCCCACAAAATCGAGCAAAGGATCCTTTGGCGAAGTTTGTGCCATTATCTGTGATTACACTATGCGGGTAACCATATCTCAAGATTACATCTTTCAGGAATGTGACAGCTGTTTTTCCATCCAATTTCTTGATGGGCTTCACTTCTATCCATTTGGTAAATTTGTCAACCATTACTAGTATGTGGGTCATGCCGCCCCTTGCTGGTTTGAATGGTCCTACCATATCCAGGCACCATACTACGAACGGCCAAGTGATCGGTATGGTTTTCAATTCTGATGCTCGTAAGTGTGATTTTGACGCATAATGCTGGCAGCCACTGCATTCTCACAAGTTCATGTGCTTCTTCCAGTGCACTTGGCCAATAAAATCCATGTCAGAATGCCTTGGCTACTAATGCTCTGGATGATGCATGGTGCCCACATTCTCCTTGCTGAATGTCCAACAGTATTTCTTGACCTTTCTCTGGGCTTATACAACGCTACAGTACACTCGTCACACTTCTTTTGTACAACTCCTTGTTGATTATTGTGTATGCTTTTGCTCTTCTTTCAGTTTGTCTTGCCAATATCTCATCGTTTGGAAAAGTTTCATCTTTCAAGTAGTTGAATATTGGTTGCACCCATGCTGGTATCACTGATGCCAGATCTGTTTCTTCATCAATTTCCATTGGCTCAGCCGACATATGTTCTGCCAACATGACCTGAGGAGTCCCCGAGTGTGATTCCTCAACCCCCGAGGTGAGCGGATTAGTCCCCGAGTGACTCGAACCTGCCCCTGAGTCAATATCCATTGGCACAACGTCTGACTCCTGATTCGCTGGGGTAAGCCTGATTGACTCGGATTCTGGTGATGGCTTGATCGATGGTTTTTTGAGATGTTCCAATGCTATTCCTGGTGGTATTGCTTGCCGAGATGAGCCTAACTTGGATAGTACATCCGCTGCCTCATTCTCTGCTCTTGGTATGTGATGGAATTCACACCCGTCAAAGTATCCCGAAATTTGCTGCACATGAAAACGATACAGTGCCATGTTTGCATCCAACACGTCCCAATGCCCAGATACTTGCTGGATAACCAAGTCCGAGTCACCAAAACACATGATCCTTTTGATGCCAATCTCTTTGGCCACTTTTATGTCGTGGACGAGTGCTTCATACTCGGCAACGTTATTGGAAGCAACAAAATGGATCTGTAACACATACTTGAGTTGATCCCTCTTTGGCGATGTGAGCACTATCCCGGCGCCCAGACCCATTTTTGTTTTGGATCCGTCAAAATGCATCTTCTAGTAATTCTGATCTAGCAGTGGTGGTTCATATTGCATTTCCATCCAATCCACGAAGAAATCCGCTACGGCTTCAGATTTGATTACATCTCGCCTATCATATTGTGGAGTATATGGTGCTAGCTCTATGGCCCATTTTGTGACTCAGCCACTGGAATATTTGCTGCCCAATAATCCGAGATAGGTGCCTCACATATTACCCGGATTGGGTGTTCTTGAAAATAATGCTTCAGCTTCTTTGCTGCCATATATACCCCATATGTCATTTTTTGGTAATGGGGGTAATTTTCTTTGATATAGAGAGCACGTCGCTCAAGTAATAAACTGGCCTTTGGACTGATTTTCCCTCTTCTTCATGTTCATCCACTATTACTGCACTTACAACTCTGTTGGTTGCGGCGACATAGAGCAACATTGGCTCTTTTGATAGTGGTGATGCTAATATTGGTGTTGTTGTCAACATCTTTTTGAGTTCCTGAAAGCGCTATCATCTTGTTGTGTCCATGTGATTTGTCTGATTTTTTCATCAGTTGATATAGTGGTAGGGCTTTTTCACCTAGCCGACTAATAAATCTGCTCAACGAGGCCAGGCATCCTGTGAATTTCTGGACATCATTGAGGGTTTTTGGCAATTCCATTCTTTCGATGGCCCTTATCTTTGTCGGGTTAGCCTCAATTCCTCGGCTGGATACAAGAAATCCAAGTAACTTTCCAGCCGGGATGCCAAATGTGCATTTTTCTGGGTTAAGTTTTATCCGGAATCTTCTTAATTTTGCGAATGTTTGACGCAAGTCCTCGATTAGAGTATGACTTTGCTTGGTTTTTATCACCACGTCATCGACGTATACTTGAACATTTTTGTCAAATTGATCTTGCAAGCATCTTTGCATGCATCTTTGATATGTTGCACCTGCATTTCTCAATCCGAATGGCATGGTACGATAGCAATAAGCCCCATACAGGGTGATAAAAGCTGTCTTTATTTGATCACTCGGACTCATTGGTATCTGGTGGAAACCAGAATACGCGTCCAGAAATGACAACAACTCACACCCAGCAGTAGAGTCTATGACTTGATCGATCCGTGGAAGGGGAAATGGATCTTTTGGACACGCCTTATTGAGGTTCGTGTAATCAATACACATGCGCCACACCACTGCCACGTTCGGGTCATCCTTTTTCTTCTCGACCAAGACTGGATTTGACAACCAATCCGGGTGCAGTACTCCCATGATGAATCCATCGGCTCAAAGCCTGGCTATCTCGGCAGCTATCACTTTCCTCCTATCTTCAGCGAAGTGGTGGAGGGGTTGCTTAACCGGCTTGGCATCTGAGCTTACATGAAGAGAGTGCTCAGCCAGCTCCCTCGGAACTCCTTGCAGATCCTGTGTGGACCATGCAAAGATATCCCGATTCTCACAGAAGAAGCTAGTGAGCTCGCTTTCCTATTTGTCAGTCAGCCCAACCCCAATGGTAACTGTGCACTCTGGGAAAGTCTCGTCCATTTGTACCTTCTCGGTTTCCTTGGTAGCTTGGAATGACACACTTCCATGCAGGTTAGTAAGTGTTGGCATGGACATTTGTGCGGCTTTGGTCAATGCTGCCACTTCCATCATTTGATGCTTTTCCTGCGCTATGACCAGTGAATCGGCCAGCGAAGATCTGGCTGAGGCACAAGCAATAGACCTTTTGTAATCTCCTTCGACTGTGATAACTCCACATGGACCTGGCAGTTTCATATTCAAGTAAGCAATGTGAGGAGGAGCCATAAACTTTTCCATAGCCGTCCTACCGAGTAAGGCATGGTATGGGCTGACCAGGTCGACCACCTCGAACTCTATGGCTTTAGTGCGACAATTCTCTCTGTTGCTGAATAAGACGTTGACCCAGATCTTGCCAATTGAATCACAGGACAATCTCGACACAATGCCATGGAAAGTTGTCTTAGTCGGCTCTAGCATTTTCATAGTAATGCCTGACTTGAGCATGGTATCCTTGTACATATGTCGATGCTATTGCCATCATCGATCAATACCTTGGAAAATTTCACATTGATATCAGGGCCCATGAAAGTTGGATCCAAAACCAGAGCATAACCTCCTGGTGTTGGCATGATCTTGGGGTGATCCTTTATGCTCCAAGTTATTTTCTGCTTAGATCAATGCATGTACTTTGGGATTGCCGGCATTGTGGCATTCACCTCCATCATCCGTCTCTGCTGACTCTTTTTGTCATTCGGCTCTGTGACAAAGACGACATAGCTCTGGTGATGTTCTATGTACTCATTTCTGGTTCCATGGCCGACATGAGCGTCGTCACCCCTTGGGTTATGCACCTGGTTCACAGCTTCTCTTCTTTCTTGATTATGATACTTTGGCTGCCTGTTCTCGTATCTATGCTCAGCTCCAACAACCTGAGCATTTCCTCCTGTGAGTGGTGGAGGGGGAGGTGGTGGTAGCTGCTTACTCGGTGAATCCACTCTATCTCCTTTATGAAACCAAGTGCATTGCCTTGTTGTGTGATTGGCTGGCTTACTCGGACTTAGCGTATGAAACTTGCACGGTTGGTCCAACATCATCTCATACGTATATTTATGCCTGTACTTATATGGCTTTCTTTGTTCGTATGGCTTTTTGCCATCATTCTTTGGCACCCACTGTTGTTGTCCACTTGTCTTTTGACATTGGCTACTTCTAGCATCTGGATGATCCTGACTCACGGCCACAACCTGAGTCTGGCATTTCAACTCTTCTTTTCCTTCTATATACAGCTCTTTCCTGGCGCCTTTGCAATCCAGCAGTGTCATAGATTTGAGTCTCAGTCATCCCGCCTGCGGACATGAGCAGAGGCTGAGTCGGATCTCCTAACGCATACGAGTCAGCAATCCTTATTGTTTCTGCCAAGCTTGCCGACATATCTCTCTGTAACCTTTGCCATAACACACTTCCATGTCTGCATCCTTGTGCAAACCAAGCGATATCCTGAGACTCGATTACTCCTTCGCAAGAGTTACGCATTGTGCACCATCTTGTAAGGAATTCTCTGTCTGTCTCATTCGGCCTTTGCTTGCACATTGCTAGCTGTCGTGGGTGATTCGGCCTCTTGTAGGTGCTTGTGATATTTCTCACAAAAGCATCCTGAAAATCGATCCAGCTATTAATGCTTCCGGGTGGCAAGTTGTTCAGCCACACCTGTGCTGGTCCTTCTAGCATTTGCGGCACATATTGCACTGCCCATCTCAAATTTCCCTGCCCGATTTTCATAGCAGTTCCATAATCTATGAGCCAGTCTTTTGTCTTTGTGCTTCCATCGTAAGTTTTTGTTCCTCTGGCCAGCTGAAAATTTGGTATAGGTGGCTCCTTCATGATCCTCGGGCCAAAACATGGTGGACCCTGTGGACCTTGCAACTCGATCAGTTCTGCCATCTTTATTTGATCAAGTTTTAGCCTTGCATCATCCGGCTGAAGGTTTCTGCCTCCGAGTCTAGCTCACATTGCTTAGTATGTGTGATTCGGCAATTCATATCCGTCATTTACCATCGTCGATTAACCATCATTGTGTCTGTTTGCGTTCGAGTCTGCAGGTTGCTATACTGCTTTTCCCGCGCTTTGCTGTCTTCTTTTGGGTTGAGCTGGAGCATTATTCGGAGCTGGATTTCCTCCTCCTGCCGAGTGAGATCCACGCCTAGGTTGAGGCACAAATTTTTTCCCTCCATTGTCATTCCTTTGTCCTGCTTGCCTTTCTGGGCCTGCATTTTCCTGGTTCTCATTTCCCTGAACATTATTCCTTCTTGTTTCTTATGCACGTGCTGGATTTCCCTGAGGCACTGCCGGGTCATAGGTGATCATTTGCTTGTTCCTCCCTGAGTCCACACTCTTTTCTTTTATCTGTCTTGGCCCCACTCCGGGTGAGGAAGCTGTATGACCTACTGATCTTGCCAGGATAGGAGTCGTCGAGTGAACCAGCTGTGATCTCCCAGCTATACCCGGATTTGACCTATAGTATGCTTCATTCGGCATCCCTGCTGCTCTTACCAGCTCGTTGACTCGCTCTTGTTGCCTTTTCTTTGCTTCACCCGTCAAATGGGGGAGCTCTGCCATTGCATCTTCTGCGGCTCTCAGGTTCGCTGCTGCAGTGTTATATGTTGGCAACATGGCTGTTTTGTTGCTATTTTCTGGTGTTAACTTCGACGTTGCATCTGCCAGCTCCTCATTGAGGTTTCTCCCTCTTAACCTTGTTGCATCAAGCCGGGTCTTTGCGCCCTTGACTTGATTTGCCGAGTTGAGCTCTCAGATAGTGATATCCACATCTTGCTGTAACTGCGCTAACTCCTTTGCCTTCTCCGGAACCTTTATCCTAGCCTCCTCTAACTCGGCTTGCGCACGTGTCGGATCAGCTGCTTGCACTACTGGCTCTGCCAGCTTGTCTATCGCCTCTTGCAGTTCTTTGGCTCTCTTACTTCTAGCTACGTTCTCTGGCTTTTCTAGCGGTGCCTTTGCTGTTCTTGCAGCCCTTGGCGTTTCCTCTTGATTTCCTCCCTCAGGATCCTCATTCACTACGAGAGCTACGGGAGGTGCTGCTGGGTTAGGAGTTGTCATCATAACCTCAACGGACACGAGCTGATGAAGTTTTCCTGCGGCAGGAACCGCAGGTGGATCCGGCGCCAGTATGACACGCTCCGGACACGCGCGCTCCTCGCGAACCACAACGTAGACCTGGTGCTCGCCGAACTTGATGAAGTGACCGCCCCTAGGGAACGGTTTGGTCCCGAAGCATCCTGCATTGTCGCTGATGAAGTTGAGCGCTCCAAACCTCTGGATGAGACCGGAGTATACGCGCTCGCCGGTCTTGGCGATGATGTTGCTCGTCCGGATGAAGACTCCATCAAGCATCTGCTTCTGCCCCACGGTGGGCGCCAACTGTCATGGTGGTGTCACGTCAGATGCCATGGGTAGGCTTAAGTTGGGGGCCGAATGGATGCTTGTGGTAACCGGGGAGGGAGGGCACGGTCTAGCCATGCACGAAGAACAAGATGAACTCTCCACACTTAGGAATTTTATTGAAGGTTTACAGATGTTCCTAGAGCTGTATGAACTAGGGTTCAGTGCACTGGTTCCCTACTAGGTTCAACCTTCTCTAACCCTAGCTACCCCCCTCCTTATATAGGCGATGGATAGCTAGGTTACACCCCTTTGGGTCCTAGGGTTACTGTTTGGATCTTGGTATTTACTGTAAGGGCCGGGTCATGGGCTTGCTCTAAGCCCAGTGGCCCAGTCCATAAAGCTAGACAGCTAACGGTCTTCATGTATGTCGCCTCCAGTTCCTTTGGCGTCATGCAGTAACTTTGTACGTCAACCCTTGATTTAGGCGTCACCCGGCTCCTTTCGTGTCACCCAGCGTCGCCCTTCTCTTTTGATCGTGCTTTACTATGGTCCCTCCTAAACCTCACTCGGAAAGGTGCCACGCGTCCTATCTGACTCGGCCCTTCCTCGTGAGACTCGGCTCGTTGGTTCCTGCAAGATTAACATATTTGTCCTATACGGGCCGACATAGTTTCTATGTCGCCCGCACACGACTATCTTACCCGGTCGTCCTTAATCGGCCTAGTTCTTTCTTCACTCGGCGTAAGCCAAGCTGGACAATGTTTTACCCCTCGTGACCCTATCGGGGGTTATTGATAGCGCTTGACAAGGTGGAAGAGGTTGAAGTAGATTCCCCAGTAACGACACCAGAAAGCTTGATGGCGCCTAGTGTAACATCCCAAAAATCATGATTTATAAAGTTTGCACATCATGCATGCATTCATAAGCATTTGGCTATTTTCAAACAAGAATTCAAAATCAGAAACCATTTGTATGCCTATTATTGTTAACTAGAAAGGCAATGGTTCTATTTTTCCTTTTCAAGATATGAGGTTGCCTTGGTTTGACCAGTGAAGATTCAAAGTGAATACAAGCTCACACAAAAAAATTCAAAACAAAGTTCAAGCATAAATCAATTATTTTCCTATTATCTTTATACTAATAAAGGCATGGTTTTATTTAATTTTCAATGGACCAAAATACTTTGGAATAATCATTAGTGTTTTATACACAAATATGTGCTTTGTTCACACTACAAAAATTCAGAGGAGGTTTGATTTCGAACTCATTTGAAATTGGATTTAGAAAATCAAATCAGAAATAGAAAAGGATAAAAGAAATAGAAAAAGGCCGGCGCCACCTAATCAGCCCAGCAGCAGAAGCACCCACAAAGCCCACCCGGCCATTTCCCCTTTTCCCCTCTTTCTCACCATGCCGCGCCGCAGCCACTTGCTGACAGCGCGACCCCACTACCACCTCAGCCTTCTTCCCTAAATCTCACCCGCGGACTACGTCGCCGCTGTCGTTGCTGCCGATAATGGCACGGCGTAATTAGCCATGAATTTGCAGGTGTTTCCTGTCACACTGCTACCTACTTAAACCCCTACACCCCACGGTCATTTCCCCCCACATAGCACACCCTCTCCGCCACCGGGCTGCCGACAATTCGATTTGAAAACGCCGCTGCCGACCGACTTCGGTGAGCTATTCCGGCCAACTCAAGCCGCCCCTTGCTCTCTGCTACTCACTACAGTACTCCCCTTGCTCGTGCGCTTCGCCTAATGCCTCTGGTTTGCCTGCTCATGACCCAGGTCGTCATCTTCATCGAGCTCCATGAACGGCAGAAGCGCCGCTCTTGTCCGGTGAAGGATATATGTAAAATCCGAGCGCCCCTTGCCTTCTGCCTACCCCTGTCGTGTTCACCTAGACCCTATGCACCTCCTAATGCTCCTGGTTTGTGCTAGGGAGATCGAGAGCATCGTCAACTTCTCCGCCACCACGTGCCCGACGCTTCCAGCAACTCCGACGAGCCCTAGCCACTGCTACAGCATGCCCCCGCCCCAACCGCGACCACGTTGAACTTCCTCGTGCACTCGCGAGTCTAGTAAGCAAAACCGCAACCCCCAGCCCCCTCTGTATTCGCCGGACCGTCGCTGACAGTAGCGCCGCCGCCAGTGCCATTCGTGCCGCCAATTTCTGGTCGAGTGGATCTGGTCCATCGGATCTGGATCTAGTGGTTAAGATTAGAAATAGAACGAAGGGGTACGAGCAGATCTGAGCCGCGGGATTTAGTTAGATCTAATGGCACAGACGCGTGATCCAGAGCGAACCTGTACGGGCCAATCAGATGCGTCCACGTGTCTGGGTCTTTGTTTTAAATTTTGTTTTTGAATCTATTAGTTATACAAACTTGTAAATTCAATAACTTTTGTTCTGTTTATCCAAAAAATACAAATAATATATCATTGGAATAACAAAAATAAATCCTACACATCTGTAGGCTTGGTTTTGTATTTTGCCTCTTTTAAAATAGAATTTTATGCAGAGACATTTGTATGCTTATTTTGTGTATAAAAATTATTTAGAAAATGTTTTAAAGGTTATTTTGAGTCTATTTAGTCTATAAAAGTTTAGTTTAATGTTTAGTACTGCTTACTTGTCTTGTTTGGTTTGAGAAAAATCATCACATAGCATTTGCATGCATTCATATATTTTTGATTGAATTATTTGAATGTAAATTGGTGCTATCATTTTATGTGTAGATTTTGGTGCTAGTGGTGATTGTGATTTTGAGGATTTTTGCTACTCCCCCAACTACCAAGGCAAGTGGTGCTTCATATTTTTGTCCCAATATTTTGACTATGCACTAGTGATATTTTGTATAGGGATTGCATGATATTTTGCTAAGTATTTATATGCTATGCTTGGGAAATCCTAGTAGTTGTAGACTTGTTAGAATTTTGCTAAGTTAAGATACTTACTATATTACTATGCTTAGCCTAGCTAGTAGCAAACAAGGGTGAAATATATTCATGCTATGGAAAAATATTGTTAAGTCTTTGACTTGTGTTTTGCTTAATAAAACAACTAAGTGAATGAATCACCTGGGTGGAATGGTATGTTTGGATTATGTTGAGTGGTTACACAAAGCCCATATCTATGGTCTACCTTGTGTATCACACTTGTGGAAAGCCACCCAGGAATAAAGGGATTTGAGATAATTAGTGTTTAGAAGCTTCTAGTGCAACCACATGGCAAATGGGCTCTGCCTTGATCATATAGGTTGCAATAACTTAGCCAAATTGTAACATTCCAAAAATCATTATTTCAAAGTTGCATATCATTCATGCATTCACAATCATTTTATGTCATTTTTTCAAAAACAGAAACTTTGTGATCTGTTATTTTATGCAAACAAGGCAATAGCCTTAATGCCACTCTCTAATATGAGAATATTTGTTTTGACCAGAAAAGAATTGATCATATGATTGATTGATATTTTCCAAATATTGGACAAAGATTTTCAAAACAAAACATGAATTTAAAACCATTCATATGTCTTTATTAAATAAGTGATAAAGGCATTGTTTATTTTAAATTCCAATGGGACAAAGTAATTTGAGTGAGCAACTTTGTTCTATAGCCAAAAAGGTGCAAGATTTACTTTACAAAAATTCAGAACCCATGTGAAAAACATTTGAAAAACATCCCTGAAAATCAAATTAGAAAAAGAAAAGAGAAAATAAAAAAATAAAAATAGGCGCTACCATTTGAGCCCAGCACTAGAAACAGACCAGTAAGCCCACCCGGGCCATTCCCCCTCTACCCCCTCTCTCACCCGCGCGAACCTTACACTACAGCCACTGACGCTAGGCCCTTCTCCACATCATCGTGGTCTCCCCCAAATCATCACGTGCAGACGCCGCTCCGCCATTACCTCCCTGCAGTGACGCAACGAATAAATCCGGCTTAATTCCCATTGATTCGCCGCATGAATGCCGCCCCTGCTCCGGATACAAAACCCCCTCCCCACCCCGCACATTTCCCCTCACTCCACTCGCTCGGTCCGCCACCAGGCTGCCTCTATTTCGCTAAGCACCACCGCTGACTGAGCGAACTCCAGCGAGGTATTCCGGTAATCCTCATTCTCGCGCCCACTCCTCAATCACTCTGGGATGATCCTGTTTCATGAACACCCTCTCATACCCTCGGTTCATCTGATTGTGACCCAAAACGTCGACTTCGACGAGCGCTGTGAACACCCGACGCCGTCTCCGACTCCGACAAAGAATTTCGGTGAGGTTCGACCACCCCGCGCTTTCCCCTTGACCCTATCGAGTTTGCCTGAACATTGTGCACATGCTGATAACCTTGGTTTGTGCTAGGGTGGCCAGAATCGTCGCCTTCATCGCCGTCCGAGCAAACCCGATGCTGTCTCCAACTCCTACGAGCCCCAGCGACCTCTACAGCACGCCCCCACCCATGCCATCAACACCTTAGGCACCCTCGAGCCTTCGCAAGTCTGGTAAGAGCCTCTGCTAACCCCAGCCCCCTGATGTCGCTGGAACACCACTGACCGCCGCATCACCGCCGCCAGGCTATGGTCGAGTAAGCCAGCACCGTTAGATCTAGATCGTAGGGTGCAGACTAGAAGCTGATCGAAACATTTTCTTTAGATCTGGTGCGTTGGATCTGATAAGATCCAACGACACGGAAGCGTGATCCACGCGAAGCGGTACGCACCAATCAGGAAGCGCCGCGTGGCCTGTGGTTTATTTAAAAAGACAGAAACATTTCTATTATATGTTCAAACTTGCAAAATTCGTAACTTTTGATCCACATGTTCAAATTTTGTAAATTTTATATCATTGGAATCAGGAGAAAGAATTCTATCCAACCATACACTTTTTTTAATAAATTGCTTCTGTAAAATTGATTGTTTTTGCAGAGACATTTGTAGGCCTATTTTGAGTATATAAATTATTTGGAAAATGTTTTAAAGATCAAATTAAGTTTAATTAGTGTATAAATGTTTAGTTTAGTGTTCAGTAATGTTTCACTTGTCTTGCTTGAATTGTAAAAATCATCACTTGTCATTTGCATGCATTCATATATTTTTGCTTGTTTATTTTGATGTGTGAAATTGGTGTTATCATTTTATGTGTAGATTTTGGTGCTAGTGGTGATTGTGACTGTGAGGATTGTTGTTACTCCCCCAACTACCAAGGAAAGTGGTGCTTCATATTTTTGTCCCAATGTTTTTACTATGCATTAGAAATATTTTGTATAGGGCTTGCATGAATATTTTTGCTAAGTATATATATGCTATGCTTGGGAAATCCTAGTAGTTGTAGGATTGTTATAATTTTCTATAAGTTAAGATACTTGATATTGTCATGCTTAGCCTAGCTAGTAGCAACCAAGGGTGGAATATATACATGCTATGGAAAAATATTGCTAAGTCTTTGACTTATGTTTTTGCTTAATAAAACAACTAAGTGAACGAAACACCTGGGTGGATTTGTAATTGCTTGGTGGTTTTTGATTGAGTGGTTACACAAGGCCCATTTCTATGGTTTACCTTGTGTACCTCACTTGTGGATTACCACCCAGGAACAAAGGGATTTGAGATGCCAAATGTTAAGAAGCTTCTAGTGCAGCCACATGGCATTATGGGCTCTACCTGGATCATATAGGTTGCAATAACTTAGCCAAATGGACAGTTGGTAGTAGGGTATGATAGGTTTGGAGCGCGTCCATTCTGGTCTAAGGGAAGGATTCTGAAAGATCCTGTCTTGGTGAAAATCAAGTCTTGTGGGGAAAGTGCACCACCTCTGCATAAGGAATAAACTAAGTACTTAGCCGTGTCCCCGGTGATGGACAATTTGAGCATCAAGACATGGAAGCTATCAAGAATCTCCTCATCCCAATTTTTCTAAGTTAAAACTTGTGGTTAAACAACGGTGAAGGTTCAACAATTTCTATTTGTGTTTCCTTGGGAGTTTTTGCCAAACAAAAACTTAGTGTTTTCAACTGATAGGTATATTTTGAGCAAAGCAAGCCTAAGCTACACTTAGCCAAATTCATGTAGTAACTATATGCTAATATTCTACTAAGGTATCACTTGCCAATACTATTCCAATGTATTGACCCACTGCGGTTGTAACTTGTGATGTTGTAGGTTACACTGATGATGATTAGGGGTTATGAGTCTACACTCAACATGCTTGCCTGTGGCACATGAAGATGAAGACTTTTATTTATATTGTTAAGTTAAACTCTTGTACTAGCCTATGGCTATGGATTTGTAAAAGACTATGTTATCTCTGGAAGGACGATGTAATAATGACCTTTTTCTATGTACTTCATCTTAAACTTTGGATGCTAGCAATTGATCCAGGGAATAGCATTGCAATCACAGGGATCTTTACCTTTATAAAGGTGGGATCTTACACAAATGGACAGTTGGTGGTAGGGTGATAGGTTGGAGCGCGTCCATTCTGGTCTAAGGGAAGGCTTCTGAAAGGTCTCGTCTTGATGCATGTCAAGTCTTGTGGGGAAAGTGCACCACCTCTCGAGAAGGAAAATCTAAGTACTTAACCGTGTCCCCGGAAAAGGACAATTGAGCATCAAGACACTGAAGTTATCAAGGATCTCCTCATCCCAATTTCTAAGTTAAAAACTTGTGGTTGAACAAGGGTTAAGGTTCACCAATGTCTATTGGTGGTTCCTTCAGAGTTTTTGTCAAACAAAAACTTAGTGTTTTCAACTGATAGGCAAAACCTATTTTGAGCAAAGCAATCCTAAGCTACACTTAGCCAAAATTCATATAGAAGCTAGAAACTATTATTCTACTAAGGTATCACTTGCCAATACTATTCCAATGTATTGACCCACTATGGCTGTAACTTTTGATGTTGCAGGTTACTCTGATGAGGATTAGGGTTATGAGTCTACACTCAACATGTTTGCCTGTGGCACATGAAGATGAAGACTTTACTTTATTTTTTTAAGTTGAACTCTTGATCTAGCCTTTGGCTATGGAGTTGTAAAAGACTATGTTATCTCTGGAATGACGATGTAATAATGACCTTTGTTTATGTGTACTTCATCTTAAACTGTGGATGCTAGCATTTGATCCAGGGACTAGCATTGCAATCACAGGGACCTTTACCTTTACAAAGTTGGGTTCTTACAGATGGTATCAGAGCACTATGTTCCTGTAGGATTATGACCCTAGGTTGGATTAGACTAAGAAATCACTAAGGAAAAATTTCAACACTTTGAAAAAAATCCACACTTGTCTTTTCTTCTCGTAAACTTTTCTAATCGTCTTTATCATCTCAATTTGTAGATGAACTCCATCAAAGAAGCCGTCAGGAAGGGACCACTCATGACCATGACTTTGGAGTGTGAGACTGAATTTCCCAAGGCACTCAAGAACCTTATGGTTACCATGGGGATACATGGTGCAGCTGTGTACAAGGGATTCCCTGTGATGGATGAAGGAGAAGAGTATTGGTGGGTGCAACTTCACTTGTACAAAAACAAGGAAGACCGCCACAAAGAATCAGGATTCTGCATGGTCGCCAACTCTGAAATGCACACAACACTCTTTGAATCTGTAAGAAATGCAGCTTGGAATGCCATCAAGGAGCTTGGTGATAGACTCAAGTGTAGAATGCTCAATACTCAAAATGACCTTAGAGAAGAGAAGAAGCATACCCAAGACTTAGAGACTACCAATCAACAACTAAGGGAAGACATCGTAGACTTAATATGGGAGTCTTGTGAACAAGATAGACAGATTGCCACTAAGGATGCCCTGATAGCTATTTTGTCTAGTGAGTGAGAATTGTAACGTACTCCGTTAGTTGGACCACCACACTTGTCGTTTCACTTCAAAAATTTGTCTAAGTTATGTTGAACATTGGTGTTTGTAATGGATTTGTGTATGCCATGACTTGTGTTTGTTGTTAAAAGATGTGCTTGTGTTATTTTGTCTTGTGAATTTCCTATACTTGTGTTGATTCTAACCTTTCTCTATCTTATAAAAATAGATGCCTAACGTTGTTATCAGCACGGACGAGGAGTTCAAGGGAACTCGTTTTGGTACTCGTCTCATTGAGCTCACTAGTGTGCTCAACCTTCCACTTCCTAGTATCACGAAACTTCAGCTCACCAAGTTTGAGAGGAAGGACCTATGGGGCTTCAGAGTCACACAGCCGGGACGCCAGGCAGAGCCACCCATGGAGGCTATCACTTTCAAGATGATGCATGATAAAAAGGAGAGAGGCTTATATGTAGTCATGCATGAGTTATTTGGACGCCTGGTAGGGAGGCACTCCACTGAGCTTAGAGGTCTCTACTTTCACCCGTTCGGGAGATGCAACGAGGAGGGTGAGGATGTAGAGTACGACGACGCTACTAGAGAGACGATGGAGCCAATTCGTTTGTACCTTCAGGACCTAGAGGGTCTTATTAGAAACCTTGATACTGATAGGACCAACGTCATGCTTAGCAATGATGAGCTCCAAGTTCAGCTGCGGGAGAAGGACAAGCTCTTTGTGGAGCAAGACGAGATCATCAAAGATATGGAGACCAGATTTTAGAGCCATGACAAGAAGTTCAAGAGCCAGGAGAAACGAGTCTAAGACAGGAACAAGAAGATCAGGGAGATGAAGGATGAGTTAGAGGCTAAGGACTTCAAGCTTGAGCACCAGCAGGGAGTGATCGAGAGGCTTTGCTCACAGAAGAGGGCCCTCAGGGCCAAGATTGAGGCCTTGACCACTAGTGTCGAGGAGTACAAGGCCACCATGGAGAGTGCAGGTCTTGATCTTGTTGACGAGGAGGTCGACATGGAGGAGTAGTGTAGACTACTCAACTATCTTTTCATTTACCATACTTTCATTATTGAGTAGCAATGACCATCCAACATGTGGATGGCTTGCTATGGTGTGTTTGCATTTTCAAAACTTGTTGTTATGTCGTTTAAAACTTTATGTCGTTTAAGCTTGGTTATTATGATTGTTTCTATGTGATGTATTATGCATGATAAGCATCTATGGGTATCTCATTCTTATCCTTATTGAAACCACAGATGCCTCCCCGTCGTGCCAACCCCAACCAATACAGCAACAAAGTCACTCCCGAGATGCAGCAGTTGATGACAGCACAAGCTCAACTGATGCAGATGATGACGCAGTTCATGCAGAACCAGAATCAGAATAATAACAACAACAATAACAATAACAACAACAACAACAACAATCAGAATAATCCTCCAGGATTTAACATGCTCACCAGATTTCTGAGACTAAGGCCGGCAAAGTTCTCAGGAACCACTGATCCAATGGCAGCCAATGACTGGTTACGTTCAGTGAATAAGGACTTAGTGACTGTTGGCTGCACCGACGAGGAAAAGGTCAAATTCGTAGCACATCTGCTTGAAGGGCCAGCAACAACATGGTGGGATAATTTTCAGATCACCACTCCCCTTGAGGATGTGACTTGGTCTATCTTTGAGGATGGATTCCGTACAACTCACATCTCATCCGGAGTGATGAACTTGAAGAAAAAGGAGTTCCACAACCTGAAGCAGCGTCATCGCAGTGTGGCTGAGTACATTGAGGAATTCAACAATCTGGCGTGTTATGCACCGGATGAAGTTGATACTGATGCTAAGAGGAAGGAGAAATTCCTCGAAGGACTTAATGATGAGTTGAACCTGCAGCTGCCAGTTGCCTATGTTCCAACCTATCAATCACTTTGTGACAAGGCTACCATCTTGGAAAACAAGATCAAACAGGTTGAGGGCAGAAAGAGGAAGCACAGCTTTGATAAGCACAGCTCGGGGTCATCTCAGAAACGTTCCCATCATGAGGATAGTGGAAGTTCTGGATTCCACAAGCATGGGAAGTACAACAACCACCACAACTAGAACCGTCATCATGACAACAAGCATCATCGTAGTCATGATAATGACAATTACAAGAATCACAAGAGTGGACACAAGAGCCACCACAGTGGAAGTGGTAGTGGAAGTTAGCCTGTAAAGAAAGATCTCAGTCAGGTTGAATGCTTCAAGTGTAAGAAGATGGGGCACTATGCTAATGAGTGACAAGAAAAGAAAGTCAAACGTGCCAACAAGCCCAATCCCTTACAAAAGGGACAAGTGAACCACATCAATGTGGAAGAAATATATGAAGAATGTGATGCTGTGGCTGGTAAGTTCAAACTCAATTCTATTCTAGCACTTGTTCTTTTCGATACTGGCGCATCACATTCATTCATATCAAGAGCATTTGTTGATGAAAATCGATTTCCAACTGAAAATATTGGATGTCCTATAATGTCACATCCCAAAATTTTCCAAATTTTGAAATCTGAAAAATAAATAAACAAAATAAATAATTGTTGAAATTTAAGGTGAGAAGAAACTTTTTGGTTCCGAATGGAAACATAAAAACCTATTCTGGTCCAATAGAATCCTAAAGGGATTTAAAAAGATAAATAAATAAATAAATAAATAAAGTTATAATAGTTGGAATCACCATTTTTGGATCTTTAAATAAAAATATATGGTTTTCATAAACAAAGTAGAAATAATAAATAAGGACTATTTTAAAGAGCCAAATTAAATCTTGGCCAAGCATTTAAAATAAAATATTTCTATTTGATAAAAAGAGTAAAGGATTATTTAAATAAAATAATAAGGATTTATTAATATCCAAATTTTATTTAAGTAAAGGCTTTTTCCATTTTAAATAAACACTAAAACTTGTTAAAGTATTTTGAATAAAAATTCCAAGTGTTTTATATTTTCAAATAAAACCTACTGAAAGGGTTTTGGTAAAAATTTAGAAAGTCAAATAGAGTTTTAAGCATATTTGAATCCTATTTGAAATAAAGACCAAAGTCTATTTATTTAATTTTTTAATAAATAATAAATCCTAAAAATAATTGTTCTATTTTGGACTTTGGAATATATTGTTAAACAGAATTAAAATTCACCCAAAGTTTGGTGGTGATTTGAATTCATTTGGAGTTTGAATTGTTTGAAATAAAATCAAAACAGAAATTCCAAACAGAAAAAGAAAAGCAATCAGTATAAAAAAATGAAACTAAACCCATCTGGCCCAGCCCAGCAAGCCCAGCAGCGCAGCCCACCTGCTCCCCCTCTGGTGAAACGTTTTTCACTCAGAAAAGAACCCACCCCGTCGCTGACAACAGGACCCCACGTCCACTCCCTCTCTCTCGCTGACGAAGCTGCCCCACACTGCCCTGTCATCATCTTCAACCCACAGACCCCGCCCCCAGTTCGTCACTGCCGTTTCTGGCGTAAATTCGCATTGAATCAAGATTAATTCGCCCAGCCAACACACAGGATAAATGCGCCTCCCTCCCCTCTTCCATTCCCCCCAAACATCGCCTCCTCTCTGCCACCAGGCTGCACGGATTTCTCCACGCAACCCCACTGGCTCCGACGAGGTCCAGTGCCAATTCCGGCGACGCCTGACCGTACCCTGCCCCCTTGTGCACGCGAGACTACTCCCTAGACTAGTGCGCATCTACCGATGGTTCCAGCTTGGCCGCGCTTGCCCCAGAGCATCAGCAAGGACGAACTCTGAACATCACCGACGCCTGTCACCTCTCCGGCGACCCCTCCTCGTAAGTACCAACCACCCTTGTTCCTCTCGATGACACTCCTGTGATCACCATGCTTGCCCGCATCTAATGCCCCCTCCTGTTTGCCTCGGCATGACCTGCAGCCCCGCCTCCGACGACAAACAGAGACGTCCCACGCCGCAGCAACTCCGACGAGCAATCCATCTCGAACCCGAGCGCCCCACGACGAACAGAGACCACGTCGAACTTCTCTGCACCCCTGTGAACCCTGTGAGCACCTCCGTTCCCCCTCTTGCTTCCTGGTTCGTCGGCAACGACACTGACAGAGTTCTCTGCCGCTCGCCGCCGCGCCAGCGCCGCCAGTTCTTGGCAGTGTGTTGTGAGCCATCCGATGCAGATCCAACGATAGAGATAGAATCATTAAACGAAAGGGTATCGTGTGTTGTGTGCCGTGTGATTTCCATTAGATCTGACGGCCAGTATTGCTTGATCCGTGCGAACCGGTACTGGCGAATAGGAACAAGACACGTGGCCAGTCTGTTTGAATAAAAACCAGAAATGATCTATTAGATGCTAGATTTTGTAAAATTCATAACTTTCAAACCACACGTCCAAATTTTGCAAATTTTATATCAATGGAATCAGCAGAACAGGTAATTTGCAACCATGCACTTTGTTTAATGTTTTGCTTCTGGAAAATTGGTTGAAATTGCAGAAACATGTGTAGGCATAATTTGAATATGAAAATTGTTCTAGATATATTTTTAAGGTGAAATCTTTGCAAAATGGACTGTTTTGAACCTACTGACCATAGGAACCAACTTATAGATTTAAAAATGTATTTTGTGAGGTTAAGGAATAAATATTTGAATTAGCACATTTCTAGTCAAATAAAAATATTGTTTGTGGTTTAGAAATGATTTTTGTGAGTAAAGCCTTTGGGAAATGTTTTGATTCAAACCGTATTACCCTAAACACCAAGTTTTCTGAATTGAAAACTTATTTGATGAACCATATAAAATCATTACTTTGCTAAAAGATATTTTCAACAACATAAAATATCACCTTAGCATAATATTTGGTTTAGGAGATGAAACCTTTTACAAATGGTTTTACCACTTTAGTAAATGACCACTTTGAACGTTAAAATGTTTAGAGCCTAGTAGAAACCACTTTTGCAAATAAAACTATCTTTTGCATGCTTGCATGCATTGCCTTGTTTCTATTATTTTATGTGTGATAAATTGTTTGAATGCTAGTTGAATTTGTGTTTGCTTGATTGAATTGTAGTAAAGATTGAAGAGTGTGATATTTGCAAGATCAAGAAGTGAACCAACATTCTCTACTAAAAAGGCAAGTGACACTATCATCCATGTCCTACTATTTTCATTACACTTAGTGGATTTTTGTAGTATGCATGATAGGACTACTATATTTCTAAGCTATGCTATATCCTATTAGGATATCCTTACATCCTCCTTAGTGAAAACATTGTAGTTGTAGTATGCTTAGCCCTGCTATATATTTGGGATGGGATACATGATATGATTATATGAAGTGTTGGAAAGATATATGTTTTATATAATAAAACAAGCACTCAATGAACCACCTCGGTGGAAAAGGATACTCAAGGTTGGACAAGGTGGCAACAAAAGGAACCATGTTTATATGGCTATCTTTTTGTGTGTGCACTAGAAGAAAACCACCCAGGGACTTAGAGGTTTAACATGTTTCTCGTACAGTGGCTTCCGTGTACAGCCACATGCTAAATGGGCTCTGGCTTAGTCAACTACATAGTGGAAGACCCATGCATTGGCATCTTCAGATTAACTAGAATTGTGTAAGGGAAATATATTCCTACATTGGTGCCTGGTTGAGAAGCTAGCATTGTGTATTGGGAGGACTCCTATGGAAAGACTTTGTCACATTCTCGATCTGCCAGTACTCCATTTTGGTGAGTACTTATCCAGCGGCCACTGGTGGCATCAAGACGAGATTGTGTCATGTGGGTAAAGTGTACAACTTTTGCAGAAGATCAAATTCTAAGTACTTAGCCGTGTCCCCGGTTATGGACAATTCTGAGCAACTAAGGCCTGAAGCTATGGAAGATATCGACATTCCAATTTCTCAAAGTAAAACTTGATGGTGACAACAAGGGATTAGAAGCACTTGGAGTTTTCCAAGGAGTTCAGAAAGATTTGACAAAAGATCAAACTATTTTGAAAAGATAGGACAAAACTATATTGCTTTCTGCAAATGAGCCTAAGCCCTACTTAGCCAAATATGCATGCAATGATAGGATCCACTTATTTCTACATAGTAGTGAAACTTGCCAATACAATTCAAATGTATTGACCCTTGTGGCTGCAACTTATTATGTTGCAGGTTTGTTTGATGTTAGTGAAGTGTGTTGAATAGGATTACAAGTCTACAACCAACATGATTGCCTGTGGCACTTTGAAGATGATGGACTCCATGCTTTATAGCTATTCTGCTGCATTGTAATGTGATAGCCAAATGAGCTATGTAAGATGTAATTAATTATTTTATTCCTGGTTATAAAGTTGTATTATGACCTTTGTTTCTTGATATTACATATTAACTGTGGATGCTAGCTATTGATCCAGGGACTAGCATTGTAAACACAGGGATCTCTACCTTATTAAAGGTTGGGAACCTTACAGATGGTATCAGAGAACTGTGTTTCCTGTAGGATTGTAACCCTAGGATTGGACAAAACCCCTTAGAAGAATAGGAGTTATATTTTGTTCCAAAACTTATTTACAAACAATCTTATAAACTCTTTCCTCAACCTTTTGGTTTTGATTCTACATCTCTTCCTTTTTCAACTTGATGGACAAAGCCTTCACCATGACCAATGACTTCCACTTTAGTTCCACCAAAGATTTCAACTTAGACATCACTAAGGACTACAAGTGAAAACCAAGAGACATTAGATTGCCTACCAAAGAAATTGATATCAAGATAGAGTATGGATCATATTGACCTATGAGGTATGACTATACTAGGTTGATTATTTCAAGAAAACTTGTTGTTTCCTTCAACTCATGAGTTAAGCTCATAAGTTGTTAAGTGAATAGTCGCTTGTTGATTGATTGATTGTTTGATTGAACTTGATTGTTTTGGCTAGTGTGTTAGAACTTCCTTAAACCTATCCATCATTACTTATCCCTATCAAACCAATAGATGCCTCCCCGACATGCCAATCCCAACCCTAACAACAACAATATCACCCCTGAGATGCAGCAGATGATGACAGCTCAGACGCAACTGATGCAGATGATGACCATGTTCATACAGAATCACAACAACAACAACAACAACAACAACAACAACAACAACAACAACAATCAGAATAATCCTCCAGCACATGATATGCTCACCAGGTTTCTGAAACTAAGGCCTGCAAGATTTTCTGGAACAACTGATCCAATGGAAGCCAATGACTGGTTACGTTCGGTGAATAAGGACTTAGTGGCTGTTGGCTGCACCAACGAAGAAAAAGTTAGGTTTGCATCACATCTGCTTGAAGGACCAGCAGCAACATGGTGGGACAACTTTCAGATCACCACTCCCCTTGAAGATGTAACTTGGGCTATTTTTGAGAATGGTTTCCGTACCGCTCACATCTCATCCGGAGTGATGAACATGAAGAAAAAGGAGTTTCACAATCTGAAACAGTGTCACCTCAGTGTGGCTGAGTACATTGAAGAGTTCAATAATCTGGCACGCTATGCACCGGATGAAGTTGATACAGATGCTAAGAGGAAAGAGAAATTCCTCGAAGGACTTAATGATGAGTTGAACCTGCAACTATCTGTTGCCTATGTCCCAACTTATCAATCACTCTGTGACAAAGCCACTATATTAGAAAACAAGATGAATCAAGTTGAGAACAGAAAGAGGAAGCATAAAATCAAGTATCACTTAGGATCATCACAAAAGAAGCGTTCATTCAAAAAGAGCAATGAAGATTCTGAACCACATCAGTATCACCACAACAACAATGGAAATGATACTGACAATGGAGATGACCTTGGTCAGAACCAACAGGACACTTTTAGGAAGAAAGATATTAGCCAGTTGCAGTGCTATAATTGTAAGGAACTTGGACACTATGCATCAGACTGTCCTGAGAAGAAAAAGAAAAATGATGCTAAAAGATCCAATGGAAATGACTCCAATGTGACCCAAAAAGGACATGTGAACCACATTGACATGGATGGGAACTTTGAAGAGATAGAAGAAGTGGATGTCAGGAATTAGTTAACTCAGTTGAGTCAAATAAGGATTTCTTGTCTGGATATTAAGTGTTGAACCTATAGTCAAGTGAACCATCAATGTAACCCTATGAGACTTTCTTTTAAGGGTGGTAGTACCTTAGTTGCCTTGAAGTCAACTTGTAACCCTAGCCTTCCCAAATCTCGGGACAAGATTTCTTTTAAGGGTGGTAGCCTGTCACATCCCAAAATTTTCCAAATTTTGAAATGTGAAAAATAAATAAACAAAATAAATAATTTTTGAAATTTAGGGTGAAAAGAAACTTTTTTGTTCCGAATGGAAACATCAAAACCTATTTTGGTCCAATAGAATCATAAAGGGATTTAAAAATATAAATAAATAAATAAAGTTATAATAGTTGGAATAACCATTTTTGGATCTTTAAATAAAAAGATATGGTTTTCATAAACAAAGTAGAAATAATAAATAAGGACTATTTTAAAGAGCCAAATTAAATCTTGGCCAAGCATTTAAAATAAAATATTTCTATTTGATAAAAAGAGTAAAGGATTATTTAAATAAAATAATAAGGATTTATTAATATCCAAATTTTATTTAAGTAAAGGCTTTTTCCATTTTAAATAAACACTAAAACTTGTTAAAGTATTTTGAATAAAAATTCCAAGTGTTTTATATTTTCAAATAAAACCTACTGAAAGGGTTTTGGTAAAAATTTAGAAAGTCAAATAGAGTTTTAAGCATATTTGAATCCTATTTGAAATAAAGACCAAAGTCTATTTATTTAATTTTTTAATAAATAATAAATCCTAAAAATAATTGTTCTATTTTGGACTTTGGAATATATTGTTAAACAGAATTAAAATTCACCCAAAGTTTGGTGGTGATTTGAATTCATTTGGAGTTTGAATTGTTTGAAATAAAATCAAAACAGAAATTCCAAACAGGAAAAGAAAAGCAATCAGTATAAAAAAATGAAACTAACCCAACCCATCTGGCCCAGCCCAGCAAGCCCAGCAGCGCAGCCCACCTGCGCCCCCTCTGGTGAAACGTTTTTCACTCAGAAAAGAACCCACCCCGTCGCTGACAACAGGACCCCACGACCACTCCCTATCTCTCTCGCTGACGAAGCTGCCCCACACTGCCCTGTCATCGTCTTCAACCCACAGACCCCGCCCCCAGTTCGTCACTGCCGTTTCTGGCATAAATTCGCGGCTTAAAACTCGCATTGAATCAAGATTAATTCGCCCAGCCATCACACAGGATAAATGCGCCTCCCTCCCCTCTTCCATTCCCCCCAAACATCGCCTCCTCTCTGCCACCAGGCTGCACGGATTTCTCCATGCAACCCCACTGGCTCCGACAAGGTCCAGTGCAAATTCCGGCGACGCCTGACCGTACCCTGCCCCCTTGTGCACGCGAGACTACTCCCCAGACTAGTGCGCATCTACCGATGGTTCCAGCTTGGCCGCGCTTGCCCCAGAGCGTCAGCAAGGACGAACTCTGAACATCACCGATGCCTGTCACCTCTCCGGCGACCCCTCCTCGTAAGTACCAACCACCCCTGTTCCTCTCGATGACACTCCTGTGATCACCACGCTCGCCCGCCTCTAACGCCCCCTCCCGTTTGCCTCGGCATGACCTGCAGCCCCGCCTCCGACGACAAACAGAGACGTCCGACGCCGCAGCAACTCCGCGAGCAATCCCTCTTGAACCCGAGTGCCCCACGACAAACAGAGACCACGTCGAACTTCTCTGCACCCCTGTGAACCCTGTGAGCACCTCCGTTCCCCCTCTTGCTTCCTGGTTCGTCGGCAATGACACTGACAGAGTTCTCTACCGCTCGCCGTCGCGCCAGCGCCGCCAGTTCTTGGCAGTGTGCTGTGAGCCGTCCGATGCAGATCCAGCGATAGAGATAGAATCATTAAACGAAAGGGTATCGTGTGTTGTGTGCCGTGCGATTTCCATTAGATCTGACGGCCAGTATTGCTTGATCCGTGCGAACCGGTACTGGCGAATAGGAACAAGACACGTGGCCAGTCTGTTTGAATAAAAACCAGAAATGATCTATTAGATGCTAGATTTTGTAAAATTCATAACTTTCAAACCACACGTCCAAATTTTGCAAATTTTATATCAATGGAATCATAAGAACAAGTAATTTGCAACCATGCACTTTGTTTAATGTTTTGCTTCTGGAAAATTGGTTGAAATTGCAGAAACATGTGTAGGCATAATTTGAATATGAAAATTGTTCTAGATATACTTTTAAGGTGAAATCTTTGCAAAATGGATTGTTTTGAACCTACTGACCATAGGAACCAACTTATAGATTTAAAAATGTATTTTGTGAGGTTAAGGAATAAATATTTGAATTAGCACATTTCTAGTCAAATAAAAATATTGTTTGTGGTTTAGAAATGTTTTGATTCAAACCGTCTGACCCTAAACACCAAGTTTTGTGAATTAAAAACTTATTTGATGAACCATATAAAATCATTACTTTGCTAAAAGATATTTTCAACAACATAAAATATCACCTTAGCATAATATTTGGTTTAGGAGATGAAACCTTTTACAAATGGTTTTACCACTTTAGTAAATGACCACTTTGAACTTTAAAATGTTTAGAGCCTAGTAGAAACCACTTTTGCAAATAAAACTATCTTTTGCATGCTTGCATGCATTGCCTTGTTTCTATTATTTTATGTGTGATAAATTGTTTGAATGCTAGTTGAATTTGTGTTTGCTTAATTGAATTGTAGTAAAGATTGAAGAGTGTGATATTTGCAAGATCAAGAAGTGAACCAACATTCTCTACTAAAAAGGCAAGTGACACTATCATCCATGTCCTACTATTTTCATTACACTTAGTGGATTTTTGTAGTATGCATGATAGGACTACTATATTTCTAAGCTATGCTATATCCTATTAGGATATCCTTACATCCTCCTTAGTGAAAACATTGTAGTTGTAGTATGCTTAGCCCTGCTATATATTTGGGATGGGATACATGATATGATTATATGAAGTGTTGGAAAGATATATGTTTTATATAATAAAACAAGCACTCAATGAACCACCTGGGTGGAAAAGGATACTCAAGGTTGGACAAGGTGGCAACAAAAGGAACCATGTTTATATGGCTATCTTTTTGTGTGTGCACTAGAAGAAAACCACCCAGGGACTTAGAGGTTTAACATGTTTCTCGTACAGTGGCTTCCGTGTACAACCACATGCTAAATGGGCTCTGGCTTAGTCAACTACATAGTGGAAGACCCATGCATTGGCACCTTCAGGTTAACTAGAATTGTGTAAGGGAAATATATCCCTACATTGGTGCCTGGTTGACAAGCTAGCATTGTGTATTGGAAGGACTCCTATGGAAAGACTTTGTCACATTCTCGATCTGCCAGTACTCCATTTTGGTGAGTACTTATCCAGCAGCCACTTGTGGAATCAAGACGAGATTGTGTCATGTGGGTAAAGTGTACAACTTTTGCAGAAGATCAAATTCTAAGTACTTAGCCGTGTCCCTGGTTATGGAAAATTCTGAGCAACTAAGGCCTGAAGCTATGGAAGATCTCGACATTCCAATTTCTCAAAGTAAAACTTGATGGTGACAACAAGGGATTAGAAGCACTTGGAGTTTTCCAAGGAGTTCAGAAAGATTTGACAAAAGATCAAAACTATTTTAAAAAGATAGGACAAAACTATATTGCTTTCTGCAAATGATCCTAAACCCTACTTAGCCAAATATGCATGCAATGATAGGATCCACTTATTTCTACATAGTAGTGAAACTTGCCAATACAATTCAAATGTATTGACCCTTGTGGCTGCAACTTATTATGTTGCAGGTTTGTTTGATGTTAGTGAAGTGTGTTGAATAGGATTACAAGTCTACAACCAACATGATTGCCTGTGGCACTTTTAAGATGAAGGGCTCCATGCTTTATAGATATTCTGCTGCATTGTAATGTGATAGCCAAATGAGCTATGTAAGATGTAATGAATTATTTTATTCCTGGTTATAAAGTTGTATTATGACCTTTGTTTCTTGATATTACATATTAACTGTGGATGCTAGCTATTGATCCAGGGACTAGCATTGTAAACACAGGGATCTCTACCTTATTAAAGGTCGGGAACCTTACATATAAAGGTAAGCTCTCCCGGTGGAGATATGGTAGTGAGCCTTGGATGTCGTGATCTAGTGATAGAATTTGGAAAGCATAAGTTTCTAGTTAGTATGATAATTCTAGATTCCCAAGGATTGGATGTCATTATGGGAATGGATTGGATGACTAAGTATGAAGGAGTACTAGATTGTGCCAATCGTACTGTCACACTCACAACCCCGGATAATAAAAGGATTAGATTCAAGTCTAACTTTGAATCAAAAGGGAGTAAGGTAAATTCTCTTAAGGGGGTTAGCGTAGACAGTGTGCTAATTGTGAGAGAGTATCCGGATGTGTTTCCGGAGGAGTTGCCTGGAATGCCACCAGATAGAGATGTTGAGTTTCTGATAGACTTGTTGCCAGAATTTGGACCAATAGCAAAGAGACCTTACAAAATGTCAATGGATGAGTTGAAGGAACTCAAGAAACAGCTTGGGGAGTAGCTACAGAAAGGATTTATTCAACCAAGTTCTTCATCTTGGGGTGCACCAATTTTGTTTGTTGAGAAGAAAGATAGAAGTCAAAGGTTATGCATAGATTACCGTTCACTCAATGAGGTAACTATCAAGAACAAATACCCTTTACCAAGAATTAATGACATGTTTGATCAGTTGGAAGGAGCCCGTGTGTTCTCAAATATTGATCTTCGATCAGGCTACTTTCAGCTAAAGATAAGGGAACAAGACATACCTAAGACTGCTTTCACCACTAGGTATGGATTGTATGAGTACACCGTGATGCCATTTGGTTTGACAAATGCATCAGCCTACTTCATGAATATGATGAACAAAGTGTTCATGGAATTTCTCGACAAATTTGTTGTTGTTTTCATCGATGACATTTTGATCTACTCCAAAAGCAAAGAAGAGCATGAGGAACATTTGCGATTAATACTTGAGAAACTTAGGGAGCATAAGTTGTATGCCAAGTTCAGCAAGTGTGAATTCTGGCTGAATGAATGGATTTCTTGGACATATTGTGTCAGGAGATGGTGTAGCGGTTGATCCTGCAAAAGTGTCAGCTGTCACTGAATGGGAATCTCCTAAGTAAGTGAAAGAAGTGCGTAGTTTCCTTGGCTTGGCAGGATACTATAGAAGATTCATTGAGAATTTTTCAAAGGTAGCTAAGCCAATGACAGAGTTACCTAAGAAATACAAGAAATTTGATTGGACCGAAGGATGTGAACTCAGTTTCCAAGAGTTGAAAAAGAGACTAGTGACAGCACCAGTCTTACACTACAAGGAATCTGGCTATATATGACCCTCAATATTCGTCACAAAATCGTCACAATAGTCTGCTTATGATGATTCTATGACGATTTAAGATCGTCGAAAGCTGGGCGTCGCTAATGAACTATAACGACGATTTCAACGAAATCGTCATAACCTTCTATGACGATACTGGATCGTCATAACCTCTATGACGATTCAATATCGTCATGGGCTATAAGGCCTAGCCACATCAGATCATACGTGGTCAGTCCGACGTGGCACACAATCAGCCCGGTCCATTTCAGCCATTTATATGGGCCAAGCCCAGCAAATCAGCCTGTTTATGTTCTTTTCCTTGCTAGTTCTATCGGTTACATGGGCCATACCAAACATTCCAGCCTTTTTATTTATGGGCAATAGCCTATTTAAAATCCATTTTAATCCAAATTTAGCCATTTTAGGACCTGGTTCCACTTTGCAGATAGGTGCCACTTGTCATGTTCAGCTCAAAAATTGTAAGAAGGGTAAAAAATGACATTAATTTCAATCATGGGTTTCTATTCACAAGTTTGAGATCACATACATAATCAATATTTGAGAAAAATCAAAGAGAACAGATGTAACTATTTAAAACTGCTGAAATTAATCTATTACAATTTTATAAAGTCTAGTATAATCTAGATATGCCTAACTATTACAAGAAATTAGGCTACTCTTTGATCTGTAGTACAACTGCTGAAATTAGGCTACTCTTTGATGGCTTCTCTTCATAGCTTCACTGACTTCAGGTTTCTTAAGGATAGAGCTCCTGTAAACAAGAAACAACTACAATTTCAGTCTCAATGATAGACATAATTTAAAATTGTACAAGCCCAGTTTTGCAACAGCTCCAAGAAGAAACATCTGAACATATGTTTTCACAAAGGAGGTTAGCTGTTATGAATTCCCATAAAATTGTACAAAGAGATACCAGTATTAGAGGAGCACATCAAAATGCCCAACTACTATCAACAAATCATGTCCTAATTCTCTAGACTGAATATATGTCATAAATGAACAAGCTATCGAGTACTCATAAGTAAAGGTTCAGGGTCGTGAGTACCAAGCACAGGAAAGTTGAGTTGACGTGATGCGGTACACACCCTAATAATCAGTAAGAATTATCAGCAGAAAAGCTAAAGCGTACTTCAAGAGCAGTCAGTCCCTGAGCACCCTTTGATAAGAGCTGGAATAACCTCTTTCCAGAAGCCCAACACTCAAGCTTCCTTGTAAAGATCATGAATCTGCAACTGGACTAAGTCAATCAACTATATTTCAAACAGAATAAATAAGCGGCTTTGAATTAAGATCAAGTATATGAAATCAACCTTAAATAAATAAAAATAACTGTAGAAAAAAAGAATTATTCTTTGCCCTCATAAAGTAATAGTACTCGTCATGTACTCATAGTACATTATTTCTTGATCTCTAATGTAGATTGTGGACCACAAGATGATTCCCAGGTACTTCCACCCTGGCCTATGCAAATTCAGACCTCCTTGTTCACAATTCATTTGGTTATCATGTTTAATGCCTACTTATAGTCTAGTCTATATCTATGGTATATATTTTTACTTGAAAGAAAAGGTGAAATACATATACAATCGCAATCCAGCAACGTTAGTATTTCTAGCTTGACAAAGAGTCAAAAGTAACATGAATCAATTGGTACAGTTTTGTCCTAACCTTAGCTCAAATATTGTAGCTCTACCACACATTTAGATCACGAGAATCACAGTTATTTCTATGACACAAGAGTAGATAAACACTTCTTCTATCACAACCATGTCTCATATAACAAGTGGAGGAGAAAAGAGATGAATCAGGGAACTTACATACATAGATCTCGTGAAGAAGAGGAGCGGTACGGGGTGAGGTCAGTAAGATCTAAAGACCTAGCCAGAGGATCTTGTTTCGTCAACCATTGCAAGTCAATGCTACTGGTACACTCCAAGTTGCCAGCCTCTTCTTATCTCACATCCCCATCTGCCAATGTACAACGGTGACCATATCAGAACCCAAATATAAAGGAACATGTACAGCAGTGACCATAAATAACATCATTGAGACTCAATCAGATCTTAGTACAAAGCTATTCGAACCCTAGATTCCATATCATAGAATAGTATGGCATGGCACCATGTCCTATCAATCAAGTAACAAAGGAAGAGAAGAGGTTCAACCAAATACTTACCTAATCACTAACAAATATGCTCTGCGATTAATCAAAGATAACTAAGGTCAAGAATCTAGACTCCAACATTGACTATGTAAAGTTAAAGCTAATGGAAGATGAGCTAAAAGAAATCAGCGACCAAATATGTGAAGACTATGTGACTAGATACACCTATAACAAGTAGAAGTACAAAATATTATATAGACACTGATGTGTGCGAAAAAACAACCATGACATGCTATCTACTACACTAGGAACCACGATGGAGTTCAGTTGTGATGATGAATTTGGCAACCAATTAAAAAAACCGGACTAACCAAGAACCTAGGAATATACTAATAGCTAGAGCAGTAAGTAAGAATCTACATCATCCACAAGATCTGGAACAGGAAGATCCCTAACCAGTTAGAGTCAGGGCATGCATCATGGAGGTTGGGAACCCGACAAACTCCTCCATCGTGTCACCTTGGTCGTCGCCCTACCGAGGAGGAGATGGGCAGATGGCCGCAGGACGACAGGATCCACCCTCTTTAGGCCCGTTGTTTTTAGTGTAGACGAGCAGCAGCACCTTGGTCGTGGCCAGCACACCTCGATGCCCTCCACATCAACCAGCAGCATCTTGTTGGGGACTTCCCCTTGACTGTAGTCGAAGTACTCTTCCTCCTGGCGGACTCATACACGTCTACATCCGTGCGCCCCTTCCTTGCAGGCCTTTCAGCGGCGCGTAGACGAGCTATGCCACCATGGCAGGGCCGGTCTTGACAATAAAATAAAATGGTCCCTCTATATTCAAATAATAATAGAACAATTTTCCATAGCAACTTTAAAATACATTGATCTAATTTTTTTAAATACTCCCTCCGGCCCACATTAGTTGACTCATATTTGTTTAGATTTGGATGTATCTAGCAAATTTTTTACTAGATATATATTTGTTTCTAGATGAATCTAATCAACTAATATGGGTCGAAGGGAATACATTGTATACTAGAAATATTTTTCAAACCCTAAGTAGATAAATTATATAGAACACAAACTAATGCTTATCTTAATAAGTACTATAGTATATTTTCTATTGTTTCTAAAGAATTTATCTATGGCGTCATCTGCAGTTTCTACTGTAGTTTTTACCCAGATGTATACTTTCTAGATGTCATATTAGCACAAAAACATTACACAATTTCTGGCATGAAATCAAAACAAAAACACTTGTACGTGGAGGATCGAAGCTTGGCTGGCTGGTTTCTTGCTGCCTGCAGTGAACTTGTGATGTTCCTGTGAAAACAAAACCAGTCCAACGGCACCATCAATCCCTACTTGCCATTGGATAACCTAGCTGGGCGTTCTCTACCAGCGACCCCCCAAGGGCCTGCAATCCTTTGTATTTCCTCTTGCAAGCAACGGAGTTAACAGGAACTCAATCCTATGGGGAATTGGGGAGTGGAATTACAGGGGCACTAGATCTACTCGAACTGAATGCAGAAAATCAGATCAATCTCATAGATTTATCGAACGGGAATTACTTACCACTGAAAATGGATGAGTAATTTGTTTAGAATCAGCCGATTGGAATTCCCCCTCAACTAATTCCATCAAAACGGCCAGCAATCGTGGAGTCCCATCGTTGACTGGGGAAGGGAAACAAGGAGGCGAACTCAGAGGATCAAACGAGGGAGCCAACGCGGAGACAAACAATTGCAGGGATAGATTTTTGTCGTTTAGCAAGGAGGGATTTTATTCACCGCATTCAGTACATGGTCTAAGCTATTCCTCTGCCGGGGCCCTAAGATTCGGGGGGCCCTATGCGGGTGCACCGGTTGCACCTGCTCAGGGCCGGGCCTGCATGGCTGGTGTTGGGGAGGAGTGGAGGCCAAGCGAGGGAGGAGGAGAGGTTGTCGTGCGTGGGGACTGAGGGTTAGGTGGTGGAAGCGGCGGAGGGGCGAGGTGGTGGCAGCGGCGGAGGGGCGAGGTGGTGGCAGCGGTGGAGGGGTGATGGTGGGTTGCGGTGATTCCCTAGATCGGATCGGGTCTAACGAGGGTGGGGTGGCGGCGGAGAGATTAGGGTTCCATGCGGTTGGGTGCAGGCGGGACGACGTGGAAATATTCACTGTGTGCACGCGTGATGGGTACTATGCCATGTCATCGATCCACGAGAAGTTTCCATAGATCACAATCCCATCCGTTCATTCTATTCACATCCAACGGCGTACACTGTCTTTTTCTTATATCTCGACCTGTGTAGTGATTATGAAGATTTCATCCACAGAAATTAAGACGATTTAGAGCGAAATCGTCATAGTTTAATAAGATTTTGGCTCTCTCAAATAGCTTACGACCATCTGTTGCGGAATCGTCATAAAACTATGACGATTTCATCAACGGTCACTACCAAAACGTCATAGGTTGACACATTTCTTGTAGTGTTATGTCTGCCAGATTTGGAAAAAGATTTCCAAGTGTATTGTGATGCATCTCACCAAGGATTAGGTGCAGTTTTGATGCAAGAAGGGAAAGTTGTGCCTTATGCCTCGAGACAACTCAAAACTCATGAAGTAAATTGTCCTACTCATGATTTAGAGTTAGCCTCTGTTGTCCATGCACTCAAGACATGGAGTGTAGAGGTCCCAACCTTTAATAAGGTAGAGATCCCTGTGTTTACAATGCTAGTCCCTGGATCAATAGCTAGCATCCACAGTTAAGATGTAATATCAAGAAGCAAAGGTCATAATACAACTTTATAACCAGGAATAAAATAATTCATTACATCTTACATAGCTCATTTGGCTATCGCATTACAATGTAGTAGAAATAACTATAGCATGGAGTCCTTCATCTTCAAAGTGCCACAGGCAATCATGTTGGTTGTAGACTTGTAATCCTAATCAATACACTTCACTAACATCAAACATACCTGCAACATAATAAGTTACAGCCACAAGGGTCAATACATTTGAATTGTATTGGCAAGTGATACTATGGTAGTATAGTGGTAACTATCATCTATATGCATTTGGCTAGGTGGAGCTTAGGCTTGCTTTGCTCAAAATAGATTTTCCTTATCATTTGAAACCACTAAGTTTGTGTTTGTCAAAATCACCCAAGGGATCTCCCAATAGAAATTGGTGATCCTTCAACCCTTGTTCAACCACAAGTTTTAACTTAGAAAATTGGGATGATGAGATTCTTGATAGCTTCCCTGTCTTCATGCTCAAATTGTCCATTGTCGGGGACACGGCTAAGTACTTATATTTTAGACTCTGCAGAGGTGGTGCACTTTCCCCATAAGACTCGACATGCATCGAGACAAGATCTTTCAGAAGCCTTCCCTTAGACCAAAATGGACACGCTCCAAACCTATCATTCCCCTACCACCAACTGTCCATTTGGCTAAGTTATTGCAACCTATATGATCCAGGCAGAGCCCATAATGCCAAGTGGTTGCACTTGAAGCTTCTCAACATTTGACATCTCCAATCTCTTTGTTCCTAGGTGGCATTCCACAAGTGAGATACACAGGGTAAGCCATGAAAATGGGCCCTGGTAACCACTCAACAAAATCCTTCCAAGCAAGTCCCTTTCCACCCAGGTGATTCATTCACATAGTTGTTTTATTAAACAAAACACAACTCCTTGACTTAGAAATATTTCATAGCATGAATATAATCCACCCTTGTTTTCTACTAGCTAGGCTAAGAATGATAGTAGTAGGAATCTTAACTTAGGAAAATTCTACTAAGGCATCAACTACTAGGATTTCCCATGGCATAGCACACTTAGTAAAATTCCATGCAAGTCCTTCTTTGAAATATCACTAATGTATAGTGAAAATAATGGGACAAAAGTATGAAGCACCACTTGCCTTTTTGGTAGAGAATATAAGTTCACTCCTTGATCTTGCAATAGTCACACTCTTCAAATTTTACTACAATTCAATCAAGGGACAAATTCAATCTACCATTCAAGCAATTCATCACATAGAATAATAAAAACAAAGCAATGCATGCATGCAAGCATGCCAAAGATTGTTTTATTTGGAAAAGTGGTTTCTAATAGGTTATAAACATTTTACAAAACACATATTGGTCATTTATAAAAGTGGCAAAACCATTGGATATCAAGTTAGTGAAAATGGCCATTTTAGGTCATTTTTGTTTTGCTATAAATGGTTCAAATCAAAGTAATATTTTCTAGTGTTTGACAAATATATTTTTAAACACAAGTGTTAGTGTTTTAAGGTCAAGTGTTTAATATTAAAAACAATTAAAAAAAGGTTTCACCTATAAACCATTTTATACCAAAGCAATATTTTATGTTATTGGAAATGTCTTTAAACAAAGTAATAATTTTTCTAGGGTTCACCAAATATATTATTAATTCTCAAATCTTGGTGTTTAGTGTCAGAGAGTTTAAATCAAATTATTTTCCAAAGGTTTTACTCAAAAAGCATTTTTAAAACATAAACAATAATTTTATTTAGCTAGAAATGCTTTTATTCAAAGATTTATTCCTCTAGCATCACAAAATACACTTTTAAATCCATAAGTTGATTTCTATGGTCAGTAGGTTCAAAACAAACCATTTACCAAAGATTTTACCTTAAAAATATTTCTAGAATAAGTTTTATATTCAAATTATGTCTACACAAGTTTCTGCAAAAACAACTAAGTTTACAGAAGCAATTTACCAAAAAAAAGTGCATGGTTGGAAAGTACTTGTTTTGTTGATTCCATTGATATAAAATTTGTAAACTTTGTACGTGTGGATCAAAAGTTATAGATTTTACAAAATCTAGCATCTAATAGATCAAATCTGTTTTCAAAACAAAACCTGAGCCACGTGTCTTATTCTGATTAGGCGATACCGGTTCGCACGGATCGGGCTCTATGGAGCGTTAGATTTTAAACAGATCATGCGACTCTGATCAAAGGATACCCTTTCAGTTAGTCAATCTATCGTAGCCATGTGATCGCGATCTGACGGCTGGTGTGCGTGTGACCAGAGATGGGCAGCGCTGGCGGCGGCGAGTGGCGGCGGCGCGTTGGACGGTGGAGTTGCCGGCGGTTCAGGAAGCGCGGGAGATAAAGGATTAGCTCACCGAGTTCACCTCGTCGTGCTGAAGCTCAACGTATCCACCTTTTGTCTAGTGGCACTCGAGGTCACCGGCGATTCCTCGCCGTAGTTGCCGTGCGGCGTCTGGCGCTTGCTGTCGTCGTCGAAGGCGAGGATGGAGGACGCGCTAAGACAAGTGGATTACACCGTTAGGTTCGCAAGAGTGAGGTGAGCATGAGAGTGTCCACGAGGGGGAGAGGGGCGGTCGAGATTTACCACGGGAGGTCGTCGGAGAGGAGGTAGACGGCGGCGCTGCTCAGTTGAAGACGGAGTCGACGATACAGGGCACGCGCGGCTGAACAAGCGGCACTAGGAGGTGTGCAGGAGGATGGGGAGTGAGCTCGAGGAGTCTGGGAGGCAAGGCGGTGGCTGGGTTCGCCGGAATTGCTTGCGAAGCTCGTCGGAGCAGAGAGAGGTCTCGGGCAAAATCGGAGCGGCCTGGTGGCGTTCGTGGAGTGAGATCTGGGGGAAGATAGAGGGGAAACTGGCGCTTAAGTTTGCGAGGTCACGGGGAGGATTAATGGAGGCAGTAACGTGAATTGATGATGTCTTCAACGGCCAGAAACGGCGAGGAGGGGTTGGGGGCGTGGTTACCGCGGGTGAGAACGAAGACTAGCGGGTGGGGTTGGCTGGTCAGCGAGAGAGAGAGAGGAGTGGTGGGGTCCAGACATCATCGACTGTGTGGGTAAGTTCGCGGGTGTGAATCGTTTTCTGCGGGGGAGAGGGAAAATGGGCTTGCTGGGCTTAGTGGGCTGGGCTGGTTTCTTTTATTTTTTTCCCTTCTGTTTTCTTTTTCTTTTTCCATTTCCATTTCTGTTTTGAATTTTATTCAAATAATTCAAGCACCATTTGAATTCAAACCTTTGCCAAATCTTGAGTATATTTTGATACTGTTTATTTATATAATCAAAAGTCCAATTTAGAATATTTCTTTTATTCTTTTTAGGGTCTATTATTTATTTAAAATAGGCATTGTCTTTATTGCAAATAAGTTTTAAATATGCTTTCAAACTCTATTTGAATTCTAAATTTTACCAAACCCTTTTTCAGTAGGTTTTATTATTCTTTAGTGCAAAATAATTCACCTTGAATTATTGTTTAAAATACTTTAATATGATTTAATGTTCATTGGGAATTGTCTTTATTTAAATAAAAATTGATATTAATCAATCCTAATGATTTTATTTAAATAATTTTTTACTCTTTTTATCAATCAATAAACTTTCATATTATTTTCTTGGCCATGGTTTAATTTGATTTTTTTTAAATATTCATTATCTATCTATTTATTTCTTTATCTTATAAAATCCATATCTTTTTATTTATAAATCCAAATTTGGTGATTTCAAATTTGTATAATTTTATTTAATATTTGTTTATCCTTTTATATCTCTTTAGGATTAGTTGCTCACAATTTGGTATGGATTTTAGATAGGAGCTTTATTAGCTTTGGAAATTATTTCCTTTCAACTTATTGAATTCACAAGTTTTTATCCATGGTTCCAAATTGAATAGAATTAATTTCTATGGTTTTATAATATTTTTATTTGTCATTCTTGATCATTTATAAATGTTTGTTGACCAATTTTTATATGGATCAAATCCATAGTCTTTGAGATATCTTGGAAATGTTTTTCTTCCATTAGGGTTTTAGAGTTTTGGTTTATTTTCCAAGTGTTTAAATTTCAAGATGCATTTATGAAGAATGCATTTCACTTGATTGAAATTTGTTGGATTCAAATTTGTTCAAAGTTTGTTCAAGATGGGTTTTGATGTTTCCATTTTAAAACAAAAAGTTTCTTTTCACCCTGAATTTCAACAATTATTTATTTTGTTTATTTATTTTTCACATTTCAAAATTTGGAAAATTTTGGGATGTGACATGGAGACATTATCTTTTGGGAAAACGATGTGAAGTTTTCACGGATCACAAAAGTTTGAAGTATATATTCACTCAGAAAGAAATCAACATGAGACAAAGAAGATGGCTAGAACACATCAACGACTATGACTTGAGTTTGCAATACCACCCCGTTAAAGCAAATGTTGTAGCAGATGCACTAATCCGTAAAGTTTATGTGAATGGACTTACTAAGGGAGAATTGCCAGATGATCTGTGTGCCCAATTCAAAGATCTCAGATTGGAGATAGTGCCTGAAGGACATCTCATGTCATTGGATGTCCAACCCACCTTGTTGGACAAAATCAAGGAAGCCCAAAAGATAGACAAGGAAATTGAAGAGATTAGAGGAAAAATTAGCAAAGGGGAAGCTAAAGGATTCCACGAAGACGAACAAGGTACTTTATGGTATGGAAAACGTATCTGCATTCCGCAAGATCCGGCTTCGGAAACTGATTTTACAAGAAGCACACGACTCACCATATTCCATTCATGTAGGTAATACCAAAATGTACATAGATGTGACAGAAAGATTTTGGTGGAATAATCTCAAGAAGGACATCGCAGAACATATTGCTTTGTGTGATGTGTGTAGTAGAGTGAAAGCGGAACATCAGAAACCTGCAGGATTGTTACAACCACTACCTATTCCTGATTGGAAGTGGGATAAGATTGGTATGGATTTCATCACTGGACTGCCAAGGACTAGATCAGGATATGATTCTATTTGGGTCATGGTAGATCGCCTAACTAAAGTGGCTCATTTCATACCCGTGAAGACAACCTATACAAGTGCTAAGTTAGCCAAGATTTATATGAATATGATTGTGTGTCTGCATGGAGTACCCAAGAGTGTTGTATCTGATAGGGGAACTCAATTCACTTTGCATTTTTGGAGGCAACTGCATGAGTCATTGGGAACGAGATTAGAATTCAGCACTGCGTTTGATCCTCAAACTAATGGAAAGAAAAAAAGGACCAACCAGATTCTAAAGGATATGTTGAGGGCATGTGCCCTAGATTATGGTGCTAGTTGGGATGAAAGTCTGCCTTACGCAGAATTCTCTTACAACAACAGCTAACAAGCCAATATTGAGATGACACCGTTTGAATTTCTCTATGGAAGAAAGTGTACTACACCATTGCTATGGAGTGGTGTTGGAGAAAGAAATTTGTTCGGGCTAGAGCTAATCAGGGAAGCTGAAAAGAAAGTCAAGTTGGTAAAGGATAGATTGAAGATAGCACAGTCCCGACAGAAGAGCTACGCAGATCCAAAGCATAGAGAAGTCACCTATGAGGTGGGTGATAGAGCTTATCTTAGAGTTTCACCACTTCGTGGAGTGAAGAGATTTGGAGTCAAAGGAAAATTGGCACCGAGGTATGTTGTACCATTCAATATTTTGAGTCGCAAAGGAGAAGTGGCTTATGAAATTGATTGCCTGAATCACTGTCTGCCGTTCACAATGTGTTTCACGTGAGTCAGTTGAAGAAATGCCATCCGGAGATGGAAGAGACTTCTTTGAAGGATACTATACCTTTGGAAGAGGTCCAGTTGGAAAGTGATCTCACTTATGAGGAGAAACCTATCAAGATTCTTGAGACTACAGAAAGAGTTACTCGGACTAAGACTATCAAATTCTGCAAAGTTGAGTGGAATCACCATTCTAAAGAGGAAGCAACTTGGGAAAGAGAAGATGACCTTCGGAAAGATCACCCTCACCTATTTGCTAGCCAATCTGAATCTCGAGGGCGAGATTCACCTTAAGGGGGTTAGATTTGTAACATCACAAAAATCATGATTTATAAAGTTTGCACATCATGCATGCATTCATAAGCATTTGGCTATTTTCAAACAAGAATTCAAAATTAGAAACCATTTGTATGCCTATTATTAGCTAGAAAGGCAATGGTTCTATTTTTCCTTTTCAAGGTATGAGGTTGCCTTGGTTTAACACAAGTGAATACAAGCTCACACAAAAAATTTCAAAACAAAGTTCAAGCATAAACCAATTATTTGCTTATTATCTTTATATTAATAAAGGCATGGTTTTATTTTATTTTCAATGGACCAAAATACTTTGGAATAATCAGTAGTGTTTTATACACAAATATGTGCTTGGTTCACACTACAAAAATTCAGAGGAGGTTTGATTTCAAACTCATTTGAAATTGGATTCAGAAAATCAAATCAGAAATAGAAAAGGATAACAAAAATAGAAAAAGGCCGGTGCCACCTATTCATCCCAGCAGCACAAGCAACCCACTAAGCCCACCTGGCCATTTCCCCTTCCCCCTCTTTCTCCCCACGTCGCGCCGCACCCACTCGCTGACAGCGTGACCCCACTGCCACCTCATCCTTCTTCCCCAAATCTTGCCCGCGGACTGCGTCGCCGCTGCCATTGCTGCCGATAATGGCACAGCGTAATTAGCCATGAATTCACAGGCGTTTCCTGCCGCGCTGCTACCTACTTAAACCCCTACACCCCATGGTCATTTCCCCCACACAGCACACCGTCTCCGCCACCGAGCTGCTGACAATTTGATTTGCAAACGCCGCTGCCGACCAACTCCAGTGATCTATTTCGGCCAAGTCAAGCCGCTCCTTGCTCTCTGCTACTCACTGCAGTACTCCCCTTGCTCGTGCGCTTCGCCTAATGCCTTTGGTTTGCCTGCTCGTGACCCAGGTCGTCGTCTTCGTCGAGCTCCGTGAATGGCAGAAGCGTCGCTCAACTCCGGTGAAGGATCTACGTAAAATCCGAGCACCCCTTGCCTTCTGCCTACCCCTGTAGTGTTCGCCTGGACCCTGTGCGCCTCCTAATGCTCCTGGTTTGTGCTAGGGCGATCCAGAGCATCGTCAACGTCTCCGCCACCACGTGTTCGACACTTCTAGCAACTCCGACGAGCCCTAGCCACTGCTATAGCATGCCCCCACCCCAACCGCGACAACGTTGAGCTTCCTCGTGCACTCACGAGTCTGGTAAGCAACACCGCAACCCCCAGCCCCCTCTGTGTTTGCCAGACCGTCACTGCCAGTAGCGCTGCTGCCAGTGCCATTCGCGCCGCCAGTTTCTGGTCGAGTGGATTTGGTCCATCGGATCTGGATCCAGTGGTTAAGATTAGAAATAGAACGAAGGGGTACGAGCAGATCTGAGCCGCATGATTTAGTTAGATCTAACAGCACGGATGCGTGATCCAGAGCAAACTGGTACGGGCCAATCAAATGCGTCCACATGTCTGGGTTTTTGTTTTAAAATCTTTTTTTGAATCTATTAGTTATTCAAACTTGTAAATTCAATAAATTTTGTTCTTTTTATCCAAAAAATACAAATAATATATCATTGGAATCACAAAAATAAATCCTACACATATGTAGGCTTGGTTTTGTATTTTGCCTCTGTTAAAATATAATTTTATGCCGAGACATTTGTATGCTTATTTTGTGTATAAAAATTATTTAGAAAATGTTTTAAAGGCTATTTTGAGTCTATTTAGTCTATAAAAGTTTAGTTTAATGTTTAGTACTGCTTACTTTTCTTGTTTGGTTTGAGAAAAATCATCATATAGCATTTGCATGCATTCATATATTTTTTATTGAATTATTTGAATGTAAATTGGTGCTATCATTTTATGTGTAGATTTTGGTGCTAGTGGTGGTTGTGATTGTGAGGATTGTAGCTACTCCCCCAACTACCAAGGAAAGTGGTCCTTCATATTTTGTCCCAATATTTTGACTATGCACTAGGGATATTTTGTATAGGGATTGCATGATATTTTTCTAAGTATTTATATGCTATGCTTGGGAAATCCTAGTAGTTGTAGACTTGTTAGAATTTATCTAAGTTAATATACTTACTATATTATAATGCTTAGCCTAGCTACACTAGTGGAAACGATGATTTATGTTGATGCTGGAAAAGGGCTTTAACACCGGTTCTTCTATGAACCGGTGTTAAAGGGGGGGCCGTACCAGCGTGGCCCGTGCGGCAAAAAAGGAGCCCCCCTTTAACACCGGTTTGTGCCACGATCCGGTGTTAAAGGACCCTGCAACAGTGGCCCGTGCAGCCCCCCCTTTAACACTGGTTCGTGGCTTGAACCGGTGTTAAAGGGGGGGCTATATAAGACACCGCAGCCCACACCCCACTCTTCCTTTTTTCACTATCTCATTTTGGAGCCTAGCAAGAGGGTGTGAAGAGTGCTAGTTTGTGTTTTTTCATATGCACAAGAGGTGTTCGGTGAAATGCCCGAGAGCTCAAAATAAGTTTTCTCGTTGCTCTTTCCTTCTCGGTCGAGGTCGGCAACTATCCTTTCATGTGTCATTGATGTACTATATATATAAATGGTCATCTCCCTATTAATTTTTGATATATACTACATATTAATGCAGATGAACCGGCAATGGATGTACGGTGACCGCCGCACTTCCGAGTACATTACGGGCCTCCAAAATTTCATTGTTGTGGCTAATGCAAACCATGGTCACAATGGTTTTATGTGTTGTCCGTGTGTTCACTGTCAGAACAAGAAAGACTACTCAAATACCAGAACCATTCACGCCCACCTGCTTCGATCCGGTTTCATGCCCAACTATAATTGTTGGACCAAGCACGGAGAAAAAGGGGTTGTGATGGAAGACAACGAAGAAGAAGAGGATGATGACAACTATCATAATATGTATCCTGAATATGATGATACTGCAACGGGGGTAGATAATGAAGATCAAGAGGCAGCAGATGGGCCCGCTGATGACGATCTTGGTCGGGCCATTACTGATGCAAAGGAAGAATGTGAAACTGAAAAGGAGAAGGAGAAGCTGGAGCAGATGTTAAAGGATCACAAAACATTGTTGTATCCAACTTGCGAAGATGGCCACAAAAAGCTAGGTACCACACTGGATTTGCTGCAATGGAAGGCAGAGAACGGTGTGACTGACAACGCATTTTCAAAGTTGTTGGTAAAAATGAAGAATCTTCTTCCAAGAAATAATGAGTTGCCCGATAGTACATACCAAGCAAAGAAGGTTGTCTGCCCTCTAGGATTAGACGTGCAGAAGATACATGCCTGCATTAATGACTGCATCCTCTACCGCGGTGAGAAGTACGAGAATTTGGATGCATGCCCGGTATGCACTACACTGCGGTATAAGATCAGACGAGACGATCCTGGCGATGTTGAGGGCGAGGCCCCTAGGAAGAAGGTTCCCGCCAAGGTTATGTGGTATGCTCCTATAATACCACGGTTAAAACGTCTCTTCAGAAATAAAGAGCATGCCAAGTTGTTGCGATGGCACATGGAAGACCGTAAGAAAGACGCGATGTTGAGACACCCCGCTGATGGGTCATAGTGGAGAAAAGTCGAGCGAGTGTACCCGGACTTCGCACGTGACGCAAGGAACTTAAGGTTTGGTCTAAGTACAGACGGCTTGAATCCTTTTGGTGAGCAGAGCTGTAGTCACAGCACCTGGCCTGTGACTCTATGTATCTATAACCTTCCTCCTTGGTTGTGTATGAAGAGGAAGTTCATTATGATGCCAGTGCTCATCCAAGGCCCAAAGCAACCCGGCAACGACATTGATGTGTACCTAAGGCCATTAGTTGAAGAACTTTTACAATTGTGGGCCAAACCAGCTGTACGTATGTGGGATGAGCACAAAGGGGAGCCATTTGACCTACGAGCATTGCTTTTCGTAACCATCAATGATTGGCCTACTCTTAGTAACATTTCAAGGCAGACAAACAAGGGATACAATGCATGCACACACTGTTTAGATGAGATTGAAAGTGTATATTTGGATAAATGTAAGAAGGTTGTGTACCTAGGGTATCGCCGATTTCTTTCGAACCTGCATCCAGTAAGAAAGAAAGGCAAGCATTTCAAACGTCTGGCAGAACCCCGGAGGAAGCCTATCCTCCGTACCGGTGAGGAGGTATTTGGTATGGTCAAGGACCTAGAAGTAATCTTTGGAAAAGGTCCTGGCAGTCTATCTGTTCCGAATGACGATGCCGGACACGCGCCCATGTGGAAGAAGCAATCTATATTTTGGGACCTACCCTATTGGAAAGTCTTAGAGGTCCGCTCTTCAATCGACGTGATGCACGTGACGAAGAATGTTTGCGTGAACCTGCTAGGCTTTCTAGGAGTGTATGGGAAGACAAAAGATACACCGGAAGCACGGGAGGACCAGCAACGTCTAAAAGCCCCTAAAGAGCCTATGCATACTGAGAACGAGAAGGGTAAACGATGCCACTTAACTCCTGCCAGCTACGCTCTTACCAAAGCAGAGAAGGAAATCTTTTTTGAATGTCTGAGCAGTATCAAGGTCCCGTCTGGCTTCTCGTCGAATATAAAGGGAATAATAAATATGGCAGAGAAAAAATTCCAAAACCTGAAGTCTCATGACTGCCACGTGATTATGACACAATTGCTTCCGATTGCATTGAGGGGGCTTCTACCTGAAAATGTTCGAGTACCCATTGTGAAGCTATGTGCATTCCTCAATGCAATATCTCAGAAGGTAATCGATCCAGAAAGCCTACCAGGGTTACAAACAGATGTGGCCCAATGTCTTGTCAGCTTTGAGTTGGTGTTCCCACCATCCTTCTTCAATATTATGACGCATCTCCTGGTTCACCTAGTAGAAGATATTGCCATTCTCGGTCCTGTATTTCTACACAATATGTTCCCCTTTGAGAGGTACATGGGAGTCTTAAAGAAATATGTTCATAATCGTGCTAGGCCAGAAGGAAGCATCTCCAAGGGCTATGTAACAGAGGAGGTCATTGAGTTCTGTGTTGATTTTATTCCTGACCTTAAGGCAATTGGTGTTCCAGAATCACGACATGAGGGGAGACTGCGTGGAAAAGGCACCCTAGGATGTAAAGCAATGATATGTAGGGACGGGCATTCTCTCAATCAAGCACACTACACGGTTTTACAAAGATCTATCTTGGTTGCCCCGTACATCAATGAACACAAGAATTTAATACGCCTCAAACACCCGGGGCAGTCTGATGAATGGATTATAAGTGAACACATGGCGAGTTTTGGCGGCTGGCTGCAAAGACTTCTCACGAATAACACCACTGTTGGGGATCAGCTGTACTTGTTGGCCAGGACACCATCTTCGACTGTATGTACTTTCCAAGGGTATGAGATAAATGGGAATACATTTTACACGATAGGCCAAGATAAAAAGAGCACCAACCAAAATAGTGGTGTCCGCTTCGATGCAGCAGAAGACAATGGGCAGAAGACCACGTATTATGGGTTCATAGAGGAGATATGGGAACTTGACTATGGACCTAATTTTAAGGTCCCCTTGTTTCGATGCAAATGGGTCAAGCTAACAGGAGGAGGGGTTGAGGTAGACAAGAAGTACGGAATGACAACGGTGGATCTCAACAATCTTATGAAGGTAGACAAGAACTTAGACGAACCATTCGTCCTAGCCAATGATGTGGCTCAGGTTTTCTATGTGAAGGACATGTCCTCCAGACCAAAAAAAGAAAAAATATGCAAACAAATACATCATATGATGAGCCAAAGCGTCACATAGTTCTTTCAGGGAAAAGAAACATCGTGGGAATCGAGGACAAGACAGACATGTCAGAAGATTATAATAAGTTTGATGAAATTCCACCCTTCACAGTGAAAACTGACCCAAGCATTCCGTTAAGTAAAGAAGATGCTCCATGGTTACGTCTGAAGCGATCATAAGGAAGGACATATGCCAAGAAGTTCATGCTCATATTATGTAACTCTAGTTCATGTTTTTAATATTAATACATGTCTTGAGTGTTAGTATTGTTTTGTGGATGGACCGGGACTATGAGAAGAAGTTGTCCCGATTCGTACTTACCATTAAGATCTGATCTCCAAACGTGCGCGGTCACATATTAGGGAGTGCCTCTATGACCAGTTTGTTGGAGATGCCGGAGGACTGGGCTCCGTCGGCATCTCCCTGAAACTAGCCGTAGTGGTGTCCCTGCTCTCGAAAATCATCTTGCAGCTTGTAACTTCTCTAACTAGATCAATACACCTGGGAGCTAACTAATTTCACATATTAGGGAGTGCCTCTATGACCAGTTTATCGGAGATGCCGGAGGACTGGGCTCCATCGGCATCTCCCTAAAACTGGCCGTAGTGGTGTCCCTGCTCTCGAAAACCATCTTGGAGATGCCTCAAACTGGCTGGAGGACTGGACTCACAAGGATGCCTATTTACAGTACAAGCAGCTCGACATAGTGTCGACACTTACGAAATAATGTCGACACTCGCCCCTATTATTAGTGCTAACTCGTGTTTTGTCCCGGTTGGTGTCTCCAACCGGGACTAAAGGTTCATCTTTAGTCCCGGTTGGTGACACCATCCGGGACAAGGTACACGCCGCACGACATAATGTCGACACTCACCCCTATTATTAGTGCTGACTCGTGTTTTGTCCCGGTTGGTGTCTCCAACCGGGACTAAAGGTTCATCTTTAGTCCCGGTTGGTGACACCATCCGGGACAAGGTACACGCCCCACGACATAATGTCGACACTCACCCCTATCATTAGTGCTGCCTGGCCCAGCCTGAAATCCCTCCAACCGTCCCATTTTTAGAACAATGTCATATTTCTTCTGTTAACAGTATATGTATTAAATGAGCCATTATTCTTCCTTCTATTTTTTCCCGCCATTTTTTCCCGCCATTTTTCTTCCCGCCATTTTTTTTCCCGCCATTTTTTCCCGCCAGTTCTTCCCTCCAGTTCTTCCTGCCAGTTCACTATATATATATGTAGGGTTGGCCTCCACTGTCATTGCACATCTCTAGACTCATATCTACAACCTCATCACTCTTTCCCATGGCTTTCACCGTAGCACTAACCCCCAGGGAGGCGGAGGCGCTTTGCGCCTCGAACTACCCCTGCCCGCCGGGCTACTGTGTCCCCGCCGGCTGGATGATGAGCGCCGGAGGCGTGCCGGTTCCTCCTGTCCCTCAAGGTGTGGCGCGCCGGATGGCCATCACGAACCACTACTACTTCGAGCTCACGTTGGAGCAGCGGAGGAATCCTAGATGGCATCCCGACTATTTCCCTACTTGGGAAGCCTTCTTCGTGGATCGGCGTGAGAGGGCGCTCGCCAGGCACGAGGAGGACGACCCACCTCCTCCTAACTTCAACGAGGCCGGCCGTCGGCTATGGTGGCGCGGTCGGACTCTCCAGAGCGTCATGGCCTATGACACTGCCGCCGACTCTAACCCCTGTCTGCGCTACCCTCAAGTCCAGCCCACTCGTACTCAGCCTTCAAGGTTCAATTACGGCGACCCCGACGACGACAGCGATGACGGCGGCGGCGAGTACGACGACTACAGTGGTGAGTATTACAGGTGTAGGCAGGAGCATGACTGAATCACTCCAACATTCTGAAACAAGTTCGGCCGATTGTTACTTAATCTGGCCATGTATCTTAATTTTCAGTTCTTTTATGTACCTTAATTTTCAGTTCCAGTTCGGCTTTATGTAACTTACTATTAGTTGCATTCCAGTTCTATCTCCTTCACAAAATGACCTATCTCATTCGAGGTTTCTTGGCTTTCGGGTCAAATGACCAATGTTATGGCTAGAATCAAGGAATAGTTTGTGATAATATGGCCATATTGTGCATACATGTGCATCATGGCATGGCAAACAATGTTGCAAGAGGAAGTTTTCCTTTTTATCGCACCAAAAAGGCATTTTCCATTTTCCGAGCATAAAAAACAGACGGTTTTGTGAAGCAACCACCAAATGGCTAATTCAAAAAACCACCAACACATTTTACAAAAATACTAGACCACCTTATATGGACAATGTACCAACACGGGGATCTGAAACCTTTCCGTCCACCTCTGGTGAAAAAGACAAATTCCTGCCGAACCGGTAGAAGTGGGTGAGATAGGAACTACAGGTACATGATACGATGCTCATGATTTTTTTACAAAAATTATTTTTAGGTTCACAATATGCTATTTTATCAAAAAACCAATGCAAGTTGAGCGAGGCTTGGTCAGATTCAAGTGTATACAAAAGATGCGGTATTTAAATATCCAATCAATTCAAAAATGTTAATACAAAAGATGCGGCATTAAAATATGATTTGCTCTAATAAAATAGGGTTAGATTCCTTTTTAGATGCTTAATATTTCTTATGTTCAAAGTTTTAGGATTTGACAATTTATTTTTGTTTGAATTGAATAATCAAAATTTATATGTAAGTGTTTTAATCATTTTGAAAAAATTCATGTAAAGTAAATATAAAATGTTTTTACATGAATGGATAGATATTATTTTTCTGAAAATTATGATATATTATTCATATTTTTCTGAGTTGAAATGAAAAAGATATGAATTTTCTAAATTCATATCCTATTTTTTGAATTAAAAATGCCCCTTAATGCATGAAATAAATGCCCCCCCCTTTAACACCGGTTCCAGCCACGAACCGGTGTTAAAGGGGGGTGCGCACGCGAAACGAAATAAATGCGCCCCCCCTTTAACACCGGTTCGTGTCTGGAACCGGTGTTAAAGGGGGGGTGTTAAATGCGCACGCGAAACGAATTCCCCCCCCCCCTTTAACACCGGTTCCAGCCCCGAACCGGTGTTAAAGGGGGTATTAAATGCGCCTTCCCCTTCCTTTCTTCCCCCCAGAGACAAGATCGAACCCGCCCAGAGAAAACAGAGAGGGAGAGCCGACGGCGCCGTCCAGCCCTCGCCGTGGCCGCCCTCGCCCTCGCCGTGGCCGCCCCTAGTCGACGCAATCAACCGCCCCTTCCCAAGCTCCGGCCGTCGATGTCGCCTTTGATTCCGGCCGCCGTTCGCTTCGCTGACCCCCTCAATCACCTCCTGGTGAGAAAATGGTGCTCAGGCGTCATCCCTCTCTCCCTCTCTCGCTCTAGTCCGCTTCCCCCATGTCCATCTATGAGCGCCGCCACCGCCGCTCGCCGGAGTCGCTGTTCCGATGACCTTAAGCCAGCAGCGCCGCCAATTTTAGGATCCCCACATCGCGCCCGTTCGAACGAGCTCGGTTCTGCGTGCTGGCGTGGCCTCTGTCGTCGCCGGTGACCCCCTCCTGAGGTGGCAGTGACATGGCCAGCAGGGCCCGCTTAGGTGGCAGTGACATCGCCCCTGGCCCATAGTCAGCCACAATGGCTAGGACCAGTAGCAGTGTAAATAGGTTAAACCGCCCAGCTGACATCACAGTGATGTAATAATTCAATTTAAATTGATTAAACAATTTCAAAAAATGAATAAAACTTGTAAATTTAATATCTAATGATTTATAAGTCATAAAAATATGTATAATATATCAAAATGTTCAGAAAAATGAAATCTAACTATTTAAGATATAATCATGCATTGTTGAACAACTTTGAAGACAAGTTTAATTAGAGAACATAGTAACCCCTCTCATATACATCCGGAGTTTCCCCGAATTAGGGTTTTCACCCCTCGGAACCGCGATTAAGTTGTCGAGCATGCTTTAGGGTTTTCATGTATATATTTTTTGTATGTGTATGTGTATGATTTAGGTTTTTTTGCTCGAGCATTTCAATAGATGTATTACTGATATTTGTGTGATAATATTATTGTTTTAGAAACTATGGATCCACTTAGTAGAAACCTTGAAGAAGAAGAAATAATGGAGAACATTGTTGATGAGGACACCTCACAATATCTGAACTTGGAGGGACATGATGACAGCTCAAGTAGTCATGGAGAAGATGAAGACTCCGGTGAACGCAATTTAGTGATTACAAAGTCCGGCGAGGTATATGCATTGATTAAGCCTCTGCTGACTTCCACCAACAATCTTCTTCTACATGTATTAATTAATGCTTCTTTCTTCTTTTAGCCCTCTGGATCGACCAGCCAGCAACCATCTTCTTCTACGAAAAAGAGCAAGCGAGGCGCGAGCCATCGGTTGAAAGATCGTGCAAAGTTCACGATCGAAGCAGTCCGTGTTGATGGCAGGTCGATGGAGCCCAAGAAGGCCGCAGACAAATTTGTACGTCAGGCTAGAGTTCCTGTTAGGGACCAAATCCCAATCATAATTGAATATTGGAATAAGCCAAAGAAGGGCGACGGTACCTTTGTCGATGAAAGATCCAAAGAAACGCTTTGGAATTCGTTGTTGGTAAATTTCACCCTTTCGCTAGAGGAGGATGAAAACAACCCGGTTATAAAGGAAAAGGTCAAAGGGTGGACTCTAAAGAAGATGGCTGACGCTTTCCGCAACTGGAAGACAAAATTGAACAAATTTGTCAAAGCTGGCGAGACTCCAAATTTCGAAGACGCATATTATGCGAAGATAAGACCTCACTGGCCCGAATTTGTGACATATAAAAAAGGTGCTATAGCTAAAAAGAGGTCAGAAACCAATACGCTTAATGCCCAGAAGAAGGAATATCACCAGAGGACGGGGTCAGGTGGCTACATATCTCAGAGGCCTAAGTGGGAGGAAGCTGAGAAGGCCCTGCGCGACAGAGGGATCACGCCCCAGACAGATGGGTGGGACCTACGTGCAAAGACTTGGTTCTACGGAATCGGGGCATGGTTGGACCCAGAAACAGGATTGTGTATCTTCCCAACACTCCTTGCCAAACCCATCACTGAACTCATCACGGCATACGAGGAAACAGCCGCCGGGACCTTCCATCCCGACCGAGAGAATGACAAGCTCACATGCGCCATCGGTAAAAAAGAACACACTGGACATGCACGAGGCACAGGGGGTATGACGTGGAAGGATGGGTTTGCCGAGTGGAGCGACTCTTACAGATGGCGCGGCAGAAAAGAAAAAGAGCGTACAGAGCGGATGACACAGATAGAACATGCACTTGTGGCGCTACAGGCGCAAGTGAATGCACAACAGAGCCATCAAGCTACCGGCCCATCTCAGCGGCACGAAGAGCCTGCATTGGAAGCTGCCGGCGGCCTAGACTCTGCGCGGAAAAGCAGCGTGGCTTCCACGGAGAACGTGCAGCCCACGCTTGAAATGGCGGGTCCTCGATACCCCGTGGATGAGATCACGGAGAGCGAACACGCTGAGCTGCATGTGAGATTAATGGGCTTATCCATTAAGGTGGCTGTCGGCTATGCCTTACCTCATGTAGCTGGTGGAACTTACCACTGCCGACCGATTCCAGATGGCTATGCTATTGTCGGGGTGGATGAGGTTGTGAAGGAATATGAGGAAGCATAGCTTGACCATGCTACAGGTGAAGTGGAAACTCAACTCAAATTTGCAGTGAAAACAACCATTCTTTGGAAGAAGGAACACATCGTGCTTCCAAATTGGAGGCCACTAGCACCCCCGCCGTCTCCGCAGCGTCAGCAGTCTGAGCCGCTTCAGCCATCTCCTGCGCGGCAGCCATCTCCGGCGCGCCAGCCATCTCCTGCCCATCAGCCATCTCCGGCGCTTCAGCCATCTCCTCAGCGTAAGCGGAAGAACACTGCCACGAAGAGCATCAGTAGCACTGCCACAAAGAAATCCGCAGGAAACCGTACGCCAAAGAGTTCAAAAAACTATGCCCCGCAGCCTTCCGCCAAGCCATTGCCGGTTTTACCGTGGAATCGCAGCGACGAGGAGACCAATAGGATCTCGGAAGAAGATGTCAAGAAATTCTTTGCACCTAGACGGGCCGAGCCAAAGGAGAAAATAGATCCGGCGGTGGTGGATAAGTTTTACAAAAATCTTTTGAAACCTGAAACCCCACTTGTGCCGGACTATGAGCACCAGATTTTGAAGGCGGATGCAAGGCGCCGTAGGGAGACTGAAAGTAGCAGTCGTGCGGCACCCCAGAAAACAGTTCCCATGCTCGGAGAGCAGGAAAACCAATCATGCGCCCCGCTCCAAGTGTTCGACACACGGGACGCTCCTCCCGTAAATGATTACAAGGCAGAGCTACAAAGAAAGGCCAATGAGATGGGGATGACTTACATTGCATACTTGAACATCATGGGAGGCAACTTGCCCAAATGCGATGTCAACCCCATACAGCCATGGAAGTATGGGAAGAATCTCGTCAAGAAAGAGGAGCTCAAGAATCTACCAACAAAGATGCGAAGATTGCACAAGTGGTACCTTGATTTCTGCAAGACGAGAAAGGAAGAATGGATCACGGCGCATATAAGAGATGAGATTTTCTTGTGCGGAGACGACGAGATCAGCTTCAACATTCAAGACTTGCATTTTCTATTCAATCAGAAGGAACTCGACAAAGCTGCCATCAGCCTTTATTGTGTGTAAGTACTATTTCTGTAATTTATATCTCATCTCATTCACTTCATTAATTGCATGTATATATATATGCTCACCATATATGTATATACTATTATGCAGGAAAAAGGTTATGGAATGCATGAAAGGAGGCCCTTTTGACATTGGGTTCGTTGACCCAAATAGAGTTCATGAAGAAGTGGTAAGAACCAAACCCGGGCAAACAGAAGATTACTTGCTAAGGTATTTACTGAGACAACAAACCAAAAGGGAAATACTATTGCCTTACAACTTCTCGTGAGTACTGTTACCCTCTCTCTTGTACACATTTTGTTTCGGCTTACTCGATGTTAAGTGTAACTGATGATGAGTTATGCGTGCATAGGTTCCACTTTATTCTGCTAGTCATTCAACCCGACTCAGGAAAAGTCCTTGTCATGGACTCGTTACGAAAAGAAAAAGAGCTATGGGCAGACTTTAGAGAGATGCTCCAGAGGTAATTTCAATCATATTATCGCACTAGATCGGCAACTTTCATGACAACAAGTAATTAATTACTCCTTTATCCATTTTCTTTGCCGGACATGGTTTGGAAAAGGTTCACGGGTAGGGCCGTGGGTGAATGGTCAGAAGAACTAAAATTTGTAGACCAAAATGTAAGTAATACTAGCTAGCTAGGTCTGCGTATCTCTTTGATTCTGCTTCCAATTCCATTATATCATGCTTTATTGATTATTATTTTGATTGAACTCTCTATTCTCGTAAAGTGCGCGCATCAGGGACCCGGCAATAACTTATGTGGATACTATGTTTGCGAGTTCATTCGCAACACGATATGTGCGACGGGCCAAGCCGCACTAGAACAACTTAGAGTAAGTAAACAAAGTCCACAACATTATTTTATTACCATCAATTGTGTTGAGTTTTATTCTTATATATATATATTGACCCCATTCTTCATATATATTCAGATCGAACAGATGTGGGACCAACTCCTACCATTTGACCGCATACGAGCCATTCAAGAGGAATTGGCGGGGTTCATACTTGATGAGGTCGTCACGCCTGGCGGAGAACTCTTTAGATATCCACCAAAATGAACGATGGCGATGTATGTGCCGATGACGATGTTTGTGTATAATAATAGTTGCTTAATTATTCATGTACTCATATGTACCGATGACGATGTGTGTGTATACCGCTCCCGATCGATTCCTCCTCCCCCCTCCCGCAGAAATACGCCCAGAACGGGGCAGAGGCAGAACTCTGCTGCGGCAGAGATTTAGGTCGTTTTTCTGCCGCGGCAGAACTCTGCCGCGACAGAGATTTAGGTCGTTTTCCTGCCGCGGCAGAGATTTATCTCTTTTTCCTGCCGCGGCAGGGAACCTTTAACACCGGTTCGTGTTACGAACCGGTGTTAAAGGGGGGGCCTGAGCCCTGCGCCAGCCCCACGTGCGCCACCCTTTAACACCGGTTCGTATAAGAACCGGTGTTAAAGGGGGCCCCCTCTAACACCGAACCCTCAACAGCGGTTCTAGAACTGCTGTTAGAGGGCCTTAGGAACCGGTGTTAGAGGGTATGTTGTGCACTAGTGCTAGTAGCAAACAAGGGTGAAATATATTCATGCTATGGAAAAATATTGTTAAGTCTTTGACTTGTGTTTTGCCTAATAAAACAACTAAGTGAAAGAATCACCTGGGTAGAATGGTATGTTTGGATTATGTTGAGTGGTTACACAAGGCCCATATCTATGGTCTACCTTGTGTATCACACTTGTGAAAATCCACCCAGGAACAAAGGGGTTTGACATACTTAGTGTTTAGAAGCTTCTAGTGCAACCACATGGCATATGGGCTCTGCCTTGATCATATAGGTTGCAACAACTTAGCCAAATGGACAGTTGGTGGTAGGGTGATAGGTTGGAGCGCGTCCATTCTGGTCTAAGGGAAGGCTTTTGAAAGGTCTCGTCTTGATGCATGTCAAGTCTTGTGGGGAAAGTGCACCACCTCTCGAGAAGGAAAAATCTAAGTACTTAGTCGTGTCCCCGGAAAAGGACAATTTAGCATCAAGACACTGAAGTTATCAAGGATCTCCTCATCCCAATTTCTAAGTTTAAAACTTGTGGTTGAACAAGGGTTAAGGTTCACCAATATCTATTGGTGGTTCCTTGGGAGTTTTTGTCAAACAAAAACTTAGTGTTTTCAACTGATAGGCAAAACCTATTTTGAGCAAAGCAAGCCTAAGCTTCACTTAGCCAAAATTCATATAGAAGCTAGAAAGTATTATTCTACTAAGGTATCACTTGCTAATACTATTCCAATGTATTGACCCACTGTGGCTGTAACTTGTGATGTTGCAGGTTACTCTGATGAGGATTAGGGTTATGAGTCTACACTCAACATGTTTGCCTGTGGCACATGAAGATGAAGACTTTATTTTATTTTGTTAAGTTGAACTCTTGCTCTAGCCTTTGGCTATGGAGTAGACTATGTTATCTCTGGAATGACGATGTAATAATGACCTTTGTTTCTGTGTACTTCATCTTAAACTATGGATGCTAGCATTTGATCCAGGGACTAGCATTGCAACCATAGGGACGTTTACCTTTACAAAGGTGGGGTCTTACACCTAGTGTTTGATGTGGAAGCTCTTCGTTGGAAACCCCAAGAGAAAGGTGTGAAGCAGCAAGCAGCAAGTCTTCCCTCGGTTGAGACCGAGGTTATCGAACCAGAAGGGGGAAGGAAACGTCACACAGGTGTTGGAAGTAATGTGGAGACCTGCACAACACAAACTCAAGACTTTGTCCCAACGAATTAGTGAGGTTGTCAAGCTCACAGTTTTCTGTAACAAAGGATTAAACGTATGGTGTGGAAGGTAATGGTTTGCAGCAAGTAACAAGTAATAGTGGAAGATGTATCAATGGTAAAGATTGGACCGGGGTCCATAGTTCACTAGAAGTGCTATCCTTAGATAAACAACATGGCATGAAGGGTAAACAAATTACAGCGGGGCAATTGACAGGAACTGAGCAAGGCATAACAATGCAATTACTAGCTAGAAAGATACTATGAGGTTGATTGGGCAATACAACAATATACATAGACCGTAATCCAACTCCATCTATGACTAGAAGTCCACCTTTAGGTTATCATCCGAACCCCCTCCAGTATTAAGTTGCAAGCAATAGACAACTGCTTTAAGCAAAGTGTGTAAGGTAAACAGTCCACATGTTCCATGAACACGAGACCGTTGTTTTCTCCCTAGTAGCAACAGCACATCTACAAACGAAGAGATTTATGTCACTTCCCTTGGAAACTAGAGGCATGAACCCACTATCGAGCATAAATACTCCCTCTTGGAGTCACTAGCAACTACTTGGCCAAGATAACCACTAGCAACGGAGAGCATGCGAGATCACAAACAACACAGACATGATAGAATCATAAAGATAGAACCATTAATTAAACCAACATAATAATCTCAATATCCATTGGATCCCCGCAAACACAACATGCATGATTACAAATAGATTAGATTTTGATCATGAACGGAGCTCACAAGATCTATACATGAAAGCACAAAGGAGGAGATACGACCATCTAGCTACTACATGGACCCATAGTCCAAGGTGGAACTACTCACAAATCATACCAGAGAGAAGGCCTCCGGGATGATCTCCCCTCCGGTAGCGTGCCGAGAAGAGCTTTAGATCCCCCCGATATAGGGACGATGGTGGCGGCGGCTACAAACGGTTTCGTGGATTTTTGATCGGGTTCCGAGAGTTTCTGCATTAGGGGCTTCTTATAGGCAAAGGGGAAGACTGAGGCGGCCGCCAGGGCGGCGAAACCCAGCTAGGCACGGGCTAGGGCCCACCCACGCCTGGGGGGTATGGCCCCTCTGGCCGGCCCCTCGGGCTCTCATCTGGACTTCTTGTTCCCCACGAAAAGTTATTGACTTTGTCTTTTGTCTTGTCCAATTACAAGAATATTTCTTTACTAACTTTTCTGAAACCAAAAACAGCAGAAAACAGGCATCTAGCACTGTTGCAACTTGTTAATAGGTTAGTACCATAAAACATGTAAAAAGCACCTCAAATTGTAGACAAGTAAAGCAAAGTAGATACTAAACAAGAATGGAGCATCAAAAATTATAGATATGTTTCCAACGTATCAACATCCCCAAGCTTAACTCATGCTCGTCCTCGAGTAGGTAAGTGATAAAAGAATAATTTTTGAGGTGACATGCACCCTCACAATAAAGATCCAACCATTTGCAAGCATTGAAAGCTGGGATCAAAGAACTCTAAACATGTGCATGAAAGATGGAGTTCTAACAATAGGACATAGTAACTATGCATGCAACATGGCAAGCTATAAACAAAGATCATGAATAATATGTATTGAAAAACATTTGTTTGTTTCACATGCAGAAAACATAGCATAGGGGCAATCATCTTGTCCCTCACATAGGACACCTAAAAAGTTCACAAGGGTGACTAGAAATAGTAGCACATGAACAAGTAATAACACAATATGAATCAATTAGTAAGCTTTGGAACACTGCACACAGAATGACAACTATGCTCTCTTAATGGTGCCTAAAGGTAGAAGGTGGAGACTCAATAATTGTGGAAGAAAGGCCTTTTTGTAAAGGAAGCAGGGATTACAAGTTTCAAAAAGAGCTTCCAAAAATTATGGTACTTGTTAGCTTTCAGCCCTCATTGCCCCTATCATAAGCATCTTGAAGTGGTTAAGGTTAAAGTGGAAAAGCTGGAGTATATGCTTGACAAAATATAAGTTGGCAATCTCAAGTCCCTTGACTATGAGGGCTACACCTCATGGATACTCAACTTAGGGCCCAGGCAAGTTCTTGTCATTGTAAGTATTTGCATATCATTTAGAACCGCCAACGGGGTACCCCTTGCACATGGCACAGGAGCTTTCCCATAACCAAAATGACAAGGCAAGCAGACAATGAGAATCTCATCAATTCTTCTTATGTACCATGGGCATATGGTGCCTTTTCTCTCTTTCCTCTTTTCTCAATGTGTCTCTCTTTTTTTATAAGAAGAATGCTTCATAGATGTCACTATGGTGATGCTACAAGTTTCCACCATGATTAGGCATGGCTTAGGCTAGCGGCCCAGGCATTTCTCTAACACAGAAAACAAACTCCATGGACTTACAAGTTCCCACTTCATTTCACACCGGTAACATCCATAGACAAAAGAGCATGATATCAACTAAGTACAAAAAGTACAAGTGCAATGTTGAAAACGTTCCCCGTGACAGCACGGTTCTGCTAATCCCAACTTATAAGTGCAAGCATATACAACAAAATTTCCTCAATGGTTCAAGTTTATTAGGGGCAAATAATAAAGTGTGCCATCAAGTTTGTGAGGGCTTTAATCACTAAGTTTCACATAACAAATAGTTTTTAATTGGAAGATAGATGAAAACAAGAATATACTTTGGAATGGTGTAACACACCATGCATAGGAATTTATAGTGGGCACTTTAGAATAACTTGGTTTCTTGGGAGTTGGAGGCATGAGTAGAACTTACTCATACAAATGGAGGCTAGCAAAGACTGGGAGCAACCAACTAAGAGAGCAATAATGGCCATAATTATGCAATGCAACAAAGCAAACTAATCAAAGCAAAGAGTGGTACTACAAGTCAAGGACTAAATGATCATAGAGGCTAATGGTGAATTGTCATAGTCATAACATGGTGTGAGCATGTGCCAAGTCAACCCAAACAAAACATCAAAGGAGAATACCACAATACTATGCTTTTGCATGCTAAAACAACGCATAATTTCTTCAAGGCACACTAAGTAATCCCAATTGTTTGGAACAAGACATGCTACAGCAATAATCACTACATAATGCTAAAACAACACCTAGCATGTCATGCTAAAGTCTAAGTCACAGTTAATGCAAGCTCCTCTTGCATTTCAAGCAAGAACTTACTACTCCTTTCCAAACACCAAGCAAACTTATTTGCAAAACAACACAGCGAGAGCGGGGGTCCAAACTATTAAAGAAAACCAACCAAACTAAGCAAAGCAAACAAAAACTAAGACGCTCCAAGAACAACGCAACTGTGCATGAAACAATAAAAATGAAGTGTCTAGACAGACCTGAGCTTTTTATTGATGAAGAAGGGGATGCCTTGGTCATCCCCAAGCTTTGACGCTTATACCTCTTGGATATTTCTTGGGGTTATACCATGGTGGCATCCCCAAGCTTGAGATTTTGTCCATTCTTCATCTCATTGCATCATTCTCTCTCTACACCTGAAATTTTTCCTTCATACAAAAATTCACACAATCTTCATTAGCAACATTAGCTTATTCAAAAGATATTAGACCGCTGGCAAAGCTTTGGAACATCAAGGATTTTCACTAAAAACACAAGCTACTGTAGTAACCCCTTCAAAGAAACTCAATTTACCTGAAGAGAGCTCAAAAAGGAATCATTAAAAAGCAAATGCAAATAATGGCAGAAATCTGTCAAAACAGACAAGCAGGTAGAAACGAATTTTTTCGAACATCTTCTGTTGCTCAAATCAAAAAGTGTTGAACTAATGAAAGTTAGCCAACATACTGGGGTATTTATTCCTATATTTTTAGCTCAATCCGAGTTATAGATCCTCCTCACGATTTTTTTGGTGGAGGATAGAAATCTGTTTCGAGACAGCAACTCCCCAAATCTTACTTCCCTCTCATTAGAGGTCATTCTTGGAACAAAAAGCAAACAAAAAGGATATGGAGAGGTTATTACAGAATTAATAACTTCCAAGACTCAAGTAAACTCTTGGGTTATCTCCCAACAAGTACGTTTCTTTAACGCCTTTAAGTTAGGCACAAGAAGCAAGAAGAATCAAGTATTCTCAAATGAAGAATTGCCCCTCTTGTTCCTTCTTTTCTTACCTTTCTTTTTATTTTTAGGGAAGATATGATTGCTTACCGGGGGAGTAAAGTGCATGATGCCTTCTCCCACGTCTATTACTGCCCCAAGGTGTTTCAGTAGAGATCTTCCAAGTGTGACCTGTCCTTTGCCTACACATTCAATAACAACATAATCAGTAGACACCATTTTCAATGAGATTTTTGTAAACACACCTTCAGCTATTCCAATGGGTAATATAGTGGCATTGTTGGTAAGAGAGATTTCTTCTCCTCCTTCAATAAGTCCCCAAAGACTCAAGGAATCAAAAATATGTTTGGGCATGAGACAAAATTTAGACATGATATCATAGAGAGCATCAAAGAGTGTAGTGTTTATTGAGACTTTAATTGTGGAAAGCCAATTTGAAGGCTCAGAATTTATGGGAACATAATCATGGTAAACCCTAAGAGTGTGATAGCAACTATTCATGGCAGCAATACTGGTCTTAAGATGGTTCAACCTAGCAAAAATACTTGTGAAAGAGGAATCAGACTTGCCAGGTGTATCATAGATCATGATTAATTTTCTTATAGCATCATAAGCTTCATCCTCAGTACAAAGCAAAAAATATTTTTCAGCCACATCATCCAAAGCATATCTATAACGAAGAGCAATACCGCGGTAGAAACTATCAATAACCAAGCTAAGACTCATCTTAGGCTCAGTTTCCCTTTGTAAAGCAAAGATTCTAGACCAAGCTTCTTTGAAACTCTCCTCACTTTTTTGTTTAAAAGTAAAGATCTTTTCCATAGGTGTCACAGATATTGGATCAAAACCATACATGGTAGTAACTAAGGTAGGAACTAAATTTTTGTGTTTTTGAATAAGGCAAGGAAACCAAGCTAGACTAAAATTTTTTGGGGGGTTTTGAAAAGAGGCAAACAAAACCAAGCAAAAGAAACAAAGCCAAATAAAAACAAAGTAAAGAGAAAGGAAGTGAAGGACTCCCCTAGTGAAGACGTCCTTAGCCTCCCCGGTAACGGTGCCAGAAAACTTGTTGATAGCGCTTGACGAGGTGGAAGAGGTTGAAGTAGATTCCCTATTGTTTGATGTGGAAGCGCTTCGTTGGAAACACCAAGAGCAAGGTGTGAAGCAGCAAGCAGCAAGTCTTACCTTAGTTGAGACCGAGGTTATCGAACCAGAAGGAGGAAGGAAACGTCACACATGTGTTGGAAGCAATGTGGAGACCTGCACAACACAAACTCAAGACTTTGTCCCAACGAATCAGTGAGGTTGTCAAGCTCACCGGTTTGCGGTAACAAAGGATTAACGTATGGTGTGGAAGGTAATGGTTTGTAGAAAGTAAGAAGTAACGTGGAAGTTGTATCAATGGTAAAGATTGGACCGGGGTCCATAGTTCACTAGAGGAGCTCTCCTTAGATAAACAACATGGCATGAAGGGTAAACAAATTACAGCGGGGCAATTGACAAGAACTGAGCAAGGCATAATAATGCAATTACTATCTAGAAAGATCCTATGAGGTTGATTGGGCAATACAACAATATACATAGACCGTAATCCAACTCCATCTATGACTAGAAGTCCACCTTCAGGTTATCATCCGAACCCCCTCCAGTATTAAGTTGCAAGCAACAGACAACTTCTTTAAGCAAAGTGTGTAAGGTAAACAGTCCACATGTTCCATGAACAAGAGACCGTTGTTTTCTCCCTAGTAGCAACAGCACATCTACAAACGAAGAGATTTATGTCACTTCCCTTGGAAACTAGAGGCATGAACCCACTATCGAGCATAAATACTCCCTCTTGGAGTCACTAGCAACTACTTGGCCAAGATAACCACTGGCAACGGAGAGCATGCAAGATCACAAACAACACAGACATGATAGAATCATAAAGATAGAACCATTAATCAAACCAACATAATAATCTCAATATCCATCGGATCCCCGCAAACACAACATGCATCATTACAAATAGATTAGATCTTGATCATGAATGGAGCTCACAAGATCTATACATGAAAGCACAAAGGAGGAGATACAACCATCTAGCTACTACATGGACCCATAGTCCAAGGTGGAACTACTCATAAATCATTCTGGAGAGAAGGCCTCCGGGATGATCTCCCCTTTGGCAGGGTGCCAGAAAGAGCTTCACATCCCCCTCCCCCCGATCTAGGGACGATGGTGGTGGTGGCTATAGACGGTTTCGTGGATTTCTGATCGTGTGCCGAGAGTTTCTGCATCGGGGGCTCTTATAGGCGAAGGGGAAGACCGAGGCGGCCGCCAGGGCGGCCAAACCCTAGCCAGGTGCGGGCTAGGGTCCACCCGCGCCTGGGGGGTCTGGACCCTCTGGCCGGCCCCTCGGGCTCTCATCTGGACTTCTTGTTCCCCACGGAAAGTTATTGACTTTTTCCTTTGTCCCGTCCAATTCCGAGAATATTTCTTTACTAACTTTTCTAAAACCAAAAACAGCAGAAAACAGGCATCTGGCATTGTTGCAACTTGTTAATAGGTTAGTACTAGAAAACATGTAAAAAGCACCTCAAAGTGTAGATAAGTAAAGCAAAGTAGATACTAAACAAGAATGGAGCATCAAAAATTATAGATATGTTTCCAACGTATCAGTTATCCCGCCGACATTAGTCCCTGAAGCTGGTGAGGTCTAGCAGTTCTAGCTGTTAGGCGTCTCTAGGTTCCTTTAATGTGATTGGAAATTCTTCTTTTGTCTTTATTTACTACTTAGGGCGCACTGTTTGGCGCAATATTGCACCTTGCCGAGTCTGTCTGACAGTTTTCAGGTCTGTTCTTTGACTTTTTGGCTCATTTTTGCCTCGTGTCGAGTCATTTTGGCCAATTCCGAGTCATTTTCGGCGTGCTTCAGTCACTGACAGCTGGTAATCATGGTAACTTGCCTCAAATTTTGTTCCAAGCTCTGACTGCACAGTGACGGCTGCGCAGTAATTCCCCGTCACTGTGGCAATCCAATCGCTCTGCACCTCTCATCCTGCACTATGTGACGTGGCAGTGGATTTTCCGTGTATTGCGTACACGTGGCGCTCACTGACTGGCTCACTCGGATGAATACACGGCCACATGCTAGATGCACGGTGCAGGGAGATCCCACGATTAGGGTTTTTACTCCCCTTAAGTAGGGGTGAGGGGAACATAACTTCCCTCACCCGTTCAGTTTCCCCATAGCCTCTTCTTATTCCTTGCGCCTCCAAAATCCCAATTGCCCCTTTACGGTTCTTCTTCTTCACGGTTTCTCCTCTGTGATTCCTCCTTTACCCATTCTATTCCTCTATGGGTCCTTGCTCTTCCAAGCCTCTTCCAACGGCAGAAGAGAATGAATCCAGGGAGGTCATGGATGCTCGCGATGCTGCCGAGGGAGCGGAGGAACAGGAGGATCCCGCCAGCGAGCGCGGCGGCTGGGAGGGCTCTGAGGTCTCTGCGGAGGAGGTCAAATGGATGTACTCCACCAGGCGCATCCCTCTCGAGGTGGATTGCCGCCTCCCTGCTGGTTTGATTTCCCCCGAACTTGAGGGAAACGAGAGGGTGGTTTTCCTGTCCCACTTTGAGCATGGTTTTGCCTTGCCCGTGAGCAATTTCTTTGTTTCTTTCCTTTCCACTTTCCATCTTCAGACCCATCACTGGCCCGCTAATGCAATCGGATCCCTCTCTTGTTTTATTTCTGCTTGCGAGGCCTACCTTGGCATTTGGCCTACAGTTCTTCTGTGGGCCAAATATTTTAATTTTAGGATCCAAGTAGTTCCCCAGCCTGGCGCTCCCCGTGCCGAGAAGAGGCCAACTCGGTGCGGTGCCGCTAGCATCACACCCAGGAGAGAATCCATCTTTCCTCGGGTCACTAGCTTAGACTCTTGCAAGAAATGGCATAGGACTTTCTTCTATGTCAAAAACAGCGGAGCCACTGATTACATCCGGCTCCCCCTTTCTCGGACAAGGTCACCAACAAAGAGTACTGTAAGCTTGACCCGCGCGACAAGAACGCTGCGGTAAACGAGGCCAACGTAATTCTGAAGAGGTTGCTGTCGCCGGATGAGAACTTCCATCTTGCCGACACGGATCTTATGTGTACTTTTATTGCACGCGGGGTCAGCCCCATCCAAGATAGGAGCCACAAGATGTGCTTCATGAGCGGCACGCAGGACCCCACTCGGCATTCCACGAATGAGCTCACCCATGACTCTGTGGCCCGCCGAGTAAGCTCGATCTTCAAGCTGTCTTTGGCGGAGGATTGGGCTTGGAGCTGCCCTCCATTTAGCCGGGTTAGGCATGTCCCCTGGGTAAGTTTCTGAATCACTTTCTATCTGACATAGCTTTTCTTACGTTCATCTACCGTCTCGTTTGTTCTCTGTTCTTATTCTGTTTATCTTTTGCAGAATCTTGTTTACCAGGTTGATGACAATACTATCCCTCCTAATGCTTACAACAAGGACCGCTCTGACTCCGATGAAGTCGAGTATGATCTGGAGTGTTTCATGCCCATTCCGCATGCGAACGCTGCTTCGACTCCGGGTAAGAGCCACACTCGAAATCCCTTACGAGATTGGTCTGACGACGACGATGATGATGATTGTGAGATTCTGGAGGTACCTGCTTTTTGTCCTTAGCCCTCTAACTTATTAGAGTGAGCCTGTCATTTACTTATGCAGCTGGCCAGGTACATGACACTCCCCCTCTCACTGTGGGCGGAGTCGGCAAAATCCCTGTTGCCAAGCCGGGTAAATGGCGCGGGGCCTCCTCCAGTGCTCAGTCGGCCAAGAAGCAGAAGGTCACTCCTGCTGCTCCTGCTGCTACCATGCTGTCAGTGGCTCGCAAAGCAGCTGGGAGCCGAGTCACATGTCGCCCACCGCGTGACCCGACCATTTTCGGGTAAGCTTTTGTTGTTTGCTTACTTTCCATTTTTCCTTTCCTGTTTTGTGATTGCTTTCTTGTGAGCATTTTTGTTATTTTCAGTGCCGCGCCTTTGTTGGCCAGCTAGGCTGCTCCTAGCATCGCCTCGCCTCTAAGGCCCGCTCCTCCTCCTGCTGATTCCACGGTGCAAAGCCCCGTCCGAGTCGATGCTCCCACTGCTAAGGCTCACGCTTCTCAGTGTCAATCAGACCCGGTGGCACACCCGTCGGAGTAGATTCGGCCTAGCTCTTCTACTGCACCTCATGACAACTTCCTGATCTTGGTGCTGGCAGCAGTGGCGTTAAGAAAACCTTTGCCCCCAGTTCTCCTGCTACCAGCCCACAAGTTGGTGTTCATGAACAACTTCCTGATCTTGGTGCCAGCAACATTGTTGAGCCCACTCATTTGGCTCCCATCTTATCACCAAACAGACCTACTTGCTCTCCTCTTTTGTCAAAGAACCAAACCCGGCCTGCTGCTTTAGGTCCGGCAAGCCCACATCTACCAAGCAGACGACCTTGGTCCATGCCCTAGGCACCGCTCCTTAGATCTGGCCTACAACATCAACAATGATACTTGCTTTAGTGGGTAAGCCGGGAGGATCCGCAACCAACGGGTCGGGCGGCAGTTCTAAAGTTGTTACCCTACACACCAGTGTCGCTGCGACCCGCGCCAATGTGGGAACTTTCCTAAAAAAGGGGCAAGTTATTACTTGGACGCTTAGAGGGAATGTCCTTGACGTCGCAGAGCGTTATGCCGTGGCATGGAACGCCGTAGGCGAGCAGGAGGTTAGCTCCAGTGCCGGCAAGAAGACGACGCTGGCCCCAATGCCATTTTCGACATGAACCAGCAGGCAATTTCCTTAATGGTTCACGCAGATGAAGTTAACGAGGTACATAATATTTTTACTCTTTTGTGTATTGAGTATTTTTATTATACATGACCCCTAGTCCCCGAGGTTACTGCCGAGTGAGGAACTTACTCGGCTGTAAGCTCTAAACTAGAAATCAGCTCTTATTCGTCCATAGGCTTGATCTTGCCTCTGTTGACTATCCCTTTTCTTATGTAGATTACGCACAATGAGCACACCAAGGTGCATCAAGCTCTCCTATGGGAGCATCGCAAGCTCGAACTTGCTCACCAAAAGCTGCAAGTCGAGACTCAAGTCCAAGGTAATTTTCTTACTCGCCATATCTTTATTCGGCGTACCTTTCTCCGTTTGATTTCCTTGATCTTTTCTCGATGTTTTCCCATAGCTTCTGCCCAGTCCACCATTGACTCACTGCACTCACAGATCAGCGAGACGGAAAGTAAGATCTTAGTAATTATTTGGCTGCTTTGTGTGCATGCTTATCCTTTGCCACTTTTATCCTGATGGATCGAGATAGCCTTGTTGTTGCTGACGAGTGATCTGTTCCAAATAAGCAGAGAAGCACCAAACTAAACTCCAGAAGGAGCGAGATGAGGTGACTCAGCTGAAGAAAGAAATGGCAGATATGAAGCAGAAGCACCAGGCTGAGGTAAATGGGCTAGGGGAGGAGCTTGCCGAGAAAGATGGCCAGCATGCCGCCAGCGCCGAGAAGACCAAGGAGCTGCTTAAGGAGGCCGAGTCGGCGGTTGAGTCGGCTCACCTGGATCTGGACGCCCTCCAAGCCAAGGCCAAGAACTAGCAAAGCAAGCTCGGCTCCATCAATTCTTTCCTTGGTAGTGAGTCCTTACCTTTTTCGCTGTGCTCATTCCTTTGTTTGCTTTTTCCTTGCTTTGCTTATGTTCTTTTGCTTTTGCAGATAATTTTTCTGAGGCTGATATGTTCGCCATACAGGCCATGAAAAGAGTACGAGCCGAATCTGGCGCTCCAGCTGATGGCGAGGTGACTATTTATCAGCATGTCAAAGCGTTGTCAGAGAACGTCAAGACCCTCAAGTCATGTGGTGTAGACTTGCTCAAATCAGTGATCCATGCGTTCCGAATGCTCTGGCCAAATGAGGATGTGCCCACACTCATCGAGCCTCTGGATAATAGGTTTCTTCTTACCGAAGACAGGCTGGACCAATGGAACGAGTCGGCCGGCCGAGCTACAGCGGAAAAAGCCCTTTCCTTCATTCTTTCTTGGTACGAGGACATCAACCTTGATGTTCTTGAACGCATTAGGGCTGAAGGCAAGTGGCTCCATGAGCCTGAGCTGATCAAGAAACGCCAGGAGCGAGCCTACGCCATGATCGAGTATGCTTTGGTGCATGCTTGGTGCGACGGGCCCAGCTTCCTCGACCTCGGCGAACCACTTGCTGAGATTGCTGATGAGGAAGGTGCTGATAGCGAGGCCACCGAGTCAGACAACCCGGAAGACTCGGTGACCGATGCCCCTGACTCGGCAGATGCTCCTCCGAGCCCAGCTGCTTCTTAGGCTGATTAGAAAAACACTTTAACTTTGATGAGATCCCCGGTATGCCAGGTACAGATGTAACATACATTATACTTATTTTTGGGTGTGTGCCTTTTGATAAGGCTTAAGCTTTGATTTAGCTTTGAATGTGAATTATCCAGGGGCAAGTCCCCGAGCTTCATTTTGTCGTTTCCCCTTTTTCCTTGAATTTGGCTCTTGTCTACCTTTTTTGGCATTTGACATTAGAGTCTCAAAGTTCTAAGGATTGGGTTAGCGGGTATAAAACTAGAGCACTTGACTTAGGATTATCCGACTGTAAGATCCCTCCTTTATAAAGGAAAAGGATCCCTGTGATTGCAATACTAGTCCCTAGATCAATGCTAGCATCCACAGTTTAAGATGAAGTACACAGAAACAAAGGTCATTATTACAGTCATTCCAGAGACAAACATAGTCTTTTGCAACTCCATGGCCACAGGCCTAGTACAAGAGTTTAAATAAGTAATAAGATAAATAAGTCTTCATCTTCATGTGCCACAAGCAAGCATGTTGAGTGTAGACTCATGACTCCTAATCATCATCAGAATAACCTGCAACATCACAAGTTACAGCCACAGTGGGTCAATACATTGGAATAGTATTGGCAAGTGATACCTTAGTAGAATATTGGTGGACTAGATACTATATGCAATTTGGCTAAGTGTAGCTTAGGCTTTCTTTGCTCAAAATAGGGTTTTTGCCTATTAGTTGAAAACTCTAAGTTTTTCTTTGACAAAAACTTTCCCAAGGAACCACCAATAGACATTGGGGTCCTTCACCCTTGTTTAACCACAAGTTTTTACTTAGAAATTGGGATGAGGAGATTCTTGATAGCTTCCATGTCTTGATGCTCAAATTGTCCAATACCAGGGACATGGCTAAGTACTTAGATTCTTCCATCTGCAGAGGTTGTGCACTTTCCCCACAAGACTTGATTTTCACCAAGACAGGACCTTTCAGAAGCCTTCCCTTAGACCAAATGGACGCGCTCCAACCTATCATCCCACTACCACCAACTGTCCAAATGGCTAAGTTATTGCAACCAATATGATCCAGGCAGAGCCCATATTGCCAAGTGGCTGCACTAGAAGCTTCTTAACATTTGGCCTCTCAAATCCCTTTGTTCCTGGGTGGCTTTCCACAAGTGAGATACACAAGGTAAACCATAGAAATGGGCCTTGTCTAACCACTCAACATAAACCATTCCTTCCATTCCACCCAAGTGTTTCATTCACTTAGTTGTTTTATTAAGCAAAACACAAGTCCAAATATTTTATCATAGCATGAATATTTCACCACCCTTGGTTGCTACTAGCTAGGCTAAGCATGGCATAGATAACATCTTACTTAGAAATTTCTAGCAATTCTACAACTACTAGGATTTCCCAAGCATAGCATATAAAGACCAAAATTTATCCATGCAAGTCTAGCAAAATATTTCTAATGCATATTTGAAAAACATAGGAATAAAATCATGAAGCACCACTTGCCTTGGTAGTTTGGAGAGTAGCTACAATCCTCACAATCACAATCCCTATTTGCACCAAAATCTACACATAAAATGATAACACCAAATCACAACCAAAATATATACAAGAAAAAATATATGAATGCATGCAATATGATATGTGATGATTTCCTATACTCAACAAGACAAGTGCACTGTACTGAAACATACACAAGTTCAAAACTTGCCAAACATTCTTTATTTGAACACTAAATCATTTTCCAAATAATTAATATACACAAAATAGGCCTACACAAGTTTCTGCAAATAACACCATTTTAAAAGAAACAAAACATTAAGCACATTGCATATATGGAAGGGATTTTTCTCCTGATTCCATTGATATAAAATTCATCAAATTTGGACGTGGGAATCAAAAGTTATGAATTAAACAAGTTTTAATATCTAATAGATCTAATCTAGTTTTTAAATTCAAATCCTAGCCACGCGGCGTGTTCCTATTGGTTGATACCGCTTCACTCAGGATCATGCTTCCGCACCGTCGGATCAAGTTAGATCCAATGCGCCAGATCAAAAGAAAACGGTTCACTCCCGTTCTAATCTACGCCCTACGATACAGATCTAACGGTGGCCAACGCTTTGACCAAGAAGTGGCGACGCGAATGGTTGCTGGCGGCGGCGGCGCTTCTGCCGGTGACGCATCGGTGATTCTAGAGGGGTCTAAGGGTCGAGCAGTGGCTTACCGATCTCGCGGAATCACGACGAAGCTCAACGTGTTGCTGGAGTGGGCGGGGGTGTGCTGTAGAGGCTGCTGGGGCTCGTCGGAGTTGGAGACAGCGTCGGGTTTGCACGGGGCGTGATGAAGGCGACGTTACTGGCCACCCTAGCACAAACCAAGGTGATCAGCGAGTGCACAACGCTTAGGCGAACCTGACAGGGTCAAGTAGAAGGCGCGGGGCGGTCGGATTTTACCTTAATCGCTCGCCGGAGTTGGAGACGGCGACGGACGCTCACAGTACTCGTCGAAGTCGACGCTCTGGATCACAAGGAGACGAACAAAGGGGGTCAGGAGATGCGCAAAGATCAGAGGATCACTTCAGGGTGAACGAGGAGTAGGCGCGAGCACTAGGCTTACCGGAATACCTCGCCGGAGTGGGTTCTGTCTGCGGCGGTGTAAGGGCGAATACTGGCAGCCTGGTGGCGAGGAGAGCGTGTTGTGTGGGGGAAAATAACCGTGGTGGCGAGGTGATTAAGTAGCCAGGAGGGGCAAGGGAATTACACTGCGGATCAATGCCAATTAAGCGAGGATTCAATCACGGCGTTTCTGGAGGAAATGGCGGTGGCGATGGGGTCTGCGCACGCGGGGGTGGAGGAGAAGGTGCTGACGTATCTCGGGCCCAGTGGCAGTGGCAGCGGGGCAGAGCGGGTGCGGGTGAGAGAGAGAGAAGGGGAAAACGACCCGGGTGGGCTTAGTGGGCTGGTTCCTCTGTTGGGCCAAATGACTAGCGCCGGCCTTTTTCCTTTTCTCTTTTCATTTTCTAATTCTGTTTCGATTTTCTGAATCCATTTTCAAACAAATTCAAATGCTATTTGAATTCAAATTTGTTCTAGATTTTTGCAGAGTGAAACAATCATGTTTCTGGGTATAAAAACATGTGGTCTCCCTGTAATAGCTTGGTCCTATTGTTCAAACAAAATAAACAGTGCCATAGCACTTGGTTTGATCAAGTTTTGAAAAAAAATTAAAATCCATATTTGTTTTGTAAATTTTGGTTTAAGCACTAGAAATCAAGCAAAACATTCTGAGAGTAACAAGGTTTGGTTTTTGAACAATTAATCTCTCATTGGAGAGTAGAATTTGATTTAATATTGAACACATAAAATAATGAGCTCATATGCTCCTATTTTCGAATTGATTTTTGAAATGAAACTCTACATGATCATGGATACATGGATGATATGCATGGTTTTGAAACATGATTTTAGGGATGTTACAAATTCTACTCATATAAATCTTGGCTAACTTAGCACTTGTGTAGGTTGTATTCACGGGTATAAAATGAGCCACTTTAGTTAGGAGATCCACTACTACCCAAATAGAATCATATCCTGACCTGGTCCTTGGTAATCCGGTAATGAAATCCATACCAATCTTGTCCCAGTTCCAATCAGGAATAGGTAGTGGTTGAAGCAATCCTGCTGGTTTCTGGTGTTCCGCCTTCACTCTGCTACATACATCACACAAAGCAATATGTTCGGCGATGTCCTTCTTGAGATTATTCCACCAAAATCTTTCCTTCATATTGTAGGGTTCGCAGCATAGAAAACAAAAAAATTCCTACGATGGGAACAACTATGTACCAAGATCCATCTACTAGATACAAACAACGGGCGGATGTATATCCGTAGAGAACATACCCTTGAAGACCGACAAAGCTTAACGAGTTCAACTCGTGGTTGATGTAGACGATCTCTTGCCGATCTCAAGATCGAGAGGAAGTCCTAGCACCGCAAAGCAGCAGCGCATCCGTGCTCGCACACACGTACAAGACACCGAGCAACCTCCGCCTCCTCGCTCCAGCGATGCATCGGAAGAACAACCCTTTCTTGCCGAATAGCCACCGGGAACATGTATCTCGCTAGTCCGAGACCATGGGGGATAAATTCTAGAGGGGGAGAGAGATCCTTCACGAGGAGGTGTGAGTGAGAAGTGAGGATAGGGGTGCCTTTTATAGGAGAGGGGGGACCCCAAGGGGGTGGCCGGCGCATGGGGGCTGCCCCCTTGCTCTCCCCTCTTCATGTGGGTGGACACTCCACTCACAAAATTCCTTTAAATTCCCTCCACTCAAAATCCCACTCAAAATTGCCATTAAATTTCCACCAAATTTAATGCAAACTCTCAATAAATAAAACTCTTTTATTTTATTCAGAATTTTGTCAATTACTTTAATGACAAACATTCACAAATAACCCCTTGCTAGAATTCTATTTCACATGCATAACCTCTTTATGCAATTTCACCCGAAAACCTGTTTCGGTATCTAGTGAAATAAATTCATGCGCTTGTTTATTCTTTCGGCATGAAACATTTGCTCCAACTGGATGCCAGTGTCCCTTAAGTGTGTCACCCTACGGTTCGCAAATAATGCGGACATGATCGAGACCCCTCTCGGATCAATAATCAGAAGCGGGATCTGGAGACCCATACTGACTCCCACACATTCAACGATGACTTTTCCTGTGATCGTCGGAACCTTTTATGCTTGTATCTTAATCCCTTTGTTTCACGATATATTACATGTCCGAGATTCGATCATCGGTATCTCCATACCTAGTTTGATCTCGTTACTGACATGCACTCTTTTCTCGTTCCCGTGATATAACATTCTAGTGATCAAATCACTTGCTTGCAAGCTAACCAATGTGATATCACCGAGAGGGCCCAGAGTATATCTATCCGTCATCGGGATGAACAAATTCCACTCTTGATCCATGGGCCTCAACATAACACTTTTTTAGTTCTAAATCCATCTTTATAATCACCCAGTTACGGTGTGACGTTTGATGATATCAAGTAACTCTTCCGGTGTTAGTGATTGACATGATCTCATGGTCTAAGGATTAGGATCACTTCGTAAGTTGTTATAGCAATATAAACTCAATGACTTTGATCGTAATGCTATACTTCGGATGAATGTTCATCACACCATTACACTAATGTTGTGATCTCGTTATTAACAACATCCAATGTCTATGATCAGGAAACTATGATCATCTTGTTAATCAACGAACTAGTTTATGAGAGAGGCATAACTAGGAACTTTCTGTTTGTTTATTAAACACACATGTATTAACGTTTCCGTATTAATACAATTATAGCATGCAAAATAAACATCTATCATATACTTGGAATACACATAATAAACACTTTATTATTGCCTCTCAGGGCATATTCCCTTCAGTCTCCCACTTGCACTAGAGACAATAATCTAGTTACATAGTGATAAATCTAACACCCATGGAGTTCTGGTGTAGATCATGTTTTGCTCTAGGGAGAGTTTTAGTCAACGGATCTGCTACATTGAGATCCGTATGTACTTTACAAATCTTTATATATCCATCCTTGACATGCTCGCGGATGGAGTGAAACCGGCGCTTAATATGCTTAGAATTCTTGTGAGACCTTGGCTCTTTGGCATTGGCAATGGCACCATTGTTGTCACAATAGATCACCATTGGGTCCAACGCGTTTGCAACCACACCTAGTTCGGATATGAACTCCTTCATCCAAACCGCTTCCTGAGACGCTTCTGAAGCAGCAACATATTCGGCCTCCATTGTTGATCCCGCCACCACAGGTTGTTTGGAGCTCCTCCAACTAACCGCTCCGCCATTCATGAGAAATACGTATCCGGATTGAGACTTAGAGTCATCCGGATCGGTGTCAAAGCTAGCGTCGACATAACACTTAGAGACGAGCTCTTCTTCACCTCCGTATACAAGAAACATATCCTTAGTTCTTCGCAAGTACTTAAGGATATTCTTGACCGCTATCCAGTGTTCCGAACCTGGATCCGATTGGTACCTACTAGTTAAACTAATAGCATGTGCCACATCCGGTCTTGTACATAGCATGGCGTACATTATAGAGCCTATGGCTGAAGCATAGGGGACTTTGTCCATTTTCTCTCTTTCTTCCGCCGTAGCCGGACTTTGAGTCTTACTCAATGTCGTGCCTTGTGTCATAGGTAAGAACCCCTTCTTACTATCTTCCATTTTAAACTTCTTTAAAATATTATCAAGGTATGTACTTTGCGATAGCCCTATTAGGCGCCTAGATCTATCTCTATAGATCTTTATGCCTAATATGTATGATGCTTCACCTAGGTCCTTCATTGAAAATTTGTTGTTTAGATAACTTTTAACACTGTTTAAAAGATCTATATCATTTCCGATCAATAATATGTCATCCACATATAATATCAGAAATGCCACATTGCTCCCACTCACTTTCTTGTAAATACAAGCTTCTCCATAAGTTTGGACAAATCCAAACTCTTTGATCACCTCATCAAAGCGGAGATTCCAACTTCGTGATGCTTGCTTCAATCCATAGATGGATCGCTGAAGCTTGCACACCTTGTTAGCATCCTTAGGATCGACAAAACCCTATGGTTGTACCATATACAACTCTTCTTCAATATTACCATTGAGAAATGCGGTTTTTACATCCATCTGCCATATCTCATTATCGAAATATGCAGCAATTGCTAACATAATCCTAACAGACTTTAGCTTCGCTACGGGAGAGAATGTCTCATTGTAGTCAACTCCTTGAATTTGTTGAAACCCCTTTGCGCCAAGTCGAGCTCTATAGACGGTCACATTACCATCAGCATCAGTTTTCCTTTTGTAAATTCATTTGTTCTCCAAGGCCTTTCGGTCGTGAGGTAATTCCACCAAGTTCCAAACTTGATTTTCATACATGGATTCCATCTCGGATTTCATGGCTTCTAACCATTTGTTGGAATCCGGGCTCATCATCGCTTCTTCATACGTTGCAGGGTCATCATTTTCATCAACCATGAAATTCATGACAGGATTTCCGTACAGCTCGGGAGCTGCACGCATCCTGCTAGACCTGCGAGGTTCGGTAGTATTCTCTTTTGGAGTTTCATGATCATTATCATTAGTTCCCTCTTTAATAGGTGAAGCCAACTCTGGAACAACTTCCGGCGCTGCGCTACTCGCCATACTTTGAAGAGAAGGTTCAATAACCTCTTCGAGTTCTACCTTCCGACTACTCACATCTTTCGCGAGAAACTCTTTCTCTAGAAAGGATCCATTCTTGGCAACAAAAACCTTGCCCTCGGATCTGTGATAGAAGGAATACCCAATAGTTTCCTTAGGGTATCCTATGAAGACGCATTTTTCCGCTTTGGGTTCGAGTTTATCCGGTTGAAGTTTCTTCACATAAATATCGCATCCCCAAACTTTAAGAAATGACAGCTTAGGTTTGTTTCCAAACCACAATTCATACGGTGTCTTTTCAACGGATTTAGATGGTGCCCGATTTAAAGTGAATGCAGTAGTTTCTAGTGCATAACCCCAAAATGACAACGGCAAGTCCGTCAGAGACATCATAGATCGAACCATATCTAATAAAGTACGATTACGACGTTCTGACACACCATTTCTCTGTGGTGTTCCGACAGGTGTGAGTTCTGAAACAATTCCACACTCTTTCATGTGAGTGCTAAACTCGTAACTTAGATGCTCACCTCCACGGTCAGACCGTAGAAATTTGATCTTTCTATTACGATGATTTTCCACTTCATTCTGAAATTCCTTGAACTTTTCAAAGGTTTCAGACTTGTGTTTCATCAAGTAGATATAACCGTATCTACTCAAATCATCCGTGAAAGTAACAAAATAACGATATCCACCTCGCACCGACACACTCATTGGACCACATACATCAGAATGTATGATTTCCAATAAATCTGTCGCCCGTTCCATTGAACCGGAAAACGGCGTTCTAGTCATCTTGCCCATAAGGCATGGCTCACATGTATCAAATGATTCAAAATCAAGTGATTCCAAAAGTCCATCCGAATGGAGTTTCTTCATTCGTTTAATGCCAATATGACCTAGACGGCAGTGCCACATATATGCGGATATATCATCATTAAGTTTAATCCTTTTAGCATCAACATTATGAATATGTGTAACATTATCATAGAGATCTAATAGAAATAAACCATTCATCATCGATGCATGACCATAAAAGATTTCATTCATATAAATGGAACAACCATTGTTCTCGGATTTAAATGAATAACCACTTCGCATCAAACACGATCCAGATACAATGTTCATGCTCAGTGCAGGCACCAGATAACAATTATTCAATTTTATAACTAATCCCTTGGCAAATGGAGAGGTAGAGTTCCGACGGCGATCACATCAACGCTTGATCCATTGCCGACACGCATCTTGACCTCACCCCTTGCTAGCGGTCGCTTGTTCCGCAGCCCCTGATTCGAGTTACAAATATTAGCAACTGAACCGGTATCAAATACCCAGGTGCTACTGCGAGCACTAGTCAAGTACACATCAATAACATGTATATCATATATTCCTTTGTTTGCCTTGCCGGCCTTCTTGTCTGCCAAATACTTGGGGCAGTTGCGCTTCCAATGGCCAGTCCCCTTACAATAGTAGCACTCGGTATCAGACTTAGGTCCAACTCGAGGTTTCTTTTCAGGCACGGCAACCGGCTTGCCGCCCTTACTTCCCTTCCGTTTTCCCTTCTTGTCTTTCTTGAAACCAGTGTTCCTATTGATCATCAACACTTGATGTTCCTTTTTGATCTCCACTTCTGCAGTTTTAAGCATTGACAGAAGCTCGGGGAGAGACTTCTTCATGCCTTGCATATTATAGTTCATCATGAAGCTCTTATAGCTAGGTGGCAGAGACTGTAGAACACGATGGATGCCTAAGTCAATGGGAATCGTTATTCCCAAGGACACAAGTTTATCGGCGTAACCCGACATCTTGAGTACATGCTCACTAACAGAGTTGTGCTCTTCCATCATGCAGCTAAAGAACTTTTCTGAAGCATTGTAGCTCTCTACAGCAGCATGTGTGTCGAAAATCATTTTCAACTCACCCATTGTATCAAATGCATTGCCGTTTTCAAAACGCTTTCGAAGTTCCGACTCTAGCCCATACAATATGCCGCAATGAACTAAGTTGTGGTCCACCTGACGAGTCTGATAGACATTCTTATCCTCGTCAGGGGCATCCTCAAAAGGTGGGGGGGCCTAGTGGCGCTTCTAGCACGTATTTCTTTTGTGCAGCAGAGAGGAGAATCCTCAAATTCATGGCCCATTCGGTAAAGTTGCTACCGTTCGTTGCAAGTTTCTCTTTCTCCATGAACACATTGAAATTAAAAGCAGGTGGTGCCATCTACAACAGAATTTGTAAAGTTTAGACTAAGTTTATGATAGATTGAGTTTAACTAATCCATATTACGAATGAACTCCCACTCAAAAACGACATCCCTCGTGCCTTTTTGGTGATTACATGAACCAAATCCACTACACCAAGTCCGATCATCACGTGAGTCGGTATAGCTTCAAAGGCGAGCATCAAATGGGCATCATATCTACTATATGACTCATGCTTAACCTTTCGGTCCGTGTTTCGAGGACATGTCTGTACATGCTAGGCTCGCCAGTTAGAACCTTAGTATTCACGTGTGTAACTGTTTTACACCCGAATATGGTCGTGGATCCAAGAACACCCGATCATCACGTGATGTCTTGGAGTGACGAAAACATAATCGGTGCATACTAAAGGAAGAACACATTCTTATCTTGATATTTAAATGAGGGATCATCTTATTATGCTAACAAAGCGCTAAACAAGCAATATAAGATGCTATCAAACATCACATGTTTATTAGTGAAATGATATGGTTCCCGCATATGATCTCTATCATGTGCATCGTAGTATGATCACTATCATACCTATATGTGTAAGTCCAATGTCTATGGAGATTACACGTTATGTATGTTGTAAGAGTATCATCTCATACTTCTACTTACAACATCACCATATCTTAACACTAGCCCAGCAACAACCTAAACTAGACGCCTCTAATTTATCCATTGCAAGTTTTACGTGGTTTAGGGCTTTCGAGATAGAACCGTTCTTACCTACAAACATGAACCACAACGAGGATAACCAAATTGTTGACAACTCGTTGCAAAATAGATATTGACTATAGTAGGAGAGACAGACACCCGCTAGCCACTTATGCAAAACTAGTTGCATGTCAAGTGTGGAACAGGTCTCATGTGCGAGGACATGTAAATTTTGTCCGGGCCGCTTCATCCCACTATGCCACCAATATCCAAAATTACAACTAAGGAGCAACAACATGATCATCATCGCCCACATACTCATATGTGTACTACCCGTGTAAAGCATCTACACATAGATCCGGCTCTGATACCACTATAGGGTTCGCAGCATAGAAAACAAAAAATTTCCTACGATGGGAACAACTATGTACCAAGATATATCTACTAGATACAAACAACGGGCGGATGTATATCCGTAGAGAACATACCCTTGAAGACTGACAAAGCTTAACGAGTTCAACTCGTGGTTGATGTAGACGATCTCTTGCCGATCTCAAGATCGAGAGGAAGTCCTAGCGCCGCAAAGCAGCAGCGCATCCGTGCTCGCACACACATACAAGACACCGAGCAACCTCCGCCTCCTCGATCCAGCGATGCAGCGGAAGAACAACCCTTTCTTGCCGAATAGACACCGGGAACATGTATCTCGCTAGTCCGAGACCATGGGGGATAAATTCTAGAGGGGGAGAGAGATCCTTCACGAGGAGGTGTGAGTGAGAAGTGAGGAGAGGGGTGCCTTTTATAGGAGAGGGGGAACCCATGGGGGTGGCCGGCGCATGGGGGATTCCCCCTTGCCCTCCCCTCTTCATGTGGGTGGACACTCCACTCACAAAATTCCTTTAAATTCCCTCCACTCAAAATCCCACACAAAATTGCCATTCAATTTCCACCAAATTTAATGCAAACTCTCATTAAATAAAACTCTTTTATTTTATTCAGAATTTTGTCAATTAATTTAATGACAAACATTCACAAATAACCCCTTGCTATAATTCTATTTCACATGCATAACCTCTTTATGCAATTTCACCCGAAAACCTGTTTCGGTATCTAGTGAAATAAATTCCTGCGCTTGTTTATTCTTTCGGCATGAAACATTTGCTCCAACTGGATGCCAGTGTCCCTTAAGTGTGTCACCCTACGGTTCGCGAATAATGCGGACATGATCGAGACCCCTCTCGGATCAATAATCAGAAGCGGGATATGGAGACCCATATTGACTCCCACACATTCAACGATGACTTTTCCTGTGATCGTAGGAACCTTTTACGCTTGTATCTTAATCCCTTTGTTTCACGATATATTACATGTCCGAGATTCTATCATCGTTATCTCCATACCTAGTTTGATCTCGTTACTGACATGCACTCTTTTCTCGTTCCCGTGATATAACATTCTAGTGATCAAATCACTTGCTTGCAAGCTAACCAATGTGATATCACCGAGAGGGCCCAGAGTATATCTATCTGTCATCGGGATGAACAAATTCCACTCTCGATCCATGGGCCTCAACGTAACACGTTGTTAGTTCTGAATCCATCTTTATAATCACCCAGTTACGGTGTGACGTTTGATGATATCAAGAAACTCTTCCGGTGTTAGTGATTGACATGATCTCATGATCTAAGGATTAGGATCACGTCGTAAGTTGTTATAGCAATATAAACTCAATGACTTTCTTTGTAATGCTATACTTTGGATGAATGTTCATCACACCGTTACACTAATGTTGTGATCTCGTTATTAACAACATCCAATGTCTATGATCAGGAAACTGTGATCATCTTGTTAATCAACGAACTAGTTTATGAGACAGGCATAACTAGGAACTTTCTGTTTGTTTATTAAACACACATGTATTAACGTTTCCGTATTAATACAATTATAGCATGCAAAATAAACATCTATCATATACTTGGAATACACATAATAAACACTTTATTATTGCCTCTCAGGGCATATTCCCTTCACATATCCATGTACATTTTGGTGTTACCCGGATGAATAGAATATGGTGAGTTGTGTGCTTCTTGTAAAATCAGTTTCCGAAGCTCCGGATCTTGTGGAACACAAATACGTTTTCCATGCCATAAAGTACCCTGTTCGTCTTCATGGAATCCTTTGGCTTTTCCTTTGCCAATCTTTTCCTTAATCTCTTCAGTTTCCTTATCAGTCCTCTGGGCTTCTTTAATCTTGTCCAACAAAGTAGGTTGAACATCCAAGATCATGAGATGTCCTTCAGGCACAATCTCCAATCTGAGGTCTCTAAATTGGGCACACAGATCATCTGGCAATTCTCCCTTAGTAAGGCCATTCACAAAAACCTTACGGCTTAGAGCATCCGCTACAACATTTGCTTTACCGGGGTGGTATTGCAAACTCAAGTCATAGTCCTTGATGAGTTCCAGCCATCTTCTTTGTCTCATGTTAATTTCTTTCTGGGTGAAGATATACTTCAAACTCTTGTGATCTGTGAACACTTCACAACGCTTTCCCAAAAGATAATGTCTCCATGTTTTGAGTGCATGGACAACAGAGGCTAACTCTAAGTCATGGGTAGGGTAATTCACCTCATGAGTTTTGAGTTGTCTCGAGGCATAAGCCACAACTTTTCCTTCTTGCATAAGTACTGCACCTAATCCATGATGAGATGCATCACAATACACTTGAAAATCTTTCTCCAAATCTGGTAAACACAAGACTGGTGCTGTCACTAGCCTCTTCTTCAATTCTTGAAAGTTGAGTTCACATCCTTCAGACCAAGCAAATTTCTTGTCTTTCTTTAACAATTCTGTCATAGGCTTAGCTACTTTGGAGAAATTCTCAATAAACCTTCTGTAGTATCCTGCCAAGCCAAGGAAACTACGAACCTCTTTGACTGACTTAGGTGATTCCCATTCGGTTACAGCTGAAACTTTAGCAGGATCAACTGCAACACCATCTCCTGACACAACGTGTCCAAGAAATCCAACTTCATTCAACCAAAACTCACACTTGCTGAATTTGGCATACAGCTTATGCTCTCTAAGCTTCTCAAGTATCAAACGCAAATGTCCTTCATGCTCTTCTTTCCTCTTGGAGTAGATCAAAATGTCATCGATGAAAACAACAACAAACTTATCAAGAAATTCCATGAACACCTTGTTCATCATATTCATGAAGTATGCTGGTGCATTGGTCAAACCAAATGGCATCACGGTGTACTCATACAATCCATACCTTGTGGTGAAAGCTGTCTTAGGTATGTCTTGTTCCCTTATCTTAAGCTGGAAATAACCTGACCGGAGATCAATCTTTGAAACACACAAGCTCCTTCTAGTTGATCAAACAAGTCATTTATTCTAGGCAAAGGGTATTTGTTCTTTATAGTCACCTCATTGAGTGAACGGTAATCTATGCACAACCTTTGACTTCTATCTTTCTTTTCCCCAAACAAAACTGGTGCTCCCCAAGATGAGGAACTTGGTTGGATAAAACCTTTCTGCAACTGTTCTCCAAGCTACTTCTTGAGTTCTTTCAACTCATCAACTGACATCTTGTATGGTCTTTTTGCTATTGGTCCAGATCCTGGTAGCAAATCAATAAGAAACTCCGCATCTCTATCTGGTGGCATTCCCGGCAATTCTTCTGGAAACACATCCGGATATTCACTCACAATTGGCACACTGTCTATGCTAACCCCCTTAAGAGAATTTAGCTTACTCCCTTTTGATTCAAAGTTAGACTTGAATCTAATCCGTTTCTTCTCCGGGGTTGTGAGTGCAACAGTACGATTGGCACAATCTAGTACTCCTTCATATTTGGTCATCCAATCCATTCCCAATATTACATCCAGTCCTTGGGAATTTAGGATTATCAGACTCACTGGAAACTTATACTTTCCAAACTCTATCACTGGAAACTTATACTTTCCAAACTCTATCCTTGGGAATTGAGTTTGAACTTACCAGTAACAGCATCTGACTCTTCATAGATTTCCTCCACATTGATGTGGTTCACTTGTCCCTTCTGAAAAGGGTTAGGCTTGTTGGGTCCTTCAACTTTCTTTTCTGGGCATTCATTTGCATAATGCCCCATCTTCTTGCACTTGAAACACTCAACCTGACTAAGATCCTTCTTGACAGGCTGGCTTCCACTGCCACTTCCACTGTGGTGGCTCTTATATCCACCTTTGTGATTCTTGTACTTGTCATTGTCATGACTACGGTGACTCTTGTTGTCATGATAACGGTTGTGGTTGTGGTGCTTGTTGAATTTCCCATGCTTGTGGGATCCTGAACTCCCACCATCATCATAATGGGAACGCTTGTGAGACGATCCCGAGTTGTGCTTGTCAGAGTGCTTTCTTCTTCCTACTTTCAACTTGCTTCATTTTGCTCTCCAAAATAGGAGCCTTGTCACAAAGAGACTGGTATGTGGGAACATAGGCCACAGCTAACTGCAGGTTCAGTTCATCATTCAACCCTTCAAGAAACTTTTCCTTCCTCTTAGCATCAGTGTCAACTTCATCTGGTGCATAACACGCCAGATTGTTGAACTCCTCAATATATTCAGCCACGCTGCGGTGGCGCTGCTTCAGGTTATGGAACTCTTTCTTCTTCAAACTCATCACTCCGGATGAGATGTGAGCGGTACGGAAACCATCTTCAAAGATAGCCCATGTCACATCTGCAATGGGAGTGGTGATGTGGAAGTTATCCCACCATGTGGCTGTTGGTCCTTCCAACAAATGAGCTGCAAATCTGACTTTTCTTCATCAGTACGGCCAACTGTCACCAAGTCCTTGTTCACAGAGCGTAGCCAATCATTGGCCACCATACGATCCGTAGTTCCTGAGAACTTTGCTGGCCTCAATCTTAAGAACCTGGTAAGCATGTCAAAACCCGGTGGGTTGTTCTGATTGTTGTTGTTGTTGTTATTGTTGTTGTTGTTCTGATTCTGGATGAACGTCGTCATCATCTGCATCAGCTGAGTCTGAGTTGTCATCATTTGCTGCATCTCAGGGTGATGTTTTTGTTGGGGTTGGGATTGGCACGACGGGGAGGCATCTGTGGTTTGTTCAATAGAAATAAGAATGAGATACCCATAGATGCTAACATGCACAATACATCACATAAACAATCACCAAACATGCATCATAATAATAATAGTTCAACAACATAAACGACAAGTTTGCAAAGTAAACACACCAATAGCAAGCCATCCACATGTTGGATGGTCATTGCGACTCAATAAAAAGCATGATGAATAAATGATAAATGAGTAGTCATCACTACTCCTCGGCATCAACCTCCTCCTCAACAAAGGTAAGACCTGCATTCTCCATAGCGGTCTTGTATTCCTCGACATTGGTGGTCAAGGTCTCTACTTTGGCTTTGAGAGCCCTCTTCTGTGCACGAAGTCTCTCAATCACAGTCTGCTGGTGCTCGAGCTCTATGTCCTTGTTCTCTAGTTCTGTAGTCATGTCTCGAATCCTCTTGTTCCTATCTTGGACTCGCTTCTCTTGACTCTCGAACTTTTTGTCTTGACTCTCGAACTTGGCCTCCATCTCCTTGACTATTTCATCTTGCTCCACGAAGAGCTTGTCCTTCTCACGAAGCTACACCTGGAGTTCATCATTGCTGAGCATGACGTTGGTCCTATCAGTGTCCACGTGCCTAAGAAGAACCTCTAAGTCCTTGAGGTATAGACAAATCGGCTCTGTTGTCTCTCTCGAAGTATCCTCGAAGTCAATGGCCTCACCATCCTCATCACGTCTACTGAAGGCGTGGAAGTGAGTACCTCTAACCTCTCGAGAGTGTCTCCCTAGTAGACGTCCTATCAAATCCTGCATGACTACCTCAAGGCCTCTCTCCTTGTCATCATGCATGAGCTTGAAGATGATGGCCTCCGTGGCTGGCTTAGTCTGGCGTCCTGGCTGATTGACCTTGAAGCCCCAAAGGTCTTTCCTCTCAAACTTGGTGAGGGGAAGCATCATGATAGTAGGAATAGGGAGATTGAGCAGGCTAGTGAGCTCAATAATACGAGTGCCAAAGCGAGTTCCCTTGAATTCATCAACCGTGTTGATAATAACATTAGGCATCTATTTATAAGATAGAAAAAGTTAGAATCAACATACATAGAGATGAATCACAAAACAGAGCAACACATGCATAACTTTTTGAAAATCAATCACACAAGTCATGGCATACATGAAACCATTACAAACATTCCAAGGTTCAACTTATTTCAAGCAACATTTTGGAAAATAAATGGTTAAGTGGTGGTCCAACTAACGATGTACGTTACAATCCCAACTCACTTGACAAGTTGGTTAACAAGATATTTCTAGAAGCAATCTGTCTATCTAAAGCACATGACTCCATTACTAAGTCTATAATGTCTCCTCTTAAGGTTTGGTTGGTAGCCTCCAACTCTTGGGTATGTTTCTTTTCTTCCCTAAGATCATTCTGGGTGTTGAGCATTCTGCACTTGACTCTATCACCAAGTTCTTTGATGGCCTTCCAAGCTGCATCCCTTGCTGAATCAAAGAATGTAGTGTGCACTACTGAATTGGTGACCATGCAGGATCCTGATTCCTTGTGGTTGTCTTCCTTGTTTTTATACAAGTGAAGTTGCACCCACCAATACTCAACTCCTTCATCCATCACAGGAAAACCTTTGTACACAGCTGCACCATGTATTCCCATTGCAACCATGAGGTCCTTGAGAGCCTTGGAGAATTCTGTCTCACATTCCAAGGTCATAGTCATGAGTGGTCCCTTCCTTACGGCTTCGTTGATGGAGTTCATCTACAAATAGAGATGAGAAAGAAGATAAGAAAAGTTTACGAGAAGAAAAGACAAGTGTGGAAGTTGTCAAAAAAAATCCTTAGTGGTTCCCAACCCTAGGGTCATAATCCTACAGGCAACACAGTGCTCTGATAACATCTCTAAGATCCCTCCTTTATAAAGAAAAAGGATCCCTGTGATTGCAATGCTAGTCCCTGGAGCAATTCTAGCATCCACAATTTAAGATGAAGTACACACAAACAAAGGTCATTATTACAGTCATTCCAGAGACAAACATAGTCTTTTACAACTCCATGGCCACATGCCTAGTACAAGAGTTTAAATAAGTAATAATATAAATAAGTCTTCATCTTCATGTGCCACAGGCAAGCATGTTGAGTGTAGACTCATGACTCCTAATCATCATCAGAATAACCTACAACATCACAAGTTACAGCCACAGTGGGTCAATACATTGGAATAGTATTGGCAAGTGATACCTTAGTAGAATATTGGTGGACTAAATACTATATGCAATTTGGCTAAGTGTAGCTTAGGCTTTCTTTGCTCAAAATAGGGTTTTTGCCTATTAGTTGAAAACTCTAAGTTTTTCTTTGACAAAAACTTTCCCAAGGAACCACCAATAGACATTGGGGTCCTTCACCCTTGTTCAACCACAAGTTTTTACTTAGAAATTGGGATGAGGAGATTCTTGATAGCTTCCATGTCTTGATGCTCAAATTGTCCAATACCAGGGACATGGCTAAGTACTTAGATTCTTCCATCTGCAGAGGTTGTGCACTTTCCCCACAAGACTTGATTTTCACCAAGACAGGACCTTTCAGAAGCCTTCCCTTAGACCAAATGGACGCGCTCCAACCTATCATCCCACTACCACCAACTGTCCAAATGGCTAAGTTATTGCAACCTATATGATCCAGGCAGAGCCCATATTGCCAAGTGGCTGCACTAGAAGCTTCTTAACATTTGGCCTCTCAAATCCCTTTGTTCCTGGGTGGCTTTCCACAAGTGAGATACACAAGGTAAACCATATAAATGGTACTTGTGTAACCACTCAACATAAACCATTCCTTCCATTCCACCCAGGTGTTTCATTCACTTAGTTGTTTTATTAAGAAAAACACAAGTCCAAAGACTTAGAAATATTTTATCATAGCATGAATATTTCACCACCCTTGGTTGCTACTAGCTAGGCTAAGCATGGCATAGATAACATCTTACTTAGAAATTTCTAGCAATTCTACAACTACTAGGATTTCCCTAGCATAGCATATAAAGACCAAAATTTATCCATGCAAGTCTAGCAAAATATTTCTAATGCATATTTGAAAAACATAGGAATAAAATCATGAAGCACCACTTGCCTTGGTAGTTTGGAGAGTAGCTACAATCCTCACAATCACAATCACTATTTGCACCAAAATCTACACATAAAATGATAACACCAAATCACAACCAAAATATATACAAGCAAAAATATATGAATCCATGCAATATGATATGTGATGATTTCCTATACTCAACAAGACAAGTGCACTGTACTGAAACATAAACAAGTTCAAAACTTGCCAAACATTATTTATTTGAACACTAAATCATTTTCCAAATAATTAATATACACAAAATAGGCCTACACAAGTTTCTGCAAATAACACCATTTTAACAGAAACAAAACATTAAACACATTGCATATATGGAAAGGGCTTTTTCTTCTGATTCCATTGATTTAAAATTCATCAAATTTGGACGTGGGAATCAAAAGTTATGAATTAAACAAGTTTTAATATCTAATAGATCTAATCCAGTTTTTAAATTCAAATCCTAGCCACGCGGCGTGTTCCTATTGGTTGATACCGCTTCACTCAGGATCATGCTTCCGCACCGTCGGATCATGTTAGATCCAACGTGCCAGATCAAAAGAAAACGGTTCACTCCCGTTCTAATCTACGCCCTACGATACAGATCTAACGGTGGCTGACGCTTTGACCAAGAAGTGGCGGCACAAATGGTCGCTGGCGGCGGCGGCGCTTCTGTCGGCGACGCATCGGTGATTCTAGAGGGGTCTAAGGGTCGAGCAGTGGCTTACCGATCTCGCGGAATCACGACGAAGCTCAACGTGTTGCTGGCGTGGGCGGGGGTGTGCTGTAGAGGCTGCTGGGGCTCGTCGGAGTTGGAGACAGCGTCGGGTTTGCACGGGCCGCGATGAAGGCGACGTTACTGGCCACCCTAGCACAAACCAAGGTTATCAGCGAGTGCACAACGCTTAGGCGAACCTGACAGGGTCAAGTAGAAGGCGCGGGGCGGTCGGCTTTTACCTTAATCACTCGCCGGAGTTGGAGACAGCGACGGACGCTCACAGTACTCGTCGAAGTCGATGCTCTGGATCACAAGGAGACGAACAAAGGGGGTCAGAAGATGCGCAAAGATCAGAGGATCACTTCAGGGTGAACGAGGAGTAGGCGCGAGCACTAGGCTTACCGGAATACCTCGCCGGAGTGGGTTCTGTCTGCGGCGGTGTAAGGGCGAATACTGGCAGCCTGGTGGCAAGGAGAGTGTGCTGTGTGGGGGAAAATGACCGTGGTGGCGAGGTGATTAAGTAGCCAGGAGGGGCGAGGGAATTACGCTGCGGATCAATGCCAATTAAGCGAGGATTCAATCGCGGCATTGAAACGGCGGTGGCGACGGGGTCTGCGCGCGCGGGGGTGGAGAAGAAGGTGCTGACCTGGCTCGGGCCCAGTGGCAGTGGCAGCGAGGCAGAGCGGGTGCGGGTGAGAGAGAGAAGGGGAAAACGACCCGGGTGGGCTTAGTGGGATGGTTCCTCTGTTGGGCCAAATGACTAGCGTCGGCCTTTGTCCTTTTCTCTTTTCCTTTTCTAATTCTGTTTTGATTTTCTAAATCCATTTTCAAACAAATTCAAATGCTATTTGAATTCAAATTTGTTCTAGATTTTGCAGAGTGAAACAATCATGTTTCTGGGTATAAAAACATGTGGTCTCCCTGTAATAGCTTAGTCCTATTGTTCAAACAAAATAAACAGTCCTATTGCCATAACACTTGGTTTGATCAAGTTTTGAAAATTGTTTTAAAATCCATATTTGTTTTGTAAATTTTGGTTTAAGCACTAGAAATCAAGCAAAACATTCTGAGAGTAACAAGGTTTGGTTTTTGAACAATTACTCTCTCATTGGAGAGTAGCATTTGATTTAATATTGAACACATAAAATAATGAGCTCATATGCTCCTATTTTTGAATTGATTTTTGAAATGAAACTCTACATGATCATGGATACATGGATGATATGCATGGTTTTGAAACATGATTTTAGGGATGTTACATCGACATAGAAAGCAACATAACCTGCAATGAGTTAGTAAAAAACATATATAGGGTCGACTCGCGTTTCTCCTTTTACTCATCCAGTGTTCATGTTTACTCGTCCTACATCCTTTCCTCTTGCTTGCCATGAAGCCGTGTTTTTGGAAAACAGCATAGTCGAAGAGTTGATTTTTTCTGAGTAAACATTACTTGTTCCGAGATAAGCTTTAAGTGTTATGCCAGCCGACATAGAATAGTTTAAAGGATAAACATAAGGGACAGTCCCCGAGTCAGTTTTTCGAGTCATACCATTTTATTATCAGCACATAGCCGGCATAAGCATCCGACATATGAGAGTTCGGGTGATACACACACTGCTTCTCCTAAGTATAGAAAGGGCGAAGTAGTGCCACCTTCCATGGTCTTTTGGTCTCATCACCTGACCTTTCTGCCTTGTTCTTTTGTGCTTCGCGAGCATCTATTAGATAATATGAGTCATTGTGCAATGCTTTGCTTACAATGAATGGTCCTTCCCATGGGGTGATAGCTTATGCATCCCAGCTATGCGTCGCACTAGTCTGAGCACCATATACCCTTCTCGGAAAACACGAGGTTGAACTGTCCGGCTATGATAGCGTCAGAGATTTTGCTGGTATATATTGGATCTGGACAATGCCAATTCCCTTGATTCTTAGAGTAAATCAACTCCATCTTCTCGGGCCTCTTTTACCTCGGCTTCCGAGTATTGCCTTACTCTTGGCGAGTCATACTCTATGTCGGCAGGCAAAACTGCTTCTGCCCCATACACGAGGAAGAATGGCGTATAGACTGTTGATCGATTCGGAGTTGTCCTTAGACTCCATAGCACTGAGGGTAGTTCCTCTATCCAACAACCAGGTTATCTCTAGAGTGGCTCCATTAAACGGGGTTTTATCCCGGATAGAACTAAGCCATTAGCTCGTTCAACTTGTCCATTTGATTCTGGATGAGCGACTGATGCTATGTCGAGTCTTATTCGGTTTTTCCCACAAAATCGAGCGAAGGCTCCTTCGGCAAAGTTTGTGCCATTATCTGTGATTACACTATGCGGGTAACCGTATCTCAAGATTATATCTTTTAGGAATGTGACAGCTGTTTTTCCATCCAATTTCTTGATGGGCTTCACTTCTATCCATTTGGTAAATTCGTCAACCATTACTAGTATGTGGGTCATGTCGCCCCTTGCTGGTTTGAATGGTCCTACCATATCCAGGCACCATACTACGAACGGCCAAGTGATCGGTATGGTTTTAAATTCTGATGCTCATAAGTGTGATTTTGATGCATAATGCTGGTAGCCACTGCATTTTCTCACAAGTTCCTGTGCTTCTGCCAGCGCACTTGGACAATAAAATCCATGTCGGAATGCCTTGGCTACCAATTCTCTGGACGATGCATGGTGCCCACATTCTCCTTGCTGAATGTCCAACAGTATTTCTTGACCTTTCTCTAGGCTTATACAACGCTGCAGTACACTCGTCACACTTCTTTTGTACAACTCCTTGTTGATTATTGTGTATGTTTTTGCTCTTCTTTCAGTTTGTCTTGCCAATATCTCATCGTCTGGCAAAGTTCCATCTTTCAAGTAGTTGAATATTGGTTGCACCCATGTTGGTATCACCGGTGTCGGATCTGTTTCTTCATCAATTTCAATTGGCTCAGCCGACATATGTTCTGCCGACATGACCCGAGGAGTCCCCGAGTGTGATTTGGCAACCCCCGAGGTGAGCAGATCAGTCCCCGAGTAACTCGAACCTGCCCCTGAGTCAATATCCATTGGCACAACGTCTGACTCCTGATTCGTCGGGGTAAGCCTGATTGACTCGGGTTCTGGTGACGGCTTGATCGATGGTTTCCTGATATGTTCCAATGCTATTCCTGGCGGTATTGGTTGCCGAGATGATCCTAACTTGGATAGTACATCCGCTGCCTCATTCTCTGCTCTTGGTATGTGATGGAATTCACACCCGTCAAAGTATCCTGAAATTTGCTGCACATGAAAACGATACAGTGGCATGTTTGCATCCAACACGTCCCAATGCCCAGATACTTGCTGGATCACCAAGTCTGAGTCACCAAAACACATGATCCTTTTGATGCCAATCTCTTTGGCCACTTTTATGCCGTGGATAAGTGCTTCATACTCGGCAACGTTATTGGAAGCAGCAAAATGGGTCTGTAACACATACTTGAGTTGATCCCTCTTTGGCGATGTGAGAACTATCCTGGCGCCCAGACCCATTTTCGTTTTGGATCCGTCAAAATGCATCTTCCAGTAATTCGGATCTGGCAGTGGTGGTTCATATTGAATTTCCATCCAATCCACGAAGAAATCCGCTACGGCTTGAGATTTGATTGCATCTCGCCTATCATATTGTGGAGTATATGGTGCTACCTCTATGGCCCATTTTGCGACTCGGCCACTGGCATATTTGCTGCCCAATATATCCGAGATAGGTGCCTCACATATTACCCGGATTGGGTGTTCTTGAAAATAATGCTTCAGCTTCTTTGCTGCCATATATACCCCATATGTCATTTTTTGGTAATGGGGGTAATTTTGCTTTGACATAGAGAGCACTTCGCTCAAGTAATAAACTGGCCTTTGGACTTATTTGCCCTCTTCTTCATGTTCAACCACTATTACTTCACTTACAACTTTCTTGGTTGCGGTGACATAGAGCAGCATTGTCTCTTTTGATAGTGGTGATGCTAATATTGGTGATGTTGCCAACATCTTTTTGAGTTCATGGAAAGCGCTATCATCTTGTTGTGTCCATGTGATTTGTCTGGTTTTTCATCAGTTGATATAGTGGTAGGGCTTTTTCACCTAGCCGACTAATAAATCTGCTCAACGAGGCCAGGCATCCTGTGATTTTTTGGACATCATTGAGGGTTTCTGGCAATTCCATTCTTTTGATGGCCCTTATCTTTGTCGGGTTAGCCTCAATTCCTCGGCTGGATACAAGAAATCTGAGTAACTTTCCAGCCGGGACACCAAATGTGCATTTTTCTAGGTTAAGTTTCATCCGGAATCTTCTTAAGTTTGCGAATGTTTGACGCAAGTCCTCGATTAGAGTATGACTTTGCTTGGTTTTTATCACCACATCATCGACGTATACTTGAACATTTTTGTCCAATTGATCTTGCAAGCATTTTTGCATGCATCTTTGATATGTTGCACCTGCATTTCTCAATCCGAATGGCATGGTACGATAGCAATAAGCCCCATATGAGGTGATAAAAGCTGTCTTTATTTGATCACTCAGACTCAGTGGTATCTGGTGGAAACCAGAATACGCGTCCATAAATGACAACAACTCACACCCAGCAGTAGAGTCTATGACTTGATCGATCTGTGGCAGGGGAAATGGATCTTTTGGACACACCTTATTGAGGTTCGTGTAATCAATACACATGCGCCACACCACTGCCACGTTCGGGTCATCCTTTTTCTTCTCGACCAAGACTGGATTTGACAACCAATCCCGGTGCAGTACTCCCATGATGAATCCAGCAGCTAAGAGCCTGGCTGTCTCGTCAGCTATCAATTTCCTCCTATCTTTGGCGAAGCGGCGGAGGGGTTGCTTCACCGGCTTGGCATATGGCCTTACATGAAGAGAGTGCTCAGCCAGCTCCCTCGGAACTCCTTGCAGATCATGTGTGGACCATGCAAAGATATCCTGATTCTCACAGAGGAAGCTGGTGAGCTCGCTTTCCTATTTTTCAGTCAGCCCAGCCCCAATGGTAACTGTGCGCTCTGGGAAAGTCTCGTCCATTTGTACCTTCTTGGTTTCCTTGGTAGCTTGGAATGACACGCTGCCATGCGGGTTAGTAAGTGATGGCATGGACATTTGTGCTGCTTTGGCCAATGCTGCCACTTCCATCATTTGATGATTTTCATGCGCTATGACCAGTGACTCGGCCAGCGAAGATCCGGCTGAGGCACAAGCAATAGACCTTTTGAAATATCCTTCGACTGTGATAACTCCACATGGACCTTGTAGTTTCATCTTCAAGTAAGCAATGTGAGGAGTAGCCATAAACTTTGCCATAGGCGGTCTGTCGAGTAAGGCATGGTATGAGTGGACCAGATCGACCACCTCGAACTCTATGGCTTCAGTGCGACAATTCTCTCTGTTGCCGAATAAGACGTCGACCCAGATCTTGCCAATTGCTCACAGGACAATCCCAGCACAATGCCATGGAAAGTTGTCTTAGTCGGCTCCAGCATGTTCATAGTAATGCCTAACTTGAGCATGGTATCCTTGTACATGATGTTGATGCTACTGCCATCATCGATCAATACCTTGGAAAATTTCACATTGATATCAGGGCCCATGAATGTTGGATCCAAAATCAGAGCATAACCTCCTGGTGTTGGCATGATCTTGGGGTGATCCTTTATGCTCCAAGTTATTTCCTATTCAGACCAATGCATGTACTTTGGGATTGCCGGCATTGTGGCATTCACCTCCATCATTTGTCTCTGCTGACTCTTTTTGTCATTCGGCTCTGTGACAAAGACGACATAGCTCTGGTGATGTTCTCTGTACTCATTTCTGGTTCCATGGATGACATGAGCATCGTCACCCCTTGGGTTATGCACCCGGTGCACAACTTCTCTTCTTTCTTGATTATGATACCTCGGCTGCATGTTCTCGTATCTATGCTCAGCTCCAACAACCTGAGCATTTCCTCCTGTGAGTGGTGGAGGGAAGGTGGTGGTAGCTGCTTACTCGGTGAATCCACTCTATCTCCTTTCTGAAACCAAGTGCATTGCCTTATTGTGTGATTGGCTGGCTTACTCGGACTTAGCGTATGAAACTTGCACGGTTGGTCCAACATCATCTCATAAGTATATTTCTGCTTGTCCTGATATGGCTTTCTTTGTTCGTATGGCTTTTTGCCATCATTCTTTGGCACCCGTTGCTATTGTCCACTTGTCCTTTGATGTTGGCTACTTCTAGCATCTAGATGATCCTGACTCACGATCGCAACCTGAATCGAACCATACCTGTAGTCTGGCCTTTCATATCTTCTTTTGCTTCTATATTTGTCTCTTTCCTGGCGCCTCTGCGATCCAGCAGCGTCATAGATCTGAGTCTCAGTCATCCCGTCTGCCGACATGAGCAGAGGCTGAGTTGAATCTCCTAACGCATACGAGTCAGCAATTGTTATTGTTTCTGCAAAGCTTGCCGGCATATCTCTCTGTAACCTTTTCCATAACACACTTCCATGTATGCATCCTTGTGCAAACCAAGTGATAGCCTAAGACTCGATTACTCCTTCGTAAGTGTTACGCATTGTGCACCATCTCTGTCTATCTCATTCGGCCTTTGCTTGCACACTGCTAGATGTTGTGGGCGATTCGGCCTCTTCTAGGTGTTTGTGAAATTTCTCACAAAAGCATCCTGAAAATTGATCCAGTTGTTGATGCTTCCGGGTGGCAAGTTGTTCAGCCACACCCGTGCTGGTCCTTCTAGCATTTGCGGCACATATCGCACTGCCCATCTCAAATTTCCCTGCGTGATTTTCATAGAAGTTCCATAATCTATGAGCCAGTCTTCTGTCTTTGTGCTTCCATCGTAAGTTTTTGTTCCTCTGGCCAGCTGAAAATTTGGTACAGGTGGCTCCTTCATGATCCTCGGGCCATAACATGGTGGACCCTATGGACCTTGCGACTCGATTAGTTCTGACATCTTTATTCGATCAAGTTTTAATCTTGCATCATCCAGCTGAAGGTTTATTCCTCCCAGTCTATCTCCCATTGCTTGGTATGCGTGATCCGGCAATTCATTCTGTCATTTACCATCGCTGAGTAACCATCATTGTATCTGTTTGCGTTCGGGTCTGCAGGTTGCTATACTGCTTTTCCCGCGCTTTGCTGTCTTCTTTCGGGTTGAGCTGGAGCATTATTCGGAGCTGGATTTCATCCTCCTGCCGAGTGAACTCCACGCCTAGGTTGAGGTGCAAAAATTTTCCCTCCATTGCCATTCCTTTGTCTTGCTTGCCTTTCTCGGCCTGCATTTTCCTGGTTCTCATTTCCCTGAACATTATTCCTTCTTGTTTCTTGTGCACGTGTTGGATTTCCCTGAGCCACTATCGGGTCATAGGTGATCATTTTCTTGTTCCTCCCTGAGTCCACACTCTTTTCTTTTCTCTTTCTTGGCCCCACTCTGGATGAGGAAGTTGTATGACCTATTGATCTTGCCAGGATAGGAGTCGCCGAGTGAACCAGCAGTGATCTCCCAGCTATACCTGGATTTTACCTATAGTATGCTTCATTCAGCATCCCTGCTGCTCTTACCAGCTCGTTGACTCGCTCTTGTTTCCTTTTCTTTGCTTCACCCCTCAAATGGGGGAGCTCTGCCATTGCTGCTTCTGCGGCTCTCAGGTTCGCTGCTGCAGTGTTATATGTTGGCCGCATGGCTGTTTCGTTGCTATTTTCTGGTGTTAACTTCGACGTTGCATCTGCCAGATCCTCATTGAGGTTTCTCCCTCTTAACCTTGTTGCATCAAGCCAGTTCTTTGCACCCTTAACTCGATTTGCCGAGTTGAGCTCTCGGATAGTGATATCCACATCTTGTTGTAACTGTGCTAACTCCTTTTCCTTCTCCAGGACCTTTATCCTAGCCTCCTCTAACTCGGCTTGCACACGTGTCGGATTAGCTGCTTGCGCTACTGGCTCTGCCAGCTTTTCTATCGCCTCTTGCAGTTCTTTGGATCTCTTACTTCTAGCTATGTTCTCTGGCTTTTCTAGCGGTGCCTTTGTTGTTATTGTATCCCTTTGCGTTTCCTCTTGATTTCCTCCCTCGGGATCCTCATTCACTATGGGAGCTACTGGAGGTGCTGCTGGGTTAGGAGTTGTCATCATTACCTCAACGGAGACGAGCTGATGAAGTTTTCCTATGGCAGGAACCGCAGGTGGATCCGGCGCCAGGATGACGCGCTCCAGATACGCGCGCTACTCGCGCACCGTGACATAGACCTGGTACTCGTTGAACTTGATGAAGTGACCGCCCCTAGGGAACGGTTTGGTCCCGAAGCATCCTGCATTGTCGCTGACGAAGTTGAGCACTCCAATCCTCTGGATGAGGCCAGAGTAGACGCGCTGGCCGGTTTTGGCGATGATGTTGCCCGTCCGGATGAAGACTCCATCGAGCATCTGCTTCTGCCCCACGGTGGGCGCCAACTGTCGTGGTGGTTTCACCGCAGATGCCATGGATAGGCTTAAGTTGGGGGCCTAATGGATGCTTGTGGTCACCGAGGAGGGAGTGCACAGTCTAGCCATGCACGAAGAACAAGATGAACTCTCCACACTTAGGAATTTTATTGATACTTGTGGTTTACAAGTGTTCCTAGAGCTGTATGAACTAGGGTTCAGTGCACTGGTTCCCTACTAGGTCCAACCTTCTCTAACCCTAGCTACCCCCCTCCTTATATAGGAGATGGCTAGCTAGGTTACACCCCTTTGGGTCCTAGGGTTATTGTTTGGATCTTGGTCTTTACTGTACGGGCCGGGTTCATGGGCTTGCTCTAACCCCAGTGGCCCAGTCCATAAAGCTAGACAGCTAATGGTCTTTACGTACGTCGCCTCCAGTTCCTTTGGCGCCATGCAGTAACTTTGTTCGTCAACCCTTGCTTTAGGCGTCACCCGGATCCTTTCGTGTCACCCGGCGTCGCCCTTCTATTTTGACCGTGCTTTACTATGGTCCCTCCTGAACCTCACTCGGAAAGGTGCCACGCGTCCTATCTGACTTGGCCCTTCCTCATGAGACTTGGTTCGTTGGTTCCTGCAAAATTAACATATTTGTCCTATACGGGCCGACATAGTTTCTATGTCGGTCGCACACGACTATCTTACCCGGCCGTCCTTACTCGGCCTGGTTCTTTCTTCACTCGGCGTAAGCCAAGCTGGGCAATGTTTTACCCCTCGTGACCCTACCGGGGGTTATCCCCCCGACAGTGTGTTATCCATTAAATAGGTTACTTTGTGTGAAAATTGGCATGGTGGAATATTAAGTCATAATATTACCACTCTATTGTGTACGAATAACTTTGAACGTTGACCGTTGAATCTTCTTTACCATTGCATCATCTAGAAGATCCTATTGATAGTCTTAAGCACAATGAACGGTATATATGCACAAATCTCAAAACACACTTCTCCATCATTCTAGAATCTTCTTTGCTATTTTTTTAGAGTATGTTACCAAAATTTTCGAGTATTAGGTAGCTAGAAGTAAAAGTAGATTTCTACATGATATAAGGTACAAGAACCAAATATACACCCGATATTTTATGGTATCATGTTGCTCACGATTATAATTATGTTTTGAGATTTACCTATTATAACTGTATATAGTGATGATATTTCATACTTCTTTAATCCGAGTCTCACGTGCAACTTACTAGTCTTTGTAGTTGCTTCACAAGAAAAGCATTGTTATCACTTGGAAAATGAAAGAAAAACTTCAAATTTGGATTCTCTTTGTAAGCATTGCTTGATTTGCAAACATAAACATGGACACGGTACCAGAAACTATGGTTGTGACCTTGGCCATCTTGTTTGAAAGCCCGGAATGTTCATCAATTTTTTTCTCGTGGATAAATGTTCATCAATTTTGGCAGATGTCTCATTATTTGTTGGAAAGCATATTGTCGGTGGCGTGCGGGTCTATCTGACAGGAACAGTGTCTTAGTTGTCTAAAGTGGGAGTAGCATATCTTAGAAGTTTCAACTTCAAAATTTCAGTAGAATGTCAAAATATCCAGCGTATCCATTCAAACATCTCGCCCCAAAAATCAATCTATTGCACAAATTTAGCCAGGAATCTTGAAAGGACGTTATAAATTAAATGGTTACACTTTGTGTGAAAAATTGGAGCGGTAGCATTTTGATACATCAACTGTGTAGTTGCTTCACAACCAAACACATTGTTGTAGCTTGGAAATTCGAAAAAAGACTTCAAAGTTGGAACCAGAAATATTGATTGATTTGCCAAGATGCACCGATCTACTAATACGAAATAAAGACATGTTATCATTAACTTCGACCATGAACTTGGTCATATTTTTGAAAGCCTTGAGTTGTTTGACAATTTCAACAAATTCCTAAAAACTCATTTGAATGATGGATAACATACTGTCACTAACGTGTGGGTCTAGAAGTGGACAATATCTAAGCGGCCCCGCGTCAGAGTAGTGTATGCTTCAACCTCAAAAATTTGGTACAATGCCCAAACATCATGTGCATACATTCAAATATCATGTGCATCCATCCAAACATGCTTCACCTTTTTTAGAATACAAATTCATTTTCTATCCCTAGTCCAGAAACAAGAACCCTAGGAGCACCGCAATAATAGAGGGATACAGGTGCTAAATTTGTGATCTCCCACCTACATCACCCTATTGTCGCTTCCCTATCTTCCTCAATAATTAACCGCCCACCCACTCTGACCTACACTGACTTTTATGGACCCATCATCCATGTGACCCGTATGTCAGTGACTTAGTTAAGTTAGGCAGAGATTCCCATCGTTTCTAGTTCAAAATTCAAAAAAAAATTGCTAAACATATATAAATTCATAAATCAGCGAAACTGGCTCGGAAGCTTGAAATTTCATGAAACTTTGGGCATTATCCGTCAAATATTTTATACTTTGTGTGGAAATTGGGTTGGTGGAATTTTGAGCCATATTCTTTTTATAGTTGCTTCTTAAAAAAATTATTGTCACTTGGAAAATAGAAAATAACTTCAATTTTGGAAGCTTCCTTCGTAAACAATGTTTGAAATGCCAACATGCACCAGTCTACCAGATATGAATAGGTTATCATAAACTATCACAAACATATGCACCAACTTTAAGTATAATTTTTCATGGAAAATAGGTAGTGCATATAGCAAGACACCGTGCGAAATAAATACATTTCTTCGATTTATATTTAATTTTCACGGAAACTATCTAGTGCAATAGTAAGACACCATGTGAAATAAAGGCATTACTTCAAATTATACTTAATTTTCTTGATTGTTTTATTCATAAGACCCAAATTTGGTGGTATTAGCATTCATATCAAGAATTTTAATCTTGCAGAAGTCTTGGTGGTTCTCTCTTGTTTTACTACTTGGGTACCTTCAAATGAATTTTTAAAAAATCATGAGCAAGAAGGTATCATGCACTTGCGGAAAAAAAGATACTTTCATTAAATATCCATAAAGTTATTCTACTACACGAATATGGCCATAAAACTTGAGAATTATCAATTAAATAGGTTATACTTTGTGCAAAAATTGGGGCGATGTGCTTTCGAGCCATAATCTTTCTGCTCAATTCATGACAACAGCCATTACCGTCAATTGGAAAATTTAAAATAACTTCAAATATGGAAGCTCTTTTTGTAAACAATGTTTAAATACAAATATGCACCAATCTACCAAATATGGACATGTTATTATAACTATGGCAAAGATATTGCCATGGCCTTAGTCATCTGGTTCGAAAGCCATGCATAATCATACATGGTATGCCATATCATTTTTCTTTTCAAAACTGACAAATTTTAAGTTTAAATGTTTCATGGAAACTAGCTAGTGCAATGGTAAGACGCCATGCAGAAGAATTGTCGTGGTATTACCGACGAGTACGCCATGGAGAGGTCCTCACAGTGCGTGTTTAGAGACGTGGAGTAAGGAGGACGGTTGATGGGTACGAGGTAACACAGCTTACCCAGGTTCAGATCCCACGACGGTGGCAGAATCCTACTCCTTCTATAAATCACTATAAGGGCAATACGCCGAGTTATAGAGATAGGTTCGCTGTGCGAGGTTTTCTGAAGTTATCTATTGTCGTTGTGCCCTAAAGGCTCCCATAGGCCCGACTTATATAGTCGCCAGGTCCTAGGGTTACAGGGAAAAGTCCTAGCCGGACAGGTTACAGAGTCCTACACCGTCTATCACTAGTCTTGTGTGTCTTGTACTCCAAGGCTCCGGCTACGCTGGTGACTCCACCGTAGCCTTCCTTTATCCGGCATGGGCCTCCCTTCTAGATCCACCTAACTGGGCCGCCCAGCGGGCCATAGGCCATGCTACCGACTATGGGCCACCCGGGTTAGTCGGATAAGAGACATGCTATTAGGATACCCATATATCATATCCCCAATAGTAGCCCCCGGAGAACTCCGAGATCTTGCGCCGTCTTGCCTCTTCACGTGGAATGCTCCGTCTAGATGGATGTCGGCAAATCGTCAAGCAACATCTTGTAGTCCTCCCAAAGAACACTTCAAGGTTTTCTCCGTCTTTGATTTGTAAGCCGGAGAAATGTTGAATCTTCCATCGTACTCTTCCGTAGTCGGACTAAATCCGTCCATGCCGGAATCTTCGACGCGACGGCTCATCTACCCGTGTCAGTGATGACGACGTAGGCTTAGGTCAGCGGCGCCTCGTAACTCACACATGCAGCGAACGCAATCATATCCGATTTTCCCGCGCGAGCGATACGAACCATTGGCGGCGGCGGTTGGAGACGTGGCGAAATTACCGCGCACGTTCACGAACACGTCGTCTACGCGGCAACCGTCCGATTAGTTGCACGAATCTTGACACAGAGTATGATAAATAGTAACTGTGGGACACTTGCCACTTTTTACCTTATTCTCCCGCGTCATCGTCTTCTTCCTCCAGCCCCACGCCTCCTCGAGCTCTCCGCGAGAAACCTCGAAAACCCTAGCTTCCATCTGCGTCAGTCGCACCCTTCCAACACCCCATGGCCAGCAGCAGCTCCTCCCCATCGATGGCGGCGTCGAGCGAAGCCACGGCGAAGCCGGAGAGCTCCGTCGTCGTCCCTCCAGAGGGCTTGGTCATCCCTGCATCGGCGGTGATCGAGACCACCGGCGGCGACCATAATCTGGCGGCGCTGGAACCACTGGAAGAAGAGCCAGACTCGCACAAAGGCGACTGGCGCGGCTCAGACATCACCGACCGCGACATCCAGGAGATGGTCGCCGAAGGCTACCTCCCCGCGACGGAGGGGCTCGCCTGGCGGGCGGCGCCGGACGGCGAGGTGACACCTTCTCCCCAAGTCGGAGAAAAGGTGTACCTCAAGGCTCAGCTGGTACGCGGCGTTTCCTTGCCCATCTCCCACTTCTTTCTCTCCGTCTTGAACCACTACAAGGTCCAACCCCACAACCTCTCCCCCAATAGCATCTTAGTGCTTAGCAACTTCGCGGCACTTTGTGAGGGTTACCTAGGGATAAGGCCTAGGTTAGACTTGTTCGTGTACTTCTTCACCATCAAACGTGAAGCCGGACATAGTGGGGAGGAGCTTAGGAACTGCGGCACCATAAGCTTCAAGATTCGACCTGGCCGGCGGTTCCCCGACATCGTCGACCATGAGTCCTGCAAGAACTGGCAGCGGACGTACTTCTACGGCCCCGACATTCCTTTGGCGGGCCGAGAAGTGACGTACCCGGACTTCGTGGATGGAGCCGCCGCTGAAGTTTCTACATGGAGATCCCATGCCTCCCTTCCCTCCGACCTCGACGCTTCTCGCGCAATAAGGCGAATCGAATGGTTCGTAGAGACGGGTTTGACCGGCTTGGACCTAGCCATGTGCTGGTTCATCAGGCGAATCCAACCTCTGCAGCACCGCATGAAGTTCATGCACGAGTATACTAGTGATCGAAGGGATACCCTCCGGATCTCCGTGGATAACTTCTCGAGCGACTCCGTCAAGCTCGCCTGAAGGACATCGTCAAGGTGAAGGATAAGAAGCGTGGCTTCACCATCACCTATGACATGTTTGTAGATGGCAAGTGCCCAAAGGTAGGTATTTATTTTCCGTGTACGACATTGCTCCAGTTTTTTCGTCTTGCCAATACCATCTTATCTAACACGGTGATTTCTTACTTAACAGCTTAGCGATCTAGATGAGGGCAACCTGGCTGCCCAAATCTATGATCCAAAGATGAAGGAAGTCACGGTCGTGTCCGACGACGATGTCCCGTTGGCGCGAAAGCGGAAGGGCTCCACCTCTGACGCTGCCGACGGAGGCAAGAAGAAGAAGACGGAGGGTGGAGCCTCCAAGAAGACTATCGCCGCCCTGGAGGCGGAAAAGAGAAAAGCCACCGGGATTTTTGCCAAATCGCCCCCCTAGTGTAAGCCTCTCATTCTCCGACATAGTCTATTTATCTGTCTTGTTCCTGTACTTATGCACTTTGCACGTTTCAGGAAGAAAGCCACGACCAGCCTCAAGAAGTCCTCCAAAACTTTGGGGGCTTCTAGAAATATCAAGGACATGCTGCATCGCGACTCCTCCCCCGCCATCGCCCCTGCTACTCCTGCCGTCAAGCCCTCCTCTGCTCCGACAAGCTCTCAAGCCCAGGAGGCACCAGGCCCTTCCGCCATGGAAGTGGATTCTAGCGCCTCTACCGAACTCGCTGTTGTCGGCAAGCAGGCGATGCAGGAGAGCGCTGCTTTACAAATGGCTGAAGCTCCGGCTAAGGATGCCATCAGTAGCGGCAAGGCGGTGGTGGGAGCTGGTACCTCTGCCGAAGGCGGTGCCCCTACTCCCCAGAAACCCTTTGAGTTTCTGAAGATAGTTTACCCGGCGCTCACGCCGAGTAACACAACTCTGGTTCCTGGAGGAGTACCGTCATCTCCGACGTGCGGTCTTGAGGAGCTACTCCGACAAGCGGATATCTTGCGAGGAAATAGCATTTCCTTCGGCAAGCTGCTAGCTGAGAGTGCTACAAACCTCAAGATTATTGCACTTGTAAGTTTTTACTTTGCCTTTTGCATTTCATATGAGTATCCCATTGTAGCCCCCGAGGATGTAGACGGAAAACCATAGGTTTTGCATCTATATGCTCTAAGAGTGACTAAGTTAGAAAAAACTCTCATTGTAGCCCCCAAGCATTTAGATGGAAAAAACTATTCCGACTAGATGCTTTAAGACTAGCATACGCAGTGTTCATAATTTCAATACTGTAGCCCCCAAGCCTCTAGTTGTAACTGAATTAGTTCCGACTAGATGCTCAAAGAAAAGCTAAGCAGATTCCGAGTTAAAATCTTTATATTGTAGCCCCCAAGCCTCTAATCGAGAACTGAATTAGCTCCGACTAAATGCTTAAAGAAAAGCTAAGCATATTGCTAAGTTAAAAACTCTCGCTGTAGCCCCCGAGCGTCTAGGTGGAAAGTCTCCGACTAGATGCTCCAAGCAGACCAAACAACGGTTTAACTTTATACTTGTTGCCACAGAACGAGAATGCTCGGAGGGGCATGGCGAACGACAAGTACCAGAAGATGTGCGCAGATCTTGAAGCCGAAAAGGGTAAAACTGCCATCTTGAAGGAACAGATCATCAAAAACAAGAGTCTGTTTTCTTTTTGCGCATTTCCGTCTTATTTTTGTGCCCATAATCTCCGAGTACTCATTGTGTACTTTGTTTTCTCCGACTTGCAGTACATGTCGCCAAGGCCAAGGATATTGTCGAGAAGTCCAAGCACATCCAGCAGCTGGACAGCGAAAAAAAATCCTTAAGAAGGAGAGGGAAGAGATGCTGAAGATGCACGAGGATTCCATGAAAGCCCTGCAGGATTCCGCCACCGCGGAAATCAATCACTTGAAGAAGGAGCTTACGATCTTAAAGGATCAGAAGCAAGCTGCTGATGAGCAAAACCATCGCCATAGCGAGGCATTTAAGCTCCTCCAACAAAAGAAGGAATCCCTGGCGGACACCCTCTGGCAGGCCAAGGCCAGTATCTTCAGTAAGTATCCTCCGCCTTGTATTTCTTTAGTCTGGATACTTAGAGTCTATTGAACTCATGCGCTTCTTGTCGGAATTTTGCAGCTCCTATAGGTTTAACCCGCTCGCCTCCTTCGGACAAGGAATGCATGGTTCTTGCCGGCAACTTCATCAACACCGCCATCGCCCAAGCCAAGGAGATTGCCAAGCCCCTCCAGATATACATCAAGGCCTCGGACTCCGTGACGAAGTACTCGGAGATTCTGCGCCGAGCCCCCGAGCGTGTCACGAGCTGGAAAGCTTCATGTGCACGGGCTGGCGCAAGGATGGCGTTGTCAATGGTGAAGGCACACTACGACGATGCCGACATCGACACGGTGACCTCTGGCATCCCCGACGTGGATGATGACGGCAAGGAGATTGATAACGAAGCCATCTTGTCATCACTCGCGGGTTATGACACCAGAGTTGCCGAGTTGGTGGACGTTGACGTTTTTGTGCCCATGAACACCATCGACAGCGTCAACCAAGATTCCTCCGAGTCTCATCACAGCGCCGACGTTGAGGGTGATTCTCCGGCTGGTGACGATGCTGCTTCCAAGTCTCCTGCGCCCAAAGAATGAAAAACACTTTGTAATCTTTGTTTCACCTTTGGTGTGTGCACGGAAAACTTGGCGATGTAACTTAAGGCGGAAAACAATGGTTGTTATGTCCTGCTACTTAAGAACTAATTCCCAGCATGTATATATTGTTTAAGCAAGTGCTGGCTTATCCATTACTCTGGTTCTTATGCTTGACTTTTCGTGAGTCGGAAGACTCGTTGTCGGAACCATGCGCTTAGGTGATGATGCCCAATGGCACCGTCAATAACCCGAACACAAAATAGCCGACAACAAGTCCCGAAAGTCACTACTCCAGAATCCACATAAAAACGACAAAGAATGTGTAGACCAGAAAACTTAAGCTAACGCCCGTAGGCGGAATTTTCACAAGCGCAAACGCAATACTTGTGCATAAAGATTTTACATGATCCAAAAATGAACACTAAAGGAGGTAAAAGACTCAGAAATATGAGTGAACCAAAGAGCTTTATTTCATTGATCATATATAAAAGGTACACAATTAGATAAAAATGCTAAGTGTAAAAAGGACTGTAGCTGTGCTATGTTCCATGGCCGATCAAGCTCCGGGTAGTCATCATCCGGGTCATGTCGCTTACGCTTATGATCCTTGTTGGGTCTATCCTTGAGTTCACGATTGTCAACAAGGTAGTAAGACCCATTGAGAAGCGCCTTGCTTATGATGAACGGTCCTTCCCATGGCGGGGATAATTTTGCGACTTCTTCTGCTTAAGTCGGAGCACCAAATCCCCCTCTTTAAATGAGCGATGCCGAACGCGGTGACTATGGTAGCTGTGTAGCTTATGCTGGTAGATGGCGGATCTTTGGCATGCCAAAATGTGCTCCTCCTCGAGAAGGTCCACATCTAGGCGTCTGGATTCTTCAGCGTCATCTTCGTCGTAGGCGGCAACTCTTGGTGCATCGTGGAGGATGTCGGAAGGTAAGATGGCTTCTGCTCCGTATACCATGAAGTAAGGGGTGTAGCCGGTGGATCTGTTGGGTGTAGTTCGTAAACACCACAGCACAGATGGCAATTCTTCCACCCAGGCTCCAGCTACTCTATGTAGTGGTGCCTCAAGACGTGGCTTGATTCCCTGCAGAATTAATCCATTGGCTCGCTCAACCTAACCATTGGATTGTGGGTGTGCCACAGATGCAAGGTCAAGTCGGATGCCTTTGTCCCAGCAATAGGCCTCCACTTTTCCGAGTGACAAGTTGCTTTCATTGTCGGTGATGATGCTATGTGGGAGACCAAATCTCACCACTAGATCCCGGACAAACCTGAGGGCAGTTGCCCCTTCAAGCTTTCTAATGGGTTTAGCTTCTATCCATTTGGTGAATTTGTCAACTGCTACTGGCAGATGCGTAAATCCACACGGTGCCATCTGTAACGGTCCCACCATGTCTAGCCCCCAGACTGCAAACGACCAAGTTATTGGTTTTGTTCGCAATTCTTCAGCAGGAACCTGCGGTTGTCTGGTATAATACTGGCATCCCGTGCATGTCTCAACCAGCTTGTCGGCGTCCGCCTTCGCAGTCAGCCAGTAGAATCCTTGCCGGAAGGCTTTCGCGACCAATGATCGGGGAGCTGCGTGATGCCCGCAATCTCCGAGATGGATCTCGCGCAGGATTTCCATACCTTCTAGCTGGGAAACACACTTTAAGTACACACCAGTAGTGCTCCTTTTATAGAGTTGCCCATTGATTATGGTATAACCCTTTGCTCGTCGTACTATTTGTTGTCTTTCGACTTTGTCATCGGGCAAAGTTCCGTGTTCGAGATACTCCATGAACGGTTTTGTCCAAGTCGGAGGGATCTTTGTCACCATGTTTACGAAAGAGTTAGCTCTATCCGGGTTGTCGATGTCGGCGCCCTTAACGGATGGTGTGCGTAGATGCTCTAGGAAAACTCCTGGCGGAATTCGCTTGCGCCCTGATCCAAGATTAGATAGCAGATCAGCCGCCTCGTTTTGCTCCCTAGGCACATACTTAACTTCGTAGCCCAAGAAACTCTTGGCTACCTCGTCCACTTCGTCTCGATATGCCGCCATCATAGGGTTCCGCGCATTCCAGGTGCCAACCACCTGCTGGGCAACCAAGTCGGAATCTCCACAGCAAACTATGCGCTTGATGCCAATATCTTTGGCTACACGTAGTCTGTGAATGAGTGCTTCATACTCCGCCATGTTGTTTGTAGCCTCGAAGTGGATCTGCAGAACATAGTGTAGCTTGTCTCCTGTTGGTGACTGTAGCAATACACCAGCCCCCGAGCCATTGAGCAACTTTGATCCGTCAAAGTGCATCACCCAGTACTCTGGTTTTGGCAACGGAGTAGCATCTGGCATCTCCATCCAATCTGCAATAAAAACCGCCAAGGCTTGTGACTTGATAGCGTCGCGCCTCTTGTAGGTGATCTCGAAGGCGGCAAGTTCAATGCCCCACTTCGCGACCCTTCCTGTAGCATCGCTGTTATTGATAATGTCGGACAGTGGAGTCTTGCTCACCACTGTAATTGGGTGCTCCTGAAAGTAATGCCTCAGCTTCCGAGAAGCGAGGAATACTCCATAAGCTATCTTTTGGTAGTGCGGGTAACGCTGCTTGGACTCCGTCAAGACCTCACTTACGTAGTAAACTGGTCGTTGAACTCCGTGCTCATAACTTGGTTCCTTCCGCTCTACCACGACGACGATGCTGATAACCCGGTTGGTTGCCGCCATGTAAATTAACAGGGGCTCACCAGGCTCGAGTGCTGCAAGGATGGGCGCTGAGGAAAGAATATCCTTGAGCTGCATCTGCTTCGTCTGTCCACGTGAATTTGTCCGCCTTCTTCAGCAACTTGTACAGCGGCAAATCCTTCTCTCCAAGTCAGCTGACGAACCGACTAACTGCTGCAACACGGCCTGTTAGTCGTTGAATGTCCTTTAGGCATGTCGGACGGTTTATGTTTAAGATGGCCTTGATTTTCTCCGAGTTGACCTTGATTCCGCGCTGGGAAATGATGAAGCCCAACAATTTGCCGGCTGGAACCCCGAAGACGCACTTCTTAGGGTTGAGCATCCTGTTGTATTTCCGAAGATTATCAAAGGTTTCTTTTAAGTCGGAGATTAAGTCGTTTGATTTTTTAGACATCACCGCGATATTGTCCACATAGGCGTGAACGTTCTGACCAATTTGGTCGTGGAGGCAACGTTGCATTGTCCGCTGGTAGGTAGCACCTGCGTTTTTCAACCCAAAGGGCATCGTGACATAGCAAAACGTGTTGTATGGGGTAGTGAACGAAATGGCCAATTGGTCCAACTTCCTCATATTGATCTGGTGGTATCCTGAGTATGCATCGAGAAAACACAAAAGTTCTGAGCCAGCCGTCGAGTCAATGACTTGGTCAATGCGAGGCAAAGCAAACGGATCTTTGGGACATGCTTTGTTCAAGCCGGTGTAATCAATGCACATTCTTAATTCATTGGTTCCCTTTTTGGGGACAGGTACAAGATTTGCCACCCATCGGGTGTGAAGGACTTCTCGGATAAACCCAGCCTTAAGTAACCTAGCTAACTCTTTGCCAATGGCGCGTCTCTTCTCATCTCCGAAGCGTCGTAGAGGTTGTTTCACTGGTTTACATTTTGGATCTATGTTTAGGATGTGCTCGACAAGTTCCCTAGGTACACCTTTCATGTCGGCAGGTTGCCAGGCAAAGATGTCCCTATTCTCACGGAGGAACTCGACGAGCGCGCTTTCCTATTTGGGATCCAGGTTCGTCCCAATGGCGACGGTCTTGGAGGCATCGCCTACCACAAGTTTCACCGGCTTGGTTTCGATGGCGGCCTTGAACACAAGAGCGGAGTCGGAGATCTGCTTCTTCGACGTGGGCATCTCTGAGTCATTGACCTTGCTCTGGATCTCTTTGAATTCTTCGCTGTAGAGGACAGCTTCTGCAACGGCTGCTTCATTTATCTCGCGGTCCCTTGCCTTGGTAAAGCTTCCGAATACGGTGATGACGTCGTTTGGTCCGGGTATCTTGAATTTGTTGTAAACGAAGCATGGCTTGGCCATGAACGTGTGTAATATGTCGCGGCCGAATATGACGTGGTACACGCTCTTGAAGGGGACCACCTCAAAGGTCATGCGCTCTTGGCGGTAATTATTAACATCGCCAAAGGCTACCTGAAGTGTAATGCACCCAAGGGACCGAGCCTCCCGACCAGGAACTACGCCGTGGAAAACGGTGTTGGTCCGCCTTAGGTTTGCCTCCGTCAAGTTCATCTTCTACAGTGTATCCAGGTACATGATGTTGATGTTGCTTCCACTATCCACCATGCACTTGGTGAACTCCACGCCGTCAATCAATGGGTTGATGACCATGGCGTACTGGTTCTCCATGGGCACAAGGTCTGGGTGGTCCGTCATGTCCCAAGTTATTGGAACCTCCGACTAGCGCAGGTACTGGGGGACTGGGGGGAGAGTGGCCATCAGGATCCTTAGAGAGGTCTTCTGTTGTCGGACGGTGGGAGTGCCAAGGAAAGTGTGGTAGACTGGGGCCTTCTTTGCGAAGGGGTTCTTGCCCTTGTCGTCGCTCTTGGTGGCGTGCTTGGGGTCAACGTCCTCATCCATGTCACTTGAATCCTTGGACTCCTCCTCCTTCTTCTTCCCCTTGCCCTTGCCTTGCGGTCTATTCTTCCGACTTCGCTTGTAGCCGGACTCCGGGTCTTCCTTGAGGTCGTTGATGAATTTGCAGTGTCGATTGGTATGGGTGGCTTTACCGTTGGCATCGAGGTGTACGAGAAACGACATATCGCGGTACTCCTCGTAGGTTTGGGGAGCGCGGAGCGGCGTCGAGGTGGTTTCATTTCCTCGTTGCTGCCCGCGGCCAGCTCCCCTTCCTCGGTCATGTTGTCCGCCTTCTCCTCATCCTGCAAAAGTCATAGCGACCATGTCGGTAGATTGCTTTTCTTATGGAGCGGATTTCCACTTTGTACTGTTGTTCCTCCGAGCTTGGGTTGGAACGGCCGTTGCCGGCAAGGAGCCACGAGCATCATCGTCGGCAGCTGCGAACTCACTAACTAACTGAATCATCTGATTCAAGTCAAGCTGATGATTGTCCTGCAAGCGCTTCAGCTTATGTCGGAGCAACGTGCCCCGTTCCAACCCATCGATGAAGGCGGCCATGGCGGTCTGAGCGTGCACTCCTGCGCATGAATTCTTCATATCCAACCAGCGGGAGAGGTAGGCGCGAGATGTCTCGTCTTTTTCTTGCACGCACCGCTGTAGATCGCCCACAGTGCAGGGACGCTTGTATGTACCCTCAAAGTTCTTGGTGAATGCTTCTTGCATGTCCAGCCAGTTGTAGATAGATTTCTCCGGCAAGTCGTCGATCCATTGACGGGCCATGCCCGCCAACATTAACGGGAGGTACTTGACGACGATGTTGGGGTTGCCTCCGGCAATCTCCACCGCGTTGCCGTAGTCCTGCAACCATGTGGCTGGCTTGGCGGTGCCGTCGTAGGGCTTGATGGTCTTGTCAATCCGGAAACCTTTTGGGGTAAGTTGCGGACCGTATTGCAGGTCCAAAGCAACGTGGTCCCAGGTATGGTCCTTCTCGGGCCTCGTGGATCTTATCGATCCGCGAACATGCATCGTACGGCTCCGGGTTCTTCTTTTTGTTATCAACAGGGGATGGGCTGCGTGAACGACGCGGGCCTCTTCTGCCATGGTGACTGCTTGGCGGCGACGAAGGCGGAGGTGGCGGTGGGTTAGCCTTCTTGTTGTTACCCTCCTGCGACGCCTCACGCCTGTCACGGTTGCTTGTCAGACGTGGAGGGTCGTGGTGTGACCTGCTCTTGTGTCCTTGGTGGCGCTCTTCATCATGACGGGTCTGTGCCGCGTTGTCGCGGATGACGATGCCGCACTGCTTTGGTGGGGGCATGTCCGTACGATGATGAGCCTTGTAGTCTTCCTGACGTCGGGGGGATCGGGGCGATGGGCGACGAGGTCGGGCTTTTTCTCCGTGGTCGGAGGATATGGGAATAGCATCCTTCCTGTTGCGCGCATCCCTCTGTCTCCGTTCTGATGAATCCGTCCGTGACCCGACATCCTGAGGAGATCTGTCCCTTGGCGGTTTGTACTGGCTAGATCGGCAGAGCGCTGGGTCAGACTCAAGCCTCTGAGAGGTGGCCTTTTCCTGCTGCTTTACCACCTTGTCCACTAGGTCATAGACCTGTTCTACTGCCTCAGGCGATCTATCCTGCTCCGAAAGGGTCTTGGCGACGACGAGGTTAAGGAGTGGGGTGGGCATCACCTGCTTGCCTTCACTGTCAATGTATGGTTTGGCCTGTGCCGGCTTCGAGGGAGCCCATCCTAGGTTGCGCCGTACACCAGGATCGTTGATGACGCGAGCCGGAGCTTTCTTAGCCTTCTGCTGCTGTAGCAGAGTCTTGTACTCGGCCTCCATTGCTCTAGCTTTCTCTATGGACTTCTGTGCGTTGACCAGATCTCGATCTAGTTTAGCGCCTTGCTCCGCGATGGCCTGCGCCTCCTCCAGCAGCTGCTGGTGCTTCTCGTCAAGCTGAGTCACGTTCCGGATACGAGCAACGGTTAGTGGCTCAACGAGGAGGTTGCCGTACATCACTCTATCAGCTGGAGTAACATGGGCTGCTGCCGACGTGGATGCTGGAGGCGGCAAGTTTGCGGTTTTGTTGTTGCTCGGGCCGGTGCCGAGTTCCTGCGGTTGCTGCACTGGGTTAGGCGGAGGAGGCATGACCTTTGCGCGATCATCATCAGCAGCAATAAGTGGCCCCTTCCCCTTTTACAGCGCCGTAGGCGGAGCTTGCCCGGGTTGATCTTCATCCATCGCCGTCCCAATGGTGACGAACACCCCTCGAGACGTGACGGTGTTGTTAGCTTCCTCATCGCGCGAGTACTCCTACTCCATCTCCTGCATAGCGGAGTCTAGCTCTTCTGGACTGAAGTCTATCTCCTCTGAATCTGCACTGAAATCAACATAAAGCGCATCAATGACAGAGTCGGAGGGTGCTAGGACTTCCTCGATGACGGGCGGTGGAGGTGCAGCGGCCTCGACGATGACTGGAGGTGGTGGTGCTGCTACGACGATGGCGGCTAGAGGCGGTGGTGGCGGTGGCTGAATCGGAGGGGCTCCGTCAATGAGCGCAAGCGCTGTTTGAGATGCCGCTTCGGCCTCCGCGTAGTTGTTGACGGTGTTCACCATGCCTTCAAAGGTAAGGCGTCCTGGCGCCTACTGTCGTCTTAGAGAATGTCGGAGAAGCGTGCCATGGTCCAGTCCTTCCACAAAGTGATAGATAGCATCATCATTGGGGTAGTTGGCTAGATCGGCTCGTATGCGGAGCCACCTGGCTAGGTAGTCGCGGGGTTTTTCACCCTCTCTCTGAACGCATCGCGCTAGATCGAAGATGGTAACCACGCCGACAAACTTGGATCTCTGCTGTACAGACGCACGGACGAAGCTGGCTGACTTGCAGTGATCTTCCACCTTTATATCCTGCACAGGGGCGGTTTGGGTGGGTCTTGAATTTTTTCGATCTTTGCCGGCAAGCTCCGAAGAGAGATCCGACATCGATCCTTCCGCGAACGTATCCTGTCCATAGGCGGTCCGTGCGGGCCTTGATGCTTTCTGATCTTTGTCGGCAAACTTCGAAGAGAGATCCGACATCGATCCTTCCGCGAACATATCCAGCCCGTAGGCGGTCCGTGCGGGTCTTGATGCTCCTCCGACTCCCAGGGAACTAGTGCCCGAGTCGGTTTTGCCGATGAAGAGGTGGATGTCTCCGATAGGAACGATCGAACACCGCGTAGGGTTCGTTTTCGCCGGGATCCAGAATTCGTCAAGAGGGACGATCGGAACGTTGCCGGAGAAGAGAACACGGCCGATGGCTACGGATTCGCCGATTCCCGCAAAGATCTTGGTCCTCGCCCGCTGAAGAGCCTGAAGCGCCTCTTGCCCTACGGTGGGCGCCAACTGTCGTGGTATTGCCGACGAGTACACCATGGAGGGGTCCTCACAGTGCGTGTTTAGAGACGTGGGGTAAGGCGGACGGTTGACGGGTACGAGGTAACACAGCTTACCCAGGTTCAGATCCCATGACGGTGACGGAATCCTACTCCTTCTATAAATCACTATAAGGGCAATACGCCGAGTTACAGAGATAGGTTCGCCGTGCGAGGTTGTCTGAAGTTATCTATTGTTGTTGTGCCCTAAAGGCTCCCATAGGCCCGACTTATATAGTCGCCAGGTCCTAGGGTTACAGGGAAAAGTCCTAGCCGGACAGGTTACAGAGTCCTACACCGTCTATCACTAGTCTTGTGTATCTTGTACTCCAAGGCTCCGGCTACGCTGGTGACTCCACCGTAGCCTTCCTTTATCCGGCATGGGCCTCCCTTCTGGATCCACCTAACTGGGCCGCCCAGCAGGCCATAGGCCATGCTACCGACTATGGGCCACCCGGGTTAGTCGGATAAGAGACATGCTATTAGGATACCCATATAGCATATCCCCAACAAGAATGGCATTACTTCAAAATAATTTTTTTTGTTCATAAGGCCCTAATTTGTTGGCATTAGCATTCATATCAAGAAGTTGAATCTTGCAGAACTCTTGCTGGTTCTCCCTTATTTTACTACTTGGATACCTTGAAATGAATTTTAGAAAAGCTAGCGCGATGGGATTTTGAGCCATATTTTTGTAGTTGCCTCATGACAAAAGTCATTGTTATCACTTGGAAAATTGAAAATACCTTCAAATCTAGAAGCTTCCTTTGTAAACAATGTTTGAAATGCCAACATGCACTAATCTATGAAATATGGATAATACATTATAAACTATGGCAAATATATTTTCATGATCGACCTTGTTCATCTGGTTCGAAAGCCATGCATATCCATACATGGTACGCCATATCGTTTGACAAGTTTTTTTTTAATCATCAAATTTTAAATTTAGGTGTTTTCATGGAAACTAGCTAGTTTAATGTTGAGACACCATGTGAAAGAAAGGCATTACTTAAAGTTATATTTAATTTTCTTGATTATTTCATTCATAAGCCCCAAATTTGCTTGGTAGCTATAGCATTCACATATCAAGAAGTTGAATCATGCAGAACTCTTATTGATTCTCCCTTGTTTTACTACTTGGATACCTTCAAATGAATTTAACAAAAATTATGAGCAAGCAGGTATCAAGCACTTGTAGATCCAGATCTGAGATACTTTTGTTAAATTGCCATATCATGATTCTTTATAGGAATATAGGCATAAATCTTGAAAAATATTGATACTTGGGCATTATCAATTATACATAGGTTATACTTTGTGTGAAAATTGGGGTCGTGGGATTTTGAGCCATATTTTTGCAGTTACTTCACGACAAAAGCCATTGTATTGTTTTCACTTGGAAAATTAAAAATAACTTCAAATTTAGAAACTTCCTTTGTAAACAATATTTGAAATGCAAATATGGACCAATCTATTAAATATGGATAGGTTATTATAATCTATGACGGCGATATTGCCATGAACTTTGTCATATGCTCTGAAAGTCATGCATATATATTCGTACATGGTATACCATATCGTATGAAAAGTTTTTCAAAATTTTCAAATTTGAAGTTTAAATGTTTTCATGAAAACTACCTAGTGCAATAGTAATACACCATGCGAAAGAAAACCATTACTTCAAATTATATTTAATTCTATTGATTGTTTTTATTCATAAGGCCAAATTTTGGTGGTATTAGTATATTCACATCAAGAAGTTGAATCTTGCAGAACTATTGGTGGTTCTCCCTTGTTTTACTACCTGGGTACCTTCAAATGATTTTAAAACACACGAGCAAGTAGGTATCATGCACTTGCACACCAAAAAATAAGATACTTTCATTAAGTAGCCATAAAGTCATTCTATTGCACAAATAGAGCCATAAAACTTAGGTTATACTTTGTGCGAAATTGTACGGTGTGCTTTCGAGCCATAATCTTTGTGATTGATTCATGAAAAAAGCCATTGTTGTAAATTAGAAAATTTAAAATAGCTTCAAATATGGAAACTCTTTTTGTAAACAATGTTTAAATGCCAATATGCACCAATCTACCAAATATGGTTCATTATCATAAAGTATGGTAAACATATGGCCTTGACATTGATCATCTAGTTTGAAAGGCAGGAATGTTCATACATGGTACACCATATTGTGAAACAAGTTTTTTCAAAATTGTCAAATTTTCAGTTTAAATGTTTTCATGAAAACTAGCTAGTGCAATGGTAAGACACCATGCGAATGAAAGACACTACTTCAAATTATATTTAAATTTTCTTGATTGTTTTCATTCATAAGGCCCAAATTTGTTGGCATTAGCATTCATATCAAGTTGAATCTTGCAGAACTCTTGGTGGTTCTCCCTTGTTTTACTACTTGGGTACCTTCAAATGAATTTTAAAAAAAAATCATGAGGAAACATGTATCATGCACTTGCACACCAAATCTAAGAAACTTTCATTAAATAGACATAAAGTCATTCTATTGCACAAATATAGTGCACAATGGTTGGAATTTGCACTCAACATAGCGGGGCAACGACGTCACTCCGACGGCCGTTGAAGAACTCTGATGACTAACTTGCGGCGGCACTGCCGATTTAGGGTTTGGAGCAGAGGAGGGGAACAATGCGAGTCAGAGAGAGGATGCGAACTATCTGATTGTACCCTGCGGGTGGTATCTAGTTTTCCACGGATTTCGCAAGAAAGCCCCTAGTTATTATCTGTGTCACAATTAATCAAATCATGAAAGAGCCACACATACATCGCTATGAACCGTCCGGTGACCACGGGTGACACTCCGACAAATATTCAGTGACTGTAAATTCTGGGATCCAGTGACCGCGTGACACTCCAACAAGTATTCACTGACCGCAAATTCATATTCACGGAATACATTGATCATACTAATTTCGGTTGTTAAGTTTAATGATGTTGACTCTATCCGTGAAGATCGGACCATCCTCCAAGGTTAACCCTCACCAGCAATAAGATGAGCTTCAAGGACTAGATGTACGTGGGCCTGTGGGCTGTAATGAAGAAGTAGGTTGCATCATTGCATGGTACCAAGAAGATGCTTGTTCCGACGAAACAATTTAACCATAGTAACGTGGAAACGATTTACCTCTAAATACTTTTTGGTAGAGTTCTCAAAATGCCTCAAGTTAGATTATGTGGCATTTCTCAAAGTGCCTCCATATAATTTTGGTACTCCCTTCTATCCCTTCTATCCAAACTTAGATTCGGATGTATCTAATCATATTTTAATATTAAATATATCCAGATCTATACAAATTTAAATCCATCAATTTGGATGGATCAGAGGGAGCATACTTCTTAAAAAATGTCTCGAATTAGCTTTTGACACATTTCTCAAAGTGGCCTTAATACATTTTGGGTCACTTATCAAAAATACATTTTGGTCACTTCACAAAGTGTCCCAAATTGGACTTTGGGTAATATGATGTACTACTGGTGTGGACCGAGCGCAAGGGCCGGTTTCAGTTCAATTTTATGCCAGGCGTCAGCATGCACAGTATGATGAAAGTTGCAAGCCCGTCGGTGTGGCGGATATCAGTCATCTTGACTTGTTATGCTTCCCCCTTTTTTTTTGAGAATACCAAGTAGGGTTCTTCTCCTACCATCTTTTTTTAAGAATACCGAGCAGGGTCCTTGTCTTACCAATATCGAATAGAACATGCTGAACAAGATCTTCAAGGAAATCGGAAAAATCATATAGATGTTTATGAATGGAATGGATCTACCATTTATACCGGAAGTGCAGAAATTCACTTTGGCTGTAGATGCACCTACTTAATTTTCTGTGACCCGTGTAGGAAGACAATTTTCATGCTCTAAATCTGAAGCGGATCGTCGTGCTAAACAGGCTACTGCTGACGGGAGAAATTATGCGTGGTTGAACTATACGCTGCTGTCCTGCTACATGGCAACCCTATATCTAATTAATGAAGCTTCTGAATTTAAAAATCAAAAGAAAGTTGAGTTGTCAGTATAGATGTCACGTACATACAGAATATAAGATGTTCTTGGTAAAAGAAGTATATCCAGACCTTTTTTAGTGTGTAGGTTCACTCCAAATCTACACACTAGAAGGGGTCTAGATATACTCCTTTCACGAAACTAAAACATCTTATATTTTGATACCGAGGGAGTAGTAGATAGGACTAAAACGGCAGTCATTCAATGTACTCACACATCCCATGATAAAGCACCGCAATAAATTATTAAAACATAGTACTACCTCCTTCATGGTTTGCAGGACGTCTAATCAAATTTGGGTTTTTCCAAAACTGCAACGTTCCTAGGCGCATAAGAATTAATTGTTAATTAATGTGGCACCTTTACTCCCAACTTCCTATGCATGCAACAGTCTCCCACCAATGCATGCGTCTTAACCGCTCACTAATAGTCTAATTTTCAGCCAATACGTTCACGCCTAGGTCCGTGAGATTTTTGTAGAGCGCCATGCAAACCCTGAAGGAGGGAGTACATCCTTTCGGTCATACAAAGATATTGAAAATGTTTCAGAGGACGCAATGGATTCTATATGTTCCACAGCTGTAACGCTTAGACATGTGATTGATCATCCGGACAGCGTCCTCGCCACTATTACAGCGGCACACCTCCACGCCAGTAAAGACAACTGATTCATCTTCGATCATTTTATCCAGACCGACGGATTCCAAGGTCTTGAAGAACGAGACGATACAAAACTTACCTGAGCCCATGTTCAACAGGTGGCGCTTGTATGGACTCTGCTCAGGCAGGTAGAGATAATCCCAGGTACACTGCACTTCAGGTGGCAACTCAATCCCCATGGCAGGAAGGTCCAAAGAACACATGCTGTGGGTGTGGGGGCTGCTAGCAGAGAGGGCGAACCAACGTTTGAGCTCAGGGACATACTCTGCATTGCCACAGAATGGCAGCACCCAGTTCCCAGCTTGTGACCACTCATGACTATCTGTGTCAAAGGTGTAGGTGCCAACGCCCTCTTCCATGGATGATACACATATGGTTGATCTTCCAAGCACCATAGAAGAACACATTTTGGTGGATGTACTGTACACAGGGTCGTCAACGAATGGTGGCAGGGGCAGAGCTCTCCAGAACCAATTCATATCAGAATCAGAAGACACCAGGGGCTGGGAGAGATCACTCCTGACGTAGTTCAGGACCTCAAATGAAGACTTGGTGCTACTGCCGGGAACCAGATTTAAGACAAAGAGGTACTGGGAATCTAAGGAATCAAAGGGATCATGGCTGGGTATGGAGAAGCAGACGCAATTGGGTCCCTTGCCATTTTTCATACGGGACATGGGGAGGAAGGATTTGAAGTCACTGTCTATTAGTTGTGTACGACCAGAGCAGTCAGCCATCAAGATAGAGCTCTCCCTCAGTAGAGTGAAGAAATTAGATGGCTTGAAATTGAGTAACGGCTGCTTACGAAAACCGTTACAGGACTGTATCATTGATAGAGCACTTAGCTTGTTCTTCGCGTTTGCCTGTGCTGCTTGCTCTGCAATCGCTGCTGATTCGTAGAAAAGGTGCTTGAGATCCATGCGGAACAGAGCACCCGTGCTATGGACGTTGTCGTGCATTACCAGATTCAGAAACCGACGATGCATCTCTCTCCAAACCTAATAATCGAATCCAAAGATTATTATTTCTTCAAAGCGGTATGAACAACTGAGAATCAGACATCGGATTACGGTGAAAATAAAGATAAAAACGAGGTGAAGAACTATCAGATAGCAAACTACTTCATATATTGCCTGACAGGTGGTGTGCTGTCAACTATAAAAAATCTTGCACAAAACAAACTGGACGGATGCTCTTGGCGAAATGATACCTGAGACGGCTGTGCCTTCTGGGCTTGGAGACGAGAACCAGCGGAGAGGTCAGGAGCAGAAAGACAGCGGGAGATTTGCACAGCTAGGCGGGAGACGGTGAGGGGATATGGCTGAGCGCGGGGGCGGAGACTCGAGGAGATTTGGATAGTATCTAGGTCAAGTCGTATTCCCCATTTATAGCGTGTTCTTCGTTGCGATATGGGCCAAACGAGGCCACATGGTAGTCCATTTTGCTTCGGTTGTTGCTGGGCCGGTCCAGGAAGATGCCAAATACAAATTATATCTCATGGGTCGGGTGGCTTTATCCCTATAGCCGGGGATTCACTTTGCGGGCTCCATATTAGTCAGCCCGCGGACCAAAGTTGCGTGCAATCAAATCGATTTGCAAACTTGAGAGCCACTTGTCGTGAGCGATCATTTTGAGGCAAACTCATCCTGCGTTCACCGACCGTGGAGTGTGGGTCCTGGCAAGCGCCAAGTAGCCAACATGCGTGGCATATCGATCAAACTATAGGGCTTGTGCTTCAAATTCACAAATCCACAAATCCAGTCCTAACCCGGCGGCGGCGAAATCCTCCACCCATCTCTCTTTCGTCGGTGTGAGGAGGCGACACATTACCTTCCAGCACCGAGTTACCGTGCCCGCTCATGGATCTCGCCCGTTATCCGATGCCGCGTGTTATGCTCCATCATGAGGAGTTAGCGCGCCGCCGCCTAACGAGCTGAGAAGCACGGAGGATGAAAGGTCCTTCTATTAAGGAATCTTATGTTACCTAGAGCAGACAGAGGTGAGCTTGTTTTCTCTTTGATATTTGTCCAAACAATAACTACAAGCTGACATCACCGCGATGGATCAAATCGAGTGTTAGATGATCATAGTTCTTATTCTTTTTCCAAATTTCTATCAAGTAGGGCACTTATAGAGGCCCAATTCATCGTCCATGTATATGTCAGCAACTACAATCATAAATTATACGATGGGTGTGTGAAGATGATCTATTGTAAGGCTTAGGAGTTGCGTGTAGAACCGGCTCAGATAAGCACTCTCTCTGGTTTGGTTGATGTTCTAAGTAAACTTATTCTGATTGGTCCCGAGCAGAATTTAGAATTCAGCACTCCGAAAACAGGAGACGGAGGTAAGGATATAATTACGAGTGACTAACAGTTGCTTGACATTATTGAAGTGAATGAATTCATTCGAATGTTCATGTTGGATACCGAAATAAAAGATGTACGTCCTGATGGGGATCTTGTTGTTGATTTCAGACATTCAACTTCTGTTGCGGGGGATTTGCCACCAGTCACTGTCCTGATTCTATTGGGCAAGCTATTGCTACTGTAGCCATGCTAATGTTGTGGCAGTTGCTACTCGTCGTCTCCTTGCTCTTCCAACTTCTAATTGTAGCTACTACTGCTCATCCTCGCCCTAATTCTACAACTTTTAATGTTAGAACTGGTCCTAACTCTCTTCTACCGCCTCGGCCAGTTGCGCATGCTTCTAAAATTAACCCCGGTAATGATGTTGATGAAGTTCTTAACCCTTATGTTGTTGTTGCTATTGATGAGCCTGATGATGGTTTTGTACAAGTTGAGGTCGGTGTCCATAGGTACAATGTAATTCTAGATGGTGGTAGACAACACTTGGTCAAAAAGTCAAGACATAACAATTGGCAAGTTTGATCCTATTGTGGTAGAATTATCTAACTTGTTAGCAGTGATAGATACGAAGGTTGACTAGGGACCCTCCCATGAAGGACAATTGTTGTGGTATATCACAAAGTACATAGACGATGGTGCACTGAAAGTTACCAGTGATTTAATCATTTTGTTTAAGAAATTAAAACTCCACAAGAAACTATACCTTCAACTAAAGGCTACCAACCTAGAGAATCTTTTTGGGCTAGATCTTCCGTTATTGATGACATGCTAATACCCAATCGAGACGGACGCGATAAGAAGACCACCACCTGTCGTTGGATTGTCGACAAGTACGCCATAGGAGGTCCTAGTGGCGTTGGAAAGATGGAGTATGAGACGTCGGATGTTTCAGGAGCGGTGAGCACAAGTTTACCCAGATTCAGATCCGACTGCGGTGATCGGATCCTACTAGTGCTACCAACCCAGTAATATATCGGCGTTAGCCGAATGTTACAACAGATTACAAGAGAGGTTCGCCTATGAGAGTAGGTTGTGGTAGTAAGATTGATTGTGCCCTAAAGGCTCCCATAGGGCCGGTTTATATAGTCACCGGGACCTAGGGTTACAGGAGAGACCTATCCGACTATGTTATAGAGTCGGTAACTAGATACAGCTTGGACTACAAGTAATACTACATGCCTAAGTCGGTAACTCTTCTGGGCCTTGTCGTAGCCGGAACGGGCTCCTCCTCTTTCTCTAACTAGGCTGCCCGTGAAGCAAAGCTCTAACCCATTGGTGGGCCACCCTGGTTAGCGAGTCCTGTGGGTATACCCGGAAAGTATATCCCCAATAGTAGCCCCCGGAAGTCTCCAAGATCCAAAGTCGGATAAATCATCTAGCTTGATGGTTTCTTTGTCTTCTGAATCTTGAAGGGTTCTCGAAAACTTCATTTAGTAGTGTAGGATTCTGAGTCAATTGAGTCGGATATGTTTTGTTCTGACTTTAATCTTTTCCTTGCAAAGTTTGAAACATGAGCCAGATTTTATTGCGACGTGCGGGCTGACAACTTTTTAGACCAGGTCTTGTCACTGACAAGAGTCCCATCGACACGACCGTTGGTGGGTCCGCTCCTTACGGAACAAAACATCGTTTCAATGCTTACGCGTAAATCGAGGGGGAGAAGAGTCGCGAGGAAGCTACCTCCCTCTCTCCTTTACGTGTGGCGCTAATCGTGCGAATCAACGCACAAATCTTGGTGTAGAGGTAAATAAAAGAGAGGAGAAAACCCTTCTCTCGGATTTATCTCTCCACTGCTTCATTCATTGCCTCCTTGTACTCCTCGAGCACTCCGCGGCCATTCCCATCTACACGCCACGAGAAAATCTCTTTCCCCCACCAATCCCAAATCTTTCCAAAGCAATGGCATCTTCATCTGGTTCAGGAACGGCGGCGGAGGAGAAGAGGATGTGGGGCCTCTGGTGTAGGGTTCGCAGCATAGAAAACAAAAAATTCCTATGATGGGAACAACTATGTACCAAGATCTATCTACTAGATACAAACAACGGGAGGATGTATATCCGTAGAGAACATACCCTTGAAGACCGACAAAGCTTAACGAGTTCAACTCGTGGTTGATGTAGACGATCTCTTGCCGATCTCAAGATCGAGAGGAAGTCCTAGCGCCGCAAAGCAGCAGCGCATCCGTGCTCGCACAAACGTACAAGACACCGAGCAACCTCCGCCTCCTCGCTCCAGCGATGCAGCGGAAGCACAACCCTTTCTTGCCGAATAGCCACCGGGAACATGTATCTCGCTAGTTCGAGACCATGGGGAATAAATTCTAGAGGGGGAGAGAGATCCTTCACGAGGAGGTGTGAGTGAGAAGTGAGGAGAGGGGTGCCTTTTATAGGAGAGGGGGGGACCCCAAGGGGGTGGCCGGCGCATGGGGGCTGCCCCATTTCCCTCCCCTCTTCATGTGGGTGGACACTCCACTCACAAAATTCCTTTAAATTCCCTCCACTCAAAATCCCACTCAAAATTGCCATTAAATTTCCACCAAATTTAATGCAAACTCTCATTAAATAAAACTCTTTTATTTTATTCAGAATTTCGTCAATTACTTTAATGACAAACATTCACAAATAACCCCCTGCTAGAATTCCATTTCACATGCATAAACTCTTTATGCAATTTCACCCGAAAACCTGTTTGAAGATCTAGTGAAATAAATTCCTGCGCTTGTTTATTCTTTCGGCATGAAACATTTGCTCCAACTGGATGCCAGTGTCCCTTAAGTGTGTCACCCTACGGTTCGCGAATAATGCGGACATGATCGAGACCCCTCTCGGATCAATAATCAGAAGCGGGATCTGGAGACCCATACTGACTCCCACACATTCAACGATGACTTTTCCTGTGATCATCGGAACCTTTTACGCTTGTATCTTAATCCCTTTGTTTCACAATATATTACATGTCCGAGATTCGATCATCGGTATCTCCATACCTAGTTTGATCTCGTTACTGACATGCACTCTTTTCTCGTTCCCGTGATATAACATTCTAGTGATCAAATCACTTGCTTACAAGCTAACCAATGTGATATCACCGAGAGGGCCCAGAGTATATCTATCCGTCATCGGGATGAACAAATTCCACTCTCGATCCATGGGCCTCAATGTAACACTTTGTTAGTTCTGAATCCATCTTTATAATCACCCAGTTACGGTGTGACGTTTGATGATATCAAGAAACTCTTCCGGTGTTAGTGATTGACATGATCTCATGGTCTAAGGATTAGGATCACTTCGTAAGTTGTTATAGCAATATAAACTCAATGACTTTGATCATAATGCTATACTTCGGATGAATGTTCATCACACCATTACACTAATGTTGTGATCTCGTTATTAACAACATCCAATGTCTATGATTAGGAAACTGTGATCATCTTGTTAATCAACGAACTAGTTTATGAGAGAGGCATAACTAGGAACTTTATGTTTGTTTATTAAACACACATGTATTAACGTTTTCGTATTAATACAATTATAGCATGCAAAATAAACATCTATCATATACTTGGAATACACATAATAAACACTTTATTATTGCCTCTCAGGGCATATTCCCTTCAGTCTCCCACTTGCACTAGAGACAATAATCTAGTTACATAGTGATAAATCTAACACCCATGGAGTTCTGGTGTAGATCATGTTTTGCTCTAGGGAGAGTTTTAGTCAACGGATCTGCTACATTGAGATCCGTATGTACTTTACAAATCTTTATATCTCCATCCTTGACATGCTTGCGGATGGAGTGAAACCGGCACTTAATATGCTTGGAATGCTTGTGAGACCTTGGCTCTTTGGCATTGGGAATGGCACCATTGTTGTCACAATAGATCACCATTGGGTCCAACACATTTGCAACCACACCTAGTTCGGATATGAACTCCTTCATCCAAACCGCTTACTGAGCCGCTTCTGAAGCAGCAACATATTCGGCCTCCGTTGTTGATCCCGCCACCACAGGTTGTTTGGAGCTCCTCCAACTAACCGCTCCGCCATTCATGAGAAATACGTATCCGGATTGAGACTTAGAGTCATCCGGATCGGTGTCAAAGCTAGCGTCGACATAACACTTAGCGACGAGCTCTTCTTCACCTCCGTATACAAGAAACATATCCTTAGTTCTTCGCAAGTACTTAAGGATATTCTTGATCGCTATCCAGTGTTCCGAACCTGGATCCCATTGGTACCTACTAGTCAAACTAATAGCATGTGCCACATCCAGTCTTGTACATAGCATGGCGTACATTATAGAGCCTATGGCTGAAGCATAGGGGACTTTGTCCATTTTCTCTCTTTCTTCCACCGTAGCCGGACTTTGAGTCTTACTCAATGTCGTGCCTTGTGTCATAGGTAAGAACCCCCTCTTACTATCTTCCATTTTAAACTTCTTTAAAACCTTATCAAGGTATGTACTTTGCGATAGCCCTATTAGGCGCCTAGATCTATCTCTATAGATCTTTATGCCTAATATGTATGATGCTTCACCTAGGTCCTTCATTGAAAATTTGCTGTTTAGATAACTTTTAACACTGTTTAAAAGATCTATATCATTTCTGATCAATAATATGTCATCCACATATAATATCAGAAATGCCACATTGCTCCCACTCACTTTCTTGTAAATACAAGCTTCTCCATAAGTTTGGACAAATCCAAACTCTTTGATCACCTCATCAAAGCGGAGATTCCAACTTCGTGATGCTTGCTTCAATCCATAGATGGATCGCTGAAGCTTGCACACCTTGTTAGCATCCTTATGATCGACAAAACCCTTTGGTTGTATCATATACAACTCTTCTTCAATATTACCATTGAGAAATGCGATTTTGACATCCATCTGCCATATCTCATAATCGAAATATGCAGCAATTGCTAACATAATCCTAACTGACTTTAGCATCGCTACGGGAGAGAATGTCTCATCGTAGTCAACTCCTTGAATTTGTCGAAACCGCTTTGCGACAAGTCGAGCTTTATAGACGGTCACATTACCATCAGCATCAGTTTTCCTTTTGAAAATCCATTTGTTCTCCACGGCCTTTCGGTCGTGAGGTAATTCCACCAAGTTCCAAACTTGATTTTCATACATGGATTCCATCTCGGATTTCATGGCTTCTAACCATTTGTTGGAATCCGGGCTCATCATCGCTTCTTCATACGTCACAGGGTCATCATTTTCATCAACCATGAAATTCATGACAGGATTTCCGTACAGCTCGGGAGCTGCACGCGTCCTACTAGACCTGCGAGGTTCGGTAGTATTCTCTTTTGGAGTTTCATGATCATTATCATTAGTTCCCTCTTCAATAGGTGAAGCCAACTCCAGAACAACTTCCGGCGCTGCGCTACTCGCCATACTTTGAAGAGAAGGTTCAATAACCTCTTCGAGTTCTACCTTCCGACTACTCACACCTTTCGCGAGAAACTCTTTCTCTAGAAAGGATCCATTCTTGGCAACAAAAACCTTGCCCTCGGATCTGTGATAGAAGGAATACCCAATAGTTTCCTTAGGGTATCCTATGAAGACGCATTTTTCCACTTTGGGTTCGAGTTTATCCGGTTGAAGTTTCTTCACATAAACATCGCATCCCCGAACTTTAAGAAATGACAGCTTAGGTTTGTTTCCAAACCACAATTCATACGGTGTCTTTTCAACGGATTTAGATGGTGCCCGATTTAAAGTGAATGCAGCAGTTTCTAGTGCATAACCCCAAAATGACAACGGCAAGTCCGTCAGAGACATCATAGATCGAACCATATCTAATAAAGTACGATTACGACGTTCCGACACACCATTTCTCTGTGGTGTTCCGGCAGGTGTGAGTTGTGAAACAATTCCACACTCTTTCATGTGAGTGCTAAACTCGTAACTTAGATACTCACCTCCACGGTCGGACCGTAGAAATTTGATCTTTCTATTACGATGATTTTCCACTTCATTCTGAAATTCCTTGAACTTTTCAAAGGTTTCAGACTTGTGTTTCATCAAGTAGATATAACCGTATCTACTCAAATCATCCGTGAAAGTAACAAAATAACGATATCCACCTCGCGCCGACACACTCATTGGACCACATACATCGGAATGTATGATTTCCAATAAATCTGTCGCCCGTTCCATTGAACCGGAAAACGGCGTTCTAGTCATCTTGCCCATAAGGCATGGCTCACATGTATCAAATGATTCAAAATCAAGTGATTCCAAAAGTCCATCCGAATGGAGTTTCTTCATTCGTTTAACGCCAATATGACCTAGACGGCAGTGCCACATATATGCGGATATATCATCATTAAGTTTAATCCTTTTAGCATCAACATTATGAATATGTGTAACATTATCATCGAGATCTAATAGAAATAAACCATTCATCATCGGTGCATGACCATAAAAGATTTCATTCATATAAATGGAACAACCATTGTTCTTGGATTTAAATGAATAACCACTTTGCATCAAACATGATCCAGATACAATGTTCATGCTCAGTGCAGGCACCAGATAACAATTATTCAAGTTTATAACTAATCCCGACGGAAAATGGAGAGGTAGCGTTCCGACGGCGATCACATCAACGCTTGATCCATTGCCGACACGCATCTTGACCTCACCCCTTGCTAGCGGTCGCTTGTTCCGCAGCCCCTGATTCGAGTTACAAATATTAGCAACTGAACCGGTATCAAATACCCATGCTACTGCGAGCACTAGTCAAGTACACATCAATAACATGTATATCATATATACCTTTGTTTGCCTTGCCGGCCTTCTTGTCTGCCAAATACTTGGGGCAGTTGCGCTTCCAATGGCCAGTCCCCTTACAATAGTAGCACTCGGTATCAGACTTAGGTCCAACTCGGGGTTTCTTTTCAGGAAAGGCAACCGGCTTGCCGCCCTTACTTCCCTTCCGTTTTCCCTTCTTGTCTTTCTTGAAACCAGTGTTCCTATTGATCATCAACACTTGATGTTCCTTTTTGATCTCCACTTCTGCAGTTTTAAGCATTGACAGAAGCTCGGGGAGAGACTTCTTCATGCCTTGCATATTATAGTTCATCACGAAGCTCTTATAGCTAGGTGGCAGAGACTGCAGAACACGATGGATGCCTAAGTCAATGGGAATCGTTATTCCCAAGGACACAAGCTTATCGGCGTAACCCGACATCTTGAGTACATGCTCACTAACGGAGTTGTGCTCTTCCATCATGCAGCTAAAGAAATTTTCTGAAGCATTGTAGCTCTCTACAGCAGCATGTGTGTCGAAAATCATTTTCAACTCACCCATTGTATCAAATGCATTGCCGTTTTCAAAACGCTTTCGAAGTTCCGGCTCTAGCCCATACAATATGCCGCAATGAACTAAGTTGTGGTCCTCCTGATGAGTCTGATAGACATTCTTCTCCTCGTTAGGGGCATCCTCAAAAGGTGGGGGGCCTAGTGGCGCTTCTAGCACGTATTGCTTTTGTGCAGCAGAGAGGAGAATCCTCAAATTCATGGCCCATTCGGTAAAGTTGCTACCGTTCGTTGCAAGTTTCTCTTTCTCCATAAACACATTGAAATTAAAAGCAGGTGGTGCCATCTACAACAGAATTTGTAAAGTTTAGACTAAGTTTATGATAGATTGAGTTCAACTAATCCATATTACAAATTAACTCCCACTCAAAAACGACATCCCTCATGCCTTTTTGGTGATTACATGAACCAAATCCACTACACCAAGTCCGATCATCATGTGAGTCGGTATAGCTTCCAAGGCGAGCATCAAATGGGCATCATATCTACTATATGACTCATGCTTAACCTTTCGGTCCGTGTTCCGAGGCCATGTCTGTACATGCTAGGCTCGCCAAGTTAGAACCTTAGTATTCGCGTGTGTAACTGTTTTACACCGGAAATATGGTCGTGGATCCAAGAACACCCGATCATCACGTGATGTCTTGGAGCGACGAAACATAATCGGTGCATACTAAAGGAAGAACACATTCTTATCTTGATATTTAAATGAGGGATCATCTTATTATGCTAACAAAGCGCTAAACAAGCAATATAAGATGCTATCAAACATCACATGTTTATTAGTGAAATGATATGGTTCCCGCATATGATCTCTATCATGTGCATCGTAGTATGATCACTATCATACCTATATGTGTAAGTCCAAGGTCTATGGAGATTACACGTTATGTATGTTGTAAGAGTATCATCTCATACTTCTACTTAGAACATCACCATATCATAACACTAGCCCAGCAATAATCTAAACTAGACGCCTCTAATTTATCCATTGCAAGTTTTACGTGGCTTAGGGCTTTCGAGATAGAACCGTTCTTACCTACGAACATGAACCACAAAGAGGATAACTAAATTGTTGACAACTCATTGCAAAATAGATATTGACTATAGTAGGAGAGACAAACACCCGCTAGCCACTTATGCAAACTAGTTGCATGTCAAGCGTGGAACAGGTCTCATGTGCGAGGACATGTAAAGTTTGTCCGGGCCGCTTCATCCCACTATGCCACCAATATCCAAAATTACAACTAAGGAGCAACAACATGATCATCATCGCCCACATACTCATATGTGTACTACCCGTGTAAAGCATCTACGCATAGATCCGGCTCTGATACCACTGTAGGGTTCGCAGCATAGAAAACAAAAAATTTCCTACGATGGGAACAACTATGTACCAAGATCTATCTACTAGATACAAACAACGGGCGGATGTATATCCGTAGATAACATACCCTTGAAGACTGACAAAGCTTAACGAGTTCAACTCGTGGTTGATGTAGACGATCTCTTGCCGATCTCAAGATCGAGAGGAAGTCCTAGCGCCACAAAGCAGCAGCGCATCCGTGCTCGCACACACGTACAAGACACCGAGAAACCTCAGCCTCCTTGCTCCAGCGATGCAGCGGAAGCACAACCCTTTCTTGCCGAATAGCCACCGGGAACATGTATCTCGCTAGTCCGAGACCATGGGGGATAAATTATAGAGGGGGAGAGAGATCCTTCACGAGGAGGTGTGAGTGAGAAGTGAGGAGAGGGGTGCCTTTTATAGGAGAGAAGGGGGACCCCAAGGGGGTGGCCGGCGCAAGTGGGCTGCCCCCTTGCCCTCCCCTCTTCATGTGGGTGGACACTCCACTCACAAAATTCCTTTAAATTCCCTCCACTCAAAATCCCACTCAAAATTGCCATTAAATTTCCACCAAATTTAATGCAAACTCTCATTAAATAAAACTCTTTTATTTTATTCAGAATTTTGTCAATTACTTTAATGAAAAACATTCACAAATAACCCCTTGCTAGAATTCCATTTCACATGCATAACCTCTTTATGCAATTTCACCCGAAAACCTGTTTCGGTATCTAGTGAAAGAAATTCCTGCGCTTGTTTATTCTTTCGGCATGAAACATTTGCTCCAACTGGATGCCAGTGTCCCTTAAGTGTGTCACCCTACGGTTCGCGAATAATGCGGACATGATCGAGACCCCTCTCGGACCAATAATCAGAAGCGGGATCTGGAGACCCATACTGACTCCCACACATTCAACGATGACTTTTCCTGTGATCGTCGGAACCTTTTACGCTTGTATCGTAATCCCTTTGTTTCACGATATATTACATGTCCGAGATTCGATCATCGGTATCTCCATACCTATTTTGATCTTGTTACTGACATGCACACTTTTCTCGTTCCCATGATATAACATTCTAGGGATCAAATCACTTGCTTGCAAGCTAACCAATGTGATATCACCGAGAGGGCCTAGAGTATATCTATCCGTCATCGGGATGAACAAATTCCACTCTCGATCCATGGGCCTCAACATAACACTTTGTTAGTTCTGAATCCATCTTTATAATCACCCAGTTACGGTGTGACGTTTGATGATATCAAGAAACTCTTCCGGTGTTAGTGATTGACATGATCTCATGGTCTAAGGATTAGGATCACTTCGTAAGTTGTTATAGCAATATGAACTCAATGACTTTGATCGTAATGCTATACTTCGGATGAATGTTCATCACACCATTACACTAATGTTGTGATCTCGTTATTAACAACATCTAATGTCTATGATCAGGAAACTGTGATCATCTTGTTAATCAACGAACTAGTTTATGAGAGAGGCATAACTAGGAACTTTCTGTTTGTTTATTAAACACACATGTATTAACGTTTCCGTATTAATACAATTATAGCATGCAAAATAAACATCTATCATATACTTGGAATACACATAATAAACACTTTATTATTGCCTCTCAGGGCATATTCCCTTCATCTGGGTCCCCAGCGTCATGGACGACGCCGAACTCCAGGTCATGGAGGACGAAGGCTTCATTGTCGCCGGAGCGTGGCGGAGCAGTTCTGGTCATGCCGTTCCTGCCCCGCGTGATGACGAGAGGGTGTTGTTCGGCACACACACCGACCATGGCCTTAGCCTGCCAGCGTTGGACTTCTTCGTTGAGGTCCTCAATCATTACGGTGTGCATCTCCATAACCTCCCTCCCAACTCTCTGCTTGAGCTTAGCACTCACACAGCTCTGTGCGAGGGGTTTCTTGGTATTAGGCCAAGTCTCACCCTTTTCCGGTATTACTATGGTACCCGGAAGAACTCTATTAGCGTCGGTGTGCCTTATACCACGAGCACCCTTAGCTTAGTACTTAGGAGAAACCGTGTTTATCCTAGGATTAACGCTAGTGAATCCGTCAAACGCTAGGCCGGAACCTTCTTTTATCACAAGGATATTCCGTCTCCTGGAAAGACGGAAGGTCTTTCGGCGTTCAACGACGGTGCCGCTCCCCACCAAAGGTCATGGGACGCGAAGGCGCCAGAGCTGTCAGATATCTTGATCCTCGCCAAAAGGCGGATTGAGTTTCTTATGAAGCACATGGGCTCTATGGATCCGATTTAATCCACTACTGGCTAGAGCGCTAGATTCAGCCTCTGTAGCACCATGGAGACCGCCTCATGCATGATACGTCCAAAACATATCTACTTTCCCGAACACTTTTGCTATTATTTCTCCTCTAAACTTGTGTGATTTGGATACAACTAACACGAACTGACGCTGTTTTCAGCAGAATTACCTTGGTGTCTAGTTTTTGTGTAGAAAATCAACTATTAGGAAAAATCCTAGAAAATATGTCAAAAATTATATTTCACTAGAAGATCCACGGAGCCAGAAGACAAAACAGAGTGGATGCCTGGGGGGCCCACACCCCTGCCAGGCGCGGGTGGGCCCTGTCCCGCGCCTAGGGGGTGCGGCCACCCCAGACACCCCCTCGGGCTCCCTCAGCGCCTATAAGTTTCCCCTTGACCTAAAAACCTCAGGGGGGTTCGACGTTTTCCAGAGAAGAGTTCCGCTCCACCGCCACCATTAGAAACCAAGATTCGGATCCAGAAACTTCGTTCTGGCACCCTGCCGGGACGGGGAATTTGAAGAGGATCATCGCCATCGTCATCACCAACGCCTCTCCATCAACCATCAATGTTTCCCTCATCCATGAGTGAGTAATCCCTCGTTGTAGGCTTGGGGATGGAAGGGATTGGATGAGTTCTATCTTGTAATCGAATAAGATTGTTAGGGCATAGTGCCTAGTATCTCTATTAGTGCTATTTGACTTTGTTGCAACTTGTTGTGCTTAATGCTTGTCACTAGGGCCCGAGTTCCATGATCTCAGATTTGAACTTATTATTGAATCATTATGATAGTATTGTTTGTGATCTTATCTGTAAGTTGTGTACACATATCATTGTCCGGATCCAAAGGCCTCGAAGTGACAATAATTGGGACAACTGGAGGGGATAGTTGTGGTGTGAGGATCACATGTTTTCATGGAGTGTTAATGCTTTTCTCTGGTGCTCTATTAAAAGGAGCGCCTTAATTGCAAGTAGTTCCCTAGAGGCCCCGCTACCACGGGCTGGCTGGACAGAAGATGTTGTGTAAGTTCTCATTGCGAGCACGTATGACTATATTTGGAGCACATGCCTAGGATTGTTTAGTACTTGGATGCTTGTTATTATTTATCTACAATGCCCTAGATCTTGAAGTTACATGTTTAGACTCGTCCATGCAATGCCCGTCCATCCATCCCTATGCCTACCGCACTCGAATCCTACTTTTACCGTTACTGTTACTATTGCTCATGTTTTACTGCTATTGTTGCTTTGTTGTTGCTACTGATAAACTTCTGTGAGCAAGAACTATTTCCAGGTGCAGCTGAATTGACAAATCAGTTGTTAAGGCTTGCAAGTATTCTTTGGCTCCCCTTGTGTTGAATCAATAAATTGGGTAATACTACCCGTGAAGACTGTTGCGATCCCCTATACTTGTGGGTCATCAATGCACCAGATCACCAGCGACAAGAAGGACAAGATGCATCGAGCCGGATTCCGGCGAAGGACTACAAGACCTTTATGCAATATTTGATCAAGGAAAGAGTGGAACAAAAAGTTCCGGATGTCTCCATGAAGATGTTTACGTCCAACCGTCCTCTGACTCCGGTAAATATTTCGACTCTTCTTTCACGTTTTGTAAGTTTTTATGTTCTTTCTTTCTCCGACTCTATTTTCATCGATGACTTTGTCAGCTCAAGAAACTCTCCGAGTCGGAGCTAGCTCCACTAGAGGGCCATCTCTCAAACGACACGGAGGCGACAGAGGATGATGAGGTGCAAGAAGTTCCTGCCTCCGCCTCTAAGAAGCGCAAGGCAAAAGAAGTTGTTATCACTGGTGGTAGCGAAGTGCTGCCATTAGTTTAAAAGTAAGCACCCTGTCTTTTGTTTTTTAGTACCTTGTACCTTTCTTTCTCTCCAGAACACACCTGATATTTGGATTTTCGTGTGCTAGAGCAAAAGTAGTTTTGAAGAGTAAGACCAAGCCGGACAGCAAGCCGGGCATGCAACTTAGTTAGCAGAAACTTGTCATTTCCCCTGCTATGCCGCCGCCGACTCCATCCAGTACTCCATCAGCACAGGAAGCTTCTGCCTCTCCTGATGCTGGCAACATCTCGCAAGCCTTTGTCACCATTGGTGATCAGGAAACTAACAAGGGTGAACCCATCAAGGGTAATGATCCCATGGTAATTTCTACAGGAAGTTTGGATAAAGTGGTCGGCTCTGCTGTCTCTGGCCTAATGAGGAAGAAGATGGAAGATATCCTCAGGTTGGCTGATACGTTGGAAACATATCTATAATTTTTTATGCTCCATGCTTGTTTAGTATCTACTTTTCTTTACTTGTCTACACTTTGACGTGCTTTTTACACGTTTTCTGGTACTAACCTACTAACAAGTTGCAACAGTGCCAGATGTCTGTTTTCTGCTATTTTTGGTTTCAGAAAAGTTAGTAAAGAAATATTCTCGGAATTGGACGGGACAAACGTCAAAGTCAATAACTTTCCGTGGGGAACAAGAAGTCCAGAGGAGAGCCCGAGGGGCCAGCCAGAGGGGCCAGACCCACCCCAGGCACGGGTGGGCCCTACCCCGTGCTTGGCTAGGGCTTGGCCGCCCTGGCGGCCGCCTCAGTCTCCCCCTTCGCCTATAAGAAGCCCCCGATGCAGAAACCCTGAGTACCCGATAAGAAATCCACGAAACCGTCTGTAGCCGCCGCCACCATCGTCCCTAGATCGGGGGGATCTGAAGTTCTTCCCGGCACCCTGTCGGAGGGGAGATCATCCCAAAGGCCTTCTCTCCGGTATGATGCATGAGTAGTTCCACCTTATACTATGGGTCCATGTAGTAGCTAGATGGTTGTATCTCCTCCTTTGTGCTTTCATGTATAAATCTTGTGAGCTCCGTTCATGATCAAGATCTAATCTATTTGTAATCATGCATGTTGTGTTTGCGGGGATCCGATGGATATTGAAATTATTATGTTGGTTTGATTAATGGTTTTATCTTTATGATTCTATCATGTCTATGTTGTTTGTGATCTTGCATGCTCTCTGTTGTTAGTAGCTATCTTGGCCAAGTAGTTGCTAGTGACTCCAAGAGGGGGTATTTATGCTCGATAGTGGGTTCATGCCTCTAGTTTCCAAGGGAAGTGACAGGAATCTCTTCGGTTGTAGATGTGTTGTTGCTGCTAGGGATAAAACAACAGTCTCTTGTTCATGGAACATGTGGGCTGTTTACCTTACACACTTTGCTTAAAGCGGTTGTCTATTGCTTGCCACTTAATACTGGAGGGGGTTCGGATGATAACCTGAAGGTGGACTTATAGTCATAGATGCAGTTGGATGGCGATCTATGTATATTGTTGTATTGCCCAGTCAACCTCATAGGATCTTTCTGACTAGTAATTGCATTGTTATGCCTTGCTCAGTTCCTGTCAATTGCCCCGCTGTAATTTGTTTACCCTTCATGCCATGTTGTTTATCTAAGGAGAGCACCTCTAGTGAACTATGGACCTTGGTCCAATCTTTACCATTGATACATCTTCCACTATTATTGTTTACTTGCTGCAAACCATTACCTTCCACACCATACGTTTAATCCTTTGTTACAGCAAACCGGTGAGCTTGATAACCTCATTGATTCGTTGGGGCAAAGTTTGAGTTTGTGTTGTTGCTTGCAACACATTTGTGACGTTTCCTTCCTCCTACTAGTTCGATAACCTCGGTTTCTTACTGAGGGAAAACTTGCTGCTGTGCTGCTTCACACCTTGCTCTTGGGGTTCCCAACGAAGCACTCCTACATCAACTCAGTGCTGCATCAAGCTTTTCTGGCGCCGTTGCCGAGGAGGCTAAGGACGTCTTCACTAGGGGAGTCCTTCACTTCCTTTCTCTTTACTTTGGTTTTAGTTTGCTTTCTTTCTTTTGCTTGGTTTTGTTTGCCTCTTTTCAAAAAACCCAAAAAAATTATTCTAGTTTGGTTTGCTTGCCTTATTCAAAAACACAAAAAAAATTAGTTCCTGCTCTAGCTGCTGCTGTTTTTGGCTTGCCCACCTTTGCCAAAATGAACTCTGTTGAGAACACCAAGTTGTGTGACTTTACTAGCACCAACAACAATGATTTCCTTAGCACATCTATTGCTCCACCTGCTACCTTTTATGAAATTAAGCCTGGTTTGTTGAATCTTGTGATGAGAGAGCAATTTTCTGGTGCTGGTTCTGATGATCATTCTGCCCATCTTAATAGCTTTGTTGAACTTTGTGAGATGCAAAAGTATAAGGATGTAGATGGATATATTATTAAGCTTAAGCCTTTTCCTTTCTCCTTGAGGGGAAAAGCTAAAGAATGGTTGCTTTCTTTGCCTAAAAATAGTATTGGTTCTTGGACTAAGTGCAAAGATGCTTTTATTGGAAAGTACTATCCTCCTGCTAAGATTATATCCATGAGAAGTGACATTATGAAATTTAAACAACTTGATGGTGAACATGTTGCTCCTCTTGGGAAAGAATGAAATATTTTGTTAAAAATTGCCCTACTCATGGACTCGCTGCTTGGATGATTATCCAAACTTTTTATGCAGGTTTGAACTTCTCCTCAAGAAACCTGTTGGATTCTGCTGCTGGAGGTACCTTTATGGGCCTCACTTTGTGTTGGGGATATGCTATATGGGTATCCTCATAGCATGTCTCCTATCCGGATAACCCGGGTGGACCACAGTTGGTAGCATGGCCCATGGCCTATTGGGTGGCCCAGTTAGATGGATCCAGAAGGGAGGCCCATGCCGGATATAGGAAGGCTACGGAGGAGTCACCGATGTACTCGGAGCCTTGGAGTGCAAGACACGCTAGACTAGTTGTAAGTAGTGTAGGACTCTGTAACCTGTTCAGCTAGGACTTTTCCCTGTAACCCTAGGACCTGGCGACTATATAAGTCGGGCCTATGGGAGACTTTAGGGCACAATCTCAGACGACAACCTAGTATCGATTAGCATACACCTCACACAGCAAACCAATCCCTGTAACTCGGCGTATTTGCCCTTATAGTGATTTATAGCAGGAGTAGGATTCCGCAACCATTGTGGGATCTGAACCTAGGTAAGCTGTGTAACCTCGTACCCGTCAATCGTCCGCCTTCCCCCACATCTCTAAACACGCATTGCGAGGACCCCTCCATGGCGTACTCGTTGGAAATACCATGACAGTTATCGCCCACCGTGGGGCAAGAGGCGCTTCAGGCTCTTCAGCGGGCGAGGACCAAGATCTTCGCGGGAATCGGCGAAATCGTAGCCATCGGTCGTGTTCTCTTCTCCGGCAACTTTCCGGTCGTCCCTCTCGACGAGTTCTGGATCCCGGCAAAGACGAACCCTACGCGGTTCTCGATCGTCCCCATCGGAGATATCCACCTCTTCATCGGCAAAACCGACTCGGGCACTAGTTCCCTGGGAGTCGGAGGAGCATCAAGAGTTCAAGACCCGCACGGACCGCCTACGGGCAGGATACGTTCGCGGAAGGATCGATGTCGGATATCTCCTCAGAGTTTGCCGGCAAAGATTGGAAAAATTCAAGATCCGCACAGACCGCCTACGGGCAGGATACGTCCGCAGAAGGATCGATGTCGGATCTCTCCTCGGAGTTTGCCAGCAAAGATCAGAAAAATTCAAGGCCCACCCAAACCGCCCCTGTGGAGGATATAACGTCAGAAGATCGCTACAAGTCCGCCAGCTTTGTCCGCACGTCTAGACAACATAGATCCAAGTTCGTCGGCGTGGTTACCATCTTCGATCTGGCGCGTTGCGTTCAGAGAGAGAGGGTGAAAACCCCCGCGATTACCTTGCCAGGTGGCTCCGTATACGGGCCGATCTGGCACACTACCCCAATGATGATGCTATGTATCACTTTGTGGAAGGGCTGGACCAAGGTACGCTTCTCCGACATTCTCTAAGGCGGCAGCGGGCTTCATGACGTCTCACCTTCGAAAACATGGTGAACACCGTCAATAACTACGCGGAGGCTGAGGAGGCAGCTCAGACAGCCCTTGCGCTCATTGACGGAGCACCCCCACCTCAGCCACCACCACCACCGCCTCCGGCCGTCGTTGCCGCAGCTGCACCACCATCTCCAGTCATCGTCGCTTCTATTGCACCTTCACCGCCCGTCATCGAGGAAGCCCCGGCACCCTCCGACTCCGTGCTTGACGCGCTCTACACCGACTTCAGCGCAGATTCAGAGGAGATAAACTTCAGCCCGGAGGAGCTAGACTCTGCCATGCAGGAGATGGAGGAGGATTACAAGCGCGATGAGCAGGCCAACAACGCCGTCACGTCCCGAGAGGTGTTCGTTATCGTTGGGATGGCGGTGGATGAAGATCAACCCGGACGAGCTCCGCTTACAGCGCTGGACAAAGGGAAGGGATCACCTATTGCTCCCGACAATGATCGCGCAAAGGACATGCCCCCTCCGCCTAACCCAGTGCAACAGCCGCAGAAACTCGGCACATGTCCGAGCAACAACAACACCGCAAACCCGCCGCCTCCGGCATCTACGTCTGCTGCTGCCCAAGTCACTCCATCTGATAGAGTGATGTACGGCAATCTCCTCATCGAGCCTATGACCGTGGCTCATATTCGCAATGTAGTCCAGCTTGACGAGAAGCGCCAGCAGCTGCTGGAGGAAGCGCAGGCCATCGCGGAGCAAGGCGCAAAGCTAGATAGAGATCTGGTCAATGCGCAGAAGTCAATAGACAAAGCTAGAGCAATGGAGGCCGAGTACAAGACTCTGCTGCAACAGCAGAAGGCTAAGAAAGCTCCAGCTCGCGTCATCAACGATCCTGGTGTACGGCAAAACCTAGGATGGGATCCCTCGAAGCCGGCACAGGCCAAGCCATAAATTGACAGTGAAGGCAGGCAGGTGATGCCTACTCCTCTCATCAACCTCGCCGTCGCCAAGACCCTTCTAGAGTAGGATAGATCACCCGAAGCAGTGAACCAGGTCTATGACCTAGAGTCCAAGGCGGTGAAACAGCAGGAAAAGGCCACCTCTCAGAGGCTTGAGTCTGACCCAGTGTTTTGCCAGCCTAGCCAGCATAAGCCTCCAAGGGAAAAATCTCCTCTTGATGTCGGGTCTCAGACAGGTTCGTCATAACAAAGACGGAGGGATGCGCGCAAAAGGAAGGATGCTATCCCCATATCCTCCACCATGGAGGCAAGGCCCAACCTCGTCGCCCATATCCACCGCCCCGTTCCTCCCGACATCGCGAAGATACCAAGGCTCACCATCATACGGATATGCCTACGCCAAGGCAGAGCGACATCATCATCCGTGACAACACGGAGCAGACCCGTCATGACGGAGAGCGCAACCAAAGACATAAGAGTAGGCGGCGCCACGATCCTCCGCATTCGACAAGCAACCGCGACAAGCGTGAGGCATCGCAGGAGGATAACAGCAAGAAGGCTAACCCAGCGCCACCTCCGCCTCCGTCACCACCTAGCAGCCACCATGGTGGCGGAGTCCCGCGTCGTTCACGCAGCCCATCCCCTGATGGCAAGAAGAAGAAAAGAAGCCCAGAGCCATACGATGCACGTTCGCGTCTGGACAAGATCCACGAGGCGCGGGAAGGACCATACCTGGGACCATGTTGCTTTGGACCTGTGATACGGTCCGCAACTTACCCCAAAGGTTTCCGGATTGACAAGACCATCAAGCCCTATGACGGCACCGCCAAGCCAGCTACATGTTTGCAGGACTACGACAACACGATGGAGATCGCCGGGGATAACCCCAACGTCGCCGTCAAGTACCTCCCATTGATGTTGGCGGGCACAGCCCGCCAATGGATGACTTCCCAGAAAGATCCATCTGCAATTGGTTGGACATGCAAGAAGTGTTCACCAAGAACTTCGAGGGTACGTACAAATGTCCCTGCACTGTTGGCGATCTACATCGGTGCGTGCAAGAGAAAGACGAGACATCTCGCGCCTACCTCTCTCGCTGGCTGGATATGAAGAATTCCTGCACAGGAGTGCATGCTCAGACCGCCATGGCCGCCTTCATCGATGGGTTGGAAAGGGGCACGTTGCTCCGACATAAGCTGAAGCGCCTGCAGGACAATCACCAGCTAGACTTGAACCAGATGATTCATTTGGCTAGTGAGTTCACGGCTGCCGACGATGATGCTCGCGGCTCCCTGCCGGCAACAGCCGTTCCAACTCAGGCTCGGAGGAACAGCAGCACCAAGCGGAAGACCGTGCCAGAAGAAAAGCAAACCTCCGACATGGTCGCTATGACTTTTGAAGGGCGAGGTGATGGCGGACAGCGTGGCCGAGGACGGGGAGCTGGTCGTGGGCAGCAGCGAGGCAGTGAAACTACCTCGATAGCGCTCCGTGTTCCCCAAACCTACCAGGAGTACCGTGATATTCCGTGCCTCGTACATCTCGACGCCAACGGCAAAGCCACCCACACCAATCGCCATTGCAAGTTTGTCAACGACCTCAAGGAGGACCCGGAGTCCGGCTACAAGCAAAGTCGGAAGAATAGACTGTGAGGCAAGGGAAAGGGGAAGAAGAAGGAGGAGGAGTCCAAGGATTCAAGTGACATGGATGAGGATGTTGACCCCAAGCACGCCGCCAAGAGCGACAACAAGGGCAAAAAACCTTTGAGAAGAAGGCGACAGTTTTCCACACTTTCCTTGGCACCCCCACCGTCCGACAATAGAAGACCTCCATGAGGATACTGATGGCTACTCTACCCCCCAATTCCCCAGTTCTTGCGCTGGTCGGAGATTCCAATTACTTGGGACAGGAAGGATCACCGAGACCTCATCCCTACGGAGAACCAATACGCCATTATCATCAACCCCCTGATTGACGGCAACGAGTTCACCAAATGTATGGTAGATAGTGGAAGCAGCATCAACATCATGTACCTGGATACACTGCAGAAGATGAACTTGAAAGAGGCAAACCTAAGGCAGACCAACACCATCTTCCATGGCGTAGTTCCTAGTCGGGAGGCTCGGTCCCTTGGGTGCATCACACTTCAGGTCGCTTTTGGCGATATCCATAATTACCACCAAGAATGCATGACCTTTGAGGTGGTCCCCTTCAAGAGCGTGTACCACGTCATATTCGGCTGCGACATCTTCCACACCTTCATGGCCAAGCCATGCTTCGTCTACAACAAGATCAAGATACCCGGACCAAACAGTGTCATCATCGTATCCGGAAGCTTTACCAAAGCAAGGGACTGCGAGATTGGAGAAGCAGCATTTGCAGAAGCTGTCCTCTACAACGAAGAATTCAAGGAGATCCAGAGCAAGGTCGATGCCTCGGAGATGCCCGCGTCGAAGAAACAGATTTCTGACTCCACTCCAGCATTCAAGGCCGCCATCGAGACCAAGCCGGTGGAACTTGTGGTAGGCGATGCCTCCAAGACCACCGCCATTGGGACGAACCTAGACCCTAAATAGGAAAGCGCGCTCGTCGAGTTCCTCCGTGAGAACAGGGACATATTTTCCTGGCAACCTGCCGACATGAAAGGTGTACCTAGGGAACTTGTCGAGCACAACTTGAATATTGATCCAAAATGTAAACCAGTGAAACAACCTCTACGACGCTTCGGAGACGAGAAGAGACGCTTCGGATTTTATCGTAGATTGGACGGAGATGCCAGATGATACCCCAATGTCGGAGCCAGAATACTGGGTGATGCACTTTTACGGATCAAAGCTACTCAATGGCTTGGGGGCTGGTGTACTGCTACAGTCACTAACTGGGGAAAGTTGCACTACGTTCTGCAGATCCACTTCGAGGCTACGAATAACATGGCGGAGTATGAAGCACTCATTCACAGACTACGCGTAGCCAAGGATATTGGCATCAAGCGCATAGTTTGCTATGGAGATTCCAACTTGGTTGCCCAGTAGGTGCCTGGCACCTAGAACGCGTTGAACCTATGATGGCGGCATATCGAGACGAAGTGGACGAGATAGCCAAGAGCTTCTTGGGCTACGAGGTCAAGTATGTACCTAGGGAGCAAAACGAGGCGGCTGATCTACTGTCTAAGCTTAAATCAGGGTGCAAACGAATTCCACCTCGAGTTTTCCTGGAGCATTTACGAACACCATCCGTGAAGGGAGCAGACATAGACAACCCGGACAGAGTTGACTCTTTCATTCACATGGTGACAAAGGTCCCTCCGGCTTGGACAAAACCGTTCATGGAATATCTCGTACACGGAACCTTGCCCGACGACGAAGTCGAAAGACGGCAAATAGTACGTTAAGCAAAGGGCTATGCCATAATCAATGGACAGCTCTACAAAAAAGGCACCACTGGTGTATACCTTAAGTGTGTTTCCCGGCAAGAAGGTATTGAAATCCTCAGCGAAATCCATCTTGGAGATTGCGGGCATCACGCTGATCCACGATCGTTGGTCACTAAAGCCTTCCGGCAAGGATTCTACTGGCTGACCGCGAAGGCGGACGCCGACAAGCTGGTTGAGACATGCATGGGATGCCAGTATTATGCCCGACAACCCCATGTTCCAGCTGAAGAATTGCGAACAATACCAATAACTTGGCTGTTTGCAATCTAGGGGCTGGACATGGTTGGTCCGTTGCAGATGGCACCATGTGGGTTTACGCATCTGCTAGTAGCAATTGACAAATTCACCAAATGGATAGAAGCTAAACCCATTAGAAAGCTCGATGGGGCAACCGCTGTAGAGGTCCCAACCTTTAATAAGGTAAAGATCCATGTGTTTACAATGCTAGTCCCTGGATCAATAGCTAGCATCCATAGTTAAGATGTAATATCAAGAAAAAAAGGTCATAATACAACTTTATAACCAGGAATAAAATAATTCATTACATCTTACATAGCTCATTTGGCTATCTCATTACAATGCAATAGAAATAACTATAGCATGGAGTCCTTCATCTTCAAAGTGCCATAGGCAATCATGTTGGTTATAGACTTGTAATCCTAATCAACACACTTCACTAACATCAAACAAACTTTCAACATAATAAGTTACAGCCACAAGGGTCAATACATTTGAATTGTATTGGCAAGTGATACTATGGTAGTATAGTGGAGTCTATCATCTACATGCAATTGGCTAAGTGGAGTTTAGGCTTGCTTTGCTCAAAATAGTTTTTCCTTATCATTTGAAAACACTAAGTTTTTATTTGGAAAAATCACCCAAGGCATCTCCCAATAGAAATTGGTGATCCTTTAACCCTTGTACAACCACAAGTTTTTAACTTAGAAATTGGGATGAGGAGATTCTTGATAGCTTCCATGTCTTGATGCTCAAATTGTCCATTGCCGGGGACATGACTAAGTACTTAGATTTTTCACTCTGCAGAGGTGGTGCACTTTCCCCACAAGACTCGACATGCATCGAGACAAGATCTTTTAGAAGCCTTCCCTTAGACCAGAATGGACGCGTTCCAACCTATCATCCCCTACCACCAACTGCCCATTTGGCTAAGTTATTGCAACCTATATGATCCAGGCAGAGCCCATAATACCAAGTGGTTGCACTTGAAGCTTCTCAACATTTGACATCTCAAATCTCTTTGTTCCTGGGTGGCATTCCACAAGTGAGATACACAGGGTAAACCATGAAAATGGGCCCTAGTAACCACTCAACAAAAATCCTTCCAAGAAAGTCCCTTTCCACCCAGGTGATTCATTCACTTAGTAGTTTTATTAAGCAAAAACATGTCAAAAAAACTTAGCAAAATTTCCATAACATGTATATATAACCACCCTTGTTTTCTACTAGCTAGGTTAAGCATGATAGTAGTAGGAATCTTAACTTAGGAAAATTCTACTAAGGTTTCATCTACTAGGATTTCCCATGGCATAGTACACTTAGTAAAATTCCATGCAAGTATGAAGCACCACTTGCCTTTTTGGTAGAGAATATAAGTTCACTCCTTGATCTTGCAATAGTCACACTCTTCAAATTTCACTACAATTCAATCAAGGCACAAATTCAATCTACCATTCAAGCAATTCATCACATAGAATAATAAAAACAAAGCAATGCATGCAAGCATGCCAAAGATTGTTTTATTTGGAGAAGTGGTTTCTAATAGGTTATAAACATTTTAAAACACATATTGGTCCTTTATAAAAGTGGCAAAACCATTGGATATCAAGTTAGTGAAAATGGCCATTTTAAGTCATTTTTGTTTTGCTAGAAATGGTTCAAATCAAAGTAATATTTTCTAGTGTTTGAAAAATATATTTTTAAACACAAGTGTTAGTGTTTAATATTAAAAACCATTTTCAAAAGGTTTCACCTATAAACTATTTTTATACGAAAGCAATATTTTATGTTGTTGGAAATGCCTTTAAACAAAGTAATATTTTTATTGGGTTCAACAAATATATTTTTAAATCCAAAAACTTGGTGTTTAGGGTCAGAGAGTTTAAATCAAATCATTTTCTAAAGGTTTTACTCAAAAAGCATTTTTAAAACTTATTCAATAATTTTATTTAGCTAGAAATGCTTTTATTCATAGATTTATTCCTTTAGCATCACAAAATACACTTTTAAATCCATAAGTTGGTTTCTATGATCAGTAGGTTCAAAACAATCCATTTGCCAAAGATTTTTTCCTTCAAAATATTTCTAGAATAATTTTTATATTCAAATTATGCCTACACAAGTTTCTGTAAAAACAACCAATTTAATAGAAGCAATTTACTAAACTAAGTACATGGTTGGAAAGTATTTGTTTTGATGATTCCATTGATATAAAATTTGCAAAATTTGGATGTGTGGATCAAAAGTTATGATTTTTTCAAGTTTGAACATTCCATAGAACAAAATGTGGTTTTTAAATCAAAGGCTGGCCACGCGTCATGTTCTTATTCGTCGGTACCGGTTCGCACGGATCAGATAACGTGGTGCATTGGATCTAAAGAAGATCATGCGGCACAGATCTAGCGTACCCCTTCGCTTAAGTGATATGTTTCTATGCGTCAGATCTAAATCGGATGGTCCTAATCAAATCGACCACAAAGTGGCAGCGCTGGCGGCGGCGAGTGGCGGCGGCGCGGTCATACGATGGTATTCCGGCTATTACAAGAGGCAAGGGGAATGTGGAATAAGCTCACCGGGTTCGCTGGTTGTTGCTGATGCTCAACGTATCCACCTTTGGCCGAGGGGCGCTCGAGGTCACCGGCGATCCTCGCCGTAGTTGTCGTCGGCGTCTGGCGCTTGCTGTCGTCGTCGAAGGCGAGGATGGAGGACGCGCTAAGACAAGTGGAAGACTCCGTTAGGTTCGCAAGAGGGAGGCGAGTATGAGAGTGTCCACGAGGGGAGAGGGGCGGTCAGTACTCACCGGGGGAACTCGCCGGAGTCGAGGCAGTGGACGACGATGTCGTGTCTTGGTCATTGCCGACATTGTGGGTCAAGCACGGGCAAGCCAATGATACTGGGAGGTTCAGGGGGCGATGCGGAGTGCGCTCATGGGATCTAGGAGGCAAGGGGCGACGGTGTTTGGCCGGAATTGGAGAAAAGCTTCACCAGAGCAGTGTTGGTCTTCAAGCGAAATCAGAGCGGCCTGGAGGCAGAGGGTGGGTGGTGTCTGGGGGGAAATGGAGAGGGGAAGGAGGCGATTAATAGGGTGTGATCACTGGGCGGAATCAACGCTGCATTTACACGAATTTATTCGAGGATCAATTAACAGAGAACAGCAGGGAGAAGGAGGAAGCAGTCGTGGGCGGGTGTAAACGAAGACTGGCAAGTGGGGTCGCTTCGTCAGTGTTAGGGAGAGAGGAAGGGTGGGGTCCGTAGCTCAATGACTAGGTGGGTGAGTTTGAGAGTGTGAAACGTTTTCCCGCGGGATGGAGGGATGGGCTAGCTGGGCCGGATGGGCTAGGTTAGCTGGGCTGGTTTCTTTCCCCCTTTTTTGTTCTGTTTTATTTTTCTTTTTCTATTTTCTTCTTCTGTTTTGATTTTGTTCAAACAAACATTTGAATTCATAACCTTCCAAACTTTTCAGTAAGTTTTTAATATGTTTTAAACATGTATTTAAAGCCCTTTTTATGAATATTTCCTTTATTTATTTATGGTTGATATTTTATTTACAATGGCACTTTCCTTTATTAAATAAGATTTAATTATATTTTCAAACCCTTATTTGAATTCCAATTTTTCACCAACCCTTTTCAGTAGTTTTTATTTATTTATCAGGGTGTCAAATAATTCACTTGGAATTATTTAAAATATTTTAATATGGTTTATTAATCATTTAAAATGAGCAAATGTCTTTATTTAAATGAAAACAATTATGATTTTAATTCCATGTAAATTTTATTTAAAAGATTCCTTTATTTCCTTTGTTTATGGATTTAATTTAAATTGTCTTCTAAACAATTTCCTTGGGATTTATTATTTAGGCAAATATTATTCTAAATAAAGTTGAATATGGTTCAAAGCCCATATAGTTTTAATTAATAATCTTTTTATTTATTATTTAATAAATTTTATTTTGTTTATGGACTTGGCCAAAATTTAATTTGGTTTTTTAAATATTCCTTTTTTCTTTCTTTCTTTCTTTATCTTATAAAATCCATATCTTTTTATTTATAGATCCAAACTTGGTGATTCCAATTTGTAAAATCTTATTTAATATTTGTTTATCCTTTTATATCTCTTTAGGATTATTTTGCTCACAAATTGGTATGGATTTTATATAGGAGCTTTATTAGCCTTGGAAATAAATTCCTTTTAACTTATTAAATTCATAAGTTTTCATCTATGGTTCCAAATTGAGTGAAACCAATTTCTATGGTTTTATAATATTTTATTTATCCATCTTGATCATTAATAAATGTTTGTTGATAAATTTTTATATGGATCAAATCCATAGTCTTAGAGAGATCTTGGAATGATTTCTTCCATTAGGGTTTTAGAGTTTTGGTTTGACTTTTCCAAGTGTTTAAATTTCAAGATTCATTCTTCGATGAATGCATTTCACTTGATTGGAATTTATTGAATTCCATTTAATTCAAATTTGTTCAAGTTTGGTTTTGATGTTTCCATGTAGAAACAAAAAATTTCTTTTCACCTTAAATTTCAACAATTATTTATTTTATTTATTTATTTTTCACATTTTAAAATTTGGAAAATTTTGGGATGTGACAACCAAATGGATAGAAGCTAAACCCATTAGAAAGCTTGAAGGGGCAACTGCCCTCAGGTTTGTCCGGGATCTAGTGGTGAGATTTGGTATCCCACATAGCATTATCACCGACAACGGCAGCAACTTGTCAGTCGGAGAAGTGGAAGATTGTTGGGACAAGGGCATCCGACTTGACCTTGCATCTGTGGCACACCCATAGTCCAATGGTCAGGTTGAGCGAGCCAATGGATTAATTGTGCAGGGAATCAAGCCACGTCTTGAGGCACCGTTGCATAGAGCAGCTGGAGCCTAGGCGGAAGAATTTCCATCTATGATGTGGAGTTTATGAACTACACCCAACAGATCCACCGACTACACACCTTACTTCATGGTATATGGAGCAGAAGCCATCCTACCTTCCGACATCCTTCAAGATTCACCAAGAGTTGCCGCCTACGACGAAGATGACGCTGAAGAATCCAGACGCCTAGATGTGGACCTTGTCGAGGAGGAGCACGTTTTGGCATGCCAATGATCCACCATCTACCAGCAGAAGCTACGCAGCTACCGTAGTCGCCGTGTCCGGCATCGCTCATTTATAGGGGATTTGGTGCTCCGACTTAAGCAGAAGAAGTCACACAAGTTATCCTCGCCATGGGAATGACCGTTCATCATAAGCAAGGCGCTACTCAATGGGTCTTACTACCTCGTTGACAATCATGAACTAAAGGATAGACCCAACAAGGATCATAAGAGTAAGCAACATGACCCAGATGATGACTACCCGAAGCTTGATCGACCATGGAACATAGCACAACTACGTCGTTTCTACACTTAGCATTTTTTATCTATTGTTTACCTATTATATGATCAATGAAATAAAGCTCTCTGGTTCACTCATATTTCTGAGTCTTTTACCTCCTTTAGTGTTCATTTTTGGATCGTATAAAACCTTTATGCACAAGCTTTGCGATTGCACTTGTGAAAATTCCGCCTACGGGCGTTAGCTTAAGTTTTCTGGTCTACACGTTCTTTGTCGTTTTTATGTGGATTCTGGAGTAGTGACTTTTGGCACTTATTGTCGGCGATTTTGTGCTTAGGTTATTGACGGTGCCATTGGGCATCATCGCTTGAGTGCATAGTTTTGACGACGAGTCTTCCGACTCATGAAAAGTCAAGCATAAAAACCAGAGTAATGGATAAGCCAACACTTGCTTAAAAAATATATACATGCTGGAACCAGTTCTTGAGTAACAGGACATAACAACCATTGTTTTCCACCTTAAGTTAACAAGTAGTTTTTTCCGCATACAAATTCTAGAGGAAACAAATATTACATATTGTTTTTCATTCCTCTGGCGCAGGCGACTTGGATGTAACATCGTCAGCAGCAGGAGAGTCATCCTCCTCGAAGTTGGCGGTGTTGAGGGGCCCAGAGGAGATTTGGTTGTCGCAGTCAATGGTTTCCATGGGCACGAAGACGTTAGGGTCGACCAACTCGGCGACTCTGGTATCAAAACCCGCGAGCGACGCCAAGATAGCCTTGTGATCTATTTTCTGGCCATCGTCGTCCACATCAGGGATACCGGAGGTCACCGTGTCGATGTCGGCATTTTCGTAGTGGGCCTTGACCATTGACAGCGCCATCCTCGTGCCGGCCCGGGTACATAAAGCTTTCCAGCTTACAATACGCTCGGGGGCTCGGCGCAAGATCTCCGAGAACTTCATCACGGAATCTACCGCTTTGATGTTAATTTGGAGGGGCTTGGCTATCTCCTTGGTCTGCTTGATGGCGGTATTGATAAAGTTGCCGACAAGGACCATACATTCTTTTGGTGGAGGAGGCAACTGGGTCAACCCAATAGGAGCTGCAAATTTCCGACAAAGGAACGCATGAGTTCAATAACACAAAAAGTTCAGAGTATCTAGCTTACAGAAGTACAAGGCAGAGAATCACTTACTAAAGATGCTAATCTCGGCCTGCTCGAGAGTTTCTGCCATAGAATCTTGTTCATGTCGGAGGATCTTGTATCCTTCAAGATTGTGCTGATTTTGCTCATCGGCAGCTTTCTTCTGCTCTTTTAGCATCGCGATCTCCTCCTTCAAGCGGTTCATTTCTACGTTGGTGGACTCCTGCAGGACTTTCATGGAGTCCTCATGCATCTTCAGCATATCCTTCCTCTCCTGCTTAAGGATCTTGTTTTCGCTATCCAGCTGCTGAATGTGCTTGGATTGCTCAACAATATCTTTAGCCTTGGAAATGGTTTCTGCAAGTCAGAGAAAGAACAGTACATAGTGAGTACTCGGAGAATGTTGGCACAAGACCAAGTCAGAATATGAAAAAGAAAGGAAAAACAGACGCCTGCTCTTGATGATTTGTTCCTTCAAGAAGGCAGTTTTACCCTTTTCGGCTTCCAAGTCCGCACGCATCTTCTGGTACTTCTCGTTGGTCACGCCTCTCCGAGCATTCTCATTCTATTGAAAGAAAATTTAACGCTGTTTAGTCTACTTGGATCATCTAGCCGGATAACTATCCACCTAGAGGCTTGGGGGCTACAATGAGAGTTTTTTAACTTGGCAATATGCTCGGTCTTTCTTTAAGCATCTAGTCGGAACTAATTCATTTTTCAACTAGAAGCTTGGGGGCTACAGTATAAAGTTTTTTAACTCAGTTATATGCTTAGTCTTTCTTTAAGCATCTAGTAGGAACTAATTTAGTTACAACTAGAGGTTTGGGGGCTATAATATCGAAATTTACAAACACTGCGTATGCTACTCTGAAAGTATCTAGTCGGAATATTTCATTCAAACTATATACTTGGGGGCTACAGTGAGAAGTTTTCTAGCTTAGTCACTCTTGGAGAATTCAGATGCAAAGACTTAAGGTTTTCCGTCTAAATCCTCGAGGGCTATAGTGGGATACTCATATGAAATGCAAAAGGCAAATAAAACTTACAAGTGCGATGATCTTGAGGTTGGTAGCGCTCTCAGCAAGCAACTTGCCGAAAGAAAGGCTGTTTCATCGCAAGATTTATTCTTGCCGGAGAAGCTCCTCAAGACGATAGGTTGGAGATGTCGGCGCTGCACCAGGAACCAAAGCGGAGCTACTCGGTGTAAGTGCTGGTAGACTATCTTTGGGAATTCTACGGTTGTCCTGGGTGTGGAGGCGCCGCCTTCGGCAGACGTTCCACTCACCACCACCGCCTTACCGCTACCGATGGCATCCTTAGCAGGAGCTTCAGCCATTTGAGTTGCGGTACTTTCTTGCGTTGCCTGTTCGCCGACAACAGCAAGCTCCACGGAGGCACCTGAGTCCACTTCCATGGCGGAAGGACCAGATGCATCTTTGGCTTGTGAGCTTGTCAGGGCAGACATAGGCTGGATGCTGGGAGTAACAGGGGCGATGGCGGGACATGCATGGGGATACACATCACGATGCAACATATCCTTAATATTTCTAGAATCCCCCAAAGTCTTGGAGGTCTTCTTCAAACTAGTAGTGGCCTTCTTACTGAAACATGCAAAAAATATAAGTACAGGAGTAAGACAAGCAAAGGACAATGTCGGAGAGAAAGAAGCTTACACAATAGGGGGTGCTTTGGCAAAAAGGATCCCGGTAACTTTTCTTTTCTCCGCCTCCAGGGCGGCAGTGGACTTCTTGTTGGCTCCACCCTCCGTCTTATTTTTCTTGCCTCCGTCGGCAGCGTCAGAGGTGGAGCTCTTCCGCTTTCGCACTAGCGGGACATCGTCGTCGGACACAACGGTGACTTCCTTCATCTTTGGGTCATAGATTTGGACAACCATGCTATCCTCCTCTAGACTGCTGAGCTGTTAAGAGAAATCCCACAAGTGTTAGATGAAGATGATAATGGTTAGACGGAAGAACTGGAGTATATGTCATACACGGAAAATAAACATCATACCTCTAGGCACGTGCCATCAACGAACATGTCATAGGCAAAGGTGAAGCCTCACTTCCTATCCTTCACCTTGACGATGTCCTTGAGGCGGAGCTTGACGGAGTCACTCGAGAAGTTGTCCTCGGAGATGCGGAGGCTATCCTTCCTATCCTTGGTATACCCATGCATCAGCTTTGAGTGGTGCTGCAGAGGCCGGATCCGCCTGATGAACCAGCACATGGCTAGGTCCAATCCGGTCAGACCCGTGTCTACGAACCACTCTATCCGCCTAATAGCGCGGGAAGCTTCGTCGTTGGAGGGAAGGGTGGATTGGGACCTCCATGTCGGGGCTTCAGCGGCGGCTCCATCGACAAAGTCTAGATACGTTTCTTCTTGGACGGCCATAGGGATATCTGGTCCGTGGATCAATGCTAGCATCCACAGTTTAAGATGAAGTACACAGAAACAAAGGTCATTATTACAAGTCATTCCAGAGACAAACATAGTCTTTTACAAACTCCATGGCCACAGGCCTAGTACAAGAGTTTGAATATGTAATAAGATAAATAAGTCTTCATCTTCATGTGCCACAGGCAAACATGTTGAGTGTAGACTCATAACCCCTAATCACCATCAGAATAACCTGCAACATCACAAGTTACCGCCACAGTGGGTCAATACATTGGAATAGTATTGGCAAGTGATACCTTAGTAGAATATTAGTAGTCTAGACACTATATGCATTTTGGCTAAGTGTAGCTTAGGCTTGCTTTGCTCAAAATAGGTTTTGCCTATTAGTTGAAAACACTAAGTTTTTCTTTGACAAAATCTTTCCCAAGGAACCACCAATAGAAATTGGGGAACCTTCACCCTTGTTCAACCACAAGTTTTTACTTAGAAATTGGGATGAGGAGATTCTTGATAGCTTCCATGTCTTGATGCTCAAATTGTCCTTTACCAGGGACATGGCAAAGTACTTAGATTCTTCCATCTGCAGAGGTTGTGCACTTTCCCCACAAGACTTGATTTTCACCAAGACAGGACCTTTCAGAAGCCTTCCCTTAGACCAAATGGACGCGCTCCAACCTATCATCCCACTACCACCAACTGTCCAAATGGCTAAGTTATTGCAACCTATATGATCCAGGTAGAGCCCATATTGCCAAGTGGCTGCACTAAAAGCTTCTTAACATATGGCATCTCAAATCCCTTTGTTCCTGGGTGGCTTTCCACAAGTGAGATACACAAGGTAAACCATAGAAATGGGCCTTGTGTAACCACTCAACACAAACCATTCCTTCCATTCCACCCAGGTGTTTCATTCACTTATTTGTTTTATTTAACAAAACACAAGTCCAAAGACTTAGAAACATTTTCTCATAGCATGGATATATAACCACCCTTGGTTGCTACTAGCTAGGCTAAGAATGGAATTGATAAGAATCTTAACTTAGAAATTTCTAGCAAATCTACATCTACTAGGATTTCCCAAGCATAGCATATAGATCAAAATATTCATGCAAGACTAGCAAAATATTTCTAGTGCATAGTTGAAAAACATAGGTATAAAATCATGAAGCACCACTTGCCTTGGTAGCTTGGGGAGTAGCAACAATCCTCACAATCACAATCACTATTTGCACCAAAATCTACACATAAAATGATGGCACAAAATCACATACACAATATATACAAGCAAAAATACATGAATGTATGCAAAATGCCATGTGATGATTTTCTACACCAAACAAGACAAGTGCATAGTACTGAATCATAAACAAGTCCAAAACTTGACAAATAAACTTTATTTGATTAGCAAAAACTTTTCCAAATAATTAATATACACATTTTATGCTTACAAATGTTTATGCAAAAAACAACCATTTTAACAGAGGCAAAACATTAAACACATTGCATAAATGGAAAGGATTTTCTCTCCTGATTCCAATGATATAAAATTTGTCAAAATTGGACGTGGGAATCAAAAGTTATGAATTAAACAAGTTTAAACATCTAATAGATCTAATTCATATTTTTAAAACGAAGAACATGCCACGCGGCCGCATCTGATTGGATGGTACCGCTTCGTGCGGATCACACACGCGCACCGTCAGATCTAAATGAGATCCAGCGGCTCAGATCTGCCTGTACCCCTTCGGGCTGGCGTCTAATCTAGACCATTGGATCTAGATCCAGTGGATCTAATCGACTTGACCCTAATATGGCAGCGATCATGGACACAACAGCGGCGACAGCTCTGCCGGCGATGGTCCATCGATTCTAGCGAGGGCTGGGGGTGATGATGTTGCTTACCAGACTCGCACGTGCACGAGGAAGCTCAATGTGGTCGCCGTTGGGACGGGGGCGTGCTGTAGCGGAGGCTAGGGGTCGTAGGAGCTGCGGGCGGCGTCGAGTTCACTACCAAAGACGAAGGCGACAACCTAGTGTGCAAGGGAACAAGCGGCATGTATTAGCAGACGTGCAAGATAAAAGCGAACTCACTCGCATGAACCAGAGATCAAGGGGAACATGGGGCTCACCGGAATGGCTCGTCGGAGTTGAGTTGAGCTTCGGACACTTGCAGGCGTTGACGGGGGCGACGACCTGGGGTGATTTAGGACAAACTGAAAGCATGAGAAGATGCGCAAGGCGATGACGAAGCAGTTCATGTGAACCAGAAGGCAAGGCGTGCTCGGTACTCACCGTGATGGCTCGCCGGAGTGGTTCGGGACAGCGGCGACGCGAGCTCGATTGTGGACAGCCTAGCGGCGCTCCGTGGTTGGTGAGTGAGGGGAATGGAGCGAAGTGAGGAGGGGTTTAAGTAGCCAGGGCGAGAGAGGGAGTTATGCCTGCAGTAACGCGTAATCAACCGCGAGATCGTCAGGAAGAAACGACCGCGGCGGAGCTGGTCGTGGGCGTGATTCGGGGACGAAGGGGTGACGTGGAGGTGGGTCCGGGGAGTCAACGAGAGGGGGGGGGTGCTCACGTGGGTGAGAAACAGAGGGAGAGGGGACTGGCCCGGGTGGGTTGGTTCTGTTGTTGGGCCAAAATGTTGGCGCCAGGCCATTTCCATTTCTTTTCTCTTTTTCAATTTATGTTTGATTTTCCAGGAAACATTTTCAAATAAATTCAAAAGCAAATGGATTCAAATCTTTTCTGGATTTTTGTAGAATGTATCCTTCATGTTTTTGGGCATAAAACCAAGTGGTTCTCTCTGTACTTGCTTGTCCCTTTGAAATAATCAAAATAAACAGTGTCATAGCACTTGATATGAATATGTTTTGAAAATGGTTTTAAAACCATATTGGTTTTGAACCCTTGACCAAACTTTAGAAACAACACTTAAGTTTGAATTCAAAACATTATTGATTAAAATAAGTACCTTTCTCATTAGAATGTAGCAATAAGTCCATAGCATACTTACATAAAATAATGAGCATCACATGCTCCTGTTTTTGAAATGGTTTTGAAAAGAAACCCTAAATGATCATGGATGCATGGATGATATGCATGAGTTTTGAAACATGATTTTAGGGATGTTACAAATCTAACCCCCTTAAGGTGAATCTCGCCCTCAAGATTCGGTTTGGCTAGCAAATAGGTGAGGGTGGTCTTTCCGAAGATCATCTTCTCTTTCCCATGTTGCTTCTTCTTCGGAATGATGGTTCCATTGAACTTTGCAGAATTTGATAGTCTTAGTCCAAGTAACTCTTTCTGCAGTCTCAAGAATCTTGATAGGTTTCTCTTCATAAGTGAGGTCACTCTCTAATTGGACCTCTTCCAATGGTATAGTATCCTTCAAAGAAGTCTCTTCCATTTCTGGATGGCATTTCTTAAGCTGACTCACATGAAACACATTGTGAACGGCAGACAATGATTCTGGCAATTCAATTTCATAAGCCACTTCTCCTTTACGACTCAGAATCTTGAATGGTCCAACATATCTTGGGGCCAATTTACCTTTGACACCAAACCTCTTCACTCCACGAAGTGGTGATACTCTAAGATAAGCTCTATCACCTACTTCATAGGTGACTTCTCTACGCTTAGGATCCGTGTAACTCTTCTATTGGGACTGTGCTATCTTCAATCTATCCTTAACTAGCTTGACTTTCTCTTCAGCCTCTTTGATTAGTTCTGGTCCGAACAGACTTCTTTCTCCCACACCATTCCATAGCAATGGGGTGGTACACATTCTCCCATAGAGAAACTCAAATGGTGCCTTCTCAATACTGGCTTGATAGCTGTTATTGTAAGAGAATTCTGCGTAAGGCAGACTTTCATCCCAACTGGCTCCATAGTCTAGGGCACATGCCCTCAACATATCTTCAAGTATCTGGTTGGTCCTTTCTGTCTGTCCATCAGTCTGAGGATGAAAAGCAGTGCTGAATTCCAACCTTGTTCCCAATGAATCATGTAGTTGCCTCCAAAAATGAGAAGTGAATTGGGTTCCCCTATCAGACACAATACTCTTGGGTACTCCATGTAGACATACAATTCTACTCATATAGATCTTGGCTAACTTAGCACTTGTATAGGGTTGTCTTCACGGGTATAAAATGAGCCACTTTAGTTAGGCAATCCACTACTACCCAAATAGAATCATATCCTGCCGGGTCCTTGGCAATCCAGTAATGAAATCCATGCCAATCTTTTCCCACTTCCAATCAAGAATAGGTAGTGGTTATAGCAATCCTGCTAGTTTCTTATGTTCCGCTTTCACTCTACTACATACATCACACAAAGCAATATGTTCGGCGATGTCTTTCTTGAGATTATTCCACCAAAATATTTCTTTCATATCCATGTACATTTTGGTGTTACCCGGATGAATGGAATATGGTGAGTTGTGTGCTTCTTGTAGAATCAGTTTCCGAAGCTCTGGATCTTGTGGAACACAGATACGTTTTCCATACCATAAAGTACCCTGTTCATCTTCGTGGAATCCTTTGGCTTTTCCCTTGCCAATCTTTTCCTTAATCTCTTCAATTTCCTTATCTGTCTTCTGGGCTTCTTTGATTTTGTCCAACAAAGTGGGTTGAACATCCAATGACATGATATGTCCTTCAGGCACAATCTCCAATCCGAGATCTCTAAATTGGGCACACAGATCATCTGGCAATTCACCCTTAGTAAGGCCATTCACAAAAACCTTACGGCTTAGAGCATCCGCTACAACATTTGCTTTACCGGGGTGGTATTGCAAACTCAAGTCATAGTCCTTGATGAGTTCTAGCCATCTTCTTTGTCTCATGTTAATTTCTTTCTGGGTGAAAATATACTTCAAACTCTTGTGATCTGTGAACACTTCACATCGTTTTCCCAAAAGATAATGTCTCCATGTTTTGAGTGCATGGACAACAGAGGATAACTCTAAATCATGAGTAGGGTAGTTTACCTCATGAGTTTTGAGTTGTCTCGAGGCATAAGCCACAACTTTCCCTTCTTGCATAAGTACTGCACCTAATCCATGATGAGATGCATCACAATACACTTGGAAATCCTTCTCCAAATCTGGCAGACATAAGACTGGTGCTGTCACTAGTCTCTTCTTCAATTCTTGAAAGTTGAGTTCACATCCTTCAGACCAAGCAAATTTCTTGTCCTTCTTTAGCAACTCAGTCATTGGCTTAGCTACCTTGGAGAAATTCTCGATAAATCTTCTATAGTATCCTGCCAAGCCAAGGAAACTACGAACCTCTTTCACTGACTTGGGAGATTCCCATTCAGTTACAGCTGAAACTTTAGCAGGATCAACTGCTACTCCATCTCCTGACACAATGTGTCCAAGAAAACCAACTTCATTTAACCAAAACACACACTTGCTGAATTTGGCATACAACTTATGCTCTCTAAGCTTCTCAAGTATCAAACGTAGATGTCCTTCATGCTCTTCTTTGCTCTTGGAGTAGATCAAAATGTCATTGATGAAAACGAAAACAAACTTATCAAGGAACTCCATGAACACTTTGTTCATCATGTTCATGAAATAAGCTGGTGCATTGGTCAAACCAAATGGCATCACAGTATACTCATACAATCCATACCTTGTGGTGAAAGCTGTCTTAGGTATGTCTTGTTCCCTTATCTTGAGCTGGAAATAACCTGACCAGAGATCAATCTTTGAGAACACACAAGCTCCTTCTAACTGATCAAACCAGTCATTGATTCTAGGCAAAGGGTATTTGTTCTTGATAGTCACCTCATTGAGTGAACGGTAATCTATGCATAACCTTTGACTTCTATCTTTCTTCTCCACAAACAATACTGGTGCTCCCCAAGATGAAGAACTTGGTTGGATAAATCCTTTCTGCAACTGTTCTCCAAGTTGTTTCTTGAGTTCCTTCAACTCATCAACTGACATCTTGTATGGTCTCTTTGCTATTGGTCCAGATCCTGGTAGCAAATCAATAAGAAACTCCACATCTCTATCTAGTGGCATTCCCGGCAATTCTTCCGGAAAAACATCTGGATACTCACTCACAATAGGCACACTGTCTATGCTAACCCCCTTAAGATAATTTAGCTTACTTCCTTTTGATTCAAAGTTAGACTTGAATCTAATCCGTTTCTTTTCCAGGGTTGTGAGTGCAACAGTACGATTGGCACAATCTAGTACTCCTTCATATTTGGTCATCCAATCCATTCCCAAAATTACATCCAGTCCTTGGGAATCTAGGATTATCAAACTCACTGGAAACTTATGTTTTCCAAACTCTATCACTAGATCCCGGCATCCAAGACTTACTATCATGTCTCCACCAGGAGAACTTACTTTTATTGGACACCCAATGTTTTCAGTTGGAAACCCATTTCTATCAACAAATGCTTTTGATATGAATGAATGTGATGCACCAGTATCAAAAAGAACAAGGGATGGAATGGAATTTACTTACCAGCAACAGCATCAGATTCCTCATAGATTTCCTACACATTGATGTGGTTCACTTGTCCCTTTTGAAAAGGGTTGGGCTTGTTGAGTCCTTCAACTTTCTTTTCTGGGCATTCATTTGCATAATGCCCCATCTTCTTGCACTTGAAACATTCAACCTGACTAAGATCCTTCTTGACAGGCTGGCTTCCACTGCCACTTCCACTTCCACTGTGGTGGATCTTATATCCACTCTTGTGATTTTTGTACCTGTCATTGTCATGACTACGGTGATGCTTGTTGTCATGATGACGGTTGTGGTTGTGGTTGTGGTTGTGGTTGTGGTTGTGGTGCTTGTTGTATTTTCCATGCTTGTGGGATCCAGAACTCCCACTATCATCATAATGGGAACGCTTGTGAGACGATCCCGAGCTGTGCTTGTCAGAGTGCTTTCTCTTCCTGCTTTCAACTTGTTTCATCTTGCTCTCCAAAATAGCAGCCTTGTCACAAAGAGACTGATATGTGGGAACGTAAGCCACAGATAGCTGCAGGTTCATCTCATCGTTCAATCCTTCAAGGAACTTTTCTTTCCTCTTAGCATCAGTGTCAACTTCATCCGGTGCATAACACGCCAGATTGTTGAACTCCTCAATATACTCAGCCACGCTACGGTGGCGCTGCTTCAGGTTATGAAATTCTTTCTTCCTCAAACTCATCACTCTGAATGAGATGTGGGAAGTACGGAAACCATCTTCGAAGATAGCCCATGTCACATCTGCAATGGGAGTGGTGATCTGGAAGTTATCCCACCAAGTGGCTGCTGGTCCTTCCAACAAGTGTGCTGCAAATCTGACCTTCTCTTCATCAGTACAACCAACGGTTACCAAGTCCTTGTTCACAGAGCGTAGCCAATCATTGGCCACCATAGGATCAGTAGTTCCCGAGAACTTTGCTGGCCTCAGTCTTAAGAACCTGGTAAGCATGTCAAAACCCGGTGGGTTGTTCTGATTGTTGTTGTTATTATTATTATTGTTGTTGTTGTTCTGTATGAAAGTAGTCATCATTTGCATCAGCTGTGTCTGAGTTGTCATCATTTGCTACATCTCAGGGGTGATGTTATTGTTGTTGGGGTTGGGATTGGCACGTCGGGGAGGCATCTGTGGTTTTTAATAGAGATAAGAATGAGATACCCATAGATGCTGACATGCACAATACAACACATAAACATTCACCAAACATGCATCATAGAAGTAAAAGTTCAACAATAAAGACAACAAGTTTTGAAAGGTAAACATACCAATAGCAAGCCATCCACATGTTGGATGGTCATTGCAACTCAATAATCAAAAGTATGATAAATAACGGTAAATGAGTAGTCATCACTACTCCTCTGCATCAACCTCCTCATCAACAAGTGTAAGACCTGCATTCTCCATAGCGATCTTGTACTCCTCGACATTGGTGGTCAAGGTCTCTAGCTTGGCTTTGAGAGCCCTCTTCTGTGCACGAAGCCTCTCAATCACACCTTGCTGATGCTCGAGCTCGAAGTCCTTGGCCTCTAGTTCTACAGTCATGTCTCGAATCCTCTTGTTCCTATCCTGGACTATCTTCTCTTGACTCTTGAACTTTCTATCCCGACTCTCAAACTTGGCCTCCATTTCCTTGACTATCTCATCTTGCTCCGTGAAGAGCTTGTCCTTCTCACGAAGCTGCACCTGGAGTTCGTCATTGCTGAGCATGACGTTGGTCCTATCGGTATCTAGGTGCCTAAGAAGAACCTCTAAGTTCTGGAGGTATAGACGAATCGGCTCTGCCGTCTCTCTCGAAGCATCCTCGAAGTCAATGGCCTCACCATCCTCATCATGTATACCGAAGGCGTGGAAGTGAGTACCTCTAATCTCTCGAGAGTGTCTCCCTAGTAAACGTCCAAGCAAATCTTGCATGACTACCTATAGGCCTCTCTCCTTGTCATCATGCATGAGCTTGAAGATGATTGCCTCCGTGGTAGGCTTAGTCTGGCGTCCTGACTAATTAACCTTGAAGCCCCAAAGGTCTTTCCTCTCAAACATGGTGAGGGGAAGCATCATGATGGTAGGAAGTGGGAGATTGAGAAAACTAGTGAGCTCAATAATACGAGTGCCAAAACGATTTCCCTTCAGCTCTTCAGCCGTGCTGATAGTAACATTAGGCATCTATTTTATAAGATAGAAAAAGTTAGAATCAACACAATTAAATGATAAATCACAATACAAGGCATCACATGCATATCTTTGGAAAACAACACACACAAGTCATGACATATATAAAACCATTACAAACATGCAAGGTTCAACTTATTTTAAACAACATTTGGGAAATAAAATGATAAGTGTGGTGGTCCAACTAACGAAGTACGTTACAATCCCATCTCACTTGCCAAGTTGGCTAACAGGGCATCCCTAGAGGCAATCTGTCTATCTAGGTCACATGACTCCATTGCTAAGTCTATGATGTCCTTCCTTAAACTTTGGTTGGTAGCCTCTAATTCTTGGGTATGCTTATTTTCTTCCTTAAGGTCATTCTGGGTGTTGAGCATTCTGCACTTGATTCTATCACCAAGTTCTTTGATGGCCTTCCAAGCTGCATCCCTTGCTGAATCAAAGAATGTGGTGTGCATCACTGAATTGGTGACCATGCAGAATCTTGATTCTTTGTGGTTGTCTTCCTTGTTTTTATACAAGTGAAGTTGCACCCACCAGTATTCAACTCCTTCATCCATCACAGGAAAACCTTTGTACACAGCTGCACCATGTATTCCCATGGCAACCATGAGGTCCTTGAGAACCTTGGGAAATTCTGTCTCACATTCCAAAGTCATAGTCATGAGTGGTCCCTTCTTCACGGCTTCATTGATGGAGTTCATCTACAAATAGAGATGATAAAGGAGATTAGAAAAGTTTACGAGAAGAAAAGACAAGTGTGGAATTTGTTAAAAATTTTCCTTAGTGGTTTCCAATACTAGGGTCATAATCCTACAGGCAACACAGTGCTCTGATACCATCTGTAAGATCCCTCCCTTTATTAAGGTAAGGATCCCTGTGATTTCAATGCTAGTCCCTGGATCAATGCTAGCATCCACAGTTTAAGATGAAGTACACAGAAACAAAGGTCATTATTACAAGTCATTCCAGAGACAAACATAGTCTTTTACAAACTCCATGGCCACAGGCCTAGTACAAGAGTTTAAATATGTAATAAGATAAATAAGTCTTCATCTTCATGTGCCACAGGCAAACATGTTGAGTGTAGACTCATAACCCCTAATCACCATCAGAATAACCTGCAACATCACAAGTTACAACCACAGTGGGTCAATACATTGGAATAGTATTGGCAAGTGATACCTTAGTAGAATATTAGTAGTCTAGACACTATATGCATTTTGGCTAAGTGTAGCTTAGGCTTGCTTTGCTCAAAATAGGTTTTGCCTATTAGTTGAAAACACTAAGTTTTTCTTTGACAAAATCTTTCCCAAGGAACCACCAATAGAAATTGGGGAACCTTCACCCTTGTTCAACCACAAGTTTTTACTTAGAAATTGGGATGAGGAGATTCTTGATAGCTTCCATGTCTTGATGCTCAAATTGTCCTTTACCAGGGACATGGCTAAGTACTTAGATTCTTCCATCTGCAGAGGTTGTGCACTTTCCCCACAAGACTTGATTTTCACCAAGACAGTACCTTTCAGAAGCCTTCCCTTAGACCAAATGGACGCGCTCCAACCTATCATCCCACGACCACCAACTGTCCAAATGGCTAAGTTATTGCAACCTATATGATCCAGGCAGAGCCCATATTGCCAAGTGGTTGCACTAGAAGCTTCTTAACATATGGCATCTCAAATCCCTTTGTTCCTGGGTGGCTTTCCACAAGTGAGATACACAAGGTAAACCATAGAAATTGGCCTTGTGTAACCACTCAACACAAACCATTCCTTCCATTCCACCCAGGTGTTTCATTCACTTAGTTGTTTTATTAAACAAAATACAAGTCCAAAGACTTATAAACATTTTCTCATAACATGAATATATAACCACCCTTGGTTGCTACTAGCTAGGCTAAGAATGGCATTGATAAGAATCTTAACTTAGAAATTTCTAGCAATTCTACATCTACTAGGATTTCCCAAGCATAGCATATAGATCAAAATATTCATGCAAGACTAGCAAAATATTTCTAGTGCATAGTTGAAAATCATAGGTATAAAATCATGAAGCACCACTTGCCTTGGTAGCTTGGGGAGTAGCAACAATCCTCATAATCACAATCACTATTTGCACCAAAATCTACACATAAAATGATGGCACAAAATCACATACACAATATATACAAGCAAAAATACATGAATGTATGCAAAATGCCATGTGATGATTTTCTACACCAAACAAGACAAGTGCACAGTACTGAATCATAAACAAGTCCAAAACTTGACAAATAAACTTTATTTGATTAGCAAAAACTTTTCCAAATAATTAATATACACATTTTATGCTTACAAATGTTTCTGCAAAAACAACCATTTTAACAGAGGCAAAACATTAAACACATTGCATAAGTGGAAAGGATTTTCTCTCCTGATTCCAATGATATAAAATTTGTCAAAATTGGACGTGAGAATCAAAAGTTATGAATTAAACAAGTTTAAACATCTAATAGATCTAATTCATATTTTTAAAACGAAGAACATGCCACGCGGCCGCATCTGATTGGACGGTACCACTTCACGCGGATCACACACGCGTACCGTCAGATCTAAATGAGATCCAGCGGCTCAGATCTGCCTGTACCCCTTCGGGCTGGTGTCTAATCTAGACCATTGGATCTAGATCCAGTGGATCTAATCGACTTGACCCTAATCTGGCGGCGCTCATGGACACAGTGGCAGCGACGGCTCTGCCGGCGATGGTCCAGCGATTCTATTAAGGGCTGGGGGTGATGATGTTGCTTACCAGACTCGCGCGTGCACGAGGAAGCTCAACGTGGTCGCCGTTGGGACGGGGACGTGCTGTAGCGGCGGCTAGGGGTCGTCGAAGCTGCGGGCGGCGTCGGGTTCACTACCAGAGACGAAGGCGACAACCTAGTGCGCAAGGGAAGAAGCGGCATGTATTAGCAGATGCGCAAGATAAAAGCGAACTCACTCGCTTGAACCAGAGATCAAGGGGAACACGAGGCTCACCGGAATGGCTCGTCGGAGTTGAGCTGAGCTTCGGACACTTGCAGGCGTTGACGGGGGCGACGACCTGGGGTGATTTAGGACAAACTAAAAGCATGAGAAGATGCGCAAGGCGATGACGAAGCAGGTCGTGTGAACTAGAAGGCAAGGCGTGCTCGGGACTCACCGTGATGGCTCGTCGGAGTGGTTCGGGACAGCAGCGGCGCGAGCTCGATTGTGGACAGCCTAGCGGCGCTCTATGGTTGGTGAGTGAGGGGAATGGAGCAGAGTGAGGAGGGGTTTAAGTAGCCGGGGCGAGAGAGGGAGTTATGCCTGCAGTAACGCGTAATCAAGCGCGAGATCGTCGAGAAGAAACGGCCGCGGCGAAGCTGGTCGCGGGTGTGATTCGGGGACGAAGGGGTGACGTGGAGGTGGGTCTGGGGCGTCAGAGAGAGGGGGTGCTCGCGTGGGTGAGAAACAGAGGGAGAGGGGACTGGCTCGGGTGGGCTGGTTCTGTTGTTGGGCCGAAATGCCGGCGCCAGCCCATTTCCATTTCTTTTCTCTTTTTCAATTTATGTTTGATTTTCCAGGAAACATTTTCAAATAAATTCAAAAGCAAATGGATTCAAATCTTTTCTGGATTTTTGTAGAATGTATCCTTCATGTTTTTGGGCATAAAACCAAGTGGTTCTCTCTGTACTTGCTTGTCCCTTTGAAATAATCAAAATAAACAGTGTCATAGCACTTGATATGAATATGTTTTGAAAATGGTTTTAAAACCATATTGGTTTTGAACCCTTGACCAAACTTTAGAAACAACACTTAAGTTTGAACTCAAAACATTACTGATTAAAATAAGTACCTTTCTCATTAGAAGGTAGCAATAAGGCCATAGCATACTTACATAAAATAATGAGCATCAGATGCTCCTGTTTTTTGAAATGGTTTTGAAAAGAAACCCTAAATGATCATGGATGCATGGATGATATGCATGAGTTTTGAAACATGATTTTAGGGATGTTACAGTAGAAGTACGTCCGTTGCCAGTTCTTGCAGGACTCGTGGCCGACGATGTCGGGGAACCGCTGGCCAGGCCAGATCTTAAAGCTAATTGTCCCGCAGTTCCTAAGCTCGTCCTTGCCAGCTCCGGCTTCCTGCTTGACGGTGAAGAAATAAATAAAGAGATCTAGCCTAGACCTAATCCCTAAGTAACCCTCACAAAGCGCCATGTAGGTGCTGAGCGCGAGGATGCTATTGGGGGAGAGGTTCTGAGGCTGTACTCGGTAATGGCTAAGGACAACTAGGAAGAAGTTGGAGATGGGCAAAGAGACGCCGCGTACCAGTTGGGCTTTGAGGTACACCTTCTCTCCAGCTTTGAGAGAAGGGATGACCTCGCCGGCCGGCGCCGCCCGCCAGGCGAGCCCCTTCATCGCAGGGAGGTAACCCTCGACGAGCAGCTCCTTGATGTCACGGGCCATGATGTCCAAGCCACGCCAATCCCCTTTGTGGGAGTTGCTTTCCTCTTCCAGCAGCTCCAGCGCCGCTGGATTGTGGTTGCCGTCGGTGGATTCGAACACCGCGGACTTGGGGATCACCAGGCCCTCTGGAGGCACGAGAACGGTGCTTGCCGGCTTCGCCGCAGCATCACCTGACACCGCCATGGAGGGAGCAAAGATGCTGCTTTCCATTGGAGAGGAGGAGATGGTGATTGGAAGGATTGAAGGGCTAGGGTGTTTTGCAAAACGCGCGGAGAGCTCGAGGAGGCGCTCGCTAGAGGAAGAAGACGACACAGGAGGAGAATGAGGTGAAAAGTAAAAAATCCACCGCAGTTACAATTTATAACCCCTTCCGTCAAGATTCGTGCAAAACGATCGAATGGTTGACGTGTGGACGACGTGTGCGGGCGCATGCACGGAAATTTCGCCACGTTCCCAATCGTCGCTGCCAACGGTTCGTATCGCTCACGCGGGAAAAACGGACATGATTGTGTTCTCTACATGTGTGAGTTACGAGGCATTGCTGACCTATGTCTACAACGTCCTAGCTATCACTGGCAGATGAACCATCACATCGGAAGATTCTGGCATGGAAGGATCCAGTCCGGCTATGGAAGAGTACGATAGAAGATTCAACAATTCTCCGGCTTACAAATTGAAGATGGAGAAAACCTTGCAGGGTTCTTGGGTAGGACTACAAGATATTGCTTGACGATTTGCCGACATCCATCTAGACGGAGCATTCAACTTTAAGAGGCAAGATGACGCAAGATCTCGGAGTTCTCCGGGGGCTACTGTTGGGTATATGCTATATGGGTATCCTCATAGCATGTCTCCTATCCGTATAACCCAGGTGGCCCAAAGTTGGTAGCATGGCCCATGGCCTGCTGGGCAGCCCAGTTAGATGGATCCAGAAGGGAGGACCATGTCGGATAAAGGAAGGCTATGGAGGAGTCACCGACGTACTCGGAGCCTTGGAGTGCAAGACACGCTAGACTAGTTGTAAGCAGTGTAGGACTTTGTAACCTGTCCGGCTAGGACTTTTCCCTGTAACCCTAGGACCTGGCGACTATATAAGTCGGGCCTATGGGAGCCTTTAGGGCACAATCTCAGACGACAACCTAGTATCGATTAGCATACACCTCGCACAGTGAACCAATCCCTATAACTCGATGTATTTCCCCTTATAGTGATTTATAGCAGGAGTAGGATTCCGCCACCGTTGTGGGATTTGAACCTGGGTAAGCTGTGTAACCTCGTACCCGTCAACCGTCTGCCTTCCCCCACGTCTCTAAACACGCACTGTGAGGAACCCTCCATGGCGTACTCGTCGGCAATACCATGACACTTTGTGTGCTGCAACAAGGCTCCTTGATAATATGATGGTTAACTACTCTGAATGGCATGTTGAGAGAGCTCCACATGGTAAGAAGGTAAATTCTGTTGAGGAAACTTCCTCATTTAGTGAAAAGATTGATGTTATTATGGTTATGCTTGTTAATGGGAAATATCCTCTAGATCCTAATAGTGTTTCCTTAGCCTCTTTGGTTGCTCAAGAAGAGCAAGTTGATGTGAAATTCATTAGAAACAACAATTTCAACAACAATTCCTATAGGAATAATTTTGGTAGCAACAACAATTATAGGCCTTATCCTCCTAATAATGACAATTCCTATGGAAGCTCTCACAATAATGCTAGAAGTGCCCCCTATGAACTTGAAGTCATGCTCAAGGACTTTATTAGTAAACAAACCACTTTCAATAAGACTAGAGGAAAAGCTTTTAACTATTGAGAAAAAATATATCCTCTTTGTCTGAAGCTCAGTCTTCTGTGATTAATAAAATGTCCCTAAAACTATGGAAAACACCTTTGCTACTGCTCATGCCATACAAGTTACTATTGATGAAAATGTTAGGTTGTTAGATCAACTTCATGCTAAGTGGGAAAGGGAAGGTGAAATTGATATAAACAATAGTGTGTGCACCATCACCACTAAGCCACAAGTAGTCCCTACTCCTACTCCTATTATGCCTAAGCCTATTGAGCCTACTACTAGTGATGCTAAGTCTGAATTTGATATTGATGGTTGCAATATTTCTGAAGTGATTATGTTCTTGCAAAAGCTTGCTAGAAGTCCCGATGCTAGTGATATGCATGTTGCCTTTACCAAACACATTGCAAATGCTCTTGTTAAGATTAAGGAAGAGAAGCTAAAACACAAAGATTCTATTCCTAGGAAAGTATAAGATAGTTGGTAACCCATATTAATATGCAAGTGAATGACTTTGATCTCAAAGCTTCATGTGATCTTGGTTCTAGTGTCTCTATTATGCCTAGAAATATTTATAAAATGCTTGATTTGCCATCTTTGGAAGATTATTATTTGGATGTCCCACTCAATGATAATGCTAAGAAGAAACTCATGGGGAGTATTAATGATGTTCTCATTATGGTTAATAATGCTTATGTCCTTGTGGATTTCTGTGTTTTGGACTTCTGCCTTTTCTTAGAACAGTTGGTGCCCTCATTGATATGAAAGAAGGCACCATTAAATATCATTTTCCATTCAAGAAAGGTATTGAACACTTCCCTATGAGGAGAGAGAAGTTGCTTTTTGCTCCTCTTTTGAAAGCAAGATTTGATGTTAATGCTTCTTCATTTAAAAATACTTGATTCTTCTTGCTTCTTGTGCCTAACTTAAAGGCGTTAAAGAAAAGTACTTGTTGGGAGATAACCCCAAGAGTTTCCTTAAGTCTTGGAAGTTATTACTTCTGTAATGACCTCTCCTTATCCTTTTTTTTGCTTTTTGTGCCAAGAATAACCTCTAATGCGAGGGAAGTAAGATTTGGGGAGTTGCTGTCCCAAAATAGATTTCTTTCCTCCACCAAAACAATTCGTGAGGAGGCTCTGTAACTCGGATTGAGCTCAAAATTTACTAATAAATCTCCCAGTATGTTAGCTAACTTTTATTAGTTCAACACTTTTTGATTTGGGCAACAGAAGATGTTAAAAAAAATCGGTTTCTACCTGCTAGTCTGTTTTGACAGATTTCTGCCATTATTTGCATTTGCTTCTTATTGATTCCTTTTTGAGTTCTCTTTAGGTGAATTGAGCTTTTTAAAGGAGTTACTATAGTAGCTTGTGTTTTTAGTGAAAACCTTGCTGTTCCAAAGCTTTGCCAGTGGTTTAGTATCTTTTGAATACACTAATGTTGCTAATGAATATTGTGTGAAGTTTTGTATGAAGGAAAAACTTCAGGTGTAAAGAGAGAATGATGCAATGAGATGAAGAATGGACAAAAGCTTAATATTGGGGATGCCACCATGGTGACACCCCAATAAATATCCAAGAGATACAAGCGTAAAAGCTTGGGGATGCCCAAGGCATCCCCTTTTTCATCAATAAAAAGCTCAGGTCTGTCTAGACACTTCGTTTTCATTGTTTCATGCACAGTTGTGTTATTCTTGGAGCGTCTTAGTTTTCATTTTATTTGCTTAGGTTGTTTAGTTTGCTTGAATAAAGTAGTTTGTACCCCCGTTCTCGCTGTGTTATTTTGCAAATAAGTTTGCTTGCTGTTTGGAAAGGAGTAGTAAATTCTTTCTTGAAGTGCAAGAGGAGCTTGCATTGACTGTGACTTAGACTTTAGCATGACATGCTAGGTGTTGTTTTAGCTTTATGTTTAATAATTATTGCTGTAGAATGTCTTGTTCAAAAAATTGGGATTGCTTAGTGTGCCTTGAAGAAATTATGCATTGTTTTAGCATGCAAAAGCATAGTATTGTGGTATTCTCCTTTGATGTTTTGGTTGGGTTGACTTGGCACATGCTTACACCATGTTATGACTCTCACAAGTCACCATTAGCCTCTATGATCATTTAGTCCTTGACTTGTAGTACCACTCTTTGCTTTGATTAGTTTGCTTTGTTGCATTATATGATTTTGGCCATTATTACTCTCTTAGTTGGTTGCTTCCAGTCTTTCGCTAGCCTCGACTTGTATGAGTAAGTTCTACTCATGCCTCCAACTCCCAAGAAACCAATTTATTCCAAAGTGTCCACTATAAACTCCTATGCATGGTGTGTTACACCATTCCAAGTATATTCTTGTTTTCATCTATCTTCCAATTAAAAACTATTTTGTTATGTGAAAACTTAGTGATTAAAGCCCTCACGAACTTGATGGCACACTTTATTCTTTGCCCCTAATAAAATTGAACCATTGTGACAACTTTGTTGTATATGCTTACACTTATAAGTTGGAATTAGCAGAACCATGATGTCACGGGGAATGTTTTCAACATTGCACTTGTACCTTGTTGTACTCAGTTGATATCATGTTCTTTTGTCTATGGATGTCACCGATGTGAAATAAAGAGGGGACTTGTAAGTCTATGGAGTTTGTATTCTGTGTTAGAGAAACGCCTGGGCCGCTAGCCTAAGCCATGCCTAATCATGGTGGAAACTTGCAGCATCACCATAATGAGATATCTATGAAGCATCCTCAATAAAAAGCTATGCATATGGTAAATAAAAAGATTGCTGAGATGCTCATTGTCTGCTTGACTTGTCATTTTGGTTATGGGAAAGCTCCTATACCATGTGCAAGGGGTACCCCATTGGCGGTTCTCAATGATATGCAAATACTGACAGTGACAAGAACTTACCTGGACCCAAAGTTGAGTATGCATGAGGTGTGGCCCTCATATTCAAGGGGCATGAGGTTGCCAACTTATACCTCATCAAGCATATACTCTAGCTTTGCCACTTTAACCTTAACCACTTCAAGATGCTTATGATAGGGGCAATGAGGGCTGAAAGCTAACAAGTACCATAATATTTGGAAGCTCTTTTTGAAACTTGTAATCCCTGCTTACTTTACAAAAAGGCCTTTCTTCCACCACTATTGAGTCTCCACCTTCTACCTTTAGGCACCATTAAGAGAGCATAGTTGTCATTCTGTGTGCAGTGTTCCAAAGCTTATTAATTGATGCATATTGTTTTATTACTTGCTCTTTTGCTATTTGTTTCTAGTCACCTTTGTGAACTTTGCAGGTGTCCTATGAATTTTATTGCTACTCTATGAGGGACAAGCTGATTGCCACTATGCTATGTTTTCTGCATGTGAAACAAACAAACGTTTTTCAATGCATGTTATTCATGATCTTTGTTTGTAGCTTGCCATGTTGCATGAATATTTACTATGTCCTATTGTTAGAACTCCATCTTTCATGCACATGTTTAGAGTTCTTTGATCCCAGCTTTCAATGCTTGCAATGGTTGGATCTTTATTGTGAGGGTGCATGTCACCTAAAAAATTATTATGTTTATCACTTACCTACTCGAGGACAAGCAGGAGTTAAGCTTCGGAATGTTGATATGATGGAAACGTATATATAATTTTTTATGCTCCATGCTTGTTTAGTATCTACTTTGCTTTACTTGTCTACACTTTGAGGTGCTTTTTACATGTTTTCTGGTACTAACCTACTAACAAGTTGCAACAGTGTTAGATGCCTGTTTTCTGCTGTTTTTGGTTTCAGAAAAGTTAGTAAAGAAATATTCTCGGAATTGGACGGGACAAACAACAAAGTCAATAACTTTCCGTGGGGAACATGAAGTCCAGAGGAGAGCCCGAGGGGCAAGACCCACCCTAGGCACGGGTGGGCCCCACCCCACACCTGGCTAGGGTTTGGCCGCCTTGGCGGCCCCCTCGGTCTCCCCCTTCGCCTATAAGAAGCCCCCGATGCAGAAACCCTGAGTACTCGATCAGAAATCCACGAAATCGTCTGTAGCCGCCGCAATCATCGCCCCTAGATCGGGGGGATCTGAAGTTCTTCCCGGCACCTAGATCATCCCGGAGGCCTTCTCTCCGGTATGATGCGTGAGTAGTTCCACCTTGGACTATGGGTCCATGTAGTAGCTAGATGGTTGTATCTCCTCCTTTGTTATTTCATGTATAGATCTTGTGAGCTCCGTTCTGAAGGGAATATTCCCTAAGAGGCAATAATAAAGTGTTTATTATGTGTATTCCAAGTATATGATAGATGTTTATTTTGCATGCTATAATTGTATTAATACGGAAACGTTAATACATGTGTATTTAATAAACAAACAGAAAGTTCCTAGTTATGCCTCTCTCATAACTAGTTCGTTGATTAACAAGATGATCACAGTTTCCTGATCATAGACATTGGATGTTGTTAATAAGGAGATCACAACATTAGTGTAATGGTGTGATGAACATTCATCCAAAGTATAGAATTACGATCAAAGTCATTGAGTTTATATTGCTATAACAACTTACGAAGTGATCCTAATCCTTAGACCATGAGATCATGTCAATCACTAACACCGGAAGAGTTTCTTGATATCATCAAACGTCACACCGTAACTGGGTGATTATAAAGATGGATTCAGAACTAACAAAGTGTTATGTTGAGGCCCATGGATCGAGAGTGGAATTTGTTCATCCCGATGACGGATAGATATACTCTGGGCCCTCTCGGTGATATCACATTGGTTAGCTTGCAAGCAAGTGATTTGATCACTAGAATGTTATATCACGGGAACGAGAAAAGAGTGCATGTCAGTAACGAGATCAAACTAGGTATGGAAATACCGATGATCGAGTCTCGGACATGAAATATATTGTGAAACAAAGGGATTAAGATACAAGCATAAAAGGTTCCGACGATCATAGGAAAAGTCATCGTTGAATGTGTGGGAGTCAGTATGGGTCTCCAGATCCCGCTTCTGATTATTGATCCGAGAGGGGTCTCGATCATGTCCGCATTATTCGTGAACCGTAGGGTGACACACTTAAGGGACACTGGCATCCAGTTGGAGCAAATGTTTCATTCCAAAAGAATAAACAAGCGCAGGAATTTATTTCACTAGATACCGAAACAGGTTTTCGGGTGAAATTGCATAAAGAGGTTATGCATGTGAAATGGAATTCTAGCAAGGGGTTATTTGTGAATGTTTGTCATTAAAGTAATTGACAAAATTCTGAATAAAATAAAAGAGTTTTATTTAATGAGAGTTTGCATTAAATTTGGTGGAAATTTAATGGCAATTTTGAGTGGGATTTTGAGTGGAGGGAATTTAAAGGAATTTTGTGAGTGGAGTGTCCACCCACATGAAGAGGGGAGGGAAAGGGGGCAGCCCCCATGCGTCGGCTACCCCCTTGGTGTTCCCCCCTCTCCTATAAAAGGCACCCCTCTCCTCACTTCTCACTCACACCTCCTCGTGAAGGATCTCTCTCCCCCTCTAGAATTTATCCCCCATGGTCTCGGACTCGCGAGATACATGTTCCCGGTGGCTATTCGGCAAGAAAGAGTTGTGCTTCCGCTGCATCACTGGAGCGAGGATGCGGAGGTTGCTCGGTGTCTTGTACGTGTGTGCGAGCACGGATGCGCTGCTGCTTTGCGGCGCTAGGACTTCCTCTCGATCTTGAGATCGGCAAGAGATCGTCTACATCAACCACGAGTTGAACTCGTTAAGCTTTGTCGGTCTTCAAGGGTATGTTCTCTACGGATATACATCCGCCCGTTGTTTGTATCTAGTAGATAGATCTTGGTACATAGTTGTTCCCATCATAGGAAATTTTTTGTTTTCTATGCTGCGAACCCTACAGTGGTATCAGAGCCGGATCTATGCGTAGATGCTTTACACGGGTAGTACACATATGAGTATGTGGGCGATGATGATCATGTTGTTGCTCCTTTGTTGCAATTTTGGATATTGGTGGCATAGTGGGATGAAGCGGCCCGGACAAACTTTACATGTCCTCGCACATGAGACCTGTTCCACGCTTGACATGCAACTAGTTTGCATAAGTGGCTAGCGGGTGTCTGTCTCTCCTACTATAGTCAATATCTATTTTGCAACGAGTTGTCAACAATTTGGTTATCCTCGTTGTGGTTCATGTTCGTAGGTAAGAACGGTTCTATCTCGAAAGCCCTAAACCACGTAAAACTTGCAATGGATAAATTAGAGGAGTCTAGTTTAGATTGTTGCTGGGCTAGTGTTATGATATGGTGATGTTGTAAGTAGAAGTATGATATGATACTCTTACAACATACATAACGTGTAATCTCCATAGACCTTGGACTTACACATATAGGTATGATAGTGATCATACTACGATGCACATGATAGAGATCATATGCGGGAACCATATCATTTCACTAATAAACATGTGATGTTTGATAGCATCTTATATTGCTTGTTTAGCGCTTTGTTAGCATAATAAGATGATCCCTCATTTAAATATCAAGATAAGAATGTGTTCTTCCTTTAGTATGCATCGATTATGTTTTCGTCGCTCCAAGATATCACGTGATGATCGGGTGTTCTTGGATCCATGACCATATTTCGGGTGTAAAACAGTTACACACGCGAATACTAAGGTTCTAACTTGGCGAGCCTAGCATGTACAGACATGGCCTCGGAACACGGACCGAAAGGTTAAGCATGAGTCATATAGTAGATATGATGCCCATTTGATGCTCGCCTTTGAAGCTATACCGACTCACGTGATGATCGGACTTGGTGTAGTGGATTTGGTTCATGTAATCACCAAAAAGGCACGAGGGATGTCATTTTTGAGTGGGAGTTCATTCGTAATATGGATTAGTTGAACTCAATCTATCATAAACTTAGTCTAAACTTTACAAATTCTGTTGTAGATGGCACCACCTGCTTTTAATTTCAATGTGTTCATGGAGAAAGAGAAACTTGCAACGAACGGTAGCAACTTTACCGAATGGGCCATGAATTTGAAGATTCTCCTCTCTGCTGCACAAAAGCAATATGTGCTAGAAGCGCCACTAGGCCCCCCACCTTTTGAGGATGCCCCTGACGAGGAGAAGAATGTCTATCAGACTCGTCAGGAGGACCACAACTTAGTTCATTGTGGCATATTGTATGGGCTAGAGCCGGAACTTCGAAAGCGTTTCGAAAATGGCAATGCATTTGATACAATGGGTGAGTTGAAAATGATTTTCGACACACATGCTGCTGTAGAGAGCTACAATGCTTCAGAAAAGTTCTTTAGCTGCATGGTGGAAGAGCACAGCTCCGTTAGTGAGCATGTACTCAAGATGTCGGGTTACGCCGATAAGCTTGTGTCCTTGGGAATAACGATTCCCATTGACTTAGGCATCCATCGTGTTCTGCAGTCTCTGCCACCTAGCTATAAGAGCTTCGTGATGAACTATAATATGCAAGGCATGAAGATGTCTCTCCCCGAGCTTCTGTCAATGCTTAAAACTGCAGAAGTGGAGATCAAAAAGGAACATCAAGTGTTGATGATCAATAGGAACACTGGTTTCAAGAAAGACAAGAAGGGAAAACGGAAGGGAAGTAAGGGCGGCAAGCCGGTTGCTGTGCCTGAAAAGAAACCCCGAGTTGGACCTAAGTCTGATACCGAGTGCTACTATTGTAAGGGGACTGGCCATTGGAAGCGCAACTGCCCCAAGTATTTGGCAGACAAGAAGGCCGACAAGGCAAACAAAGGTATATATGATATACATGTTATTGATGTGTACTTGACTAGTGCTCGCAATAGCACCTGGGTATTTGATACCGGTTCAGTTGCTAATATTTGTAACTCGAATCAGGGGCTGCGGAACAAGCGACCGCTAGCAAGAGGTGAGGTCAAGATGCGTGTCGGCAATGGATCAAGCGTTGATGTGATCGCCGTCGGAATGCTACCTCTCCATTTGCCGTCGAGATTAGTTATAAACTTGAATAATTGTTATCTGGTGCCTGCACTGAGCATGAACATTGTATCTGGATCGTGTTTGATGCAAAGTGGTTATTCATTTAAATCCGATAACAATGGTTGTTCCATTTATATGAATGAAATCTTTTATGGTCATGCACCGATGATGAATGGTTTATTTCTATTAGATCTCGATGATAATGTTACACATATTCATAATGTTGATGCTAAAAGGATTAAACTTAATGATGATATATCCACATATATGTGGCACTACCGTCTAGGTCATATTGGCGTTAAACGCATGAAGAAACTCCATTCGGTTGGACTTTTGGAATCACTTGATTTTGAATCATTTGATACATGTGAGCCATGCCTTATGGGCAAGATGACTAGAACGTCGTTTTCCGGTTCAATGGAACAGGCGACAGATTTATTTGAAATCATACATTCTAATGTATGTGGTCCAATGAGTGTGTTGGCGCGAGGTGGATATCGTTATTTTGTTACTTTCATGGATAATTTGAGTAGATACGGTTATATCTACTTGATGAAACACAAGTCTGAAACCTTTGAAAAGTTCAAGGAATTTCAGAATGAAGTGGAAAATCATCGTAATAGAAAGATCAAATTTCTACGGTCCGACCGTGGAGGTGAGTATCTAAGTTACGAGTTTAGCACTCACATGAAAGAGTGTGGAATTGTTTCACAACTCACACCTGCCGGAACACCACAGAGAAATGGTGTGTCGAAACATCGTAATCGTACTTTATTTGATATGGTTCGATCTATGATGTCTCTGACGGACTTGCCGTTGTCATTTTGGGGTTATGCACTAGAAACTGCTGCATTCACTTTAAATCGGGCACCATCTAAATCCGTTGAAAAGACACCATATGAATTGTGGTTTGGAAACAAACCTAAGTTGTCATTTCTTAAAGTTTGGGGATGCGATGTTTATGTGAAGAAACTTCAACCGGATAAACTCGAACCCAAAGCGGAAAAATGCGTCTTCATAGGATACCCTAAGGAAACTATTGGGTATTCCTTGTATCATAGATCCGAGGGCAAGGTTTTTGTTGCCAAGAATGGATCCTTTCTAGAGAAAGAGTTTCTCGCGAAAGGTGTGAGTAGTCGGAAGGTAGAACTCGAAGAGGTTATTGAACCTTCTCTTCAAAGTATGGCGAGTAGCGCAGCGCCGGAAGTTGTTCCGGAGTTGGCTTCACCTGTTGAAGAGGGAACTAATGATAATGATCATGAAACTCCAAAAGAGAATACTACTGAACCTCACAGGTCTAGCAGGACGCGTGCAACTCCTGAGCTGTACGGAAATCCTGTCATGAATTTCATGGTTGATGAAAATGATGACCCTGCGATGTATGAAGAAGCGATGATGAGCCCGGATTCCAACAAATGGTTAGAAGCCATGAAATCCGAGATGGAATCCATGTATGAAAATCAAGTTTGGAACTTGGTGGAATTACCTCACGACCGAAAGGCCGTGGAGAACAAATGGATTTTCAAAAGGAAAACTGATGCTGATGGTAATGTGACCGTCTATAAAGCTCGACTTGTCGCAAAGGGGTTTCGACAAATTCAAGGAGTTGAATACGATAAGACTTTCTCTCCCATAGCGATGCTAAAGTCAGTTAGGATTATGTTAGCAATTACTGCATATTTCGATTATGAGATATGGCAGATGGATGTCAAAACCGCGTTTCTCAATGGTAATATTGAAGAAGAGTTGTATATGATACAACCAAAGGGTTTTGTCGATCCTAAGGATGCTAACAAGGTGTGCAAGCTTCAGCGATCCATCTATGGATTGAAGCAAGCATCACAAAGTTGGAATCTCCGCTTTGATGAGGTGATCAAAGAGTTTGGATTTGTCCAAACTTATGGAGAAGCTTGTATTTACAAGAAAGTGAGTGGGAGCAATGTGGCATTTATGATATTATATGTGGATGACATATTATGGATCGGAAATGATATAGATCTTTTAAACAGTGTTAAAAGTTATCTAAACAGCAAATTTTCAATGAAGGACCTAGGTGAAGCGTCATACATATTAGGCATAAAGATCTATAGATATAGATCTAGGCGCCTAATAGGGCTATCGCAAAGTACATACCTTGATAAGATTTTAAAGAAGTTTAAAATGGAAGATAGTAAGAAGGGGTTCTTACCTATGACACAAGGCACAACATTGAGTAAGACTCAAAGTCCGGCTACGGCGGAAGAAAGAGAGAAAATGGACAAAGTCCCCTATGCTTCAGCCATAGGCTCTATAATGTACGCCATGCTATGTACAAGACCGGATGTGGCACATGCTATTAGTTTGACTAGTAGGTACCAATCGGATCCAGGTTCGGAACACTGGGTAGCGGTCAAGAATATCCTTAAGTACTTGCGAAGAACTAAGGATATGTTTCTTGTATACGGAGGTCAAGAAGAGCTCGTCGCTAAGTGTTATGTCGATGCTAGCTTTGACACCGATCCAGATGACTCTAAGTCTCAATCCGGATACGTATTTCTCATGAATGGCGGAGCGGTTAGTTGGAGGATCTCTAAACAACCTGTGGTGGCGGGATCAACAACGGAGGCCGAATATGTTGCTGCTTCAGAAGCGGCTCAGGAAGCGGTTTGGATGAAGGAGTTCATATCCGAACTAGGTGTGGTTGCAAACGCGTTGGACCCAATGGTGATCTATTGTGACAACAATGGTGCCATTGCCAATGCCAAAGAGCCAAGGTCTCATAGGCATTCCAAGCATATTAAGCGCCGGTTTCACTCCATCCGCGAGCATGTCAAGGATGGAGATATAAAAATTTGTAAAGTACATACGGATCTCAATGTAGCAGATCCGTTGATTAAAACTCTCCCTAGAGCAAAACATGATCTACACCAGAACTCCATGGGTGTTAGATTTATCACTATGTAACTAGATTATTGTCTCTAGTGCAAGTGGGAGACTGAAGGGAATATGCCCTGAGAGGCAATACTAAAGTGTTTATTATGTGTATTCCAAGTATATGATAGATGTTTATTTTGCATGCTATAATTGTATTAATACGGAAACGTTAATACATGTGTGTTTAATAAACAAACAGAAAGTTCCTAGTTATGCCTCTCTCATAAACTAGTTCGTTGATTAACAAGATAATCACAGTTTCCTGATCATAGACATTGGATGTTGTTAATAACGAGATCACAACATTAGTGTAATGGTGTGATGCACATTCATCCGAAGTATAGCATTACGATCAAAGTCATTGAGTTTATATTGCTATAACAACTTACGAAGTGATCCTAATCCTTAGACCATGAGATCATGTCAATCACTAACACCAGAAGAGTTTCTTGATATCATCAAACATCACACCGTAACTGGGTGATTATAAAGATGGATTCAGAACTAAAAAAGTGTTATGTTGAGGCCCATGGATCGAGAGTGGAATTTGTTCATCCCGATGATGGATAGATATACTCTGGGCCCTCTCGGTGATATCACATTGGTTAGCTTGCAAGCAAGTGATTTGATCACTAGAATGTTATATCACGGGAACGAGAAAAGAGTGCATGTCAGTAACGAGATCAAACTAGGTATGGAGATACCGATGATCGAATCTCGGACATGTAATATATTGTGAAACAAAGGGATTAAGATACAAGCGTAAAAGGTTCCGACGATCACAGGAAAAGTCATCGTTGAATGTGTGGGAGTCAGTATGGGTCTCCAGATCCCGCTTCTGATTATTGATCCGAGAGGGGTCTCGATCATGTACACATTATTCGCGAACCATAGGGTGACACACTTAAGGGACACTGGCATCCAGTTGGAGCAAATGTTTCATGCCGAAAGAATAAACAAGCGCAGGAATTTATTTCACTAGATACCGAAACAGGTTTTCGGGTGAAATTGCATAAAGAGGTTATGCATGTGAAATGGAATTCTAGCAAGGGTTTATTTGTGAATGTTTGTCATTAAAGTAATTGACAAAATTCTGAATAAAATAAAAGAGTTTTATTTAATGAGAGTTTGCATTAAATTTGGTGGAAATTTAATGGCAATTTTGAGTGGGATTTTGAGTGGAGGGAATTTAAAGGAATTTTGTGAGTGGAGTGTCCACCCACATGAAGAGGGGAGGGCACGGGGGCAGCCCCCATGCGCCGGCCACCCCCTTGGGGTTCCCCCCTCTCCTATAAAAGGCACCCCTCTCCTCACTTCTCACTCACACCTCCTCGTGAAGGATCTCTCTCCTCCTCTAGAATTTATCCCCCATGGTCTCAGACTAGCGAGATACATGTTCCCGGTGGCTATTCGGCAAGAAAGAGTTGTGCTTCCGTTGCATCGCTGGAGCGAGGAGGCGGAGGTTGCTCGGTGTCTTCTACGTGTGTGCGAGCACGGATGCGCTGCTGCTTTGCGACGCTAGGACTTCCTCTCGATCTTGAGATCGGCAAGAGATCGTCTACATCAACCATGAGTTGAACTCGTTAAGCTTTGTCGGTCTTCAAGGGTATGTTCTCTACGGATATACATCCGCCCATTGTTTGTATCTAGTAGATAGATCTTGGTACATAGTTGTTCCCATCGTAGGAATTTTTTTGTTTTCTATGCTGCGAACCCTACACGTTCATGATCAAGATCTAATCTATTTGTAATCATGAATGTTGTGTTTACGGGGATCCGATGGATATTGGGATTATTATGTTGGTTTGATTAATGGTTTTATCTTTATGATTCTATCATGGCTATGTTGTTTGTGATCTTGCATGCTCTCTGTTGTTAGTAGCTATCTTGGCCAAGTAGTTTCTAGTGACTCCAAGAGGGGGTATTTATGCTCGATAGTGGGTTCATGCCTCTAGTTTTCTACTAGCTAATCTAAGCATGATAGTAGTAGTGATATTAACTTAGGAAATTCCACTAATGCATCATCTACTAGGATTTCCCATGGCATAGCATACTTAGTAAAAATTCCATCCAAGTCTTACTCAAAACATCACTAATGCATAGTGAAAATAATAGGACAAAAGTATGAAGCACCACTTGCCTTTTTTCTAGAGAATATAAGTTCACTCCTTGATCTTGCAATAGTCACACTCTTCAAATTTCACTACAATTCAATCAAGCAAGCAAATATTCAAACTAGCATTCCAACAATTCATCACATAAAATAAAGAAAACAAAGAAATGTATGCAAGCATGCAAAATATTGTTTTATTTGTAAAAGTGGTTTCTAATAGGTTATAAACATTTTAAAACACCTATTGGTCATTTATAAAAGTGGCAAGCTCATTTGAAAACAAGTTAGTGAAAATGGCCATTCAAAATAATTTTTATTTTGCTAGAGATGATTTAAGTCAAAGTAATATTTCTAGTGTTTGACAAATATATTTTTAAACAAAAATGTTAGTGTTTTAAGGTCAAGTGTTTAATATTAAACCATTTGCAAAAGGTTTCATCTAAAAACCATTTTTAAATCAAAGCATTATTTAATTTTGTTGGAAATGCCTTTAAACAAAGTAATAATTCTCTAGAGTTCACCAAATATATTTTTAAATCCCAAAACTTGGTGTTTAGGGTCAGAGAGTTTAAATCAAGTCATTTTCCAAAGGTTTTACTCAAAAAGCATTTTTAAAACATAAACAACATTTTTATTTAACTAGAAATGCTTTTATTCAAAGATTTATTCCTTAGCATCGCAAAATATACTTTTCAATCTACAAGTTGGTTTTTATGGTCAGTAGGTTCAAAAAAAACCTTTTACAAAAGATTTTACCCTAAAAACATTTTTAGAATAAATTTTATACTCAAAATATGCCTACACATGTTTCTGCAAAAACAATCAATTTTCCAGAAGCAAAATACTAAACAAAGGGCATGGTTGGAAAGTATTGTTTTTTCTGATTCCAATGATATAAAGTTTGCAAAATTTGGACATGTATATTAAAAGTTATGAATTTTATAAAATCAAACATCTAATAGAACATTTCTGTTTTTAAATCGAAACACAGGCCAGGCGTCACGTTTCTACTGGCTGATACCGTTTCGTCTGGATCGGCTAACACAGAGCGTTGGATCTAATGGAAATCGTGCGTCTCAGAGTGCTTGATACCGTTTTAGTTAAGTCATTTATCTACGTCGTGCGATCGTGATCTGACGGCTGATAAGCGGGTGGCCAGAGATGGGCGGCGCTAGCGACGGTTGTGCGGCGGCACGACTCTGCCAGTGGTGGTACATCGAGTACAGGAAGCGCGAGAGAGGGGGAAGGTGCTTACTGTGTTCGCCGCGTCGTGCTGAAGCTCAAGGTGGTCGTTGCAGGTGAAGGGGCGCTCGGAGACGTTGGTAATTCCTCGTCGGAGAAGCTTCTGTCGTCGGGCTCGTCCTGTTATTGACGGGGGCGAGGCTACAGGGCATCAGAAGACAAGCCGATGGTCACGTTAGATGCGTGAGGCAAAGGCAAGTACACGCGCGTGAAAGAGATGGAGAGGGGAGGTCAGGTTTTACCAGGGGGCGTCGCCGGAGTGGAGGCAGACAACGACGACGTTCATGGGTTATGCTTGTCGATGTTTCGGAGCGCGCGTGAGCGAGTGGGTGGTACTAGGAGATGCGTGGGGAGATGGGGAGTGTCCTCGTGGAAACTAGGAGGCAAGGGGTGGTGAGGGACGGCTGGAATTGTCGCCGGAAGGTCGTCGGGGCTGTGGGGTTCACGCGAGGAATTGAGACAGCTTGGTGGCTCCGAGGAAACGAGGACTGAGGGGAAAGATAGAGGAGGGAGAGGCGATTATGGGGGTGCGGTCACGGGCGAGATTAACTCGTGCATTGAAGCGAATTAACGCGAGGAATTCACGACTGAGAACGACAGCGAGGTGAGGAGGGAATTGGTCGCGGGTGGGAGAGACGATGTTGACGTGGCACAGGGTCCACGAGTCAGCGAGGTTGGGGGTAGCTTCGTGTGTGAGAAAAGAGTGGCTCGGGGAGAGAGAGGATCCGGGTGGGCTGGTTACTAGGCCTGGGTCTTGTTGGGCTGGCTGGGCTGCTTCTTTCCCTTTTTTTCTTCTCTGTTTCTTTTTCCTTTTTCTTTTCTGTTTTGTTTTGATTCAAATGATTTAAACTCAATTTGAATTCAGGTTTTTGTCAAACAATTCCTAAACTTTCAGTATATTTTAATATTGTTTAACAAAGTATTTTAAAGTCCAAATTTAGAATATTTCTTTGTATTTTCTTGGGCTTTATTATTTATTTAAATAGACCGTTGTTTTTATTCAAACCATTTATTCAAGCCTTCATTTAAATTCATATTTTTATTAAACCCTTCTAGTAGGTTTATTTATTCATTAATGCAAATAATTCACTTTGAATTATTATTTTAAAATATTTTAATATGATTTAATGTTATTTAAATTGGGCATTTGTCTTTATTCAAATGAAACCAAATATGGTTTTAAACCCTTATAAACTTTATTCAAATAATTCTTTTAAGTTAATTAGATAACTTTTTAATCCACTTAGGTAAATTCCCATTTTTTATTTTCTCATGATTTAATTAATCATTTCTATTAGGGATTTTGTCTTCCATTTAAATAATTTGAATATGATTTAAATCCCATATACTTTTATTTGAATATTCTTTATCCTTTTATTTTATTTGGATTTGGATTAACTTTATTCCATTTGCTTATGGATTTGGTCTAGGTTTAATTTGGCTTTTAAATATTCCTTATTTATTTCTTTCTTTCTTTGTCTTATGAAATCCATATCTTTTTATTTAAAGATTCAATATTGGTGATTCCAATTTGTATAACTTTATTTAATATTTGTTTATGCTTTTAAACCTCTTTAGGATTATTTTTCTCACAATTTGGTATGGACTTTAGATAGAATCTTTATCAGCTTTGGAAATTATTTCCTTTTATCTTATTAAATTTATAAGTTTTTATCTATGGCTCCAAATTAAATGAAATCAATTTCTACGGTTTTATAATATTTTTGTTTATCATTTTTGATCATCTATAAATGTTTGTTGTTAAATTTTTATATGAATCAAATACATAGTCTTAGAGGTATCTTGGAGTTGATTTTCTTCCATTAGGGTTTTAGGGTTTTGGTTTATTTTCCCAAGTTTAAATTTCAAGATACATTCATTGATGTATGAATTTCACTTGATTGAAATTTATTGGATTCCATTTTATTCAAAGTCTATTCAAGATGGGTTTTGATGTTTCCATTCGGAAACAAAATGTTTCTTTTCACCCTAAATTTCAACAACTGTTTATTTATTTTTTTCACATTTCAAAATTTGGAAAATTTTGGGATGTGACAGGCTACCACCCTTAAAATAAATCTCGTCCCGAGATTTGGGAAGGCTAGAGGTTACAAGTTGGCTTCAAGGCAACTAGGGTACTACCACCCTTAAAAAGGTTTTCAACTAGATTACATCTTGGCTTACTTGGGATCTTGATGTATCTTCTCTGGGAACTTGTTTGCATAATGGCCTAGCTCTTTGCATTTGAAACACATCACTTGGCTAATATCCTTCTTTTCCTTTGGTATCATTGCCTCTTGGTTCTTCTTCTTTTCTGGGCAATCACTGGCATAGTGTCCCATTTCTTTGCAATTGTAACATTGCACTTGGATTTTGTCCTTCTTCTTCTTTTTAGGTATCTCCAAAGCTAGGAGTTCTTCTAGTTCATGTTCTTCATATCTCACCTCAAAGGTGGGAAATCTTTCTCTCTTCTTGGGGAAGTTACTAGAGGTATGACCTTCTTCTCCACAAGAGTAGCAACACTTTGTGGTCACTTTGGATATGGCTTTATGAGGCATGATTTTGACTTTTCCTTCATCCTTCTTGGTAGAAGTTGTTCCCTTATGGAGGTTTCCAAAAATTTGATGCATTCCATCTTGCTTCATTTGTTGAACTATAGGATAGATGGGGCATTGGATAGGGACATGATCATTTCCTTCACATAGGAAACAAGTAACTTGAGATGTGGGGAATTGTTTAGTTGGATGTTTCTCTTCACAATTAGGGCATTGATCCTTATGCTCTTTAGAAGTGTGTTCCATGTCTCAACAAATATTGCAAACTTGAGTTCCTTCTATAATATCATCATTGATATCATTGTTGTCACAATCTCCTTGGGAAGAGTTGCTTATCATGTTGATCATTTGATTGATCATCCTTTGCAACAATTGAGATTGGGGTTCCAAAAACTTTTGCATGGTTAGGTCTAACTCATTGTTGTTGGCTAAAAACTGAGTTGTCACTTGATTCAATTGGGCTTGGGTTGTTATAAGTTGTTCTCTCATGTGCATATCTTGGTTGATGTTGTTGTCACCATACTTGATGTTGGAGTCTCTTGGAGAAGTCATCTATTTGGGTTGGATTGGGATTAGAATAGGCAAAGATTTCTAGGGAAGAAGTCTAATCACACACAACAATTCAAACAAGCAATGTGTAAGCAATCACAATCAAACATTCCACTCAAACAACAAGGTTCAAGCACATTTTTAAGTAACAAAATATTTTTCCTACACCACATAAGTTGGTGTCATTAAACTAATCACTAGTATGGTGGTCCAACTATATGGTTCACTTGAGATTATTCCATTCTTCTTAGTTGTTTCTTCTTGAATGAGATCATGGCTTCCTTGAAAAAATTCTTGTATTTTGGTCACTAAGCTTCAAAGGTGATGATGGTTCCTTCTAGGTTGTGTTTCCTTATTCTTCAAGTCTTGAGTAATAATCTTGTCTCACTTGTAGTCCTTAGTGATGTCCAAGTTGAAGTCCTTGGTGAAACCAAAGTTGAAATCATTGGTGATGTTGAAGTTGAAGTCATTTGAGTTGGTGAAGTCATTTGCTCATGTTGAAGTCTTTGCTCATGGTGGAGGCTTTGTCCATCAAGTTTGAAAAGAGGGGAGATGTAGAATTAAAACCAAAAAGGTTGAGGAAAAGGTTTTACAAGATTGTTTGTAAATAAGTTTTGAACAAATACAACTCCTATTTTTCTAAGGGGTTTTGTCCAATCCTAGGGTTACAATCCTACAGGCAACACAGTGCTCTGATACCATCTGTAGAGGTCCCAACCTTTAATAAGGTAGAGATCCCTGTGTTTACAATGCTAGTACCTGGATCAATAGCTAGCATCCACAGTTTAAGATGTAATATCAAGAAACAAAGGTCATAATACCACTTTATAACCAGGAATAAAATAATACATTACATCTTACATAGCTCATTTGGCTATCTCATTACAATGCAACAGAAAATAACTATATAGCATGGAGTCCTTCATCTTCAAAGTGCCACCGGCAATCATGTTGGTTGTATACTTGTAATCCTAATCAACACACTTCACTAACATCAAACAAACCTGCAACATAATAAGTTACAGCCACAAGGTTCAATACATTTGAATTGTATTGGCAAGTAATATTATGGTTGAATAGTGGTATATATCATCTATATGCATTTGGCTAAGTGGATCTTAGGCTTGCTTTGCTTAAAATAGATTTCCTTAACATTTGAAAACACTAAGTTTTTGTTTGTCAAAATCACCCAAGGCATCTACCAAAAGAAATTGGTGATCCTTTAACCCTTATTCAACCACAAGTTTTTAATTTAGAAATTGGGTTGAGGAGATTCTTGATAGCTTCCATGTCTTGATGCTCAAATTGTCCATTGTCAGGGACACGGCTAAGTACTTAGATTTTAATCTCTCGAGAGGTGGTGCACTTTCCCCACAAGACTCGAAATGCATCGAAACAAGATCTTTTAGAAGCCTTCCCTTAGACCAAAATGGACGTGTTCCCAAACCTATCAGCCCCTACCACCAACTATCCATCTGGCTAAGTTATTGCAACCTGTATGATCCAGACAGAGCCCATAATGCCATGTGGCTGCACTTGAAGCTTCTCAAAATTTGACATCTCAAATCTCTTTGTTCCTGGGTGGCTTTCCATAAGTGAGATACACTAGGGTAAGCCATAAATATTGGGCCCTGTGTAACCACTCAACATAACCCATTCTTTCCATTCCACCCAGGTGATTCATTCACATAGTTGTTTTATTAAACAAAACACAAGTCAATGACTTAGAAATATTTCATAGCATGAATATAATCCACCCTTGTTTTCTACTAGCTAAGCTAAGCATGTGTCAACACCCAGATTTTTAATCCCAGATGCCTGTTATGCCATACATCGCAATCCCAGGATTACCATTTTTGCGAGACATAAAAGAATTGGATACCACAGTACATCATCCATTACAAACCATACATAAGGTCTTACACAAATAAGGATCTCATGATCCAATTCTTAATACAACTCAAGCAGCGGAAATACGTAATAATAAAGGTAGCGTAGGCGAAGCTCCATCTTCGGGGTCACAGGCAATGCTGACGATGGGAGATGATCCTAGTTGTCGTAACCTTCCTAGGGTCCATCATCCTGGTACTCTTCTTCATAGTCTGGCCACGGGAATAGCCAGGGACAAAGCCATGAGTACTCTTTAAGTACTCGCAAACTAATACTAACAAGTGAAGGGTTTTTTTTGTAGTAGGACACTAAGCTCTAGGGTTGTTTTGCAAAAAGCCAGATTTACCTCTACTAAGCTCAGAAGCAAAGAAATCTAGTCAAATTTTTATAACACCTATGTGGGAACTTGAATTTCATATCACAACTCTGTTGTGGTCAAGTCAAGTTCTCAATTTAGTTCACAAGTCATTTTGAAAACATCTGACGGGGGAACAGTATGGCCACTCCAACTGTCCATAACCGCGGACGCGGCTATTCGAATAGTTTGACACTCTACAGAGATTGTACACTTTCACCACAACATTCGATAGATCTGTCAGGAACAAATCCTGAATTCACCATACTCAGTATGCGGATAATCAATCCTAACCTTTCAATTACACGCCCTAGTATAGGCACCTCTCCTATGAGTTTGGCCTCCCAACCATGACCAACTGTCATCTTGGGTACTGCACAGGTGGACAATCTTCACAAGGTAGCCTCAGCTCAGACCTTGGCCGTGAGGGAACCCATACTAAAGTATATAAGTTTCCAGTCAAGCCCTACCCAATCTTCGGGGTATTGTGGTTGTACGGTAAAATTGGAATGGTATCGCATCCAGACAACCATCAGTTTTATAAAGGGCTAAGACTCATGCCTTAACATTTTCATCACCAAAATCATCTGGTGTTCGGAAACACATGTCAAAACATCTCAGTAGAATGATCCATCATTCCAAGGTTTTCATAACCATTTTCCACCAAGTATTCCCATCTAAAGTTGATCAAGTTTAATGCTTAGCACTAGCATCTACAAGTGAGGTGAGTACTAATGAGGGGTGATAAACTAGTGGAGTTTTAACTAAGTTCAAATCTCATGCCTTAGGATGACATCAAGATTATCTAGCTTAGGCCAAATTTTATGCTCTTTATGCAACCTTCAGTTATCTTCCTAGAATCTACAAGTCACTTAAATAGACTCTAAGCAATAGCTCTGATAAAGAAAACAAAGTATAAAGCTTGCAAGTAAAACTAGGATTGGGTTAACAAGTGGGTATAACCACATATGCTTAAGGCATATAGTTGGCATAGTAAGGCTTGCTAAAGGGGAACATCTTGCAAGTGTTAGCATTCTCAATCAACTAGTAGTATTAGGCTTGCCTTGTGCAGAGCAGTGGATGAAGTTCTCCTCGGCTTCTTCTTCATAGTATCCTCCTTCCTCCTCGTATCCTTGGTCGGTACTAGCGTCTATAAATAAATACGAGGTACACAATCACCAAACAATACTTAACTACTTTCAATCATCACACACAAGGGTTCTATAGATGATCTAACATCATCCCTAATATTACAAGATTAAAGCATTTGGCTTATTGATTTTATTTTTAGAAAAGTAATTTCTACTCATTGAAAAACTACTTAAGATTTAATATTCTCCAAACCAAACATGGGATCATGTTGACACATGTCATCACCACATATTTCAGTACATGGGAATGTGATTTAAAGTGGTGTCACAATTTAATAAGGTTTAACCCTTTTATTTTAATTAAATAAAGTTACTAGAAATGCCTATGTGGCATACTTTTATTAATTGAACATTATTTTTGTAAATAAACCCATATATTTTTATATATTCTGAAAGGTATGGTAAAATGTGATTTTTGAGAGTTGGAATCAACTCAAAAGCTATTATGGTATACATTTGAAAAAAAATTGAATGCAGAAAAGCTTCTGCCTTGTTATTTTTACCAAGGGTGATCTACAGATCCAAATGATTTGAATCCAACGGGCTTGGATTAAGCATTTCAATACCTTTCAAAAAAATTTGGTTTCATTCAATTTGGTTCACTGAATCAATCTGGGTTGATTTTTGAAACTAGGTACAGAACTGTGTTTGAATGAAAATAGAGAAATCTAAATTCAAACGAGTGGGCTGCGTGGGAAGGGGAAATGGGCCGGCCCAGTGTCACTCCGCGGCGCAGGGCGCAACTGACAGGGCGGGTCTACTGGTCAGCGACTCATTAAACGCGAAGCGGTACGGGGCGATGTGGTGCGTTGGATTAGAAGTAAGATCAATGGCTGAGGGTCGTCGTCAACGATGAACTAGTCACCGACGAGCTCGAACCCTAGCGGCTCGGTGGGGGTGCATAGGGGGCATACCGGGGCTCCAGAGACGATGGCAAGGCAGGCAAAAGACGAAGTCGGTGATGGCGAACTCAGGGGTGGTTGCGGCAGCTCTCGGGGTGGACGAAATCGACGGCGCCCTTCTTCTCCAGAGGCGGCCTACTCCGGCGCAATTCCGGCGATGCGCTTCTCGCCTTGATCTGGCTACAAGGTGGAACGATCAGTGAGGTGAGGGGAGTGAGATGGTGTGCTTCAATCGGCTGGGGGTGGCCTCCTTTTATAGGCCTGACGGCGAGACCGAACAGGATGGGCAGGCGACGGTGGTGACACGGCTACGGGCAGCTAGAGGCATGGCCGAGGGTGGCGATCGATCGGTGGTCTCCTGGCGATTCTCTAAGGTTTAAATGCACTTGTAGGGGCGGTGGCAAACGGTCGGGAACGCTCGATGCTCTGCAAGGCAGAGGCGGCAAACTATGCAGCGAGCGGTGGCTACGGGGTACGGGCGGTGAAATGGGCATGTCTGGCGGTCTCCTGGGACGGTGGGGAGCATGCTGGATGGCAGCGAGGGCTCAAGGTGGTCGGGTTACGTGGGAACGGTGCGTGCTCTGTGGTGCGCGTCGGCATGGTCGACAGCGGCACGGGCGCGGCGTTCCTGGCGGTTCTGGTTGCTGTTCTTGAGCTAGGTCTGGCCGAGAGGGGGCGGTGAGGCATGGGCTACCTCCTAGAAAAGGTTGGCATGGCTAGTTCTTCTCCTAGCTTGCTGTCCACACTAGGGTGACATGGGTGCTCTCGGCCTGTTCACCATTGATGATGTTGGCAAGCTTACAGTGGGGCTAGGGCTTAGTTAAGGTTGCTAGATGATCTACTAAGGGTGCTGTGAGCTAGAGAGGGAACCAGTTAGGCCAGAATCACTACACACTATAGTGTTTTGATTTTGTTTGATTTGCATCTGCAAGGTGTTTGATGAAATGGCCGCATGAACTCAAGTTTTGAATTTTGAAAAGATTTTTGGTGGGTGTGCTAGGCATGTGCTGGTGAGTCTGTGGATGCTTGGGTTTTGAAAATTCAGCTTGTTTGAGTGGTTTTTGAAAAAGTGGGATCTTCCCATATGATATAGATTCAATTTTAAACTGTCATTTAAATTATGCATTTGAATGTTTTTGGATGATCACAAAGTGGGCCTTGGTACCTTATTATGAGTACTATCAAGGGGTGCAAAGATCCAAACAAGTTTCTGTTAGGTTTTGAAAGTTAGAGATAGACAAAGTAGGCATGGGAGTTAAATTGGCCAAAGTGACCATTCACTCATTTTGTTTGTTTTGATTTGTTTGTCTTTGGGAAAAGTGTGGGGATTGTTTAGATGATGTTTATTTCACCTAAGAATCCTTTTACAAGCAAAGAAACACACAAGCATGGCAATTCAAAAGAATCCAACTTGAAATGCTTACACATATGCATGCTTTCATATTTTTAATTTGGGAAAGTTTTTGTTAACCCTAATTTTGATGATTAGAGTTTGATGATCCAAGTTTAATATTTTTGGGATGTTACAAACCTTCCCCCTTAAACAAAATCTCGTCCCGAGATTTGAAAAAGGATGAAAAAGATTACCTAAGATTTGAAGAGATCGGGAAACTCCGTCCTGATGTGATCTTCGCGCTCCCAGGTAGCTTCCTCTTCTGTGTGGTTGCTCCACTGAATCTTGAGAAATTTGATGCTTCGGGTTGTGGTAGTTCTTAAAGCTTCTTCCAAAATACGGATGGGTACTTCGGGATAGGTCAGGTCATCGTTGATCTCTATGGTCCGGTGATCGATATTCTTGAACACTTCAGTCTTGTCTGGAACTTCGAGGCACTTGCGAAGTAATGAGATATGGAACACATTGTGCACGACTGACATCTCTTCGGGTAGTTCCAATTGATACAACACTTCTCCTCGATGATTCAAAATCTTGAAGGGTCCGATATATCTGGGAGCTAACTTTCCTTTGAGTTGCAAACGCTGCATTCCTTTCAATGGCGACACTTTCAGATACACAAAATCTCCTATGTTGAAGGCGAGGTCTCGACGTCTCTTGTCGGCGTAACTCTTCTGTCTGGACTGGGCTGTCTTGAGGTGCTCACGAATCTTGTGAACCTTCTCTTCTGCTTCTCGTAGGATGTCAGGTCCGAAAATCTGACTCTCTCCTACTTTCAAACAGTTGAAAGGGGTGCGGCACTTCCTTCCATACATGAATTCAAATGGGGCCATTTGCAAACTAGTTTGATAACTGTTGTTGTATGAAAAATCTGCAAACGGCAGACAGTCTTCCCACTTAGATCCATATTCTAACACACATGCTCTCAGCATATCTTCAAGTATTTGATTTACTCGCTCTGTTTGTCCATCGGTCTGAGGGTGATACGCGGTACTGAAATCTAGGAGGGTTCCTAAACCTTCTTGGACTTTCTTCCAGAATCTCAAGGTAAACTGAGTTCCTCGATCTGATACGATGTTCTTGGGGACTCCATGCAAACTAATGATTCTAGCGATGTATAACTCCGCTAGCTTCGAACTCTGATATGTGGTCTTGACGGGTAAGAAATGGGCGACTTTGGACAATATGTCCACTATGACCCAGATAGAGTCATTTCCCCTACTAGAAGTAGGCAATCCGGTGATAAAGTCCATTCCAACGGAATCCCATTTCCATTCCGGAATCTGCAATGGTTGCAACAATCCAGCGGGTCTTTGATGTCCTGCCTTGACTCGCTGACATATATCACACTTGGCGATATAGCTTCCGATTTCTCTCTTCATCTTATGCCACCAAAATTGCTCTTTTAAATCCTGATACATCTTCATTCCTCCGGGGTGGATAGAATAAAGAGTATCATGAGCTTCCTTCAGAATAACTTCTTTTAACTCAGAATCTGTTGGTACACAAAGGTGTCCTTTGTACCACAGAACTCCTTCTTCGTCTTCGGTGAATCCGGGTACTTTTCCTGTACCAATACGACGCTTGATTCCGTCGATACTAGCATTTCCTTTCTACGCCTCCTTGATCTGGCTGATCAAAGTGGGTTGAAGTTCTATGCTAGCCAAAAATCCTTCACTCACTAATTCCATTCGAAAATCCTCCATCTCTTTGTGCAAGCTTGGTTGCTCCTTCAAAATCATGGAGTTTAAGCGGCACGGCAATCTGCTAAGGGCATCCGCTACCACATTGGCCTTACCAGGGTGATAGTGAATGTCTAGGTCATAATCCTTGATTAGCTCAATCCATCTTCTCTGCCTCATATTCAGCTCCTTCTGAGTGAATATATACTTCAGGCTCTTGTGATCCAAATAAATCTCACAACAATTTCCCATTAGGTAATGCCTCCATGTCTTCAGGGCTAGAACTACAGCCGCGAGTTCGAGGTCATGGGTGGGGTAATTTTTCTCATGTTGTTTCAGTTGTCGAGATAGATACGATATGACTTTGCCTTCCTCCATTAGCACACATCCGAGACCGATCTTGGATGCATCACAATACACGTCGAAGGGCTTCGTGATATCCGACATGATTAAGATTGGGGTTGAAATCAATCTCCTTTTGTGTTCTTGAAAACTCGCTTCACATTTGTCTGTCCATTCAAACTTCTTGTCCTTCTTTAGCAATTGGGTCATGGGTCGGGCGATACTCAAGAATCCTTCTACGAACTTGCGGTACTATCCCGCCAATCCGAGAAATGCACGAACTTGGGTTTGAGTGGTTGGGGCTTGCCAATCTTCTACATATTTCACCTTTGCAGGGTCAACGACAATTCCTCCGGCTGATACAATGTGGCCGAGTAATCCTACCTCCTGTAACCATAATTCACACTTGCTAAACTTGGCATATAACTGATGCTCTCTAAGGGTTCCAAGAATGGTCCTTAGGTGTAGCTCATGTTCTTCTTCCGATTTGGAATAAATTAGAATGTCATCATTGAAAACAACGACAAACTTATCCAGGAAGTCCATAAAAATATTATTCATGATATTCATGAAATAAGCGGGGGCATTGGTTAATCCAAAAGACATGATAGTATACTCGTATAATCCATAACGGGTGGTAAAGACAGTCTTGGGAATATCCTCTACGTGAATCTTGAGTTGATGATAACCAGTTCTAAGATCAATCTTAGAAAACACTTTGGCACCGGTCAACTGATCAAACAAATCTTCTATCTTGGGCAAGGGGTACTTGTTCTTGATGGTGACATCATTCAACTTCCGGTAATCCGTACACAAACAGTTACCTCCATCTTTCTTATCCACAAATAAGATGGGTGATCTCCATGGTGACGTACTTGGTTGAATCAATCCAATTTCCAACATGGCATCCAGTTGCTTCTTCAGTTCTTCTAGTTCAGAGTTCATACTATAGGGTCTTTGGGCTATGGGTCCGGTTCCGGGGATTAGTTCAATGATAAACTCGATATCCCGATCTGGGGGCATACCGGGCAAAACATCTAGAAATACATCGGGGTACTCACAGACTATCCGGACTTGGTCAAGGGTAGGTTGGGCTATACACTTGTTGCACTTGAATTGACGCGGTAAGGTTTCAAATATATGCTCGACTGGTATTCCGGCTGTACTGGTCATGGTTATGGCTTTCTTGGCACAGTCAATCAATCCTTTATGTTTGGACATCCAATCCATTCCTAGTACTACTTCCAACCCTTTAGTTCCGAGTACTATTAGATTGGCATAAAAATCTATGCCATGGATTCGCATAGGGACGACTTTGCAAATTTGCCTAGCTTTGGTGGTTGAACCGGGGATTTGAACAATCATGACATGCTTCAGTTTGGTTGGTTGAATTAGCAGAAAACATACCCAGTACGACGTCTGGTGCTTCCTGAGCTTCTTCAGCATGCATGGGAAAAAGACGGCCGTTGCGCTTGAGTGAATTCCCTGGGGCAAACCTTCTTCCTGGCTGAACACGACGCTGCTGCTGCGCTGGGGCATTTGCATTGGGGGCTGCGACATTCTTCTTGTTGGGGCACTCGTTGGAGTAGTGACCCTTATTTCCACAGTCATAACAAGTCACTTGCGACTTGTCCTTTGCTGCAACAGGCACAACATTGCTTCCAGTCCTCGGGGTAATGTTGGTGTTGGTGGCAGCATTGTTGTTGTTGAACTTGGATGGTGCACGGTTGAAATTTTTAGAGTTTCCGGGGTTGTTGTGATTTCCTTCGGGCCTAGGGTTTCCATGGTTGGGATAGGTCGGACGGTTCATCGGGGGTCTGTTGGTTCTCGGGGCAAATCCTGGAGATGGGTTAGGGCGATACTTTGGGGTCTGATGGGTTCCTGGCTGATGCATCATGCGACGCTTGCGGTTCTCATTGGCTTGGTTGATCTTTCCTTCCATCTGGAAGGCAGAGTCGACAAGGGCTTCAATATCCGCAAAGGGGATATTGACTAACACAATCTGCATCTCATCGTGCAGATCATTCAGGAATCTCTCTTTCTTCTTGGCTTCAGTGTCGATCTCATCCAGGGCATACCTAGCTAATGAATAGAATTTGTCACGGTATTCCACTACGGTCATCCTTCCTTGCTTTAGTTCTCTGAACTCATCTCTCATTCTCTTGATCAAACCCGGTGGCACATGGGTTCTGCTGAACTTCACCTTGAATTCCTCCCAGGTCATCATCTGTCCTCCGGTCATTGCATGAACGCTGTTCCACCATGCTCTTGCATCTCCGGCTAGATAGTGGGTGGCGAACAGAACTTTATCGTTGGCTTCCACTCCTGCGACTTCTAGGTTATTTTCCATGGTTTGCAGCCAATCGTCGGAATCTAGGGGATCTTCCGATTTAGTGAAAACAGGTGGGTTGGTGTTCTGGAAATTCTTGAGCTTATATCCATGGTTGTCCTGATTTCCTTGGCCTTGGTTGTTGTGGGCTAGCTAGGCTATCTGCTGTAGGGTAGCTAGATTGGCTTGACGTTCGGCTCTTTCAGCTTCGCGATCAGAAACCAACATTTACAGGATCTACAACATCGGGTACGGGGATGAACCACTTCCTCCACGTGGCATCTGAAGATTGAGATAGATCATGAGAAAAGAGGGAAATTTCTAAGGTTTCGGGACTTTGAAATTTTTTAAAAGTTTGACTCAGATTTTCTAGCAACTTGATTTTCATTCATTCATTCATAGCACACAATACAAACACACACCACAACAAAGGTAAACAGATGGTTTTAAGAACCATTCTGGAATCTACGATACAGTGGGACCGAATACAACTCACTATGCTAGTGCTCAACTACTACTACTCCTTGGAGTCAGTGTAGTCGTCATCCTCATCATCCTCATCGTCATCGATGAAGGCGAAACCCTCCTCATCGGTGAAGAAGTCCATAGCCTGATCCTCCAGAAAATCATCATCATCGCTGAGATAGGAGTAGGGGTCTCCACGAAGATCCTCTCCGGCATCCTCCCTTTCTTCCAACTGCATGTCTCTCTCGTGGATGGTCTCCTCTAAGTCCGAGATACAATGGCAAAGACGGGCAATGATGCGATCCTTCTTATCGAGATGACGGCGGCGAGACTTGCGATCCTTTGCTAGCATGGCGATGGTCTGATCCTTCGTCTTAATGATGGCGGACTTGTTGTTGGAGTAGTCACGGCAATTGTCCAATTCTTGCTGGCGGTCGTACATCATGAAGCTAAGGTGGTCCAACTGAGTCTTCAGCTCGGGGTGGTATGGGGCTTCCAGTGGCTGTCCATTAGCATCACGCCTTTGGCAAAACTCAAAGCGGGTACCCTTGATCTGGTTGATACTCTGCCCACACAGACGGGCAAGAGCTTCCTGCATGGCCCTGGCAAGTCCATCGAGCCAGTTGTTCTCTCTTAAGGTGAACTGAATTCCCTCAGCAGTGGGAGGTTCAATCTTTCCTCGGAGACTTGCAACAATTAGCCACTGCAGATCTTCTCCTCCTTGATCATTGAGTTGAGCTCCGAAGAACTCGGGGTGCGGACGCTCCAGAAGTTCCGAAAGCTGGTCCAAATCCCTCTCAAAGATAAGGTCTCCTCCATTCCCCAACTGATAAAACTTGCTGTACTTCATGTCCATCTATAAGAATATAGGATGAGTAAGTTAGTAGAGTGATCAAGTGTGTCAAATTTTATGTATTTTGCAAGAGTTTTTGAGGAACATGAATTTTTATGAAAGAATCAAGGTGATAAGAATGGGAATAAGTTTTTGTAAATATTTGCTTTCTTTGGTTTTTGAAACCAAGTTTTTCATTCAAACGTCCAGTCTAACTAGGGTCTCCTATGGTCAGGATGGCTCTGATACCAACTTGTTAACACCCGAATTTTTAATCCCAGATGCCTGTTATGCCATACATCGCAATCCTAGGATTACCATTTTTGCGAGACATAACAGAATTGGATACCACAGTACATCATCCATTACAAACCATACATAAGGTCTTACACAAATAAGGATCTCATGATCCAGTTCTTAATACAACTCAAGCAGCGGAAATACGTAATAATAAAGGTAGCGTAGGTGAAGCTCCATCTTCGGGGTCACAGGCAATGCTGACGATGGGAGATGATCCTAGTTGTCATAACCTTTCTGGGGTCCATCATCTTGGTACTCTTCTTCATAGTCTGGCCACGGGAATAGCCAGGGACAAAGCCATGAGTACTCTTTAAGTACTCGCAAACTAATACTAACAAGTGAAGGGGGTTTTTGTAGTAGGACACTAAGCTCTAGGGTTGTTTTGCAAAAAGCCAGATTTACCTCTACTAAGTTCAGAAGCAAAGAAAGCTAGTCAAATTTTTATAACACCTACGTGGGAACTTGAATTTCATATCACAACTCTGTTGTGGTCAAGTCAAGTTCTCAATTTAGTTTAGAAGTCATTTTGAAAACATCTGACGGGGGAACAGTATGGCCACTCCAACTGTCCATAACCGCGGACGCGGCTATTCGAATAGTTTGACACTCTGCAGAGATTGTACACTTTCACCACAACATTCGATAGATCCGTCAGGAACAAATCCTAAATTCACCATACTCAATATGCGGATAATCAATCCTAACCTTTCAATTACACGCCCTAGTATAGGAACCTCTCCTGTGAGTTTGGCCTCCCAACCATGACCAACTGTCATCTTGGGTACTGCACAGGTGGACAATCTTCACAAGGTAGCCTCATCTCAGACCTTGGCCGTGAGGGAACCCATACTAAAGTATATAAGTTTCCAGTCAAGCCCTACCAATCTTCGGGTATTGTGGTTGTACGGTAAAATTGGAATGGTATCGCATCCAGACAACACTACTAGGAAACTGGCTGTCTGTGGCGCACATGGAATGACCATCCGTGGCGCACTAGCCGTGCGCCACTAGCCTTGCGCTACGGCTATCTCCTAGCCGTGGCGCACTGCCTAGTGCGCCACGGTTGTGTCGAGATAGGCGTAGTGCACCTGCTAGTGTGCCACGGCTATGTGGGCAGGTGCGCTACGCGTAGGATCTTCTGTGGCGCACTTCCCAGTGCGCCACTAAGCTTCTGAGGTGCGCTTTAGGTGTAGTGCGCCACAAAAGGTAGGTCATGTGCGCCACAGGTATTTTTTTGTTTTTTTAATTTTCGAGCCAAATTATATACAATATTACAGGCAGATATACACACACAGATACAAGATATACAATTATATATATAAATACACAATTTGAAAAACAAGATTGAAACAGATACATATAGATAAGTCTCATACATGAATACATAGTATAAGTTTGTAAGATCCCTCCTTTACAAAGGAAAAGGATCCCTGTGATTGCAATGCTAGTCCCTGGATCAATGCTAGCATCCACAGTTTAAGATGAAGTACAGAGAAACAAAGGTCATTATTACAGTCATTCTAGAGACAAACATAGTCATTACAACTCCATGGCCACAAGCCTAGTACAAGAGTTTAAATAAGTAAATAGATAAATAAGTCTTCATCTTCATGTGCCACAGGCAAACATGTTGAGTGTAGACTCATGACTCCTAATCATCATCGGAATAACCTGCAACATCACAAGTTACAGCCATAGTGGGTCAATACATTGGAATAGTATTGGCAAGTGATAGCTTAGTAGAATATTGGTGGACTAGATACTATATGCAATTTGGCTAAGTGTAGCTTAGGCTTGCTTTGCTCAAAATAGGTTTTGCCTATTAGTTGAAAACACTAAGTTTTTCTTTGTTAAAAACTTTTCCCAAGGAACCTCCAATAGACATTGGGGTCCTTCACCCTTATTCAACCACAAGTTTTACTTAGAAATTGGGATGAGAAGATTCTTGATAGCTTCCATGTCTTGATGCTCAAGTTGTCCAATACCATGGACATGGCTAAGTACTTAGATTCTTTCATCTGCAGAGGTTGTGCACTTTCCCCACCAGACTTGATTTTCACCAAGACAGGACCTTTCAGGAGCCTTCCCTTAGACCAAATGGACGCGTTCCAACCTATCATCCCACTACCACCAACTGTCCAAATGGCTAAGTTATTGCAACCTATGTGATCCAGGCAGACCCATATTGCCAAGTGGCTGCACTAGAAGCTTCTTAACATTTGGCCTCTCAAATCCCTTTGTTCCTGGGTGGCTTTCCACAAGTGAGATACACAAGGTAAACCATAGAAATGGGCCTTGTGTAACCACTCAACATAAACCAATCCTTCCATTCCACCCAGGTGTTTCATTCACTTAGTTGTTTTATTAAGCAAAACACAAGTCCAAAGACTTAGAAATATTTTATCATAGCATGAATAGTTTCACCACCCTTGGTTGCTACTAGCTAGGCTAAGCATGGCATAGATAACATCTTACTTAGAAATTTCTAGCAATTCTACAACTACTAGGATTTCCCAAGCATAGCATATAAGACCAAAATTTATCCGTGCAAGTCTAGCAAAATATTTCTAATGCATATTTGAAAAACATAGGAATAAAGTCATGAAGCACCACTTGCCTTGGTAGTTTGGAGAGTAGCTACACTCCTCACAATCACAATCACTATTTGCACCAAAATCTACACATAAAATCATAGCAACAAATCACATACAAAATAAACACAAGAAAAAATATATGGATGCATGCAATATGATATGTGATAATTTTCTAAACTCAACAAGACAAGTGCACAACACTGGTTCATAAACAAGTTCAAAACTTGCCAAACAACCTTTTTTTTGAACATTAAAACATTTCTCAAATAATTAATATACACAAAATAGGCCTACACATGTTTCTGTAAATAAAACCATTTTAACAGAAGCAAAATATTAAACACATTGCATATATGGAAAGGTCTTTCTCTCCTGATTCCATTGATATAAAAATCATCAAATTTGGATGTGGAAAACAAAAGTTATGATTAAAACAAGTTTAAACATCTAATAGATTCAAATCAGAAATTTAAAACAAACTAACAGACACACGGCGCAATCCTATTGGTTGGTACCGCTTCGCACCGGATCGCGTCTGTGAGCCGTCAGATCTAACTAAAACGCGCGGCCCAGATCTAAACTTACCGTTTCGCCTAGGATCTATCGTATCCACTGGATCTAGATCTAACGATCCTAAGCATCTGACCATCAAGTGGCGGCGCTAGCGGCGGCGACAGGCGGCGGCGCTCTCTGTCAGTGGCGGATCCGGTGAACTAGGTCGCCCGGGGAGGTGGGAGGATGCTCACCAGATTCGCCGCAACGAGGAGATGCTCAACGCGTGCTTGGTTGGCGAAGGGGCGTGCTGCAGTGGCCGTGGGAGCTCGTCGGAGTAGAGGACAACGTCGGGCTTGGGTGGACGGCGACGTTCTGGTCTGCCCTAACACAAACGGAGGGCATCAGCGGGTGCGAATGGATTCACAATAATCATAGCATAGATAGACGGGGGCACCAACCCCAACTCTTGCTCGATACAATCCCCTTGTTTTGGGAGTGTCAAATGAGATAGTTGACACCGAATTGACACCGAACGGTAGACCCGACGCGACTTACGGATAAGCCAACGTTAATAGCTGGTCTAATTCCGCGATAAAAGAGCTCTGTTTCCAAACAGATTTGTCCATCTGTAATGGAGATCACATTGGTGGGGATATAGGCCGATACGTCTCCAGCTTGTGTTTCAATCACGGGTAATGCAGTCAAAAAGGAAAAGAAAAGACAGGAAAAGAAAGGAAAACACTACATAAAAAGGAACAAGGGAAAGAATAGAATTAAAAGCTAACGAACAAGGGTAAGCCTCTCTCCGTTTTATTTAGTCTTACGCTCCCGAGCCTACCCCCCGCTCGAATCAGTCCACTTAAAGATATATCTTCTTCCTATTACGGCCTCCCAAGTGATTCCAAGAGCCGAACGAGAATGAATACCACACAGAAGAGTCAAGACCGGGCTCCCTAATAGAATGTTTAACCGATCCATTCCGGATCGATCGAATTGGTACGGAAGTTGTAACATGGGAAAAGCACAGAAAACACGACTTATTTGAATAACCCGGTGACCTACCAATTGTAGAAGTAGGATTTTTGGCAAGCAATAAGCACTTAAATAATACAATTCGAGTGTACCAGATTCTTTATCATTTCGAGGAAAAGGTTCGGGAGGAAAGGGAAACAATAGTTGTTTTCGTAGTTCAGTTGGCCTTCCTAATCTGCGAGTAAGGGGCAACCTTTTTGATCTCGTTTTCTTCGATCAGACTCATTAGTGCAAACAATGCAATAGCTTCGGTATCGGTAAGAGCAAAGCCCAAAATGGCATAACCAAATAATTGTTTAGCTAATGATGGATGCCACATGTTCCAATTATTAAGGAAATGAATGACCAAATATACCGAAGGCTTCTTAGTCATTCTTTTCCGATCCTTACTCTTCTTGTTATTGTTCCTTTTCACCCCCAAGATTGGGGGCCGGCGGGTTGATGAAACGAACGGAGCGCATCGATCAGGCGAACAGGTTAGTGTTAAAGGGAAGGCACGGGGCGGTCGGCTTTTACCTTAATCACTCGCCGGAGTTGGAGATGGCGTCGGGAACTTGCGGTGCTTGTTGGAGTCGACGACCTGGGGCAGTACAGGATGAACTAAGGGTGTCAGTAGGAGCGCAAGGAAGTTGCGGAGAAGTCCGCATGAACCAGAGAGGAAGGCGCGCACGGAGCTCACCAGGATTGGTCGCCGGAGTGGGCTCTGTCTGCGGCGAGGTAAGGCCAAATACTGGCAGCCTGGAGGCGCTTCGAGCTATCTTTGTTGGGGGAAATGGTCATGAGGGGGAGAGGTTTAAGTAGCCAGGAGGGGCGAGGGAATTACGCTGCAGATCAATGCCAATTAAGCGCGGAATCAACGCGGCGGTTCTGGAAGAAACGGCGGTGGCGACGGGGTCTGCACGCGGGGGGTGGAAAGAAGGAGCTGACGTGGCTCGGGCCCAGTGGCAGTGTCTGCGGGGTAGTGCGGGTGTGGGTGAGAGAGAGAAGGGGAAATCGACCCGGGTGGGCTTAGTGGGCTGCTTTCTTAGTTGGGCCAAATGACTGGCGCTGGCCCTTTTTTCTTTTCTCTATTCATTTTTCTATTTCTGTTTTGATTTTCTGAAACCATTTTCAAACAAATTCAAATGCCATTTTAATTCAAATTGTTCTGGATTTTTGCAGAGTGCAACCTTCATATAATTATGCACAAAACCAAGTGGTCACTTTGCACTTGCCTGGTCACTTGGAATAAAACAAAATAAACAGTGACATATCACTAGTTTTAAATAGGTTTTGAAAATGGTTTTCAAATCAAATTTGTTTTGTAATTTTTGTTTAAGTATTAGCCATCAAGCAAAACCATCTGAGAGTAACAAAGTTTGACTCATGAACAACAATCTCTCATTGGAGAGTAGCATTTGATTATTGCTGATCACATAAAATAATGAGCTCATATGCTCCTGTTTTTGAATTGATTTTTGAAATGAAACCCTACATGATCATGGATGATATGCATGAGTTTTGAAACATGATTTTAGGGATGTTACAAATCTAACCCCCTTAAGATGAATCTCGCCCTCGAGATTCGGGTTGGCTAGCAAATAGGTGAGGGTGGTCTTTCCGAAGATCATCTTCTCTTTCCCAAGTTGCTTCTTCTTCGGAATGATGGTTCCATTGAACTTTGCAGAACTTGATATTCTTAGTCTGAGTAACTCTTTCTGCAGTCTCAAGAATCTTGATAGGTTTCTCTTCATAAGTGAGATCACTTTCCAATTGAACCTCTTCTAAGGGTATAGTATCCTTCAAAGAAGTTTCTTCCATTTCTGGATGACATTTCTTAAGTTGACTCACATGGAACACATTATGAACAACAGAAAAAGACTCTGGCAATTCTATCTCATAAGCAACTTCTCCTTTACGACTCAGAATCTTGAATGGTCCAACATATCTTGGGGCCAATTTTCCTTTGACTCCAAACCTCTTCACTCCACGAAGTGGTGACACTCTAAGATAAGCTCTATCACCGAATTCATAGGTGACTTCTCTACGCTTAGGATCTGCGTAGCTCTTCTGTCGGGACTGTGCTATCTTCAATCTGTCCTTAAAAAGTTTGACTTTCTCTTCAGCCTCTTTGATTAGTTCTGGTCCGAACAAACTTCTTTCTCCCACACCATTCCATAGTAATGGGGTGGTACACTTTCTCCCATAGAGAAACTCAAATGGTGCCATCTCAATACTGGCTTGATAGCTGTTATTATAAGAGAATTCTGCATAAGGCAGACTTTCATCCCAACTGGCTCCATAGTCTAGGGAACATGCCCTCAACATATCTTCAAGAATTTGATTAGTCCTTTCAGTCTGTCCATCAGTCTGAGGATGAAAGGGTGCTGAATTCCAACCTCGTTCCCAATGACTCATGTAATTGCCTCCAAAAATGAGAAGTGAATTGTGTTCCTCTATCAGACACAATAATCTTGGGTACTCCATGTAGACATACAATTCTGCTCATATAGATCTTGGCTAACTTAGCACTTGTATAAGTTGTCTTCACGGGTATGAAATGAGCCACTTTAGTTAGGCGATCTACTACTACCCAAATAGAATCATATCCTGACCTGGTCCTTGGTAATCTGGTAATGAAGTCCATACCTATCTTGTCCCACTTCCAATCAGGAATAGGTAGTGGTTGTAACAATCCTGCTGGTTTCTGATGTTCCGCTTTCACTCTACTACATACATCACACAAAGCAATATGTTCGGCGATGTCCTTCTTAAGATTATTCCACCAAAATCTTTCCTTCATATCCATGTACATTTTGGTGTTACCCGGTTGAATGGAATATGGTGAGTTGTGTGCTTCTTGTAAAATCAGTTTCCGAAGCTCCAGATCTTGTGGAACACAGATACGTTTTCCATGCCATAAAGTACCCTGTTCGTCTTCATGGAATCCTTTGGCTTTTCCTTTGCCAATATTTTCCTTAATCTCTTCAATTTCCTTATCAATCTTCTGGGCTTCTTTAATCTTGTCCAACAAAGTGGGTTGAACATCCAAAGACATGATATGTCCTTCAGGCACAATCTCCAATCTAAGATCTCTAAATTGGGCACACAGATCATCTGGCAATTCTCCCTTAGTAAGGCCATTCACAACAACCTTACGGCTTAGAGCATCCGCTACAACATTTGCTTTACCGTGGTGGTATTGCAAACTTAAGTCATAGTCCTTGGTGAGTTCTAGCCATCTTCTTTGTCTCATGTTAATTTCCTTCTGGGTGAAGATATACTTCAAACTTTTGTGATCTGTGAACACTTCACATCGCTTTCCCAAAAGATAGTGTCTCCATGTTTTGAGTGCATGGACAACAGAGGCTAACTCTAAATCATGAGTAGGGTAGTTTACTTCATGAGTTTTGAGTTGTCTCGAGGCATAAGCCACAACTTTCCCTTCTTGCATAAGTACTGCACCTAATCCATGATGAGATGCATCACAATACACTTGGAAATCCTTCTCCAAATCTAGCAAACACAAGACTGGTGCTGTCACGAGTCTCTTCTTCAATTCTTGAAAGCTGAGTTCACAACCTTCAGACCAAGAAAAAGATAGTGTCTCCATGTTTTGAGTGCATGGACAACAGAGGCTAACTCTAAATCATGAGTAGGGTAGTTTACTTCATGAGTTTTGAGTTGTCTCGAGGCATAAGCCACAACTTTCCCTTCTTGCATAAGTACTGCACCTAATACATGATGAGATGCATCACAATACACTTGGAAATCCTTCTCCAAATCTGGCAAACACAAGACTGGTGCTGTCACGAGTCTCTTCTTCAATTCTTGAAAGCTGAGTTCACAACCTTCAGACCAAGCAAATTTCTTGTCTTTGTTTAGCAATTTTGTCATAGGTTTTGATACCTTGGAGAAATTCTCAATGAACCTTCTGTAGTAACCTGCTAAGCCAAGGAAACTACGAATCTCTTTCATTGACTTGGGAGATTCCCATTCAGTTACAGCTGAAACTTTAGCAGGATCAACTGCTACACCATCACCTGACACAACGTGTCCAAGAAAACCAACTTCATTCAACCAAAATTCACACTTGTTGAATTTGGCATATAACTTATGCTCTCTAAGCTTCTCCAGTATCAAACGTAGATGTCCTTCATGCTCTTCCTTATTCTTGGAGTAGATCAAAATGTCATCAATGAAAACGACAACAAACTTATCAAGAAATTCCATGAACACCTTGTTCATCGTATTCATGAAGTATGCTGGTGCATTGGTCAAACCAAATGGCATCACGGTATACTCATACAATCCATACCTTGTGGTGAAAGCTGTCTTAGGTATATCTTGTTCCCTTATCTTGAGCTGGAAATAACCTGACCGGAGATCAATCTTTGAGAACACACAAGCTCCTTCTAGCTGATCAAACAAGTCATTGATTCTGGGCAAAGGGTATTTGTTCTTGATAGTCACCTCATTGAGTGACCGGTAATCTATGCATAACCTTTGACTTCTATCTTTCTTTTCCACAAACAAAACTGGTGCTCCCCAAGATGAAGAACTTGGTTGGATAAAACCTTTCCGCAACTGTTCTCCAAGCTGCTTCTTGAGTTCTTTCAACTCATCAACTGACATCTTGTACGGTCTTTTTGCTATTGGTCCAGATCCTGGTAGCAAATCAATAAGAAACTCCACATCTCTATCCGGTGGCATTCCCGGCAATTCTTCCAGAAACACATCTGGATACTCACTCACAATAGGCACACCGTCTATGCTAACCCCCTTAAGAGAATTTAGCTTACTCCTTTTTGATTCAAAGTTGGTCTTGAATCTGATCCTTTTATTTTCTGGAGTTGTGAGTGAGACAGTATGGTTGGCACAATCTATCACTCCCTTGTGCTTAGTCATCCAGTCCATTCCCAAAATGACATCCAATCCTTGGGAGTTTAGGATTATCAAGTTAACGGGAAACTTATACTTCCCAAACTCTATGACTAGATCATGACATCCTGAATTCACTATCATTTCTCCGCCAGGAGAACTTACTTTTATAGGGCACCCAATAGTTTCTACTGGTAGTTCATTTCTTTCAACAAATGCTCTTGATATGAATGAATGAGATGCACTAGTATCAAAGAGAACAAATGCTGGAACAGAATTGAGTTTGAACTTACCAGCAACAGCATCAGGTTCCTCATAAATCTCCTCCACATTGATGTGGTTCACTTGTCCCTTTTGAAAAGGGTTGGGCTTGTTGGGTCCTTCAACTTTCTTTTCTGGGCATTCATTTGCATAATGCCCCATCTTCTTGCATTTGAAACACTCAACCTGACTAAGATCCTTCTTGACAGGCTGGCTTCCACTACCACTGTGGTGGCTCTTATATCCACCCTTGTGATTCTTGTACTTGTCATTGTCATGAATACGGTGACTCTTGTTGTCATGATGACGGTTGTGGTTGTGGTGCTTGTTGAATTTCCCATGCTTGTGGGATCCTGAACTCCCACTATCATCATAATGGAAACGTTTGTGAGACGATCGTGAGCTGTGCTTGTCACGGTGCTTTCTCTTCCTACTTTCAACTTGCTTCATTTTGTTCTCCAAAATAGCAGCCTTATCACAAAGAGACTGATAAGTGGGAACATATGCTACTAATAGCTGCAGGTTCAGTTCATCATTCAACCCTTCAAGGAACTTTTCCTTCCTCTTAGCATCAGTGTCAACTTCATCCGGTGCATAACGCGCCAGATTGTTGAACTCCTCAATATATTCAGCCACGCTGCGGTGGCGCTGCTTCAGGTTATGGAACTCTTTCTTCTTCAAACTCATCACTCCGGGTGAGATGTGAGCAGTACGTAAACCATCTTCAAAGATAGCCCATGTCACATCTGCAATGGTAGTGGTGATCTGGAAGTTATCCCACCAAGTAGCTGCTGGTCCTTCCAACAAGTGAGCTGCAAATCTGAATTTTTCTTCATCAGTACAGCCAACTATTACCAAGTCCTTGTTCACAGAGCGTAGCCAATCATTGGCCACCATAGGATCAGTAGTTCCTGAGAACTTTGCTGGCCTCAATCTTAAGAACCTGGTAAGCATGTCAAAACCCGGTGGGTTGTTCTGATTGTTGTTGTTGTTGTTGTTGTTGTTCTGATTCTGGATGAACGTAGTCATCATCTGCATGAGCTGAGTCTGAGCTGTCATCATTTGCTGCATCTCAGGGGTGATGTTGTTGTTGTTGGGGTTGGGATTGGCACGACGGGGAGGCATCTGTGGTTTGTTCAATAGAGATAAGAATGAGATACCCATAGATGCTAACATGCACAATACATCACATAAACAATCACCAAACATGCATCATAATAAAAATAGTTCAACAACATAAACGACAAGTTTGCAAAGTAAACACACCAATAGCAAGCCATCCACATGTTGGATGGTCATTGCGACTCAATGAAAAGCATGATAAATAAATGATAAATGAGTAGTCATCACTACTCCTCGGCATCAACCTCCTCCTCAACAAAGGTAAGACCTGCATTCTCCATAGCGGTCTTGTCTTCCTCGACATTGGTGGTCAAGGTCTCTACTTTGTCTTTGAGAGCCCTCTTCTGAGAACGAAGCCTCTCAATCACAGTCTGCTGATGCTCGAGCTCGAAGTCCTTGGCCTCCAGTTCTGCAGTCATGTATCGAATCCTCTTGTTCCTATCTTGGACTCGCTTCTCTTGACTCTTGAACTTTCTATCCTGACTCTCGAACTTGCCTTCCATCTCCTTGACTATCTCATCTTGCTCCACGAAGAGCTTGTCCTTCTCACGAAGCTACACCTGGAGTTCGTCATTGCTGAGCATGACGTTGGTCCTATCAGTGTCCACGTGCCTAAGGAGAACCTCTAAGTCCTGGAGGTATAGACGAATTGGCTCTGCTGTATCCCTCGAAGTGTCCTCGAAGTCAATGGCATCACCATCCTCATCACGTCTACCAAAGGTGTGGAAGTGAGTACCTCTAACTTGTCGAGAGTGTCTCCCTAACAGTCGTCCAATCAAGTCCTGCATGACTACCTCTAGGCCTCTCTCCTTGTCATCGTGCATGAGCTTGAAGATGATAACCTCCGTGGTAGGCTCAGTCTGGCGTCCGGGCTGGTTGACCTTGAAGCCCCAAAGGTCTTTCCTCTCAAACTTGGTGAGGGGAAGTACCATGATGGTAGGAAGAGGGAGATTGAGCAAACTAGTGAGCTCAATAATACGAGGACCAAAACGAGTTCCCTGGAACTCTTCAACAGTGCTGATGGTAACATTAGGCATCTATTTAATAAGATAGGAAAAGTTAGAATCAATCACAGTTTTAAGACAAATCACAAGACAAGTCATCACATGCATAACTTTGGAAATCAAACACACAAGTCATGGCATACATGAAACCATTACAAACATTCCAAGGTTCAACTTATTTCAAGCAACATTTTGGAAAATAAATGGTTAAGTGGTGGTCCAACTAACGAAGTACGTTACAATCCCAACTCACTTGCCAAGTTGGTTAACAGGATATTTCTAGAGGCAATCTGTCTATCTAGAGCACATGACTCTATTACTAAGTCTATAATGTCTCCTCTTAAGGTTTGGTTGGTAGCCTCCAACTCTTGGGTATGTTTCTTCTCTTCCTTTAGGTCATTTTGAGTGTTGAGCATTCTGCACTTGACTCTATCACCAAGTTCTTTGATGGCCTTCCAAGCTGCATCCCTTGCTCAATCAAAGAATGTAGTGTGCACCACTGAATTGGTGACCATGCAGAATCCTGATTCCTTGTGGTTGTCTTCCTTGTTTTTATACAAGTGAAGTTGCACCCACCAGTACTCAACTCCTTCATCCATCACAGGAAAACCTTTGTACACAGCTGCACCATGTATTCCCATTGCAACCATGAGGTCCTTGAGAGCCTTGGGGAATTCTGTCTCCCAATCCAAAGTCATAGTCATGAGTGGTCCCTTCCTTACGGCTTCGTTGATGGAGTTCATCTACAAATAGAGATGAGAAAGAAGATTAGAAAAGTTTATGAGAAGAAAAGACAAGTGTGGAAGTTGTCAAAAAATTTCCTTAGTGGTTTCCAATCCTAGGGTCATAATCCTACATGTAACACAGTGCTCTGATACCATCTGTAAGATCCCTCCTTTACAAAGGAAAAGGATCCCTGTGATTGCAATGCTAGTCCCTGGATCAATGCTAGCATCCACAGTTTAAGATGAAGTACAGAGAAACAAAGGTCATTATTACAGTCATTCCAGAGACAAACATAGTCTTTGCAACTCCATGGCCACAGGCCTAGTACAAGAGTTTAAATAAGTAAATAGATAAATAAGTCTTCATCTTCATGTGCCACAGGCAAACATGTTGAGTGTAGACTCATGACTCCTAATCATCATCGGAATAACCTGCAACATCACAAGTTACAGCCACAGTGGGTCAATACATTGGAATACTATTGGCAAGTGATAGCTTAGTAGAATATTGGTGGACTAGATACTATATGCAATTTGGCTAAGTGTAGCTTAGGCTTGCTTTGCTCAAAATAGGTTTTGCCTATTAGTTGAAAACACTAAGTTTTTCTTTGTTAAAAACTTTTCCCAAGGAACCTCCAATAGACATTGGGGTCCTTCACCCTTATTCAACCACAAGTTTTACTTAGAAATTGGGATGAGAAGATTCTTGATAGCTTCCATGTCTTGATGCTCAAGTTGTCCAATACCATGGACATGGCTAAGTACTTAGATTCTTTCATCTGCAGAGGTTGTGCACTTTCCCCACCAGACTTGATTTTCACCAAGACAGGACCTTTCAGGAGCCTTCCCTTAGACCAAATGGACGCGTTCCAACCTATCATCCCACTACCACCAACTGTCCAAATGGCTAAGTTATTGCAACCTATGTGATCCAGGCAGACCCATATTGCCAAGTGGCTGCACTAGAAGCTTCTTAACATTTGGCCTCTCAAATCCCTCTGTTCCTGGGTGGCTTTCCACAAGTGAGATACACAAGGTAAACCATAGAAATGGGCCTTGTGTAACCACTCAACATAAACCAATCCTTCCATTCCACCCAGGTGTTTCATTCACTTAGTTGTTTTATTAAGCAAAACACAAGTCCAAAGACTTAGAAATATTTTATCATAGCATGAATAGTTTCACCACCCTTGGTTGCTACTAGCTAGGCTAAGCATGGCATAGATAACATCTTACTTAGAAATTTCTAGCAATTCTACAACTACTAGGATTTCCCAAGCATAGCATATAAGACCAAAATTTATCCATGCAAGTCTAGCAAAATATTTCTAATGCATATTTGAAAAACATAGGCATAAAGTCATGAAGCACCACTTGCCTTGGTAGTTTGGAGAGTAGCTACACTCCTCACAATCACAATCACTATTTGCACCAAAATCTACACATAAAATCATAGCAACAAATAACATACAAAATAAACACAAGAAAAAATATATGGATGCATGCAATATGATATGTGATAATTTTATAAACTCAACAAGACAAGTGCACAACACTGGTTCATAAACAAGTTCAAAACTTGCCAAACAACCTTTTTTTTTGAACATTAAAACATTTCTCAAATAATTAATATACACAAAATAGGCCTACACATGTTTTTGTAAATAAAACCATTTTAACAGAAGAAAAATATTAAACACATTGCATATATAGAAAGAGCTTTCTCTCCTGATTCCATTGATATAAAAATCATCAAATTTGGACGTGGGAAACAAAAGTTATGATTAAAACAAGTTTAAACATCTAATAGATTCAAATCAGAAATTTAAAACAAACTAACAGACACGCGGCGCAATCCTATTGGTTGGTACCGCTTCGCACCGGATCGCGTCTGTGAGCCGTCAGATCTAACTAAAACGCGCGGCCCAGATCTAAACTTACCGTTTCGCCTAGGATCTATCGTATCCAGTGGATCTAGATCTAACGATCCTAAGCATCTGACCATCAAGTGGCTGCGCTAGCGGAGGCGACAGGCGGCGGCGCTCTCTGTCAGTGGCGGAGCCGGTGAACTAGGTCGCCCGAGGAGGTGGGAGGATGCTCACCAGATTCGCCGCGACGAGGAGATGCTCAACGCGTGCTTGGTTGGTGAAGGGGCGTGCTGCAGTGGTCGTGGGAGCTTGTCGGAGTAGAGGACAGCGTCGGGCTTGGGTGGACGGTGACGTTGGCGATGTTCTGGTCCGCCCTAACACAAACAGAGGGCATCAGCGGGTGCGCATCGATCAGGCGAACAGGTTAGTGTCAAAGGGAAGGCACGGGGCAGTCGGCTTTTACCTTAATCACCTGCCTGAGTTGGAGATGGCGTCGGGAACTTGCGGTGCTTGTTGGAGTCGACGACCTGGGGCAGTACAGGATGAACTAAGGGTGTCAGTAGGAGCGCAAGGAGGTTGCGGAGCAGTCCGCATGAACCAGAGAGGAAGGCACGCATGGAGCTCACCAGGATTGGTCGCCGGAGTGGGCTCTGTCTTCGGCGAGGTAAGGCCAAATACTGGCAGCCTGGAGGCGCTTCGAGCTGGCTTTGTTGGGGGAAATGGTCACGAGGGGGAAAGGTTTAAGTAGCCAGGAGGGGCGAGGGAATTACGCTGCAGAACAATGCCAATTAAGCGCGGAATCAACGTGGCGGTTCTGGAAGAAACGGCGGTGGCAACGGGGTCTGCGCGCGGGGGATGGAGAAGAAGGAGCTGACGTGGCTCGGGCCCAGTGGCAGTGTCTGCGGGGTAGTGCGGGTGTGGGTGAGAGAGAGAAGGGGAAATCGACCCGGGTGGGCTTAGTGGGCTGCTTTCTCAGTTGGGCCAAATGACTGGTGCTGGCCCTTTTTTCTTTTCTCTATTCATTTTTCTATTTCTGTTTTGATTTTCTAAAACCATTTTCAAACAAATTCAAATGCCATTTGAATTCATATTGTTCTGGATTTTTGTAGAGTGCAACCTTCATATAATTGTGCACAAAACCAAGTGGTCACTTTGCACTTGCCTGGTCACTTGGAATAAAACAAAATAAACAGTGACATAGCACTAGTTTTAAATAGGTTTTGAAAATGGTTTTCAAATCAAATTTGTTTTGTAATTTTTGTTTAAGTATTAGCCATCAAGCAAAACCATCTGAGAGTAACAAATTTTGACTCATGAACAACAATCTCTCATTGGAGAGTAGCATTTGATTTAATGCTAACCACATAAAATAATGAGCTCATATGCTCCTGTTTTTGAATTGATTTTTGAAATGAAACCCTACATGATCATGGATGCATGGATGATATGCATGAGTTTTGAAACATGATTTTAGGGATGTTACAAAGTTACATTGTTTCGATCAAGTTACAAAGTAGTTGGTGACATGCGAATACATGTGTCGATCGAACAAGTTAGAGCTCGGAAGCTCGCCTAGACATCTAAACTAGCTAGACACAAACGCGGGATAAACAACCAAAGAAGATAAGCATGATCACCACTGTGACGAAGGTGTAGGTCTTCATCCGGTTCCTTGTCCTAACTCCCGCTAGATAGCGCGTGTATCTAGCTTCCGCCTCCGCCATAGTGTTGTACCCTTTGTAGCTATTGCCGCTGAAACGGTGCACCTGTCTCCATCAGTCTTCACAATCATCGTAGACTCCGGGAACCTGTCCCTTGTACACGACGTACCACGTCATCTATAAGTTGGCAATAATAATTAACCGATGATTGAAAAAAAAACATATATAATTAAAGTCGCATATGAAGATACACTTATAGAAAGTACTCCTAAATCAAAAAGACCAAACTCAAAAAGCATGCCTCATATATAACTAGGTTGTTCGACACAGGAATATGCTACGATGAAACTATGAGCCAAGTAGCTATGCACAAGACCTGGACTTGTGCATATCACAAGGCTCACAATCCCGTCGTAGCACATTCACATATATATTGTGCCAAGACATTTCAATCATCGGAATTATTCTTGAAAAATACCAAAGTAAATCAAAAAGAATGTCTCATATATATATACATAGGTTGTTCGACACAGGAATATGCTACGATGGAACTGTGAGCCAAGTAGCTATGCACAAGACCTGGACTTGTGCATATCACAAGGCTCACAATCCCGTCGTAGCACATTCACATATATATTGTGCCAAGACATTTCAATCATCGGCATTATTCTCGAAAAAGACCAAAGTAAATCAAAAAGGATGCCTCATATATATATACATAGGTCGTTGGACACAGGAATATGCTACGATGGAACCGTAAGCCAAGTAGGATGCACAACATCTAGACTTGTGCATAACACAAGGCTTACAGTCCTGTCGTAGCACATTCACATTATATTGTGCCACGACATTTCAATCATCGGCATTATTCTCGAAAAATACCAAAGTAGCTCGAAAAGAATGCCTCATATATAACTAGCTAGGTCGTTGGACACAGGAATATGCTACGACGGAACAGTTAGCCAAGTAGGATGCACAATTCCTGGACTTGTGCATATCACAAGGCTAACTATACCGTCGTAGCACATTCACATATATATTGTGCCACGACATTTGAATCATCGGCATTATTCTCGAAAAAGACAAAAATAACTCGAAAAGAATGCCTCATATGTATACATAGCTCGTTGGACACAGGAATATGCTATGATGGAACGGTGAGCCAAGTAGGATGCACAAGACCTGTACTTGTGCATATCACAAGGCTCACAATCCCATCGTAGCACATTCACATATATAGTGTGCCACGACATTTCAATCATCGGCATTATTCTCGAAAAAAGAGTAAGGAAAAAAGAAGGACCAAAGTGAGCAAAGGACCAAAAAGTAAGAAAAAAACCAAGCATTGATTGATATATAATAATAATAAGAAAAAGAAGTAAGCGATGATTCATAAACCTAATAAGATAAGTATAGTAGCATGTACACTTGTCCACACACACACAAAGGTCATCTATAGTTTGTAACTACAACTAGGCCAACATCAAGCCTTATGGCTCGGCTTAGGGAACGGGAGGACGCCTTGTCTCGTCATGAACTTCCTATAGTCACCCTGCATCTCTAGGCGATCTTCTATGTCACGGTTATTCGGGATATTTCCTCCGTAGAAGATCCCCCCCGAAGTCATGACATCACGAAAGATGATTGCCCCAAACTGCTGTTGGATGCGGTACATATCTTGTCTAATATCTAAATCAGTGATCTTGGCCTTTGCTTCGGCCCACTGTTTGAGATGATCTGGCAGCGTAGAATTCTGCTGGTCAAGTAGGAACGCCCTCATGTGATGGAGTGCGTAGTAGGCTTCCTTCTTACTGTTTTCCGGCTGCTTCACGCAGGGGAACTCCGTTACGTGGTTGAAGCCGTGCCTGCCGAACTTGACCTTCGTACGCATGAAGGTGGTGCCTTCCATCGAGGCAAAGCCAGTGAGAGCATCATCCAGAACTTCCTTGATCTTATCGTAGTTTTTCTTCTTTTCTAGACTCCCCGAGTCAAAATACATGGCGTGGGAATGCTTCGGCGATAAGGAGATGAGCGTTCAGTGTTCATCTCTGCGCAAAAAATTCAAATGGAATGTGTTGGAAAAAGAATGATGATGATCTAATAAAGCCAATCGACGGTGGCGAGTGAATAATGACTTACTCGGGAAAGTAAGGCACGAGAATGTATTCCTTTGTCTTGTTCGCCACGAGGATTCTTTTTAGGTACGAGGCCACGATACGTCGTTCGGCGGGGGAACCCAAGCAGCCGTCACGCATGTAGTAGGGGTCCACTATAGCGATGCCCAGTGTGTTCTCTCTAATGATCTGCATGGCCAGGCTGAGAGAAAACAGACGGACCATGGTATAGTGCAGCGGGTATAGGTGGAACATATTGAAGATGTCGTCGAACCGCAGGAAGAACAGATCTGCAGGGGCATTGTCGACGAAGCCCAAGCCTGGTGTCACCTTAACCACGAATACCGGGTGCGAGGGATCTTTCTCCGGTAGAAGGTGTCTCTCTATCGTCAGCACGCCGTCATGCACACTCTGCAGTTCCGAACTGGTGAGCTTCTGCAAATTCTTAGGTAGCATGGGCTCACCCGCCACATGAATCCTCCACATAATACCCTCGGGTCTTGGTGGCCCGTCCAGAAACCTGATCGGATTCGCAGTTGTTGACGCCACCGGCTGGCTCGAGCTGCTAGATTTTCTTTTCCTGCCCTTTTTTCCTTTTGGAGAGCGGGCAGGCACCGCAATCTAAGCACCGGCCGCCCTATGTAGTGTGTCAGGGCTTAGAATAAAGGGTCGGTTGGTTGTATCAGCTGGCTATGTAAAGGTGCAAGCTGGAGGCGTCTCCTGAGAACCAAACAGACGCTTGGTGATAGTGGCTTTCTCTGTGGGGCCACCAGCTAGGTCTTCGTTGCTAAACTGAGTGTTGAAGAAGTGATCATTCCAGTCTTCGTCGTCCTCGGCCGGATCCTGCGCCATGTGCATATCATCAACATGATCATCCGACCCACCGCGTGGAGGTGACGGCGAGGGCGGTAAGGGGGCCTTGCCACCGCTTGTCGCTGGCACGACAGGCGGTGTTGTTGTCTGTGGCATGATGGCCCCCGCCGTCCCCAAACGGATCATGCTCTTTGGCCATAGCAAGAATAAGTCGAAGCAAGTTCTAAGGACAGACGACTCTTCTTCATCCGCTCCTGGGGGTTGAATGGGAGGTTCCAGGTCGTCGCAGACCCTTAGCACCCGACTAATTTTAACCCTGTGCACGCTATCTGGCATCGGCCTTGAGTGGAACATGCGCCGCAAGGGTTGAACGATGGTACCCTTGGCAACATCCCTCAGCTCGTTGTTCACGTAGCATAAGAGAGTGCAAGGAACATCCGTCTGTGGAAAACATGTACGGCGTCGTCAGAGATGCCATAAGAGTAATAGATGGCATGAAAGGCGGTAAAGAAATTTGTTTACCGTGATGGCGTCGAGATCGGCTAATGTCGACGCACCGCATACGGTGACGGGCGTGCAAGAGATGGAAGGGCTGCTTGATGGCGCGGTGCTGGCCGCCGGTGTATTCTCCCTACCGACGGGTGCTTGGAGCTCCGGTGCCGCCGCGACGATGGCAGGGGGGCACCAACATGTACTCCGGTGCCGCGGTGATGGCAGGGGGAGTCACCAACACTTGCGGCACCGCGGTGCCAGCGGGCGGAGTCATGAACACGTAGTTCGTCTGATTCGTCGGCGCCGCGTTGTTCGAGTGGCTGCTGACCATGCTTGGAATCGGGCACGGCCCTACTCGACCACCCGCACTCTAGTTCGCTATTGACTCCACCAAGGTAGGCAGGAAGGACGTGAGGGTGATTGCTAGGTTCTCTTGGACGATCTGCGGGATCCGCGCCACTTGTGCCTTAAGTTCTTGAACCTCGCGGTTTTCCTCCTCGCTCCTTCCCGACGGCGCCACATGCGTCCTCGGTGGTGGACCAAAATGATCCACCCAATTCTTACCCCCGAGGCCGGCCAGACGGCCAGCCGACGACGACTTCTTCGTAACCGGCTCTATTTTCTTGGCCCGGTTCATCGCCCTGTTAAAAGGATTATCCCACAGGGTGGCCGCCGTCGACCCCTGGGATGAGGAACCCTGGGATCCATGACTAGCAACAATTTCCTCCTCCTGCAGAAGAAGTAACAGTGAATCGTTTAGATCATCAATTAGATTGCAATCGAGCTGATCCGCGGTAATTAGATTATACTTACCACAATTTTCTCGAATTCCTTCACCGCAGGATCCGCGGTGAGTTGTTTGGTTTTTGGGTCCACATGGTAACGGGCCCTGATGAAGTTTCGAACCTGCCCGGGTTCGAATTTCGCAAAGGGGTTTTCTATCCCCTTGGATCTATACTCTTCGTCCTCCTTATTCCATTTGGCCTCCGCGGTTTTGTATCCACCAGATCCGAGATGGTGATGACCTATATTCATCGCCTACAACACCTTTCCCCGATTACTATTGGCCAGGGCTCTTTCGGATTCACACCTCTCCTTGAACTCCCGCAACTGATCTTCGGATTTGTTTACTTTGTTCCCATGATAATTTGTGTTCTGATACTTAGCGGGGAACTTGTATCTTGTGTGCAGCTTCTCGAAGAGGAGTGTGCGCAAGTGGCCATTATCTTTATGCCGGAGATTCTCGGTGTTGATCGAGATGGTTGTCCGGGTGATCGCCGCCACTTGCCCACCGTACCCTTTGACGACAAGGGCGGGCTCCAAAGGAACCCCTGATGGGCTCACTTCGGTAATTTCCTCCCTGACGGTGCCGACCGTGTTCGGGCGTCGGTCCTTCGGCTTCTTCTTCTTCTTAGGAGGATTGCTACCACTCCCTGTGCCCTCGCCGCCATCATTGGTTTCATCATCCGCCATTCCTTCGGCTTCTTCCTCCGCGTCTTCCATCTCATCATCCTCTCTCTTCGAAGGATGGTATTCTTCATCGTCTTCTAGCCGCTGGGCCGCCTCCTAGAATGTCAATTGTTTATTCGGAGGTCTGAGTTCTCCTTCAGCGCTGATGCGCTTAGAACATCCATCCTCGTCGTTGTCACACATCTTTGCACTAATAAAAAAAAATTGGTTAAATGCACGGAAAAATCCGGCATGACCTTTGCTAATTTTCTTAAACTAGGAGTGACCGATTTCTGCCGAAACGGAAGTTAATCAACATTCCAGCAAAAATCGGGACTCATTTCATACAAGAACCTGCATACACGACATAATAAAGTGCTTCATACAAGAACAAGAACAGCCAGCACAGCCAGTACATTACCAGCACATTACCAGCACAACAAGCACATCAAGATCATTACTACGTATATAAAAATAAATGGCCAGATCCAGCAACACATATAGTAGTAGCAGCACAGTAGTTTTTTGCAGCCAGATTTAAAGCTGGATCAAAATAGTGCAAAAACAGTAGCTCCAGATTTTGAACAACATGTTGATGATCAAATCAATATTGAACAACAGTGCCTAGATGAACAGCAGTACCTAGATGATCAAAAACAGTAGCACATATAGTTTTCCATCAAGTCTAGCACCAGGTTATGCCTAGCATCAGGTTTTCCATCAAGTCTAGGAATTCTCACTGATTAATTACATTAGTTTATGCCTAGCATCAGGTTTTCCATCAAGTCTAGCATCAGGTTATGCCTATATTAATCCAGCAACTACATCCATTAAAATGAAATGCTTATATGATGAGATAAAAACCTAAAACCATCACAGTAAAAACTTGTGTTCTAGCAAAATAGTACCTTGACATTCAACTTGTGTTCTACCAATAATCCAAATTGCGTTATAGCAAAACTATGAACAATTCACAAACAGTACCTTGACATTCAAAAATCACCTGCCTAGCAAATTAGTTGGTATTCACAGGAGCAGATTTGGAGTGCGGTGTTCATTGGGATGCAATACATCAGGTAGGGCCTTATCTTTATGGTCATGTAGTAGCTACTTATCTTTATGGTCATGTAATATTGTTATGAAAAAATAAGACCAAGGTGTATGTGTGGCGATGTGAAGTTCCAGTGCACCAAGTCATATAGAGATCCTTAGTCATGATGACACTGTCCTATCATGGCATTTATACAAAGCATCAGAAAAAAGGGAAAATTCCTAGGAACAATTCTCTACTGTATTTTTAGAGGTGTATATGTAGACCTTTACAACCATCAGTCAAAGATAGACATACCAGCAGCTAGTGTTCATGATAACAAGGTAATCAAATACTATTTTCAAACACATTTTTATGCTCTTTGGGACCGGTTACTGCAACATGGTTTTTGTGAGGTGGAAGCTCCTTAAGGGCTGCCATTGTTTCTATTAAAAGTAAGAGCCAATAGACTGAACTATTACATCATTTCCCTCCAACATAAGGGAGATTGGCGAGTTGGGCATGTATTGCGATATTGTGTCTTGATTTGTCATCAGACAACACACATCTTCGTTCTGGCCCTAGATGAAAAGAATTTTTTGAATAAAAGAACTCACATATCGTGATGGAGAGAAGCACAGAAGTGCAATGCGAGAACATTGTGGTCAGCAACTAAGTCGTCAGCTAAGGTAGATATTTCCTCGATGCCACTCATTCCCAGTAACTTACGAACCCCATGCGGCATACAGTACAGTGTGTGTACATCATAACATATTTGTATACCTGTGACATATTTTCTAAATTTTCTAAATAGTGTCTAGATTTTCTAAATTTTGACAAACCCGTGACATATTTTGAGACAGAGTCAGTATTTCTTTTTTAGTGAGAAATGAATAATATTTCAGTCTCACTGTTTGCATACTAAATTACTAATCAATGGACTGAGAACCCAAGCCTATATAAAACATGCACGGTCAAGTAGTACTAAAGAAGGTTGGCATCATCACAGCTGCAATGCAGAACACTGCTCTGGCGAACTGGAGCAACAGATCTAAAAAAAGCAAGTAAAAGTGTCTGAAAATGGTTTACTGCACAGTTCCTGATTATGATTCAGCAATTTACACCTCTAATTAATCGATGAGCAAACCAATTTCAGCCCTTTTATCTATCTTTCTTTCTCAGCAGATCATTTCCTACGATCACGAATACAAAAATGAGGAGACAAATCCGACGAAATGTAGTCTAGTCCAATGAATCATTGGACGAACAAATGCCAAGTATACAGATGTAACAGATCCCTGTACAGTCGCTAGCTATCTGAACTCCTTCCGGAGCGAGTATCAGCATGCCTTCGACCCCGCACCACCAGCGAGCCCCTTATCCACGGCCGATGAGAGAGCGGGAGAGAGGGAGAGAGGGAGAGAGGGGGAGAGAGAGGGAGAGAGGGAGAGAGGGGAGGTGGGCAGGGGACTCACCAGGAGGGATCGCGGAGCTAGGCAGGCGGGCGATGAGGACGACGATGGCTGGCGGGCACGGGCCTCCTCGGACGCGCACGGGCACGGGCCTCCTCCTCCTCCACGTCCACGACCTCCTCCTCGAGCGTCCTCCTCGAGCGTCCTCCTCCACGTCCACGACCTCCTCCTCCACGTCCTCGGGGCTCCTCCTCCACGTGCTCCTCCTAGAGCGGCGGCGGATCGAGATCGGCGATGTCTGAGAGTGGCAGTGGGGATGAGATCGGCGGTGTTTGAGATGGGGAGGAGAGGCGCGCGGGCGTGGCACGGTTGACTAGTAGTACCGAGTTAGGCGTAGCGCATCCTGGCCAAGTGCGCTACGGGTAACCGTAGCGCACTTGGCCAGGGTGTGCTACGCCTAACTCGGTACTACTAGTCACATAAGAAGGCGCGGCCACCCCTATTGTACAACTACACTAGCCTATCCCACTGGTTCCACCCACTACTCTAATCTAAACCTATGAGCATCTAGGTTCGAATCCTGGTGCCCACCTTTTTTATTTTTATTTTAAAAATATTTTTAAATGTTCCAAAAAATGCCCAAAAGTGGTGATATATTCCATAAAAGTTTTGTTTTGTTTTTAAAATACTTTTAAATATTCCAAAAATGTCCGAAAGTGATAATATCATAAAATTGGTACAAATTAAATATGATTCAAATATGTCATAATAATATGTCCATGATACAAATATGTCATAATAATTTGTCCATGAATATTATAATCTTTTTCGACCACGCGGTTTACAATATTTTTTGAGCTAGCGTTTTACAATCTTTTTTCCCGTCTTTGTCGCGGTTGAATAATTTAGCCCCTAGCACTTTAATGTTTCTTCTTTCGAACGGGATACCTTTTTTGGGTAGGGTTGTCCTTTTTATTCTTGTGATGTATGTTGTTGCATCGTAGTCGTCGTCATCTTCAATCTTTGGATCGCCGTACTGGTCGAAGTCTTGCTCGTTGGCGACTCCATCCATTCCGATGATGTTTCTTTTTCCTCTCCTCACGACAACACGGCTAGGCTTTGTCGGGTCGGTAATGAAAAAACATAGGTCCACTTTGGTAGCCAGTACCCACGGTTCATTTTTCGCGGCCATGTTCGCACCGGCGGCCTTGGATTTGGCTGCTTCGGGTATAACCATGGTTGTGAAATACCGGTCTTCTCTTTCGACGCTCTTTGCCCATCTGACACGGAATATCGGCACCTTTTCTCCACAGTAGTCGAGCTCCCAGATCTCCTCGATTCTTCCGTAGAATCTTTCCTTCACGTTGTCATCGGTGTAGAATTCCGACGTTACGCCTGAGTTCTGAAAATCACACTTGTTGTCCTTTTCCTCCGTATAGAATGTGTAGCCGTTGATATCATACGCCTGATAGGTCACCAGGTTTTGCATCGGTCACTGCGACAAGGTGAATATGATCTTTTCCGTGTCAGAAGAATGCGATCGCGGGGGATTATCAAGGAGCGTCTGCCTAAACCAACGCGTGAAATCTGAGTTGTGCTCTTTGATTATTTCTCCCTGCGTCCTCTGTATGCCCCGGTCACTGTACTTCTTCTCGATTAACCTTTTGTGCTTCTGTACCCAAGGATCGAACAATTCTAAATGCTATAGCGCGACGAGGTTTGCTCGATCAAAGTCTGCGCGTCGAAAATCGAAGTCTGCATGCAGTATGCGACGACCCTCTCGGTGACCAGATCCGTCGAGCTTGCCAAGGTGCCTGTTGACGGGAAGACCGACAGGGTTCTCGATGTCTAGATAATTCGTGCAGAAAGAGATGCACTTTTCGGCCAGAAATCCCTTGGCTATGCTTCCATCTGGACGGGACCTGTTGCGAACGTATCCTTTGATGTGTCCGTTCATCCTTTCAAATGCCATCATGCTGCGGAGGAACATCGGCCCGAGTTGTACGATGTCCTCCACGACATGGACCAGCAGATGCACCATAATGTCGAAGAATGCGGGTGGGAAGTAGACCTCAAGCTCGCATAGTATCACCACGATCTCATCCTGTAGCCTCCCGAGCTGATTCACGCCAATCGACTTCCTAGAGATGACGTCGAAAAACTTGCAGAGGCCAAATAACGTTTCACGGACGTGCTCGTCCATTATCCCTCTTAGTGCGACCGGAAGTACCTAGGTCATTAGCACGGCAAAGTCGTGAGACTTCATGCCACTGAACCTCTGCTTCGCCTCGTCTAGGTATCTGCTTATCTTGCCCGCGTAGCCGTAAGGAAATTTGACTCTTAGAAGGCACTTGAAAAACTGTTTGATCTCATCCTGGCTTAGAGTGAAGCAAGAAGGAGGGCAGTAATATTCGTTCTTGTTGAACTTTTTACACTTCCGACGACCTTGTGTCGTCTCCGACTCATGATCATCGTCATCTTCCTGATCATCAGGAGTAGTGCGTCCTCCGTGAAGCTCCTTCCGGATACCCAAGCATATCAGGTCATGCCTTGCTTTCGGACCATCTTTCGTCCTATCTGGCATGTTGATTATGGTGGCGACCAGACTCTCGCACACGTTTTTTTGTGATATGCATGATGTTGAGGCTATGAGGCATGCGGAGAAACTTCCAGAATGGCAACTGCCAGAAAACAGACCTTGTTTTCCATACCTTCATCAGTGGCTTGTCTTGTTGCTGCCTCTTTCGCTTCTTTCCAGGCTTAGGACAATCTTTCCAGTTTTTTAGCAACTCTTCCACTCTTTCGCTTCTTGTTGCTGCCTCTTTCGCTTCTTTCCTCGGGTCTCGGATTTGCCATCGAACATGTCTCCACGTTTTCTCCATGGAGCATTCTTGCCGAGCCACCTCCGGTGCGCCATGAACACGGTTTTCGATGACCCTGGATCTTTCTCTAGTTGGAGATAGCTTGTGTTATCCATGAACCTAACGCATGCGCAGAATCCTTGGATAACCTGCCCCGAGATATACCCGCAACCTGGATAGTCTTGCACCGTAGTGACCAACGCGGCTCTCATAGTGAAATAATCTCGTGCGACGGCGTCGTAAGTATTGGCTCCAGATTCCCATAACATGGCTAGCTCCTCTTTCAACAGCCTGAGATACAGATTGATGTCGGTACCAGGTTGTTTCGGCCCTTAAATTAGCATACTCATTTGTATGTACTTCTTCTTCATGCACAACCATGGAGGGAGGTTATACATCCATACAAACACGGGCCAAGTGTTGTGCGTGCTGCTATGGCTACCAAACGGATTGAGTCCATCAGTGCTCGCACCAAGCCTGATGTTCCTCGAATCTCCACCGAATTCTGGGAATTCGAGGTCCAATGCTTTCCATTGGCTAGCATCTGAAGGGTGCGTCAGCAGCTCATCCTTTTCGGGGTCATCATCATCATCTCCTAGCTTCTTCCTTTCCGCATGCCATCGCATGAGCTTCGCTTCCTTAGGGTACACGAAATAGCGCTACAGACGAGGAGTGATAGGAAAGTACCATACCACTTTTCGAGGTGCTTTCTTCCCTTTCTTGTATCAACTCACGCTGCACACCGGACATGTGGTTTTCTCCGCGTCCTCGCCCCGATAAATGATGCAATTGTTGATGCATACGTGATATCTAACGTGCGGTAGATCGAGAGGACAGACGATTTTCTTGGCGTCCTCGATACTAGTTGGACATGTTTTCCCCTCCGGGAGACGATTGTGCCAGAATGCCATCATATCGTCGAAGCTTGCGTCGCTCAATTTGTGTTTTGCCTTCATCTCCATAGCCTTGAGCGTTACATTCAACCGGGTATCATCGGGCCTGCATCCTTCATACAATGGAGTAACCGCGTCTTTCTCAAGTTGCGCAAGCTTGGCTTTCTCTCTAGCGGAAGCCCTGGCGTTACTTGTCTGCTTGTGAAGCAGCTCTTGCACATAAGGGTCCCGCACCCAGCCTGACGTTGTTCCATCGTCGTCTCCTCCTCTGGCATCTAGATCATCATCATCCCGGTCTGCTTCCGCACCTTCACCATCTCCAGGAGACTCTTCATCATCTCGCCCGTTCTCGCCGTGATGATGATCATCGTCATGTTGCCCACCTTCACCGTCTCCATCGTCTTCGTCATCGCTTATCCAACGAGTGTATCCATCCATGAAACCATGGCGGAGCAGGTGCACCTGCAGATTCCCAGAATCTGGGTTGATCACCCAGTTGAGTTTGCATCTTCTGCACGAACATCTTATATCCGTCTTGTTATTTCGTATCATGTCGGTCGTCGCACATTTCAAAAACCTAGCCACAATGTCTTCGCTCATTATGAGCACCATTTTTGCCTGCATGGTGTACACGGTACAATTAGAAGTCTATTAGAACCACATAATCAATGCATGCATGCAATGGTCGATAGAAAATTTCGGCATGACCTATCCTAAAATTAGGACCTTTGCGAAATGCCAAAGTCTTGCCAAAATGGAAATGAATCAACATTTTGGCAAAACAAATGGCAACTTGTTCACATACAAACACAAGAGAGAGAGACCGATCCATACACACATGAACATATCATTATCCTCTCCATACACACATGCATGAGCATCATCAATACTCTCCATATACACACACATATGACCATCGATCCTCTCATACACACATCATGAGCATCGATCATCTACATACATATGAGCATATCATCCATATACACATGAACACATCCTTACATGGACAACTTACCGAGATGAGAGACCAATCGCGAGAAAGATGGAAAGGAGAGGTGCACGTGAGACCGGAGAAGGAGATGAGAGACCGGAGACCTTCCTCTATTACTTATGTAACATCCAAGGCAAGTTCTACATGCTAAAAATGGTGAATGGGTGGAGAAATTGAGGTGGGAAGGAGAAGATCCCGACTAGATCTAAGGAGGAAGAAGAAGGTGAAAGTGAAGTGTGGGGTGGTGGATGATCACACATGTGCACATAAAGTGGGGCTGCCAAAAAAATCGCTACATCCGTGGCGCACTCGGCCCCAGTGTGCCACAGGGATTAGTAACATCCGTGGCGCACATGCCGTAGTGCGCCACGGATGTGTCTGGCCGTTTCACAGCAGAGAGGGGCATGCGCTTAGGCGTAGTGCACCCCCTCCATGTGCGCCACGGTTGATGCTAACAACCATAGAGCACCTACCCTATGTGCGCTACGGATGTCTGGCGTGCAGCCAACAGGGCCCTGGCCCACACATATCTGTGGCGCACTATGGTCATGTGCGCCATAGTTGTTCTAGTTACTAGTAGGGCACTGCCCATAGGTGAGCCACGCCTGTTTTAGCCGCGGGGCACTTCAACCATGTGAGCCACGGATGTGCTGATTACCTATAGCCATTTTCCTAGTAGTGCAACCATCAGTTTTATAAAGGGCTAAGACTCATGCCTTAACATTTTCATCACCAAAATCATCTGGTGTTCGGAAACACATGTCAAAACATCTCAGTAGAATGATCCATCATTCCATGGTTTTCATAACCATTTTACACCAAGTATTCCCATCTAAAGTTGATCAAGTTTTGTGCTTAGCACTAGCATCTACAAGTGAGGTGAGTACTAATGAGGGGTGATAAACTAGTGGAGTTTTAACTAAGTTCAAATCTCATGCCTTAGGATGATATCAAGATTATCTAGCTTAGGCCAAATTTTATGCTCTTTATGCAACCTTCAGTTATCTTCCTAGAATCTACAAGTCACTTAAATAGACTCTAAGCAATAGCTCTGATAAAGAAAACAAAGTATAAAGCTTGCAAGTAAAACTAGGATTGGGTTAACAAGTGGGTATAACCACATATGCTTAAGTCATATAGTTGGCATAGTAAGGCTTGCTAAAGGGGAACATCTTGCAAGTGTTAGCTTGCTCAATCAACTAGTAGTATTAGGCTTACCTTGTGCAAAGTAGTGGTTGAAGTTCTCCTCGGCTTCTTCTTCGTAGTATCCTCATTCCTCCTCATATCCTTGGTCGGTACTAGCGTCTATAAATAAATACGAGGTACACAATCACCAAACAATACTTAACTACTTTCAATCATCACACACAAGGGTTCTATAGATGATCTAGCATCATCCCTAATATTACAAGATTAAAGCATTTGGCTTATTGATTTTATTTTTAGAAAAGTAATTTCTACTCATTGAAAAACTACTTAAGATTTAATATTCTCCAAACCAAACATGGTATCATGTTGACACATGTCATCACCACATATTTCAGTACATGGGAATGTGATTTAAAGTGGTGTCACAATTTAATAAGGTTTAACCCTTTTATTTTAATTAAATAAAGTGACTAGAAATGCCTATGTGGCATCCTTTTATTACTTGAACATTATTTATTTAAGTAAACCCATATATTTTTATATATTCTGAAATGTATGGTCAAATGTGATTTTTTAGAGTTGGAATCAACTCAAAATCTATTATGGTTTAAATTTGAAAAATGTTTAGAAAAGCTTTTGCCTTGTTATTTTTACCAAGGGTGATCTACAGATCCAAATGATTTGAATCCAACGGGCTTGGATTAAGCATTTCAAGACCTTTCTAACAAAATTGGTTTCATTCAATTTGGTTCACTGAATCGAGCTGGGTTGATTTTGAAACTAGGTACAGAACTGTGTTTGAATGAAAATAGAGAAATCTAAATTCAAACGAGTGGGCTGCGCGGGAAGGGGAAATGGGCCGGCCCAGTGTCACTCCGCGGCGTGGGGCGCAACTGACAGGGTGGGTCTACTGGTCAGCGACTCATTAAACGCGAAGCGGTACGGGGCGATGTGGTGCGTTGGATTAGAAGTAAGATCAACGGCTGAGGGTCGTCGTCGATGATTAACTAGTCACCGGCGAGCTCAAACCCTAGCGGCTCGGTGGGGGTGCATAGGAGGCATACCGGGGCTCTAGAGACGACGGCGATGCGGGCAAACGACGAAGTCGATGACGGCGAACTTAGGGGTGGTCGCGGCAGCTCCTGGGGTGGACGAAATCGACGGCGCCCTTCTTCTCCAGAGGCGGCTGCTCCGGCGCAATTCCGGCGATGTGCTACTCTCCTTGCTCTGGCTACAAGGTGGAACGATCAGTGAGGTGAGGGGAGTGAGATGGTGTGCTTCAATCGGCTGGGGGTGGCCTCCTTTTATAGGCCCGACGGCGAGACCGAACGGGATGGGCAGGCGACGGTGGCGACATGGCTACGGGCAGCTAGAGGCATGGCCGAGGGTGGCGATCGATCGGTGGTCTCCTGGCGATGCTCTAAGGTTTAAATGCGCTTGTAGGGGCGGTGGCAAACGATCGGGAACGCTCGATGCTCTGCGAGGAAGAGGCGGCGAACTCTGCGGCGAGCGATGGCTACAGGGTATGGGCGGTGAAATGGGCATGTCTGGCGGTCTCCTGGGACGGTGGGGATCATGCTGGAGGGCGGCAAGGGCTCGAGGTGGTCGGGTTACGTGGGAACGGTGCGTGCTCTGCAGTGCGCGTCGACATGGTCGACAGCAGCACGGGCGCGGCGTTCCTGGAGGTTCTGGTTGCTGTTCTTGAGCTAGGGCTGGCGGAGAGGGGGCGGTGAGGCATGGGCTACCTCCCAGACAAGGTTGGCATGGCTAGTTCTTATCCTAGCTTGCTGTCCACACTAGGGTGACATGGGTGCTCTCAGCCTGTTCACCATTGATGATGTTGGCAAGCTTACAGTGGGGCTAGTGCTTAGTTAAGGTTGCTAGATGATCTACTAAGGGTGCTATGAGCTAGAGAGGGAACCAGTTAGGCCAGAATCACTGCACACTATAGTGTTTTGATTTTGTTTGATTTGCATCTGCAAGGTGTTTGATGAAATGGCCGCATGAACTCAAGTTTTGAATTTTGAAAAGATTTTTGGTGGGTGTGATAGGCATTTGCTGGTGAGTCTGTGGATGCTTGGGTTTTAAAAATTGAGCTTGTTTGAGTGGTTTTTGAAAAAGTGGGATCTTCCCATATGATATAGATTCAATTTTAAACTATCATTTAAATTATGCATTTGAATGTTTTTGGATGATCACAAAGTGGGTCTTGGTACCTTGTTATCAGTACTATCAAGGGGTGCAAAGATCCAAACAAGTTTCTATTAGGTTTTGAAAGTTAGAGATAGCCAAAGTAGGCATGAGAGTTAAATTGGCCAAAGTGACCATTCACTCATTTTGTTTGTTTTGATTTGTTTGTCTTTGGGAAAAGTGTGGGGATTGTTTAGATGATGTTTATTTCACCTAAGAATCCTTTTACAAGCAAAGAAACACACAAGCATGGCAATTCAAAAGAATCCAACTTGAAATGCTTACACATATGCATGCTTTCATATTTTTAATTTGGGAAAGTTTTTGTTAACCCTAATTTTGATGATTAGAGTTTGATGATCCAAGTTTAATATTTTTGGGATGTTACAGCATGATAGTAGTAGGGATCTTAACTTAGGTAAATTCCACTAAGGCATCATCTACTAGGATTTCCCATGGCATAGCATACTTAGTAAAAATTACATGCAAGTCCTACTCAAAACATCACTAATGCATAGTGAAAATAATAGGACAAAATTATGAACACCACTTGCCTTTTTGGTAGAGAATATAAGTTCACTCCTTGATCTTGCAATATTCACACTCTTCAAATTTCACTACAATTCAATCAAGCAAGCAAATATTCAAACTAGCATTCCAACAATTCATCACATAAAATAAAGAAAACAAAGCAATGCATGCAAGCATGCAAAATATTGTTTTATTTGTAAAAGTGGTTTCTAATAGGTTATAAACATTTTAAAACACCTATTGGTCATTTATAAAAGTGGCAAGGTCATTTGAAAACAAGTTAGTGAAAATGGCCATTTAAATCATTTTTATTTTGCTAGAGATGATTTAAATCAAAGTAATATTTCTAGTGTTTGACAAATATATTTTTAAACACAAATTTTAGTGTTTTAAGGTAAAGTGTTTAATATTAAACCATTTGCAAAAGGTTTCATCTAAAAACCATTTTTTAAATCAAAGCAATATTTTATTTTGTTGGAAATGCCTTTAAATAAAGTAATAATTTTCTAGAGTTCGCCAAATATATTTTAAAATCCCAAAACTTGGTGTTTAGGGTCAGAGAGTTTAAATCAAGTAATTTTCCAAAGGTTTTACTCAAAAATCATTTTTAAAACATAAACAACATTTTATTTAACTAGAAATGCTTTTATTCAAAGATTTATTCCTTAGCATCACAAAATATACTTTTAAATCTACAAGTTGGTTTTTATGGTCAGTAGGTTCAAAACAAACTTTTACAAAATATTTTACCCTAAAAACATTTTTAGAATAAATTTTATACTCAAAATATGCCTACATATGTTTCTGCAAAAACAATCAATTTTCCAGAAGAAAAATACTAAAAAAAGGGCATGGTTGGAAAGTATTCTTTTTCTGATTCCAATGATATAAAGTTTGCAAAATTTGGACATGTAGATTAAAAGTTATGAATTTTATAAAATCAAACATCTAATAGAACATTTCTATTTTTACTGGCCACGCGTCATAGGCCACGCGTCACGTTTCTACTGGCTGATACCGTTTCGTCTGGATCGGCTAATACAGAGCGTTGGATCTAATGGAAATCGTGCAGCTCAGAGTGCTTGATACCATTTTAGTTAAGTCATCTATCTACGCCGTGCGATCTGATGGCTGATAAGCGTGTGACCAGAGATGGGCGGCGCTAGCGGCGGCTGTGCGGCGATGCGGCTCTGCCAGTGGTGGTACGACGAGTACAGGAGGCGCGAGAGAGGGGGAATGTGCTTACTGTGTTCGCCGCGTCGTGCTGAAGCTCAAGGTGGTCGTTGCAGGTGAAGGGGCGCTCGGATGGTAATTCCTCGTCGGAGAAGCTTCTATCGTCGGGCTCGTCCTGTTGTTGACGGGGGCGAGGCTACATGGCATCGAAAGACAAGCCGATGGTTGCGTTAGATGCGTGAGGCAAAGGCAAGTACACGCGCGTGAAAAAGATGGAGAGGGGAGGTCAGGTTTTACCAGGGGGCGTCGCCGGAGTGGAGACAGGCAACAGTGGCGTTCAGTTGTTGTGATTGCCGACGTTTCGGAGCGCGCGCGAGCGAGTGGGTGGTATTGGGAGATGGGGAGTGTCTTCATGGAAACTAGGAGGCAAGGGGTGGTGAGGGATGGCCAGAATTGTCGCCGGAAGGTCGTCGGGGCAGTGGGGTTCACGAGAGGAATTGAGGCAGCCTGGTGGCTCCGAGGAAACGCAGACTAAGGGGAAAGATAGAGGAGGGCGAGGCGATTATGAGGGTGCGGTCGCGAGCGAGATTAAATCATGCATTGAAGCGAATTAACGCGATGAATTCATGACTGAGAACGGCAGCGAGGTGAGGGGGGAATTGGTCGCGGGTGGGAGAGATGATGTTGACGTGGCAAAGGGTCCACGGGTCAGCGAGGTTGGGGGTAGTTTCGTGCGTGAGAAAAGAGTGGCTCGGGGAGAGAAAGGAGCTGGGTGGGCTGGTTACTGGGCCTGGGGCTTGTTGGGCTGGCTGGGGTGCTTCTTTCCCTTTTTTTCTTCTTTGTTTCTTTTTCCTTTTTCTTTTGTGTTTTGTTTTGATTCAAATGATTTAAACTCAATTTGAATTCAGGTTTTTCTCAAACCTTTCCTAAAATTTTAGTATATTTTAATATTGTTTAACAAAGTATTTTAAAGTCCAAATTTAGAAGATTTCTTTGTATTTTCTTGGGCTTCATTATTTATTTAAATAGACCATTGTTTTTATTCAAACCATTTATTCAAGCCTTCATTTAAATTCATATTTTCATTAAACCCTTCTAGTAGGTTTATTTATTCATTAATCCAAATAATTCACTTTGAATTATTATTTTAAAATATTTTAATATGATTTAATGTTTATTTAAATTGGGCATCTGTCTTTATTCAAATGAAATCAAATATGGTTTTAAACCTTTATAAACTTTATTCAAATAATTCTTTTAAGTTAATTAGATAAATTTTTAATCCACTTTGGTAAATTCCTATTTATTATTTTCTCATGATTTAATTAATCATTTCTATTAGGGATTTTGTCTTCCATTTAAATAATTTGAATATGATTTAAATCCCATATACTTTTATTTGAATATTCTTTATCCTTTTATTTTATTTGAATTTGGATTAACTTTATTCTATTTGCTTATGGATTTGGTCAAGATTTAATTTGACTTTTAAATATTTCTTATTTATTTCTTTCTTTCTTTGTCTTATGAAATCCATATCTTTTTATTTAAAGATTCAATATTGGTGATTCCAATTTGTATAACTTTATTTAATATTTTTTTATCTATCTATCTACTAATTTACACATAGATAGGTTCGTCCTTTCCAATTTTCGTTCCGATTTTCTAATAGATGGTTTTACCCCTGACTGTATCGCAATATTACGTACTGCCACCGCCAAGTAATACCTGCCCGATTGAAAAAAACACTACTTCTCCGCCTCCCTCCCGATCCCCAAGCTCCTCCGCCTGCATCCCAAGCGGGAGCTTGAGAGCTCCATGGCGCAGCGCCTCTCTCCGGCCGACGAGATCCCCGGGAATACGGGCAAGTTGAGAAGCCCAAGAGACGCCGCCCATGGCGGCAGCCTCATCCGGAGCTCCAGCTGCATACCTGTCGGGCGTAGTATAGATGTCACGAGTGGAGCAGAGCTGAGCTGGAGCTCTCAGTCGGGGGAGAACCTTGTTGCGTCCTCTCCTTTCATCGAGATGGAGGTTTCATATGTCCGATATGCCCAGATCTGGGAAGGAGGGACGAATTGGTGGCCTCGTGCTTGAAATCGGTCGCCATGCCTAGACCCGGTGTTTCACCAGTCAGGGACTCCTTCCTTGGAGCTGAAGACTCCTTCCTCGTGCTCCTGTCGCTGAGGTGCGGTGGTCGGTGACTGCTTCCTCTACCAAGTGAAGCGATAGTAATTCCCCAGTGCTCTCCTCAAGTGTCTGGATCCGATCCATGCCGCTGCCTGTTTGGTGGAAGAGAGCATTCGCCAAGGACATCCTCAGAGATTCTTACAGACGAACCCAGCCAGGAAAATCAGATTCAGGTCGTGTGCCATCCGTCCAGGGATGGGGGACACAATTTGGCACCATCCGAGGTTAGCTCCCCTGGTGAGAATAACACTGACATAAATATGAGAATTCATTCCAGTTTTTCTTAAAGTACCCCCTTCGATCCATATTACTTGTCATTGAAATTAATGTATCTAGTACTAAAATATGTCTAGATACATCCATTTTAGTGAAAAGTAATATGGATCTGAGGGAGTACCACATATTCGTTCATGATCACACTCAAATAGTTCATTCTTTATCACACTCAAATATTGATGCAACCATAGAGAATTTCCTCCTGAACATCATCTGTACTTGGGACTGGGCTTAATCATGTGGCCAAAGTGTCCATTTTATGCATGCCAAATTTCATGACTGTTTTGGCAGGTACACTACGGGAATAACTAAATAGGCCGACGGCCTTTTTATACGCCGACGGCAAAATGTCGGGGCTGTCGGCATAGCTTGACGGGCCGTCGGCCCAGTTTTGCCGTCGGCGTAGAATAAATAGGCCGACGGCCGCCGTCGGCGTAAACATGACTATCAGCGTAGCCCATTGGGCTAACGACAGAGCAACGGCATCAAGTCTACGCCGACGGCAAAGCCGTCGGCGTAGGTTTCATACCTATGCCGACGGCAAAGCCGTCGGCGTAGCTATTTTTCTTTTTTTTTGCTATATTAATCTTAGAAAAATCATAACTAAATCATTTAAATTCAGAAAAATACATATAATATATCATAATTTGCAGAAAAATAAGATATATCTATATAAACTCAAATATTATATATTTTTATTTCAAAAAATACATAAAATATATAAAGACTTTCGTATAACATATTTTTCATTTTCCAAGTGCAAAAAACGGGGTGTTTTGTGAAGCAACCACCAAAAGAAAGTTTCAAAATGATAATACCACATTTTTCAAAAATACTAGACCATATTGAATGGGCAATTTCCCAACCTAGGAATCTCAAACCTTTTCGTTCACCTCTCGTGAAAAAGACAAATTCCTGCTAAATCGGTAGGAAATGAGTTAGATTTGAACTACAGGTACATGATATATTGCTCATGATTTTCTGTAAAAATAATTTTTAGGTTCACAATATGCTATTTCATCAGAGATGTAATGCAAGTTTAGTGAGACTCGTCCTCGAGCTAAGAATCATCATGCCCCTCGAATAGGAAGTTTGATGATAGTTTGAAATGGGCATAAAAAATTTAAAAACGATCGAAATAATGCAAAACCTTTGAAACGATCGCGTGGTGTCATATTATATGACATAGTTCCATGGAAAAATACCAGACTTGGTATATTCATTGAGTCTTAAAAAAACCTTGACAAAATGGCCTATCTCAATCGAAGTTTTCTGGATTTCGGGTCAAATGACCAATGTTATTGCTAGAATCACGGTATAGTTTGCGATAATGTGCCCATATTATGCACGCATGTGTATAATGGGATGGCGAACAATGTTGCAGGAGGAAGTTTTCCTTTTCATCGCACCGAAAAGCCATTTTTCATTTTCCGAGTGCAAAAAACAGGGTGTTTTTGTGAAGCAACCACCAAATGAAAGTTTCAAAATGATAATACCATATTTTTTAAAAATACTAGACCATATTGAATGGACAATTTTCCAACCGGGGTATCTTAAACCTTTCCGTTCACCCCTCGTGAAAAAGACAAATTCCTACCGAATCAGTAGGAAATGAGTTAGATTTGAACTACATGTACATGATATGATGCTCATGATTTTTTGCAAAAATCATTTTTAGGTTCACAATATGCTATTTCATCAGAGATCTAATGCAAGTTTAGTGAGACTCGTCCCCGAGCTAAGAATCATCATGCCCCTCGATTTAGGAAGTTTGATGATAGTTTGAAATGGGCATAAAAAATTCAAAAACGATCGAAACAATGCAAAACCTTCGCGTGGTGTCATATTATATTACATAGTTCCATGGAAAAATACCAGACTTGGTATATTCATTGAGTCTTAAAAAACCCTTCACAAAATGGCCTATCTCAATCAAGGTTTTCTGGATTTCAGGTCAAATGACCAATGTTATTGCTAGAATCACGGTATAGTTTGCGATAATGTGCCCATATTATGCACTCGTGTATATCATGGGATGGCGAACAATGTTGCAGGAGAAAGTTTTCCTTTTTGTCGCACCAAAAAGCCATTTTTTTATTTTTCGAGTGCCAAAAACGGGGTGTTTCATGAATCTTGACATAGTTTCAGTTGGTCTAATATTTAAAAGTTATGATATATAATTAAATAGATGATAGGGATGTCATATTTGGATTCCTCTCATTTTTCTGATCGATTTGGATATATTATTTGTCGAATTGTGATTTACGGATTTGTAGATATGAATTATTCAAATTTAAATAAAAAAGCAAAATAAATAAAATTTATTTTATTTTTATTTGAATTCAAGATTATTATTACTTATTTATTGTTGTTTACTCAAAAAATTGTATGGAATGTAAAAAAAACAAATATGTCTAACATTATAGTGTAATGGTTAATAGGTTTGATATGATAATATTTACAACAAGTTCTAGTTTCTTTTTCGGAAGCTCATGTGGAAGGAACGAAGAAGTTAAGCGTGCTGGGGCTAGAGTAGTATTAGGATGGGTGACCGGTTGGAAAGTTTGACTAATTATGCAATTTGACTTGAGACTAAGTATACTTAGAATTAAAAATGTCCATGTGAGATTAACAAGTTAAACAATACAAAAATTGATTTTTTTTTTGAAAATTTGGAAAAAAAAAATTGAAAAATCTAGGCCGTCGGTAAAGCCGTCGGCGTAGCCAAACGGCCGTTAGTTATCTAGGTGGGCCCCATATGGTCTATGCCGACGGCAAAAGCCGTCGGCGTAGCTATATACGCCGACCGTTTTTCTACACCGACGGGAGAAGAGGCTATGCCTACGGGGCCGTACGCCGACGGCCATACGCCAACGGTAGCCGTCGGGCCAGCCTACGCCAACGACATTTAGGGCCTACGCCGACGGGACCCGGCCGTCGGCGTATTCAGCTTCTCCCGTAGTGGTAGCCTCCTTTGATGCTCACAAATGTTCTAGCCCGTCTCTTACTACAGATGTACATTAGTATTACTGCTGCATTACACGAGAACAGTCAGGAGTGATGCAGGTAAATAAACTGAGGTGTGCATGGTATTTGTTGTACTTGTACAGCAAGCTGAAAGTAAGCACTGGCGCATATCTACACCAGTAACACATCATTCAAGATAGAAGGATCTAATGTAAAATTACAAATTTACACAATAACTATCTTGTTGCTTTTTGCTAATTGTACTTGCACATATCACTAATAAAGGGACATGAAATGTACTTGCACATGTCGCTAGAAAAGGGAGATAAAATTTAGGATCATGTACACTCACAACAATGTATATCAATATATTGTTAGTCGACTTCTTTTTTATTAAATTGTATGACATGAAGCTCTCCTAGATACCCTCTTTTGATGCTTAGAAATGTAATTTAAATGGAGATTTTCAGTCATCTTATTCTAGCTTTTTCAGAGTTTCAACCATTGTTTGGGCAGGTATAGGTATGGAAGGTTAATATTTTATTACATTTTAAACCATTGTTTTGGCAGGTAGCCTCCTTTGATGCTAAAAAATGTTCTAGCCTGTCTCTTACTCAATGTTAAGGAAATCAGTAATCGTTAGCTGCTCGGTTGGCTTGGGAGTAGCGATTAATCAGAATTCGGACGATTAACTGATTTAATCGGTCGAATATTAATCGGTGCAACCTACAAAAAATAGCACCTAAAACACGTATATGGCTGAAATCAAGCTCCTGGAGGAATGGATCGAATGAGAGCTTCACAAAACCTACTTCACTGGGCGGGCTGGCGGATTGATGGGCGATATGTGTTGATAATTTTGCAATTTTTTTGACCAAGTGTAGTGGTTAATCGGGTACATACCTAGTAATCGGAGTGTCAGACTTATTAATCAGGCTAAACGATTAACACAAAGGATTAGTGGTAATCGACACGGTCAGTTCCCTAGTAGCGATTAATCGGCCTATTAATCGCTGATTCGGCCTATTTTTTGAACAGTGCTCTTACTATAGAGGAGCTGTGTACGTTTCTAAGAGGATACTCAATATTCTTGTTGTTGAGCATGGGTTTTTTACATTAAAGAAAGTTTCTAGCTGTTCTTTGCTTAATTAACCTTTTTTAGATTTATTTCCAGGTTCTGTTCTTGTAATGCTGCAACAGTGACATCTCAGAGTGCCTTTTTTCAAAGAGGAATGAGAGTTCAGGTATGTAGTGCCCTCTTTTTAGGAACGGGAATTTAGGTATGTAGAGTGCCTTCTTTTTTGGGAAGATAATTTTAGGCTGCAGTCATTTGGGTGAAGATGACCAGATTCAAACTGTACTACGCTGAGTTGATATCCACTTGCTGACACTGTGGAGCCAAGCACTTCTCTCGTTTCTATTTCTTTGACAAGTGAAACACTGTATAATACTCTGCGAGTAGGAACTGACGATGATGTATTGAATAATTATCTGTTTGAAGTTGACACATAGAAGGTGCTATACATTATCTAGCCTTTCTATAAGCATTACATTTGACACTGCTACAAGTTATTCTTCGCAAAATTAAGGTTTATGTGATATCTGGGACTTTTTGAGTAGCTAAGTACGGACAGTTCCAAACTTTTTGCAATGTATTTGCTCCCAGATTGGTGTTGTTAGTTACTTCTCTTTGGAAGTTTACATATCTATGCAGACCCACAATTTTTTTGCAGAGAAAGATAGTAACAATAATGATTCTCACAGCTTTTTGGAACATAAGTGTAGATTAGCAATGTAATCGATCATCTTCCAGAAATTCACGCAGTGAAGAACATAGATTGTATGTTACATTACATGTCCTACCTATTACCTAAATTAATTACACCTATCATGTACCTCGGCGATTAACAACTGGCTATATGATCTCAGGTGAGATGAGAAATCGCCATCGAAGACGGTGTACCTTATGCAATTGGCAACGGAACAACCAAGCTTGTTGAGTACTGATGGCAAAGTAGTGCAGGTTTTCATGACGTATGTCAAGGATCAATGGGCACGTGTTGCTTCTCTGGAATATAATGGGGATTCAAACATACTTTTACATGAATTTGTTAAAAATAATTAAGATGCATGTGCATCAGCACTTGTGAATTATAAATGCCTTATTAATATATTTATATCAAAAATATCAGCCGTGGCAATGCACGGGCATTCAGCTAGTCCTTTTAAATCTCTTTAGGATTATTTTGCTCACAATTTGGTATGGACTTTAGATAGGAGCTTTATCAGCTTTGGAAATTATTTCCTTTTATCTTATTAAATTTATAAGTTTTTATCTATGGCTCCAAATTAAATGAAATCAATTTCTATGGTTTTATAATATTTTTGTTTATCATTTTTGATCATCTATAAATGTTTGTTGTTAAATTTTTATATGAATCAAATCCATAGTCTTAGAGGTATCTTGGAGATGATTTTGTTCCATTAGGGTTTTAGGGTTTTGGTTTATTTTCCCAAGTTTAAATTTCAAGATACATTCATTGATGTATGTATTTCACTTGATTGAAATTTGTTGAATTTCATTTTATTCAAAGCCTGTTCAAGATGGGTTTTGATGTTTCCATTCGGAAACAAAAAGTTTCTTTTCACCCTAAATTTCAACAATTATTTATTTGTTTATTTTTTTCACATTTCAAAATTTGAAAACTTTTTGGGATGTGACAGGAAGTGACAGAAATCTCTTCGGTTGTAGATGTGCTGTTGCTACTAGGAAGAAAACAATGGTCTCTTGTTCATGGAACATGTGGACTGTTTAGCTTACACACTTTGCTTAAAGCAGTTGTATGTTGCTTGCAACTTAATATTGGAGGGGGTTCGGATGATAACCTGAAGGTGTACTTTTAGTCATAGATGCAGTTGGATGGCGGTATATGTATATTGTTGTATTGTCCAATCAACCTCATAGGATCTTTCTGACTAGTAATTGCATTGTTATGCCTTGCTCAGTTCCTGTCAATTGTCCTGCTGTAATTTGTTTACCCTTCATGCCATGTTGTTTATCTAAGGAGAGCACCTCTACTGAACTATGGACCCCGGTCCAATCTTTACCATTAATACATCTTCCACTGTTACTGTTTACTTGCTGCAAACCATTACCTTCCACACCATACGTTTAATCCTTTGTTATAGAAAACCGGTGAGCTTGACAACCTCACTGATTCGTTGGGGCAAAGTCTTGAGTTTGTGTTGTGCAGGTCTCATGTTGCTTGCAACACCTGTGTGACATTTCCTTCCTCCTACTGGTTCAATAACCTCGGTTTCTTACTGAAGGAAAACTTGCTGTTGTGCTACTTCACACCTTGCTCTTGGGGTTCCCAACGAAGCACTCCTACATCAACTCAGTGCTGCATCACTGGCTCAGTCCAGCCTTGAGAAGCAAACCTTAACCGTAGAGGCAACAAGCCAAGAGCAGGAGGACGTCAATCTGGTTAGCCTCCTGGACCAAATTTTGGTCCGGGATGCTAAGATAGAGTCTGGCGAACTCCCAGCGATGGATGTTCCCTCCCTCTCCCTTGCCGAGAAGGTGTTTCACAGCACCAAACTCGGATTTGAGAAGTTGCACTTGGAACACATTGTAGGTTTCCGATTCTTATTTGCATTTATTTTATTATCATATCCTCTAGCCCCAAGCATAAAGTCGGATAAACATTGTTGGATCTGAGTTGATGCTTTTAGGTTGCAAAAGAATGATGTAGTGTAGCCCCCAAGGCTCGTGCTTTATTTTTACTTCGTTAAATTTGCAGCTCGAGTTTTAGTAGCCGTCTGACGGTATTTCTCTCTTCTAAACTTACAAAAAATTGCATCTTCCAACCAGGAATTTCTCAAGTACATTTGTAATAAACACAAGGAGATCAAAGCCTTGCGCCTTGAGAATTCAAAGTTGCAAGTTGAGAAAAATGAAGGAGAAGGTAATTTTTTCCGGCTTCCTTTTTGTCAATTAGCTATTGTCATAGTCAAACTTGTTTTGTTCGACTGATATTTTCTCTTTGCAGAACTGTTGTGCGAGTCCAGCAGGATGGTGGAGCAATCCGAGAACTTCAAGGTCTTGGAACTGGAAAATGCTGAGCTCCGGGACAAGCTTGAGAAGCTAATCATTGAATCGGAGAAATCCATAGCTGTTGTCCTGGAGTAAAGCAACCATGAGACCATGAGGCTCGAGAAGCTGTTGGCCCTCCAAGACAAACAAGTGGATGATATTCGGAAGGACCTTGATAGTCAGAGGGATCTGGCCCAAGCCACAGAAAGCGAGCTGAACAGCCTCCGCGAGGAGCATGCTCAGTGGAATTATTCTGTGCTAGGTAACATTTCTGACTTACGTTTTATGTTGATTTTTTGACTTTCTTTTCAGTCGAATTTTGACTTTTGGTTCTTTCCCAACCCCCTGAATCTTTCTGACTCTCCTACCTCCGAACCTCGCCTCGAGCGCATTAAGCTTGTCGGAGATATCTTGTTTGACTTACGCCAGACTCTTAAAGAGGCTGGCGAGTCAGTCAAGCTTTCCGATTTGCACAAGATGTCAGTGCAAGAGGTGAGGGACAAGGCCAAGGAGATTTCGAAGCTTATCGAGGACTGGAAGATATCCTACGCTCGGACTGCTGCCCAGGCTGCTCTTACCATGGTGATGAGCCACCATAGCGAGATGGAAATCTGGCATGTCACCAAAGGTATCGTCGAGGAGGAGGATGAGGGCATCCCACAGGACATCAAGGCAATCCAAGATTCCTGTGCAGGTTATGCTTGCCGTGTGGTGGAGATGACGAACTATACGATGCCATTTTTCGAATCTGTTGTCGTCCCTCCCTCGCCTCAAGAGCCAGAAGACAGCCTTGCAGCTTCCGAGTCTGGGATTCAGGGTGACAACATTGTCGACTCCAGCGCTCCACCTTCTTCATCACCACCACCTGGATCTGTAGCATAAACAATTTTTATGCATTATTCTGAACTTTTCGGCAATGTAATGATGGAAACAATATTTTTATTTGTGCTGGTCTATAAAACAATTATGCTTTTACTATCATAGCACTCTTTCTTGTTTATATTTTATGTGTGTGCTTGCAAATTTCTGAAGCACTTTTTGGTTTTTTTACCTGTACTTGTCATTTTATCTGGCTCTCTGCCTCGTCCCTTTCATGACCCGACCAACCTTTAACACGGAAACTTTGCCGAGCAACGGAGCTCAATTGCTAAACCAGTTTAAACTCGGAAACAAAGTCGACTTTCAGTACCAAAAATTCATTACTCGGAAAATGCCCGTGTGTAAGCAATCAGATAAAAAAATCAAAGTATAGACAATAACTTGAATTTTTTACCCTAAGGTAACATTTTTTAGATATTCAAAAATCATAACCAGAAAGAACATGAGCATAAAGTACTCTCAAGCATTCTGGGATTTTTGAAAATGACATGCTCTTTTGGAAATAAGATGGCAAAAAACTTCTCAAAGATAAAACATGAGGAAACCAATACTTTATTTCACTTTGAACATATACATATATGACTACAAGGAAATATAACTAAGAATAGAAGGGACGTAGCTCTGTAATATTCCATGGACGGTCTACTTCATCCGGGTCTGTGCTACCGCCAGCTCTCTTTCTCTTCCGAGTATCTGGTCTTTTCTTGACTGGTCCCATATCAGTTAAATAATACGACCCATTATGCAGAACTCTGCTGATCATAAACAGTGCTTCCCAATTGGGGAAAGGTTGTGCTTTCTTTTTTGCACAAGTCAGACAACCAAATCGCCTTTTCTGAAAGAACAGTTTTGAACTCTCTGACTATGATACTTGTGTAACTTCTGCTGGTAGGCTATAGATCTCTGCTCAGCAACGACGCATACTTTTTCGATTATATCGAGATCATCTTGTCGAGAAACTTTTGCATCTTTTTCGATATACAATTTCACTCGTGGAGACTGATGAATTAGATCGCTTGGAAGAATTGCTTCTGCACCATAGACCAAGAAGAAAGGAGTATATCCGATTGATCTGTTAGGAGTTGTACGTAACCTCCATATCCCAGATGGTAGTTCTTCCGCCCAAGCCCCCATGGCCCGACGAAGTGGTGCCTCGAGACGAGGTCGGAGTCCTTGTAAAATAAGACCGTTAGTTTTTTCGACTTGTCCATTAGCTTGTGGATGTGCGACTGATGCAATATCGAGTCGGATCCCTTGTTCTTCGCAGAATTCGGCAAGTTCTCCCATGAAAAAATTGCTCCCATTGTCAGTAATTATACCGTGCGGATATCCGAATTGGATGATCACGTCCTCAATGAACTTCCTGGCAGTGGCTTCATCGCAACTTGTTACGGGTTTAGCCTCAATCCACTTTGTAAATTTATCCACCATCACTAGTAGGTGAGTAAATCCACATTTTGCCATACAAAACGGCCCTACCATATCAAGCCCCCAGACCTCAAATGGCCATGTAATAGGAATTGTTCGCAGCTGTTCAGCCGGAACGTGTGCCTGATGGGCGTACTTTTGGCAGCCTCTGCATATTTTGACCAGTTTATCGTCATTCGCCTTAGCTATAAGCCAAAAGAATCCGTGTCGAAAAGCTTTTGCCACTAAGGATCTGGTCGCAGCATGGTGACCACACTCGCCTTCGTGGATCTCTTGTAAGATTTTCACTCCTTCTTCCGAAGAAATACATCACTAGAAAATGCTAGAAACACTCCGCTTATAGAGCTCATCATTTATTATAGTATAGGCTTTACTCGTCGGACGATCTGCCGGCTCAAGACTTCGTCTTCGGGTAATTTTCCGTCTATCAGGAAATCCAGATAGGGTTTTGTCCAGCTGGGAATTACAGCCAGAACTGCTATTAAAGGTGAGTCAGATTTCATCAATTGCTTGTCGGAGTTTAGGGCGGCGTCGGGCTCTCTCAGGTGTGGTTGTTACCGATGCTACAAGGCATAAAAAGGCATGCTAGATGTGGCGTTAGATGCGTACGAGCGTGGTGAGTGTACGCGTATCATCCAGAGAGGAGGGGGAAGTCAGGTCTCACCGGTAGAGGTTGCTGGAGTTGAGGCAGGAGACGGTGTCAAGAAGGCTTCGTCGTTGCCGAGCCTCTAGGGAGTGCACGGCCAAGCGGGCGGTACTGGGAGGTGCAGGAGATGCGAGTGAGCAACCCAGTAAGCACCATAGGGATGGGGAGGGTCTGGCTTTGCCGGAATCAACCAGGAAACACATCGGAGGCAGTGGGGTGCGAGCTCGCAATTGTGGCAGCCTGGTGGCGGAGATGAGTGGGCGTGTGAGGGGAAAGAGAGAGGAGGGCGAGGCGCTTAACATGGCGTGGTCACGGCGAGGAATTACTACGGCGTTGATGCGAATTAATGCGGCAAAATCAAAGCAGAAACAGCGGTGTGCGAGGGGGGGGGGGGGAACGGTCGTGCGAGGTTGATGACGATGAGGTGGCTGTGAGTCCTATTAGTCAGTGAGGTGAGCGTTCGCGTGTGGGGTCTTGGAGTCAGTTGCTGTGCGGGTGAGTTTGCGCGTGAGAAAACTATTCGGGTGAGGGTTACTTGGTGGGCTCTTGCTGGGCGGGTGAGGGTTACTTGGTGGGCTCTTGCTGGGCTAGATAGGTTTAGTGGGTTGGCTTCGTTTTCTATTTTTTTCTTACTAATTTCTTTTTCCTTTTCTATTTCTATTATTCTGATTGGAATTCAAACCTTTATTTGAAATCAGATTTAATCATCAAATCTTTTCAAGATTTTTCAGTAAATGTTTATTCTGTTTTAACAATGTATTATAAAGTCCATTTTGAGATAATTTGTTTTATTCTTTTAGGGTCTATTATTTATTTTAAATAGACATTTGTTTTTATTTTAAATAAGATTTAAATATGGTTCAAATCCACATTATTTATTCAAATAATTCTTTTATTCTTTTTAAGTCAATTATATAACTTTTAATCCTCTTTGGTAATTTCAATTATTTTTCCCATGATTTATTTAATCATTTTATTAGGGATTTTTGTCTTCATTAGAATATGGTTTAATCCCATATACTTTTATTTGAATATTCTTTATCCCTTTATTATATTTGGATTATATTTATTCCATTTTCTTATGGATTGGCCAAGATTTAATTTGGCTTTTAAATATTCCTTATTTATTTCTTTCTTTCTTTGCCTTATAAAATCCATATCTTTTTATTTAAAGATCCAAAATTGATGATTCCAATTTATATAATTTTATTTAATATTTGTTTATCTTTTTAAATCCCTTTGATTTATTTGCTCAATATTTGGCATGGATTTTAGATAGGTCTTTATTAGATTTGGAAATTAATTCCTTTTATCTTAATAAATTCATAAGTTTTTATCCAAGGTTCCAAATTAAATGAAACCTCTTTCTATGATTTTATAATATTTTTATTTATCATTCTTGATCATTTATAAATGTTTGTTGACAAATTTTTATATGGATCAAATCCATAGTCTTAAATAGATCTTGGAAATGAATTATTCCATAAGGGTTTTAGGGTTTTGGTTTAACTTTTCCAAGTGTTTAAACTTGAAGAAACATTCATTGATGAATGCATTTCACTTGATTAAATTTTTGTTGAATTCCCTTTTATTCCCTTTTAGTTCAAGAAGGGTTTTGATGTTTCCTTTTAGAAACAAAAGTTTCTTTTCACCCTAAATTTCAACAATCATTTCTTTTGTTTATTTATTTTTCACATTCCAAAATTTGGAAAATTTTGGGATGCGACAAAAGATCATGAATAACATGCATTGAAAAACGTTTGTTTGTTTCACATACAGAAAACATGGCATAGTGGTAATCAGCTTGTCCCTCATAGAGTAGCAAATAGATGCATACGACACCTTCAAAGTTCACAAGGGTGACTAGAAACAAGTAGCACAAGAACAAGTAATATCACAATATGCATCAATCAATAAGCTTTGGAACACTGTACACATAATGACAACTATGCTCTCTTAATGGTGCCTAAAGGTAGAAGGTGGATACTCAATATAGTGGAAGAAGGGCCCTTTGTAAAGGGAAGTAGGGATTTCAAGTTTCAAAAAGAGCTTCCAAAAATTATGGTACTTGTTAGCTTTCAGCCCTCATTGCCCCTATCACAAGCATCTTGAAGTGATTAAGGTTAAAGTGAAAAAACTATGGAGTATATGCTTGACAAAGTATAAGTTGGCAATCTCAAGTCCCTTGAATACGAGGGCCACACCTCATGCTACTCAACTTCAGTCACCTGTAAGTTCTTGTCATTGTAAGTATTTTCATATCATAGAGAACCGCCAACGGGGTACCCCTTGCACATGGTGTAGGAGTTATCCCAAAACCAAAATGACAAGGCAAGCAGACAATGAGCATCTCAGCGATCTTTTTATTTACTATGTGCATAGCTTTTTATTAAGGATGCTTCATAGATAGCTCACTATGGTGATGCTGCAAGTTTCCACCATGATTAGGCATGGCTTAGGCTAGTGGCCCAGGCATTTCTCTAACACAAAATACAAACTCCATGGACTTACAAGTTCCCTCTTTATTTCACACCGGTGACATCCATAGACAAAAGAGCATGATATCAACTAAGTACAAAGTACAAGTGCAATGTTGAAAACGTTCCCCATGACAGCATGGTTCTGCTAATTCCAACGTATAAGTGCAAGCATATACAACATAGATGACACAATGGTTCAAGTTTATTAGGGGAAAAGAATATAAAGTGTGCCATCAAGTTTGTGAGGGCTTTAGTCACTAAGTTTTCACATAACAAAATAGTTTTTAATTGGAAGATAGCTAAAAACAATAATATACTTGGTATGGTGTAACACACCATGCATAGGAGTTTATAGTGGACACTTTGGAATAACTTGGTTTCTTGGGAGTTGGAAGCATGAGTAGAGCTTACTCATACAAGTGGAGGCTAGCAAAAGACTGGGAGCAACCAACTAAGAGAGCATAATGGCCATAATCATGCAGAGAAACAAAGCATTACTAATCAAAGCATAGAGTGGTACTACAATATCTTAAATGCTATGGTGACTTGTCATAGTCATAACATGGTGTGAGCATGTGCCAAGTCAACCCAAACAATGCATCAAAGGAGAATACCACAATACTATGCTTTTGCATGCTAAAACAATGCATAATTTCTTCAAGGCACACTAAGCAATCCCAAATGTTTGGAACAAGACATGCTACAGAATAATCACTAAGCATAAGGCCAAAATAACACCTAGCATGTCATGCTAAAGTCTAAGTCACAGTCAATGCAAGCTCCTCTTGCACTTACAAGCAAGAACTTACTACTCCTTTCCAACACCAAGCAACTTATTTGCAAAACAACACAACAAGAACGGGGGTCCAAACTACTTTATTCAAGCAAACTAAACAAACTAAGAACATCAAACGAAAACTAAGACGCTCCAAGAACAACACAACTGTGCATGAAACAGTAAAAACTAAGTGTCTAGACAGACCTAAGCTTTTTATTGATGAAGAAGGGGATGCCTTGGGTATCCCCAAGCTTTGACGCTTGTACCTCTTGGATATTTCTTAGGGTGACACCATGGTGGCATCCCCAAGCTTGAGCTTTGGTCCATTCTTCATCTCATTACATCATTCTCTCTCTACACCTGAATTTTTTCCTTCATACAAAACTTCACACAATCTTCATTAGCAACATTAGTGTATTCAAAATATATTATACCTCTGACAAAGTTTTGGAATGCAAGACTTTTCACTAAAAACACAAGCTACTGTAGCAACTCCTCCAAAAATCTCAATTCCCCAAAAGAGAACTTCAAAAAGAAACCAATAAGAAGCAAATGCAAATAATGGCAGAAATATGTCAAATAGACCAGCAGGTAGAAATCGATTTTTTTGAACATCTTATGTTGCTCAAATAAAAAAGTGTTGAACTAAAGAAAGTTAGATAACATACTGGGGGATTTATTCATAAAGTTTCAGCTCAATCTGAGTTACAAAGACCCCTCACGAATTTGTTTGGTGGAGGACAAAAATCTGTTTCAGGACAGCAACTCCCCAAATCTTACTTCCCTCTCATTAGAGGTAATTATTGGCACAAAATGCAAATAAAAAGGATAAGTAGAGGTCATTACTGTAGTAATAACTTCCAATACTCAAGAAAACTCTTGGTTTATCTCCCAACAAGTACTTTTCTTTAACGCCTTTAAGTTAGGCACAAGAAGCAAGAAGAATCAAGTATTTTCAAATGAGGAAGCATTAACATCAAACCTTACTTTAAAAGGAGAATCAAAGAGCAACTTCTCTCTCCTCATAGGGAAGTGTTCAATACCTTTCTTGAATGGAAAATGATATATAACGGCGCCTTCTTTCATATCAATGATGGCACCAACTGTTCTAAGAAAAGGTCTTCCCAAAGTAATAGGACAAGAAGCATTGTATTCAACATCCAAAATAGATAAATCCACAGGGACATAAGCATTGTTAACCATAATGAGAACATCATTAATACTCCCCATGAGTTTCTTCTTAGAATTATCATTAAATGGGACATCTAAATAACAATCTTCCAAAGATGGCAAATCAAGCATTTCATAAATATTTCTAGGCATAATAGAGACACTAGAACCAAGATCACATGAAGCTTTGAGATCAAAGTCATTCACTTGCACATTAATAATGGGTTCCCAACTATCTTCTACTTTCCTAGGAATAGAAGCTTTGTTTTTTAGCTTCTCTTCCTTAATCTTAACAAGAGCATATCTAATGTGTTTGGTAAAAGCAACATGCATATCACTAGCATCAGGACTTCTAGAAAGATTTTGTAGGAACATAATCACTTCAGAAATATTGCATCTATCAATATCAAAATCAAACTTAGAATCACTAGTAGAACGCTCAATTCGCTTAGGCATAGTAGGAGGAGAAATAGGGACTACTTGTGATTTAGTGGTGATGGTGCAAACACTATTGTTTCTATCAATTTCAGATTCCCTTTCCCACTTAGCATGAAGTTGAGCTAACATCCTAACATTTTCATCAATAGTAACTTGTATGGCATGAGTAGCAGCAAAGGTACTTTCCATGGTTTCAGGTTTAGCAGCCATTTTCTTAATCAAGGAGGACTGAGCTTCAGACAAAGAGGATATATTTTTCTCAACATTTAAAAGTTTTTCCTCTATAGCCTTATTAAAAGTGGTTTGTTTACTAATAAAGTCTTTGAGCATGACTTCAAGTTCAGAGGGGGAACTTCTAGCATTGTTGTAAGAGCTTCCATAGGAATTGACATTATTAGGAGGATAAGGCCTATAATTGTACTCGCCACGATCTGGCGCATCTGACTACATATTTTGTTTACCCTGGCGTGCACCGTAGCATCACCTCCGTCTTCAACAGAGAGCAACCGAGCCAGTGAGCAACTCCGGCGAGCGATTCAAGCCAGCATCAAGCGCCCCTTCGACAACCACAGCAACGTTGAGCATCAACGACACACGACGAGTTTGGTAAGCTATTCCTCTCGTCCTATCGCTTCCTAGAATCGCCAGTACGCCATCGCCTGAGTGCCGCCGCCGCACAGCCGCCGCCAACGCCGCCCGTTTATGGTTTATTTGATTTGGGCCGTTAGATCTAGATCGAGTGTATGAGATTAGAATTAAACCGAAGAGGTATCGCGTGCTGTGAGCCATGCGATGCACTTTAGATCTGACAGCTAGAATCGAGCAATCCATGCGAAACAGCATTGTCCAGTAAGAACATGACGCATGGCCTGTAGTTTGTTTTAAAAACAGAAAACATGTCTATTAGATGATAGATTTGAAAAATTCATAACTTTTAATCCACACGTCCAAATTTTACAAACTTTATATCAATGGAATCATAAAAAAGAATACTATCCAACCATGTACTTTGCTTAGTAATTTGCTTCTATAAAATTGGTTGTATTTGCAGAAATATGTGTAGGCATATTTTGAATATAATTTTTTTTAGAAATGTTTTGGGGGTAAAATCTTTGGTAAATGGTTTTTTTGAACCTACTGACCATATAAACCAACTTTTGGATTTAAAACATATTTGTTGACACTTAGGAATTAAATCTTTGAATAAAAGCATTTCTAGTTAGATAAAAATATTGATTATGGTTTAAAAATTCCTTTTGAGTAAAACCTTTGGAAAATGATTTGAATTAAGCTCTCTGACCCTAAACACCAAGTTTTTGCATTTAAAAATATATTTGGTGAACCCTAGAAAATTATTACTATGTTTAAAGGCATTTCCAACAAAATAAAATATTGCTTTGATTAAAAAATGGTTTTTAGATGAAACCCTTTGAAAATGGAATTGTTCTAAAACATTATGACCATAAACATTAATATTGGTGTTTAAAAACATTTTGGCTAACACTGGAAATTATTCTTTGAATAATCATTTCTAGCAAAACAAAAATGATTTAAAGTGGCCATTTTCACAAACTTGATATCAAATGGTTTTGCCACATTTATAAATGACCAATATGTGTTTTATAATGTTTATAACCTATTAGAAACCACTTTTGAAAACAAAACAATCTTTGGCTTGCTTGCATGCATTGCTTTGTTTTTATTATTTTATGTGTCGAATTGTTTGAATGTTAGTTTTGAAATTGTGCCTTGCTTGATTGAATTGTAGTGGAATTTGAAGAGTGTGACTATTGCAAGATCAAGGAGTGAACTTATATTCTCTACCAAAAAGGCAAGTGGTGCTTCATACTATTGTCCTATTATTTTCACTATGCATTAGTGATGTTTTGGGTAGGACTTGCATGGAATTTTTACTAAGTATGCTATGCCATGGGAAATCCTAGTAGATGATGCCTTAGTAGAATTTCCTAAGTTAAGATCCCTACTACTATGATTCTTAGCTTAGCTAGTAGAAAAAAAAGGTGGGTCAAAGGATGCTAGCTATTGATCCAGGGACTAGCATTGTAATCACAGGGACCTTATAGATGGTATCAGAGCACTGTGTTGCCTGTAGGATTGTAACCCTAGGATTGGACAAAACCCCTTAGAAAAATATAGGAGTTGTATTTGTTCAAAAACTTATTTACAAACAATCTTGTATACTCTTTCCTCAACCTTTTGGTTTTGATTCTACATCTCTTCCTTTTCAAACTTGATGGGAAAAACCTCAACATGAGCAAAGAATTCACCATGAGCAAAGACTTCAACATGAACAAGGACTTCACCAACTCAAATGATTTCAACTTCAACATCACCAATGACTTCAACTTTAGTTTCATTAAGGACTTCAACTTGGACATAACTAAGGACTACAAGTGAGACACGAATAATACTCAAGACTTGAAGACTAAAGAAACATAATCTAGAAGGAACCATCATCACCTTTGAAGTTTTGTGACCAAGATGCAAGAATTTTTCCAAGGAAACAATGACCTTATTCATGAAGAAACAACTAAAAAGAATGGAATGATCTGAAGTAAACCTATAGTTGGACCACCATACTAGTGTTTAATTTAGATCAAACACACCAACTTATGTGGTGTAGCAAAAATATTTTGTTGCCTAAAAATGTGCTTAAACTTTGTTGTTTGAGTGGAATGTTGTTTGTGATTGCTTGCACATTGCTTGTGTGAATTGTGATGTGTGTTATTAGAATTCTTCTATAGAAATCTTTTGCCTATTCTAATTCCAATCCAACCCAAACAGATGACTTCCCCAAGAGACTCCAACATCAAGAATGGTGACAACAACAACCAAGACATGCACATGAGAGAACAACTTCTAGCAACCCAAGCCCAGATGACCCAAGAGACAACTCAAGCCAACAACAATGAGTTAGACCCAGCCATGCAAAATTTTTTGGAAACCCAATCCCAATTGTTGCAAAGGATGACCAATCAAATGATCAACATGATAAGAAACTCTTCCCAAGGAGATTGTGACAATAATGATGTCAAGGATGATATTATAGAAGGAACTCAAGCTTGCAATATTTGTGGAGACATGGATCACACTTCCAAAGAGCATGAAGATCAATTCCCTAATTGTGAAGAGAAACATCCAACTAAAGAATGCCCCACATCTCAAGTGACTTGTTTCCTATGTGAAGGAAATGATCATGTCCCTATCAAATGCCCCATCTATCCTATAGTTCAACAAATGAAGCAAGATGGAATGCATCAAATGTTTGGAAACCTCCATAAGGGAACAACTTCTACCAATAAGGATGAAGGCAAAGTCAGAACCATGCCTCATAAGGCCAAATCCAAAGTGACCACCAAGTGTTGCTACTCTTGTGAAGAAGAAGGTCATATCTCTAGTAACTGCCCCAAGAAGAGAGAAAGATTTCCCACCTTTGAGGTGAGATATGAAGAGCATGAACTATAAGAACTCCTAGCTTTGAAGAGACCCAAGAAGAAGAAGGACATAAGCCAGTTGCAATGTTACAATTGCAAAGAGATGGGACACTATGCCAGTGATTGCCCAGAAAAGAAGAAGAAGAACCAAGGAAACAAACAAGAGGCAATGATACCAAAGGAAAAGAAGGATATTAGCCAAGTAATGTGTTTCAAATGCAATGAGCTAGGCCATTATGCAAACAAGTGCCCAAAGAAGATACATCAAGATCCCAAGTAAGCCAAGATGTAATCTAGTTGAAAACCTTTTTAAGGGTGGTAGTACCCTAGTTGCCTCGAAGCCAACTTGTAACCTCTAGCCTTCCCAAGTATCGGGACAATATTTATTTTAAGGGTGGTAGCCTGTCACATCCCAAAATTTTCCAAATTTTGAAATGTGAAAAAAATAAATAAACAAAATAAATAACTGTTGAAAATTAGGGTGAAAAGAAACTTTTTGATTCCAAATGGAAACATCAAAACCCATCTTGAACAAACTTTGAATAAAAAGGAATCCAACAAAATTTCAAACAAGTGAAATGCTTTCATCAATGAATGTACCTTGAAATTTAAACACTTGGAAAAGCTAAACCAAAACCCTAAAACCCTAATGGAAGAAAATCATTTCCAAGATCTCTAAGACTATGGATTTGATCCATATAAAAATTTGTCAACAAAACATTTATAAGTGATCAAGAATAATAAATAAAAATATTATAAAACCATAGAAGTTGGTTTCATTTAATTTGGAGTCATGGATAAAATCTTATGAATTTAATAAGATAAAGAAATTAAATTTCCAAAGATAATAAATCTCCTATCTAAAATCCATACCAAATTGTGAGAAAAATAATCCTAAAAGATTTAAAAAGATAAACAAATATTAAATAAGATTTTACAAATTGGAATCACCAAGTTTGGATCTTTAAATAAAAAGATATGGATTTTATAAGACAAAGAAAGAAAGAAATAAATAAGGAATAATTAAAAGGCAAATGAAATCCTGGCCAAACCAATGAAATGAAAGATTATAGAATAATAAAAAGGAGTAAAAGATTATTTGAATAAAATCATAGGGATTGAACAATATCCAATTTTATTTAAATAAAGATAAATTGCCTAAGCTAAATAATAAATCCCAATAAAATTATTTAGAAGTCAATTTAAACCTTGAATTAAATCCATAAGAAAATGGAACAAATAATCCAAACCCAAATAAAATAAAGGAATAAATAATATTCAAAATAAAAGTATATGGAATTAAACCCTATTCTAATTATATTTTAATAAAGACAAAATCCCTAAAATAAATGATTAATTAAATCATGGGAAAAATAATAATTTGAATTTGACCAAGTGAAATAAAAGTTATTTAAATAACTCAAATGGAATCAAAGAATTATTTGAAATAAAATATGTATGGGATTAAAACCATATTTGATTTTATCTGAATAAATACATTTTCCCAATTTAAATGATTAATAAATCACATTGAAAATATTTCAAATAATTCAAAGTGAAGTATTTAACATGCTATTGAATAAATAAAACCTACTGAAAAAGGTTTAGTGAAAATTAGAATTCAAATAAAGAGTTTGAAAATATAATTAAATCTTGTTTGAATAAAAACAATTGTTTATTTAAATAAATAACAAACCATGTGTAAATGAAATAATTATTCTAAAAATGGACTTAAAATACATGTTAAAAACAGTATTAAAACATACTGAATATTTGGAAAAGATTTGAAAATGAAATCTTAATTCAAATGATAGTTTGAATTCAAAACATTAAATCAAAATGGAAAAAGGAAAAAGAAACAGAATAAACAAATGAATTGGAAGCAGCCCAACCTGGCCCACTAAGCCCAGCAACGCAGCCCACCTTTTTCCCTACCGAATCGTTTTCTTACCGCAAACTCGACCCCCTTAGACGCTGATGGGACGACCCCACTTGCACCTCTCCCCCTCGCTGAGAAACACAACCCCACCTATCAGTCGTCGTTGTCACCCGCCGTGACCATTTCTTCCCCCCTCGTGGCCGTTTCTGGCTTGATTTCCGTGGGATTAATTCACCTTAACGCTGAAGCCATTAATTTTTGTGATCATGCACACTTAACCGCCTCCCTCCCCTCTATCTTTCCCCCCAGACGTCGTCCCCTCTCTGCCACATGGCTGCCATAATTCTTATCGAGACCTTCCAGTGCTCCGACGAGCTGCGACAGCGATTCCGGCCAGTACCTGCCTCCCCTTGCCTCCCAGACCCCACGAGCCAGTTCCCCATCTCCCTACGCACCTTCCCGTGCCCTCCTCTCTCTCGCGCGTGCCCCGTATCCTCGGCAACGACTTCAACTGAGCATCGTCGCCGTCTGCCTCGACTCCGGCGACTCCACACGGTGATCCCTGACCTCCCCTCTCCCTCCCTTTCACACACGTGTACTCGCCACGATCTGGCGCATCTGACTACATCTTTTGTTTGCCCTGGCGTGCACCGTAGCATCACTTCCGTCTTCAACAGAGAGCAACCGAGCCAGTGAGCAACTCCGGCGAGCGATTCAAGCCAGCATCGAGCGCCCCTTCGACAACCATAGCAACGTTGAGAATCAGCAACACAAGGAGAGTCTGGTAAGCTATTCCTCTCATCCTCTCGCTTCCTAGAATTGATAGTACGCTATCGCCTGAGCGTCGCCGCCGCACAGCCGCCGCCAGCGCCGCCCGTTTATGGTTTATTCGATTTGGGCCGTTAGATCTAGATCGAGTGTATGAGATTAGAATTAAATCGAAGAGGTATCGTGTGCTGTGAGCCATAGCGATGCACTTTAGATCTGACGAATAGAATCGAGCGATCCACGCGAAACGGTATCGTCCAGTAAGAACATGACGCGTGGCCTGTAGTTTGTTTAAAAAATAGAAAACATGTCTATTAGATGATAGATTTGAAAAATTCATAACTTTTAATCCACACGTCCAAATTTTACAAACTTTATATCAATGGAATCAGCAAAAAGAATACTATCCAACCATTCACTTTGTTTAGTAATTTGCTTCTGTAAAATTGGTTGTATTTGCAGAAACATGTGTAGGCATATTTTGAATATAAAAATTATTCTAGAAATGTTTTGGGGGTAAAATCTTTGGTGAATGGTTTGTTTTGAACCTACTGAACATAAAACCAACTTTTGGATTTAAAACATATTTGGTGACACTTAGGAATTAAATCTTTGAATAAAAGCATTTCTAGTTAAATAAAAATATTGATTATGGTTTAAAAATGCTTTTTGAGTAAAACCTTTGGAAAATGATTTGAATTAAACTCTCTGACCCTAAACACCAAGTTTTTGGATTTAAAAATATATTTGGTGAACCCTAGAAAATTATTCCTATGTTTAAAGGCATTCCAACAAAATAAAATATTGCTTTGATTAAAAAATGGTTTTGAGATGAAATCCTTTGCAAATGGAATTGTTCTAAAACATTATGACCATAAACATTAATATTGGTGTTTAAAAACATTCGCTAACACTGGAAATTATTCTTTGAATAATTATTTCTAGCAAAACAAAAATGATTTAAAGTGGCCATTTTCACAAACTTCATATAAAATGGTTTTGCCACATTTATAAATGACCAATAGGTGTTTTATAATGTTTATAACCTATTAGAACATTTTTCCAAACAAAACAATCTTTGGCATGCTTGCATGCAATGATTTATTTTTATTATTTTATGTGTTGAATTGTTTGAATGTTAGTGTTGAAATTGTGCCTTGCTTGATTGAATTGTAGTGGAATTTGAAGAGTGTGACTATTGCAAGATCAAGGAGTGAACTTATATTCTCTACCAAAAAGGCAAGTGGTGCTTCATACTATTGTCCTATTATTTTCACTATGCATTAGTGATGTTTTGAGTAGGACTTGCATGGAATTTTTACTAAGTATGCTATGCCATGGGAAATCCTAGTAGATGATGCCTTAGTAGAATTTCCTAAGTTAAGATCCCTACTACTATCATTCTTAGCTTAGATAGTAGAAAAAAAGGTGGACTATACTCATACTATGAAATATTCCTAAGTCTATGACTTGTGTTTTGTTTAATAAAACAACTATGTGAAAGAATCACCTGGGTGGAATGGTTGAATGGGTTATGTTGAGTGGTTACACAGGGCCCATATTTATGGACTACCCTAGTGTATCTCACTTGTGGAAAGCCACCCAGGAACAAAGAGATTTGGGATGTCAAATGTTGAGAAGCTTCAAGTGCAGCCACTTGGCATTATGGGCTCTGCCTAGATCATATAGGTTGCAATAACTTAGCCAAATGGACAGTTGGTGGTAGGGGGTGATAGATTTGGGAACGCGTCCATTTTGGTCTAAGGGAAGGCTTCTGAAAGATCTTATTTCGATGCATGTCGAGTCTTGTGGGGAAAGTGCACCACCTCTCGAGAGAGTAAAATCTAAGTACTTAGCCGTGTCCCCGACAATGGACAATTTGAGCATCAAGACATGGAAGCTATCAAGAATCTCCTCATCCTAATTTCTAAGTTAAAAACTTGTGGTTGAACAAGGGTTAAGGATCTTCAATAAATGATTGGTAGATGCCTTGGGAGATTTTGACAAATAAAAACTTAGTGTTTTCAAATGATTAGGAAAATCTATTTTGAGCAAAGCAAGCCTAAGCTCCACTTAGCCAAATGCATATAGATGATAGACTCCACTATACTACCATAGTATCACTTGCCAATACAATTCAAATGTATTGACTCTTGTGGCTGTAACTTATTATGTTGCAGGTTTGTTTGATGTTTGTGAAGTGTGTTGATTAGGATTACAAGTCTACAACCAACATGATTGCCTGTGGCACTTTGAAGATGAAGGACTCCATGCTATAGTTATTTCTGCTGCATTGTAATGTGATAGCCAAATGAGCTATGTAAGATGTAATGAAATATTTTATTCCTGGTTATAAAGTTGTACTATGACCTATGTTTCTTGGTATTACATCTTAACTATGGATGCTAGCTATTGATCCAGGGACTATCATTGTAATCATAGGGACCTTTACCTTTATAAAGGTGGGGTCTTACACAAACAAGGAATCCTTATATGACTCAACTGAGTTAGCTAAATCTTGCCATCCACATCATCTAATTCTTCAAGGGTTCCATACATGTCGATGTGGTTCACATGTCCTTTCTGGGCCACATTGGAATCACTTCCATTGGAGTTTCTAGAATCCTTTTTCTTTTTCTTCTCAGGACAGTCTGATGCATAGTGTCCAAGTTCCTTACAATTATAGCATTGCAACTGGCTAATGTCTTTCTTCCTGGGATTGCCATGTTGGTTCTTACCAAGGTCATCTCCATTGTCAGTATCATTCCCATTATTATCACTTCCATTGTTGTTGTGGTGATGCTGATGTGGTCCAGAATCTCCATTGCTCTTTTTGAATGAACGCTTCTTTTGTGATGAACCTGAGTGATACTTGAGGCTATGCTTCCTCTTTATGTTCTCAACTTGATTCATCTTGTTCTCTAAGATGGTGGTTGATAAGTTGGGACATAGGAATCAGATAGCTGCAGGTTCAACTCATCATTAAGTCCTTCGAGGAATTTATCTTTCCTCTTAGCATCTATATCAACTTCATCCGGTGCATAGCATGCCAGATTATTGAACTCCTCAATGTACTTAGCCACACTGCGGTGATGCTGTTTCAGGTTGTGGAACTCCTTTTTCTTCAAGTTCATCACTCTGGATGAGATGTGAGTTGTACCGAAACCATCCTCAAAAATAGCCCAAGTCACATCCTCAAGGGGAGTGGTGATCTGAAAGTTGTCCCACCAGGTTGCTGCTGGCCCTTCGAGCAGATGTGCTGCAAACCTGACTTTTTCCTCGTTGGTGCAGCCGACAGTTACTAAGTCCTTGTTCACCGAACGTAACCATTCATTGGCTACCATTGGATCAGTTGTTCCAGAGAACCTTGCAGGCCTCAGTTTCATAAATCTGGTGAGCATGTCAAATGCTGGAGGATTATTCTGATTGTTGTTGTTGTTGTTGTTGTTGTTGCTTTTGTTGCTGCTGTTGTTGCTGCTGTCGTTGTTGCTGCTGCTGTTGTTGTTGTTGTTGTTGCTGTTGTTGCTGTTGATGTTGTTACTGTTGCTCTTGTTGCTGTTGTTGTTGCTGTTGTTGTTGTTGTTGTTGTTGTTGTTGTTGTTGTTGTTGTTGTTGTTGTTGTTGTTGTTGTTGCTGTTGCTGTTGCTGTTGTTGTTGCTGTTGCTGTTGCTGTTGTGTTGCTGTTGCTGTTGCTGTTGTTGTTGTTGTTGTTGTTGTTGCTGTTGCTGTTGCTGTTGCTGTTGCTGTTGCTGTTGCTGTTGTTGTTGTTGTTGTTGTTGTTGTTGCTGTTGTTGTTGCTGTTGTTGTTGCTGTTGTTGTGTAAGATCCCTCCTTTATAAAGGAAAAGGATCCCTGTGATTGCAATGCTTGTCCCTGGATCAATGCTAGCATCCACAGTTTAAGATGAAGTACACAGAAACAAAGGTCATTATTACAGTCATTCCAAAGACAACATAGTCTTTACAACTCCATGGCCACAGGCCTAGTACAAGAGTTTAAATAAGTAATAAGATAAATAAGTCTTCATCTTCATGTGCCACAGGCAAGCATGTTGAGTGTAGACTCATGACTCCTAATCATCATCAGAGTAACCTGCAACATCACAAGTTACAGCCACAGTGGGTCAATACATTGGAATAGTATTGGCAAGTGATACCTTAGTAGAATATTGGTGGACTAGATACTATATGCAGTTTGGCTAAGTGTAGCTTAGGCTTGCTTTGCTCAAAATAAGTTTTGCCTATTAGTTGAAAACACTAAGTTTTTCTTTGTCAAAACTTTTCCCAAGGAACCACCAATAGACATTGGGGTCCTTCACCCTTGTTCAACCACAAGATTTTACTTAGAAATTGGGATGAGGAGATTCTTGATAGCTTCCATGTCTTGATGCTCAAATTGTCCAATACCAGGGACATGGCTAAGTACTTAGATTCTTCCATCTGCAGAGGTTGTGCACTTTCCCCACAAGACTTGATTTTCACCAAGACAGGACCTTTCAGAAGCCTTCCCTTAGACCAAATGGACGCGCTCCAACCTATCATCCCACTACCACCAACTGTCCAAATGGCTAAGTTATTGCAACCTATATGATCCAGGCAGAGCCCATATTGCCAAGTGGCTGCACTAGAAGCTTCTTAACATTTGGCCTCTCAAATCCCTTTGTTCCTGGGTGGGTTTCCACAAGTGAGATACACAAAGTAAACCATAGAAATGGGCCTTGTGTAACCACTCAACATAACCCATTCACAACCATTCCACCCAGGTGATTCATTCACTTAGTTGTTTTGTTTAAGCAAAAACATAGTCCAAAGACTTAGAAATATTTATTCATAGCATGAACATATATCCACCCTTGGTTGCTACTAGCTAGGCTAAGCATGGCATAGAATAGCATCTTAACTTAGAAATTTCTAGCAATTCTACAACTACTAGGATTTCCCAAGCATAGCATATAAGTAAAAATATAACCATGCAAGACTAGCAAAATATTTCTAATGCATAGTTGAAAAATATAGGGATAAAATCATGAATCACCACTTCCCTTGGTAGTTTGGAGAGTAGTTACAATCCTCACAATCACAATTTGCACCAAAATCTACACATAAAATCATAGCACCAAATCACATACAAAATAAATACAAGCAAAAATATATGGATGCATGCAACATGATATGAGATGATTTTCTATACTCAACAAGACAAGTGCACAGTACTGGTTCATAAAAAAGTTCTAAACTTGCCAAACAACCTTTATTTGAACACTAAAACATTTCTCAAATAATTAATATACACAAAATAGGCCTACACATGTTTCTGTAAATAGAACCATTTTAACATAAGCAAAATATTAAACACATTACATATATGGAAAGGGCTTTCTCTCCTGATTCCATTGATATAAAATTCATCAAATTTGGACGTGGGAATCAAAAGTTATGATTAAAACAAATTTAAACATCTAATGATTCAAATTCTGATTTTAAATCTAAACCCTAGCCACGCGGCGTGTTCCTATTGGTTGATACTGCTTCGCTTAGGATCACACACGTAAGCCGTTAGATCTAACTTAATCTTCACGGCCCAGATCTATTTGTACCCCTTCGCTTAAGTGATCTATCTAGCCCGTCAGATCTAGATCCAACGGTTCGCGATCAAGCGACCAAACTCTGGCGGCGCTAGCGGAGGCGACTGGTGGCGGCGGCTCTGTCTACGGCGGCGCGGTGGCTACAGGGGGTTTTGGGGTTGTCGTTGATGCTTACCAGACTCGCGGCAATGTACTGAAGCTCAACATGGCGATGGCTTGACAAGGGGCACGCTGCAGTGGCCGTGGGAGCTCGTCGGAGTAGAGGACAGCGTCAGGCTCGGGTGGACGGCGACGTTGGAGATGTTCTGATCCGCCCTAACACAAACGGAGGGCATCAGCGGGTGCGCATCGATCAGGCGAACAGGTTAGTGTGATTCAGAAACGGAGGGGAACACGGGGCTCACCGAATTTAGTCACCAGAGTCGAAGACGGCGTTGGGAACTTGCGGTGCTCATCGGAGTTGACGACCTGGGGCAGTACAGGACAAACCAAGGGTGTCAGTAGGAGCGCAAGGAGGTTGTGAAGCAGTTCGCGTGAACTAGAGAGGAAGGCGCGCACGGAGCTCACCAGGATTGGTCACCGGAGTAGGTTTTGTCTGCGGCGAGGCAAGGGTAATTACTGGCAGCCTGGCGGCACGGCGTCTGTGCTAGGTGAGGGGAAATGAGCAGCGAGGGGAGGGGGTCTTATAGCCAGAGCGGGGGCGAGGATCACGCGCGGTATCAATGGCAATTACACAGGCAGTAACTGCGGCGAGGTAACGGCGGAGCGCCTCAGCCGTGCGTTGATTGGGGACGACGACGACATGGTCGCAGGGTCCACTTGCCAGCGAGAGTAAGAAAGAGGGTAATGGGCCCAAGCGGTCAGTGACTCAGTGGGTTTGTCTGTGAGTGAGAGAGAGAAGGGGAAACCTGGGTGGGCTTAGTGGGCTGGTTCTTCTGCTGGGTTAAATAACTGGCACTGGCCCTTTTCGTTTTCTCAATTCATTTTCTATTTTTGATTTGATTTTCTGAATCCATTTTCAAACAAATTCAAATGCCAATTGAATTCAAAGTTGTTCTGGGTTTTTGCAGAGTGTAATAATCATAATTCTGAGTGTAAAACATATGGACCCTCTGTATTAGCTTGGTCCTATTGATCAAACAAATAAATAGTGATATGGCACTAGATTTGATCAAGTTTTGAAAAATGGATTTAAATTCACTTTTGTTTTGCAAATTTTTGGTTTAAGCAAATAATAAGCAAGCAAAATAATCTGAGAGTAACAAGGTTTGATTCATGAACAACAATCTCTCATTGGAGAGTAGCATTTGAGTTAATGCAATCACATAAAATAATGAGCTCATATGCTCCTGTTTTTGAATTGATCTTTGAAATGAAACTCTACATGATCATGGGTGCATGGATGATATGCATGAGTTTTGAAACATGATTTTAGAGATGTTACAAATCTAACCCCCTTAAGGTGAATCTCTCCCTCGAGATTCGGATTGGCTAGCAAATAGGTGAGGGTGGTTGTCACATCCCAAGATTTTCCAAATATTGTAATGTGAAAAATAAATAAACAAAATAAATTATTGTTGAATTTTAGGGTGAAAAGAAACTTTTGTTTCTAAATGGAAACTTAAAATCACATCTTGAACAAACTTTGGTTAAAGTTTGAATCTAACTAAATTCAAATCAGGTGGAATGCATTCCAAGTTATCTCCAAGCCTATGGATTTGATCCATATAAAAATTTGTCAACAAACATTTATAAATGATCAAGAATGATAAATAGAAATATATTAAAACCATATAAATTGGTTTTACTTAATTTGGAGCCATAGATAAAATCTTATGAATATAATAAGATAAGGAAAAGTAATTTCCAAAGCTAATAAAGAACCTATCTATAAATCCATACCAAATGGTGAGAAAATAATCCAAAAAATATTTAAAAGGATAAACAAATATTAAACAAGATTTTACAAATTGGAATCACCAAGTTTGGATCTATAAATAAAAAGATATGGATTTTACAAGATAAAGAAAGAAATATTAAATAAAGAATATTTAAAGACCAAATTAAATCTTGACTAAACCATGATCAAATGGAATGAATTTAATCCAAATCTAAATAAAATAAAAGGATAAATAATTTCCAAAATAAAATAAAATGGCATTAACCATTCTATCCCTATTTTTAATAAAGAAAAACCTCTAATAAGAATAATTATATAATTCATGAGAAATAGTATTTTGGAATTTACCCAAGTGGAATAAAAGTTGTTTAATTAACTTAAATAAAATAAATCTTCCAAATAAAATTTAGGGAATTAAAAACTATACTTAATTCCATTGGAATTAAAACAAATACCGAATTCAAATGATTTATGAATCATATTAAATGCTTTCCAAATAATTCAAGATGAATTATTTGACACCCTATTAAACCAATAAAAACCTAATAAAAATATTTGGAAGGTTTAAGAATTTAAATGGTGTTTGAAAATATTATTAAATCTTATTTGATTTAAAACAAGGGCCTTTTTGAATAATTAAAAAGACCCAAAAAAGAATAAAGTTTTATTCTAAAATTGACTTCAGATTATATTACTAATCAATATTTAAACCTACACAAATTTTGGTTGAGGTTTGAAGTCAAATTGATGTTTGAATTAATTAAGCAAAATCAAAACAGATTATTAGAAATAGAAAAGGGAAAAAGATCAGAAAAAAATATAGAGCAAGCCAAACCAACCCAGCAGAACCAGTCTGGCCCAATTAGCCATCTACCCACCCCGCGAGAAAAACGATTCGCACCATCGTCTGCACCCGCTCAGCAACTAACAGATGGACCCCACCCCCACACTCTCTTGTGGGGAAAGTGCACCACCTCCGCAGAGTGAAAAATCTAAGTACTTAGCCATGTCCCTGGTAAAGGACAATTTGAGCATCAAGACATGGAAGCTATCAAGAATCTCCTCATCCAAATTTCTAAGTTAAAAACTTGTGGTTGAACAAGGGTTGAAGGATCACCAATTTCTATTGGGAGATGCCTTGGGTGATTTTGTCAAGCAAAAACTTAGTGTTTTTCGAATGATAAGGAAAATCTATTTTGAGCAAAGCAAGCCTAAGCTCCACCTAGCCAAATGCATATAGATGATAGACTCCACTATACTACCATAGTATCACTTGCCAATACAATTCAAATGTATTGACCCTTGTGGCTGTAACTTATTATGTTACAGGTTCGTTTGATGTTAGTGAAGTGTGTTGATTAGGATTACAAGTCTACAACCAACATGTTTGCCTGTGGCACTTTGAAGATGAAGGACCCCATGCTATTGTTATATTCTACTGCATTGTAATGAGGTAGCCAGATGAGCTATGTAAGATGTAATAAATTATTTTATTCCTGGTTATAAAGTTGTATTATGACCTTTGTTTCTTGATATTACATCTTAACTGTGGATGCTAGCTATTGATCCAGGGACTAGCATTGCAATCACAGGGATCCTTTTTCCTTTATAAAGGAGGGATCTTACAGATGGTATCAGAGCATTGTGTTGCCTGTAGGATTTGTAAACCTAGGATTGGACAAACCCCTTAGAAAATAGGAGTTGTAATTGTTCCAAAACTTATTTACAAACAATCTTGTAAACTCTTTCCTCAACCATTTTTGGTTTTGATTCTACATCTCTTCTATTTCAAACTTGATTTACAAAGCCTACCCCATGGCCAAAGACTTCACCATGTGCAAAGGACTTCATCAACTCTAATGACTTCGACATCTTCAAGTGATTTCAACCTTATTCTCAACAAGGACTTCAACCTTGGATATCACTAAGGACTACAAGTGAGACAAGAAATGTTGCTCAAGACTTGAAGACTAAGGAATCACAACTTGGGAATCATCATCACCTATGAAGTTTGTTACCAAGATGCAAGGAATTCTCCAAGGATACAAAGACATTGTTCAAGAAGAATCAACCAAGAAGGATGGAAAGATCTCAAGTGAACCATATAGATGGACCACCATATTTAGTTTAAGTCAAACCCACCAACTTAATGTGGTGTAGCAAAAATATTTTGTTGCCTAAAAATGTGCTTGGAACTTGTTGTTTGAGTGGAATGTTTGCTTGTGTTTGCTTGCACATTGCTTGTGTGATTTGTGATGTGTGTGATTGGAATTATTCCCTTAGAAATATTTTGCCTATTCTAATTCCAATCCAACCCAAACAGATGACTACTCCAAGAAACACCAACCTCAAGGATGGTGACAACAACAACCAAGAGATCAACATGAGGGAACTCATAGTAACCCAAACCCAGTTGAACCAAGTGACAGCTCAATTTTTAGCCAACACCAGTGAGGTAGATCCAACCATGCAAAGGTTTTTGGAAACCCAAACCCAATTGTTGTATAAGGTGACAGATCAAATGATCAACATGGGAGACAAATCTTCTCAAGGAGTTTGTGACCACAAGGATGTCAAGGATGATATTCTAGAAGGAACCCAAGCTTACAATGTTTGTGGAGACAAGGATCACACTTCCAAAGAGCATGAATATCAATGCCCCAATTGTGAAGAGAAACATCCAACTAATCAATGCCCCACATCTCAAGCTACTTGTTACCTATGTGAAGGAAATAATCATGTCCCTATCCAATGCCCCATCTATTCCATAGTTCAACAAAGGAAACAAGGTGGAGTGCAACAACTGATTGCAGATTACCATGAGAGAGCAAAGTCTACCAAGAAGGATGAAGACAAAGGAAAGTCTCAGCTTGCACCTCCATGCAATATGACTCAATTTAAAGGACCAAAGAGGAGACATATGTATTATCCAAGGAAAAGATCAAGGAGACCAGGAACTTTTCCTACCTTTAAGATAACATATGAAGAACATGAACTAGAAGCACTCCTAGCTTTGGAGAAACCTAAGAAGAAGAAGGACAGAAGTCAAGTGCAATGTTGCCATTGCAAAGAGATGGGACACTATGCCAATGAATGTCCAGAGAAGAAGTATAAGGAGATTAGCCAAGTGTGGTGCAACAACTTCAAAGAGCTGGGCCATTATGTAGCAACTTGTCCACATAAGATACGTGATGAACTCAATCTTATCACATGTTACAATTGTGGTAACCAAGGACATTATGCAAGCAATTGTCCAGAAAAGATGAAGCACAAGATAAAGCCTATGAAGGATCTCAGCCTTGTCACATGTTTCAAGTGTGGAAACAAAGGACACTATGCAGATGTTTGCCCAAAGAAGTTTCAACAAGATCCCAAGAAAGCCAAGATGTAATCTAGTTGGAAATTTTTAAGGGTGGTAGTACCCTAGTTGCTTTGAGCCAACTTGTAACCCCTAGCCTCCCCAAATCTCGGGACGAGATTTATTTTAAGGGTGGTAGCCTGTCACATCCCAAGACTTTCCAAATCTTGTAATGTGAAAAATAAATAAACAAAATAAATTATTGTTGAATTTTAGGGTGAAAAGAAACTTTTGTTTCTAAATGGAAACTTAAAATCCCATCTTGAACAAACTTTGGTTAAAGTTTGAATCTAACTATTTTCAAATCAGGTGGAATGCATTCCTCATAAAATGTATCTTGAAATTTAAACACTTGGAAAATAAATCCAAACTCTAAAACCCTAATGGAATAAAAATCATTTCCAAGTTATCTCCAAGCCTATGGATTTGATCCATATAAAAATTTGTCAACAAACATTTATAAATGATCAAGAATGATAAATAGAAATATATTAAAACCATATAAATTGGTTTACTTAATTTGGAGCCATAGATAAAATCTTATGAATATAATAAGATAAGGAAAAGTAATTTCCAAAGCTAATAAAGAACCTATCTATAAATCCATACCAAATGGTGAGCAAATAATCCTAAAAATATTTAAAAGGATAAACAAATATTAAACAAGATTTTACAAATTGGAATCACCAAGTTTGGATCTATAAATAAAAAGATATGGATTTTACAAGATAAAGAAAGAAATATTAAATAAAGAATATTTAAATACCAAATTAAATCTTGACTAAACCCATGATCAAATATAATGAATTTAATCCAAATCTAAATAAAATAAAAGGACAAAGAATTTCCAAAATAAAATAAAATGGCATTAACCATTCTATCCCTATTTTTAATAAAGAAAAACCTCTAATAAGAATAATTATATAATTCATGAGAAATAGTATTTTGGAATTTACCCAAGTGGAATAAAATTTGTTTAATTAACTTAAATAAAATAAATCTTCCAAATAAAATTTAGGGAATTAAAAACTATACTTAATTCCATTGGAATTAAAACAAATACCCAATTCAAATGATTTATGAATCATATTAAATGCTTTCCAAATAATTCAAGATGAATTATTTTACACCCTATTAAACCAACAAAAACCTACTAAAAAGATTTGGAAGGTTTAAGAATTTAAATGGTGTTTGAAAATATTATTAAATCTTATTTGATTTAAAACAAGGGCCTTTTTGAATAATTAAAAAGACCCCAAAAAGAATAAAGTTTTATTCTAAAATTGACTTCAGATTATATTACTAATCAATATTTAAACCTACACAAATTTTGGTTGAGGTTTGAATTCAAATTGATGTTTGAATTAATTAAGCAAAATCAAAACAGATTATTAGAAATAGAAAAGGGAAAAAGATCAGAACAAAAAAAATAGAGCAAGCCAAACCAGCCCAGCAGAACCAGTCTGGCCCAATTAGCCATCTACCCACCCCGCGAGAAAAACGATTCGCACCATCGTCTGCACCCGCTCAGCAACTGACCGATGGACCCCACCCCCACACTCTCTCTCCCGCTGCCAAGCGACCCCACGCCACATCATCATCTTCCTCACCCCGCGACGACCACGCCCTTCCCCGGCCGTTTCTGCCACTGAATCCTCCGCGTAAATTATCGATTAAATGCTGATCAATCCTTGCCAATGTTCATGCCATCTTAAATGCCATCGCCCACTCTATCTTTCCCCTCAGTCCTCGTTTCCCCGGAGCCACCAGGCTGCCTTGATTCCCCGCATGAACCCCACTGTCTCCGGCAAGCTCCAGTAGCAATTCCGGCGATCCCAGCTACTCCTCTGCCCCCTGGAGAACACGAGCACCTTCCCCAACCTCTGGCGCACCTCACTGTACCTTCCGTTCATCCGTGCAAGCACCACAACATTGGCAACAACGACACCAAACATCACCGCCGCCTGCCATTTCGTCCGGCAAGTCCTCCTGGTAAGAATAGACTGCCCCTTTCCCTCTCTTGGATGCTCTCATGTTCGTCACTCTCATACGAGCCTAACGGTGCCCTTCGTTCGTCTCAGCGTGCCGTAAATCTTCACCCCCATCGACGAGCAGACAAGCCCGAGGCGCAACTCGACTCCAGCAAACGATTCCCATCGACCCTGAACGCCCCTTCGCCAGCAAGGACCACCTCGAGCTTCAGAATCACGCCGCAAACCTGGTGAGCTTCTTCCCATCCTCTCTCGCTTCCTGCATCACCAGCAACGCCACCGCCAGGCTGCTCCGCCGCCAGTCGCCGCTGCCAGCACCGCTGGTAACTGGTCAGTGGTTGTGCGTCGTTCGATTAAGATCCAACGTGTGCGATAGAACGACTAATCGAAGGGGTATACTTTGATCTGTGCCATGCGTAGTCATTTAAATCTGACGGCCCAGAATGCTCGATCCAACCGAAGCGGTACAGACGAGTAAGAAGCAGCCACGTGTCCCAGTGAGTTTGAAATAAAAACAGAAATGTCTATTAGATGTTCCAATTTGAAAAATTCATAACTTTCAAACCACACGTCCAAATTTTGCAAATTTTATATTAGTGGATTCAGAAAAACAATTACTTTCTGACCATGCACTTTGATTAGTAAAATGCTCCTGTTAAATTGAGGGTTTTTGCAGAAACTTGTGTATGCATGTTTAGAATATAAAAATTATTCTAAAATGATTTTTGAGATAAAATCTTGGGCAAATGATTTTTTTGAACCTACTGATCATAGGAATCAATTGGTGGTTTCAAAAATGTATTTGGTGAAACAAAAGAATAAACTTTTGATTTAAACCATTTCTAGTCAAATAAAAATAATGTTTATTTATTTAAAATGCTTTTGAGAGAAAATCTTTGGGAAATGTAATGGAATAAACTATCTGACCCCAAACACCAAGTTTTATAATTTTAAAATGTATTTGGTGAACCCTATAAATATTGCTACTTTGATAAAGGCATTTTCAACCACATAAAATAATGATTTGATTTAAAAATGGTTTATAGGTAAAATCTTTTGCAAATAGTTTTACCACTTTATAAAATGACCAATGGGTGTTTTAGAATGTTTATAACCTATTATAAACCACTTTTGTAAATAAAACAAAGTTTGACATGCTTGCATGCATTGTTTTGTTTCTATTATTTTATGTGATGTTGCTTGAGTGGTAGATTGAATTTGTGCCTTGCTTGATTGAATTGTAGTGATTTGAAGAGTGTGAATATTGCAAGGACAAGGAGTGACTTATATTCTCTACCAAAAAGGCAAGTGATGCTTCATACTTTTGTCCCATTATTTCCACTATGCATTAGTCATATTTTTAAATAGGACTTGCATGGAATTTTGCTAAGTGTAAACTATGCCATGGGAAATCCTAGTAGATGAAACCTTAGTAGAATTTTCCTAAGTTAAAATTCCTACTACTATCATGCTTAGCTTAGCTAGTAGAAGACAAGGGTGGAATATATATATATTCATACTATGGAATATTTCTAAGTCAAGGACTTGTGTCTTATTTAATAAAACAACTAAGTGAATCAATCACCTGGGTGGAATGGAAGGAATGGTTTGTGTTGAGTGGTTCACAAGGCCCATTTCTATGGTTTACCTTGTGTATCTCACTTGTGGATGGCCACCCAGGAACAAAGAGATTTGAGATGTCAAATGTTGAGAAGCTTCAAGTGCAGCCACTTGGCATTATGGGCTCTGCCTGGATCATATAGGTTGCAATAACTTAGCCAAATGGACAGTTGGTGGTAGGGGATTGATAGGTTGGAGCGCGTCCATTCTGGTCTAAGGGAAGGATTCTGAAAGATCTTGTCTTGGGAAACCAAGTCTTGTGGGGAAAGTGCACCACCTCCGCAGAGTGAAAAATCTAAGTACTTAGCCATGTCCCTGGTAAAGGACAATTTGAGCATCAAGACATGGAAGCTATCAAGAATCTCCTCATCCAAATTTCTAAGTTAAAAACTTGTGGTTGAACAAGGGTTGAAGGATCACCAATTTCTATTGGGAGATGCCTTGGGTGATTTTGTCAAGCAAAAACTTAGTGTTTTTCAAATGATAAGGAAAATCTATTTTGAGCAAAGCAAGCCTAAGCTCCACCTAGACAAATGCATATAGATGATAGACTCCACTATACTACCATAGTATCACTTGCCAATACAATTCAAATGTATTGACCCTTGTGGCTGTAACTTATTATGTTGCAGGTTCGTTTGATGTTAGTGAAGTGTGTTGATTAGGATTACAAGTCTACAACCAACATGTTTGTCTGTGGCACTTTGAAGATGAAGGACCCCATGCTATTGTTATATTCTGCTGTATTGTAATGATATAGCCAAATAAGCTATGTAAGATGTAATAAATTATTTTATTCCTGGTTATAAAGTTGTATTATGACCTTTGTTTCTTGATATTACATCTTAACTGTGGATGCTAGCTATTGATCGAGGGACTAGCATTGCACTCACAGGGATCCTTTTTCCTTTATAAAGGAGGGATCTTACAGTGGTCTTTCCGAAGATCATCTTCTCTTTCCCATGTTGCTTCCTCTTCGGAATGATGGTTCCATTGAACTTTGCAGAACTTGATGGTCTTAGTCCGAGTAACTCTTTCTGCAGTCTCAAGAATCTTGATAGGTTTCTCTTCATAAGTGAGATCACTCCCCAATTGAACCTCTTCCAAAGGTATAGTATCCTTCAAAGAAGTTTCTTCCATTTCTGGATGACATTTCTTAAGCTGACTCACATGAAACACATTATGAACAGCTGACAAAGACTCTGGCAATTCAATCTCATAAGCAACCTCTCCTTTACGACTCAGAATCTTGAATGGTCCAACATATCTTGGTGCCAATTTACCTTTGACTCCAAATCTCTTCACTCCACGGAGTGGTGACACTCTAAGATAAGCTCTATCACCGATTTCGTAGGTGACTTCTCTACGCTTAGGATCTGCGTAGCACTTCTGTCGGGACTATGCTATCTTCAATCTGTCCTTAACCAATTTGACTTTCTCTTCAGCCTCTTTGATTAGTTCTGGTCCGAACAAACTTCTTTCTCCCACACCATTCCATAGTAATGGGGTGGTACACTTTCTCCCATAGAGAAACTCAAATGGTGCCATCTTAATACTGGCGTGATAGCTATTATTATAAGAGAATTCTGCGTAAGGCAGACTTTCATCCCAACTGGCTCCATAGTCTAGGGCACATGCCCTCAACATATCTTCAAGAATCTGATTAGTCCTTTCTGTTTGTCCATCAGTCTGAGGATGAAAAGCGGTACTGAATTCCAACCTCGTTCCCAATAACTCATGTAGTTGCCTCCAAAAATGAGAAGTGAATTGAGTTCCCCTATCAGACACAATACTCTTGGGTACTCCATGTAGACACACAATTCTGCTCATATAAATCTTGGCTAACTTAGCACTCGTATAGGTTGTCTTTACTGGTATGAAATGAGCCACTTTAGTTAGGCGATCCACTACTACCCATATAGAATCATATCCTGACCTGGTCCTTGGCAATCCGGTAATGAAATCCATACCAATCTTGTCCCACTTCCAATCAGGAATAGGTAGTGGTTGAAGCAACCCTGCTGGTTTCTGGTGTTCCGCCTTCACTCTGCTACATACATCACACAAAGCAATATGTTCGGCGATGTCCTTCTTGAGATTGTTCCACCAAAATCTTTCCTTCATATCCATGTACATTTTGGTGTTACCCGGATGAATGGAATACGGTGAGTTGTGTGCTTCTTGTAAAATCAGCTTCCGAAGCTCCGGATCTTGTGGAACACAGATACGTTTTCCATGCCATAAAGTACCCTATTCGTCTTCATGGAATCCTTTGGCCTTTCCCTTGCCAATCTTTTCCTTAATCTCTTCAATTTCCTTATCAGTCTTCTGGGCTTCTTTGATCCTGTCCAACAAAGTGGGTGGAACATCCAAAGTCATGAGATGTCCTTCAGGCATAATCTCCAATCTGAGATTTCTAAATTGAGTACACAGATCATCTGGCAATTCTCCCTTAGTAAGGCCATTCACAAAAACCTTACGGCTTAGAGCATCCGCTACAACATTTGCTTTACCGGGGTGGTATTGCAAACTTAAGTCATAGTCCTTGATGAGTTCTAGCCATCTTCTTTGTCTCATGTTAATTTCCTTCTGGGTGAAGATATACTTCAAACTCTTGTGATCTGTGAACACTTCACATCGCTTTCCCAAAAGATAATTTCTCCATGTTTTGAGTGCATGGACAACAGAGGCTAACTCTAAATCATGAGTAGGGTAGTTCACTTCATGAGTTTTGAGTTGTCTCGAAGCATAAGCCACAACTTTACCTTCTTGCATAAGTACGGCACCTAATCCATGATGAGATGCATCACAATATACCTGAAAATCCTTCTCCAAATCTGGCAGACATAAGACTGGTGCTGACACTAGCGTCTTCTTCAATTCTTGAAAGCTGAGTTCACAACTTTTCGACCAAGCAAATTTCTTGTCTTTCTTTAGCAATTCTGTCATAGGTTTTGCTACCTTGGAGAAATTCTCAATGAACCTTCTGTAGTAACCTGCTAAGCCAAGAAAACTACGAACTTCTTTCACTGACTTGGGAGATTCCCATTCAGTTACAGCTAAAACTTTAGCAGGATCAACTGCTACACCATCACCTGACACAACGTGTCCAAGAAAACCAACTTCATTTAACCAAAATTCACACTTGCTGAATTTGGCATACAGCTTATGCTCTCTAAGCTTCTCAAGTATCAAACGTAAATGTCCTTCATGCTCTTCTTTGCTCTTGGAGTAGATCAAAATGTCATCGATGAAAACGACAACAAACTTATCAAGAAATTCCATGAACACCTTGTTCATCATATTCATGAAGTATGCTGGTGCATTGGTCAAACCAAATGGCATCACGGTATACTCATACAATCCATACCTTGTGGTGAAAGCTGTCTTGGGTATGTCTTGTTCCCTTATCTTGAGTTGGAAATAACCTGACCGAAGATCAATCTTTGAGAACACACAAGCTCCTTCTAACTGATCAAACAAGTCATTGATTCTAGGCAAAGGGTATTTGTTCTTGATAGTCACCTCATTGAGTGAACGATAATCTATGCATAACCTTTGACTTCTATCTTTATTTTCCCCAAACAAAACTGGTGCTCCCCAAGATGAGGAACTTGGTTGGATAAAACCTTTCTGCAACTGTTCTCCAAGCTGCTTCTTGAGTTCTTTCAACTCATCGACTGACATCTTGTACGGTCTTTTTGCTATTGGTCTAGATCCTGGTAGCAAATCAATAAGGAACTCCACATCTCTATCTGGTGGCATTCCCGGCAATTCTTTCAGAAACACATCCGGATATTCACTCACAATTAGCACACTGCCTATGCTAACCCCCTTAAGAGAATTTAGCTTACTCCCTTTTGATTCAAAGTTGGACTTGAATCTAATTCGTTTCTTCTCCGGGGTTGTGAGTGCAACAGTACGATTAGCACAATCTAGTACTCCTTCATACTTAGCCATCCAATCCATTCCCAATATTACATCCAGTCCTTGAGAATCTAGGATTATCAGACTCACTGGAAACTTATGCTTTCCAAACTCTATCACTAGATCCCGGCATCCAAGACTTACTATCATATCTCCACCTAGAGAACTAACTTTTATTGGACACCCAATGTTTTCAGTTGGAAACCCATTTCTATCAACAAATGCTTTTGATATGAATGAATGCGATGCTCCAGTATCAAAAAGAACAAGTGCTGGAATAGAATTGAGTTTGAACTCACCAGCAACAACATCTGGCTCTTCATAGATTTCCTCCACATTGATGTGGTTCACTTGTCCCTTCTGGAAAGGGTTGGGCTTGTTGGGTCCCTCAACTTTCTTTTCTGGTCATTCATTTGCATAATGCCCCATCTTCTTGCACTTGAAACACTCAACCTGACTAAGATCCTTCTTGATAGGCTGGCTTCCACTACCACTTCCACTACCACTGTGGTGGATCTTATATCCACTCTTGTGATTCTTGTACTTGTCATTTTCATGACTATGGTGATGCTTGTTGTCATGATGACGGTTATGGTTATGGTGCTTGTTGAATTTCCCATGCTTGTTGGATCCTGAGCTTCCACTATCATCATAATGGGAACGCTTGTGAGACGATCCCGAGTTGTGCTTGTCCGAGTGCTTTCTCTTCCTACTCTGAACTTGCTTCATTTTGTTCTCCAAAATAGCAGCCTTATCACAAAGAGACTGGTATGTGGGAACATAGGCCACTGATAGCTGCAGGTTCAGTTCATCATTCAGGCCTTCAAGGAACTTTTCTTTCCTCTTAGCATCAGTGTCCACTTCATCCGGTGCATAACGCGCCAGATTGTTGAACTCCTCAATATACTCTGCCACGCTGCGGTGGCGCTGCTTCAGGTTATGAAACTCTTTCTTCTTCAGACTCATCATTCCGGATGAGATGTGAGCAGTACGGAAACCATATTCAAAGATAGCCCATGTCACATCCTCAATGGGAGTGGTGATCTGGAAGTTATCCCACCATGTGGATGCTGGTCCTTCCAACAAGTGAGCTGCAAATCTGACTTTCTCTTCATCAGTACAACCAACTGTTATCAAGTCCTTGTTCACTGAGCGTAGCCAATCATTGGCCACCATAGGATCAGTTGTTCCTGAGAACTTTGCTGGCCTCAATCTCAAGAATCTGGTAAGCATGTCAAAACCCGGTGGGTTATTGTTGTTGTTGTTATTGTTGTTATTGTTGTTGTTGTTGTTGTTGTTCTGATTCTTGATGAACGTAGTCATCATTTGCATTAGCTGAGTCTGAGTTGTCATCATTTGCTGCATCTCAGGGGTGATGTTGTTGTTGTTGGGGTTGGGATTGGCACGACGGGGAGGCATTTGTGGTTTGTTCAACAGAGATAAGAATGAGATACCCATAGATGCTAACATGCACAATACATCACATAAACAATCACCAAACATGCATCATAACAATAATAGTTGAACAACATAAACGACAAGTTTGCAAAGTAAACACACCAATAGCAAGCCATCCACATGTTGGATGGTCATTGCGACTCAATAAAAAGCATGGTAAATAAACGATAAATGAGTAGTCATCGCTACTCCTCGGCATCAACCTCCTCCTCAACAAATGTAAGACCTGCATTCTCCATAGCGGTCTTGTATTCCTCGACATTGGTGGTCAAGGTCTCTACTTTGGCTTTGAGATCCCTCTTCTGGGAACGAAGCCTCTCAATCATAGTCTGCTGATGCTCGAGCTCGAAGTCCTTGGCCTCCAGTTCTGCAGTCATGTCTCGAATCCTCTTGTTCCTATCTTGGACTCGCTTCTCTTGACTCTTGAACTTTTTGTCCTGACTCTCGAACTTTGCCTCCATCTCCTTGACTATCTCATCTTGCTCTGCGAAGAGCTTGTCCTTCTCACGAAGCTGCACCTGGAGTTCGTCATTGCTGAGCATGACATTGGTCCTATCAGTGTCCACATGCCTAAGAAGAACCTCTAAGTCCTGGAGGTATAGACGAATCGGCTCTGCTGTATCCCTCGAAGTGTCCTCAAAGTCGATGGCCTCACCATCCTCATCACGTCTACCGAAGGCGTGGAAGTGAGTACCTCTAACCTGTCGAGAGTGTCTCCCTAACAGACGTCCAATCAAGTCATGCATGACTACCTCTAGGCCTCTCTCCTTGTCATCGTGCATGAGCTTGAAGATGATTGCCTCCGTGGTAGGCTCAGTCTGGCGTCCGGGCTGATTGACCTTGAAGCCCCAAAGGTCTTTCCTCTCAAACTTGGTGAGGGGAAGCACCATGATGGTAGGAAGAGGGAGATTGAGCAAACTAGTGAGCTCAATAATGCGAGGGCCAAAACGAGTTCCCTGGAACTCTTCAGCAGTGCTGATGGTAACATTAGGCATCTATTTATAAGATAGAAAAAGTTAGAATCAACATACATAGAGATGAATCAGCAAATAGAGCAACACATGTATGACTTTGGAAATCAAATCACACAAGTCATGGTATACTTGAAACCATTACAAAACATCCAAGGTTCAACTTATTTCAAGCAACATTTGGAAAATAAAATGATAAGTGTGGTGGTCCAACTAACGAAGTACGTTACAATCCCAACTCATTTGCCAAGTTGGTTAATAGGATATTCCTAGAAGCAATCTGTCTATCTAGAGCACATGACTCCATTACTAAGTCTATAATGTCTCCTCGTAAGGTTTGGTTGGTAGCCTCCAACTCTTGGGTATGTTTCTTTTCTTCCTTTAGGTCATTTTGAGTGTTGAGCATACTGCACTTGACTCTATCACCAAGTTCTTTGATGGCCTTCCAAGCTTCATCCCTTGCTGAATCAAAGAATGTAGTGTGCACCACTGAATTGGTGACCATGCAGAATCCTGATTCCTTGTGGTTGTCTTCCTTGTTTTTATACAAGTGAAGTTGCACCCACCAGTACTCAACTCCTTCATCCATCACAGGAAAACCTTTGTACACAGCTGCACCATGTATTCCCATTGCAACCATGAGATCCTTGAGAGCCTTTGGGAATTCTGTCTCACTTTCTAAAGTCATTGTCATGAGTGGTCCCTTCCTTACGGCTTCGTTGATGGAGTTCATATACAAATAGAGATGAGAAAGAAGATTAGAAAAGTTTACGAGAAGAAAAGACAAGTGTGGAAGTTGTTGAAATTTTTCTTTCCTTAGTGGTTTCCAATCCTAGGGTCATAATCCTACAGGCAACAGAGTGCTCTGATACCATCTATAAGATCCCTCCTTTATAAAGGAAAAGGATCCCTGTGATTGCAATGCTAGTCCCTGGATCAATGCTAGCATCCACAGTTTAAGATGAAGTACACAGAAACAAAGGTCATTATTACAGTCATTCCAGAGACAACATAGTCTTTACAACTCCATGGCCACAGGCCTAGTACAAGAGTTTAAATAAGTAATAAGATAAATAAGTCTTCATCTTCATGTGCCACAGGCAAGCATGTTGAGTGTAGACCCATGACTCCTAATCATCATCAGAGTAACCTGCAACATCACAAGTTACAACCACAGTGGGTCAATACATTGGAATAGTATTAGCAAGTGATACCTTAGTAGAATATTGGTGGACTAGATACTATATGCAGTTTGGCTAAGTGTCGCTTAGGCTTGCTTTGCTCAAAATAGGTTTTGCCTATTAGTTGAAAACACTAAGTTTTTCTTTGTCAAAACTTTTCCCAAGGAACCACCAATAGACATTGGGGTCCTTCACCCTTGTTCAACCACAAGATTTTACTTAGAAATTGGGATGAGGAGATTCTTGATAGCTTCCATGTCTTGATGCTCAAATTTTCCAATACCAGGGACATGGCTAAGTACTTAGATTCTTCCATCTGCAGAGGTTGTGCACTTTCCCCACAAGACTTGATTTTCACCAAGACAGGACCTTTCAGAAGCCTTCCCTTAGACCAAATGGACGCGCTCCAACCTATCATCCCACTACCACCAACTGTCCAAATGGCTAAGTTATTGCAACCTATATGATCCAGGCAGAGCCCATATTGCCAAGTGGTTGCACTAGAAGCTTCTTAACATTTGGCCTCTCAAATCCCTTTGTTCCTGGGTGGCTTTCCACAAGTGAGATACACAAGGTAAACCATATAAATGGGCCTTGTGTAACCACTCAACATAACCCATTCACAACCATTCCACCCAGGTGATTCATTCACTTAGTTGTTTTGTTTAAGCAAAAACATAGTCCGAAGACTTAGAAATATTTATTCATAGCATGAACATATATCTACCCTTGGTTGCTACTAGCTAGGCTAAGCATGGCATAGAATGGCATCTTAACTTAGAAATTTCTAGCAATTCTACAACTACTAGGATTTCCCAAGCATATCATATAAGCAAAAATATAACCATGCAAGACTAGCAAAATATTTCTAATGCATAGTTGAAAAACATAGGGATAAAATCATGAAGCACCACTTGCCTTGGTAGTTTGGAGAGTAGTTACAATCCTCACAATCACAATCACTATTTGCACCAAAATCTACACATAAAATCATAGCACCAAATCACATACAAAATAAATACAAGCAAAAATATATGGATGCATGCAACATGATATGGGTATTTTCTATACTCAACAAGACAAGTGCACAGTACTGGTTCATAAACAAGTTCTAAACTTGCCAAACAACCTCTATTTGAACACTAAAACATTTCTCAAATAATTAATATACACAAAATAGGCCTACACATGTTTCTGTAAATAGAACCATTTTAACATAAGCAAAATATTAAACACATTGCATATATGGAAAGGTCTTTCTCTCCTGATTCCATTGATATGAAATTCATCAAATTTGGACGTGGGAATCAAAAGTTATGATTAAAACAAATTTAAACATCTAATAGATTCAAATTCTGATTTTAAATCTAAACCCTAGCCACGCGGCGTGTTCCTATTGGTTGATACCGCTTCGCTCAGGATCACACACGTAAGCCGTTAGATCTAACTTAATCTGCACGGCCCAGATCTATTCGTACCCCTTCGCTTAAGTGATATATCTAGCCCGTCAGATCTAGATCCAACGTTTTGCGATCAAGCGACCAAACTCCGGCGGCGCTAGCGGCGGCGACTGGTGGCGGCGGCTCTATCTACGGCGGTGCGGTGGCTATAGGGGGTTTTTGTAGGGTTCGCTGCATAGAAAACAAAAAAAATTCTACGATGGGAACAACTAAGTACCAAGATCTATCTACTAGATACAAGCAACGGGTGGATATACATCCATAGAATACATACCCTCGAAGACCGAATAGCATTAACGAGGTTGTACTCGTGGATGATGTAGACGAACGCTTGACGATCTCAAGATCATGATGAAGTCCATCTGGTCCAGCCGGTCCAGCACGATCAAGTCCAGCACCTCAAAGCAGTGGTGCATCCGTGATCGCACACACATACGGGTACCCCGACAACCTCCGCGCCCTCGCTCCAGCGAAGCAGCGTAAGCAACAAATCCTTCCAGAAAAAGCCACCGGGAACATGTATCTCGCTGATCTGAGACCATGGGGAAATTCTAAAGGGGGGAGAGAGATCCTTCGCGAGGAGGTGTACTTTGAGAGGAGGAGAGGGGGGCCTTTTATAGGGGAGAGGGGGGGCACCCAAGGGGCATGGCGCCCAGCCATGGGGGCTGCCCCCACCTCTTCCACATTCATGTGGGTGGAGCTCCCACTCAAAATGAAAAGCCTCCACTCCCATTAAAAAGCCTCCACTCAAAAATCCACTCACATGCATTAAATTTCCACCAAATTTAATGCAAGCTCTCATTTAAATAAAACTCTTTTATTTATTTATTCAGAATTTTGTTAATTACTTTAATTAACAAACATTCACATAAAACCCCTTGCTAGTATTCCAATTCACATGCAGAAACAGTTTCAGCAATTTCAACCGAAACAGTTTCGGTGTCTAGTGAAATAAATTCCTGCGCTTTCCTTTTTCTTTCTCTGGCATATCATTTGCTCCGAATGGTGTCGGTATCCCTTAAGTGTGTCACACTACGGTTCGCGAATAATCCAGACATGATCGAGACCCCTCTCCGATCAATAATCAGCAGCGGGACCTGGAGATCCATATTGACTCCCACACATTCAACGATGACTTCTGTGATCGTGTGAACCTTTTACGCTAGTATCTTAATCCCTTTGTTTCACGATATATTACATGTCCGAGATTTTATCATCGGTATCTCCATACCTAGTTTGATCTCGTTACCGACATGCACTCTTTTCTCGTTCCCGTGATATAACATTCTAGTGATCAAATCACTTGCTTGCAAGCTAATCAATGTGATATCACCGAGAGGTCCCAGAGCATATCTATCCGTCATCGGGATGAACAAATTCCACTCTCTATCCATGGGCCTCAACATAACATTTTATTAGTTCTGAATCCATCTTTATAATCACCCAGTTACGGTGTGACGTTTGATGTTATCAAGAAACTCTTCCGGTGTTAGTGATTGACATGATCTCATGGTCTAAGGATTAGGATCACTTCATAAGTTGTTATAGCAATATAAAATCAATGAATTTGATCGTAATGCTATACTTCGGATGAATGTTCATCACATCATTACACTAATGTTGTGACCTCGTTATTAACAACATCCAATGTCCATGATCAGGAAACTTTGATCATCTTGTTAATCAACGAGCTAGTTTATAAGAGAGGCATAACTAGGAACTTCCTTTTTGTTTATTAAACACACATGTATTAACTTTTCTGTATTAATACAATTATAGCATGCAAAATAAACATTTATCATAAATAAGGAATACGATAATAACCACTTTATTATTGCCTCTCGGGCATATTCCCTTCAGTCTCCCACTTGCACTAGAGACAATAATCTAGTTTGAAAACTTTGCGTATTGAACACCTATGGCTTTCTGGTGTTCCAAATACGCAACTGCAAGTGGTTAACATAATCTACGGATCTGACGCTTTCAGGTCCGTGTGTATTTGCATGTCTTTGCGTCTTCACGCATCACTCATTCTCCAATGATATGGCATTGTATAAATTTGGTCTTTCGGTGAGACCTTTAGTTCCTTGGGGTTAAAACACTTCGATACTATTGTCATACAATATATCTTTAGTGTTAGCCCGTTGCGAACCACAGCTTAGTTTGATAACAAACTACTTGACACAAATGCCCTCCTTTGCTGCTACTATAACAGTCATATACTTAGCCTTTTGTTGTAGTATTCGTCACAATGTCCTAACTTTGGAACTCTTCCAAATCCATCATGGAATCTCCTTTCCATTACATTGTGCCACCCATAGTTTAAATTGAGATAAACTTAATTTGTATCTTGTGACAAACCTAGTATCAATGTAATGCTTTACAATGAACTATTTGTAATTGTTTGTCACCTCTACACAAATATATTCTTAGTTCTTTCAAAAAGATCATAAGAATATCCTCACTATCGTCCAATGATCATTTTATGATTCATTCTGGTATTTGCTCATAACACTTAGAGCATAGGACATATCTGGATGTGTACATATCATGGTATGATTGATCAAAACATTCTCGTGATTTCACTCATCAAGTGTCAAAGCACTTGAATCTTGTTTCACTTATCAAGTGTCGATACACTTGAATCTCGATTCAATTCCTTTCCATGTGACAAGAACTGCTTCTTGTCATTTCTATATTGAACTCCTTCAATATCTCATATATGTACGTTTGACATAACCATATTAGTGTCACAGTCTATCCACTATAGACATTCATGCTAAATATTCGGGTTTTGCCTAAGTCTTTCATCAAAATGAAATTCTTAACCTTTGTCAATAGAACATACATCATTTCTAATCAACAAGATGTCATCCACATAATGTATTAGAAATATGTCTCAGCGCTCCCACTTAATTTCTTGCAAATGCAAGCATCTTCCTCGTCTCCAGATGAAAACTCCTTTTTCATCACGGTGAAGATTCCAACTCCGCGATGCTTACTTCAACCATTGAAGTTTGCATGCCCTTTTTAGCATCCTTTGAATTAAAAAAACCCTTTGGATCGTGTCATGTACACGTCCTAGGTAACCATTCTATAATAAGAACTTTGTTTTGTTTATTCATCTACCATATAACAAATTATATGTAGTAGTTGCTACTTTAATCCGTCCAGACTAAATATCTCTATGAAAGATCAAATCTTGTCATAGTCAATTCCTTGAACATTGTCATAAAATACTTTACGACATGTCGACTATTTCATAGATGTGAAACATCCATGTCTGTTTCTTTATAGATCCAAATACGACCGATAGGTTTTTACACCTTTCCGGAGGGTCTTCCAAGTTCAAAACTTGATTTCTCGTGTATGGAACTATCATGGATTTTATGGCTTTAAGCCATTTGACGGAGTCAGGACCCATCATCGCTTATTTGCATGTAGTCGGTTCATCATTGTCAAACAATAATGATTTACTCTCAAATCTCAATCATTTGATTGTTTATCCGACCGAATTGGTTCAATAAGAACTTAGACCTTCGTGACCACAACCTTTGAGGCACGTGAGCCATGAGCATTCTGGCTGCCTCCGGAACATTTTCCGGCGCTGCGCCACTCAACACATACAGCTAAGGTTCGTTAACCTTATCAAAGTTCTATTGTCCTCCCACTTAACATTTATGAAAAATTTCTTCTTAAAGAAACTTCACGTTTCAAGCGACAAACCCTTTTGTCCTTGGTGTTATGGAGGAATAACCAATTGTTATTCGAAATAACCTACAAAGACATGCTCATCCGACTTTGGTTGTAAACATCTTACTTATGTTTAGCATACCAAAATTTAAGAAATGACAACTTGGGTTTTACCCCAAACCATAACTCATATGGTGTCATTTCAACGGATCAAGATGGATCTCTTTTCAGTGTAAAAGCGGTAGTCTCTAAAGCTTTAATCTTTTTAAAACACAATGGAAGTTTTATAAATAACACCTTTGATCAAACAAGGTTTCATTACAAATCTCAAAAACTCCATATTCCTATGGTGTTTCGGGATATGTAAATCTAGGTGTTTTGCTAAACTTGCAACTCAAATAAATCCCTTTATGATAAAATAACAATTCATTTATTTTCTTGTTACACTTGTAACTCAAACAAATCCCTTTTGATAAAATCATAAACCATTTATTTTCTTATTACAATGATTTTCCACTTCATCTTGAAAGTCTTTGAAACGTTTTTCAAATATTTCATACTTCTTTATCATTAAGTGAATATTCACTCAAATTTCCGGAGAAAGCATATGAAGTTGAAACCCATCGCTTACGACTACACATAATGGACTACATACATCGATATGTATAAATTCCAATATTTTAGTCGTTCGTTCTTCTTTGGCCTTTGAACGAAGTTTTAATTATCCCTAGGAAAGTATCACAAGCGTCACTTGATCAAATCAAAGACTCCAAAAATCCATGAAAATGGAGTTTCTTCATGTTTTATTTCCAATATAATTTAAATAGTGATGTCACTTCATAAGTGATCTTTCAATCATTTGTCTTGCGACATTTTAGCATTAGATTTTATGGATGTGATTTCTCCAACTAGATTTGTAAATCATCCATCTTATATGGAATCCGGTAATTATTTGAACAAACTTTGTTCTCATAATACCTGATTTAAATAACAAATATTAAAACAAATCTTGAAGTCAAGCTTTGATGTCAACGGGAAATACAAACAACGATTTGTTTGTATTCGATGAACATCATCACATATTCTCTTGCTAGTTACTTAGGCCATTGTGGTTCATGAATTGCGTCGTTCTGTATGACATTTCATACCAACCAATTAGGTATCCAATACCCAAGAACCACATTGTTTAACAAGCAAAGAATACAACCATAAAATGTATATCATCCATATACCTAAATTGGATATTTCCAATATTTTCTTTTCTGCCAAATATATTTTATAGATTCTCTTTCAGCATTTTCTTTTACTTTTTAAAAAAATCTATCAACATCAACAGTGGCACCATATAGATGACACATAGTCCAAAGCATGTATATTAAAATAATAATACCTTTGGACTTGCACTTTGAAGTAGATCACCATCATCAAAATGATCGGTATTCTTTCAAAATCTATTCTTTAGTAATCTCTTAGTGTAGTATACACTTTACATACATCTTCTATTCATCCTTATCATGACGACTTTCATGATCAAGCTACTGTAGCTTATAAAGGCGAATCGTGAGTATAACATTACTTTCCAAAACCCTTTTGGACGATTAGGATGTCTAGCATCTCCAACCTTCGTAAATTCTCATCCAATATGAGAACATATATTATACTCTATCATATTGCAACCAAAACATTGTTTCAGATATCGTTATATCTGCCACACATGATGGTTTCTGAAACAATTCTTTCAGCTCCTAGATAAACTTGATATTAAAACAATCAAGAATATGGAGGCAAAACATGATACTTAAGATACTAACACCGGAATTGTTACTCTCGATTTAATACCAACTATTAAATTTCGGAGTAAATAGAGTTTGCTGAAAGTTTGCAATAGGACTTTAAACTTTAGATTGACACTCAACGCAATACGATACCAGTTCGTAAAGTATATATCCAGAATTCTATAGTTCTATTATCTCAATTACAACTATGCATAAGGTGGTGAACGAATGCCAATGACTACAACAAATTATGCAAATTCACTTTGATTTAATTTATGATAAATTGAGTTCTACTAATCCAAATTAGAAATGAACTCCCACTCAAAAACGACATCCCTCGTGTCTTTTTGGTGATTACATGAACCAAATCCACTACACCAAGTCCGATCATCACGTGAGTCGGTGTAGCTTCAAAGGCGAGCATCAAATGGTCATCATATCAAAATATATGACTCATGCTTAACCTTTCGGTCCGTGTTCCGAGGCCATGTCTGTACATGCTAGGCTCGCCAAGTAAGAACCTTAGTATTCGCATGTGTAACTGTCTTACACCCGAGATATGCTCGTGGATTCAAGTACACCCGATCATCAGGTGATGTCTTGAAGCGACGAAACATTGTCGGTGCATACTTAAGGAAGAACACATTTTTATCTTGATATCTAAATGAGGGATCATCTTATTATGCTAATAAAATGCCAAACAAGCAATATAAGATGTTATCAAAACATCACATGTTTATTAGTGAAATGATATGGTTCCCGCATATGATCTCTATCATGTGCACCGTGGTATGATCACTATCATACCTTTATGTGTAAGGCCAAGGTCTATGGAACTTACACGTTATGTGTGTTGTAAGAGTATCATCTCATACTTCTACTTACAACATCACCATATCATAACACTAGCCCAGCAACAATCTAAACTAGACGCCTCTAATTTATCCGTTGCAAGTTTTACGTGGCTTAGGGCTTTCGAAGATAGAACCGTTCTTACCTACGAACATAAACCACAAAGAGGATAACCAAATTGTTGACAACTCGTTGCAAATTAGATATTGACTATAGTAGGAGAGACAAACACCCGCTAGCCACTTATGCAAAACTAGTTGCATGTCAAGCATGGAACAGGTCTCATGTGCGAGGAAATGTAAAGTTTGTCCGGGCCGCTTCATCCCACTATGCCACCAATATCCAAAGTACAACTAAGAAGCAATAAAATGATCATCATCGCCCACATACTCATATGTGTACTACCCGTGCAAAGTATCTACGCATAGATCCGGCTCTGATACCACTGTAGGGTTCGCTGCATAGAAAACAAAAAAAATTCTACGATGGGAACAACTAAGTACCAAGATCTATCTACTAGATACAAGCAACGGGTGGATATACATCCATAGAATACATACCCTCGAAGACCGAATAGCATTAACGAGGTTGTACTCGTGGATGATGTAGACGAACGCTTGCCGATCTCAAGATCATGATGAAGTCCATCTGGTCCAGCCGGTCCAGCACGATCAAGTCCAGCACCTCAAAGCAGTGGTGCATCCGTGATCGCACACACGTACGGGTACCCCGACAACCTCCGTGCCCTCGCTCCAGCGAAGCAGCGGAAGCAACAAATCCTTCCAGAAAAAGCCACCGGGAACATGTATCTCGCTGATCCCAGACCATGGGGAAATTCTAAAGGGGGGAGAGAGATCCTTCGCGAGGAGGTGTACTTTGAGAGGAGGAGAGGGGGGCCTTTTATAGGGGAGAGGGGGGCACCCAAGGGGCATGGAGCCCAGCCATGGGGGCTGCCCCCACCTCTTCCACATTCATGTGGGTGGAGCTCTCACTCAAAATGAAAAGCCTCCACTCCCATTAAAAAGCCTCCACTCAAAAATCCACTCACATGCATTAAATTTCCACCAAATTTAATGCAAGCTCTCATTTAAATAAAACTCTTTTATTTATTTATTCAGAATTTTGTTAATTACTTTAATTAACAAACATTCACATAAAACCCCTTGCTAGTATTCCATTTCACATGCAGAAACAGTTTCAGCAATTTCAACCGAAACAGTTTCGGTGTCTAGTGAAATAAATTCCTACGCTTTCCTTTTTCTTTCTCTGGCATATCATTTGCTCCGAATGGTGTCGGTATCCCTTAAGTGTGTCACCCTACGGTTCGCGAATAATGCAGACATGATTGAGACCCCTCTCCGATCAATAATCAGCAGCGGGACCTGGAGATCCATACTGACTCCCACACATTCAACGATGACTTCTGTGATCGTGTGAACCTTTTACGCTAGTATCTTAATCCCTTTGTTTCACGATATATTACATGTCCGAGATTTGATCATCGGTATCTCCATACCTAGTTTGATCTCGTTACCGACATGCACTCTTTTCTCGTTCCCGTGATATAACATTCTAGTGATCAAATCACTTGCTTGCAAGCTAATCAATGTGATATCACCGAGAGGGCCCAGAGCATATCTATCCGTCATCGGGATGAACAAATTCCACTCTCGATCCATGGGCCTCAACATAACATTTTATTAGTTCTGAATCCATCTTTATAATCACCCAGTTACGGTGTGACGTTTGATGTTATCAAGAAACTCTTCCGGTGTTAGTGATTGACATGATCTCATGGTCTAAGGATTAGGATCACTTCGTAAGTTGTTATAGCAATATAAACTCAATGAATTTGATCGTAATGCTATACTTCGGATGAATGTTCATCACATCATTACACTAATGTTGTGACCTCGTTATTAACAACATCGAATGTCCATGATCAGGAAACTTTGATCATCTTGTTAATCAACGAGCTAGTTTATAAGAGAGGCATAACTAGGAACTTCCTTTTTGTTTATTAAACACACATGTATTAACGTTTCTGTATTAATACAATTATAGCATGCAAAATAAACATTTATCATAAATAAGGAATACGATAATAACCACTTTATTATTGCCTCTCGGGCATATTCCCTTCAGTTTTGGGGTCATCGGAGATGCTTACCAGACTCGCGGCGATGTACTGAAGCTCAACGTGGCGATGGCTTGACAAGGGGCACGCTGCAGTGGCCGTGGGAGCTCGTCGGAGTAGAGTACATCATCGGGCTCGGGTGGACGGCGACGTTGGCAACGTTCTAATCCGCCCTAACACAAACGGAGGGCATCAGCGGGTGCGCATCGATCAGGCGAACATGTTAGTGTGATTCAAAAATGGAGGGGAACAAAGGGCTCACCGAATTTAGTCGCCGGAGTCGAAGGCGGCATCGGGAACTTGCGGTGCTCGTGGAGTCGACGACCTGGGGCAGTACAGGACGAACCAAGGGTGTCAGTAGGAGCGCAAGGAGGTTGCGAAGCAGTTCGCGTGAACTAGAGAGGAAGGCGCGCACGGAGCTCACCAGGATTGGTCGCCGGAGTAGGTTCTGTCTGCGGCGAGGCAAGGGCAATTACGGGCAGCCTGGCGGCGCGGCGTCTGTGCTAGGTGAGGGGAAATGAGTGGCGAGGGGAGGGGGTCTTATAGCTAGAGCGGGGAAGAGGATCACGGGCGGTATCAATGGCAATTACACAGGCAGTAACTGTGGCGAGGTAACGGCGGAGCGCCTCAGCCGCGCGTTGATTGGGGACGACGACGACGTGGTCGCAGGGTCCACTTGCCAGCGAGAGTAAGAAAGAGGGTAATGGGCCCAAGCGGTCAGTGACTCAGTGGGTTTGTCTGCGAGTGAGAGAGAGAGAGAAGGGGAAACCCGGGTGGGCTTAGTGGGCTGGTTCTTCTGCTAGGCTAAATAACTGGCGCTGGCCCTTTTCTTTTTCTCAATTCATTTTCTATTTCTGATTTGATTTTCTGAATCCATTTTCAAACAAATTCAAATGCCAATTTAATTCAAATTTGTTCTGGGTTTTTGCAGAGTGTAATAATCATAATTCTGAGTGTAAAACATATGGACCCTCTGTATTAGCTTGGTCCTATTGATCAAACAAATAAATAGTGATATGGCACTAGATTTGATCAAGTTTTGAAAAATGGATTTAAATTCACTTTTGTTTTGCAAATTTTTGGTTTAAGCAAACAGCAAGCAAGCAAAATAATCTGAGAGTAACAAGGTTTGATTCATGAACAACACTCTCTCATTGGAGAGTAGCATTTGAGTTAATGCAATCACATAAAATAATGAGCTCATATGCTCCTATTTTTGAATTGATCTTGGAAATGAAACTCTACATGATCATGGGTGCATGGATGATATGCATGAGTTTTGAAACATGATTTTAGGGATGTTACATGTTGTTTTTGTTATTCTGATTCTGATTATGCATGAACTGCGTCATCATCTGCATCAGTTGAGCTTGAGATGTGATCAATTGCTGTATCTCGGGAGTGGTGTTGTTGTTTTGGTTGAGGTTGGCACGACGGGGAGGCATCTGTTGGTTTAATAGGAATAAGTAATGATAGATAGATCTAAAGGAGTTCTAACACACAACCCAAAACAAACAAGTTCAATCAAACAATCAACAAGCAACTAATCACTTAACAACTTATGAGTTTAACTCATGATTCGAAGGAAACAACAAGTTTTCTTGAAACAATCAACCTAGTATAGTCATACCTCATACGTCAGTATGATCCATACACTAACATGATATCAATGTCTTAGATAGTTGGTAGGCAATCTAATGTCTCTTGGTTCTCACTTGTAGTCCTTAGTGATGTCTAAGTTGAAGTCCTTGGTGAAACTAAAGTTGAAATCATTGGTCATGGTGGAGTCTTTGCTCATGGTGGAGGCTGTGTCCATCAATTTGAAAAGGAAGAGATGTATAATCAAAACAAAAAGGTTGAGAAAAGAGTTTACAAGATTGTTTGTAAATAATTTTGAACAAATACAACTCCTATATTTTCTAAGGGTTTTTGTCCAATCCTAGGCTTACAATCCTACAGGAAACATAGTGCTCTGATACAATCTGTAGAGGTCCCAACCTTTAATAAGGTAGAGATCCATGTGTTTACAATGCTAGTCCCTGGATCAATAGCTAGCATCCACAGTTTGAGACGTAATATCAAGAAACAAAGGTCATAGTACAACTTTATAACCAGAAATAAAATATTATATTACATCTTACATAGCTCATTTGGCTATCTCATTACAATGCAACCGAAAATATCTATATAGCATGGAGTCCTTCATCTTCAAAGTGCCATAGGAAATAATGTTGGTTGTAGACTTGTAATCCTAATCAACACACTTCACTAACATCAAACAAACCTCCAACATATTAAGTTACAGCCACAAGGGTCAATACATTTGAATTGTATTGGCAAGTTTCACTACTATGTAGAAATAAGTTGGAACCTATCAATATATGCATATTTGGCTAAGTAGGGTTTAGGCTCATTTCCAGAAAGCAATATGGTTTTATCCTATCTTTTCAAAATAGTTTTGATCTTTCAATCAATCTTTCTGAACTACTTGACACCATCAATTTTTACTTTGAGAAATTAGAATGTCGAGATCTTCCATAGCTTCAGGCCTTAGTTGCTCAGAATTGTCCATAACCGGGGACACGGCTAAGTACTTAGAATTTGATCTTCTGCAGAAGTTGTACACTTTACCCACATGACACAATCTCGTCTTGATGCCACCATTGGCCGCTGGATAAGTACACGCCAAATGGAGTACCGACAGATCGAGAATGTGACAAAGTCTTTCCATAGAAGTCCTCCCAATACATAATGCTAGCATGTCTACCAGGCACCAATGCAAGGATATATTTCCCATACATGAATCTAGTGAACCCAAATAGGTGCCAATGCAAGGGTCTTCCACTATGTAATTGACTAAGCCAGTGCCCATTTAGCAAGTGCCTGTACACGGAAGCCACTATACGAGAAACATGTTCAATCTCTAAGTCACTGGGTGGTTTCCTTCTAGTTCACATACAAAAAGATAGCCATATAAACATGGTTCCCTTTGTTGCCAACTTATCCACGATTGAGTATCCACATTCCACCCAGGTGATTCATTGAGTACTTGTTTTATTATATAAAACATATATTTTTTCCAACACTTCACATAATCGTAACATGGTATTCCACCCCAAGTCTATAGCAGAGCTAAGCATACTACAACTATGATGTTTTCACTAAGGAAGATATAAAGGATATCCTAATAGGACATAACATAGCATAGTAATATAGTAGCCCTATCATGCATACTACAAAAATTCTACTAAGTGTAATGAAAATAGTAGGACATGGATGATAGTGTCACTTGCCTTTTTTAGTAGAGAATATTGGTTCACTCCTTGATCTTGCAATAATCACACTCTTCAAATTTCACTACAATTCAATCAAGCAAGCACATCTTCAAACTAGCATTCAAACAATTCACCACATACAACAATGAAACAAAGCAAAGCATGCAAAAGATTGTTTTATTTGGAAAAGTGGTTTCTAATAGGCTATAAACATTTTAAAACTCCAATTGGTCATTTACAAAAAGTGGTAAAACCATTTAAATTCAAGTTGGTGAAAATGGCCATTTAAATCATTTTTGTTTTGCTAAAAATGATGTAAATCAAAGTAATATTTTGTAGTGTTAGCCAAATATATTTTTAAACACAAATGTTAGTGTTTATGGTCAAAGAATTTAATATTAATCCATTTGCAAAAAGGTTTCACCTAAATTCCATTTTTAAATCAAAGCAATATTTTTTATTTGCTAGAAATGCCTTTAACAAAGTAATAATTTACTAGGGTTCATCAAATATATTTTCGAATCCTAAAACTTGGTGTTTAGGGTCACGGAGTATAAATCAACCCATTTGCAAAAGTTTTTACTCAAAAAGCATTTTTAAACCATAATCAACATTTTTATTTAACTAGAAATGCCTTTATTCAAGGATTAATTCCTTAGTGTCACAAAATATACATTTAAATACAAAAGTTGGTTTTTATGGTCAGTAGGTTCAAAACAAAACATTTACAAAAGATTTGATCCTAAAATCATTTTTAGAATAAATTTTATACACCAAATGGGCCTAAATATGTTTCTGCAAAAACAACCAATTTTACAAAAGCCAAATACTAAAATAATGGCATGGTTGCAAAGTTTGCATTTTTGTGATTCCAGTGATATAAAATTTGTAAAATTTGAACGTGTAGATTAAAAGTTATGAATTTTACAAATTCAATCATCTAATAGAACAAATTTGGTTTTTAAAACAGAGTCTGGGCCACGTGGCTTAATTTTATTGGCCAGTACCGCTTCGGCTGGATCGCGCTCTATGGATCGTTGGATCTAAATAAGATCGTGCGGCACAAATCAATGCATACCCCTTCAGTTAAAATCTAATCTCAACCAGACGATCACAATCTAACGGCTACAACGCTATGACTAGGAACTGGCGGCGCTCGACGGCAGCGCGCGGTGACGACGCTCTATCAGCGACGTCTCGGCATTTATAGGAAGCGAGGAGGGTAGCGAAGGGCATTACCAGACTCGCTGTGATGAGGAGAAGCTCGAGGTGGTTGCTATTTGTCGAGGGGCACACGGAGTCACCGTCAATTGATCGTCGGAGTTCACGACGGCGTCGGGCTCGCTTAGGTGTGGTTGCTGCCGATGCTACAAGGCATAAAAAGGCGTGCCAAATGTGGCATTAGATGCCTACAAGCGTGGTGAGTGTACGCGTATCATCCAGAGAGGAGGGGGCAGTCAGGTCTCACCGGTAGAGGTTGCCGGAGTTGAGGCAGGAACCGATGGCGAGAAGGCTTCGTCGTTGCTGAGCCTATGGGGAGTGCGCGGCCAAGCGGGCGGTACTGGGAGGTGCATGAGATGCTGGCGAGCAACCCAGTAAGCACCAAAGGGCCGGGAGGGTCTGGCTTCACCGGAATCGGCCGGGAAACACGTTGGAGGCAGTGGGGTGCGAGCTCACAATTGCGGCAGCCTGGTGGCGGAGATGAGTGGGCGTGTGAGGGGAAAGAGAGAGGAGGGTGAGGCGCTTAAGATGGCGTGGTCACGGCGAGGAATTACTGCGGCGTTGATGAGAATTAACGCGGCAAAAATCAAAGAAGAAACGCGGTGTGCGAGAGGGGGGAACGGTCGTGTGAGGTTGATGACGATGAGGTGGCTGTGGGTCTCGTTCGTTAGTGAGGTGAGCGTTCGCGTGTGGGGTCGCGGAGTCAGTTGCTGTGCGGGTGAGTTTGCGCGTGAGAAAACGATTTGGGTGACGGTTGCTGGTGTCGTGGTATTGCCGACGAGTATGCCATGGAGGGGTCCTCACAGTGCGTGTTTAGATACGTGGGGGAAGGCGGACGGTTGACGGGTACGAGGTAACACAGCTTACCCAGCTTCAGATCCCACAACGGTGGCAGAATCCTACTCCTGCTATAAATCACTATAAGGGAAATACGCCGAGTTACAGAGATAGGTTCGCTGTGCGAGGTGTGTGCTAATTGCTACTTGATCGTCTGAGATTGTGCCCTAAAGGCTCCCATAGGCCCGACTTATATAGTCGCCAGGTCCTAGGGTTATAGGGAAAAGTCCTAGCCGGACAGGTTACAGAGTCCTACACCGTCTATTACTAGTCTTGTGTGTCTTGTACTCCAAGGCTCCGGGTATGTCGGTGACTCCAACCGTAGCCTTCCTTTATCTGGCATGGGCCTCCGTTCTGGATCCATCTAACTGGGCCGCCCAGCAGGCCATGGGCCATGCGGCCAACTATGGGCCACCCGGGTTATCCGGATAGGAGACATGCTATGAGGATACCCATATAGCATATCCTCAACAGTAGCCCCCGGAGAACTCCGAGATCTTGCGCCGTCTTGCCTTTTCACGTGGAATGCTCCGTCTAGATAGATGTCGGCAAATCGTTAAGCAATATCTTGTAGTCCTCCCAAAGAACCCTGCAAGGTTTTCTCCGTCTTCACTTGTAAGTCGGAGAATTTGATGAATCTTTCATCGTACTCTTCCATAGCCGGACTGGATCCCTCCATGCCGGAATCTTCTTATGTGATGGCTCATCTGCCTATGTCAGCTAGGGTGACGCAGACGTAGGTCAGCGACGCCTCGTAACTCACATATGCAGAGAACACAATCATGTCCACTTTTCCCGCGCGAATGATACGAACCGTTGGTGGCGACGGTTGGGACGTGGCGAAATTTCCGCGCACGTATGAACACACGTTGTCTATGCGGCAACCGTCCGATCAAGCTGCACGAATCTTGATGCCGGAGATCATAAATAGTAACTGCGGTGGAATTTTTACTTTTCACCTCATTCTCTCTTCGCATCATCTTCTTCCTCCAGCGAGCGCCCCCTCGAGCTCTCCGCGCAATCTTCGCAAAAAACCCTAGCTCTCAACCTCGCTAGTCACCTCCAAACCTGCGCAATGGCCAGTAGCAGTTTTACTCCCTCGATGGCGGCGTCGGGCAAAGCCGCGGCGAAGCTGGCGAGCTCCGTCTTCGTGCCCCCAGAGGGTTTGGTCATCCCTGTCTCCGCGGTGGTAGAATCCACCGGCGGTGACCATAATCCGGCGGCGCTAGAGCTACTGGAGGAGGACAACGACTCCCACAAGGGCGATTGGCGCGGTTCGGACCTCACGGACCGTGACATCAAGGAGCTGATCGTCGAGGGTTACCTCCCTGCGATGGAGGGGCTCGCCTGGCGGGCGGCGCTGGCCGGCGAGGTCACACCTTCTCTCCAAGCTGGAGAAAAGGTGTACCTCAAAGCACAATTGGTACGTGGCGTCTCCTTGCCCATCTCTAATTTCTTCCTTTCCGTCTTGAACCACTACCGAGTCCATCCCCAAAAACTCTCTCCCAATAGCATCCTAGCGCTTAGCAATTACGCGGCGCTCTGCGAGGGTTATTTAGGGATTAAGCATAGGCTATATCTCTTCGTGTATTTCTTCACTGTCAAGCATGAAGCCGGAGCCGGCAAGGATGAACTCAGAAATTGTGGCACCATAAGCTTCAAGATCCATCCTGGCCGGCGCTTCCCCGACATCGTCGGCCACGAGTCCTGCAAGAACTGGCAACGTACTTACTTCTACGGCCCAGATATCCCTCTGGCCAGCTGAGAAGTAATGTACCCGGACTTTGTCGATGGAGCTGCCGCCGAAGCCTCGACATGGAGATCCCAGGCCTCCCTTTCCTCCGACATCGAAGCCTCTCGCGCCATAAGGCGGATAGAATGGTTCGTAGAGACAGGTTTGACCGGTTTGGACCTAGCCATGTGCTGGTTCATCAGGCGAATCCAGCCTCTGTAGCACCGCGCGAAGCTGATGCACGAGTATACCAGCGATAGAAGGGATAGCCTCCGAATATCCGTGGACAATTTCTCGAGCGACTCCATCAAGATCTGTCTTAAGGACAACATCAAAGTGAAGGAAAAGAAGCGTGGCTTTGCCATCACCTACGAAATGTTCGTAGACGGCAAGTGCCCAAAGGTAACTGTTTATCTTCCGTGTATGACATATACTCCAGTTCTTCCGTCTAGCAATTGTCATCTCATCTAACATGGTGGTTCTTCACCTTACAGCTTAGCAACATAGATGAGTATAGCATGGCTCCTCAAATCTATGATCCAAAGATGAAGGAAGTCACCGTCGTGTCCGATGACGATACTCCATTGGAGCAAAAGTGGAAGAGCTCCACCTCTGACGCTGCCGACGGAGGCAAGAAGAAGAAGACGGAGGGTGGAGCCTCCAAAAAGACTACCGCCGCCCTGGAGGTGGAGAAAAGAAAAGTTACCAGGATTCCCTTTGCCAAAGCACCCCCACTTGTGTAAGTTTCTTTCTCTCCGACATTGTCTATTTGTCTGTCTTATTCCCGTACTTATCCATTTTGCACGTTTCAGGAAGAAAGCCACGACCAACTTGAATAAAAGACCTCCAAAACATTGGGGGCTTATAGAATCATCAAGGACATGCTGCATCGCGATGCATCTCCCTCCATCGCCCCTGCCACTTCTAGTGTCAAGCCCTCCTCCGCTCCGACAAGCTCACAAGCCAAGGAAGCATCTGGCCCTTCCGCCATAGAAGTGGACTGAGGTGCCTCTACAGAGATTGCTGTCGTCGGCGAGCAGGCGACGCAAGAAAGTGCCGCACACCCAATGGTTGAAGCTCTGGCTAAGGATGCCATCGGTAGCGGTAAGGCGATGGTGGAAGCTGGTACTTCTGCCGAAGGCGGTGCCCCCGCGCCCAAGAAAACCATAGAGTATCCTAAGATAGTCTATCCGGTACTTACACCGGATAGCACTTCTCTGGTTCCTGGAGCGGCACCAACATCTCCGACGTGCGGTGTAGAGGAGCTCCTCCAACAAGCAAAAATCTTGCAAGGAAACAGCGTATCCTTTGGCAATATGCTGGCCGAGAGTGCTACCAACCTCAAGATCATTGCACTTGTAAGTTTTATTTTCCTTTTGAATTTCATATGAGTATCCCACTGTAGCCCCCGAGGATTTAGATGGAAAACCATAGGTCTTTGCGTCTAGATTCTCTAAGAGTGACTAAGCTAGAAAACTTCTCACTGTAGCCCCAAGCATATAGGTGGAATGAAATATTCCGACTAGATGCTTTAAGAGTAGCATACGCAGTGTTTATTAATTTCAATACTGTAGCCCCCAAGCCTCTAGTTGTAACTGAATTAGTTCCGAATAGATGCTTAAAGAAAAGCTAAGCATTCATCTGAGTTAAAAACTTTATACTGCAGCCCCCAAGCTTCTAATCGAAAACTGAATTAGTCCCGACTAGATGCTTAAAGATAGACTAAGAGCATCTCCACTCGTTGGGCGAACCCAGGCCGAAATCCGGACCTTTTTTTGGCCAGACGAAGCTTGATTTCAGCCTGGGTACACCTAGTTTCCCACTCGCGTACCCAGGCGAGTTCCCGCGTTTGGCTAAAATTTAACAAATTTCGGCAAACTTTGGGCGAACTTTGGGTGAATATAAGCGGTTTTGGGCGAATATGGGCGAACTTTGGGCGAATATGGTCGATACAGACGAAATTTGGGCGAATATGGGCGATATGGATGAACTATGGGCGAACTTGGGCGAATATGGGCGATACAGACAAACTTTGGGAGAATCTGGTCTATATGGGCGAAATTTGGGCGAATATGGTCGATACGGACCAACTTTGGGCAAATATGCCCGAATTTTTGGCGAACTTTCGGCGAATCTGGTCTATATGGACAACTTTGGGAGAATATGCCTGAATTTTGGGCGAAGTTTGGGCGAATATGGTCTACATGGACAAACTTTGGACGAATATGGTCTATATGGGCAAACTTTGGGCGAATATGGGCGAACTTTGGGCGAATATGGGTGAACTTTGGATGAATAAGGACGAATATATGCTGACTAGGCGGGTCCACTCGCCAAATTCGCTTCGTCCGGCGTTCCCAGGGCGTACCCAGGATCCTGGGTTCGGCCTGGGTAGGCCGAACCAAAACACGCCGAAATCCGGACGAAAACAGGTCCTTGGGTACGCGACTGGGCCAATTTTCAGCGTCCGAACCGAAATTCGGCGTCCGGATCGGCCTCCTAGGTAGGCGAATGGAGATGCTCTAAGCATATTGCCAAGTTAAAAACTCTCGCTGTAGCCCCCGAGCGTCTAGGTGGAAATATTCTGACTAGAGGCTCCAAGTAGACCAAACAACGATTAATTCTTCTTTTTTCCACAGAACGAGAATGCTCGGAGGGGCATGGCCAATGACAAGTATCAGAAGATGCGCGCGGACCTGGAAGCCGAAAAGGGTAAAACTGCCTTCTTGAAGGAACAGATCATCAAGAGCAAGCGTCTGTTTTTCCTTTCTTTTTCGTATTCCGACTTGAACTTGTGTATTCTCCGAGTATTCACTGTGTACTTTGCTTGCTCCGACTTGCAGAAACCATTGCCAAGGCCAAGGACATTGTCGAGCAATCCAAGCACATTCAAGAGCTGGATAGCAAAAACAATATCCTTAAGCAGGAGAGGAAGGACATACTGAAAATGCATGAGGATTCCATGAAAGCCCTGCAGGACTCCGCCACCGAGGAAATCAACCGCTTGAAGGAGGAGATCTCGATCTTAAGAGATCAGAAGAAAGCTGCCGACGAGTAGAATCAACGCCATCATGAGGCGTACAAGCTCCTCCAACAAGAACGGGACTCCTTGGCGGATACCCTCTGGCAGGCTGAGGCCAGCATCTTCAGTAAGAAATTCTCCGTCTTGGATTTCTGTAAGTTGGATACTTTGAATTTTTGAAGTCATGTGTTCCTTGTCGGAATTTGCAGCTCCTATGGGTCTAACCCGGTCGCCTCCTCCAGCAACGGAACGCATGGGTCTTGCCAGCAACTTCATCAACACTGCCATCGCGCAAGCAAAAGAGATTGCCAAGCCCCTCTAGATCAACATCAAGGCATCAAACTCTGTGGATAAGTACTCGAAGATCCTGTGTCGAGCCCCCGAGCGTATCACAAGCTGGAAAGCTTCATGTGCATGGGCTGGTGCAAGGATGGCGCTGCCCATGGTCAAGGCACACTATGAAGATGCCGACATCGAGACGGTAACCTCTGGCATACCAGACGTGGATGATGATGGCAAATATATTAACCACGAATCTATCTTGTCGCCACTCGCGGGTATGACACCAAAGTTGCCGACTTATTCGATGTCAACGTCTTCGTGCCGATGAATACCATCGATGGCGGAAACCAAAGTTCCTCTGAGTCTCTTCGCACCGCTGACTTCGAGGGTGATTCTCCTGCTGCCGATGACGTTGCTTCCAAGTCGCCTGCGCCAAAGGAATGAAAAGTAACTTGTAATATTTGTTTCCTTTGTGATGCGTATGCGGAAAAAAACTATGTATTAACTTAAGGCGGAAAACAATGATGTATGTCCTGCTACTTAAGAACTAGTTTCCAGCATGTATATATTTTTTAAGCAAGTGCTGGCTTATCCATTACTTTGGTTCTTATGATTGACTTTTCGTGAGTCAGAAGACTCGTTGTCGGAACTATGCGCTCAGGTGATGATGCCCAATGGCACCTTCAATAACCTAAGCACAAAATCGCCGACAATAAGTGCCAAAAGTCGCTACTCTAGAATCCACATAAAAACAACAAAGAACATGTAGACCAGAAAACTTAAGCTAACGCCCGTAGGCGGAATTTTCACAAGTGCAATCACAAAGCTTGTGCATAAAGGTTTTATATGATCCAAAAATGAACACTAAAGGAGGTAAAAGACTCAGAAATATGAGTGAACCAGAGAGCTTTATTTCATTGATCATATAAGAGGTACACAATTAGATAAAAATGCTAAGTGTAAAAAGGACGTAGTTGTGCTATGTTCCATGGCCAATCAAGCTCCGGGTAGTCATCATCCGGGTCATGTCGCTTACGCTTATGATCCTCGTTGGGTATATCCTTCAGTTCACGATTGTCAACAAGGTAGTAAGACCCATTGAGTAGTGCCTTGCTTATGATGAATGGTCCTTCCCATGGCGGGGATAATTTGTGTGACTTCTTCTGCTTAAGTCGGAGCACCAAATCCCCCTCTTTAAACGAGCTATGCCGAATGCGGCGACTATGGTAGCTGCGTAGCTTCTGCTGATAGATGGCGGATCTTTGGCATGCCAAAACGCGCTCCTCCTCGAGAAGGTCCACACCTAGGCGTCTGGATTCTTCAGCGTCATCTTCATCGTAGGCGGCGACTCTTGGTGCATCGTGAAGTATGTCGAAAGGTAGGATGGCTTCTGCTCCATATACCATGAAGTAATGGGTGTAGCCAGTGGATCTGTTGGGTGTAGTTCGTAAACTCCACATCACAGATGGCAATTCTTCCGCCCAGGCTTCAACTGATCTATGTAGCGGTGCCTCAAGACATGGCTTGATTCCCTGCAGAATTAATCCATTATCTCGCTCAACCTGACCATTGGATTGTGGGTGTGCCACAGATGCAAGGTCAAGTCGGATGCCCTTCTCCCAACAATAAGCCTCCACTTCTCCGAGTGACAAGTTTCTGCCATTGTCGGTGATAATTCTATGTGGGAGACCAAATCTCACCACTAGATCCCGGACAAACGTGAGGACAGTTGCCCCATCAAGATTTCTAATGGGTTTAGCTTCTATCCATTTAGTGAATTTATCAACTGCTACTAGCAGATGCGTAAACCCACATGCTGCCGTCTGTAACGGTCCCACCATGCCTAGCCCCCATACTGCAAATGGCCAAGTTATTTGTATTGTTCGCAATTCTTCAGCAGGAACATGTGGTTGTCGGGCGTAGTACTGGCATCCCATGCATGTCTCCACCAGCTTGTCGGTGTCTGCCTTCGCGGTCATCTAGTAGAATCTTTGCCGAAAGGCTTTCGCGACCAACGATCGGGGAGCGGCGTGATGCCCGCAATCTCCGAGATGGATTTCGCGTAGGATTTCCACACCTTCTAGATGGGAAACACACTTGAGGTATACACCAGTAGTGATCCTTTTGTAGAGTTGTCCATTGATTATGGTATAACCCTTTGCTCGTCGTACTATTTGTCGTCTTTCGACTTCGTCGACGGGAAAAGTTCCGTGTTCGAGATATTCCATGAACGGTTTTGTCCAAGCCAGAGGGACCTCTGTCACCATGTGGACGAAAGAGTCGAACCTATCCGGGTTGTCGATGTCGGCTCCCTTCACGGATGGTGTGCGCAGATGCTCTAGGAAAACTCCTGGCGGAATTTGTTTGCGCCCTGATCCAAGCTTAGATAGCAGATCAGCCACCTCGTTTCGCTCCCTAGGCACATATTTGACTCCGTAGCCCAAGAAGCTCTTGGCTATCTCGTCCACTTCGTCTCGATATGCCGCCATCATAGGGTTCCGCGCATTCCAGGTGTCAGCCACCTGCTGGGCAACCAAGTCGGAATCTCCGCAGCAAACTATGCGCTTGATGCCAATATCCTTGGCTACACGTAGTCCATGAATGAGTTCTTCATACTCCGCCATGTTGTTCGTAGCCTCGAAGTGGATCTGCAGAACTTAGTGTAGCTTGTCTCCTGTTGGTTACTATAGCAATACACCAGCCCCCGAGCCGTTGACAAGCTTTGATCCGTCTAAGTGCATCACCCAGTACTCTGGTTCCGGCAACGGAGTAGCATCTGGCATCTCCGTCCAGTCTGCGATAAAATCCGCCAAGGCTTGTGACTTGATAGCGTCGCGTCTCTTGTAGGTGATCTCGAAGGCGGCAAGTTCAATGCCCCACTTCGCGACCCTTCCCGTAGCGTCGCTGTTGTTGATGATGTCGGACAGTGGAGTCTTGCTCACCACTGTGATTGGGTGCTCCTGAAAGTAATGCCTCAGCTTCCAAGAAGCAAGGAATACTCCATAAGCTATCTTCTGGTAGAGCGGGTAACGCTTCTTGGACTCCGTAAAGACCTCGCTCACATAGTAAACTGGTCGTTGAACTCTGTGCTCATAGCCTGGTTCCTTCCGCTCTACCACGACGACGATGTTGATTACCCGGTTGGTTGCCGCCATGTAGATTAACAGGGGTTCTCTAGGCTCGGGTGCTGCAAGGATGGGCGTTGAGGAAAGAATCTCCTTGAGCTGCTTCAATGCTGCATCTGCTTCGTCCGTCCATGTGAATTTGTCCGCCTTCTTCAGCAACTTGTACAGCGGCAGGGCCTTCTCTCCAAGTCGGCTGACGAACTGACTAATTGCTGCAACACAACCTGTTAGTCGTTAAATGTCCTTTAGGCATGTCAGACGGTTTATGTTTAAGATGGCCTTGATTTTCTCCGGGTTGACCTCGATTCCATGCTGGGAAACGATGAAGCCGAACAATTTGCCGGCTGGAACCCCGAAGAAGCACTTCTTAGGGTTAAGCATCATGTTGTATTTCCGAAGATTATCAAAGGTTTATTTTAAGTCGGAGATTAAGTCATTTGACTTTTTGGACATCACCGCGATATCTTCCACGTAGGCGTGAACTTTCCGACGAATTTGGTCATGGAGGCAACGTTGCATTGTCCGCTGGTACGTAGCACCTGCGTTTTCAGCCCAAAGGGCATCATAACAGAGCAAAACGTGCCGTATGGGGTAGTGAACGAGGTGGCCAATTGGTCCGACTTCCTCATCTTGATCTGGTGGTATCCTGAGTATGCATCGAGAAAACACAATAGTTCCGAGCCAGCCGTCGAGTCAATGACTTGTTCAATGCGAGGGAAAGAAAACGGATATTTGGGGCAAGCCTTGTTCAAGCCGGTGTAATCAACGCACATTCTTAATTCTTTGGTTCCCTTTTTGGAGACAAGTACAGGATTGGCCACCCATCGGGTGTGAAGGACTTCTTGGATAAATCTAGCCTTAAGTAACCTAGCTATCTCTTTGCCAATGTCGCGTCTCTTCTCATCTCCGAAGTGTCGTAGAGGTTGTTTCACTGGTTTACATTTTGGATCAATGTTTAAGCTATGCTCGGCAAGTTCCCTAGGTACACCTTTCATGTCGGCAGGTTGCCAGGCAAAGATGTCCCTATTCTCACGGAGGAACTCGACGAGCGCGCTTTCCTATTTGGGATCCAGGTTCATCCCAATGGCGGTCACCTTGGAGGCAGCGCCTACCACAGTTCCACCGACTTGGTCTCGATGGCGGCCTTGAACGCAGGAGCGGAGTCGGAGATATGCTTCTTCGACACGGGCATCTCTGAGTCATCGACCTTGCTCTGGATCTCTTTGAATTCTTCGCTGTAGAGGACAGCTTCCGTGAAGGCTGCTTCATTAATCTCGCAGTCTCTTGCCTTGTAAATCTTCCAGATACGGTGATGACACCGTTTGGTTTGCGTATCTTGAGTTTGCTGTAGACGAAGCATGGCTTGGCCATGAACGTGTGGAATATGTCACGGCCGAATATGACATGGTACACGCTCTTGAAGGGGACCACCTCAAAGGTCATGCGCTCTTGGCGGTAATTATTAACATCACCAAAGGCAACCTGAAGTGTGATGCACCCAAGGGACCGAGCCTCCCAACCAGGAACTACGCCATGGAATATGGTGTTGGTCCGCCTTAGGTTTGCCTCCGTCAAGTTCATCTTCTGCAGTGTATCCAGGTACATGATGTTGATGCTGCTTCCACTATCCACCATACACTTGGTGAACTCCACGCCGTCAATCAAGGGGTTGATGACCAATGCATATTGGTTCTCCGTAGGAATAAGGTCTGGATGATCCGTCCTGTCCCAAGTAATTGGAACCTCCGACCAGCGTAGGTAATGGTGGACTGGGGGCAGAGTAGCCATCAGGATCCTCATAGAGGTCTTCTGTTGTCAGACGGTGGGGGTGCCAAGGAAAGTGTGGTAGACTGGCACCTTCTTCACGAAGGGGTTCTTGCCTTTGTCGTCGCTATTGGCGGCGTGCTTGGGGTCAACATCCTTGTCCATGTCACTTGAATCCTTGGAATCCTCCTCCTTCTTCTTCCCCTTGACTCGCGGTCTATTCTTCCGACTTTGCTTGTAGCCAGACTCCAGGTCTTCCTTGAGGTCGTTGACGAACTTGAAGTGTCGATTGGTATGGGTGGCCTTGCCGTTGACATCGAGGTGTACGAGGCACGGCATATCGCGGTACTCTTTGTAGGTTTGGGGAATGCGGAGCAGCGCCGATGTAGTTTCACTTCCTCGTTGCTGCCCACGGCTAGCTCCCCATCCTCGGCCATGCTGTCTGCCATCACCTCGTCCTGCAAAAGTCATAGCGACCATGTCGGTAGATTGCTTTTCTTCTGGAGCGGTTTTCCACTTTGTACTGCTGTTCCTCCGAGCTTGAGTTGGAACCGCCATTGCCGGCAAGGAGCCACGAGCATCATCGTCGGCAGCTGTGAACTCACTAGCCAACTGAATCATCTGGTTCAAGTCAAGCTGGTGATTGTCCTGCAAGCAGTTCAGCTTATGTCGGAGCAACGTGCCCCTTTCCAACCCATCGATGAAGGCGGCCATGGCGGTCTGAGTGTGCACTCCAGCAGGAGAGGTAGGCGCGAGATGTCTCGTCTTTCTCTTGCACGCACCGCTGTAGATCGCCAACAGTGCAGGGATGCTTGTATGTACCCTCAAAGTTCTTGGTGAACGCTTCTTGCATGTCCAACCAATTGCAGATGGATTTCTCCGACAAGTCGTCGATCCATTGACAGGCCGTACCCGCCAACATTAACGGGAGGTACTTGACGACGACGTTGGGGTTGCCTCCGGCAATCTCCACCGTGTTGCCGTAGTCCTGCAACCATGTGACTGGCTTGGCAGTGCCGTCATAGGGCTTGATGGTCTTGTCAATCCGGAAACCTTTGGGGTAAGTTGCGGACCGTATCGCAGGTACAAAGCAACGTGGATCTTATCTATCCGCGAACGTGCATCGTACGGCTCCAGGTTCTTCTTCTTCTTGTCAACAGGGGATGGGCTGCGTGAACGACGCGGGCCTCCTCCACCATGGTGACTGCTAGGTGGCGACGGAGGCGGATGTGGCGGTGGGTTAGCCTTCTTGCTATTGGCCTCCTGCGACGCCTCACGCTTGTCGCGTTTGCTTGCCGGACGCGGAGGGTCATGGCGTGACCTGCTCTTGTGTCCTTGTTTACGCTCTTCGTCATGACGGGTCTGCTATGTGTTGTCGCGAATGACGATGCCGCACTGCCTTGGCGGGGGCATATCCGTACGATGGTGAGCTTTGGGATCTTCGCGATGTCGGGGGGATCGAGGCGGTGGCGATGGGCGACGAGGTCGGGCCTTTTCTCTGTGGTCGGAGGATATGGGGATAGCATCCTTCCTATTACGCGCATCCCTCTGTCTTCGTTCTGATGAACCCGTCTGGGACCCGACATCAAGAGGAGATCTGTCCCTTGGCGGCTTATACTGGTTAGACTGGCAACGCGCTAGGTCAGACTCAAGCCTCTGAGAGGTGGCATTTTCCTGCTGCTTCACTGCCTTGGCTACTAGGTCATAGACCTGTTCCACTACCTCGGGAGATCTATCCTGCTCCAGAAGGGTCTTGGCGACGGCGAGGTTGAGGAGTGGAGTGGGCATCACCTGCTTGCCTTCACTGTCAATGTATGGCTTGGCCTTTGCCAACTTCGAGGGAGCCCATCCTAGGTTTCGCCGTACACCAGGATCGTTGATGACGTGAGCCGGAGCCTTCTTGGCCTTTTGCTGCTGCAGTAGAGTCTTGTACTCGGCCTCCATTGCTCTAGCTTTCTCTATGGACTTCTGCGCGTTGACTAGATCTCGATCCAGCTTAGCGCCTTGCTCCGCGATGGCCTGCGCTTCCTCCAGCAGCTGCTGGCGCTTCTCGTCAAGATGAGTCATGTTCCGGATATGAGCAACGGTCAGTGGCTCAACAAGGAGATTGCCATACATCACTCTATCAGCTGGAGTAACTTGGGCAGCAGCCGATGTAGATGCCGGAGGCGGCAAGTTTGCGGTGTTGTTGTTGCTCGGTCCGGTGCCGAGTTCCTGCGGCTGCTGCGCTGGGTTAGGCGGAGCGGGCATGACCTTTGATCAATCATCGTCAGCAGCAATAAGTGGCCCCTTCCCCTTTTCCAGTGTTGTAGGCGGAGCTCGCTCGGGTTGATCTTCATCCATCGCCGTCCCAATGGTCACAAACACCTCTTGAGACGTGACGACATTGTTGGCTTGCTCGTCGCGCGTGTACTCCTCCTCCATCTCCTGTATGGCAGAGTCTAGCTCTTCTGGACTGAAGTCTATCTCCTCTGAATCTGCACTGAAGTTGGCATATAGCGCGTCAATCACAGAGTTGGAGGGTTCCAGGACTTCCTCGATGATGGGGGGTGGAGGTTTAGCAACAGCGACGATGACTGGTGGTGGCAGCACAGCTGCGGTGACGGCCGTCCGGGGGCGGTGGTGGCGGTGGCTGAATCGGAGGGGCTTCATTAATGAGCGCAAGCGCTGTCTGAGCTGCCGCTTCAGCCTCCGCGTAGTTGTTGACGTTGTTCACCATGCCTTCGAAGGTAAGGCGTCCTGACGCCTACTGCCGTATTAGAGAATGCCGGAGAAGCGTGCCATGGTCCAGTCCTTCCACAAAGTGATATATGGCATCATCATTGGGGTAGTGGGCCATATCAGCTCGTATACGGAGCCACCTGGCCAGTTAATCGCGGGGGTTTCCGCCCTCTGTCTAAACGCAACGCGCCAGATCAAAGATGGTAACAACACCGACGAACTTGGATCTCTGCTGTCTAGACGCACGGGTGAAGCCGGCGGACTTGCAGTGATCTTCCACCGTTATATCCTGCGCAGGGGCGGTTTGGATGGGCCTTGAATTTTTCCGATCTTTGCCGGCAAACTCCGAAGAGAGATCTGACATTGATCCTTCCGCGAACGTATCCTGCCCGTAGGCAGTCCATGCGGGTCTTGATGCTCCTCCGACTCCCAGGGAACTAGTGCCCGAGTCGGTTTCGCCAATGAAGAGGTGGATGTCTCCAATAGGAACGATCGAACACCGCATAGGGTTCGTCTTCGCCGGGATCCAGAACTCGTCGGGAGGGACGATCGGAATGTTGCCGGAGAAGAGAACGCGACCGATGGCTATGGTTTCGCCGATTCCCGCGAAGATCTTGGTCCTCGCCCGCTGAAGATCCTGAAGTGCCTCTTGCCCCACGGTGGGCGCCAACTGTCGTGGTATTGCCGACGAGTACGCCATGGAGGGGTTCTCATAGTGTGTTTTTAGAGACGTGGGGGAAGGCGGACGATTGACGGGTACGAGGTAACACGGCTTACCCAGGTTCAGATCCCACAACGGTGGCGGAATCCTACTCCTGCTTTAAATCACTATAAGGGCAATACGCTAAGTTACAGAGATAGGTTCACTGTGCAAGGTGTGTGCTAATCGCTACTTGATCGTCTGAGATTGTGCCCTAAAGTCTCCCATAGGCCCGACTTATATAGTCGCCAGGTCCTAGGGTTACATGGAAAAGTCCTAGCCGGACAGGTTACAGAGTCCTACGTCGTCTATTACTAGTCTTGTGTGTCTTGTACTCCAAGGCTCCGGGTATGTCGATGACTCCAACCGTAGCCTTCCTTTATCCGGCATGGGCCTCCCTTCTGAATCCATCTAACTGGGTCGCCCAGCAGGCCATGGGCCATGCTATCAACTATGGGCCACCCGGGTTATCCGGATAGAAGACATGCTATGAGGATACCCATATAGCATATCCCCAATAGCCGGGTGGGCTCTTGCTGGGCCAGATGCTTTGCTAGGCTGGGTAGGTTTAGTGGGATGGCTTCGTTTTCTATTTTTTCTTACTGGTTTCTTTTTCCTTTTCTATTTCTATTATTCTGATTTGAATTCAAACCTTTATTTGAAATCAGATTTAATCATCAAATCTTTTCAAGATTTTTCAGTAAATGTTTATTCTATTTTAACAATGTATTATAAAGTCCATTTTGGGATAATTTCTTTTATTCTTTTAGGTTCTATTATTTATTTAAAAAAGACATTTTTTATTTATTTTAAATAAGATTTAAATATGGTTCCAATCCACATTATTTATTCAAATAATTCTTTTATTATTTTTAAGTCAATTATATAACTTTTAATCCTCTTTGGTAATTTCAATTATTTTTCCCATGATTTATTTAATCATTTTATTAGGGATTTTTGTCTTCATTAGAATATGGTGTAATCCCATATACTTTTATTTCAATATTCTTTATCCCTTTATTATATTTGGATTATATTTATTCCATTTGCTTATGGATTTGTCCAAGATTTAATTTGGCTTTTAAATATTCCTTATTTATTTATTTCTTTCTTTCCCTTATAAAATCCATATCTTTTTATTTAAAGATCCAAAATTGATGATTCCAATTTATATAATTTTATTTAATATTTGTTTATCTTTTTAAATCCCTTTAGGATTTATTTGCTCAAGATTTGGCATGGATTTTAGATAGGGCTTTATCAGCTTTGGAAATTAATTCCTTTTATCTTAATAAATTCATAAGTTTTTATCCAAGGTTCCAAATTAAATGAAACCTCTTTCTATGATTTTATAATATTTTTATTTATCATTCTTGATCATTTATAAATGTTTGTTGACAAATTTTTATATGGATCAAATCCATAGTCTTAAAGAGATCTTGGAAATGAATTATTCCATAAGGGTTTTAGCGTTTTGGTTTAACTTTTCCAAGTGTTTAAACTTCAAGATACATTCATTGTTGAATGCATTTCACTTGATTGAAATTTTGTTGAATTCCCTTTTATTCCCTTTTAGTTCAAGAAGGGTTTTGATGTTTCTTTTAGAAACAAAAGTTTCTTTTCACCCTAAATTTCAATAATCATTTCTTTTGTTTATTTCTTTTTCACATTTCAAAATTTGGAAATTTTTGGGATGCGACAAAAGATCATGAATAACATGCATTAAAAAAGTTTGTTTGTTTCACATACAGAAAACATGGCATAGTGGTAATCAACTTGTCCCTCATAGAGTAGCAAATAGATGCATAGGACACCTTCAAAGTTCACAAGGGTGACTAGAAACAAGTAGCACAAGAACAAGTAATATCACAATATGCATAAATCAATAAGCTTTGGAACACTGCACACAGAATGACAACTATGCTCTCTTAATGGTGCCTAAAGGTAGAAGGTGGATACTTAATATAGTGGAAGAAGGGCCCTTTATAAAGGGAAGCAGGGATTTCAAGTTTCAAAAAGAGCTTCCAAAAATTATGGTACTTGTTAGCTTTCAGCCCTCATTGCCCCTATCATAAGCATCTTGAAGTGATTAAGGTTAAAGTGAACAAACTATGGAGTATATGCTTGACAAAGTATAAGTTGGCAATCTCAAGTCCCTTGAATACGAGGGCCACACCTCATGCTACTCAACTTCAGTCACCTGTAAGTTCTTTTCATTGTAAGTATTTTCATATCATAGAGAACCGCCAACGGGGTACCCCTTGCACATGGTACAGGAGTTATCCCATAACCAAAATGACAAGGCAAGCAGACAATGAGCATCTCAGGATCTTTTTATTTACTATGTGCATAGCTTTTTATTGAGGATGCTTCATAGATAGCTCATTATGGTGATGCTGCAAGTTTCCACCATGATTAGGCATGGCTTAGGCTAGCGGCCCAGGCGTTTCTCTAACACAAAATACAAACTCCATGGACTTACAAGTTCCCTCTTTATTTCACACTGGTGACATCCATAGACAAAAGAGCATGATATCAACTGAGTACAAAGTACAAGTGTAATGTTGAAAACGTTCCCCACACTAGTGGAAAACGTGCCATCGGTCCCGGTTTGTAAAGGCCTTTAGTCCCGGTTCCGGTTTCCTAACCGGGACTAAAGGCCTACCCCTTTAGTCCCGGTTGGGTCACAAACCGGGACTAAAGGCACTCACGGGGCCGCGTCGAGTGTGCAGGACCTTTAGTCCCGGTTTGTAATACGAACCGGGACTAAAGGTTTTTTTTAATTTTTTCCAAAAAAAAATTTTTGATTTTTTTTCAATTTTTTCTTAAACCTTTGAATTATTTGACTCGTTAATCTCTCACATCTCTCATTTTTAATACTAATTATAGTTAATCTTAGTTCAAATCGTACTTACAGCCAAACTTCCCATCCGGTCATCCATCCTAGCACTACTCCACCCCCAGCACGCTTAACTTCTTCATTCCATCTCTCCCACCTGCGCGAAGGACCATTATATCTTGTTGTCAAGACTAGTATATCAATCCTATTAACTCATATCGATATGTGACACGTTTTTATTTTTTGAAATTAAGAACAACTATTTTTAGTAAACAACAATAAATAATTAATAATAACATTTTATTATAATGAAAGTAAAAACTAATTAAATTAATATTTTATTCATTTTTGTCATTTATTCATTTAATATGACATAAACAATATCTTCAAATCTGTAAATCGAAATTTAACAAATAATATATCCATTATTATCAGAAAAATGCGAGGAATTCAAATATGACATAAAAAATACTAAAATAATTTAATTTCTGAAATATTTTTTTTCCTTTTCGAATTTTAAGAATCCAAAACGGCCTAAGTATGTTGAAATCAAAGAGCTAATTTTTTCTACACGTTTTGATAGGTTGTACTTTTTTTACATGGTATACAAAAGTTATGGCCATTTGAATTTTTATAACATTTTTTGTAAATTATGTTGAAATTTATATTTGTTGATTTTTGTAACAACTAAATCACTTAATATAACTACAGTTTGAAGGATTTTATTTTTAGAATTTTTTATAACTTTTTGGCATGATTTTGAATCTAGAAAAGACGATCTCCAGAAGGATTTGTGCCTGTTTTACTGTCATGACAGAACTTGAGAATATTTTTTTGCCCACTTTCTTTAGTCCGGGTTGGTAATACGAACCGGGACTAAAGGTCACACCTTTAGTCCCGGTTGGTGATACGAACCGGGACTAAAGGGATTGACACCGGGGCACCCCTTTTAGTTTCGGTTGGTGATACGAACCGGGACTAAAGGTCCCGTTTGACCCAGGACTAAAGATTGCTGGCGTTCTAGCCGTTGGAACCGGGACTAATGCTCACATTAGTCCCGGGTCCAACTATAACCGGGATTAATGCTCCGAACTGGGATGGACGAATGACTCTTTTTCTACTAGTGCCATGACAGCATGGTTCTGCTAATTCCAACGTATAAGTGCAAGCATATACAACATAGACGACACAATGGTTCAAGTTTATTAGGGGAAAAGAATATAAAGTGTGCCATAAAGTTTGTGAGGGCTTTAATCACTAAGTTTTCACATAACAAAATAGTTTTTAATTGGAAGATAGCTGAAAACAAGAATATACTTGGTATGGTGTAACACACCATGCATAGGAGTTTATAGTGGACACTTTGGAATAACTTGGTTTCTTGGGAGTTGGAAGCATGAGTAGAGCTTACTCATACAAGTGGAGGCTAGCAAAAGACTAGGAGCAACCAACTAAGAGAGCATAATGGCCATAATCATGCAGAGCAACAAAGCATTACTAATCAAAGCATATCGTGGTACTACAAGTCAAGGACTAAATGATCTTAGTGGCTATGGTGACTTGTCATAGTCATAACATGGTGTGAGCATGTGCCAAGTCAACCCAAACAAAGCATCAAAGGAGAATACCACAATACTATGCTTTTGCATGCTAAAACAACGCATAATTTCTTCAAGGCACAATAAGCAATCCCAAATGTTTGGAACAAGACATGCTACAACAATAATCACTAAGCATAAGGCCAAAAGAACACCTAGCATGTCATGCTAAAGTCTAAGTCACAGTCAATGCAAGCTCCTCTTGCACTTACAAGCAAGAACTTACTACTCCTTTCCAACACCAAGCAACTTATTTGCAAAACAACACAACAAGAACAGGGGTCCAAACTACTTTATTCAAGCAAACTAAACAAACTAAGCACAGCAAACGAAAACTAAGACGCTCCAAGAACAACACAACTGTGCATGAAACAATAAAAACGAAGTGTCTAGACAGACCTAAGCTTTTTATTGATGAAGAAGGGGATGCCTTGGGCATCCCCAAGCTTTGACGCTTGTACCTCTTGGATATTTCTTTGGATAACACCATGGTGGCATCCCCAAGCTTCAGCTTTTGTCCATTCTTCATCTCACTACATCATTCTCTCTCTACACCTGAAATTTTTCCTTCATACAAAACTTCACACAATCTTCATTAGCAACATTAGTGTATTCAAAAGATATTAGACCTCAGGCAAAGTTCTGGAACGCAAGACTTTTCACTAAAAACACAAGCTACTGTAGCAACTCCTTCAAAAATCTCAATTCCCCAAAAGAGAACTTCAAAAAGGAATCAATAAGAAGCAAATGCAAATAATGGCAGAAATCTGTCAAACAGACCTGTAGGTAGAAACCGATTTTTTCGAACATCTTACGTTGCTCATATAAAAAAGTGTTGAACAAAAGAAAGTTAGCTAACATACTGGGGGATTTATTCATAAAGTTTTATCTCAATCTGAGTTACAGAGACCCCTCACGAATTTGTTTGGTGGAGGACAGAAATCTGTTTCGGGACAGCAACTCCCCAAATCTTACTTCCGTCTCATTAGAGGTCATTCTTGGCACAAAAAGCAAATAAAAAGGATAAGGAGAGGTCACTACTGTAGTAATAACTTCCAATACTCAAGAAAACTCTTGGGTTATCTCCCAACAAGTACTTTTCTTTAACGCCTTTAAGTTAGGAACAAGAAGCAAGAAGAATCAAGTATTTTCAAATGAGGAAGCATTAACATAAAACCTTGCTTTCAAAGGAGGAGCAAAAGGAAACTTCTCTCTCCTCATAGGGAAGTGTTCAATACCTTTCTTGAATGGAAAATGATATTTAATGGTGCCTTCTTTCATATCAATGATGGCACCAACTGTTCTAAGAAAAGGTCTTCCCAAAGTAATAGGACAAGAAGCATTGTATTCAACATCCAAAACATAGAAATCCATAGGGACATAAGCATTGTTAACCATAATGAGAACATCATTAATACTCCCCATGATTTTCTTCTTAGCATTATCATTAAATGGGACATCTAAATAACAATCTTACAAAGATGGCAAATCAAGCATTTCATAAATATTTCTAGGCATAATATAGAGACACTAGAACCAAGATCACATGAAGCTTTGAGATCAAAGTCATTCACTTCCACATTAATAATGGGTTCCCAACTATCTTCTACTTTCCTAGGAATAGAAGCTTTATTTTTTAGCTTCTCTTCCTTAATCTTAACAAGAGCATCTGTAATGTGTTTGGTAAAAGCAACATGCATATCACTAGCATCAGGACTTCTAGCAAGCTTTTTTAGGAACATAATCACTTTAGAAATATTGCATCCATCAATATCAAAATCAAACTTAGCATCACTAGTAGAAGGCTCAATTCGCTTAGGCATAGTAGGAGGAGAAATAGGGACTACTTGTGGTTTAGTGGTGATGGTGCACACACTATTGTTTCTATCAATTTCAGCTTCCCTTTCCCACTTAGCATGAACTTGAGATAACAGCCTAACATTTTCATCAATAGTAACTTGTATGGCATGAGTAGAAGCAAAGGTACTTTCCATGGTTTCAGGTTTAGCAGCCATTTTCTTAATGAAGGAGGGCTGAGCTTCAGACAAAGAGGATATATTTTTCTCAACATTTAAAAGTTTTTCCTCTATAGCCTTATTGAAAGTGATTTGTTTACTAATAAAGTCTTTGAGCATGACTTCAAGTTCAGAGGGGGAAATTCTAGCATTGTTGTAAGATCTTCCATAGGAATTGACATTATTAGGAGGATAAGGCCTATAATTGTTGTTACCACCAAAATTATTCCTATAGGCATTGTTGTTGAAATTGTTGTTTCTAATGAAGTTCACATCAACTTGCTCTTCTTGAACAACCAAAGAGGCTAAGGGAACACTATTAGGATCTAGAGGAGCTTTCCCATTAACATTCATAGCCATAATAACATCAATCTTATCACTCAAAGAGGAAGTTGCCTCAACAGAATTTACCTTGTTACCATGTGGAGCTCTCTCAGTGTGCCATTCAGAGTAGTTAACCATCATATTATCCAGGAGTCTAGTTGCAGCACCCAAAGTGATGCTCATAAAGGTACCTCCAGCAGCTCAATCCAATAGGTTTCTTGAGGAGAAGTTCAAACCTGCATAAAAAGTCTGGATAATCATCCAAGCAGTGAGTCCATGAGTAGGACAATTCTTACCCAAAGATTTCATTCTTTCCCAAGATTGAGCAACATGTTCATTATCAAGTTGTTTAAATTTCATAATGTCACTTCTCATAGATATAATCTTAGCAGGAGGGTAGTACTTTCCAATAAAAGCATCTTTACACTTAGTCCAAGAATCAATACTATTTTTAGGCAAAGATAGCAACCATTCTTTATCTTTTCCTCTCAAGGAGAAAGGAAAAAGCTTGATCTTAATAATCTCTCCATCTACATCCTTATACTTCTGCATCTCACAAAGTTCAACAAAGTTTTTGAGATGAGCAACAACATCATCAGAACTAGCACCAGAATATTGCTCTCTCATCACAAGATTCAACAAAGCAGGCTAAATTTCATAAAAGGTAGCATCAGGAGCAGGTGGAGCAATAGGAGTGCTAAGGAAATCATTGTTGTGTGTGCTAGTGAAGTCACACAACTTGGTGTTCTCAGCAGAGTTCATTTTGGCAAAGGTGGGCAAGCCAAAAATAATAACAGCTAGAGTAGGAACTAATTTTTTTTGTGTTTTTGAATAAAGCAAGCAAACCAAACTAGACTAATATTTTTTGGGTTTTTTGAAAAGAGGCAAACAAAACCAAGAAAAAGAAACTAAGCAAACTAAAAACAAATTAAAAAGAAAGGAAGTGAAGGACTCCCCTTGTGAATACGTCCTTTTCCTCCCCGGCAACGGCGCCAGAAAGACTTGATGACGCCCAGCACTTGTTAGGCCATGTAGAGATAAACAAAACTTTTTCCCTCTAACGTGGTGATCCCAAGATCCAGCTAAGGTAGAAGGCCACGAGGTTTACCACTAGACACGCAGTTGCGGATTACTGATGAAGCGCGTCAATTGATGAAGTGCAGTCCTTTGCGATCAGATCGTCCTGGTGCTGATCGTACAACACATCTGCTGGTATCCACACGTACAAGGAGGAGCACCGGCAGCGAACTTCTAGGTTCGTTACGACGGCAGGACTGCTATGGAGCTAGGGTTTCCAACACATGGAATGACCTAACTGATCAACGATTAACCCTTCTAGATTACTGTGCTCCACTATATATAGGGAGTGAACGTGGGCTCCACTCTCGTGGCCCATTCACTAAAGCCCATATAATACTAGTCACTGTGAGTCTGACTCGCTAACTCAGTCCAAATCCGGCTCGGGTCCAACCCAACCAGATTTCCGGTTCAGATCCAATCCAAACTTGCTCCCGCTCTTAACTGTGTGACCCTGCAGGCTCTTGGCTACTTGAACACGATTAGAGTCCGACTCTCAATCGATCAGTCGGTAGCGGCTCCTAGCAGAACGTGCCAACTCCCAAGTACCAAAGAGTCATGACGATTTGCCTTTCCAATGCGACTTACGTCCGAGTCCCTTTTGCCTCGTGATATACCTTGTCAGACTATAGGCGAATATTTGTCATCCCTTCCGAAGCAACCCGGCAACGACATTGATGTGTACCTAAGGCCATTAGTGGAAGAACTTTTACAGTTGTGGCACGAACCCGGGATACGTGTGTGGGATGAGCACAAGCAGGGAGAATTTAACCTCCGAGCATTGCTTTTTGTAACAACCAATGATTGGCCTGCTCTTAGTAACCTTTTAGGACAGTCAAACAAGGGATACAATGCATGCACACACTGTTTAGATGAGACTGCAAGTATATATTTGGAACATTGTAAGAAGAACGTATACAATGAGCATCGTCGATTTCTTTTGGCCAAGCATCCCTTAAGAAAGAAAGGCAAGCATTTCAACGGTCTGGCATGTCACCAGACGAAGCCTAAGGAGCGTACTGGTTCTGATATATTTGATATGGTCAAAGATTTGGATCAACTGGTAACCTTTGGAAAGGGTCCTGGAGGAAAATCTGTTCCGAAAGATGCTGAAGGACACGCACCCATGTGGAAGAAGAAATCTATATTTTGGGAGCTTCCATATTGGAAATTCTTAGAGGTCCGCTCTGCAATCGATGTGATGCATGTGACGAAGAATCTTTGCGTGAACCTGCTAGGCTTCTTGGGCGTGTATGGGAAGACAAAAGATACACCGGAAGCACGAAAGGACCATCAACGTATGAAAGACCCAGATGGCCTGCATCCAGAATGGTTTCAAGGTCATGCTAGCTACGCTCTTACCAAACAAGAGAAGGAAATATTTTTTGAATGCCTAAGCAGTATTAAGGTCCCGTCTGGCTTCTCGTCGAAAATAAAGGGGATAATAAATATGGCAGAAAAAAAGTTCCAAAACCTAAAGTCCCATGAATGCCACGTGATTATGACGCAAATGCTTCCTATTGCATTGAGGGGGCTTCTACCAGATAATGTTCGAGTACCCATTGTGAAGCTATGTGCATTTCTCAATGCAATCTCTCAGAAGATAATCAATCCTGAAGATCTACCACGGTTACAGAATGATGTGGTCCAATGTCTTGTCAGTTTTGATTTGGTGTTCCCACCATCCTTCTTCAATATTATGACGCACCTGCTGGTTCACCTAGTCGAAGAGATTCCATTCTCGGTCCTGTATTTCTACACAATATGTTTCCGTTTGAGAGGTTCATGGGAATCTTAAAGAAATATGTTCGTAACTGTGCAGGCCAGAAGGAAGCATCTCCAAGGGCTATGGAACAGAGGAGGTCATTGAATTTTGTGTTGACTTCATTCCTGACCTTAAGCCGATTGGTCTTCCTCAATCGCGGTATGAGGGGAGACTGAGTGGAAAGGGTACTCTAGGAAGGAAATCAATAATATGTAGAGACGGACATTCTTACACCGAAGCACATTACACCGTTCTACAGAATTCTATCTTGGCAGCCCCATATATCGAGGAACACATGAAAATTTTACGCTCCAACAACCCTGGAAAGCATGACTCTTGGATTAGAGATGAACACATGAAGAGTTTCGGCGGTTGGTTGCAACATCTCATCAAAAACAACACTCTTGTAGATCAGCTATACTTGTTGTCTAGGTCACCATCTTCGACTATATCGACTTTCCAAGGGTACGAGATAAATGGGTATACATTTTACACGATAGCCCAAGATAAAAAGACCACCAACCAAAACAGTGGTGTCCGCTTTGATGCAACAGACAACATTGGGTCAAAGACCACATATTATGGTTACATAGAGGAGATATGGGAACTTGACTATGGACCTACTTTTAAGGTCCCCTTGTTTCGGTGCAAATGGGTCAAGCATACGAGAGGAGGGGTTGAGGTAGACAAGAAATACGGAATGACATCGTTGGATCTCAACAATCTTGGGTACTTAGACGAACCATTCGTCCTAGCCAATGATGTGGCCCAGGTTTTCTATGTGAAGGACATGTCTACCAAACCTAGAAAACGAAAAAATAAGAAAAAGAATACATCAGACGATGAGCCAAAGTGCCACATAGTTCTTTCAGGAAAAAGAAACATCGTGGGAGTGGAGGACAAGACAGACATGTCAGAAGATTGTGATAAGTTTCATGAAATTCTGCCCTTCGCGGTGAAGGATGACCCAAGCATCATGTTAATGAATGAAGATGCTCCATGGATACGACGGGATCATAAAGGAACACACGCGAAGAAATGATATGTAATAATTGTAACATTTTATGAGTGAAGATGTTCCATGCATGTGTCCATTTTTATAGTGTTGTCTGCAAACAATTTCACCTGGGAGCTAACTAATTTCACATATTAGGGAGTGCCTCTATGACCAGTTTCTCGGAGATGCCGGAGGACTGGGCTCCGTCGGCATCTCCCTGAAACTGGTCGTAGTGGTGTCCCTGCTCTAGAAAACAATCTTGGAGATGCCTCAAACTGGCTGGAGGACTGGACTCACAAGGATGCCTATTTATAGTACAAGCAGCTCGACATAATGTCGACACTCACGATATAATGTCAACACTCACCCCTATTATTAGTGCTGACTCATCTTTAGTCCTGGTTGGTGTCTCCAACCGGGACTAAAGGTTCATCTTTAGTCCCGGTTGGTGACACCATCCAGGACAAGGTACAAGCCGCACGACATAATGTCGACACTCACCCCTATTATTAGTGTTGCCTGGCCCAGTCTGCCGCAATCCCTTCAGTCGCGGTTGGTTTCTCCAACCGGGACTAAAGATGAACCTTCTCTTTATATAGGCATTTCCCTCTATTTATTATGTAACACTCAAGACATTTATTAATATTAAAAACCGGGACAAACCGGGACTAGCTAACACTCAGGACTAAAGCCGCCCCCTTTAGTCATAATCATGCCTAGTCCTATAGTACGCAGCTTCAGGGTCTTCATCGTCATCGTCATCATCATCGTCATCATCACCTGCCACTCCGGGGATCCTCAGCCCATCCATGGCATATACCAGGGGCCATTCCAGCCACGGATTCACGGCGGGCGGGAGAGGGGTCTCCTAGAAGACGATGCCGCTACCGCCGGGCCGGTGTGGGGCCTGTGGCGGGTGAACTCGTGGGCACCGTAGACGAGGATGGTCTCCCCCGACGATGTAGCACATCACTCTGATGATAGTATGGTTCGCCTACCACAGACGACGGCCGGCTTCGTTGTGGTTCACCGGTAGCGGGCCATCACCCTCGTACCTAGCGAGCTCCCTTTCCCGCCTATTAGCGAAGAAGGCATTCCAGGTGTCGTAGTTGTCGGGATCCCACTAGGAATCCATCCGCTGCTCCGGCGTGAGCTCGTGGTAGAAGTGGTTTGTGATGGCCGCCTGGCGTGTGGAACCTTGAGGGACAGGAGGGACAGAAACCCCTCCAGCGCTCAGCATCCAGCCGGCGGGCGGCCGGTAGCCCGGCGGACAAGGGTAGTTGGAGGCGCACAGCGCCTCGGTCTCCTCGAGGGTTAGAATGGCCCAGTAGGCGTTGTCCATTTTTCTAAGAGAGGAAGGTGTGGATGTGTGGATAACCATGGCACGATCGCCCTAAATATAGAGGGAAAGGGCGGGAAAACTTGGCGTGAAGCTTTGGGAAATGGCGGGAAATATCTTTAGTCCCGGTTAGTGACTACATCCGGGACTAAAATCTCTCGTAGAAAGGAAAGGGCGGGAAAACTTGGCGGGAAGAGGTGGGAAATGGAGGAAAATATCTTTAGTCCCGGTTTGTGACTACATCCGGGACTAAAAGCTCTCGTAGAAAGGAAAGGGTGGGGAAACTTGGCAGGAAGAGGTGGGAAATGGTGGAAAATATCTTTAGTCCCGGTTTGTGACTACAATCAGGACTAAATGGATATTATATTAAGATTCATTATATTTTTCTGATAATAATAGATATATTTTTTGTTTTATTTGGATTATTACAATAAAAGATATGATTTTTCAAAGTTTTTATATTTGATTTGAATTAAAAAAGAAAATTTACAAATGAAATAACTTATAAATGATGCAAACAGATAAATGGATATTATATTAAGATTCATTATATTTTTCTGATAATAATAGACATATTTTTTGTTTTATTTGGATTATTACAATAAAAGATATGATTTTTCAAATTTTTTATATTTGATTTGAATTAAAAAAGAAAATTTACAAATGAAATAACTTATAAATGATGCAAACAGATAAATGGATATTATATTAAGATTCATTATATTTTTCTGATAATAATAGACATATTTTTTGTTTTATTTGGATTATTACAATAAAAGATATGATTTTTCAAAGTTTTTATATTTGATTTGAATTAAAAAAGAAAATTTACAATGAAATAATTTATAAATGATGCAATCAGATAAATGGATATTATATTAAAATTCTTTATATTTTTCTGATAATAATAGACATATTATTTGTTTTATTTGGATTATTACAATAAAAGATATGATTTTTAAAAGTTTTTATATTAGTTTTGAATTAAAAAAAGAAATTTTTAAAAAAACAAATAGTCGCAGGTCGTGGCTGGACCCGGAACTAAAAGGTGAGTGCGCGCACGAAAACAAAGCGGCCGAAAAAACCCTTTAGTCCCGGGTGGTGGCTTAACCCGCGACTAAAGGGGGGGTCTTTAGTCGCGGGCTAAGCCACGACCCAGGACTAAAGACCCTTTAGTCCCGTCCCGTGGCTTAGCCCGGGAATAAAGGGGTGGCCACTATATATTTCGCGCGCCAGGGCAGGTGTTGCCCAGCATTTGGCATTCTCGACGCAGCGAAGACGAAGCAGCACGCCCGCATCGAAGACGACGCAGGGGAGGTGCTGTCCGCCGCCGTCGTGCCACTCTGCTCCGCTTCGCCGCCGCCGTGCCGCTCCGCGTCGTGCCGTGACGTGCCGCCGCGCTGACGCATCCTCGCGCCGCCGCGCGACGCCTGTCGCCTCTCCGCGCGCGTGCGCCGCCTCGCCGCCGCGCGCCGCCGCCTCGCTGCTGCCGCCCTCCCGCCTCGCCTCCCCTCGTCAGTGAGGCTGCGCGCGCGGGTGGTTTTTTTATAGTTTTTTTGTTAGTTTTTTGTTATAGTTTTTTGTATAGTTTTTTTATAGTTAGATTTATTATAATTAGGATTACAATTAAAATTATTAGGATTGTATAATTAGGTTTATAATTAGGATTATTAGGTTTATTATAATTAGGATTATTAGGTTTATTATAATTAGGATTATTATAATTAAGATTTAGTTATTAGGATTAGTATTATGATTATTATAATTAGGATTATTATAATTAGGTTTATTAGGGTTTTTTGTTATAGTTTGTTTCTATAGTTTTTTTATATTAGGGTTTTTTGTTTTAGTATTAGGATTATTGTTTTAATTAAAATATTAGAATTAGGATTAGGATTATTGTTTTAGTTATTTTTTGTTTTATTTATTAGGACTATATTGTTTTATTAGGGTTATTTTTTTGTTTTAGTTTGGCATGTTGGGATCCAAGGAAGCAGACGTATGCGTTTTTCTTGGACAGAAAATTATTCTTTCCATCCGACTTGGGCTCTGTGGTGGTATCGGATTCTTCCATGTTGGAATCTTCCTTGGGATCCTTTCCTTTCTCTGAATTTTTCTTTCCTTTTCGTCGCTTGGCTCTGTAGCCAGCGGATTCGTCTTTCTTGATGTCATCATTGAAACAACACTCGACATTTGTGTGGGTAGATCCTCTGTTACTATCCAAGTGGTGGACACAGGGATTATTGGCAATGTCAGCCCAGGTGTAGATTCTTCCGGGTTGCTGATCTCCTCTGCCCTGGATTCGGGAAGTTCCACGGCCTCTACCCCGGCCGCCTCCGCGTCCTCCTCATCCGCCAGATCCAAACGTTGCGTTAACAGCTGCATTATCCGGAGCAGGTTTTTCGTCCGAGGTGTTCTTGCGCTTCAGAGCTTGTTGTTTTGGCTGTTTAGCCGCATTGGGATTGGCTAGAATATTAAGCAGCCCTTCTGAATCATCATCGGCGTCAGCGTATTTTCTTGTCGTCTCTATCATTTCTCCCAAATTTGTGACGTGGTCACGCTTCAGTCTGTGATGCAAAAGTCCGACTGGGACTCCTGCGATGAAAGCTTCTATTGCGGTTTGCTCATTTACTCCCTCACAGTAGTTCTTCGTGTCAATCCAGCGTCCGAGGTAATCCCGACAGGTTTCTCCGGGTTTTTGTGTGCAACGCTGCAAGTCTCCAACTGTGCAGGGCCTCCTTTATGTTCCCTCGAAGTTTGAAAAGAACGCACTTTGCATATCATACCAGTTATGAATTGAGTTCTTTGGCAGTTCATTGAGCCACGATCGAGCCTTCTTCTTCAGCATAAGCGGGAGATATCAGACTGCAACCAGGTTGTTTCCTCCTTTGGCGATGCAACAGGCCTAGAAAAAATCCTAGAGCCAGGTATCTGGCTGAGCCGCGCCGTAGTAGGGCTGAATGTGTTTGGCAATGCCAAAGTCAACCGGAAATTTGGTCTGACGTATGCGTGGGCCAAAGCACTTGGGTCCCACGTACACATCTTCTTCCTTGTACCGCCGCGCCTCTATGTTTGACTCGATGCAATGGCGAGAATCATTCGGCGAGAGAGATCTGCGCCTCAAAGGCTCACGGCTTCTACGCGACGGAGTCGGATTTCTGCTTCTCCTCTCACCATTGTCGCCTCCTCCCCTGTGGTTTTCATGGCTATGTTGTGATCCTTCATGGTCGCTGCCAAGAGGCGATGGTGGCCCTGGTGGATTATTTCCGGCTAGGTTACGTGGTGGTGGCGGTGGAGCCTCATTATGCTGACTCCGATGCCGGTTTCTTCGGGCTCCATCCCTACTTGATTCAGGGCGATCCAGATCATCTCTTTGTCCGGCATTGTTAGCTGGACGGCTCGGTGGTGGCATCCTTAGCGGATCTTGCTCTTCTTGCTAGCAGCGTGTTTCTGGGTATTCTCTATAGCGGTTATTTTGCCGACGATGGTCCTGATGAGGAGCCATTGCCCTGATGGTATCTTCGAATGCAACCAGAATAACTCTTGCCCAGTCACGCGCCGGCCAGCGAGAGTGGTCGCTTGAGCCGGTTCTTTAATTATCTTCTTCTCCACTGGGATGATAGCGTTGATCCGTATCCCTGCGGAGCCTTCCATCAGCGCTTTGGTCAGCGCCAGTGTGGCAAAATTCTAACTTTGAGGCCAGCTTGCCACTAAATGACGCAGCCGTTTTCTGCTTCTTTAATCCTTTGTCCAGCAATGAAACGCACTACTGGACCTGCTGTGGAGACGGATTATTGGCGAGGATGGCTCGAGCTACAGCAGCGTTTTCCAACGGCGTGCTGTAGACTCGGATTTTTTCTCCTGTTTTTCCGTCGAATAGATCTTTGTGGATATCCAGGTTCTTGTTGGCAAGAAACGGACCTCCCCTTGTTTTGTTTGGGTGTCGCTTGAAATCTCACTGATATTTGGCAGGATCACTGTCTAACTACTGTCTAAGCTCGACAATGCGTGCGGCTTCTTCAAGCAGAAATAGACGATGCTTTTCTAGGTCCTCAGCCCTTTTCTCTAGTGCCTCCGGTGTAAGATCCGAAGCCGTTGGAATTGGAATTGTGAGAGAATCTCCGTAAATTTCACGTGCACCCTTGGTGATGACGTGTCCATCCACAGGAGGGTCGATCGGCGTGGTATTAATCGGATCTCCATCCTGATTCTCCATCTCGATCTCTTCATCAACTTTTTCTTCGTTGGTTTCCTCAACGTCCGGCTCTGTCGGTTCGGATTCTTGTTCTTATTCTTCTTCTTTGACCGCCCAGTAGCCTTGACGTGCGTACCAGTGGCAAAGATGGCTTTTGGTCTGGTACCGGTGGATAAACTTCCGTCGGTACTTTCCATAGTGGTTGGCTTGTGGACCTCGGAGGAATCTCCGGTATCCATATCATCCTGCGAGGTGTAGCTTTCATCCATGCTATCATATGGACTAGGAGAATGTAAGACCCCACCTTTTAAGGTAAAGGTCCTAGTGATTGCAATGCTAGTCCCTGGATCAAATGCTAGCATCCACAGTTTAAGATTAAGTACACAGATTCAAATGTCGTTATTACATCGTCATTCCAGAGATAACATAGTCTTTACAACTCAATAGCCAAAGGCTAGTACAAGAGTTCATAACATAAAGTAAATAACTATAAGTCTTCATCTTCATGTACCACAGGTAAGCATGTTGCGTGTAGACTCATAACCCTAATCTCCATTAGAGTAACCTGCAACATCATAAGTTACAACCACAGTGGATCAATACATTTGGAATTGTATTGGCAAGTGATATCATAGTAGAATAGTAGTTTCTAGCATCTATATGAATTTGGCCTAAGTGTAGCTTAGGCTTGCTTTGCTCAAAATAGGTTTTTCCTATCAGTTGAAAACACTAAGTTTTTGTTTGTCAAAACTCCCAAGGAACCACCAATAGACATTGGTGAACCTTTACCCTTGTTCAACCACAAGTTTTTAACTTGGAAATTGGGATGAGGAGATCCTTGATAGCTTCAATATCTTTGATGCTCAAATTGTCCATTGCCGGGGGCACGGCTAAGTACTTAGGTTTTACCCTCTCGAGAGGTGGTGCACTTTCCCCACAAGACTCGACATGCATCGAGACAGGACCTTTCATAAGCCTTCCCTTAGACCACCATGGATGCGTTCCATCCTATCACCCTACCACCAACTGTCCATCTGGCTAAGTTATTGCAACCTATATGATCAAGGCAGAGCCCATATGCCGTGTGGTTGCACTAGAAGATTATCAACACTAAACATCTCAAATCCCTTTGTTCTTGGGTGGATTTCCACAAGTGTGATACACAAGGTAAACCATAGACATTGGCCTTGTATAACCACTCAACACAAACCATCATACCATTCCACCCAGGTGATTCATTCACTTAGTTGTTTTATTAAGCAAAAACACAAGTCAAAGACTTAGAAATATTTCATAGCATGAATAATCCACCCTTGTTTGCTACTAGCTAGGCTAAGCATGATAACATAACAAGTTTCTTAACTTAGAGAAAATTCTACCAAGACTACAACTACTAGGATTTCCCAAGGCATAGCATAGCATATATACTTAGAAAAATTCCTTGCAAGCCCTATTCAAAATATCACTAGTGCATATTCAAAATATTAGGAAAAATACATGAAGCACCACTTTCCTTGGTAGTTCGGGGAGTAGCAACAATCTTCACAATCACAATCACCACTAGCACCCAAATCTACACATAAAATGATAGCACCAAATTCTCATTCAAATATTCAAGCAAAAATATATGAATGCATGCAAATGCAATTAAATGATTTTTCTATACTAAAAAAACAAACCAAACAGTACTGAACACAAAGTGGTCTATCTAGAATCTAAACAAAGTCAAATTTGCCTCAAAACAATTTTATACACATTTTGTATAGCCAAAATAATCCTATAATGTGTTATGCAAATAATACTATTTTTTCAGAAGAAAAATACAAATTTAAGGCCGCATTAGTGTAGGGCTTAATTTTTTGAATCCAATTATATATTATTTGTATTTTTTGGATAAATAGATCAAAAGATATGAATTTTACAAGTTTGCAATTCTAATAGATTCAAAATAGATTTTTAAATCGAAAACACAGACACGTGGCCGTGTCTGATTGGCCCGTACTTCTTCACGCGGATCAAGCGCATGGGCCATTGGATCTAAGTCCGATCCTGCAGTCCAGATCTGGCGATACCGCTTCGTTAAGTGGTTCTATCTATGGCGCCAGATCCAGATCCTACGGCTACCGATCAAGCGACCAAGGATTGGCGGGCGCGTGGCTACTGCTGCCGTGGGAATGACCACGGCAGATGCTGCAATCGGCAGCGAGTAGTAGAACATGGGGCAAGGGCGACCAGCCATCTGCGGTGCGAGATGAGGGCTGAGACACAAGGATTTACCCAGGTTTGGCCCCACGGAGGGTAAAGACCTACTCCTGCTAGATTGTATTATGGTGAGAGTACAATGGGGCGAGCTCGACGGCTAGGCGGCGAGTCGCTTGGGTGTATGATGGAACGTATCCTCTATGCGTCCTCTAGGAAGGTTTATATAGACTCACCTCGCAAGGGTTTACAGATCACAACCGAATTAGTTAAGGATTCAGAGATTCTATGACCTAGTCCGACTGGGCCTAGCTACGCTTCTGGGCCTTCAGCTTCCAGTCGCTTGAGTCTATGCCAAGTCTTGTTCCAGTCGCCGTCCTGCAGGCCCACTCGCTTACGCTTGGGCCAATAGGAAACGTCCTGCTGGGTATACATCGGTAGGCATATCCCCATCAGTAGTCCCCGAGGCCGTCGTTGATTTGTCGCAGGTGTTTGCGGGCAATCGGAGTATGCGGGTCCAATGCGGACGCCTAGTCGAATCGGCGGCGGACTCTTGAACAAAGGAAAGAACTAGTCATTTAGTCACAATAACGGCAACCAATCGTGTCGCAGCTCGGCGAACGGGTCGGCAAATACTTAGTCACTGTTATAGTGATCGGGTCGGCGAATCGTCGAGTCGCTGGGAGCGACGAGTCGAATGGATGAAGTTGGACCGTCAATTGGGGTCAAACTAGCCATTGGGTAATCCAACGGTAACTTCGGCAATTACCGCATAGTAACGGCCCCCGAAACTGGCGGGTAGCAACCGCTATATAAGGAGGATGAACGGCGAACATGGAAACGCTTCTTCTTTCTTCCTCTGATTCCGCCCATCTCTGTTTCCCCATTCCGCGCATCAATCAGAACAATCCAGAGATCCTCGACCACCGTGATTTTCCAATCGATGGCCCCCTCCACCAAGACGTGGGGAAGATCCAAGTGCACTAAGGCGCTACTAGCATCCTTCGAGGAAGCTGGGATCCTCCGCGCCGGCAGATGGCGCATCCCCGCGGCCGGAGAAGTGACTCCGGATCCGCGCGAGGGAGAGTTCACCTGCTTCACCAGCCACCTGGAGCGGGGTTGGGCTTCCCAACTTCCCTCTTCTTCCGGCGTTTTTGTGCCTACTACGGAATCCAGCCATCGGATCTGGGTCCGCATAGCATCGAGCAGCTCGCCATCTTCGTGGCGTTCTGCAAGTGCTACCTGGGCTGCAGGCCCTACTTTCCCCTGTGGCAAGATCTGTTCCACGGGAGAATCAGCCGCGAAGAGACAGGTGGGCCAATGCTAGCTGCGGGCGGCCTGACATTTCAGCTAAAGTCGAAGGCGTCGTTCTTCGACCTGATGCTGCCCGCCAACGAGGCGAACGAATGGAAAAAGTTCTGGTTCTACGTCACCGAGTCGACTCCAGACGACGAAGTGGCGCTTCCAAGGTACTCCGCCAACCGGCCCGAACCGCGTCGGCTCCAGGTCGTCAAACTCCCGCTGGACCAGCGGATGGTTGTCTACGAAATGTTGCAAACTATCCACGGCCTGAAGAAGAAAGGCCTCCAAACCATCAACCTCGGAGACCTGGAAGGCTATTGTAGCCCAGGAATTAAGATGGGTCCTTTTTAGAATTAAGAAGAAGTATTATCAGAACCTTAAGGTTTGGATTGAAACCAATTTAGACAGGAGATAGCTGCTTAGAATTTATCCCTCTTCTTTGAGGTGGAATGAGGCTTGTAAATATTCTTTTGTAACTCTCTACAATATATAAAAATTGCAGTGGGGTCTTTTTGCCCTACTGTTTTACCCTAAAAAAAAACCATCAACCTCTACAACTGCTGGCTCGGGCGGAGGCTCGTGCCCCTGGCCAGCCGCGACCACTACATGTATGAGTATACGGGCAAGGACGACCCGACGAAGTCCTGCCTCGTTGAGTGGAGGCTCAACGACTACACCCTGGCCCTGAAGAAGATCACCCAGGCAGTGTATCTCGATGCGAAGGCCGAGGTCGCCCCTTATACTGCAAGGCGGCCAGCTCCAACGGTACGTTGTTATCCTGTTAACACTCGCAGTCGCAGTTTTTGCATTTGCGGTCATGCTAAATTTGTTTGTTCTTGTTCCAATTGTTCCAAGTGGTGGAAGGGTGGATTCCACCCGCGGATGATGAGAACTCGAGCTCGTCCGTCCAGGATGGAAGCGAATCATCACCTGCCAAAGATGACGCCGACAGCGACGGAGGCGACGACGACAACAACGGAGAAGACGAGCCCGTGGAAGTCGCTGCCCCCACGGTTCGCAAAACCCGCGGACAACACCAGCGCGAGCTCGAAGCAAGTAAGAGCCTCGAGCCCCACGATGACGACGACGAACTTCCCGAGCACACCTCACATCATGAGGCCATGCCGTCGAAGAAGAAGAAGAAAGCTCCGCCGAAGAAGAAGGCGAAGCCAATGAAGCAGATATCTCCGCCCCGATCTACGAGCAACTCCGACGCCACCAGCTCGGCTAGGGACGCATCAGCACACGCGACCGTGGTACCATACGCCGTTGGCGTCATTACCACCTCCATTCGCCCCGATCGTTGGTTTGGGGGCTGCTCCAGCCGCAGGGGCCTTGCCTCCAAGGAAGGCTCCCGCAGCAATTATCGTGGAGGCTCCTGCCGCGGCTTTGTCTTCGAAGAAGCCGTCAGTGTCTTGGGCACACGATTCGTTCAAGACGGGCCTCACTCGGAAGTTGGGGCCCGAGCTGGAAAAGCCGGCTAGCATCCGCACCGGTCTGCGGTTCATACCAGTCGCCAAGTGAGTGTTGTTCATCTGCTTGTTTTTCGTTTTAGTCGGACAGTCTTATTTATAACACCGTTTCGCAGGACTGGTGTTAAAAAGATCGGCCATTCTTCTGTGGCCAAGGTTCCACCAGTCGCCACCGAGGCAGACTCCTCGCGGAAGAGGAAAACCGACGAAGTCGCTGCTCCCGTCGAAGGTGTCAAGAGGACGAAAGGCGACGATGTCGTCACGGTCCCTGATGACCCCGGCGGTTGCTCCGAGCGAACCTCCAACTGCAGCGGAAGTGGCCTCGAAGACCAAGGAGGGTGTTGCCTCACCCGACATGGCCGAGCCGGCTCCGAGTGGCGCAACGGCATCTGCAGCGACCTTCCCTCGCTTCATGGCGAAGGCGGCCGCAGCGAGTGGCTTGGCGCCGACGAGCTGGATGCCTGGGGTCGCCGAGGTGGAAATTGAGCAGCGTCGCGGCCATACTCCGGTCATGCTTGCATCTGTGGATGCGCTGGAGCTTCACGGCATGCTAGGCGCTGCCATCCAGGTATGTCCAGTCCCCGAGGATCGGGCCATTGAATTTCAGTGGTCGGATTCTTAAAGTTTTTATATCGTCCAGTCCCCGAGTGCCTAGTCGCTGAATCTCAGCGGGTGGGCACTGAGGATTTTCATTGTCCAGTCCCCGAGTGTCTAGTCGTTGAATTTCAGCGGGTGGGCACTTAGGATTTTCATTGTCCAGTCCCCGAGTACCTAGTCACTGAATTTCAGCGGGTGGGCACTTAGGATTTTCATTGTCGTTGACATTGTAGTGTGTGCGCAGGGCTTGCAGCGCGAGTGGGCCGAACGGCTTGCTACGAAGTGTCGCTTGGAGAAGGAGCTCATTGTCGTCCAGGATACGAACAAGGGGCTTCAAGCAGTTGCAGCCGAGGCGAAGGATGCTCGCCGAGGCCTTGTCCCGGTGGGTGACCTGACGGCGGCTCAGTCCGCTTTGAGCACGGCCGAAAAGCGAATCGCTGACCTGGAGCGTGAGCTCAAGGAAGCGAAGGCGGAAGCGAGCTCGGCGGAAGGGCGCGCGAAAGCTGCTGTTACGTCTGCCGCTGAAGAGCGGAAAGTGTCTGACGCGCTCGTTGCTGGGCTGCAGAATGACTTCTCTTCTCTTCAAAGCTTCATCATTGGCCTCTGTCGACCGCTAATTGGTAAACCTTTCTTCTTCTTCCCTCTGCATGCAACAACTGCATTGTGAAGTCGTTGGTATGCTTACTGCCCGCTTCTGTTCCATAGGTCGGATTACTGATAACGCGGAGGAGGCGCAATCATACGACGCGCGGCAATGTGTGACCACCCTGGTCGACTCGGCCGCGTTGTCCGCGACTTGCCTTCGAGCGTATCTTCAGGAGATATCACCCACGGAGGTAATCCCCAGCGACCTTGTCGAGGTATGGTGGTATCTGGAGAAGGCTCCGTCAGTCATCGAGTTCATGACGCGGTCGGCCTTCCGGCACGGGGCGGCGACGGCGCTCAGCCTTGGGCTTGCCCATTTCCCAGAGGACTTCGACCTCGACGATGTTACGAGCGGCTACCCCTCGTCAACGGGCTCTGTGGAGATTGCCGAGGTGCTTAAGCTGACGGACAGGGCCGCGGTGTATTCCGATCGCGTTTGGGCAATGGGCGACCTCCTCCCCTATCAGGAGACGATTGTCGCCCCCAACGATCCTGAACCGAAGCATCAGGACTTCAAGGTCGAGCAGCCGTTCCGTGCGGCGATGGCAGGCGAGTTGACGACGTACCCGTCGAACCCGTACGTGCCCTTTATCCGTAGTCGCAGGGACGGTGGTGCACCTGCGTCCGAACCTGCGGAGTAGAAATGTTTTGCCCTTCGGCGTTAGTGCAAGATAATTACTGAACTTTCCTTGTATTTGGAACAACTTTGTGCTGCTACAAAGGAAACTCGTGTTATTGTGTTATTCGTTTGGAATTTTGGGGGTTGATTTAGCGAGTCCCCGAGCGCTTCCGCCCTTTTATGGGGTTTACCTCGTTGTTATATGTTTGTGAATTTTTAATGAGTTAAGGTCGACTCACCATAGCTCGGAGAGCTAGTCGCATGGTGACTCCTAGGGGTGCTCTTTACTTGACCGTTTTCCCGGGCGCGAACAAGGTCGGGTTGCCGAGTCCCCGAGCGTGGTACTTGGTGGTTCTAGTCGCAGCTCCAAGGTAGGTGAGGACTAAGCGCGTCGTTGTTAGCGCGTCTCTCCTGCCTCATCCGGAGGGTCAGTCGCGTGGCAAATCCTAGGCGTGCTCTCATACTTGGCATTTTTCCCTAGTCGCTCGTATTTGGCTGGGTGTCAGTCCCCGAGCATGGTACTTGGCCGTTCGGGTCGCTGTGCCGAGGATGCGGAGGACCTTGGTCGCTGTGAGAAGCGAATGCAGTTGTCTTGGCTCGGTGAGCCAGTCGAGCTAGGCGACTCTAATGGGGCTCCGGGTTGGCGTTTTTCGTGGACGTTACGAGGCCTGGAGTTCCCCAGTGCCCTCGTACCGCACTACTTGGCCGTGCCGGTCGCTTTGCCAGAGGTTGACTTCTACAATTAGCATAACACTGTTATTACGAGTGCGAGTGGCACAAGACACGGAGAGTAGACACAATTTTTGGTAACCGATATGTTTTATTTCGTAGCGGATGGAGAATACATGTATGGGGTTCTAGGAGTAGAACTTCCATAGGAGGTTTACATTCCATGGCCGCTTGACATCAAGTTTTCTGTCTCCTCGGAAGTTAGTGAGGTAGTAGGCGTCATTGCCCAGGACTCACCCGATGGCAAATGGTCCCTCCCAAGGGGGTAAAGCTTGTGCATGCCCTTCTTGTCCTGGACTAGGCGCAGTACCAGGTCGCCTTCCTAGAAAGTGCGAGTCCTTACTCGGCGGCTATGGTAGCGGCGGAGCCCTTGCTGGTAGATGGCGGTGCGGGAGTGAGCTAGGTCGCGTTCCTCGTCGAGCTGGTCGACTCCGTCTTGGCGTGCGAGTTCGTTTGCGGCCTCCATGTAGTTGACCACCCTTGGTGAGTCATGCTCGAGGTCGGTGGGCATGACTGCCTCGGCGCCGTACACCATGAAGAAGGAGGTAAACCCTGTCGACCTGTTGATGGAGGTGCGGATGCCCCAGATGACGGATGGTAGCTCCTCGACCCAGCACCCGGCGGTGCGTTCCAGCGGGACTTGGAGCCGTGGCTTCAGGCCATGGAGGATGCTCTGATTGGCGCGTTCCGCCTGTCCATTGGACTCCGGGTGCGCGACTGAGGCGAGGTCGAGTCGAATGTGGTGTTCCTCGCAGAACTCGGCCATGGCTCCTTTGGCGAAGTTGGTGCCGTTGTCTGTGATGATGTTGTTAGGGAAGCCGTAGCGATAGATGAGCTCGCGTAGGAATTTGGTGGCGGTCTTCCTGTCGCACTTGCGGACTGGCTTGGCCTCCACCAATTTTGTGAATTTGTCGACTGCGACTAGGAGGTGGGTGAAGCCGGAGTGGGCCTTCTTGAAGGGGCCTACCATGTCCATGCCCCATACGGCGAATGGCCAGGTGATGGGGATTGTCTTGAGCGCCGAGCTCGGCACGTGGGTCTGGTTGGCGTATTTCTGGCATCCGACGCACCGCTGGACGATGTCGACAGCGTCTGCGTGTGCAGTAAGCCAATAGAAGCCATGCCGCATAGCCTTGGCGACCAGAGAGCGGGCGCCGGCATGGTGGCCGCAGTCGCCGGAGTGAATGTCTTGGAGAATTTTGCGTCCTTCAGCGGGTTGAACGCAATGTTGGAACACGCCGGTCACGCTGCGCTTGTGGAGATCGCCGTTGATGATGACGAAGGATTTGCAGCGGCGTGCTATCATCCGGGCCTCCGTTTCATCCACTGGTAGGGTGCCTCCCTCTAGGTAGGCGACGTATGGCGCGTTCCAGTCGCTGGGCTCGGCGATTAGTGCGACCAGGGCTGCTTTTGGTTGCAGCGAGATTCCAATGTTGATCTCCTTTGGGGGAGAGATGGAAGGCTTGGTGATGGTGTCGAGGAAGACGCTGGCGGGTGGTGCGAGTCGAGCCGAGCCGATGCGAGAGAGTGCGTCGGCCTCCTTGTTCTTCCGCCTGTCAATCCACTCAACGGAGTAGCCTGCGAAGTGTCCACCCAGCCGGTCCACTGCTTGGCGGTATGCCGCCATGGTGGGGGAAACAGCGTCGCAGGTGCCAGCGACTTGCCCGACGACGAGGTCGGAGTATCCGTAGCAGCGCAGTCGATTGACGTTCATCTCCTTGGCAGCTCGCATGTCGTGGAGTAGCGCCTCGTACTCGGCCATGTTGTTGGTGCAGGGTGTGAAGTCGAGGTAGAGGACGTAGCGGAGCTTGTCGCCCTTCGGAGACGTTAACACGATCCCTGCCTCTGCATCGTCCGCGTTCTTGGAGCCGTCGAAGTGTAGGTTCCAATAGTGGAGGTATGGCAGCTTCTCTGGCTGCTGGGCCTCCTCCCAGTCGGCGAGGAAGTCTGCGAGAGCCTGCGATTTGATCGCCTTGCGCGGCTCGTACTTGATGTTGTGGACGCCGATCTCGACGGCCCACTTGGAGACTCGCCCGGTCGCCTCGCGGTTGCGGATGATGTCCTATAAAGGGGGCTTATAGCTCCTATGCGACGTCTTTACATGGAATTGGAAGGAACACGACATCATTGAAAAGAATAGCTCGCATGCGACGCTTGTGAGGCAGCTAATAGCCTAGTGCCACACGGGCCATAAAACGGTCATTAAGGACACATTTAACTTTGTTCCAAGATTAGGGTTAAGCCAAACCGGTCGGTTGGGACAGCCAGTCAAGCTAGTCAAACCAACCGCTTTCGACCGAGAGCGCGCGTCACACTGACTGTAGCTTCCCCGACGGCGGGGGCGGACCTCACCCATCGTTCTCGGCGCCGGCGGCGGCGACACGGCAATTAATTTAGGCGGAGGTTCTTTCGTTCGACGGCGAAGGTGGTGAGTGCCATTTGAAAGCTAATTCCTCTCCCATTCTTCTCAATTCGAGATCTGAGCGTGCCCATTGATGCTAGATTGTGGAGGCGAGGGTGTGCTGAATGGGGCGAGGGGGAACGAGATGGAGCATGGAGAAGGGACTTCTAATCGGTATATCCCGTATCTCTGCACTTAATTTCTCTAAGGTTGAGATCTTTGTTCGCTTCCGCTAGCTCACAGTGCCCGCCAAAAACAGGGGAGACGATGTTGCACGCCAAACCTTCGAATTTCGCATCAATTTCTTTCCCTCTAGGGCTGTTTTAGTTGATGGCAGCACGCAGCTCATTGAGAGAGACACCGTTGTTAAATGGGAGGTGGAATTAGAACATGTTGATCCCCAAGAGCTAATAAACATGGGAGAGGAGGCGGTGAGAAAAATGGTGGAAAAAATTGGGGATAGTGTGGTTTGGGGGCCAGAGCAATAAGTTTCTTTGTAACGATTTGATGATTACAAATGTGACTATGTTAGGGTTGAGACAGGTGAACATATAGTTGATGAAATCGATGAGCGAAACGGTTGGACAAGCAAAACTGTTCTGTTTTTAGCACAGCTCATTGATCTAGAACCTGATTCGAGGGTTGGATATATGGCCTCGAAGCTGGCTGCTCAGATGGTCGAGGATGATTGGGCTGCACAAAGGCAAATAATGCCTATACTTACTGAGTTGGAAGTGTTAACAGTGGAGGATGATGCTAATACACAAGGGGAGGCTCAGATGGTAATGCACAAAGGATTGTAACTGTTGATTATAATTCAGTTGAGATACATGACCGGACTGATTTGGTCATTGCACCAATAGATGACATTGAAATGACAAAGCTTTTTGGCATTCCTATAGATGACAGAGACAAGGAGAAGAAGAGGGATGAAGCTGCAAATGATGGTGGCAACCATTTAAGAGATGAAGAGGCAGATATAGATCTAGAGTTGTTGGAAAATGCTGCAGTTCATGTAGATGATGCACATGATGATGAGCTAGTAACAGTTTATGACAAAGAGGACCTAGTTATTGAAGTTGGGAGATTGTTTCCAAGCATGGATGAATTCAGGATGTGTTTCAGGACATATGCAGTCAAACGTGAGTTTGCTACCAAGACTATGTGGACTAATAAAAAGAAGTTCTATGCAAAATGCATAGGTTATGATGGTGGTGCCAAGCCTTGCAAGTGGTATATATCTGCTAGACGCCAACCTGATGGAAGGACAATAAGAGTGAATCAAATTCCAAAACCTCATACTTGCATTACAAGTTCTCAAACAGTTACAAAGATGACATCACAATTATGGGTTGCAGAAAAGATCAAGCCCATTTTAGCCACAACACCAAACAACACTGCAAAGAGACTGAAAATAGACTTGGAAAAGCAGTACCCCATTAAGCTGAATTATACTACAGTGTGGAAGGCAAAGCAAAGGGCAATGAAAGAGCTATATGGTGATTGGGCAAATACCTTTCGAATGCTTTATAACTTCAAAGCAGAAGTAGAGAAGAGGTCACCTGGCAGTGTTGTGGAGATAGATACTGAGGTAAGAGCTGATGGGAAAGTCTTCTTCTCTAAATTCTTCATGGCTTTAAAGCCTTGCATCGATGGCTTCAAAGCAGGGTGCCGTCCATATTTGAGTATAGACTCATCTTTCTTGACTGGAAAGTGGAATGGTCAACTAGCAGCATGCAATGCTTTAGATGGACACAATTGGATGTTCCCTGTAGCTATTGGCATGTTTCAGTTTGAGACAGAGGCATCATGGACATGGTTCATGATGCAGTTGAAAAGATGCATAGGGCCAGTCTCTCCATTGGCAGTGCACACAGATGCATGTAAAGGTTTAGAAAATGCAGTGAAGATTGTTTTCCCTCATGCTGAGCAGAGGGAGTGCTTCGGCCATATGTGGTGGTGAATTTGATCAAAAAATTCAGAGGAGATGATTTTGGACGCATGTGGCCAGCAGCAAGATCTTACACCAGGCAGACACATTCATATCACCTTGAGAAGATTAAGGCGGCATGCTCTGAGGAGGATAGGGTCAAGTTTTTTACATGGTTGGAAACCTACCATTCTCTTTTATGGTACAGGTCTAGTTTTAACAATGCCATCAAATGTGATCATATCAACAATAATTTGGTAGAAAGTTTCAACAACAAAGTGAAGGATTTAAAAGACTTGCCTGTCCATGACATGGTAGACCAGATCAGGATCATGATCATGAGGTTGTGGGAATTGAGAAGAAGGCTTGGTGATGTTCTTCAAGGAGATAAGCTTCCTGATGTTGTGCAGCAGGTGGTCAACAGGAGCAGAAATCTTGCACATTTGCGTGTTGAGAAATCCTCATTGTGGGGTGATGAAGTCAGAGATACAAAGACTGGCAGGAGGCATGTTGTTGACACTCAATTGCATGAATGCACATTCCTTGAGTGGCAACACACTGGGAAGCCTTGTGAGCATGCCATATTTTCTTGGCCTCCAAACACAAGCTAAATATGCACCCATATTTGCATGAGTATTATTCTATAGAAAAATTCAAGGCTGCATATGGAACACCAATTCCAGCACTTACAGATCAGTCTCAGTGGCCTGAAGTGGACATTCAGTTCTCCTTATGTCCTCCTTTGATGAAAAGAAAGGCTGGCAGGCCCAAGCAGAGTAGATTCAAGGCTTGGTTTGAGAAAGGTGGGAGCAGCAAGAAGGGAAAGAAAGATGAAAAGAAAGATGCCAAGCCAAAAAGGTCCCAAAAAGGTAACAAGAATAGATGCAAACTCTGTGAAGAACTTGGACACCGAGCTGGCTCTACCAAGTGCAGATACACTGCTGAAAAGCCAAAGTATGTTCATCCAAAATCTATCCCATTTCTTGTTGATGATTTTTCTCCCCAGCTAACTTGCTTGTTTTCAGGAGGAAGCGTGGAGAAAAAGGCCCACCTCTTGTTGTTGACGAATGCTGGCCAGTGAAAAGGGAAAGAATCAATGGCCAAAGAAAGAAGAGAACTAACCAGATCATGTTTGGTGCTGCTGAGGTGCAATCTAAACTTGTTTTGGAGGATGATGTGCAAACTGTTGAGGCTTTAGTGCAAAATGAGCCTGATTCTGATTTGGAAGCTTTGGTGCAAAATGAGGGGGAAAATGAGCCTGTTGTTGAGGCTCTAGTGCAAAATGAGCCTGTTGTTGAGACTCTGGTGCAAAATGAGCCTGTTGTTGAGGCTCTGGTGCAAAATGAGCCTGTTGTTGAGGCTCTGGTGCAAACTGACCATGTTGTTGAGGCTCTGGTGCAAAGTGACCATGTTGATGAGGCTCTGGATCATGATCATGAGGTTGTTGAGGAGGTGCAGGAGGTGAAGGAGACTCTTGGACATGCTGTGGGGAGGCCAGATGGTAATGGTAAGAAAAAGAAGAGCATAAACCTATTGTGTGGTGTGAAACTTGTGAAGGAGAAGAAAACGAGGGGTAAGAAGAGCCAAAAGAAATAGACTTTGAATTTGGCACTTGTTGTTGTAAACATTTGTTATTGTAATAATTTGGCACTTGTTGTTGTAAACATTTGTTATTATAATAATTTGTCACTTGTTGATAATTTGGACAAAATTCAAATATGATGGTAAATTTGAATTTCAACAAATGTAGCTATGTCACTTTTCTATGTTTGTATGAGCTTCCAACGTTTTTCTCATATGTACAATACAACTCATCCTCACCCTGATCCCTTTTGTGAAGTACAACTCACCCTCACCCAAAATGGGGTAGAAATGGGCTCCAAAGCTAGGGTAAACCACCCCATTTCTAAGAAAGTTTTTTTCGACCATTTCTAAAACCAAGTTTGATATTTTTCCTCAGAACTATGTCACATAACATGACACCATGCGAAGGTTTTGTATTTTTTGATTTTTTTTAATTAGTTATGCACATTTGAATGTCTGGTCAAACTTGAAGGGTTTTCATAAATATTCCTAGCTAGGGGATGAGGCTCACAAAACTAGCATTGGATCTCTGATGAAATAGCATGTTGTGAATCTAAAAATGATTTTTACAAAAAATCATCAGCATGAAATCATGTACCTGTAGTTCATATCTTACCCACTTCCAACCGATTCGGCAGGATTTGTCTTTTTCACCAGAGATGGAATAAAAGATTTGAGATACTCAAGTTTGGAAATTGTACATGCTAGGTGGTCTAGTATTTTTGAAAAATAGGATGTTACCATTTTGAAACTTTAATTTGGTGGTTGCTTCACAAATCCCCCCCTCTTTTGGCACTCAGAAAATAGAAAATGGATTTTCTGTGCGTCGAAAAAGAAAATTTGTGCTACAACATTGTTAGTCATCCCATTATAGACATGCATGGCAAATATGGGCACATTATCACAAGCTATGCCTTGATTCTAGCCATATCATTGGTCATTTGACCCGAAAGCCAGAAAACCTCGGAGGAGATAGGTCATTTTGTGAAGGGTTTTTTGAAATATGATCAATAGACCAAGTTTGATATTTTTCCTCACAACTATGTCACATAACATGACACCATGCGAAGGTTTTGTATTTTTTTTATTTTTTTGAATTAGTTATGCACATTTAAATGTCTGGTCAAACTTGTGAAACCCCGTTGTCTGCATCCTAAACCCAGCTAACCCTAAGGCCGAATGAGGAACGTAGATCTAACCCTAGCGCGACACTGTGGCCGTACGATCGCGTCTTCTAGAAGGATTCCGCGGGTGGCTCTGGGCGATCCGTGGAAGGGCTTGTACTGTAACCTGATTGGTTGACGTCTCTTAGAAGGATTTCGTGGCTAGCTCTTGGCGATCCGTGGGATGGATGATTTTGAAATCTGATTGGCTTTATCCTTTTTACGTGCAACAACGTGGTATGCGAGCGTGGCACACTGTATTGACCGTTGGACCGAGCGTGGCATGCGAGGGCGCTGGGCGGGGCGGGCTGCACCATGCATGCAGCTGCCCCTAGCGTCGCAGTCTAGCTATTTTACGTGCAACAGCGCTGCAGCGTATTTACTCCCTTCGTCGCATTAAATAAGTGTACGTGTAACAACTTTCTTCAGTCAAACTTACTCCCCTCAGGTTCATTGTAATAAATGAGACTTTGCATGATACCACATCTATGTTATTTTGCACTATGGAGTAGTAACTTAGACTATTAACATATGCATGATACCACATCTAAGTTACTCCCACATACTCCTTCCGTCCGCAAATAAATTAAAGAGACCATTTGCTAAATGTTATTGGACTTGATTTCCGTGAAGCAATTTTTTCTACTTTAAAGTGCATTGGAAAGGTAGAAATACACTTTTTGTGAACAAATTTTGAAGCCAAACGTACACTTATTTGTGGATAGAGAGAGTATGCATGTCACTATGACCAGCGTAAGAAAAAATATCAAAATTTAAAATATGTAATAAATATAACGTACAGCGTGGCACACTCCATTGACCGTTGGACCGAGCGTGGCATGCGAGGGCGCTGGGCGGGGCGGGCTGCACCATGCATGAAGCTGCCCCTAGCGTCGCAGTCTAGCTATTTTGCGTGCAACAGCGCTGTCCCATTAAATAAGTGTATGTCGAACAACTTTCTTCAGTTAAACTTACTCCCATCTGGTTCATGCGCCATACAAAAAGTCAATATTTATAAATCTAAAATATCAACTTTGACTCGTATATAAGAAAAAAAATCAAAATCTAAAATATTATAAACTTAATTTCATACTCCCTCTATTTCCTCCAATTGACACCCCTCTGATACTCCCACCGATTTTTCTTGCGTGTGTAAAAACGAACGAGTTTGTTGCATGCGGTGTGTAAAAACGAACGAGTACCTTGGTACTAGATTCCTGCATTTATTACCAAAGTAAATCAAGGCCAAATTATATTTTCCCTTTTATTTTTCACTGCCAATGAACAACTACCTTGGACATTTTTTCTCTCTTTCGCATTAATGCATGCATGTATGCAGGGGCGGGGGCAGCGGTGCAGGGGTCACGTCGTATCCTAGCTATTTTTTCTCTCTTTCGCATTGATCATGTCCGCTGCCCACACGCAACGCAGCGCACGCGTCTGCGCCAACGCGACGATGGATTCTCACGCCGTCCTTCACGCCCCGCCCTCAATAAATAGGCAAAACGCCTTTGCCTCCTCATCTCATCTTGCCCCTCATCTTCAACCTCGAGCCCGTCCCTTTGCCTCCTCCCAGCCCCCAAACACTCCGGCGACCCTGGCGACCTCCTCCCTCCGCTTCCCTTCCGACACCGAAGTAAGCGACGAGGACAACCACCCGGACCACAAGCAGTTCTGGGAGCAGGAGGCGCCCACGCGCCCCAAGCGTGGCAAGAAGAAGGGACGCAAATCCCCGCCCTGCCCCTGGGGGGATCAGGGCCCCATCGTCCACAACCCAGTCCCCAACCTCCCCGGCGGCGGCGACCTCCCCTCCGAATCGTACTGGGCTAAGGCGGAGAAGGAGGAGGCAAAGCAGGAGGCTGCTATCGCCAGGTGGGAGGAGAAGCAGGCCCAACGCACCTTGAAGAAAAGGCGCAGACGGGAGGACGAGGAGCGACGGGAGGCCAATCGCTGGGCCTCCCAGGAGGAGCAGCGGAAGCGGGAGCAGCGGGAGAGGCTGGCGGCGTGGAATGCCGCGAAGGAGGCTCGGTGGGCGGCGGCACCGCCTCCACCGCCGATGGAGTAGGGTAGCTAGGGTTAGGGTTTAGGGGCTAGTGTGAGATCTAGGCACATGGCTTAATAGGATTGATAGGATACCCATATCAACAAGTTGCAACTTCTTTTCCGGAAGCTCATTCGAAAAAAAAACTCTAAGGTTAAGCGTGCTTGGCCTAGAGCAATTCTAGGATGGGTGACCGACCGGGAAGTGGGTAACCGGGTGCGCACGAGTGAGGACAAAGTGCGCAGAAAAGACTAGTGTTGGTCTGTGGGGCTAGTCTAGATATCCTATTAAGCTGCCAGGAGTGACACCCCCCGGGCCCAGGAGTGGACGGGGTGTTACAAGTGGTATCAGAGCCGACCCTTGCGATTACACGGGTGTGTGCGGGTCAGTGGCGAGACATGTGGAGCATGGCGCGTGTGGCCCGGAGTGGACACGGCATGGCACATGTGCCGGCATTGGACGCACAGACGCGTGCCAAGAGGGAACGTTCCTGGGGTGTGCTTGATCGATGAGGGCATCGATCTTCTAAAGGGTGGGTGTATGTGAGATCTAGGCACATGGCTTAATAGGATTGATAGGATACCCATATCAACAAGTTGCAACTTCTTTTCCGGAAGCTCATTCGAAAAAAAACTCTAAGGTTAAGCGTGCTTGGCCTAGAGCAATTCTAGGATGGGTGACCGACCGGGAAGTGGGTAACCGGGTGCGCACGAGTGAGGACAAAGTGCGCAGAAAAGACTAGTGTTGGTCTGTGGGGCTAGTCTAGATATCCTATTAAGCTGCCAGGAGTGACACCCCCCGGGCCCAGGAGTGGACGGGGTGTTACAGCTAGCCCAGGGTTTAGGCGGGGCGCCTATTCCCTTCTATATTATTGTACTTTTTTCTTTTTATTGTAATGTTATCCAAATGTTATCGATCCGGCTATCTAATATAAGTAATGTTATCCTAATATTATCTATCCCCTTGTTTTATTGTAATCTGTGTTTTATTGTATTGTCATTTGTCAAAACACCCAAAACAACAAGTGTATAAAACAAATGACACAAAAACAAGTTCTCATATAATACTCGTGTAATATTTATAAAATGAGTGAAATTATAAAAGCTTAAAAAGGAAGAATAAGTTAACGTAATGATGGTTAATTATTTTCAAACAACACATGGTTCATTTTCAAACAAGACATTTACATATTTACATAAGTTAAAGGAGCGCCCAAGTTATGTTAGTTAAATGGATGTCCTTGGACTTTATTTATATATTTACTTTCGCAAAAAAAAAAGATTGCGACCTGAGCACGAGTAAATGCAGATCCACACATCCCTATTTAGATAGTAATGTGAGTACCATTTTTTTTTGCCCAATCAACATATAGTTACTATTGGGCCTGGATACGTCCATTTTGCCCTGGCTAAGTTCTATTTGGGCCTGGCCTTTTTCGATCCTCGTCAATTGTTTTTTTTACTTTTCAACCCCTCTCCACACGGGCGCCCCCTGCACACTGATAAAAGGAACACTGACGAAACTGACGAAACTGAAGGAACGCTGATTTCGAAAACAGAGCAGCTCAAAATTAGCCCGAATTTGTGTTGCATTCTATTCAAGCCAAAGACATAGACCATTACATCCATTACAAAGCATCACTCGAACACTGACTGCGCTGTCTAATGACTAACGATCAGGAGATAAACTAATCCGAGAGAAATTACACAAAAAAAACCAGCCATTAGATTGTCCTGCTTCTTCAATTCGATGATTTGCCTTAGCTGCTTGTTCATCTTCTACAGCTCGTCCTTCACTTCCGCATCCACCGTAGTACCAGCGGAAATGGGGTTGCCACATCCCAATTTCTCCACCACGGACGGGTTTTCGAGCTCCCGGGATGCTACCTCCACCCCAATTCGCTCGATGTACTCATCAAGCCACTCAAAATGCCCACATTTTGGCAGTTCCTGAAATCGCAGAGATAAACCCTAAATCCCAAATTCGATGAAATGCATGAAATTTCAAAAAAAAAACGAGAAATTGGCGCTCGGAACACTCAGATCTCACTTTTTCGGCTCGGGCTTGCTCTCACACTTCACAAATTTCCGGCCAATGTTATCGTTCTTGTCGGTGGATGTGACAAGCCGCTTCAGGGGCGCGGTACGGGGGCAATCGGGGCACCTCCTCATCGGCACCGCACCATACCGAGGCCATGAGCGGTGGGAGGAAGCAGAGCTCGACATCCCTTGCCGGCGTTGCCGTAATTGCTCGCCGGAGAAGAAAACGGAAGGGGATGAGATGCTGGAACGGTGGCGGGAGTGCTCGGGTGCGGGGACGGATCGGGGCCAACGGCTCTCTTCAACCACAGGGTGGGTCCCACGATATGAGGTGGACATCAGGTGAGTTCCGTCGTGACGTGGAGAGGCTGTGGTTCCTACTGTGCTCAGCTGATTCGAATTCGTCGACGGTCTCGTGGGGTTAAGTAGAAGTGTCGCACGAGAGCTATTTGCCGCTTCAGAAGTGTCGCGTGCGAGCTATTCTTTGTAACGATGTTGCTTTCCTTCCAATTCCACGTAAAAACATCGCATGAGAGCTATAAGCCCGCCTCTATGCAGGGCCACCGGACGAGCTCAGACTGGTGCAGCGTGTCAATATCTGCAGCGACATTGCTGAGGGGGTGGCCTACCTGCACCACCACTCGCCGGTCAAGGTCATCCACTGCGACCTCAAGCCGAGCAACGTCCTCATCAAACACGACATGACTGCGCTGGTGTCTGACTTTGGCATCTCCCGGCTGGTGATGAGCGTTGGCGGGGTGGCCAACACTGCTGATGTCGGCGCCTCCACCGTCAACATGCTGTGTGGCTCCATCGGATACATACCTCCAGGTACGTAATGACCATCAAATGGTACATTGCAAGCAATCCTCATGATGTGTTCATCAATTCTAAATTCTGAGTGACGTTGGTTGATCCTCATGACGTTGGTTCGGACCCAACAACGAAGGGCGATGTGTACAGCTTCGGTGTGCTGGTGATGGAGATGGTAACAAGGAAGAAGCCAACGGACGACATGTTCGAGGCTGGGCTGAGCCTGCACAAGTGGGTGAAGAACCATTAACATGGCCGGGCTGACGTGGTGGTGGACCAGGTGCTGGCTTGCATGGTCCAGGATCAGACGCCTGAGGTGAGGAGGATGTGGGATGTGGCCATCGGCGAGCTGCTGGAGCTCGGCATTCTCTGCACTCACGAGAGTGCATCCATGCGGCCAACCATGATGGACGCTGCCGACGACCTGGACCGGCTCAAGCGGTACCTTGGCGGCGACACGGCGGCTACATTCGCGTCCTCGCTGGGCTTCTCATCCATGACAATCGAAGATATTGATGGCTAGCCAGTAGTAGCAAACTAGCAATTAACAAAGATATAGTACTCTACTATTGTATATGCATAGCATAGCTAAAATTTCTGCAAGAGACACGATTCTAGAAGGAAAAGATGGATTTCTGAATGTGCAGGCGTTCAGAAGTTCAAGACGTGTAGTAGTAACATTTTTTCAAGGTTTCTGACTGGATGTGGTGTGAGCTTTGGCCATAGATATGTATATGATGATTTCGTTTCGGGCAGTAACTGATTAGCTATGTCCCTTGGTGTTAGATAATCACGTGTCCTACACGTATTGGAATTGCAGTCCGAATAGGTGTAGTGTCCAGGTAGTATACGTATATGTGTTAGACTAGGTTTTGGAGTAGTACACCGACTCCTAGTTGATTAGATCCTAGTAGTGCATATATATATGCACACACCTGGCCTTGTAATCTTGTACCGGACAACACCGTGAGTTGAGCAATACAAGAGAGAAAGCAAGGCTCGACAAGAGCCTTTGGCAATCAAAGTTGGTTTGCGTGTGCGTGCGTGAGTGTACTAGTTAGATCAAAAGAATCGATCGGCTAGCAGCACGTGCATCTCGGCGGAAGTTATCGGGTACGTGCGTGTTGTTTCGTCGGAATTTCCTCGTCGGTGTCGTTGAAAAGTACTCGGCGGCAGGGGCAGTGCTAACAATTGGTATCAGAGCCTCGTGGAGGATCTCCTAGTAACGGGAGGTCATGACGAAGGAGGTGGGCGAGTATTCTGGTGCGGCTACGGGTGCACCGGTATCTATGCAGTATCCACGGTACAGTCGCGACAACTACACGGTCTGGGCGGTCCAGATGGAGTGGGCGTTAGAAGGCGACAGACTCTGGGAGGTTGTCGATCCAGGCGGCGACGAGTTCAAAAAGGGCGCATCGAAGTACCACCTAAACCGACTAGCACTCACGGCCATCTGCTCGGTGGTGCCGACGGATCTGATGCAACACCTGATCTTGAAGAAATCTGCAAAGGAGGTGTGGGATACGCTCAAGACGCTAAATCTTGGGCACGAGCGCGTCCGCGAGACGACCCTGCAGTCCTTGCAGAAGAAGTACGAGAATCTGGAGATGGGAGAAGATGAGACACTAGACGCCTTTGCTTCAAGGGTCGCTACACTGGTCAATGGGATTCGCGGACTCGGCGAGAAGCTGGATGATATCTCTATTGTGAGGCGTTTCCTCCGCGTGGCGCCGCCGCGTTACTCACCCGTTGTCTCGGCGATCGAGCAATGCGTTGATCTCAAGACTCTCACGATGGATGATCTAGTTGAACGGTTCAAGGCGCACGACGAGCGGATGAAGATCACCTATGGCGACGCAAAAGTGGATGAGCATCTCATGCTTATGGCTCGAGCGTTGTTCGCCAAGGAGAGGAAGGGCGATAAAGCATCCGACAACAGGAGTGATAGAGAAGATTCTCGCCCAGCGAAAAAGTATATCGCAGGGGAGGACGAGGACGAGGCTCCGCCGCGGAGGAAGTTTGACATAAAGAAAGTAAGATGTCATAAGTGCGGCGAGCTCGGTCACTTCAAGAAGGATTGCAAGAAATCGTCGAAGGAGAGGGCTCTCATCGCCCAGGAAAGAGATGATGATGGACCGATGATGCTGATGCTCGAAGTAACTGAGCTGAAGGATGAGGAGGATCCTCCATCACCGGGTACGGAGATTGTGGCACAAGTGGATCACGATCTACCGTGTGTGGATCACGAGAAACAGAGTGTCCCGTTCCTGCGTGAAGCCACGTTTGAGGCGACTGAAGCTTCAGAATCTGATCATGGCGATCTATGTGTTGGAATTTCACCTGCAACTCCGTCCGGCAATAAGTTCTTCATGCTTGTGGTGGATGATCATAGTAAATACATGTGGATTGTGTTGCTGAAAAGTAAGTATCAAGCACAACAAGCATTCGAGAAGATCAAGGAAGCCGAAGAGTTTAAGGTGGAGGCGAAGATAAGAGCCGTACGCATTAATCAGGAGGGTGAGCTGCATCAAACCGTGTTGACCATGGCACGGAGGATGATGAAGAGTAAAGGTTTGCCAGGAAACTTCTGGGGTGAGGCAGTCAATACGGCTGTATATTTGCTGAACATGGAGCCAACTGAGAGTGGAGTTGGTATGACTCCGTATGAAGGATGGTACGGATGAAAGCCCTCGGTTGATCATCTTCGTACTTTTGGATGTGTGGCGCATAAGGTGAATCAGAGTACTCCAATGATCATGACAGGCTATGAAGGCTCGGAGAAATACCGTTTGTGCAATCCCTATACCAATAAGGTGGTTTTCACGGACGACGTAATCTTTGAGGAAGAGAAATCATGGAATTGGGGCTCCAAGGAATCGAAATATTCATCTTTTCACATCACGTGGGATCTTGAGTATGAAGAAAATATGGATCAACCAAGCTTATCTTTGTCAGCAAATTTGGATCCAGAAGAGATTGAAGGCCTAGGGGATGCTCTAGGCGTGGACACCAGGCCAGAAGCACTAGGGATACTCCTAGAAGAAAAAGTGTCCGGAGAAAAAGCTAGTATGTGGTCAGAAAAAGTAGAGCTAGAAGGTGTTGTGTTTAGCTCGTCATCTGCTTGTACAGGAGGTGATGATCCACGTGAAGAGCTTGGGGCAAAGGAGTGTCCAGAAGTGCAAGGGCCATGTGATGTGGTGGCAAGTCAAGAAATTGGCTCAGAAATAGGCATGCAGGATACGCTGCATGTGGAGCCGTTGGCTCCAGGAGCTCTATGTGGAGGCACACAAGGTTTAGAAACTCAAGAAACAAACGCGTTGTCGGACGCAGAAGAGTATGTCACAGAGCCTCTGATTGCACTGGAGCTGAGACGACTACGACCGACGCGAGCACGCATGCGAGGCGTGTTGAACTACTACCGAAAGGAGACACTTTGGATGGTAAATAATTTGGTGACGGTGAACTATACAAAGGACTGTTTGTTCATCAAGGAACCGGTGAAGACCGAAGACACGGTCATGGACGACATCGACCAGGAGAACACGGAAAAGAAGGACGCGGACGAGGAGGGTCGACGTGAACCTATGGAGAAGCCGACAAAAGCAATGTCGGTGACATGGGTGCCGAGGAAGAGGGCGGCGAAAGCAATGCCGTGGATGACGCCGCGAGGAGCAGCTGGCGTATTTGGGACCCAGGTCGATGTAAAGAAGCACATCGTGATTAGGGGGTGATTGTTAGATAATCACGTGTCCTACACGTATTGGAATTGCAGTCCGAATAGGTGTAGTGTCCAGGTAGTATACGTATATGTGTTAGACTAGGTTTTGGAGTAGTACACCGACTCCTAGTTGATTAGGTCCTAGTAGTGCATATATATATGCACACACCTGGCCTTGTAATCTTGTACCGGACAACATCGTGAGTTGAGCAATACAAGAGAGAAAGCAAGGCTCGACAAGAGCCTTTGGCAATCAAAGTTGTTTTGCGTGTGCGTGCGTGAGTGTACTAGTTAGATCAAAAGAATCGATTGGCTAGCAGCACGTGCATCTCGGCGGAAGTTATCGGATACGTGCGTGTCGTCTCGTCGGAATTTCCTCGTCGGTGTCGTCGAAAAGTACTCGGCGGCAGGGGCAGTGCTAACACTTGGGTCAGCAGGTAGTTATGTAAGTACTGATCAGATAACTGAAAAGATATCTAGCACGTTACAAGCATTATTAGATGTGCTCAATTGTTTACTTTTGTACTCCCTATGTCTAGAAATATAAGACATTTTAGTTTTGTGAAACGCATTCGTTTCACAAAGCTAAATTTCATTTCACAAAATTAAAATATTTTATATTTCTGAACGGAGGGAGTATGATATACTAGCTCTCTAGTGCTATGCTAAAGCATGCTAGGTCTCCGTTGCCAAAATCAGCCGTGCAAAGACTCTAGCAATGCATCCATCACTGCAAGTCTGCAAGCAACACAAAGTTGGCACCGTTTCTACATAGGCTTTACAGAAAAGTAGGACAGGAATGATGAAATGATGTAGCTGCATATGGATTTCAGACGGAAAGTTTGGTCTATGCACATATATGTATACAAAGGGATAAACCAAGCGTGCGTCGGAGCATATCATGAGCGGTGCCTAAACTGGACCAGCCTAGCAAATATGATAACCTGATCATGCAGATGATGTTGTGTTTTTAGTGGTTCACTGATTTGGCTTCCCATTGGATGTTTCTTTCTTTGTCAAACTAGTCTGCAAGCACATATGTGGCCCTAATTATTTTAGGCAGTTATAGTGCAAAGTTTTAACCATTCGGATCTTACAGCACGTTGCTGTCCACTGTTTGATTTTTCATATTTTGTTGAAAATGGAAGCTTGTAAGATCACGAAAATATTACTGTAAGAACTTTTTTAGTCCTCTGCATGTTCAAAAAAAATCATTTTTTCTGACATTTGTAAGCTGTCAAAATAATATGTTTTCCTAATCATGTTTTCCAAAAAAAAAATCTGTCTTTTGTCGCAAGAGTGGGTCTTTTCAGCTTTAATATGATTCTTTTGGGATTTTAATTTTTTTTTGAATGTTACCCACTCAACCTTTCTAGACATTTGAGACAAATTGTTTTGGAGTTTTGCCATTAGCTAGGATTTTATCTAAGATCAACTCTAATAGATCCCGATAAAACCATGCGATCTAAAAAACAACCGCTCATTTTCAGTTTGCAACCGAAAAAGCGGCCCCTAGCAGATCCCGTAAACCGGTGTGAACCCCAATTTTTATAAGGGGAATAGAAAAATCCCCGCCGCGACCTCTAGATATGCGGGCTGAGCAAGTGAACCGAGTGCACCCTGTTCTCACCTGTACTCGTGGAGAGATTCGCGCAGGTGATGTATGTAAAATACATCTATGATTTTTATAGTTTATTGTGCTATATTCCTTCATAATAGATTCATATGAGATGGTATAATCATGTTCTAGAATGATTTTAGGGATTTTCCTAAAAGTTCTGTTTTATTTATTTTATCGGTTTTGCTAGTTCTCAGGCGACCGAGAACTTCTTAGGTCTCAGTTGTTTCTTTCACCGTTCGATTTATCTCGTATTCGTGCAAAGTGAAAGTACATAAGTTACAACTAGAATGTAATTGAGAATTTAATGAGTTACAACTAGGTTGCAACTGAAAATTAGTACAAATATTATGAGTTGCAACTAGGTTGTAACTGAGATTTTAATAGAAATATTAGGATGACATCAGCGACTTAGACATAAGAAGTTCTCATGTGCCTGAGATCTAGTCACTCCCTTATTTTATAACTATGCTAATAGGAAAATCTTTCCGTATTTTAGACTTTCAGTGACCTTTGCGAACTTAAAAGGACATGAAAAAATTTCTACTAAAGTTTTCCATCGAAACAAATGTCTGGATCACCTAGACCCACCTGGAATAGATGGAGGCCCAAGATAGGAACCATGACGCATCATGGGGCCCATCTGGAGCTTTGAGACTCCAATGTCGTCGATCTTTTCGCACATGACTTCGCCTTGACCTAAAAACGCCTATATATACTTTCTCGATCACAATCTCAGAGGACAGTGCACCACAGAGACAAAAACATGAAACATAGGAGATTCTGTGAAGATGGGAGCGGTAAACGCCGCTGGCTCGCACCTCCAACCTCTCCAACAACATCCTTCATCATCATGATGAAGAGGGAGTAGTCCATGCGGGGACTATGTATTTGTGGAAATAGCTTGTTCTCTCTCTCTCATGTTATCAATGTTCTAGTGCCATGTGAGCTGCCCAATATGATTATGGCCATCTATTTGTAATTCCCTTGTGGTGAATCTGTGCTTTTTATAATTTTAGTATCTGAGATTTGTATTTTTAGATTGTGTTTGATGTATAAGTAGATGCATATTATGTACCCCATTCTTGATTACTTGTTCTAATCCAACTAAGTATGATGAGGCATGTCAGGGGAAACATGTGTATTAGTTGGAGTAATATGGTAGTATGGAACTAGACATTGATAGAAAGATTGGGTCTTGCTATGGTTTTTTACCTTTCTTTTGTTACCTCACTAATAATAAATGAATGCATGTAGTAGCCTAGTGACAATCTTAGGTGAGCTCATGTAATGTGAGGTAGTGTTATGTGTTCAACATCATGCCATCGAAGTAAATGCAATACTCTGTTTATTCTTAATACTAGTTTGTAGAGATTTTTCTTACTAATGGAGTATTAGTGAGATGTGTTGCATCATCTCAAATATAGGACGTGATGCCCATATGAGTATTTATTAAACACTTATGAAGATCCATCAATATTATGCTGATGAGAAGTTGTTCTTACACCACCATGTTTATGAGAGAGTAGATAAGTGAACCTTTGAACCTCGCTCCATTTTTAATTATAAGAAATACCTTTTACTTGTATTTAAGTAATCCAAAAATATAAAAACATCTACTATACTTGCATTTAGTTCTTTCATATAGTTTACACCACTATCATCACCATACCACTTTGCTTTTGCATTGCCTTTAGTTTATCTTTCATATTGCATTTAGTTAATTTTCTGTATATTTACTTTAGTTATTTTATTTAATCATTCGTTTTCAATTCTAATATGAAACTTTGTGCTTGACAAACACTTCGTGGAGTTGGGGACAGAAGGCTAGGCGTGCCGAACGACTACACAGCCAGGTCGATCTCGTTCTGCTGATCTCGGTACCATCATACAGTTGATCGTTCCCACTCGTAAGCACGCGTCTATTGGTACATGAACGTTAGAACCAAGGAAAGAAAATACTTGGAGCCTAGTTTTGATCCTTCTGCACGCTAGGTGTTCGATGACGAACTAGATCGAACGGATCTTAAATTTTCCGATTTATTATACCCTCATAGATATAAATACAACGATTAGATCACAATACACATTGTTTCTGATGGTTCTATGATTGTCCATCTTCGGATTCTACCCCCAAACTGTTTTGTACTTTGTACGCCTCTCTTTGTAGTGGCCTACTGCATCCGTTAGAGACAAGCACAGTGACCTGATGCTTCAAGCGATCGGGGTTCCAGGTAAGTTGCGCATGATGTCGAGCTCATACTGCTTTGAGAGGGTGCCTAGGTCCTCAAGCCAGGCCTTCACCTGGAAGAACCCGCTCTCCTGGGGCAGCACCTCCAGCCCCTACCCGCCAAAGTTGCAAAGGATCTGGTTCAGCGTCTCCGTCTTCATGGCTTCTATTAGAAGGTCTTTGAAGCATAGCTTGCATAACGTTAGATTGATTCTCCATGGCGTGTGGGTATAGAGATTGTGGATGTGTATGTGAAAATATGGGTGCCAATGACAAGCATATCGTTTGAATTGGGAAGGATTAAATAGTAAGAGAGAAGCATATGGCTGATGACAAACCCAATGGCTAGTTTTTGTAGTGAGGCAGAGCTGGATTGACATAGAATCAGTGAGGCATAGGATGAGAATTGATGGCACTGTTCATTTTTTCTAGAATCGAGTTATTGTGTTAGAGGATTAGCGAGACAAATGAAAATTCAATTTGCGTAAATCACGGATTCAAGTTCGTTGGCATTTGACGCTAAGGAACCAAGTTCGTCGGTATTTGACACCGAGGGACCAAGTAGAGGTGTGTCTGATTATAATGAGATCAAGTTCAAGTTTGTTCGACTATCGACTTCTAACAAAACTGGAATAAAAAATTATCCAACGAAACTAAAATAGAAAATTATGAGAAGAACGCTGCAAAGGAAAATGATGAATAGTTAAGTATAATCACTTTTACTCTTTATGTAATACTTTTATTGTGGAGTAGATATAATTATGTGATACGTTGTAAATGTATCTATAATTTTTGATGTTCCATGCTTGTTTAGTATCCACTTTACTATGCTTTGTCTACACTTTGAGGTATTTCTATACATTTTCTGGGACTAACCTATTAACAAGTTGTCACAAGCTAGTTGCTTGTTTTCTGTTGTTTTTGGTTTCAGAAAAGCTTGTAAGGAAATATTTTCGGAATTGGACAGGACAAAAGCCAAAGTCAATATTTCACTGAGACGAACACAGAGACCGAAGGGCGACCGGAGGGGAGCCACAGGGTGGCCACACCCCCCACACGCGGGCCCACCCTAGGCCGCTCCTAGGCATGGTGTGGGCCCCCTGGCCGCCCTCCTGCCTCGCCTCTTCGCCTATATAATCCCCTCAATGCAAAAACCCTAAGTACCCGATCAGATCTCCACGTCCGTAGCCGTCGCCACCATCGTCCCTAGATCGGGGGGATCTGAAGCTCTTCTCAGCATCCTGCCGGAGGGGAGAGATCATCCCGGAGGCCTTCTTCATCACCATGCCAGCCTCCAGTATGATGCGTGAGTGATGACCCACAAGTATAGGGAATCGTAACAGTCTTCGAAGGTAGTATTACCCAATTTATTGATTCGGCACAAGGGGAGCCAAAGAATACTTGCAAGCTTTAACAACTGAGTTGTCAATTCAGCTGCACCTGGAAAAAGTTCTTGCTCACAGAAGTTTATCAGTAGCAACGGTTTTGTAGCAGCAACAGCAAAGCAACAACAACAGTAAACAAGAGCAATAGTAACAGTAGTAGCAAACAGTAGGATATGAGTGCGGTAGACATAGGGATGGATGGACGGGCGTTGCATGGACAAGTCTAAACATATAACTTCAAGATCTAGGGAAATTGCAGATAAATGAGATAAAGCATCCAAGTACTAAACAATCATAGGCATGTGCTCCGTATATCGCCATGCGTGCTCGCAATGAGAACTTGCACAACATCTTTTGTCCTGCCAGCCCGTTGCAGCGGGGTCTCAAGGGAACTACTGGCAATTAAGCTGCTCCTTTTAATAGAGCACCGGAGCAAAGCATTAACACTCTATAAACACATGTGATCCTCACATCACAATGATACGCCCAATTTGCATCACCATTCTATATCATAATCTACCTTTATTCATTGATATTTGTCTTATTATGAGGTATTACTTATGGCTTTTCATCTGTTTATGCATGTTGGATGATTCTTGGAGGATGGACTGCCGGAGTCTGGATTCTGATGGAAAAGAAGGCGTTTTGGTGAAATTTTGCGAAGATCAGAAAAATATGGAAACATATTATTTTTCTAGATGACGAAGGAAGCCAGAAGGAGGAGCGAAGAGGGGCCGCAGGGGGCCCACACCCCCTAGGTGCGGGTCCCCCTGGACCGCGCCTAGGGCAGGTGTGGCCCACCTGCTCAGCCTCCGACTCCGGGGACCCGCACCTAGGGCAGGTGTGGCCCACCTGCTCAGCCTCCGACTCCGCCCTCTCTCCTATATCTTCCTTACGGAACCCTAATACCAGGGGAGCGACCACAGATAGATTTCCACTGCCTCTGCGAGACAGAAAACACCGAGAGAGAAAGATCTCTCTGGCAGACAGATTTCTGCCGGGGAAACTCCTTCCCGGAGAGGGGAGACCATCGCCATCAACACCATCGTCCAGCTAGGCTTCATCAGGATCATCATCATCATCCACACCATCATCTCCACCAGCACCATCATCACCACTCCATCCCGCTGTAACAATTGTGTTGGATATTGCTTTAGTTCTTCGGGGAAACTTTCGCGGTGTTGATTACTATTGTAATTGATGCTTATGAGTGGAACCATTGGATTATTGTTTATGTTCAGATTGTTATCCATTACCATATCATATTTGATATTGATCCATATGATGTCTTATGAGTAGTTCGTTTAGTTCTTGAGGATATGGGAGAAGTCATGTTGTTAGTAGTGAATTTGTGTTGAGTTATTATTCAATGGTTTAGTATTTAAGTTGTGGTTCTATTCTTCTAGTGGTGTCATGTGAACGTCGACTACATGATACTTCACCATTTATGGGCCTAGGGGAATGCATTGTGTATTTGGCTACTAATTATGGGGTTGCCGGAGTGACAGAAACCTGAACCCATGTTAGGACACCTTTGCACAAGGGAGTGTAGGATCTCAGAGTTTAAGGTTGTGGTTAGATTTATATCTTAATTACTTTCCTGTAGTTACGGATGTTTGTAGGGGGTTTAATCACAAGTATGTATTAGTCCAACTAAATTCGGTACATTAGCACAGGTTCACCCACACAACACTTACAACACCAGAGAAGAGTACTATGCTATTTGAAGCGAAAGCACTTGACAGAATTCCCATGTGTCCTCGAGAAGGTTTGGTACTTATAAGTATTTCCACCGGCTTGTCTGTCGTGGTATTGCCGATGAGTACGCCATGGAGGGGTCCTCACAGTGCGTGTTTAGAGGTGTGGGGTAAGGCGGACGGTTGACGGGTACGAGGTAACACAGCTTACCCAGGTTCAGATCCCACAACGGTGGCGGAATCCTACTCCTGTTATAAATCACTATAATGGCAATACGCCGACTTACAGAGATTAGGTTCGCTGTGCGAGGTGACTAGAAAGTCTAAGTTATCGTGCCCTAAAGGCTCTCATAGGCCCGACTTATATAATCGCCAGGTCCTAGGGTTACAGGGAAAAGTCCTAGCCGGACAGGTTATAGAGTTCTACACCGTCTATTACTAGTCTTGTGTATCTTACACTCCAAGGCTCCGGGTACGCTGGTGACTCCACCGTAGCCTTCCTTTATCCGGCATGGGCCTCCCTTCTAGATCCACCTAACTGGGCCGCCCAGCAGGCCACATGCCATGCTACCGACTATGGGCCACCCGGGTTAGTCGGATAAGAGACATGCTATGAGGATACCCATATAGGATATCCCCAACAGTAGCCCCCGGAGAACTCCAAGATCTTGAGCCGTCTTGCCTCTTCACATGGAATGCTCCGTCTAGATGGATGTCGGCAAATCATCAAGCAACATCTTGTAGTCCTCCCAAAGAACCCTGCAAAGGTTTCTCCGTATTCTATCAGTAAGTCGGAGAAATGCTGAATCTTCCATCGTATGCTCCCGTTGCCGGATTAAATCCATCCATGCCGGAATCTTCGATGGGACGGCTCATCTACCATGTCAGTTATGGCAACGTAGGCTGTAGGTCAGCGACGCCTCGAAACTCACACATGCAGAGAACGTAATCATATCCGATTTTCCCGCGCGAGCGATACGAACCGTTGGCGGCAACGGTTGGAGACGTGGCGAAATTACCGCGCACGTTCACGAACACGTCGTCTACGCGGCAACCGTCCGATTAGCTGCACGAATCTTGACGCAAAGTAAGATAAATAGTAATCGTGGGGGACTCGCCACTTTTTCACCCCATTCTCTCGCGTCATCGTCTTCTTCCTCCAGCCGCGCGCCTTCTCGAGCTCTCTGCAAAAACCTCGAGAAACCCTAGCCTCGCTCTCTGCACCAGTTGCGTTCTCTTCCTCCCCTATGGATAGCAGCAGCTCATCCCCGTCAATGGCGGCGTCGAGCGAAGCCGTGGCGAAGCCGGCGAGCTCCGTCATCGTGCCCCCAGAGGGCCTGGTCATCCCCGCATCGGCGATGATAGAAACCACCGGCGGCGACCATAATCTGGCGGCGCTGGAGCCCCTGGAAGAGGAGCCAGACTCGCACAAAGGCGACTGGCGTGGCTCGGACATCACCGGCCGCGACATCCAAGAGATGATTGCTGAGGGTTACCTCCCCGCGACGGAGGGGCTCGCTTGGCGGGCGGCGCTGGCCGGCGAGGTGACCCCTTCTCCCCAAGCCGGAGAGAAGGTGTACCTCAAGGCGCAATTGGTATGCGGCGTTTCTCTGCCCATCTCTCACTTCTTCCTGTAAGTCTTGAATCACTTCAAGGTCCAACCCCATAACCTCTCCCCCAATAGTATCTTAGTGCTTAGCAACTTCGCGGAACTTTGTGAGGGTTACCTAGGGATTAGGCCTAGGTTAGATTTGTTTGTATACTTCTTCACCGTCAAGCGTGAAGCCGGACACAGTAGGGAGGAGCTTAGAAACTATGGCACCATAAGCGTCAAGATCCGTCCTGGCCGGCGGTTCCCTGACATCGTCGGCCACGAGTCATGCAAAAACTGGCAGCGGACGTACTTCTACGGCCCCGACATTCCTTTGGCGGGCCGATAAGTAATGTACCCGAACTTCATGGATGGAGCCGTCGCCGAAGTCTCCACATGGCGGTCTCATGCCTCCCTTCCCTCCGACCTCGACGCTTCTCGCGCAATAAGGCGGATCGAGTGGTTCGTAGAGACGGGTCTGACCGGCTTGGACCTAGCCATGTGCTGGTTCATCAGGCGGATCCAACCTCTGCAGCACCGCATGAAGTATATGCACGAGTACACCGGCGACCAAAGGGATACCCTCCGGATATCCGAGGACAACTTCTCGAGCGACTCCGTCAAGTTCCGCCTCAAGGACATTGTCAAAGTGAAGGATAAGAAGCGTGGCTTCACCCTCACCTACGACATGTTCATAGACGGAAAGTGCCCAAAGGTAGACATTTATTTTCCGTGTATGACATTGCTCCAGTTTTTCCGTCTTGCCAATGTCATCTTGTCTAACATGATGATTTCTTCACTTAACAGCTTAGCGATCTAGAGGAGGGCAACCTGGCTGCCCAAATCTATGATCCAAAGATGAAGGAAGTCACAGTCGTGTCCGACGATGATGCCCCGTTGGCGTGAAAGCGGAAGAGCTCCACCTCTAACGCTGCTGACGGAGGTAAGAAGAAGAAGACGGAGGGTGGAGCCTCCAAAAAGAGTACAGCCGCCCTGGAGGCGGAAAAGAAGAAATCCACCGGGATGTTTGCCAAAGCGCCCCCCTAGTGTAAGCTTCTTATTCTCCGACATTGTCTCATTTATCTGTCTTATTCCTGTACTTATGCATTTTGCACATTTCAGGAAGAAAGCCACAACTAGCCTCAAGAAGTCCTCCAAGACTCTCGGGGCTTCTAGAAATATCAAAGATATGCTGCATCGCGACTCCTCTCCCGCCATCGCCCCTGCCACTCCTGCCGTCAAGCCCTCCTCTGCTCCGACAAGCTCCCCAGTCCAGGAGGCACCAGGCCCTTCCGCCATGGAAGTGGACTCTGGCGCTTCTACCGAACTAGCTGTCGTCGGCGAGCAGGCGACGCAGGAGAGTGCTGCTCTTCAAATTGCTGAAGCTCCGGCTAAGGATGCCATTGGTAGCGGCAAGGCGGTGATGGGAGCTGGTACCTCTGCTGAAGACAGCACCTCTACTCCCTAGAAACCCTTCGAGTTGCCGAAGATTATTTACCCGGTGCTTACGCCGGGTAGCACAACTATGGTTCCTGGAGGAGTGCCGTCATCTCCGACGTGCGGTCTTGAGGAGCTACTCCGTCAAGCAGACATCTTGCGAGGAAATAGCGTTTCCTTTGGCAAGTTGCTGGCCGAGAGCGCTACAAACCTCAAGATCGCACTTGTAAGTTTTACTTTACCTTTTGCATTTTATATGAGTATCCCACTATAGCCCCCGAGGATGTAGACGGAAAACCATTGGTTTTGCATCTATATGCTCTAAGAGTGACTAAGTTGGAAAAAAACTCTCACCGTAGCCCCCAAGCATTTAGATGGAATGAATTATTCCGACTAGATGCTTCAAGAGTAGCATACACAGTGTTCATAAATTTAAGTGTTGTAGCCCCCAAGCCTCTAGTTGTAACTGAATTAGTTCTGACTAGATACTTAAAGAAAAGCTAAGCATTTTCCGAGTTAAAACTTTATACTGTAGCCCCCAAGCCTCTAGTTGAGAACTGAATTAGCTCCGACTAGATGCTTAAACAAAAGCTGAGCATATTGCTAAGTTAAAATCTCTCGCTGTAGCCCCCGAGCATCTAGGTGGAAAATTTCCGACTAGAAGCTCCAAGCAGACTAAACAATGACTTAACTTTGTATTTGTTTCCACAGAACGAGAATGCTCGGAGGGGCATGGCCAACGATAAGTACCAGAAGATGCGCGCGGACCTTGAAGCTGAAAAGGGTAAAACCGCCATCTTGAAGGAACAGATCATCAAAAACAAGAGTCTGTTTTCTTTTTGCGCATTTCCGTCTTACTTTTGTGCCCATAATCTCCAAGTACTCAATGTGTACTTTGTTTTCTCCGACTTGCAGAACATGTTGCCAAGGCTAAGGATATTGTCGAGCAGTCCAAGCATATCCAGCAGCTGGACAGCGAGAACAAGATCCTTAATAAGGATAGGGAAGAAATGCTGAAGATGCACGAGGATTCGATGAAAGCCCTGCAGGACTCCGCCTCCGCTGAGATCAATCGCTTGAAGGAGGAGCTTGCGATCCTAAAGGGTAGAAGCAAGCTGCCGATGAGCAAAACCTTTGCCATAGCGAGGCGTTTAAGATCCTCCAACAAGAGAAGGAATCCTTGGCGGACGTCGTCTGGCAGGCTAAGGCTAGCATCTTTAGTAAGTGTCCTCCGCCTTGTAGTTCTGTAGTATGGATACTTAGAATTTTTGAGCTCATGCAGTCGTTGTCGGAATTTTCAGCGCCCATGGGCTTAACCCGCTCGCCTCCTTCGGACAAGGAATGCATGATTCTTGCCGGCAACTTCATCAACACCGCCATTTCCCAAGCCAAGGAGATCGCCAAGCCCCTCCAGATTTATATCAAGGCCTCTGACTCCATGGTGAAGTACTCGGAGATTCTGCGCCGAGCCCCCGAGCGTGTTGCAAGCTGGAAAGCTTCATGTGCACGGGCTGGCGCAAGGATGGCGCTGTCTATGGTGAAGGCACACTATGAAGATGCCGACATCGACACGGTGACATCTGGTATCCCCGACGTGGATGATGACGGCAAGGAGATCGATCACGAAGCCGTCTTGTCATCACTCCCGGGGTATGATACCAGGGTTACCGAGTTGGTGGATGTAGACGTCTTCGTGCCCAGGAACTTTCTCGACAACGCCAACCCGGAATCCTCCGAGTCTCACCATAGCACCGATGCTGAGGGTGATTCTCCGGCTGGTGATGATGCGGCCTCCAAGTCTCCTGCACCCAAAGAGTGAAAAACACTATAATTTCTGTTTCACCTCTGGAGTGTGCACGGAAAAAACTTTGTTGATGTAATCTTAAGGCGGAAAACAATGGTTATCATATCCTGCTACTTAAGAATTAAGTTTCAGTATGTATATATTTTTTAAGCAAGTGCTGGCCTATCCATTACTTTGGTTCGTATGCTTGACTTTTCGTGAGTCGAAAGACTCGTTGTCGGAACCATGCGCTTTAGGTGATGATGCCCAATGGCACCGTCAATAACCTAAGCACAAAATCGCCGACAATGAGTGTCGAAAGTCACAACTCCAGAATCCACCTTTCTTGCTATGATAGTGTTTGAGATCTTGTTGATATATGGCAGATCTGGACAATGCCAACCATTTTCTGTTTTTAAAAATAATTAATGTAACCATTTAAACTATTAAGCATTTTAAAGTAAAAATGAATTAACTTATATTTTTTGCATATTAATTTGGAATATTGAAAAACTTTAAACATAAAAAGTGTTTGAATTTGAATAACTAATTCAAAACCATTTTCTGTTTTTAAAAATAATTAATGTAACCATTTAAAATAATAACCATTTTAAATTAAAAATGAATTAACTTATATTTTTTGCATATTAATTTGGAATATTGAAAAACTTTAAACATAAAAAGTGTTTGAATTTGAATAACTAATTCAAAACCATTTTATGTTTTTAAAAATAATTAATGTAACCATTTAAACTATTAACCATTTTGAATTTCTTATGCCTGTTTTGAATTTTTCCCGTTTCGAACTAAGGTCGAACCGGCGTGCATGAAGATAGGGGACGAGCCTCGTTAGAACTTGCATTGGATCTCTGAAGAAACAACATATTGCGAGTCTAAAAGTAATTTTTTCAAAAAATCACGGGCGTTAGATCATGTACCTGTAGAACAAACCGGGCCCACTTCCTACCGCTTCGGCAGACATTTGTCTTTTTCACTCGGATAGACGGAAAGGTTTGAGATCTCCCGGTTGGGAGATAGTCCATGTAATATGGTCTAGTATTTTAGAACAATGTGACGGTAGCATTCTGAAACAGCATTTTGGTGGTTGCTTCACAAAACGATCCGTTTTTTGCGCTCGGAAAATGGAAAATGGCTTTTCCGTGCGACGAAAAGGAAAACTTCCTCCTGCAACATTATTCTCCATCCCAATGTCCACATGCATGCATAATATGGGCATAGTATCATAAACTATGCCGCGATTCAGCACATAACATCGGTCATTTGGCCCGATGAAACCTCGAACATGATAGGTCATTTTGTGAAGGTTTTTCCAAGACATGATCAATATACCAAGTCTGGTATTTTTCTTGCAACTATGTCACATAATATGACACCACGCGAAGCATTTACATTGTTCGGACCGTTTTTGAATTTCTTATGTCCGTTTTGAATTTTTCCCGTTTCGAACTAAGGTTGAACCGGCGTGCATGAAGATAGGGGACGAGCCTCGTTAGAAATTTCATTTGATATCTGAAGAAACAACATATTGCGAGTCTAAAAATGATTTTTTCAAAAAATCACGGGCGTTAGATCCTATACCTGTAGTACAAACCAGACCCACTATCAATCGATTCGGCAGACATTTGTCTTTTTCACCCAAGATGGACGGAAAGGTTTCAGATCTACCGGCTAGGGGATAGTCCATGTAAGGTGGTCTAGTATTTTAGAAAAATGGTACGGTAGCATTCTGAAACAGCATTTTGGTGCTTGCTTCACAAAACGACTCGTTTTTTTGCGCTCGGAAAATGGAAAATGGTTTTTCCATGCGACGAAAAGGAAAACTTCCTCCTGCAATATTGTTCTTCATCCCAATGTTCACATTAATGCATAATATGGGCACAGTATCACAAACTATACCGCGATTCAGCACATAACACCAGCCATCTAGACCGAAAGCCATGAAACCTCGAACATGATAGGTCATTTTGTGAAGGTTTTTTTGAGACATGATCAATATACCAAGTCTTTTATTTTTCCTTGCAACTATGTCACATAATATGACACCACGCAAAGGATTTACATTGTTTAGACAATTTTTGAATTTCTTATGCCTGTTTTGAATTTTTCCTGTTTCGAACTAAGGTCGAACCGGCGTGCATGAAGATAGGGGACGAGCCTCGTTAGAACTTGCATTGGATCTCTGAAGAAACAACATATTGTAAGTCTAAAAATGAGTTTTTTCAAAAATCACGGGCGTTAGATCATGTACCTGTAGTACAAACCGGACCCACTTCCTACTAATTCGGCAACATTTGTCTTTTTCACCTGGGATGGACGGAAAGGTTTCAGATCTACCGGTTGGGAGATAGTCCATGTAAGGTGGTCTAGTATTTTAGAAAAATGGGACGGTAGCATTATGAAACAGAATTTTGGTGGTTGCTTCACAAAACGACCCGTTTTTTGCCCTCAGAAAATGGAAAATGGCTTTTCCATGCGACGAAGAGGAAAACTTCCTCCTATAACATTGTTCTCCATCCCAATGTCTGCATGAATGCATAATATGGGCACAGTATCACAAACTATGCCACGATTCAGCATATAATACCAGCCATTTGGACCGAAAGCCATGAAACCTCGAACATGATAGGTCATTTTGTGAAGTTTTTTTCGAGACATGATCAATATACCAAGTCTAGTATTTTTCCTTGCAACTATGTCACATAATATGACACCACACAAAGGATTTACATTGTTTGGACCATTTTTGAATTTCTTATGCACGGTCAGCCTATAAATATAGGGAAATGCCTATAAATAGAGGGAAAGGGTTCATCTTTAGTCCCGGTTGGAGGGATTGCGCCAGGCTGCGCCAGGCAGCACTAATGATAGGGGTGAGTGTCGACATTATGTCGTGCGGCTTGTACCTTGTCCTGGATGGTGTCGCCAACCGGAACTAAAGCTGAACCTTTAGTCCCGGTTGGAGACACCAACCGGGACAAAACACGAGTGAGAACTAATAATAGGGGTGAGTGTCAACATTATATCGTGAGTGTCGACACTATGCTTAGCCGCTTGTACTATAAATAGGCATATTTGTGAGTCCAGTCCTCCAGCCAGTTTGAGACATCTCCAAGATGGTTTTCGAGAGTAGGGACACCACTACGGCCAATTTCATGGAGATGCCGCCGGAGCCCAGCCCTCCGACATCTCCAAGAAACTAGTCATAAAGGCACTCCCTAATATGTGAAATTAGTTAGCTCCCAGGCGTATTGATCTAGTTAGATAAGTTACAAGCTGTAAGATGGTGTGCGAGAGCAGGGAAACCACTACGACCAGCTTGAGGGATATGCCGCCGGAGCCCAGTCCTCCGGCATGTCCCTTAAGTTGGTCATAGAGGCACTCCCTAATAGGTGACCACACGCGTTTGAATATCAGATCTTTATGGTAAGTACGAATTAGGACAACATCTTCATAGTTCGGGAAAGTCATTCTACGAATCAGGACTAAAGGCCCCCCCTTTAGTCCTGGTCCATCCACAAAACGGGACTAACACTCAAGATATTTATTAATATTAAAAATTGAGACTACGAAATCGGGACTAAAGGCCCCCCTTTAGTCCCGGTCCAACCACAAAACGGGACTAACACTCAAGACATTTATTAATATTAAAAACGGAGACTACGGAATCGGGACTAAAGGGTTATAATCTTATACCGCAATGCATTGTATACCGGGCATTTATTAATCTTATACCGCAATGCATTGCATACCGGGCATTTATCTAAATTCTCATACTCCTTACCGTGGTAGAGGACGCAGTCATTAATGCATGCATGTATCTTCTGCATATCTAATCCTATAGGGGCAGAGAATCTTCTTTGCTTCGTACATACTCTCGGAAAATTCGTTATGCTTTAGAAACTTCGGCTTCATTATTTTCAGCATCTTTTCAAATGCGGAGTCAGTTAGACCACACTCTGCCTTCCATCACAGCAATTCGAGTGTGGTACTGATCTTTGTGCTGCCATATTTGCAATTTGGGTACAACAATTTCTTGTGTTCTTCTAACATGCCCTCCAACTTCAACTTCTCCTTTTCTGTTTCATAGTCTCGCTTTGCATAAAAATGACCCTACCAAGTTTATCAGCGGGCTCATCTGATGCCCGTCCTTCACCTCCTTCCTCTTCATTGTCTTCCATTGCAGTATCACCGTATTCAGGGAACATATGATGATAGTTGTTATCATCATCCCCTTCTTTTTCATTGTCTTCCATCATACCCCCTCTTTCCCCGTGCTTGGTCCAGCAATTATAGCTGGGCATGAAACCTTCCATAACCAGGTGGCCGCGAATGATTTTCTAGGAAGAGTACTCTTTATTGTTCCGACATTGAACACATGGACAATGCATAAAACCATTCTTTTTATTTGCCATAGCCACATCGATAAATTTATCCACACCTTTAATGTACCTGGGTTCACGCCGGTCACCGTACATCCATTTCCGACCGTTCATCTGTATCATATAATTAAGTTTATCAAAAATCATTACAGAACATCATAAATAGTGAAATGACCAATTCACATCGATACATGCATTGTATCAATGACAGATGAAAAGATAAGATTGCTAACCTCGATTGAGGAGGAAAGAAAGAGGAGAAAACTCAAGTGCGTCTCGGGCACCTTCTATATTTTTGTTTTGTGAGAAATTGAACGGGGTCATTCACTCAAACATTTCATCAATCACCTCGCATGCATAGAAAAAAAATTAGCACACCTCTCACACCTTCCACCAAGAAAAAACAGAGGGGAGGCAGAGGGCTGGGGCGTCGTATTTATAGAGGACTGGCTAATACGTCCCGTTTTGTAACACAAACCGGGACTAAAGGTGTGTGGCAGGCCACGTGTCTGACTCCCACACTTTAGTCCCGATTTGTGTTACAAACCGGGACGCATGCTCCCTCACCAACCGGGACGGATGCCTCTGCCCCCTGTGCGGCAGGCCGACTCGCTCGAACCGGGACGCATCCTAGCATTCACTAGTGGAAACAGCCCCATTGGTCCTGGTTTGTAAGGGGCATTAGTCCCGGTTACCCAACCGGGATGGGGCAATCGGGACTAAAGCCCCAACCTTTTGTCCCGGTTGCCCCACCAACCGGGACAAAAGGGGGTACACGTGGCCGCGGTAGAGGGCGAGGGGGGGTGGAGCAACCGTCCCGGTTCGTAACACGAACCGGGACAAATAACCTTCTGCCGCGGCAGAGATTTTGCACATTTCTATGCCGCGGCAGAGAATTCATTTTGGCAACTTTTGTTGCCGCAGCAGCATTTTGGCCACTTTTTATGCCGCGGCAGAGAATTCATTTATGTTGTTTTATTGTTTATTTAGTGTTTTGCACTCATCAATGAAGGAACCATTATATTACACAAGATCATCATGACAATATTACATTCGATACACGGATCAAGTTCATGCACTACATACAAAAATTCCTCTTTGTACAATCCCTATTGTTTATACACACCCGAATAGTATTCCCCTTTTGGGTTTAGGACTTCTGCATCCAAGAATCCCGCCAATTCCTCCTGAATTGCTCGTACGCGATCCTTTGGCAGAAGACCGTCCCGTAGATGTTTGATCTGATGTAAAAAGGGGGTCAGCCTATATGAATGAAACTAAACACAATTTGATGGTAATTAAAAACTATAGAAATTGTTTACGTACGTGGAGTTTCTCTAAATTCAGCCCTTCTCATCGCACGTCTGCCGGATGAACTCGCAAACATAGTATCCACATAGATTGTTACTTGGTCCCTGCGTCAGGCACTTTACGAGAACATAGTTCAATCAAAATAATAATCAAGCATGATAATAACGGTATCAAAACTAGAATCAAAGAGATGTGCGGATATAGCTAGTGGTGCTTACATCTATTGCTTGAAATGTAAGCTCCGCTTTCCAAACACCCCTATAGCCTTGTTGGTGAACCGTTTCCAAGCGCTGCCCGACGAAGAAAACGAATAAAAGAAGTTATTAATTACTTGATATCATAAAATTCACGAACATTGACGATATAGTGTCGTAATGATTAGAATTACCGTTGGAGAAGCATCTGCATGTCCTTCCACTGCTCAAGGGGTTTATGTTTCGAGTCCATGACTAGTACACGCCCTTTGTCAAGTTGAATGATTAACAGAATATAGTGGAAGCTGCGAATGCATAACTAATCAATTATATACTTAACATCGAGTAAGCAAAATAGAAAGTGTATACAAGACAATAACACTCACTCGAAGTTGTAAGGAAATAGTATTTCCCTTCTGGTTTCTTGAAACCTTAACGCGTGTACTATATTATCCTCCGTATCCTGGGGGCTTGTTTTGAGATTAGCTTCATGAACCCAATATGGGTCAATGAAGCCAATGTCATAGATTTGTCCTCTGCTGCATTCGAGAATCTTCATTCTACATATTACAATATGATTATATACATGCAATAAAAAAGGTGAGATAGCTGGAGACTAAATTAATTACAGATTTAGTACTTACAGACAATAGGCACTGATGATCGATTTTTCCAAGGCGTATTGATTGAATAATTGAAATAGTTCATCAAATTCAATGGATATCATGTCATCTATTTCTTTCCCATGATGCTTTTTTGTAACCTTCAGCACTATCCAGTTAGCCGCGGCCTTTGTGGCATGCATGTACCAGTTATGCAATCTTTGCATTTTTGTTGGAAGATTATTTACCTCCTCAGGTTTGACGAGAGGTTTGCCGTACTGGTATTTGTATGCTACTTCACTCACGGGGAAGTACTCTAACTGGGATAAGTACTGGGCAATACTCATACCTTGAGCAGTGACAGCTTCTCCGTGTTGTGCAACTACCTCTGGATCATACTGCTCTTCGGCCCCATATTTGCTCGACGCCACATTGGTATGGGAAATCACCTTGAGAGGGGCTCAAGACTATTTTGCTTGTTCTCCGAACTGGGCAACAGATTTCTCGCTTGCATCAGTACTGCTCTTCGAGGCTTGTTGTGCCGCATGTGACTTGAGAATAGAACGCTCATAGTCTGATGACAACTTTGGCTCGGGTTGATGAAGAGTCTTTAGCATTTTCAACACTCTGGCTTTTTCTTCTTTGGTTCTGGGGAACTCTGGCTCTTTCGGCCGCCTCAGCTTAGCAAAAAACGCTGTCATTTCCGCATCAATGATCGCCGTAGTCTCCTCTTCAGTACAGTCATAAGCTCTCTTGGGAGGAACCTTTGGTACTTTTGGAAGAGGCTCTTGCTTACGTTTTGGTGATCGCTTACCACGACGCAGAGTAGCGGTACGCTTACGCTTCTTATCCTGAGGCGCCGGCGATGGCTCCCGCGGCGATGGCTGCGCTGGAGATTGGTGAGGCGATGAAGACGGCTGCCGCGGCGGCGACGACCTCGCTGGAGACGGGTGAGGCGGCGGCGAAGATGGCCTTGCGTGTGATTTCGAAGCACGATACATTTCTTTGGCCATAGAATGGTGACGTTTGTTGCGTCTCCCAGTACAGTCACATCCCTTTCACCTGCAGGGTAGTCAAGATCCAAAACTTCAAAGGTGGGCATGATTTGATCCACCCCGACAACAGCGTAGCCCTCTAGAACCATACGACAGTGGTAAGTTGGTGTGGGTCCAATTGGTAAGGCATAGCCGACCGCCACCTTCATTGATATGTTCATAACTTTGACATGTAGCTCGTAGTGTGTCATCTCTGTGATATCATCCACTGGGTAGCCAACAGGAGCCATCGTCGGTGCACCATCGTCATCGTCATTGTCATCACCCGGGACCTCGGTGGAAGCCACACTGCTTTTTCGATTATTCGATAGGCCGGTAGCATCGAATGCACTGTGCTGCTGAGATGGGCTGGTAGTACTTTGCTCTTTAAGTGCGTTAATTTCATCGTGTTGTTGCTTTATTTGTTCTTCAATTATACGCATTCGCTCTTTCTGAATATCTGCTTCAACTTCCGCCTTGTCCTTTCTCCTCTGACGGATTCTATCAGGATATTTCTTCCTCTCTTCGAGAAACCCAGTCCTCCATGGTTTGGAGCCTATTGTGCCTCATGTTCGTCCATCATGTTCCTTATTTCCAAGGGCAAGTGTGAGCTCATCATTCTCTCTATCGGGAATGAAGTCCCCATCTTTAACAGCCTTTACTGCTTTTCTCATCTTCTCGATTGGCAAGGGGTATTCCTTATGTTGTATGTTATATATACACATCCCTTCTGAGTCCAACGTGCCTCCATGCCCGTAAAACCAATTCCTTGCACGTTCTACCCAATCGTATGTCTCTGGGGTGATCTTTTTAGCACGCAGTTCATTCTCAAGTTTCTCCCACTTAGGAATGCCAGCCCTGTAGCCACCTTGCCCCATAGTATGGTGATACTTCCTGTTATCATCATTCAGCTTATTCGTTGCAGACATTTTCTTAGCTTTTGCTGATGTCTTGTAATTCACAAACTCAGCCCAGAATGGTTTTATCTTCTCAAACTAAATCTTCTTGAAATCTGGAGTCTTCTCTTTCACGACATAGTCAAGGTGCAATCTTTTCTTCCAGTTGGTGAAACACTGGGCCATCTTCTTCATAGCCCACTCCCTGACCTTAGCCTCCATGGCTCTCCCATGTTCTAAGGCGTCCTCAACTGGATCCTCCGCATTTGGATCCAGCTCTATCTTCGGTAGTTTGAAATTAAGCATGAGCCTCTTCCACAGTAAATCTTTGGCCTTGTTAGGGACAAACAAACATGTTCCCTCTTCTTCCGCATCAGCAGGCCTATTCCAATTTTGAATGGTGATCAGGATTAAGTCCCTAACGATCCAGATGATTGCCACAAATTTGATTGCGACACCTTCGGGAGCCGTCGGTTTGCCGTCTTCAGCGATATCTTCGATCCTGAACCTCTCATGGTCTTCCAACTTTTTGGTTCGGCCTCGTCCGCTCTTTTCAGTAGATTTGTTCGATCCGGAGGGCTAAAAGAAGAAAGATCGTCGTTATTGTTTCTATATAGATAGCAGATGATTAATTGATGAATTAATTATATTACATGCACCTCGCCAGAGCGGTCGTCTTCTTGATTACACAAGGCATCGCCTTCTCCCTCGCGGAAAGCATCACCTTCAACCTCAAACAAGTCGTCTCTTCCGGCAAAATGAGGATCACCCTCATCGGAGTTGTTCAGAAACGTCGATACATCTAAATTTTCTTCCCCGCGGATCACACCTTGGATCAACTCTTCCTTTTCTTCGTCTCTGTCATGTGGGTCCATATTTTCTGCATAGGTGGAAAAACGGATAAGTCAAAGTGGCTAAGGGAGAATGTTAGGTACACAATATATACATACACAATAATAAAAATGAATTTACAATATCAGAAACCCTAATTCGGAGAAACCCTCGGGCTCGGATCCTATCGCGAAGAACCAATACCAGAAAGAAAGGCGGCAATCAATACATGGCATAATACAATGCGCAATCAATATGTACATCAGCACAAGGGGTAGTTTTTCATCGGGTCTGGGGCTACCCACAATGACTGACCAGTGGGGTCGAAGACTAATAATACCTAACTAATTAATAAACCTAATAATACCTAACTAATAATAAACCTAATAATCCAAACTAATAAACCCAATAAACCTAATATGCTAGGAGCAGTGGAACAGGTAATATAAGCTCAAAGGGTGTAATGCAACAGATAGGACACTCTATCTATCGATAAAAGACCACAGTAGAATCGTATGCATCATGGCAAGAATTGAAATGCTTTAGAAATTATAGGATTATATCATGGTGGGGCTATTCTTGCCTTTGCCTATTGATAGCCAAAAGCAGAGCTTCAGGATCCTTGTACTTGACTTGATTACAGTTGGTCAAGTATTTGTCTTCGAGCTTCGACGGTGTTGATCTCTGGCTTCGATCTCGATCTCGATATCGTATTCTATCGGGAAGAACCAAACACCGGAAAGAAAGGGAAACAATCAACACATGGCATCGATGCAATGCTCAAGCAAGTATGATGATATGACAAGTTAATTTGCATTGGAATGTAACCCTAAGACATGCTCGACGATTTAATCGGGGTTCCGAGGGGTGAAAACTATAGGGTTCGCAGCATAGAAAACAAAAAAATTCCTACGATGGGAACAACTATGTACCAAGATCTATCTACTAGATACAAACAACGGGCAGATGTATATCCGTAGAGAACATACCCTTGAAGACCGACAAAGCTTAACGAGTTCAACTCGTGGTTGATGTAGACGATCTCTTGCCGATCTCAAGATCGAGAGGAAGTCCTAGCACCGCAAAGCAGCAGCGCATCCATGCTCGCACACACGTACAAGACACCGAGCAACCTCCGCCTCCTCGCTCCAGTGATGCAGCGGAAGCACAACCCTTTCTTGCCGAATAGCCACCGGGAACATGTATCCCGCTAGTCCGAGACCATGGGGGATAAATTCTAGAGGGGGAGAGAGATCCTTCACGAGGAGGTGTGAGTGAGAAGTGAGGAGAGGGGTGCCTTTTATAGGAGAGGGGGGAACCCCAAGGGGGTGGCCGGCGCATGGGGGCTTCCCCCTTGCCCTCCCCTCTTCATGTGGGTGGACACTCCACTCACAAAATTCCTTTAAATTCCCTCCACTCAAAATCCCACTCAAAATTGCCATTAAATTTCCACCAAATTTAATGCAAACTCTCATTAAATAAAACTCTTTTATTTTATTCAGAATTTTGTCAATTACTTTAATGACAAACATTCACAAATAACCCCTTGCTAGAATTCTATTTCACATGCATAACCTGTTTATGCAATTTCACCCGAAAACCTGTTTCGGTATCTAGTGAAATAAATTCCTGCGCTTGTTTATTCTTTCGGCATGAAACATTTGCTCCAACTGGATGCCAGTGTCCCTTAAGTGTGTCACCCTACGGTTCGCGAATAATGCGGACATGATCGAGACCCCTCTCGGATCAATAATCAGAAGCGGGATCTGGAGACCCATACTGACTCCCACACATTCAACGATGACTTTTCCTGTGATCGTCGGAACCTTTTACGCTTGTATCTTAATCCCTTTGTTTCACGATATATTACATGTCCGAGATTCGATCATCGGTATCTCCATACCTAGTTTGATCTCGTTACTGACATGCACTCTTTTCTCGTTCCCGTGATATAACATTCTAGTGATCAAATCACTTGCTTGCAAGCTAACCAATGTGATATCACCGAGAGGGCCCAGAGTATATCTATCCGTCATTGGGATGAACAAATTCCACTCTCGATCCATGGGCCTCAACATAACACTTTGTTAGTTCTGAATCCATCTTTATAATCACCCAGTTACGGTGTGACATTTGATGATATCAAGAAACTCTTCCGGTGTTAGTGATTGACATGATCTCATGGTCTAAGGATTAGGATCACTTCGTAAGTTGTTATAGCAATATAAACTCAATGACTTTGATCGTAATGCTATACTTCGGATGAATGTTCATCACACCATTACACTAATGTTGTGATCTCGTTATTAACAAAATCCAATGTCTATGATCAGGAAACTGTGATCATCTTGTTAATCAACGAACTAGTTTATGAGAGAGGCATAACTAGGAACTTTATGTTTGTTTATTAAACACACATGTATTAACGTTTCCGTATTAATACAATTATAGCATGCAAAATAAACATCTATCATATACTTGGAATACACATAATAAACACTTTATTATTGCCTCTCAGGGCATATTCCCTTCAGTCTCCCACTTGCACTAGAGACAATAATCTAGTTACATAGTGATAAATCTAACACCCATGGAGTTCTGGTGTAGATCATGTTTTGCTCTAGGGAGAGTTTTAGTCAACGGATCTGCTACATTGAGATCCGTATGTACTTTACAAATCTTTATATCTCCATCCTTGACATTCTCGCGGATGGAGTGAAACCGGCGTTTAATATGCTTGGAATGCTTGTGAGACCTTGGCTCTTTGGCATTGGCAATGGCACCATTGTTGTCACAATAGATCACCATTGGGTCCAACGCGTTTGCAACCACACCTAGTTCGGATATGAACTCCTTCATCCAAACCGCTTCCTGAGCCGCTTCTGAAGCAGCAACATATTCGGCCTCCGTTGTTGATCCCGCCACCACAGGTTGTTTGGAGCTCCTCCAACTAACTGCTCCGCCATTCATGAGAAATACGTATCCGGATTGAGACTTAGAGTCATCCGGATCGGTGTCAAAGCTAGCGTCGACATAACACTTAGCGACGAGCTCTTCTTCACCTCCGTATACAAGAAACATATCCTTAGTCCTTTGCAAGTACTTAAGGATATTCTTGACCGCTATCCAGTGTTCCGAACCTGGATCCGATTGGTACCTACTAGTCAAACTAATAGCATGTGCCACATCCGGTCTTGTACATAGCATGGCGTACATTATAGAGCCTATGGATGAAGCATAGGGGACTTTGTCCATTTTCTCTCTTTCTTCCACCGTAGCCGGACTTTGAGTCTTACTCAATGTCGTGCCTTGTGTCATAGGTAAGAACCCCTTCTTACTATCTTCCATTTTAAACTTCTTTAAAATCTTATCAAGGTATGTACTTTGCGATAGGCCTATTAGGCGCCTAGATCTATCTCTATAGATCTTTATGCCTAATATGTATGATGCTTCACCTAGGTCCTTCATTGAAAATTTGCTGTTTAGATAACTTTTAACACTATTTAAAAGATCTATATCATTTCCGATCAATAATATGTCATCCACATATAATGTTAGAAATGCCACATTGCTCCCACTCACTTTCTTGTAAATACAAGCTTCTCCATAAGTTTGGACAAATCCAAACTCTTTGATCACCTCATCAAAGCGGAGATTCCAACGTCGTGATGCTTGCTTCAATCCATAGATGGATCGCTGAAGCTTGCACACCTTGTTAGCATCCTTAGGATCGACAAAACCCTTTGGTTGTATCATATCTCTTCTTCAATATTACCATTGAGAAACGCGGTTTTGACATCCATCTGCCATATCTCATAATCGAAATATGCAGCAATTGCTAACATAATGCTAACTGACTTTAGCATCGCTACGGGAGAGAATGTCTCATCGTAGTCAACTCCTTGAATTTGTCGAAACCCCTTTGCGACAAGTCGAGCTTTATAGACGGTCACATTACCATCAGCATCAGTTTTCCTTTTGAAAATCCATTTGTTCTCCACGGCCTTTCGGTCGTGAGGTAATTCCACCAAGTTCCAAACTTGATTTTCATACATGGATTCCATCTCGGATTTCATGGCTTCTAACCATTTGTTGGAATCCGGGCTCATCATCGCTTCTTCATATGTCGCAGGGTCATCATTTTCATCAACCATGAAATTTATGACAGGATTTCCGTACAGCTCGGGAGCTGCACGCGTCCTGCTAGACCTGCGAGGTTCGGTAGTATTCTGTTTTGGAGTTTCATGATCATTATCATTAGTTCCCTCTTCAATAGGTGAATCCAACTCTGGAACAACTTCCGGTGCTGCGCTACTCGCCATACTTTGAACAGAAGGTTCAATAACCTCTTCGAGTTCTACCTTCCGACTACTCACACCTTTCGCGAGAAACTCTTTCTCTAGAAAGGATCCATTCTTAGCAACAAAAACCTTGCCCTCGGATTTGTGATAGAAGGAATACCCAATAGTTTCCTTAGGGTATCCTATGAAGACTCATTTTTCCGCTTTGGGTTCGAGTTTATCCGGTTGAAGTTTCTTCACATAAACATCCCATCCCCAAACTTTAAGAAATGACAGCTTAGGTTTGTTTCCAAACCACAATTCATACGGTGTCTTTTCAACGGATTTAGATGGTGCCCGATTTAAAGTGAATGCAGCAGTTTCTAGTGCATAACCCCAAAATGACAACGGCAAGTCCGTCAGAGACATCATAGATCGAACCATATCTAATAAAGTACGATTACGACGTTCCGACACACCATTTCTCTGTGGTGTTGCGGCAGGTGTGAGTTGTGAAACAATTCCACACGCTTTCATGTGAGTGCTAAAATCGTAACTTAGATACTCACCTCCACGGTCGGACCGTAGAAATTTGATCTTTCTATTACGATGATTTTCCACTTCATTCTGAAATTCCTTGAACTTTTCAAAGGTTTCAGACTTGTGTTTCATCAAGTAGATATAACCGTATCTACTCAAATCATCCGTGAAAGTAACAAAATAACGATATCCACTTCGCGCCGACACACTCATTGGACCACATACATCAGAATGTATGATTTCCAATAAATCTGTCGCCCGTTCCATTGAACCGGAAAACGGTGTTCTAGTCATCTTGCCCATAAGGCATGGCTCATATGTATCAAATGATTCAAAATCAAGTGATTCCAAAAGTCCATCCGAATGGAGTTTCTTCATGTGTTTAACGCCAATATGGCCTAGACGGCAGTGCCACATATATGCGGATATATCATCATTAAGTTTAATCCTTTTAGCATCAACATTATGAATATGTGTAACATTATCATCGAGATATAATAGAAATAAACCATTCATCATCGGTGCATGACCATAAAAGATTTCATTCATATAAATGGAACAACCATTGTTCTCGGATTTAAATGAATAACCACTTCGCATCAAACACGATCCAGATACAATGTTCATGCTCAGTGCAGGCACCAGATAACAATTATTCAAGTTTTTAACTAATCCCAACGGCAAATGGAGAGGTAGCGTTCCGACGGCGTCACATCAATGCTTGATCCATTGCCGACACGCATCTTGACCTCACCCCTTGCTAGCGGTCGCTTGTTCCGCAGCCCCTGATTCGAGTTACAAATATTAGCAACTGAACCGGTATCAAATACCCAGGTGCTACTGCAAGCACTAGTCAAGTACACATCAATAACATGTATATCATATATACCTTTGTTTGCCTTGCCGGCCTTCTTGTCTGCCAAATACTTGGGGCAGTTGCGCTTCCAATGGCCAGTCCTCTTACAATAGTAGCACTCGGTATCAGACTTAGGTCCAACTCGGGGTTTCTTTTCAGGCACGGCAACCGGCTTGCCGCCCTTACTTCCCTTCCGTTTTCCCTTCTTGTCTTTCTTGAAATCAGTGTTCCTATTGATCATCAACACTTGATTTTCCTTTTTGATCTCCACTTCTGCAGTTTTAAGCATTGATAGAAGCTCAGGGAGAGACTTCCTCATGCCTTGCATATTATAGTTCATCACGAAGCTCTTATAGCCAGGTGGCAGAGACTGCAGAACACGATGGATGCCTAAGTCAATGGGAATCGTTATTCCCAAGGACACAAGCTTATCGGCGTAACCCGACATCTTGAGTACATGCTCACTAACGGAGATGTGCTCTTCCATCATGCAGCTAAAGAACTTTTCTGAAGCATTGTAGCTCTCTACAGCAGCATGTGTGTCGAAAATCATTTTCAACTCACCCATTGTGTCAAATGCATTGCCGTTTTCGAAACGCTTTCGAAGTTCCGGCTCTAGCCCATACAATATGACGCAATGAACTAAGTTGTGGTCCTCCTGACGAGTCTGATAGACATTCTTCTCCTTGTCAGGAGCATCCTCAAAAGGTGGGGGGCCTAGTGGCGCTTCTAGCACGTATTTCTTTTGTGCAGCAGAGAGGAGAATCCTCAAATTCATGGCCCATTCGGTAAAGTTGCTACTGTTCGTTGCAAGTTTCTCTTTCTCCATGAACACATTGAAATTAAAAGCAGGTGGTGCCATCTACAACAGAATTTGTAAAGTTTATACTAAGTTTATGATAGATTGAGTTCAACTAATCCATATTACGAATGAACTCCCACTCAAAAATGACATCCTTCGTGCCTTTTTGGTGATTACATGAACCAAATCCACTACACCAAGTCCGATCATCACGTGAGTCGGTATAACTTCAAAGGCGAGCATCAAATGGGCATCATATCTACTATATGACTCATGCTTAACCTTTCGGTCCGTGTTCCAAGGCCATGTCTGTACATGCTAGGCTCGCCATGTTAGAACCTTAGTATTCGCGTGTGTAACTGTTTTACACCCGAAATATGGTCGTGGATCCAAGAACACCCGATCATCACGTGATGTCTTGGAGCGACGAAACATAATCGGTGCATACTAAAGGAAGAACACATTCTTATCTTGATATTTAAATGAGGGATCATCTTATTATGCTAACAAAGCGCTAAACAAGCAATATAAGATGCTATCAAACATCACATGTTTATTAGTGAAATGATATGGTTCCCGCATATGATCTCTATCATGTGCATCGTGGTATGATCACTATCATACCTATATGTGTAAGTCCAAGGTCTATGGAGATTACACGTTATGTATGTTGTAAGAGTATCATCTCATACTTCTACTTACAACATCACCATATCATAACACTAGCCAGCAACAATCTAAACTAGACGCCTCTAATTTATCCATTGCAAGTTTTACGTGGCTTAGGGCTTTCAAGATAGAACCATTCTTACCTACGAACATGAACCACAACGAGGATAACCAAATTGTTGACAACTCGTTGCAAAACAGATATTGACTATAGTAGGAGAGACAGACACCCGCTAGCCACTTATGCAAAACTAGTTGCATGTCAAGCGTGGAACAGGTCTCATGTGCGAGGACATGTAAAGTTTGTCCGGGCCGCTTCATCCCACTATGCCACCAATATCCAAAATTACAACTAAGGAGCAACAACATGATCATCATCGCCCACATACTCATATGTGTACTACCCGTGTAAAGCATCTACGCGTAGATCCGGCTCTGATACCACTGTAGGGTTCGCAGCATAGAAAACAAAAAATTTCCTACGATGGGAACAACTATGTACCAAGATCTATCTACTAGATACAAACAACAGGCGGATGTATATCCGTAGAGAACATACCCTTGAAGACCGACAAAGCTTAACGAGTTCAACTCGTGGTTGATGTAGACGATCTCTTGCCGATCTCAAGATCGAGAGGAAGTCCTAGCGCCGCAAAGCAGCAGCGCATCCGTGCTCGCACACACGTACAAGACACCGAGCAACCTCCGCCTCCTCGCTCCAGTGATGCAGCGGAAGCACAACCCTTTCTTGCCGAATAGCCACCGGGAACATGTATCTCGCTAGTCCGAGACCATGGGGGATAAATTCTAGAGGGGGAGAGAGATCCTTCACGAGGAGGTGTGAGTGAGAAGTGAGGAGAGGGGTGCCTTTTATAGGAGAGGGGGGAACCCCAAGGGGGTGGCCGGCGCATGGGGGCTTCCCCTTGCCCTCCCCTCTTCATGTGGGTGGACACTCCACTCACAAAATTCCTTTAAATTCCCTCCACTCAAAATCCCACTCAAAATTGCCATTAAATTTCCACCAAATTTAATGCAAACTCTCATTAAATAAAACTCTTTTATTTTATTCAGAATTTTGTCAATTACTTTAATGACAAACATTCACAAATAACCCCTTGCTAGAATTCTATTTCACATGCATAACCTCTTATGCAATTTCACCCGAAAACCTGTTTCGGTATCTAGTGAAATAAATTCCTGCGCTTGTTTATTCTTTCGGCATGAAACATTTGCTCCAACTGGATGCCAGTGTCCCTTAAGTGTGTCACCCTACGGTTCGCGAATAATGCGGACATGATCGAGACCCCTCTCGGATCAATAATCAGAAGCGGGATCTGGAGACCCATACTGACTCCCACATATTCAACGATGACTTTTCCTGTGATCGTCGGAACCTTTTACGCTTGTATCTTAATCCCTTTGTTTCACGATATATTACATGTCCGAGATTCGATCATCGGTATCTCCATACCTAGTTTGATCTCGTTACTGACATGCACTCTTTTCTCGTTCCCGTGATATAACATTCTAGTGATCAAATCACTTGCTTGCAAGCTAACCAATGTGATATCACCGAGAGGGCCCAGAGTATATCTATCCGTATCGGGATGAACAAATTCCACTCTCGATCCATGGGCCTCAACATAACACTTTGTTAGTTCTGAATCCATCTTTATAATCACCTAGTTACGGTGTGACGTTTGATGATATCAAGAAACTCTTCCGGTGTTAGTGATTGACATGATCTCATGGTCTAAGGATTAGGATCACTTTGTAAGTTGTTATAGCAATATAAACTCAATGACTTTGATCGTAATGCTATACTTCGGATGAATGTTCATCACACCATTACACTAATGTTGTGATCTCGTTATTAACAACATCCAATGTCTATGATCAGGAAACTGTGATCATCTTGTTAATCAACGAACTAGTTTATGAGAGAGGCCTCTAGGAACTTTCTGTTTGTTTATTAAACACACATGTATTAACGTTTCCGTATTAATACAATTATAGCATGCAAAATAAACATCTATCATATACTTGGAATACACATAATAAACACTTTATTATTGCCTCTTAGGGCATATTCCCTTCAAAAACCATAACTCGGGGAAACTCCGGAACATATGAGAGGGATGCATTTGTTCTTCTAATTATACTTTTCATTTAAGTTGTTGAACAATGCATTATTATAGGTTAAATAGATAGGTTTTATTTTTCTGAACAATTTGATATATTATTTGTATTTTTCTGACTTATAAACAATAAGTTATTGATTTTATAATATGAAATCATTTTCTGGAATTATTAAAACCAACTTATATACTTTTTACACCCGGGCTACAGCTCGCCAGAGAGACAGACAGTTGGGCCCTAGGCCAACTCATCCTCCACGTGGGCAGGGTGGGACCCAGGCCAGGTTGACTGGGGGTTGACCACGTGCCGACGCCGGGGTGATGTCACTGTGATGTCATTGACGCCAGTGAGCCTCAGAACGAGAAAGGGGACGGCGGTGGAGCGCGAGCTAGGCCGTGTGCGTGTGCGTGCTAGAGAGAGGAGATTGAGGCGAGCCAAAGAGTAGCGGCGCCGCCTCGAAAAGGTCACCGGAGAGGGGAGCACGACGACGGTGAGCGGCGGTGGTGGCAGATGGTCGACGGGGAGGAGGAACCAGAGCGAGAGGGGGCGAGAGAGAGGGTCCACGAGGACCAGCATCTCACCATGATGGCCGGCTACTAGGGCTGGCTAGGGTTTGGCCAGAGAGGGAGAGAACGCACGCGAGGGGGAGAAAGAGGGAGAGAATGCACGACGATGCATGGCGGCGGACAGAGGTGACGGCGGGCAGCCAGACGGCGAGGCGGCCGGCGACGTCTCCATGTGCGCGTGCGTCGGGATCATATCAACTAAAATAATCATCAAATACATATCATCACTAGTGCGCGCGCGTCGGGATCTACATCATCTAAACACAAACCTACTATACACCTAAAATCTAAATAATATATACATACACCTAGAATAATATACACCTAAAATAATATATACATACACCTAATAAAATAATCTATGCATACACACACCTAAAATCTAAATACATCTACACATGCAAAAAAAATACACAGTATATACACATGTCAAAAAAATTCTATATACACGGTACTAATAAAGAGCCTCTCTCGGGTGGTACCGGCGCTGGACGCGGGCGGCGCGGTCGGGGAAGGACGAGAGGGAGAGGCGGAGGGCCGGCGCTGGACACGGGCGGCAGTGGCGGCCGGAGCACGCGGTGGTGGCGGCCGGAGCGCTTGTGGCGAGGATGACGGAGACGGCCGAGGGCGCGCGGCCGGACACGGAGACGGAGGGCGCGCGCCGCAGACGGAGGACGGAGGCGGCAGCGCGGAGGCGGAGGCAGAGGGGGCGGCGCTGACGATGACGGCGGGCGCGGGCAGCCTGTCGGTGTCGTGGGGATCAGGGGCGGCGTCATCGATGAAACCAGAGAAGAAGCAGAGAAGTGAGATGGGGAAGAAGAAGAAGAAGAAGAAGAAGAAGAGGCGTGCAAGTTATAAAGGGGGGAGTATACGTCCCGGTTGGTGGCTCCAACCGGGACTAAAGGGTCATACGTCCCGGTTGGAGCCACCAACCGGGACATATACTCCATTTTTTTCAGCAGACCAAGGGTTGGCGCGCGCAGGGTCTTTAGTCCCGGTTGGTGGCTCCAACCGGGACATATGACCCTGTTTTCAAAAAAAATCAGCAATTTTCTCTCTGTTCCCACCTTATTTTTTATTTTGGGGTTTAAATTTGCAATGTTTTTTAAATGATAATTACTTTGGAATTTAGAAAAACTTTAAACATAAAAAGTGTTTGAATTTGAATAACTAATTCAAAACCATTTTCTGTTTTTAAAAATAATTAATGTCACCATTTAAACTATGAACCATTTAAAATTAAAAATGAATTAACTTATATTTTTTGAATATTAATTTGGAATTTAGAAAAACTTTAAACATAAAAAGTGTTTGAATTTGAATAACTAATTCAAAACCATTTTCAATTTTAGAAAATAATTAATTTAACCATTTAAACTATGAACCCTTTAAAATTAAAAATGAAATAACTTATATTTTTTGAATATTAATTTGGAATTTAGAAAAACTTTAAACATAAAAAGTGTTTGGATTTGAATAAATAATTCAAAACCATTTTCTGTTTTAAAAAATAATTAATGTAACCATTTAAAATATGAACCATTTACAATTAAAAATGAATTAACTTATATTTTTTGAATATTAATTTGGCATTTAGAAAAACTTTTAACATAAAAAGTGTTTAGATTTGAATAAATAATTCAAAACCATTTTCTGTTTTTAATTTGGATTTGAATTAACTTATATTTTTTATATATTAATGGGCGGGAAAAAAGGATGGGAAATAATGGGCGGAAAGAAAATTTTATTAGGATAGAACTGGAATTAAAGTACATAACGCAACTAACACAAAGTTACATAGAAGAACTAAAAATTAAGATACATGGCCAGATTAAGCCACAATCGGCCGAACTTGTTTTGCAATGTTGGAGTGATTCAGTCATGCTCCTTCCTACACCTGTAATACTCGCCACTATAGTCGTCGTACTCGCCGCGGCCGTCGTCGCTGTCGTCGTCGGGGTCACCGTAGTTGAACCTTGAAGGCTGAGTACGAGTGGGTTGGACTTGAGGGTAGCGCATGCGGGGGCTAGAGTCGGCGGCCGTGTCGTAGGCCATGATGCTCTAGAGAGTCCGGCCGCGTCACCACAGCCAACGGCCGGCCTCGTTGAAGTTCGAAGGAGGTGGGTCGTCCTCCTTGTGTCTAGCGAGCGCCCTCTCACGCCGATCCATGAAGAAGGCTTCCCAAGTCGGGAAATAGTCGGGTTGCCATCTGGGATTCCTCCAATGCTCCGGCGTGAGCTCGAAGTAGTAGTGGTTTGTGATGGCCATCCGACGCGCCACACCTAGAGGGATAGGAGGAATCAGCACGCCTTCGGCGCTCAGCATCCAGCCGACGGGGACACAGTAGCCCGGCGGGCAGGGGTAGTTCGAGGCGCAAAGCACCTCCGCCTCCCTGGGAGTTAGTGCTACGGTGGAAGTCATGGGAAAGAGTGATGAGGTTGCAGATATGAGTCTAGAGATGTGCAATGACAATGGAGGCCAACCCTACATATATATAGTGAGAAATGGCAGGAAGATAACTGGAGGGAAGAACTGGCGGGAAGAAATGACGGGAGAAATGGCGGGAAAAAATGGCGGGAAGAAAAATGGCTCATTTAAAACTTGCATTGGACCTCTGAAGAAACCACATATTGCGAGTCTAAAAATGATTTTTTCAAAAAATCACGGGCGATATGTAGTATAAACCGGACCCACTTCCTACCGATTCGGCAGACATTTGTCTTTTTTACCCAGGATGGACAAAAAGGTTTGAGATGTCCCGTTAGGGAGATAGTCCATGTAAGGTGGTCTAGTATTTTAGGAAAATGGGACGGTAGCATTCTGAAACAGCATTTTGGTGGTTACTTCACAAACGACCTGTTTTTTGCGCTCGAAAAATGGAAAAGGGATTTTCCGTGCGACAAAAAGGAAAACTTCCTCCTGCAACATTGTTCTCCATACCAATGTCCACATGCATGCATAATATGGGCACAACATCAAAAACTATGCCATGATTCAGCATATAACATCGGTCATTTGGATCGAAAGCCGTGAAACCTCGAACATGACAGGTCATTTTGTGAAGGTTTTTTCGAGGCATGATCAATATACAAAGTCCAGTATTTTTCCTTTCAACTATGTCACATCATATGACACCACGCGAAGTATTTTAATTGTTCGGATTTTTTTTGAATATATTATGCCCGTTTTGAATTTTTTGAATTTCTAACTATGGTCGAACCGGCGTGCATGAAGATAGGGGACGAGCATCGTTAGAAATTGCATTGGATATCTGAAGAAACCACATATTGCGAGTCTAAAAATGATTTTTTTCAAAAAATCACGGGCGATAGATCATGTACCTGTAGTACAAACCGGACCCACTTTCTACCGATTCGGCAGACATTTGTCCTTTTTACCCGGGATGGACGAAAAGGTTTGAGATGTCCCGGTTGGGAGATAGTCCATGTAAGGTGGTCTAGTATTTTAGGAAAATGGGACGGTAGCATTATGAAACAGTATTTTGGTGGTTACTTCACAAAACGACCCGTTTTTTGCGCTCGAAAAATGGAAAAGAGCTTTTCCGTGTGACAAAAAGGAAAACTTCCTCCTGTAAAATTGTTCTCCATACCAATTTCCACATGCATGCATAATATGGGCACAGCATCACAAACTATGCCGTGATTCAACATATAACATTGGTCATTTGGATCGAAAGCCATGAAACCTCGAACATGATAGGTCATTTTGTGAAGGTTTTTTCGAGACATGATCAATATGCCAAGTATGGTATTTTTCCTTTCAACTATGTCACATAATATGACACCACGCGGAGGATTTTCATTGTTCGGATTTTTTTTTGAATTTATTATGCCCGTTTTGAATTTTTTGAATTTCTAACTATGGCGAACCGGCGTGCATGAAGATAGGGGACGAGCATCATTAGAACTTGCATTGGATCTCTGAAGAAACCACATATTGCGAGTCTAAAAATGATTTATTTTTTTTAAATCACGGGCGATAGATCATGTACCTGTAGTACAAACCAGACCCACTTCCTACCGATTCGGCAGACATTTGTCCTTTTTACCCGGGATGGACGAAAATGTTTGAGATGTCCCGTTTGGGAGATAGTCCATGTAAGGTGGTCTAGTATTTTAGAAAAATGGGACGGTAGCATTCTGAAACAGCATTTTGGTGGTTACTTCACAAAACGACCCGTTTTTTGCACTCGAAAAATGGAAAAGGGCTTTTCTGTGCGACAAAAAGGAAAACTTCCTCCTGCAACATTGTTCTCCATACCAATGTCCACACGCATGCATAATATGGGCACATCATCACAAAGTATGCCATGATTCAGCATATAACATCGGTCATTTGGATCGAAAGCCGTGAAACCTCGAACATGATAGGTCATTTTGTGAAGATTTTTTCGAGACATGATCAATATACCAAGTCCGGTATTTTTCCTTTCAACTATGTCACATAATATGACACCACGCGAAGGATTTTCATTGTTCGGGTTTTTTTGAATTTATTATGCCTGTTTTGAATTTTTTGAATTTGTAACTATGGTCGAACCGGCGTGCATGAAGATAGGGGACGAGCATCGTTAGAAATTGCATTGGATCTCTGAAGAAACCACATATTGCGAGTCTAAAAATGATTTTTTTCAAAAAATCACGGGCAATAGATCATGTACCTATAGTACAAACCGGACCCACTTCTTGCCGATTCGGCAGACATTTGTCCTTTTTACCCGGGATGGACGAAAAGGTTTGAGATGTCCCGGTTGGGAGATAGTCCATCTAAGGTGGTCGAGTATTTTAGGAAAATGGGACAGTAGCATTATGAAACAGTATTTTGGTGGTTACTTCACAAAACGACCCGTTTTTTGCGCTCGAAAAATGGAAAAGACCTTTTCCGTGCGACAAAAAGGAAAACTTCCTCCTGCAAAATTGTTCTCCATACCAATTTCCACATGCATGCATAATATGGGCACAACATCACAAACTATGCCGTGATTCAACACATAACATTGGTCATTTGGACCGAAAGCCATGAAACCTCGAAAATGATAGGTCATTTTGCGAAGGTTTTTCTGAGACATGATCAATATGCCAAGTATGGTATTTTTCCTTTCAACTATATCACATAATATGACACCACGCGAAGGATTTTCATTGTTCGGATTTTTTTTTGAATATATTATGCCCGTTTTGAATTTTTTGAATTTCTAACTATGGTCGAACCGGCGTGCATGAAGATAGGGGACGAGCATCATTAGAACTTGCATTGGATCTCTGAAGAAACCACATATTGCGAGTCTAAAAATGATTTATTTTTTTTAAATCACGGGCGATAGATCATGTACCTGTAGTACAAACCAGACCCACTTCCTACCGATTCGGCAGACATTTGTCCTTTTTACCCGGGATGGACGAAAATGTTTGAGATGTCCCGTTTGGGAGATAGTCCATGTAAGGTGGTCTAGTATTTTAGGAAAATGGGACGGTAGCATTCTGAAACAGCATTTTGGTGGTTACTTCACAAAACGACCCGTTTTTTGCGCTCGAAAAATGGAAAAGGGCTTTTCCGTGCGACAAAAAGGAAAACTTCCTCCTGCAACATTGTTCTCCATACCAATGTCCACATGCATGCATAATATGGGCACATCATCACAAAGTATGCCATGATTCAGCATATAACATCGGTCATTTGGATCGAAAGCCGTGAAACCTCGAACATGATAGGTCATTTTGTGAAGATTTTTTCGAGACATGATCAATATACCAAGTCCGGTATTTTTACTTTCAACTATGTCACGTAATATGACACCACACGAAGGATTTTCATTGTTCGGGTTTTTTTGAATTTATCATGCCTGTTTTGAATTTTTTGAATTTCTAACTATGGTCGAACCGGCGTGCATGAAGATAGGGGACGAGCATCGTTAGAAATTGCATTGGATCTCTGAAGAAACCACATATTGCGAGTCTAAAAATGATTTTTTCAAAAAATCACGGGCAATAGATCATGTACCTGTAGTACAAACTGGACCCATTTCTTGCCGATTCGGCAGACATTTGTCCTTTTTACCCGGGATGGACGAAGAGGTTTGAGATGTCCCGGTTGGGAGATAGTCCATCTATGGTGGTCGAGTATTTTAGGAAAATGGGACGGTAGCATTCTGAAACAGCATTTTGGTGGTTACTTCACAAAACGACCTGTTTTTTGCGCTCGAAAAATGGAAAAAGGCTTTTCCGTGCGACAAAAAGAAAAACTTCCTCCTGCAACATTGTTCTCCATACCAATTTCCACATGCATGCATAATATGGGCACAACATCACAAACTATGCCGTGATTCAACACATAACATCGGTCATTTGGACCGAAAGCCATGAAACCTCGAACATGATAGTTCATTTTGCGAAGGTTTTTTCGAGACATGATCAATATACCAAGTATGGTATTTTTCCTTTCAACTATGTCACATAATATGACACCACGCAAAGGATTTTCATTGTTCGGATTGTTTTTGAATTTATTAAGCCTGTTTTGAATTTTTTGAATTTCTAACTATGGTCGAACCGACGTGCATGAAGATAGGGGACGAGCATCGTTAGAACTTGCATTGGATCTCTGAAGAAACCACATATTGCGAGTCTAAAAATGATTTTTTCAAAAAATCATGGACGATAGATCATGTACCTGTAGTACAAACCGGACCCACTTCCTACTGATTCTGCAGATATTTGTCCTTTTTACCCGGGATGGACGAAAGGGTTTGAGATGTCCCGGTTGGGAGATAGTCCATGTAAGGTGGTCTAGTATTTTAGGAAAATGGAACGGTAGCATTCTGAAACTGCATTTTGGTGGTTACTTCACAAAAAGACCCGTTTTTGCGCTCGGAAAATGGAAAAGGGCTTTTCCGTGCGACAAAAAGGAAAACTTCCTCCTCATAATTGTTCTCCATACCAATGTCCACATGCATTCATAGTATGGGCACATCATCAAAAACTATGCCGTAATTCAGCATATAACATCGGTCATTTGGTCCGAAAGCCATGAAACCTCCAACATGATAGGTCATTTTGTGAAGGTTTTTCGAGACATGATCAATATACCAAGTATGGTATTTTTCCTTTCAACTATGTCACATAATATGACACCACGCGAAGGATTTTTATTGTTCAGATTTTTTTTGAATTTATTATGCCTGTTTTGAATTTTTTGAATTTCTAACTATGGTCGAACCGGCGTGCATGAAGATAGGGGACGAGCATCGTTAGAACTTGCATTGGATCTCTGAAGAAACCACATATTGCGAGTCTAAAAATGATTTTTTCAAAAAATCACGGGCGATAGATCATGTACCTGTAGTACAAACCGGACCCACTTCCTACCGATTCGGCAGACATTTGTCCTTTTTACCCGGGATAGACGAAAAGGTTTGAGATGTCCCGGTTGGGAGATAGTCCATGTAAGGTGGTCTAGTATTTTAGGAAAATGGGATGGTAGCATTCTGAAATAGCATTTTGGTGGTTACTTCACAAAACGACCCGTTTTTTGCGCTCGGAAAATGGAAAAGGGCTTTTCCATGCGACAAAAAGGAAAACTTCCTCCTGCAAAATTGTTCTCCATACCAATGTCCACATGCATGCATAATATGGGCACAACATCACAAACTATACCGTGATTCAGCACATAACATCGGTCATTTGGACCGAAAGCCATGAAACCTCGAACATGATAGGTCATTTTGTGAAGGTTTTTTCGAGACATGATCAATATACCAAGTATGGTATATTTCCTTTCAACTATGTCACATAATATGACACCACATGAAGGATTTTCATTGTTCAGATTTTTTTTGAATTTATTATGCCCGTTTTGAATTTTTTGAATTTCTAACTATGGTCGAACCGGCGTGCATGAAGATAGGGGACGAGCATCGTTAGAACTTGCATTGGATCTCTGAAGAAACCACATTTTGCGAGTCTAAAAATGATTTTTTCAAAAAATCACGGGCGATAGATCTTGTACCTGTAGTACAAACTGGACCCACTTCCTACCGATTCGACAGACATTTGTCCTTTTTACCGGGGATGAACGAAAAGGTTTGAGATGTCCTGGTTGGGAGATAGTCCATGTAAGGTAGTCTAGTATTTTAGGAAAATTGTATGGTAGCATTCTGAAACAACATTTTGGTGGTTACTTCACAAAACGACCCGTTTTTTTGCGCTCGGAAAATGGAAAAGGCCTTTTCCGTGCGACAAAAAGGAAAACTTCCTCCTGCAAAATTGTTCTCCATACCAATGTCCACATGCATGCATAATATGGACACATCATCACAAACTATGTCGTGATTTAGCACATAACATCGGTCATTTGGACCGAAAGACATGAAACCTCGAACATGATAGGTCATTTTGTGAAGGTTTTTTCGAGACATGATCAATATACCAAGTATAGGGTGTCAAGTGGGATCCCACCTAAATCCCACCTTTATTTCATTTGTCAAAATCTAGTGTAAATTTTGAACAAAAATTTGAACTATTTGGCAAATGAACTAGAGGTGGGATTTAGGTGGGATCCCACTTAACACCCTAACCAAGTATGGTATTTTTACTTTCAACTATGTCACATAATATGACACCACGCGAAGGATTTTCATTGTTCGGATTTTCAATATACTAAAGGTTCATCTTTAGTCCCGGTTAGAGGGATTTCGGCAGGCTGGGCCAGGCAGCACTAATGATAGGGGTGAGTGTCGATATTATGTCGTGCGGCGTGTACCTTGTCCCAGATGGTGTCACCAACCGGGACTAAAGATGAACCTTTAGTCCCGGTTGGAGACACCAACCGGGACAAAACACGAGTCAGCACTAATAATAGGGGTGAGTGTCAACATTATTTCGTAAGTGTCGACACTATGCCGAGATGCTTGTACTATAAACAGGCATCCTTGTGAGTCCAGTCCTCCAGCCAGATTGAGGCATCTCCAATACTGTTTTTGAGAGCAGGGACACCACTATGACCACTTTCAGGGAGATGTCGCCGGATCCCATTCCTCCGGCATCTCCAAGAAACTGGTCATAGAGGCACTCCCTAATATGTGAAATTAGTTAGCTCCCGGGTGTATTGATCTAGTTAGAGAACTTACAAGCCGCAAGATGGTTTTCGAGAGCAGGGACACCACTACGACCAGATTCAGGGAGATGCTGCCGGATCCCAGTCCTCCTGCATCTCCAAGAAACTAGTCATAGAGGCACTCCCTAATATGTGAAATTAGTTAGCTCCCAGGTGTATTGATCTAATTAGAGAATTTACAAGCTGCAAGATGGTTTTCAAGAGCAGGGACACCACTACGACCAGTTTCAGGGAGATGCCGCCGGATCCTAGTCCTCCGGCATCTCCAAAAAACTGGTCATAGAGGCACTCCCTAATATGTGACCGTGTGCGTTTGGAGATCAGATCTTAACGGTAAGTACGAATCAGGACAACTTCTTCATAGGCCCCGTCCAGCCACAAAACGGGACTAACACTCAAGACATTTATTAATATTAAAAACTGATACTACAAAACCGGGACAAAAGGCCCCCCTATATATAGTCCCGGTCAAGCCACAAACCGCGAAAGATATCCTTCGGTCAAGCCACAAACCGCGAAAGACATGAACTAGAGTTACATAATATGAGCATGAACTTCTTGGCATATGTCCTTCCTTATGATCGCTTCAGACGTAACCATGGAGCATCTTCTTTACTTAACAGAATGCTTGGGTCAGTTTTCACTGTGAAGGGCGGAATTTCATCAAACTTATTATAATCTTCTGACATGTCTGTCTTGTCCTCGATTCCCATGATGTTTCTTTTCCCTGAAAGAACTATGTGACGCTTTGGCTCATCATATGATGTATTCGTTTGCATATTTTTTCTTTTTTCGGTCTGGAGGACATGTCCTTCACATAGAAAACCTGAGACACATCATTGGCTAGGACAAATGGTTCATCTCTATAACCAAGATTGTTGAGATCCACTGTTGTCATTCCGTACAACTGGTCTATCTTTACCCCTTCCCCATTCAGGTTGTCCCATTTGCAGCGAAACAAAGGGACCTTAAAAGAGACTCCATAGTCTAGTTCCCATATCTCCTCTATGTAACCATAGTATGTGTCCTTTTGTCCATTCTCGTCTATTGCATCAAAGCGGACACCACTATTTTGGTTGGTGCTCTTTTTATCTTGGGCGATCGTGTAGAATGTATTCCCATTTATTTCGTACCCTTAGAAATTCAATACAGTAGAATATGGTGACGTGGCCAACAAGTATAGCTGATCTCCAACAGTGGTGTCATTCAAGAGATGTGTCCGCATCCAACCACCAAAAGACTTCATGTGTTCATCTGTAATCCATGATTCAGGCTTCCCCGGGTTTTTGGAGCGTACAATATTCTTGTGTTCCTCGATATACGGAGCTGCCAAGGTGGAATTATGTAGAACTGTGTAGTGTGCTTTAGTGAAAGAATCCCCGTCCCTACATATCATTGCTTTCTTTCCCAGCGTGCCTTTTCCACTTAGTCTTCCCTCATGTCGCGAGTCAGAAACACCAATCGGCTTAAGGTCATGAATAAAGTCAACACAAAACTCAACGACCTCCTCTGTTCCATATCCCTTGGAGATGCTTCCTTCTGATCTAGCACGAATATGAACATATTTCTTTAAGACTCCCATGAACCTCTCAAAGGGGAACATATTGTGCAGAAATACCGGACCGAGAATGGCAATCTCTTCCACTAGGTGAACCAGGATATGCATCATAATACTGAAGAAGGATGGTGGGAACACCAATTCAAAACTAACAAGACATTGTACCACATCCTTCTGTAACCTTGGAAGAATATCTGGATTGATTACCTTCTGAGATATTGCATTGAGGAATGCACACAGCTTCACAATGGGTACTCGAACATTTTCCGGTAGAATCCCCCTCAATGCAATCGGAAGCAACTGCGTCATAATCACGTGACAGTCATGAGACTTCAAGTTTTGGAACTTTTTCTCTGCCATATTTATTATCCCCTTTATATTAGATGAGAAGCCAGACGACACCTTGATACTGTAAAGGACTTCAAAAAAGATTTCCTTCTCTGCTTTGGTAAGAGCATAGCTGGCACGACTTAAGTGACGCCCTTTATCCGTCTTGTTCTGTGTATGCATGTTCTTTGGGTCTTTCATAATTTGTTGGTCCTCCCGTGCTTCTGGTGTATCTTTTGTCTTCCCATACACGCCTAGGAATCCTAGCAGGTTCACGCAAAGATTCTTCGTCACGTGCATCACGTTGATTGAAGAGCGGACACGCAGGACTTTCCAATATGGCAGCTCCCAAAATATAGATTTCTTCTTCCACATGGATGCGTGTCCTATAGCGACGTCGTTCGGAACTGATTGACCGCCGGGACCCTTTCCAAAGATTACTTCTGTGTCCTTGACCATACCAAATACATCATCACCAGGAAGGAGTTCAAGCTTCTTCCGGTGATCTGCCTCACCTTTGAAATGCTTGCCTTTCTTTCTTACGGGATGATTGGTCGGAAGAAATCGTCGATTCGCCAGGTACACAACCTTCTTGCATTTATGCAAATATGTACCTTCAATCTTATCTAAACAGTGTGTGCATGCCTTATATCCCTTGTTTGTCTTTCCTGAAAGGTTACTAAGAGCAGTCCAATCATTGATGGTTACGAAAAGCAACCCTCGTAGATCAAATGGCTCCTGTTTGTTCTCATCCCACGCACGTACACCTGGTTTATCCCACAGCTGTAAGAGTTCTTCAACTAATGGCCTAAGGTACACATCAATGTCGTTACCCGGTTGCTTCAGGCCTTGGATGAGCACTGGAATCATAATGAACTTACGCTTCATGCACAACCAAGGAGGCAGGTTGTAGATACATAGAGTCACGGGCCAGGTGCTGTGACTGCAGCTCTGCTCCCCAAAAGGATTCATGCCATCCGTACTTCGACCAAACCATAAGTTCCTTGCATCACCTGCAAAGTCTTCTCTCGATTTTTCTCCACTGTGACCCATCAACAGGGTGTCTCAACTTCCCGTCTTTCTTACGGTCTTCTTTGTGCCATCGCAACAACCTGGCATGCTCTTTGTTTCTGAACATGCGTTTCAACCTTGGTATTATAGGATAATACCACATAACCTTAGCAGGAACCATCTTCCGAAGGGGCTCTCCCTCAACATCACCAGGGTCATCTCGTCTGATCTTATACCGCAATGCATTGCATACCGGGCATTTATCTAAATTCTCATACTCCTTACCGCGATAGAGGATGCAGTCATTAATGCATGCATGTATCTTTTGCACATCTAATCCTAGAGTACAGAGAGTCTTCTTTTCTTCGTAGGTACTCTCGGGAAGTTCGTTATGTTTTGAAAACTTCGGCTTCATTATTTTCAGCATCTTTTCAAATGAGGAGTCAGTTAGACCACACTCTGCCTTCCATCGCAACAATTCCAGTGTGGTACCGAGCTTTGTGCTGCCATCTTCACAATTTGGGTACAAAAATTTCTTATGATCTTCTAACATGCCCTCTAACTTCAGCTTCTCATTTTCTATTTCACAGTCTCGCTTTGCATCAGAAATGACCCTACCAAGTTCATCAGCCGGCTCATCTGATGCCCGTCCTTCACCTCCTTCCTCTCCATTGTCTTCCATTGCAGTATCACTGTATTCAGGAAACATATGATGATAGCTGTTATCATCATCTTCTTCTTCACCATCTTCCATCATAACCCCTCTTTCCCCGTGCTTGGTCCAGCAATTATAGTTGGGCATGAAACCTTTCATAATCAGGTGGCCGCGAATGATTTTCGAGGAAGAGTACTCCTTGTTGTTCCGACATTGAACACATGGACAACGTATAAAACCATTCTCTTTGTTTGTCGTAGCCACATCGATAAATTTATCCACGCCTTTCATATACCCGGGTACACGCCGGTCACTGTACATCCATTCCCGACCGTTCATCTGCATCATATAAGTAAGTTTATCAAAAACAGGACATCATAAATAGTGAAATGACCAATTCACATCGACACATGCATTATATCAATGATAGAGAAAAGATAAGATTGCTAACCTCGATCGAGGGAAATAAAGAGGAGAAAGCTCAAGTGCGTCTCGGACACCTTCTATATTTTTGTTCTATGAGAAATTAAACGGGATCATTCACTCAAAAATTTTATCAAACACCTTGAATGCATGCATAGGGGAAAAAACTAGCACACCCCTCACACCTTCCACCATGAAAAAACAGAGTGGAGGCAGAGGGCTGGGGCGTTGCATTTATAGAGGACGGGAGCATACGTCCCGGTTTGTATCACAAACTGGGACTAAAGGTGTGTGCCACGCCACGTGGCTGACGCCCAACCTTTAGTCCCTGTTTACAAACCGGGACGCATGCCTCCGGGCCCCATGCCCGCTCGAACCAGGACGCGTGCCAGCATTAGGAGGCACGGACGGATAGCCTTTTTTCTACTAGTGATTAGTCCCGGTTTGTGGCGAAACCGGGACTAATACGGTTGGCGCGGACGAACGGATGACCTGTTTTCTACTAGTGTCTAGACTTCTCTACATGCTTAGTAATGAAAGACATGGATCAATTTCTCCAATATACTTGACTTAAGTTTGGCACGTGTGGCTGAAAAATTGGAAGTCACAAAGTGTGACAAAAGTTGGCTAAAACTCAACTTATGATAGTGGATCCTACAAATAATAAAGTGTGGCATCCCTAAAGTGTGCACTAGTGGAAAAATGGCCTATAGTCCCGGTCTATAAGGGCCTTTAGTCTCGATTTTGCACTCGGGACTGTGAAATCGGGACTAAAGGCCCCTATCTTTAGTCCCTGTTTATTACAACCCGGGACTAGAGGCCACCGCATGGCCCTTTTTTTGAAGTGGTGGGACGAATGATCTTTAGTCCCGGGCTTTAGTCCCGGGTCGTATGGCCCTGGACTAAAGATATTTTTTTTTCAATTTTTTTATTTTTTTTCAATTTTTTTTCAATTTTTTCTTAAACTTTTGAATTGTTTGACTCGTAATCCTCTCATTTGGAACATTTTTAGTACTAAGTATGTTTTATCTTAGGTCAAATTACAATTGTGGTCAAACTTCTCATTCGGTCATCCATCCTAGCACTACTCCACCCTCAGCACGCTTAACTTCTCTGTTCCATCAGATGTCCTTGCGCGAAGCCCATTTATACCTTGTTGTCAACACTATCATATCAATCCTATTAACCCATATCAATATGCCATACATCTTTATTTTTTGAAATTACAAACAAATATTTTAGTAAACAACAATAAATAAGTGATAATAATATATTAATCAAATGAAAGTAAAAAACTAAATAAAATAATATTTTATTCATTTTTTGCTATTTATTCATTTAATATGGCATTAATAATATCTTTAAATCTGTAAATCGAAATTCGACAAATAATATATCCATAATTATCAGAAAAATGTGAGGAATCCAAATATAGAATAAATAAAATTGCAAAAAAATTCATTTTTTAAATAACTTTTTTCCTTTTCGAATTTTAAAAATCTAAAATAATCCATAACGGCCATTGAAATCAAACTCACAATTTTTTTCTGCATATTTTGATAGGTTGTACATTTTTTTCCGACATCGTACGCAAAAATAATAGTCATTTTAAGTTTTTCTGCCGCGGCCCGCACCCTTTAGTCCCGGGCCGTATTATGACCCGGGACTAAAGGGTATTGCCCGTGCCCGAACCCCTTTAGTCCCGGGCCATATCACAACCCGAGACTAAAGGTCCATAACAACCCTGGACTAAAGTTTCCTCGGGCTTCCAGCCACCAAAAATGGTATGAACCAGGACTAGTGCTCATACTAGTCCCGATCCGTAACAAATCGAGACTAGTGTTGGACTCTGGACCGAACCGAAGACCCTTTTTCTACTAGTGGTGACAAGAACCAAATATATATCAAGTTGCTAAACTTTGGCTCAACAAACTAGGGCTAGGAACATAACGCTCCAGTTATGAACTTATGATAGAGAAAAAATAGGCGCACTATAGCGTGCATATCATCGTTCGTAGTACTACTCAAGGTCAGCCCAACAAAAGTACGTACAAAACACTTTGCCATCATGCCACATCAGTTCCCCCACTATGGTATAGTCGACAACAAGACAAGGTCAGGCCATCCCAAAACGAGGGACATGCGGCGCATCCAAGCGTGTCTCTTCCTCTAATCATATAGATTTGCTTAGTTTTGTCAATAGAAGAAGAGAAAACATTTTGTTTTTACAAAGTCATCTTTAGCTCATGTTTTAAAAAGTCAGAACATTTAAGAATACAAGACATATCATTTTGGGAAATAGTTTTGGTAAACCTTTGAGAAGATAAAGAAGTATCCTGATTACAACACAAACACAAACAAAAGCAGATCAATCAACAAGCAACTACTACACCACCAAGTAAGAAAAAGTTTTTGTTTCCCTAATTTTTGCACTTTGGACACATAGATCAAGGTTACTAAAAGTGGGTGTTACACGACATGGCACACGGCGCCCCATATTGACAAATCTAAGGAAATAACTGAGGCGCCGACGGCCGGCTGGCTACGCCGACGACCAAATGTCGGGCCGTCGGTGTAGCTACCTTTCTGGCCAGCTGACCAGCCTGACCGTCGGCGTAGGAACAGCCGTCGGCGTAGATGATGGTGCCGAGGGTAGCCGTCGGCGTAGCGTGGCCGTCGGCGTAGTAGAGAGGGCTGTGCCGACGGTGGCCCTCGGCGTAGGTACAGACCTCGGCGTAGCCCCAGTTTAGACACGGCGATGGAAACGGCGTTAGGCAGACAGGCTGTGCCGACGGCCTGGCCGTCGGCACATCTCTTTGAAAAATTTTATTTGGTATGTGCCGACGGCTAGGCCGTCAGCGTAGGCCTCCCGATTTTTTTCCTTTTAACTCATTATTTTTAAAAAAAATCATAACTAAATCATTCTAATTCAGAAAAATACAAATAATATATCAAAATTTGCAGAAAAATAAAATCTATCTATCTACGCTCAAATATTACACATTTATAAAAAAATTAAGTGAAACATAAAACATTATATATAGTTTAAAACGGGCATCATAAATTCAAAAACGATCCAAACAATGTGAAACCTTCGCGTGGTGTTATATTATGTGACATATTTAGAAGGAAACATAGCAAACTTGGTATATTGATTATGTCTCAAAAAACCTTCACAAAATGACCTATCTCGTTCAAGGTTTCTAGGCTTTCGGGTCAAATGACCAATGTTATGGCTAGAATGAAGGCATAGTTTGTTATAATGTGTCCATATTGTGCATATGTGTGCATCATGGGATGGCGAACAATGTTTCAGGAGGAAGTTTTCCTTCTCGTCGCATCAAAAAACCGTTTTCCATTTACCGAGTGCAAGAAACGGACAGTTTTGTGAAGCAACCACCAAATGGCTAATTTAAAATACTACCGTCATATTTAAAAAAAATACTAGACCACCTTACATGGATAATGTTATAACAGGGGGATCTCAAACATTTCCTTCTATCCCTGGTGAAAAAGACAAATTCATGCCGAATCGGTAGGAAGTGGGTCAGATATGAACTATAGGTACATGATCGGATGCTCATGATTTTTTACAAAAATCATTTTTAGATTCAAAATATGTTGTTTCATCATAGATCCACTTCAAGTTTAGCGAGTCTCAGCCCCAAGCTAAGAATCTTCATGCCCGCCCTTCGACAAAGTTTAACGATAGTTTAAAACGGGCATCATAAATTCAAAAACGATCCAAACAACGTGAAACCTTCGCGTGGTGTCATATTATGTGACATAGTTAGAAGGAAAAATATCAAACTTGGTATATTGATTATGTCTCAAAAAAACATTCACAAAATAACTTATCTCGTTCGAGGTTTCTTGGCTTTCGGGTCAAATGACCAATGTTATGGCTAGAATGAAGGCATAGTTTGTGATAATATGTTCATATTGTGCATATGTGTGCATCATGGGATGGTGAACAATATTTTATGAGGGAGTTTTTCTTTTTGTCGCACCAAAAAGCCGTTTTCCATTTACCGAGTGCAAAAAACTGACGGTTTTGTGAAGCAACCACCAAATGGCTAATTCAAAATACTACCGTCATATTTTTCAAAAATACTAGACCACTTTACACTGATAATTTCATAACACGAAGATCTCAAACATTTTCGTCTATCCCAGGTAAAAAGACAAATTCCTTCCGAATCGGTAGGAAGTGGGTCAGATATGAACTATAGGTACATGATCGGATGCTCATGATTTTTTTAAAAAAACATTTTTAGGTTCAAAATATGTTTTTTCTTCATATATCCACTTCAAGTTTAGATAGTCTCAACCCCGAGCTAAGAATCTTCATGCCCGCCCTTCAACAAAGTTTAACGATAGTTTAAAACGGACATCATAAATTCAAATATGATCCAAACAACGTGAAACCTTCGCGTGGTGTCATATTATGTGACATAGTTAGAAGGAAAAATATCAAACTTGGTATATTGATTATGTCTCAAAAAACCTTCACAAAATGACCTATCTCGTTCGAGGTTTCTTGGCTTTCGGGTCAAATGACCAATGTTATGGCTAGAATGAAGGCATAGTTTGTGATAATGTGTCCATATTGTGCATAAGTGTGCATCATGGGATGGCGAACAATGTTTCAGGAGAAAGTTTTCCTTTTCGTCGCACCAAAAATATGTTTTCCATTTTCCAAGTGCAAAAAATGGACGGTTTTGTGAACCAACCACCAAATGGCTAATTCAAAATACTACCGTCACATTTTTCAAAAATACTAGACCACCTTACATGGATAATTTCATAACACGGGGATCTCAAACATTTCCGTCTATCCCTGGTAAAAAAGACAAATTCCTGCCAAATCGGTAGGAAGTGGGTTAGATATGAACTACAGGTACATGATCGGATGCTCATGATTTTTTACAAAAACCATTTTTAGGTTCAAAATATATTGTTTCATCGTAGATCCAGTTCAAGTTTAGCGAGTCTCAGCCCCGAGCTAAGAATCTTTATGCGTGCCGTTTTAAACGGGCAAATGAAATTATGATAAAAATCATAGCATATTTTGTGATAAGTTGAAATTGATATCATATTTGGATTCCTCTCATTTTTCTAATCAATTTAGACATATTATTTGCCGAATTCCGATTTACAGATTTAAAGATATTAATTATTCCATATTAAATAAAAATACAAAAAAATCATTATATTTTTATTTGAATTCAATAATATTTTTACTTATTCATTGTTGTTTACTTAAATAATTGCTTGCAATTTCAAAAAATACAACCATGTGACAAGATGATATAAGAGTTAATAGGAATCATATCATAGTATTGACAACAATGAATAAATTGCTTTGCGGGAAGAGATTCTGAAGGAACGAGAAAGTTAAGCGTGCTAGAGCTAGAGTAGTGCTAGGATGGATGACCGAACGAGAACTTTGACTAAAACTGCAATTTAATCAATTATTAACTATAAATAGTATTAAAATGATTAAAGTGGGAGATTAAGGAGTCAAACAATTCAAATATTAAAAAAAAAATTAGGCTATGCCGACGGCCAGGCCGTCAACGTAGCTCCATTCCTGTGACGATGGCCCGGCCGTCGGCGTAGCTCCAGGCTAGACCTATCAAAGACAGCCGTTGACTGACACGCAGGACCCACTGAAAGACGCTATGCCGAGGAAGGAAGACTGTGCCAACGGCCACGAAGCTGTGCCGACGAGTACGTACGTTGAGGGGGCTACGCCGACGGCCACCGTGGGCACAGCCTGTGCCGACGGTAATTTTGCGCTGTGCCGACGGCAGCCGGCCGTCGGCGTAGCAAATCTTTCCTGTAGTGATACCTGGTGAACCATGTCAGGCTGACATGGGAGCCTACCTTCTAGGCCCGGACACGACACATGCGCCAAATGGGTCGACCTGCGACACGAGACCTGCACCAAACCGGCAGGCCCGCAGCACGCGAGCCCGTAGTTGTTTCTCACAAGACTATCAAAAGAACCTTCAATAAGGGTCAAACTCCTAATATGCAACACCAATATTTCGGTATTTTGGTGGTAAAGTAGAGGACGAGAAAGGAGAAGGACCTGCACCAAACCGGCAGGCCCGCGGCACGCCAGCCGTAGTTGTTTCTCGCATGACTATCAAAAGAACCTTCAATAAGGGTCAAACTCCTAATGCAACACCAATATTTCGGTGGTTTGGTGGTAATAAAGTAGAGGAAGAGAAAGGAGAAGGTTGCTGGTTCAAAACCCCGCGGCACGACCCCGCTCCTTTGCTTACGGGCACATCATGCTACAGGTCGGGACAGGCATGTACCGTGCCATGGGTCGATCTGATACGGCCCGTTTAGCATGAGATTACCGGAATTTCCAAATATATGTGCAAAAAGGGGTGGTGTGGGACTTGAGAACACGCGATCTACAGCTACTAATCGCTCTAGCTGACCAACTAACCAACATAGAGTAGCTGACATAGTACCGATTCAGCGCATACTGAAGGTTAAATTGACGGCCAATGGAAACCACTAACGAGCCGGCATCCTTCACGTGCTGCGGGCCAGTCCGTCAGGCATCAGTGCCACGCCCCGGCCTCGAGGCCAGCCCCCCATGTCGGCCTGGCACGGCACGCGAGATAGGCAGGCCACGACGGGCCGTGTCAGGCGTATGCCCAAACCTGGCCAATGGGTCGTGCCTAGGGCGGGCTGGCCCGCGACACGCGTATTTGGCCTGACCCGAACCCGGCATGACACGTGGCTTGACGGGCCAGTGCCGGCCCGCCAGGCACACGGACGACCGGCCACTAGGAGGGAGCGGGGGGATTGGGGAGCGGGGTGGGGCGGGAGGGCGCGAGATTTTGAATTTGGTAGGGACTAGGTGTCGGGAGGATTACCCCCAGGTAGGCTAATCGGATAAGATTCAGGGGCATTGTAACTGCCAGCCGGCTGATCCCAGCCGGATGTAAAAACTCAAGAGAAGGTTAAAGAGAAGGCCAGACGCAGAGCAAACCAGCAAACCAATCATCCGGATAAGAAACATCTCTACAGGCATCCATCCAGCTAGAACATGCCAGCCGGATAGAGCAAGACAGACAAGACGGTCAGCCGGCCAGGACAACCTAGCCGGATAATCAAGCCAGACGGACAAGGAAGACAGCCGGCTAGGAGGACCTAGCCGGATAGCCAGGACAGACGGAGTACAGGATGACGTGGGGCACAGTACGCGGTACGCCCAGGACTGCAGACACGACAGGGAGAAGACCCGGACACCCGGCCCATAGCGTGGACTTTTCCGATGACGGCTGTAATAGTGTTCAGTAGGTGGTAATGTGCTCAACTACCCGCGTGGCAGCCACTGTAGCTCGCGTATGCGGCATGGCTATCACTATGGGTACACGCCCGCCATGCCAGATACTGTAGATGACATAGCCGTTTGGGGCCCGCCTGTGGGACCCGCCTATCGGCCAGGTCGTTGCCCATGCCGCCTCGGCCTATATAAGGGGTGGCAGGGGCAATGTAGCAAGGGTTGGTCTCTCATCTTCTAGCTAGGCACATCGATACAGCTCAAGGAGCCTTTGTAGTTCTTGGTGTTCATCGAGATAGTCAGGTAGGCAGGAGTAGGGGTGTTACCTCACCACGAGGGCCCCGAACCTGGGTACTTCTTGTGTCCCCGACGCATGATTGTGCCCAATCCCGCATGTGGGCGATGTTGCTCGCTTCGCTGCTCGCTCTCACACCTCTATCTAGCCTGCTCAGGCACTGCCGTTTCCACACCGATGACAGTTGGCCCACTGTGGGGCCAAGATGGCGGCGACAGGAGTCACGTTCCGCACGGGACCCTGCACTTCATTCGGTGAGCGCGTGGCATCTGGCCTCGTGCACACTTTGGGCAAGTTCGACTGCGTCATCGACAACTCCCGCTGCTTCGTCGGTTCCAGCTTTTTGGAAGGCGGCTCCGTTCTGTTGTTCGGCGAGATCGTCTCCTTCGCCGAGTCACTGCCCTCAGCCAGCAGCGCACTCATCATGCCTCGCAACATGGAAGTGATGGTGGTTGGCTCAGGCCACAACCGTCGACCCGCCCACGAGCGCACCAGGGACGTAGCCGGCATGTCCACTCCTTTGCATAGAAAGGGCGTAGTGGAGGAAGTTGTCGAGGAGCTCCTCGCTCCGGTTGACCTGGGAGAGGATCCGGAGGAGGCGGCCACAAAAATCGAGGCGGCACGAGAACGCTTGCTTCACCAGGCTCAGGGCCTGGCATCCACCAAATACCATATGGAGAGCAACATGCGTGAGTACCACCACGCCCACGGCCTCACCCCGGCTAACCAATATCCTAGCCGACTGGGATCCATGCAGCACCGCGGGGGAGAGCTGGGGGCTCGCTTCGAGCAATATGTCGATACAGGGCCTCACATGTACTTACGGTCACCAGTGTACGACACCGCGGTGAAGAATGTCCGAGCGGCGCGAGATGTCGCAGAGGAGCTACCCCACCTAGAGGGGGAGGAAAGGATCAGCACCTGCTGCGAGTGGCTGATGAGCATGCTGAGGCCGCTCGGGTCGCGTACGAGGCAGGAGACGGCTCCGAAAGGAACCATCCGGCTAGAGGCGGCCGGGGCGGCCCTCGCCAGATCGAGCACTCCATGTCTCCGGGCCAACCTCACGCGCGCATGCGTTCCAAGCGTCGCCAATCTGGCAGCAGCCAACCCCCAGCGACCAAGGCGCCAGGAGTCACCCACCGACTGTGGCACCACCATCACATCTGGCTGATCAGGGCCACCCTCCACCCCTCCCCCATCCCGCCACACTGGCCGGGTGGGAGCGCCCAATCTGGTTGAGCCGGACGCGCGTGATAGAATCGACCTCCTGGCGCAAGCCCGCATCACAGAGGAGGAAGATGTAACCGGATCGGTCTGCATCAGGCCACGCATCCGGAAGGAATCGTTCCCCTACAAGTTCTCCTGCCATGGGACACCCCCAAGTACGACAGCAGCATGAAGCCGGAGGACTGGCTGACCGACTACGCCACGGCAGTCAAACTCGCCCACGGCAACAAGCATGTGGAGGTATGCTACGTGCCTCTCATGTTGACCGGTTCGGCTAGCACCTGGCTCAACAACCTCGTGCCCAACAGCATCGACGCTTGGCCCGACTTCGAGAAGGTCTTCATCCGGAACTTCAATGGCACCTACAAGCTTCCGGGTAGACCTCGTGATCTCTCTCTCTGTGCGTCCAAGGAGACCGCGAGTCGGATTGCGAGTACCTCGCCCGCTGGACCGAGCTGCGCAACTCCTGTGAAGGGGTGGTGGAGAACCAAGCAATTGGTTTCTTCATCGAAGGGTGTCGAGAGGGCACAATGCTACACCACCGACTGCTGTGCGACGATCCCAAGACCATGGCGGAGCTGATGAATGTCATCGGCCAGTACGCCACTACGGATGCGACAATGAATAAGCCCCTCCGGGTGAATGCGGAAGGCAGGCCGGTACTCACCGAGCCGACTCGAGAAAAGCAAGGCGGGCAAGGTGGAGACGTCGGATCGTCCAGGCGGCCTGGTGGCGACAACCGCTACTAGGGCAAGCGCCCGGTTGAGCAGCAAAGCCCTCGATATCACTAGAGGAAAGTCAATGTGGTGCAAGGCGCACCAGCTAGAAATGACAAGAGGCAGAGGAACACCTTCACCTTCGAGCAGATGTTTGATGGGTCGTGCAAGTACCACAGCGGCGCCTTCAAGCCGGCTATGCACACCACTCGGTAGTGCAGCTGGACCCGGTAGATCAAGGAGCAGGCTGGCTTTCCCCGTCTCCCCCACCTCCTCCTGGCGGACCCCCACCATCGGCTAGGTCAGCCCGGAACAACAACAATAGGGCCTACCTATAGCAGCACAAGAACTACCACATCTTCGAGACCAAGCCGACTGACAGTTGTAGCCGGAAGCAGCGTGCTGTGGAGGTGAACGCTGACATTCCTCCGGTTCCCCAGCACCTCAACTGGTCCGAGACTCCCATCACCTAGAGCCAGGAGGACCAGCCGGATCTGCTCCCGAATCCTGGGGCTACGCGATGGTGCTAGACCCTCTCCCCATCTCGACGTACGCACCTACCTATTATCCCGCGTACTGGTGGACGGTGGGAGCAGTCTCAATCTTCTCTACCGGTCCTCCATGGAGAAGCTGGGCATCCGGGAGCGTGACCTATAGCCCTCGAGCACCGTGTTCCATGGCGTTGTGCAAAATCCGACTGGAGGTCATTTTCGGCTCAGAGGAGAACTTCCGGGGTGAGCCGATCTGGTTCGAGGTGGTGAACCTCGCCAGCACCTACCATGCTCTTCTGGGGCGCCCTGCCCTCGCAAAGTTCATGGCGGTCCCCCATTATGCATACCTCAAAACAAAGTTTCCGGGGCCGAATGGTGTGATCACCGTGTCCGACTGCTATAGGTGGTCCATGGCATGCATGACAGAGGGCGCGAAGATAGCCGAGTCTCTTCTCATCACCGAAGAGAAGCGCGAGATGATGTGCAACGTTGCAATGCTGCAGCAGGAGGTGCCGGCTGGCCTGAAGTCGGCTGGGGACATGGAGTTCCAGCAGTCCAAGGAGACCAGGCAGATCCCGCTCGACCTGGCTGATCCCTCCAAGTGCATCACCATCGGTGCCGTCTTGGACAGCAAATAGGATAGCGCGCTCGTCGACTTCCTCCGTAAGAATCGGGACATCTTCGCATGGTCCCCCAAGGACATGCCGGGTGTGCCGAGGGAGTTCGCTGAGCACTTGCTTCATGTGCGGCCGGATGCCAAGCCGATCAAGCAACCCCTCCATCGCTTCACGGAGGACAAGAGGAAGGTCATCGGCAATGAGATCGCCCGACTACTTACTGCCGGTTTCATCATGGAGGTGTATCACCTGGACTGGCTGACCAACACAGTCATGGTGTTGAAGAAGAACAAGACCTAGTGCATGTGTATCGACTACACCAGCCTAAACAAGGCCTGCCCAAAAGACCCTTTCGATTTTCCCCATATTGATCAAGTCATTGACTCTACGGTCGGCTGTGATATGCTCTCCTTCCTCAATTGTTATTCCGGTTACAATCAGATCTAGCTAAATCCGGCTGATCAGTTGAAAACATCATTCATCACCCCGTATGGGGCTTACTGCTATGTAACCATGCCATTCGGCCTAAAGAATGCAGGTGTTACCTATCAGCGTTGCATGCAGAAATGCTTGCACTCGCAGATTGGCTAGAATGTGCACGCTTACATGGACGATGTCGTCATGAAGACGAAGAAGAAGCAGACCCTGCTGGAAGATCTGGACGAGACGTTTGCGAATCTCCATCGGTACCAGATGAAGCTGAATCCGTAGAAGTGCGTGTTCGGCGTGCCAGCCGGACAACTCCTCGGTTTCCTCGTGTCACACCGAGGGATCGAGTCCAATCCGGAGAAGATCGCGGTCATCGAGAGGATGCAGCCGCCTAAGAGCCTGCTCAGCGTCCAGAAGTTCACCGGATGACTGGCCTTCCTCAGCCGATTCATCAGCCGGCTTGGGGAGAATGCACTTCCGGTGTACCAGTTGATGAAGAAGACGGACAAGTTCACCTAGACTACGCAGGCGGATGCCGCATTCCAAGACCTCAAGCGCATGCTATCCATAGCACCAGTTCTCGCCACACCGGCTGAGAAGGAGCCGATGTTGCTCTATATAGCCACCACCGACCAGGTCTTCATCGTCGTCCTATCGGTGGAGCGTCACGAGGAAGGCAAGGCCTAGCCGGTTCAGCGACCTGTCTACTACCTCAGCGAGGTGCTCTCCCTCTCCAAGCAGAACTACCCCCACTACCAGAATATGTGCTATGGTGTCTACTTGGCCTGCAAGAAACTCAAGCACTACTTCTAGGAGCATCCTCTCATGGTGGTGTCCACCGCGCCATTGGGGGAGATCTTCAGGAACAAGGATGCCATGGGCCAGGTAGCCAAGTGGGGCATCGAGTTGGCCGCCTACTGCATCTGGTACGAGCCAAGAATCACCATCCACTCTCAGGCAGTGGCGGATTTCTTCGCCGACTGGGCGGAGAACCAGTACCTGCCACCAGTTCCTGACTCCAACTACTAGAAGCTGCACTTTGACGGCTCGAAGATGCACGGGGCTTGGGAGCCAGCATCGTGCTCACCTCGCCCAAGGGAGACCGTCTGGAGTACGTACTGTAGATCCACTTCACCACCTCGAAAAATGTCGCCGAGTACGAAGCTCTGGCACACGGGCTCCGGCTTACAAAGTACATCGGCATTCGCCGGATCCTCTGCTTCGGGGATTTGGATCTGGTGGTACAACAAGTATCCGGAATGGTACGCCCGGGACGCCAACATGGCCCTGTACCGGTTCCACATCTAGTTGCTTAGTGCCGGCTTCTAGGGATGTGAGTTCCACCACGTCCCATGTGCCAACAACGAGGCGGCCGACGCACTCGTGTGAGTCGGATCCACCAGATCGTCCATCCCACCCGGAGTTTCCTTGGAGCACCTCCGCAAGCCCAGCATCACCCCTCTCCGGAATCTGAGTCCATCATCTGGCTAGCAGACCTGGGGGCTACCGGCTCGAAAGAGCCGGGACCTGCTGCTGTGCCTCCCGGCTCGAAAGACCCGGGGGATGCCTCGTCGTCAAGCAAGGCATCGCCGGGTAAGCCAAAGGGCTCGGCGGCTGCCGACTCGGGCATGCCACCCGGCCGACCCCCGGATGAGCTCCAGATCATGCCAGCCATTGTCCTCACCATCCGGGAAGTTCCATCCTAGGCCTAGCCCTTCATGAACTACCTCCTCAATGACAAGCTTCCGGCTGATGAGGTGGAGTCAAGGCAAATCTGGCGCCACATGCACACATACACCATCATCAACAAGGTGTTGTACAAGGGCAGCACCGTAGGCATCTTTCAACGGTGCGTTGACATGGAAACCGGCTATCGGCTGCTGAAGGAGATCCACCAGGGAGAATGCGGCCACCACGCCTCTTCTCATGTCCTGGTAGCGAAGGTAATGCGCCGCGGCTTCTACTAGCCCACCACCTCGGAGGATGCAGATTAGTTGGTTCGCGCATGCAATGGGTGCCAATGGTTCGACCGGCTAAGGCACATGCCAGCTTTAGTGCTCAAGACCATACCGATCATGTGGCCCTTTCCTGTTTGGGGGCTGGACATGGTCAGCCCCTTCAAGCGAGCCCAGGCTGGCATGACCCACCTGCTGGTGGCGGTGGACAAGTTCACTAAGTGGATCGAGGCGAAGCCGATCCCTCTTTTACGATTTTCCTTGATGAGTTCACAAAGGCACGAATGAATGTATCCATGGAGGTCATTTCGTTAGAGCCCACTTAAGCATTATTTCTTTTATTTCTTGCTTTCTGGACGGTGCCACGGTCGTCGCCTTCTTCCAGGACATCATCATGCGGTTCGGGTACCCCCACAGCATCATCATCGACAATGGCACGAACTTCACCAAGGGAGCCTTCGCCCGGTTCTGCCACAAGGGGATCTGACTAGAACTCGCGTCTGTCATGCACCTGCAGTCCAACGGGCAGGTGGAGAGGGCAAACGGCTTGGTGCTATCCGGAATCAATCCCCGGCTAATCGAGCCACTTGAGCGCTCTCCTGGATAATGGATCGAAGAACTCCCGGCCGTGCTGTGGAGCCTGCGCACTACCCCGAATCGCTCAACCGGCTTCACCCCGTTCTTCCTCACCTACGGCTCGGAAGTGGTCCTCGCAGCGGACATCGAGTTCGAATCACCCCGCAAGCTCCTCTACACAGAGAAGGAGAACTAGGAGGCGATGGAGGACAGCATGGACCTCCTCGAGGAGGCCCACGAGCTGGCCTTGTCCAGGTCGGCTATATACCAACAAGGGCTGCGCCGGTATCACTCGAGCCGGATCCGGCATGTCGCGTTCCGCGAAGGCGACCTAGTGCTCAAGACACGAAGGGCATGCACAAGTTGTCTCCTCCATGGGAGGGCCCCTTCATCATCAGCAAGGCCCTGCACAACAACTCCTACTACCTCATCGACGCGCAGCAGCCGCGCAAGAACAAAATGGCCAAGTCGGACAAGGAAACGGAGCGGCCATGGAATGTAGACCTGCTCCGCCCATTTTACACTTAGTCAAAAACCAGTGTATGTATCCAAAACCCTGAATGAATGAATGATGTGGAACCCCAACTGACTCTCGGAGGATCCTTGCCAGATATTTGGTTGTTGTTCTTTTCCGATTAATCCCGCAATATTTTTTCGTCTTCTGTCGACCCCTAATCGCGGGGGCTCGCCGGTTGGCCCAACCTGCTAATTCTATAAACCGACTGAGTAGTGTGCGATGATGTCGGAGGCCCACTCTTTGTCTCAGCTACAGACTGCAACCCGGTTGTATGACTAGCAAGAGCAAAAGCCCGAGGCATCCCACATGAAAAACGGCGACATATGCGACAGATCGGACATTCCGGTCATGTGCCTAGTTGGTATTTTCCGGCTGCTAAGCCTCTAGTACTATGCGCAATGTATTGTCAGCTCCCTTCAGTTCCGGCTCCAGACCGCAACCCGGCTACCTGACAAGGGCATAGTGTAAACAGCAGAGCGCACCGGAAAGTGACTAAGTGTTCAGAAAAGCATGAGCTAGTTTTTGAAAAATTGAAAAATGCTAGTCGGACGATGGCAGATGAATCGCACAAGTATACTGATAAAAAAACGTTTGTGTGTGTTTTATTTTGCATGACCGCACCGAGTTGGATCTCAAGGGAAGATAAGATTCGAAGCACCTACCTGCGATAGCTACTCCGAATCTTGGGGGCTACACCTAGTGGGTGCACTGTCATGCCCCCATTGGAAGTATGTAGCTCCTGGCCAGAAGATGTTCCAGCCGGTCGGGGAAAGACGAAGCTGTAGGGTTCGCAACATAGAAAACAAAAAATTTCCTACGATGGGAACAACTATGTACCAAGATCTATCTACTAGATACAAACAACGGGCGGATGTATATCCGTAAAGAACATACCCTTGAAGACCGACAAAGCTTAACGAGTCCAAACTCGTGGTTGATGTAGACGATCTCTTGCCGATCTCAAGATCGAGAGGAAGTCCTAGCGCCGCAAAACAGCAGCGCATCCGTGCTCGCACACAATGTCGAGGCACCGAGCAACCTCCGCCTCCTCGCTCCAGCGATGCAGCGGAAGCACAACTCTTTCTTGCCGAATAGCCACCGGGAGCATGTATCTCGCTAGTCCGAAATCATGGGGGATAAATTCTAGAGGGGGAGAGAGATCCTTCACGAGGAGGTGTGAGTGAGAGAGAGGGAGGGGGGCTCCTTTTATAGGGAGAGGGGGGCACCCAAGGGGCCATGCGCCCAGCCATGGGGCTGCCCCCACCTCTTCCACATTCATGTGGGTGGACACTCCACTCACTCAAATGCCTTTCAATTCCCTCCACTCAAAACCCACTCAAATTCCCATTAAATTTCCACCAAATTTAATGCAAACTCTCATTAAATAAAACTCCTTTTATTTATTCAGAATTTTGTCAATTACTTTAATGACAAACATTCACATATAACCCCTTGCTAGTATTTCATTTCACATGCAGAAACACTTTCTGCAATTTCACCCGAAAACCCGTTTCGGTATCTAGTGAAATAAATTCCTGTGCTTGTTATTCTTTTCGGCATGAAACTTTTGCTCCAAATGGATGTCGGTGTCTCTTAAGTGTGTCCCCCTACGGTTCGTGAATAATGCGGACATGATCGAGACCCCTCTTGGATCAATAATCAGAAGCGGGATCTGGAGACCCATACTGACTCCCACACATTCAACGATGACTTTCTTGTGATCATCGAAACCTTTTATGCTAGTATCTTAATCCTTTTGTTTCGCGATATATTACATGTCTGAGATTCGATCATCGGTATCTCCATACCTAGTTTGATCTCGTTACTGACATGCACTCTTTTCTCGTTCCCGTGATATAACATTCTAGTGATCAAATCACTTGCTTGCAAGCTAACCAATGTGATATCACCGAGAGGGCCCAGAGTATATCTATCCGTCATCTGGATGAACAAATTCCACTCTCGATCCATGGGCCTCAACATAACACTTTATTAGTTCTGAATCCATCTTTATAATCACCCTGTTACGGTGTGACTTTTGATGTTATCAAGAAACTCTTCCGGTGTTAGTGATTGACATGATCTCATGGTCTAAGGATTAGGATCACTTCGTAAGTTGTTATAGCAATATAAACTCAATGACTTTGATCGTAATGCTATACTTCGGATGAATGTTCATCACATCATTACACTAATGTTGTGACCTCGTTATTAACAACATCCAATGTCCATGATCAGGAAATCTTGATCATCTTGTTAATCAACGAGCTAGTTTACAAGAGAGGCATAACTAGGAACTTCCTTTTGTTTATTAAACACACATGTATTAACATTTCCGTATTAATACAATTATAGCATGTAAAATAAACATTTATCATAAACAAGGAATAAGATAATAACCACTTTATTATTGCCTCTCGGGCATATTCCCTTCAATCTCCCACTTGCACTAGAGACAATAATCTAGTTTGAAAACTTTGCGTATTGAACACCTATGGCTTTCTGGTGTTCCATATACGCAATTGCAAGTGGTTAACATAATCTACGGATCTGACGCTTCAGGTCCGTGTGTATTTGCATGTCTTTGCGTCTTCACGCATCACTCATTCTCCAATGAGATGGCATTGTATAAATTTGGTCTTTTGGTGAGACCTTTACTTCCTTGGGGTTAAATCATGTCAATACTATTGTCATACAATATATCTTTAGTGTTAGCCTGTTGTGAACCACACCTTAGTTTGATAACAAACTACTTGACACAAATGCCCTCCTTTGCGGATACTATAATAGTCATATACTTAGCCTTTTGTTGTAGTATTCGTCACAATGTCTTAACTTTGGAACTCTTCCAAATCCATCATGGAATCTCCTTTCCATTACATTGTGCCACCCATGGTTTAAATTGAGATAAACTTAATTTGTATTTTGTGACAAACCTAGTATCAATGTAACGCTTTACAATGAACTATTTGTAATTGTTTGTCACCTCTACACAAATATATTCTTAGTTCTTTCAAAAAGATCATAAGAATATCCTCACTATCGTCCAATGATCATTTTATGATTCATTCTGGTATATGCTCATAACACTTAGAGCATAGGACATATCTGGATGTGTACATATCATGGTATGATTGATCAAAACATTCTCGTGATTTCACTCATCAAGTGTCAAAGCACTTGAATCTTGTTTCACTTATCAAGTGCCAATACACTTGAATCTTGATTCAATTCTTTTCCATGCGACAAGAACCGTTTCTTGTTGTTTCTATATTGAAGTCCTTCAATATCTCATATATGTACGTTTGGCATAACCATATTAGCATCACAGTCTATCCACTATAGACATTCATGCTAAATATTCGGGTTTTGCCTAAGTCTTTCATCAAAATGAAATTCTTAACCTTTGTCAATAAAAATTACATCATTTATAATCAACAAGATGTCCTCCACATAATATATTAGAAATATGTCTCAGTGCTCCGACTTAATTTCTTGCAAATGCAAGCATCTTCATCGTCTCCTGATGAAAACTCCTTTTCATCACGGTGAAGATTCCAACTCCGTGATGCTTAGTTCAACCATTGAAGTTTGCATGCCCTTTTTGGCATCCTTTGAATTAACAAAACCTTTTGGATCGTGTCATGTACACGTCCTAGGTAACCATTCTATTAGAAGAACTTTGTTTTGTTTATTCATCTACCATATAACAAATTATATGTAGTGGTTGCTACTTTAATCCGTCCAGACTAAATATCGCTATGAAAGATCAAATCTTGTCATAGTCAACTCCTTGAACATTATCGTAAAATATTTTACGACATGTCGACTATTTCATAGATGTGAAACATCCATGTCTGTTTCTTTATAGATCCAAATACGACTGATAGGTTTTTACACCTTTCTGGAGGGTCTTCCAAGTTCAAAACTTGATTTCTCGTGTATGGAACTATCACGGATTTTATGGCTTCAAGCCATTTGACGGAGTCAGGGCCCATCATCGGTTCTTTGCATATAGTCGGTTCATCATTGTCAAACAATAATGATTTACTCTCAAATCTTAGCATTTGATTGTTTAACCGACCGACTTGGTTCAATAAGAACTTAGATCTCCGTGACCACAACCTTTGAGGCACATAAGCTATGAGCATTATGGCAGCCTCCAGAACGATTTTCGGCGATGTGCAACTCAGCACATTTAGCTAAGGTTCGTTAACCTTATCAAAGTTCTATTGTCCTCCCACTTAACTTTTGCGAAAAATTCCTTTTTCAAGAAACTTCACATTTCAAGCGACAAAACCTTTTATCCTTGGTGTTATGGAGGAATACCCAATTGTTATTCGAAATAACCTACAAAGACATGCTTATCTGACTTCGGTTGTAAACAACTTACTTATGTTTAGCATACCAAAATTTAAGAAATGACAACTTGGGTTTTACCCCAAACCATAACTCATATGGTGTCATTTAAACGTATCAAGATGGAGCTCTTTTCAGTGTAAAAGTGGTAGTCTCTAAAGCTTTAATCTTTTAAAACATAATGGCAGTTTTATAAATAACACCTTTGATCCAACCATGTCACACAAGGTTTCATTACAAATCTCAAACACTCCATACTCCTATGGTGTTTCGGGAAATGTAAATCTAGGTGTTTTGCTAAACTTGTAACTCAAATAAATCCCTTTATGATAAAATCATAATTCATTTATTTTTCTTGTTACACTTGTAACTCAAATAAATCCCTTTATGATCAAATCATAAATCATTTATTTTCTTGTTACAATGATTTTGCACTTCATCTTGAAAGTCTTTGAAACGTTTTCAAATATTTCATACTTCTTTCTCATTAAGTGAACATTCACTCAAATTTCTGGAGAAAGTATATGAAGTTGAAACCCATCGCTTACGACTACACATAATGGACTACATACATCGATATGTATAAATTCCAATATTTTAGTCGTTCGTTCTTCTTTGGCCTTTGAACGAAGTTTTAATTATCCCGAGGAAAGTCTCACAAGCGTCACTTGATCAAATCAAAGACTCCAAAAATCCATGCATATGGAGTTTCTTCATGTTTTCTTTCCAATATAATTCGATGTCACTTCGTAAGTGATCTTTCAATCATTTGTCTTGCGACATTTTAGCATTAGGTTTTATGGATGTGATTTCTCCAACTAGATTTGTAAATCATCCATCTTATATGGAATACGGTAATTATTTGAACAACCTTTGTTCTCATAAAACCTGATTCAAATAACAATTATTAAAACAAATCTTGAAGTTAAGCTTTGATGTCAATGAGAAATACAAACAACGGTTTGTTTGTTTTCGATGAACATCATCACATATTCTCTTGCTAGTTACTTAGGCCATTGTGGTTCATGAATTGCGTCGTTCCGTATGAAATTTCATACCAACCAATTCGGTATCCAATACCCAAGAACCACATTGTTTAACAAGCAAAGAATACAAACATAACATGTATATCATCCATATACCTAAATTGGATATTTCCAATCTTTTCTTTTCTGCCAAATATATTTTATAGATTCTCTTTCAGCATTTCCTTTTTACCTTTTAAAAGAATATATCAACATCAACAGTGGCGACATATACATGACACATAGTCCAAAGCGTGTATATTCAAATAATAATACCTTTGGGCTTGCACTTTGAAGTAGATCACCATCATCAAAATGATCGGTATTCTTTCAAAATCCGTTCTTTAGTAATCTTATAGTGTAGTAAACACTTTACATACATCTTCTATTCATCCTTATCATGACGACTTTCACGATCAAGCTACTGTAGCTTATAAAGGCGAATCATGAGTATAACATTACTTTCCAAAACCCTTTTGGATGATTAGGATGTCTAGCATCTCCACCCTTCGCAAATTCTCATCCAATATGAGAACATATATTATACTCTATCATATTGCAACCAAAACATTGTTTCAGATATCGTTATATCTGCCACACATGATGGTTTCTGAAATAATTCTTTCAGCTCCTAGATAAACTTGATATTAAAACAATCAAGAATCATGGAGGCAAACATGATACTTAAGATACTAACACTAGAATTGTTACTCTCGATTTAATACCAACTATTAAATTTCATGGAGTAAATAGAGTTTGCTGAAAGTTTGCAATAGGACTTTAAACTTTAGATTGACACTCAACACAATACGATACCAGTTCGTAAAGTATATTTCCAGAATTCTATAGTTCTATTATCCCAATTACAACTATGCATAAGGTGGTGAACGAATGCCAATGACTACAACAAATTATGCAAATTCACTTTGATTTAATTTATGATAAATTGAGTTCTACTAATCCAAATTAGAAATGAACTCCCACTCAAAAACGACATCCCTCGTGTCTTTTTGGTGATTACATGAACCAAATCCACTACACCAAGTCCGATCATCACGTGAGTCGGTGTAGCTTCAAAGGCGAGAATCCATATGGTCATCATATCAAAACATATGACTCATGCTTAACCTTTCGGTCCGTGTTCCGAGGCCATGTCTGTACATGCTAGGCGCGCCAAGTAAGAACCTTAGTATTTGCATGTGTAACTGTCTTACACCCGAGATATGCTCATGGATTCAAGTACACCCGATCATCACGTGATGTCTTGAAGTGACGAAACATTGTCGGTGCATACTTAAGGAAGAACACATTCTTATCTTGATATCTAAATGAGGGATCATCTTATTATGCTAATAAAACGCCAAACAAGCAATATAAGATGCAATCAAAACATCACATGTTTATAAGTGAAATGATATGGTTCCCGCATATGATCTCCATCATGTGCACCGTGGTATGATCACTATCATACCTCTATGTGTAAGGCCAAGGTCTATGGAACTTACACGCTATGTGTGTTGTAAGAGTATCATCTTATACTTCTACTTACAACATCACCATATCATAACACTAGCCTAGCAACAATCTAAATTAGACGCCTCTAATTTATCCATTGCAAGTTTTACATGGCTTAGGGCTTTCGAGATAGAACCGTTCTTACCTACGAACATGAACCACAACGAGGATAACCAAATTGTTGACAACTCGTTGCAAAATAGATATTGACTATAGTAGGAGAGACAGACACCCGCTAGCCACTTATGCAAACTAGTTGCATGTCAAGCGTGGAACAGGTCTCATGTGCGAGGACATGTAAAGTTTGTCCGGGCCGCTTCATCCCACTATGCCACCAATATCCAAAGTACAACTAAGAAGAAATAAAATGATCATCATCGCCCACATATTCATATGTGTACTACCCGTGCAAAGCATCTACAATAGATCCAGCTCTGATACCACTGTAGGGTTCGCAGCATAGAAAACAAAAAATTTCCTACGATGGGAACAACTATGTACCAAGATCTATCTACCAGATACAAACAACGGGCGGATGTATATCCGTAGAGAACATACCCTTGAAGACTGACAAAGCTTAATGAGTCCAAACTCGTGGTTGATGTAGATGATCTCTTGCCGATCTCAAGATCGAGAGGAAGTCCTAGCGCCGCAAAACAGCAGCGCATCCGTGCTCACACACACGTTCGAGGCACCGAGCAACCTCCGCCTCCTCGCTCCAGCGATGCAGCGGAAGCACAACTCTTTCTTGCCGAATAGCCACCGGGAACATGTATCTCGCTAGTCTGAGACCATGGGGGATAAATTCTAGAGGGGGAGAGAGATCCTTCACGAGGAGGTGTGAGTGAGAGAGAGGGAGGGGGGCTCCTTTTATAGGGAGAGGGAGGCACCCAAGGGGCCATGCGCCCAGCCATGGGGCTGCCCCCACCTCTTCCACATTCATGTGGGTGGACACTCCACTCACTCAAATGCCTTTCAATTCCCTCCACTCAAAAACCCACTCAAATTCCCATTAAATTTCCACCAAATTTAGTGCAAACTCTCATTAAATAAAACTCCTTTTATTTATTCAGAATTTTGTCAATTACTTTACTAACAAACATTCACATATAACCCCTTGCTAGTATTTCATTTCACATGCAGAAACACTTTCTGCAATTTCACCCGAAAACCCGTTTCGGTATCTAGTGAAATAAATTCATGCGCTTGTTATTCTTTTCGGCATGAAACTTTTGCTCCAAATGGATGTCGGTGTCTCTTAAGTCTGTCACCCTGCAGTTCGTGAATAATGCGGACATGATCGAGACCCCTCTCGGATCAATAATCAGAAGCGGGATCTGGAGACCCATACTGACTCCCACACATTCAACGATGACTTTCTTGTGATCGTCGAAACCTTTTACGCTAGTATCTTAATCCTTTTGTTTCGTGATATATTACATGTCCGAGATTCGATCATCGGTATCTCCATAGCTAGTTTGATCTCGTTACTGACATGCACTCTTTTCTCGTTCCCGTGATATAACATTCTAGTGATCAAATCACTTGCTTGCAAGCTAACCAATGTGATATCACCGAGAGGGCCCAGAGTATATCTATCCGTCATCGGGATGAACAAATTCCACTCTCGATCCATGGGCCTCAACATAACACTTTATTAGTTCTGAATCCATCTTTATAATCACCCTGTTACGGTGTGACGTTTGATGTTATCAAGAAACTCTTCCGGTGTTAGTGATTGACATGATCTCATGGTCTAAGGATTAGGATCACTTCGTAAGTTGTTATAGCAATATAAACTTAATGACTTTGATCGTAATGCTATACTTCGGATGAATGTTCATCACATCATTACACTAATGTTGTGACCTCGTTGTTAACAACATCCAATGTCCATGATCAGGAAATCTTGATCATCTTGTTAATCAACGAGCTAGTTTATAAGAGAGGCATAACTAGGAACTTCCTTTTGTTTATTAAACACACATGTATTAATGTTTCTGTATTAATACAATTATAGCATGTAAAATAAACATTTATCATAAACAAGGAATACGATAATAACCACTTTATTATTGCTTCTCGGGCATATTCCCTTCAGAAGCCAGTCGGGAAGGCAAGATAACAAGATGACCGGGGCCGGGATGAAGTTTCTCCCGTCCGGCTAAGTCTATCAGTCAAACATGCAAGGCACCAAAAGAACACAAGAACTTTTTTGAAGATTCAAAGGACCAACCTGCGGTAGCTACTCCGAATCTTGGGGGCTACACCCAGTGGGTGCGCTGGCGCGCCCCGACTGGAAGAATGTAGTTCCCGACTAAAAGATGTTCTAGCCGGTCAAGGCAAATCAAGAGAGGTTTAGAAGGAAGATCACAAGGAAAGAAAGAAAGAGAGAAAGATGGAAGTGGTAAGGTAAGCAATAGAGAAAAAGGCTCAAAGCACAGCCGGGCAGAGTAGCCGGGCCGGGATGCAGTTTCTCTCATTCGGCTAAGCAAGTCGGATTCTAAGAGGTAAGGTAGAAGGCAAGGATTTGTGAAGATTCAAAGCACCTAGCTACCCTAGCTACTTCTAATCTCGGGGGCTACACACAGTGGGTGCGCTAGTGCGCCCCCACTGGAAGTATGTAGTTCCCGGCTAGAAGATGTTCTAGTCGATCAGGGCAAGGCGGCAAGTTCTCACCAACCGGTTAAGTCATAAGTGGGAGGTCACAAAAGAAAGAAGACAGAAGGAAAAAAGGCTCACGGTCGGGTAAGGACCCATGTTAGCCTAGGCTGGGATACAGTTCCTCCCACCCGGCTAAGTCAGAAACAGTTGGCACCGTCCAAGGGAACTAAGGTGAAACCGACTGGAAAGGACCAGTCGGGAGAAAATAGTCGGACGGACTTAGTGAAACGCATACATATCAACGCAAATGTAACCATATAATCATTAAACGGCGGGGGACGAAGCCCCCACAGATCCAAAGTCTCATAAGTACCAAGTACGTAAGACAATTTTTACAAATACACCCGGCATCCCGGGGATTTCTTCTTCAGGCCGTCGGCCCCTTGCCATGAGGAGCATCTAAGCCGGCCCGCCTGACTAGGAGGACGCTTCCGGCCCGGCTTCCGGCCCAGCGCTCGCCTCCGTCTCCATCAGCACCTCGTCGATGTCGGCGTAGCCGGCAATCTTGATGGCGGCAGCTCGGAGGCCCGGATGGGCTTGGCGCACGACGGCATGGTCTGCGCCGGCTTGGAAGCCTCCCGTCAGCTTCTCAATGTGGGCATCCTTGTACCAGCTAAGCATCAGCGCCAGGGCCATCTCGGACCCGGCACGGGAAGCTAGGTCGTGGAGCCGGTCGATGGCATCCGACGCGTTGCCAAGCTTGATGGCCAGGGTGCCCATCGTCTCCGGTAGGAGGTCATCCGGCCAGAGGAGGTCGTGGATGGCGGCACCGGCTTTCCGAAGGTTGGAAGAGTCTTCCTCGAGCTGGGCTACCATATTCCAGACGCTGGCCTTCTCGCCCGGTGCAACCTGCTGCACCCGGTCATAGGCCAAGACGTCTACTTGCGGATAGAAGCCTTTTGATCAGGGAGGGAAATCAAAAAGAAAATCCGGCAAGACCAGTCGGACGAACTCAAGAAGAAGCAGGAGCCGGACTCACCTTTGGTGACGTGCCCGATATTCATCAGCTTGTCCTCGAGGAAGGCCGTATGCTACTTTAGCCGGGTGACCTCCTTGTCCAGAAGATCGAAGGCGGTGGCCTAGCTAGCGAGGACCTCCTCGCAATCCTTCGCCGCGGCGTCCAGTCGGTCAACCTTTGCATGGAAATCCTTGTTATGCACGCAAAGCGCTGAGTTATCCCGGTTGAGACGCGTGTTAGAGCGCGTCAGTAGGTCATTCTCGCGCTGCATGCAGACAAGGATAGCTGCAGCGCAAGACAAAGAGAAAGAAAGAAGAATGAGTAATCAGTCGGACACAAAAAAGAAGAAGAAGAAAGACAAGGCAAAAGACTTACTCCGTGTGGTCCCCCGTGCCATGGCCAGCTCGTCGGGTGCGGCCTTGTTGGACTCTCCAACGTTGCCTGCAGCTGCCGGCACTGCACCAGGCCGGCTTCCAGGTTGCTCTCCAGGCCTTGGAGCGAAGGGCCTGCCTCTAGGGGTAGCAGCACAAGAGGGCTGGCTAGGGCAGTCGAAACGTCGTGGGTTGCGGTTAGCCACTGGACTGTCACCTCTTTGTCGGAGTCGACCTCCTCCACCACCACTGTCTCCTTCTCGGGTCACGAGCCCCCCGCGCCGGCTGAAGAACCTCCATGAGGGCCAGAGGCCACGTCCGACTAACCCGACGTGCGCGCGGGTGTGGCGGGGTCCGGTTGGACCGTGGTCTCCTGTTCCAGCGGAGGGGTGACTTTAGGTGGAGGCGGGGGCAGTCATGGAAGGGGCGTCCTACTGAAAGGGACTTCAGACGTTGTGATCCAGGCTCGTGGCGCCAAAAGAAACGGTGGCACTGCGAAGGCATAAGTAAAAACAAAGTCAAGGCAAGGAAAACTGAAAGGCAGAGCGATAAGAGAAAAGGAAGAGAAAGATGAAGGGAAAAGAGACTACTTCTAACGCGAGACTTACCCCTGCACCACCGGCACGCCAGTCCTCTTCGGGGTACCTCCGCCCCGGTCGGGGCGCGGGGGGGATTCCTACCCGGCTGCGCTTAGCAGCCAGATCCTTGGGGGCAGCGGTGTGGCTCGAGCTACCCTCCCCAACCCGCTTCCTGGTCGGTTTGGGCAGCGCGGTGCCGTCGCTCTCCTCTGGCCCGGGGCCATGCGGGTCCTCCACCGCCTCGTCGGTCTGGCTAGGGAAGAACTCCTCCTCGCTGTCCGAGCCCTCGCTTGAGCACCACACGCGCAGCTCGAGGAGGTCGGTGGTGAAGGACTAGAGGGACGCCTCGCCCTCCTCCCGGATGATGCATGGGAAGGTCTGCCGGAAAGAAGCAAAGGCAAGACAAATCAGGATACTATTCCAGATGAGAAAAAGGCAAGAGGAGGCGGTAAAGGCAACTTACCCAGAGGGCGCGGTTCTCATGGTGGTAGGGGCAAGACTGAAGGACCAGTCGGCCTTGATCTTCTCCTTGGTGATCATCCAAACCCACTCGTAGAGGTTGGCGAAAGGAGGATCATGGCAGGAGAGCCGGGTCGGGTCCAGCCGACTGGAGTAGTAGCACATCTTGTGTGCTCGTTGCTGCAGCGGGATCATCAACCCGGAGACCCAGCCGAGGGTGATGTCGACGCCGGTCAAGCCGGCTATGACAAGCGCCCTCATCCGGCACAGCAGCTCTTCCGCCTCAGTCTTGGAGCTGAAGTGTTTCTACTCCTAGTTCGCCCGGGTGGACTCCATGTCTTGGAAGTCCGAGAGGTTGATCCGGTCGACGGAGGACTGTTTGCATACATAAAAGTATGTTTGCTGCCACATCTTCACCGTGTCATGCAGCCGGAACTTTGGGTAGCCGGTCTGCGAGCAGGAGTAGATGGAGGCTACACCGCAAGGCACGAGGGCCTTTGGTGTACTGGACTTGGGGTCGGATGAGGAAGAGACGACAGAATAGCCCGAGATCCGGCTGGATCCCGAGGTAGCACTCGCAGAAGGCGACGAAGTGCACAAGGATACCTATGGCGTTGGGGCCGAGATGGTGGAGGCAGAGATCAAAGTGGGCGAGGAAGGAAAGGAATAAGGCACTTTCCGGATGGGCCAGGCCGAGCGCCAAGTGCGCGAGGAAGATCACGCGCTCGCCGGCTTGCGGGTGCAGCGTCACATCGCCGGCTGGCGCGAGGCGAACCCTGACCTCCCCGACCGTCAGCAACACGTGGGCATGGCGGTACTTTTCGACTTGCTCCTCCGTCACTGAGGAGACGCACCAGGCCCCGCAGCTCTCTGCCATTCCTACAACAGCGGTGAGCGGCAGAGAAAAAGGGGGAGCGGCGGAGGAGAGACGGTGGCCCATCTCTCCGGTGAACAAGAAAGGGCGGCGCCGGCGAGATGGACACGTGCAGGCTCGTCGGTGGCGTTAGAGGCTCGGGCGCGGAAGAAGGCAACAAAGGTGCAGAGGGGTGGCGCGGCGACTCTAGCGCTGGAAAGGGCAAATGCCAAGGTGGGGGCGGCGGTGCAGCGAGACCCTTATTTATGGCCTGGGCAACAGCCGGCTAGCCACATGGAGGCACCGCGCGCTCCCAACGGTTCCCAGATCATTTGCACGGGCAGAAAATGCAGAGAAGATCCTCGGAGCGGCACGCGAGGCGCCGACGACGGTTCCCGAGGCGACGTTTGACACGACGCGTCGCTGCGCGTGGCAGTAAAGGAATCATGACCTCACGCGTGTGGCCGACGTCTGTGATGACGTAGCCGAGTGACCCAATCGCCAGAACTCAGCTGGACAGAAATTCTAACTAGCTTTGGAGCCCGTGCACATTTTTCCTAAGGGTGGAATCTATGCGCGCTCAAGGGCTAGTGTCGGGAGGATCACCCCCAGGTAGGCTAACCGGATAAGATTCATGGGCAATGTAACTGCCAGTCGGTTGATCCCAGACGGATGTAAAAAACTCAAGAGCAGGTTAAAGAGAAGGCCAGACACAGAGCAAACCAGCAAACCAATCGGCCGGATAAGAAACATCTCTATATGAGTCCAGCCGTCTAGATCATGCTAGCCGGATAGAGCAAGATAGAAAAGATGGTCAGCCGGCTAGGACAACCTAGCCGGGTAATCAAGCCAGACAAACAAGGAAGACACCAGGCTAGGAGGACCTAGTCGGATAGCCAGGACAGACGGAGTACAGGATGACGCGGGGCACAGTATGCGGTATGCCCAAGACTGCAGACACGACAGGGAGAAAACCCGGACACCTGGCCCATATCGTAGACTTTGCCGATGATGGTTGTAATAGTGTTTAGTAGGTGGTACTGTGCTCAACTACCGGCACGACAGCCAATGTAGCTCGCGTATGCGGCATGGCTATCACTGTGGGTACATGCACGCCATGCCGGATACTGTAGATGACAATGAAGGGATACGGGTAGGCTACACTAGAGCAAATCAAAATTTTCTACCGCGTAAACCAGGATTACTGTTGTCATAGATCACGGGATTACCACTAGACGCGCAGTTGCGGAACTTGATGAAGCACGTCGAGGCAGTGCAGATGATCTATGACTCCTCCTTGTTCTCGTCCCACGAGAAGCTCCCCTTGCGCGGCTCGTCCAAACGCTACAGATGCAGCGCCTCCGAGGTATCCACACATACAAGGTGGAAGCATCAGACGCCGGACTGCTAGGTCCACGCGCGCGACATAGGCGTGAGGAGTGGCGGCTGGCTGGAATGGTCTAACCCTGGTCAGCTCGCCCCACCCTCTCTTATATAGGCGTCCCTAGTGGGCTTCTACATTAGCAGCCCATTAGTAGCCTAAGCCTGGTCTAATTCGGATCCAATCCTCATTAGGCTTTCATCCCCTTAAGTGCGTGACCCTATAGGTTCATATACGTATAGACATGACACGAATACACTTATTCTGCCAATAGTTGGTAGTGGCCTCTAGCAAGACGTGCCAACTCCTAAACGCATACAAAGATCATATCGGACAAACCATCACAAGGTTTAGTACATGTCTTTCCCTTTGCCTCACGATATTTGGTCTAGCTCCAAGCTGACCTCTCTTTCTCGATACCGTAACTCGAAATCCCTTTATTAGGTTAACTCTTAACCTTATGTAGCACGACCATGCATTTCTGGATCCGATCACTCGAGGGTCCTAGAGATATCTCTCTCAAGTAGAGAGGGGAAAATCCCATCTTGATTGACCATGCCTTGCAACATGTTTTAGGACAAACCCGAAAGCTACCTTTATAACTACCTAGTTACGGTGCAGCGTTTGATAGCCCCAAAGTAGGTCGATCCACATCTCAAGTACATGCGACAATCTCAGGTCTAAGGACAAAACGTACACGATGTGTAGAGAGAGAGCTGCAACTAATTGCCAGTCTCAAGTTGGGTCAGTCCAACCCCATGTTCATAACATGTGTCCACATCATTGGTTTGACATATCCATGTCTATGACTTGCAAAACATAGTCATCAACCAATCGATGTGCTAGTCTAATATTCACGTGTGTCCTCACATGAACTCCGACTAGGGACAACTATTAAATAACCATACAAGTAAAGAGTTTCACAAACAATTCACATAATTTCCAATCAATACAAGTTGCCTGATATGGATATTTAAGGAACATTACAATAACTCATGGATACATATGAAATATAATCATCTCTATGATTGCCTCTAGGGCATATTTCCTTCAGTCTCCCACTTGCACTAGAGTCAATCTAAAATGTATCTAATACCAATTGCTCTTGTGTGCGCTTCATGCGCAGGCTGCGGGAGAGGCTTAGTCAATGGATCGGCAACATTTGAGTCCGTATGTATTTTGCATATCATGACACTACCATCCTCAATGAACTCTTGAATCTGATGGTAACACACGACCTCCGAGGCAGCAATATATTCAGCTTCTGTTGAAGAGGAGGTCACTGTATCTTGCTTGGAACTTTTCCAGCTCACAGCACCACCATTCAAGACAAACACATAACCTGATTGCAATTTCGAATCATCTGAGTCGTTAAGGTAACTCGCATCTATGTAACCCTTTACACTGAGTTCATCCTCACCTCCATAAACTAGGAACACATCCTTAGTCCTTTTTAAGTACTTAAGGATGTTCTTTACCGCTGTCCAGTGACCTTCACCTGGATCAGCCTGATATCTGCTTGTAACACTTAGAGCATAGGAAACATCTGGGCGAGTACATATCATTGCATACATGATGGATCCAATAGCCGAAGCATATGGAACCCTACTCATGCGCTCACGCTCATCAGTAGTCGAAGGACACTGAGTCTTGCTGAGTTTAATGCCGTGAGACATGGGCAAGAACCCCTTCTTAGCCTCTTCCATGCTGAACCATTTCAACACTTTGTCAATGTATGTACTCTGGCTTAATCCAATTAGCCTCCTTGATCTATCTCTATAGATCTTGATGCCTAGAATATATGCCTCTTCTCCTAAGTCCTTCATCGAAAAACTATTTTTCAACGAGGTCTTAATAGACTCGAGCATAGGAATGTCATTTCCAATCAGTAATATGTCATCTACATATAAGATTAGAAATACCAGCGCTCTCCCACTTTCCTTCTTGTAAACACAAGGTTCTTGTTCGTTTTTGATGAAGCCAAACTCCTTTACAACTTCATCAAATCGAATGTTCCAACTCCGAGATGCTTGCTTCATCCCATAAATAGACTTTAGAAGTTTGGATACCTTTCCAGCATTGTTTGGATTGACAAAACCTTCGGGCTACATCATATACACGTCCTCAGTTAGGATTCCATTTAGGAAAGCCGTCTTGACAACCATCTGCCATATTTAATAGTCAAAATGTGCAGCAATGGCTAGAATAATCCGTATAGATTTAAGCATCGCTACGGGCAAGAAAGTCTTATCGTAGTCAACTCCTTGAACCTGTCGAAAACCTTTTGCAACAAGTCGAGCTTTATGGATGTGAACATTTCCATCCATATCAATCTTCTTCTTATAGATCCATTTGCACTCTATGGCTTTAAAACCATTAAGAAGATCAACCAAGTTCCAAACTTGATTGTCTCCCATGGACTCTATCTCAGATCTCATGGCGATCAGCCATTTCTCAGAGTCTAGGTCCACCATCGCTTCTGCATAGGTCGCAGGCTCATTATTGTCTAACAATAATAATTCCCGCGCTTCGCGGAGCCTCGCCAACCTTCGTGGTTGTGGTGCTTCTGTTGCCACGGGTTCCGCAACTTGTTCTGCTACAATAGCGTCACTCGTAGAAGCATCCCCAACTGGCTCATCTTGAACTTCTTCAAGTCGCACCGACCTTCCACTTGTTCCCTTTGTGAGAAACTCTTTCTCTAGGAAAACACCGCTACGAGCGACAAACACTTTGCCCTCTTCTCGGTTGTAGAAGTAATACCCTAAGGTTTCCCTCGGATATCCCAATAAAATGCACTTATACGATTTAGGTGTTAGCTTGTCCGACTGAAGCCGCTTGACAAATGCATCACAACCCCAAATCTTCAAAAAAGACAAACTGGGATTCTTTCCAGTCCACATCTCATATGGTGTCTTAACTACGGATTTAGATGGTACCCTATTAAGTGTGAAAGCTGGCGTTTCTAGAGCGTAACCCCAAAATGACAATGGAAAATCCGACTGGCTCATCATCGACCGAACCATATCCAACAAAGTTCGATTACGCCGTTCGGAGACCCTGTTCCTTTGAGGCGTTCCGGGCGGCGTAAGTTGTGGAACAATTCTGCAACTCTTAAGATGATCGCTAAAATCGTGACTCAAATATTCACCTCCACGATCAGATCGCAAGGCCTTTATTTTCTTGCCACGTTGATTCTCTACTTCACTCTGAAACTCCTTGAACTTTTCAAAAGTTTCAGACTTATGCCTTATCAAGTAGACATAACCATATCTACTGAAATCATCAGTAAAAGTAATGAAGTAGTGATATCCTCCTCTGGCTGTCGTGCTCATTGGTCCACATACATCAGTATGTATGAGTTCCAACAAGTCTGTCGCTCTCTCGGGTAAACCCGAAAAAGGCAACTTGGTCATCTTTTCAAGTAAACAAGCTTGACATGTCTCGTATGATTCAAAATCAAACGAAGTTAGAAGACCATCACCATGGAGCTTCTTCCTGCGCTTTTCACTTATATGCCCCAAACGACAATGCCATAAATAGGTAGGACTCAAATCATTAGGCCAAAGCCTTTTAGCACTAACATTGTAAATAGATGCATCATCAAGATTTAAAATAAATAACCCATTCACAATGGGAGCATTAGCCATAAACATATCATTCTTAGAGATTACACAACCATTGTTTGCACTCGCGAATGAATAACCATCCCTCATCAAACATGAAGGTGATAAAATGTTTTGACCCATACTAGGAATGTAATAACAATTATTCAACTCCATAATAAATCCTGATGGAAGGTGAAGTTGCATGACGCCGACGAACAATGCAGCAACCCTTGCTTTATTTTCGACGTGAAAATCCACTTCGCCTTTCTGCACTTCTCTAGTCCTTATTAGCCCCTGCATCTAATTGCAAATATGAGCAACCGATCCGGTATCAAATACCCAAGAGTTAACATAGGAATCAGCGAGAAGAATGTCCACAACATTTACAACAAGCGTACCTGAGTGGGAAGTACTCTTACTTCCACTCTTCTTCAAAGAAGCCTGGTACTTGCTGCAGTTTCTCTTCCAGTGGCCATGTTCATGACAAAAGAAGCACTCAGTGTCCTCTACAGGTCCAGCCTTTTGCTTGGGTGCAGGCTTAGGGATCGTATCCTTAGCCTTACCCTTCTTCTTCCAAGAAGTACCCTTTTTCTTGAAGCTAGGCTTGTTCTGCACAGCCATCACATGGCTATGCCCTGCACACTTCTTCATGTCACTTTCTGCTGTTTTAAGCATTTCGCATAACTCATTAAGGCCCTTCTCCACCACATGCATATGGTAGTTCGAAATTAACTGCCCATAGCTAGACGAAAGAGACGCCAAAATGAAGTCAGTAGCCAACTCTTGGCCTAGTGGAAAACCAAGTTTTTCCAAAGTCTGACTATAACCAACCATTTTGATCACATGGGGGCCTACAGCTGCTCCCTCTGCTATCTTGCATTCGACAAAGGACTTGGCAACATTTTATCTCTCAGTCCTTGCCTGGTCTTGGAACATGTCCTTAAGCGCGACGATCGTATTGTACGCGTCCTGATCCTCAAAGTTCTTTTGGAGTTCAGGTTCCATGCATGCAAGCATAAGACAACTAACCTCAAGAGAATCATCGCATGCTCTCTTGTAGGCATTCTTGAGGGCAGCAGATGCATTATCAGCAGGTTCGTCGGGGATTGGGGTATCCAGAACCATTTCCTTTTTATCAGACCTAAGAACAATTCTCAGGTTATGGACCCAGTCCGTATAGTTTGTTCCATTTAGTTTATCTTTGTCAAGAATCAAACGCAAAGAAAAAGTTGATGCAGTGTTCGGTGCCATTGATCTACAACAGAAAACATGCAAAATACTAAGCCATGTAACCATGAAAGAGTAAAACATATTAAACAATTTAATAGCATATACTCCCACTTAAATCAATATCCCTATATTGATACTAAGTGATTCAAGATCCACAATTAACAAGTCGACTAGTGAGCTTTAGCATCACAGCTAGAAGACAAGGTAAATCGGTAAGCAACACTTGCTAATCATATCATATATGACTCTTGTTGTTGGGTGACATCTCTATATCAAAACTAGGCGCCCAACCTTTATGACCCAAGGTCCTTAACTGTTAAGATGACCTTGTCAAGCTCACGAACCCTTATGCGTGTAGGTATCCAATACAAACCCATCCAGCCAAGGAAAACCGCGGCACCCTAATTTCACAGGCCCACCAATGATTGTACAGGGCATAGGATGGTGCAATGTTTGGTTGGGAGGGCATGGTTTAACTTAAACTTTGTGAGGGATCATTCCACTTCTATCATCTAAGCATGCATAGAGTAAAACGCATAAGAATAGCATTCACATAGTTGTGACATCGTATGGCCCATTTTCTCATGGTGATCTCCATTGCCATAGAACCTGTCCACCATGATGATCTCCATCTTCATGTTCCATGTGAGCCATCCTCCTAGTGATGAGTCCTCCAAGAACTAATACAAGCTATTACCCCTAACAGCTAGTAATCAAAATTACATAGAATTGGGATCATCACAAGTTGGCACGCAGGTCATTACAATAATTGACAACACATATGGCTCCAGTCGTGTTGCCCTACTCATGACACGCAGGTCATGATAAATTTCATACATGCATCACATACATATATGGGTCATACTGTTCACATACATCCTGCAAAACAAGTTATGCATAGAATCGCATTCTACCGGATCATGTGACATCGCAGCACCTAGTTACCTTAACGAGATGCAAAAGGGGCTACAATTAAGGGGGGTCTAGGGGGTCTCCCCCTGCGGGGTTCGAAGGGGCAGTGCCCCTCGCGGTATCAAATTTACACAATTTTCTTTAAGGGTTTTGATTGGTAAATCAAATTTACCATAAACCGACTATTGTTCCGATCCGATCAAACTCCTTTCATCACGGTACATCGATTTTAGATCTAGGTTCCGATTCGATCAATTATATTGATCTTCGCGTGATTCAACATGATTTATGTGTCACTGTCTACCCCGATGGCGGAAGCCGACCGGTAGGGGTAAGTCGTTCGGCAACCTCAGAATCACGATCACGGAAAACAAGATCATAGATCAATCCCGAACCACCGCAATACAAATGATTACATCATTCATATCAATCTGCATATCACCATATGCAAACATCCCGAACCTATAACTGAACAACATCGGCTCTGATATGTCAACACCCGGATTTTTAATCCTAGATGCCTGTTATGCCATACATCGCAATCCCAGGATTACCATTTTTGCGAGACATAACAGATTTGGATATCACAGTACATCATCCATTACAAACCATACATAAGGTCTTACACAAATAAGGATCTCATGATCTAGTTCTTAATACAACTCAAGCAGCGAAATAACGTAATAATAAAGGTAGCGTAGGCGAAGCTCCATCTTCGGGGTCACAGGCAATGCTGACGATGGGAGATGATCCTAGTTGTCGTAACCTTCCTGCGGTCCATCATCCTGGTACTCCTCTTCATAGTCTGGCCACTGGAATAGCTAGGGACAAAGCCATGAGTACTCTTTAAGTACTCGCAAACTAATACTAACAAGTTAAGGGGTTTTTTGTAGGACACTAAGCTCTAGGGTTGTTTTGCAAAAAGACAGATTTACCTCTAGTAAGTTCAGAAGCAAAGAAAACTAGTTGAATCTTATAATGCCTAAGTGGGAACTTGAATTTCATATCACAACTCTGTTGTGGTCAAGTCAAAATCTCAATTCATTTCACAAGTCCTTTTGAAAACATCCGACGAGGGAAAGTATGGCCACTCCAACTTTCCATAACCGCAGATGCAGCTATTTGAATAGTTTGACACTCTGTAGAGATTGTACACTTTCACCACAACATTCGATAAATCCGTCAGGAACAAATCCTGAATTCACCATACTCAGTATACGGATAATCAGTCCTAACCTTTCAATTATACGCCCTAGTATAGGCACCTCTCCTATGAGTTTGGCCTCCCAACCATGACCAACTGTCATCTTGGGTACTACACAGGTGGAAAATCTTCACAAGGTAGCCTCAGCTCAGACCTTAGCTGTGAGGGAACCCATACTAAAGTATATAAGTTTCCAGTCAAGCCCTGCCCAATTTTCGGGTAATGTGGTTGTACGGTAAAATTGGAATGGTATCGCATCCAGACAACCATCAGTTTTATCAAGGGCTAAGGCTCATGCCTCAACATTTTCATCATAAAAATCATCTGGTGTTTGGAAACATATGTCAAAACATTTTAGTAGAATGACTCATCATTCCAAGGTTTTCATAACCATTTTCACCAAGTATTCCCATCTAAAGTTGATCAAGTTTTATGCTTAGCACTAGCATCTACAAGTGGGGTAAGTACTAATGAGGGGTAGTAAACAAGTGGATATTAATTAAGTTTAATCTCATGCCTTAGGATGACATCAAGATTATCTAGCTTAGGCCAATTTTAATGCTCTTTATGCAATCTTCAATTATCTTCCTAGAATCTACAAGTCACTTAAGTAAACTCTAAGAGAAAGCTTTGATAAAGAAATAAAGTATAAAGATTGCAAGTAAAACTAGGATTGGGTGTCATCAAATGGGTCTAACCAAGCATGCTTAATGCATTGCATAGGTTATCTAACTTTCATAGTTGCAAGTGTTAGCTTGCAAGGTTTTAAGTATTGTCTTGCATAAGTATCGGTATAAGCTTGCCTTGAGCAGAGTAGTGGTTGAAGTTTTCCTTGGCTTCTTCCTCGTAGTATCCTCCTTCCTCCTCGTATCCTTGGTCGATACTAGCGTCTATAAATAAATACGAGGTACACAATCACCAAACAATACTTAACTATTTTCAATCATCACACAAAGGTGCACTATAGATGATCTAGCATCATCACTAACATTACAAGATTAAAGCTTTTGTCTTATTTATTTTACTTTTTAGAAAAGTAATTTCTACTCATTGAAAAAATACTTAAGATTTAATATTCTCAACCTCAAACATGGGATCATGTTGACACATGTCATCACCACATATTTAAGTACATGGGAATGTGATTTAAAGTGGTGTCACAATTTAATAAGGTTTAACATTTTTATTTTAAATAATTAAAGTGACTAGAAATGCCTATGTGGCATTCTTTTATTACTTGAACATTATTTCTGTAAGTAAACCCATAGGTTTTTATATATTCTGAAAGGTATGATCAAATGCGATTTTTGAGAGTTGGAATCAACTCAAAAGCTATTATGGTTGAATTTTGAAAAATGTTTGAATGCAGAAAAGCTTATGACTTGTTATTTTTACCAAGGGTGATCTACAGATCCAAATGATTTGAATCCAACTGGCTTGGATTAAGCATTTCAGTACCTTTCACTGAATCGAGCTGGGTTGATTTTTGAATATAGGAACAGAACTGAGTTTGAAATAAAATAGGAAAATCTAAATTCAAACGGTTGGGCTGCGCGGGAAAGGTTAATGGGCCGGCCCAGTGTCACTCCGCAGCGTGGGGCTCAGCTGACAGGGGGTTCCACCAGTCAGTGGCTCATAACACGCGAAGCGGTACGGGGCTGTGTGGTTCGTTGGAATAGAAGGAAGATCGACGGCTGGGGATCGTCGTCGACAATGAACATGTCACCGGCGAGCTCAAACCCTAGCGGCTCAGTGGGGATGCATAGGGGGCATACCAGGTCTCCAGCGACGACGACGAGGCATGCAAACGAACGAGTGGTCGACGGTGAGCTTAGGGATGGTCAAAATCAACGGCTCCCTTCTTCTCCAGAGGCGGCCTGCTCTGGCGCAATTCCGGCGAGCTGCTGCTCCTCGTGCTCCGGCTAGAGGTTGGAATGATCAGTGAGGTGAGGGGAGTGGGATGGTGTGCTTCAAACGGCTGGGGTCGCCTCCTTTTATAGGCTCGACGGCAAGACCGAGAGGGATGGGCAGGCGATAGTGGCGACATGGCTACGGGCGGCTAGAGGCATGGCTGAGGTTGGCGATCAATGCGCTGTCTCTCGGCGATGCTCTAGGACTTGAATGCGCGCTTAGGGGCGGTGCCAAACGGTCGGGAATGTGCGGTGCTCTAAGCGGTACCGACGGCGAACTCCGCGGCGTGCGGTGGCTACGGGGTATGGGCGAGGAAACTATCATGTCTAGTGGTCTCCTGAGACGGTGGGGTTCATGCTAGCGGGCGGCAAGGGCTCGAGGTGGTCGGGTTGAGTGGGAACGGTGTGTGCACGGTGGTGCGCATCGGCATGGTCGACAGTAGCACGGGCACGGCATTCCTGGCGGTTCTTGTCTCTGTCTTTGAGCTAGGGCTGGTCGAGAGGGGGCGGTGAGGTGCTGGCTACCTCCCAGACAAGGTTGGCAAGGCTAGGGTGGCTGCTAGCTGGCCGGCGACAATGGGGTGGCATGGTGAGGCTCGGCCTGCTCACCATTGATGGCAAGGCAAGCTCACAGTGGTGCTAGATGTTTACAAATGAGCTAGATGATCTACTAAAGACTAGTTGCAACCAGAGAGGGAACAAGTTAGGCCAAATTTACTGCACACTATAGTGTTTGTGGTTTGTTTGATTTGAATCTGCAAGTTATTTGATGAAATGACCGCAAGAAACTTACTTTTGAATTTTGAAAATATTTTTGGTGGGTGTGCTACTCATGTGCTGAGGATTCTGTGGGTGCTTGTGTTTTGAAAGTTGAACTTGTTTGAGTGGTTTTTGAAATAGTGGGATCTTCCCATATGAGATAGATTCAATTTTAAACTGTCATTTAAACTTAGCATTTGAATGTTTTTGGATGATCCCAAAGTGGGCCTTGGTACCTTATTATGAGTACTAACAAGGGGTGCAAAGATCCACAAATGTTTTTGTTAAGTTTTGAAAACTAGAGATAGCCAAAGTAGGCATGAGAGTTAATTTGGCAAAAATGACCATTCACTTCATTTGTTTATTTTGAGTTGTTTGTCTTTGGAAAAAGTTTGGGGATTGTTTAGATGATGTTTATTTCACCTAAGAATCCTTTTACAAGCAAAGAAACACAGAACCATGGCAATTCAAAAGAATCCAAATTTTGAATACACACACATATGAATGCTTTCATATTTTTAGTTGGAAAAGTTTTTGTTAACCCTAATTTTGATGATTAGAGTTTGATGATCCAAGTTTAATATTTTTGGGATGTTACAAACCTTCCCCCTTAAACAAAATATTGTCCCGAGATTTGAAAAAGGACGAAAAAGATTACCTAGGATTTGAAGAGATCGGGAAACTCCGTCCTGATGTGATCTTCGCGCTCCCAGGTAACTTCTTCTTCTGTGTGGTTGCTCCACTGAATCTTGAGAAACTTGATGCTTCGGGTCCTGATGGTCCTGAAAGCTTCTTCCAAAATATGGATGGGTACTTTGGGGTATGTCAGGTCATCATTGATCTCTATGGTCTGGTGATCAATGTTCTTGAAAACTTCAGTCTTCTCCGGAACTTCAAGGCACTTGCGAAGTAACAATATATGGAACACATTGTGCACTGCGGACATTTCCTCTGGCAGTTCCAATTGATATGGTACTTCTCCTCGACGATTCAAAATCTTGAAGGGTCTGATATATCTGGGGGCTAACTTTCCCTTCAGTTGGAAACGCTGCATTCCCTTCAATGGCGACACTTTCAGATACACGAACTCTTCGATGTTGAAGGCGAGATTTCGACGTTTCTTATTGGCGTAACTCTTCTGTCTTTACTGGGCGGTCTTGAGGTGCTCACGAATCTTGTGAACCTTCTCTTCTACTTCTCGTAGGATGTCAGGTCCAAAAATCTGACTCTCTCCTACTTCCGACCAGTTCAAAGGGGTGCGACACTTCCTTCCATACATGAATTCAAATGGGGCCATTTGCAAACTAGCTTAATAACTGTTGTTGTATGAAAATTCTGCGAACGACAGACATTCTTCCCATTTAGATCCATACTCTAACACACATGCTCTCAACATGTCTTCGAGTATTTGATTTACTCGCTCCGTTTGTCCGTCGGTCTGAGGGTGATAAGCTGTGCTGAAATCTAGTCGGGTTCCTAAACCTTCTTGGACTTTCTTCCAGAATCTCAAGGTAAACTGAGTTCCTCGATCAGATACGATGTTCTTGGGTACTCCGTGCAAACTGACGATTCTAGCGATGTATAACTCCGCTAGCTTCGAACTCTGATATGTGGTCTTGACTGGTAAGAAATGGGCGACTTTGGACAATCTGTCCACTATGACCCAGATAGAGTCATTTCCCCTACTATAAGTAGGCAATCCGGTGATAAAGTCCATTCCAACGGAATCCCATTTCCATTCCAGAATCTGCAATGGTTGCAACAAGCCTACGGGTCTTTGATGTCCTGCCTTAACTCGCTGACATATATCACACTTGGCGATATAGCTTCCGATTTCTCTCTTCATCTTATGCCACCAAAATTGATCTTTCAAATCTTGATACATCTTCGTTCCTCCGAGGTGGATAGAATAAAGAGTATCATGGGCTTCCTTCAGAATAACTTCTTTCAACTCAGAATCTGCTGGTACACAAAGGCGTCCTTTGTACCACATAACTCCTTCTTCGTCTTTGGTGAATCTGGGTACCTTGCCCATACCGATACGACACTTGATTCCTTTGATACTAGCATTTCCTTTCTGCGCCTCCTTGATCTGGCTGATCAAAGTGGGTTGAAGTTCTATGCGAGCCAAAAATCCTTCACTCACTAATTCCATTCGGAAATCTTCCATCTCCTTGTGCAAGCTTGGTTGCTCCTTCAAAATCGTGGAGTTCAAGCGGCATGGCAATCTGCTAAGGGCATCTGCTACCACATTGGCTTTACCAGGGTGATAGTGAATGTCCAGGTCGTAATCCTTGATTAGCTCAATCCATCTTCTCTGTCTCATATTCAGCTCCTTCTGAGTGAATATATACTTCAGGCTCTTGTGATCCGAATAGATCTCACAACGGTTTCCCATCAGGTAATGCCTCCATGTCTTCAGGGCTAGAACTACGGCTGTGAGCTCGAGGTCATGGGTTGGGTAGTTTTGCTCATGATGTTTCAGTTGTCGGGATAGGTAAGATATAACTTTGCCTTCTTGCATTAGCACACATCCGAGACCGATCTTGGATGCATCACAATACACGTCAAAGGGCTTCGTGATATCTGGCATGATTAAGATTGGGGCTGAAATCAATCTTCTCTTGAGTTCTTGAAAAATCGCTTCACATTTGTCTATCCATTCAAACTTTTTGTCCTTCTTCAGCAATTGGGTCATGGGTCTAGTGATACTCGAGAATCCTTCTACGCACTTGCGGTAGTATCCCGCCAATCCGAGAAATGCACGAACTTGGGTTTGGGTGATTGGGGCTTGCCAATCTTCGACATCTTTCGCCTTTGCAGGGTCAACGACAATTCCTCTGGATGATACAATGTGACCGAGGAATCCTACACTACTAGGAAAGCGTCTATAGGTAATCCATACTTCTGTGGCGCACTTGCTAGTAGTGCCCCACAGGTAAAATAGGCGTGGCGCACTGCCCATAGGTGCCCTACGGCTAACTGCCATAAGTGTGGCGCACATGGGGGTGGTGCGCCACGGCTATGTGTGGGCCAGGACACAGGTGGACGTAACACACATACCCGTAGCGCACTAGGTCAAGGTGCGCTATAGATGTGTCACTTAGCCGTAGCGCACCTTGACCTAGTGCGCTACGGGCATGTGTGTTGTAGCAGCTGGGTCAACTTAGCCGTAGGGCACTCTGCCCTAGTGCCCTACGGCTAAGTGGCCTGCACCAACTCCACCCCCCCGGTGGATCGCCTTTTTAGGTTTTGAAAAAAATAAAAGAAAATGATAAACACTTCCAAAAATAAAATCATTTCATATTTAGGTAGATAATGTGTTATAGCTTGTAGTAAAATTAACAAACAATAATTTTGACTTTATTTGCAAAAAAAGTCATGCCACAGTAAAAAGGCCGTAACTTTTGCATACGATATCGAAAAAAATCATATAATATACCAAAATGACGAGAACGAGATTTCGCATCTGCTCGCAACGACCTTTGGTCGTTTAGCGATTATTTAGATTTTCAAAATTCGAAAAGAGTAAAAAGTTACGGTCAAAAGACTGTTTTTTCCTGTAGAAAAAAAAGATGGCAACTTACCCGTAGCGCACCACTACCTAGTGCGCTACGAGTAAGTTGGGCGGGATTCAAAATTTGAATCCTCACCCCGCCCACCTACCCCTTTTCTTTTCCCTCCCCTTCTCTCCTTTTCCTTTTCCTCCCTTCTCATTCCCTTCTTCTTCTCCTCCTTCTCCTTCTCATTTTCCTTCTCCTCCCTCTCTTTCTCATTTTCCTCCTGCTCCTCCTTCTCTTTCTCTTTCTCCTTCTCCCTTCTCCTCCTATTCCTCCTCCTTGCAGCGAAGATGGTGACGGCGGCCTCCTCCTTGCAGTTCTGACGACGAGATGGCGGGCTCCTTCTTCTCCTCCTCTTCCTCCTTCTCCTTGTAGTTCCAACGACGACGAGGCCTCCTCTTCTTCTCCTCCTCCTCCTCTTATTCTCCTCCTCCTCCTCTTCTTCTTCTCCTCCTCCTCCTCTTCTTCTCCTCCTCTTCCTCCTCTTCTCCTCCTCCTCCTTGCAGTTTCGACGACGACAACGAGGAGGCGATGACGAGGCGACGACGGCGACCTGCACCGACATGCGACGGCACTAACGACGAGATCCAGATCTGCCGCTTTTTTTAATTTTGAAATTTATATCCGTGGCGCACAACACGTAGTGCGCCACGGTTATCGTTTCATACGCATGGCGCACCTGGACTACTTTCCGTGGCGCACTGGCATGTACGCCACGCCTATCTCGACACAATCGTGGCGCACCAGGTAGTGCGCCACGGCTAGGAGATAGCCGTAGCGCGAGGCCCGTGGCGCACTGCTAGTGCGCCACGGATGGCCTTTTCAGGTGCGCCACGAACAGGCGTTTTCCTTGTAGTGCTACCTCCTGAAACCAGAATTCACATTTGCTAAACTTGGCATACAACTAATGCTCTCTAAGGGTTCCAAGAATGGTCCTTAGGTGTAGCTCATGTTCTTCTTCTGATTTGGAATAAATCAGAATGTTATCGATGAAAACAACGACAAACTTATCCAGGAAGTCCATAAAAATCTTATTCATCAGATTCATGAAATAAGCGGGGGCATTGGTTAATCCAAAAGACAAGACAGTCTACTCCTATAATCCATATCTGGTGGTAAAGGCAGTCTTGGGAATATCCTCTGCGCGAATCTTGAGTTGATGATAGCCAGTTCTAAGATCAATCTTAGAAAACACTTTGGCACCAGTCAATTGATCAAACAAATCTTCTATCTTGGGCAATGGGTATTTGTTCTTGATAGTGACATCATTCAGCTTCCGATAATCCGTACACAAATGGTTACCTCCATCCTTCTTATCCACAAACAAGACAGGTGATCTCCATGGTGATGCACTTGGTTGAATTAATCCAATTTCCAGCATGGCATCCAGTTGCTTCTTTAGTTCTGCTAGTTCCGACGGGTTCATACTATATGGTCTCTGGGCTATGGGTCCTGTTCCGGGGATTAGTTCGATGATAAACTCGATACCCCGATCTAGGGGCATACCGGGAAAAACATCTGGAAATACATCGGGGTATTCACAGACTATCTGGACTTGGTCAATGGTAGGTTGAAATATACTCTTGTTGCACTTGAATTGACGAGGTAAGGTTTCAGATACATGCTCGATTGATATTCCGGCTGTACTGGTCATGGTTATGGCTTTCTTGGCACAGTCAATTAATCCTTTATGTTTGGACATCCAATCCATTCCTAGTACCACTTCCAAACCTTTAGTTCCGAGTACTATCAGATTAGCATAAAAATCTATGCCATGGATTCGGATAGGGATGGCTTTGCAAATTTGCCTAGCTTTGGTGGTTGAACCGGGGATTTGAACAATCATAACATGCTTCAGTTTGGTTGGTTGAATCTTACTAGTGCATGCAAATTCTTCGATGTCAAATGAGTGCGATGCACCAGAATAAAACAACACTAGCAAGTACTGAATTAACAGAAAACATACCCAGCACAACATCTGGCGCTTCCTGGACTTCTTCAGCATGCATGAGAAAAAGACGGTCGTTGCGGTTGAGCGAGTTCCCTGGGGCAAACCTTCTTCTGGGCTGAACACGACGCTGCTGCTGAGATGGGGCATTTACATTGGGGGTTGTGGCATTCTTCTTGGGGCACTCATTGGAGTAGTGACCCTTATTTCCACAGACATAACAAGTCACTTGCGACTTGTCCTTTGCTGCAACAGGCACAACATTGCTTCCAGTCCTCAGGGCAGTGTTGGTGTTGGCGGCAGCATTGTTGTTGTTGAACTTGGGTGGTGCACGGTTGAAATTGTTAGAGTTGCTAGGGTTGTTGTGATTTCCTCCGGGCCTTGGGTTTCCACGGTTGGGATAGGTCGGACGGTTCATCGGGGGTCTGTTGGTTCTCGGGGCAAATCCTGGAGATGGGTTGGGGCGATACTTTGGGGTATGATGGGTTCCTGGCTAATGCATCATGTGGCGCTTGCGGTTCTCATTGGCTTGGTTTATCTTTCCTTCCATCTGAATGGCAGAGTCGACAAGGGCTTCAATATCAGCAAAGGGGATATTGACCAACACCGTCTGCATCTCATCGTGCATACCATTCAAGAATCTTTCTTTCTTCTTGGCTTCAGTGTCGATCTCATCCGGGGCATACCTAGCTAATGACAAGAATTTGTCACGGTATTCCACTACGGTCATCCTTCCTTGCTTTAGTTCTCTGAACTCATCTCTCATTCTCTTGATCAAACCCGGTGGCACATGGGTTCTGCTGAACTTGACCTTGAATTCCTCCCAGGTCATCATCTGTCCTCCGGTCATTGCACGAACGCTGTTCCACCATGCTCTTGCATCTTCGGCTAGATAGTGGGTGGCGAACAAAACTTTCTCGTTAGCTTCCACTCCGGCGACTTCCAGGTTGTTCTCCATGGTTTGCAGCCAATCATTTGCGTCTAAGGGCTCTTCCGACTTAGTGAAAATAGGTGGGTTGGTGTTCTGGAAATTCTTGAGCTTAGATCCATGGTTGTCTTGGTTTCCTTGGTCTTGATTATTGTGGGCCAGCTGAGCTATCTGCTGAAGGCTGGCTAAGTTGGCTTGGCGTTCGGATCTTTCAGCTTCGCGGTCAGAAACCAACATTTGCAGGATCTGCAACATCGGGTCCGGGGATGAACCACTTCCTCCGCGAGGCATCTAAAGATTGAGATAGATCGTGAGAAAAGAGGGAAATTTCTAAGGTTTAGGGACTTTGAAAAGTTTTTAAAGTTTGACTCGTATTTTCTAGCAACTTGATTTTCATTCATTCATAGCACACGATACAACACACACCACAACAAAGGAAAACTAGATGGTTTTAAGAACCATTCTGGAAACTATGATACAGTGTGACCGAATACACTACGCTAGTGCTCAAGTGCTACTACTCCTCGGAGTCGGTGTAATCGTCATCCCCATCATCCTCATCATCATCGAAGAAGGCGAAATCCTCCTCATTTGTGAAGAAGTCCATGGCCTGATCCTCCAGAAAATCATCATCATCGCTAGGATAGGAGTAGGGGTCTCCACGAAGATCTTCTCCGGCATTCTCCCTTTCCTCCAACTGCATGTCTCTCTCGTGGATGGCCTCCTCCAAATCCGAGATACGGTGGCGAAGACGGGCAATGATGCGCTCCTTCTTGTCAAGCTGACGGCGGCGAGACTTGCGGTCCTTCGCTAGCATGGCGATGGTCTGATTCTTCGTCCTGATGATGGCGGACTTGTGGTTGGAGTAGTCACAAGCATTGTCCAGTTCCTGCTGACGATCATACATCATGAAGCTAAGGTGGTCCAACTGAGTCTTCAGCTCGTGGTGGTATGGGGCTTCTAGTGGCTGTCCCATAGCATCATGCCTTGGACAAAACTCAAAGCGGGTACCCTTGATCTGGTTGATACTCTACCCACACAGACGGGCAAGAGCTTCATGCATGGCCCTGGCAAGTCCATCGAGCCAGTTGTTCTCTCTTAATGTGAACTGAATTCCCTCGGCAGTGGGAGGTTCAATCTTTCCTCGGAGACTTGCAACAACTAGCCATTGCTGATCTTCTCCTTCCTGATCATTGAGATGAGCTCCGAAGGACTCGGGTGCGGACGCTCCAGAAGTTCTGAAAGCTGGTCCAAATCCCGCTCAAAGATGAGGTCTCCTCCATTCCCCAATTGATAAAACTTGTTGTACTTCACGTCCATCTATAATAATATAGGATGAGTAAGTTAGTAGAGTGATCAAGTGTGTCAAATTTTATGTATTTTGCAAGAGTTTTTGAGGAACATGAATTTTTATGAAAGAAACCAAGTGATAAGAATGGGAATAAGTTTTTGTAAATATTTGCTTCCTTTGGTCTTGAAACTAAGTTTTTGATTCAAACGTCCAGTCTAACTAGGGTCTCCTATGGTCAGGATGGCTCTGATACCAACTTGTTAACACCCGGATTTTTAATCCCATATGCCTGTTATGCCATACATCGCAATCCCAAGATTACCATTTTTGTGAGACATAACAGATTTGGATATCACAGTACATCATCCATTACAAACCATACATAAGGTCTTACACAAATAAGGATCTCATGATCCAGTTCTTAATACAACTCAAGCAGCGGAATAATGTAATAATAAAGGTAGCGTAGGCGAAGCTCCATCTTCGGGGTCATAGGCAATGCTGACGATGGGAGATGATCCTAGTTGTCGTAATCTTCCTGCGGTCCATCATCCTGGTACTCCTCTTCATAGTCTGGCCACGGGAATAGCCAGGGACAAAGCCATGAGTACTCTTTAAGTACTCGCAAACTAATACTAACAAGTTAAGGGGGTTTTTTAGTAGGACACTAAGCTCTAGGGTTGTTTTGCAAAAATCTAGATTTACCTCTAGTAAGTTCAGAAGCAAAGAAAACTAGTTGAATCTTGTAATGCCTAAGTGGGAACTTGAATTTCATATCACAACTCTGTTGTGGTCAAGTCAAAATCTCAATTCATTTCACAAGTCCTTTTGAAAACATCTGACGGGGGAATAGTATGGCCACTCCAACTGTCCATAACCGCGGACGCGGCTATTCGAATAGTTTGACACTCTGTAGAGATTGTACACTTTCACCACAACATTCGATACATCCGTCAGGAACAAATCCTGCATTCACCATACTCAGTATGCGGATAATCAATCCTAACCTTTCAATTATAGCCCTAGTATAGGCACCTCTCCTGTGAGTTTGGCCTCCCAACCATGACCAACTGTCATCTTGGGTACTGCACAGGTGGAAAATCTTCACAAGGTAGCCTCAGCTCAAACCTTGGCTGTGAGGGAACCCATACTAAAGTATATAAGTTTCCAGTCAAGCCCTACCCAATTTTCGGGTATTGTGGTTGTACGGTAAAATTGGAATGGTATCGCATCCAGACAACCATCAGTTTTATCAAGGGCTAAGGCTCATGCCTCAACATTTTCATCATAAAAATCATCTGGTGTTCGGAAACACATGTCAAAACATTTCAGTAGAATGACTCATCATTCCAAGGTTTTCATAACCATTTTCACCAAGTATTCCCATCTAAAGTTGATCAAGTTTTATGCTTAGCACTAGCATCTACAAGTGGGGTAAGTACTAATGAGGGGTAGTAAACAAGTGGATATTAATTAAGTTTAATCTCATGCCTTAGGATGACATCAAGATTACCTAGCTTAGGCCAATTTTAATGCTCTTTATGCAACCTTCAATTATCTTCCTAGAATCTACAAGTCACTTAAGTAAACTCTAAGAGAAAGCTTTGATAAAGAAATAAAGTATAAAGCTTACAAGTAAAACTAGGATTGGGTATCATCAAATGGGTCTAACCAAGCATGCTTAATGCATTGCATAGGTTATCTAACTTTCATAGTTGCAAGTGTTAGCTTGCAAGGTTTTAAGTATTGGCTTGCATAAGTATCGGTATAAGCTTGCCTTGAGCAGAGCAGTGGTTGAAGTTTTCCTCGGCTTCTTCCTCGTAGTATCCTCCTTCCTCCTCGTATCCTTGGTCGGAACTAGCGTCTATAAATAAATATGAGGTACACAATCACCAAACAATACTTAACTATTTTCAATCATCACACAAAGGTGCACTATAGATGATCTAGCATCATCACTAACATTACAAGATTAAAGCTTTTGTCTTATTTATTTTACTTTTTAGAAAAGTAATTTCTACTCATTGAAAAAATACTTAAGATTTAATGTTCTCAACCTCAAACATGGGATCATGTTGACACATGTCATCACCACATATTTAAGTACATGGGAATGTGATTTAAAGTGGTGTCACAATTTAATAAGGTTTAACCTTTTTATTTTAAATAATTAAAGTGACTAGAAATGCCTATGTGGCATTCTTTTATTACTTGAACATTATTTCTGTAAGTAAACCCATATGTTTTTATATATTCTGAAAGGTATGATCAAATGTGATTTTTGAGAGTTGGAATCAACTCAAAAGCTATTATGGTTGAATTTTGAAAAATGTTTGAATGCAGAAAAGCTTATGACTTGTTATTTTTACCAAGGGTGATCTATATATCCAAATGATTTGAATCCAACGGTCTTGGATTAAGCATTTGAGTACCTTTCTAAAAAATTGGGTTCATGCAATTTGGTTCACTGAATCGAGCTGGGTTGATTTTTGAATCTAGGAACAGAACTGAGTTTGAAATAAAATAGGAAAATCTAAATTCAGACGGTTGGGCTGCGCGAGAAATGTTAATGGGCCGGCCCAGTGTCACTCCGCAGCACGGGGCTCAGCTGACAAGGGGGTTCCACCAGTCAGTGGCTCATAACACGCGAACCGGTACGGGGCTGTGTGGTTCATTGGATTAGAAGGAAGATCGACGGCTGGGGATCGTCGTCGATGATGAACATGTCACCAGCGAGCTCGAACCCTAGCGGCTTAGTGGGGGGTGCATAGGGGGCATACGAGGGCTCCAGCGATGACGGCGAGGCGGGCAAACGAACGAGTGGTCGACAACGAGCTCAGGGATGGTCGAGGTAGCTCCGAGGGTGGTCGAAATCAACGGCTCCCTTCTTCTCCAGAGGCGGCCTGCTCCGGTGCAATTCCGGCGAGGTGCTTCTCCTCGTGCTCTGGCTAGAGGTTGGAATGATCAGTGAGGTGAGGGGAGTGGGATGGTGTGCTTCAAACGGCTGGGGGTCGCCTCATTTTATAGGCTCGACGGCGAGACCGAGAGGGATGGGCAGGCAACGGTGGCGACATGGCTACGGACGGCTAGAGGCATGGATGAGGTTGGCGATCGACGCGCTGTCTCCTGGTGATGCTCTAGGACTTGAATGCGCGCTTAGGGGCGGTGGCAAACCGTCGGGAACGTGTGGTTCTCTGAGCGGTACCGACGGCGAACTCCGCGGCGTGCGGTGGCTACGGGGTATGGGTGAGGAAACGATCATGTCTGGTGGTCTCCTGGGACGGTGGGGTTCATGCTGGCGGGCGGCAAGGGCTCGAGGTGGTCGGGTTGAGTGGGAACGGTGCGTGCACGGTGGTGCGCATCGGCATGGTCGATAGCGGCACGGGCACGACGTTCCTGGCGGTTCGTGTCTCTGTCTTTGAGCTAGGGCTGGTCGAGAGGGGCGGTGAGGTGCTGGCTACCTCCTAGACAAGGTTGGCAAGGCTAGGGTGGCTGCTAGCTGGCCAGTGACAATGGGGTGGCATGGTGAGGCTCGGCCTGCTCACCGTTGATGGCAAGGCAAGCTCACAGTGGTGCTAGATGTTTACAAATGAGCTAGATGATCTACTAAAGACTAGTTGCAACCAAAGAGGGAACAAGTTAGGCGAAATTTACTGCACACTAGTGTTTGTGATTTGTTTGATTTGAATCTGCAAGCTGTTTGATGAAATGGCCGCAACTTTTGAATTTTGAAAAGATTTTTGGTGGGTTTGCTAGGCATGTGCTGAGGATTCTGTGGGTGCTTGGGTTTTGAAAGTTGAACTTGTTTGAGTGGTTTTTGAAATAGTGGGATCTTCCCATATGAGATAGATTCAATTTTAAACTGTCATTTAAACTTAGCATTTGAATGTTTTTGGATGATCACAAAGTGGGCCTTGGTACCTTATTATGAGTACTAACAAGGGGTGCAAAGATCCACAAATGTTTCTGTTGAGTTTTCAAAACTAGAGATAGCCAAAGTAGGCACGAGAGTTAATTTGGCAAAAATGACCATTCACTTCATTTGTTTATTTTGAGTTGTTTGTCTTTGGAAAAAGTTTGGGGATTGTTTAGATGATGTTTATTTCACCTAAGAATCCTTTTACAAGCAAAGAAACACAGAACCATGGCAATTCAAAAGAATCCAAATTTTATATACACACACATATGAATGCTTTCATAATTTTAGTTGGAAAAGTTTTTGTTAACCCTAATTTTGATGTTTAGAGTTTGATGATCCAAGTTTAATATTTTTGGAATGTTACATGATACCACTGAAGGGATACGGGTAGGCTACACTAGCGCAAATCAAATTTTTCTACCGCGTAAACCAGGATTACTGTTGTCATAGATCACGGGATTACCACTAGACGCGCAGTTGCGGAACTTGATGAAGCGCGTCGAGGCAGTGCAGACGATCTACGACTCCTCCTCGTTCTCGTCCCACGAGCAGCTCCCCTTGCGCGGCTCATCCAAACACTACAGATGCTGCACCTTCGAGGTATCCACACGTACAGGGTGGAAGCGTCAGACGCTGGACTGCTAGGTCCGCGCGCACGACACAGGCGTGAGGAGTGGCGGCTGGCTGGAATGGTCTAACCCTGGTCAGCTCGCCCCACCCTCTCTTATATAGGCGTCCCTAGTGGGCTTCTACATTAGCATCCCATTAGTAGCCTAAGCCTGGTCTAATTCGGATCCAATCCTCATTAGGCTTCCAGCCCTTAAGTGTGTGACCCTATAGGTTCATATACGTATAGACATGACACGAATACACTTATTCTCCCAATAGTTGGTAGTGGCCTCTAGCAAGACGTGTCAACTCCTAAACGCATGCAAAGATCATATCGGACGAACCATCACAAGGTTTAGTACATGTCTTTCCCTTTGCCTCACGATATTTAGTCTAGCTCCAAGCTGACCTCTCTTTCTCGATACCATAACTCAGAATCCCTTTATTAGGTTAACTCTTAACCTTATGTAGCATGGCCATGCATTTATGGATCCGATCACTCGAGGGGCCCAGAGATATCTCTCTCAAGTAGAGAGGGGCAAATCCCATCTTGATTGACCATGCCTTGCAGCATGTTTCAGGACAAACCCGAAAGATACCTTTATAACTACCCAGTTACGGTGCAGCGTTTGATAGCCCCAAAGTAGTTCGATCCACATCTCAAGTACATGCGACAATCTCAGGTCTAAGGACTAAACGTACACGATGTGTAGAGAGAGAGCTGTAACTAATTGCCAGTCTCAAGTTGGGTCAGTCCAATCCCATGTTCATAACATGTGTCCACATCATTGGTTTGGCATCTCCATGTCTATGACTTGTGAAACATAGTCATCAACCAATCGATGTGCTAGTCTAATATTCATGTGTGTCCTCACATGAAATCCGACTAGGGACAACTATTAAATAACCATACAAGTAAAGAGTTTCACAAACAATTCACATAATTGCCAATCAATACAAGTTAGCTGATATGGATATTCAAGGAACATTACAATAACTCATGGATACATATGAAATATAATCATCTCTATGATTGCCTCTAGGGCATATTTCCTTCAGACATAGTCGGCAGGGGCTTGCCTGTGGGACCCGCCAGTCGGCCAGGTCATTGACCATGCTGCCTTGGCCTATATAAGGGGCGGCAGGGGCAACGTAGCAAGGGTTGGTCTCTCATCTTCTAGCTAGGCACATCGATACAGGTCAAGGATCCTTTGTAGTTCTTGGTGTTCATCGAGATAGTTAGATAGGTAGGAGTAGGGGTGTTACTTCACCACGAGGGCCCCGAACCTAGGTACTTCTTGTGTCCCCGACGCATGCTTGTGCCCAATCCCGCCTGCGGACGCCGTCGCTCACTTCCCTTCTCGCTCCAACACCTCTATCTAGCATGCTTAGGCACTGCTGTTTCCACACCGACGACACCAGGGGCGCAAGAGGGGCGGGATTCAAAACCGTGGGGCCTAGGGGAGCAGGGGAGCGGGAGTGGCCGTTTTTTCCATTGGGAGGGTTTGGGCTAGGGTTTGGGGGCATTTTCATCCCTTTTGAGTATCTTTAGGGTTTTAGGTCATTGGGAAGGGTTTTTAGGCCGAATTTTATCAAAAAAAATTCTATAAAAGGGCAGCACACTGATGACGCCCAGCACTATCGTGGGACGCTTCCTTGGAAACCCCAAGAGCAAGGTGTGATGAGCACAGCAGCAAGTTTTCCCTTAGTAAGAAACCGAGGTTATCGAACCAGTAGGAGGAAGGAAATGTCACACAGGTGTTGCAAGCAATGCGGAGACCTGCACAACACAAAGTCAAGACTTTGCCCCAACGTATCAGTGAGGTTTTCAAGCTCACCGGTTTGCTTTAACAAAGGATTAAACGTATGGTGTGGAAGGTAATGGTTTACAGCAAGTAAACAAGTAACAGTGGAAGATGTATCAATGGTAAAGATTGGACCGGGGTCCATAGTTCACTAGAGGTGCTCTCCTTAGATAAACAACATGGCATGAAGGGTAAACAAATTACAGCAGAGCAATTGACAGGAACTAAGCAAGGCATTACAATGCAATACCAGACAAAAAGATCCTATGAGATTCGATTGGGATAGACAACAATATACATAGACCGCCATCCAACTGCATCTATGACTAGAATTCCACCTTCAGGTTATCATACGAACCCCCTCCAGTATTAAGTTGCAAGCAACAGACAACTGCTTTAAGCAAAGTGTGTAAGGTAAACAATCCACTTGTTCCATGAACAAGAGACCATTGTTTTTGTTGGGCCACGCAGAGATAAAACAAAACTTTTTCCCTCTAACGTGGTGATCCCAAGATCTAGCCAAGGTAGAAGGCCACGAGGTTTACCACTATACGCGTAGTTGCGGATTACTAATGAAGTGCGTCAGTTGATGCAGTGCAGTCCTTTGCGATCCGATCGTCCTGGTGCTGATCGTACAGCACCTCTGCTGGTATCCACGCGTACAACGAGGAGCACTGGTGGCGAACTGCTAGGTTCATTACGACGGTAGGACTGTTGTGGAGCTAGGGTTTCCAACACATGAAATGACCTAACCGATCAACGATTAACCTTTCTGGGTTACGCTGCTCCACTATATATAGGGAGTGAACGTGGGATCTGCTCACGCGGCCCATTCACTAAAGCCCATATAATATTAGTCCCTGTGAGTCCGACTCACTGACTCGGTCCAAATCAGGCTCGGGTCCAACCCAACCAGATTTCCAGTTCAGATCCAATCCGAACTTGCTCCCGCTCTTAAGTGTGTGACCCCGCAGGCTCATGGCTAGTTGGACACGATTGGAGTCCGACTCACAATCGATCGTCGGCAGCGGCTCCTAGTAGAACGTGCCGACTCCCAAGTACCAAAGAGTCATGACGACTTGCATTTCCAATGTGACTTGCGTCCGAGTCCCTTTTGCCTCACGATATACCTTGTCAGACTATAGGCGAATATATGTCATCCCTTAAATAGTCTGACTCTCTTCTCGATCCAAGATAAGTGATTCACCCGACTAACTCTTAGTCGATCGCCTCGGTTAACACTTAACCGAGTCGTGCATGGCCATGCTTTCCGAATCATATCTCACGAGAGGGCCCAGAGAATATCTCTCCAAGTGGAGGGTCAAAATCCCATCTTGGTTATTCACATCACGCAACTTGATTCTCAGTCGACCCGAACTCTGCCTTTATAACTGCCCAGTTACGGATCAGCGTTTGACAGAACCTAAGTCGGTGGTCCTCAACTCGGATTATGCAATAACCTCAGGTCTAAGGATTACATTGATTGAGATATACAAATGACAACTTGTTCGTTGTACCTCAATATGGGTCAATCCGACTCACTAAACTCTTTAGCCGAATCTGTGTAAGTTGGAATAGCATCTCCATGCCCATGACAAGTGGAACTGAGTCATCAAGCCAACTTTCACATTGGTCTAAGTTGTGTGTCCAACACAACCTCAATGACCAAGGATATTTAGTACAAACAACATGAATGCATAGTTCCACAACCGAATCACATATTCAATGATACACATCAGATGTTTATACAAGGACTACTTAATATCTTTATGAATACAATGGGAAATCTCATCATACATGATTGCCTCTAGGGCATATTCCCAACAGTCTCCCACTTGCACTAGAGTCAATCTTCCGACATCACATGTCTAAGCATCTAATGCCCATGGCTCTCAGGTGCACCTCATGCTTCGGCTGGGGTAACGGCTTTGTCAATGGATCCCCAATATTTGCATCCGTGTGTACCTTGCATAACTTGATATCACCCTGATCCACGAACTGGCGAATCAGATGGTACCGCATGAGTATGTGCTTGTTCTTCTGGTGTTGTCTAGGTTCCTTGTCTTGTGCAATAGCACCATTGTCGTCACAATACACGTCTAACGGATTGGACGAGCCCTGAACCACACCAAGATCCATGAGGAAATTCCTCATCCAAACATCTTCCTTTGCTGCCTTCGAGGCGGCAATATACTCAGCCTCTGTTGTAGATGCAGACACAGTCTCTTGCTTGGAACTCTTCTAGCTCACAACACCTCCGTTTATAATAAACACGTATCCAGATTGCGAACAAGAATCATCAGAGTCGGTAAGATAACTCGCATCTGTGTAACCCTTTACACTGAGTTCATCTTCACCACCATAAAGCAAAAACATATCCTTAGTCCTTCTCAAGTACTTTAGGATATTTTTAGCCGCTGTCCAGTGGATTTCTCCAGGATCAGCCTGGTATCTGCTCACAAGACTTAAAGCATATGAAACATCCGGCCTAGTACAAATCATGGCGTACATGATGGATCCGACTGCAGAAGCATACAGAATCGCACTCATCCGACTTCGCTCATTAGTTGTCAAAGGACACTGAGTCTTGCTAAGTTTTACACCATGGTACATCGGTAAGAACCCCTTCTTAGACGATTCCATGTTGAACTTCTTAAACACTTTGTCCAAATAAGTACTCTGACTCAATCCAATGAGCTGTCTTGATCTATCTCTATAGATCTGGATTCCGAGGATATATGTTGCCTCACCCAAGTCTTCATTGAGAAACTCTTTTCCAATGATTCCTTGGTTTCTTGCAACATCTGGACATTATTTCCAATCAATAATATGTCATCCACATATAAGATTAGAAAGATTACTTTGCTCCCACTAAACTTCTTGTATAAACAAGAATCATGATCACTCTTGATGAAGCCAAACGATTTGACTACCTCATCAAAGCGAATATTCCAACTCCGAGATGCTTCCTTCAACCCATAAATGGATTTCTGAAGTTTGCATACCTTGTCAGCATTAGCCGGATCGACAAAACCCTCGGGCTGTATCATATACACGTCCTCGGTTAAATTTTCGTTAAGGAAAACCGTTTTGACATCCATCTGCCATATCTCATAGTCGAAATAGGCTGTTATAGCTAACATGATCCGAACTGATAAGCATCACTACGGGCGAGAAAGTCTTGTTGTAATCAACTCCTTGAACTTGTCGGAACCCCTTCGTGACAAGGCGTGCTTTATAGACGGAAACATTTCCATCCATATCAGTTTTCTTCTTAAAGACCCATTTGCACTCGACGGGTCTTGCACCATCTAGCAGATCAACCAAGTTTCAAACTTGATTTTCATCCATGGACTTTAACTCGGATCTCATGGCTCCAAGCCATGACTCGAAATCAGATCCCACCATCGCTTCCGAATAATTCGCCGGCTCATCACTGCCTAACAGTAACACATCATGAACACCTCGTAATCTTGCCGATCTTCATAGTACAGGTGCTGCTGCCGGCTCAGCTACCACGACCGGCTCAACCTCCAAGGTTTTTGCCGACTCGCTACTAGCCGGTTCCTCTCGAATTTCTTCGAGTTGCACCGTGCTCCCACTTACTCCCTGACTAAGAAACTCTTTCTCAAGGAATACACTGTTTTTGAGCGACAAACTCTTTGCCCTCTTCTCGGTTGTAGAAGTAGTAACCCATGGTTTTCCTCGGATACCCCATGAAAATACCCTTATCCGACTTGGCTGTAAGCTTGTCCGACTAAAGTCGCTTGACAAATGCTTCACAATCCCAAATCTTAAGAAAAGACAAACTCGGATTTTTGCCTGTCCACATCTCATGCGGTGTCTTCTCTACCGACTTTGATGGTACTCTGTTTAGTGTGAACGCCGCTGTTTATAGACAATAACCCCAAAATGATAAAGGCAGATCTGTCCGACTCATCATTGATCGTACCATGTCCAACAAGGTCCGATTCCGCCTTTCCGAAACACCATTCCTTTGTGGCGTAACTGGCGGAGTAAGTTGAGGAACTATTCCACAACTTTTTAGATGGTCATCAAACTCATGGCTCATGTACTCGCCTCCTCGGTCCGACCGAAGAAACTTTATTTTCTTGCCGAGTTGATTCTATGTTTCATTCTGGAATTCTTTGAACTTTTCAAAGGCTTCCAACTTATGTTTCATCAAGTAGATATATCCATACCTACTCAAATCATCAGTGAAGGTAATGAAGTACTCATAACCACCCCTGGTTGTCGTGCTAATTGGTACACATACATCACTATGTACTAGTCCCAACAAGTCAGACGCCCTTTAGCAACTCTTTGCAAAAGGTGTCTTGGTCATTTTGCCGAGTAGGCAAGATTCACATGTCTCGAATGACTCCAAGTCGAACAAAGTTAGGAGTCCATCATCATGGAGCTTCTTCATGCGTTTCCAACTTATATGACCAAGCCGACAGTGCCAAAAGTAAGTCATATTCAGATCATTTGGTTTCAACCTTTTAACATTTATGTTATAAACTGACTCACCATCAAGATTCAAAATAAATAACCCGTCATGGACGGGTGCAAAGCCGTGAAACATATCATTCAAATACAAAGAACAACCATTATTCTTGATATTCGACTCATAGCCTTGCCTCGTCAAACATGAAGCAGAAATAATGTTTCGACTGAGCACTAGAACATAATAACAATTATTCAGTTCCATAATGAATCCGGAAGGTAAATGAAGTTGCATCGTGTCGACTTCCAACGCAGCAACTTTTGCTTTGTTGCCGACTCGAATATCAACCTCGCCTCTTGCTATGCTCCTAGTTCTTACTAGTCCCTACAACAATTTGCAGATTAGAATAACTGACCCGGTATCATATACCCAAGAACTATTAGGTGCATCAGCAATATATATGTCTATAACATTGCAAACAAGTGTACCTGAGTCGGAAGTCATACCTCCACTCTTGGCTTTGTTGGCCAAATACTTGCTGCAATTCCTCTTCCAGTGGCCATCCGCCTTGTAGTAGAAGCAAGTGGATCCGGCTGAAGGAGATGGCTTAGTCCTTGAGGAAGCGCTTGGGACCGGGTTCTGAGCCTGCTTTCCTTCCGACTTAGCCTTCTTCTTAGTCCAAGAACTCTTCTTGAACTTAGCCTTATTTTGCACCATCAACACTTGACTGGCGCCCTTTTTGAGATCCGCCTCTGCCTTCTTAGGAATCCCATGCAATTCAGTGAGCTTCTTATCCATACCATGCATGTGGTAGTTTGAAATGAACTGCCCATATGCACTAGGAAGAGAGTTCAGATTTATATCCATAGCGAACTCTTGGCTAATGGGGTAGCCAAGCCTCTCTAGAGACTGCACATAACCAACCATTTTGATCACATGCGGACTCAGTGGATCACCATCCTTAAGCTTGCAACTCAGCAAAGCCTAAGAGACTTGATACCTCTCAGTCTTCGTCTGAGCCTGGAACATACTTTTGAGGCTTTCAATCATATCGTAGGACTCAACATTCTTGAACTGCTTTTGCAAGTCCGGTTCCATGTGAGCAAGCATAAGACAGCTAATATCCGTGGACTCATCCTTAGCCCGACGGTAGGCATTGGTGGCAGCGATAGTCGCATTCTCATTCGGCTCATCTGGAAGTGGGTTGTCTAGGACATGGTCCTTTTCTTGTTTGAGAACAATTCTCAGATTTCGATACCAGTTGGTAAAATTAGTGTCGTTTGGTTTATCTTTGTCAAGGATAGTTCTCAACGTAAAACCGGATATCTGAGAGTGACTGCTACTTGGTGCCATGATCTACAACAGAAAATATGCAAAACACTTAGGACATGTATTCATAAAAGAGCAAGCATATTAAATACTTTAATATTTTATGCTCCCACTAGAACCAACACCCCTCCGATGGTTACTTAGTGATTTAGGATCCTAAATAAGCAAGTCGGCTAGTGAGCTTTAGCATCACCGCTAGCCGCCAAGTGATCCAGGTAGACAACTCCTTGTCAATCGTATCGCATACGACTCCTGTTGGACGGGTGGCATCACATGCCCCAGCTCCTGTCCGACTTTTCCCCGAGCCCCACAACCGTTGTGATAGACCCGTCTAGCTTACCGAGTGTTTCCGCAGTAAGAGTCCGACTCGAATCCACCTAGTCGGAAAGAATTGGCAGCACCTCAATTTTATGAGCCCACTACCAAAAATATCCAACTTGTGATGGTGCAAACACTGGCGAGAAAACCGACTAGACCTTCTTTGAGGGATTAAATTTTACCGACTATCTAATAGAAGTAAAACAGAAACATAACAATAACACAAAATAAAGCAATTATAATGTGAAATGGTATGGCTCTCTTCATGGCGATCTCCATCTCCACAAAGCCTGCAATCCGACTCGTGCCAACTCTTGTCACTTGCCGTCTTACTCCATGTCGTCGACATGTACATCGTCTTGCATGTCATCGGATTCTCCAAACAGCCACACTAGCTTAGTAAAGTAAATTACAAGGAGAATCTGACACGCAGGTCGTTATACAATAATATGACAGCACCTAGGCTCCAGCCGGCTGACAAAAACCGTGATTCGCAGATCACGTATGGATTACACACATACATCACATGCACATGAACCATACAATTCACAACTTCCTGCAAAAACAAGTTATGCATAGATACAATATCTACCGGCGTTGTGAAACTCGCAACGACATCTAAGGCGCTACGACAAGGATTCCGACCATTGTTCCGATTCGATCAAACTTTTTGATCTTCGATCACCGCCTCTGGATTTACGTGTCACAATCTACCCTGATGGCGGAAGCCGACTGGTAGGGGTATGTCGTTCCACGACTCAGTAGTATGATCACGGAAATCAGATCTACCATTCCCCGAGTATAGTTGATCGAATCAACATCGTACAAAACCGATCTATCTCACAGATCGACCACCAAACAGCACATAGATCTCATCTACTGCCAACCGCATATCACATATGCGAGATCTCGAGCCTAAAACCAAAAGCTATCGCTCTGATACCACTGTTAGGCCACGCAGAGATAAAACAAAACTTTTTCCCTCTAACGTGGTGATCCCAAGATCTAGCCGAGGTAGAAGGCCACGAGGTTTACCACTAGACGCGCAGTTGTGGATTACTGATGAAGCGCGTCAGTTGATGCAGTGCAGTCCTTTGCGATCTGATCATCCCGGTGCTGATCGTACAGCACCTCTGCTGGTATCCACGCGTACAAGGAGGAGCACCGGCGGCGAACTGCTAGGTTCGTTACGACGGCAGGACTGCTGTGGATCTAGGGTTTCCAACACATGGAATGACCTAACCGATCAACGATTAACCTTTCTAGGCTACGCTGCTCCACTATATATAGGGAGTGAACGTGGTCTCTGCTCGCGCGGCCCATTCACTAAATCCCATATAATATTAGTCCCTATGAGTCCGACTCACTGACTCAGTCCAAATCAGGATCGGGTCCAACCCAACCAGATTTCCAATTCAGATGCAATCCGAACTTGCTCGCGCTCTTAAGTGTGTGACCCCGCAGGCTCATGGCTACTTGGACACGATTGGAGTCCGACTTCGATCAGTCGGCAGCGGCTCCTAGCAGAATGTGCCGACTCCCAAGTACCAAAGAGTCATGACGACTTGCCTTTCCAATCTGACTTGCGTCCGAGTCCCTTTTTCCTCACGATATACCTTGTCAGACTATAGGCGAATATATGTCATCCCTTAAATAGTCCGACTCTCTTCTCGATCCGAGATAATTGATTCACCCGACTAACTCTTAGTCGATCGCCTCGGTTAACACTTAACTGAGTCGTGCATGGCCATGCTTTCCAAATCATATCTCACGAGAGGGCCCAGAGAATATCTCTCCAAGTGGAGGGGCAAAATCCCATCTTGGTTATTCACATCATGCAGCTTGATTCTCAGTCGACCAGAACTCTGCCATTATAACTGCCCAGTTATGGATCATCATTTGACAGAACCTAAGTCGGTGATCCTCAACTCGAATTATGCAATAACCTCAGGTCTAAGGATTACATTGATTGAGATATACAAATGACAACTTGTTCATTGTACCTCAATATGGGTCAATCCGACTTGCTAAACTCTTTAGCCGAATCGGTGTAAGTTGGAATAGCATCTCTATGCCCATGACAAGTGGAACCGAGTCATCAAGCCAACTTTCACATTGGTCTAAGTTGTGTGTCCAGCACAACCTCAATGACCAAGGATATTTAGTACAAACAACATGAATGCATAGTTCACTACAAGAAATGTGGCAAACTATGACCTTCTGATAGTGACCATGAATAAAATCGTCATAGATCTATGATGATTTTGCACTAGATAGTCATAAGCCATTTGAAGGGGTCAAAACCTTGAAAAATTAAGACGTTTTGACTCTAAAACGTCATATTTGCCCTAGCTAAAATCGTCATAATATGACGGATGTAGCCTATGACATTTATTGTAGCTGATTACGACGATTTAAATTGGTCATAGCATCTAAAATAGAATAAAGTTAAAATGAGTAAGCATTTGCACCACCGTTTCCATCTATGTGGCATGTCTATGTGTCAGTTTTTGCATATGTGGCATACCTATATGTAAATATTTGGTTCCAGGACACCCAACAAATTAAACTCGCGCGTGCGGGAATAATAAGCAAAAAAGGGCTGTGAGGGGACTCGAACCAGAGACCTCCCCGCAGATGGAAGGCACCTAACCACCAGACCAACTCAACTTAGTTGTCCTGTACACGCGCTCAGCCCTTTTGACTATCACCCCCGATCGCTTGCGCGGGAATAATAAGCGACCAACTCAACTTAGTTGTCATGTACACGCGCTCAGCCCTTTTGACTATCACCCCCGATCGCTTGCGCGGGAATAATAAGCAAAAAAGGGCTGCAGGGGGGCTCGAACCAGAGACCTCCCCAATAGACGGAAGGCACCTAACCAACAGACCAACTCAACTTTGTTGTCCGATAGACGCGTTCAACCATTTTGACTATTACTCTCGATCACAACTGGGCCTGGCGGCCAGGTTCCCCCTAATGGGCCTCGCTGGGAACGTGTATTTTGGGCGGGCTTTGACCTTGGGCGTAGTAGATTAGGTTCGATTATGTTTTTTTCGTTTTTCTTTTTGTGTTTCCATAATTCTTGTGTATCTTTCTCATAACAACTCCAAAATAATTGGTTTTTGTATCTAAATTTTTATAAATTTCATTAGATCATACTAGGATGTTAATTATGAATAGTATGATTACTTGAAATTATGGATCTACTAATACCATGTTAGTCCATAGTAGGGACAATATCACAATTCAAAATACTATGATTTTGAAACTAGGGTTTTGAAGGTTCTTAGCTCAGGGCTGAGCCTCACTAAAATTGCATTGGATATCTAAAGAAATAGCATATTGCGAGTCTAAAAATGATTTTTTTCAAAAAATTATGGGCATCAGATAATGTACCTGTAGTTCAAATCGGACCCACTTCCTACCGATTCGGCAGGAATTTGTATTTTTAGTCAGGGGTGGACGGAAAGGTTTGATATACCCAGGTTGGGACATTTGTACATGTAAGGTGGGCTAGTATTTTTGAAAAATGTGTTTGTAGCATTATAAAACTGTCATTTGGTGGTTGCTTCACAAAACACCCCGTTTTTTGCGCTCGGAAAATGGAAAATGGATTTTTCGTGCGACGAAAAGAAAAACTTCCTCCGGCAACATTGTTCGCCATCCCACGATACATATGGGTGCACAATATGGGATCATTATCACAAGCTATGTCGCGATTCGGGACATAACATTGGTCGTTTGGCCCGAAATCCACGAAACCTCTTACATGATAGGTCATTTCTGAGAATATTTTTTTGAGACACTTGCAATATACTATGTTTGGTATTTTTCCTTGCAACTATGTCACATAATAAGACACCACGTGAAGGATTTGCATTGATCGGATCTTTTTGAATTTTTATGCCCGTTTCAAACTATGGTCAAAACGGCGGGCATGAAGGTTCTTAAATCGGGGCTGAGCCTCGCTAAAATTGCATTGGGTCTCTAAATAAATAGCATATTGCGAGTCTAAAAATGATTTTTTCAAAAAATAATGGGCATCAGATAATGTACCTGTAGTTCAAATCGGACCCACTTCCTACCGATTCGGCAGGAATTTATATTTTTAGCTAGGGGTGGACGGAAAGGTTTGAGATATCCAGGTTGGGACATGTGTCCATGTAAGGTGGTCTACTATTTTCAAAAAATGTGTTTGTAGCATTATAAAACTGTCATTTGGTGGTTGCTTCACAAAACGCCCCATTTTTTGCGCTCAGAAAATGGAAAATGGATTTTCCGTGTGACGAAAATAAAAAATTCCTCCTGCAACATTGTTTGCCATCCCACGATACATATGGGTGCACAATATGGGATCATTATCACAAACTATGTCGCGATTCGGGCCATAACATTCGTCGTTTGGCCCAAAATCCATGAAACCTCGAACATGATAGGTCATTTCTGAGAAGGTTTTTTCGAGACACTTGCAATATACCAAGTTTGGTATTTTTCCTTGAAACTATGTCACATAATAAGACACCACGTGAAGGATTTGCATTGATTGGATCGTTTTTGAATTTTTTATGCCCGTTTCAAACTATGGACAAAACGGCAGGCATGAAGGTTCTTAAATCGGGGCCGAGCCTCGCTAAAATTGCATTGGGTCTCTAAATAAATACCATATTGCGAGTCTAAAAATGATTTTTTCAAAAAATCATGGGCATCAGATAATGTACATGTAGTTCAAATCGGACCCACTTCCTACCGATTTGGCAGAAATTTGTCTTTTTCGCCAGGGTTGGACGGAGAGTTTTGAGATACCCAGGTTGGGACATTTGTCCATGTAAGGTGGTCTACTATTTTTGAAAAATGTGTTTGTAGCATTATAAAACTGTCATTTGGTGGTTGCTTCACAAAACGCCCTGTTTTTTGCGCTCAGAAAATGGAAAATGGATTTTCCGTACGACGAAAAGAAAAACTTCCTCCTCCAACATTGTTCGCCATCCCACGATTCATATGGGTGCACAATATGGGCTCATTATCACAAACTATGCCGCGATTCGGGCCATAACATTGGTCGTTTGGCCCGAAAGGCATGAAACCTCGAACATGATAGGTCATTTCTGAGAAGGTTTTTTCGAGACACTTGCAATATACCAAGTTTGGTATTTTTTCTTGCAACTATGTCACATAATAAGACACCACGCAAAGGATTTGCATTGATCGGACCGTTTTTCAATTTTTTATGCCTGTTTCAAACTATGGTCAAACGGCGGACATACATATTCTTAGCTCGGGGCTAAGCCTCAATAAACTTGCATTAGATCTCTGAAGAAACATGATGTTGTGAGTCTAAAAATGATTTTTTCAAAAAATCTTGGGCATTAGATAATGTACCTGTAGTTCAAATCGGACCCACTTCCTATCAATTCGGCAGGAATTTGTCTTTTTCGCCAGGGGTGGACGGAAAGGTTTGAGATACCCAGGTTGGGACATTTGTCCATGTAAGATGGTCTACTATTTTTTTAAAATGTGTTTGTAGCATTATAAACTGTCATTTGGTGGTTGCTTCACAAAACGCCCTGTTTTTTGCGCTCGGAAAATGAAAATGGATTTTTCGTGCGAGGAAAATAAAATCTTCCTCCTGCAACATTGTTCGCCATCCCACGATACATATGGGTGCACAATATGGGATCATTATCACAAGCTATGTCGCGATTCGGGCCATAACATTGGTCGTTTGGCCCGAAAGTCATAAAACCTCGAACATGATAGGTCATTTCTGAGAAGGTTTTTTCGAGACACTTGCAATATACCAAGTTTGGTATTTTCCTTGCAACTATGTCACATAATAAGACACCAGGCGAAGGATTTGCATTGATCGGACCGTTTTTAAATTTGTTATGCCCGTTTCAAACTATGGTCAAACGGCGGGCATACATATTCTTAGCTCGGGGCTAAGCCTCACTGAACTTGCATTGGATCTCTAAAGAAACATGATATTGTGAGTCTAAGAATGATTTTTGCAAAAAATCATGGGCATCAGATAATGTACCTGTAGTTCAAATCGGACCCACTTCCTATCGATTCGGCAGGAAGTTGTCTTTTTTGCCAGGGGTGAAAGGAAAGGTTTGAGATACCCAGGTTGGGACATTTGTCCATGTAAGCTGGTCTAATATTTTTGGAAAATGTGTTTGTAGCATTATAAAACTGTCATTTGGTGGTTGCTTCACAAAACGCCCCTTTTTGCGCTTGGAAAATGGAAAATGGATTTTCCGTGCGACAAAAAGAAAAACTTCCTCCTGCAACATTGTTCGCCATCCCACGATACATATGGGTGCACAATATAGGCTCATTATCACAAACTATGCCGCGATTCGAGCCATAACATTGGTCGTTTGGCCCGAAATCCATGAAACCTTGAACATGATAGGTCATTTCTGAGAAGGTTTTTTTTGAGACACTTGCAATATACCAAGTTTAGTATTTTTCCTTGCAAATATGTCACATAATAAGCCACCACGCGAAGGGTTTGCATTGATCGGACTGTTTTTGAATTTTTTTATGCCTGTTTCAAACTATGGTCAAACAGCGGGCATACATATTCTTAGCTCGGGGATAAGCCTCACTAAACTTGCATTGGATCTCTGAAGAAACATGATATTGTGAGTCTAAAAATGATTTTTTCAAAAAATCATGGGCATCAGATAATGTACCTGTAGTTCAAATCAGACCCACTTCCTACCGATTCGGCAGGAATTTTTCTTTTTCGCAAGGGGTGGACGGAGAGGTTTGCGATACCCAGGTTGGGACATTTTTCCATGTAAGGTGGTCTACTTTTTTCTAAAACTGTGTTTGTAGCATTATAAAACTGTCATTTGGTGGTTGCTTCACAAAACTCCCTGTTTTCTGCGCTCGGAAAATGGAAAATGGATTTCCGTGCGACGAAAAGAAAAACTTCCTCCTGCAACATTGTTCGCCATCCCATGATACATATGGGTGCACAATATGGGCTCATTATCACAAACTATGCCACGATTCGAGCCATAACATTGGTCGTTTGGCCCGAAAGCCATGAAACCTCGAACATGATAGGTCATTTCTGAGAAGGTTTTTTTGAGACACTTGAAATATACCAAGTTTGGTATTTTTCCTTGCAACTATGTCACATAATAAGACACCACGCAAAGGGTTTGCATTAATCAGATCGTTTTTGATTTTTTTATGCCCGTTTCAAACTATGGTCAAACGGCGGGCATACATATTCTTAGCTCGGGGCTAAGCCTCACTAAACATGCATTGGATCTCTGAAGAAACATGATATTGTGAGTCTAAAAATGATTTTTTCAAAAAATCATGGGCATCAGATAATGTACCTGTAGTTCAAATCGGACCCACTTCCTACCTTTTCGGCAAGAATTTGTATTTTTCGCCAGGGGTGGACGGAAAGGTTTGAGATACCCAGGTTGGGACATTTGTCCATGTAAGGTGGTCTACTATTTTTGAAAAATGTGTTCATAGCATTATAAAACTGTCATTTGGTGGTTGCTTCACAAAACGCTCCGTTTTTTGTGCTCGGAAAATGGAAAATGGATTTTCCGTGCGACAATAAGAAAAACTTCGACCTGCAACATTGTTCGCCATCCCACGAGATATATGGGTGCACAATATGGGCTCATTATCACAAACTATACCACGATTCGAGCCATAACATTGGTCGTTTGGCCCGAAAGCCATGAAACCTCGAACATGATAGGTCATTTCTGAGAAGTTTTTTTCGAGACACTTGCAATATACAAAGTTTGGTATTTTTCCTTGCAACTATGTCACATAGAAGACACCACGTGAGGATTTGCATTTATCGAACCGTTTTTGAATTTTTTATGCCCGTTTCAAACTATGGTCAAACGGCGGGCATACATATTCTTAGCTCAGGGCTAAGCCTCACTAAACTTGCATTGGATCTCTGCAGAAACATGATATTGTGAGTCTAAAAATGATTTTTTGTAAAAATCATGGGCATTAGATAATGTACCTGTAGTTCAAATCGGACCCGCTTCCTATTGATTCAGCAGGAATTTGTCTTTTTCGCCAGGGGTGGAAGGAAAGGTTTGAGATACCCAGGTTGGGACATTTATCCATGTAAGGTGGTCTACTATTTTTGAAAAATGTGTTTGTAGCATTATAAAACTGTCATTTGGTGGTTGCTTCACAAAACACCCCGTTTTTTGCGCTCGAAAAATGGAAAATGGATTTTCCGTGCGACAAAAAGGAAAACTTCCTCCTGCAACATTGTTCGCCATCCCACGATACATATGGGTGCACAATATGGGATCATTATCACAAACTATGCCGCGATTCGAGCCATAACATTGGTCGTTTGGCCCGAAAGCCATGAAACCTCGAACATGATAGGTCATTTCTAAGAAGGTTTTTTTGAGACACTTGCAATATACCAAGTTTGGTATTTTTCCTTGCAACTATGTCACATAATAAGACACCACGCAAAGGGTTTGCATTAATCGGACCGTTTTTGATTTTTTTATGCCCGTTTCAAACTATGGTCAAACGACGGGCATACATATTCTTAGCTCGGGGCTAAGCCTCACTAAACTTGCATTGGATCTCTGAAGAAACATGATATTGTGAGTCTAAAAATGATTTTTTTTAAAAATCATGGGCATCAGATAATGTACCTGTAGTTCAAATCGGACCCACTTCCTACCGATTCGGCAGGAATTTTTCTTTTTTGCAAGGGGTGGACGAAAAGGTTTGAGATACCCAGGTTGGGACATTTTTCCATGTAAGGTGGCTACTATTTTTGAAAAATGTGTTCGTAGCATTATAAAACAGTCATTTGGTGGTTGCTTCACAAAATGCCCCGTTTTTTGTGCTCGGAAAATGGAAAATGCATTTTCCGTGCGACAATAAGAAAAACTTTGACCTGCAACATTGTTCGCCATCCCACGAGATATATGGGTGCACAATATGGGCTCATTATCACAAACTATACCACGATTTGAGCCATAACATTGGTCGTTTGGCCCGAAAGCCATGAAACCTCGAACATGATAGGTCATTTCTGAGAAGTTTTTTTCGAGACACTTGCAATATACCAAGTTTGGTATTTTTCCTTGCAACTATGTCACATAATAAGACAACACGTGAGGATTTGCATTGATCGGACCGTTTTTGAATTTTTTATGCCCGTTTCAAACTATGGTCAAACGGCCGGCATACATATTCTTAGCTCGGGGATAAGCCTCACTAAACTTGCATTGGATCTCTGAAGAAACATGATATTGTGAGTCTAAAAATAATTTTTGCAAAAAATCATGGGCATCAGATAATGTACCTGTAGTTCAAATCGGACCCACTTCCTATCGATTCGGCAGGAATTTGTCTTTTTTGCCAGGGGAGGAAGGAAAGGTTTGAGATACCCAGGTTGGGACATTTGTCCATGTAAGCTGGTCTACTATTTTTTAAAAATGTGTTTGTAGCATTATAAAACTGTCATTTGGTGGTTGCTTCACAAAACGCCCCGTTTTTTGCGCTCGGATAATGGAAAATGGATTTTCCGTGCGACAAAAAGAAAAACTTCCTCCTGCAACATTGTTTGCCATCCCACGATACATATGGGTGCACAATATGGTCTCATTATCACAAACTATACCATGATTCGAGCCATAACATTGGTCGTTTGGCCCGAAAGCCATGAAACCTCGAACATGATAGGTCATTTCTGAGAAGGTTTTTTTGAGACACTTGCAATATACCAAGTTTGGTATTTTTCATTGCAAATATGTCACATAATAAGACACCACGCGAAGGGTTTTATTGATCGGACCATTTTTGATTTTTTATGCTCGTTTCAAACTATGGTCATACGGCCGGCATACATATTCTTAGCTCGGGGATAAGCCTCACTAAACTTGCATTGGATCTCTGAAGAAACATGATATTGTGAGTCTAAAAATAATTTTTTCAAAAAATCATGGGTATCAGATAATGTACCTGTAGTTCAAATCGGACCCACTTCCTACCGATTCGGCAGGAAATTGTCTTTTTCGCCAAGGGTGGACGGAAAGGTTTGCGATACCTAGGTTGGGAGATTTGTCCATGTAAGGTGGTCTATTATTTTTGAAAAATGTGTTTGTAGCATTATAAAACTATCATTTGGTGGTTGCTTCACAAAACGCGCTGTTTTTTATGATCGGAAAATAGAAAATGGATTTTCCGTGCGACAAAAAGAAAAACTTCCTCATGCAACATTGTTCGCCATCCCACGATACATATGGGTGCACAATATGGGCTCATTATCACAAACTATGCCGCGATTCGAGCCATAACATTGGTCGTTTGGCCTGAAAGCCATGAAACCTCGAACATGATATGTCATTTCTGAGAAGGTTTTTTTGAGACACTTGCAATATACCAAGTTTGGTATTGTTCCTTGCAACTATGTCACATAATAAGACTCCACGCGAAGGGTTTGCATTAATCGGACCGTTTTTGAATTTTTTATGCCCGTTTCAAACTATGGTCAAACGGCGGGCATACATATTCTTAGCTCGGGGCTAAGCCTCACTAAACTTGCATTGGATCTCTAAAGAAACATGATATTGTGAGTCTAGATAATGTACTTGTAGTTCAAATCGGACACACTTCCTATCGATTCGGCAGGAATTTGTCTTTTTCGCCAGCGGTGGAAGGAAAGGTTTGAGATAACCAGGTTGGGACATTTGTCCATGTAGGGCGGGGTACAATTTTTGAAAAATGTGTTTGTAGCATTATAAAACTGTCATTTGGTGGTTGCTTCACAAAACGCCCCGTTTTTTGCGCTCGGAAAATGGAAAATGGATTTTCCGTGCGACAAAAATAAAAAATTCCTCCTGCAACATTGTTCGCCATCCCACGATACATATGGGTGCACAATACAGGCTCATTATCACAAACTATGCCGTGATTCGATCCAAAAATTCGTCGTTTGTCCCGAAAGGCATGAAACCTCGAACATGATAGGTCATTTCTGAGAAGTTCTTTTGAGACACTTGCAATATACCAAGTTTGGTATTTTTCCTTCCAACTACGTCACATACTAAGACACCACGTGAAGGTTTTGCATTGTTCGGACCGTTTTTTAATTTTTTATGCCCGTTTCAAACTATGGTCAAACGGCGGGCATACATATTCTTAGCTCGGGGCTAAGCCTCACTAAACTTGCATTGGATCTCTGAATAAACATGATATTGTGAGTCTAAAAATGATTTTTTCAAAAAATCATGGGCATCAGATAATGTACCTGTAGTTTAAATCGGACCCACTGCCTACCGATTCGGCAGGAATTTCTATTCTTCGCCAGGGGTGGACGGAAAGGTTTGCAATACCCAGGTTGGGACATTTTTCCATGTAAGATGGTCTACTTTTTTCTAAAAATGTGTCTGTAGCATTATAAAACTGTCATTTGGTGGTTGCTTCACAAAACGCCCATTTTTTGTGCTCGGAAAATGGAAAATGGATTTTCCGTGCGACAAAAAGAAAAACTTCCTCCTGCAACATTGTTCGCCATCCCACGATACATATGGGTGCACAATATGGGATCATTATCACAAACAATGCCGCGATTCGAGCCATAAAATTGGTCGTTTGGCCCGAAAGCCATAAAACCTCGAACATGATAGGTCATTTCTGAGAAGGTTTTTTTGAGACACTTGCAATATACCAAGTTTGGTATTTTTCCTTGCAACTATGTCACATAATAAGACACCACGCGAAGGGTTTGCATTGATCGGACCGTTTTTGAATTTTTTATGCCCGTTTCAAACTATGGTCAAACGGCGGGCATACATGTTCTTAGCTCGGGGCTAAGCCTCACTAAACTTGCATTGGATCTCTGAAGAAACATGATATTGTGAGTCTAAAAATGATTTTTTGAAAAAATCATGGGCATCAGATAATGTACCTGTAGTTCAAATCGGACCCACTTCCTACCGATTCGGCGGGAATTTGTATTTTTCGCCAGGGGTGGACGAAAAGGTTTGCGATACCCAGGTTGGGACATTTGTCCATGTAAGGTGGTCTACTATTTTTGAAAAATGTGTTTGTAGCATTATAAAACTATCATTTGGTGGTTGCTTCACAAAACGCCCCGTTTTTTGTGCTTGGAAAATAGAAAATGGATTTTCCGTGCGACAAAAAGAAAAACTTCCTCCTGCAACATTGTTCGCCATCTCACGATACATATGGGTGCACAATATGGGCTCATTATCACAAACTATGCCGCGATTCAAGCCATAACATTGGTCGTTTGGCCCGGAAGCCATGAAACGTCGAACATGATAGGTCATTTCTGAGAAGGTTTTTTCGAGACACTTACAATATACCAAGTTTGGTATTTTTCCTTGCAACTATGTCACATAATAAGACACCACGCAAAGGAATTGCATTGATCGGACCATTTTTTGAATTTTTATGCCCGTTTCAAACTATGGTCAAACGGCGGGCATACATATTGTTAGCTCGGGGCTAAGCCTTATTAAACTTGCATTGGATCTCTGAAGAAACATGATATTGTGAGTGTAAAAATGATTTTTGGAAAAAAATTATGGCCATCAGATAATGTACGTGTAGTTCAAATCAGACCCACTTCCTATCGATTCGGCAGGAACTTGTCTTTTTCGCAAGGGGTGGAAGGAAAGGTTTGAGATATACAGGTTGTAACATTTGTCCATGTAAAGTGGTCTATTATTTTTGAAAAATGTGTTTGCAGCATTATAAAATTGTCATTTGGTGGTTGCTTCACAAAACGCCCCGTTTTTTGCGCTCGGAAAATGGAAAATGGAAAATGGATTTTCCGTGCGACAAAAAAGAAAAACTTCCTCCTGCAACATTGTTCGCCATCCCACGATACATATGGGTGCACAATATGGGCTCATTATCACAAACTATGCCGCGATTTGAGCCATAACATTGGTCGTTTGGCCCGAAAGCCATGAAACCTCGAACATGATAAGTCATTTCTGAGAAGGTTTTTTTAAGACACTTGCAATACACCAAGTTTGGTATTTTTCCTTGCAACTATATCACATAATAAGACACCATGCGAAGGGTTTGCATAGATCGGACCGTTTTTGAATTTTTTATGCTCGTTTCAAACTATGGTCAAACGGCGGGCATACATATTCTTACGGGGCTAAGCCTCACTAAACTTGCATTGGATCTCTGAAGAAACATGATATTGTGAGTCTAAAAATGATTTTTTCAAAAAATCATGGGCATCAGATAATGCACCTGTAGTTCAAATCGGACCCACTTCCTATTGATTCGGCAGGAATTTGTCTTTTTCGCCAGGGGTGGACGGAAAGGTTTGCGATACCCAGGTTGGTTCATTTTTCGATGTAAGGTGGTCTACTATTTTTGAAAAATGTGTTTGTAGCATTACAAAACTGTCATTTGGTGGTTGCTTCACAAAACGCCCCTTTTTTGTGCTCGGAAAATAGAAAATGGATTTTCCGTGCGATAAGAAGAAATTTTTTCTCCTGCAACATTGTTCGCCATCTCACGATACATATGGGTGCACAATATGGGCTCATTATCACAAACTATGTCGCGATTCGAGCCATAACATTGGTCGTTTGGCCCGAAAGCCATGAAACCTCGAACATGATAGGTCATTTCTGAGAAGGTTTTTTTAAGACACTTGCAATATACCAAGTTTGGTATTTTTCCTTCCAACTACGTCACATACTAAGACACCACGTGAAGGTTTTGCATTGTTCGGACCGTTTTTTAATTTTTTATGCCCGTTTCAAACTATGGTCAAACGGCGGGCATACATATTCTAAGCTCGGGGCTAAGCCTCACTAAACTTGCATTGGATCTCTGAAGAAACATGATATCGTGAGTCTAAAAAAGATTTTTTCAAAAAATCATGGGCATCAGATAATGTACCTGTAGTTTAAATCGGACCCACTTTCTACCGATTCGGCAGGAATTTGTATTTTTCGCCAGGGGTGGACGGAAAGGTTTGCGATACCCAGGTTGGGACATTTTTCCATGTAAGGTGGTCTACTTTTTTCTAAAACTGTGTTTGTAGCATTATAAAACTATCATTTGGTGGTTGCTTCACAAAACGCCCCGTTTTTTGCGCTCGGAAAATGAAAAATGGATTTTCCGTGCGACAAAAAGAAAATTTTCCTCCTGCAACATTGTTCGCCATCCCACGATACATATGGGTGCACAATATGGGATCATTATCACAAACTATGCCAAGATTCGAGCCATAACATTGGTCGTTAGGCCCGAAAGCCATGAAACCTCGAACATGATAGGTCATTTCTGAGAAGGTTTTTTTGAGACACTTGTAATATACCAAGTTTGGTATTTTTCCTTGCAACTATGTCACATAATAAGACACCACGCGAAGGGTTTGCATTGCTCGGACCGTTTTTGATTTTTTATGCCCGTTTCAAACTATGGTCAAACGGCGGGCATACATATTCTTAGATCGGGGCTAAGCCTCACTAAACTTGCATTGGATCTCTGAAGAAACATGATATTGTGAGTCTAAAAATGATTTTTTCAAAAAATCATGGGCATCAGATAATGTACCTGTAGTTCAAATCGGACCCACTTCCTACCGATTCGGCGGGAATTTGTATTTTTCGCCAGGGGTGGACGGAAAGGTTTGTGATACCCAGGTTGGGACATTTGTCCATGTAAGGTGGTCTACTATTTTTGAAAAATGTGTTTGTAGCATTATAAAACTATCATTTGGTGGTAGCTTCACAAAACGCCCCGTTTTTTGTGCTTGGAAAATAGAAAATGGATTTTCCGTGCGACAAAAAGAAAAACTTTCTCCTGCAACATTGTTCGCCATCCCACGATACATATGGGTGCACAATATGGGCTCATTATCACAAACTATGTCGCGATTCGAGCCATAACATTGGTCGTTTGGCCCGAAAGCCATGAAACCTCGAACATGATAGGTCATTTCTGAGAAGGTTTTTTCGAGACACTTGAAATATACAAGTTTGGTATTTTTTTCCTTGCAACTATGTCACATAATAAGACACCACGCGAAGTAATTGCATTGATCGGACCATTTTTTGAATTTTTATGCCCGTTTCAAACTATGGTCAAACGGCGGGCATACATATTGTTAACTCGGGGCTAAGCCTTATTAAACTTGCATTGGATCTCTAAAGAAACATGATATTGTGAGTCTAAAAATGATTTTTGGAAAAAAATTATGGCCATCAGATAATGTACCTGTAGTTCAAATCGGACCCACTTCCTATCGATTCGGCAGGAATTTGTCTTTTTCACCAGGGGTGGAAGGAAAGGTTTGAGATATATAGGTTGTAACATTTGTCCATGTAAGGTGGTCTACTATTTTTGAAAAATGTGTTTGCAGCATTATAAAACTTTCATTTGGTGGTTGCTTCACAAAATGCCTTGTTTTTTGCGCTCGGAAAATGGAAAATGGATTTTCCGTGCGACAAAAAGAAAAACTTCCTCCTGCAACATTGTTCGCCATCCCACGATATATATGGGTGCACAATATGGGCTCATTATCACAAACTATGCCGCGATTTGAGCCATAACATTGGTCGTTTGGCCCGAAAGCCATGAAACCTCGAACATGATAGGTCATTTCTGAGAAGGTTTTTTTGAGACACTTGCAATATACCAAGTTTGGTATTTTTCCTTGAAACTATGTCACATAATAAGATACCACTCGAAGGGTTTGCATTGATCGGACCGTTTTTGAATTTTTATGTCAAACTATGGTCAAACGGCGGGCATACATATTCTTAGCTCGGGGCTAAGCCTCACTAAACTTGCATTGGATCTCTGAAGAAACATGATATTGTGAGTCTAAAAATGATTTTTTCAAAAAATCATGGGCATCAGATAATGTACCTGTAGTTCAAATCGGAAACACTTCCTACCGATTCGGCAGGAATTTTTCTTTTTCGCAAGGGGTGGACGGAAAGGTTTGCGATACCCAGGTTGGGACATTTTTCCATGTAAGGTGGTCTACTATTTTTGAAAAATGTGTTTGTGGCATTATAAAACTCTCATTTGGTGGTTGCTTCACAAAATGCCCCGTTTTTTGTGCTCGGAAAATGGAAAATGCATTTTCCGTGCGACAATAAGAAAAACTTTGACCTGCAACATTGTTCGCCATCCCACGAGATATATGGGTGCACAATATGGGCTCATTATCACAAACTATGCCGCGATTTGGGCCATAACATTGCTCGTTTGGCCCGAAAGCCATGAAACCTCGAACATGATAGGTCGTTTCTAAGAAGGTTTTTTCGAGACACTTGCAATATACCAAGTTTGGTATTTTTCCTTGCAACTATGTCACATAATAAGACACCACGCGAAGTAATTGCATTGATCGGACCATTTTTTGAATTTTTATGCCCGTTTCAAACTATGGTCAAACGGCGGGCATACATATTGTTAACTCGGGGCTAAGCCTTATTAAACTTGCATTGGATCTCTGAAGAAACATGATATTGTGAGTCTAAAAATGATTTTTGGAAAAAAATTATGGCCATCAGATAATGTACCTGTAGTTCAAATCGGACCCACTTCCTATCGATTCGGTAGGAATTTGTCTTTTTCGCCAGGGGTGGAAGGAAAGGTTTGAGATATATAGGTTGTAACATTTGTCCATGTAAGGTGGTCTACTATTTTTGAAAAATGTGTTTGCAGCATTACAAAACTTTCATTTGGTGGTTGCTTCACAAAATGCCTTGTTTTTTGCGCTCGGAAAATGGAAAATGGATTTTCCGTGCGACAAAAAGAAAAACTTCCTCCTGCAACATTGTTCGCCATCCCACGATATATATGGGTGCACAATATGGGCTCATTATCACAAACTATGCCGCGATTTGAGCCATAACATTGGTCGTTTGGCCCGAAAGCCATGAAACCTCGAACATGATAGGTCATTTCTGAGAAGGTTTTTTTGAGACACTTGCAATATACCAAGTTTGGTATTTTTCCTTGAAACTATGTCACATAATAAGATACCACTCGAAGGGTTTGCATTGATCGGACCGTTTTTGAATTTTTATGTCAAACTATGGTCAAACGGCGGGCATACATATTCTTAGCTCGGGGCTAAGCCTCACTAAACTTGCATTGGATCTCTGAAGAAACATGATATTGTGAGTCTAAAAATGATTTTTTCAAAAAATCATGGGCATCAGATAATGTACCTGTAGTTCAAATCGGACCCACTTCCTACCGATTCGGCAGGAATTTTTCTTTTTCGCAAGGGGTGGACGGAAAGGTTTGCGATACCCAGGTTGGGACATTTTTCCATGTAAGGTGGTCTACTATTTTTGAAAAATGTGTTTGTGGCATTATAAAACTCTCATTTGGTGGTTGCTTCACAAAACGCCCTGTTTTCTGCGCTCGGAAAATGGAAAATGGATTTCCGTGCGACGAAAAGAAAAACTTCCTCCTGCAACGTTTTTCGCCATCCCACGATACATATGGGTGCACAATATGGGCTCATTATCACAAACTATGCCGCGATTTGGGCCATAACATTGCTCGTTTGGCCCGAAAGCCATGAAACCTCGAACATGATAGGTCGTTTCTAAGAAGGTTTTTTCGAGACACTTGCAATATACCAAGTTTGGTATTTTTCCTTGCAACTATGTCACATAATAAGACACCACGCGAAGGATTTGCATTGATCGGACCGTTTTTGGATTTTTATGCCCGTTTCAAACTATGGTCAAACGGCGGGCATACATATTCTTAGCTCGGGGCTAAGCCTCACTAAACTTGCATTGGATCTCTGAAGAAATATGATATTGTGAGTCTAAAAATGATTTTTTTCAAAAAATCATGGGCATCAGATAATGTACATGTAGTTCAAATCGGACCCACTTCCTATCGATTCGGCAGGAATTTGTCTTTTTTGCTAGGGGTAGACGGAAAGGTTTGAGATACCCAGGTTGGGACATTTGTCCATGTAAGGTGGTCTACTATTTTTTAAAAATGTGTTTGTAGCATTATAAAACTTTCATTTGGTGGTTGCTTCACAAAACGCCTCTTTTTTGCGCTCGGAAAATGGAAAATGGATATTTCGTGCGACAAAAAGAAAAACTTCCTCCTGCAACATTGTTCGCCATCCCATGATACATATGGGTGCACAATATGGGCTCATTATCACAAACTATGCCACGATTCGATCCATAACATTGGTCGTTTGGTCCGAAAGCCATGAAACCTCGAACATGATAGGTCATTTCTGAGAAGTTTTTTTTGAGACACTTGCAATATGCCAAGTTTGGTATTTTTCCTAGCAACTATGTCACATAATAAGACACCACGTGAAGGATTTGCATTGATCAGACCATTTTTGAATTTTTTATGCCTGTTTCAAACTATGGTCAAACGACGGGCATACATATTCTTAACTCGGGGCTAAGGCTCACTAAACTTGCATTGGATCTCTGAAGAAACATGATATTGTGATTCTAACACCTAGTCGCTCACCCTAAGATTAATGTAATCGGAGGATTCATTTTCGTTGCACAAAAAATCACTTTCTATTTGCCGAGTGCAAAAAACGAGGTGTTTTGTGAAGCAACCAATCAAAACATAGGAAACTGCCTCCCACGGATCGCTTTGGTTGACGTGATCTGAATCGTTCATTGCCAATCCAACATCTGATCTCACACTCAAAGAAGCACAACATACTCCCCCACCACGCTCGCGGTCTCATGAAACCTCACCAACTCCCCTCGCGCCGCCCCTTCCTTCCCTTGTCTATACGTCGCCAATCCACCATCTCCCTCCTAAGGCTAGATCTGCCTCCCGCCGACCATCTCCTCTCGATCCCGTGCATCACACACCCATATCCGCTTGACTGCCTTGCCACGTTCTCCTCCCGGCGGCTACTACGCCTTTCCTCATCCCTTCACAGGGCCGCCCTAATCCACATCCCTCCTCACCTGATCTCCTCTGCCATGCCCACAAGATTCGCCGGTAGTCCCCTCTTCACCTCCAGTACACCAGACGCTTCGGATTTGGCGGTGGTGCGTATGGGGAGAAGTTCAAGGTCGTGCAGGCGGTGTCCATGGAGTCGTGCACCAGCTCAGGCTGCTCGCGGGCTACCTAAGGCTAGTATCCATCAGCTAGGAGGATGTAGGGGGAGGAGGCGTCGACACTGCTGCCGGAGGCGAAGAGGAGCTGGGGCGCAAGGTGGAGTGGTGGGTGGAGTACAGGTTGCTCTGGTGCATCGTCGGGCCGGCCATCTTTCAGCGGGCGGTGCTCTACGGGATCAACCTCATCGCGCAGGCCTTCATCAGACACATCGGGGACCTCAAGCTCGCAGCCTTCTCCATCGCCTCCACCGCTGTCACCGGATTCAACTTCGGCTTCCTGGTAAGAACATACTGATCATACTTGCTCACGGTGTCTTGCTTTTTGTATCTCATCCATGTCGTTGGAGCACAATAGATTCATCTCGTTCGTATATACAAGCATATCTCCAATGTCAGTTAAGTCAATGTAGATAGAATTAAGTGTCAAACCTCTATGAGATCTCATTTTGTTATGATTTGAAGCCACAAATGGTATATGCAATCTGAAGTTCTAAGCAGCATTTTATTAGGTCTATTGTTTTATTTGTGGTGTGACACAGGGTGTGTTGCTGATACTTTTGTGTTGTACAACACTACTTAATAAAATGACGTGCTCAAAACTCCAGATTTCAGATGCAAGCCAATCCAACCTAAATAATAATTTTAGTTTCATCATACATTAGTGTCTATTTCAAGCCAAGTTGTGTATCTAGTGTTACCCATTTGATTGTTTAACTAGAAAGGTGAGCATTATGCAATACATGGACGAGGCACCATATAATAATGTAGAACTGGGAACCTTTTTTGTAAAACTATTGTTTATTATTTGCTGATATAAGAAACCCAGCTATTTGGAAGATTGCCTTGATGTTTTCCTTATGTTGATTTCATGTGTACACATCATGTACCTTCAGATACAATTTCAAAGAAACTTGAGCTAACTCAATGTTGTTCTTGCAGGAAAGCTCATGAATTAAGTAGTCACACTACTGAAATGAAAATGTCTAGACCTGATGTTCCTCTTGTATCTGTGTTATTCATTGTGTTATGATGCTATTCACTGGAAATGATAATCTGGTATATATGCCCTTTTGTAATTTGTCGGTGATTTTCTAATTTGATGATTGTACTATAATAATGCATCAACTTGAGATAGAAATTAGTTGAGACAACCATGTTTTCTTGATTTATATGTAGTCCTCATCAGATGGCTAATTTAGTTTGTGATTATGATTGTATCTCAAGAACTATACTTTTCTATTTCTTTCTGTGAACAACTACTGGTGTATTATGCAAACAATAACAGAGCTAGAGATCCTATGGTCTAATAATGAATGAATACTTCATTGTCAATTCTTGCTTATTTTGGTGTCTTGCAGTAATATTTCAGTAGTTCTTATTGTGGACCATCTATACAGCAGCACTTCCTCCAGTAGCAGTAGCAGTAGCAGTAGTAGTAGACTACCATGCTTATGTGTGCACATGATTCTCATGCGGACGATTTGGCTGGATTCACACTAGTCACTCTGCACATACCCTGCAGTTCTGTAGCCCTTACCTGCAGTCGCTCGCCAGGGCTCTGTCTCACCACTACAAGGCCCGGCTGTCGCTCCTCGACGTCACCGATTTCTCACTCCAGGTCTGCTGCAAACCTTCAGTGTCTATGTACCACTGAATTCTCTGTTTTTGTTTGTTGTGCTGTGGTTCTGAACTTTTTTTGTTGCTGAATGATGCTTGCAGATTTAGAGAAAATATGGGAGCTCTAGCAAAGCTTTGGTGAGTTAACACCCCTGTTGCATGCTTTATGTGATTCTTTAGATAGTCTTGTGATTGTAAGAGAGAATCTGGACATGTCAGCCTCTCTGATGTTTTGTTGATTGGGGCATCTCGAGATTTTTTATTTATTTGGGCAACTAGAAAACTAGGTTCCTGATTGATCTCAGTTGTAGCTTGTCCACAGTGACTAATACTAATAGAATAACAGATCACCATCATGCAGTGAAAGGATAGATCCGCCCAATGTCTTGTTCGTAATTTGCGCTTCTCCTGCCCATCGTGGTATGTGCTATGTCTGGTGTGAGGTTAAGGATGGGTGTATCGTGGGATGGATTGGTAGTCGTAGAGATGACTTGTTGGAAACTACAATTGGTTGGTTACTATCGTGGGATGGATTGGTAGTTTGTTATCAAAGAACTTTTTTCGGAAGAGTCTGATTGTGGTGTACATTCTCTAGAATGACTTGGAAAACTAAAACCTTTATCTTGCGTCTCTTAAATTTACTGTTGTGCACATTTGCTTACATGTACTTCTTGTTTGTATGAGTGTGTGATTGTCCATGTCTTGTTAGATTATATTAAGTGAAATGCAAAGTTGCCTGGTGTCTGTATTGTAATGTTTTAAACTACCTTATTGTAGAATTTATCAACAAATCTCATCATGTGTTGTTTCTCAACTATTGTTGCCTATTTTATGATTCTACTGTTTCGTAATAGTAGCCAATTATTTGCTATATCCTGACTCTAAAGTAGGCCGTGGCCCAAATAAATACATAAATGTTTCAAAAAAATAGAAAAAGCTAAGAACTAATTGGACAGTGAAAAGACCAAGGCCCAAAAGTGAAATGACAAAACACAATGGCCAAAGCCCATAAGAGTAACGAATCATTGTATTAGGCCAAGTAAAAGGCCAGAATTATTGGGCTCAGCCCAAGTAAGCAACCGAAATGGACTGGGCTGATTTTGATTTAAGACGATTTAATTTCGTCACAATTTTGCCGCGTAGGATCAGCCACGTAGGATATGACTTGGCTAGGCTAGATGGCCCATGACGATATTGGATCGTCATAGACGTTATGACGATCCAATATCGTCATAGGCGGTTATGACGATTTTACCAAAAACGTCGTTATAGTTCATTTGCTTTCGACGATCTCAAAATCGTCATAGAATCGTCATAAACGGACTACTATGACGATTTTGTGACGAAAATGGAGGGTCATATATAGCCAGATTCCTTGTAGTGGTTCCACAACTGAATCACATATTCAATGATACACATCAGATGTTTATACAAGGACTACTTAATATCTTTATGAATACAATGGGAAATCTCATCATACATGATTTCCTCTAGGGCATATTCCCAATAGTTTTCTCCCTAGTAGCAATAGCACATCTACCACCGAAGAGATTTGTGTCACTTCCCTTGGAAAATAGAGGCATGAACCCACTATCGAGCATAAATACCCCCTCTTGGAGTCACTAGCAACTACTCGGCTAAGATAGCTACTAACAACGGAGAGCATGAAAGATCACAAACAACACAGACATGATAGAATCATAAAGACAAAACCATTAATCAATCTGACATAGTAATCTCAATATCCATCGGATCCCCGCAAACACAACATGCATGATTACAAATAGATTAGATCTTGATCATGAACAGAGCTCACAAGATCTATACATGAAAGCACAAAGGAGGAGATACAACCATCTAGCTACTACATGGACCCGTAGTCCAAGGTGAAACTACTCACGCTTCATACCGGAGAGAAGACCACCGGGATGATTTCCCCTCCGGCAGGGTGCCGGGAAGAACTTCAGATCCCCCGATCTAGGGACGACGGTGGCGGCGGCTACAGAAGGTTTCGTGGAATATTGATCGGGTACTTAGGGTTTCTGCATCGGGGGCTTCTTATAGGTGAAGAGGCGAGGCCGGGAGGCGACCAGGGGGGTCACACCCCTCCCAGGCACGGGCCCACCCCTGGTCGTGCCTAGGGGGGTGGCCGCCCTAGGTCGTGTCTCTGTCTCGTCTTCTGGATTCGTGTACCCCACGGTAAAATATTGACTTTGGCTTTTGTCCCGTACAATTCCGAGAATATTGATTTTCTGCCTTTCTGGAACCAAAAACATAAGAAAACAGGCAACTGGCACTTTGGCAACTTATTAATAGGTTAGTTCCAGAAAAGATATAAAAACACCTCAAAGTGTAAAAAAAGCAAAGTAAAGTAGATACTAAACAATTATGGAGCATCAAAAGTTATAGATACGTTTCCGACGTATCACACACCCCTCTCAATCTCCACACCATCCAACACCTCTCTCATATTCTACACCAACACATGGTTAATCCCAACAAGTTTCTTTTCGATGTCGAAGAGTTGGGGGTCGAAATTCCTCCCAACTTCAATACTTCTCCCTTCCACGGCAACAACAACATCGACACCATGCAATTTCCATATACCCAATTCGATCAGCCAACACCAACAAACACAAGTTCTCCCGATACATCCACCACTTCTACTAGCCAAAATTCGACCGCTACCGGTAGCAAGCGGCAGAAAAAACCCTCGAAAATCTCGTAGAACTATGAGGAATAAGAATATGTTGACGTCGATGGTCTGACAAAGGTGAGAGCTCGGTGCTTGAATCCGGGTTGCTCGAGCAAGTTTTCTCTGAAGATGGGAGGAGGGAACGCCCACATGACAAGGCACATGGCGACTATTGGGGATATACTTTCCGGGTATACCCACGGGACTCGCTAACCAGGGTGGCCCACCAACGGGTTAGAGATTTTCTTCATGGGAGGCCCAGTCAGAGAAAGAGGAGGATCCAGTTCCGGCTACGACAAGGCCCAGAAGAGTTACCGACTTAGGCCTATAGTATTACTTGTAGTCCAAGCTATATCTAGTTACCGACTCTATAACATAGCCTGATAGGTCTCTCCTGTAACCGTAGGTCCTGGTGACTATATAAAACGGCCCTATGGGAGCCTTTAGGGCACAACCATAGCAATAACCACGATCATAACTCGCACAGGCGAACCTCTCTTGTAATCCGCTGTAAAATCCGGCTTACGCTGATATATTACTGGGTTGCTAGCAGGAGTAGGATCCGATCACCGCAGTCGGATCTAAACCTGGGTAAACTTGTGCTCACAACTCCTGGAACATCCGACGTCTCACACCCCATCTTCTCAACACCATTAGGACCCCTATGGCATACTTTTCGACAATCCGACGACAGTTGGCGCCCACCGTGGGGCAGGTGACTTTTGGAGCTTCATTCCAGGCAGAATCTGCGCGTGCAGGAATCGGCAAAACAATCGCCATGGATCGCATGGTCTACGCCAGTGATGTCCCTCTCGTTATCCTCAACGAGACATGGATTCCGGCTAGCAAACCCATGACAACCTACATGATCATATCCATCGGCGAGATCAATATTTACCTCGGTTTCGCTGAACCCACCCAACCCACCTTTAAGGTGATGACCATGGCGGAAGAAAAATCCGGATCTGCTCTGTCCGCAGAGGCGGAAGAGTTCACGATCCCAGAAAAAATCAAACTCACCCAGCCCACTTGTGTAGTGGAAGAAGCGGTGGAGGAAAACTCCGGATCTAATCTCCATGTCGAGATCGGATACACGGACGAAGAATATATCTGCTATGAATCTAGTCCAACTGGAGCCATAGCAGAAAAAGCGCTCTTGAGGAGCAAGATAAAGAAGATGACGAGACGCCCCTACATCGATTACGAAGCAATCGCTGATATCAAGGAAAGCTTTGAGATGGAGGAGGCAGAAACCCAGATGTACCACTACCTCAAGAACATGAACAACAAGAAGCACTGTTTCATGTACCACATAAGCTCTGGATATGACTCTATTGATGTTGGAGCCAGCAGCGATTCAGTTCTCAACGCGATCGAAGAAAATGCTGACTTACCTGGCTTCCCTTAGGATTCAATAACATCACAAGAACTTTGGGACTTTGAGAAGGAGATGGAGGAGTACGAAGAAGAACACGCCTCCAAACCAACGCAAGGTCAGCCGGAAAATTCCCCCAGTCCATATGATAGCATGGATGAAAGCTACACCTCGCAGGATGACATGGACACCAGAGATTCTTCCGAGGTCCACAAGCCAAACACTACGGAAAGTACCGATGGAAGTTTATCCCCCGGTATCGGACCGAAAGCCGTCTTTCCCACCGGTACGCACGTCAAGGCTACTGGGCAGTCAAATAAGAAGAAGAAGAACAAGAATCCGACACCGGCGGAGCCGGACATCGAGGAAACCAACAAAGAAAAAGTTGATGAAGAGATCGAGATGGAGAATCAGGATGGTGATCCAATTAATATCACGTCGATCGACCCTCCCGTGGATGGACACATCATCGCCAAGGGTGCACGTGAAATTTACGAAGATGCTCTCACAATTCCAATACGAACGCCTTCGGATATTACTATGGATGTGCTGGAGAAAAGGGCCGAGGACCTGGAAAAGCGTCGTCTATTTTTGCTCGAAGAGGCCGCGCGCATCATCAAGCTTAAACAGCAGTTAGACAGTGATCCTGCCAAATATAAGTCAGATTTCAAGCGACTACCAAACAAGACAAGAGGAGATCCGGTTCTTGCCAACAAGAACCTGGATATCCACATAGATCTATTCGACCAAAAAACTGGAGAGAAAATCCGAGTCTACAACACGCCATTAGAAAATGTTGCAGCAGCTCGAGCTATCCTCGCCAATAATCTGTCTCCAGAGTAGGTCCGGCAATGCATTGCATTGTTAGACAAAGGATTAAAGCAGCATAAAACGGCCGCATCATTCAGTGGCATGCTGACCTCAAAGTCAGAATTTTGCCACACTGGCGCCGACCAAAGCGTTGACGAAAGACCCCGCGGGTATACGGATCAACGCTATCGTCCCCGGGGAGAAGAAGAGAATTCAAGGACTGGTTCAAATGGCCACTCTCGTAGTCCCACACGTGACCGGGCAAGAGTTATTCCGACTACATCCGAAGGTGCCATCAGGGTAATGGTTCCCCATCGGGGCCATCGTCGGCAAAACAACTAGTAGCGAGAAGACCCGGAAGTGCATCGTCAGCGAGAGCAAGATCGGCTAAGAATGCCACCACCAAGCCATCCGGCTGGTAACGCTGGACGAAGAGATGATCCGGATTGTCTTAAATCAAGTAGGGACGGAGCCCAGAGAAATCAAAATCGGAGTCATCATAATGAGGCTCCACCACCACCACCGCATAACCCAGCCGGAAACAATCCACCAGGGCCACCGTCGCCCCCAGGCAGTGACCATGAAGGATCCCATCGTAGCCATGGAAGCCGTAGGGGCGGAGGCGACAATGGTGAGAGGAGAAGCAGAAATCCAACTCCACCGCGCAGAAGCCGTGAGCCTCCAAGGCGCAGATCTCTCTCGCCAAACGATGCTCGCCACCGCATTGAGTCAAACATAGAGGCGCGATAGTACAAGGAAGAAGATATGTACGTGGGACCCAAGTGCTTTGGAGCATGCATACGTCAGACAAACTTTCCGGTTGATTTTGGTATCGTCAAACATATCCAGCCCTACGACAGCGCGGCTCGGCCAGATACCTGGCTCCAGGATTTTTTCTAGGCCTGCTGCATCGCCAAAGGAGGAAACAGCCTGGTCGCAGTGCGGTACCTCCCGCTTATGCTGAGGAATACGGATCATTCATGGCTCAATGAACTGCCAGAGAATTCAATTCATAACTGGTATGATATGCAAACTGCGTTCTTTTCAAACTTCAAGGGAACATACAGGAGGCCCTGCACAATCCGAGACCTGCAGCGTTGCACCCAAAGACCTACAGTAACTTGCATCGGGATTACCTCGGATGTTGGATTGACACGAAGAACTCCTGTGAAGGAGTAAACGAGCAAACTGCGATAGAAGCTTTCATCGCAGGACTCCCAGTCGGACTTCTGTGTCACAGATTGAAGCGTGACCACGTCACATATTTGGGAGAGATGATAGAGACGGCAAGCAAATATGTTGATGCCGATGATGATTCATCAGGGCTGCTAAATATTCTGGCCAATCCCAATGCGGCCAAACAACCAAAACAACAAGCTCAGAAGCGCAAGAACACCTCGGAAGATAAACCATCTCCGTACAACGCAGCTATCAATGCAACATTCAGATCTGGAGGATGTGGAGGGCGTGGAGGCGGCCGGGGTCGAGGCCACGGAACTTCCTGAATCCAGGGTAGAGGAGAACAGCAACCCGGAAGAACCTATACCTAGGCCGACATTGCCAATAATCCTTGTGTCCACCACTTGGATAGTAATGGAGGATCTACCCACACAAATGCTGAGTGCCATTTCAATGACGACATCAAGAAAGACGAATCCGCTGGCGATAGAGCCATGTGATGAAAAGGAATGAAAAATTCCGAGAAAGGCAAGGAGCCCAAGGAAGATTCTGACATGGAAGAAGCGGATGCCGCACAGCCCAAGTCGGATGGAAAGAAGGATTTTCTGACTAAGAAAGACACATACGTCTGCTTCCTTGGATCCCAACCGGCTAAAGCCAAGAAGGCGGTTCTCCGTGAGCTCAATGCCACAGTTCTGGCTGTTCCACAATTTCTGGATTGGTCAGATGTAACCATCACCTTTGATCGCTCAGATCATCCGAGGAAAACACATCGTCGGGGAAAATATCTTCTGGTCGTCAATCCTCTTATTGATGACTATAAGTTTTCTAAAACTCTCATGGATGGTGGAAGCAGCATTAATATCCTCTACATCGAAACGCTCCACCACATGAAAATCCACGAGAACCAGTTGAGTTACATCAGTGTAACTTTCCATGGCATTGTACCAAGGAGACAGGCGGATTCTCTGGGTGAGATTACTCTAGATGTGACATTCGGAACCCGAGAAAATTACCAAACCGAGCCACTCTCGTATGAGGTGGTACCGTTCAAAAGTGCTTACCATGCCATCTTCAGCCATCCGGCTTACTAGGCGTTCATGGCTCGTCCCTGTTACATTTACAATATGATAAAACTTTCAGGTCCAAAGGACGTCATTACCATCCGGGGAAATCTGAGGAAAGCGCAAGAGTGCGATGAAGGATCTACTGCTTTTGCCGAAGCCGTGCTACACGCCTAGGGGTACCAGGAGATCAAGAAGACCATCAACCCATTCGAGATGTCCGCTATGAAGAACGAGGTGCTGAATCCAAGCATACAGTTCAGGGCATCGGAAGAGACGAAGAAAACGCCGCTGAAGGAAGATGATCCCTCCAAGACAATGAACATAGGGGTAGGCTTAGACCTCGCATAGGAAAGCACGCTCATCGAGTTCCTCAAATCTAATAGTGATATCTTCGCATGGCAGCCTTCTGACATGACCGGAGTACCTAGGGAACTTGCCGAGCACTCTCTTAATGTGTACCTTGACGCTAAACCCATCAAACAGTCCTTACTGTTTGGTGATGAAAAGCGCAAAGCAATAGCCAAGGAATTGGCCCGACTAGAATTAGCCGGATTCATAATAGAGGTCATCCATATAGATTGGATGGAAAATCATGTACTCGTCCCTAAAAGGGACACTATTGATTTAAGGATGTGTGTTGATTATACCGCTTTGAACAAGGCATGCCCAAAAGACCCGTTCCCTTTGCCAAGAATCGATCAAGTTATCGACTCAACGGCAGGGTCGGAATTACTCTGTTTTCTCGACGCATATTCCGGATATCACCAAATACCGATGAAAGAATCAGATCAAATTAAAACGTCTTTCGTCACTCCTTTCGGAACCTTCTACTACAAAACTATGCCTTTTGGCTTAAAGAACACAGGAGCAACATATCAACATACTATGCAACATTGTCTCAACGATCAAATCGGATGCAGCATCCATGTATACGTAGATGACATAGCATTTATGTCCAAAAAGAAGGGAACTTTAATTTCTGACTTGGAGGAAACATTTGATAGCCTATGAAAATTCAATATGATGCTAAATCCGAAGAAGTGTTTCTTTGGAATTCCAGCTGAAAAATTGTTAGGTTTCATTGTCTCTGAGCGAGGCATAGAGGTGAATCAGGACAAAATCAAGGCTATACTCAATATTACCAGGCCGACTCGCCTGAACAACGTGCAACGTCTCACTGGCAGCACTGCAGCAGTGAGTCAGTTCGTCAGCCGGCTCGGAGAAAGACCTACGCCTTTATACAAACACTTGAAGAAAACTGACAAAATTTTCCCACCCAGGAAGCTGATACTACCCTACAAAGTTTGGAAGATCTCCTTTCAAACCCACCAGTTCTCATAGCGCCAGAACCTTAGGAGCCTATGTTACTCTACATTGCAGCGGCCAACAAGGTCATAAGTGTGGTAACAGTAGTAGAGCGCGAGGAGGAAGTCCACGATCATAAGGTGCATCGTCCAACTTATTACCTGAGTGAGGTTCTGACAGAGTCGAAACAATGGAATCCACACCATCAAAAGCTAGCTTATGGAGTGTTCTTTGCATCCAAAAATCTACGCCACTATTTTCAAGAGCACAAATTCACAGTGGTGAGTATTGCTCCCCTACAAGATATAATCAATAATCACGACACCATAGGACGTGTCGTAAAGTGGGTAATAGAGCTTACAGCTTTCGACATTGAGTACAAGCCGTGTACAGCAATCAAGTCCCAAATACTTGCTGATTTCGTCATTGATTGGACAGAGACGGTAGAAAATACAAGTCCTTAAGACTCGGAATTTTGGACCCTTCATTTTGACGGATCAAAATCACGAGGAGGCTCGGGGGCTGGCGTGGTGCTCAAATCACCCCAAGGAGATAATCTATTCTATGTGTTACAAATACACTTCATGGCGACCAATAATATTGCCGAGTATGAAGCATTGTTACATGGAATACGCATGGCCAAAAACATTGGTGTAACAAGACTCATGTGTTACGGAGACTCAGATTTAGTTGCTCAGCAAGTATCTGACATCTGCAATGCAAACAAGCACATGGAATCCTACAAAGCTGTTGTGGATGAATTATCTAAATCGTTCGAGGGTTTTGAGGTTTAACACATCCCTCGAGCAGAAAATGAGGAAGCAGATGCTCTAACAAGGATAGGCTCTGCACGGAAACAAGTACCGGGTGATGCTTTTTAGAGCATTTAAGGGTCCCCTCCATAACCAGAGTTGATGAGGACTATCCGGTGAAATCTGACTCACCTTTAATAGCAGTTCTAGCTGAAATTCCCAGCTGAACAAAACCCTATCTGGATTTCCTGATAGACGGAAAATTACCCGAAGACAAAGTCCCAAGCCGGTAGATCGTCCGACGAGCGAAAGCCTATACAATAATAAATGGTGATCTCTATAAGTAGAGTGTTTCTGGGGTTTTTGAGCGATGTATTTCTCCGAAAGGAGTGGAAATCTTACGAGAAATCCACAAAGGCGAGTGTGGTCACCATGCTGCAGCCAGATCCTTAGTGGCAAAAGCTTTTAGACACGGATTCTTTTGGCTTACAGCTAAGGCGGATGCCGACAAACTTGTCAAAACGTGCAAAGGCTGCCAAAAGTACGCCCGTCAGGCACACTTTCCGGCTGATCAGCTGCGAACAATCCCTATTACATGGCCATTTGTGGTCTGGGGGCTTGATATGGTAGGGCCGTTTCGCACGGCAAAATGTGGATTTACTCACCTACTAGTGATGATGGATAAATTTACAAAGTGGATTGAGTCTAAACCCGTAACAAGTTGCGATGGAGCCACAACCAGAAAGTTCGTCAAGGATGTGATCATCCGATTTGGATATCCGCACAGTATAATTACTGATAACAGGAGCAATTTTTCCATGGGAGAACTTGTCGAATTCTGCGAAAAACAAGGGATCTGACTTGATATTGCACCAGTCGCGCATCCACAAGCAAATGGACAAGTCGAAAGAACTAACAGTCTTATTTTACAAGGACTCTGACCTCGTCTCGAGGCACCACTTCGTCGTGCCGCGGGGGATTGGGAGGAAGAATTACCATCTGTGATATGGAGCTTACATACAACTCCTAACAGATCGGCCGGATACACTCCTTTCTTCTTGGTCTACGGTGCAAAAGTAGTTCTTCCAAGTGATTTAATTCATTATTCTCCACGAGTCAAAGCGTATACCAAAGAAGATGCAGAAGTTTCTCGACAAGATGATCTCAATATAATCGAATAAGTCTGCGTTGTTGCTAAGTAGAGATCTACAGCCTATCAGCAGAAGTTGCGCAAGTATTATAGTCAGAGAGTACAAAACCGTTCTTTCGGGAAGGGCGATTTGGTTCTCCGACTTATGCAAAAAAGAAAGCACAAACTTTCCCTGATTCGGGAAGGACCTTTTATGATCAACAGAGTTCTGCATAATGGGTCATATTATTTAACCGATATAAGACCAGTCAAGGATAGACCAGATACTCAGAAGAGAAAGAGAGCTGGCGGTAGTATAGACCCGGATGAGATAGACCGTGCATGGAATATTGTACAGATACGTCCCTTCTATTCTTATCTATATTTCCATGTAATCATATATGTACATGTTCAAAATGAAATAAAGTGTTGGTTTCCTCATATGTTATCTTTGAGAAGTTTTTTGCCATCTATTTCCAAATGAGCATGTCATTTTTAGAAATCCCAGAATGCTTCAAAGTACTTTATGCTCATGTTCGTTCTAGTTATGATTTTTGAATATCTAAAAAATGTTGCCTTATGGTAAATAATTCAATTTAATGTTTATACTTTGGTTTTTTATCTAATTGCTTAGACGCGGGTATCTTCCGAGTAATGAATTGTTGGTACTGGAAGTCGGCTTTGTTTCTGAGTTTCAACTGGTTTAGCAATTGAGCTTCGTTGCTTGGCAAAGTTTTACGTGCTAAAGGTTGGTCGGCTCATGAAAGGGACGAGGCAGAGAGCCAGATAAAATGACAAGTATCGGCATAAAAAATAGTGCTTCAGAAATTTTCAAGCACACTCATAGAATATATACAAACATAAGTCGTACGATAGTAAAAGCATTAGTTCTTACAGACCAACACAATCAAAATATTGTTTCCATCATTACATGCCCAAGTTCAGAATAATGCATTATAAAATGTTTATGCTGCAGAATCAAGTGGTGGTGATGAAGAGCGTGGAGTGCTGGAGTCGACAACATTGTCGCCCTAGACCTTGGACTCGAAAGCTGCTTCAGCGAGGTTGGCTTATGGCTCTTGAGGCGAGGGAGGCACATCAACGGATTCGAAGAATGGTGTCGTTTAATTGGTCATGTCCGCCACACGGCAAGCGTAACCTGCACAGGAATCCTTGATAGCCTTGATGTTCTGTGGGTTACCCTCATCATCCTAATCGGCGATACCCTTGGTGACGTGCCAGATTTCCATATTGCTATGGTGGCTCATCACCATGTTAAGGGCAGTCTGTGTAGTGGTCCGAGCGTAGGAGATCTTCCAGTCTTCAATAAGCTTCGAAATCTCCTTAGCCTTGTCCCTCACCCTTGCACTGACATGTTGTGCAAGTCGGAAAGTCTGACCGACTATCTCTGACGAGCTTTATGCGCTCGAGGCGAGGTTCGGAGGTAGGAGAGTCAGAAAGGTTCAGGGGGCTGGGAAAGAACCAAAAGTCAAAATTTGACTCAAGAGAAAGTCGAAAAAATTAATCGAATAAAGAAAGTCGGAAATCTTACCTAGCACAGAATGATTCCACTAAGCACGCTCCTTGCGGAGGCTATTCAGTTCACTCTCTGTGGCCTGGGCTAGATCCCTCTAGCTATTAAAGTCCTTCTTGAGATCATCCAGTTGTTTATCTCAGAGGTCTATCAGCTTCTCGAGCCTCATGGTCTCATGGTTGCTTGACTCCAGGACAGTGACTATGGATTTCTCCGACTCAACAGTAAGCTTCTCAAGCTTGTCCCGGAGCTCAGCATTCTCCATCTCCAAGACCTTGAAGTTCTCAGATTGATCCACCATCTTGCTGGATTCGCACAACAATTCTGCAAAGGGAAGAATATTAGTCGGACATAACAAGTTTGACTATAACAATAGCTAATTGACAAAGAAGAAGTCGGAAAAGTTTACCTTCTGCTTCATCTTTTTCAACTTTCAACTTTGAATTCTCAAGGTGAAGGGCTTTGATTTCCTTGCGTTTATTGCATATATTCTTGAGCAATTCCTGGTTGGAAGATGCAATTTTCTGTAAGTTTAGAGACGAAATACCGTCAGACAGCTACTAAGACTCAGGCTACAAATTTAACCAAGTAAAAATACAGCACGAGCCTTGGGGGCTACACTACATCGTTCTTTTGCATCCTATAAGCATCAACTCGGATTCAACGATGTTTATCCGACTTTATGCTTGGGGGCTAGAGGATATGATAATAAAACACTGCAAATAAGAATCATAAACTTACAATGTGTTCCAGGTACAACTTCTTAAAACCGAGTTTAGTGTTGTGAAACACTTTCTCAGCAAGGGAGAGGGAGGGAACGTCCGTTGCTGGGAGTTCTCCAGACTCTATCTTCATGTACTGGACCAAAGTTTGGTCTAGGAGGCTGACCAGCTTCACGTCCTCCATCTCCTGGCTCGCTGCCTATGGAGTGAGGGTTTGCTTCTCAAGACTAGACTGAGCCACCTTGAGGATCTCCTCCTTCTTCTTCCGTTTCAGGCCAGAGGCAGAAGAGCCGTCCACTTTATCCAACTGACCTGTAGATATTACCATGGGATCATTACCCTTGACGAGTAAACCCTTGTTAGTTGCCTGGCTACCAACGGTAACCAGGGCTTTCAAGATGTTGCCGACATCAGGAGAGGCGGAAACCTCTGGTGCTGATGATGGGGTACTGGTTAGAGTCGGCGGCGGCATCGCTGGGGAGATGACAAGCTTCTGCTGACGCAGTGGCTTGCCCGGCTTGCTGTTTGGCTTCACTTTACTCTTCAAAACTACTTTAGCTCTAAAGCACGCAAATCCAATTATCAAGTGTTCTTTGGAAAGAAAGAAATGTACAAGGTACTGAAAACATCGACATGGTGCTTACTTTTTAACTACTGGCAGCACTTGGCTACCAATAGTGATAACAACCTCATTTGCCTTGCGCTTCTTGGAAGCGGAGGCAGGAACTTCTTGCACCTCGTCATCCTCCGTCGCCTCCGGATCGTCTGAGAGATAGCCCTCTAGTGGAGCTAGCTTAGACTCAGGGAGCTTCTCGAGCTGACAAAGTCAAAAAGCATCGATGAAAATAAAGTCAGAGAAAGAAACATAAAAGAATGACAAAACGCGAATGCAGAGTCCAAATATTTATCGGAGTCAGAGTATGGTTAAACATGAACATCTTTAGGGAGACATCCGGAACTTTTCGCCCCACTCTTTCCTTGATCAAATACTGCATGAGGGTCTTGTAATCCTTCGTCAGAATACGATGTGGGCTGACTCGCAGGCTATCTTTCTTGTCACTGGTAAATGTGTGCATGAGGCGATCTCTGTGATGCTGCAGAGGCTGGATCCGGTGATCCAGCCAGCAGTGGATCAAGTCGGATCCACGGAGGCCCTTGTGCTTCATCAGAAACTCAATCCGCCTCTTGGCGAGGATCAAGATGTCCGATAGTTCTGACGCCTCCGCATCCCATGATTTTTGGTGGGGAGCGGCACCGTCGACGAAGGACGGAAGACCTTCCGCCTTTCCAGGAGCCGGAATATCCTTGTGGTAGAAGAAAGTTCCGGTCCAGCGTTTAACAGATTCACTAGTGTTAATCCTAGGATAAACTCGGTTTCAACTAAGGACTAAGCTAATAGTGCTAGTGGTGTAAGTAACACCAGCACTTATGGAATTCTTCCGGATACCATAGTAGTACCGAAAAAGGGTGAGACTTGGCCTAATGCTAATAAACCCCTCGTACAAAGTTGCATGAGTGCTAAGCTCTAGCAAGGAGTTAGGAGGAAGATTATGGAGCTGCACAACGTAGTATTTGAGAACCTCGATGAAGAAGTCCGACGGTGGTAGGCTGAGGCCGCGGTCGTTGTGCACGCCGAACAGCACCCGCTCGCCGTCGCGTGGAGTAGGAGTGGCGTGTCTTGAGGTGCTCTGCCACGCGCTAGCGACGATGTAGCCCACTTCCTCCATGACCCGGAGCTTGGTGTCGTCCATAACGCTTGGGACCCAGAGGCCCCACATCTTCTTTTCATCCACCGCTGATGTACCCGCCGCCGTCGCTCCAGAGCCCGATGCATATGCCATCGCTCTTGGGGATGATGAAGAATTGGTGGAGGTTGGGGTTTTTTCCACGGCGTGTAGATGAGAATGGGTGCAGAGAGCTTGAGGAGTACGAGGAGGCAATAAGTGAATGGTGGAGAGATGAATCCGGGAGTGAAGGGTTTTCTCCTCTATTTTATTTGCCTCTACGCCAAGATTCGTGCTTCAATCGCGCGATTTACACCACGCGTATAGGACAGAGGGAGGTGAAGGGAATATGTCCTGAGAGGCAATAATAAAGTGGCTATTATGTATATTCCAAGTATATGATAGATGTTTATTTTACATGCTATAATTGTATTAATATAGAAACGTTAATACATGTGTGTTTAATAAACAAAAAAAAGTTCCTAGTTCTGCCTCTCTTATAAACTAGCTCATTGCTTAACAAGATGATCAAGGTTTCCTGATCATGGACATTGGATGTTGTTAATAACAAGGTCACAACATTATTGGAATGGTGTGATGAACATTCATCCGAAGTATAGCATTACGATCAAAGTCATTGAGTTTATATTGATATAACATCATACAAAGTAATCTTAATCCTTAGACCATGAGATCATGTCAATCACTAACACTGGAAGAGTATCTTGATAACATCAGACATCACACCGTAACAGGGTGATTATAAAGATGGGTTTAGTACTACTAAAGTGTTACGTTGAGGCCCATGGATCGAGAGTGGAATTTGTTCATCCTGATGACGGATAGATATGCTCTAGGCCCTCTCGGTGATATCACATTGATTAGCTTGTAAGCAAGTGATTTGATCACTAGAATGTTATATCACGGGAACAAGAAAAGAGTGTCTGTCAGTAACAAGATCAAACTAGGTATGGAGATACCGATGATTGAATCTCGGACATGTAATATATCGTGAGACAAAGGGGTTAAGATACTAGCATAAAAGGCTCTCACGATCACAAGAAAGTCATCGTTGAATGTGTGGGAGTTAATATGGATCTCCAGGTCCCGCTTCTGATTATTGATCTGAGAGGGGTCTCGATCATGTCCGCATTATTCGCGAACCATAGGGTGACACACTTAAGAGACACCGACACCATTTGGAGCAAATAGTTTCATGCTGAAAAGAATAACAAAGCGCATGAATTTATTTCACTAGATACCGAAACTGTTTTCGGGTGAAATTGCAGAAAGTGTTTCTTCATGTGAAATGAAATACTAGCAAGGGGTTATATGTGAATGTTTGTCATTAAAGTAATTTACAAAAATTTGAATAAATAAAAGGAGTTTTATTTAATGAGAGTTTGCATTAAATTTGATGGAAATTTAATGGGAATTTGAGTGGGATATTTTGAGTGGAGACTTGAAGGGGCATTTTGTGAGTGGAGCTTCCACCCACATGAATGGAGGAGGGGAGGGGGCAGCCCCCATTCACTGGCCACCCCCTTGGGGTGCCCCTCCCTCCCTCCTATATAAAGCCCCCTCTCCCTCTCTCTCACTTACACCTCCTCGTGAAGGATCTCTCTCCCCCTCTAGTTTATCCCCCATGGTCTCGGACTAGCGAGATACATGTTCCCGGTGGCTTTTAGGCAAGAAAGAGTTGTGCTTCCGCTGCATCGCTGGAGCGAGGAGGCGGAGGTTGCTTGATGCCTCGAACGTGTGTGCGAGCATGGATGCGCCGCTGATTTGCGGTGCTAGGACTTCCTCTCGATCTTGAGATCAGCAAGAGTTCGTCTACATCAACCACAAGTTCAACCTAGTTAAGCTTTTGTTGGTCTTCAAGGGTATGTTCTCTATAGATGTATATCCGCCCGTTGCTTGTATCTAATAGATAGATCTTGGTACATAGTTGTTCCCATCGTAGGAAAAAAATTCTATGCTGTGAACCCTATAGTGGTATCAGAGCCGGATCTATGCGTATATGCTTTGCACGGGTAGTACACATATGTATATGTGGGCGATGATGATCATGTTATTGCTTCTTAGTTGTACTTTGGATATTGGTGGCATAGTGGGATGAAGTGGCCTGGACAAACTTTACATGTCCTCGCACATGAGACATGTTCCATGCTTGACATGCAACTAGTTTTGCATAAGTGGCTAGCGGGTGTCTGTCTCTCCTACTATAGTCAATATATAATTTGCAATGAGTTGTCAACAATTTGGTTATCCTCGTTGTGGTTCAGGTTCGTAGGTAAGAACGGTTCTATCTTCGAAAGCCCTAAGCCACGTAAAACTTGCAATGGATAAATTAGAGGCGTCTAGTTTAGATTGTTGTTCGGCTAGTGTCATGATATGGCGATGTTGTAAGTAAAAGCATAAGTAGATACTCTTACAACACACATAACGTGTAAGTTCCATAGACCTTGGCCTTACACATAAAGGAATGATGAGGATCATACCACAATGCACATGATGGATATCAAGTGCAAGAACCATATCATTTCACTTATTAACATGTGATGTTTGTTGCATCTTATATTGCTTGTTTGGCGTTTTATTAGCATAATAAGATGACCCCTCATTTAGATATCAAGATAAAAATGTGTTCTCCCTTAAGTATGCACCGATTATGTTTCGTCGCTCCAAGACATCACGTGATGATCGGGTGTTCTTGGATCCACAATCATATTTCGGGTGTAAGACAGTTTACACACGCGAATACTAAGGTTCTTACTTGGCGAGCCTAGCATGTACAGACATGGCCTCGGAACACAGACCGAAAGGTTAAGCATGAGTCATATGGAAGATATGATGCCCATTTGATGCTCGCCTTTGAAGATACACCGACTCACGTGATGATCGGACTTGGTGTAGTGGATTTGGTTCATGTAATCACCAAAAAGGCACGAGGGATGTCATTTTTGAGTGGGAGTTCATTATTAATTTGGATTAGTTGAACTCAATCTATCATAAACTTAGTCTAAACTTTACAAATTCTGTTGTAGATGGCACCACCTACTTTTAATTTCAATGTGTTCATAGAGAAAGAGAAACTTGCAACGAACGGTAGCAACTTTACCGACTGGGCCATGAATTTGAGGATTCTCCTCACTGCTGCACAAAAGAAATATGTGCTAGAAGCGCCGCTAGGACCCCCACCGTTCGATGATGCCCCTGACGAGGAAAAGGATGTCTATCAGACTCGTCAGGAGGACCACAACTTAGTTCATTGCGGCATATTGTATGGGCTAGAGCCAGAACTTCGAAAGCGTTTCGAAAATGGCAATGCATTTGATACAATGGGTGAGTTGAAAATGATTTTCGACACCCCTGCTGCTGTAGAGAGTTATAATGCTTCATAAAAGTTCTTTAGCTGCATGATGGAAGAGAACAGCTCCGTAAGTGAGCATGTACTCAAGATCTCGGGTTACACCGATAAGCTTGTGTCCTTGGGAATAACGATTCCCATTGACTTAGGCGTCCATCATGTTCTCCAGTCTCTACCGCCTAGCTATAAGAGCTTCATCATGAACTATAATATGCAAGGCATGAAGAAGTCTCTCCCCGAGCTTCTGTCAATGCTTAAAACTACAGAAGTGAAGATCAAGAAGGAACATCAAGTGTTGATGATCAATAAGACCACTGATTTCAAGAAAGACAAGAAGGGTAAACAGAAGGGAAAGAAGGGCGGCAAGCCGGTTGTCGTGCCTGAAAAGAAACCCCGAGTTGGCCCTAAGTCTGATTTCGAGTGCTATTATTGCAAGGGGACTGGCCACTGGAAGCGCAACTGTCCCAAGTATTTGGCAGACAAGAAGGTCGGCAAGGAAAATAAAGGTATATATGATATACATGTTATTGATGTGTACTTGACTAGTACTCGCAGTAGCACCTAGGTATTTGATACCGGTTCAGTTGCTAATAATTGTAACTCGAATCAGGGGCTGCAGAACAAGCGACCGCTAGCAAGGGGTGAGGTCAAGATGCGTGTCGGCAATGGATCAAGCGTTGATGTGATCGCTGTCGGAACGATACCTCTCCACTTACCATCGGGATTAGTTATAAACTTGAATAATTGTTATCTGGTGCCAGCACTGAGCATATACATTGTATCCAGATCATGTTTGATGCGCAGTGGTTATTCATTTAAATCCGAGAACAATGGTTGTTCGATTTATATGATTGATATCTTTTATGGTCATGCACCGATGATGAATGGTTTATTTCTGTTGGATCTCGATAATAGTGTTACACATATTCATAATGTTGATGCTAAAAGGATTAAACTTAATGATGATATATCCGCATATATGTGGCACTGTCGTCTAGGTCATATTGGCATTTAAACGCATGAAGAAGCTCCATTCGGATGGACTTTTGGAATCACTTGATTTCGAATCATTTGATACATGTGAGCCATGCCTGATGGGCAAGATGACTAGAACGCCGTTTTCTGGTTCAATGGAATGGTGACAGATTTATTGGAAATCATACATTCTGATGTGTGTGGTCCAATGAGTGTGTCGGCGCGAGGTGGATATCGTTATTTTGTTACTTTCATGGATGATTTGAGTAGATACAGTTATATCTACTTGATTAAACACAAGTCTGAAACCTTTGAGAAATTCAAGGAGTTTCAGAGTGAAGTGGAAAATCATCATAATAGAAATATCAAATTTCTACGGTCCGACCGTTGGAGGTGGGTATCTAAGTTACGAGTTTAGCACACATATGAAAGAGTGTGGAATAGTTTCACAACTCACACCTGCCGGAACACCACAGCGAAATGGTGTGTTAGAACGTCATAATCGTACTTTACTAGATATGGTTCAATCTATGATGTCTCTGACGGACTTGCTACTATCATTTTGGGGTTATGCACTAGAAACTGCTGCATTCACTTTAAATCGGGAACCATCTAAATCCGTTGAAAATACACCGTATGAATTGTGGTTTGGAAACAAACCTAAGCTATCATTTCTTAAAGTTTGGGGATGCGATGTTTATGTGAAGAAACTTCAACCGGATAAACTAGAACCCAGCAGAAAAATGCGTCTTCATAGGATACCCTAAGGAAACTATTGGGTATTCCTTCTATCACAGATCCGAGGGCAAGGTTTTCGTTGCCAAGAATGGATCCTTTCTAGAGAAAGAGTTTCTCATGAAAGGTGGGTGTAGTCGGAAGGTAGAACTCGAAGAGGTTGTAGAACCTTCTCTTCATAATATGGCGAGTAGCGCAGCACCAGAAGTCGTTCCGGAGTTGGCTTCACCAAATGAGGAGGGAACTAATGATAACGATCATGAAGCTCTAAAAGAGAATACTACCGAACCTCGCAGGTCTAGCAGGACGCATGCAGCTCCCGAGCTGTACTGAAATCCTGTTATGAATTTCATGGTCGATGAAATTGATGACCCTACGACGTATGAAGAAGCGATGATGAGCCCGGATTCCAACAAATGGTTAGAGTCCATGAAATCCGAGATGGAATCCATGTACGAAAACCAGGTTTGGACCTTGGTGGACTTACCTCACGACCGAAAGACCGTGGAGAATAAATGGATTTTCCAAAGGAAAACTGATGCTGATGGTAATGTAATCGTCTATAAAGCTCTACTTGTCGCAAAGGGGTTTCGACAAATTCAAGGAGTTGAATACAATGAGAAATTCTCTCTCGTAGCGATGTTAAAGTCAGTTAGTATTATGTTAGCAATTGTTGCATATTTCGACTATGAGATATGGCAGATGGATGTCAAAATTGCGTTCCTCAATGGCAATATTGAAGAAGAGTTGTATATGATACAACCAAAGGGTTTTGTCGATACTAAGGATGCTAACAAGGTATCCAAGCTTCAGCGATCCATCTATGGACTGAAGCAAGCATCCCGGAGTTGGAATCTCCGTTTTGATGAGGTGATCAAAGAGTTTGGATTTGTCCAAACTTATGGAGAGGCTTGTATTTACAATAAAGTGAGTGGGAGCGATGTGGGCATTTTTGATATTATATGTGGATTACATATTATTGATCAGAAATGATATAGATATTTTAAATAGTGTCAAAAGTTATCTAAACAGCAAATTTTCAATGAAGGATCTAGGTGAAGAGTCATACATATTAGGCATAAAGATCTATAGGGATAGATCTAGGTGCCTAATAGGGCTATCGCAAAGTACATACCTTGATAAGATTTTAAAGAAGTTTAAGATGGAAGGAAGTAAGAAGGGTTTCTAACCTATGTTGCAAGGCAAGACATTGAGTAAGACTCAAAGTCCGGCTACAGCGGAAGAAAGAGAGATAATAGACAAAGTCCCCTATGCTTCAGCCATAGGTTCTATAATGTACGCCATGCTATGTACAAGACCGAATGTGGCACATGCTATTAGTTTGACTAGTAGATACCAATCTGATCCAGGATCGGAACACTGGATTGCGGTCAAGAATATCCTAAAGTACTTGCGAAGAACTAAGGATATGTTTCTCGTGTACGGAGGTGAAGAAGAACTCATCGCTAAGTGTTATGTCAATGCTAGCTTTGGCTCCGATCCGGATGACTCTAAGTCTCAATCTAGATACGTATTTCTCATGAATGGTGGAGCGGTTAGTTGAAGGAGTTCCAAACAACCCGTGGTGGTAGGATCAACAACGGAGGTCGAATATGTTGCTGCTTCGGAAGCGGCTCAGGAAGCAATTTGGATGAAGGAGTTCATAACCGAATAAGGTGTGGTTGCGAGTGCGTTGGACCCAATGGTGATCTATTGTGACAACAATGGTGCCATAGCCAATGCCAAAGAACCAAGGTCTCACAAGAATTCCAAGCATATTAAGCACCAGTTTCACTCCATCCGCGAGCATGTCAAGGATGGAGATATAAAGATTTGTAAAGTACACACGGATCTCAATGTAGAAGATCCGTTGACTAAAACTCTCCCTAGAGCAAAACATGATCAACACCAGAACTCCATGGGTGTTAGATTTATCACTATGTAACTAGATTATTGTTTCTAGTGCAAGTGGGAGACTAAAGGGAATATGCCCTAAGAGGCAATAATAAAGTGGTTATTATGTATATTCTAGGTATATGATAGATTTTTATTTTGCATGCTATAATTGTATTAATACGGAAACTTTAATACATGTGTGTTTAATAAACAAACAGAAAGTTCCTAGTTATGCCTCTCTTATAAACTAGCTCGTTGATTAACAATATGATCAAGGTTTCCTGATCATGGACATTGGATGTTGTTAATAACGAGGTCACAACATTATTGGAATGGTGTGGTGAACATTCATCCGAAGTATAGCATTACGATCAAAGTCATTGAGTTTATATTGCTATAACATCATACGAAGTAATCCTAATCCTTAGACCATGAGATCATGTCAATCACTAACACTAGAAGAGTATCTTGATAACATCAAACGTCACACCATAATAGGGTGATTATAAAGATGGGTTCAGTACTACTAAAGTGGTATGTTGAGGCCCATGGATCAAGAGTGGAATTTGTTCATCCCGATGATGGATGGTGATATCACATTGATTAGCTTGCAAGCAAGTGATTTGATCACTAGAATGTTATATCACGGGAAAGAGAAAAGAGTACATGTCAGTAACGAGATCAAACTAGGTATGGAGATACCGATGATTGAATCTTGGACATGTAATATATTACGAGACAAAGGGATTAAGATACTAGCGTAAAAGGTTCTCACGATCACAAGAAAGTCATCGTTGAATGTGTGGGAGTCAGTATGGATCTCTAGGTCCCGCTTCTGATTATTGATCTAAGAGGGGTCTCGATCATGTCCGCATTATTTGCGAACTGTAGGGTGACACACTTAAGAGACACCTACACCATTTGGAGCAAATAGTTTCATGCTGAAAAGAATAACAAAGCGCATGAATTTATTTCACTAGATACCGAAACTGTTTTCGGGTGAAATTGCAGAAAGTGTTTCTTCATGTGAAATGAAATACTAGCAAGGGGTTATATGTGAATGTTTGTCATTAAAGTAATTTACAAAAATTTGAATAAATAAAAGGAGTTTTATTTAATGAGAGTTTGCATTAAATTTGATGGAAATTTAATGGGAATTTGAGTGGGATATTTTGAGTGGAGACTTGAAGGGGCATTTTGTGAGTGGAGCTTCCACCCACATGAATGGAGGAGGGGAGGGGGCAGCCCCCATTCACCGGCCACCCCCTTGGGGTGTCCCTCCCTCCCTCCTATATAAAGCCCCCTCTCCCTCTCTCTCACTTACACCTCCTCGTGAAGGATCTCTCTCCCCCTCTAGTTTATCCCCCATGGTCTCGGACTAGCGAGATACATGTTCCCGGTGGCTTTTAGGCAAGAAAGAGTTGTGCTTCCGCTGCATCGCTGGAGCGAGGAGGCGGAGGTTGCTTGATGCCTCGAACGTGTGTGCGAGCATGGATGCGCCGCTGATTTGCGGTGCTAGGACTTCCTCTCGATCTTGAGATCAGCAAGAGTTCGTCTACATCAACCACGAGTTCAACCTCGTTAAGCTTTGTTGGTCTTCAAGGGTATGTTATCTACGGATGTATATCCGCCCGTTGCTTGTATCTAATAGATAGATCTTGGTACATAGTTGTTCCCATTGTAGGAAAATTTTGTTTTCTATGTTGCGAACCCTATAGGAGGTTGCTTCCTCGCAACTCCTCTGCCCCCTCGATTCTCGCGTGGGCATTAAAACGGTGCTCTGTTTCGTAGGGAGCATACCCACCAACGGCCGTGTTGACGGGACTCCTATCAGTGACATGACCTGGTCTGAAAAGTTGTCAGCCAGCACGCCACTGTTTGAAATCTGGCTCATGTTTCAAACTGAGCAAAGGAAAAAACTATGGTCAGAACAAAACATATTCGACTCAACGGACTCGGAATCCTACACTATTGAAAGAAGTTTTCGGGAACACTTCAAGATTCTCAAGACGAAGAAACCATCAAGCTAGACGATTTATCTGACTTTGGATCTTGGAGAGTTCCAGGGGCTACTGTTGGGGATATACTTTCTGGGTATACCCACAGGACTCGCTGACCAGGGTGGCCCACCAACGGGTTAGAGATTTCCTTCACGGGCGGCCCAGTCAGAGAAAGAGGAGGAGCCAGTTCCGGCTACGACAAGGCCCAGAAGAGTTACCGACATAGGCATGTAGTATTACTTATAGTCCAAGTTGTATCTTGTTACCGACTCTGTAACATAGCCGAAAAGGTATCTCCTATAACCCTAGGTCCCGGTGACTATATAAACCGGCCCTATGGGAGCCTTTAGGGCACAACCATAGCAATAACCACAATCACAACTCGCACAGGCGAACCTCTCTTGTAATCCGCTGTAACATCCGACTTACGCTGATATATTACTGGATTGCTAGCAGGAGTAGGATCCGACCACCATAGTCAGATCTGAACCTGGGTAAACTTGTGCTCACCGCTCCTGAAATATCTGACGTCTCACACCCCATCTTCTCAACGCCGTTAGGACCCCCTATGGCGTACTTATCGACAATCCGACGACAACGACACACGCCAAGGCAGATGGAGCGGCCGCGGTGATCCAGAGCAGGATCAACTTCAACCCCGACGACACTGCCCGAGGTATATTTGTCTATGATTCATGTCATCAAAGAGAGGCTCTTGCAACATTGATTGCCGTGAATGATTTACCATTAGGATTTGGCGATTCTCCTGGTTTTGTCAAATATATTAGAACTGCTCACACCCCTAGTTTTACACCGGTCTCTAGACAAACTACAACTAGGGACATGAAAAAGCTAGCTAAATCAGGTTGTGCCGCCATGAAAGAACAATTAGGATCATCAAATTTTTTAGTCTCCATAACTTCTGATATTTGGAGAGGTCATGCTAAGTAAGTTTATATTATTGTTGTTGCTCATTATGTTAGATCATCTTGGGAATTAAATAAAAGGATAATAGGATTTGAGTTAATCGATGTATGACATAATAGTGAGAATATTGCTAATGTTATACTTAAAGTTGTTACTAAGTTTGGTCTTATCAAAAAGATATGTGCAGTAACTTTGGATAATGCTTTTGCAAATACTAGTGCAACGACTAATCTCATTCCTACATTTGAAGTATATACATCAAAATTTGTACTTCATCAACGTTGTGCTTGTCATATTATTAATCTTATTGCTAAAAGTGTTTTAGATGATCTAGAACCACACATTGATAGATTGTGTATGGCAATATCATGGTTGAATACTTCTAATACCATACTTGGAAACTATAGAAATTATTGTGTTGTTATTAATGTACCATGCCATGGTATTCATCTAGACATGCCGGTTAGATGGAACTCTACATATCTCATGCTTCAGTTAGTTATACGTGACAAGATACAATTTTCTGTATTTGTTAATGCACATTTTCCGCAAGACGATGGGTATCATCTACTTGGTGAAGATACTTGGCACGTTGCTGAATCGATCTTTAAGTTTCTGGCAACATTTTATGAATCAACTGTCACTTTATCTAGGGTTTATTATCCCACATCTCATATGATTGTGCATAATATTTTAGAAAATAGCACAACACCTGAAAGAGTATGAAAATGATGCCACTTTACTAGTAGCTATCCATAACATGAAACTAAAATTTCTCAAATATTGGAAAACTATACCTTTGCTCTATGCTATCGCATTTATTTTGGATCCTAGGGCTAAAATGGAAGGGTTTAGTGGGATTCTTTTGCTCTTAAGTTATACCATAAATGTTAGCTATGATCAATATTCACTTGAGGTAAAGGATAAGCTGCAGGATGTTTATGGTAAGTATGATCTTAAGTATGGCCCAACTATGCTACACAGACCTCTGACGGTACCAGCAGTCGGTAGGGGTAAGAAAAAGGTGTGGGACAAAATATTTGGTACTTCCACGGCCACACCAAGCTCTTCCACACAAACTCATGTGCTTCAAGGTAGAGGGGAGTTAGCAAAGTATCTAAATAGTGCAGTAGTTTCTACTAATGATGATGACGATGATGACTTCAACATACTTCAGTGGTGGCAGGATAAAAGGTCAACGTATCCGATGCTTTCCATATTAGCACGGGATGTGCTATCGATGCCTGTATCAACTGTCTCATCGAAGTCTGCTTTCAGTCTTGCTGGAAGAATAATTGATGATAGAAGAATTAGTCTCACTCCAGATATGGTGAAAACACTATGTTTGTCAAAGATGGAGAACTAGCCAGAAGAAGAGCCCAACACACCACCAAGAACCCAGAACTGATAGCCTCGTTCGAAGCTATTCGGTGGACTAAAGAAGAAGAAACTTAGTTGTAGGATTTTTTTAATCTTTTTGTAATTTTTAATATCTTCTGTAATTTTCTCTTCTTTTTAGAGCCAGCTGTACTCTTTTCCCTTCCCAGGGATGGAAGGTTTTGATGAGGCAGCTAATAATAAAGGCCAATTTTTATCCTCATACAAACCTGTCTCCATTTCCTTCCCGCCCTTTACTTCCCACCCTTTCCTTCCCGCTCTTTCCTTCCCGCCCTTTCCTTCATGCCCTTTCCTTCCGAGTCTATAAAAACCCTCTCTCCACAGTGAGTAAGCATGCTAATATGTCGGGTTTTCCATTCGATCGTAGTTTTTTACCCCAGATGTCTGAAGATCTTTTGCGTTTTGCTAGAAATTTTAGAATAGACAAAATCCAAGTTCCATTTTAGGAACTCATCGGTAGTGATGTTTTTCTCAATGAGCTGGGTGAGGCATTACGTACAAAAGGGTGGCCATCGAGGAAATATGAGGAAATACGACAAAAACTTCTCAGGATCAATGCAAGGTGGACCAAGCTAAAATTTAAGACTGAAGCTTTGAGAGAGAGGTTTATTGATCAACCTTCATTATGGATAGAATAAAGCGGGGACGAAGATGATATCTTCATGCCGCCTTTCGGTAAGAAGGCGAGAGCTACCTGGGAGAAGGAGCAGGCCAAAAAAGGGCAAGAAAAAGGCATCATCAAAGGGCAAGGACGAGGCATCGTCGAAGGGTAAGGGTGAGGCATCAATGGAGGATGACGATGATGACTTCATGCCGCCTTTCGGTAAGAAGGCGAGAGCTACCTGGGAGAAGGAGCAGGCCAAGAAAAAGGCATCGTCAATGGGCAAGGGCAAGAATTTGTTAAATCTATATCCCCATATTACCCCCTCTCACTTTTTCCCTTTAAATAGAGCAACCCACCCTCTCATTCTCCACGCCACCACTCTCATTATCCACACCATCCTCTCATTCTCCATATCATCAATTTAGCTCTAGTCATGGCTGCTGAACCAAATCCCAACCAACCTATACCACATCCACCAAGAAGAAGAAGCCGCATTTGGGAGCATGACTGAGATCAAGAAGTTGTTGAGGTAGATGGTGTCAAAGTGAAGAAAGCTAGGTGCAGAAGATGCGGTCGTATCTTCATCTTGCATCGTGGAATTGGAACAAGTCACTTGCAAAGGCATGTCTTGTTTCATCAGAGAAAAGAGGAAGGAAACTAATTAATCGATGCATTTTTTTTCTTTTCGAGCAGGTTATACTCTTTTTTCTTGCAAGGGATGTAAGGTTTTTAATGAGACAACATCAATAAAGCTCACTTTTTTATCCATATGAAAATTTGTGTCATTTTACTATTTTTTTGTATTTTTAAAACATCAGCATTTTTTTAAACTCACATCAAAGAAAAACAAAACAAAAACAGACTATACAGGCCAACTCAGGCCCCGCAGGCCTAACGTGCCGTGAGCCGACCCGTCAAGAGCCGGGCCGGGCTCAGGCCGTGAAGCTGGGCACGCATGCTGACCCGGCACAACAAGTTAGCTTGGCGGGCCACGGTGGGCCATGCCGAGCAAGGCCTGTTTAGCGCGTGCTGGCTCGGCCCGTTGGCCAAGTCTGGGCCTGCTTGGAGATGCCCTAACCCTAGTCTCTCTCACCCAGCCCAGGACCAACCCGGCCACTTTCCCTCTTCGCCGACCCACTCTTCCACCACGAGTGGCGGCGCGTCCGACCACCGCAGGGAGCGCCTCCCTACCACTCCCCTCATCTGATTCCGTCGGTCGGCCGACTCGCGCCTCAGCTCGACCGCCGCACCCCTTCCCAGCTCGGCGCCGCGCTCGTAAACGCCATGGTAGCTGCCGCCCTCACCAAGGCATCGGCCGCCGCTTGGCGGCGGATGAAACCTCGCTCGACCTCTGCGCTAATGCAAAATAAACTGGCCGCCGAGGGGTTGTTTCAGAAGGACAAGGACAGCAAGTTGGCTACACCCACCGCCCGGGCGCCGCCCCAGCACTTCACTGGCTATGACTTCCTGGCGCCTCCCATGATGCTTGGGGCTAAATGAATGTATACTTCAGGCCGTGGTCCTCGGGTGGTTACAATTCCCGTAAGAAGCTTAAGGTAACTGTTTTGTACTCTCAATCTCTATAGCACACACAGCTACTGCATACATGGAACTATTATCAGCTGGCATGTGGCAAAAAAGCAGTCTGGAGTAGCTCAAGAGGGGAAATAAGGAAGTATCAGGGCTTGTTTAGAGTTTAGTTGTTGTGCCTTCCTGTTGTGGCATGTAGTGGTCTTATTGTAGAGTTTTTATGAAGAATTGCAACTGACTTGATCAAGTAGGAGCGTGGAGCATTGCATTCTTCCATATACATGTTGGCTAAGCGATGTGCATTGCTATACTGTTACATTTTTAGTTAGTTTAGCATTTAATTTGATACTGTTTGATTGTTGAATATATGAGCTCAACTATATACCTAATGTCACATAATGTTGCACTGCTCAACAGCTTTAACTAATGCAGAATAGAGTTGTTGTAATGACATTTATTTTGTAACAGGACATTACATACCTTAGACGATAAGCTCCTGACTCTGGGAGAGGCGATACAGAAAAACCCCCTCTTCGAGAAAGTGAAAGGACACCCCCTGATCCCTGATTCAGCCAATGCTTGGCGGATCACGAAGCATGGGTTGGCCTTCTTCCATTCTATAGGACTTCTAATATTTTACAACAACGAACACCAAGTGTCAGTTTCAAGATGTCTGAATAAAGCCAGTATAAGAGTCTCTTCCAGATTTGGTTTTGCTGAATTTGTTGAAGGTGCAAAAGGTTTAACCTTTGAGGATGGATACTCTAAAGGGAGAGTCCACTCTTCCTATGGAGCTTTCGTCAAGTCTTTCATTCAGGATCACTATCCCGGTGCTGTCATACCAGAATTTAAGGGATATGTCAAGGACCTAATGGGCGTAGCAGATCAGCCATCGAGTGATGAAGAAGAGTTTATTGTTTTCAATGCTGCTTTGCTTTCACCTGATTCAGCAATCACATTTACTTATCGAGCAGATTCTTGGCTACGGAGAAGTTCCAAAAAGATGTTCCGCAGATTGCATTGGGCTGTGAGCCGTGACATACTCGAAAAATATGCCAGAGTACTTGTCGGAGACATGGGTCAGAGGCTTTGGGACATTACTTCCATGGATGCTCTACTCAGTAAGTCAAGGGAAGTGAAGAAACAACTACGGAAGCAGAGGCGGCTTCATTATAAGTTGCTTAAAGGCAGTGGCGGATCTAGAATTTCGCCAAACCCAGGGCCAAGATAGTATTATATATTAAAATTATGCTAAATTTTAGAAAAAATAGTGTATTTTTACTAATATATAGCTAAAAAAATTGTCTACACCCCGGGCCATGGCCCGGGTTGCCCGGGGTGTAGATCCGCCCCTGCTTAAAGGTCCATTGAACCCTTCTCAGTCTCCAGGTTCAACAGACCCTTCTCAGTCTCCAGGTTCTCCAGGTTCAACAGACCCTTCTCAGTCTCCAGGTTCTCCAGGTTCAACAGACCCTTCTCAGTCTCCAGGTTCTCCAGATTCAACAACCCCTTCCCAGTCTTCAGGTTCAGCAACCCCTTCTCTGAGGCAGCCAAGCATAGCAATGGGCGATGAGGTCTTAGGCTCACAGCGTGATCTTTATGTCCATGGTTTTGATGACAAAATGAAAAATGATCCTGTCTTTCAAACTCTGTCTAAAGGAAGATTCTTCATGCTGACTGACATTGCTGAATACCAGAGGTGGAAACTGGAAGGAAGCCTGCCAGCCCTACAAAGGATTTTCCTGAAGTGCCAGAAGCACAGTGTACTGATGATGCGCAGTTTATTTGAGGTGGATCGCATCGGCAATTCTTGGCCAAGATTGCCAAATTTCAGGCGACTTGTTTTAAAAATCAAGACGCCACCTTTTAGGAAACCATGAGATATTATGTAGTCAACTGTGTGTCTATTTTGAAGTTGGTTGTTGACGTCGATGGTTAGTGCTAGTTAAGCCAGCGAAAACTGAAAAATCATCTTCGTATCTTTTCATTGTATAAGCGTTTGAAGCTTATGGACTAAATTATATCTGGTGGTAGCCCTATTTAGCAGAACAATATATTTGTGTTTGACTGTAGTATTTATGCTGGATATTCATCTGAAGTAAGTTTTAATATCTGGTGGTTTGTTCATATTTGGTGCTGTTGCTTCCTTATTTACTGCAGCATATCTTAGAGTTAAAGTGTTATGCGTTTCATTGTTTAAAATCCATGGTTTGCAAAGATGCGAAACCTGAAACTATGCACTGATGATAGAGGTTTGAAACTGTACCTAATTCTAATAGATGTTCAAGTGTAATAGGCTTATATATGTAGCTGGTATGTTACATTCTTTGTGTACATGATGACGTGGTTTGCTGACTGATAGTTCTGATAAGTTACTATTAGTACTAACATACGGCAATTTAAATTAGTTGCTGCGGTTGTCTACGAACACTCCTGTTGTCCATTGGCTCCTTAGCTTCTCAGCGGGCTGCTTTGTTGTCCACGTCATATGTGGAGAAGCTGATGGTGGTCTCTTTGTTTGGCGTGGGGAGGGAGAGCACCGCTCCTGCAACTTCTCTTGCTTGAGCGGGACTGCCGGAGGCGCCGGAGATACCAGGAGCTGCAGACCTCGAGCTCCATCGCCGGCCCACACCACCTCTCGCTCCAGCACCGTGCACACGCGCCTCTGGTGAGCAGGTCCACCTCCCAGACAACCCCCTACCTCCTCTAGATCGCTGTAACACCGCCTCCCTCCGACGAACGCCCTGCGCGCAGGAGACAGCAACATCACGCGTGTCCGCCTAGCTCTGGCCTCCTGTTCTTCGAGTCCTAGCTGCCACCACAGTTCACCTCCGCCCCATATGTTTTCACCTTGCTGTAGCCTGTTGAACCCTCTCTCTATCGGGACAGACCATGCTCTATTTGGTCGAGCATTTCTCCCGCAATCGATCCCGTAAGCCAGCACGTTTTCGCAGTTTCTGTCGCTGGTCGTCAGTTCTTCAGCGAGTTTCCGCCGCTGTTCGTCGCAAGCTCGCTTCGCGCACAGCCAGTCCCAGCCCGTTATTTTACAACCAAGTATACCTATGTCCCCTCTTCAAAACAAGCCCTCACACGCTCAAAACGGTGTACCACCGAGGTCGGGATTCTATCGCTGTCGATCTTCACTCCGCAGCAACGACAGTTTCCTCAGACGGACAGCAGCAGCGGCCAATCTCTCTGTTCCTGTCGCGTTCCCGGCGTCTCCGTTACTTATCTCGCAAAGCTTCGCACACGGAACTTCCTATCCGTAGTCCCAGAAAGCCAGAGAAACAAACTGTTCCCAGATTACTGCTCTACAGAGGTCGGAATCTGGAAGCAAACATCGATCGAAAAATCTGCAATCTGAAAAATCTGAAACCGGCTTCTTCTCAGCTCGATTCCGGCGCAACCGTTCCTCCGTTGAAGATCCTCCTTTTATAAAAGTTGTATCTAGAGGAGATATACAACTTCCGTTTTTTCCGAACACCAAAGTTCTGCACCGATTTGTCGGCATCTTCTTTTGAACTCGGGTCGATTTCATTCAAACGGGCCAGATCAGAGTTTCAGTTAACAATCAACCCCCGGTCCTTGGCTCCACCACGTGTCAGCCCCAGCAACCCGCGCGCGCAGCAGCCAGTCAGCACCCGTGGCCCCACTTGTGTGGCTAGCTCTGCCCCGGGTACAAAAAGTCCCGGAACGTTTTTCTGAATAATAACAATTTTAGAAAATGATTATATCTAAATAAATCCATATCTTTTAAAATAATTTAAATTCGCAAAAACTTTTAAAATGAAAAGTGAATCAATTTAAATTGTGAATTCAAATCCATATTCATAAAATTATAGAATTGCCCCTAACTATTCAAACTAATGATAATTTTGCCATTTTCTTCACAAAATGCATTTTTATAAATTTAAATTCACTATTTTCAAATAATACATTTTATATATGTTTTGTGATCAGAAAAAATACAAGAATTATTAATATGCAATACAAAATATTTTTTAGACAATAAAAATTTCTAAATTATATAAATGCTATTAAATGCCTTTTATTTAATAAAATTATAACTTTTAGTCCATAACACCGAATTCAACAAATGATATGTCTAAATCGATCGGCGAGACAATCCCCTTCTAACTATGCTATCCACACATGTCTTTGAATCCTGTTTCATGCTTTCATAATATGTTACTGCAAGGAAATTCATTCATAAAATGAACAATTAAAATTGGAATTAATTCCTTATTGTTAATAATGCTTCATCAATGCTATGCCTTTTTGTACCATGCAATTGTTCATCATGGCATATCATGTTTTGCTTGATGCACATGCTTCATATGTCTGCGCACTTCATTTATTAATAGATAACCCGGTGCGCCGCTGGCGCCGAGGCTAGAAGCAACCAATATTTTAGCTAGAGTTGAAATCTTTATTGGTTTTATTGAACATTGATGGTATTGGGAATGGAAGGCCAGATAGTTTAATAATCTTGTGGATTATACTATGGTAATCTTGAATAGAAGCATATTACCCAGTACAAATATAGCCGAATGATTGTTTTAGTTAGGGAAGAAAGTGTTAGCATCGTTCTAGCTCTAGATCTTACCGGTAGTAGCTACTAGGATTCGATCTATGAGAGCTGAGAGAGAGAGAGACAGAGCAGAGAGATCGGAGAGGGAGAGGTTGTATACCTGCGCCCTGTCTCGAGGAACACGAGCCAGAGAGGATGCCAGAGGTGGTGGCCATGGCGGAGAGGGGCGAAGGCGTGGGCGTGGGTGGTTGAGAGTAGCGACAGCGGAGCTTCTCGTCGGCACAACGCTAAACCCTAGATCGGTGGGTGTGTCGGTGGGGGGCTGCGGCGCACGGTGAACCTCATACCGTGTGCGTCCGCCCCCCACCTCTTTATATGCGCTGGCGATCGGGGCCCACCAACCATGAGGAGATTGGGCGCCTCCGATCAGGGCGTGGATAGGGGGTTCCGTTCGAGCTGTTGGGCTCCTACGGGAGAGATCAATCTAACATTCTCCCCCTTGATCTCGACTTTTCTTTTAACTTTATACTTCATACTTTACTTTTTTCATCATGGATCAGTACATAGAGCATGTTTCATCATCACAGCTCAATTGCCGATAGAATCAGACAACCACTACACACTTTTCTATTTTGAAACAAATCCTGTTACTTTTGAGCCTCTATAGTCCAGAAATCATAGGCTTTCCATTAATCCCATGCTGGCTAAGTGTTCCTTGAACACATTAGGAGGTAAGCCTTTCGTTAGCGGATCCGCAAGCATATCCTTTGTCCTTATATGCTCGAGACTTATAGTTTGATCCTAGACTTTATCCTTCACAACATAATACTTTATATCTATTGACTTCGTAGCATTACTTGACTTGTTGTTGTGAGCATAGAATACTGTGGGCTCGTTGTCACAGTACATCTTTAGTGGCCTGCTAATGCAGTCTGCCACTCTCAAGTCGGGTAGAAATTTCTTTAACCATAACGCCTGCCCCATGGCCTCATAACACGCTATAAATTCTGCATACATCGTAGATGATGCAACTATTGACTATTTGGCGCTTCTCCATGAAATAACACCTCATGTGAGAGTAAATACATATCCTGTCGTGGACTTTCTATCATCTTTATCTCCCGCAAAATCTGCATCTGAATACCCTCTTATTTCTAGGGAATCAGATCTTTTATATGTTAGCATGAGGCCATTTGTGCCTTGCACATAAAACAAAGCTTTCTTTACCATTTTCTAGTGCTCTATGCCTGGATTCTCTTGATATCTACCGAGTACCCTGGTTATAAAAGCTAAGTCAGGATGAGTGCACACTTGTGCATACTGTAAGCTTTCAACGGCCGAAGCATATGGTACTGACTTCATTTGATCGATCTCATATTTATTCTTTGGACATTGAAATTTTCCAAAACCATCGCCCTTGACTATGGGAGCATGTGTGGCATTAATTGCATGCATATTGTATTTCTTTAGAATCTTTTCACAATATGCCTTCTACAACAGTCCTAACACTCCATTCTTTCTATCTCGGTGAATTTCTATGCCCAAAACATAAGAAGCTTCACCAAGATCTTTTATATCAAAATTTGAGGACAAGAACTTCTTTGTTTCTAGTAGTATACTGACATCGCTGCTAGCAAGCAGGATATCATCCACATACATAATTAGGAAAATGTCTTTCCCACTTTTAAACTTTGCATAAATGCAGTTGTCCTCAACATTCTCTTTAAATCCAAATCTTTTGATTGTATCATTGAACTTTAAATACCACTGTCTAAAGGCTTGCTTTAACCCATAAATGTATTTCTTTAGATGGCATCCCATATGTTCCTTCCCCTCCATGAAAAAACCCTTGGGTTGTTTCATGTAAACATTCTCTTCTAAATCTCCATTTAGAAATGCCGTCTTTACATCCATTTGATGCAACTCTAAATCAAAATGTGCAACTAGTGCCATTATGATTCTGAAGGAATCCTTACATGATACCGTAGAAAAGGTCTCATTGTAATCTACCCCTTCCCTTTGCGTAAAGCCTTTTGCCACAAGTCTTGCTTTGTACTTTTCTACATTCCCATTGGAGTCATACTTTGTTTTGTAGACCCATTTGCAGCCTACTGTTTTGGCTTCTTTAGGAATTTCCTCTAAGTCCCAAACATTGTTGGAACTCATTGATTTCATTTCATCTTCCATTGCCTCCACCCACTTGGCTGAGTGAGGGCTTCTCACGGCTTCTTCATATGAGGTGGGATCGCCCTCCATATGAACCGTTTCTGTGTTGTAAACTTTGTAAATTTCTTTATAAATGGCTGGTCTTCTTTCTCTCTTAGACCTTATGAGTTCATCAGACTCTTGCTCATTTCATGCCTCAGGTTCTGGCACATTTGCTATGTGTGGCTGTTTCGGCTCCCTTTCGTGCTCAACAGTGGGTTCATGCGGCTCCTGACGGACAGGGTCCGAACCTTCTCCCATTGTTGTCACATGTGGAGTCACAACAGGTGCCTACACCACAACCTCAGGGGTTGTAGATGGTGGCACAACAGGTAGCGAGAAAAATGGCTCCTGAGTCATCGGATTAGGTGCACATGGCATCAGGGAGCACATCCCGAGGATGAGCAACATGGCTGCTAAACTAAAGCCCATGGATGCTGACCTCGAGCTCAAGCCTTCTCTGCTGGTTCACCTTGTCATGGCTTCCCTTCCTCAATAGTTTGAGAACTTTGTGATCAACTATAACATGTCCCCTGAAAAATGGGACATTGAAAATACCATTGGCATGTGTGTGCAAGAGGAAGAAAGGCTCAAGTCCATTCATGGTGGTTCTCTAAACTACGTGAAGGACAACAAGAAGAGAACCTTCAACAAGAGCAACCATGGTGGTTTCCCCTCCAAGCCACATGGAAAAGGCCTCCAACAGTATCAGCATCAGCATAGTCTCCCAAGGGACAAGGACCAGTGTCACCACTGCAAGAAGTATGGGCACTTCAAGAAAGATTGCCCAGAATGGCTCAAGTCCATAATGGCAAAGAAAGGTATAGATATGGTTTCTTTTGTAAATGAATCCCTGTATACACAGTTTTCGAAATCTACTTGGTGGGTTGACTCAAGTGCAACTGTCCATGTTGCAAATTCTTTACATGGATTCCATTCGACAAGAACTATGCAAAGAAGCGAAAGATGCATTGAAGTCGCGAATGGAGTTCAAGCAGAAGTTGAAGGGCGTCATCCCTTTGGAGCTAGCTGATGGTTTCATTATTCTGTTAAAAGATTTTTTATTTGTTCCCTCGCTTCACAGAAACTTAATAAGTGTGTCATGTTTGGATAAAGACAGTTATGAATGTTATTTTGGACATGGCAAGTGTGCCATATGGTTTAAATATGCTTGTGTGGGTACTGCTTTACTTCATGATAAGCTTTATTTGTTATACTTGCATTAAAAAGTGCTTTCTGTGTGTAATGTGAGTGAGAAAATTTCCTTGTCGAACAAAGAACAAAAGAAAAGAAAGTGAACTCATGACTCGTCGAAATTATGGCACTGTAGATTAGGCCATATTTCGAGGGGAAGAATAGAAAGCCTCGTTAAAAATGATATTCTTCCTCCGTTAGAGTTCTCAGATATCAAACAATGCATAGATTGCATAAAAGGAAGAACATATGGAGTGTGCCAACCATAGTACTCCACCTCCTGTGTACTTTTCTGTGACCAGCTGTTTGAGCAGCTGGGTGGCATACATCTTTGAAGAGCGAGTGAACTGACTCTTTATCTTTCCAAAAAACTCCCCAACAGAAGTGCACTCTTCGATTGAGCCCACAATGGCGTTCTCAATCGTATTATTTACAAAAGCCATGCACTTTTTATTAGCATTTACCCATTTTTGGTTGTCAATGGAGTAAGCCAACTCCACTGGAGCATGGTCCCTTTTCCTCTTCTCCCAAGCAGCATTATGAGCAGTAGGATCTCTTTCTGGGTCTTTTGTCTTGACTGGCTGTGGAGTGTCCACAACCCAGTCAACCTCGGCACACACGAATGCCAGGTCCACTTTCTTCCTCCACTCAATGTAGTTGTCACCCCTGAGCATCGGAATGTCCTTGAGGCAACTCATGAGGTTGAGACCTCCTGAAAACCATAAAGATGTGAGATAACAAAAACAACTGTATGTATTAATCCAACGTTGGTATAAATTAAACATACAACTGTTTGTGCAATTAAAATTATATCACCATTGGGCAAAAATAAAGATAAATGCACCTTTCATTTCATTAACAAATCATGGTAATGTTATTAATAACGTTGGTCATATGATAACAGGACCATAATAACCTTTAATATGCACTTTATCACATCTTTAAAAAATTTAATTATCACTTTATTGCATTTAAGCAATCACTTTTAACTATTTGCAGCGGAAAAATAATACAATTAATAAACTTATAAAACTTTACAGAAAAATTCTATCACTTTTGAATTCTCTAAACAAAATTTTGTTGGAATGTTTTGAATAGAAAAAACTGTATGAAATTTTCTCAAAAAACTGAACAAAAAATATTAAATCTTTGCTCTGAAAAAATAACAGAGAAAATTTGGGCTGTTCTTGCGCACGCGTGATGACCCACAAGTATAGGGGGTGTATCGCAGTACTTTCGATAAATAGGAGTGTCGATCCCAACGAGGAGCAGAAGGTGTTGACTAGTGGTATGGAGCAGGAAATCTCTGTAAATACTTAGCAAACAGATTTTTAGTGGTTTTCTGATAAAGCAATAAAACAAACTGCAAGTAATAAAGACAACGAGCAAGTGGCCCGATACTTTCTTAGCAAAGGACAAGCCGGTGAAAATACTTATAAGGACCAAACGTTCTCGAGGACACATGGGAATTCTGTCAAGTGCTTTCACTTCATATAGCTAAGTACTCTTCTTTGGTGTTGTAAGTGTTGTGTGGGTGAACCTGTGCTAATGTACTGACCTTACTTGGACTAATACATACTTGTGATTAAACCCCCTGCAAGCATCCTGTAACATACCACCCTTTTGTGTAATATCAAATAAAGACATGTTTGAGCATTGCATGCATGCATTACACTTGCACTTTGATTTAATTAACTAACACAAGCAAAACCCTAATTTCTTTCCCCCTCAAAACCATTCAAATGGTTTTTATATTTTGAAAACTGTTGGAGATATGCCCAAGAGGCAATAATAAAGTAGGTTATTATCATATCTTCATGCTTATGATAAATGTTTACATACCATGCTAAAATTGTATTAACCGGAAACATTAATACTTGTGTGATTTGTAAACATAAAAGAGTCCCTAGTAAAGCCTCTTGTTAAACTAGCTTGTTGGTTAATATATGATCATGGTTTCCTGATCATGAACATAGAAGATGTTATTAACAACAGGGTCATATCATTAGGAGAATGATGTGATGGACATACTCCTATAGTTAAGCGTAGCATAAAGATCAAGTCATTTAATATAGTTCATTTGTTATAAGCTTTCTGATACATAGTAACCTAATTCCTTCGACCATAAGATCATGCTAATCACCATCACCGAAAGGATGCTTTGATGACATCAAACACCACACCGTAACTGGGTGGTTATAAAGGTGGCATTGAGTGTTCGGAAAGTATGTGTTGAGGCACATGGATCAAGAGTGGGATTTGTCCATCCATATGACGTATAGATATACTCTAGGCCCTCTCGGTGGAATGTCATCCAATTATCTTGCAAGCATGTGACTGGCTCACAAGGGATCACATACCATGGGAACGAGAAAAGAGTACTTATCAGTAACGAGGTTGAACTAGGTATGCAGAGATACCGACGATCAAAACCTCGGATAAGTAAACTATCGTGAGACAAAGGGAAATTGGTATAATATGTAAGTGGTTCATTCGATCGCAAAGTAATCGTAGAAATATGTGGGAGCCATATGAATTTCCAGATTCCTCTATTGGTTATTGATCGGAGAAGTGTCTCGGTCATGTCCGCATAATTCACGAACCGTAGGGAGACACACTTAAGGATTCGATGTTGTTGAATAGTTATGGAATGATGAGTAAGAGACCGAATGTTGTTCGGAGTCTCGGATAGGATCCGGGATATCACTAGGAGATCCGGAATGGTCCGGAGAATAAGATTCATATAAGGAAAGTCCTGTTTTGGAGTTGGGGAATGATTCTGGTGTTTTCATCGGGAATGTTCTAGAAGGGTCTGGAAGGTCCGACACTCCGGAGAGAAAGGGTACATGAATATGTCATCACAATGTGGAATGGTTGCATCATGTACTAGGTCACTTGGCTGGGCAAAATAAAGGGAGAAATCAAATCCTAGTTTGAAAGTCAAACGCCAATTTGAAAAAGTCAAACGGCAAGTTTGCTTGGTGGAGGGAGAGTAGGAAACCTATTTGGGGAGGAAGTCTCCTCCCTCCACCCGCCAGCCAAGGAGGAGGAGTTGGAGGAGGAATCCCTCCTCCCAACCGCGCCTCCCTCCCACCTATAAAAGAAGGGGCAGGGGTGCCCCCTCTTCTACACACCCAACACCTCCAAACCCTAGCCACAGGCGCCACCACCTGCTGCTGCCGCCGCCTAGGGCCTCCTCCCATGTCGCCGACTAGGGGTTCCCCAAACCCTAGCCGCCAGCTACACCCCTCCCCTTAGTGCCCTCTAAACCGTAGATCGTCAAGGCCTCTCTCATACTCCACCATACTCGCTCCGGCTTAAGGCGAAGCCCTGCGAGATCTCCCCTCTACTTCCGGTACCACGCCGTCGTGCTGCCGGAATCGCGAGGAGAGTGCGACAACCTCCGCTGCCTACTGGAACAAGGGAGAGGAAAGTATTCATCGAGTACCGAACGTGTGACCGACTGTGGAAACGCTGCCGGAACGCAGCGCCGGAAGGATCGTCTACGCGATCTTGAGATCGGAAGTGTACGACTACATCACCCACGAGAATCTGCTCTCGTTAACCGCTTTGGATCTTCGAGGGTTAGTATTCTATCGACTCGTTGCTACAATCTAGTAGATAGATCTTGGCTTGATCATAGATTAGATCTTGATTGTTTGTTCATGCGGTATAAATTTTTTGTTTTCCATGCTACGAACCCCTACAGTGGTATTAGAGCCGTGTCTATATGTAGATCTGTTGCACGAGTAGAACACAATGGACATTGTGGGCGTTGATGCTTTTGTTGTCGATTGCTTCTTGTGTACTTTGCATCTTGTGGGATGGTGGGATGAAGCGGCCAGGGCTAACCTTACATGACATTGTTCATGAGACTTTCTCCACGCTTGACATGCAACTTGTATTGCATAAGTGGCTTTGCGGGTGCATGCCTGTTTCTCCCAACATAGTTAAGATTCAATTTACAACGGGTGATTGACAATACTAGTATCAATGTTGTGGTTCTTGTTCGTAAGTTAGAATGACACTTATTGAAAGCCCCAAACCACATAAAACATGCAAAGAAATTAGAGGCGTCTAACTTTGTTTTGCAAGGGTGTGCTGTGATGTGATATGGCCATGATTGTGATTATATATGATGTATGCAATGTTCCTTATTGTAAGTTGGCAACCGGCAGGAGCCATATGGTTGTCTTTAAATTCTGTTAAGACCCACGTGTCTATTCAAAGTAGTTGTAATAGTTGAAGCTGGTGGACGACAACCATGGAGCGGCGTCATTAACCTTGATGCAATGCCGGTGATGATAGAGATCATGTTCGTGCTTGAAGATGGAGATCGGAAGCACAAAGAAGAAAGGCCATATCATATCACATATTATGAATTGCATGTGATGTTAATCCTTTTATGCATCTTGTATTGCTTAGTTCACGATGGTAGCATTATAAGATGATCCCTCAAGCACACAATTTCAAGTTTTAAAGTGTTCATCCTTAGTAAGCACCGTTGCTAAAGCTTGTTGTTTCGAAGCATCACGTGATGATCGGGTGTGTTAGATTCTGCGAGTATATACAACGTGAGCAAACCAGATTTTCTCATGCGGAAGCTAAGGTTTGATCTTGACGAGCCTAGCATGTACAGACATGGTCCCGGAACACGGATCACCGAAAGGTAAAGCATGAGTCATATAGTAGATATGATGAACATGATGATTGTTCGCCATTGAAGCTACATCAACTCTCGTGATGATCGGTTTTGATGTGGTGGATTTGGTTCGTGTGATCACTAAAACAATGTGAGGGATATTGTTTTGAGTGGGAGTTCAACAACAATATGATTAAAAGTTGAACACTATTTATCATAAATTAAATCAAAGTGAATTTGCATAGTTGTTGTAGTCATTGGCATCCGTTTACCACCTTGCGCTTAGTTATAATTGAGATGATAGAACTATAGAATTCTGGTTAGTTACTTTACGAACTGGTATTGTATTGTTTTGAAGTGTTGATCTAAAGTTTAAAAGTCCCATTGCAAACTTTCAGTAAGTTCCGGTTACTCCATGAACTTTAATAGTTGGTATTAAATCAAGAGTAACAACTCCAGTGTTAGTATATAAGTATCATGTTTATCTCCATGATTCTTGATATTCAAAGGATTGACTTAATATCAAGATTATCTAGGATCCAAAAGAGTTGTTTTAGAAACCATGATGTGTGGAAGATATTGTGATATCTGAAACAAAGTTTTGGTTGTAACATGATAGAGTATAATATGGCAAAAGTCATGTTCTCATATTTGATGAGAATTTGCAAAAGGTTGGAGACACTAGTTGTCCTAAACCTCCAAAAGGTTTTGGAGAGCAACATTATACTCGCGATTCACCGTTATAAGATAAAAGTAGCTTGATCATGGATAATTCCATGATAAGGGTGAATATTTGATGTAGGTAAAATGTTTACTACACCAAGAGATTACTAAAGAAAGGAATTTGAAAGAGCACCAAACATTTGATGATGGTAATCTACTTCAAAGTGCAAGTCCAAAGACATCGGTATTTAACTATACACGCTTTGGACTATGTGTCATGTGTATGGCTCCACTATTGATGTTGATAGATTATTTCAAACAGAAAAAGAAATACTGAAAGAGAATCTCATAAATATATGGCAGAAAAGAAAAGACTAGAATTGTTCAGTTTAGGTATATAAAGGATATACGTGTTATGGCTATATTATTTGCTTGTTAAATAATGTGGATACTGAATTTGTTGGTATGAATCGTCATACAAAACAACAGAATTCATGAACTACAATGGCCTAAGTAACTAGCAAAAGAATATGTGATGATGTTCATCGAGAACAAATAAAGGGTTATTGTGCTGCTCGTTAAACATCAAAGCTTGCCTTCAAGATTTGTTTTATCAGGTATTATGAGAACAAAAGGGTTGTTCAAATAATTGCCGTAATCCATAAAAGATGGATGATTCACAAATCTCGTTGGAGAAATCACACCCATAAAACTAGTGCTAAATATGTCGAAAGACAAATTGATTGAAAGATCACTTAGGTAGTGACATCGCCGTTTAAATTATATTGGAAAGAAAACATGAAGAAACTCCATATGGATGGAATTTTGGAGTCTTTTGATTTTTGATCAAATGACGCTTGTTAAACTTTCCTAGAGATAATTAAAACTTCGTTCATAGGCCAAAAGGGAACGAATGACTAGCTTATTGGAACTTGTACATATTGTTGTATGAAGTCCATTATGTGTAGTCAAGAGCGATGGATTTCAACTTCATATGCTTTCTCTGAAAATTTGAGTGAATATATGAATATTTACTTAATAAGGATGAAGTATGAAACATTTGAAAAGTTCAAAGATTTTCAAGATGAAGTGCAAAATCATTGTAACAATAATATAAATAGTTTATGATAAGATCATAAAGGAAGATATTTGAGTTACGAGTTTAGCATAATACCTAAGATTTAAGGAATCGTTCCGTGGATTTGCATTTCCCGAAACACCATAAGAGTATGGAGCGTTCGAGATATGTAATTAAACCTTGTTTGACATGGTAAGATCAAAGGTGTAATTTATAAAACTGTCATTATATTTTAAAGATTAAAAGCTCTAGAGACTATCGTTTTTCCACTAAAAAGAGCTTCATCATAATCCATTGAAATGACACCATATAAAGTTGTGGTTTGGGATAAAACCCAAGTTGTCCTTTCTTTAAAAAAAATTTGGTATGCTATGCATAAGAAAGATGTTTACAACCAAAAACGGATGAACATATCTTTGTATGTTATTTTGAATAATAGTTAAGTATTCCTCCATAACACCAAAGACAAAAGTGTTTGTCGCTTAGAATGTCAAGTTTCTTTGAGAAGGAATTTTTCGTGAAAAGTTAAGTGGGAGGACAATAGAACTTTGATAAGGTTAAAAGAACCTTAGCTATATGTGCAGAGTTGCGCAGCACCGAAAAGTGTTTTGGAGGCAGCAACAATGATCATGGCTCACGTGCCTCAAAGGTTGTGGTCACGGAGGTCTAAGTTTCTATTGAACCAAGTAGGTCGGCTAAACAATCAAATACCAATATTTGAGAGTTAAACCATTATTTGATAATAATGATCCGACTACATGCAAAGAAGCGATGATGGGCCCTGACTCCGTCAAATGGCTTGAAGCCATAAAATCTGTGATAGTTCCATATACGAGAGATCAATTTTTGAACTTGAAAGACCCTCTGGAAAGGTACAAGACCTTACAGTCATATTTGGATCTATAAATAAATAGACATGGATGTTTCACATCTGTGAAATTATCGACATATCGGGAAAGAGTTCACGATAATGTTCAAAGAATTGACTATGACAAGATCTGATCTTTCATTAAGCGATATTTAGTCTAGACGGATTAATATAGCAACCACGACATATAATTTTGTTATGTGTTGAATAAAACAAAACAAGTTCTTCTAATAGAATGGTTACCTAGGACGTGTGCATGACACAGTCCAAAGGGTTTTGTAAATTCAAATGATGCTAAAAGCATATGCAAACTTCAATGGTTGAAGTAAGCATCGCGGAGTTGGAATCTTCACTATGATGAAACTGTTAAAAGAGTTTAATTTCATCAGAGACGATGAAGATGCTTGCATTTGCAAGAAATTAAGTGGGATCACTAAGACATGTTTCTAATACATTATGTAGAAGACATATTATTGATTGGAAATGATGTATCTTTTTATTAACACAGGATAAGAATTTCATCTCGATGAAAGACTTAGGCAAAACCCAAATATTTGGCATCAATAGACGCTAATATGGTTGTGCCGAAAGTACATAAATGATATATTGAATGAGTTCAATATAGAAACTACAAGAAAGGTTCTTGTCACACAGAAAGGATTGAATGAGTTCAATATTGATGATATATTCAAGTATATTGACACTTGGTAAGTGAAACAAAGATTCAAGTATAGGTTGATACTTGATGTATGAAATCACAAAGAGTATTTATATCAATCATGCTGTGATATGTACAAATCCAGATATGTCCTATGCTCTAAATGATGTGAGCATATACCAGAATGATTCATAAGATGATCATTGGACAATAGTAAGGATATTCTTATGATCTTTTGGATGAACTAAAGAATATATTGTTTTGTAGAAGTGACAAATAGATGGTTAGTTCATTGTAAAAGTACTACATTGATACTAGTTTTGTTACAAAGTACAAATTAAGTTTATCTCAATCTAAACTAAGGGTGGCACAATATGATGGAAAGTAAGTTCCATAATGGATTTGGATGAGTTCCAAAGTTAATACATTGTGACAGATACTACAAAAAAAGGCTAAGTATATGACTGCTATTATAGCAGCTAAAGAGGGCATTTGTGTCAAGTAGTTTGTTATCAAACTAGGTGTGGTTCACAGCGGGATAGTGCTATGAAGATATATTGTACGACAATATTATCAACATGTTTTAACCCCAAAGAACTAAAGGTCTCACCAAAGGACCAAATTTATACAAAGCCATCTCATTAGAGAATGAGTGATGCGTAGAGACGCAAAGGCATGCAATTACACACGGACCTGGAAGTGTCAGATCCGGAGATCAGTTGACCACTAGCAATCGTGTACATACAACACCGGAAAGCCATAGGTGTTGAATACACAAAGGTTTGAAACTAGATTATTGACTCTAGTGCAAGTGGGAGACTATTGGAGATATGCCCAAGAGGCAATAATAAAGTAGGTTATTATCATATCTTCATGCTTATGATAAATGTTTACATACCATGCTAAAATTGTATTAACCGGAAACATTAATACTTGTGTGATTTGTAAACATAAAAGAGTCCCTAGTAAAGCCTCTTGTTAAACTAGCTTGTTGGTTAATATATGATCATGGTTTCCTGATCATGAACATAGAAGATGTTATTAACAACAGGGTCATATCATTAGGAGAATGATATGATGGACATACTCCTATAGTTAAGCGTAGCATAAAGATCAAGTCATTTAATATAGTTCATTTGCTATAAGCTTTCTGATACATAGTAACCTAATTCTTTCGACCATAAGATCATGTTAATCACCATCACCGGAAGGATGCTTTGATGACATCAAACACCACACTGTAACTGGGTGGTTATAAAGGTGGCATTGAGTGTTCGGAAAGTATGTGTTGAGGCACATGGATCAAGAGTGGGATTTGTCCATCCATATGACGTATAGATATACTCTGGGCCCTCTCGGTGGAATGTCATCCAATTAGCTTGCAAGCATGTGACTGGCTCACAAGGGATCACATACCATGGGAACGAGAAAAGAGTACTTATTAGTAACGGGGTTGAACTAGGTATGCAGAGATACCGACGATCAAAACCTCGGATAAGTAAACTATCGTGAGACAAAGGGAAATTGGTATCGTATGTAAGTGGTTCATTCGATCGCAAAGTAATCGTAGAAATATGTGGGATCCATATGAATTTCCAGATTCCTCTATTGGTTATTGATCGGAGAAGTGTCTCGGTCATGTCCGCATAATTCACGAACCGTAGGGAGACACACTTAAGGATTCGATGTTGTTGAATAGTTATGGAATGATGAGTAAGAGACTGAATGTTGTTCGGAGTCTCGGATGGGATCCGGGATATCACGAGGAGATCCGGAATGGTCCGGAGAATAAGATTCATATAAGGAAAGTCCTGTTTCGGAGTTGGGGAATGATTCCGGTGTTTTCATCGGGAATGTTCTAGAAGCGTCCGAAAGGTCCGGCACTCCGGAGGGGAAGGGTACATGAATATGTCATGACAATGTGGAATGGTTGCATCATGTACTAGGTCACTTGGCTGGGAAAAATAAAGGGAGAAATCAAATCCTAGTTTGAAAGTCAAACGCCAATTTGAAAAATTCAAACGGCAAGTTTGCTTGGTGGAGGGAGAGTAGGAAACCTACTTGGGGAGGAAGTCTCCTCCCTCCACCCGCCGGCCAAGGAAGAGGAGTTGGAGGAGGACTCCCTCCTCCCAACCGCGCCTCCCTTCCACCTATAAAATAAGGGGCAGGGGTGCCCCCTCTTCTACACACCCAACACCTCCAAACCCTAGCCCCAGGCGCCACCACATGCTGCTGCCGCCGCCTAGGGCCTCCTCCCAAGTCGCCGACTAGGGGTTCCCCAAACCCTAGCCGCCGGCTACACCCCTCCCCTTGGTGCCCTCTAAACCGTAGATCGTCAAGGCCTCTCTCATACTCCACCATACTCACTCCGGCTTAAGGCGAAGCCCTGTGAGATCTCCCCTCTACTTCCGGTACCACGCCGTCGTGCTGCCGGAATCGCGAGGAGAGTGCTACAACCTCCGCTGCCTGCTGGAACAAGGGAGAGGAAGGTCTTCATCGAGTACCGAACGTGTGACCGACTGCGGAAGCGCTGCCGGAACGCAGCGCCGGAAGGATCGTCTACGCGATCTTGAGGTCGGAAGTGTACGACTACATCACCCACGAGAATCTGCTCTCGTTAACTGCTTTGGATCTTCGAGGGTTAGTATTCTATCGACTCGTTGCTACAATCTAGTAGATAGATCTTGGCTTGATCATAGATTAGATCTTGATTGTTTGTTCATGCGGTAGAATTTTTTTGTTTTCCATGCTACGAACCCCTACAAAAACTACCCCAAAGAATGGAACCCAAAATGAATAAAAAGGTCCCACACAATTTTATACACTTTATAAGAAGTCTCTAGTAATTTTGAAATATTCAAAACAGTTTGGAACTTCAAAATACAAACAGAAATCAGAAAACAGAAAAGAAAAAGGTTTTCAGAAGAAAAAATAACTAACCTAGCTCTACTGGGCCGAGCCCACCTCTCCTCCCCTCTCTCTCTACCGCCAGCGCATCGAGCAACAGCCAACAGCCGGCCCAGCCTGGCCCAAGAGCAGCCCACCCCGGCCCCGTACCGCTTCAGCCCGTCTGTTCCGCGTCGTCTTCGTCGACGGCGAGCAAGTAGCTCGCTGTCGACACCACCGCCGGCGTGCGCCAAGATGCGTGCCGCCGCCCACCGTCGTCTATAAGAGCCCAACATCGCCGCTGGAGAACCCTAGCCTGCCACTTCCCCCTCTCTTCCTCACCTTCTCGCCATGGCCGATGAACCCTAGCTTCTGCCGCTGTCGTCCCCGCCGTCTCCGGCCGCCCTAGCTCAAGCCGACGCCACCACTGGAACCGCCATGCTCGACTCCTCCCCCTAGCTACTTTTCCCTATCGTGCGCGACCTAAATCAACTGGATCGAGAACTCTGGCCGCCGTCAGTCTCCGTCGATCCCCGACGTTCCCGAGCTCGCACGGCCTCGCCGACACCTCTGTCGTGCTCACGATGAGCTTGCGGTGCTAACGCACCCCTCCGCTTCCTCTCTCTCCCCCTGTGCTACTCTCTCCGCGTGTGCCCACCGCCGCCGCCGCTGCAGCTCGTCGGAGGCGATGCTCCGGTGACCATGAAGGAGCGGCGCCGCCACTATCTTGACCAGCGCGACGTCCTCTCTCCAACGCGCCCCTCCGCGCATCCAGGCGCACACGGGATCGAGAGATCCGTGCTCGATCTGGAGCTCCACCATTGATGACATCAGCATGATGTCATGCTGATGTCATAATCCCTTTTTTCCTTTTTTTATTAATATCTGTAATTATTTTCTGTAAATAAGAAATATATGACAGGTGGGCCCTGCATGTCAAGGTTTTAATATTTTGTTTAAATGTTTTCTGAAATGATTAAATCTATGACACCTGGGCCCAAGTTGGAAATTATTTTAAATATTCCAAAAATGATTTAAAATGAATTAAAATTTGAGAAATTCATAACTAATTCATTTTAAATCAGAAAAATACAAATAATATACCAAAATGATCAGAAAAATGAGATCTATCTTACTAAGCTATAATCAGACATTGTTAACCAACTTTGATGGAAAGTTTAATTAGAAGAACCAATTGAACCCCACCGGTGATTCCAATGATCCCCCTATTCTAGGGTTTGGACCTCTCGGACCCCGTTTAAAATGACCAAGCATGTTCTAGGGTTCATTTCAACACTATTTAACTTGTCATATCATCCATATTGTATGAGCATTGCACATGCCATGTGTTGAATGTTGCTTTTCCTTTTCCGGTGATTGGTTCTTGCGAATAGGAACCGAACCTGAGGCTGAAGTCAACGCCACTGACGAGCAGCACCAGTCCAACAACGGACAAGGCAAGCGAAGCCCCAATCATACATATGAATCCTATGTTTACAAAGTATTTCATTCTCATCATATGCATTTTGCATGGTTATACCCTACGGGTACACGACCTTAGCATACCTAGTCCAGCCCAAGGAAGGCCCACGAAGACATGCGCTAGCCCATGAAGACTTTCGGGTGGCCAGGGCCCATGACGCCTTCGGATCCTTGGAGAACAAGACTAGAGTAGATAGAATATTCAAAGGGGCAAACCCTAGAACCTATAACCGACTCGATCTGTGCCCGAGACCTGCCTATCTCTATATAAAGGCCAAGAGGGCACGACGAGGAGGCTCTCTCGCATACCATCGCATACATACCTCGACGCCAAATTGCATCTATGCACCCCTATAACTTTCGGTTCTGCCGTAATCAAGAGCAGACAAGCAAGAGTAGGGTTTTCCCTCCGGGGGCCTAAACCTGGGCAAATCTCGTGTCCCCTGGTTGCTTGTCTGTTAACCGTTCCGCGATATCTAGTACCCCCATCTTCTCCAAAATCCAAGCTCATAACAATGGGCATTGACGAGATTAATCCTCGTCAATTGGCGCCGTCTGTGGGAACTGGGGGCGCTGATTGTGCGATCGTGACGGTCCCAACCAAAGCGATCTATAACTCCACAGCGACGGAGAGTCATCTCCTCTTCGGCGCTTTCGACTTCACCTCCCACTCTCCAGCCACATTGAAGGACTTCGAGCCCGTTGGCGACGGACTCGAGATCCAGTTCAAGAGCTTCTGCTTCCAGGTGGGGCAGACCGGCACTCTCCACCTCCCAGAGCGGGTGCCCCTGCCATCGATCAGGCCCGCTTCATGGGCTCCACACCCCGCGCTACGCCCATCACCATCGACAAATGAGGTCTATGACAGCAGCAGCTGTAACTCAGATCTATGCGATCCACCATCGAATGAAGGGACCTACGGTTCCGGATCCGAAAGCTGCGGTAGCAGCTATCTGATCTACGAGCGCTACCAGTGCGCTGCAGTCATCCAGAGTGACGTGGATCAGGAACACAATCCGCCACCCAACCCGCAGGGTAGAAACGGTGGGAACAGAAGAAGCCAGTCCCCCGCTCAACGGGAACGACAATGATCGGGTCATCCACCTCGGCGAGGAAGGATGGGCTCAAGCACGCGAAGCCGTAGCAGGCAACAAGATCCTGCCCGCGGATGCCTCACGGGACCTGCTGATGGCATACCACATGCTCCTAATCGAGGAGCACAAGAAGCAGGTGAAGATGCAAGAGGTGCTTGACAAACGCAAGCAAGCAGCCTCGGAATCCAGTGCGCGGCGAGCTGCGCTCTCCGCCATGGGCATTGGCTCCAGCTCGCACGGCAACCATGGCAACAAGCACCGTTCTCGCACAGAGAACATGGATCCCAAGGCACGTCGCGAGGTGACTCGGGACCTCAACGCGTCCTTCATGGAGATAGACACCAACGGCAACGTCATCCCGAAGTTCGGTGGCACACAGGACCCCAAGGCGTGGCTCAGCGACCACCTATCGTCCGTCAAGTTACACGGCGGAAACAAGGAAACTTCCATGCAATGCCTTCAGCTGCAGCTGACATGCGCAGCCTGGATCTGGCTCAGCAACCTATCCTCAGGATCCATCCGAAGCTGGGAGGAACTGGCGTATAGTTTCATCCGAAACTTCAAGGGCACCAGCAAGAGGCCAGCCTCGATCGAGGAACTGCGGTCCTGCACCCAAAGAATGGGCGAATCCATTCGCTCATACATACTGCGATGGTCCAACACCAAGAACTCCGCGGCGCACATCTCTGAGGAGAGAGCTATCGACGCCTTCAAGGATGGCGTCAAACGCCAGGACTTCAAAGAAGAACTTGTGACATGGTTATACCCCGCGGGTACATGATCTCAGATACCTAGTCCAGTCCAAGGAAGGCCCACGACAAATATACACCGGCCCATGAAGACTTTCGGGTGGCCAAGGCCCATGACGCCTTCGGATCCTTGGAGAGCAAGACTAGAGTAGATAGGAAATTCAAAGGGGTAAACCCTAAAACCTGTAACCGACTCGATCTGTGCCTGGGACCTGCCTATCTCTATATAAAGGCCAGGAGGGCACGACGAGGAGGCTCTCTTACAATCTCTCGCACACCACCGCATACACACCTCCACGCCAGATTGCATCTACGCACCCCTGTAACCTTCGGTTCCATCATAATCAGAGCAGACAAGCAGGAGTAGGGTTTTCCCTCCGGGGGTCTGAACCTGGGTAAACCTCGTGTCCCCGTGTTGCTTGTTTGCTAACCGTTCCACGATCTCCAGCATCCCCATCTTCTCCAAAACCCAAGTCCATAACAATGGGCATTGACGAGATTAAACCTCGTTAATTGGCGCCGTCTACGGGAACTAGGGACGCTGATTGTGCGATCGTGACGGTCCCAACCCGAGCGATCTACAACTCCGCGGTGACGGAGAGTCATCTCCTCTTTGGCGCCTTTGACTTCACCGCCCACTCACCGGCCACCATGAAGGACTTCGAGCCCATTGGCGACGGACTCAAAATCCTGTTCCGGAGCTTCTGCTTCCAGGTGGGGCAGACTAGCACTCTCCGCCTTCCAGAGCGGGTGCCCCTGCCATCGATCAGGCCCTCTTCGTGGGCTCCACACCCTGTGATACGCACATCACCATCGACAGACGAGTCTTATGACAGCAGCTGCTGCAACTCCGATCTATGCGATCCACCATCGGATTAAGGGACCTATGGTTCCGGATCCAAAAGTTGCGGCAGCAGCAGGCCGATCTACAAGCGCTACCAATGCGCCGCAGTCATCCAGGATCACGAACACAATCCGCCACCCAACCCGCAGGGTAGAAATGGTGGAAACAGAAGAAGCCAGTCCCCCCACCCAACGGGGACAACAATAATCGGGTCATCCACCTCAACGAGGAGGGATGGGCTCAAGCACGCGAGGCCGTAGCAGGCAACAAGATCCTGCCCGCTGATGCCTCACGAGATCTGCTGATGGCATACCACATGCTCCTCATCGAGGAACACAAGAAGCATATCAATATGCAGGAAGTGCTTGACAAGCGCAAGTAAGCATCTTCGGAGTCCAGTGCGCGACAAGCTGCGCTCTCCGCCATGGGCATTGGCTCCAGCTCGCACGGCAACAACGAAAACAAGCACTGTTCTCGGATGGAGAACATGGACCCTAAAGAGCGTCGCGAGGTGACCCGAGCCCTCAACACGTCCTTCATGGAGATGGATGCCGACGGCAACGTCATCCCGAAAACGCCCTAAGCTACGATCATGGCAGCCACTACGTACCTCGCGTCCCATCCACCTCCGGAGGGGGACCGAAGAGGGCCATGCACAAGTCCGCACTCACTGTACTTGGAGTCGTTGGAGCCGCGCTCCACGGAGAAGCTCCTACGGAGCCAAAGAAGAAGGCCGCGGTCAGGTTCAACCGCAGCCCCACACCCTCATCCGAGGACGAAGAGCACGACCTTCCTCGAAGGCATAAGAGCTCGTGCCGTCACAGCCGCGACTACGATGCTCGAAACGAGCTAACGCAGCGCAAGATCGACAAAGCGCGCGCCAAGCGCGTATGCTCGTCCGAATCCGAGGAGGACGACGATGAAGGAGAACTCTACGGAGCCCAATGCTTTAGCAGATCCGTCCGGCGGACGCGGATGTCGTGAAACTTCAAGCTTCCTTCGGACACTCCGAAATTCAACGACACACAGGACCCCAAGACGTGGCTCAGCGACCACCTGTCGTCCGTCAAGCTACACGGCGGGAATAAGGAAACCGCCATGCAATTCCTTCAACTGCAGTTGATGGGCGCTGGGAGGAGTTGGCGTACAGTTTCGTCCGAAACTTCAAGGGCACCAGCAATAGGCTTGCCTCGATTGAGGAGCTGCGGGCCTGTACCCAACGAACGGGCGAATCCATTCGCTCGTACATACCGTGCTGGTCCAACACCAAGAACTCCGCGGCGCACATCTCTGAGGAGAGGGTTATCGAAGCCTTCAAGGACGGTGTCAAGCACCAGGACTTCAAAGAAGAACTTGGGCGCGTCAAGCCCAAGACACTCGACCACCTCATGGACATCGCCAACAGGTGGGCCGACGGTGAGGACTCCGTCCACCGAGCGCACTCGGAGGAAGAAGATGACTACGGCCGGCGACGTGAACGCCGTAGCAAGAGAAGATCGCGCGTCTACGACGATCGCGATGGACCCGACATAGTCGCGGCTGGCTACGCCGACCGCTGCAGCGATGGCAACCGCAACAGCAACGGATACCGTGGAGGCAATTTCCACGATGGAGGATGCCCAGCACAGTCGTGGCAGCGCCGCGGTCGCGATGATGGACCCTCAGCATACGAAAAACGGTCGAGTCCATGCACCATCCACTTCTACATCGACAAGCAGGATGGTAAGAAGAAGGCAAGCCACATGCTCAAGGACTGCCATGAGTTCCAGAAACTCAGTGAAAGCATGGCTCAGATGAGGCAGCAAGCCCCGAACCCTGGATTTTTGGAATGCACCCGCACCAGGCGAGATCGCGCATGGAGCTCCTCCACCGCCACATGCAGGAGGACCGAACCACCCAATCGCACCCGCACAGAATAATGGTGGGCACGGGTATCCCCCGCTGAAAGGAGCGCTGATGATCCAAAAAGGGCGCCCAACGAATAGGGTGCAGAAGAAAATCACCCGTCAGATCAACCTGGCTGTGATAGCTCCACCCGCCATCCCTGAGTACCTCAGCGGATCGGAGTCCTGCATCATGTTCAGCCATTCGGATCACCCTTGCCAGGTCCCTCGCACAGGTCATGCTGCCCTGGTGCTTGAGGCGCAGATCGGAGGGTTCGAGATGAACCGCGTCTTCATGGATGGCGGCAGCGGCATCAACCTAATGTTCGCCAGCACCCTAGCAGCAATGCGGATCCCGCTATGCAGCCTGGAACAGTCAGACACAACGTTCCATGGCATCGTCCTAGGAAAGGGAATATTCCCCCTAGGAAAGATATGGCTCGACGTCATCTTCGGCAAGCCGGATAACTTCTGATGCGAGCGGCTCGAGTTCGAAGTGGTGGACTGGCCATCACCATACCACGCCATCCTCGGGCATGTAGCAATCGCAAGGTTCCTGGCAGTACCGCACTACACGTACCTGCTACTCAAGATGCCAGGACCCAGGGGCGTCATCACGATCCACCGGAGCTTCACCCGATCGGACCACTGCGACAGGGACTTCAACAGAATCTCCCAGTCATTCGGCATGCAAGAGGAGCTCGTAAGGCTCCGCGAGGTGACGGACAACGGGGCACCCCCAGTCGCACGGCAGAATGCACCAGATATGTCCTTCGACTCCACCGTCAACACAAAGAAGGTGCAGGTCCACCCGACGGATGCCTCCAAGACGGCGCTGATCGTCAACGATCTCAGCTCCGCATAGGAAAGCGCGCTCGTCGAATTCCTCCGTGAGCGCTGGGAAATCTTCGCCTGGTATCCTGCGGACATGCCAGGAGTTCCCAGGGAATTCGCCGAGCATGCACTCAACGTCTTTCCAGACGCCAAGCCCGTCAAGCAGTCCATTCGACGACTGTCCGAACCACGGGCCGAAGCAATTGGGGTCGAAGTCAACAGACTACTCGACGCAAACTTCATCAGGGAGATCAAGGAGAGCGAGTGGCTCGCCAACACCGTAATGGTCCCCAAAAAGGACACGGACATCCTGCAGATGTGCGTGGACTTCACATCGCTGAATAAGCACTGCCCGAAGGATCATTTCCCTCTCCCTCGGATCGACTAGATCATCGTTTCGATGGCAGGATGCGAGAAGCTCTCCTTCCTTGACGCCTATTCAGGCTATAACCAGATTCGACTAAAGGTCAAAGATCAGGAAAAAACGGCGTTCATCACGCCGTTCGGAGTGTTCTGCTACAACACAATGCCTTTCGGGCTAAAGAACGCAGGTGCCACGTACCAACGGTGCATGCAGGCATGTTTGAAGAACCAGATCGGTCGCAATGTCCAAGTCTATGTCGATGACATAGTCATCAAAACCAGGGTGGCGAGAACACTCATCGACGATCTCCGCGAGACGTTCGATAATCTCGACCGCTACAGGATCAAGATTAACTCTGAAAAATGTGCCTTCGGCGTCCCATCTGGCCAGATGCTTGGTTACTTCATCTCCCAGCGAGGGATTGAGGCGAACCCGAAGAAAATCCGGGCCATCGTGGCCATGGAGAAGCCGAAGAACCTCAAGGGCGTCCAGCAGCTTGCAGGATGAATCGTAGTATTGAGCTGGTTCATCAGCCGCATGGGCGAGAAAGCCCTACCATTCTATCAGCTGCTGCGCAAGGTAGACAAATTCGAGTGGACACCTGAGGCGGATGATGCATTCGAAGATCTAAAGCGGCTGCTCTCTACCTCGCCCGTCTTGGTTACGCCAAAGGAGCGCGAGCCTCTACTGCTGTACATAGCAGCTACACACCAGGTGGTGAGCACCGTACTGGTGGTCGAGCGACCCGAAGAGGGCAAGACCCATGGGGTCCAACGCCCAATCTACTACCTCAGCGAGGTATTGATGCCAACAAAGCAGAGGTACCCTCACTACTAGAAACTCGCCTAAGGCGTGTTCATGACGACTCGTCGGCTGAGCCACTACTTTCAGGAGCACCAGGTGATGGTCGTCAACGAGGCACCATTAAACAGCACCCTGAACAACCCAGAGGCCACAAGACGCATGGCCCTATGGGGCATTGAGCTGTCACCTCTAGACATCGTCCACGAGAAGCGACTCGCGATCAAGTCTCAGGTCCTCCCGGACTTCCTTGTCCACTGGATGGAGCTGCAGCTGCCAGACACACTGGACATGACACAGTCATGGACGATGCACTTTGACGGCTCCAAATGCGAGGCTGGAGTAGGAGCCGGGGTCATACTGACCTCCCCGCAGGGCGACAAGATGAAGTACGTCCTTCGGATGAAATTCCGAGCTTCCAACAACGAGGCCGAATACGAAGCCCTCATCCACGGCATGAGGATGGCAAAGATCTGCGGTGCAACGCGCCTGTTCATCTATGGAGACTCGAACCTCGTCGTCCAGTAGACGACGAATGAGTGCGACGCACACGCCGAAAACATGATCGCGTACCGCGCACTCTACAACTCACTCAAGGGAGAATTCGACGGCTGCGAACTTCGGCACGTTGGGAGAGAAAGCAATGAGGAGGCCGACAGACTCGCCAACATTGGCTCCACCTGTGCACGGGTGCCACCAGGCGTGTTCCTCGAACAGATCTGCGTGCCATCCATCAAGCGGAAATTCCCAAAGGGATCACCCGAAGAAGCAGAGCACTCGGGGGCTGCGCTACCCGAAGGACAGGAAGGACCCGAAAAGCTCGACACAGAGGTCGCTGTTGTCAACCTGATGCAGGTCATGGCAGTCGAAGAAACTTGGACGCAACCATACCTCAAGTACCTGATAGACGGCGAGCTGCCTAATAGCCCGACAGATGCCCGGCGCATATCTCGCCGGTCAAAGGCCTTCACCATCATCAATGGCGAGATGTACAAGTGCAACATTTTGGGTGTACTCCAAAGGTGCGTCACCATCGGTGACGGCAAAACCATCCTCCAAGACATCCACGAGGGCATCTGCGGCCATCACGCGGGCAGCCACGCCCTTGTCGCCAAAGCTCTACGAGCCGGATTCTACTGGCCAACGGCCATTAATGACGCCAAGGACATCGTCCGAAGATGCAACGGGTGCCAAAGGTTCGTCGACAAACCACACGCACCCGGATCAGAACTCAGGCCCATACCTTTGGCCTGGCCTTTCGCCCAATGGGGCCTCGACATGATCGTCAAGCTACCAAGGTCCTCGAAAGGAGGTAACGTCTATCTCCTGGTCGCAGTCGACAAATTAACCAAGTGGATTGAGGCCATGCCAGTCACTAACCAAAAGGGCAAAACTGCCATCAAGTTCTTTGAATCCATTGTCTACAGGTTCGGCATGCCGCACAGCATCATCACCGACAATGGGTCGAACTTCATCTCCAAAGAATTCCAGGACTTCTGCGAAGACCTCGGAATCAACATCGCATACGCCTCCGTGGCGCACCCGCAAACAAACGGGCAGGTCGAAAAGGCCAACGGCCTCGTCGGTGCTGGCATCAAGAAGCGCCTAATGAGCCAACTCGAGCGACTCGCGGGTGCCTGGACACAAGAGCTACCTTCGGTCCTGTGGAGCCTGCGCACAACGCCAAACAGCTCAACCGGCTACACGCCTTTCTTCATGGTACACGGCCCCACGGGTCCACGGGTCCCCGAGTGCTACCAGCAGAAGTACGCCACAAGGCCCCACAGGTCGTCGCTTACAGCGAAGCCGAATCGACGACTGCACTCGAAGATGCCGTCGATACACTCGACGAAGCGCGCGACATAGCAGCGGCTCGATCAGCGGTGTACCAACAGAGTCTCCGCAACTACCACAGCTGACGGCTGCACCCAAGGTCCTTCGTCGAAGGAGACCTGGTCCTACGACTCAAGCAAGAGCGACTGAAGAAATTCGAGTCACCATGGGAAGGACCCTACATCGTCACTGAAGTCATACTAGGTGGCGCCTATGGCCTAAAACACGCGGAGTCTGGAGTCGCATACTCCAACCCATGGAACGTCGCACAGCTGTGACGCTTCTACCCCTTGATACCCCCTCTTTTACTTTCAATAAGGCTATTCAGCCAAGGCTACTTAGCGGAACAATGTACCTCCTCCACTACGATATGAATAAAGCTAAGTGTCTCGCCCCAAAATTTTTGTTTACTATTTCGCATTTTACTCCATGCCACAAATGCACTCGGGGGCTCCCCCCACCTCACGACTTCGTCGACTGAGGATACCACGTGTACACCTGAGTAGCTGACCACGTCAGGCTAACGAAAAGGACGTGTATACAAACAAAGCACTACGTGCTAAAACAACAACCAAACCCTTACAACAAAGGGTAAACAACGCCCAGTCGAATATATACAAATTTTACATCTATCTTTTTTATATGTACTACCTATTCTGAAGAATAACCTGAGCACACTGCTCAAACAGATCTACGATCTGTTCGGCATACTGCCTTACAGCCGCATAATGTGGACGCATATCCCACTCGCCACCATCCGGCCGAAGAGGCAGCCCAACCGCTACAGCAGACAGATCTACATCAGGACGATGTAACCGCACAAGGGAGAGCGCAGCCTTCACCCCCGCGACGAGCTGATGCCGCACCAGTTCCCTGACACGATGCACACTCCGAAACTTCGACAACGGGCCAGAGAGAGTTGACAGTGCATCATCCAGTGGGAACATCACATGCAGAACCGACGCCAGTGAAGACGTCACTTGACGCAGCACCCACGATACTTGGTGGACACGATCCTGCACGGTCGCAAGGACCAGGGCACGATCACGGTCCATCCAGAAAAACCCGTCAGCCTCCATGTCCTGCTGAGTCAAGAAATTGATTCGAACAACAACACGCTCCTTTTCCTCCCTCGGAGTAAGGTTAGCACCTGCAATACTTGCAAGGGTAAGGAGAAAGGCCAACAGGCGCATCCGAAACAATGAGCAGCAGCTCGAAAAACTCACATTCAAGCTGTTCGGCCAAACGACACAACTCCCCCATCAAAAATTCCTCTCGAGCAGCGCCTCGCTCCGCCTTCGACTTCCAAACATCAGCATGACCACGCACTCCAAGCAACTCCCTCTCAAGACTACGGATGCGGTCTCGAAGAAACACAATCTGCGACGCACCATCCAAGGATGGCCGCAGCTGTGGTGCAGATGAAGTGTCAGCGGGATCATCACCCAAAGGATCCTAGAGTAAAAGAAGACAAGGATATGAACAAACAGACGAATGAACTCAGAACTCGGAAATTCATTATGTACAGCAAAAAGCCACTATGTGGCACGGGGATTGTTCATAAACATAGTTACAAAAGCTGGAACCAAAAGCTATCCTACTACTACAAAGCCTACGAAGCTACATCCTGAGTAGCCTCGGAGCCGGACTGCCTCGCCTTAGCGTCCCCTTGCTGCCTCAGCACGTACTCGGCCAGCTGGTCAATCAACTTCGTCCCATAACGCTTACAGCGAGCAGCATAGATGGAGAAGGCTACCTCGGATACGCGAGCAGCCGTCGGCATCCGGGAGGTGATCTGAGGAAGATCCAGCTCAGCTCCAGACGCCAAGGCCATGGCCAGCCCAACAGAGGCGCCGATGCCTTTCTGCTTGCGCTTGTACGGCGCAGGCCCTTCAACTGACAGCGCCTCCGCCAAGGCATCAACATCTTCGAGGGCCACGCCCTTGGGGACGAGCTCCTTGTAGAAGCGCCCAAGGACCTCCTTGGCCTTGGCAAGCGAGCTGATAACGGTACTGCAGCGGTCTTCGACCGCTGCAGCAGCATCATCCAGAGCACTTCCGTGCTCCAGAGCACCGCAATCAAACTCGATGCCCGCGGCATCTAAAGAAACAAAGGAAGCAGCATAAATAAAAGCACTACATGGAAAGACAAGGAAGCCGAAAAGACAAGACGAAACCACTCACCCGAAATAGCCTTGGCAGCCGCCATCAGCTTACCGGCTACCTCCTTCTCCCGTGAGGCCGTAGCGGTGGCGAGTTGCTCCTCGCAGTCCGTAGCCTCCTGCTGCAGGCGCTCCTTGGCTGCGGCTGCATTGGCTAGCTCCTGCTCGAGGCGCTCCTTTGCACCAACGACGTCCTCGGCTTTCTTCTCCGCTTGCCCAAGGCTCTTTTTGAGAGCATCAAGCTCACGGAGGGTGGTATTGTTGTCCTCTGCAAACAGCAGAACACTTACCAAATCGAAGAAAAGGAAATAGAAGAAGACGCAAAAAGACCAACCCATGAACGTACCCTGAAGCTGTTTGAAGCTGGCCTCCAACGCCAGGTGCTGCTGCACCAGTTGGTTGGCGCCTTGCACAAAAGGCTGCAAAAAGACACTGCTCGTCAAAAGAAAGGCTCGGGGGCTACGCCCAAGGAACTAGCAAGATAGAATACACACACAACAGAACACTCGGGGGCTCCCCCCGAGACAAGTACAAACACAAAATAAAAAAAAGGGGGCATGATCAGCAGATCACCCGAAAACTGCTCGGGGGCTTTCCCCGAGGCACGAAGAAACAATGATCAGCAGATCATCCAAAAAGGCTGGGGGGCTCCCCCTGTGGCAGAAAACAAAATCATTTACATGGTTAGACGGTGAATCCGAAGGTTCGCCTGCAGTCTTCTGAGGGACAACCACCCAAGCCTCCTGCGGAGAGGGGTTCGGAGCAGCGCCCTCAGAGGTGGCCACCGTCTGAGGAGGAGGAGCAACCTTCGACTCCACCACCATCTCCCGAGTGCCATCGCTGAAGGATCCGTCAGAATAGTGGCTGCAAAAGAAAACATCAGACAAGAACAATCAAGCAAAATCAAAAGAGAACAAAAGGCAACTGGATAAAACTTATGAGTCGATATTGCTCAAGTGGAAGACAGGCGGGGTCCTCCTGAACTTCTTCTATTCCTTCTTCCGCTTTGCCGGCGGGTGCGGCGCTACAGCCCGCACGGGAACGGCAGGAATAGGAGAGGAAGAGCCCCCGTGATCCCCACTGTGACGCTCAAGGCACAACGGGTCCCTAGGCGTCGGCGGAGTCGAAGTATATGACGTCTCACTCGAGCTCCGCATCCGCTTTCGAGTCTGCTCCTCGCTAGACTCAAAAGCCTCCTCAGTCGGCGACTGCGCCGAAGGAAGCTCAGACATGGAGTCCACTACCTCATTGTCCGGTGCATCCGAAAACAGTTCGGGTAGTGGCGGCGACATGCCCGGTACTTTGAACTCCTGCGCAAAAGGAGACAATTTTTAGCATACAAGCAAACGCAAAGAAAATGCGGTCGAAAAAAGCGCTACGCGCACGTCCCAGGTCTACACCTGCGGAACCGGACAAGAAGCAGCGAATGGAGGAGTCAGCGACTTCCCAGAATATCCTCTCCAGCCTTGTACTTCAGCAGCGGACGAAGAATCCCGTCGAGATCCCCCTTGGAAAACTCTTCAGTCGAAACCCTAGTCGGGTCACGACGACCTGAATAAAGGAACATCGGGTGCGCCCTAGCCTGGAGGGGCTGCACCCGACGTTTAAGGAAGGTGCAGATGATATCCACACTGTTCACCTCTTTATCCGGAATCAACTCGATATCCTCCACCCGACGATAGAGCCCCTCTATCTCCGCCACCTCGCCATCCAAGATCTGGTTCTTCCAGGACCTCTTCGGCTCGATTTTCTAGGAGGGGTCGAAAGAAGCAAGACCAAATTTTTGTCCGGCCACTGTGGAGTCGCGGATGTAAAACCACCGCCTCCGCTAGTACTGGACATATTCGGACATAGAAAAGGAGAAGAAAAGCAAGTTGGATTTAAGGGAAATGATGTAGCCCCCAATGGGATAAACACCATCGGAGCCAGATTGCCTCTTCACGGAATAGAGCTTCCGGAAGAGGCCAAAGTGTGGCTCGATACCGAGCCAGCACTCGCAGAATGTGATGAAGCAGGCAACATGAAGAAGAGAGTTTGGGGAAAGATGATGAAGCTGGATGCCATAAAGAAAAAGCAATCCACGGAGAAAATCGTGGATTAGGAAAGAAAGGCCCCGAAGGACAAACGCGATGAACATGACCCGAAACCCAGCGGGAGGACGAGGAATTACCTCATCGCCGGGGACTCTGACAGCCTCCGTATCCTGCGGGATAAGACCCCGCTCACGGAGCTTGCGGAGGTCACCCTCACGCGTCTCCGATCGCCGCCAGCCACCATCGGTGACGCTGGTGGTGGTGGAACCTTTTTTGCCACCAGCGGCAGCACTGGTACCAACTGCAGTGGAGGACTTCTTGGGCTTCCCCATCGCAGTATGGCGGTGACGGCGATGAGCACGCAGAATCAAGGAAGGAAAAGCTCGGGGAAATTCCAGCGCGAAGTGAGAAAGATCAAGGAAGATGGGAGCAGTGAAATAGGAATGGCTGCGGTGAAAACAAACTCACTTTTACCCAATGATTATAAGGACGAGGGCGATGCACGACGACCTTCCATCGGGAAGACCTAGTGTTGGGGATATGCTATATGGGTATCCTCATAGCATGTCTCTTATCCGACTAACCCGAGTGGCCCATAGTCGGTAGCATGGCCTATGGCCTGCTGGGCGGCCCAGTTAGGTGAATCCAAAAGGTAGGCCCATGTCAGATAAAGGAAGGCTACGGTGGAGTCACCAGCGTAGCCTGAGCCTTGGAGTACAAGATACACAAGACTAGCAATAGACGGTGTAGGACTATGTAACCTGTCCGGCTAGGACTTTTCCCTGTAACCCTAGGACCTAGCGACTATATAAGTCGGGCCTATGGGAGCCTTTAGGGCATGATAACTTAGACTCTCTAGTCACCTCGCACAACAAAACTATCTCTGTTAACTCGGCGTATTGCCCTTATAGTGATTTATAGCAGGAGTAGGATTCCGCCACCGTTGTGGGATCTGAACCTGGGTAAGCTGTGTTACCTCATACCCGTCAACCGTCCGCCTTACCCCACGTCTCTAAACACGCACTGTGAGGACCCCTCCATGGCGTACTCGTCGGCAATACCACAACAGTTGGCGCCCACCGTGGGGCAAGAGGCGCTTCAGGCTCTTCAGCGGGCGAGGACCAAGATCTTCGCGAGAATCGGTGAAACCGTAGCCATTGGCCGTGTTCTCTTCTCCGGCAACGTTCCGATCGTCCCTCCCGACGAGTTCTGGATCCCGGCGAAGACGGACCCTACGCGGTGTTCGATCGTTCCTATCGGAGACATCCACCTCTTCATCGGCGAAACCGACTCGGGCACTAGTTCCCTGGGAGTCGGAGGAGCATCAAGACCCGCACGGACCGCCTACGGGCAGGATATGTTCGCGGAAGGATCGATGTCGGATCTCTCTTCGGAGTTTGCCGGCAAAGATCGGAAAGCACCAAGGCCCGCACGGACCGCCCACGGGCAGGATACGTTCGCGGAAGGATCAATGTCGGATCTCTCCTCGGAGTTTGCCGGCAAAGATCGGAAAAATTCAAGGCCCAGCCAAACCGCCCCTGTGCAGGATATAAAGGTGGAAGATCACTGCAAATCCGCCGGCTTTGTTCGCGCGTCTGTACAGCAGAGATCCAAGTTCATCGGCGTGGTTACCATCTTCGATCTAGCGCGATGCGTTTAGAGAGAGGGTGAAAACCCCCGCGACTACCTGGCCAGGTGGCTCCATATACGAGCCGATCTAGCCAATTACCCCAATGATGATGCTATATATCACTTTGTGGAAGGACTGGACCATGGCACGCTTCTCCAACATTCTCTAAGACGGCAGCAGGCGTCAAGACGCCTTACGTTCGAAGGCATGGTGAACACCGTCAACAACTACGCGGAGGCCGAAGCGGCAGCTCAGACAGCGCTTGTGCTCATTGACAGAGCCCCTCCGATTCAGCCACCGCCACCACCGCCTCCGGCCGCCATCGTCGTAGCAGCACCACCACCTCCAGTCATCGTCGAGGCCGCTGCACCTCCACCGCCCGTCATCGAGGAGGTCCTAGCACCCTCCTACTCGGTCGTTGATGCGCTTTATGCTGATTTCAGTGCAGATTCAGAGGAGATAGACTTCAGTCCAGAAGAGCTAGACTCCGCTATGCAGGAGATGGAGGAGGAGTACTCGCGCGACGAGTAGGCCAACAACGTTGTCGCGTCCCGAGGGGTGTTCATCACCATTGGGGCGGCGATGGACGAAGATCAACCTGGACGATCTCCGCCTACGGCGCTGGAAAAGGGGAAGGGGCCATTTATTGCTGCTGACAATGATCGCACAAAATACATGCCTCCTCCGCCCAACCCAGTGCAGCAGCCGTGGGAACTCGGCACCGGCCCGAGTAACAACAACACCGCAAACTTGCCGCCTCCAGCATCCACGTCGGCAGCAGCCCATGTTACTCCAGCTGATAGAGTGATGTACGACAATCTCCTCGTCGAGCCACTAACCATTGCTCATATCCGGAACGTGACTCAGCTTGATGAGAAGCGCCAGCAGCTGCTGGAGGAGGCACAAGCCATCGCGGAGCAAGGCGCTAAACTAGACGAGATCTGGTCAACGCGCAGAAGTCCATAGAGAAAGCTACAGCAATGGAGGCTGAGTACAAGACTCTGCTACAGCAGCAGAAGGCTAAGAAAGCTCTGGCTCGCGTCATCAACGATCCTGGTGTACGGCGCAACCTAGGATGGGCCCCCTCGAAGCCGGCATAGGCCAAGCCATACATTAATAGTGAAGGCAAGCAGGTGATGCCCACCCCACTCCTTAACCTAGCCGTCGCCAAGACCCTTCTGGAGCAGGATAGATCGCCTGAGGCAGTAGAATAGGTCTATGACCTAGTGGCCAAGGCGGTAAAGCAGCAGGAAAAGGCCACCTCTCAGAGGCTTGAGTCTGACCCAGCGCTCTGCCGATCTAGCCAGTACAAACCGCCAAGGGACAGATCTCCTCAGGATGTCGGGTCACGGACGGGTTCATTAGAGCAAAGACGGAGGGATGCGCGCAACAGGAAGGATGCTATCCCCATATCGTCCGACCACGGAGAAAAAGCCCGACCTCTCCGCCCATCGCCACCGCCCCGATCCCCCCGACGTCAGGAAGACTACAAGGCTCACCATCGTACGGACATGCCCCCACCAAAGCAATGCGGCATTATCATCCGTGACAACGCGGCACAGACCCATCATGATGAAGAGCGCCACCAAGGACACAAGAGCAGGTCACACCATGACCCTCCACGTCCGACAAGCAACCATGACAGGCGTGAGGCGTCGCAGGAGGGTAACAGCAATAAGGCTAACCCACTGCCACCTCCGCCTCCGTCGCCGCCAAGCAGTCACCATGGCGGAAGAGGCCCGCGTCGTTCACGCAGCCCATCCCCTATTGACAACAAGAAGAAGAACCCGGAGCTGTACGATGCACGTTCGCGGATCGATAAGATCCACGAGGCCCGGGAAGGATCATACCTGGGACCACGTTGCTTTGGACCTGCAATACGGTCCGCAACTTACCAGAAAGGTTTCCGGATTGACAAGACCATCAAGCCCTATGATGGCACCGCCAAGCCAGCCACATGGTTGCAGGACTACGGCAACACGGTGGAGATTGCCGGAGGCAACCCAACGTCACCGTCAAGTACCTCCCGTTAATGTTGGCGGGCACGGCCCGTCAATGGATCGACGACTTGCCGGAGAAATCTATCTATAACTGGTTGTACATGCAAGAAGCGTTCACCAAGAACTTTGAGGGTACATACAAGCGTCCCTGCACCGTGGGCGATCTACAGCGGTGCGTGCAGGAGAAAGACGAGACATCTTGCACCTACCTCTCCCGCTGGCTGGACATGAAGAATTCCTGCGCAGGAGTGCACGCTCAGACCGCCATGCCGCCTTCATCGATGGGTTGGAAAGGGGTACGTTGCTCCGACACAAGCTGAAGCGCTTGCAGGACAATCACCAGCTTGAGTTGAATCAGATGATTCAGTTAGCTGGTGAGTTCGCAGCTGCCGACGATGATGCTCGTGGCTCCTTGCCGGCAACGGCCGTTCCAACTCAAGCTCGGAGGAACAGCAGTACAAAGCGGAAAACCGCCCTAGAAGAAAAGCAATCTACCGACATGGTCGCTATGAATTTTGCAGGACGAGGAGAAGGCGGACAACATGGCCGAGGAAGGGGAGCTGGCCGCGGGCAGCAACGAGGAAGTGAAACCACCTCGGCGCCACTCCATGTTCCCTAAACCTACGAGGAATACCGCGATATGCCATGCCTCGTACACCTTGACGCCAATGGCAAGGCCACCCATACCAATCGACACTGCAAGTTCGTCAATGACCTCAAGGAAGACCCGGAGTCCAGCTACAAGCGAAGTCAGAAGAACAGACCACGGGGCAAGGGCAAGGGGAAGAAGTAGGAGGAGGAGTCCAAGGATTCGAGTGACATGGACGAAGACGTTGACCCCAAGCACGCCGCCAAGAGCGACGACAAGGGCAAGAACCCCTTCGCAAAGAAGGCCCCAGTCTACCACACTTTCCTTGGCACCCCCACCATCCGACAACAGAAGACCTCTCTAAGGATCCTGATGGCCACTCTCCCCCAGTTCCCCAATACCTGCGCTGGTCGGAGGTTCCAATAACTTGGGACAGGACGGACCACCCAGACCTTGTGCCCACGAAGAACCAGTACGCCATGGTCATCAACCCATTGATTGACAGCGTGGAGTTCACCAAGTGCATGGTGGATAGTGGAAGCAGCATCAACATCATGTACCTGGACACACTGCAGAAGATGAACTTGACGGAGGCAAACCTAAGGCGGACCAACACCGTCTTCCACGGCGTAGTTCCTGGTCGGGAGGCTAGGTCCCTTGGGTGCATCACACTTTAGGTAGCCTTTGGCGATGTTAATAATTACCGCCAAGAGCGCATGACCTTCGAGGTGGTCCCCTTCAAGAGCGTGTACCACGTCATATTTGGTCGCGACATATTTCACACGTTCATGGCCAAGCCATGCTTCGTCTACAACAAGCTCAAGATACCCAGACCAAACGGTGTCATCACCGTATCCGGAAGCTTTACCAAGGCAAGGGACTGCGAGATCAATGAAGCAGCCATTGCAGAAGCTGTCCTCTACAGTGAAGAATTCAAGGAGATCCAGAGCAAGGTCAATGACTCAGAGATGTCCGCGTCGAAGAAGAAGATCTCCGACTCCGCTCCTGCATTCAAGGCCGCCATTGAAACCAAGCCGGTGGAACTTGTGGTAGGCGATGCCTCCAAGACCGTCGCCATTGGGACAAACCTGGATCCCAAATAGGAAAGCACGCTCGTCGAGTTCCTCCGTGAGAATAGCGACATCTTCGCCTGGCAATCTGCCGACATGAAAGGTGTACCTAGGGAACTTGCCGAGCACAGCTTAAACATAGATCCAAAATGTAAACCAGTGAAACAACCTCTACGACGCTTCGGAGATGAGAAGAGATGCGCCATTGGCAAAGAGATAGCTAGGTTACTTAAGGCTGGGTTTATCCGATAAGTCCTTCACACCCGATGGGTGGCCAATCCTGTACTTGTCCCCAAAAAGGGAACCAATGAATTAAGAATGTGCGTTGATTACACCGGCTTGAACAAAGCATGTCCCAAAGATCCGTTTGCTTTGCCTCGCATTGACCAAGTCATTGACTCGACGGCTGGCTCGGAACTTTTGTGTTTTCTCGATGCATACTCAGGATACCACCAGATCAAGATGAGGAAGTCGGACCAATTGGCCACTTCGTTCACTACCCCATACGACACGTTTTGCTATGTCACGATGCCCTTTGGGCTGAAAAACGCGGGTGCTACCTACCAGCGGACAATGCAATGTTGCCTTCATGACCAAATTGGTCGGAACGTTCACGCCTACATGGACGATATCGCGGTGATGTCTAAAAAATCAAACGATTTAATCTCCGACTTAAAAGAAACCTTTGATAATCTCCGGAAATACAACATGATGCTTAACCCTAAGAAGTGCGTCTTCGGGGTTCCAGCCGGCAAATTGTTGGGCTTCATCGTTTCCCAACGTGGAATTGAGGTCAACCCGGAGAAAATCAAGGCCATCTTAAACATAAACCGTCCAACATGCCTAAAGGACATTCAACGACTAACAGGTTGTGTTGCAGCAGTTAGTCGGTTCGTCAGCCGACTTGGAGAGAAGGCCCTGCTACTGTACAAGTTGCTGAAGAAGGCAGACAAATTCACGTGGACGGACGAAGAAGATGCAGCATTGAAGTAGCTCAAGGAGATTCTCTCCTCCGCGCCCATCCTTGCAGCACCCGAGCCTGGCGAGCCCCTTTTTATCTACATGGCGGCAACCAACCGGGTAATCAGCATCGTCGTCGTTGTAGAGCGTAAGGAACCAGGCTATGAGCATGGAGTTCAATGACCAGTTTACTACGTAAGCGAGGTCTTGACGGAGTCCAAGCAGCATTACCCGCACTACCAAAAGAAAGCTTATGGAGTATTCCTTGCTTCTCGGAAGCTGAGGCATTACTTTCAGGAGCAACCAATCACAGTGGTGAGCAAGACTCCACTATCCGACATCATCAATAACAACGACGCTACAGGAAGGGTCGCAAAGTGGGGCATTGAACTTGCCGCCTTCGAGATCACCTACAAGAGATGTGACGCTATCAAATCACAAGCTTTGGCGGATTTTGTTGCAGATTGGACGCAGATGCCAGACGCTACTCCGTTGCCAGAACCAGAGTACTGGGTGATGCACTTTGACGGATCAAAGCTGCTCAACGGCTCGGGGGCTGGTGTATTGCTATAGTCACCAACAGGAGACAAGCTACACTATGTTCTGCAGATCCACTTCGAGGCTACAAACAACATGGCGGAGTATGAAGCACTCATTCACGGACTACGTGTAGCCAAGAATATTGGCATCAAGCGGATAGTTTGCTGTGGAGATTCTGACTTGGTTGCCCAGCAGGTGGCTGGCACCTAGAATGCGCGGAACCCTATGATGGCGGCATATCGAGACGAAGTGGATGAGATAGCCAAGAGCTTCTTGGGCTACGAAGTTAAGTATGTGCCTAGGGAACAAAACGAGGCGGCTGATCTGCTGTCTAAGCAAGGATCAGGGCGCAAGAGAATTCCGCCAGGAGTTTTCCTCGAGCACCTACGCACACCATCCGTGAAGGGAGCCGACATCGACAATCCGGATAGAGCTGACTCTTTCATTAACATGGTGACTAAGATCCCTCCGACTTGGACAAAACCGTTCATGGAATACCTCGAACACGGAACTTTGACCGACGACGAAGTCGAAAGACGGCAAATAGTACAGCGAGCAAAGGGTTATACCATAATCAATGGGCAACTCTACAAATGGAGCACTACTGGTGTATACCTAAAGTGTGTTTCCCAGCTAGAAGGTATGGAAATCCTACGCGAAATCCATCTCGGAGATTGCGGGCATCACGCCGCTCCTCGATCATTGGTCGCGAAAGCCTTCCGGCAAGGATTCTACTGGTTGACCGCGAAGGCGGACGCCGACAAGCTGGTTGAGACATGCATGGGATGCCAGTGTTATGCCCGACAACCACATGTTCCTGCTGAAGAACTGCGAACAATACCAATAACTTGACCATTTGCAGTCTGGGGGCTAGACATGGTGGGGCCGTTACAGACGGCACCGTGTGAATTTACGCATCTGCTTGTAGCAGTTGACAAATTCACCAAATGGATAGAAGCTAAACCCATTAGAAAGCTTGATGGGGCAACTGCCCTTAGGTTTGTCCGGGATCTAGTGGTGAGATTTGGTCTCCCACATAGCATCATCACCGACAACGGAAGCAACTTGTCACTCGGAGAAGTGGAGGCCTATTGCTGGGACAAAGGCATCTGACTTGACCTTGCATCTGTGGCACACCCACAATCCAATGGTCAAGTTGAGCGGGCCAATGGATTAATTCTGCAGGGAATCAAGCCACGTCTTGAGGCACCGCTACATAGAGCAGCTGGATCCTAGGCGGAAGAATTGCCATCTGTGCTATGGAGTTTACGAACTACACCCAACAGATCCACCGGCTACACCCTTACTTCATGGTATATGGAGCAGAAGCCATCCTGCCTTCTGACATCCTCCACGATGCACCAAGAGTTGCCGCCTACGACGAGGATGGCACTGAAGAATCCAGACGCCTGGATGTGTACCTTCTCGAGGAGGAGCGTGTTTTGGCATGCCAAAGATCCGCCACCTACCAGCAGAAGCTACGCAGCTACCATAGTCGCCGTGTTCGGCATCGCTCGTTTAAAGAGGGGGATTTGGTGCTCCGACTTAAGCAGAAGAAGTCACACAAATTATCCCCGCCATGGGAAGGACCGTTCATCATAAGCAAGGCGCTGCTCAATGGGTCTTACTACCTTGTTGACAATCGTGAACTAAAGGATAAACCCAACGAGGATCATAAGCGTAAGCGACGTGACCCGGATGATGACTACCCGGAGCTTGATCGGCCATGGAACATAGCACAGCTACATCCTTTCTACACTTAGCATTTTTTATCTAATTGTGTATCTTTTATATGATCAATGAAATAAAGCTCTTTGGTTCACTCATATTACTGAGTCTTTTACCTCCTTTAGTGTTCATTTTTGGATCATGTAAAACCTTTATGCACAAGTCTTGCATTTGCACTTGTGAAAATTCCGCCTACGGGCGTTAGCTTAAGTTTTCTGGTCTACACGTTCTTTGTCGTTTTTATGTGGATTCTGGAGTAGTGAATTTCGGCACTTGTTGTCGGCAATTTTGTGTTCGGGTTATTGATGGTGCCATTGGGCATCATCTCCTAAACGCATGGTTCCGACAATGAGTCCTCCGACTCACGAAAAGTCAAGCATAAGAACCAGAGTAATGGATAAGCCAGCACTTGCTTAAAAAATATATACATACTGGGAATTAGTTCTTAAGTAGCAGGACATAACAATCATTGTTTTCCGCCTTAAGATTACATCACCAAGTTTTTCCCGTGCACACACTAAAGGTGAAACAGAAATTACAAAGTGTTTTTCATTCTTTGGGCGCAGGAGACTTGGAGGCCACATCATCACCAGCCGGAGAATCACCCTCAACGTCGGCGTTGTGACGAGACTCGGAGGAATCTTGGTTGACATTGTCGATGGTATTCCTGGGCACAAAGACGTCAACGTCCACCAACTCGGCAACTCTGGTGTCATAACTCGCGAGTGATGACAGGATGGCTTCGTGATCTATCTCCTTGCCGTCATCATCCACGTCGGGGATGCCAGAGGTCATCGTGTCTATGTCGGCATCTTCGTAGTGTGCCTTCACCATTGACAGTGCCATCCTTGCACCAGCCCGTGCACATGAAGCTTTCCAGCTCGTGACACGCTCGGGGGCTCGATGCAGAATCTCCGAGTACTTCGTCACGGAGTCCGAAGCCTTGATATATATTTGGAGGGGCTTTGCAATCTCCTTGGCTTGGGCGATGGCGGTGTTGATGAAGTTGCCGGCAAGAACCATGCATTCCTTGTCCGAAGGAGGCGAGCGGGTTAAACCCATAGGAGATGCAAATTCCGACAAGGAGCGCATGAGTTCAATAAACTCTAAGTATCCATACTACAGAAATACAAGGCGGAGGAAACTTACTGAAGATGCTGGCCTTGGCCTGCCAAAGGGTGTCCGCCAAGGATTCCTTCTCTTGTTGGAGGAGCTTAAACGCCTCGCTATGGCGATGGTTTTACTCATCAGCAGCTTTCTTCTGATCCTTTAGGATCGCAAGCTCCTCCTTCAAGCGATTAATTTCCGCGGTGGCGGAATCCTGCAGGGCTTTCATGGAATCCTCGTGCATCTTCAGCATCTCTTCCCTCTCCTTCTTAAGGATTTTGTTCTCGCTGTCCAGCTGCTGGATGTGCTTGGACTGCTGGACAATATCCTTGGCCTTGGCGACATGTTCTGCAAGTCGGAGAAAACAAAGTACACAGTGAGTACTCGGAGATTATGGGCACAAAAGTAAGACGGAAATGCGCAAAAAGAAAACAGACTCTTGTTTTTGATGATTTGTTCCTTCAAGATGGCAGTTTTACCCTTTTTAGCTTCGAGATCTGCGCGCATCTTCTGGTACTTGTCGTTGGCCATGCCCCTCCGAGCATTCTCGTTCTGTGGAAACAAGTATTAAGTTAAACCGTTGTTTGGTCTACTTGGAGCATCTAGTCGGAGATTTTCCACCTAGACGCTCGGGGGGCTACAGCGAGAGTTTTTAACTTAGCAATATGCTTAGCTTTTCTTTAAGCATCTAGTCGGAGCCAATTCAGTTCTCGATTAGAAGCTTGGGGGCTACAGTATAAAGTTTTTAACTCGGAATCTGCTTAGTCTTTCTTTAAGCATCTAGTCGGAACTAATTCAGTTACAACTAGAGGCTTGGGGGCTACAACATTGAAAATTATGAACACTGCGTATGTTACTCTTAAAAGCATCTAGTCGAAAAAGTTTGTCCCATCTAAATGCTTGGGGGCTACAGTGAGATTTCTTTCTAACTTAGTCACTCTTAGAGCATATAGATGCAAAACCTATGGTTTTCCGTCTACATCCTCGGGGGCTACAGTGGGATACTCATAAGAAATGCAAAAGGCAAAGTAAAAACTTACAAGTGCAATAATCTTGAGGTTTGTAGCACTCTCGGCTAGCAGCTTGCCGATGGAAATAATATTTCCTCGCAAGATATCCGCTTGTCGGAGTATCTCCTCAAGACCGCACGTCGGACATGACGGTACTCCTCCAGGAACCAGAGTTGTGTTACTCGGCATAAGCGCCGGGTAAACTATCTTCGGAAACTCAAAAGGTTTCTGGGGAGTAGAGCCACCGCCTTCGGCAGAGGTACCAGCTCCCACCACCGCCTTGCCGCTACCGATGGCATCCTTAGCAGGAGCTTCATCCATTTGAAGAGCAACGCTCTCCTGCGTCGCCTGCTCGCCGACAACAGCGAGTTCGGTAGAGGCGCCAGAATCCACTTCCATGGCAGAAGGGCCTGGTGCCTCCTGGACTTGAGAGCTTGTCGGAGCAGGGGAGGGCTTGACGGCAGGAGTAGCAGGAGCGATGGCGGGGGAGGAGTCGCGATGCAGCATGTCCTTGATATTTCTAGAAGCCCCCAAAGTTTTGGAGGACTTCTTGAGGTTGGTCGTGGCTTTCTTCCTGAAACGTGCAAAGTGCATAAGTACAGGAACAAGACAGATAAATAAGACAATGTTGGAGAATGAGAAGCTTACACTAGGGGGGCGCTTTGGCAAAAATCCCGGTGGCTTTTCTCTTCTCCTCCTCCAGGGCGGCGGTAGTCTTCTTGGAGGCTCCACCCTCCGTCTTCTTCTTCTTGCCTCCGTCGACAGCGTCAGAGGTGGAACTCTTCCGCTTTCGCGCCAACGGGACATCGTCGTCGGACACGACCGTGACTTCCTTCATCTTTGGATCATAGATTTGGGTAGCCAGGTTGCCCTCATCTAGATCGCTAAGCTATTAAGTGAGAAATCACCGTGTTAGATAAGATGGTAATGGCAAGACGGATAAAACTGGAGTATATGTCGTACACGGAAAATACATATCTACCTATGGGCACTTGCCGTCTACGAACATGTCGTAGGTAATGGTGAAGCCACGCTTCTTATCCTTCACCTTGACGATGTCCTTAAGGCAGAGCTTGACGGAGTCGCTCGAGAAGTTATCCACGGAGATCCGGAGGGAATCCCTTCGATCACTGGTATACTCGTGCATGAACTTCGCGCGGTGCTGCAGAGGTTGGATTCGCCTGATGAACCAGCACATGGCCAGGTCCAAGCTGGTCAAACCCGTCTCTACGAACCATTCAATCTGCCTTATTGCGCGAGAATTGTCTAGGTCGGAGGGAAGGGAGGCATGGGATCTCCATGTGGAAACTTCAGCGGCGGCTCCATCCGCGAAGTCCGGGTACGTTACTTCTCGGCCCGCCAAAGGAATGTCGGGGCCGTAGAAGTACGTCCGCTGCCAGTTTTTGCAGGACTCGTGGCCAACGATGTCGGGGAACCGCCGGCCAGGTCGGATCTTGAAGCTTATGGTGCCACAGTTCCTAAGCTCCTCCCTACTGTGTCCGGCTTCACGTTTGACGGTGAAGAAGTACACGAACAAGTATAACCTAGGCCTAATCCCTAGGTAACCCTCACAAAGTGCCGTGAAGTTGCTAAGCACTAAGATACTATTGGGGGAGAGGTTATGGAGTTGGACCTTGTAGTGGTTCAAGATGGAGAGAAAGAAGTGGGAGATGGGCAGAGAAACACCGCGTACCAGCTGAGCCTTGAGGTACACCTTTTCTCCGGCTTGGGGAGAAGGTGTCAACTAGCCGGCCGGCGCCGCCCGCCAGGCGAGCCCCTCCGTCGCGGGGAGGTAGCCTTCAGCGACCATCTCTTGGATGTCGCGGTCGGTGATATCCTAGCCGCGCCAGTCGCCCTTGTGCGAGTCTGGCTCTTCTTCTAGAGGCTCTAGCGCCGCCAGATTATGGTCGCCGCCGGTGGTTTCAATCACCGCCGATGTGGGGATGACCAGGCCCTATGGGGGCACGACGACGGAGCTCGCCGGCTTCGCCGTGGCTTCGCTCGATGCCGCCATCGATGGGGAGGAACTGCTGCTGGCCATGGAGAGCTGGAAGGGTGCGACTGACACAGAGGGAGGCTAGGGTTTTCGAGGTTTCTCGCGGAGAGCTCGAGGAGGCGTGCGGCTGGAGGAAGAAGACGATGACGCGAGATAATGAGGTAAAAAGTGGCAAGTGTCCCACGGTTACTATTTATCATACTCTGCGTCAAGATTCGTGCAGCTAATCGGACGGTTGCCGCATAGACGACGTGTTCGTGAACGTGCGTGGTAATTTCGCCACGTCTCCAACCGTCGCCGCCAACGGTTCGTATCGCTCGCACGAGAAAATCAGATATGATTGCGTTCTCTGCATGTGTGAGTTACAAGGCTTCGCTGACCTAAGCCTGCGTTGTCATAACTGACATGGTAGATGAGCCGTCGCATCGAAGATTCCGACATGAACGGATTTAATCCGACTACGGAAGAGTACGATGGAAGATTCAGCATTTCTCCGGCTTACAAATCAAAGATGGAGAAAGCCTTGCAGGGTTCTTTGGGAGGACTACAAGATATTGCTTGACGATTTGCCGACATCCATCTAGACGGAGCATTCCACGTGAAGAGGCAAGACGACGCAAGATCTCGGAGTTCTCCGGGGGGCTACTTTTGGGGATATGCTATATGGGTATCCTCATAGCATGTCTCTTATCCGACTAACCCGGGTGGCCCATAGTCGGTAGCATGGCCTATGGCCTGCTGGGCGGCCCAGTTAGGTGGATCCAAAAGGGAGGCCCATGACGGATAAAGGAAGGCTACGGTGGAGTCACCAGCGTAGCCTGAGCCTTGGAGTACAAGATACACAAGACTAGCAATAGACGGTGTAGGACTCTGTAACCTGTCCGGCTAGGACTTTTCCCTGTAATCCTAGGACCTGGCGACTATATAAGTCGGGCCTATGGGAGCCTTTAGGGCACGATAACTTAGACTCTCTAGTAACCTCGCACAGCGAACCTATCTCTGTAACTCGGCATATTTCCCGTAATAGTGATTTATAGCAGGAGTAGGATTCTGCCACCGTTGTGGGATCTGAACCTGGGTAAGCTGTGTTACCTCGTACCCGTCAACCATCCGCCTTACCCCACGTCTCTAAACACGCATTGTGAGGACCCCTCCATCGCGTACTCGTGGGCAATACCATGACACCTAGAGCTAACATCACGATCTGACCGTCCATGTGTTAGCATATCAGCGAACCGTCGCTCACACGCCGTCCACTACGCACGGAAATCGAGGCGATGTCGTAATTATCTCCACACCGCGCGTGACCAGTCAACTCAAAGTCAGAAGGTGGGACCCATGTTCGTCTAGTCACGTCATCTCTAGCACCGTAGACGCTTGAGGTCACCGATCGTCAGCACTGACGTCATCAAAGCTATACTAGTAACGGTTACAATTCTTCGGCTACACAGCTAGAATTACTCACTCGAATCTACGATTCGACTAACTACTCAGGGGCTACTCCTATCAGGAGCGCTGGCCGCGCACCCGAAAAACAACTAAAACACTACACTTCGAGTCCTACGTCGAGTCTACGACTCCACTACGGACTCGGGGGATACTCCCATAGGGAGGATGGATTCAAGCATCCGAAAAATTGTGTCCTACGGACATAAAGCCAAACTACGGTCGAATTAAAGTCTCTGATCGAGTCTACGACTCGAACAGACACTCAGGGGATACTCCCATAGGGAGCGTTGGTCACGCACCCTATGAATCTTCGACTGCGATCCTACGGATCAGTATGCAAAAACTTTTTCGGCAACTCTGCCCCAATTAAACGCTAAGTGAGTAACATCCTCCTTGGCCACCCGAAACACCTCCGCGATGATAAAAACTCGGATGCTGTGTCTGCTACACAAAGATAAGACCTATAGATATCATCTGATGGCCTGGCAACGCACACGACTATGCTCTGCTAGTGAGAATCCGTGCCAGCATGCGCGATGAAAATCCTGATGGACGCGTTGGGTACATCATTTAAATTTACTGGAATTCCACTCCTGTAAGTCCTCCGCGGCCTGAGTCGAATTGCGCCAGCATATGTTCCAGATTCGAGTCGAGGGACTCGAATCTGAAGAAGATCGTGTTGTTTTGTCCTAAGACAGTTAACTGACCCTGATCCGTCGGGAGAGTCAGGCACACGCATCAACAATCCCTACACGCTCAAATCATTCTCTAGCAAACAGAGATAGCCGCACCCAAAAGAATGAGGAGTCCTCAGCCAAATCTACGATTCGACTGAACACTCGGGGGCTACTAACATGGTTATACCCTATGGGTACACGACCTTAGCATACCTAGTCCAGCCCAAGGAAGGCCCACGAAGACATGCGTTAGCCCATGAAGACTTTCGGGTGGCTAGGGCTCATGACGCCTTCGGATCCTTGGAGAACAAGACTAGAGTAGATAGAATATTCAAAGGGGCAAACCCTAGAACCTGTAACCGACTCGATCTGTGCCCGAGACCTGCCTATCTCTATATAAAGGCCAGGAGGGCACGACGAGGAGGCTCTCTCGCATACCATCGCATACACACCTCCACGCCGGATTGCATCTGCGCACCCCTGTAACTTTTGGTTCCGCCATAATCAAGAGCAGACAAGCAGGAGTAGGGTTTTCCCTCCGGGGGCCTGAACCTGGGTAAATCTCGTGTCCCCTGGTTGCTTGTCTGTTAACCGTTTCACGATCTCCAGTACCCCCATCTTCTCCAAAACCCAAGCTCATAACAATGGGCATTGACGAGATTAAACCTCGTCAGCATTCGGTTCAACAGTCTTTTATCAGTAGATAGAGTAATCCTATCTAATGCATGTTTCCCCTTCGTGAACTATATTACCCGATCCACCGCTCCTAGCATAATTCGTGTTTGGCTTATGAGCATCGCTAGTGCCATAGTTCAGTCAAGCTTAGCCATGCTTAGTGGTCCGATGCTGATCATTTAAATGATGCATTGGAGATGCGAATGAATCTAGTATGGTAGGATGTGTGATGTGATCAGAGATGGATAATAAACATGCTAAGGCTTGTATGTGAGGCCACGTGGGTTGTGGTTTTTGTAGTCCCATACTTGCCACCCTTAGGACCTGATGTTCTCGCCTCTTGAACCAATACGAGCATACAACCACATGGGGGCCTGGAAACCCCCTCGACTCACTAACTTGCCTAGTAGATTCCATGAGTCACATAGTTCGGGCTTTCCATTCGACATACGCATCTTGATTGTTCTTGAATGGAGGTGAAGGAGGTGCATTCATAACAGGTAGGTAAGCGTGGCTGGGAACAAGAGATGCCCGACATCCGTAATCTTGAACCCTGCGCACATCATTAGGGACCGGCTTCGGGACTCGACCCGTTACAACGGCATCTCCCTAGTGCGTGAATCATGGTCTCGGCGAAAGCAAGGTAAAGGTCATGGTCAACCACTCTCTGTCGGCCTTCCAAGGAAGAGGGCTAATAATTTGGCATTAAGAATCAGTTGGTACGTGTGGGTAAAGTTGTGCACCCCTACAGGGTTATTAATCTTTTCGAAAATCCGTGTACACGGTTATGTACGACTTGGGAACGGATTATGTGATCATAGAAAACTATAACCGAATGCTAAAACTTGACCAACTAATGTGAGATTCGGAGTACTTCCTCGGGGTTGTTCGAGGGGGTAGTCCGGGAAGAGAGGTTCAGTTGATGATGGTACTTGGTGGATATCAAGATGATACTAAGAGCTAGAGTTGTAGTCTTCTTATCCCCTTTTGAAAATGACCTGACTAGACGATTTTCTTCTCCCTCTTGTTTTGAAAACAAAAGATGGCTTTATGCAAAACAACTCCACTAGCCATAAGTCTTGCGGAGTAGACCCTGTACTCATCCTTGCCTCGTTGATGTTTTTCTATAGATGAAGCTACTCCAACTGAAGGTGGTTTCTATGTCGAAGTCGACGAGTAGTCGGGGTTCCCGGGCAGCAGCCTAGGATCTATGGAAGGGTCGCTACTTCTGTTTAATGCCTCTTAGGACCTTTGCTAAGTTTGTTGTTTAGAACAACTTGTTTGCTTTTTCCGTTTGTTGTAATGATGGGTCTGTGACCCCTGGCTTGTATGATTGGTTTGTAACTCTGTTAAGAGTTTACCTTATTAATGTATGGTTTGTATGTTCTATAATGTTACCGATCTTTCCCTGCGCGCTTCGGAATTTAGGTTAGACTTATGTCAGATGAAGATCTGGTATTTTTCTAGCCCTGATCCCGGGTCGTGACACATCCGCAACTATAGGAAAGTAATTAAGATATAAACCTAACCACAACCTTAAACTCTCAGATCCTACACTCCCTTGTGCAAAGGTGTCCTAACGGGGGTTCAGGTTTCTATCACTCCGACAACCCCACAATTAGTAGCCAAATACACAATGCATTCCCCTAGGCCCATAAATGGTGAAGTATCATGTAGTCGACGTTCACATGACACCACTAGAAGAATAGCACCACAACTTAAATACTAAACCATTGAATAATAACTCAACACAAATCCACTACTAACAACATGACTTCTCCTATGTCCTCAAGAACTAGACGAACTACTCACAAGACATCATATGGATCAAGATCAAAGATGATATGGTGATGAATAACAATCTGAACATAAACAATAATACAATGGTTCCACTCACAAGCATCAACTACAATAGTAATTAACACCAGGAAAGTTTCCCCTAAGAACTAATGCAAGATACAACATAATTGTTACAGCGGGATGAAGTGGTGATGATGGTGCTGGTAGATATGATGGTGTGGATGACGATGATGATGATCCCGATGAAGCCTAGCTTGATGATGGTGTTGATGGCGACGATCTCCCCTCTCCGGGAAGGAATTTCCCTGGCAGAAATCTGTCTGCCGAAGAGCTCTTTCTCTCTCGGTGTTTTCCGCCCCGCAGAGGCTGTGGAAATCTATCTGTGGTCGCTCTCCTGGTCTTAGGGTTCTGTGAGGAAGATATAGGCGAGAGGGCGGAGTCGGGAGCCGGCCAGGTGGGCCACACCTGCCCTAGGCGCGGCCTAGGAGGGACCCGCGCCTAGGGGGTGTGGGCCCCCTGTGGCCCAGCTACGCCTCCCCTTCTAGCTTCCTTCGTATTCTAGGAAAATATAATTTTCCAATATTTTTCTGGTATTTTTCTGATCTTCGCGAAATTGCATCAAAACACCTCTTTTTCCATCAGAATCCAGACTCCGGCAGTCCATCCTCCAAGAATCATCCAACATGCAAAAACAATGGAAAAGACATAAGTAATACCTCATAATAAGACATATATCAATGAATAGAGGCAAATTATGATATAGAAGGGTGATGCAAATTGGACGTATCAACTCCCCCCAAGCTTAGACCTTCACTTGTCCCCAAGCGAAAACTGAGCTCAGTAAACATGTCCATAGGTTTATGGAGTGAAGTGTCGATAAAAAGAATACGTCCAAGAAGCATCACACTTACCATTACACAACTCATATAAGAAAGAAACTCACCATTATATAAATTAGCTTACAACAAGTACAGGAGTCACAATCGAGATGCATAAAGATAAATCATAATTGGAATTGGCAAGCTCTTGTTCTTGGTCAGAGAGCAGCTGGAAAACAGTTTCACAAAAAGCTTTTTGTAGAAGTCTTCAAAACAGGAGCACTCTTTCCTCAAAAAGGTTTTTCACAATGAAGGCTTTCAAAGTAATACTCAATAGATAAGAGTTTTGTGCAAACAAGGAAGATAAAGAATATGATTGAATAAATCACCATATGAATGCTTGCAACACAACAACTCAAATGCTTTATGGAGATAGAGAGGAAGTAGGTTTACTGACTCAACTTAGAAGTAGGAGAAAGGTCCCTTCATAGAGGGAAACAGGGATTTCAAATCATAAAGAGCTTCCAAAAGATTATGATACTTACTAGCTTTGAGCCCTCATTGCCCCTATCATAGGCATCTTGAGATGATTAAGGTTAAAGTGCACAAGGATGGAGTATATGCTTGATGAAATATAAGTTGGCAATCTCATGTCCCTTGAGTACGAGGGCCGCTCCTCATGCTACTCAACTTTGGTTACCGGTAAGTTCTTGTCATTGTAAGTACATGTGTATCATAAAGAACCGCCAACGGGTACCCCTTGCACATGGTACAGGAGCTATCCCATAACCAAAATGACAAGGCAAGCAGACAATGAGCATCTCAGCGATCTTTTTATTTACTATGTGCATAGATTTTTATTGAGGATGCTTCATAGAATGCTCATTATGGTGATGCTGCAAGTTTCCACCATGATTAGGCATGGCTTAGGCTAGCGGCCCAGGCGTTTCTCTAACACACATACATCACTCCATGGACTTACAAGCTCCCTCTTTATTTCACACCGTCGACATCCGCAAACAAAAGAGCATGATATCAACTGTGTACAACGTACAAGTGCAATGTTGAAAATGTTCCCCGTGACAGCATGGTTCTGCTAATCCCAACGTATAGATGCAAGCATATACAACTTCGATGACACAATGGTTCAAGTCTTTTATGGGCAAGAAAATAAGGTGTGCCATCAAGTTTGTGAGAGCTTTACTAAGTAGTTTTCTCATAACAAAATAGTTTTTAATTCAAAAGATAGATGAAGCTTGAGAATTTTCTTGGAATAGCAAGCTAATCGGTAGATATGGTGGACACAAATGACATGGGTTTTGGTTCAAAGGGATTGGAAGAATGAGAAGTATGCCTTCTCAAATAGGTTTTTGGCTAGCAAGGTTGAGTAGCAAGCAAAAGAGTTGAAAGAAACAAGCAAACCGACAAATGATAAAGCCAAACATGCAATCTTCCTTGAAGACACAAAAGATCTTAAATAAAGAATACTAAGCTTATGAGCCAACAAGAAAGAAAATAAATGATACAAAATACATGTAATCTTTTCTCTTTTACTTTCAAACCTCAAAAAGTGTTGCTACTGACCAAGTGCAAAAAGTAAAATATGAGACTTCTCATTAATATTCCATAAAGTCACTCACACCAAGGGATACATAGATAACCAACTAAAGGAGAGAGATACTTCCACATGCAAACCAAACTATAAGATAACCTCTCTACCAAAGATAAGAATCCACTAAAAAGGTAAAAGATAAAAGATAGTGATGGTGATACCGCGGCACTTCCCCAAGCTTGGAACAAGCCAAGGGGATGCCAAACCTGATGACGAATTACTCCTTCGGTGGTGGTGGTGTTCTATTGTCTAGGGTCTGAAAATCCTCCAGCATCTTACGAAGCCTGTTATTCTCCTCTTGAAGCATATCCACCTTCATCCTCAAAGCACGGTACTTACCATAAAACTCGTCAATGGTTCGAAGGGATTCCACTGCCTCAGGGAAGGATCTGAAGTCTGGAACAGAGGCTATGATCCCCTGCATGTTACGAGAAAAAGCACATCCAGTGTTAATTGCTCCTACAAAAGTAGGTTTCCTTCCCTTGTCCCTGTGGCGGTTTGTTCTTCCAACTTTATCTCCTCCACGGGCTTCTTGCCTTTGTCGTTGGCGGAGACCATGGTGCTCTAAACTTGAGAAGATGTCCTGACAGAAACAGATCAAAACGAAAACACGACGAAAACATGATGCAAGAACCTCGGGGGATCCGGGGGTTATATATTATGAAATTTCAAGACATAAGTAAAGTGTTGATATGAAAACGAGGTGGAGGCGGAGCTTGGAGTGGCCTCACTCCCTCCAGGCGCGGGGCAAGGTGGGCCCGCTCCTCGGGTGGGTTTGGCCACCCCGGCCTCCGTTTCCTCCTCTGTTTCGTTTTGTAGATTTCCATATGTATTAAAAACATCAAAAATATAAAAAGATTAGGCTTTCACGAACCTTCTGTTTTCACCACTTTTACCTATTCCAAGACGAACTCTGCAGTTTCTGGTGTTTGGTTTCTAATAAGTTCTTCCGGAGTTACCATTTGAATAATATCAACATCTTCATTATAAGAATCTCCAGAAATATAATGTTTTAGTCTTTGACTATTCACCACCTGTGTTGTGTCATCCTTCAAAGAAGATATTTTGATAGCACCTGAATGATATACTTCCTCAATAACAAAAGGTCCTTCCCATTTTGAGAGTAGTTTCCCTGCAAAATATCTGAGACGAGACCTATACAAAAGAACTTTCTCACCAACATGGAACTCCCTTTTGAGAATTCTCCTATCATGCCATCTTTTTACTTTTTCCTTAAAGAGTCTAGCATTTTCATAAGCTTCACTTCTCCACTCATCTAGATTACTCAAATCAAGCAATCTTTTCTCACCAGCAAGTTTAAAATCTCTATTCAATTCTTTCAATGCCCAATAAGCTTTGTGTTCTAATTCTAAAGGCAAGTGACAATCCCATAGACCATTTTGCAAGGAGACATCCCCATACGATTTTTATAAGCAGTTCTATAAGCCCATAAAGCATCATTCAACTTTTTATCCCAATTTTTCCTAGATATATTGACAGTCTTTTGCAAGATAGATTTAATCTCCCTATTGGAGAGTTCTACCTGCCCACTGGTTTGGGGGTGATAAGCTGAAGCAATTCTATGGTTTACATCATACTTAGCGAGAGTTTTTATAAAAAACCCATGAATAAAATGGGAACCTCCATCAGTCATGAGATATCTAGGCACACCAAATCTAGGAAAAATAACATCCTTAAGCATTTTTAAAGAGGTCTTACCATCAGCGCTATTTATAGGTATGGCTTCTACCCACTTTGTAACATAGTCAACAGCAACAAGAATATGAGTATACCCTTTTGAAGGAGGAAAAGGACCCATAAAGTCAAATCCCCAACAATCAAAAGGTTCAATAACAAGAGAATAATTCATAGGCATTTCATTGCGTCTAGAAATGTTACCAACTCGTTGACATTCATCACATGAAAGGACAAACTTCCTTGCATCCTTGAAAAGGGTAGGCCAATAAAATCCAGATTGTAAAACCTTTTGTGTAGTCCTATCTCCAACATGATGTCATCCATAAGCACTTCCGTGATATTTTCTCAATATCTCTTGTTGTTCAAATTCAGGAACACATCTTCGCATAATAACATCTACTCCTTCTTTATATAAATGTGGGTCATCCCAAAAGTAATGCCTTGGATCATAAAAGAATTTTCTTCTTTGCTAGGCTGTAAAAGTGGGAGGCAAATCCTTGGAAACAATAAAGTTAGCATAATCAGCATACCAAGGACTTTCATGCGGACTTACCCTTATTGCAGCCAACTGCTCATTTGGAAAACTATCATTAATAGGCAGAGGGTCAAAAGAAATATTTTCCAAACGAGATAAATTGTCAGCAATAAGATTTTCATCACCTTTCCTATCTACAATATGCAGATCAAACTCCTGTAAAAGCAACACCCATCTAATAAGCCTAGGATTAGCGTCCTTCTTCGGGTACTTAATAGCAGCATGATCAGTATGAATAGTGACCTTTGAATCAACAATATAAGGCCTAAACTTATCATAGGCAAAAATTACAGCTAAGAACTCTTTTTCAGTAGTAGCATAATTCTTTTGAGCAGCATCTAGAGTCTTGCTAGCATAATGAATAACATTCAACTTCTTATCAACACGTTGCCCAAGGACAGCACCCATAGCAAAATCACTAGCATCACACATAAATTCAAAAGGTAAACTCCAATCAGGTGGTTGAACAATAGGAGTAGTAGTCAAAGCTTTCTTCAAAGTTTCAAAAGCTTCCTTACAATCATCATCAAAAACAAAAGGTACATCTTTCTGAAGAAGATTAGTAAGGGGCTTTGAAATTTTGGAGAAATCTTTAATAAACCTCCTATAGAAACCAGCATGACCAAGGATACTACGAATACCTTTTATATCTTTAGGGCAAGGCATCTTCTCAATTGCTTCAATTTTGGCTCTGTCAACTTCAATACCTCTTTCAGAAATTTTGTGTCCAAGAACAATCCCTTCATTAACCATGAAATGGCATTTCTCCCAATTAAGAACAAGGTTGGTTTCTTCACATCTCTACAAAACTTTATCAAGGTTGTGAAAATAGTTATCAAAAGAAGTTCCATAGATGGAGAAATCGTCCATGAAAACCTCCATAATTTCTTCACAAAAACCATGAAAAATAGCAGACATACATCTCTAAAAGATAGCAGGAGCATTACATAAACCAAAAGGCATACGCCTATAAGCATAAGTACCATAAGGACAAGTGAAAGTGGTTTTCTCTTGGTCTTGTGCTTTCACAACAGTTTGAGAAAAACCTGAATAACCATCAAGAAAACAAAAGTGAGTCTTTTTGGACAACCTTTCAAGCATTTGATCAATAAAGGGCAAAGGATAATGATCTTTCTTAGTAACTTTATTGACCTTTCTAAAATCGATGCACATCCTATATCCAACCACTACTCTCTGGGGTATAAGCTCATTATTTTCATTAGGCACAACAGTAATTCCCCCTTTCTTGGTAACACAATGAACATGGCTAACCCATTGACTATCAGCAATAGGGTAAATAATACCAGCATCAAGGAGTTTTAATACCTCATTTCTTACCACATCCTTCATCTTAGGATTTAGACGGCGTTGGTGCTCAACAACTAGTTTTGCATCAGGTTCTATATTAATAGCATGATGACATATAGTAGGAGAAATTCCTTTTAAATCATCAAGAGTATGACTCATAGCTCCTCGGTGTTTCTTCAGTATTTCCAATAACCTTTCTTCTTACTTTCCTGAAAATTTAGAACTAATAATAACAGGATATATTTTCTTATCATCAAGATAAGCATATTTAAGATCATCAGGTAAAGGTTTTAATTCGAAAATAGGGCCCCCTTTAGGTGGTAGTGTGGTACCCAAATCTTCCACAAGTAGGTTATGCTTAAGTTGCTCAGGCTGACGAAGAAAAACCTCGTCAATCTCATTTCTTTCTTTCATGAAGACATCGCTCTCATGATCTTCCATAAACTGCTGCAAGGCATTGTTAGGAGCAAGAGAAATAGCTAAAAGTTCTTCAACCCTGAAATCCTCATTAGGCAGTTTATTTTCATAAGGAGTTTTAGCAAATTTGGAAAAATTAAACTCATAAGACTCTCCATCAAACTTAGTCAAAACTTTTTCCTTCCTGCAATCTATGATAGCCCTACAAGTATTCAAGAAGGGTCTACCAAAGATAATAGGAAAGGTTTTACTAGCTTCTTTACTAAGTACTAGAAAATCAGCAGGATATTTAATCTTACCACAAAGAACCTCCACATCTCTTACAATGCTAATGGGACAGACTGTCTCTCTATTAGCAAGGTGAATAACCACATCAATGTCCTCAAGCTCACAAGGACCAATTTCATGCATAATTTCCCAGTAAAGCTCATAAGGAATAGCACTAGAACTAGCACCAATATCACATAAACCATAATAGCAATGATCACCAATTTTAACAGAAAGCACATGGACACTAGCTTTTCTAGCTTTCCTAGGATGAGAAATAGCATTAGAAGCGTCTTCACAGAAGACAATGTGCTCATCTTCTATATTTCTAGTGACAGGATCTTTCACAATAGCTACCACAGGCTCAATATTAATTTTCTCATCAGGCTCCACAGTTTTCTTTGCACTTTTGCTAACCACATTAGCTATGATAGAATGTTCCTTTACCTTAGCAAGAAAAGGGATTTTCTCAACATAAGGCTCATGCAAAATAGGATCAACAGTACAAACCTCTATGCTAGCAGGAACATGAGTAACAATGTCTTTATCAGGAGCATGGTACCTGTCCCACTCTTTTTTGGGAATTTCAATATAAGAGGCAAAGGCATTAAAATATTTTGCAAGAACTTGAGGATCAAGACCATACTCAGTACTAATATCACGGAAGTCATCAGTTCCCATAAAAGATTTAATGCATTCATAATCATAGTTTATACCTGACTTTCTTCCTTTGTCATTCTCCCAAGCTTTAGTGTTCTCTTGAATACGGTCTAGGATATCCCATTTAGCTTCTTACTTCATACGTGTGAATGATCTAGCACAAGAAGCATCTAGTGAATCTTTATCATGAAGAGAAAGCCTAGCATAAAAGTTATTGATAATAATATTGTTAGGGAGTTCATGAATAGGATATTTAAGCATTAGTAACTTCAATCTCCCCCAAGCTTGAGTTGTACTCTCTCCATCACGAGGCCAAAAGTTATATATTAGATTTCTATCCTTATGAATCTCACTAGGAGGATAAAATTTTGAATAAAAGAGAGAAGCCATTTCCTCCCATTCCATGGATTGTCCATTCTTCGGCAGCTTATACCATTCTTCAACTCTCCCTTTCAAGGATATGGAGAGTAACTTCTTCTTCACATGTTCAGTTGTGATACCTGCACACTTAAACAACCCGCATAATTCATGGATAAAAAGCAAATGATCACCAGGATGGGCAGTTCCATCCCCTAAATAATAATTATTCATAACATGATCAACAATACTTGTAGGTATCTTAAAAGGATCTATCTCAACAGGTGGTGGTTCATCTACTACCCTAACAGTGGTAGTAGTTTTCCCAAACAGAAAACCAAGTGGGTTATCCATATTGGAAACAGAGTAACAAGCAGTAACAAAAATAAATACTCATAGTAGAAGTTTCCTTTACTAGTTCCACTCTTCAATAGCGCTTCACTCCCGGGCAACGGCGCCAGAAAATAGTCTTGATGACCCACAAGTATAGGGGTGTATTGCAGTACTTTCGATAAATGGGAGTGTCAATCCCAACGAGGAGCAGAAGGTGTTGACTAGTGGTATGGAGCAGGAAATCTCTGTAAATACTTAGCAAACGGATTTTAGTGGTTTTCTGATAAAGCAACAAAACAAAGTGCAAGTAATAAGGACAACGAGCAAGTGGCCCAATCCTTTCTTAGCAAAGTACAAGCCGGCGGAAATACTTATAAGGACCAAACATTCTCGAGGACACATGGGAATTCTGACAAGTGCTTTCACTTCATATAGCTAAGTACTCTTCTTTGGTGTTGTAAGTGTTGTGTGGGTGAACATGTGCTAATGTACCGACCTTACTTGTACTAATACATACTTGTGATTAAACCCCCTGCAAGCATCCGCAACTATAGGAAGTAATTAAGATATAAACCTAACCCCACAATTAGTAGCCAAATACACAATGCATTCCCCTAGGCCCATAAATGGTGAAGTATCATGTAGTCCATGTTCACATGACACCACTAGAAGAATAGCACCACAACTTAAATACTAAACCATTGAATAATAACTCAACACAAATCCACTACTAACAACATGACTTCTCCCATGTCCTCAAGAACTAGACGAACTACTCACAAGACATCATATGGATCAAGATCAAAGATGATATGGTGATGAATAACAATCTGAACATAAACAATAATACAATGGTTCCACTCACAAGCATCAACTACAATAGTAATTAACACCGGAAAAGTTTCCCCTAAGAACTAATGCAAGATCCAACACAATTGTTATAGCGGGATGAAGTGGTCATGATGTTGTTGGTGGAGATGATGGTGTGGATGATGATGATGATCCCGATGAAGCCTAGCTTGATGATGGTGTTGATGGCGACGATCTCCCCTCTCCGGTAAGGAATTTCCCTGGCAGAAATCTGTCTGCCGGAGAGCTCTTTCTCTCTCGGTGTTTTCCGCCCCGTAGAGGCGGCGGAAATCTATTTGTGGTTGCTCTCCTGGTCTTAGGGTTTCGTGAGGAAGATATAGGCGAGAGGGCGGAGTCGGGAGCCGGCCAGGTGGGCCACACCTGCCCTAGGCACGACCCAAGGGGACCCGCGCCTAGGGGGTGTGGGCCCCTGTGGCCCAGCTACGCCTCCCCTTCTGGATTTCTTCGTCTTCTGGGAAAATATAATTTTCCAATATTTTTCTGGTATTTTTATGATCTTCGCGAAATTGCATCAAAACACCTCTTTTTCCATCAGAATCCAGACTCCGGCAGTCCATCCTCCAAGAATCATCCAACATGCGAAAACAGTGGAAAAGACATAAGTAATACCTCATAATAAGACATATATCAATGAATAGAGGCAAATTATGATATAGAAAGGTGATGCAAATTGGACGTATCAGCGCGCGACCCACGTCCATGGCCCATAGTCCGCGGCACGCGACCGCCGCTACGCGCTCTCTATTTCGCGCCGCTCGCGCTCCCAGAGCGCCCGACACTTGGCCCACGGCCCAGCTGCGGCCTCTCCTGTCTGACACGCTGGCGCGTTGCTTGCTACGCGCCTCCTTGCAGCGCTTGTGCGTTCGCGGCCCAAAGCCTGGCACCACCATGCGCCCTTGACGCCGCCGAATCGTGGCCGTCCATGGCCTCCGACCTAGATGGGACGGTCGCACGCCCTTGTCGCTTGGACAAAACCAGCAGCGCCGCACCCCCTTTGAAAACCCTAACCATTCGCCCCCTCTCTCCCTCTCTGGCACACGCGCTCCCTGGCGACGCCGCTCTCTCTGTGAGTGAGGCGAGGCGGCCGCACCGCCCGGCCCAGCACCGACGGCGATCCCCTCCCTCTCTCCTGCTTTCATTCTTCTTTACCTATCTCGTCCACCTCTAGTACTACTCCTCGAACCAGCATAGAGCCCGACAGACTGGCAGATCGGAGGAGGGAGAGACGGCAGCTATGGCAGTGCCCCTCTGGCCCCGTTGTCGGCATGCGCGAGAACCTCTCGTGGGTGAACGCCCCATTTGCCGGCGCGCGGCAGCGACCGGAGTTTGACTTTTGCTTTTCGATTCAGGTTGGGGAAAAAATTGGGGCTTCGATTTTTTCTTTTGTTTTCCTTTGCCCCAGATGGGGTTGGTTCTTTTTCCGAAGCCTGATATGTCGGAAACATATCTATAATTTTTTATGCTCCATGCTTGTTTTATATCATTTGTCTTATGCTTTGTCCACACTTTGAGGTTATTTTTATATGTTTTTCTAGACTAACCTATTAACAAGATGCCACAGTGCCAGTTGCCTGTTTTCTTCTATTTTTGGTTCCAGAAAAGGCAGAAAATCAATATTCTCGGAATTGGACGGGACAAAAGCCAATCTTCCTATTTTTCCTAGAGCAACACGGAACCACGAAGCAGAGGTGGAGGAGGACACCAGGGTGGTCACGCCCCCTAGGAGCGGGCCAGCCCTGGTGGCGCCCATAGGGGGTGTGGGCCCCCTCGACCTCCATCGACCTTGCCTCCTTCGCCTATATGAAGCCTCCGACCCAAAAACACTAAATCATCGACCAGAAAGCCATGAAAAGTTCCGCAGCACTTTCGCCACCGAAGGGGAGATTCGGGGGACAGGAAGTCTCTTTTCCTGCACCTTGTCGGGATGGGGAAGTGCCCCCAGATCCATATCCATCGATCTCCACCGCCATCTTCATCACCGTTGCTGATTCCCATGATGAGGAGGGAGTAGTTCTTCCTCAAGGCTAAGGGCTCTACCGGTAGCTATGTGTTCATCTCTCTCTATGCATGATCTTGTGGTGGTCATGACCTTTGTAATCAAGTATATCTACCTTGCTACTCAAGTGCTTCAATATATCTCTGCTATCCCCATGTGTGTGAAAGTGAAAGCGTGCATGCCATGGTGGCACTTAGGCTAGAGTCTACATAAATACTCATCGTGCTTTAATAGATCTATGCTTTTCCCCACGTGTGTGTGAAAGTGACAGCGTGCACACTGTGTGTGGAACTTAAGCTAGGTTACATATATATTTATCATGAGTATATTTGGAGTTGGATGTCTTTATGAAATTGTGGTGTTTGTTCGAACCATCTAGCACTCAAGGTGACAGTGTGGGGTTATCTAGATTGGGGAAGACAGACTTTGAGGTTGATGACTCCTTGGTGGCGCAAGATAACTTGGTGCTTGATGTGGAGTCTTGTTGGGAACCCCAAGAGCAAGGTGTGAAGATCACAGCAGCAAGTCTTCCCTCAATTGAGACCGAGGTTATCGAACCAGAAGGAGGAAGGAAACATCACACAGGTGTTGCAAGCAACGCGGAGACCTACACAACACAAACTCAAGACTTTGCCCCAACGAATCAGTGAGGTTGTCAAGCTCACCGGTTTGCTGTAACATAGGATTAAACGTATGGTGTGGAAGGTAATGGTTTGTAGCAAGTAAACAAGTAACAGTGGAAGATGTATCAATGGTAAAGATTGGACCGGGGTCCATAGTTCACTAGAGGTGCTCTCCTTGGATAAACAACATGGCATGAAGGGTAAACAAATTACAGCAGGGCAATTGACAGGAACTGAGCAAGGCATAACAATGCAATTACTAGTCAGAAAGATCCTATGAGGTTGATTGGGCAATACAACAATATGCATAGACCGCCATCCAGCTGCATCTATGACTAGAAGTCCACCTTTAGGTTATCATCCGAACCCCCTCCAGTATTAAGTTGCAAGCAACAGACAACTGCTTTAAGCAAAGTGTGTAAGGTAAACAGTCACATGTTCAATGAACAAGAGATCGTTGTTTTCTCCCTAGTAGCAACATCACATCTACAACCAAAGAGATTTCTGTCACTTCCCTTGGAAACTAGAGGCATGAACCCACTATCGAGCATAAATACCCCCTCTTGGAGTCACTAGCAACTACTTGGCCAAGATAACCACTAGCAACGGAGAGCATGCAAGATCACAAACAACATAGACATGATAGAATCATAAAGACAAAACCATTAATCAAACCAACATAATAATCTTAATATCCATCAGATCCCCGCAAACACAACATGCATGATTACAAATATATTAGATCTTGATCATGAACGGAGCTCACAAGATATATACATGAAAGCACAAAGGAGGAGATACAACCATCTAGCTACTACATGGACCCATAGTCCAAGGTGTAACTACTCACGCATCATACCGGAGAGAAGGCCCCCAGAATGATCTCCCCTCCGGCAGGGTGCCGGGAAGAACTTTAGATCCCCTCGATCTAGGGACGATGGTGGTGGAGACTACAGTCGGTTTCGTGGATTTCTGATCGGGTACTCAAGGTTTCTGCATCGGGGCTTCTTATAGGCGAAGGGGGAGACCGAGGCGGCCGCCAGGGTGGCCAAACCCTATCCAGGCACGGGGTGGGGCCCACCCATGCCTGGGGTGGGTCTGGCCCCTCTGGCTGGCCCCTCGGGCTCTCCTCTAGACTTCTTCTTCCCCACGGAAAGTAATTGACTTTGTCCTTTGTCCCGTCAAATTCCGAGAATATTTCTTTACTAACTTTTCTGAAACCAAAAACAGCAGAAAACAGGGAACTGGCACTATAGCAACTTGTTAATAGGTTAGTTCCAGAAAACATGTAAAAATCAGCTCAAAATGTGGACAAGTAAAGCAAAGTAGATACAAAACAAGCATGGAGCATCAAAATTATAGATACGTTTCCAACGTATCAGCATCCCCAAGCTTAACTCCTGCTCATCCTCGAGTAGGTAAGTGATAAACAGAATAATTTTTGAGGTGACATGCACCCTCACAATAAAGATCCAACCATTTGCAAGCATTGAAAGCTGGGATCAAAGAACTCTAAACATGTGCATGAAAGATGGAGTTCGAACAATAGGACATAGTAACTATGCATGCAACATGACAAGCTACAAACAAAGATCATGAATAACATGCATTGAAAAACGTTTGTTTGTTTCCATGCAGAAAACATAGTATAGTGGCAATCAGCTTGTCCCTCATAGAGTAGCAATATAATGCATAGAACACCTGCAAAGTTCACAAGGGTGACTAAAAACAAATAGCACAAGATCAAGTAATAACACAATATGCATCAATTAATAATCTTTGGAACATTGCACACAGAATGACAACTATGCTCTCTTAATGGTGCCTAAAGGTAGAAGGTGGAGACTCAATAATGGTGGAAGAAAGGCCTTTTTGTAAAGGAAGCATGGATTACAAGTTTCAAAAAGAGCTTCCAAAAATTATGGTACTTGTTAGCTTTCAGCCCTCATTGCCCCTATCATAAGCATCTTGAAGTGGTTAAGGTTAAAGTGGCAAAGCTGGAGTATATGCTTGACGAAGTATAAGTTGGCAATCTCATGCCCCTTGAATACGAGGGCCACACCTCATGCATACTCAACTTTGGGTCGAGGTAAGTTCTTGTCACTGTAAGTATTTGCATATCATTGAGAACCGCCAATGGGGTACCCCTTGCACATGGTACATGAGCTTTCCCATAACCAAAATAACAAGGCAAGCAGACAATGAGCATCTCAGCAATTCTTCTTATGTACCATGGGAATATGGTGCCTTTTTCTCTCTCTCTCCTCTTTTCTCAATGTGTCTCTTTTTTTATAAGAAGAATGCTTCATAGATGTCACTATGGTGATGCTGCAAGTTTCTACCATGAATAGGCATGGCTTAGGCTAGCGGCCCAGACGTTTCTCTAACACAGGATACAAACTCCATGGACTTACAAGTTCCCTCTTTATATCACACCGGTGACATCCATAGACAAAAGAACATGATATCAACTGAGTACAACAAGGTACAAGTGCAATGTTGAAAATGTTCCCCGTGACAGCACGGTTCTGCTAATTCCAACTTATAAGTGCAAGCATATACAAAAAAGTTGTCACAATGGTTCAAGTTTATTAGGAGCAAAGAATAAAGTGTGCCATCAAGTTCGTGAGGGCTTTAATCACTAAGTTTTCTCATAACAAAATAGTTTTTAATTGGAAGATAGATGAAAACAAGAATATACTTGGAATGGTGTAACACACCATGCATAGGAGTTTATAGTGGACACTTTGGAATAACTTGGTTTCTTGGGAGTTGGAGGCATGAGTAGAACTTACTCATACAAGTGAAGGCTAGCAAAAGACTGGGAGCAACCAACTAAGAGAGCAATAATGGCCATAATTATGCAATGCAACAAAGAAAACTAATCAAAGCAAAGAGTGGTACTTCAAGTCAAGGACTAAATGATCATAGAGGCTAATGGTGAATTGTTCATAGTCATAACATGGTGTGAGCATGTGCCAAGTCAACCCAAGCAAAACATCAAAGGAGAATACCACACTACTATGCTTTGCATGCTAAAACAACGCATAATTTCTTCAAGGCACACTAAGCAATCCCAATTGTTTGGAACAAGACATGCTATAGCAATAATCACTAATCATAAAGCCAAAACAACACCTAGCATGTCATGCTAAAGTCCAAGTCACAGTCAATGCAAGCTCCTCTTGCACTTCAAGCAAGAACTTACTACTCCTTTCCAAACACCAAGCAAACGTATTTGCAAAACAACACAGCGAGAATGGGGGTCCAAACTACTTTATTCAAGCAAACTAAACAACCTAAGCAAAGCAAATGAAAACTAAGACGCTCCAAGAACAACACAACTATGCATGAATCAATAAAAACGAAGTGTCTAGACAAACCTGAGCTTTTTATTGATGAAGAAGGGGATGCCTTGGGCATCCCCAAGCTTTGACGCTTGTACCTCTTGGATATTTCTTGGGGTGACACCATGGTGGCATCCCCAAGCTTGAGCTTTTGTCCATTATTCATATCATTGCATCATTCTCTCTCTACACCTGAAATTTTTCCTTCATACAAAACTCCACACAATCTTCATTAGCAACATTAGCTTATTCAAAAGATATTAGACCACTGGAAAAAGCTTTGAAACAGCAAGGCTTTTCACTAAAAACACAAGCTACTGTAGTAACTCCTTCAAAAAGCTCAATTTACCTGAAGAGAACTCAAAAAGAAATCAATAAGAAGCAAATGCAAATAATGGCAGAAATCTGTCAAAACAGACCAGCTGGTAGAAATCGATTTTTTCGAACATCTTCTCTTGCTCAAATAAAAAAGTGTTGAACTAACGAAAGTTAGCTAACATACTGGGGGATTTATTCGTAAACTTTGGGCTCAATCCGAGTTACATATCCTCCTCACAATTTTTTTGGTGGAGGACAGAAATCTGTTTCGGGACAGCAACTCCCCAAATCTTACTTCCCTCTTATTAGAGGTCATTCTTGGCACAAAAAGCAAACAAAAAGGATAAGTAGTGGTAATTACAGAAGTAATAACTTACAAGACTCAAGGAAACTCTTGGGTTATCTCCCAATAAGTACTTTTCTTTAACGCCTTTAAGTTAGGCATGATAGTTTGAGAAGATGCTTACATAAGAAATATGAATTGAGGTAAAAGAGAGCATCAAGAAGCAAAGTAAAAACACATTTAAGTCTAACCCACTTCATATGCATAGGAATCTTATAAGAAAATAAATCAAATAAGCACAAAGCCACAAGCATAGGAAAGCAAAACAAGTGCAACTTCAAAACTTTCAACATAAAGAGGGGAAACTTAATATTGTTGAGATATATAAGACCATGTTTCCCTCTCTCATAATAATTTTCAGTAGCCTCATGAATAAACTCAACAATATAGCTATCACATAAAGCATGTTTTTCATGATCTACAAACACATAATTTCTATCAAGCTCAAAAATAGTGGGATTAAAACCTTCACGGGTTTTACCCAAAGTAGATATTTCAAAAGGATCCACAGGAACATAACATTCATCCTCCTTTGGTAAGCATGGGGGACAATCAAATAATGTAAGAGGTAAAGAGTTACTCTCATTAGAAGGTAGACATGGGTATATCCATTCTTCCTCCTTTTGTTTATCACTCTCCTCCTCTTTTTCATCTAATGAGCTTCCAGTTTCAATAATTTCTTCTTCCAAAGGCTCATGCAAGGCATTAGTCTCTTCCAAATGTGGAAAACACCTATTAAAATATTCAAGAATATAGCCATTTGTTTCCTTGTAATTATCAAAGCAGAATTTAAGTATCTCATAAACCTCACATTCATAAGGTGCATCATTAGTATTTTCAAGCAAACTAGCAAGTTCAAATGCACCCTTGAAAGCAATAAATTCTTCAATTTGTTCCACATCATAAAAGTCATAATTTCCCTTAACACAAGAAGATATGGTAATATTATCATTATACTCACATTGAAAAGGAAGGTGTTTATACCTCCTACAGCAATAAGACTTATCAAAGCAATAAGTAACATTATAAGTAGATCACACGTCTCTAGAAATAGTATTCAACTTATTATTTTGTTTCCATAAGTGTTTCCCTTTTTGTGACAAATGGTGTTCCTTATAATAATACTTTTGTTCTTCCGTGAGCCTACCTTGCCAATAAGGACTAGTTTCAAAGAAACCATCCATTGATAGAAAGCATGACCAAGCAAGGCAACAACAGACCAGCAACTAGAGTAGGAACTAATTTTTTGGTGTTTTTAAATAAAGAAAGCAAACCAAGCTAGACTAATTTTGTTGGGTTTTTTGAAAAGAGGCAAACAAAACCAAGCAAAACAAACAAAGCAAACTAAAAAAAAGTAAAGAGAAAGGAAGTGAAGGACTCCCCTAGTGAAGACGTCCTTAGCCTCCCCGGCATCGGCGACAGAAAACTTGTTGATGACTCCTTGGTGGCGCCAGAGAACTTGGTGCTTGATGTGGAGTCTTGTTGGGAACCCCAAGAGCAAGGTGTGAAGAGCACAACAGCAAGTCTTCCCTCAGTTGAGACCGAGGTTATCGAACTAGGAGGAATGAAACGTCACACAGGTGTTGCAAGCAACGCAGAGACCTGCACAACACAAACTCAAGACTTTCCCCAACGAATCAGTGAGGTTGTCAAGCTCACCGGTTTGCTGTAACAAAGAATTAAACGTATGGTGTGGAAGGTAATGGTTTGCAGCAAGTAAACAAGTAACAGTGAAAGACGTATCAATGGTAAAGATTGGACCGGGGTCCATAGTTCACTAGAGGTGCTCTCCTTAGATAAACAACATGGCATGAAGGGTAAACAAATAACAGCAGGGAAATTGACAGGAACTAAGCAAGGCATAACAATGCAATTACTAGTCAGAAAGATCCTATGAGGTTGATTGGGCAATACAATAATATACATAGACCGCTATCCAGCTGCATCTATGACTAGAATTCCACCTTTAGGTTATCATCCGAACCCCCTCCAGTATTAAGTTGCAAGCAATAGACAACTGCTTTAAGCAAAGTGTGTAAGGTAAACATTTCACATGTTCCATGAACAAGAGATCGTTGTTTTCTCCCTAGTAGAAACAGCACATCTATAACCGAAGAGATTTCTGTCACTTTCCTTGAAAACTAGAGGCATGAACCCACTATCGAGCATAAATACACCCTCTTAGAGTCACTAGCAACTACTTGGCCAAGATAACCACTAGCAACGGAGAGCATGCAAGATCACAAACAACACAGACATGATAGAATCATAAAGACAAAACCATTAATCAAACCAATATAATAATCTCAATATCCATCGGATCCCCGCAAACACAACATACATGATTACAAATAGATTAGATCTTGATCATGAACGGAGCTCGCCTCTTTTCACCAGGGGAGATCTCGGGTACACCCTGTCTGCCTCGCCAGAGTTGTAGGCATGTGTGATGATGTTGATGCATGTATAAATGATGTATGGATGATGTATGAACGATATATGATATGACCATGTTTGAATAATGTATGACATGACCATGTTTGAATGATTACTACTGCAAAATATATATGCATTGCTGTGAAACAGAACTGTGCAGGTGGAAAGAAAGCTGTGAAACAGCAAAAAAAAACTGTGCAGTTGCTATGCTGAGGGCCTTGCCGTCGGCGTAGCACCCTGCTATGTGCCATTTGGTCACTGCTACGCCGAGCGTATGCGTAGCCGATACGTCGAGGGCCTCAGCCGTCGGCCTAGCGTCGACCTGGGGAGGCCCAGGCGCTGGACGCGTGTCCCTCATACGCCGAGGGCGTTGCCGTCGGCGTACTCCTAGCCCTATGCCGAGGGGCGCGGCCGTCGGCGTATCCCCTCTCCTGGGAAGGCCCAGCGCCAGCCACGTGGCACACCTACGCCGAGGGCACGCCGTCGGCGTACGTACCGCGCGGTTAGCCGGCCGTGTAACGGCGAGGACGTCTTTCGCCGACGGCTAATACGCCAAAGGACCCGCCACGGTCGTCTCCGCCTAGGGGGCTACGCCGACGGCAGTCCTCGGCGTAGCGTATGCCGACGACGAAACGGGCTACGTCGAGAGCTTTTTGCCGTGGCCCCAGCTAGCCTAATGTAGTTAGTTGGCTGATTTGGATCCTTGGAGAGGAGTCGTACGTGACACATCTAACAGTTAGATCATACCCGAACATCGATCATAAATTCAGAATGTACACCTAGGATTCTCACCAAACGCACCTCGCCGCGACTCCTATAAATCCCACCGCCGTTCCATGGAGTAGTTGCACTGCACTGCCCACACAACGCACTGCACCGAAACTACGCAGCGCAGCCACCCTTCCATAGAGATCGATCGATGGCCGTCGTCGAGGTCGTGACGTCCGAGCTGGTCGCGCCGAGCGAGCCCACCCCGCGGCGCCCCGTCTGGCTCTCCAACCTCGAGGTCGGCGCCAGGAACGGTTACTCCTCGACGGTCTACTTCTTCCGCCGTGCCCCGGGGGACGACCGCCCGGAGCCCTTCTTCTCGGTCGGAGTCCTCAGGGCGGCGCTGGCCAGGGCGCTGGTCCCGTTCCATCCCTTCCCGGACGCCTCCGCGCGGGCCGCGATGGCCGGGCAGAGATCGACTGCAACGCCGAGGGCGCGCTCTTCGTCGTCGCGCGGTCCGACGCTCAGCTCGATGACTTCGATGGTTTCGCGCCGTCCAAGGCCATGCGCAACATGTTCGTGCCGCCGTATGACCACGCCGGCGCCGACGCCCCGCTGCTCATGCTCCAGGTTTTGATGCGTGGATCGTCTCTTTTCATTTTGGGGGGCGAACTGGTTCTTTCCCGTACGTACGTGCATGGGAATTGGCCTAGTAGTGTGTTAGTCCAACCAACCAACGAAACATGATTTAATAATAAGCTAGAAAAAGAATGGAATGAGCATCTATTTCTTTGATGTGACAAACATGGTCAAGGTCAAGCGCACCAACCACAACACTGGCTGTGCTTAGAACGCGTGACGTGTCTGTCAGCCTGCGGCTGCAGTCAACTACAAACATGAACGAATCTGCACATAAATAAGCCCCTCGCATTCATACGGAGTACTTCAGATTACTAGTACTCATCAAGGCACGTGTCGGCATATGCAGGTGACCTTCTTCCGGTGCGGCGGCGTGGCGCTGGGCACGGCCATGCACCACTTCGTCATTGACGGCCGAAGCGCCTTCCACTTCATCCAGACGTGGGCCAGCATCGCCCGCGGCGGCTCCACCACCAGCGTGGCGCCCCCGTCCCTTGACCGCACCCCTCTCCGCGCGCGCTCCCCGCCGACCGTCCTCTTCGACCACAGCCGCGAGTACCGCCTTTCCACACCCGCTCCGGCCGTCGCCGTCCCAAAGTCCTCCTCCTCCTCAGAGTACGCCAGCGCCATCCTCCGCGTGACGGGCGCGCAGGCGACCGCGCTCCGTGCGCGCTCTGGCGGCGCGTCCACGTTCCGCGCGCTGGTGTCCCACGTCTGGCGGTGCGCGTGCTCCGCGCGCGCCCTGCCCCACGACGCCGAGTCCCGGCTCTACACCATGGTCGACATGCGCGCGCGCCTCGTCCCACCGCTCCCGGACGCCTACTTCGGCAACGCGGTGGTGCGCACGTCGGCGTCCGCCAGGGTCGGCGACCTGCTCTCCGCCGCCGACGGGCTCGGCTTCGGCGCGCGGAGGCTCAGGGCAGCGACCGCGCACGGCGACGGGTACGCGAGGTCAGTGGTGGATCACCTGGAGACGGCGGACCTGGCGGCGAGGGGCGGCGGGCTGCCGGGGACGGACCTGCGGGTGATCAGCTGGATGGGGATGCCGTCGCACGACGCGGACTTCGGGTGGGGCGAGCCGGTGGTCCTGGCGCCGGCCCTCATGTACTACGCCGGGTTCGTGTACCTGCTGAGCTTCCCGGGCAAGGCCGGCGACGTCGCGGTGGCCGTGGCGCTGGAGCCGGAATGCATGGCGCGGTTCAAGCAGCTCTTCTTCGAGGAGATGGCAGCCGCGATGGAGTGATCGACCCTCTTGTTAATCGTCATGGTTGAGAGGACACCATGCATTAATACTTGCACATCGATACGTGTAGTGTGTGCCTTTCGAGTTTCGATGCTTATGTTTCTGCTGTGTTGTAACGGAAGCTACCGAGTCCTTTCAGATTTCAATATACATATAAGTAAGTTGAATGTAAAAAGGATGCTTATGTTTCAATTGTAAAGGAGAATTGTATCCCCCTTTCAAAATATAAGATGTACTCTCTCCATTCTAAAAAGGATGTTGCAAATTTATCTAAATTTAAATAAATCTATATACTAAATAGTGTCTAGATATATTCAAATTTAGATAAATCCGAGACATCTTTTTTAGGATGGAGGGAGTATTAGTTTTGTGAAGCAAATTTATTTAGACTTTTTTTAGTATATAGGTTCACTCAGATTTAAAATAAATTTACATACTAAAGTAAATCTAAATACATTTTGTTTATAAACCTAAAACATTTTATATTTTAGAACAGATAGAGTATAAGAGTGTATCCTTTCAATTGAAGCAGATTTAGCAGTGCAGTTATACACCTTCCGATCCAAATTATTTAACTTAGATTTGTTTAGATTTGATTGTATCTATATATGATTTAAAATTAGATTCATCCCTTATAATTTTGATCAACTAATTTGGATTCGAGAAAATACTTCCTCTGATCCATATTAGTTGACTCAAATTTGTCTAGATTTGGATAAATCTAGACACTATTTAGTATATAGGTTCATTTAAATTTTGATAAATCCAAATCAAGTAATATGGGTCGGAGGGAGTAGTAAAATTGTTGAAGTAGTAAAATGTATGTTGAACAACAAAAACAAATAAGGACGTGTTCGGCAATGGCCCAGCTCCCAGCTTCTTCCAATTCCAGCCCGGAGCTGCACCGAACACACCAGCTCCATGTAGCTAGATCCGTGAAGCGGACCAAGTTTGCTGTGTAAATCGCGGAGCGACCCTTTTGCAAATTCCCGGAACAGCAAATCGTGGAGCAGCAGTAAATTACAACAATCTGCCACAGCCAAGTAAAAAAATGGTTTGACCCCGTCGTTCTTTCGTCCCACCTTCCCTCCTCGCCTCTCCTCCTCGCTGTATTCCCATCCAATCGGCAATACGCCACCCCGACCTCCTCATACAGCCTGAGTCGCTCCCCCGCCTGCAACCAGCTCGAGCTCACTAGCACGCCTCAGTCAGATCGATGGGCGCTGCTCGAGTGAACACTAGCTAGGGAGTTGGCCCCCGCCTGCAATCAGCTCGATCTCGCAGGGAGTTGGCCGCCTGTACTCGAAATCATCCCCTTCCACGACCCAATGCCGCCTCCATCCACTTCCCTGTCCACAGCTCCAACCTGATCCCGGCCTAATCCATGCGCACGAACCGAGCTCGCGGACAGAGGGGTGGCAGCTCTGCTCGTCGCTCTCCCTCCTCCGGGATGCTCCCTCCTCTCCCCTCGCGTCCGTTCCCACTCTCTTGGCGTTGGAGGCTGCCACTGTAAGGGCAGGGGGATTTTGTGCTTGGGGAATTGATTACGGGATATGGGGAAGACGACCAATAAATAAATAATAATAAAAACAGTAGAGCTGCACTTTTTAGGCTCGATTTCATCACTTCTGACTGTGCCCAGAAGCAGTCCGGCCCAGCAGAAACTAGCTTTAGGCCCAGACAAACGGTGGAGCGCCGCCGAACGTTTCTCGCTCCAGTAGCGACGCTGGAGTCGTGATCAAGAAGCAGGATCGATGGATTTAGCGAAGTTGGACCGTTACCGAACACACCCTAAGTCTACTGGCTCGTGTCTATCAGCTCTCTGTCTAAAAAAAAAAGAAAAAAAAAGGCTCGAGTCTATCAGAATCGACGAGGCTTCCTTCCCCTCGACGCCTCCGTCCCCCAACCAAAACTTCCCTCCAAATCAAACGGAACCCTAGCTAAACCTCACGCGGTTTGCGGTTGCAATGGAGTACACGACCCGTGGCTGGTCAGCCGCCGCGGTCGACGACGTCGGCAACGGCCGCCGCTTCCCCGATCCTCCGCCGCCGCATGGTAACCAGGCTAACACCCCCTGCCCACTCTCATCTGGATTTACCAAATCTTCCGGTTTTGTTTCCGTTGTTCTTCTCTCCAAGCGTTTCCTTCCAAGGGAAAACTAGACGGCGAGAGTTAACGTTTGTTCCGTTGAGATTCGTCCCCGCCTGTACAATGTTAGTTCATTTTTCTAACGAATTTGGTATCTGTTCAAATTTGCAAAATAAAATTGGGAGTCGCGTGAGGTTTTCTTTGGTACAGTGGCCAAATCGAAGAGATACAGATTGTCATTTACGGATTTATTTCTGTCGAGAAGATGCAAAAGCTTTGAAATTAACTGCGTCCGCCAACAGTGGCGCCTGAAGCTCTAGCCTGCAATCCTGCATCCGCCTGGATCTTGTTCATTTTCGAGATTAAATGTACCAATTTTTGGATCATATATTTAAGGGTGCAAATCATCTAAAATTTAGCTTGTGAAATCCTCAAATTTCCTCATTTCCAATGTTCATGGGACGAAATTTTCTTAAACAATTTCAGATTATTTTGATACGTTATTTTTGTCGGAAAAAAATTGATAGTTGACATTGTTTTCTGGCGATTGGCAACGTGAAGGCAGAGACACTTTCTCGGCATCGGCAGACATGGCGGCACTGGTGTTCAGGAGGGAGCAGCTGCTGCAGGAGCTCCACAGGGAGCGCATCCGCCATGATATGATCTTGTGCGAACTTGCCGAGACAGAACGTGTCATGACCGCGTGCTTAGCGGGGCGGGGCGCTTCGTGTGGCAGGCCATTGATGACTCCATGGGAAGAGGCAATGTATCGCACAGCGCGGTCAAGCGATGAAACTTCTTGGTGGTGCAGGAGCCCCTCGAGTCCAGCGATAGCTCCTGTTTACCCACGTGTTGAAAGGTCGCCGTCACCGGTGCTGCAGCCGCGACCAGTCAATAATGCCGAGAAGCAAGAACGCGGCAGCTCATCTAGGCCAGTTGCTGTCGAGCATTGCCCGTCACTGAGAAAGCAGCTTGCTGGGGAAGAGGCTTTGGTACCAGCAGCTACTAATGTCGTTGCCAAACCAGCACAGCCGGTATTATTGAGCAAAGAGGTGACACTGGAGTGCCGAGGTGTTGTTGATCATGTACACGAAGCAGGACTGAAGGACAGGCATCTCGTGCAGCTGATGCAGGGCGGGATTCAGAAAAGTGAACAGCTAAAGCGTCCAGCCGTTGATCAGGAACATCAAGTAGAAGCAGAGGACATGCATGCCGTGCAGCTGATGGACTGTGAAGTTCAGAGAAGTGAACAGCCAACGCATGCAGCCGTTGGTCACGAATACAGAGCAAAGGCTAATAAGGATAGCCAGAGGAGTGAACAGCTACAGCGTGCAGCAATTGGTCAGGAACACGAAGTAGACACGAATGTCAGACGTGAGGTGCAGGTGACGGCGAGCAAATTTGAACAGGTAAAGCACGGACTTGTTGATCAGGAACACGAAGCAGAGGTGAAGAGTCATGACGTACAGCTTATGGAGAGTGAAATCCACAGAAGCGAAGAGCCAAAGTGTGAAGCCTTTGGTCAGAAACATGAAGCAGAAGAGAAGGACAGGCATGCTGTGCAGCTAGCAAAGATCAGTGAAGATCCAAATCCTGCAGAGCCCACTATCAAAGATGAATGGAGACAATTGCCTCATCAATATGCGCTGATTGGCAAGGACAAATCCTCACCTAATGATCAGAAGAGACTAGTGTTCAACGAGGTGAGTGGATTCACCTTTTAATTTGTCCTTGTTCCTGCTTCCATTTGCTGTTGGAATGTTTCCAATAATTTAAGCTGTGGCTGATTGCAATTGTTCTCTTCAGCAATATTTTTGGCGATCAACGCGTTAATTAGATAAGAACCTTGTATAAAACTCCCTAAATACTTTTCTCTCTGTCTTAATCAAATTAACGCACGATCCTTGCGGTCACTTTGAATAAAATGTGCTAATCAGTATATATGCTAGCTATATAGAAGATGTGAAACAGAAGTTGTACCAACTTAGTTTACTGATAAATGGTTCAGTTATATTAGTTAGGCAAGTTTTCTAGCTGTGCAGCTTGCCAATATAGTTCCATTTGTAGAACTTGATAGGTAGTCTATAGTACCAGAGTTTACCTACCCTCCTTATTCACTAGTCCTTTACTTATTTTTTGAATGGTCCTAGTCCTTACTCTACTGCTGCTAATTTTTTCTCTATGGAACAGCCTAATACCCAAATAATGCCCAGTGGGGTGACAGGGAGACAGATTTTTGGACCGACTGTGGAAACTCCACCGCCAAAGAGGCACAAACCACGTGAAGAATGGAGTTGCACCCAGTGCCAAGTGAGCCTGAGCTGTGAAGAAGACTTGAAGCAACACCAAGCAGGCGAACTACACCGGTTGGCCCTTGTACTGTTTCAACCAAGGCAGGAACCCTCGGAGCTAACCGCAAAACCTACACCTGAATCTTCTTATCGTGCGCCCCAGTTTCTTAGAAGGTTGGTGCGCCCAGTCTTGGAGAAGAGTGAAGCGCCGAAGGAAAAACCGGCCTCTCGACTCGACATGCGCAACCATCCTAAGCACACGAGTCACCATGAGAACTCGCAGACCCTGCACACAGGAAAAGGGTGGAACCATTTGAGGGACAGGAGTTACCAGGAGAGCACACACGCCTTGCATACAGAAGAAGGCGGCGGTAAGGAGGGGAGCAAGTGGGCCGCTGACCGCACGGGTACTGAGGATCAGAGGAAGAAGTTCGTGACCAAGAGAAGGTTGCCCTTCTGCGATCTCTGCAAAGTGCAGTGCAACAGCGAGAAGATGATGGAATCGCATCTCCGCGGGAAGAAACACCAGGAGAGCACGCATGCCTTGCACACAGAAGAAGGCGGCGGCAAGGAGGGGATCAAGTGCGCCGCTGCTGACCGCACGGGTACTGAAGGCTGGAGGAGGTTCGTGACCAACAGAAGGTTTCCCTTCTGCGAGCTCTGCAAAGTGCAGTGCGACAGTGAGAAGACGTTGGAGTCGCATCTCGGCGGGAAGAAACACCTGGAGAAACTTGAGGCACACCACACAGAGATGCAGTTGCGTCTCGTAGTGGCTGGTCGTGGCGAAGTCCCCTGCTAGCTCCATGTAAAGGGCTGGTCTATGATTTCGCATGCTGGAGATTGCATTGGAGTGTCTTTTTGTCAACAAGTAAAGTCTCTGGCTATGTGTATGTCTTTGGTCTATGTCCCTATCCCTAGGTGTCAAAATGTTCCATCTGAGTGTACAAACTAAACTACTGCAATGTTTTCAGTAGAAGTTTTTCTAGATTTTTAGTTAAAAACAAGAAAGGAGTATTTTCTTTTTAGAAGGTTCAAGGCGAAGATTGTAGCAAAGGGTTTTACTAAGAGTGAAGTTGTTGATTTCAATCATACATTTTCTCTTGTGTCTAAGAAAGACTTGCTGAGAATTGTCATGGCACTAGTCGCGATTATGATTTAGAATTATATGTGTTAGAACTGCGTTTCTTAATGGTAACTTGCATGAGAATGTGTGTATGGCTCAACTGAAAGGTTTTGTTGTAGAAAGCAAGGAACACATAGAATGCAGACTTAAGAAATCTAGTTATGGATTAGAACAAGTGTCCATGCAGTGGTATCTCAAAATTGATGGAACAATAAGAAAAGTTGGCTTTAAGGAAAATGAGGTGGAAAATTGCACGTCAAAGGAGGCACGTTTATAATATTGGTAACTAATCGACAATATTTGACTGAAAAAATATTAATTATGTGTAAAATTATAAACGTTGACTTGTTATTACTCTCTCCGTTTATAAATAACTGACTTGAGTTCGTCATGTATCTCTATACTAAAATATGTATAGATACATTTAAATTTAAATAAAGCTAAATCAGTTATTTTTGAACGAAAGGAGTATTTCTTTTGTAACTACTCCCTTCATCTTAAAATATAAGATGTTTTAGGTTTGTAAAGTAAATGTACTCCCTCTGTCCACAAAGAAGTGTACGTTTAGGTTCAAAATTTATCCATAAAAGAGTGTACTTCTACCCTTCCAATGTATTTTAAAATAGAAAAAATTGCTTCACAAAAATCAAACCGATAACATTTAGCAAATGGTCTCTTCATTTTATACATGCACTTACCTCATTGGAGGTGGAAGAATTAAAGATGAGAGAGAACATGACTAACACATTTCCAATGCACTTTCTACTTCATCCTATAATTTATTTTAAAATTTCTAAACGTCCACTTATTTATGGACGGAGGGAGTATCTAATATGTAGGTTCACTTAGGTTTAGAGTAAATCTAGACACTAAAAAAAGTCTAGATATATTATTTTTATAAATCTAAAATATTTTATATTTTAAAACGAAGAAAGTAATTGATATCAAAGTAAATCTAAAATTGCATGATCAATATTCCTCGCGAAAAGATCAAAAGTGGAGTACATGCAAGAACTGCCTGCCTGGTGTACTCCGAATTTGAGCGTAACGGGCCGGGAGTACAGGTGGCATGCACCGGGCGGGTCCAATCCACCGGGGGCAGTTGCAACTTGCAATTAATCTCGGCAACGAACCCACGCTCACGCTCGAGTCTATCGGTCGGTCCCTCCCATGAGTCTCCTTCCCCTGTACGCCTCTTCCCAAGACGGCGAAACCAAAACTTCCCTCCAATTCAACTGAAACCCTAACTAAACCTCACCCCCGTCTGCCGTCGCAATGGAGTTCGCCGCCCGTGGCCGATCAACCGCCGCGGTTGACGGCGCCGGCGCCGGCGACGGACGCCGCTTCTCCGACCCTCAGCCGCCGCACGGTAACGAACCCCCCTGCCCCCTGCCCCTGCTTTCATTGGGTTTACCAAATCTTCCTTTCGTACGGATGTTCTGAAAGCGTTTCTTTCAGAGAAGAAAACAAGTCTACTTGGCGATTTGTTTGACGAGATTGTTATTTTCTTCTGTTCTGAATCGTCCCGCCTGCACATTGTCAGTTCATTTTTTTCAGAGATTTTGCTAGTTGTTCAAATTTGCAAGAGACATTGGGGATTTATGTGAGATTTTGTTCTGGTAGAGTGACCAAATCTAAAACAATCAATTTCTGACCATTTTTCTTGAGAAAATGTATAAGTAGTGTGACCCGAATTCATGGAGAAACAAAAACAGTAGTATTTGCTACTGTCGCACCCCTTAGTACTAGCACTGCCGGCAGTGGCGCCTGAAGCCCGGTCATCCCTGCTCTAGCTTGCAATCCTGCACCCGCCTGGATTGTGTTCAGTTTTCGGATTCAAGGTGGCAATTATTGGATCCTATCCCAACAAAAGAATCATTAATCCTACATTTAAGAGTGAAAATCCTCTAAAAGAATAGCTCGGGCAATCCTAAAGTTCTTAATTCCAGTGACCATTGGATGATGTTCTGATCATAAAAATTTCTGATTATTTTGATGTTGCAACATATATCATGCGCTGTTTCTCGAAAAAAGATGATGTGAGGTTAGTGGAATGCTTTGACCTTTGTAATACTTATCCTTTCGACAATTCTCTTGCCATTGGCAATGGGAAGGCAGAGACGCTCACTCGGTAGCAGCAGACATGGCAGCGCTGGGGTTCAGGAGGGAGGAGCTGCTGCGGGAGTTCCACAGGGAGCGCATCCGCCTGGATATGATCTTGTGTGATCTTGCCGAGACAGAGCGTGCCATGACTGCGTGCTTAGCAATGCCTGCAGCGGGGTGGGGCGCTTGCTGCGCCAGGCCTTCGATGCATCAATGCGGAGAAACCCTGTACCGAGCTTCCTGGTCAAGCGAGGAAACTTCTTGGTGGCGTAGGAACCCCTCGGAGCCAGTGACACCTCCTGTATACCCGTACATTGAACGGTCACCGTCACCAGTGCTGCAGCAACAGCCAGTTGATGCTGAGCAGCAAGAACGTGGAAGCTCATCTAGGGCACTGGCAGTAGCTCCTTCAGCGTGTCCTGATGCCGAACAATGCTGGTCACTGAGCAAGGAGTCTGCGGTAGAAGCCTTGGTACAAGCTGCAATCAATGCTGTCAACCCGATGGAGCCGGCATTGTTGAGTGAGGAGGTAGCGCTAGAGAGCCGAGACTCTGTTAATCAGGAACTCGGACATGAATTGATGGAAAGCCATGGGGTGCAGCTAACGGAGAGTGGAATCCAGAGAAGTGAAGAGCCAAAGTTTTCAGCCAATGGTGAGAAACGTGAAGCAGAAACAAAGAACAGCCATGCCATGCAGCTCATGGAGAGTGAGCTACAGAGAGGTGAACATCCAATGCATGCATCCGTTGGTCAGGAAAGCGAAGCAGAAGTGAAGGATTGCCATCCCATGCAGCTGATGGAGTGTGAAGTCCAGAGGAGTGAACATATAAAACGTGCAGCCGTTGGTCAGGGACGCAGCACAAAAGCGGACACCAGCCTATCAGTGCAGGTGATGGAGAACAATTTCCAGAAAAGTGATCAGGTAAAGCGTGGATCTGCTGGTCAGGAAAAAAAAGCTGAGGTGAAGGACAGCCATGGAGTGCTGATGGAGAGTGAAATCCAGAGAATTGAACAGCCAAAGCTTGAAGCCTCTGGCCAGGACCATGAAGCAGAAGAGAAGGACAGATATGCCATGCAGCTTTTGGAGAGTGGAATACAGGGAAGTAAACAGTCAAAGCCCGCACAGCCAACAATCAATGGTTGTATCGATGAACTGAGGGAATTACCTCGTCAATATGCGCTGGCCGTCAAGGAGAAATCCCCGCCTAAGGAGCAGAAGAGACTAGTGGCCAACAAGGTGAGTATCTTCACCTTTTAATTGTCCTGGTTTCTGCTTCTGTTTGTTCTTGGAATTTTCCCCACAGGTTGTGGCTGATAAAAAAAGATTGATACCAACTTATAGCTTACTAATCATGCGTCAATAAAAATCTTCTTAGTTTACTAATAAAGCGTTTAGTTATATTAGATAGGCAAGTCCTTTAGGTGTGCAACTTAACATTTTTTGGCATCTTTTTCTCCTAACTATATTTGTGAAACTTAGATAGGTATAGTATAGTTTACCCACCTTGTTCACTAGTTTTTACTTTACTAATGCTCTGTAGACTAAACAAACTTTCTGTAAACAGCCTAAAACCCAGATCACTCCCTCTGGGGTGAAAGAGAGATCGGTTCTGAGAATAAACAGGCAAAAGCCACTTGAAGAATCGAGTTGCATCATTGGCCAAGTGAACCTGACCTGTGAAGAACACTTAACGCAACACCAAGCAGGCGAGCTGCACGGGTCGAATCTCTCAGTGTTGCAATCAAGGCAGGGAGCTTCAGTGCTCACCGCAAAATCAACACCAGTGTCTTCTCATCGGCCACGTGTGCGTCCAATCAGCAATATTGACATGGAGAGTGAAATTCAGAGAAGTGAACAGCCAAAGTGTTCAGCCCTTGGTCAGGAACGTGCAGCAGAAGCGAAAAACAGTCATGCCGTGCAGCTGATGGAGAAGGAAATACAGAGAAGTGAACAGATAAGGTGTGAAGCTTTTGGTGAGGAACACAAAGCAGAAGAGAAGGACAGCCATGCCATGCAGCTGATGAAGGAGAGTGGAATCCAGAGCAGTGAACAGCCAAAGCCCGCAGAGCCCACCTTCAGAGGTGGTATCGATGAACCTCATGCACCGTCTCTCAAGGAGAAGTCGCCATCTAATGAGCAAAAGAGACTAGTGTTCAACGAGGTGAGCGGTTTCATCTTTTAATCTTTCCAGTTTTCAGCTTTCATTTTGCTCCTGGAGTGTTTCCCAACTTAAGTTGTGGCTGGTCACAGTTGTTCTCTTTAGTGATATTGTCGGTAATCAACATGGTAGTTAGTAAAAACAGTGTTACACTATATAAATACTTTTCTCTTAGTCTTGATCAAAATGACACACAATCCTTGTAGCCTCTTTGGATACTGTAGGTGCTAATCAACATATATATATATATATACTAAGTAAGAAATGTCGAACATAATGAATACCAACATTACTTACTAATCCCGTGCCAACAAAATTACTACCTTCGTTAATATGGAAATGAGGCAGTATTATTTATTAATAAAGTGTTCAGTTATATTAGTTAGGCAAGTTCCTTAGGTGTGCAATTTAACATTTTTTTTGCATCTTATTCTCCAAACTTCATTTGTGAAACTTAATACCAGAGTTTACCCACATTGTTCACTAGTTCTTACTTGACTAGTGCTCTGTAGTCTAAACAATCTTTGTATGGAACAGCCTAAAACCCAGATCACTCCCGGTGGGGTGAAAAGGAGACCAATTATGAGAATAAACAGGCAGAAACCACTTGACGAATCGAGCTGCAATCTTGGCCTTTTGAACCTGACCCGTGAAGAAGACTTAACGCAACACCAAGCAGGCGAACTGCACCGGCCAAATCTCGCAGTGTTGCAATCAAGGCAGGGAGCTGCAGGGCTCACCGCAAAATCAACACCCGAGTCTTCTCATCGTGCATGCAACGATTACATGGAGAGTGAAAGCCAGAGAAGTGAACAGCCAAAGTGTTCAGCCCTTGGTCAGGAACGCGAAGCAGAAGCGAAGAACAGCCATGCCGGGCAGCTGATGGAGAACAAAATGCAGAGAAGTGAACAGACAAAGCATGAAGCTTTAGGTGAGGAACGCAAAGCAGAAGAGAAGGACAACCATGCCAGGCAGCTGACGAAGGAGAGTATAATCCAGAGCAGTGAACAGCCAAAGCCTGCAGAGCCCACCTTCAGAGATGGTATTGATGAACACAGGCAATCACCTCATGCGTTGTCTGTCAAGGAAAAGTCCCCATCTAATGAGCATAACAGACTAGTGTTCAACGAGGTGAGTGGCTTCACCTTTAACTTGTCTTTGTTATTTGCTTCCATTTGCTCTCGAAATGTTGGCAATATTTCAGTTCTGGCTGATTGCAATTGTTCTCTTCAGCAACAATCAATGTGATAAGTAGTACATAAGTTCCTTTCTCACATTGCATAAATAATTGTGTCTCGGTCGACTCACATTCCTTGCATTCACCTTGAATACAATGTGCTAATTAACATATATGTTAGCTATATACAGGAGATGTGAAATAGCAGTAGTACCAACTTAGCTTACATATCCCGTTTCACCAAAAACTGAGTTTATTAATGAAGGATTCAGCTATTAGTTAAGCAAGTTTTTTTTCCGTGCGCAGCTTACTGATTTTGTTTTCCTTTGTAAAACCCAAGTTTTTCACTAGTCCTTACTTTACTAATGCTCTCTTGTCCAAACAAACTTTTTATGGAACAGACTAAAACCCAAATCACTCCCTCTGGGGTCAAGAGACCGATTGTGGGACCGATTGTGACAACTCCACCACCAAAGAGGCACAAGCCACTTGGTGAATGGGGTTGCAACCTCTGCCAAGTGAACCTGACCTCTGAAGAAGACCTAACGCAACACAAAGCAGGCGAGCTACACCGGTCGAACCTCGCAACATTGCGAGCAAAGCAGGAAGCCTCTGGGTTTGACCTGCGGAACCATCTCAGGGGCAGGAGTCACCAGGAGAGCACGCGGACCCAGCGCACAGAAGAAGGTGGCAATGGGGCAGATAATTGTGCCACTGATCGCTCGGGTACTGAAGACCCAAGGAAGAAGTTTCTGAACAAGAGACGGTTTCCGTTCTGTAAGCTCTGCAAAGTGGAGTGCACCAGTCAGAAGGTGATGGAGTCGCATCTCAGAGGGAAGAAACACCGGGAGAATGTTCAGGCACGCCATTGACCTGGTTGTTGTTCATGGCCAAGTCGATGCTTCATGTACCATAGGTCGGTGCATGATTAACATGTTAACTTGTAAATAGTACTAGTGCACGGGGCATTGCGACCTCACCTGTTGGTGGTCGCTTTGGGGAAGAACTTCTGGCTACATGTTCACGTCCTTGGTCTGTCTCAGTAGTTGTAATACAAGAGATACCTTGTTTTGTAGTACTCGCTCCGTCCGGAAATAAGTGACTTGAAGATGTTCTTTTGCAACCCCACCTGCTCCATGATTTTAGCGAGCCCCTTGAACACTCATTTGTGTCTTTCTTTTTCTCAGACTCGCCTAGCTTTTTGTTTACTGGCCAAATCATAGACCAATAACTTTATTTGAAAACTTATCTCAGGTTTCAATTGAAACGCTGGCAATCAAGTGATTGTTTCCTCTCCAGAACATGCCTTCAGTCTGAACATATTTGATAGCTCAGTCTGTACACATTCTATGCTTGATCCGTTGCTGAATTTAGTTTTTGCTTCAGAAAGAGTGCTACTCGTCTGTATTTATTTCCACCTGCTCAGTCTGTATTTATTTCAACTTTATTTCAAGTTTGGCTTGGACGCAAGCGTCGTCCTCGCCGTTCAAACTCTCTCCGGCTCAGTTTCCTTTCCGCGTAATTAAGAAAACCGCCCAAGCTGCCGCCCAGTCATTGTGATCGAGCGCAAGTTCCCACGTTGCTGCAGTCTTGTGCGCACTCCTTTTTATCTCCCGCACCCCTTGCTCTCCTCAGAACCACCATCCCTGGTCTCCGGTTCCCTCCCGATGGAGTTCTCCCGCCGTGGCCCAGCCACCGGCGGTGCCGGTGCCGGTGCCGGCGCCGGCGACGAGCACCGCTTCCCCGACCCTCCGGCTCACGGTATGTGCCGAGACACTCCCAGCTTTCTTGGGTTCAGATGCTTTGCGATTGCCGTGAGTCCATGCCAAGAACTCGGTTCTGGTCTTCGTCACAAGCATCATACTACTCCACCTTGGTAAACTTATATTAGTACTCACGCGGGTGCACGGCAGTAGAGTTGGGATCCGTTTTCATTCCAAAGGAGATTCGGATCTGTTTGTTGGGGCAGAAGATGAAAGATCATTCCCCATAGTAGTAGCACCTTGCAAGTTCAAATCAGATGTAGAGTTCTTGTTCAAAATGAGTCATGTAACGAGCTGCACAATGCAATGCTTGGCGCAGGAGAGCGGGAGCCGATGCTGGTGGCGAGGGAAGCGCTGCTCTCGCAGCTCCACATGGCCCTCCTTCGCCAGGAGATCGTCAAAGCCGAGCTGGCCAAGATAGAGTGCGCCACCACCGGTGGCCACCAGACACAGACAACGCCCACGCCAATACGAGTGCCATGGCGTGTTGCGGATGGCGGACGACGGTCGAAGCCGTTTCCATTCATCGCCGAGCCGCCAATGGCTCGGCAGAATGCAGAGTTTGATGAACATAAGCTGCCGGACTCCAATCAGGTGAGTGCATTTTGCTCTCTTTCCATGTGTCATCTGTTTTTTTTTTGACGCTTTAGAATACTGTTCAGAGTTGTGTATCTCAAACTGAAATCAAACTCCCTGTGTGACAAAAACCTCGGATATTTTGATTCCCAAATTCAAAATGCACAAACCTGCGTTTGGTAGGATGCGCTGCTCTCGCAGCTCCACATGGCCCGCCTTCGCCAGGGGACCATCCAAGCCGAGGTGGCCCAGATAGAGCGTGCCATGGCCCTGCACACCGCCACTGGTGGTGGCCACCAGGAACAGACAGCGCAGATGCCATTGCCATGGCACGGCGTGGCCACCGTGGATGCCGGAAGGTCAAAGGCAGGGCCTTTCAGCGCCGAGCAGCCCGTGGCTCAACAACATGCAGAGTTTGATGAGCATAAGCTTCTGGACTCCAATAAGGTAAGTGCAGCTTGTGCATTTCTGTTCTCTTTCCATGGGTTATCTGTTTTGCTTTGACATTTTAGAATACTGTTCAGAGTTATGAATCTCCAAACTGAAATCATAGACCTCTTTAACTTGTGATCACATATTAACATTCATAATGCCTGGGTCTGGAAGGATTTGTATACGCAAGTAGTATGCAAGATTCTGTCAAAAAAAAAAAGTAGTATGCAAGATACTAGTAGGAGCCTAGGAGATTTTTATATGCAAGTACTATGTGATATACCAGTAGGTGCATGATTATTGTCCATGTTTTTCAGTTATTTACTACTTGTCCGATCAAATTTCATATAACTTGGTTCTGGCAAGATATTTTGCACTGTTTTTACAAGTCAACTTGCTGATGCCCTGATAAAACTGCATCATACTCGGTAGCAAGTTTGCTCTGCTTGTTTTCAATAGTTCACATATTCATAGTCTACTCAAAATATCAAACAGGTTGTTCCGCCGAGTAAGGCGTCACCTGTGGAGAAGTGGGAACTAACAGGAATAACGATACCAGTTACGAAGCTGAAATCGCCCATGAAATGGAATGACGCCATCTGCCAGGTGCAAGCAACCAGTGAGCAGAACCTACAGCAGCATTATGATGGGCAGAAGCATTTGTCAAATGTAGCAACACTGCACCCAACAACTAAGGCAAGTGACAAGAAGGCGGAATCGGCAGCAGAACATTCAGTTGGTACAGAGCAGAAGAAAACATCCTCAGTAAAATGGAGTTTCAGTACATACCAGGCCAATGGTACATCCCAATCGACCTTGGAGGCACACCTCAAAGGAAAAAGACACCAGCAGAACATGCCAGCCACCTGTGTAGATGGCGATATTGATGGCATAGCGAAGAATGTTGCCGTGCAGGAAGCAAAATCACATGGCATCGACGTGCTAAGGAATTCAGAGAAGCCGTGGCCCTTCATCGCCGAGCAGCCCGTGGCTCGAGAGTTTGATGAGCATAAGCTTCCGGACTCCAATAAGGTGAGTGCAGCCTGTGCATTTTTTCTCTTTCCATGTGTCATCTTATTTCTTTTGACATCTTTGAATACTGTTCAGACTTATGAATCTCCAAACTAAAATCAAACTCCTTTTTAGACAACAATCTTTAATATTGTGATCACAACTACTGCTCTGATCAAGCTTAATATAAGTTGATTCTGGCAATTCACTCTGCCCTGTTTTGCAGATAAGAACTTGCTAATGACTTACTAATAAAACAACATCAATCACCTTAGCAAGTTTTGCTCTCCTTGTTTTCGTAAGTTCACTACTAATTGTCTTGTCAAAATATGAAACAGGCTGTTCCAACTAATAAGGCGTCGCCTGTGGAGAAGTGGGAACTAACGGGAATAACAATACCGGTTAAGGAGCTGAAACCACCCATTAAATGGAATTGCACTGTCTGCCAAGTGCAAGCAACCAGTGAGCAGAACTTGCAGCAGCATTATGCTGGGCAGAAGCATTTGTCAAATGTAGAAACACTGGACCCAACAACTAAAGTAAGTGATCATAAGGTGAAATTGGCAGCAGACCATTCTGTTGGTGCAGAGCAGAAGAAAACATCCTCAATAAAATGGAGTTGCAGTACATGCCAGGCAATTGGTACATCCCAGTTGACCTTGGAGGCACACCTCAAAGGCAAAAGACACCAGCAGAACATCGCTGCCACATGTGTAGAAGGCGATATGGATGGCATGCCGAAGAACGTCGCTGCACAGGAAGAAAAATCACATGGAATAAATGTGCCGAAGAATTCAGAGAAGCCGTTCATTGCCGAGCAGCCCATGGCTCAACAATTTGATGAGCATACGCTTACGGATGCCGATAAGGTGAGTGCACTACTGCATCCTGTGCATCTTGTTTTGTCATCTTTTTTTTCTTGACATCTCAGAATTCTGTTCATAAAAATGAATCTACAAACCGAAATCAAACTCCTTGTCAGACAGCGACCTCTGAACTTGTGATCATAAATTAACTTTAACAATGCCTCGGTCTGGTAGGATTTGTATATATTTAACGAATGTACGATACTAGAAGGAGCAAGTTTACTGCCCATGTTTTTCATTCTATTACTACTGGTCAAACTTCATATAATTTGGTAATAAAAATGCATGTACCGCATCGATTACCTTACAGGTCAACTAGCTAATGGCTTGGTAATAAAAATGCATCGATTACCTTAGATAGTTTTGCTCTCCTTGTTTCATAAGTTCACTAGTACTAATTGTCTTGTGGAAATTTGAAACAGGCTGTTCCACCGAGTAAGGCGACTCCTGTGGAGAAGTGGGAACTAGCAGAAATAACGATATCGGTGAAGGAGCAGAAACCACCCATGAAATGGTATTGCACCGTCTGCCAGGTGCAAGCAACAAGTGAGCAGGACCTGCAGAAGCATTATGCTAGGCAGAAGCATTTGTCAAATGTAGCAACACTGGACCCAACAACTAAGGCAAGTGATCAGAAGGCGAAAACAACAGCAGCAGCAGCAGCAGCAGAGCCTTCTCTTAGTACAGAGGAAAAGAAAACATCCTCGATAAAATGGAGTTGCAGTACCTGCCAGGCCAATGGTACAACCCAGCTGACCTTGGAGGCGCACCTCAAAGGCAAAAGACACCAAAAGAACATCGCGGCGGCAACAAGCGCAGGAGGGAATAAGAATGGCATGCCGAAGAACTTCGTTGCACAGGAAGCAAAACCGCATGGCATCGACGTGTCGAAGCTACCGTCAGCGTGGAGCTGTAGCATCTGCGAAGTTACTTGTACCTGCCAGACAGACCTGGAGAACCACTTAAGGGGCACAAGACACCGAGAGAAGGTTCAGTCCTTGCTTGAACAAAGCAAGATCATGGCGAGGGATTCCGAGTCACGGAAGGCAATTTTGATTCCGGATTCAAGATGGATCTGCAGAATTTGCCATGCTCACTGCACCTCTGAATCGGACCTGGAGAACCATCTTGCGGGCACGGGACACCAGCTGAACACTCAGGACCTGGGACTGGGAGAGAGAAAAAATCCACCGCAAGTTGCCAAGAACCATGACCAACCATTCGCAAAATGGAACTGCACAGTGTGTGACGCCAAATGCAACTCTGAATCCCAGTTTGAGGCTCACTGTAGGAGCAGCCGGCACCAACAGAAGATACAGGCGATGATACTTGACAAAGGCAAGGTTGTGAAGGCGAGCAGCTCGAGGGTTGCAAAGAACCCAAGCTCGGAAATGGAGGAGAAGCAACCGGCAGTATATTTCTGCGAGGTCTGCAATGTGCTGTTTGAAAACAGCACGATGCTGGTACACCACCGTTTTGGGAAGAAGCACAGGGCGAAGCTCAGTACGTGCAAGGAATAAATCGTCTTAGTGGAGTGGACGTCGGCACATGTGGATTATCAGTTTTATTTGCTTGTTCAACCGCGCTGTTTTATTATGCTCTCTAGCCATCGAGCAGATGCCCCCAATATTGGTTTGTGGTGATCATGGCTATTAGTTGCTGGTTTTAACTTACTCACAACTTGATCTCTGGTCCAGGAGGTATAGTAGTCAATGTAATGTAATTCATGGATTTTTTGCTTGGCTAATGAATTTATTAAGAACAGATTATATCTTTCATTTAATTATGGTTATAGAACTGATAAGAACAGAACAACTGCTACACTTGGTTTAGTAGTATCTTCACTTTCTTAGAAATCATTTTTATGTGTGCAGTGCATTCCTTTTGCCATGCTTGAGTCGATTTCTGCATTCGTATTCATATGTAGTGCAGAAACTTGCTATAGGTGGGAATATGTTCTCCATTTGTTTATGAGAGAATGATCTCTGGTTTGTGATCCATGATTTTCTTGCGCTTATAAAAATTGGACTATCTGGATATTTAGTTGCTAGGTCTTAACTATTAAGAAGTTTATCTTGGGTTTATGATCCGTGGATTTTTCTGTTTTAAGACTTTATCTTGTTGTCGTACGCGTTCTTAATTGCTTAGAACAAGAACATGCTATTTGGTTAGATTGAAATGACTTTTATTCAGGTTGGAGGATTTCTTAATGTCTTTTACTCATTTTCCTTTCAATTTGACAAGAACAGTTATGCTGTAGAAATATTAGTAATTGTAGAATTTAGACGACTTGTCCAATTTTAGCACGAATCTGATTGGAAATTTTCTAGATAGGAACAACACTTGGTTTGCTTGGTCCATGGAGCAAATTCGTAGATGTACCACAGTGCAGAAATACGAGTTGGCAGATGTGTTGTCATGGCTATTTTAATCAATGCCGGGTCTCTGCGTGAAACCCTGTAGCCTCGCTTTGTATCTCACCACCTCATTGTTCTTATTCCGTTTCCGGAGGAAAACCCATTTGAATCCCACAGGAAAAACGTTGGGAGGTGTTGGTATTGCTTATGTGAATACCTTCCTTTTATTGAGCGAAGCAAGTTCTGTTTGTATTGCTTCCTTCCATTTAGGCCAGTTGGAGCGTTTCTCACACTCAACGATAGTCCTTGGATCATGATCATTGAGAAGGGTATCAGCAATTGTAGCAGAAAAATAAGTGTCGACAATCGTAGACTTACGGTTGAATGATTCTCCAGAGTCGATATAGTTGGTGGATATCTCATGCACCCTTGATAACTCTTCGTGATTTCCCAATATGCGTGAGTCAAGGTGTTCCGATGTTCCAGCCAGTGTGTGCAAGATGGAGCTGGGTTGTGGAGGTTGCCCTTCCACTGGGTGTATACTACCCATAAGGTGTTCGTCAACGTTGAGCTGACTTGCATTTACTGATTTGGAGGATTTCTCCTCTCTCTCCTTTGTTGCTTGCGAGAAGCAGGTTCCAGGCCAGAGGCCGTACTACTCCCCCTCTTTTTAGGATCAGAGAGTTGAGTGGTTTTTGTTGGTACATCCACTCTTTCGGGCGCATTTCTGGCTGGTTTCTAGGATTTAGTAACACGTTTTAGATCAGTAAATAAATCTGGCAGATTATTTGCAAGATGTTGCAAATTGATGATTTTCCGAACTTGGAGTTCGGTCTCTTGGGTACGTGGATCAGAGGTTGAAATGGCGATAGCATTCCAATCAATTTCCGGGCATTCTTTCTGGTACTTGAAATCTCCCCCTAATGCCAGAAAATGTTCCTCATCAAATATGCAATCAGCGTGACGGGCTGTGAATAGATCCCCAGTCAGGGGTTCTAGGTACTTAATAATCGACGGTGATTTGTATCCCACATAGATCCCTACTTTTCTATGTGGGCCCATGGATGTCCGCTGTGGTGGTGAGATCGGGATGTATGCAGCACATCCAAACTTACGTAGATGAAAAATGCTGGGAGGATTTCCACGTACCAATTGCAGAGGGGGAGTACTATGATATGCAGTAGGTCGCAACTAGATTAGGTCAGCAGCGTGTAAAACTGCATGACCCCAACACGAAGTTGGCAAGCTGCAATTCATTAACAAAGGTCTTGCAATGAGTTTTATCCTCTTTATTAGGGACTCAGCCAAACCATTTTGAGTGTGGACATATGGAACAGAGTGCTGAACTTCAATCCCCAAGGCCATGCAATAGTCATTGAAGGCACGTGAAGAGAATTCTGCAGCATTGTTCATGCGAATTGATTTAATTCGACTTTCTGGATAATGGGCCTGTAACTTAATTACTTCTCTCATTATCTTGGCAAATGCATGGTTTCGTGTGAAAAGAAGACACACATGTGACCATCGTGTAGATGCGTCAATCAAAACCATGAAATACCTGAATGGTCCAGATAATGGTTGGATAGGACCACAAATATCACCTTGAATTTGTTCAAGGAACTAAAGTGGTTCAACTTGTATTTTAAGGTGCGAAGGCCTCAAAATTAGCTTCTCTGTGGCACATGATGTACATACAAAGTCCAATGACTGAGGGAATTTGGACTCATGCAAATTATGACCAATAGAATTGCTAGTAATCTTCCGCATCATCCCGATGTCGGGATGGCCTAGGCGATCTTGCCAAGTTTGAAATGCGTCAACATTTCTGAAGATTACCTTGTAAGCAACATGTTCTATGGACTTGATGTACGTATAGTACAGTCCGGACGACACAGAAGGAATTTTTTCAAGTACTTGCTTGCCAATATCCGTTATCTTTTGTGAAGAGCAGATACTCTTCTTTGTTGTTTTCATGGGTTTCAATATGAAAACCATTCTTACGGATATCTCGACAACTGATTAAGGTACGTGACGAATCGGGATACAATAAGGCATCCTTAATTGTCACTTGTGTACCGTTTGGGAGGGTAAATATGACACGCCCAGTGCCAACAATTACTGTTTCGCGTCTAGCGATAGTCAAAATATTTCCATTCATCTTTTTTAGAGTCTGAAAATATTTCAACTCCCTCAGTATAGAGTTTGTGATAGCACTGTCCATAAGGCATATTTCCTCTTTCATCGTATTGTCCCCGTAGATAGTTATATATTAAAATGAAGAATTTTCAATAAGAAAACCTTATTTACATACATAGAATACAATCTTTATTATATCAAAGTGCTGATACAATATACATGATAACAATAATACTTATGTTCTTATTACTGATGGGTTTCGCGGCATATTAAATCAAAATTTTCTACGGATGCGAACAGAGGGAAAGCCAAGATCTAATCTAGGAGATGCAAACAACGAGAGAGATTGGATTAGATCTTCATACCCTTGAAGATTCGCACAGCGGAACGTTCGTCGGAACGTGGGTGATGTAGTCGTACTCGCTTCTCTTCCTCGCGATCCGATTCGATCTAGCACCACAAGTGGCGGTGCCTCCGTGAGATGCACACGTGCAGCACCTCGACGTCTCCTCCTTCCTTGGTCCAGCAAGTATGGTGGAGAGATGGGTTGGATCTACAACACGACGGCGTGGTGTATATGGTGGAGAATTTCTGCAGCAGGGCTTCGCCTACAAACAGTCGGGAGGGAGAGAGGAGGGCAGCAGGGCAGCTAGGGTTGGAGGGGAAGGTGTCAGGGGGTGGTGCGCCCCAGCCCTCTATATATAGAGGGGTGGGCGCAGCCCTAGCCCCTCCCCCAAGCCCAAACCGGCGGCCCCAAAGGAGGAGGAGTGGGGGGCAAGGAAACCCCCCCTTCTAGAAGCTCTATCTAGAGTTTAAACCCTCTTTGGCCGGCTGGGCCCTATGGGGCCGTGTGCCCCTGGCCCAATGCGGCCAGGGCACTCCCTCATAGGCCCATGCCCCCTCCCGGAAGGTGTGGCCACGTTGGTCCCCTTCCGGAAGGTTCTAGAAGCTTCCGGTACAATACCGATTAACCCGGAACAATTCCGAACTCCAAAAATTGCACTGCCTTATATGAATCTTATTCTCCGGACCACTCCGGAACCTCTCGTGATGTCCCGGATCCCATCCGAGACTTCGAACAAAAACTCATAAACCAATTATCCAATCTATCCTAGCGTCGAGACACGTTAAGTGTGTGACCCTGCGGGTTCGAGAATATGCAGACATGATCTTCTATCAATAATCAACAGCGGGGTCTGGAAACCCATATTGACTCCCACACATTCATCGATGATCATATCGGATGAACCACGATGCCAGGATTCAATCAATCCCATATATATATTCCCTTCGTCTCGCGATATTTTACTTGCCCGAGATTCGATCATCGGTACCGTCATACCTAGTTCAATCTCGTTCACAGCAAGTACTTTACTCGTTCCGTAATCCGATATCACTTTGTGATTAACTCCTTAACCACATGCTTGCAAGCGGTGTTGATATCGATTACCGAGTGGGCCCGAAGTATATCTCTCCGACTTGGGAGGGACAAATCCCATCTCGATACATACAACCCAACAGATACTTTCCGATCACCTGAGAGACACCTTTATGATCACCCTCTCATAGGATGACGTTTGATGACCTCAAAGCTTTCTTCCGATACCAGGGAGTTGCATTATCTCATGGTCTAAGGAATACAATATTTGACATAAGAAAAGCTTCGCAAAGACGAACACGATGACACGATCTAATTGCTTCGCTTAGTTTGGGTCTGTCCATCATATCATTCTTCCAATGATATGATCTCATTATCAATTGACAACTCATGTCTATGGTTAGGAAACCTTAACCATCATTGATCAATGAGCTAGTCCTTAGAGGCGTACTAGGGACACGGTGTTGTTCACAAACCACACAAGTATTAAAGTTTCCGCTTAATACAATTCTAGCATGGAATATAAACATTATCATGAACAAGAATTATAATAATAACATCTTTATTATTGCCTCTAGGGCATAATTCCAACAATTACAACATCACAAATGGACATAAAATATAGTGATCACTAAGGAGATAGTGGGACTAGTCGAAATCTCCAAACACGTTGTTTGAGGTTTACTCAATCATCATGTTCTCCGTGCTCATAGGGTCCTCGGGCTGCTGGAGAGTCATGGTGTTGCTAGGTCCAGGAGGAGCATCTTGCGAACAACCAGCTCCATTGGTGTCATCTGGATGAAGGTTGAAGTTGGCTTCAAACCTTTTGCCTTGAGGTGCCTTGCGTCCTTGGGATTGCTGGTAGAGGATTGCCAGATGCTTTGGGGTCTTGCACTTGTTAGTAGGATGCGTGTAGCATCCACACTTGTCACAAAGCCTAGTTTTGTCATACTTTGGCTTTGCGGTGCCATTCCCATGGTCCGAGTTTCGAGGCTTTCTGTTTCGGTTGCGCTTATGCTTACCCTTGAAGTTCGGTTGGTTACCGTTGAAGGCACCACCAAACTTTCTTCCGTTCGCAACTTTCATATGAACTTCTGACAAAGGTTGGGAACCAACGCGCTGAGAGCCATTCTTAGCAAGAAGCTCATCATGCTTTTCAGCCTGAAGTAGGATATGAATAAGGTCTGAATAGACCTGGTAGTCGCGATCGCGGTATTGCTGCTGGAGGAGCCTTTCAGATGGGAGCATAGTGGATAGAGTTTTTCTATCTTTTCCGCATCTGTAGGTTCCTTCTCGCAAAAGCGCAGCTTGAAACTTATCTTATGAACCTCATGATTGTAATTCCTGATGGACTTAAAGTCCTGGAATCGAAGATGAGTCCAATCATGAAGTGCTTCGGGCAGGACAACTGCCTTCTGCTTTTCATACCTCGTCTTGAGGGCCTGAAACAAAGTAAATAGAGATTCCTCCTCCAAATACTCAGACTTAAGATCCGAATGGATATGGTGCCTTATAATGTACAGGGCAACATATTTCTGCTCTTCTCTTAGCGGTGCGGCTCCAGCCGGAAGGGGGTCTTCCGTGTTCTGGATGGTAGGCACTATTCCACGGGACGCAAGAGCGATCTTGATGTCCATGGCCCATATAGGGTAGTTGTGGCCATTAAGCTCGAGTGAATCGAACTCTCTTCCAGCCATCGGTTACCTACATGGTAAACCAGAGAATATTAATCTACATTCGGTAAATTAAAATCCATCATGGTCATGTTGTAATGAACTATGCAAAATTTAATGATAAGTTCAAGAAATGGGCTTGAAAATCATTAGTGTGAACTTCAAATTGTTAAGTATGACACATTATAGATAATCTTCAAAAGAATATTCGGAGTCCGTCTCGCAGCACTAGAGAGTATAATCTGATGAAATCAGTAGATACTCATACTTCTAATGCCTTATGTCATGACTTAATAAAATGTTTGAGAGAGCACATTGTTAAGCAATCATAATGTCAAATGTGAAAAAATGTAGGCTTTAAACAATAGTGGTGATAATCTGCAGTGCAGTAGATCTAGCCACTACCTTGTGTTATCAAAACATCAATTTGAAGAAATCACTTTGAATTTTGCATACCAATTCGTGCTCGTATCGAGTCAAAATGAATTAATTAAGACGATGAATTGATCTATTTGCAAGAAATTAAAAATCTTAATTGCAAACGGTGAATGTAATAAATCTCAATACGTGCATACACGGAAATATATTTTATCACATATTTTCTGAAATACACATAGTGCTCGACAGTCTAGCAGTACTAAAAAAAATACTGCAGTTAAACTTAGTCTAATACTAAAATTAAAACTACTGTGAGTAGCCTAATATGCTAAACAGGAGAATAGATATGATAATTATCAGGAGCGCTGCAGCTCAATTGCACGTACATGGGCCACGTCTGGAACAGACGAGAGGATAAGGAGAGTTAGCTAAAAAATCGCATCTTCCCCAATCATCCTCGTACGAGCAGTCAACTCCTGTTCTCCAAGCACCACGAGCTCCTGTCGCCGTGTTGGGGGCATTCACCGGCAGCGAGCAGCGCTCCTACCGCCCTCTTCCTCGTCGGAGGATCTCCCAGGAAGCCACGTTCCCGGGGCGACGCCATTGGATGCGCCGTTTGCAAGTCCGAGCGAGGCCGGATTCCAGGTGCCTGCGCGGCGTCCGCGGCCACTCGACGTCGGGCTCAGCGGAAGGCCAAGGGACGTGAGGCGGCGGCGGACCTGTGCGCGCGGCGAAGGAGGCGGCGTGGCCACTATTGGAGACGTCCGGCACGGAGCACCAGCATCGGCGCGCGGCGAAGACCGAGGCGCCGCGGGGGCACTCGTAAGGTCCTCATGTCGTTGCCGAGGGTGTTCTGGCCATGCGCGGGGACTTCCTCGTCCTCAACGGCCGGCATCAGCAACGGGCGACGAAGCGGCAGCAGGGAAGATACAGCGGTAGGCGAGGCATCTTGAGTTCTCACCTTTTCCTGTTCTTACTCCGGTGATCGCCGGAGTTCGCTCTCGCTGAAAGCATGCTGATAACGTGTTTAAATCGAAAGTACAGAGAATGACTGGATTAAAATCCTTGTATTGATTGATGAAGATTACAGGTATATATAGGGGGATGAAACGATGTGATTAAGTCGGTTCCTCGGAGGCGACGCTCCGATGGAATAACCGCTTAATGACGATTCCCCTATTGAGGGAGTTACAACCAGGGATTAAACACCCATTTAATTAAGCAACTAATTAAATCCTAACATGATCCATGATTTTTTTGCGCTTATAAAAATTGGACTATCTGGATATTTAGTTGCTAGGTCTTAACTATTAAGAAGTTTATCTTGGGTTTGTGATCCGTGGATTTTCTGTTTTAAGACCTTATCTTGTTGTCATACGCGTTCTTAATTGCTTAGAACAAGAACATGCTATTTGGTTAGATTGAAATGACTTTTGTTCAGGTTGGAGGTTTTCTTAATATGTCTTTTACTCATTTTCCTTTCAATCTGACAAGAACAATTATGCTATAGAAATATTAGTACTTGTTGTATAATTTAGACGACTTGTCCAGTTTTAGCACGAATCTGATTGGAAATTTTCTAGATAGGAACAACACTTGGTTTGCTTGGTCCATGGAGCAAATTCGTAGATGACCACATTGCAGAAATACGAGTTGGCAGATGTGTTGTCATGGCTATTTTAATCTCCTTGAAATCATCTAGTCTTCTCTAAGCTTAACAGCCCTTCAGTTCTCATTGGCAGCTCTGAACCTTCATGCATGATGCCTTAGCGGTTGAAGGACTCTGAATTTGTAGTGACCAAAGAGGCATAATACATGATTTAGCATATGAAATCACTTTGTTGTGCACTTTACCCATTCAAACAAGTAACCAGATTACTCAAACACAAAGCAATCCGGTCTATTACATGCTTATAGAAGTATGTTCCTCATTACAATTCCTTGATCTTTTCTTATTTGACATCATGATCAATCCTCTGTTTTTATAAGCATGTAATAGACCGGGGTACACAATTCATCCGAACCCCTTCCAACTGCATCTATAACTAATAATCCACCTTCAAGTTATCATCCGAACCCCTTTAGTATTAAGTTGCAAGCAACGGATAATTGCATTAAGCAATGTGTGTAAAATAAACAATATAATTGTTTCATGAACAAAAGCTTGTTGTTTTCAACCTAGTAGCAACAACACATATACAATCTTAGAGATTTCTGTCACTTCCCCAGATTCAATAGAGGCATAAACCCACTATCAAGCATAAATACTCCGTCTTGGAGTCACTAGCATCTACTTGGCCAAGATAGCTACTAGAAACAGAGAGCATGCAAGATCTCAAACAACACATACATGATAGAATCAATAATCAATAAGACATGATACAATCAATAATCAACGGATCCCCGCAAACACAACATGCATGATTACAAATAGATGATCTTGATCATAAACGGAGATCACAAGATCTAAACATGATAGCATAAAGGAGGAAAACCAACCATCTAACTACTGTATGGATCCATAGTCCAAGGGTGAACTAATCACGCATCATACCGGAGGCTGGCATGGTGATGAAGAAGGCCTCCGGGATGATATCTCCCCTCCGGCGGCATGCCGGGAAGAGCTTCAGATCCCCCGATCTAGGGACGATGGTGGCGACGGCTACAGACTGTTTCGTGGAGATCTGATCGGGTCCTTAGGGTTTTGGCATCGGGGGGCTTTTATAGGCGAAGAGGCGAGGCAGGGGGGCGGCCAGGGGGCCCACACCCTGCCCAGGCGCGTCCTAGGGTGGGCCCGTGCCTGGGGGGTGCTGCCACCCTGTGGCGCCCCTCCGGTCGCCCTTTGGTCTCTGTGTTCTCCTCGGTGAAATATGGACTTTGGCTTTTGTCTCGTCCAATTCTGAGAATATTTCCTTACTAGCTTTTCTGAAACAAAAAACAAGCAACTGGCACTGCGGCATCTTATTAATAGGTTAGTCCCAGAAAATGTATAAAAATACCTCAAAGTGTAGACAAAGCATAGTAAAGTTGATACTAAACAAGCATGGAACATAAAAAATTATAGATACGTTTACAACGTATCAAGCATCCCCAAGCTTAACTCCTGCTCTTCCTCGAGTAGGTAAGTGATAAAAAGAATAATTTTTAAGGTGACATGCACCATCACAATCTAGATCAAACCATTTGCAAAGCATTGAAAGCTGGGATCAAAGTACTCTAAACATGAGCATAAAAGATGAAGTTCTAACAATAAGACATAGTAACTATGTTGCAACATGAAAGGATACAAACACAGATCATGAATAACAATGCACACAGAACTAAGAACGCCAACTGTGCTCTCTTAATTGGTGCAAAAGGATAGAAGGTGGAGACTCAATATAAAACTAGGAAGAAAGGACCTTCATAAAGGGAAGCAGTGATTTCAAGTTTTATAAAGAGCTTCCAAAAATTATGGTACTTGTTAGCTTTCAGCTCTCATTGCCTCTATCATAAGCATCTTGAAGTGATTAAGGTTAAAGTGAACAAAGTATGGAGTATATGCTTGACAAAGTATAAGTTGGCAATCTCATGTCCTTTGAGTACGAGGGCCGTTCCACATGCTACTCAACTTTAGTCACCAGTATGTTTTTGTCATATTAAGTATATGTGTATCATAGAGAACCGCCAACGGGGTACCCCTTGCCCCATGATACATGAGCTATCCCATATCAAAATGACAAGGCAACAGACAATGAGCATCTCAGTGATATTTTTATTTGCTATTTGCATAGGTTTTTATTGAGGATGCTTTACAGATTGCTCACTATGGTTATGCTGCAAGTTTCCACCATGATTAGGCATGGATTAGGCTAGCGGCTCAGGCGTTTCTCTAACACATATACATAACTCCATGGACTTATAAGCTCCCCTTTTATTTCACACCGCCAACATCCGCAAACAAAAGATCATGATATCAACTGGGTAGATATGTACAAGTGTTGAAAGCGTTCCCGGTGACAACACGATTCTGCTAATTCTCAACTTATAAGTGCAAGCATATACAACATAGATGACACAATGGTTTAAGTTTATTAGGGGCAAGAAAAATAAAGTGTGCCATCAAGTTTGTGAGAGCTTTAGTCACTAATTTTCACATAACAAGTTTAATTTGGAAGATAGATAAAACAAGAATATACTTGGAATGGTGTAACACGCCATGCATAGAAATTTATAGTGGACACTTTGGAATAACTTAGTTTCTTGGGAGTTGGATGCATGAGTAGAGCTTACTCAATACAATTGGAGGCTAGCAAAAGACTGAGAGTGACCAACTAAGAGATCAATAATATCCATAATCATGCAAAGCAAAAAAACATTATCAATCAAAGCATAAACTGGTACCACAAGTCAAAAACTAAATGATCATCCCCAGACGGAACCTTGGACCGTCCATCTCCCCGTCTACAGTAGAGAGAGACATTTGTGAGCTTCCCCATGAGATCCACCTTTCCGCCGCCGATTCGGCGGATTTGCCGCCCTCCGGCGGCCGCTCCGGCGGCGGGAGGGCGGGGAATCCCTGAATCCGCTATGTATATAGAGTAGGGTTTCGTAGGGTGCCGGCGAGCAACGCTGTGGAGGTGGCGGCGGCGCTGGTGAGGCTTTTGGGGGCGGCGGACCCTTCCTCGACTGGTGGCGCTCTGTTGGAGCCTCGTCGTCGATCTGCTACTCTAGGCGTGCTCATGGCTCTTCGGACGCGTGAGGCACATCGTCCCCTCGCCGGAGACCGTGAGGCGGCGGCTCCGATTGTGGTTGATCCCGAAGGATCTGGTGGTGTTGAACATGTCGTATTCATCGGCGACGCAAGATGGAGGCTCTCAGGAGCTGAGGTTCGTCGACTTCCCGTCCGCGGAGGGGCTTCTTCCTATCCAAGGCATGAGTGGAGAAGTAGCGGGGCGTGCCAGCGGCATGTGTTTCTATCGCTGAGGAGGTCGGAGTCGAGGAGGGCTTTTTTGTAATTTCTTTCTGTGTTCTGGAATTTTCTGTATGTTGCCTGTTTTAATGCCATCAGCCTTCATCCCAAAAAAAAACTAAATGATCATAGAGGCTAAGGTAACTGGTTCATAGTCATAACATGGTGTAAGCATGTGCCAAGTCAACCCAAACAAAACATCAAAGGAGAATACCACAATGCTATGCTTTTGTATGCTAAAACAACACATGATTCTTGCAAGGCACATTAAGCAATCTCAATTGTTTGGAACAAGTCATGCTACAACAATAATCACTAAGCATAAGGTCAAACCAACATCTAGCATGGCATGATAGAGTCTAAGCACAGTCAAAACAAGCTCCCTTTTGTACTACTATAAGCATAAAACTTTCTACTCATTTCCAACACCAATCAACTTATTCGAAACATCATATCGAAAACGGGGGTCCAACTACTTTATTCAAACAAACTAAGCAAACAAAAACCAAAAACGAAAACTAAGACGCTCCAAAAATAACACAACAGTGCATGAAACAACAAAAACGAAGTGTCTAGAAAGAGACCTGAGATTTTTATTGATGAAGAAGGGGATGCCTTGGGCATCCCCAAGCTTTGACGCTTGTACCTCTTGAATATTTCTTGGGGTGACATGGGGTGGCATCCTGAAGCTTGAGCTTTTGTCCATTCTTCATCTTATTACATCATTCTTCCCCTACACTTGAAAATTTCCTTCATACAAAACTTCACACAATCTTCATTAGCAACATTAGTGCATTAAAAAATAATAAACCTTTGAGTTTAGTTTCAAAACAAAAAAAAATTCATTAAAAACACATGCTACTGTAGCAATTCCTTCAAAAATCTCAATTTACCAAAGAGAACCCAACAAGAAATCGATAAAGAGGCAAATACAAATAATGGCAGAAATCTGTCAAAACAGACCAGCATGTAAAAACCAATTTTTTTGAAGACCTTCTGTTGCTCAAATAGAAAAGTATTAAACTAATGAAAGTTAGCTAACAACCTGTGGGATTTATTCAGAAAATTACAGTTCAATCCGACATACAGAGATTTTTCACGAATGTTTACATTGAAGCACAAAAATCTGTTTCGGTACAACAACTCCCCAAATCTTACTTCTCTCTCATTAGAGGTTATTTTTGGCACAAAAATCAAACCAAAAGTATAAGGAGAGGTTATTACATAAGTAATAACTTCCAATACTCAAGAAAACTATTAGGTTATCTTCCAAGAAGTACTTTTCTTTAACGCCTTTAAGTTAGGCATAAGAAGTAAGAATCAAGTATTTTCAAATGAAGAAGCATTAAGATCAATACTCAAAATTTCTTCAACTAGGAAAGGTATTTCATCCAAATGAGTAGTAGAGGATCCTCTCTCAGCACTCTTGGGTTCACTACTTTCATCAAACGGGTTTTCAGGAACAATTCAATCAAAATTCTTTTCTAAGACTTCATGCATTCCTACAAGTTTAAAAGGTATGGGTATTTTAATTTCCGCTACATTGGGTTTGGTTTTATCCAAATTTTCTAATGTACCCATAACATCTACACATGAGCCTAGCATATTAAAATGATCAAAGACCTTTTTGGCTTCTTTAGTAACATCATTGAACTCCTTTAGCAGAGTTTCCAAAATAAAATCTCTCTTTTCATTATCCTCAACTTCTTTAAGTTAAGAAACATTATTTGGATTATGGGTTAAGGTTAACAAACCTAGCATCCAACATGTGAAATAAATAAGCTGCAACAATTTCATAATTAGGAGCAAGTTCTTCTAAGGATCTATCCTCAATATCCTTATGTTTGCTAATATGATTAAATAATTCTTCAATTTTTTCTTTCCCAATTATAGAGCCACTACCTATTGAAAGGTCTTTCAAAGTGAACTTAGGGATCAACATGATGAGCTATAGCAAGGTGACAACTATAGGAAGAACTAATTTTTTCTGTTTTTGATAAGAAAAGGCAAACCAAACGAAACTATCTTTTTTTTAATTTTTGATAAAAAGAAGCAAACAAAACAAAGCAAAATGAACAGAGCAAAACAAAAACAAAGTAAAGAGAATGGTTGTGAAAGACTCCCCTTGTGAAGCTGTCCTTAACTCCTCGGCAACGGCGCCAGAAAATATCTTGACGCGGCTCAGCTGTAGAGCTTCGTTGGGAGACCCCAAGAGGAAAGCATGATAAGCATAGCGACAAATTTTTCTCAGTTACGAAATTAAGGTTATCGAACCAGTAGGAGCAAGGAAACAAATCCAAGGTGTTGCTAGCAACTTGGAATCCTGCACAACACAAACTCAAGACTTTGCTCCAACTTACAGTGAGGTTGTCAATCTCACTGGTTTGCTGAAAACACATGATTAAACGTTTGGTGTGGAAGGTAACGACTGCTTGCAAAAAAGTAAACGGTAATAATAGATAATGTAACAATGGTAAAGATTGGACCGGGGTTCACAGTTCACTAGAGGTGTTCTCCTTAAGATAAATAACATAACATGCTGGGTGAACAAATTACAGCGGGGCAATTGACAGGAACTGAGCAAGGTACAACAATGGAAATACTAGACATTCATGATTCCTATGAGATTTGATTGGGAATTACAAAAATATACATATACCGTCATCCAACTGCATCTATGACTAATAATCCACCTTCAGGTTATCGTCCGAACCCCCTCCGGTATTAAGTTGCAAGCAATGTGTGTAAAGTAAACAATACAATTATTCCATGAACAAAAGCTTGTTGTTTTCTCCCTAGTAGCAACAACACATCTACAATCTTAGAGATTTCTGTCACTTCCCCAGATTCAATAGAGGCATAAACCCACTATCGAGCATAAATACTCCCTCTTGGAGTCACTAGCATCTACTTGGCCAAGATAACTACTAGAAACAGAGAGCATGCAAGATCTCAAACAACACAAACATGATAGAATTAATAATCAATAAGACATGATAGAATCAATAATCAACGGACCCCCGCAAACACAACATGCATGATTACAAATAGATGTTCTTGATCATGAACTGAGCTCATAAGATCTAAACATGATAGCATAAAGGAGGAGAAACAACCATCTAGCTACTGTATGGACCCATAGTCCAAGGGTGAACTACTCACGCATCATACCGGAGGCTGGCATGGTGATGAAGAAGGCCTCAAGGATGATCTCTCTCCTCCGGCAGGATGTCGGGAAGAGCTTAAATCCCCCTATCTAGGGACGATGATGGTGGCGGCTACAGACTGTTTCGTGGAATTCTGATCGGGTCCTTAGGGTTTTGGCATCGGGGGGTTTTTATAGGCGAAGAGGCGAGACAGGGGGCCCACATGGCGCGGCCTAGGGTGGGCCCACGCCTGGAGAGTGCGGCCACCCTGTGGCGCTCATCCGGCCACCCTTTGGTCTCTGTGTTCTCCTCGGTGAAATATTGACTTCGGCTTTTGTCCTGTCCAATTCCGACAATATTTCCTCACTAGCTTTTCTGAAACCAAAAACAGCAGAAAATAGGCAACTGGCACTGCGGCATCTTGTTAATAGTTTAGTCCCAGAAAATGTATAAAAATACCTCAAAGTGTAGACAAATCATAGCAAAGTTGATACTAAACAAGCATGACACATGAAAAATTATAGATACATTTACGGCGTATCAGGTTCCTATGATATCGCCGCTAGTCAAGTATCTCACCTCAACCCTTTATCAATCTATGGGATCTTGAGTACCTACCAGTCCACAGATCGAGACAAGAGACAAAGAAATAAAAGATACAAATCTCAATTGCAAACAAAATACAATACTCCCATGATTAGATGCATATAATTGCTGCAAGATTTCTCCCCAACCTGCAACCCATGAGGACTACTCACTCATAATAAATAGATCAAGGATAGAAAACATTGTGCAAAATATTTAGATTGAAATCAAATATTCTTACAATGTTCACCAAATCACAAGGAGATCTAAAGTATAAAGCAATGGCTATGGCTAGTAGAGGGATGGATAGTGAAATGGATGAACAATGGTGTGGATCTCCTTTGGTGGTGTTGTGATAAAATTTGAGAATGGTGGGCCTCAAAATATATATACGTCTTCACAAATATTGTAAGGTTTGACGAGACGAAGTCGTCGGCAACCTGTACGGGCATGCCCAACCCGTACCGTTGGTCATTACGCGCACTGGCGTTTGAAATTTTCTTCCCAATTACTAGGACGTGTGGTTTTCCTCTAATTCCTTCATTATGACTCCTGATTTTGCATTAAAACCCGTGATTTCCTGTACAACATAATTCAAAGTAATATTTTGCATATCTTTATAATTATTAGTCATTAGCAACAAGGATTAAGAGTTTTTTGTCAACTGCTTGACTAAAGTCAATGTTTAGACGCAGAGAAAGATGACAAATTTTCACCCCTAGCTTGCTGGAGCAAGGAGGCACTAAGTTCAGCTTTGGCAAAGCAGACTCAGAATATCATGTGAAATTTATCCTGCAAATTCATGACCCTCTCTTCTATTGGAAGGTTCAGTTAACTTTTCCCTTCAGTCTCCTTGGTGTATGCTCGATTCCACTCCACTTGCTTGATCTGATCTCATTTATTCTACAATTTTCAGGTTGCAACGGAAGGAGACCTTGGCTTAGCATATGCCTATATTAATGGTTATTCCTATTTTGTTGATAAGAAAGAAGGGCTTCTGAATCTTTTCCTGATAAATTAAAAAATCGCCCAAAAAAGGTGAATTTGCTGCTATCTTTGGTTTGATGAATAAATTGACTTCACCCTAAAAAAGACGTATATGAAACATGTTACAATCATGCATTTTTATAAATTCATTCATAATTCATTGACATATTTTCCTATAATACACATGCGTGGCACGTGCACATTTACTAGTATTCCAAAAATTCACTCTCCAGTGAATCCCCTCTCCCTAGTTGTTTCCGCCTGAGCTGAACTATTCAAGTGCCTCGTCCACGCATGCAGGAAAAACTCACGGGTGATTCACAGAGAAACATGGAGATTGTTCAGTTTTTCTTAGCGATCTGGAGCATGCGAACTTTGTAAATAGTAAATTAGAGGGAGATATTATATTTATTTCGAAATTTTCTTGCACATTCTATACATGCAACTAGTATTATATAGCGGAATTTCCCTTGATCAACTGACGGCAAACGCTCATACAAAGTCCATCTCCATGATGTTTTTAATTTCTCTCATGTGTTTTTTAATGGATTTCCAATTCTCAATCACATCTGGTATACTTTTGGTGGAAGCAAAATGCAATCTCAAGGACAATCAGACGATGTTTCATTTTATTTTATATCATCTTTTTCTAGAGAACTGACAGGATTTATTTTCATCCGCCATCAATCCACCATGTAGGGCTTGCAGAATTCATCACAGCCACATGCGATATGTACCGAAATACAGGTGCCAAGTGGTTGCCCGGGCCCATTACAATGGTACTGCAAGCAGCAATTTGGTACAGAGCATTTGACTCCGCATGGCCGGCACATCCTGAAGAGGCTTTCCTCCTTTATACTTATACCCATCAGCTTCAAGGATTGTACGGTGATGGACTCAGTGATGTTGGTTCCCACCGTTCCTGCTGCACATGTATATTAATTTTTTTTTGCGCAACTGTAAATTCACATTTTACATGATGGTTCAAAATTGGAAAACATGATTTTGAAAAATAATATTTTTAAGGCTTCATAAGAACATATAATGGTTTTTTTTGCTGTGACAAGAACATATTATATCAATGCAACATTTTGTGATGTGTATTGGCAAGTTTGTGTAAATTTCGTGCCAGCAAAGCCTCTGCAACAATTTTGTCTCTTGATTGATATAGTAATTGTAATGCTGTGATACTTAAACATACCTTCAGCTTGGAGGCCGGTGTAAAGGAGGAGGAGAGAAAGGGTAATAAGCATCTGTGCAAATCTTGCCATGGACATCTACTCGGAGAAACACCTTTGGATTGTTTATGTTGTGATGAACTGGTAAAAATATGGAACGAAGGAGGGCTATTTATATACGAAGGCAGCGCATGTCATTGAAGGCATATAAATTACAATTAATATGACGTGCAATTTGAGAGATTCGATTCTTACTTATGGCTGTGTATTTCTGGAATGTGATCTCATTCAAAAAGAAAGTATTAACTGCAATATATTGAACCCTTGCTATCTCTGGAATATAATCGCGTACTAGTTATCCTATTTCTAATTTTGGGCAAGATGATAAATGCACAACGTTTTGTTTTTTGGGAAATATATGGTACTCCCACTAAATGCACAACATTGAAGGCATAGTATTTTGGTCAGCAATCTATCTATCTATAACCTATAATCTATAATATATATATAGTATAATATAATAATATAATAATAATAATAATTAATAATAATAATAATAAAGGAAGAAGCGTTTCTTATAATACCTACACTTTTTGGCTTTACCCTCCCACTAAATCATATATTACCCACCAATGCCACCAATTAGTCAAAATAACTTCCTGAAAAGAAAACACGCGGGATCCACGCCGCGCAGGCCACCTTCCCGCTGCCGCAACCGAACGCGCTCTAGGTGTTCTGCGTGATGAGTACGGAGGTCGGCGAGCCGGTGGGCAGCCGACCTAAACAGAAAAAAAACGGTTCGTCGTTCTTCCCCCGTCGCTCCTTTCCCCAGTATCGAACAAATCCCCACCTCTCCCCAGTTCGTTGACCGCCGCCGTAGTGGATTGGAATTTCCTCGATGAACTCAGCCTCGCGGAACAGACCTCTCCAACAAATAAATCGAGCACATCTCCCCACCCCGACCGGCGCTAGAGGAGAGCATGGCGGCGGTTGGATCCAGTGCTTGCTAACAGGTGGTGGTGGTCAGCGTTGTGCGCGTGCAGGAGGATGGAGGAAGGCGGTCGTTAGAAGATGTTGATCAGAGCGGTAGGAGGCGACTGAAGGGTGAGGAGACGCAGGGACGAGAACGGGCTGGTGCGGGACTACGGGTGTCCGGGCGCTGTGAGGTCGACGGCCAGGGGGCGGGGAAAGATGGAAAAGGGAGGAGCCGGGGCATGGGGTCCTTTCCTGCGCGACTGAAGACAAACGGGAAGAGAGATTTTGGTGAGGGACTCGATCGCGTAAATTCCGCCGCTTGCTCTGACCACGCCTCCGCGCGGTGTGTTGGACGGTCTGAAGACCACCTCGAGCCTCCCATGGCACCCTGCTTGCCGTCCACTCCGCGAGCCTGCCTGACTAATCGAGACCCAGATCCTGATACCGATTTCTGACGCTGTGGGAGAGAGCAGGACGAAGGCGTAGGGGACGGGGTGGACCAAGGGTGGAGACGCACGATCTCCTCGACCTCCCATCTCTAGGGCCGGCGGTAGAGGCCAAGGTGGTGAAACAGCAGAGACGGCTCACATGCGAGCAAATGGAGGCTTCTCACTTCGATCCCATCTTCCCCGACGTTGACTCATGTGACAAGACTGACTAAAGCGGCAGCAATGCTACTCCTGCTCCTGCCCGACGCGGAGCAGCACTGACGAGGCCCCTCCCACATAAGCCCACTACGATGGCGCACACGGCAGGACAGTGCTCCATCTATAAGCAAGGATTTGAGGAAAACTCTCGACGAAGAGAAAGACCAGACATAGAGGACTGAACCCTTTACGAAATTTCCATTTAATGCCTTCCATATTATGTATTCTTACAAATTATGGCATAATGTTCTGTGTTAAGCCCTCGGTCTTATTTCACCCGTAGTTGTTGTGCGCTTATGTTGATACTTGGTTTTTCTTCCGAGACTCGATTTGGAAGTTGGGATCTGGAGAATAAAGAAAGGTAGTGGGATGAATAAGGCACGTCATGGACTCATGTTTTTTTTAGAATTACTCATGTTCTAATACTATTATACTATACTAGAAATGGATGGACTGCATTGTAAGGTAGTGAGCATGTAAGGCGAGTGCAACCTGACCGAGGTTTACTGGAGACTTTTTTAATATATATTTACATGTTTTAAATAAATATATGATCACATATGAAAATATATACTATAACAAAACTTGTGTCACACATTCAAGATATGTAGATTTTCTCGAATGTTTTTTCCAGAATTTTTTAGATTTAAAAATATGATTTTCGAAAAAAAGGCTCCATTGAACCTGGCTCCAATAACACTTTTCACATACGAGTGTGTCATTTTTCCTTCTTTTAGCTGTTCCTGATTTTTTACGTTGGATAAAAATAACTCAACAAACACCGGATGTCGATCTTTCACTAAACATGCTTGCAATCTAAAATTCTTAGGCATGATTATGTTTACCATGAATTTTAAAAACGGTGACCATCGACAATGCTGACAAAATAGAGGTGTCACCATCGATGGTTTGCTAGACTGTCTGAGTATTTGTTTTTTTCGGTGCAACGCACCGACACTTTTGCTAGTATCTCTAAACAATTGAAATGTGATCAACTAGTCAATCAAGGATCTGTTCTGGTTTTTCGACCCGTACTGAACTATTGAAGCGCTGCACACACGAACGTATGCAGGAAAAGCTCGTGCGTAATCTAGACAGAGATAGGGACATCGTTACTGAGTAGTAGTTTTCGTTTCCTTTTGAACTATCGATCGGGGAACACAAAGAAGGAACATGAGCGTTATAATCCGCAATCGAATAGTTTGGAAGGACATTAGAGACATTATAACTGCAATAATGCTTGTTTCAAAAAAAAAACTGCAATAATGCTAAGATTAGGTACGAATCGTTCTATGAAGTGGCTTACGAACTAACGTGGCGTGCATCTGTTATAACCGAGTCAAACACGGAGCCTTGCTCGAGTACAACCCCCTTTCCCCCAAACTCAAGGCTAATCTGGTCTTTTGCATCTAATTTGTTAATTAAACGAATTTAATTAAGTGGTCCATTAAAGCCCGTCTTCAAAGTACAATCCCACATACCGTTTCCTCTCACGCTAAAAAAAATACACCTCCCCCACGTTCCGCTTGCGGTTTGTGGCGGTGATCTTCACTCCTTGCCGCTCAGTAGCAGCCCAGTCCTCGTCCCATTGAGTTCGTCGACATGTGTTGAGGCCTTACTTCACGGCCGTGTCAATGGTGGAGATCTCCTGCAACCTGTCCAGCGGCGACGCATCAGATCACGAGCGCTCGTGTGACGACGGTGGCGGCGGACTACGTAAGGCGTGCTCGGACGGCAATGGGCTACGTATACAAGAGTTGTAGTTCTATCAATGATGGCAATGCGGGTGTGCTCCTTCGTATACAGGAGTTGTAGTTCCGCCCGAGCTGAACTATTCAAGCGTCGCGCCCATGCATGCAGGAAGAGCTCACGTGTAATTCACAAGAGTGATACCGAGATCGTTCGTTTTATAAGCGATCCGAAGCTTGGGAACTTTGTAACCTGTAAATTAGAGGGAGATACTATATTCATTTACCTCCGATCCCTAATAAGTTTCGCTCATGGATCAGAGGGATTATTTTTTTTCTCACACATTTTATACATGGAACCAACCATTATATAGCCGAATTTCTTCTTGGGCAATAGACGGCAAACTTTCATATAAAGTCCTTTTCCATGATGCATTTAATTTCTCTCATGTGCTTTTTAATGGATTTTCAATTCTCAATCACATAGTAGTATACTTTTGGTGGTAGACAATCACATGTTTCATTTTATTTTTAGGTTAAGTGCATTTTTAGTCCCTCAAGTGTTGCAAAAGTCCATCTTCCATCCCTCAACTCTATTTTGGTCCAAACCTGCCCTCAAACACTTAGTTAGGTCTAATTATCGTCCCTAACAGCGGTTTAACAATGACTGGCCGGTTTTTGACTTTTTTTCCGCCATGGTGGACAAAATTTAGCCGGACTTAATCCACCTAGGCTCAACTGACGTAGGGGTTGGTTATCAATCAGCATCACGCGTGCTAGACCGGATTCCGTGAAAAAAGAAGAAATCCCCTTTGCCTCTCAATCTCTTGCAACGAACCCGTGCTCCAATTATCTGCTCACGGCAGCGGTCTGTGCAGATTGAGGCACCCTAGAGCTAATCGACGATGCAACCTTCTTGGTCGCCCTCGTACATGACTTCTCTCTCACATGGAGCGCCCCATAGCGCACGACATGCGCCGGCGAGCGCGCCACGCCCGACGAGGGTCCACGCCACCGCACACGTACATCAGCCGAGCGACTCCTTGAACTTTCATCGTTCACGTGCAAAATATTTTTCAGCAGACAAGTCACTTTTCTTGATATCATTGAGTGCAGAGCGAAGCTGTTGAGTCCAAAAACGAGATTGCATCGTCGTGAGGGAGTCAAGAGCCTTTCATACTTCAGCAGAGGTATCAAGTCCAATAACATGAGACAAGATCAGGTGATAGAGAATTCAGTATATATACTCGCGGTTTTTAACTTTGATCTTTTTACCGTTTACATCTTCAACTTCCACCTCCTCTGGCGGAGAAACTTCAAGTCCCTTAACCAGATTGAGCACACGGGCGCCACAAAGTGCAGGAATCACCAGGGCTTTCCAAACGAGAGCATTCTTGTCACATCCCAAAAATTTCCAATTTTGAAATGTGAAAAATAAACAAACAAAAGAAATAAATATTGAAATTTAGGATAAAAATAAACTTTTTGCTTCTAAATGGTTTGAATGAAAAGACAACAAACAAATATTCAAAGAATCAAATGCATTCATAAATAGATGTATCTTGAATTTAAAGCACTTGCAAAAATTAAACCAAAACCCTAATGAAAGAAATCATCTCTAAGATCACCCAAAGACTATGGATTTGTCCCATATAAAAATTTAGCAATTTTTTTTGTAAATGACCACAAAAATATTATAAAACCATGGAAATTGGTTTCACTTAATTTGGAGCCATGGATAAAAACTTATGATTTTAATAAGATAAAAAGGAAATAATTCCATGGCTAATAAAGCTTCTAACAAAAATCAACACTAAATTGTGAGCACACTAATCCTAAAAGGATTTGAAAATATAAATAAATGTTAAAGAAAATTATACAAATTGGAATCACCAAATTTGGAAATATAAATAAAAAGATATGGATTTTATAAGATAAAGAAAAAATTAAATAAATAAGAAATATTTAAAGGACAATTTAAATATTGGACAAATCCATAAGCAAATGGAATAAAAGTAATTGAAATAAAATAAAAGAATAAAATATTATTGGTTTGAACCATATTTAACGGATAAAATAAAAGAATAAAATAAAATAAAATTATATGGATTTGAACCATATTTAATTTTATATAAATAAAGACAAAATGCCTAATTTAAATAAATATTAAATCATAAGAGAATATTTGAAATTTTCCAAAGTGGACCAATTCATCAACTCATAATTGGTTTAAAACTACTGAAAAGGTTTGGTAAAAATTTGAATTCAAATTAGCTAGAATCAAGTGGTTTGAATTAAAACAGAAATCAGGAAAAGAAAAAGATTTAGAAGGAAAAATAAAGAAAAAGAAGCCAGCCCAGCACTCCCAGCAACCCAGGCCCAACAGCAGGCCCAGAACCAGCCACCCGGCAACCCCCACCCCTCTCTCCCTGCAGAATCTTTCTCACCACGGCCTCCACCTGCACACCCACTGACCGCAAGGACCCACTGCCACGCTGGCGTCGTCTTAAACCCCGCACGAACCTGTTCTTCTCCCCCTCCCCGACCATTTCCTGCTGAATTTCCTCGACGTCAATTCGCTTAAACACCGCAGTAACTCTTTCCCCCGACCCTGCCTTCTTAACCGCCTCGCCCTTCTCTCCATTTCCCCTTAGTTGCCGCCCAGAGAGCCCCCAGGCTGCGCATATTTCTCCTCACACTACCTCTGTCCCGACGGTCTCGGATGACCTATCCCGGCGAGGTCTGACCTCCCCCTCGCCTCTGGCTTGTTTTGTCGCCTCCCCTGTCCCCGCACGCTCACGCTGATGTGTTTTGTATGTCCACTGGCACACTGTAGGCTCGCCTCCGTCTCCAGTTAAGAACCACCGACAACATCTGCGACTCCGTCGAACGATTCCGGTATACCCAATGCACCATGTGCCCTCTAACTCATGCTATCGTGCTCGCCTGTGTCTTGTGACTCTTCTGACCCTCGCCATTCACCTTCTTGTGGCTTGTAGGCTCGGCCCTATCAACGACTGAGCACACCCGACGCCGTCGCGAACTCCGGCGAGTGATTGCCGACGACGCCGTGTGCCTCTTGATCAACGGAGACCACATTGAGCTTCGTCGTGTTCCTGCGAACCTAGTAAGCCTTAGTATTCCCTTCCTTGCTTCCTGGATTCGCCGGAATGCCACCACCCGATGCGCCGCCGCCGCTCACCGTCGCCACCGCAATCAGTCTCTGGTCAGCGCGCTCTGGATCGTTAGATCTAAATCTAACGCTGTAGAATAGACGATTTAGCCGAAGCGGTATTGTTGATCTGAGCCACACGATGCTAGTTAGATCTAACGGCCCGCGTAGCTCGATCCTGCCGAAGCGGTATCGACCAGTAAAAAACAAGACACATGGCCAAGCTGTTGATTTAAAAACAGAATTTGATCTATTAAATGTTTGAATTTGTAAAATACATAACTTTTGATCTGTATGTCCAAAAATTGCAAATTTTATATCAATGAATTCAGAAAAATGTAAACTTTGAAACTATGGCCCTGGTTTGGTCATTTGCTTCTGAAAAATTAGGTGTTTTTGCATAAACATTAATAGTACTATTTTGGATATAAAAATTGTTCTAAACATTATTTTTGAGTGAAACCTTTTGCAAATGGATTTGTTTTGAACTCTCTGGCCCTAAACACTAAACATTTGGAATTAAAAATATATTTTGTTAACACTAGAAATTATTACTTGGAATAAAAGCATTTCTAGCAAAACAAAAATGATTTAAAAGGGCTATTTTCACTAACTTGTTTTTAAATGGGGTTTTCACTTTTATAAAAGACCAGTAAGTGTTGTGAAATATTTAGAGACTTGTTAGAAATCACTTTTTCAATAAAACAACCTTTTGCATGCTTGCATGAATTTCTTTGTTTTATTATTTTGTGTTGTGAATTTATTGAGTGCTAGTTTTGATTATGTGCTTTGCTTGATTGAAATTGTAGTGAACTTTGAGGAGTGTGACAATTGCAATATCAAGAAGAATACCTAGATTATCTACTAAAAAGGCAAGTGGTGATTCATGTATTTTGTCCTATTATTTTGACTATGCATTAGTGATATTTTGAGTAAGACTTGCATGGAATTGTTTTCTAAGTATATATACTATGCTATGCCTTGGGAAATCCTAGTAGTTGTACTCTTAGTAGAATTCTCTCTAAGTTAAGTTACTTGTTATGTTATCATGATTAGCCTAGCTAGTAGCAAACAAGGGTGGATTATTCATGCTATAAAATATTTTTAAGTCTATGACTTGTGTTTTGCTTAATAAAACAACTAAGTGAATGAAACACCTGGGTGGAATAGGAAGAATGGTTTGTGTTGAGTGGTTACCCAGGGCCCATTTATATGGCCTACCCTGGTGTATCTCACTTGTGGATGGCCACCCAGGAACAAAGAGATTTGAGATGTTTGGTGTTGAGAAGCTTCTAGTGCAACCACATGGAATATGGGCTCTGCCTTGACCACATAGGTTGCAATAACTTAGCTAGATGGACAAATGGTGGTAGGGGGATAGGATGGAACGCGTCCATGGTGGTCTAAGGGAAGGCTTCTGAAAGGTCTGGTCTCGATGCATGTCAAGTCTTGTGGGGAAAGTGCACCACCTCTCAAGAGGGTAAAACCTAAGTACTTAGCCGTGTCCCCGACAACGGACAATTTGAGAATCAAGAAATTGAAGCTATCATGGATCTTCTCATCCCAATTTCTAAGTTAAAAACTTGTGGTTGAACAAAGGTAAAGGTTCACCAATTTCTATTGGTGGTTCCTTGGGTGTTTTTGACAAACAAAAACTTAGTGTCTTCAACTAATAAGGAAAACCTATTTTGAGCAAAGCAAGCCTAAGCTACACTTAGCCAAATTCATATAGATGTTAGATACTACTATTCTACTATGGTATCACTTGCCAATACAATTCAAATGTATTGACCCTTGTGGCTGTAACTTATTATGTTGCAGATTTGTTTGATGTTAGTGAAGTTTGTTGAGTAGGGATTATAAGTCTACAACCAACATGATTGCCTGTGGCACTTGAAGATGAAGGAGTCCATGCTATATAGTTATCTATGCTGCATTGCAATGAGATAGCCATATGAGCTATGTAAGATGTAATGAACTATTTTATTCCTGGTTATAAGTTGTAATATGACCTTTGTTTCTGAATATTACATCTTAAACTGTGGGTGCTAGCTATTCGATCCAGGGACTAGCACTGTAAACACAGGTATCTCTACCTTATCAGGTTGGGACCTCTACAGATGGTATCAGAGCACTGTGTTGCCTGTAGGATTGTAACCCTAGGACTGGACAAAACCCCTTAGAAAAATAGGAGTTGTATTTGTTCAAACTTATTTACAAACAATCTTGTAAACTTTTTCCTCAACATTTTGTTTTTATTCTACATCTCTTCCTTTTCAACTTGATGGACAAAAACTTCAACATGAGCAAAGACTTCAACATCACCAATGACTTCAAGTTCAGTTTCACCAAGGATTTCAACTTGAACATCACTAAGGACTTCAAGTGAGATAGGAATAATACTCAAGACTTGGAGACTAAGGAAACTCAACTCTTGAGGAAACATTGTAGACACTGCCTTAGAGTATTGTGACCAGGATGCAAAATTTTCTTCCAAGGATACCATGATATTGTACATGAGGAAACAACTAAGAAGAGTGGAATGATCCCAAGTGAACCCTATAGTTGGACCACCATACTAGTGTTTAGTTTAGATCGATTTATTGATCACACCAACTTATGTGGTGTAGCAAAAATATTTTGTTACCTAAAAATATGCTTGAATCTTGTTGTTTGAGTGGAATGCATGATTGTGATTGCTTGCACATTGCTTTGTGTGTGAGTAGAATTCTTCCTCTAGTAATCTTTTGCCTAATATAATCCCAATCCAACCCAAACAGATTACTTTTCCAAGAGACCACAACTCCAACATCAAGGATGGTTACAACAACAACCAAGAGATGCACATGACAGAACAACTGCTAGCAACCCAAGCCCAGTTGAATCAAGTGACAACTCAATTTTTAGCCAACAACATTGAGTTAGACCCAACCATGATAAATTTCTTGGAATCGCAATCTGAACTGTTGCAAAGGATGACCAATCAGATGATCAACATGATAAGTAACCTTTCCCAAAGAGATTGTGACAACAATGATATCAAGGATGATACTATGGAAGGAACACAAGCTTGCAAAATCCGTGGAGACATAGGAAACACTTACAAATAGCATATGGACCAATGCCCTAATTGTGAAGAGAAACATCCAGCTAGACAATGCCCCACATCTCAAGTTTCTTGTTTCCTATGTGAAGGAAATGATCATGTCCCTGTCCAATGCCATATATATCCTATAGTTCAACAGATGAAACAAGATGGAATGCATCAAGTGTTTGGAAAAATCCATGAAGGAACAACTTCTACGAAGAAGGATGAAGACAAAGTCAAATCTCAGTATGAACCTCCATACATTGTAACCCACTATGGTGGACAAAAGAGGAAACATGGACGTTATCCTAGGAACCATTCTAAGAATCGAGGAAGTTTTCCTACATTTGTGGTGAAATATGAAGAACATGAACTAAGAGCCCTCCTAGCTTTGGAAAAACCCAAGAACAAGAAGGAAAACCCCAACCCCAGCAAGCAAGACACTAGCCAGGTGCAATGTTATAATTGCAAAGAGATGGGACATCATGCATCACATTGTCTAGAAAAGGAGAAAGAAAAGACAAGCAAACCTGTGAGAGACATCAACCTTGTCACATGTTTCAAATGTGGAAACAAAGGACACTATGCAAACAACTGTCCAGAGAAGTTACATCAAGATACCAAGTAAGCCAAGATGTAATCTAGTTAAAAATCTTTTAAGGGTGGTAGTACCCTAGTTGTCTTGAAGCCAACTTGTAACCTCTAGCCTTCCTGAATATCGGGACGAGATTCCTTTTAAGGGTGGTAGTCTGTCACATCCCAAAATTTTCCAAATTTTGGAATGTGAAAAATAAACAATCAAAAGAAATAAATATTGAAATTTAGGGTGAAAAGAAACTTTTTTGCTTCTAAATGGTTTGAATGAAAAGACAACAAACAAATATTCAAATAATCAAATGCATTCATAAATGGATGTATCTTGAATTTAAAGCACTTGCAAAAGTTAAACCAAATCCCTAAACCCTAATGAAAGAAATAATCTCCAAGATCACCCAAAGACTATGGATTTGTCCCATATAAAAATTTAGCAACAAATATTTATAAATGACCAAAAATGGTAAACAAAAATATTATAAAACCATGAAAATTGGTTTCACTTAATTTGGAGCCATGGATAAAAACTTATGATTTTAATAAGATAATAAGGAAATAATTCCAAGGCTAATAAATCTCCTAACAAAAATCAACACTAAATTGTGAGCAAAGTAATCCTAAAAGGATTTGAAAAGATAAATAAATGATAAAGAAAATTATACAAATTGGAATCACCAAATTTGGAACTATAAATAAAAAGATATGGATTTTATAAGATAAAGAAAGAAAGAAATAAATAATAAATATTTAAAGGACAATTTAAATATTGGCCAAATCCATAAGCAAATGGAATAAAAATAATTGAAATAAAATAAAAGAATAAAAGATTATTTGAATAAAATTATATGGATTTGAACCATATTTAATTTTATTTAAATAAAGATAAAATGCCTAATTTAAATAAATTATTAAATCATAAGAGAATATTTGAAATTTTCCAAAGTGGACCAATTCATCAACTCATAATTGGTTTAAAACTACTGAAAAGGTTTGGCAAAAATTTGAATTCAAATTAGAGCTTGAATCAAGTGGTTTGAATTAAAACAGAAATCAGGAAAAGAAAAAGAAAAAGATTTAGAAGGAAAAAATAAAGAAAACGAAGCCAGCCCAGCACCCCGAGCAATACAGGCCCAACAGCAGGCCCAGAATCAGCCCACCCGGCAACCCCCACCCCTCTCTTCCCGCAGAACCTTTCTCACCGCGGCCTCCACCCGCACCCCCACTGACCGCAAGGACCCACTGCCACGCTGGTGTCGTCTTCAACCCCGCACAGACCTGTTCTTCTCCCCTTCCCCGACCGTTTCCTGTTGAATTTCCACGGCATCAATTCTCTTAAACACCGCAGTAACTCTTTCCCCCGACCTTGCCTTCTTAAACGCCTCACCCTTCTCTCCCTTTCCCCTCAGTCGCCGTGCCTAGAGAGCCCCAGGCTGCGCATATTTCTCCTCACACCGCCTCTGTCCCGACGGTCTCGACGACCAATCCCGGCGAGGTCTGACCTTCCCCTCGCCTCTGGTTTGTTTTGCCACCTCCCCTGTCCCCGCGCACTCAAGCTGATGCGTTTTCTATGTCCACTGGCATGCTGTAGGCTCGCCTTCGTCTCTAGCTGAGAACCACCGACGATGGCCGTGACTCCGTCAAACGATTCCAGTATACCCAATGCGCCATGTTCCATCTAACTCATGCTATCGTGCTCTCCTGTGTCTTGTGACTCTTCTGACCCTCGCCGTTCACCTTCTCGTGGCTTGTAGGCTCGCCCCTATCAACGACTGAGCACATCCGACGCCGTCGCGAACTCCGGCGAGTGATTGCCGATGACCCCGTGCGCCCCTTGATCAACGGAGACCATGTTGAGCTTCGTCGCGTTCCTGCAAACCCGGTAAGCCTCAGTATTCCCTTCCTTGTTTCCTGGATTTGCCGGAACGCCACCACCCGACACGCCGCCGCCGCTCACCGTCGCCAGCGCCGCTAGTCTCTGGTCAGCGCATTCTGGATCGTTAGATCTAAATCAAACGTTGTAGAATAGACGACTTAGCCGAAGCGGTATTGTTGATCTGTGCCACACGATGCTAGTTAGATATTATGGCCCGCGTAGCTCGATCCTGCCGAAGCGGTATCGACCAGTAAAAAACAAGACACGTGGCCAAGTTGTGGATTTAAAAACAGAATTTGATCTATTAAATGTTTGAATTTGTAAAATCCATAACTTTTGATATGTATGTCTAAAAATTGCAAATTTTATATAAATGGATTCATAAAAATGTAAAATTTGCAATTATAGCCCTGGTTTGGTCATTTGCTTCTGAAAAATTAGGTGTTTTTGCATAAACATTAATAGGACTATTTTGGATATAAAAATTGTTCTAAAAATGATTTTTTAGTGAAACCTTTTGCAAATGGATTTGTTTTGAACTCTATGACCCTAAACACTAAACATTTGGAATTAAAAATATATTTTGTTAACACTAGAAATTATTACTTGGAATAAAATCATTTCTAGCAAAACAAAAATGATTTAAAAGGGCTATTTTCACTAACTTGTTTTTAAATGTTTTTTCACTTTTATAAAAGACCAGTAAGTGTTTTGAAATGTTTAGAGCCTTGGTAGAAATCACTTTTTCCATAGAACAACCTTTTGCATGCTTGCATGCATTTCTTTGTTTTATTATTTTGTGTTGTGAATTGTTTGAGTGCTAGTTTTGATTATGTGCTTTGCTTGATTGAAATTGTAGTGAACTTTGAGGAGTGTGGCAATTGCAAGATCAAGAAGAATACCTAGATTATCTACTAAAAAGGCAAGTGGTGCTTCATGTATTTTGTCCTATTATTTTGACTATGCATTAGTGATATTTTGAGTAAGATTTGCATGGAATTTTTTTATAAGTATATATACTATGCTATGCCTTGGTAAATCCTAGTAGTTGTAGTCTTAGTAGAATTCTCTCTAAGTTAAGTTACTTGTTATGTTATCATGGTTAGCCTAGATAGTAGCAAACAAGGGTGGATTATTCACCCTATGAAATATTTTTAAGTCTATGACTTGTGTTTTGCTTAATAAAACAACTAAGTGAATGAAACACCTGGGTGGAATGGGAAGAATGGTTTGTGTTGAGTGGTTACCCATGGCCCATTTCTATGGCCTACCCTGGTGTATCTCACTTATGGATGGCCACCCAGGAACAAAGAGATTTGAGACGTTTGGTGTTGAGAAGCTTCTAGTGCAACCACATGGCATATGGGCTCTGCCTTGACCACATAGGTTACAATAACTTAGCCAGATGGACAGATGGGGGTAGGGGGATAGGATGGAACGCGTCCATGGTGGTCTAAGGGAAGGCTTCTGAAAGGTCTCGTCTCGATGCATGTCGAGTCTTGTGGGGAAAGTGCACCACCTCTCGAGAGGGTAAAACCTAAGTACTTAGCCGTGTCCCCGACAAAGGACAATTTGAGCATCAAGACATTGAAGCTATCAAGGATCTGCTCATCCCAATTTCTAAGTTAAAAACTTGTGGTTGAACAAGGGTAAAGGTTCACCAATTTCTATTGGTGGTTCCTTGGATGTTTTTGACAAACAAAAACTTAGTGTTTTCAACTAATAAGGAAAACCTATTTTGAGCAAAGCAAGACTAAGCTACACTTAGCCAAATTCATATAGATGTTAGATACTACTAGTTGAATGCTCGTGCATTGCTACGGTCCATTTTTATTATTCCACATATTACACCTGTAAAAAAATCAGTGCCATGCCAGCGCCAAAGCCTGGTCCTCCTTTCCTCGGAGTGTTGCCTGGCGAACTTGGCGAACACGTCGTCGTTGCTCCCAGCCCCCGTACCTCCTCGTACCTCCCCGTCTTCACGTTCACCCTCGACACGCGCTGAGCCACCATCCGCTCGCCAATCCTGACAAGCTCCCGCATGTTGTCGGGCGTCGCCGCATCCACCGTGGCTGCCGCACCCCGGAGCGAGTTGTTCTGGATCCAGAGGTAGTTGTTGTCGCTGTGCAGCGACTGGAAGAGCACGACAGCGTGGATGTCCACGAGGTCCGAGCTGGCCGCCATGAAGATGTCGATGATGGGCACCATGCCCTTGTTGCGCAGCCACCGGATGATGCCCGACCGGGTACAGTACTGCGCCGTGTACAACCCTGGTCAGACGTCGAGCCCGGCCCGACGGACAGAACCAGGAACTTACCACATCCGCTGGCTTCATCGGGCACACCTCCTCCTTGTCCTTGCGGATCATCTTCTTGGTGATTTGTGTCATCATAACTTTCGTCTGCATCTCTCACAGGCACAATCAAATACTTACTGATCAGCTTGTCACTACTCACTACTCACTGCTCACCACTCACGCATCCGTGCTCAGGCAAGGTGGCATACTGAATATCTCTGACAAAGTGAAAGACATTTAATTGCGTACCTGATTGTTGGCCGCGACACCACCATCGATCAGGTTGTACTCGCATGTCTTGCCACTTCCTGTCTTCAGTCTGGAAGTAGTACGTGGGGAGGTAGGTCAGAGAAGCGGAGGTGCCGATGCAGACATCGGCGAGCAGCTCGTTCTTCAGCGGCATGCTCCTGGCCTGCATAACTGATTCACGTTTTTAGCCAGATGCATCCAGGGACGGTCTAATCGATCGCACCATGATCATTAGTGTCAAAAAATTAAATTAGGACGCGTACGTACGTCGTATGTGGAGAAGATGATGTGCTGGAGGAGCTTGACATCGAAGGTGGGGATGACTATGTCGGTGGGCGTGTCGCACATCCTTGTCTCGCTCAGCATGTCCCTGATCTTGCCGCGCACATGTACTTGCCGCTGTACCACGGCTGCCGCAGTGCCGCGAGCACGGCCGCGAGCGCACTACTCCTGACACAACTAACGATCTGTCAATCAAGTACGTCCATGGAAGAACGATAGATGATATAGAAACTCACGAGTTTGGGGAAATATATATGGGCCATTAGAGAGAAACCCTAGAAAAAGCGCCCAAACCTCCTTCGATCCGGAGAAGGAAGCTATATTGGTTTCGGAGATCGTGCGTGTGTACGTGGCTACTGTTTTTTCCAGACCGGTTTTTATTTCGCGTGACAAGGACCGTGGGTGGGTGCGTGCGTATAGGGGTTCAGTTTTTATTTCTAGCGATCGGCATAGGCGCACCACGCACGTACAACGATGGACGAAAAACGGGGTGACGAAAACCACCTCAACATAAATTATATAGTAAATATACTATTCTACTATGGTATCACTTGCCAATACAATTTAAATGTATTGACCCTTGTGACTGTAACTTATTTTGTTGCAGGTTTGTTTGATGTTAGTAAAGTTTGTTGAGTAGGGATTATAATTCTACAACCAACATGATTGCCCGTGGCACTTGAAGATGAAGGACTCCATGCTATATAGTTATATCTGCTGCATTGTAATGAGATAGCCATACGAGCTATGTAAGAAGTAATGAACTATTTTATTCTTGGTTATAAGTTGTATTATGATCTTTGTTTCTTGATATTACATCTTAAACTATGGATTCTAGCTATTCGATCTAAGGACTAGCACTATAAACACAGGGATCTCTACCTTATTAGGTTGGGACCTCTAGAATTCTCTCGTGTCAGCGGCTAGGATGGCAGCGCCCCGAGTGCCACGGTCAGAGCAGTGACAGAAACATGAGAGGACGAGGATCCTATCGAACTACTTGATGGGCGGCTGCGGTATGCAGGTAGCAGCGAAGGTTTAGGTTTTTTTTATGCGGAGGATATAGAGCAGTGTCGGCGATGTATTTTTTGTTTTGGACGCGGTGGCTATAGATGGATATGGAGTGGCGGCGGGGAGCTTTTGGCTATTGTGTTTTGGCTTTTGTAGGATTTTGGCGGCGGCAGCAGATGGAGGATCTGCAACGGCGGTGGTGTGTTTTTTTGGCTGTGGTTTGGCCACGACGGCAGCAAGGTGCGGAGGTGGCAGCGGTGGTGATCTAGGCAGCTAGGTAAGGGAATACCAGCTCTAATACCAGATTACGCGATGTAGGTTTAACAAGAGTACCCTTTCGGGCCTCGACTGCGTGTTTATATAGCTCAGAAAAGCCTTTGGCATGTCAAGTACAAAGGTGGGCGTATTCGGAGTGGAGTACTACTCCATATCCATATATGATATAAAAAGAGAAATACATTATTTGACAACCGGAACACTTGCACACCAAGAATTTGAAACTGTGCCAACTTTACTAACTTTTGTTGTCTTGCGCTTCTCATGAGATTCTCGCCTTCTCTCCTTTTTGGATCTTCCTGGCATCTTCACATAACCAGGTGGTACAGGTGGAGCTCTTAATGACTTAGGCCACAACGGCATGCCATTTACAGGGTTTAAGCAATAAGCATATGTCTTCTTGAATTCTCACCATTGCCTTCCTCCTTATGGCCTCAAGCATGCTAATGATAGGGAAGAACCGAGCTTCTACTATCCATTTGTTGAAGCTCTCGCACATCTTGTTATCCACCGAGTCACAACTAGACCCTAATCTGAAGTATGCTTTGTTAGAATCCCTTAGGATCAACTAGCTCAAGATTTGAGCCACATAGAAGAGGATCAGGGGTATGTACCTTGATCAGGAGGGCCAGCCATGGCCTCCTCTTGATCTGCTCCACCAGAAACTTGTTGATGATGGTGAGAGATTATTCCTAGTGCTTTAGGTACTGTGCTTGATCAGATAGCTTGGGAGAGTGAGTGAGAGAGAAAAACAGCCGAATGAGCAGCCACTCTCAGTTCTAACCCTAGGACCCCTATTTATAACACTTGCATTAGGGGAACCACAGATATCCGTGTGGAAAATTTCTAAAACTCATGTGCTTTGATTTGCACCTTTCTTGATTCTCTTAGGATATTTACCTTTGATGCAATCAAAAAAATGTTCCAGATCCGCATCTGAGAAATACGAAGGATGAAGAACTTGCTTCTTAATGAGACGCTCGATTCTCCCCCTCGAAATATGGCCCAGACGATAGTGCCATAGTTTCGAAGAAGTCTCATCATCATCGCGCTTACGCTTGGTACTAACATTCACATTAGAGGAAGCATTAATTTCACTTATGTAATCACTTAAGAAAACAAGGTAAAGTTTGTCTTATAGGAAGGCAAGACCAACATCATTATTATCAAACATAATTATACATCTTTTGTTCCCAAAGTCACAGTGAAAACCATCATCGTCTAAGCATGAGACGGACACAAGGTTTTGTCTCATAGAGGGTACATAAAGTACATTACGTAAACAAAGCATAAATTCACTATGGAGTGTAAGTGTAAACTCTCCAATAGCCTCAGCTTCGGCTTCAACACCATTAGCAACTCTAATGGTTCTTACCCCTCTTCTTAGGGTCCTCTTCGTATCGAATCCCTGTAAGGAGTTTGCAACATGAATTGTTGCACCTGAGTCAACCCACCATGTATTGGTGGCATAATCAACATAAAGGGATTCGTCAACAATAGTTATAACATTAGTCCCTTTCTTATTGAGCCATTTCATGAACCCAATACAATCCCTCTGGACGTGTCCGCTTTTTCCACAAAAGCGACATCCATTAGGATCTTTACCATCAACATTAGGGGGTGCATATGCATTAGGAGCTCGGTTAGGGTTCTTTTGCTGAAAGAACTTAGAAGATTGCCCTTTATCTTTAAACTGAGCAGGCTTAGGCTTTATGCTTGAACTGATTGACATCATCAACTCGTCCAGCTTTAAGCCTTTCCTCCTCTTGTACACATCTAGCCATCATTTCATACATGTCTCATTTAGAATCCATTGCATTATATTTGATGGTGAACAGAGAGAACTTCGTGGGCAAGGATGACATAAGAAAATGGACAAGCAAAACTTCAGAGATTTCCATTTCCATTGTCTTAAGTTTAGTGGCCATGTTAATTTTCCTCATGATATGCTCTCTCAGACTCCTAGTTGGATCATACCTTTCATCAATAAGCCTTCTAATGAGGCTTATTGCATAAATTTTGGATGATACATTAAACTGGTCCTCAATCTTTCCAAGGTAACCCTTGGCAGTCTGAGAGTCTAGAATAGCTCCCCTCATACTTTGAGTAATGGAGCCCTTAATAATCATGAGGCACTTACGATTTGAACCCTCCCACTTAGTTTTCTCATCATCATAAGCCCTTTTCAGGGCATCATAGTTCTCATCACCTTCAGCAGGTGCTACAGGAGGATCCTTAAGGAGGGCATAGTCTATATTCAGCAAAGCTAAAGTGATCTCAAGCTTCTCCTTCCAAGTACCAAAATTGCTACGAGTCAACTGTTTTATGCCATTTATAATTGTAGGGGTTCGTAGCATGGAAAACAAAAAAAGTTCTACCGCATGCATACAAACAAGCCAAGATCTATCTACTAGATTGTAGAAACGAGTCGATTAGATAACTCACCCTCGAAGATTCCAAAGCGGTTAACGAGAGCAGATTCTCGTGGGTGATGTAGTCGTACACTTGCTGATCTCAAGATAGCGTAGACGATCCTTCCGGCGCTGCGTTCCGGCAGTGCTTCCGCATTCGATCACACGTTCGATACTCGATGAAGACCTTCCTCTCCCTTGTTCCAGCAGGCAGCGGAGGTTGTAGTTCTCCCCTCGCGATTCCGGCAGCACGACGACGTGGTGTCGGAAGTAGAGGGAAAATCTTGCCTGGCTTTGCCTAAGCCGGAGCAGCTTATGGTGGATCTAGCGTTTCCGACCATCTAGAGTTTAGAGGGTCGCAGAGGAGGAGGCGTGGCCGGTGGCACGGTGGTGGCGGCGCTGTGGGGGGGGGGGGGTGGCGGCGGCGCGGCTAGGTGGGAGGGGCTGGTTGTGTGGCCTTGGGGCACCCCCTCCCCTCTATTTATAAGAGGGAGGGCAGCTTGGGAGAGGGAAGTTTGAATCCTTCCCCAACTCCCTCTCCTAGTTGGCTTGTGGTGGAGGGAAAGAAGGATTCTTTCCTTCCTCCACTAGGATACATTGTCCCAGTTTGACTTTTCAAACTTGCCTTTTGACTTTCAATTTGGAGCTCAATTTCTTTCTTACAAATGCCTAACTAAGTGACCTAGGACATGATTCAATCATTCCACTCATCCATGACACATTCATGTACCCTTCCCATTCCGGTCTGGTGAATCTTCTAGACCCTTCTAGAACCTCTCTGATGAAATCATCAGAATCATTCCCGAACTCCGGAATTGAACTTTCCTTATATGAATCTTATTCTCTGGACCATTCCGGATCTCCTCGTGATATACCGGATCCCATCTGAGACTTCGAACAACATTCGGTCTCCCTACTGACATTCCATATCTACTAAACAACATTGAATCCTTAAGTGTGTCTCCCTACGGTTCGTGAATTATGCAGACATGACCGAGACTCTTCTCCGATCAATAAGCAATAGAGGAATCTGGAAATTCATATGGCTCCCACATATTTATAGGTTACTTTGCGATCGAATGAACCACTTACATACGATACCAATTTCCCTTTGTCTCGCGATAGTTTACTTATCCGAGGTCTGATCGTCGGTATCTCTGCATACGTAGTTCAACCTCGTTATTGATAAGTACTCTTTTCTCGTTCCCATGATATGTGATCCCTTGTGAGCCAGTCACATGCTTGCAAGCTAATTGGATGACATTCCACTGAGAGGGCCCAGAGTATATCTATCTGTCATATTGCTAGACAAATCCCACTCTTGATCCATGTGCCTCAACACATACTTTATGAACACTCAATGCCACCTTTATAGCCACCCAGTTACGGTGTGGTGTTTGATGTCATCAAAGCATCCATCCAGGGATGGTGATTATCATGATCTCATGATCGAAGGAATTAGGTTACTATGTATCAGAAAGCTTATAGCAAACGAACTATTGAAATGACTTGATATTTATGCTACGCTTATCTATAGGAGTATGTCCATCACACCATTCTCCTAATGATATGATCTTGTTGTTAATAACATCTCAATGTTCATGATCAGGAAACCATGATCATATATTAACCAACAAGCTAGTTTAACAAGAGGCTTTACTAGGGACTCTTTTATGTTTACAAATCACACAAGTGTTAATGTTTACGGTTAATACAATTATAGCATAGTATGTAAACATTTATCATAAGCATGAAGATATGATAATAACCTCTTTATTATTGCCTCTTGGACATATCTCCAACAGTCTCCCACTCGCACTAGAGACAATAATCTAGTTTGAAATCTTTGTGTTTTCAACACCTATGGCTTTCCGGTGTTGCATGTACACGATTGCTAGTGGTCAACTGATCTTCGGATCCAACACTTATAGGTCCATGTGTAATTGCATGTCTTTACGTCTCTACGCATCACTCATTTTCTAATGAGATGGCTTTGTATAAATTTGGTCCTTTGGTGAGACCTTTAGTTCCTAGGTGTTAAAACATGTTGACAATATTGTTGTACAATATATCTTCATAGTATTATCCTGCTGTGAACTACACCTAGTTTGATAAAAAAAGCTACTTGACACAAATGCCCTCTTTTGCTGCTATAATAGCAGTCATATACTTAGCCTTTTGTTGTAGTATCTGTCACAATGTCTTAACTTTGGAACTCATCCAAATCCATTATAGAACTTACTTTCCATCATATTGTGCTACCCTAAGTTTAGATTGAGATAAACTTAATTTGTACTTTCTGACAAAACTAGTATCAATGTGGTACCTTTTACAATGAACTAACCATCTATTTGTCACTTCTACAAAATAATATATTCTTAGTTTTTCCAAAATATCATAAGAATATCCTTACTATCGTCCAATGATTATCTTATGAATCATTCTAGTATATTCTCATAACATTTAGAGCATAGGACATATATGGATTAGTACATATCACAGTATGATTGATATAAATACTTTTTGTGATTTTATTCATCAAGTATCAATCAATACTTGAATATTTATTTCACTTACCAAGTGTCGATACACTTGAATTTCGATTTAATCCTTTCTGTGTGGCAAGAACCTTTCTTGTCATTTCCATATTGAACTCATTCAATATCTCATCTATGTACATTTGGCACAACCATATTAGCGTCTCAATCTATCTATATAGATATTGATGCCAAATATTTGGGTTTTGCCTAAGTCTTTCATCGAGATGAAATTCTTAACATGTGTTAATAAAAGATACATCATTTTCAATCAACAATACGTCTTCCACATAATGTATTAAAAATATGTCTTAGTGCTCCCACTTAATTTCTTGCAAATGCAAGCATCTTCATCGTCTCTGATGAATTTAAACTCTTTTAACAACTTCATCATGGTGAAGGTTCCAACTCTGCGATGCTCACTTCAACCATTGAAGTTTGCATATGCTTTTAGCATCCTTTGAATTAACAAAACCCTTTGGACCGTGTGATGCACACGTCCTAGGTAACAATTCTATTAGAAGAACTTGTTTTGTTTATTCAACTACCACATAACAAAATTATATTTAGTGGTTGCTATATTAATTCGTCTAGACTAAATATTGCTATGAAAGATCAAATCTTGTCATAGTCAACCTTTGAACATTGTTGTGAACTCTTTCCCAACATGTCGACTATTTCATAGATGTGAAACATCCATGTTTATTTTTTTATAGATCCAAACACGACTGTAAGGTCTTACACCTTTCTAGAGGGTCTTTCAAGTTCAAAGCTTGATTTATCGTGTATGGAACTATCATGGATTTTATGGCTTCAAGCCATTTAACGGAGTCAGGGCCCATATCTTCTTTGCATGTAGTCCGTTCATTATTGTGAAATAATGATTCAACCCTCAAATCTTAGTATTTGATTATTTAACCGTCCTACTTGGTTAAATAGGAACTTAGACCTCCGTAACCACAACCTTTGAGGCACGTGAGTCATGAGCATTGTTGCTGCCTCTGGAACACTTTTCGACGCTGCGCAACCTTGCACGTATAGCTAAGGTTCGTTTAACCTTATCAAAGTTCTATTGTCCTCCCACTTAACTTTTCACTAAAAATTACTTCTCAAAGAAACTTGACGTTCTAAGTGACAAACATTTTTTGTTTTCGGTGTTTTGGAGGAATACTCAACGATTATTCGAAATAACATACAAAGACATGTTCAATAGACCCCCAAAGGAACAAAAAGAAGGAGACATATTAGATTGCTGGCTCAGATCCATCGATACCTCTTCGCGTAAGGGGTCATGATCGTTATTCATAAAATTTAGAGCGAAGTACTGCCCGCCAAAGCACGTATGTGCCCGAAGAATGTCAGTACACGGGCATTCTGCACATGCGACGTGGAAAGGTAAGTTTCCAACCCGGATACAACACTTGCACTTGCACGTGTCCATTGATGTGGCAACAACGTTGTAACATCCCAGCATTTAGGAACCAATGAAGGGTAGATTTAGAAATCTGTGCAATTACATGCATTCATTTGTAAAAATGTGGGTAAATTTTTCGCCAAATAAAAGCCTAAAGTAATCAAAGTTTCTTTCACTCTTTAAGTTAGGAATAGCCTTGGAGAATGATCATTATAAATTTTGACATGATCTTTATGGATTAAGTGTTTTGGGGAAAGGAATTTGAATTCAAACTTGAGATTTGGATTTATATTTTTAAAAGGATTAGGATTGTGTGTGAGAATGATATTGAATCAAGAAATAATATTTAGTATCTTAAACTTTAAAGGATATAAAACAATTAAGTAAATGAATATTTATTTCATATAGTTATTCAATGAATAAGTTACAAAATGTAACTTATGAAGATAATGAATAAACATTACATAGTAACCAGAAACTTTGTATAAGATTGACAACTCAATAAATAAATATTCATTCCATATCTTTATTCAATAAATAAGTTACAAAAGGTAACTTAATCAAGAATCTTTACAATAGTAAATGAAACAAAAGAACCTTATATATATTGAGTAAGATTACAATCTTTATTACAAAAGGATAAATAAAGATTACAAAATAATAAAATAAATATTACAAGGGAATTCTATAAGAAAAAGAAAACCTAATCTAAATCTTGAATCTTCAAGTCTTGTACCTGCAAAACAAAGAATAAACAAAGAAAGAGAGAAAGTAAAAGGTTAAGATATTCTTTTACTCTCAGTAGTGATAGTGAGATGCACTGTTCCAGTTTACATCATGGAGTAAATCTTTTAGGGGCAAGTTTCACCAATATGAAAGAACTAAATCTTTCATTATTTTTAAGCCATAGGTCAAATAACTCCAAACAGCAAGAAGGGGCAAGTTTCACCAGACAAGTAAGTGTAATCAGATAAAAGGTAACTTTCATTCCCTGAGCATATCCACAAGGTGCAGCAGGCACACAAGCAGCACACACACCTAACTGCATGGTGTGTGCTGTCAGCACAGCAACAATAGGCCAAACAAACAAATAAAACTGCTCAGTACATCCGTGGGCAAGCAACCCCAACACCATTTCCTTGTTCATACACACCAAGCACAACAGCCAAACCAAACTAGATCACACCAACCACAACCTTGATCATCTCACCAAGATGGTGACAGAAGGAGGGGGAAGATCAGGTGGATAGCAAGATCAAGGTCAAGCCAATAGAACCAGGAGGTGGACAACAAGATCAAGGACAAGTCCAGGAGCTGGAAGTATCAGGAGAAGCACCAGATCAGGCTAGCCACACAATCAGCAAGATCAAGCCACAAGATCAACCAAATTGTAACCCCAACAACTCCATTGTTATGGTCAGTAGTAAAAGACCATCACATGATTTATCTGTCTAAGCTAGACAAGCATGCATGAGTTGTCTCATACTCAACTTCTCAAAAAAACACCCAAGTGGGGTGAATCCATCATTGAAGTTTGTAAACACTAAAAGCAATCAAAAAACTATATAGATCCAACTAGGATCTCAGAACAACATCATTGATCCTAGCTATCAGGATATATCTTAAATTCCAAGAATGAATATAGCTAAGATCTGAACTTCTTGTCACACCTATTAAACAGGAGTATCACCTTAGAATTTCTACATCTTATGGATCCATATAATTCATCAAGCCTACAAATCATTTTTCCCAACCTTGACACAGGAATCAGTAGCTGGTATCACTACCAGAACAAATCCATGAGAAACAACAAGATAAGGACCTAGACCCTAAACCTCAAACCAACATCATAGGATCTAGGAATTCAAGGAAAGAAGTTTCCACTTATCTATGATAACAAGCTAATATTAAGCTTAAACAAAATCAAGCCAAGTAATAGAACCAGTCTTGTGTGCCATACTAGGATGGTGTCACAAGAACAGCTTCTAAACCAAGCAGATTAGTCATCTAGCTTTCACAGATAAATTCACAAACAATTACAAATCATTTTCCTGATACTAATCACAGGAATCATTTCCAGGAATATACATAGACATAGCATCACTGTAAGAAACAAGTTAATCTCAAACTGTATATGAATCCATAAGCCAACAACTACAAATACAGTGACTTGATCACTCAAAAATCATCGTCAGTAACTAAGTAATGACAGTGGTGAGCTCTCAAACCACTAGAATCTCCAAGTAATGATTCTATAGTAACATTATCATCTGAACCATATCAAATTAACCAATGGAATCAATCTGGTAAACCACTAGCATCATCAAAGCCAACCATAGGTAGTAATCCACATCAAACAACCACTCATCATGCTTAGGGATCATTAATACATGATCCAAATAATTAGATATTTAATCAACAGAGGGATATGAACCCTAAGCAGAACAAAAACCTTAATCAGGACATGACCACTAGCCAGGAGTAGCCACTACAAACACATAGCACAGGGTGGCATAACACAGAGGACATGAGGGGAAGGAGAGGATAACTTACTGAAGGTTGTCGCGATGGGCGAGAAGAGGAAGCAGAGGGTGACGACGAGCACGTCGGCACGGGGAGCACACCAAGGGGCGCTGTGGCCCACACCACGCCGAGGCGGCGACCACAACCACGCCTGAAGGCAAGGAACACCACCACAACACATTGGGGCAGCATCGACGACAGCACCAACATCACTTTCATTATATATTAATAATGTAGTATTTTAGAAAAATTGTAAAACAAATATTTAATATCAATTTTTAGTATTTAAATGATAATTCTTAAAGGAATTATTAAAATGAAATAAAATAAAAGAATACAATATTCAATAAATATTAAAAAATTAATATTTATAAATTCTTTATTATTAAAAAGAATTTTTATAATTTAAATAATGGGGGAGAATACACACAAAGCCAAATAATGCATTACATTACTTTGCATAATCATTTTGCTTCTTTAAATATTATCCTTACCAGGCAATAATGATGGTTTTGTAGACATAGAAGCTCAAGGTCCAGTGCAAGCATCCGACTTCACTACCTTGCAATCACAAGGCAAGTTCATCACTTGCTCATGTCCTTTGAAGAGTCTTTATCAAGTATTTGCAAATTGTGTGTTATCATCTATATTCAGAAAAAGAAAAGATTATTTTCTCAAAATAAATAAATCTTAGGTATCGTCCTAAGTGATGATATGATGGGGCAATAGAACTTAGGTTTCTATTTGCAATCATGATGAACCATTAGGGATTAATAACCCATGACATCAGTGATTCTTGCGCCGTATATTACGCGTTAACCATGAGATTTGGAATGGGACGGAGAAGTCAGCTATATCCTTTTCCTCTCGTATGGAGGCAAGACGACCTTAACGTGACGTTGTGATTCCTTGTGCGGATTCAACATATGGGTGGGCACCCTTACGCCCCACACTTTTGGTGTCTAGATTATCTATGAATGGTGTTTTGGGATCTAGTCCAATTAAATGGTACTCGTCCGGGCATCACCAGGTCATAGAGTATTCGGGAACTCATCAGGATTTTAGCCTGCCCGAAAGGGGGCTTAATGGAGGTGAGCCGGCCCGAAGGATCGTGCAGACATATGAGGTCGCGGAGAGGGCAGTGATTGGCTTGGACCAACTACTGGGCCCCACATCATGGAATTGTGGACAGGAAAGTACGCCCGGTTGTGCAACAAGGAAGTTGATCTCTCATGGGAAAAGTAACGCACCTCTGCAGAGTGTAAAAACTGTAACCTATTACTCCCTGTTCCGGGAAGGAGCTACGAACACGGCAGAAAAGGAACTCCATGAATGTTCTTGTCAACCTGTGAAGACTGATGGTCATAGATTTTCATAATAAAATCAATCTTTGAAGAAAGATTTACGAAAATTGCATAGTGCCAAGGACTGATAGTCCGAGGTGGTAGATAGAGCATCAAACTTCCCACCTTGCATATAATGAACTTGCTGGGTAACACTGTTACTCACCCTTTCCTTTGATCCCTTGCTTAGACTCTAAGGATCCCGAAGATACTCCAATGTATGCAACTGAGAGCCAAGAGGAGGTCTTCTATGAAGAGCCTAATTTGTATGGAGACACAATGTTTCTGTTGTACCACTCTAAGGGATGTGATATTTACAGAACGGTGTTCTGTGGATGTCATGTCAACGACTATAGTGTACTACACATGCAGTGGTATGCTGGGTCACCGCAGTTGGTATCAGAGCAAATTGCTTTGACCTTAGGTTGGAAACCTAGTAAACGGTATTACCTCTAGGAATGTTTAGCAACAATAATGAATTCTCTAAAAGAAATATAATGGGTATTCAAATGAGAATATTCCGTTATATTTTTTAGTGCGATAATTCTTTGTTATGATGCAATATATTATTGGTTACTAATAAAAATATTTTTCTTATATACAGAGCTATGGCATCAAAGTTTCCAAAATATACTTTGGTAAGGAAAGAGGAGACTCTTGATGATTACCAAGGATCATTCATAGACCAACTTCGTCAACTTTCAAAGATTTTTAGTTGTCCATCTAGAATTCCAGTGAACACCATAACCTATTATGATGGTCAAATGTTATCCAAGTATCGTGTGAGTATCCAACTCCTAGAGGAGCTTGGATTATATCATGATCTACCTATAGGTGAAGGTAGGAGTCACTTAGCAGCATATCATGTTGCTGTTGTGGAGGCGATAGCTAATATCCGGGAGCATAAAGCCAAGGAGTTGGATGGTAGCACATTTTCTGTGATACCTCATGATTCTATAGACTCAGAGCCTGTACCGGATCATCTTACTTTAGTTAAGAAGCATCCTAAGTTAGCTTCCAAGTTTATGGATAGATACCGAACACTCGTTGCGTCTTTTTATAAGACACATGAAGTGATTGTTGAAGATAAAAATGACATGTTAGAGGATCTAACTGATCCGGAAAGGAGGAAACAGTTAGTAGTCCAGTTGGAGAAGGAAGTGAGTAGTAGTATAAAACCCAACTTTAAGGATATACCTATAGATCCTGAATCTTTTATACCATATCCTTATTCACCAAGGCCTGAACCTATATATGATCCTACTGTGGATATGAGGTATGTAGTACCACAGGGTTCAGAGGATGGTTCTGATTCAGAACTTCCGATTCAGAATTCTGATGGCTGGAGAATGGGATCATCTGAAGGATTCTAGAAAGACCAGATGTCCATAGATGGTTCTGACAGAAATGTTGGACAATCTAGCTGGATGGGTGCAAGAATTAACTCTAGTAACAGTAGTAGAGATACCATATTCAGAAATAATCAGGATGAAGAAGAGGATCCTGAGGAGAGAGTGTTTGAATCATCAACACCTTCTCAAAAACCAGGGAATATACATTATCCGGTGTTTAACTATCTTGCACAAAGGAGCACCTTGGGAGCAGCAGGATCTGCGTATTCTGTTGACAACTCAAGGAATGAAGCTCAGGAGATGCAAGTGGGAGATAATGTTGAATATGTTTCTGAAGACTTTTTAGCTGAGCTGGGGGGAGTCCATGCGCTCAGGTTGAGTAATGACTCCAGTCCTGACACTTCAGATACTGAGTATGTTCCTTATGGAAGGCCATTTGTTCCACAAACCGTGCGACGAACGTCACGCCATCACGGTTGGACATTAGGCATGTATGACGAGCGTAGTTATTACTAAAAACAGGAGGCTTAGTAAGAAGTATCAAGTACTATGTATTGTAATCCGAGAAAATAAGGTAGTTAGATAACGAGGTAGTGTTGCGATTATACCTATATGGTATATGCTGTAATGACTTTGTATTATTAAGATATTGTAATGTATAATATATGAAATGCATATTTGAGTTTTATTTGGATTTTCATTGTGTGACTAGTTCTGTGCGTAAAGTCGAGCTCAGAACACATGTGCACGATGTAATTATGAGTATTCGCTTTATGTTGCAGGACTAGGGGGTCATGGATACGGGTGTAGAGACCGAATCTGAGCAGCAGCGGATGGAACGTGAGGCCAAGGAGAAGGCCGATGCAGATGCAGGAAATCAGGGAACGTTACCACCACCACCAATGAGGCTGTTAATGGAGCAGAACTTTATGCAGTGTATGCAAATGATGCAAGAGACCCAGAACAAGTTCATGGAGGAGTTGCTGGGACGAGAAAATCTGAGAGCACCTGAAGGTGGAGGAGTGAGTCTTTCTGACTTCCAGAATGCAAAGCCGTTACCTTTTGCATCAGCCCCTGAACCAATGGATGCAGAAGATTGGCTAGCAGATACAGAAAGAAAGCTGAAGACTGTAGGTTGCAATGATGAGGAGAAATTGAGGTATGCAACTCATCTTCTTACTGGACCTGTAGCATCATGGTGGGAGAATCAGTTAGCCATGCAATAGCCAGGAAGGGAGTACACTTGGGAAGAGTTTAAATAGAGATTCCGTGAATATCATGTTCTAGAGAGTGTTATGGAGTTGAAGCGGAGAGAATTTGAGGAGCTGCAACATGGATATACTAGTGTTATGAAGTATATTCGGGAGTTTAGTCAACAGTCTCGATATGCGGAGGAAGAAGTTAATATGGAAGAAAAGAGGAAGAAGCATTTCCTGAGAGGGTTAAATCCATTTGTGAGGATGCAGTTAAGGTTGGCTAATAAGCAAACTTATCAGCAGTTGCTGGATGCAGCTATCACATTTGAAGATGACTACAAGAATGTCCAAGAGGATAGAAGGAAGAGAGCTAAGAAGGAAACCAAGAGGATACAAGCAAGTAAGCCCAATCCCAATCTGGAATTCAAACCAAGGAATAGACCCTATAACAGCAACAATTCTAATCGGAGTGCAAATCCAAACATAAAGAATATTATATGCCACAATTGCAAACTCCCAGGGCATATGCGCAGGGGTTGCCCGAAACCAGTAATTGTGTGCCATGCTTGTGGTCAGAGAGGTCACATAAAGCCAAATTGTCCAAGCAAACCACAAGGAGGTTGTCCGGTTCGGGATGGAAGGCAAGCCAGTGGAGAAATGGACAACCCAATAAAGGAGGGACTAATGTCAAGAACAACAATGGCAAGAGGAACAGACCTACCAGGAAACTGAATTGTGCAACCCAAGAAGAGGTGGATAATTCAGAGCATGCAGTGATTGGTACGCTTAATATCCTTACCAATCCCGGCAAAGTTCTATTTGATACTGGTGCAACTACTTCATTCATTTCTGTAGAATTCTGTGATAAGTTTAGGATTAGAAGGGCAACATTAGAAAACTCTATGACCGTAGTTACGGACATGGGAAATGTGATTGTACGCCACATTAAACAAGATCAGGTGATCTTGATCTATGGTTGTACCTACTTTGCGGACCTTTATGTGATTCCTTTGAAGGGAATTGCAGTAGTGTTGGGGATGGACTGGATGATGGAGCATGAGGCTCATATAAATTGTGAGGCGAAAACTATCTCAATCAAAACTCCAAGTGGAGCAAGGATAGTTTACCAAGCAGATAAGCACAATCATATTATGGTGGATCTGCAGTTGAACTCAATGAAAGAGGTCAAATTGGAAGATATTCCTATAGTAAATGAGTTTCAAGATGTTTTTCCAGCAGAACTACCTGGAATGCCACCAGATCGAGAGATAGAGTTCACTATTGATCTAATTCCAAGTACAACACCAATATCTCAAGCACCATATAAGATGAGACCAAAAGAATTAAAAGAACTCAAAGAGCAAATTGATAAGTTAGACAAAAAAGGATTTATCCAAGAAAGTGTATCCCCATGGGGAACACCAGTAATCTTTGTGGATAAAAGGGATGGTGGAAGAAGGATGTGTGGAGACTACAGAAATCTGAACAATGTCACCATAAAGAATAAGTATCCTTTATGAAGGATTCAAGATTTGTTTGATCAAGTGAAAGGAGCCAGAGTATTTTCTAAGATCGATCTAAGATCTGGATACCATCAGATAAAAATTAAACCTAAGGATGTTCCAAAAACAACATTTGTCTCAAGATATGGACACCATGAGTATCTGGTAGTACCATTTGGTTTGACCAATGCAATAGCAATATTCATGAATCTGATGAACAAAATCTTCATGCCATATTTGGATAAGTTTGTCATAGTCTTTATTGATGATATTCTGATATATTCCAAGGATAAGGAAGAGCGTGCTGATCATTTGAGAATAGCATTGCAGACTCTAAGAGAACATAGACTTTATGCTAAGTTCAGTAAGTGTGAATTTCGGCTAGATGAGGTAGAATTCCTCGATCATGTGATCAGTAAAGATGGAATTGTTGTAAATCCATCCAAAGTCCAATCAGTACTAGAATGGACTGCACTGATACGTTGGAAACATATCTATAATTTTTGATGCTCCATGATTCTTTTGTATACTTGTCTACACTTTGAGGTGATTTTTACATGTTTTCTGGTACTAACCTATTAACAAGTTGCAATAGTGCCAGATGCCTGTTTTTTGCTGTTTTTGGTTTCAGAAAAGTTAGTAAAGAAATATTCTCGGAATTAGACGGGACAAAGGACAAAGTCAATAACTTTCCGTGGGGAACAAGAAGTCCAGAGGAGAGCCGGAGGGGCTGGCCAGGGGGGCTAGGCCCACCCCAGGAGCGGGTCAAGTGGACCCGCGCCTGGCTAGGGTTTGGCGGCCCTGGTCGCCTCCCGGACTCGCCCCTTCGCCTATAAGAAGCCCCCGATGCAGAAACTCTCGGAACCCGATCAGAAATCCATGAAATCGTCTGTAGCCTCTACCACCATCGTCCCTAGATCGGGGGGATCTGAAGTTCTTCCCGGCACCCTGCCGGAGGGGAGATCATCCCGAAGGCCTTCTCTCCGGTATGACTTGTGAGTAGTTCGACCTTGGACTATGGGTCCATGTAGTAGCTAGATGGTTGTATCTCCTCCTTTATGCTTTCATGTATAGGTCTTGTGAGCTCCATTCATGATCAAGATCTAATCTATTTGTAATCATGCATGTTGTGTTTGCGGGGATCCGATGGATATTAAGATTATTATGTTGGTTTGATTAATGGTTCTATCTTTATGATTCTATCATGTCTGTGTTGTTTGTGATCTTGCATGCTCTCCATTGCTAGTGGTTATCTTGGCCAAGTAGTTGCTAGTGACTCCAAGAGGGAGTATTTATGCTCGATAGTGGGTTCATGCCTCTAGTTTCCAGGGGAAGTGATAGAAATATCTTCGGTTGTAGATGTGTTGTTGCTACTAGGGAGAAAACAACGGTCTCTTGTTCATGGAACATGTGGACTGTTTACCTTACACACTTTGCTTAAAGCAGTTGTCTGTTGCTTGCAACTTAATACTGGAGGGGGTTCGGATGATAACCTGAAGGTGGACTTCTAGTCATAGATGCAGTTGGATTATGGTCTATGTATAATGTTGTATTGCCCAATCAACTTCATAGGATCTTTCTGGCTAGTAATTGCATTGTTATGCCTTGCTCAGTTCCTGTCAATTGCCTCGTTGTAATTTGTTTACCCTTCATGCCAGGTTGTTTATCTAAGGAGAGCACCTCTAGTGAACTATGGACCCCGATCCAATCTTTACCATTGATACATATTCCACTATTACTTGTTTACTTGCTGCAAACCATTACCTTCGACACCATACGTTTAATCCTTTGTTACAAAAAACCGGTGAGCTTGACAACCTCACTGATTCGTTGGGGCAAAGTCTTGAGTTTGTGTTGTGCAGGTCTCCGCGTTGCTTGCAACACCTGTGTGACGTTTCCTTCCTCCTACTGGTTCGATAACCTCGGTCTCAACTAAGGGAAGACTTTCTACTGTGCTCTTCACACCTTGCTCTTGGGGTTCCCAATAGGCTCCACATCAGCCAGCCAACACAAGTTCTCTGGCGCCATCAAGGAGTCATCATGCACCAACCAATGTGAAACAAATTCGAGGTTTCTTGGGGATGGCTGGTTATTATCGGAGATTCATTGAAGGTTTCTCCAAAATAGCTGGACCAATGACCAAATTGCTAAGAAAGAATACACCATTCAATTGGGACGAGAAGTGTGAAGCAAGTTTTCAGGAGTTGAAGACCAGGTTAACAACAACTCCAATCTTAGCAGTTCCAAAAATAGGGAAATACTAACAGTATACTATGATGCATCTAAAGAAGGTTTGGGTTGTGTGTTAATGCAAGATCGGAAAGTGATTGCTTATGGTTCAAGACAACTGAAGCCACATGAAGTCAACTATCCAACTCATGATTTAGAGTTAGCAACAGTAGTCTTTGCGCTGAAAGGATGGAGGCACTTTCTTTATGGAGCCAGATGTGAGTTATACACTGACCATAAAAGTCTTAAATATTTATTCACCCAAAAGGAATTGAATATGAGACAGAAGCGTTGGTTGGAACTAATCAAATATTATGATTTAACAATCAACTATACTCCAGGAAAAGCAAATGTTGTAGCAGATGCTTTAAGCCGTAAAAGTGCAGATATTCAGCCTAGCAATCGGGAGCTAGCAAAGGAGTTACAAATGGACTTGGAAAGATTAGAGCTTCAATTCATTAGAACAAAGGTTCTTGGAGGATTAGCTGCTATGCGGGTAGTTGAAGAGCAGGACAGTGATCTTAAGCACAAAATTTTTAGACATCAAGAAGAATATCCTTTCATTGCTGAGGAATTTCGGAGGATATCTCAAGGGCAAACTTCAGTTTTTCACCTTGGAGATTATGAGTCCTTATGGTTTCAAGGCCGTCTTTGTGTTCCAGATATGACTGAGATTCGTGATATCATACTCAGAGAAGCACATTAAACACCATATTCTATACATCCAGGAAGTACTAAGATGTATATGGATTTGAAAGAACTTTTCTAGTGGAATAACATGAAAAGGGACATTGCTAAATATGTATCTGAATGCCATACTTGCCAAAGGGTGAGGGCTGAACATCAAAGTCCAGCAGGACCATTGCAACCTTTGGAAAATCCTGAATGGGAGTGGGAGGAAATTGGTACGGACTTCATCACAGGATTGCCCATGACACCTAAACGGAAGGATATGATATGGGTAATTGTGGATAGACTCACTAAAAGTGCACATTTTATTCCGGTAAATTAGAAGGATAATGCCAAGAAGTTAGTAGAAGTTTACATCAAAGAAATAGTAAGCAAGCATGGAGTGCCCAAAAGAATTGTAACTTATAGGGGATCCGTGTTTACTTCAGCATTTTGGAAGCAATTACATGAGGCACTCGGTTCAAAGTTAGATTTTAGCACAACTTATCATCCAGAGACAGGAGGTTAAACAGAAAGAACAAACCAAATACTAGAAGACACGTTAAGGGCTTGTGCATTAGATTTTGGAGGTACATGGAAGATCATCTACCATTGGCAGAATCTTCCTACAACAATAGCTATCAGAGTAGTCTGAAGGAAGCTCCATATCAGGTTCTGTATGGAAGGAAATGTAGATCACCAATATGTTGGTATGAGCCTGGAAGCAGCAAGGAATTTGCGCCAGACTATATTAAGGAAAAACAAGATATCATTGATAAGATCAAGGATAGACTGAAAATAGCTCAAAGTAGGCAGAAAATTTATGCTGATCAAAGTCGAAGATCATGGCATCATGAAGTAGGAGACATGGTATATTTGAAGGTAAGTCCAATGAAAGGAGTTAAAAGGTTCGGAGTTAAAGGAAAATTGAGTCCAAGATATATCGGGCCATTTAAGATACTGAGTCAAAACAAAACTATAGCTTATGCTTTAGAGTTACCCTCAAGATTAGATCAAGTATGTTTTCCATGTGTCACAGCTCTGTAAATGTTTGAAAGTTCCGGATGATGCAATCACACACCAAGAGAAAGAATTACAAGCAGACCTGGCCTATGTTGAAAAACCTTGTAAAATTTTGGAAGAAAATTGGAAAGGTTGAGAAACAGGGCCATCAAGTACTGCAAGGTATAGTGGGAACATCACCAAGAAAGAGAAGCTACCTGGGAGAAAGAAGATGATTTAATAAAAGCCTATCTAGAACTGTTCAGGTACATTTCACCAAACTTCGGGACGAAGTTTAATTTAAGGGGGGAAGTCTGTAACATCCCAGCATTTAACGAAGGGTAGATTTAGGAATCTGTGCAATTGCATGGATTAATTTGTAAAAATGTGGGTAAATTTTTTGCCAAATAAAAGCCTAAAGTAATCAAAGTTTCTTTCACTCTTTAAGTTAGGAATAGCCTTGGAGAATGATCATTATAAATTTTGACATGATCTTTATGGATTAAGTGTTTTGGGGAAAGGAATTTGAATTCAAACTTGAGATTTGGATTTATATTTTTAAAAGGATTAGGATTGTGTGTGAGAATTATATTGAATCAAGAAATAATATTTAGTATCTTAAAATTTAAAGATATAAAACAATTAAGTAAATGAATATTTATTTCATATAGTTATTCGATGAATAAGTTACAAAATGTAACTTATGAAGATAATGAATAAATATTACATAGTAACTAGAAATTTTGTATAAGATTGACAACTCAATAAATAAATATTAATTCCATATCTTTATTCAATAAATAAGTTACAAAAGGTAACTTAATCAAGAATCTTTACAATAGTAAATGAAACAAAAGAATCTTATATATATTGAGTAAGATTACAATCTTTATTACAAAATGATAAATAAAGATTACAAAAGAATAAAATTAATATTACAAGGGAATTCTATAAGAAAAAGAAAACCTAATCTAAATCTTGGATCTTCAAGTCTTGTACATGCAAAACAAAGAATAAACAAAGAAAGAGAGAAAGTAAAAGGTTAAGATATTCTTTTACTCTCAGTAGTGACAGTGAGATGCACTGTTCCACTTTACATCATGGAGTAAATCTTTTAGGGGCAAGTTTCACCAATATGAAAGAACTAAATATTTCATTATTTTTAAGCCATAAGTCAAATAACTCCAAACAGCAAGAAGGGGCAAGTTTCACCAGACAAGTAAGTGTAATCATATAAAAGGTAACTTTCATTCCCTGAGCATATCCACAAGGTGCAGCAGGCACACAAGCATCACACACACCTAACTGCATGGTGTGTGCTGTTAGCACAGCAACAACGGGCCAAACAAACAAACAAAATTGCTCAGCACATCCGTGGGCAAGCAACCCTAACACCATTTCCTTGTTCATCCACACCAAGCACAACAACCAAATCAAACCAAACCAAACCAGATCACACCAACCACAACCTTGATCATCTCACCAAGATGGTGACAGAATCAGGGGGAAACATCAGGTGGATAGCAAGATCAAGGTCAAGCCAACAGAACCAGGAGGTGGACAACAAGAACAAGGACAAGTCCAGGAGCTGGAAGTATCAGGAGAAGCACCTGATCAGGCTAGCCACACAACCAGCAAGATCAAGCCACAAGATCAACCAAATTGTAACCCCAACAACTCCATTGTTGTGGTAAGTAGTAAAAGACCATCACATGATTTATCTGTCTAAGCTAGACAAGCATTCATGAGTTGTATCATACTCAACTTCTCAGAAAAACACCCTAGTGGGGTGAAGCCATCATTGAAGTTTGTAAACACTAAAAGCAATCAAAAAACTATATAGATCCAACTAGGATCTCAGAACAACATCATTGATCCTAGCTATCAGGCTATATCTTAAATTCCAAGAATGAATATAGCTAAGATCTGAACTTCTAGGCACACCTCTTAAACAGGAGTATCACCTTAGAATTTCTACATCTTATGGATCCATATAATTCATCAAGCCTACAAATCATTTTTCCCAACCTTGACACAGGAATCAGTAGCTGGTATCACTACCAGAACAAATCCATGAGAAACAACAAGATAAGTACCTAGACCCTAAACCTCAAACCAACATCATAGGATCTAGGGATTCAAGGAAAGAAGTTTCCACTTATCTATGATAACAAGCTAATATTAAGCTTAAACAAAATCAAGCCAAGTAATAGAACCAGTCTTGTGTGCCATACTATGATGGTGTCACAAGAACACCTTCTAAACCAAGCAGATTAGTCATCTAGCTTTCACAGATAAATTCACAAACAATTACAAATCATTTTCCTGATACTAATCACAGGAATCATTTCCAGGAATATACATATACATAACATCACTGTAAGAAACAAGTTAATCTCAAACTGTATATGAATCCATAAGCCAACAACTACAAATACAGTGACTTGATCACTCAAAAATCACTGTCAGTAACTAAGTAATGACAGTGGTGAGCTCTCAAACCACTAGAATCTCCAAGTAATGATTCTATAGTAACATTATCATCTGAACCATATCAAATTAACCAATGGAATCAATCTGGTAAACCACTAGCATCATCAAAGCCAACCATAGGTAGTAATCCACATCAAACAACCACTCATCATGCTTAGGGATCATTAATACATGATCCAAATAATTAGATATTTAATCAACAGAGGGATATGAACCCTAAGTAGAACAAAAACCTTAATCAGGACATGACCACTAGCCAGGAGTAGCCACTACAAACACATAGCACAGGGTGGCATAACACAGAGGACACGAGGGGAAGGATAGGATAACTTACTGAAGGTTGTCGCGGTGGGCGAGAAGAGGAAGCAGAGGGTAACGACGAGCACGTCGGCACGGGGAGCACGGAGTAACAGGTTACAGTTTTTACACTCTGCAGAGGTGCGTTACTTTTCCCATGAGAGATCAACTTCCTTGTTGCACAACCGGGCGTACTTTCCCATCCACAATTCCATGATGTGGGGCCCAGTAGTTGGTCCAAGCCAATCACTGCCCTCTCCGCGACCTCATATGTCTACACGAACCTTTGGGGCCGACTCACCTCCGTTAAGCCCCCTTTCGGGCAGGCTAAAACCCTAATGAGTTCTCGAAGACTCTATGACCTGGTGGTGCCCGGACGAGTACCATTTAATTGGACTATATCCCTAAACACCATTCATAGATAATCTAGACACAAAAAGTGTGGGGCGTATGGGTGCCCACCCATATGTTGGATCTGCACAAGGAATCATAACGTCACGTTAAGGTCGTCTTGCCTCCATACAAGAGGAAAAGGATACAACTGACTTCTCCGTCCCATTCCAAATCTCATGGTTAACGCGTAATATACGGCGCAAGAATCACTGATGTCATGGGTTATTAATCCCTAATGGTTCATCATGATTGCAAATAGAAAACTAAGTCCTATTGCCACATCATATCATCACTTAGGATGATACCTAAAATTTATTTATTTTGAGAAAATAATCTTTTCTTTTTCTGAATATAGATGGTAACACACAATTTGCAAATACTTGATAAAGACTCTTCAAAGGACATGAGCAAGTGATGAACTTGCCTTGTGATTGCAAGGTAGTGAAGTCGGATGCTTGCGTAGGACCTTGAGCTTCTATGTCTACAAAACCATTATTATTGCCCGGTAAGGACAATATTTAAAGAAGCAAAATGATTTTGCAAAGTAATGTAATGCATTATTTAGCTTTGTGTGTATTCTCCCCTATTATTTAAATTATAAAAATTCTTTTTAATAATAAAGAATTTATAAATAATAATTTTTTATTATTTATTGAATATTGTATTCTTTTATTTTATTTCATTTTAATAATTACTTTAATAATTATCATTTAAATACTAAAAATTAATATTAAATAATTTTTAGTATTTTTCTAAAATGCTAAATTATTAATATATAATGAAAGTGATTTTTATTTATTTTTATCATCTTTCAATAATTTTATAAAATTCCATAAGGAATATATAGATTACAAAATTCTTAATAAAAATTATATGCCTAAAATTTTATTTCTTAATTTATTTGGATAATTTGGATTATTGTGAATCCAAAAATATTTATTTATAATTTTTGGATATTTATTTAAATTCAGGGGCATTTTTGTCTTTTCTTAATTTTTAAAAACTGCCTTTAGGTAATTGGGCTGTCTGTGTTGGTTTATTGGGCCCTTGTGGCCCAATAGGGCAGAACCAAAACAACTCCCCGAAGGGTCCTGGCCCAACCATCTCACACTCTCTCTATCACTCTCTCGTTCTCATCTCTCTTGTTCTCCTTCCCCGACCCCGTGGTCGGCAATGCCACCACCGGTGATTCACGTCGCCGTGGACCTCCCCGGCCGCCACCGTGATGTATAGGGTGGTTGTTGACCCTGCTCCACCTTCCTTTCCAACTCGATTTGGACCTGGGGCTCCCCTGTGGCCAGACCGGCTCTGTCCCGAACCCTAGGGTTTGGGGTGGTGCTGGTGCTGTCGCCGCCGCTGCTCCCGTGTGCTGTGGTGGTGTTCCTCACCTTCAGGCGTGGTTGTGGTCACCAACTCGGTATGGTGTGGGTCGTAGCGCACCCTTGGGGTGCTCCCCGTGCCGCCGAGCTCGTCGTCACCCTCTGCTTCCTCTTCTCGCCCACCGCAACAACCTTCAGTAAGTTATCCTCTCCTTCCCCTCGTGTCCTCTGTGCTATGCCACCCTATGCTATGTGTTTGTAGTGTCTACTCTTGGCTAGTGGTCATGTCCTGATTAAGGTTTTTGTTCTTCTTAGGGTTCATATCCCTCTGTTGATTAAATATCTGATGATTTGGATCATGTCTTAATGATCCCTAAGCATGATGAGTGGTTGTTTGATGTGGATTACTACTTATGGTTGGCTTTGATTATGCTAGTGGCTTACCATATTGATTCCATTGGTTAATTTGATATGGTTCAGATGATAATGTTAATGTAGAATCATTACTTGGAGATTCTAGTGTTTTGAGAGCTCACTACTGTCATTACTTAGTAACTGACATTGATTTTTTGAGTGATGTAGTCACTGTATCTGTAGTTGTTGGCTTATGGATTCCTATATAGTTTGAGATTAACTTGTTTCTTATAGTGATGTTATGTATATGTATATTCCTGGAAATGATTCCTGTGATTAGTATCAGGAAAATGATTTGTAATTGTCTGTGAATTTATCTATGAAAGCTAGATGACCAATCTGCTTGGTTTAGAAGTTGTTCTTATGCCACCATCCTAGTATGTCACACAAGACTGGTTCTATTACTTGGCTTGATTTTGTTTAAGCTTAAGATTAGATTGATATCAGAGATAATTGGAAACTTCTTTCCTTGAATCCCTAGAGCCTATGATGTTGGTCCGAGGTTTAGGGTGTGGGTCCTTATCTTGTTGTTTCTCAAGGATCTGTTCTGGTAGTGATACCAGCTACTGATTCCTGTGTCAAGGTTGGGAAAAATGATTTGTAGGCTTGATGAATTATATGGATCCATAAGATGTAGAAATTCTAAGGTGCTACTCCTGTTTAAGAGGTGTGCCTAGAAGTTCAAATCTTAGCTATATTCATTCTTGGAATTTAAGATATAGCCTGATAGCTAGGATCAATGATGTTGTTCTGAGATCCTAGTTGGATCTATATAGTTTTCTGATTGCTTTTAGTGTTTACAAACTTCAATGATGGATTCACCCCACTTGGGTGTTTGTCTGAGAAGTTGAGTATGGGACAACTCATGAATGCTTGTCTATCTTAGACAGATAAATCATGTGATGGTCTTTTACTACTTACCACAACAATGGAGTTGTTGGGGTTACAATTTGGTTGATCTTGTGGCTTGATCTTGCTGATTGTGTGGATATCCTGATCAGGTGCTTCTCCTGATACTTCTAGCTCCTGAACTTGTCCTTGATCTTGTTGTCCACCTCCTGGTTCTGTTGGCTTGACCTTGATCTGGCTATCCACATGTTCTTCCCCCTCCTTCTGTCACCATCTTGGTGAGATGATCAAGGTTGTGGTTGGTGTGATCTGGTTTGGTTTGGTTTGGCTGATGTGCTTGGTGTGTATGAACAAGGAAATGGTGTCGGGGTTGCTTTCCCACGGCTGTGCTGAGCAGTTTTGTTTGTATGGCATGTTGTTGCTGTGCTGACAGCATATACCATGCAGTTAGGTGTGTGTGCTGCTTGTGTGCCTGATGCACCTTGTGGATATGCTCAGGGAATGAAAGTTACCTTTTATCCGATTACACTTACTTGTCTGGTGAAACTTGCCCCTTCTTGCTGTTTGGAGTTATTTGACTTATGGCTTAAAAATGATGAAAGATTTAGTTCTTTCATATTGGTGAAACTTGCCCCTAATAGATTTACTCAATGATGTAAAGTGGAACAGTGCATCTCACTGTCACTACTGAGAGTAAAAGAATATCTTAACCTTTTATTTTCTCTCTTTCTTTGTTTATTCTTTGTTTTGCAGGTACAAGACTTGAAGATTCAAGATTTAGATTAGGTTTTTCTTTTTCTTATAGAATTCCCTTGTAATATTTATTTTATTCTTTTGTAATTCTTTATTTTATCCTTTTTAATAAAGATTGTAATATTACTCAATATATAGATTTCTCTTTTTTTATTTCTTTTACTATTGTAAATATTCTGGATTAATTTAATAAGTTACATTTTGTAACTTATTTATTGAATAAATATATGGAATGAATATTTATTTATTGAGTTGTCAATCTTATACAAAATTTCTGGTTACTATGTAATGTTTATTCATTATCTTCATAAGTTACATTTTGTAACGTATTCATTGAATAACTATATGAAATAAATATTCATTTACTTAATTGTTTTATATCCTTTAAAGTTTAAGATACTAAATATTATTTCTTGATTCAATATCATTCTCACACACAATCCTAATCCTTTTAAAAAATATAAATCCAAATCTCAAGTTTGAATTTAAATTCCTTTCCCCAAAACACTTAATCCATAAAGATCATGTCAAAATTTATAACGATCATTCTCCAAGGCTATTCCTCACTTAAAGAGTGAAAGAAACTTTGATTACTTTAGGTTTTTATTTGGCGAAAAATTTACCCACATTTTTACAAATGAATGCATGCAATTGCACAGATTCCTAAATCTACCCTTCGTTGATTGCTAAATGCTGGGATGTTACAAAGATCAAACCTTAGCTTCCGCATGAGAAAATATGGCTTGCTCCCGTTGTATACACTCGCAGAATCTAACACACCCAATCATCACGTGGTGCTTCGAAACAACGAGCTTTGGCAACGGTCCCTACTAAGGACGAACACTCTATAACTTGATATTTTGTGAGAGGGATCATCTTATAATGCTATCGTCGCAATCTAAGCAATACAAGATGCATAAAAGGATTAACATCACATGCAATTCATAATATGTGATATGATATGGCCTTTCTTCTTGTGCTTCCGATCTCCATCTTCAAGCACGAACATGATCTCCATCATCACCGGCGTGGCATCAAGGTCAATGGCACCACTCCATGGTTGTCATCCACCAGCATCAACTATTACAACTACTTTGGATAATAGACACGCAGGTCTTAACAAAATTAAAATACAACCATAAGGCTCCTACCGGTTGCCTACTTACAATAAGGAACATTTCATACATCATATATAATCACAATCATGGCCATATCACATCACAGCACACCCCTGCAAAACAAAGTTAGACGCCTCTAATTTTCTTTGCATATTTTATGTGGTTTGGGGCTTTCAATAAGTGTCATTCTAACTTACGAACAAGAACCGCACCGTTGATGCTTGAACTATCAAGTGCCCGTTGTAAATTGAATCTTTACTATGATGGGAGAGACAGACACCCGCAAAGCCACTTATGCAATACAAGTTACATGTCGAGCGTGGAGCAAGTCTCATGAACGATGTCATGTAAGGTTATCCCGGGCCGCTTCATCCCACCATACCGCAAGATGCAAAGTACACAAAAAGAAATTGATAATAAAAGCACCACTGCCCACAATGACCATTGTGTTCTACTCGTGCAACATATCTACATATAGACACGGCTCTGATACCACTGTAGGGGTTCGTAGCATGGAAAACAAAAAAATTCTATCGCATGCACACAAACAATCCAAGATCTGTCTACTAGATTGTAGCAACAAGTCGATTAGATAACTCACCCTCGAAGATTCCAAAGCGGTTAACGAGAGAAGATTCTCGTGGGTGATGTAGTCGTACACTTGCCGATCTCAAGATCGCGTAGACGATCCTTTCGGCGCTGCGTTTTGGCAGCTCTTTCACAGTCAGTCACACGTTCGGTACTCGATGAAGACCTTCCTCTCCCTTGTTCCAGCAGGCAGCAGAGGTTGTAGTTCTCCCCTCGCGATTCTGACAGCACGACGGCGTGGTGTCGGAAGTAGAAGGAAAATCCTGCAGGGCTTCGCCTAAGCCGGAGCAGGTTATGGTGGATCTAGGGTTTTCGACCATCTAGAGTTTAGAGGGCCGGAGAGGAGGAGGCGTGGCCGGCGGTGACGCGGTGGCGGCGGCTGGCGGCGGCGGCGCTGCGGGGGGGCTAGGTGGTAGGGGCTGGTTGTGTGTCCTTGGGGCACCCCCTCCCCTCTATTTATGAGAGGGAGGGCAGCTTGGGAGAGGGGACTTTGAATCCTTCCCCAACTCCCTCTCCTAGTTGGCTTGTGGTGGAGGGAAAGAAGGATTATTTCCTTCCTCCACTAGGATACATTGTCCCAGTTTGACTTTTCAAACTTGCCTTTTGACTTTCAATTTGGAGCTCAATTTTTAAATTACAAATGCCCAACCAAGTGACCTAGGACATGATTCAATCACTCCACTGATCCATGACACATTCATGTACCCTTCCCATTCCGGTCCGGTGAATCTTCTAGACCCTTATAGAACCTCTCCGATGAAATCATTGGAATCATTCCTGAACTCCGGAATTGAACTTTCCTTATATGAATCTTATTCTCTGGACCATTCCGGATCTCCTCGTGATATCCCGGATCCCATCCAAGACTCTGAACAACATTCGGTCTCCGTACTTAGATTCCATATCTACTAAACAACATCGAATCCTTAAGTGTGTCTCCCTACGGTTCGTGAATTATGCAGACATGACCGAGACTCTGCTCCGATCAATAACCAATAGAGGAATCTAGAAATTCATATGGATCCCACATATTTCTACGATTACTTTGCGATCGAATGAACCACTTACATACGATACCAATTTCCCTTTGTCTCGCGATAGTTTACTTATCCGAGGTCTGATCGTCGGTACCTCTGCATACCTAGTTCAACCTCATTACCGATAAGTACTATTTTCTCGTTCCCGTGATATGTGATCCTTTGTGATCCAGTCACATGCTTGCAAGCTAATTGGATGGCATTCCACTGAGAGGGCCTAGAGTATATCTATCCATCATATGGATGGACAAATCCCACTCTTGATCCATGTGCCTCAACACATACTTTCCGAACACTCAATGCCACCTTTATAGCCACCCAGTTACGGTGTGGTGTTTGATGTCATCAAAGCATCCATCCGGTGATGGTGATTAGCATGATCTCATGGTCGAAGGAATTAGGTTACTATGTATCATAAAGCTTATAGAAAAAGAACTATTGAAATGACTTGATCTTTATGGTACGCTTATCTATAGGAGTATGTCCATCACACCATTCTCCTAATGATATGATCTTGTTGTTAATAACATCTCAATGTTCATGATCAGGAAACCATGATCATATATTAACCAACAAGCTAGTTTAACAAGAGGCTTTACTAGGGACTCTTTTATGTTTATAAATCACACAAGTATTAATGTTTCTGGTTAATACAATTATAGCATAGTATGTAAACATTTATCATAAGCATGAAGATATGATAATAACCTCTTTATTATTGCCTCTTGGGCATATCTCCAACAATAATACCAGCAATTTGAGAGGCATTAGATGCTGCAAAATAAAACAAATGCTTTGAATAAGCATCACAATTTTATACTTCTTTCATCAATATAGTCTACACCAGCTTTGGCCAGAAATAGACATGACCAATAATTTTGTGATCAAAATATTTGCCAATCAGCTTTGGCCAGAATGACAGATATAAGCCACACTTAATTAGATCCTCTAATCATATAGAATTCTTTCATCAATCCATTACATGTCAGCTTTGGCCAGAAGTGCGAAGGACCAATAAAATTTCATGGTCAAAATGTCCATCAATCAGCTTTGGCCAGAATGATAGACATAATCCATGCTTAATTTGAGGGTTTACAAACTTTATTTTTGCAGCAAAACATTATTGTTACAATTTATTTGGATAAAACCACAAAAGAAACAACTAAGTATAAAAGGACATTCAAGTATAATACATAATTGCATGGCAAATGAAGAAAAGATGTCATACAATTATGTTACATAATTGGCATAAAAGATATGCCAAAACTTAGTCCCAAAACTCATTCATATTAGCCCTAAATTATAAACATTAATACTTAAAATGTATTCATTATTTGGGCCCATAACGAAAATTTGTCCCACAAACCCTAAAACCCCTTTAATAATTTTAATTTTAAAAGAATAAACTTCTAGACTAGGTCAAAACTGGCCCAGCCCGTCTCCCCTTCACCCCTTTTAGTGGCCCAGCCGGCCTCTTTAAGCAGCTAGCACTACAAGCCACTAGATCGCATCCAACAACAGAGGACGCGCCAGGTCGACGCACAAAACCAACCCACGACGCGCCCCTGCAAGCCCTAGCCCCCATTTTCCCCCTCCATCCCTTCTTCTCTGCCTCCCGACGTAAGCGGCACGAGCGAGAGAAGCGGCGGCGGCGTCAAGCGACAACGCCACGGAGGAGAAGGCATGGCGTCGACCAGGCCCCCTCGCTAGAGCTACGTGCGGCTTTGGCTAGTGCGCACCTTTGTCGAGCGGCTCTGGACGTCGCCCTCTGCGTGGAGATGACGGCGACGAGCAGGCGTCGCTACACAGACGTCGACAGCGCCACGCCAAGACCAGCACCGCGATGATCCCCGACGACGACAAGCGCCAGAGGAAGCACCACCACAGCCTGGTGTTGTGGACGGCTAGACTGCATGAGCACGAGCCCAAGCAGTTCTGCCGGCTTAGGAGAGGTGGCTTCGGCGCCGCCGTGGCCGCCGACGATGACAAGGCCCATCAGGTATGCTTCCACCACCTTTAGGTCATTAGATTAGGGCTAGGGTTCCTTAATTTGAGAAATGTAGGGTTATGGTTCCTCCAATTTGGGAATTAGGGTTAAGGTTCTTGACAAATTAGGGAATTAGGGTTAGGGTTCATCGATTTGACAAACTAGGGTTAGGGTTCCTCAGAAATTGGGGGTTTAGGGTTAGGGTTTGCACCAAAACTCAAATCCCCACATGAGAATTGTAGAAAATGAAACCCTTGATCAAGTACTGCATAGCTAGGGCTCAAACTTAAAGAATTTCAAGACTAAAACACCAACTTTATACAATTCTGAAACAACAAAACCTTGATCTTTATCAAAAACAGGAAGAACAAGCTTGCTTGATCATAAATAAAAGCATAAGATGGTCAAAACTTAGATCTATATGCTCTGATACCACAGCTAGAATCCCTTAGGATCAACTAGCTCAAGATTTGAGCCACAGAGAAGAGGATCAGGGGTATGTACCTTGATCAGGAGGTCCAGCCATGGCCTCCTCTTGATCTGCTCCACCAGAAACTTTTTCATGATGGTGAGAGGTTCTTCCTAGTGCTTTAGGTGATGTGCTTGATCAGATATCTTGGGAGAGTGAGAGAAAGAGAAAAAAAGCTGAATGAGCAACCACTCTCAGCTCTAACCCTAGGACCTTGATATGTCCAAAACGTATCTACTTTCCCGAACACTTTTGCTATTGTTTCTCCTCTAAAATCGTGTGATTTGGATACAACTAACACAGATTGACACTGTTTTCAGCAGAATTACCTTGGTGTCTAGTTTTTGTGCAGAAAATCAACTATCAGGAAAAATCCTGAAAAATATGCCAAAAATCCTATTTCACCAGAAGATCCACGGAGCCAGAGTACAAGACGAAGGGGAGCCCACACCCCCCTGCCACGTGGGTGGGCCCACCCCGCGCCTGGGGGGGTGGCCGCCTCAGGCACCCCCTCGGCCTCCCTCTTCGCCTATAAGACTCCTCTTGACCTAAAAACAGAGGGGGGTTCGTCGTTTTTCCAGAGAGAGTTCTGCTGCACCGCCACCACCAGAAGCCGCGATTCGGAACCAGAAACTCCATTCTGGCACCCTGCCGGGGTGGGGAATTTGGGGAGGATCATCGCCATCGTCATCGCCAACGCCTCTCCATCAACCATCAATGTTTCCCTCATCCATGAGTGAGTAATCCCCCGCTGTAGGCTATGGGGATGGTAGGGATTAGATGAGTTCTATCATGTAATCAAATAAGATTGTTAGGGCATGGTGCCTAATATCTCTATTAGTGCTATTTGACTTTGTTGCAACTTGTTGTGCTTAATGCTTGTCACTAGGGCCCGAGTGCCATGATCTCAGATCTTAACCTATTATTGAATCATTATGATAGTATTGATTGTGATCTTATCTGCAAGTTGTGTACACATATGATTGTCTAGATCCAAAGGCCCTGAAGTGATAGAAATTGGGACAAACTGAGGGGATGGTTGTGATGTGAGGATCACATGTGTTCATGGAGTGTTAATGCTTTGCTCCAGTGCTCTATTAAAAGGAGCACCTTAATTGCTAGTAGTTCCCTAGAGGCCCCGCTGCAACGGGCTGGCAGGACAAAAGATGTTGTGCAAGTTGTCATTGCGAGCATGTATGACTTAATGTGGAGCACATGCCTTTGATTGTTTAGTACTTGGATGCTTATTCTTATATATCTGCAATTGCCCTAGTTCTGGAAGTTACATGTTTAGACTCGTCCCTGCAACGCCCGTCCATCCTTCCCTATGCCTACCGCACTCATATCCTACTGTTTGCTGCTGCTATTACTATTGCTCTTGTTTTGCTGCTGTTGTTGCTACTACAAACTGTTTCCAGGTGTAGCTGAAAATAGTTGTTAAGGATTGCAAGTATTCTTTGGCTCCCCTTGTGTCGAATCAATAAATTGGGTAATACTACCCTCGAAGACTGTTGCGATCCCCTATACTTGCGGGTCATCAAGACTATTTTCCGGCGCCGTTGCCAGGGAGCATAGCTTTATTTGTAAGTTCACTTGGATCTATTATTGTTCACTACTATTCTTTTCATCATGGGTAAGTCTCATGATGGAAAGTTTCATATTTTACCATCCACTACAAGAAGAGGTACATTCCTAAACACCTCTGTTGCTCTTGATTCACCGTCTGTTATAAGTAAGCTTGTTACACCACCACCACATACTCATGCTACACATGCTGCTACTACTGTTGAATCTGAAACTGCGTTTGATACTCATGATGTTACTTCTACTGTGCTTGATGCAAGTGGTTCATTAGGTCCTTTCCTAGATGCTACTATGGCTAGTCTAGGAAATACTGAAACTCCTAGTGAAGACACTGTTACACCTGTTATCTCACCTAAGTCTAGAGAGAGATATGATATTAATGATGGTTACATTGAGTTTACTGATGAATTTATTGAAGAGTGCCAAAACACACATGGTGCTAGTGCTATTAAGAGTCTCCTTGCGAGACGTACCATTATTCTTAAACTATCCTCTGATCCTAAGTTTGACACTTCTCCCATAGATATTAAAGATAAAGAGTATGATTTCTCTCTTGATTTATCCTATTTAGACATTGTTGAGAAAGAACCTTTTTGTGGGACTGAAAATGAGAGTGTTGTGGCTCATATGAATGAGATTTCCACTATGAGTGCTTTATTCTCTGATGATTTTAAGATGTGCAAGTACTTTGTTACTAAGATATTCCCTTTTTCACTAAAAGGAGAAGCTAGGGCTTGGTTTAATAGTCGTGGTGGTGGCACGACAGATGCCATGAGTAGGCTAAAGTGCGGGGCCAATGGATGCTAGAGGGATCTGGGGAGGGAAGATGTAGTTGATTCTACACACAGAAAACTAACGTAAAGATCTTTATTTCTCCTTCCTTGGGCTACAAGTGCTCCTTGAGCTGTATACAAGTGGAGAAGAAGAACTTTACCAGCCTAACGGTACCAAATGAGCCAATGCCCCTCTCTGAGTCCAATCCTCTCCTTATAAAGGGGAACCTTGGCTCCTCTAGGGCTGACGTGGCAAGCATATTCGAGGAATATGCTTGTCCCAATATAGTAACTCGGCGGCCTCCTTTCCGTGTCGCCCTTCTAATGACGGCAAGGTTCCAGAGGACCCCAACTGCACGCCTCGGGCTTCAGGACTGTCACCTCCGTGACCTCCTTCTGCCCTTCTGTCGCTCTGCGCCTTGTCCTTTGTGTTTGGCTCTGCTTAGATTCTTCCTAGCCCGTGACTAGAGTTTGACTATAGGCATCTCCTTCTCCTGCAAGCTTCATATCATTCGGCCCTGTCTCGCTTGACTCGGCTTGGCCTTCACCTGCATTCAGATTACTCGGGCTAACCCTGCCGACTTACACAGTATGTCGGCCGGGTAATGCCTTGCTCTTCTCATAAGGGTCCCGTTCTTGCTTACCTCGGCCGACCTTTACAGGATTCGGCTGATTTAGACTGTAACTCGGAAACTGGACGGGAAACTTCCTTTCGTCTTTCCCCGTCCTTACCCTATCCGGGGTCACCCCCCAACATTAGTCCCCGAAGCTGGTACGGTCCTGCCTATAACCTCGGCCGGGCCGTATCAGTTTCTCAATATTCGTCTCTCCTTGTTTCTGAGTTATTTTTCCCTCGTTCGAGGTATCTGTGCATCTTCTTGCATACGCCTCGTCCTACGTGTCACACTCATCATTGTTTCTCTAGTTTTTTGTTCCTCTACAGTGCCCACTATCAGGCTACAGTAATTACTGCGCCTGTCGCGTCGGCGCTGCAATGCCTCGCGCACCGTTTCTGTCAGGGATCGTGATCCTTTCTTGCATCGTGTGGTCGTTGGTGTGGTTCCACTCAGCGGCGTGCGGTTGTGCCGCACACACGATCTACACAGTTAACAACCGCACGCACGATCCCACTACCACTCAGGCTGTGTGGTTATAAAGAGGGGCGCGGGGCTGGGAGATTTACCTTCCTCCTCATCTTACCGTTGCCCTTCTTCCTCCTCTCCCTTCTGTGCTTGTTCGTGCTCCCGCCGCCGTGCGCTCATCGGAATCTTCGATGGCGAGGCCCCAATCGTTCTGCTCCGTCGACCTCGTCCCCGTATACTTGCTCCAGCGCTGTTGCCGGTGAGTTTATCTGGTTTCACTGTCTAGTTTATCCTCTAGACGCGTCTGCTTCTCTTTGGATTCCCCGCGGCGGTTCCTCTTCCGCTCCGCCGCCGTTTTCGCATAGGATCACGACGGGGCCTTGTAGTTCTAGGCTTTGCTCCGCCGCTAGTTCATCTTTCGTAGATTCTTCTGGCGACCCTATGTCGAGCTCCTTTAGCGGCGCGCTCATTGAGGAGGACGATGCAGCGTCTGGGCCTGAGCGAGGTTCCTGGCAGGGTTCTTCCGTTACCTGCAGAGAGGTTGAGTGGTTAATCCGAACTCGCCGGATTCCTGCCGAGGTAGCCTGTCGCTTACCCGGCAGCGAATCTTCTCCCGTTCTTAACGAGGGCGAGTACGTCGTCTTCATGTACCACTTTGCTCGCGGGTTTGGTCTCCCCCTTAGAGATTTCGCTTGTGAGTTCCTTGATTACTTTGGCCTGCAGCCGCATCATCTTTCGGCTAATGCCATCGCTTCTCTTTCCGCCTTTATCTCTGCCTCGGAAGGGTACTTCGGCCTATGGCCGTCTTTGCATGTTTGGTCGAAGTTCTTTCAGATCCGATCCAATGTCATCCCAGACAAATCCCTTCAACCTTCCGAGAAATTACTCACCCAGTGTGGAGCTGCGTCAATCACACCTCGGAGGAAATCCGAGTTTCCTCGCGTTGCTGGTCTAGAGTCATGCAAGAAATGGCATAAATCGTTCTTTTATGTCAAGAATTCTGGGAAGGAAGACAGGATTCGACTTCCTTCTTTTTCCATCGGCCCCTCCTCCAAGAAGAACTGGACTTATAATCCGAAGAAAAGTCATGCTATGGCCGAGGCCTTTGAGATCCGGCTGAAGGAATTGATTCGCTCCGGGCTACGCGGCGAGGATCTGATGACCACCTTCGTTAGCAGCCGAATTTGCCCATTTCAGAAACGCACGCATAAGCTTTGCTATATGAGCGGTCCCCTTGATCCCAATCGAGTCTCAACGGTGGAGCTCGATAATTATCTTATCTTCAAGCGCGTCCGGGCTATCTTTAAGACGGAGATGCCGGAGGACTGGGCCTGGGGATTGAAGCCATTCACCCGCGAGCATCCCCCTCCCAGAGTAAGTTCTTGCAGTTGTATTTTGCCTTTCAATCACATCTGTGATTTCTCTTGTTAATTTCTTTCTTTCCTTTCCTACAGAGGTTTGAGGAGCAGAAGGTCGAGGATGCCGAGGTTTTGTCCCTCCCGTGGCCCGCAGATCGGAACACCCCGGATAGCGGGGAGCCTGACTCGGAGGAGTTTGTTCCCAAGTCGGACCTTGCTCCGGCTCGTGCCCGTGGCAAGACCCCGGCCCACGAGGAGGAACGTGATTCGGACGAGGTCCAAGTTCTTGAGGTAGTTGCCGCAGTGCCAATTTCTTATGCATTTCTGGCCTCTACTTTCTCAGCTAATCCGGCCGGTCAGGTTCACAACGCCGAGCCTCTCGCCTCCCAACCTCCTGTTACCTCGGGGAAACGTAGCGCTCCAACTGGTGCCTCGGAAGCCGTTCCTAAGAAACGGATGAAGAAGTCAGCCCGGCATGCTCCTAAGCATAAAACTATGCCCGGGGTTACTGTGTGAGTTGCTTTTTATTTGTATTTCTTGTTTCTCTCTTTCTGCCTTTTGACCTGACCTTTTTTGCCTTTGCAGAGCTCCTCTTTCTATTAAGCCCAGTGGTCCTAGCATGACGAGTCACACGACTTGGCCGCCTTCTCCTCCGCCTCCTGAAGATACTAGAGTTCCTAGTCCTGCTCGTGTTGACTCTCCTCCCGCTCCGAATCAAACGTCATCCCGCCAGGATGCGCCTGAGGTCTCTCCTGTTGATGCCGATACAACTCCGCCCGTAGATATTTCTACTGAGCCTGCTGCCTCCTCCGTGAATCCCGAAGTTTCCCCTGAGATCCCTTCGACCCCCACAACCTTTACTGCGACTCCGACTCCGGCCGAGGATACCAATATCTCGGCGCCCTCAGAAACCGTAATCCCTCCGGCCCCCAAAGATGCCATTCCAAGTGCCGAGGTAACGGCCCCTGCCGACGCCTCTTCTAAGGCAAGAAAGGTCATTGTCACCAAGCCTCCCTCATCTCAGAAAGGGCTTGCTAGCTCTTCTCAGCCTACAATTGCTGATGCGCTGCGCAAGGGGGTTTCTTCTACCAAGACTATTGTTATCCTGGCTGCTGATACACAGCTCGCTCTTCATAAGAGTCCCATGGCGGCGGTGGCTACCCAACACGTTCGACGTAAAGTCCTGACTCGCACGGAGAGTGGGAATAGCCTTGGTTCGTTGGTTGAGTATGCCAACAATTGGAATGCTGCTGATCAGCTCGAGGGCAATCCAAGCAGCCAGCCCTTTCAACTCTCCGACATCAGCAGTCGCTTACATCTGGCTGCCAGGATCGTTCTTGACAGCGACAAGATGAATGAGGTAACTATTTTTATCGATGTTTGATTAATCATTCGAATGATATTATATATACTCTAGTGCCCGAAGCTTGCAACCGAATAATTTATTATTCGTTTGGAAGTTTTATTAGGCTTTGCCTGGTTCAGTTTTGTCTTAGTGTTCGTATATCCATCCACCTAGATCCGAATTAAGTTTTGCTTGATTTGGATGTGTCTGAGTTTCGAATATCCATCCACCTAGATCCGAGTTAAGTTTTGCTTGACTCGGATCTGTCTGAGTTTCGAATATCCAGCTACCTAGATCCGAGTTTAAGTTTTGCTTGACTCGGATCTGTCTGAGTTTCGAATATCCAGCCACCTAGATCCGAGTTAAGTTTTGCTTTACTCGGATCCGTCTGAGTTTCGAATATCCAGCCACCTAGATCCGAGTTAAGTTTTGCTTTACTCGGATCTGTCTGAGTTTCGAATATCCAGCCACCTAGATCCGAGTTAAGTTTTGCTTGACTCGGATCTGTCTGAGTTTCGAATATCCAGCCACCTAGATCCGGGTTAAGTTTTGCTTGACTCGGATCTGTCTGAGTTTCGAATATCCAGCCACCTAGATCCGGGTTAAGTTTTGCTTGACTCGGATCTGTTTTAACATCTTATTGCTGTTTGTTTTGTTGCTTAGGTTGCGCATGACCAGCGGACCGCCGAATTCCAAAGGCTGCTTTTCGCACATAAAAAATTGCAAGATAAGTATGAGAAGGTCATTCCTGTGGTAAAGAAAGCTGGTAAGTTAACAAACTTTTGCATTATCCCTAAAGCTCTTATTGTTTTGGACGTGAGGTGTTAGCTCACTTTGCTGGTAAATAGGTAACATCAACAATCTTAACATCCGCCTTGAGAAGAAAGTCAAGGCCCTGGAAGGTTAGTTACTCTTTTTCTTTACATACTTCCATTCGAAATGTGCACTGGGTTTCTTTTAACCCTTTTGGCTTTGGTAAAGCCGAGTTACAAACTTTTGCAGCGTCACATCAAGACTGCACACCTATGCCTGATATGATGCTGCATTTTTTAGAACAAGCCGCTACTCACTCGGCGCAGCTGAAAGACAAAGACGACGAGATAATTCGCTTGCGTGCCGAGGTGGAGTCCCTCAAGCTCTCTCAGAAGTCTGAGTTAGAGAAAATCGACCAGGAGTTCTCCGAGGAGAGGAATCGGCTGGCTCTGCAATTGTAGAAAAATAAAGAACTCCTCGAGGCTGCCGAACTCAAGACACGGGCGATGAGCGAGGAGACCACTCGCTTTGAGAAAACCAAGGGTGATTGGGCTAAAGATCTTTAGATAATGCTGACCTATATTCACCGTAAGCTTCTGACCACGGTCGAGTTATCTTTTTCCCTTTCTTACTGTTGATCGACGTACTTTTGTTTTGCGCAGACCATTTTCCATAAGCTAAGCTCGTGATCTCTAGAGCGGTGGTTAATGCTCGTGTGCGCCGAGGTGTTCCTGCTGATGCGAGCCTAGAATACTCGATGGAAGATTACTTGGTTGCCATTGGCGCTGCCGTTGGTCCGATGAAGATTATGGGCCGGGACTTGGTGCAAGCAGCCATTCGGGCCTACCATGTTCTCTGGCCGAATACTTCTGGGACTCCTGATATTGATGAGATCAAAATACTGGTGGAAAGATTGATGGCATCCCAGAACCAGTTGAATCTTTGGAGGGAATCCGCTGGACAAGCTGGTGCTGATATGGTGCTCACAGTCGTTATGTCATGGTACGAGGATATTTCCCTCGATACCCTGATAAATTTGCGCACTGGCTCCCGTTGGGTTGAGGATCCAGAATTCGTCGCACGCCGACAAGCTCGTGCCTTCAGCTTGTTGAGTATGCGGACGTGCATAACTGGATTGAAGGGCCGAGTTTCCTTTCTAACCCGGTGGATGAGGTCAAAGTTGAAGATGCCTCTAATGATAATTCAGCCAACCAAGATGAGGCTGAAGGAGACTCGGATACTTCTGGTGATTCCAGCTCAAGCTCGGATGGCAATGGCGACGCGCGATCTTCCTCCAAAGGTACTGGGCATTCCACAGCTCAGGCTGATGTTCCTCAACAGCCCCGGGCTTCCCCCGAAGTCGCTCCTGGTTCTGTGGAGGGCGAAGCAACTTCGGCCGAGGTGCCGTCTACCTCGGAGTGCCCAGTTCCTGATCAAGTCGCTGCCCCTTAGGCTTAAAAAACTCTAAGTCGTTTCTTATCCCCGGTATGCCGGGCGTATGATGTGTGTTAAACACTTGTCCAAATTTCTGTGCGGTATGAATCTTTTTTGCCTTTTGCCGCTGAGGCACACATGGTTGTGACCTTTATTATTCTGTTTAAACTAATCCTGTTTGTTTAAATTTTTGTTTTGGTGGCCTTTAATTTCTTACGTTCAGATTATGTGTTTGCCTTTGTCGTACGGTAGTTCGGCGTCTAATATTGCCTGACCTTGACGAATTTGACAATTCAACCATTGTGTTCTTGAATTTTATCCAAGTTGTCAATCTCGAAGCCTATATCTGGGGAGAACGAAATAATATCGCTCTGGGTGCCGAAGTTTGATACCCATTTCTATAACAAGGGACAATTGTGGGGAAATTCTCTAATCACTACTCTAAAAATCGAGACCCAACACATCACTAAAAATGCGAAATAATATTGGCCAGTCTTCGAGTCATTGCTGGAGGTGCCGAGGTTTAATACATAACTCAAACTCAAAAGAAAAATATGGCAGTCCCCGAGTCAGTGCTCAAGGTGCCGAGGTTTAATTCATACCCAAAACTCAGAAGCAATATAGGACAGTCCCCGAGCCACTACTCAAGGTGCTGAGGTTTAATACATAACCCAAACTCAGAAACAATATAGGACAGTCTCCGAGCCACTGCTCAAGGTGCCGAGGTTTAATACATGACCCAAACTCAGAAACAGTATAGAACAGTCCCCGAGCCACTGCTCAAGGTGCCGAGGTTTAATACATGACCCAAACTCAAAAACAATATAGGGCAGTCCCCGAGCCACTGCTCAAGGTGCCGAGGTTTAATATATAACCCAAACTCAAAAACAATATAGGGCAGTCCCCGAGCCACTGCTCAAGGTGCCGAGGTTTAATATATAACCCAAACTCAAAAACAATATAGGGAAGTCCCTGAGCCACTGCTCAAGGTGCCGAGGTTTAATACATAGTTGATATTTCGTCTTGAAGCGTTACTTTACAACGTGTCATAGATGACTCCTACGAGTAAAATGGACAAAGTAAAGCTACATTCCATGGTCTTTTCGATTCTTCACCGGCTTTGTCTGCCTTGTTCTTTTCTGGTGACTGAGCATCAATTAAGTAATACGCATCATTGTGCAATGCTTTGCTCATGATGAACGGTCCTTCCCATGGGGGTGATAGTTTGTGCATGCCGGCCGTGCGTTGCACTAACCGAAGAACCAAGTCTCCTTCTTTAAACACTCTTGGATTTACTTTCTTGCTGTGATATCGTCGCAAGTCCTGCTGATAAATAGCTGATCTTGATAGTGCCAATTCCCTGGCCTCTTCTAGCAGATCGACATCATCTTGCCGAGCTATTTCATTTACCTCAGCGGTTGTATACTGCGTAACCCTTGGCGAGTCATGTATTATGTCGGCTGGAAGCACGGCTTCTGCCCCATACACTAGAAAAAAATGGTGTATACCATGTTGACCTGTTTGGGGTAGTTCTGAGGCTCCATAGTACTGCTGGTAGTTCCTCAATCCAACACCCTACCGATCTTTGCAGTGGTTCGACGAGTCGTGGTTTTATTCCGGACAATACTAGTCCATTAGATCTTTCTACTTGCCCATTAGATGCTGGGTGAGCCACCGAGGCGACATCTAGTCTTATGTGTTTTTCTTGACAGAATCTAGCGAAGGCTCCTTCAGCAAAGTTTGTACCATTGTCTATAATAACACTGTGTGGGTAGCCATATCTCAGGATAATATCTTTGAGGAATTTTACTGATGTGGGTCCATCACACTTCTTTATTGGTTTCACTTCAGTCCATTTTTTGAATTTGTCGACCATGACTAAGATGTGGGTCATCCCGCCCCGGGCTGGCTTGAATGGTCCCACCATATCTAAGCACCATACAGAAAATGGCCAAGTAATTGGTATCGTTTTTAACTCGGACGATGACATATGTATCTTGCTGGCATATCTCTGGCAACCATTACATTTTCCCACCAGTTTTTTGGCCTCTTTCAACACTGTTGGCCAATAAAACCCATGCCTGAATGCTTTGGCCACTAAAGCTCTGGACGAGGCGTGATGCCCGCATTCTCCTTGATGTATATCTAGGAGGATCTCCTGACCTTCCGCCGAGTTCACACATCTTTGCAACGCGCTTGTGACGCTCCTTTTATACAGCCCATTGTTTATGATTGTATAAGCTTTAGCTCTTCTTACTGTCTGTCTCGCCAATACCTCGTCATTCGGCAAAATCGCATCTTTAAGGAAAGAAAATATGGGTTGTGCCCATGTTGGTATGATTTTTTCCGGGGTAATCTCACTATCTATTTCCATATTTTCTGCCGACATAACTACCTCGGATTTTTCCATATACATCTTTGCATCGGATGGGTTCATTTTTGGAAATTCCGGGTTACATTCCTTGTCAATTTCCATCGGCACACTATCTTCTCTTGATTTTGCCGGAATAAAGATGGATTCGGACTCTGGTGATGGTGTTATTGATGGTTTCCTCAGGTGCTCTAGGGCGATACCTAGGGGAATTGATTGTCTGGTTGATCCGAGTTTTGACAATGTGTCTGCGGCGTCGTTTTCTGCCCGAGGTATATGATGAAATTCACATCCATCGAAGTATCCACTGAGTTTTTGCACATGAAACCTATATAAGGCCATATTGGCATCTTATGCATCCCAATTGCCTGAGACTTGTTGTACTACCAGATCTGAATCTCCGTAGCATAAGATTCGGCGTATGCCAATCTCTTTTGCTACCCTCAACCCATGGACGAGTGCTTCATATTCGGCTACATGGTTTGATGCGGCAAAATGTATTTGCAACACATATTTCAGCTGATCTCTTTTTGGCAAGGTTAACACTATTCCTGCCCCCAAACCATTTCTCAGTTTGGAACCGTCGAAGTGCATCGTCTAATAACTCGGATATGGTAATGGTGGCTCATATTGTACCTCAGCCCAATCCATGAAGAAGTCGGCCACAGCCTGAGATTTGATTGCATCTCGCCTATCAAATTGCGGAGCATAAGGTGACAATTCAATTGCCCATTTTGCTATTAGGCCACTTGCATCTTTGTTGCTCAATATGTCGGCTATGGGTGCTTCACAGATCACTTTGATGGGGTGCTCTTCGAAGTAATGTTTAAGTTTCTTCGCTGACATGTATACCCCATATGCCATCTTCTGATAATGTGGGTAATTTTGCTTTGAGGTTGATAGTACCTCGCTTAGGTAATATACCGGCCTTTGTACTGATTTGTCATCTTCAATTCGTTCCACCACGATCACAGCACTTACTACTCTGTTCGTGGCGGCTATGTAAAGTAGCATATGCTCTTTTGACAATGGAGAGGCCAGGATTGGCGCTGTGACCAACATCTTCTTCAATTCATGGAACGCATTGTCTGCTTGTGGTTTCCAAATGAACTTATCAAATTTTTTCATCAGTTGATAAAGTGGTAATGCTTTCTCTCCCAGCCGACATACAAATCGGCTAAGCGAGGCCAGGCAACCTGTGAACTTCTGTACGTCATTTAGACATCTCGGCAGTTCCATCCTTTCTACTGCTCTTATCTTAGTTGGGTTGGCCTCTATACCTCGGCTAGATACAAGAAAACCGAGTAGTTTTTCCAGCCGGTACACCAAAGGTGCATTTTTCCGGGTTAAGCTTCATTCGGAATCTTCTCAAGTTAGCGAAAGTTTCCCGAATATCATCCAGTAGTGTTTTGCTTTCTTTGGTTTTGATAACCACATCATCTACATATACTTGTACATTTTTTCCTATCTGGTCATGCAGACATTTTTGCATACATCTCTGGTACGTTGCCCCTGCATTACGTAGGCCGAATGGCATGGTGCGATTGAGATTACCTCATGGATCCATTGATAGTCCTGATTGTTTGATTGCTTCTTTCTTCCAAAAATATTTTCCTCCCAGTGCTAGACATGCTGCTTTGCAGAGAATTTTTTATTTTAAACAAGGAGAAGAAGAAAATTTCCTGAGTCATGGACAAGGTTCTGTGCCTTGATTCATGCACATCCTGGATGTCCATTACCTAAAAATGAGCTTCTTGATATTTATTATAATGGACTAACTGATGATTCTAGGACATACCTAGATAGCTTTGCTGATTGTGTTTTCAGGAAAAGAACTCCTACAGATGCTGAAGAATTAATGGCTAAAATAAGCAAGAATTATGATGATTGGACTTCAACTGAGCTAAATACACCTGAGCCTATTACTCCTGAATCAGTTGTGCCTAAACCAGATCCAATACCAACACCAAAGAAGAGAGGAGTTATTACATTAAATGATGAAGTGATGAAGGAGGCTAAGAAGTGTCTAAAGGAGAAAGGTATTAGAGCTGAAGATGTGAAGAATATACCTCCTATAGAAAAATTATGCAAGCCAATTCCTCACTCATATACTATTGAGGTACACTCTCTCCATTTAGATGAAGGTGATGTTCCCTATGGTAAGCCTCCTGATCAATGCTTAGAGGAACTTGACACATTTATTGTTAAACAAGGTAATTTTAATAAACAAGTTCAGAATCATTTATTGGAAAACTCTAGAGCTATTAATGAGTTGAAAGATATTGTGGAAAGAACTTCTAATGATATTAAAATGCTTTGTAAACACTTTCAAATGGTTCAAACTCATATTGATCAACTTGCTAAGGTACAAAAGGATATGCTAGTTAATTCCTCAGGAGATAAACATGCTTATGGAATTAGAACTAGGAGTGGTATAGCTACTCAAGATCCTTTATATCCTGAAGGACACCCTAAAATAATTGAGCAGGACTCTCAACAAGGTGAAAGTAGTGGTAGTCCTCGTAAGAGAAAGAAAAAGAAACATAAAGTAGTTGAGGAACCACTTGAACCTGCTGTAGATCCTAATAGCATATCTGTCTCTGATGCTGAAACTAAGAGTGGTAATGATAAAAATGATGCTCCTGATAAGGAGGAAGTTGAGGAAGAACCTACGAAGCACACTAAGAACACTAGGTACACTAAGGAAGATTTTATTGCTAACAAACATGGTAGTGAGAGAGAACCTTGGGTGCAGAAACCTATGCCTTTTCCAGGTAAGAAACACAAGTCAAAGGAGGAAGAACACTACAACAAGTTTTGTGAGTGGATGAAGACTTTATTTTTGCAAATTCCTTCAACTGATGCTATTAAGTTGCCTCCTTATTCAAAGTATATGAAGGATATTGTCTCTAATAAAAGGAAGATTCCTAATGAGGAGATTTCTACTTTTCTTGCTAATTATTCCTTCAATGGTAAGGTTTCCAAAGAAACTTGGTGATCCAGGTATACCAACTATTCCTTGCTCTATTAAGAATAATTATGTTAGAACTGCTTTATGTGATTTGGGATATGGAGTTAGTGTTATGCCTTTTTCTCTCTATAAGAGACTCCAGCTAGAAAAGTTGATACCAACTGATATATCTTTGCAAATGGCTGATAAGTCAACTACTATTCTTGTTGGTATATGTGAGGATGTTCCTGTTCAAATGGCTCATAATTGCTTGGTTTTAACTAATTTCGTTGTGCTTGAAATGCCTGAAGATGATAATATGTCTATTATTCTTGGGAGACCTTTTCTTAATACTATAGGTGCTGTCATCAATTGTAATCAAGGAAAAGTAACATTTAATATTAATGACAAAGAGCATATTGTCTATTTACCCAAGAAGGTTGCTAAGAGATATTGCCTAAATTCCATTGAAAATATTGAGAGCATCAAGGTTGGAGAAATATATTGTCTCATTCCATAAGAAAGTTTTGAAACTAATATGATTGAGACCATTGCTATCAAGTTTGAGGTAACATAATCACTTTGTGGAATGCAAAGTTTTGCTTCATATAAGATTGTTTTGATAACAAGACTTGATCAACCTTGTTAATAAAAGGATTTTAATGAACTAAATAATGCTTTCACTGTGGTTATACTTGCTCACTTTTAATTTTCTCCTTCCTTGTCTTTTCCTTTTCTCTTGTTAGCTTTGTTTTTGCTAGTTGTTTGCTTGTAGAGTGTCTTAGAACTTCTGTATTTTTGGTTTTGGTTTTGGTTTGCTTTTTGCTTCTTCTAGAAAAATCTTTTCTGCGAGAAAATCAGTTTTCATACCCTGGAAATTGGCCAAAAATAAAGTTTCCCGAAAAATCCCTGAAAATTCATAATAATTTTCCTCGAAAAAAGAGGCCGAGGGACACCTGGAGTGACCCAGGGCCCCCCAGGCCAGCACACCCCCTGGTGGCGCGGCCAGCCCCAGGGGCGTGCCTGTCTAGGGTGTGGCCCACCTGTGGCCCTCCAAAGTGCCTCCTCCCAGCCACCTTCTTTCTCTCTCCCTAAAACAACAGAAAACTTTCTCAAGCTCAAGTTCTTGCTGTTCTTGCTCCCGATTTTCGATCTCCTTGCTCAGCCCATCTTTGCTGCTGATTTTTGGAGGGATTGCTCCTTGGTATGTGCCTCCTCCGCTTGTCCAATTAGATTTGTGATTGGTATATTTTATCTTGGGTATTTTGCTGCTATAGGTGTCAGGTTGTGTGAGCTTGCATGCTTGTTCTATGCTTAGAGATTTCATTTTGATGCATGTGTAGCCCTCTAGCAAGTTCCTATAGTAGTTTCTCATCATTTATCAACTTGGAAATCACTTGGTTTGATTTTTGTCTAAAAATTTCAGAAAGGAAGATGAGTGCATACCCACTGAATCAATATGATTTGATGGTACCTGAGCCAATGAAATTTCATCGTGAGGAAGGAGTCTTCCCTTCCATATATATATCCATGCCCTGAATTTATGAGAGCCGCGGGAATCTTCCAGTATTTCTAGACTATGATTACTAATGCAGGGTTGGAACACTTTGTTGAAGGGGAACCACTTCAATATGTTAAGATAACCATGGATGTGGTGCAGGACTTCCGGTTTTTACTTGGTCCTCGTCTAATCCCATGGTCCATTATAAAATATACAATATAGCTGCCGACCTACCTTTTGTTGATTTCTGTGCAGCAATTAGAGTACCTCATTGGGGATCTTGTGAGAAGATCAAGGAGAGGCCTAAGTCACTTATGGATTTATATGCTAAAATTTTCCAAGGTTTCGACTTCTCAAAGGAAAGTGGTAAAATTCGGAACATTTAGTTCCCATCCATTAGATATTTTGCCTATTTCATTACCAAGTGTGTTCTTGCTAGAAAGATTGCTAGAAAGTTATCTTCTTTTGATCTAGCTTTTATCGCAGCTACTTTGAATAGGGATAGATCTTATAACCTGGGTGCTTTGATAGCTTACCGTCTTACCACTAACCGCGAGAAGCGTGGAATTTGTGGAGGTCTCATCGCCTCTAGGTTGCTAGCTTTCCATGGTTTAGAGCCTCACCATTCAGATTATCGGTTCCTCATAGAGAGGCTTGATCTTGACTCCATGGTTCAGCATAATTTTTTTTCTTTAGGGGCTTCTGGGAGAAGTTTACCGTATGAATTATATTTTGCCAAGCATGGTTGGAGAGGGGGTAGGACTGAGAAAGTAGTTTATTTGCCTGCACCTATTTTGTTTAATTTTGATAACAGGCAAGGATGGTCGCTCACGGAGGAGGAGTTTGACACATACGTGGCGGAGCTCTCCCAGCAAGAGGAGAATGTTGGAGAGGATGCCGAAGATGATTCGATTCAGCCCTCCAACTTGGGAGAGTCTTCATACCAGCAGCCCTCTTATGATTGGGGCGCGTCTTCTTCTTCATCGCAAGCGCCTGACTATGATCATTCCTATAATGAACCACCAGCTTGGGGTTACTACCCGCGCTATTGAGCCCCACTTAGGCCAAAAGCCTAAGCTTGGGGGGAGGTATACCAACATCATACTCATCTTTATATCATGTTCCATCGGTTCTTTGTATATCCATTGTTTCGGTTTCTTTTTGATTTTTATTTCTGCTTTCTCAAAACACAAAAATACCAAAAATATTTTCGTTGTTTCTCTTGGTTTGTTTCTTTGATTTTTAGCTTTGGTTTGCCTTAAAGAAAAATCCAAAAAGATTTTGATTTGTTTGTTTTTTCTTTGTTTGCTTGTTTTAAAAAAAATCAAAAACACCAAAAATATTTGTTGTTCTTCTTTGGTTTTGTGAGTTCTTTGCAGGGTTCGGCCGTCCTTAGTGGATTTTGGTTTCATGTTATTATTCAAGTCACACAAGTGAAGGGCAATAATGAAGATTAAGACAACTTGAGGTGTGGTAAGAGGCTGGTAAAAAACTCTATTTGTTTTCATTTTTGTACATATACTCATCATTGTGAGCATGCCTAGTCTATTCATGTAAGGTGTATGTTATTTATGGATGCTTAGTAGTTCTTGCTCTCTTATGACTAGGTCCAGCTTGCTAATAGTTTGTAGCATGTCATATGAATGTTTGCTTGCATTGTTTTATTCATAACTTGGTATGATATTGTGGTATCCTCCTTGGAATGTTTCATATGAATCGACTTGGCACATGCTCACGCATGCATATGACTAAACAATAGTTAGTAAGCCTCGATGATTTATTTTGCCTCAGAGTTCTTGTATCACTTTCTTGCCATAATTACTCCTGTTTGGTTGCAAGCATGATTATGACAGTTATTGCTCTCTTGTTTGTCGCTCCCTCTCTATTGCTAGCCTTCACTTGCACTGAGTATGAGCTCTACTTGTGCATCCAACTCCCCAAAACCATTATTGCCAACAGTGTCCACCATACCTACCTATTAGCATCATTTGCTATTCAGTGCATATTCATTATGCCTTGTTTTCTTCCAAATAAAATGTTTATCTGCTTTGAGAAAGTTAGTTAGTAAAGCTCTCATGAACTTGATGGCACACTTTATTTCTTGCACTTAATAATCCTGAACCATTGTGACTGTCCATGAAAGTTATATGCTTGCAAATTATAGGCTGGGAGTTAGCAGAACCGTGCTGTCACGGGGAACGCTTTCAACACTTATGGATACATATCCAGTTGTTACCATGCTCTTTTGTTTGCGGATGTCGTCGGTGTGAAATAAAAGGGGAGCTTGTGAGTTCATGGAGTTATATATATATGTGTTAGAGAAATGCCTGGGCCGCTAGCCTAAGCCATGCCTAATCATGGTGGAAACCTTCAGCATTACCATAATGAGCATCTGTGAAGCATCCTCAATAAAAACCTATTCAAATAGCAAATAAAAAGATTGTTGAGATGCTCATTGTCTGCTTGCCTTGTCATTTTGATTATGGGATAGCTCTGGTATCATGTGCAAGGGGTACCCCGTTGGCGGTTCTCTATGATATGCATGTATTTATAGTGACAAGAACTTACAGGTAACTAAAGTTGAGTAGCATGAGGAGCGGCCCTCGTACTCAAGGGACATGTGATTTCCAGTTTATGGTATGTCAAGCATATAACTCAGATTGGACCTCACTTTCACCTTAACCATATAAAGATGCCTATGATAGGGGCAATGAGAGCTCAAAGCTAATGAGTAGCTTACTTTCAGCATTTAGAAGCCTTTCAAACTTTCGAAACCTTTTCACTTCCTTGTTGAGTCACCACTTATTCTATGAGCACCTTCTTGAGAGCATAATTGTCATTGTTGTGTTTGTCTCAAAACTTGGTTAGTTATGGCATTACTTTGATGCTTGTATCTCTGATATCTTTACTTCTAGTCTTCAGTTGAACTTCAGAGGTGCCTTGGCATTTATATTGTGCTCTACAAACAAAGGCAAGCGAGATACCACTCTATCGTACCTTCTTATGAGCATTGCAATGTTGCTTATGTTTATGTCTCATGCTACTTATTATTATTGCGTTGGTTTCTCTTCATAGCTTGCAATGACTATTGAGTAGACTTAGTTGCATACTTCTTATTATGAATGGTTTAAGTGTCTACTCCTGTGCTGAGAATATATACATCATATGAAGCAAATGTGTTTGTAAAAGTTCTTTTATCGCACTCAGTTTTCGACTGAATTTCTTGAGGACAAGCAATAAGCTAATATTGGGGGAGTTGATACGTCCAAAACGTATCTACTTTCCCGAACACTTTTGATATTGTTTCTCCTCTAAACTTGTGTGATTTGGATACAACTAACACAGACTGATGCTGTTTTCAGCAGAATTACCTTGGTGTCTAGTTTTTGTGCAGAAAATCAACTATCAGGAAAAATCCCGGAAAATATGCCAAAAATCCTATTTCACCAGAAGATCCACGGAGCCAGAGTACGAGACGGAGGGAAGCCCTAGGGGCCCACACACCCCTGCCGCGCGGGTGGGCCCACCCTGCGCCTGGGGGGTGCGGCCGCCTCAGGCACCCCCTCGGCCTCCCTCTTCGCCTATAAGATGCCTCTTGACCTAAAAATTGAGGGGGGGTCGTCGTTTTTCCAGAGAGAGTTCCGTTGCGCTGCCACCACCAGAAGCCGCGATTCAGAACCAGAAACTCCGTTCTGGCACCCTGTCGGGACGGTGAATTTGGGGAGGATCATCGCCATCGTCATTGCCAACACCTCTCCATCAACCATCAATGTTTCCCTCATCCATGAGTGAGTAATTCCCCACTGTAGGCTATGCGGATGGTAGGGATTGGATGAGTTCTATCATGTAATCAAATAAGATTGTGAGGGCATGGTGCCTAGTATCTCTATTAGTGCTATTTGACTTTGTTGCAACTTGTTGTGCTTAATGCTTGTCACTAGGGACCGAGTGCCATGATCTCAGATCTGAACTTATTATTGAATCATTATGATAGTATTGTTTGTGATCTTATCTGCAAGTTGTGTACACATATCATTGTCGTAATGCAAAGGCCCCGAAGTGACAGAAATTGGGACAACCTGAGGGGATGGCTGTGATGTGAGGATCACTTGTGTTCAAGGAGTGTTAATGCTTTGCTCCGGTGCTCTATTAAAAGGATCACCTTAATTGTTAGTAGTTCCCTAGAGGCCCCGCTGCAACGGGCTGGCAGGACAAAAGATGTTGTGCAAGTTCTCATTGCGAGCACGTATGACTTTATATGGAGCACATGCCTTTGATTGTTTAGTACTTGGATGCTTATTCTTATTTATCTGCAATTTCCCTAGTTCTTGAAGTTACATGTTTAGACTCATCCATGCAACGCTCGTCCATCCATCCCTATGCCTACCGCACTCATATCCTACTGTTTGCTGCTGCTGTTACTATTGCTCTTGTTTTGTTGCTGCTGCTTTGCTATTGCTACTACAAATTTTTGCTACTGATAAACTTCTATGAGCAAGAACTATTTCCAGGTGCAGCTGAATTGACAACTCAGTTGTTAAGGTTTGCAAGTATTCTTTGGCTCCCCTTGTGTCGAATCAATAAATTGGGTAATACTATCCTCGAAGACTGTTGTGATCCCCTATACTTGTGGGCCATCAGACCCCTATTTATAGCACTTGCACTAGGGGCACCAACACCTTAGGATGGATGGTTAGGATGCCCCTGATCAGGGCATCCAATGGCTGTTATTAAACAACCCCTTAATCATCATTAATTCTGAGGGTCATTTTACTACCATCATTTACCATGCCTAAATAGTTGATAAGAATAGATGTGGTGTGGATCTAATGGTCAACCTGCTTTGCAAAGTAGGAAAATATGGTTGTGTTTGATGAGATCATCATTTTTAAATGATGAGATATGCAAATAGATATATTCCAGTCCCTGCCTATGATGCAAAGAATAAGGCCCCAATTTAAAATGAGAATAGATACTATTGTTACCTCTTAGCTCTATGATGTGACTAGCATAGCATCTATGCCAATCTGAGAGTACTCCCCCACCAAAAGTCTATTTTTCTACATGATAAGAACAGGTACTAGAACAACATGCTGATGTAGAGTAGGAAAGTGTGATGTGGTGGGGTTCTTGTGGTGGATCTTGATTAGTTCCTACCAAATATTGTGGATACTTCTCCTGGTACAACTGGACTCCTCCTTCTTATTATGCTTTCTAGATCCTTCTACGGCTACTGCTTGGCCTTCTTCTCCTAGAGCTGTAGTTGGCCTTCTTCTCCTGGAGCTTCTCTTCCTTGTACCGCTAGACTGATTCTTCTTATGTGTTTATGGTCGTTGTGATGGTATTGATCTGTGTGGATACTCTTGTGGTGGACTGTGGTGGTTTCCTGGACAAACTGATGGTGCTGTGGAGAGGAAATGGTGGTAGCCCGCAGTTGCTATGGTTGTGTTGGTTCTTTTGTATGATTGCTCCCTTCTCTGTGATGTTGACAACACATGAAATGCATGTGTGGTGTAAGATTCTACCTCTAGGCCTCTTTTGTTCAAGTTTCTATGTGTGGAGATCTTTTTCTTGTGGATATGATCAAGTAGAAACTGGATATTTTCTCATTGTTTACCTTTTTCTATTTACTGATGCTGGTGAACTTGCCCCTCCTCATCTATGATGATGTGTTGAGGTGTAAACGTTGATAAGAACAAATCCTATTGATTCGGTGAAACTTTACCCTAAATGACTTTCTTAGTGATGTCATTAACAGTGCATCACACTGAGAGCAATTCTAATAAACTAACCCCCTATTTATTATTTGTGTTGTTTGTCTATTTCTTTGATAGGGACAAAGATAATGAAAAATGACGATATAGAAGATAAAGAAAATGGATAGGATTTAGTTTAGGCTTTTCAATTTCATTTACTCTAATTATTTTATTTTTCAATAATGTACATTGTAATACTTGTATTAAATTAATAAAGATATTAGTTTAATTGTAATTGTGTAAATGTAAAGAAATATTCATTCCAACTTGTTTATTAATTGTAATAAAGAATTCTACTTTACTATTTCAATTCTAGTATTTATTTTACTTTATTGTATTCACTTAATTATTATATAAGGTATTCTTAATTCAAATACTATTTATTTTTCATTTATTTAATTCCTTTTATCTTGTATATTGTTTGTAAATATTTATAATTCAAATTTCTTCTCGAAAAGACAAAAGAACAATAGAGGTCATGTCAAAACTCATTACACTCATCTCAGTTGACCTAAACCCTAACTCATCAAAGTGAGAGAACTCTGATCACTCTAGTCTTTTAGTTTTGTTCGAAAATTTCCCGAATTTTCTTATGCATGAATGCAATGCACACTGTTGGCTGGAAGATGGCGCCTTGAAAAGCTTGACGATTATCTATGCACAGCATGTTGGGAACCCCAAGAGCAAGGTGTGAATCATCACAGCAACAACTTTCCCTCAATTGAGACTGAGATTATCGAACCAGAAGGAGGAAGGAAATGTCACACAGGTGTTGCAAGCAACGCGGAGACCTGCACAACACAAACTCAAGACTTTGTCCCAACGAACAGTGAGGTTTTCAAGCTCACTGGTTTCTGTAACAAAGGATTAAACGTATGGTGTGGAAGGTAATGGTTCGCAGCAAGTAAACAAGTAACAGTGGAAGATGTATCAATGGTAAAGATTGGACTAGGGTCCATAGTTCACTTGAGGTGCTCTCCTTAGATAAACAACATGGCATGAAGGGTAAACAAATTACAGCAGGGCAATTGACAGGAACTGAGCAAGGCATAACAATGCAATTACTAGTCAGAAAGATCCTATGAGATTCGATTAGGCAATACAACAAGATACATAGACCGCCATCCAACTGCATCTATGACTAGAAGTCCACCTTCAGGTTATCATCTGAACCCCCTCCAGTATTAAGTTGCAAGCAACAGACAACTGCTTTAAGCAAAGTGTGTAAGGTAAACAGTCCACATGTTCCATGAACAAGAGACCGTTGTTTTCTCCCTAGTAGCAACAGCACATCTACAACCGAAGAGATTTCTGTCACTTCCCTTGCAAACTAGAGGCATGAACCCACTATCGAGGATAAAAAATACCCCCTCTTGGAGTCACTAGCAACTACTTGGCCAAGATAGCTACTAACAACAGAGAGCATACAAGATCACAAACAACATAGACATGATAGAATCATAAATACAAAACCATTAATCAAACCAACATAATAATCTCAATATCCATCGGATCCCCGCAAACACAACATGCATGATTACAAATAGATTAGATCTTGACCATGAACGGAGCTCACAAGATCTATACATGAAAGCACAAAGGAGGAGATACAACCATCTAGCTACTACATGGACCCATAGTCCAAGGTGGAACTACTCACGCATCATACCGGAGAGAAGGCCTCCAGGATGATCTCCCCACCGGCAGGGTGTCGGGAAGAACTTTAGATCCCCCCGATCTAGGGACGATGGTGGCGGCGGCTACAAACGGTTTCGTGGATATTTGATCGGGTACTCAGGGTTTCTGCATCAGGGGCTTCTTATAGGCGAAGGGGGAGACCGAGGCGGCGGCCAAGGGCGCCAAACCCTAGCCAGGCGCCGGGTGGGGCCCACCCGTGCCTGGGGTGGGTCTGGCCCCTCTGGCCGGCCCCTCCGGCTCTCCTCTGGACTTCTTGTTCCCCATGGAAAGTTATTGACTTTGACGTTTGTCCCGTCCAATTCCGAGAATATTTCTTGACTAACTTTTCTAAAACCAAAAACAGCAGAAAACAGACATCTGGCACTGTTGCAACTTGTTATAGGTTAGTAGCAGAAAACATGCAAAAAGCACCTCAAAGTGTAGACAAGCAAAGAAAAGTAGATGCAAAACAAGCATGGAGCATAGAAAATTATAGATACGTTTCCGACGTATCAACATCCCCAAGCTTAACTCCTGCTCGTCCTCGAGTAGGTAAGTGATAAAATAATGATTTTTGAGGTGACATGCACCCTCACAATAAAGATCCAACCATTTACAAGCATTGAAAGCTGGGATTAAAGAACTCTAAACATGTGCCTGAAAGATGGAGTTCTAACAATAGGACATAGTAACTATGCATGCAACATGACAAGCTACAAACAAACATCATGAATAACATGCATTGAAAAATGTTTGTTTATTTCACATGCAGAAAACATAGCATAGTGGCAATCAGCTTGTCCCTCATAGAGTAGCAATATAGATGCATAGGACACCTGCAAAGTTCATAAGGGTGACTAGAAACAAGTAGCACAAGAGAAAGTAATAACACAATATGCATCAATTAATAAGATTTGGAACACTGCACACAGAATGACAACTATGCTCTCTTAATGGTTCCTAAAGGTAGAAGGTGGAGACTCAATAGTGGTGGAAGAAAAGCCCTTTTTTGTAAAGGAAGCAGGGATTACAAGTTTCAAAAAGGCTTCCAAAAATTATGGTACTTGTTAGATTTCAGCCCTCATTGCCCCTATCATAAGCATCTTGAAGTGGTTAAGGTTAAAGTGGCAAAGCTGGAGTATATGCTTGACGAAGTATAAGCTGGCAATCTCATGTCTCTTGAATACGAGGGCCACACATCATGCATACTCAACTTTGGGTCCAGGTAAGTTCTTGTCACTGTAAGTATTTGCATATCATTGAGAACCGCCAACGAGGTACCCCTTGCACATGGTACAGGAGCTTTCCCATAACCAAAATGACAAGGCAAGCAGACAATGAGTATCTCAACAATCTTTTTATTTACCATATGCATAGCTTTTTATTGAGGATGCTTCATAGATAGCTCATTATGGTGATGCTGCAAGTTTCCATGATGATTAGGCATGGCTTAGGCTAGCGGCCCAGGCGTTTCTCTAACACAGGATACAAACTCCATGGACTTATAACAAGTTCCCTCTTTATTTCACACCGGTGACATCCATAGACAAAAGAGCATGATATCAACTGAGTACAACAAGGTACAAGTGCAATCTTGAAAACGTTCCCCGTGACAGCACGGTTCTGCTAATTCCAACTTATAAGTGCAAGCATATACAACAAAGTTGTCACAATGGTTCAAGTTTATTAGGGGAAAAGAATAAAGTATGCCATCAAGTTCGTGAGGGCTTTAATCACTAAGTTTTCACATAACAAAATAGTTTTTAATTGGAAAATAGTTGAAAATAAGAATATACTTGGAATGGTGTAACACACCATGCATAGGAGTTTATAGTGGACACTTTGGAATAACTTGGTTTCTTGGGAGTTGGAGGCATGAGTAGAACTTACTCATACAAGTGGAGGCTAGCAAAATACTGGGAGCAACCAACTAAGAGAGCAATAATGGCCAAAATCATGCAGTGCAACAAAGCATACTAATCAAAGCAAAGAGTGGTACTACGTCAAGGACTAAATGATCATAGAGTCTAATGGTGACTTGTGAGAGTCATAACATGGTGTGAGCATGTGCCAAGTCAACCCAAACAAAGCATCAAAGGAGAATACCACAATACTATGCTTTTGCATGCTAAAACAACTCATAATTTATTCAAGTCACACTAAGAAATCCCAATTGTTTGGAACAAGACATGCTACAGCAATAATCACTAAGCATAATGCTAAAACAACACCTAGCATGTCATGCTAAAGTCTAAGTCACAGTCAATGCAAGCTCCTCTTGCACTTCAAGCAACAACTTACTACTCCTATCCAAACACCAAGCAAACTTATTTGCAAAACAACACAGCGAGAACGGGGGTCCAAACTTCTTTATTCAAGAAAAATAAACAACCTAAGCAAAGCAAACTAAAACTATGACGCTCCAAGAACAACACAACTGTGCATGAAACAATAAAAACGAAGTGTCTAGACAGACCTAAGCTTTTTATTGATGAAGAAGCGGATGCCTTGGGCATCCCCAAGCTTTGACGCTTGTACCTCTTGGATATTTCTTGGGGTGACACCATGGTGGCATCCCCAAGCTTGAGCTTTTTTCCATTCTTCATCTCATTCCATCATTCTCTCCCTACACCTAGAATTTTTCCTTCATACAAAACTTCACACAATTCTTCATTAGCAACATTAGTGTATTCAAAAGATATTAGACCACTGGCAAAGCTTTTAAACAGCAAGGATTTTCACTAAAAACACAAGCTACTGTAGTAACTCCTTCAAAAAGCTCAATTTACCTGAAGATAACTCAAAAAGGAATCAATAAGAAGCAAATGCAAATAATGGCAGAAATCTATCAAAACAGACTAGCAGGTAGAAGACGATTTTTTCGAACATCTTCTTTTGCTCAAATAAAAAAGTGTTTAACTAACTAAAGTTATCTAACATACTGGGGGATTTACTCGTAAATTTTGAGCTCAATGCGAGTTACAGAGCCTCCTCAAGAATTTTTTTTTGGTGGAGGACAGAAATCTGTTTCGGGACAGCAACTCCCCAAATCTTACTTACCTCTCATTAGAGGTCATTCTTAGCACAAAAATCAGACAAAAAGTATAAGGGGAGGTCATTACTGAAGTAATAACTTGCAATACTCAAGGAAACTCTTGGGTTATCTCCCAACAAGTACTTTTCTTTAACGCCTTTAAGTTAGGCACAAGAAGCAAGAAGAATCAAGTATTTTCAAATGAGGAAGCATTAATATCAAATCTTGCTTTCAAGGGAGAAGCAAAAAGAAACTTCTCTCTCCTCATAGGGAAGTGTTCAATACCTTTCTTGAATGGAAAATGATATTTAATGGCGCCTTCTTTCATATCAATGATGGCACCAACTATTCTAAGAAAAGGTCTTCCCAAAGTGATAGGACAAGAAGCATTGTATTCAACATCCAAAACATAGAAATCAACAGGGACATAAGCATTATTAACCATAATGAGAACATCACTAATACTCCCCATGAGTTTCTTCTTAGCATTATCATTGAGTGGGACATCTAAATAACAATCTTCCAATGGTGGCAAATCAAGCATTTCATAAATCTTCCTAGACATAATAGAGACACTAGAACCAATATCACATGAAGCTTTGAGATCAAAGTCATTCACTTGCATATTAATAATGGGTTCCCAACTATCTTCTACTTTCCTAGGAATAGAAGCTTTGTGTTTTAGCTTCTCTTCCTTAATCTTAACAAGTGCATCTGTAATGCGTTTAGTGAAAGTAACATGCATATCACTAGCATCAGGACTTCTAACAAGCTTTTGCAAGAACATAATTACTTCAGAAATATTACAACCATCAATATCAAAGTCAAACTTATCATAACTAGTAGTAGGCTCAATAAGCTTAGGCATAGTAGGAGTTGGAATAGGGACTACTTGTGGTTTAGTGGTGATGGTGCACACACTATTATTTCTATCAATCTCAGCTTCCCTTTCCCACTTAGCATGAAGTTGAGCTAACAGCCCTAACATTTTCATTAATAGTAACTTGTATGGCATGAGTAGTAGCAAAGGTATTTTCCATAGTTTCAGGTTTAGCAGCCATTTTATTAACCAAGGAAGTTTGAGCTCTAGACAAAGATGATATATTTTTCTCAACAGTTAAAAGCTTTTCCTCTATAGTCTTATTGAAAGTGGTTTGTTTACTAATAAAGTCCTTGAGCATGACTTCAAGTTCAGAGGGGGCACTTCTAGCATTATTGTAAGAGCTTCCATAGGAATTGCCATTATTAGGAGGATAAGGCCTATAATTGTTGTTGCTACCAAAATTGTTTCTGTAGGCATTGTTGTTGAAATTGTTGTTTCTAATGAAGTTCACATCAACTTGCTCTTCTTGAGCAACCAAAGAGGCTAAGGGAACACTATTAGGATCTAGAGGAGCTTTCCCATTAACAAGCATAGCCATAATAACATCAATCTTTTCACTCAAAGAGGAAGTTTCCTCAACATAATTTACCTTCTTACCATGTGGAGCTCTCTCAACATGCCATTCAGAGTAGTTAACCATCATATTATCAAGGAGCCTTGTTGCAGCACCCAAAGTCAGGCCCATGAAGGTACCTCCAGCAGCAGAATCCAACAGGTTTCTTGAGGAGAAGTTCAAACCTGCATAAAAATTCTGGATAATCATCCAAGCAGTGATTCCATGAGTAGGGAAATTTTTAACCAAAGATTTCATTCTTTCCCAAGCAGGAGAAACATGTTCACTATCAAGCTGTTTAAATTTCATAATGTCACTTCTCATAGATAAAATCTTAGCAGGAGGATAGTACTTTCCAATAAAATCATCTTTGCACTTAGTCCAAGAATCAATACTATTTTTAGGCAAAGAAAGTAACCATTATTTAGTTTTTCCCCTCAAGGAGAAAGGAAAAAATCTTGAGCTTAATATTATCTCCATCGACATCCTTATACTTTTGCATCTCACAAAGTTCAACAAAGCTATTGAGATGGGCAGCAGGATCATCAGACCCAACACCAGAAAATTGCTCTCTCAAAACAAGATTCAACAAAGCAGGCTTAATTTCATAAAAGGTAGCATCAGGAGTAGGTGGAGCAATAGGTGTGCTAAGTAAATCATTGTTGTTGGTGCTAGTAAAGTCACACAACTTGGTGTTCTCAGCAGAGTTCATTTTGGCAAAAGTGAGCAAGCCAAAAACAACAACAACACCTAGAGAAGGAACTAATTTTTTTTATTTTTGAATAAAGAAAGCAAACCAAACTAAACTAATTTTGGGGGGGTTTTTGAAAAGAGGCAAACAAAACTAAGCAAAATAAACAAAGCAAACTAAAAACAAAGTAAAGAGAGAGGAAGTGGAGGACTCCCCTAGTGAAGACGTCCTTAGCCTCCCTGGCAACGGCGCCAGAAAATCTTGGTGCTTGACGGGGAGGAAGAATTTTGATGTCCCTTTATTCCCCAGCAACGGCACCAGAAAAGCTTGTTGGCTAGCTGATGGCGCCTTGAAAAGCTTGATGATTGTCTATGCACAGCCTGTTGGGAACCCCAAGAGCAAGGTGTGAAGCAGCACAACAGCAAGTTTTCCCTCAGTTGAGACCGAGGTTATCGAACCAGAAGGAGGAAGGAAACGTCACACTGGTTTTGCAAGCAACGCGGAGACCTGCACAACACAAAGTCAATACTTTGCCCCAACGAACAGTGAGGTTGTCAAGCTCACCGGTTTGCTGTAACAAAGGATTAAACGTATGGTGTGGAAGGTAATGGTTTGCAGCAAGTAAACAAGTAACAGTGGAAGATGTATCAATGGTAAAGATTGGACCGGGGTCCATAGTTCACTAGAGGTTCTCTCCTTAGGTAAACAACATGGCATGAAGGGTAAACAAATTACAGCAGGGCAATTGACAGGAACTGAGCAAGGCATAACAATGCAATTACTAGTCAGAAAGATCCTATGAGATTCGATTGGGCAATACAACAAGATACATAGACCGCCATCCAACTGCATCTATGACTAGAAGTCCACCTTTAGGTTATCATCCGACCCCCCTCTAGTATTAAGTTGCAAGCAACAGACAACTTCTTTAAGCAAAGTGTGTAAGGTAAATAGTCCACATGTTCCATGAACAAGAGACCGTTGTTTTCTCCCTAGTAGCAACAGCACATCTACAACCGAAGAGATTTCTGTCACTTCCCTTGGAAACTAGAGGCATGAACCCACTATCGAGCATAAATACCCCCTCTTGGAGTCACTAGCAACTACTTGGCCAAGATAGCTACTAACAATGGAGAGCATGCAAGATCATAAACAACATAAACATGATAGAATCATAAAGACAAAACCATTAATCAAACCAACATAATAATCTCAATATCCATCGGATCCTCGTAAACACAACATGCATGATTACAAATAGATTAGATCTTGATCATGAATGGAGCTCACAAGATCTATACATGAAAGCACAAAGGAGGAGATACAACCATCTAGCTACTACATGGACCCATAGTCCAAGGTGGAACTACTCACGCATCATACCAGAGAGAAGGCCTCCGGGATGATCTCCCCTCCGGCAGGGTGCCGGGAAGAACTTCAGATCCCCCTGATCTAGGGACGATGGTGGCGACGGCTACAGACGGTTTCGTGGATATTTGATCGGGTACCCAGGGTTTCTGCATCGGGGGCTTCTTATAGACGAAGGGGGAGACCGAGGTGGCGGACAAGGGCGCCAAACCCTAGCCAGGCATGGGGTGGGGCCCACCCGCACCTGGGGTGGGTCTGGACCCTCTGGCCGGCCCCTCCGGATCTCCTCTGGACTTCTTGTTCCCCATGGAAAGTTATTGACTTTGACGTTTGTCCCGTCCAATTCCAAGAATATTTCTTTACTAAATTTTCTGAAACCAAAAATAGCAGAAAATAGGCATCTGGCACTGTTGCAACTTGTTAATAGGTTAGTACTAGAAAACATGCAAAAAGCACCTCAAAGTGTAGACAAGCAAAGCAAAGTAGATACAAAACAAGCATGGAGCATCAAAAATTAGAGATACGTTTCCGACGTATCACACACACGCGTGGCCTCACTATTTCTAGCTGTAAGTCCTGGGTTGTTATAGTCTCTCCCCTTAAGCTAAACTTGGTCCTCGAAGTTCAAACTATCTTATGTTTAGGAATATAGGAATGACTTATGTAGATCATGGCAGCTCTCAAAGTATATGATGATCGAAAACTGACATACTTAGACGTTATGGCTTACATCCTAAGAATGTTTTAGACTCATTTGTCCCAAATCAATCGTTGTTTCCTATTCCTCTACACGGTCTGTCTTGGTACTCTAAGTTCAATCTTAAGAATAACTTAACTCTCGATCATATACTATATGGTATTTCCATTGCTAAACTATTTTATCTGCTCTGATCCTTAGCTTTACTAAGCTTCAATAGATCTCTTGACAGCTCCTTCATTACTTCTCCAACTTCCTTTCTTGCCTAACCGATGACCTATCTTTTACTCGCTCGAAGTGTGAACATCAATGTCTGGTTTCATATTCTCCAGGGAGCATTATATTAGTGATGACTTCAATTAACCTTATGAAAATAAGGGATAATTTCATCAAGTAGGATGTCTTCTCCAACCTTTACTAGAAACATCGAATCTCGATAATTCTGCTTTACTGTTTATTATCCCCCTTAGGGACTTCCAATGGTCTATTTCTTCCATGGTTAGGATATTGGTCTCTATCAAACTTACATTTATACCCTTATAAAGTCTCACGAAGGAATATGCAGTGTACCCACATAAATTGTGGATATTCAGGGTGAATCCTTCTAATAACTACTCTAATATAAGGTTGTTTATCTCTTATAAATGTAGATACCTTACCTAAGTGATATTAAAATAGATGATAATAGGGCTCTCACATCATCATCTTTCCTACTTAGTACTTCTTCTTTTGCATCCTAACATAGGCTATGTTTGGTTCTCTTAACGTCACACAAGGATGACTTGGTTAGCTTCATCCTAGTGGTTGCTGGCTATGGATTATCCTATAGGTTTTCTACCCTCTTACTCCAAATATTTGATGACTCCAAAGTGCAGGAGATAAATTGTAGTAAATTTCAATAAGAAAAGGTTGTCAGACCCACGAGGAGCTGAAGGTATTGGTTAGCAAGTTTGATAAGTAAATCAATAAAAGAAGTGGTTTTGTGTTTTGGATTTTTAGTTTGCAGTAGTATAAATTGCTGGAAAAAATTGTAGTAAATAGATGCTCTTAATAATAGAAAGCCCAATCCTCTATGCAGCAAAAGGACAAGCTCAAGTGTGTGTTCTTATATGTGACAAGTGTTCCCGAGGGAGGCATGGATTTACTTAGCATACAGATTTTGACACAGTATGGTGAATATCTTGTCAAGTTTAGTTCTCTTAAGGCGGAGCCTAGTTTAGGTGTAGCCATAGATATGAGCAAGGACACCCCTTATTGTTGGGGATATGCTATATGGGTATCCTCATAGCATGTCTCCTATCCGGATAACCCGGGTGGCCCACAGTTGGTAGCATGGCCCATGGCCTGATGGGCGGCCCAGTTAGATGAATCCAGAAGGGAGGACCATGCCGGATAAAGGAAGGCTACGGTGGAGTCACTAGCGTACCCGGAGCCTTGGAGTACAAGACACACAAGACTAGTAATATACGGTGTAGGACTCTGTAACCTGTCCGTCTAGGACTTTTCCTGTAACCCTAGGACCTGGCGATTATATAAGACGGGCCTATGGGAGCCTTTAGGGCACAACTTCAGACAATCTTAGACAACCTTGCACAGCGAACCAATCCCTGTAACTCGGCATATTGCCATTATAGTGATTTATAGCAGGAGTAGGATTCCGCCACCGTTGTGGGATCTGAATTTGGGTAAGTTGTGTTACCTCGTACCCGTCAACCGTCCGCCTTCCTGTCAACACCCGGGTTTTTAATCCCAGATGACTGTTATGCCATACATCGCAATCCCAGGATTACCATTTTTGCGAGACATAACAAATTTGGATATCACAGTACATCATCCATTACAAATCGTACATAAGGTCTTACACAAATAAGAATCTCATGATCCAGTTCTTAATACAACTCAAGCAGCGGAATAACATAATAGTAACAATAGCGTAGGCGAAGCTCCATCTTCGGGGTCACAGGCAATGCTGACGATGGGAGATGATCCTAGTTGACGTAACCTTCCTGCGATCCATCATCCTGATACTCCTCTTCATAGTCTGGCCACGGGAATAGCCAGGGACAAAGCCATGAGGACTCTTTAAGTACTCGCAAACTAATACTAACAGGTAAGGGGGGTTTTATAGTAGGACACTAAGCTCTAGGGTTGTTTTGCAAAAAGCCAGATTTACCAATACTAAGTTCAGAAGCAAAGAAAGCTAGTTGAAGTTTTATAACACCTAAGTGGGAACTTGAATTTCATATCGCAACCCTGTTGTGGTCAAGTCAAAGTCTCAATCCATTTCACAAGTCTTTTTGAAAACATCTGACGGGGGAACAGTATGGCCACTCCAACTGTCCATAACCGCCGACGCGGCTATTCGAATAGTTTGACACTCTGCAAAGATTGTACACTTTCACCACAACATTCGATACATCCGTCAGGAACAAATCCTGAATTCACCATACTCAGTATGCGGATAATCAATCCTAACCTTTCCATTACACGCCCTAGTATAGGCACCTCTCCTGTGAGTTTGGCCTCCCAACCATGACCAACTGTCATCTTGGGTACTACACAAGTGGACAATCTTCACAAGGTAGCTTCAGCTCAGACCTTGGCCACGAGGGAACCCATACTAAGGTATATAAATTTCCAGTTAAGCCCTGCCCAATTTTCGGGTATTGTGGTTGTACAGTAAAATTGGAATGGTATCGCATCCAGACAACCATCAGTTTTATAAAGGGCTAAGGCTCATGCCTCAACATTTTCATCATCAAAATCATCTGGTGTTCGAGAACACATGTCAAAACATTTCAGTAGAATGACTCATCATTCTAAGGATTTCATAACAGTTTCACCAAGTATTCCCATCTAAAGTTTGATCATTTTTTATGCTTAGCACTAGCATCTACAAGGGGTGATAAGTACTAATGAGGGGTGGTAAACAAGTGGAGATTAACTAAGTTCAGTCTCATGCTTTAGGATGATATCAAGATTATCTAACTTAGGCCAAATTTTATGCTCTTTATGCTACCTTCAATCCTCTTTCTAGTATCTACAATTCACTATGTAAACTCTAAGAGAAAGCTTTGATAAAGAAATAAAGCATAAAGCTTGCAAGTAAAACTAGGATGGTTTATCAAGTGGTGTAAGATTGCAAGTAGAACTTGCATGGTTTGGCCTGCTAAGATAGTAGTATAAACTTGCTAAGTTGCAGGTGTTAGCTTGCAAGGTTTCAAGTATTGGCTTGCACAAGTATCAGTATAAGTTTGCTAAATCAACCAGTGGTATTAGGCTTGCCTTGAGCATAGCAGTGGTTGAAGTTCTCCTCGGCTTCTTTGTAGTATCCTCCTTCCTCCTCGTATCCTTGGTTGGTACTAGCGTCTATAAATAAATACGAGGTACACAATCACCAAACAATACTTAACTATTTTCAATCATCACACAAGGGTGTACTATAGATGATCTAGCATCATCACCTATTATTACAGGATTAAAGCATTTGTCTTATTCATTTTAATTTGAGAAAAGTAATTTCTACTCATTGAAAAACTACTTAAGATTTAATCTTCTCCAAACTAAACATGGGATCATGTTGACACATGTCATCACCACACATTTCAGTATATGGGAATGTGATTTAAAGTGGTGTCACAATTTAACAAGGTTTACCTTTTTATTTTAATCAATAAAGTGACTAGAAATGCCTATGTGGCATTCTTTTATTACTTGAACATTATTCATGTAGTGAAACCCATATGTTTTTATTATTATGAAAGGTATGATCAAATGTGATTTTTGAGAGTTGGAATCAACTCAAAAGCTCTTATGGTTGAAATTTGAAAAATGTTTGAATGCAGAAAAGCTTCTGACTTGTTATTTTTACCAAGGTTGATCTACACATTCAAAAGGTTTTAATCCAACGGTCTTGGATTAAGCTTTTCAGTACCTTTCTAACAAAATTGGTTTCATGCAATTTGGTTCATTAAATCGAGCTGGGTTGATTTTTCAAACTAGGTACAGAACTGTGTTTGAATCAAAATAGAAAAATCTAAATTCAAACTGTTGGGTCGCGCGGGAGAGTTTAATGGGCCGGCCCAGTGTCACTCCGCAGCGCGGGGCGCAGCTGACAGGGGGGTTCCACCAGTCAGTGGCCCATAACGCGTGAAGCGGTACGGGGCGGTGTGGTTCGTTGGATTAGAAGGGAGATCGACGGCTGAGGGTCGTCGTCGATGATGAACATGTCACCGGCAAGCTCGAACCCTAGCGGCTCGGTGGGGGTGCATAGGGGGCATACCAGGGCTCCAGTGACGACGGCGAGGCGGGCAAACGAACGAGTGGTCGACGGCGAGCTCAGGGACCGTCGAGGCAGCTCTGGGGGTGGTCAAAATCAATGGCCCCCTTCTCCTCCAGAGGCGGCCTGCTCCGGCGCAATTCCGGCAAGCTGCTGCTCCTCGTGCTCCGGCTAGAGGGTGGAACGATCAGTGAGGTGAGGGGAGTGAGATGGTGTGCTTCAAATGGCTTGGGTGGCCTCCTTTTATAGGCTCGACGGCGAGACCGAGAGGGATGGGCAGGCGACGGTGGCGACATAGCTACAGGCAGCTAGCGGCATGGTTGAGGTTGGCGGTCGACAGGCGGTCTCCTGGCGATGCTCTAGAGCTTAAATGCGTGCGTAGGGGCGGTGGCAATCGGTCGGGAACATGCGGTGCTCTGCAAGGCAGAGGCGGCGAACTCCGCGGCGAGCGGTGGCTACAGGGTACGGGGCGGCGAACGGGGATGTCTGGCGTGTTCCTGAGATCATGGCGAAGCGGTAGGCACGGGCTACGGTCGAGGGGCGGCGTGTGCACGCGTGTCGGGTGCGACGCTCTGGGACGAGCTCGGCATGTCGCAGTGTGTGGCGTTCCTGGTGGTCCACGGCTTGCACTGGCTTGGGGAGGGGACAGTGGGCGGCGGTGAGGTGCTAGCTACCTCCCAGACAAGGTGGGCAAGGCTAGGGTGGCTGTTATCTGGCCGGTGACAATGGGGTGGCATGGTGAGGCTCGACCTTCTCACCATTGATGGCAAGGCAAGCTCACAGTGGTGCTATATGTTTACAATTGAGCTAGATGATCTACTAAAGACTAGTTGCAACCATAGAGGGAACAAGTTAGGCCAAAATCACTACACACTATAGTTTTTATGATTTGTTTGATTTGAATCTGCAAGGTGTTTGATGAAATGGCCGCAAGAAACTTTCTTTTGAATTTTGAAAAGATTTTTGGTGGGTGTACTAGGCATGTACTGAGGATTCTGTGGATGCTTGGGTTTTGAAAATTGAGCTGGTTTGAGTGGTTTTTGAAATAGTGGGATCTTCTCCTATGAGATAGATTCAATTTTAAACTGTCATTTAAACCTAGCATTTGAATGTTTCTGGAAGATCACAAAGTGGACCTTGGTATCTCATTATGTGTACTAACAAGGGGTGCAAAGATCCACAAATGTTTCTGTTAAGTTTTGAATGCTAGGGATAGCCAAAGTAGGCATGAGAGTTAATTTGGCCAAAGTGACCATTCATTTCATTTGTTTATTTTGAGTTGTTTGTCTTTGGGAAAAGTTTGGGGATTGTTTAGATGATGTTTATTTCATCTAAGAATCCTTTTAGAAGCAAAGAAACACAGAACCATGGCAATTCAAGTGAATCAAAATTTTAAACACACATACATATGAATGCTTCCATATTTTAGTTAGGAAAGTTTTTGTTAACCCTAATTTTGACGACTAGAGTTTGATGATCCAAGCTTAATATTTTTGGGATGTTACACTTCCCCACGTCTCTAAACACGCACTGTGAGGACCCCTCCATGGCGTACTCGTTGGCAATACCACGACAGTTGGCGCCCACCATGGGGCAAGAGGCGCTTCAGGCTCTTCAGAGGGCGAGGACCAAGATCTTTGCGGGAATCGGCGAAACCATAGCCATCGGTCGTGTTATCTTCTCTGGCAATGTTCCGATTGTCCCTCCCGACGAGTTCTGGATCCCGTCAAAGACGAACCCTACGTGGTGTTCGATCGTTCCTATCGGAGACATCCACCTCTTCATCGGCGAAACCGACTCGGGCACTAGTTCCCTGGGAGTCGGAGGAGCATCAAGGACCACACGGACCGCCTACGGGCAGGATACGTTCGCGGAAGGATCGATGTCGGATCTCTCTTCGGAGTTTGCCGACAAATATCGGAAAAATTTAAGGCCCACCCAAACCGCCCCTGTGCAGGATATAAAGGTGGAAGATCACTGCAAGTCCGCCGGCTTCGCCCGTGCGTCTAGACAGCAGAGACCCAAATTCATCGGCATGGTTACCATCTTTGATATGGCGCGTTGTGTTCAGAGAGAGGGCGAAAAACCCCGCGATTACCTTGCCAGGTGGCTCCGTATACGAGCCGATCTGGCCCACTACCCCAATGATGATGCTATGTATCACTTTGTGGAAGGACTGGACCATGGCATGCTTCTCCGGCATTCTCTAAGGCGGCAGCAGGCTTTGGGATGCCTTACCTTCGAAGGCATGGTGAACACCGTCAACAACTACACGGAGGCTGAAGCGACAGCTCAGACAGCGCTTGCGCTCATCGATGAAGCGTCGCTGCCTCAGCCACCGCCTCCACCACCTCCGGTCGCCATCGCCGCAACAGCGCCACCACCTCCAGTCATCGACGTTGCTGTTGCACCTCAACCCCCCATCATGGAGGAAGTCCTGGCACCTGCCGACTCTGTGATTGACGCGCTTTATGCCGACTTTAGTGCAGATTCAGAGGAGATAGATTTCAGTCCAGAAGAGCTAGACTCCGCCATGCAGGAGATGGAGAAGGAGTACACATGCGGCGAGCAAGCCAACAACGCCGTCGCGTCTCGAGAGGTGTTCGTCGCCATTGGGACGGTGATGGATGAAGATCAACCCGGAAGAGCTCCCCCTACAGCGTTGGACAAAGGGAAGGGACCACTTATTGCTGTTGACGATGATAGCACAACAGTGATGCCCCCTCCGCCCAACCCAATGCAGCAACCGTAGGAACTCGGCACTGGACCGAGCAACAACAACACCGCAAACTTGCCGCCTCCGGCATCTACGTCTGCTGCGGCCCAAGTTACTCCAGCTGATAGAGTAATGTACGGCAATCTCCTCGTCGAGCCACTGACCGTAGCTCATATCCAGAACGTGACCTAGCTTGACGAGAAGCGCCAGCAACTGCTAGAGGAAGCGCAAGCCATCGCGAAGCAAGGCGCTCAGCTAGATCGAGATCTGGTTAACGCGCAGAAATCCATAGAGAAGGCCAGAGCGATGGAGGCCGAATACAAGACTTTGCTGCTGCAGCAGAAGGCCAAGAAAGCTCCAGCTCGCGTCATCAACGATCCTGGTGTGCGGCGAAACCTAGGATGGGCTCCCCCGAAGCCGGCACAGGCCAAGCCATACATTGACAGTGAAGGCAGGCAGGTGATGCCCACTCCTCTCCTCAACCTCGTCATTGCCAAGACCCTTCTGGAGCAGGATATATCGCCTGCGGCGGTGGACCAGGTCTACGACCTAGTGGCCAAGGCGGTAAAACAGCAGGAAAAGGCCACATCTCAGAGGCTCGAGTCTGACCCAGCGTTCTGCCGATTGTCATGGTGGTGGCACGGCAGATGCCATGGGTAGGCTAAAGTATGGGGCCAATGGATGCTAGAGGGATCCGGGGAGGGAAGATGTAGTGATTTCTAGACTCAAATGACTAACATGTAGATCTTTATTTCTCCTCTTAAGGACTACAAATGCTCCTTGAGCTGTTTGCAGGAAGAAGAGAGCTACTACACGAGCCTTACGGTGTAGAATGATTCGATGCCCTCTCAGGAGCCCGCGTCTCCCCTTATAAAGGGGTGCCTTGGTTCCTTCTAGGGCTGGCGCGGCAAGCATATTCTTGGAATATGCTTGTCCCAATATGGTAACTCGGAGACCTCCTTTCCGTATCCCCCTTCTATCAGCGGCAATGTTTCAGAGAGCTTCACATGCGCGCCTCGGGCTCCCTGACTGTCACCTCCATGACCTTCTACTGCCCTTCTGCCGCTCTGCTCCTTGTCCTTTGTGCTTGGCTCTGTTCAGATTCCTCCTAGCCAGCGACTAGGGTTTGACTATAGGCACCTCCTTCTCCTGCAAGCTTCGTGTTACTCGGCCTTGTCTCGCATAACTCGGCTCGACCTTCACCTGCATTCAAGTTAATCAGACTCGCTCGGCCGACTTAACTCATATGTCGGCCGGATAAGGTGTTACTTATTCTGTGGTTGTCATGGCCTTGCTTATCTCGACCGACTATTACATGACTCGGCCGATACAAATAGTAACTCGGCTCATAACAAGGGAGACTCCTTTCGTCTTTCCCTGTCTTGACCCTATCCGGGGTCACCTCTCCAACATTAGTCCCTGAAGCTAGTGTGGTCCTGCCTGTAACCTCGGCCGGGCCACATCAGTTTCCCAACATACGTCTCTCCTTATTTCTGTGTTACTTCTTTCTGTTCGAGGTATCCGTGTAGCTTCCTGAGCACGCTTCGTCCTACGTGTACCACTCATCATTATTCTTCTAGTTTTTTGTTCCTCTACAGTGCCCACTGACAAGCTATAGTGATTACTGCGCCCGTCTCCTCGGCACAGTGACGCCTCGAGTACCGCATTGGTCAGGAGGCCCGATCCCCTCTTGCGCTGTGTGATCTTCGGTGTGGCTCCACTTAGTAGCGAACGGTTCCGCCGCACGCGTGATTTACACGGTTACCGTGCGCACCCATGATCCCACTACCGCCAGGACTGCACGGTTATAAGGAGGGGAGAAGGGCCAAACAGTTTTACTTTCCCCCTGCGTTTGCCCTTCTTCTTCCTTGTCGCGCCCGTGCCTCTGTTCGCGTGCTGGTGGCTGCGCCATTGTTGATCTCCTCGACGGTGACGCTGCAGTTCTTCTGCTCCGATGACCTCACCGCCGTGCGCTTGCTCCGGCGCCTTCGCCGGTGAGTTTTTCTACGGTCTCGCCGTTAGGTTTCTTCCCTAGGCGCCTCTTCTGCTTTTCTAGATTCCTTGCGGCGGTTCTTTTTTGTTCCGCCGTCGTGCTTGCTTAGAATCACGACGGGGCCCTGCGCCTCTAAGCCTCTCTCCGCCGCTAGCTTTTCCTCCATCGATTCCTCCGGCGAGCGCATGTCTAGTTCTTCCAGCGAAGCCCTCGTCGAGGAGGATGATTTTGCATCTGGTACAAAACGAGGTTCTTGGAAGGGTTCCACCGTCACTCTCCGTGAGGTAGAGTGGCTAATCAAGACGCGCTGAATCCCTGCCGAGGTAAGCTGTCGCTTGTCCGACAATGAATCCTCTCCCGTGCTCAACGAGGGAGAATACGTAGTCTTCATGTCCCATTTCGCTCGCGGGTTCGGCCTCCCCCTTAGCGATTTCGCCAGGGAGTTCCTTGATTACTTCGGCCTCCAGCCGCATCACCTGCTGGCTAATGCTATCGCCTCCTTGTCTGCTTACATCTCAGCCTCGGAGGGGTACTTCGGTCTCTAGCCCTCCGTACCCGTTTGGTCTAAATTCTTCCAGATTCGATCTAATGTCGTACCGTACAAATCTCTTCACCCTTCTGAGAAGTCTCTTACCCAGTGCGGGGCCGCGTCCATTACACCTCGGAGAAATTCCGAGTTCCCTCGTGTTGCCGGCCTCGAGTCTTGCAAGAAATGCATAGATCATTTTTCTATGTCAAAAACACTGGAAAAGAGGATAAGATTCGGCTCCCCGCCTTTTCCATTGGCACCCCTTCCAAGAAGAATTGGAACTACAATCCTAGGAAGAGCCATGCATTGGCGGAGGCATTCGAGATTCGGCTCAAGGAGTTGATCTGCGTCGGGCTCTGTGGTGAGGACTTGCTGACCGCATTCATCAGCAGTCGGATCTGCCCTTTTCAGCTTCGCACTCACAAGCTTTGTTACATGAGTGGTCCTCTTGATCCCAACCGAGTCTTGACGGTTGAGCTCGATGACTATCTCATTTATAAGAGTGTCCGAGCTATCTTTAAAACCGATATGGCGGAGGAGTGGGCATGGGGACTGAAGCCATTTACTCGCGGGAATCCCCCTCCTCAGGTAAATTTACGCATTTGTGTTTGCTTCCGGATTGCCTTTGTGACTATTATTTTGCTGATCCTACTTTGTTTCCTTTTCTCGCAGAGGTTTGCGGAGCAAAAGACCGAGGATGCCGAGGTTCTAGCTCTTCCGTGGACTGCTGACTGGAATACCCCGGACAGCGGGGAACCTGACTCGGAAGAGTTTGTCCCTAAGTCGGATGTTGCTCCGGCTCGCGCCCGTGGCAAGACCTCGGCCCACGGGGATGAAGGTGACTCGGACAACGTCCAAATTCTTGAGGTAGTTGCCGCGATGCCTATCTCTTACGCATTTCCGGCTTCTACTTTCCCAGCTAATCCGTCCGGTCAGGTGCATGACGCCGATCCTCTTGCTTCTCAAGCTCCTGCTACCTCGAAGAAGCACACTGCTCCGGCAGATCCCTCCGATGTCGCTCCCAAGAAGCGAACGAAGAAGTCTGCCCAGCATATTCCGAGGCGTAAAACCATGCCTAGGGTTATTGGGTGAGTTTATTTTTATTTGTACTTCTTGTTTCTCTCTTTCTGTCTTTTGATTCGACTCTTTGTACTTTGCAGAGCTCCTCTCTCTGCCAAGCCAAGCGGTCCGAGTATGACATGCCATACAACTCGGCAGCCTTCTCCTCCGCCCCCGGAGGATACTCGGGCTCCCAGTCCCTCTCGTGTTGACTCTCCTCCGGCGCCGACTCATACATCGCCTCGGCGAGATGTACCCACAGCTCCCACCGTTAACGCTGACATAACTTCGCCAGTAGATCATCCTGTTGAACCTTTTGCCCCTGTTATGACCACCGAGGTTTCCCCCGATATTCCTTTGACCACCACAATTCCAGCTGCTACTCCAACTCCAGCCGAGGATGTCACCATCTCGGCCCCCTTGGAAACCATAGTTCCTCCTGCCTCCAAAGATGCCACTCCTAGTGCCGAGGTTACTGCCCCTGCCGAAACCTCTTCTAAGACTAGGAAGGTTGTTGTTACCAAACCTTCAGCATCTCAGAAGGGGCCGGCTAGCTCTTCTCAACCCAATATAGCTGATGCACTCCGCAAGGGGGCTTCCTCTGCTAAGCCTGTTGTCACCCCGGCCGCTGACACTCAGCTTACTCTTCACAAGAGTCCTGCGACGGCGGTAGTTACCCAACGGGTCCGAGGTAAAGTACTAACCCGTACTGAGAGTGGGAACAACCTCGGCTCTTTGGTGGAATATGCTAATAACTGGAACGCTGCCGATCAGCTTGAGGGCAATCCGAGTAGCCAGCCATTTCAGCTTTCCGACATCAGCAGTCGTTTGCATATGGCTGCTAAGATTGTTCTTGACAGTGATAAGATGAACGAGGTAAGCGCTTCTGTTGATACTTTGTCTGTTACTCAAATAATAGTATATATACACCAGTCCCCGAAGCTTGCAACCGAATAATTCGTTGTTCGTTTGGAAGCTTTGTTAGGCTTCAAATGCATTATTTGCTAAGTCAATTTCCTGCATGACTTGGATTGACCGTGGTCCATCCATATTCTGAATTAAGTTTTGCTTAATTCGGATCTATTTCGACTTTGATTATCCAGCCACCGAGATCCGAGTTAAGTTTTGCTTGATTCAGATCTGTTTTAGCTTTGATTATCCAGCCACCTAGATCCGAGTTAAGTTTTGCTTGATTCGAATCTGTTTTAGCTTTGAATATCCATCCACCTAGATCCGAGTTAAGTTTTGCTTGATTAGGATCTGTTTTAGCTTTGAATATCCAGTTGTGTAATTTACTTTGGTATTTAGGTTGCCCATGATCGGCGGACAGCTGAATTTCAAAGGTTGCTCTTTGCACACAAGAAATTGCAAGAGAAATATGAGAAGGTTGTCCCCATAGTGAAGAAAACTAGTAATTTAATAAATCTTTGTATTGTTCCTTAAGTTCTTAACATTTTTGGCATGACGTGCTAATCCACTCTTTGCTGGTATGCAGCTAGTATCAATAATCTTAATACCCGCCTTACAAAGAAAGTTGACGCTCTGGAAGGTTAGTTATCCTTTTCGTCTTGTGACTTGTTGACTTTCGTTCGAGACAAATCCTGGGTTTCTTATAACCTTCCGGCTTTATTATAGCCGAGTTACAAACACTTGCAGCGTCGCATCAAGAATGCATATCCATGCCTGATATGATGCTGCATTTTTTATAACAAGCCGCCACTCATTCGGCGCAGCTTAAAGAGAAGGATGATGAGATAACCCGGTTACGTGCCGAGGTTGAGTCTCTCAAGCTTTCGCAGAAATCCGAATTGGAAAAAGTTGATCAGGAGTTCTCTGAAGAAAAGAATCGACTGAGCCTGCAACTGCAGAAAGATAAGGAACTCCTCGAAGTTGCCGAGCTGAAGAACCGGACGATGAGCGAGGAAATCACTCGCTTTGAGAAAAATAAGGCCGACTGGACCCAGAATCTCCAGAAAATGTTGAGTTATATTCATCGTAAGTTTCCGACCGTGGCCGAGTTATTTTCTTCTCTTTCTTATTTTTAACTGATATGTTTTCCTTTCATGTAGATCATTTTCCGGAAGCTAAACCAGTGAGCCTCTAAGGCAGTGATTTCTTCTCGTCAGCGCCGAGGTGTCCCCATAGACTCGAGTCCAGAATACTCAATGGAAGACTTCCTGATTGCCGTCGGTGCTGCCATTGGACCAATGAAGATTATGGGAAGAGATCTGGTGCAAGCAGCCATTCGGTCCTACCATGTTCTTTGGCCGAATACCTTGGGAACGCCTGATATTGACGAAGTCAAAATACTTGTGGAGAGATTAATGGCATCTCAGACCCAGTTAAATCTTTGGAGGGAATCTGCTGGGAGGGCTGGTGCTGATATGGCACTTACAGCCGTTTTGTCGAGGTTATCTCACTCGATACTCTGATGAATCTGCGCACTGGCTCTCGTTGGGTTGAGGATCCAAAGTTCGTCGCTCGCCGCCAAGCTCGTGCCTTCCATCTTATTGAGTATGCTGACGTGCATAACTGGATTGAAGGAACGAGTTTTCTTTCCAATCCGGCGGATGATGTCGAAGTTGAAGATGCCTCGGATGATGATTCGGCCGATCAGGATGAAGCAGAGGGTGACTCGGACAACTCTCGTGACTCAAATGCAAGCTCGGATGAGGATGGCGACGCGCGATCGTCTTCTAAAGGGACTGAGAATTCTCGAGCTCAAGCTAATGTTTCTCAGCAGCCGAGGCTTGCCCCCGAGGTTACTATTGCTTCTGTTGAAGGCGAAGTAACCTCGGCTGAGGCGCCGGCTATCTCGGAGCGCCCAGTTCCTGAAAATACCCCTGCGCAAGAGATCGAGGTCGCCCCGCCATCATCCGAGATACCCATTCCCGATGCTCCTGATCATGCTACTGCATCTTAAGGGTGCTCTGGCCCTTTTCGCTATCTAGGTTCAAAAAACTCTTAAGTTATTTTCAGTCCCCGGTATGCCGGGCGTATGATGTCTATGGAACAATTGTCCGGCTTTTGGTGTTGTGTGAACCTTTTGTGCCTTTCGCCGCTGAGGCATGGGTGATGGTAATTATTATTACTCTATCTAAACAAATCTCATTGCTTTATATCTTTGCTTTGGCGAACTTTGATTTCGTAAGTTTGGATTGTATTTTTCCATGTGGCTGACCTTAGTTCGGCATTTATCTTGCTTGCCCTTCATAAACTCGACTGCGTAGCTGTTGTGTTTTCAACTTCTATCTGAAGTACAATGCCCGAAGCCCATATCTGGTAAAGTGATACAATAAGTTGCATCCCTTATCATACTTCGATTTGCTGGGGTTGTTATTCTTTTTTGCATTATCCTTAGAGATCTTTGTTTATTGTCGCTTTGCTATTCCTCTGATTACTGAGACAAGTTTATATCAAATCTTGCAAGTTATGATCAACAATTTTGGGGAGTCCCCGAGTCTGTAGCTGAGCTATGGAGCTTTTATATGTCTGGAGACAAACAGTGGGTAATACAAGTCAGTCCCCGAGTTATCACTCTTGTTATCGAGTTCTTGCGTGTGCTTAAAGAATATCTAGGATCATGCAGCAGTCCCCGATTTACAAACTGGGTTGCCGAAATATAATTCATGGCTCAATGCAGATAATACTACGGGGTAGTCCCCGAGTCATCGTTCAAGGTGCCGAAGTTTAATACACATTTTTAGAATAAGAAACAATCATGGGGCAGTCCTCGAGTCAATGCTCGAGGTATCGAGGTTTAATGCATAATCTGAAATAAGGGATAATACAGTGCAATCTCCGAGTCACTGCTCGAGGTGCTGAAATTTAACACATAATTCAAAATAAGAAATAACACGGTGCAGTCCCCGAGTCACTGCTCGAGGTGCTGAAATTTAACACATAATTCAAAATAAGAAATAACACGGTGCAGTCCCCGAGTCACTGCTCAAGGTGCCGAGGTTTACTACATAGTCTTAAAAAATAGAAACAACATTGTGCAGTCCTCGAGTCGCTGCTCGAGGTGCCAAGGTTCAATACACGCTTGATACTCCAACTTGATGCGTCACATTACGACGTACAACATATGGCTCCTAAGTGTAGAATGGGCGAAGTAAAGCTATGTTCCACGATCTTTTTGATTTGTCGCCGGCTTTGTTTGCCTTGTTCTTTTCTGGTGACTGAGCATCGATTAGGTAATATGCATCATTGTGCAATGCTTTACTCACTATGAATGGTCCTTCCCATGGGGGTGATAGTTTGTGCATGTCGGCTATGCACTGCACTAGCCGAAGAACCAAATCTCCTTCTTTAAAAACTCTTGGATTGACTTTCTTGCTGTGATATCGTCGGAGGTCTTGCTGATAAATAGATAATCTTGATAATGCCAACTCCCTGGCCTTTTCTAGCAAATCGACATCGTCTTGCCGAGTTACCTCATTTACCTCAGCAGTTGTGTACTGGGTCACTCTTGGCGAATCATGTATTATGTCGGCTGGAAGCACAGCTTCTGCCCCATATACCAGAAAAAATGGGGTATACCCTGTTGACCTGTTTGGTGTAGTTCTGAGGCTCCACAGTACTGCTGGTAGTTCCTCGATCCAGCACCCTGCCGACCTTTGTAGAGGTTCGACAAGCCGGGGTTTTATTCCGGACAATACCAACCCATTTGATCTCTCTACCTGCCCGTTTAATGCTGGGTGAGCCACCGAGGTAACATCTAGTCTTATGTGTTTCTCTTGGCAGAATCTAGCAAAGGCTCCTTCAGCAAAATTTGTGCCATTGTCTGTAATAACACTATGTGGATAACCATATCTCAAGATAATATCTTTGAGGAATTTTACTGCTGTTGGTCCATCACATTTTCTTATTGGTTTTACCTCAATCCATTTTGTGAATTTATCCACCATAACTAGAATGTGAGTCATTCCGCCCCGGGCTGGCTTGAACGGGCCTACCATATTCAAGCACCATACAGAAAATGGCCAAGGAATTGGTATTGTCTTTAATTCGGACGAGGGCATATGTATCTTGCTGGCGTATCTCTGGCAACCGTTACATTTTTCTACTAATTCTTTTGCCTCCTTCAACGCTGTCGGCCAATAAAATCCATGCCTGAATGCTTTGGCTACTAAAGCTCTGGACGAGGCGTGATGCCCGCATTCTCCCTGATGTACATCCAGGAGTATTTCCTGGCCTTCTACCGAGTCAACACATCTTTGCAGCACGCTTGTGACGCTTCTCTTATACAGCTCATTGTTTATGATCGTATAAGCTTTTGCTCTTCTTATTGTCTGTCTAGCCAGTATCTCATTACTCGGCAAGATTGCGTCCTTAAGAAAGGAGAATATGGGTTGTGCCCATGACGGCATGATTTTCTCTGGGATAATTTCACTATTGATTTCCATATTTTCTGCTGACATAACAGCTTCGGATTTTTCTGTATTCACTCGTGCGATGGCCGGGTTCACTTTCAGAAAGTCCGAGTTGCATTCTTTGTCGATTTCCATTGGCACACTTCCTTCTTTCAATTCCGCCGAGATATGAATTGACTCAGCCTCTGGTGATGGTCTAATCGATGGTTTTCTTAGGTGCTCTAGGGCGATACCTGGGGGAATTGGCTGCCTAGTTGATCCGAGTTTTGACAGTGTGTCTGATGCGTCATTTTCCGCCCGAGGTATATGATGAAACTCGCATCCATCGGAGTATCCACTGATTTTTTGCACATGGAATCTATATAGTGCCATATTCGCATCCAATGCGTCCCAATTGCCTGATACTTGTTGTACTACTAGATCTGAATCCCCGTAGCATAGGATCCGACGTATACCGATCTCTTTTGCCACCTTTAACCCATGGACGAGTGCTTCATACTCGTCTACATTGTTTGATGCGGCGAAATGTATTTGCACCACATATTTCAGCTGATATTTTTTCAACGAAGTTAACACTATCCCTGCCCCCAAGCCATTTCTCAGCTTGGATCCGTCAAAATGCATTGTCCAATAATTTGGATCAGGTAATGGCGGCTCATATTGTACCTCGGCCCAATACGCAAAGAAGTCGGCCACTGCCTGAGATTTGATTGCATATCGCCTATCGAATTGCGGAGCATAAGGTGATAACTCGATTGCCCATTTTGCTATTCGGCCACTTGCATCTTTGTTGCTCAATATCTCGGCTATAGGCGCTTCACAAATCACTTTTATCGAATGTTCTTCGAAGTAATGTTTAAGTTTTTTTGCCAACATGTATACTCCATAAGCCATCTTTTGGTAGTGCGGGTAGTTCTGTTTTGAGGCCGATAGTACCTCGCTTAGGTAATATACCGACCTTTGTATTGACTTATCACCTTCATTCCATTCCACGACAACCACCGCACTTACCACTCTGTTAGTGGCAGCTACGTAAAGTAACATAGGTTCTTTTGACAGTGGAGAGGCCAAGATTGGTGGTGTGACCAACATCTTTTTTAACTCATGAAATGCATTATCTGCTTGCGGTGTCCAAATGAACTTATCAGACTTTTTCATCAGTTTATATAGAGGTAATTCCTTTTCCCCCAGCCGACATACAAATCGACTCAGCGAGGCCAGGCAGCCCGTGAATTTTTGTACATCATTTAGACACCTCGGCAATTCCGTTTTTTCAACTGCTCGGATTTTAGTTGGATTGGCCTCTATACCTCGGCTGGATACGAGGAAACCGAGTAATTTTCCAGCCGGCACACCGAAGGTATATTTTTCCGGGTTAAGCTTCATTCGGAACCTTCTCAAGTTTACGAATGTCTGTCGAATATCATCCAGGAGTGTTTTGATCTCTTTGGTTTTTATAACCACATCGTCTACATATACTTGTACATTTTTTCCTATCTGGTCATGTAGACACTTTTGCATGCACCTCTGGTATGTTGCCCATGCATTACGCAGGACGAATGGCATGGTGCGATAGCAATAAGCCCCGTACAGGGTAATAAACGTAGACTTTATTTGATCGACCGGATTTAACGGTATCTGGTGGAAACCAGAATACGCGTCTACAAATGATAACAGCTCACAACCAGCGGTCGAATCAATGACTTGGTCTATCCTAGGTAAAGGAAAAGGATCTTTGGGACACGCCTTGTTTAGGTTCGTGTAATCGATACACATTCGCCATACGACGGCTACATTTGGGTCATCCTTTTTCTTTTCCACTAACACCGGATTTGATAGCCAATCCGGATGAAGCACTTCCATGATGAACTCGGCCGCAAGGAACCGAGCTATCTCATCCCCTATTATTTTTTCCTGTCTTCGGCGAAGCGGCGGAGAGGTTGCTTCACCGGCCTTGCTCCTGGCCTTACATGCAAATAGTGCTCAGCCAACTCCCTCGGCACACCTTGCAGATCTTGAGTTGACCATGCAAACATATCCCGATTCTCACGGAGGAAGTTGGTGAGCTCGCCTTCCTATTTGGCATCTAGGCCGGCACCAATCGTGATGGTGCGCTCTAGGAATTGCTCATCTATCTGGATCTTTTGTCTCTTTAGTCGGCTGGAAAGAAACGCTTCCATGTGGGTTGGCTAATGCCGGCATATTCAGCTGTGCCGACTGAGCGAGAGCCGCTACCTCCTGAATCCTTCTTTTTTCTCTTGCCATCACCAATGACTCGGCCAGGTTTGATCCGGCCGAAGCACATTCCATCGACTTTCTGTAATCTCCGGCTACTGTTATCACCCCTTGTGGTCCGGGTAACTTCATTTTCAAATAAGTAATGTGGCAGCTACTCATGAATTTTGCCAATGCTGGCCGTCCGAGTAAAGCATGATAGCAGCTTTCTAAGTCCACCACTTCAAATTCCAAATTTTCCGCTCTGCAATTTTCCCTTGTGCCGAACAATACATCTACTCGGACTTTCCCAATGGGTTCACACGAAAGTCCCGGGACTATTCCATGGAACGTGGTTCTCGTGGATTGCAGCATATTATGTGCTATTCCGAGTTTGTGCATTGTATCTTTGTACATGATGTTCATACTACTACCATTGTCGATGAGTACTTTTGAGAATTTTACATTGATGCTGGGCCCGACAAATGTCGGATCTAGTACGAGTGCGTACGACCCTGGATTCGGCATTATCTTCGGGTGATCCTTTATGCTCCAGGTTATTTCCTGATCGGACCAAGGCACATATCTTGGTACCGCCGGCATAACCGCATTTACTTCCATATGCCGGTGTTGTACACTCTGCCTATCTTGTTGTTCTGTCGTGAACACGCAATATGATTGATGATGCTCCCTGTAATCATTACGTCCGTTGTTTCCGGGGTTTGCCCTTCCATCTTGACCTTGATTTATTACTTGATGCACAGCATCCCTCCGGTCCGAGTTATCATACCTCGGAGGAGGCGGTGGCAACATTAACTGTTGCGCATTTGCTCCTGTTAGCTGTGGTTGCTGCTGTTGATGCACTTGATGAGGAGTCGCTTGCATGCCAGTCGGGTTCCCCATTGCATTTTTCATCCAAGCACATTGACTAGTTGTATGATTAGCCGGCTTGGCCGGGTTTGGAGTGTGAAACTTACACGGTTGATCCAACATGGACTCAAACGTGTATTTCGGCCTTTCCTGCCACTGCTTCTTCTGTTCTGGTGTCCACTGTTTCTTCCCTTCATTCCTTGGTGTCCACTGCTGAGGACCATTTTTTTTGTCACTGACTGTTTCCGTGACTCGGCTGATCTTGTACTACTGCTGCCACCTGATTGGAAGCATATCTGTAATCCGGTCTTTCCTCCCTTCTTCTACCTCGGAATTTGTTGCGCCTCGATGATCCAGTTGCATCTCTTGCGTATTGATCCTGGTGCTCCCGATGCTCTGCCGACATTAATTCTGGTTGCGTCGGATCCCCTAAGGCATACGAATCTGCTATCCTGATAGTCTCTGCCAATGTAGTCGGCATATCTCTTTGCAGCCTTTGCCATAACACACTTCCATATCGACAGCCTTGAGCAAACCAAGCTATCGCTTGAGACTCTATGACTCCTTCGCATGAGTTTCTGAGGTTACACCACCGAGTCAAGAATTCTCTATCTGTTTCATTCGGCCTCTGCTTGCACATAGAGAGCTGTTGTGGCCTGTTTGGCCTTTTATAGGTACTGGTGAAGTTTCTGACAAACATCTCTTCAAAATCTAGCCAACAGTTGATACTGCCTGCTGGCAGATTGTTCAGCCACACTCTGGCTGGTCCTTCCAGCATCTGTGGGACGTATCTCACCACCCATCGTAAGTTTCAACTAGCAATTTTCACTGCAGTGGCATAATCAATTAAACAATCTTGTGGTTTTGTGCTCCCATTGTATGTTTTTGTGCCCCTTGCCAGTTGAAAGTTTGGCACTGGTGGTTCGCCCATAATCCGAGGTCCGAAACACCCGGACCAGGCGGACCCTGTTCCTCCAATAACTCAGACCGATATAACCTGTCGAGTTTTAACTTTGCATCATTTGACGGCAAGTTTCTGTAAATGATTCTCTCCTATATTCCATAATGGTTATTCCCACCATGTCCTGCATACTCCATATCCGAGTAGCCATCATTGTACCTCTCGTTTGCCTGATTATGGTGAGCTTGTCTTATTTCTCGCTCTTGCCGAGGCTCATACCTCGGCTGAGGTTTGGGCGGTGGTTCTCTCCTTCCCTCTGCTGGGTTATTATTCTCATGATTTCCTCTTCCGAAGTCTCCATTACCTCGGCTTCCGTTGCCTTTGTTGGAACGGCCGAGGTTTTTATCGCCACTGTTACCTCGGCTTCCATTCCCTCTATTTTCATTGACCTTTCCGGCTACTGCCGGATCATACGGAACAATTTGCTTATTTCTTTTTCCTGAAGTTACTGCTCTATCTTTTCGCGCGTTGTTTCCGGGCGAGGATGTCGCTGCCACTAATAGTACGGGCGCTGCTCCAGCCGAATGAACCATACGCGAGGCTCCCGGTCTTGCCGGGTCAGACCTAAGAATTTCTTCATTCTGCTGGTTCGCAATGCGTACCAGCTCATTCACTCTTTCTTGCTGTTTCTGCCAAGATTCGCCGGTTAATCCTTCTAACTCCAATGCAGCGGCGTTTTCCGCTCTTAGGTTCTTTGCCGGGGTGCTATACCTCGGCAAGCCTAGATCAACTGAATCAGCCTTATGAGTCTCGTGCTCTTTGTTGATATCATTCATGAGGTTTTTTCCTCTCAATCTTAATTCATCTACCCGCTCAGGGGCAACATCTAGTTTGTTTGCCTTAGCATATTCTCGCAGGGTCCTGTTCAAAGACTCCTGCGAGGACGACACATTTTTTGCCTCTACCAGCACTTTTTGCCTAGTCTCTTCTAACTCCGCCTGAGCGTTAACCGGATCAAGTATCAGCACCCCAGGCGTGGTTAGATTATCTATAGTTGCCTGGAGAATATTCTCTGGTCTTTACAGAGGTGGCCATCTTACCCTTGCTGCCTTTGGGGTTGTCTCCTGCACCTCGGCTGACTTGGCTGCCGACGGATCTACCTCGGTGGGTTGTGGAGGTGCTTGCTTCGTGGTCACCTGTCCTCCTGCCGCCGGGTCCTTGCTCGATCCGGCGCCTGCTCCTGTCGCATGTACCGCGGCTGCGACCATCACCTCGACGCTGCCGACAGGGCATTCTCTACGCGGACCGTTTGCGGCGCTGAGGGGAGGCTCTCCTGCATCAATAACTCAGTGAGGATAAACGCAGGAGGTGTCGACGCCGACGTAGACCTTGTGCGTGCCCAAGTTGATGAAGACGCCGTTGCACGGAGGTGCTTTCCTCCTGAAGCTACCTGCGTTATCGTTGACCTAGTCCCAGAGATCAAATCTCTGGACTAAGACAGAGACAACGCGCTCACCGGTGTGGATGAAGTTTCCCGTCCGGATCTTGACTCCATCTAGCACCGTTGCTGGCCCCACGGTGGGCGCCAACTGTCGTGGTGGTGGCACGGCAGATGTCATGGGTAGGCTAAAGTATGGGGCCAATGGATGCTATAGGGATCCGGGGAGGGAAGATGTAGTGATTTCTACACTCAAATGACTAACATGTAGATCTTTATTTCTCCTCTTAAGGACTACAAATGCTCCTTGAGCTGTTTGCAGGAAGAAGAGAACTCCTACACGAGCCTTACGGCGTAGAATGATTCGATGCCCTCTTAGGAGCCCGTGTCTCCCCTTATAAAGGGGTGCCTTGGTTCCTTCTAGGGCTGACACGGCAAGCATATTCTTGGAATATGCTTGTCCCAATATGGTAACTCGGCGACCTCCTTTCCGTGTCGCCCTTCTATCGGCGGCAATGTTCCAGAGAGCTTCACATGAGCGCCTTGGGCTCCCTGACTGTCACCTCCGTGACCTTCTTCTGCCCTTCTGCCGCTCTGCTCCTTGTCCTTTGTGCTTGGCTCTGTTCAGATTCCTCCTAGCCAGCGACTAGGGTTTGACTATAGGCACCTCCTTCTCCTGCAAGCTTCGTGTTACTCGGCCTTGTCTCGCATAACTCGGCTCGGCCTTCACCTGCATTCAAGTTAATCTGACTCGCTCGTCCGACTTAACTCATATGTCGGCCGGATAAGGTGTTACTTATTCTGTGGTTGTCATGGCCTTGCTTATCTTGGCCGACTATTACATGACTCGGCCGATACAAAAAGTAACTCGGCTCATGACAAGGGAGACTCCTTTCATATTTCCCCTGTCTTGACCATATCCGGGGTCACCTCCCCAACACCGATCTAGCCAGCACAAGCCGCCAAGGGACAGATCTCCTCTTGATGTCGGGTCCCAGACGGGTTCATCAGAACGAAGATTCAGGGATGCGCGCAATAGGAAGGATTCTATTCCCATATCCTCCAACCACGGAGAAAAGTCCCAACCTCGTCGCCCATCGCCACCGCCCCGCTCCCCCCGACATCGCGAAGACCCAAAGGCTCACCATCATACGGATATTGTAGGGGTTCGTAGCATGGAAAACAAAAAAATTCTACCACATGCAAACAAACAAGCCAAGATCTATCTACTAGATTGTAGCAACGAGTCGATAGAGGAACTCACCCTCGAAGATTCCAAAGCGGTTAACGAGAGCAGATTCTCGCGGGTGATGTAGTCATACTCTTGTCGATCTCAAGATCGCGTAGACGATCCTTCTGGCGTTGCGTTTCGGCAGCGCTTCCGCAGTCGGTCACACGTTCGGTACTCGATGAATACCTTCATCTCCCTTGTTCCAGCAGGCAGCGGAGGTTGTAGCACTCTCCTCGTGATTCCAGCAGCACGACGGCGTGGTACCGGAAGTAGAGGGGAGATCTCGCAGGGCTTCGCCTTAAGCCGGAGTGAGTATGGTGGAGTATGAGAGAGGCTGATCTAGGGTTTAGAGGGAACCAAGGGAGGGATCTTGGCCGGCGTCTAGGGCTTGGGGAAGCCCCAACTCCGTGAGTTGGAGAAACCCTAGGTGGCGGCGGCGACTTGGAGGAGGCCGGCGGCTAGGGCTAGGGTTTTGGTTGTGTTGGAGAGGGGCAGCCCTACCCCTCCTAATATAGGTGGGAGGGGGCGGCTTGGGAGGAGGGAGTCCTCCTCCAACTCCTCCTCCTTAGCTGGCGGGTGGAGGGAGGAGACTTCCTCCCCAAGTAGGTTTCAAATTGTCGTTTGACTTTTCGTCTTACTCTCCCTCCACCAAGCAAACTTGTCGTTTGACTTTTTCAAATTGGCATTTGACTTTCAAACTAGGATTTGATTTCTCCCTTTATTTTTCCCAGCCAAGTGACCTAGTACATGATGCAACCATTCCATATTGTTATCACACATTCATGTACCCTTCCCCTCTAGAGTGCCGGACCTTCCGGACCCTTCTAACACATTCCCGGTGAAAACACTGGAATCATTCCCCAACTCCGAAACAGGACTTTCCTTATATTAATCTTATTCTCCAAACCATTTCGGATCTCCTCGTGATATCCTGGATCCCATCCGAGACTCCGAACAACATTCAGTCTCTTACTAATTATTCCATAACTACTCAACAACATCGAATCCTTAAGTGTGTCTCCCTACGGTTCGTGAATTATGCGGACATGATCGAGACACTTCTCCGATCAATAACCAATAGAGGAATCTGGAAATTCATATGGCTCCCACATATTTCTACGATTACTTTGCGATCGAATGAACCACTTACATACGATACCAATTTCCCTTTGTCTCACGATAGTTTACTTATCCGAGGTTTTGATCGTCGGTATCTCTGCATACCTAGTTCAACCTCGTTACCGATAAGTACTCTTTTCTCGTTCCCGTGGTATGTGATCCCTTGTGATCCAGTCACATGCTTGCAATCTAATTGGATGACATTCCACCGAGAGGTCCCAGAGTATATCTATCCGTCATATGGATGGACAAATCCCACTCTTGATCCATGTGTCTCAACACATACTTTCCGAACACTCAATGCCACCTTTATAGCCACCCAGTTACGGTGTGGTGTTTGATGTCATCAAAGCATCCTTCCGGTGATGGTGATAAGCATGATCTCATGGTCGAAGGAATTAGGTTACTATGTATCAGAAAGCTTATAGAAATTGAACTATTAAAATGACTTGATCTTTATGCTACGCTTATCTATAGGAGTATGTCCATCATACCATTCTCCCAATGATATGATCTTGTTGTTAATAACATCTCAATGTTCATGATAGGGAAACCACAATCATCTATTAACCAACAAGCTAGTATTATGAAGAGGCTTTACTAGGGACTCTAATTTAGTTTACAAATCACACAAGTATTAATGTTTCCTGGTTAATACTGTTATAGCATGAATGTAAACATTTATCATAAACACAAAGATATAATAATAACTACATTTATTATTGCCTCTAGGGCATATCTCCAACAGTCTCCCACTTGCACTAGAGTCAACTAATCTAGATTACATGGTAATATACCGAACACCCATGGAAGTTTGGTGTTGGTCATGTTTTGCCCTCGGGAGAGGTTTAGTCAACGGATCCGCCACATTCAGATCTGTGTGTACTTTGCAAATCTTTATGTCACCATCTTGGACATGTTATCGAATAGCTTGAAAACATAGCTTGATGTGCTTCAGCTTCTTGTGTGACCTTGGCTCTTGCGCATTGGCTATGGCGCCCATGTTATCATAGTAGATAGACATTGGGTCCAGCGCACTTGGAACCACATCGAGCTCTGTAATGAACTCCTTCATCCATATCGCTTCTTGTGAAGCCTCTGAAGCAGCTATGTATTCCGATTCAGTTGAAGATCTCGCCACAACGCTTTGCTTTGCACCCCTCTAGCAAACTGCTGCACCATTCAAAGTAAATACGTATCCAGATTGAGATTTAGAATCATCCGGATCGGTGTTCCAACTAGCATCGGTGTAACCATTAACAACGAGTTGTTCATCACCTCCATAAGAAAGAACCATATCCTTAGTTCTTCTCAAGTACTTAAGGATGTTTTTGACCGCTGTCCAATGATCCACTCCTGGATCACTTTGATATCTGCTAGTCAAACTAATAGCATATGCAATGTCGGGTCTAGTATATAGCATGGCATACATTAGAGATCCTATGGCTGAGGCATAGGGAGTCTTACTCATCCTTTCTCTACCTTCTGCCGTTGCTGGACTTTGAGTTTTACTCAAGGTCGTATTGGGCAACATGGGCAAGAACCCTTTCTTGCTATCTTCCATTCCAAACCTCTTTAGAACTTTGTCCAAATATGTACTTTGTGACAATGATATTAGGCGTCTCGATCTATCTCTATAAATCTTTATGCCTAATATGTAAGCTGCTTCGCCAAGATATTTCATTGAAAAACTATTATTCAAATATTCCTTGACACTATTAAGAAGGTCTACATCATTCCCAATCAACAATATGTCATCCACATATAGTATTAAGAATGCTACAGAGCTCCCACTCACTTTCTTGTAAATACAAGCTTCTCCATGAGTTTGTATAAAACCAAAACTTTTGATTACCTTATCAAAACGTTGATTCCAACTTCGGGATGCTTGCTTCAATCCATATATGGACCGTTGAAGTTTGCATACCTTGTTAGCATCTTTAGGATCAACAAAACCTTTGGGTTGCATCATATACAACTCTTCATCAATGTCTCCATTGAGGAACGCCGTTTTGACATCCATCTGCCATATCTCATAATCATAATATGCAGCGATTGCTAACATAATCCTCACAGACTTTAGCTTCACTACTGGTGAGAAAGTCTCATCGTAGTCAACTCCTTGAATTTTTCGAAACCCTTTTGCGACAAGTCGAGCTTTATAGACAGTAACATTACCATCAGCATATGTTTTCTTCTTGAAAATCCATTTGTTCTCGATAGCCTTCCGGCCATCCGGTAAGTCCACCAAAGTCCATACTTGGTTTTCGTACATGGATCCAATCTCGGATTTCATGGCTTCTTGCCATTTATTGGAATTTGGGCTCATCATCGCTTCCTCATATGTCGCAGGGTCATCAGTGTTGTCCACCAACATGACACTCATAACGGGATCATACCAATCAGGAGTGGTACGAGTTCTCGTTGGCCTGCGAGGCTCTGTAGCAACTTCAACCGAAGTTTCATGATCATCATCATTTGCTTCCTCTCTTATTGGTGTAGGCGCCACAAGAACTACTTACGGTGCTGTGCTACTCGCAAGTTCGAGAGAAGGTTCAACAACCTCGTCGATTTCTACTTTCCTTCCAGTCACTTCTTTCGAGAGAAATTCCTTCTCTAGAAAGGATCCATTCTTAGCAACGAAGATTTTGCCCTCGGATCTATGATAGAAGGTATACCCAATAGTTTCCTTCGGGTATCCTATGAAGACGCATTTTTCCGCTTTGGGTTCAAGTTTGTCCGGCTGTAACTTCTTTACATAGGCTTCGCAACCCCAAACTTTAAGGAACGACAATTTAGGTTTCTTCCCAAACCATAATACATACGGTGTCGTTTCAACGGATTTAGATGGTGCCCTATTTAAAGTGAATGCAGCTGTTTCTAATGCATAACCCCAAAATTATAGCGGTAAATCTGTAAGTGACATCATAGAATGAACCATATCTAAGAGAGTTCGATTACGACGTTCGGACACACCATTACGCTGTGGTGTTACCGGCGGTGTCAATTGTGAAAGTATTCCACATTTCTTCAAATGCTCGCCAAACTCATAACTTAGATATTCACCTCCACGATCAGAACGTAGAAATTTAATCTTCTTGTTACGTTGATTCTCTACCTCACTTTGAAATTCCTTAAACTTCTCGAAAGTTTTGGGCTTATGTTTCATGAAATAGATATACCCATATCTACTCAAGTCATCCGTGAAGGTAAGAACATAACGATAACCACCGCGCGGTGCTACACTCATTGGACCACACACATCGGTATGTATGATTTCCAACAAGTCCGTAGCTCGCTCCATCATACTAGAAAATGGAGTCTTAGTCATTTTACCCATCAGATATGCTTCGCATCTTTCAAGTGATTCGAAATCAAGTGATTCAAGAAGTCCATTGGAATGGAGTTTCTTCATACGCTTCACTCCAATGTGACCAAGACGGTAGTGCCACATATAGGTCGAGTTATCGCTCAATTTCAAACGTTTAGCCTCAATGTTATTTATGTGTGTATTACTACAATCGAGATTCAATAAGAATAGACCATCTATCAAAGGTGCATGTGCATAAAACATATTACTCATATAACTCGAACAACCATTATTCTCGGACTTAAACAAGTAACCGTCTCGCAATAAACATGATCCCGATATAATGTTCATGCTCAACGCAGGCACCAAATAACAATTATTTAAGTATAAAACTAATCCCGATGGTAGATGAAGAGGTAGCGTGCCGACAGCGATCACATCAACCTTTGATCCATTTCCAACGCGCATCGTCACCTCGTTCTTCGCTAGCTTCCGTTTATTCTGTAGCACCTGTTTCGAGTTACAAATATGAGCAACCGAACCAGTATCAAATACCAAGGCACTACTACGAGTACTAGTGAGATACACATCAATAACATGTATATCGGATATACCTTTCTTCTTGATGTTGCCATTCTTCAAATCCGCCAAGTACTTTGGGAAATTCCGCTTCCAATGACCTTCTCCCTTGCAGTAAAAGCACTCAGTATCAGGCTTAGGTCTAGCCTTGGTCTTCTTCGCTGGTGCGGCAACTTTCTTACCGCCCTTCTTGAAGTTTCCCTTATGCTTAGACTTGCATTTCTTGAATTTGGTGGTCTTATTGACCAGCAACACTTGGTGCTCTTTCTTGATCTCCACTTCTACAAATTTCAACATGGAGAAGAGTTCTGGCAACGTCTTGTCCATGTTTTGCATATTGTAGTTCATCACAAAGTTCTTGTAACTTGGTGGCAGTGATTGGAGGACACGGTGAATCCCCAAAGAATTAGGAATCACTATACCCAAACTTTGGAGTTTGTTTGCGTGCCCAGACATCTTAAGCACATGCTCACTGATGGAGTTGCCCTCTTCCATCTTGCAGTTAAAGAACTTTTCAGAAGCCTCATAACTCTCAACTGCCGCGTGAGCCTCAAATATCATTTTGAGTTCACGGACAATATCATGTGGGTCATGGTTCTCAAACCTTTTCTGAAGCTCCGATTCCAAACCATACAAGATAGCACACTGAACTGTGGATTACTGATTCTTCCGAGCGAGGAAAACATTCTTTACCTCATCGGTAGCATCAGCTGCAGGCGGGTCACCTAGCGGTGCATCCAGCACATAGGTCAAATTACCAGCATTGAGGACAATCCTCAAATTGCGGAACCAATCCGCGAAGTTGCTTCCATTGTTTTTCAACTTTTCTTTCTCTAGGAACGCATTAAAATTGATGGTAGGGGCCGCCATTGATCTACAACATATTTGCAATAGTTTAGACTAAGTTTATGACAAATTGAGTTCTAATTAATAGTTAAATTAATCTAGGTGAACTCCCACTCAAAACAATATCCCTCACATTGTTTTAGTGATCACACGAACCAAATCCACCACATCAAAACCAATCATCACGAGAGTTGATGTAGCTTCAATGGCGAACAATCAACATGTTCATCATATCTACTATATGACTCATGCTTTACCTTTCGGTGATCCATGTTCTGAGACCATGTCTGTACATGCTAGGCTTGTCAAGATCAAACCTTAGCTTCCGCATGAGCAAATCTGGCTTGCTCACGTTGTATACACTCGCATAATCTAACACACCCGATCATCACGTGGTGCTTCGAAACAACGAGCTTTGGCAACGGTCCCTACTAAGGACGAACACTCTATAACTTGATATTTTGTGAGAGGGATCATCTTATAATGCTACCGTTGTTAACTAAGCAATACAAGATGCATAAAGGATTAACATAACATGCAATTCATAATATGTTATATGATATAGCATTTCTTCTTGTGCTTCTGATCTCCATCTTCAAGCACGAACATGATCTCCATCATCACCGGCATTGCATCAAGGTCAATGATGTCGTTGCATGGTTATCGTCCACCAGCTTCAACTATTACAACTACTTTGAATAGACATGCGGGTCTTAACAGAATTTAAAGACAACCATATGGCTCCTGCCGGTTGCCAACTTACAATAAGGAACATTGCATACATCAAATATAATCACAATCATGGCCATATCACATCACAGCACACCCCTGCAAAACAAAGTTAGACGCCTCTAATTTTCTTTGCATATTTTACGTGGTTTGGGGCTTTCAATAAGTGTCGCTCTAACTTACGAACAAGAACCACAGCGTTGATGCTTGAACTATCAAGTGCCCATTGTAAATTGGATCTATACTATGATGGGAGAGACAGGCACCCGCAAAGCCACTTATGCAATACAAGTTGCATGTTGAGCGTGGAGCAAGTATCATGAACGATGTCATATAAGGTTAGCCCGGGCCGCTTCATCCCATCATACCGCAAGATGCAAAGTACACAAAAAGCAATGGATAATAAAAGCACCACCGCCCACAATGACCATTGTGTTCTACTCGTGCAACAGATCTACATATATACACGGCTCTGATACCACTGTACGGGGTTCGTAGCATGGAAAACAAAAAAAAATTCTACCGCATGCAAACAAACAAGCCAAGATCTATCTACTAGATTGTAGCAACGAGTCGATAGAGGAACTCACCCTCGAAGAATCCAAAGCGGCTAACGAGAGCATATTCTCGTGGGTGATGTAGTCGTATTCTTGCCGATCTCAAGATCGCGTAGACGATCCTTCCGGCGCTGCGTTCCGGCAGCGCTTACGCAGTCGGTCACACGTTCGGTACTCGAAGAAGACCTTCCTCTCCCTTGTTCTAGCAGGCAGCGGAGGTTGTAGCACTCTCCTCGTGATTCCGGTAGCACGACGGCGTGGTACCGGAAGTAGAGGGGAGATCTCGCAAGGCTTCGCCTTAATCCGGAGCGAGTATGGTGGAGTATGAGAGAGGCCTTGGTGATCTAGGGTTTAGAGGGCACCAAGGGAGGGAGCTTGGCCAGCGGCTAGGGCTTGGGGAAGCCCCAACTCGGCGAGTTGGAGAAACCCTAGGTGGCGGCGGCGACTTGGAGGAGGCCGACGGCTAGGGCTAGGGTTTTGGTTGTGTCGGAAAGGGGCAACCCTACCCCTGCTTATATAGGTGGGAGGGGGCGGATTGGGAGGAGGGAGTCCTCCTCCAACTCCTCCTCCTTGGCTGGCGGGTGGAGGGAGGAGACTTCCTCCCCAAGTATGTTTCCTACTCCCCCTCCACCAAGCAAACTTGTCGTTTGACTTTTTCAAATTGGCGTTTGACTTTCAAACTAGGATTTGATTTCTCCCTTTATTTTTCCCAGCCAAGTGACCTAGTACATGATGCAACCATTCCATATTGTTATGACACATTCATGTACCCTTCCCCTCCGGAGTGCCGGACCTTCCGGACCCTTCTAGAACATTCCCGGTGAAAACACCGGAATCATTCCCCAACTCCGAAACAGGACTTTCCTTATATGAATCTTATTCTCCGGACCATTACGGATCTCCTCGTGATATCCCGGATCCCATCCGAGACTCCGAACAACATTCGGTCTCTTACTAATCATTCCATAACTACTCAACAACATCGAATCCTTAAGTGTGTCTCCCTATGGTTCGTGAATTATGCGGACATGATCGAGACAGTTCTCTGATCAATAACCAATAGAGGAATCTAGAAATTCATATGGCTCCCACATATTTCTACGATTACTTTGCGATCGAATGAACCACTTACATACGATACCAATTTCCCTTTGTCTCACGATAGTTTACTTATCCGAGGTTTTGATCGTCGGTATCTCTGCATACCTAGTTCAACCTCGTTACCGATAAGTACTCTTTTCTCGTTCCCATGGTATGTGATCCCTTGTGATCCAGTCACATGCTTGCAAGCTAATTGGATGACATTCCACCGAGAGGGCCCAAAGTATATCTATCTGTCATATGGATGGACAAATCCCACTCTTGATCCATGTGTCTCAACCCATACTTTCCAAACACTCAATTCCACCTTTATAGCCACCCAGTTATGGTGTGGTGTTTGATGTCATCAAAGCATCCTTCCGGTGATGGTGATAAGCATGATCTCATGGTCAAAGGAATTAGGTTACTATGTATCAGAAAGCTTATAGCAATTGAACTATTAAAATGACTTGATCTTTATGCTACGCTCATCTTTAGGAGTATGTCCATCATACCATTCTCCCAATGATATGATCTTGTTGTTAATAACATCTCAATGTTCATGATAGGGAAACCACAATCATCTATTAACCAACAAGCTAGTATTATGAAGAGGCTTTACTAGGGACTCTAATTTAGTTTACAAATCACACAAATATTATGTTTCCTGGTTAATACTGTTATAGCATGAATGTAAACATTTATCATAAACACAAAGATATAATGATAACTACATTTATTATTGCCTCTAGGGCATATCTCCAATATATATGCCGCCGCCAAGGCAGGGCGGCATCGTCATCCACGACAACGCGGAGCAGACCCATCATGACGGAGAGTGCAACCAAGGACACAAGAGCAGGTCACTCCATGACCCTCCGCGTCCGACAAGCAACCGCGACAGGCATGAGGCATCGCAGGAGGGTAATAGCAAGAAGGCTAACCCACCGCCACCTCCGCCTCCGTCGCCACCCAGCAGTCACCATGGCGGAGGAGGCCCGCGTCGTTCACGCAGCCCATCCCCTGTTGACAAGAAGAAGAAAAACCTGGATCCATACGACGCGTGTTCTCGGATCAATAAGATCCAAGAGGCCCGGGAAGGACCATACCTGGGACCATGTTGCTTTGGACCTGCAATATGGTTCGCAACTTACCCCAAAGGCTTCCGGATTGACAAGCCCATCAAGCCCTACGACGGCACCGCCAAGCCAGCCACATGGTTGAAGGACTACGACAACACGGTGGAGATTGCCGGAGGCAACCCCAACGTCGCCTTCAAGTACCTCCCTTTAATGTTGGCGGGCACGGCCCGTCAATGGATTAATGACTTGCTAGAGAGATCCATCTGCAATTGGTTGGACATGCAAGAAGCATTCACCAAGAACTTCGAGGGTACGTATAAGCATCCCTGCACTGTTGGCGATCTACAGCGGTGCGTGCAAGAGAAAGATGAGACATCTCGTTCCTACCTCTCCCGCTGGCTGGATATGAAAAATTCCTGCGCAGGAGTACACGCTCAAACCTCCATGGCCGCCTTCATCGATGGGTTGGAAAGGGGAACGCTACTCCGACATAAGCTGAAGCGCTTGCAGGACAATCACCAGCTTGACTTGAACCAGATGATTTAGTTGGCAAGTGAGTTCGCAGCTGCCGACGACGATGCTCGTGGCTCCTTGCCGGCAACGGCCGTTCCAACTCAAGCTAGGAGGAACAGCAATACAAAGCGTAAAACCGCTCCAGAAGAAAAGCAAACTCCCGACATGGTCGCCATGACCTTTGCAGGACGAGGTGATGGCGGACAACGTGACCGAGGACGGGGAGCTGGTCGTGGGCAGCAGCGAGGAAGTGAAACCACCTCAGCAGCGCTCCGTGTTCCCCAAACCTACGAGGAGTACCGCGATATGCCGTGCCACATACACCTCGATGTCAATGGTAAAGCCACTCACACCAATCGACACTGCAAGTTCGTCGACGACCTCAAGGAAGATCCGGAGTCTGGCTACAAGCAAAGTCGGAAGAACAGACCGCAAGGCAAGGGAAAGGGGAAGAAGAAGGAGGAGGAGTCCAAGGATTCAAGTGACATGGACGAGGACGTTGACCCCAAGCACGCCGCCAAGAGCGACGATAAAGGAAATAACCCCTTCGTGAAGAAGGCGCCAGTTTACCACACTTTCCTTGGCACCCCCTCCGCCCGACAATAGAAGACCTCTATGAGGATCCTGATGGCTACTCTTCCCCAGTTCCCCAGTACCTATGCTAGTCAGAGGTTCCAATTACTTGGGATAGGAAGGATCACCCAGACCTCATTCCTACGGAGAACCAATATGCCATGGTCATCAACCCTCTGATTGACGGCAATGACTTCACCAAGTGTATGGTGGATAGTGGAAGCAGCATCAACATCATGTACCTGGATACACTGCAGAAGATGAACTTGACGGAGGCAAACCTAAGGCGGACCAACACCATCTTCCATGGCGTAGTTCCTGGTCGGGAGGCTCGGTCCCTTGGGTGCATCACACTTCAGGTAGACTTTGGCGATGTTAATAATTACCGCCAAGAGCGCGTGACCTTTGAGGTGGTCCCCTTCAAGAGCATGTACCATGTTATATTCGGCCGCGACATATTCCACACCTTCATGGCCAAGCCATGCTTCGTCTACAACAAACTCAAGATACCCGGACCAAATGGTGTCATCATCGTATTCGGAAGCTTTACCAAAGCTAGGGACTGCGAGATTAATGAAGCAGCCTACGCGGAAGCTGTCCTCTACAGCGGTGAATTCAAAGAGATCCAGAGCAAGGTCGATGACTCAGAGATGCCCGCATCGAATAAACAAATCTCCGACTCCGCTCCAGCATTCAAGGCCGCCATCGAGACCAGGCCGGTGGAACTTGTGGTAGGCGATGCCTCCAAGACCACTGCCATTGGGACAAACCTGGATTCCAAATAGGAAAGCACGCTCGTCGAGTTCCTCCGTGAGAATAGGGACATCTTTGCCTGGAAACCTACCGACATGAAAGGTGTACCTAGGGAACTGGCCGAGCATAGCTTAAACATTGATCCAAAATGCAAACCAGTGAAGCAACCTCTAAGACGCTTTGGAGATGAGAAGAGACGCGCCATTGGCAAAGAGATAGCTAGGTTACTTAAGGCTAGTTTTATCCTAGAAGTCCTTCACACCCAATGGGTGGCCAATCCTGTACTTGTCCCCAAAAAGGGAACCAATGAATTGAGAATGTGCATTGATTACACCGGCTTGAACAAAGCGTGTCCCAAAGATCTGTTTGCTTTGCCTCGCATTGACCAAGTCATTGACTCGACGGCTGGCTCGGAACTTTTGTGTTTTCTCGATGCATACTCAGGGTACCACCAGATAAAGATGAGGAAGTCGGACCAATTGGCAACTTCGTTCACTACCCCATACGGCACGTTTTGTTATGTCACGATGCCCTTTGGGCTGAAAAACGCAGGTGCTACGTACCAGCGGACAATGCAACGTTGCCTTCACGATCAAATTGGTCGGAATGTTCACGCCTATGTGGACGATATAGCGGTGATGTCTAAAAAGTCAAATGACTTAATCTCCGACTTAAAATAAACCTTTGATAATCTCTAGAAATACAACATGATGCTTAACCCTAAGAAGTGCGTCTTCGGGGTTCTAGCCAGCAAATTGTTGGGCTTCATCGTTTCCCAGCGTGGAATTGAGGTCAACCCGGAGAAAATCAAGGCCGTATTAAACATAAATTGTCCGACATGCCTAAAGGACATTCAACGGCTAACAGGTTGTGTTGCAGCGGTTAGTCGGTTCGTCAGTCAACTTGGAGAGAAGGATTTGCCGTTGTACAAGTTGCTGAAGAAGGCGGACAAATTTACATGGACAGACGAAGAAGATGCAGCATTGAAGCAGCTCAAGGAGATCCTTTCCTCAGCGCCCATCCTTGCAGCGCCCGAGCCTGGAGAACCCATGTTACTATACATGGCGACAACCAACCGGGTAATCAGCATCATCGTCGTGGTAGAGCGGAAGGAACCAGGCTATGAGCACGGAGTTCAGCGACCAGTTTACTATGTAATCGAGGTCTTGACGGAGTCCAAGCAGCATTACCCGCACTACCAGAAGATAGCTTATGGAGTATTCCTTGCTTCTCGGAAGCTGAGGCATTACTTTCAGGAGCACCCAATCACAGTGGTGAGCAAGACTCCGCTGTCCGCCATTATCAACAACAGTGACGCTATAGGAAGGGTCGCGAAGTGGGGCATTGAACTTTCCGCCTTCGAGATCACCTACAAGAGACGTGACGCTATCAAGTCACAAGCCTTGGCGGTTTATTGCAGATTGTACGGAGATGCCAGATGTTACTCCGTTGCCGGAACCAGAGTACTAGGTGATGCACTTTGACGGATCAAAGCTGCTCAACGGCTCGGGGGCTGGTGTATTGCTACAGTCACCAACTGGCGACAAGCTACACTACGTTCTGCAGATCCACTTCGAGGCTACGAACAACATGGCGGAGTATGAAGCACTCATTCACGGATTACGTGTAGCCAAGGATATTGGCATCAAGCGCATAGTTTGCTGTGGAGATCCTGACTTGGTTGCCCAGCAGGTGGCTGGCACCTAGAATGCGCGGAACCCTATGATGGCGGCATATCGAGACGAAGTGGACGAGATAGCCAAGAGCTTCTTGGGCTATGAAGTACGGTATGTACCTAGGGAGCAAAACGAGGCGGCTGATCTGTTGTCTAAGCTTGGATCAGGGTGCAAACGAATTCCACCAGGAGTTTTCCTAGAGCATCTACGCACACCATCCGTGAAGGGAGCCGACATCGACAACCCGGATAGAGTTGACTCTTTCGTCCACGTAGTGGCAAAGGTCCCTCCGGCTTGGACAAAATCGCTCATGGATTTTCTCGAACACGGAACTTTGCCCAACGACGAGGTCGAAAGACGGCAAATAGTACATCGAGCAAAGGGCTATACCATAATCAATGGAAAGCTCTACAAAAGGAGCACTACTGGTGTATACCTTAAGTGTGTTTCCCAGCTAGAAGGTATTGAAATCCTACGCGAAATCCATCTCGGAGATTGCGGGAATCACGCTGCTCCTCGATCATTGGTCGTGAAAGCCTTCCGGCAAGGATTCTACTGGCTGACCACGAAGGAGGACGCCGACAAGCTGGTTAAGACATGCATGGGTTGCCAGTATTATGCCCGACAACCACATGTTCTTGCTGAAGAATTGCGAACGATACCAATAACTTGGCCGTTTGCAGTCTGGGGGCTAGACATGGTGGGACCGTTGCAGATGGCACCATGTGGGTTTACGCATCTGCTAGTAGCAGTTGATAAATTCACTAAATGGATAGAAGCTAAACCCATTAGAAAGCTTGATAGGGCAACTGCCCTTAGGTTTGTCCGGGATTTAGTGGTGAGATTTGGTCTCCCACATAGCATTATCACCGACAATGGCAGCAACTTGTCACTCGGAGAAGTGGAGGCTTATTGTTGGGAGAAGGGCATCAGACTTGACCTTGCATCTCTGGCACATCCACAATCCAACGGTCAGGTCGAGCGAGCCAATGGATTAATTCTGCAGGGAATAAAGCCACGTCTTGAGGCACCACTACATAGAGCAGCTGGAGCCTGGGCGGAAGAATTGCCATCTGTGCTATGGAGTTTACGAACTACACCCAACAGATCCACCGGCTACACCCCTTATTTCATGGTATATGGAGCAGAAGCCATCCTCCCTTCCGACATACTTCACGATGCACCAAGGGTTGCCGCCTACGACGAAGATGGCGCTGAAGAATCCAGATGCCTAGATGTGGACCTTCTCGAGGAGGAGCGTGTTTTGGCATGCCAAAGATCTGCCATCTACCAGCAGAAGCTACGCCAGCTACCACAGTCGCCGCATTCGGCATCACTCGTTTAAAGAGGGGGATTTGGTGCTCCGACTTAAGTAGAAGAAGTCACACAAATTATCCCCGCCATGGGAAGGACAGTTCATCATAAGCAAGGCGCTGCTCAATGGGTCTTACTACCTCGTTGACAATCGTGAACTGAAGGATAGACCCAACAAGGATCATAAGCGTAAGCGACGTGACCCGGATGATGACTACCTGGAGCTTGATCGGCCATAGAACATAGCACAGCTACGTTCTTTCTACACTTAGCATTTTTTATCTAATTGTGTACCCCTTATATGATCAATGAAATAAAGCTCTCTGGTTCACTCATATTTCTGAGTCTTTTACCTCCTTTAGTGTTCATTTTTTGACCATATAAAACCTTTATGCACAAGTTTTGCGATTGCACTTGTGAAAATTCCGCCTACGGGCGTTAGCTTAAGTTTTCCGGTCTACACGTTCTTTGTCGTTTTTATGTGGATTCTGGAGTAGTGACTTTTGGCACTTATTGTCGGTGATTTTGTTCTTAGGTTATTGACGGTGCCATTGGGCATCATCACCTAAGCGCATGGTTCCGACAACGAGTCTTCCGACTCACGAAAAGTCAAGTATAAGAACCAAAGTAATGGATAAGCCAGCACTTGCTTAAAAAATATATATACAAGCTGGACCTAGTTCTTAAGTAGCTGGACATACATCATTGTTTTCCGCCTTAAGTTAATACATAGTTTTTTCCGCATACGCATCACAAAGGAAACAAATATTACAGATTGTTTTTCATTCCTTCGGCACAGACGACTTGGAAGCAGCATCATAGGCAGCAGGAGAATTACCCTCAAAGTCGGCAGTGTGAAGAGACTCAGAAGAACTTTGGTTGCCGCCATCGATGGTATTCATCGGCACGAAGACGTTGACGTCGACTAACTCGGCAACTCTAGTGTCATAAACCGCGAGTGACGACAAGATGGATTCGTGATTAATCTCTTTGCCATCGTCATCCACGTCGGGAATGCCAGAGGTTACCATGTCGATGTCGGCATCTTTGTAGTGTGCCTTTACCATGGATAGCGCCATCCTTGCACCGGCCCGTGCACATGAAGCTTTCCAGCTTGTGATACTCTCGGGGGCTCGGCGTAGGATCTCCGAGAACTTCGTCACAGAGTCTGATGCCTTGATATTTATCTGGAGGGGCTTGGCAATCTCTTTGGCTTGCGCGATGGCAGTGTTGATGAAGTTGCCGGCAAGAACCATGCATTCCTTTGCTGGAGAGACGACCGGGTTAAACCCATAGGAGCTGCAAATTCCGACAAAGGAGCACATGAGTTCAAAAATTCAGAGTATCCAGACAACAGAAATCCAAGATGGAGAAAACTTACTGAAGATGCTGACCTCAGCTTGCCAGAGGGTATCCGCCATGGAGTCCCGCTCTTGTTGAAGGAGCTTATACTCCTCATGATGGCGTTGATTTTGCTCATCAACAGCTTTCTTCTGCTCCTTGAAAATCGCGATCTCCTCCTTCAAACGGTTTATTTCCTTGGTGGCGGAGTCCTGCAAGGCTTTCATTGATTCCTCATGCATTTTCAGCATGTCCTTCCTCTCTTGCTTGAGGATCTTGTTCTCGCTATCCAGCTGCTGAATATGCTTGTATTGCTCAACAATATCCTTGGCCTTGGCAAAAGCTTCTGCAAGTCGGATAAACAACAGTACACAGTGAGTACTCGGAGAATATGGGCACAAAACCAAGTCGGAATGCGAAAAATAAAGGAAAAAAGACGCTTGTTCTTGATGATATGTTCCTTCAAGAAGGCAGTTTTACCCTTTTCGGCCTGCAAGTCTGCGCGCATCTTCTGGTACTTGTCGTTGGCCATTCCCCTCCGAGCATTCTCATTCTATGGAAAGAAGAAAATTAATCGTTGATTGGTCTACTTGGAGCCTCTAGCCGGAAAATTTCCACCTAAACACTCGGGGGCTACAGCGAGAGTTTTTAACTTAGTAATATGCTTAGTCTTTCTTTAAGCATCTAGTCAGAACTAATTCAGTTTTCGATTAGAGGCTTGGGGGCTACATAAAGTTTTAACTCAAAAGTATGCTTAGTTTCTCTTAAAGTATCTAGTCGGAACTATTTCAGTTACCACTAGAAGCTTGGGGGCTACAGTATCGAAATCTATAAACACTACGTATGCTACTCTTAAAGCATCTAGTCGGAATAATTCATTTCAAACTACATGCTTGGGGGCTACAGTGAGAAGTTTTATAGCTTAGTCACTCTTAGAGCATTTAGACGCAAAGACCTATGGTTTTCCGTCTAAACCCTCGGGGGCTACAGTGGGATACTCATATGAAATGCAAAAGGCAGATAAAAACTTACAAGTGCAATGATCTTAAGATTGGTAGCACTCTCGGCCAGCAGCTTGCCAAAGGATACGTTGTTTCCTTGCAAGATATCTGCTTGTCGGAGAAGCTCCTCAAGACCGCACGTCGGAGATGTCGGCGCCGCACCAGGAACCAGAGCAGTGATACCCGGCGTAAGTGCCGGATAGACTATCTTCGGGTACTCTATGGCTTTCTGGGGGGCGGAGACGCCGCCTTCGGCAGAGGTACCACCTTCCACCACCGCCTTACCGCTACCGATGGCATCCTTAGCCGGAGATTCAGCCATTGGGTGTGCGGAACTTTCCTGCGTTGCCTGTTCCCCGACAACAGCAAGCTCGGTTGAGGCACCTGAGTCCACTTCCATGGCGGAAGGGCCAGCTGCTTCCTTGGCTTAAGAGCTTGTCGGAGTAGACGAAGGCTTGACGACAGGGGTGACAGGGGCGATGACGGGAGATGCGTCGCGATGCAGCATATCCTTGAGGGTTCTAGAAACCCCCAAAGTTTTGGAGGTCTTCTTCAAGTTGGTCGTGGCTTTCTTTCTGAAACGTGCAAAATACATAAGTACAGGAATAAGACAGACAAATGGACAATGTCGGAGAGAAAGAAGCTTACACAAGTGGGGGTGCTTTGGCAAAGGGGGTCCCAGTAATCTTTCTTTTCTCCGCCTCTAGGGCGGCGGTAGTATTTTTGGAGGCTCCACCCTCCGACTTCTTTTTCTTGCCTCCGTCGACATCGTCAGAGGTGGAGCTCTTCCGCTTTCGCGCCAACGGAGCATCGTCATCAGACACGACGGTGACTTCCTTCATCTTTGGTCCATAGATTTTGGGAGCCATGCTGTCCTCATCTATGTTGCAAAATTGTTAAGCGAAAAACCACCATGTTAGATGAGATGTTAATGGTTAGACGGAAGAACTGGAGTATATGTCATACACGGAAAATAAATACCTTTGGGCACTTGCTCTCTACAAACATGTCGTAGGTGATGGTGAAGCCATGCTGCTTATCCTTCACCTTGACGATGTCCTTGAGGCGAAGCTTGACGGAGTCGCTCGAGAAGTTGTCCACGAATATGCGGAGGCTATCCCTTTTGTCGTTGGTATACTCGTGCATTAGCTTCAAGCGGTGCTGTAGAGGGTGGATTCGCCTGATGAACCAGCACATGGCTAGGTCCAATCCAGTCAAACCCGTATCTACGAGCCACTCTATCTACCTTATAGCGCGGGAAGCGTCGATGTCGGAAGGAAATGAGTCTTGGGATCTCCATGTTGAGGCTTCAGCGGCGGCTCCATCGACGAAGTCCGGGTACGTTACTTCTCGGTTAAACAGAGAGATATCTGGACCGTAGAAGTAAGTACGCTGCCAGTTCTTGCAGGACTCGTGGCCGACGATGTTGGGGAACCACCGGCCAGGACGGATCTTGAAGCTAATGGTGCCACAATTTCTAAGTTCCTCCTTGCTGGCCCCGGCTTCGCGCTTGACGGTGAAGAAATACACAAATAGATCTAGCCTAGGCCTAATCCCTAAGTAACCCTCGCAAAGCGCCGCGTAATTGCTAAGCGCTAGGATACTGTTGGGAGAAAGGTTTTGGGGATGTACTCGGTAGTAGTTAAAGATGGCAAGGAAGAAGTTAGAGATGGGCAGGGAGACGCCGCGTACCAATTGTGCTTTGAGGTACACCTTTTCTCCGGCTTGGGGAGAAGGTGTGACCTCGCCGGCCGACGCCGCCCGCCAGACGAGCCCCTCCGTCGTGGGGAGGTAACCCTTGACGATCAGCTCCTTGATATCACGGTCCGTAATATCCGAACCGCGCCAATAGCCTTTGTGGGAGTCGCTGTCCTCCTCCAGTGGCTCCAGCGCCCCTGGATTATGGTCGCCGGCGGTGGACTCGACCACCGCAGAGACGGGGATGACCATGCCCTCTGGGGGCACGACGACGGAGCTCACTGGCTTCACCGTGGCTTCGCCCGACGCCGCCATCGAGGGAGTAGAACTGCTGCTGGCCATTGCGAGTGTTTGGAGGTGACTGGCGAGATTGGGAGTTAGGGTTTTTCGCAAGTTCCGCGGAGAGCTCGAGGGGGCGCTCGCTGGAGGAAGAAGATGATGCGAGGAGAGAATGAGGTGAAAAGTAAAAATTCCGCCGCAGTTACTATTTATGATCTCCAGCATCAAGATTCGTGCAGTGTGATCGGACGGTTACCGCGTAGACGACGTGTGCACGGACGTGCGCGGAAATTTGGCCACGTCCCCACCGTCGCCGCCAACGGTTCGTATCGCCCGTGCGGGAAAAGTGGACATGATTGCGTTCTCTGCATGTGTGAGTTACGAGGCGTTGCTGACCTACGTCTACGTCGCCCTAGCTGTCATAGGAAGATGAACCATCACATCAGAAGATTCTGGCATATACGGATCCAATCCGGCTACGGAAGAGTACGATGGAAAATTCAGCATTTCTCCGACTTATAAATTAAAGACGGAGAAAACCTTGCAGGGTTCTTTGGAGAGGACTACAAGATATTGCTTGACGATTTGCCAACATCCATCTAGACGGAGCATTCCACGTGAAAAGGCAAGACGACGCAAGATCTCGGAGTTCTCCGGGGGCTACTGTTGGGGATATGCTATATGGGTATCCTCATAGCATGCCTCCTATCCGGATAACCCGGGTGGCCCACAGTTGGTAGCATGTCCCATGGCCTGCTGGGCGGCCCAGTTAGATGGATCCAGAAGGGAGGCCCATGCCGGATAAAGGAAGGCTACGGTGGAGTCACCAGCGTACCCGGAGCCTTGGAGTACAAGACACACAAGACTAGTAATAGACAGTGTAGGACTCTGTAACCTGTCCGGCTAGGACTTCTCCCTGTAACCCTAGGACCTGGCGACTATATAAGTCGGGCCTATGGGAGCCTTTAGGACACAACTTCAGACAATCTTAGACAACCTCGCACAACGAACCAATCCCTGTAACTCGGTGTATTGCCATTATAGTGATTTATAGTAGGAGTAGGATTCTGCCACCGTTGTGGGATATGAACCTGGGTAAGCTGTATTACCTCGTACCCGTCAACCGTCCGCCTTCCCCCACGTCTCTAAACACACACTGTGAGGATCCCTTCATGGCGTACTCGTCGGAAATACCACGACACTTATGATAGGTCCTATAGTCATTTTCATGAGCAAACATAGGAATCATTAAGACATAAATGTACTACTGTAGCAATAAGTTCATGGGTCCCCAATATATATCCCTCCAATGCAACTCAAAGTATTAGAAAACGATTTCTGTCATTATGTCCCTTCCAACCCTCTTCATTACATTAAAGTGTAGCCCTATGAGCCCATATATGTGAAGTGATATGCAGTCGACGTTCGCACATCATCATAGAACAACATAAAAGATATAAACTTGACCAAATACTCATTGCATATTATATGAAAATTGTAGCCAATTCATCCTATGCCCTCAGGAACACGGGGATCTACTCACAAGTATCAAACATGATATGGATCAATGGCATATGGATTACAACACAATATGAAAATATAATCTCGCCACCAAATAAAGACAAGTTGCCAGTCACAAACATACAAATATCACTTAAACAATATATAGGGTTCAACCAATCACAAACTATGAGGGGAGCGAGATGGATCTTGAAGATGGAGATGTTGATGATGTTGGTGTTGATGGAGATGTTAATGGAGAGGCTTCCCCCTATGCCAAGAACAGTGGTGATGACGTTGGCGTCGATTTCCCCATCACCGGAGGATCTACCCTCTCCCGGAGTAGGAGAAGACTGTCGCCTCGATGCGGCCTCTATAAATCGTGGAAAAAATATGGCATATGTTTTTGGTGAAACGGAGGCGTCTGTAAAAAGAAAAAGAGCCGAGACAATGCTAAAGGGCCAAATGTGCCCAGGTGGCATGTGCACCATGGTGGGCCACGCCACCTCTTCTTCTTGGAGGGAGATCACGAACATACGGGCAAGTTTGCTTATGCCCACCAATATCGCCTTCGAAAGAACGCATGCTGAAACTTTCAGAAGACACATACGATCGATATTGTTGTGCTTGTTTCTTCTTCTTTCCAGGCGAGGCCCTAGCTCCTAAGCCATTCTCTCCATTGCTGAACCTCCTGCTTCTCAGCCGTGCAAGGAGGCCACAGTCAAATTTGTGTGGATCTTGTAAGCTTCGATATTCTCAAGCATTCATTGTTCATTGAGAAAAGATTTATACTAGAGACAGATGCATGTGGGCATTGGAGCAGTGATAGGGGGTAGAAGTATTCGTGTGTGTGGTGGGTTTCGATGGGAAGGTTGCACAATAGATCATATCTCTTCACTTGATTCTGACTGAAATGATAAGTCAGTCTTCTCAAAGAGACATAGATGTCAGAGAGAAATGAGTTAGGTGAGTCAACATCCCTTGTGCCCGGTACACCAGTAGAAGCAAGAAAGTATGATCTAAGTTGTCGCTTTCTCTTTGCTCTAAGAAAAAATTGACCTTCGCCAGAATCGTGTTTCTATGGCCTGGTAATCTAATCGAACCAACTACCAACCACTTGATCTTTAGTTTCACAGATCCAGACACCACGAACAAGGGCCTGGTCGATATGAACAGTGACCCTAATACGCAGCTCTTCGCCCCACTCATCCACATTCACATCCACATCCACCGAGATAAAATCACCAATCCATCCTCCAATAAGTTTTCCATACGTCCTATTCATCATATCCAGGGGTAGATCAATCACTCTCACCCACACATCCATCTTCTCAAAGACAAGATCAGAGGGACGAACAACGCCATCATACTCCCGGAGTAACAGCGCATGGAAGTCAAATTGCCAGGGACCATTTTTTTTTTAGTGCATATGCTTCCAATCACCTTCTGATCCAAACCGAACGACGAACCAATTGTCCCCCAATATCTTTAAACTGAGCTTGTCCACGCAATCTCCAGGCCCTTGATGACCAAACATCACTTGGGTTTGGTTTGGGAGCTGCATCTGGACGTCAGACCAAACATCACTTCTTATGTCAGTTGCGTCCTTGAACCCAGTTGCTTGACTATCCCGTTCCTTCATAAGAAAATTGAAGTCCAGAAATACTTCTTCATGGTCGTGTTTGTCCTTCCTGCCAACTGTCATTTGTCCAAACAAATGTGTATTTCAGCGTTGCAACACTGATAAGAAACCAGAGCATGGATTATTCCAGGAAGTTCAATCATTTTATTGCCGTTCCAAACAAGAGCTGTTGCATATAGGGAAGATAGCATTATTACTAGATCATAGCATTCTAGCGTTCATGCACTAAAGTTTACATCTCGTTTCCGGAAGAGAAACTCAAATCCCTGAAATGGCTCATTGCCCATCTTCCATCCACAACTCAAAACATCCAGCAGCATACCTCCGACCTTGTCCATCACCTCCATTCCATCTGCACTCTGACGAAATAAATTAGACCAAGAAAATCAGTCAAAATATAACCAAATAAAATACTCCCTCTATTCCAAAATATAAAATGTTTTAACCTTTTTTGAAACATATGTATCTAGACGCCTTTTAATGTGTAGGTTCACCCATTTTGCTTCGAACCTACAAGCTTTGATTCGATTTGTACTTCGACCAAAGTTAACAGGATAAATATGGGCTTTTCCCTTGAACATTCAATAAAAGCAAAATAATAATCAGTTTCATGTGTTAGAACTGAGTAAAAGGCAAATAATGAACCTTGCACAGTCTTCCTCAGTGCTCCTCAACAATCCCGTCCTCTTCGACTAGCTTATGGAGAAACTCCATAACCTAAGTACAAGTCATAGCATCAGTAACCATAACAACCAACAAGCTTACATGATGAGGGATAGTAGTGAGAATAAAACAGTAATAAAATCCAGTACTACTTTCTACACACTTCTACTATATTCTAGGTAATTTGGTCATTTAGTTATATGTGTCGTAGTAGTTTCTGGAGTGTTCTAGTGTGAGTTGTAACCAAGTTGTTTATGTTTACTTCCTAGTTTTAAGTAGTATTCTCTAGAGCCTTCTAGCTATAAGTAGAAGTAAGAAGTGGAGGCTCCCGAGGCCTATAAATAGAGGTCCTCACCTCTATCTATGGAACTAGGACTATGTACCCACTACCTATCGAATAAATGGAACCTCGTGTTCTTGTTTTTGATCTTGGACTAGATCTAGTATGTTGAGAGTTTTGGATTAAACTCTTGACAGCCCCGCCCCAGAGCGATATCTAGCTCACGTCCCTAGACCGATATCTAGCCCGGCACATTGGAGTGGTTCCTTCAACATTTGTGTTGTCTTTGTTATAGCAGCAAGGTGGAGTTGTTCCTCCACAACCCTTGTGCTGCATCATTACATACATATAAGCAAGAGATAGAACGCAATACCTCCGAAGGGTCTTGTAGCGAGTAGGAGGCTCGAGTGGGCCTGGGCTGGGTTGTGACCAAAATGCCAAACCCGTAGCCTTTCTCACGTAGCACCTAATTTATAGCAACATGTAGGAGAAATTGTTATTGTCGAAACTATAAGAAGACGAGTGATTTTCTTAGGATTTTCACCTTGAAGGCATCCTCATCGGTCTTATCATCACCGATGTGGATGGCGAGCACCTGTGAGCTATCCGTCTGCAGATGTTGAAGAAGATAGTGGAATAAGTGATCCACTGCGTCCCCTTTCGTAAAATCTACCTTGGAACGGAGCTCCCAAACCTACAAAATTACACAGCGAAAATGTGATGAATTCAACCAGCCACTTTACAATTCATATTGGGCCAAAGTGATTGTTGGCGTTAGTGTAGAAGTATAGAACTTAACATCAAGGTGCCTTCATCGAGCCCCTCTATTTCGAGCGGCTCGACGAAGCCACCTTGATGTTAAGTCTTGTAACCTCTCGAGAACAAATAGCAGATTGTTTAACCAATGGATTAGTTAGTAAGGAATGTTGTTGGCATGTAACAAGATGGGAATGATAAATATTTACCGCCCATCTTGAGGGGGGAGGGGGGTGTTGGAGTTAGTGTAGTAGTACTACTACTCTGGTAGAGTCTAGATTATTCCAGAGGAGTGTTAGAGAGTGCAAGTATAGTGGATTAGTAGTATTGTCGTACTAGAGTCTAGACTCTTCTAGTGTATGGGTGAAGATGTAAGTCTAAGTTGAGCTATATATATGAGGGTGTGGTGGTCCAAGGGACCAGCCCAGCCAGAAATTTCTCCAAAGTCAACAGTGATACTTACCATTTTACCACAGGCCAGCTTGAGATCAGGAAAGCCATCCAAGACGCGGTTGACAGTATCTTCCACTAGTTGCCAATCCTACAAACAAAGACACGTAAAAATGTTAGGCAAAGTATCTAAAAGAAGAAAGTCTATTTTTGGTCCTTGAAGTTTACCAGAAGTTCAATTTTCGTCCTAAATGTGTGTAAGGTACAAAACGAACCCTCAACTTTGCTAATAGTTCAAAGTTGAGGGTTTGTTTTGTACCGACTTTATTCAGTTTAATAGCATACTAGAATCTAATCAAAGCCAACCGAACTAGGAAAAAGGAGGAAAGACGAATCAATCGGAACTGATCCACCGGCTACTCCGGAATCCCTCGGCAGCGTTGCCGCATTATGCGTTTGTTCTCCACCCTTCTACTAAAATTCAGTGCCGCTTTTTTTTTCTTTTAATAAAAACATTCAGATTTTGGTAAAAGTTCGTATTTCAAATCTGAAAAAATTTAAAAATGGAAAAATCCTCAAATTTGAAATTGCTTAAATTAAAAAATTCAGTTTTTAAATGTTCAGATATAAAAATCGATTCTATTAAAATTGTTCAAAATCTGCCGGTGCCAACGACGACAACGGGTCCAGTACCTCCAGGGTAACGCAGAGGACAAGCACTACGATAGGCAGCTAGTAGCATGAGATGCCGCCGACGAGCGCAACGGCCGTGGCACAGTGTAGCTGCACTTTGAATCACGATGAGATAGACAATGGGGAATCAAACAAGAGACGACTTGCGGACTATTTTGACCAAGCTAGGTAATTTTTACTTATGTAGGTCCAGTCTGGGTTGACTTATATAGGTACCGGTCTACTTTTTTGCACCATGATTTTTCTAGTATGCTTTAAAAATCAGCAAAAAACGCTACTTGGACTATTAGCAAAGTTGAGGGTTTGTTTTGTACTTAGAAAAACATTTAGGATGGAGAGTGAACTTCTTAGAAAGTTGAAGGACTAAAAATGGACTTCCTTCTGCTGAGTTTAATAGCATACTCATCAAAGCAAACCCGAACTAGGACAAAAAGGAGGAAAGTCGAATCAATCGGAACTGATCCACCGGCTACTCCAGAATCCCTCTACAATGTTGCCGCATTACGCCTTCATTCACCGTCCCTGCTACTAAAATTTAGTGTCGATGCCAGTGACGACAACGAGTCCAGTACCTATAGGGCGACACAAAGGACAAGCACTACGATAGGCAGCTAGTGGCGTGAGATTCCGCCGACGAGGGCAAACAACCGTGGCACCGTGTAGAAGCACTTTGAATCACGATGACCTAGATGAGCAAGACAATGGGGAATCGAACAAGAGACGACTCGCAGACTACTTTGACCAAGCTAGGTAATTTTTACTTATGTAGGTCCAGTCTGGGTTGACCTATATTAGGTACGGGTCTATTTTTTTTTGCAGCATAGTTTTTCTAGTATGTTTTAAAAATCAGCAAAACCGGCTACTTGGACTATTAGCAAACTTGAGGGTTTGTTTTGTAACTAGAAAAACATTTAGGATGAAGAGTGAACTTCTTAGAAAGTTGAAGGACTAAAAATGAACTTACTTATTTCTGAAATAGCAAGGGCACAAGAACAGTGAAACTTGAGGTACCTTCTCGTCAACATTCCTGAAATGGACCGATACGCAGAATTTATTGTTTTCAACAGAAGCACCATCGACTCCTTGTTGGGCCTTCTCCAGACACTTTGTAGCCTGTTGTAGAAAAACATTAGTAATTTCATATTATATGTAACTAGTTATACTAGAAAATTCTCCACACAATTGCACAAGCCAAAGTACATCGCCACATGTTGTGCATTTATTTAGGAACTGTTGCGCATCTTATACTCTTGATAAAAAACATTTCACTGTCATTTGCCATGCTATCATCAACATGTCCTGTGTATAGATACAGAGTTTGATGGTTTTCTGTTAGAGGAGGCAGGTTTGCTTAATGACCAAATCAAACATGTTGTCCAGTTTAGCCCATATAAATGGAAATTGTATGTCTTCTATCACTGGTGATTTGTTCTAACATAAGCAATGCATATTTGCAATTTTCGTTTTTTAGAAGTGTAACACTATATGACATTGTTCCTAACAATTTGGACAAAGAAACTGAAGTTTTAGAGATAGTTAGTTGCGGTATAGGTGCACATAAGATCTATTTTTCTCTTTTTATTGTGGCCAATCCATGTGGATACAACTAACAGAGGGTTTGAAGGGGTACATGGGAGCCTTAGGTATGGCGACAGAAACCAAGAGGGTAAGGACATCCTATACTTGCGGTAGCCTACTACCTGTTGGTAGCTTAATCCCTTCTTTAGAAAGAGGCAATCTCACTTAGTGACCTTTAGTACTGCCCACACTCTAGTGATAGCTAATCCCTTCTTTAGAAAGAGGCAATCTCACTTAGTGACCTTTAGTACTGCCCACACTCTAGTCAGATTGACTTAGTCCTCACTAGGAGAATGGATAGGAGGGCTTGTTTATATTGTAAGAGCATCTCCACTCAGGGGCCCTAAAGACCCCCCCCCCCCCCCAAAAAAAAAAAAACAGCTATTGGGGGTGCCGGCGCAGAAAATCGCCCCCTCCCCTCCCGCGTTCCAATTTGGCACCAGCGCGGCCCATTTTCTTATCCGGCGGCCCCAAGCCGAACCCAACCCACGGGGGGCTAGCAGGGGCGCTGGATGGACGAGAAAATATCGCGGGCCATCCCTGGCAGAGAGAGAGATGCGCCTCGTCTCTAGCGCCCTACCAGTTAGGCGATGCGTCCGGTCGGCGGGCCACGCTGCGGCGAACCCCTCCATTCCCGCCCTTTCCACCGCTTCCCATCCCGTCTTCCCGCTCTTTCCCACTATATGTAGGGCGGCGGCCATTGCCATCGACAAATCGACACCCTTCTCTCTTACCATGGACAGTCCTCATTGGGCCTATCTCACCCAAGATGGGATGGAGGCGCTCTGCGTCTCGAACTACCCTTGCCCACCGGGGTACCGGATGCCCCCCAACTGGAGGCTAAGCGCCAGGGGCGTGCCGGTCCCTCCTGTGCCTCAAGGAGCAGCCCGCCAGGCGGCCATCATGAACCACTACTACCTCGAGCTCACGCTAGAGCAGCAATGGATCCCCGATGTGATCCCGACAACACTGCTACCTGGGACGCCTTATTCGCCAATCGGCAGGAGAGGGAGCTCGCCAGGTATGAGGGCGACGGCCCGCCACTTGTGAACAACAAAGAGGCCAGACAACAACTATGGTAGGCGAGCCGATTTCTCGTGGGTGTGCTGTGCCACATCGCCGAGGGCAATCACCCCCGCCTACAGTACCCGCACTTTTAGCCATCGCCAAAGAGCCAGAAGGGTACAATAGCAGCCGCGAGCACGACGTCGTCATCTGGGACCTCTCGCCTCTGCGCGGTCACCTTTGTGTCACGTAGCCGAGGCCTGATCAGCAGGTGCCTCCGGATTACGCCTTGTCCGCGCACCAGTTGAGGCGCACCGGCAACCTGGACGAAGATTTTATTTTAGCGGTGGTCAGGCAGAGACAACTCAACATAGTTGTAGTGTAAGCCTTGTTCATGAAGGTTTGCCATTGTTGTTGGTGTAAGTGTGCATCGTGGTGGGTTTGCTGGAGATGCAACTATTGCCTATCCTAGAGATTGTGTTTTTGGGATAGCAGGTGCAGGTGGTATGGCCAAGGTCAAGGCATGGCTGGTGGACACATTGTGCTAGTTGCTAAGTTGTTGGGGGTGTCCATTGTGCACACCTCCCATAGGAGCGTGCAGGTTGCCCGGACTCCATGGCAAAAATTGGCGAGAGGAAGACAAGGGACCTCAACCAAGTTAAATGCATCAAGAACGAGGCTAATTGACGGCGGAGGAAGGGTACGATCTAGACGACGCCATTGACGGCGTGAACAAGCTGCTGCTCACTGCAGACTAGTGGTGCGCTCTCCAGAAGCGGCGCGACTCTAACGGATATGGCGGCTCCAGCTCCGGAGCCAAACAGCAGTGGGAACGGCCGAGCGGTGCCAAGGACGGCGCACACGGCGGCAACAGCCCGTCGAAAGATGACAAATGTCATTACTGCAAGAAGAAAGGGCATTGAGCCAGTGAATGCAGGAAGAGGGACGAGGAGGCGAACCTCGTCGGGAAAGTCGACGACAAGGACCCCACCCTTCTGATGGTGGAGCTATGCACTGTCACGGCAGAACCAGAAGAACCGGCGAACATTGTCGCGGTTCAGCTGCAGCAGCCAGCCAGCAAGCTGCGTCCACCTGGTGGAGGAGCGGGCACACGTCAACCTGGGACGCATCAAGGAGACGAAGCCAGGCTAGTACCTCGACACGGGAGCCAGCAACCACATGACTGGCTGGCGTGCCGCGTCCTACGAACTCGACACAGCGGTGCACGGCACCGTCAAGCTTGGCGATGGCTCCGTTGTCGGCATCAAGGGGAGAGGTACCATCCTCTTCAAATGCAAGGAAGGTGGCTACCGCAAGATCGCCGGTGTCTACTTCATCCCGAGGCTCAAGAACAACATCGTGAGTCTGGGCCAGCTAGATGAGTTTGGTTGCCAGGTCATGATTGAGGGCAGCGTCTGAACCATACGTGACCAACGGCGTCGTCTCCTGCCGAGGGTTGCGCGTGGCAGCAGCCGCTTGTACATCGCCGATTTCAAGGTGGCGCATCCCGTGTGCCTCGCGGTACGCGGCGGCAAGGATCCGTGGCTCTGGCACGGCCGCTACGGCCACCTGAACTTCGAGGCGCTTGGCAGGCTAGGCCACAACGAGATGGTGCAGGGCCTCCCTTCACTGAACCATCCCGACGAGCTGTGTGACAGCTGCCTCGCTAGGAAGCACCGTCGAGCATCATTCCCTCGCACTGCTCACTTCCATGCCGAGAAGCTACTCGAGCTGGTGCACGGTGACTTATGTGGGCCCGTCACGCCCTCGACACCGAGCGACGAGTTGTTTCTCCTGCTGGTTGATCGTAGCCGCTACATGTGGCTCACCTTGCTAAAGTCCAAGGATGAGGCGCCAGAGGCCATCAAGCGCTTCTGTGCCGCCACTGAGCTAGAGTCCGGCGAATGTCTGCGGACGCTGTGCACGGATCGCGGAGGCGAGTTCACCTCCGCGCACTTCATCGACTACTGCGCGAAGGACGGTATTCAACATCATCTCACTGCTCCGTACTCGCCCCAGCAGAGCGGGGTCGTGGAGAGGAGGAACCGGACGATCGTCGGCATGGCGCACAGTCTTCTGAAGGCCAAGGACATGCCCGAAGAATTTTGGGGAGAGGCCGTATCCACGGCCGTCTACTTGCTCAATAGCACACCAACTCAGAGCATAGCCGACATGACTCCCTACGAGGCGTGGTTCAGTGCGTGCCTAGACGTGCGCCACCTCCGCACGTTCGACTGCGCCGCACATGTGAAGAACGTGCGACTGCATTTGAAAAAGCTGGAGGATCGCAGCCAACCCATGGTGTTCATTGGCTATGAACGAGGAAGCATGGCATATCGCTTCTACAACTCGGTGGCCAAGCGAGTGCACGTCTCGCACGACATCATTTTTTACGAGATGGCCAAGTGGAACTGGGACACAGTGTCGCAGATCAGAGCTCGTGGCGAGTTCACCGTGGAGTACATGTCACTCTCTATTCCTGGAGCTAAGCAGGGGAGTGGACTATACAAGCGAGTGGCCAAGCCACAATCTGCATCGACGCCGGCCACACCAACTGCTCCATCTCCCACACCCGCGACTCCCTCTCCACCTACTCAAGTGGAGTTCGCGTCGCCACCCACAAGCTTCTCCTCCACACTGGACGCCGCATACACTGGTGAGCATCCTCGTTGGTTCAGGACCATGGAGAACGTCCTGGACGGCGGCCTCGCGCATGGCGCGCATGACGCGTTCAACGCCGATCACGACTCGGTTGCAGAGGAGCTGCACATCGCCACCGCAGACGAACCCACGACGTTTCGCGCCGCGGACGAGCAAGCTTGCTGGAGGAAGGTGATGTGTGACAAGATGGACTCGATCACGGAGAATGGGAGCTCGCATATCTCCCTGCCGGCCATAGGCCCATCGGACTCAAGTGGATATACAAGGTCAAGCATGACAAATCTTGCGCCGTGCTGAAACACAAGGCTCGCCTGGTGGCAAAGGGCTTTGTACAGTGCCACGACATCGACTACGACGAGGTGTACGTGCCCGTCGCACGTCTGGAGTCGGCGAGGCTCCTGCTGGCACTCGCCGGACATGAGGGATGGCATGTTCATCACATGGACGTGAAGACAGCCTTCCTGAATGGCGAGTGTACGTCTCGCAGCCGCCGGGGTTTGAGGTGCCAAGAGCTGAAGGCAAGGTTCTACGCCTGCGCAAGGCGTTGTACGGCCTAAAGCAGGCTCCGCGTGCCTGAAACACGAAACTGGACAGCGATGCTCCATCAGCTTGGTTTCTGCAGGAGTCCATCCGAGCCAGCGATTTACAAGCGCGGCGAAGGGAGTGATCGTCTGTTACTGGGCATCTACGTTGATGTTCTTATCATCACCGGCAGTAGTGAGCAAGTGATTGCTGATTTCAAGGAAGAGATGAAGACATTCCGCATGAGTGATCTTGGGAAGCTGACTCTTTATCTTGGCTTGGAGGTACAGCAAAGAGATGCAGGGATCGTGGTAACCCAGACTGCATACGCCCAGAGGATCTTGGAGAAGAACGGGATGACAGGTTGCAATTCCTGTTCCACGCCTGCAGAGAACAGGCTGAAATTAAGCAAAGACAGCACCCCTGCTCTCGTGGATGCTACTGAATATCGAAGCACTGTTGGCAGTGTAAGGTATCTGGTACATACTCGCCCTGACATCAACTTTGCAGTCAGTTACGTGAGTAGGTTCATGGAGAGGCCGACGGTGGAACATCTGGCAGCAGTGAAGCATGTGCTTCGGTACATCGCCGGCACACTTCAGAATGGCTGTTTCTTTCCCAGGAGGAGTGAAAGGGCTCACCTGATCGGCTATTGTGATAGTGATCATGGTGGGGATCAGGACGATCAGAAGAGCACGTCAGGTGAAGCTGAATATTGTCAATCATAGAAGCGGAAAATTGTCACTTTGTCTTCGTGTGAAGCTGAATATGTTGCCAGCACTAGCGCAGTCTGTCAGGGGATTTGGTTGGCACGACTGATAGGTGATCTCATCGATGAAGAGGCACACAAGTTTGAGCTCTTCGTCGACAACAAATCTGCCATCTCCCTCAGTAAAAATCCTGTCTTCCACGACTGAAGCAAGCATATAGAGCTTCAATATCATTTCGTTAGGGAGTGCGTTGAACAGGACAAAGTGGAGGTGAAGTATGTCAAGACTGAAGACCAAGTTGCAGACATTCTGAGAAAACCCTTGGGGCGCGTCAGGTTTCAGGAGCTGAGGTCGAAGATTGGCATGATCAAGAAATAATTCGGTGCTCAGGATTAGGGAGTGATTGTTAGATAATCCTGTGCACATTGTCACGTTTTTAGTTGGTTTTTCCTAGCTGTTTTTATTTCCCTAAGTCAGAGTCGCATGATCCCACACGTGTGTGCTGATCATGCCGTAGTTTCAGGTTCAGATTCCTGGTCGTAGGTTTAGTGGACGTTGAGGTCGGATCGATCGCGTTAGTCGTGGGATGGCACGGCCGTATCGCATCGAACCCCTGCTTTTCTGTTCTTTTCTGTTTTCCCGATTGGTGAATAAAAGGAGAAAAAAGCACGACAGAAAAGCGTCAACGTTTACGCATCACAAAATCCTGAGTCTCCTCTTTCTATATTTCTCTGTATCTGGCGATCGTGAGAGAATTCAGAGGACCAAATTTGCGTGGTAAAAAGGCTTTGATGTTGTTGTTATTTTTGTGTGGCCATATATACTTACTGACCCGGTGGACACGTAGTCAAATTCAGTTATTTATCATTGCAGTGGAACATAGTCAAATTCATTCATATGGTTGATTGATAAATGACTATGGTCTATGGACATCAACCTCCCCTATAGCATGGCCAAATTGTTCCCACTCTTGCAGCCCATAAAACTCCCATCACAGCATCCAGGATTGAAGTTTCCAGATTCATCTATGTGGTCACACGGTAGGAAAGCTAGTGCTAAAATTTAAAACTGAAACTGATGCCAAGTGGATAGTCGACCAATCAAAATTTCGGATTCCTAGCAGCTTCTATGTAGAAACATTAGATCGATATATGCAACATACTGACCTTGGTTACAACAGGTTCCAAATGTGGAAGCGGCTGGTAGTGTACATCCTGGCCAACCTACAAAAGTGGGTATTTGAAAAAAATAAGAATGAGCAACCATATACATAGTATATTTCACATTCGCAAAACTAATTGATGACTTACTATTTTAATGTCCAACTCATGGCTTCCTGCGTAGTGGAGATTTTGCAATTGTACGAAGTTCATTGCCTGAACACAAACAGCAAAACAGACATTAGACTGATGATCATAAATATCCAAATAACAAGGCTTTCCAGAAACATGGATACAGTGGGTCAGACAGCTCCTGCACACATCCAAGGCACAGAAGCTGATCAATGGCCAATGTGGCAGGAAATTCAACATCCGGAGGGGGGTGCGCCAGGGGGACCCGTTATCACCATATATCTTTATCCTAGTGGCCGATATCCTACAACAGCAAGGTGCTCCCATACCAGCATTACAGTATGTGGATGACACCCTTCTAATCCTGAATGGATCACAGCAACAGGCAGGTATTGCAAAGCAGTTACTGGACGCCTTCACGGCCTTTTCAGGTCTAAAGATTAATTATCAGAAGAGTACTTTCGTCCCACTGAACCTGACACCACAGCTGGCGGCTGACATTGCAAGCACTCTGGGATGCCAGATTACAAGCTTGCCATGCGCATACCTAGGCCTGCCTTTGTCACAAACAAAGATTTCCAGGGTGATGCTACCGCCTGTGATCGATCGCATAAGCCGGCGTCTACCTGGTTGGATGCCCAGGATGATGAATATTGGAGGAAGAGTGCAAATGGTAAATTCTGTGATCTCTGCCGTCCCAAATTTCTTCATGGCATGCATAGAATGGGATCGGGCTAGCATTGAGTTGGTAGACAAGATCAGGAGATCTTTCATATGGGAAAACGAGGAGATCAATGGTGGACATTGCCTGGTTGCATGGGACGTTGTCACTATGCCAAAAGCACAGGGGGACTCGGGATCAGGAACCTCAAGCTGCACAATAAAGCGCTAATGGCTAACCTGATGGCAAAAAATTTATCAAATGGAGTGGGGCCCTGTTTCTCATGGATTGCTAATTGGTACATTCAACAAGACATTCCACATCAATGCACGCCAAGGGACTCTCCCTTTTGGAAGTCTGTCCTAAAGCTAATCCCCTGTGTACAGCAGGCCACATACTGCAAAATACAGGACAGCACAAGAACGGCCTTCTGGCAAGACAATTGGACAGACCTGGGATGCCTCCGGTTTAGGCTACCGATCCTTTTCCCTTTTGCAAAAGATCAACAGTGCACTGTGCAATCACAGTTTCAGAATGGGGCCTGGCAAATATCTCTACATCAACCACTTTCAATGACAGCAGAAACACAGCTAGAACAAATACTTTCTGCCATTGCAGGTATTACACTGACCTCACCTAATGCTGGAGATTATAGGTTGATGACTACAACTGCCAAACCACCACAAACAAGAGACTTCTACAGGCTATTCTCTGATCGTGGGATTCTTTGGGAACCTGCGAAATGGATTTGGATGCGGCCAATCCCACAAAGGCACAAGATCTTCTTATGGCTAGCACTTAAGCGCAGGTTAAACACTAAAAGCAATATGGTAAAAAAGGAGAGGTGTACAGATGGAGGATGTGACCAGTGCCCGCTGCCAGGAGAGCTCCTGATCTATCAGCCCTGTTTGAAGTTGAGATCTAGGGGCAGGACTCCAAGACCTGGCCAATATGCATTGCTGCATGCCTCCTGGCACTATGGAAAACCAGGAACGACCGTGTCTTTAATCGAAGACACACTACCAGAATAGCCTTGCTTAATAACATTGCCCAACTACTATCCCTATGGGCACACAGGTCAGACAAGCACAGGACAAAATTACTACAATGGGCTGATTTATTCATAGACAGCTAAGAGCGCACTAGGTTTTTTCCTTGTTTACTACAACCCCCTGGATCAAGCCAGGTTGTATATTCTGACCGCCTATGTAACTCTGCTGTATCACAAGGTCAGGGTTTTACCCTACCTTTATACAGAAATATATGCATTCAAAAAAAACCAAGGCTGCACAAGTACCTTGGGAACATCTCTCCCACTCACGATTGACGTGGGGAACAACAATGAAGCAGCTCTGACGGTTTCACGCATCTGATTAGTTTATAAATTACCATGTCAATGTTAGCACGCAGTCGCTGTGGTAACTGGTAAGATATGTCAAATGAATATCAACATAACATGTCAATATTGGGTGTGTTTATTTACCTCTTCAGAAATGAACGCCTCCGAAGGAATTTCTACGATCTTTGCGAGAGTGCCATCATAATCCAAAAACAGTAAGATCCTCTTGCGGTATGCTCTAGCTATGATTACATCAAAGGACTCAATAGCAGAAGGGAGAGCCTACAATAAACGAAGCATCATAAAATAATTCTCCACAAGTTACTAGATAAATGAGAAATATGGATGGGTTCAGGAATCGACAGATTCAATAGTAAGTAAATATCTCATTTTTGTAACCCATATGAAAATCGTACTTTAGCACCCAAATCAATATGATTTGTATAAAAAGTTTAATTTTATTATCAAGTGGTGTAAAAAAATCAACGTGAAAGATAAACTGCAACAATCTAACCTCGCAAGCAGTGTGCTCAGCTGTTGGAGCGCCGTGAGCAGCATGCTGCGCTGTTGGAGCATCGGGAGCAGTTTCTTCCGCTGTTGGAGCATTGGGAGCAGTTTCTTCTGCTGTTGCAGCATCGCGAGCAGTTTCTTCCGCGTCGCGAGCAGTTTGCTCTGCTGTTAGAGACTCTTCTTCATCACTGACGGTTTTCTCCGCTGTTCGAGCTGTTAGGGACTCTTCATCATCACTGACTGTTTTCTCTGTTGTTCGAGCTGTTTGCTCTGCTGTTGTAGCGCCAAGTGATTCTTCTTCATCACTGATAGTTATCACAGTTTTTGGTTCTTCACCTGCAAATTTATAATAAACCCCTGTTATTACAATCGAGTTTTAAGATTATATGGTATCCAGGGTATCAGAATAACAATAAGATGAAGAGAGAACAATATTCTTGAAGCAAACAATTACAAATGGAGTAAGGCTAGACTTTGCATTGGAACTCTGGAGATACGAAAAAATCACTAGATTACAACCAAAAATAGACCCCGGAAAAAGTATATTGCAACCGACACAAACATATATCTCCAATATTTGGATCAAACTCGTCAACTGGTTTTCGGAACCACAGATCCGGAGCAATTTCATTTATATAAAGTTCAGCGCGTGCTCTTCTGTGTGTTACAAACTTTTGTTAGTCCACGGCATCCTATTCCCTTTGTCTAGTTAAAATTTGCAATGTCGTATTTGGTATTTCACAGATTGAACAAGGAAGGAGAGATTTACACACCCGCCTAGAGTTGGCACTTGCTGAATGGCTGATTTGGAGGGCAGTGGGGCAGGAATCGAATGAGCAATGCTACTGGAGCGGCAGGGTGAATTGTTCCCATCCAGGCGTTAAGCAGCGCCGACAGGAAGTTCCTCTGCTCCCTTCTCTTGTCCCCGTCCCGCTCTTGCTCGCCACTCTCGCACACAGCCGCTCGTTGGTCCGCGCGATCCTCTTGTCCGCCGTCGCGGGGATCCGCTGCAGCAGCCACCGCGCGGGTGCCTGCAGCTGCTTGCGCGATGAGGCCCAGCACGATGGAGAGCGACCCTGACCGGTCCATCTTGACAGGCCCAGCACGATGAGGCTCAGCAGCTGAATGGCTGATTTGGAGGACAGTGGGGCAGGAATCGAATGAGCAATGCTACGGGAGCGGCAGGGTGAATTGTTCCCATCCAGCCGCCTGACGCCGGGCGTTAGGGTTCTGGGAAATTAGAATTTCGGGAGGGGACGGAGAGTCGGAGAAGAAGAACCGCGATGCGGAGCGACCTGGGTGTTTTTTTTTTTTTCGATGCCACTCGGGCCTGGATGAACCCCTTCTCGGGCCTGCATCAAGAGAGATGCTCGAGCAGGATAGCAGGAATAGAGCACGCTCGTCGCTCCAGTGGGCCTGACAGGCTATGTAGTTTAGTCCATATGTCTACCCCCGTCCCTTAGGCCATTATTCGCAAAAAAGAAAAAGTCCCTTAGGCCAGCAGGAAGGAATAGCGCACGCTCGTCGCTCCAGTGGGCCTGACAGGCTTCGTAGTTTAGTCCATATGTCTACCCCGTCCTAAGAGGCCATTACTCGCAAAAAAAAAAGTCCCTTAGGCCAGCAGGAAGGAATAGCGCACGCTCGTCGCTCCAGTGGGCCTGACGGGCTTCGTTGTTTAGTCCATATGTCTACCCCCTAAGTCCCCGAGGCCATTCGCAAAAAAAAAGTCCCTTAGATCTGAATTGGTGGTAGCTCCGCTTGCTGTGGATTAGAATTGGGAATTCGCCTCTGTGCTTGTCAAAAATTAATTCCCCTACTATGTATCCTTCCTGTTCTAGGTTTAGTTTTCAATTTCCTTTCCGCAATTATTCATCCCCATCGGTTCCCCATCAATTTCAAATCGATGGCACATGGCTGCAGCCGCTTTCGTCATCCTCGCGCTGGAGCCACCCGCCACCTGCTCGAATCTTTGCCCAGGTGATGATGCGGGCCTTGTTAGCTCAGCTTAAGCTCAACGACAGTTTCAGTTTGTCAGTTTACTGTAGTCTGTGTCGACAGCAGTCTGAACTTCTACAGTTAGCTGTTTGTCTGACAGAATAAGATCGTTCGTGTGTCGTTTGTGACCACCACGAGTTAGTTAGAGTTTAGACTGTTTCTTTCTATGTTAGTTAGTCTAGCTGGCATGCTTGAGCCGATCGTGGGATGGCGCGGTCAGTAGGTGCTCGAGGTGGCTGGTTTTCCGGTTGTCAGTTGGCAACGTGGTCATACTGAATAAAAGGATCGAGAACAGAAAAGCTGCAGTTAGTTGCACGCAGCACAAAACTCTCTGTGTTCATTGCGTCTCTCTCTTTCGTTTTGATCTTGCCTTTGTTCCACACAATTAGAGTGAGATTGGGAGAGGCAGAGAAATCTGCAACCACATTTGGTATCAGAGCGAGGCTGCCGATCATGGTCGGAGCTCCTCCACCCGCAACGCCACAGGCGGCAGCCGCCACAAGGTCGCTCTCCGAGGGAGGAACCTCACGTCGCGCGCGCTCACCGAGCCGCGGACGGAGCAGAGCCAGGCGCGGCAACGGCGGCGAGATGGTGATCAGGGAGATCGTGCGCGAGGGTGGCGGTGGCGGCGGTAGCGCCACGTACCCCACTCTCACCAGGACCAATTACCAGGAGTGGACCATCCTCATGAGGATCGCACTCCAAGGCGCCGGCCTCTGGGAGGCCGTGGATACCGGCGACGCGACAGAGCGGGCGGAGCGCCAGGCGCTCGGCGCGATCTTGCGGTCGGTCCCGCCGGAGATGGTGCCCGCGCTCGCTGTCAAGGATGACGCGAAGGTCGCCTGGGATACGCTGAAAGCCATGCGTGTCGGCGACAACAGAGTGCGGGAAGCGCGCCGTCAGAAGCTCCGCAGGGACTTCGAGGCGTTGTCGTTCAAGAGCAGTGAGTCCGTCGAGGACTTCGCGCTCCGCCTCTCCAACCTTCTGGCCGAGTTGCAGTTGCTTGGCGACAGCACCACAGAGCTCGACGTTGTGCGCAAGATGTTGTGTGTGGTGCCACAGGGCTCATCATCGGGCTATAAGGGCGGCCCAAAACCGAAGCCAGCAGGCGGCGGCAGCGGGGAGAAGAAGAAGGGTGGTGACAACGCACCTGCTGGTGGCAGCAATGCCGCCCCACGACGCAATGGGAACTGCCGCTACTGCGGCAAGGCCGGTCATTGGGCTAAAGAGTGCAGGAAAGCGCAGCGCGATCGGGAAAAGAAGAAGCAGGAGTCTGCAAACCTGATCCAGCAGGAGGACGAGCAGCAGGGTGGCCTTCTCATGGCCATCGTCGACGAGATCGTCGCACCGCAGGCCGTATTCCTCAACGAAGAAAAGGTGATTCCTGTTCCCTCCCCAGACGGTGTGTGGTTCTTTGACACAGGAGCGAGCAGCCACATGACGGGCGAGCGGCACATGTTCTCCACACTAGACGAGACCGTGCATGGCACGGTGAAGTTCGGTGATGGCTCGCTCGTGGACATCCGTGGGCGCGGCACCGTGGTCTTCCGCAGCCAAGGGGGAGAACAGCGTGTGCTCGCCAATGTCTTCTACATCCCCAGCCTCAAGAGCAACATCATATCCCCGGGGCAGCTCGACGAGGGTGGATGCGCCATCGGCATCAAGTCCGGGGTCATGACCATCCTCGATCCAGGCAACCGCATGCTAGCTCGTGTGAAGCGCACGGGGAGCAGGCTCTACACCGGGGTACTCACCATCGACGCCCCGGCCTGCCTCCTGACACAGGGCAGTGACGTGTCCTGGCGTTGGCACGCACGCATGGGGCACCTTCACTTCCGCGCCCTGTGCGCCATGGCGTCCAAGCAGATGGCCCATGGGATGCCGTCGATTGACCACGTGGACCAGTACTGCGACGGTTGCGCACCGGAAAAACAACACCGCGCGCCGTTCCCACACGCGACGGCGTTCAGAGCTGAGCATGGGCTCGATCTGGTGCACACCGACCTCTGCGGCCCCATCACACCGGCATCGCCAAGCGGCAATCGGTACTTTCTCCTGGTTGTAGATGATCATAGCCGCTACATGTGGCTTGAGCTGCTCAAAACCAAGGATGAGGCATTCCAGAGGTTCAGAAAAGTGCAGGCGATGGCAGAGGCAGAAGGGAAGTGCAGGCTGCGGGCGTTCAGGTCAGATCGCGGCGGCGAGTTCAATTCTATTGAATTCCGTGAGTACTGTGAGGATAGAGGCATCAAGCACTACACCACGGCACCATACTCGCCTCAGCAAAATGGTGTTGTGGAACGGAGGAACCAGACGATCGTTGAGATGGCGCGCTGCCTGCTGAAAAGCATGGGAGTGCCGTCGTACTTCTGGGCGGAGGCAGTGAAGACAGCGGTGTATATCCTCAATAGAGCACCCACGCGCAGTTTGGATGGCGTTACGCCATATGAAGCGTGGCACGGCCGCAAGCCCAATGTACAGCATCTGCGAACATTCGGGTGCACGATGCATGTGAAGAAGCTCGGCCCTGGCATCACCAAACTGTCAGATCGATCGACACCGATGATCTTCGTCGGCTACGAGGAAGGCTCCAAGTGCTATCGCGCCTATGATCCAGCTACCAAGAAGGTGCAAGTGACGCGTGATGTCCTGTTCGATGAGAGCAGGCCATGGAGCTGGGACATGCCAAACGCCCATGCACGGCACACTGGACAATGTTCAGACATGGACAGTGCACGCGCGGCGCCGACCACGTTCACAGTGGTTTACACCGCTGAGGACGGTTCAGAGGAACTGGACACCGGCGGTGCAGCTGCGCTGACACCGACGCCTTCGCCGGTGACGCCTACACAGACGCCACCGCCAACACCACTGGCCGAGCCGCACACCCCCGACGCGGCGAGACCAGTGCGCTGGGCCACGCCTCCTACACACGACGATGCATGTGACGCTGACTCCAGCCCCATCCGCTATCGACGCCTCTCCTGCATCCTAGATGAAACAGAGGGGGAAGCTGAACGGGATCCGTTCGAGCGCTGCCTGCTCAGTGCAGAAGAGCCGAGAGATGTTGTCGAGGCGCTGGGCGACGCGGCCTGGAAGAAAGCCATGGATGAAGAAATGGCATCCATCCTCGACAACGACACCTGGGTGCATTGCCCACTCCCGTCGGGTCACAAGGCCATTGGGCTCCGGTGGGTGTACAAGGTCAAGCGCGACGCCAACGGAAACGTGGTCAAGCACAAGGCGCGCCTCGTCGCAAAAGGATACGCGCAGCGGCAAGGCGTGGACTTCGAGGAAGTTTTCGCGCCAGTGGCTCGCATGGAGACGGTGCGGCTGCTTCTGGCACTTGCAGCGCACTCGAGCTGGGAGGTGCATCACATGGACGTGAAGTCGGCCTTTCTCAATGGGGATCTATGTGAGGAGGTGTACGTTGCACAACCGCCGGGGTACATCATCGCCGGCAAGGAGCAGCAAGTCTTGAAGCTTCAGAAAGCTTTATACGGTCTGCGTCAGGCGCCGCGTGCGTGGTATGCCAAACTGGATGATACACTCGGGAAGCTGGGATTCACACGAAGCCCACTTGAGCACGCAGTGTACAGACGCGGCGACAGCACCTCATTTCTCCTGGTAGGGGTCTATGTTGATGACCTGATCATCACAGGGACTAATCCAGCTGCAATTGAGGAATTCAAGCTGCAGATGAAGAAGCTTTTCAGAATGAGCGACCTTGGACTACTGAGCTACTACTTGGGCATAGAGGTGTCACAAACAGAGGAGGGAATCACTCTCTGTCAGAGAAGCTATGCAGCCAAGATCTTGGAGATGGCTGGACTCAGCAGCTGTAACAGCTGTAGCACGCCAATGGAGTGTCGACTCAAGCTGGTCAAAGATGATGGTGAAACAGCGTTCGACACAACCCTCTATCGCAGCATAATTGGGAGCCTCAGGTACCTCGTGAACAGCAGGCCAGACATCGCACATGCGGTCGGCATTGTCAGCAGGTTTATGGAGAAACCAAGCACATCTCACTGTCAAGCAAATACTACGGTACATACAAGGTACATTGAGTTATGGCTGTCACTATCGCACTGGCCATGGCAAGCCAGTTCTAACAGGATACAGTGACAGTGATCACGCGGGAGATACTGGTGATCGCAAGAGCACCTCCGGACAGGCGTTCTTCCTAGGTGACAACATTGTTACCTGGACTTCACAGAAGCAGAAGATTGTGGCTATTAGCTCGTGTGAAGCAGAATATTTGGCAGCAGCTGCTGCAACCTGTCAAGGGGTGTGGCTGAGTCGGTTGCTCGGCGAAATGCAAGGTCAGAGAGCCGAGAAGTTCAGGCTTCTGGTAGACAACATGTCGGCGATAGCTCTGGCCAAGAACCCTGTCCATCATGACAGGAGCAAACACATAGATGTGAAATTTCATTTCATCCGCGAAGCAATGGAGGCGGGAGAAGTGGAGATCATTCATGTGGGGACTCAAGAACAGCTTGCTGATCTGCTGACCAAGGCTCTTGGGCGTGTTCGATTCATTGAACTTCGTCAGAAGCTAGGTGTTTTGAAGATTAGCAAGCCAAGTTGAGCTTAGGAGGGGGAATTGTTAGCTCAGCTTAAGCTCAACGACAGTTTCAGTTTGTCAGTTCACTGTAGTCTGTGTCGACAGCAGTCTGAACTCCTACAGTTAGCTGTTTGTCTGACAGAATAAGATCGTTCGTGTGTCGTCTGTGACCACCACGAGTTAGTTAGAGTTTAGACCGTTTCTTTCTGTGTTAGTTAGTCTAGCTGGCATGCTTGAGCCGATCGTGGGATGGCGCGGTCAGTAGGTGCTCGAGGTGGCTGGTTTTCCGGTTGTCAGTTGGCAACGTGGTCATACTGAATAAAAGGATCGAGAACAGAAAAGCTGCAGTTAGTTGCACGCAGCACAAAACTCTCTGTGTTCATTGCGTCTCTCTCTTTCGTTTTGATCTTGCCTTTGTTCCACACAATTAGAGTGAGATTGGGAGAGGCAGAGAAATCTGCAACCACAGGCCTCTCGATGGCACTGGGCTACAGGGTCATGGCGGGTGTTGTGGGATGGCTCAGCACATTACTCGGTCCAGAGACATATTTCGCTCTTTCAGTTTTCAGATTGCACTGGGCTACAGGGTCATGGCGGGTGTTGTGGACTGGATGAAATCTCTGAACTGAGGTACCAGATAACTGGCATGCTTGAGGAAAATGCAAGGGTCGGACTTACAATAAAAAAGGTGGTCATTCAGCATAATTAGCAGCTGGAGATTCAGGTAGTGAAATATTATTTTCAAAACTGTAACTGCATTGCCACCTATAACACACATAGCTGAATTTGTTGCTCCACGAGACCATTATCTAAATTTTGAATTTAATTGCATGGTTAAAAATGAAACATGCACAATTTCTTAGTCTTCTTATGTTTGTAATTATTATATGGTTTGCTTTACATCTTTTTATGATAGTCAAAACCAGGTATCCATAGAATAAAACAAAATTGAGCGGGGCACTAAGGTGACTGCAGGAGGAATCCCATGAACTGTAGTAGCTGACATACAAGATATGGTCATTAAGAAGGAGAAGGTTGTTTTAGGGGTATGCACATTTAGTTCATAGTATCCCACTCAATATAAATTGCTTTTCAGGCTAATCTCCTACTTGAGATTAGTCGTTTCATGGTACAGATACATATTGTGCATATGTTTTCATTGCAAAAGGTTGAGCTCTGCAGTGAACCATGGGATTGTTTTTAGATCTTGCTCTAACAGGTTAGTGTCCATTGTTGCTAGAATGGTCTAGATCAAAGGGTCATTTGATCTCATGCTTTCCAACGCTAGCAACATTGATAAAACGCCAGAGAACCAAGCACTACTAGAGTGGCGTCCTCACAAAGCTTCAGATGGTGACATTGTATAGATGTTGCATGCTAGATGTATATGTACTCATACGTGCAGGTGAATTATATAGTTCTTTGAAATGCAGAATCCTAAATAAATGCATGCACATTATTACTCTTTAGCTTTCCTTTGAAATGCAGCATGAGTAAAGATGGAGAAGCATTGGTTCAAAAAACTTACTTGATGATTTCTTCATTTTCTGGGATGGGAGTCTCCTTCGACGCAAGAGAATCCAGGCCAGCAGTGACAGAATTATGAGCACAACAGCAACGGAGACGCCCATGGCTACACCCAAGATTACCCTCCTCTTCTTCTTCTTCTTCCTGTCGTCTCCTGTGTATAAGTCCGGAAAGTATCGTGTTACTGAAATGAAAACTGTAGCTTAGTAAAAGTAACATTTAAGGTTTCATGTGTATAAGTCCGGAAAGTATACGTGTGTTGGACGTGACTGTAGAAATCAGCTGCATCGGCTCGCTCGCAAAAAATTTGTAGAGGTGGATGGTGTAGCTGCACCAACAGCTAGAAAACCAGCCACCTGAAGCTTGAATCAAACTCTGGGCCGACTTCAACCTCTCAAGGCAAACGGCGCAGTCTCCAGGAGTCAAATCCGGCGTGCACTGCGCCAGTCCGTAGACTGTGTAGTGCCTCCCGTCTGCGTCCATCTCCTGGACTGCGGTGGCAAACCTCTGGGAGGTGTTGGCTGCCAAGCTCGCCACACTAGAGATCAGAGCATCGATACCCATCTGAAATGCTCTGCTCAGAACTGTACGGGTATCAGGCTGCATCAGTTGTATCGTCACCTCAGAGGACGAGCTGATCTCTGTGCCTGATAGCTGGAGGGTACAGAGCTCGTACCCTAGTAAGACCTCCTTGCTGAGCCCGCAAAAAGCCCGTACAAACTGCAGACTGTCCTCGATGCAACTGCTGCAGCTCTTACTGTCGGTGTCACCCCGGCACTGCGCCAGGGCGTACGTGGCCTCGTCTCCCCCAGCTCTCTCTCTAGCAACCAACCTGGGAGCACTGGATGCCTTCCCAGGCAGCGAGGACGACAGACGATCAAGTCGTCTGCTGTAACTTCTCCACGAAGTGTAGCTTCCACTTTCACCAGGACAGTGATGGATAGGTATCTCACTTGCAGCAGCCGTTGAGAGCAGAGCAGCGAGAGCTGCTAAAAGAACTGCTCTCATGGCGCGCGGCAGCTTCATCTGAAAATAACAACCAAAAAAAAGTTAGTCCAACCCATGGTCAATAAATAAATGTACAGAGTTTAAGTGCAAAGTTGATCCATATATTATGTACATAACAAGAAATGCTAGTAAGAAAGGAACTCAAGTAACTATGTTATACATGAACCAGCGCACCGACTTCTAACTACATGTACAGAATTTGAAGTGCAAAATTGATGTATTTATGTAAAAAATGAGAAAAGACATTTCTTTTTGTAATTTGTACCTAGTGACCATGTCATATATGAACCAGAACACCGTCTTCTAACTACATGTACAGAATTTGAAGCACAAAATTGATCTATTTATACTTTTATTATGTTGCTTTTACAAGCGTCTAGGTTTTTTCAAGCTTTCTCCGACATGAGATTTGCTACGCCGAAGGCCTAGAGGCGGCATCGAGTTGTACTCACGGTGCGTCGTGATGCAGAAGGAAGATGGTGTTAAACTTCTCGCGGACTTGCTTGTTATTTCTTTTTCTTGTAAGAATGTTCTTGTAAGGGTTGGTTTCAGATATTATATCATCTTTTCCACACACACGCCCACACACAACTTCTCCTGTTGACTATTTGTAGAGTACTTCATCCAAAGCATAAGGAGTAAATATTTCTCCCTCCATCCAAAGCATAAGGAGTAAAAAAAAATTCCCAATGAAGAAGGCGGAGGGTGTGGCATGGATCGATCCTGCCCACGGGAAACATGAAGGGGCATAGCACGTGGGGCCAATGTGGTTAACTTCAAATAACGTGCTAATTATAGTTGTTGGAGAGAATTCGAGGGGTAAAATCATTCAAAATTCACCTATGCTTATTGCTCCTTAATCCACGCGTGATAAAATTTACGGATTATGCTTTGGGATGGAGGGAGTAGAATATGCTTGGGACGGAGGGAGTAGAGTGAGTAGAAAATTTACGCATTACGCATTGTGTGTGTGTTGGGTGGGTGAGTGTGGAGGGGGGGCATTGCCCCCCTCCCCCTCGTATTAGAAGTTCTCTCTCCGTTTTGAATTAGAAGTTATGCGCGTATACTTGGGTTGTTTGAATTAGAAGTTCTCTCTCCATTTGAATTAGAGTTACTAGTTGAAGTCTATTATTTTATTACAATAAAAGTATTAAGTATATAAAGGGGAAAATTGGATCGGTAAAGAAGAGTTTTTCTTAGGGCCCTATAGAGGGGCGACTAGGCGATCAAGGTTTCCTCCCCTTGGCCGCCCGGCGCCGGCGCCGCCGCTGGTTCCTCTGCCCTCTTCCGGCCACTACAGCGGCTAGACGATGGGGGAACCTCGGATCAGATGACCTGATCTCGTAGGGTTTTCAAGTTCTTCTCCTTCGGTGTAGGGGCATTAGCGGTGATGAGAATAATGGTCATTCAGCATGTCCCATATCGGTGTTCTTCCATGAAGGAGCGTCGACGGTCTGGCATTTGGAGTTGTCGGGCATTAGGTCTGGCGTGGTAAGTGTCTGTCTACAACAGCGGCGTTCTGCGGAGGGGATGATGTAGCAACATATTGGTGTCCCCAAATTCCACCTTCGCCTGATGAAGCTCAGCAAGGTACAGGCTTCGTTAGGAAAATTGTGTGTTTGGTGTTCCCCATCTCCGTCTGGCCGGAATTGGGATTATCTTCCATCTGTTCTCAATACTGGCTTCTCGGGGACGACGATATCTCAAAAACGTGGTCGCCAGCATCTTTTAGTCTACTCGACGACTTCCTAGCCGTTGCTTTTACAAGCGCCTAGGTTTTTTCAAGCTTTCTCCGACATGAGATTTGCTACGCCGAAGGCCTAGAGGCGGCATCGAGTTGTACTCACGGTGCGTCGTGATGCAGAAGGAAGATGGTGTTAAACTTCTCGCGGACTTGCTTGTTATTTCTTTTTCTTGTAAGAATGTTCTTGTAAGGGTTGGTTTCAGATATTATATCATCTTTTCTCCACACACACACACGCCGACACACAACTTCTCCTGTTGACTATTTGTAGAGTACTTCATCCAAAGCATAAGGAGTAAATATTTCTCCCTCCATCCAAAGCATAAGGAGTAAAAAAAATCCCAATGAAGAAGGCGCAGGGTGTGGCATGGATCGATCCTGCCCACGGGAAACATGAAGGGGCATAGCACGCGGGGCCAATGTGGTTAACTTCAAATAACATGCTAATTATAGTTGTTGGGGAGAATTCGAGGGGTAAAATCATTCAAAATTCACCTATGCTTATTGCTCCTTAATCCACGCGCGATAAAATTTACGGATTATGCTTTGGGATGGAGGGAGTAGAATATGCTTGGGACGGAGGGAGTAGAGTGAGTAGAAAATTTACGCATTACGCATTGTGTGTGTTGGGTGGGTGAGTGTGGGGGGGCATTGCCCCCCTCCCCCTCGTATTAGAAGTTCTCTCTCTGTTTTGAATTAGAAGTTATGCGCGTATACCTGGGTTGTTTGAATTAGAAATTCTCTCTCCGTTTTGCATTAGAGTTACTAGTTGAAGTCTATTATTTTATTACAATAAAAGTATTAATTATATAAAGGGGAAAATTGGATCGGTAAAGAAGCGTTTTTCTTAGGGCCCTATAGAGGGGCGACCAGGCGATCAAGTTTTCCTCCCCTTGGCCGCCCGGCGCCGGCGCCGCCGCTGGTTCCTCTGCCCTCTTCCGGCCACTACAGCGGCTGGACGATGGGGGAACCTCGGATCAGATGACCTAATCTCGTAGGGTTTTCAAGTTCTTCTCCTTCGGTGTAGGGGCATTAGCGGTTTTGAAAATAATGTTCATTCAGCATGTCCCATATCGGTGTTCTTCCATGAAGGAGCATCGACGGTCTGGCATTTGGAGTTGTTGGGCATTAGGTCTGGCGTGGTAAGTGTCTGTCTACAACAGCGGCGTTCTGCGGAGGGGATGATGTAGCAACATATTGGTGTCCCCAAATTCCACCTTCGCCTGATGAAGCTCAGCAAGGTTCAGGCTTCGTTAGGAAAATTGTGCGTTCGGTGTTCCCCATCTCCGTCTGGCCGGAATTGGGATTATCTTCCATCTTTTCTCGATACTGGCTTCTCGGGGACGACGATATCTCGAAAACGTGGTCGCCAACATCTTTTAGTCTACTCGACGACTTCCTAGTCGTTGCTTTTACAAGCGCCTAGGTTTTTTCAAGCTTTCTCCGACACGAGATTTGCTACGCCGAAGGCCCAGAGGCGGCATCGAGTTGTACTCACGGTGCGTCGTGATGCAGAAGGAAGATGGTGTTGAACTTCTCACGGACTTGCTTGTTATTTCTTTTTCTTGTAAGAATGTTCTTGTAAGGGTTGGTTTTAGATATTATATCATCTTTTCCACCCACACACAACTTCTCCTATTGACTATTTGTAGAGTACTTCCTCCATCCAAAGCATAAGGAGTAATTTTTTTCCAATGAAGAAGGCGCAGGATGTGGCATGGATTGATTCTGCCCACGGGAAACATGAAGGGGCATAGCATGCAGGACCAATGTGGTTAACTTCACATAACACGCTAATTATAGTTGTTGGAGAGAATTTGAGGGGTAAAATCGTTCAAAATTTACCTATGCTTAATGCTCCTTAATCCACGCGACGGAGGGAGTAGAATATGCTTTGGGATGGAGGGAGTAGAAAATTTACGCATTACGCATTGTGTGTGTGTGGGGTGTGGGGGGGCATTGCCCCCTCCCCCTCGTACAAAGCTTTTCTTACCATGCTTTTCTTATCATCTAGTTGTGAGGTTTGATCCATGTACGGTAGAGGTGCTTTGATGCTTAATTGCTACTTGGGCGCTGAAGCGCCTGGCAGAGCTATGCACAGCCCAAGGGGGCCGCCCCCCCCCCCCCCCCCAGCCCAAGAAAATGAAAATGGAAGAAAGCATTAAGTAGTATGGCAAAGCCAATTGGCAATAAGAACAACATGAATGAATTAGGCATCAAAAATAATTACATCACATAACATGGTGGACTCCTCTGATGGAGTATAATTTACATCTCTTGTTCTTGAGCTAGATATACTCCTTTTATGCTGGTGCCTGAGGTGTATAATTTACATCTCTTGTTCTTGTGCCATGAATGGGAGAAGCTCGTGGACGGATGGCATGAGAGGAGCTAGATACATGTTTGGCTCCTCTCATAAGTACTCCTTTTATTCTAGTTGTGTTGGCACTAGAATAAAAAAGGAGTATATGAGAGTACTCCTTCACATTACCAGGTCATCAGCATATGCGGATCTAGTCCTGGAGGAACTCCTTTTATTCTTGAATTACCGGCTTCATCTCCAGTATGAGAATAAGCTTTTGTAAATACTCACTTCTTTTGGTTTTGAAACTAAGATTTTGATTCAAACGTCCATTCTAACTAGGGTATCATATGGTCAGGATGGCTCTGATACCAACTTGTCAACACCCGGATTTTTAATCCCAGATGCCTGTTATGCCATACACCGCAATCCCAGGATTACCATTTTTGCGAGACATAACAGATTTGGATATCACAGTACATCATCCATTACAAACCATACATAAGGTCTTACACAAATAAGGATCTCATGATCCAGTTCTTAATACAAACCAAGCAGCGGAATAACGTAAAGGTAACGATAGCGTGGGGAAGCTCCACCTTCACGGTCACAGGCAATGCTAATGATGGGAGATGATCCTAGTTGTCATAACCTTCCTGCGGTTCGTCATCCTGATACTCCTCTTCATAGTCTGGCCACGGGAATAGCCAGAGACAAAGCCATGAGTACTCCTTAAGTACTCGCAAACTAATACTAACAAGTTAAGGGGGGTTTTGTAGTAGGACACTAGGCTCTAAGGTTGTTTTGCAAAAAGCCAGATTTATCTCTACTCAGTTCAGAAGCAAAGAAAACTAGTTGAAAGTTTTATAACACCTATGTGGGAATTTGAATTTCATATCACAACTCTATTGTGGTCAAGTCAAAATCATAAATCATTTCATAAGTCATTTTGAAAACATCTGACGGGGGAACAGTATGGCCACTCCATCTATCCATAACCGCGGACGCGGCTATTCGAATAGTTTGACACTCTGCAGAGATTATACACTTTCACCACAACATTTGATACATCCATCAGGAACAATCCTGAATTCACCATACTCAGTATGCGGATAATAAATCCTAACCTTTCAATTACACACCTTAGTATAGGCACCTCTCCAGTGAGTTTGGCCTCCCAACCATGATCAACTATCATCTTGGGTACTACACAGGTGGACAATCTTCACAAAGTAGCCTCAGCTTAGACCATGGCCGCGAGGGAACCCATACTAAGGTATATAAATTTCCAGTCAAGTCCATCCCAATCTTCAGGTATTATGGTTGTACGGTAAAATTGGAATGGTATCGCATCCAGACAACCATCAGTTTTATAAAGGGCTAAGGCTCATGCCTCAACATTTTCATCATCAAAATCATCTAGTGTTCGAGAACACATGTCAAAACATTTCAGTAGAATGACTCATCATTCTAAGGTTTTCATAATCATTTTCACCAAGTATTCCCATCTAAAGCTTATCAAGTTTTATACTTAGCACTAGCATCTACAAGTGAGGGTAAAGACTCATGAGGGGTGGTAAACAAGTGGGGATTAGCTAAGTTCAATCTCATGCCTTAGGATGACATCAAGATTATCTAACTTAGGCCAAATTTTATGCTCTTTATGCTACCTTCAATTATCTTTCTAGAATCTGTAATTCACTTAAGTAAACTTTAAGAGCAAGCTTGATAAAGAAAAACTAAAGTATTGAGATTGCAAGTAAAACTAGGATGGTGTATCCAGTGGGTATAATCACATATGCTTAAGGAATATAGTTGGCATAGTAACAAGCAAGTAGTGTCTTGCAAGTATTGGCTTGCTAAGATATCATTATAAACTTGCTAAGTTGCAAGTGTGAGCTTGCAAATATTAGCTTGCCTTGTGCAGAGCAGTGGTTGAAGTTCTCCTCGGCTTCTTCCTCATAGTATCCTCCTTCCTCCTCGTAACCTTGGTCGGTACTAACGTCTATAAATAAATACAAGGTACACAATCACCAAACAATACTTAACTATTTTTAATCCTCACCCAAAAAGTCATATTAGATGATCTAGCATCATCACTATTATCACATGGATTAAAGCACTTGTCTTATTTCTTTTATTTGAGAAAAGTAATTTCTACTCATTGAAAAACTACTTAAGATTTAATATCCTCAAACTCAAACATGGGATCATGTTGACACATGTCATCACCACATATTTCAGTACATGAGAATGTGATTTAAAGTGGTGTCACATTTTAATAAGGTTTAACCTTTTTATTTTAATTAACTAAAGTGACTAGAAATGCCTAGGTGGCATTCTTTTATTACTTGAACGTTATTTCTATAAGTACATCTATATATTTTTATATATTCTGAAAGGTATGATCAAATGTGATTTTTGAGAGTTGGAATCAACTCAAAAGCTCTTATGGTTGAATTTTGAAAAATGTTTGAATGCAGAAAAGCTTCTGTCTGGTTATTTTTACCATGGTTGATCTACAACTCTAAATGATTTGAATCCAACAGTCTTGGATTAAGCATTTCAGTACCTTTCTAACAAAATTGGTTTCATGCATTTTGGTTCAGTGAATCGAGCTGGGTTGATTTTTGAATATAGGTACAGAACTGTGTTTGAAATTAAATGAATAAAGCTTAATTTGAATTGTTGGGTCGCGCGGGATGTTTAACTGGGCCAGCCCACTACGCACAGCGCGTACGCGGGCTGGTTAAGTGACTGTCCCCACGCGTCAATGAGACGGTGAGGTGCGAAGCGGTACGGGGCAATGTGGACCGCACGATCTAACTCTAATCGAACGGCTACGGTTCATCATCCACGTCGGGTAGCGCCGGCGAGACAGAACCCTAACGCGGCAGGTGGGGGTCGTGGGGGGCTCACGGGGCTCAGGCGAGGGTCGGCGACGGGGGCGAACGATGAAGTCGGCGACGGCGATTCTCCTGGTACGGGCAGCTCCTCCTGGGGCGGCTCCAATCGACGGCTCCCTTCTTCTCCAGCAGCGGCGGGCTCCAGCCAAATTCTGGCGATGCGCTGCTCGCCTTGCTCTGGGAGTGAGGTGGGGTGGTTCTGGGTGAGAGGGAAGTGAACTGGTGTGGCGAATTTGTGCTGGGGAGGGCTCCTTTTATAGGCGAGCGAGAGGGGCAGCATGGCGTGGGATGAGGTCATCGGAGGCGACGGTACAAGCAACTACTGACATGGGCTACGGTAGGGGGCAGTGATGTGCTCCCTGGCGAAGCTTAACGACGTGGTGGCGAGGCGTGGGGCGGTGCTAATCGGTCGGAACGTCACAGTGCTCTGAGCGGGTCCGATGGCAGTTTTAAGGTCGGACAGCGTGCGTGGTCCACGCGGCGGAGAACGAGTATGTCTGCAGGGTTGTTGGGGTGCTGGTGATCATCCCTGCAAGCGGCGAGGGCGGCGCGCAGTCTGTGGGTGTTGGTCGAGCATGGCACACTGGCGCGCTCTCGGCTCGCGTGCAGAGAGGTTTGGCATGGGCGTGTCGTGTGGTCCAGGGGATGGTATTGCTCGGGGCTGGGACAAAGAGTGGCGGTGGACGGTGGGGTGCTTGCTAGACATGCTGGCTAGGCTTAGTGTTGCTCGTAGCTTGTTGTCGATAATGGGGTGGCATGGTGAGGCTCGGCCTGCTCACCATTGATGGCAATGGCAAGCTCACAGTGGTGCTAGTGGTTACTAACTAGGTTATATGATCTACTAAATGTTTGTTGCAACCAGAGAGGGAACAAGTTAGGCCAATTTTACTGCTGTAAATAGTGTTAGATGTTTGTTTGATTTGAATCTGCAAGATGTTTGATGAAATGGCCGCAAGAACTTTAAATTTGAATTTTGGATTCAAACTTTGAGGTTTTGCTAGGCACATGCTAGGGAGTATCTGGTTAGTTGGATTAGTCAAGGGGCATTGGTTTGGTTGGGTTTTGAAAATGGATGATCTTCACATATGAATAAGATTCAATTTTGAATTGTGATTTGAATGAGGTTGCCAAATGTTTCTGCAAGTTTGAAAGGTGGGCCTTGATTCTCTTTTACTAGTTCTATCAAGGGGTGAAAAGAATATGGAAAGTTTCTGTTTGAAATCTTGGACTAGAAGCACTCAAAGTGACCTAGTGAGCAAGATTGGCAAAAATGACCATTTGCTTTATTTGATTTGTTTTTGATTTTCTCTTGATTTGTTTCTGTATGGAATTGTTTTATATGATGTTATATTCATATTTAAACCATTTATTGCTATTTAGGTTATTCACACAAGTCCATTCATGCATTTAGCAAATCATCACATTCACACATGTATTCATATGATTTAAATTAATCAAAGTTTTTGTTAACCCTAATTTTAGTGATTATAATTTGATGATCCTTGTGTTATATTTTTGGGTTGTTACAGAAAAAGAGGGAATTGGGTGCTACATATCCTTGGCAAGCTTGCATGCAAGCATGAATCCGAGAGTAGTTCCTCTCCTTCTCCATGGCGATGGAGAGCAAGGGGGCGATATCTGAGGCTTGGGGTGAGGTAGGTGAGAGTTTGGGGAGTGAATGAGCCAGGGGATGAGGTTGTGGTGGCCTATGGGATTTATACCATAGAGGGAAGGTCCATGGTGAACTTGGTTCATGGATGCAAGGAAGGAGAGGTGAAGCTTGGTGATTGGGCCTCAAGGGCGGTGGAGATATGGGTTGAGGGGTCCTGTTCGTGCAGAGGGTCAGAGAGAGGTGTTTTTGTTGTAAGAGTTTTTAATGGGTAAGATTGTAAAAGACCTAGTGTCTCTCTCATATCCAAACACATGGGACAAGAGTGAGGGGTGCTACAGTGCCTGCTACAGTGTAGCTCGGCCAAAGGTGCGGTGGTTGCTATGGGGTATTGCTTGGCCAGGTTAGCCATGTTGTAACCTACATGCAGCTGACTGGGGAATGTCCTAGCTCGCATAATCGTCAATGTCACCTTCTTATTCCTTACTTCTCGAATCTGACAAAGTTAATTGCTAGGTACAATGATGGTGAGTACTTTGAATGTACTTGGAAACCATCATAAAAGAACAATAATAAAGGATATGCAATATGGCCGGGTAGTAGGAGGGCTCCATGAGAGATTCTTTTCTAAAGTAGTTTCTCTTGTAGATATATCATCTGCAAGTTTTTGTTGAAAACTTTTTGTAAAACATTTTGAAAGACTTTTTGAAAAGTTTTGGAAAACACTAGGATTGGGTCACCCGTTTTTCTTTCCTTCCGGTCATCTCATGACCAAACTCCTTTCCTTCCTTTCTAACCATCCCATGGTCAAAACATTTCCAAAGCCTCTTTGATTTCTGAATTGGACGGGACAAATGTCAAAGTCAACTACTTTCCGTGGGGAACAAGAAGTCTAGAGGGGAGACAGATAAGCGTGCCAAGGAGGCCACCCCCCCCCCCCCTAGGCGTGGGTGGGCCCTGCCCCGTGCCTGGGTAGGGTTTGACCCCCCTGGTCGCCAACTCGGCCTCCCCCTTCTCCTATAAGAAGCCCCCTATGCAGAAACCCTAAGCACCCGATCAAATTTCCACGAAACCATCTGTAGCCGCCGTCGCCACCGTCGTCCCTAGATCGGGGGATCTGAAGTTCTTCCCTGCACCCTGCCGGAGGGGAGATCATCCCGGAGGCCTTCTCTCCGGTATGATGCGTGAGTAGTTCCACCTTGGATTATGGGTCCATGTAGTAGCCAGATGGTTGTATCTCCTCCTTTGTGATTTCATGTATAGATCTTATGAGCTCCGTTCATGATCAAGATCTAATCTATTTGTAATCATGCATGTTGTGTTTGCGGGGATCCGATGGATATTGAGATTATTATGTTGCTTTGATTAATGGTTTTGCCTTTATGATTCTATCATGTCTATGTTGTTTGTGATCTTGCATGCTCTCCGTTGTTAGTAGCTATCTTGGCCAAGTAGTTGCTAGTGACTCCAAGAGGGAGTATTTATGCTCGATAGTGGGTTCATGCCTCTAGTTTACAAGGGAAATGACAATAATCTCTTCGGTTGTAGATGTGCTGTTGCTACTAGGGACAAAACAACGGTCTCTTGTTCATGGAACATGTGGACTATTTACCTTACACACTTTGCTTAAAGCAGTTGTCTGTTGCTTGCAACTTAATACTGGAGGGGGTTCGGATGATAACCTGAAGGTGGACTTCTAGTCATAGATGCAGTTGGATGGCGGTCTATGTATATTGTTATATTGCCCAATCGAATCTCATAGGATCTTTCTGACTAGTAATTGCATTGTTATGCCTTGCTCAGTTCCTGTCAATTGCCCTGCTGTAATTTTTTTACCCTTCATGTCATGTTGTTTATATAAAGAGAGCACCTCTAGTGAACTATGGAACCCGGTCCAATCTTTACCATTGATACATCTTCCATTGTTACTTGTTTACTTGCTGCAAACCATTACCTTCCACACCATACGTTTAATCCTTTGTTACAACAAACCGGTGAGCTTGCCAACCTCACTGATTCGTTGGGGCAAAGTCTTGAGTTTGTGTTGTGTAGGTCTCCCCGTTGCTTGCAACACCCGTGTAACGTTTCCTTCCTCCTTCTGGTTCGATAACCTCGGTCTCTAATGAGGGAAGACTTGCTGCTGTGCTCATCACACCTTGCTCTTGGGGTTTCCAACGAAGTGCTTTACGTCAGCACCATCAACAAGTTTTCTGGCGCTGTTGCCTGGGAGGCTAAGGACGTCTTCACTAGGGGAGTCCTTCACTTACTTTCTCTTTACTTTGTTTTTAGTTTGCTTTGTTTCTTTTGCTTGGTTTTGTTTGCCTCTTTCCAAAAAACCCAAAAAAAATTAGTCTAGTTTGGTTTGCTTTCTTTATTCAAAAACACAAAAAAATGAGTTCCTGCTCTAGTTGCCACCATGTTTGGTTTTGGACCAATCTTTATTTCACCTATGGAAGAGATCTCCACTTTTAAGCAAAAAAATGAAGAGAGTTTTAAAGAAGCTTGATCTAGAATTTCCACTTTACAAAGGGAAACTGAGCCTAAGGAGTATTAGCTTGGTTATTGATAGTTTCTACCGCGGTATTGCTCTTCGTTATAGATATGATTTGGATGCTGTGGTTGAGAAAGATATTTTTCTATGTACTGAGGATGAAGGTTTTGATGCCATAAAAAAGTTGATTGCAATTTATAATACACCTGGCAAGTCTGATTCCTCTTTCACAAATATTTTTGCCAGGCTAAACACTCTTGAGACTAGTATTGCTACTATGAATAGTTGCTATCACACGCTTAGGGCTTATCATGATTATGTTTCCATAAACTCTGAGCCTTCAAAGTGGTTTCCCACAATCAAAGTTTCAATAAACACTACACTTTTTTATGCTCACTGTGATATCATGTCTGAATTCTGCCTCATGCCTAAAGATATTTATGATCCCTTGAGTCTTTGGGGGCTTAACGAAGGAGGATAGGAAATATCTCTTACCAACAATGCCACTATATTGCCCATTGGAATAGCTGAAGGTGTGTTTACAAAAATCTCAGGGAAAATGGTGTCTACTGATTATCTTGTTATTGAATGTGTAGGCAAGGGACAGATTACACTTGGAAGATCCCTACTGAAACACTTTGGAGCAGTAATAGATGTGGAAAAAGGCATTGTGCACTTTTCTCCTCTAGTAAGCAATCATATCTTCCCTAAAGAGAAGAAGAAAGGTAAGAAAGGAAATAACAAGAGGGGCAATTCTTCATTTGAAAATACTTGATTCTTCTTGCTTCTTGTGCCTAACTTAAAGGCGTTAAAGAAAAGTACTTGTTGGGATATAAACCAAGAGTTTCCTTCAGTATTGGAAGTTATTACTTCATTAATGACCTCTCCTTATCCTTTTTATTTGCTTTTTATGCCAAGAATGACCTCTAATGAGAGGGAAGTAAGATTTGGGGAGTTGCTGTCCTGAAACAGATTTCTATCCTCCACCAAAAATATTCATGAGGAGGCTCTGTAACTCGGATTGAGCTCAAAATTTACGAATAAATCCCCCGGTATGTTAGCTAACTTTCGTTAGTTCAGCACTTTTTGATTTGAGCAACAGAAAATGTTTAAAAAAATGGTTTCTATCTGCTGGTCCGTTTTGACAGATTTCTGCCGTTATTTGCATTTGCTTCTTATTGATTCCTTTTTGAGTTATCTTTAGGTGAATTGAGCTTTTTGAAGGAGTTACTACAGTATCTTGTGTTTTTAGTGAAAAGCCTTTCTGTTTGAAAGCTTTTCCAGAGGTCTAATATCTTTTGAATACACTAATGTTGCTAATGAAGATTGTGTGAAGTTTTGTATGAAGGAAAATTTTCAGGTGTAGAGAGAGAATGATGCGATGAGATGAAGAATGGTAAAAATCTCAATCTTGGGGATGCCACCATGGTGTTACTCCAAGAAATATCCAAAGAGGTACAAGCGTCAAAGCTTGGGGATGCCCAAGGCATCCCCTTCTTTATCAATAAAAAGCTCATGTCTGTCTAGACACTTCGTTTTTATTGTTTCATGCACAGTTGTGTTGTTATTGGAGCATCTTAGTTTTCGTTTGCTTTTCTTAGTTTGTTTAGTTTTCTAAAGTAGTTTGGACCCCCGTTATCGCTGTGCTATTTTATAAATAAGTTGCTTGGTGTTGGAAAGGAGTTGTAAGTTCTTGCTTGAAGTGCAAGAGGAGCTTGCATTGACTGTGACTTAGATTTTAGCATGGCATGATAGGTGTTGTTTTGACCTTATGCTTAGTAATTATTGTTGTAGCATGTCTTGTTCCAAACAATCGGGATTGCTTAGTGTGCCTTGAATAAATTATGCGTTGGTTTAGCATGCAAAAGCATAGTATTGTGGTATACTCTGTTGATGTTTTGCTTGGGTTGACTTGGCACATGCTCACACCATGTTATGACTATGACAAGTCACCATTAGCCTCTATGATCACTTAGTCCTTGACTTGTAGTACCATTTTATGCTTTGATTAGTATGCTTTGTTGCACTACATGATTATGGCCATTATTGCTCTCTTAGTTGGTTGCTCCTAGTCTTTTGCTAGCCTCCACTTGTATGAGTAAGTTCTACTCATGCTTCCAACTCCCAAGAAACCAAGTTAATCCAAAGTGTCCACTATAAACTCCTATGCATGGTGTGTTACACCATTCCAAGTATATTCTTGTTTTCAGTTATCTTCCAATTAAAAACTATTTTGTTATGAGAAAACTTAGTGATTAAAGCCCTCACAAACTTGATGGCACACTTTATATTCTTTGCCCCTAATAAACTTGAACCATTGTGTCATCTATGTTGTATATGCTTGCACTTATACGTTGGAATTAGCAGAACCGTGCTGTCACGGGGAACGTTTTCAACATTGCACTTATACTTTGTACTCAGTTGATATCATGCTCTTTTGTCTATGGATATCACAGGTGTGAAATAAAGAGGGAACTTGTAAGTCCATGGAGTTTGTATCTTGTGTTAGAGAAACGCATGGGCCGCTAGCCTAAGCCATGCCTAATCATGGTGGAAACTTGCAGCATCACCATAGTGACATCTATGAAGCATTCTTCTTATAAAAAAAGAGACACATTGAGAAAAGAGGAGAGAGAGAAAAAAGCACCATATTCCCATGGTAAATAAAAAGATTGCTGAGATGCTCATTGTCTGCTTGCCTTGTCATTTTGGTTATGCGATAGCTCCTGTACCATATGCAAGGGGTACCCCGTTGGCGGTTCTCAATGATATGCAAATACTTACAATGACAAGAACTTACAGGTGACTGAAGTTGAGTAGCATGAGGTGTGGCCCTCGTATTCAAGGGACTTGAGATTGCCAACTTATACTTCGTCAAGCATATACTCCATCTTTGTTCACTTTAACCTTAATCACTTCAAGATGCTTATGATAGGGGCAATGAGGGCTGAAAGCTAACAAGTACCATAATTTTTGGAAGCTCTTTTTGAAACTTGAAATCCCTGCTTCCTTTACAAAAAGGCCTTTCTTCTACCTTTATTTGAGTCTCCACCTTTGATACGTTGGAAACGTATCTATAATTTTTGATGTTCCATGCTTGTTTAGTATCTACTTTGCTTTACTTGTCTACACTTTGAGGTGCTTTTTACATGTTTTCTGGTACTAACCTATTAACAAGTTGCAACAGTGCCAGATGCCTATCTTCTGCTGTTTTTGGTTTTAGAAAAGTTAGTAAAGAAATATTCTCGAAATTGCACGGGACAAACGACAAAGTCAATTACTTTCCGTGGGGAACAAGAAGTCCAGAGGAGAGCCGGAGGGGCAGGCCAAGGGGCCAGACCCACCTCAGGCACGGGGGCAGGTGGGCTCGTGCCTGGCTAGGGTTTGGTGGCCCTGGCCGCCTCCCGGTCTCTCCCCTTCTCCTATAAGAAGCCCCGATGCAGAAACCCTGAGTACCCGATCAGAAATCCACGAAACCGTCTATAGCCGCCGCCACCATCGTCCCTAGATCGGGGGGATCTAAAGCTCTTCCTGGCACCCTGTCGGAGGGGGGATCATCCCGGAGGCCTTCTCTTCGGTATGATTCATGAGTAGTTCCACATTGGACTATGGGTCCATGTAGTAGCTAGATGGTTGTATCTCCTCCTTTGTGCTTTCATGTATAGTTATTGTGAGCTCTATTCATGATCAAGATCTAATCTATTTGTAATCATGCATGTTGTGTTTGTAGGGATCCGATGGATATTGAGATTATTATGTTGTTTTGATTAATGGTTTTATCTTTATGATTCTATCATGTCTGTGTTGTTTGTGAACTTGCATGCTCTTCGTTTCTAGTGGTTATCTTGGCCAAGTAGTTGCTGGTGACTCCAAGAGGGGGTATTTATGCTCGATAGTGGGTTCATGCCTCTAGTTTCCAAGGGAAGTGACAAAAATATCTTCGATTGTAGATGTGCTATTGCTACTAGGGAGAAAACAACGGTCTCTTGTTCATGGAACATGTGAAATGTTTACCTTACACACTTTGCTTAAAGCAGTTGTCTATTGCTTGCAACTTAATACTGGAGGGGGTTCGGATGATAACCTGAAGATAAATTTCTAGTCATAGATGCAGTTGGATGACGGTCTATGTATATTGTTGTATTGCCTAATCAACTTCATAGGATCTTTCTGGCTAGTAATTGCATTGTTATGTCTTGCTCAGTTCCTGTCAATTGCCTCGCTGTAATTTGTTTACCCTTCATGCCATGTTGTTTATCTAAGGAGAGCACCTCTAGTGAACTATGGACCCCGGTCCAATCTTTACCATTGATACATCTTCCACTATTACCTATTTACTTGCTGCAAACCATTACCTTCCACACCATACGTTTAATCCTTTATTACAGCAAACCGGTGAGCTTGATAACCTCACTGATTCGTTGGGGCAAAGTCTTGAGTTTGTGTTGTGCAGGTCTCCGCGTTGCTAGCAACACATGTGTGACGTTTCCTTCCTCCTTCTGGTTCAATAACCTCGGTCTAAACTGAGGGAAGACTTGCTGCTTGCTGCTTCACACCTTGCTCTCGGGGTTTCGAACGAAGTGCTCCACGTCAGCACCAACATCAAGTTTTTTGGCGCCGTTGACGGGGAGGCTAAGGACGTCTTCACTAGGGGAGTCCTTCACTTCCTTTCTCTTTACTTTGTTTTTAGTTTGCTTCGTTTCTTTTGCTTGGTTTTGTTTGCCTCTTTTCACCCCCCCCCCCAAAAAAATAGTCTAGTTTGGTTTGCTTGCTTTATTCAAAAACACACAAAAAGATTAGTTCCTGCTCTAGCTACTGCTGCTGTTTTTGGCTTGCCCACCTTTGCCAAAATGAACTCTGCTGAGAACACCAAGTTGTGTGACTTCACTAGCACCAACAACAATGATTTCCTAAGCACTCCTATTGCTCCACCTGCTCCTGATGCTACCTTTTATGAAATTAAGCCTCCTTTGTTGAATCTTGTGATGAGAGAGCAATTTTCTAGTGCTGGTTCTGATGATCCTGCTGCCCATCTTAATAGCTTTGTTGAGCTTTGTGAGATGCAAATGTATAAGGATGTAGATGGAGATATTATTAAGCTCGGGCTTTTTTCCTTTCTCCTTGAGGGTAAAAGCTAAAGAATGGTTGCTATCTTTGCCTAAAAATAGTATTGATTCTTGGACTAAGTGCAAAGATGCTTTTATTGGAAATTACTATCCTCCTGCTAAGATTATTGCTATGAGAAGTGACATTATGAAATTTAAACAACTTGATAGTGAACATGCTGCTCCTGCTTGGGAAAGAATGAAATCTTTGGTTAAAAATTGCCCTATTCATGGACTCACTGCTTGGATGATTATTCAGAATTTTTATGCAGGTTTGAACTTCTCCTCAAGAAACCTGCTGGATTCTGCTGCTAGAGGTACCTTCATGGGCCTCACTTTGGGTGTTGCAACAAGGCTCCTTGATAATATGATGGTTAACTACTCTGAATGGCACGTTGAGAGAGCTCCACATGGTAAGAAGGTAAATTCTATTGAGGAAACTTCCTCTTTGAGTGAAAATATTGATGTTATTATGGCTATGCTTGTTAATGGGAAAGCTCCTCTAGATCCTAATAGTGTTCCCTTAGCCTCTTTGGTTGCTCAAGGAGAGCAAGTTGATGTGAACTTCATTAGAAACAATAATGTCAACAACAATGCCTATAGGAATAATTTTGGTAGCAACAACAATTATAGGCCTTATCCTCCTAATAATGGAAATTCCTATGGAAGCTCTTACAATAATGCTAGAAGTGCCCCCTCTGAACTTGAAGAAATTCTCAAGGACTTTATTAGTAGACAAACCACTGTCAATAAGACTATAGAGGAAAAGCTTTTCACTATTGAGAAAAATATATCCTCTTTGTCTGAAGCTCAAACTTCCTTGGTTAATAAAATGGCTGCTAAACCTAAAACTATGGAAAACACCTTTGCTACTGCTCATGCCATACAAGTTACTATTGATGAAAATGTTAGGCTGTTAGCTCAACTTCATGCTAGGTGGGAAAGGGAAGCTGAAATTGATAGAAACAATAGTGTGTGCACTATCACCACTAAACCAAAAGTAGCCCCTATTCCTCCTCCTACTATGCCTACCACTAGTGATGCTAAGTTTGATTTTGATATTGATGGTTGCAATATTTCTAAAGTGATTATGTTCCTACAAAAGCTTGCTAGAAGTCCTGATGCTAGTGATATGCATGTTGCCTTTACCAAACACATTACAGATGCTCTTGTTAAGATTAACGAAGAGAAGCTAAAACACAAGGCTTCTATTCCTAGGAAAGTATAAGATAGTTGGGAACCCATTATTAAAATGCAAGTGAATGACTTTGATCTCAAAACTTCATGTGATCTTGGTTCTAGTGTCTCTATTATGCCTAGGAAGATTTATGAAATGCTTGATTTGCCGCCATTAGAAGATTGTTATTTGGATGTCCCACTCAATGATAATGCTAAGAAGAAACTCTTGGGGAGTATTAATGATGTTCTCATTATGGTTAACAATGCTTATATCCCTGTTGATTTCTATGTTTTGGATGTTGAATACAATGCTTCTTGTCCTATTACTTTTGGAAGACCTTTTCTTAGAACAGTTTGTGCCATCATTGATATGAAAGAAGGCACCATAAAATATCATTTTCCATTCAAGAAAGATATTGAACAATTCCCTATGAGAAGAGAGAAGTTGCTTTTTTCTCCTCCTTTGAAAGCAAGGTTTGATGTTAATGCTTCCTCATTTGAAAATACTTGATTCTTCTTGCTTCTTGTGCCTAACTTAAAGGCGTTAAAGAAAAGTACTTGTTGGGAGATAACCCAAGAGTTTTCTTGAGTCTTGGAAGTTATTACTTCTGTAATAATCTCTCCTTATCCTTTTTGTTTGCTTTTTGTGCCAAGAATGACCTCTAATGAGAGGGAAATAAGATTTGGGGACTTGCTGTCCCAAAACAGATTTTTGTCCTCCACCAAAAACAATCGCGAGGAGGCTCTGTAACTCGGATTGAGCTAAAAATTTATGAATAAATCCCCCAGTATGTTAGATAACTTTAGTTAGTTCAACACTTTTTGATTTGATCAACAGAAGATGTTCAAAAAAAATCGTTTCTACCTGTTGGTCTGTTTTGACAGATTTCTGCCATTATTTGCATTTGCTTCTTATTGATTCCTTTTTGAACTCTCTTCAGGTAAATTGAGTTTCTTTGAAGGAGTTAGTACAGTAGCTTGTGTTTTTAGTGAAAAGCCTTGTTGTTCCAAAGCTTTGCCAGTGGTCTAATATCTTTTGAATACACTAATGTTGCTAATGAAGATTGTGTGAAGTTTTGTATGAAGGAAAAAAATTAGGTGTAGAGAGAGAATGATGCAATGAGATGAAGAATGGACAAAAGCTCAAGCTTGGGGATGCTACCATGGTTTTACCCCAAGAAATATCCAAGAGGTACAAGCATCAAAGCTTGGGGATGCCCAAGGCATCCCCTTCTTCATCAATAAAAAGCTCAGGTCTGTCTAGACACTTCGTTTTTATTGTTTCATGCACAGTTGTGTTGTTCTTAGAGCGTCTTAATTTTTTTTGCTTTGCTTAGTTTTTTTATTTTGCTTTAGTAGTTTGGACCCCCGTTCTCGCTGTGTTGTTTTGCAAATAAGTTTGCTTGGTGTTTGGAAAGGAGTAGTAAGTTCTTGCTTGAAGTGCAAGAGGAGATTGCATTGACTATGACTTAGACTTTAGCATGACATGCTAGGTGTTGTTTTAGCATTATGCTTAGTGATTATTGTTGTAGCATGTCTTGTTCCAAACAATTGGGATTGCTTAGTGTGCCTTGAATAAATTATGCGTTGTTTTAGCATGCAAAAGCATAGTATTGTGGTATTCTCCTTTGATGTTTTGCTTGGTATGACTTGACACATGCTCACACCATGTTATGACTATGATAAGTCACCATTAGCCTCTATGATCATCTAGTACTTGACTTGTAGTACCACTCTTTGCTTTGATTAGTTTGCTTTGTTGCACTGCATAATTTTGGCCATTATTGCTCTCTTATTTGGTTGCTCCCGGTCTTTTGCTAGCCTCCACTTGTATGAGTAAGATCTACTCATACTTCCAACTCCCAAGAAACCAAGTTATTCCAAAGTGTCCACTACAAACTCCTATGCATGGTGTGTTACACCATTCCAAGTATATTCTTGTTTTCAACTATCTTCCAATTAAAAACTATTTTGTTATGTGAAAACTTAGTGATTAAAGCCCTCACAAACTTGATGGCACACTTTATTCTTTGCCCCTAATAAACTTGAACCATTGTGACAACTTTGTTGTATATGCTTGCACTTATAATTTGGAATTAGCAGAACCGTGCTGTCACGGGGAACGTTTTCAACATTGCACTTGTACCTTGTTGTACTCAGTTGATATCATGTTCTTTTGTCTATGGATGTCACCGGTGTGAAATAAAGAGGGAACTTGTAAGTCCATGGAGTTTGTATCCTGTGTTAGATAAATGCCTGGGCCGCTAGCCTAAGCCATGCCTAATCATGGTGGAAACTTGCAGCATCACCATAATGAGCTATCTATGAAGCATGCTCAATAAAAAGCTATGCATATGGTAAATAAAAAGATTGTTGAGATGCTCATTGTCTGCTTGCCTTGTCATTTTGGTTATGGGAAAGTTCTTGTACCATGTGCAAGGGGTACCTCGTTGGCGGTTCTCAATGATATGCAAATACTTACAGCGACAAGAACTTACCTGGACCCAAGTTGAGTATGCATGAGGTGTGGCCCTCGTATTCAAGGGGCATGAGATTGCCAACTTATACTTCGTCAAGCATATACTCCAGCTTTTCCACTTTAACCTTAACCACTTCAAGATGCTTATGATAGGGGCAATGAGGGCTGAAAGCTAACTAGTACCATAATTTTTGGAAGCTCTTTTTGAAACTTGTAATCCCTGCTTCCTTTACAAAAAAGGCCTTTCTTCCACCATTATTGAGTCTCCACCTTCTACCTTTAGGCACCATTAAGAGAGCATAGTTGTCATTCTGTGTGCAGTGTTCCAAAGCTTATTAATTGATGCATATTGTGTTATTACTTGTTCTTGTGCTACTTGTTTCTAGTCACCCTTGTGAACTTTGCAGGTGTCCTATGCATTATATTGCTACTCTATGAGGGACAAGCTGATTGCCACTATGCTATGTTTTCTGCATGTGAAACAAACAAACATTTTTCAATGCATGTTATTCATGATCTTTGTTTGTAGCTTGCCATGTTACATGCATAGTTACTATGTCCTATTGTTAGAACTCCATCTTTCATGCACATGTTTAGAGTTCTTTGATCCCATCTTTCAATGCTTGCAAATGGTTGGATCTTTATTGTGAGGGTGCATGCCACCTCAAAAATTATTCTGTTTATCACTTACCTACTCGAGGACGAGCAGGAGTTAAGCTTGGGGATGTTGATACGTTGGAAATGTATCTATAATTTTTAATGTTCCATGCTTGTTTAGTATCTACTTTGCTTTACTTGTCTACACTTTGAGGTGCTTTTTACATGTTTTTGGTACTAACCTATTAATAAGTTGCAACAGTGCCAGATGCCTGTTTTCTGCTGTTTTTGGTTTCAGAAAAGTTAGTAAAGAAATATTCTCGGAATTGGACTGGACAAACGCCAAAGTCAATTACTTTCTGTGGGGAACAAGAAGTCTAGAGGAGAGCTAGAGGGGCCGGCCAGGGGGGCCAGACCCACCCCAGGCACGGGGGCAGGTGGGCCCGTGCCTGGCTAGGGTTTGGTGGCCCTGGCCGCCTCCCGGTCTCACCCCTTCTCCTATAAGAAGCCCTGATGCAGAAACCCTGAGTACCCGATCAGAAATCCACGAAACCGTCTATAGCCGTCGCCACCATCGTCCCTAGATCGGCGGGGATCTGAAGCTCTTCCCGGCACCCTGCAAGAGGGGAGATCATCCCGGAGGCCTTCTCCCTGGTATGATTCGTGAGTAGTTCCACCTTGGACTATGGGTCCATGTAGTAGCTAGATGGTTGTATCTCCTCCTTTGTGCTTTCATATATAGATCTTGTGAGCTCCGTTCATGATCAAGATCTAATCTATTTGTAATCATGCATGTTATGTTTGCGGGGATCCGATGGATATTGAGATTATTATGTTGGTTTGATTAATGGTTTTATCTTTATGATTCTATCATGTCTATGTTGTTTGTGATCTTGCATGCTCTCCGTTGCTAGTGGTTATCTTGGCCAAGTAGTTGCTAGTGACTCCAAGAGGGGGTATTTATGCTCGATAGTGGGTTCATGCCTCTAGTTTCCAAGGGAAGTGACAGAAATATCTTTGGTTGTAGATGTGCTGTTGCTACTAGGGAGAAAACAACAGTCTTTTGTTCATGGAACATGTGGACTTTTTTACCTTACACACTTTGCTTAAAGCAGTTGTCTGTTTCTTGCAACTTAATACTGGAGGGGGTTCAGATGATAACCTGAAGGTGGACTTATAGTCATAGATGTAGTTGGATGACGGTCTATGTATATTGTTGTATTGCCCAATCAACTTCATAGGATATTTCTGGCTAGTAATTGCATTGTTATGCCTTGCTCAGTTCCTGTCAATTGCCTCGCTGTAATTTGTTTACCCTTCATGCCATGTTGTTTATCTAAGGAGAACACCTCTAGTGAACTATGGACCCCGGTCCAATCTTTACCATTGATACATCTTCCACTATTACCTATTTACTTGCTGCAAACCATTACCTTCCACACCATACGTTTAATCCTTTGTTACAACAAACTGGTGAGCTTGACAACCTCACTGATTCATTGGGGCAAAGTCTTGATTTTGTGTTGTGCAAGTTTCCGCGTTGCTTGCAACACCTGTGTGACGTTTCCTTCCTCCTTCTGGTTCGATAACCTCAGTCTCAACTGAGGGAAGACTTGCTTCTTGCTGCTTCACACCTTGCTCTTGGGGTTTCCAACGAAGTGCTCCACGTCAGCACCATCATCAACCTTCTACCTTTAGGCACCATTAAGAGAGCATAGTTGTCATTCTGTGTGCAGTGTTCCAAAGCTTATTGATTGATGCATATTGTGATATTACTTGTTCTTGTGTTATTTGTTTCTAGTCACCCTTGTAAACTTTGAAGGTGTCCTATGCATCTATTTGCTACTCTATGAGGGACAAGCTGGTTGCCACTATGCTACGTTTTTTGTATGTGAAACAAACAAACATTTTTCAATGCATGTTATTCATGATCTTTGTTTGTAGCTTGTCATGTTGCATGCATAGTTACTATGTCCTATTGTTAGAACTCCATCTTTCATGCACATGTTTAGAGTTCTTTGATCCCAGCTTTCAATGCTTGCAAATGGTTGGATCTTTATTGTGAGGGTGTATGTCACCTCAAAAATTATTATTTTATCACTTACCTACTCGAGGACGAGCAGGAGTTAAGCCTGGGGATGTTCATACGTTGGAAATGCATCTATAATTTTTGATGCTCCATGCTTGTTTAGTATCTACTTTGCTTTGCTTGTCTACACTTTGAGGTGCTTTTTACATGTTTTCTGGTACTAACCTATTAACAAGTTGCCATAGTGCCAGTTGCCTTTTTTCTGCTGTTTTTGGTTTCAGAAAAGTTATTAAAGAAATATTCTCGAAATTGGACGGGACAAACGTCAAAGTCAATTACTTTCCATGGGGAACAAAAAGTTCAGAGGGGAGACGGAGAAGCGTGCCAGGGAGGCCAAACCCCCCTAGGCGCGGGTGGGCCCTGCCCCGCGCCTGGGTAGGGTTTGACCCCCCCTGGTCGCCTCCTTGGCCTCCCCCTTTCCTATAAGAAGCCCCCGATGTAGAAACCCTAAGCAACCGATCAAATCTCCACGAAACCGTCTATAGCCACCGCCACCTTCATCCCTAGATCGGGGGATCTGAAGTTCTTCCTGGCACCCTGCCGGAGGGGAGATCATCCCGGAGGCCTTCTCTCTGGTATGATGCGTGAGTAGTTCCACCTTAGACTATGTGTCCATGTAGTAGCTAGATGGTTGTATCTCCTCCTTTGTGATTTCATGTATAGATCTTGTGAGCTCCGTTCATGATCAAGGTCTAATCTATTTGTAATCATGCATGTTGTGTTTGCGGGGATCCAATGGATATTGAGATTATTATGTTGGTTTGATTAATGGTTTTGTCTTTATGTTTCTATCATGTCTGTGTTGTTTGTGATCTTGCATGCTCTCCGTTGTTAGTAGCTATCTTGGCCAAGTAGTTTCTAGTGACTCCAAGAGGGAGTATTTATGCTCGATAGTGGGTTCATGCCTCTAGTTTCCAAGGGAAGTGACAATAATCTCTTCGGTTGTAGATGTGCTGTTGCTACTAGGGAGAAAACAACGGTCTCTTGTTCATGGAACATGTGGACTGTTTACCTTACACACTTTGCTTAAAGCAGTTGTCTGTTGCTTGCAACTTAATACTGGAGGGGGTTCAGATGATAACCTGAAGGTGGACTTCTAGTCATAGATGCAGTTGGATGGTGGTCTATGTATATTGTTGTATTGCCCAATCGAATCTTATAGGATCTTTCTGACTAGTAATTGCATTGTTATGCCTTGCTCAGTTCCTGTCAATTGCCCTGCTGTAATTTGTTTACCCTTCATGCCATGTTGTTTATCTAAAGAGATCACCTCTAGTGAACTATGGACCTCGGTCCAATCTTTACCATCGATACATCTTCCATTGTTACTTGTTTAATTGCTGCAAACCATTACCTTCCACACCATATGTTTAATCCTTTGTTACAACAAATCGGTGAGCTTTACAACCTCAATGATTCATTGGGGCAAAGTCTTGAGTTTGTGTTGTACAGGTCTTCGTATTGCTTACAACGCCTGTGTGATGTTTACTTCCTCCTTCTGGTTCGATAACCTCGGTCTCTACTTAGGGAAGACTTGCTGTTGTGCTCATCACACCTTGCTCTTGGGGTTTCCAACGAAGTGCTCCACGTCAGCACCATCACTCTACAACAACCTTCTCAATCGTCCATGATCGCGAACATGGATATTCGAATATATTTACACTCTGCAAAGGTTGTACACTTTACCCAAACCAAACGGGTACCCTTTCCCGATCTACATCGAACGTGGGTCAAGTAACCGATCAAGACTCTTCGGATGCCCCTCTAGTATAAGCGCCTCCCTATGAGATGTTCATAGTAAATGCATGGAGGCCCGCAGACCCTTCGTTCCTTCTCCTCGGTGATGAAGTACATTACAGGGACCCTGAGAAGGCCCACCCTCTAGGGATCAAATCCCCTATAGTAGTTGTGAGACTACTTATACTAGAGCAAACAAACATCAAGTCCTACCCTGTCCCATACCAGGGTAAATATGGTTGCACGGGTTAATTGTTCTAGCAAACTACAAATAAACGGGTGTGTTTTCGTAAACATTTTTCCTCCATCATATTTTGTAAACCGAAAAGCCCTTTTTCTTTCTCAAACTTCTCTTGAAAGTTCAAACCTCACCAAGGTTTTACCATAAAACATTTTATAAAACTTTTCCAGGGTCTTCCCATCCTACAACTTTGTTTCGGCTAAAATGGGGTCTCTAAAGGGGTATGGTGTTCTACACCATCTATCATACTAGGGACAAGGGGGTTGTACTTAGTAGTACAAATCTGTAATGGGTTGGAGGAGCCAAGCCACTACTAGATATAGATCATAGTATACAAAACAATGAAGTTTTCATAAAAAGTAGGTAAAACATGCATAAGTAAAACAGTAGGACAAGGCTTATGAGCAAGAAGGTGGCTTGCCTATGATTAGCAATATGGAAATATATCCCTGGGCTTATTCTTAGAAAACCATAATAATATGATCCCTTCTTCTCGTCGTCAAGACAATCGCAACTATCATCATCACGAGGCATACATACAGGCAAGCAAAATACCACAATCAACAAAAGGCAAGCAAGCACCAGTACAATACAGCAACAAACGGGCAAGGCATCAACATACTTCTGTAGGTTTTGGTAACTTTAGTTTATAGCAACTGGAATTACTTTATTTGCATTTGTGGAGCTTTGTCACATCCCAAAATTTTCCAAATTTTGTAATGTGAAAAATAAATAATTGTTGAAATTTAAGGTGAAAATAAACTTTTGGAAACTTAAATCCCATCTTGAACAAACTTTGGTTAATATTTAAATCCAACTAAATTCAAACCAAAGTGGAAAGCATTCTTCATAAATGCATCTGGAAATTTAAACACTTGGAAATTAAACCAAAACCCTAAACCCTAATGGAATAAATCATTTCCAAGATCTCTCTAAGACATTGGATTTAACCCATATAAAAATTTGTCAACAAACATTTACAAATGATCAAGAATGAAAAATTAGAAATTTTATTAAAACCATAGGGATTGGTTTCACTTAATTTGGAGCCATAGATAAAATCTTATGGATTTAATAAGATAAGGGAATTGAATTTCCAAAGCTAATAAAGCACCTATCTAAAAATCCATACCAAATGGTGAGAAATAATCCTAAAGAGATTTAAAAGTATAAACAAATATTAAATAAGGTTTTACCAATTGGAATCACCAAGTTTGGATCTATAAATAAAAAGATATGGATTTTATAAGATAATGAAAGAAATATTAAATGAGGAATATTTAAAGGCCAAATTAAATCTTGGCCTAATCCCTAAACAAATGGAATGAATATAATCTAAATCCAAATAAAATAAAGGATAAAGAATTTTCCAAATAAAATAAAATGGCATTAACCAAATTCTATTTGAATAAAGATAAATCTCTAATAAGAATGATTAATTAATCATGGGAGAATAATATTTGGAATTTACCCAAGAGGAATAAAAGTTGTTTAATTGACTTAAATGAAATAAAAGAATCATATAAATAAAGTTATATGGAAATAAAACCATATTTAATTTCATTGGAATAAAGATAAATACCCAATTCAAATGATTTATAAATCATATTAAAAATATCCCAAAATAATTCAAAGTGAATTATTTGACACCCTAATAAATGAATAAAACTTACTGAAAAGGTTTTGTGGAAAAATGAAATTTAAATAAGGATTAAAAAATATATTTGATCTTATTTGAATTTAAAGCAAGGGCTTGTTTAAAAAAAATTAAAAGACCCTATAAAGAATAAAAGAATTATTCTAAATTTGACTTCAGAATGTGTTAATAAACAGTGCTTGATTATTCACAAAGTTTGGCAAAAGTTTGATTTCAAATGAATGTTTGAATTGATTAAACAAAATCAAAACAGATAAATTAGAAAAGAAAAAGAAAAGCAATTTGTACAAAAAAATGAGCTAAGCTAGCCCAACCCAGCTAGCCCACTAAGCCTAGCAGCCGACCTCTCTTCTCTCCCCGAAGCATTTTCTGTCACTCACAGACGAACCCGCAAACCCACTAACGAGCAGGCCCCACTCTCCCTCTCTCTCTCTCTCTCTCTCTCTCTCTCTCTCTCTCTCTCTCTCTCTCTCTCTCTCTCTCTCTCTCTCTCTCTCTCTCTCTCTCTCTCTCTCTCTCTCTCGCTGACACTGAGCCCCACCTGCCAGGTTCCTCTTCCTCACTCGCGGCGACCACGCCCCTCCTCGCCGGCCATTTTTGCTGGTTTTAACTCGCATCGATACGCGTCAATGCCTCGCTTAAATCTCGCTGCGACCACGCTCGATTAAACGCCTGCCTCTCCTCCCTATTTCCCCTCACTCGCCCCTCCCTCTCTGCCTCCAGGCCGTTCCAATTGGAGCTGAGACCACCTCTGTCTCCAACGTCGTTTCCGGCCGATTCCGGCGAACCTAGCCACCGCCTTGCCTCCCAGACTTCGCGAGCGTGATCCCCAGCCTCTGGCGCATCTCCCGGTATTCCTATCTCGCTCGCGCGTGCCCCCTATCATCGGCAACTACCTTGACTGAACGCACCACCGTCTGCCATTTACTCTGACGACCCTTCCTGGTATCTACTGACTTCCCCTCTACCTCTCTTTCACACGCACATACTCCCCACTCTCCAGTGCATCTAACGACATAGTTTACTTGCTCTCTTGTGCTCTGTAGCGTCGCCCTCGACAACGACTGACCGCAACCGACGCCGTCTTGAACTCTGGCGAGCGATTAACAGCAACCCCGTGCGCCCCTCGAGTAGCCGACCCCACCTCGAGCTTCAGCAAGTCTCTTCGAGCCTGGTAAACCTCGTCAACCTCTCCCTTGCTTCCTACTTCGCCGGCGACACCACTGACAGAGCGCGCGCCGCCACTCGCCGCCGCTGGTTCTTGGTCAAAGCGTTGAGGACCGTAGGATCTTGATCTGACGAATGAGATTAGATTTAACCCAAAGGGGTATGTATCCACCAGAGCCGTGCGATCCCACTTAAATTCAACGGCTGTCCTCTGTCGATCCAACCGAAACGGTATAGACCAGTAGAATCAAGACACGTGGCCAGAGACTGATCTGAATTAGAAAATTTGATCTATTAGATGCTAGATTTTGTAAAATTCATAACTTTCAAACCACATGTCCAAATTTTGCAAATTTTATATAAATGGAATCAGCAAGACATGTACTGTCCAACCATGCCCTTTGTTTAGTAAATTGATTCTGTTAAGTTGATTGTTTTTGCAGAAACTTGTGTAGTCATATTTTGGATATAAAATTTGTTCTAAAATTATTTTTGTGATAAAACCTTTGGCAAATGGATTTTTTTGAACCTACTAACCATAGAAAGCAACTTTTGGATTCAAAAACATATTTTGTGAAGAAAAAGATAAAATCTTTGATTTAATACATTTCTAGTCAAATAAAGATATTGTTTATATGATAAAATACTTTTTGGAGAAAAATCTTTGGGAAATGTTTTGAACTCTCTGACCCTAAACACAAGGTTTTATGATTTAAAAATATAATTTGATGAACCCTATAGATTTTTACTTTGCTAAAAAGCATTTTCAACCACATAAAATATTGATTTGGTTTAAAAATGGTTTATAAGTAAAATCTTTTGCAAATGGTTTTGCCACTTTATAAAATGACCAATAAGTGTTTTATAATGTTTATAACCTATTAGAAACCACTTTTGTAAATAAAACAATCTTTAGCATGCTTGCATGCATTGTTTTGTTTCTATTATTTTATGTGATGTTGCTTGAATGGTAGATTGAAATATTGGTTGTTTGATTGAATTGTAGTGATTTGAAGAGTGTGAGTATTGCAAGATCAAGGAGTGAAATTATATTCTCTACCAAAAAGGCAAGTGATGCTTCATACTTTTGTCCCATTATTTTCACTATGCATTAGTGATATTTCTAAGTAGGACTTGCATGGAATTTTTGCTAAGTATAAACTGTGCCATGGGAAATCCTAGTAGATGAAACCTTAGTAGAAATTTCCTAAGTTAATATTCCTACTACTATCATGCTTAGCTTAGCTAGTAGAAAACAAGGGTGGATTATATTCATGCTATGGAATATTTCTAAGTCAAGGACTTATGTTTTGTTTAATAAAACAACTAAGTGAATGAATCACCTGGGTGGAATGGAAGGAATGGTTTGTTTTGAGTGGTTACACAAGGCCCATTTCTATGGTTTACCTTGTGTATCTCACTTGTGGATGGCCACCCAGGAACAAAGAGATTTGAGATGCCAAATGTTGAGAAGCTTCAAGTGCAGCCACTTGGCATTATGGGCTCTGCCTAGATCATATAGGTTGCAATAACTTAGCCAAATGGACAGTTGGTGGTAGGGGATGATAGGTTGGAACACGTCCATTCTGGTCTAAGGGAAGGCTTCTGAAAGATCTTGTCTTGGTGAGACCAAGTCTTGTGGGGAAAGTGCACCACCTCTGCAGAGTGTAAAATCTAAGTACTTAGCCATGTCCCTGGTAAAGGACAATTTGAGCATCAAGACATGGAAGCTATCAAGAATCTCCTCATCCCGATTTCTAAGTTAAAATCTTGTGGTTGAACAAGGGTTAAAGGATCACCAATTTCTATTGGGAGATGCCTTGGGTGATTTTTGACAAACAAAAAAACTTAGTGTTTTCAAATGATAAGGAAAATCTATTTTGAGCAAAGCAAGCCTAAACTCCACTTAGCCAAATGCATATAGATGATAGACTCCACTATACTACCATAGTATCACTTGCCATACAATTCAAATATATTGACCCTTGTGTCTGTAACTTATTATGTTGCAGGTTTGTTTGATGTTAGTGAAGTTTATTGATTAGGATTACAAGTCTACAACCAACATGACTGCCTGTGGCACTTTGAATATGAAGGACCCCATGCTATTGTTATATTCTGCTGCATTGTAATGTGATAGCCAAATGAGCTATGTAAGATGTATTAAATTATTTTATTCCTGGTTATAAAGTTGTATTATGACCTTTGTTTCTTGATATTACATCTTAACTATGGATGCTAGCTATTGATCCAGGGACTAGCATTGTAAACACAGGGATCTCTACCTTATTAAAGGTTGAGACCTCTACAAGCTTCCTTTATGATTTAAGTGGCATATATCACTTAATTTAGGGGTTTAAGGCCAAGGATTGTTTCTGTATGATATCATCAATAAGATAATGACAAAATAAACCAACAAAAAGTGATTTCACTATTTTATCATTTTTCTTTTATTTGATATGAGTTTTCTAGTGATAAAAGCTCTAGTTTTGGAAATAATTCACCAGAAAGGATCTGTGGTTCCAAAAATTATTTCCTCTTAGGGTTAGATAGGTTTTGATCTACTGGTTCAGTGAGAGTTGGAATTACTTCAAAATATTTACCAGAATGCCCTTGGGAAAATCCCAAAGTTAGTTTTGTAAGGTATTTGTATTTTTCACTAGATTTAAACTACAGAGGCTTTTGATATTATTACAAAGAAACATGATAGATATTTTGAATACCTTTTTGCAGAAATGGGAATTAGATGGCCGGGGAGTCGAAGGTAGTGAGCACCGAGGTTGCCGTGGCGTCCCCGAAGATACCGGCCAACTCCGGTGATGAAGCATCAAGCTCCTCGAAGCCGAGGACTCGTGTGGCTATCATTCGGACGACATAGGCTACACCTTTGGTATATTAGGGTGTCCACGTGAGCCTTTGAGCTATCTTTATTCTTTTGACTTTCATTTTTTTTGTTGTAGCCCGTCACGTGTGACCTACAATGCATTAGGCAACAATACATGTCCTTAGAGGAAAACTTCCAGCATCTTCAAGGTTTGCACATTGCTGTTTATTTTTCTTCTGATGCATATGATGTGTTTTGCCTTCTCATTTTATTTCCTTTCCTCTTTCTAGATGAAAATAACAAAGCTCTCTGCAAACTGGATGCACTTGAAAAGAAGAAAAGTCAGGAGGAGACCAAGGCGAAGGATGTTGTGGAATCCCTCGAGCGCTTCAAGCAGGAGGCCCAGGAACGCGAGAAGCAACTTGCAGCTGATCCTGCTTCTCAGGAGAAGGCAATGACGGAGAAGCTTATGGCTGCTGCGAAGGCATTGTCTGGTGAATCACCATTACCTTCTTCTCGTGAGTTTTTGGTTTGTTCCTTTTGTTTGATCCAAACATTTTTTGGTTGCACCTGTAGATGTTACTGGCGTTGCATTTAACCGCAATGTCCTGGATCACGGGGACCCCTTCGCGGACGCGTTTGCCGCGGTCAAAGACCATTGCAGCTCCACCAATGAGGCACTGGGCAAGGCCAAGGAGGTCCTCAGCCGCTTCTACCGAGAGATCTTTCCAAAGGGCGTGGCCCTCGACGATGTCGACTCCTTGGCGAAGGCGTTGGCGGGGGATGCGTCTGCTGAGTATAAGAAGACTCAGAAGGGCATGGGTGCTACCCTTGGTCTGGCAATGGCGATGGCGTCTGGTGCGCAACTGAACCTGGGCCAGGTCACCTCCAAGATGCTAGTGGCGGTGGATGGCACCGAGGTATCCTTTGCCTCCTTCACCTCATGCTGCAAGCATTACGACCCTCGCCTTATTGATCTTCTAGCGACCTATGCGTTAGAGCGGCAGTGGGTGGTCAAAGCGTGAGCCTCGGAGTCCGAAGCTGCTTCAGATGCGGCCGCTCCCTAGGGTCCTTCTCCCTCATAGTTATGCTTGTAGATTTTTTGTTGCTTTTGTTGTGGTACTTGTAATATCTTGTACTAGATGACTCTTGCGGTTACCACATAGTGGTTCTTTTGATGTGAATATATGCTTCTTGTTCCACTATTGTCAGTTTGTCTTGTCCTTATATATTGTCACTTGTGCGCCTCTTAGGGCTCTTCGAATGCTGGCCCAATGAATCCGTCACCTGCCAGGGTTGTTGCCCATCCATATATAATTGAAGAGTCACAATTACCTTTGCTGCATGAACACATAAGAAGCTTGGAAAGGGATGTTATTGTCGTCCGAGGTCACGCCAACATCTGGAAGTAAAAAACAGAGCGGGATATTGCCAGGAAAGAGTATTTGATCAAGGAATTTCGGCAGATCGGTGCACAGATCTAGTGTAAGTGTCCCTCGAGCACCTCCCATTACTTTTGTGGCTACTTTTTTATGTGTTTCCTGAGCTGCTGCTCTTTGCAGTTGTCAATATTGTTCTGCAAGAAGAGAAAGACCGCGTTGCTATCTGGCTCAACTGCCTTACCCAACAAGAGTTGGAGGCTGGAGGGTTCTTCTGGATGGACCGAGGTCGAGCAACTGTGGTTACAACGGTGTAGGATCACGTCCATCAAGTGCTACAGGTGTTGAAACGTGCGAGGTCATCCTTTGTGTCGATATGGGATGCTATGTTCCCTTTGGATGCAGTCCCATCTAGTTTCCTGGGGCTGCTGGGGAAGTTTCGGAGTGCAGACACCGTGAGGGCACTTGTGCACCAGCAGCTCGTTGTAGGTACCAAGGCAGCGTTGGCCCTCGTTCGGCTGCATCGCCCTGACATGGACTTGGCAGACATAGCTGCGGGGCCACCCGCTCCACCGGATGGTATGGCATGGGACATGCATTCTCATTATAGGGCGGTGTATCGCCATGCCGAGGATATCGTGCGGCTTTTCGACGAGCGTACCAACGTTCTTCTTTGGCGTGGATGGCCGTTCTTTCCTGCAAAATTTGTAAACGACACTATAAAATTTGTATATTTGCTGCTAGGCTGTTGCTGCCCTTGTAAATTTTTTAAGATGTGTTTGACATGTAATTCTTTGTTGTTGTAAAGTTTGCATGTCCTTTTCGTTATCCTAACATGGTAAACTACTCAGGTTAATGCATTGAGATTTAGTAGTCGACAAAGTCATTGGGTGAGGAGCAACCCCCGATCATATTACATAAATGCAAATAATGTGAATAAGGAGAATTGTATTGGCTAAGGAACTTAGCTTTTATTCATCGCTCAGTAGGGGATACAAGGTTTGGTAGAATAGCCTGGCTAAATAGCCTTATTGTAAGTAAAAACAGCTAGGGGTAGAAGCGTCGTAGTTGTGCGACATTCCAAGGATTTGAGTATGCTACTCCGGACGCGAAATCCTTGAGGAGATATGCACCACCTGGGATGACTTAGGTGACCACGTAGGGGCCTTCCCATGGTGATTTGAGCTTCAGGTGCCCCTTTTGCTTGATCCATAGGACGAGGTCTCCTTCAACAAAGGATCGTGGGCGCAGCCGTCGGCTGTGGTAGTTGCAGAGGATTTGTTGATACAGTGCCGAACAGGAAGCGGCGATGTCACGCGCTTCGTCCAACAGGTCGACGGCATCTTCGAGTGTGGCCATTGATTCAGCCTCGCTGTAGGTGATGACCCTTGGGGCCTTGTAGTGTACCTCTGCAGGTAGCACTGCTTCTTCTCCATGCACCATGAAGAAAGGCATGTAGCCTTGCGACGCTGTTTGGCATTGTGAGCAGGCTCCAGAGGATGGAGGGTAGTTCGTCTTCCTAGGCTCCCGCCAGTCGTTTGAGAGGGCGTAGGAGTTGATTCTTGATCCCATTGCAGACAAGGTCGTTGTCCTTTTTGACCTGACCGTTGGTCTGCGGGTGCGCCACTGAGGCGTATGTGACGCTGATGCCGAGCCCTTTGCAGAAGTCTCGGAACTCCTTCGAGGTGAAGTTCGTGCCATTGTCGGTGATGATGCTATAGGGCACCCCGAACCTGTAGACAATAGATTGGAAAAACTTGACGGCAGAAGCACCAATTTGGTTGGTGACAGGCATTGCTTCAACCCATTTGGTGAACTTGTCGACTGCCACCAATAGGAAAACGTAGCCTCCTGGTGAGGAATTCTATAGCTTTCCGACCATGTCGAGTCCCCCTTTGGCCAAAGGGCCATGCCAATGGTATGGGCCGTAGCTCTGAGCCTGGTGCATGTGGTTTGTCGGTGAACCGCTGGCAGGTGTTTCACCTTTCGATGATGTCCTTGGCATCACGCATCGCGGTTGGCCAGTAGAAGCCAGCTCGTAGAGCCTTGGCGACTAGGGCACGACTGCCAGCATGGTGGACGCAGGTGCCTTCATGGATGTCGAGGAGGATGGCCTTCCCATCGTTGTTGGTGATGCATTGTTGGAGAACTCCGGTGATGCTTTGCTTGTATAGTTCGCTGTTGATGATGGTGAAGGCTTTGGAGCGACGTGTGATCTACCTAGCGTCAGTCAGGTCGTCCGGTGGCTGCTTTCTCACCAGATACTTGAAGAATGTCTGATTCCATGTTTGTTCGATTGCCAGGACTTGCATGAGGCTCACCAGTTCAACGTGTGTATCCAGTTCTTCAGGTGCTTCTGTTTTCTCGGGTGGCGCAGCGCCCAAGTGTCCTAGGTTGTCGGTTGTGCCCTTAGGAGTTTTGCGCTTGATGGATAATTCGCAGATTTGTTCGAGGAACACGCCTGGTGGCACTAGGGCGCAGGTGGAGCCAATGTTGGCGAGCTTGTCAGCTTCCTCATTGTTTTCCCGGCCAACATGCCAGAGTTCGTAGCCGCCAAAGTCCCCTTCGAGTGAGTTGTAGAGCTTACGGTAGGTGACCATGTTGTCTTTGACGGCGTCGCACTGGTTCATCGTCGGTTGGATGACGAGTTTGGAGTCACCGTAGATGACTAATATGATGGCGCCACAGACTTTAGCTATCCTCATGTTGTGGATTAGTGCCTCGTATTCGGCCTTGTTGTTGGATGCGCAGAATCTCATTCACAGAACATATCTCATATTGTCCCCTTGTGGGGACGTTAAGATTACTCTGGCTCCATCTTCGTCGTCATGGTTGGATCTGTCGAAATGCATCATCCACAACTGAGACATGTCCGGAGTGTCTGGCAGCTGCAGCTCCATCCAGTGTACAAGGAAGTTGGGGAGCACCTGCAATTTGATGGAAGTGCGCCTCTAGTAAATGATATCCCATGGGGACAGCTCGATGCCCCACAAGGCTACTCGCCCCGTGGCCTCGGGGTTGTTGAGGATATGTGACAGTGGCGTGTCGTTGACGACCATGATCTGATGCTCTTGGAGGTAGTGACGTAGTCGACGCGCAGTTATAAATACGCCGTAGGTGAGTTTTTGGTACTGAGGATACCTTTGTTTTGTAGGCATCAGTAATTCACTGAGGTAATATACTGGGTGTTGTACCCCCTGGGTTTTTCCCTCTTCGGGTCATTCGACCACAAGTGCCATGCTGACCACTTGATGCGTTGTTAACAATGTAGAGCATCATTGGCTCTCGCTCCGTTGGCGTCACCAGTACGGGAGATGTAGAGAGGAGGCGCTTGAGGTCTTCGAATGCCTCATCAGCTTCAGCCGTCCACTCAAATTTGTCGGTCTTGCAAAGCAATTGGTAGAAGAGGAGAGCCTTTTCAAACATGCGGCTGATGAACCTGCTGAGCATTGCGATTCGCCCAGCTAGCTGTTGGACTCCTTTGACATTCTTCGGCTTCTCCATGGCTAGTATAGCCTTGATTTTCTTTGGATTGATCTTGATGCCTCGCTCAGAGATGAAATATCCGAGTAATTTTCCAGATGGGACGTCGAAGGTGCATTTTTTGGGATTCAGTTTGATCTTGAACCTGTCGAGGTTGTCGAACGTCTCGCGGAGATCGTCGATCAGTGAGATGCTCTCCTTGGTCTTTACCACTATGTCATCGACATAGACTTGTATGCTTCGACCAATTTGATTCTTCAAGCAGGCATGCATGCACCTTTGATAGGTTGCTGATACGTCGGAAACGTATCTATAATTTTTGATGTTCCATGCTTGTTTAGTATCTACTTTGCTTTGCTTTGTCTACACTTTGAGGTGTTTTTATATGTTTTCTGGTACTTGATGTCTACGCACTTCTATTCTTGTAGACAGTTGTTGGGCCTTCAAGTGCAGAGGTTTGTGGAACAGCAGCAAGTTTCCCTTAAGTGGATCACCCAAGGTTTATCGAACTCAGGGAAGAAGTGGTCAAAGGTGTTCCCTCTCAAGCAACCCTGCAATCAAGATATAAGAAGTCTCTTGTGTCCCCAACACACCCAATATAGGCGCACTAGTTCGGCGAAGAGATAGTGAAATACAAGTGGTAATGGTGCCAAAAAATAGCTTCTGACTTATTGTTGACGTGGGGTAATGGTTCCATAAAAGAGCCGATGGCGTGGAGGAAAGGTAAAAGCCCAAAACCTCCCACAAAAACGGAAAAAAGATGGAAACAAGCAAACATGCAACAGATCTAGTAGCAAACAGTGTTTCAATGCTTAGAAACAAGGCCTAGGGATCATAGTTTCACTAGTGAACAATCTCTCATATAAATATCCTCTCTTCATGATACTACTCTTAACTACTCTCCGGTTGGACACTCTAATCATTGGTAGGGCTATAACAGCACTCCTCAAAGTCTGCCTTCCCCAATCTAGATAACCCCACACTATCACCTTGAGCGCTAGATGGTTCCAACAAACACAACAATTTCATAGATACGTCCAACTCCAAATTTAACTCATAACAAATATTCAATCTAGCCAAAGTACCACACACGGTATGCCCGCTGTCACTTTCACACACATGGGGAAAATCATAGATCTATTAAAGCACAAAGAGTATTTATGTAGACTCAAACCTAAGTGCCACCATGGCGTGCATGCTGTCACTTTCACACACATGGGGAGAGCAGAGATCTAATGAAGCACTTGAGTAGCAAGGTAGATCTACTTGATTACAAAGCTCATGATCACAATATGACCATGCATAGAGAGAGAGATGAACACATAGCTACCGATAGAGCCCTTAGCCTTGAGGAAGAACTACTCCCTCCTCATCATGGGAATCAGCAACGGTGATGAAGATGGTGGAGATAGATGGAGATGGCTCCGGGGGCACTTCCCTGTCCCGGCAGGGTGCCGGAACAGAGATTTTATGTCCCCTGAATCTCCCTTTCTGTGGCGGCGGCACTACGGAGGTTTTCGTGGATTTCTTCTGGATTCTTTAGGGTTTTTGGGTTGGAGGCTTCTTATAGGCACAGGAATAAAGGTCGGTGGGGGTCCAAGGGGCCCACACCCCCTACAGGCACCTCCAGGGCTTGCCCGCACCTAGGGGGTTTGGCCACCCTGTGGACCCCCTCCGGCTCTGCTTCGTGGTTCCGTGTTGCTCCGGGAAAAATAATAACTTTGGCTTTTGTCCCGTACAATTCCGAGAATATTGATTTTCTTCCTTTCTGGAACCAAAAACAGAAGAAAACAGGCAACATGCACTGTGGCAACTTGTTAATAGGTTAGTTCCCAAAAAATATAAAAAAGACCTCAAAGTGTAGACAAAGAAAAGCAAAGTAGATACAAAACAAGCATGGAGCATAAAAAAATATAGATACGTTTCCTACGTATCAGTACTAACCTATTAATAAGATGCCATAGTGCCAGTTGTCTGTTTTCTTCTATTTTTGGTTCCAAAAAGGCAGAAAATCAATATTCTCGGAATTGTACGGGACAAAGCCAAAGTCAATATTTTACCGCGGGGAACACAGAGCCAGAAGACGAGACGGAGGAGGGCCTCAAGGGGGCCACACCCCTAGACGCATGGGTGGGCCTACCCCGCGCCTAGGGGGTGCAGCCACCTCGGGCATCCCCTTGGCCTTCCTCTTCGCCTATAAGAAGTCCCCGATGCCTAAACCCTAAGTACCCCAATCAATATTCCATGAAACCGTATGTAGACGCCGCCACCATCGTCCCCAGATTGGGGGGATCTGAAGCTCTTCCCGGCACCCTGCCGGAGGGGCGATCATCCCGGAGGCCTTCTTCTTCATCATGCCAGCCTCCGGTATAAAGCGTGAGTAGTTCCACCTTGGACTACGGGTCCATGTAGTAGCTAGATGGTTGTATGTCCTCCTTTGTGCTTTTATGTCTAGATATTGTGAGCTCCGTTCATGATCAAGATCTCATCTATTTGTAATCATGCATGTTGTGTTTGCCGGGATCCGATGGATATTGAGATTACTATGTCAGATTGATTAATGATTTTGTCTTATTGATTCGATCATGTCTGTGTTGTTTGTGATCTGCATGCTCTCCGTTGTTAGTAGCTATCATGAGGAGATTCTATCATGAGGAGATTCTTGATATCTTCCATGTCTTGATGCTCAAATTGTCCATTGCCGGGGACACGGCTATGTACTTAGATTTTACTCTCTCGAGAGGTGGTGCACTTTCCCCACAAGACTCGACATGCATCGAGACAAGATCTTTCAGAAGCCTTCCCTTAGACCAGAATGGACGCGCTCCAAACCTATCATCCCCTACCACCAACTGTCCATTTGGCTAAGTTATTGCAACCTATATGATCCAGGCAGAGCCCATAATGCCAAGTGGCTGCACTTGAAGCTTCTCAACATTTGACATCTCAAATCTCTTTGTTCCTGGGTGGCATTCCACAAGTGTGATACACAAGGTTCACCAGTCCCCTGGCCTTGTGTAACCACTCAACAAAAATCCATCCAAGCAATACCATTCCACCCAGGTGATTCATTCACATAGTTGTTTTATTAAACAAAACACAAGTCATTTGAATTAGAAATATTTCATAGCATGAATATAATCCACCCTTGTTTTCTACTAGCTAAGCTAAGCATGATAGTAGTAGGGATCTTAACTTAGGGAAAATTCTACTAAGGCATCATCTACTAGGATTTCCCATGGCATAGCATACTTAGTAAAATTCCATGCAAGTCCTATTTAGAAATATCACTAATGCATAGTGAAAATAATGGGACAAAAGTATGAAGCACCACTTGCCTTTTTAGTAGAGAATATAAGTTCACTCCTTGATCTTGCAATAGTCACACTCTTCAAAGTTCACTACAATTCAATCAAGGCACAAATTCAATCTACCATTCAAGCAATTCATCACATAGAATAATAAAAACAAAGCAATGCATGCAAGCATGCCAAAGATTGTTTGATTTGGAAAAGTGGTTTCTAATATGTTATAAACATTTTAAAACACCTATTGGTCATTTATAAAAGTGGCAAAACCATTTGATATTAAGTTAGTGAAAATGGCCACTTTAAATCATTTTTTGTTAAAAATGATTTAAATCAAAGGAATATTTCCTAGTGTTTGCCAAATATATTTTTAAACCCAAATGTTAGTGTTTTAAGGTCAAGTGTTTAATATTAAAACCATTTGCAAAAGGTTTTACCTATAAACCATTTTTAAATCAAAGACATATTTTATTTTGTTGGAAATGCCTTTAAACAAGGTAATAATTTTATAGGGTTCACCAAATATATTTTTAAATCCAAAAACTTGGTGTTTAGGGTCAAAGAGTTTAAATCAAATCATTTTCCAAAGGTTTTACTCAAAAACCATTTTTAAAACATAAACAATATTTTTATTTAACTAGAAATGCCTTTATTCAAAGATTTATTCTTTAGCTTCAAAAAATATAATTTTGAATCTACAAATTTGTTTTTATGGTCAGTAGGTTCAAAACAAACCTTTTACCAGAGATTTTACCCTAAAAATATTTTTAGAATAAATTTTATACACAAAATATGCCTACACATGTTTCTGCAAAGACAACTAATTTTCAAGAGGCAAATCACTAAATAAAGTGCATGGTTGGATAGAATTCTTTTTCCTGATTCCAATGATATAAAGTTTGCCAAATTTGGACGTGTAGATTTAAAGTTATGAATTTTGCAAGTTTAAACATCTAATAGAAATGTTTCTGTCTATTTAAAACAAAACAGTGCCACGCGTCATGTTTCTATTGGCTGAAAACGGTTCGTGTGGATCGATCACCGTGGTGCGTTGGATCTAACTGAAATCGCACGGTCCATATCTAGCATACCGGTTCACTTAAGTGGATCTAACGTGTCCATCAGATCGTCATCCAACGGCTCACATCATGCTAACCCTAGATGGGTGACGCTGGCGCGACAGTGAGCGACGGAGCGCTCAGATGGTGATGGTGTCGGCAATACAGGAGGCGAGAGGAGGAGTGGGGTGTCTCACCAGGTTCGCCGTTCTTTGCTGATGCTCGACGTATCCTTGGTTGGCGAAGGGGTGCTCGAGGACGTCAAGGATTCCTCGCCAGAGTTCCTTCTGGCGATGGATCCTCTTTGTTGAAGACAGTGGTGAGGCTATGGTGCATGCCAGAGAAAAAGGAAGGTGCTGTTAGATGCACAGGGTCATGGCGAGTATGTGCGTGTGAAATATAGGAAGAGGGGAGGTTAGAAGATACCGGGGGAGCTCGACGAAGTAATGGCAGACAACAGCGGTGCTCAGACGTGGAAGAAGCCAATGTTTTGGGGTGCACGTGGGCAAGCTCGTGGTACTGGAAGGTGCAGGGGATGACAGCCAGAAATGGCGAGGAGGGGAGGAAGAACTGGTTGCGCGGGTGAAAACGACGACTCACAAGTGGGGTCGTTCTGTCAGCGAGAGAGAGAGAGGGTTCAGGTGGGGTCCGGTGGTCAGTGACGGTGTGGGTTTAGTTGCTGGTGCGAATCATTTTTCTGCGGGGGAGAAAGATGGGCTAGCTGGTCTGTTAGTTGGGCTTTGCTGGCTGGGCTGATTCTTCTCCATTTTTTTCTTCTGTTTCTTTTTTTTTCCTTTTTCTTTTCAGTTTTGATTTGATTCAAATGAGTTAAACTTAATTTGAATTCAGGTTTTTTTGTCAAACCTTTTCTAAACTTTCAGTATATTTTAGTATTGTTTAATAAAGTATTTTAAAGTCCAAAATTAGAATATTTTGTATTCTTCTTGGGCTTTATTATCTATTTAAATAGATAATTGTTTTTATTCAAACAAGATTTAATTATATTTTCAAACTCTTTATTTGAATTCTAATTTTCACTAAACCTTATTCAGTAGGTTTTACTTATTTAATAGGGTGTTAAATACTTCATTTGAATTATTTGAAATATTTTTAATATGATTTATTAATCATTTAAATTGGGCAATTGTCTTTATTCCAATAAATTCAAATATGGTTTTAATTCCATATATATTTTATTCAAAAGACTCTTTTATTCCATTTAAGTTAATTAAATAACTTTTATTCTATTTGAGCAAATTCCAATTATTATTTTCCCATGATTTAATTAATCATTTCTATTAGGGGTTTTGTCTTCAAATGGAATTGAATTTGGTTAATGCCATATTATTTTATTTGAATATTCTTTATCTCTTTATTTTATTTGGATTTGGATTATCTTTGTTCCATTTGCTTATGGATTTAATTTAAATTGTCTTCTAAATATTTTCCTTGGGATTTATATTTGGTTTAGGCATATTATCCTTATTTAAATAAAATTGGATATTGTTCAATCCTTATGATTTTATTTAAATAATATTTTATTCCTTTTTATCATTCCATAAACTTTCATTTGTTAATAATTTGGCCAAGATTTAATTTGTCTTTTAAATATTTCTTATTTATTTATTTCTTTGTCTTATAAAATCCATAGTCTTTGAGAGATCTGGGAAATGATTTTCTTTCATTAGGGTTTTAGGGTTTTGGTTTAACTTTTCCAAGTGTTTAAATTTCAAGATACATTTATTGATGAATGCATTTCACTTGATTGAAATTTGTTGGATTCCATTTTATTCAAAATTGTTCAAGATGGGTTTTGATGTTTCCATTTAGAAACAAGAAGTTTCTTTTCACCCTAAATTTCAAAAATTATTTATTTTGTTTATTTATTTTTCACATATCAAAATTTGGAAATTTTTGGGATGTGACAGGCTACCACCCTTAAAAGAAATCTCGTCCCGAGATTTGGGAAGGCTAGAGGTTACAAGTTGGCTTCAGAACAACTAGGGTACTACCACCCTTAAAAAGGTTTTCAACTATATTACATCTTGGCTTACTTGAGGTCTTGATGAAACTTCTCTCGACATACATCTGCATAGTGTCCTTTGTTTCCACACTTGAAATATGTGACAAGGCTGAGATCCCTCATAGGCTTGTTTGTCTTGTACTCCTTCTTTTCAGGACAATTGCTTGCATAATGTCCTTTGTCACCACACTTGTAACATGTGACAAGGTTGAGTTCTTCACGTATCTTCTCTGGACAAGTTGATATATAATGGCCTAGCTCTTTGTAGTTGTTGCACCACACTTGGCTAATTCCCTTATCCTTCTTCTTCTTGGGTTTCTCCAAAGCTAGGAGTTCTTCTAGTTCATGCTCTTCATGTCTCACCTCAAAGGTGGGAAAGCTTCCTCGGTTCCTTGCACGATTCAATGGATAATACCTATGTTTCCTCTTTTGTCCATCAAGGTGATTCCTAATGTATGGAGGTGCAATCTGAGGTTTGCCTTTGTCTTCATCCTTCTTGATAGAAGTTGTTTCCTCATGGGGTTTTCCATACTTTTGATGCATTCCTCCTTGTTTCACTTGTTGAACCATAGGATAGATGGGGCATTGGATAGGGACATGATTATTTCCTTCACATAGGAAACAAGTCACTTGAGATGTGGGGCATTGTTTAGTTGGATGTTTCTCTTCAAAATTAGGGCATTGATCCTCATGCTCTTTGGAAGTGTGATCCATGTCTCCACAAACATTGCAAGCTTGGGTTCCTTCTATAATATCATCCTTGACATCATTGTTGTCACAAACTCCTTGGGAAGGGTTATCTTTCATGTTGATCATTTGAGTGGTCATCCTTTGCAACAATTGGGATTGGATTTCCAAAAACTTTTGCATGGTTGGGTATAATTCATTGTTGTTGGCTAAAAACTGAGTTGTCATCTGATTCAACTAGGTTTGGTTTGCTAGTAGTTGTTCTCTCATGTGCATCTCTTGGTTTTTGTTGTTGTCACCATTCTTGATGTTGGAGTCTCTTGGGAAAGTCATCTGTTTGGGTTGGATTGGGATTAGAATAGGCAAAATATTTCTAAGTAAGAAGTATATCACACACAACAATTCACACAAGCAAAGTACAAGCAATCACAAACAACATTCCACTCAAATAACAAGTTCAAGCACATTTTTAGGCAGCAAAATATTTTTGCTACACCACATAAGTTGGTGGTTTTAAACTAATCATTAGTATGGTGGTCCAACTATATGGTTCACTTGGGATCATTCCATTCTTCTTAGTTGTTTCTTCTTGAAAAAGATCATGGCTTCCTTGGAAAAATTCTTGCATCTTGGTCACAAAACTTCAAAGGTGATGATGGTTCCTTCTAAGTTATGTTTCCTTAGTATTCAAGTCTTGAGTAACATTTCTTGTCTCACTTGTAGTCCTTAGTGATGTCCAAGTTGAAGTCCTTGGTGAAACTAAAGTTGAAGTCATTGGTGTTGTTGATGTTGAAGTCATTTGAGTTGGTGAAGTCCTTTTCTCATGTTGAAGTCTTTGCTCATGGTTGAGGTTTTATCCATCAAGTTGAAATAGAAGAGATGTAGAACTAAAGCCAAAAAGGTTGAGGGAAGAGTTTACAAGATTGTTTGTAAATAATTTTGAACAAATACAACTCCTATTTTTCTAAGGGATTTTGTCCAATCCTAGGGTTACAATCCTACAGGCAACATAGTTCTCTGATACCATCTGTAGAGGTCCCAACCTTTAATAAGGTAGAGATCCTTGTGTTTACAATGCTAGTCCCTGGATCAATAGCTAGCATCCACAGTTAAGATGTAATATCAAGAAACAAAGGTCATAATACAACTTTATAACCGGGAATAAAATAATTCATTACATGTTACATAGCTCATTTGGCTATCTCATTACAATGCAGCATAAATAACTATATAGCATGGAGTCCTTCATCTTCAAAGTGCCACAGGCAATCATGTTGGTTCTAGACTTGTAATCCTAATCAACACACTTCACTAACATCAAACAAACCTGCAACATAATAAGTTACAGCCACAAGGGTCAATACATTTGAACTGTATTGGCAAGTGATACTATGGTAGAATAGTGGTATCTATCATCTATATGCATTTGGCTAAGTGGAGCTTAGGCTTGCTTTGCTCAAAATAGATTTTCCTTATCATTTGAAAACACTAAGTTTTTGTTTGTCAAAATCACTCAAGGCATCTACCAATCATTGATTGAAGATCCTTAACCCTTGTTCAGCCACAAGTTTTTAACTTAGAAATTGGGATGAGGAGATTCTTGATAGCTTCCATGTCTTGATGCTCAAATTTTCCATTGCCGGGGACACGGCTAAGTACTTAGATTTTACTCTCTCGAGAGGTGGTGCACTTTCCCCACAAGACTCGACATGCATCGAGACAAGATCTTTCAGAAGCCTTCCCTTAGACCAGAATGGACGCGCTCCAAACCTATCATCCCCTACCACCAACTGTCCATTTGGCTAAGTTATTGCAACCTATATGATCCAGGCAGAGCCCATAATGCCAAGTGGCTGCACTTGAAACTTCTCAACATTTGACATCTCAAATCTTTTTATTCCTGGGTGGCATTCCATAAGTGTGATACACAAGGTTCACCAGTCCCCTGGCCTTGTGTAACCACTCAACAAAAATCCATCCAAGCAATACCATTCCACTCAGGTGATTTATTCACATAGTTCTTTTATTAAACAAAACACAAGTCATTTGAATTAGAAATATTTCATAGCATGAATATAATCCACCCTTGTTTTCTACTAGCTAATCTAAGCATGATAGTAGTAGGGATCTTAACTTAGGGAAAATTCTACTAAGGCATCATCTACTAGGATTTCCCATGGCATAGCATACTTAGTAAAATTCCATGCAAGTCCTATTTAGAAATATCACTAATGCATAGTGAAAATAATGGGACAAAAGTATGAAGCACCACTTGAATTTTTAGTAGAGAATATAAGTTCACTCCTTGATCTTGCAATAGTCACACTCTTCAAAGTTCACTACAATTCAATCAAGGCACAAATTCAATCTACCATTCATGCAATTTATCACACAGAATAATAAAAACAAAGCAATGCATGCAATCATGCCAAAGATTGTTTTATTTGGAAAAGTGGTCTTAATATGTTATAAACATTTTAAAACACCTATTGGTCATTTTAAAAGTGGCGAAACCATTTGATATTAAGTTAGTGAAAATGGCCACTTTAAATCATTTTTGTTTTGTTAAAAATGATTTAAATCAAAGGGATATTTCCTAATGTTTGCCAAATATATTTTTAAACCCAAATGTTAGTGTTTTAAGGTCAAGTGTTTAATATTAAAACCATTTGCAAAAGGTTTTACCTATAAACCATTTTTAAATCAAAGCCATATTTTATTTTGTTGGAAATGCCTTTAAACAAGGTAATAATTTTATAGGGTTCACCAAATATATTTTTAAATCCAAAAACTTGGTGTTTAGGGTCAGAGAGTTTAAATTAAATAATTTTCCAAAGGTTTTACTCAAAAAGAATTTTTAAAACATAAACAATATTTTTATATAACTAGAAATGCCTTTATTCCAAGATTTATTCTTTAGCTTCACAAAATATACTTTTGAATCTATAGATTAGTATTTATGGTCAGTTGGTTCAAAAAAAACCTTTTACCAAAGATTTTACCCTAACAATATTTTTAGAATAATTTTTATACACAAAATATGCCTACACATGTTTCTGCAAAAACAACTAATTTTCCAGAAGCAAATCACTAAATAAAGTGCATGGTTGGATAGAATTCTTTTTCCTAAATCCAATGATATAAAGTTTGCAAAATTTGTACGTGTAGATTTAAAGTTATGAATTTTGCAAGTTTAAACATCTAATAGAAATGTTTCTGTCTATTTAAAACAAAACAGTGCCACGCGTCATGTTTCTATTGGCTAAAAACGGTTCGTGTGGATCGATCACTATGGTGCGTTGGATCTAACTGAAATTGCACGGTCCAGATCTAGCATACCGGTTCACTTAAGTGGATCTAACGTGTCCATCAGATCTTCATCCAACGGCTCACAGCATGCTAACCCTAGATGGGCGGTGCTGGTGCGACGGTGAGCGGCGGAGCTCTCAGATGGTGATGGTGCTGGCGATACAGGAGGCGAGATGAGTGGGGTGGCTCACCAGGTTCGCCGTGCTTTGCTGATGCTCGACGTATCCTTGGTTGGCGAAGGGGCGCTCGAGGACGTCAGGGATTCCTCACCGAAGTTCCTTCTAGCGACGGATCCTCTCTGTTGAAGACGGTGGCGAGGCTATGGTGCACGCCAGAGAAAAGGAAGGTGCTGTTAGATGCGCAGGGTCGTGGCGAGTACGCGCGTGTGAAAGAGAGGGAGAGGGGAGGTCAGAAGATACCGGGGGAGCTCGACGGAGTAATGGCAGACAACGACGATGCTCAGACATGGAAGAAGCCGATGTTTTGGGGCGCGTGTGGGCAAGCTCGTGGTACTGGAAGGTGCAGGGGATGATGGGGATCACGCTCGTGTGAAGCAGGGACTGTGGGGGTGAGGGTGTTGGCCGGAATCGCCACGGCGGCTCGTCGGAGACAGGAGGTTTGAGGTGAGCAATCTGAATAGCCTGGAGGCAGAGAGAGCCGCGTGGGAGAGGGGAAATGGAGAGGAGGTCTGGGCGATTTAAATGAGAGTATTCTCGGGGTTGAATCAACGCGACGTTATGGCGAATTACGCCCGCGGAATCACAGCTAGAAACGGCGAGGAGAGGAGGAAGAACTGGTCGCGCGGGTGAAAACGACGACTGACAAGTGGGGTCGTTGTGTCAGTGAGAGAGAGGGTTCAGGTGGGGTCCGGTGGTCAGTGACGGTGTGGGTTTAGTTGCTGGTGCAAATCGTTTTTTTTAGGGGGAGAAAGATGGGCTAGCTGGGCTGTTAGTTGGGCTTTGCTGGCTGGGTTGATTCTTCTCCATTTTTTTTCTTCTGTTTCTTTTTTTCCTTTTTCTTTTCTGTTTTGATTTGATTCCAATGAGTTAAACTTAATTTGAATTCAGGTTTTTTTGTCAAACCTTTTCCAAACTTTCAGTATATTTTAGTATTGTTTAATAAAGTATTTTAAAGTCCAAAATTATAATATTTTGTATTCTTCTTGGGCTTTATTATCTATTTAAATAGACAATTATTTTTATTCAAACAAGATTTAATTATATTTTCAAACTCTTTATTTGAATTCTAATTTTCACTTAACCTTATTTAGTAGGTTTTACTTATTTAATAGGGTGTTAAATACTTCATTTGAATTATTTGAAATATTTTTAATATGATTTATTAATCATTTAAATTGGGCAATTGTCTTTATTCCAATAAATTCAAATATGGTTTTAGTTCCATATATATTTTATTCAAAAGACTCTTTTATTCCATTTAAGTTAATTAAATAACTTTTATCCTATTTGAGCAAATTCCAATTATTATTTTCCCATGATTTAATTAATCATTTATATTAGGGGTTTTGTCTTCAAATGGAATTGAATTTGGTTAATGCCATATTATTTTATTTGAATATTCTTTATCCCTTTATTTTATTTGGATTTGGATTACCTTTGTTCCATTTGCTTATGGATTTAATTTAAATTGTCTTCTAAATATTTTCCTTGGGATTTATTATTTGGTTTAGGCATATTATCCTTATTTAAACAAAATTGGATATTGTTCAATCCTTATGATTTTATTTAAATAATCTTTTATTCCTTTTTATCATTCCATAAACTTTCATTTGTTAATAATTTGGCCAAAATTTAATTTGGCTTTTAAATATTCCTTATTTATTTATTTTTTATTTGTCTTATAAAATCCATAGTCTTTGAGAGATCTTGGAAATGATTTTCTTTCATTAGGGTTTTAGGGTTTTGATTTAACTTCTCCAAGTGTTTAAATTTCAAGATACATTTATTGATGAATGCATTTCACTTGATTGAAATTTGTTGGATTCCAGTTTATTCAAAATTGTTCAAGATGGGTTTTGATGTTCCCATTTAAAAACAAAAAGTTCCATTTCACCCTAAATTTCAACAATTATTTATTTTGTTTATTTATTTTTCACATTTCAAAATTTGGAAAATTTTGGGATGTGACATGTTTCCTTCCTCCTACTGGTTCAATAACCTCGGTTTCTTACTGAGGGAAGACTTGTTGCTGTGCTGCATCACACCTTGCTCTTGGGGTTTCCCGACGAAGCGCTTCCAGGCGCCATCAACAAGTTTTCTGGCGCCGTGGCCGGGGAGGCTAAGGACGTATTCACAAGGGGAGTCCTTCTCAACCTTTCTCTTCACTTTTATTTTGTTTTTCTTAGTTTATTTTGCTTGGTTTTGTTTGCCTATTTTTATCAAAAACTCCAAAAAAATTAGTTTAGTTTGGTTTGCTTTCCCTTATCAAAAACACACAAAAATTAGTTCCCACTCTAGTTGTCACCTTCCTCTAGCTCACCATGTTGATCCCCAAGTTCACCCTAAAAGACCTTTCAATAGGTAGTGGCTCCATAATTGGGAAAGAAAATATTGAAGAATTCTTTAATCATGTTAGCAAACATGAGGATATTAAGGATAGATCTATAGCAGAACTTGCTCCTAATTATGAAATTACAGCAGCTTCTTTAGTTCATATGTTAGAGGCTAGGTTTGTTAACCTTAACCCCATGATGCAAATTTTGTTTCTCAAACTAAAAGAAGAAAAGGATCCTGAAAAGAGAGACTTTATCCTAGAATCTTTACTAAAAGAATTCAATGATGTTGCTAAGGAAGCCAAAAAAAAATCTTGGAGCATTTTAATATGCTAGGCTCTTGTGTAGACGTTGTTGGTACTTTAGATAAACCAAACCTAGAGAGGAAATTAAGATACTCATACCCTTTAAACTTGTTGGAATGCATGAAGCCTTAGAAAATAATTTTGATTGGATTGTTCCTAAAAATCCTTTTGATGAAAGTAGTGAACCAAAGAGAGATGAGAAGGGATCCTCCAAAACTCATTTGGATGAGATACCTTTCCTAGTTGAAGAGATTGCAAGTATTGATCTTAATTCTTCATTTGAAAACACTTGATTCTTGCTTCTTGTGCCTAACTTAAAGGCGTTAAAGAAAAGTACTTGTTGGGAGAAAACCCAAGAGTTTTCTTGAGTCTTGGAAGTTATTACTTCAGTAATGACCTCTCATTATCCTTTTTGTTTGATTTTTGTGCCAAGAATGACCTCTAATGAGAGGGAAGTAAGATTTGGAGAGTTGCTGTCCCGAAACAGATTTTTGTGCTCCACCGTAAAAATTCGTGAGAAATCTCTGTAAGTCAGATTGAGATGATATTTTACGAATAAATCCCCAGTATGTTAGATAACTTTCTTTAGTTCAACACTTTTTGATTTGAGCAACCGAAGGTCTTCGAAAAAATTGTTTTCTACCTGCTGGTCTGTTTTGACAGATTTCTGCCATTATTTGCATTTGCTTCTTATTGGTTCCTTTTTGGGTTATTTTTGGGAAATTGAGCTTTTTAAGGGAATTGCTACAGTAGCTTATGTTTTTAGTGAAAGATTTGATGTTCTAAAGCTAAACCCAAGGGTCTATTATCTTTTAAATACACTAATGTTGCTAATGAAGATTGTGTGAGGTTTTGTATGAAGGAAAATTTGCAGGTGTAGAGAGAATGATGTAATGAGATGAAGAATGGACAAAAGCTCAAGCTTGGGGATGCCACCCCGGTGTCACCCCAAGAAATATTCAAGAGGTACAAGCGCTAAAGCTTGGGGATGCCCAAGGCATCCCCTTCTTCATCAATAAAAAGCTCAGGTCTTTCTAGACACTTCGTTTTTATTGTTTCATGCACAGTTGTGTTGTTCTTGGAGCGTCTTAGTTTTTGTTTGCTTTGCTTAGTTTGCTTGAATAAAGTAGTTTGGACCCCCGTTCTCGCTATGTTGTTTCAAATAAGTTGATTGGTGTTGGAAAGAAGTAGAAAGTTCTTGCTTGAAATAGTGCAAGAGGAGCTTGCTTTGACTGTGACTTAGACTTTATAATGTCATGCTAGGTGTTGTTTTGACCTTATGCTTAGTGATTATTGTTGTAGCATGACTTTTTCCAAACAAATTGGGATTGCTTAGTGTGCCTTGAAAGAATCATGCATTATTTTAGCATGAAAAAGCCACTACAAGAAATGTGTTAACTTGTGACCTTCTGGTAGTGACGAGGAATGAAATCGTCATAGAACTATGACGATTTCACACAAGATGGTCATAGGCTGTTTGGAGAGGTCAAAATCCTATAGAATTACGACGATTTGGTCAAAATCGTCGTAATTTTAGGATAAGAAATCGTCATAAACTCTAGGATACAACATACATCCTTATTTATGCCCCATTATGACCAATTTAAATCGTCATATCATCTAAAATATGATATATTGAATTATCTGATTGGCCACATCACCAATTATGTCTACGTGGCATGTTACCGCTCTTTAGAAAATAAATCAAAAAAAGGTGCAGGTCCAAGAATCAAACACACGACCTTTCCCGCAAATTAACAATGACAACCAACAGACTACACCATAGTTGATGTCTTACTTCCGCTCACTTGTCATCATATCACCACTGATCTAACCAAATAGACTTGTTGTTTAGAAAATAATTCAAAAAATATGTGGCTCTAGTGATTAAACCCATGACCTTAGTCACTTATTAACGATGACAACCAACACGCTACACAACCTTTGCTGATTTACTTCCGCTTGGTTACCTTCATATGTTCGCCTTTCTCGCGAATAATTAGCTCAAAAATAGGAGGTTGAGGGGATCGAACTAGGGACCTCCTACAAGCAACAAGCGTGCTTAACCACTGGGCTCCTTCTTGTATTTGGTATTAGAACCGCACTACAGGTTTATGAATATGCATCTTTGGTTGGCCTGGGCCTTAGCAGACAGACTCCTCGTACTGGGCCTTGGAGTCTGGTAGATAGGTCTGTTTCAGCTTGGGTGGTCTATTTAGGAAAGTTTTTTTTCCTTTTTCTATATTTTAAATTCTTTTGTATCTTTTTCTTAAGAAGTCCAAATGAATTAATTGTACCTAAATTTTTATAAAATTCAGTATATCTTGTTAGTTTTTTAATTATCAATAGTTTTATTATTTTAAAATAGTGGATTTACTAATCTCACATTAGTCCATGGTAGGGATAGTATCATAATTCAAAATATAATTTTGAAAATAGGGATTTAAATTCAAAATTTTGGGCTTGAGCCTCGCTAAAATTTCATTGAATCTCTGAAGAAACATGATATTGTGAGTCTAAAAATGATTTTTTCAAAAAATCACGAGCACCGGATCATGTACCGGTAGTTCAAATCGGACCCACTTCCTGCCGATTCGGTAGGAATTTGTCTTTTTTGCCAGGGGTGGACAAAAAGGTTTGAGATACCCGGGTTGGGACATTTTTCCATGTAAGGTGGACTTTTTTTTTGAAAATGGGATGGTAGCATTTTGAAACTTTCATTTGGTGGTTGCTTCACAAAACGGCCCTTTTTTGCGCTCGGAAAATGGAAAATGGTTTTTTCGTACGACGAAATGGAAAAATTCCTCGTGCAACATTGTTCGCCATCCCATGATGCACATGTGTGCACAATACGGGTGCATTATCACAAAATATGCCCTGATTCTAGCCATAACATTGGTCATTTGACACGAAAGCCATGAAACCTCGAACATGATAGGTCATTTTGTGAAGGGTTTTTGAGACATACTCTATTTACCAAGTTTGGTATTTTTCCTTGCATCTATGTCACATAATAAGACACCACGCAAAGGATTTGTGTTGGTCGGACCGTTTTTTAATTTTTTATGCCCCTTTCAAACTATGGTCAAAACGGCGGTCATGAATGTTCTTATCTAGGGGATGAGCCTTGCTAAACTTGTGTTGGATCTCTGAAGAAACATGATATTGTGAGTCTAAAAATGATTTTTTCAAAAAATCATGGGCATCGGATCATGTACCTGTAATTCAAACCGGACCCACTTCCTGCCGATTCGGCAGGAATTTGTCTTTTTCGCCAGGGGTGGTCAAAAAGGAGATACCCGGGTTGGGACATTTGTCCATGTAAGGTGGTCTATTATTTTTGAAAAATGGGATGGTAGCATTTTTAAACTTTCATTTGGTGGTTGCTTCACAAAACGGCCCGTTTTTTGCGCTCGGAAAATGGAAAATGTTTTTTTCGTACGACGAAATGGAAAACTTCCTCCTGCAACATTGTTCGCCATCCCATGATGCACATGTGTGCACAATACGGGTGCATTATCACAAACTATGCCCTGATTTTAGCCATAACATTGGTCATTTGACACGAAAGCCATGAAACCTCGAACATGATAGGTCATTTTGTGAAGGGTTTTTTGAGACATACTCAATTTATCAAGTTTGGTGTTTTCCTTGCATCTATGTCATATAATAACACACCACGCGAAGGATTTGCGTTGATCGGACCGTTTTTGAATTTTTTATGCCCCTTTCAAACTATGGTCAAAACGGCGGTCATGAATGTTCTTATCTAGGGGACGAGCCTTGCTAAACTTGCGTTGGATCTCTGAAGAAAAATGATATTGTGAGTCTAAAAATGATTTTTTTTCAAAAAATCATGGGCATCGGATCATGTACCTGTAGTTCAAACCGGACCTACTTCCTACTAATTCGGCAGGAATTTGTCTTTTTCGCCAGGGGTGGATAAAAAGGTTTGAGATACCCGGGTTGGGACATTTGTCCATGTAAGGTGGCCTATTATTTTTGAAAAATGGGATGATAGCATTTTTAAACTTTCATTTGGTGGTTGCTTCACAAAACGACCCGTTTTTTGCGCTCGGAAAATGGAAAATGGTTTTTTCGTATGACGAAATGGAAAACTTCCTCCTGCAACATTGTTTGCCATGATGCACATGTGTGCACAATACGGGTGCATTATCACAAACTATGACCTGATTCTAGCCATAACATTGGTCATTTGACCCGAAAGCCATGAAACATCGAACATGATAGGTCATTTTGTGAAGGGTTTTTTGAGACATACTCAATTTACCAAGTTTGGTATTTTTCCTTGCATCTATGTCACATAATAAGACACCACGCGAAGGATTTGCGTTGATCGGACCTTTTTTAATTTTTTATACCCCTTTCAAACTATGGTTAAAATGGCGGTCATGAATGTTCTTATCTAGGGGATGAGCCTTGCTAAACTTGCGTTGGATCTCTAAAGAAACATGATATTATGAGTCTAAAAATGATTTTTTTCAAAAAAATCATGGGCATCGGATCATGTACCTGTAGTTCAAACCGGACCCACTTTCTACCGATTCGATATGAATCTGTCTTTTTTGCCGGAGCTGGACGAAAAGGTTTCAGAACCCCCGGTTGAGACATTGTGCATGTTAGGTGGTCCAGTATTTTTTAAAAATGGGATGGTAGCATTTTAAAACTTTCATTTGGTGGTTGCTTCACAAAACAGCCCGTTTTTTGCGCTCGAAAAATGGAAAATGGTTTTTTCGTACGACGAAATGGAAAGCTTCCTCCTGCAACATTGTTCGCCATCCCATGATGCACATGTGTGCACAATACGGGTGCATTATCACAAAATATGCCCTGATTCTAGCCATAACATTGGTCATTTGACACGAAAGCCATGAAACCTCGAACATGATAGGTCATTTTGTGAAGGGTTTTTGAGACATACTCAATTTACCAAGTTTGGTATTTTTCCTTGCATCTATGTCACATAATAAGACACCACGCGAAGGATTTGTGTTGATCGGACCGTTTTTGAATTTTTTATGCCCCTTTCAAACTATGGTCAAAACGGCGGTCATGAATGTTCTTATCTAGGGGATGAGCCTTGCTAAACTTGTGTTGGATCTCTTAAGAAACATGATATTGTGAGTCTAAAAATGATTTTTTCAAAAAATCATGGGCATCGGATCATGTACCTATAATTCAAACCGGACCCACTTCCTGCGGATTCGGCAGGAATTTGTCTTTTTCACCAGGGGTGGTCAAAAAGGTTTGAGATACCCGGGTTGGGACATTTGTCCATGCAAGGTGGCCTATTATTTTTTAAAAATGGGATGGTAGCATTTTTAAACTTTCATTTGGTGGTTGCTTCACAAAACGGTCGTTTTTTGCACTCGGAAAATGGAAAATGGTTTTTTCGTACGACGAAATGGAAAACTTCCTCCTGCAACATTGTTCGCCATCCCATGATGCACATGTGTGCACAATACGGGTGCATTATCACAAACTATGCCCTGATTTTAGCCATAACATTGGTCATTTGACACGAAAGCCATGAAACCTCGAACATGATAGGTCATTTTGTGAAGGGTTTTTTGAGACATACTCAATTTATCAAGTTTGGTGTTTTTCTTGCATCTATGTCATATAATAACACACCACGCGAAGGATTTGCGTTGATCGGACCGTTTTTGAATTTTTTATGCCCCTTTCAAACTATGGTCAAAACGGCGGTCATGAATGTTCTTATCTAGGGGACGAGCCTTGCTAAACTTGCGTTGGATCTCTGAAGAAAAATGATATTGTGAGTCTAAAAATGATTTTTTTCAAAAAATCATGGGCATCGGATCATGTACCTGTAGTTCAACCCGGACCCACTTCCTACTAATTCGGCAGGAATTTGTCTTTTTCGCCAGGGGTGGATAAAAAGGTTTGAGATACCCGGGTTGGGACATTTGTCCATGTAAGGTGGCCTATTATTTTTGAAAAATGGGATGATAGCATTTTTAAACTTTCATTTGGTGGTTGCTTCACAAAACGACCCGTTTTTTGCGCTCGGAAAATGGAAAATGGTTTTTTCGTATGATGAAATGGAAAACTTCCTCCTGCAACATTGTTTGCCATGATGCACATGTGTGCACAATACGGGTGCATTATCACAAACTATGACCTGATTCTAGCCATAACATTGGTCATTTGACCCGAAAGCCATGAAACATCGAACATGATAGGTCATTTTGTGAAGGGTTTTTTGAGACATACTCAATTTACCAAGTTTGGTATTTTTCCTTGCATCTATGTCACATAATAAGACACCACGCGAAGGATTTGCGTTGATCGGACCTTTTTTAATTTTTTATGCCCCTTTCAAACTATGGTTAAAACGGCGGTCATGAATGTTCTTATCTAGGGGATGAGCCTTGCTAAACTTGCATTGGATCTCTAAAGAAATATGATATTGTGAGTCTAAAAATGATTTTTTTCAAAAAATCATGGGCATCGGATCATGTACCTGTAGTTCAAACCGGACCCACTTCCTACCGATTCGACATGAATCTGTCTTTTTTGCCGGAGCTGGACGAAAAGGTTTCAGAACCCCCGGTTGAGACATTGTGCATGTTAGGTGGTCTAGTATTTTTTAAAAATGGGATGGTAGCATTTTAAAACTTTCATTTGGTGGTTGCTTCACAAAACGGCCCGTTTTTTGCGCTTGGAAAATGGAAAATGGTTTTTTTGTACGACGAAATGGAAAACTTCCTCCTGCAACATTGTTCGCCATCCCATGATGCACATGTGTGCATAATACGGGTGCATTATCACAAACTATGACCTGATTCTAGCCATAACATTGGTCATTTGACCCGAAAGCCATGAAACCTCGAACATGATAGGTCATTTTGTGAAGGGTTTTTTGAGAAATACTCAATTTACCAAGTTTGGTATTTTTCCTTGCATCTATGTCACGTAATAAGACACCACGCGAAGGATTTGCGTTGATCGGACCATTTTTGATTTTTTTATGCCCCTTTCAAACAATGGTCAAAACGACGGTCATGAATGTTCTTATCTAGGGGACGAGCCTTGCTAAACTTGCGTTGGATCTCTGAAGAAAAATGATATTGTGAGTCTAAAAATGATTTTTTTCAAAAAATCATGGGCATCGGATTATGTACCTGTAGTTTAAACCGGACCCACTTCCTACCGATTCGACATGAATTTGTCTTTTTCGCCAGAGTTGGACGGAAAGGTTTCAGAACCCCCGGTTGAGACATTGTGCATGTTAGGTGGTCTAGTATTTTTGAAAAATAGTATAATAACATTTTATAACTTTTTTTTGGTGGTAGCTTGACAACACAACCCTTTTTGGCTCTCAAAAAATTGTTTTTATTTTGCAACCAATCAAATCGCAGGAATCTGGCTTCCATGGATCGGCCATCCATGACTGATCTGGGTCATTCAATTTCTATCCAAGGGATGTCCTTTGCTCAAACAAACACACGCACCCACTCTTCCTGGCTGCTAACCCTAACCTCTCCAGATCGTCTCCAGCCGAACCCTAACCTCCAAATTGCCTCCAGATCGCCTCCCCGGTCGCCGCCCCCATTAGTTCCCGTGCGCCGCCGATCTCCCCGGTCGAGCCTCCAAACCCTAGAGCTCTCCTCCGCGTGCGCCGCCACCACCCCTTGATCCTTGCTGCCACGACCTAACATCCAGATCCCCATCACTGCGCTCTACCCACGCACATCCCACCCAGAACCGCCTCCACACACTTCCCTCCCCGTTTCCCTCGATCTTCAGATCCACCGCGGAATCCCAGGAGGAGCTCTGTGGCCGATGCTTCCACCCGCTAATCGGAGGACAAGCTCCACCTCGAACCAACGGCCGCCGCTGCCGTCTGGGAGGCGAAGAGTAGGCGGGGGTCCTACTCGTGGACACCAAGGCCGCGACCGGAGTAGGTCAACTCGCCGGTTGCCGGAACACTACGGGAGGAGCATGTCGAGGGTGGAGGCGGCGGCATGGCAGGGACCAGAGGCGATGGCGCGGACGCCGACCTAGGCACTAGAGGCTGGAGCGTGCTTCTCCACCAAAGCATGGATGGGATGGAGGTCGAGCTCGGTCTAGCGTCTCCGGTCTTGGCCATGGCGGGATGCTACATATCAAGGACAGCATAGGTTTGAGGAGCAGCGGCTGCTCTGGATCCCAACCATGCTGCGGCACTTCCAGGTCATGTCTCTCTCTTCGCCCTACCTCGCCCCTATCTCTCTCGGGTCCTCTCTCAGTACCTCGATCTGCGGTCCCCTGAAATACAAAATGATAAGAGATTTGCATCCCCTGAAATAGGTAATCGGTGCTAATTGAAAGATTCAGACTCTTTTACTTCTTGAAACCTACAGTTTTAAACATGTTATACATGAGGGTATAGGTTTTATATTACTATTGTGCTTAGTTTTTGTTCAGTTGTTTCTAGCACCAGTATTTCTTCATAAGAGAAGTCTAAGATCTTGGTTTGTTAGTTATCTTTCTGCCATTTAGAATGTTTCCTGTCTGCCTGTTTGGTTTGTAAACCAACTGTCAATGATATTTCCTTTCTTGCTGATAAGTGATCATCCTTGTGTGGAATATTTGACAATGTACTTGAGATGGTTAATACATGCTGTTCTGTAACTTGAGATATATCCTATAGAACAGTTTGCCTTGGTCCAATATATGAATATTTGACTATGTTAATAGCTGCCTGTATGCTTACTACTCAATTTGTACTACTAAGAATATATATGTTCGCATGTACACTTGACTGAGGGTACTGTCCGTCTTGATCGCTAGTTGTATAGTCTCCGTCTCCTGCGTTCTCTTGCCATATACTACCTGCGTGAATTTATCTTGTGTTTGTCCTCTGTCTTCTTGCGTATTGAGAGAGTTTTTGAGATTGATTCAACTGTCAGTTGCTATTTTCTACTACTATATGTAGATGTGCGTTGATTTTATTGAACTGGGACTATAGCTAGTAGTTAGTATTTTCAGGATGCATGGGTAATCTTCAGAGGTTGACATTTCAAGATCAAATTACTATTATTAGATCAAAATTACTGTTAGTATTGTCAAAATTGCTGTTAGTATTGTCAGGATGCATGCAGAATGTTGTTTTGTTAGATCAGATGCATGCGTGGATATTTTATTGAGTGAATCACTGATGAACTACATGGGTAATGGTTATTTTATTGCATCATAGTCTTAGCATCTTGATAATTGTTGTTGTTAGATGCTGCAATATGCCGTATTTTCTTCTACAATCTATTATCTCTTTTTGTGCATCATCGTAGATTCTTCATAAACTATTGCTAGCTGGTTATTTAAAATCTTATTGTCATTTTTTTGTGTGCATGTTCGAGCTCTGCTTAATAGATGATCCCTGGCCGATAACAAGGAGTCGTGGACACCTTCATCAATCACTTTGACGAGCATGATGGGTCCAGTTCCGTAGACCGAACTGCTCTTTATCTCCGGATGTCAGGCATGTTTCCTCCTTGCTTTCTTGCCCGTGCCTACTAGGATCTGGATCTGTTGGTTAAATTCTAGGGAGTTTTCCTTATAGGTTGCAAATTATGGTCACCAGCAACCAGATGCACCCTATACAGTTGGGTTCTCTAGCCTAAATGATGCAGATGCCTTCTTCTCCCATGCACGAGTATATGTGTTTTATCACTATTATGTCTCTCATGCTGATTGGTAAACATTCAGTAGCTCGCAATTAAGTAACCACAAATTTTTACTAGAGAAGTGAAGTTCTAATAAGCTACTGTTGCAGTTTCTATTGTTAATGATTAAACTTGTGAAAGTTTCATGGTGGTTGCTAGTGATATGTGTGTAACCTTAACCTGAACCCTTTTTTGTACTATGGAGTATTTCCTGAAAGTTTTTTTTGTTGCATGCTTAACTTGTGGAGTAAAACTGTGGAGTATTTCCTGGAGCTTAATTTTCTTGCTGCTGCTCTTTTCGTGTACATGGACTATTTCCTGGAGCTTAATGTGTGCTAGTACATTTTTTCTATCTAGTACTTGTAGTGTCCTAGTCATGCATTTGATGAACTAAATGTGTATATTTGAGTGCTAGTAGCGATTACTTTTGTGATCTTCTAGTCCTATTGAACTTGTCTCTGTAACTTTATTAATGAATGTAGGAGTTCCTAGCTTGTGATTATTGAAGTTTTCTCAAATTAATTTATCTTGAAGAATAAATCTAGAGAAGTTTCTATTTCTGCAGTTTTGGTGATTACTATTCTGTCAATTTTGGTGATGAAAACTACACTTGAACAGGGTATGTTGTTGCATTATCACTGATATAATTTTGGTGATTCAACTGCATTTGACTGAAACTCCACTTAACTGTATTTTTTTTGCATTAACTTGGTTAATTCCTGATTGCCAAATTCAGGTCCGAGAGTATACCTGCATTGGTTTCTTGCGGAGGAGTATACCTGGAGGTGCTCTTTGGTGCCCTGGTGGATGCTCTGCCCCTGCTAGGTGGGGGTGAGCTGCCACTGGTTTATTCAGACGAGCTACTAGTGGGGGCAGGCTACCGGCGAGCTACTGGGGATCGATCTAGTTGACCAGCACGTTTCGAGGATCCATCCCAGCTGCCAACGAGCTACAGGGGATCGATCCAGCTGACCCGTGCATTTTGAGGATCCATCCTGAATGGAGGGAGTACTTCTATGTGTAATAGTATTGTTTGTGTGTGGTATCTGAACCTAGCTGCACGTCATGGTGTTCTGGAATTCAAATGGTGTTGTCAATTATTTATAGTTGTTTAGATTCTATCCTTTGTTTCATTGTATATCTATTGGAAAAATTAACTTCTTTATATCTTTTAATTGGGCTACTGAAAGTAAAGAGGCCAAGGCCCTAACAGTATTGCACTATTGAAAGGCTACTATTATATTGGACCAGTTCTGTAACAAGGCCTATGAAGCCGAGACCCATACAATTTGACCCATACAATTCTGAATAAAAGGCCAATAAAAGTAAAATCAATGGACGTAAAAAGGCCAAGGCCTCAAAAAAATTCATCCTAAAAAGGCCACGACCTAGAAGAAAAAAAGGATGAATTAATGGTCTTGGCCCATGTAAGCAACCAGAATGGATCGGACTGAATTTGCACTACGACGTTCTCATTTTGTCATAATTTTGCCACGTAGGATCGACCACGTAGGATCTGACCTGGCCTGGATAGATACCCCTTGACGATATTGGATCATCATAACCATTATGACGATCCAATATCGTCATAGACGGTTATGACGATTTCACAAAAACGTCGTTGTATGCAATTACTGACGCTCAGTTTTTGACGATAATTTTTTCGTCATAAGATTGTCATATATTGTAGACAATGACGATTCAGTGACGAAAATAAAGGGTCATGTATCAGTAGATTCCTTATAGTGAGCATAGTATTATGGTATTCTCTTTTGATGCTTTGTTTGGGTTGACTTGGCACATGCTCACACCATGTTATGAATATGAACAAGTCACCATAGCCTCTATGATCATTTAGTCCTTGACTTGTAGTACCACTCTATGCTTTGATTAGTAATGTTTTGTCGCTCTGCATGATTATGGCCATTATTGCTCTCTTAGTTGGTTGCTCCCAGTATTTTGCTAGCCTCCACTTGTATGAGTAAGATCTACTCATGCTTCCAACTCCCAATAAACCAAGTTATTCCAAAGTGTCCACTATAAATTCCTGAGGGACAAGTTGATTGCCACTATGACATGTTTTATGTATGTGAAACCAACAAACGTTTTTCAATCCATGTTATTCATGATCTTTGTTTGTAGCCTTTCATGTTGCATGCATAGTTACCTTGTCTTACTGTTAGAACTCTATCTTTCAAGCACATGTTTAGAGTTCTTTGTTCCCAGATTTCAATGCTTGCAAATGGTTTGATCTTGATTTTGATGGTGCATGTCACCTCAAAAATTATTCTTTTATCACTTATCTACTCGAGGACGAGCAGGAGTTAAGCTTGGGGATGCTTGATACGTCGGAAACATATCTATAATTTTTGATGTTCCATGCTTGTTTAGTATCTACTTTGATTTTCTTTGTCTACACTTTGAGGTGTTTTTATATGTTTTCTGGTACTAACCTGTAGGGTTCGCAGCATAGAAAATAAAAAAATTCCTATGATGGGAACAACTATGTACCAAGATCTATCTACTAGATACAATCAACGGGCGGATGTACATCCATAGAGAACATACCCTTGAAGACCGACAAAGCTTAACGAGGTTGAACTCGTGGTTGATGTAGACGATCTCTTGCCGATCTCAAGATTGAGAGGAAGTCCTAGCACTGCAAATCAGCGGCGCATCCGTGCTCGCACACACGTCCGAGGCACCAAGCAACCTCCACCTACTCGCTCTAGAGATGCAGCGGAAGCACAACTATTTCTTGTCGAATAGCCACCGGGATAATGTATCTCTCTAGTCCGAGACCATGGGGGATAAATACTAGAGGGGGAGAGAGATCCCTCACGAGGAGGTGTGAGTGAGAAGTAAGGAGGGGGCTCCTTTTATAGGAGGAGGGAGGGACCCAAGGGGGTGGCCGCCGGCCATGGGGGCTGCCCCCTCCCCTCCTCCATTCATGTGGGTGGACACTCCACTCACAAAACCCCCTTTAATTTGCTCCACTCAAAATCCCACTCAAATTCCCATTAAATTTCCACCAAATTTAATGCAAACTCTCATTAAATAAAACTCCTTTTATTTATTCAGAATTTTGTCAATTAATTTAATGAAAAACATTCACATATTACCCCTTGCTAGTATTTCATTTCACATGCAGAAACACTTTCTGCAATTTCACCCAAAAACCAGTTTCGGTATCTAGTGAAATAAATTCATGCGCTTGTTATTCTTTTCAGTATTAAACTTTTGCTCCAAATGGTGTCGGTGTCTCTTAAGTGTGTCACCCTACGGTTTGCGAATAATGCGGACATGATTAATACCCCTCTCAGATCAATAATCAGAAGCGGGACCTGGAGATCCGTACTGACTCCCACACATTCAATGATGACTTTCTTGTGATCGTGAGAACCTTTTACGCTAGTATCTAAATCCCTTTGTTTCGTGATATATTACATGTTCGAGATTCGATCATCGGTATCTCCATACCTAGTTTGATCTCGTTGCTGACATGCACTCTTTTCTCGTTCTTGTGATATAACATTCTAGTGATCAAATCACTTGCTTGCAAGATAATCAATGTGATATCACCGAGAGGGACCAGAGCATATCTATCTGTCATCGGTATGAACAAATTCCAATCTCGATACATGGGCCTCAACATAACACTTTAGTAGTACTGAACCCATCTTTATAATCACCCTGTTACAGTGTGACGTTTGATGTTATCAAGATACTCTTCTAGTGTTAGTGATTGACATGATCTCATGGTCTAAGGATTAGGATCACTTCGCATGATGTTATAGCAATATAAACTCAATGACTTTGATCGTAATGCTATACTTCGGATGAATGTTCATCACACCATTCCAATAATGTTATGACCTCGTTATTAACAACATCCAATGTCCATGATCAGGAAACCTTGATCATCTTGTTAATCAACGAGCTAATTTATGAGAGAGGCATAATTAGGAACTTTCTGTTTGTTTATTAAACACACATGTATTAATGTTTCTGTATTAATACAATTATAGCATGCAAAATAAACATCTATCATATACTTGGAATATACATAATAACCACTTTATTATTGCCTCTCAGGGCATGTTCCTTTCAGTCATCCACTTGCACTAGAGACAATAATCTAGTTATATAGTGATAAATTTAACACCCATGGAGTTCTGGTGTTGATCATGTTTTGGTCTATGGAGAGTTTTAGTCAACGGATCTGCTACATTGAGATCCCTGTGTACTTTACAAATCTTTATATCTCCATCCTTGACATGCTCACGGATGGAGTGAAATCGACGCTTAATATGCTTGTAATTCTTGGCATTGGCTATGGCACCATTGTTGTCACAATAGATCACCATTGGGTCCAATGCGCTCGCAACCACACCTAGTTTGGTTATGAACTCCTTCATCCAAACTGCCTCCTGAGCCTCTTCCGAAGCAACAACATATTCGGCCTCCGTTGTTGATCCCGCCACCACGGGTTGTTTGGAACTCCTCCAACTAACCGCTCCACCATTCATGAGAAATACGTATCTGGATTGAGACTTAGAGTCATCCGGATCAGTATCAAAGCTAGCATCGACATAACACTTAGCGACGAGCTCTTCTTCACCTTCGTACACAAGAAACATATCCTTAGTTCTTCGCAAGTACTTAAAGATATTCTTGACCGCTATCCAGTGTTCCGATCCTGGATCAGATTGGTACCTACTAGTCAAACTAATAGCATGTGCCACATCTGGTCTTGTACATAGCATGGCGTACATTATAGAGCCTATGGTTGAAGCATAGGGTACTTTGTCCATTATCTCTCTTTCTTCCACCATAGCTGGACTTTGAGTCTTACTCAATGTATTGCCTTGCAACATAGGTAAGAACCCCTTCTTACTTCCGTCCATTTTAAACTTCTTTAAAATCTTATCAATGTATGTACTTTGCGATAGCCCTATTAGGCGCCTAGATCTATCTCTATAGATCTTTATGCCTAATATGTAAGACGCTTCACCTAGGTCCTTCATTGAAAATTTGTTCTTTAGATAACTTTTAACACTGTTTAAAAGATCTATATCATTTCCGATCAATAATATGTCATCCACATATAATATCAGAAATGCCACATTGCTCCCACTCACTTTCTTGTAAATACAAGCCTCTCCATAAGTTTGGACAAATCCAAACTGTTTGATCACCTCATCAAAGCGGAGATTCCAACTCCGGGATGCTTGCTTCAGTCCATAGATGGATCGCTGAAGCTTGCATACCTTGTTAGCATCCTTAGGATCGACAAAACCCTTTGGTTGTATCATATACAACTCTTCTTCAATATTTCCATTGAGGAACGCAGTTTTGACATCCATCTGCCATATCTCATAGTCGAAATATGCAACAATTGCTAACATAATCCTAACTGACTTTAGCATCGCTACGGGAGAGAATGTATCATCGTAGTCAACTCCTTGAATTTGTCGAAACCCCTTTGCGATAAGTCGAGCTTTATAGACAGTCACATTACCATCAGCATCAGTTTTCCTTCTGAAAATCCATTTATTCTCCATGGCCTTTCGGTCGTGAGGTTACCCAAGTTCCAAACTTGGTTTTCGTACATGGATTCCATCTCGGATTTCATGGCTTCTAACCATTTGTTGGAATCCGGGCTCATCATCGCTTCTTCATACGTCGCAGGGTCATCAATTTCATCAACCATGAAATTCATAATAGGGTTTCCGTACAGCTCGGGAGCTGCACGCGTCCTGCTAGACCTGCGAGGTTTGGTAGTATTCTCGTTTGGAGATTCATGATCATTATCATTAGGTCCCTCTTCATTTGGTGAAGCCAACTCCAGAACAACTTCCGGCGCTGCGCTACTCGCCATACTATGAAGAGAAGGTTCTACAAGCTCTTCGAGTTCTACCTTCCGACTACTCACACCTTTCGCGAGAAACTCTTTCTCTAGAAAGGATCCATTCTTGGCAACAAAAACCTTGCCCTCAGATCTGTGATAGAAGGAATACCCAATAGTTTCCTTGGGGTATCCTATGAAGACGCATTTTTCCGCTTTGGGTTCGAGTTTATCCGGTTGAAGTTTCTTCACATAAACATCGCATCCCCAAACTTTAAGAAATGACAGCTTAGGTTTGTTTCCAAACCACAATTCATATGGTGTCTTTTCAATGGATTTAGATGGTGTCCGATTTAAAGTGAATGCAACAGTTTCTAGTGCATAACCCCAAAATGACAGTGGCAAGTCCGTCAGAGACATCATAGATCGAACCATATCTAATAAAGTACTAGTACGACGTTCCAACACACCATTTCGTTGTGGTGTTTCGGCAAATGTGAGTTATGAAACTATTCCACACTCTTTCATATGAGTGCTAAACTCGTAACTTAGATACTCACCTCCACGGTCGGACCGTAGAAACTTGATCTTTCTATTATGATGATTTTCCACTTCACTCTAAAACTCCTTGAATTTCTCAAAGGTTTCAGACTTGTGTTTCATCAAGTAGATATAACCGTATCTACTCAAATCATCCGTGAAAGTTATAAAATAACGATATCCACCTCGCGCCGACACACTCATTGGACCACATACATCAGAATGTATGATTTCCAATAAATCTGTCGCCCGTTCCATTGGACCGGAAAGCGGCGTTCTAGTCATCTTGCCCATAAGGCATGGCTCACATGTATTAAATGATTCAAAATCAAGTGATTCCAAAAGTCCATCCGAATGGAGTTTCTTCATGCGTTTAACGCCAATATGACCTAGATGGAAGTGCCAAATATATGTGGATATATCATCATTAAGTTTAATCCTTTTAGCATCAACATTATGAATATGTGTAATACTATTATCGAGATCCAACATAAATAAACCATTCATCATCGGTGCATGACCATAAAAGATATCATTCATATAAATTGAACAACCATTGTTCTCAGATTTAAATGAATAACCACTGCGCATCAAACACGATCCGGATACAATGTTCATGCTCAGTGCTGGCACCAGATAACAATTATTCAAGTTTATAAATAATCCCGATGGTAAGTGGAGAGGTAGTGTTCCGACGGCGATCACATCAACGCTTGATCCATTGCCGACACGCATCTTAACCTCAACCCTTGCTAGCGGTCGCTTGTTCCGCAACCCCTGATTCGAGTTACAAATATTAGCAACTAAACCGGTATCAAATACCCAGGTGCTAATGCGAGTACTAGTCAAGTACACACCAATAACATGCATATCATATATACCTTTATTTGCCTTGCCGGCCTTCTCGTCTGCCAAATACTGGGGGCAGTTGCGCTTCCAGTGGCCAGTCCCCTTGCAATAATAGCACTCGGTATCAGACTTAGGGCCAACTCGGGGTTTCTTTTCAGGCATGGCAACTGGCTTGCCGCCCTTACTTCCCTTACGTTTTCCCTTCTTGTCTTTCTTGAAACCAGTGGTCTTATTGATCATCAACACTTGATGTTCTTTCTTGATCTCCTCTTCTACAGTTTTAAGCATTGACAGAAGCTCAGGGAGAGACTTCTTCATGCCTTGCATATTATAGTTCATTACGAAGCTCTTATAGCTAGGTGTAAGAGGCTGCAGAACACGATGGATGCCTAAGTCAATGGGAATCGTTATGCCCAAGGACACAAGCTTATCGGCGTAACCCGACATCTTGAGTACATGCTCACTTACAGAGCTGTTCTCTTCCATCATGCAGCTAAAGAACTTTTCTGAAGCATTGTAGCTCTATACAGCAGCATGGGTGTCGAAAATCATTTTTAACTGTCACATCCCAAGATTTTCCAAATCTTGTAATGTGAAAAATAAATAACAAAATAAAATTTTGTTGAAATTTAGGGTGAGAAGAAACTTTTGATTCCAATTGGAAACATCCAAACCTTTTTTGATCAAATAAATCCTAAAGGGATTTAAAAAGATAAACAATTAATAAAGAAAGTTTTAATAATTGGAATCACTATTTTTGGATCTTTCAATAAAAAGATTTGGTTTTCAAAAGCAAAGGTAGAATATTAATTAAAGATTATTTTATAGAGCCAAATTAAACCTTGGCCAAGCTTTTGAAATAAAATATTTTGTTTTGAAGAGTAAAGGTTTATTTAAATAAAATAATGAGGATTTATTAATATCCAATATTATTAAAGTAAAGACTTTTCCATTTTAAATGAGCACTAAAACTTGTTAAATTATTTTTACATAAGTTTTCCAAGTGTTTTTGTTTTTCAAATAAAACCTACTGAAAAGATTTTGTTATTATTTAGATTTCAAATAAAGTTTTAAAATAAATTAAAACCTATTTGAAATAAAAACTAAGGTCTATTTATTTAATTATTAATAGATCTTAAAAGAATAAAAGTATTATTTTATTTTGGACTTTGAATTTTGCTGACAAACAGAATTAAACTTCACCCAAAGTTTTGTGACGATTTGAATTCAAATGGAGATTTAAAAATATTATTAAACCTTAATTAATTAATACTAGAGCCTATTTTAAATAATTATAAAATCCTAAAAAGAATAAATATTTTATTCTAAATTTGACTTTGTAATGTGCTATTAATCAGTATTTGAACCTACACAAATTTTGGTGGTGGTTTGGATTGAATTGGAGTTTGAATTGGTTGTTCAAAATCAAAACAGAATTAAAGAAATGAAAAAGGAAAAACATTCGGAACAAAAAAAGGGAAACAAAGCAGCCCAGCTCGGCAGCCCAGTCCAGGCCCAGCAGCCCACCTCACCTCACTCTCTCGCGAAACGTTTTCTCACCGCAGAACTCACCCACTCTGCCACTGACCGCCAGGACCCACCTTCCCCTCTCTCTCACTCACTGTCAAACGGGCCCTACGACCACGTCATCTTCTTCCTTCCCACGATGAACTCGCCTGACCGTTTTCTGCCGTTGAATCCTCGCGATCAATTCGCCATAATGCTGCGTTTAATCCTCGCTGCGACACCGCCCTCTTAATCGCCTCCCTCTTCTCCCTCTTTCCCCCCAGACGCCACCCCACCGGACCCTCAGGCTGCCCGTATTGCTCGCGACGACCCCCCTGTCTCCGACAAGCTCCGGCGACAATTCCGGCCAAACCCTGCCACCCCTCGCCTCCTCGACCACGCTCACTTACTCCCCACCTCCTGGCGAACCTCCCCATAGCTCCAACTCACCCGCCAGTGCTCTGCAACGTCGTCAACATCTCCAACAGAGCGTCGCCGTCGTCTGCTACCTCTCCGGCGAAGCCCCTGGTAAAAGTCTGACCGCCCTAATCCCTCTCCTTCACAAGCACATGCTCGCCGTGACCCCGCGCATCTAACAGCATCTTATTTTCTCTCTGGCGTGCCCCGTGCCTTTGCCATCATCTTCAACAGGACGAACCCGAGCCAGAGGACAACTCCGGCGAGAAATTGCCTTCGTCCTCGTGCGCCCCCTGCCTCCCCAAGAGCACGTTGAGCATCAGCATCGTTCAGCGAATCAGGTGAGCCCCCTCTCTCTCTTTCTCACTTCCTGCAGCGCCGGCGACGCCACTGCCAGGCCGCCGCCGCCGCGCGTCAGAGTCCAGCGCCACCAGTTCTAGGTCATTAGACTAGGACCGTTGGATCTTGATCCTGAGGCTTAGATAGAATCACTTAAAGCCGAAGGGGTATGCGATCTGTGCCGTGCGATGTAGCTTAAATCCAACGGTGTTCAACGCATGATCCGAACGAACCGGTATCAGCGAATAAGAACACGCCACGTGGCTCTGTTCGTTTGATTTAAAACAGATTTGATCTATTAGATGCTAGATTTTGTAAAATCTATAACTTTTAATCTACACGTCCAAATTTTGCAAATTCTATATCAATGGAATCATCAAGACAAGCCCTAGCCAACCATGGCCTTTGTTTAGTAAAATGCTTCTGTTAAATTGTTTGTTTTTGCAGAAACTTATGTATGCATGTTTAGAATATAAAAATTGTTCTAAAATGATTTTGGGGATAAAATCTTTGGCAAAATGGTTTGTTTTGAACCACTGACCATGGGAAACAATTTGTGGTTTCAAAAATATATTTGGTGAAGCAAAAGAATGAATCTTGGATTTAAACCATTTCTAGTCAAATAAAAATATGGTTTAGTTATTAAAAATGGTTTTGGAGGAAAACCTTTGGAAAATGTTTTGGAATAAACTCTCTGACCCCAAACACCAAGTTTTATGATTTTAAAATGTATTTGGTGAACCCTATAAAACCATTACTTTGCTAAAGACATTTTCAACCACATAAAATAATGACTTGGTTTAAAAATGGTTTATAAAGTGAAATCTTTTGCAAATGATTTTGCCACTTTATAAAATGACCATTAGGTGTTTTCAAATGTTTATGAACCATTAGAAACCACTTTCTCAAATAAAACAATCTTTGGCATGCTTGCATGCACTACTTTGTTTCTATTATTTTATGTGATGTTGCTTGAATGGTAGATTGAAATTGTGCCTTGCTTGATTGAATTGTAGTGATTTGAAGAGTGTGATCATTGCAAAGACAAGGAGTGAACTTATATTCTCTACCAAAAAGGCAAGTGATGCTTCATACTTTGTCCCATTATTTTCACTATGCATTAGTGATATTTCTAAGTAGGACTTGCATGGAATTTTTGCTAAGTATAAACTATGCCATGGGAAATCCTAGTAGATGAAACCTTAGTAGAAATTTCCTAAGTTAAGATTCCTACTACTATCATGCTTAGCTTAGCTAATAGAAAACAAGGGTGGAATTATATTCATACTATGGAATATTTCTAAGTCAAGGACTTGTGTTTTGTTAATAAAACAACTAAGTGAATGAGTCACCTGGGTGGAATGGAAGGAATGGTTTGTTTTGTGTGGTTACACAAGGCCCATTTCTATGGTTTACCTTGTGTATCTCACTTGTGGATGGCCACCCAGGAACAAAGAGATTTGAGATGCCAAATGTTGAGAAGCTTCAAGTGCAGCCACTTGGCATTATGGGCTCTGCCTGGATCATATAGGTTGCAATAACTTAGCCAAATGGACAGTTGGTGGTAGGGGATGATAGGTTGGAGCGCGTCCATTCTGGTCTAAGGGAAGGCTTCTGAAAGATCTTATCTTGGGAAACCAAGTCTTGTGGGGAAAGTGCACCACCTCTGCAGAGTGAAAAATCTAAGTACTTAGCCATGTCCCTGGCAAAGGACAATTTGAGCATCAAGACATGGAAGCTATCAAGAATCTCCTCATCCCAATTTCTAAGTTAAAATCTTGTGGGTGAACAAGGGTTGAAGGATCACCAATTTCTATTGGGAGATGCCTTGGGAAAGATTTTTGTCAAGCAAAAACTTAGTGTTTCCAAATGATAAGGAAAATCTATTTTGAGCAAAGCAAGCCTAAGCTCCACTTAGCCAAATGCATATAGATGATAGACTCCACTATACTACCATAGTATCACTTGCCAATACAATTCAAATGTATTGACCCTTGTGGCTGTAACTTATTATGTTGCAGGTTTGTTTGATGTTAGTGAAGTTTATTGATTAGGATTACAAGTCTACAACCAACATGTCTGCCTGTGGCACTTTGAAGATGAAGGACCCCATGTTATTGTTATGTTCTGCTGCATTGTAATGAGATAGCCAAATGAGCTATGTAAGATGTAATAAATTATTTTATTCCTGGTTATAAAGTTGTATTATGACCTTTGTTTCTTGATATTACATCTTAACTGTGGATGCTAGCTATTGATCTAGGGACTAGCATTGTAAACACAGGGATCTCTACCTTATTAAAGGTTGGGAACCTTACATTAACTCACCCAGTGTATCAAATGCATTGCCGTTTTCGAAACGCTTTCGAAGTTCTGGCTCTAGCCCATACAATATGCCACAATGAACTAAGTTGTGGTCCTCCTGACGAGTCTGATAGACATTCTTCTCCTTGTCAGGGGCATCATCGAACGGTGGGGGCCTAGCGACACTTCTAGCACATATTGCTTTTGTGCAGCAGACAGGAGAATCCTCAAATTCATGGCCCATTCGGTAAAGTTGCTACCGTTCGTTGCAAGTTTCTCTTTATCCATGAACACATTGAAATTAAAAGCAGGTGGTGCCATCTACAACAGAATTTGTAAAGTTTAGACTAAGTTAATGATAGATTGAGTTCAACTAATCCAAATTAAGAATGAACTCCCACTCAAAAACGACACCCCTCGTGCCTTTTTGGTGATTACATGAACCAAATCCACTACACCAAGTCCGATCATCACGTGAGTCGGTGTAGCTTCAAAGGCGAGCATCAAATGGGCATCATATCTTCCATATGACTCATGCTTAACCTTTCGGTCCGTGTTCCAAGGCCATGTATGTACATGATAGGCTCGCCAAGTAAGAACCTTAGTATTCGCGTGTGTAACTGTCTTACACCTGAAATATGATCGTGGATCCAAGAACACCTGATCATCACGTGATGTCTTGGAGCGATGAAACATAATCGGTGCATACTTAAGGAAGAACACATTTTTATCTTGATATCTAAATGAGGTATCATCTTATTATGCTAATAAAATGCTAAACAAGCAATATAAGATGCAATCAAACATCACATGTTAATAAGTGGAATGATATGGTTCTTGCACTTGATCTCCATCATGTGCATCATGGTATGATCACTATCATATCTCTATGGAACTTACACGTTATGTGTGTTGTAAGAGTATCGACTTATACTTCTACTTACAACATCACCATATCATGACACTAACCCAGCAACAATCTAAACTAGACGCCTCTAATTTATCCACTAAAAGTTTTACGTGGCTTAGGGCTTTCGAAGATAGAACTGTTCTTACCTACAAACATGAACCACAACGAGGATAACCAAATTGTTGACAACTCGTTGCAAATTAGATATTGACTATAGTAGAAGAGAAAGACACCCGCTAGCCACTTATGCAAAACTAGTTGCATGTCAAGCGTGGAACATGTCTCATGTGCGAGGACATGTAAAGTTTGTCCGGGCCGATTCATCCCACTATGCCACCAATATCCAAAGTACAACTAAGAAGCAATAACATGGTCATCATCGCCCACATACTCATATGTGTACTACCCGTGCAAAGCATCTACGCATAGATCAGGCTCTGATACCACTGTAGGGTTCACAAGATAGAAAACAAAAAATTTCCTACGATGGGAACAACTATGTACCAAGATCTATCTACTAGATACAATCAACGGGCGGCTGTACATCCATAGGGAACATACCCTTGAAGACTGACAAAGCTTAATGAGGTTGAACTCGTGGTTGATGTAGACGATCTCTTGTCGATCTCAAGATTGAGAGGAAGTCCTAGCATCGCAAATCAGCGGCGCATCCGTGCTCGCACACACGTCCGAGGCACCGAGCAACCTCCGCCTCCTCTCTCTAGCAATGCAGCGGAAGCACAACTCTTTCTTGCCGAATAGCCATCAGGAACATGTATCTCTCTAGTCCGAGACCATGGGGCATAAATACAAGAGGGGGAGAGAGATCCTTCACGAGGAGGTGTGGGTGAGAAGTGAGGAGGCGGGCTCCTTTTATAGTAGGAGGGGGGCACCCAAGGGGGTAGCCGCCGGCCATGGGGGCTGCCCCCTACCCTCCTTCATTCATGTGGGTGGACACTCCACTCACAAAACCCCCTTCAATTTTCTCCACTCAAAATCCCACTCAAATTCCCATTAAATTTCCACCAAATTTAATGCAAACTCTCATTAAAAAAACTCGTTTTATTTATTCAGAATTTTGTCAATTAAGTTAATGACAAACATTCACATATAACCCCTTGCTAGTATTTCATTTCACATGCAGAAACACTTTCTGCAATTTCACCAGAAAACCAGTTCTGGTATCTAGTGAAATAAATTTATGCGCTTGTTATTCTTTTCAGCATTAAACTTTTGCTCCAAATGGTGTCAGTGTCTCTTAAGTGTGTCACCCTACGGTTCGCGAATAATGTGGACATGATTGAGACCCCTCTCAGATCAATAATAAGAAGCGGGACCTGGAGATCCGTACTGACTCCCACACATTCAACGATGACTTTCTTATGATAGTGAGAACCTTTTATGCTAGTATCTTAATCCCTTTGTTTAGTGATATATTACATGTCCGAGATTTGATCATCGGTATCTCCATACCTAGTTTTATCTCGTTACTGACATGCACTCATTTCTCGTTCCTGTGATATAACATTCTAGTGATCAAATCACTTGCTTGCAAGCTAATCAATGTGATATCACCGAGAGAGACCAGAGCATATCTATTTGTCATCGGGATGAACAAATTCCACTCTCGATCCATGGGCCTCAACATAACACTTTAGTAGTACTGAACCCATCTTTATAATCACCCTGTTACAGTGTGACGTTTGATGTTATCAAGATACTCTTCTAGTGTTAGTGATTGACATGATCTCATGGTCTAAGGATTAGGATCACTTCGCATGATGTTATAGCAATATAAACTCAATGACTTTGATCGTAATGCTATACTTCGGATGAATGTTCATCACACCATTCCAATAATGTTATGACCTCGTTATTAACAACATCCAATGTCCATGATCAGGAAACCTTGATCATCTTGTTAATCAACGAGCTAATTTATGAGAGAGGCATAATTAGGAACTTTCTGTTTGTTTATTAAACACACATGTATTAATGTTTCTGTATTAATACAATTATAGCATGCAAAATAAACATCTATCATATACTTGGAATATACGTAATAACCACTTTATTATTGGCTCTCAGGGCATATTCCCTTCATAATAACCACTTTATTATTGTCTGAGTAGTTCCACCTTGGACTATGGGTCCATGTAAAATAATGAAGGGAATATGCCCTGACAAAAACGTCGTTGTATGCAATTACTGACGCTCAGTTTTTGACGATAATTTTTTCGTCATAAGATTGTCATATATTGTAGACAATGACGATTCAGTGACGAAAATAAAGGGTCATGTATCAGTAGATTCCTTATAGTGAGCATAGTATTATGGTATTCTCTTTTGATGCTTTGTTTGGGTTGACTTGGCACATGCTCACACCATGTTATGAATATGAACAAGTCACCATAGCCTCTATGATCATTTAGTCCTTGACTTGTAGTACCACTCTATGCTTTGATTAGTAATGTTTTGTCGCTCTGCATGATTATGGCCATTATTGCTCTCTTAGTTGGTTGCTCCCAGTATTTTGCTAGCCTCCACTTGTATGAGTAAGATCTACTCATGCTTCCAACTCCCAATAAACCAAGTTATTCCAAAGTGTCCACTATAAATTCCTGAGGGACAAGTTGATTGCCACTATGACATGTTTTATGTATGTGAAACCAACAAACGTTTTTCAATCCATGTTATTCATGATCTTTGTTTGTAGCCTTTCATGTTGCATGCATAGTTACCTTGTCTTACTGTTAGAACTCTATCTTTCAAGCACATGTTTAGAGTTCTTTGTTCCCAGATTTCAATGCTTGCAAATGGTTTGATCTTGATTTTGATGGTGCATGTCACCTCAAAAATTATTCTTTTATCACTTATCTACTCGAGGACGAGCAGGAGTTAAGCTTGGGGATGCTTGATACGTCGGAAACATATCTATAATTTTTGATGTTCCATGCTTGTTTAGTATCTACTTTGATTTTCTTTGTCTACACTTTGAGGTGTTTTTATATGTTTTCTGGTACTAACCTGTAGGGTTCGCAGCATAGAAAATAAAAAAATTCCTATGATGGGAACAACTATGTACCAAGATCTATCTACTAGATACAATCAACGGGCGGATGTACATCCATAGAGAACATACCCTTGAAGACCGACAAAGCTTAACGAGGTTGAACTCGTGGTTGATGTAGACGATCTCTTGCCGATCTCAAGATTGAGAGGAAGTCCTAGCACTGCAAATCAGCGGCGCATCCGTGCTCGCACACACGTCCGAGGCACCAAGCAACCTCCACCTACTCGCTCTAGAGATGCAGCGGAAGCACAACTATTTCTTGTCGAATAGCCACCGGGATAATGTATCTCTCTAGTCCGAGACCATGGGGGATAAATACTAGAGGGGGAGAGAGATCCCTCACGAGGAGGTGTGAGTGAGAAGTAAGGAGGGGGCTCCTTTTATAGGAGGAGGGAGGGACCCAAGGGGGTGGCCGCCGGCCATGGGGGCTGCCCCCTCCCCTCCTCCATTCATGTGGGTGGACACTCCACTCACAAAACCCCCTTTAATTTGCTCCACTCAAAATCCCACTCAAATTCCCATTAAATTTCCACCAAATTTAATGCAAACTCTCATTAAATAAAACTCCTTTTATTTATTCAGAATTTTGTCAATTAATTTAATGAAAAACATTCACATAGTACCCCTTGCTAGTATTTCATTTCACATGCAGAAACACTTTCTGCAATTTCACCCAAAAACCAGTTTCGGTATCTAGTGAAATAAATTCATGCGCTTGTTATTCTTTTCAGTATTAAACTTTTGCTCCAAATGGTGTCGGTGTCTCTTAAGTGTGTCACCCTACGGTTTGCGAATAATGCGGACATGATTAATACCCCTCTCAGATCAATAATCAGAAGCGGGACCTGGAGATCCGTACTGACTCCCACACATTCAATGATGACTTTCTTGTGATCGTGAGAACCTTTTACGCTAGTATCTAAATCCCTTTGTTTCGTGATATATTACATGTTCGAGATTCGATCATCGGTATCTCCATACCTAGTTTGATCTCGTTGCTGACATGCACTCTTTTCTCGTTCTTGTGATATAACATTCTAGTGATCAAATCACTTGCTTGCAAGATAATCAATGTGATATCACCGAGAGGGACCAGAGCATATCTATCTGTCATCGGTATGAACAAATTCCAATCTCGATACATGGGCCTCAACATAACACTTTAGTAGTACTGAACCCATCTTTATAATCACCATGTTACGGTGTGACATTTGATGTTATCAAGATACTCTTCTAGTGTTAGTGATTGACATGATCTCATGGTCCAAGGATTAATATCACTTCGTATGATGTTATAGCAATATAAACTTAATGACTTTGATCGTAATGCTATACTTCGGATGAATGTTCATCACACCATTCCAATAATGTTGCGACCTCGTTATTAACAACATCCAATGTCCATGATCAGGAAACCTTGATCATCTTATTAGTCAACGAGCTAGTTTATGAGAGAGACATAACTAGGAACTTTCTGTTTGTTTATTAAACACACATGTATTAATGTTTCCGTATTAATACAATTATAGCATGCAAAATAAACATCTATCATATACTTGGAATATACGTAATAACCACTTTATTATTGGCTCTCAGGGCATATTCCCTTCATAATAACCACTTTATTATTGTCTGAGTAGTTCCACCTTGGACTATGGGTCCATGTAGTAGCTAGATGGTTGTATCTCCTCCTTTGTGCTTTCATGTCTAGATCTTGTGAGCTCCGTTCATGATCAAGATCTCATCAATTTGTAATCATGCATGTTGTGTTTGCGGGGATCCGATGGATATTGAGATTATTATGTTGGTTTGATTAATGGTTTTGTCTTATTGATTCTATCATATATGTGTTGTTTGTGATCTTGCATGCTCTCCATTGTTAGTAGCTATCTTGGCCAAGTAGTTTCTAGTGACTCCAAGAGGGGGTATTTATGCTCAATAGTGGGTTCATGCCTCTGTTTAATCTAAGGGAAGTGATAGAAAACTCTAAGGTTGTAGATGTGTTGTTGACACTAGGGAGAAAACAAAAGTCTCTTGTTCATGGAACAAGTGGATTGTTTACCTTACATACTTTGCTTAAAGCAGTTGTTTGTTGCTTGCAACTTAATACTGTAGGGGGTTAGGATGATAACCTGAAGGTGGACTTCTAGTCATAGATGCAGTTGGATGGCGGTCTATGTATATTGTTGTATTGCCCAATCAAAACTCATAGGATCTTTCGGACTAGTAATTGCATTGTTATGCCTTGCTCAGTTCCTGTCAATTGCCCTGCTGTAATTTGTTTACCCTTCATGCCATGTTGTTTATCTAAAGAGAGCACCTCTAGTGAACTATGGACCCCGGTCCAATCTTTACCATTGATACATCTTCCACTGTTCTTGTTTACTTTCTGCAAACCACCATCACCTTCCACACCATACAAATAATCCTTTGTTATAGCAACCGGTGAGATTGACAACCTCACAGTTCGTTGGGGAAAAGTCTTGAGTTTGTGCTATGCAGGTTTCCAAGTTGCTTGCAACACCTTTGAGACGTTTCCTTCCTCCTACTGGTTCGATAACCTCTGTTTCTTACTGAGGGAAGACATGCTGCTGTGCTGCATCACACCTTGCTCTTGGGGTTTCCCGACGAAGCGCTTGTTGGAGATATGCCCTAGAGGCAATAATAAAAGTAGTTATTATTATATCTTTGTGTTTATGATAAATATTTACATTCATGCTATAATAGTATTAACCGGAAACATTAATACTTGTGTGATTTGTAAACAAAATTAGAGTCCCTAGTAAAGCCTCTTTGTAATACTAGCTTGTTGGTTAATAGATGATCATGGTTTTCCGATCATGAACATTGAGATGTTATTAACAACGCGATCATATCATTAGGAGAATGCTATGATGGACATACTCCTATAGATAAAGCGTAGCATAAAGATCAAGTCATTTCAATAGCTCGTTTGCTATAAGCTTTCTGATACATAGTAACCTAATTCCTTCAACCATGAGATCATGCTAATCACCATCACCGGAAGGATAATTTGATGACATCAAACACCACACCATAACTGGGTGGCTATAAAGGTGGCATTGAGTGTTCAGAAAGTATGTGTTGAGGCACATGGATCAAGAGTGGGATTTGTCCATCCATATGACGGATAGATATACTCTGGGCCCTCTCGGTGGAATGTCATCCAATTAGCTCGCAAGCATGTGACTGGCTCACAAGGGATCACATAACACGGGAACGAGAAAATAGTACTTATCGGTAACGAGGTTGAACTAGGTATGTAGAGATACCGACGATCAAACCTCGGATAAGTAAACTATCGCGAGACAAAGGGAAATTGGTATCGTATATAAGTGGTTCATTCGATCGCAAAGTAATCGTAGAAATATGTGGGAGACATATGAATTTCTAGATTCCTCTATTGGTTATTGATCGGAGAAGTGTCTCGGTCATGTCCGCATAATTCACGAACCATAGGGAGACACACTTAAGGATTCGATGTTGTTTAGTAGATATGGAATAATAGTAGGGAGAGCGAATGTTGTTCGGAGTCTCGGATGGGATCCGGGATATCACGAGGAGATCCGGAATGGTCCGGAGAATAAGATTCATATAAGGAAAGTCCGATTCCGGAGTTCAGGAATGATTTCGATGTTTTCATCGGAGAGATTCTAGAAGGGTCTAGAAAGTTCACCTGACTGGACGGGGAATGGTTCATGAATGTGTCATGGTTAAGTGAAATGATTGGATCATGTCCTAGGTCACTTGGTTGGGCATTTGCAAGAGAGAAATAAAGCTCTAAATTCAAAGTCAAAAGGGAAGTTTAACAAGTCAAACTGGAACAATGGTTTCCTAATGGAAGAAGGAAAGAGTCCTTCCTTCTCTCCAACTTGGGTTTGGGGAAGGATTCAAACTTCCCTCTCCCAAGCTGCCCTCCCTCTCATAAATAGAGGGGAGGGGCTGCCCCAAAGCCAACACAACCAGCCTTCCCCACCGTGCGCCGCCGCCGGCTCATCGCTGTCACCCTTGCCGCCGCCGACACCTCCTCCTCACCGGCCTTCTAAAACTAGATCGCTGGAAACCCTAGATCCACCATAACCTACTCCGGCTTAGGAGGAGCCTTGCAGGATTTTTCCTCTACTTCCGACACCACGCCGTCATGCTGCCGGAATCGCGAGGGGAGAACTACAACCTCCGCTGCCTGCTGGAAAAAGGGAGAGACAGGTCTTCATCGAGTACCAAACGTGTGACCGACTGCGGAAGCGCTGCCGGGACGCAGCGTCGGAAGGATCGTCTACGCGATCTTGAGATCAGCAAGTGTACGACTACATCATCCACGAGAATCTGCTCTCGTTAACCGCTTTGGAATCTTCAAGGGCGAGTACTCTAATCGACTCGTTGCTACAATATAGTAGATAGATCTTGGCTTGTTTGTGTGCATGCGGTAGAATTTTTTTGTTTTCCATGCTACGAACCCCTACAATGGTATCAGAGCCGTGTCTATATGTAGATTTTTTGCACGAGTAGAAACAATGGTACTTGTGGCCGGTGGTGCTTTTATTATCAATTGCTTTTTGTGTACTTTGCATCTGGCGGTATGATGGGATGAAGCGGCCCGGGCTAACCTTACATGACATCGTTCATGAGACTTGCTCCACCCTTAACATGCAACTTGTATTGCATCAGTGGCTTTGCGGGTGTCTGTCTCTCCCATCATAGTATAGATTCAATTTACAACGGGCACTTGATAGTTCAAGCATCAACGTTGTGGTTCTTGTTTGTAAGTTAGAACGACACCTATTGAAAGCCCAAAACCACGTAAAACATGCAAAGAAAATTAGAGGCGTGTAACTTTGTTTTGCAGGGGTGTGATGTGATGTGATATGGCCATAATTGTGATTATATATGATGTATGCAATGTTCCTTATTGTAAGTCGGCAACCGGCAGGAGCCAGATGGTTGTTTTTTAATTCCTTTAAGACCTCGTGTCTATTATTCAAAGTAGTTGTATAGTTGATGCTGGTGGACGACAACCATGGAGCGATTCCATTGACCTTGACGCAATGCCGGTGATGATGGAGATCATGTTCGTGCTTGAAGATGGAGATCGGAAGCACAAGAAGAAAGGCCATATCATATCACATATTATGAATTGCATGTGATGTTAATCCTTTTATGCATCTTGTATTGCTTAGTTCATGACGGTAGCATTATAAGTTGATCCCTCTCACGAAATATCAAGTTATAAAGTGTTCATCCTTAGTAAGCACCGTTGCTAAAGCTTGTTGTTTCGAAGCACCACGTGATGATCGGGTGTGTTAGATTTTGCGAGTGTATACAATGGGAGCAAGCCAGATTTGCTCATGCGGAAGCTAATGTTTGATCTTGACGAGCCTAGCATGTACAGACATGGTCTCGGAACACAGATCACCGAAAGGTAAAGCATGAGTCATATAGTAGATATGATGAACATATTGATTGTTCGCCATTGAAGCTACATCATCTCTCGTGATGATCGGTTTTGATGTAGTGGATTTGGTTCGTGTGTTGGAGATATGCCCTAGGCGCAATAATAAATGTAGTTATTATTATATCTTTGTGTTTATGATAAATGTTTACATTTATGCAATAACAGTATTAACCAGGAAACATTAATACTTATGTGATTTGTAAACTAAATTAGAGTCCCTAGTAAAGCCTCTTCCTAATACTAGCTTGTTGGTTAATAGATGATTGTGGTTTCCCTATCATGAACATTGAGATGTTATTAACAAAAAGATCATATCATTAGGAGAATGGTATGATGGACATACTCCTATAGATAAGCATAGCATAAAGATCAAGTCATTTTAATAGTTCAATTGCTATAAGCTTTCTGATACATAGTAACCTAATTCCTTCGACCATGAGATCATGCTTATCACCATCACCGGAAGGATGCTTTGATGACATCAAACACCACACCGTAACTGGGTGGCTATAAAGGTGGCATTGAGTGTTTGGAAAGTATGGGTTGAGACACATGGATCAAGAGTGGGATTTGTCCATCCATATGACAGATAGATATACTCTGGGCCCTCTGGGTGGAATGTCATCCAATTAGCTTGCAAGCATGTGACTGGCTCACAAGGGATCACATACCACGGGAACGAGAAAAGAGTACTTATCGGTAACGAGGTTGAACTAGGTATGCAGAGATACCGACGATTAAAACCTTGGATAAGTAAACTATCGCGAGACAAAGGGAAATTGGTATCGTCTGTAAGTGGTTCATTCGACCGCAAAGTAATCGTAGAAATATGTGGGAGCCATATGAATTTCCAGATTCCTCTATTGGTTATTGATCGGAGAAGTGTCTTGATCATGTCCGCATAATTCACAAACCGTAGGGAGACACACTTAAGGATTCGATGTTGTTGAGTAGTTATGGAATGATGAATAAGAGACCGAATGTTGTTTGGAGTCTCGGATGGGATCTGGGATATCACAAGGAGATCCGGAATGGTCCGGAGAATAAGATTCATATAAGGAAAGTCCTGTTTCGGAGTTGGGGAATGATTCTGGTGTTTTCACCGGGAATGTTATAGAAGGGTCCGGAAGGTCCGGCACTCCGGAGCGGAAGGGTACATGAATGTGTCATAACAATATGGAATGTTTGCATCATGTACTAGGTCACTTGGCTGGGAAAAATAAAGGGAGAAATCAAATCCTAGTTTGAAAGTCAAACACCAATTTGAAAAAGTCAAACGGCAAGTTTGCTTGGTGGAGGGAGAGTAGGAAACCTACTTGGGGAGGAAGTCTCCTCCCTCCACCCGCCGGCCAAGGAGGCCGACTTCGGGGAGGACTCCCTCCTCCCAATCCGCACCCTCCCACCTATATAAGGAGGGGTAGGGCTGCCTCTCTCCCTCACACCCAAAACCCTAGCCTCCAAGCCACCGGCCTCCTCCAAGTCACCGCCGCCTAGAGCCTCCTCTAGCTCGGCGAGTTAGGGTTCCCCAAACCCTAGCCTCCGGCTACACTCTCCCCTTGGTGCCCTCTAAACCCTAGATCACCAAGGCCTCTCTCATACTCCACCATACTCGCTCTGGCTTAAGGCGAAGCCCTGCGAGATCTCCCCTCTACTTCCGGTACTACGCCGTCATGCTGCCGGAATCGCGAGGAGAGTGCTACAACCTCTGTTGCCTGCTATAACAAGGGAGAGGAAGGTCTTCATCGAGTACCGAACGTGTGACCGACTGCGGAAGCGCTGCCGGAACGCAGCGCCGAAAGGATCGTCTACGCGATCTTGAGATCGGCAAGAGTACGACTACATCACCCATGAGAATCTGCTCTCGTTAACCGCTTTGGAATCTTCAAGGGTGAGTTATTCTATCGACTTGTTGCTACAATCTAGTAGATAGATCTTGGCTTGTTTGTTTGTATGCGGTAGAATTTTTTTGTTTTCCATGCTACGAACCCCTACAGTGGTATCAGAGCCGTGTCTATATGTAGATATGTTGCACGAGTAGAACACAATGGTCATTGTGGGCGGTGGTGCTTTTATTATCAATTGCTTCTTGTGTACTTTGCATCTTGCGGTATGATGGGATGAAGCGGCCCGGGCTAACCTTACATGACATCGTTCATGAGACTTGCTCCACGCTCAACATGCAACTTGTATTGCATAAGTGGCTTGGCGGGTGTCTGTCTCTCCCATTATAGTATAGATCCAATTTACAACATGCACTTGATAGTTCAAACATCAATGTTGTGGTTCTTGTTCGTAAGTTAGATCGACACTTATTGAAAGCCCCAAACCACGTAAAATATGCAAAGAAATTAGAGGCGTCTAACTTTGTTTTGCAGGGGTGTCCTGTGATGTGATATGGCCATGATTGTGATTATATTTGATGTATGCAATGTTCCTTATTGTAAGTTGGCAACCGGCAGGAGCCATATGGTTGTCTTTAATTTCTGTTAAGACCCGCGTGTCTATTCAAAGTAGTTGTAATAGTTGAAGCTGGTGGATGACAATCATGGAGCAGCGTCATTGACCTTGATGCAATGCCGGTGATGATGGAGATCATGTTCGTGCTTGAAGATGGAGATCGGAAGCACAAAGAAGAAAGGCCATATCATGTCACATATTATGAATTGCAATGGATGTTAATCCTTTATGTATCTGGTATTGCTTAGTTAACGACGGTAGCATTATAAGATGATCCCTCATGCACATAAATTTCAAGTTCTAAAGTGTTCATCCTTAGTAAGCACCGTTGCTAAAGCTTGTTGTTTCGAAGCACCACGTGATGATCGGGTGTGTTAGATTCTGCAAGTGTATACAACGTGAGCAAGCCAGATTTTCTCATGCGGAAGCTAAGGTTTGATCTTGACGAGCCTAGCATGTACAGGCATGGTCTCGGAACATGGATCACCGAAAGGTAAAACATGAGTCATATAGTAGATATGATGAACATGTTGATTGTTCGCCATTGAAGCTACATCAACTCTCGCGATGATCGGTTTTGATGTGGTGGATTTGGTTCGTGTGATCACTAAAACAATGTGAGGGATATTGTTTTGAGTGGGAGTTCACCTAGATTAATTTAACTATTAATTAGAACTCAATTTGTCATAAACTTAGTCTAAACTATTGCAAATATGTTGTAGATCAATGGCGGCCCCTACCATCAATTTTAATGCGTTCCTAGAGAAAGAAAGGTTGAAAAACAATGGAATCAACTTCGCGGATTGGTTCCGCAATTTGAGGATTGTCCTCAATGCTGGTAATTTGACCTATGTGCTGGATGCACCGTTGGGTGACCCGCCTGCAGCTGATGCTACCGATGAAGTAAAGAATGTTTACCTCGCTTAGAAGAATCAGTACTCCACACTTCAGTGTGCTATCTTGTATGGTTTGGAATCGGAGCTTCAGAAAAGGTTTGAGAATTCAGACCCACATGATAATGTCCGTGAACTCAAATTGATATTTGAGACTCACGCGGAAGTTGAGAGCTATGAGGCTTCTGAAAAGTTCTTTAACTGCAAGATGGAAGAGGGCAGCTCCGTCAGTGAGCATGTGCTTAAGATGTCTGGGCACGCAAACAAACTCCAAAGTTTGGGTATAGTGATTCCTAATTATTTGGGGATTTACCGTGTCCTCCAATCACTGCCACCAAGTTACAAGAACTTTGTGATGAACTACAATATGCAAAACATGAACAAGGAGTTGCCAGAACTCTTTTCCATGTTGAAATCTGCAGAAGTGGAGATCAAGAAAGAGCACCAAGTGTTGATGGTCAATAAGACCACCAAATTCAAGAAAGGCAAGTCTAAGCAAAAGGGAAACTTCAAGAAGGGTGGTAAGAAAGTTGTCGCACCGACGAAGAAGACCAAGGCTGGACCTAAGCCTGATACTGAGTGTTTTTACTGCAAGGGAGAGGGTCACTGGAAGCAGAATTGCCCAAAGTACTTGGCGGATTTGAAGACGGCAACATCAAGAAGAAAGGTATATCTGATATACATGTTATTGATGTGTATCTCACTAGTACTCGTAGTAGTGCCTGGGTATTTGATACTGGTTCCGTTGCTCATATTTGTAACTCGAAACAGGTGCTGCAGAATAAACGGAAGCTAGCGAAGAACGAGGTGACGATGCGCGTTGGAAATGGATCAAGGGTTGATGTGATCGCGGTCGGCACGCTACCTCTTCATCTACCATCGGGATTAGTTTTATACTTAAATAATTGTTATTTGGTGCCTATGTTAAGCATGAACATTATATCGGGATCTTGTTTATTGCGAGACGGTTACTTGTTTAAGTCCGAGAATAATGGTTGTTTGATTTATATGAGTAATATGTTTTATGCACATGCACCTTTGATAGATGGTCTATTCTTATTGAATCTCGATAGTGGAAATACACATATTAATAACATTGAAGCTAAACGTTTGAAATTGAGCGATAACTCGACCTATATGTGGCAATGTCGTCTTGGTCACATTGGAGTGAAGCGTATGAAGAAACTCCATTCCGATGGAATTCTTGAATCACTTGATTTCGAATAACTTGAAAGATGCGAAGCACGTCTGATGGGTAAAATGACTAAGACTCCATTTTCTGGTATGATGGAGCGAGCTACGGAATTATTGGAAATCATACATACCGATGTGTGTGGTCCAATGAGTGTAGCATCACGCGGTGGTTATCGTTATGCTCTTACCTTCACGGGTGACTTGAGTAGATATGGGTATATCTATTTCATGAAACATAAGTCCAAAACTTTCGAGAAGTTTAAGGAATTTCAAAGTGAGGTAGAGAATCAACATAACAAGAAGATTAAATTTCTACGTTCTGATCGTGGAGGTGAATATCTAAGTTACGAGTTTGGCGAGCATTTGAAGAAATGCGGAATACTTTCACAATTGACACCGCCGGGAACACCACAGCGTAATGGTGTGTCCGAACGTCGTAATCGAACTCTCTTAGATATGGTCCGTTCTATGATGTCACTTACAGATTTACGGCTATCATTTTGGGGTTATGCATTAGAAACAGCCGCATTCACATTAAATAGGGCACCATCTAAATCCGTTGAAACGACACCGTATGAATTATGGTTTGGGAAGAAACCTAAATTGTCGTTCCTTAAAGTTTTGGGTTGCGAAGCCTATGTAAAGAAGTTACAGCCGGACAAGCTTGAACCCAAAGCGGAAAAATGCGTCTTCATAGGATACCCAAAGGAAACTATTGGGTATACCTTCTATCATAGATCCGAAGGCAAAATCTTCGTTGCCAAGAATGGATCCTTTCTAGAGAAGGAATTTCTCTCGAAAGAAGTGACTGGAAGGAAAGTAGAACTCGACGAGGTTGTCGAACCTTCTCTCGAACTTGCGAGTAGCACAGCACTAGAAGAAGTTCCTGTGGTGCCTGCACCAGTAAGAGAGGAAGCTAATGATGATGATCATGAAACTTTGGTTGAAGTTCCTACAGAGCCTCGTAGGTCAACGAGAACTCGTACCACTCCTGATTGGTATGATCCCGTTATGAGTGTCATGTTGGTGGACAACACCGATGACCCTGCGACATATGAGGAGGCGATGATGAGCCCAGAATCCAATAAATGGCAAGACACCATGAAATCCGAAATTGGATCCATGTATGAAAACCAAGTATGGACTTTGGTGGACTTACCGGATGGCCGGAAGGCTGTCGAGAACAAATGGATTTTCAAGAAGAAAACAGATGCTGATGGTAATGTTACTGTCTATAAAGCTCGACTTGTCGCAAAAGAGTTTCGACAAATTCAAGGAGTTGACTACGATGAGACTTTCTCACCAGTAGCAAAGCTAAAATCTGTGAGGATTTTGTTAGCAATCGCTGCATATTATGATTATGAGATATGGCAAATGGATGTCAAAACAGCGTTCCTCAATGGAGACATTGATGAAGAGTTGTATATGATGCAACCCAAAGGTTTTGTCAATCCTAAAGATGCTAACAAGGTATGCAAACTTCAACGGTCCATATATGGATTGAAGCAAGCATCCCGAAGTTGGAATCAACGTTTTGATAAGGTAATCAAAAGTTTTTGTTTTATACAAACTTATGGAGAAGCTTGTATTTACAAGAAAGTGAGTGGGAGCTCTGTAGCATTCTTAATACTATATGTAGATGACATATTGTTGATTGGGAATGATGTGGACCTTCTTAATAGTGTCAAGGAATATTTGAATAATAGTTTTTCAATGAAGGATCTTGGCGAAGCAGCTTACATATTAGGCATAAAGATTTATAGAGATAGATCAAGATGCCTAATATCATTGTCACAAAGTACATATTTGGACAAAGTTCTAAAGAGGTTTGGAATGGAAGATAGCAAGAAAGGGTTCTTGCCCATGTTGCCCAATACGACCTTGAGTAAAACTCAAAGTCCAGCAACGGCAGAAGATATAGAAAGGATGAGTAAGACTCCCTATGCCTCATCCATAGGATCTCTAATGTATGCCATGCTATGTACTAGACCCGACATTGCATATGCTATTAGTTTAACTAGCAGATATCAAAGTGATCCGGGAGTGGATCATTGGACAGCGGTCAAAAACATCCTAAGTACTTGAGAAGAACTAAGGATATGGTTCTTTCTTATGGAGGTGATGAACAGCTCGTTGTTAATGGTTACACCAATGCTAGTTGGAACACCGATCCGGATGATTCTAAATCTCAATCTGGATACGTATTTATTTTGAATGGTGCAACAGTTAGCTGGAGGAGTGCAAAGCAAAGCGTTGTGGCGAGATCTTCAACTAAATCGGAATACATAGCTGCTTCGGAGGCTTCACAAGAAGCGATATGGATGAAGGAGTTCATTACAGAGCTCGGTGTGGTTCCAAGTGCGCTGGACCCAATGTCTATCTATTGTGATAACATGGGCGCCATAGCCAATGCGCAAGAACCAAGGTCACACAAGAAGCTGAAGCACATCAAGCTACGTTTTCACGCTATTCGAGAACATGTCCAAGATGGGGACATGAAGATTTGCAAAGTACACACAGATCTAAATGTGGCGGATCCGTTGACAAAACCTCTCCCGAGGGCAAAACATGACCAGCACCAAACTGCCATGGGTGTTCGGTATATTACCATGTAATCTAGATTCGTTGACTCTAGTGCAAGTGGGAGACTGTTGGAGATATGCCCTAGAGGCAATAATAAATATATTTATTATTATATCTTTGTGTTTATGATAAATGTTTACATTCATGCTATAATAGTATTAACAAGGAAACATTAATACTTGTGTGATTTGTAAACTAAATTAGAGTCCCTAGTAAAGCCTCTTCATCATACTAGCTTGTTGGTTAATAAATGATTGTGAATTCCCTATCATGAACCTTGAGATGTTGTTAACAACAAGATCATATCGTTAGGAGAATGGTATGATGGACATACTCCTATAGATAAGCATGGCATAAAGATCAAGTCATTTTAATAGTTCAATTGCTATATGCTTTCTGATACATAGTAACCTAATTCCTTCGACCATGAGATCATGCATATCACCATCACCGGAAGGATGCTTTGATGACATCAAACACCACACCGTAACTGGGTGGTTATAAAGGTGGCATTGAGTGTTCGGAAAGTATGGGTTGAGACACATGGATCAAGAGTGGGATTTGTCCATCCATATGACGGATAGATATACTTTGGGCTCTCTCGGTGGAATGTCATCCAATTAGCTTGCAAGCATGTGACTGGCTCACAAGGGATCACATATCACGGGAACGAGAAAAGAGTACTTATCGGTAACGAGGTTGAACTAGGTATGCAGAGATACCGACGATCAAAACCTCGGATAAGTAAACTATCGTGTGACAAAGGGAAATTGGTATCGTATGTAAGTGGTTCATTCGATCGCAAAGTAATCGTAGAAATATGTGGGAGCCATATGAATTTCCAGATTCCTCTATTGGTTATTGTTCGGAGAGGTGTCTCGATCATGTCCGCATAATTCACGAACCGTAGGGAGACACACTTAAGGATTCGATGTTGTTGAGTAGTTATGGAATGATGAGTAAGAGACCGAATGTTGTTCGGAGTCTCGTATGGGATCCAAGATATCACGAGGAGATCCGGAATGGTCCGGAGAATAAGATTCATATAAGTAAAGTCTTGTTTCAGAGTTGGGGAATGATTCCGGTGTTTTCATCGGGAATGTTCTAGAAGGGTCCGGAAGGTCCGGCACTCAGGAGGGGAAGGGTACATGAATGTGTCATAACAAGTTGGAATGTTTGCATCATGTACTAGGTGTCATCGCTGAGCAAAATAAAGGGATAAATCAAATCCTAGTTTGAAAAGTCAAACGCCAATTTGAAAAGTCAAACGGCAAGTTTGCTTGGTGGAGGGAGAGTAGGAAACCTACTTGGGGAGGAGTTCGTCTCCCTCCACCGCCGTCCAAGGAGGCCGAGTTGGGGGAGGACTTCCTTCCCCTTGGCCGCACCCTCCCACCTATAAAAGGAGGGGCAGGGCTGCCCCTCTAGACCTACACCTCCACCACCCAAAACCTAGCCCTAAGCCGCCGGTGCCACCACCCCCTGCTGCCGCCGCCTAGGGCACCACCAACTCGCCGAGTTGGGGTGAAACCCTAACCCTAGCCGCCGGCTAGACTTCTCCCTTGGTGCCTCTAAACCCTAGATCACCAAGGCCTCTCTCATAGTCCACCATACTCGCTCCGGCTTAAGGCGAAGCCCTGCGAGATCTCCCCTCTACTTTCGGTACCACGCCGTCGTGCTGCCGAAATCACGAGGAGAGTGCTACAACCTCCGCTGCCTGCTGTAACAAGGGAGAGGAAGGTCTTCATCGAGTACCAAATGTGTGACCGACTGCGGAAGCGCTGCCGGAACGCAACGCCGGAAAGATCGTCTACACGATCTTGAGATCGGAAAGAGTACGACTACATCACCCACGAGAATCCGCTCTCGTTAAACACTTTGGAATCTTCAAGGGTGAGTTATTCTATCGACTCGTTGCTACAATCTAGTAGATAGATCTTGGCTTGTTTGTTTGTATGCGGTAGAAATTTTTTGTTTTCCATGCTACGAACCCCTACAGATATGGGTATATCTATTTCATGAAACATAAGTCCGAAACTTTCGAGAAGTTTAAGGAATTTCAAAGTGAAGTAGAGAATCAACATAACAAGAAGATTAAGTTTCTACGATCTGATCGTGGAGGTGAATATCTAAGTTACGAGTTTGGCGAGAATTTGAAGAAATGTGGAATACTTTCACAATTGACACCGCCGGGAACACCACAACGTAATGGTGTGCCCGAACATCGTAATCGAACTCTCTTAGATATGGTTCGTTCTATGATGTCACTTATAGATTTACCGTTATCGTTTTGGGGTTATGAATTAGAAACAGTCGCATTCACTTTAAATAGGGCACCATCTAAATCCGTTGAAACGACACCGTATGAATTATGGTTTGGGAAGAAACCTAAATTGTCGTTCCTTAAAGTTTGGGGTTGCGAAGCCTATGTAAAGAAGTTACAGCCGGACAAGCTTGAACCCAAAGCGGAAAAATGCGTCTTCATAGGATACCCAAAGGAAACTATTGGGTATACCTTCTATCATAGATCCGAAGGCAAAATCTTCGTTGCCAAGAATGGATCCTTTCTAGAGAAGGAATTTCTCTCGAAAGAAGTGACTGGAAGGAAAGTAGAACTCGACGAGGTTGTCGAACCTTCTCTCGAACTTGCGAGTAGCACAGCACTGGAAGAAGTTCCTGTGGTGCCTGCACCAGTAAGAGAGGAAGCTAATGATGATGATCATGAAACTTCGGTTGAAGTTCCTACAGAGCCTCGTAGGTCAACGAGAACTCGTACCACTCCTGATTGGTATGATCCCGTTATGAGTGTCATGTTGGTGGACAACACCGATGACCCTGCGACATATGAGGAGGCGATGATGAGCCCAGATTCCAATAAATGGCAAGACACCATGAAATCCGAAATTGGATCCATGTACGAAAACCAAGTATGGACTTTGGTGGACTTACCGGATGGCCGGAAGGCTGTCGAGAACAAATGGATTTTCAAGAAGAAAACAGATGCTGATGGTAATGTTACTGTCTATAAAGCTCGACTTGTCGCAAAAGAGTTTCGACAAATTCAAGGAGTTGACTACGATGAGACTTTCTCACAGGTAGCGAAGCTAAAGTCTATGAGGATTATGTTAGCAATCGTTGCATATTATGATTATGAGATATGGCAGATGGATGTCAAAACGGCATTCCTCAATGGAGACATTGATGAAGAGTTGTATATGGTGCAACCCAAAGGTTTTGTCGATCCAAAAGATGCTGACAAGGTATGAAAACTTCAACAGTCCATTTATGGATTGAATCAAGCATCCCGAAGTTGGAATCAACATTTTGATAAGGTAATCAAAAGCTTTGGTTTTATACAAACTTATGGAGAAGCTTGTATTTACAAGAAAGTTAGTGGGAGCTCTGTAGCATTCCTAATACTATATGTAGCTGACATATTATTGATTGGGAATGATGTAGACCTTCTTAATAGTGTCAAGGATTATTTGAATAATAGTTTTTCATGAAAGATCTTGGCGAAGTAGCTTACATATTAGGCATAAAGATTTATAGACATAGATCAAGACGCCTAATATCATTGTCATAGAGTACATATTTGGACAAAGTTCTAAAGAGGTTGGAATGGAAGATAGCAAGAAAGGGTTGTTGCCCATGTTGCCCAATACGACCTTGAGTAAAACTCAAAGTCCCTCTACGGTAGAAGATAGAGAAAGGATGAGTAAGACTCCCTTTGCCTCAGCCATAGGATCTCTCATGTATGCCATGCTATGTACTAGACCCGACATTGCATATGCTATTAGTTTGACTAGCAAATATCAAAGTGATCCAGGAGTGGATCATTGGACAGCGGCTAAGGATATGGTTCTTTCTTATGGAGGTGATGAACAACTCGTTGTTAATGGTTACACCGATGCTAGTTGGAACACCGATCCGGATGATTCTAAATCTCAATCTGGATACGTATTTATTTTGAATGGTGTAGCAATTAGCTGGAGGAGTGCAAAGCAAAGCGTTGTGGCGAGATCTTCAACTGAATTGGAATACATAGCTGCTTCAGAGGCTTCACAAGAGGAGATATGGATGAAGGAGTTCATTATAGAGCTCGGTGTGGTTCCCAGTGCGCTGGACCCAATGTCTATCTACTGTGATAAAATGGGCGTCATAGCCAATGCGCAAGAACCAAGGTCACACAAGAAGCTGAAGCATATCAAGCCACGTTTTCACGCTATTCGAGATCATGTCCAAGATGGTGACATAAAGATTTGCAAAGTACACACATATCTGAATGTGGCAGATCCGTTTACTAAACCTCTCCCGAGGGCAAAACATGACCAGCACCAAACCGCCATGGGTGTTCGGTATATTACCATGTAATCTAGATTAGTTGACTCTAGTGCAAGTGGGAGACTGTTGGAGATATGCCCTAGAGGCAATAATAAAAGTAGTTATTATTATACCTTTGTGTTTATGTTAGATATTTACATTCATGTAATAATAGTATTAACCGGAAACATTAATACTTGTGTTATTTGTAAACGAAATTAGAGTCCCTAGTAAAGCCTCTTTGTAATACTAGCTTGTTGGTTAATAGATGATTGTGGTTTCTCGATCATGAACATTGAGATGTTATTAACAACAAGATCATATCATTAGGAGAATGGTATGATGGACATACTCCTATAGATAAAGCGTAGCATAAAGATCAAGTCATTTCAATAGTTCGTTTGCTATAAGCTTTCTGATACATAGTAACATAATTCCTTCGACCATGAGATCATGCTAATCACCATCACCGGAAGGATACTTTGATGACATCAAACACCACACCGTAACTGGGTGGCTATAAAGGTGGCATTGAGTGTTCGGAAAGTATGTGTTGAGGCACATGGATCAAGAGTGGGATTTGTCCATCCATCTGACGGATAGATATACTCTGGTCCCTCTCGGTGGAATGTCATCCAATTAGCTTGCAAGCATGTGACTGTCTCACAAGGGATCACATATCACGGGAATGAGAAAAGAGTACTTATCGGTAACGAGGTTTAACTAGGTATGCAGAGATACCGACGATCAAAACCTCGGATAAGTAAACTATCGTGTGACAAAGGGAAATTGGTATCGTATGTAAGTGGTTCATTCGATCGCAAAGTAATCGTAGAAATATGTGGGAGCCATATGAATTTCCATATTCCTCTATTGGTTATTGTTCGGAGAGGTGTCTCGATCATGTCCGCATAATTCACGAACCGTAGGGAGATACACTTAAGGATTCGATGTTGTTGAGTAGTTATGGAATGATGACTAAGAGACTGAATGTTGTTCGGAGTCTCAGATGGGATCCGATATATCACGAGGAGATCCGGAATGGTCCGGGGAATAAGATTCATATAAGGAAAGTCCTGTTTCGGAGTTGGGGAATGATTCCGGTGTTTTCATCGGGAATGTTCTAGAAGGGTCTAGAAGGTTCACCAGACCGGAGGAATGGTTCATGAATGTGTCATGGTTAAGTGGAATGATTGGATCATGTCCTAGGTCACTTGGTTGGGCATTTGCAAGAGATAAATAAAGCTCTAAATTGAAAGTCAAAAGGGAAGTTTGAAAAGTCAAACTGGAACAATGGTTTCCTAATGGAAGAAGGAAAGAGTCCTTCCTTCTCTCCAACTTGGGTTTGGGGAAGGATTCAAACTCCCCTCTCCCAAGCTGCCCTCCTTCTCATAAATAGAGAGGAGGGGCTGCCCCAAAGCCGACACAACCAGCCTTCCCCACCGTGCGCCGCCGCCCAAGCAACCGCTGCTGCACGCCACCGCCACCAGCCGCCACCGTCGGCCCGTCATCGTCGCCCTAGCCGCTACCGATACCTCCTCCTCCTCCTCTCCGACCTTCTAAACCTAGATCGCCGGAAACCCTAGATCCACCATAACATGCTCCGGCTTAGGCGAAGCCCTGCAGGATTTTTCCTCTACTTCCGACACCACGTCGTTGTGCTGCCGGAATCGCGAGGGGAGAACTACAACATCCGGTGCCTACTGGAACAAGGGAGAGGAAGGTCTTCATTAAGTGTCGAACGTGTGACCGACTGCGGAAGTGCTACCGGAATGCAGCGCCAGAAGGATCGTCTACGCGATCTTGAGATCGGCAAGTGTACGACTACATCATCCACGAGAATCTTCTCTCGTTAACCGCTTTGGAATCTTCGAGGGTGAGTACTCTAATCGACTCATTGTTACAATCTAGTAGATAGATCTTGGCTTGTTTGTGTGCATGCGGTAGATTTTTTTGTTTTCCATGCTACAAACCCCTACAGCGCTTCTAGGCGCCATCAGTTGCTCCTGTGTTCTTGATCCCGAAGGGCATTGTTGTGTAACAGAAAACCCCGAACGACGTAATGAACGCTGTATTTTCTTGATCTTACACCTTCAGTCGAATCTGGTGGTAGCCTGAGTAGGCGTCGAGGAACGAGAGTCGCTCACAACCCGCAGTGGAGTCGATGATTTGATCGATCCGCGATAAGGGAAATTGGTCCTTTGGACAACACTTTTTGAGGGCCGTAAAATCCACGCACATCCGCAGGATGTTCGTGTCTTTCTTGGGAACGAGCACAAGGTTAGCTATCCATGTGCTTTCTTTGATCTCCCTTATGAAATTAGCATCGAGGAGTCTGTTGACTTTGGTACCAATTGCTTCAGCTCTGCCCTTGGACAGTCGACGCACCGTCTGCTTGACCGGTCGCACATCCAGATAGACATTGAGTGTGTTCTCAGCGAATTCCCTGGGAACTCCTGGCATGTCTGCAGGACACCAGGCAAAGATTTCCCAGTGCTCATGGAGGAATTCGACGAGCACGAGTTCCTATGCGGAACCCAGGTTGTTGGCGATGACGGCCGTTTTGGCGGGGTCCATCAGGTGGACCTGCACCGGCTTGGTGTTGGTTGTAGAGTCGAAGGCCATTTCAGGTGTGTTTTTCTTGGACACTGGGGGCAGACTATTGTCTATCTACTCCTTTAGCATTGCGAGCTCTTCTTGCATGCTGAAAGACTGGGAGATTCTATTTAATTCTCTATCGCAGTTATCGGATTTGGTGAAGCTCCCTAGGACGATGATGACACCGTTCGGTTCTGGCATCTTCAGTAGTAGATACGCGTAGTGTAGGACCACCAGGAATCTTGCGAATGCCACGCGGCCGAGGATCGCGTGGTACTGGGAGGGCCAGTCAACCACTTTGAACTCGAGTCGTTCACGCCTAAAGTTCTTGGGGGTGCCGAAGATGACGTCGAGCCATATTTTGCCTAGGGGTACACTCCTTTCCCTGGGACTATGTCGTGGAAGGTTGTGTCTGATGCATCCAGGCTACATAGCGGGACCCGCATAGCTGCGAGTATGCTGGCGAACATGAGGTTGATGCCACTTCCTCCGTCCATGAACACACGGCTCATCTCGAATCCGCCTATTTGTGCCTCAAGCACCAGTGCAGAGTAACCTGGGCGAGGTATTTGGTGGGGGTGATCCGAGCGATCGAAGGTGATGCATGACTCTGAGCTGCTGAGGTACTCAGGTGTGGCTGGCGGAGAAGTGACGACCAAGTTTATTTGGCGAGTGATCATCTTCTGGACCTTGTTGGATGGGCGACCTTTGTATCTGATACGTCTAAAATGTATCTACTTTTCCGAACACTTTCGCTATTGTTTCTCCTCTAACTTGTGTGATTTGGATACAACTAACACGGACTGACGCTGTTTTCAGCAGAATTGCTTTGGTGTCTCGTTTTTGTGGAAAAAATCAACTTTTAGGAAAAAAAACTAGAAAATATGCAGAAAATCCTATTTTCCCAAAAGACTCACGAAGCCAGGAGATGGAGGGGAGAAGAAGCCAGAGGGGCCCACACCACCCCCAGGCGCGGGCTAGGCCTGGCTGCGCCAGGGCATGGTGTGGCCGCCTCGGACTCTGCCTCGACCTCTCCTGTCGCCTACATATACCGTCCGGCCTAAAAACATCGGGGGGTCGACAATTTCTAGAGAAGAGTTTCGCTATGCTGCCACCACCAGAATACGCGATTCGGAACCAGAAACTCCGTTCTGGCACCCTGCCAGGACGGGGAATTGGAGGAGATCATTGACATCATCATCCCCAACGCCTCTCCATCAACCATCAATGATTCCCCCATCCATGAGTGAGTAATCCCCCGCAGCAGGCTATGAGGATGGTAGGGATTAGATGAGATTTCTCATGTAATTGCATAAGATTGTTAGAGCATGGTGCCTAGTATCTATGTTAGTGCTTTTTGACATTGTTGCAACTTGTTATGCTTAATGTTTGTCACTAGAGACCGAGTGCCATAATCTCAGATCTAAACATGTTATTGATTCATGATGATATTATTGTTTATGATCTTACCTGCAAGTTGTATACACGTATCGTTGTTCGGAACCCGAGGCCCCGAAGTGACAGAAACTGGGATAACCGGAGGGGATGGTTGTGATGTGAGGATCACGTGTGTTCACGGAGTGTTAATGTTTTGTTCCGGTGCTATATTAAAAGGAGCACCTTAATTGCAGTAGATTCCCTTAAGGCCCCGCTGCAATGGGCTGGCAGGACAAAAGATGTTGTGTAAGTTCTTATTGCGAGCACGTATGACTATATATGGAACACATGCCTATGGTTACTTAGTACTTGGCGGCGCTAGGAAGCGAAAGGGGATGCGGCGCGAGAGGGAGAAGAAGGGGAGGAAGTTTCAGATGATCGCGCATGGCGGTTGGTGAGCGCTGTCGCGCGGTATTTGTAGCGTGCGCGCTAGTCGGCGCAGAAGATTTGGCGCCCCCGGATAGCGCAGAAGCCCACGTGCGGCAAAATATCACACGCGCACTATTTTCGCACCAGTGCTGGAGGAGGTACAGTGCGCGTGCGGGCTACAAATTAATGGTTACGATAGCGCTGCGCTATTTTTAGGCATCTGCTGGAGATGCTCTTAGCAAAGGACAAAATACAGTAGCAATGTGCACTTCGATTTGAGATAAAAAAAATCATAGCAACGCATGTACTCCCTCCGTTTAGAAATATAAAATGTTTTAGGTTTGTGAAGAAGATATATCTAGACACCTTTAATATATAGGTTTAAATGAATCTAGACACTAAAAGGTGTCTAGATACATCTTATTCATAAACCTAAAACATCTTATATTTCCAAACGAAGGGAGTATGCCTCAACAATGCTCTTGGAGCTGCATGTGTCTGACTTTTAACAAGCACGTCACGTCCATACAGTGGCGGAGCGTGACCAAAGGTAGAGAGGGGGCAAAAAAATGTGTCCTCAAATTAACTTTCGACCTAACTTTTCTGCAATTTCATCCATAACACGAAGCGAAGATTATATTTTTTTATTTTTGCGGGCCACATCAAGAGAAGATTTCAATCTTGATAATGCACTTAATTTCTTGAATTATAGTGTAATTTACATAGTAGCAATTTTAGGGGATTTGCTTTAGGTAATATCTCGTATGTGCTCTAGCTATGGTCAAGCCAACTAACGCCACCCTCACGATAGTCCCAAGCGCATTTTTTTTTATTTAGGGTTGTCCCAATTGTATCTTTTTTTTTAGCAAAGTCCCAATCGTATCTGACAAAGGAATAAATGACCGCCCAAACTAAGAGAAGGCAAAGGAAAAGCCCAAGCAGTCTTTAATTTAAAAGGAAAAGAAGCCCTAAGGTAGCCAACTAAAAAAGAAAGCCCACTACCATCGCTTAACGGAAGGAGCAGATAACTCTTCGTCGTTCATCTTCCTCAACCGCACGAGAAAAAACTTCCGATCTGTGCTCTGATGGCGCCGTCACAGAGCTCCTTTCCAGTTTGCACTGCACATGCCATGCCATAGCCGATGGGGTTCCTTAGTTTAGGGGGTCTAGGGAGGCTTCGCTTCTTGCTGCCCCTCCAGGGCATGGCGTGGCAGTATGTCTTGAAGAGGATTTGCGATTTCGAAGGGGGGTTGTAGCCAGTTTCGCCTTCAAGGCGCTCCGCCCATGCGTCCATATATATGTTACTATTACTAACCATTAGGTAGCTACATGCACCTCAAACACCTATACTCGTACGCTAGCTTTACATAAAAAAACTGCACTGGTAACAATAAAGACCGAGAAAAAAACAGATAGCACACAATCGATGCATGACGCATGTCCAGTCTTAGCTTCGTTCGACGCAAAGCCGCACCATCGTGACGATGTTGATTGATAAGTCTAATGGATGTGTGTGTGCACTTTTTTTTAGCTTTTTCACTGTTGCTCAAATTAAAATTATAAAAGAACGCTCGTTGTTATTTACAGGTTGTGGTTTGGTACCTGTCAGTTCTTGGCAGCCTTAAAAAAAAATTTAAGATGTTGTGTTGAAAGAAGAAAGAGTTTAAAAATCTTGGTGTTTTACTAGTTTCTTTTAGACTTTATTTTATAATTACTGAAGAGAGCCTATCTCTACCATATACTAATATGCTATTATATATATCCTGGTATTGATTCTAAAAAAATAGACTCAAAGCAAACTCCAAAGCAATTTCGCAATCCAAACTATCAATACAACGACCGTTGAGAGTGCCCGCAACGCAAAGCCGCCCCATCGTCAAGACCGGGCCCCAGTTCTCCACATCGACCGCTCGCTCAGAGTTTCCTAACCCACATCGAACTTTTGCAGCGTCCCTTGTGTCTCACGGGTCCCCGTGCTCTCCTCGCCGTACCACCAACCGCCGCCGCCCGGCCCCTCTCGCTGCTCTGCTCCCGGGGACTGGACCGATGGAGTTCTCCCGCCGCGGCCCAGCCACCGGCAGCGCCGCCGACAGCCACCGCTGCCCCGACCCTCCGCCGCACGGTATGTGCCGCTCGAGACACCCTCCTCCTCTGCTGTCTTAGGAAAGAACTGAACGGAGATAGATTTCCTCACCTTCTCCCGTCTCTGGCTACTGTTGTTGCTAAGTTCTTGGTTTAGGCTTAGTGTTGGTACGTGTTGTTTCAAGAGGGCTAGAGATTTTGGATGCAGGTTCTCCCCTGATTTTTCTTTGTTGGCGAAAAGGTTCAGCATGGAAGGCTCAGTGGCAAACGATGGTACTGGGGCTGTTCTACCTAATCTGCGCCTTGTAGAAGTGCTAGAAGTACACTCTTGTCGTTTGGTTTGCTTGGGGGACGGAACTTTTAAGATTCCTCCCAACTTGTGTGCCCTCTAGTCAATAACAAAAACAAAAAAACCTGTTCATCTTTGATTGGCAGGCTTACTTCGGTTGCTCAAATCAGATGTAAAGTATTTGTTAAAGAATACAAGAAGGGTGATGTAGAATCCTGTTCTTACCTGCTCAATTGTGCATTGCTCATGCAGGGGACACGATGCTGGTGATGAGGGACGCTCTGCTGTGGCAGCTCCACAAGGACCGCCTTCGCCAGGAGATCATTGTGGCCGAGCTGGGCAAGATAGAGCGTGCCATGGCTCTGCGCGCCACATCTGCTCATCACACCACACCGATACCCTGGGACGGCATGCTGCAGCACAGTGGACCCTTCTTCGGCTGGGAACACTATGGGGACGTGGACGAGGAAAATGATGTGAAGCTACGGAACAACGACAGGCAGAGTGCGGAAACCAGATTTTGGAAGCCCGTCGTGGAAGATCATGCCAGCAAATGCTGGAACCCGTGCAAATGCAGGGGTAATGTTGGTCAACAGAATTCAGCAATTGATGAACCGAAACTGCAAGATTCTGTTGAGGTAAGCAGCTTGTCCATTTTATACTCTTTCCATATGTCATCTATTTTGCCCCCCCATAATTACATTTGTATGTACTTCATACAAACGAGATTAGAAGCTGCTTTCATCAGTCTATTTTTGGTATTGTCTCACAGTCACAGATAACATCTCATAGTCACAATGCACAACACGGGCCTTGATAGGATTTTATGGCATACTAGTTGAATGCCCGTGCGTTGCAACGGGCTGTCAAGTTTTTTCTGCCAACACAAAAGCCCGTGCATTGCTACGGATTGAACGGACAATTGTTATATTACCTAGCAATCCATGAGAACTATCGGTGTATTTTTCCCTCTTATCCTCTCAATTAGGGATGTAAGCGGCACACACACAACGTTTTGCTAAATTCTGAAAATGGTGCAATGGCCGGTGTATGTATATAAAAAGTTTCTGCTAAACATCTTTAAAATAATTGCATTTTGCTTTGTTAGAGCACACACACAACGTTTTGTTCAGTTATGATGTGGCTAGACTGACACAGGACACAGATAAGATATGAGTAATTCAGCTTTCACGAACATATAAACAAACAGGTACAGAGCACCTGATTACATCTATAAACAATCAACATTTAATTGATTCATCATCGAACGAAGTAGTGGCCGTGGCCTTCCGTGGACGGACGCAAACCTGTTGTGCTTACCATGGGCTCCATGGGCCATATCCATGCCAGGTTCCAGGAGGAGGCAAGAACATCAACCATGCCTCCTAAGGAAGCTTCAACGACACTACCCCCATCCGGCGTTTCCTTGAGCGACGTGACCTTCAGCATGGAGGGCCTTCTAGTGCATGCACACCGCTGCATTATTGTTGTGCGCTTCTGCAGTGCAGCCACCGACCAGGCCCTGCTTTCGTCAGCGCTTCCCCCGATGCTCTGCTCATGCTCCACTTCATGCCCCCCGCTCCACCTTTGGAGCGGAGGTGGCGCATCGGCCTCACAACGCCAGCAGCGAGGAACCATGGAGGAGCTACAGGCCACGCCGGGAGCCAGATAACTTGGAGGTGGCGGCGAGGAACTACGCAGGATCCCGTTGCCGGATGTCGAGGTGGAGCCGGGCTGGGAAAACTTGGCGGTATGGTGAGCGGCCGGCGGTGACGGACCAGGTTGCGTCGGAAAGTTTGGGCGACAAGATTTGATTCGGGTTTGGGGGAAGACAGGGAGGATGGGCACGGACGGGGAGTATGGTGAGGTGCAGAAACTGCGGCGGAGGACCAGCGGTTCATGGGAGATCGAGGGGGCGGCGAATGTCTGGTCCAGCGCCGGTGGTAGAGGAGCAGGGGAGGGCTCTCGCCGGTGTGAGCCAGGGGAGGGGAGGAGCACCGGCGGCGCCTCTGTCAGGAAGATGAAGTTCACCTTGTCCTGACTTTGCGGTGGCAAGCCTTGTAAATTATCCCAACATGTAGGGGCAAAACCGTCCAAAAAAATCGGACGGAAATTTCAGGCAGACGAACGTACCTCTAGATAAATTTGCGTTGCTACGGGTTGTTATTTTTAAGAGGTGGTCTTGTACTACATCCAGAAAAAAATTGGAACCAACCTACATTAAATTTTACTTGAATTTTATCAAATATAGTCTAAAAAATCTCGGTTCAATTATCTAAAATATAAAGTTCCAATCTCCTCTAAACCACACTGCTCTCAGCAGCACACAGTTGGAAAAAAACTCTAGAGTGGGTTTTATCCAAATAGTCTGAAAATGTCGGTTCAATTAGCCAAAAAATAAAGCTCTAATCTCCTCTAAACCACACTGCTCCCAACAGCAATTTTCTCGCGCAGCAGACACAACCAAGCAGATAAATCACTGAAACTCTCTACCCTCAGTCAGAATACAACCAAGCAGATAAATCACCGAAACTCTCTGCCCTCAGCCAGAATACAACCAAGCAGATAAATCGTGCAGTTTCACTCTCAAACTCTCCTCCCTCGACCAACGACACATAGGCAAGCACGATAGCATCTCTCTGCTTAAAATGCATATGCTCTTGAACTCACAAGTATGCTTTGTTTCTGTTTCTCTCTCTCAAGTGGTAGCAAAGTAAATTCTTCTCTCATTAGATTGTTGTTGTTGGATTTATTACTTGCCTGCTTGGATTGGAAGCAGCGTTGCTACGAGAGACCTAGCTGGCAATTGGCATGACAAAAAAGTCGGAGAGAATCCGTCAGTTCTAGATGAAGAAGTCAGAGAATCAGTCAGTTCTAGATGAAGAAGTCAGAGAGAATCCGTCAGTTCTAGGCGATGTCGAGCGTTGCTTGGCGAAGGACGCTCGTGGTTGCTGTGGCTCCAGATGACACCCCCGCGACCTCTGGTCCCGCAGAGGAGACGTGGGCGTCGAGCGCGCCGCGGGTGACGGCGCACGCTTGGGGGAGGCGGCGGGAGCGGCAGCCAGAGGTTGAGAATCCATCCACAGCAAGAACACCTTGCCCCCAATGAAGGTCAAGTGGATCATCTTGCTCGATGATGCTGGGTGCTGCATCTGGGAAAGGAAAGGAGATACGAACCTTGATTTCCGTTGATTTTCGCCAAGGGGAAGGACCTCGCCGGCGTCCGAACATCTTCCCTAGGGATGGAAATTTCTCTCGTCAGTGGCCCCTCTCCTCACCTCCCGTTCGTAATCTCCATCGCCATGGCCGGCCCTCCGCCCGTCTTGACAGCCACAATGACGGAGACATGACCTGCTAGCCTCCTCCTGTGCCTCCTCTGCTGAGACAGGTGCGATTCTCCGCTTTCCCTAGGCGCAGCGACAGGTTGGCAAGGGTGGATCTGGGGGAGGCGGCCGTGCTGATGGGTGTTGGCCGGTTGTCCTTCATGGTGGTGGCGCATGGCGCTCGGGGTGGAGGCGAAGCGGGTCGCGGCGGGGGCGCTCGCGCGGATGCGACAGGGGGCTCGCCCCGCGTGGGCCGCCGGCCATGGCCTTGCTACTCAATCCCAAGCCGCGCTGAGGCGCCATCTAGTGCCGTGTGCGAGGAGGGGAGGGGAGGGAGGGGATAAGGTCGGGTGGTGAACTGGTGTTTCAGGTCACTTGGCGGCTTTTTCCTTGCGGTGGCAGGGCAGTAATTTAACTAAATAGCTAGGGGCAAAACCGGAAAAAAAGGTGAACGGAAAAACACAGGTGACGAACCTACCGGAGAAAAAATTAGTAGATAGAATATTATTAGTAGGGAGTGCCTAGATCTCAGGCGCCTGAGAACTTTTTATGTCTAAGTCGCTGACATCATCCTACTATTTGTGCTAGTTACAATCTAGTTGTAACTTATATAATTTGTACTAATTCTCAGTTGCAACCTAGTTGTAACTCATTAAAATCCCAGTTACAACCTAGTTGCAACTCATGTGAAAGTCTTATGTTGCACGAATCGCGAGGTAAATCTAATGGCGAGAGAGGTGACTGCACCTGAGAACTAGCAAATCCGTTATTAGTACTAGCAAGTGTACTCACCTTGTTTTTAAAATCAGTTACTGATGTTCTGGTCAAACTTTACATAACTTACAAGGTCATGCTCTACCTTTTTCTTCAAAAGGGGTAATTACCAAGTTTACTTTAATTGTTTTCAAAAGTTTATTTGCTAATGGTGTATAAACTGAAAATCAGTATAAATCCTACTGTCCCTGCATTCAGAATTACGAATACTAATAACCTAATCAAACTGCATATCAAACAGGTTGTTCCTCCAAGTAAAATGTCACCTGCGGTGAAATGGGAACTGACAGGAATAACCATACCAGTTAAGAAGCCAAAGCCAAAGCCACCTATGACATGGAGTTGCACCGTGTGCCAGGTGCAAGTGAACATTGAGAAGGTCGTACAGAAGCATTGTGCAGGGGGGATGCACCAGTCAAATATAGCAACATTGGAATCAAGAATTAAGTCCATCAGTGGTCGGAAGGCGAAAAAAGGAGCAGAACCTTCTGGTACAGATCAGAGAAAAACATCTTCGATAAGATGGAGTTGCAGCACCTGCCGGGCCAAAGGTTACATGCCAATCGGACTTGGAGGAGCACCTGAAAGGCACAAAACACCAGCAGAAGATCATATCCCCATGCAAAGAAGACAGCAACATTAATACGACGAAGAACAATGGACCGGATGAAGCAAAATCGCACAAGTGCAATGTGCCACAGCATGCAGAAAAGAAATATTTAGTAGGTTGCAGCACTTGCCAAGTTATCTGCGGCCGCGAATCAGATCTGCAGGTCCACATTAAGGGTAAAGGGCACTTGAATAAGATTCAAGCCCTACTCGAAGAAAGCAAGAATGTTGCAGCCTTATGCAAAGAAGGCAGCAACGACGATATGGCGAAGAACATTTCACCACATGAAGCAAAATGGCATGAGAGAAATGTGCCACATCATGCAGAGAAGCCACCTTTAGTAAGTTGCCACTTTTGCCAAGTAGTCTGTGGCCGCGAGCCAGATCTAGAGATCCACCTTAAGGGTAAAAGGCACTTAAATAAGATTCTAGTCCTATTCGAGGAAAGCAAGAACATGACCATGCATTCTGATTCACACAAAACAGGCCTGAACCTGGACAGTGGAGAAAACCAATTGCGAATTAGACTCAGAGAGCCAACTCAGAGACGAAAGACACCAACTGAATGTTGAGGCCCCTGGCGAAAAAAATCAACCAAGAGAAAAGCCATCCACCAGACAATGCCAAGGGCCAAATACTATCATCAGAATGGGATTATGCTACGTGCCAAGTCAAATGTAACTCTAAAGCTCAATCTGAGCACCACTACACAAACAGAAAGCATGAACAGAAGATCATTGTGATACTCGGCGAAGGCGATATTGCAAAAGTGAGCAGCGTGCACATCGAAGTCCCATGCAAAGAAGGCAGTAACAATGATATGTTGAAGAACATTGTGTCACGGGAAGCAAAATCAGATCAGAGAAATATGCCAGAGCATGCAGAGAAGCCACCTTCAATACTGTGTGAATCAGATTTGGATGTCCATCTGATGAGCAAAAGAATCCAAGATATAGTAAAAGAATGCAGGAACATGGCAATGGATTCTGAGTCGCAGAATGCAAAGTTGAATCCTAACAGTGTGCCACAACATGTAGAGGAAACGAATTGCCAATTAAACTGCGAGAGCCACCACGAACTCAGAGACGAGAGGCTCCAACAGATGAATGATAGAGCCCTTCACGAAAAAATCAACCAAGATAGGAACAACCCGCCAGAAATTGCCAAGGACCAAATACCATCCTCAGAATGGGACTGCGCTATGTGTGAGGCAAAATGTAGCTCTAATGCGCAACTTGAGCATCATTGCACAGGCAGAAAGCATCAGCAGAAGATAAATGTGACACTAAGTGAATGCGATAATGCAAAGTTGAGCAGTCTCGGTGTCGAAGTCCCTTTCAAAGGAGGCAGTAACAATGATATGGTGAAGAACATTGCATCACAGGAAGCAAAACTGCACGATAGCAATGTGCCAAAGTGTGCAGAGAAGCCAACTTTAGTAGGTTGCAGCATTTGCCAAGTTGTGTGTGGCCGTGAATTAGATCTGGTGATCCACCTGAATGGTAAAAGGCACATAAAGAAGATCCGATCCCTACTCGAAGAAAGCCAGAACAATGCAATGGATTCTGAATCACAGAAAGCAAACTTGAACCCTGACAGTGTGCCACAACTTGCGGAGATGACGAATTACGAATTAGACTTGGACAGCCACCTCAGAGAGGAGAGACTCCATCTCATGGATGATCAGACCCTTCACAAAGGAATCAACCAAGATAAAAACAATCCACCAGAACCTGCCAAAGACCAAATACCATCTTTAGAATGGGATTGCGCTATTTGCCAGGCCAAATGTAACTCTAGAACTCAATTTGAGAATCACTGCATAAGCAGAAAGCATCAACGGAAGACCCAGGTGATACTCGGCGAAGGCGATATTGCAAAAGTGAGCAGCGTGCACATCGAAGTCCCATGCAAAGAAGGCAGTAACAATGATATGTTGAAGAACATTGTGTCACGGGAAGCAAAATCAGATCAGAGAAATATGCCAGAGCATGCAGAGAAGCCACCTTCAATACCGTGTGAATCAGATTTGGATGTCCATCTGATGAGCAAAAGAATCCAAGATATAGTAAAAGAATGCAGGAACATGGAAATGGATTCTGAGTCGAGAATGCAAAGTTGAATCCTAACAGTGTGCCACAACGTGTAGAGGAAACGAATTGCCAATTAAACTGCGAGAGCCACCACGAACTCAGAGACGAGAGGCTCCAACAGATGAATGATAGAGCCCTTCAGGAAAAAATCAACCAAGATAGGAACAACCCACCAGAAATTGCCAAGGACCAAATACCATCCTCGGAATGGGACTACGCTATGTGTGAGGCCAAATGTAGCTCTAAAGCGCAACTTGAGCATCATTGCACAGGCAGAAAGCATTAGCAGAAGATAAATGTGACACTAAGTGAATGCGATAATGCAAAATTGAGCAGTCTCGGTGTCGAAGTCCCTTTCAAAGGAGGCAGTAACAATGATATGGTGAAGAACATTGCATCACAGGAAGCAAAACTGCACGATAGCAATGTGCCAAAGTGTGCAGAGAAGCCAACTTTAGAAGGTTGCAGCATTTGCCAAGTTGTGTGTGGCCGTGAATTAGATCTGGTGATCCACCTGAATGGTAAAAGGCACATAAAGAAGATCCGAGCCCTACTCGAAGAAAGCCAGAACAATGCAATGGATTCTGAATCACAGAAAGCAAACTTGAACCCTGACAGTGTGCCACAACTTGCGGAGATGACGAATTACGAATTAGACTTGGAGAGCCACCTCAGAGAGGAGAGACTCCATCTCATGGATGATCAGACCCTTCACAAAGGAATCAACCAAGATAAAAACAATCCACCAGAACCTGCCAAAGACCAAATACCATCTTCAGAATGGGATTGCGCTATTTTTGCCAGGCCAAATGTAACTCTAGAACTCAATTTGAGAATCACTGCATAAGCAGAAAGCATCAACGGAAGACCCAGGTGGTACTCGGTGAAGGCGATATCGCTAAAACGGGTTGTCCGGAGACCATGGATGGCTCAAATAGCAAGAATGAACTACCTTAAGATGACTCCAACAGCGAGAACAAACTACCTTCAGAGAACATGGAGGAGCAGAAGGCATTGAATTTCTGCGAGGTCTGATTTGCAATGTAACAGCGATAGAATGCTTGAACATATGGGAAGCAATGAGCAAAGCTCAACGCAAAGCAATGGCATGTGTTCACGTATGCAGGTGTATGGTTGTTAGGGGTAGTCGCAACGCATGATGTCTGTTGACTCGAATCATGTGATGACATTGCAAGAATCTAATATTGCTTGTTTCAGGAAAACTGCGGACTGTTTTTTTTCCCATGTTGTAATGACATGTGTTCACAGTTCACATATGTTCCTATTGGCTATTGAGAATTAAGATGATCCAGGGCTTTCCCGTAGGCAACTGTAGGGTTTGCTCATTAACATGCCTACAATGAACAATGCACTTGGCAGTTGGAACACTCCTGACTAATCACAAAAAGATGGGATGGCTATAAAATTCATCTCTTTCGTTAGGAAAGATTACTGCATAAAGCCTCTCAAAAAAAAAGATTACTGCATAAAGGGGCAATACGATACGCAAAATAGACAATTAATTTGAACTGGTAAAAAAGCATTGTTTCTTTCAGAACACACCTCAAAAGAAAAGCACCTGCAAAGAATGCCAACTCAAAATCTAGGGTGCATCTTTCATAGCATTGTAACAGTATCGAACTTGTCTGTAAGTGTGTCAAACTATCTCGGCCTATGCCTCTACAGGACACGAATTGTGACATGAATGGTATCCTGATAGATTATTCCTTTACAACGCACTGCAGAGTATTTGAAGAAACTAGACAGGGGTGCAGTCGATCATGAGAAAAAGGATGCCATTCCATTGCCATGTCTACAACGAGACTAGATCTTTAAAGCTACTCGGTCTTGCCATGCGGCTGCCCTCTTATCATCACTGGCTTGAGAGTTTCCTGCATCCCTATAACCTGATAAGTTGACATTAGAGTTCATTATATCTTCGTCTACCCCAGCCAGATCATGCTTCCCAGGTTCTGGATGGTCTTGGAACCCCTGGCGTCCAGCTCTCTCCCCATTCTGCAGGTAAAGAGGAACCCAGATTGTCAAAAAACACGATTCTGCAAGTAAAGAAGCACTAGATTGTCAGAAAAAAGTTGAGAAAAGATACTAGTAGTCTTGGCTTTTCAATACATACCATTGCAGAGTCTTGATTTAAGTCCAAATTTGTGCGCTTGCTGGTAGATGGCCCTTCATTCATTCCAGGAGTAGATGGAATTTGCGGAGCTTTCTTCTTCTTTAGCATGTGATGCGTTTGCTGCGGATCATCGTTCACAAACGAACTGAACTTCTTCCGCAAGAATCTGGCAGTAAAATGCAGTTCCAGTATATTAGCTAAAGGGAATAAGAAGGGGCAATGTTAAGCACCACCGCACCAGACGAACAGCAAGAACTAATCATGGAAAGGAACTGTCGTACTTGACTTCAGCGAGCAGTCCAAGCTTTCGCCGGTTTATTCTCTCTAGCCTCCTCTTCTTGGCCTCAGTTTCCTGCATCAGTCATGCTACCAGTATCAGCTCCCAGCCCAGTCAAGTATAGGCAGTATACATGGCATTAGTCCATACTAGAACCGCAACCCTATTGTTGCCAACATGAGCAGTACTACAGTAAAAGTCCCAATCCCGAATTTACCAGTCCTCTAACGGAATGGCTTGTACAACACCAATCAATCAGACAGACAGACGGAACGACATACTACTACGAAGATCAACCAGCGGCGTCATAGGGCAGAGTGCGACGCCCAGAAGGCCATCATGGCGATACAATGTACTGTATGCGACGAGTTCACAGCAGGAAGAGATTCGCCGAGTGGACATGATCGGCCAACAGCAACAGAAGAGGGAGGTAGAGGCAGTCCGTGCGCTCACCTGGAGCAGATCGTGGTAGTCATGCCATAGCGACTGGAACCTGTACCTGCCCATGCCCCTGCCGCCCCCGCCCCCCCTCTCCGCGGGCGGCGGCGGCGCCGACGGGGGCCTCTTCGTCTTGCCCTTCTTCCTAGGCAGGCGCAGCTCCCCGCCGTCGTCCATGGCGCAGGAGAGGCCGAGAATCCAGCAAGGCCGGCCGGCGGGGGGTGGAGAATCCAGGGGGGCGGCTGAGGGTGGGTATGGGGAAGTGGGAAACGTAGATCCAGACGGGGAGGGGAGATGTGAAGGAGAACCGGTACCGAGACGGAGACCGCGTGGTGTGAGGAGGGCTCAGGCCACGGGAACGGGAAGGGGGGAGGTGGGGATTGAGGTGGGGAGGGGGGACGAGCGAGGGGACGCCTCCCCACATGATCCATCGTCATCTATCCGGTGCGGTGCCTGGGCTAGGCCCCCTAGCGGTGCTCGTGCAGTCGTGCGTGCGTGGGTGCGTGAACGTGACCGAGAGAGACAACAATCCGAGGGGAGGAGAGGTAGAGGTGGAGCTGGAGCTGCTGGGTTTGGGGCTGGGCTGCCTCGGCCGCAGCGCTAGAGTTTGGTTTGGTTTTCCTCCGCAGCCAGGCGTTGCCTCCCTCCCTCCATGAAGTTCACTGCCTTTGCACATTCTGGGCCCGGGAATGTGTTGGGAACGCTGTCTGTCGTCCTCGCCGTTCATTGCTTTTCCTACTTCAGCTAGCTTCACAACAATCCCTAAAAAAATAACTACTCCACCCATCCGACCCAAATTAGTTAATTTAATTTTTTCTAGATTTGATTGTATTTATATTATATATGATTTAGTATTAAATTTATTCGTATCTTGATAAATTTGAGTCAACTAAATTGGGTCAAAAGGAATAAAAACTATCTGCGATGACACCGGAATTTCGAATTTAATGTAAATTTGCTTAGAGCATCTCCGTCGACGTCCTCAAAGGTTGTCCAGCAAGCGCGCCAATAGTTGGGCCGGCGTCCAAACTACCGGCGGTTTGGGTAAGCACCCCGCTCCCCCTCCCTCCCAAGGATCGCATCCAATGATCACGCCTCAGCCAAATTCAAATAAAAGTTCAAAATTTAATTCAAATTTAGATCATTTTACAAAGTTTGAATGAAATTCGACACAAAACAAACGAAATCTAAACTACTGCGGCGGCTAGGGTTTGCGCCGCCGCGCCTACTTATTGTCATCGTCGTCGAGATCGATCCACTCCGCCGGTGGCTAGGGGTAGATCCACGGCTTTTGCACTCGGAGTGGCGGCGGAAGAGGAGGAGCTGGCGTCATTTGCGTCGACGACGATGGAGGCGCGGTCACAGAGGCTTACGGCATCTTTTGGGATATGCTATATGGGTATCCTTATAGTATGTCTCTTATCCGGCTAACCCGGGTGGCCCATAGTTGGTAGCATGGCCTATGGCCTGCTGGGCGACCCAGTTAGATGGATCCAGAAGGGAGGCCCATGCCGGATAAAGGGAGGCTACGGTGGAGTCACCAGCGTACCCGGAGTCTTGGAGTACACGACACACAAGACTAGTAATAGACGGTGTAGGACTCTGTAACCTATCCGGCTAGGACTTTTCCCTGTAACCCTAGGACCTGGCGACTATATAAGTCGGGCCTATGGGAGCCTTTAGGACACGATCATAGACAATCTTAGACAACCTCGCACAGCGAACCAATCTCTATAACTCGGCGTATTTGCCCTTATAGTGATTTATAGCAGGAGTAGGATTCCGCCACCGTCGTGGGATCTGAACCTGGGTAAGTTGTGTTACCTCGTACCCGTCAACCGTCCGCCTTACTCCATGTCTCTAAACACGCACTGTGAGGACCCCTCCATGGCGTACTCGTTGGCAATACCACGACAGTTGGCGCCCACCGTGGGGCAAGAGGCGCTTCAGGCTCTCCAGCGGGCGAGGACCAAGATCTTCGCGGGAATCGGCAAAACCGTAGCCATCGGTCGCGTTCTCTTCTCCGGCAACGTTCCGATCGTCCCTCCCGACGAGTTCTGGATCCTGGCGAAGACAAACCCTACGCGGTGTTCGATCGTTCCTATCGGATACATCCACCTCTTCATCGGGGAAACCGACTCGGGCACTAGTTCCCTGGGAGTCGGAGGAGCATCAAGGCCCGCACGGACCACCTACGGGTAGGATACGTTCGCGGAAGGATCGATGTCGGATCTCTCTTCGGAGTTTGCCGGCAAAGATCGGAAAAATTTAAGGCCCACCCAAACCGCCCCTGTGCAGGATATAACGGTGGAAGATCACTGCAAGTCCGCCGGCACCGCCCGTGCGTCTGGGAAGTAGAGATCCAAGTTCGTCAGCGTGGTTACCATCTTCGATCTGGCGCATTGCGTTCAGAGAGAGGGCGAAACCCCCCGCGATTACCTGGCCAGGTGGCTCCGTATACGAGCCGATCTGGCCCATTATCCCAATGATGATGCTATGTATCACTTTGTTGAAGGACTGGACCATGGCACGCTTCTCCGGCATTCTCTAAGACGACAGCAGGCGTCAGGACGCCTTACCTTCGAAGGCATGGTGAACACCGTCAACAACTACGCGGAGGATGAAGCGGCAGCTCAGACGGCGCTTGCGCTTATTGACGGAGCCCCTCCGATTCAGCCACCACCACCACCGCCTCCGGCCACCATTGTCGCAGCTGCACCGCCACCTCCAGTCATCGTCGCTGCTGTTGCACCTCCACCCCCCGTCATGGAGGAAGCCCTGGCACCCTCCGACTCTGTTATTGATGCGCTTTATGCCGACTTCAGTGCAAATTCAGAGGAGATAGATTTCAGTCCAGAAGAACTAGACTCCGCCATGCAGGAGATGGAGGAGGAGTACACGCACGACGAGCAAGCTAACAACACTGTCGCGTCTCGAGAAGTGTTCGTCACCATTGGGACGGCGATGGACGAAGACCAACCCGGACGAGCTCCGCCTACAGCGCTGGACAAGGGGAAGGGGCCACTTATTGCTGCTGACGACGATCGCGCAAAGGTCATGCCTCCTCTGCCTAACCCAGTGCAACATGAAGGGTTTCGCAGCATAGTAAATCAAAAAAAATTCTACGGATGCGAACGGGAAAGCCAAGATCTAATCTAGGAGATGCAAACAACAAGGGGGGCTAGATGAGATCTTCATACCCTTGAAGATTCGCACAGCGGAACGTTCGACGGAACGTGGGTGATGTAGTCGTACTCGCTTCTCCTCCTCGCGATCCGATCCGATCTAGCACCACAAGTGGCGATGCCTCCGAGATATGCACACGTGCGGCACCTCGACGTCTCCTCCTTCCTCGGACCAGCAAGTGGGGTGGAGAGATGGATTGTATCTACAACGCGACAGCGCGGTGCAAGCGGTGGAGAGTTTCTGCGGCAGGGCTTCGCCTACGCGTAGTCGGGAGGGAGGGAGAGAGGAGGGGCAGCAGGGCGGCTAGGGTTGAGGAGGAGGTGTAGGGGGAGGGTGCGCCCCCAGCCCTCTTTATATAGAGGGGTGGGCGCCAGCCCTAGCCCCTCCCGCAAGCCCTAGTCCGGCGGCCAAGGAGGGAGGAGTGGGGGGCAAGTTCCCCCCCTCCCTTCTAGAATCTCCCCTAGGGTTTGCCCTAGGTTTGGCTGGCTGGGCCCTATGGGGCCTTGTGCCCCTGGCCCAATGCGGCCAGGGCACTCCCTCATAGGCCCATGCCCCCTCCCGGCAAGTGGGGACTCCAGAAGGTTCTAGAAGCTTCCGGTACAATACCGATTAATCCGGAACAATTCCGAACTCCCAAAACTGCATTGCCTTATATGAATCTTATTCTCCGGACCATTCCGGAACCTCTCGTGATGTCCCGGATCCCATCCGAGACTCCGAACAAAAACTCATAAACCAATTATCCAATCTATCCTAGCGTCGAGACACGTTAAGCGTGTGACCCTTCAGGTTCGAGAATATGCAGACATGATCTTATATCAATAATCAACAGCGGGGTCTAGAAACCCATATTGACTCCCACACATTCATCGATGATCATATCGGATGAACCACGATGCCAGGATTCATTCAATCCCATATATATATTCCCTTCGTCACGCGATATTTTACTTGCCCGAGATTTGATCGTCGGTACCGTCATACCTAGTTCAATCTCGTCCACAGCAAGTACTTTACTCGTTCCGTAATCCGATATCACTTTGTGATTAACTCCTTAACCACATGCTTGCAAGCGGTGTTGATATCGATTACCGAGTGGGCCCGAAGTATATCTCTCCGACTTGGGAGGGACAAATCCCATCTCGATACATACAACCCAACAGGTACTTTCCGATCACCTGAGAGACACCTTTATGATCACCCTCTCATAGGATGACGTTTGATGACCTCAAAGATTTCATCCGATAGGGAGTTGCATTATCTCATGGTCTAAGGAATACAATATTTGACATAGGAAAAGCTTCGCAAAGATGAACACGGTGACACGATCTAATTGCTCCGCTTAGTTTGGGTTTGTCCATCATATCGTTCTCCCAATGATATGATCTCATTATTAATCGACAACTCATGTCTATGGTTAGGAAACCTTAACCATCATTAATCAATGAGCTAGTCCATAGAGGCGTACTAGGGACACGGTGTTGTTCACAAACCACACAAGTATTAAAGTTTCCGCTTAATACAATTCTAGCATGGAATATAAACTTTATCATGAACAAGAATTATAATAATAACATCTTTATTATTGCCTCTAGGGCATAATTCCAACAGTCTCCCACTTGCACTAGAGTCAATAATCTAGTTTACATCTGGCAACAATCTAACACCCATGGCACTAAGGTGCTGATCATGTTTTGCTCATGGAAGAGGTTTAGTCAATGGATCTGCGACATTCAGATCTGTATGTACTTTGCTAATCTTCAGATCTCCATCTGCTATATAATATCGGATTATATGAAACTTGCGGTTGATATGCTTGGTCTTTGGATGATATCTTGGTTCCTTAGCCAGTGTTATGGCGCCAGTGTTGCCACACAATATCTCCAGTGGGTCCAAGGCACTTGGCACCACACCAAGCTCAATGATGAAGTTCCTAATCCAAACTCCTTCACTTGACGCTTCTGCAGCAGCCATGTATTCCGCTTCTACTGTAGATCCCGCGATCACGCTTTGCTTGCAGCTTCTCCAGCTCATAGCTCCTCCATTCAAAATATAAACGTATCCTGTCTAAGATTTAGAATCATCCTTGTCGGTGTCGAAACTAGCATCGAGTAACCCTTTACGACGAGCTGTTCATCACCTCCATAGACTAAGAACATTTCTTTAGTCCTATTCAAGTACTTTAGGATGTTCTTCACGGCTGTCCAGTGTTCCACTCCTGGATCACTTTGATATCTGCTCGTCAAACTAAGAGCATTGGACACATCCGGTCTAGTACACAGCATGGCATACATGATAGAACATATGGCCGAGGCATATGGCACTTTGCTCATAGCTTCTCTATCATTTACCGTAGCTAGACACTGAGCCTTGCTCAATATCTTACCTGACAACATAGGCACTAAACCTTTCTTTGCCTTATCCATTCTGAACCTTTTCAGAACTTTGTCTAGGTATGTACTTTGGCTTAAAGCTATCAAGCGTCTTTGTCTATCTCTATAGATTTTGATGCCCAATATATAAGCAGCTTCCCCTAGGTCTTTCATTGAAAAACATTTGTTCAAATAACTCTTCACATCGTTAAGCATGTTAATGTCATTTCCAATAATCAATATGTCATCCACATATAGTACCAGAAATGTCACTGAGCTCCCACTCACTTTCTTGTAGATACAAGCTTCGTAGCTATTTGGAACAAATCCAAAACTCTTGATCACTTGATCAAAACAAAGGTTCCAACTCCGAGATGCTTGCTTCAGTCCATAAATGGAACGCTGAAGTTTGCATACTTTATCAGCATCCTTAGGATCGACAAAAACCTTCAGGTTGCATCATATACAACTCTTCATCAATGTTGCCATTGAGGAATGCAGTCTTGACATCCATCTGCCATATTTCATAATCATGAAACGTAGCAATTGCTAATAAAATCCGAATGGACTTAAACATCGCTACGGGAGAGAAGGTCTCGTCGTAGTCAACACCTTGAACTTGTCGAAAACCTTTCGCAACAAGTTGTGCTTTATAGACGGTAACGTTACCACCCGCGTCTGTTTTCTTCTTGAAAATCCATTTGCACTCAACGGACTTTCAGTCGCTAGGAGGGTCCACCAAAGTCCATACTTGGTTTTCGCTCATGGATCCCAATTCAGATTTCATGGCCTCTAGCCATTTCTCAGAGTCTGGGCTCATCATCGCTTCCTTATAGTTCGCAGGTTCACTGTCATCTACTAACAAGACAGTTAAGACAGGGTTGCCGTACCACTCAGGAGGGGCATGCGACCTTGTCGACCTATGACATTCAGTAGTAGCATCGTCCGAAGCTTCATGATCCTTGTAATTAGCTTCCTCTATTGTTGGTGCAGGCGGCACTGGAACAATTTCAGGTGCTGCGCTACTCTCCAACTCAAGAGAAGGTTCAACAACCTCGTCTAGCTCTACTTTCCTCCCACTCACTTCTTTCGAGAGAAACTCCTTCTCAAGAAAGGATCCGTTCTTTGCGACAAACACTTTGCCTTCGGTTCTGTGATAGAAGGTATACCCAATAGTTTCCTTAGGGTATCCTATGAAGACGCATTTCTCCGCTTTGGGTTCGAGCTTGTCCGGCATCAACTTCTTGACGTAAGCTTCGCATCCCCAAACTTTAAGAAACGACAACTTAGGTTTAGCACCAAACCACAGTTCATACGGTGTCGTCTCAACGGATTTAGATGGTGCCCTATATAAAGTGAATGCAGCGGTTTCTAATGCATAACCCCAAAGTGATAACGGCAAATCAGTAAGAGACATCATTGATCGGACCATATCTAATATAGTTCGATTCCGGCGCTCAGACACACCATTGTGCTATGGTGTTCCGGGTGGCGTGAGTTGCGAAACGATTCCACTTGCTTTAAGATGCGTGAGAAAATCATAACTCAAATATTCACCTCCACGATCGGATCGTAGAAACTTAATTTTTTTGTTACGATGGTTCTCCACTTCATTCTGAAATTCCTTGAACTTTTCAAATGTTTTAGACTTATGTTTTATTAAATAGATATACCCATATCTACTTAAGTCATCGGTAAAAGTGAGAAAGTAGCGATATCCACCGCGCGTCGAAACACTCATCGGTCCACATACATCGGTATGTATGATTTCCAACAAGTCTGTTGCTCGCTCCAGTATTCTGGAGAACGGGGTTTTGATCATCTTGCCCATGAGGCATGGTTCGCATGTGTCAAATGATTCAAAATCAAGAGACTCCAAAAGTCCATCAGAATGGAGTTTCTTCATGTGCTTTACTCCAATATGACCTAGACGACAGTGCCACAAATAAGTAGTATTATCACTATCTACTTTGCATCTCTTAGCCTCAATGTTATGGATGCGCGTTTCATCCCTTTCGAGATTCAGAAGAAATAAACCATTCATAGCAGGTGCATGGCCATAAAAGATGTTACTCATATAAATAGAACAACCATTATTCTCAGATTTAAATGAATAACCGTCTTGCAATAAACACGATCTAGATATGATGTTCATGCTCAACGCAGGCACATAATAACACTTATTGAGGTTTAAAACTAATCCCGAAGGTAAAACTAAGGAGAGCGTGCCGACGGCCATCACATCAACTCTTGATCCGTTGCCAACGCGCATCGTCACCTCATCCCTCGCAAGCCGCCGTCTATTCCGTAGCTCCTGTTTCGAGTTACAAATATTAGCAACTGAACCAGTATCAAATACCCAGGCACTACAACAAGGGCTAGTAAGGAAAACATCAATAACATGTATATCAAATATACCTTTGATGGTGCCAGACTTCTTGTCCGCTAAGTACTTCGGACAGTTGTGCTTCCAGTGACCCTTGTCCTTGCAATAGAAGCACTCAGTGTCTGGCTTAGGTCCAGACTTGAGCTTCTTCTCAGCAGGGGCAACGCGCTTGCCGCCGCCTTTCTTGAAGGGCTTCTTTGCACCCTTACCTTTCTTAAAGCTGGGGGCTTGTTGACCATCAACACATGATTATCCTTTTTGATGTCCACCTCCGCAGCTTTCAGCTTAGCGAAGAGCTCGGTGATCGTATCAGTGGAACCAATCTGATTATGAGTCACTACAAAACTTTTGTACCTAGGAGGGAGTGATTGCAGAACCCTGTCAATCTTGAGCTCCTATGAAATCTTGCAGTCCAGTTGCTCAAGGCGTTGAGTGTAGCCCGACATCTTTATGGCGTGCTCACTAACGAAACTCCCTTCCTCCATCTTGCAGTTAAAGAATTTCTCAGAGATCTCATATCTCTCAGAACGGGCCTGAGTCTGGAACATAGTTTTCAGTTCCTCGAGGATCTCATAGGGCCCGGGGTAATCTTCAAAACGATTTTGAAGGTCCGATTCCATATCAAACAACATGGTGCTCTTAATCACACCATAATCATCTTTGCGCGACTGATAAACAGCTTTCTCATCAGCCGGCGCATCTACAGCAGGGGCGTCACCTAGCGCATCCTCAAGGACATAGTCCTTTTGTCCGCCAGCGAGAATGATTCTCAGATTGCGGAACTAGTTGGTGAAGTTAGACCCATTGTTTCTAAGCTTTTCTTTCTCAGCAAAAACGTTGAAGTTGAAGTTGGACTTAGCCATTTGATCTACAATATTTGCAAGTACAAATTAGACTATGTTCATGATAACTAGTTCAACTTAATCAAATTACTAGATGAACTCCCACTAAATTCAACATCCCTCAAGTTGTTTAGTGAACACGATCCAAATTCACCACACCTAATCCGATCATCACGAGAAGAGATGTGGTTTCAATGGTGGACAACAAAGTGTCGATCATATCATTCATATGACTCATGCTTAACCTTTCGTTCTTGTGTTCCGAGGCCATGTCTGTACATGCTAGGCTCGTCAAGTCAGACCCAAGTATTTCCGCGTGTGCAAAATTGGCTTGCACCCGTTGAATGTGAACGTAGAGTTTATAGCACCCGATCATCACGTGATGCTTGAACACGACGAACTTTCGTAATGGTGCATACATGGGGAGAACACAGTTTTTATCTTGATCTTTAAGTGAGGAATCATCTTATAATGCTACCGTCGCGATCTAAGCATAATAAGATACATAAAAGGATAAACATCACATGCATATAACTTTATGTGACATGGTATAGCCAATCTTTGCGCAATGATCTCCATCTTGTGCGTGCCGGCATGATCTCCATCACTCCACCATGATTGCCTCCACCATGAATAGCAACTACAACTATTGCTAACTACTTAGCGATAAAGTGAAACTATTACATGGCGTATAAGAAGTTGACACACAGGTCATACACAATTATAAAGACAACCATATGGCTCCTGCCGGTTGCGTACTCATCGACATGCAAGTCATGAAACATTACAAAACATCATTGCATACAACATACACATCATATCTTGGGCCATACCATATCACAGAAAACACTCCCTGCAAAAACAAGTTAGACGCCTCTACTTTGTTGTTGCATGTTTTACGTGGCTTTTGGGAGTAGCAAGCTAAGAACGATTCTTACCTACGAAAAGCCACAACGGTGATATTATGGTTTCCAAACTCCGGTGTAAATCCCATGACAACTATAGTGAGAGAAACAGGCATCCACCAGCCGCATGTGTGGAACAAGCCACATGTCAAGTGCGGAGCCGGTCTCGCGAATGACGTCGCGTAAAGTTGGCCTGGACCGCTTCAATCTCACTATCCCGCGTCATAAGAAGTACACAAACAAGAGGCTTGCAACAGAAAACATCAACACCCGCAACAACCATGTTGCGTTCTACTCGTGAAACACATCTACGCATAGATCTAGCTCTGATACCAGTGAAGGGTTTTGCAGCATAGTAAATCAAAAAAATTCTACGGATGCGAACGGGAAAGCCAAGATCTAATCTAGGAGATGCAAACAATGAGGGGGGGGGTAGATGAGATCTTCATACCCTTGAAGTTTCGCACAGCGGAACGTTCGATGGAACGTGGGTGATGTAGTCGTACTCGCTTCTCCTCCTCGCGATCCGATCCGATCTAGCACCACAAGTGGCGATGCCTCCGAGAGATGCACATGTGCGACACCTCGATGTATCCTCCTTACTCGGACCAGCAAGTGGGGTGGAGAGATGGATTGGATCTACAACGCGACGGCGCGGTGCAAGCGGTGGAGAGTTTCTGCGGCAGGGCTTCGCCTACGCGCAGTCGGGAGGGAGGGAGAGAGGAGGGGCAGCAGGGCGGCTAGGGTTGAGGAGGAGTTGTAGGGGGAGGGTGCGCCCCCAGCCCTCTTTATATAGAGGGGTGAGCGCCATCCCTAGCCCCTCCCCCAAGCCCTAGGCCGGCGTCCAAGGAGGGAGGAGTGGGGGGCAAGTTTTCCCCTCCCTTCTAGAAGCTCCCCTAGGGTTTGCCCTAGGTTTGGCCGGCTGGGCCCTATGGGGCCTTGTGCCCCTGGCCCAATGCGGCCAGGGCACTCCCTCATAGGCCCATGCCCCCTCCCGGCAAGTGGGGCCACGTTGGTCCCACTCCGGAAGGTTCTAGAAGCTTCCGGTACAATACCGATTAATCCGGAACAATTCCGAACTCCAAAAACCGCATTGCCTTATATGAATCTTATTCTCCGGACCATTCCGGAACCTCTCGTGATGTCCCGGATCCCATCCGAGACTCCGAACAAAAACTCATAAACCAATTATCCAATCTATCCTAGCGTCAAGACACGTTAAGCGTGTGACCCTTCGGGTTCGAGAATATGCCGACATGATCTTATATCAATAATCAACAGCGGGGTCTGGAAACCCATATTGACTCCCACACATTCATCGATGATCATATCGGATGAACCACGATGCCAGGATTCATTCAATCCCATATATATATTCCCTTCGTCATGCGATATTTTACTTGCCCGAGATTTGATCGTCGGTATCGTCATACCTAGTTCAATCTCGTTCACAGCAAGTACTTTACTCGTTCCGTAATCCGATATAACTTTGTGATTAACTCCTTAACCACATGCTTGCAAGCGGTGTTGATATCGATTACCGAGTGGGCCCGAAGTATATCTCTCCGACTTGGGAGGGACAAATCCCATCTCGATACATACAACCCAACAGGTACTTTCCGATCACCTGAGAGACACCTTTATGATCACCCTCTCATAGGATGACGTTTGATGACCTCAAAGCTTTCATCCGATACCAGGGAGTTGCATTATCTCATGGTCTAAGGAATACAATATTTGACATAGGAAAAGCTTCGCAAAGATGAACACGATCTAATTGCTCCGCTTAGTTTGGGTCTGTCCATCATATCATTCTCCCAATGATATGATCTCATTATTAAGCGACAACTCATGTCTATGGTTAGGAAACCTTAACCATCATTAATCAATGAGCTAGTCCATAGAGGCGTACTAGGGACACGGTGTTGTTCACAAACCACACAAGTATTAAAGTTTCCGCTTAATACAATTCTAGCATGGAATATAAACTTTATCATGAACAAGAATTATAATAATAACATCTTTATTATTGCCTCTAGGGCATAATTCTAACACAACAGACACAGGAACTCGGCACCGGACTGAGCAACAACAACACCGCAAACTTGCCACCTCCGGCATCTACGTCTGCTGCTGCCCAAGTTACTCCAGCTGATAGAGTGATGTACGGCAACCTCCTCATCGAGCCACTGACCGTCGCTCATATCCGGAACGTGACCCAGCTTGACGAGAAGCGCCAGTAGTTGCTAGAGGAAGCGCAAGCCATCGCGGAGCAGGGCACTCAGCTAGATCGTGATCTGGTCAACGCGTAGAAGTCCATAGAGAAATCTAGAGCAATGGAGGCCGAATACAAGACTCTGCTCCAGCAGCAGAAGGCCAAGAAAGCTCCGGCTCGCGTCATCAACGATCCTGGTGTACAGCGAAACCTAGGATGGGCTCCCTTGAAGCCGGCACATGCCAAGCCATACATTGATAGTGAAGACAGACAGGTAATGACCACTCCCCTCCTTAACCTCGCCGTCGCCAAGACCCTTCTGGAGCAGGATCGATCGCCTGAGGCAGTGGAACAGGTCTATGACCTAGTGGCCAAGGCGGTGAAACTGCAGGAAAAGGCCACCTCTCAGAGGCTGGAGTCTGACCCAGCGTTTTGCCGATCTAGCTAGCATAAACCGCCAAGGGATAGATCTCCTCTTGATGTCAGGTCTCAGACGGGTTCATCAGAAAGAAGACGCAGGGATGCGTGCAACAGGAAGGATGTTATTCCCATATCCTCCGACCACGGAGAAAAGGCCCGACCTTGCCGCCCATCGCCACCACCCTGCTCTCCCCGACATTGCGAAGACCCAAAGGCTCACCATCATACGGATATGCCCCCACCAAGGCAGGGCGGCATCGTCATCCGCGATAACACGGAGCAGACCCGTCATGACGGAGAGCGCAACCAAGGACATAAGAGCAGGTTGCGCCATGACCCTCCATGTCCGACAAGCAACCGCGACAGGCGTGAGGCATCGCAGGAGGGTAATAGCAAGAAGGCTAACCCACCGCCACCTCCGCTTCCGTCACCACCTAGCAATCACCATGGCGGAGGAGGCTCGCGTCGTTCACGCAGCCCATCCCCTGTTGACAAGAAGAAGAAGAAGAAGAAGAAGAACCCGGAGCCATACGACGCACGTTCACGGATCGACAAGATCCACGAGGCCCGAGAAGGATCATACCTAGGACCATGTTGCTTTGGACCCGCAATACAGTCTCCAACTTACCCCAAAGGTTTCTGGATTGACAAGACCATCAAGCCCTATGACGGCACCGCCAAGCCAGCCACATGGTTGCAGGATTACGGCAACGCCGTGGAGATTGCCGGAGGCAACCCCAACGTCGCCGTCAAGTACCTCCCGTTAATGTTGGTGGGCACGACCCGTCAATGGATTGATGACTTACCGGAGAAATCCATCTGCAATTGGTTGGACATGCAAGAGGCGTTCACCAAGAACTTCGAGGGTACGTACAAACGTCCATGCACTGTTGGCGATCTACAACGGTGCGTGCAAGAGAAAGACGAGACATCTCGTGCCTACCTCTCCCGCTGGCTGGACATGAAAAATTCCTGCATAGGAGTGCACGCCAGACCGCCATGGCTGCCTTCATCGATGGGTTGGAAAGGGGCACGTTGCTCCAACATAAGCTGAAGCGCTTGTAGGACAATCACCAGCTTGACTTAAATCAGATGATTCAGTTGGCCAGTGAGTTCGCAGCTGCCGACGACGATGCTCGTGGCTCCTTGATGGCAACAGCCGTTCCAACTCAAGCTCGGAGGAACAGCAGTACAAAAAGGAAAACCGCTCCAGAAGAAAAGCAAACTCCCGACATGGTCGCCATGACCTTTGCAGGACGAGGTGATGGCGGACAACATGGCCGAGGACGGGGAGCTGGTCGTGGGCAGCAGAGAGGAAGTGAAACTACCTCGGCAGCGCTCCGCGTTCCCCAAACTTACGAGGAGTACCGCGATATGTCGTGCCTCGTACACCTCGATGCTAACGGTAAAGCCACTCACACCAATCGACACTGCAAGTTCGTCAACGACCTCAAGGAAGACCCGGAGTCCGGCTACAAGCGAAGTCGGAAGAATAGACCGTGAGGCAAGGGCAAGGGGAAGAAGAAGGAGGAGGAGTCCAAGGATTCAAGGCATGAGAATCCTGATGGCTACTCTGCCCCCAGTTCCCCAGTACCTACGTTGGTCGGAGGTTCCAATCACTTGGGACAGGACAGACCACCCAGACCTTATTCCTACGGAAAACCAATACGCCATGGTCATCAACCCCTTGATTGACAGCAATGAGTTCACCAAGTGTATGGTGGATAGTGGAAGCAGCATCAACATCATGTACCTGGATACACTACATAAGATGAACTTGACGGAGGCAAACCTAAGGCGGACCAACACCATCTTCCATGGCGTAGTTCCTGGTCGGGAGGCTCGGTCCCTTGGGTGCATTACACTTCAGGTTGCCTTTGGCGACGTTAATAATTATCGCCAAGAGCGCATGACCTTTGAGGTGGTCCCCTTCAAGAGCGTGTACCACGTCATATTTGGTCGCGACATATTCCACATGTTCATGGCCAAGCCATGCTTCGTCTACAACAAACTCAAGATACCCGGACCAAACGGTGTCATCACCGTATCCGGAAGCTTTATCAAGGCAATGGACTGCGAGATTAATGAAGCAGCCTTAGCGGAAGCTGTCCTCTATAGCGAAGAATTCAAAGAGATCCAGAGCAAGGTCGATGAATCGGAGATGCCCGCGTCGAAGAAGCAGATCTCCGACTCCGCTCCTGCATTCAAGGCCGCCATCGAGACCAAGCCGGTGGAACTTTTCGTAGGCGATGCCTCCAAGACCACCGCCATTGGGATGAACCTGGATCCCTAATAGGAAAGCGCGCTCGTCGAGCTCCTCCGTGAGAATAGGGATATCTTTGCCTGGCAACCTGCCGACATGAAAGGTGTACCTAGGGAACTTGCCGAGCACAGCTTAAATATTGATCCAACATCCAAACCAGTGAAGCAACCTCTACGACGCTTTGGAGATGAGAAGAGACACGCCATTGGCAAAGAGATAGCTAGGTTACTTAAGGCTGGTTTTATCCGGGAAGTCCTTCACACCCAATGGGTGGCAAATCATGTACCTGTCCCCAAAAAGGGAACCAATGAATTAAGAATGTGCGTTGATTACACCGGCTTGAACAAAGTGTGTCCCAAAGATCCGTTTGCTTTGCCTCGCATTGACCAAGTCATTGACTCAATGGCTGGCTCGGAACTTTTGTGTTTTCTCGATGCATACTCAGGATACCACCAGATCAAGATGAGGAAGTCAGACCAATTGGCCACTTCGTTCACTACTCCATACAACACGTTTTGCTATGTCACGATGCCCTTTGGGCTAAAAAACGCAGGTGCTACATACCAGCGGACAATGCAACGTTGCCTACACGATCAAATTGGTCGGAAAGTTCATGCCTATGTGGACAACATAGTAGTGATGTCTAAAAAGTCAAATGACTTAATATCCGACTTAAAAGAAACCTTTGATAATCTCTAGAAATACAACATGATGCTTAACCCTAAGAAGTGCGTCTTCGGGGCCCAGCCGACAAATTGTTGGGTTTCATCATTTCCCAGCGTGGAATCAAGGTCAACCCAGAGAAAATCAAAGCCATTTTAAACATAAATCGTCCGACATGCCTAAAGGACATTCAACGACTAACAGGTTGTGTTGCAGCAATTCGTCGGTTCATCAGCCGACTTGGAGAGAAGGCTCTGCCGCTATACAAGTTGCTGAAGAAGGCAGACAAATTTACATGGACGGACGAGGCAGATGCAACATTGAAGTATCTCAAGGAGATTCTTTCCTCAGCGCCCATCCTTGCAGCACCCGAGCCTAGAGAGCCCATGTTACTTTACATGGCGGCAACCAACCGGGTAATTAGCATCATCCTCGTGGTAGAGCAGAAGGAACCAGGCTATGAGCACGGAGTTCAACGACCAGTTTACTATGTAAGCGAGGTCTTGGCGGAGTCCAAGCAGCGTTACCCGCACTACCAGAAGATAGCTTATGGAGTTTTCCTTGCTTCTTGGAAGCTGAGGCATTACTTTCAGGAGCACCCAATCACAGTGGTGAGCAAGGCTCCACTGTCTAACATCATTAACAACAGCGACGCTATAGGAAGGGTTGTGAAGTGGGGCATCGAACTTGCCGCCTTCGAGATCACCTACAAGCGACACCATGCTATCAAGTCACAAGCCTTGGCGGATTTTATTGCATATTGGACGGAGATGCCCGATGCTACTCTGTTGCCGGAACCAGAGTACTGGGTGATGCACTTTGACGGGTCAAAGCTGCTCAACGGCTCGGGGGGCTGGTGTATTGCTACAGTCACCAACTGGCGACAAGCTACACTATGTTTTGCAGATCCACTTCGAGGCTACGAACAACATGGCGGAGTATGAAGCACTCATTCACGGATTACGCGTATCCAAGGATATTGGCATCAAACGCATAGTTGTGGAGATTCCGACTTGGTTACCCAGCAGGTGGCTGGCACCTGGAACGCGCGGAACCCTATGATGGCGGCATACCGAGACGAAGTGGACGAGATAGCCAAGAAATTCTTGGGCTACGAAGTCAAGTATGTACCTAGGGAGCAAAACGAGGCGGCTGATCTGCTGTCTAAGATTGGGTCAGGGCGCAAACGAATCATGCCAGGAGTTTTCCTAGAGCATCTGCGCACACCATCCGTGAAGGGGGCCGACATCGACAACCCGGATAGATTTGACTCTTTCGTCCACATTGTGGCAAAAGTCCCTCCAGCTTGGACAAAACCGTTCATGGAATACCTCGAACACGAAACATTGCCCGACGACAAAGTCGAAAGACAGCAAATAGTACGTCGAACGAAGGGCTATACCATAATCAATGTACAACTCTACAAAAGGATCACTACTGGTTTGTACCTAAGGTGTGTTTCTCAGCAAGAAGGTATTGAAATCCTACACGAAATCCATCTCGGAGATTGCGGGCATCACGCTGCTCCTCGATCGTTGGTCGTGAAAGCTTTCCGGCAAGGATTCTACTGGCTGACCGCTAAGGCAGACGCTGACAAGTTGGTTGAGACATGCATGGGATGCCAGTATTATGCCCGACAACCACATGCTCATGCTGAAGAATTGCGAAAAATACCAATAACTTGGCCGTTTGCAGTCTGGGGGCTAGACATGGTGGGACCGTTACAAACGGCACCATGTGGATTTACGCATCTGCTAGTAGCAGTTGATAAATTCACTAAATGGATAGATGCTAAACCTATTAGAAAGCTTGATGGGGCAATTGCCCTAAGATTTGTCCGGGATTTAGTGGTGAGATTTGGTCTCCCACACAGCATTATCACCGACAACGGCAGCAACTTGTCACTCGGAGAAGTGGAGGCTTATTGTTGGGAGAAAGGCATCCGACTCGACCTTGCATCTGTGGCGCATCCGCAATCCAATGGTCAGGTAGAGCGAGCCAATGGATTAATTTTGCAGGGAATAAAGCCACGTCTTAAGGCACCGCTACATAGATCAGCTGGAGCCTGGGCGGAAGAATTGCCATCTATAATGTGGAGTTTACGAACTACACCCAACAGATCCACCGGCTACACCCCTTATTTCATGGTATATGGAGCAGAAGCCATCCTACCTTCCGACATACTACACGATGCACCAAGAGTTGCCGCCTACGACGAAGATGACGCTGAATAATCTAGACGCCTCGATGTAGACCTTCTCGAGGAGGAGCACGTTTTGGCATGCCAAAGATCTGCCATCTACCATCAGAAGCTACGTAGCTACCATAGTCGCCGCGTTCCGCATCGCTCGTTTAAAGAAGGGGATTTGGTGCTCCGACTTAAGCAGAAGAAGTCCAAATTATCCCCGCCATGGGAAGGACCGTTCATCATAAGCAAGGCACTACTCAATGGGTCTTACTACCTTGTTGACAATCGTGAACTGAAGGATAGACCCAACAAGGATCATAAGAGTAAGCGACATGACCCGGATGATGACTACCCGGAGCTTGATCGGCCATGAAACATAGCACAGCTATGTCCTTTTTACACTTAGCATTTTTTATCTAATTGTGTACCTCTTATATGATCGATGAAATAAAGCTCTCTGGTTCACTCATATTTCTGAGTCTTTTACCTCCTTTAGTGTTCATTTTTGGATCATGTAAAACCTTTATGCACAAGTTTTGCGATTGCACTTGTGAAAATTCTGCCTACGGGCATTAGCTTAAGTTTTTGGTCTACACGTTCTTTGTCGTTTTTATGTGGATTTTGGAGTAGTGACTTTTGGCACTTATTGTCGGGATATTGTGCTTAGGTTATTGACGGTGCCATTGGGCATCATCACCTAAGCGCATAGTTCCGACAACGAGTCTTCCAACTCACAAAAAGTCAAACATAAGAACCAAAGTAATGGATAAGTCAGCACTTGCTTAAAAAATATATACATGCTGGAAACTGGTTCTTAAGTAGCAGGACATACAACATTGTTTGCCGCCTTAAGTTAATACAAAGTTTTTTCCGCATACGCATCAAAGGTGAAACAAATATTACAAGTTGTTTTTCATTCCTTTGGAGCGGACGACTTGGAAGCAGCAGGAGAATCACCCTCGACGTCGGCTGTGCGAAGGGACTCGGAGGAGCTTTGGTTACCGTCATCGATGGTATTTCTAGGCACGAAGACATCAACGTCGACCAACTCGGCGACTCTGGTGTCATATCCCGCGAGTGATGACAAGATGGATTGATGATTAATCTCTTTGCCATCGTCATCCACGTCGGGAATGCCAGAGGTTACCGTATCGATGTAGGCATCTTCGTAGTGTGCCTTTACCATGGACAACGCCATCCTTGCACCGGCCCGTGCACATGAAGCTTTCCAGCTTGTGCTACACTCGGGAGCTCGGCGCAGAATCTCCGAGAACTTCCTCACAGAGTCCGATGCCTTGATGTTGATCCGGAGGGTCTTGGCAATCTCTTTGGCTTGCGCGATGGCGGTGTTGATAAAGTTGCCAGCAAGGACCATGCATTCTTTTGCTGGAGGAGGCGACCGGGTTAAATCCATAGGAGCTGCAAATTCCGACAAAAGAGCACATGAGTTCAAAGTATCCAGACTACAAGAATCCAAGGCGGAGAAAGCTTACTAAAGATGCTGGCCTCAGCTTGCCAGAGGGTATCCACCAAGGAATCACGTTCTTGTTGGAGGAGATTATATGCCTCATGATGGCGTTTGTTCTGCTCATCGGCATCTTTCTTCTGATCTCTTAAGATTGAGATCTCCTCCTTCAAGCGGTTGATTTTCTCGGTGGCGGAATCCTGCAGGACCTTCATTGACTCCTCATGCATTTTAAGCATGTCCTTCCTCTCCTCCTTGAGGATTTTGTTCTCGCTATCCAGCTGCTGAATATGCTTGGATTGCTCGACAATATCCTTGGCCTTGGCAAGATATTCTTCAAGTTGGAGAAAACAAAGTACACAGTGAGTACTCGGAGAATATGGACACAAAACCAAGTCGGAATGAGAAAAAGAAAACAGACGCTTGCTCTTGGTGATCTGTTCCTTCAAAAAGGCAGTTTTACCCTTTTCAGCTTCCAAGTCTGCGCGCATCTTCTGATACTTGTCGTTGGACATGCCCCTCCGAGCATTCTCATTCTATGGAAAGAAGAAAGTTAATCGTTGGTTGGTCGACTTGGAGCCTCTAGCCGGAAAATTTCCACCTAGACGCTCGGGGGCTACAGCGAGAGTTTTTAACTTAGTAATATGCTTAGTCTTTCTTTAAGCATCTAGTCGGAACTAATTCATTTTTCGATTAGAGGCTTGGGGGCTAATGTATAAAGTTTTAACTCAAAAGTATGCGTAGTTTCTCTTAAAGCATCTAGTCAGAACTAATTCAGTTACAACTAGAGGCTTGGGGGCTACAATATTGAAATTTATGAACACTGCGTATGCTACTCTTAAAGCATCTAGCCGGAATTATTCATTCCACCTATATGCTCGGGGGCTACAGTGAGAAGTTTTCTACTTTAGTTACTCTTAGAGCATTCAGATGCAAAGACCTATGGTTTTCCGTCTAAATCCTCGGGGGCTACAGTGGGATACTCATATGAAATGAAAAAGGCAAATAAAACTTACAAGTGCAATGATCTTGAGATTGGTAGCGCTCTCGGCCAGCAGCTTGCCAAAGGATATGCTGTTTCCTCGCAAGATATCTGATTGTCGGAGGAGCTCCTCAAGACCGCACGTCGGAGATGTTGGCGCTGCACTAGGAACCAGAGCAGTGCTACCTGGCGTAAGTGCCGGATAGACTATCTTCGGTAACTCTATAGGTTTCTGGGGGGCGAGGCCGCCGCCTTCGGCAGAAGTACCAACTTCCACCACCGCCTTACCGCTACCGATGGCATCCTTAGCCGGAGCTTCAACCATTTGGTGGGCGGCACTTTCCTGCGTCGCCTGCTCGCCGACAACAGCGAGCTCGATAGAGGCGCCTGAGTCCACTTCCATGGCAGAAGGGCCAGATGCCTCCTTAGCTTGTGAGCTTGTCGGAGCGGAGGAAGGCTTGACGGAAGGAGTGACATGGGCGATGGCGGGAGATGCGTCGCGATGCAGCATGTCCTTAATGGTTTTAGAAGCCCCCAATGTTTTGGAGGTCTTCTTCAAACTGGTTGTGGCTTTCTTCCTGAAACGTGCAAAATTGCATAAGTACGGGAACAATACATACAAATGTACAATGTCGGAGAGAAAGAAACTTACACAAGTGGGGGTGCTTTAGCAAAGGGGATCCCGATAATCTTTCTTTTCTCCGCCTCCAGGGCGGCGGTAGTCTTTTTGGAGGCTCCACCCTCCGTCTTCTTCTTCTTGCCTATGTCGGCAGCATCAGAGGTGGAGCTCTTCCGCTTTTGTGCCGCCGGAGCATCGTCGTCGGACACGACGATGACTTCCTTCATCTTTGGTCCATAGATTTTGGGAGCCATGCTGTCCTCATCTATGTCGCAAAGCTGTTAAGTGAAAAACCATCGTGTTAGATAAGATTTTAATGGTTAGACGAAAGAACTGGAGTATATGTCATACACAGAAAATAAATACCTTTGGTCACTTGCTCTCTACGAACATGTCGTAGGTGATGGCGAAGCCACGCTGCTTGTCCTTCACCTTGACGATGTCCTTGAGGCGAATCTTGACGGAGTCGCTCGAGAAGTTGTCCACGGAGATGCGGAGGCTATCCCTTCTATCATTGGTATACTCGTGCATCAGCTTCAAGCGGTGCTGCAGAGGTTGGATTCGCCTGATGAACTAGCACATGGCTAGGTCCAAGCCGGTCAAACCCGTATCTACGAGCCACTCTATCCGCCTTATGGCACGGGAAGCCTCGATGTCGGAGGGAAGGGAGGATTGGGATCTCCATGTCGAAGCTTCAGCGGCAGCTCCATCGACAAAGTCCAGGTACGTTACTTCTTGGTTAGCCAGAGGGATATCTGGACCGTAGAAGTAAGTACGCTGCCAGTTCTTGCAGGACTCGTGGCCGACGATGTCGGGGAACCACCGGCCAGGACGGATCTTAAAGATAATGGTGCCGCAATTTCTAAGTTCATCTTTGCTGGCTCCAGTTTCACGCTTGACGGTGAAGAAATACACAAAGAGATCTAGCCTAGGCCTAATCCCTAGGTAACCCTCACAAAGTGTCGCGTAATTTCTAAGCACTAGAATACTATTGGGAGAGAGGTTTTGGGGCTGTACTCGGTAGTGGTTCAAGACGGCAAGGAAGAAATTAGAGATGGGCAGGGAGACGCCGCGTACCAATTGTGCTTTGAGATACACCTTTTCTCTGGCTTGGGGAGAAGGCGTGACCTCGCCGGCCGGCGACGCCCGCCAGGCGAGCCCCTTCGTCGCGGGGAGGTACCCTTCGATGATGATCTCCTTGATATCGCGGTCTGTGATATCTGAACCGCTCCAATCGCCTTTGTGGGAGTCGTTGTCCTCTTCCAGCAGTTCTAGCGCCGCTGATTTGTGGTCGCCGCCGGTGGTCTCGACCACCACGGAGACAGGGATGACCAGGCCCTCTGGGGGCACGACGACGGAGCTCGCCGGCTTCATCGCGGCTTCGCGTGACGCCACCATAGAAGGAGTAGAGCTGCTGTTGGCCATTGCGCAAGTTTGGAGCTGACTGGCGAGAATCGAGGCTAGGGTTTTTTGCGAGCCTGCACGGAGAGCTCGAGGGGGTGCTTGCTGGAGGAAGAAGACGATGCGAGGAAAGAATGAGGTGAAAAAGTAAAAATTCCACCACGGTTACTATTTATGATCTCCAGCATCAAGATTCGTGCAGCTTGATCGGGCGGTTGCTGCATAGACGACGTGTTCGCGAATGTGCGCGGAAATTTCTCCACGTCCCCAACCGTCACCGCCAATGGTTCGTATCGCTCGCGCGGGTAAATCGGATATGATTGCGTTCTCTACATGTGTGAGTTATGAGGCGTCGCTGATCTACGTCTACGACACCCTAGATGACATAGGCAGATGAGCCGTCACATCGAAAGATTCCGGCATGGACGGATCCAGTCCGGCTATGGAAGAGTACGATGGAAGATTCAGCATTTCTCTGACTTACAAGTTGAAGACGGAGAAAACCTTGCAGGGTTCTTTGGGAGGACTACAAGATATTGCTTGACGATTTGCCGACATCCATCTAGACGGAGCATTCAACGTGAAGAGGCAAGACGACGCAAGATCTCGGAGTTCTCCGGGGGCTACTGTTGGGGATATGTTATATGGGTATCCTTATAGTATGTCTCTTATTCGGCTAACCCGGGTGGCCCATAGTTGGTAACATGGCCTATGGCCTGCTGGGCGGCCTAGTTGGATGGATCCAGAAGGGAGGCCCATGCCGGATAAAGGGAGGCTACGGTGGAGTCACCAGCGTACCCGGAGCCTTGGAGTACACGACACACAAAACTAGTAATAGACGGTGTAGGACTCTGTAACCTGTCCGGCTGGGACTTTTCCCTGTAACCCTAGGACCTGGCGACTATATAAGTCGGGCCTATGGGAGCCTTTAGGGCACGATCATAGACAATCTTAGACAACCTCGCACAGCGAACCAATCTCTGTAACTCGGCGTATTTGCCCTTATAGTGATTTATAGCAGGAGTAGGATTCCGCCACCGTCGTGGGATCTGAACCTAGGTAAGCTGTGTTACCTCGTACCCGATAACCATCCGCCTTACCCCACATCTCTAAACACGCACTGTGAGGAACCCTCCATGGCGTACTCGTCGGCAATACCACGACAACATCCGAAATGTGACGGCCCAGCGTGCCACCTCCTCTAGCGTCGTCTGGTCCTCCAACTCGTGCTAGGACAACTCCAACACCTCGTCCTCGGTGAGCTCCAGTGGCATGAGGGGGACGGGCTCCTCGTCCTCCTTATTATCTCCTCGGTCGAGCGCAAAGAGGAAAAACAGAAACAGTTCATGCGGCGTCCGACTTATTATCTCAGCGAGGTCGTGATATAGTCAAAACAACGGTGTCCGTATTACCAGAAGCTAGCCTATGACGTATTTTTTATGGCCAGAAAGCTAAGACACAACTTTTAAGAGCACAAGATCACAGTGGTGAGTATAGCTCCCCTGATAGATATAATCAACAATCACGATGCCATAGGACGCATCGCTGAGTGGGAAATCGAGCTAGAAGTTTTCGACATTAAGTACAAGCCAAATATAGCTATTAAGTCCTAGATTCTTGCCGATTTTTGTCGCTGATTGGACAGAGACGGTAGAAAATACAAACCCTCCCGAGTCAAAATATTGGACCCTACACTTTGATGGGTCAAAAGCGCTCGGGGGTTGTAGTGGTGCTCAAATCACCCCAAGGAGACACGATTTTCTGTGTTACAGATCCACTTCATGGCAACCAATAATATTGCCGAGTATGAAGCGATGTTGCATGGAATTCGCATTGCCAAAGACATTGGCGTTAGCCGACTCATGTGTAATATAGACTCGGATTTAGTTGTATAGAGAACATCCAATCATTGTAAGGCAAATAAACACAAGGCAACTTATCGTGCTGACATGGAAGAATTATCTAAATCATTCGAAGGGTTTGAGATTCAACACATCCACAGAGCAGAAAATAAGGAAGCATATGCTCTATCAAGAATAGGCTTTGCGCGGAAACAAGTTCCGGATGGTGCTTTCCTGGAGTACCTAAAAAATCCCTCTATCACAGGAGTTGATGAGGAGTATCCAACAAAATTTGACTCACCACTAGTAGAAGTCCTAGCTGTAATTCCTAGTTGGACAAAACCCTATCTTGATGTTTTGGTAGACGGAAAATTATCCGAAGACGAAATTCTGAGCCGACAGATCGTCCGATGAGCTAAAACCTATACGATAATCAATGGCAAGCTCTATAAGTGGAGTATTTCTAGGGGGGTCGGCGTTGTGTTTCTCCGGAAGGAGTGAAAATTTTACTAGAAATCCACGAAGGCGAATACGGCCATCATGCCATAGCAATATCTTTAGTGGCAAAAGCTTTTTGACACGGATTCTTTTGTCTAACAACTAAGGCGGATGACAACAAACTAGCCAAAACGTGCAAAGGCTACCAAAATTGCGTCCATCAAGCCCATATTCCGTCTGATCAAACAATTATCATTACATGCCCTTTTGCGGCCTGGAGGCTTGACATGGTAGGGCCGTTTAGGATGGCAAAATATGGATTTACCCATCTCTTAGTGATGGTAGACAAATTCATAAAATGGATTGAGGCTAAACCCGTAACAAATTGCGATGGAGCCACAACCAAAAAATTCGCCGAGGACATAATCATCTGATTCGGTTATCCACATAGTATTATCACACACAACAAAGTAACTTTTTCATGGGAGAACTTGTCGAGTTTTGCGAAGAACAAGGGATCCGAATTGACATCGTGTCGGTTGCACAACCACAGGCCAATGTACAAGTCGAAACGAAAAATGGTCTCATCTTACAAGGCCTTCGACCTCATCCCGAAGCACCACTTCATCGTGATGCATGATCTTGGGTAGAAAAATTACCATGTGTTATATGGAGTTTACGAACCACTCCAATCAGTTCAACTGGATACACGCCTTTCTTCTTGGTCTACAGCATATAGGTAATACTTCTGAGTGATTTAATCCATATTTCTCCTTGAGTCGTTGCTTACATTGAAGAGGATGCCGAAATTTCTCGATAATGTGATCTTGAAAGGGCATGTATAAACCCATGTGTGGTTTTGGTAATTAATGACAATCTCTATGGACTAATGTGTGAATTGAGTTTCACTTGTAGGTTTGTCCATTGGCATCGCTTGGGCCATGTGTTGGTCTCAAGGTTGAGAGATGAAGAAATGTCCAAGGGCTTTATGACCATTGGAATCATGAAGAAATAAGGAGCTTGAAGGTTGATCAAGACAAGTGCAAAGAGTTGCATCAAGATGGATCAACCTCAAGAAGGGATGAAGAAGGGAAAGGCAAGATGCGGCATCTCTAGAAGATCTCCTACTTGAAGCTTGCCATCCTCGTGATCATGGAGTGATGAAGACAAGTTCAAAGAAGAGGTTTCCCCATGGAGTATGGGGGAGCAATTTGCAAGTCTTCATCTTCATCAAGCAAGAGCAAGCAAGAGCAATCAAAATAGGTGTTCCCACTTGAGAAGAATAAGACAATCTACATCAAGTTCAAGTGGAATGCTCAAGGCAAAGGTATGATTTTGATAGGGCTTCTCTTTTGCCGATCTCGTGTTGTTAGTTGGGAGACCGGGTTTAGAATAGATAGATGTTCTATCAAGAGGGTCTCTCAAGCGGGTGTCTCGATCGCATCGTTCGGAGAGAGATCAAACCTTTGCATTCATAGCATCATATTTCTTGCTGTTAGTTGGTTCTTGCCCATGAGAGGATCTAGAGCTTGTGTTTATCATCATAACAAGCTCTAGTTCTTCATCTAAGGATTTCCGTTGCATATCTTATTGCGGTTTTTGATCTTGCGAGTTTTCTGGCTCCACACCTTGGGAGATACATCACATATATATATCCATGGTATTTTCTCCCTAGGTGATATCCAATATTTCGACCTTTTATTGGATTATCTTGGTTTTATATTTCCAACAAAATTGGATTCATCCCAATTGGAGTTTCCAAGCTCAACTTCTTGTGTTTTGGGTTTTGAAGGTTTTACCGGTTCATCGCTTCTAGAAAGGTTATACCTTTCTCAATTTGGTTTTATCCTTCCATATTTGACTATTATGTTTATTTGCATAATCTTGTATATCTTTTCGTTCTCTTCAAAACGAGCCCAAAATCATCAAAAACGGAGTCCGGATTCAAAAGTTACTGAAATTTTCGTGCAATGATGTCCAACGTTTTTGTTTGAGCGGAAGTTCCGGCCGAAATTCGGATGGAAGTTCCGGTGAACGTCTGTATTCTTCTGTATTTTGTGTTCCTATTTACCAAAAGTTTTAGTGGGGGGCCAGAAGTTTCGGTGGTGCGCGAATCTGGTCCAAACGGTCAGTTTTTCCTTGTCTTATTTAAGGGGGGATTCTTCCCCAATGGTTCCCCATCTTGTGAGCTCGTTTTTGCCCACCATTGTTGACCTATTTGAGCTTTGTTACTCCCGCTCCCTCCATGATTCTTACATCTTTTTGAGGGAAAAGTGAGAGGAGATCTAGATCTACAATCCCCCCAAGTCAAATCCCTTCTTTGTGAAGGAATCATTGGGATCTAGATCTTGAAGAGTTTTCTGTTCTCCTCTTATGTTCTTCCTCCCTTATTCCCCCAATAGCTTTTGTAGCTTTGTTAGAATTTGGGAGAGAAGGACTTGCCCTTGCATTTGGTGCATAGGTTTGATTTCTTCTTAGAGATTCGGCGAGTTCAAACTTGTGGGCTTGTTTCTCTTGGGTTCTTGGAACCCTAGACAGTTGTGTGGTTGGGCTGTTGACCTTTTGTGGTCTTGTTGACCTTTTGTGGTCTTGTAGCCTTTTGTGGCGTTGTAGCCTTTTGTGGCTTTGTTGTTGGGAGGCTCCAATTGAGTTATGAAGATAGCCCCAATATTGTACGGGTTCGGTGATCGCCCTCAAGAGTCCCATAGTGGAGCGAGTGCCCGCCTTTTGTGGTGCACACTCAGGAGAATAGGGTGAGCCTTTTGTGGCATCGGTGAGTTGCGTGCTTCCGCATCCGGGGTGAGGCCTTGTGTGGCGTTGGGTAAGCATCGAGCCACCACACCTCGAGGTGAGCCATTTGTGGCGTTCGGAGAGCATTGCGCCATCGCACATCTCCAACGGAGACGTAGCTTATTTTGAAGTGAACTTTGGGAAACAAATATTCGTCTCCGCGTCCATCGACTATCTCTCAACCGAACCTTTTACTTATGCACTTTACTTTGTGATATCCATCGTTCTTGAAGTATTTATCTTGCTATAACCTTGTTTCTTGTAAAATTTCTTAGCATAGGTTGTTGGTGCACTTAGGTGAACCTAGTAGTTAGGTTTTATGCTCAATAAACTAAATGTTAGTTTTATTCCGCATTTATTTGAGCCTAAACCGTCATATTTTTAAAAAGCCTATTCACCCCCCCTCTAGGCGACGTCCTTTGCACTTTCAGTTGGCATCAGAGCGAGGTCTCTCGCTTTTAGGCTTCACCGCCTCGAGAGTAAAGATGTCTCCTAGGGGTTTAGTGCACTCTCACATATTTACTTTTGTTGGCACTCATTATGATGTTTGGCGTACTCGCATGCTTAGTCATTTCTGGGCCATTGACTCAGATATTGAGCGGATTCTAGATATGGGCTTGTCTTCTTCTAAGGATCCCCAAAATCTATCTTTGGAGGAGGAGACAAACTCTTATCTCGAAGCTCAAGCATCTAATGTGCTTGTTAATGTTGTGAGCTTTGCAGTTCTTTCCTCAATCATGCCTTTCTGCAATGCTCATGATATTTGGACCAAGCTTCAAGCAAAATATGATGTGTCCAAGCTTGATGAGGATGATTGTGTTCCCTCCACCTCCGGCCGTGATGAGTTCTCATCTTCTTCCACTTCACCAACATATGAGTTATCTCAAGGTAATAATATGGTGAGTGGTGATAGAACTTGCAATGTAGATAGCGAGATTTCCATTCATGATCCTTTGACTCTATCTCATTGCAGTGTTGTATCTTTGGGCATGAACACTTGTAGGACCATATGTGATTTACATCCTAGTGTTGATTGCTCTTGCATATCATGTAAAAATGCCTTGAATATGTCTCGTGATGATATGATTGCTTTGCCTTGTTGCCATGACAAATGTGCTTCTATTTCCTCTAGTACTTGTGTTGCTAACCATGTAGAGGAAATTAAAGAATGTGTGGGCCAAGACAAGGTTGCAATTGGAGCTTCATGTGTTCCCCCATCATCACCTTCTTCCAATGTTCACTTGTGCCTCATGGCTAAGGGTTCAAAGGTAACCTCTCCTTTGGATCCCAATATATCTCATGATGATGTGAATGTTGATCATGTAGAAGTAGATGATGATGTTGCTTCTTTAAAAGAGAAGGGGGGCTAGTCCTTCGTGCTCTTCATCCTAATAAAAATGCTTGCTCTACTTTCATTGAAAGTAAGCAACTAGTATATGATCATGAGGACACAATAGATAAAATAAGTAGTCTTGAGCGTGAGTATGCTAATGAAATTGCAAATCTAAATGAAGCTATTGAAGAGGAACAAACCACTAAGGAATCTCTTGAGGAGACCTTTGCTCTAGAGCTATCTAGAGTAAAGAAATCTCATGATAGAGAGTTTTAGGTGGCAAGTGCCCTTCAAATTAAAAATGATGAACTTGAAGTTGCTTATGCTAAACTCCTTGAGGATTTTGAGCACCTCAACAATGGCTCTAGGGTCATTAAGGGTGAGCTCATCAAACTCACTGAGTCACATGATCAACTTAAAGCTTCTTATTCTAAAGAGCTTTCGAAGTTGCCCTCACCTCTTGATTTAAATGATGATGCTTGTGCTACTAACTCTATTTCTTTTGAAGCATCTATCTTGAAGGAGAATGTTGAGCTAAAGGCTCAACTTGGTTTGCTAACTAGCAACTATGGGAAATTATAAGAAAGTCATGCCAAGCTCTCAAGCTCGCATGAGGATATTCTAGTCTCCCATGGTAGGCTATGGTTAACTCATGAGGACATTGTGTCAAAGGTAACATCTAGTGGGCCTCATGTGGACATTAGCACTATATCTACTCCCAATGTTATATTGCCATGTGCTAGTACTTATAATTCGTCCTCTCACAACCATGCTATATCTTGTGATGAATTGCATTCCTTGCCTTGTTGCTCTAACAATGAAGCTTCTACTTCCTCTAGTATTGTTGTTGATACTAACCATGTGGAGGAAATCAAAGATCTCAAGGCTCAAGTCACTTCGTTGAAGAATGACTTGAAAAGGTGTCATGAAGGGAAGACCACACTAAAGAACATGTTGAGTGCGCGATGTCCCCCAAGTGACAAGAGTGGGCTTGGATTCAACTCCAACATCAAGAACAATCCCACTAACTTGTTGAAGCACAAGGGAAACAAGAAGAAGGGTCAAGGACAAGTGAAGATTCTGTCCAACATTGTGTGCTTCAAGTGAAAGGAGGAAGGAGGGATTGCCCATTGAATAAGAAGCCTCTTAGTGAGAAGCAACAAGGGAAGTGGCCTCAAGCTCCTCCACAATCTCAATATGGGCCACTTCCCAAGAAGCCTCAAGCTCTTCTTCATGGTGCAGCTCCTCCCAAGAAGAAAGATGGCAAGAGAAGAACTTGCTACATATGCTGTGATAAGGGGCACCTTTCTTCCTCATGCACCATGGGTAACTCCCCATCCCATCCTATCTTGATTGATGATGCTTATCCACTTCTTAAGGATGAGGGTGGCAATGTGTTTGCCAAATTTGTTGGTGCCCAAAGTGGTGTCAAGAAAAGAACCATTTGGGTGGCCAGGCCTATTGTGACTAACTTCTTAGGACCCAACTTGGTTGGGGACCAACAAGCTAAAACTTGATCAATAGGTGTTTTTGGAGGGCATTGGAGACTTGGCTACCTTATGAAGAATTGAGGGATCTTCATCAATGCCTTTTATCAAAGTCAAGTCATTTGGGTTTTCATTCTTCTATCATATATACAATGTTCCTCCTTGCGGTAACTTGTGTTTAACTCATTTACATTGATAGTTACTTGCTCCCTTGTGCATACATGTGTGATTTTGTACCTTGCATGTGTTTGTATATGTTGTGCTTACCTCTTACTTATTTGAGTTGTCAAGTATACTTGTGTATGATGGTTGGCACACCATGTATTTGTTTTTCTTGGTTTGGAGCCTTTATTGATTCTAGTTGGTATCTTATTTGGCTCTTATGAGGGATTAATGGGTTATTCTGTTTTGGGGGAGTGTCATGCTTGGGCATTGCGTAATCCTAAAATGTGTGTACATGAGAAAAACCACTTAGTAGTTTTATTGCATGTTTATATAGTCTCTATGTGGTATGTCTTTCTCATGAGAAACTCAAGTTCTATAATGTCCATTAATCCTCTCTAGTATGATCTTTTGCCTCTTGTTGAGATCTCTTGGTTTATCACATTATGGGGGAGTCGTATGCTTTGTGCATACTACAAACCTAGAAAATGTGGATATTTGAGGTAGTGCCACTTAGAATTGATATTGACAATTATATAGCTCCTATGTGGCACATTTGCTCATATAAGTTCCAATTTGCTTGGATGTTTTATTGATCATCTCTTGGATATTGTCTATGAGAGTGATTCTTGGTATGAGTTTCCTCATATTTGGATCTATATATCCTCACGGGAACCATTTGCTTCTATTTAATCTAATCACTAGTGATTGTGTGACTATTTGAAGCTATCAAGAATCTCTCTCGAAGCATCAAGCTTTTTTCTCATGCTTTGTTATATGCTTCTTGTTGTGAATATGATCGTGATATCCTTGCAAACTACCTCAGGAAAATTTCCCTTATATCTCTTGTCTTTGGACAATTGGTACTCCATATATGGTAGAATTTATTGATCATATTCACTTTGGCCTTTTCTTATTTGTCGTATCTTTGGCCAAGAAAATGTTTTTCTTTTTCTCCCAAGCTTTCCTTGCCTCTTGTGGATCCTGTTGTTTTATTGATATCCCATTGTGTTTTATTTAGTGTAGGTAGTAGTGATGATATCATTTGTGGGCATTTTGCATTCAAAGGAAAAAATCTATATAATGATCCACTTATGGGGGAGATCTCCTATATTATTTAGAGCATTTTTATGCTTCTTGATTTGATCCATTTTGTTTCTTTTGGTGCTTGGAAGCTTGATATTTTTGTGTTGGTACTTTGTGTGTCATCATGAAAAGTGTGAAGAGTTTGTTTTGGTTGTTGGAACCTTTCTCTCTTTGGGAGTTGGTTTTATCTCATTCTTTGTCACTTGTTTTGATCTTTTAGGATGAGATAAACCCTTGAGCATTGGTATTTTTGTATATTATGGCATTCTTGCTTTCTTTGATCCAATATATAGGGGAAACTCCACCAAATCCTAATGGGATAAGATGTGCATGAAATTCAATTTTATATCAATATGCACATATTTGTGTGGAGGCTCTCCTATGTATTGTAGTTGCACTAACTACTTTGGACCCAATTTGTTTGGGTACCATAGTGTACTTAATTGTGTTTTAGGTACATTGGGGATATATATTGGGTTCGTGTATCTTGTACAAGGAAGAAGTGGCGTCTATATGGCAATTGGATGCAATCTAGGATGATCAACGAATTCATATCTTCTTCATCCTACCAATTATATCTCGGTAACAAGTATCTCTCTCTCATGCATACATATCTTGTTCCCAACCTTTTGTAGGTTGCTTGTTGTCATGAATTTGTGTACTTGCATATATTGGATTTCTTGCTTTGGCTTTGAAGAACTTCTCTCTATTGCAACTGTGTGTGTGTTGAGATGAGTGCATATAATGGGGACTATACTAAATCATGCTCATGATTCACCAATCCCAAATATGTCAATCTAGCAATATTGTTGCATATCGTTTCCTCAATATCTCTCATGTGCAATAGTGAATATTTTTACAAAGTTGATTTCTATTTTTGTGATACTTGTTGCCTTTCTCCATATATTCCTTCTATCCCTTCTTCCCTTGGTAATAGTAGTTGGAGTTTGTTGGTGTTTGAAGCTCATCGATGTACAATAAGATGTATTTGAGCCCTTGGGCATGCTTTAAAGCAAAACATCTTATTGGTATATTATATGACTTCCGTTTTGCCTTTCATATGCTTTCTTGTGTATCTATTTTGTATGTGCATATTTATTTGTGGACATTTGTATTTGTGATATTTTCCACCTAGAAATTTACACACACAAGAGAAGATCATTCTTTGTTTGTTTTTGCATTTCTTGGAAACGCCTCTTTTTTCTTTGTGGTTCTTTGGTGGCTTCCAAATTTACTGACCTTTGAGTGCATTGTTAGATGAGTTTGGAGGAGTGAGGAGTCCATGGTTGTGCATGTTGTTTCCAAATACAATTACTATAATTGGTGCACAATCTTTGGAAGCTTATTTAATTCATTTAATAGTGCACAATTTCCTTATTTCTCATTTCTTGTGGTTTAAATGCTTATGGGGAAGCGAGGATTCCATATTTGTGCATATTGTATTCAAATACAAGCATTCTAAACTTTGCACAAAGTTTGGGGAGCTTCTATATTTTCATTTAAACACTCTTTTTTGTTGTTGTTTTCCATTTGATATCATTTGTTGGTTTTTCAATTGGTCCTTTTGGATCTTTTGGTTGCTCGCTTCATTTGTTGAAGCTTATTTCTCTTTCTTTTCTTTTTTATATCTTTGGGTCTTCAATATAGTTTTACTTCCTCCCAAGTACTCATCATTTTACTTGTGCATATGCACACCTTTGGAAGAATTCTCACTATATTGGCCGTCTAGAACTTTTCACCCATTTTGGCAATTGATGCCAATGGGGGAGAAGTTTTGGATGGTTTAAGGGAAGTTGGCCTTTGCTTTTAGTGCGTTTTTAAGCATTTTCCTCTCATGCTCTTGCATCTTTGTAGTTGCTTTGCATGTTGAATATATAGAGGAAACTCAACCAACAGTAACGATTGGCAATCTATGCAATGAAATTCAATTTCATCACTCATGCATAGATTGTGGGGGAGTTTGCTCTATATATTGTGGTTGTACCAACATCACATGCTTTTGTAGTAATTGATGTTGGGGCAACCGCTTTGCTAATTCAATTCCATATGTAAACCCTCTCTAGAGATTGTCATCAATTACCAAAATGGGGGAGATTGAAAGGGCATGTATGCCCCCATGTGTGGTTTTGGTAATTAATGACAATCTCTATGGACTAATGTGTAAATTGAGTTTCACTTGTAGGTTTGTCCATTGGAATCTCTTGGGCCATGTGTTGGTCTCAAGGTTGAAAGATGAAGAAATGTCCAAGGGCTTTGTGCCCATTGGAATCATGAAGAAATAAGGAGCTTGAAGGTTGATCAATACAAGTGCAAAGAGTTGCATCAAGATGGATCAACCTCAAGAAGGGATGAAGAAGGGCAAGGTCAAGATGCGGCATCTCTAGAAGATCTCATGCTTGAAGCTTGTCATCCTCGTGATCATGGAGTGATGAAGACAAGTTCAAAGAAGAGGTTTCCCCATGGAGTATGGGGGAAAGTCTTCATCTTCATCAAGCAAGAGCAATCAAGAAAGGTGTTCCCACTTGAGAAGAACAAGACAGTCTACATCAAGTTCAAGTCGAATGCTCAAGGCAAAGGTATGATTTTGATAGGGCTTCTCTTTTGCCAGTCTCGTGTTGTTAGTTGGGAGACCGGGTTTAGGATAGATAGCCGTTCTATCAAGAGGGGCTCTCAAGCGGGTGTCTCGATTGCATCGTTCGGAGAGAACTCAAACCTTTACATTCATAGAATCATATTTCTTGTTGTTAGTTGGTTCTTGCCCATGAGAGGATCTAGAGCTTGTGGTTATCATCATAACAATCTCTAGTTCTTCATCTAAGGATTTCTCTTGCATATCTTATTGCGATTTTTGATCTTGCGAATTTTCCAGCTCCACACCTTGGGAGATACATCACATATATATATCCATGGTATTTTATCCCTAGGTGATATCCAATATTCCGACCTTTTGTTGGATTATCTTGGTTTTATCTTTCCAACAAAATTGGTTTCATCCCAATTGGAGTTTCCAAGATCAACTTCTTGTGTTTTGGGTTTTGGAGGTTTTACCGGTTCATCGCTTCTAGAAATGTTATAGATTTATCAAATTGGTTTTATCCTTCCATGATGGACTATGATGTTTCTTTGAATAATCTTTTAGAGATTTTCGTTCTCTTCAAAACGAGCCCAAGACCATCAAAAAAGGAGTCCGGAATCAAAAGTTATTAAAGTTTTCATGCAATGTTATCTAGCGTTTTTGCTTGAGCGTAAGTTCTGGCTGAAATTTCGACGGAAGTTCCGGTGAACGTCTGTATTCTTCTGTATTTTGTGTTCCTATTTACCAGAAGTTCTGGTGTGGGGCCGGAAGTTTCGGTGGTGCACGAATCTGGCACAAACGGTCAATTTTTCCTTGTCCTATTTAAGGGGGGCTTGTTCCCGAATGGTTTCCCATCTTTTGAGCTCGTTTTTGCCCACCATTGTTGACCTATTTGAGATTTCTTACTCCCTATCCCTCCTTGATTCTTGCATATTTTTGAGGGAAAAGTGAGAGTATATCTAGATCTACAATCCCCCAAGTCAAATCCCTTCTTTGTGAAGGAATCATTGGAATCTAGATCTTGGAGAGTTTTGTGTTCTCCTCTTGTGTTCTTCCTCCCTTATTCCCCCAATAGTTTTTGTATCTTTGTTGGAATTTGGGAGAGAAGGACTTGCCCTTGCATTTGGTGCATAGGTTTGAGTTCTCCTCGGAGATTCGGCGAGTTCAAGCTTGTGGACTTGTTTCTCTTGGGTTCTTGGAACCCTATACGGTTGTGAGGTTGGGTTGTTGACCTTTTGTGGTCTTGTTGACCTTTTGTGGTCTTGTAGCCTTTTGTGGATTTGTTGTTGGGAGCCTCCAATTGAGTTGTGGATATAGCCCCAATCTTGTACGGGTTCGGTGACCGCCCTCTAGAGTCCCATAGTGGAGCGAGTGCCCGCCTTTTGTGGTGCGCACTCGGGAGAATAGGGTGAGCCTTTTGTGGCGTCGGTGAGTGATACGTCCAAAACGTATCTACTTTCTCGAACAATTTTGCTATTGTTTCTCCTCTAAACTTGTGTGATTTGGATACAACTAACACGGACTGACGTTGTTTTCAGCAGAATTACCTTGGTGTCTTGTTTTTGTGCAGAAAATCAACTATCAGGAAAAATCCCGGAAAATATGCCAAAAATTATATTTCACCAGAAGATCCATGGAGCCAAAAGATGAGACGGAGAAGGGGCCTGGGGGGCCACACCCCTGCCAGGCGCGGGTAGGCCCTTCAAGTATTCTTCGGCTCCCCTTGTGTCGAATCAATAAATTGGATAATACTACCCGTGAAGACTGTTGCGATCCCCTACACTTGTGGGTCATCAAGACTATTTTCTGGTGTCATTGTCGGGGAGCATAGCTTTATTTGTAAGTTCACTTGGATCTATTATTGTTCACTGCTGCTCCGTTCATCCTGGGTAAGTCTCGTGATTGAAAGTTCCCTATTTTACCATCCACTACAAGAAAAGGTACAATCCTAAACACCTTTGTTGCTCGTGATTCACCGTCTGTTATAAGTAAGTTTGTCACACCACCCACACATACTCATGCTACACACACTGCTACTACTGCTGAATCTGAAACTGCTTTTGATGCTCATGATGTTACTTCTACTGTGCTTGATGCGAGTGGTTCACTAGGTCCTTTTCTAGATGCTACTATGGCTAGTCTAGGAAATACCGAAACTCCTAGTGAAGACACTATTACACCTGTTAGCTCACCTGAGTCTAGTGAGAGTTATGATATTAATGATGGTTACATTGAGTTCACTGATGAATTTGTTGAAGAGTGTCAAAACACACATGGTACTAGTGCTATTAAGAGTCTCCTTGCTAGACGCACCATTATGCCTAAACTGTCCTCTGATCCTAAGTTTGCCACCTCTCCCATAGATATTAAAGATAAAGATTATGATTTCTCTCTTGATTTGTCCTACTTGGACATTGTTGAGAAAGAACCTTTTTGTGGGACTGAAAATAAGAGTGTTGTGGCTCATATGAATGAGCTTTCTACTATGAGTGCTTTATTCTCTAATGATTTTAAGATGCGCAAGTACTTTGTTACTAAGATCTTCCCTTTTTTCACTAAAAGGAGAAGCTAGGGCTTGGTTTAATAGATTACCTCCTAGTTCCATTGATAGCCCTGATTGCTTGATTGCTTCTTTCTTCCAGAAGTATTTTCCTCCCAGTGCTAGACATGTTGCTTTGCAGAGACTTTTTGATTTTAAATAGAGATAAGAAGATAAATTGCCTGAGTCATGGACAAGGTTTTGTGCCTTGATTCATGCACATCCTGGATGTCCATTACCTAAGAATGAGCTTCTCGATATTTATTATAATGGACTAACTGATGATTCTAGGACCTACCTAGATAGCTTTGCTGATTGTGTTTTCAGGAAAAGAACTCCTACAGATGCTGAAGAATTGATGGCTAAGATAAGCAAGAATTATGATGATTGGACTTCAACTGAGATAAATACACCTGAGCCTATTACTCCTGAACCAGTTGTGCCTGAACCAGTTCCAACACCAACACCGAAGAAGAGGGGAGTTATTGCATTAAATGATGAAGTGATGAATGAAGCTAAGAAATGTTTAAAGGGGAAAGGTATTAGAGCTGAAGATGTAAAGAATCTACCTCCTATAGAAGAATTATGTAAGCCAATTCCCCACTCATCTACTATTGAGGTACACTCTCTCCACTTTAATGAAGGTGATATTCCCTATGGTAAGCCTCCTGATCAATGCTTAGAGGAACTTGACACATTTATTGTTAAACAAGGTAATTTTAATAAAGAGGTTCAGAATCATTTATTGGAAAACTCTAGAGCCATCCATGAGTTGAAATATATTGTGGAAAGAACTTCTAATGATATTAAAATGCTTTGTAAACACTTTCAAATGGTTCAAACCCAACTTGATCAACTTGCTAAGATATGCTAGTTAATGCCTCAGGAAATAAACATGCTTATGGAATTAGAACTAGGAGTGGTATAGCTACTCAAGATCCTTTATATCCTGAACGACACCCTAAAATAATTGAGTAGGATTCTCAACAAGGTGAAAGTAGTGGTAGTCCTCGTAAGAGAAAGAAAAATAAACATAAGATAGTTAAGGAACCACTTGAACCCGCTGTAGATCCTAATAGTATATATGTCTCTGATGCTGAAACTGAGAGTGGTAATAATAATGATGCTTCTGATAAGGAGGAAGTTGAGGAAGAACCTGAGAAGCACACTAAGAACACTAGGTACACTAAGGAAGATTTTATTGCTAATAAACATGGTAAATAGAGAGAACCTTGGGTGCAGAAACTTATGCCTTTTCCAGGTAAGAAACACAAGTCAAAGGAGGAAGAACACTACAACAAGTTTTGTGAGTGGATGAAACCTTTATTTTTGCAAATTCCTTTGACTGGTGCTATTAAGTTGCCTCCTTATTCAAAGTATATGAAGGATATTGTCTCTAATAAAAGGAAGATTTCTAATGAGGAAATTTCTACTTTGCTTGCTAATTACTCCTTCAATGGTAAGGTTCCAAAGAAACTTGGTGATCCAGGTATACTAACTATTCCTTGCTCTATTAAGTACAATTATGTTAGAACTGCTTTATGTGATTTGGGAGCTGGAGTTAGTGTTATGCATTTTTCTCTCTACAAGAGACTCTAGCTAGAAAAGTTGATACCAACTGATATATCTTTGCAAATGGCTGATAAGTCAACTACTATTCCTGTTGGTATATGTGAGGATGTTCATATTCAAGTGGCTCATAATTGCTTGGTTCTGACTAATTTTGTTGTTCTTGAAATGCCCGAAGATGATAATATGTCTATTATTATTGGGAGACCTTTTCTTAATACTGCAGGTGTTGTCATTAATTGTAATCAAGGAAAAGTAACATTCAATATTGATGACAAAGAGCATACTGTTTATTTCTCCAAGAAGGTTGTTAGAAGATATTGCCTGAATTCCATTGAAATATTGAGAGCATCAAGGTCGGAGAAATATATTGTCCCATTCCACAAGAAAATTTTGAAACAATTATGATTTGGACCATTGCTATCAAGTATGAGGTAACATAATCACCTTGTGGATTACAAAGTTTTGATTCATATAAGATTGTTTTGGTAACAAGACTTGATCAACCTTGTTAACAAAAGGATTTTAATGAACAAAATAATGTTTCCAATGTGGTTATACTTGCTTTCTTTTACTTTTCTCCTTCCTAGTCTTTGCCTTTCTTTTGCTAGCTTTGGTTTTGCTAGTTGTTTGCTTGTTAGTTTGTCTTAGAGATCCTGTAGTTTGGATTTTGGTTTGCTTTTGCTTCTTCTGAAAAAATTGTTTCTGCGAGAAAATCAATTTTCATACCCTAAAAATTGGCCAAAAATAAAGTTTCCCGGAAAATCCCAGAAAAATCAAAATAATTTTTTCCTCGAAAAAAGGGGCAGAGGGACACCTGAAGTGACCTAGGGAGCCACTCCAGGACACCACACCCATGGTAGGCACGACCTACCTGTGGGTGGCGCCTAGGGGGTCTGGCCCACCTGGGCCCCTTCAAGGTGCCCCCTCACAGTCATCTTCTTTCTATCTGCTGAAAAACACCAGAAAACTTGCTCAAGCTCGAGTTCTTGCTGTTCTTGCTCGCGATTTTTGATCTCCTTGCTTAGCCCATCTTTGCTGCTGATTTTTGGAGGGATTGCTCCTTGGTATGTGCCTCCTCCACTTGTCCAATTAGATTTGTGATTGGTAGATTGTATCTTGAGTATTTTGCTGCTATAGGTGACATGTTGTGTGAGCTTGCATGCTTGTTCCAGGCTTAGAAACTTTATTTTGATGCATGTGTAACCCTCTAGCAAGTTCCTATAGTAGTTGCTCATCATTTATCAACTTGGAAATCACTTGGTTTGATGTTTGTCTAAAAATGTCAACAAGGAAGATGAGTACCTATCCACTGAATCAATATGACTTGATGGTGTCTGAGCCAATGAAGGTTCATCGTGAGGAGGCAGTTTTTCCTTCCATATATCCATGCCATGAATTTATGAGAACCGCGGGAATCTCCTAGGATTTCCAAACCTTGATTGCCAATGCAGGATTGGAACACTTTGTTGAAGGTGAACCATTTCAATTTATTAAGCTAACCATGGATTTTGTGCAGGACTTCTGGTTCACTTGGTCTACATCTATTCCCATGGTCCATTACAAAATATATAATATACCTGTCGACCTGCCTTTTGCTGATTTCTGTGCAGCAATTAGCGTACCTCAGTGGGGATCTTGTGAGAAGATCAAGGAAAGGCCCAATTCACTTGTGGATTTATATGCTGGGATTTTCCAAGGTTTTGACTTCTCAAAGGAAAGTGATAAAATTCGGAACATTCAGTTTCCAGCTATTAGATACTTTGCCTATTTCATTACCAAGTGTGTTCTTGCTAGAAAGATTGCTAGAAAGTTGTCTCCTTTTGATCTAGCTTTTATTGCAGCTGCTCTGAATAGGAATAGATCTTATAGCCTGGGTGCTTTGATAGCTCACCATCTCACCACCAACCGCGAGAAGGGTGGAATTTGTGGAGGTCTCATTGCTTCTAGGTTGCTAGCTTTCCATGGTTTAGAGCCTCACTATTCAGATTTTTAGTTCCCCATAGAGAGGCTTGAACTTGAATCCATGATTCAACATGGTTTTGTGTCCCAGGGGCCAATGTGAGAAGTTTACCGTATGAGTTATCTTTTGCAAACAGCAAGGTCGAAGAAAGGGTAGGACTGAGAAAATAGTTTATTTGCCCGCACCTACGTTGTTTAACTTTGGTAACATGCATGGATGGTCGCTTACGGAGGAGGAGGTTGACACATCTGTGGTGGAACTCTCCTAGCAAGAGGATAATGTTGAAGAGGATGCCGAAAACAATTTGGTTCAGCCCTCCAACTTGGGAGAGTTTTCATACCAGCAGCACTCATTTAATTGGGGCGCGTCTTCTTCTTCATCGCAAGCACCTGACTATGATCATTCCTATGATGACCCACCAGCACGGAGTTACTACCCGCGCTATTTAGCCCCACTTAGGCCAAAAGCCTAAGCTTGGGGGGAGGTATACCAACATCACACTCATCAATATATCATGTTTGGTCGGTTCTTTTGTATATCCATTGTTTGGCTTTCTTTTTGGTTCTTGTTGCTTCCTTCTAAAAAACACAAAAATACCAAAAATATTTTCATTGTTTCTCTTGGTTTGTTTCTTTGCTTTGGTTTGCCTTAAAAGAAAATCCAAAATGATTTTGCTTTCCTTGGTTTGTTTTTGCTTTGCTTGTTTTTGCTTTGTTGGCTTCTTTAAAAAATCGAAAACACCAAAAATATTTGTTCTTCTTCTTTGGTTTTGTGAGTTCTTTGCAGGGTTCAGCCATCCTCAGTGGACTTTGGTTTTCATGTTATTATTCAAGTCACACAAGTGAAGGGCAATAATGAAGATTAAGACAACTTGAGGAGTGGTAAGAGGCTGGTAACGAACTCTATTTGTTTCATTTTTGTACATATACTCATCATTGTGAGCATGCTTAGTATGTTCATGGTAAGGAGTGTGTTACTGATGGATGCTTAGTAGTTCTTGCTTGTTTATGATTAGATCCAGCTTGCTAATAGTTTGTAGCATGTCGTATGAATGTTTGCTTGCATTGTTTTATTCATATTTTGGTATGAAATTGTGGTATCCTCCTCTGACTGTTCATGTGAATCGACTTGGCACATGATCACGCATGCATATGACTAATCAATAGTCAGTAAGCCTCGATGATTTATTTTGCCTCATATTTCTTGTATCACTTTCATGCCATAATTAGTCCTATTTTGTTGCAAGCATGATTATGACAATTATTGCTCTCTCGTTTGTCGTTCCCTCTCTTTTGCTAGCCTTTACTTGCACTGAGCATGAGATCTACCTGTGTTTCCAACTCCCCAAAACCAATATTGCTAGCTATGTCCACCATACCTACCTATTAGCATCGTTTGCTTTTTCAGTGCATATTCAATATGCCTTTTTTCTTCCAAATAAAATGTTTGTCTGTTTTGAGAATATTAGTTAGTAAAGCTCTCACGAACTTGATGACACACTTTATTCCTTCCGCTTAATAATCTTGAACCACTGTGACTTGTCCATGAAATTTATATGCTTGCAAATTATATGTTGGGAGTCAGTAGAACCGTGATGTCACGGGGAACGCTTTCAACACTTTTTAGATATCCTATCCAGTTGATACTTTGCTCTTTTGTTTACGGATGTCGACGATGTGAAATAAAAGGGGATCTTCTAAGTTCATGGAGTCTATACATTGTGTTAGAGAAACGCCTAGGCCGCTAGCCTAAGCCATGCCTAATCATGGTGGAAACTTGCAGCATCACCGTAATGAGCATCTATGAAGCATCCTCAATAAAAAGCTATGCATGTGGTAAATAAAAAGATTGCTGAGATGCTTATTGTCTGCTTGCCTTATCATTTTGGTTATGGGAAAGCTCTTGTACCATGTGCAAGGGGTACCCCATTGGCAGTTCTCTATGATATGGATATATTTACAATAACAAGAACTTATAGGTAACCAAAGTTGAGTAGCATGCGGAGTGGCCCTCGTACTCAAGGGACTTGGGATTTTCAGTCTATGGTCTATCAAGCATATGATTCATAGTGGACCTCACTTTCACCTTAACCATATGAAGATGCCTATGATAGGGGCAATGAGAGCTCAAAGCTAATGAGTACCTTCCTTTCAGCATTAGGGCGCCTTTCAAACTTTTCAAAACCGTTTTCACAACCTTGTTGAGTCACCACTTATTCTATGAGAACCTTCTTAAGAGCATAATTGTCATTCTTGTGTTTGTTCCAAAACTTGGTTAATTATGTCATGACTTTGATGCTTGTATCTATGATATCTTTACTTCTAGTCTTCACTTGAACTTTAGAGGTGCCTTGGCATTTATATTGTGCTCTACAAACAAAGGCAAGCGAGATACCACTCTATCATACCTTACTATGAGCATTGCAATGTTGCTTATGTTTATGTTTCATGCTACTTATTATTATTGAGTTGGTTTCCCTTCATAGCTTGCAATGACTATTGAGTAGACTTGGTTGCATACTTCTTATTATGAATGGTTTAAGCATCTACTCCTGTGCTGAGAATATATACATCATATGAAGCAAATGTGTTTGTGAAAGTTCTTTTATCGCACTCAGTTTTCAACTGAATTGCTTGAGGACAAGCAATAAGCTAAGCTTGGGGAGTTGATACGTCCAAAACGTATCTACTTTCTCGAACACTTTTGCTATTGTTTCTCCTCTAAACTTGTGTGATTTGGATACAACTAACACGGACTGACGCTGTTTTCAGCAGAATTACCTTGGTGTCTTGTTTTTGTGCAGAAAATCAACTATCAGGAAAAATCCCGGAAAATATGCCAAAAATTATATTTCACCAGAAGACCCACGGAGCCAGAAGATGAGACGGATAAGGGGACTGGGGGGCACACCCCTGCCAGGCGCGGGTGGGCCCTGCCCCGCGCCTAGGGGTGCAACCACCCCAGGCACCCCCTCGGCCTCCCTCTGCGCCTATAAGTTGTCTTTCGACCTAAAAATCAGGGGGGTCGATAGTTTTCCAGAAAGAGTTCCGCTTCGCCGCCGCCACTAGAAACCAAGATTCGGATCCAAAAACTCCGTTCTGGAACCCTCCCGGGACGGGGAATTTGGAGAGGATCATCGCCATCGTCATCACCAACACATCTCCATCAACCACCGATGTTTCCCTCATCCATGAGGGAGTAATCCCCCGCTGTAGGCTTGGGGATGGTAGGGATTGGATGAGTTCTATCATGCAATCGAATAAGACCTGTTAGGGCATAGTGCCTAGTATCTCTATTAGTGCTATTTGACTTTGTTGCAACTTGTTGTGCTTAATGCTTGTCACTAGGGCCTGAGTGCCATGATCTCAGATCTGAACTTATTATTGAATCATTATGATAGTATTGTTTGTTATCTTATCTGCAAGTTGTGTACACATATCATTGTCCGGATCCAAAGTCCCCAAAGTGATAATAATTGGGACAACCGGAGGGTATGGTTGTGGTGTGAGGATTACATGTGTTCATGGAGTGTAAATGCTTTGCTCCGGTGCTCTATTAAAAGGAGCACCTTAATTGCCAGTAGTTCCCTAGAGGCCCCGCTGCCACGGGCTGGCTGGACAGAAGATGTTGTGCAAGTTCTCATTGCGAGCACGTATGACTATATTTGGAGCACATGCCTAGGATTGTTTAGTACTTGGATGCTTGTTATTATTTATCTACAATGCCCTAGATCTTGAAGTTACATGTTTAGACTCATCCATGCAACGCCCGTCCATCCATCCCTATGCCTACCGCACTTGAATCCTACTATTACTGTTACTATTGCTCATGTTTCACTGTTGCTGTTGTTTTGCTGTTTCTACTACCAAACTGTTGCTACTGATAAAATTCTGTGAGCAAGAACTATTTCGAGGTGCAGCTGAACTGACAACTCAGTTGTTAAGTCTTACAAGTATTCTTTGGCTCCCATTGTGTCAAATCAATAAATTGGGTAATACTACCCGCAAAGACTGTTGTGATCCCCTACACTTGTGGGTCATCAGTGAGTTGCGTGCTTACGCATCCGGGGTGAGGCCTTGTGTGGCGTTGGGTGAGCATCGAGCCACCACACCTCGAGGTGAGCCATTTGTGGCGTTCAGAGAGCATTGCGCCATCGCACCTCTCCAATGGAGACGTAGCTTATTTGGAAGTGAACTTCGGGAAACAAATCTTCGTCTCTGCGTCCATCGATTATCTCTCAACCGAGCCCTTTACTTATGCACTTTACTTTGTGATATCCATCGTTCTTGAAGTATGTATCTTGCTATCACCTTGTTGCTTGTATTGCTTAGCATAGGTTGTTGGTGCACTTAGGTGAACCTAGTAGTTAGGTTTTGTGCTCAATAAATTAAACATTAGTTTTATTACGCATTTATTTGAGCCTAAACCGTAATATTTTTAAAAAGCCTATTCACCCCCTCTAGGCGACGTCCTTTGCACTTTCAGATCTCGATGTACTCGAGGAAGTGCGCGTCATTGCTGAACAAAGATTTACAGCCTATCAGCAAAAGTTATGCAAATATCATAGTCAGAGAGGCAAAAATCGTTCTTTTAGGAAAGGCGATTTAGTTCTCCAACTAGTGCAAGAGAAATCACAAACTTTTCCCGATTTGGAAATAAACTTTTATAATAAGCAGAGTATTGCATAACAGGTCGCATTATTTAACTGATATGAGACCAATCAAGGAAAGGCTAGATACTCGAAAGAGAAAGATAGCCGGTGGTAGCACATATCCGAATGAATTAGATCGTCGATGAAATATTGCACAACTATGTCTATTCTATCCTTAAGCTATTTTTTATTGTAATCTCATATATGTACAAGTTCAAAGTAAAATAAAGTGTTGGTTACCTTAATGTTTTTTCTGGGAAGTTTTTATACCATCTTATTTCTGAATGTTCATGTCAAACTCGAAAATCCTAGAATGCTCGAAAGTACTTTATGCTCATGTTTGTTCGGGTTAGATTTTTGACTCTATAAAAAGGTTACCTTCGAGTGTAAATCTCATTTTATGTTTAGACTTTGGTTTTTATCTGATTGCTCAGACACATGCATTTTCTGAGTAGTGAATTGTTGCTACTGAATGCCAGCTCTGTTTCCGGGTTTAAATTGGTTCAACAATTGAGCTCCGTTGCTCGGTAATGTTTACGTGTTGAAGGTTTGCCGACTCACGGAAGGGACGAAGTAAAAAAAGGCAGATAAACGAAAAGGATAAACACAAAGTGCTTAAGAATTTTTCGAGCACCACAAAATATACTAAGTGCTAGAGTAAAAGCATAGTTTTATAATACAACACATAAAACCAGATAATTGTTTTCATTACAAGCCCTTGTTCAAAATAATGCATAGTTTGTTCATTATATGCTACAGGTGCTAGTGGTGGAGACCTTGGCTCGCTAGAGCCGTCGTTGGTGCTGGCCTGGTCCTGAGATCCTACAACGCTAGAGTCATATGGTTCTTCACCCTCGGCTAGGTATTTCGATTCTTCGGGACTTGGTGGCACGACGATACACTGGAAGAATGGCTTCTCGTAGTTTTTCATTTCAACCACACGACAAGCATATCCGACAGAGGAATCTTGGATGACCTTGATGTTTTGCTTCTTGCCATCCTCGTCAACAGTGGCGATGCCCTTTGTGACTTGCCAGATTTGCATCTCGCCATGGTGACTCATCACCATGGTGAGGGCATTTTGGGTTGTCGTCCTGGCATACAACATCTTCCAGTCCTTGATCAGCCTGGGAATCTCCTTGGCCCTATCCCTCAGTTCGAATGCAGATAATTTGTGCAAGTCGGATAGATCAATGGCTTCACCAGCTTCATCAAGAATTTGGCGGAACTCATGGATAAAATCTCCGACTGAAGTGATTATTGTTATGTGGGATTTAGAAGAGGATGCATATGAAAGTTTGAGGATATCTGCAAAAATACCAAGTCAAAACTTCTGATGCAAACGTCAGAAAAGCACATATCAGAAAAAGTAAGGCAGTTGAAATATTTACCGAGTATCGATCGATTCAGCTCACTATGCTCCTCCCTCAAGATTTTGAGCTCTTCTTAGAGGGCATCCATTGTATCCCTATATCGAACAATTTCTGACATAAACTCTTCAATTTTCTTATTGTGGAGGGATAATTCCTTCTCATGTTTCTCGGTCGCATGGTTGCCCGACTCCACGAGGTTTCTCATGGATTTTCTCCTGATCTCCAAGACCTTGAAATATTCGGCATCCTGCACCATCTTGCATGATTGGTTTAATAAATTTGCAAAGTACAATAAGTATCAGTCGGATGAAAATTTGATTATGAAAAAACAACCAAGTTTGAGTGTCAAAAAAGTTTACCTTCCTCCTCATCCTCCTCAACTTTCAACTTGGCATTTTCAAGATGCAAATACTTGATTTCTTTGCTCTTGTTGTATATATTCTTCAACAATTCCTGGTTATAAGACACAACTTTCTGTAAGTCATAATAATACCAGAGTCAGACGTTTATTGAGACTCGGGATGTAATTTACGCTAAGTTAAATTTCAGCACGAGCCTCAGTTGCTACATCGTTCTTTTGCATCCTAGAAGCATCAAATCGGATCCTGTGCTATGATCTCTCTTTGACTTAATTCTTGGGGGCTAGAGGATAAGATATAAATATCATAAATGGGAGTCAGAATACTTACACCATGTTCTTTGTGGAGCTTCTCCAAACCGCCTTTTTGTGTTACATAAAACCTTTTCATCTAAAGACACTAGAGGAACTTACTTTTCCGTAATTTCTCCATCATGGACCCTTCGGTACCTGACTCAGATTTGTTCCAGCGAGGCCTCCAGCTTCACGTCTTCTTCTTCCTGGCTCACTTCTTCCTGGGATAGAGTTTGTTTCTCTAAGCTGGTCTAGGTCAACTTAAGAATCTCTTCTTTCTTATTTCTTGTCATCTTGGAAGAAGTGGAACTAATAAATTTTACCACCTTCTCCGAAGATCTATCCATGGAATCATTACCCTTGTTGGGTTCACCCTTATCATTCTCCAAGCCACCAATGGTGGCCTTGGGTTGTGAGGTTCTTGGCTCTTTGGTGGAAACCTCGATATTACCAGCGCGCAGAGAAGGAATATCCTTCGGTACAGAGGAAGTAGTGGGAGTTGGAGTAGGTGGTGGTGCAGTTGGTGACAACATAAGTCTCTGCTGATGTAGGTGCTTGACTAGCTTGCCATTCGGCTTCTTCTCTCCCTTCAACACAGGTTTAGCTCTAGGTCACGGAACAAAGCTAGTCAAGACTCGGAAAGTATACAAACAAAGTACAAGATGCGGGAGAAGTACCAACCTCTTGACAATTGGCAACACTTGTGTGTTGGTAGTAATAACTGGGGTCTTGCACTTCCTCGAAGCCAAGACCTGAACATCATCCGCCTCATCATTCTCTGTCGCTTCCGAGTCTTCGGGAGGATAACCCTATAGAAGGTCTAACTCCGACTCGAGGAGCATGGTAAGATGAAAGTCGAAACAAGTATTTCAGTAAGATATAATCTTGAATGACGATGGTGACAAACAAATAAATAAAGTCGAAGGATTTACTAGAGTCATAGGATACTCAGCCGTATAGATTAGCATAGAGACATCGGGAACTTTCTTGTTCAAGCGCTCCTTGATCAAAAAATGCATCTAAGTCTTGTAGTCCTTTACGGGGATCCGTGTCGGAATGACCCTCGGGTTGTACTTCTTATCGGCGGTTACCGTATGCATAAGTCGGTCGCCGTGGTGTTGTAGAGGCCGTATCCAATGATCCAACCAGCAGTGCACCAAGTCGGAGCGCTTCAGGACCCTATTCTTCATCAGGAACTCAATCCGCCTCCTAACAAGGATCAAGTCCCATGTAAGTTCTGGCGCTTCTGCATCCCACGACTCTCTGTGGGATGCAGCACCATCGACAAAAGGTGAGAGACCTTCTATATGTACGGGAGCTAGCATGTCCTTATGGTAAAAGAACATTGCTAACCACTTCTTCACAGACTCAACCGCTAAAATCCTAGGGTAGACTCGGTCTCTCCTCGGGACTAAGCTAAGCGTGCCGGTAATGTAAGGAATATCAACACTAATGGAATTCTTCTAGGTACTATAATAATATATAAAAGAGTGAGGCTCAGTTTAATTCCGAGAAAACCCCTCACTAAGCGCTACGTGGGCACTAAGCTCTAGCGGCGAGTTTGGGGGACGATTATGTAGCTGAACATTGTAGTACCTAAGTATCTCGGAGATGAATTCCGACGATGGGAAGCTGAGCCCACGGTCGACATGAGTCGCGAAGTGGACGTGTTCGCCTTTGCATGGCACCGGGATGACTTTGTTGTGGCCGCTCCGCCATGCGCCAGCAGGAAGATAACCTTCATCCTCCATGGTATGGAGCTTGTCGTTGTTGATAATGCAAGTGATCTAGATCCCCTGATATTTCTTCTCCTCCGTTGCCACTGACGACGACGCGGCGCCCGCAGCAAATGAGGAATCAACCATTTGGTTGATATACCAAAGATTGATGGCACCGTGTTTTTGGTATCCGGGGAGAGTAGGCAAGGGGGCTTGGGAGGCACGAGGAAGATGATGACTGGCATGAAGAATGGAAGACTAAGGAGAAAATTCCCCTAATATAGCACTCCTGCACCAATATTTGCACTAGCTGCAAGCGATTAACGTCACACACCGTGGAATGATCGAGGTAGCTTCCTCGTGAAGCCTCAACCTCCTCAATCTCCGCTCTCGCATTGAAACAGCGTCTCGGTTCCACGTGGAGCGGAACTCACTAATAGTCAGACTGGTAGGATATCTGTCGTTGACGTGATGAGACCTGAAAAGTTGTTAGAGACGTTGCTCACTTATTTTTGGCTCGGTTTGAAATGATCATAGATATGGCAATTACAAATCACCACATCCGACTTAGGAATGACTCAATCCTACAATTTGTTTTCAAGTTTCGGGAACCCTTCAAGATTCTACAAGCCAAAGAATCATCGAGCTAGATGATGAATCCAACTTTGGATCTTTGAAACTTCTGGGGGCTACTGTTGGGATACTCAGTGACCAGGGTGGCCCACATACGGGTTAGAGCCTTGCTCCACGGACGGTCCAGTAAGAGAAAGAAGATGGAGTCCCTTCTGGCTACACGTAGGCCCATAAGACTTGTCGACTTAAGCCTGTATTATTATATGTAGTCCAAGTTGTACTTTGTATCGACTCTATATCGTATCCATATAGGTCTCTCCTATAAACCCTAAGCCAGATAACTAAATAAGCCGTCCTAGGGGCAAGCCTTTAGGGACCAATCACAACCTACTCGCACAGCTGAAAACCTCTCTTGTAATCCTTTATAACATCCGGCTCTGCTGATATATTACTGGGTTGCTAGCAGAAGTAGGATCTGATCACCGCAGTCAGATTTGAACCTAGGTAAATCTATGTGCTCACTGTCCTAGACCTCCGTACAACTCACACACCAACTTTCCTCACGCCTATAGGAGCCCCTTATGACGTCCTTGTCCTCAATCCGACGACAATGTTATTTAGTCTCACTTTGTTAAGGGAGGAATATTATTGACTATAAGTGTGGGAGTACAAATTAAAACAAAACATGATGGCACCACAGATATGTATAAGGCTAGGCTAGTATCTAAAGGATTTAAACAACGCTATGGTATTGACTATGAGAACATATTTAGTCTAATAGTTAAGGCTGCTACTATTAGATTGGTGCTCTCTATTGTTGTTTCTAAGGGATGGAGTCTTCGTCGATTGGATATACCGAGTGTGCTTGTTCATGGAGTTCTTGAAGAAGAAGTGTACATGAGGCATCCTCCAAGTTATGAAGACGAGGCAAGGCCACATCATGTTTTTAGATTGGACAAAGCATTATATGGCTTGAAACAAGCCCCTCGAGCATGATATTCCAGGTTGAGTTACAAGCTACAAGAACTTGGTTTCACACCATTAGAAGGAGATACGTCACTCTTCTTTTACAGGATGGAAAATGTCACTATTTTATGCTTATTTATGTTGATAACATAATTATTGCAAGATCATCTTAGGAGGCTACTACAACTCTATTAAATGATCTACGCAATGATTTTGCTTTGAAGGATTTAGGCGACCTTCATTATTTCCTTTGATTTGAAGTAAAAAGAGTTAGTAATGGTATTTTGTTGACTCAATAAAAATATGATGGAGATGTTTTGGCCCGTGTTGGAATGAATGAGTGCAAATTGTCAAGTACTCCACTTTATACCATAGAGAAGTCGTCCATGCATGAGGGGGGGGGGGCAATTGAGTCCCGGGGATTCATCGGTATAGGAGCATTGCTTGTGCCTTGCAATACCTTAAACTAACAAGGCCTAACATATCTTTTTATGTTAATAAAGATTGTCAATGTTTGCATGCTCCTCCTACTTTTCATTGGATTGTTGTGAAGAGAGTTTTGCGCTATTTTAGAGGAAGCTTAGCTACTAGACTCAAAATCAGCAAGTTGACATCATCTCTTGCAAGTGTCTTTTTTGATACTGACTAGGAAGGTTGTCCTGATGGTAGGAGGTCAACATGTGGTTTTGTTGTGTTTTTGTCCAATCTTGTGTCTTGGAGTGCTAGAAAGAAATATACCATGTCTCGATCAAGCAGCAAAGCTGAGTATAAATCTTTGGCTAATGCTACTGCTGAGGTAATGTGGATTGGGTCATTACTTGATGAGTTTGGAGTTAGTCATCCTAAAACAACATGTCTGTGGTGTGACAACCTTGGTGCAACCTATATTTGTACAAATCCCATGTTCTGTGCAAGAACAAGCATATTGAAATTGATTTTCATTTTGCGAGAGAAGGAGTTGCACAAAAATTGTTGGAGATTAGGTTTATTCCAATAGATGATATAGTTGCGGATGAATTCACGAAACCACTACAAGTTCGACAGCTAGAAGCCTTCAAGAAACAATCTCAACTTGTAGAAATTTAGATTGATGGAGATGTTAAATGGTAGGCTTCTAGACGTGTATTTGTTGTAACATTGTAACCAGATGGGTAAATTTAAAAACTAAATCCTAGAATATCTTAGCAATCCCAAGTTTATAGGGATCATTTCTTGACTTGTACAACACTATGTGATCTGGTTGTGTTAGGGATATGCTATATGGGTATCCTCATAGCATGTCTCTTATCCGGATAACCAGGGTGGCCCACAATTGTTAGCATGGCCCATGGCCTGCTAGGTGGCCCAGTTAGATGGATCCAGAAGGGAGGCCCATGCCGGATAAAGGAAGGCTACGGAGGAGTCACCAACATACCCGGAGGCTTGGAGTGCAAGATACGCTAGACTAGTTGTAAGCAGTGTAGGACTCTGTAACCTGTCCGGCTAGGACTTTTCCCTATAACCCTAGGACCTGGCGACTATATAAGTCGGTCCTATGGGATCCTTTCGGGCACGATAACTTAGACTCTCTAGTCACCTCGCACATCGAACCAATCCCTATAACTCGGCGTATTGCCCTTATAGTGATTTATAGAAGGAGTGGGATTCCGCCACCGTTGTGGGATCTGAACCTGGGTAAGCTGTGTTACCTCGTACCCATCAACCGTCTGCCTTCCCCCACGTCTCTAAACACGCACTGTGAGGACCCCTCCATGGCGTACTCGTCGGCAATACCACGATAGTTGGCGCCCACCGTGGGGCAAGAGGTGCTTCAGGCTCTTCAACAGGCGAGGACCAAGATCTTCGCGGGAATCAGCGAAACCGTATCCATCGGGCGTGTTCTCTTCTCCGGCAACGTTCTGATCGTCCCTCCCGACAAGTTCTGGATCCCGACGAAGACGAACCCTACGCGATGCTCGATCGTCCCCATAGGAGATATCCACCTCTTCATCAGCGAAACCGACTCGGGCACTAGTTCCCTGGGAGTCAGAGGAACATCAAGACCCGCACGGACCGCCTACGGGCAGGATACATTTGCGGAAGGATCGATGTCGGATCTCTCCTCGGAGTTTGCCAGCAAAGATCGAAAAAATTCAAGGCCCACCCAAACCGCCCTTGTACAGGATATAATGGTGGAAGATCGCTGCAAGTCCGCCGGCTTTGCTCGTGCGTCTGGACAGCAGAGATCCAAGTTCGTCGGAGTGGTGACTATCTTCGATCTGGTGCGTTGCGTCCAGACAGAGGGTGAAAACCCCCGCGATTACCTTGCCAGGTGGCTCCGTATAGGGCCGACCTGGCTCATTACCCCAATGATGATGCTATGTATCACTTTGTGGAAGGACTGGACCAAGGTACGCTTCTCCGGCATACGCTAAGGCTGCAGCAGGCTTCAGGACGCCTCACCTTCGAAATCATGGTGAACACCATCAACAGATATGCGGAGGCTGAGGAGGAAGCTCAGATAGAAATCGCACTCGTTGGCGGAGCCCCTCCGCCTCAGCCACCGCCGCCACCGCCTTCGATCATCATCACCGCAGCTGCACCACCACCTCCAGTCATCGTTGTTGTTGTTGCACCTCCACCGCCCATCATCGAGGAAGCCCCGACACCCTCCGACTCCGTGCTTGATGTGCTCTACACCGACATCAGCGCAGATTCGGAGGAGATAGACTTCAGCCCGGTGGAGCTAGACTCTGCCATGCAGGAGATGGAGGAAGATTACAAACGCGACGAGCAGGCCAACAACGCCGTCATGTCCTGAGAGGTGTTCGTCGCCATTGGGACGGCGATGGAAGAAGATCAACCCGAACGAGCTCCGCCTGCAGCGCTGGACAAAGGGAAGAGACCACCTGTTGATACTGACAATGATCGTGCAAAGGCCATGCCCCCTCCGCCTAACCCAGTGCAGCAGCCGCAGGAACTCGGCACCGGTCCGAGCAACAACAACACCGCAAACCCGCCGCCTCCGGCATCTACGTCTGCTAAGGCCCAAGTCACTCCAGCTAATAGAGTGATGTACGGCGATCTCCTCGTCGAGCCTATGACCGTGGCTCATATTCGCAATGTAGTCTAGCTTGACGAGAAGCGCCAGCAGCTGCTGGAGGAAGCGCAGGCCATCGCAGAGAAAGACGCAAAGCTAGATCGAAATCTGGCCAACACGCAGAAGTCAATAGAGAAAGCTAGAGCAATGGAGGCCGAGTACAAGACTCTGCTGCTGCAGCAAAAGGCTAAGAAAGCCCCGACTCGCGTCATCAACGATCCTGGTGTGCGGCGAAACCTAGGATGGGCTCCCTCGAAGCCGACACAGGCCAAGCCATACATTGACAGTGAAGGCAGGCAGGTTATCCCACACCTCTCCTCAACCTCGCCGTCACCAAGACCCTTCTGGAGCAGGATAGATCACCCGAAGCAGTGAACCAGGTCTATGACCTAGTGGCCAAGGCGGTGAAACGGCAGGAAAAGGCCACCTCTCACAGGCTTGAGTCTGACCCAGCATTTTGCCAGTCTAGCCAGCATAAGCCGCCAAGGGACAGATCTCCTCTTCATGTCGGGTCCTAGACGAGTTCGTCAGAACAAATACGGAGGGATGCACGCAAAAGGAAGGATGCTATCCCCATATCCTTCGACCACGGAGGCAAGGCCCAACCTCGCCGCCCATCTCCACCGCCACGCTCCCCCCGACATCGAGAAGATACCAAGGTTCACCGTCGCACGGATATGCCTCCGCCAAGGCAGAGCGGCATCGTCATCCGCGACAACATGGAGCAGACCCGTCATGACGGAGAGCGCAACCAAGGACACAAGAGCAGGTCGCGCCACGATCCTCCGCGTCCGACAAGCAACCACAACAAGCGTGAGGCGTCACAGGAGGGTAACAACAAGAAGGCTAACCCACCGCCACCTCCGCCTCCGTCGCCACCAAGCAGCCACCATGGCGGAGGAGGCCCGCGTCGTTCACGCAGCCCATCCCTTGATGGAAAGAAGAAGAAAACAAGCGCGGAGCCATACGATGCACGTTCACGTCTAGAAAAGATCCACGAAGCCAGGTAAGGACCAAACCTGGGACCATGTTACTTTGGACCCATGATACGGTTCGCAACTTACCCCACAGGTTTCCGGATTGACAAGACCATCAAGCCCTATGACGGCACCGCCAAGCCAACTACATGGGTGCAAGACTACGGCAACACGGTGGAGATCGCCGGGGGTAACCCCAACGTCTCTGTCAAGTACCTACCATTGATGTTGGCGGGCACCGTCAGCCAATGGATTGATGACTTGCCGGAAAGATCCATCTGCAATTGGTTGGACATGCAAGAATCGTTCACCAAGAACTTCGAGGGTACGTACAAACGTCTCTACACTGTTGGCGATCTACAGCAGTGCGTGCAAGAGAAAGACGAGACATCTCGCGCCTACCTCTCTCGCTGGCTGGATATGAAGAATTCCTGCGCAGGAGTGCATGCTCAGACCGCCATGGCCGCCTTCATCGATGGGTTGGAAAGGGGCACGTTGCTCCGACATAAGCTGAAGCACTTGCAGAACAATCACCAGCTAGATCTAAACCAGATGATTCAGTTGGCCAGTGAGTTCGCAGCTACCAACGACGATGCTCACGGCTCCCTACCGGCAACGGCCATTCCAACTCAGGCTCGGAGGAACAGCAGCACAAAGCGGAAGACACCTCCAGAAGAAAAGCAAACCTCCGACATGGTCGCTATGATCTTTGCAGGACGAGGTGATAGTGGACAACGTGGCCGAGGACAGGGAGCTAGTCGTGGGCAGCAGCGAGGCAGTGAAACTACCTCGACAGCGCTCCGCGTTCCCCAAACCGACAAGGAGTACCGCGATATTCCGTGCCTCGTACACCTCGACGCCAACGGCAAGGCCACCCACACCAATCGCCACTGCAAGTTCGTCAACAACCTTAAGGAGGACCCGGAGTCCGGCTACAAGCAAAGTCGGAAGAACAGACCGCGAGGCAAGGGCAAGGGGAAGAAGAAGGATGAGGAGTCCAAGGATTCAGGTGACATGGACGAGGACATTGACCCCAAGCACGCCGCCAAGAGCGACGGCAAGGGCAAAAAAACTTCGAGAAGAAGGCGGCAGTTTTCCACACTTTCCTTGGCAACCCCACCGTCCGACAACAGAAGACCCCCATGAGTATACTGATGGCCACCTTACCCCCAGTTCCCCAATACTTGCGCTGGTCGGAGATTCCAATTACTTGGGACAGGAAGGATCACCCAGACCTCATCCTACGGATAACCAATACGCCATGATCATCAACCCCCTGATTGATGGCAATGAGTTCACCAAATGTATGGTGGATAGTGGAAGCAGCATCAACATCATGTACCTGGATACACTGCACAAGATGAACTTGACGGAGGCAAACCTAAGGCGGACCAACATCATCTTCCATGGCATAGTTCCTGGTCGGGAGTCTCGGTCCCTTGGGTGCATCACACTTCAGGTCGCTTTTGGCGATGTCGATAATTACCGCCAAGAACGCATGACCTTTGAGGAGGTCCTCTTCAAAAGCATGTACCACGTCATATTTGGCCGTGAAATCTTCCACACCTTCATGGCCAAGCCATGCTTCGTCTACAACAATCTCAAGATACCCGGACCAAACGGTGTCATCACCGTATCCGGAAGCTTTACCAAGGCAAGGGACTGCGAGATTGGAGAACCAGCCTTTGTAGAAGCTGTCCTCTATAGCAAAGAATTCAAGGAGATCTAGAGCAAGGTCGATGCCTCGGAGATGCCTGCATTGAAGAAACATATTTCTGACTCCGCCCCAGTATTCAAGGCCACCATCGAGACCAAGTCGGTGGAACTTGTGGTAGGTGATGCCTCCAAGACCACCGCCATTGGGACAAACCTGGACCCTAAATAAGAAAGCACGCTCGTCGAGTTCCTCCGTGAGAACAGGGACATCTTTGCCTGGCAACCTGCCGACATGAAAGGTGTACCTAGGGAACTTGCCGAGCACGGCTTGAATATCGATCCAAAATGTAAACTAGTGAAACAACCTCTACGACGCTTCATAGACGAGAAGATACGCGCCATAGGCAAAGAGATAGCTAGGTTAGTTAAGGCTAGTTTTATCCGAGAAGTCCTTCACACCCGATTGGTGGCCAATCCTGTACTTGTACCCAAAAAGGGAACCAAAGAATTAAGAATGTGCGTTGATTACACCGGCTTGAACAAAGCAAGTCCCAAAGATCCGTTTGTATTGCCTCGCATTGACCAAGTCATTGACTCGACGGCTGGCTCGGAGCTTTTGTGTTTTACCGATGCATACTCAGGATACCACCAGATCAAGATGAGGAAGTCGGACCAATTGGCCACTTCGTTCGCTACACCTTACGACATGTTTTGCTATGTCACGATGCCCTTTGGGTTAAATAATGCAGGTGCTACGTACCAGCAGACAATGCAACGTTGCCTACACGATCAAATTGGTCAGAATGTTCACGCCTATGTGGACGATATAGCGGTGATGTCTAAAAAGTCAAACGACTTAATCTCTGACTTAAAAGAAACCTTCGATAATCTCTAGAAATACAACATGATGCTTAACCTAAGAAGTGCGTCTTCGGGGTTCCAGCCGGCAAATTGTTGGGCTTTATCGTTTCTCAGTGTGGAATCGAGGTCAACCCGGAGAAAATCAAGGCCATCTTAAACATAAACTGCCCGACATGCCTAAAAGACATACAACGGCTAACAGGTTGCGTTACAGTGGTTAGTCGGTTTGTTAGCCGACTTGGAGAGAAGCCTCTGTCGTTGTACAAGTTGCTGAAGAAGGCAGACAAATTCACGTGGCCAGATGAGGCGGACGCAGCATTGAAGCAGCTCAAGGAGATACTTTCCTCAACGCCTATCCTTTGCAGCATTCGAGCCTGGCGAGCCCATGTTAATCTACATGGCGGCACCAACCGGGTAATCAACATCGTCATCATGGTAGAGCGGAAGGAACCAGGCTATGAGCACGGAATTCAACGACCAGTTTACTATGTAAGCGAGGTCTTGACGGAGTCCAAGCAGTGCTACCCGCACTACCAAAAGATAGCTTATGGAGTATTCCTTGCTTCTCGGAAGCTGAGGCACTATTTCTAGGAGCACCCTATCACAGTAGTGAGCAAGACTCCACTGTCCGACATCATCAACAACAACGACACTACAGGAAGGGTCGTGAAGTGGGGCATTGAACTTGCCACCTTCGAGATCACCTACAAGAGACGCGGCACTATCAAGTCACAAGCCTTGGTGAATTTTATCGCAGATTGGATGGAGATGCCAGATGTTACCCCAATGCCGGAGCCAGAATTGGGTGATGCACTTTGATGAATCAAAGCTACTTAACGGCTCGGGGGCTGGTGTACCGCTACAGTCACCAACTGGGGACAAGCTACACTATGTTCTGCAGATCCACTTCGAGTCTACGAACAACATGGCGGAGTATGAAGCACTCATTCACGGACTACGCATAGCCAAAGATATTGGCATCAAGCGCATAGTTTGCTGTGGAGATTCCGACTTGGTTGCCCAGCAGGTGGCTGGCACCTAGAACGCACGGAACCCTATGGTGGCGGCATATCGAGACGAAGTGGACGAGATAGCCAAGAGCTTCTTGGGCTACGAGGTCAAGTATGTACCTAGGGAGCAAAACGAGGCGGATGATCTGTTATCTAAGCTTGGATCAGGGTGCAAGTGAATTCCGCGTGGCGTTTTCTTGGAACATCTACGAACACCATCCATAAAGGGGGATGATGTGGACAACCCGGATAGAGTTGACTCTTTTGTTCACATGGTGACAAAGGTCCCTCTGACTTGGACAAAACCGTTCATGGAATATCTCGTACACGGAACTTTGCCCGATGACAAAGTCGAAAGACGGCAAATAGTACGTCGAGCAAAGGGCTATACCATAATCAATGGATAGCTCTACAAAAGAATCACCACTGGTGTATACCTTAAGTGTGTTTCCCAGCAAGAAGGTATTGAAATACTCAGCGAAATCCACCTCGGAGATTGCGGGCATCACGCCGCTCCTCGATCGTTGGTAGCTAAAGCCTTCCGGCAAGGATTCTACTGGATGACCGCGAAGGCGGACGCTGACAAGGTGGTTGAGACATGCATGGGATGCCAGTATTATGCCCGACAACCACATGTTCCTGTTGAAGAATTGCGAACAATACCAATAACTTGGCCATTTGCGGTCTGGGTGATGGAGCCCGCGGTGGGCGCCAACTGTCGTGGATATAGGTAGGTTAGGCTTAGCCAGTGATGGTTCACCTGCTAGTGACGGTTAGGGAGACGTAGACATAGGTCAACAATGCCTCGTAACTCACACATGCAGAGAACGCAATCATGTACTTTTTCCCGCGCGAGCGGTACGAACTGTTGGCGGCGATGGTTGGAAACGTGGCAAAATTTCCGCGCACGCGCCCGCACACGTCGTCCACGCGTCAACAATTCGATCGTCTTGCACGAATCTTGACACCAGGGGTTATAAATTGTAACTGCGGTGGATTTTTACTTTTCACCTCATTCTCCTCCTGTGTCATCTTATTCTTCTAGCAAGTGCCTCCTCGAGCTCTCCGCGTGTTTTGCGAAAAACCCTAGCCCTTCAATCCTTCTAGTCTCCACCTCCCCACTTCCAATGGCAAGCAGTATCTCTGCTCCCTCCATGGCAGCGTCAGGCGATGCCGCAGAGAAGCCTGCGAGCACCGTTCTCGTGCCTCTAGAGGGCCTGGTGATCCACAAGTCCGTGGTGGTCGAATCCATCGACGGTGACCACAATCCAGCGGTGCTAGAGCTACTGGAAGAGGAAAGCAATTCCCACAAAGGGGACTGGCGCGGCTCGGACATCACGGACCGCGATATCAAGGAGCTGCTCGTCGAGGGCTACCTACCTGCGGCGGAGGGGCTTGCCTGGCGGGCGGCGCTGGTCGGCGAGGTCACCCCTTCTCCCCAAGCCGAAGAGAAGGTGTACCTCAAAGCCCAATTGGTATGCGGCGTTTCCCTGCCCATATCCAATTTATTCCTAGATGTCCTCAGCCATTACCGAGTATAGCCTCAGAACCTCTCCTCCAATAGCATCCTCGCGCTTAGAAACTACACGGCGATCTGTGAGGGTTACTTAGGGATTAGGCCTAGGCTATATCTCTTTATTTACTTCTTCACCATCAAGCGGGGAGCCGGAGCCGGCAAGGACGAGCTCAGGAACTGCGGGACAATTAGCTTTAAGATCCGTCCTGGCCGGCGGTTCCTCGACATCGCCGGCCATGAATCTTGCAAGAACTGGCAACAAACGTACTTATACGGCCTAGATATTCCTCTGTCTGGCCGAGAAGAAACGTATCCGGACTTTGTTGATGGAGCCGCTGTTGAAACCCCGACATGGAGGTCCCAAGCCACCCTTCCTTCCGACAACGAAGCCTCCCGCACCATAAGGCGTATAGAGTGGTTCGTAGACACTGGTTTGACCGGGTTGGACCTAGCCATGTGCTGGTTCATCAGACGGATCCAGCCTCTTCAGCACCGCTCGAAGCTGATGCATGAGTACACCAAGGATAGGAAGGATAGCCTCCGCATCTCCGAGGACAATTTCTCGAGTGACTCCGTCAAGCTTCGACTCAAGGACATCGTCAAGGTGAAGGATAGGAAGCGAGGCTTTACCATCACCTATGACATGTTCGTTGACGGCACGTGCCCACAAGTATGATGTTTATTTTCTGTATACGACATATACTCCAGTTCTTCCGTTTAACCATTACCATCTTCATCTAACACTTGTGGGATTTCACTTAACGTCTCAGCTGTCTAGATGAGGATAGCATGGCTGTCCAAATCTATGACCCAAAGATGAAGGAAGTCACCGTCGTGTCCGACGACGATATCCCGTTGGCGCGAAAGCGGAAGAGGTCCACTTCTGATGCTGCCGACGGAGGCAAGATGAAGAAGACAAAGAGTGGAGTCTCCAAGAAGTCCACTGCCGCCCTGGAGGCGGAGAAAAGAAAGGTTACTGGGATCCCCTTTGCCAAAGCACCCCCTGTCGTGTAAGCTTCTTTCTCTCCGACATTTGTCCATTGCTCGTCTTATTCCTGTACTTATACATTTTGCACGTTTCAGGAAAAAGGCCACTACTAGTTTGAAGAAGACCTCCAAAACTTTGGGGGCTTCTAGAAACATTAAAGATATGCTGCATCGTGACGTGTCTCCCCACGCATCTCCCGCCATCGTCCCTGTTAATCCCAGCATCCAGCCTACGTCTGCTCTGACAAACTCATAGGCCAAAGATGCATCTGGTCCTTTCGTCATGGAAGTGGACTTAGGTGCCTCCGCGGAGCTTGTCGTTGTCGGCGAACAGGCGACGCAAGAAAGTACCGCTACCCAAATGGCTGAAGCTCCGGCTAAGGATGCCATCGGTAGCGGCAAGGTGGTGGTGGGTGGAGCGTCTGCCGAAGGCGGCACCTCTACACCCAGGACAATTGTAGAATTCCCTAAGTAGTCTATCCGGCACTTACGCCGAGTAGCTCCGCTTTGGTTCCTGGTGCAGCACCGACATCTCCAACATGCGGTCTTGAGGAGCTTCTCCGACAAGCAGATATCTTGCGAGGAAATATCCTTTCCTTCGGCAAGTTGCTTGCTAAGAGTGATACCAACCTCAAGATCATTGCACTTGTAAGTTTCATTTGCCTTTTGCATTTTATATGAGTATCCCACTGTAGCCCCCGAGGATTTAGACGGGAAACCATATGTCTTATGCATCTGAATGCTCTAAGAGTGACGAAGCTAGAAAATCTCTCACTGTAGCCCCCAAGTATTTAGTTTGAATGATTTATTCTGACTAGATACTTTCAGAGAAGCATACGCAGTGTTTGTAAATTTCAATACTGTAGCCCCCAAGTCTCTAGTTGTAACTGAATTAGTTCTGATTAGATACTTAAAGAAAGACTAAGCATATGACTGAGGTAAAAAAACTTTATACTGTAGCCCCCAAGATTCTAGTTGAAAACTGAATCAGCTTCGACTAGATGCTTAAAGAAAGACCAAGCATATTGCTAGGTTAAAAAAATCTCACTGTAGCCCCCAAGCCTCTAGGTGGATAGTTATCCAGCTAGATGCTCCAAGTAGACTAAACAACGTTAAATATTCTTTCCACAGAATGAGAATGCTCGGAGAGGCGTGGCCAACGAGAAGTTCTAGAAGATGCGTGCGGACTTGGAAGCCGAAAAGGGTAAAACTGCCTTCTTGAAGGAATAAATCATCAAGAGCAAGAGTCTGTTTTTCCTTTTGTTTTCGTATTCCGACTTGGTCGTGTGCCAACATTCTCCGAGTACTCATTGTGTACTGTTCTTTCTCCAACTTTGCAGAAGCCATTGATAAAGCCAAGGACATTTTCGAGCAATCCAGGCATATTCAGCAGCTGGATAGCGAAAACAAGATCCTTGAGCAGGATAGGAAGGATATGCTGAAGATGCACGAGGACTCCATGAAAGTCTTGCAAGAGTCCGCCAACATGGAGATTAACCGCTTGAAGGAGGAGATCGCGATGCTGAAAGAGCAGAAGAAAGCCGCCGATGAGCAAAATCAACACAATCTCGAAGCATACAAGATCCTCCGTCAAGAACGGGACTCCATGGCGGAAACTCTCCAGCAGGCTGAGATTAGCATCTTCAGTAAGTGATTCTCCGTCTTGTACTTCTGTAAGCTAGATACTCTGAACTTTTTTTTGTGTTATTGAATTCATGTGTTCCTTTGTCGGAATTTGTAGCTCCTATTGGGTTGACCCATTCGCCTCCTTCGGCAAAAGAATGCATGGTCCTCGCCGGCAACTTTATCAACACCGCCATCCAGCAGACCAAAGAGATATCCAAGCCTCTCCAGATTAACATCAAAGCAGTGGATTCCGTGATGAAGTTCTCGGAGATCTTGCGCCGAGCCCCCCGAGCATATTATAAGCTAGAAAGCTTCATGTACCCGGGCCGGCGTGAGGATGGCGCTGTCAATGGTCAAGGCGCACTACGAAAACGCCGACATCAACACGGTAACCTCCGGTATCCCCGACGTGGACGACGATGGCCAGAAAATAGATCATAAAGCTATCTTAGCGTCGCTCGCGGGTTTTGATACCAGAGTCGCCGAGTTGGTCGATACTAGCATCTTCGTGCCTATGGAGACTATTGATGGCGACAACCAAAGCTCCTCCGGGCCCCTCAACACTGCCGACTTCGAGGAGGATGGCTCTCCCGCTGCTGACGATGCCACATCCTAACCTGTCCTGCTAGGACTTTTCTCTGTAACCCTAGGACCTGACGGCTATATAAGTCGGGCCTATGAGAGCCTTTAGGGCACGATAACTTAGACTCTCTAGTCACCTCGCACAGCGAACCAATCCATGTAACTCGGTGTATTACCCTTATAGTAATTTATAGCAGGAGTAGGATTCCGCCACCGTTGTGGGATCTGAACCTGGATAAGTTGTGTTACCTCGTACCCGTCAACCGTCTGCATTCCCTCACGTCTCTAAATACGCACTGTGAGGACCTCCTCCATGGCGTACTCGTCGGCAATACCACGACAGGTTGTTTGACCCTTATATTAATACACGGGCGAGCCGAGGCATCGCCTCCAAACCAATCTACATCTTAGTCTTTCAATAGTTACACCTTGACTTAAACATTGTAACATAGCCGGAATACAATGGACAATCACATGCTCATAACACTTGCTGGACACCCAGATTATGAAAAGCAAAATGCCCACACAAGAATTTTTTTGTCATTTATTTTTTTGCAAGGAAAATATACTGGTGACAATAGTACATTTTATAAATACTATCCATGTTATGCATCGCCTTGCATATATTCCATTGGAACCACCTTGCAAAAAAATCTAAATTTCCACATATGATGGGCCTTTTGGTAAACTCTACAAATGGGACCCTTGCTATAGAAGGTTCTTCACTTCTTCCGTTATTGGAAAAATCCAAGAAGCATTATCGTTCACATATCTTACCTACATCCTACAAAAAAAATGCTTGAGCATACCAAATGAAACAATGTTTTAGGTTTCAAAATGTGCGCCTTTCATAAGATTTTCATGGTTGTATAATAACATGTTTTGCTCTATGAGACACATTGTTGTGGATGTTGTATTTTCTCCTCTTGATGTTATGGATCTCGTTGTTTCGTGTGTGTTCGGTGTCGAAGCGTAGAATCTATCGGGGGCAGTCTTATGGCTTGTGAGGTTTGTTCATTCTTTTGGCGCGTTGTAAACCAAATGTGGAAACCGTTTGTGCGATGTTGCTTGTATTTCTTTTGTATAGGCAGCAAACTCTTCTCCCTTCCAGGTGGATGACATCACATATAGAATCTATCATGCCACACCCTTCTTGTGTGCTCCATTCTGTAGGTATGTTACCCCATCTTATTGCTTTAATAAGCCATCGATCTAAGTCACGGCTTCTAACTAATCAAATTTAGTTCATACACCCGGTTGACTGGAGATTTTCCTACCGCTACGGTCAACTGGATTGTTTTACATAATATCCAGGAAACACAAAAATGATTCGATGCCATAAGAAAATATCGCTAGCTCATAAAAAAACCATATTCTGTTAGCTCATAAATATCGCTAGCCATAAGAAAATATTACTGGGTGAAAACCTATTGACACTAATAACTCATATCATAACACTTTGAAGGCTAGTGGGGGGTGAAGGTCGTGCACCGCACAAGAAAAATGAACTCGTGTTCTGTTAATCTGGACCGTAACCCCGCTGTGATTCAAGAACGATTCCCGCATTACGTGACAAAAAGATACTGCTCATAATACGACGCAGGGAATGACTGAACTTTGAACATTTGAGAATGGACTTTCTGGAGCAGCGGCGATGCTTAGCAGTTTCGGGGAATGCCCTGCCCTCCACGCTCCACGGTCGTATGGACGGTTAGAGATTAGGCGAATTTTGATGGTAACCACATGGACGGCCAACCAGAAGCAAGTGGGGAATCACAATCTGGTGTGTTGGCTCTGCTCTCTCCCCCGGAAGAAGGCAAGCAGGGGCGAATGTGGTGGAAAGGGACCTTGAGGCCTTGGCAAGTCAGTGACTGTGAGACCGAGCTCCTCTATAAAAACCGCTCGGCCGAGCGCGGGAAGACACGCAAGCATGGACGCCGCGCCGGCCATGGGCTCTAAGGACGGCCATGCCGCCGACGCCGTGTACCTCCACGGCGTCCTCGAGGCGACGGTGTTCGAGGCCGACCATCTCCACAACGCCATCCATGGCCGCATCATGAAGGTATAATTAAGATCGTTCCATGTACACACTCCTGCGTGCAAAATGCCTGCTTCTGCTTGCTCCTCTGTTCAGTTCCTTCTCCCTGGCACTGGCAGGCATCCTCTCCTCAGCCTGGGGCTGGAGTTGGGCCGGTTTACCGTTCAGCCACGAGTAGAAGCTTCTCGCCTCTCGAACCAGTGGCGCGTAGCCTTTGCTTCTGCGCTCATGGTTGCTTGCCAGCTGATGGATTGCCCGTCAAGGATACTCTTCTGGTTTGAACTTTGAGATCACCTACCGCCACTACCTAGCTCAATATCCTCGTTTTCGCACCGTCTCTTGATTTTTTTTTTCTTAAAAAAAAACTCATGCCAGCAACTGCAATGGCAAGCCTGCTTAATTTCTAGTTTACGCTCAGCCGATTATACGTGGTAAAAATGTAGTAGCATGAGAAAACAAAACAATAATGCCGACGAGAGATGCGTTAAGTGTGCGTAGACCTGGTTTCCGACACAGCAAAAGTCTCTGAATTTTTCGTGCACGCTACGAAGCAGTAGTAGTATGAACTAACCGTGGCACGCATATCTGAGACGGACAGGCGACGGAGAAGATCGAGCAGTCCCTGGGCGCGCGCAGCCTCCAGCACGGCAGCCTCTACGTGGACGTCGACGTCGGCGCGGCGCGGGTGGCGCGCACCCGCGAGGTGGAGTTCCACCCCACCAACCCGGCCTGGAACCAGTCCTTCCGCCTGCACTGCGCCTACCCGGCCGCGGCGATCACCTTCACCGTCAAGAGCCAGCACCTCATCGGCGCCAGCGTCCTCGGCCGCGCCTCCGTGCCCACGGCCAGCGTCGCGGCGGGGCACCCGCTCGACCTCTGGCTCGACCTCCGCGGCGGCGACCACCACCACGAGACGCACACGCCGAAGCTCCGCGTGCGGCTGCGGTTCCTGGACGTCGAGCGCGACCCGTGCTGGGACGCCGGCGTACGGCTGCCCGGCTTCGCGGGGGTCAAGCCGGCCTTCTTCCCGGAACGGACCAGCTGCAGCGTCACGCTGTACCAGAACGCGCACCTGTCGGACGGGTTCGACCCGTCGGTCCGCCTCGACGGCGGGAGGCCGTACCGGCCGGCGCGCCTGTGGGAGGACATGTACGTCGCCATCCGCGACGCGCGGCACTTCGTGTACGTGGCAGGGTGGTCGGTGAACACGGCGATCACGCTGGTGCGCGACGCCAGCCGGATGGTCCCCGGCGCGGAGGGCGTCACGCTGGGCGAGCTCCTCAAGCGCAAGGCCGAAGAAGGGGTGGCCGTGCTGGTGATGCCGTGGCAGGACAAGACGTCCGTCCCGCTAGTCGGCTACGCCGGGGTGATGAAGACCCACGACGAGGAGACCCGGGCCTTCTTCCATGGCTCCAACGTGCGGTGCTTCCTCTGCCCGCGCGACGCCGAGTCCACGCTCACCATGGTGCAGAGCATCGAGATCAGCACCGAGTTCACGCACCACCAGAAGACGGTCACCCTCGACGTCGCCACGCCGGGATCCCCCGACAGCCGCCACGTCGTCAGCTTCATCGGCGGCATAGACCTCTGCGACGGCAGGTCTCAAGATATGTTCAACTTTCTGTTCTACAGATGCTTTCTGAACCGTGATTGATTGTATCTGACAACGCGAGAGGTGTTCGATCAGGTACGACGACGAGAAGCACACTCTGTTCCGGGAGCTCGACACGACGTACTCGCACGACTTCATGCAGAACAACTTCAAGCACGCCTCGCTGCGCCACGGCGGGCCGAGGGAGCCGTGGCACGACGTGCACTGCAGGATCGAGGGCCCGGCCGCGTGGGACGTGCTCGCCAACTTCGAGCACCGCTGGAAGAAGCAGGCGCCCAGGAGGCTGCGAGGCTGCCTGCTCAACCTGAGCCCAGAAACATTCCCGGATCCCTGCAGCTTCGCCGACTCGTGGAACGTGCAGGTGTTCCGTTCTATCGACGACGCGTCCGTGGTCGGGTTCCCCACCGACCCGGCCGAGGTCGCCGCGATGGGGCTGACGAGCGGCAAGGACCTCACGATCGACCAGAGCATACAGACCGGCTACGTGGAGGCCATCCGCCGCGCGCGGCGGTTCATCTACATCGAGAACCAGTACTTCCTCGGCGGTTGCGCGTCGTGGGCGGAGGACCGGGACGCCGGCTGCCTGAACCTGGTGCCCGTCGAGATCGCGCTCAAGGTGGCCGCCAAGATCCGGCGCGGCGAGCGGTTCGCCGTCTACGTCGTGACGCCGATGTGGCCCGAGGGGGAGCCGGCGAGCGACTCCATCCAGGCCATCGTGCGGTGGAACCGGCTCACCATGGAGATGATGTACGGCGTCATCATGCAGGCGATCGACGACGCCGGGCTACGCGGCCAGGCGCACCCCTGCGACTACCTCAACTTCTTCTGCCTCGGGAACCGGGAGGCGCCGCGCCCCGGAGAGTACGTGCCGCGAGCGAAGCCGGAGGCGGGCACGGACTACTGGCGCGCGCAGGCGAGACGCCGGTTCCCCATCTACGTGCACGCCAAGCTCATGATCGGTACGCGCTCTCTGCAGCACTAACTAATTTTGTCACCGCCATGTCGCCATGTGCGAGCTCTGAGAGTGACTCGGTCTCTGATTTTGGGCTGCAGTGGACGACGAGTATGTGATCGTGGGCTCGGCGAACCTGAACGAGCGCTCGCTGGCCGGCAACAGGGATAGCGAGATCGCGCAGGGGAGCTACCAGCCGGCGCACCTGAACGGGCCCGGCGGCGGGCGCGCCCGGGGCCTCGTGCACGGGTTCCGGATGTCGCTGTGGCACGAGCACCTCATGCGCAACGTCGGCGAGGATGTCTTCTTGGAGCCCGAGAGCGTGGAGTGCGTGCACGCGGTGCGGCGCGCGGCGGAGGCGCTATGGGACGCGTACACGCGGGACAGGGTGGAGGACCTGCAGGGCCACCTGCTGCCGTTCCCGATCAGCGTGTCGGAGTTTGGGGGGGTGACCGACTTGCCGGCCGACGGCTGCTTCCCGGACACCAAGGCGCCGGTGAAAGGGAGGAAGTCAGCCACGTTTCCGGACATCCTGACAACTTGAGTCTCTTCATCTGTCACCTGCATCATAGTAACATTCGTAGTACCTCACATTCCATAAGAGAATGTGTATAAATTCTTTCAGAAGTCACGATAAAAAATCTGACCAAAGATACATAAACATATATTTAAAACAAATTCTATACTATATTTAAGTATAGTATGAAAATATATGTCATAATGTATCTTATGGCATTGAAGAGTCAGCTCATCAGATCAACGAGTATGAATTAATTGTGCTTTGGAAGTTTACATTTCCTTTACAAGTTCAATTTGTGGAACATAAGTTCAAGTTTGGTGCATGCTGTGAAGTTTGAAAGTTTAAGTTGTGAAAAATGAAATCCATCTCGCGCACACTTTGCACTCCACTAGCTGGCTATTCTTTTCTAACAAAAGTTGCACTAGATGTTACCATTGGTGAACCTTTTTCTCAGAAAAACCCATCCTCATTTATATATTCAAACATATATTATAAGAGGTTGATTTACAGTTGGAAAATAAACTAAAAAAAAGTGCAAATAAATCCTCTTCTAACTGAAGATAGCGTCTTTGTCAAACTTTCAGCGCCACTCTGAGTGTAGTAAAAGAAAATCCAGCACACTTCATTGAATGCCAACATCAATAGTTGATCCCTGTATAAGGTATTTCATGGATCCTAACGAGCGCCCGCCTGTATGGATGGCACCGGTGTATTTGTAGCATCTTACATGTGTTGGAAATTTGAGTAGCATCTCCCTTGTGTCGGAAAGCAAGATCCAAAATGAAACTAGAAGAGGATCTCGGCAGTAGAAACCATCGATCCATTTTTCTCTCTAAAATAGTCATAAACCTCTGGCATGTGCATCAATTGACACACACAATCACCATTTGATTGCAAGGTATTAGTTCATGCAAGTAGCTAAGCAAGTGGCTAGAACAAAAGCAACAAGGATGAATGCTTTGCTAATTCTGTTGATAAACTATTATCCACATATGTTGAACATAACCCAAACTACCATCTCCAAGTGGTTGCACTCATGGAACAAACATTTCCCCGCCTTTGGACGCTGAAGTGGGCACCATATACAGATACAACTTACATTAGTGATGGTTTGGGCAAAACTTACTGGTAGCATTGGTAACGTTTCCATGAGCATGCTACTATTATATTCGTTCTAGGGGCCCCACTGCTGGTAGTGTGCGTCTTTTTCCCGAATGCTACTAGTAGTATTTACTAGTAGCATTCCTATTTCCCAACTGCCACCAGTATTTCCAGTATCATTCCTTAATTTGGATGCGGCACTTATATCGTTGCACCTATAGCCATTTTTCTACTAGTGCCCAAGCATTCTGACACCACAAACCATTAATGAACCTATCACAAGAAGTTGTGCCAAACTAATAAGTGATCAGGTGAATGCAACCTTAAGTTTATCTCATAACCTTGATGATACGACTATGCTTTCATCCCCATTGTTGTTGATTGAACTCGGACACAATATTGAAGATATCCAACAACCTATGAGCCCATGAAGAAACACAATTAAAGAAATAGAGTTGGAGAAAACAAGTTCAAAGTGTTTCCAGTGCGCACGATATTCCTCCAATGTTTTCATTGTGCTAACATGTTTCCAATGCACACAATATTCATCGGATGTTTTAGTTGGCAAGAACAAGTTCAAAGTGTATCTACTCCATTTTCACCCCTACAAACGCCAAACGCCCACAGTGGCATTATAAACACTTCCTTTGTCCCAATGCATGTTGCATTCTTGTTTTGCGTGTTTACCATTAACCGTTAATTTGACCAACAATACATGTGTCGCTTGTTCTAAAAATTACACCATTATAAAACTTATTCTAATAAAAAATCAATGATATAACTTTCATAACTTATAATCAATGTTTTACTGGTCAAGTTTAGTATTAAACTTACACCTTGGAAAAGGTGTGAGTTACGTAAGATTGGACAAATGGTGTAGAATTTAAGTCAGAAGGCACTTCTTACTTGGATCACCGCTTTTGTGATATGATGATGCCACATTGAACACCAAAACCTATAAAACTACAATCAGATACACACACAAAACATAGATGCATGATACTCTCACTTTCTGAATGATAAATGACTGGCCGAGACAAGGGATACCAACTGACCAAGCATGAAAGTTCCTGCTCACATCTAAGAAGAAGAAAAGTTGTTGTGAAGGCACATATTTGTGAGAAACTAAATATAGTGACTAAGGCTATGTCTAATAAATACTTAGGGTTACCTATAATGGTTGGCCTAGACAAAACCAAAAGTTTTGTGTACCTACTGGAGAGAATTATTGAGAGGCTTAACGGATGGAAGGAGAGGTTTTTGTGTATGAATGTTAAGGAGATTTTATTGAAACCTATTATTCAATTAATCCTAGCTTTGCCATGGGAGTCTTTAAGCTACCAAAGCAACCATGTAAGGAGATTAATAATGCAATGGTTAGTTTTTGGTGGGGTCACTCCAAGGAAGAGGAAAATGCATTGGTTTGCATGGTGGCGAATGTACATCCGCAAGAGATTGAGATGTATGGGTTTTGGAGACCTACACTCGTTTAATCTAGCTATGTTAGCATAACAAAGTTGGAGGATTTTGTTAAATCTGGATTCCTTATGTGCACGTGTCTTGAAAGCCAAATATTATCCAAATGGGACACTTCTAAAGGCTGGACCAAATAAGGGTTCATTTTTTGCTTGGCAAAGTATCGTGGCAGATTTTCAAACTTCTAAACATGGGCATATTTGGAGAACTGGTATTGGAATTGAAGTTGATATATGGGAAGATCATTGGATTCCACGAGTCCAACTAGGAGGGTTATTTACTAACCGGGGACACGTTCTTCTCCGAACTGTGGATGAACTAGTAAACTCGGCTATAGGTGGTTGGGATGAGGAGTTGATAAGATGTTTTTTTGGACTGTGGATGCTGATCGAATTCTCCGTATTCCTTTGAGTGAGTCATTGACAAAAGACTTTGTAGCTTGGCAACACACAAAGAACTTCTGTTTTTTGTTTGTTCAGTATATTATACATTTTTTGTTTGTTCGGTATATTATACAGAGTGGGAACACCAATTCGGTCATACTACTAGGAGAAGAGACGACCGAGGTTCTTTGAGCATCAATCCGGTATGTGATATTATTTGAAAGCTTGACGTTCCTAGTAAAATAATTTTTTTCTTATAGAAAGCAGTACATAGGATATTACAGGGTGGCTATATTCTAGATCAAAGACATATAAAAGTTCATCCGTAGTGTCCAGTGTGTGAGATGGGACCCGAAGATATAAGACGTATGTTTTTCTCTTGCTCGAGGGCTTGTGGGCGAAACTTGGTTTAATCAACACCATTGAGGAAGCAGAAGCTATTGATCAGTCAGGTTTGGTTATTCTTGAGCATATTATGTGCAGCCCCAAAACAAAACCACTTCACATAGATCACTCATGAGTTGATAGCGGTGGGAAGTTGGTACATCGGTGGTAACCCGGGAAATGGCAGGGCTATTTGGTTGTGTTTATTTATGGCTTTTCGTTTTTGGTTTATAAGCCATAAAAATATCAAAATATGTGTTTTTTATTTTGGCTTTTGGCTTATACCATCATACTACTATGTCCAGTTAAAAGCCAAAAACCAAAACCAAAAACACCCACTTCGATGCTTTTGTGACTTATAAGCCAAACTCTAAAAGCTAGGGTTTAATGTGTGGCGGTAACATCTCCTATCAGTTCGATCTTGCAATGGGAAGATGGAAGTTAGGGCATGCACAATACTAGAGAAGACGGGTCTTTTCTTAGCCCTCCACGTAATATAGAGAAAGTAATAAAAATAAGTTGTATAATGGGTCATCTTTTATTGTTATCTCTAAGAATTAATGTGAATTGACTAATTATAGTAAGAAATTGTGTTGATAAGAGAAGACATAAGGTACAATGGAGAAAAATAGTCTTATCTTATTTTTAAGGTATCTTCCATTAGCTAAGAAAAGACAATCTTCTCTTTCTTCATTCTCTCTCCTCCAACTAAACGAAAATCCGACATGGCAACCGTAAGAGAAGACTGACATCATCACATTGTACATGCCCTTAGGAGCCCATATGCTGCAGTCTTGGCTGAGTGCATTTTGAAGATTAGCACAATGTCAGACATATCCTTCGCACATTGTCCTATGGATGCCAATCAAGTGACGTATGAGCTAGCTAGATATTCATATGCCTATAGAAATAATTTAGCTTGGGATGGTGATACTCCAGTTTTCATACTGCCTTTTGTAACGCATGATGTAACCGTCTTTGCAAATCAATAAATCACCACCAGGCAACCTTTCAAAGAAATAAAAAAAGAGAGAGAAAAGTTTCTGCTCACAGTTTTTGGACCTTGATTATTCCTACCACTCCAATTCTGGGCTCTACAATTCAACTTCCCGAGCCCAACTACCAACGGATAGAGCGGGTCCAGCCTTCTTCCGCTCACAGTTCCAGTCCTGCGAGCGGGAAGATGAAATTAGCTGCGGACACCCGCGAAATTGGAAGTCCCCATTTCGCTTCCTCTCGCCTCTCAGCCCAAAACCCCCAAATCAAGCCTCGCCGCCGCTCCGGGCCGGCGGCGAGCCCTCCCGACCCGCGTACGCCGGCGATGGACCGGATCCACGTCACCGTGCGCGCGCGGCCGCTCTCGGCGGAGGACGCGCAGAGCAGCCCGTGGCGGATCTCGGGCAACGCCGTCGCGCTCACCGCCCAGCCCTCCACCCGCTTCGAGTTCGGTGAGGAATCCGCCCCCTACCCTCGCTTCACGCCGCTTGAGGCGGCGGGCTTACTGAGAGGTTGCCCTCCATTTCGTTCTCGCAGACGAAATTTTCAGCGAGGAGTGCCGCACCGCCGACGTCTACGGGGCCCGCACCAAGCACATCGTCGACTCTGCCGTACAAGGGTTCAACGGTAAACATTTCCTTTGGAGATGCTCTGTTTAGCTTAAGCTGGGCATTAAAATGCCTTTTTCTCTAAAAAATAATTGGTTCTAGCTCTGAGTTGATTTGGGGTTGGTAGTATTGGGTTCTTTCACTTCTTATGTCTTAACTAGTGGTGTTGATACTTGATAACGCTTCCACCTTTGAATAGTAACCGATATAGGATAAGAAATGCACGGTGCACAATTTCTACCGCAAAATAGTATTTTCTCAATCACTTATGCAGCAGATGTGCATTAATAAAATGTTTGGTCCCTTTCCTTGTATGGCAGGCACTGTTTTCGCATATGGGCAAACTAACAGCGGAAAGACATATACAATGAGAGGATCTTCTAACGAACCTGGAATAATACCGCTTGCGGTTCAGGATTTATTTCGAAGTATACAGGAGGTGATTCCTATGCTTCGTTACTCAGCAGACAATCTTTATTCTTCTTACTGTGAATTGCGCACTGCTTAAAACAAATAGATATTCATGGTGTTTAGCTACCAGAGTACCATCTGTTACTCTGAAATCGTCATTTGTTCTTTTATGCAACTAGCAGAATTTGCGAGGAAAATGTTGTGACCATCTTTTGTACCCACACATACATATATTGTCGTGCTATCTGTAGAAATACCATGTTTTGACTGACGCAAAATTGAAGTTCAGATCATAAGTTTGTAAACGTTGTTGGCTGGCCATTTGTACAAGGTATCAGTATGCAAAATTTAAGTTCAGATTGCTAGGAAGTTGGTGATTGAGCGCAGTATATCTAGAAATTAAGGCGGATGGTGTCTAGGTGTTGTTAGAAAATATTATCAGCCGTCATCAACTCGGTGAACCATAAATAATATCTAAAAATATGTTGAGAAGCATCTCGCACCAAGTCTGCTGCATGAGATTCTTTTCAGAATGTGAAAAGGAAGGGAAAACACATGTAGGGAGAAACACATTGGATGGAGACTCCACTGTGCATGCTATTTTTTCTTCTTTTTTTGCATGTGGAATATTTTACCTATTCAACAGTACTTTTTATTAGAGTTGAGGCTGCATGCAGATTAATTATTATTTATCAAGATCTACAGTAACAATCTGCTTAGAAACAATCATGATGATCTGCTAGTTGTGTCTGTCTATGTACGGTTATGAAGATCTAGCGACTGTGGTTCACTTATATGTAGAAAGAGGGTCCACCAGATTAATGGGCTATTGTGTTGCTTTTTCATGGATTTTTAGCATGTCTCTCTTTCATTTCTGCTGTATTGTGCTTTTAATATTCTGTAGATGAGAACAAACTGAGATATGTATGGATCTGGCCGGTTGTCAGTTATGACATGTTATGTACTACCACCATTTCTTATATTTTGGAACAGAGGTAGTACTTGATAATTTGCTTGTGTTGATATATTTTTGTAGTGTAAAGTTCAGATGTAACTATTCTTAAAGGCTAATGAGATTTGCTTGATGTTCTTGCAAAGGCTGTTTAAAATACTCTTAACCACTGTGTTTAATAAGAAATCTCCTTCATACATTATGCACTATTCGTTGGGCTTTGCATACAGTTTACATTTCCTATTGTGCATAATTTTGTCTGACTTAATTTTTACAATTATTAGCATATGGACAGAGAATTTCTTGTTCGCATGTCTTATATGGAGATTTATAATGAAGAGATAAATGACCTTCTTGTCCCAGAACATCGAAAATTGCAGATTCATGAGAATTACGAGGTAAATATTTCATCATTAGTATCAAATAACTAACACTACTTTAAAATAGCATGTATCTTTATTTTGTTTCTATTTCTATCTCTATTTGTAGAGGGGCATATATGTTGCTGGTTTAAGAGAGGAAATTGTAACCTATGCTGAACAAGTCTTGGATTTTGTGTCGTTCGGAGAATGTAAGTCTACTTACTATTAATCTAATTTATTTTATGATCAAATTATTTTTATAATTATTAGTGAAATTGCAGCACATCGTCACATTGGGGAGACAAATATGAATGTCTATAGCAGCCGTTCCCATACCATATTTCGCATGGTATGTCTAGATTTCATTGTACTGCCCTACAAGCAATATCAAAATTTGTATCTTATGCCACAAGTTACCCAGGTTATTGAGAGCCGAGAAAAAGCTGATGAAACTGAGTCAGGAGATTCTTGTGATGCTGTTCGAGTATCTGTCCTGGTACACACAATTCTCAGTCTTAATTAGTATTAAATTTAGTCCAATCACTTCTTGTTTAGCTTCATACACATGACACATGACCGCATGTTGGTTTAATTTGCAGATTTTTTCTATTATTGTATCTACAGAACACTTCTCTTTAACAACCTATCAATAAGGAACCTATGTGTGCATTTAGTTTTCGGCTAAAACATGTGTATCTAACTTAAAATGTTGGCTTGAGAAAACAACAACAGACCACAAACCAAAACTAACTTGCTGAAGCATCATCTATCTTGGATTTAGGGTGCTCTTTATTCGATTGTTGTCTGTTGAGCTTTGCTTTGTTATCTTGGAATTAATATATTTTCCACATTTTAGAATCTGGTTGACTTAGCTGGCTCAGAACGTGCTGCAAAGACTGGTGCAGAGGGTGTGAGACTCAAGGAAGGTTCCCACATTAACAAAAGTTTAATGACTCTTGGTACGGTAATAAAAAAACTAAGCGAAGGTGTAAAGGGTCAGGGGTAAGTTAGAAAGTTCTTAACTAGCGACTCAGGCTGATTTGATTTCCCTGTTTGGATTCATTTAGTAATGGATTTTGTATCAGGGGGCATGTTCCTTACCGAGATAGCAAGTTGACAAGGATCCTGCAACCTGCTCTGGGTGGAAATGCTAACACAGCCATCATTTGTAATATAACACTTGCACAGGTATGCTATATTTAAACATCTCTATCGCCTATTGATCGGTTCCTATGTTGCTTTGTATTTGAGGTAGAATACAGATACTGCCTGTTTTCTCTTTCCCACTCTGCATATTTGGAGAGTGAAGTATGAAGTACTCCCTCTGTCCAGAAATAACTGACTTAGGTTTGTCTAGATTCAAATGTATCTAGACGCATTTTAGTGTATAGAACTATAGATACATTCGAATTTAGACCAACCCAAGTCAGTTATTTCTGGACGGAGGGAGTACAAAATATTCATCCTTTCTTGCGCATTAGCATTGTATTTTCAATTGTTTTTTTTGGTCGATTAATCGTATGGTGATGGAAACGATGTAATGATTATCATGACATCATACATTGTCATGAAAATGGACCCCCTTGCAATTTTAGGTATTGCATCGTGTCATTCACTAGTCACAACTATTACCTTGTCATGTACTCACATGACTCGTGTAATACCATTAATTACAATAAGATTTGTGGGGGATTTACAATGGTAAGTATGAAACATCATATGTTAACATAATGGTAGTTTTGGGATTATGGATTGCAACTTGTAGGCTAGTATATATATGATAATCCTTTTATGCAAGGGGAACTTGATTTCACAAAGTCATTAAAATCCACACACATAAACCCATTGTTTTATGTGGAGAAAACTAGGTGACCGACTAGGTCGTCGAGGGATAGTCTTTAAGGACATTGGTACTCTATAATGGACAACTATGGTGCTTATGTGTGTATTGTGTTGGTGGTGGTTCGGTGGATATAACTCTGTTGTTCTTAGAAGATGGAAGACACTTAATGATTTTCTACATATTTCATGTTGCTGAAATGATCTGCTCCTAAAGTGAAGTGAATGTTCTAAAACTATGCCTAGAAAATACTAGAGTAGTATAAGTTCTACATTTAAAAAAAAGCTTAGAAAGAAGTGGTACAATTAGTTGTTCTTGTCTTTTCTTTTCTTATTTGCTTCACTTTTCGCCAAATATTCTTGCAAAATAGTTCTTTATTCGCATTATAGGTCCACGCAGATGAGACTAAAAGCAGCTTACAATTTGCCAGTAGGGCATTACGTGTTACAAATTGTGCAGAAGTGAATGAGGTAATGCCATTTTTTTAAGTCAAACAGATTACCTTTTCTGTTAAAGGAGTTATACAAATATCTTTACTCTATATTTATGTATTTATGCAAGTATAGATTTTGACGGATGCTGCTCTTTTAAAACGACAAAGAAAAGAAATAGAGGAACTTAGAGCAAAACTTAAGGTATGTATTCAAGAAATTATGTTAAGACAATGCATCTTGAACCTGAAAAAACATATACTTGTGGCCACAGAACTCTCGAAGTGAGCACTGGGATGAAGACGTTCTGAGTTTGAGGAACACACTTCTACAGGTCTCTTTTCTGTTTTATAAGCACACATTATCTCTATTATTGGTTATAGGGTATATTGCGTAAAATAATCTGGTTAGCGTTTTCAGAGTGAACTAGAAAAGGAGAGAATTGCTTTAGAGTTGGAGGAGGAAAGGAAAGCTAAAGAGCAACGCGAGAAGAGGTTGTTGCAGCAAGCAAAGAAAATTGAGAATCTTAGTTCGTTGGTTTTAAATTCAGACAGAGGTGACAGGGTTGTTGTTTCTAACAAGGTTAGTACACATTTCCTTCATCTAATCTCATGGTTTGCTCCGTGATGCTGTCTATCAATTTTGGCCCATTGGTTTACATTCATTTCTTCTGACAATTTGTTGCGCAATCCTCAGACAAAGAGACATAACAAGTTCTCTCCTTCTGATAGAGGAACAACAATATATACCTACTTCTGATTATCTTATATTTGTCTCTTAAACAGAACAAAAGAAGGCAAACATGGTGTGCTCGACCCCTATCTAGGCAATTTGAAGCTGAGGTATAATATCTTCACTTTTAAACAGGAGTTGGCGGCGGTTTTCATCCCACCTCCCCTCATCCCATCTCCCCATTGAAAGGAAGCAAGAAAGAAAGGAAAGGAAATTTTTTCCTAGATTGGAAGAGAAAAAGTTGTGATTTGTTTTCTGTTCAGGAATGAAAGACGTAATCAGCAGAGTTTGAAAACATGGATAAAAAATGAAGGTTTATTTCGGAGAAAAATCACCCTGCAAAACATGCATATGCATACTCAAGATGGTTGATCAATTCTGCAGGCAGGCTAGCTACATACATATAACGTTTTGAAATGTCTATACGCATAACTTTTTTCCCCCTGAAATAACATGTTGAATAGCTTTGTTTATTTCCGTAGCAAAGCATGGGTGTTTAGCTAGTATTGTAACATGTTGAATTCAGCATTTTGAAAATCTAAAGGTACATTCATCTTTTTTGGGTTGCCCCCACGTCGTTCAACAGGATGTCTAGATGCGCTTCTTTTGGGTACTTTGCCTTTACTGGTGTACTCTTCTTCAGGTCACAGGATAGTTACGGATGTGATATTCCATTTTTTTGTGTTATATATGGACGCATGACACAGTTCTATAGATGTTGAGTCAACTACAAAACTTTGAAAAAATAAATAAAACAACATATATTGTTAGAATATCCTTTGAGCATCTCTACAAATATCCAGGTTGCAGAACCTGTCGAACAAGGCTCTGCAAGAAGCTGTGACGAGCGTAACATGGGGATGCCCCCAAGTTTTGAAGAGCTAATTCAAGAAAGCTACACCAGCAACAGCGAGCCTTCTGCTCATGGTTGTTCATACAGTGATTTGTCGAATGAAGATGTTTCTTTGCCTGATTCACATGCTTTGTTCAATGTTACTAGCAGAAGAAAACCATACGCGGTGACTGATTCTCACTTTTTTTTATTAATGCAACCTATCATTATTGATGCTTGATTAAGAAAGCATCTCCACAATTTTTATTGCACATATTTTTTGAATTGTTGAAATACATCGTCTTGACAGAAGAAATCAGATCAAGAACAACTCATGGTGGTAGTACCTGAATCACCTCAAGACCCTAGTGAGTGGAAAGATGCCATGCCATGTCAGGAAATCACCAAGTCTAATGGCTTATCTGCTCGAGAGTCTGAGGCAATTCTTGTCATTAAACAACTTCAAGACCAGGTACTAGTCTTTTTTCTATAACTTGTATTCTGAAATGTATTTCCATTAAGTATTTCCTGCAAACCCCAATCCCAAGTAGGTCAACTTGCTGGAGTTAGAGAAGAGTTTGATTCAAAATAACTTGGACGATGTTCTCGAGTTGGCAACTCAACAGAAGGCTTCTTTCAGTGAGAAGTATGAAGAGGTAAACTATCTTATACTACTACTACTATTGATATAGTTAAAATTCAAACATACCTGACATGTTACATCCCTTTGGTGCAAGGTACCATTGTTGTCTTGTCAGACTTGTTCTATTTATCATTATCTTTACCTAGTAAATCCTGAGTTAACACACAATTTGGTACTACTTTGGCCTGTCAACTATTACGTGTGGCTCACTTGCTCCCTTAATAACAAAATTGGCCTATAGATGCCTATACACAAATTTGGCCAATGTTAGTCTTCTTCCACAGCTGATGTCAAATGTGCACGACTCAGTTCGGAGACATTTTTCTGACACAACACAAATAATGGGAATATCCTCATATACTTCATTACCCCCCCTGTCTGGCCATTTGTTTTCTTTGTGCTGCTGCTGTGCTTACCAGAGGGCGTGGGAGGAGAAGCTAAGATATTTAGCAACAGTTGTGCAGTGTGTGATGCAGCAGCGGCAGGGTTTTAGAGTTTAAATCCCATGCTGTCTTTGCGAACTATACATATTCTGTGAAAATTGGTTGTTGCAAGTCTCTTACAGCAAAACCAATATTTGGTTTGGTCCTTGCGTCTTGTGTGTGATGCTAAGGTCTAAGGATAGAGTTGTTACAGATACTAGATGGACACCCCACGCGTTGCAGCGAGAATTTGTAGAAAATGAATTGTTCAATGCAATACAAACTTTATGTGACACGAAGCAAACTGTTATGTGACACAGAGCTCAACCAAGAGGTCAATTCTTTAACTTCGATCTAAGAGATGCAATGGTTGTTAGCCATGACGCTGGAGTACCACACTATTTTTTGCTTTCTAGGTAGACCAAATGACTGCAGGCACTTCTAGATATTGACTGTCCAAGTTCCACTTTAGTATGATATAGATGGAGCATCGTCTGAGAGCAATGCTACATAATTAGAGCAACAAAAGGAGATGGAAAAGACATGAAAAAAGGGGATCATCGTTAGTCAAAAACACAGTACTCATGCCGGTAATTTACTGAAGAGCAAATCATGTGAAGAAATGTTGGTATCTTTATTTACCATTTTACAAATTAGTTTTCTAGCATTTGCTTGTGTTGAGCTTTCTAAGATGGCATCAGAATCTAAAATGAACACACTAGCCTTTCATAATATGTCAATATATCATGCGTATTATCAAGTTCTGCTATGGTAATTTGTAACCGGCAAGATTGTCAAACATAAAAGTTGTTGCCGTGAGATAAAGCCATCAGACAAAAATAACAACCGAGAAGTTTCTAATTAAGTACCTGATCTTGTACTCCGGCAGCAACCAAGGTTATTGTTTCGATGTTGTGTTTGCCTATTTGGCTTACTCCCCAAAGGTCAAAAGAACAGATAATTCCAAGTTGGAGGATAATCACCAAAATTAAACAACCTGGGAGATCATCAAACTTGATGGAAGTTACAATTGTATATGCAGAGACCTATATGCATGATGTCATTCTGTACGGGAACAACTTTGTGTGAATGGATAGCCTGGGCATTGGCACGATGAGGACAGTGCAATGAACGGATGGAGATGAGTATGGCACGGCTCAGTGGACGGTGAGAAGCTTCAAATGGAAGGGCTCAGAAAAGAAGATGATGTGGCTAGTCTGCATGTTGAGATAGATAAACTTAAATGACTCTTAGTGGGGGTCTACTTTATAAGAAGATATAGCTATCAACATGTCAGTTCTAAGTAATTTCAGAACAAGCACCAACAGAGGAAGTCCTCATGGTGGTGAGGGGAACATTGAGAGTGACTATGGATAGCGAGCTACTTACCGATTTTATACATGTTTTCTGTAGGAAAAGAGCATTAGGTAACCTTATTTTTAGTGTTATCTCGAGAAGCTGCTACCTATGTTGACAATCATATGAAACTCCCATATTTGAATTTTACTCTAGTGTACAAATACAAAAGAATATACTCCCTCCGTCCAGAAATAACTGACTTGAGTTTGTCTAGATACGAATGTATCTATATACTAAAACATGTCTAGATGCATTCAAATTTAGACAAACCTAAATCAGTTATTTCTGGACGGAGGGAGTAGCTGTTTTACTATGATTTGGATCACGGGCCATTCCTTTTTCTTAAACATTAGTCTTTAAACAGTAAGCCAAGGATGTTTGTTACATACATTGGTGTCCTTCATTTTTCTCTGCATGCCTTGCATTAGCTTTGTTATGTTTCCATGCTGCTTGCATCATTGTATAGGTATTTAAAATAGATTTAATTTTTTCCTTGTAGTAATCTATTGATTCTTATAATATATGTATTCTTGGCCTGGTTTCAGCTTCAGCAGAATGCTCTGGCGGCAGAAGAGCAAGCAAAAATTGCTGATGAGAAGCTATCAGCTCTGGCTACCATTGAGAAATCCAAACAAGTACTTTCTTATCCTCATTCACTTGCAGTGTTCCTTCTTAGACCATTTTGATGTTGTAGTCTGATCTATTGACATGATTGTCTACTTGCATGAAACATTTGATATAATTCCAGGAACAAGTGTACAAAATTATCAGCAACTTGTCAATGGAGACTCAAGGAATAGATGTGCAGATGGATCAAACAACCCACTCAGTAGATAATGCTATTACTTTCATCGAAGAACTCTTTCAGAATTTCTTCGTGATTGCAGAAAACATAACTGTAAGATTCTTGAATCTTGATCATGATAGTATCTCCATAGTCCATTTATTAATCATGTCATTTCGCCAAAACGAGGTGTCTCATTTAAATTCAGTTGATTGCCAGTGAGCATTTTACTGAATTTTGGTATCACTTCATTGATATATTATAAAATACTTTGGCAATTCAAATGTTGACTGTGATCATTTTTTCTGTATATATTGTTTACCTATAAGCTGCCATGTTGGTTACGCAAATAAATATTTAGATGTATGGCTGCCATACTTTGTGGATCATGAACCAATTGCATTACTGCAAACTATTCTCATATTTGAAAATGCTATGCAGATGGTCTTGTGAAAGTCTGGTAACTATGGAATCCTTTGTTATGTTAATTATTAATTTGCATATACCATGTAGATCTTTCTATACAGACTTAGTACCATAGTTAGTGTTTCTGTCTGAATATTTTTTCTTATAAGTATTATGTTTCTAAATGGTCTGACATTGTTCTTTCTGTAGGAATTAAAGCAGTCTGCTTATGGACATATAACACAATCCAGTTATGTGATCAGGGATCATGAGAAAATGTCAAAAAAATTGATAGAGAAAATCAGTAGACTTGAATTGGAGAAGGTAGATATACCAACTTATTCCATAGGCACTTAAATTCTTAGCAGCTCTCATTTGTTAACATACTCTTACTTGAGTGCAGAAACTGTTACATGAACAGTTCCTAGATCAAAGGGATGAACTTCAGAGGATGAAGTCCAGTCTAGAAAGCAGTGAGAAGTCCATGAATGTATGTGATTACTTAATGTATCGTCAATCGTCAAGCTTCTAACTTCTTATGTCTTATCTAATGTTGTTACATATACTCAGGATTGTATTCTTCAAAATGAACTGGAGAAGGATAACCTTTTCTCAGAGATTCTAACTCTCCAAAAGGAAGTGTCGACCTTGTCATCATCTTCCTTGATGAAAGAAAAGGAGTCCCTCCGAAAGGAACTTGACAGAGCAAAAACAAAGTTACGAGAGACTGAAAACAAGCTGAAGAATTATATTCAAGGAAAAATAAAACTTGAGGTTACTATCTTGCACTCAGTAATTTAATCGTTCATTCGTTTGATACTCCAATTCGTTGGTGTATCTTCTCCAAAATGTAACAAGTAAATCCATACTCTTTCTCCAGGGTGAAAAAGCAGAGGCCCACAAAGAAATAAAGAAGTTGCAAAACCAGAGGACTCTTCTTGAACGTGATTTAAGGAAACATGATTCACTCACTGTTGATAAAAGACATGAACTGAATGTGAAGCCAGAAGAACTTGCTGAATTTTTTGATCAAGCTGCACAGATGCAGGTTGCAGTCTTCCCAATTTGCATTACTTGTTTTGCGCAAACACTACATTCTTAAGCACTCTGATATATGTTGGAATACTGGTGTGTTATTGTTATAATAGCAAGAGTATTCATAAATCACTACAGCTCCAGGACCAAACCCAGACTGCCAACTACACCTCATGTGATAATGTGGTTCTACTCTCTTGATTATAAGTTTTGGAAAGCGACATGCTAGTAGCTGGGTAAACCATCGCGGATATAATATGACTTGTCCCAAGCTACTGGCTAGTAAAAACTAGTTTGTTTTTGGTTCTAATAGTTTATTGCTCTCATACATTGTAGTTATGCCTTAAGTTCATTTTTCATTTAATAAGCCCGGTCTCCTTTCTTTGTATCCACATGGTTCACATTTCAATTTGTTGTTGACTTATTGTCAGAAAATGATCGACACCTTAGTTTCTATATATGTGTTCGTATGTATGTAGTATGAAATGAATGTTTGGCATGCAATTTGTTCTTCATTTACTGGAGCTCATCTCCATCATTGACTCTGCATCTTGTTTCTTCATATTCAGGAGGAGTACCGAAGGCTTGAGATTCGTGCTTCTGATATGGAGGCTGAAATTGCTTCTTTGCAAGAAACTTTAGTTACTTCAACTGTAGAAAAGGAAGAAGCGCTATCTAAAGTAGAGCTTATGGTGTTGGAACATGAAGATCTTGAAAATAGGTTTATTTCTGCAGAATCAAAAGCGGGTTCCTTGAGCGACGAGATTGGTGTCTTGGTATACTTAAAATGGCTTTGCGAATATTTTTGGCCATCTCCCCATCCCCCACAACTTTTGTCTAACCCTCAATTTTTTACACCATGAAATTTATGTTGTCTGATACAGAACAAAAAGCTTGATGCATCTGAGTCTTCTCGTAGAAAGTTGGAGGCTTCTCTCAGTTCTTTGTCAGGCGAAAAGGAAGATTTGGGAATGGTAATTAGCTTCACAGTTTTATCCAAAGCATTGATGTTCTTTCTATTTTGGTTCATCTTTTGTGCTCTGTACCGCAGCAACTTACCGACATCCTTCTGGAAATGGAGTCAGAAAGATCAATGTGGATATCCAAGGAGAAAGCTTATTTAGAAGCTAGGCAACAATTAGATATATGCAATGATGAGAATAGCAAATTATCAGAAGATTTGATTAAGGTACACTCAATAGGATTTTTATGTTTCAGTTCCTAATGTACAGGTTACATACCTGCCAGACCTAATCCAGTACCAATCCACAAGTGCGGCAATTAGCTTGTAGATGCTCTGTGGATATCTTCTGCCTGACCCTATATTATATGATTCGAGTTAGCAAAACTTAAGCACTCTACGTGCATGCCCTCTGCTGTTTAGATTATTCGACTGGCGATCACTAAGCAGTAGAAGTTGTTAGGAACTTCATAATTCATAGCATGAAGATGATGCATGCATTAATATGCTTTGCCATTTGAATTAGGCAGTATAGACTAACTTTTCAAGTTCCTTTTGTTTATTTTATCCATATTGTACTGTACTTGGTACCTGTTGAAGGATATCACTACATTTACTTATTTTGTTGCTCTGTTTTGGTATTATTTTATTATACATTCTTGGCATATCATGGTTTACAGGAATAAGTATTGGGTACTGCATGATATCTAATTTTATTTCACAATACACTTTTTTTTTAGTTCTTGTTAGTTCCATATTTTTTTCATCAAATTTTTCAAAGAATTATCTGTTTCCCAATTCCCATTGTTGATATACTGCAATGCACTACTAGGTGAGACAAGAGCTGGTGCAATGTAGAGAATCGTTGGAAACTCTGGAAGGCAAAAGGATTCTTTCTGTGGAGCATGACCTAAATGGGAAAAAATGCTGGTCAGTCTTTTCTTAGAACCTCCTTTCAATGCAACAGTGCTTCAGTTTTCCATGGACTTGGTATGTAATATCATGCACATAGTCTGTTGCTAATGTAGTTTTGCTCGATACTTTTCACAAGTAGCTAAGAATACTTATATTATATATTTTAAAATATAGTTTGATGATAATTAAAAGAATAAACCTAAATGGTTATGCCTTGCATCAGAACTGTATCTATCTATGATTTATGTGTCAAAATCATGAGAAACTAGCTGAATGCCCGTGCTTTGCTACGGCCGGTTAAAAATTACGCTTTGCAATATCTGGTTATGGGTCACAGAACAGCTCTTTGTGAAATTTGTATGCCAAGTTTGTCGCTTGTGTCTCCCCGACGCGGTGCCTCTTCTATTAGGACAACACTATCATGGGAATTTGATGATGTTCTTCCTTCCCTCGCTACAAACCTCTCCCGTCGTCATCCTCATTGCTATTGACCTCCCTTGCCTTACTCTAACATACAAAAACATTGTATTACACCCTTGCTAGACTCTGAAGTTTTGCTTTCTATGTTTTTCACTGGTTATCCACGTGACAATGTCAATTTGGCATGTGGTCTGATAGCACCGAAATCAACCACATCAAAATCAAGGGAGTTTTCTCAATCTCACATATTAAAAATTGGTAAATTAATCGCTATTACTCCTTCCGTCCCAAAATAGATGTCTCAAATTTGTCAAAATTTAAATGAATATAGACACTATTTAATATATACATTCATCCAAATTTTAAAAAACATAAGACATCTATTTTGGGACGAGAGGGAGTATTATTGTTGTGCAAAATATTACTAAGATCTCATATTCAGAGATGTTTAATACTCCCTCCGTCCCAAAATAGATGTCTCAAATTTGTCAAAATTTAAATGAATCTAGACACTATTTAGTATATAGATTCATTCAAAATTTAAAAAACCTAAGACATCTATTCTTAGACGGAGGGAGTATAACACATCAAGTATACATTTGCATCGCTTAACTGTATTTTACACCTACTAATACCGAGGAAAAAACAAATCTGCAATATCAGTTCATATTATCGGTTTGAACAATTTGATAAGTGGACTAATTTTCATATTGGTCGGTACTGCACAAAAGCAGTTTCCACACTATTTTACTTCCTATGAACAAATGCATAGCCAAAAACTCAATAGAAAAAGCCAAAAAAGAATAGAGTACAACGCTGGAGTTAGCCCAAATGAACTGGAGGCAGCCATCGGTCTTCACGAAGGAACAAAATGTAATTCGTCCGGGGATCGTAGGCTCCTCCAGGCTCGCTTCCTGCACATCTCGGACACACCACCTGTCCCTCGTGGCAGACGCTAGCAAGGGAGCCGGGGACAACGTGGGTGGGGGACCACCTCAGAATCTTATCCTTTCACTTGTCAATCTAGCTCAAATCTCTCATGTTCTCTGTTTGCTCTTGGAGAAAAATCCCATCGCCGCCGGTGCCCTGAACCTCCCCTTCCCTACCGCCAGTGCCCTACACCTCCGGCCAAAGGCGACGCCGCTGCTGCAAGCGGTAGACTGAGCTTCTACGAGCGGTGGCTGGGAGTGCTACCATAGGTTAGGGAAGGTGCTGCACATCGGTGTTGCTGGAGTGGTGCCGATGTGAGTAGCGGCCATGGTGAGTCCCCGTGCGCTACAAGGCATTTCCGGCCATGGACGCCGCCGCCTCTGGTTAGGGAAGGTGCTGCAAGGTGATCCGGTGTTGGTACAGGCCATCTCCGGCAATGGGCGGCGTGGGCCACGGCCTCCTGCCTCTTGCACGCGAGCGTAGGCTGGCCGCCGCTCTCTGGCCATGTGGTACTCCACCCAGTTTGACCGTGCCTCGGCGTCCTCTTCCTGTGGCGCGCCCCCTCAGGAGTCAGGAGCTCCTCGCCGACCGGCAGTCCCGTTTGTTATCTTTTTATTTTTCTTTTTAATTGAACCGGTCAGTTTTGGCGGTGGCAGTGCTATAATATGCTCCGAACCGCAAGGGTAAAATTGTCCAGAAAAAAAGGGACGGACGAAAATTTGGACGACGAAAACCACCTTAAGACAAATTATATAGTAGAGATTTCTTTCAATTTTTAGAGCATTAATGATGAAAGCAATTTTTAGAACTCAAGCTAACTCCAGTTTTTTAAAAGTTTATAGAGCAAACCATTGACAGGTTACGAGCAATAAGGAAAGAGCACTATATTGTTCGTGCAGGCTCATGTACTCAACTTACTAGTTACATTATCTCATGTAGCAGGGAGAATTGTGAAGAATCAGAACTTGTGGGGAAAGGAAGAAACATTGATGATGCCACAAATGGAAATGTAAGTCTCCGTCCATTTTGCTATTCTTCCTTGTGAAAATTCTATTTTTGAGATCATCAGGAAACCAAATTTAGATTATAGATCCCCCCCCCCCCCCTTTTTTTGCGAAATTAGATTATATATTCCTGACTGTACATAGATAAGTAACCAGAACAGCTATGTTGTTTCACTTCTGAAAGATCTTTTCTTTTCCCAGTGAGAAACAATTGGCTAGAGTTCCTTGCTATGACTTAGCTGTCCATGGATCACATAACATTGCTAACCATTAAGGCTTTTATCATTATTAAAATTTTAAGTTGGTTTTCTAGGGATTAAAGCTTCAGGAGATATAATTTCCAGCTTTTGTGTTGACTCCAAATTTTGAGCAGGAACTTCACAAGCAACTACTGCTTATTTCAGAAGAACGCGATAGCTTACTTTCAAAGGTGAAACAGATGAGTTTAGTCATCAATGAGTTAGAAGTTTTAAAGGATGTTTCTAACAATAAGGCAAGTCAGTTAATTTTGTTACAAGTTACAAGTTATCTCAGTAAATTTAAGTTGCTCTCTTTACCTACCTTTTATGCAGCTAATACAGGCCAAAGCTAATATGGACGAGTTGAGCTGCCAGATATCTACCATGGAAGTCAAGATGAAACATGTAAGCAATTGCCGAACCCATCTCTTAGAGTATTTCTGCAGTTTGAGTTTTGAAGTGTCAAGTCTTCCAAAAGAGTGCCTGATTACTTACCGTGTAACACTATCGAGCTTTGGAAAGCCTGTGCTACCATAGGAACATCTGTTGTTTAATATAGTCTGTAGCATTTTTATCTGTATTTTTATGCACTCATTCATTTTTGGATATGGAGTATCATTAATATTTATTAAGCACAGTGCTAGGGCCCTGAAAGCAAAAAAAAAAAGTACTATGAAAAGCTGACGAGTTCAAATTCTACTGCACTGTGTTATTGAGACGCCTAGTTTAACTGGTGCTGCTGTCCTCATAAAATAACACTAAGGCCAACTAGCCCCTCTAACTTTTTTTATCAATTATTCAAAATTAAGATGGCTCTACATGAAGAGAAGAACGTTTTGCCTCTTTAATCAGTTCATGTACCAGTCATATATCCGTCCTTGCATCTTTATCAGTGGCATGCCATTAAAATCTGGAAGCAGCTCAGATTGTTGGTTCAGAGACGTTGACAGGACAGTGATGTATGTGACATTCAGTTCCATGACATGGTGGTCTCTTTTACAGGATGCTTCCACTTACAACAAAGAGAGGACGAAGCTCCGCATGCAGATTCTGTGGCTGCAACCAGAACTCGACGCGAACCGTGGGAGGCTTAAAGAAGCGGTAGAAGAAAGGAGGCTGATGGATAGGAAATACCATGAAGCCACCACCAAACTGAAGAAGGAGCTCAAGGAAACGTGCCAAAAGGTTCTGAAGCTGAGAGAAGAGCTCAGAAAATCTCAAGGCGCATCAAACGGAAGCAGTAGCCTTCCGTCTCCGCAGCCAACGTAGCGTGAAACTGATTCGTGCGTTCAGAACAGTGAAAGCATTATCCCAATGCTTCACTGGTAGCTTCGCAAGCATTCCACTCTGAAGTTGTACATACATTTGCTGTAGCCTATAGTGGTTTTCCCTGGACGTGGATGGTTCATGGGTTGATGGGTCATGGAGGACAAGTGCTACAGACCATACTTCACCCAGTGCTATAGACCTCTAATTACGTATCCTGACCATGAATGCAGAACTCAAAGTTCGTACGTTTATGGATGGGCCTGGATGAGTGAGGACCATGAGATCCTGGCCCTTGCATGTATGTACAGTTTGCACGTTCTGGCAATCAGCTTAGCAAGTATATTTGTACTAGTACGTTGATTGATTGATCCTGACTGAGCATATAACCTTCATCTCGATAAGGGACTCCATTCATCTATCTTTGTTTTGGAAGCGATATGCGAGATTGAGCCACGCACATGTTGAACCTCTGCTACTATGTGTTTTGATTTGTGGTCTATCAAATCACACGGAAAGAGTGGCTAGTAATCTCAAATATGGAGGATATGTTTTCAGGCCAGAGAAACCAGGCATTCACGTGGATCAACAGGACTGCGGATCTTTTCTCGCTACTCTTTCTGAGGAGGAGTCGAGAAGTGATCAACAAGAAGCAGATGCAAGAGTGTCTGATGGGACACCGTTGGGTACTTGTAGCCTGCCTTTTGTTCCGTTCTTGTCTCCATTATTTCTACTCGTCGTATATAGTATAAAACGCCGTATTGAGCAAATGATGGTCTACAGTGCCCTACAGTGAGCGCAGCCTCCACCGCCCAGAAATCATGTTTGCCTCGCATGAATCAGCGTGCGCATGAGCGCCCACCCATCCATCAGAATCTTGGAACTGGCACACGTACGGGACCTACACGAACGACGACGGACACAGGCGAGAACGTGGCGTGGAAGCAGCCACCGGGAGCCTTTTTCGTGTCACACCCGGTTCTCCGTGCCTATCCGCCATGGTCTCGTCACGAGACGTGGTGGACAGGACGAGGAAGCTGTCGGTGAGTCGTCCACGGGGCGCGGGCGATGGGACGGACGGACGGACACGATGAAATCCTCAGCCGCAGGTTTCCGGACGCGTGAGATGGGGCAGTATGGACAAAATTAACCAAAATCAAAAGGGTTTCACGAAATGACCCATCTAGAAAACTATTTCACTGGCACTAACCCTTTGGGTAACTCCTAACAGCTAGGCGCTACATTCTACAGTGTAGCGCCTTTTATCTAGGCGCGGCGCTATGCCCCCTGTCAGCGTGGCACCGCCAGGCGCTGGCAGGGAAAAACTCTAAGTCAGAGTGTAGCGTCTGTCTGATAGACGCTACACCTCAGAGCATAGCGCCTGTCTGATAGGCGCTACACCTCAGACCATAGCGCCTAGCTGTTAGGAGTTACCCAAAGGGTTAGTCAGGAAAATAGTTTTTCAGATGGATCATTTTGTGAAATCCTTTGATTTTGGGTTATTTTTATCCGTACTGCCGCGAGATGGTGCTACCGCTGCGCAATCATGGACCGACGAGCACGTTACAGTGCATAAAGGGGTCAGAGAAAGAAATTTTAACTCGTAGTGCGAACCGTGTACGTACGAGCTAGCTGTGCGATGGACACGAGCCCCAAATATTTCTGTTCGTACTGCACGAGATCGCTGGGTAAAAGTGCAAGAACTCAACGGAGGCAGAAGTAGTGATGGGTAATGACAGGGGATATCAAGGCAAAACGATGATGAAACCTGCGAGATTCCATGTACATTTCCGTGGATGGAGGTGAGAAGCGGGTGGGTGCGCGCATCATTGGTCATGATATACTACTACTACCGCGGCTGCTGCAATGGCGCCGCCTCGGTTCGATGCTTATCTAGTTCCCAGAACGGACCAGGTGGAACCGATCATGGAGAACGCAGGAGGAGGAACGATCGAGTGCTACCACCGCCCGTCGAGTTCCAACGAGGGATTGACCGAGTGGGCCGTGGGCGGGCCCTGTGACCGGTGCGGTTAGCCCGCTTTAACACGGCAATGATTGCCTTGCCCGGCCAGCGGATGGATGATTTGATTCGGTTCGGTTGGGTTCGGTCTCGTCACCTTGTCTGTCCTCTTCCCGATGCAACACGCCAAGAGCGGCAGCCTAGGTAGGAGTACTAGCTAGCTAGGTACTTTTGGCTGGCTGTGGCTGTGGCACGTAGTACGGGGCTTCCAGCCAAGAGCATGGCGACGAGAGGAGCAGCAGGACTGTACCTAGCTAGCTAGCTAGCGCGTAGTACCGGTCGAGGCGGCTCCGGTAGCTCCCACACGCACGCACGGTTGCGTGCGTGCGTGCGTGCGTGCCTCGCGACGGACCGATCTAGCGGAGTTGATCCGCCACCGCACCGCACGCGTAGACGCACAGTGGCTGCCCCGGACGCGCACCCCCCACCCACCGGCGACGGGCACGGGTAGCCGGACCGGATCGTCCGACGTGCGGTGTGGTGTGGGGGAGGCGACCGAGACCGACCAGTACTGTGCACTGTGCGCCGCACGAAGCCACGAACCCGCCCGCGGTGCGTCCCCCACGCGTGACGTAGCAGGTGCATGCGTTTCTTTTAGCGTCTTGCTGTCCGTCCCGCACGTACGCGCGAAACGCAAACGCGCAGGCAGATCGGCCGGTGCCCGTCACGGAACGGATTTTTTGTTCGCTGGCCCCGTCGCGAGATCGTCATCGTACTGTATAATATTCTCTGGACCTGGCTAGACTCGGAGGCGGTGAGGTCCCCCGCCTCTCCGGCCCGGCCGGAAGCACGGCGATCCAAACGTACAGCGCCGATCTCCATCGAGCACGTCCAAGGGGATGGAGGGGAGTGACCACGGAATCGATCGCGCCGAACGAACGGCTTCTGCTTGTCCCGGGGATAAAGTCCAAACAGAGGATTTGTCTGTTCATGTTATTAGAGGACCTTTACGACTTTTACGTTATCCAGTCGAAGTTTAGCCAGTCGCTCTCGGTGGATCGGGCTCATGGGGTAGGTCGCCATGTCCGGGACAAGGCACCTTTCAGCTGCTTGCTGGCTTGATGAGCGCATCGGGAGAGCTAGATACCCGTCTATGTTGGCTACAGTGGATTGGAAGTGGATAGAATTGACCTGCCGGGATGGATGAAGGTGGTGCGAGAACCATGTGCATCGTGGGCGGTCGGTGAAATGCCTGGTAAGTCCCTGTTTACTTCTACTGTATTTTAAGGGATGAGAGGGGATTATTTTGTATCCCGAAATTTTCTCGATAGTTTGTTTACTAGCCCGGATTTTGAGGGAATAATTTTAAAATATCCTCATAAATTCCGTTCACATTAGGGCTTGTTTACTTCTTCGGTATTTTTATCCTTAAAAGATGTGCGGATATGCGGAGATTTGGTTCACCCAATACTCTCCAATCCACTCAAATGTCCTTTCCCAAAAATACTCTACCATGATAAAGAGTTTTTAATCTAGCCAAAAATACACTAGTGTAGAGAGAATTTATGGGGATATTTCGGTATTATCCCCTCCAAATCCGGCCTAGTAAACGATCTATCGGGGAAATTTCAGGATATAAAATAATCCCCACTCATCCCCTTAAATACCTTAGAAGTAAACAAGGCCTTAGTGTATTTTTGACTATATTAAAAACTCTCCATCATGGCAGAGTATTTTTTGGAAAAATTATTTAAAGGGATTTGAGAGTATTAGACGAAAACTAAATCCCCGCATATCTACACGTCTTTTGGAGATAAAAATATCGAATAAGTAAACAAGGCCTAAGTATTCTTTGAACAAACATTTTTTTTGAACAAATAAACAAGGCCTAAACAAGGCCTAAGTAAGTAGTAGTATGCTCCCACGTTTGAGAACTTGTCAAAAATCGTACTACTATATTTCTAGGGAGGAGCTAGGTATCAGGCGCCTAATATTTAACTAAGTCTCAGTCGTTTTCGCTGCGCTCATCATGGGTAGCCGCTGCAGCGTCTATCAGGTTCTCTTCTTCCTCCTCGGTCTTACGTGTGTCTCCTTCTCTTTGCTTTTTTTTGTTCATTTCTGTATTATGTGACAACGCTTCGGCTATTTCGGGATACACGGTCACACACAGTTTGTACACTGATATTACGGTCTCACGGGCAAAAGTTACTTCGCATAATAAATTATATGAATAAAATTAGCTAAATTATATGAATAAAATTAGCTAAATTATATGAATAATTTTTTTATAAAATATCTCTCTAACCCATATTAGTTGACGCAACTTGTCTAGATACGCATGGATCTAGATTAGATATAGATGAATCTATACAAACTTGAGTCAACTAATATGGATCAGAGGGAGTATAATTTTTTTATAATGTTGAAACACTTTCATGTTAAAAAAAGAAAAGAAAAAACATTGCATCTCTAGGAGAAAAAGGAAAAATGAGGAGGCTCGGTTATAGTCTCAATATAAAAAAATGGAAATGTCTTGCTATAGTCTCAAACATAAAATACGTGTATCTCCTTTTTGTTTTTCTTAAATTTCAAATTTTCTTGCTCGGTTAAAATAAACTTGGAAATGTCTTTAGCGAGTCTTAATTTGCAGTTGAAAATGCTTCAAGACTCATAATAAAGGGTTTTGCTAGAATCAAGCGCCTTAGATGAGATCTGGACACTCCTCACAATAAAATTACAAAATGGCCTTAGGACGTGGCTCAGCTGCAATCAAGTTGTAACTGGGTTCAGTGGGAAGGCTGAGTTACAGTCAAAGTTGTAACTAGCTTCGAAGGAAAGGCTCAGTTACAACCAAGTTGCAACTGGCTTTGGAGGGAAGACTCAGTTATAATCAACTTGCAATTGTGTCCTTGAGGAGGCTCACAACTTGCCCGGCTTTCCCCTGACGTGTTCTTATCTTCCGGATCAACACGCGGAAAACACAACTTGCTCCAAACGAGGAGCACTAATGCTTTCCAACTTGGCACGCCCGAGGTGAAGGCTACAGCAGATGCCACATTGCAACCAAGTTGCAACTGGGTTCGAAGGGAAGGCTCAGTTACAATCAAGTTACAACCGGATGCAGAGGAGGCTCAGTTGCAATCAAGTTGCAACTGGCTTCGGAGGAAAGACTCAGTTGCAGTCAAGTTGCAACTAACTTCGAAGGGAAGGCTCGGTTATAATTAAGTTGCAATTGTGTCCTTAAGGAGGATCGCAACTTGCTTGGCTTCCCCCTGGCATGTTCTTATCTTCCAGATCAATAGACGGAGAACACAACTTGCTCCATAACGAGAGGCACTAATGCTTTTCGACTTGGCATGGCTGAGGTGAAGACTACAGAAGATGATCAGTTGCAACCAAGTTGCAAACTTGTCTTAGGAGGGGAAGGCTTAGTTACAGTCAAGTTGCAACTAATTGTAGAGAATGCTCGGTTGCAATCAAGTTGTAACTGGATTCGGAGGGAAGGCTCAGTTACAATAAAGTTGCAACTGTCTTCGGAGGGAAGGCTCAGTTGCAACTGGCTTTGGAGAAAAGGCTCAGTTGCGGTCAAGTTGCAACTAGCTTCGGAGGGGAAGGCTCGGTTACAATCAAGTTGCAACTGGCTTCGGAGGGAAGGATCAATTGCAATCACGTTGCAACTGGCTTCAGAGGGAATGCTCAGTTGCGGTCAAGTTGTAACTGGCTTCGGAGGGAAGACTCAGTTGCGGTTAAGTTGCAACTGGCTTTGGAGGGAAGACTCAGTTACAGTCAAGTTGCAACTAGCTTCGGAGGGAAGGCTCGGTTACAATCAAGTTGCAACTGGCTTCGGAGGGAAGGATCAATTGCAATCAAGTTGCAACTGGCTTCAGAGGGAATGCTCAGTTGCGGTCAAGTTGCAACTGGCTTCGGAGGGAAGACTCAGTTACAGTCAAGTTGCAACTAGCTTCGGAGGGAAGGCTCGGTTACAATCAAGTTGCAATTGTGTTCTTGAGGAGGCTCACAACTTGCTCGGCTTCCCTCTGCGTGTTCTTATCTTTCGGATCAACACACGCATAACACATCTTGTTTTAAACGAGGGACACTAATGCTTTCTGACATGGCACGGCCAAGGTGAAGGCTACAAAAGATGCCCAGTTGCAAACAAGTTGCAAACCGGTCTCCGGAGAGGAAGACCCAGGCAACTGGGTTTGGAGGGAAGGCTCTGTTAAAATCAAGTTATAACTGGCTTTGGAGGGAATGCTTAGTTGCAATCAAGTTATAATTAGGTCCCTGAGAAGGCTCATAACTTGCTCGGTTTCTCCCTGGCGCGTTTTTATCTTCCGGATCAACACACGGAGAACACAACTTGCTATAAACGAGGAGCACTCCTCTCCCCATGTTTGAACACGGGGGGAAAGGAAAATATTACAGTATCAATTCCACTGACGCAAGAAAGGATCGGAGACAGGTGCCTCTGTTGGAACGCGATCGATCGACCTCAGCGCGATCGCAGCTGCACGAGTAGTAGAGTACAGGAGCGACCGACCGAGTCCATTTAATGGTCTGGCTTCTACGTGAAGGCAGCGACTCCACGCTCTTCCAGGCAGAGCACAGAGCAGAGACCAACCAAGCCCAAGGCATGCAGCAGGGGTACGGGACAAGAAAACAATTCATCCCGTTCAGCTCTCCGAGGTAGCAGCAGTGCAGAAAAGCCGAGCGCACCGCGTGACCTCGCCGGGCGAATCCGAGGCGTGACCGCATGCATCATCCTCATCCTCATCCTCATCCCCTCCCCACTTGTGAGTTTTCTTCTGCTCCAGTTATCACCGGTGCTAATAATCGTCATCGTGTTCGTCTCCTCAACCCGTTCTTTTTGAGTGTCTCGTACGGATGTGTTCTGTTCTCCATACCAGTAGTACTGGCGGTGGAGCTATCACAGCAAGATCGAATCGGCCGATCGGCTTCGGCAGGTTTGGTTATGTAGAAAAAGGACGACCAAGTTGCGGTGCTCCTGGTTCGGACTCGCGAGACAAGAGTTGACATGCTGCGTGTTGCTACTTGACTTGGCACATCGCCATGACGTGTCCGGTCGTCTAGGTTTGGGGCAGATGTGGGAGCAAGCACATGGCACGGGAGTGTCGAGAAGGGACCAACCCAACGAGTGTGTTTGTGTCCTCCGCTTGTCCCTCCCTCGGGCCTGGCCAAGGTTCGGGCCGAACGTGCAGCGCGGGACGTCGCCTATACATCCCGACCGGAAACGAACTCTTGTTCTCCGAATTTCGAAACATACTCCGTATGTAATTCCATTTATTTTAATAAAAGTTCATATTTTGCCTACTTTTAGGTATCTTTATGTTGTTGTTGATGATTATAATAGATCCAGAATTTCGCAAAATAAAGTCTTGTCCCAAATAGTTTAGTTTGTTCGCTATTTACTACATCGTTCCAATTTATAAGACGTTTTAGTAGGCTAAATTACATGGCATTTTAGTAGGCTATTTGAAACAGAGGAAGTGTATCATTTCACAAAAGTTACACATCATCTTATAAAAAATCATACACTGTTCACATTAAGCTTCATCTGCCGAGCATCATTGTCATCTTTGCATGAAGAACTTCTACTGTATCATCAAACTTAACCCGCGGTTCAGCATATCTAAGTTTCGTATATACTAGAACTTAGATGAAATTTGGGTCTTGGATGAGTTGCAAATGCAACAACCATCAACATGCATAGATGAAACAGACGACGGACCCTGGACCGTCCCCTCTCTTGCGCGAACAGAGCGGAGGCGATTTTCTGAACCTCACCAGCCAATCCACCGTGTACCCCGGTGAGGCCTGGTTTCCTCGTCCTTCGGCGGCCGCTCCGGCGGCGGGAGGGCGGGGGAACCTTGTCTCCCGGGCTGTATATATGGTAGGGTTTGTTAGGTCCCCAGCTGGCAGCGTCGTGGAGGCTGCGTGGAGGTGGAGGCACCACCGGAGTGGTTTTTGCCGTTGACCTGTGTTCCCTATCACGGCGATGCTTCTCGGAGCGTTGGCGTGGCGAGGTCGACTTCCCTGAGCTCGTGGATCTCCGGATCTTGCGAGTTCGTCAAGCTCCAACCAGATCTGTGTGGGTGGCGGATCTGGACCCTGAAGATGGCGTGGAAGACGAAGATGCGAAGACTTGCGGCGGAGCTGGAGGTCCTGGGTGTCAACTCTTCGGAGTTGGTTCGTCGGCGACTTCTCGACTGCCATGGAGCTGGCTCCGGTATCCAAGGTTTGCGGAGCAGAGGCAGCGGCGCGCCACCGACGCATCTAGCTCTCTAGCGAGGTCGGGATCTAGGTGGAGAAGAAGAAGGGCCTTTGTGTTATTTTTCTTTTCTGGTGGATCTCTCTGTAAGAGCAAGTCCGGTTTAATATATAAGTCTTTCACTCGCAAAAAAAAACATGCATAGATGTTGGTGTACTTGGTGTGTGGTCTAGATTTTATTTTCATTTAGACATGGGTTCTAATTATACTTTTCCTTGTTCTTAGAATTGTGTGGTTTTTCCTTTTTTTTTTGGCTTTTCTTGTTTTTCTGCTGGTCTTCAACCATCACTAGTATATAACGCCTTATCAGACACAAGTTGTAACCCACGCCAGGAACAAACATTGTTATGTCGCCGTAATCCAACAATGTTGAAAGTACAAGTATAGCGATTAGAGGAAGGATGAATAAGAGCTAACCGATTTTTCCTTTTTAAAATTAGCCTTGAAACGAAGGTAAATACACTAGATATGCGACTAAGTAAATTATCCTACATGATAAGCAAGCAAGGTAAACAACAATACAAGAGTAAATGGTAGAAATAAGGGTTTTTATCATTTCTGTCACTATGACCAACCCAAAACTCAGTTTTGCCATTTGACCGATCGAAACTCCAATTTTACCACTACTCCGTTACAATACTCCTCAGTTTTGCCATTCCGTCATCTTTCTATCTTAATCTGTAATCATTTTTGCCATTATATTACCATGACTTGCCACATCGACAATAAACATCCGCGCGATCATCCCAGTAGCACCACTTTACCGTTTGAAATATATTAGCATTGCTAGTCTGTGTGGAGCAGCCTAGCAGTACACCAAATCCATCTCGACTGTACGTAGATGCATGACAGGCTAGTTGAGAGCGCGTAGTCATGATGTATACCCGATTACCCCGTTAGTGTTCGATAAGGAGCAACAGATGACAAACATCCTGATACGGTCCACGTGATCCTCCATGAGCCGTAGTTTTCCAAGATCATCGGCGACCTTGTGCCAAACGTTTTAAGACGAGGGCAGAGGCCATGCTTGGTACTCGGTCAAACAAGTCCTAGGCGCTTCTCGTTCTACCGCCGATTGAACTTATTAGTCTTACTGTATGGCGGGGACGGAACCGCAAATACTATAATGACGTTTGATGCGGATACGTCAAGATCACACTTCATAGAACATGTAAAATTTTAGAATGGGTAAAACCATCATAAGTTTTACTAAATGGGAAAATATAAGTAATTTCTACTATGTAGGATAAATATTGTTAGAAGCATATACATGTTAGAAATGAAATTAACTCTAAATAAAAAGGGGTGAAAAAACTAAAATGGCAAAACTGATTACAGATTAAGATAGAAAGATGACGGAATGGCAAAACTGAGGAGTGTTGTAACGGAGTAGTGGTAAAATTGGAGTTTTGATCGGTCAAATGGCAAAACTGAGTTTTGGGTTAGTCATAGTGGCAGAAATGATAAAAACCCTAGAAATAACTGTAATGGAAAAACGAAGATGTATTCCCGAAGTTTCTTGCTTATTAAGGGAAATACATATTCATTGGAGAGGTGTGGTGCCACACAAACCCACTAATGCCACAAAGGCTCACCTTATTCCTCGGTGTGTGCACCACAAAGGCAAGCATCCGATCCACTAAACGGTGGCCTTGTTGACAACAATCAAAACCTTTACAAACTTGTCGGGTACTCTTCACAATTTAATTGGAGTCTCCCAACATGACCTAAAGCTTCACAACAACAAGAGCAATCTTTGGGGGTGACCTCTTCTGTCTAAGGTTTCAAGAATCCAAAAGTAAAAAGTTTCTCAAAGGAAAATGGGGGAAAATTAAATCTCTTTGATGAAAATGTAGATCTAAGTCTTCTCACTTGATTCACATAAGGGCATCAAGTTCTAGTGACTAGAGAGAGAACTAATAAGATTGAGCTCATTAAAAAAGGAGGAGGAAGAGTCAAAGTCGCAACCATTTCTTAGGGAAGAAGGATATTTTTTTATTAGTACCCTCGAAAACTAGCCGTTTTTAGTGTCACTAATCCCTAGAGTCTTAGGCACAATATAGCGCCACAATATAATCTGCCAAAGGTACAAACTTGGGCGCCAGCCTTGCTCCTCGCCGCAAAAGCACTAAATGCCGGACAAAAAAAATTGGCTGACCCTTTTGCGATGAGTCGCTCCAAAGATCCTAAGGGCATTTTCACCGGGCCAACCCAACGAAACTGTTCGTGCGGACGTTCGGGGCGTGTGCGGCGCCCAGCGGGCTGACCCATCGCGTGAAACGCGTCTGGATCGATCCATCCATTCATATAATTTGGAGTTCGGTTGCGTCGGCCCGCACAGCGCTAACAGCGCGGGTGTCCTCCCAATAATTTGCCCGGGCCCTCTCGACAGTGGAACAATAGACGCTCTGCTCTCCAAACCCTCGTGCACTCCATATCCCTCGGTCTTGAGCAGGCATAGTCTTTGTCGTCGCCACCGCTCGCTGCCACCGACGCCCCCGCGATATCGAGCGCCACCGTGATGACCCACAAGTATAGAGGGTGTATAGTATTTTCTATAAATAGGAGTGTCGATCCCAACGAGGATCAGAAGGTGCTGAACAATGGTATGGAGCAGTAAATCCCTGTGAATACTTAGCAAACGAATTTTTAGTGGTTTTCTGACAAGGCAACAAAACAAAGAGCAAGTAACAGAAGTAACGAACAAACGGAGCAAGTGGCACAATCCTTTCTTAGCAAAGGACAAGCCGGTGGAAATACTTATAAGGACCAAACATTCTCGAGGACACATGGGAATTCTGTCAAGTGCTTTCGCTTCAAATAGCCGAGTACTCTTCTTTGGTATTTGTAAGTGTTGTGTGGGTGAACTGTGCTAACATACTGCTCTTCCTAGGACTAATACATGCTTGTGATTAAACCCCCTGCAAACATCTGTAACTACAGGAAAGTAATTAAGATATAAATCTAACCACGACCTTAAACTCTGAGATCCTACACTCCCTTGTGCAAAGGTGTCCTAACGGGGGTTCAGGTTTCTGTCACTCCGGCGACCCCACGATTAGTAGCCAAATACACAATGCATTCCCATGGGCCCATAAATGGTGAAGTGTCATGTAGTCGACGTTCACATGACACCACTAGAAGAATAGCACCACAACTTAAATACTAAACCATTGAATAATAACTCATCACAGATTCACTACTAACAACATGACTTCTCCCATGTCCTCAAGAACTAAACGAACTACTCACAAGACATCTTATGGATCAAGATCAAAGATGATATGATAATCGATAACAATCTGAACATAAACAATAATCCAATGGTTCCACTCGCAAGCATCAACTACAATAGTAATCAACACCGGGAAGATTTCTCCTAATGAACTAAAGCAATACCCAACACAATTGTTACAGCAAGACGGAGTGGTGATGATGGTGTTGGTGGAGATGATGGTGTGGATGATGATGATGATGATGACGATCCCGATGAAGCCTAGCTTAATGATGGTGTTGATGGCGATGATCTTCCCTCTCCGGGAAGGAATTCCCCCGGCAGAAATCTATCTGCCGGAGAGATCTTTCTCTCTCGGTGTTTTCCACCCCCCCAGAGGCGGTGGAAATCTATCGGTGGTTGCCCCCTTTGGATTAGGTTTCCGTAGGGAAGATATAGGCGAAGAGGCGGAGTCGGAGGCCGGGCAGGTGGGCCACACCTGCCCTAGGCGCGGGGTCAGGTGGGCCCGTGCCTAGGGGTCTGTGGGCCCTCTGAGGCCCATCTCCGTCCGTCCTTCTGGATTCCTTCGTCTTATGGTTTTTTTCTGATCTTCGCAAAATTGCACCGAAACGCCTTCTTTTCCATCAGAATCCATACTCCGGCTGTCCATCCTCCAAGAATCATCCAGCATGCATAAACAGATGAAAAGCCATAAGTAATACCTCATAATAAGACAAATATCAATGAATAGAGGTAAATTATGATATAAAATGGTGATGCAAATTGGGCGTATCAACTCCCCCAAGCTAAGACTTCGCTTGTCCCCAAGCGAATACTGAGCTCAGTAAACATGTCCACAAGTTTATGGAGTGAAGTGTCGATAAAAGAATACGCACAAGAAGCACCACACTTACCATTGCATAACTCATAGAAGAAAGCAACTCACCATTATATAACTTAGCTTGCAACCAAGTACAGCAGTCACAATAGAGATGCATAAAGATAAATCATAATTGGAATTGGCAAAATTGTTCTTGGTCAGAGATCACCTAGCAAACAGTTTCACAAAAGCTTTTTGTAGAAGTTTCAAAACAGGAACACTCTTTGCTCAAAAAGGTTTTTCACAAGTGAAGGCTTTCAAAGTAATACTCAATAGATAAGAGTTTTGTGCAAACAAGGAAGATAAAGAACATGATTGAATAAATCACCATATGAATGCTTGAAACACAACAACTCAAAAGCTTGCTGGAGATAGAGAGGAAGTAGGTTTACTGACTCAACTGGTAACTAGGAGAAAGGTCCCTTCTTAGAGGGTAGTAGGGATTATAAGTCATAAAGAGCTTCCAAAAGATTATGGTACTTACTAGCTTTGAGCCCTCATTTCCCCTATCATAAGCATGTTGAGATGATTAAGGTTAAAGTGAACAAAGATGGAGTATATGCTTGACGAAATATAAGTTGGCAATCTCATGTCCCTTGAATATGAGGGCCACTCCTCATGCATACTCAACTTTAGGTCTAGGTAAGTTCTTGTCATTGTAAGTATTTGCATATCATTGAGAACCGCCAACGGGATACCCCTTGCACATGGTACAGGAGCTTTTCCATAACCAAAATGACAAGGCAAGCAGACAATGAGCATCTCAGCAATCTTTTTATTTACCATGTGTATAGCTTTTTATTGACGATGCTTTGATACGCTGGAAACGTATCTATAATTTTTTATGCTCGATGCTTGTTTTGTATCTACTTTGCTTTACTTGTCCACACTTTGAGGTGCTTTTTACATGTTTTCTGGTACTAACCTATTAACAAGTTGCAACAGTGCCAGATGCCTGTTTTTTGTTGTTTTTGGTTTCAGAAAAGTTAGTAAAGAAATATTCTCGGAATTGGACGGGACAAAGGACAAAGTCAATTACTTTCCGTAGGGAACAAGAAGTCCAAAGGAGAGCCGGAGGGGCCAGCCAGGGGGGCCAGACCCACCCCAGGCGCTGGAGGCAGGTGGGTCCGCGCCTGGCTAGGGTTTGGTGGCCCTGGCCGCCTCCCGGTCTCGCCCCTTTACCTATAAGAAGCCCCCGATGCAGAAACCCTAAGTACCCGATCAGAAATCCACCAAACCATCTGTAGCCACCGCCACGATCGTGAAGGGTTTCGCGGCATAGTAAATCAAAATTTTCTATAGATGCGAACAGAGGGAAGCCAAGATCTAATCTAGGAGATGCAAACAACGAGAGAGATTGGATTAGATCTTCATACCCTTGAAGATTCGCACAGCGGAACGTTCGTCGGAACGTGGGTGATGTAGTCGTACTCGCTTCTCCTCCTCGCGATCCGATCCGATCTAGCACAACAAGTGGCGATGCCTCCGTGAGATGCACACGTGCGGCACCTCGACGTCTCCTCCTTCCTTGGTCCAGCAAGTATGGGGGAGAGATGGGTTGGATCTACAACACGACAGCGCGGTGCAATTGGTGGAGAGTTTCTGCAGCAGGGCTTCGCCTACACGCAGTCGGGAGGGAGAGAGAGAGAGAGGAGGGTAGAAGGGCGACTAGGCTTGAGGGGAAGGTGTGGAGGGGGTGGTGCGCCCCCAGCCCTCTTTATATAGAGGGGTGGGGCGGCAACCCTAGCCCCTCCCCCAAGCCAAAACCGGCGGCCAAGGAGGAGGAGTGGGGGGCAAGGAACCCCCCCCCCCCTTCTAGAAGGTCCAATTAGGGTTTATCCCTTCTTGGCCGGCTGGGCCCTATGGGGCCTTGCGCCCCTGGCCCAATGCGGCCAGGGCACTCCCTCATAGGCTCATGCCCCCTCCCGGAAGGTGGGGCCACGTTGGTCCCCTTCCGGAAGGTTCTAGAAGCTTCCGGTACAATACCGATTAACCCGGAACAATTCCGAACTCCAAAAACTGCACTGCCTTATATGAATCTTATTCTCCGGACCATTCCGGAACCTCTCGTGATGTCCCGGATCCCATCCGAGACTCCGAACAAAAACTCATAAACCAATTATCCAATCTATCCTAGCGTCGAGACACGTTAAGTGTGTGACCCTTCGGGTTCGAGAATATGCGGACATGATCTTCTATCAATAATCAACAGCGGGGTCTGGAAACCCATATTGACTCCCATACATTCATCGATGATCATATCGGATGAACCACGATGCCAGGATTCAATCAATCCCATATGTATATTCCCTTCGTCTTCGATATTTTACTTGCCCGAGATTCGATCGTCGGTACCGTCATACCTAGTTCAATCTCGTTCACAGCAAGTACTTTACTTGTTCCGTAATCCGATATCACTTTGTGATTAACTCCTTAACCACATGCTTGCAAGCGGTGTTGATATCGATTACCGAGTGGGCCTGAAGTATATCTCTCCGACTTGGGAGGGACAAATCCCATCTCGATACATACAACCCAACAGGTACTTTCCGATCACCTGAGAGACACCTTTATGATCACCCTCTCATAGGATGACGTTTGATGACCTCAAAGCTTTCTTCCGATACCAGGGAGTTGTATTATCTCATGGTCTAAGGAATACAATATTTGACATAAGAAAAGCTTCGCAAAGATGAACACGATGACACGATCTAATTGCTTCGCTTAGTTTGGGTCTGTCCATCATATCATTCTCCCAATGATATGATCTCATTATTAATCGACAACTCATGTCTATGGTTAGGAAACCTTAACCATAATTAATCAATGAGATAGTCCATAGAGGCGTACTAGGGACACGGTGTTGTTCACAAACCACACAAGTATTAAAGTTTCCACTTAATACAATTCTAGCATGGAATATAAACATTATCATGAACAAGAATTATAATAATAGCATCTTTTTTATTGCCTCTAGGGCATAATTCCAATAGTCTCCCACTTCACTAGAGTCAATAATCTAGTTTACAATTGGCAACAATCTCACGCCCATGGCACTGAGGTGCTGATCATGTTTTACACGTGGAAGAGGTTTAGTCAATGGATCTGCGACATTCAGATCTGTATGTACTTTGCTAATCTTCAGATCTCCATCTGCTATATAATCTCGGATTATATGAAACTTGCGGTTGATATGCTTGGTCTTTGGATGAAATCTTGGTTCCTTAGCAAGTGCTATGGCGCCAGTGTTGTCTCACAATATCTCCAGTGGGTCCAATGTACTTGGAACCACACCAAGCTCAGTGATGAAGTTTCTGATCCAAACTCCTTCACTTGACGCTTCTGCAGCAGCCATGTATTCCGCTTCTACTGTAGATCCCGCGATCACGCTTTGCTTGCAGCTTCTCCAGCTCACAGCTCCTCCGTTCAAAATATACATGTATCCTGTCTGAGATTTAGAATCATCCTTGTCGGTGTCGAAACTAGCGTCGACGTAACCTTTTACGACAAGCTGTTCAACACCTCCATAGACTAAGAACATTTCTTTAGTCCTATTTAGGTACTTTAGGATGTTCTTCACGGCTGTCCAGTGTTCCACTCCTGGATCACTTTGGTATCTGCTCGTCAAACTAAGAGCATTGGACACATCCGGTCTAGTACACAGCATGGCATACATGATAGAACCTATGGCCGAGGCATAAGGCACTATACTCATAGCTTCCCTATCATTTACCGTAGCTGGACACTGAGCCTTGCTCAATATCTTACCTGACAACATAGGCACTGAACCTTTGTTTGCCTTATCCATTCTGAACCTTTTCAGAACTTTGTCTAGGTATGTACTCTGGCTTAAAGCTATCAGGCGTCTTTGTCTATCTCTATAGATTTTGATGCCCAATATATAAGCAGATTCACCCAGGTCTTTCATTGAAAAACACTTGTTCAAATAACTCTTCACATCGTTAAGCATGTTAATGTCATTTCCAATAATCAATATGTCATCCACATATAGTACCAGAAATGTCACCGAGCTCCCACTCACTTTCTTGTAGATACAAGCTTCGTAGCTATTTGGAACAAATCCAAAGCTCTTGATCACTTGATCAAAACGAAGGTTCCAACTCCGAGATGCTTGCTTCGGTCCATAAATGGAACGCTGAAGTTTGCATACTTTATCAGCATCCTTAGGATCCACAAAACCTTCGGGTTGCATCATATAAAACTCTTCATCAATGTTGCCATTGAGGAATGCAGTCTTGACATCCATCTGCCAAATTTCATAATCATGAAATGCAGCAATTGCTAATAAAATCCGAATGGACTTAAACATCGCTACGGGAGAGAAAGTCTCATCGTAGTCAACACCTTGAACTTGTCGAAAACCTTTCACGACAAGTCGTGCTTTATAGACGATAACATTACGTTTTCTTCTTGAAAATCCATTTGTACTCAACGGCCTTTCGGTCGCTAGGAGGGTCCACCAAAGTCCATACTTGGTTTTCGCTCATGGATCCCAATTCGGATTTCATGGCCTCCAGCCATTTCTCAGAGTCTGGGCTCATCATCGCTTCCTCATAGTTTGCAGGCTCACTGTCATCTACTAACAAGACAGTTAAGACAGGGTTGCCGTACCACTCAGGAGGGGCACGCGACCTTGTCGACCTGCAACGTTCAGTAGCAGCATCGTCCTAAGCTTCATGATCCTTAACATTAGCTTCCTCTATTATTGGTGCAGGCAGCACTGGAACAATTTCAGGTGTTGCGCTACTCTCAAATTCAAGAGAAGGTTCAACAACCTCGTCTAGCTCTACTTTCCTCCCACTCACTTCTTTCGAGAGAAACTCCTTCTCAAGAAAGGAACCGTTCTTTGCGACAAACACTTTTCCTTCGGTTCTGTGATAGAAGGTACACCCAATAGTTTCCTTAGGGTATCCTATGAAGACGCATTTCTCCGCTTTGGGTTCGAGCTTGTCCGGCATCAACTTCTTGACGTAAGCTTCGCAACCCCAAACTTTAAGAAACGACAACTTAGGTTTAGCACCAAACCATAGTTCATACGGTGTCGTCTCAACGGATTTAGATGGTGCCCTATTTAAAGTGAATGCAGCGGTTTCTAATGCATAACCCCAAAATGATAACGGCAAATCCGTAAGAGACATCATTGATCGGACCATATCTAATAGAGTTCGATTCCGGCGTTCAGACACACCATTGCGCCATGGTGTTCCGGGTGGCGTGAGTTGCGAAACGATTCCGCTTGCTTTAAGATGCGTGAAAAAATCATAACTCAAATACTCGCCCCCACGATCGGATCGTAGAAACTTGATCTTTCTGTTACGATGGTTCTCCACTTCATTCTGAAATTCCTTGAACTTTTCAAATGTTTCAGATTTATGTTTCATTAAATAGATATACCCATATCTACTTAAGTCATCGGTAAAAGTGAGAAAATAGCGATATCCACCGTGTGTTGAAACACTCATCGGTCCGCATACATCGGTATGTATGATTTCCAACAAGTCCGTTGCTCGCTCCATCATACCGGAGAACGGGGTTTTGATCATCTTGCCCATGAGGCATGGTTCGCATGTGTCAAATGATTCAAAATCAAGAGACTCCAAAAGTCCATCAGAATGGAGTTTCTTCATGCGCTTTACACCAATATGACCTAGACGACAGTGCCACAAATAAGTAGTATTATCACTATCTACTTTGCATCTCTTAGCCTCAATGTTATGGATGTGTGTTTCATCCCTTTCGAGATTTAGAAGAAATAAACCATTCACAATTGGTGCATGACCATAAAAGATGTTACTCATATAAATAGAACAACCATTATTCTCCGATTTAAATGAATAACCGTCTTGCAATAAACACGATCCAAACATAATGTTCATGCTCAACGCAGGCACATAATAACATTTATTAAGGTTTAAAACTAATCCCGAAGGTAAAACTAAGGAGAGTGTGCCGATGGCCATCACATCAACTCTTGATCCGTTGCCAACGCGCATCGTCACCTCATCCCTTGCAAGCCGCCGTCTATTCCGTAGCTCCTGTTTCGAGTTACAAATATTAGCAACTAAACCAGTATCAAATACCCAGGCACTACAACGAGGGCTAGTAAGGAAAACATCAATAACATGTATATCAAATATACCTTTGATGGTGCCAGACTTCTTGTCCGCTAAGTACTTCAGACAGTTGCGCTTCCAGTGACCCTTGTCCTTGCAATAGAAGCACTCAGTGTCCGGCTTAGGACCAGACTTGAGCTTCTTCTCAGCAGGGGCAACGCGCTTGCCGCCGCCTTTTTTGAAGGGCTTCTTTGCACCTTTACCTTTCTTAAAGGAGGGCTTGTTGACCATCAACACATGATTATCCTTTTTGATGTCCACCTCCGCAGCCTTCAGCTTTGCAAAGAGCTCGGTGATCGTATCAGTGGAACCAATTTGATTATGAGTCACTACAAAACTTTTGTAGCTGGGAGGGAGTGATTGCAGAACTCTGTCAATATTGAGCTCCTCTAGAATCTTGCAGTCCAGTTGCTCAAGGCGTTGAGTGTAGCCCGACATCTTTATGGCGTGCTCACTAACGGAACTCCCTTCCTCCATCTTGCAGTTAAAGAATCTCTCAGAGTTCTCATATCTCTCAGAACGGGCCTGAGTCTGAAACATGGTTTTCAGTTCCTCAAGAATCTCAAAGGGCCCGGGATAGCCTTCAAAACGATTTTGAAGGTCCGATTCCATAGCAAACAACACGGTGCTCTTAATCACACCATAATCATCTTTGCGCGACTGATAGACAGCTTTCTCATCAGCCGACGCAGTTGCAGCAGGGGGGTTACCTAACGCTTTCTCAAGGACATAGTCCTTTTGACCGCCAGAGAGAATGATTCTCAGATTGCGGAACCAGTTGGTGAAGTTAGACCCATTGTTCTTAAGCTTTTCTTTCTCAGCAAAAACGTTGAAGTTGAAGTTGGACTTAGCCATGTGATCTACAGTATTTGCAAGTACAAATTAGACTATGTTCATGATAACTAGTTCAACTTTTAATCAAATTACTAGATGAACTCCCACTAAATTCAACATCCCTCAAGTTATTTAGTGAACATGATCCAAATTCACCACACCTAATCCGGTCTTCACGAGAAGAGATGTGGCTTCAATGGTGGACAACGAAGTGTCGATCATATCATTCATATGACTCATGATTAACCTTTCGGTTCATGTGTTCCGAGGCCATGTCTGTACATGCTAGGCTCGTCAAGTTAGACCCAAGTATTTCCGCGTGTGCAAAACTGGCTTGCACCCGTTGTATGTGAGCGTAGAGTCTATAGCACCCGATCATCACGTGATGCTTGGACACGACGAACTTTCGCAACGGTGCATACATGGGGAGAACACAGTTTTATCTTGATCTTTAAGTGAGGAATCATCTTATAATGCTACCGTCGCGATCTAAGCATAATAAGATACATAAAAGGATAAACATCACATGCATATAACTTTACGTGACATGGTATAGCCAATCTTCGCGCAATGATCTCCATCTTGTGCGTGCCGGCATGATCTCCATCACTCCACCATGATTGCCTCCACCATGAATAGCAACTACAACTATTGCTAACTACTTAGCGATAAAGTAAAGCTATTACATGGCGTATAAGAAGTTGACTCGCCAGGTCATACGCAATTATAAAGACAACCATATGGCTCCTTCCGGTTGTGTACTCATCGACATGCAAGTCGTGAAATATTACAAAACATGATCATCGCATACATTATACACATCACATCTTGGGCCATACCATATCACAGAAAACACTCCCTACAAAAACAAGTTAGACGCATCTACTTTGTTGTTGCATGTTTTACGTGGCTTATGGGAGTAGCAAGCTAAGAACGATTCTTACCTACGGAAAGCCACAACGGTGATATTATGGTTGCCAAACTCCGGTGTTAAACCCATGACAACTATAGTGAGAGAAACAGGCATCCACCAGTCGCATGTGTGGAACAAGCCACACGTTGCGGAGTCGGTCTCGCGAACAACGTCGCGTAAGGTTGGCCTGGACCGCTTCAATCTCATTATCCCACGTCATAAGAAGAACACAAACAAGAGGCTTGCAACAGAAAACACCAATGCCCGCAACAACCATGTTGCATTCTACTCGTGAATCACATCTACGCATAGATCTAGCTCTGATACCACTTAAGGGTTTCGCGGCATAGTAAATCAAATTTTTTTACGGATGCGAACAAAGGGAAGCCAAGATCTAATATAGGAGATGCAAACAACGAGAGAGATTGGATTAGATCTTCATACCCTTGAAGATTCGCACAGCGGAACGTTCGTCGGAACGTGGGTGATGTAGTCGTACTCGCTTCTCCTCATCGCGATCCGATCCGATCTAGCACCACAAGTGGCGATGCCTCCATGAGATGCACACGTGCGGCACCTCGACGTCTCCTCCTTCCTTGGTCCAGCAAGTATGGTGGAGAGATGGGTTGGATCTACAACGCGACGGCGCGGTGCAATTGGTGGAGAGTTTCTGCAGCAGGGCTTCGCCTACACGCAGTCGGGAGGGAGAGAGAGAGGAGGGCAGCAGGGCGACTAGGCTTGAGGGGAAGGTGTGGAGGGGGGGGTGCGCCCCCAGCCCTCTTTATATAGAGGGGTGGGGCGGCAACCCTAGCCCCTCCCCCAAGCCAAAACCGGCGGCCAAGGAGGAGGAGTGGGGGGCAAGGAACCCCCCCCTTCTAGAAGGTCCAATTAGGGTTTATCCCTTCTTGGCCGGCTAGGCCCTATGGGGCCTTGTGCCCCTGGCCCAATGCGGCCAGGGAACTCCCTCATAGGCTCATGCCCCCTCCCGGAAGGTGGGGCCACGTTGGTCCCCTTCCGGAAGGTTCTAGAAGCTTCCGGTACAATACCGATTAACCCGGAACAATTCCGAACTCCAAAAACTGCACTGCCTTATATGAATCTTATTCTCCGGACCATTCCGGAACCTCTCGTGATGTCCCGGATCCCATCCGAGACTCCGAACAAAAACTCATAAACCAATTATCCAATCTATCCTAGCGTCGAGACACGTTAAGTGTGTGACCCTTCGGGTTCGAGAATATGCGGACATGATCTTCTATCAATAATCAACAGCGGGGTCTGGAAACCCATATTGACTCCCATACATTCATCGATGATCATATCGGATGAACCATGATGCCAGGATTCAATCAATCCCATATGTATATTTCCTTCGTCTCGCGATATTTTACTTGCCCGAGATTCGATCGTCGGTACCGTCATACCTAGTTCAATCTCGTTCACAGCAAGTACTTTACTTGTTCCGTAATCCGATATCACTTTGTGATTAACTCCTTAACCACATGCTTGCAAGCGGTGTTGATATCGATTACCGAGTGGGCCCGAAGTATATCTCTCCGACTTGGGAGGGACAAATCCCATCTCGATACATACAACCCAACAGGTACTTTCCGATCACCTGAGAGACACCTTTATGATCACCCTCTCATAGGATGACGTTTGATGACCTCAAAGCTTTCTTCCGATACCAGGGAGTTGTATTATCTCATGGTCTAAGGAATACAATATTTGACATAAGAAAAGCTTCGCAAAGATGAACACGATGACACGATCTAATTGCTTCGCTTAGTTTGGGTCTGTCCATCATATCATTCTCCCAATGATATGATCTCATTATTAATCGACAACTCATGTCTATGGTTAGGAAACCTTAACCATAATTAATCAATGAGATAGTCCATAGAGGCGTACTAGGGACACGGTGTTGTTCACAAACCACACAAATATTAAAGTTTCCGCTGAATACAATTCTAGCATGGAATATAAACATTATCATGAACAAGAATTATAATAATAACATCTTTATTATTGCCTCTAGGGCATAATTCCAATAGATCGTCCCTAGATCGGGGGGATCTCAAGTTCTTCCCGACACCCTGCCGGAGGGGAGATCATCCCGGAGGCCTTCTCTCCGGTATGATGCGTGAGTAGTTCCACCTTGGACTATGGGTCCATGTAGTAGCTAGATGGTTGTATCTCCTCCTTTGTGATTTCATATATAGATCTTGTGAGCTCTGTTAATGATCAAGATCTAATCTATTTGTAATCATGCATGTTGTGTTTGCGGGGATCCGATGGATATTGAGATTATTATGTTAGTTTGATTAATGGTTTTGTGTTTATGATTCTATCATGTCTGTGTTGTTCGTGATCTTGTATGATCTCCGTTGCTAGTGGTTATCTTGGCCAAGTAGTTGCTAGTGACTCCAAGAGGGGGTATTTATGCTCGATAGTGGGTTCATGCCTCTAGTTTCCAAGGGAAGTGAAAGAAATCTCTTCGGTTGTAGATGTGTTGTTGCTACTAGGGAGAAAACAACGGTCTCTTGTTCATGGAACATGTGGACTGTTTACCTTACACACTTTGCTTAAAGCAGTTGTTTGTTGCTTGCAACTTAATACTGTAGGGGGTTCGGATGATAACCTGAAGGTGGACTTCTCGTCATAGATGCAGCTGGATGGCGGTATATGTATATTGTTGTATTGCCCAATCAACCTCATAGGATCTTTCTGGCTAGTAATTGCATTGTTATGCTTTTCTCAGTTCCTATCAATTGCCCCGCTGTAATTTGTTTACCCTTCATGCCATGTTGTTTATCTAAGGAGAGCACCTCTAGTGAACTATGGACCCCGGTCCAATCTTTACCATTGATACATCTTCCACTGTTACTTGTTTACTTGCTGCAAACCATTACCTTCCACACCATATGTTTAATCCTTTGTTACAGCAAACCGGTGAGCTTGACAACCTCGCTGATTTGTTGGGGCAGAGTCTTGAGTTTGTGTTGTGCAGGTCTCTGCGTTGCTTGCAACACCTGTGTGACGTTTCCTTCCTTCTTCTGGTTCGATAACCTCGGTCTCAACTGAGGGAAGACTTGATGATGTGCTCTTCACACCTTGCTCTTGGGGTCCCCAACAAGACTCCACATCAAGCACCAAGTTTTCTGGTGCCATCAAGGAGTCATAAACAAGTTTTCTGGCGTCGTTGCCGGGGAGGATAAGGACGTCTTCACTAGGGGAGTCCTTCACTTTCTTTCTCTTTACTTTGTTTTTAGTTTGCTTGGTTTCTTTTGCTTGGTTTTGTTTGCCTCTTTTAAAAAAATAGTCTAGTTTGGTATGCTTGATTTATTCAAAAACACAAAAAAGTTAGTTCCCGCTCTAGCTCACCATGTTGCTCCCCCAGTTTTCCCTGAAAGATCTTGCAATAGGTAGTGGCTCCATAATTGGGAAATATAATATTGAAGAATTCTTTAATTATGTTAGCAAGCATGAGGATATTGAGGAAAATCAATAGCTTAACTTGCTCCTAAATATGAGATTACTGTACCTTCTTTAGTTCATATGTTGGAGGCTAGGTTTGTTAGCCTTAACCCCTTCATACAATTCTTGTTTTTAAAACTAAAAGAAGATAAGAATGTTGAAAAAAGGGAATTCATCCTTGAAACTTTATCAAAAGAATTCCATGATATTGCTAGGGAGTCCAAAAAGGTTTTTAAACGTTTCAATATGCTAGTTTCAAGTGTAGATGTTGTGGATATTTCTGATGAAACTAAGCCTAGAGAGAAATTCAATATACCCATACCCTTTAAGCTTGTCGGAATACATGAAGCCTTTGAAAAGAACTTTGATTGTATTGCCCCTGAAAATATTTTTGATGAAGGTAGTAGACCAAAGAGAGATGAGAAAAGATCCTCCAAAAACCATTTGGATGAGATACCTTTCATAGTTGAATATTTTGCAAGTATGAATGTTAATGCTTGAAAATACTTGATTCTTCTTGCTTCTTGTGCCTAACTTAAAGGCGTTAAAGAAAAGTACTTGTTGGGAGATAACCCAAAAGTTTTCTTGAGTCTTGGAAGTTATTACCTCTGTAATAACCTCTCCTTATCCTTTTTGTTTGCTTTTTGTGTCAAGAATAACCTCTAATAAGAGGGAAGTAAGATTTGGAGAGTTGGTGTCCCAAAACAGATTTCTATCCTCCACCAAACAAATTCGTGAGGAGGCTCTATAATTTTTATTGAGCTCAGAATTTACGAATAAATCCCCTAGTATATTAGCTAACTTTCGTTAGTTCAGTACTTTTTTATTTGAGCAACATAAGATGTTCGAAAAAATTCGTTCTACCTGCTGGTATGTTTTGATAGATTTCTGCCATTATTTGCATTTGCTTCTTATTGATTCCTTTTTGAGTTCTCTTCAGGTAAATTGAGATTTTTGAAGGAGTTACTACAGTAGCTTGTGTTTTTAGTGAAAATCCTTGTTGTTCCAAAGCTTTTCCAGAGGTCTAATATCTTTTGAATACGCTAATGTTGCTAATGAAGACTGTGTGAAGTTTTGTATGAAGGAAAAATTTCAGGTGTAAAGAGAGAATGATGTAATGAGATGAAGAATGGACAAAAGCTCAAGCTTGGGGATGCCACCATGGTGTCACCCCAAGAAATATCTAAGAGGTACAAGCGTCAAATCTTGGGGATGCCCAAGGCATCCCCTTCTTCGTCAATAAAAAGCTCAGGTCTGTCTAGACACTTCGTTTTTATTGTTTCATGCACAGATGTGTTGTTCTTGGAGCGTATTAGTTTTCGTTTGCTCTGCTTAATTTATTTAGTTTGCTTGAATAAAGTAGTTTGCACCCCCGTTCTCGCTGTGTTGTTTTGCAAATAAGTTTTCTTGGTGTTTGGAAAGGAGTAGTGAGTTCTTGCTTGAAGTGCAAAATGAGCTTGCATTGGCAGTGACTTAGACTTTAGAATGACATGCTAGGTGTTGTTTTATCATTATGCTTAGTGATTATTGCTGTAGCATGTCTTGTTCCAAACAATTGAGATTGCTTAGTATGCCTTGAAGAAATTATGCGTTGTTTTAGCATGCAAAAGCATAGTATTGTGGTATTCTCCTTTGATGTTTTGCTTGGGTTGACTTGGCACATGCTCACACCATGTTATGACTATGAAAAGTTACCATTAGCCTCTATGATCATTTAGTCCTTGACTTGTAGTACCACTCTTAGCTTTGATTAGTTTGCTTTGTTGCACTGCATGATTTTGGCCATTATTGCTCTCTTAGTTGGTTGCTCCCAGTATTTTGCTAGCCTCCAATTGTATGAGTAAGTTTTACTCATGCCTCCAACTTCCAAGAAACCAAGTTATTCCAAAGTGTCCACTGTAAACTCCTATGCATGGTGTGTTACACCATTCCAAGTATATTCTTGGTTTTATCTATCTTCCAATTAAAAACTATTTTGTTATGTGAAAACTTATTGATTAAAGCCCTCACGAACTTGATGGCACACTTTATTCTTTGCCCCTAATAAACTTGAACTATTGTGACAACTTTGTTGTATATGCTTGCACTTATAAGTTGGAATTAGTAGAACCATGCTGTCACAGGGAACGTTTTCAACATTACACTTGTACCTTGTTATACTCAGTTGATATCATGTTCTTTTGTCTATGGATGTCACCGGTGTAAAATAAAGAGGGAACTTGTAAGTCCATGGAGTTTGTATCCTATGTTAGAGAAATGTCTGGTCCGCTAGCCTAAGCCATGCCTAATCAGGGTGGAAACTTGCAGCATCACCATAGTGACATCTATGAATCATTCTTCTTATAAAAAAAGAGAGAGACATTGAGAAAAGAGGAAAGAGAGAAAAAACACCATATTCCCATGGTACATAAGAAGAATTGCTGAGATGCTCATTGTCTGCTTGCCTTGTCATTTTGGTTATGGGAAATCTCCTGTACCATGTGCAAGGGGTACCCCGTTGGCGGTTCTCAATGATATGCAAATACTTATAGTGACAAGAACTTACCTAGACCCAAAGTTGAGTATGCATGAGGTGTGACCCTCGTATTCAAGGGGAATGAGATTGCCAGCTTATACTTCGTCAAGCATATACTCCAGCTTTGCCGCCTTAACCTTAACCACTTCAAGATGCTTATGATAGGGGCAATGAGGGCTGAAAGCTAACAAGTACCATAATTTTGGGAAGCTCTTTTTGAAACTTCTAATCCCTGCTTCCTTTACAAAAAGGCTTTTCTTCCACCATTATTGAGTCTCCACCTTCTACCTTTAGGTACCATTAAGAGAGCATAGTTGTCATTCTGCGTGCAGTGTTCCAAAGCTTATTAATTGATGCATATTGTGTTATTACTTGCTCTTGTGCTACTTGTTGATAGTCACCCTTGTGAACTTTGAAGGTGTCCTATGCATTTATATTGCTACTCTATGAGGGACAAGCTGATTGCCACTATGCTATATTTTCCGCATGTGAAACACATAAACATTTTTCAATGCATGTTATTCATGATCTCTGTTTGTAGCTTGTCATGTTGCATGCATAGTTACTATGTCCTATTGTTAGAACTCCATCTTTCATCCACATGTTTAGGGTTCTTTGATCCCAGCTTTCAATGCTTGCAAATGGTTAGATCTTTATTGTGAGGGTGCATGTCACCTCAAAAATTATTCTTTTTATCACTTACCTACTCGAGGACGAGCAGGACTTAAGCTTGGGAATGATGATACGTTGGAAACATATCTATAATTTTTGATGCTCCATGCTTGTTTTGTATCTACTTTGCTTTACTTGTCCACACTTTGAGGTGCTTTTTACATGTTTTCTGGTACTAACCTATTAACAAGTTGCAATAGTGTTAGATGCCTGTTTTCAGCTGTTTTTAGTTTTAGAAAAGTTAGTAAAGAAATATTCTCGAAATTGGAGGGAACAAAGGACAAAGTCAATTACTTTCCGTGGGAAACGAGAAGTCTAGAGGAGAGCCGGAGGGGCCATCCAGGGGGGCCAGACCCACCCCAGGCGTGGGGGCAGGTGGGCCCGCGCCTGGCTAGGGATTGGTGGCCTGGTCACCTCCCGGTCTTGCCCCATCGCCTATAAGAAGCCCCCGATGCAGAAACCATGAGTACGTGATCAAAAACCCACGAAACCGTCTGTAGCCGCCGCCACCATCGTCCCTAGATCAGGGGGATCTGAAGTTCTTCCCGGCACCCTGCCAGAGGGGAGATCGTCCCAGAGGCCTTCTCTCCGGTATGATGCATGAGTAGTTCCACCTTGGACTATGGGTCCATGTAGTAGCTAGATGGTTGTATCTCCTCCTTTTGTGCTTTCATGTATAGATTTTGTGAGCTTTGTTCATGAACAAGATCTAATCTATTTGTAATCATGCATGTTGTGTTTGCGGGGATCCGATGGATATTGAGATTATTATGTTAGTTTGATTAATGGTTTTGTCTTTATGATTCTATCATGTCTGTGTTTTTTGTGATCTTGCATGCTCTCCTTTTCTAGTGGTTATCTTGGCCAAGTAGTTGCTAGTGACTCCAAGAGGGGGTATTTATGCTCGATAGTGGGTTCATGCCTCTAGTTTCCAAGGGAAGTGAAAGAAATCTCTTCGGTTGTAGATGTGATGTTGCTACTAGGGAGAAAACAACGGTCTCTTGTTCATGGAACATGTGGACTGTTTACCTTATACACTTTGCTTAAAGCAGTTGTTTGTTGCTTGCAACTTAATACTGGAGGGGGTTCGGATGATAACCTGAAGGTGGACTTCTAGTCATAGATGCAGTTGGATGGCGGTCTATGTATATTATTGTATTGCCCAAACAACCTCATAGGATCTTTCTGGCTAGTAATTGCATTGTTATGCCTTGCTCAGTTCCTGTCAATTGCCCCGCTGTAATTTGTTTACCCTTCATGCCATGTTGTTTATCTAAGGAGAGCACCTCTAGTGAACTATGGACCCCGGTCTAATCTTTACCATTGATACATCTTCCATTGTTACTTTTTTACTTGCTGCAAACCATTAGCTTCCACACCATACGTTTAATCCTTTGTTACAGAAAACCGGTGAGCTTGAAAACCTCACTGATTCGTTGTGGCGAAGTCTTGAGTTTTTGTTGTGTAGGTCTCCGTTTTTCTTGCAACGCCCGTGTGACGTTTCCTTCCTCCTTCTGATTCGATAACCTCGGTCTCAACTGAGGGAAGACTTGCTGTTGTGCTCTTCACACCTTGCTCTTGGGGTTCCCAATAAGACTCCACATCAAGAATCCAAGTTTTCTGGCGCCATCAAGGAGTCATCAACATGCTTCATAGATAACTCACTATGGTGATGCTGCAAGTTTCCACCACGATTAAGCATGGCTTAGGCTAGCGGCCCAGGCATTTCTCTAACACATAATACAAACTCCATGGACTTACAAGTTCCCTTTTTATTTCACACCGTTGACATCCATAGACAAAAGAGCACGATATCAACTGTGTACAGAGTACAAGTGCAATGTTGAAAACGTTCCCCATGACAGCATGGTTCTGCTAATTCCAACATATAGATGCAAGCATATACAACTTCGATGTTCACAATGGTTCAATTTTATTAGGGGCAAGTAAACAAAGTGTGCCATCAAGTTCATGAGAGCTTAACTAGTTTTCTCATAACAAAATATTTTTTAATTTGAAAGGTAGATGAAACTTGAGAATTTGCTTGGAATAGCAAACGCTACTAGGTAGATATGGTGGACACAAGTGGCAAAAGTTTGGGGTTCAAAGGATTTTGGAAACATGAGAACTATGCCTTCTCAAAACAGGTTTTTGGCTAGCAAGGCTGGGTAGCAAGCAAGAGAGTTGAAAGAAACAAGCAAACATACAAGTAATAAAGCCAAGCATACAATCTTCCTTGAAGACACAAAAATAATCTTAAATAAAGAATACTAAGCTTATGAGCCAACAGGAAAGAAAACAAATGATACCAAATACCTGTAAGCTTTTTCTTTCTTTCGTTTTATCTTTCATAGTAATGATACTGACCAGAACTCAGTTTGCCAAAACCAATTTAGATCCACTCGATGATCCCAAAGTGGTGCCAATACTGAACAACAAGATCCATCATATAAGAGAGATTGCAAACTAAAATAAGAAGTGCAAAAAGTAAAAGATGAGACTTCTCATTAATATTCTAATAAATGCACTCACACCAAGGGATACAAAGATAATCAACTAAAGGAGAGATATTTCCATATGCACACCAAACTATAAGATAACCTTTCTACCACAGATATGAATCCACTAAAAAGGTAAAAGATAAAAGATAATGGTGGTGATACCGCGGCACTCCCCCAAGCTTGGAACAAGCCAAAGGGATGCCAAACCTGATGACGAATTACTCCTTTGGTGGTGATGGTGTTCTCTTGATAAGCTCTTCAATAAGTTTCTTCAAATCCTCGAACTCAATAGTAAGAGTACGGATTAGCTCTGAGTTTTGCTCTATACGGTTCATGATCATGTCAGTCCGAGAATCCCAGTTCTTGTTATTCTTTCCCCACTCTTCATCCTTAGCATGATCCTTCTCTACATTATTAGAACGAGGCAAATCCCAAACCAAGGGCAAATTCCCTTTGGGCACATGTTGATGTTGCATGTATAAGTGTATGGAAGGGTCTCTTGTTACGTGGAGGAGATGATTGCGGAGAGAGAGTATGACGTCGAGATTTCCCTCTTGTAGACATATGTGCTGTCTTCTTAAGCTTGGTAGATCGTTCAACCAAACTAATGGTTACGACGGTAGTGCGGGTGTCTGGATGCTTGTCCTTCTCCACGTCACCTTCATATCCTTCTGGGATCTCCTCCTCCTTGGGGACTTGAGGTTCTTCTTCCTCGGGCTTCTTGCCTTTGTCGTTGGCAGAGGCCATGGTGCTCTAAACTTGAGAAGATTTTCTGATAGAAATAAATCAAAACGAAAAAAGGACGAGAACACGATGCACGAACCTCGGGGGATCCGAGGGTTATATATTACGAAGATTTAATGCATAAGGAAGGTTTCGACACGGAAACGAAGCGGGGACGGAGTTCGAGGGTGGCAAACCCCCTCCAGGCGCGACCAGGCTGGGCCCGCACCTGGGGTGGATTTGTCCACCCCGGGCTCCATTTCCTCTTCAGTTACGTCTCGTAGCTTCCCTTATGTATTAAAAAATCAAAAATATAAAAAGATTAGTGTTTCACGAACCTTCTGTTTTCACCACTTTTACCTATTCAAAGACGAACTCTGCAGATTCCTTTTCTCTTTCTCCTGGGAATTTCCTTCTTACAAAACCCTTGCACAAGCTCAATGAAAACATTAGTGTAAGCAAAAACAGCAAACCTTTGGTACACACTTTAACTGAAAACTCATCAAAACAAAAGCTTCTGAAAGAGGCAAATGCAAATGATGACACAAATCTGTCAAAACAGACCAGCAGGTAAAGATTGATTTTTCTGAAGACCTTTTGTTGCTCAAATCAAAAAGTGCAGAACTGATGAAAGTTGGGTAACAACTTGGAGAACAATCACAAACAAATTCAGCTCCATCCGACGTACTGAGCTTCCTCACGAATTTTTACAATGTAGCAAAAAAATCTGCCCCACGACAGCCACTTTTCACAACTCCTTTACTCCACAAAAGTAGTTGAACTTGACAGAAAAACCAAAAGGTCATTACTGAAGTAGTAACTTCCAAAACATGACAAAACTCTTGGGTTATCTCCCAACAAGTACTTTTCTTTATTGTCTTTAAGTTAGGCCTGAAACTTCCAAAGATGCTCACATAGGATATATATATATATATGTATATGAAATGAAAGAGAGCATCAAGAAGAAAATAACCAACACACTTGAGTCTAACCCACTTCCTATGCATGGGGGTATCATGAGAAAATGAATTTTTGAAACAAAAAGCCACAAGCATAGGAAGACAAAACAAATGCAACTTTAAAGCTTTCAACATAAAACGAGAAAACTTAACATCATTGAGATGCATAAAACCATGTTTCCCTCTCTCATAATAACTTTCAGTAGCACTTTGAATAAAATTGACAATATAACTATCACTTGAAACAACTTTATCATCAGAATAAGCATACTTACAGTCACCAAAAAGAGGACCAAGGTCATATACTGGATCAATAGAAGCAAGTTGTTCCATCCTGAAATCTTTATTAGACAAGCTATTTTCACAAGGAGCTTTAGCAAATTTGGAAAAGTTAAACTCATAAGAAGCTCCATCAAACTCAGTTAAAACTTTTTTCCTTCTTACAATCAATAATAGCTCCACAAGTGTTCAAGAAAGGTCTACCAAAAATGATAGGACAAGTTTTGCTAGCTACTGAATTAAGCATTAGAAAATCAGCAGGATACTTAATCTTACCACAAAAAACCTCCACATATCTTACATTACCAATGGGGCAAATGGTTTCCTTGTTAGCAAGGTGAATAACCGCATCAATGTCCTCAAGCTCACAAGGACCAATTGTAGGGGTTCGCAGCATGGAAAACAAAAATTTTCTATCGCATACAAACAAACAAGCCAAGATCTATCTACTAGATTGTAGCAACGAGTCGATGGAATAACTCACCCTCGAAGATTCCAAAGTGTTTAACGAGAGCAGATTCTCGTGGGTGATGTAGTCGTACTCTTTCCGATCTCAAGATCGCGTAGACGATCCTTCCAGCGCCACGTTCCAGCAGCGCTCCCGCAGTCGGTCACACGTTCGGTACTCGACGAAGACCTTCCTCTCCCTTGTTCCAGCAGGCAGCGGAGGTTGTAGCACTCTCCTCGCGATTCCGGCAGCACAACGGCGTGGTACCGGAGGTAGAGGGGAGATCCCGCAGGGCTTCGCCTTAAGCCGGTGCGAGTATGGTGGAGCTTATGAGAGAGGCTATTAGTGGTCTAGTAATTAGACACACCAATTAGAGGGCTCTAAACCAATTAGAAGGCTCTAAACCGAATAGCTCTAAACCGGGGTCTAGATCTAGGGTTTAGTTTAGAGGATAGGAAACTTGTGTTGTGTCTAGAGGAGGAGGCCCTGCCCCTCCTTTTATAGGTGGGAGGGCCGGCGCCATGGGGAGGAGTTCCTCCCCAACTCGGCCTAGGGAGGTGCGCCGGCCTAGGGGAGGAACCCTCCTCCAACTCGGCCTCCACCTCTCCTCCTCTTTCTCCACTTTCCGAAACTGGCAGTTTGACCGAAAACTGGCAGTTTGACTTTTCCAATTAGGATTTGAATTAACCCTTTATTTCGGACAGCGAGAACACTTAGTACATGATGCAATCATTCCAACATGCAATGACACATTCATGTACCCCTTCCCCCCCGGAGTGCCGGACATTCCGGGACCTTCTAGAATGTTCCCGATGAAAACACCGGAACCATTCCCCAACTCCGAAACGGGACTTTCCTTATATGAATCTTATTCTCCGGACCATTCCGGATCACCTCGTGATATCCCGGATCCCATCCGAGACTCCGAACAACATTCGGTCTCTTTCTCATAATACCATAACTACTCAAACAACGTCGAATCCTTAAGTGTGTCTCCCTACGGTTCGTGAATTATGCGGACATGATCGAGACACTTCTCCGAACAATAACCAATAGAGGAATCTGGAAATTCATATGGCTCCCACATATTTCTACGATTACTTTGCGATCGAATGAACCACTTACATACGATACCAATTTCCCTTTGTCTCACGATATGTTACTTATCCGAGGTTATGATCTTCGGTATCTCTGCATACCTAGTTCAACCTCGTTACTGATAAGTACTCTTTTCTCGTTCCCGTGATATGTGATCCCTTGTGACCCAGTCACATGCTTGCAAGCTAATTGGATGACATTTCACCGAGAGGGCCCAGAGAATATCTATCCGTCATATGGATGGACAAATCCCACTCTTGATCCATGTGTTTCAACCAATACTTTCCGAACACTCAATACCACCTTTATAGCCACCCTGTTACGGTGTGGTGTTTGATGACATCAAAGCATCCATCCAGTAAAGGTGATATGCATGATCTCATGGTCGAAGGAATTAGGTTACTATGTATCAGAAAGCATATAGCAATTGAACTATTGAAATGACTTGATCTTTATGCTACGCTTATCTATAGGAGTATGTCCACCATATCATTCTCCTAACGATATGATCTTGTTGTTAATAACATCTCAATGTTCATGATAGGGAAACCACAATCATCTATTAACCAACAAGCTAGTGAAGTATAGAGGCTATACTAGGGACTTCAATTTAAGTTTACAATTCACACAAGTATTAATGTTTCCTTGTTAATACTATTATAGCATGAATATAAACATTTATCATAAACACAAAGATATAATAATAACTATATTTATTATTGCCTCTAGGGCATATCTCCAACAGTCTCCCACTTGCACTAGAGTCATCTAATCTAGATTACATGGTAATATACCGAACACCCATGGCAGTTTGGTGTTGGTCATGTTTTGCCCTCGGGAGAGGTTTAGTCAACGGATCCGCCACATTCAGATCTGTGTGTACTTTGCAAATCTTTATATCCCCATCCTGGATATGTTCTCGAATAGCGTGAAAACGTAGCTTGATATGCTTCAGCTTCTTGTGTGACCTTGGTTCTTGCGCATTGGCTATGGCGCCCATGTTATCACAGTAGATAGACATTGGGTCCAGCGCACTAGGAACCACACCCAGCTCTGTAATGAACTCTTTCATCCATATCGCTTCTTGTGAAGCCTCCGAAGCAGCCATGTATTCCGATTCAGTTGAAGATCTCGCCACAACGCTTTGCTTTGCACTCCTCCAGCTAACTGCTGCACCATTCAAAATAAATACGTATCCAGATTGTGATTTAGAATCATCCGGATCAGTGTTCCAACTAGCATCGGTGTAACCATTAACAACGAGCTGTTCATCACCTCCATAAGAAAGAACCATATCCTTAGTTCTTCTCAAGTACTTAAGGATGTTTTTGACCGCTGTCCAATGATCCACTCCTGGATCACTTTGATATCTGCTAGTTAAACTAACAGCATATGCAATGTCGGGTCTAGTACATAGCATGGCATACATTAGAGATCCTATGGCTGAGGCATAGGGAGTCTTACTCATCCTTTCTCTATCTTCTGCCGATGTCGGACTTTGAGTTTTACTCAAGGTCGTATTGGGCAACATGGGCAAGAACCCTTTCTTGCTATCTTCCATTCCAAACCTCTTTAGAACTTTGTCCAAATATGTACTTTGTGACAATGATATTTGGCGTTTCGATCTATCTCTATAAATCTTTATGCCTAATATGTAAGCTGCTTCGCCAAGATCCTTCATTGAAAAACTATTATTCAAATACTCTTTGACACTATTAAGAAGGTCTACATCATTCCCAATCAACAATATGTCATCCACATACAGTATTAAGAATGCTACAGAGCTCCCACTCACTTTCTTGTAAATACAAGCTTCTCCATAAGTTTGTATAAAACCGAAACTTTTGATTACCTTATCAAAACGTTGATTCCAACTTCGGGATGCCTGCTTCAATCCATAGATGGACCGTTGAAGCTTGCATACCTTGTTAGCATCTTTAGGATCGACAAAACCTTTGGGTTGTATCATATACAACTCTTCATCAATGTCTCCATTGAGGAATGCTGTTTTGACATCCATCTGCCATATCTCATAATCATAATATGCAGCGATTGCTAACATAATCCTCACAGACTTTAGCTTCGCTACCGGTGAGAAAGTCTCATCGTAGTCAACTCCTTGAATTTGTCGAAACCCTTTTGCGACAAGTCGAGCTTTATAGACAGTAACATTACCATCAGCATCTGTTTTCTTCTTGAAAATCCATTTGTTCTCGACAGCCTTCCGGCCATCCGGTAAGTCCACCAAAGTCCATACTTGGTTTTCGTACATGGATCCAATCTCGGATTTCATGGCTTCTTGCCATTTATTGGAATCTGGGCTCATCATCGCTTCCTCATATGTCTCGGGGTCATCGGTGTTGTCCACCAACATGACATTCATAACGGAATCATACCAATCTGGAGTGGTACGAGTTCTCGTTGACCTCCGAGGCTCTGTAGCAACTTCAACCGAAGTTTCATGATCACCATCATTAGCTTCCTCTCTTATTGGTGCAGGCACCACAGGAACTTCTTCCGGTGCTGCGCTACTCGCAATTTCGAGAGAAGGTTCGACAACCTCGTCGAGTTCTACTTTCCTTCCAGTCACTTCTTTCGAGAGAAATTCCTTCTCTAGAAAGGATCCATTCTTGGCAACGAAGATTTTGCCTTCGGATCTATGATAGAAGGTATACCCAATAGTTTCCTTCGGGTATCCTATGAAGACGCATTTTTCCGCTTTGGGTTCAAGCTTGTCCGGCTGTAACTTCTTTACATAGGCTTCGCATCCCCAAACTTTAAGGAACGACAATTTAGGTTTCTTCCCAAACCATAATTCATACGGTGTCGTTTCAACGGATTTAGATGGTGCCCTATTTAAAGTGAATGCGGCTGTTTCTAATGCATAACCCCAAAATGTTAGCGGTAAATCTGTAAGTGACATCATAGAACGAACCATATCTAAGAGAGTTCGATTACGACGTTCAGACACACCATTACGCTGTGGTGTTCCCGGCGGTGTCAATTGTGAAAGTATTCCGCACTTCTTTAAATGCTCGCCAAACTCGTAACTTAGATATTCACCTCCACGATCAGAACGTAGAAATTTAATCTTCTTGTTACGTTGATTCTCTACCTTACTTTGAAACTCCTTAAACTTCTCGAAAGTTTCGGACTTATGTTTCATGAAATAGATATACCCATATCTACTCAAGTCATCCGTGAAGGTAAGAACATAACGATAACCACTGCGCGATGCTACACTCATCACACACATCGGTATGTATGATTTCCAATAAGTCTGTAGCTCGCTCCATTATACCAGAAAATGGAGTCTTAGTCATTTTACCCATCAGACATGCCTCGCATCTTTCAAGTGATTCAAAATCAAGTGATTCAAGAAGTCCATCGGAATGGAGTTTCTTCATACGCTTCACTCCAATGTGACCAAGACGACAGTGCCACATATAGGTCGAATTATCGCTTGATTTCAAACGTTTAGCTTCAATGTTATTAAGATGTGTATTTCTACTATCGAGATTCAATAAGAATAGACCATCTATCAAAGGTGCATGTGCGTAAAACATATTACTCATATAAATCGAACAACCATTATTCTCTGATTTAAACAAGTAACCGTCTCGCAATAAACAAGATCCTGATATAATGTTCATGCTCAACGCAGGCACCAAATAACAATTATTTAAGTATAAAACTAATCCCGATGGTAGATGAAGAGGTAGCGTGCCGACCGCGATCACATCAACCTTTGATCCGTTTCCCACACGCATCGACACCTCGTTCTTCGCTAGCTTCCGTTTATTCTGCAGCTCCTGTTTCGAGTTACAAATATGAGCAACCGAACCAGTATCAAATACCCAGGCACTACTACGAATACTAGTGAGATACACATCAATAACATGTATATCAAATATACCTTTCTTCTTGATGTTGCCGTTCTTCAAATCCGCCAAGTACTTTGGGCAATTCCGCTTCCAGTGACCTTCTCCCTTGCAGTAAAAGCACTCAGTTTCAGGCTTAGGTCCAGCCTTGGTCTTCTTCGTTGGCATGGTAACTTTCTTACCACCCTTCTTGAAGTGTCCCTTTTGCTTAGACTTGCCTTTCTTGAATTTGGTGGTCTTATTGACCATCAACACTTGGTGCTCTTTCTTGATCTCCACTTCTGCAGATTTTAACATAGCAAATAGTTCTGGCAACTCTTTGTTCATGTTCTGCATGTTGTAGTTCATCACAAAGTTCTTGTAACTTGGTGGTAGTGATTGGAGGATGCGGTAAACTCCCAAAGTATTAGGAATCACTATACCCAAGCTTTGAAGTTTATTCGCGTGCCCAGACATTTTAAGCACATGCTCACTGACGGAGCTACCCTCTTCCATCTTGCAGTTAAAGAACTTTTCAGAAGCTTCATAACTTTCAATTGCCGCATGAGTCTCAAAAATTAATTTGAGATCCTCGACAATATCATATGGATCTGACTCTTCAAACCTTTTCTGAAGCTCCGATTCTAAACCATACAAGATAGCACACTGAACTATGGAGTACTGATTCTTCTGAGCGAGGTAAACATTCTTTACTTCATCGGTAGCATCAGCTGCAGGTGGGTCACCTAGCGGTGCATCCAGCACATAGGTCAAATTACCAGCTGTGAGGACAATCCTCAAATTGCGGAACCAATCCGCGAAGTTGCTTCCATTGTTTTTCAACTTTTCTTTCTCTAGGAACGCATTAAAATTGATGGTAGGGGCTGCCATTGATCTACAACATATTTGCAATAGTTTAGACTAAGTTTATGACAAATTGAGTTCAAATTAATTAATGAAATTAAACTAGGTGAACTCCCACTCAAAACAACATCCCTCACATTGTTTTAGTGATCACACGAACCAAATCTACTATATCAACACCGATCATCACGAGAGCCGATATAGTTTTAATGGCGAACAATCATCATGTTCATCATATCTACTATATGATTCATGCTTTGCCTTTCGGCGATCCGTGTTCCTGAGGCCATGTCTGTACATGCTAGGCTCGTCAAGATCAAACCTTAGCTACCGCATAAGCAAATCTGGCTTGCTTACGTTGTATTCACCCGCGGAATCAAAGACACCCGATCATCACGTGGTGCTTCGAAGCAACAAGCTTTGGCAACGGTGCATACTAAGGGTGAACACTTTAGAACTTGAAATTTATGTGCATGAGGGATCATCTTATAATGCTACCGTCGTCTACTAAGCAATACAAGATGCATAAAGGATTAACATCACATGCAATTCATAATATGTGATATGATATGGCCTTTCTTCTTTGTGCTTCCGATCTCCATCTTCAAGCACGAATATGATCTCTATCATCACCGGCATAGCATCAAGGTCAATGACGCTTCTTCATGGTTGTCGTCCACCAGCTTCAACTATTACAACTATTTTGAATAGACACGCAGGTCTTAACAGAAATTAAAGACAACCATATGGCTCCTGCCGGTTGCCAACTTACAATAAGGAACATTGCATACATCAAATATAATCACAATCATGGCCATATCACATCACTGCACACCCCTGCAAAACAAAGTTAGACGCTTCTACTTTCTTTGCATATTTTACGTGGTTTGGGGCTTTCCATAAGTGTCGTTCTAACCTACGAACAAGAACCACAACATTGATACTAGCATTGTTGATTACCCGTTGTAAATTGGATCTTTACTATGCTAGGAGAAACAGGCACCCGCAAAGCCACTTATGCAATACAAGTTGCATGTTAAGCGTGGAGCAAGTCTCATGAACGATGTCATGTAAGGTTAGCCCGGGCCGCTTCATCCCAACATACCGCAAGATGCAAAGTACACAAAAAGCATTCTACAATAAAAGCATCAACGCCCACAATGACCATTGTGTTCTACTCGTGCAACAGATCTACATATAGACACGGCTCTGATACCACTGTAGGGGTTCGCAGCATGGAAAACAAAAATTTTCTATCGCATACAAACAAACAAGCCAAGATCTATCTACTAGATTGTAGCAACGAGTCGATGGAATAACTCACCCTCGAAGATTCCAAAGTGTTTAACGAGAGCAGATTCTCGTGGGTGATGTAGTCGTACTCTTTCCGATCTCAAGATCGCGTAGACGATCCTTCCAGCGCCACGTTCCAGCAGCGCTCCCGCAGTCGGTCACACGTTCGGTACTCGACGAAGACCTTCCTCTCCCTTGTTCCAGCAGGCAGCGGAGGTTGTAGCACTCTCCTCGCGATTCCGGCAGCACAACGGCGTGGTACCGGAGGTAGAGGGGAGATCCCGCAGGGCTTCGCCTTAAGCCGGTGCGAGTATGGTGGAGCTTATGAGAGAGGCTATTAGTGGTCTAGTAATTAGACACACCAATTAGAGGGCTCTAAACCAATTAGAAGGCTCTAAACCGAATAGCTCTAAACCGGGGTCTAGATCTAGGGTTTAGTTTAGAGGATAGGAAACTTGTGTTGTGTCTAGAGGAGGAGGCCCTGCCCCTCCTTTTATAGGTGGGAGGGCCGGCGCCATGGGGAGGAGTTCCTCCCCAACTCGGCCTAGGGAGGTGCGCCGGCCTAGGGGAGGAACCCTCCTCCAACTCGGCCTCCACCTCTCCTCCTCTTTCTCCACTTTCCGAAACTGGCAGTTTGACCGAAAACTGGCAGTTTGACTTTTCCAATTAGGATTTGAATTAACCCTTTATTTCGGACAGCGAGAACACTTAGTACATGATGCAATCATTCCAACATGCAATGACACATTCATGTACCCCTTCCCCCCCGGAGTGCCGGACATTCCGGGACCTTCTAGAATGTTCCCGATGAAAACACCGGAACCATTCCCCAACTCCGAAACGGGACTTTCCTTATATGAATCTTATTCTCCGGACCATTCCGGATCACCTCGTGATATCCCGGATCCCATCCGAGACTCCGAACAACATTCGGTCTCTTTCTCATAATACCATAACTACTCAAACAACGTCGAATCCTTAAGTGTGTCTCCCTACGGTTCGTGAATTATGCGGACATGATCGAGACACTTCTCCGAACAATAACCAATAGAGGAATCTGGAAATTCATATGGCTCCCACATATTTCTACGATTACTTTGCGATCGAATGAACCACTTACATACGATACCAATTTCCCTTTGTCTCACGATATGTTACTTATCCGAGGTTATGATCTTCGGTATCTCTGCATACCTAGTTCAACCTCGTTACTGATAAGTACTCTTTTCTCGTTCCCGTGATATGTGATCCCTTGTGACCCAGTCACATGCTTGCAAGCTAATTGGATGACATTTCACCGAGAGGGCCCAGAGAATATCTATCCGTCATATGGATGGACAAATCCCACTCTTGATCCATGTGTTTCAACCAATACTTTCCGAACACTCAATACCACCTTTATAGCCACCCTGTTACGGTGTGGTGTTTGATGACATCAAAGCATCCATCCAGTAAAGGTGATATGCATGATCTCATGGTCGAAGGAATTAGGTTACTATGTATCAGAAAGCATATAGCAATTGAACTATTGAAATGACTTGATCTTTATGCTACGCTTATCTATAGGAGTATGTCCACCATATCATTCTCCTAACGATATGATCTTGTTGTTAATAACATCTCAATGTTCATGATAGGGAAACCACAATCATCTATTAACCAACAAGCTAGTGAAGTATAGAGGCTATACTAGGGACTTCAATTTAAGTTTACAATTCACACAAGTATTAATGTTTCCTTGTTAATACTATTATAGCATGAATATAAACATTTATCATAAACACAAAGATATAATAATAACTATATTTATTATTGCCTCTAGGGCATATCTCCAACACCAATCTCATGCATAATTTCCCTTAAAGCTCATGAGGAATAGCACTAGAACTAACACCAATTTCACATAAACCATAATAGCAATGATCACCAATTTTAACAGAAAGCACAGGAACACTAGCTTTTCTAGCCTTACTAGGATGAGAGATAATATTAGAAGCGTCTTCACAGACGACAATGTGCTCATCCTCTATATTTCTAGTGACAGTGTCTTTCACAATAGTTACCATAGGTTCATCACTCAAATGCTTACCAGGCTCCATAGTTTTCATTGTACCTTTGTTATTTGCACTAATAATCATAGAATACTCCTTCACCTTAGCTAGGAAAGGCATTTTCTTAACATGAGGTTCAGGCACAATATGATTAGTAGTACAAACTTGAGTACTTCTAACAGGAGCATGATTAACAACATCTTTATAAGGAGCATGGTACTTATTCCACTTCTTCTTGGGAATTTTAATATAAGAGGCAAAGGCCTTAAAATAGCTGGCAATACTTTGGGAATAGAGACCAAACTCATTACTAATATCACGGAAGTTGTCAGTTCCCATAAAAGATTTAATGCATTCATAATCATAGTTTATACCTCACTTTCTTCCTTTGTCATTCTCCCAAGCTTCAGTGTTATCTTGAATACGGTCTAGGAGATCCCATTTAGCTTCTTCCTTCATATGTGTGAATGATCCAGCACAAGAAGCATCTAGTAAATCTTTATCATGAAGAGAAAGCTTAGCATAAAAGTTATTGAGAATAATATTGTTAGGGAGTTCATGAATAGGACATTTAAGCATTAGTAACTTCAATCTCCCCTAAGCTTGAGTTGTACTCTCTCCATCAAGAGGACAAAAGTTATATATAAGATTTCTATCCTTATGAATCTCACTGGGAGGATAAAATTTAGAGTAAAAGAGAGATGCCATCTCCTCCCATTCCATGGATTGTCCATTCTCCAGCTCTCCCTTTAAAAGATATGGAGAGTAGCTTCTTCTTCACCTGTTCAGTTGTGATACCTGCACACTTAAACAACCCGCATAATTCATGAATAAAAAGCAAGTGATCACCGGGATGGACAGTTCCATCCCCAAAATAATAATTATCCATAACACGATTAACAATATTTGTAGGTATCTTAAAAGGATCTATCTCGACAGGAGGTGGTTCATCTACTACCCTAACAGTGTTAGTAGTTTTCCCAAATAGAAAACCAAGTGGGTTATTCATATTGGAAACAAAATAACAAGCAGTGACAAGATCAATACTCACAATGAAAGTTTCTCTTACCAGTTCCACTCCTCAATAGCGCTTCACTCCCCGGCAACGGCGCCAGAAAATAGTCTTGATGACCCACACGTATAGGAGGTGTATCATAGTATTTTCGATAAAAAGGAGTGTCGACCCCAACGAGGAGCAGAAGGTGCTGAACAGTGGTATGGAGCAGGAAATCCCTGTGAATACTTAGCAAACAGATTTTTAGTGGTTTTCTAACAAGTCAACAAAACAAATAGCAAGTAACAGAAGTAACGAACAAACATAGAAAATGGCACAATCATTTCTTAGCAAAGGACAAGCCGATGGAAATACTTATAAGGACCAAACGTTTTCGAGGACACATGAGAATTCTGTCAAGTGCTTTCGCTTCAAATAGCTGAGTACTCTTTTTTGGTGTTTGTAAGTGTTGTGTGGGTGAACCTATGCTAACATATCGCCCTTCCTAGGACTAATACGTATTTGTGATTAAACTCCCTGCAAACATCCGTAACTATAGGAAAGTAATTACGATATAAATCTAACCCCAGCCTTAAACTCTGAGATCCTACACTCCCTTGTGTAAAGGTGTCCTAGCGGGGGTTCAAGTTTCTGTCACTCCGGCAACCCCACGATTAGTAGCCAAATACACAATGCACTGCCCTAGGCCCATAAATGGTGAAGTGTCAACTAGTCAACGTTCACATGACACCACTAGAAGAATAGCACAACAACTTAAATATTAAACCATTGAATAATAACTCATCACAAATTCACTACTAACAACATGACTTCTCCCATGTCCTCAAGAACTAAACGAACTACTCACAAGACATCACATGGATTAAGATCAAAGATGATATGATAATGGATAACAATCTGAACATAAATAATAATCCAATGGTTCCACTCACAAGCATCAACTATAATAGTAATCAACACCGGAAAGGTTTCCCCTAATGAACTAAAGCAATATCCAACACAATTGTTACATCGGGACGGAGTGGTGATGATGGTGTTGATGGCGATGATCTTCCCTCTCCGGAAAGGAATTCCCCTGGCAGAAATCTGTCTATCGGAGAGATCTTTCTCTCTCGGTGTTTTTCGCCCCCATGGGCGGCGGAAATCTATCTATGGTCGCCTCCTTTAGATTAGGGTTCCGTAGGGAAGATATAGGCGAAGGGGCAGAGTCGGAGGCCGGGCAGGTGGGCCACACCTGCCCTAGGCGCGGGGTCAGGTGGGCCCACGCCGAGGGCGGTGTGGGCCCCTTGAGGCCCATCTCCGTCCCTCCTTTTGGCTTCCTTCGTCTTCTGGTAAAATAATATGTTTCCATATTTTTCTGGTATTTTTCTAATCTTCGCGAAATTGCACCGAAACGCCTTCTTTTTCATCAGAATCCAGACTCCGGCAGCCCATCCTCTAAGAATCATTCAACATGCATAAACAGATGAAAAACCATAAGTAATACCTCATAATAAGACAAATATCAATAAATAGAGGTAAATTATGATATAGAATGGTGATGCAAATTGGACGTATCACACTGCAGGCCACGTGTCTTGCCGGAGTTGTCAGGCCATGCCACATGCAATCTCGCCGCCCTCGGTCTCTGCCATTGGACTAGGCGCGCGACACCCTCTATGTAGCGCAAACCTGCTCGATCAATTGCCTGAGGTACGTTCGCTGGTCTTTTCTAGGTTTTGTCCATCCCACTGCGGGAGTTGCCATTGCCATTGACGGCCGCATACTTTGCAGATGGACAACAACCGAAGGGCAATGGAATTCTTCTACAAAAATTTTGTGGATTCATCGTTCGAGGAGGAGGAGCGCGACCGAGAAGATGGCCACATACGCCTTTACAAGAACTACTTCCAGCCAATTAATCCAGTCTTTAAAGAGAAGGCATTCCGTCGCCGCTATCGGATGTCGAGGGATCTGTTCTTGCAAATTCTCAATGGGGTGACAAAGTACGATGACTACTTCGAGGCCAAGTACGATTGTACCGGTAAGATTGACTTCTCCTCTTACCAAAAATGTTCTGCTGCCATTCGGCAGCTTGCATATGGAGGCCCCTGTGACCTCCTCGACGACTACATGCGCATGAGCGAGTTCACATGCCATGAGGCTATTTATCGATTTTGCAGCGCGATTATTGTGATGTTTGGCAAAGTTTACCTAAGAGAGCAAAACACCAAAGACACTGTCGGTCTTTTGTCCATCAACGAGAGAAGGGGGTTTCCTCGTTTGCTTGGTAGCATCGATACTATTTTAATTTGGTTATCTAGTCTAATTTGTTTGCATCCTAAAAATTAATTATGTAAAGATATTTGCAAACATATTTTAATCGGATAGTAGGTATCATCCTATCCACACTCTTGCCAGGATTTCATATATAATCAATAATGGGCTTCTCCCCGAGTCATCGTCTTCATCTGCATTGGATTATAATCATGAGTGGTTGATGTTGTGGGCTACACCGCTCCGGTCCGGCCTTACTTATGTCGACGAGGCAACACATCGGCCCTATGAGATGCATCATGATAAACACGGTAGCCAGAGGCCGCGTCAACTCATTTGCAATTCACTTTTCATGTCTTGACATGTTAGCATTCGTAAATCAAACCAAGGTGGTAAAGATTAAATCTATGCATGTATTTTTTTACACTTAGCTCTCGATATAACTTGTCAAGTTGCTTATTGGCTTGAAAAATCTTGATCGTGGTCGACTGGTCGGTGAACCCAAGGTAGTGCTTGCTTACTCTAAATTTTCTGCCATGTCTCATAGAGACGCGAGAGCAGAACGCGGTTCGCGGCGAGTGATGCTCACGCGAGGAGGGGAGAAAAACACGGCCTCTTTCCCCCCGCGGCAAGTGCATCTGGCGGTTAACATGCTTGGTCGACGCAATTGTCTCCTTAATCACACATCCGGTTAAGCTAGCATCGACCAAGTTTAGCTTAATTCATGGTAGTATGTGTGAACAGTCGACCTGTTTTTCTTTGTTGCTTAAAATAGCCGTGCTCTAGCTACTACGAGCTGGTGCCAAGCACACATGTACGTACTACGTGTACGTGCATGCACAGTGCAATTTTCTGGCAACCATTTGAGCCGCAACTTGTAGCACAAGCTTGATGACTAGCGCGTTGTGGCCGTGCATGATCGACGGCCGCGCAAAGAGAATCAGGGAGTTGGCCTTTCAGTTCTGCTTAGGATGCATTTACGTCCTGCGGCAACCATGCATTCCGCTAGCTAGTAGCTCATGGAGACGGGCGGAGGGATGCACCGCACCTGTCTCTGGTTGCGAGAACAGTGAGATGGTACCTTTCGATTTCGATGGATGGAATAAGCTAATCATTAGCACTTAATAATAATGATGCGCATCTTGATTAACTCCTTGAAAGGCAACCGCGGCCTACATATTCAGCGAGAGGGAGGGTCCTCCAGCCAGAATCATTTCGCATGCGTGGAGCGCGAGAGACTGTTTGGACCACCGTATTAGAGAAGGTTTATGATTGTTGTTGAGCTACGAATCTATAACGTGTTGACCCTGATTCCTTGCTCTCCGCGAGAAAAGTACTAGTATTTGTGAAAAAATTATGGTCGTATTTTTGTGAAACCATGCGACAATTTAGTTAACCTTCAAAGTTGGACATTATGTTTTGACAAAATTCTGTACTATATTTCTTTGGGACAAATAGCTGCGGAAGTTGGCTAGGATCATGGTTCGGGCAAAGTACTCGCTCCGTCCACAATAGATGTCTCAGATTTGTCAAATTTTAAACGAATCTAGACACTATTTAGTACATAGATTTATTTAAGTTTTGATAAATCTAAAACATCTATTTTGAGACGGAGGGAGTAGTTATAAAAAAATTATGATCGTAGTTCTCAAACCGCAACTTGCATCATATTTCGATTAACCACCAAGGTGCTTACAAAATAGCCATAGTCATACGTGCACAATGTTGTTTTCTGTCCAACAAAGGTGTAATGTTATGGTTTTTTTTTGCTAATCCACACCCGATTAATAGTCAGGTTAGAGGTAAGTCGATTACATAATTGTCGGATTTGCGCGTGGTGTGGGCGAGTATTTTCTTAGTTGCACGTGGGTTGCAATTGGAAAAACATGTTTACGCGGTACAAAATAGCAGGACAACATGACTTGAAAATTGAGCTAATTCTCGGTCGAACTGGGCCTTGTGCGTTCAATCCCTATCTTGCGGCTGTTTTTATCCACGTATAGATCATGAAAAAGTTTAGCAATATTACTCCAATTCAGAAACTACGGATGCACCTGAAACTCAGAATAAAAGAAGATGTAGCCCTTTCCACGCACACCTTGTATGTAGCAATAAGCATCTAATGGAGGGGTGACTTTTGCAAAGCCGGTGAGGACGGTGATTTGTTTAGCCACAAAGTTACTTACCCGCCTCCGTCGTTTGACCGAGATTCTCCTCCTCCATTTAACAAAGGAAAGCCAGCCCCGGCGCGATCGATCGATCGATCGATCTGACGCACCGCGCAACCGCGTCGCCATTCCTACATGATGTACAACGTGCACAGTCGTCGCTGCGTACGCGCATGCCCTGGCATCACTCACGGGCGGAGCACGATTCCGTCAGCGCGCTGCTCTCGGTTAAAAATGCTGGCGGGTACCGTCCCTGGCGGTACAGTACTACGTTCGCAGGCAGCTCGCTCATTGGACCGCCACCTGGGCTGGGCTTAACTAAAGAACTGGGCGGGGGCGGGGCGGCGCGCCCGCCGGCCGCGCGGTGCGACGGCGTGGTGGACATGGAGGAGCTATATAAAGAACGAACCGGGCGCGGTTCTGCTGCGAGCGTACGTGGCGCCGGACGGCCGACGGCGAGTTCGGAAAAAGGTGGCGCGCCGGGCCGGGGGCGGGGCGGTGGGAATGCGTGACACACCGATGGCTACGGCTGTGCAGAATAAAATTTAATATACACGGATCGTGCTCCGCCTTTTGTTAAAAAAATATTGTTTCCCTGCGATCTTCCCAATCTTGTAATTTTCAAAAAGCTCTTCCTTGGGGGGTCGGATGACGACGTACCCCGGCGCTTCTCGAAGCAAAACCCGATCGATTTCCATCACGACTTATTTGAAAAAGGTGAATCTTAGTTTCAGTATACCGCATGCAGTACGCAGAGAAGAACGGATATAGTACTAGTACCAGCAAGCATGTTCCGCTTCCCTGGAGCTGAGCGCGCCGCACACGGAAAGCGACCTGAGCTGCTACTGCGTGCTGTACTACGCTGCGAGGCAGAAACGAACAGAACAGAGCTCCCTCTCCCTCTGGCATTTCTTTTCCCTCGCACTCGCACACGCACACCAGAGACAGACAGGAGCGCGCCACCCCACCCCTGTGAAAAGCTCTGCCGCACCCTGAGACCCTGAGGCATCAAAAGACTCGTAAGTAGAACGGATGATTATCCCCCCTGCTAATGGCTGCTCTTGTGAAAAATATTACGGCCTTTTTCCCTTCTCTAACCAAAAAGTTTCGTGACTGCGGCGAAAGGGCTGTGCTCTGTGCGGTGCCATGCCAGGAGAGTACTAATAAGTTTTTATTAATTTATTATTATCAGTGCGTTGAAGCGAAGAAAGGGTGACGCAGCGGCAGCAGAGCAAAAAAGGCTACTAGCCCACGGTGTACTGCACTGTAGCCGAAGGGGGATTTGTATTTGACATTGCGAGCAAGCACAAGGCGGCTTTGGCAGTCGCTCGCAGCAGATCAGCGGCAGAGGAGGAGTTAATAATACCCCATGATTCACACGCCACGGCATCATTGGACATTGGCGCCTCCTCCTAGCTCCATATCCCCTTCTTTAATTGCTGCTGCTGCTGCGTTTAATCCCTCCCCCACACCAACCGCGCCGAGCTCTCTGCTCTGCTCTTCCTTCCCCTGGAGTGCGTACTGCTGCGGCCTCCGGGGTGGTTTTCTTTTTGACGTCCGTGCTCTCTGCTTCCTTTCCCGCTGCTGCCTGCTTCTCTCGTGCTGCTGGTAGTGCATGGGAAGAAGAAGAAGAAGAAAGGACCGAGCTTGAGGGATACAGCTGGTCCAGTGGGAGGAGTAAGGGAGAGGCCGGCGGCCGGAGACAGGGGAGATGAAGTTCATGAAGCTGGGCTCCAAGCCGGACGCCTTCCAGTCCGGTGGACCTGACGTCAGGTGAGCCTTCCGCCCACCGTTTCTTTTCTTTCTTTCTTTCTTTCTTTCTTTCTTACTTTCTTTCAATCTTTAGCCTAGCCCAGGGCTCAAACCTTCGGTCTTTCCCTGTGGCGTTCTGGCGTTGCTAAGATGCAACCGACGCTTCCTTCCGGTCCATGCCAGAGTTTTCTTCCATTTGCACGTTCTGCCTAGGATCTTTCGACTCGACTCTGAGCTAATGGTGCAACGATGCTTCTCCAGGCTAGATTATCGCCAGAGAAGAAGAACCCCAAACTTTCTTTCTTTCTTTTTTTTCGTCTGCGCTACTGCGCTTTCGAAGAGTTTTTTTTTTCCAGAATAACTCCTGCGTGCGGTTGGCGCACCTTCTATGAGGGCTTGGAGGTTGCGCCCCTCTTGGAATGGCTGTCGTTTGGGGGTGGGAAGTGATGTTTTCTTTACACCATGTTCTTGACTGTTTCGTGAATAACCACCAATCTCTTTGTTTTCTGGCAGCCTGCTCCTGTATTTATCTGCTGTTTTGGGCCTCACATTATACTTGGATCTTGGTTAAGCGTCCCCTGTTCGATTGCTGATACTCACCCAAAAAAGAAAAGAAAAAAAACTTACTCCACTTTGGATCCTCTCCAAAATATGGCTAACTATTTCATTCCAAGTTGCTTGCGAAGTTGACTAATGGTTCTCGGGAAGCGCAGTGCTAGGCTGTGCTGTTTTTCTCCCTACCAGTTTCTGTTTTGTTCTGTCCCCCCGGAGTATCCTCTTCCTTTGTTTATGCCTATCGCATGTGTGCTTCTCAAAGCCTGTCTGAACCTACTAGATCCATTGTGTGGCATAATACTAGTACTAGTAGAGTTGTTTTCCCATCTGATTCTCTTGAGCTGGCATTCCTTGCTTCTCTGGGGATTAGCTTAGTTGTTTGGGTGTTCTCTCCTTGTCATCATCCTCCTACATGCTAGCTAGCTGTTACACTGCTTAATTTGTACTGATGCGCAATCCCCTGATTAACAAATTATTATTACTCTTGCTGTAATGCAGTTCATCCCTATGTCACTATGCTTCAGCTAAAGTTTATTTCAATGTTCCTTGCACCTTGGTCTTTGTTGGTGTCTGTTAGTGCTGTGGCTGGGTTAAGTTTCAACTAGACCAGTCTGCATCACTTTGTTTGCTAAAAAGAATGTCTACTAAAATCTGAATATGTACTTGTTTTCTAGCCAAGTGCAGAATAGATCTGAGTGTTAGGAGCAATGTCCTTCACCCTGCTATTATTATATGGTAGATGGATACCACCACGTAGTATTGCTGCTCGTTTTGGGCAACTTGGTTAAAGTTGCCTGGCTGGGTTAAGTTATCGTCAAGGAAGGAAGAAAACGATTGTCATCTCACCATCTTCCTAATCATTGATCGGAGGTCACTTTCCCTTCAGTTAAAGAATCCAAGTTGCCACATTACGACTTATCTATCCAAAGCAATCCAGTAATACTTTTTTTGTATGCCAAGTGCTGGTGATAAAAGAGGATAAAGCAGAGCTTCACATATGGCTCCTCTTGTGGCAACTGCTACTAGTTAACTGTCTAAGACAGTTACAGTTAACTGGATGAAAAAAAAAACTGGAAGCACCTGAGTTTGAGTCATCCTTTTGTACTGGTGCTCCATAAAGGTGAGAAAGGGATGGTGTCAAGCTCCAGTGAACCTGAGAGATTTCTGGACCTTAATTAATCAGTGGCCGGCCGATCACATGCATACGTGTCCTGTTCACCAACTCTAGACTCTAGTGGTCTGCTCTTTTCCTTTGCTGAACTGGAATAACTGGAAAGAGAGCCGCCGCACAGTGTAGTTTAACAGCTACCGCATGTTTTCCTCCATTATTGATGGTATAGTGGAGCTCTTTACAGCTTAATGTATGCTTCATGTGCTGTATGCTGTTGTCATGTGTTTGGAGAGAGCGACTACTCATGGTTTATGGGCGACGAGACATTGGTCGGACATGTAATTCACTGTGTTATAGTCGCGTCTCAGATAGCTTTCAGATCCATCCTTCTGAGGTTCTCCACTATTGATATCTGCTGCGTAAACAAAATTGGTATGCATAATTTTGCAGTGAACTATTATAGGAGCATTAGGCAGGTGTAAGAACTACTGGTAGCACTTATCTTTGTAAAATGTTCCTTTTAGTTTTTTTCAGAAAGAATTTTCTTTTAGTTGTCAGCATTACTACCAAAGAATGTTTGTTTGTTTCGCAATATGATATGCTTACAAGTTGTTAATACACGCAGGTCTGTGGTCTCTGACCTTGCAACAGATGTCATTGTACATGTTGGTGAAGTCAGGTTTTCCTTACACAAGGTCAGTGTCCTAAAATTTCCCGCAATTTTACTGAAGTTACTCTTAATATATCTGCTTCTAGAAATAGATACTGGTAGTAAAAGTAGGCATTTGTTAGATATGCATTCCATTCTAAGTAGTTCGTCAGAAGTAGATTGTTCAACTGTCGGGGTTTCTTTGTCATACCATCAACAGTAGGAAACGTTATCAACATTTATGCTTCATGTCTGATCGTTGTTGGGCTGTCTCTTTCCAATCTACTGGATACTGATTCTCACATGAAAAAATTTCACTGCCATGCTTATAATGTTTGTGCAATGCATTTCCCACCACCTTACAATCCCCTATTGATATTATGATGTACTGCCTCAACCAAACATGAAACATGGTAATGGGGCCGGAAACCACTCTGAAACCCAACCAAAAAAAATTCAAAGAATCATTCATTAATATCCCCAGTAATCCCATGAAAATTACATTTATGTTACCATTCTTCAACCACACATCATATAGTGACCCTATGGCATTTATTTCTTTGCAAGGACTGTTTATATCTTGAAGTAAAATATGTGGCCTATGTTCTGAAATTGTGTTAATCAAGTACCAATCTGTATGGAACACTTCTGTACTTAATACCGGTATTATGCTAGTAGAGGCGTTAATTAGCTACTCCCTCCGTTTCAAAACATAAGATGTTTTAGCTTTGTGAAGCAAATGTATCTAGACTACCTTTAGTATGTAGGTACACTCAGGTTTGAAATGAATCTACACACAAAAGAAGTCTAGATACATTTTCTTCACAAACCTAAAACATCTTATATTTTGAAAAGGAGGGAGTATTTAAGTTTTGCTGAAATTTTAGGATTGTTTCAGACGTTCAGTTGCAAACTCAACTGAAAACACTGCTTCATTAAAGAATACCTTGATGATGCACACTTTATCATTTTCAGAGAATGTTTGCATTTTGTCAGTTAGTGTGATAATCACCGGTACTGCATCTTTGTCAGAACAGTTCACTGGCATGCGCTTGAATAAGCGTTCTTATTTTCTAGCTGGTGATAACTCATATGGAGTGCAGTATCTGATTATCAAACATGACTGGATTTTTTTGTTTCTGTTGATTGTCGTCTGCAGTTTCCCCTTCTTTCCAAGAGCAGAAAGCTTCAGAAGCTAGTGATCAAGGCTACTGAGGAGGGGAGAGATGAGATCCACATAGATGACTTGCCTGGGGGAGCAAAGGGGTTTGAAATATGTGCAAAATTCTGCTATGGGATGGTTGTCACCCTCAGCCCCCACAATGTTGTTGCAGCAAGATGTGCAGCAGAGTACCTTGGAATGACTGAAGATATGGACAAAGGGAACTTGATATTCAAAATTGAGGTCTTCATAAACTCCAGCATCCTCCGTAGCTGGAAAGACTCGATCATTGTACTCCAGAGCACAAAGGCACTACTACCTTTGTCTGAGGAGCTAAAGGTTGTTGGTAGATGCATCGATGCAATTGCTTCGAAGACATCTGTGGATCCTGCCAATGTATCCTGGTCATACAGTTACAACAAGAAAGGAGCCTGTGCTGAGATAACTGAGTCGGTAGGAAAAACATCAGTGGCTCCCAAAGACTGGTGGGTTGAGGACTTGTGTGAATTAGACGTTGATCTCTACAAGAGAGTTATGGCTGCTATCAAATCCAAGGGGAGAATGTCACCTGACCTCATAGGAGAAGCCCTTAAAGCCTATGCAGTTAGATGGCTGCCAGATTCTTATGATGCTCTGGTTGCTGATGATTACATGAGGAGGAACCAATGCTTGGTTGAAACCATAATATGGTTGCTGCCGTCAGATAAGAGCTCTGGTTGCTCTTGCAGGTTTCTCCTGAAACTGTTGAAAGTTGCTATATTAGTTGGGTCTTTGGATCATGTGAAGGAGGAGCTCATGAGAAGGATCAGTTTCCAGTTGCACAAAGCTTCAGTTAAGGATCTCTTGTTGCCTTCTGCTTCACCCAGCGATGGTGTGCATGATGTTCGGTTGGTCCATAATCTTGTCCAGAGATTTGTTGCAAGAACGGCATTATCTCACAATGGTGATTTTGTCGAGAAATCTGATGAAAAAATGATTGAGCTCAACTTTGAGCAAGAATCCACTTTGGCTTTAGGGGAGTTGGTTGATGGCTACCTATCTGAAGTAGCTTCAGATCCAGACCTTGAATTCTCTACCTTTGTAGAACTAGCTACATCGGTGCCAGAAGCAGCAAGACCTGTTCATGACAGCTTGTACTTTGCAGTTGATGCGTATCTCAAGGTATGCTCAAAGCACTGCATGCTCCTAAATTTTCTCAATGCTTTCTGCCACTATTCATTGCATAGTAGCTGAACTATCTACTCATACTAGGTATGAGTAGTAGCCTTTGGTTAAGTATGGATGTGGACTTGATAAATCACATGTATGCTACCCCTTTTGATTTCTGAGAAGACCATAACTGCACCTGACCTCTTTCTTCTATCTAAACAGGAACATCCAAACATAAACAAAGCTGAAAAGAAGAAGATTTGCAGCCTGGTAGATGTCAAGAAGCTTTCGACAGATGCATGTGTGCATGCCACGCAAAACGACCGCCTGCCTCTCCGGGTGGTGGTGCAGGTCCTCTTCTTCCAGCAGCTGAAGGCAGGTTCAAGCAGCGCACTAGTTCTAACTGATAGCGGAGAGCAGGCTTGTGCAAAGCCTGCCCAGGAACAAAATGAGCATTGCGAAAGGCGGATACCCAGGCACCCTAACAAGCTAAGTAAGCAAGTGACAAGCCTAAGCGCAAGTGCAGAGCGTGAACAGCGGAACATCGAGCTCAGGGGAGGCAGAAACAGCTTCAAGGTTCAACTCGTAGGCAGAAACAGCTTCAAGGATCAACTTGTCGGCAGAAGCAGCTTCAAGGATCAGCTGGGAGGCCTCCTGCTGCAGTCGCGGTCCAGGAGGATATTTGACAAGCTGTGGAGCACCAAGGGGCATGGAGAGAATGGCAAAGGTTCAGAGACGTCTGGTAGCTCGCAGAGCCCGCCATTGACAGCGAAACCCACGGAAGTGAAGCCCTCCCCTCTCCCTCCTCTTAGGAACAGAAGATATTCTGTTTCATAGGTGGAGCTCCTCCTTCTCTTCTCGTTTTAGTTTAGCTTTGTGTTAGGTTGTACAGAAAAGAGAAGCTATCAGTTGGTGCTCATCATTTTTGTTTGCCCCTTGCTCTGTCAATTGAGAAAGTATGGTTATCCAAGTTGTAGCCTACCATAGTGTGACCTTAACTAGAGAAAAGGCCAGCTAGTGTTCTCGGAAATGTTTCTGAAGAACAAGGTGAAATGGTCCATGTGATTTGTGTAAACACTGTCTTAATGTCAGAACAAATTACTGCCAGACAGTAAGACACAATGGGCTTTGAAAGAAAAATGGATTGACAGGAGTATATTTCTGTCTTAATGTCTCTATATCACTCATTCAGATATCTCAAATCACAACGTTTTTTTACGTTTTGTGTGATCATGTTAATTCAACAAACTTGACAGTGGTACATAGACATCAGTTATGCTGGAACATGAGCAAACTGCTGTGCAGTTGCAGTGGTACTTAGTACAGGGTACAGTGTCCTGCAGCCTTTTTAACAGAATTCAGGCACAAGGGGCATGCAGGTGTAACAGAAATATATGCTGCTACTATTCTAAATCTGAGGCAACTATCTTCTTCCCAAGATGGCTATAAATTTGACCAGAGCTGTAGAGCAACAGCTTCACATCTCCAATGCAGAGTAGCATGTGAATTAGATCGTCCCCTTGTAGTCAGTTTTTTGTGGTGTTTGCCAGGCACTGAAAGTGAGAGTTGGAGGAAGACAAACATGTTCTGAAAGATGAACAATCGTTTGTCGCCGATCAGCTTGTTTTCCTCCAATATCTCACCTTCGGGTGATTGCCTGGCTTCTGAGCCTAAAGACAACGAACAGATTGTGTTAGCTAGGAATACACATGCGCCACTCAAAGCGAGAATTAGAGGGCACTGAATCATCATCTAGGAAACATGTGAAATTAAGTGATGGTTCAGTTTCCTCTAACATCTCACATTGAGTGATCCATCTAGGAAACATGTGAAATTAAGTGCATAGCCAGAGACTCAGTGCAGTCACCCAACGTGAGAATTGGAGGAAATCAAACTGAGGCAGATATAAGCTGGAGTAAGTTTCTCAAAAACCCAGACATCCTTTTGTCAAAATGCATCAAGAAACCACACTTCTAGGAGTGCACTGAATTCCTCCAGTGTGGGGTTTACGATGGTTTTGTGAAGGTGTGGATTTGAGAAATTTACTCAATAGACTGTCTTGTGGCCTAGTTTGTTTTCCTCCAATATCTTACCTTGGTTGAATTGCTTGATCTGAGTTCGTGACCAATGGTTCGCGAGGCAAAGGCCAATGTGCCAGCCTCTTATGATCCTTCACCTCCAACCTTGCAGAATTTGCGTGATGTTCTGGGAAGTCAAATGAGGTGAGGTCTGTAACTCTGTATAGTAATCATTCTTACCGTGTACACTTTGTTAGTACTCGGTAAAATAACATGAAGATTCTGGTTCGGTTATTATTAACTGTTGTTCCCTCAAGCTACTATTTTTGTGCTTGATGTGAATCTGAACTGTAGCCAGTCAATGAAAATTAACTAACTTGTAAAGTCGCCAAAGACTAGCCATAGGGGATTTAAGAAATAGAAACATGGTTACTGAATTGACTGCAACTAGTGATAGAAGATGGTGAAAACGCGATAGAAAAATGCAGGCCACTCCCAAGCCATTGCGCAAAGGCCTTGCGTCAATCACGCTGCTCACCCCATGGATGATCTGGACACAGCGCCACGACGACGGTGCCCAGCTTTCCATCACCAACCCTGTGGCCTAGATCAAATATGGAGCAGCCCTTTGGGCTAGAGCAGGAGTGCCTGGTCTCAGAGTCGTGTTGCCGCCCACCTGGGATTTTCATTTACCACTATTATGATCGGCTGTAACCTCCTTGGAGGCATGTAAAACCGAACCTTTCTACCTTTTCAATGAAATGAAACAGACTTTATGCGTTTTCTCAACAAAAAAAACTAGAGAAAAGGGCAGCTAGTGTTCTTGGAAATGTTTCTGAATAACAAGGTCAAATGGTTGACACGTTTGTTTTTGGAAGAACAAACCTGATATTTTGACAGTGACAAATTCGTAGACATGCAACAGACCTGGAACATGAAGAAACTGCTGTGCTGTTAGCTCTTCAAAATCCAACTCTTTTCTGAATTCTTCGGTAACTCTACTGAAATTCATGCTCTTTTTTGTTACTACTTTTTTAACTCCCTTGAAATTTAGCTCTCATCACTAGTAACTCCTAACAATGTATCAGAATTTCAGCACTAACAGACACCATATTGAAATTCAGATCTTAAATTCAGGAAAGAAGAATTGACAAACACCACCCAAAAACTTACGATGATAATGGACTTCCTCACACAGCAGAGGCAGATAAACTCAGGAGTGATTTTGTTGAATCATACAAGATAATAACATGGAAGACAGCCCCTCCCACTAGGAAAAGCTAGTTTGTTATTATCTCTTTGCAAGTTTCATACCACCATTAGTCACTTCTCTCAAGCATAAGAGCAGAATGAAGCAAGCAGTGTCCACTAGCTAGCTTTTACTAGTAACCACCCCTCAGAGCAAGGACGAGATGGAGGACGGAGCCACCTTCGATGTTGTAGTCCTTCGCAGTCTTGTCATCTGCAAGCTGCTTACCAGCATAAATCAGCCTGCACGCATAAAAGAAAATTACATCGTTAGTCAGGGCGATCCAAACGCCAGAGTATCGGAACAGGGGTTCATTCGAGCAGAACATGGAATGGATCTAGAAGGCTCAAAGGGAGAGAGTACAGTCAGGTTTTGTATACCTTTGCTGTACGGGAGGAATGCCTTCTTTCTCCTCAACACGCTCCTTGATCCTATCGATCGTGTCGGTGGGCTCAATGTCAATCTCAATCTCCTTCCCAGTAAGAGTCTTAACCTTGATCATAGTACCACCCCTGAGCCTAAGGACCAAGTGAAGAGTTGACTCCTTTTGAATGTTGTAATCAGCAAGCGTGCGTCCATCTTCCAACTGCTTGCCGGCAAATATCAAACGCTGTTGATCTGGAGGAATTCCTTCCTTGTCCTGTGAAAAATAGCCTGTTAATTCAGTTTCCACCCCTTTGAAGTAGGCTAGACACTAGACTGCACTAACCAATGGAATATCTAACTTTACAATGCCAAGTCAGGAAAAGGAAATTGGCAACACAGGATTATAGACAGCATTCTGATTAGAATGGTAACAGATGATATGATGTGCCATCAATCTATTTCTCAGCAGATGAATGGATGTTTGATCTGGAATAGAATATATATATAGGTACCTTTATACTACTACAAGAAAGGAGAGCATAAAGGCAGTCATCTTAGCATTTTCTTGGGGAATAAATGAAGTGTGCCCTTCGAACATATTCTACTATCTTTCATGTAATACTTCTCCTTTCATATTTATACTGAATCAGATAACAATTATACAATACAAGAAAAAGTGGAGTGGCCATTCTAGAACTTGTAGAGAATTTATCAATCTACACCAGTCTAAGTTCAAAAGGAGGAACTACCTCAATTGTTCTAATTGTGCATGCCAGAACTGTTTTTCATATTTGCAAAAATAAAGAAATGAAAAGGTGAATCCTTCCATCCCGACATCAAACTGATCAAAGTGACAAAAACCCTACAGTTTGCTCAAACCGCACAGTACCCCAACATGCTTCCCGTACTTCGAGCAATCCAGACTTCACAACATGGTTTCCCTGTCAATGGACCTGAATATAACTCTGACGGCCTGCCTCTCCAGTAAACGCCTGCACCGAAATCATAATAGCAGAGGTGCGAGAACACAAAACTAGGGCAAACTAGCAGCGCGGACGGATCTAGGGGAACCGAGCGGCACCCGCAGAAATAACCGGTCGATGGAACCACGACCTAGCACACAGGGGGATTAATCGGGAAGGTCGGTCGGGCGGGCGGGCGGGCGGGTGGAGTGAGACCTGGATTTTGGCCTTGCCGTTGTCGATGGTGTCGCTGCTCTCCACCTCGAGGGTGATGGTCTTCCCCGTCAGGGTCTTGACGAAGATCTGCATCTTCTCGCTCGCTCTGTCTCCTGCTCGTGTGGCGGCGACGCCGGGAGAAGGAGTCGGGCTGCTCGCGTCGCGTGAGAAGTAAGCAGAGGCGGAACCAAACGAAAACGAAGAAGAATACTCCTTTCTTTTTCCACGGGTCTTCTCTGCGGCTCGGGTCGGGGTGGATTTATGGGCGGCGGCGTTTGGGATCCACGAGCCGGTGCGTTGCGGTCCGGTTCAGACTTCAGAGTTTACTGTTGGGCTAGATTGACCCGACGACCGACTCGTCTCGCAGCCCAACGGGAATCAGTTCCCGGCGGCGTGTTGCCGACCCAACGTTCGGCGTTTGCGTCGCAGGTAAAAACTCGTCTAATCAAATGTTCAGCATCGCTATACGTGATTTCAGTGAACTCACCATGGTCATCTAAAAAAAAGTGAATTCATCATGGCTGCAGCGATGGGTTCCCGACGGCGGCGATGCGTGCACGGCATGGCTCGCTGACTCTGTCTTCTGATTACAGAATCTCACCAAAGGGAGTGATCTGCTTACATACCACGCAGCATCTGGCGCCAGAAATAAAAAGGCTCATGCCTCGTGCCGCCGCCGTGCAGAACCAACGGCGTCCACACCATACCAGCACCACTGGCTACGGCGGCTACCAACAGCGGGAGAGTACAGGAATCAATATATCTTCAAGCAATCGTTCCACCATGAAAAATCGAGTAAAATATCCCAGCCCAGCCAGTGGACCAGAAGAATAAACAACGTCTCCAAACAATTCACCATCTGGAGAAAAGTTTCAACGCAGCACTACCATTATAACAAAATTCCATATATGTGGTGCTCAGTCAGAAGCTGCTATCCAGCATGTCATTCAGAACCCGAGACACGGGGAGCACACTGGGCGGAGGCATCAGACGTTGAACCCTTCCGCTCTCAAGCACAGGCGGTGGGCTTCGATCCACTTCCCGCACGCGTCCTCGCCGTGCTCCACGATGCATTCGTCTCTCAGCTTCTTCGTGTCTGGGCAGGCACAGCAGATCTTCTTCTTCGGCTTCGTGTCGGGCGCTGGTACTTGTCCGGTTTTTTCTTCTGGAACTGGGGCAACGGCCGTCACAGATGAACTGTTCCCCATCTCTGAAATAAAATTCAGGCAGAGATTAGACTCCAAACAGGCCAGGATGACCAGCTGGTTGATTATAAAGAATATTTAACACTGAATCTGCAAGTGCACACAGTTCTTCGTGCCGCTTGCATCCTTAGGGCATACACAGTTTTCATTACCCGGCTTTTGAAAAAGCCAACACATAATTCGATATATGTACTGGTGTTACCAGTTTCAACATGTACAGATTCAGAATACACCCAATTTGAAAGCAAAGTAAGTACCTGCTAGTGCACTCATGTTCAGTGTATACAGTATTCAGATAATGGAACCCAACAGTACCACGGAATTTGGACCATAGAGGCTTCAGAACACTGAACCTGCTAGTGTATTTTTTTTAACGATTATTTTTTATTACCTGGCTTTTAGAAGCCAGCAGAGTATCAGATATGCTAGCGGGGTACCGGTAAGTTCAGAATCCACTCAATTCAAAAGCTAGTAGTATATGCACGTGTGAGACCCTAGCGCATGGCTCAATAGGATTGATAGGAAACCCATACCAACAAGTTGCAACTTCTTTTCCGGAAGCTCATTCGAAAAGAACTCTCAAGTTAAGCGTGCTTGGCCTAGAGCAATTCTAGGATGGGTGACCGACCGGAAAGTAGGTACCGGATGCGCACGAGTGAGGACAAAGTGCGCAAAAAAGACTAGTGTTGGTCTGTGGGGTTAGTCTAGAGATCCTATTGAGCTGCCAGAAGTGACAACCGTCGGTCTGGAGTGACCGGGGGTGTTACAGCATGCAATTTGTATGATCACTTCAAGTCTATACAGTGTTCAGATAGTTGCGCTGAATAGCAACATAGCTCTTTCTGGAAGTTTTAGAAGCATACAAAGCTACAATATTTGCAGAAGGAGAAGTGACGATTGTGAAACAGATAGCCTATCCAAGCTATGTTGGCTATGTACCTCAGCAGTGTCATCGACACCAGTTGAGCAGTTGAGGTAACAAACTAGTTAGTTATGGTCAATTTCCAAATGGAGCTTACAGTAGATGGCAATCAAAAAATTCAAAATTCAACGGATATATTAATATCTGATAGTGCACAGACCCTTAGGTTCATGGTTTGATAATTTTCATAGGCAAGACTTCTATCTTAAGACCCAATAACTTCACACATCTCAAGATGTTAAGGATTCACAGCAAATGTCTAGGCAGCCTAGCCTAGGCAGTCAGTTGCTCAACAGCTTTGCTTCTGGTATTGTGCATAACCATTGGGTTCGAAAAGCGAAACTGGTAACAAGCATCTTCCGACAGGCTTGCTAATTCAGCATGTGATCCAAGTAGGGATGCAAGTGGCCCGCCGCTTTTGCCCACTTCCTAGTCAAATTCGGAGGAATTAGTTGTATCTCGAGTTCGATGGCTTTTGTTAAGATTGCACCAGTTGTTGGAGTTACAGAGTGCCGCTTGCATCCTTAGATTCAAGCATTTGTACATATTGTGCCTCTGAATTTGACTACCTAGCCATGTCACAAGCTTCACTATACTGTCATGAACTTCAAAATACTGCTTCATGCAATTCACGCATGCTAAATCCAGCCGCACCTTGGTCATGGAGAAATCTGGCAAGGCGGGACCCAACCTAGCCTAGATATTCCATTTGCAATCTAACTCCGCACAAAATTAATCATCCCTCTATTCATTTCCCAAGAAATCCACGGTAATTCGGGCCAATCTAATCCTAACGTCTCAAGTAGAATTCACCACCTAACAGACAGCAGGAATAAGTAAAACGAGTAGCAGAATCACGGAGCCCTCTGCCCCTACCATTCGAATCACCCACCGGCGACCAACATCGAGACGGGCAAGGTTAAGACCACCTCTTCGGACTATACACATCTCCGAAACAGAAAGAGCAAGGGAAAGGGTCGGGGTTTACCGATCAACGGAGCTCCGGGGCTACGACGGCAGAGGGCAGCGGGAACTCGAGGACCCGGATCCAACCTTCTCTGCTGGAGAGGAAAGGCGCCGCAGGGGAGAGGGTTCTAGAGGAATCGAACTAGTCTACTCAACCCCGTCTCGGATGCCGACTTATTTGGACCGTCTATTTTTAATCGAACGGTGCAGAACCATTTGAGTGGACCGTCCAGCACGCAAGGATCTGTCCCCTTCAGTCTTTGCGCACGAATCTGTCCCCTCTTCCAAGGCCGCCGCGGACAGCGAGAAGAGAGATAGAGAAACCATGGTGGCGCCGAACGTGAAGGCGGAGACGATGAGGCTGATGGACCGGCGGACGGCGCTGGAGGCGGAGATGAACGCCATCATCGCGGGCCTCTCCGTGCCGGGCGGGCCGGGCATCACCGGCGGCCTCGTCGACGCGGAGGTACAGTGGGACTCTCGCTTTCTCCCCCGCACCCAAAACCCTAGCCTAAACCCGATGCGCTCCTTCCTCTTCCTTGGACGGTTCAGTTGCTAATCGCGGTTGTTTCTATTTCGGTGCTTAGGGTTTTCCCAGGGCCGACATCGACATCCCTGCCGTCATCGCCCAGCGCCGTAGGCTCGGTGGTATGCCTTCACCCGAACTCTGGCCGTGCTTGACATATCGAGAAGCTTATTCCACATTTCCACTGTATCGTTACAGTTAAAACTGCCATTGCCCTTCGTTGCTCTGTTTGTTTTGATGTATGCGGCCGTGGAGTCGTGGACCTTGTGGTCCTCCATTGAAGCATTCGGGATATGAATTAATTTCTGTCAATGTGATTATATTATGGACCAGTAATGGGGATGCAGGGCTAGTTCGATGGCTTCTCCTGAGATGCTGGTGGGTTCTGATGATTGGGGGTGGAAGACGGCACAGATTTGAGTTATACCTGGCAAGTGTTCAGCAAATTAGACATCAGGGCACACTGCCTTAGCATAAGTAGCAAGCGACAGTGCTACGGTCTTTAACAAATATAGGAGATAAGGGGGTAAAAAGGTATGTGCTCCCCTTGTGCTACATGGAACTGGATAGGGGATCCTGAACTGATGACATTAAGGTGTAGAGAGAAAAACAATTGAGAAATTTGTAGGCCAGATCTCAGAAGCTTGGGATTGGATGAACTTAGTAGATTTCTATAGGTGACCTGAGCCGGGGTCACTATCCTGTACTGTATTCTCTGCCAAGTAGTATGGTAACAAATTTGGCTAGCGGGATTAGGCGGACTGACCAAATTGATTTTTTTTGTGTATCACTAGATTGTGCATACACTACTTCTCATTATGCTGTATATTGTAATTGGTGCTTACACTGAATAATGCCCACTTGTCTATTGCAGAGCTGAGGAATGACCACAAGGATATTACAAACAAAATCGAGAAGAATTTGGAAGCTTTACACTCTACAAAATTAACAAGAAATGAGCAATCAACCCCAAGAAGTTCTGGTAAGTTCAACACTGCCAAGATTAAAATGTGATGATGGTTAATGTGGATCCGAAGTTATATATATATTGGCCAATTGCATCTTCTCAGATGTCTATAAGGAGGACATGATAATAAATATATCTTGTTTTCTATAAATATTGTAGTCCCTCTGTCCACAAATACAAGCCATTTCGGACTTCCAAATTCCCGAATCCTGAATTCATGATTGCAACTATTTTTTTTATCAAAATATACTCGCCAAATAATAAATCTCGTGCATTATGGAAATTCTCAAAGAAAAATCGAATGTAATTGTTTTGTTTAGTGAATCTAGACTTCTTTTGTATATTTAATGGTCAAAGTTTCAACAAGGTTGACTATATAAATCCAAAGTTCGCCTGTGTTTTGAGGAGGGAGTAAATCTTCAGATTGAACATATTAAAAATTCGGGTTGTCTCTGAAGTTTCTTGCCTTCTGTGGTGTGCCATGGCTTTCCTGTATGAATCATTTGCTAATGATCTTTATAATCTGAACCAACACTTTGTAATTTACTCATGCACTAACACTGACAATGGTTTATAATTTTGAGAATGATTTTTAACGGCATAAACACAGACTGATAATCAGTTGATTCCATATCACTGTTTGCACATTGGAACAGGGCCATGCTTGAGCATGAGTTATATTATAATGAAGGAAATTAGAGTCACTGATCTCCATCATATTTGATTGTATGCAGGTACATCAGCTCCACTGCATGGTGGGTTATCTCGAAATGATCCCATGGAAGAGGATGTGGTGACCAGACTTCCTTTTGCCATGATTGATGAGATAGCAGATGGTTCTCCTGCTGCTGTGGATGGCTTGCTGCTTGGGGACGAGATAGTGAAGTTTGGGAGTGTAGAAGCTGGTGACAGGTTGCAAGAAAGGCTTGTTTCTGAAGCCATTTCCAATGAGGGCAATCAAGTATCTCTACTCATCATTCGTCAGGGATCACCAATGAACTTGACCATTACACCAAGAAAGTGGCATGGAAGAGGGCTCATGGGGTATGTTTTACTAAACCTTCGTATCACTTGTTGTATTGTGCTTTTGACCTATCAAAAAGTAGATCTTCCTTCTTCAATAATTGTAATGTAAATATGTAGGTTGCCTTTTGTTGTCACAACAGATCCTCCATTTACTCCCCATGTTACATATCACTAACAAAAGAGTATGCCTGAGCTCTTAAATGTAACCAAGTTGACATGAGTTAGATTTGACACTACACTACCTCAATTGTGACATGGACACCTTTTTGGGAGGACATGGAAGCTTGTTCAACACATGTTGGCAGGCTTTTTTTGTTCTTATGTACTCCATTTCAAATTAATTGAAGTTCTAGGTTTGTCCTAGGTCAAAATACTTCAAGTTTGACCAATTATATTAAAAAAATACCAACCTCTAGTCCTGTACAATGCCATATTAGTTTCTTTAGATTTGTCATATAATATATTTCCGTACTATATATAGATTTGATATTTGTAGCTATTAGCACATTTTCTATAGAGTTGGTCAAACTTAGAGAAGTTGGACTAAGGAAAAAGCTAGACCTTTAATTAATTTGGAATGGTGGGAGTACTCTTTTAAGAACAAGCTTTTACAGTAAACCAAAGAGAATCCTGCATCCTCTTACCTAAGCAACATGAAGCTTCAAAGTATAGAAAGTTTTGTAGCATACAACTCCTGTTTTGTAGTAATGTCTGACCCGGTAAGCAATTTGCCCTCAATCCCAACGCCAAAGGGGCACCCCTTTTCACCTCATCGCAACACTACCTGCGAACTATCATATATAACCAGAAGCAGTATGTGAAGTGCTCGTGAAAACCTTACCCTGTTAGGATTATTCATCATGCACGCACACATCTGCTCTTTGTTACTTCTGCTACTACCTCGGTGGTATTTTTTGTTTGTTTCTTGATGCCAAAGGCACATGACGTGAAAACCATGCCATCTCTCGATGGCAAGTTTACTAAACGTGCTAACTAGCTATATGATTCTTCTTTCTATGTGTTGACGCTGTCTTAACCGCAACTTGGTTTCTTGTTCTTGCAGGTGCCATTTCCGCATCTTATGAAGGGGCCAGTCCATGTTCTACAGCTTTCACATCTGCGCCTGTGCAGACAGCTCTTGCAGCTCTACATTTCAACGTCGAACAAAAATGATAATCTGAAAGCATGTAGTACTTGCTTTATCTGTAGCTGGCTTACAATACAATACACTGCCACTGGAAAACTATCCAGGTTCCCTTGGTTGCAAGCTTTATTTGGTACATTACCCTCTTGCGCTTTCGTGATGTTAGGAAAAGAACCATGTCTTCCATATTTGGTAATGATGTAGAAAATGTTAAGTCAAATGAAGCTGGATCGCGTGTGGACAGAGGAAAAACCGCCATTTGTCTGCAATTGTGGAAAGGTCCTATCTGGTCTTGGTCTTACAAAACAGAGACTGCTCAACAAGAGCAAGTAGCATGTTGGTTACTTTCTACTTACAAACGCGTAACGACCAGTGAGAATGCATAGCTTCCACAATTGCTCTATCTCTTCATATAATATTCAGCACCCACCTAATACACTTCATTAAGCCTTTGATCACCTGCTTTTAGACTCGAGATTTAGTAGGCTCGGATCAATAGCCGGCTGACAGAAATTGCATACGAAGTTCCCTTGTTCATGTCTGTATTAAGATATGGTAATGTGTAGACCTGCTATTTATAAACACATGTATGGGACCCATTATAAGACCGGCAAACAAACAGATGTCAAGAGCTAACCTACTTGATTCTTTTCTAAAATAAATTACCCAATAGAGGTTGTTATGCCTATAAATAAATCATCCAGTGGACATTCGGATTTTTATATCCGATGATGCTGCCTTCACTGATTAGCTCCACTAAACCTGCGTACGTACAAGCTTAAACTTCTAAAACAAGGGGTGCTGTTGGTTAACATAGGACAACATGTTGTCATGGCTGCTTCTTTAATTAGATATGCTAAAAGTGTTAGGATATGGGCGTTCTAATTGAGGGTAAAGGTCATCTCATAAGCGTGTCCCCTTTTGCAGTTTTTTTGGAGGCTAAAGAGACAGTATGGAACAACTTCTGCTTATGATTAGAGGTGTGACCCAGCAAAGATATCGTCGTGATACAAAATGTTGGACGGCAGCATAAAGGAAACTGGACCTTATGAAATGCGACTCCATGATGTGGGGCCTTTGCCATGTAAAATGTTGACAGCTATGCGGTACCTAAGGGAATTAAGCGCTTAGAGGTAAAATAGATCATAGGACCTTTAAAAGAATCGTCCATGTACATGCTTATTGATTTAATAAAAGTACACTAGATCTTACATAAACGGACAACAGTGAGCTATTATAAAACATAAGATTACATCAAGTTATTTAAAAAATGAGAGAATTCATAAACTTTATTACTAATTCAAAACCATAGAGTTACAATCAGTCCTAAGACCGTGCACTAAAAAAGATGGTGCCTCAACATTTATACCATAAAAACGACTGCTCCTGAATGATCGCAAACTTTGTGCACGAGCGAGCCGCCTAGTTAGCATCGCGAGCAAACACAGTATTAATAGAGAAAAAAATAGGATTCTAGCTTGCTTATCTTATCTAATATTGGCTTGATTCCAGACCGATCAGCCCTACGGTCATGCCGATGACGAATACGTTCTGAGCAATCAACCTCCAAGATTGCATTACCAAAACATTTTCCTATTGCATAAATTGCCACATCTCTCAACGCCAATGCTTTTGTTGTAAGAGGATCTGAAATTCATCTGTAAATATTGCAAGAAACTCCACAGAATGATAACCCATCTCTTGCTACAACTCCCAACGTATCATGCTCAAATCCGCCGGTAGTGCTCCATCTGAATTTAACTTTACAGTACCATCGGGTGGCTTCTACCATTTACATGGGCGTCGAGTAGTGCTCGGAATTACATTTTCCCTTGGCAATTCCAAAGTCTGCAACGTCTCCTGAATGAATGAAACATACATAAGAATAGGATACGATGAGGGATAGATTTTAGATTTGTCCCTTTGCATACCATGCATTTGAAAAAAATGGGAGCTTTTCAAACTTTTGTTTTGAAGGGACAACTGGATTGAAATTGACCTCTAGTGTTGAAATTGACACTAGGATTTGAATTCAAATTTTAAAAGGAGCTTTGTATTTTCAAAAATTCGGGAACTCAAATTATAATCAATACAAATAAAAGAGTCCATGACTCATACTCACTTCCACATAAGAGACTAGATTCTAAAACAAACTAGAGTCTTAAATACACATTTGAATTCAAATTGGAGGTTTGACTTAGTCAAACTCGAGTCCCGATAATTCATAATAAATACAAATAAAATCAGAATATTATGGAACAAATATTGTATTCAACAGAGGATATTCTTTACCATAGGGTATTTTAAATGATTTGATACACATGAAGAACAATAAGAAAAGAATACAAGAAGTGATCAGGACCTAATACGAGCTAAGTAAAATAAAAGAAAATAAAAGAAGTCGCACTTGTAGGAATTATCCATTGGCATGGCTTGGAGCATGTGTTGGCTTCAAGGTAGAAGAAATGAAGAAGAAGAAGAAGAAGAAGAAGAAGAAGAAGAAGAAGAAGAAGAAGCAATGTCCAAGGGCGTTGGGCATTTTGGAATTATGTAGAAGAAGAAGAATAAAAAAATAAGATCAAGAGTGTCTTGAAGAAGAAGATGGGGTTCCTCGTGTGTATCTTTAAGACATCATCCAAATGAAGTTAGAAGAAATAAAGTGCAAGCTCAAGATGTGCCATCTCTAGAAGATCTCATGCTTGAATCTTGCCATCCTTGGTGATCATGGTTTGATGAAGAGAAGTTCAAAGAAAAGGTTTTCCCATGGTGTATGGGAAGCAAGTTGCAAGTCTTTATCAAGCGAGCGCGAGCAAGAGAAATCAAGGAAGATGATCCATCTTGACAAGTATAAGATCGCCTACATCGAGCTCAAGTGGATTGCTCAAGGCAAAGGTATAATCTTGATTGATTTTCCCTTTTGTTGGTCTCATGTTGTTAGCTGGGAGACCGGGTTTAGGATAAATAGTCGTACTATCAAGAGGGCTCTCGAGTGAGTAACTCGATCATATCTTTTGGAGAGAGTCCAAACCTTTGTATACTTAGCATCATATTTCTTGGTTGTTATTTGGATCTTATCCAAGTGAGATTATAGAGCTTGTGGTAATATTCATAACAAGCTCTAGTTCATCAAAAACGGATTTCCCTTTTATATCTTATTGCGTTTTTGATCTTGGAGGACTTTTCGGCTCCTCACCAAGGGAGGTATCTCACATAATAATACTTAATATTTTCTCCCTTGGTGGTATCCAATATTTCAAACAAAATTGGTATCATCCCATTCGGAGTTCGGGTGCTCAAGTTATTTGCGTTTTGCTGCTGTTGCCTGCGTTGTATTTATCAACCGGTAGTACTGGATATTCCATACAGTACTACCTCTTGGCACCGGTAGTACCTCCCGGAGGTACTGGACGAGTTTAAGCCTATTGGAAAGCTGAGGCTCTCTCTCAGGCCCAACCAGTACCACCAGCCCGACACTACCGCAGCGTCCGGTAGTACCGATGTATTTTCCGGTACTACCGCTTTGCGATACTACCGGTTCATACAACGTGTCCTACCGGTGGAGACAGAGTTATTTATTCCTCCACTATTTCTTGCCCGGTACCTCTTCTAGTACCGGTCAGTTACAGTACTACCGCTTCTGGTTCTGGTAGTTGATATGTTGTAAACGTATCTATAATTTTTGATTCTCCATGCTTGTTTTGTATGAACTTCCTTATGTTTTATCTACACTTTGAGGTATTTTTATACATTTTCTGGGACTAACCTATTAACAAGATGCCATAGTGCCAGTTGCCCGTTTTTTGCTGTTTTTGGTTCTAGAAAAGCTAGAGAAGAAATATTCTCGGAATTGGATGGGACAAAAGCCAAAGTCAATATTTTACCCAACACGACACGAAGCCCGAAGAAGAGACGGGGGAGGGCACCAGGGCGGACACACCATATGGTGGCGCGGGCCCACCTTGGATGCGCGGCCACATGGTGTGGGCCCCCTGGCCCTCCACCGACCTTGCCCTTCCGCCTATATATCCCTCCGAGGAGAAAACCCTAAAAGAATGGGCCTACATCCATGAAAAGTTTCACAGCGCCGCCGCCACTGAAGGGGAGATTCAGCAGACAGAAGTCTCTGTTCCGGCACCCTGCCGGGACGAGGAATTGCCCCCGGAGCCATCTCCATCGACTCCACCACCATCTCCATCGCTGTTGCTGATTCCCATGATGAGGAGGGAGTAGTTCTTCCTCGAGGCTAAGGGCTCTATCGGTAGCTATGTGTTCACCTCTCTCTATGCATGATCATATTGTGATCATGAGCTTTGTAATCAAGTAGATCTACTCTGCTACTCAAGTGCTTTAATCAATCTCCGGTTATCCCCACGTGTGTGAAGGTGATAGTGTGCACACTGTGTGGCACTTAGGCTAGAGATTACACAAATACTTATCATAAGTTATATTTTGAGTTGGATGTCTTTATGAAATTGTGGTGTTTGTTGGAACCATCTAGCGCTCAAGGTGATAGTGTGGGGTTATCTAGATGGGGAAAGCGAACTTTGAGGCGTGCTGTTATAGCCCTACCATAGATTAGAGTTATCCAACCGGAGAGTAGTTTAGAGTATCATCATGAAGAGAATATATTTATATGAGAGTGTTCACTAGTGAAAGTATGATCCCTAGGCCTTGTTTCTAAACATTGAATCATCGTTTACAACTAGATATGTTGCATGTTTGCTTGCTTTTATCTTTATTTCAGCTTGCCTTTAGTATCAACACGTCGTCAACCTATTTTCTGGCACCGTTGTCTTATAATTATCCATACTACTTGTATTTCATTATCTGTTCGCTGAACTAGTGCACCTATACACCTGACAAGTGTATTGGGTGTGTTGGGGACACAAGAGACTTCTTGTATCTTGATTGCAGGGTTGCTTGAGAGGGATACCTTTGACCACTTCCTCCCTGAGTTCGATAAACCTTGGGTAATCCACTTAAGGGGAACTTGCTGTTGTTCTATAAACCTCTGCACTTGGAGGCCCAACAACTATCTACAAGAATAGAAGCGTGTGTAGACATCAAGCTCTTTTCTGGCACCGTTGCCGGGGAGGTAAGGTAAAAGGTACCCACATCCTCTGGGTACTAAGCTATCTTCTAGTACTGTTGCTAGTGTGTGAGTGCTCGAAGTTATTTCCTTTAGATTCTGCAATCTTATCTTTTTGTTTCTTGTTTTTTATTTTCACTAGTTAGGCTTAATGGAAAACAACAACAAAATTAGAGAGATTTTTAGTATTTTTCCTAAGTTAGAACATGAATGTTCTGGAGAGAAAATTAAAAAACCTACGAAACTTTCTTTGCATGCTAATAGCAATATTATTAGTATGATTTTTTTGAACACCATTGTTACTAATACCATGGAAACGTATAAGCTTGGGGAAGCTAGTTTTTATGAAAAAGATCTTTTTAGTTCCCCAGTTTTAGGGAAGAAAATTTGCTCTGATGATACTTTATCTCCCATATGTGGTAATTCTAATGATGCTTGTTATATTTTAAAGCCACATACTGAAAGTGTCCCTTTTAAAATACCTACAAAAATTGTTGATCGTGTTATGGATAACTATTATTTTGGGGATGGAACTGTCCATCCTGGTGATCACTTGTTTTTTATCCATGAATTATGCGAGTTGTTAAAGTGTGCAGGTATCACAACGGAACAAGTTAAGAAAAAGTTACTCTCTATATCATTGAAAGGTAGATATGAAGAATGGTATAAGCTGCTGAAGAATGGACACTCTATGGAATGGGAAGAAATTGTGCGTCTCTTTTATTCTAAATTCTATCCTCCTAGTGAGATTCATAAAGACCGGAATCAAATATATAACTTTTGGCCTCGTGATGGAGAGATTATAGCCCAAGCTTGGGGGGATTGAAGTTACTAATGCTCAAATGTCCTATTCACGAGCTCCCTAATAATATTATCATTAATAACTTTTATGCAAAGCTTTCTCTTCATGATAAAGATTTATTAGATGCTTCTTATGCTGGATCATTCACACGTATGAAAGAATAAGCTAAATGGGATCTTCTAGACCATATTCAAGAAAATACTGAAGCATGGGAGAATGACAAAGGAAGAAAGTCAGGTATAAATTATGATTATGAATGCATTAAATCTTTTATGAGTACTGATGACTTTCATAATATTAGTACTGAGTATGGTCTTGATTCTCAAATTCTCGCAAATTGTTTTAAGGCCTTTGACTCTTATATTGAAATTCCTAAAAAGGAGTGAAACAAGTACCATGCACCTTATAAAGATATTGTTAATCATGTTCCTGCTAGAAATACCGAAGTATATACTGTTGATCATATTTTTCCTGAACCTTATATTGAGGAAATACCTTTTCCTGCTAAGGTAAAGGAACATTATATTATAGCTAATATGTTCAACAAAAGTACAAAGAAAGATGTAGAACCTTATGAACAAATAAATATTAAACCTGCAGTAGCAATTGTGAAAGACCTTATCACTAAAAATGTAGAATATGGGCACATTATCTTTTGTGAAGATGCTTCTAATATTGGTGCAAGTTCTAGTGCTACTCCTTATGAGATTTACAAGGAAATTATGCATGAGATTGGTCCTTGTGAACTTGAAGACATTGATGTGGTTATTCACCTTGCTAATAGAGAGACCGTCTGTCCAATTGGTATTATAAAAGATGTGGAAGTTCTTTGTGGTAAAATTAAATATCCTGCTGATTTTCTAGTGCTTGGTAAGGAAGCTAGCAAAACTTGTCCTATCATTTTTGGTAGACCTTTCTTGAACACTTGTGGAGATATTATAAATTGCATGAAGAAGAAAATTTTAACTAAATTTGATGGAGAATCTTATGAGTTTATTTTTTCCAAGTTTGCCAAAACGCCTTATGAAAATGATTTGCCTAATGAGGATTTCAGAGTTGAACAACTTTCTTCTATTTCTCTTGCTCCTAACAATGCTTTGCAGCAATTTATGGAAGATCATGAAAGTGAGATCTTCATGGAAGAGAGAAATGAGATCGATGATATTTTTCTTCGTCAACCCGAGATGCTTAAACATAACCTACCTGTGGAGGATTTGGGTACCACACTACCACCTAAAGAGGATCATGTCTTCGATCTAAAACCTCTGCCTGATGACCTTAAATATGCTTATCTAGGTGATAAGAAAATATATCCGGTTATTATTAGTTCTAAACTTTCAGGAAAGGAAGAGGAAAGATTATTGGGAGTATTGAAGAAACACCGAGGAGCTATGGGTTATACTCTTGATGATTTAAAAGGGATTAATCATACTATATGTCAGCATGCTATTAATATAGAACTTGATGCAAAGCCAGTTGTTGAACATCAACGTTGTTTAAATCCTAATATGAAGGAAGTGGTAAGAAATGAGGTATTAAAACTTCTTGATGCTGGTATTATTTTTACTATTGCTGATAGTAATTGGGTCAGTCCTGTTCATTGTGTCCCTAAGAAAGGAGGAATTATAGTTGTGCCAAATGAAAATAATGAGCTTATACCTCAAAGAGTATTAGTTGGTTATAGGATGTGCATTGATTTTAGAAATGTGAATAAAGTTACTAAGAAAGATCATTATACTCTACCTTTTATTGATCAAATGCTAGAAAGGTTGTCCAAGAAGACTCACTTTTGCTTTCTTGATGGTTATTCTGGTTTTCTCAAATTGTTGTTAAAGCGCAAGACCAAGAGAAAACCACGTTTACTTGTCCTTATGGAACTTATGCTTATAGGCGTATGCCTTTTGGTTTGTGTAATGCTCCTGCTACTTTTCAGAGATGTATGTCTGCTATCTTTCATGGTTTTTGTGAAGAAATTGTGGAAGTATTCATGGACGATTTTTCCGTCTATGGAACTTCCTTTGATAATTGTTTACACAACCTTGATAAAGTTCTGTAGAGATGTGAAGAAACTAATATTGTTCTTAATTGGGAGAAATGCCACTTCATGGTTAATGAAGAAATTGTTCTTGGACATAAAATTTCTGAAAGAGGCATTGAAGTTGACAGAGCCAAAGTTGAAGCAATTGAGAAAAATCCCTGCCCTAGGGATGTTAAAGGTATTTGTAGTATCCTTGGTCACGCTGGTTTCTATAGAAGGTTTATTAAATATTTCTCCAAGATATCAAAACCTCTTACTAATCTTATCCAAAAAGATTTACCTTTTGTTTTTGATGATGATTGTAAGGAGGCTTTTGAAACTCTAAAAAAAGCTTTAAAAACTGCTCCTATTGTCCAACCGCCTGATTGGAATCTACCCTTTGAAATTGTGTGTGATGCTAGTGATTTTGCTATAGGTGCTGTTCTTGGGCAACGAATAGATAAAAAATTGAATGGTATCCATTATGCTAGTAAGACTCTTGATGCTGCTCAAAAGAATTATGCTACTACTGAAAAAGAGTTCTTAGTTGTAGTCTTTGTTTATGATAAGTTTAGACCTTATATTGTTGATTCAAAAGTTACCATTCATACTGATCATGCTAAAAAATACCTTACGACAAAGAAAGATGCTAAGCCTAGGCTTATTAGATGGGTGTTGCTTCTACAAGAGTTCGATCTACATATTGTAGATAGGAAAGGTGCTGAAAATCCTGTTGCTGATAATTTGTCTCGTTTGGAAAACATTTCCTTTGATCCTATGTATGTTAATGATAGTTTTCCAAACGAGCAGTTGGCCGCCATAAAGGTAAGCTCGCGAGAGAGTCCTTGGTATGTTAATTATGATAATTTTATGGTTTCCAAGTATTTGCCTCCAACCTTTACAACCCAACAAAGAAGGAAATTCTTTTATGATTTGAGGCATTATTTTTGGGATGACCCACATTTATATAAAGGAGTGGATGGTATTATGAGAATATGTGTTCCATAATATGAACAACAAGAGATATTGAGAAAATGTCATGGTAGTGCCTATGGAGGACATCATGCCGAAGATAGAACCGCACAAAAGGTTCTACAATCAGGTTTCTATTAGCCCACTCTTTTTAAAGATGCAAGAAAGTTTATTTTATGATGTGATGAATGTCAAAGAGTTGGTAATATTTCTAGACGCAATGAAATGCCTACTCTTGTTATTGAACAATTTGACTGTTGGGGTTTTGACTTTATGGGTCCTTTTCCTCCTTCAAAAGGTTATACTCATATTCTTGTTGTTGTTGATTATGTTACTAAATGTGTAGAAGCAATACCTACAAAAAGTCCTGACGGTAACACCTCTTTAAAATTGCTTAAAGATGTTATTTTTCCTAGGTTTCGTGTGCCTAGATATCTCATGACTAATGGAGGTTCTCATTCTATTCATGGTGGTTTTAGGAAGACCCTTGCTAAGTATGATGTTAATCATAGAATTGCTTCAGCTTATCATCCCCAAACTAGTGGGCAGATAGAACTGTCAAAAAGAGAAATCAAATCTATCTTGCAAAATACTGTTAATAGATCTAGGAAAAATTGGGCTAAAAAGTTGAATGATGCTTTGTGGGCTTATAGAACTTCTTATAAAAATCCTATGGGAATGTCTCCTTACAAAATGGTTTATGGGAAAGCTTGTCACTTGCCTTTAGAATTAGAACACAAAGCTTACTGGGAAGTGAAAGAACTGAATAGAGATTTTAAACTTGTTGGTAAGAAAAGACTGCTTGACTTGAGTTCTTTAGATGAGTGGAGAAGTGAAGCTTATGAAAATCCTAGACTCTTTAAAGAAACGGTAAAAAGATGGCATGATAGGAGAATTCTTAAAAGAGAGTTCCATGTGGGTGAGAAAGTTCTATTGTATAGGTCCCGTCTCAGATTTTTTGCAGGAAAACTACTCTCAAAATGGAAAGGTCCCTTCATTATTTAAGAGGTGTATCGTTCAGGTGCCATCAAAATATAATGATTAAGAGACAACACTACGCAAGTGGTGAATGGTCAAAGGCTCAAACATTATATTTCTAGAGATTCTTATAATGAAGATGTTGATATTATTCAAATGGTGACTCCGGAAGAATTTATTAAAGACCAAATTTAGGAACCTGCAGAGTCCGTTTTTTAATAGGTAACAATTCTGGTAAGAAAAGGTTCACGAAAAACTTGTCAATTTATATTTTTGCAGTTTTTATTCCATAAGGAATATAATGAGTCGAAAGAGGGAAGGAAATGGAGCCCGGGTGGCCCACACCACCCTGTGGCGCGGGCCCACCTGGCCACGCCACCAGGTGGTGTGACCACCCCGGAGCCCGTCTCCGTCCCATTTTTGCTCAGTACCTTCCTTATGTCGTAAAACTTCGTAATATATAATCCCCCGGACCCCTCGAGGTCCGTATATCGTGTTCTCGCCTTCGTTTTGATTTGTTTCTGTCAGGAACTATTCTCAAGTTTAGAAGCACAATGGTCTCCGCCAACGACAAGGGCAAGAAGCTTGTGGAATATGATCTCCAAGACCCCCAAGCAGGAGAAGGAGATCATGGGTGAAGTTGAATAAGAAGTGGAGGAAGACAAGCGTCCGTGCACCTGCGCCACCGTTGCGAGCATTGGAGTGGTGGCAAACCCTATCAAGCTCAAGAGGACGGCACGGATGTCTACTGGAGGGAAACCCCCGCGTCATTGCCTAGCTCCACGGTCACTCCCTCCATGCACCAATAATCCCTTCCATACCCTTATACATGAGCAGCAATTCCAAAAGTTGCCTAAAGGAAAGTTGCCCTCTAGTTGGGATATGCCTCGTTCTAACCATGCAGGGAAAGAATACTCTAAGGAGGAAGAGCGGGGAAAGAATCACAAGGACTGGGATTCTCGGTCGGACATGATCATGAACCGCATTGAGCATAATTTAGAGTTGAGTCGTACTCTAGCCTTCGAGATTGAGGATTTGAGTAAGTTGATTGAAAAGCTTATCGAGAGAACACCACCACCACCAAAGGAGTAATTCGTCATCAGGTTTTGGCATCCCCTTGGTTTGTTCCAAGCTTGGGGGAGTGCCGCGGTATCACATCATTATCTTTCATATTTTTACCTTTTGAGTAGAGTCATATCATTGAATAGAGAAGTTATCATATAGGATGGTTTGCATTGTGGAAGTATCTCTCCTCTAGTTGGTTATCTATGTATCCCTTGGTGTGAGTGCCATTATGGAATATTAATGAGAAGTTTCATCATTCACTTTTTGCACATCTTATTTTAGTTTGCAATTTCTATTATATGATTGATCTTGTTGTTAGTATTGGTATCACTTTGGGAGCATCAAGTAAATTTAGTTGGTTTTGGAAAACCTAGCTTTGGTTAGTAGCAACACTTTTTGAGGATTGAAAGGAAAAAGAGAAAAGTACTTATGGATTTATTATTATTTTATTTCTTTCTTTCTTGATTATCTCATAAGCTTAGTATTCTTTAGTTAAGATCTTTTGTGTTTTCAAGGAAGATTGCATGATTGTTTCTATCACTTGTTTGTTTGTTTCCTTTAACTCTTATGCTTGCTACCCAGCCTTGCTAGCCAAAAACCTGTACTGAGAGGGAATGCTTCTTATGCATCCAATCCTTTGAACCAAAACCTATGCCATTTGTGTCCACCATATCTACATATTAGCATTATTGCTATTCAAGTAAAATCTCAAGTTTTATCAATATTCCAAATTAAAAATTCTTTTTGTTATGTGGAAAGTGGTTAGTAAAGCTCTCACGAACTTTATGGCACACCTTATTTTCCTGCCCTTATTAAACTTGAACCATTTTGTCATCTGTGTTGTATATGCTTGCACTTATAAGTTGGGAATTAGCAGAACCATGCTGTCATGGGGAACGCTTTCAACACCTGTACATATTACCCAGTTGATACCATGATCTTTTGTTTACGGATGTCAGCGGTGTGAAATAAAAGGGGAGCTTGTAAGTCCATGGAGTTATGTATATGTGTTAGAGAAACGCCTAGGCAGCTAGCCTAAGCCATGCCTAATCATGGTGGAAACTTGCAGCACAACCATAGTGAGCAATCTGTGAAACATCCTCAGAAAAATATATATATAAAGGGAGAAAAAATAGATGCACCATTCTCATGGTAATAAAGGATCGCTGAGATGCTCACTGTCTGTTGCCTTGTCATTTTGATATGGGATAGCTCCTGTATCATGGGGCAAGGGGTACCCTGTTGGCGGTTCTCTATGATACACATATACATACAATGACAGGAACTTACCGGTGACTAAAGTTGAGTAGCATGAGGAACGACCCTCGTACTCAAGGGACATGAGATTGCCAACTTATGATTTGTCAAGCATATACTCCATATTTGTTCACTTTAACCTTAATCACTTCAAGATGCTTATGATAGGGGCAATGAGAGCTCAAAACTAGTAAGTACCATAATCTTTTGGAAGCTCTTTATGAAACTTGAAATTCCTGTTTCCCTCTGTGAAGGGCCTGTCTTTCACTTTTTAGTTGAGTCAGTAAACCTATTCCTTTCTATCTTCAGCAAGAATTTGAGTTGTTGTGATTAAATCATTCATATGATGATTTATTCAATCATGTTTCTTATGTTCCTTGTTTTGCACATTTCTCTTATCTGAATGAATACTACTTTGAAAGCTATCATTGTGAAAATCCCTTTATGTTTAAGCAAAAGACTACTTTTATAAACTTCATTACAAAAGCTTTGCTTAAAACTAAGCATGATTTGTCAACTGTTCTCTGACCAAGAACAAAGTTTGGCATTACAAATTATGATTTGTCTTTATGCATCTTTATTGTGACTCCCATACTCGTTGCAAATTAATTTATATAATGGTGAGTTGTTTTCTATTATGACTTGTGTATTAGTGAATGTGATGCTTCTTGTCCGTATTCTTTTTATCGACACTTCACTCCATAAACATGAGGTCATGCTTATTGAGCTTAGTTTTTGCTTGGGGACAAGTGAGGTCTAAGCTTGGGGGGAGTTGATACGTCCATTTTGCATCACTATTCTATATCATAATTTACTGATATTCATTGATATATTTCATGTTAAGAGGTGATACTTATGCTATTTCATCTATTTTTGCATGGTTGGATGACTTTGGAGGATGAACTACCGGAGTCAGGATTCTGATGGAAAAAGCGGTGTCAAGATGCAATATTCGCGAAGATCAGAAAATTCCAGAAAATATATGGAAGTCCCTATTTTTTCAGAAGACGAAGGAAGCCAAAAGGGGAGATGGAGATGGGCCACAGGGGGCCCACACCACCCCCTGGCGCGGGTCCCCCTGGGCCGCGCCACCAGGTGGTGTGGCCACCCTGTCCCATCTCTGGCTTCGCCCTTTCGCCTATAACTTCCGCCCAAAACCCTAAGACTCGGGGAGCAACCACAAAAAGGTTTCGCCGCCTCTGCGGCGCGGAAACTACAGAGAGAGAAAGAGCTCTCCGATAGGCAGATTTCTGCCGGGGAAATTCCTTCCCGGAGAGGGGAGATCGTCCCCATCAACACCGTCATCAAGCTAGAATTCATTGGGATCATCATCATCATCCTCACCATCATATCCACCAGCACCATCACCACCACTTCATCCCGCTGTAACAATTGGGTTGAATCTTGCATAGTTCTTAGGGGAAACTTTCCCGGTGTTGATTACTTTTGTAGTTGATGCTATTGAGTGGAACCATTGAATTATTGTTTATGTTCAGATTGTTATTGATCATTATATCATCTCTGATCTTGATCCATATGATGTCTCGTGAGTAGTTCGTTTAGTTCTTGAGGACATGGGAGAAGTCATGTTGTTAGTAGTGGAATTGTGTTGAGAAATATTCAATGGTTTGATATTTAAGTTGTGGTGCTATTATTCTAGTGGTGTCATGTGAACGTCGACTACATGATACTTCACCATTTATGGGCCTAGGGGAAGGCATTGTGTACTTGGCTACTAATTGTGGGGTTGTCGGAGTGATAAAAACCTGAACCCCCGTTAGGAAACCTTTACACAAGGGAGTGTAGGATCTCAGAGTTTAATGTTGTGGTTAGGTTTTTATCTTAATTACTTTCTTGTAGTTGCGGATGCTTGCAAGGGGTATAATCACAAGTATGTATTAGTCCAAGTAAGGTCGGTACATTAGCATAGGTTCACCCACACAACACTTATCCAACCAAAGAAGATTAATCAACTATATGAAGCGAAAGCACTTGACAAAATTCCCATGTGTCCTCGAGAACGTTTGGTCCTCATAAGTAATACAACCGGCTTGTCATTTGCTGAAGAAAGGATTGGGCCACTTGCTGCAATTATTATTATCTTTTATCTACTTGCACTTTATTTCTTTGCTTTATCAAAAAACCCTAAAAATCCGTTTGCTAAGTATTTACAGAGAATTCCTTATCCAAACCACTAGTCAACACCTTCTGCTCCTCGTTGGGATCGACACTCCTATTTATCGAAAGTACTACGATACACCCCCTATACTTGTGGGTCATCAACCATCACTAGTAGCATACCTCAAGCTTTGGACTCTTTTAAAGAACCAAAATGAGATGATCATAATGAACACTTAACAGTTCATAAAATCATCATAAGTCACATCACGTAAACAACACTTGCTCAGTGATCACAAGCTAGCAAGACTGAATCAAGATAAATAAGTACAAGAATTAAATCACAAAAATAAATCATCACTTAATGCCACTTGGAATTATTGTCCAAATTGATCCAGGACAACTATCTAAACTCAAATCTACATGCCTTATTAGTTAAACTCACAACCAACCTAAAATCAACTTAAATAGTCAAGACTACTAGGAAACCATAGATAAAACCAAAATAGAGAGATACTTTGGAATAATAGTACCAGCTTAGTCATCCATGGAAACCTAGGAGGTGTCAAGCAGAGAGCCCAGCATGAACACTGTTAATAGCAGACCAAACCCATGGACTCAGAGAACATAACCTCAGATCAAGAACTGTATAAGTATCACACTAGGACAAAGGCTGAGTGAGAGTTACGAGCTCATAGAGCAAGATTAGGAGCAAGTAACTGGAGGAGAAGGCAAGATAGGAGAAGACAATCATCATCAAGCATATTTAGCAGACTATAGAGGTTATATTCAAACACTAGGATTGAGATACTAGAAGAAGTAATAGTAGCTCGGTATCATCTATATCCAAAGAGAGTGTTAGAGTAATACTCTATACCAATAGATCATGCATAAGCATCACCTTAATGCTAGGAAGAAAGCACACGCACCAGACGTGCCAATCAACTGTGCACACTCAGTTAAGAGGCACCACAGTAATCAAAATGCTCTGACCATGTGTACCCAATATCAACACATCTCGGAAGAAATAACTTAAGAACTACACTAATGCTATCTAACCTTGCTTCCCAGGTCCATGTTATTTAATAGACCATGAGGGAATTTCCTTTGAGCGCCCACAAATGCTCCAGGAGATCTTCTTGCAGTTGTGCATGCACCTGTTTGTCACAGATTTCTTGATGCATGGTGAGGAAAACACCAAACTCAGCCAACACCTCGTGCCCATACGACTGATCATCAACCATTGGAGCATCACACTCACTCTCGGTGGTCATATTTGCATTATCACGCAAGCATTCATTGATACGTTGTAAACGTATCTATATTTTTTGATGTTCCATGCTTGTTTAGTATCTATTTTGCTTTGCTTTGTCTATACTTTGAGGTGTTTTTATATGTTTTCTTGTACTAACCTATTAACAAGATGCCATAGTGCCATTTGCCTGTTTTTTCTATTTTTGGTTCCAAAAAAGGCACAAAATCAATATTTTCAGAATTGGACGGGACAAAAACTAAAGTCAATATTTTACCGTGGAGAACACGGAGCCAGAAGACGAGACGGAGGGGAGCCACCAGGGGCCACACCCCTGGCCATGCGGCTAACCCTATCCCGCGCCTAGGGGGGTGCAGCCACCCTGGGTGCCCCCTGACTCGCCTCTTCGTCTATAAGAAGCCCCAGATACCAAAACCCCAAGTACCCGATCAATCTTCCACAAAACAGTCTGTAGCCGCCGCCACCATCGTTCTTAGATCGGGGGAATCTGAAGCTCTTTCCGGCACCCTGCCAGAGGGGAGATCATCCCGGAGGCCTTCTTCATCATCATGCCAGCCTCCGGTATGAAGCCTGAGTAGTTACACCTTGGACTACATATCCATGTAGTAGCTACACGGTTGTCTCTCCTCCTTTGTTCTACCATGTTTAGATCTTGTGAGCTCCGTTCATGATCAAGATCATCTATTTGTAATCATGCATGTTGTGTTTGCGGGGATCCGATGGATATTGAGTTTACTATGTCAGATTGATTAATGGTTTTGTCTTATTGATTCTATCATGTCTGTGTTGTTTGTGATCTTGCATGCTCTCTTTTTATAGTAGCTATCTTGGCCAAGTAGATGCTAGTGACTCCAAGAGGGAGTATTTATGCTCGATAGTGGGTTCATGCCTCTATTTAATCTAAGGGAAGTGATAGAAATCTCTAAGGTTGTAGATGTGTTGTTGCTACTAGGGAGAAAACAACGGTCTCTTGTTCATGGAACAAGTGGATTGTTTACCTTACACACTTTGCTTAAATCAGTTATTCGTTGCTTGCAACTTAATACTATAGGGGGTTCGGATGATAACCTGAAGGTGGATTACTAGTCATAAATGCAGTTGGATGGCGGTCTATGTATCTTGTTGTATTGCCCAATCAAATCTCATAGGATCATGAATGTCTAGTATTGCATTAGTATGCCTTGCTCAGTCCTGTCAATTGCCCTACTGTAATTTGTTTACCCAACATGCCATGTTTGTTTATCTTAAGGAGAACACCTCTAGTGAACTATGGACCCCTGTCCAATCTTTACCATTGATACATCTTCCACTATTACTGTTTACTTTCTGCAAACCACTATTGCCTTCCACACAATACAGTTAATCCTTTGTTTTCAGCAAACCGGTGAGATTGACAACCTCACTATTCGTTGGGGCAAAGTCTTGAGTTTGTGTTGTCCAGGTTTCCAGTTGCTAGCAACACATTTGAGTCGTTTCCTTCCTCCTACTGGTTCGATAACCTTGGTTTCTTACCGAGGGAAAAACTTGTTGATGTGCTCATCATACTTTCCTCTTGGGGTCTCCCAACAAAGCTCAACAACTGAGCCATCTTCATTCATCACCTCACACATCTGAGATGTTAATCAGATAAGAGTAGGGCACTTGATGATAGCAAAACAAGCTTGGAGCACACCAAATGCTCGCTCAATATCCTTCCTGCAAGCCTCCTGGCATGTTGAAAACCAAGCTCTCTCATCTGTATGAGGGTCAGGATTGTCACAAATGTGTCCCATATAGGATAAATGCCATCGTCTAGGTAGTAGCCCTTGGTGTATGGTTTGCAATTGATCTCATAGTTGACTGCCATAATGGACTTCAGCAAGTCTACCGAACACTGGAGACGACATCAGCATGTTGATGTTATTATCAGATCCAGCCATGCCAAAAAAAGTGTGCCAAATCCATAGGTCATATTCTGCCACAACCTCCTGCATTCTCCAGTATGACATTTCTACATCTCTTGCGAAGAGAATAGGCAATTCTTCCATCTGCAATGCATGTAATCTATGCTCCCAAGTATCCCATGAAATCCCCTTGCTCCGCTCTATGCAAGTATCTGAGTTGTGTCGTGTTCATTTGGTGCTCTCAGATAAGTTGGCTCAAAGATTCCCACCATAGACCAACACAACATATACACAAACTCAAATATTGTGGACTCCACATATAGTCATCTTGTGTATCTAGGGAGATCCATATGCAAGAAATCTCAAGATAGCCATGCATTTATGATCAGTGGAGAAACTAACCATGTGTAGTCCTTCTCACAAATGAAATAGGGATCTAACTCTCGCACACAATGCACGATCTTCACGAACAAATCCTTGTTCATCCTGAAGCGCCGCAAAAGACGTGATGCCCATGTGTTGGGTAATCTTTGAAATAGTCGGCCTCCAACATCATTACGCCGGAATTCCGCTGCCGGCCTCCATTCATCTTCTTCCCAGTCCTAAAACCTCCTCCCCAAGGAGCTCGTGGGCACGTGTAGACAAAGAAGAGCATTGATGATCATGATGCGCTTGCATCAATTGCACCATCATCATTTTATTGTCACTATCCATATTCTACGCATGAAGCAACAAACGATTCAAAGTACCGAACACCCTATAATTTACCGTTGGCGCCATTTGAAAGAATATTTACCTAGACAATTGGTCAAACAACTTTTTTGCGCGATGAGGTCGACGCGGTTTAGGCCTGAGCGGCGTGTCGTCTGATCCCTGAGACATCTGCACCGATGCTAGAACACAAACGATGCTGAATGGACTCTCGAGGGGGACACGGTTGGCCATCGGTCGTTCCTAGGAGATGTGCAAGGGTCCAAAATCCATGACGTCGAAACAACGGCGAGAGAGTGGAGTCCTTGAAGCGAGGACTAACTTGGGGCCTGGACGGCGCAACATGACGTGATGCTAGGCAGATATGACGAGCAGTGCATCAGAGTTGGGCGGCGGCGACATTGACTCGTGGGGTGGAAGAAAAGAGAGAGCATGATGGAAAGGATAGGGCAGGGATTGATTTGGTTGTGCCAAAGGTGTCTCGCGCAGGCTATGCAACGTGGCGTGAATTGCCGGCGCCCCCTACCCACACCTTGTGTGGCAGGCACGATAGTCTCTTGGGTCTCAGGACATCTCCACCGGGCCGACGCTTGCCATCCGAGTGTGTCCAAACCGGTCCGCGCGGAAGCGCAGGGCGTGCGCGGCATGCGCGGCGCCCCAGTCGGCCGACCCATTCGGACAAACGCGTCCGGCTCAACCCATCCATGCATCTAATCTGGGCAACGGTTGCGTCGGCCCAAACGCGTGCGGACTTATCCACTAGCCCACCCGTCAGGCACCGCTTACCGGCGACATTGATTCAGATGCGGTAAGCGGCACCGATTCAGAGCAACCGCGGAACTGATTCAGACGCGCTGCGCGGAAGGCTGATCGGCGACAGCCTGCGCCATCAATGGCGACGAGACGGTGTGCTGCCCCACTAGGCGTCGCATGTGTTCCCGCGCCGGCATTGATGGTGAAGGAGCGGGAAGTTGCACGCGTTCACGAGCGACTGGGCTATTTAACCCTGCGTTGTCGGTGCCGCCCTCCTCACCTCTCTCCATCGCAAACCCTACCCGCCGCCGCCACCACCGACGATGAAGACGCCGTCATGGCTGGATAAGGGGAGGAGCAAGAATGACCACAAGGCGTATGGCTCTAGCAGCCAGTGCCCCTGGCTGTTGGCCTTCCTCCGTGGCACATCCATGCCGCCTCCGCCGCGGTCGGAGGATTTCCGAGGCCGCCCCGTGGAGGTTCACCCGCCTCCGCGGGAGTGGGAGCGCCGCGCGTGGCAGCATTTCCGCATCGCAGAGTGCGAGCGCCGCTGGAGGGAGGGCTGGGGCATCAGGCACAACGACGTGTCCCTCCCCACTGGCTGGCACCTCAACCAGGACCGTGTCCCGGTGCCACCCGTGCCCAAGAAGGGCAAAGGGATGGAGGATGAGATCCACCGCCGGATCAGGAGCCTCCTGCCGCCCAACGGTGGGATGCTGGCTACCAATCCGAGGCATACTAGAACTAGTTCCTCGAGTGGGAGCACAAGGTGCGGTGCGCCACCACCATCCGCCGCGACCTGATGCCGGGGAAGGTCTACCCCGTCCTCGACATCGAATCGGATGACGAGGGCGCCGTCAACCACTCCGACGCCGAGCTCGACAACGAGGACGGCAACGGCGACGAGGAGGACGACGGCATCGTCGTCAAGCAGGAGGCGGTGGACGACGTCTCCACGAACTTGCCCCTGAAGTACCGCGAGGTGCTGGCGCGGGGCTACGATGAGGACTCCTTCACCGAGCAGGCCATCGCGGCCAGCGCGCGGAAGGAGGAAGCCCAGTGGGTCGGCTTCGAGGAAGTTGTCCAACTCACCGGCATGGTGGCGCAGGCGAACGCCGAGCTGCCTCCACCGCCGCCGCTACCGGGATGGGTGCCTCCGATCGCGCCGGAGGTGGGGATGGAGCTGTCGCATCTCCCGCACGGTTGGGCGCCGTGGCCTGTGCGGGCGATCAATACGCCTGCACCCGCTCCTGCTCTGGCCCTGCCGCCGCCCAACCTCTGGACGCCGCCGGAGTACATCGACCTCGACCCGTAAACGGACAACGCGGCGCCGGCGCACGAAGATCGGTAGCTAGTGTAGGCTAGTTTAAATTCTGTTTTTTATTTTGAATGTAAATTAGTATAAACTTTGCTAGTTGGTTTATGTTTGAATTTGAAAAAAAAATGTCACTCCTAGACCGAACAAATGCAATGGCGTGATTGGCCGGATCCCTCCCCATATCAACCACGGCCTGACCCAAACGAACAAGGGTGACCGGATAGATCAGCCCGGTGAAGATGCCCCTCGTGATGCCTGGGGACTGCCGATGCAGGCTGTTTTTTGGCCGCAATCCTAGGGTCGTCTTTGGGGCCGCCGGTGCAGATGCTCTAACGATGGCGGGCCCTTGTGGCTGCCGCTTACCGTCTCGCCATTTGTGTTCAAATTTCCGTCCCGCGGTACACCATCGATCGATCGATCGGTCAACCTCACCTTGCACGGTCGCACCACCCACCGGACATGGCAGGAGGGTGCCTGTCTGCCGGATCTAACTGCCGTACTCATTCCTTTCGTCACGAGACGGGAGGGGAGGGGACCTGAGCTAGCGATCGTATTTCCCTGGCTGCCTTCGCGCGCCGGCGTGACGTGGACGTGCTCCCGCTGACGCGTCCTCCCGCGAAAGCCTCCCGCTTCCCACGACAACGCTCTGGACGCGCCAGCGCCACCAACCGCGCGCCCGGAGCTCGCGCGCGCATATCCACTCCGTCGATCGCCCACCCTCGCCCCCCGGGCCTCGCGCGCAGAACGTACCCAGCAGAGCACCCGCGCCACCCACCAGTCCACGTCCGTACCCCCGAACCACCTTTATAACAACGCAACCGGCAGCTCGATCGCACACTGTACTGTACCGCTCAAACGGGAACGGTGTGGGATCGAGAGCTCATCATTCACTCGACCAGGCACATCGATCCTTCGCCGTCATCCTATTCCCAGAAGCGCCACAGAGACACACAACGTCGCCGGCGCACGGAGGAACGGAGCACGAGCTAGGCTGCCATGTCGGCGGTCGGGCCCAGGGTCGCCGGTGCAGCCCGGAGGCCGTCGTCCCCGAAGCCGCCCAGGTCGGCCGGCGCCGGTGGCGGCAGGGAGAGGCCCCAGCTGACGACGCAGCGGAGAGACGACGACCCGCCGGCGCAGGCCGACAGCAAGGTCTCCAAGAAGAGGCTGCCGTCCGCCGCGGCGGCCGCCAGGGGCGTGCTCCCGTCCATGCTGCTGCGCCGGTCCGAGCTGCTGCGCCGCGCCGGTGGGAAGAGCAACGGGAACGTGCAGTCGCTCAGCGTGTCGTGCGCCTCCGAGGCCTCCAACGACTCCTTCTGCAGCCGCGCGTCCACCGGCAGGATCGGCCGGCCGCCGATGGCGCCGCACGCGGGAGCTGCCCGGCGGAGGGCGGCCGGGTCGTCGGTGGGGCCACCTTCTGCCCGCCCAGCGGCCCGGAAGGCTGCCAGCCTTGCTACGGACGGCGCTGGAGCAGCTGCGGCATCGGGGGTGACGGGTTCGATGATGATCGGAGAAGCTACGGCCGCGCCCGGTCCGCCGAGGTGCTCCTGGGTGACCCCTAATACTGGTAGGTGGTCCAAATTAATCCCAATACTAATCATGTGATTATGGCTTCTTTCCATCAAGGCAAAGACAAAAGAGGATGCTAATGCAGTTAGGTGTATACAAGTGGATAATTATGCTTTCTCCTTTTTGCTACCATGCATGCTATGTTAATTCTTCTGGCCCTAAAAATACCATGAAATTGAACAAATCATAAGGTCTTTGCTTGTTCTTGGTGGTGCACTTGTGCAGTCTATTTTCTTCCCCTACAAAATACAATCTCTTCTATTTAGCACTGAACCAACACAAGAAAATCTCAAGAACAGTTGTAGTAATTTATTGCCCTATCTCGTTCTTTATAAACTGTCATTTTGAACAGTAAGTCAGTAAGGTGGTCTTCAAAGTATAAATTTGATCAGAAACTCAGTTTCTGTTCCAGTATAGTTATAAAATCTCACTTAAAGTTTCAAGTATCGAGCCTAAATATTTGGAAGAAAACAGTAGTCAAGAATTTGAAATTATGAAAGCACCTCGGGACAGATTTGTGCAATACTACAGTTACTAATGTTACGTGATGTCTTGATCAGTTAAAAGGAGAAAAGATCAATGAACAGTCGTACCAGCTATCTAGCTTCAAATCTAAACAACTCAAATGGGGAGTTTTTATTCAAAAGATTCTACAGGAAACATAGACCTATAACCTAAAGCTGAACCTACCATGCCCTAGCTATAGCTTTTCTGAACCTGGATTACGGGTGGTCGTGACTTGTGATGTTTCCAAGTATAACTCTCGAAGTAATCTGATTTTTCGGTGAGCATATATACTGTCTTTGCTACAGAATTGCACATCGTATTATTTGCTAAATCTTGTGTATTTCACTGTATTTATCAGAGCGACTCTTGTCTCCATCAGCCTGTGAACTCACGTCCCAAATTAAACAGTGACTGCTTGCTTTGTAACATAGCTGTCTTCAAATAATGCTACTGCTGCATCGACATATGCTGCCAAACGATAGTCTGTGCCATACAGTACCTGCATATTATTGCGCTGACATAAACGTTTTACCTTTCTCAGGAGAAAGAGAAAATACATCTACTACCTTGTGCTAATTAACATTGGGCAATGATCGCCCGGGAGTCATGATAATGGTGATTAATTAGATCATATGGAATCAGAAACGTTTGGTGGTGCACAATTGACAATGCAGAATTAATAAAAGATGCACTCAGATGTTTGGTGGCGAGTCTGCTATCTTGCTAGTACTTGTCAATTTTATCTCCCAAAAGGATTCCATTACCCACTAAATTGTCGGCACTGCATTATGAAAGTTATTATTTTTGATCAACTTCTAAAACCCTGGACAGAATAAACAAAGTGTCATTACCACCTTTGAGTTATTAACCGGAGCAACTATTTTTGATAAATTGACTATGGTTAGCGACACATTTTAGGCGGCCAAGATTAATGTGGACAGAATAAACCAATTCATTGATGCACAGGCTTACCTTTTGCTGATTTTCTTGCAAACTTGTAACTTAGATAATGGTGGCCCAGGCTATGTATCTTTCTTGTGTTCGTCTTTTCTTGGTGGAGATATGCCTATCATTGTTGTTCCTTTAAATTTATGCCAGTTGCACTTTGCATCTTTTCTGCCGCGTGATAGGCAGCTAAAATTTATTTAATTTTCTCTGGTGTCCCATTTGCAGTTTCTCATTGTTAATTCATTTGTGGCTCTATTTTTCATATTTGTACATATGTACCATCTTTTAGTTTCACATAATGTAGTAACTAGACAACAAACTGTATAAAGTACTACTGTTTGTAGCATCAGAACAGCTATTTTGCCTTTTCATACTCACCAGTCATACCTGCTGTCTGCTAATCATACACCTAATTAACTGTTAAGCACGGGACCCCTGGACAAAAACATTCTGCTTGTAATATGACGTCTACAGTACTGTGAACATCGAGCTTAATGCTGCTGTCTAAATCTAGAACTCTTTCAGTCTAAATCATCCTTGCTCTAATCTTGCAAATTTTCAAAAGAATTTCAACTTTCTGTTTGAATCATACCTTGCTTCGACATGGCAATAATGAGATCTTTGAATGTACATTTGCAACAGATCCATGCTATGCTGCCTTTCATGACCAAGAGTGGGGAGTCCCGGTACACGACGACAGGTATGCTCTAAGCCAAATCAAAATATCAAGAGTTATAAAATGTTAAGAACCAAATTAGTTATAAAGTTACAATTTTCAGTTCTAAATCCACAGGAAACTGTTTGAGATGCTTGTTCTATCTGGTGCATTGGCTGAGATGGCATGGCCTGTAATCCTCAGCAAGAGGGACACCTTCAGGTAAGCAATCCTTTTACCTGACATAGTACTGGAGAGTCTAACAACTCACCAAACCCCTCAAATCTCATCAAACACCATGCTCCATTCCACAGGGAAGTTTTCATGGATTTTGATCCTCAGTTGGTCTCGAAGCTAAACGAGAAGAAATTCTTGGGGCCATGCAGCCCTGCTAGGTCCGTGCTGTCAGAGCACAGGCTTCGTACGATCGTCGAAAACGCGCACGAGTTATTGAAGGTAAAAATCATTTACCATGTCAGTCACCCTATCCGCCTGTCCAGATCTTGATCTTGATGGCCTGAACAGCATCGGCAGCCTATTCATTTTGCCCAACAACTTTTTTGTTTACTCTTAGACTTAATGCCCCTCCTTGTTCCTTTCTGCAATTATGTCTGAATCTCGCTGTTGATAGGTCATAGAGGAGTTTGGGTCCTTTGACGAGTACTGCTGGGGCTTTCTGAACTACAAGCCTATGGTTGGCAGATACCGATCGCCCCGGGAGGTGCCGCTGAGGACGCCGAAGGCCGAGGCCCTCAGCCAGGACCTGATGAGGAGGGGCCTCCGCGGCGTCGGGCCGACGGTGATCTACGCCTTCATGCAGGCCGTCGGCATGGCCAACGACCACCTTGTCACCTGCTACCGCCTCGAGGAGTGCTCCGAAGCTTGCGACGGCGGCCATGGTAGCAGCACCTTGGTGCAGGAGCAGGAGATGAGCAAGATGTGTGGCATGGTAGAGTGTGTCAGCCTGGAGGCTTCAATGACCACCACCGTGATCAGCATCTCGTAGCCAGCAATCAGAAGTTGGTTGTGGCTTGTGTATATGTTTGTTTGATTTGAGGATTGGGAAAAATGCGTTTGATTGAGTAGTTTGATGAGTGAGGGTGGTGTTCATGGAAAAAAGATAGGTAGCTAAAACAGCAGGAATTGTTTCAGGATATTAACAAATTTACAGGGTGAAGCCGTCGCAGATATTGTAAAGTTGAGAGACTGTACGTTCTCTGATTGATATATAAAGAAAACAAGAAAAGTCCGATTGTTGGGCTATCTCGTACGTGATATATAAAGTGAACCGTTGCAGTGTCAGTGTCATAGCTTTTGAGAGCTTTACACAAATGGGAATATGGAACACAAGAGAAGCAGCACGGTTTGGGTAGGGCAAAGCATTGGCACTTGTATCACCTGACCCCATTTGTATGTAGAAACCGTATATAAGCCCGTAGAAACCCCATTTGTATCCCAAACGCTGATCTTTTCTAGTACTCACTATCATAACTGCCATATTTCATGGTATAGGTACTCTAAAATTAAAGTTAAGCACAACACATGTTCATAATTCCGTGAGCTCAGGGTATTACTGGTAGAAGGCCGTCCAAAAATTGTAGATCAGCAACCATGGAGAGTGTGAACAGAAATTACTGATAGAAATATCATGTTATATCATGAAACTGAAGTTAAGAGAAGCAACATCCAACAAAAAGACGCGAGTAGCTGTGAAAAAGCACAAAACCAAGTGGCATGGATTTTCAGACAAAGTCAGGCCAATTACATATAAATGCGTTATTTGCATCACCACAGATATGCACATCAAAATTCGTATGAACATCAACAGAAAGTTAAAACTCGTATGGTGTTCTTCCTTTCCCGTGGTATAGCATCATTTAACTATATAGCTAAATAATGTGAATAATCCATGACAGCATGCTACAGAATTGATAAAAAAAACTTTAAAGAGGAATAGCAGAAACCAAGATCTGCTCATCCACTGTTTCACTTCAGTACAGCTATAAACATTTTCCGCATCTCCACTTCGATGAGATGATAATCTACTTATTTCTTAGATGCATGCTACCTATACAAAGTCTGAGTTGTTTGACCTTTCACTAGCGCTTGCAATTCGAACAATAGTGAAGATTTCTTCTCATTGGAGCAGCACAGTGGTAACAGAAGTACTGTTTACACCTTCAAAATAGAACAAACAAAAACTCTGTTAGTGATGTGATGAAGTCTGAACACATATAAGGAATGATACATCAAGATGTGTTTACTGTTTATAGAACCCTATAGTTCGATGTGATATCGAAACAAGTAAACAACCACATTTGGTCTGATATGCTGGAAGCCTGAAAGGCAGTCCCAAGTTGTTGACTGGCAGCAGAAGTCTGATATGCTGGGAAACAAACTAAATCAATCAACTCCTAAGAGGAACTATGGAAAACTAAAACAACAAACCCCAATTGGAACTATGGAAGATAAACTCCCAATAGAACTAGCAAAATACAAATTTTGTGAACAACAAAAACACATGATACAAATTTCTATAACTGCATAAGTTCAGAGGGAATGATAAAGTCTTCTGCTATTGTACTCGATCCAAATCTATTGTATGTTATAAATGGTTCCATGTGAAACAAATCTCTAGTTAATTTGAATAACCTACTCGTAGATCTTTTTTCTACTAGTTATGGAACTTTAACCAAACTAGCCGTACATGTTTGTGTTTTCTTAACCCCAGACCTGGGACGTGCATTAATCTGTTGTAATCATGCTTGTATTGGACCTCTTAGGAGGCTTGTAACAAAAACCCTTTCTTTGCAATGAAAAGACATGCAAAGTCTTCGCATTTTCTCGAAAAAGTGCTCAAATACTAACTATTTGACAGAACAGTAAGTTTTCTATTCCTATTGCAAAGTATAGGTTTGTGCATGCAAATGATGTTTTTCCAGATAAAACTTCATTTGGATACCCTCAAACATTCTCACTCATGTATAAGGGGCTAATTCAATTACTCCCCCTGTTTTTCCTTGAATTGATGGCATCTTAATCTGTGCGCATGGTTGAAATAATTCAAAGTAGCATGTTGAAGTTGAACTACTAATAAGTAAAACTTTGTGAAAAAGGTCCTAAGCCAAACAGTTGCTACCCATATCAGTAAAATGTTCACCCAAGAAGATAGCAAAACAAAGACAGAATTGTGCCTAAGCAGTAAGCACTAAGCAGAGTACCGACTGGCTAGCTACATTATAACAGAGATTGAACAGTACAAAGTGTTGTTTGAACTTTGTAATCAAGGTTATATTTCAACAGTACCAAGTACAGAATGCTAATATCACTGTCACCAACAGAAATAGCTAACGGTGGAGAAAGGAAGATATTCCAAATATGATATTCGACCCGTTTAAACTGAGGTCAGATTAGTCTGCTACACAAACAATTGAAAGAGGAACATTTTGTAACCGTACTCTACTCTATCATCTAGCATTAGCTTAGTCAAAGAAAGGGGCATGAGTTGCAATAGGAGCATGATTACTTGATTAGACAAACTACCTGCATTGCATGAGCAAGCACCCGTCAATCCTTGAGACATACATCTGGCAACTGGGGCACCTCTGCCATTTCTTCTTGTTGGCCAGCTTCTTAAGCTTCAAATCAACCTCCCCCTTCTCATCATCCCCAAGCTTCCTGAACTCCTTGCACTTGATTCCATCGTGCCATGGCACGCGGCACCGTGCGCAGAACATGCGATGGCAATGTGGGCACTCAGTGTCCCTAATTTTCACCTTCTCATCCTTGTCTTTGATCAGCAACGCTGAGCAATCCTTGAAAGGACAGTAGTACTTCTCATTCCCCAGTGCCGACTCGCACAGAGTAACACTCCAGCGATCTAACAGCTCCTGTGGAATGATATCTCGGCAGAGTTCAATCTCAACCGAGCCCCCTGTGCATTCGGGGTCAGGGCACCCAATTAAATCCACGTTCTCGCTGACCTTTCCAGCGACATACCGTCCGACACAGCTTTTGCAGAAAGCGTGCTCACAGTGGCTCACAAGAAACTGCTCGGAAACCTGAACCTTCTCCATGCAGATGGCGCACTTGAAGCGGCTGCGCTTCCGGCGCTTCCTCGATTCGGTCGGTTCATCTTCCACATCATGTCAGATTGGAACAATCAGGCGACTGGCAAGTGGATTTTACGCACCTACGCATAAAAAAGAAAGTGAATCTGTAAATGTATACCTTCCGGTGATAGCTTGCGCTTGCCCTTACGGTCGCGAGGGGACTCTTCGGTAGATTCTCCGGAAGGGCCGGCGACGTCGGCTCCAGAAGGGGAAACCGGGGAGGAGACAGAGGACGAAGAGGAGGGGATGGTGGTTGGGGCGCGGGAGGAGTCAATGGATAGGAGGATGGCCTCCTGGATCTGGATCTCCTCGGCATTGTAGGAGGCGCCGAGAAAGGATAGGGCGTCGTCCTCGTTGTAGTAGATGTAGATGGGAAAGTATGTGTCGTCGGCGGTGGCGGCGGCCTCCATGGCCGGCGAGTAGTGGTGCTCAGCCAGCGGCGGCGGTTCGTGAATCGTGATCCGTTGGGATGGGACGTGGGGCCGACTCAGCGAAGCGGTTGCTTTCTGGTCGCGGGTATTTGTGGGACGCGTGGACGGACGGGATTCCGTGATGCGAAGAGGCGTGAATAGAGGTTGGAACTTGGACGGTCGGGATCGCAATCGTGGAAAAGTCTACTCCTTGGACATTTTACATATGTTTCCAACTCTAACATTACATGTCAAAAAAGAAATCTAACAGACGCCACGTAAAAAAAAACTCTTAACAGATGCCTTAAAACTCACAACTTTTAAAACCTAATAGAAACTCTAGCCGATTTCATAAAAAAACATACCTTATAATGAATATAAAAATACTCTAACAGATGCCATATGCCTTAAAACTCGACAATGCGTTAAAACCTAGAGCAACTCTAGCAGGTTTGATAAAAAAAGTATACCTTATAATGAATATAAGGACACCCCGCTGTATTCTTTTCGGGTGTATAAGAAGACCCATATGACCGATTCCATTTTTAGTGCATTCCTTATATCCTTTTATTATCATTATTATCTATGTGATTACGAACTTTTTTTTTGTAAAACTCTTCCATAAAATCCATACTAAACTCAAACATCTATGTCTACCATGCACAATGCAACAACATTTTAGATACGTAATTTTCAGAAATTTGAATTTAAAAATGCATAAAATTATCGAAATTGTCCGAACAAAACATGAAGACATGTCCACAAATGAGTTCATATAGAAAAAATATTTGATAATCATTGATTTAATTGCATGAATTGCCAACTTGTCCGTTGCAAAATAGTAACCTTGCAGGCAATTTGTCAAACAACTTTGTTATGCCGAAAAACATAGGTCTTCAACTCGATGGAGACTGAAATGTTCTCACTGAAGAGAAACGAGCATCGTCGGAACACTCACCATACCCAACACCACACGCGTCGTGGGTTGGGGCACACACACCAAAGCTCTTAGTGGCCAGCTTCTGGCTACATGTCAACCACACGCATAAACTTTCCTATAGGCGTTTGAAGAGTGGTGGGTCCTGACGGAGCATACCACGGAGCACGAGGGGACTTACTGACATCATGTGGCGATGAGGGAGGGCGTAGGTCGCTAATGGCGTGTCAAGCAACGCGAGAGGCGTGTGTAACATCCTAACATTTAGAACCTAACGAAGGGTAGATTTAGGAATATGTATTGTTGCATGCATTCATTTGTGAAAATGTGGGTAAAATTTTCGCCAAATAAAACCTTGAGTGATCAATGTTTCTTTATTACTTTGATATTAGGTTTAGACTTAAAGGAGGATTGCTATAAACTTTTATATGATCTTAAAGGAATTATGTGTGTTTTGAAATGAGTTTGAATTTTAAAACTTAAGTGTTTGAATAATAATTTAAATGATTTAGATATAAGATTTAAATCTTAAATTAATTAAGAGATAAATATTATAACTTAAATATTATCTAAAAACAATATTGAATATGAAATTCATTTCATATTATTAATACATAAACAAGTTACAAAGAATGTAATCTACTGAAGTCATTCCAAACTTCACAATTTACAAAAGAATAAAGAATAAGAAAATTCTTTATTAATAATAATATAATCTTTATTACAATTAAATAAAATAAAGATTACAAGAATAATAAAAGAAAAATTACAAAAGAATAAGAAGATTACATTTGTATATCTACTAACTATCCTATATCTAAATCTACACTAAATCTTCATCTTTATCTTGGTACCTGCAAAATAAAGACTAAATAGAAACAAAATAAGATTAGTGTTAGTATATTTCTCTCAGATATGTCAGTGAAATGCACTTGAAAAATTCATCATTGAGAAATGTTATAAAGGGGCAAGTTTCACCAATATGAAAGATTTCATCTTTCATAAATTCCAAGCCAGAATTCAAATGACAGCCAAGAGGGACCAATTCACCAGCCAGGTGAAAGTAATCTGGTAATGGTAAGTTCAAAAATTCTAAACATATCCACAAGTGCATAGCAGGCACACAAGATGGACACACACCAGCATGCAGATGGTGTGCTGTCAAGCTCACAAAGCAACTCAATCTCACAAAACCACATCACAGCCGTGGAGGAGCACATCAGTGCATCTCTCCACTACACAACACACAAGCACAACTAGTGTAGACAACAGCTAAACCAAGAACAGCAGCCAAACCAAACCAACCCAGATCAACCAAACATCACCAGGATGGTGATATAAGGAGGGGGATGAATTAGGTGGACAGAAAGATCAAGCCCAGGAGCTAGGAGGACCAGGCAAGCTCAAGAGCAAGCTCAGGAGCCTAGCAAAAGCAGATCAAGATCAAGATCAAGATCATCATCATCAATCTACTACACCAACAACAGATTTTGTGGTGAGCCTCATAAAACCATCACATCATTCATTCATAGTATCTGAACAGAAGCATGTGTTGCTTTATGAAATGATCTCTCAATAATCACCCAAGAGAGGTGAATCTATCCTAGAGATTTCAAGTATAAAGATAAGAAATCAAACTCAGCCAAAAGCACTAAACCCTCAGACCAGCATCACAGGGTTTAGTGTCAATTTTTGCAACTTAGATCATTTTTCATTTGATCTTATCAGATCAGGGCACATCTCCCAGAGGGAGTAGCACCTCTAATCCTACAAGTTTCAAACAAACTATTTGCTCAACTAACTACGAATTAAATCCTAGAGCCTCAGACCAACATCATAGACAGGAAAGTTAAGAAAAGCTTTTATTCTATCTTGCCAGTATTAATCACAAGTATTGACAAAGCTAAGCCCAGAAATAAAAACCCAATCACTTGTGTGCCAGATTACAATGGTATCACTAGGACAAGTTCTTAATGAGCTAAAACCAATCTTTGCTTAGTTCCCACAGATAAAAGGAACAAACCAATACATATCATCTTCCTGAAGCCAAGTATCAGGAATCAATATCATATTCATCTATACATCCACAGAAAATCATTACATGTAATGATTTGATTCAGTATGTATAATCTCATACAAGCCTACCATTATAATTGCAGTAAGCAGCTACTGAGAGAAAACTTCTGTTAGTACAAGCATTCTGACAGTAGAGTAAATTCTCAAATCCACAACATTTCCAATCAGGGAATTCCATAGAAACACTAGCATGGGATCATAGTGGATTACCACTGGAATAAATCTGACAAGCTACTAGCATCATCAAAGCCACTACAAATCATGATCCACGGCAAACAATCATTCTTCATGCTCAGGTATGATCAACACTAGATCTAAAGCATCATGGATATGATCAATAGGGGGTTATGAACCCTAATCAGAACAAGAACCCTAATTAGGAGATGAACCCTAATCAACACATAGTCACTAGGCATGAGAAGCCACTAGACACACATAGAGAGATTCATGGTAGTAGCAGGAACAAGAACCATAGAAGCAACTTACCCGAGGTCCTCGCTAACGAATCGAAGAGGAAGCAGATCGGCCGACGAACCACGGCGGCACAGGGAGCACCCCAGAGGGCGCTGCAACCTACACCAGCCACGGCAGCGGCCACAGTAGCACACGAGCCTAGCACACCACCGCAGGCGGGACCGCGGCGATGGCGACAGCACCTTTCTCTAACCCTAGGGTTCAGGAACGGGGTGAACCTGACCACGGGGAAGCCCCGGAGTCAAATCGAGCTGGACTAGACGAACAAGTGGAATCGCAAACCTCGCCTTGCACCATGGCAGCGGCCAGGGGAAGCCTCAACGGCGGCCATCGCCAGCGGCGGCGCCAGAGCCGCGGGGTCGAGGAAGAGGAGAGGTGAGGACGAGGAGGAGGCAGAGAGAATGGGCTGGGTGGGCCAAAACCCCTCGGGGTTGTATTTTGACTTTGCCCTATTGGGCCACACTGGCCCAATAAGCCCAAATGGCCAGCCCAAGTCGTTTAAGAACTGTTTTAATTAATTGGAAAAGACCAAAATACCCATAACCTTAATAAAATTCTAGAAAATAAAATAAAAGTCCAAAAATTATAATTAAAATATTTTTGAATTCACAATAATCCACTCTGTCCAAATAAAATAAGATATAAAATTTTGGACATTTAAATTTTTATAAGAATTTTGTAATTTATATATTCTTTATGGAATTTTACAAAATTATTGGAAGATGATAAAAATAATTAAAAATCACTTTCATTATATATTAATATTATAGTATTTTTGAAAAATACTAAATAAATATTCAATAATAAATTTTAATTTATAATTAATAATTCCTAAAAAAAATATTAAATCAATAAAAGTCAAATAAAAAGGGAAATAAAATAAAATAATTCAATATATAAAATAAATATAAAAAAATATTTATAAATGCTTTATTAAAAGGCACCTTATATAGGGAAAATGCATATAGAATTAAATAATGCATTAAATTACTTGCATAATCATTTTGCTTCTTTAAATATTATCCTTACCGGGCAATAATGATGTTTTTGTAGAACTAGAAGCTCAAGGTCCAGTGCAAGCATCATACTTCACTACCTTGCCATCACAAGGCAAGTTCATCACTTGCTCATGTCCTTTGAAGAGTCTTTATCAAAGTATTTGCAAAATTGTGTGTTATCATATATGCTATAAAAGAAAGAAAATATTATTTTCATAAATAAAGAAATCATAGATATCATCCTAAGTGGTGATATAATGGAGCAATAGAACTTAGGGTTCTATTTGCAACAATGATGATCAAGTAGGGACTTAATAACCCCTGACATCAGTGATTCTAGCGTCGTATATTACGCGTTAGCCATGAGATTTGGAATGGGACAGAGAAGTCAGCTGTATCTTCTTCCTCTCGCATGAAGCCGAATGTGCAGGTCGTGGCTGTTATCCTCGTAGCGTGCATATTAATTGGTAATTCGTAGAGGATATGTAGCATATGGGTGGGAACCCTTATCGTCCCACGATAGTTCTGGCATCTAACGGTTTGTACAAACCATTGCCGTAATTCATTATGTGGGCATGGTGTACACCAAGGAGGAATGCGGGGTCGCGAAGGGGGCAGTGATTGGCTTGGACCAACTACTGGGCCCCACATCATGGAATTGTGGACGGGAAAGAACGCCTGGTTGTGCAACAAGGAGTTGATCTCTCATGGGTAAAGTAACGCACCTCTGCAGAGTGTAAGAACTGTAACTTGTTACTCCCTGTTCCGGGAAGGAGCTACGATCGCGGCAGGAAAGGAACTCCATGAAAGTTCTGGTCAACCTGTGAAGGCTGATTGTCATAGTTTTTCGGAATAAAATCAATCTTTGAAGAAAGATTTACAAAAACTGCATAGTGCCAAGGATTTATAATCCGAGGTGGTAGTTAGAGCATCAAACTTCCCACCTTGCATATAATGAACTTGTTGGGTAACGCTGTTACTCATTCTTTCCTTTGATCCCTTGCTTAGACTCTGAGGATCCCGAAGATGTGCCAATGTATGCAGCCGAATGCCAAGAAGATGTGTACTACGAGGAACCTGATCTGTCCGGAGGAGTTGAGGGAGTGGATTACGAGATCCGCTATGGTGTCGATGAGAATGAGTCCAACTAGGTACCTAGTTAGTAGTATCTAACAGAGTCGAGCAGCATGAACTCTATAGAATAAGCTGTTGAGCTCAACTCCTAGACAGAGTTGCTACTTTTAAATTCCGCTGAACACTTTATATTTTGGTTTGTAAGTTGGATCTTTTGGAAGTCTTGAACTTCCGGTATTGTAATAATAATAATGTGTGTACATTTGTAATATGGACCCACAATGTTTCTGTTGTACCACTCTGAGGGATGTGATATTTACGGAACGGTGTTCTGTAGATGTCATGTCAACGACTATAGTGTACTACACATGCAGTGGTATGCTGGGTCACCGCAGTTGGTAGCAGAGCAAATTGCTTTGACCTTAGGTTGGAAACCTAGTAAAGGGTATTACCTGTAGGAGAATTAGCAACGATAAAGAATTCTCTAAAAGTAATATAATGGGTATTCAAATGAGAATATTCCGTTATATATTTTAGTGCGATAATTCTTTGTTATGATGCAATATATCAATGGATACTAATCAAAATTATTTTTCTGATATACAGAGATATGGCACCAAAGTTTCCAAAACAGACTTTGGTAAGGAAAGAGGAGACTCTGGATGATTATCAAGGATCATTTACAGACCAACTTCGTCAACTTTTAAAGCTCTTTAATTGTCCAACTAGAATTCCAGTGAACACTATCACTTACCTTGATGGCCAGATGTTATCCAAGTATCGTGTGAGTATCCAACTTCCAGAAAAGCTTGGATTATACCACAATCTACCCATAGGAGAAGGTAGGAGTCATTTAGCAGCCTATCATGTTGCTGTTGTGGAGGCAATAGCTAATATCCCGGAGCAGAAAACCAAGGAGCTAGAAGGTAGCACATTCTCTGTGATACCTCATGATTCTATAGACTCGGAGCCGATACCGGATCATCTTAATTTGGTTAAGAAGCATCCTAAGTTAGCTTCCAAGTTTATGGATAGATACTAGACACTCGTTGCGTCTTTTTATAAGACTCGTCAAGTGATTGTTGAAGATAAAAATGACATGTTAGAGGATCTAACTGATCCAGAAAGGAGGAAGCAGTTAGCATTCCACTTAGAGAAAGAAGCAAGTAGTAGTGCAACACCTATATTTAAGGATATACCTATAGATCCGGAATCGTTTACACCATATCCTTATTCACCTAGACCTGAACCTATACATGATCCTATTATGGATATGCGGTATGCAGTACCACAGGGCTCAGAGGATGGTTCTGACTCAGAACTTCCTATTGAGAATTCAGATGGTTGGAGAATGGGATCATATAATGGATCTCATGAACACCAGATGGCCACAGATGGTTCTGGCAGAAATGTTGGACAATCTAGTGGGATGGGTGCAAGGATGAACCCTAATAATAGTAGTAGAAATACCATGTCAATAGATGATCAGGATGAAGAAGAAGATCCTGAGGAGAGAGTGTTTGAATCATCAACATCTTCTCAAAACCCAAGGAATATATATTATCCAGTGTTTAACTATCTTGGCCACGAGAGCACCTGGGAAGCAGCAGGATCTGCGTATCCTGTTGACGACTCAAGGAATGAAGCTCAGGAGATGCAGGCTGGAGATAATGTTGAATATGCTTCTGAAGACTTTCAGCTGAGCTGGAGGGAGTCAATGCGCTCAGGTTGAGTAATGACTCAAGTCTTGACACTTCAGATACAGAGTATGTTCCTTCTGGAAGGCCATTTGTTCCACAAACTGTGCGACGAACGACACATCATCACGGTTGGACATCAGGCATGTATGATGAGCGTAGTTACTACTATAAGGAGACAAGTAGTCAATAGTATCAAGCACTGTGTATTGTACTCCAAGTAAATAAGGCAGTGAGATGAATACGGTAGTTTTGTGATTATACCTATATGGTATATGTTGTAAGAACTTTGTATCATTATGATATTATGTATAATATGTGAAATGCATATTTGGATTTTCTTTGGATCTTCATTGTGTGACTAGTTCTGTGCGTAAAGTCGAGCTCAGAACACATGTGCATGATGTAATTATGAGTATTCGCTTTATGTTTCAGGACTAGAGGGTCATGGATACGGGTGTAGAAATGGAAACTGAGCAGCAGCGGATGGAGCGTGAGGCCAAGGAAAAGGCCGATGCAGATGCAGCAAATCAAGGAGCATTACCACCACCAATGAGGTCGTTAATGGAGTAGAACTTTATGCAATACATGCAAATGATGCAAGAGACCCAGAACAAGTTCATGGAAGAGTTGCGGGGGCGAGCAAATCAGAGGGCACCTGAAGGTGGAGGAGTGAGTCTATCGGATTTCCAGAATGCAAGACCGTTACCTTTTGCATCAGCTCCTGAACCAATGGATGCAGAAGACTGGCTAGAAGATACAGAGAGGAAGCTGAAAACTGTGGGTTGCAATGATGAGGAAAAATTGAGGTATGCAACTCATCTGCTGACTGGACCTGCAACATCATGGTGGGAAAATTAGTTAGCCATGCAACAACCAGGAAGGGAGTTTACCTGGGAGGAGTTCAAGCAGAGATTCCGTGAATATCATGTTCCGGAAAGCGTCATGGAGTTGAAGCGGAGAGAATTTGAGGAGCTTCAGCAGGGATATACTAGTGTCATGAAGTACATCCGGGAGTTTAGTCAATTGTCTCGTTATGCTGAGGAAGATGTTAACACTGAAGAGAAGAGGAAGAAGCGTTTCTTGCATGGATTAAATCCATTTGTGAAGATGCATCTAAGGTTAGCCAATAAGCAAACTTATCAGCAGTTGTTGTATGCAGCCATTACTTTTGAAGATGACTACAAGAATGTCCAAGAGGATCGGAGGAAGAGAGCCAAGAAGGAAACCAAGAGAATTCAGGCAAGCAAACCTAAACCTAACCTGGAGTTCAAACGTCAGAATAGAAGTTATGGAAACAACAATAATAACAATAACAAGGGAAGTGGTGGAAATCAATCCAATCCGAGAAGGAATGTTATCTGTAACAATTGTGGAATTCCAGGGCATTTCCAGAGGGAGTGCAAAAAGCCTATAGTGATCTGTTATGGTTGTGGCCAGAAGGGGCATATCAAGCCAGATTGTCCGAGCAAACCACCGGGAGGATGACCTACCAAGGGAAGAGGACAAGCCAGTGGAGGAAATGGACATCCCAATAAAGGAGAAAATAATGGCAAGAACAACAATGGCAAGAGAAACCGAACTACCGGGAAACTGAATTATGCAACCCTCGGGGAGGTGGATATTCGGAGCATGCAGTGATAGGTACGCTCAATATCCTTATAAATCCCGGCAAAGTTCTATTTGATACTGGTGCAACTACTTCATTCATTTCTGAAGAATTTTGTGATAAGTTCGGGATTAGAAGGGCAACGTTAGAAAGTCCTATGACCGTAGTTACGGCAGGAGGGAATGTGATTGTACGCCACATAAAACAAGATCAGGTTATCTCGATCTGTGGTTGTACATATTTCATAGACCTTTATGTGATTCCTTTGAAGGGAATTGCAGTAGTGCTGGGGATGGATTGGATGATGGAACACAGAGCTCAGATAAATTGTGATTAGAAAACTGTCTCAATCAAAACTCCAAGTGGAGCAAGGATAGTTTACCAAGAAGATAAACACAGTCATATCATGGTGGATCTGCAGTTGAATTCAATGAAAGAAGTTAAATTAGAAGATATTCCTATAGTTAATGAATTCCAAGATGTTTTTCCAATAGAATTACCGGGAATGCCACCAGACCGGGAGATAGAGTTCACCATTGACCTAATACCTGGTACAACACCAGTAGCTCAAGCACCATATAAAATGGGACCCAAGGAGTTGAAAGAACTCAAAGAGCAAATTTATGAGTTAGCGAGAAAAGGATTTATACAGGAAAGTGTATCCCCATGGGGAACACCAGTAATCTTTATGGATAAAAGAGATGGTGGAAGACGGATGTGTGGTGATTATAGAAATATGAACAACTTGACTATCAAGAATAAGTATCCTTTACCAAGAATTCAAGATTTGTTTGATCAAGTGAAAGGAGCTGGAGTATTTTCAAAGATCGATTTAAGATCTGGATACCATCAAATAAAAATCAAGCCGGAAGATGTTCCAAAAAGAGCATTTGTCTCAAGATAAGGACACCATGAGTATCTGGTAGTACCATTTGGTTTGACCAATGCACCGGCAATATTTATGAATCTGATGAACAAGATTTTCATGCCATATTTTGATAAGTTTGTCATCGTCTTTATTGATGATATTTTGATATATTCCAGGGATAAGGAAGAGCATGCTGACCATTTGAAAATAGCATTGCAGACTTTAAGAGAACATAAGCTTTATGCTAAGTTCAGTAAGTATGAGTTTTGTCTAGATGAGGTAGAATTCCTCGGTCATGTGATCAGTAAGGATGGGATTGCTGTGAATCCATCTAAAGTTCAGTCGGTACTAGAGTGGACTGCACCGACCAATGTGAAACAAATTCGATGCTTCTTAGGAATGGCTGGTTATTATCGGAGATTCATTGAAGGTTTCTCAAAAATAGCCGGACCAATGACCAAATTATTAAGGAAGAATACACCATTCAAGTGGGATGAGAAATGTGAAGCAAGTTTCCAAGAGTTGAAGACTATATTAACCACAGCTCCAATCTTAGCAGTTCCTGAAACAGGGAAGGACTTCACCGTATACTGTGATGCATCTAAAGAAGGTTTGGGTTGTGTATTAATGCAAGATCGGAAAGTGATTGCTTATGGATCAAGACAATTGAAACCACATGAAGTCAACTATCCAACTCATGATTTAGAGTTAGCAGCAGTAGTCTTTGCGCTGAAAGGATGTCAACACCCGGATTTTTAATCCCAGATGCCTGTTATGCCATACATCGCAATCCCAGGATTACCATTTTTGCGAGACATAACAGATTTGGATACCACAGTACATCATCCATTACAAACCATACGTAAGGTCTTACACAAATAAGGATCTCATGATCCAGTTCTTAATACAACTCAAGCAGCGGAATACGTAATAATAACGGTAGCGTAGGCGAAGCTCCATCTTCGAGGTCACAGGAAATGCTGACGATGGGAGATGATCCTAGTTGTCGTAACCTTCCTGGGGTCCATCCTCCTGGTACTCCTCTTCATAGTCTGGCCATGGGAATGGCCAGGGACAAAGCCATGAGTACTCTTTAAGTACTCGCAAACTAATACTGACAAGTGAAGGGGGTTTTTGTAGTAGGACACTAAGCTCTAGGGTTGTTTTGCAAAAAGCCAGATTTACCTCTACTAAGTTTAGAAACGAAGAAAGCTAGTTGAAGTTTTATAACACCTAAGTGGGAACTTGAAATTCATATTACAACTCGGTCGTGGTCAAGTCAAAGTCTCAATTCATTTCACAAGTCATTTTGAAAACATCTGACGGGGGAACAGTATGGCCACTCTAACTGTCCATAACCGCGGACGCGGCTATTCGAATAGTTTGACACTCTGCAGAGATTGTACACTTTCACCACAACATTCGATACATCCGTCAGGAACAAATCCTGAATTCACCATACTCAGTATGCGGATAATCAATCCTAACCTTTCGATTACACGTCCTAGTATAAGCACCTCTCCTATGAGTTTGGCCTCCCAACCATGACCAACTGTCATCTTGGGTACTGCACAGGTGGACAATCTTCACATGGTAGCCTCAGCTCAGACCTTGGCCGTGAGGGAACCAATACTAAGGTATATAAGTTTCCAGTTAAGCCCTATCCAATTCTCGGGTATTGTGGTTGTACGGTAAAATTGGAATGGTATCGCATCCAGACAACCATCAGTTTTATAAAGGGCTAAGGCTCATGCCTCAACATTTTCATCCTCCAGATCATCTGGTGTTCGAGAACACATGTCAAAACATCTCAATAGAATGATCCATCATTCCAAGGTTTTTCATAACCATTTTCACCAAGTATTCCCATCTAAATTTGATCAAGTTTTATGCTTAGCACTAGCATCTACAAGTGGGAGTGAGTACTAGTGAGGGGTGGTACACAAGTGGAGTTTAACTAAGTTCAATCTTATGCCTTAGGATGACATCAAGATTATCTAGCTTAGGCGAACTCAGGGGTGGTCGCGGCAGCTCCTGGGGTGGACGAAATCGACGGCGCCCTTCTTCTCCAGAGGCGGCCTGCTCCAGCGCAATTCCGGCGATGCGCTGCTCCCATTGCTACGGCTACGGGGTGGAACGATTAGTGAGGTGAGGGGAGTGAGATGGTGTGCTTCAATCGGCTGGGGGTCGTCTCCTTTTATAGGCTCGACGGCGAGACCGAACGGGATGGGCGGGCGATGGTGGTGACATGGCTACGGGCTGATAGAGGCATGGCCGAGGGTGGCCATCGATCGGTGGTCTCCCGGTGATGCTCTATGGTTTAAATGTGCGTGTAGGGGCGGTGGCAAACGATCGAGAACGTGCGATGCTCTACGAGGCAGAGGCGGCGTCTTCGACGGCGAGCGGTGGCTACAGGGCACGGGCAGTGAAATGGGCATGTCTGGCAGTCTCCTGGGATGGTGGGGAGCATGCTGGCGGGCGGCGAGGGCTCGAGGTGGTCGGGTTGCGTGGGAACGGTGTGTGCTCTGCGGTGCACGTCGGCATGGTCGACAGCGGCACGGGCACGATGTTACTGGCGGTTCTGGTCGTGGTCTTCGAGCTAGGGCTGGTCGAGAGGGGGCGATGAGACACGGTCTACCTCCCAGACAAGGTTAGCACGACTAGTTCTTCTCCTAGCTTGCTGTCTACACTGGGGTGACATGGGTACTCTCGGCCTGTTCAGCATTGATGACATTGGCGAGTTTACAGTGGGGCTAGAGCTTAGTTAAGTTTTCTAGATGATCTACCGAGGCTAGTGTAACCAGAGAGGGAACAAGGTTGGCTCAAATCACTGCTCCAAATAGTGTTTTGATTTTGTTTGATTTGCATCTGCAAGGTGTTTGATGAAATGGCCGCACGAACTTAAGTTTTGAATTTTGAAATTATTTTTGGTGGGTGTACTAGGCATGTGCTGGTGAGTCTGTGGATGCTTGGGTTTTGAAAGTTGAGTTGGTTTGAGTAGTTTTTGAAAAAGTGGGATCTTCCCATATGAAATAGATTCAATTTTAAACTGTCATTTAAACCATGCATTTGAATGTTTTTGGATGATCACAAAGTGGGCCTTGGTACTTTGTTATGAGTACTATCAAGGGGTGCAAAGATCCAAACAAGTTTATGTTAAGTTCTGAAAGTTAGAGATAGCCAAAGTAGGCATGGGAGTTAAATTGGCCAAAGTGACGATTCACTTGATTTGTTTGTTTTGATTTGTTTGTCTTCGGGAAAAGTTTGGGGATTGTTTAGATGATGTTTATTTCACCTAAGAATTATTTTACAAGAAAAGAAACACATAATCATAGCAATTCAAAAGAATCCAAATTTCAATTCACACACATATGAATGCTTTCATATTTTTAATTGGAAAAGTTTTTGTTAACCCTAGTTTTGGTGATTAGAGTTTGATGATTCAAGTTTAATATTTTTGGGATGTGACAAACCTTCCCCCCTTAAAAAAAATCTCGTCCCGAGATTTGAAAAAGGACGAAAAAGATTACCTAGGATTTGAAGAGATCGGGAAACTCCGTCCTGATGTGATCTTCGCGCTCCTAGGTAGCTTCCTCTTTTGTGTGGTTGCTCCACTGAATCTTGAGAAACTTGATGCTTCGGGTTCTGGTAGTTTGGAAAGCTTCTTCCAAAATACAGATGGGTACTTCGGGATAGGTCAGGTCATCGTTGATTTCTATGGTCCGATGATCGATATTCTTGAACACTTAGGTCTTCTCGGGAACTTCGAGACACTTACGAAGTAATGAGATATGGAACACATTGTGCACGGCTGACATCTCTTTGAGTAGTTCCAGTTGATATGACACTTCTCCTCGACGGTTCAGAATCTTGAAGGGTTCGATATATCTGGGGGCTAACTTTCCTTTGAGTTGGAAACGCTGCATTCCTTTCAATGGCGACACTTTCAGATACACAAAATCTCCTATGTTGAAGGCGAGGTCTCTATGTCTCTTGTCGGCGTAACTCTTCTGTCGGGACTGGGCTGTCTTGAGGTGCTCACGAATCTTGTGAACCTTCTCTTCTGCTTCTCGTAGGATATCGGGTCCAAAAATCTAACTCTCTCCTACTTCCGACCAGTTCAAAGGGGTGTGATACTTTCTTCCGTACATAAATTAAAATGGGGCCATTTGCAAACTAGCTTGATAACTATTGTTGTATGAAAATTCTGCGAACGGCAGACAGTCTTCCCACTTAGATCCATATTCTAACACACACGCTCTCAGCATATCCTCGAGTATTTGATTTACTCGCTCCATTTGTCCATCGGTCTGAGGGTGATAAGCGGTGTTGAAATCTAGTCGGGTTCCTAAACCTTCTTGGACTTTCTTCCAGAATCTCGAGGTAAACTGAGTTCCTTGATCCGATACGATGTTCTTAGGGACTCCATGCAAACTGACGATTCTAGCGATGTATAACTCCGCTAGCTTCGAACTCTGATATGTGGTCTTGACGGGTAAGAAATGTGCGACTTTGGACAATCTGTCCACTATGACCCAGATAGAGTCATTTCCCCTACTAGAAGTAGGCAATCCGGTGATAAAGTCCATTCCAACGGAATCCCATTTCCATTCCGGAATCTGTAATGGTTGCAACAATCCAGCGGGTCTTTGATGTCCCGCCTTGACTCTCTAACATATATCACACTTAGCGATATAGCTTCCGATTTCTCTCTTCATCTTATGCCACCAAAATTGCTCCTTCAAATCTTGATACATCTTCGTTCCTCCGGGGTGGATAGAATAAAGAGTATCATGAGCTTCCTTGAGAATAACTTCTTTCAACTCAGAATCTGCTGGTACACAAAGGCGTCCTTTGTACCACAAAACTCCTTCTCCGTCTTTGGTGAATCTGGGTACTTTGCCTGTACCGATACGATGCTTGATTCCGTCGATACTAGCATTTCCTTTCTGCGCCGCTTTGATCTGGATGATCAAAGTGGGTTGAAGTTCTATGCTAGCCAAAAATCCTTCACTTACTAATTCCATTCGAAAATCTTCCATCTCTTTGTGCAAGCTTGGTTGCTCCTTCAAAATCATGGAGTTCAAGCGGCACGACAATCTGCTAAGGGCATCTGCTACCACGTTGGCTTTACCGGGGTGATAGTGAATGTCCAGATCGTAATCCTTGATTAGCTCAATCCATCTTCTTTGTCTCATATTCAGCTCCTTCTAAGTAAATATATACTTCAGGCTCTTGTGATTCGAATAAATCTCACAACGATTTCCCATCAGGTAATGCCTCCATGTCTTCAGGGCTAGAACTACGGCTGCGAGTTCGAGGTCATGGGTTGGGTAATTTTGCTCATGTTGTTTCAGTTGTCGAGACAGATAAGATATAACTTTGCCTTCTTGCATTAGCACACATCCGATACCGATCTTGGATGCGTCACAATACACGTCGAAGGGCTTCGTGATATCCGGCATGATTACGATTGGGGCTAAAATCAATCTCCTCTTGAGTTCTTGAAAAGTCGCTTCACATTTGTCGGTCCATTCAAACTTCTTGTCCTTCTTCAAAAATTGGGTCATGGGTCTGGCGATACTTGAGAATCCTTCTACGAACTTGCGGTAATATCCCGCCAATCCGAGGAATGCATGAACTTGGGTTTGAGTGGTTGGGGCTTGCCAATCTTCGACATCTTTCACCTTTGCAGGGTCAACGGAAATTCCTCCGGCTGATACAATGTGGCCGAGGAATCCTACCTCCTGTAACCAGAATTCACATTTGCTAAACTTGGCATACAACTGATGCTCTCTAAGGGTTCCAAGAATGGTCCTTAGGTGTAGCTCATGTTCTTCTTCCAATTTGGAATAAATCAGAATGTCGTCGATGAAAACAACGACAAACTTTTCCAGGAAGTCCATAAAAATCTTATTCATGAGATTCATGAAATAAGTGGGGGCATTGGTTAATCCAAAAGACATGACAGTATACTCGTATAATCCATATCTGGTGGTAAAGGCAGTCTTGGGAATATCCTCTGCGCGAATCTTGAGTTGATGATAGCCTGTTCTAAGATCAATCTTAGAAAACACTTTGGCACCGGTCAACTGATCAAGCAAATCTTCTATCTTGGGCAATGGGTACTTGTTCTTGATGGTGACATCATTCAACTTCCGGTAATCCATACACAAACGGTTACCTCCATCCTTCTTGTCCACAAATAAGACAGGTGATCTCCATGGTGACGCAGTTGGTTGAATTAATCCAATTTCCAACATGGAATCTAGTTGCTTCTTCAGTTCTGCTAGTTCCGACGGGTTCATACTATATGGTCTCTGGGCTATGGGTCCTGTTCCAGGGATTAGTTCAATGATAAACTCGATATCTCGATCTGGCGGCATACCAGGCAAAACATCTGGAAATACATCGAGGTATTCACAGACTATCCGGACTTGGTCAATGGTAGGTTGGGCTATACTCTTGTTGCACTTGAATTGACGAGGTAAGGTTTTAGATATATGCTTGACTGATATTCCAGCGGTACTGGTCATGGTTATGGCTTTCTTGGCACAGTCAATTAATCCTTTATGTTTGGACATCCAATACATTCCTAGTACTACTTCCAAACCTTTAGTTCCAAGTACTATCAGATTAGCATAAAAGTCTATGCCATGGATTCAGATGGGGACGGCTTTGCAAATTTGCCTAGCCTTGGTGGTTGAACCGGGGATTTGAACAATCATAACATGCTTCAGTTTGGTTGGTTGAATCTTACTAGTGCATGCAAATTCTTCGGTGACAAATGAGTGCGATGCACCATAATCAAACAACACTCGAGCAAGTACTGAATTAACAGAAAACATACCCAGCACGACGTCTGGCGCTTACTGAGCTTCTTCAGCATGCATGAGAAAAAGACGACCATTGCGGTTGAGCGAGTTCCCTGGGGCAAATCTCCTTCCGGGCTGAACACGACGCTGCTGCTGAGTTGGGGCATTGGTATTGGGGGCTGCGGCATTCTTCTTGTTGGGGCACTCGTTGGAGTAGTGACCCTTATTTCCACAGTCATAACAAGTCACTTGCGACTTGTCCTTTGCTGCAACAGGAACAACATTGCTTCCAGTCCTCGGGGCAGTGTTGGTGTTGGCGGTAGCATTGTTGTTGTTGATCTTGGGTGGGGCACGGTTGAAATTGTTAGAGTTGTCGGGGTTGTTGTGATTTCCTCCGGGCCTCGGGTTTCCACGGTTGGGATAGGTCGAACGATTCATCGGGGGTCTGTTGGTTCTCGGGGCAAATCCAGGAGATGGGTTAGGGCGAAACTTTGGGGTCTGATGGGTTCCTGGCTGATGCATCATGCGACGCTTGCGGTTCTCGTTGGCTTGGTTGATATTTCCTTCCATCTGGATGGCAGAGTCAACAAGGGCTTCAATATCAGCAAAGGGGATATTGACCAACACTGTCTGCATCTCATCGTGCAGACCATTCAAGAATCTCTCCTTCTTCTTGGCTTCGGTGTCGATCTCATCCGGGGCATACCTAGCTAATGACAAGAATTTGTCACGGTATTCCACTACAGTCATCCGTCCTTGCTTCAGTTCTCTGAACTCATCTCTCATTCTCTTGATCAAACCCGGTGGCACATGGGTTCTACTAAACTTGACCTTGAATTCCTCCCAGGTCATCATCTGTCCTCCGGTCATTGCACGAACGCTGTTCCACCATGCTCTGGCGTCTTCGGCTATATAGTGGGTGGCGAACAAAACTTTCTCGTTGGCTTCCACTCCTGCTACTTCTAGGTTGTTTTCCATGGTTTGCAGCCAATCGTCTGCATCTAAGGGCTCCTCCGACTTAGTGAAAACAGGTGGGTTGGTGTTCTAGAAATTCTTGAGCTTAGATCCATGGTTGTCCTGGTTTCCGTGGCCTTGATTGTTGTGGGATAGTTGAGCTATCTGTTGAAGGGTGGCTAGGTTGGCTTGACGTTCGGCTCTTTCAGCTTCGCGGTCAGAAACCAACATTTGCAGTATCTGCAACATCAGGTCCGGGGATGAACCACTTCCTCTGCGTGGCATCTGAAGATTGAGATAGATCATGAGAAAATAGGAAAATTTCTAAGGTTCAGGGACTTTGAAAAGTTTTTAAAGTTTGAATCAGATTTTTTTTGCAACTTGCTTTTCATTCATTCATTCATTCATAGCACCCGATACAAACACACACCACAAAACAAGAAAAACAGATGGTTTTAAGAACCATTCTGGAAGCTAAGATACAGTGGGACCGAATACAACTCACTATGCTAGTGCTCAAGTGCTACTACTCCCGGAGTCGGTGTAGTCGTCATCCTCATCATCCTCATCGTCATCGATGAAGGCGAAGTCATCCTCATCGGTGAAGAAATCCATAGCCTGATCCTCCAGAAAATCATCATCATCGCTGAGATAGGAGTAGGGGTCTCCACTAAGATCTTCTCCAGCATTCTCCCTTTCCTTTAACTGCATATCTCTCTCGTGGATGGTCTCCTCCAAGTCCGAGATACGGTGGCGAAGACGGGCAATGATGCGCTCCTTCTTATTGAGGTGACGGCAGCGAGACTTGCGATCCTTTGCTAGCATGGCGATGGTCTGATCCTTCGTCTTGATGATGGCAGACTTGTGGTTGGAGTAGTCACGGCAATTGTCCAATTCCTGCTGGCGATCGTACATCATGAAGCTAAGGGGGTCCAATTGGGTCTTCAGCTCGGGGTGGTATGGGGCTTCCAGTGGCTGTCCATTAGCATCACGCCTTGGACAAAACTCAAAGCAGGTACCCTTGATCTGGTTGATACTCTGCCCACACAGACGGGCAAGAGCTTCCTACATAGCCCTAGCAAGTCCATCGAGCCAGTTGTTCTCTCTTAAGGTGAACTGAATTCCCTCGGCAGTGGGAGGTTCAATCTTTCCTCGGAGACTTGCAACAATTAGCCACTGCAGATCTTATCCTCCTTGATCATTGAGCTAAGCTCCGAAGAACTCGGCGTGTGGATGCTCCAGAAGTTCCGAAAGCTGGTCCAAATCCCGCTCAAAGATAAGGTCTCCTCACTTCCCCAACTGATAAAACTTGTTGTACTTCACGTACATCTATAAGAATATAGGATGAGTAAGTTAGTAGAGTGCTCAAGTGTGTCAAATTTTATGTATTTTGCAAGAGTTTTTGAGGAACATGAATTTTTATGAAAGAATCAAGGTGATAAGAATGGGAATAAGTTTTTGTAAATATTTGCTTCCTTTGGTTTTGAAACTAAGTTTTTGATTCAAACATCTAGTCTAACTAGGGTCTCTTATGGTCAGGATGGCTCTGATACCAACTTGTCAACACCCGGATTTTTAATCCCAGATGCCTGTTATGCCATACATCATAATCCCAGGATTACCATTTTTGCGAGACATAACATATTTGGATACCACAGTACATCATCCATTACAAACCATACATAAGGTCTTACACAAATAAGGATCTCATGATCCAGTTCTTAATACAACTCAAGCAGCGGAATACATAATAATAACGGTAGCGTAGGCGAAGCTCCATCTTCGGGGTCACAGGCAATGATGACGATGGGAGATGATCCTAGTTGTCGTAACCTTCCTAGGGTCCATCCTCCTGGTACTCCTCTTCATAGTCTGTCCATGGGAATAGCCAGGGACAAAGCCATGAGTACTCTTTAAGTACTCGCAAACTAATACTAACAAGTGAAGGGGGTTTTTGTAGTAGGACACTAAGCTCTAGGGTTGTTTTGCAAAAAGCCAGATTTACCTCTACTAAGTTTAGAAACGAAGAAAGCTAGTTGAAGTTTTATAACACCTAAGTGGGAACTTGAAATTCATATCACAACTCGGTCGTGGTTAAGTCAAAGTCTCAATTCATTTCACAAGTCATTTTGAAAACATCTGACGGGGGAACAGTATGGCCACTCCAACTTTCCATAACCGCGGACGCGGCTATTCGAATAGTTTAACACTCTGCAGAGATTGTACACTTTCACCACAACATTCGATACATCCGTCAGGAACAAATCCTGAATTCACCATACTCAGTATGCGGATAATCAATCCTAACCTTTCGATTACACGCCCTAGTATAAGCACATCTCCTGTCAAATTGGCCTCCCAACCATGACCAACTGTCATCTTGGGTACTGCACAGGTGGACAATCTTCACAAGGTAGCCTCAGCTCAGACCTTGGCCGTGAGGGAACCAATACTAAGGTATATAAGTTTCTAGTTAAGCCCTACCCAATTTTCGGGTATTGTGGTTGTACGGTAAAATTAGAATGGTATCGCATCCAGACAACCATCAGTTTTATAAAGAGCTAAGGCTCATTCCTCAACATTTTCATCCTCCAGATCATCTGGTGTTCGAGAACACATGTCAAAACATCTCAATAGAATGATCCATCATTCCAAGGTTTTCATAACCATTTTCACCAAGTATTCCCATCTAAAGTTGATCAAGTTTTATGCTTAGCACTAGCATCTACAAGTGGGAGTGAGTACTAGTGAGGGGTGGTACATAAGTGGAGTTTAACTAAGTTCAATCTTATGCCTTAGGATGAGATCAAGATTATCTAGCTTAGGCCAAATTTTATGCTCTTTATGCAACCTTCAATTATCTTTCTAATATCTATAATTTACTTAAGTAATCTCTAAGTAATAGCTTTGATAAAGAAATAAAGTATAAAGCTTGTAAGTAAAACTAGGATTGGTTTATCAAGTGGGTATGATCATATATGCCTAAGGCATATAGTTGGCATGGTAACAAGCAAGTATTTGCTTGCATAGGTATAGTATCTTGCAAGTGTTAACTTGCGCAATCAACTAGTAGTATTAGGCTTGCAAGTATTGGCTTGCTAAAGTAGAGTATCTTGCAAGTGTTAACTTGCCTTGTGTGGAGGAGTGGTTCAAGTTCTCCTCGGCTTCTGCTTTGTAGTATCCTCCTTCCTCCTCATATCCTTGCTCGGTACTAGCGTCTATGAATAAATACGAGGTACACAATCACCAAACAATACTTAACTACTTTCAATCATCACACACAAGGGTTCTATAGATGATCTAGCATCATCACTAATATTACAAGATTAAAGCATTTGTCTTATTGGTTTTATTTTTAGAAAAGTAATTTCTACTCATTGAAAAACTACTTAAGATTTACTATTCTCCAAACCAAACATGGGATCATGTTGACACATGTCATCACCACATATTTCAGTACATGGGAATGTGATTTAAAGTGGTGTAAAAATTTAATAAGATTTAACCTTTTATTTTTAATTAAATAAAGTGACTGGAAATGCCTATGTGGCATTCTTTTATTACTTGAACATTATTTCTGTAAGTAAACCCATATATTTTTATATATTCTGAAAGGTATGATCAAATGTGATTTTCGAGAGTCGGAATCAACTCAAAAGCTATTATAGTTTAAATTTGAAAAATGTTTGAATGCAGAAAAGCTTCTGCCTTATTATTTTTACCAAGGTTGATCTAGAGATCTAAATGATTTGAATCCAATGGGCTTGGATAAAGCATTTCAATATGTTTCTAACAAAATTGGTTTCATTCAATTTGGTTCAATAAATCGAGCTAGGTAGATTTTTAAAATTAGGTACAGAACTAGGTTTGAACTTAAATGGAAAAAGTTAAATTCAAACGACTGGGCTGCGCGAGAAGGGTTATTGGGCCGGCCCAGTGTCACTCCGTGGCGCGGGGCGCGACTGACAAGGCAGGTCTACTGGTCAGTGACTCTTAAAACGCGAAGCAGTACGGGGCAATCTCATCCGCACGATCTAAGTCTAATCGAACGGCTGCTACTCATCGTCCACGTCGGGCGGCGCCGGTGAGACAGAAACCTAACGCGGTAGGTGAGGGTCGTCGAGGGCTCAGGCAAAGGTCGGCGATGCGGGCGAACGACAAAGTCGATGACGGCGAACTCAGGGGTGGTCGCGGCAGCTCCTGGGGTGGATGTAATCGACGACGCTCTTCTTCTCCAGAGGCGGCCTGCTCCGGTGCAATTCCGGCGATGCGCTGCTCGCCTTGCTCCGGCTACGGGGTGGAACGATCGGTGAGGTGAGGGGAGTGAGATGGTGTGCTTCAATCGGCTGGGGGTCGTCTCCTTTTATAGGCTCGACGGCGAGACCGAATGGGATGGGCAGGCGACGGTGGCGACACGGCTTCGGGCTGCTAGAGGCATGGCCGAGGGTGGCGATCGATCGGTGGTCTCCTAGCGATGCTCTATGGTTTAAATGCGCGTGTAGGGGCGGTGGCAAACGATAGGGAACGTGCGATGCTCTGCGGGGCAGAGGCGGCGTCTTCGACGGCGAGCGGTGGCTACGGGGCACGGGCGGTGAAATGGGCATGTATGGTGGTCTCCTGGGACGGTGGGGAGCATGCTGGCCGGCGGCGAGGGCTCGAGGTGGTCGGGTTGCGTGGGAACGGTGTGTGCTCTGCGGTGCACGTCGGCATGGTCGACAGTGGCACGGGCGTGGCATTCCTGGCGGCTCTGGTCGTGGTCTTCGAGCTAGGGCTGGTCGAGAGGGGGCGGTGAGACACGAGCTACCTCCCAGACAAGGTTGGCACGGCTAGTTCTTCTCCTAGCTTGCTGTCTACACTGGGGTGACATGGGTGCTCACGGCCTGTTCACCATTGATGACATTGGCGAGTTTACAGTGGGGCTAGAGCTTAGTTAAGTTTGCTAGATGATCTATTGAGGCTAGTGTAACCAGAGAGGGAACAAGGTTGGCTCAAATCACTGCTCCAAATAATGTTTTGATTTTGTTTGATTTGCATCTGCAAGGTGTTTGATGAAATGGCCGCATGAACTTAAGTTTTGAATTTTGAAATTATTTTTGGTGGGTGTGCTAGGCATGTGCTGGTGAGTCTATGGATGCTTGGGTTTTGAAAGTTGAGTTGGTTTGAGTAGTTTTTGAAAAAGTGGGATCTTCCCATATGAAATAGATTCAATTTTAAACTGTCATTTAAACCATGCATTTGAATGTTTTTGGATGATCATAAAGTGGGCCTTGGTACTTTGTTATGAGTACTATCAAGGGGTGCAAAGATCCAAACAAGTTTCTGTTAAGTTCTGAAAGTTAGAGATAGCCAAAGTAGGCATGGGAGTTAAATTGGCCAAAGTGAGCATTCACTTGATTTGTTTGTTTTGATTTGTTTGTCTTTGGGAAAAGTTTGGGGATTGTTTAGATGATGTTTATTTCACCTAAGAATCATTTTACAAGCAAAGAAACACATAATCATGGCAATTCAAAAGAATCCAAAATTCAATTCACACACATATGAATGCTTTCATATTTTTAATTGGAAAAGTTTTTGTTAACCCTAATTTTGGTGATTAGAGTTTGATGATTCAAGTTTAATATTTTTGGGATGTTACAAAGGATGGAGGCATTTTATTTATGGAGCCATATGTGAGTTATACACTGACCATAAAAGTCTCAAATATTTTTTCACTCAAAAGGAATTGAACATGAGACAGAAGCGTTGGTTGGAATTAATCAAGTATTATGATTTAGCAATCAATTACACCCCATGGAAGGCAAATGTTGTAGCAGATGCTTTAAGCAGAAAGAGTGCAGATATTCAGCCTAGCAATAGGGATCTACCAAAAGAGTTACAAATGGACTTGGAAAGATTAGAACTTCAATTCATCAGAACAGAGGTTCTTGGAGGATTTGCTACTATGCAGGTAGTTGCAGAGCAGGACAGTAATCTTAAGCAAGAAATTTTTTAGACATCAAGAAGAAGATCCTTTTATTGCTGAGGAAATTCGGAGGATATCTCAAGGGCAAAAATCAGTTTTTCGCCTTGGGGATTATGGGTCTTTATGGTTCCAAGACCGTCTATGTGTTCCTGATGTGACTGAGATGAGAAATGTCATACTCAAAGAAGCACATGATACCCCATATTCTATACATCCAGGGAGTACTAAGATGTATATGGATTTGAAAGAACTATTCTGGTGGAATAACATGAAAAGAGATATTGCTAAATATGTATCTAAATGCCATACTTGTCAAAGGGTGAAAGTTGAACATCAAAGTACAGCAGGACCATTACAACCCTTGGAAATTCCTGAATGGAAGTGGGAGGAAATAGGTATGGACTTCATTACAGGATTACATATGACACCAAAAAGGAAGGATATGATATGGGTAATTGTGGATTGACTCACTAAGAGTGCACATGTTATTCCAGTGAATCAAAAGGATAATGCCGAGAAGTTAGCTGAAGTATATGTCAAAGAGATAGTAAGTAAGCATTGAGTACCCAAAAAGATCGTAACCGATAGGGGATCAGTGTTTACTTCAGCATTTTGGAAGCAATTGCATGAAGCACTTGGTTCAAAATTAGATTTCAGCACGACATATCATCCTGAGACAGGAGGTCAAACTGAAAGAATAAATCAAATACTAGAAGACATGTTGAGAGCTTGTGCACTAGATTTTGGAGGAACATGGGAAGATCACCTACCATTGGCAGAATTTTCTTATAACAATAGCTATCAGAGTAGTCTGAAGGCAGCTCCATATGAGATTCTGTATGGAAGGAAGTGTAGATCACCAATATGTTGGTATGAACCTAGAAGTAGCAAAGAATTTGCGCCAGATTATATCAAGGAGAGACAAGACATCATTGATAAGATCAGGGATAGACTGAAAATAGCCCAGAGCAGGCACAAAATTTATGCAGATCAAAGTCGAAGATCATGGCATCCAGAAGTGGGAGATATGGTCTATTTGAAAGTAAGTCCAATAAAAGGAGTAAAAAGATTCGGAGTTAAAGGGAAATTGAGTCCAAGATATATCGGACCATTCAAGATACTGAGTCAAATAGAACTATAGCTTATGCTTTAGAGTTACCATCAAGATTGGCTCAAGTGCATAATGTTTTCCATGTGTCACAACTTCGCAAATGTTTAAAAGTTCCAGATGATGCAATAACACATCAAGAGATAGAATTACAAGCAGACCTGACTTATATTGAAAAGCCTTGTAATATTCTGGAAGAAAACTGGAAAATATTGAGGAACAGAGCAATCAAATATTGCAAATTACAGTGGGAACATCACCCTGAGAGGGAAGCCACATGGGAGAAGGGAGAGGATTTAAGAAAAGCTTATCTAGAACTACTCGGGTACATCTCCACAAACTTCAGGACGAAGTTTAATTTAAGGGGGGAAGTTTGTAACATCCCACCATTTAGAACCTAACGAAGGGTAGATTTAGGAATATGTATTGTTGCATGCATTCATTTGTGAAAATGTGGGTAAATTTTTCGCCAAATAAAACCTTGAGTGATCAATGTTTCTTTCTTACTTTGAGATTAGGTTTAGACTTAAAGGAGGATTGCTATAAACTTTGATATGATCTTAAAGGAATTATGTGTGTTTTGAAATGAGTTTGAATTGTAAAACTTAAGTGTTTTAATAATAATTTAAATGAATTAGATATAAGATTTGAATCTTAAATTAATTAAGAGATAAGTATTATAACTTAAATCTTATCCAAAAACAATATTGAATATGAAACTCATTTCATATTATTAATACATAAACAAGTTACAAAGAATGTAATCTACCGAAGTCATTCCAAACTTCACAATTTACAAAAGAATAAAGAATAAGAAAATTATTTATTAATAATAATATAATCTTTATTATAATTAAATAAAATAAAGATTACAAGAATAATAAAAGAAAAAATACAAAAGAATAAGAAGATTACATTTGTATATCTACTAACTATCCTATATCTAAATCTACACTAAATCTTCATCTTTATCTTGGTACCTGCAAAACAAAGACTAAATAGAAACAAAATAAGATTAGTGTTAGTATATTTCTCTCAGATATGTCAGTGAAATGCACTTGACAAATTCATCATTGAGAAATGTTATAAAGGGGCAAGTTTCACCAATATGAAAGATTTCATCTTTCATAAATTCCAAGCCAGAAGTCAAATGACAGCCAAGAGGGACCAATTCACCAGCCAGGTGAAAGTAATCTGGTAATGGTAAGTTCAAAAATTCTGAACATATCCACAAGTGCATAGCAGACACACAAGCTGGACACACACCAGCATGCAGATGGTGTGCTGTCGAGCTCACAAAGGAACTCAATATCACAAAACCACAGCACAGCCGTGGAGGATCACACCAGTGCATCTCTCCACTACACAACACACAAGCACAGCTAGTGTAGACAGCAACTAAACCAAGAACAACAGCCAAACCAAACCAACCCAGATCAACCAAACATCACCAGGATGGTGACATAAGGAGGGGGATGAATCAGGTGGACAGAAAGATCAAGCCTAGGAGCTAGGAGGAGCAGACAAGCTCAAGAGCAAGCTCAGGATCCCAGCAAAAGCAGATCAAGATCATCATCATCAATCTACTACACCAACAACAGATTTTGTGGTGAGCCTCATAAAACCATCACATCATTCATTCATAGTATCTGAACAGAAGCATGTGTTGCTTTATGAAATGATCTCTCAATAATCACCAAGAGAGGTGAATCTATCCTAGAGATTTCAAGTATAAAGATAAGAAATCAAACTCAGCCAAAAGCACTAAACCCTCAGACCATCATCATAGAGTTTAGTGTTAATTTTTGCAACTTAGATCATTTTTCATTTGATCTTATCAGATCAGGGCACATCTCCCAGAGGGAGTAGCACCTCTAATCCTGCAAGTTCCAAACAAACTATTTGCTCAGCTAACTAGGAATTAAATCCTAGAGCCTCAGACCAACATCATAGGCAGGAAAGTTAAGAAAAGCTTTTATTCTATCTTGCCAGTATTAATCACAAGTATTGACAAAGCTAAGCCTAGAAATAAAACCCAATCACTTGTGTGCCAGATTACAATGGTATCACAAGGACAAGTTCTTAATGAGCTAAAACCAATCTTTGCTTAGTTCCCATAGATAAAAGGAACAAACCAATACATATCAGAGAAAACTATTGTCAATACAAGCATTCTGACAGTAGAGTAAATTCTAAAATCCACAACATTTCCAATCAGGGAATTCCATAGAAACACTAGCATGGGATCATAGTGGATTACCACTGGAATAAATCTGACAAGCCACTAGCATCATCAAAGCCACTACAAATCATGATCCACAGCAAACAATCATTCTTCATGCTCAGGTATGATCAACACTAGATCTAAAGCATCATGGATATGATCAACAGGGGGTTATGAACCCTAATCAGAACAAGAACCCTAATTAGGATATGAACCCTAATCAGCACATAGTCACTAGGCATGAGAAGCCACTAGACACACATAGAGAGATTCATGGTAGTAGCAGGAACAAGAACCATAGAAGCAAATTACCCGAGGTCCTCGCTGACGAATCGAAGAGGAAGCAGATCAGACGATGAACCGCGGCGACACAGGGAGCGCCCCAGAGGGCGCTGCAACCTGCACCAGCCACGGCAGCGGCCACAGTAGCACACGAGCCCAGCATACCACCACAGGTGGAAGCCCCGGAGTCAAATCAAGCTAGACTAGACGAACAAGCGGAGTCGCAAACCTCGTCCTGCACCACGGCAGTGGCCAGGGGAAGCCTCAACGGCGGCCATCGCCAGCGGCGGCGCCAGAGCCGCGGGGTCGAGGAACAGGAGAGGAGAACGAGGAGGAGTTAGAGAGAATGGGCTGGGTGGGCCAAAACCCCTCGGGGTGGTATTTTGACCTTGCCCTATTGGGCCACACTGGCCCAATAAGCCCAAATGGCCAGCCCAAGTCGTTTAAGAACTGTTTTAATTAATTGGAAAAGTCCAAAATACCCCTGACCTCAATAAAATTCTAGAAAATAAAACAAAAGTCCAAAAATTATAATTAAAATATTTTTGAATTCACAATAATCCACTCTTTCCAAATAAAATAAGATATAAAATTTTGGACATTTAAATTTTTATAAGAATTTTGTAATTTATATATTCTTTATGGAATTTTACAAAATTATTGAAAGATGATAAAAATAAATAAAAATCACTTTTTCATTATATATTAATATTATAGAATTTTTGAAAATACTAAATAAATATTTAATAATAAATTTTAATATATAATTATTAATTCCTAAAAAATTATTAAATCAATAAAAGTCAAATAAAAAGGGAAATAAAATTAAATAATTCAATATATGCAATAAATATATTAAAAAATATTTATAAATGCTTTATTAAAAGGCACCTTATATAGGGAAAATGCATATAGAATTAAATAATGCATTACATTACTTGCATAATCATTTTGCTTCTTTAAATATTGTCCTTACCGGGCAATAATGATGTTTTTGTAGAACTAGAAGCTCAAGGTCCAGTGCAAGCATCAGACTTCACTACCTTGCCATCACAAGGCAAGTTCATCACTTGCTCATGTCCTTTGAAGAGTCTTTATCAAAGTATTTGCAAAATTGTGTGTTATCATATAGGCTATAAAATAAAGAAAATATTATTTTCATAAATAAAGAAATCATAGATATCATCCTAAGTGGTGATATAATGGAGCAATAGAACTTAGGGTTTTATTTGCAACAATGATGATCAAGTAGGGACTTAATAACCCCTGACATCAGTGATTCTAGCGCCATATATTACGCGTTAGCCATGAGATTTGGAATGGGACAGAGAAGTCAGCTGTATCTTCTTACTCTCGCATGAAGCCGGATGTGCAGGTCGTGGCTGTTATCCTCGTAGCGTGCATATTAATTGGTAATTCATAGAGGATATTCAGCATATGGGTGGGAACCCTCATCGTCCCACGATAGTTCTGGCATCTAACGGTTTGTACAAACCATTGCCGTAATTCATTATGTGGGCATGGTGTACACCAAGGAGGCATGCGGGGTCGCGAAGGGGGCAGTGATTGGCTTGGACCAACTACTGGGCCCCACATCATGGAATTGTGGATGGGAAAGTATGCCCGGTTGTGCAACAAGGAGTTGATCTCTCATGGGTAAAGTAACGCACCTCTGCAGAGTGTAAGAACTGTAACTTGTTACTCCCTGTTCCGGGAAGGATCTACGAACGCGGCAGGAAAGGAACTCCATGAAAGTTCTGGTCAACATGTGAAGGCTGATTGTCATAGTTTTCGGAATAAAATCAATCTTTGAAGAAAGATTTAAAAAAACTGCATAGTGCCAAGGATTTATAATCCGAGGTGGTAGTTAGAGCATCAAACTTCCCACCTTGCATATAATTAACTTGTTGGGTAACGCTGTTACTCATTCTTTCCTTTGATACCTTGCTTAGACTCTGAGGATCCCGAAGACGTGCCAATGTATGCAGCCGAATGCCAAGATGTGTACTACGAGGAACCTGATCTGTCCGGAGGAGTTGAGGGAGTGTATTACGAGATCCGCTATGGTGTCGATGAGAACGAGTCCAACTAAGTACCTAGTTAGTAGTAACTAACGGAGCCGAGCAACATGAACTCTATAGAATAAGTTGTTGAGCTCGACTCCTAGACAGAGTTGCTACTTTTAAATTCCGCTGAATACTTTATATTTTGGTTTGTAAGTTGGATCTTTTGGAAGTCTTGAACTTCTGGTATTGTAATAATAATAATGTGTGTACATTTGTAATATGGACCCGCAATGTTTCTGTTGTACCACTCTGAGGGATGTGATATTTATGGAACGGTGTTCTGTAGATGTCATGTCAACGACTATAGTGTACTACACATGCAGTGGTATGCTGGGTCATCGCAGCGTGGTCTTTGGCGGTGTTGTTCGTCGGTGTGGGACCTCTTAGTGACCTTAGAAACTAAACATGGAGGTGAGCATGAGGAAGAATTGGTTGGGTCGCCGAGGAAAAGGGAAAAGGTAAGAAATGTTGTGGTGGCAACGGGAGGAGGAAGACCCGCGTAAGGAGATGGCCTCGACCTCTAATTTTTTTACAATAGGTCTCAACTTTACGGGAAATGATACATAAGAGCTTGTTTTCCTTATACTTATGACATGTTTGGTTACCCACATCATCCCCAACCATGGACGATTGGTGCGAAATTAGGGTGATTGGTTTCCTGCACAAGAGGTTGTGTCACGCCAGCGCAGTGTCTAAAATATCTCTCTACTTGGTTGGCTGGAAACATCCCAATCGACTGTTTCTAAGAGCATCCCGACATTGGAGTATAGTGTCGCATGTGTGCTTTTCCCGCTGCGCCACACCACACCATTCCCCGCCTTGTTTCTCGCAGCTCCTCGTAGTTTCCTGCTGCTTCCTGTTGCCGGCTATAAAAAGAGGGATGGACTGCAGTGGAAACGGCGCACCACACTCAAGAACCATGCAGAGTTGCTGCCTAGGCGGAGGAGCCAAAGCGGAGCCGCTACCAATGGTGGAGGTCGCCACCGCCGACGAGGAGGAGGAGGAGAATGACATCTCCTACGATGAGGAGGAGCCATCAATCGACTAGCGGGTGCTCCTTGCCTCCATCCAAGCGGCGCGTTGGCGAAAGCGGCAAGGCAGATGATCTCGGAGTCAAGAGGGCAAGGGCGATCCCTTCGGGAGTCCGGCATGGCCATATAGAGGGCCAGCCAACCGAACCACCTGCCAACACTTTGGGTGGGACGTCCTGAACAACGTCATGTTGCCGGAGTACCTCCGGTGGCAAGAACTCGGAGAGGCTCACTTGGAGTGCCTACTCACTATGCTCGCCAACCTTGATAATGCGGTCGTGCGTGCTTCCCCGAGCAAGCTCGGGAGGAGCTAGACATGCAGAGAGCGGTCTACCGCTCTCTCGAAGAGGAATGGAGCCTCATTTTTTAAAGATCTGCCTTCGATTTTCGTCAGTAGATAGAATATTTCCAGGTATTGCCAGTGGTAAGTATGAACTGAAAAGAAAAAAGAGAGAAAGCAAAACAGGAGCTAAAAAGGCAGCGGATAGGTTCATGGAGGATCCTAGATCATCCGCTTGATCTTCTTGGCTCCAGCAAAATCCCACTCATTCGCCTCATCATGAATAATCTGCGGGGAACTAGGCATTGACCAGTTGGTTGGTAGCTCGTAGCCATGTGCGCGCGCCCCCGCCACCCGCGTTCAAATCCCAAACTCGCGTGGGTGTGTCTAGAGCTCCCCCTTTCTTAATAAATAGCCTCAGGGACTTGCTTGTCCCGAAATTAATGGAGCCTCATTAGCCCACCGAACCCGCTTAACGAGGTGATCTTCCGCTCATTCGGCCGGTGAATGCCCTAGTCATCATTGCCACCTTACCTAGTTTATTTTAGTTTGTTGAATTATGTTCTACCTTTGTAAAAAAACTAAATATGAATGGAATTTCTTTCAAAATTATTTAGGGTTTGATCCATAGGGGACGCCGGTGTGGGCAACACCTCTAAACTGCCGGCGATTTGGGACGGTGCCCCCAAACGTCTTGTCGGTGTAGTTACCGGGCACGCGTTGGGGATAGCCGTGGAAATGCTCGTAGGAGAGAAGGTTCTCTCACAGGCCATTTCAACATAATCTGGTATAGTACAAGATTTATTATGTTATCTTATCGTCTTTTGTTTCGCCTTATTTATTCTATGGTGATTTGATTCATGATAAGTTCAAACAGTCAAGAGCCCAAGTCTAAATCATGCAGCATCAATTTCCCGCAACTCTTCTCTCATGTTTAAAAATAGGGAATCACATAGTAGTGTGTAGATGTTCTGCCTCTCAAAATGGCCACAGAGATTGTCCACTGAGAAATCGAGAGCACCCTCCCCCGTGCCGGCAGCCACCATGGCCTCGGCGCCACTATAACATCCCAGCATTTAGGAACTAACGAAGGGTAGATTTAGGAATTTGGAATGTTGCATGCCTTCATCTGTGAAAATGTGGGTAAATTTTTCGCCAAATAAAAAACTAAAGTGATCAAGGTTTCTTTCATACTTTGAGATTAGGTTTAGTCTTAAAGGATGATTGTTATAGATGTTGATATGATCTTTGTGGAATTATATGTTTTGGGTAAATAAATTTGAATTTAAAACATTGAGTGTTTGAATTATAATTCAAAAGGATTTTGAATAATGTTTGAATCTTGATTTAATTAAGAGTTAACCAATATAACTCAAACTTTATCTAAAGAAAGCAATTAAGAATATGAATATCTATTTCGTATTTTCATTCATTAAATAAGTTACAAAAATGTAACTTATAATAGTCATCCACACTTTTTACAATAGTAAATAAATAAAGAATAATACTTATTTATTAATAATAGTATAATCTTTATTACAAAATAATAAAATGAAGATTACAAAAGAATAGAACTAAAATTACAAAAGAATGAAGAAGATTACATTGGACTATTCTATAAAGAAAACCTAAACTAAAATCTTCATCTTCAAATCCGTACCTGCAAAACAAACACTAATAAAAAAATAAAGAAGGTTAAGGTTAAAATTGTTTTACTCTCAGACTTGTCAGTGAAATGCACTGATCAAGGTTCATCATGGAGTAAACTTATAAAAGGGGCAAGTTTCACCAATATGAAAGTATGTATCTTTCATAATTTTAAGCCAGAAGTTAAATGACAGCAAGGAGGGGCAAGTTTCCCCAGCCAAGTAAAAGTAATCAGATAAAAGTAACTTTCAAAATTCTAAACATATCCACATCTGTGCAGCAAGCACACAAGAAGCACACACCAAACTGCATGGTGTGTGCTATCAACACCACAGCAGCAGCACAACCAAACAAAACTCCCAACACAGCCATGGGAAACCAATCCCCACACCATTCCATTGCTTTTGCACACCAAGCATAGCAGCCAACAGCTACACCAAGCCAAATCCAAGCTAGATCAAACCAACCAAAAACCAGGAGCACACCACCAAGATGGTGACATACGGAGGGGAAAGATCAGGGGGATAGTAAGACCAAGGTTAAACCATCAGGATCAGGAGATGATGGGATAGATCAAGGACAAGCCAGGAGATGGAAATACCAGGGGAGGACAAGATCAACCACAAGATCAAGATACCACTAGCAAACACAAAATCAAGTGATAGTGGTGAGTAAATAGAACATCACATGATCTATCTGTATAAGATTAGACAAGCATACATGATCTGTATCACAGTCAAACTCTCAGAAAGCACCCAAGTGGGGTGAATCCATCACTGAGGTTTTAAACTTTAAAAGCAAACAGCAAAGTACAAGGATCCAACCAAAACTCAGAACAACATCATTGATTTGGCTATCAAGCTATATTTCAATTCAAGAACAAATATAGCTAAAATTTAACTCCTAGGCACATCTCTAAGATAAGAGTAGCACCTTAGAAGTTAATCTTTTGGATCCATATAAATGATCAAGCCTACTATCATTTTTTTCCAAGCTTTGATTCAAGAAATAGTAGCTAGTACTACTACCAGAACCATCCATATGAATCAACTTGATAAAGCTTAATCCCTAAGCCTTAGACCAACATAATTGGTTTTAGGGATTTCAAAAAGGAACACTTCTACTTATCTTTTAATGCCAAACTTGTCTTAAGCTTAAACCAACCCAAACAATGGATTAGAATCAATCTTGTGTGCCATACAAAGATGGTGTCACAAGAATAATTCTACATGAATCAGAATAAGCATTCAATCTTCACAGATTCAATCAATCAACTACCAATCATTTTCCTGTCATCACAGGAATCATAGTTAAGTAATTCTTATGTATATCTTCACTGTTTGAAACCATTTGATCTCAAACTACATCTAAATTCTTAAGCCAACAAGTGTTAATATAGTGATTTCATCACACCATACTCACTATCATTAACCAAGTAATGACAGTGGTAAGTTATCAAAACCACTAACTTTACCAAGTATTGATTTCAGAGCAACTATATCATCTGAATCATATGAAATTTAAGCATAAAATCATCTGATAAGCCACCAGTACCATCATAGTGCATCTTAAGCAGCAAGCCTCAGCAAACAAGCATTTAGCATGCTTAGAGACCATCAACACATGATCTAATTCATCCAGTATATAATCAACAACAGGACATGAACCCTAAATGGAACAAATCATCTTAATCAGGACAAGACGGTAACCAGAAAGGTCAGTACCAACAGCTAGCATAGGATGATCTAGCAAAGAGAGCACAAGGGGAGAGGAAAAGAACTCACCAAAGGTCCTCGCTGGAGACTAGAAGAGGAAGCAGAGGTGGCCGACGTCCATGGCGGCACGGGGAGCACCCCCAGGGGGGTGCTGCGACCCATACAACGCCACGGCGGTGACCATAGCCACACCTAGGGGCAAGGTGAATCACCACAACACACGACAGCAGCGGCGGCGCCAGGATCAACGCCAACCCCAAACCCTAGGGTTTAGGACGGCATCGATCTGCCGCAGGAGAGCTCCATGTCCAAATCCAGTTGGACAGGAGGTAAGAGCGGAGTCGACAACCTCTTCCCGCACCACGGCGGCGGCCATGGAGGTCCACGACGACGGGAATCGCCGACGGCGACATCACCGACCACGAGGTCGGGGATAGAAGAGGAGAGGAGTGATCTCGAGGGTGAGAGACAGCGAGTGAGTGGGCTAAGTTAGGTCAGAACCCTTCGGGGTGGCTGTTTTGACTATGCCTAATGGGCCACAAGGGCCCAATTAGAATAAGCCAGCCCAAAAACCTTTAAGGCCTATTTTAATAAATAGAAAAAGACCAAAATGCCCTCGAACTTAATTAAATTCTAGAAAATAAAATAAAAGTCCAAAAATTATAAATAAAATATTTTTGGATTCACAATAATCCAAACTATCCAAATAATTTAAGAAATAGAATTTTAGACATATAAATTTTATTAAGAATTTTGTAATTTTTATATTCCTTATGGAATTTTACAAAATTATTGAAAGATGATAAAAATAAATAAAAATCACTTTCATCATATATTAAAATTGTAGTATTTTAGAAAAATACTAACAAATATTTAATAACAATTTTTGATATTTAAGTGATAATTCTTAAAATAGTTATTAAATCAATAAAAGTCAAATAAAAGGGAAATAAAATAAAAGAATACAATATTCTATTATAAATATTAAAAATTAATATTTATAAATCCTTTATTATTAAAAAGAATTTTTATAATAATGGGGAGAATGCATATCAAGTTAAATGATGCATTACATTACTTTGCATAATCATTTTGCTTCTTTAAATATTGTCCTTACCGGGCAATAATGATGTTTTTGTAGACATAGAAGCTCAAGATCCAGTGCAAGCATCACACTTCACTACCTTGCAATCACAAGGCAAGTTCATCACTTGCTCATATCCTTTGAAGAGTCTTTATCAAAGTATTTGCAAATTGTGTGTTATCATATATACTCTAAAAGAAAGAAAATATTATTTTCACAAATAAAGAAATCATAGATATCATCCTAAGTGATGATATAATGGAGCAATAGAACTTAGGGTTCTATTTGCAACAATGATGATCAAATAGGGACTTAACAACCCCTGACATTAGTGATTCTAGCGCCGTATATTACGCATTAGCCATGAGATTTGGGATGGGACGGAGAAGTCAGCTGTATCTTCTTCCTCTCGCATGAAGCCGGATGTGCAGGTCGTGGCTGTTATCCTCGTAGCATGCATATTAATTGGTAATTCATAGAGGATATGCAGCATATGGGTGGGAACCCTCATCGTCCCACGATAGTTCTGGCATCTAACAGTTTGTACAACCATTGCCGTAATTCATTATGTGGGCATGGTGTACACCAAGGAGGCATGCGATGTCGCCAAGGGGGCAGTGATTGGCTTGGGCCAACTACTGGGCCCCACATCATGGAATTGTGGACGGGAAAGTACGCCCGGTTGTGCAACAAGGAGTTGATCTCTCATGGGTAAAGTAACGCACCTCTGCAGAGTGTAAGAATTGTAACTTGTTACTCCCTGTTCCGGGAAGGAGGAAATCCATGAAAGTTCTGGTCAACCTGTGAAGGCTGATTGTCATAGATTTTTATAATAAAATCAATCTTTGAAGAAAGATTTACAAAAACTGCATAGTGCCAAGGACTTATAGTTCGAGGTCGTAGTTAGAGCATCAAACTTCCCACTTTGCATATAATGAACTTGTTGGGTAACGCTGTTACTCATCCTTTCCTTTGATCCCTTGCTTAGACTCTGAGGATCCCTAAGACGTGCCAATGTATGCAGCCGAATGTCAAGAAGATGTGTTCTACGAGGAACCTGACCTGTCCGGAGGTGTTGAAGGAGTGGATTACGAAATCCGCTACGGTGTCGATGATAACGAGTCCAACTAAGTATCCCTAGTTAGTAGTAACCAACGGAGCCGAGCAGCATGAACTCTATAGAATAAGCTGCTGAGCTCAACTCCTAGTCGGAGTTGCTACTTTTAAATTCCGCTGAAACACTTTATATTTTGGTTTGTAAGTTGAATCTTTTGAAGTCTTGAACTTTTGGTATTGTAATAATAATAATGTGTGAATGTTTGTAATATGGACCCGCAATGTTTCTGTTGTACCACTCTAAGGGTTGTGATATTTACAGAACGATGTTCTGTGAGTGTCATGTCAACGACTATAGTATACTACACATGCAGTGGTATGCTGGGTCACTGCACCCACCCAGCACCCCCAATCCACCGGAGGCTGCTCCGGCGCCGGCGTACACCCCCTGGCGCCGCGCCCCTGAGCCCCACCCTCTCCGGCGACAGCTCGAGGTCCCCCTACCGCGAGAGGGAGGACAAATGGAGGGGAGGCAGGGGCTCTGACTCTGACGAGACACCCCGCTCGTACCGGGACGCGCTCTCTAGTGAGGGCTCATCGTCGCGGACGATGGAGCCAGCCCGTGAGCGCCGGGAGCTGCGGTCCGAGGTCTGCAGGGAGGAAGCGGTCGCCTTTGACATGATGGATAACCCTGATAACCCCTGGAGGAAGAGCCGCCATGGGAGGAGCCCAGGCACACGCTAAAGAAGAAGAAGAAGGCGCACGGCAGATGCGCCGGAAGTAAGGTGGCCGCCAGGGCGGCGGCGGCGGCGCGCCCACCGCCGCGCGCTCGGGAGCCAGGCGCGTTCACAGACTACGACGGGGTGTGCCTCCTCTGCACCCAGCCGGGGCACCACGCCGTGGACTGCCAGGTTGGTCCGGTCTGCATCCGCTGCAACAAGCCTGGGCACATGTCGAGGGAATGCCCGGAACCATGGTTGCCCGTCCACCCGAGGGCGCCACCGGAGGTGGGGGACGAGCCAGCAAGGAAGAGGGCAGCGAGCGACCAGCCTGGAAGATCCTAGGGGCGCCATGGTGGGCAGGCCTCGTCCGGGGGCCAGGATCGGCAGCGCCTCCAGCTGGGGGAACGCAGGCCACTGCCGCCGGCAACTGCGCCCCGCGCCCAGGCTGCCGTTCAGGCGCCGCGTGCTCTGGGTGCCGGGCATGCGCCACCACGGGACGCGCACGCTCAGGGTGGGGCTAGTGCTCAGGGCCGCACGGGGATGCGCGCACCACCACATGCTTACCAAGGCGAGCGGGCAGCACGTGACGTCTCTAGTGCACCAGGTTCGGCGTCGGGCGGGGCACACCGTGAGGCGCTACCACCCCAGGTGGTGCGTGAGGTTGCCTCGGTGTCCGTGGTGCCCGTCAGTGACCGTGCCGTGGTCGCTGTGCTCCCCGCGACGGCTACACGCCAAGTGGCCATCGTGGCGCCCCGTCGCACGGCTGATACGCAGGTCGAGCCGCTCGCCTTGCGTGCGCCGGCGAGGCCGATGGCCGTTGGGGGTGAGCTCGCGCAGCGTCCATCACGCGCCGCTTGCATCCTGCCTCGTACCCCGGCGGAGGCGGAGCTGGCCAGGGCGCTTCTAGGCATCGTGGTCGGGGAGCGCGCGGCGGTGCACGTGGAGGAGGTCGAGGCGGCGCTCCGGGAGGGTTACAACCTGCCTATGGGTAGCTTCTCTATCCACCGCCACCACCTGGAGCAATTCCTCATCTTCTTTGCGATGATGGAGGCTAGGAACCGTGTCTACTCCGACGAGTACCTTGAATCCACCAATTGCCGCCTCTTGCTGCGACCATGGTCGCGCCGGATCAGGGCAGCATCGGGTGGCCTCTGCGTCCATGTGGAGTTGGAGATCGAAGGGTTGCCGGCGCACGTGTGGAGCCTGGCCACGGCAGAGGCAATCTTGGCGCCGTCGGCCTGGGTGGAGCGCCTGCACCCGCTGACCGCAGCCGCGCGGACATGGGTCTCTTCAGGGTGACTGTGTGGTGCCTGGACCCGGCGTCCATTGCACGGGAGATCGACCTCCACGTCGTGGAGCCGGACGACCCGCCGTCGGCGCAGGTTATGGCGGCGCCGGCGAGCGCGGTGGTTCCGCCGCATATGTCCACCATGGTCCACCCGTTGGTGGTGCATGTTGTGCGCACGATGGACTTTCGTAGGCCGCCGCCGAGCACCGCTGAGGACGGGAGCAGCCACGGTGGCGTTGGCCCTTCTCCGGTGTGGCCGATGACGCGGCGTTACCAGTACACGCTGGGACGGCCGGACACGCTCCCGGGCGGTGGTCCCATGGCGGGAGGGGGCCCACCTAGCACGTGGCGAGGGGAGAAGGTGTCATGACTCGCAGCACGACGAGGACGCTGGCATCCGGGGTGACTGTTGGCGCCCTGCCGTCGCGTAGCGCACGAAGACAGAAAAGCGGCAGGCGGCCGGGTCGTAAAGCGGAAGGAAGCAGGGCAAGAGCCAAAGCTGCTGCGGCAGCTGGCGCCGACCTTGCTCCGGTCCAAACCCCAAGTGTGGGCGGAGTGGTTGGTGACCTGGCTGCGGAAGGCTCTAGGCCAGACGCGTCGGCCGCAGTTGTTGACCAGGAGGGGGCCACCGTGACGCCAACTGTGCGCACTCGCGTGATGCAAAGCAGCGAGGTGGGCAATTTTGTCGCAGGGCATGCGGAAGGTGGGGTCCTAGAGTTGCAGCACGACACGGAGGCCTCCACCCCTTGCTTGCTCTCTCCTGTCGTGGGTGTTGTGGATTCTGGAGCTACTCTAGGCTCTAGGCCAATTGAACTGGCAGCCATCCTGGCGCCGTTCGAGGCCCGCGTGGCTAGCCCGGTGGAGGATGCCCACCATACACCTTGCGGCCCGATCTTGGACTTGGACAACTTCCAGCCCATAGCCGTGGTGGCTGCCGTTGAGGTGGGATCGGGTGACATGGTGGACCAGATGTTTTCCTCCCCTGTCCCCGTGTTGACACAGCCCGTGGAAGAGGCAATGGATGAGGAGATTGAAATGGAACCGCCGCCGACCAGGACGAGGTTAGCGCTGACGGCAGCAACCCCCTCCCCCTCGACGACACCGTACCCGATCCGCTCGCCTCTACTAGCGGACCCACCCATGATGTTTGCTAGATCACGTTCTGTGGCTTCGGGTGCTGCGTGACCTCAAGTTGCTGCAAAGCCGCACACCTTGGGTGAGTTTTTGGAGGCTGCTAAGGCGAAGACAGACTCGCTGCTGCATGCGCCGTCTGTCCAGTGCCGACTCTTGGCCATGAACTTCCAACCAAGACGAAGCTCTCGGCTGGCAGGGCAACCAGGGGGGATCAATGCTGAGATGAAGGTCGTCCGCAACTTGATGAAGAAACTAGGGTTGATCTCGGAAGATGAAGCGCCTTCGGAGGCTGCTCTTGCAGCATACCACAAGTTGTATGAGCTGCCTCTCACAAACAAGATGATCGAGGCGGTGGCGGAGCTCTAATGATGGACGCTGTCAACGATCAGGGGATGGTCACCTCCCCTCGTCGGCGCGTCGGGTGGCCACCTTGTGGAGGCGTGATTCCCACGCCCACAAGGTCCTAGGTTGTATTGACATCGTCCAATGTCGTACGAACCTAATGTTATGGTGTGTAACATGCGCGGCCTTAATAGGCGCACACGGCATACGGGTGTCAAGAGCATGGTCGGCTTGACGAGTGCTTCAATTGTTTGTCTGCAAGAAACCAAATTCGCGGTTGTAACCCAAACTATTGTCGTGGAAACCCTAGGCGCGGATTTTGATGCTTACATCTGCTTGCCGGCGACCAAGACAAGGGGTGGGATCATCGTGGCTTGGGTTAGCAGCCTGGTGCAGCTTGACAACGCACACGTTGACACTAATAGTGTCACAACTTGGGTGAGGCCCCCTGGTGGGGCCCCAGGGTGGTGGTTGACCTGTGTCTATGGGCCACAAGGTGGCGCTGATAAGAACGCGTTCCTTGCCGAGCTGCGGTCGGTATGCTCCATTAGACCGGGACCTTGGGCTCTGTGTGGGGATTTTAACCTTATCTACCGGGACGAGGATAAAAATAACAATAACCTTGTCCGACGGATGATGGGTAGATTCAGGCGATTCCTGAATGTCTATGAACTCAAGGAGGTTTACTTACAGGGGCGTCGCTACACATGGTCGAATGAGAGAGAGCGGCTCACTCTCGAGCGGCTCGACAGGGTGTTTGTTACGGCAGGCTGGGAGGAGCTGCACAATTGTTGCGCTCTTAGGTGCCTGGCGACAGTGATCACAGATCATTGCCCCCTAGTCCTTGACTGCACTACGCAGACGGTCGGGAGGAGGCGCTTCCAGTTTGAACGCTTCTGGCTAAAGCGTGAGGGCTTTAGTGAGGTGGTTCAGGCTGCCTGGGATGTTATCGACGGAGACCCAGACCCCTTCACGAGGCTCACAGCCAAACTGAAGCGCACGGCGCGCCAGCTGATGAGTTGGAGTGACAAGAAGGTAGGGTGTGTTAAGTTGCATCTGATGATAGCCCGTAAGGTGGTGCTTCGGCTTGATATAGCCATGGAGTCTAGGCAGCTCTCCCCAGAAGAGCGCCGCCTACGGGCACTCCTGAAGCGCTCTTACCTTGGGTTGGCATCGCTAGAGCGCACGATGGCATGCCAGCGGGCCAAAATCGTCTGGCTGAGCGAGGGTGACGCAAACACTGCCTTCTTCCACCAACATGCATCATATAGGAAGCAGAAGAACGCGGTGCATAGCCTGCTGGTGGACGGCACGGTCATCTTAGACCACGCTTCCATGGCTGAGGGTTCCTATCACCACTTCCATAACCTCTTAGGCACTTCCATGGATCACGAGTTCTCGCTTGACCTGGATTTCCTAGGCCTGCACACCGAAGACCTGACGGAGCTAGAGGCCCCGTTTAGCGAGGAAGAAGTATGGGACGTGGTGTGGCGACTCCCTCACGGGAAGGCGCCTGGACCTGATGGCTTCATAGCTGAATTCTTGCAAAGCTGTTGGTCCACTGTGAAGGGGGATTTCATGGTTGCCTTTGCTAAGCTGTTCACGATGTGCGGCCGCGGCTTCCAGGGCCTCAACCAGGCGCTGTTAATTCTGCTGCCAAAATGCCCTGACGCAGCTGCCCTGGGTGACTACCACGCCATCAGCCTGATACACATTTTCGCAAAGCTGGTGGCGAAGATCCTGGCGACGAGGCTGGCCCCTAGGATGGATTCGTTGGTGGATCGCAATCAATGCGCTTTCATTCAGAAGCGTAGCATCCACGACTACTTTATGTTGGTTAAGCAGACATCGCGGTTCCTTCACAGGATTAAAGAACCAAGGATGATGCTTAAGATGGACATCACCAAGGCCTTCGACTCCGTGTCCTGGGGCTCCTCTTCCAGGTTATGCAGAGGGTGGGCTTTGGGCCGAGGTTCTGTGAGCTGGTGGCGATTCTTCTTTCCACTGCCAGCACAAGGGTGATGCTCAACGGCGAGCCAGGCCCCCCCATATGGCACCGGAGGGGACTGAGACAGGGAGATCCCTTATCACCGACACTGTTTGTGCTGATCATCAACACGCTGAGCAAAGCTCTGGCAAAGGCCATGGAGCTAGGTGTGCTTAAGAGGATGGGCCGCCAAGAGCTGACGACCTCGGTCTCGCTTTACGCGGATGATGTGGTGATCTTCTGCCATCCGGATGAGCCAAAGCTGCGCGCCATTCGCGGCATTCTCGAGGTATTTGGCCATGCCTCGAGGCTGCGCACCAACTTCGCCAAATGCTCGGTTTCCCCGATCGCGTGCACGGTGGAGATGGCCGACGACGCGGCGGCGGCTATGGGCTGCCAGGTTGCACCCTACCCCGTTAAGTACCTCGGTATCCCCCTGGCAATTCGGAGACTGCCCGCTGAGGCGTTCCAACCGGTGGTGGACCGTATCAGAGACAAGCTGCCGACTTGGAAGGCATCGATGATGCCAAAGGTAGGGCGGCTAACTCTGATACGTTCGGTGCTTGCTGCAATCCCACTGCACTAGCTTATGGTGCTCTCCCTCAACAAGAGAGCCCTTAAGCAGGTGGTGAAGATATTGCGCAGCTTCCTTTGGGTGGGGCGGAAAGACGCCGAGGGTGGACATTGTCATGTCAACTGGGCCAGAGTCAGTAGGCCCCTGTGCTTTGGAGGGTTGGGTGTGCCAGACCTCGCACGTACGACCATCAGCCTCAGGACCCGTTGGTTGTGGAGGATGTACACAGACCCGCTGCGTCCATGGCGTGGGTTGGACATGCATTTCTCCCAGAAAGAGCGGCAGATTTTCTTTGCCTCCACCTCAATGGTGCTAGGTGACGGATCTTCCGCCTTATTCTGGGAGGACAGATGGTTGGATGGGAAGTCCATAGGGGAGATAGCGCCGGATCTACTAGCACTAATCCCTTGACGTCTTAAGAAGCGTCGTACGGTGAGGCAGGCGCTGACGGACCGCAGCTGGATAACTGACATCTCAGGGGCGCTGAGCCCTCTGGCGCTCTGGCAGTATGTCCAGCTGTGGAGTAGGGTGCGGGGTGTGCCACTGAGGGAGGAGCCTGACAAGCTCCTATGGCGGTGGACTCCGGACGGTCAGTACTCGTCCAAATCTTGCTACAACGCCCTCTTCCAAGGGTCGCTTGTCTCAGGATCTTGGGAGCTGAACTGGCACTCCTGGGCGCCACCAAGGGTGAAGTTTTTCATCTGGATGGCCTGCATGGACAGATGCTGGACGGGCGAGAGGCTGGCACGACATCGCCTACCCCACTAGCCGCACTGTGTGCTGTGTGACCAGTCGGAGGAGTCGATGTCGCACATCCTTACGGGATGCCCTTTCTCGAGGATGGTATGGCATGAGGTCCTATCTTGGATCCGATCGTTGGCAGCCCCTCCGGTTGTTGAGGGTGATTTCGTGGAGTGGTGGTCGCTGGTGGTGCGTTCTACCCCACGTCCCATGCGTAAAGGAACCTCTTCGTTGGTCATGCTAACGGCTTGGTGCATTTGGAAGCACAGGAACACGGTCACCTTCAACAATGAGCGCCCTTCGGTGGCTCCTCTCGTGGACACGATCAAAGCGGAAGCTAAGGTGTGTGCGGAGGCTGGAGCTCCGAGGCTTCGCCAGCTACTCTCCTAGTCTAGTGGTCTTGGGTTGAGTTGTACGGCTTGGGTGTTCAACCGCTATCGCGGTCTTGTACATGAATATTCTTTTTCTATCAATGCATCAAAACACAAAGCTTTTACGTTTTCGAAAAAAAAATGGCCGCAGAGCTCGTGAGCAGCACGAGCTAATGCCAACTAAATTAATGACGAAATCACATATATGTAGTAGCAATCATCATTAATACTAGTTTTGAGCAGCTTTTTTTGGGGACATATAGCTACTTCCTTCCCTCAAGTAGCGTCGGTCTTGGCCCTTTTGCAATCGATCGTCAGATGATTCACCGTGTAAATCAGTACTGCTTGCACCTGCTGCAAGCATGTGATCCACCCGGCGTCGTGGAGCCGCAGAGGTAGCAGAAGGAGTGCCCGCACCTGCAAACAAGAACCGGCCTCGCCGTAGTTTATACTCGATCGGTGCACATGGAAATCATCGGTTTTTGTGAGCAAAAGATTCATGTTACCTGCAGCGCATGAACTCGCAGCCGGACACCCTCTCGACGTACATCTTGCACATGGGGCACCGCTGCCACTTGCTCTGCTGCGCGACCTTCCTCAGCAGCAGGTCCTCCCGCCCGCGCTCGTCCTCGCCGAGCCGCTGGAACTCGGCGCAGTCGACGCCGTCGTGCCACGGCACCTTGCACCGCGCGCAGAACATCCGGTTGCAGTGGGGGCACTCCGCGTCCGTCACCGCCGCGTCGTCGTCGACCAGCAGCGCCGAGCAGTCGCTGAAGGGGCAGTAGAACCTGAGCTCCCCGACCGCCGCTTCGCAGAGCGCCGCGCCCCACCTGTGGAACAGCGCCCGCGGGATCACGCGCCGCCCTCGCACCCCGGGTCGGGGCACCCGACGGACAGCAGGTTCTGCTCGACCTTCGCGGAGACGTACCGCCGCACGCAGCTGGCGCAGAACGCGTGCGCGCACCCGGCGACGGGGAACCGCTCTTTGCCGGGGACCGTCTCCGTGCAGATCGTGCAGTAGAACAGCGCGCCCGTGGCCCTCGTGGCGCTCTGGGAGCATTCGCCTACCTCGAACACACGCTTCCCGCTGGCTACCACTTTGATCAAGATCAAGCTGTCGTCGTCATCATCCACATCGACGACTTCATCAGCTATATCATCTACATCGATGACTCGACGTGGCAACTCCGATCGAAGTTTACGCTTGCCTTTGCGGGCCGTAATGGATTTTCTTGCGACGGCGGTTCCAGAGGGGGAGGCTGAGGAGCCGATGGAGAGGAGGATGCTGGCCTGCTGGATCCGGATGGCCTCGGAGTTACTGGAGGCGCCAAGGAATGCTATGTCGTCGTCGTCCTCCTCCTCGTCGGATGAGATGTAGATGGGGAAGGACAAGGAAAAAAATAGCGCGCTATTTATTTTAGCGCCGCCTCTCTTCAGACGCTACGCACGTTATAACGCGTTAATAGCATGCTATTTTTTAAAATAGCGTTTTGTAAAACAATAAAAAAATTGATAGGCATAGTCTGTTTTGCTAAGGATTTCAGCTGCCACGAGAAATCCTTGGTTGCAGTGTTGCTAGATGCACTCCTTTGGTCGGGGATGTGTCGGATGGAGACGGTCGGCTGGCCGGAGCTGGAGGAGCCTGCATCCACCACCACCGTCGGGTGGTGGGAAATGGGATGCGACGTGGGGCCAGGAGTTGATTTAGTTAGGTTTGTTGAGTGTTGCGGGCTGAATGGGCCGGATGGACTGCTGGTAATTTCAAGATTTTATAGCGACGCTATAGCGGTATAACGTATAGCATGTTTAGCGCCGCTAAAATGTGAATAGCGTCATAGCGAGCATTTTATGCATAACGTAGCGTTTGACTCCTAGATATGCTATAGCGGCGCTATAGCGCCGAAATAGCGCGCTATTTTTTTCGTTGGGAAGGATGGGTCGTCTGTGGTAGCGGAGGGTGCCATGACCGGCGACGAGTGGTGTTCAGCCAGCGGCGGCGCGGCCTTACTACCGGCCATCGGTCTGGCGTCTGGTTTGTGGGATGTGGAAGTGTGGACTAGAGCCGTTTCTGCCCACGGCCGAGATTAAAGGGTGCGATCTCTTCGATGCGACAGAGAGGAGATTAAACGATGGGCAACGCAATCGTCGCCAACCAGGGTTACGGGAGGTTTTTTTTTCGAACGAGGAGAGGCCGAAGGGCCTGGAAGCTTTAAATTATGGAATTTCTACTTTCACAATGGTCGGTACGATGTCAAATCTCGGCGGGCTTACAGGGATCGTTCGGTTCGTATCCGATGATGGCGGACAACCCCGCGCGGTTGGTGGCTCGTTTTCAATGTCGCACACCTGATCCTACCATCGCAATCACCTGGGGCCCCACTTGCCATCGTCTCCCATCCCTCCCACTTCTCTCGTCCGTTTCGGGAATCCCGCTCCTCTCTCTCCCCTTCTTCTCTGGTGATTTGTAGGGCGATTCGGCAGTTTTCATCGGTTCCTCGCCGTTTCTGCTTGCCATTGCCACCGCCGACGCGTCGACTCCCTCCAGGTGTGCTCGCAGGTTATGTCCTCCTCCAGTTTCTCTCCTCCGCCGCTCCCACCCTTCCCCCTCCAGTCCGGAGGTTCCATTTCGTCGGTTTTGTGCTTGTCGTTGATTCCGGCAGGTCCCGTAGTTATCCATGCTTTGTAAGTTGTAATGTGTGCGATTTTGCCTGCTGATTTTATTTGGCTCCTTCATGCTTCAACCCCCGTTGTTCAAATCGGTTTGAGTGCTCCCCTGATCCCCTTTGGTGTCATTTGAGTAATATTCCCTTATCAGATCTACTGCGTGTGATGTAGTTTTGATGTTCAGATGATGTGATCCATGTGTAATGTTTCCCCCATGGTCTAATGGTGATTTGATGTGTTATACATTATTTTCGAGATGGGTTATATTTGAACAGGATTGTTTGATAACAACAGATCTAGCCATGGATAATATTGCATACTATTTAGTTGATAACAACTGATCTATCTATGCGTAACAGTGGGATATGATCCCTTGATAACCACAGATCTATCCATGGATAAGATTGGATAGGATCCCTTGATAACAACAGTACTAACCTGTTATGTGAAAACTTTTGTTTATGAATTGGTATGTTTGTATAGGATTTCTTGATAACTATAGCACTAACCTTGGGTAACATTGTGTGATGACCCACAAGTATAGGGGGTGTATCGTAGTACTTTCGATAAATAGGAGTGTCGGTCCCAACGAGGAGCAGAAGGTGCTGAACAGTGGTATGGAGCAGGAAATCCCTGTAAATACTTAGCAAACAGATTTTTAGTGGTTTTTTGACAAGGCAACAAAACAACGAGCAAGTAACAAGAGTAACGAACAAACGGAGCAAGTGGCCCTATCCTTTCTTAGCAAAGGACAAGTCGGTGGAAATACTTATAAGGACCAAACATTCTCGAGGACACATGGAAATTCTGTCAAGTGCTTTCGCTTAAAATAGCCGAGTACTCTTATTTGGTGTTTGTAAGTATTGTGTGGGTGAACCTGTGCTAATATACCGCCTTTCCTAGGACTAATACATACTTGTGATTAAACCCCCTGCAAACATCCGTAACTACAGGAAAGTAATTAAAATATAAATCTAACCACAACCTTAAACTCTGAGATCCTACACTCCCTTGTGCAAACGTGTCCTAATAGGGTTCAGGTTACTGTCACTCCGGCAACCCCACGATTAGTAGCCAAATACACAATGCATTCCCCTAGGCCCATAAATGGTGAAGTGTCATGTAGTCGATGTTCACATGACACCACTATAAGAATAGCACCACAACTTAAATACTAAACCATTGAATAATAACTCATCATAGATTCACTACTAACAACATGACTTCTCCCATGTCCTCAAGAACAAGACGAACTACTCACAAGACATCATATGGATCAAGATCAAAGATGCTATGATAATGGATAAAAATCTGAACATAAACAATAATTCAATGGTTCCACTCACAAGCATCAACTACAATAGTAATCAACACCGGGAAAGTTTCCCCTAAGAACTAAAGAAATATCCAACACAATTGTTACAGCGGGACGGAGTGGTGATGATGGTGCTGGTGGAGATGATAGTGTGGATGATGATGATGATCCCGATGAAGCCTAGCTTGATGACGGTGTTGATGGCAACGGTCTCCCCTCTCCGGGAAGGAATTCCCTTGGCAAAAATCTGTCTGACGGAGATCTTTCTATCTCGATGTTTTCCGCCCCCAGAGGCGGTGGAAATCTATCTGTTGTCGCCCCCTGGCCTTAGGGTTTCGTAGGGAAGATATAGGCGAAGGGGCGGAGTCGGAGGCCGGGCAGGTGGGTCACACCTGCCCTAGGTGCGGGGTCAGGTGGGCCTGTGCCTAGGGGGTGTGGGCCCCCTGAGGCCCCACTTCGTCCCTCCTTCTGGCTTCCTTCGTCTTCTGGTAAAATAATATGTTTCCATATTTTTCTGGTATTTTTCTGATCTTCGCGAAATTGCACCGAAACACCTTCTTTTCCATCAGAATCCAGACTCTGGCAGTCCATCCTCTAGGAATCATCCAACATGCATAACAGATGAAAAAGCCATAAGTAATACCTCATAATAAGACAAACATCAATGAATAGAGGTAAATTATGATATAGAAAGGTGATGCAAATTGGGCGTATCAACTCCCCCAAGCTTAGACTTCGCTTGTCCCCAAGCGAATACTGAGCTCAGTAAACATGTCCATAGGTTTATGGAGTGAAGTGTTGATAAAAGAATATGAACAAGAAGCATCACACTTACCATTGCACAACTCATAGAAGAAAGCAACTCACCATTATATAACTTAGCTTGCAACCAAGTACAACAGTCACAATAGAGATGCATAAAGATAAATCATAATTGGAATTGGCAAACTTGTTCTTGGTCAGAGAACACCTGGCAAACAGTTTCACAAAAGATTTTTGTAGAAGTTTCGAAACAGGAGCACTCTTTGCTCAAAAGGTTTTTTACAAGTGAAGGCTTTCAAAGTAATACTCAATAATAAGAGTTTGGTGCAAACAAGGAATATAAAGAACATGATTGAATAAATCACCATATGAATGCTTGGAACACAACAACTGAAATGTTTGCTGGAGATAGATAGGAAGTAGGTTTACTGACTCAACTGGTAACTAGGAGAGAGGTCCCTTTATAGAGGGTAGCAGGGATTACAAGTCATAAAGAGCTTCCAAAAGATTATGGTACTTACTAGCTTTGAGCCCTCATTGCCCCTATCATAAGCATCTTGAGATGGTTAAGGTTAAAGTGAACAAAGATGGAGTATATGCTTGACGAAATATAAGTTGGCAATCTCATGTCCCTTGAATATGAGGGCCACTCCTCATGCATACTCAACTTTGGGTCCAGGTAAGTTATTGTCATTGTAAGTATTTGCGTATCATTGAGAACTGCCAATGGGGTACCCCTTGCACATGGTACAGGAGCTTTCCCATAACCAAAATGATAAGGCAAGCAGACAATGAGCATCTAAGCAATCTTTTTATTTACCATATGCATAGCTTTTTATTGAGGATGCTTCATAGATGACTCACTATGGTGATGCTACAAGTTTCCACCATGATTAAGCATGGCTTAGACTAGCGGCCCCGACGTTTCTCTAACACAGAATACAAACTCCATGGACTTACAAGTTCCCTCTTTATTTCACACCGTTGACATCCATAGACAAAAGAGCACGATATCAACTGTGTATAGAGTACAAGTGCAATGTTGAAAACGTTCCCCGTGACAGCACGGTTCTGCTAATTCCAACGTATAGATGCAAGCATATACAACTTCGATGTTCACAATAGTTCAAGTTTATTAGGGGCAAAGAAATAAAGTGTGCCATCAAGTTCGTGAGAGCTTTACTAACTAGTTTTCACATAACAAAATACTTTTTAATTCGAAAGGTAGATGAAGCTTGAGAATTTTCTAGGAATAGCAACAGCTACTAGGTATATATGGTGGACACAAGTGGCAAAAGTTTTGGTTCGAAGGATTTTGGAAACATGAGAAGTGTGCCTTCTCAAAACAAGTTTTTGGCTAGCAAGGCTAGGTAGCAAGCAAGAGAGTTGAAAGAAACAAGCAAACATACAAGTAATAAAGCCAAACATGCAATCTTCCTTGAAGACACAAAAGGATCTTAAATAAAGAATACTAAGCTTATGAGCCAACAAGAAAGAAAACAAATGATACAAAATACCTGTAAGCTTTCTCTCTCTTTTTTCTTTCAAACTAAAGCCACTGACCAGAACTCAGGTTGCCAAAACCAATTTAGATCCACTTGATGATCCCAAAGTGGTGCCAATACTGATCAACAAGATCCATCATATAATAGAGATTGCAAACTAAAATAAGAAGTGTAAAACATAAAAGATGAGACTTCTCATTAATATTCCAATAAAGGCACTCACACCAAGGGATACATAGATAATCAACTAAAGGAGAGATACTTCCACATGCAAACCAAACTATAAGATAACCTCTCTACCACAGATACGAATCCACTAAAAAGTTAAAAGATAAAATATAATGGTGGTGATACCGCGGCACTCCCCCAAGCTTGGAACAAGCCAAGGGGATGCCAAACCTGATGACGAATTACTCCTTCGGTGGTGGTGGTGTTCTCTTGTCATCATAAAACTTCCAAGGCAATGGTTCCCTATCCAAAAAGGATGTCCTTATCTCTGCAATCCTGAAACTAGCAGTAGAGCTTATGCGATCAAATCTAGCCTCATACTCACAGTTTTGGTTTTGTATGTCATAGAGTTGTGCTTGCAATTGGTTGGTCGTCTGACGGAGTGAAAAGATCTCTTCTCGGAGCTCAGCTACTTCCCCCTTGTGCTTGGTGATGAGTTCTGAACTTATCTTATGAATAATATCCACCTCGCGTTCTGCCATCTTCGTGTACCTGAAAACTTCCTGTTTCAATGCTTCCATCCTGTCTTCTAGACTACCTTCTCCTTTAGGGCCTTGAACTTCTTTCATCTGTACCTTCCACTCCTCGAGGATCAACTCTTTGGGATGAATTCTCAACTCATACATGTACGGGTTGAGGGAATCCGCAGAGGAACCCTCCATGGGTGATCCAGAGGAAGACACTGAGGCTCCAAATCTGAGGGTTTTCCTAACAGAAACAGATCGAAACGAAAACACGACGAGAACACGGTGCAAGAACCTCGGGGAACCCGGGGGGTTATATATTACGAAGTTTCAATGCATAATGAAGGTTTTGACACGGAAACAAAGCGAAGACGGAGTTCAAGGGTGTCAAACCCCCTCCAGGCGCGGCCAGGCTGGGCCCGTGCCTGGGGTGGGTTTGCCCACCCCGGACTCCGGTTCCTCTTCAGTTCCATCTCGTAACTTCCCTTATGCATTAAAAACATCAAAAATATAAAAATATTGGAGTTTCACGAACCTTTGTTTTCACCACTTTTACCTATTCAAAGACGAACTCTGCAGATTCTGGTGTTTGATTTCTGATAAATTCTTCTAGAGTAACCATTTGAATAACATCTTCATTATAAGAATCTCCAGAAATATAATGTTTTAATCTTTGCCCATTAACCACCTGTGTTGTGTCATCCTTCAGAGAAGAAATTTTGATGGCACCTGAATGGTACACTTCCTTGATAACAAAATTTCCTTACCATTTGCAGAGTAGTTTCCCTGCAAAAAAAACTAAGACGAGACCTATACAAAAGAACTTTCTCACCAACATGGAATTCCATTTTGAGAATTCTCCTATCATGCCATCTTTTTACTTTTTCCTTAAAGAGCCTAGCATTTTCATAAGCTTCTCCTCTCCACTCATCTAGATTACTCAAATCGAGCAGTCTTTTCTCACCAGCAAGTCTAAAATCTCTATTCAACTCTTTCACTGCCCAATAAGCTTTGTGTTTTAATTCTAAAGGCAAGTGACAAGCTTTCCCATAGACCATTTTGTAAGGAGACATCCCCATAGGATTTTTATAAGCAGTTCTATAGGCCCACAAAGCGTCATTCAACTTTTTAGCCCAAATTTTCCTAGATTTGTTGACAGTTTTCTACAAGATAGATTTAATTTCCCTATTGGAAATATCTACTTGCCCACTAGTTTGGGGATGATAAGCTGAAGCAATTCTGTGGTTTACATCATACTTAGCGAGAGTTTTTCTAAAACCCCCATGAATAAAATGGGAGCCTCCATCAGTCATGAGATAGCTAGGCACACCAAACCTAGGAAAAATGACATCTTTAAGAATTTTCAAAGAGGTCTTACCATCAGCACTGTTTGTAGGTATGACTTCTACCCACTTTGTAACATAGTCAATAGCAACAAGAATATGAGTATACCCTTTTGAAGGAGGAAAAGGCCCCATAAAGTCAAATCCCCAACAATCAAAAGGTTTAATAACAAGAGAATAATTCATAGGCATTTCATTGCGTCTAGAGATGTTACCTACTCGTAGGCATTCATCACAGGATAAGACAAACTTCTTTGCATCTTTAAAAAGAGTAGGATAATAAAATCCAGATTGTAAAACCTTTTGTGTTGTCCTATCCCCAGCATGATGTCCTCCATAAGCACTGCCATGACATTTTCTCAATATCTCTTGTTGTTCAAATTCTGGAACACATCTTCGCATAATGCCATCTACTCCTTCTTTATATAAGTGTGGGTCATCCCAAAAGTAATGCCTTAGATCATAAAAGAATTCCCTTCTTTGCTGAGCTATAAAGGTTGGAGGCTAATACTTGGAAACAATAAAGTTAGCATAATCAACATACCAAGGACTCTCATGTGGACTTACCCTTATTGCAGCTAACTGCTCATTTGGAAAACTATCATTAACAGGCAAAGGGTCAAAAGAAATGTTTTCCAAACGAGATAAATTATTAGCAACAGGATTATTAGCACCTTTCCTATCCACAATATGCAGATCAAACTCTTGCAAAAGCAACACCCACCTTATAAGCCTAGGTTTAGCGTCCTTCTTTGTCATAAGGTACTTAATAGCTGCATGATCAGTATGAATAGTAACCTTAGCGTCAACAATATACGGCCTAAACTTATCACAAGCGAAGATTACAGCTAAGAACTCTTTTTCAGTAGTAGCATAATTCTTTTGAGCAGCATCTAGAGTCTTACTAGCATAATGAATAACATTCAGCTTCTTGTCAACACGTTGTCCAAGGACAACACCCACAACAAAGTCACTAGCATCACACATGATTTCAAAAGGTAAACTCCAATCAGGTGGTTGGACAATAGGAGCAGTTGTCAAAGCCTTCTTCAAAGTTTCAAAAGCTTCCTTATAATCATCATCAAAAACAAAAGGTACATCTTTTTGAAGAAGATTAGTAAGGGGCTTTGAAATTTTGGAGAAATCTTTAATAAACCTCCTATAGAAACCAGCATGACCAAGTATACTACGAATACCTTTGATATCTCTAGAACAAGGCATCTTCTCAATTGCTTCAATTTTGGCTCTGTCAACTTCAATGCCTCTTTCAGAGATCTTGTGTCCAAGAACAATCCCTTCATTAAACATGAAATGGCATTTCTCCCAGTTAATAACAAGGTTGGTTTCTTCACATCTCTGCAAAACTTTATCAAGGTTGTGCAAACAGTTATCAAAAGAAGTTCCATAGACGGAAAAATCATCCATAAAAACCTTCACAATTTCTTCAAAAAACCATGAAAGATAGCATGCATACATCTTTGAAAGGTAGCAGGAGCATTACATAAACCAAAAGGCATATGCCTATAAGCATAAGTACCATAAGGACAAGTGAAAGTGGTTTTCTCCTGGTCCTGTGCTTTCACAGCAATTTGAGAAAACCTAGAATAACCATCAAGAAAGCAAAAATGAGTCTTTTTGGACAACCTCTCAAGCATTTGATCAATAAAGGGCAAAGGATAATGATCTTTCTTAGTAACTTTATTAATTTTTCTAAAACCAATGCACATTCTATACCCAACCACTACTCTTTGGGGTATAAGCTCATTATCCTCATTAGGCACAACAGTTATTCCCCCTTTCTTGGGAACACAATGAACATGGCTAACCCATTGACTATCAGCAATAGGATAAATAATACCACCATCAAGGAGTTTTAATACCTCATTTCTTACCACATCCTTCATCTTAGGATTTAGACGGCGTTGGTGCTCAACAACTGGTTTTGCATCAGGCTCAATATTAATAGCATGCTGACATATAGTAGGAGAAATTCCTTCTAAATCATCAAGAGTTTAACACATAGCCCCTCGGTGCTTCTTCAATACCTCCAATAACCTTTCTTCTTCCTTCCCTGAAAGTTTAGAACTAATAATAACAGGATATATTTTCTTATCATCAAGATAAATATATTTAAGATCAGCAGGTAAAGGTTTTAATTCGAAAACAGGATCCCCTTTAGGTGGTAGTGTGGTACCCAAATCTTCCACAAGTAGATTATGCTTAAGCTATTCCGGCTAACGAAGGAAAACTTCGTCAATCTCATTTCTTTCCTTCATGAAGACATCACTTTCATGGTCTTCCATGAACTGCTGCAAAGCATTGTTAGGAGCAAGAGAAATAGCAGACACTTGTTCAACCCGGAAATCCTCATCAGGTAATTCATTTTCATAAGGAGTTTTGGAAAATTTGGAAACATTAAACTCATAAGATTCTCCAGCAAACTTAGTCAAAACTTTTTCCTTCCTACAATCTATGATAGCCCCACAAGTATTAAGGAAGGGTCTACCAAAGATGATAGGATAGGTTTTACTAGCTTCTTTACCAAGTACTAGAAAATCAGCAGGATATTTAACCTTACCACAAAGGACCTCCACATCTCTTACAATACCAATAGGGCAAACTTGCTCTCTATTAGCAAGGTGAATAACCACATCAATGTCCTCAAGATCACAAGGACCAATCTCATGCATAATTTCCCTGTAAATCTCATAAGGAACAACACTAGAACTAGCACCGATATCACATAAACCATAGTAGCCATGACTACCAATTTTAACAGAAAGCACAGGAACACTAGCTTTTCTAACTTTCTTAGGATGAGAAACAATATTAGTAGCATCTTCACAGAAGACAATATGCTCATCCTCTATATTTCTAGTGACAAGATCTTTCACAATAGCTACCATAGGCTCAATATCAATAAGCTCATCGGACCCTACAATTTTCTTTGCACTTTTGCTAACCATATTAGCCATAATAGAATGCTCCCTCACCTTAGAAGGAAAAGGAGTTTTCTCAATATAAGGTTCAGGCAAAATAGGATCAACAGTGCAAACCTCTGTACTAGCAGGAATATGAGTGACAATGTCTTTATAAGGAGCGTGTTACTTGTCCCACTCTCTCTTGGGAAGTTCAATATAAGAGGCAAAGGCATTATAACATTTTGCAAGAACTTGGGGATAAAGGCCAAACTTATTGAAAATATCACGGAAGTTATCAGTACCCATAAAAGATTAATGCATTCATAATCATAGTTTATACCTGACTTTCTTCGTTTGTCATTCTCCCAAGCCTCAGTGTTATCTTGAATAAGGTCTAAGAGATCCCATTTAGCTTCTTCCTTCATACTTGTGAATGATCCATCACAAGAAGCATCTAGTAAATCTTCATCATGGAGAAAGCCTAGCATAAAAGTTATTGAGAATAATATTGTTAGGGAGTTCATGAATAGGACATTTAAGCATTAGTAACTTCAATATCCCCCAAGCTTGAGTTGTACTCTCTCCATCAAGAGACCAAAAGTTATAGATAAGATTTCTATCCTTATGGATTTCACTGGGAGGATAAAATTTAGAGTAAAAGAGAGATGCCATCTCCTCCCATTCCATGGATTGTCCATTCTTCAGCAGCTTATACCATGCTTCAGCTCTCCCTTTCAAGGATATGGAGAGTAACTTCTTCTTCACATGTTCAGTTGTGATACCTGCACACTTAAACAACCCGCATAATTCATGGATAAAAAGCAAGTGATCACCTGGATGGACAGTTCCATCCCCAAAATAATAATTATCCATAACACGATTAACAATACTTGTAGGTATCTTAAAAGGATATATCTCAACAGGAGGTGGTTCCTCTACTACCCTAGCAGCGGTAGTAGTTTTCCCAAACAAAAAACCAAGTGGGTTATCCATATTGGAAATAAAGTAACAAGCAGTAACAAAAGCAATACTCACAGTAAAAGTTTCCCTTACCAGTTCCACTCTTCAATAGCGCTTCACTCCCCGGCAACGGCGCCAGAAAATAGTCTTGATGACCCAGAAGTATAGGGGGTGTATCGTAGTACTTTCAATAAATAGGAGTGTCGATCCCAACGAGGAGCAGAAGGTGCTGAACAGTGGTATGGAGCAGGAAATCCCTGTGAATACTTAGCAAATGGATTTTTAGTGGTTTTCTGACAAGGCAACAAACAAGGAGCAAGTAACAAGAGTAACGAACAAATGGAGCAAGTGGCCCAATCCTTTCTTAGCAAAGGACAAGACGGTGGAAATACTTATAAGGACCAAACGTTCTCGAGGACACATGGGAATTATGTCAAGTGCTTTCGCTTCAAATAGCTGAGTACTCTTCTTTGGTGTTTGTAAGTGTTGTGTGGGTGAACCTGTGCTAATATACCGCCCTTCCTAGGACTAATACATACTTGTGATTAAACCCCCTGCAAACATCCGTAACTACAGGAAAGTAATTAAAATATAAATCTAACCACAACCTTAAACTCTGAGATCCTACACTCCCTTGTGCAAACGTGTCCTAATAGGGTTCAGGTTACTGTCACTCCGGCAACCCCACGATTAGTAGCCAAATACACAATGCATTCCCCTAGGCCCATAAATGGTGAAGTGTCATGTAGTCGATGTTCACATGACACCACTATAAGAATAGCACCACAACTTAAATACTAAACCATTGAATAATAACTCATCATAGATTCACTACTAACAACATGACTTCTCCCATGTCCTCAAGAACAAGACGAACTACTCACAAGACATCATATGGATCAAGATCAAAGATGATATGATAATGGATAACAATCTGAACATAAACAATAATCCAATGGTTCCACTCACAAGCATCAACTACAATAGTAATCAACACCGGGAAAGTTTCCCCTAAGAACTAAAGCAATATCCAACACAACTGTTACAGCAGGACGGAGTGGTGATAATGGTGCTGGTGGAGATGATGGTGTGGATGATGATGATGATCCCGATGAAGCCTAGCTTGATGACGGTGTTGATGGCGACGGTCTCCCCTCTCCGGGAAGGAATTCTCCCGGTAGAAATCTGTCTGTCGGAGAGATATTTCTCTCTCTCGGTGTTTTCCGCCCCCAAGAGGCGGCGAAAATCTATCTGTGGTTGCCCTTGTCCTTAGGGTTTCGTAGGGAATATATAGGCTAAGGGGCAGAGTCGGAGGCCGGGCAGGTGGGCCACACCTGCCCTAGGTGCGGGGTCAGGTGGGCCTGCGCCTTAATATGTTTCCATATTTTTCTGGTATTTTTCTGATCTTCATGAAATTGCACTGAAAAACCTTATTTTCCATCAGAATCCAGACTCCGATAGTCCATCCTCCAGGAATCATCCAACATGCATAAACAGATGAAAAAGCCATAAGTAATACCTCATAATAAGACAAACATCAATGAATAGAAGTAAATTATGATATAGAAAGGTGATGCAAATTGGGCGTATCATTGTGGAATATTCATTGATTACAACAGTACTAACTTTTGGAGAATCTATCTGTTAAATTTTGTTTATGATCTGCTGGTAACTTTTGAGTAAACTGCATGATAACATATGTGTAATGGTATGGGTAACTTGTGAACTGATGGCATGATAACATTTGACTAGCTGGGGTGCCCATAAGAAATCATTTATAAATCATGATGCACTGCTCTGTATGTTTTAGGCTTTTGAAATTTTGATTCCTTGGTTTAGCTAGTCGATAACTTATGCGTGTAAGCATGGATAACTTCTGTTCTAGCTAGTTGATAACTTCTGCTTTGTAAGCATGTGAATGTATCTGTTAAATTTTGTTTATGATCTGTTGGTAAATTTTGAGTAAATTGCATGATAACATATGTGTAATGGTATGGGTAACTTATGAACTGATGGCATGATAACATTTGACTAGCTGGGGTGCCCATAAGAAATCATTTATAAATCATGATGCACTGCTCTGTATGTTTTAGGCTTTTGAAATTTTGATTCCTTGGTTTAGCTAGTTGATAACTTATGCATGTAAGCATGGATAACTTCTGTTCTAGCTAGTTGATAACTTCTGCTTTATAAGCATGTATAACTTCTGCTTTAGCTAGTTGATAACTTATGCATGTAAGCATGGATAAATTCTGCATGCAAGCATGGATAACTTATGTTCTAGCTTGTTGATAACTTCTACTTTGTAAGCATGTATAACTTCTGTTTTAGCTAACAATAGCACTACCCATGCGTAACATTGGAGTGGAACCCTTGATAACAACAGTACTAGCTATGTATCTGCTAATTTTTTGTTTATGAGGTGGGTAAGATTGTATAGGGTCCCTTGATAACATTTTGCACTAGTCATGGGTAACATTGGAGAGTATTCATTGATAACAACAGTACTAGGCATGTATCTGTAAATCTTTTGTTTGTGTTCTATTGGTAACTTTTGAGCGAAGTGCATGATAATATATATGCACTGGCATGGATAACTTATGTTCTGTTGGCATGATAACATTAGTTTATGATCATGGGTAACTTATGTACTGATGTGTGGATAAAATTTATTGATTGCAATAGTATTAACTACCGTATAATGTAATGTTTTTGTTAAATTTTGTTTATGATCTGTTTGGTAATGCTAATTTTGAGCAAAATGCATGATATTATGTGTGCGCTAACATGGATAACTAATGTTATGTTTGTATGATAACATGATCTTATTATCATTGGTAACTTGTGTTCTGTTTGCATGATAACATTAGGTTATGATCATTGGTAACTTATGTACTGATGGTATTGTTTTCTTTTTTTCTATGAATTCTTGTGTATCATTATGGTTTAGTTTTGTATTTATTTTTTCATTTTAAATTGTTTATAGTTTCCACGATGCCGAGGAAATGGAAGGCTGCTGATAATGTTGTTGAGGGTGAAAAACAACCTGCCCGTAAACATAACAGGGCATCTCCTTCTGCTGTGATCGGTTTACTGGATTTTCTATCGGATGATCAGAAGGCAGCAATTGAATCAATGGATTTTGATAGTTTGCTAGATATCAAGTGTTCATCACTGCATGACGCAGTTATGACTTGGTTTGCTAGTTTATATGACAAGCATACACGTGAATTTGTTGTGCCGGGTCCAGGAAGGATACCCCGCAACGACGATAGTGTATTCAGATGTTTGTGTTTGCCGCTTGGTGAAGAGCCATTTCCTTATTATGCTTATGCAGAAATTCAGGGTGCTCTTGCCCCTACTCTTTTTCCTGATGATTCTGGCACACCTTTGAGAACTCAAGTTTTTGAAATCTTGAAGGATATGACTTCATATGGAGATGGAGTTCAAGCAAGTATATGTGATGTACATTGTGTCTACACTTCTGTCACCCACCACCCTAAACCGTGTTTGCCATAAGTGCTACCCTATCATGCTAAGTTTTGGTTGTCATGTCTGTTCATTTTCAATATCTGTGTTGGCTGGTCACTTATATGTTTTTGTGTTGATAACTTTCTGTTTGGTGTGATGATAACATGTGTGTTATAGGGGTGGTAACATTTTTGTTTTAGTTTTTTTTGTGGTGGTGTGTAATATATGTGCAAGTTTTGATGTTATGTTGATAGTTGCTTTTTTATTATATAATTTCAGCACAACATTGGAAATGTGTCCAAGTTCCAGTGGTGCAAGTTTGTTGCTGACCAGCTGCATGAGGAGCTTTCTAGTGGTAGTCATACGCAGGCTTGCCTTTTCCTGTTGCAGGTACACATTGTTGTTTTTATATTATGTGAATATTACTTTCTATATTGAAATTTGTTTTATGTTTTAGTTAGTGTATTTATTGTATTCTTTTTCTGGTTTTTAATTTGTTTTATTGCAGCTGCTTTATGTTGACTCACTTGATGTTAGTGGGTTGGATATTGATTTGTTGGAAGGGCGTTATGCTGTGAACATATGGTCAAGAGAGTTAATTGATGAAGTGTTGATTGCTGATCTGCAGAATGATGGAAATGCATATGGAAAGCTAGAGGTGTGTAATACATTTTGTAGCATATGTGTTTTTATGTTGTTGATAATTTTTTAGGTTTAAGTGTTGGTAACATGTTATATGTCTATTTGATTACATTGAGTATAAAAAGTGGGCAACTTATGTGTTTATTGGATGGTAACATGTAGGTTATAATTTGATTAAGGTGGGTAATATGTAGAAAACTGGTTGATCACATTTGCTAATTCTGTATCTGTTTCTTTGTGTAGTTGAAGTCTTAGTATGACATGAGCTTTGGACTTTTTGGTGGTGCGCAAGGGTTTAACAAATGGTTTGACACTTGTGCAAACCCTAGTTGTTCAAAATGAGGCGAGATTTTTAGGATTTTGATATTGTACTTATCTTTTTATTGTCATGTTACTTTTGTTTGCTTCTTGTTTTGTTAATGTTCTTGTTGTTTCTTTTCTTTTTATTTGTGCAGCAAAAGTCACAGATAACAAATCTTGTTGGCAGTTTTGCATCTGGTATTTTTGGGTTAATGAGTACCCTTGTGCAAGGCTTGACGACGGTGTAAGGCAATGCTGGTACTGAAATGGCGAAACAATTTACTGCCTAGTTTGGTGGTCAACTTGCAACGCAACCCATGGGAGGAATCTTCATGGGTGGAGCTAGTTCAAGTGGTGCTCGTGGTGGTAGCTCAGGTGGTGCCTGTGGTGCTACCTCAAGTGGTGTCCGTGGAGCTAGGCTTACTCGTTATATCACTCGTGGAAGGAATGTTCCATGCACTAATGAAGTCTTGTCTCCTATTCTTCCTAGTGATAATACAATTCTGAGGGATTCAGATAGCAGCATCTCTGACAGCAGTGGAGATGATGATGCTAAACGGTATGTCCGTGCTGACAGGAAGGGTAAGCGTGTTGTTGGTCGTCGTGCGGGTGGTTCTTCCAATGTCCAGCTATCTTTGACTTTCCTAGATTCCAATGAAGAGCAGAATAAGAGTCTAGGAGCAAGATCACCTGATGATCGTCATATGTCACCACCTGAATCTAGGTCATCTGTTGTAGATCCTGTATCACCCATAAACCGGGTGACAGATCCTCTTGTTGCTACTGCTGTGGGTGGACAGGAACAAACCCCTATGCGTGTGTATGAAAGGTCTAGAAAGAAGAAGTCACGTCCGGTTGAGTATGTTGATAAAGTTATCAATTCACGTACTATTGAGGAGGTTGATAATGTGATAAAATCTCTTGTTTGCAAAGAGATGGGCCTTACTCCTGCCATGATGTGGTCTGCTGTTTCTGGGAGGTATGTGTGGGTATAATTATTTATCTCAGTCACTGGATAACTTTACTTCCTTAGTGTTCATAACTGTATCATTTTTCAGCTGATAACTTGTTTATGTTTATGTGGGTAACCTTTCTATTTTCTGTTTATTATGTTTATATAAATAACTTTATATTGATAACTGTATCATTTTTCTTATGATAACTTTTTTATGTTTATACTGATAACTATAGCCTTTCTCACATGATAACTTCTTTATGTTTATACTGCTAACTGTAGCATTTCTCACATGATAACTTATTTATGTTAATGTTGATAACTGTAGCATTTCTCACTTGATAACTTCTTTATGTTTATTTATGTCAGTAATTTTTGTTTTTTAATTGTTAATCACTGGATAACTGTAGTATATTTCATCTGATAACTTATTTATGTTTATGTTGGTAACTTGTCTGTTTTTTGTTTATTATGTTCTGACTTTTTGTTTTTTGTTGGCAATTATTTATTACAGCAAGAAATCATCCAAGAAGACATATGTGCTAGCTACAAGGTCTTCACCACGATTGGCAAAACAGCGTTCTGCAGATGGAGGCACATCTGTTATAGATGTTGGTGGATCCTCTCCTATTCCTTCACCTACTCGTGTTGAAGGACATTCGAATGTTGTTGCAACTCCTAATGTCGTGGATGCGCCTGCTGTGAATGTTGAAGAGGTTATATCTGGTGGAGAAACATGTGGCAAGGGTGTTACTACTGAAGATCTTGGTGTGATGAGCGCACCTGCTACAGTTGTAGTAGGACTATCTGTCGATGTGACAATGGATGTAGCTCAACCAGACTCGGTAGCTCCACTGATTAAGCAAACCATTGATCAGCCTGTTAGCAGCAGCGTTGTAAATATCATGGCGAATGAGACGGAGAACATCACGGAAGTTGCTGCTGCCACCATAGATGCCCCCTAGGTTGATGCCAATGTTGATGCAGGTGGTTATGTTTGTCTTGATAGTGTTGTTCTCGTTCCTGCGTCATCGTTGTTCACCAACCTTGTAGCAGATGCTACTTCTATTGATGTTGCTGCAAGTCCTGCTGACTGCTCGCTTGGAGATCCATCAACCCAGGATGAGAGTGAAAATGAGCCTTCTATCTTGGATGATAGTACCCAAGAAGATGTACAACATGTTTTATCTGCTCCTTTGGTTCCTGCGTCAAGTCTTTTCGACCCCCTATTAGCAAGCAGTCCAGTGTTCTCGATACCTCTGCTGGTCCTTCAAGTGGTGATGAAAGTTCCGAAGCTGAAGTCACTGTTATCAAGAAAGCAAAATTGGTTGGTCGTGATGGAAAGTTGAGTCTTGTTGCTGGGAGACCATTACATGTTTTCAGGGATGTTGTGTCGTATTCTGTGCCTGGTGCGGATCCTCCTATTTCTCCTACTGCTGGTGCCCATGCATAGCCTGCTCCTACTGTTGGTGCCTCTGTGTAGCCTGATCCTACTGCTAGTGTACCTGCGCAGCCTGCTCCTGCTAAGCCTGATCTTCGTATTATTGCACAAGGTGATTCTAGTGTTGTGCCTTTTTCTCATCACATTTCTGCCGATCCGGGTGATTTATTCCATGTTTTTGAAGCAGAAGATGTTCTTCCTTGTCTTGGGCACCTTCTGCCAGCACTGGTACACACCTTCAGCCTGATAACTTTATGTATATGCCATGTGAAAGGATACGGATGCCGCCTAGAGGGGGGTGAATAGGCGATTAAAACTTTTCCTAGAGTGGTTCAACAAAGGCAGAATAAAACTAGTGTTTACTCTGTTAAGCACAACCTAGAACAACTAAGGTTCACCTATGTGCACCAATAACTTATGCTAAGCAATACAAGCAACAAAGTGATAGCAAGATATATATTACTTCAAGCACGAAGGCTATCACAATGTAAAGTGCATAAGTAAAGAGCTCGGGTATAGAGATAACCGAGGCACGTGGGGACATTGATATTTTACCGAGTTCCTCCCAACATGGAGTACGTATCGTTTGGAGAGGGGGTGGAATCTAACCACCTACGCCACAAAAGGCCTCCCTTATTCTCCGGTGAATCTCACCCCAATGGGATCGATCCATGCTTCCACTATCGGTGCACTTGTCGGTGGCAACCGGAACCTCTCACAAGGTTGGGGAACTTCTCCACAACTTAATTGGAGGCTCCCAACAAATTCCACAAAAGGACACAATGCCACCAAGGCCACAAAACCGTCTAGGGTTCCAAGAACCCAAGAGGGACAAGCTCCAATGAGTCACACGAACCAAATCCTCCGAGGATAACTCAAACCGATGCACCAAATGCAAATGGCAAGAACACCACAAAGGTGCTCAAATCCCTCTCTCCCAAATTCCACCAAAGCTACAAAAGCTTATGGGGAAATAAGAGAGGAAGAACAATGGAGGAAATCCACAAAAGACTCCAAGATCTAGATCCCAATATGTTCCTCTCACTTAGAGGAGAGATTGATTGGTGGGATTGTAGATCTAGATCTCCTCTTTCAAATCCCTCAAGAATATGCAAGAATCATCGGAGGGATTGAGAGAAAGCAAGCTCAAGAAGGTCAACAATGGAGGGGAAAACTTGCAAGAATGGTTGGGGAACCATTGGGAAAGAAGGCCCCTTAAATAGGTCCCCCAAAAATCCAACCGTTGAAGCCCAAAAATGTGAATCCCGGTACTACCGGACATTCCCGATACTACCGGACATTCCCTGGGGATCCCAGGTCGCTAAACGCACCTTATTTAGTACCACCCAGTACTAAGGGGCGGTACTACCGCACCTCCGGTACTACCGGACCCTGGTCCGGTACTACCGGTCATCCCTGAACGAAAACGGTCATAACTTTTGCATCCGGACTCCGATTTTGATGATCTTGGGCTCGTTTCAAAGAGGACAACAAGCTCTAAAAGATCATGCAAATAAATTTCATAGTCCAGAAAGGGAGTATAGATCCAAATGATGAAAGGTTTAACCTCTCTCAAAAATACGAACCGATAAAACCTCCCACATCGAAAACATAATATAAAATGCATATGAAATCCGTTTTCGATGAACTAGAGCTTGTCATGGAGATTAACACAAGATCTAAATACTCACATGAGTAAGAACTAAATAATGGAAGGTTTTACCTATCTCTAAAATACAAACCGGTAAAACCTCCAAGATCAAAACGCAATAAGATATAAAAGGAAAATCCGTTTTTGATGACCTAGAGCTTGTTATGGAGATTACCACAAGCTCTATATCCTCACATGGATAAGACCAAATAACAACCAAATATGATGATGCAAGTATGCAAAGGTTTGAGCTCTCTCCGAACGATGTGATCGAGTTACTCATTCGAGAGCCCCTCTTGATAGTACGGCTATCTATCCTAAACCCGGTCTCCCACTAACAACATGAGACCGGCAAAAGGGAAAACCTATCAAGATTATACCTTTGCCTTGAGCATTATACTTGAGTTCGATGTAGACAATCTTGCCCTTCTCAAGATTGAACGTCTTTCTTGATTCTTCATCATCGATCCATGATCACCGAGGATGGCAAGCATCAAACATGAGATCTTCTATAGATGCCGCATTTTGAGCTTGCACAAGACATCTTCTTCTCATTCCATCGACCTTGAAGCCAACACATGCTCCAAGCGATGCCAATGGACCATTCCTACAAGTACAACTCAATACACACATTAGTCCATAAAGATTGTCATTAGTTACCAAAACCACACATGGGGGCCCACATGTTCTTTCTATCTCCCCCATTTTGGTAATTGATGATAATCCCTTTAAGAGGGTTTATACAAGGAATTTCAATGAACAAACTGGTAACACCAATATCAAACACTACATAAGTATGTGATATTTGTACCACCATATATAGAGCAAACTCCCCCCACAATCTATGCATGTGTGATGAACTTGAATTTCATTGCATATATTGCCAATCATTATCATTGGTGGAGTTCCACTATATATACCACATGCTAAGCAACGACAAAGATGCAAGAGCATTAGAGGCAAATACACAAGAACAAACTCAATGCATAAACCAACTTCCCTTAAACCCTCTAAAACTTCTCCCCCATTGGCATCGATTGCCGAAATGGGTGACAAGTTCTAGAAGGCAAATATAATAATAATTCCTCCAAAGGTGTGCCTTCGCACATATCCAATGATGAATACTTGAGAGGGAGTAGAACTATACCGAGGACCCGAAGATTGCCAAAATAAATAAAGTCAAATGATGCAAGCAATTACAAGGTCCCACAAACCAATTAAAACAACAAATGAGTTCAAATGGAACCTACAAGATATTATGATATGAGCAAGAGAGTGCTTTAAATAACAAATAGAGAAGCTCCCCAAGATTTGTGCATAATTAAAAATAAATGCATTAGAATACATAGTGCACAAATATGGAATCCTCTCTCCCCCATAAGCATTTAAAACACACTAAATGAAAGATCAAACAAATGCTTAAATAAAATAGAGAAGCTCCCCAAGATTTGTGCACAATTTAGAATGTTGTATTTCAATACAAAAGTTCACAAATATGGAATCCTCACTCCTCCATAAACATTTAAGGCACAATAAATGAGAAAGGAGACAAATGAGCATTATTAAATGAATTAGATGAGCTCCCCAAAGATAATGCACCAATTATGATAATTGTAATTGGGAACAAGGTGCATAATCATGGAATCCTCACTCATCCAAATTCATTTAACAATAAAAGGCATGAGAGAACAAGTATTAGTGTCCGAAGATGCAAACAAGAGAAACACTCACTCATAGGCAAATAAATTTGGAAGCCACCAAAAAAGGAATAAAAGGTGGTATCCAAGGAATAAAATCTCAACTAAAGTTATCCTCATATGTGTATATGTTTCTAAGTGGATAATATCACAAAGATATAGGCCCATAAAGAAACAAGCACACACAAATAAGATATACAATAAATCACATAAGAGCCTAAAATGAAGTCATAACATATATCAATAAGATTTTTGCTTCAAAGCATGGCCAAAGGCTCAAATATATCTTATTGTACATTAATGAACTTCAAACACCAACACACTACATATATTACAACTGTCACCAAGGGAAAAAGGACAAAGTTGGCATATATGGAGAAAGGCAACAAGTATCACGAGAAACAATATATTAGCAAAATCTCACTATTGCACATGGGAGAAGTTGAGGAAAGGATAGGCAATAAAATTTCTAGATTGACATATTTGGGATTGATGGATCACATGCATGATTTTGTATAGTCCCAATTTTATGCACTCATCTCAACTTATACACATATACAATAGAGAGTTCTCTTAATACCATGAATATAGATACAACAATAAATACAATAACAAAAATTCATGCTAGAAGGCAACTGACAAACTGTTGGAATCAAGATATATGAGCATGAGAAAGAGATAATTGTTACCGAGATATAATTGGTAGGATGTAGAGGATATGAATTCATTGATCATCCTATAGCTTGCTTCCAATTTTCATTAACGCACCACTTCTTCAAGATTGAGAGACAAGCATCCAATATATCTCTAATGTACCTAAAACATATTTAAGTACAAAAATGGTCCCCAAACTTATTGGGTCCAAAGTAGTTAGTGCAACTACAATACATAGGTGAGACTCCACATAATTATGTGCATATTGATATGAAATTGAATTCATGCACAACTTAGCCGATGGGAATTGGTGGAGTTTCCCCTATATATTGGATTAAAGAAAGCAAGCATGCCATAATATAAACATATAGTAAATATGCATGCATAAAGCTTTCAAGAACCAAAAAGGAGATACAATTTGAACAAAAACACCAGGTAAATCAAGATTGCACACACAAGAGTGTGACATGACAAACGATGTCCAAATTGTATCAAAGAACCAATTAACCACATGAAAGATCACAAGTTCAACAAATGAACTAGGCTAAAACCAAAAGAGCAAAAGATAGATAGAAATAAAAATGCTCAAGGATTTATCTCATTCTAAAATGGTCAAATCATGAAATAAGGAATGAGACAAAACCAACTCCCAAAAAGAGCAAGGTTCCAATAAGAAACCAAACTCCCCAAACTTCTTATGATGGCACAAAGTACCAAAATGAAAATATTGAGGTTCCAAGCACAAAAAACCCGATATGGATCAAAACAAAGAAGCATAAATATGAGTGTTCTAAATAATATAGGATAGATCCCCCATGGATAGTGCATTATGTAGGATTTTCCTTTTGAATGCAAAATGCACACAAATGGGATCATCACTACTACCTACATTAAATAAAACACAAGAGGATACCAATAAAATAAGAAGATCCAAAAAGTAGCAAGGAATACATGGGAGCACACAAAACATTTACTTGGCCAAAGATAGGACAATATTAAGCAAAGGCCAAAGTGAATATGATCAACAAATTCTACCATAAATTACTCATTGTCCAAGGACAAGAAATATTTGGAATAATTTTCCCAAGGTAGCTTGCATAGATATCCAAGATCATAGTCACAACAAGAAGCATATAACTAAATATAAGAATTGAGCATGATACTTCGAACAACATTCTTGGTAGCTTCCAATAGTCACACAATCACTAGTGATTAGAGTAACTTGAAGCAAATGGTTTCCATGATGATATAGAGATCTAAATATGAGGAAACACATACCAAGAAACACTCTCATATACAAGATCCAAAATAAGATCAATAAAGGCATTCAAGCAAATTGGAACTTGTATGAGCAAATGTGTCACATAGGTGCTAGATAATTATCAATATCAATTCTAAGTGACACAACCTCGAATATTCACATTTTATAGGATTGTAATATGCACTAAGCATATGACTCCCCCATAATGTGATACTACCTTAAAACCAACACAAGGCAAAATAATACAAATAGAGATAATTAATGGACATTGTAAAACTTACATTTATCATGAGAATTGTACCACATAGAGACTAGACAATAATCCAATATAAATACTAGGTGGTATTACCATGTACACACAATTTTAGGATTGTGGAATGCCCAAGCATAACACTCCCCCAAAATGGGATAATCCATTAGTCTCCCACAAGAGCCAAATAAGATATCAAATATAATCAAGAAAGGCTCCAATGCACGAAACACACATACATGGTGTGCCACCTAATCATATACAAATATGCTTGATACCTCAAGATAATTAAGTGGAAAGCACAACATGTACAAAAGCATGAAAGATACAAAACCAACACATGCACAAGGGGCGAGTAACTTTCAATGTAATGAGTTAAGCATATGTTACCGCAAGGAGGAATATTGGAAATATAATATAATCATGATAATACAAACGGCTTGGCTTGACAATAATAATTGATGAAGATCCCTCAATTCTTCATAATGTAGCCAAGACTCCAATGCCCTCCAAAACACACCTATTGATCAAGTTTTGGCTTGTTGGTCCCCAACCAAGTTGGGTCCTAAGAGGTTAGTCACAATAGGTTTGGCAACCCAAATGGTTCTTTTCTTGACACCACATTGAGCACCAACAAATTTGGCAAACACATTGCCAACCTCATCCTTACAAAGAGAATAAGAATCATCAATCAAGATAGGATGGGATGAGGAGTTACCAATAGTGCATGCGGAAGAAATGTGCCCCTTCTCACGGCATATGTAGCAAGTTCTACTCTTGCTATCTTTCTTCTTAGGTGAAGCCACAACTCGAGGAAGGGCTCGAGTAATGCTCTTAGGAAGAGGCCCATTAATGACTTGACGTGGAACTTGAGGCCGCTTCCCTTGATGCTTCACACTAAGAGGATTTTTCTTCAATGGGCAAGATCTAACATGGTACCCTTCTTCCTTTCACTTGAAGCAAACAATGTTGGCCGGATTCTTGACTTGATCTTGGCCATTCTTCTTGTTGTCCTTGTGCTTCAACTTGATAGTGGACTTGTTCTTGACATTGGAGTTGAATCCAAGCCCACTCTTGTCATTGGGGGATTTTTTCACACTCAAGATTTTGTTGAGTGCGGCCTTCCCTTGATGACCCTTTTTCAAGTCATTCTTCAAAGAAGTGACTTGAGCCTTGAGCTCTTTGATTTACTCTACATGGTTAGTTTCAACAAAAGTACTAGAGTAAATACATGCTACATTATTAGAGCAACAAGGCATGCAATGTAATTCATCATGAGATATAGCATGGTTGTGAGAGGATGAATTACAAGGACTAGCACATGTCAATATAACATTTGGAGTAGATATAGTGCTAATGTCCACATGAGGCCCACTAGATGTTACCTTTGACATGATGGCCTCATGAGATAACTTTAGCCTACCATGGGGGACTAAAAGATCCTCATGCGAGCTCGAGAGCCTAACATGACTTTCTTCTAGTTTCCCATAGTTGCTAGTTAGCAACGCAAGTTGAGCCTTTAGCTCAACATTCTCCTTCAAAATATATGCTTCACAAGAAATAGAGTTAGTAGCACAAGCATCATTACTATTTGCAAGAGGTGAGGGCAACTTGGCAAGCTCTTTAGAATATGAAGCTTTAAGTTGCTCATGTGACTCGGTGAGTTTGATGAGCTCACCCTTGATGACCCTAGAGCCATTTTTGAGGTGCTCAAAATCCTCAAGGAGTTTAGCATAAGCACCTCCAAGTTCATCATTTTTAATCTTGAAGGAGTTTGCCATTGCAAGTTCTCTATCATGGTATTCCTTTACTCTAGATAATTCTAGAGTAAAAGTCTCCTCAAGAGATTCTTTGGTGGTTTGTTCTTGTTCAAGGGAGTCCTTTAGTTGTGCAACTTCATTAGCATACTCATGCTCAAGTGCAAACTTTTCATCAATTAAGTTTTGTTGCTCCTTAATAAGATCATTGCCTTCTATGGCACAATTCAAGATTTCAAGAAAGTTGGAGGAAGCAATTTTATTTTTGAAGAGAGCGCTATAGACAACCTCTCCCATTTTCTTAATAGAGGTAATATCATACTTAACTCTATAATCATCATTATAATTCTCAACCTCATCATCATCATCATGAGATACAATGGGATTCAAAGAGGTTACCTTTGTTCCCTTAGCCATAAGGCATATGTGAGAATCGGAGGAAGGTGATGATGAGATTGCACTTGTAGCTCTCTTCAAGACCTTGTCTTGGCCCATAGAATCTTCATTTTCCTCTACATGGTTAGCAACATAAGCACTAGAGGAAATAGAAGCATTTTTATCATGGAAACAAGACAACATGAGCATATCATCATGAGATTTATTCAAGTAATTTCTACATGATATGCAAGGACTATTAACACAAGCATGTAAGGAATTATGAGTGCTAGAAGTGTTAAGGTCCAAAGATAGATCATTGCAACTAGATAGATATGAGGGATTACAAGTAGTGAACACACTATCCATATTGCAATTTCTATCACCACTCACCATATCATTACCTTGTGAAAAGTCACATGATGGTGAAGTGGTAGAGGACAAGAACTCATCTCGACCGAAAGTGGAAGCAACACAATCATCCTCAAAAGTGTTGAACTTGCTATATTTATCTTGAAGTTTTGTCCATAACTCATGAGCGCTCCAAAAAGGAATGATTGAAGATGTAACTACATAGCTCAAAGCATTAACAAGCATTAGAAGCTTGAGCATCGAGATATAAGTTTTTATCATCCTCACTAGATAGATTTTTAAAATCCATAGGAGGAGAAAAACCTATATCTACAATACGCTCCAAATTTGGGTCCATGTCCCGAAAATGAATGAGCATGCGATTTTTCCATATATCATAATTTGTGCCATTGAATGTGAACATGTCATTGTGCACTAATCCTCTAGCCGACATCTTTACTCTCAAGGCGGTGAAGCCTAAAATGAGAGATCGGGCTCTGATACCAATTGAAAGGATACGGATGTCGCCTAGAGGGGGTGAATAGGCGATTAAAACTTTTCCTAGAGTGGCTCAACAAAGGCGGAATAAAACTGGTGTTTACTTTGTTAAGCACAACCTAGAACAAATAAGGTTCACCTATGTGCACCAATAACTTATGCTAAGCAATACAAGCAACAAAGTGATAGCAAGATATATATTACTTCAAGCACGAAGGCTATCACAATGTAAAGTGCATAAGTAAAGAGCTCGGGTATAGAGATAACCGAGGCACGCGGGGACACTGATATTTTACCGAGTTCCTCCCAACATGGAGTACGTCTCGTTTGGAGAGGGGGTGGTATCTAACCACCTACGCCACAAAAGGCCTCCCTTATTCTCTGGTGAATTTCACCCCAATGGGATCGATCCATGCTTCCACTATCGGTGCACTTGTCGGTGGCAACCGGAACCTCTCACAAGGTTGGGGCACTTCTCCACAACTTAATTGGAGGCTCCCAACAAATGCCACAAAAGGCCACAATGCCACCAAGGCCACAAAACCGTCTAGGGTTCCAAGAACCCAAGAGGGATAAGCTCCAATGAGTCACACGAACCAAATCCTCCGAGGATAACTCAAACCGATGCACCAAATGCAAATGGCAAGAACACCACAAAGGTGCTCAAATCCCTCTCTCCCAAATTCCACCAAAGCTAAAAAAGCTTATGGGGAAATAAGAGAGGAAGAACAATGGAGGAAATCCACAAAAGACTCCAAGATCTACATCCCAATATGTTCCCCTCACTTAGAGGAGAGATTGATTGGTGGGATTGTAGATCTAGATCTCCTCTTTCAAATCCCTCAAGAATATGCAAGAATCATCGGAGGGGTTGAGAGAAAGCAAGCTCAAGAAGGTCAACAATGGAGGGGAAAACTTGCAAGAATGGTTGGGGAACCATTGGGGAAGAAGGCCCCTTAAATAGGTCCCCCGAAAATCCAACCGTTGAAGCCCAAAAATGCGAATCCCGGTACTACCGGACATTCCCGGTACTACCGGACATTCCCTGGGGATCCCAGGTCACCAAACGCACCTTATTCAGTACCACCCGGTACTAAGGGGCAGTACTACCGGACCCTGGTCCGGTACTACCGGTCATCCCTGAACGAAAACGGTCATAACTTTTGCATCCGGACTCCGATTTTGATGATCTTGGGCTCGTTTCAAAGAGGACAACAAGCTCTAAAAGATCATGCAAATAAATTTCATAGTCCAGAAAGGGAGTATAGATCCAAATGATGAAAGGTTTAACCTCTCTCAAAAATACGAACCGATAAAACCTCCCACATCGAAAACATAATATAAAATGCATATGAAATCCGTTTTCGATGAACTAGAGCTTGTCATGGAGATTAACACAAGATCTAAATACTCACATGAGTAAGAACTAAATAATGGAAGGTTTTACCTATCTCTAAAATACAAACCGGTAAAACCTCCAAGATCAAAACGCAATAAGATATAAAAGGAAAATCCGTTTTTGATGACCTAGAGCTTGTTATGGAGATTACCACAAGCTCTATATCCTCACATGGATAAGACCAAATAACAACCAAATATGATGATGCAAGTATGCAAAGGTTTGAGCTCTCTCCGAACGATGTGATCGAGTTACTCATTCGAGAGCCCCTCTTGATAGTACGGCTATCTATCCTAAACCCGGTCTCCCACTAACAACATGAGACCGGCAAAAGGGAAAACCTATCAAGATTATACCTTTGCCTTGAGCATTATACTTGAGTTCGATGTAGACAATCTTGCCCTTCTCAAGATTGAACGTCTTTCTTGATTCTTCATCATCGATCCATGATCACCGAGGATGGCAAGCATCAAACATGAGATCTTCTATAGATGCCGCATTTTGAGCTTGCACAAGACATCTTCTTCTCATTCCATCGACCTTGAAGCCAACACATGCTCCAAGCGATGCCAATGGACCATTCCTACAAGTACAACTCAATACACACATTAGTCTATAAAGATTGTCATTAATTACCAAAACCACACATGGGGCCCACATGTTATTTCACCATGGATCACTTTTATATATTAGTGCTGATAACTTTAACTAATTTATGTTGGTAACCTACACTGTTTTTTGTTTTTCAAATGTTTTAAATGCTTGCAACTTGATTATATGTTTGTCTTATATGTTTTTTATAATGTAAAACTATATTATTTTAATGATGTTTTATTTCATAGTGTATCATGTGTTTTTATCACGATTGTGCATTTTTTGTTTGTGTTGATAATTTTATATATATGCTCTTGATCACTTTTATATACCAATGTTGATAACTTTAGATCATTTATGTTGGTAACCTACACTGTTTTTATGCTGATAACTTTAGTATTAACATGTTTTCTTTGTAGAAAGCATGTAACAGATTATATGACATTAACAAAAAAAAATGTTTTGTCCATTTTTCTTCTTGTCTTTCTTTTGGGACATATTCTATGCTGCTGTTAACTTATTGAACTTACCGAAAACTGGTGGTGATAAAAATGAGAGTGCGGATGGATCTAGTTAATTGTCCCTTTTGGATGACAAAATTGAAGATCATCGTTGCGATGGTTCTTTGGGGCTTGGGTTTCAAACTTGAAGATCATGATTCAGTTTCATGGCTGTTTGGTTCTGTTTTATGGTAGTTGTCGTTAAAATTAAGTTTCAATTTATGGGAACTTTTATTTTGTGATATGTTGTTGATGGAACAATTTGTGATGTAATTTATATGACTCTATGTTTGTGTGATGTAATTAAACTACCTTTTATTGTTTAATATATGTTATGTTTTAAATTTTTTCTTTATGGTGATAAACATGTGGTTTTCTTTTTTACACATGGGGTCCGCCATTTCTATCCTTTTTCATTTGGACATTTCCTTTGTCTGTTCTTTATTCTTTTTGTCGTGTATCAACAAAAAGTTGATTGTAAGTGCAAAAAGGCGATAAATGATGACAATGTAGTTATTTCTCTTGATGATTTGTTGGGTGAAAAGATTGGTTATCAAGCTATTCGGAGTTTTACAAAAGATACCAAACAGTTGAACCAGACTAGTTGTTCTGTCCCAGGTAACTAAACAAAATTGTTTAGTTATTATTATATATTTGAATGGATATTTTAACGATCTGCATTAATTTTTTTTGTTGTAGTTGTTCCTGATTATTCAACTCCTGCTCTTCCAGTTGTTGTCGCTGGTAGTGTTACACCTGCGACGCGGCTGCGCACTGTTAGACTTATTCATCTTGCCAAGTATCTTCTTCCTCCGTTCTCCTATACTAAGACAACTGCATCAGAAGATGCATTGTATAAAAAAATTATCATACACATGCGTAATGCGAATAAGTCGAAGATTAAAAAGTATGTGCATGTTCTTTTTTATAATATTCAATCATTTTTAGTATTCTCTGTTGGTAACTTTTAAATGCTAGCATTGGTCACTTCTAATGTTTTATGCTTGATAACTTGACTTTTTATGTTATCTGGTTGATAAGTTGTAGTATTCCTGGTGGGTCACTTGTAGTATTTTTAGTGGATAACTTTTAGTTTTCACAGTGGATAACTTGAACCTTTCTTTATTGTTAGTTGTTTGCTAACCTGTATTACTACTTGTGTATCACTTTGTACTTCTAGTTGCTGAACTTTATGGTTTTCATTGTGGATCATTTTTAATGTTTAGGGTTGATAACTTTACCTTTTTATTTGTACCTCGATGATAATTTGTACTAATACTGGTTGGTCAGTACTAGTTTTGGTTGATAACTCTTTAGTTGTTATTTTAGTGGATAACTTGAACTTTTTTTTGTACTGGTTTGATAAGTTGTATTACTACAGGTTGATTACTTATACTGTTTGTTGGTGATAACTTCTGGTTTTCATAGTGGATAACTTGTATCCTAATCATTAATTTTTTTTTGTAGCACATCAATTTGTAACATTGATCCAATGTGGGTGACAACTAGTGATTTTGCTGAAAGTGTGATGCCACATGGAGAGCTTTCTAACAATATGTGTGATCTTGCTATTTCTGCAATGCAAAATAATTGCCCATCCAACAAGATAATTTTTCCTTATATCGTTACTAAATATATCTTGGGGGGAAGATTCACTGCAAATCTTATTCGGAGGTCGTTCAGGAGAGATGACAACTATAAACTGAGCTACAAACATATGGTATGTTGTCTAATTCTATTATTTATTGTTTTTATTCTACTGTATGCAGTTGATAAGTTCAGGCATAGTGTATGATAACCATTGCTTATGTTGTGTTGATAACTCTTTCATTTCTGCCTAGGTAACCACTGTTTTTTCTACACGTGTCTTTACTTATCTTATGTTCATTTTTTCTGTAGCTTTGCTTTACTGTCCTTCAGGAGCTAGGGACTAAAAAGGACCATTTGGGCCATTGCTATATGCTTTCTGTTAATATGACTGCCAAAAGGTTTGAGATTCTTGACTCGCTCCATGGTGAAGCTAATGTAGAAATGATTGAACATGCGACCAAGCTAATGGAAGCAATAAAGAAAATGTATATTGTCAATTATTCTGATTCTAGAAGACAGATTGAAGATTTTGATTTGATGCATGTCCCTAATTCCGAGTCAAGTTGACAGGTTAGTTTTACGGTTACCGTGACATCATTTCTTTTCTGTTATTATATTAGTTTTGTTTTGTACGCATGTAATTTTATTTTGGTTTTGTATAATCATTCATACTATATTTGTTTATTCACTGTTTATTTTTTGTTTTCCAGCACTGATTGTGGGTTCTTCATGCTTAAGAACCTTGAATTGTGGAATGGAAGCGTTGTGTCTTGTATTTCTCAAGATATGATGCCGGGAATTAAGAAAAAGATGGCTTCTTTTTGGTTGAACCATCCTCGTAATGTTCTTCTGAATTGGAGGTCACTTTTGGAAGAAAATAAGTGCTGAGGTATATTTTCCCAAGTTTATCCATACTTGTACATGTTTGTTATCCACACTCTTAAATGTTTGTTATCATGTCATATTTCTGTTAGTTATCCACACTGTGTTACATAAGTTACCCACCTTATACGTGTTTTTCGTATATATGAGTGTTTTTATGCTTTCTTTCTACTGTCAATTCTTTTTGATAATTTTTCTATTAATTATTTTGTGGTATAATTTCAACATATAATTATGAATAAATGTACTTTTTATTTACCTGATAACTTCTACATGTATGCATGGATAACTATTGTGTTTGTTGGTTGATAACTTGTAGTCATATGTCTGGATAACTTCTGTTTTTAAATAGTATATTAATGTTTAGTGTTTGGTAACCTTTTGTATATACGCATTGATAACTATAGATTTAACCAGTGGATAAACTTTTATTTTTTATGCATGGATAAGTTTTGTGTTATGTGATGGATAACTTGTACTCATATTTATGGATAACTTCTTTGTTATCTGGTGGATAATTTGTACTCATATGCATGGATAACTTGAAAACCAGAGAATGTACAACATGAACTATCATACATAGAAACAACAAATGTATCGTTTTCATTTTGTGTTACATAAACATTCTAGATTTGTTATCCTAGGAGCTTCAACTTTTCCTGGCATTTGCGGATGGTGTGACCTTCTGCACCGCAGTGGCTGCATTTCTTTGATTTCTTTGTAGCAAGGTCTATTGGATTTTTGTTTGCTATTTGTCGTGGCCGCCCTTTGGTTACTGACTTCTCCGGGTTCTGTATGTGCTTTGTTGATGACATGTGAGATCCCTATGTGCTTCTTGTTTGAAGTGCTACATAGTTGCTTGTTGACTGTGCCCTGTTTGGTGGGGCAGTTGTCGAAGGTGTCACGCTTGTGTTGTTTGGAGCACTAGACGATGGCATAGTAATCGCTTCATTTTCGGCCTCTCTTTTCTTCTTCTCTTCTCTTCTTGCTATCACATCTAGCTCTTGTTTCATTTTCTTCAAGTGTTTCCTAATGATTTTTCTTCCATCATCTGTCTTTACTCCTATCTTTGCAGCTCTGGCAAACTCTTGTCTGTATGATGCAAACACCATCATATTTATTGAGTCTTCAGGCATCTCTTTCTTCCCTTGTTTATGTTTGTTATGTGGTTCAGCTAGGATAGTTTCCACGTCCAATGTCCACCTTTTCAGGATGTACATGTCTGGGATTTGATGGACTTTTATATGCATCATCACTTTTATAATGTGGCAGCACAACATACTGTCACGATCGAATTTGCAGTAGTTGCATTCATATGTTCCTTGTTCCCAGTTTGCGAATACCCTATAACTTATGTAACCATAGTGTGGAACCGGTATCCCTGTTATGCTCAGTTCAAACTGGTATCCGTTGAGGTGGTCGCATTGGTATGACATGCTCTTTCGCATTTCGCTCTAAAACCAGAAGAAGATTTTCCTTGTGTATTCTTTTGCCATTTGTCTCTCCATAATGCTTCCACACCACCACTCCGGGTCTATCAAAGTTGTATCACACTCTGCCTTAAGCTCAGCATTGTAAATCTTTTCTTGTACTAACATGTACTGTTGTACAAAATCATAAATGGAGTTGCTTGGTTTGACGTAATGCTTGAGCACTACGTTGAACCCTTCGCTTCTTGATGTGGTATGAAGGAATGGAAAAAGGCGTGCATAAAGTACATTGGTACCCAAACCTTTCTTTGTTCTCATAGTGAAAACAGATCCACATTGTCACGGACATTATGAGTATTTATCATATACATCCAAGCCTCCTCAAATTCCTCCGGTGACAAGATGTTGTTCACACATGCATTGAAAGCGTCGAGCAGCTCTAGGTGGTTGGCCATGAATGTCCCTATTTTCTCAGTTGCATTCTGGATGACGTGTCATCTGCAATTCCTGTGAGTTGCATCTAGGAAAACAACACTTATAGCACCACCCATGGCAGCGTCTTGATCTGTTATTATATTTTTTGGTGCTAAGCCGTCCATTGCCAGTTTGAACATTTGAAACAGCCACACAAAGTTGTCCTTGAGCTCTCGATGCACGAACCCGCATCCAAACTGAACCGATAGTCCATGGTTGTTTATCCCAATAAATGGAGCGCATGGTAGTTTATACTGGTTCGTTAGGTAGGTATTGTCGAACGATATGCAATCATTGTATCCAGACTTGTATGCTCTTCGTGATGCCTTGTCAACCCAAAACAGGTTCTCAACCCTGTCCTCTTCATCAAGTGTAAATTTGTAGAAGAAATCTGGATCTTCCGCCTTCATCTTTTCGAAGTATGCCAAGGTGTCTTACATGTTGTGGTGATTGTTTTCACTGTGAAAAGAAGCCATTAGGTTCGCCACGTCCTTTTCTATGTATGGCACTTGATTTAGACTGTCGTAGAACCTTGCCATTAGCTGCATCTTTCAGCATGTTTCGATGTTGCATGCATGCAGCATCCGCAAAAACACCTTTTCTTCTGCTGGTATGTTCAGGTGTGAACGCAAGAACCTTGTTAATGAAGGTTTTATTATCAGGGGATGGTTATGATCATCCGATGAATGCTGAACATACCACCATGCATCCTTTCTCTTTACATACAAGTGTGCTGTGCACCCAGTCCTTGGATGTGTATTTTTTTCCTCTTCTTGACACATGATTTTGTGTTCTGGGTGTCTTCCTTTTCTTCGTGAGGTTTACCAGCTTTTGTGCACACAAGATACGCCTTGTTTAGCTCATTTCTTACGTCTTTTCTTGACCAATCTATCCTTATTCTGAAACCCTTCCGCTGTGAATACGCCATGTAGTGTTCTCTAGCTGATTCAAAACTGTCAAAGCGCATTCAATTTGTTGGTGGTTGTGGTGTGGAATGTACTTCATCTCTTGCATCATTATTGTGTGCATTATTCTCCCCATCCTCATTTGAATCTGTTGTGTGTACTGCTATTTTTTCGATTGTGCCACCCGTTGTTGTTTCTTGTGCAGCTTGTTCAACTATAGTATACATGCAGTCATTGTCAATATGTTCTTCAATTTGGACATCACTTGTTATGCAAATAAACACAAGTTATCATTTCTCTTTTTTTGCAGGAATGGGTATATATAATGAGAAGTCATTGATAACAACAGTTATAATAGGTGGGTAACGTTTTATACTAGCAAGTATTTTGTAAACATGTCATCTGTATTTTGCAATGATCTACATGGATAACTTCTACTCATATTTATGGATAACTTCTGCATGTAGGCATGAATAACTGTAGATTTAACTAGTGGATAACTTATGTTCCTGGATAACTGCATTTTTAGCAAGTGATAACTTCTACCCATGTTTCTGGATAACTTTCTAGCATGTAAGCATGTATAACTGTAGTTTTAGATAGTGGATAATTTTCTGCATATAAGCATGGATAACTTCTACTCATATTTATGGATAACTTCTGCATATAGGTATGTATAACTGTAGCTTTATCTAGTGGATAACTTTTGTACTTATGTTCATGGATAACTATATTTGTAGCTAGTGATAACTTCTACTCATGTTTCTGGATAACTTTACTAGCATGTAAGCATGTTTAACTGTAGTATTAGATAGTGGATAACTTCTGCATATAAGCATGGATAAGTTCTGTTTTAGCTAGTTGATAATTTCTGCATATAAGCATGTACTGCTCATATGCATGTATAACTGTACTTTTAGCTAGCGGATAACTTCTGCATGTAAGCATGGATAACTTCTACTCATATGCTTGTATAACTGTAGTTTTAGCTAGTGGATAACTTATGTTTTAGATAGTGGATAACTTCTGCATATAAGCATGGATAACTTATGTTTTAGCTAGTGGATAACCTCTGCTTTGTAAGCATGGATAACTTCTGTTTTAGCTAGTTGATAACTTATATATGTAAGCATGGATAACTTCTTCTTTGTAAGCATGTATAACTTCTACAAGCATGGATAACTTATGTTCTAGCTTGTTGATAACCTCTACATGCAAGCATGGATAACTTATGTTCTAGCTTGTTGATAACCTCTGCATGCAAGCATGGATAACTTATGTTCTAGCTTGTTGATAACCTCTGCATGCAAGCATTGATAACTTATGTTTAAATACTGCTGGATAAGTTGATTGCATATAATCATCGTACCTTCATTTACAATTTGCACGATATCATTCGTGTGTGAACCATCAGCATGGTATTCTTCTATTTCTTGATCTGGTTCTGCATTTAGGTCGATATCCATGGTTTAGCTAGTTGATAACTTATGCATGTAAGCATGGATAAATTCTGTTCTAGCTAGTTGATAACTTCTGCTTTGTAAGCATGTATAACTTCTGTTTTAGCTAGTTGATAACTTATGCATGTAAGCATGGATAACTTATGCATGCAAGCATGGATAATTTATGTTCTAGCTTGTTGATAACCTCTGCATGCAAGCATGGATAACTTATGTTCTAGCTTGTTGATAACCTCTGCATGCAAGCATGGATAACTTATGTTTAAATATTGCTGGATAAGTTGATTGCATATAATCATCATACTTCATTTACAACTTGCACGATAGCATTTGTGTGTGAACCATCAGCATGGTCTTCTTCTATTTCTTGATCTGGTTCTGCATTTAGGTCGATATCCATGGTTTCGGAGCTGTTCAACCAAAATATTCATGATGTTAGAAGATTTAGTTGTTAGGATGAAGCAATTAATAGGAAATCATGTCTATTTAGTTGTTACTTGCCCTAAATTAGATGTTTTTAATGTAGGGATCAACATATACTGTCAATGAATCTTAGGATGATTGATTTCTTATAGTTTGAACAAGATTGGACATATCTTAGATGCAAAACCGAGGAGTAGTTATAGATGTCTTGTTTTTTGTTTAGATCTATGTTGTGTAGCAGTATATTGTCATATTGAGAACCATATAGAGACGTTGCTACCAAAATCATGGTGAATTGAAGGTTTGATTTTGAGAAGTACCTGCTGTTTTTGCCTGTGTGTTCCTTTTTTTGCTTTTCAGTAGCAGGGCGCTGGGCATCAAGGTGTTAAGGTGGAGCTGCAATGGCGTTTTTGGCTAGAGGATGAAGGCGACATGGACATGTGAGTAATCGGGAAAGGGGATAACGCTAGATCTTGGGGGGTTTCGTTTCCTTTATGGTTTGGGGTTTTGCTTGGAGAGGAAGATGGTCCAGCCAACTTTCCCTTGTTGGACCTGGTCACGCGACCGGGGTGGGGGGTGGAGGGGGCGACGCGGGATCACGGTCGGAACGCGGATCTCCTGTCGGAAACGCCAGCCAGAAACGCGTGTTTTTAGGGCATCCGCCAGGTAGGCGCGTTCTTAAATTAAGGGTAAATCTATTTTCAGACCGGTCTGAGAAAGACCAAACCTGGCGGACGCTCACCCCCGCGTGATTCTCTTCTATTCTCTCTAATTCTATGCATGCACTAAAACCGAAATTGCTAACATCCTCAACATTTAATGCAGAAATCCGTATATTCAAAAAGCTTTATAGCTCAAACCATTTGTCTGATTTAGAATCCGTTTTCACCGTTGGGCTAGTCGCGACGAGATCTTCGAAACTAGATCCCATGTTGATATGTTTTGATGAAAAAAAAATCGAACCAAAAGGTTATCCACCCTTAACACGTGAGTTATCCATGTCATAATATATAAGTTATCCACCTATAACATATAAGTTATCCACCATATAAATGGGTTGGATCGATGCATTCTCGCATTTCTTATGTGGGTAGTTTTTGTATTTTTTTGCCTCATGAAACCTCGGTTGACCCATGTATTTTAGTCTAGTTCATTAAATATGAGCTACGAGCTAGTTTAATTAGGACGCGATAGTCTAGATATTAGTGTACTGTCAATGCATTAGCATCGACGAACGAGTAAGGCTCGATACCATAACACGTTTCGTCACTCGTACGCTACGAGAGTGGCTACGAGTAATTGCTATGAGAGCAGTTACGAGTAAGGCTCGGTACCATAACCACTAATGCTTTAGTCCGTATGCTACGAGAGCGGCGGCGAGCAACGAGACCGAGATATTAGAATATCATTTTATATTCTGTTCGTAGGTATATTTTTATAGTAGTGGATAGCTTACATGTTATTTGGTGGATAACTTACATGCTCAAGTCTGGATAACTCTCGTGTTATAGATGGATAACTTATGGGTAAATAAAGAAGTTATTCATCCATAACACGTGAATATGGTTAAATTTTGTAGTAGTGGATAACTTACATGTTATTAGGTGGATAACTTACATGCTGAAGTCCGGAGGAAATTCTATTCTCAGACCGGTCGCTGATTTGCAAAACCCGTCAGGAGGTGTGAGCCAGCTTAGAATCGTATCAAAAATTTAAAATATCTTATAGATCAAACCGTTTGTCCGATTTAAGATCCATTTTCACCGTTGAACTAGTCGCGACGAGGTCTTCAAAACTAGATCCCATGTTGATATGTTTCGAGAAAACAAAATTCGGAGCAAAAGGTTATCCACCCTAAACACATGAGTTATCCATGTCATAATATGTAAGTTATCAACCCATTAACATATAAGTTACCCATCACATAAACATGTTGGTAGAAGTGTTCTCGTATACATATTGAGAAAGTTTAATTGAAACGTCGTAACCTAGTTATTAGGGTACTAGGACTTTATTGTCATTAATGTGTTAGCGTCGACGCGATTAAGGCTCGATAACCTAATATCCTTTGAGGCTTTGTCACCCGTATTTCACGGAAGCGGTGACGGAAGACAAAGTCGAGCCGCTAGATTACTGGTTGCATGGGTGAGTATGCATAAGACACGGTAGCCTATGCAAAAGAATGTTAGATTTAGTTCATTTAAAAAAATATGTTTGATGTTTGACACGGTAGCCTTCGAGGTTGAGTACTTGTATGATGTGAGAGCGGCAACGGGGCGACGAGGCCGAGCCGTTAAAATAACTTTTTATATTCTATTTGTGGATAAAATTTTATAGTGATGAATAACTTACATATTATTTGGTGGGTAACTTACATGCTAAAGCCTGGATAACTCTCGTGTTACTGATGGGTAACTTCTGGGTAACAGAAAAAATTATCCATCCTAAGCATGTGATCCATGGGTAAATTTTATACTGGTGAATAACTTACATGTTATTGGATGGATAACTTACATACTGAAGCCCGGATAACTTACATGTTATGCGTGGATAATTTTTGATCTAAAAAAAAGTTGTCAGAACATACCAATATGGGATCTAGTTTTGAAAATCTCGTCACGACTAGCCTAACAGTGAAAACAGATCTTAATTCGGACAAACGGTTTAACCTAAAAAAACATTTTGAAGTTTCGTTTTTGAATTGAGCCGACTAATTAAAAATCTTGTCCTTTAGTGCTTAGCAAGGCACGGTGCATGTAATTGCTGGGCTGGGACATCCGCCAGGTTTTAGCTTTCTCAGACCAGTTGCTATGTAGCAACGTCCTAAATTAATCGCAAACATCGGAGGATTACAATATTACAGAGGACCCAGAAAAAGAAGAAAGACAAAACATAGGTCCCCATTTTAAGTGGATAAGGCCCTACTAAAAAATAAGCATAACAATAAGGACCCTCCCTATCTCCACTGTCGAGCCGAAGGTCAGCTGCACCGCTGCCGAGCACCGCCACGGGAACAAAACCACTTGCTTCAGAGCCGATGTTGGACGCGGCCGCTGACCCGAGAAAGGGCCTCCGATGGAGGTTGAAAGGATGTCGGTGCTCACCGGCAGTAACTGACGGCCTAGATCCATCAAGATGAAGCTTGCCGATGTCGCTTCCAAGCTCCGGTAATCCCCGACGGAAGAAACCTTGCTAGCTCCGTCGATGTCGAACAACCCGCACTCCAGCACAACACTCCTGCCACGGGTGGGTGAAGGCGGCAGAGATAGTCGAAGAAGCGAGGAGAAAACCGCCGGAAGGGGAAAGACCGAAACTCCCCAGAGTGCCCTGACCACTCCTTTCGCTCACTGCTACCTGCATCCTCTCCCTCGCCACCACGACCGGCCAAGAGGAGCAGGGAAAAGCAGTGGGCATTCAGACTGGCCTAAGCGCCAAACACACGCTTATGACGAGGATTCGCTTGGAGTAGCGCCGCGGCCATTTTCCGCCTCTGAAGATCGCCGAGAACCACCCACCGCGTCCTCTTTCCAATGCGACATGAGATAGAATCCAACGCCTCTTCCTCCCACGGCCGCATCCCCACTCGAATCCCTCCTTCCCTTGCCGCCACGGCTGGCCGGAAGAGGGGAATCAAGCAGAATACCACCACCAGGAAGAAGAGCCGCACATCAGCTCGAGCATAGACGACCACCGGCCAGAATTCCTCTTTCCGCGCCACCACGGCCGGCCAAAGAGAGGAGATTCCGTCGTCCATCGACCACGAGCTCAAGCAGGACTTATTGGGGGAGGAGGAGGGCTCTACCACCGTCACCATCACCAGAGGGGCGGACAACGTCGCGGGGAGAAGCCCAGCCGCCGAATCTGGCCAGTAAATGGCGGGATCCCAGGAGGCAGAGGCCACCACAACCAGGGACTCAGCCCCAAGACTACCTACAACCTAAACTATAGAGGCCGTCGCCCCCCCTCAGCCCAGCTCGACCGGCAGCGCCGACGAGCAAGGCCTCGGAGCGGCGCCGGCGGAGGGAGATTTCTCGATTTACTGTAGCATGTGGGGAGGGAGAGGATAAGATCTCGGGTTACGGGAGGCTCGTCGCTCGATTTGAGATCGACTCGAAATAATACGAGCCGAGTATATAACTCTATTTTGTAACTGGTTAAAACCCTATACCGTTGTATGTTTCAGTGTCATTTGTTAGGATTTAATTAAATAGAATAATTAAAGAGATAATCCTCCTGTTGTATCCATGTCGGTTTTATAGCAAACCGACCTTTCTCTCGTGCCCCATCACGAACGGACGCATCTCTTTGATACATCTCTTCCCCTTGTATAAATATGTTGAACATCGACAGAAAAAGATAACAATTGATTCATTCAATCGCCTACTACTAGGAAAACCCTCATCAGTAACGCATTGTTTTTGACATTCTGTGGTGCATATCAGATGCACCACTGATACGTCGCCACTAAATATAACTTCTGTGGTGCATTTCGAAACTATACGGCGCATATGGGAGAAATGTGCCATAGAACTATCTTTTTGAATTAAAAAAGGCGGGCTAGATCCCGTCCAAAATTTCAAATTGCAAACTTCTGTGGCGCATATTGCGATATGCACCACATATTTTTTTCGAATTTCAAAAAAAAGCGGCCTAGATCTGGCCGGAGTGGGAGGCGGGTGGTGGGTGGAGGAGGAGGGTCGCCGGAGTAGGAGGCCGCCTGTGTAGGAGGAGTAGGAGGAAGGGTTGCTGGAGTAGGAGGCCACCGATGTAGGTGGACTAGGAGGAGGAGGAGTCGGCGGAGTAGGAGGGGTTGCCGGAGTAGGAGGGGTCGCCTGAGTAGGAGGAGAAGGAGGTCGTCGGTGGAGGAGGGGTCACCGGAGTAGGAGGAGGAGTAGTAGGAGATGGTGTATGAGGTGTCTGTAGGGGTTCGTAGCATGGAAAACAAAAAATTTCTACCGCATGCACACAAACAATCCAAGATATATCTACTAGTTTGAAGCAACGAGTCGATTAGAGTACTCACCGTCGAAGATTCCAAAGCGGTTAATGAGAGTAGATTCTCGTGGGTGATGTAGTCGTACACTTGCTGATCTCAAGATCGCGTAGACGATCCTTCCGGCGTTGCGTTCCGACAACGCTTCCACAGTCGGTCACACGTTCGGTACTCGATGAAGACCTTCCTCTCCCCTGTTCCAGCAGGTAGCGGAGGTTTTAGTTCTCCCCTCGTGATTCCGGCAACACGACGGTGTAGTGTCAGAAGTAGAGGGAAAATCCTGCAGGGCTTCGCCTAAGCCGGAGCAGGTTATGGTGGATCTAGGGTTTACGGCGATCTAGGTTTAGAGGGTCAGAGAGGAGGAGGTGGAGTCGGCAGCGGCTAGGGCGACGGCGATGGGCCGGCGGCGGCGTGGCTTGGTGGGGAGGGCTTGTTGTGTTCTCTTGGGGCAGCCCCTCCCCTCTATTTATGAGAGGGAGGGCAACTTGGGAGAGGGGAGTTTGAATCCTTCCCCAACTCCCTCGTTTTGTTGGAAGGAAAGAAGGACTCTTTCCTTCTTCCACCAGGAAACCATTGTTCCAGTTTGACTTTTCAAACCTGCCTTTTGACTTGCAATTTGGAGCTTAATTCCTCTCCTGCAAATGCCCAACCAAGTGACCTAGGACATGATCCAATCATTCCAGTTAATCATGACACATTCATGAACCATTCCCCTTCCGGTCCAGTGAACCTTCTAGACCCTTCTAGAACCTCTCCGATGAAAACATCGAAATCATTCCCGAACTCTGGAATTGGACTTCCCTTATATGAATCTTATTCTCCGGACCATTCTAGAACTCCTCGTGATATCCCGGATCCCATCTGAGACTCCGAACAACATTCGGTCTCCCTACTTACATTCCATATTGCGGTGACCCAACATACCACTGCATGATGTAGTATACTATAGTCGTTGACATAACACTAATGAAACACCGTTCACTAGTATTATATCCCTCAGAGTGGTACAACAGAAACATAGTGGGTCCAATACATGGCTAAAGGTTACATTCACTCTGTACACAAGATCCAAAGAACACTCTAAGTTAAAGAGAGAGAAAGAAACTTCTTACCAAGAAGAATCAGAAATAAACAACTCAAGATCTATCATACTAATAAGACTAATATCTAAACTAAGGTCTGGCATTGTTGCTATTGCAATGCACTACAGAAATAGGTTCTATGGCTAGAGATTATATTCCTATCTAATCAGAAACTTCGTCTTCACTTGAGTTGATGTATATGTTGACTTTCTTGACTTCATTAAAGAACTTTAGCTTTTGGTGATGATTCCTGGAGTATAACTTGATGTAAACAGCGTCTGTACTATCTTTAGAACCTAGCAAGGGTTAACAAGATACGTTGAGTACGAGCGTACTCAGTAAGTTCACTGGAAAAGGAGTGTTTGATGCACTATATCTACAGCCACAGACCATGGGTCGTAGGCAATGCAGGTTTTCGTAAACATTTCTTCAAAGGTTACTTTTATTCTGAAAAGCTATGTCCGTCAGCCTTCACGGGTTTACCAAAACTTTCATGGAGTTCCTTTTCCGCCGCGTTCGCAGCTCCTTCCCGGAACAGGGAGTAACAAGTTACAGTTCTTACACTCTGCAGAGGTGCGTTACTTTTCCCATGAGAGATCAACTCCTTGTTGCACAACCAGGCAACTTATTCCCGTCCACAATTCCGTGATGTGGGGCCTAGTAGATGATCCAAGCCAATCACTGCCCTCTCCGCGACCCCATATGTTTGCACGATCCTTTGGGGTTGTCTCACCTCCGTTAAGCCCCCTTCCAGGCAGGCTAAAACCCTGGTGAGTTCCCGAAGACTCTATGACCTATTGATGCCCTGGCAAGTGCCATATCAAATGGACTATACCACTAAAAACCACTAATAGATAATCTAGACACCAAAAGTGTGGGGCATAAGGGTGCCCACCCATATGTTGGATCCACACAAGGAATCACAACGTCACGTTAAGGTCGTCTTGCCTCCATACGAGAGGAAAAGGATACAGCTGACTTCTCCGTCCCATTCCAAATCTCCTGGTTAAAGCGTAATATACGGCGCAAGAATCACTGGCGACATTGGTTGTTAAGTCCTAGATAATATGTTCCTTTACCACCAGAACTTTCATAGTAGGTTATTACCTCATGGTAAATAACCTATAATCATATTATTATGAAAATAGTGTTTTATGACCTTTTTGAGATGCAGGTGATGACAACACTGGATTTGCAAAATACTTTACAGAAAATAATCAAAGGACATGAGCAAGTGTGAACTTGCCTTTTGTGATTGCAAGATTATGCACTCACGGTCTTCAAGACAATATAAGATCCAATATCTGAAATCAGCATCATTGGTCCGGTAAGGACTAATGTTTAAAGAATCAAGATGCTATTGTGCATGGAATGTGTTGCTCTTTTAGATTAAGTTTCACACTTGTGCTTCTTATTAAGACTTGTGAGTGTGTGTGTAAAACAACATGTAATTATAATATTATAAAATAATGAGATACACAAATGTGGAATGCTACTCAATATTACTTTTACAAGAATGGCCTTATCTTCAATTTTTACTTTATAAGTAACTTAAGTGTTAACAAGCCTAGGTATATAAGTAAAGTATAACTAACGTGATTATTATTAATTGTCATCTGTTGTCTGAAGTGGCAAAAAGAATAACATTTGAATAGAAGATTCCTTTATTAAGGTTTAAGCAATCCTAATAGCTTTTAGAATACGATTAATGTTGTTTATGCTTGCTTGAATGGTCTAGACTTGAGATGCTTTAAGACTTAATTATAACATACCAAAGTTAACTATAAAACACATAATAAGGTCTTTTAGTATCATATTTAAAGTCTTGTAGACTAAAGTGAACTTTAAAGACATAACTGGATCCCAATATGTAATGCTAATGCCATTTGTATTTTGTTCACTTCATAATGTTTTCCTAAGAATATTTTAAGATAGGTAACACTTATATTTGAGTAGGTTTTCTAACCTTGTAAATGTATAAAAGGATTTATCTCCTTATAAGGGTATGGTTATGGTTTGTGAGTAAGTAAACAATATTATTTATTACTTATGGATTCACTATAGTGCTTTGGTATATTTATAAGTTTGTGATTGAATAATATCCTAATAAGATTGTATTTAAAATGTGTTAAACCATTTTTACTTTATATTGTCAATATTTAAGACTAATACTATTTATTAGTCTTAATTGGATAATTTTTGAATTATTAGTAATTTTGATTAACCCTTGTATGAATTATTAACTAAGGAAGTAGGTTTAAACTTAAGTTTTTCAAGTGTTTTAATTTTTTTATTCACCTCAAAAGTGGAATATTACATTTTTAACATGTAGGTATTATTTTTGTGATCATTTTGGTATATTACATGTATTTCTATGATTTATAAATAATAAGATATGATTTTTATAAGCTTTATTACTTTATAAATACTTAAATAATAATAAATATTTAATTAGGTGAAATAATAATGCATGATTATAGTTTTAAATTGTAGTTCTTAATTTTCCTAAGATTTTTGGTATTTTATTTATATTTTTAACATTTATAAATATTAAAATATGAATTATCAAAGTACCAATACTTATAAATTCTTTATTAAACAATATTTATTTAAATAATTGACACAACAATATTTGATAATAGTTTTAAGTTTTATATTTTATTTTTCTAAACATTTTCATATATTATACATATTTTGCTGAATTATAAAACAAAAGTTATTGAATTTACAAGATTTAATTATTTTATTACATTTTAGGAATTATTTACATTTGATCTAATAATGGTTCATCTATTTCCTAAACAGAAATACTTTTTACCCCGAAGCTAAATGTACCCTAGTCACTGACTAGTGGGCCAGTGGCCACATTACATACTCAGGTTAGCGAATGCATTTGTTACTAGCCCTCCTTCTACTCACAGTCATTGACAGATGGGCCCTGGGCCACGTCACATGCCACATGGGCAAGACTAAGTCAAAGCAGTTGACTGTTTGAATCGACGTGAGCCCGACATCATGATGACGTCACCTCGCCGGTGACGCTCAGACGGTGAACGACGGCGATGATCTGGTGGCTTCTAGCGAATGTGACGGCTATGGTTCAAACCAGTGCACTACGAGGAGACTCATAGCGGTGGCGCCGCTAGTATATGGTCACCAGAGGATGACCGACGACGAGGTGTTGCGGCGGAGCTGGCAGATGGCCACTAGGGTGGTGATTTCGGAAGCAATCTAGAAAAAGGACGGCACTGGCGTGTTCAGCAACTCACCAGGAACGCGAGGGTGTGGGCGGTGAAGACGATGGTGCTCTAGTACAGTCTAATTTTCACGAACTCCGATGATGACCGGGGGAAGGGAACGGCGAAATCCTCATGATTCCGAACGCCCCTTGCTTCACTGCTTCCTCTCTAGCGACAAGAACGGCGAGATGCTTCTCCTCGACTACCCCATGTCCTTTGGAGTGGTTTCTACCGGCGACAAGGACTGGCTCCGGTGAGCTAGGGTTTCGGCCCTTTGCTAAACAGAGTGGATAAGTAGGAGTGGAGATGCGCGAGTGAGAGGATGAGGACGAGGGCTTCACGGTGGCGTTCTTATCCTCCCAGCAGACGGCGATGAGCATCTTGACGCCGGCGAGCGACGACGCTCGCGCCACGCAGCTGCTTCGGCGGCAACACGAGGTGGACGACGACGATAGACCCAACAAAACGGTATTTGGGCTTCGGCTTCTATTGTGACATGACGAAACGAGCGGAAAAGGCTGGCTGCGGCTATTGAGAGACAGATAGAGAGGTGAGGAACTGGGCTGTGGGCTGGCACTGCTTGCTTTCTCCTTTCCTTTTCTCTTTTCTATTTTCTGTTTTATTTTCAGGTTTGTATTTTAACATTTGATTTGAACATTACTTTATAAAGTTTATTTGCTGAATACATGCAGCAACAATTGATATTGATTGAGATTTATTTTGTAAACCTATATGATAAATATTTTCTTTATTTCCTTTCATAGAAATCCTTTTTAATTAATATTTTGTTAGGGATTTTATTATGGAATATTTTCTTATTTATTTATAAAATTTGGTTTTAAGGGATTATATTTTGGAGATAAATTTGATTCAATGATCCTATATCATTAATTGATGCATGATTTTCTAAAGAATTAATATGGCTAATATTATTTCCATGAATCAGGAAATAGTAATGTATATTTTTTTTATAACTCACATAGGAGTTAGGGTTTAAATTGGAAATGCTTACCCTAGGGTCTAGGGCACTCAATATACTTATATTCTTTTGTTGATATGAATAAAGATTAGTGGTTAAACGTATTACATTTATGTTTGTGATCTTTAATGATATCACCCATTCAAACAGAAAGTTATTTTTTTAGAATGTCTTATGGAAAAGGATTGATAGAGATAACTCCTAAGCACATATGGTTAGAAATGACAAGGATGTGATTAAGTGATTTGCTATAGGAAAATATTCCCATAAAACATTATGGAAATAAGATGATTGATCCAATAGATAAAATAGATATTAAATTTGATTACAGATTTAAGGCTGAAGGTTTTACCAATAATTCCTATCCTCCATAATTCATAATTCTTGATTTCTACTTAAAGAATTCCTTTCCTAGATATACTACTTCTTCCTATTCATCATCATGTGTTAACATGATGAGCTTTACTTCACAAGAATATTCTTATCCACCTTTTATTCTTCTAAATCTATTTGCAAATCTAATGAGCTTGACACTAAAGCGTTTCATAGTCTTAACACATCTATACTTGGTTATACCCTCCATAAGAAAGAACCATTAACAACGAGTTGTTCATCACCTCGGTGTAACCATTAACAACGAGTTGTTCATCACCTCCATAACAACGAGTTGTTCATCACCTCCATAAGAAAGAACCATATCATTAGTTCTTCTCAAGTACTTAAGGATGTTTTTGACCGCTGTCCAATGATCCACTCCTGGATCACTTTGATATCTGCTAGTCAAACTAACAACATATGCAATGTCGGGTCTAGTACATAGCATGGCATACATGGGAGATCCTATGGCTGAGGCATAGGGAGTCTTACTCATCCTTTCTCTATCTTCTGCCGTTGCAGGACTTCGAGTTTTACTCAAGGTCGTATTGGGCAACATGGGCAAGAACCCTTTCTTGCTATCTTCCATTCAAAACCTCTTTAGAACTTTGTCCAAATATGTACTCTATGACAATGATATTAGGCGTCTTGATCTATCTCTATAAATCTTTATGCCTAATATGTAAGCTGCTTCGCCAAGATCTTTCATTGAAAAACTATTATTCAAATAATGTAACACCCTCGCCTGATAAGGCTGAGTTCATGTGTATAGTGCCAATACCTGGATCGGTTCACTGGCACACACAGTATAAAATGATACCAAATATAACTGTGCATCATAAATACAACTAATATGATCCAGAATTTACATTATTTATTCAAGTACACAGCGGAAAACGAATACAAGGTAGATCTCCATCCTTCAAATGTGCCACAGGCGAACAATTGTTGAGTGGAGTCTCGCGACCTATGAACGATCACTCAAATACGATATAACCTGCAACATGAAACATTGCAGCCACGAATGGTCAATACATTGAATGTATGGCAAGTAGGCTAAAGTGGTTAACAACATATCTATCAACTACATGCTTATTTGGCCAAGTGGAGTTCAGGCTCATTTGCATAAAGCAATAGTTTTATCCTAACATTTGTAACAAAGTAGTTTTTCAATACGATAAATAGGACACTCTGGTTCACTCCCAGGTGCTCCTACCCAATTATGTTCACCCAACAAGTTTTAAGTAATTAAGAAATAAGGATGAGTGAGAAATATCATAGCATCAGTATCAGGTCGCTCAAATTGTCCATAACCGGGGACACGGCTAAGCACTTAGTTTATACACCCTACAGGGGTTAGTAGACTTTACCTATGTGACTTGGCCAGCCCAGCTCGTACCACCACTCTCATATTGGGTGATGATAGGGAGAAGTCCAAGAAGGAATCGTTCGGGAAGTAGCTCCCCAAACCTGACACGCACTGGTCCAACCTACACTATCTACATCTCTGGATACGTGGGTTCGAGTTACCACAACCTACTGAGTCCAACCAATCGCCCATTTCATTATTGGCACATGGTTGCACATGAAAGCTACCAAACAAAGAAGCCAATCCTTTCTTAGTGTCCTGGGCGGCATTCCCCACCATAATCCACACTCGATGACCCAATCAATGCCATTCCGCCCAGGTGGTTCATTAAAATCATGTTGGTTTGTCATTTAACAAAATAAAATCTTTTCAAAACAAATAACTTTTCATGGTATGATTCCCTTCCTCGTCTAAATAGCATAGCTAAGCAATCTACCAATACGATGGCTCATAAACAAGGAATATTAGGGAATAATATGGGACATAGCATAGCATATACACATCAATTCCTACATATGAAATTCTACAAAAATATCTACAATGCATAGGAAAATAGTAGGACATTTATGACCAAGATAGCACCACTTGCCTTTGTTGTAGATGTAGTCGATTAGATAATCCTCACAATCCTCATAGATATAATGGTTGCACTCGTCATAACCACAATACTTGCAATCATAATAGTTGCAATCACACACGTTGCACTCCTCGCAATCTATCGATCAAACAATTGCATACAACATAAACAATATCACATAGAGATTAAACAAATGCAACAAATGCATGCATGACAATTTAATAAGTCACAATGGTTGTTACTTTAGTTCTCTAAACAATATTGAAATATATGATGCATGAAAGAGACCAATTAATGCAATGGAGTACTTGTTATTAATAATTACTTGCCAATATAGGGTTTTTAATAGTTCTGTTGTAACGCCTACTCTAACTGTCGAATTAAATTTGTTTCTTGGGTTTACTGGATAGAGGACGTTAATACGAACCAGTAGGCGTTGGATTCACCCTAATCGGAGTTATAGATCTTTTGTAAGATTTAAATAGTGTTTAATGGGTTTTAAATGATTCATATAGTTTATGTTTCCTAAAAATCAAACTAAAATTATATCTGAAATCTCCGTGGAATTGTGATTCCACGGACATATTATTTGTAATTTTCTGAGCAGTATTTATTTTCTTATGAATTTATTACTCTAAATAGGCCACTAAACCATTTAAATCTTCACGGAAAAATCTTACAGTCAAAGGCTGAACTAATTGCATATTGATGATCTACATGGAGCCATCTTTCCATCGATATATTATTTATATTTTTGTGATAAGCAATTAATTTACTATGAATTTAATGATTTCTAAAGCCATTAAAACTAATTAAATTGCTACAGGGTAAATAAGCCGCAAAGGCTGGATCCAACTAGATATTATTAATGTACATTACAGTAGCTTCAATTTGATATATTGTTCATATTTTTCGGAGTTATAGATATTTTCTATGAATTTATTAACCTAAAAGACCAATAAAACTAATTAAATCAGTACAGTAAGTACGTCCTTTAAAAGTTGGATCTATTATTATAATATGATTCTACGTAAAATTATATTCAATTTGATATATTATACGCAATTTTTGGACGTGGTATGAATTTCTAATGAATTTTACAAGTTAGATCTATAATGTGCAATTTTAAATTCGAATGAAATATTCCAGAGAATATTCCGCTGACTGGACAGGTTGACTTTGCATGCTGACTCGGACTAGATGTTGACCTGACGATGACGTGGCGTTGACGAGAAAGCTGACCGGAATGACGACATGGCAGGCACCGGTTTGATTGGATCTCGACCGTCTGGATAGGATCCGGTGGCTAGAAGAAGAGGTTGACCCGATTTTGGCTCGGAATAGACAAGAAACAGAACTGTGTTAGAGAGACAAATCCGTAGGTCAAATTGAAAAACTTAGAACATGAAAGTTATGGGGAATCATTAGTCCTACCTTCTCACCAAAGGAATTTGGGTTTGAAGAAACGAGCGCGAGTACATCTTGGATTTACACCGTCAGATCTGAAATATTGTGATGCGAAATTCTCCAGCTATGGTGGATGAAAATAGGTGAGGTTTGTCAGGACTAAAAGATTTCGACGAGATCTACAACTTTCGTTTTTTGGCCGAAGGCAAACAACGAAGTCTAGATGGGTTAAAAAGCGAAATAAGATTCGGGCATGTGTAGACTCGGGATTTCGAGAAGAGAAACTCGTACAGCTGTGGCTCCACGAGTTTATATGGAGATTTAGGATGGTGTAGAGATAGGCCTTGGAGTAGGGAACAAGCAGAAACAAACGAAAGTCGATTCGGAGTTGTAGATAAAAAGTTATGAGAGTTTGAATAGACATAGGTTCGTCAAAAACTGATTAGCACGGGTTTTAAAGCAACCGATCGATCGATCCTTCACGTACACGCCTGGTTCGGTCGGTCCCTAGCTGGGCCGGCCCGCTTAGTTTTTTTTCTTTTTTTCTTTTTCTTTTTCTATTTACTTGTTTTCCTTATATCTTTTGCATACGAACTCCAAATGATATGATTCTTGTTTCTAAATTTTTCTAAAATCGAATAGATCATTATATTTTTATTAGTTTGCAAGTAGTGGTTTTATAAATCCTTGTATATTTCATTTTATTTATATCTTTATGTGTTTGTATTTATTCTATAACTTTTTCATAATAGCTCCAAATGAGCTCAATTTTGCTTCTCAAATTTTGTAATATTAATTGGATCTTTTTAGGCTATAATTTAGCAATAATCGCTGCCTTAGCAATAGTGGGTTTTATAAAGTCAATTTAATTACCTTTAGGAACATTTGGGTGAATCAACTATAGAATTTAGATACCAGGATTTGGATTCAGTTTGTGAGAACTTTGCATGGATGTAATGAAATGCTTATGAATGCTTCATGATTTTCATTTTGAAATCTTGCACACCAATTCTACAATCCAAAATCAATCCATGCCCTTTTGCCTATATGGCTACTTAGGTCATAACAAAAGAATATAATATTTTGAATTCAAGGTTGAGAGGATTTTCTATTCAAAAAGTTTCTTCTCTTTGAGAATTTTCAACATAGTCAAACAATCAATCAAACTTATTTATTTATTTCACATTCCAAAATTAGGAGAATTTTGGGATGTGACAAATAATCATTGACACTATTAAGAAGGTCTACATCATTCCCAATCAACAATATGTCATCTACATATAGTATTAGGAATGGTACAGAGATCCCACTCACTTTCTTATAAATACAAGCTTCTCCATAAGTTTGTATAAAACCAAAGATTTTGATTACCTTATCAAAGCGTTGATTCCAACTCCGGGATGCTTGCTTCGATCCATAAATGGACCGTTGAAGTGTGCATACCTTTCGGATCGACAAAACCTTTGGGTTGTACCATATACAACTCTTCATCAATGTCTCCATTGAGGAACACCGTTTTGACATCCATCTTCCATATCTCATAATCATAATATGCAGCGATTGCTAACAAAATCGTCATAGACTTTAGCTTCGCTACCGCGAGAAAGTCTCATCGTAGTCAACTCCTTGAATTTGTCGAAACCCTTTTGCGACAAGTCGAGCTTTATAGACAGTAATATTACCATCAACATATGTTTTCTTCTTGAAAATCCATTTGTTATCGACAGCCTTTTGGCCATCCGGTAAGTCCACCAAAGTCCATACTTGGTTTTCGTACATGGATCCAATCTCGGATTTCATGGCTTCTTGCCATTTATTGGAATCTGGGCTCATCATAGCTTCCTCATATGTCGCAAGGTCATCGGTGTTGTCCACCAACATGACACTCATAACGGGATCATACCAATCAGGAGTGGTACGAGTTCTCTTTGACCTGTGAGGTTTCGTAGTAACTTCAACCGGAGTTTCATGATCAACATCATTAGCTTCCTCTCTTATTGGTGTAGGCGCCACAAGAACCACTTCCGGTGCTGCGCTACTCTCAAGTCCTAGAGAAGGTTCGACAACCTCGTCGAGTTCTACTTTCCTTCCAGGCACTTCTTTCGAGAGAAACTCCTTCTCTAAAAAGGATCCATTCTCGGCAACAAAGATTTTGCCCTCGGATCTATGATAGAAGGTATACCCAATAGTTTCCTTCGGGTATCCTATGAAGACGTATTTTTCCGCTTTGGGTTCAAGCTTGTCGGGTTGTAACTTCTTTACATAAGCTTCGCAACCCCAAACTTTAAGAAACGACAATTTAGGTTTCTTGCCAAACCACAATTCATACGGTGTCGTTTCAACGGATTTAGTGGTGCCCTATTTAAAGTGAATGCGGTTGTTTCTAATGCATAACCCCAAAATGATAGCGGTAAATCTATAAGTGACATCATAGAACGAACCATATCTAAGAGAGTTCGATTACGATGTTCGGACACACCATTACATTGTGGTGTTCTCGGCGGTGTCAATTGTGAAAGTATTCCGTATTTCTTTAAATGCTCGCCAAACTCGTAACTTAGATATTCACCTGCACGATCAGATCATAGAAACTTAATATTCTTGTTACGTTGATTCTCTACTTCACTTTGAAATTCCTTAAACTTCTCGAAAGTTTCGGACTTATGTTTTATGAAATAGATATACCCATATCTACTCAAGTCATCCGTGAAGGTAAGAACATAACGATAACCACCGCGCGATGCTAAACTAATTGGACCACAGACATTGGTATGTATGATTTCCAATAAGTCTGTAGCTCGCTCCATCATAGCAGAAAATGGAGATTTCCAATAAGTCTGTAGCTCACTCCATCATACCAAAAAATGGAGTCTTAGTCATTTTACCCATCAGACATGCTTCGCATCTTTCAAGTGATTCAAGAAGTCCACCTGAATGGAGTTTCTTCATACGTTTCACTCCAATGTGACCAAGACGACAGTGCCACATATAGTTCGAGTTATCGCTCAATTTCAAACATTTAGCTTCAATGTTATTAATATGTGTATTACTACAATCGAGATTCAACAATAATAGACCATCTATCAAAGGTGCATGTGCATAAAACATATTACTTATATAAATCGAACAACCATTATTCTCGGACTTAAACAAGTAACCGTCTTGCAATAAACATGATCTAGATATAATGTTCATGCTCAACGCAGGCACCAAATAACAATTATTTAAGTATAAAACTAATACCGATGGTAGATGAAGAGGTAGCGTGCCGACCGTGATCACATCAACCTTTGAGCCATTTCCAACACGCATCATCACCTCGTTCTTCGCTAGTTTTCGTCTATTCTGCAGCACCTGTTTTGAGTTACAAATGTGAGCAACTGAACCAGTATCAAATACCCAGGCACTACTACGACTACTAGTAAGATACACAGCAATAACATGTATATCAGATATACCTTTCTTCTTGATGTTGCCGTTCTTCAAATCCGCCAAGTACTTAGGTAAATTCCGCTTCCAGTGACCTTCTCCCTTGCAGTAAAAGCACTCAGTATCAGGCTTAGGCCCAGTCTTGGTCTTCTTCGCCGGCGCGGTAACTTTCTTACCGCCCTTCTTGAAGTTTCCTTTTTTCTTAGACTTGCCTTGCTTCTTGAATTTGGTGGTCTTATTGACCATCAACACTTGGAGCTCTTTCTTGATCTCCACTTCCGCAGCCTTTAACATGGAGAAGAGTTCGGGCAACGACTTGTCCATGTTTTGCATATTGTAGTTCATCACAAAGTTCTTGTAACTTGGTGGTAGTGATTGGAGAACACGGTGAATCCCCAAAGCGTTAGGAATCACTATACCCAAGCTTTGAAGCTTGCTTGCGTGCCCAGACATCTTAAGCACGTACTCACTGACGGAGCTGCCCTCTTCCATCTTACAGTTAAAGAACTTTTCAGAAGCCTCATAACTCTCAACTGCCGCGTGAGCCTCAAATATCATTTTGAGTTCACGGACAATATCATGTGGGTCATGGTTCTCAAACCTTTTTTGAAGCTCCGATTCCAAACCGTACAAGATAGCACATTGAACTGTGGAGTACTGGTTCTTCCAAGTGAGGAAAACATTTTTCACCTCATCGGTAGCATCAGCTGCATGTGGGTCACCCAGCGGTGCATCCAGCACATAGGTCAAATTACCAGCATTGAGGATAATCCTCAAGTTGCGGAGCCAATCCGTGAAGTTGCTTCCATTGTTTTTCAACTTTTCTTTCTCTAGGAACGCATTAAAATTGATGGTAGGGCCTCCATTGATCTACAACATATTTGCAATAGTTTAGACTAAGTTTATGACAAATTGAGTTCTAATTAATAGTTAAATTAATCTAGGTGAACGCCCACTCAAAATAATATCCCTCACATTGTTTTAGTGATCACACAAACCAAATCCACTACATCAAAACCGATCATCACGAGAGATGATGTAGCTTCAATGGCGAATAATCAACATGTTCATCATATCTACTATATGACTCATGATTTATCTTTCGGTGATCCGTGTTCCGAGACCATGTTTGTACATGCTAGGCTCGTCAAGATTAAACCTTAGCTTCCGCATGAGCAAATCTGGCTTGCTCCCGTTGTATACACTCGTAGAATCTAACACACCTGATCATCACGTTGTGCTTCGAAACAACGAGCTTTAGCAACAGTGCTTACTAAGGATGAACACTTTGTAACTTGATATTTTTGTGAGAGGGATCATCCTATAATGCTACCGTCGTGAACTAAGCAATACAAGATGCATAAAAGGATTAACATCACATGCAATTCATAATATGTGATATGATATGGCCTTTCTTCTTGTGCTTCCGATCTCCATCTTCAAGCACGAACATGATCTCCATCATCATTGGCACTGCGTCAAGGACAATGGCGCCGCTCCATGGTTGTCATCCACCAACATCAACTATTACAACTACTTTGAATAATAGACACGCAGGTCTTAACGAGATTAAAAGACAACCATATGGCTCCTGCCGGTTGCCGACTTACAATAAGGAACATTGCATACATCATATATAATCACAATTATGGCCATATCACATCACAGCACACCCCTGCAAAACAAAGTTAGACGCCTCTAATTTTCTTTGCATATTTTACGTGGTTTGGGGTTTTAGTAAGTGTCGTTCTAACTTACGAACAAGAACCACAACGTTGATGCTTGAACTACCAAGTGCCCATTGTAAATTGAATCTATACTATGATGGGAGAGACAGACACCCGCAAAGCCAGTTATGCAATACAAGTTGCATGTTAAGCGTGGAGCAAGTCTCATGAACGATGTCATGTAAGGTTAGCCCGGTCCGCTTCATCCCATCATACCGCAAGATGTGAAGTACACAAAAAATCAATTGATAATAAAAGCACCACCGCCCACAATGACCATTGTGTTCTACTCGTGCAACAGATCTACATATAGACATGGATCTGATACCACTGTAGGGGTTCGTAGTATGGAAAACAAAAAATTTCTACTGCATGCACACAAACAAGTCAAGATCTATCTACTAGATTGAAGCAACGAGTCGATTAGAGTACTCACCCTTGAAGATTCCAAAGCGGTTAATGAGAGCAGATTCTCGTGGGTGATGTAGTCGTACACTTGCCGATCTCAAGATCGCGTAGACGATCCTTCCGGCACTGTGTTCCGGCAGCGCTTCCGCATTCGGTCACACGTTCGGTACTCTATGAAGACCTTCCTCTCCCTTGTTCCAGCAGGCAGCGGAGGTTGTAGTTCTCCCCTCGCGATTCCGGCAGCACTACGACATGGTGTCGGAAGTAGAGGGAAAATCCTGCAGGGCTTCGCCTAAGTCGGAGCAGGTTATGGTGTATCTAGGGTTTCCGGCAATCTAGGTTTAGAGGTCCGGAGAAGAGTAGGTGGAGTTGGTGGAGGCTAGGGCAACGACGACGGGCCGGCGGCGTGAGGCGGCGGCGACGCGGGGCGGGGGGTGCGGCTTGGTGGGAAGGGCTTGTTGTGTTCTCTTGGAGCAGCCCCTCCCCTCTATTTATGAGAGGGAGGGCAACTTGGGAGAGGGGAGTTTGAATCCTTCCCCAACTCCCTCTTTTTGTTGGAAGGAAAGAAGAACTCTTTCCTTCTTCCACCAGGAAACCATTGTTCTAGTTTGACTTTTCAAACCTGCCTTTTGACTTGCAATTTGGAGCTTAATTCCTCTCTTGCAAATGCCCAACCAAGTGACCTAGGACATGATCCAATCATTCCAATTAACCATGACACATTCATGAATCATTCCCCTTCCGATCCGGTGAACCTTCTATACCCTTCTAGAACCTCTCCGATGAAAACATCGAAATCATGCCCAAACTCCGGAATTGGACTTTCCTTATATGAATCTTATTCTCCGGACCATTCCAGAACTCCTCGTGATATCCCGGATCCCATCCGAGACTCCGAACAACATTCGGTCTCCCTACTTACATTCCATATCTACTAAACAACATCGAATCCTTAAGTGTGTCTCCCTACGGTTCGTGAATTATGCGGACATGACCGAGACACTTCTCCGATCAATAACCAATAGAGGAATCTAGAAATTCATATGGCTCCCATATATTTCTATGATTACTTTGCGATTGAATGAACCACTTACATACGATACCAATTTCCCTTTGTCTCGCGATAGTTTATTTATCCGAGGTTTGATCGTCGGTATCTCTGCATACCTATTTCAACCTCGTTACCGATAAGTACTATTTTCTCATTCCCACGATATGTGATCCCTTGTGGGCCAGTCACATGCTTGCAAGCTAATTGGATGACATTCCACCGAGAGGGCCTAGAGTATATCTATCCGTCATATGGATGGACAAATCCCACTCTTGATCCATGTGCCTTAACACATACTTTTCGAACACTCAATGCCACCTTTATAGCCACCCAGTTACGGTGTGGTGTTTGATGCCATCAAAGTATCCTTCCGGTGATGGTGATTAGCATGACTCATGGTCAAAGGAATTAGGTTACTATGTATCAGAAAGCTTATAGCAAATTCACTATTGAAATGACTTGATCTTTATGATACGCTTATCTATAGGAGTATGTCCATCACATCATTCTCCTAATGATATGATCTTGTTGTTAACAACATCTCAATGTTCATGATTGAGAAACCACGATCATCTATCAACCAATAAGCTAGTATTACAAAGAGGCTTTACCAGGAGCTCTAATTTAGTTTACAAATCACACAAGTATTAATGTTTCTGGTTAATACTATTATAGCATGAATGTAAACATTTATCATAAACACAAAGATATAATAATAACCACTTTTATTATTGCCTCTAGGGCATATCTCCAACAGTGTCGCTAGAGGTGGTGGAGGCCATGGCCGGAGTAGGAGGAGGAGTTGTCCAGAGAGTGGAGAAGGAGGAGGAGGAGGAGGAGGAGAAGGGGAGGAAGAGAAGAAGAGGAGGAGAGAAGAAGGGGAGGAAGAGAAGAAGAGGAGGAAGAGAAGAAGGAGAGGGAGAAGGGGAGGAAGACAAGAAGAGGAGGAAGAGAAGAAGGAGAGGAATTAAGAAGAAATGGAGAGCTTCTCTGAAAGATTGGGTAGATGGTTTGCACTAGGGATCAAGACATGCTTAATGATCCTGCTTGTAATTAGTAGTACTAGTAGTAGTTTCTTTCTTTTAGCCTTAACACTTGTAAGTATTTCTTTTTGACTCTTTGTTTTCTGTTTTATCTTTTAATAAATTGTTGTGGGGCTTTTGCCTCACAGTCTCATAGTCAAAAAAAAGAAGGAGAGGAAGAAGGGGAGGAAGATAAGAAGTGGAGGATAGGAGTAAAGGGAAGAAGAATAAAAGAGAGGGGGAGGGCACCGCAGAAATTCAAATTTCGAATCCCAACACTTCTGTGGCGCATATGGGAGAAATGCGTCACAGAAGTTTCTCCCCCTTTTTTATTTTTTACAGGAAAAAATATTCTTTCTATCTTAACTTTTTACTCTTTTCGAATTTGGGGAGTCTGTAAAATCTTCAATGGCTTCCAGCAGTTGAAATCAAGTAGGAAATTTCGAGACAATCATTTTGATATATTAAACTTTTTTTCTGACATCGTATGCAAAAGTTATGGCCGTTTTACTGTGCCATGACCTTTTTTACAAAATACACCATAATTCATGTTTTTTCAATTTTTCCTACAACTATACCCCAAAATATAACTACATCTCAAAGGAATTATTTTTTTGAAGTTCTTATCATTTTCTTTTATTTTTTACAAAAGTTAAAAGGCGATCGAGGGGATCTGGTTTCCACATTCTGTGGCGCATACATCTATATGCGCCACAGAAGTTGTAACTTTTGTGGCGCTGAATTATGTGATGGGGCCTACCCTCACTTTCTGTGGCGCATATGGACATATGCGCCACAGAAAGTGAGAGAGCCCAACCCCGATGGCGGATCCCATCAAACTTCTGTGGCGCATTATTTCCCTATATGCGCCACAAAAATGTGAAGATTTCTGTGACGCATTGCCCGAAATGCGCCACTGGAATTTATCTGTGGAGCATGGTCACACATATACGCCACAAAAGATCCTTCTATCTATAGCTGGTTTCCTACTAGTACTACTCGTTTTACTTTAAGAACATGGTCGTTGTTCACCTTAATAAAGGGTCGTGCTAGGCGTGTCCCCTGAGGATAACTCCTCTCTATCCCTCGGGTCCCAAGCCGCCACGTGTCCCTAAAAAACACCTCTAATTCCACTTTTGCTACAAAACTACATATTTTTTGCTAGTACAAAATATTTTGCTTTTTCTATAGGTAGTAGAAACGGTTTCGTCTAAAAAATACAAAAAAGACTAGACCTCATTGGATATTTCTCCGGAGCCCTCACCGGCTACCTTGTAGCAAAAAAAGTCCTAACTTAGCAAAACCAACTTCGCCCGAGACTTTCGCTTGTAGCAAAAACTTTGCCATATTGTAGCAGAACCACGAAACAGTTGTAGCAAAAAAAATCAGCAAATGTAGCAAAAACAGGATCTCGCTGAAGATTTTGCTAGACTTTCACCGGGACCTCGTCGAAGATATCATAGCAACCACTTTACGCTATTGTAGCAAGACCATAAAATGGATGTAGCAAAAACATTGTGTCATTGTAGCATGTTTTCACGGTAAAAAAACAATGTACCACTCAAAGAAATAGCAAAGTAGCAATGCATATTCGAGTATGTAGCTAAAAAATATACATATATAGCAAAAAAAGACTCAAAATCTACCGCCTTGGAAAATGGCAGGCAGATGAGGCCTCGACAACCATGGCTACATGCCACTTCGCTACTCTCGACAGCGGCGTCACTGCTTTGCGGCGCGGAGGAGAGCAGGGGCGGAGGCCGGCGCGATGTGGTGGAGACCTCGCCGGAGGCGGCGCCGGCTAGAACACCATGTGAGCGCGGAGGGAGGAGCGCGCCGGAGGAGGGCGTCGCGGAGGAGGTGCGAGCTGAGGGTGCGGCGGCGCGGTGAGGCCAGGCTGTCGCGTGCGGGCTGCCGACAGGGAGGCTTGCTCCGATAGCGAGGGATCAATGGAGAGAAGGACAAAGGAGAGGAACCGTCCAGAAAAATTGAGTCCAAGGGACAAAGTGTGTGTGGTGGACTCGGTCTCTCCTTCATACACGCATGAACGGGTGGCAGAGGCAGGAACCGGAGGACGCGAGGGTGTGCGATCCTCCGGATTAGACATATCATTTCCCTTGATAAAAGTTCTATTTTAGGTGGGGTTCCCCCACCGTTGAGCAGTCAAAAAATGAAACTTGGTTAAAAGAAGAGTGGAGTTTGAGCCCACCCTACCTCGCTCGACTTTGATTATATAGCTGAAAAACATTTATACGGGTACCAGAATTATAATTAGGATAATTTGTTATCTTTTATTATTATCTTAAATGAAAAATCCATTACCTTAATAGGTGTATGTTCCCTTTATATCGTTTTACATAAAAACAATAATTTTTTTTGAACAGAGGAGGGGTCTAGAAAGACCCCGATGAGCTGCATTAAATTCCAAGCGGTGGGAAACCAGCCTTTACGTCTATACGTGAGGGCCAACACCTCCGCCTCTACCATAGATCGGGTCCCCCCTCCTCTGTTAGGCTTCGCTGGCGTCAGGAGGGGTGGAGAACCTGATCTATGGGTGAAGTTTTCACTAAAATTAGTGTTTTTAAAAAATTAGGTTATAGTAGACATCTTCTTCTGGTGTCTACATTAATGGAGATAGCATCGTTCGCAATAACTGATCTTTGGTCCTTCGTTCGGCGACGAGATCTTCCTAACGTCAATTATGGTGTTGTAAGCTTAAAATTTTATAGGTACGGTCTTTCAGATTTTTCTACATAAGATGTATCTTGGATTTTTTCTCGCGGTTGCCATGAGGAGGATTATCCTCGCAATATTTATCCTGACGGGCTGCTATGTACGTCCTCGACAATAAAGATTTGTACTCTCAAATCTTCTGCGAAGTCGATCAGGTTGTTCGGTTTTTTTTCCTGGAATACTGATGGTGGTACATTTGCCGATGTTGATTGATTAATCTAATAACTATGCGTGTGCGTAGCCTTAGCATCGCGGCTCAAAAAACTATGGCTCAAAAATACTGATGGAGTATGTCTTTTTAATTTGGCCCGCCTTCAAACAAATGCAAGATTGTGTCATGAAATAAGAAAATTTTGAAGACCTTCAAGTTTTGCTTTTTTAGACTATATTTTATAATTAGTAGCAAAATGCCCGTGCGTTGCGGCGGAAGAAGTTAGTATTTATTGTGTCGGTGATGGGTTTCTAAATAGGGCCACATAGCAGCATTTTACATGCTCGGTGACATCCGCTCCTCGATTAGTTGATTGTTCCAATTCGCAAATCGAATATTTTCTTTCTCCAAAACCCCTCTCTTCCTCTTATTACTTGACGTGCTTTACTTTTATCTCCTCGTGAAATCGATGTCGGTTCCGGTTGATACTATCCTGTTTAATTACCGAATCAGTCTCGTTTAACTAAATAGTCATAGCTTCCTTTAGATCAGTCTACAATCCCTTCGCTTAGTTGCTGTTTATTTTTATTTTTCCTTAGTACCAAACTAGCACAAAAGCCTGTGCGTTGCACCGAGAATAAAGACGATCAAGTTCTTACTCCAACTACAACATGAGTCGGTAGCATTGAATATCTAAATTCAACAAAATTTATTTGTGCGAGCCTCTATTACACCCATGCGAGCACGATGGCTAATAGAATGCAACTAAACAAGTTTGCCATAAAATAGCTCAATTTGCAATTGATGATGCTTCTGTGCAAAAGCGTTAATACATGTACATAAAGATCTCTCAAAAACACGTCTTAACCAAGTTACGAATATAACTAATTTGCATAAATGATAATCTATCAACAATAATCCAATACAACATCTTGCCTTCGGTTCCGCCTAAAAAACATCATGCCTTTAAATTGTTATGATAGTTTGTGAATATTTTTTTTCAAATAGAAATATACAGCATAAAAAAAAGACTAACATCATGTAACACCATAAAAAATATTGTCGAAACAGATCAGAAGCAGGTGGCGCCCCAGTCACTACCTACTCTGCTGTCGGGGCCATCTCTCTAAATTTTGCACACGGTGTTCAATTTCTTGTCACCAATATTTTCCCGGGCGGTCAACAACATGCTCTATTCTCCACAATGTGCTCATGGTGATATCACATCATGCTCATGCTGCGGCAAAAACTCCATGCGAAATCGATCAGGGGCCGACGGCACTGCAAAAAGATACGGAATAATTTAAAAGTTTTTATATCCATATGCTGCAAATGAGATGGTTATGGCCAATCTATGCATGGACCGAACTGGGGCTAGACCTGACCGAACCTAATTTCCAGCAAAAAATTATCCCATTGACCAATCGAGGAGCTAAGCCATGGCGAGAAGCCATCCTAAACTTGTCGATCTCCACGTAGTAGTAGTAGCAGCAGCGACTGTTGGCAGCAGCGATGATCTAGGTAGTGGAGAGCCAAAACCCAACTCAAGACGGCCGGCTCCGCGTAATCAGCGAGAACTAATCTAGCCGGAAACATAAACACCATGATCCATCGTAAGTACCATGTGCTATTGGAGTAGGACACACGATCAAATAGCTAGCTAAAAGGTCGCGTGAGCCCTAGACGTATACGACACGAAGACGGTCCTCTTCGTCCTCCCGGCTGTTGCGGCAACCACAGGCGCGCATCTCCCTCGTACCGAAAAAAAACGAACCCCATGGTTTTACTTGGTGGTGGCAGTTGTGGGTAATACATGGGTTTGTGTAAGGGTAAAAATGTCTAAAAAAGTGTTGGACCGGAAGAAACAATCCGTCCTTTATTATTACTAGCATAGATGCCCGTGCGTTGCACCGGTATAAAAAAATTGACTATATCCAATTGTGAGTAATATTGTGCTTCGTTACCAAGCAAATGTAACTTGCCAGCTAAGAGTAGATATGGAGATCAACGAACGCCCGGAACCATCAAGGACAGAATCATGACGAGAATAGAGAACAAAGAACTCAATAACCCAACTAATTCACACACCTGATTGCTCTCAGATATCAGCCTCGCCCACGGCCCCGGCTGCTGCGGCTCCAGGACCTTGCAACCCAGTAGCAACTGGCGGCACAAGTTAACGTGACGACGTACAGGGCGAGGGCAGGCTCCTCTGACACTGTCTTCCTCCACCAATGCCACAACCGTTCAGATATGACAGCGGCGATGGTCACAACTGCAACGCCCGCCTGTCGTTGCGGATGGTAACGAGTCAGCTCTTGTTGGTTGCCGATTAATGTGGTAGTGTCGTCGTTGAGGCGACCGAAGGTCACGGTGAAGATGTGGATGTTGTTGACGATGATGCCGCTCAAGCCGCCGCCGGTGTGCTGCAGACCTGTGTAGGGGAATTAGAAGAAGTTGCCGATCTGCTCCTTGACCTGGAACGCGCACGCCCAATTCAACCTGGACGGGATGGGCTGTTGGTTCCCAACTTCACATCACGTTATCCTGCCAAGCTGCTAGCAGTTCTACCGGTGTTTGTGTTGATTGTTGCCTCAGTCAATACTCAGGTGGAGAAACTGGTGCCGCTGCAGCCGGCAGGAGAGGATGATGGCGGCTTTGAATTGAAATCACTCAACGGAGGTTGCGATCACAAAGGAGGAGGACCTGCCGTGGCTTCGTGAGCTGGAGGGCGGCCAGTGGTCGCGGTTTTCGACGCAGTCTCGTGGCCGACGATTGCATGCCGAACCCTAGGGCTCGATCTGCACCAGAACCAGGACCAAAGAGGCTGATTTATTTCTGTGCGCGACAGGGCGACCGAATTCGACTCTAACACGGTATAATTTGTGAGGTCGAAAAAATTACCAAACCGGTACCATGGTAATGTTGTGTATTATGTGATTTTGTGGGAGGGTAAAAGGGTCAAAAAAGTGTTGGACCGGAAGAAACAATCCATTATTAGGTATAGATTTAAGTACATACTCCACCTGCGCACGGACACACCACCTGAGTATTGAAAAGAAAGCTGGGTCGGTCGTTGCCCCTACACGCACACACGACGCACGCACGCAACGCACCTGGCCACCTGCACACACGAAGCACCACCACGCGGTGTAAACCAGACCATCTCCCTTCCCTGTCGCGACCCCGATGCCCCTGCATCCTATCGGCGCTTCCCTCGGCGGCAAGGCCGCCGCTGGCGCACCTCGATCCCAAACACCGCTGATGCCTCTCTCCGTTGGCGTTGTACACAGCCGGCAGCTTGGACCCCGCTCGCCTCCTCCTCGAGCTCGCCCTTCCTGCATCCGCCCTCCTTCACCCGGATTTCCTCGCCGTCCTGCGTCCTCCATCGTCGGCGTGTCTCCCTACGCACTGGATGCGAGCCTCCGTCCCCCTCTGTCCCAGCGCCGCCGCCTGGCCCTCCGTCGCCTATGCCCCCTGCATCCCATCGGCGCTTCCCCCGGCAAGGCCGCCGCTGGCGCGCCTCGATCCCCAACATCGCCGATGCCTCTCTCCGTTGGCGTTGTACCAGCCGGAAGCTTGGACCCCGCTCGCCTCCTCCTCGAGCTCGCCCTTCCTGCATCCGCCCTCCCAACTTATCCGGCGGCCGTCAGGCCCATGGCGTGCCCAGCTGCCTGGCAGCGTGCACGGGAGGAAGGAGGGGGAGCTGATATGGCGGCGGTAAGAGGAATAGACGGAGGGGACGGATCTTGGCGGAGAGAGGAGATATGGCAGGGGGAGGAGGTGCGGAGGGGAAGAGGTCGGGCATGGAGGAGCTCTGGCGGCGCTGGAGTCGGGGTCGAAGGGGGTGGAGCGGGCGGCGGGTGTGATACCGAACATGTACGTTTCACTTTGCGGTGGCAGAGATTGTTATTTCTTCCAACTGCCAGGGGCAAAACCGTCTTTTCAAGACAGACGGAAATTTTCTGAGATGACGAACGGTCCCAATCTTTTTAATAGTATAGATTAAAAACAGTTTATGTATCTTTATTATTATAAACTAGCACAATGCCCGCGCGTTGCTGCGAACACGGAAGTGCACTCTATTATCGGAGATAGCATGTTCTAATATGGTTACATTATGTAGCTAACACATTATCACATGATAGTGCCTCTTTGATTCAGGGAAATTCAAAATACTAACATAAGCAGATAATATCATCGCATAAAAATTCTTCCAGGAGGTAACCCCTCATAGTCATAGGCAATTAGACACCTAACTCTAGATAGGTCCCTGGCTCATTAGGTTGTGACAAATTGTTAGAAATAACTCTATTATTTCTCATTTCTTTCTGCTATCAAGTGGATCCTCTCTGCTCATGGAGCAAACACAACCAATCAAAATTAATCTCTCGATCATCCATGTTCTCTCATGCATGTGCACCAAGCACAACCAAAAAAAAAGAAATCGATGAGATCAATCTCTTTGCCGTCAAGCTGCAGCATGCAGACAAAGCCGAATAGAATCTCTCTACTCTCAAGCGTTGGTCTCCCAGCAGCACACAACCAAAGCAGCATCAGCTCTCTATATCTCTGCTCGTGATATCCCTCTAAAAAAGCAGTAGTACAGTACCGACTTCTCTCCGTTCTCAATTACAACAGCATCATGCCCGTGATGGCCTTGGCCACATTGCCAGTGCCAGCCTCAACTTTGTCAGACGGATGCAGATAAAGCGACCGAAGAAACCACAAATGGTTAGACAGATAGAAAATAGAACAATCAAGCATCATTCTATATAACCGAACCTATAAAAAACCTACTGGATCGGCAAACATAAGAATCAAACAGTTTCCTAGGTTCTGAATTTTAAGTAATAGAGCAGAGCAGTTGAGGCCTGCAGCCGCCATTGTGCTCTCCCTCTTACAGTTTGCTTTTTCACCCTGACCAAACAAACAAACCACGTCTTCCTTCCCTGAACAGAGAACGAGAGGATTTTCCTGCAGCGAGGCCGGGGCTCGAAGGGAGGAGGAGGCGGCCGGAGTTTGGCGGCGGGGTCGGCGACGAGGCTCTCATGCGGCGGGCGGCTCGGTTCCTAGCGGCGGGAGGAGTTTCTGGCAGGGAGGCGACAGGGTCCGGGTTCGCAGCGACGGGGTTGGCGAGGCCGGCGAGGGGTTGCGCGAAGGAGAGGAGACCGGGCGGCGGGGCTGGCTCGCAGAGCTGGGGCGGCGGCGGCTGGCGCATGCGGGGAGGGAGCGGGGTAGGAGAGAGGCGAGCAGGGGTGGAAGGCGGGGTGGGAATCGCGAGCACAGGGGAGCGTGCGGGGTCGGGGTCCAGCGGTTGGTGGTCCGTCCTTCACTTCGCGGTGGCACGCCCTTGTAATATGTCTGAAAAGCCAAGGGCAAATCCGTCTTTTCAAGGCAGACGGATTTTTTGGCTGAGTGACGAACGGTCCCAATCTTTTTAATAGTATAGATATAGATATATCGTGGTGGTATCGGTTGCCTAAAAAAAATCCAAGCGGTGGATACATTTAACAGAAAAGTCCCTGAATCATAAGGATTGAAAAGCAGTCCTGGAATCTAAAAAAAAAAGAGCTCTTTTGTGGTACCCTCGGTTAAATAGTAGCCATCTATTTAGGCTAATCCAATGGACCACAAGCATTTTCTAGCGTTTATACTGGTGCCCAAAAGAGCCAGTACGATTCGTACTGGTCACCTTCCGAAGCAAAATCCCGCACGTTCTGAAGAGAGGGCCGGCCCAATAGAGCCCATCGTATAAAAAAAAACTTCTAATCCCTAACTAATTGTCGGCAAGAAAAAAACCTAACTAATTCCCATTCCACCGACGGGTTGCAAGGCGGCTTCCCCCTCGCCAGTGGAGAACCGCCCCTTCCCCCTCGCCGGAGGTCCCTTCACCTCTCCTTGTCTCCCGTTTGGCCGCCACTCCACCATACCTACACCTCGCCACCGCTACCCGTTGTGCGCTCGAGGCCCTGGGCGCCGGCTGTTGGAGCCGATCTACGCGGCCGACCTGAATCCCGCGAGACGCGCACGGCTAGTCGTTCTCGTCCGTGCTGGGGTCGCGGTGGACCACCCCGCGCCGGTGGCAAAGGGCGAACGCGTAGGTGAGAAGTGCGCAGATGCTGGCGGCGACGGGCTCCGGCGCCTGGGCGACCTGCGCATCCTCGTCCAGCGCCAGATCGAGGGAGAACGTCCTCGAGCCCGACCTTGACGGTGTCCTGCTCCACCTCAAGTTGCGCTCCCCTCCAGTGCCCACCATCGCCCTCCTCATCCAGGTAATACACCTACCGGATGTTGAATTGTTGAACAACGTCAGTTTCCAGCTAATTAAAGTTTGCTGGCCCACATTCATATTAGCTAGATGGCGTGCATGTTGTATTAATTTGATCGTGCATCCATGTTGGTCACCTAGCTAGATTGCTTGCAGATTTGTTTTGGTCTAATCAATCGATTAGGGAGTATGACGATCGAACCCAAGTTTGTCGATTCATCTCTGTCTGATTGAATCGATGATGGTCATCAATCGAAAAATTCAGTCTGATTGAATCGATGTACCTTGTTTTTTCCCAACAATCTGATGTGAAATAAGTCAAATGATTTCTCTATTTGAAACTGATTATATATGTGCGTTCAGAACGTACTCATCTGATGTTTGTTTGTTGCTCTGGTCTCAAGTTATTCTGTCAATTAGCAATTCAAATACTGAATCTGAGAGTAGGGGTGTTTGTAGCATCAACTCATGTACATCAGGATTGTATTGAACCTCCTGTTTATAGATTAATCGCTCATAAACACGTCACGTCCATATTATGTTTGTGAATTTGATCGTAGGAATTTCTTGGGCCTTTACTGCACTCAGATTGTTTCTTTATTTGTTGCTATGGTTTCTTGTTTCTGTCTTTATTTTTTCATAAACACGGGCAATAGTGAAAAACGAATATTCTTGCAGAACATCAAAACTATAACATGCCAACATAATAATGCTGTGTGGTTTACTCTAACGTGGGAAAATAGTTTCTTCTTGCTTACTGTGTTATCACAATCTTCCGAACAACCTTCATAGATTGCTACTTGAAATTATGTACACTACACTTGAATCTTTTAAATTATGATGACACAGAAAGTGTTTTAACGAACATTATCTACCAAGAACAGGATTAATTATAATCTAGCACTATCAATAGATGAAACTACTACTGCTAGTACAGATACGTCGTCTCAGAGATCGCATTCTAGAAGTTGCAGCTTTGACCATTATTTTTTGTTTGAATATGTTACTATTTAGTTATAAAATGAGTATGGTGTGAACATACTTTCCATCACAAATCTAATGATGGTTTCTGCTTGATTAATTCACCGGTTACACATGTCAATTGTTTCTGCTTGATTAATTCACCTAGGACAATTGTATAATAAACTGATGATCTCTCTTGAATTTGAATAACTAATAAGCCTGCACCTGATGCTTGACAAGACGATGTACCACCTGATCGACCCCGAGCAGCTCGCCATAATGAAGGAGGAGGCGGTGCTGGTGAACACGAACCGAGGACGTGGAGCACCTGAAGGCGAACCTAATGGATATTCCACATGGGTGGCGGAGATGAAGAACACGGGGGCGGTGCCTCACATTGAGAAGGCGTCCAAGCTACTGCTATTTAATTATCAGTATATAGAGTTACATCCGTCAGTCATTAGGTAGCATTATTCATTCATGTGACCAAATAAAAAATTGCTTGGATGGGATTTGTGTACTGAAAAGCAATGTATTTGTGTATCTATTTTGACCATGTGGCATACTTGTTCTAGTGAATGAAATGTGTATGTATTTGGCTAAAATGGTAAGTTGTACAATAAATTGGGTGCATTTTTTAAATGCATAAATACTTAGTAATGTCGTTTAACTTAGAGCACCCACGCCGCTACTAGTTGCATGGGCTAATGGTTTGCAGTACCCTCCATACGCCATTGCTATTCACTAGAGGCTGAGGCGCCTCCTCGCCGGTGAGTGGCGGTCCAATTGCTCTCCTTCACAAGCCTGCACTTGATGACTGTGAACGATCATGTATTCAATGTTTTGCTTTGTAACATGGAAGAGCTATCAAATCTGCATGTTAAACAAGTTCTGATTACTCTGCTTGTATATATAACTCTAACATATCTATACTCTGTCAACTGTACCAAACCTAGACTAAGCCAACATATCGTGCTTTACAAGTTTACATAGACGAAAGATGCTCACATGAAATAAATTCAGAAGCAGCTTTAACTAAGCTACATTTGCAAATTATTGTCGTGGTACAAAAATGATACTGAAATATACTTTAACATATTATCATCCTTCTCTCTATGCTTGACTAGACTAGCCTAGCATCAAAGACAGAGTAGAAATTTCATTGTATAATACCTACAACAGACATCACATCCTTGCCGGTCAGGTGCACACCAATCAGGTGACCAGTGCATGCCATTCAGGCTCCTATACAGATATTTTTGATAAGCCATTACAGTTTGGTAACAATATACAATTACAACTTTGTGAGAACATAACTATATCTTAAAATACAATTGTACAAAAACATGTGCCTTGGTTCTACAATTGAATAGAGGAATCTGCAGGGATTGCCTTGATCCACATCCCACATCCTTGTGTGCTGTCAGAACCGATCTTGTAGCAGTGAACCTATGAAAGTTATATCAGTATTTTGCAAGAATTTTATCATCACATATGTGCCAAATAACTTGCAAGTACACAGAGAGAGGAGCGCAGAAGCAAAGCACGCGAGACAGACACATCCCATATTTGTTCGCAGTAAAAAAAAGGATACATAAAAAATTGGTTATTTTTCTGGTAAATTTTTTATCTCAATACCAATCATCAGAGTAAAATTGTCATCTCAATACGAATTTATACTAGCAAATTCTGGTTATTTTTCACCTTTTAAAAAAGCAGTGACATATTGTTAATATTGAGTTATTGACTAGAAAATATTGTCCATGCAAAAAAAAAACACATTGCGAAGCATGTTTACACTTATTTCCAGAAATGAAGCAAACGTGTTAACAGTTAACAGGAACTACTGAGTGGAGTGTTGGTCCCAAGTTCCGAATTCTGCATTTGCAGGTATTAGAGTAAATTTTATTTCTCTTTTTATGAAAATAAAGTTACCACTGCTTGTCACTGATTTAGAGGTGAATTTACATCGAGACAAACTGGAGGCAACTAATTACAAGATATATGTCTATAATACAGAAGAATAAAACACCCTGCTATAGGCCTGGAGAGCTTGGTTCTAATCAGTACAGCGATTGTACTATAGTACAACTTTCTGTCTAGATATGTGAGTTCAGTCGGTGAATCTAATTACCTTATACCAATACTCGATTTTATAGAATTGATTGCTTACTACTGAATACCAGATTGAGTGGTACTCCAGTGTTGCCGGGACTAATGAAATTTTATTGTCTGAATTTGATTCGTCTATCTGCTCATTGATCACTGTGGTACTACTTGAATTTAACCAGAAAAATATTTTACACAGAGATAAAATCTACAATTGCTCTTATTCAACAATTAAAGAGGACTGAATTTCAGCAGCCAAACAACGTCTAGAATCGTACCTTCCGTGGGAGCTACAAGAGGCGGCAGGGGGTGGGGGTTGAGAAGGCGGCAGGGCGTGGTGTGTGGGCGTGGGAGGTGGAAGAGGAGGCAGGGGATGGGGGGTCGAGGAGGCGGCGCCGACCCTACTCCCGTAGGCGCCTGGGAGCTGTGGGAGGCGGCGGCGGCCCTCCTGAAGGCGGCTTGCGAGCTGGATGAGGCGGCCGCGGGTGGGGGGTAAGGTGGGGGGTTGACGAGGCAAGCCAAAAGGTCGGTGGAGGAGCCGCCGGCGACGTGCACGCGGCAGGCGGCGGCGTTGTCCTGCGGGAGAGGAGGCAGAGCTGCACGAGGTGGCGGCGGGTGGGGTGTCGGGTGTTTTTCTCCTGTATCATGCCTAATGGGCTAGTTGGGCCTAATCTACCGGAGCCGTCGGATGAAATTATACTGCTGCCTCTACCCGAGCAGTAAAAAGTACCTTAAAACTTGCCAAAAAAAGACCCTGGATATAAAATTAAAAAAGCAATCTCGTCCAGAGTCTTCTCCACCAGCGGTGAGATAATCCGCTGTCGGGGACGAACCAATTGACCGCGGAGAGGTGTGTAGCGCCATCAAGGATCTGGAACAAGGGCCTCTGTCTTGGAGGTAGAAGAAGCGCTGTCAACACAACAACAAAGGTGGCCATCTCCATGGCCAGAGATCATGGGGAAAAGCATGTCCACCATGTGATAAGCTCCATCATGCAGCAGAGGGGTTGCCGGGCATGCAGCCTCCGACGACCATCCCAAACGCCCCCGACCAGCAGCAGCAACAGCGCCTTCGCCTTCTTCTCCCTCGCCTCCGAGGCCGGGCGAGAAGAAGTGCGGCGGAACGAAGCCACGATGATGGGGGTGCGGGTAAGACCACCTAGCACAGTGAGGATGCAGAATATCACGAGCATGGCTGCAGTCTGCAGATAGGTTTAACTGAAAATGGATAGTATTCACCACATTTCCACGATACAAAGTACTACAAGACCTCGCGATCAGGGAACGCTAATAGAACCTTTCAGAAGCGATCGAGGCCCTCGGATGGAGCATAAATGAAACGAAAACAACAACAGCAGCAGCAGCAGCAAACAAAAAAAACGAAAATACAGAAGGGAATGGCGAGAAAGAACTAAAATGTCTCCTATGGTAAGAAGAAGAAGATAGACACGGACTCTTCTTCTGCCTTCCTCCCCTGAGCCGAGCGAGGGAAAAAGCGCACACGAGTAATTGCCGAGCTGGATGCACATGACCAGCTTGCGCGGAAAGTCCTTGACCTCTGCTGTCTCACGGAGGGAGAAGGAGGCGGAGCGTCTCCTTGGGGAACCTGGTGACGAGGATGCCAGCACCTTGAAGGCGTCCTCGTCGGTACCACGGTCGTCGCCGATGTAGATCGTCGGCTCGAGAGCACTGCCCTTGTCCCACTTGATGATGGGGCGGACCTCCAGCACCTTTCTCCCCTGCGTGAGGCGCAGCCTCGGGTAACGGAGCACGGAGCGGACCTGCTCGCCCCATTTCTGACCAACACAAAAAGGACGAACAGAGGATCAAAATCGGATCCCAATCTCATTCCTAGCAGTAACACGTGTGTGCGCGCGCGCGCGCGTGCCTCCTGCTTGTTCGTCGGAGTTTGGAGCCGGATAGACGCCATCGACAAGGTAGTAGCCCATAGTATAATCATGTCATTGACCTTGAAGTTGCAAGCCGGGACTTTTTCATTAGCTAATTTTTCAAACAACGGGATCTATTCAAGACATTTATGTCATTAAGTGATCCGGCAATCCAAAGAAGCAATGCCAAATTCACAAGTCCTGCGAAGCCACCGCCTCAAGCACAATGGTTAGATCATGACTTTTACCATAATATTGCCCATGCCATGCCTTCGGACAATTCTTCCACCGCGAATGCATACAATCTACACTTCCTAGCATCCCAGCCAACCTCTTCTATCATTTATCGCTAGCAACCTTTGGACATCATCTTCGTTTGGAGATCACAGATATTTGGGGCCAAACACACGGATCACCATTTTGGCAAATATCCGAACACTAGCAATGGTGTCGGCGGCATTTCTCCGGCGAGTAAAATAGGAGCAATTGGTCTCGCAAGCTTGAACTATGTCCACAAACAAACTACGGCACATCCGGAACCTTCTACGAAAGAGATGTGGCGGGTATGTCGGTACCTCAACGAAGTAATCTTGTATGAGCATGGCGTGGCCGAGAGCTCGGTTCCGCGCGATACAAGCGCGGCCGAACTTGGAACCGCGGCGCCGATGCACGAAGCCGCTCTTGTCTTGGATCTGCTTGGCGGCAAGGATCATGACCATCATCTCCGTGTCGTCGTTGACAAGCTCCTCGAGGTCCGAGTCGGAGGAGGACGACGACGAGTCGTCCATGAAGAACTCCATGGTCAGCGAGGTCGACATCTACACAACAAATCGATGAGAAACTGCCAAGACCGGACAAATCGAAGATGCTTCGGCCCAAGACTCGCCGCCAAATCGAAAGAGGATGAAGATACGGCGGAGGCGCGGCCGAATCCGGTCGCCTAGCTCGTGGGCGACGCCGAATCGGACCTCACACCGAATCGAATCCAAAGCTTCCGCCGCGACGAATTTGGGCCTCCCCGTGCAAGATCCGAGCTTCCACGGACGCGGCGAGGTGCGGAGGACTCGGGCGTGGTGGGGCGTGGTGGCTGAGGCCTGAATTGATGAAGGTTGTCGGCGGCAGCGGCGGCGCGGGAGAAATGGAGTTGGGGAGGAAGAAGGTAGAGTCGGCTAGCATGCTGAAACTTTGGCACGCCAATGCTCCCACGCGGATAGAGACCGTCGCTCGGTTCGCCCTCTCTTCCCACGCATGACCGGTATCATGGGCGATATTTGACGCTCCCTGTAAAAATATGTTCGGGATAGGTGCGTTTACAGGCACTGATCGGCGCGCATAGATTTTTCTGAAAAACCGACAAACGACAGTTATTTTACAGTTTCGGGTGCTTACGGGCACCGCTAGATATGCTCTTGTGCGGCGCTAAAAAAAATATGAAGGAAATTAAGTTGAGGGGAACCCATCTACATATGAGAGGTAATTAAGTTGAGAGAAACCCATCCACCACATATAGAGAAGTCCACTTACCAGAAAGTAGCAAGAAACTCGAGTTACCTCGTCAGCTAGTCTACTTGACTTCTAAGATAAAACCTAATTCTTTCATGTTAAGAAACGCATATCCTTCTGTCCCATAAGGCCATAGCACGGGTTTTTTTTTGACAACCTTACCGTAGGGAAAGCTCCTACGATGTAAATATATATTAAAAAAAACAAAGGTATTACAGGCTAAAACAGCCTAGAGTACATCACGGGGAAAAAATCTCCAAGAAAAAAAGAAGGGAACTAAACAAAGGTATCCAACATCCATTCAACTAGTGGCTGAACATTAGACAGTTTAACCTTGAACTTGTGTAGAAACAGATCATTTTAAAAACTTACTTTCCATCTGTTCAAAGAGAGAGGCACGTTCTTAAAGATTAAATTGTTTTGGATTCTCTAGATATTTTAGGTGGCACACACAAATATCTCCATAAAACATGGCCCAGTAAAAGCCGTCTGAGCGGCTAGAAAACCTTCCGAGAAAGTGGCCGACCACGCCCACTGTATACCCAGGCATTCCCAACATTGTTGCACAAAATTGCAGCTAAACAATAGGTGATCTCTCGTTTCCAAATCACTGGAGGAGCATAGAACACATCCAGTGATGTGGACATCCCTTCTATTGATACAACCGTTGTACCTACAGCTACACACATACAAGGACCCATCACAAGATCTCGTGCCAAACAACTTAACTATCAGGTACTTTCGTTTCTTGGAACTATTCCTCACATATATGAGAATATGATGCTGCCTAAATTAGATGTTTTTCTTACTCTTAGGAATGATGGACCAAGCATGGATGAGAGGGACAAGCATTGGAGCATGGCCATGCATGGAGATGGCAGCGAGCATGTTATGATCCAAGAGAAGGCCATGGATGAAGATTTCAGAACTTTGAGGCCACCTAATGAAGAAAGAAGGCTTGAACGAAATATTCAAGATTAATACTTTACGAATTCGTCCATAGCTTAATATGGTGCCGCGACACCTTTATTTTGGGCCAGGCCCATATAATTTTCGCAGGATTTTAAATAGCCACTTTTTAGAGTCCGTATTTGAGGGGAAAAGGACTTCTAAGGTTGGATTCGGCCACCACTTCCATGGCTGGCCGAAACCCCACCTTTTCCTCCTTAAAAACTCCCCATAGTCGTTACCCTAGACTCGGATTTTGTTTAGATAATAAGTTAGCCATCATAGCAACTTCGCCAAGGCTCGAGCGTCGCAGAGGCCTCTTGTACTTCGCACCTATACAAGATCCCACCTTTTTAATAAAGCTTTCATCTTAATCCGCAATATCTTGATTGCAATATTGGTTCTTACTTGTTCTCGATTTCAGGTAGGAATTAAGACCCTCGCTGGTCAGGCTGATCATGTTTCTGCAGGATCGGTAACCTCCAGGAGATTGGCCTAGCGATTGCATTGGCGCTCGTGCTTGCACGTGTAGTCGGATCGTCAAGCCCGAACTCCACCAAATCGATTATCACCTTCTCATCGAAAGATCGAACACCTTTGCCCTATCAAGTGGTATCAGATTTCAGGTTGCTCGGTGAGATTTTACTGTTTTCATAGATTAGATCTGTTTTTACCTATAACCCACGAAAAAGCCAAAAACACAGTTAGAGTTTAGATCCATCCCATCACCAATCTACGCCTCGTATTATCTTTTAAGTTTTTGCATTGTTGAATTTGTGTTTGCATCGTCGCGTCGAGTTGCTGGTCTTAGTGTCTCGTCCCTTAGAGTTTCGAGTTCTGTTCACAGTAGTCACCGTTACCCTCGCAGATCACCGCCACCATATTCCGCCGCCATACACCCAGCCACCATAAATCCTAAAACTCCGCCATCGCCTTCCTACCGCGACACGGATCCGATCACCTTTCCTGTCGTGACACGATTCCGAGTTGAGTTATTGTTTTTTAGTTTTCTTTTTTACTTTCCTTCCTTGTTGTTTCCGTGTTTAGCTAAAGTCCGTGTCGAGCTAAAAGTTCTGTCTTAAGTCCAGAAGGAGAGAAAAAAAGTCTAGAACCGCCTGCGAAAAAAAAATCTGGCTATACTAGTTTTCGACTCTAGGGATCACTTTTCTCCATCGGCCGTTATAGCGATATTTTTTTGGCGCCTGCGCGCTTTCCGGAGCAAAATACAAAAAATTCGAAAAAAAATTTTGGGGCTGACCTATTTTTAGACCCCGTAGATCAGTTCTAGACACTCGCCACCATAGTGATTTTCCACATCTCGGTTCGCTTTTCAGGGTGCCATATCATCATACATTGTTTGTTGTGTCGCGTCGTGACATCGTTGGTGATCTAGGCTCGCGTCTCTAGTACGGTCTAGCCTAGGACCAGCATAGTACCATCGTTGAGCATTCTTTCAACTTTTGCATTGCTGTTTTGATAATTGCTAATCTCTCTGCTAAGTCTTCCCAGAGCTCCACTGATATTCTCCACGTGCGGTGTCTCGACTCCCGGTAATCGCTCGGTTCAATTTCTGGACCCACTGATCCTCGCGGTTGCACATCGCCTTTTCCTGCTGTTTGGTAAGAACTTGTAAGAGCTTCGTATATTGCTTGACGGATTACGCGTGCCTTCCACCATATTTCCATAGTATATACTTGTGCTTTTTAAGGACTAACCATGACAGATACTTCGCGGAACCCTGCCACAATGACGAACCAAGAACTACATGCCCACTTCTCCGAGCTATTGGTCGGTCGCGCTGAAGATGTGGATGCACGCCTAGAGAAGTTTGACACCAAGCTCACCAACGCCATGGACAAGATCGATGGGCTCGAGAAATCCTTCAACGACAAGCTTGACGCTCGGTTCAAGGAGGTTTTGGCCAGATTGCCGGGACCCGTACATGGCGCACGGCGCATTCCGATCACGGGTCGGACTGCTGGTTCGGTTGCCGCCGCACCCCAGGCGGCTACCGCTGCAGCTGACGCACCTCAGACTTCCTCCGCGGCTGCTGCTGCGACATTGGGGACAGACGACGGGTACTACTACGACCCCGACGACGACGATCTGTTTGACGAGGAGGTTAAACAACCTTCACAGGTACCTGCTGGCCGTCCCCGACATTACTACCGCAATGCTCGACCACCGGTACGTGATGATGATCATGTTGCAAAGCTTAAATTAAATATTCCATCTTTTGAGGATAAATATAATCCTGATGCATATCTTACATGGGAGATGGAAGTAGAACAATGTTTTGCATGTTTAAAATATCCTGAGAATATGCGTGTTAGTGCTGCTACATGTGAATTTACTAAATTTGCTTCCCTTTGGTGGTCTGAGTATTGTCGTTTAAATCCTACTACTATTCCTAGTACTTGGACTGCTTTAAAAACTGATATGCGTGTTTGTTTTGTACCTCCCACTTATCAGCGTGATTTACTAAAGAATCTAACACGTTTAGAGCAAGGGAAAAATTCTATAAAAGAGTATTATCAGGAATTGCAAACGGGGATGGTTTGGTGTGGTCTTGTTGAATCTACTGAACAAATGCTTGCACGTTTCTTTGATGGATTAAACAAGGACATTCAGCACATATTAGATTATAAGAAATATAATTCTATCACTCGTTTGTTTCATCTTGCTTGCAAAGCTGAACGTGAAGTGCAGGATCGTCAAACACCATGGAGGAGGACTAATAATTCTGCAGGTCGCACATCCACTTGGACATCCCGACAATCAGCACCTCCTTCTCGTGATTCGCCACCAGCTAATACCACATCCAAAGCCACTAAAAGATTTCTAGCTGCTCCTCCACCGTCATCCAATACTTCTGCTCGTAGCGCATCTTCTATGGCTTCCACGGGTAAAACAAAGGATATACAATGCCGCAAGTGCTAGGGTTTTGGTCATATTGAGAGACAGTGCACAACACAACGTGTTATGATGGTGCGTGATGATGGTCAATACGATTCAACGAGTGACTTTGATGAAGATACATTAGGCCTTATTTCTGCTCGAGATGGAGACAAGTGTGATTCTGATGAAGAGCAAGAGGTAATGGGAGCTGAAGCTGCTGATCAATACAAGAGCTTAATTACACAAAGTGTGTTGAGTGTGCAATTGAGCAAATCTGAGCAAGATCAACGCCACAACCTGTTCTAAACACGTGGTGTTGTCAAGGAAGGAGCTATACGGATCATCATTGATGGAGAGAGTTGTAATAATCTGGCTAGTGTTGACATGGTAGAGAAGCTTGCACTTCCAACAAGACAACGCACACATTCATATTACATCCAATGGTTTGAGAGTTCTCGCAAGATCAAGGTAACAAAAACGGTACACGTGCATTTTACTATTGGTACTTATTCTAATTTTGTTGATTGTGGTGTTGTCCCTATGCAAGCTTGTTCTTTGTTACTTGGTAGACCATGGCAATTTGATAGAGAATCTGTTCATAATGGCAAAACTAATCACTATTCTCTTATGCATGATGGAAAGAAAATTGGTCTAAAACCTATGACTCCCGAACAGATTTTAAAAGATGATCTTGCTAGAGCTAGTAGAGCTAAAACTGAGGAGAAAAATAAAAGTGAGAATCAGATTGTTGCTGTAGATTTTGTACCACCAAAGAACACTAACTCTGATTCTACCCATGCTACTGAAATTCGTTTGAAGAGTCCATGTATGCTTGCAAATAAAATTGATATTGCTGAACTAGATGTCAACAATACTCAATATTATGCAATTATTTGCAAAGAGGTTTTGTTTTCATTTGAGGATATGCCTCCTTCTTTACCACCCGCTATTGCTAACCTTTTGCAGGAATATGAGGACGTCTTTCCCGCTGAGCTGCCACTAGGACTACCTCCTATTAGAGGAATTGAGCACCAAATTGATCTAATTCCTGGTGCTATGTTGCCCAACCGCGTGCCATATAAAACCAATCTAGAGGATACAAAGGAGATACAACGCCAAATTCAAGAACTACTCGACCGAGATCATATTCGTGAGTCCCTTGGCCCCTGTGTTGTTCCTATTATTTTGGTATCTAAGAAAGATGGTTCTTCGCGCATGTGTACTGATTGTAGAGCTATCAATAATATTAATATTCGATATCGTCATCCTATTCCACGTTTAGATGACATGCTTGATGAATTGAGTGACTCTACCATGTTTTCTAAAGTTGATTTGCGTAGTGGTTACCACCAGATTCGTATGAAATTAGGAGATGAATGGAAAACAGCATTTAAAACTAAGTTCCGTTTATATGAGTGGTTAGTGATGCCGTTTGGTTTAACTAATGCACCCAGCACTTTCATGAGATTAATGAACGAAGTTTTACGTGCTTTCATTGGACGTTTTGTGGTAGTCTACTTTGATGATATTCTGATTTATAGAAAATCTTTAGAGGATCATTTGGACCATTTACGTGTTGTTTTCAATGCTTTACATGATGCACGTTTGTTTGGTAACCTTGAGAAGTGCACCTTTTGCACCAATCGAGTTGCGTTTCTTAGCTATGTTGTTACATCACAGGGTATTGAAGTGGATCCAGCCAAGATTGAAGCTATTGAGAATTGGCCGCAGCCCAAGACGGTCACACAAGTGAGGAGTTTTCTTGGCCTCGCTGGTTTTTATAGGCGTTTTGTCAAAGACTTTGGATCAATTGCCGCGCCGCTGAATGAGCTTACCAAGAAGGATGTGCCCTTTATTTGGGGCAATGCACAACAACAAGCCTTCGTCATATTGAAAGATAAGCTAACACATGCTCCCTTACTCCAACTTCCTGATTTTACTAAGACTTTTAAGCTTGAATGTGATGCTAGTGGAATTGGTTTGGGAGGGGTGTTATTACAAGAGGGAAAACCTATTGCATATTTTAGTGAGAAATTGAGTGGGGCTAGTCTGAACTATTCTACTTATGATAGAGAATTATATGCGTTGTTCGGACATTAGAAACTTGGCAACATTATCTATGGCCTAAAGAATTTGTTATACATTCTGATCATGAATCTTTGAAGCATATTCGTAGTCAAGCTAAGTTGAATCGTCGTCATGCAAAGTGGGTTGAATTTATTGAGTCTTTTCCTTATGTTATCAAACACAAAAAGGGTAAAGATAATATTATTGCTGATACTTTGTCGCGCCGTTATACTTTGTTATCTCAACTTGACTTCAAAATATTTGGATTAGAAACTATTAAGGAACAATATGTGCATGATGCTGAATTTAAAGATGTGTTGCAGAATTGTAGAGATGGTAGAACATGAAACAAGTTCGTCTTCAATGATGGATTTGTGTTTCGTGCTAATAAACTATGCATTCCGAAGAGTTCTGTTCGTCTTTTGTTGTTACAGGAGGCGCATGGAGGAGGATTGATGAGACACTTTGGTGTCAAGAAAACGGAGGATGTTCTTGCTGCACACTTCTTTTGGCCACGTATGCGTCGAGATGTTGAGAGATTTGTGGCACGCTGCACTACTTGTTAAAAAGCTAAGTCTCACCTTAATCCACATGGTTTATATATGCCTCTTCCTATTCCTAGTGTTCCTTGGAAGGATATTTCTATGGACTTTGTTTTGGGATTTCCACGAACACAGAAGGGGAGGGATAGTATTTTTGTTGTTGTGGATCGGTTTTCTAAGATGGCACACTTTATTCCTTGTCATAAAACGGATGATGCTGCGCATATTGCTGATTTGTTCTTTCGTGAAATTGTTCGTTTGCATGATGTGCCAACTACTATTGTCTCTGATCGTGATACTAAATTTCTTAGCCACTTTTGGAGATGTTTATGGACTAAGTTGGGGACTAAATTACTGTTTAGTACTACATGTCATCCCCAAACTAATGGACAAACTGAAGTAGTAAATAGAACTTTGTCTACTATGTTGCGGGCTATTTTAAAGAAGAACTTAAAATTGTGGGAAGAGTGTTTACCTCATATAGAATTTGCTTATAATCGTTCGCTGCATTCTACCACAAAGATGTGCCCATTTGAGATCGTGTATGGTTTTGTTCCTCGTGCACCTATTGATTTATTGCCTTTACCTACTTCGGTGCAAAATAATTTGGATGCTACACAACACGCTGAAATAATATTAAATTTGCATAAGACTACTAAAGATAACATAGAACACATGAATGCTAAGTATAAACTTGCTGGGGATAAAGGGAGAAAGCATGTTGTGTTTGATGTTGGAGATCTTGTTTGGTTATATTTGCGTAAAGATCGTTTTCCTGATTTACGCAAGTCTAAATTAATGCCACGTGCTGCTGGTCCCTTTAAGGTGTTAGAGAAAATAAATGATAATGCATATAAACTTGAGTTGCCTGCAGACTTTGGTACGGTTAGTCCTACGTTTAACATTGCAGATTTGAAGTCTTACTTTGGTGAGGAAGATGAGATTGCGTCGAGGACGACTTCAATTCAAGAAGGGGAGCATGATGTGGACATCCCTTCTATTGATACAACCGTTGTACCTACAGCTACACACATACAAGGACCCATCACAAGATCTCGTGCCAAACAACTTAACTATCAGGTACTTTCGTTTCTTAGAACTATTCCTCACATACATGAGAATATGATGCTGCCTAAATCAGATGTATTTCTTACTCTTAGGAATGATGGACCAAGCATAGATGAGAGGGACAAGCATTGGAGCATGGCCATGCATGGAGATGGCAGCGAGCATGTGATGATCCAAGAGAAGGTCACGGATGAAGATTTCAGAACTTTGAGGCCACCATAATGAAGAAAGAAGGCTTGGACGAAATATTCAAGATTAATACTTCACGAATTCGTCCATAGCTTAATATGGTGCTGCGACACCTTTATTTTGGGTCAGGCCCATGTAATTTTCGCAGGATTTTAAATAGCCACTTTTTAGAGTCCGTATTTGAGGGGAAAAGGACTTCTAAGGTTGGATTCGGCCACCACTTCCATGGCTGGCCGAAACCCCACCTTTTCCTCCTTAAATACTCCCCATAGTCGTCACCCTAGACTCGGATTTTGTTTAGACAATAAGTTAGCCATCATAGCAACTTCGCTAAGGCTCGAGCGTCGCAGAGGCCTCTTGTACTTCGCACCTATACAGGATCCCACCTTTTCAATAAAGCTTTCCTCTTAATCCGCAATATCTTGATTGTAATATTGGTTCTTACTTGTTCTCGATTTTAGGTAGGAATTAAGACCCTCGCTGGTCAGGCTGATCGTGTTTCCGCAGGATCGGTAACCTCCAGGAGATTGGCCTAGCGATTGCATTAGCGCTCGTGCTTGCACGTGTAGTCGGATCATCAAGCCCGAACTCCACCAAATCGATTATCACCTTTTCATCGAAAGATCAGACACCTTTGCCCTATCATCCAGGGTCCGAGTCAAAATGTCAATGTTTGCGCAGCATCAAGTCACGCGTGTTAAGCCTGTCCAACATCAATAACCAGCAGAAAACTTTCAGTTTTGGTAGTGTTCGAGATTTCCAAATCAGATTGAGGGCTTTATCTCTCGGAAGCTGAGCAAACAGGAACCTATAGTACTTGGATGAAGTGTATTCAACTCCCCACACAAAGGTTTTGCGGTCTGTTTCTCCATGTACTAAGTTTGTTTCACTTAGAAGGTTTGAGACTTGTTGCATTTCTTGAAAAGCTTCCACCGAAAGTGGTAGTGCAAAGCAAAAGCTCAAGTCTTCAACCTGTGTCAAATCTGCCACTGATAAATCCTCATCAATAGCAAAGGAAAAAAGTCTAGGAAACTTGTCACATAACAGCCCGTCTGCTGACCAAAAATCTTTCTAGAATAGAGTGGACGTGCCACTAGCAACTTGACATTTCGAGACACTTCTGTAATCGTTCACTAAACTGAATATGTCCTTCCACCAAAATGAACCTCTGCCAGATTGTGCATGTGGCACTATATTACCATATAGAGACCAAACTAATTTAACCCACGGCACATCTGCTTTGGAGTAAAACTTATGTAGTTGTTTCAAGCCATAGCACAGGGTCACAAGTGAGGAACCTACTCCTGTGATGCCAACTTGCAAAACAACACTCTTGTGAACTCTCATAGTGATGGCCAAATTGGCATTACAATTGCACGAGCTAGATGATGCTAACTGAATCAGTATTACTTTTGTCCACACACAGTTGCTTCCTTCCATGAAGTAGCGTTGAGAATCTCCAGAACATTTTTGGAGCTAAATGATGCTTGTAACTAAATCAGTATCATTTTTATCCAGAATGACACGGTTACTTCTTCCCTGAAATAGCGTTGGCCAGCTCCAGATCATTCACCAATCAGTATGTACGGTTGCAGTTTCTGCAATGATGGTTGTTCCTCGCCATGGTGTTGCCGCACAGGTAGCAGAAGCAGTGCCCGCACCTGCAAACCGGAGGAAACAAAGGAACCTCGTCATAACTTGCAGGTGAAAAAACAGTTGTCTGTTGCTGCAGGAAGGAGGAGATTCAGTTAGTAATAAGTTGTACCTGCAGGCGATGAAGGTGCAGCCATCCACCCTCTCGACGTAGATCTTGCACTTGGGGCACCTCTGCCACTTGCTCTGCTGCGCGACCTTCCTCAGCAGCAGGTCCTCCTGCCCGCGCTCGTCGTCTCCCAGCCGCTGGAAGTCCGCGCACTCGACGCCGTCGTGCCATGGCACCTTGCACTTGGCGCAGAACGTCCGCTTGCAGTGGGGGCACTCCACCTTCGCTTCCCGGCCTGGTCGGGGCTCGTCGTCGACGAGCAGCGCCGAGCAGTCCTTGAACGGGCAGTAGAACTTGACCTCCTCCAGGGCCATGTCGCAGAGCGCGGCGCCCCACCGGTGGAAGAGCGGCGTGGGGATCACGTGCCGGCACTCCTCCGGGTGGAGCACGCCGTCCTTGCATCCCGGGTCAGGGCAGCCGATGGCCAGCAGGTTCTCCTCCACCCTCGCGGCGACGTACTGCCTCACGCACCCGGCGCAGAAGGCGTGCCCGCACCCCGGGATGGCGAAGCGCTCCACGCCGGGCACCGTCTCCGTGCAGATCGCGCAGTCGAAGTCCTTGGCGCTGTGGGAGCACTCGCCGATCTCGAAGTGCACGCCGCCGTTGCGCGGTTTCTTCCTCCCGCCGATGCCGATCTCCTTGATGAACATCAGGATGTCGTCATCACCGTCTAGATCGATAACTCGAGGAAGGCTGTCATCGTCTAGGTCGATCACTTGACGTGTATTCTGTTTTGACAGAGATCTGCTGGAAGCAACAGAGGACAGGGGTAACCCCAGTCGTAATTCGCGGTCCCCCTTCCGGTCTGGAATGGATTCTTTGGAGGTTCCGGCGCCGGCAGTTCCGGAGGTGAAGGGCGAGGCGGAGGAGGAGGACGGGATGGTGGTCGGGTCGCGCGAGGAGTCGAGGGAGAGGAGGATGGCCTGCTGGATCTGGATCTCCTCGGGGCTGCGGGAGGAGCCAAGGACTGTTACCTCTTCGTCTTCGTCGGATGAGATGTCGATGGGGATGAATGGAATACCGGAGGTGGCGGCGGAGGCCGCCATGACCGGCGACGAGTGGTGTTCAGCCTGCGGCGGCGCCTATCGATTTGGAGTTCTGGACGGGGGACAAGTCAGCCAGACGGCGATTGAGGGACACGTGGACGGGTGGGATCTCTTGATGCGAGAGAGAGGGAGGGGAGATTGGACGGCCGGAATCAGAATTAGGGATGGCCGGATGGGGAGAAACTTTGAAGAGTGAAATGCTCCTACAAGACTACGACCATTGAACTTGTTGAGTACTCTCTCCTTTCCATTTTATAGATTCTAATAAACAATAGATATGCGCAATAATTAACACAATCCTGATCAAACAGAGAGAGAGGAGTAAAAAATTTGCTCCTTAGTTAAGGATTAGATAGATCTCGCATTAAATCGGATAGAGTTCGACCGATCGCATCTCTATCTCGCATTAAATCAGATAGAGTTCGACCGATCGCATCTCTATCTCGCATTAAATCGGATAGAGTTCGACTGATCGCATTAAGATTTTGCTACACTTAGCCAAGTGTAATGCGATATATATGCAATAATTAATGCAACCACGATCGAGAGAGGAATAAGGTTTCACATGTGAATTAAGGATCGATAGATCCCACATTAAAGATAGTAGATTTTTGTGATGCATGGCCGCACCGCTTGCAATATTCTATTGAGCGCCTCTATCTTTCTAGCCAGTTGGTGAAATTTATCCACAAATTTTAAATTTTTCAAATAGATCAAATATGGCCAATCATATTACAGGTGGGATCTCTTGATGCGAGAGAGAGGCGAGATTGGACGGCCGATATTAGAATTAGGGTTTGGAAGAAACTTTGAAGAGTGATGCTTCTACAAGACTACAAACATTGAACTTTCTCCATACACTCTCTCTTGTCTATTTTATAAATCGTAATACGATTTGCACAATAATTATGCAACCATGATCGAGAGAGAGAGAGGAGTAAGAATTTGCTCCTAAGATAAGGATCAGATAGATCTCGCATTAAACCGGATAGAGTTCGACTGATCGCATTAAGATTTGCTCCCTAGTTAATATTTTGCTCCTTATCTAAGCGTAATGTGATCTGCGCAATAATTAATGCAACCCCGATGGAGGGAGGAGTACGATTTCACCGATGAATTAAGGATCTGATAGATCTCACACCAAATATATTATATTTTTGTGATGCATGGCGACACCGCTTGCGATACTCTACTGAGCGCCTCTATCTTCTCTAGCAAATCTTTTCCCCTTAGCCAGCTTGTGAAATTTATCCACAAACATTTTTCAAGTAGGTCCAATATGGTCAGTCATATTCCGAAGTTGCTTGATTTGGATCCTCAAACTTTGTTAGAGAGGTTGGAGTTTGCTTTTATAAATGTTCATGTGCATATAATAAAGGGAGATGACATGGCATGTAGAGGTATGAGCATGTCTCGACCATGATGGATATATTTCCTAACCCTTGTATTTCCTTTTGCCCCTTCGCAATATTATCTTTGTCATATCCAGCTCCCTTTATGTTCTATAGAATGGAGATGTATCAAAGACAAACGACTCAGCGATGATCAAACGTTGTCGCGGCTGACAAGGCGACAAAGGAGGTGCGAGGACCACATGGCCCATCTAACGCCCCCACGATGAACCAATTCATGATTTGAGTGATGCATTGTACTATTTCCATTTAGATCTTTTTGTATAATTTCATGTCAGAGTCCAAACATAAGGATTTTGTGAAGATTTTAGCTAAGTTCGTGTTCTTGATACTCGTCAACCCTTATCTTTGTTAGTGTTATTCATGTTGTGACTAAGTTAGGGACAGAGACAAGGGGGCGGGGGAGTTTGGACACCCCCGTCCCCCATGGTTAGGATTTTCAGTGGTCACAAAACTCTATTCTCTTACTAATTTAGTCAAATCTTCCCCCTCAGCAACTTTACAACACTAAACCTGTCCATTGTGCACTCAAGGTGAGAAGTTGGCTTCATCCCTAGACTAACTTATTTATTCTTATGTATGTAGATGCAAAGAGCGACCTTTTCATGTTGACATTGTGCATGGTGGTTTCTTCACCAGTAGTGATTTGTCTTACTTTGATGCTAAGACTAATCACAATAGAGAGTATCATATGGATCAAGATCAAAGATGATATGATAATGGATAACAATATGAACATAAACAATAATCCAATGGTTCCACTCACAAGCATCAACTGTAATAGTAATCAACACCGGGAAAGTTTCCCCTAAAAACTAAAGCAATATCCAACACAATTGTTACAACGAGACAGAGTAGTGATGATGATGTTGGTTGAGATGATGGTGTGGATGATGATGATCCCGATGAAGCTTAGCTTGATGATGGTGTTGATGGCGATGGTCTACCCTCTCCGGGAAGGAATTCCCCGGCAGAAATCTGTCTGCCGGAGAGATCTTTCTCTCTCGGTGTTTTCCGCCTCCAGAGGCGGTGGAAATCTATCTATGGTCGTTCCCCGCGGCTTAGGGTTCCGTAGGGAAGATATAGGCGAAGGGGCAGAGTCGGAGGCCGGGCAGGTGGCCAACACCTGCCCTAGGCGCGGGGTCAGGTGGGCCCATGCCTAGGGGGTGTGGGCCCCCTGCGGCCCCTCTTCGCTCCTCCTTCTGGCTTCCTTCGTCTTCTAGTAAAATAATATGTTTCCATATTTTTCTGGTATTTTTCTGATCTTCGCGAAATTGCACCGAAACGCCTTCTTTTCCATCAGAATCCAGGCTCCGGCAGTCCATCCTCCAAGAATCATCCAACATGCATAAACAGATGAAAAGCCATAAGTAATACCTCCTAATAAGACAAATATCAATGAATAGAGGTAAATTATGACATAGAATGGTGATGCAAATTGGGTGTATCAACTCCCCCAAGCTTAGACTTCGCTTGTCCCCAAGCGAAAATTGAGCTCAGTAAACATGTCCACAAGTTTATGGAGTGAAGTGTCGATAAAAGAATACGAACAAGAAACATCACACTTACCATTGCACAACTCATAGAAGAAAGCAACTCACCATTATATAACTTAGCTTGCAACCAAGTACAACAGTCACAATAGAGATGCATAAAGATAAATCATAATTGGAATTGGCAAACTTGTTCTTGGTCAGAGAACACCTGGCAAACAGTTTCACAAAAGCTTTTTGTAGAAGTTTCAAAACAGGAGCACTCTTTGCTCAAAAGGTTTTTCACAAGTGAAGGCTTTCAAAGTAATACTCAATAGATAAGAGCTTTGTGCAAACAAGGAAGATAAAGAACATGATTGAATAAATCACCATATGAATGCTTGAAACACAACAACTCAAATGCTTGCTAGAGATAGAGAGGAAGTAGGTTTACTAACTCAACTTGGAAGTGGGAGAAAGGTCCCTTTATAGAGGGAAGCGGGGATTACAAGTCATAAAGAGCTTCCAAAATATTATGGTACTTACTAGCTTTGAGCCCTCATTGCCCCTATCATAGGAATCTTGACATGATTAAGGTTAAAGTGCACAAAGATGGAGTATATGCTTGACGAAATATAAGCTGACAATCTCATGTCCCTTGAATATGAGGGCCACTCCTTATGCTACTCAACTTTGGTCACAGGTAAGTTCTTGTCATCGTAAGTATTTGCATATCATTGAGAACCGCCAACGGGGTACCCCTTGCACATGGTACAGGAGATTTCCCATAACCAAAATGACAAGGCAAGAAGACAATGAGCATCTCAGCGATCTTTTTATTTACTACGTGCATAGCTTTTTTATTGAGGATGCTTCATAGATGGCTCACTATGGTGATGCTGCAAGTTTCCACCTTGATTAGGCATGGCTTAGGCTAGCGGTCCAGACGTTTCTCTAACACAGGATACAAACTCCATGGACTTACAAGTTCCCTCTTTATTTCACACCGTTGACATCCATAGACAAAAGAGCACGATATCAACTATGTACAGAGTACAAGTGCAATGTTGAAAATGTTCCCCGTGACAGCATGGTTCTACTAATTCCAACGTATAGATGCAAGCATATACAACTTTGATGGCACAATGGTTCAGGTCTATTAGGGGCAAGAAATAAAGTGTGCCATCAAGTTCGTGAGAGATTTACTAACTAGTTTTCACATAACAAAATACTTTTTAATTTGAAAGGTAGATGAAGCTTGAGAATTTGCTTGGATTAGCAAAAGCTACTAGGTAGATATGGTGGACACAAATGGCAAAAGTTTGGTTTAAAGGATTTTGGAAACATGAGAAGTATGCCTTCTCAAAACAGGTTTTTGGCTGGCAAGGTTGTGTAGCAAGTAAGAGAGTTGAAAGAAACAAGTAAACATACAAGTAATAAAGCCAAACATGCAATCTTCCTTGAAGACACAAAAGAATCTTAAATAAAGAATACTAAGCTTATGAGCCAACAAGAAAGAAAACAAATGATACAAAATACATGTAAGCTTTTTTTTCTTTCTCTTTCAAAGTAATGCTATTGACCAGAACTCGGTTTTCCAAAACCAATTTAGATCCACTTGATGATCCCAAAGTGGTGCCAATACTGATCAACAAGATCCATCATATAATAGAGATTGCAAACTAAAAATAAGAAGTGCATAAAGTAAAAGATGAGACTTCTCATTAATATTCCAATAAAGGCACTCACACCAAGGGATACATAGATAATCAACTAAAGGAGAGATACTTCCACATGCAAACCAAACTATAAGATAGTCTCTCTACCACAGATATGAATCCACTAAAAAGGTAAAAGATAAAAGATAATGGTGGTGATACCGCGACACTCCCCCAAGCTTGGAACAAGCCAAGGGGATGCCAAACCTGATGACGAATTACTCCTTTGGTGGTGGTGGTGTTCTCTTGATAAGCTCTTCAATCAGCTTCCTTAACTCCTCGAACTCAAAAGTAAGAGTACGGATTAGCTCCGAGTTTTGCTCTATACGGTTCATGATCATGTCAGACCGAGAATCCCAGTCCTTGTTATTCTTTCCCCACTCTTCATCCTTAGCATGATCCTTCTCTGCATTGTTAGAACGGGGCATATCCCAAACCGAAGGCAAGTTCCCTTTGGGCACCTATTGGTATTGATATTCATGTATAAGTGTATGGAAGGGTCTCTTGTTACGTGGAGGAGATGACCGTGGATTGTAGAAGAGACGTGGAGGTTTCCCTCCTATAGACATCTGTGTTGTCCTCTTAAGCTTGGTAGGTTGTGCCACCAAACCAATGCTTGCGACTGTAGCGCGGGTGTCCGGATGCTTGTCCTCCTCCATGTCCTCTTCATCCCCAACAAGAATATCCTCCTCCTTGGTATCTTGAGGTTCTTCTTCCTCGAGTTTCTTGCCTTTGTCGTTGGCAGAGGCCATGGTGCTCTAAACTTGAGAAGATTTTCTGACAGAAATAGATTGAAACGAAAACACGACGAGAACACGATGCACAAACCTCAGGGGATCCGGGGGATTATATATTACGAAGTTTCTAGGTATAAGGAAGATACTGACATGGAAACAAAGCGGAGACGGAGTTTGAGGGTGGCACACCCCCTCCAGGCGCGGCCAGGCTGGGCCCGTGCCTGGGGTGGGTTTGTCCACCCTAGACTCTGTTTCCTCTTCAGTTCTGTCTCATAGCTTTCCTTATGTATTAAAACATCAAAAATATAAAAAGATTGGGGTTTCACGAACCTTCTGTTTTCACCACTTTTACCTATTCAAAGACGAACTCTATAGACTCCTTTTCTCTTTCTCCTGAGAATTTCCTTCATACAAAACCCTTGCACAAACTCAATGATAACATTAGTGTAAGCAACAACAATAAACCTTTAGGTACACACTTCAACTGAAACCCATCAAAACAAAAGCTTCTGTAAGAGGCAAATGCAAATGAAGACAACAATCTGTCAAAATAGACCAGCAGGTAAAGATTATTTTTTCGAAGACCTTTTGTTGCTCAAATCAAAAAGTGCAGAACTGATGAAAGTTGGGTAACAACTTGGAGAACAATCTCAGAAAAATGCAGCTCCATTCGAAGTACTGAGCTTCCTCACGAATTTTACCACACAGCACAAAAATCTGTCCCAGGACAGCCACTTTTCACAACTCCTCTACTTCACAAAAGTAGTTGAACTTGACACAAAAACCAAAACAAAAAGGATAAGGAGCGGTTATTACTGAGGTAATAACTTCCAAGACTCGACAAAACTCTTGGGTTATCTCCCAACAAGTACTTTTCTTTAATGCCTTTAAGTTAGGCTTGAAACTTCCAAAGATGCTCACAAAGGATATATATATCTGAAGTGAAAGAGAGCATCAAGAAGCAAATAACAAACACACTTGAATCTAACCCACTTCCTGTGCATGGGGGTATCATGAGAAAACGAATTATTGAAACAAAAAGCCACTAGCATAGGAAGACAAAACATATGCAACTTTAAAGCTTTCAACATAAAACGGGGAAACTTAACATCATTGACATGCATAAACCCGTGTTTCCCTCTCTCATAATAACTTTCAGTAGAACTTTGAATAAAGTTGACAATATAACTGACACTGGAAACAACTTTATCATCTGAGTAAGCATACTTACAGTCATCAAAAAGAGGTCCAAGGTCATAAACTAGATCAATAGAAGCAAGTTGTTTCATCCTGGAATCTTTATTAGGCAAGCTATTTTCACAAGGAGCTTTAGCAAATTTGGAAAAGTTAAACTCGTAAAAATCTCCATCAAACTTAGTTAAAACTTTTTCCTTCTTACAATCAATAATGACTCCATAAGTGTTCAAGAAAGGTCTACCAAAAATGATAGGACAAGTTTTGCTAGCTGCTGAATTAAGCACTAGAAAATCAGCAGGATATTTGATCTTACCACAGAGAACCTCCACATCTCTTACAATGCCAATGGGGCAAATGGTTTCCTTATTAGCAAGGTGGATAACCACATCAATATCCTCAAGCTCACAAGGACCAATCTCATGTATAATTTCTGAAATGGATCGTATGGGCACCTAGAGGGGGGTGAATAGGTGCTAACCAATTTTTAATACTTTTTCAATTTTAGGCTTGACACAAAGTAAATTCTCTAGATATGCAACTACAAGAATTTCCCTATATGTAACCCTAACTACTAAGCACGTAAAAGAGGAGCGAGGAAACCGTAGTGGAGCACGCGGAGACACAGGGATTTGTTTTACCGCAGTTCCTTCCTTGTTAAGGGAAGTACATCTGCGTTGGAGGGGTGGGCGGTTCTAAGACCACCACGCCACAATAGGCCTCACCCTATTCTCCGATGGATCTCGCCACGAGAGGCCTGATCCACCTTCTCCACTATTGGATCCCTTCGAGGCGGGAACCGGTGCCTTTTACAACACTATCGGGGCACACACCCACAACTGAATTGGGGGCTCCCGAGATGACAACAAGCTGCCACAAGAACAAGGTTTATCAATATAAACAAAAACGAGGATCTAGATATTTGCAAGAAATACTAGATTGGAGGTTCTCCAAATGAATGGAGATGAGATGAAGCGCTTGATTGCTGATGATGAAGATCGAGTTCTCCTCCTTCGATTCCCCAAGGGATGGGGCCTTTGGGTGGATCTAGGTGGAGCACTCTTGGATGAAGCTTTCAGATCTGATCTGGTCTTTTTCGTGATGAATCAAGAGTTCTGGCAGGAGGGGGAAGGCTGGCTTAAATACCCCCTCCCCAGATCTGGCCGTTGCACAACTTTGGGGACGGATTATCCGCCCCCCACTTGGGGCGGATTATCCGCCCCCTGGGAAAACTCCGCCCCAAGGGCGGATTCTTCGGGGAAAACTCCGCCCCCTCTCTGGGGCTTGTGCCTTGGTGAAGCTTGGTGAAGATCTTGGTGGGGCCGGATTATCCACCCCCAAAGGCGGAGTTCTTTTCCCTTTGTTCTCAAATAGAGCTGCAACACTTCAACACACATTAAATGATCCTTGGTATTGTTATCTAACACACAAAACACTAGGGATTAAGAAATGTCCTTTCAATCTCCCCCTTTTTGGTGTTAGATGACAATACTAGGATTTGCAATAAAACCGGCAAATGCCACCTCAAATAATGAAAGACGCCCCCCTAGATGTGTGCATATTTAAGATTTGCATTTGAATACAAATACACACACTAGGGAGAGCACTACTTTGAGGTTTGGGAAATAAGGTCATACCACCGGGATGAGAATGTAGCCAAAGCATACATAGATAATCCCATGAATCCATATGCCATCAAATATGCTCCACAATTCCAGAAATCCATGAGGTCCATAATAGATAAATCCAGAATTCCATAGTGCCCAAACATAGTGGAGTACGACATAGTCTTACATAGACAAACACAAAATAGCAAAAGAGTTCACGCTAGAAAAGGCACAAGCAAGCAAATAAAAACGACTAAAAACGAAAAGCTTGTGCCCGACCCTTGCAAATCCACGAGACCTAATAGAACTACTTCTCCCCCTTTGGCATCGAAACGCCAAAAAGGAAGAAGAGCGATGCTAACGCCCCTGGAGATCACTCCTCCTCGTCCTCGTCGTAGTCATCCCCGTCCCCTTCCTCTTCATCATACTCATGATCATCGTCATCAGCTGGAGAAGTGGGTGCCCGTGGAGGAGGAGGGAAGAGACAACTCTCGAGCTCGCCATAGTTGATCCCTGAGGTGTTCCACTGAGCATACGGGTCCGGAGCAGTGGGAGGAGGTGGATGGCCAGTGGCACCGGAGACATGGTGGAGAATAAGCTGCTGCGTGTGATCCCTCTCATGATCTCTGCGGTACGCCTCATACTGGCCCTTGTGAATATCAATGCCCATGCAAAGAATGTTCCGCTGGAACCAATTGAGCTGCTTAACCTCACGTGCCATTGGGGACACCGTGGAACGACGACCACTAGCCCGAGCATCACGCATGAAGGACTCCGGGGCAGTGGAAGGGTGATGGGTCTTCTGAGCCTTGTTGTAGATTTTCTTGGGCTTATGAACACCATCCAGAGCAGTACCAAAATCCTCATGTGGCAACATATGCTTGACGAGCATCATTATGAACGGAGCATAAGGAATAGAGAGCCTGTTGATCATGGCATCCGTCATCTCATGATAAATATAGTCCATGACATCCAGTTTGTAACCTGTGGCTGATCCAGAGTTAGTGGCACACTCGTGAGCAAACGTAAGAAGTGGAACCAGGTGACCACGGATCATGTCATTGTTGCCACCACTAGGAGCGATGCAGTCCCTAAAAATGCCAACAAGTGCAACATACATGGGAGAGAGACCAGCGAAAGTACCAGTGACTCCATCAGAGGAAAGGCAAGGAGCAAGTGCAGTATCCTTGGAGGGCTTCAAAGGAGAAATGATACGGTGGCCCGAAGGAGTGTCGCGGCCATGGAAAGCATAGCCAAGAACCTGCCCAAAGGTACGAAAGTCCGACTGAATCATGGTAGTCCCTATCATCCACTTCATAGTGCGGCGCTCATCACCGCAAATCACAAGAGTTGAGAAGAACTGCCGCACCATAGAGGAATCATAGTTGCATTGGATAGTCATGAGGTGGTGCAGCCCCATCTTGTTGGTCACATCTAGTGCCTCAATGAGCCTTGTCTTGGATTGAGCCTCAGTCAAATTGATGGGACGCATGGGGCGAATCTTGAGAGTAGCATAGACATCATCATGAATAGCCCGAAAGTGAGCATTCCAAAACATTTCGTCCTCGGGGGGACCATCGCTGTCAGCCTCATCATAATAATCAGTTTGACGAATGGTGGCGTACTGAAGACTGTCCATAGCCTTGTAATTGGGCCGAGACTATTTGCCCTTGCGAGATGCGGTCCTCTTAGTTTTCTTACTTGCATCTGCCATCCGTTTAGCCTCTCTTGCAGCTCTGCTGACCTCGGTATCGTCAATGAATTTCCCGTCTGCAGTGGGCTTGAGATAACGGGGACAGGGACGACGGGCGAAGGTCTTGGTCGGCTTGGAACCACCTGTGAAAAGCATTAGAGGGATAGCATGGAGATAAGTATACACACAAGTCCAGGAGAAAAACATGAAGAAAGAGTAGCAGTGCAACCCCATAACCAATGAAGTGCATTAGCAGAAGCAGAACTAGAACAGACCAAAATTTGCTCTCCAGGCCGGATTATCCGGCCCTGGTAGGGGCGGATAATCCGCCCCCCGCAGAAAATTTCTGGACTGGCTCAGATCTACCATGGCAAAGCAGATCGGGAACTAGGGTTGCAAGTCTACTGATTCTAGCATGTAAGGAACAACACCAAGAACCTTCTACAACGAGATTTCCACCAAACAAAATACATCCCATACAAAAGGGGAGAGATGAGGGAGTTACCCTCACTCATTGGAGGAAAATCGCGGAGTAGAAGATACCCGAAGGCGAGGTGAAGAAGATCCGGGGAGAGCCCGGAGAATCCGGTGGTCGAATCGACTCCGGGAGAGGCGGATGCTCCGGCGGCGGCTAGGGGCAAAGGTAGGGTTGGGGGAGGACTGGCTGCTCTGTTTGAGCCTGCCCTCCCCGACCCAGCCTATAAGGGGCAGAATTCGCCCGGGGCGGATAATCCGCCCCCACTTAAGGCGGATAATCCCCCCCCCCCCCGGAAATTCTGTGAAGTGCAGAATCAAGCCAGAGCAACCTAGCAAACCTCTCGATGGTGTTTGAGAGGACTTGTGTGAAAGAATGGATGGTTCAAGGAGGGAGAGAAAGGCATGGGTTGAGAGCATCAAACTGAGATGGTACTACACACCCAAATTTGCAAGAATCAAAGCAATCAAAAGCCAAATTTGAGTGTGTTTTCCATAAGAACAAGAGATATGCAAGAAAATCCAACGGGACTCATGAAAAACCAACTCTTCTCAAGGAAGAGGGCGGTGGCCGAAGCCACCATGTTGGAGCGCATGGCATGACACCGCGAAGATGTATCTTGAGTTCAAAACCAATGCTCATCGATGACCCACATATCACAAAATGATATTAAGGGAAATGATTTGACTTGCTTTAGGCATTATGGGGGGAGGGTTGGCCCAATCAATTAGGACCACACTCCCCTATGTCTATGCCCGCATCTAAACCAAATACATGAATAAGCGCAAGTGAGTGTGCAAGGGTAGTCAAGCCAAGCTCCTTGAATCTATGATATTTAGCTCATTCCTCAAATAACAAAATCTTGCTTCATCAAGAGGCTTCGTGAAAATATCAGCAAGTTGGTTCTTCGTGCTCACAAAAGATAGAGCAATATCTCCACGAGCAACATGATCCTGAATAAAGTGGTTGCGAATATCTATATGTTTTGTTCTTGTATGCTGCACGGGATTGTAAGCAATTTTGATAGCACTTTCATTGTCGCATAAAAGAGGCACTTTGTCACAATTGACACCATATTCCTTTAAAGTTTGCCTCATCCATAACAATTGAGTACAAGCACTTGCAGTAGCAACATATTCAGCTTCGGCGGTTGAGAGTGAAATACAATTCTGTTTCTTGGATGACCAGCACACTAGAGACCTGCCCAAGAATTGGCATGCACCAGAGGTTGATTTCCTATCATCTTTGTCACCAGCCCAATCTGAATCAGTGTAACCACATAGAGAGAAACTTGAACCCTTGGGATACCATAGCCCAAAATTTGGGGAATGAACCAAATATCGGAAGATTCACTTGACTGCCACTAAGTGGCTTTCTTTAGGAGCGGCTTGGTACCTTGAACACACTCCTACACTTAACACGATATCGGGCCTAGATGCGCAAAGGTAAAGGAGAGAGCCGATCATGGATCGGTATACCTTTTGATCCACGTCTTTACCCTTGGGATTGAGCTCAAGATGACACTTTGTTTGCATTGGGGTAGCAATGCCATTGAGATCCGTCATCTTGAACCTTTTGAGCATATCTTGGATGTACTTAGCTTGATTAATAAAGGTTCCCTCTCTAAGTTGTTTGATCTCAAATCCAAGAAAGAACCTGAGCTCACCCATCATGGACATCTCAAACCTGTCAGTCATAAGCTTTGAAAATTCATCGTTAAAAGCTTGGTTAGTAGAGCCAAAAATAATGTCATCTACATAAAGTTGGCATACAAAAAGCTCCCCATTAACCTTCTTAGTAAATAGAGTGGGATCGATTTGCCCAACTTCGAATCCACGGTCTAGCAAAAGCTCTTTAAGGTGCTCATACCACGCACGTGGGGCTTGTTTAAGGCCATAGAGCGCCTTATCGAGTTTGTAGACATGGTTCGGAAATTTGGGGTCCTCAAACCCCAGGGGCTGCTTGACGTATACTAACTCATGTAGAGGACCATTAAGGAAAGCGCTCTTAACATCCATTTGTTGTAATTTAAAATTATGATGGGCTGCATATGCAAGAAGGATACAGATGGACTCAAGGCGAGCCACAGGAGCGTAGGTCTCGCCAAAATCAATTCCTTCCACTTGAGAGAATCCTTGAGACACGAGTCTTGCTTTATTACTCACAACAATGCCATTTTCATCCCGTTTGTTCTTGAAGATCCACTTGGTGCCGATAACATTGCGGCAATCCTTTGGTTTTTCTACGAGCTTCCAAACTTTGTTGCGTTCGAAGTTATTTAATTCTTCATGCATTGCAACAACCCAATCGGGGTCTTCAAGAGCATCAAAAACCTTCTTCGGTTCAACCATAGAAATGTGAGCTTGATGATCACAGAAGCTTGCAAGCTCTCTTCTAGTGGATACCCTTCGTCGTAGATCACCAACAACCTTATCAAGAGTGTGACCTCTTAGTTCAAGGTTCCGATCAGCATGAGCCTTGCGACGAGCCTCAATGTCCTTATTGTTTCTAGGAGGAGTGGATTCGATAGTTGTATCCATGTCTTGATTACTGCCCTGCCCTTGATCTTGGTCACCGTTACTACCAGAATATTGTTGCTGAACATTTTCTTCAGGCCCGGATAATCCGCCCCTTGGAGGGGCCGGACTATCCGGCCTGGGAGGTGAAGTACCCGAACCATCTTCCTGAGAAAGCCTGACTAGAGTTGGAGACCCAGGGCCGGATACTCCGCCCCTGGGGGCCGGAGAATCTGGCCTGGGAGCTTCAGAGTTGTTGACTTCTCCTTCGGCTCCTCTGGAACCAGTTGGAGTGCCAGGGGCGGATTGTCCGCCCCTTGGAGGGGGCAGATTGTCCACCCCTTGGAGGGGGCGGATAGTCCAGCCTGGGACTACCAACATGTCCAGGGGACAGATGGTCTTCAACAGATTGTGGTGTTGGTGCAGGATTGTCTCCAACAGTAGGAGCTTGTTGATCTTGTGTAAATGAGGGATCCACATGTGTGGAGCATTGTCCTTCCCGATCCGCCACAAGGGGTTCCTCAATGGGGCGGGAAAATCCCACGTCCATTCTTCTTATGGCATCTTGGGGTATTTCAACATCTGCATCACAAACATCAACTTGCCCTACAAAGGAGCCATTATTTTCATCGAACACCACACTACAAGATTCTACAATAATCCCAGTGAGCTTGTTGTAGACTCTATAAGTGTGGGATTCGGCACCGTAACCAACAAAAATACCTTCTAAAGACTTGGATTCAAATTTTGACAAACGGACACCTTTAATAAGAAAGAAACACTTACACCCGAATACCCTAAAGTATGAGATGTTGGGTTTGTTACCGGTAAGTATTTCATATGGGGTCTTGTCCAAGATCTTCCGAAGGTAGAGCCGGTTTGATGAGTGACAAGCAGTGGATATGGCTTCAGCCCAAAAATTATAAGGAGACTTGAATTCAGCTAGCATAGATCTTGCCATATCCATCAAAGTCCGGTTCTTCCTCTCGGCTACACCATTTTATTGAGGGGTGTACGCAGCGGAATATTGGTGTCTAATCCCCTCTTCGCTTAGGAACTCGTTTAAAGTGTAATTCTTGAATTCTGATCCGTTGTCACTTCTAATTGCCAAGATGGGAACATTGTGTTGACGTTGTCAGCTTGAAGAAATATACCCATGTATATCTTGAGTAGTCATTGACAATGACCAAGCAATATTTCTTCCCACCAAGACTTGCATGAGAAGGAGGACCAAATAAATCCACATGAAGTAATTCCAAGATCGTCTTTGATGACACAATAGTCTTCCTCTTGTGGGGAGAGTCATGCATTTTTCCTTCAACACAAGCCCTGCAAACACGATCTTTGGCAAAAGAGACATTGTCTTTTAGTCCAAGGATGTGGCCACCCTTTTGGAGACTTTGCAAGGTTCTCATGTTGACATGGGCTAAACGGCGATGTCATAGCCAGCCCACGTCGGCCTTTCCGAATAGACACATCGGACCCGAAGTGGTTTTCCCCGAGAAGTCCACCACATACAGGTCATTTTCGACGTATCCAACGAAAGCGACCTTTAGAGACTTGCTCCATAAGAGTACCACCAAATCATCATCGATAAAAACAGCAAAACCCATCTTGCCAAGGGCACGAACAGAAAGAAGGTTGTAGCCAAGGGTCTCAACAAGCATGACGTCCACGAGAGAGATATCGTGGGCAACCACAACCTTGCCAAGACCCAATACCTGAGATTTAGACTTATCACCATAGGAGACTGTGATATTATCATGATTTGGACGCATCTCCGTGATGATCTCCTTGCTTCCGGTCATATGACTAGTGCAGCCACTATCCAGCACCCATTTTGACCCACCGGAAGCATAGCCCTGCAAGAAAATTACTTCTTGGTTTTGGGTACCCATTTTTCAATGGGTCCTTTCATGTTAGTAACAAGAGTCTTTGGGACCCAAATAGACCAAGCAATATATTCATCAAAAGGACCAACATAATAAGCATAAACATCGCCATAGTCATCACAAAAGAGTTCATAATTTGGATTGTGAGACCCTGCAAAACCAATATTATTAGTCTTGTCTTTTGTGTCAACCTTCTCAGCAGTGCTTGTCTTTAGTTGCACATTCTTGGTCTTGTTCTTCTTGGTCTTCTTCTTCTTGGACTTGGTGACATACCCAAGTCCCTCTTTACTATGATTTGACCTTTGCTTGCCAAGGACTTCATCAAGCACACCTTTGTCCTTGGTAGTGATGTCCTTGATCACTTCTTTTTCCACATTATCATTTTCCTTGTTACTATATGTTGAGTTTGACGAGCTAGGAGTATCATATTTGGCCAATCGACTTTGAAGCTGATCATGTGACTCGTTGAGAATAGAGAACTCGTTTTTCAACGCCTTGTGAGCATTGTCAAGTTTCTCCAATTCCTCGGAGAGTCTATCATGAGCAGCCCCAAAGTCAATCCTTTCCTTCTTTAACTTCTTTGCCTTGGTGACAGCATTGTCACGTTCCTTAACGAGTTTAGTCACAATTTCTTCATGTGACTCTTCCATAGACTCAAGCCTCTCTTCAAGAGAGACCCGAGCTTCTTCTTCTTCTTCAAGAGCATTTTTTAGGGATGCAATTTCCATTGCATCCTCCCTTTCAATTCTGCCCTTTTCTTTGAGGAGTGCTTCGTTTTGGGCCAGCTGATCCATAAGAGCCTCAAAACGAACTTTGTGCTCACCTTGCAAGTTAGTATAGAAATAATCCAAAGCAATAATCTCTTCTTTGACCTTAAGACTAGCAGGATCATCCATGTCTATCATAGCCTTGGGAAAAGAAGAATTAGAAGAAGTTACCTCGGAGCTTCTTGCCATGAGGCAAGTAGCATTCTTGTTGATGATGTTTTCGTTCGGAGAGTCGAAGAGAGATGTTGATGTAGATGTGGTGGCTATAGCAGCCACCTCTTGAGAGCTATCGTCCTCGTCCTCATCTTCACTCCCCGATGAATATTCTTCTTGAGCCACTAGAACAATCTTTGGTTGCTTCTTGAAAGGAGCATTCTTCTTTACAAACTGTTTCTTACGTGGAGCTTTTGATTTGTCCTTGAAAATGAGTCTTCCTCCATTATCCTCTCTACTTTGATATGGACACTCAGCTACGAAGTGCAGCCGGTCACCACAATTAAAGCATGTTCTCAGCTTGGGACCATTTTCTTTTCTTCCATAGGCCCCACTCTTGCGATCTAGTTCAACTTTAGCCTTGGTTGGATCTTTCCAAAAGTTTCTTGCATAAAGAGCCAAGTATTGTCCGTGGATCCTTTTTATATCTTCGGGAAAGTCCAGACCTTCTACCGCATATTCATCATGATCAATCACACTAGTCTTCAAGGCCATGTTGACCCCCTTTTGCATCCCCATAGCTCGAGCACGAGCATCTTCGGCATTCTTGGCAGCCACTTTGAAAGCGGCCATTTCTTGCATTACCTCATTGGATGACATGAGGTGATAGTTATGCCTACCTTGGAGACTTTTCAAATCTGTGGGCTCAAATGGCATAAGAGCACTGACATACTTGCGCTTGATCCAAGCATCATCAACATGAGCTGCACCGTGGTTTCTGAAGGTTGTGGCTATTGCCTTGAGCCTCCTATACATGTCCTCGTGGTCTTCTCCATCCAGCATATAAAATCCTTCAGCTTCATTGCTCAAGGCATCATATCTATTCCTTCTCATACTTTCATTTCCAATGAAGAGCTCGGTGAGGGCATCCCAAGTTTCTTTAGCTGTGCTAAGATGCTGAATGTGTGGCATGTCTTTGTCACCCACACCAAGCTGTATCATGTGTAGAGTTGTAGCGTTGAGTTGGCTATCAACCACTTCTCTTCTTGTGAGATTGTTGGGGTTTCCAACATGAAGACCATTTTCAATGATCTTCCACAACTCTATGGAGGAACTGCACACATGAGATTTCATCAAAAATTGCCATTATGAGAAAGTAGATGCTGAAAGTTTGGGTGGATCACCCCTATTATGTATATGTGGGTGAGGGATAGGCGGATCAGGGGAATACACATGAGAAACCTCATTGTATCCATCCTTACCGCTATCCTTTTTCGAGGAGGAGCTCTTGCTAGTATCATCACCTACCACTTCGTTATCTTTGGAAACAGTTTTACCCGTTTCCTTGGATTGCGGAGTGGTATTCTCAGAGTTAGACGGAGGTGATGCTGCGGATGTGGAGAGACGCATTATCAATTGACGCATCTCTTCCATCTTAGCCTCCATTGAACTCGCCAAGGTTGTTTCCAACGTCTTGAGATCGTTCATGGTGACTACCTCCGGAGCATCACTCCCATCTCCCTTGGAACCCATACTTCTCTTAGGCGGTTAAGCCCGAAATAAGAGCCGAGGCTCTGATACCAATTGAAATGGATCGTATGGGCACCTAGAGGGGGGGGGGGTGAATAGGTGCTAACCAATTTTTAATACTTTTTCAATTTTAGGCTTGACACAAAGTAAATTCTCTAGATATGCAACTACGAGAATTTCCCTATATGTAACCCTAACTACTAAGCACGTAAAAGAGGAGCGAGGAAATCGTAGTGGAGCACGCGGAGACACAGGGATTTGTTTTACCGCAGTTCCTTCCTTGTTAAGGGAAGTACATCTGCGTTGGAGGGGTGGGCGGTTCTAAGACCACCACGCCACAATAGACCTCACCCTATTCTTCGATGGATCTCGCCACGAGAGGCCTGATCCACCTTCTCCACTATTGGATCCCTTCGAGGCGGGAACCGGTGCCTTTTACAACACTATCGGGGCACACACCCACAACTGAATTGGGGGCTCCCGAGATGACAACAAGCTGCCACAAGAACAAGGTTTATCAATATAAACAAAAACGAGGATCTAGATATTTGTAAGAAATACTAGATCGGAGGTTCTCCAAATGAATGGAGAGGAGATGAAGCGCTTGATTGCTGATGATGAAGATCGAGTTCTCCTCCTTCGATTCCCCAAGGGATGGGGTCTTTGGGTGGATCTAGGTGGAGCACTCTTGGATGAAGCTTTCAGATCTGATCTGGTCTTTTTCGTGATGAATCAAGAGTTCTGGCAGGAGGGGGAAGGCTGGCTTAAATACCCCCTCCCCAGATCTGGCCGTTGCACAACTTTGGGGGCGGATTATCCGCCCCCACTTGGGGCGGATTATCCGCCCCCTGGGAAAACTCCACCCCAAGGGCGGATTCTCCGGGGAAAACTCCGCCCCCTCTCTGGGGCTTGCGCCTTGGTGAAGCTTGGTGAAGATCTTGGGGGGCGGATAATCCGTCCCCCCTGAGGGGCGGATTATCCGACCAAGCCGGAAAGTCCGGCCAAAACTCCGCCCCCTCTCTAGGGCTTGCGCCTTGGCGATGAGCAAGGGGGGCGGATTATCCGGCGGGGCCGGAAAATCCAGCCAAAATTCCCCCCCTTCTGAGGCTTGCGCCTGCTTGGGCAAAGGGGGGGCGGATTATCCGCCCCTGGTGGGGCCGGATTATCCGCCCCCAAAGGCAGAGTTCTTTTCCCTTTGTTCTCAAATAGAGCTGCAACACTTCAACACACATTAAATGATCCTTGGTATTGTTATCGAACACACAAAACACTAGGGATTAAGAAATGTTCTTTCAATTTCCCTGTAAAGCTCATAAGGAATAACACTAGAACTAGCACCAATATCACATAAACCATAGTAGAAATGATCACCAATTTTAACAGAAATCACCGGAACACTAGCTTTTCTAGCCTTACTAGGATGAGAGATAATATTAGAAGCATCTTCACAGAAGAAAATATGCTCATCCTCTATATTTCTAGTCATAGTGTCTTTCATAATAGCTACCACAGGTTTATCACTCAAATGCTTACCAGGCTCCACAGTTTTCATTGTACCTTTGTTATTTGCACTAATAACCATAGAATACTCCTTTACCTTAGCTGGGAAAGGCATTTTCTCAACATGAGGTTCAGGCACAATATGATTAGTAGTACAAATTTGAGTACTTCTAACGGGAGCATGATTAACAACATCTTTATACGTAGCATGATACTTATTCCACTTCTTCTTGGGAATTTCTATGTAAGAGGCAAAGACCTTAAAACAGTTGGCAATACTTTGGAAATCAAGACCAAACTCATTGCTAATATCAGGGAAGTTATTAGTTCCCATAAAAGATTTAATGCATTTATAATCATAGTTTATACCTGACTTTCTTCCTTTGTCCTTTTCCCAAGCTTCAGCGTTCTCTTGAATACGGTCTAAGAGATCCCATTTAGCTTCTTCCTTCATACGTGTGAATGATCCAGCACAAGAAGCATCTAGTAAATCTTTATCATGAAGAGAAAGCCTAGCATAAAAGTTATTGAGAATAATATTGTTAGAGAGTTCATGAATAGGACATTTAAGCATTAGTAACTTCAATCTCCCCCAATCTTGAGCTGTACTCTCTCCATCAAGAGGCCAAAAGTTATATATAAGATTTCTATCCTTATGAATTTCACTGGGAGGATAAAATTTAGAGTAAAAGAGATGCCATCTCCTCCCATTCCATGGATTGTCCATTCTTCAGCAGCTTATACCATTCTTCAGCTCTCCCTTTCAAGGATATGGAGAGTAACTTCTTCTTCACCTGTTCAGTTGTGATACCTACACACTTAAACAACCCGCATAATTCATGGATAAAAAGCAAGTGATCACCAGGATGGACAGTTCTATCCCCAAAATAATAATTATCCGTAACACGATTAACAATACTTTAGGTATCTTAAAAGGATATATCTCAACAGGTGGTGGTTCATTTACTACCATAGCAGTGGTAGTAGTTTTCCCAAAGAGAAAACCAAGTGGGTTATCCGTATTGGAAACAAAGTAACAAGAGCAATACTCATAGTAAAAGTTTCCCTTACCAGTTCCACTCTTCAGTAGCGCTTCACTCCCCGGCAACGGCGCCAGAAAATAGTCTTGATGACCCACAAGTATAGGGGTGTATCGTAGTACTTTCGATAAATAGGAGTGTCGATCCCAACGCGGAGCAGAAGGTGATGAACAGTGGTATGGAGCAGGAAATCCCTGTGAATATTTAGCAAACGTATTTTTAGTGGTTTTTTGACAAGGCAACAAAACAAAGTGCAAGTAACAAAGGTAACAAACAAACGAATCAAGTGGCCCAATCCTTTCTTAGCAAAGGACAAGCCGGTGGAAATACTTATAAGGACCAAACTTTCTCGAGGACACATGGGAATTCCGTCAAGTGATTTCGCTTCAAATAGCTGAGTACTCTTCTCTGGTGTTGTAAGTGTTGTGTGCATGAACCTGTGCTAACATACCGACCTTAGTTGGACTAATACATACTTGTGATTAAACCCCCTGCAAACATCCGTAACTACAGGAAAGTAATTAAGATATAAATCTAACCACAACCTTAAACTCTGAGATCCTACGCTCCCTTGTGCAAAGGTGTCCTAACGGGGGTTCAGGTTTCTGTCACTCCGGCAAGCCCACAATTAGTAGCCAAATACACAATGCATCCCCCTAGGCCGATAAATGGTGAAGTGTCATGTAGTAGACGTGCACATGACACCACTAGAAGAATAGCATCACAACTTAAATACTAAACCATTGAATAATAACTCATCATAGATTCACTACTAACAACATGACTTCTCCCATGTCCTCAAGAACTAAACAAACTACTCACGAGACATTATATGGATCAAGATCAAAGATGATATGACAATGGATAACAATCTAAACATAAACAATAATCCAATGGTTCCACTCACAAGCATCAACTACAATAGTAATCAACACCGGAAAGTTTCCTCTAAGAACTAAAGCAATATCCAACACAATTGTTACAGCGGGACGGAGTGGTGATGATGGTGCTGGTGGAGATGATGGTGTGGATGATGATGATGATCCCGATAAAGCCTAGCTTGCTGATGGTGTTGATGGCGACGATCTCCTCTCTCTGGGAAGGAATTCCCCCGGCAGAAATCTGTTTGCCGGAGAGATCTTTCTCTCTCGGTGTTTTCCGCCCCCCAAAGGCGGCGGAAATCTATCTATGGTCGTTCCCCGAGGCTTAGGGTTCCGTAGGGAAGATATAGGCGAAGGGGCGGAGTCGGAGGCCAGGCAGGTGGGCCACACCTGCCCTAGGCACGGGGTCAGGTGGGCCCGCGCCTAGGGAGGTGTAGGCCCCCTGCGTCCCCTCTTCACTCCTCCTTATGGCTTCCTTCGTCTTCTGGTAAAATAATATGTTTCCATATTTTTCTGGTATTTTTCTGATCTTCGCGAAATTGCACCGAAACGCCTTCTTTTCCATCAGAATCCACGCTCTAGCAGTCCATCCTCCAAGAATCATCCAACATGCATAAACAGATGAAAAGCCATAAGTAATACCTCATAATAAGACAAATATCAATGAATAGAGGTAAATTATGATATAGAATGGTGATGCAAATTGGGCGTAGCAGTTGGTAGCACTACAATGGCGAGTCGGCGGTAACCATAGGATCTTTTTTTAAAGCATGGCAACAGAGTTGTCTAATCCATTGAATAAGAAGTAAGTAGCACAAGAAGTTTTCCCCTGAGGCTACAACACCAAAAAAACACCTTATCACCCGTTAAAAGGTGGCCCAAATGCTTTACCCCTGTTAAAATCCAAGACCTTGCCTCCATTTTGATGCGCACAAAAATAAGCGGGACCATGGCACTCTTATTTTTTATGACCCCCCTCTACCACACCATTACGCGGGTGGTGCCGTGCGACAAGACTTATTTTGAATACTTTTGGGTTGCATTCATTCCAAATCTCCCATGAAACAAGCATTAAAAGAGAGGTCATTGCTTTCCTCCTCCCGGGAATGACGGGGGACAATGTGTGTTCACCAAGATTTAACATTCTCAAAAGCATCCCACCAAAAGGCTCAAAAAATGAAAGCTAAGCCAATCTTCAATCATGCACCAAATCTTATTGAAGTAGGGGCATTGGAAAGTAGATGAGCCGCCTTACTCGGGAGCCTAGTGCAAAGAGTAGTAGGATACTTTGAGCTTGTCATCAGACCCTAGCTATAAACATATTTACCTTTTACTCTTCTTCTTTTTTGAACAAGGAGAGGAGCTAGAGGCGCCAAATTCAGTAAATGGCTCAACAAAAGTTACAGAGTGTATTACAAAACCCTGCCAATTTGAAATTTGAATTCTAGAGAGAACATGGCAGAGGGGTTTGGAATGAGCTGAAGAAGTACATTCATAGATAGGTGAACCTAGAGGGTATCTAAGCACCTGATTTGCACAAGAGTGGGCTATGCCATTGACATTCCTGCTAATGTGGAAAACTTTTGCTTGCAGAGTAGTTAAGGAATTCAAAATAACTGCAAGAGTATCCCTGTAGTTCCAATGTAGCAAATCTGTATCAAGTTTTTTACTCGCAACAGCCTTTGCAAGAACTGAGTTGTCTATCATGATTGTGGGGGATGAAATTTCTAGGGCTTCAGCTATTTGGAGAGCAAGAGACATTGATTTTGCTTCTACTTCTAAAGCAGAGGAAGAGGTACCTGCTGTTGCCTGAATCCCCAGATAATACCTGGTCCCATCTTTTTCAAATAGCATATGAACACCAATCCCTGCTTGCTGGGAGGTTTTAGCTCTGTTTTCTTCTCCTTTTTCCAAGACGTGTCTGTTAGGATTTTGGGACCTGCAAGACAAAGATCAGATGGTAAAGTGTCGCCATCCTTTAGGTGTTTTTGCTTCTGCTTGAGTTGAGCCACTGCTTCGTTGTCCTTTATGTTTTCCTCTTGCAAGCTCGTGAGTTCCATGTTGTTTTTCAGTGCCTGTGCCATGATGTTAATTTGATATGGCTCCTCTTTTTTCCTGTTGAAAAGGCAGTCATTTCTAGATTTCCAAATACACCACATAAAGGTCAGAATATTTTCCAAGGTGACATGAGGGTGGGGTAAATTCATGATGTTCATCAAGATATGAGTTAAGGAAGCTGCATTTTGGATAATCACTTCAGTTCTTATGAACCAGGGGAAAGAAAACCATGCCGCCTTAGCAAAGCCGCAAGTGAAAAAGAGATGAATATCATCTTCCTGCATACCACACCTGCAACAAAGTTTGCTAATATGTTTTGAGAGTTTACCTGCCCTTGCTCCAGTGGGGATGGCTTTACGAAGGAAGCGCCAGGCAAAAGTCTGAATTCTTGGAAGAATCTTCTTAGATTTCCAAATTTGATTTAAGAGATTTTTGGTTTCTTCCTGAATTTGTCTTGGATGGGGCTCTCCATGTTCCTGCAAGTATTTTAGGCAAGCATAATAGGCAGATTTTGAGCTGCATTTACCACTATGAGTTAGTTTCCAGCAGAGAAGATCTTTGTCCTGAGAATGAATTATGGGAGTACATTGAATATTTTGAGCCATCTCATAGTGAAAGAGGGAGTTTATGAGATGGTTGTCCCAAATCTTTTGGCCTGGGAGCCAGCGATCTTTAACTTTCGCTGCGTATGTGTAGTTGGGCTGCTGGATGATAAGACTATCGTATATCGAAGCCCAGTTCTGGCACCAAGGAGAACTCCAGATAGAAATATTAACTTGATTAATTTGGTAGCAGCTGTGGGCCATTAGAATAGGAAGGATTTTCAGAGTGGAGGCCCAAAAGGCCGATTTCGGAGTGTTTGCATTTGGGCGCCAAATGGAGGAGTCATGGAAATATTTGGATTTGAGAACTTTGTGAAGGAAATCATCCGGTGATTGAGCAATGCGCCAAGCCGACATAAGGATGAGACCATGATTAACAACCTGAAGATTTCTGATTCCCAACCCTCCCTCTTTTTTTGGGGTGCAAATGTCTTTCCAAGCTTTCAAACAAAGAGCTTTACTAGATTTGTCTTGGCTCACTCCTGTCCACCAAAAGGTTCTGATAATCGCTGTGAGTTTGGCAATGAATTTCTTTGGGAAGAGAATATTGGACATGTAGTAGATAGGGATGGAGGAGAAAACAGATTGAATCAGGGCAAGGCGAGCTGCATGGGAAAGATGATTTGCCTTGTAGGTAGTAAGTTTTGATTTAAACTTCTCAATAACAAATTCATAGGCAGAGCTCCGGTTTTTTGCAGGACGTATTAGAGGGTGACCTAGGTGGATGAACGAGGAGTTGATAGGGTTCACCGGGAAAACCTTCTTAATAGCTTCGGCCGTATGCTGGTCAACATGCTTGCTGAAAATGATTCCAGATTTGGGCCATCTTGGGGGTTTGGCCAGACAGGGTACAGAAATTTAGTAGGATGTATTTCATTGTAGATGCCTCCTGAAGACTTGTTTTACCACAAATGAGAAGATCATCTGCAAAGAGAAGCGAGTGAATAGGAGGGCAATCTGGACCAAGAATGATGCCTTCGAGAGATGCTTCGGTCATTGCCTCCTGCAAAGCAATTGATAGCTCATTGATTGTTAGGACAAAAAGGTAAGGAGAGAGGGGCAACCTTGTCTGATACCTCTGTTGCTTCTAAATCTTGCAAAGGGCTGACCATTAATGATTACAGAGAAGGTGGGTGAGGAGATACATGCATAGATCAGATTTATGAAATGACCATGCAGACATTTACGAGCAAGGGCCTTAACAATGAAGTTCCATTCTACACGGTCAAAGGCTTTAGCAAGATCTATTTTTAGCATGAAGGCCTTATTTTTCCAGGAAGAAAGAGAAAAGGAGTGAGTAATTTCTTGTGCAATAATAATGTTGTTGCTAATTCTTCGGCCTTCGATAAAAGCTTGCTGAGAGGGGTGGATATAATCAGGTAGGTGGGGTTTTAGCCTATTAGCAAGAGATTTTGCTATGATTTTGTATACAACATTACAAAGGCTAATAGGTCTATAGTCTGCAGAGACAAGGGGAACCAAATTTTTAGGGATGAGAGCAATGTGAGTATCATTTAAATGTGAAGGGAGAATACCTGATTTGAAGAAGTTTCTTACCAACGTGCAAACATCATCTCCAATACAGTCCCATGTTGAGATGTAGAATTCCACGTTGAATCCATCAGTTCCTGGCGAGGCATTCCTCTTCATCTCCTTTAGTATGCTCCAGATTTCCTCCTTTTCAGGTATTGTATAAGTGTAATCTTGTGAGCGTGCTGGCATTTGAGTGTGTACGTACGGCCTGCCACTGTCGTCGTTGTTCCTGGGAGTGAAGATATGCCAAAAATAACTCACAAAGGTATTGCTAATTTTACCAGGCATAAAATGTATGAAATCATTTTCATCCTTGATAGACACAATGGTGTTCCTTCTCCTTCTTTTGGCAACAGCTTTGTGGAACAAAGCTGTGTTCCTGTCGCCATCTTTCATCCAGTTCTTTTTAGCCCTCTGCGCATAGTAATCTGTAAGTTTAGTGATGTTTTGTTCATACCTTTGCACTAGACTCATTTCTAGTGAGTGGTTTTGTTGATCTATCGGCAGGAGTTGAATAGTTTTGATTTTGTCCTCTAGATCGGCCAGCTCTTCCTGTAAAGGTTTCTTCTTCCTACACCATATTCTTAGTTGCCCTGCAAGATGTTTTGTTCTAAAAGAGAAAGGCTTATTTGTTGTTTTGGCCCAGGCAAGCTTGGCCTTTTCCTGAAAATCTTTTTCTTTGAGCCACCAATTTTCAAATTTAAAGGGACGTTTGATTTTTTGAGTATGGCCATCAGTGGAGAGTAAAATAGGTGCATGGTCACTAAGGGAGTGGATCAGAGGCATGTTATAAACGTTTGAGATAGGATAAACATTGCACCATTCAGCATTTACCAAACAGCGGTCAAGACGTTAAAAAATAGGTTTGGAAGAGAAACGCTTGTTAGTCCAAGTATAGGCTGGATCACTGCAACCCAAATCAAACAATCCACAATGTTTTATCATTAAACGAAAGGCATTCATACGGGAACGATTGATATCTAGGGAATTTTTGTCCATATCATACAAAAGCTCATTCATATCACCTATACACATGATGGGCATACTAGCATTATCATAAACAAAAGAGGCCACTAGGTCCCAAATTTGAGTGGTGTTGCGATGATAGGGATCTCCATATATACACACAAGGCCAAGTTTTTGATTACTACTTCTAATTAAGACAGAAGCTAAGATAACATGGAAATTAAAGCTATGTACACTATCTTGAACTTCATTATTCCACATAAGCCAAAACCCTTCCGAACGTCTTCGAGAAGGCACTACAAGACTATCACACATGTTAAATCTAGTAGTAAGATCAGAGGAAGAAACTTTAGTGGATTTGACTTCGGATATAAAAGTTACCTGGGCTTTAGTCGTGTGAATCATCCTGGCAAGATGACACATCTTAGGACTACCGAGGCTCTTGCCCATACCTTGGCAGTTCCATCCTAAGGTCTTCATGGCGCCTGTGGCGCCTTAAAGGCTGGCGCCATAGCCTCTTCATCAAGTTCCATGTTCACAGTCCTATTTCCTTGCATATTGCCAATATTCCCATCATTTTTGCTATCTCCAAGATTGCCTTTAGATTGAGCTTCATCTACAGTTTTTTCCTGACTTTGCTCACCATGAGTGAAAGCAGTAACATCCGGAGCAATGTAGTAGTCTTTAATCATTTGAGGAGATGAGAAAGCTCCATAGCGGGAGTCCTCCGTACCCACAGAATCATTTGGCGAGACCGGGTAAGAGAAAAAGGATTATATCCTGATGATGTTCCTGCACTGAATTCAGATGTTAAATTGTGAGATGACGCAGGGTAAGGGCGTACCATTGTTCCTAGATGAGCACCCCTGTTTCGGCGCAGAGGACCGCCTTTCCCTGACTCGTCGGTTCTTTGATACGTTTCGGGTATGTAGCGTTGTGCTGCCGCTGACTGGTCCCCATAGGGGATGTGTGGTGAGCTCCAGTTTGGGAATAATTCTCCACATCCCATCCACTAGGCCGACGACGAGTCCGACCTTCTAAATTGGTAGCAGCAGCTTCCTGAATTGGTTCAAAGCGTTCTGTACCTGCTGCTGCTCCTTCTTTTTTTCCTCCTGAGACATGTTGTCCTCTTCCAGGTACTGCTCTGAGGATCCCAGCTCCAGGCGCAACTTCTATAGTTCCCGCTGCAGGGACACTATTAGGCCCAAGTTGACTCGGGTTGACGCTGCTGGGGTTGAAAGCCGCCTCAATTCCCTCATGCAGCTTCTGACCAGAAGGTGGTTCTGCTGTGTGGACCTGAAGCGGCGTAACTCCATGGATTCCAGTAGGGGAGAAATCAACTTGTGGTGTATGCCGTTTTGCTTGCGGCGGCGAGAGAGGACAAGGGGATGGGGCCAGCCGCTTTGCTATGGATTTCTGCCGAGTGGCTTCCGATACAAGTGGCCCGTATTGCAAATTTGTTGTTCCTTCTCCCGCTGTCTGAGACGGGCCTGAAAAGGCAATAAAGGTGGATCCCTGAATGTTTGTATTTGGTGGGTTCGTGCTTTCTAATAGAAGTGGTACACAAATATTTCCCTGCTGTGTCGATTCTTTCTCTTTGGTGTCAGCTTCTTCAATGTCTCTATTTCTGTATTTAATATCTTGTCCCAGCTGCTCAATCAAGCTTGAGGGATGGCTGAGGTGTCGTCCATGCATGGTTTGGTCACCATCATACTGAGTGGGAGAGGTATGAACAGTAACCAGTGATGTGTGTAAAGGGGTCTGTATTGTTCTAGGACTCTGAGCAATGTTCACTGCTGCACTGTATGGGCGATAATTCCCTTGAGAGTTTTGGCCTCCCTTGTTTCCCTGTTCTTTCTCTGTTCCTGAAGTTTTTGCTTTCCCTTTTGGATCTTGAGCAAATAATCGCTGTAACCTACTAAGAATTTCATTTCCTACTTGATTATTTCCAGCAGCACCTTCTTTTGCCTTCTGAATTGCTTCCATCAGGATGCAAGTTTCATCCATTATCCATTGTCCAAATCTGTATGTGCGAATTTCCGGCCCTGTCTGATTGCTTTTTGAGATCTCTGTGATTAAGTTGTTCCTCCAACTGCAATTTTGCACCGTATAAAACATAGTACCACAAAAAAGACAGGTTCTCTTAATCCTTTCACAATGAAGATAAGCAAGACTGTAGAATTGTCTGCATATGTGAGAATGACTCTGTCCTTAACTGGATTGTGGACTTTCATTTTAGATGTTCCCCAAATGTAATCCTGCTTAGCAAATAAGTTGGTCTCTTGCAGAATATGGAACTCAGAAACAGACCCAACTTGATTAAGAATGTCCATCGGCAGACTTAAAGATCTTCTATTCCTTGGTATTCCATAAGCTCTAACATTGACTAGAATATGCTCAAAATTGTAGTCGCTGCTAGAGTTGGCATTAACATTTGGATCAAACCAGGCTATCAGTAAATTATCTGCGTTCACGGTCTAAGGCTGCCTAGTATAAACTGAGATCATATCTTCCTGCGATCTAAAGTGGGCCATGAAGACTGTATTTAATACCTGGGATATGGCATAGTACTTTTCTCTCCATGCTTTTGCCATAGCTTGCTCTAGCGCTGTCTGTGATATATTCCTTGGTGTCCTCCAGTGCATGCAATCTTCATGAGCAGGCAAAAAGAGAAATCTAGGTCTTCTTGCTTCATTACCTGGTTATCTTGAACTCTGCATAGACCCGGTTCTGCAAGGCTCATGGCTTGAAGCGTCAACGCTAGATCTGGAATTCCTGCTGCTTCAATCTACGCCTGTTGATTCCCTTGCTCTTCACTTCTCTGCTGGTTGCCTTCCATCGGACTTGGGAGAAGAGGCTGGAATCTGGTAGGTGAAGGATTTAGAGGGGGGTAGAAAGCATAAGTGGAAGGCTGGTTTAGATTTGGTTGGTTGGAGAAGATTGGATCATGGTGGAGATTGGGAGAGAGCTTGGGAGGCATGTCGCCAGACGCCATAGAGGCAGAGTCTAGAGAAAGTCGAGAGAGTTCCGACTTACTCCCTCCGTTCAGAAATATAAGACATTTTAGCTTTGTGAAATGAACGTGTCTAGACGCCTTTTAGTGTATAGGTTCACTGCGAACCTCTACGAATCTATACACTAAAAGACGTCTAGATACATTTGATTCACAAAACTAAAACGTCTTATATTTCTGAACGGAGGGAGTACCTTTTACTCTACTATAGGGTCTAAAGAACGAACAACCTTAACTTCTTTTTTGTATAAATATGTGCGTAAATAATGTTCCTGAAATTTATATTCAGCAACTAGTTTTTCAGAAAAAAATTATCAGCCGTTTTTTTAGTGTGATCAGTTTAAACATTATTAGTTGAGAGGCAATAAAAAATTAGAGGACATGTTTACTGAACACAAAAACTTTAGCTTCGTTATAGGCAAACATTTGGTGCCCATGTAGTGATGTAGCGTGCAACCCAACTGATAGCTGATTCCGAGTTGCTAGTTTGATCTACATGAATGGATTCTTTAAATTATAATAAGCAGAACTACGTCTAGAGAAACCCATCTAACAGGGGTTAGTAGAATACTTCAGTGATCCACATTCGCAGTTTCTTGCTAAGAAACTCATCAGCTCTTTCATCCATCCCATACCCTTCGGTCACAAGAACAACACTCTTGTGATGTTTACTAGTACTACCTCCATATAGGTGTTGGTAATTCTATTCTAATGTCAATTCAAATTAATGGCATTAGAGCTGCACGAGCTAAGTAATGCTAACTGAACTTGCTGCGCACAGGAAGCTCCAGAGCATTCACCGATCACCATGTACGCTTGCACTTGCTGCAATGATGGTTGCCCTTCACCATTGGGGAGCCGCACAGGTAGCAGAAGCGGTGGCTGCACCTGCAAATTCGAGGAAACGAGAACCTCTCGTCATACAGTATATGGTTTGTAAATAACTGTCGGCGTGCAGGAGTCAGGAGATGCAGTGAAGCTAGCAAGCACAGTTACCTGCAGACGATGTACACACAGCCTTCCACCCTCTCGACGTACATCTTGCACTTGGGGCACCGCCGCCAGTTGCTCTTCTGCGCGACCTTCCTCAGCAGCAGGTCCTCGCGGCTGCGCTCGTCCTCGCCGAGCCGCTGGAACTCCGCGCAGTCCACGCCGTCGTGCCACGGCACCTTGCACTGGGCGCAGAACATCCGGGAGCAGTGGGGGCACTCCACGTTCGTTCTCGCCGCGGCATCCCCGTCCCGGTGGTCATCGATGAGCAGCATCGAGCAGTCGTTGAAGGGGCAGTAGAACTTGAGTGTCCCGAACGCCATGTCACAGAGCGCGGCGCCCCAGCGCTGGAACAGCGGGGTCGGGATCACGTCCCGGCACTCCTCCGGATGCAGCGAGCCGTCCTTGCAGCCTGGGTCCGGACAGCTGATGGACAGCACGTTCTCTTCCACCTTCGCCGCGATGTACTGCCTCACGCAGCTGACACAGAATGCGTGCGTGCACCCGTCAACGGGGAAGCACTCTATGGCTGGCACCTCCTCCATGCAGATGGCGCAGTAGAAGTCATCGACGATCATGGCGCCCCCAAAGCCAGAACATTGGTCGAACTCTTGCAGCACGGCATTGCATGGTTGCTTGCCTTTGTCCATCACTCTCACTGAGGTCGAGCTGCCAGCATCACCATCATCATCGACATTGATGACTTCTGGCTCGAGCAGAGTTCCGCAAAAGGAAACCGGGCACTTGGAACTCTCAGTTGTGTGTATGGCAAAGCAAGCAATGCAGATGATATGATCACAGTTTTCAGGTTTCCAGGATGCTTCCAGCGATACGATTATCAGCCTGCAAACTGCACAAATCACTGTGCGGCTGGAACTTTGGCCGGACTCTTGTAGCACATCATGGCGTGGTTTCTTCCCTTTGCCATCATCAATCTCTTTGATAGCGATCAAACTGCCATCATTGTCTACATCCATAACTTCACCTATCTCCGACTCCGGCTCGTACCGATATTTGCAAGTCGGAACCGGGCACTTGGGCACCTCGGTGGGCACCGCCTCGGTTGTGTGTGCGGCGAAGCAATCAATGCAGATGACATGATCACAATTTTCAGGTTTCCATGATGCTTCCACCGATATGATCAACAGTCTGCAAACGGCACATGCTGTGGTACAGGAGTGAGCAGAGAGTCGGAGGACCTCTTCAAGCTGCAGAGCTTCGGCTGCCACCAGATCATCATCCATCCTGCACAAGCACATGCAGATCCAAAGCGAGGCATGTTGGTCTTGTTCAAATGAATAAGGAAAGCTGGGCAACATCAAAACTATGCAATAAAGGCGAAAAACACATCTGTTATTCTTGCTACCACTTGGGATTAACAGGAGCACCCAAACAGAGGGACCAATCAAACAACTAAAATCAGCAGCCATCCCTCATGATATCTTGATCAAATGAACACGAAAAACTTAAGATCGACCATTCAACACAATGGTAAACTCCATTCTGGGATATCCATGGGGATAATTTTCAGCATTGTTGGACAGATATCCATGGGATAATTTTCGTTGCTAAATATGGTGAAAAACAATGATACTTGTAAGTTTTGTTCGACCATGCTATTTTTAGATAAATGTATTGTTTGCATCACCCACAGTGCAAAGAGATATCCCTCATTCAAATAGGCTTTACACTGACATTCGTACTCTATGCGAAACCAAACCAATTCTTGGAACACAGCTGCACATGCAGAATTATAGTACCATGCAAATATCGTCGGACATTCGGTTTGCACGCGCCGCCGACTCCCACTGCACGTAGGGAGAGGTAGAACCTGCCCTACAACTGATACACCATGGCCACTCTTCAGAAACCGCCATTGCACATGAATTGCTTAGACTCGCGACCACATTGCACATGAATTTAGAAACCGCCATCTCGATCCAGTTCAATCGGCAAATCGGTAGGAAATTTTCCTGTTCATAAATAGTAGTACGTGTGACAGCTAATGTGATGATTCTGTTGCATATTCTTGAACCATGGCATTTTTGTTCCAATTACGGGAGCCTTTTTTAACTGGATCGGATTGCCCAAACTGCAAACAAATACCCCTCATCTGCCTTCTTGTCTACACTGGGAACATACTCTAAGCAAAACAATATTTTGTTGTCGCATTGCAACACAACAGGCCGGGCATGCACAGAAACCCCTTGCAGGCATATCACCGGGCATCTGGCGTGCACGCGCCGACCCCAGCTAAGAACGCGCCCTACAACTGATAGAATGGCGCGTCCCCTACTAAATTTTGGCAGTCTTGAAGCAAGAACGCAACCAAATCTACACAGTTTCAACACTACCAAATCGTGCAGAGGGCGCAGCGGTGTGACTCTACCTGCGACGACGGCCTTGTTCTTCAGGCTCCGAGAGTGAAGAGTGGGAACTGCCACGGCAAAGCAGCCGATCGATCTGCCGCCAAAATAAACCGGCGGCGAAGGCAGGGAGCTAGCCGAGGAGCACGTCGGCCGCGATCGATCGGGGAATGTGGGTGGTTAGCTAGGGCCGGCGGCGGGAGGGGGAGGAGGAGGAGGAGGAGGAGGAGGAGAAGGAGCGGGAGCCCATGCCCATAGCGCTGTGGCCTGTGGGTGGAGGGGGTGTCGTATAGAGGAAGGAGGAACCGTGCCGATGGCCGAAGCGCCTCGCAGCGGTCGGGATATGTGCAGTACAGACGCGTTTAAGGCTCGCCTCGTTTCGTTGGAAACCGAGCCGTCGAGCTGCCTGGTTGGGCGGACGAGCCCGGCGAACCGCGACGCGACGTTCCTCTTTACTCGGGCTCGAGTCCTGCTCCAGCTCGACCGAGTCAAAGACGCGTCTCACTGACTCGTGTCTTCTCATGTCGTAGTACACTTCTTCACGAAGCAACCCGCCGAGAGAAGCTAGTACTACTAGTACCATTCTCGTCTGATCGTCTCCCCGTCACGGGCTATCCCTCTCCACCTACTTGCATTGGAATTGGATGCGAACTTGCAAGGTACTCTACAGAGCAGCCGAAAATACACAGGGCAGGTGGGAGATACTGGCCATTTCGCACTAAATACAAACCGAGAGATAGTTTTAGAAACAGCACTTTTTCCACGTAAATCACTAAAACGCGTAGGGCATCTGGCCCATTTCCTATTATTGTTTCTTAATTTGGCCATCAGCTAGACCCCGTCTCATATGGATGCTACTAGCCAATTGAATTTTTTCTTCAACGTTTATAGTGTCTCAAGATGTGTCCTACGATGGGGTATTCGACTCTTGGGCAAAACTAATGACCCGTATGATCGCTTGGTGAAACTATTTTGAAATCTGACCGCTTAACACCCGGCGAACGCTATTTTGAAATCTGACCCCTGGGTATTGTGTCAACGACGATAGAACCGAATTAGTGTTGGTCGGCGCCAAGCATCTCCGATGCCGAATCAAGGTCGACGCCACATGGTCAGGGGCCAATGTTAGGTCGCCGTCATTGCACTTGGTGCCAAAACCCTAGAGTGATTATGTGCCGAATTTCCTTGGCGGTCTCTATTCCACAACTCTAATACCATAGCGGGCTAAGATTGAGGTATTGGAAGGCCGAAACTCCATGATTCGACCAGCCCGGACCGACACGGTTAGCAGTGTAGTTCGGCACACTCATGAAAGGTCGGAGTAGCCTAGGTAGTCAAATACTTTTCCGATAATTCTCATATTCCATCTAAGGGTTGTCGAATTTTTTTGAGCTCGACGTCGGTGAGCTCAATCTAAGCTATAGTCGAACCCTACATGAGCCAATCTCGGGTTCATACGGTTCGATAAAGCTCATTTGGACGCTCACAACACGCATGAATTTCTCACATGATCTACTAGCATGTTATCGAAACGTGTAGTCGGGCTGTGCGCGAGTGCCGGTGGATGATGTGTGTTCGTGCTTGCCTGGTGGTTATAATTGCAGATAAAAGAGCGTGCAACATTGTAAGGAGTAGAAGAAATCACATTCACACAACTAATACTCTGATCGAAAAACAGAATCTCAAATACGTAATACAATTAAGCGATCGGAGTATGAGTTGTACTAGCAATTAAGCGATCATCGGAGTATTAGCGATCCCATTGTGAGTTGTAGAATGGTGAGTAGTATAAGCGAAAGTAAGCCCGAAAACAACTCACCGTTCTTCGCCAGAGCCCATAGAACGCACGCCCTCGCCGCCGCTGGATTCGGCCGGCTCAGTCCCCGACGTCTCCGCCGGGTCCTGCAGGCCCGTGCTCGCCGGAGTCGCGACCGGCACGCTGCGCAACGAAGGGGCGGCTGCTCCTGGTGCGCACCGAGCTGCTGGTGCCGCGGAGCCTCGACATGGAGGACGGGGCGGGCCAAAGCAGAGGGAGAGACGGCGAAGCATGGAAAGCGTGGCGGCTCGCGTGAGGAGGCCGAGTGTTTTTTTTTTTTTTTTTTTTTGTTTTTCCTTTGGGTGCGGAGCTCGTGAATTTTGCCTTTCGAAAGATCAAACCCCATCGGCGAACCTGGTCCCTTGGATCTTCTTAAACGGCCACGATTCTCCCCGAGATCCCCGTAGCCAAAAATCGGTATCGAGAGAGGAGGGGTTTGGGCCCTGATCGGTTATTAACAAGGAAGGGCTCGAACTCCGGCTCGGCTAAGCACCCACGTACTACTCCGGCCGCCGTACCCTACCCGCCGCCGCACGCACGCCTCCGCCCGAGTGAGCTCCTGAATCGAGCGCGCCCCGCCGCCGCGAGCGTGTGGGAGAGGTACGCCTCTTGCATTCCGCTTCCACCCACCGCGTCCGTCCTCCCTCCTCACCCCTGCAGCTCGGGCCTGTCGCCCTCACGGAAAGAAAAGGTACGGCAACCATAAATCCCCACTTCCCAAACCCTAACCCCTAGAAGTTCGATCCGTGTGGCATTGGTCACAGCCTCTGATTCACACTGGGAGTGATTATCTGTTTACTTTTTCCTCTTTGAGTTCAAAGTTTAACATCATGTTCAATGAAAGTTTCAATAAGGTGGTCTTTTCGAATTGAAAGCTGAATGCTCAAGCTAATTTCGAAAATGCTCGAACATTTTTACCCCTAATTGCGCTCGAAAGGGAGAGGGCGGTGCGCTGTGCTTCCAAAAAGCTCATGTTCGCGTGACGCAGCCTACTGCTCCCCTGTTCGACCCGCAGATATAAGCATGCACCGCAGAGAATCACATGCTAGCTGTAAAGGTTTTCAACTGTAAACTGTGCTATTTTGGCTGGCATTGGACAGAAAATAAGTGACAACCAAAATGTGCTATTCGTTGTACTGTACTGCGTTTTTGCACCCAATCTGAAGAGCATTCTTGTATTCTTGGAACTGAACGAAATTATACAATGAACTTTCGCAGGATTATCTGAATTGGATCATCCTCTGCGGTCTGCTTCTCTTCAGCAATGGTTTTCTGTGATCACTGTGATACTGATTGCTCAGTAGTGGATCCTGACACTGGGGCGATGTGAGACCTTCTTTCTTGTTCTTGAATCGTTCTTCTATTTGCATACAAAACGCCAAAACCAGAGGGTATCGCTGTTGTAAAAAAAAATCTACTCAGTCTGTTCCAAAATGTAAGGCATGTTTTGATTTGTTAAGAGAAAGTTTTGACGAGCCACGTGACATAAAATTAATATCATTACATTCAGTATTAAAAAATATGATTTGTGATCTTGGGATGGAGGGCGTATTAGTTGCTCTGAAAATATCTCCATGACACAGCTTAAACACTTGCGCATCTGTGTCTTTATGTTAATTGCCATGTTGATTGCCAGATGTTGTGGACAGTGCGGGAAGGTTCTTCTTGATAACGGACAGTTTGATGAAGGGATTCAGTTTGTCAAGGGTGCCTCAGGAATGGTTCGTCTTGATACCGTGCTTTATTGATATTTGGTTTCTTTATTTGGGTATCTAGCTGTCAGGCTGATTTGTTTTGAATATGCATAGAGTGAAAGACAGGGAAACGTTTTAAAAAGCATTGAGGCTGCTTCGATATCCCGTGAAAGAACTGAAGAGAAAGGTATCTCTTTTATAGCATTCCTTTTATGCTGTCTCATTATGCATCTCACTTTGGGAATTACGATCCGCTCTATTTGACCAGGGAAATATGAGATTGGGCTGATTGTCCATGGTCTGCATGTGAGTGGTGGAGAAGATATCATTTGCACTGCTCATAAATTTTATAAAGTATGCATTCTTTGTCATCACAAAACATTGTCCTTTTTAAAAATGGTATGGTATGATCCAATGCTGATATTCATTCTTATTTAAGTGTAGCTAGCTCTTGACAGTAACTTTACTAAGGGCCGTCGAACAACTCATGTTGCAGCTGCTTGTCTTTACATTGCTTGCCGGTAAGCTATCGCCTAACTAGTCCGTTGATTTAACGAAAGCTTTCCTATCCACTGGGCATATTTCTTGTTCAAACAAGACCTTCTCCCTTATTTTGGGTGGGCCTTTGAGTATTCAACATTGTATTTGCAATCGATTTGACCACTGGTGTGGCTTGTTTAGGGGCTGCACTGCATGGATGCAAAATTTGGCTTGCCAATGTTTGGGCAAGCCCCAGGCTACCAGATTGCCTTGCCAACCTCTTAAAAGTTGCCATTTCCACATATGGGCTTCCAGAGCAAGCATGCCCTTAAATAGAACCTGTAGAAGTGTTACTTATTATATCGCTTTCAAATGCAATAGGGTGTCCTGTTGTGCCTTGGACTTGAGAGAAGTTCATCAAAGTGCAAGAATTAAAACCAAGATGGCAGGACTTAAAGTATGTAAAGTATGAGATAACTAAGCTTCTCTGGAAATATGCATGAAAACTTGTGCTAAGTACAAAAACTGAAGTTTTCTTATCCATACTGGTTAAATATTAACTTTGACCATCAATTTTTAAAAGAGTAGTTGTCTACCCTGACTATAAAGTTCTAGTTTGCTACGTAACACTAAGCAATTTCCAGATAAATCTCATATATAATGGTTAAATATTAACTTTGATCGTTACTAAAAGAGTAGGTGTCTACCCCGTCTATGAAAGGAAATGTACTTTCATAATAATATGCTTTAAATGATTCTATTTAGCAAGTTATCAGTCAATGTGACACCTTGTAGTCTTCGGTCTTGTCCAGCAGAAGGCGCACTACACACTTATGTTTTGGTATTTACTGGTTATTATCGCTGTCCTTTAGCTCTCAAATTTCCTCTTCTTCTTCTGTTTTCCTGTCCCTGAAAATCTATTATCGTTTCCTGCAATGCTTGTGTTGGTGTTTGTTCCCTGTACAATATTGTCATTTTGGTGTTGTCAAGCTATATGGGTAATACTAATGTCCAAGTTCAATTACTTGTTTTGCCAGGCGACGTGAAAAACCTTATCTTCTTATTGATTTCTCGGACTATTTGCATATAAGTGTGTAAGTGTACCCTCATTCATGTCCTTCATCTTGCAGTTTTGAGTGAAAGGGCTTATCTTGATTTATGTTTCAGTTATGTCCTAGGTGCTGTTTTCCTGCAGCTTTGTCAAACATTGCTACTCGGAGAACACCCAATTGTTCAAAAACTTGTAGACCCTAGCCTTTTCATCCACCGTTTTACTGAACGTAAGTTGATAGCATATTCTATTCTATTTTTTATTTTTTTTAGATTCCTTTATGACATACATAATGTAGTTCTTTGTGGGGTCTAGTTAGGACATGTTTGGATCTCTTGATTGCGTTGTTAGACATAGAAAAATTAACACACGAGAATAACTTAAGGAAGCAAGGTTACAAAGTCTAGATGTTTTTTTTGCATTGAAGACATAAATTAGTGCGCCTTTTTCAGAGAAGTATAAAACCTTTTTATACTCATAAGCTATTAATTTCAAACTCTAAGGTGGACAACAGCATATTCAGAATATTTTTTACATAAATCCTGGGACCACAAGGGTCAAGATTTTCTTTGCCTGTCATGGATTCGAGTTCTACTAACCATATAGACTTAATTGGAAAGCTGAAAGGACAATTACACTGGTTGGTAAAGAGAATCAATGTGCTATTAATTGTTTGTGGTTTTCCTTCGTTATTGGTAATTTGTAGGTTTATTGGGAAAAAGGGACAGTGCTGTCTCAGACACAGCTCTACGCCTCGTAGCTAGCATGAAGCGAGACTGGATGCAGGCTAGTATCTTCATCATTTTAGTTTCTTACTTAGGTTCTTTAAGGTTGTGATAGCTTTTCCTGTGTTGCAGACTGGGAGGAAGCCAAGTGGTGTATGTGGTGCAGCATTGTATATTGCTGCACTTTCTCATGGATATGATTACACCAAGGCAGATATTGTAAGCCCAAATGCTCGAACAGATCTACTTATTCGAGAATTGTGTTCTGAATGTCTTTCCTTTGTAGTAATTAGTGCTTATTTCTTTTTGCGGGTAGTAATTAGTGTTTATTGCACACATGTAGCACTAATGAGAGAGCACACATGGTGTGTCCTATCCTTCTCCTGCTTTCCGTGCAGCCATTTAACATGGCTCCACAAATATCACGAAAATTTCTGAAACATATTGACGACATTGACGCAAGAAAAGACTTCCAGGGAACAAAATTTCAGATTAGCATTCGATCCACACATCTGGAAACAAAAATATATTTTTCTGCTGCACAGTAGGTGCTAATCCACTACTAATCCTAGCATAATTTGAGATCAGATACTATTTACAGTGCACATTGTCTTTTGTTTTTCAAGTGGGCAACGTATCAGGTGAAAGCGTCTATTCGGTGCAAATCTGAAAACTAACGACTGGAGCCACCGATCTCGGATGGACTGTCCAGATGCAAGGTGGGATGCCCTCCGGCATTTAATATGTATTTTTCGAAAACCCCCCTGACCCATGTCTTTAGACTCATCGCCTCCAGCAGCAAAAGCCTATCGGAGACCAGAGACGGCGGTGCCCATCCCTGTACATCATCTCACCTCCGGTTAACCTGATGACGCCTAGAACTCATCCTGGCATTTCTCCATAGTTATTGCGCGTGCCGTACCTGCATATCATCTATCTTGCGCCGCCTCCTACTCCCCTTATTTCTCATCCCTCCCTGTACTAACCCTGAGCAGGACATGCCATGGGATGTGGTCCTTAATTCGCGTTATCAACGTTTGACGCTTAGAAGGTCAAATTTTGCCTCTACAACTACAAGATTCCCTGATTAACAAGATCATACAGATTGTGTCGAGTCTTATACATGTATTACCATCTGGATCTTAAATTGCGTGCGAGAGTTTTGCTGTATGGGTATACACACAGCTCACATCCATTGGCATGAACTCACTACAATAGGCATCATCAAATTCGGGTTTTGGTTACCGCTTGGGAAATCCGGTTACCGCCCAGTAAATAAATATGCCAAGCACCCCCAGGAAATTACCGGGCAAAAAATCCCAATATATATTTTTTAATTTTAACAAAAATCCTCTGTAAATTGTCATACCGAGGAATTTAAATTCAAAATTTGATTTTCAAATTCGTCCGGTAACCGGTCGGGATTTTCTGGTGACCGAGCTAACCGGAAATCCTTACCCCCCTCGGAAATATTTCCAGGTCGGGAACTAAAACCTACTTATAATACAAGGACCACCGGAGAACATGCCAGAATTCTGAAGAAAAAGTTTACAACAAAACGCGTCAGATTCTACGAACATTAAGATTCAGACTCAATAATCTTCATAGCGCTTACAGATCATAGGAAATATCAAAGTTCCATGGGAGGGAGAAATTTCGGCCTGCTGGTTGTCGATCCATTGGCGGTTGAGGAGGGGTAGCGCCATCGCGTGGAATTTTCAAGGGCGTCACGCAGGATGGGGGTGTGGCGTGACCGGAGCGACACCATTTCTTGCTGGTTGCCGGCTAGGGCATGCTCTGAGGTCTGAGGAGTGGCGTATCGGATGAGAAACGCGGGTGGGAGGTTTGGTGCCGTCATTTTGTTAGTCGCTGGGCTTGGTTTTGGAGAGGGGAGCAGGAGTTGGACTGGATGACGGGAGGAAGAAGACGGTTTAATCAATGCATTATGATGATAAGTCAGGGTTTTTCAGAAACTAGCTGTTAAGTGGTGGAGCGCACCCCCACCTCGCATCTATACAGTCCATCTGAGATCTGATGGCTCTGGTCCCTGGTTGCAGATTTGCACTGAATAGCAGTTTTCACCTGATACCCTGCCTTTCAAGTGTGCATAAAATTTTGATTTTGAAATCTTGTTTCATGTCCGGTGCATATTTTGTTAATGTTGTCAAAATATATCAGAATTTTTTGACTTTTTGGTGGTGCTATTGTACGTTGGTAGCACGGTAGCATCAGAAGGTAGGAAGCACCAGATATGTGTAATGTAAGGCTTGAATACTAATTATGTTTTATCTTTTTCAGGCTGCTGTTGTGCATGTTTGTGAGGCGACACTATTTAAGCGCTTGATAGAGTTTGAAAATACAGATTCTGGTAGCTTAACGGTATGTATGGTGATTTTCATGAAATTGTCAATTGTGGGCTGTCTATTATCAATTCTGCCAGCTGCTGTTCCACATCACACAAGACACTTATGGCACAAACCGTGTTGTTAATTTGTCTTGCTAATCTGGGTTGAGCTGATGACAATGATGCTCCAAATCCATGCTGTTTACGATAGACTGTGCAAATGCAACTGTCAATCAGGATTAGAGATAAGAAGGTGTTTCAACATTTAAGTCATCAAGTGCATTTATAGCTCATGCCTTTTCTATTTTATGTACAATGTTTTCTGTAAGAATTCATTTATGATAGGACTTCACTTGGAAATAGTTTGTATCTTCATGCCCCTATGATAGATTGAAGATTTTTTGGCAAAGGCTGATGAAGAGCCAGTTCCAAAATGTTCAGCCAAGACTGGAGAAGTCCTTTGCAAGCACAAGGATAAGGGTGCAGAGCATTTTTCTCATGGACTTTGTGAGGAATGCTACGACAATGTAAGTAACATGTACCATGTTCATAATGCATTCGTTTTGGTACTTCATTGATGACTGGGATGACTCGATTGCTCAGTTCGCTGAGCTGTCAGGTGGACTGGAAGGTGGTGCTGACCCTCCAGCCTTCCAACGAGCTGAAAAACAGAGACTGGATGCTGCTAAAAGAGCTAATGAGTTACATAGTTCTGATGTTGAAGATAACATCATGGACCCTGTGTTGGGAGTCCTAAGTTGTAACGTGTGTGTTGTAGAGGGGGTAAATTGTAAATAGTAACCTGTATATACCTGTGCTGAAGCAATGGTAGAGAGAGTACGAGGATTCCAGAAAATTCACCCACCTTCTCATCCATCTTGACCTTGTTCCTCAGGCGACCCATCGGTGATTGAGCTCGATCTATCAACATGGTATCAGAGCAGCGGTGGCCAGCCGTCCCGAGCTCCGGTCGGCGGTGATTTGGCGGCGCTGGGTGGTGGCGGAGATGGTGTGTGCTGATTTGGGGGTTTGCCCGTGAAAGAGGAGGTGCTGATTTGGGGTTGAGGCAGAGCGCAAGACATCAGGGGGGAACAAGGGGACGTGCAGGAGGCTGGTGGTGTGTGGCTGATTGAAATCGAAGGTATCGGTGGCTGCCGGCTGCCCACGGCCGGCTCGTGTGTGGGCAGGAGAAAACAAGGACGTGAGGTGGAGTGTGGAGGCAGTGCAGCTAGCTAGGAGTGAGCGTGCACTGCAGCAAGGTGCAGCTAGGTCTTGGAGGAGGAGAGGCGACTGCAGGAAAGAGCCTTGGAGGGCGCGGCTGGCAGCGCACATCCAGCGAGTTTCTGGTGGTAAGCTCCAAGGGGAAGTTCGTGTGCTGTTTTGTGGAAGCTTCAAAAGATGGCCGACAAGGATGATGCTCCTGCGACGGTCACTGCCGGTGAACTTGCAGCGGTACTGCAAGCCATGGATGAAAAATACAGACCCCTGTTTGATGCTCTTAGCAAACTGGGAGGAGGATCAAGACCCGAGGTTGAGGTCAAGGAAGAAGTACATCCACTTCAGATGCCTCTTGTGAAACTTGAAGGATCCGAGAGCTATGCGAGCTGGGCTGAGCACGCCGAGACAATCTTAGTGTCTAGGAAACTTGAAGGCTATATACTGGGCACAATTGAGAAACCGGCAGAAGAAGGCTCCAAGGAGGGGCAGAAGTGGAAGATGACTAATGCTCTGGTGAGAGCATGGCTGTTGAGTTCCCTTTCTCCCCAAATTGCTAAACAGGTTGAAAGGATTAAGGAGGCGTCTGAAATTTGGCGCCTTCTAAAGGGCACTTATTCTGGAGTTGGAAACGAGATGTTGGCATGTAGAATCCAGAGGGAGGTACAGGAGTTACGACAAGCTGAGAAGTCTGTAGTTGAGTATGTGTCGGAGTTAAAGAGGTTATGGAGCGATCTTGATTACTTTGACCCGGTTGAACTGGAGTGCGGAAAATGCATTGAAAAATTTAACAAGTGGACTGAAAGAAGGCGTGTTAGGGATTTTTTAAATGGCCTTCATCGTAGGTTTGAAAACCGCAGGGCTGCACTATATGGCAATGGCAATGGAAAATTGCCAAGCCTAGAGCAGGCAATTTCGGCAATAATGAGCGAGGAAACACGACTGAAACTCGAGACAGTAGATTCTGTCGAACAGAGCATGGTGCAAAAACGCTCAGCCTTTCTCGCTGCAGGCGGTGAAAATTATCAAAGGACTGCAACAAGTTTTCAGGAAAGGAAGTGCTTCGAGTGTGGCAACCCAGGACACCTAAAGGCAGCATGCCCCCTGTTGATTGGGGCAGGGGCAGGCCGTGGCAGAGGCCAAGACTGGCGTGGTAGAGGCCGCGGGCGATCTTTTGATGCCCGTGGTGGTGGTCGTGGAAGAGGTGTGCATCCACCGGGAAGGGCGAACACATGCACTATTGTTGAGTTGACTGCTGATGAGTTAGAAAGGTGGCGTCAATTCAAGAATTTGAGCCTTGATGTTGGACAATCTTCAGAAGCACATGGAGCATCATCATCAGCAAATTTCTCTGGTAACTTCTCTTATACTGCAGCGTGTGGTGATGATCTTTCAACATGTGCACAATGGTTAATTGATTCTGGTGCTTCTCGACATATGACTGGCTCTAATAGTGAGCTTCATAACTATGTTCCTGATCTAAAAGGGGGGAATGTAAAATTGGCTGATGGTTCTACTCAAGTGGCTGTTGGGTCCGGAACGGTTCATTGCGGCCCACATATGTCCCTTTCTTCTGTGTTGCATGTTCCTGCATTTCCAATTAACCTTTTGTCAATAAGTTGCATCACCAAGGAACTAAATTGTGCTGCTATATTTTTCCCTACGTGGTGCATATTCCAGGAACTTGGGACTGGAAGAAGGATTGGGATGGGGAGCATGCATGATGGATTGTATTACTTAGACTGCAATATCCCCCATGGAGTTGCTGCTGCAGTGTCTACATCGCCACTAGAAGAACTTCTACTTCAACACCGTCGGTTGGGACATCTATCTTTTGCTGTATTGGGTCGTTTATACCCTAGTCTGTACCGTAAGGTTAGCAAGGTGAAATTAGTATGTGATGCATGCCAGTTTGGAAAGCAAACTAGAAGCTCTTATTTGTCATCGGATAATAGGAGTAATGTTCCACTCCAAACTATCCATTCAGATGTGTGGGGTCCTAGTGGAGTGACATCTCTAAATGGATACCGCTACTTTGTCACATTTATTGACTGTTGCACTAGAACTACTTGGGTTTATGTCCTGCGAAATAAGAGCGACGTGTTCCAATGTTTTAAAGATTTCCATAATTTGATTAAGACTCAGTACAATGCATGTGTTAAGATACTTCGTACTGACAATGGTACCGAGTATGTGAATAATGAATTTGATGATTATTTATCAAATTATGGAATCATACATCAAACCACCTGCCCTGGTACTTCTGAACAAAATGGCCTGGCAGAGAGGAAAAATAGACATATTCTTGAAATTGCACGGTGCATAATGTTTGCCATGAATGTGCCTAAATTTTTGTGGAGTGAAGCGGTGATGACCGCAGCTTATTTGATGAACAGGATGCCTTCAAGAGTACTTGGATACAAGACACCAATTGAGTGTCTAACAGGGAAAACTACATATGTGGTTCCCCCAAAGGTATTTGGATGTACATGTTTTGTAAAGGACAATAGATCTTCAGTTGGTAAACTAGATGCAAAGGCATTAAAGTGTATATTTGTGGGGTATTCTGGTAAGCAGAAGGGATATAAATGTTGGTGTCCATCTGCAAGGAGGATGTTTGTGAGTATGGATGTGGTATTTAGAGAACATGAACCATTTTATGGGGAAGCAACTGATTTGAGTGATGTATTCCTTGATCTATTTGCTAATGATATTTCAGATTCAGACTGTGAGACAGGGGAAAACAAGGAGGAGAAAGACAAGCATGAATCTCCTGAGGTTATCATTGGAGTCATACCGAGTGAAGACATGAACACAGCAGAAAACGAGCAAGTACAACGAGAGGGGGAGCCACAAGGTCTACGGTGGTCTAAACCAAATGAAGAGCATAATTTACAGGTATATACACGAAGGCACCAGACTGGAGAGAAACAAGCTCAAGGAGAACAAATCCCACCTTTGGGACATTCTGAATCCCAAGTACAAGTCGATTTGCATGATTCAACTTCACATGAAGGTACATTTTTTCCTCCATGTGATGACCTAGATGTCCCTATTGCTAATAGAAAGCAACCTCGGAATACCGCTGGAAAATTGCCCTCAAGACTATCCCAATACCTTGTCTCCAATCATGTTTCATACTCGTTGGTCGGTTCGGAGTATAGATCATTTATAGCTGCTCTAGATTCAACTTCTATACCACGTGACTGGCAAGAAGCAAAGAAAGATCCTAGGTGGAAAGAAGCAATGCTAGAAGAAATGGAAGCACTTGATAAAAATAATACATGGGTTCTTACCACAGCTCCCGTGGGAAAGAAAATTGTGGGTTGCAAGTGGGTGTTCACCGTGAAGCAAACACCTGAAGGCAAGGTAGAAAGATATAAAGCTAGACTAGTGGCGAAAGGATATAGCCAGACTTATGGAGTGGATTATGATGAAACATTTGCCCCAGTAGCAAAAATGAATACTGTTAGAACAATGATATCAATAGCAGCAAACTGTGGATGGAAACTATTCCAATTGGATGTTAAAAATGCATTTCTTCATGGAGATCTGCAAGAAGAAGTTTATATGGATATTCCCCCAGGATTTAATAGTAATGAAACTAAAGGCAAAGTGTGCAGGCTTAAAAAATCTCTTTATGGCCTCAAACAGTCACCGAGAGCGTGGTTTGGGAGATTACGCAAGGAGATTCGCTCCCTAGGATATCAACAAAGCAATGCAGATCACACTCTTTTCTTTAGACACCGTAATGCTAAGATTACTATACTTGCTACCTATGTTGATGACATTGTGATTACAGGAAACGACGATGAAGAAATTAGGTGTCTAAAGAAGACTCTGGCAAAATCATTCGAGGTTAAAGATCTGGGATATCTACATTATTTCCTTGGAATAGAAGTTGCTTACGGTGCTCAAGGTATTTACCTATCGCAGCGCAAGTATATTCTTGATTTACTTTCTGAAACTGGGATGCTTGAGTGTAGACCAGCGAGTACACCGATTGAACAAAACCATGGGATCATAGCAGACTCTGGTGATCCTGTAGATAAAGGGGAATATCAAAGATTAGTTGGGCGCCTAATATATTTATCACACACAAGACCAGATATAGCATATGCAGTGAGCATAGTAAGCAGATACATGCATGATCCTAGGTCTGGTCATTTGAATGCTGTGAATAGAATTCTGCGATATCTTAAGGGTTGCCCAGGTAAAGGCATCTTATTCTCAAATCAGGGACATTTGAGGGTAGAAGGTTACACTGATGCTGATTGGGCAGGATGTTTGGACGATAGAAGGTCCACATCAGGCTATTGTATGTTTGTAGGCGGAAATCTGGTCAGCTGGCGGAGTAAGAAGCAGAGTGTAGTTGCACGGTCTACTGCAGAAGCAGAGTTTAGGGCAATGGCCTCGGGCTTGTGTGAGTTGATGTGGCTAAAACTCTTACTAGCTGAACTCAGGTTATGTGGTAACACACCACTCCAGCTATACTGTGATAATCAGGCCACTATCAACTTGATAAATAATCCGGTTCACCATGACAGAACAAAACATGTTGGAATTGATAGACACTTTATCAAAGAAAAACTAGACGAGGGAACACTTCAAGTTGGGTTTGTCAACACGGTAGATCAGCTTGCTGATGTATTAACTAAAGGTGTTAGTGTTTTAGTGTTTGAAAAGCTATGTAACAAGATGGGGCTTATAGATATATTTGCCCCATCTTGAGGGGGAGTGTTGGGAGTCCTAAGTTGTAACGTGTGTGTTGTAGAGGGGGTAAATTGTAAATAGTAACCTGTATATACCTGTGCTGAAGCAATGGTAGAGAGAGTACGAGGATTCCAGAAAATTCACCCACCTTCTCATCCATCTTGACCTTGTTCCTCAGGCGACCCATCGGTGATTGAGCTCGATCTATCAACACCCTGGGAAGGTAATATTCCTGAACATTCTTAAACGCAGCCATCTCCTATGCAAAAGTGTTAATGTAGACATTTAAAGAAAGAGAAAAATGCAAGTGCCCACGTAAGCGTCACAACCGCGTAAATTACTAGTTTAGGGGCACTTAGAGAACTAAAAGACATAACTGATTCACTTAAGCACCGGTCTCCAAGTTAAGCGTCGATGCCAACCTTTCAGTTGGGAGTAAATCCCTTGCAAGCTAAATCACTTACAAAACCCTGTTAATCTGAGATTCTTTCTTTTGTAACTGTAATTCTCAACTATTGTTTTACACTCTTAGTGTTCACTATTTTTAAATTATATTTCATCATTCTTGCAAAGTTATTTGAAGATTTCATCAGTCGACTGCACAAATCCCTGACCAATCCAGTTCTATAGTTTTTTACTATGTCTATTTATCATATTGATGACCTGTTCTCTTTTTGTTAAAAGGAACATTCAATTTCATCTCCATATTGTTTTTCATCTAGATATATTCCCGAACTGTAGTTCAGAGCTTCAAAGCGAGGATTCTAAATGATTAGAGTTTCATTGCTATCCCACAAAACTGTCTGCTGACAAGTATCTCAAATTATCTAGTGCTGAAGCTGCTTCTCTTTATTTATATTTTTGCACACCTTCTATTGTACTCGAGCATATATCGGTCTTGTTGCTGCAATCATCCAATGGAACATTTGAACCGTCATAATCTACTTCATTGCTTAACTTTGGATTTGCTTGCATTATATCTTGTACTATATGTTATCTATTTATACTACACTTATAGTTCATTCAGTGTGATTGATGTGCCTGTTTTCTGCTGAATCAAATTGCAAATCTTCGACAATAATATATGTGTCATCATCAGAACCGTGGAGGCAAATATTCGACAATTACTTCCAGCCAAATTGCAAATGATTCTGTTGCTTCCAAAGATCCTGAAGTGGAAGGTTTGTTGGTTCCTGTTATATGATGCTCTACAACAACAAATTTCAGCGTCCTTTCTCCTTTTTTGTTTGTATTGACAATCTGATTGCTGATCAACTCGATGGATGCTATTTTGCATAATTAGGTGAAAACGATCAAGCTGATTCTGATCCAGAAAATCTTTCTGATATTGATGATGTGGAGGTACATTTATCCATCTGATAACTGACCAATTCGTTGCAGCCCTTGTTAGAGCCTGAGATTTGATTGTTCATTCTGATTTCAATCTTTTGGTAATAATTTTGCAGGTTGACGGGTATCTTAACAATGAGGAAGAAACACAGAACAAAAAGATTATCTGAGAGGAACTGAACAAAGAATACCTACAGGTAGTTATCACCATGAGGCAGTTTCTTGTTCTGACAACATGGTGTAAGTATTTGCTGATCTCCTTTACAGGAACAAGCTGCAAAGGAAGCTTTAGCGGCTGAATTGGCAGCTCATGGTGTGTCTGTTGGAGGGGGAAAACAGAAGGTGTGAAATTTTTCTAGGGTAGAGCGTTTTATGTGCATATCTTTAATATTACAGATACAGTTTCATAATTTTCTGGGACGTTCTAAAATGTAGAAACGAAGACGCAATGAAGACAAGAACTCCACACCTGCCGAAACACCAGCAGAAGCAACATACAACATGTTGAAACGGAAGGTACTGGACCCTTTTGTACAGCCATAGACATCTAAAATTTATGTCATGACTACTGTACCGGACTTTGTGTAATTACATCTTACACTTGAAGTGCAAACACTAACACTGAATATATAACAATGTTCCTTGCAGGGACTTGGGTCAAAAATCAATGTTGAAGCTGTTAATGGATTGTACAATGTATGTTTTCTTTGTTTATGTTCACTGGAGCTTGATGTATATCTTAAGATTCATGCAATGTTATTTTGTAAATACTCCCACATCAATTTTTTTACTCACTTGTTATTGCCTAAATTCTTACTGAGACTATGCGTGCAGACTGAAGACAAAGATGTCAAAGCAAATGGAAAAGACGACATACACTTTGATGTGGAACATGAACAGGATATTGATGACGGTGAAACATTTGATGCTGGTTATGACTATGGTCATTGTGCTGATAACAACAATGATGGCTACGTTGATGATGGTGGTGGTGGAGCCTATAATGGTTATGATGACGATGATTACTAGTACTCCATCTGTTCACTAATACAAGATGTTTTGGCAAGTTAAATTAGCTTGCCAAAATGTCTTACATTAGTGAACAGAGGAAGCAGCTTTTTTCGCGAAGTTGCAAGCTGACCAAGACTATTCAGAATATCAGATGTACAGAAAGTTCCCGTCTACATTCATTTGCACAAGATAAATTTTCATTTTACAGAAAATGAGGTTTCATGTTACTTCTTAACTTATATTCTTTTGCATAGACTTACCATACATTGTAAATTATATTAGGTCTGTAGTGAAGGATGGCCACACTGGAATTATAAGAGGAAAAATGAACAAGTGTGACCCACCTACACTATACAGGAAAGCTAAGGAGATGTAGTTTAATTAGTACCTAACCTTGATTGGACGGGATATTAGTTCGGGCTCCTTGGGGCCCAAAAGTCCAGAACCTAGGCCAAGAACACACGCTAGGAGCACTTTATCAGCCCTGATTGATCGATGTGCACATCTTGCAACTACCATTTTCCAATACTATGATGGTTATTTAATTGTGTACGTGTTGGCTTGGCACCTGTCGATCAATATATCGGATAAGAAAATCTCTAACATGTGATGTATAATAGGTGAGGTGTTTCTATATCAGCTGGTGCCAAAAATTTCTCTCCAATAGATGATGGTGATAAATCAGGTGATGTAATTTTTTTGGGAGGTAATGTATGATTTTAGGGTAGGGGATACAAATATACATTACCTGTAAAACACACACGAGAATATTGATTGTCAAAAAAAATAGATGAGCGCGAGAGGCCGAGATAAAACTTCAGTCGCTTTCCCAGCGCCATGACCGCCACCCATCCAGGGGTGTTGCCCTCGACCGAATCGAGCTACAAGTGACCAAAACTCGTGCCTCTCGGCCCCGCCACCCCATTCCGGCGGTCCGCCGCGCGACGGACGATCGTCTAACAATATATGTCTCTCGTCCATCTTGTTGGTCGCGGAGGTGCCATTTGACTCTCCAATGACTCGCCGTCGTTTGCCAAGGGGAAAGTCGATCACAACCATTCAGCGCCCACCACTGTTCGCCGAGCTACTGTAATGGGAGAGAAGGTGCCCTCCAACTTTAGGCAATGAATCAGTGACCACGCCACAACTGACATCCACTGCCGGCTAATTCTCACCTCTGCGCGTGCAAGGTGTTTGACAGTGAACCTCAAAGGTAATTTTTTGAACAATATTTTTCTAAAAAATGTTGTTCCGACCTAGAAGTAGTTTATCATCTAGATTACTATTTTCAGATGGTTTTGTTCGACTACACTTCCTTTGACGAGGAGTTCGACATAGATGAGGAGGATATTGGTATGCTTTTGTTGATGCACCAGAACAAGAGGTCATAAGTATATTCGAAGGCTCCGAATTGATGCATACCACAAGCTCATGATCAACTACTTCGATGAGCATCTAGTGTTTCCCGAGAGGTATTTTTCCCGCTGGTTCCAAATGTCTATCGATTTGTTCAGACACATTACATAGTGTGTCAAGCTGTACGATCGGTTCATCAAGTAGCGAAAGAATTACGATGGAGAACTTGGGCACATCACCTACCGTAAGGTTAGTGCGGCATTGTCTATGATGGCATATGTTATTCCTGTAGATCTTGTTGATGATCACTTGGCAATGAGTGAAAGCTAGAGCATCAAGTGTGTTAAGCGCTTTGTCGTGGCAATACTTGAGGTGTTCGGTCCTGAGTTCTTAGGAGTATCCAATGCTCAAAGCACAACTCAGTTGTTGGAGAAGAAGGAAGCTCATGGGGTTCCAGATATGCTAGGCTCAATTGATTGCATGCATTCTAGGTGGAAAACTATCCCGTGACATGGCATGGACAGCTTAGAGGGCACAAGAAGGATTCCACCATAATTATTGAGACCGTGGTTGATCAGGAGATGTAGATTTGGCATGCTTTTTTGGGAATGTTCGGTTCTTGCAATGATATCAATGTTATCCAATGGTCACCTCTTTTTGCCAAGCTTGCCAATGGTGAGACACCGCCGTTGATGTTTCAAGTAAACGACCACACCTACAACATGGGTTACTACCTTGCAGATGACATCTATCCTAATTGGTCTTTATTTGTGAAACCACTTATAGTCACCCAAGATGAGAAAGAACTTCAATTCCATAATGCTCAAACGACAGCTAGGAAAGATGTGGAGCAAGCATTTGGGATTTTGTAAGTTCAGTTTGCTATTGTGAATGGACCAACGAGGTTTTGGGATCAAGAGATCTTTTGGTACATCATGAATGTTTGTGTGATCATCGAGAATGAGTGTGGCGAGAATGAGTTTTATGGTGTCTATGACTTAATGGGTCAACTGTTGCAATCACCTAGAGGTGGAGATCGAGTGCAACACTTTGTTGATGTGTACCATAACATTTGAGATTCAGATATGCACGATGATCTTTAGAAGGATCTCATCGAAGAGTGATGGAGGTGGAATGGCGAACATGTTGACGAATGCTATGTTGTTTGTGTGTTGATTTGTATATGATGAACTCTACTTGATGAACCATTTGACAAACTATTTATATTGTGATGTAATAATTAAGTACCATTTATCTTAAATTTGTCTAGATCTATTTTAGATGAAGTTCATAGTATGTTTTCATATATGTATGCAATTATTGAGATGGTTGCACGGTGGACGAGCCATATTATACATAACCTAGTGTGGCAAAGGTACCAAAAAATATATTATCTAAGAAAACAAAAACTACACAGATAACGTACAACACCTTTCTGGTGATATACTTCCTATCTTAAATTAGATGATTCGCTTGATAAGAGCTGCTCAGGATCGCACACACGCACTAAGGGCATGATTGGTAGCATGAGACGATTTTGGAGCTCCTGGTGGCCATGCCCTGTGTAGAAATAGACTCTGGACCATGTTCTGCAGTTCGTTTGGTAGACCTGGTGGGCATTTTTTTGGCCCTCGACACACATTGGGTGTGGGTTTTTGGTGGGCTGCATGGCTATCTCAAAGCTGCTCACATGTGTGTGTGTGTGTGTGTGCGTGTGTGGTTGTCCAGCATGGAGCAGTTGTGGTAACCTCTTCTCAAGACCGGTGAGATTACCAACTATCAGAGAAAAAACAGCAGCAAGAACATCACATAATTAAACAACACACTACACAATTAAGCAGTACTTGACACACTAGATCCATACTTAACATAGTACGTTACTTAGGAAGTATCATGGGGCACACCCATAATTAAGTCTACTTAGACAGGCATCACATGCATCTTAGACCAGTCAGCCATCAACATTGTAGACGATCATCCTCTTGCTGGACTCTGCATGCTCAGGGCACCTGGCCACCACCTCACAGCGAGTGTTGTCGAAGACGATGACCCTATACTCCTTTGCACTGAGCTTCTTGAAGAAAAGAAAGTAGTCAGATCTTCAGGTTGTGAGCTACGACGAAGTCGGTCCATCCAGCTTCGAGGCGGGCTTTGTCACCGACCTCCTTGATGTTCATCTCCCACTGGATGTCGATGTTGGTCTTCACGATCACCTTCCCCGGCCCCGGTCCCAGGTAGGGCCTTAAGGCATCTGGGAGAGGGAGCATCCCTAACCTAGGAGCCACCAGCACCTTGACGCAAGTGGCCAACAACAGGTGGCCTTCCCCTAGCTCTCTTGTCGGAGAACTCTTCCGGTAGCACCTTGAAAGGGACACCAAGTTGTAGCATCTACACAGAAAACAACAATGGTGAGGCAATGAACACAAACCAAAGCACACATTTCAACATCAGAGACAAGAATAAACACTATGCCTCGTACAGTAATCACACCCAGTACAAAGAAATGGTTCTAACATACCAATTGAAATGCACAAGGTAATGCTCTTGTACAAAGCATAGGGTCTGATAGGACCATTCCTTGCACCCAAATGGTGGTTTCTTTTAATCATTGGCTTGCAATGGAATAAAAAATGGTTGAAGTTCAATCAAATGCCTCATATGTACATAACACAAAGCTATGAGCGAGATGAATCCGTATCGACCAAGTTGTATGTACAGGACATGTTGTTGTACAACACAACATGCCGGTATAGATCACATCATCCAAAATGGAGTATAATCATTGGCACAAAAAGAAAGAAATAAGACATTGGGGCCTCATATAGCATGTAGCATATTTTAGGGACGGAGTTAGCGGATCAATCTATATGCACAACTTTTTGGTGTGTACATCACACTAGAGTCGGTAGCCCTGTCCCTAAAATGCATAGTTTATTCATTGGCAAGAACTAAAAAAATAGTACATTGCAATGCCTCATACACATAGGACCAAAAGAACACATCATCGAGATGATCCATCACTTAACAGATGTCAACAAACATAATTGAGCAAGAACACATGTTAAATGTAGATCATCAAGCCATAGATCAAGTACAAGATTTTAATCATCAACACTAGAACAAACAAAATGGAAAATGAATCTAGAGCATGTATAATACTGTCCTACACAAATCGGGTACGAGTGCAAACTACGGTACTGCAACCGAGCATCTACAATTGTGAACCCAAAAAACCCCTCTAGCATGGACATGAATCAAAGCAAAACCAAGTGCTACTAGTCTATTTGAACCGAAGCCCTAACAGATCTACTATGCATGTCATTCACTAGCCTAGTAAAGAACATGTAGCATCAGATCTATGGTACAAAAGAACATGTGAGGGTGGCCTTACCGCCATCACTGGCCGACCAAGGATGAAGTTGAGAAAGTGCTATAAGGGGACGTTGAGGATGCAGTTCGGTTGAGGTCGTAGTTGTGCTCGTGTCCAACTTCCGGATCTTACGCGCGTCGTCACGCTCGAGCAGGCGGTCGGGGTCACGGTCGAGTTATCACCGGCGTAATCCAACAAGTACGTGAGAAGAGAGAGAGAGTGATGGGAGTGAGTGGGTAGTGAGGAGGCACGTGTTTCCGAATCGCCGTGCAGTCTCGCGCTCCTTCTCCACACGTGCAAGTGAAGGCTCTTCTTGTGCTCCACGTGGCCTGGATCTGTGGAAACGGTCGGTTCAGACATTCCCATTCCTTCTGGACCTGGCCCTAAAGTGCTTTAACACGTTAATAGCGACACGAACAAATAAATCAGCCTATTTTTACAGCTGGCGGGTATATTTACTAGGAGGTTGGCATGCATTGTGCAGCCGTGCTATGCGCTGCGGACCGTGCCGCACCGCACGTACGTGTGACGATATATCGTGCCCGCAGTCACACAGCAACGCGACGTCCAACGACCCCCTCGCACCCGGAGGCCGCGGCCGGGACGGCAGCAGAGCGGAAGCAATCGTATTGCTAGCTTGCACAGTTGCACCCACCGGCCGGCCACCTACCGACACGACCCCACCGGAGCGCGCGCGGCACGCACGGTAGGCAGTACGAAGGTCACTGTACCTACTGTCTACAGTAGTCACTAGTCAGTTTAGTCTAGAGAGCATTCGCAAAACAAAAGGTACTGGAGTCTAGAGTGAAAACTCCTTCAAAGGCTTCAACTACCCTGCTGGTGCGGGCACACGCACACACGGCACCATGTCGCCGAGCGAACATCGATCCTTCACGAAGTCACGATCGAGATTCGAGCAAGTACACATGGTGGTTGAGGTTTCATTGCCCGCAACCAATGCTTCTTGTTTGCATCGCATGCATATGTGTCGCGTGTTTCCATTTCCATATATATCATCTAGCATGCATCATCTTGCTGGTGTAGTGGTGTACTTAAGTGGATGCAAGGTTTCCATGTCGTGAACAAAGTGTGTCTCATGTAATTAATTTAATAAGTTTCTTAACACTTTTGTTGGCAGTTCCATACAAAATCTCCTACTGTTGTCGGTCACACATATAGTGCAGGTGTTGCCGAGAAAAAGGACATGAGAGGGGCGATTTTTTTTCAGGGAACACATAACTTTATTAAATTATAGTAGTGTTACAATCAGCCACTATGCTATGACTAAGAAAATCCGGGTAAACATCTACCCAAATTGCATCTACAACACTCTTAAACGCATAGCGTGCACACTCATGAGCTACCTTATTAACTGTTCTACCAGTAAAACTAAATTCGAAAAACTCAAAAGAAGAGTTAAGCTCATCTATCTTACTAAACATGGGAGCTAATAAAGAGCACCGGATCTTTCTCCCTTTTCATAGATTCACCAATTCTGCATAGTCCGATTCACATGTGACTCACACAAAACTCTGTTACTTTGCAAAGGCTACTGCATCTCTAAAGGCAAGATCTTTAACAGAGAGGGGATCCGAGATGCCATGATAAATATGACACCAAGCAGTTCTAAAACCTCCTTCATCCCTTGCAACATATCCACCTCCTGCAATACACTACTCTTCTCTGACTGCACCATCACCGTTTAGCTTAATCAGATCTGACCCTAGACCATTGCCAGGTACACGGTGGTTGGCTAGATCCCACCTTAGGCACCTTCATTTCCAGGTAACCCATTGTTTCAGCAATAGACTCCATAGTTTTGATAGGATCATATACCTTATCATCATGAGTCCAACGATTACTCGAATTTTTAATCGATGACATTATCGATATCAATCTCTCCCGCTCCCCTTGGCTGAACATAGAGTCACATAAGATGTCCATCGCCCATGTGTCAGGGTGCAGATTCGGTAACTTCAAGTGCAAGATATCACGAGCCGCTATCCAAAACTGTTTCACATGCCCGCATTCCATCATTGCATGATATAAAGTTTTCGATGTTGTTTTACATACTGAGCAAGTACTATCTACTCTGACATGTCGCCTTGTGAGGGTTGCGTAATTGGGCAAAATGCCTTTCAAAACCTGCCACCAAAAAACTCGTACTCTTGGTAAAACATCCAACTTTCAAAGTCTTCTCCATTTTACATTATATTGCACAACTTGTTGCGACTACTCGCCATACTGGTTAGGGGCGACCTTTAGTGGGACTCAGAACAGAGCCCCTCTAAACGCTAGTCGGCTCTTATTGCGACTACTTGTCTTTAAACGGAAGGTCAGCAACATCAAACTTGTAACCAGTTCAGTCATAGCAACCAGGTTATTTCGCACCCTAACGGTACCGGCCTATTAAGATTCCACATCGCGCACAGGCAGTGTTCTGAGCGCGGTTCAAACAATCCTTTAGGCTTCGTTTGGTTTATAGGGATTAGTTCCACTAGTGGAACTGATCCCAGGAGAAATCGGGTGATCACCCAAACCCCTAGAGGGATTACTTCCACTTGCGGGACTAATCCTAGCTACTAGGTTCTGTTCGGTTAACCCTGTCCAAGTTGTGTTCTGCAAATTACATGAAGCCATCACAAATATACAGAACATACAGAAGCTACTATGCAGTCTTCAACACTACACCGATATGGAGAAACAAATTACAGGAAGCAATACATGCATTGGTTCTACAGACTGGCCATATGTAACATAAATTAAAGAAAGTGGAGATAAGAAATTGTACAAAATAGAACAACATATATACATAGGCTTAGCTAATTCAGTTTTGTCAAACCGTAGAAAGCCCGCAGATTACAGGGTGGCATCGAGAGGACATGAACGGAGTGACAGCTGCCTAAGAGCTTAGCCCCTGGCATCCAGATACTGTCCACGTTGACGATCTCATCGACCAGATCAGACGCGGCAGGGGATGAGAGGTTGAAGACATAGTCATTTCGCAAATGCCACAAGCACCACATTTTCAACATGATGAGCGAGCATGCCCCTTTCACCTTAGCTTCGCCTTCTTGATCTGCAGAGGACTGAAACCAATCGTCAAAGACGTCTCCTGGCTATGGGCAAATGTGTTGAATACATACACACACTGACACAAGAGTCAAGAGCCTTGAAGTGTGTATGCAAGATTTCTTCCACATCACATTACCTGCTAGTGAAATTATCATAGGGGTTGTGATGATAAAAGTGAAGGGATTCGCAGCATAGTAAATGAAAAAATTTCTACGGATGCGAACGGGAAAGCCAAGATCTAATCTAGGAGATGCAATCAACGAGAGGGATAGATGAGATCTTCATACCCTTGAAGAAATCGCACAGCGGAACGTTTAACACAACGCGCTTGATGTAGTCGTACTAGCCTTCTCCTCCTCGTGATCCGATCTGATCCAACGCCGCAAGTGGCGACGCCTCCGAGAGATGCACACGTATGGCACCGCGACGTCTACTCCTTCCTCGGTCCAACAAGTGGGGTGGAGAGATAGATTGGATCTACAGCACGACGGCGTGGTGCAAAGGTGGAGAGTTTCTGCGGCAGGGCTTCACCTACGCGCAGTCGGGAGAGAGAGAGAGAGGTAGGGCAGTAGCTGGCGGCTAGGGTTTGGGGTGGAGGGAGGGTGCGCCCCTGCCCACCTTATATAGGGGGCTGGCCGGCCCCTTGCCCCTCCTCCAAGCCCTAGGGCCGGCGGCCACAAGGGTAGAGTGGGGGGCAAGTCTCCCCCCTTCTAGAAGATCCCCTAGCGTTTCCCCTAGGGTTTTGGTTGGCTGGGCCTATGGGGCCTTGTGCCCCTGGACCAATGCGGCCAGGTCACTCCCTCGTAGGCCCACGCCCCCATCCGACAAGTGGGGCCACGTTGGTCCCACTCCGGAAGCTTCTAGAACCTTCCGGTACAATACCGAACATTTCGAAACAATTCCGAAATCCAAAAACTGCTTTTCTTTATATGAATCTTATTCTCCGGACCATTCTGGAACCTCTCGTGATGTCCTAGATCTCATCCGAGACTCCGAATAAAAACTCACAAACGAATTATCCATTCTATCCTAGCGTCGAGGCACGTTAAGTGTGTGACCCTACGGGTTCGAGAATATGCAGACATGATCTTCTATCAATAATCAACAGCGGGATCTGGAAACCCATATTGACTCCCACATATTCATCGATGATCATATCGGATGAACCACGATGCCAAGATTCAATTAATCCCATATATATATTCCCTTCGTCACGCGATATTTTACTTGCCCGAGATTCGATCGTTGGTATCGGCATACCTAGTTCAATCTCGTTCACAGCAAGTACTTTACTCGTTCCGTAATCCGATATCACTTTGTGATTAACTCCTTAACCACGTGCTTGCAAGCGGTGTTGATATCGATTACCGAGTGGGCCCGAAGTATATCTCTCCGACTTGGGAGGGACAAATCCCATCTCGATACATACAACCCAACAAGTACTTTCCGATCACCTGAGAGACACCTTTATGATCACCCTCTCATAGGATGACGTTTAATGACCTCAAAGCTTTCTTCCGATACCAGGGAGTTGCATTATCTCATGGTCTAAGGAATACAATATTTGACATAAGAAAAAGCTTCGCAAAGATGAACACGATGACGTGATCTAATTGTTCTGCTTGATTTGGGTATGTCCATCATATCATTCTCCCAATGATATGATCTTATTATTAATCGACAACTCATGTCTATGGTTAGGAAACCTTAACCATCATTAATCAATGAGCTAGTCCATAGAGGCGTACTAGGGACACAGTGTTTTTCATAAACCACACAAGTATCAAAGTTTCCGCTTAATACAATTCTAGCATGGATTATAAACTTTATCATGAACAAGAATTATAATAATAACATCTTTATTATTGCCTCTAGGGCATAATTCCAACAGTCTCCCACTTGCACTAGAGTCAATAATCTAGTTTACATCTGGTAACAATCTAACACCCATGGCATTAAGGTGCTGATCATGTTTTGCTCGTGGAAGAGGTTTAGTCAATGGATCTGCGACATTCAGATCCGTATGTACTTTGCTAATCTTCAGATCTCCATCTGTTATATAATCTCAAATTATATGAAATTGGCGGTTGATGTGCTTGGTCTTTGGATGATATCTTGGTTCCTTAGCCAGTGCTATGGCGCCAGTGTTGTCGCACAATATCTCCAGTGGGTCCAAGGCACTTGGAACCACACCAAGCTCAGTGGTGAAGTTCCTGATCCAAACTCCTTCACTTGACGCTTCTGCAGCAGCCATGTATTCCGATTCTACTATAGATCCTGCGATCACGCTTTGCTTGCAGCTTCTCCAGCTCACAACTCCTCCATTCAAAATATAAACGTATCCTGTCTGAGATTTAGAATCATCTGGGTCGGTGTCGAAACTAGCGTCGACGTAACCTTTTACGACGAGCTTCTCATCACCTCCATAGACCAAGAACATTTCTTTAGTCCTATTTAAATACTTTAGGATGTTCTTTACGGCTGTCCAGTGTTCCACTCCTGGATCACTTTGGTATCTGCTCGTCAAACTAAGAGCATTGGACACATCCGGTCTAGTACACAACATGGCATACATGATAGAACCTATGGCCGAGGCATATGGCACTTTGCTCATAGTTTCTCTATCGTTTACCATAGCCGGACACTGAGCCTTGCTCAATATCTTACCTGGCAACATGGGCACTGAACCTTTCTTTGCCTTATCCATTCTGAACCTTTTCAGAACTTTGTCTAGATATGTACTTTGGCTTAAAGCTATTAGGCGTCTTTTTGTCTATCTCTATAGATTTTGATGCCCAATATATAAGCAGCTTCCCCTAGGTCTTTCATTGAAAAACATTTGTTTAAATAACTCTTCACATCGTTAAGCATATCAATGTCATTTCCAATAATCAATATCTCATCCACATATAGTACTAAAAATGGCACTGAGCTCCCACTCACTTTCTTGTAGATACAAGCTTCGTAGCAATTTGGAACAAATCCAAAGCTCTTGATCACTTGATCAAAACGAAGGTTCCAACTCCGAGATGCTTGCTTCAGTCCATAAATGAAACGCTGAAGTTTGCACACCTTATCAGCATCCTTAGGATCGACAAAACCTTCGGGTTGCATCATATACAACTCTTCATCAATGTTGCCATTGAGGACGTAGTCTTGACATCCATCTGCCATATTTCATAATCATGAAACGCAGCAATTGCTAATAAAATCCGAATGGACTTAAACATCGCTACGGGAGAGAAAGTCTCATCGTAGTCAACACCTTGAACTTGCCGAAAACCTTTCGCGGCAAGCCGTGCTTTATAGACAGTAACATTACCATCTGCGTCCGTTTTCCTTTTGAAAATCCATTTGCACTCAACGGTCTTTCGGTCACTAGGAGGGTCCACCAAAGTCCATACTTGGTTTTTGCTCATGGATCCCAACTCGGATTTCATGGCCTCTAGCCATTTCTCAGAGTATGGGCTCATCATTGCTTCCTCATAGTTCGCAGGTTCACTGTTGTCTACCAACAAGAAAGTTAAGACAGGGTTACCGTACCACTCAGGAGGGGCACGTGACCTTGTCGACCAGCGACGTTCAGTAGTAGCATCGTCCGAAGCTTCATGATCCTCGTCATTAGCTTCCTCTATTGTTGGTGCAGACGGCACTGGAACAATTTCAGGTGCTGCGCTACTCTCCAACTCAAGAGAAGGTTCAATAACCTCGTCTAGCTCTACTTTCCTCCCACTCACTTCTTTCGAGAGAAAATCCTTCTCAAGAAAGGATCCGTTCTTTGCGACAAACACTTTGCCTTTGGATCTGTGGTAGAAGGTATACCCAATCGTTTCCTTAGGGTATCCTATGAAGACGCATTTCTTCGCTTTGGGTTCGAGCTTGTCTGGCATCAACTTCTTGACGTAAGCTTCGCATCCCCAAACTTTAAGAAACGACAACTTAGGTTTAGCACCAAACCACAGTTCATACGGTGTCGTCTCAACGGATTTATATGGTGCCCTATTTAAAGTGAATGCAGCGGTTTCTAATGCATAACCCCAAAATGATAACGGCAAATCTGTAAGAGACATCATCGATCGCACCATATCTAATAGAGTTTGATTCCGACGTTTAGACACACCATTGCGCTGTGGTGTTCCGGGTGGCGTGAGTTGCGAAACGATTCCGCTTGCTTTAAGATGCGTGAGAAAATCACAACTCAAATATTCACCTCCACGATCGGATCGTAGAAATTTAATTTTCCTGTTACGATGGTTTTCCACTTCGTTCTGAAATTCTTTGAACTTTTCAAACATTTCAGATTTATGTTTCATTAAATAGATATACCCATATCTACTTAAGTCATCAGTAAAAGTCAGAAAATAGCGATATCCACCGTGCGTCGAAACACTCATTGGTCCGCATACATCGGTATGTATGATTTCCAACAAGTCCGTTGCTCTCTCCATTATACCGGAGAACGGGGTTTTGATCATCTTGCCCATGAGGCACGGCTCGCATGTGTCAAATGAATCAAAATCAAGAGACTCCAAAAGTCCATCAGAATGGAGTTTCTTCATGCGTTTTACACCAATATGACCTAGACGGCAGTGCCACAAATAAGTTGAATTATCACTATCTACTTTGCATCTCTTAGCCTCAATGTTATGGATGTGTGTTTCATTGCTTTCGAGATTCAGAAGAAATAAACCATTCATAGCAGGTGCATGACCATAAAAGATGTTACTCATATAAATAGAACAACCATTATTCTCTGGTTTAAATGAATAACCGTCTTGCAATAAACACGATCCAGATATGATGTTCATGCTCAACGCAGGCACATAATAACATTTATTAAGGTTTAAAACTAATCCCGAAGGTAAAACTAAGGAGAGCGTGCTGAAGGCCATCACATCAACTCTTGATCCGTTGCCAACTCGCATCGTCACCTCATCCCTCGCTAGCCGCCGTCTATTCCGTAGCTCATGTTTCGAGTTATAAATATTAGCAACTAAACCAGTATCAAATACCTAGGCACTACAACAAGCGCTAGTAAGGTAAACATCAATAACATGTATATCAAATATACCTTTAATGGTGCCAGCCTTCTTGTCTGCTAAGTACTTCGGGCAGTTGCGCTTCCAGTGACCCTTGTCCTTGCAATAGAAGCACTCAGTGTCCGGCTTAGGTCCAGACTTGAGCTTCTTCTCAGCAGGGGCAACGCGCTTGCCGCTGCCTTTCTTGAAGGACTTCTTTGCACCCTTACCTTTCTTAAAGCTGGGGGGCTTGTTGACCATCAACACATGATTATCTTTCTTGATGTACACCTCCGCAGCTTTCAGCTTAGCGAAGAGCTCAGTGATCGTATCAATAGAACCAATCTGATTATGAGTAACTACAAAACCTTTGTAGCTAGGAGGGAGTGATTGCAGAACTCTGTCAATCTTGAGCTCTTCTGGAATCTTGCAGTCCAGTTGCTCAAGACGTTGAGTGTAGCCCGACATCTTAATGGCGTGCTCACTAACGGAACTCCCTTCCTCCATCTTGCAGTTAAAGAATTTCTCAGAGATCTCATATCTCTCAGAACGGGCCTGAGTCTGAAACATGGTTTTCAGTTCCTCAAGAATCTCAAAGGGCCCGGCGAACTCCTCAAAACGATTTTGAAGGTCCGATTCCATAGCAAACAACATGGTGCTCTTAATCACACCATAATCATCTTTGCGCAACTGATAAACAACTTTTTCATCAGCCGGCGCATCTACAGCAGGGGCGTCACCTAGCGCTTTCTCAAGGACATAGTCCTTTTGTCCGCCAGCGAGAATGATTCTCAGATTGCGGGATCAGTTGGTGAAGTTAGACCCATTGTTCTTAAGCTTTTCTTTCTCAGCAAAAACGTTGAAGTTGAAGTTGGACTTAGCCATTTGATCTACAAAATTTGCAAGTACAATTTAGACTATGTTCATGATAACTAGTTCAACTTAATCAAATTACTAGATGAACTCCCACTAAATTCAAAATCCCTCAAGTTGTTTAGTGAACATGATACAAATTCACCACACCTAATCCGATCACCACGAGAAGAGATGTGGTTTCAATGGTGGACAACAAAGTGTCGATCATATCATTCATATGACTCATGCTTAACCTTTCGGTTCGTGTGTTTCGAGGCCATGTTTGTACATGCTAGGCTCGTCAAGTCAAACCCAAGTATTTACGCGTGTGCAAAACTGGCTTGCACCCGTTGTATGTGAACGTAGAGTTTATATCACCCGATCATCACGAGATGCTTGAACACGACAAACTTTCGCAACGGTGCATACAAGGGGAGAACATAATTTTATCTTGATCTTTAAGTGAGGAATCATCTTATAATGCTACCGTCGCGATCTAAGCATAATAAGATACATAAAAGGATAAACATCACATGCATATAATTTTATGTGACATGGTATAGCCAATCTCCGCGCAATAATCTCCATCTTGTGCGTGCCAGCATGATCTCCATCACTCCACCATGATTGCCTCCACCACGAATAGAAACTACAACTATTGCTAACTACTCAGCGATAAAGTAAAGCTATTACATGGCGTATAAGAAGTTGACACACAGGTCATACACAATTATAAATACAACCATATGGCTCCTCCCGGTTGTGTACTCATCGACATGCAAGTCCTGAAATATTACAAAACATGATCATTGCATACAACATACACATCATATCTTGGGCCATACCATATCACAGAAACACTCCCTGCAAAAAGAAGTTAGACGCCTCTACTTTGTTGTTGCATGTTTTACGTGGCTTATGAGAGTAACAAGCTAAGAATGATTCTTACCTACGGAAAGCCACAACGGTGATATGGATGCCAACATCCGGTGTAAATCCCATGACAACTACAGTGAGAGAAACTGACATCCACCAGCCGCATGTGTGGAACAAGCCACACGTCAAGTGCGGAGCCGGTCTCACGAACGAGGTCGCGTAAAATTGTCCTGGACCGCTTCGATCTCACTATCATGCGTCATAAGAAGTACACAACAAGAGGCTTGCAAAAAAACATCAACGCCCGCAACAAGCATGTTGCGTTCTACTCGTGAAACACATCTACGCATAGATCTAGCTCTGATACCACTGAAGGGATTCACAGCATAGTAAATCAAAAAAATTCTACGGATGCGAACGGGAAAGCCAAGATCTAATCTAGGAGATGCAATCAACGAGAGAGATAGATGAGATCTTCATACCTTTGAAGAAATCGCACAGCGGAACGTTCAACAGAACGCGGTTGATGTAGTCGTACTAGCCTTCTCCTTCTCGTGATCCGATCTGATCCAACGCCGCAAGTGGCGACGCCTCCGAGAGATGCACACGTACGGCACCACGACGTCTCCTCCTTCCTCGGTCCAGAAAGTGGGGTGGAGAGATAGATTGGATCTACAGCACGATGGCGTGGTGCAAAGGTGGAGAGTTTCTGCGGCAGGGCTTCACCTACGCGCAGTCGGGAGAGAGAGAGAGAGAGAGAGAGAGAGAGAGAGAGAGAGAGAGAGAGAGAGAGAGGTAGGGCAGCAGCTGGCGGCTAGGGTTTGGGGTGGAGGGAGGGTTCTCCCCTTCCCACCTTATATAGGGGGCTAGCCGGCCCCCTTGCCCCTCCTCCAAGCCCTAGGGCCGGCGGCCACAAGGGTGGAGTGGGGGGCAAGTCTCCCCCTTCTAGAAGATCCCCTATGGTTTCCCCTAGGGTTTTGGCCGGCTGGGCCTATGGGGCCTTGTGACCCTGGCCCAATGCGGCCAGGGCACTCCCTCGTAGGCCCACGCCCCCCTCCGACAAGTGGGGCCACGTTGGTACCACTCCGGAAGCTTCTAGAACCTTCTGGTACAATACCGAACATTCCGAAACAATTCCAAAATACAAAAACTGCTTTTCTTTATATGAATCTTATTTTCCGGACCATTCCGGAACCTCTCGTGATGTCTTGGATCTCATCTGAGACTCCGAACAAAAACTCACAAACCAATTATCCATTCTATCCTAGCGTCGAGGCACGTTAAGTGTGTGACCCTACGGGTTCGAGAATATGCAGACATGATCTTCTATCAATAATCAATAACGGGATCTAGAAACCCATATTGACTCCCACATATTCATCGATGATCATATCGGATGAACCACGATGCCAGGATTCAATTAATCCCATATATATATTCCCTTCGTCACGCGATATTTTACTTGCCCGAGATTCGATCGTTGGTATCGGCATACCTAGTTCAATCTCGTTCACAGCAAGTACTTTACTCGTTTCGTAATGCGATATCACTTTGTTATTAACTCCTTAACCACGTGCTTGCAAGCGGTGTTGATATCGATTACCGAGTGGGCCCGAAGTATATCTCTCCGACTTGGGAGGGACAAATCCCATCTCAATACATACAACCCAACAAGTACTTTCCGATCACCTGAGAGACACCTTTATGATCACCCTCTCATAGGATGACGTTTAATGGCCTCAAAGCTTTCTTCCGATACCAGGGAGTTGCATTATCTCATGGTCTAAGGAATACAATATTTGACATAAGAAAAAGCTTCGCAAAGATGAACACGATGACACGATCTAATTGCTCTGCTTGATTTGGGTCTGTCCATCATATCATTCTCTCAATGATATGATCTCATTATTAATCGACAACTCATGTCTATGGTTAAGAAACCTTAACCATCATTAATCAATGAGCTAGTCCATAGAGGCGTACTAGGGATACAGTGTTGTTCATAAACCACACAAGTATCAAAGTTTTCGCTTAATACAATTCTAGCATGGAATATAAACTTTATCATGAATAAGAATTATAATAATAACATCTTTATTATTACCTCTAGGGCATAATTCCAACAAAAAGAATTTAGATGTAATTCCAGCTAGATGCATGCATAATAACTAAAAATTTCAAGGACAAATACCAACGATTCAGGTAGCAGCAACTTCACAAAAGGAAGCAGTTTCTTGAGTAACATGTATAATGGCTTAACTGGCTTCCATCAACTTCATAAAAGGATAAGCAGCTATCTATTTAGCATAAGTTCTAATTTTCTACAAAGAATAACAAGGCAAGGCAAGGAATTGCATGGCATCCTGACCAGAATACCAAAACATCCTTTATTATCAATACTTTAGTTTAATCGGATAAATCAGTGCACTGTAGATAATAGTCAGGACAATTTTGGGTGATACTAGGTACTGAAACATTGGAAGCCCAGCCAACACATTTTAATAAATGGACATGGAAGTAGTACAAACAATAATCTCAGTATATATAACCATAAAGAACCAAAAATGTAGTACATGCAAATCATTGCTCACTTTAATTTGGTTAACCAGGATATACAAAAGGTAGTAAAATTCAGAGAAAGAGAGAAGAAACCAGGACATAACATACGTTTTGGAGCACTCCAACAGGAGCCTTATTTGGCTCTCAAAGTATCTACTAGGTTGATAGAGAATCCAAGAAATGATTTGGTTCAAGTTAAACATACCAGCTAGCATGCCCAAGCACCTAGCGTATTGATAGTAATATTCAAGTGCAAATAGGTTCCGTCATAATCTTCCAATAACATCATTCCGAAGTGTTGCACGAACACTGAGCAAAAAATGAACAAGAGAAAGTGAAATGCTTTAATTACCTCAGATTGTGTATCATTTGCTCTTATCAAACATTAAGCATACCATTATAAGAATCAAAATTACTTTAGATGCTTATAATTATCACTCGCTGGCTCTTCAGCAAGAAGATCCTAAATATCAAGTGTAATACTAGCTCTTCTTCAGTTTCTAGTAGAGCTCAGAAGCAATTGTTTATGTCATAACAAACTCATACATATGATTGAGCCAAGCAACAACCATAAACTCACACCCAAACATTCAGAATGTTGCAAAGTAGAACTTCAGTACTTGTACCTTATACAAGAACTATAACAATTATGCCCGTGAAGTGATTGAGGATTAGATGACCAGCTTCATAACCCTCTCTAGTCATTAATAGTGAATAACTCTACTCGGCCGTGATTGAAGGTCTCAAAGAACTGAAACTTGCTCTGTCAGAACCAAGAATAAGAACCCTAGAAATTTAGGTGGAAAGAAGAGGAGGCGAGACTTACATGCGAGCATGCCACTCCTGGGGGAGGTGAAGAGGGAGGGACACCAAAGATGGGACTGTTGCTCACGCCGTTGCACCTCCAGGTTCTAGGACGCCCCCAAACTGGAGCCACCGCAGTTCCTATGGGGCGCCCCCGAGCTCACACCTACAGGTGGGATGGAAAGGTACGCCAGCGTTGTCCCCTTCCCGGTGTCTATGTCATCGCCATCTCCTCTTTGAGGTCCCGCCTCTGCCGTCTCCTCCATGAGGTCGCGCCACCACCGTCGCCCCATGGTCGCGCGAGAGAGAGGTTGGACACGAGAGCTGATTTTGACGAAACGATTGGAGAAAGTTTCCACGAGGCAGGGGACGATGTTTCTTTCCCAGGTGAAATTGCGGGTTTTGGAGGGGTTGTGCATGGATGTAATACCGGCCGGGAGTAACCGAACGCTCTTGAACGAGTGGGTGGGAAATAATCCCCGACCCGGCCGATCCACCGGGTTTGGACCGGGATACCGGCGGGGTTGGGATTAACCGAACAAAGCCTTACGGGTGAAAAAATCCACAACCAGCGGCTCAATCGAGTCCACTCATATGGACAACCCAAATGAGTTTTAAAAATAGAGTGTGAGCAAGTTATGACACGATTTTTCTATTATACATAGGACACGACTTTTTTAAAGCTGAACGTGCACAATTATTTTTTAAGTTAAAATGTTTGTAGCGTTTTACTTCATCACGTCTCTTCAAATGGGTGGAAATACAATTGGTCGTGTGTAATCCCCCAAGTTGCCTCATGGGATTCTGTTCGACACGTGTAACTAGGCTAGTTGCTCGCCTTCTCTCCCATGCAACACACGTTTACCAACGCAGCTTTATCGGACACATCATTGAGCGCTATAAAGGTGTGCGCCATCGTCGCTAGGCACACAACAATGCAACAGGAGATTGACATGGCTTGTAGTAAAAAAATTGCTTGCCTCTTTTGTGTGTGGCAGTGTCATCGGCACAACATCTACATGTTGCAGATGCATATCCGGTGCGGGAGGAGGAGCACTCCCTCCAGCCACTGTACCTCTACACCGGCTTCTCTAGCTCGAACTTTGGCTAGTCCTGCTCGTACAACGACTTCGAAAGGAATTTGGAGGACGATGAGGATGCGGCGATGACAACGCCGAAGCATTACATGCCAAAACCATAGGAGGAGGTTGAGCATGAAGTCGAGGAGGAGGACAACGAGATGCTCGAAGATCATAGTTTAGTGGAGGAATCCTTCGCAATGAACCGCGAGGAAGACACAATGAGTGCGGCCAAGGTCGGAAATCCACCATGTGTCAGCGAAGTCCAGACATCTAGCTCCACCTGTAAGGCTGACAATGCGGCAACCTCGTCAACCTGCAAGGAGGAACATGAGATTTATATTTTATAGCAGATTAAAATACAGTTGGACACAAGCACTAAAATGGTAACACATTTTTATTTATAACTTGGACCATTGTCATCATTACATTTTTACCATAACATGACCTATTACATATTCTAATGGCAATAGCAAAAATATCTCGCTAAATCTAATAAGACTTCCTACAACATTGTGCGATGATAAATATTCCGCATGTCTTCCTCTTGGTCGCAACCAATGGTCTTTTCAAACCACCTCTTTATCATACTTGTTGTCATCTGTGTTATTTGCAAGTTCGTAGATGGACAAACTACAGTCAAATTTCACTAAACATAGTCTCAAATTTAAGTGAGGAAAACAAGGATCCTTGATTATAGCAACTAAAATATGCAAAGTCTAGATTCAAGAAACCACACTGAGCTCGCACCGCTCCCACAAAGAAAATGCTGCTGCAAAAGAAAAGACAAAATTAATCATCCACATTAGCTCACTATACACAAAATATAAAGGACACATAAGGTAGAAAAACAAACTTACATTTCCATGCCATATTTGTAACTTTTAAAAAGAATTGATTGAGCCATTATTCTTTGTGGAAAATGTGTTGAGCCATGTCCTTGTCACCAAAACTTTGTAGACAAGCTCCGGTACACCATCCACTAGAGAATCTTTATGCAATGTGCCAGAAATAAACAAACTCCAGCTTTGAACCAAAACATGGCAATGCCGAAGTTTGGATTGGGGTTACTAAAACATGGCAATGGAGATATTTTGGCACCCTTTTCTCCAGATTATGGTATGGACTATCCAGTAATTCAATATGCAGATGATACCCTTATAATCATGCCTGCATGTACTAATCAGCTGGAGATTATGAAGAAAATACTGGATGATTATGCCCTGTCTACTGGTCTAAAAATAAACTACACCAAGTCTATGATGGTTCCAATAAACACTCACTCCAATGGGATCCAACAATTTACTGATATTATGGGATGTACTGTAGGCAAGATGCCCTTCACATACTTGGGACTATCAATGGGCACCACTAAGCCAACTATTACAGAATTAATGCCTCTAGTTGACAGAATTGAGAGGAAAATGTCTGCATCCTTTATGATGATGAACTACAGTGGTATGGTCACTATCATTAATTCCCTTTTGGCCTCAATATCAATATTTGCCATGTTCTCCCTTAGCCTGCCAAAAAAATAGTTGAACATTTTGAAAAGCTAGAAAGGCACTATCTATGGAATAAGAAAACAGAAGAAGGAGAAAGATGCAATTCTTTGATTGCTTGGGAAAAGGTTTGTAGACCAAAGGAGAAGGGAGGTGTTGGAGTACTGAATCTACAATTACAGAATAAAGCTTTATTATTGAAATACTTGCATCAATTCTATAATAAAGAGGATGTTCCTTGGGTTAAGCTAATTTGGCAGGCATATTATACTAAAAAAGTTCCTCATAACTATGATCCATGTGGATCCTTTTGGTGGAAGGATGTTTGCAAACTTTCCCCTATATACAGAGGCATTGCAAAATGTTCAGTGCAAAAGGGTGATTTTGTTCTCTTTTGGAAGAATGAATGGTTGGATGGAATTGTTTCTGAACAATTCCCTAGAATTTTTTCATATTGCCTCAATGAGGATGTTTCAGTTCGGGAATTATTAACTACAGATAATCTGTCACACAATTTTAATCTTCCTCTATCTCCAGAGGAAATGGGGGAACTCAGGCAAATTCAGAACTTATCTCTCCACATTACATTAGATGCTGCAACTGATGATTCCTGGAGCTATGATTGGGGGACAAATTATACCTCACAGAAGTTTTACAAGCATTGTTTCAAGAATGTGATTACCCATGAGTCCTTTAAGTGGATTTGGAAATCGAAATGTACACCTAAAGTTAATTTTTTTTTGCTGGCTTCTATTCTCTGACAGAATAAATACCAGAGACATGTTAAGAAGAAGGCACCTTCATCTCAATTCTGGTTATCTTTGTCCTATTTGTGGACAGACTGAAGAAACTGCTGAACATTTGTTCATGAAATGTGACTTCAGTAAATCCTGCTGGCATTCATTTGGTATATACTGGAACACTCATGGAACACTGCTGGACTGGATTAGTCATGTTAAACATAACTGGAATCAACCTTTATTCATGGAAATTTTTATGGTGGCTTCTTGGAACATATGGAAGGAAAGAAATGACCTTATATTCAACTCTGTTACACCCTCCCTAAATTCCTGGAAAACTAGTTTTTCTACTGATTTCTCTCTTCTGGTCCATAGAACCAAGTCTGATCTGCACTCTGCTATTCATAGTATAGTCAGCAACTTGTAATTTTATTTTTTTGATCTTCTGAAGTCACCTTGACTTCTACTTTACCCTGTAATTATGTTCCAATATTAATAAAAAAGGAGAAGGCAGTAGAACCCTCTAAGGGTTTTTACTGTCATAATTGCTCAAAAAAAACATGGCAATGGAGTCTACAATAAAATTTAAACAATACAACAATATATTTACCGACATGCTTGAAAACAAAATACACAAACATTGGTAATATTAATTATACACAAACAATGCATCAGACTGATAGATATGGTTCAAAATATGGCACTGTGTATTAACTACAAATTTCTATGGTTCGAAATCAAAATAGTGAACAATGCATAAGAGGGATCGGTATGGTTCAAAACATCGCACTAGGTTTTAGTTATGAACTGCTATGGTTCAAAATCAAAATAGAGAATGAATCATGAACATAGCATACATATAGATCGATTTTATACCTCCACGGCCTTGCCTACCCGCGGGGTCACCTCCTCCACGGTGCCAACAAATCTTCCACAACCTCGCCTCCCGACTGGGACACCTCCTTCATGACGCCAATAGATCCTCCACGGTATTGCCACCCGGGCCACCTTCTCCATGATGCCAACAAATCCACCCAATCATCTCCTCCACATCATCGCGGGCATGCCTCCTCCGCTATCGATGGCCAGATCTTCCTAATAGGGAAGGATCCCATCGATTGGCATGGTCTTCTGATACTACCTCGAGATCTGTTGCCAAATAGGAGGGTGTGGGAGGGGGTAATGAGAAGGTTAGGGTTTTCTAGAAGTTACATGGTTTTTTATATGTGCGCTAAGACATCAGGAACGGTTAAGTTGGCAACGTTTTCATTGAGACGACATTTTTTGTACATAAACATGAGGGCCCAATAGGTACACATTACGAGATGACAAACTTTATTGAAAGAAACTCCAAAATTTTGTAAATACAAAGGTTTGATCTCCTAATTGAGACAACAAAATTCATTGAGAGAATATATGTATATTAAAATTAATCCAACTCTTAAACTAAAATACTACTCCCTTCGTCCTAAAATAAGTGACTTGGGTTTGTCTAGATTCACATGTATCTTGACACATTTTAGTGTATAGATAAATGTAAATCTAGACAAATCCAAATCACTTATTTAAGGACAAAGAGAGTAATACACATTATGATGATCTCTATGGCTATTATAGCCAACTAAGTTCCAGTGCTTCCTAGCAAGCTCAAAGCCAATGCGCGCATCAAGAGCCGCATACTTGATTTTATCATAGCTCAATATAACAACACTCCATCTTCCTTCTTTGGTTGCTTTTATCTCTGGATTATCCTTTGGAAGATTAGTCCCCAGATAAGCATTAGACAGAGTGAAGAGTGATGGATGATTGTTGCAGGCTGGGTCCAGGAGGGCCCGTCGGAGGTTGATTGCTGAAGGAATGATGATGTCGTAGTACTACAGAATACACATATTATAGAGGTCCCAACCTTTAATAAGATAGAGATCCCTGTGTTTACAATGCTAGTCCCTGGATCAATAGCTAGCATCCACAGTTAAGATGTAATATCAAGAAATAAAGGTCATAATACAACTTTATAACCAGGAATAACATAATTTTATTACATCTTACATAGCTCTTTTGGCTATTACATTACATTGCAGCAGAATATCTATAAGCATGGGGTCCTTCATCTTCAAAGTGCCACAGGCAAACATGTTGGTTGTAGACTTGTAATCCTAATCAATCAACTTCACTAATATCAAACAAACCTGCAACATAACAAGTTACAGCCACAAGGGTCAATACATTTGAATTGTATTGGCAAGTTTCACTACTATGTAGAATATAGGTGGATCCTATCAATACATGCATATTTGGCTAAGTGGGGTTTAGGCTCATTTGAAGAAAGCATTATAGATTTATCCTATCTTTTCAAAATAGTTTTGATCTTTTGTCAAATCTTTCTAAACTCCTTGGAATCCACCAAGTGCTTCAAATCTCTTGTGTCACTTTCAAGTTTTACTTTTTAGAAATTGGAATGTCGAGATCTCCCATAGCTTCAGGCCTTAGTTGCTCAGTATTGTCCATAACCGGGGACACGGCTAAGTACTTAGAATTTTATCTTCTGCAGAAGTTGTACACTTTACCCACATGACACAATCTCATCTTGTTGCCACCAGTGGCCACTGGATAAGTACTCACCAAGATGGAGTACTGGCAGATTGAGAATGTGACGAAGTCTTTCCATAGGGTCCTCCCATACACAATGCTAGCTTGTCTTCAGGCACCAATGTAGGGTTCCAAGTTCCCTCATTCTAGTAACCTGAAGAGGCCAATGCATGGGTCTTCCACTATGTAGTTGACTAAGCTAGTGCCCATTTAGCATGTGGCTGTACTCGGAAGCCACTGTATTAAGTCTCTGGGTGGTTTTCTTTTAGTGCACAACCAAAAAGAGATTGCCATATAAACATGGTTCCTTTTGTTGCCACATTGTCCAAAACTTGAGTATCCTTATCCACCCAGGTGGTTCATTGAGTACTTGTTTTATTATATAAAACACAAGTATTTTCTCAACTTCATATAATCTCAACATGTATCTCATCTCAATATATAGCAGGGCTAAGCTTATTACAACTACATTGTTTTTACAAAGGAATGTATAAGGGTATCCTACTAGGATTTAGCATAGCAAAATATAGTAGTCCTTATCATGCATGTTTCAAAATCCACTAAGTGTAATGAAAATAGTAGGACTTGGATGATAGTGTCACTTGCCTTTTTGGTAGGGAATGTAGGTTCACTTCTTGATCTTGCTAATATCACACTCCTCTTACTTCACTACAAATCAATCAAGCAAACATATATTCAACTAGCATTCCAACCATTATTCAAACAATTCATCACACATAAAATAATAGAAACAAAGTCATGCATGCAAGCATGCAAAAGATAGTTTTATTTGCAAAGGTGGTTTCTACTAGGCTCTAAACATTGTAAGGCTCAAAGTGGTCATTTTCTAAAGTGGCAAAACCATTTGCAAAAGGGCTTTATCTATAAACCATTTTTAAATCAAATCATTATTTCATGTGGTGGAAAATGTTTTTAGCAAAGCAACAATTTTATGTTGTTCACCAAATAAGTTGTTAATTCTCAAAACTTGGTATTTAGGGTCAGTAGGTTTGAATCAACACATTTTCCAAAGGTTTTTCCTCAAAAAAACATTTCCATATCAAAATCAATATTTTTATTTGACTAGAAATGAGCTAATTCAATTATTCAATCCTAATCTTCACAAAATACATTTTTAAATCCATAAGTTGGTTCCTAGGGCCAGTAAGTTCACAACAAACCATTTTGCAAAGATTTCAACTCAAAAACATAACTAGAACAATTTTTATATTCAAAACAAGCCTACACAAGTTTCTACAAATTCAACCAATTTATCAGAAGCTTTTTACTAAACAAAGTGGATGGTTGGCTAGGGCTTGTTTTTCTGAATCCATGATATAAAATTTGCCAAATTTGGACGTGTGGTTTTAAAGTTATGGAATTTACAAAATCACATTCTAATCGGATTCAAAATTCTGATTAAACCAAACTAGTGCCACGCGGCGCGTTTCTATTCGTCGGTACCGCTTCGGCCGGATCAACAACGTGAGGCGTTGGATCAAGTTAAATCGCACGGCACTGGTTGCGTAACCCTTCAGCGTTAAGTGATCTATCGTATCCATTGGATCGTCATCTAACGGCCATCGTCACCCTGACCAAGTTCTGGCGGCGCTCGACGGCTGCGCGCGGCGGCGATGTTCGGCTAGCGGCGGAGTTGGCATTAGAGGAAGCAAGGAAGACAGAGGAGGGTCTCACCGTGCTCGCAAGGTTGCGGTGAAGCTCGAGGCGTGCTCGGTTCGTCGAGGGGCGCACAGGAACAGAGTGGATTGCTCGCCGGAGACGATGGCGGCGTCAGGCGGTTCTGGGGGTCGTCGAGGGCGACGCTGCGGTTCACTCCGAGGCAAAACAAGGATACAGTTAGACGTGGTTTGAACTGCTGATGATGTGAGTATCAATAGGAGGTGCCAGGGCGGTCGAGACTTACCAGGGGAGGTCGCCAGAAAATGAAACAGACGCGGCGACGCTCAGTAGATGACGAAGTCGACGTTGCGGAGCGCCCGCGAGCGAATGAGTGGCAAGGGGAGATGCGCTAGAAGGTGAGGAGCGAGCTCGTGTTCTCCAGGGGCAATGGGGTTGTCTGGCTTCGCCGAATTTGAGCAGAACCTCGTCGGAGTTGGTGTGGTTGCAGCGACCAATTAGGGTAGCCCTGGGGCGAAGAGGAGCTGGAAACAGAGGGGAAATGGGGAGAAGAGGGAGGCGTTTAAGGGGGCGTAGTCGCGGCGAGATTAAGGCGAGGCATTGAAGCGAATTCAATCGCGGCATCAATGGCAGAAAACGGCCGGGAGGAATTGCCGCGGTGAAGACGACGCTGAGGTGGCGTGGGGCCGCGCTGTCTGCGAGAGAAAGGAAGAGGGAGTGGGGCCGAGCGTTCAATGACTCTGCGGGTTGGTTTTTCGGTGGAAAACGATTCGCAGAGAGGGGGGGAAACTGGGCTGCGACTGGGCTATTGGGCTAGATGGTTGGGTTGCTGTCTGGTTCATTTTTTTTGTTCAGTAATCTTTTTCTTTTTCTATTTGATTTTCCTGTTTTGAATTTCAATCAAACAATTCAAACAAATGGATTCAAACTTTTGCTAAGCTTTGTATTGATTTTAGTTATGTTAACCAACACAAATCAAAACCCAGAATAAAATAATATTTTTATTCTTTTTAGGATCTATTTAATAATTAAATAAAATAGACCTTACTTATTAATTCAAATAGGTTTTGATTTATTAAAACTCCATTTGAAATCTAAATATTATCAAAACCAAAACAGTAGGTTTTATTTGAAAAAATAAAATACTTGGAAAAGTTGTTTAAAATAATTTAACCAGTTTTGATGTTTAATTATAATGGTAAAACCTTTATTTTTAATAAAATTGGATATTAATAAATCCTTATTATTTTGTTTAAATAACCCTTTACTCCTTTAATCAAAACAAAATATTTTATTTCAAAAACGTGGCCAAGGTTTAATTTGGCTCTATAAAAATAGTCCTTATTCATATTTCTACCTTTTCATTTGAAAACCAAATCTTTTTATTAAAAGAACCAAAAATAGTAATTTCACATATTTAAAGTTTTCTTTATTAATTGTTTATCTTTTTAAATCCCTTTAGGATTTGTTTGATCAAATAGGTTTGGAGGTTTCCAATTGGAATCAAAAAGTTTCTCCTCACCCTGAAAATCAATAAAGTTTTATTTTATTCATTTATTTTTCACATAACAAGATTTGGAAAATCTTGGGATGTGACAGGCTACCACCCTTAAAATAAATCTCGTCCCGAGATTTGGGAAGGCTAGAGTTACAAGTTGGCTCAAAGCATCTAGGGTACTACCACCCTTAAAAAATTTCCAACTAAATTACATATTGGCTTGCTTGGGATCTTGGGGAAACTTCTCTGGGCAAACATCTGGATAGTGTCCTTTGTTTCCACACTTGAAACATGTGACAAGGCTGAGATCCTTCATAGGCTTGTTTATCTTGTGCTTCATCTTTTCTAGACAGTTGCTTGCATAATGTCCTTGGTTACCACAGTTGTAACATGTGATAAGTTTGAGTTCTTCATGTATCTCTTGTAGACAGGTTGCTGCATAATGGCCTAGCTCTTTGCAGTTGTTGCACCATACTTTGCCAATCTCCTTATACTTATTCTTCTCTGGACATTCACTGGCATAGTGTCCCATTTCTTTATAATGATTATATTGTACATGGCTTTTGTCCTTCTTTTTCTTGGGTTTCTCCAAAGCTAGGAGTGCTTCTAGTTCATGATCCTCATATGTTATCTCATAGGTAGGAATGTCTACTGGTTTCTTGGACCTTCTATTGCTCCTTGGATAATTCATATGCTTCTTCTTTGGTCCTTTAAATTGGGTTGTATTGCATGGAGGTACAAGTGGAGATTTTCCTTTTTCCTCATCTTTCTTGGTAGACTTAGCTCCCTCTTGATAGTCTGCAATCAGTTGTTGCACTCCACCTTGTTTCCTTTGTTCAACTATGGAATAGATGGGGCATTGGATAGGGACATGATTATTTCCTTCACATAGGTAGCAAGTAACTTGAGAGGTGGGACATTGGCCAACTGGATGTTTCTCTTCACAGTTGGGGCATTGATCTCCATGCTCCTTGGAAGTGTGATCCTTGTCTCCACAAATATTGCAAGCTTTGGTTCCTTCTAGAATAACATCTTTGTCATCCTTGTTGTCACAAACTTCTTTGGAAGAGTTGCCTTCCATGCTGATCATTTGATCTGTCACCTTATGCAACAATTGGGCTTGGGTTTCAAAGAAACTTTGCATGGTTGGATCCTCCCCACTGGTGTTGGCTATGAATTGAGATGTCACTTGGTTCAACTGGTTTTGGGTTGCTATAAGTTCTCTCATGTTGTCCTCTTGGTTGTTGTTGTCATCAACCTTGATGTTGGAGTCTCTTGGAGTAGTCATCTGTTTGGGTTTGAATTGATATTAGAATAGGCAAAATATTTCTAAGGGAATAACTCTAATCACACACTTTCACAATTCACACAAACAATGTGCAAGCGATCACAAACAGACACTCCTTTCAAACACAAGTTTCCAAGCATATTCTTAGGCAACCAAAAATATTTTTGTTACACCACATAAGTTGGTGGGTTTGGCTTAAACTAAATATGGTGGTCCATCTATATGGTTTACTTGTGATCTTTCCATCCTTCTTGGTTGATTCTTCTTGCTTGAGATCATGGTTTCCTTGGGAAAACTCTTGGTCACAAAACTTCAAAGGTGATGATGGCTCCTTCTAATTTGTGTTTCCTTAGTCTCCAACTCTTGAGCAAGATTTCTTGTCTCACTTGTCCTTAGTGATATCCGAGGTTGAACTCCTTGGTGAAAATGCTGAAGATGTTGAAGTCATTAGAGTTGAAGATGTTGAAGTCATTAGAGTTGATGAAGTCCTTTGTACATGGTGAAGTCTTTGGCCATGGGGTAGGTTTTATCCATCAAGTTGAAACAGAAGAGTTGTAGAATCAAAATCTAAATGGTTTGAGGAAAGAGTTTACAAGATTGTTTGTAAATAAGTTTTGGAACAAATACAACTCCTATTTTTCTAAGGGGTTTTGGTCCAATCCTAGGGTTACAAATCCTACAGGCAACACAATGCTCTGATACCATCTGTAGAGGTCCCAACCTTTAATAAGGTAGAGATCCCTGTGTTTACAATGCTAGTCCCTGGATCAATAGCTAGCATCCACAGTTAAGATGTAATATCAAGAAACAAAGGTCATAATACAGCTTTATAACCAGGAATAACATAATTTTATTACATCTTACATAGCTCTTTTGGCTATTACATTACATTGCAGCAGAATATCTATAAGCATGGGCTCCTTCATCTTCAAAGTGCCATAGGCAAACATGTTGGTTGTAGACTTGTAATCCTAATAAATCAAATTCACTAATATCAAACAAACCTGCAACATAACAAGTTACAGCCACAAGGGTCAATACATTTGAATTGTATTGGCAAGTTTCACTACTATGTAGAATATAGGTGGATCCTATCAATACATGCATATTTGGGTAAGTGGGGTTTAGGCTCATTTGCAGAAAGCATTATAGATTTATCCTATATTTTCAAAATAGTTTTGATCTTTTGTCAAATCTTTCTGAACTCCTTGGAATCCACCAAGTGCTTCAAATCTCTTGTGTCACTTTCAAGTTTTACTTTTTAGAAATTGGAATGTCGAGATATCCCATAGCTTCAGGCCTTAGTTGCTCATTATTGTCCATAATCGGGGACACGGCTAAGTACTTAAAATTTTATCTTTTGCAGAAGTTGTACACTTTACCCACATGACACAATCTCATCTTGTTGCCACCAGTGGACGCTGGATAAGTACTCGCCAAGATGGAGTACTGGCAGATTGAGAATGTGACGAAGTCTTTCCATAGGGTCCTCCCATACACAATGCTAGCTTGTCTTCAGGCACCAAGGTAGGGTTCCAAATTCCCTCATTCTAGTAACCTGAAGAGGCCAATGCATGGGTCTTCCACTATGTAGTTGACTAAGCCAGTGCCCATTTAGCATGTGGCTGTACTCGGAAGCCACTGTACGAGAAACATGTTCAATCTCTAAGTCCCTGGGTGGTTTTCTTCTAGTGCACAACCAAAAAGAGATTGCCATATAAACATGGTTCCTTTTGTTGCCACCTTGTCCAAAACTTGAGTATCCTTATCCACCCCGGTGGTTCATTGAGTACTTGTTTTATTATATAAAACACAAGTCTTTTCTCAACTTCATATAATCTCAACATGTATCTCATCTCAATATATATAGCAGCGCTAAGCTTATTACAACTACATTGTTTTTACTAAGGAATGTATAAGGGTATCCTATTAGGATTTAGCATAGCAAAATATAGTAGTCCTTATCATGCATGTTTCAAAATCCACTAAGTGTAATGAAAATAGTAGGACTTGGATGATAGTGTCACTTGCCTTTTTGGTAGGGAATGTAGGTTCACTTCTTGATCTTGCTAATATCACACTCCTCTTACTTCACTACAAATCAATCAAGCAAACATATATTCAACTAGCATTCCAACCATTATTCAAACAATTCATCACACATAAAATAATAGAAACAAAGTCATGCATGCAAGCATGCAAAAGCTAGTTTTATTTGCAAAGGTGGTTTCTACTAGGCTCTAAACATTGTAAGGCTCAAAGTGGTCATTTTCTAAAGTGGCAAAACCATTTGCAAAAGGGCTTTATCTATAAACCATTTTTAAATCAAATCATTATTTCATGTGGTGGAAAATGTTTTTAGCAAAGCAACAATTTTATGTTGTTCACCAAATAAGTTGTTAATTCTCAAAACTTGGTGTTTAGGGTCAGTAGGTTTGAATCAACACATTTTCCAAAGGTTTTTCCTCAAAAAAACATTTCCATATCAAAATCAATATTTTTATTTGACTAGAAATGAGCTAATTCAATTATTCAATCCTAATCTTCACAAAATACATTTTTAAATCCATAAGTTGGTTCCTAGGGCCAGTAAGTTCACAACAAACCATTTTGCAAAGATTTCAACTCAAAAACATAACTAGAACAATTTTTATATTCAAAACAAGCCTACACAAGTTTCTACAAATTCAACCAATTTATCAGAAGCTTTTTACTAAACAAAGTGGATGGTTGGCTAGGGCTTGTTTTTCTGAATCCATGATATAAAATTTGCAAAATTTGGACGTGTGGTTTGAAAGTTATGGAATTTACAAAATCACATTCTAATCGGATTCAAAATTCTGATTAAACCAAACTAGTGCCACGCGGCGCGTTTCTATTCGTCGGTACCGCTTCGGCCGGATCAGCAACTTGAGGCGTTGGATCAAGTTAAATCGCACTGCACTGGTTGCGTACCCCTTCAGCGTTAAGTGATCTATCGTATCCATTGGATCGTCATCTAACGGCCATCGTCACCCTGACCAAGTTCTGGCGGCGCTCGACGGCTGCGCGCGGCGGCGACGTTCGGCTAGCGGCAGAGTTGGCATTAGAGGAAGCAAGGAAGACAGAGGAGGGTCTCACCGTGCTCGCAGGGTTGCGGTGAAGCTCGAGGCGTGGTCGATTCGTCGAGGGGCACACAGGAACGGAGTGGATTGCTCGCCGGAGACGATGGCGGCGTCAGGCGGTTCTGGGGGTCGTCGAGGGCGACGCTGCGGTTCACTCCGAGGCAAAACAAGGATACAGTTAGACGTGGTTTGAACTGCTGATGATGTGAGTATCAATAGGAGGTGCCGGGGCGGTCGAGACTTACCAGGGGAGGTCACCGGAAAATGAAACAGACGCGGCGGCAGTCAGTAGATGACGAAGTCGACGTTGCGTAGTGCCCGCGAGCGAATGAGTGGCAAGGGGAGATGCGCCAGAAGGTGAGGAGTGAGCTCGTGTGCTCTAGGGGCAGTGGGGTTGTCTGGCTTCGCCGGAATTTGAGCAGAACCTCGTCGGAGTTGGTGTGGTTGCAGCGACCAATTAGGGTAGCCCTGGGGCGAAGAGGAGCTGGAAACAGAGGGGAAATGGGGAGAAGAGGGAGGCGTTTAAGGGGGCGTGGTCACGGCGAGATTAAGGCGAGGCATTGAAGCGAATTCAATCGCAGCATCAATGCCAGAAAACGCCGGGAGGAATTGCCGCGGTGAAGACGACGCTGAGGTGGCGTGGGGCCACGCTGTCTGCGAGAGAGAGGAAGAGGGAGTGGGGCCGAGCGTTCAGTGACTCTGCGGGTTGGTTTTTCGGTGGAAAACGATTCGCAGAGAGGGGGGGAACTGGGCTGCGACTGGGCTGTTGGGCTAGATGGTTGGGTTGCTGTCTGGTTCATTTTTTTTTGTTCAGTAATCTTTTTCTTTTTCTATTTGATTTTCCTGTTTTGAATTTCAATCAAACAATTCAAACAAATGGATTCAAACTTTTGCTAAGCTTTGTATTGATTTTAGTTATGTTAACCAACACAAATCAAAACCCAGAATAAAATAATATTTTTATTCTTTTTAGGATCTATTTAATAATTAAATAAAATAGACCTTAATTATTAATTCAAATAGGTTTTGATTTATTAAAATCTCCATTTGAAATCTAAATATTATCAAAACCAAAACAGTAGGTTTTATTTGAAAAAAATAAAATACTTGGAAAAGTTGTTTAAAATAATTTAACCAGTTTTGATGTTTAATTATAATGGTAAAACCTTTATTTTTAATAAAATTGGATATTAATAAATCCTCATTATTTTGTTTAAATAACCCTTTACTCCTTTAATCAAAACAAAATATTTTATTTCAAAAACGTGGCCAAGGTTTAATTTGGCTCTATAAAAATAGTCCTTATTCATATTTCTACCTTTTCATTTGAAAACCAAATCTTTTTATTAAAAGAACCAAAAATAGTAATTTCACATATTTAAAATTTTCTTTATTAATTGTTTATCTTTTTAAATCCCTTTAGGATTTGTTTGATCAAATAGGTTTGGAGGTTTTCAATTGGAATCAAAAAGTTTCTCCTCACCCTGAAAGTCAACAAAGTTTTATTTTATTCATTTATTTTTCACATAACAAGATTTGGAAAATCTTGGGATGTGACACATATCTTCTGGATAGTGGCTCTATGATAAGTGCATATTTTCATCATGTTTTATATTATTATTTTGCATTGTAGTTGTAGGATCTTGGTATTTTACAGCGCTCGCGCGCATCTTTTATGTCTATTTTCACCAGGATCAGGATACGATGGACACAATTCTTGGACCAGTTGTATTGGAGCAAAAAGGAGTCAAAAACAACGTAAATCGCTTATTTTGGAAATATCAATAACACTAGAAGAAAACCCGAAGCAATTGGAGGATACAGTGGGTTTAACGACCAACTATACGACGGGAGGAACTTTTCCGGCCGTATAGTTCCCACCATATAGTTGGCATCGACACCGCTTCCTCAAATAGTTTCACCCTGTGTAACCGGATCGGAGAGACAACATACAGAACACCCAGAAATCGCCAAAAACCTCACCTCCGGAAGGGATCTGGAGGGGGAACTTGCCCTAGGGATCCATCTTCGCCCTAAGCAGATCTGTGAGGCCAATACATCGATCTCCATCTTCATCAGCCGCTGCATCACCATCCTCTCCATCATCTCCATCCATCCCATCTAGATCTTGTTGTATTTCTAGCACCAGTTGTGGATTTATACAAGAACTATTCATCTATAATTGTTTCAATTACCATTGCCATGATGTTGTTCGCCTCCATGTCTGAGTAGATCATTAGTTCTTGGGTAGATGGAGAAATCCTAGTATACGATTGAGATGAGATAGATATTATTATGTTATACATCATTATGTGTATATGTTAATTGTCTTCATCTACATGTTGAGAGTTGTGCACCTCTTTAATATTTGCCTCTTACGGGGACTTGATGAAGGGGATTACTTGTTGCTAGAAGAGGGGATGATAGCACTTACTGTGACTATAAAGTCATTGTCATCCCTTACATACTAACTTAGGGAAGCAAGGAGAACTCATTAAGCCATGTCCATGCCGCAAGAGAAATCCCTTAATAGCGGAATAATACGATTGATGTCGTTTACCTGTCAGCTGTGGTTATGAAGGATGATGTGAGCAGTGATTGTTGTCTATTCTTCCATATATGGAGCTCCTTCCACATACATACATGTTATGATAATATTCGTTATAATAATCTTGATTACTCAGTCTAAATTGCTAGCGATGTATCCACCACTCCCCGAGAACGTCTTTTTCCCTATTATAGTTTCAAGCTTTCTTACAAACACAATTACTACTTTCTACATTAAGTTTACTTTACTTTACTGTTTTGCTCAATCAAAACCCCCAAAACAATTCTAATTTTCTTCCATCCTATAATTATATCTTCAGTACTTCGTTTAGTTTTAGTTAAAAGCATTTTAGTCTTTCGCCTACTGCTCCCTGTGGGATCGATATATTTGTTTCGAAACTAGATACAAACGATCTATACACTTGCAATCATCACTCTATAGAACCTGATGTTTGCATCCCTCAAGAAATGCATGAGGAGCTAGCTCCGACACTCCATTGTCACAAAAAATCTTGAAGACAAGACACTCATGTGCCACCGAAAGTTGCAGGACGGCGGCACCTTGCCTCTACTCCTGGAATATCCTTTTGGCTTACATTCCTGTCTGCGTCTGTGAACTCATAATACAATCCAGCAACCTTTATTAATGTGCGGTCGAGAAAATCCTCCTTGATCCGGTGGATCCACCTCTCCACATGTATTGCACAATGGGTGAATGTCACCTTGAAGTCCATGCCTTGAGCATCGAACATGTAGATCCGGGAGGTTGGTACTATGAGCGCAATTGGAATGGAAGCGAGGAGGCTTAGCCTTGGTGTTCTTGTCAAGAGTTGTGCAAAAGATATGAAAACTGTGTGGTTATTTGGAGTACGAAGACAATTTTATAAGCATTGCAGTTATAGTTGATGTGAAATGCGTTTACATTGTATTAGTGTGAATACATTCATTTTTACATGGGAATCAACCACACAATCTATAAAAACGTTTACATGAAAATCAAGCATATAATTTATTATTGCCAATTTGTATCCATGAATATCCGATCCTATTGAGACATACATCGTACATGGTCAAAAAATAGCCGTTGCCTAAATATAAGAAACAGGCAATAAATTTGGCCCGTTGACGATATCGCTTGGGTCAGGGGTCATCCAATTAGTAAGCCCTCCTTGGAAACGCGCAATTATTTTAGGGGGTGTTCTTAGCATCGCTCTATACTAGTGTATGACCGAGTCAACTAGGACTCCTAGAGGGAAGTCTTGATTCAGAAGGGCTTTGACCCATGTTAGGCCCATAGAGCTATGGGTCTGGTCTCGGGGGGGGGGAGAGGGGGGCAAACTGCTATCACCATTAACAAAGCGATTGGAAATTTACTATGTAATGGTAGGGGTGCGAGAAGGTGGTCCCCTCACCCCATCCTCTTCTAGTATGTTGTTGAGGCTTTAGCTTCTATCCAAGAGGGCGGGAGCCACATAGAGGGTGTGATTCCTCGGCTTATATCCGGAGGGGTATCTTATCTATAGTATGTAGATGACACTATCATTATTATCCGACTTGAGGACCTAGAAATTCCAAACCTCAAGTTTATCCTTCTCTGTTTTGAAAACATGCCATGTCTAAGGATTAATTTCCATAAAAGCAAGGTTATGGTTTTGGCAACACTGACTGGGAAAGCCAAAGGATTGCTAACTCACTGAATTCCAAAGGGCCTTTCCGTTCACTTACTTGGGTTTGCTAGTTAGTGATAGAGCCCTTGCTATAGCATATTAGGGTCCGTTGACGATGAAAGTGGCCAAGAGGGTGAACACATGGATGGAAAATTAAATTTATCTTCTCTGTGGCAAGACTAATGCTCATTATCGCTTGTCTCTCGAACCTTCCCCTGCATGCCATGGGGGTATGCCGTTTGTGTGATGGGGTGCATCACGAGATGAACAAGTCTCGGTCGCACTTCTATTGGGAAGGGAATGTACCTAAGCATAAGTACCATTGGGTTAGGTGGTTTGTAATGTGCACACCGAAACCCTTGGGAGGCCTAGGTATCATTGATAGAAAGTTATGAATGTATTTATCATGGTTACGTGGATCAGGAAGAACTATGCAGGTGAGAAATGCCCGTGGGTTGACATCATACGAGGTAAATACGTAAATGAAGGACCTTCTGGTGGACGCCCACCAACCTGGGTCCCAATTTTGGAATGTGATCAAGAATATTAGGAATTTGTTCTGCTTGGGGGCAAAAGATATTGTTAGTAAAGGGTCGTCCACAAGGTTCTAGGTGAACTGGTGTAAGGGTCGGGGGCCCTTAGGGATAGATTCGTTCCATTTCTGTTCTCCATTGCGGTTGACCCAGGGGTGGCGGTGTCCCACGCTAGGTCCGTGCTAGGGTGCTGCATTCCTTTCTGGGGGAACCGTGGGTCGGTGAGCATATAGAGTGGACCAACCTCATGAGGGAGATCGAGGGGATACAACTTGGTGGGGACTAGGTCCGTATCTCTTGGTGTCTAGAACCATCCGGGAAGTTCTCGGTGCGCTCCCTCTATGTGAATCTTTGTTAGGGCATCCCAATGAAACAATTTAGCGAGACTTGGAAGATTTATATCCCAATGAAAATTATGGTGTTTCTTTGGTCGCTTTTGATAAAATGGCTTTCGACAAATGAGAATATTCGGCAATGGCAGGGCCCCTCCACTGGCCTATGTGCCCTATGTGGGGAGTACGAGGTCAATGATCATATTTGTTCTCGTGTACTCTTGCCAAATTCATGTTGAGAGGAGTTAGGGAATTGCTCTCATGTTTCTGGAACCCCTTGTGCCTTGCTCATGTGTATAGGATCGTGCAAGACTAGATATGTCAGACCAAGAGAGTGCTTTGGATTAGCTATGCGGACTTATGTTGCACATTGTAGAACTTTAGGAACAATTTCACCATTGATGAGTCCTTTCCGGGCCATCCAGCTGACGATCTATACAAATTATCTATATACCTGCAGGTGTGAAAGCTAGTGGCTAGATCACAAGACCGCGAAGCACTGAAGCTGATGATTGTGAGGATTCGTCAACTTACACTATCGTGCGTGATGCCCCAAAGTGACCTCGAGGGTTGACCGAGCTCCTGCTTCATCGTGTTGTTATCTGTGTGGTTCCTTTCCTATTTTCTAGGCGTGCGTTGGGACGTTCTACATATGTGTGTCTGTGCAGCTCTTGTTTGGTTGTACACCGGCTTCTTGTGTTGGATTTTGGATCCTAGGTTGTAAACTTATCTGTCATGTATTCTGCCGGTTATGCTGGTATCTGCTTGAGCCTACGGTCTAAAGGGGTAACACTACTCACAATGATAGACCTCTTATGAGGCAAAGATGGCAGATGTGGTCATGGCACTATCCGAGTAGAAAGAAGTTCCACAATCTCGGTGAGTATTCAAGAGAAAAGGCCATGGAGTTCTCTTTTTGGTCATTTTAACGGAAGGTGGTTGCTCTAAAATAAGGATGTGGAGTTTTTCTTCTTGGCCCAGTTCATGTGGTCACAGGGAGACCACTGGCTATATAAGTTGGTAAAGATCGCATCGATCCAATGAGGGCGGAACCAAATAAAGACACACAAGTTTCACCCGTTTCATCTAATTTTACAGCAAGTTTCACCCGAAGTATGAAAACCAAACCAGGAATGTTCAGTGCTAGCACACTATAGCACTATTGCTGTTGCTTTACCTAACTCCAGGTTGCTGTCGCCAGGGACCACCACGGCTGCCCCGGGCCCTCTCAGCTACTTCCCTCTTGCCCGGCGTTATAAATTCTAGCTACACTCCACGCCTCCATCTAAGAACACACTACCAAACTTAGATCAAGAGCTCGTTCTTCTATCCATTACTTCGAACGTAATATTTCCATCTCGCCAATAAGCTAGTTTAGACAAGTACATCAGTACTGTAAGACCGACAATGACCGTCGTCGACACCGTCGCGCAGCAGCTGCCCGGCCATGGGCAGACCGTGTGCGTCACCGGCGCCGCCGGGTACATCGCGTCGTGGCTCGTCAAGCTGCTCCTGGAGAGAGGCTACACCGTGAAGGGCACAGTGAGGAACCCAGGCATGCACGCTGAAATTCTCGTTAGGAAGATATAACCGTATAAATATGTTTCGGTGAAACTCATGGCTTAACTTAACGTTCTTGATGGTGCAGATGATCCTAAGAACGACCACCTGAAGGCGCTGGACGGCGCCGCCGAGAGGCTGATCCTCTGCAAGGCCGACCTCCTCGACTACGACGCCATCTGCGCCGCTGTCGAGGGCTGCCACGGCGTGTTCCATACCGCCTCCCCCGTCACCGATGACCCTGTACATACCACGCCTCCCTCTTACAGCTCGTTGCGTAGTGATGTATATACATATGGTAGGTTGCTGCTGACACTTGCAGGCTGTGAACTCGTGCGTTTGAGCAGGAGCAGATGGTGGAGCCGGCGGTGAGGGGCACGGAGTACGTGATCAACGCGGCGGCGGACGCAGGCACGGTGCGCCGGGTGGTGTTCACGTCGTCCATCGGCGCCGTCACCATGGACCCCAACCGTGGCCCTGACGTGGTCGTCGATGAGTCATGCTGGAGCGACCTCGAGTTCTGCAAGAAAACCAAGGTCAGCAAGCCGGACTCTCTTCCATTTCTGAGTTCTCCGTTAGTTGTGTAGAATAGTTAGAAAAAATCACATGCCATCTAGTGAGATATACAATCAGGGCACCACTGTATGAACTGTCGCATGCATAACAGTAAGCAAAACACTGTTAGATTAAAGAGTAAATTGTAGAGAGGCACGCATATTGGGGCCATGGTAACGAAAACACTTACTACTGGGGTTTTGTAACAGAAACGCCTATTTTTGGGTACGACAATAACAAATACCACAACTCTAAGAAATTAATGATATTAGAAACTATAACAGGTGAACCCACCTTTTTGGGTCAAGTCTGACTGAACCAAAAATTCTAGAAAAATAGATCGTATTGTTCTAACTATTCGGTTCAGTCAGACATGATTTATATCATTAGTATTAATTTGTTAGATTTGTGGTGTTTTTATTGGTACGTGTTTTTGTTACAAAACCCCGATAGTTAGTGTTTTTGTTACAAAACCCCCAATAGTCAGTGTTTTTGTTACCATGACCACAATAGGTGTGTCTCTCTGCAATTTACTTAGATTAAAGTAGGTGTATATATACCCGTTACATTTTTATTTAAAATAGCCTGTTTCAAACATAAAATAGGTGTGCGCATATCCATGCAAAATTGTTCCTTTTAATGGTATTTTATTGGGCATCCAGAACTGATGAATTATTTCAACAAAACCATTATATCAAAATTGGCCACATAAAGTTTTGTACACGCGGGCCGCCTGCTATTTGTTTACCAAAGCTAAAACTCTGGGCAACATCGATCATCGTATCGTGTGCACTTTATTTTTACGTACGGATATGCAAAGTGGAGTGTCGTTATCACCACCAACTCCGGATTAAAACATTTGGCTAAGATGACTAACCAACAGATCAAGTGAAGACGTATCGAGACCACATGATTCGGGGTCTCAATTTGGTTCATGCATGTCCTTATCAGTGAGTGCTTTTAGACAATCATTTTCTCCAATAAAAGTTTCACCTGCAAACGTATGAAATTATCACTTCATGGCTATGTTCTTACCAACCTCAGAGAACCACTATGTTCTTACCTGTGAAGCTGTGATCAGTTGTTCTTTGTGGGAACTATGATGTATTGACATCAGATATATTCTGCAAACAACTTTTAACTTCAAAAGTTCATAAAGTTTATGCTGAAATAGGATACCTCGATTAGAATCAGGAAAAGCCTTTGCTATCATATCATGGTCCCCGTGAGGTGCATAAGTGCTTGCTGTCGGACACATCGCGCCATGCCTGCTAGTACCACACATAATCGTTGCATAAGCATGACATAAGCTCACCTGACTCCGTTTCAAAATAGAGAAAAATAATGATAGCACGCCTGATCACGAATTGTTCTGATACCTCAATCGGTCATATGGTGAACTAGAACTGGTACTGCTACGGCAAAGCCGTGGCGGAGCAGGCCGCGTGGGAGGCGGCCAGCAAGCACGGTATCGACCTCGTCGTCGTGAACCCCGTGCTAGTGGTCGGGCCACTGCTGCAGCCGACGGTGAACGCCAGCGCTGCGCACATCCTCAAGTACCTCGACGGCTCGGCCAAGAAGTACGCTAACGCCGTGCAGTCGTATGTGGACGTGCGCGACGTCGCCAGCGCACACATCCTCGTGTTCGAGGCGCCAGAGGCCTCCGGCCGGTACCTCTGCGCCGAGCGCGTGCTGCATCGCGAGGACGTTGTCCACATCCTCAGTAAGCTCTTCCCCGAGTACCCTGTGCCAACAAGGTGAGTGAGCATATGCAACATCCAACCTCACAGCATTCTTGTTCTGTTTCACCTAGTTTTCTCATCGGTTTGCTTATGTTACTAGTTGATTCATCAAAGCAACAGCAGTAAGAATTTCTATGTCGGAACCGTTAGGAACATGGTAATTTACTAGGATTGTGGTATAAGCTTCACAAGCAACATCCTCGTAGATACAGTGAAATTGCTATGTTATGAACCAGGAAGCTCAGCAAAACTGCGAAGGTATTTAATTGGACTTTTTACTTGCTGTACTTAATGATAAAAGTTAGTTTGGCTAGTAACTTGTTCAGTACATATTATCTGCAAACCTTATCTAGTACACTTTGTTGAAGTGGATCCCACCCTTGGTTGGTGAGTAGGGCAAGCGTGCATAGCACTGATTACTAAAGCTCAAGTAGTAGGTGCCGGTGCAGGTGAACCGAAACTCGCTCACTAGTGACGGCAAGAAAGTGCTTTCTTAAACTTACTACTAGGAAAAGCCTTGGAACTATGCCGTGTAATGGTGTAAGATTGAAGCATGCTGTAACACTTGTCCTGTCCTGTAATTGGTCCTAACCAGCAAAGTACAGTAATATATGCTGCTAGTAAGTTGGTACAAAATGTACAAAAGGAGATGACATGATGCTACAGCTAAGCAACATTGGAAAGTATTATATGCATACTGACAAACTTATCATTTTGGAATAGCCAAATTAATGACATGCTATGGCCCATTTATTAACACGTGGAGCATTTAGGGGAAAGCTTCAAAGTCAGAAAGTTAGTGAAATACCAATGGATCCATGCTCATATCAAAATTGTACACTTTGCCTAAATATGATTTTTTGGTTTAAAATATGGAACATATGAAGTGACTTAGTTATCTGCTTCTTATGCCTGATCCAAACCATCTTTCGTTTTTCTTCTCGAACATCACACCATATTTCAGTGACCTATTGTGTTGACTGATCATGCACAATAAAATTCGGTAGCATGTTCATGTAAACAGATGGGTTAGTAGTGAATCATGTATGACATGTAATGCCACTTGGAACCAATACTTTCACTAGCTAACGAACCTAAACAATCTGGAAGCAACAACTTACAACTGATGCTTCATCCTTGGTGACATGTGCCATGGTTGTCCTCAGGTGCTCTGATGAAGTGAATCCGCGGAAGCAGCCTTATAAGATGTCCAACCAGAAACTGCAGGATCTTGGCCTCCAGTTCACTCCTGTGAACGACTCTCTGTACGAGACCGTGAAGAGCCTCCAGGAGAAGGGACACCTCCTAGTACCAAGCAAAGATACCCTGGTGGAACTGAACGGTGTAAAGGCATGATACTGCTAAGGAAGCAGCAGAGTTCACGTGTTCCTGAAACACTGTGAAACAGGAGTGGTTTTTCTGTATATATCCTATCCAATATTGTGTTATTTAAGTGAACTAAGCGAACAGAGTAATATATTATCGCTGATGTGCAATACATGGAGGTGAATTTTTGTGCCAACTATCCCTGGACTTATTTAATGGTATTTCTTCATTACAAAATTACAATTGGAATATCCATAATTGTGCCTGACTGTTCTAGCAAAATGGATATGGTTTTAAGTAGCAACAGTATTTTCAGGGTATCAACTGTCAATAAGTGCATTGAATCTAGAAAGCAAATCACATTGATTAGAAAATACCTCGATAGTCCCCAAGAAAACACATTGCAACCTTGTCCCTATCTACATAGATATACAGGGACAAGAACACAAATATTGATTCCGCCAGTACAATAATGGTAGTGTGTCATGGCAACCTGTACCAAGGTGAATGATAATCAGATGGCAAAAAAAAGGAGATTCGGGAGAACGCGAGTAAAAACGATAATAACCTATAAGCCTGTCATAACAAAAGTAAAAAAAAAAAAAGATACTTCTGGGAGACATGCTGAAAGCTATGTCAGGTAAGAACACAAGAGTAGTAGAAAAAGTGTCTTTGTGTAACTTTCAAGTTTAAATTGTGCTATACTGAATACTGATTACATAAATTTGGTTATGATAGCATGTTTCCCGTGAGCATTTTAAGTACATAATTTGCTTGTAATACATAAGGGCATGATGCAACGAGGATAGCAAAAAACGTCTTACACTGACCCTCCTATTTTTTTTCCTAGATTGAACATTTAGTGTTTGCATTTTGCAGATGTTCAAGGTAGACAAAACAGGAAAGTGAACTTGACAAGTTCTAACTATCCTCATGGCCTTATGTATCTATACTCCAGCTGTTGATACTTGCTTGCTTGCAAGGTTTCTAGATTGCAATAATCAAAATTGAGCAGTTCTGTGATAGAAAATATTCCATATACGATTATGAAAGTGAAAGCTAAAGATTCTCAAAGTGGAGTTGTGAACTTTACTTGATTCGACACGGTGAGCATCTTTGTGGTGGCCCCTCAGCTTTAACTGAAATTTGTCATAAAACAAGATCTTATCTCTTTGCATACTCACTGTTGATCAGGGTGGTCTGTCACCAGGGACAAATTGTTCATACATCACAGGACATCAAAAGGAAAAGACAGTAAAATGATTGCCTGGTAAGTTCGATATTTTTAGCATAGGAGATGTTCAGAAAAAGAGAAGAGTGTATAACAAGGATCTATCAACTACCAAGTCCCGATCATTGATTTAATTCTTTTATGGATCTAGTAAATAAAGTCAATAAGAGCGATAATCTAGATCAGTCAGTCTGGTCAGGTATGATACAACATAAAGGAGCAATATGTCTATGTTCATCCATATAGACACATAAATCAAGCCAAAAATGACACAACTTAACACCATACAAATCTAACATCAAGCTTTAAATGACCTCTTTACCCCCCAAAAAAAGCTTTACTTAACCTGACTTCAGGTCTCTTTCTGATCTAATTTTTCTTCAAGCAAGGAATCATAATAAGAATAGGAAATTTAATTTAGCAATCATGTACCCTAGTCGACTTTTGAGTCAACTTGCATATCCATGTATGTTCATAGAAGGAGCAACACAAATGTCAGAATTAATATAGGCTACAGTTATTAACTTACTGTACACTTCAGTGCCTAAGTACGAGTGTGGTCTCGGATAGGCCAGAAGTTGAACTGTCGAATTTAGCGTTCTCATAACTTCGAGACTTCACTGATGCCAACAACTAGACCAATCACAAATGCGATCTTTTTCGATAAAGTTAATCATGAAACTGATAGACTAAAAAGTAAACCAGCAACCTCTAGACATCGTAATAATCTCAACTGCCACAAACCCATCATTATCGTTTTATCGTACCGTGCCAGCCACAACTGATTCAGCTAAAGTGAAGATCAAATATTTCAGGAAAGTGAAATCAGGCGAGGTCTGGAACAACGAGGACGAATCGAGAAAAGGAAAGAGTCATCAATGATTCTTCTTCTGCCCCGCGCTTCCCCTAAAGCAAAAAACTTCACCAAAACTAAGCTGCGGCGAGCAAGAGCAGCGCCTCTGATCCGATGCACCTGCCCTAATCCTGCAACCCCATTCCCCTTGCGGCCGAACAAAAATCTTGACGGCAAACTGACTAACTGAAGAGGAAACCATAGGAAGAAAAGTAGTGGGTGGGCAACCTTGCGTCGGTAGGGGTGCTTCGGCTGTGTGGTGATCGACGGGGAGAGAAGCTGTCGCCGCCGTCCCGGAGGCCGGCCGAAAACTCAGGAGTTCGTCTGTTCCATTCACAAGCCAAACTTTACGTGGACTGGAGCCGAGAAAAATCCACTGGATTCGGGCTTTTGCGAGGTCGCGCAGATGGGCTGTTAAGTGTTTGGACCGTGGGCCGATCAGGGATGACGGGATGAGGCTACCCAAGAGCAACAGTTCATGGGGGCAAATGGTATTCTTCGCTTGCTGCGCGCAGTAATAGCGAACGCCGACGTCGGATCCTATTTGGGCCGCAATCCATTTAGCGCGGCAGCACTGCGTTTGGTTTTTTCCGGTTTAGGGCACATTCTACCAGGTTTCTTACTCCCTCCGATCCATATTAGTTGACTCCAATTTAGATGTATCTATCACAAAAACTTGACTAGATACATCCAAATTGAAGTCAACTAATATGGATCGGAGGGAGTACTGTTTTTGCTGGGTTTTGTTGGCTTTACACTGTTCTTGCGATGTTTCTTTCTTTTTTCCTGGATTTGTGTTTTTTTTTCTGTTTTTTTCTAAATGCCCGAATATGTTTGAACTTGAACATTTTTAAACGTGAACAATATTTAAATTTGAACATTTTTCATACGTGAATAATTTTTAAATTTGAACAATTTTTAAACTTGAACATTTTTAAAATTTGAAAATTTTCAAACTTGAATATTTTTGAACATTTTTTGAATTTTGAACATTTTTTTGAAATTCTATTTTTTTCATAATTTGAACAATTTTCAAGAATTTTTTTTTCAAATCTAAATATTTTTTACTTTCAAAAAATATTAAGAACTAACAAAAAATCAGGCTAAAGAAACGAACGCACTAGAGAGGGAACAAGAAAAGAAGGCGAGTGAAGGACTAACTAGCCGGTCCACCCGGGTTTGCCCTGTAGGTGATGCCTCCCTGACACGTGTTTTAGGCGTGAAATAGCAACTCCCGTTAACCGGATATACTTAATAGAGAGCAAACATAAAAGCAACTCTAACATGTGTGATATACCTAAAACGGGTAATGTAAAAAATATACTCCCTCGTTTAGAAATATAAGATGTTTTAGTTTTATAAAATAAATGTATTATAAAACTAAAATATTTTATATTTCTAAACAGAGGGAGTATATCATTAAAAGGGCTAGCCCGAGTTGGCTCAAGACCGAAAACGAGCCTCCTCCTTGGACTCGGCTCGAGCCAGCAGCATGCTCAGTCCCGAACGAGTCGGCTCACGAGCTAGAACTGGACATGTGTCGGACAAATCCTACATGTATAAGAGAGCTAGAGTTTTGTCCAATTTTTGCAATACTAACTACTGAAATTGAAGATCAATTGATTTAAATTTAATTCTAAGACAGAAGAATGTAGCCATTTCAATAAAAAAAGAAATATGAGAACAATGGAGATGGATTATCTCATGGTCGTGGACGTGTTCCTAATAGAGAGGGTGTGGCTGGGAGGAGAAGGGGAGGATATGAGAGGGAGGCGGCTAAGAGGAGGGCCAAGAAGGTTTATCGACGGGGCAGCGTCATCCTGCTGGCGGCGACAACAGCAAGCCCAACCTAGCTTCTCTTCCCCTCTCTCTGCTTGGAGCGGTAGCCGAACGGGCCAGAATTTAGCACATCTTCTCTCCCTCTCGTCTCGTCACTCTGTTAAATCAAAAACCATTTTGCGGGCCAAATGAGCTAGACCGAGCCGAGCCAAGCTCGGCTCGAGGTTGCCACGGTCTAGGATCTCTAACTCAGCTCGGTCCGGAGTCCCTAGCAGGCCAAGCCCATAAAATTTGGCGCGAGTTGCAGAACTCAGGCCCAAGCTCCAGAGATATATTTTGCCGTAGGTGAACTCAAATAGTCATCTATTTCAATGTCACTTTACAATTTTAACTATGAATGATCATCACAAACATATACAAAACAAATGAATTTGAAACTATCATCAAAATCATCACACACAAATACAAATAAACTTCAAATCCACGTAGCATAGCCGCCACGCTTGCGCCTTACTGCACCGTCACGGTGGCAATCGGAAGTTGATGAGGCTGCGGTGGCTCGGTCATGTACGGCTGTGAGGTAGCTCGTGCTCTCCCGCGGCCTCATCACGCTGCGCTGACAACTCGGCAGCTGAGCTCGTGCCTGCCTCAGGGCTATGTGAGAGGGTGTACGCCGAAGGTGTGTTGGCGACGGTGGCGGTACTCTTTCATGCAGCCTCGGTAGTCTTCTTTGGCGGAATAATTGATGCATATCAATTCAAAGTTGTTACAGAAGAAAGTTGTTGAGGACCAAACATGTGCATCCCTATCTAGCGCGCTAGATGTCACGTGTCAAAACACAGACACCGAGGATGTGAGGCACCCCTTATTTGTTCGATAAGGGCACGAGGTGAGACGAACTCGACGATGCTCAAACATGTAGAAAACACACATCTATCTTGGTGAAAAGTGTATACAAGTGGTGCTCACGGTTGTCGAGTCGGCTGACAAGTTGCACTAGTGCGCTCCTGATGCGGCTCAGATCACTGTAGAGTGATACGTTGGAAACGTATCTATAATTTTTTATGCTCCATGCTTGTTTAGTATCTACTTTTCTTTGCTTTGTCTATACTTTGATGTGTTTTTATATCTTTTCTGGAACTAACCTATTAACAAGTTGTCACAGTGCCAGTTGTCTATTTTCTTCTGTTTTTGGTTCCAGAAAGGCAGAAAATCAATATTCTCGGAATTGAACGGGGTAAAAGCCAAAGTCAATAACTTTCCGTGAGGGACACGAATCCATAAGGAGGGACTGAGAGGCACCGTAGGTTGGCCAGAACCCCCTGGGCGCGGGCTCACCCTAGGCCGCGCCTGGGGAGGGTGTGATCCCTCTGGACGCCTACTCGGCCTCCCCCGTCGCCTATAAGATCCCCCGGATGAGAAAACCCTAGGAAAATCAGAAAAAGTCCACAAAAAGTTCCACAGCGCCGCCGCCGCCACCGAAGGGGAGATTCGGGAGACAGAAAGTCTCTGTTCCGGCACCCTGCCGGGATGGGGAAGTGTCTCTGGAGCCATCTCCATCGACATCTTCATCACCATTGTTGATTCCCATGATAAGGAGGGAATAATTCTTCCTCAGGGCTAAGGGCTCTACTGATAGTTATGTGTTCATCTCTCTCTCTATGCATCATCTTGTGGTCATGAGCTTTGTAATCAAGTAGATCTAACTTGCTACTCAAGTGCTTCATTAGATTTCTGCTCTCCCCATGTGTGTGAAAGTGACAGCATGCATGCCATGGTGGCACTTAGGCTTGAGTCTACATAAATACTCTTTGTGCTTTAATAGATCTATGTTTTTCCCCACATGTGTGAAAGTGACAGCGTGCATACTGTGTGTGGCACTTTGGCTAGATTGAATATTTGTTATAATTTATATTTGAAGTTGGATGTCTCTATGAAATTGTGGTGTTTGTTGGAATCATCTAGCGCTCAAGGTGACAGTGTAGAGTTATCTAGATTGGGGAAGGCGGACTTTGAAGTGTGCTGTTATAGCCCTACCATGAATTAGAGTGTCCAACCGGAGAGTAGTTAAGAGTAGTATCATGAAGAGAGGATACTTATATGAGAGAGTGTTCACTAGTGAAAGTATGATCCCTAAGACTTGTTTCTAAACATTGAAACATCATTCACTTCTAGATCTGTTGCATATTTGCTTGCTTTAGTCTTTACCTTACCATCAAGCTCTTTTCTGGCACCGTTACCACTTGTATTTTACTATCTCTTCGCCAAGATAGTGCACCTATATTGGGTGTGTTGGGGACACAAGAGACTTCTTGTATATTGATTGCAGGGTTGCTTGAGAGGGAATACCTTTGACCACTTCCTCCCTGAGTTTGATAAACCTTGGGTGATCCACTTAAGGGAAACTTGCTGCTGTTCTACAAACCTCTGCACTTGGAGGCCCAACAACTGTCTACAAGAATAGAGGTGCGTAGACATCAAGCTCGTTTCTGGCACCGTTGCCGGGGAGGAAAGGTAAAAGGCACTCACACAAGTTACCCCACGACAACAACACGCCAGAAACCTCTTTTCTGGCGTCGTTGCCGGGGAGGAAAGGTAATAGGCACTCACACAAGTTACCCCACGGCAACAGCACGCCAAAAAGCTCTTTTCTGGCGCTGTTGCCTGGGAGTTAAGGTAAAAGGTACTCACATCCTCCGGTGTGAGTGCTCGAAGTTATTTCCTTTAGATTCTGCATTTTTGTTTTTTTTGTTTCTTGTTTTCACTAGTTAGGCTTTATGGAAAACAACAAAAAAATAGAGAGCTCTATAGTATTTATCTTGAGTTAGGACATGAAGTGTTTGAAGAGAAAATTAAAAAACCTATGGAACTTTATTTGCATGCTAATAGCAACGTTATTAGTATGAATTCTTTGGACACCATTGTTGCTAATGCTATGGAAAATTCTAAGCTTGGGGAAGCTAGTGTTTTATGAAAATGATCTTTTTAGTTCCCATCTTTAGAAGATAGCTATCCTATTGCTTATGATGATACCGAACCTCCAATATATGATGATTACAATGATGAGTATGATATTTTCAGTCCACCTACTATTGAGGATAAAGTTAATTATGATTACAATATGCCTCCTATATTTGATGATTATGGTGATGAGAATAGTAATGATAGCTATTTTGTTGAATTTGCTCCCACTATGATCAATAAGGATGACTATGCTTATGTGGAGAGTAATAATTATTTTATGCATGTGGCTCATGATAAGAATGTTTTATGTGATAGTTATATTGTTAATTTTGTTCATGTTGCTACTGAAAGTTATTATGAGAGAGGGAAACATGGTTTTATGCATCTCAAAAATATTAAGTTTCCCCTCTTTATGTTGAAAGTTTTGAAATTGCACTTGTTTTGCTTTCCTATGCTTGTTGATTTGTGCTTTCATGACTTGTTTCTTTACAAGATTCCTATGCATAGGAAGTGGGTTAGACTTAAATATGTTTTGAATTTGCTTCTTGATGCTCGCTTTTACTTTAATTCATATTTTTTATATGAGCATCTTCTTAAACTATCAAGCCTAACTTAAAAGCGTTAAAAAAAACTTAAAAGCGTTAAAGAAAAGTACTTGTTGGGAGATAACCCAGGAGTTTTCTTGAGTCTTGGAAGTTATTACTTCAGTAATGACCTCTCCTTATCCTTTTTGTTTGCTTTTTGTGCCAAGAATGACCTGTAATGAGAGGGAAGTAAGATTTGGGGAGTTGCTGTCCCGAAACAGATTTCTGTCCTCCACCATAAAAATTTGTGAGGAGTCTATGTAAGTCGGATTGAGCTGAAAATTTACGAATAAATCCCTCCGTATGTTAGCTAACTTTCGTTAGTTCAACACTTTTTGATTTTAGCAACAGAAGGTCTTTGAAAAAATCGTTTTCTACCTGATGGTCTATTTTGACAGATTTCTGCCATTATTTGCATTTGCTTCTTATTGATTACTTTTTGGGTTCTTTTTGGGAAATTGAGATTTTTGAAGGAGTTGCTACAGTATCTTGTATTTTTAGTGAAAAATTTTGCTGTTACAAAGCTTTGCCTAAGGTCTATTATCTTTTGAATACACTAATGTTGCTAATGAAGATTGTGTGAAGTTTTGAATGAAGGAAAATTTTCAAGTGTAAGGGAAGAATGATGTAATGAGATGAAGAACGGACAAAAGCTCAAGCTTGGGGATGCCACCATGGTGTCACCCTAATAAATATCCAAGAGGTACAAGCGTCAAAGCTTTGGGATGCCCAAGGTATCCCCTTCTTCATCAATAAAAAGCTCAGGTCTTTCTAGACACTTCGTTTTTATTGTTTCATGCACAATTGTGTTGTTCTTGGAGCGTCTTAGTTTTCGTTTGCTTTTCTTAGTTTATTTAGTTTGCTTGAGTAAGTTGGTTGGATCACATCACACTTATTTTGGAGAGATACACACTCTGTTTTCATTGCCTAGAACACTCTAGTTTTCATTCTTATTGTCTTGTGAGTGTTCTCTTTTGCTAACACTGTGTTTAGCCTTAGTTTTCTTGTGCTTATTGCTTAGAAATTTTTAGTTCTTCTTTGTAGATTTGTGAGACAAGATCACTGATCTTTGTTGATTACCATCTTTGTGAGTTGTTTCAAATAAGTTGTTTGGTGTTGGAAAATAGTAGAAAGCTTCATGCTTATAGTGGTACAAAAGGGAGCTTGTTTTAATTGTGGCTTATACTTTATCATGTCATGCTAGATCTTGTTTTGACCTTATACTTAGTGATTATTGCTATAGCATGACTTGTTCCAAACAATTAGGATTGCTTAATGTGCCTTAAAGGAATCATGCGTTGTTTTAGCATACAAAAGCATAGTATTGTGGTATTCTCCTTTGATGCTTTTTTTGGGTTGACTTGGCACATGCTCACACCATGTTATGACTATGACAAGTCACCATAGCCTCTATGATCATTTAGTCCTTGACTTGTAGTACCACTTTATGCTTTGATTAGTAATGTTTTGTCGCTCTGCATGATTATGGCCATTATTGCTCTCTTAGTTGGTTGCTCCGAGTCTTTTGCTAGCCTCCACTTATATGAGTAAGCTCTACTCATGCTTCCAACTCCCAAGAAACCAAGTTATAACAAAGTGTCCACTATAAACTCTTATACATGGTGTGTTACACCATTCCAAGTATATTCTTGTTTTCAGATATCTTCTAATTAAAAACTATTTTGTTATGTGAAAACTTAGTGATTAAAGCCCTCACAAACTTGATGACACACTTTATATTCTTTGCCCCTAATAAACTTGTACCATTGTGAAAACTTTGTTGTATATGCTTGCACTTATAAGTTGGAATTAGCAGAACCGTGCTGTTACGGGGAACATTTTCAACATTGCACTTATACTTTGTACTCAGTTGATATCATGATATTTTGTCTATGGATGTCACCGGTGTGAAATAAAGAGAGAACTTGTAAGTCCATGAAGTTTGTATTCTGTGTTAGAGAAACGCCTGAGCCGCTAGCCTAAGCCATGCCTAATCATGGTGGAAACTTGCAGCATCACCATATTGAGCTATCTATGAAGCATCCTCAATAAAAAGCTATGCATATGGTAAATAAAAAGATTGATGAGATGCTCATTGTCTGCTTGCCTTGTCATTTTGGTTATGGGAAAGCTCATGTACCATATGCGAGGGGTATCCCGTTGGCGGTTCTCAATGATATGCAAATACTTACAATGACAAGAACTTACCTGGGCCCAAAGTTGAGTATGCATGAGGTGTGACCCTCGTATTCAAGGGACTTGAGATTGCCAACTTATACTTCGTCAAGCATATACTTCATCTTTGCCACTTTAACCTTAACCACTTCAAGATGCTTATGATAGGGGCAATGAGGGATGAAAGCTAACAAGTACCATAATTTTTGGAAGCTCTTTTTGAAACTTGTAATCCTTGCTTCCTTTTATAAAAAAGGCCTTTCTCCCACCACTACTGAGTCTCCACCTTCTACCTTTAGGCACCATTAAGAGAGCATAGTTGTCATCCTGTGTGCAGTGTTTCAAAACTTATTGATTGATGCATATTGTGATATTACTTGTTCTTGTACTATTTGTTTCTAGTCACCCTTGTGAACTTTGAAGGTGTCCTATGCATCTAGTTGCTACTCAATGAGGGACAAGATGATTGCCACTATGTTATGTTTTATGTATGTGAAACAAACAAATGTTTTTCAATGCATGTTATTCATGATCTTTGTTTGTAGCCTTTCATGTTGCATGCATAGTTACTTTGTCCTATTGTTAGAACTCCATTCTTTCATGCATATGTTTAGAGTTCTTTGATCCCAGCTTTCAATGCTTGCAAATGGTTTGTTCTTGATTTTGATGGTGCATGTCACCTCAAAAATTATTCTTTTTATCACTTACCTACTCGAGGACGAGCAGGAGTTAAGCTTGGGGATGCTTGATACGTTGGAAACGTATCTATAATTTTTGATGCTCCATGCTTGTTTAATATCTACTTTGCTTTGCTTTGTCTACACTTTGAGGTGTTTTTATATCTTTTCTGGAACTAACCTATTAACAAGTTGCCACAGTGCTAGTTGTCTGTTTTCTTCAATTTTTTGTTCTAGAAAAGGCAGAAAATCAATATTCTCGGAATTGGACGGGACAAAAGCCAAAGTCAATAACTTTCCGTGAGGGACACGAATCCAGAAGGAGGGACGAAGAGGCACCAAAGGGTGGCCAGACCCCCCTGGGCACGGGCCCACCCTAGGCCACGCCTAGGGAGGGTGTGGTCCCTCTGGCCGCCTCCTCGGCCTCCCCCTTCGCCTATAAGATCCCCCCGATGAGAAAAACCTAAGACAATCATAAAAATTCCACAAACAGTTCTGCAGCGCCGCCGCCACCGAAGGGGAGATTCGGGGGACATAAAGTCTCTGTTCCGGCACCCTGCCGGGACGGGGAAGTGCCCCCAGAGCCATCTCCATCGCCATCTTCATCACCATTGTTGATTCCCATGATCAGGAGGGAGTAGTTCTTCCTTAGGGCTAAGGGCTCTACCGGTAGCTATGTGTTCATCTCTCTCTCTCTATGCATCATCTTGTGGTCATGAGCTTTGTAATCAAGTAGATCTACCTTGCTACTCAAGTGCTTCATTAGATCTCTGCTCTCCCCATGTGTGTGAAAGTGACGGCGTGCATGCCATGGTGGCACTTAGGCTCGAGTCTATATAAATACTCTTTGTGCTTTAATAGATCTATGCTTTTTCTCACGTGTGTGAAAGTGACAGCGTGCATACCATGTGCGGCACTTTGGCTAGATTGAATATTTGTTACGAGTTATATTTGGAGTTGGATGTCTTTATGAAATTGTGGTGTTTGTTGGAACCATCTAGCGCTCAAGGTGACAATGTGGAGTTATCTAGATTGGGGAAGGCGGACTTTGAGGTGTGCTATTATAGCCCTACCATGGATTAGAGTGTCCAACCGGAGAGTAGTTAAGAGTAGTATCATGAAGAGAGGATACTTATATGAGAGAGTGTTCACTAGTGAAAGTATGATCCCTAGGCCTTGTTTCTATTGAAACACCGTTCACTTCTAGATCTATTGCATGTTTGCTTGCTTTAGTCTTTACATCACCGTCAAGCTCTTTTCTGGCACCGTTACCACTTGTATTTCACTATCACTTCACCGAACTAGTGCACATATATTGGGTGTGTTGGGACACAAGAGACTTCTTGTATCTTGATTGCATGGTTGCTTGAGACGGAATACCTTTGACCACTTCCTCCCTGAGATCGATAAACCTTGGGTGACCCACTTAAGGGAAACTTGATGCTGTTCTACAAACCTCTGTACTTGGAGGCCCAACGACTGTCTACAAGAATAGAAGTGCGTAGACATCATAGAGCTTCGTTGGGAAACCCCAAGAGGAAGGTATGATGAGCACATCAGTAAGTCTTCCCTTAGTATAAAACCAAGGTTATCAAACCAGTAGGAGGAAGGAAATGACTCAAAGGTGTTGCTAGCAACTTGGAATCCTGCACAACACAAACTCAAGACTTTGCCCCAACGAACAATGAGGTTGTCAATCTCACCGGTTTGCTGAAAACAAAGGATTAACCGTATGATGTGGAAGGTAATGGTTGCTTGCAGAAAGTAAACAATAACAATGGAAGATGTATCAATGATAAAGATTGGACTGGGGTCCATAGTTCACTAGAGGTGTTCTTTTTAATATAAATAACATAATATGCTGGATAAACAAATTACAACGGGGCAATTGACTGGACTGAGCAAGGCATCACAATGCAATACTAGACATTCATGATCCTATGAGATTTGATTGGGCATTACAACAATATACATAGACCGCCATCCAACTGCATCTATGACTCATAATCCACCTTCAGGTTATCATCCGAACCCCCTCCGGTATTAAGTTGCAAGCAACGAATAACTGTTTTAAGCAATGTGTGTAAAGTAAACAATACAATTGTTCCATGAACAAGAGATTGTTGTTTTCTCCCTAGTAGCAACAACACATCTACAACCTTAGAGATTTCTGTTACTTCCCCAGATTCAATAGAGGCATGAACCCACTATCGAGCATAAATATCCCTCTTGGAGTCACTAACATCTACTTGGCCAAGATAGCTACTAGAAACGGAGAGCATGCAAGATCTCAAACAACACAGACATGATAGAATCAACAAGATAGAATCATTAATCAATATAAAATAGTAATCTCAATATCCATCGGATCCCTGCAAACACAACATGCATGATTATAAATAGACGATCTTGATCATGAACGGAGCTCACAAGATCTAAACATGGTAGCACAAAGGAGGAGAAACAACCATCTAGCTATTGTATGGACCCATAGTCCAAGATGGAACTACTCACGCATTATACCGGAGGCTAGCATGGTGATGAAGAAGGCCTCCGGAATGATCTCTCCCCTTCGGCAGGGTGCCGGGAAGAGCTTCAGATCCCCCTGATCTAGGGACAATGGCGATGGAGGCTACAAACTGTTTTATGGAGATCTGATCGGGTACTTAGGGTTTTGGTATCAGGGGCTTCTTATAGGCGAAGAGGCGAGGCAGGAGGGTGTCCAGGGGGCCTACACCCTGTCCAGGCGCGGCTTAGGGTGGGCCCGCGCGTGGGGGTGTGTGGCCACCCTGTAGCTCCCCTCCAGTCGCCCTTCGGTCTCTATGTTCGTCCCAGTGAAATATTGACTTTGTCTTTTGTCCCGTCCAATTCCGAGAATATTTCTTTACTAGCTTTTCTGAAACAAAAAACAATCGAAAACAGGCAATTCGCACCGTGGCATCTTGTTAATAGGTTAGTCCCAGAAAACGTATAAAAATACCTCAAAGTGTAGACAAAGCATACCAAAGTGGATACTAAACAAGCATGGAACATCAAAAATTATAGATACGTTTACGGCGTATCATCTCCCTAGGCTTCCTCGCTTACCCTCACTTGCTATCCTATCTGGTGTTTCAACTGAGTGAGATGCAACATTCTTTATTCCGACACATGCCCTCCTTACAGCACAAGGGTATACCACAACGGTAGGTGCGCATGTGTGCCTCTTATGGTTCCTAGGTCTAGTTAGGCTCGCCACGTGGTGTGGTCAAGGCTAGGCGGTGCTGCGATCCACTCATGTGCACCAGGCAGTGCGCTGCTGCAATTGATGACGATGTGACGGGACGGGCTTGTCCCGTCGCGTTTGCCGCGCTTGTAGAGTGATTACTGACCCACGAAGCCGCACATATAGAGGTCACACATGTCCCGCATGTGGTCCTACGTGTTGTCGATTCTGTCTGCGGTGTTGACCGAAGTTCCCGTATCGCGCTGGTAGCCGGGCGCCATTCCCGGGACGCAGCAAGGCAGCCCCCGAGGCGCCTGCTAAATTTGTTGCCACCGTTCGCCGTGACAGTCGTACTCCATGTTTCCGGGATCCTCCAAGGACAGCGCTGATTGACTTGGGCGCATATATCGTGAACTCATCGAAGATATTGTAGAGCCAAGTCCTACGACATCTTGGAGAAGCTCTATCATAGTGGTGCACCTCGCCTTATTCTCACAAGATGTAGATCTGGTATGTCTCGGCGCTCTTCTCGCCCTTATCTAAGGGCTTCTAGTTTGCTTTCCTACATACACATGTATATATATATATAATCGGGGCACCACAACTCCTTACCTTGGCGAATAGGCATATGTTGACCCGATCACATCATAAGCCCATGCATTATCATTGAGAGAAGCACGACCACCCACGTGTCATGGCATAGTGGGGGAGGGCCCCGGAACCACTGTGCCGACATGTTTCTTTGTGTTATGTAGGTATGTTAACAAACAAGGGTATGTGATTGAGAGATTTATCGGTATTAAGCATGTTCCTGACACGAGAGCAATTTCACTAAAGCAATCCATTGATGGTGTTCTCCTTGACCATGGCCTATCTATGTCTAGGTTGAGAGGGCAAGGGTATGATGGAGCTTCTAATATGAGAGGGAAATTTCGTGGCTTGCAAAGGTTGATATTTGCTGAAAAGCCATATGTATTTTATGTTCATTGCTTTGCCCATCAGTTGTAGTTAGTGGTTGTTGCTGTTTCTAAGTGTTGTTCCTCCATATCGGATTTCTTTAATATCGTCACTTTGATTGTCAACATTGTTAATGTTTCTTATAAAAGGCACGATGAAGTAGTGCAACATCAACAATACACTATGGTGAGCCAATTAGAGTTTGGGGAAACTTTTTCGGGAAGACGAAAAGAACAGGCAACCAAGCTTGTAAAACCTAGGGATACATGGTGGGGCACACACCATAAATCTTTGTGTAGAATCATTATGATGTGGAAATATGTTCTTCGTGTACTAGAGAATGTTCGTGATGATGATGAAAATATTACTCTAGAAACACAACATGTGGCTTGATTTCTCATATGGAGAACCTTGATTTTGTTCTCTTATTGCATAATATGATCATATATTGGGTACGATTGATGAGTTGTCACATTGTTTGCAAAGTAAAAATCAAAACATTGTTGGTGGGGTGAGTTTGATTGGTGTAACATTGGACAAGGTTCAAGATATCAAAGATAATGGTTGGGAACTCATGAAAGAGACAAATGACTTCTGTATCAAATATAATGTTGTGGTGCCAAACATGGATGATATAATACCCGCCCGAAGTCGCTCAAGGGGTCATGGATGTAAAATGGTAACTTACTATCACCGTTTTTACTTCCTCCGGTCAAGTTTATTAGGCACGCACGTAGTTTAAAAAAATCTTTAACCATCAATTTTGACCAATAAAATATGCAATATATGTCCCAAAAATATATCATTGGAAACTAATTTTTAAGATGAATATAATGGTATATTTTTTGTGACATATTATCTAAAAATTTTGTTGACCAAAATTAATGGTCAAAATTGTTCTTAAACTACGTGCACGCCGAATAAACGACAGAAGGGAGTAATATGAAATATTCAATGCTCTGCATGATCATGTTCTTGTTGAGTTGAGTAATCACTTTGCTGAAAAATCTACTCAATTGTTGAGGTGCATTGCTTGTTTTGATCCAAATAACTCATTTGCTAATAGTGCATTATACAATGTTGATCTACTTACTTTGTTGTCTAGTCGTGTGGATTGATCGGCTGTGTGCATCCTAGTTATGCAGAGGCCGGGTGTAAACACTACTTATAAGTAATAAAGCGTCCATTTCCAATAAAAACTCATTTGCTAATTTTAATGAAGACAAACTTGTTGAACTCGTAGAGATATATGCTGATGACTTCTCCATATATGAGATTTCTTTTGTCCTTAGAAACCAACTTGAGACATTCTTTACTGATGTGAGAGGTGATCCAAATTTTTTGAGTTGTCATGACCTTGGTAATCTTGCTGTGAAGATGGTCCAAACTGGTTGCCACATATTTTTCTCTTTGGTGTATCACCTGATTGAGTTGGCATTGATTTTACCAGTTGCAACAACATCAATGAAGAGAGTTTTATCAGCAACCAACACTATCAAGACCGAGTTGAAAAATAAAATGGATGATGATTGGATGATAGCATGGTGTGCTATATTGAGCCAAATGTATTTCACTCTGTCAATGATGATATCGGAGATGTATTTCACTATATCAATGATGATGATATTGGAGATTATTTCACTCTACCAATGATGATGATATTGTATATCATTTTCAAGCGTATTCTCATATTTGTATGAACATCAATGATTGACTATTTTATTTCATGTTTATGCCTTTTCTTATGAAATGTTCTTGCTTTTTTAAGGTATTGGTTCTTCTTCTACTACTGATGAGGTTATAGGAGGTTCAGATGAACTAATTAACCAATGATTTGGTAATATGTTTTGTATTTCGTACTATTATTTATAGTTATAAGCCATCCAATATATATGTTCATGTTTGCTATCATACCAAATAGTTCGTGCAATTACGAGTTACTTCAATAGTTTTTTTGGCTTAGTTTTTGGCTCCGCCACTGTTGCAAGGTGTGAACCCAGCAAACCTGCTGACATACTATGGTAGGACATACTACGGTAGGCAACTCATGATGTTTGAAGTTACACGATTTGCTTTCTACAAAAAAAAAATTACTTGGAGTTTTAGATGTTTGTCAAGATCATTTTTCAGCTGTACCGATGAAGTCAGATTCTTTACTAAAAAAAGCAGCACATCATTTGTAAAGTCTCTGGGATTCACGGTGACAAAGGCTGGCTGGATCACATAAAAACGCATCAAAAATTACAGTAACAACACGCTTGACAGAATGAGATCAAAATCCACAACAAATCCCAAGCAAAGGCAGCATATAACTGAAAATTGTATGTGAGAGATACTTGCAACCCGTCCATAGAAACAGAGTGCCAGCAAAGAAAATGTAGGTTGGAACTCTTTACAGCAACTTCTACATACAACCTATAATAGGTAAAAAAAAAGTCTAATCAAATGAATGGTTATCTAAATGAAATATACATATCTAGGATACTGATAGCACTCCCTAAAAAAAAAGATACTGATAGCGGCCTGAACTTTCACCTTGATCATATGGTATGTAGTGGGTAATTCTTATATCGACCTGAACTTTCACCTAATATTATGAAGCAGTAGTTAATCTTTACGTGCATACCGATCACAACCTGACATGTGTTATGTGTGGGAGGAATCATGGCATGCAAGCTGAAGTTTAGCTGTAAGCACAATACAGAGATCGTATCATGTGAGCACCATACAGAAACCGAATCAAATATGCAAAGTATAGTTACCTGATGCAACACTAGATAATTTGGCTGGCAAAAACCTCATGAAATGATAAACAAATTGAAGAAGCTACTTACGATCAAGGAAGAATGAAGCATGCAATCTTCAAACAGGTGGGAAGGGAAACATGAAGAAAGAATGAAACACTCAGAGATTGATTACAAAGAGCTTCTTATGTTACTGATATTATTCTACTAAAATAAAAAAAGATTCAACAAAAAAGCTGAAGACGGAAACCTCATCATACAAATTTCAAATACCACATTTGTTCAAATATTCCAACGAATATAAGTGCAAACTTATCAAATATTTCAACGAATACAAGTGCATACGAAGCATCTTTATCTACATGTTTGTAGATATAATTAACAAATTAAGATGTATCAGGTTGTGTCACGTGCAAACAATCCAATGGATATGTATCAATAAAAATATGTACATTACGAGATAGATAGGTGTCCGCATCTCATAACTGCTAAATTAATCTATCAACATTGTTAGCAAGTGTGAGCTAATGATTTCAAGTTAGTAAGATCTGTATATATCTCTAGAAAAACTATCTATCATGCGAGTAAATAGACTGAGTATATGAGATGAACTTTAAAAATAGAAGGATAACTTATGAGCTTTGTGTCAGCTAATTAAGTTGTTAATTTGGTCTTCAAAAAATCATAACCTCCTAGCTGAAGTCTTCAAAACTGAAACCAAAGGCCGAATAGTGAAATTGTATGTGTTAGAGAAAACACTCTCGTTGCAAGTTGTATCGTAATATCTCATAAACTACAGGCTAGCATCTTTGAAGCTATTGAGATTAGACATAATAATTAAAACTTAAGCTGTTAGAAAATTCGATTTAGTTGCAAGATGTATTATAATAGTAGACAACCAACCAAGTGGACAGTGATGAGGTGGTTCTAATACATATATGCTATGGCTAGAAAAAACTATTTAGTTGCAAGATGATAGTAGACAACCGACCAAGTGGACAGTGATGAGGTGGTTCTAATACATATATGCTATGGCTATGGCTATGACTGAGTGTGCATCCAAGTATGTTAATAGTCCAAATTTGTCAAGAAATTTGTTTGTGAGTTTCCTGTCGCCAAGTCATTATAATCTACTATACCTATATAATATCAGGCTAGATCTCAATCTAAGATCATTCTATGGGCCTGATCTATCATTATTTATAAATACAATGATGTGTTTCAGATCTATCATTATTTCTAAATACAATGATGTGTTTTAGTCGACTACTCAACTAAATTTTAGTGCTTATGCATAAAACACCAAGATCTTATCTAGCATAGAATTAGGAATACCGATGGACTTTTGTGCTACAGACTTTTTAAAAGATACTATACAATATGTTAAATTTAAATCCTAGACTGGATGGGTAAGGGTCCATTTGCATTTTTGAATTCAACTGAATTTTTGAAAATAGATAGAAAATTCAATTCTAAGAACATGAAATAAGATGCAATTCTAGTTGTTTTGTTTGCAGTGAAAATGTACGATATTAATAAGATCAAAAGAGAATTTAAATTATGCTAGGTTGTCAAAAACAAATTGAGTCTATCCTATTGACATTGACTTTGTCTACCACCAACTAAAGGCCACCGCCGACAACAACAACGACAACGACAACGACCACTCCATAAGACCTAGTCCAATGTCGCCTAACCACCACCACTAGATGCCAACGCTAGCAAGGTCTTCTTCCCAAGGTCGCTAACAAGAAGCTCTTGTTCACACTTTCACACTCAGTCGAGGAGGTAAGGGATGTACGTAATAGGCCATGTTGTCATATGTCTCTATCCCTTGTTTCTATGGCAATCTTTCTCTAATAATAAATCATGTTCAAGCTCAATGATTAAGGTATCCAACATCTCTAATTGTATGTGATCCAAACCTAAACCCTCCTCTGGATTTGGATATATAGATAATGTCACCTCTCAAACCAAAAGACAACAACAATTTCCTATGATAAGAACAAGTAGAGAAGTCAATATGACCAATTTTCTTAAGTGCTTATGAAGAAAACACTATAAGATCTTATCTAGCATAGAATTAGGAATATCGATGGACTTTTGTGCTCACGACTTTTTAAAATATACTAGAGGTAAGGGTTCATTTGGATTTTTGAATTCAACTGAATTTGTGAAAATAGTTAGAAAATTCAATTCTAAGAACATGAAATAGGAGCAATTCTAGTTGTTTTGTTTGCATTGAAAATGTAGATATTAATAAGATCAAAAGAGAATTTAAATTATGTTAGGTTGTCAAAGAAATTGAGTGTGTCTCCTCTTGACATTGACTGTCTACCACCAACTAAAGAACACCACCAACAAAGACCACTCCATAAGACCTAGTCCACTGTCGCCAAACCACCACCACTAGAGACCAACGCCAGCAAGGTCTTCTTCCAAAGGTCGCTAACGAGAAGCCCTTGTTCACACTTCCACACTCAGTCGAGGAGGTAAGGGATGAGCATAATAGGCCATGTTTTCCTATGTCTCTATCCCTTGTTTCAAACTCGATGATTAGGGTATCCAACATCTCTAATTGTATGTGATTCAAACCTAAACCCTCCTCTAGATTTGGATATATAGGGAATGTCACCTCTCAAACTAAAAGACAACAAGAATTTCCTATGATCAAGAACAAGTAGAAGTCAATGTGACCAATTTCTACAACAACCCGCGTGCATATGTTGAAAAGTGTTGCTTATTACATGGAACAACACCAAAGGGCGATGTAGAGACTCCATGGTGGCTCCATGTAGTTTGTGCACGAAGGAGACAAATCATCAGATCCACATGAAACGAATTTTGGTGATTGGAGACTTGGCGTCATCGATGGGGGCATGCAGCGATGCACGGAGGAGGGGCACCAAGAAGACTCTTGTCGAGCAAGGAGCACTTGGAGGAAGGGGTTCCAAGGGGTACGATCAGATCTATCACTCGTTTTATCTCCATGCAAAGGGGCAACAGTCGTTAATGTTCCTTTCAAGTTTCAACATGCAGTAATAAGGTACGGCCAATACCAATTCATGATCTCCAAGCACATTTCCAACATCCAAACGGGGTGTAAATATACTTTTGTGTCCATCTATTTAGATGGTGTAAAAAACAGATTTTGACCTTCCCTATCACTGAATTAAGACCATTGATGGCCATGTGCTGATAATTTTCGAATAACTATACCATATTTATTGTGATATTTAACTCTCATACTTACTAGCGAATATTTTACAAAATCAAGTTTATTTGTATACTTTTTACTCCTATACTCGATAGTGAATCTTTCCCAAGCAATCTTATTTGTAAACAAACATTTCTTTAAAACAGACAAGGAAGGTTTGAGATGACTCACCAAGGCAAGAAAGCAAGTCAGAAAATGGATTCATTTTTGTAGTGTCCAACGCCCCATGTCTCTTATCTCTAGGTCTTCCTCCACTGGCAGGTTTCAACATAAACAATTATTCCTCCAAAACAGAACAATCGCTAAAATATATTGATATGTAGGAAAAAATTAAGTCAAAAAATATCATCCAATTTCCAAGACAACATGCAATAGAAAGAACTACATAAACCAACAGGACGTAACTACATTATTAAATTTGCATTAAAGCATATTAAACAATTCACTGGCATGGTGTATTTTCCGTAGGTGCCCAGAAGAAACTTGTTTAGAGAGGACATGCTACTAGGTAATTAATTAAGTAATGCAGATTTCCACTTACTGAACAAACTAGATGATCCCCCGGTTCCCTTTGGTTCAATTTAGTTTTACCTTATTTTTGTACCAATGAATTAATAAGCATATAAAAGGAAGGCTTCTGGTTCCATACAGACTAAGGGAATTGTTTTCTTGTCCTAAGAAAACATCCCGTGTAGCGTAAAATCAAAATAAAAAATATTAATCCAAACGACTTAACAAGAAAAAGGTCTATTGCTCGTATCTATACATAAAAATACAGAGAGCTCATAGTGTCAATTCTCCAAAATCATTGCACTTCATTATTGTCCTTATATGGCTCTCCTTCAAAACAACTCGGATACAAGAGAATATTCAACAAATGTAAAAAAACACACCATCCCGTTGAAAATTATACGACAAAACTATTTTTTTAACAGTAGAGCATCTCACTTCACATATGACATACAATTATATCCCAAAACTAGGCTAGACTATTGTACAGTGAATCTGTTACATGAACAAGTATATATATCAAAATGAAGATCTTGTGTCTAGCTAACAAAACAACTCCATGTGTGCAGCAAAAACATGCAGATGGAAAACTAGCACGGATAGTGTGCAGAATATAAATGAGTATGTAAAATTGATGATATGGAATGCAACCACTACTTGAACATCAAATACACGCTTATATTTTGGTAATAGCATCCCATAGCTAGTCTGAGGAGGAGTACTTACACATGGCTCAACAGTATTCTGGAAAGCTTCTACTTAAACGTATGAGGTTTAAGCTGTAACATCCTGAAGGATAATTGATATCAAAGAAATACATACCAAGTTTATGTGGAGTCAGAGAAAGTAGGAAGAACTGTACGAAATCATGCACACATACTACTCTTCAGAGAAGAACGGGAGGATTTAAGATGCATAGAATCAAAAGACCTTGAATTGAGTATTGTGCTATATATCTCCAGTTCATTCGTAGATCATATAGGGATCGAGAACAACCTGAACTGGATTAAAAAAACAACTAGATAAGGCCGGACAAGAGGCCAGTTAATCCATCTATGTTCGGACAACCTGAATAGAGAACACACAAAAATGCAAAAGGCTAAGCTGCAGCAAAAATGGACAGAACGATCAACCATATTAAAAACCCATCAACCACATGATTTACGCTCCTAAATTCATACTAGTTCATGTCATCGGCAAGTCCATGAGATGTACAATCGCCATTAGAGACAACACCATGAGGAATACCCGAAAGAAAGAAAAAGATCCCACGATACCCACTAATAGACCATGTACGAGGAGGCATGTCTACTTTATGCAGAACCAAATTAGGAACTGGAAAACATGGACTCACCGGAAACTGGAACGCTGCCACGGATCTGGAAGGCTCGGTCGTCGCCTGCCGGTAGCTAGGTGCCCTTTTCCACTCGCGCGCAAGGAAGCATCATAGATCTGCCTCCCGCCGCCACCGTAGCTGCCTCCTTCCTGACTTCCTCACAGCAGCACATGAGATTAGGAAGCAAAAGGGGCAGAAATTTTGTCAAAAATACTGGTAAGCTTGGTAAGGAAAAAAATTCTCCAAAGTTAAAAAGGAAGTAAGAGAGGAGGAAGACGATAGAGAGAGAGAGGAGGGAGAAGGGCATAGCAAGGACGACTGGTCAAACAGTGCTTTCCGTTAAGCAGACATGGGGAGGCGAGCAAACAATAACACACCTTCGTTAATCAAATCAACACGCGCCGCTCTTCCCCCAAGGCGATAGCTAATCCTCGGAAGAAGCAACGGCAGGATAGAAGACAGTGGCCAAGAAAAGAAATACTACTCCTATATACAGGAATTTGGTGGCGGCCGGCGCAAGAATTCATGGCGTGCATGCGCGCAGCGTACCTTATTCCAAAGACCAGGGAATCCGAGCAAGATAGGGTTCAGATGGGGACACCTGCCTCTTCTCGGCAGTCGAGGCGCAGGCAAAGATGGCCGCGCGTCGCAGCGGCGAAGCGATGGGAACGGCAAGGGGAGATGGATTGATGGCGGAACAAGTCCCGAGGGGGAGAGAGTGCTGACAGAGAGAGAGGTGAGCACGCAACAGCAGCTGCGTCTTTCTTCTCTCTTTGCATCGGTCCGTCGTCTTTATCCAGACGTAGCCTGCCGCTGTGTGCTCACTCTCTTCTGTCAGCCATTAATTGACACCTCCATCAAAACCACCGTAACCCCGACCAGTCCCATCGAACACAGCAGACGTTCGACACGAAGACAGGGAGGGAGGGAGGGAGAGGGGAGGGGGAGGGGGAGGGGGAGAGATCAAACCCATCGCTTCGTCGTCGTCGTCTTCCAGACCGGGGAAGAGAGGGCATGGCGGCTGTCCGGCCAGATCTGGCAGAGTATCCTACTGGCCTGATCTGGCAATGGTATACCCCATCAGGGAGGCGTGTGCACCGCTGGTCTTATATAGACCAGGTGCACCCCCCTGACCTTCCTTGTTTCCGCTCATACCGTAGCCCTGCTACGGTTGTTTAGGGTTGGGGGTATGGCGCCTCAGGATGAGATTCTGGGTATGCTTTTTGTTATTTTCGGAGTTTCTCTGCAACTGGAATATATACTATTTCTGAGGTGCTCATATGCCTAACATGACCTAGAGAAAGAGAATTCCATGACAAGAGGACCCACCTCACCTCTGAAGTGTGAGATTCTCTTGCCTTAGGTATCCATGAATCAGGGCATATATGTTTTGGTTTTTATTGTCGTTTTTTTGTTTTTTATTCTTTATGTCAGAGTTTTTTTATGTCCACAAGTTTAAAATTTCTGTGGTATGCCTACGAATTTTGTTACAATAATAAGTTAAAACTTCTTTTATAGTGTATTCCTAGGACTCTAATGTTAGTTTGATAGCTAGAACCAATCAATGATTGACACATATTATTATTCAGATTGTTTTGTTCATGCTCATATTGATTCGATCTGTTCACACATAGATATCACTAAACTTTGTCGAATGATTTGAGGAATTCCTCAAAAGATTTTTTTTTGAATTTAACATACACTTGAATGAGAAATAATAGTGTCTAATTGGTCCTCATTTAACATGCGCCCTATCATCTTCTTGTGTTGGTCATTACTCGCTTGAAAAGGTTTGCTGGTTACTGGTTTGGTGCATATTTGGCAGCATTGTTTGTAATGAAATGATTTTATATATTTCATTAGTAACTTTATATGTGACTATTCGTGTTTAACCACTATAATTGAATATGGTACTCCCTATGATCCATAATAAGTGTTGTAGGATCAGAGGGAGTAATATTTTAGCCTTTGTGTTTGGTTTGTCTAGACTTCAAATTCTACAATTGAATGCTTGCAAAACTGAGGTGATCATAGTAGAGAAAGGAATACAAGTCTTACTATTTTCCATATGTTTTACCATTCATAGAGAAAACTACTAACATAGTAAGAATTGGGAATCTATATAATAATACTTTCACTAGCATGTCTGGTTTCATTGTACCCTATATTCCATAAAAATTGACCGCATATTATATTCTTTGTTCCATAACATATGTATTTATCAATATTAATCCAAATGTTAGACTTTTTTCGAAAAGGGGATAACACCCTAGTGCACACCGCCATTTATGAAAAGTGTATCACTGAGAGTTGTTACAAAATCATGCAAAGTTGAAACATGAATCAACCAACAAAAAATAATAAACATGTGACAATAAGCATCTTGTAGTTAACTAATATGCTGCCAGACTGTCTGATTGAAGATTCCTAAGCATCCGTGAGCAGACGTTGCATCCAATAACCATAATATCTCGTTGTTCCGAAGGTAAAAGGAGCTCATAGTTATACCCAATGTGCCAGTTGCAAAACGTTGAAAGTCCTGGTCTTGTTAAAAATTATGGTGTTCCCGCATCTCCATATTAACCAACATAAGTCTGAAGCACAAATGCAAATTCTAGCTTTATAATATTTGTCTTAGAACTTATGTCACACCCCCTTCCTCATTAAGCAATTTATCTTCTAGTCTACAAATTATATTTCACTTTGTTAACCTATATTTTTGTTTATTCTCATCATTTTGCTAGAAGAATCGCGGCCTATAAAAATCAAGTTGTTTCCTTACACCCTTCAGAATTTCTAAGAAAGACAACATGAATATAGGTACACTTCTTAAAACGGATTTGATAAGTACTAAGTGATCCCCATATGATAATATTGCCCTACCAGCAACCCAAATTTCCTTCAAAGCGAGTTTTCACTTATACAAATCTGAAATTTTAAGTTTTTTTGTAATGGATAGATAGCCTTAGGTATCCGAAATGCAAGGAACCAGACTCATATCCAAAGATTTGTTTGTACTATTGTTCCTCATCTTTTGCCTTAGAAAAACAAAAAAGTTCAGTCTTATAGAAGTTGACCTTAAAACCTAAGAGTTGTTCAAAGATACACAATATAAGCTTCATATTTATAGCCTTCTAAAGGTCATGCTCAATAAACAGAATGGTACCATGGGAGTATAGTAAAATGGAAACTCTTGCATCAACCAAATGAGGAATAAGGCCTCCAACTTGGTCATCCTCCTTTGCCCGCGTAATAAGGATAGTTAACATATCTACAATTATGTCGAAAATCATAGAAGAACGGATCTTCCTATTCTCAGACCTTTTTATCGTGTGCAGCAACATGGACATCAGGGGTAATGCATACCCCCATTTAGTTGTTCGACAGTGGGGTGGCAAGCTCGTCCTTGATCTCTTATCGTGACCCTCAGAGATGATTCAAGAACACGAAAACACGGGTTTTTACCCAGGTTTAGGCCATCCGGAGGCTGACGACCCTACATCATGCATGTATGATTGTATTGCTTATTGTGGGGAGGAACAAAGTACAAATGGAGTGAATCGGTTCCTTGTCGGGACTACTGGTGTATGATCTGCCGGTGACAATGGCGATCGGCCATTGATGTCCACCTTCTCTCTCTCTCTCTCTCTCTCTCTTTGATCCCTACTAGATTAATCCTCTAGTTTCTTCTCATGATGCCCGCCTATCTTGTTGGAATCATCCTCCCTATGCCATGGCCCTCCTTTATATCACAAGGGTGACCACAATGGCCTTCAGCGCGTAAAGAAAGCTATGGGGATGACTCCTCCAGGAGGCCCCACACCCCTCTGACAGAACCCTTGTCGACCAATCGTCTCCTTGTCGTGGATTGGGTGGTCCCTCATGGCGTTGCATTGACCTACACCCAGGACCATGGTGCAATGCCCTTGTTTGCGGGGCCAATGGGGGCAGCCTACTACATGACATGGGTCGCTAGGATCCTTTGTTGACCGCTTCTGCCTATTCTTCCCACTCTATCTCCACATGCCTGGAGAGCATATTTGTCATGCCCGGGGAAGGATACGTCACTACTTATCGTATCCTTCCTACCGCATCGTGAGATGTTCTTGGCCCCTGGTTGTTGTACGTGTTATATGATGGCCTACATGGCACAAGGGACGTCGTGACCCTCACTTAGAAGGATCATGGGCACCCCAGTTCCCGTGGATACAATAGAAGTCCCCGGATAATGGGCTCAGGAAAAGAGAGATTTCCTATGTTATGTCCCGAAAAAGTGTAGGCCATAGTGTGTCTAACGACTGGCATTTATTGCTTTCTAGGTTCATGGGATGGCTCAGAGTCCTATCAATGCCTGGCATAGTTTTCTCGGCCAGTGGGAGTTGTTCTTTTTCCCCCGAGAGCCGAATCACCTTGTGTGGGGAGAAGTGATGTGGCAATAACTATGAAGGGTCGTTAGCCGCCCGGGCTCTTTAAGGGATGATCATGTTTTCCTAGGAAGATCTATCTGCTACTTTTGATGACACCTCCATCTTCTTCTCCGAACCTCTCCTCCCTTCACCTCTCGCCTCCGCTTCCATCCTACCATGGCACACACGGGTAGCACAAAGGTGGTAGAGCGCCGGGCCATCATTGCCATGTCGCGTGGAACACACCTACACTTCGACCCAGTGACCACCAATCTCAATGATTTGGCGTCGTGGCAAGGCCTGGTGGCTGAGCTGGCAGAATGAGCATGGAAAGACCGTGCTCAAGCCCGACACAGACGTGAAAGAGGAGAATGAGGATTAGTGGATGAAGTGAAGTAGAAGAATATAGATTGGAGAATGAAGTGGGGGTGATTACAAGAAGCTAATTATATTTATTAACTAACTTGATATTGTCCTCGCAAAAAGAAATCGACTTGATAGTGTAGATGTACAATCATTTAGAGACAAATTTTAAAGATAGTTGTACACTTATTCACACATGGACAAAGTATGATTCATGTGTTTACCGGCCTTTCTCACAAGTCTCGCGTCATAGGAACCTTTCGCGCAGGGCTTCCGCGGTGGTGCCCTAGTTCGACAAAACAGTAAATCCTACTAACATATCTCAAATTTATGAAAAATATTATTACAAAAATTTACATGAATCTGATACGTCGTAAACGTATCTATAATTTTTGATGCTCCATGCTTGTTTTATATCATTTGTCTTATGTTTTGTCTACACTTTGAGGTATTTTTATGCATTTTCTGAAACTAACCTATTGACAATATGCCACAGTGCCAGTTGCCTGTTTTTTGCTATTTTTGGTTTCAGAAAAGCTAAGAAATGAATATTCTCGGAATTGGACGGGACAAAAGCCAAAGTTCATATTTTTCCTGGAACGATACGGAATATCTAAGCAGAGATGGGGTAGGGCACCAGGGTGGGCACACCCTAGGGTGGCGCGGGCCCACCTAGGCTGCGCCACCAGGGGTATGGCCCCCTGGCTGCCTCCTCGCCTTGCCCCTTCACCTATAAGAAGCCCCCGAGGAGAAAACCCTAGATCGTCAATCATACATCCAGAAAAAGTTCCGCAGCGTCACCGCCACCGAAGGGGAGATTCGGGGACAGATGTCTCTGTTCCGGCACCCTGCCCGGACGGGGAAGTGCCCCCGGATCTATCTCCATCGATCTCCACCACCATCTTCATCACCGTTGCTGATTCCCATGATGAGGAGGGAGTAGTTCTTCCTCGAAGCTAAGGGATCTACCGATAGCTATGTGTTCATCTCTCTTTTTATGCGTGATCATATTATGGTCATGAGCTTTGTAATCAAGTAGATCTACTTTTCTACTCAAGTGCTTTAATATATCTCTGCTCTCCCCACGTGTGTGAAAGTGACATCGTGCATACCGTGGAGGCACTTAGGCTAGAATCTACATAAATACTCAAGTGCTTCAATAGATCTCTGCTCTCCCCACGTGTGTGAAAGTGACAGCGTGCACGCCGTGGTGGCACTTAGGCTAGAGTTCATAAATATTTATCATGAGTATATTTGGAGTTGGATGTCTTTATGAAATTGTGGTGTTTGTTGGAACCGTCTAGTGCTCAAGGTGAAAGTGTGGGGTTATCTAGATGGGGAAGGCGGACTTTGAGGAGTGTTGTTATAGCCCTACCATGGATTAGAGTGTTCAAACGAAGAGTAGTTCAGGGTAGAGTCATAAAGATAAGATATTTTTATGAGAGAGTGTTCACTAGTGAAAGTATGATCCCTAGGCCTTGTTTCTAAACACTAAAACACCCTTCACAACTAGATATGTTGCATGTTTGCTTGCTTCCATCTTTTTTCCTTTAGTCTTTTCCTCCCCATCAGAAGCTCTTTTCTGGCACCGTGACCACTTATAATCATCCATACCACTTGTATTTCACTATCTCTTCGCCGAACTAGTGCACCTATACACCTGACAAATGTATTGGGTGTGTTGGGGACACAAGAGACTTCTTGTATCTTGATTTTAGGGTTGCTTGAGAGGGATACCTTTGACCACTTCCTCCCTGAGTTCGATAAACCTTGGGTAATCCACTTAAGGGAAACTTGCTGCTGTTCTACAAACCTCTGCACTTGGAGGCCCAACAACTGTCTACACGAATAGAAGTGCATAGACATTAGAATCCTAGGGCTCCGGTGTTAAAGAGCATGGCGGCACTGGCATTTAGCTTGTGTGGGTCGCATACGACCACAAACCCTCCTTGTGCATGTCTGTAGTATTATTTTCATTATAAGTGTCTTTGTAATTTTATTTTGTGCAATGGCATACGATTTAGATGCTCTAGAACAATGTTTAATTAGTGTGCACGTCCTTAATTTCTCTATTTCAAATTTTGCTATTAAAACGGGGCAAAGTGTTCCTCCGCTACCTAACTCTGGTTCTAGGTGGCTAGCCAACAATTTGAATCATGCGTCCCTACCTGTCAGCGATAGCATCGTCAACCATGGATCGGGCCTTGGATTGGTTATATCTGGAGCTTGCTCCATCATTGGATCTTCCCAGGAGAGGTCCACCAATCTAGGGTTGGGATCTCGTGGTGGGAAGGCTGAAGAGGAAGCTGTAGAAGATTTCTTCGGGCAGCTTTGGGTTATCCCCTCCTCCCCTCCCCGCCGCCACCCTCATGCGAGTGAGGGACCTTCTCTGATCTATTGGATTCGTAAGGAGCTCGTTGATTTGGCCAATTTTACGCTTGCGGATTGTCTCGTTGTGTCGAGATATGATTGTCTTCGGCGAGCTCCCAAGGTAATATGTGTCCCTGAAAAGAAATTTGGAGATCGTCTGTTGTTTGCTGAGGTTCTGCGTCGGGTTCCAATGGTCGGTGGAAATCTGGGTCATGGTTGTTGAAGAGGGAAAACTCACCATCCTCATTCTATGTTGCCGGGTGTGCCCCTAGGCCCCGCGGTAGTGGTTCCTCAAGCTCCAAGGACACAAGGAACTCACCATGTTCAGTCTAATCAGAACTTTCAGAGTAGGCCTCAATTCTATCAGAATCAGTTCAATCAGCCCCAGTTTGTATCGTTTCCACAATAGCAACAGCCCCAATAACAGAGGTATCAACAAAATCATGTACAATGGCATGCTAATCATAATTTTGTGGGTGTTCAATTTCCACAGCAACAAAGTGTTCACCCGCAACATCAAGGTCAATTGCAAATGGTGGTCAATAGTTAGGACGATCTTGTTGTCTCTGAACCACAACCTCCTCCTGTATCACCTTTGCCAGTTGAGCAAATCATGGAGTCCCATTACTTTAAGATGGTATGTTTCAATTGCGGCGATCCTAGTCATTTCGTGGGTAACTGTATCAAGCCAAAAAAACATGTTTTATATGCAGTTCCTCTAAACATCATGTTCATCTGTGTCCTAGTTGGATTTCTATGCATCCGTGTGCTACTTATTTTGGTAGTGTGAATAGTGGTCTTGGATTTTACCATATTGATGCTCCTACATAAGATCAAACAAAATGGGTAAAATTTAGAATTCTGTTATTGTGAATGTCATAAAAGGAGAGATTAGTGTACAAGACTTGGATAAAAACTTGAATTCCATTTTCTATAAGCACAAGAAGTGGCCATGTCATATTAGGGAGCTTGATGACAAGAACTTCATAGTCATGTTTCCTCCATGGAAGAATGTAGCTGAACTCATAGAATTCCCTACTTTTGATCTTGAGTCTAAATGAATTAATGTGAAGATTGTTGAGTGGGATGGGGACTATAAGCCATTGGATGAACTGCCAGTTGTCTGGATTCAAGTCGAAGGTCTGCCTCCAAAAATATTTGCATGGAAAACATTTGCTCAAGTATCTTCTAGTGTGGGTATCCTTACGGATGTGGGCTGGAGCTCTTTTTTCAAGAGTTTCTATGTTGAAGTGAGACTGCAGGTGGCATGTAGGGACCCATTTAAAATCCCCAAGGAACATATAATGGAGATTGAACATAAAATGTATTTACTAAATATTAATGTGGAAGGTGTGGAGCAGATTGTTGATGAAGATGATTATGGTGAAGATCCTGGAGAGGAAGATATTGAAGATGGTGGATTTGATGGGTTGGAAGATGAGGAAGAAACTAGAAACGTAATGGAAACTGATAGAAATAATCAAGCTTCTAATGTGAGATTTGTCTCTATTGCATCACCTACCCTTGGCCATAGGATTGTTCCTGATATGGATGATTGTTGGGAAGATATGGAGATTGATGATGTTAGATTGCTCTTTCATCCTTCCGAGTGTAAAAGTTGACAGGGTGAGACAGTGGATGATGATTGGCAATGCTCATATCCTTCAAGTTTTATCTCTTTGCCTGTTAAAATGGACTACGACAAAATGGATGACTCGGTTTGGGATTTTGAGACTCAGAGTGCTAATCAAGTTGATGAGGACGCTTTTGATAGCTTAGGGGAATCTGCTAGTGCTGCATACTTTTCTCAAGTTCTGGAGGCATTTAATCTTGCTAAAATTAATGAGGAGTTATCAGATGGTTATGATTCAGATAATGAGGATGCTGATCAAAAGGAAAAGATCCCCCAAGAGATTGTTGACAGAATTGGGTCAGCTAGGAAAAACCTCTTCCCTATATTGGAGCAACTAGTTGTTTTGGCTGACAATAAGAGTTTAGTTGGAGGGGTACCTCGAGTAAAGAAGCAAGTGTGGGGCCCTGTGGTTACTACTAATAAGATGACTACAAGGAATCATGGTGACAAAAACATAATTGATAAATCTAAGGAGTACCAGAAGAGGAAGAATCTTGAGATTCCACCTTGTTTTAAAGGTAATTCTTTTGTCATCTTACACCATGATATCCTAAATGATATGTCTAAGAAAGTGAATATATATATTGGTATTGATGCCTCTTATAATTTCTCTATTATACTAGATTTGATTGATTCTGAACTTAGTAAGAATCTTAATTTTGTCATGGATAATCCTATTACTGCTTTGCCTGAGTCGATTGAATTGGATAGTGCTCAGCTAACTGAACATTTGCATTCTTCTGTTTCTGCTTCCTCTAGTTCTGGTATTGACCATACATTGATTGATTCAGGTCACCAGACTATTAATATTGGTAGTGGTATTTTGTTGAGTAATAATATATTGCCTGGTTTATCATGATTGGGTCTTCTTGGAATATTAGAAGTCTGGGTAAACCAGGTAGAAAACAAGCTCTTTTTATGCCATTTCTGAATTCAAATTTGACTTTATTGGTCTACAAGAGACTAAAAAGGAGCATATTGATGATGGTTTCTTAAATTCTGTATCTTGGGGTTTACCTTATAAATGGATTTTTTTTACCAGCTAAAAAAACTGCTGGAGGTATTTTAGTTGGAGTTCGAGATGGTAAGTTTGATGTGATTTGTTATGGTATTGGTTCTTTTTTTATTTCTCCTGTCCTTTTAAATAAGTGTGATGGTTTTATGTGGCAATTGGTCACAGTTTATGGTACTGCCTATGCTGAGCTTAAAATGGATTTTGTCACAAAATTGTATGAAATTATGTAGAAAATTTGTTTACCTACTTTAATAGGTGGCTATTTTAATTTAGTGAGAAATGCTTCTCAGAAGAGTAATGAAATCTTCAATACTCAATGGGCTTTCTTTTTAATGATTGGATTAATAGATAGAGCTTGGTTGAAATTAAAACTGCTAACAAACTTTTTACATGGTATAATAACCAAAACACTCTTATTCTAGCTACATTGGACAGTTTTTTTTGCCTCAACTAGACCTTGGAGTGTTTTGTGGATTTCCTTCATTATTCTTCCTCTCTTATTCCCCCATAAGCTTTTGTACTTGAGCACTTCTTGTGTTCTTGCCACTGCATTTGGTTCATCGGTTTGAGTTCTCGGTGAGGATTCGATTGGGTGAAAGTTGAGAAGCTTTTTACTCCTAGGTTATTGGAACCCTAGACGGTTTAGTTGTTTTGCAGGTTTGTGGATTATTTGGGGCCTCCAATTAAGTTGTGGAGATTGCCCCAAGCTTGTTTGTTGGGAGCTTCCAATTGAGTTATGGAAAAGTGCCCCAACGTTGTGAGAGGTTCCGGATTGCCACCGACAAGTGCACCGATAGTGGAAGTGTGGATTGATCCCGTTGGGGAGAGATTCACATGAGAACAAGGGAGGCCTTTTGTGGCGTTGGTGGTTTGAAACCACCCCCTCTCCAAACGATATGTACTCCATGTTGGGAGGAACTCGGTAAAACAACGTCATCTCCGCGTGCCTCGGTTATCTATATCTGAGCTCTTACTTATGCACCTTAATTTGTGATAGCCTTCATGCTTGAAGTCTATATTTTCTATCACATAGTAGCTTGTCTTGCTTAGCATAAGTTTTTGGTGCACATAGATGAACCCTAGTTGCTCTAGGTTTTGTGCTTGCCAAAGTAAACTCTAGTTTAATTCCGCCTTTGTTGAGCCACTCTCGGAAAAGTTTTAAACCGCCTATTCATCCCCCCTCTAGGCGGCATATGTATACTTTCACCTTGATTCCGAAGGAACCTAATGCTAGAGACATGAAGAAATTTAGGCCCATTAGTCTGGGTAATTGTAGCTTGAAAATTATATCTAAAGCTATGACTAATAGGATTGCTCCTATTGGTGAATTATATCCAAAAATAAAACAACCTTTATTGGAAGTAGGTTCATCTTAGAGAGTGTTGTAGCTGCACATGAGGTGATCCATGAGGTTCATTAAAAAACTTTCTGGTCTAGTTTTAAAACTAGATTATGAAAAAGCATATGACATGATTAACTAGGACTTCCTTGATGACATGCTTAAATCTAGAAGCTTTGGTGTTATATGGAGAAATAGGATTAAAGCTATTCTACATAGAAGTTCTTTCTGTGTTAGGATAAATGATATCAATAGTAAATACTTTATGGATGGTAAGGGGCTTAAGCAAGGAGACCCGTTATCTCCAATTTTGTTTAATTTGGCAGCTGATGTCTTTTCCAAAATTTTGTTCAAAGCTGCTAGTAATCAACTGATTTGTGGCTTGCTTTCTCAAGCTATCCCTGGTGGTGTTATCAGTTTACAATATGCTTATGACACCATTATTTTCATACAAAAAGATGTGGATATGGCAAAGTATTTGAAATGGTTACTTACTTGTTTTGAACAAATGTCAGGTATGTGAATTAATTATCACGAAAGTGACATGTTAACTATTAATGTGTTGGAGATATGCCCAAGAGGCAATAATAAAATGGTTATTATTATATCTTTGTGTTTATGATACATGTTTACATCCCATGCTATAATTGTATTAACCAGAAACATTAATACATGTGTTTTTTGTAAACATAAAAGAAGTACCCAGTAAGCGTCTTGTTGAAATAGCTTGTTGATTAATAGATGATCATGGTTTCCTGATCATGGACATTAGATGTTATTAATGACAAGACCATGTCATTAGGAGAATGAGATGATGGGCACACTCCTATAGTAAGCATAGCGTCATATCAAGTCATTTAGAGTTTGTTTGCTACAAGCTTTCAAATACATAGTAACCTAATCCTTCGACCATGAGATCATGGTAATCACCATCACCGGATGAATTCTTTGATGGCATCAAACACCACTTCCGTAACTAGGTGGTTATAAATGTAGCATTAGGTATTCTGAAAGTATGTGTTGAGGCACATGGATCAAGAGTGGGATTTGTCCATCCATATGACGGATAAATATACTCTAGGTCCGCTCGGTTGAATGTCATCCAATTGGCTTGTAAGCATGTGACTATGTCACAAGGGATGTCATATCTCGGAACGAGTAAAGAGTACTTATAGGTAACGAGGTTGAACTAGGTATAGAGATACCAACGATCAAACCTCGGTTAAGTAAAGTATCGCGTGACAAAGGGAATCTGTATCGTATGTAAATGGTTTATTCAATCACAAAGTAATCATAGAAATATGTGGGAGCCATAATGTATTTCTAGATTCCTCTAATGGTTATTGATCGAAGAGGTGTCTCGATCATGTCTGCATAATTCACGAACTGTGGGGAGACACACTTAAGGATTCGATGTTGTTTAGTAGATATGGAATATGAGTTGGAGACTAAATATTGTTCGTAGTCTCGGATTGGATTCAGGACGTCACGAGGAGTTCCGGAATGGTCCGGAGAATAAGATTCATATAAGGAAAGTCAATTTTCGGGGTTCGGAAATGTTTTTGATGTTTTGGCCGGAAGCTTCTAGAATGTTCTAGAAGGTCCAAGATCCCGGGAGGGCGTACTTGGAATGCATCATACCCTAATGGGGTAGAAGCATTGACCACTAGGTCAAGTCGCGGCCAAGGATATGGGAGAGATAATCAAACTCTAGTTTTAATAGTCAAACTCTAGTTTGAAAAGTCAAATCCCAAATTGAAAAGTCAAAGTCCTAGTGGAGGAGGGAAAGGAAACTACAAGGGAGAGGTTTACCTCTCCCTCCCCAAGCCGCCAGACACAAGGGAGTTGGGGGAGGACTCGGCATACCTCTTTCCGCCTCTCCCCCCATATAAGCAATGGGTGGGGCGCCCCTTGGCCCTCACCCCAAACCCTAGGCCACCGTTGCCCCCTAAGTCGTCGGTGCCCTAGCCCTGTAAACCGCCTCCACCGATACCCTAGCCACTAGAACCTCCCTCTCTTTGGTGCCTAAACCCTAGCCACCGAGGCCCTCTCTCCTCCACCATACCTGCTCCGGCTTAGGCGGAGACCTGCAGGATCTACTCCTCCACCTCCACCACCACACTGTCGTCCTGCTGGAATCGCGAGGAGATCTATAACCTTCGCTGCATGCTGGAACAAGGGAGAGGAAGGTCTTTATCGAGTATCGAACGTGTGAACGACTGCGTAAGCGCTACCGGAACATGGTGTCGAAAGGATCATCTATGCGATCTTGAGATCGTAAAGTGAACGACTACATCAACAAGGAGAATCCGATCTCATTAAACGCTTTGGATCTACGAGGGTTAGTACTCTATAAACTCGTTGCACCGATCTAGTAGATTAGATCTTGGATGTTGTGTGTTCATGCGATAGATTTTTTTTGTTTTCCATACTACGAACCCCTATAGTGGTATTAGAGTCGTGTCTATGCGTAGATCTGTTGCACGAGTAGAACACAATGTTTTTGTGGGCGTTGATGCTTTTGTTGTCAATTGCTTTTTGTGTACTTTGCATCTTGCGGGGTGGTGGGATGAAGCGGCCCGGGCTAACCTTACATGTCATCGTACATGAGACTTGCTCCACGCTCAACATGAAACTTGCATTGCACAAGTGGCTTTGTAGGTGTTTATCTCTCCCACCATAGTGAAGATTCAATTTAAAATGGGCACTTGACAATACTTGTATAAACGTTGTGGTTCATGTTCGTAAGTTAGAATGGTTCTTATGCAAAAGCCCTAGCCACGTAAAACATGCAAATAAGATTAGAGGCGTCTAACTTGTTTTTGCAGGGCTTGTGATTGTGATGTGATATGGCCATGATTGTGACTATATATGATGTATGCAATGATCCTTATTGTAAGTTGGCAACCAGCATGAGCCTTATGGTTGTCTTTAAATTTCATTTAAGACCTACATGTCTATTCATCAAAATAGTTTTTATAGTTGTTGTTGGTGGAGGACAACCATGAAGCGGCGCCATTGACCTTGACGCCACGCCGGTGATGATGGAGATCATGTTCGTGCTTGGAGATGGAGATCGAAGGCACAAGAAGGAAGGCCATATCATATCACATATTATTAATTGCATGTGATGTTAATCCTTTTATGCATCTTGTATTGCTTAGATTGCGATAATAGCATTATGAGATGATCCCTCCCACTAAATATCAAGTAATAAAGTGTTCATCCTTAGTAGGCACCATTGCTAAGACTCGTCGTTTCGAAGCACCACGTGATGATCGGGTGTGATAGATTCTACGTGTGCATACAATGGGTGCAAGCCAGATTTGCACATGCGGATAGTAAGGTTAACCTTGACGAGCCTAGCATGTATAAACATGATCACTGAACACGGAATACTGAAAGGTAAAGCATGAATCATATGATTGATACGATGAACATGTTGATTGTTCGCCTCTGAAACTACATCATCTCTCGTGATGATCGGACTTGGTGTATGGATTTGATTCGTGTGATCACTAAAACAATGTGAAGGATGTTGTTTTGAGTGGGAGTTCACCTAGTTAATTTAAGTATTAAATATGAACTCAATTTGTCATAAACTTAGTCTAAACTCTTTGTAAATATGTTGTAGATCATGGTGGCCCCTACCATCAATTTTAATGTGTTCCTAGAGAAAAAAAGTTGAAAAACAATGGAAGAAACTTCGTGGATTGGTTGCGCAACTTGAGGATTGTCCTCAATGCTGGTCAGTTGACCTATGTGCTGGATGCACCGCTGGGTGACCCGCCTGCAGATGATGCCACCGATGAGGTGAAGAATGTTTTCTCACTCGAACGAATCAATACTCCATAGTTCAGTGTGCCATCTTGTATAGTTTGGAATCGGATTTCAGAAGTGGTTTGAGAACCGTGAGCCTTATGATATTGTCCATGAGCTCAAAATGATATTTGAGACTCATGCGGCTGTTGAAAGCTATGAAGCGTGTGAGAAGTTCTTTAACTGCAAGATGGAAGAGGGCAGCTCTGTTAGTGAGCATGTCCTTAAGATGTCTAGGCACGCGAATAAACTCGCAGATCTAGGAATAACGATTCCTAATGCATTGGGTATTCATCGTGTCCTCCAATCACTACCACCTAGTTACAAGAACTTTGTGATGAACTACAACATGCAGCGCATGGGTAAGTCATTACAGAACTCTTATCCATGTTGAAGTCTGTGGAAGTGGAGATCAAGAAAGAGCACCAAGTGTTTATGGTCAATAAGACCACCAATTTCAAGAAGCAAGGCAAGCCTAAGAAGAAGGGTAAATTCAAGAAGGGAGGCAAGAAAGCTGTTGTGCCTGCAAAGAAACCCAAGGCTGGTCCTAAGCCTGATACTTAGTGCTTTTACTTCAAGGGAGAAGGTCACTGGAAGCGGAACTGCCCCAAGTACCTGGAAGATAAAAAGAACGGCAACATCAAGAAGAAAGGTATATTCGATATACATGTTATTGATGTGTATCTTACTAGTAGTCGTAGCAGTGCATGGATATTTGATACTGGTTCGGTTGCTCATATTGGTAACTCAAAATAGGTGCTGCAAAATAAGCGAAGACTAACGAGAGACGAGATGACGATGCGCATTAGAAATGGCTCCAAGGTTGATGTGATTGATGGCGCTATGTTGATGTGGGAGCGCTTTGTCGGCAAACTCCAAGAGCAAGGTGTGATGCAGCACAGCAGCAAGTCTTCCCCAGTAAGAAACCAAGGTTATCGAACCACTAGGAGGAAGGAAAGATCTCAAAGGTGTTGCAAGCAACTTGGAAACCTGCACAACCCAAACTCAAGACTATGCCCCAACGAACAGTGAGGTTGTCAATCTCACTTGTTGCTATAACAAAGGATTAAATGTATGGTGTGGAAGTGGAAGGTGATGGTGGTTTGCAGAAAGTAAACAGTAACAGTGGAAGATGTATCAATGGTAAAGATTGGACTGGGGTCCATAGTTCACTAGAGGTGTTCTCCTTAGATAAACAAACATGGCATGTTGGGTAACAAAATACAGCAGGGCAATTGACAGGACTAAGCAAGGCATAACAATGCAATACTAGACATCAAGATCCTATGAGATTCGATTGGGCAATACAACAAGATACATAGACCGCCATCCAACTGCATCTATGACAAGAAGTCCACCTTTGGGTTATCATTCGAACCCCCTCCAGTATTAAGTTGCAAGCAATAGACAACTGCTTTAAGCAAAGTGTGTAAGGTAAACAATCCACTTGTTCCATGAACAAGAGACCGTTGTTTTCTCCCTAGTGGCAATAACACATCTACAACCTTAGAGATTTATGTCACTTCCCTTGATTAAATAGAGGCATGAACCCACTATCGAGCATAAATACCCCCTCTTGGAGTCACTAGCAACTACTTGGCCAAGATAGCTACTAACAACGGAGAGCATGCAAGATCACAAACAACACAGACATGATAGAATCAATAAGACAAAACCATTAATCAATGTGCCATAGTAATCTCAATATCCATCGGATCCCTGCAAACACAACATGCATGATTACAAATAGATGAGATCTTGATCATGAACGGATCTCACAAGATCTAGACATGAAAGCACAAAGGAGGAGATACAACCATCTAGCTACTACATGGACCCGTAGTCCAAGGTGGAACTACTTGTAGGGGTTCGTAGCATGGAAAACAAAAAATTTCTACCACATGCACACAAACAAGCCAAGATCTATCTATTAGATTGTAGCAACAAGTCGATAGGAGCAATCACCCCCGAAGATTCCAAAGCGGTTAACAAGAGCAGATTCTCGTGGGTGATGTAGTCGTACACTTCCCGATCTCAAAATCGCGTAGACGATCCTTCCGGCGCTGCGTTCCGGCAGCGCTTCCACAGTCGGTCACACGTTCGGTACTCGATGAAGACCTTCCTCTCCCTTGTCCAGTAGGCATCGGAGGTTGTAGTTCTCCCCTCGCGATTTCGGCAGCACGACGGCGTGGTGTCGGAAGTAGAGGGAAGATCCCGCAGGTCTTCGCCTAAGCCGGTGCGAGTTATGGTGGATCTAGGGTTTTCTGACGATATAGGTTTAGAAGGCCGGAGAGGAGGAGGAGGAGTCGGCGGCGGCTAGGGCGATGGCGACGGGCCGCCGGCGGCACGGCGGTGGCGTGCGGCGGCGGCGCACGGGGTGGGAGGGTTGGCTCTTGTGTTGTTTGGGGCAGCCCTCCCCCTCTATTTATGATAGGTGGAGAGTTTGAATCCAAACCCAAACCCAAGTTGGATTGAAGGAAGGACTCTTTCCTTCTTCCACTAGGAAACCATTGTTCCAGTTTGACTTTTCAAACCTGTCGTTTGACTTTCAATTTAGAGCTTTAATTCTCTCTCGCAAATGCCCAAACCAAGTAACCTAGGATATGATCCAATCATTCCACTTACCCATGACATATTCATGGACCATTCCCCTTCCGGTCTGGTGAACCTTCTAGAACCTCTCCGATGAAAACATCGGAATCTTTCCCGAACTCTGGAATCGGACTTTCCTTATATGAATCTTATTCTCCAGACCATTCCGGATCTCCTCGTGATATCCCAGATCCCATCCGAGACTCCAAACAACATTCGGTATCCCTACTTACATTCCATATCTACGAAACAACATCGAATCCTTAAGTGTGTTTCCCTATGGTTCGTGAATTATGCGTACATGATCGAGACACTTCTCCGATCAATAGCACACAGAGGAATCTGAAAATTCATATGGCTCCCACATATTTCTACGATTACTTTGCGATCGAATGAACCACTTACATACGATACCAATTTCCTTTTGTTTCGCGATAGTTTACTTATCCGAGGCTTGATCATCGGTATCTCTGCATACCTAGTTCAACCTCGTTACTGATAAGTACTCTTTTCTCGTTCCCATGATATGTGATCCCTTGTGAGCTAGTCATATGATTGCAAGCCAATTGGATGACATTCCACCTAGAGGGCCCAAAGTATATCTATCCGTCATATGGATGGACAAATCCCACTCTTGATCCATGTGCCTCAAAACATACTTTCTGAACACTCAATGCCACCTTTATAGCCACCCAGTTACCGTGTGGTGTTTAATGTCATCAAAGCATCCTTCTGGTAATGGTGATTAGCATGATCTCATGGTCGAAGGAATTAGGTTACTATGTATCAGAAAGCTTATAGCAAATGAACTATTGAAATGACTTGATCTTAATGCTACGCTTATCTATAGGAGTATGTCCATCATAGCATTCTCCTAATGATATGATCTTGTTATTAATAACATCTCAATATTCATGATCGAGAAACCACGATCATCTATTAACCAACAAGCTAGTATTATAAAGAGGCTTTACCAGGGACTCTAATTTAGTTTACAGGTCACACAAGTATTAATGTTTCCGGTTAATACTGTTATAGCATGAATGTAAACATTTATCATAAACAAAAAGATATAATAATAACCACTTTTATTATTGCCTCTAGGGCATATCTCCAACACTACTCACGCTTCATACCGGAGGCTGGCATGATGAAGAAGAAGGCCTCCAGGATGATCTCCCCTTCGGAAGGGTGTCGGGAAGAGCTTCAGATCCCCCCCGATCTAGGGACAATGGTGGCGGCGGCTAAGACATATTCATGGAATATTGATCGGGTGTTTAGGGTTTAGGCATCGGGGGCTTCTTATAGGCAAAGATGCGATGCAGGAGGGCGGCCAGGGGGCCCACACCCTGCCCAGGCGTGACCTAGGGTGGGCCCACACCTGGGGGGTGCGGCTGCCCTGAGGCTCCCCTCCGTCTCTCCTCTGGACTCCGTGTTCTCCTCGGTGAAATATTTACTTTGGCTTTTGTCCCGTACAATTCCGAGAATATTTCCTTACTAGCTTTTCTGGAACCAAAAACAGCAGAAAATCGGCAACTGACACTGTGGCAACTTATTAATAGGTTAGTACCAGAAAGAATATAAAAACACCTCAAAGTGTGGACAAAGCAAAGCAAAGTAGATACTAAACAAGCATGGAACATCAAAAATTATAGATACGTTTCCGACGTATCAGTGATCGCTGTCGGCACGCTCTCTCTTCACCTACCATCGGGTTTAGTTTTATACTTAAATAATTGTTATTTGTTACCTGCGTTAAGCATGAACATTATATTTGGATCTTGTTTATTGTGAGACGGTTTCTTGTTTAAGTCTGAGAATAATGGTCGTTCGATTTATATGAGTAATATATTTTATGGTCATGCACCTATGATATATGGTATATTCTTATTGAATCTCGATAGTAGTGATACACATGTTCATAATATAGATGCTAAACGATTGAAATTGAATGATAATTCTACATACATGTGGCACTGTCGTCTTGGTCACATTGGAGTGAAGCGTATGAAGAAACTCCATTTCGATGGACTTCTTGACTCACTTGATTTTGAATCACTTGAAATATGCGAAGCATGTCTGATTGGAAAATGACTAAGACTCCATTCTCTGGCATAATGGAGCGAGCAACAGACTTATTGGAAATCATACATACCGATGTGTGTGTCCCGATGAGTGTGGCATCGCGTAGTGGTTATCGTTATGTTCTTACTTTCACGGATGACTTGAGTAGTTATGGGTATATCTATTTCATGAAACATAAGTCCGAAACTTTCGAGAAGTTTAAGGAATTTCAAAGTGAAGTAGAGAATCAACATAACAAGAAGATTAAATTTCTGCGATCTGATCGTGGAGGTGAGTATCTAAATTACGAGTTTAGCGAGCATTTAAAGATGCAGAATACTTTCACAATTGAAACCATCGGGAACACCACAACGTAATGGTGTGTCTGAACGTCGTAATCAAACTCTCTCAGATATGGTTCATTCTATGATGTCTCTTACAAATTTACCGTTATCATTTTGGGATTATGCATTAGAAACAACCGTATTCACTTTAAATAGGGCACCATCTAAACTCGTTGAAACGACACCGTATGAATTGTGGTTTGGGAAGAAACCTAAGTTGTCGTTCCTTAAAGTTTGGGGATGCGAAGCTTATGTAAAGAAGTTACAACCCGACAAGCTTGAACCCAAAGCAGAAAAATGCGTCTTCATAGGATACCCTAAATAAACAATTTTGTATACCTTCTATCATAGATCTGAAGGCAAAGTTTTCATTGCCAAGAATGGATCCTTTCCGAAGAAGGAGTTTCTCTAGAAAGAAGTGACTGGAAGGAAAGTAGAACTAGACGAGGTTGTCGAACCTTCTCTCGGATTTGAGAGTAGCACAACGCCGAGAGATGTTCCTGTGTCGCTACACCAATAAGAGAGGAAGCTAATGATAATTATCATGAAACTTTGAACAAAGTTACTAAGGAACCTCGCAGGTCGACGAGGACTCGTACCACTCCTGATTGGTATAATCCTGTTATGAATGTCATGTTGGTGGACAACATCGATGACCCTGCAATCCAAGATTGGATCCAGATTCCAACAAATGGCATGAACCCTTGAAATCCAAGATTGGATCCATGTACGAAAACCAAGTGTGGACTTTGGTGGACTTACCGGACGGTCGGAAGGCTGTCGAGAACAAATGGATTTTCAAGAATAAAACAGATGCTGATGGTAATGTAACCGTCTATAAAGCTCGACTTGTCGCGAAAGGGTTCTGACAAATTCAAGGAGTTGACTATGATGAGACTTTCTCACCAGTAGCAAAGATAAAGTCTGTGAGGATTTTGTTAGAAATCGCTACATATTATGATTATGAGATATGACAGATGGATGTCAAAACGGCGTTCCGCAATGGTAACATTGATGAAGAGTTGTATATGGTACAACCTAAAGGTTTTGTCAATCCTAAAGATGGTGGACGGGACTGCAGGAATGAGAGAGATCGATCGCTGATCGAGAGACACGGTGCGTCCAGGACTCCACGTGCTCAAAATTCATGTACTATGTATAGTGGGCTGCGGTATTTGGGGGCCTCAGAAATCTGGGGCCCTGTTCGATCGAGCTAATCGAACACCCTCATTGACCGGGCTGGTCACAAGGGATGTCAAATCATGGAACGAGTAAGGAGTACTTATTGGTAACGAGGTTGAACTAGGTATAGAGATACCGACAATCAAACCTCGGATAAGTAAAGTATCGCGTGACAAAGGGAATCTGTATCGTATGTAAATGGTTCATTCAATCACAAAGTAATCATAGAAATATGTGGGAGCCATAATGTATTTCCAGATTCCTCTAATGGTTATTGATCGAAGAGGTGTCTCGATCATGTCTGCATAATTCACGAACCGTGGGGATACACACTTAAGGATTCGATGTTGTTTAGTAGATATGGAATATGAGTTGGAGACTAAATATTGTTCGTAGTCTCGGATTGGATTCAGGACGTCACGAGGAGTTCCGGAATGGTCCGGAGAATAAGATTCATATAAGGAAAGTCAATTTCCAGGGTTCGGAAATGTTTTCGGTGTTTTGACTGGAAGCTTCTAGAATGTTCTGGAAGGTCCAGCATCCCGGGAGGAGGTACTTGGAATGCATCATACCCTAATGGGGTAGAAGCATTGACCACTAGGTCAAGTCGGCCAAGGATATGGGAGAGATGATCAAACTCTAGTTTGAATAGTCAAACTCTAGTTTGAAATGTCAAAGTCCTAGTGGAGGAGCGAAAGGAAACCTACAAGGGAGAGGTTTCCCTCTCCCTCCCCAAGCCGTCGGCCACAAGGGAGTTGGGGGAGGACTCGGTCTCCCCCTTGCCGCCTCTCTTCCTATATAAGCAAGGGGTGGGGCACCCCTTGGCCCTTACCCCAAACCCTCCCCCCAAGTCACTGACGCCCTAGCCCTCTAAACCGCTACCGCATATACCCTAGCCGCTGGTGCCTCCCTCCCCTCGGCACCTAAAACCTAGCCAATGAGGCCCTCTCTCCTCCACCATACCTTCTCCGGCTTAGGCGAAGCCCTGCAGGTTCTACTCCTCCACCTCCACCACCACATCGTCATGTTGTTGGAATCGCAAGGTGATGTACAACCTCCGCTGCCTATTGGAACAGGGGAGATGAAGGTCTTCATCGAGTACCGAACGTGTGACCAACTGCGGAAGCGCTGCCGGAATGTGGCACCAGAAGGATCGTCTACGCGATCTTGAGACCGACAAGTGAACGACTACATCAACCACGAGAATCCGATCTCGTTAAACTCTTTGGATCTATGAGGGTTAGTACTCTATAAACTCGTTGCACCGATCTCATAGATTAGATCTTGACTTTTGTGTGTTCACGCAATACAATTTTTTTGTTTTCCATGCTACGAACCCCTACGTAATGTTGATGATGCTGAAGCTAATGTGTTTGCACAAATCTTTGGCTGTAAATTGGGAGAATTTCCTTTCACTTATCTTGGGTTTCCTTTACACTTTTCCAGATTGAGGAAAGAAGATTTATAACCAATCTTAGATAAAATTCTGAAAATAATTGCCGGTTGGATAGGTAAATTTCTTTCCTACAGAGGGAGGCTTATTATATTGCAAGCTTGTATTGCTAGCATCCCAATATATTTACTTTCCTTTATTAACTTTCCTAAATGGGTTATTGTTGTTATCAACTCCCAAATGACCCATTTCTTCTCGAACAATATTGGTGACTCTCATAAGTACCACCTTGTTAATTGTAACTTCATTAGTAGGAAAAAATAATATGGTGATGTGGGGATTCAGAATATGAGAGATTTTAACCTTTGCCGATTTTCTTCTTGGATCAAAATATACCACCTAGATGATAATAAGATTTGGAAATTGATTGTTGATTACAAATATAATCTGTCCCCCAATATTTTAAGGGCTGGACCTATCCATTGGTCGCCTTTTTGGAAGGGTGTGATGTGGTCTGCATCTGCAGCAAAGGTTGGCTATAAGTGGGCTGTTGGAAATGGTAGGAAGGTTCTATTTTAGGAAGATACATGGCTAGGGCATTGCTCCCTTTCCATTCTTTTCTGGGACCTTTACACTATTGTAAATGAACAATGTTATACTATTGCTGATGTGTGGGATGGAAGTGACCTAAAATTTTCATTCATGAGGACAGTGTCTGCTTCTTTGTTTGATAGATGGCTTGAATTGGTATCTCTTATTCAAACTGTCGAGTTGACTGACAGTGAGGATAAACATATGTGGCTGTTTCATCTATCCGGTACATATTCTGTCAAATCTTTTTATGATGTTATTAATAATGATGGGGTTATCCCTATACATACACCTGCTATGTGGAAATTAGATGCTCCTCCTAGGATTCATGTCTTTCTATGGCTGTTGGTTAAAAACAAACTCCTCACAAGAGACAATCTGGGTAAACATAGGATTGTTGATGATAAATCTTGCTTGTTTTTCAATGATGGGACAATTCTTCATCCATTCTTTGAGTGTGTGGTAGCTAAAGTTCTTTGGCGAACTATCTCTGATATGTTTGGTAAAATAATTGGTGCTGATTTTGAGTCGGTTGCTAGATGGTGGATTAGTGAAAATAACAACTTTGTTCTGAATATTTTTTCTTCTGCGGTGATGTGGACCTTGTGGTCAACTCACAACGATTTGTGTTTTCACAGCAAAAGTTGGCCAAGTGTCAAGGAAGTTCTTCGAAGGCTATATTCGACGGTAAGAAGTTGTTAGCCTTTGTCCATGGAGAAAATTTTGAATCGGTTGGATTCCGATCTTATGTTGCTGGATCATCAAGGGGGAGGGACTATTGAGGATAGCTTGGACATGAATCAGCTCTTGCTGGGCGCTATTGAAAATCTGATGGCTCGGCAGCTGACCTCCTTTATCAATGGCATCAGGAAAACGCTATCAAGAGGCTACTGGAAGACTCGTTGTGCTAAAATTTTCCCTTTAGTGGTTCCTTGTCTCTGTTGCTTTTGGTTTCTTGTCCTAGACTTTTCCCAAAAATTGTTGGTGGTTCCTCTGAACTGTAAACTTCACCGACGAGTGCACAGCTCAATTTCTCTTCTGATTCTCTTGGTTGCATTTTAATGGAACCAGGGAGCTTTGTCCCTCTTTGTCTAAAAAAAGGAAAAGGGTATAATTATATTATAGCTTAATCTTAGTGACATGCATAAGTAATGACAGCACTTGCACATCATGTGTCTATGGAGTGTGGGTCCAGACAGGTTCGATGATTTTTTTTAAAGTTTAAATTTAAAGATTTAAAAAGTTTTAGTAAAAGTATCAGGATACAAATAATGATTAGTATACTTAGTTTCTGATCTGAAAGCGGGCAAGCTGAGCGCTCAAAAAACTGAAGCAACTCAAGATGTTGAAATCTTCCTAGGAGCGTACGAACTTGACAGCGGCCGGTAAGTGAGTTCTGCCGTAGCATACGATCATACGTGCCGGTGTATTCGCCACAGAAAATCAAGATGGTCTTGGACGGCCCTACTAATATCACACTCCTATGAGGAAGCAACACGTACTCGAGGCAAAAGCAGCCTTGTACTGTACAGCATATAATTGTCCATTCAATCCGGTTCTGCGTTTTTGTCTTTTGTGTTTCTTTCGATTCCTTCTTTGACCGTGTATTTAAAAATAAGGATGCAGACGGGCGACCGTTTGATTAAATGATTTTTAAAGAAATTTTATAGGATTTCTATCTATAGGAATTTTTATAATATGATATGTTTGTTTTAATGGAATAAATCCTTTAAAAAATTTATGCATGGCTTTCCTACACTACAATTCTATATAATTTCTAACAAGAGGTGAGACCTCTTAAAAAAAATCCTTTGTGTTTATGACAACTATAACATGTATCTAAACCCTATAAATTTTTTCACGTTTTCCTGCGATGCAATCAAACGACTTATCTTATCGGTTTATATATTTTTCATTCTATAGGATTCTAAGTGTCATGCCGTTCTATTCCTACACTTTTTCAATTCCTACATCTTACAAATCCTTTAAATTAAACAAGCCTAATACACAACGATTCTGTTCCATGCATTAGTCTAGCGGACTGTCCGCTTTGTTCGGTGGGCTGCCACTTGCATCCGTATTTAAAATGTTAGAATAGAAAAACACGGGACTGATTTACATGCTCCTTTAATCGTCCTAAAACAAGTGACATAGATTTATCTAAATTCGTATATATCTAATACTAAAACATGTCGGATACATCCGACAAATCTAAATCACTTATCTCACAACATAAGGAGTATGATTTTGGCGGAATATTGTGAAAGGTGCATTTGACTGGTCCACAGTAAACGAAGATGTAAACTCCAGATGATTGAGTAGAGAGAGTGCAAGCGCATTGGATGATCTTAGAGCCAAAATAAGATGAGGTCCAAGGAGATGTTGAGATTTTTATGAAGTAGCAGGCGTATGAATGGATTCCATAGGAGTCCCTACATGCAATGGGCTGCCGTAGTGAAAATTTGTATGGATTGGAATTATATGAAATTTTAATAAAATATCTTCAACCCAAAAGAGGCTAAATACCACATATAACAACGATGTTTTGAGGACCATCAATAATGAAGTACTCATATATTTTCCAAAGAAAAATTGAGAGAGTAGTACTCAAATAATATTTCAATGTTGCTGAGCTCGATTTTTTTAGAACTACTTGAATTAAACATTGGGAGCAAAATTGTTCGGGCTCCTAGGTCGTTCCTCACGGGCGACTCAGGGAGAATTCTGGCCATGCCTTCCTAAAACCTCCTCCTCTATCTCTCCCGCAGTCGCCGGGGTAAAGCCTGTGTGGACTAGCTGGTGGTTGTCCCGCACGTGAGGTTCTTGTCGGGTGATGGCACCCTCGCAAGTAGAGGGCATGGTGACTCGGCAGGACAACAATATACAATGGTCGTCTAGGTCGGCGGCAGTTTGCCTTGCAGTGGTGGCCTCCTATCTGAGTAGGAGAGCCAAGATCTCGGCCAACAACCTAGTGGGACCATTCCCCCTCTCATGGGATGCGTGCGGAGAGTGTCTTGCATGGGGCCTATATGTGACCCAGTCATCATTCTCCACTTTGTGAGATCCTTTGACCCGCTGGTGCGAAACCATGGACGTCAGGCTAGTGGCCCTGGAAGGTGGTCTGCGTGTCTGGCCCTCCGGAGAGCGTCGTTGAGCTGGTAATGGCTCTCTCTTTGTTGGTTGTGTAGATGGCGAGGAGCGGGTGGCGGAGGGTCCTTCTAGAGCTCTATTTTGGTGGTTGTGGACGGATCATGGTACTTTGACGTGGTGTGACGATGATTTGGAGCAAAGGCTCAATGCTTCGGCGATGCTTGTGGGTGTAATGACTTTCTTGAGGCGTCCTTGTGAGAACCTGTCGTGCAAGCTCTCTATGTGAAAACCCTTAACCGCTTTGATCCTGGTGTCGACAGCGGCATGTGTTTTTCCCCCTTGGGGTGTAGGGGTTCGTAGCATGGAAAACAAAAAATTTCTACCGCATGCAAACAAACAAGCCAAGATCTATCTACTAGATTGTAGCAACGAGTCGATAGAGGAACTCACCCTCGAAGATTCCAAAGCGGTTAACGAGAGCAGATTCTCGTGGATAATGTAGTTGTACTCTTGCCGATCTCAAGATCGCGTAGACGATCCTTCCGGCGCTGCGTTCCGGCAGCGCTTCCGCAGTCGGAAACACGTTCGGTACTCGATGAAGACCTTCTTCTCCCTTGTTCCGGCATGCAGCGGAGGTTGTAGCACTCTCCTCGTGATTCCGGCAGCACGACGGCGTGGTGTCGGAAGTAGAGGGGAGATCTCGCAGGGCTTCGCCTTAAGCCGGAGCGAGTATGGTGGAGTATGAGAGAGGCCTTGGTGATCTAGGGTATAGAGGACACCAAGGGGAGAGCTTGGTCGGTGGCTAGGGTTTGGGGAAACCCTAACTCGCCGAGTTGGAGGTGCCCTAGGCGGCGGCAGCACAAGGAGGTGGTGGCGTCGGCGACTTGGGGCTAGGGTTTTTGGGTGTGAGGGTAGGGAGCAGCCCTACCCCTCCTTATATAGGTGGAGGGTGGCCAGTTGGGAGGAGGGAGTCCTCCTCCAACTCCTCCTCCTTGGCCGGCGGGTGGAGGGAGGGGATTTCCTCCCCAAGTAGGTTTCCTACTCTCCCTCCACCAAGCAAACTTGAGATTTGACTTTTTCAAATTGGCGTTTGACTTTCAAACTTCGATTTGATTTCTCTCTTTATTTTGCCAGCCAAGTGACCTAGTACATGATGCAACCATTCCACATTGTCATGACACATTCATGTACCCTTCCCCTTTGGAGTGCCGGACCTTCCGGACCCTTCTAGAACATTCTTGGTGAAAACACCGGAATCATTCCCGAACTCCGAAATAGGACTTTCTTTATATGAATCTTATTCTCCGGACCATTCCGGATCTCTTCGTGATATCCCGGATCCCATCCGAGACTTTGAACAACATTCAGTCTCTTACTCATCATTCCATAACTACTCAACAACATCGAATCCTTAAGTGTGTCTCCCTACGGTTCGTGAATTATGTGGACATGATCGAGACACTTCTCCGATCAATAACCAATAGAGGAATCTGGAAATTCATATGGCTCCCACATATTTCTACGATTACTTTGCGATCGAATGAACCACTTACATACGATACCAATTTCCCTTTGTCTCACGATAGTTTACTTATCCGAGGTTTTGATCGTCGGTATCTCTGCATACCTAGTTCAACCTCGTTAGAGATAAGTACTCTTTTCTCGTTCCCGTGGTATGTGATCCCTTGTGAGCCAGTCACATGCTTGCAAGCTAATTGGATGACATTCCACCGAGAGGGCCCAGAGTATATCTACCGTCATATAGATGGACAAATCCCACTCTTGATCCATGTGTCTCAACCCAGACTTTCCAAACACTCAATGACACCTTTATAGCCACACAGTTACGGTGTGGTGTTTGATGTCATCAAATCATTCTTCTGGTGATGGTGATTAGCATGATCTCATGGTCGAAGGAATTAGGTTACTATGTATCAGAAAGCTTGTAGCAATTGAACTATTAAAATGACTTGATCTTTATGCTACGCTTATCTATAGGAGTATGTCCATCATACCATTCTCCTAATGATATGATCTTGTTGTTAACAACATCTCAATGTTCATGATCGGGAAACCACGATCATATATTAACCAACAAGCTAGTATTATGAAGAGGCTTTACTAGGGACTCTATTTTAGTTTACAAATCACACAAGTATTAATGTTTCCGGTTAATAATATTATAGCATGAACGTAAACATTTATCATAAACACAAAGATATAATAATAACTATATTTATTATTGCCTCTAGGGCATATCTCCAACATGGGGGCGTCGTCGTGGAGCTCAGATATTATGGTTGCGTCTCATCGTCATCAGTGGACAAGCTTGGATTTTTTTTCGAAGTCCCTTTAGCTCTAGCGTGGGATGATCTTGGCGGCCTACTATCTTATACACATGACTTAGTCATAACCATTCATGATCCTTGTTGCATGACCCAGAGCGAGGGGCAGGCAGCTCTCTCTAGTGATAACTGGTCTGTGTGTGCGCGGTACGATGATGTTGGATGGTTTTCCAAGAAGGGTATGTATAACTCTAGTAACTTAGAATATATCATTTATTAATTTGTAGTCTTTTATTTCGAAAAGTATTATGATAACATAGCTATTTACCACAGTAATCTCTCTCCATTGCAGCAGTTCTTTTGGCATCTTTTCCAAGGCTAAATTAACTTGGAAGTCTTCCAATATTTTTGAACCGGTCCATAAGCCATCAAAAGAACTGGATGCCTAAGGCCTTTCACAATGTGGCATATCTTAGCACTTTTTCATATGAGCAATTAAAACTTAAGAAACAACTATGAAAATGGAGTGTTTCTTAGTTGGTATTTCTTCGGAGAGTTGTTTTTAATGATTTTAGTCTCATTTATTTTGGGAAAAAAGGATGCTTTTATTACTTAGAGTAATGTTTACACCCGGTCTCTGCATAACCAAGATGCATACAGTCACACAAACCACACAACCAGAGAAAAAAGAAAGCGTAGTAAAATTACATAGTCGTAGCTAAAAACAAGAGGCCTCAACTATGGCAGATCAATTTTTAAATCACACGGCCATCCATGTAGGGAGAAAATATCCCTCGTCATGTCCTTCAAACGCATACACCCCTTCAAAAATAAGTCGCGAAACTTCATGGTTGGAGAGTGGTCCATAATCGGAGGATAGCCATGGCCCGATAAATAACCTACAGGGGAGAAGACACAATGTTATTAAAAATCTTGTTATTTCTACAAAGCCGTAGCGACCAAATATGCAAGCCCTCCCATCCTAAACAAGTCTTGTATTTATCATCAACTCCATACAACCAATTACTAAAAACATTGATCACTGAACGTGGAGGAGATAAACCAGAAGCTATTTGAATGAATGATCATATAGAACGAACAAATTTATAGTAGAAGAATAAATGAAGAATTTATAGTCTCATGCATGAGTATGATTAGATTAGCCAATTTTGTTTGTTTGCCTATGATAGTATGCAAGAGTTGTATCTTAGTAGCTAAGATATAACAACCCTCTCTCTTCAATAAATAACATGCCACGTGAGCAAAGTACTATGAGTTGGCCATTTTTTAGGATACAATAAGAAATACCCATTGTGAAAGGTCTAAGGCCTTTCACAATGGGGTGTCTCTTAGCTCGTTATCCTAAGTAGTGATGTATCTTAAGAAATAACTAGTACAATGGTTTGTATCTTCAGAGTTGTATCTACATTTAATGATTTTGGATACATGCAGTGGCGGAGCTAGCCAAGAATATCAGGGGGGGAGGGGCCAAAACGAAATTATGGATGTTTGGGGGACAAATGACACTAATTTTTCCTTTTTAGGTCCCCCAAAAAATTTCCTTCAATGATTTTTAAAAATCTGGGGGGGAGGGGGCGGTGGCCCCCCTGACATGCATGTAGCTCCGCCAGTGGATACATGCATGCATGTGATTGGACTAACCATGTATTTTGCCTATGATACTGTGCAAGGCTTGTACTAAGCTAAGATATAACCCTACATTCTCTCTTCATTAAGTATAGTGCCACATAAGCAATTTGCCTATGATACCGTGCTAAGAAACCCCCATTGAAAAGCGATTTTTTTAAATAATACACACTTTTTAATATTTTCCAAATCTATTACGCGTTTTTTAGATTTTACAAAACTAGTACTTTATCGGTCTGGAGGAAGCCGATTAGTGCGGTCGGCCTGAAGAAAGCCGACTGAGCGTCGGCCGTAGGGCCGCTGGGGCCCACGTCGGCCAATCGGCCTGGGGCAGGCCGACTGCCCCAATCTGCATAGGCCAAGCCGACTGGAATTGCTACAGGCCAATTTAAAAAACAAATGCTAATAGTTGTTGTACCATTTTAGGCGACGGCGACGACCCATAGCACTTCAGTCGGCTTGGCCCAGGCCGATTGGGCAGTCGGCCTGCACCAAGCCGATTAGGGCAATCGGCCTGCCCTAGGCCGATTGAAGCAACGCGGGCCCCAGCTGCCCCACACCCAACGTTCAGTCGGCTACCTGTTGGACGAGTGCAAAGCTGTCGGCCAGGCTCCAGGCCGATAAAGTGCTAGATCTGTAATTTTCAAAAGAACGTATAATAGAACTCAAATTAATTAAATAATACATATTATTTAAAAAAAAATCGCCATTGAAAAAATCCTAAGCTCACGTAAAAAATACTATGAGTTGGCATTTTTTAGGATACACAACCGGTTACTAATTTTCTGGGAAAGACGGAATATTATTACACGTCGACCGCATTTTGGCCCACAATTATTTTGACTGATATCAGGTCTACTGCTAGGTGATGCATCGAGTTGAGGACCAGTTAATGGACCATAAAGACAACAGTCCCAGCGATTCCGATTCCGATTCTTGCATAAAATGACGCAATTGCAAAGAACACCACCTTTCCGTAAAGCAACGTGACAACGTGGGTGGCGCACCTGCCGGCAGGATTTTTTGCACATTTCTGGCGACGACGAGCTATAGGCTACAGCCTACAGGATCTATACCAATGTAGACCAATGTAATTATGCACGACATGCGTGTTCTTTCTGCGGCATATCGATGGAGAACATACTCCGGAACGGAATCCTGAAGAAGCCATCGTTAGGCTGGTCGGTCTTAATGCTAGTATTATAAGATGTATTACGAATGTTAACTTGATAAAAAATTGACGTGGTGTTATAATTAATAAAGAAAGAGATGGTTAGAGTATCATAGATAGATACCGTATCATAGCACGTAAAATTCAAAATCATAATGACAAGTAAATCTTATACATACATTTTACATAGAGATTCTACAGATCAATAAATATACCACTACTATGATACTTTCCCTGCCACGGTTTAGAGGGTGTCTTACAAAAGTCGTGCGTTTCTAAAACTTCTCTACTCCTAGGCGCGTTAGACTTAATTATAAAATTAATGCCTCCTTTTTTCTCTCCACTTCCTACTCCATGCAGCCAAGTAATTAATTCTTGCATGCAACTTCACCAATGCATATGTCTAAACTCCTTGTTTCCATTCAGTAATTACGTTTAATATGACGCCGAATAATTAATTGGCACATGCGCAGCAGGGCGAACCCCCTCCTCCTCCCTGTCTCTATCCTCCTTTTCCTGTCTTGCCGCTGTCGGATGGCGTCTGGCTGCTAGCGGCGGCGAGGCCCCTTCTCCTCACTTGGAGACCTTGGTGTAGGCCGAGCTCTCCGATGGGGTGTCACGCTGGGTGAGGGGCACAACTGCGCGGCTATCCTGGCGGCAGTGTCACGACTCGGGTGTGGTGGTCACTACGGGCGGCGCGAGCTCGAACTGTGCGATGGCGGGGCACATGGTGGCTCTTCTGGCGGTTGGCGATGGCAGCTGGGTGGCAACGGCGGTAGGTGGGCAGGTGCGACGACCCTGTGTAGCATCCCGGTGACGGGACTTTTATGGGCCTAATCCGGACCTGGCCGAGTCCAAACATGGCATGATGTGCTCCTGCTGCTGCGTCCGGTTTGGTTGCTGCGTGGCCATGACCGTTGGTTGATCCGTCGCTGACCTACCTCGCCTGAGTTAGTCTCTATGGTGTTGCCTCTCGCTCCGTGGTCTTGAGCTCACGGACACCAGGGTAGCGTTCTAGAAGGTGGATCGTGCGGGCGTCCTTACGAGGGTGGCGTGGTGATGGTCCCGCCCCTTGGTCATTTGGGTGGCAAGGAGCGGACGGCGGGGGTCCCTGTGCGGCTTTGGCAATAATGACATCTCCCAGATCGTGTTGTGAAGACAGGTCTCGAGGACAGAGGACGGTCTGATGGCGGTCATGGGAGAATGTTTTTCCGAACAAAAGCTCCACGTTTTGACGCCAATGGCGGCAACACATACGGGTGTTATTACTCTCTTGGGGCACCATTGTGGGTACCTTTTTCACGGTAGGCCTCTCGATGAAAATCCTTGACCATCGGTCTGGGCGACGGCAACGTGGCCCGTCGTAACCCTCTTGAAGGCTTTGTGTTGAGCTCTATTCTCCTATGACTCGTTCTAATGTCGCTAATGGCAAGTTTTGTTGTTTCTTGTACTCTCTTGTTTATCTGTGATCTAGTGTACACGAGGTTCGCCTCGTCATATTGTATCGGTTTGGCCCGGCGTTGTTTTATTTATAAAACGGGTCAAAAGACTGTTTTCACGCCACCGTTAATCTCCGGTTGCTATGCTCGCGTGAATCGCATCTCTCCACGACGAGATCGATGTACATGGACCATGCTAGTATGACACTGCTGCAATGTTAGGGTAGGCCTAGCTACTGCCACAGCTTAGCTTTAACCCAAAGGCGAAAAAAAGGAGGGATGGCTTCGGTCAAGTCGAGAAATAGATAAGCATGCATGCGCAGGCGGATCGATTCCTGAGTCCTGGTCGACCATTATAATCTCCTGTTGCTAGACCTACAGAGAGGCTCACTAGCGCCTCTTAGCTTTTCCTATACAAAGCAGGGAGATGATCAGCGCGCGTGCATGCATGCGCATCGTAAGCATCAACTTTACGTCGGTTCTGATATGCGCGCCGATTCGCTGATTATTTTAGCAGCCCACACTTTGATTTTTTTTCTTCCACGAAGACATATGAGTGTCGACCAAATTAAATGGGTGGAAACCACAACAAACATTTCAAAGCCCGGGTTAAGACATGTTAAAATAGGTGAGAACGCAATTTCCTTTTAGTTCTGCGGTATTAAGATGATAGTAGTAGCGGACCTAAAATTGTTTTGAAGCCTGGGCAAACTGTAAATATGAAGACCAAATATTTTTTTTGACCAAATATACTGTTTGGATATGTTGTATAAGAGCAATGACCTGGTGGATGACAATAAACTATGTTTACTCCAACTGTTAATATCTGCAGGCCTCAAAAACTATGTGGTGGTTACTCCTTCTATTCAGACCAGTTCAGTTTAAGAGAGAAAAATCATGACTATGGACCAACCGGTCATGCAAGTTTCACAATGAGCAACATGAGTTAATTGTCTTTTCTAAAACTTCTTACTATTTGCAACACAATTCAGCACGCTGCTAATCGACAACGACAAATACATGCAAGAGACAAGATTACAGCAAAGCATGCATATATCACAGTTTATGTCCTCTTTGGTAATAAGGTCATTGCTCTTATACAACATATCCAAACAGTATCAATAGTTTGCCCACAATCAGACGCCGTTGTGACTATCCAAACTGTTCGCCTACCAAAACTGCTATGTGTCAAAACTGTAGCAGCATGAAGTGACAAAACCACTCCCAAGTGTGATGCTCTACTAACCCAAATCTCATACCATCTAAGTAGTCGAAGTAATAATAAAATTAAGAAACAAACTCACAAAATTTAGAGCCAATCTAAGCACTTTTGGATCTCTGACTGGTTAATGACCAATCTGGACATAAATCATCTATCGTTTTTTCTCTCTTCTTATTAGGTTGTGGTCTTCTTATATGTTCTCTATCCCTCGAAAAATGGCAGCCATATTCTGGCTTGCTTTCTCATACTCTTGCAACCATGACAAGGGTGGCTAGGGTTTTCTTTGCCCTCCTCCCTCAAGTAGGCAACTCAGCGGTTAGATACAAATCTTGATCAATAGTTGACACACATTGGATTTTTATGCTGATGTTAGGCTATCGGCACACCTCCATATAAAGGGACATGTCCCACAAAATATCGTATCTTAACTCTAAGTGATAACCTATTAGTTGAGATAGGAAAAACACCTCTTTTTTATTTCCCTTTTTCAAGTCCACACTTATCTTAGGTGGCTTTTCGTTAAGAAACGTTAGAAGTCATCTCATTGTACAAGTCGTAATGCGTAGGCCAAAGCACTAATATAAACTCGGAGTGACTTCTCGATGCTCGTTGCCGTGAAATTTCACATGATAGGCGACATCTCGCTCGGCCCCATTCTTGGGATGGCAAGACGTCACAAACCGTTCATGTGTTTGTGTAATTTTGGAGAGAAAAATCCCGTATAATGTTCATGTGCTATGAATGTATTTTTTCAAATGTTTCTAGATATTCACATAGCATTTCAAATATCAGAGATGTGTTTTTATTAGAAAAAAAGCATCAAGATTTATTACAAAACTAGGGGCATATTTCCCACCACACTGAAGTTCAATAAGCACGACTATTACGCATATCGACCAAGTTTAAACTAGTAATCATACGTAATAAAAAAATTAAACACATGTGTGGTATATCAAGTTGCCACGCATGAGCGCATTCGTCACCAACCAGGAGTATAAACTATTGGTTATGAAGTTGTGTGGATGTATCCCGATAGTAATTCAGTCACGTTTGACGTTAAGTCGCTGACGTGGCTACATGTTTTTTCAAATACCTCCTTATAATGTTATTTCATCTAATTATTATGTCCTGTTTTTCCATTATCCTATGTTGGCCATCAAAATAGATGTAGGGACCACCTGTCATGTGAGCCTCTTCACCCCTCGACTCTCTTTTAGACATTCTATCAAATACCTCCCATGCACCTACGCATAAGAAAAGCAACACGCCAATCGTCATGGCCAGCAAACTACACAAGTCGGCTGCGAGCCAACCGCACAGCAGAAAGGCCGTCCTCCCCGCCAGTATGGTCTGGTTCGGAGTGCTTGTTTGCCGCCATGACGCGGTCGAGGTTGATAGGATCAAGGGCGGCTAGAAGCTCTACACGCACACGTATCCACTCAGGATGCACCAGCAACAAGTACCGCTTTTAAGCATGGTAAAGTTATTGAGCTTCTTAGAAACAATCATCCAAGAATCTTGTAGATCAACATGAAGCTTTTCCTCTCTATGGAGAGAACAAAGCAGGATTAATTACCTCTCGAGTTATTTCTGTCTTTCTAGAATCGTACATGTGCAAAAGAAGACCATCAATGCAGCATAGAGCCTCGCGAGAATTCAGTTATCACACAAAGTTTAGCTTGCGGGGGCAATTCCAGGTTTGGCACTGCTATCCAGTGACACGAATATTCCACAAAAGTGTCAGGACTAGTGCAGGCACTTCGGGAGGGCCAGCGAAGATTGGTCTACGCAGTTTAACGAAAAAATGACCTAACAATTAGAAGAAACCAAATTGTATGGGGATATATGCAAAAAATAGATAGCCACATCGTTAACTTAACGGCGGACGTGACAAAATAACTAACAGGGCATAACTACACAACTTCATGACTGATAGTTTGTATTTTACCCGTTAGCGATGAATGCGCTCATGGGTGGCAACTTGATAGACCATTGGCGTTTAACTCATAATAAAACCTACTATGCATGACTCCAATGGAAACGCATCAAAGAATTTGGTGGAGCTTGATTGTATGCTAAGAGAACTAACTTTAAAAAAAGCCTCGCTCGTCTCGTTCGCCCCCCACAGGCGACGGGGCGAGACCCCTAGCGCCGCCCTCCTCCAGCCGCCTCTCTCGCCACCTCCCCTGCCGCTGCCGCCGTCGTGTGCTGCCGGGCAAAGCCCGTGTGGTGCCGGCGGCGGCGGATCTTCTCTTCCCGGCGGCGGTGGTGGGCGCGCGGGGCGTCTCTGCTGGCGGCGGTGCTCTTCGTCGGGCTTGGCTAGGCGTGCGAAGGGTCGAGGCTGTAGCGAGCCGGGCATCTCCATTGGAAGGTTGGTGGCAGGCGGGCCTACATGTAGGGAGGCAAACGAGGCTGGTGGTGCTCCTAGCGGCGGCTCCTACAGAGCTAGATCTGGGCCCGATCGGGCTTTGATCTGGGTCGAGCGAGCTGCGGCCGGAACACCCGGTCTCTGGTGATCCTCAAGAAGGAGGATGGCTGGAGCTCATCCCTGGCCGCGGCGTGACCGAATGCTGGATCTGGGCCAGGCGGGCCTAGGTCTGGCGGTCGCCCTATGGACCTGCTCGGGTGACCAGTGAAGGGTTTCGCAGCATAGTAAATCAAAAAAATTCTACGAATGCGAACGGGAAAGCCAAGATCTAATCTAGGAGATGCAAACAACAAGGGGGAATAGATGAGATCTTCATACCCTTGAAGATTTGCACAGCGGAACGTTCGACGGAACGTGGGTGATGTAGTCGTACTCGCTTCTCCTCCTCGCGATCCGATCCGATCTAACACCGCAAGTGGCGATGCCTCCGAGAGATGCACACGTGTGGCACCTCGACGTCTCCTCCTTCCTTGGTCCAGCAAGTGGGGTGGAGAGATGGATTGGATCTACAACGCGACGGCGCGGTGCAAGCGGTGGAGAGTTTCTGCAGCAGGGCTTTGCCTACACGCAGTCGGGAGGGAGAGAGAGAGGAGGGGCAGCAGGGCGGCTAGGGTTGAGGAGGAGGTGTAGGGGAGGGGTGCGCCCCCAGCCCTCTTTATATAGAGGGGTGGGAGGCCAGCCCTACCCCTCCCCCAAGCCCTAGGCCGGCGGCCAAGGAGGGAGGAGTGGGGGGCAAGTTTCCCCCGTCCCTTCTAGAAGCTCCCCTAGGGTTTCCTAGGTGTTTGGCCGGCTGGGCCCTATGGGGCCTTGTGCCCCTGGCCCAAGCGGCCAGGACACTCCCTCATAGGCCCATGCCCCCTCCCGGTAGGTGGGGCCACGTTGGTCCCCCTCCGGAAGGTTCTAGAAGCTTCCGGTACAATACCGATTAACCCGAAACAATTCCGAACTCCAAAAACTGCATTGCCTTATATGAATCTTATTCTCCGGACCATTCCGGAACCTCTCGTGACGTCCTGGATCTCATCAGAGACTCCGAACAAAAACTCATAAACCAATTATCCAATTTATCCTAGCGTCGAGACACGTTAAGTGTGTGACCCTTCGGATTCGAGAATATGCAGACATGATCTTATATCAATAATCAACAGCAGGGTCTGGAAACCCATATTGACTCCCACACATTCATCGGTGATCATATCGGATGAACCACGATGCCAGGATTCAATCAATCCCATATATATATTCCCTTTGTCGTGCGATATTTTACTTGCCCGAGATTTGATCGTCGGTACCGTCATACCTAGTTCAATCTTGTTCACATCAAGTACTTTACTCGTTCTGTAATCCGATATCACTTTGTGATTAACTCCTTAACCACATGCTTGCAAGCGGTGTTGATATCGATTACCGAGTGGGCCTGAAGTATATCTCTCCGACATGGGAGGGACAAATCCCATCTCGATACATACAACCCAACAGGTACTTTCCGATCACCCGAGAGACACCTTTATGATCACCCTCTCATAGGATGATGTTTGATGACCTCAAAGCTTTATTCCGATACCAGGGAGTTGTATTATCTCATGGTCTAAGGAATACAATATTTGACATAAGAAAAGCTTCGCAAAGATGAACACGATGACACGATCTAATTGCTCCGCTTAGTTTGGGTCTGTCCATCATATCATTCTCCCAATGCTATGATCTCATTATTAATCGACAACTCATGTCTATGGTTAGGAAACCTTAACCTCATTAATCAATGAGCTAGTCTATAGAGGCGTACTAGGGACACGGTGTTGTTCACAAACCACACAAGTATTAAAGTTTCCGCTTAATACAATTCTAGCATGGAATATAAACTTTATCATGAACAAGAATTATAATAATAACATCTTTATTATTGCCTCTAGGGCATAATTCCAACAGTCTCCCACTTGCGCTAGAGTCAATAATCTAGTTTACATCTGGGAACAATCTAACACCCATGGCACTAAGGTGCTGATCATGTTTTGCACGTGGAAGAGGTTTAGTCAATGGATCTGCGACATTCAGATCTGTATGTACTTTGCTAATCTTCAGATCTCCATCTGCTATATAATCTCGGATTATATGAAACTTGCGGTTGATATGCTTGGTCTTTGGATGATATCTTGGTTCCTTAGCGAGTGATATGGCGCCAGTGTTGTCACACAATATCTCCAGTGGGTCCAAGGCACTTGGAACCATGCCAAGCTCAGTGATGAAGTTCCTGATCCAAACTCCTTCACTTGACGCTTCTGCAGCAGCCATGTATTCCGCTTCTACTGTAGATCCGGCGATCATGCTTTGCTTGCAGCTTCTCCAACTCACAGCTCCTCCATTCAAAATATAAACGTATCCTGTCTGAGATTTAGAATCATCCTTGTCGGTGTCAAAACTAGCGTCGACGTAACCTTTTACGACGAGCTATTCATCACCTCCATAGACTAAGAACATTTCTTTAGTCCTATTTAGGTACTTTAGGATGTTATTCACGGCTGTCCAGTATTCCACTCCTGGATCACTTTGATATCTGCTCGTCAAACTAAGAGCATTGGACACATCCGGTCTAGTACACAGCATGGCATACATGATATAACCTATGGCCGAGGAATAAGGCACTTTGCTCATAACTTCTCTATCATTTACCATAGCTGGACACTGAGCCTTGCTCAATATCTTACCTGACAACATAGGCACTAAACCTTTCTTTGCCTTATCCATTCTGAACCTTTTCAGAACTTTGTCTAGTTATGCACTCTGGCTTCAAGCTATCAGGCGTCTTTGTCTATCTCTATAGATTTTGATGGCCAATATATAAGCAGCTTCCCCTAGGTCTTTCATTGAAAAACATTTGTTCAAATAACTCTTCACATCGTTAAGCATGTTAATGTCATTTCCAATAATCAATATGTCATCCACATATAGTACCAGAAATGTCACTGAGCTCCCACTCACTTTCTTGTAGATACAAGCTTCGTAGCAATTTGGAACAAATCCAAATCTCTTGATCACTTGATCAAAACGAAGGTTCCAACTCCGAGATGCTTGCTTCAGTCCATAAATAGAACGCTGAAGTTTGCACACTTTATCAGCATCCTTAGGATTGACAAAACCTTCGGGTTTCATCATATACAACTCTTCATCAATGTTGCCATTGAGGAACGCAGTCTTGACATCCATCTGCCATATTTCATAATCATGAAATGCAACAATTGCTAATAAAATCCGAATGGACTTAAACATCTCTACGGGAGAGAAAGTCTCATCGTAGTCAACACCTTGAACTTGTCGAAAACCTTTCGTGACAATTCGTGCTTTATAGACGGTAACATTACCATCCGCGTCCGTTTTCTTCTTGAAGATCCATTTGCACTCAACGGCCTTTCGATCGCTAGGAGGTTCTACCAAAGTCCATACTTGGTTTTTGCTCATGGATCCCAATTCGGATTTCATGGCCTATATCCATTTCTCAGAGTCTGGGGCTCATCATCGCTTCCTCATAGTTCGCAGGTTCACTGTCGTCTACTAACAAGACAGTTAAGACAGGGTTGCCGTACCACTCAGGAGGGGCACGCGACCTTGTCGACATGCGACGTTCGGTAGCAGCATCGTCCGAAGCTTCATGATCCTTGTCATTTGCTTCCTATATTATTGGTGCAGGCGGCACTGGAACAATTTCAGGTGCTGCGCTACTCTCCAACTCAAGAGAAGGTTCAACAACCTCGTCTAGCTCTACTTTCCTCCCACTCACTTCTTTCGAGAGAAACTCCTTCTCAAGAAAGGATCCGTTCTTTGCGACAAACACTTTGCCTTCGGTTCTGTGATAGAAGGTATACCCAATAGTTTCCTTAGGGTATCCTATGAAGACGCATTTCTCCACTTTGGGTTCGAGCTTGTCCGGCATTAACTTCTTGACGTAAGCTTCGCATCCCCAAACTTTAAGAAACGACAACTTAGGTTTAGCACCAAACCACAGTTCATACGGTGTCGTCTCAACGGATTTAGATGGTTCCCTATTTAAAGTGAATGCAGCGGTTTCTAATGCATAACCCCAAAATTATAACGGCAAATCAGTAAGAGACATCATTGATCGGACCATATCTAATAGAATTCGATTCCGGCGTTCAGACACACCATTGCGCTGTGGTGTTCCGGGTGGCGTGAGTTGCGAAACGATTCCGCTTGCTTTAAGATGCGTGAGAAAATCATAACTCAAATATTCACCTCCACGATCGGATCGTAGAAACTTAATCTTTCTGTTACGATGGTTTTCCACTTTATTCTGAAATTCTTTGAACTTTTCAAATGTTTCAGATTTATGTTTCATTAAATAGATATACCCATATCTACTTAAGTCATCGGTAAAAGTGAGAAAATAGCGATATCCACCGCGCGTCGATACACTCATCGGTCCGCATACATCGGTATGTATGATTTCCAACAAGTCCGTTGCTCGCTCCATCATTCCGGAGAACGGGGTTTTGATCATCTTGCCCATGAGGCATGGTTCGCATGTGTCAAATGATTCAAAATCAAGAGACTCCAAAAGTCCATCAGAATGGAGTTTTTTCATGCGTTTTACACCAATATGACCTAGACGGCACTGCCACAAATAAGTAGTATTATCACTATCTACCTTGCATCTCTTAGCTTCAATGTTATGGATGTGTGTTTCATCCCTTTCGAGATTCAGAAGAAATAAACCATTCACAGTAGGTGCATGACCATAAAAGATGTTACTCATATAAATAGAACAACCATTATTCTTAGATTTAAATGAATAACCATCTTGCAATAAACACGATCCAGATATGATGTTCATGCTCAACGCAGGCACATAATAACATTTATTAAGGTTTAAAACTAATCCCGAAGGTAAAACTAAGGAGAGCGTGCCGACGGCCATCACATCAACTCTTGATCCATTGCCAACGCGCATCGTCACCTCATCCCTCGCATGCCGCCGTCTATTCGGTAGCTCCTGTTTCGAGTTACAAATATTAGCAACTGAACCAGTATCAAATACCCAGGCACTACAACGAGGGCTAGTAAGGAAAACATCAATAACATGTATATCAAATATACCTTTGATAGTGCCAGCCTTCTTGTCCGCTAAGTACTTCGGACAGTTGCGCTTCCAGTGACCCTTGTCCTTGCAATAGAAGCACTCAGTGTCTGGCTTAGGTCCAGACTTGAGCTTCTTCTCAGCAGGGGCAACGCGCTTGCCGCTGCCTTTCTTGAAGGGCTTCTTTGCACCCTTACCTTTCTTAAAGCTGGGGGGCTTGTTGACCATCAACACATGATTATCCTTTTTGATGTCCATCTCCGCAGCTTTTAGCTTAGCGAAGAGCTCGGTGATCGTATCAGTGGAACCAATCTGATTATGAGTCACTACAAAACTTTTGTAGCTGGGAGGGAGTGATTGCAGAACCCTGTCAATCTTGAGCTCCTCTGGAATCTTGCAGTCCAGTTGCTCAAGGCGTTGAGTGTAGCCCGACATCTTTATGGTGTGCTCACTAACGGAACTCCCTTCCTCCATCTTGTAGTTAAAAAAATTCTCAGAGATCTCATATCTCTCAGAACGGGCCTGAGTCTGAAACATAGTTTTCAGCTCCTCAAGAATCTCAAAGGGCCCGGTATAATCTTCAAAACGATTTTGAAGGTCCGATTCCATAGCAAACAACATGGTGCTCTTAATCACACCATAATCATCTTTGCGCGACTGATAAACAGCTTTCTCATCAGCCGGCGCATCTACAGCAGGGGCGTCACCTAGCGCATTCTCAAGGACATAGTCCTTTTGTCTGCCAGCGAGAATGATTCTCATATTGCGGAACCAGTTGGTGAAGTTAGACCCATTGTTTCTAAGCTTTTCTTTCTTAGCAAAAACGTTGAAGTTGAAGTTGGACTTAGCCATTTGATCTACAAAATTTGCAAGTACAATTTAGACTATGTTCATGATAACTAGTTCAACTTAATCAAATTACTAGATGAACTCCCACTAAATTCAACATCCCTCAAGTTGTTTAGTGAACATGATCCAAATTCACCACACCTAATCCGATCTTCACGAGAAGAGATGTGGTTTCAATGGTGGACAACGAAGTGTCGATCATATCATTCATATGACTCATGCTTAACCTTTAGGTTCATGTGTTCCGAGGCCATGTCTGTACATGCTAAGATCGTCAAGTCAAACCCAAGTATTTCCGCGTGTGCAAAACTGGCTTGCACCCGTTGTATGTGAACGTAGAGTTTATAGCACCCGATCATCACGTGATGCTTGAACACGACGAACTTTCGCAATGGTGCATACATGGGGAGAACACAGTTTTATCTTGATCTTTAAGTGAGGAATCATCTTATAATGCTACCGTCGCGATCTAAGCTTAATAAGATACATAAAAGGATAAACATCACATGCATATAACTTTATGTGACATGGTATAGCCAATCTTCGTGCAATGATCTCCATCTTGTGCGTGCCGGCATGATCTCCATCACTCCACCATGATTGCCTCCACCACGAATAGCAACTACAACTATTGCTAACTACTTAGCGATAAAGTAAAGCTATTACATGGCGTATAAGAAGTTGACACACAGATCATACACAATTATTAAGACAACCATATGGCTCCTGCCGGTTGTGTACTCATCGACATGCAAGTCGTGAAACATTACAAAACATGATCATTGCATACAACATACACATCACATCTTGGGCCATACCATATCACAGAAAACACTCCCTGCAAAAACAAGTTACACGCCTCTACTTTGTTGTTGCATGTTTTACGTGGCTTATGGGAGTAGCAAGCTAAGAACGATTCTTACCTATGGAAAGCCACAACGGTGATATTATGGTTTCTAAACTCCGGTGTAAATCCCATGACAACTATAGTGAGAGAAACTGACATCCACCAGCCGCATGTGTGGAACAAGCCACACGTCAAGTGCGGAGCCGGTCTCGCGAACGATGTCGCGTAAGGTTGGCCTGGACCGCTTCGATCTCACTATCCCGCGCCATAAGAAGTACACAAACAAGAGGCTTGCAACATAAAACATCAACGCCCGCAACAACCATGTTGCGTTCTACTCGTGAAACACATCTACGCATAGATCTAGCTCTGATACCAATGAAGGGTTTCGCAGCATAGTAAATCAAAAAAATTCTACGGATGCGAACGGGAAAGCCAAGATCTAATCTAGGAGATGCAAACAACGAGAGGGATAGATGAGATCTTCATACCCTTGAAGATTTGCACAGCGGAACGTTCGGCGGAACGTGGGTGATGTAGTCGTACTCGCTTCTCCTCCTCGCGATCCGATCCGATCTAACACCGCAAGTGGCGATGCCTCCGAGAGATGCACACGTGCGGCACCTCGACGTCTCCTCCTTCCTCGGTCCAGCAAGTGGGGTGGAGAGATGGATTGGATCTACAACGCGACGGTGCGGTGCAAGCGGTGGAGAGTTTTTGCAGCAGGGCTTCGCCTACACGCAGTCGGGAGGGAGAGAGAGGAGGGGCAGCAGGGCGACTAGGGTTGAGGAGGAGGTGTAGGGGAGGGGTGCGCCCCCAGCCCTCTTTATATAGAGGGGTGGGCGGCCAGCCCTAGCCCCTCCCCCAAGCCCTAGGCCGGCGGCCAAGGAGGGAGGAGTGGGGGGCATGTTTCCCCCTCCCTTCTAGAAGCCCCCCTAAGGTTTCCTAGGTGTTTGGCCGGGTGGGCCCTATGGGGCCTTGTGCCCCTGGCCCAATGCGTCCAGGACACTCCTTCATAGGCCCATGCCCCCTCCCGGTAGGTGGGGCCACGTTGGTCCCCCTCTGGAAGGTTCTAGAAGCTTTCGGTACAATACCGATTAACCCGAAACAATTCCGAACTCCAAAAACTGCATTGCCTTATATGAATCTTATTCTCCAGACCATTTCAGAACCTCTCGTGACGTCCTGGATAACATCCGAGACTCCGAACAAAAACTCATAAACCAATTAACCAATCTATCCTAGCGTCGAGACAAGTTAAGTGTGTGACCCTTCGGGATCGAGAATATGCAGACATGATCTTATATCAATAATCAACAGCAGGGTCTGGAAACCCATATTGACTCCCACACATTCATCGGTGATCATATCGGATGAACCACGATGCCAGGATTCAATCAATCCCATATATATATTCCCTTTGTCGTGCGATATTTTACTTGCCGAGATTTGATCGTCGGTACCGTCATACCTAGTTCAATCTTGTTCACATCAAGTACTTTACTCGTTCTGTAATCCGATATCACTTTGTGATTAACTCCTTAACCACATGCTTGCAAGCGGTGTTGATATCGATTAACGAGTGGGCCTGAAGTATTTCTCTCCGACATGGGAGGGACAAATCCCATCTCGATACATACAACCCAACAGGTACTTTCCGATCACCTGAGAGACACCTTTATGATCACCCTCTCATAGGATGATGTTTGATGACCTCAAAGCTTTCTTCCGATACCAGGGAGTTGTATTATCTCATGGTCTAAGGAATACAATATTTGACATAAGAAAAGCTTCGCAAAGATGAACACGATGACACGATCTAATTGCTCCGCTTAGTTTGGGTCTGTCCATCATATCATTCTCCCAATGATATGATCTCATTATTAATCGACAACTCATGTCTATGGTTAGGAAACCTTAACCTCATTAATCAATGAGCTAGTCTATAGAGGCGTACTAGGGCCACGGTGTTGTTCACAAACCACACAAGTATTAAAGTTTCCGCTTAATACAATTCTAGCATGGAATATAAACTTTATCATGAACAAGAATTATAATAATAACATCTTTATTATTGCCTCTAGGGCATAATTCCAACAGTCTCCCACTTGCGCTAGAGTCAATAATCTAGTTTACATCTGGCAACAATCTAACACCCATGGCACTAAGGTGCTGATCATGTTTTGCACGTGGAAGAGGTTTAGTCAATGGATCTGCGACATTCAGATCTGTATGTACTTTTTTAATCTTCAGATCTCCATCTGCTATATAATCTCGGATTATATGAAACTTGCGGTTGATATGCTTGGTCTTTGGATGATATCTTGGTTCCTTAGCGAGTGTTATGGCGCCAGTGTTGTCACACAATATCTCCAGTGGGTCCAAGACACTTGGAACCACGCTAAGCTCAGTGATAAAGTTCCTGATCCAAACTCCTTCACTTGATGCTTCTGCAGCAGCCATGTATTCCGCTTCTACTGTAGATCCCGCGATCATGCTTTGCTTGCAGCTTCTCCAGCTCACAGCTCCTCCATTCAAAATATAAACGTATCCTGTCTGAGATTTAGAATCATCCTTGTCGGTGTCAAAACTAACGTCGACGTAACCTTTTACGACGAGCTGTTCATCACCTCCATAGACTAAGAACATTTCTTTAGACCTATTTAGGTACTTTAGGATGTTCTTCACGGTTGTCCAGTGTTCCACTCCTGGTACTTTAGGTACTTTAGGCACTCATGACAGAACTGCTGGATCATCAAGCCCAAGCGCAGCTACAACAGGACACCAGACTCATGATTGTGACTAACAAACCCGTGACAACAAGAGACTATTATCGCCTATTCAGTGATCGTGGGATGCGTTGGATTCCGGCAAAATGGATTTGGAGATCGATCATACGACAAAGGCACAAGGTGTTCCTCTGGCTTGCGTTCAAACACAGATTGAACACAAAAGACAACATGGCCAACAAGAAATGGTGTAATGACAGTGATTGTGATCAATGTCCGGCTCTTGAAACTTTCGAGCATATTGCCCTACATTGCCGCGAGGCCTCCTGGGTTTGGGAGAAGTTAAACCTTGCACACAAGGCTGCTCGAACAAATGATCTAGTGGTTTTCTTTGAAGCAAGTATTATGGGGAGAGACAACAAAACATGGCCTGTCCTCCTGGCTGCATGTTTTCTTCAGCTTTGGTACGCTAGAAACAACAAAATATTTAATAACATGAGCACTAATAGGCAGAATTTATTCAACAACATCAATCAGACACTTGATCTATGCGCTATAATATCTGCTAAGCTAGCACCGGAGTTATTAAAGTGGAAACACAAGTTTCTACTCCCCTAAACCGTCTGTTTTCTTTTTCTTTTTTTACTCCTTCCAAACCCTCTCGATCGATCCGGGTTGTATATTCTGCCCTAAGACTGTAACTCTGCTATACTCATAAGACCTTGGGTGTTTCCCAGCCTTCATATATAAAATATATAACTCAAAAAAAGATTCATTTGTGTATGCAGGTTCAACTGACCTATTGCCAAGTTATATCATTTGTTCTCAGTCTCTATAATAAAAAGATCATGACGCGATTATAAAATTTAAGCGCTGGCACTGGCGTTTTACCGTACGCAAGTGGGCTGAGTTAGCAGAAGAGAATCCAGGAGGTTGGCCGATTTGGCCTAGACCAGCCAACCTATTCTCACACTGTTGGCGTGGGCCGCCAGTCCGCTGCTTCTATCAACGGAACATGACCTAGTTTTACCAAGACAAATAATTCGACACAAATTATATAACTTTGTGTTACTCTAAAAAAGATTGTGTTTTCTGAAAAATAAAATAGAAACTTGAGTGGCCAGATTTGACAAAACGACTTCGGCAGCGCAACCATCAACATATAAAGGACTTCAGTAGTACTCCTACTTCTATCATGCCTGGCCGAGTGGCCGTTGCTTCAGGTGCAGAGCTTGCCATACCATACATGCCAATTCGATCACAGTACTGCTACCCTCGCATCGCATCGAAGGCCTATCGAACCCACCAGCCGTTCCTCGTCCGATTGGAAGGGGATACGACGTGTCAAGGCGTCAGCTGGTTCTAGAGATGCACCTAGCTAGCTAGCTAGCTCCTTCAGAAATGGTTGGTGGCCAGTACCGCAACCTGTCGATCCAGCGACTGTTCAAGCAGCTCACCACCAAATCCAAAATGCATTCATGGACCAGGGGAGCTGGGGAGGTACAATAATTGAGCCCTTTTTCGTCGCTAGATCACTGTATGATTGAGGATCTTGGACAAGACAGAGGACGCAAATAATGCCGCCCGTGCCCATGCTGCCGCGTGAAGCCTCTCGGAGTGAGTAGGTACGTCGACGGTATGTCAGTGTCCGCGACGTTGAGGGCCGGGAATTATCGGAGAAGATCGCACAAATGCTTGTGGTCTGATTGTTAGGTACCCAGTGTTGTTGGTGACTTTAGTCCCACCTTGTTAGCGGGAGGAGGCCACGACCAGCTTATAAGGGACAGTTTTCCTCCTACTTTCAGTCCGGGCTTTTGGGATGGAGTAGACTCTTCGCTGAATGTTGGGCCGTGTACGTGGCCGTGGGCCAAGAAACGTCCAAATGCAACACGAGTGTGTGGAGCTGGCCCCGAGACGCTGACAATTGGTATCAGAGCCAGCACCGCCATGCCCGCCTGGGGGGCTTCCTAGGGGATGGGGTGTTAGGTACCAAGCGTTGCCGATGACTTTAGTCCCACCTCGCTAGCGGGAGGAGGCCACGACCAGCTTATAAGGGAGAGTTTTCCTCCTCCTTTCAGTCCGGGCTTTTGGGATGAAGTGGACTCTTCGCTGAATGTTGGGCCGTGTGCGTGACCATGGGCCAAGAAACGTCCAAGCGCAACACGAGTATGTGGAGCTGGGCCCGAGACGCTGACACTGATTAAACTGTCCCCCAAATTCGAGTCATGGACTTTTGTATTCTGTATGCCGGTAGGCGAGCTTTGCAACATGGATAAATGTTCAGTGTCAGTTTAGACAGGTGAAGGTTATGTTCAAGACTGTATGCCCTAGTCGCAGGAGTCTAGGCAAAGAGATAAGGACGACTAGGCTTCCGGTCGCTGACATGGCGGGCCACAAACAGAGCCGTTTTTTTTCTCGCAAATTCCGCTTTGTCCGGCGGTTTCCAGGGTGTTCTCAGCATCCTGGGATCGGTTTGGAAACGCCGAACGAAAGTTGGGGCTAAACTTAGACAAAATCGGCGTCCCGAGAACACGGATTTTGCCTAGGACAGGACGAAAAAATTAAGCCAAATTCAAACGAAATCGGCATACTAAAAACATAACTTAGTTATTTTCGGCGTTCAGATTAAAATTTCGTCCTGGCAAAAGGCATCCTGGAAGGAAACCCCGAGTGGAGATGCTCTGAGTAGCTAGCAGACTCGTGCGACAGTCCAGCAATTTTTCCATCTGAACAATACTGTCCAGTATCCTTCGCCACTCAGGTTCAGGTGATCGGCAGCAGCTTTCATCTAGTCACTTGCTGCGGTGCACACAACTGAAAGAATCAACACGACAACACCTTCATGATTCAATGAAAACAACATGCAGTTACTGATACAGTTCCAAACAATATTGGCAGACGCAGACATGTCACAACGCGCATCACTTGGCGCCGATTCCGTCTTGCTCCCGCGCGCGCGCAGATACTACTCCCAGCCAGCTAACTACTACTGTACAACCAGCACAGCAGCAGAACATCGACTTGGACTACTGCCAAACAATAATGCACACCTGCCGGATAGCAACAGCGACGTGCAGGCGCAATAATGCGCGACAGCGACGTCAGATGGCGGCGGCGGCGGGAGGTGGGTCACCGGCGGACGCCCCCGAGGCCCAGACGATGTCCTTGAGCGCCGGCCTCAGCTCGTCGCTGCAGAAGGACCGGTACTCCATCGTGTCCCCGCCGTCCTTCTTCACGTCCACCACCAGCACCGACGGCGCCACGCTGAAGAACTCCGCCGCCACGCCCAGCCGCCCCTTGCGCCCGCGCTCGGCCCCCTCCAGCCGCACCCCGCGCGCGCCGCTCTTCGTCACGCGCATCGCCCCGCCGCTCGCCAGCCCCTCCAGCCGCGAGATCACGCCGCTCGCGGGCTCCCGCGTCGCGAACCGCATCGCGTCCTCGCCGCGCCCCGACGACGACGGCTCCTGCTCGAACAGCGGCGACAGGTCGAACCCCGCGGACAGGGAGATCAGGTGGAACGCATTCAGCGCCTCTGGTGGCTCCTCCTTCTCCTCGCCCTTGCCGCGCGCGGCCGCCGATGATGGCGCGGGCTCTCCCAGCAGGGAGACCGGAATAATGGGCGGCGACGTCTTCTTGTACCACGGCGACTCGATCAGGCTGGCGACCGCAATGCGGCTGCTCGGGTTGGGGTCGAGCAGCCGGCCGATCAGCTTCCGCGCGTCCCTGGAGACCCAGGACGGGCAGAGGAAGTCGCCGCGCTGCATCTTGCGGTACATGCACATGAGGTTCTCGTCCTGGAACGGCAGGGCGCCCACGAGGAGCACGTAGAGGATGACGCCGCACGACCAGATGTCGGCCTTGGCGCCGTCGTACCCGTTCCCGGCCAGCACCTCGGGCGCCACGTACGCCGGCGTACCGCACGCCGTGTGGAGGAGCCCGTCGGGACGGGCGTGGCCGGCGAGCGCGCTGAGCCCGAAGTCGGCCACCTTGAGGTTTCCCGCCTCGTCGAGGAGCAGGTTCTCCGGCTTGAGGTCCCGGTGGTACACGCCGCGGCCGTGGCAGAAGTCGACCGCGGAGACGAGCTGGCGGAAGTAGCGGCGCGCGACGTCCTCCCGGAGGCGGCCGGCGCGGGAGATCCGGCCGAAGAGCTCGCCGCCGCGGACGAGCTCCAGGGCCAGGTAGATCTTGGAGCGCGTGGCCATCACCTCGTGCAGCTCCACGATGTTGGGGTGCGACACCATCTTCATCACCGCGATCTCCCGCTTGATCTGCTCCACCATCCCGGCGCGCTCCACCTTGTCCTTGGCCACCACCTTCACCGCCACGCCGCGGCCCGTGCGCAGGTCCCGCGCCGCGTGCACCCGACCGAAGTTGCCGTGCCCCAGCACGCGCCCCAGCTCGTACCGCCCCTGCAGCACGTTCTGCTTCTTCCCCTCCGCCGCCGCCGCCGCCGCCGCGTCCTCCATTATTATTATTATCTTGCCGACTCCCTCCTTCTTGAACCTGAATCTTCGATCTCCCCGCACTGAACCGGACCGATCTTCTACCCGTCCTCGACGTGCTTGCGGTGGCAATTGCGGCCGCCGCGTAGGCTATGCTTGCCGGCGAGGTCAGTGCGCGTGCTCCTCCACATTGCTCCGCATTCCCAAAAGGCACCGGCCAGCAGATGGAGAGAGAGGGGAGTAGTGGAGAAGAGGGACACGAAAGGCTCACGTCGACGACGTTGGTTACCGGCGGCGTGAGACACGAAATAGCTTTTCCGTGGTGCTTCGGTGCCGCCGCGCGCGGGATAAATACACCGGAGCTTGCGGATCTGAGAAGCGGCGCTGGCCGTTGTTTCGGATCGGACAGTTGTGGCCCGCCTGCGCCTGGATGGTGTGTGCGGTGACGCGCGCAACGGCATTGGCACGACGCGAGCGTCATGGCCGATGGAAACCGTATGCGGTGAAAAGGAAACGGGCGACGGATCTGTGTGCGGTATGGGGACGTCGACGACGAGGCCCACAAGTCAGGGTGTTGTAGGCTATACTAGATAAGAAGAAGTGGTCCGGGATGGGCATGGGAACGGTCCGGAGTTATTGCTGGGCCATGGCCCGGTCCATTATTATCCGATCAAATACAACGCATGTCTCTCATTTTGTCCTTCGAAATTAAATGTGTTAATTTCACTTTTTACCTCTTAAGATTAAGTTTGTGCCATTTTTACCCATTTTATAAAAAAAAACTCAAAAATACCCTATTTGGCACCCCTCATCCCGTTTGAGGAAACACGAGAACCTATCTTTGGCTAAAACCGAGACATTTGCATGTAAGACATAGTTTGAGCAACCTAGACTTGCCTCATTGGGTATAAAAAATGAGCGGGCTCTCTTCAGGGATTCGGTTATCAGTTGGATTACCACTATTATTACTCCCTCCGTTTCATATTATCAGACGTTCTATAGTTTTTCGACAACACCTAAAAAGTGTAAAATGTACAAAAATACTCTCCCGAACTTGTTGAAAACAACGATCACTTTGAAATTTAAACACATCTCCTCGGATCGATCCACGAGCGATCCACGCGCGCGTGGTTGGAATCGATTGTGCGCGCCAAGCTGCACGATCCCGCGCGTGTGGCCTAAATTGATCCTGCGCGCCAAGCTGCACGATCGCGCGCATGGCCGGTGTCGCCCAGCTGAGCCAATCGATCCAAGCGCCAAGTTGCACGATCGATCCCACGCGTGGCCAATCTCCATCTTCAGACGGTTGATAACCGAATTTCCTAGCCCCGCGGTAAGAGGCATGTTGGCCAAAAATATCATGGCTCGGTTTGAATTTGTGTTGAGCTTGGATGCTCAGGCCAAACCCTACAACTCTCTCAATTCTGGCATATTGCTCAGTCTTGACTCACTCCTCCTCTCTCCTCATGAAAGTGACCTAGGTACCGTCGATGGTGTCAATTCTCTAATTCAAAACTTCGGAAGGCATTCTTACGGACCTCGTTTGATATTTGTCCGGTCACAACTGTTACCATGGTTATATGCAATCCTAACCACCGTCGAGAAAATTGGGAACCACTAGTGAGATCTTTGGTTTTGTTTCACTCAAGCAAGAGGTCGTGCTACAGAGTTTGCTCTTACTTGGATCACAACGATCTTAAGATGATCTTCAGCAACTTTTTAGCCAGAGATATATTATGCTGACTTTAATCCCTTCATCGAAACTACAAAAGTAAATATTACTATTAATGAAATACCATTAAAAATGAATGTGAATTGAAAAGCAGCTTTAATTCAATGCATTATAAAAAATGACAACATGGTCCTTACTATGACACGGTATTTCTAAGTTGGATTTGTCTTTTTCAAAATAATAGTTCATATTAACACCTAATGCATTTTTATTTCAGAAAGGTAACAATTTATTTTGATTTTCATTCTAATTTGGGGAAAAGAAAGGGGGTGAACGATTGATAGGACACATGCACTGCAACCATCATCCTAAATTTTGCCATATATCCATGTTTGGGAGCAATAATATGCCCCTATGAGTGGTCCTATATGCAAATCAAAAACATGCATTGTTAGATGTTATCCCATTTGCTTTCATATTTTTGCTAGCGGAAACGACAAGAAATAACAAAACCTTAAAACAAATAGGAAAACCACGCATAATTCCTTTTGTATTTTCATATATTTCTTGTTTCCATTTCTCTACGATATAGATGGAAAGAATTCGCCATGATTTAATATTAAAATAATAATAAATGTATGTATACATAATTATCGTAACATTGGTGTGCCATGAAAATATAGTCATGCATAAATATTCATAGATTTGAAAAGGTTGTTCATACACGTTAGGCTAGAGGTTCAATTAATTTTATGATTTTTCATGGGGTTTCTAGCTAGAAACAAGTATAACCAAAGAAGACCAAGCTTGAAAAAAATAAGTATAAAGAAGAAAGCAGAAAATTGAAAAATAAAATTAGGGAAATATAAGGAACATATAATGTAAAAAGTATAATAAAAAATTAAAAGTTGGAAAATAAAATAAGATGTTAGTAAAAATTACGAAAATATATAAAACTAAAGATGAATATTCAAAAAAGATAAGGAGATAAAAAAAAAGAACGGTGAAAGAAAAAAATGAACTTCTAGAATAAAAAAGAACAAATATAACAAAAAAAATAAGTTTGAAAAGGGAAAAGGAGAAAAAAGAGAAGAAAAATAAAAATTGCTGAAATGATATTGTTAGCTTGGCATCCTCTCTGTGTACTACTGTTCTCACTTCACATAGAATGCCTCCGGCACCTCGTGACCAACTGTGACGCGGTTATGTCGCGTCGTGTTACATGAAAGTATCTTTAGATGGTCACCTATTGACAAGAAAGAAAATGCGTGTGCATCATGAGAATTGTAACGGGAGATGTCTTACACGACTCAATTAGCTAGACAGAGTTAAAATCATATGCCGTTAGGACCATTGCATGATTCCGTGGAACTTGTAGCTAATATGCTTTACGCTATGGGAGAAACTGATGCCCATGTTAATTCTTTTCTGTAATTGTTGTGTGCTTTTGTAGGTTTGAAGCAACCTTAACACATGTGTCGAGTTGCTCCTGAATTTTAGAAGAGTGTAATTTGTTGGTCATGCATGGCTTGTTGTGAGGAAGTATGTTGTTGATGAAGGTTTCTTTTTAGTTGAGAAAAAAATGTATCCATATTTAAAGGATTCTTGTATCATGAGAAAAATAATTTTTCCAAATATAAATATCCATATAATTGAAAATTATGCTCTCATACATGTTAGACTAAATGTTCAATTAATTTTATAATTTTTCACGGGGTTTCCAAAAATAATTATAACCAAAAAATAATTAACTTGAAAAACTAAGTACAATAAAATGGAAAATAAAATTAGATAAATATATGGAACATATAAAATAAAAGTATAACAAGAAATTTAAAAGTTGAAAAAAATGACGTGCCAATAAGAATTATGAAATTATACAAAAAGGAAGATGAATATAAAAAACAGAAAGAAATAAAAAGAACAAATTTTGAAAGAGAAAAATGAACTTCTAGAATAAAAAAATAAAAAGAAGAAAGATAACCAAAAAAATAAGTCTGAAAAGTGGGGAAAATGAGAAAACAGCAAAAGAAAAGTAAAGGTACCTAATTTGGTTGGGCTAGCCCACCTAGCGCCAGTGTGTGTTGCCTCTTTAACATAAACACTGTCCCTATGGGCCTTTTATGTGCTCCGGTACAAAAAAAAATCAGAATTGAGAATCTCAATTATCACCAACGTCGGACAGAAAAAGCGGGAGCCAATGGTTTGCACAAAACATATTGCAATGGTTATAGGCTCTCGAATCAGCCTTTCGCCTCGCTATATTAATATAGCAACCAACTGATACAACGGTATGACCACTCGGCAAACAGCACAAGATATGCCTAAAAGAAACAAAAAAGAAGGAAGAGAAAACAATGTCGACATCGGCGGATCGACGAAAAAACAGGGATGACTCGCCACCGTTGCGCCCTCCAAGAAATTCCACCACGCTCCTAGCCCCGAAGCATCTTGTACCAAGCAACACCTCCAAAAAGGGGGCGACGACGACGACGCTGCCCAGACATATCCTAGGGTTTCCCTCGAAGCATTAGGGTTTCCCCCGGTACACTGGGAGGTGGACACGAGGTACAACCGACGCCCTTCAGGAAGGATGGCGACACCCGCAGGCGACGCCGCGTCAGTGCCGAGACGACAGGGATTTCTCCCGAACCCCAGAGCCCACCCCCCCCCCCCCCCGAACGCTCCGAACCGCTCCATCAATCTTTGCCGGCCGCTAGCGCACGCCGCCACGATCTTGTAGTCATCACTGTAGTCTCTCCATGTCCGAAGTTGCGAGGCCGGTAAAACCTAGCAGAAGGAGCGCAAGCGAGGGAAGGCGATATGGTAGCACGCGGGAGGGAACAACCTCCACCACCGGAAGGCGGTAGCCGACCGGGTGCAACAACAGGTCAAACCAGGCTCCTACCGGCCCGGCCGAGCCCAAAAGGGCCCGTAAAGTCACGCCGCCAGACTGCAGCGAGGGTGCCACACCACCATCATCCCAAGCTCAGGCCACTACCCATAGTTCACCGGAGGCAGCGCCACCCTGCCTAGGCGGCCCGCCCAAGCCTAGATTAGGCCCGATTGGGCCTAGATCTGGGCCAGGAGGGCACTGTCGGCCGCACTCCGGCGACCAGCCAGCCACCCGCCGCCAGGCCCCCTGCCCCGCCGCCAAAGCGTCGTGCCACCGCTGCCAGGAACACCCGCCGCACGCGGGCCGAAGTACCGCCGAGGAGCACCGCTGGAGTCGTCGTGCACCGTGCCGCCGGAAGACCCTGCGCGGGGAAAGGCCGGCCGCCGCCGCCGGCACCAGCACCGCCCGAGCAGCGCCCGACGGCCTGACCCGACGGCGGCGGAGAGAGGGAGGGGAGGCGGGGGTAGGAGGCGGCGCGCTGGGGGCCCTGTTCGCCCGCGCGGGGGCGAGACAGGGGAAAGGTCGCGACGGTTTGTGTGATGCACTAGGGCTAGGGTAGATCGAGCAAGAAGGAAACTAGTGAGATCAGAGGCTAAAAGATGATGGTTACAGGCTCGCACAGGGGAATTTGTTTTCATGAGCAATACTTCCTTCGAAATATAAGACATTATAGTTTTGTAAATGTGTCTAGACGTCTTTTAGTATATAAGTTCACTTTAAACTTCTATAAACCTATACACTAAAAGACCTCATATAAATTCGATTCACAAATCAAAAACGTATTATCTTTCTAAACGGAGGAAGTACTTGTTACAAAATTAGTCACTTTCTATATTCACTACTCCCTCCTTTCACTGATATATATATAAGATGTCTTAGCAACCGAGGAAGTATGCTTGGTACTGAGGATCTGTGAGGACTAACTTAGCTTTGGTTCTCCCCACAAACTAACGATTTGGCCAACTATAATGCTTGGCCCTTTGATTTCCTTCAACTTAAGCTGATGATCCCCGCAAAAATAAAACTTAAGCTCATGATGAATCTATATGACATGCAAATAGCGACTAAGAAGTCACAAGTTCTTCATTACCAGCTCGGAGAGAAAAATTGCGACCAAGCAGGCTTAGAGCATCTCCGTAGTTGGCCGAACCCAGGCCGAGTTCCCAAGTTCGGTTAAAATTCGTTAAATATAGGCGAATTTTATTAAGTTGGACGAATATAGGCGGATTACATCAAATTTAAACTAAACTAATACATAATAAACTTAAAAAAGGCCGCCGCCGGTGCCTTCACCGTCCTATAGGCCGAAGTTGTCGTAGAACGACGTGTAGCCCGGGTCGGCTCGGCCGTCATCCTCGCCACCGTCGTCGTCGTCGCTCGGCGGCTGGTTCTGGCGGGAGCTGCCCTGGCCAGGGTCGCCGTACCTCCATGGCTGGTAAGACGGGCCTGCGTCCTTGTCGTCGTCGTCGTCCAGGATGTAGAGCGGGGCGCCCTGGTAGGCGAGCTCACGCCCAGACAGCGCCCGACGCCGGGCGACCTGCTCCTCGGCCTGCTGCTGCAGGCCGAGGATGCGCTGCCGCTCCGCCTTCTCCCAGTCCCTCCTGGACCATTCCAGGATATCCGGCGAGGAGGGCCCGGCCGGCGGCAGCGGCGGCGTTGGCGGCGTCGTTTTGCGGAGCGACTTCTCCAGCGCCATCTTCAAGGCGGCGTCTTCGTCCGGCACCGAGCCTTCTGTCTTGGGGCGGCGTAGGCGCAGGTGGCCTGTTGGCGGAGTAGGCGCAGGCGGCTCGCCGATGACGATACCGCGCGCGCGTGTCCACGGCGGTGAGCGCGCAGACAAGACGGCTCTGCGCTTCACGGCCGTCGGCGTGCGAAGCGGCGCGCTGCCGGAAGAGTGGGACGCCGAAGCGGAGGAGGACGAGCTCATGCTCGCCATCCTCCTCGGCGCCCAGTTCGCCGGAGCACGCCGACCCGTCCTGGCCGCCGGCATCGGGTTGCACGGGAAGCCGAGTCGCGGAGTGTTCCCGCGGTTGATGTGCTCCAGCACGGCGGCGAGCGTCTGCCCTGGTGCACTCCACCAACACCGGCGCCCCGCCGAGTTTTTGCGCTTCGGCGGGGACTCGTTCGGCGGCCCCTCGTGGCGGTTGAGCTCTTGTTCGCGTCGCTCCGCGAAGAAGTTCCCCCAGTAGAGGAGGTTGTCGGCGCTTTCCGCTTCGGCGGGGTTGTCCATGCCGACGATGTACTCTTGTACATCGTACGGCAGCTCATTCGGCGTGGGCCCCGGCGGGATTGGGATGCCGCCGGCGCTCAGCGTCCACCCCGGAGGCATCCGCGTGTCCGACGGCGCCATATACCCGGCCTCGTACAGCAGGCGCGCCTCCCAGGTCTGGAGGGTGCACCGGCCGAAGCCGTTCGCCGGGGTAGCGTTCGCCCATGGTGAGAGAAGGGGAAGAGGTGAGAGAAGGTTCGTCGGAGTTGGGCTTGTGGGTGGGGGAGCTGTGAGAGAGTGTGAAGATCTCCGGCGAGGAGTGCGGCTTATAAAGGCCGAGGTGAGCGGCGAGGGCGGGAGGGGTGTAGTGGCGAGGACGAGAAAAGTGGAAACGGCGGGAAGTTAGTGACCGCCGGTCCGTCGCGGGAGCCAAGGCGGCGACGGTGGCGCCGTAAATCGGCGACGCGTGGCCGACGCGACGGGCAGTTATTGCCCGGCGGTCGCCGCGTGGTTCCGAGGATGACGACGACTCGGCTTCCGTCACTGACTCGACGGGTCCACGCGCCGCTTTGATTTTTTTTGGCCGATTTCGCCGAGTCCGACATTTACAGGGCGTACCTGGAAACCTGGTTCGGTCTGGATAGTCCGGACCAAAAATGGTCCAAATCCGGACGAAAACAGATCCTTGGCGACTGGGTCAGTTTGTGGCGTCCGGATCGGTCTACTGGGTAGGCGAGCGGAGATGTTTCTTAGTTTGCTTCTGCTGGCACGATGCGATCTTCAGCGTAGACTTTTCATCAACCAGCTGTGCTAATTTTTCCTGTGAGCTGTGCATACTCTTGTGGAAAAACATGTCCCCATCAAACAGTACAACCGATCGCCCAGCACAGCACTGCTGATGGCGTAGCCAGGTAAAACAAACTGAAGTCTGGGAGAAAAGCGCGGGCAGACTACACCAGGCTGCCAGCAATGGCGTTGGAGATGCGACGGGGCGATGTAAACAGTCACCCGCGCCAAGTGAGAATACCACTTTTCTCACCTTCAGATTATTCCATGGTAGAATTGGTCCAGTCTTCGTCGCGAATCTCACATCGACACCGCCGCAGGTGACGATCTACCATCTGATTCATAGGCTGGAGACCTTCTAACGCAGCCGTCTGCATCACCACAGCGCGAATGTGTTCTGGCTCACTGTATCTCGAATCTCGATTAATCAACTAGCATTATCGCGGTTGTTTGGCCAGATGCGGCAGTAGTGTAGATGGCGACCGGCATTGCCCATTCTTTTTTTTCTCAACAGTTCCCTTACAGCCGCGCATGCGCATCAAATGGGCCGTGGACAGGTGTCGCGGCAGCTCGCCATCGCAGGCCCAGCACCTCGTGACCGACTGCGACGGAGCTATGTCGCGTCGTGTTACAAGGAAAGTAACTTCAGATGGTAACCTACCGAGAGGAGAGAAAATGACAAATGTGCGCATGCAAATCATGAGAAAAGTAACCCCAGATGTCTTTACACGCTCGATTAGCTAGACACGGTTAAAATCAAATGCCTATGTTTAGGACCATTGCTTGATTCCGTGTGGAACTTGTACTAGCTAGCATGTTTTACGCCATGGGAAAAAGTGATATCCTAATTGCTTCTTGTGTGCATTATTTTTTGCTTTTGTAGGTTTGAAGCAACCTTAGCTAGCAGATGTGTCGAGTTGCTGCTGAATTTTTCAAGAGAGTGTTATTTGTTTGGTCATGCATGGCGTGCCGTGAGGAAGTACGGTGACCAATGAAGGTTTCTTTTCAGTTGAGAAAAAGGAAGGTTAAACATGATGATAATGTTGGGCGTGGATCTGGTGGACATGAGTGCATGTGAACCCTATATGAATAAAATATCATAAAACAAATTCCTTAAATGGACTCTTGGCCTGATCAACAGTCAATTGGCCCATTGCATGTGGAGTGATGAAGACAATGCTAGGAAAATTTATCTTGCTAACCGCCCTCTATTTGCATGAAAAAAGGAGATCGGGGGGTCTGGGGATCTCTAACTTGAAAGAATAATTAAACATTTGCCTCTTGGGGTCTTGGTTAGGAGATATATCCAAGGGAAGGGTAGCTTATGGAAGTAAGATATTGATGCCAAGTGTGAAACTAGGAGTCCTAACATTCTGTGTTGCCATGATGCTCATCCCTTTGTCTTCTAGAAGGGTGTGCAATCTGCTTTAGAGGCTGTTAGAATGGGGTATAGGTGGAAAGTAGAAAATGGTAGATCTATTAGGTTCTGGGAAGATGTTTGGTTTAGAAATTCCCCTTTAGCCACCTAGAACTGGGATATTTTTTTTGTAGTTAACCAGCAAACCAAGTCCATTGCAGAGCTCTAGGGTGAAAATCTTTTGCTATTGACTTGCAGAAGAACTTTTAGTGATTAGATGATGGAACAATAGCTGGAGATTGTAGAGGCTGCTAAAACCATAATGTTTGATGAGTGTGAGGATCTGCTTATCTGGAAATATGAGAACCCTCTAGGCTATATTCCTCTAAATATCTTTATGGCATAATTAAGTTTAGGGGGTGCGGCCAGTCTTTTTACCCTCTGTCTGGGATCTCAACATTCCACCAAGGATACAAGTTTTTCTCTGGTTGTTTCCTCAGAATAAAATTATGACTAGATATAATCCCAGGAAAAGAGGTTTGCCAAAACCTCTGGAGTGTAGCCTTTGCAAGGAAATATAATCTGTTAACCACTTTTTTTTGAGTGCAACATATCTAAACTTTTACGAGCTAATGTGTTTGAAGTTTTTGATGTTAATATCACTGATTTCCTTACACTGGCTTCTAAGTGGCTCCGTAATAAGAGATTTTTGTAACTCAATGTTCTTACTTCAGCTCTCCTATGGGGCATATTGAACAACAGAAAACAGTCTTGTGTTTGACAGGAAACCTTGGCTTAATTTGAAACAGGTCGGGCACCTCATTCTAGCCTATCTTTGGAATTGGAAGGTTCCTTTCATTGGAAAAACTGGGAGCAAGTGGACTGCTTTGTGGCGTTGATGATCAGGAAGCTCCAATACCCTTTGGCGCTAATGCCAGCATCACCTATACAAATTTTTGATGGACCTCCACATAGAAGATGAATGCAACTAGGACATCTCATGGGTGGCATGCTCATCTGGACTTCCTCAAGGATCATCCTGAAGAGGCGGACTATGTGCATGTCGTGATGGGATGAAGGTTCTTGGAGCTCCTCTTCTTCTTCGCTTCCACCTAGAAAATCTGGAATGCTAGTGCCACCTCTTTTTCTTTGTAGGACACATGCGATCATATTGTTTCTTCAAAATTTGCACGGGTAAGTATCAATGTAATATATATGTGCATGATTTATTTCAATTTTTTGAATATTTGAAATAGCTTTTTTTGTGATTTTAAAGAATCAGGCTCACATAGACCTAGGATCCCCTGGCTATCTTCGGGGAGATAGACACATAAGCACCCTTGGCTTAAATCTGTTTATAGTAACTAATGCACCGTTTGAATTTTGGACACCAAAGTGCGACCCTTGGACGATCTAGTGTTCCCACACACATGAGGCACAGTTGTCATGCCCTTGACACCACTGGGGCAGTCTCTAGCCTACCTCTTGGTGGTGAGGCCGCTCCTCCCTTGTTGAAAATATGTGGTTTTTGATCAATAGCTTGTTAGTTTTCAAGTAGCTAAATGATGACAGATGATCTCACATTCTCGGGGAACAAACGACAAGCCAGGGAGGAGGTTTTATGAATGTGCTATTCGTCTATTATGTGGATGGATATCTATTGTTTCTTGTGATTTGACGATGAACATAAGATGGCACGACGTCCTCGATGTCTGGGATGGAAAGTTAGGAGGAGTTTTTTGGGGGGTTTTCGGTAATGGCTTGGAGGATATATGAATCTAATATTTTGTTTGTAGGGTCATGTGGTGAAGATATTGCGGGGTCGTCAAACTAATTTGTTCTCTCCACAATGTAACTCATCATCCAACCTTTAGGTTGGATTCAACAAGGAGTTTACAATAGTGTCTTGTGCATAGGTATTGCGCACATGAGCAATTCTCAATCGAGCCATCATTGGTTGGATCTAGCAATATTAGTGTACATCATCTCATTTTTCAAGGCAGTGTTGTGGAAGATAACGATCTTTGAGTTGAATGCATTAGTGTGACCGAGTTTGCTTCGTGTTAATGGTGTTTTGGCTTCTAATTTTCGCATTGCTTCGGTTGGTTCCGCAGAAGCTACTGACATGTGTTTTAACAATTTAATTATTCTTAATATTTTTCTAGGTTTGATGCATGTGTCACCATTCAGAATAAATCATAAAGTTATATTCATTGATGGACACAATAACTAAGGAGAATTCTGTGATGTTTTGTCTTTTCTTTAATATCAAAACGGTAAAAGATTTGCTGAAGAGTTTTCTTTGCAGACGATCCATTTTTTGGAAAACCACAATCTTTTAAACATGGAAACATTATGCCAAAATAGCCAGGAGAAGTTGGATCAACGTGAACCTGATTTTAAAAAAAAATCTAAAAAATGCTATTTCATAGTCTGAAAAATGCTATCTTCAGGCTTTATCTTATGAGCATAAACACTGGTACGAATGTTTACTTTGTTGTACTGCAAATGGATAATCTTCGTTACGCTCGGTTCTCTTATGCTTTAGGCAGCTGCACATAAGGTTATGAACATACTATCCGTATCCGATTACTCAAACTAGATATTTTTTCTTCAGCTTCTTTTCAGTGTGTAGTTAGAACTTGAGCAATGGTACGTATACAATCAATCAAGTGCAATAATGCAATAATCAGTGTCCTTTCAAAAACTAAAGCAGCCATCAGTTCCGTTCCGATTGGACCGATATCCGCCGAGCTGGCTACAATGAGATTCAGATTTGGGATGGGGCCAAAAAGGAAAAATCACACTGCACTGTATCTTGACGACCCGATGCATGCAACCCTCGGCGCCTCAACGAAAGCTCACACGCACCACACACAGGCCCTGACCACACAACCCAAATCTAGACAGGCAGAGGATCATGGAGTGGGCCATGGTATGGTATCGGTACACCAACTGAACAGCAAGGTTCTTGGAAGTGAGTCGGCAAGTGGCTGGACGCGGAACACGTACTAGAATAGGGGCCAGAATGTGCCTCTACGTTCATGTGGCAAAACTATTTGTACAATTAGTTCAGGTCATCATATCAGGCATGCAAACTAGATTTTAGTTTCAGTGTATTTTTTGTTCAATTGTGTGTGATATGTGGTTTGAGAGAATAAGAAACCACAATCAAGAAAAATAAACATGTTTGGGGAAACCGGTACGTGTCCTAAGACCTCAGGAGGCTAACAATGGGTTTCTTTCCCCTCTTCGGTGACGCCACAAGTCCGCACGGCCTCTGATGGCCTTGGGGCTTACAGGTGTGGCGGACCCGACGGGAGGCTTCTATTCGTTGGTTAGACTATTTTAGACGTTGTTAGATGATCTATTGATATATTTGCATTTTTGGATCTTTGCCTTGGAGTCGCTCTTAAAAAGCCCACACGCACCACACGACTCAAATCCAGATACCACGGGTCACGGAGTGGACCAAGGTATCGTACTATCGGCACACCAACCGTAGGGTCCATGGAGGAACCAGGAATCGGCAAGTGGCACGACGCGGACACGTACTAGACAGGGGGACAAAGGGCATGTACGCTCATCTCTGGCCAGCAAGCACATTAACGTGGAGCACGATTCCCCGCAACAGCCATGGCCATCGCCCATCGCCCACATCGGAGAACCAAACGTATACCCGTGTGACCGGACCAGGCCGGCCGGGACCAATACAATAATGCGTGTCCTCTTCTCCGACGCGGCGACGTCGCACAGGCGGGCGTTGCGCCGTCGCTGTGTGCTCGCTCAATTATTTGGGCCGGATGTCGAATGCCGCGTCCCTGTTTCCTCGATGAGGGCTAAGCTACCCGGCAGGTCGATCGATCGCCGTGTTGGTCACGATGGGCTGCACCGCCGGAGCCACGAGCGTCAACGTGACGCGCATACGGGAGCGGCGACCTGTTGGATACCGGATTTCCCGTACGTCTCCGTCGTGATGACGCTTTGTTACTTTGAATTTCTTGGACGGCTCTCGGTCGGGCGTTGGCCATGTCGGCATGCTACATGGCCGTTTTGTTTTTCCGGCTTTGGTTGGTGATGATGGCTCCCGAGAAAGTATGGAGAGGCATATATTATACCTTGGATGTTACTACTTGGGTTGGAGGTGGGCAAAGACCGCGCGGTGCTGGCGGCGGCCTTTCTTTCCCCGGACGCCAGGAGGGTCGCGCGGGGCGGCGACGAATGGCGGCGGTGCAGGTAGGTGGGTTCGGCAGTGCTCGGCGCGGCGTGCCCGGCGCGCCGCAGGCAGGGCGGATCCCGCAGCTGGAGACGGTGGGGCGGCGTGGTCGGGGGGGTCCCGTGGCGACCTCCTCCTAGTCCTCTGGAGGCAGTGTCGTTGGGGGCCTTCCTAGCGCGCGGCAGCCCTGGCCCGCTCATGCAGGGGCGTCGTGGCGGCGGTGATTTCGGACGGGGGTGAGCGCACGCGGGGGCTGCTGGCCCTGTGGCGGCGCGGCCCGGGTTTGGGCCAGGCGGGCCTGATCTGGGCTAGGCAGGCCCTATCCTTGGCTAGGCGGGCTCGGATCTGGGCCAGGCGAGCCTCGGAGGAGCTAATGTCGGTGCCTCTGGTTTTGCAGGTGCTCGCATACCGCGCTGCTCTCGACTCCCCGGTCCTATAGTGCCGTGTCGACTATGTTCGCTTGGCGTGCATGGGCGGGTCATGGGGTGTTGCTAGACCGACGGCGGTCCGGTTGGCCCAGGAGAGCACGCTGGTGGTGGCGCTACCCTTGGCGGCGGGGATTTGCAGTACGGCGGATCCCCTGGTGGGCGGAGGAGTAAGGGTCTAATGCTTGGATTGGCGGTGACGGTGGCACCCCTGCTGCAGTGATGCGGTGGGGCTTCACGAGTCTGTTTGGGCTCGGCCGGGCCAGTGAGGGCTTGGTTTGCCCTGCTGCCTCATCCGGTCGGCTAGCGCCTTCGGCGGTGGAGGTAGTTCCCTTCCGCGTGCTACTGTACCGCCATCCGCCGACCCTCGCGGAGCTTCTTCTCTTTGGTCGGACTAGCCTCACAACGTGGGTCTCGGTGAAACGACGGGGATGACTTCAAGACCATGGTGACGTATGTTGGTGGGAGTCGAGATTGGTGGAGCAATCCGAAGCGTCTAAGAGTGTGGTTTTTTGAGGGGTCGGAAGAAATCCTTGTCGTCTAGACACCGACGTTGTGACGCCCGCGGGTGTCGCTGTCCTTCATGAAGGGCGTCAGGTGTATCTCTTCCCCACCTCCCGTAGCGTATCGGGGGAAACCCTAGGACCAGTCCAGGCAGCAGCGCGTTGTCGTCGCTTCCCTTCTAGGAGGTGTTGTTTGATACGCGACGCTTTGGAGCGCTAGGATCGTGGTGGAAATTCTCCGAAGGGTGCAGCGGTTGCGGGTCATCCTTGGTGTCGTTGAGCCACTATCGTTGGCTTTGTTTTCTCTTATTTTTCTTTTCTGTTTCTTTTTTCTTTCTTTATTTTTCTTTTGGGCGTTGTGCTGTCTGACCTAGCAGCGGTCTTAATCTTGGTGGCTATATTTATATAGCTGGGCGTGGGCGTATGCCTATTTCGAGAAGGAGGTGCGCTGCTGTCATCAACATATTCAGGGCTAGTTTGATTTAAAGGATTTGTAAAATATAGAAATAGAAAAAGTGCATGAATAGTCGGTAAGATATGTTATTTAATTGCACCCCATGAAACTTTATAGGGCTACGAATTTGTCATAGTTATCATAGACATATAGTAATTTTTCCAAGAGGTCTCACCTTTTATTAAAAATCCTATAGAATTATAGTGTAGGAAAGCAATGCATAGAAATTTTATAGAATTTATTTTAAAAAAAAAACACCCTGTTAAAAAAATTCAATGGACTGGAATCCTATAAAATTTCTTTGAAAATCCTTTGAATCAAACAGGCCCTCATTGTTTCACTCACATTTACCAATGCAAATATATATTTTCCAGCCATACTCTAATATCCAGCCAGATATATCTAACTAAAGTGTATACGTATTTCATTGTTTCACTCAACGTCGTACACATCCTTTTTCACAAACATATATGTTATAAGAGGACTTTTACAATACCCTGAAATAAACATTAGCCCTTCATTTCTTCCCATCTGACGGCTGATCTCAGCTGGTACTCCACCGTGAGGCTGAGAGAGTACTGGCTAATAAAGCTAGGGAGTACCTCAAGTTTAGGGGTAAAATCGCAATCTACACAGTGATTTGTAACTTTAGACCGGCTGCTACGGAAACTGATTTGATCTTCGTTTGCCCACTAGTTACTCCGCGAACCCTAATCTTCCGTTCGTTGGTGCCGGAGGAGGGCGGCCACCGTGTGCTGGACTCTGGAGGACAGCGGCCTTTGATCCATGGACCTTCGGAGTGTCGGCCATGGTCACCTACTAGTACGACGCACACAACAGCCTGATGCATGGGATCGATCCTTACGTCTATTTAATACGCACTGCAGAAGAGAAAGCTAGATGAAGATTGGCTGACAGTTAATCTGTGTTGCATTGCGCGATCGATTTTGCCAGAACTCCGGTGCCCATCTCCCATATCTGCAGTTTTGTGTTTACCAGAACCTTGTAGCCATGGTTTGTTTGATCCGTAACACTGAATGCAAGGAAAAATCGGATGGGGTCGACGGATGTATGGTGACCTCTTGAAAGAGACGGCGACGGCAGCGGCCCGATGATAGCCGCGAGCAGCGGGGAGCAGTTCACTCGTGACATAGATACACGGATTTGATTCACGATTAGATCAAACCCACCGAAAAAGACTAAACTACCCTTTTATATGGATGGTGGGATTTAAGTGGTATTCCCACCCATAATTATAGAGTACAAGGGTACCGTAAAAACACACAATAAAAAAAGAAAAAAAAAATGAGTGAAGATATCAATTACACTTGGCCGCCGCAGCAATGAAATGAGGGAAGACATTACAGATGCACACAATAAAAAAAAAGAAAAAAAGAAAGGATCCATCACATTAATCAATTCCTTACAGCCACAGCACCACCGCCAAAGATTACACCTGTAGTCCACATTCTTCAAAAGCGACGTATCCAAAAAAAAAAAAAGTGCACCAACACCGTTGTTACCCGATTATAAATCTTAGACTTTCACCCCGATGTATGCTATCTGCTAGAGTTGCTCTAAGGCAAAGCACCTACATTTTGTACGGGTACCCTAGCGATGTGAGGTGGAATACATATGAGGATTATCGAGTTCATCTCAAATCTATCTGATTAGAAGTTTATAAGATTTTAAATACTCCATGCGCTCACTAATGTAAGACCTTTTACATATTTTAAAGTAGACTAGTAAAATGTCCGTGTGTTTCTACGGATTTTCAAATATCTATATTTTTCAATACACATGTAAACATTTTTCATTGCACATTTAAACATAACACATGTAGTTAACATTCAACGACAACATCATACAACTGAGGGAAATATCTTGTGATTTTAGTTACTCAAAGTACGAATCATGAATCTTGCTTTGATCATTGCTTGTGTGGCTCTCCCTCTCCCTATGCTTCTTAAAAAATATGCATGCATTTGGCAAATTAGCATTGAAGCCTAGAGTATTAACTTACATATTAGAGTTAACATTTTGTAAGAGTTTGCATAAGCTGTGTAATTTTTGAATGACATAAGTGTTGATCATTGCCAAATAAGCAATCTTTTTTCTAAGAAATTTTGTAGGCACTCTCACAAGAAATACGATCAAAAGGACTCATGTGAAGCTGTGATAGATGGAGTTGCGGTCCTCATTGATCACACGTGTGCATCTTTCTGCGCCGCAGTGTGGTCCATATTCATTAGTTAGGCATGTAATCAAACAAGTAAACCTATACACTAAAACGTTCACATACATGTGTTTTTAGAAAAGGCTAGAATATCTTGAACTGAGGGAGTAGTTCCTTTTGGATTCTACTAGTAAAATGCCCGTGCGTTGCTACGGCCTTTTAATTTTCTCGCTTTGATTGATATACTTGCATAGAAATCACATGTATAGAAAGAACAACCAAATAGAATACCACACTAACGGACGCCGCCATAGCATTCTCACCCGCTTCACAAGTTGGCCAACCGTCTCCTCGTCCTGGACCGCCACACCCGACGGGCAAGCAATTTGCCGCAGGGAAGCCGCCACGAGGCAGCGCCCAACAACCGGATCCCGTCGCGCGTCGAGGAAGGTAACCAATAGCGAAGGAGGCCACCACACAACATGATCGGCGCCATGGTTACGCATGCGCCGAACCGAGGCGCCCGCTTGAGATATACCGTCATAGTCGTACCTCCAAACCGTGTTTCTCACGTGGGGACCAGGTGGAGCGGCATGACATCTACCACTCTACGACGATGAGTCTCGGTGGAGTGGTGCAGCAAGGTCTCGGTGATGGACTTTGGATGATGGACGTGCACAGGGCGGTGGCACCGTCTGGCATCATGACGACATCGACGACAGACTTGGCAAGATCAATGCTTTGATCCCTTTTGGAGATGAGTTTGCGGAAGAAGGCGGTAACAAATTCTACGGCGTGTGCGCTAGTGCACGCCAAGGGTCTGCTGGACCGATTTGTGTCCCTTGCTTGCCAATGTGCCGCTTGGTGAGGTCTTTGATTTCCCCAAAATCCAACGCGCGAACTCGTGTGAAATCACACTCTCCAGCGCGACTTGACGATGGCTATCTAATCTCCATCCGACGATTGCAAAGTTGCCATGAAAATATCCAAAAAAAAAGGCAAAGTTGTCATGCCACACACGTCATACATCCTGGCAACTCTGGGGACGTCGTCGCGCGATAGCACAGTTCTCTCTATGTTGTTTGCGAAATCTGGTTCTTTTGGGGTTATAGTCGATGGTTCTTTCTTAGTTCCATCTGTACGCAAAACTGGACATGAGAGTTTCTTCTCATTTAGCTCCTCGCAAATGAAATGAGAAAGCATGCAAATTTATTTAATTCCATAATATTCAAAATTATTAGGGACAGATACACATTAATAGATAAATAATAGAAAATTTTAGGTTTTATAGTTAAATGCCCGTGCTTTGCCACGGGAAAATAAAACAGAGATAATCGATTTGATTTTGCATCACAAGTACTGATTTTTCAAATACCAGACACATTTGCTCCTTTTCCGTAACCCAAACAACCAACATGTGTTTCTTTATGTCCATTCTTACCATTTCTGTTCCATCAGTTTCTCCTCTAGTGCAACTTTAGGAACCGCTATCATTTCAGGCACTTTGGGAAAAACAATTATGGGTAAGCTCGTCAATAAAGAATGGTTTTGTCAATACTATTTCTAAATTTATTCATAAAAATTGCAAGTATCTTGAACAGGAATACCAAATGCAACACAGAGAAAGATACAGACAAGTTTTAATGAAAAGGTAGTACATGTCAAAAAAGAAAAGGTAGTATTATGTAGCATTACAATACCACATCGTTATTTTCCTAAACAAAATACAGTAATTTTATTAAGAAAAGTTTAGCATTATTTCTAGTTTAGTTTCTTTCCTCATGTAAGTACCCACTTGAATGTAAGTGCATTACACACTACTATGCTTTATACTCAACCCACTCCAACAACTGCCATCCATGTACACCGTAGTCACACCACTTCAACAACGTCACTCGCATTGTGCGTAGGTGTCTTCACAGTAGTCGTTTCCCATAGCTTAGACTTTATATAGCTATAGATAGATCAATAGAAAAATGAAAACAATAGTAGATCCCTTAGTCGATGGCCTTCTCTAAGAAAGAATCCGCTCTTCCCCACTTCCAGTCCAAGCTAACCTTAATCACTTGCATATTCCTCTCGCAACACTACAAATCTCGCCTAGCCGTCATTCCTCCCTGGTGTCTATTATTCAACAAGCTGCCAAGTAGAAAAAATAATGTTATTAGTGGTTATGATGTAACTGTAAGTCTAGTAAAACTACAACTTGAACAAAACATCAGTAACGCTACCAACATGTTTGCCATCTCGATCTCCATCAATCTTTTTCTATCTCCATTTAGTGCCAGTTGCGCACCTCTCCACCCGCTAGCTTTGCCCTGAGGACCTGCGTGGTCAAAGGATGAACTTTAATTAGCAAATATTTCAACACCTGACTAAAGAAATTGGACGTTGTAAAAAATGAAAAACCTTTTAGTGATGTTTGTATAAAATAGATTGAATGATTCAAACAGGAGTATACAATTTACAGATGAAAACATATGATAACATTGTGGTTGAGAGAAAACAAAAGAATCGAATTTCAAACATGTATTGATGTTTTGTACCTATAGTTGGTCTTCTCCTAGTATTGATTACAATAATAAAAATTTATAATCTATCACCACATCAATTTATATAGTTGATTTTTTTTTCATACATAGAGTAAGGCTAGAGGAGGCCGAATTAGTTCCATCTTGGATTATCTATGCAAGTATGTTTATTTTATGCTAATGAAGTTAAGTACTGCTGCTAATTCCATTGAAAATATAATGGCTCCTTACCTTTGTGAATTGGAGTGAACGGGAAGTAGCATTGAAGCATTATCGTGACCCACGCATAGACATCATATATCTCGGCACCAGTAAAGTTTATGAGACAAGAAGCTGACAATATTATTTGGTCCTGAATTTTTTTGTGTAGTGTATCATCAAAATAGTACCCTGGGAGATTAAGGTGGATGAATACGTCATTGATGGAGCACCACACAACCACCGGATCTAGTCAACGATTCTACCAACCTTATCCTGCCGATGATGTGCTTTGGAATGGACGGAGTCTGCCTGGCACCGGCTCGGAGGGTGATATGACGAAATTGTGGTTCGAGCACCCCCCCCCCCCCCCCCTTACCTAGGAGGCTCCTCTGGATATGGGAGGTTGTAGATCAGCCTTGGCACATGCAATGTCCCTGTCCTTGCCTCCTCGGCATGGCTTCTCGATGACCGCAGTTGTGGAGGCTCCGTCATGTAGATCACGGTGGTGACGGTTTGCTAGGCCTCAGAGCGGAGGCGGCGCTAAAAGTGAGAGTTTTCAACGGCGCGGGGCGGTGGAGCCCTAGCTTGGTGGCATGAGGGTCGACGGCTCGGACGTCTCTCTTATGTACTTGCCACTGCTGCCAGTCCGTCTTCGACTTCGGCACTCTTGTCGTCATTGGCGCCAAGCTCATCACCATGCAAGTCTGCCCTCGCCCCCCTCCACTTCTCCATCTTTCCTTTCTACCTCGATTCTCATAATCTCTGTGGTCAACAAGACATGTTGTCCTTCTTCTCTTGTGGTTACAATAAACACAATTAGTGAATTAGAAAAATGCTCTACCACTGTCGCTAGTCACCATTTAACCGATAGACACAATTACAAAAAAAAGTAGAAAAGTAAATGACCTCTCCTCTTTGATGTTCCCTTCCTCCTCCAATCTACCTCTGTATTTTTTGCACTTGTTGACACCAAATCTGATAAGCCAACAAAGACACCGGAGCTGAATCAATAAATATGATAAATCAAAAAATATGCTGATGTCAGATATAACCTGGATCAAGAAATGAAGAAATAAAAAGGCATCGATAATTTGAGATGGAGCAAACCTTGAAAGCTCGGCGTAGATGAAGTGGTGAACTGCCTCGGCGGGCTGGAGCCTAAAGTTCAGGCTCCCGGACGCCATTGCTGCTGCTATCTCTGGCCCGACGTTGATCTGTCAGTCAGCGGTGGCGTAAAGTAAAGTTAAGGTCTACAACGAATAGCACAAAATAATGCAATCCGATCACAATTCTGTTTTATATGCATCTTCTCTCAGCTTTGGAAAAGAAATCAAATAAACCTGCTGTACATAATGATGGAGACGACGGCACTTCTGATTTATATGCACCTTCTCTCAACTCTGAAACAAATCAAATAAATCTGCAGTACACATAACGATGGAGATGGGGGTACGGAAACTGAACGCTCCCACCTGAGATGACAAACGACGGGAGCAATGAAGAGTTTCTGAGCCCTGGTCAATGCTCGATGTGAATATACCTGATCCGCGAGGTCCTCGATTCGATTTGAATTCTCTGCTCGGTTGAACGAACGGCTGCCGGGCGAATGAACCAGAACCAGATGTGGTAATTTGACGGGTTCGATTTCGGAATTGAAATGAGGTCCGTGTGTGGTTCCTCGGGCATGGACGGCGGTGGTGCTGGGGAACGGGCAGGGGAAAGTGGTGGCGTTGGGGATCGAGGGGGTGGCGGCAGTGATGCTGGGAGGAGCGCTTATGCGGTCGAGGGGATGACAGTTTTTGTGCTTTGACGAGGACGCGTTAATTTGGGGAGGCGTAGATCGCGGGCCAGACGAGGCGACGGTGGGATAGTCGGACGAAGGACGCATGACGTATTGGCGGAGACAAGAACCTGACTTCTTTTTTAGGTAGTAGAGATTTTATGTAGTAGAGATAGAGAAGAGATACAGAAATTTTTGACTTTTGGAAAAAGAGAGGAGGACGAATGATAGATAGTCCATGGGCCGTCCAGCCTGCCACACGTTGTCATATGTCGCGTCTGGATCCTAAATGACCCAATTATATATTGCAACTGCAACGGTATGTCTCTATGGGCCTTGCCTATGGTCTGGTACAAGGTTTTTTTCTCAGGACTCGGTAACAACATCATCAACATAAGACATGGCCCTTCCTTTTGCCATCGTCTTCCATCGGGCGGCCAGACCGTCGGACATTTCCTAGCCAAGAGGGAACGGGCAGAAATGGAGTGAGGCACCCCTAGATAGTTCGCGTTGGGAGGAACATGGTGCAGTAGATGGCGATAAAGAGAGGTGGGATCAACCGGTAGAAACATGGAGTATACTCAATTCGATCAAATACACCTATACGGAGATATACATGGCTTATATACGGGTTTCGACGGGTCAAAAGAAAACTGCACATGCAAACCTTAAGTTTGAGGAGGGAGGGGGGAGGGGGGTTGTGGCCATCCGAGCACATCTCTTCAATTCCCTTCAACTGATGATGAACCGATATGTGCATGCAACGAGTTAATAGAATAAAACCAGCACTTTGATAGCAAAATTTACTGATTGATACCACTTTATAACAAGATATAAAAATCTATCACTAAATTTTGAATTTGTCGCAAAAAACACCAATTCGCCGCTAAACACGAATTGATCATGAATTGATGGTGATACTAACAAATGGGACCCACTGTAGACTGATGTGGCAAATTGACACTGAAACTGACGGGTAGGACCCATCCGTCAGAGCTGAGGTGGCAAAATATAGTATCATATGTGGAGTTGGGTAGGTCCCACATGTCTGCCACATAAAATAAATCATCTACTTAATAAAAAACTAAATATTTCAAAAATAAAATGGTAAACAATTTTCTCCCCCACGTTGTGGCACCTGCAGGCCCTCAGTTTCGGCGCGCCGCCCTGCTCCCCTCGCCGCCGATGCGCCTCCTCCCGCCTCCCCTCGTTGTGTCGTGCCCAACTGCTCCCAGGCCAAAGACGCCCATCCAGCGCGGCGGCGGCCGCCCCTCCCCATGCCGCCGGCCACCCCTCCGCGCGCCGCCGGCCGCCCCTCCACTGCGAGGCCTTATGGTCATCCATCGCGCCACCGATCGGGCCCCATGCTCCGTCTGCCCGCCCGATGCGCCTCTGCTCCGCTCGACCGCCGGAGGTCAGGAGGACGGTGACGATGGCATCACGTGGGGGAGGGGTAGGTTCTCCCGGGTCGATTCCATGGGTGAGGGGATTGAGGACAACGCCTCACCGCCGCGGCGTCGGAGTCAACCCACCTCCGTGGCGCCGAAATCAACCGTCGTCGCCGCGCCATGGATGAGAGCCTGGCCACCTCCCTGCCCCGTCCCCGCCTCCACCTGGCCGTCCTCCACAGGGGCCCACAGAGAGCATTCTCGTCCTCCTACGGCGGCGCGGTCAAGCAGGGTGGGTCCGGGCCGACGACCCTTCCTCTTGCCGGCGACGACCTTTCCTCTCACTGCCGCAGTGAGAGACGGAGGAGAAGAGGCCAGCGCTGTCTCCAGATTTTTTATTAGATAATTTCACTTTTTTAAAATATGGGTTATCATAATTTTTAGTTATATAGATATTTTTATTTTAGAATTGTTTAGAGAATAATTTTTATTTGTGCTGACAGGTGGGCCCGAGGCCACGTCATCAATTTGGCGTCCTCCTATCTCCACGGTGCCACGTCACCTCTGCTAGTGGGCCCGATCTGTCAGAACCGGTGTCAATTCGCATTTAGCGGCGAATAGGTGTTTTTTGTGACAAATTCGAAACTTAGTGGTAGATTTTTATATCCTTGTCTTAAAAGTGGTATCAATCAGTAAATTTTGCTATCTTTTTTTAAAAAAACTTATGCTGCGATTTTATTAAACACCCGCACCATCCGATGCCAATAGGTCCACAGAATACACAGGAGGTACCCCGAGCCAAGTCTTACAATGCTTATTTTCGCAGTTATCCTTAGCTAGACGATGAGCCACATTATTTGCAGATCGTCGCACATCGCCAAACAAAGCCAACATCGCTTTCACTTCTTCTACTAGGGGCCATGGATAGACCGATCCATCTCCTTACTCTGCAACTTCTTCACAGCCCCGAGACAGTCCGTCTCCAGCTCTAGCTTGACGACCCCCATTTCAGCATCTAGCTGCACTGCTCTATGACATGCAAGAAGTTCAGCCCTCTTTGGATCCACCGCCGTTGGAAAAAAATGGCATGCTGCTGCCACAAACATGCCATGGTGATCACGAACAATCGCACCACCATCGCCTTGGCCTGAATCCTTGAGGAAAGAACCATCTGCATTTTCTTTGTGCCACCCTTCTGACGGTAGGCTCCTCTCGTCGCGACTGGCCCGTGGTCGGCGTGACTGAAGTCACATTCTTCCACTCCTCCACATAGAACAGGGCTTTGCACGCCGTCATCATAGGGTCTTCGATCTGAGCAGTGTCTCTAGCATCATTCCTGACTAACCACATCTGATATATTGTCATCAAGCCAACATCTAGATCAACAGAGTCCAGCCTTCCCAGACACTCCAGCAACCAGTTCGACAGGTCCCTCTGGTTTCTGACTATATCAGGAGGGGCTTTCAGCTGTAACTTTGACAGTTCCCTGCTGCACTCCCATACGATCAGTGGTTCATCTCTATTGCAGACAACACAACTGACCAAAGGTTTGATGTTTCTCCTCTGTAATTCGTGTCCTACTACCAAGCCATTCTTAGCCAGCCTCCAGGCATGAACCTTCACCTTATTGGGCACCTCTGCAGCCCATAAAGCCAGCCACCCTTTGTGATCATCACACGTAGATGATGCACTAGCATGTACTGCCGCCAGAGCTTTCACCCGTCTTTGAAGATGGTATGCTGATTTGACCGAAAAGATCCTGTTTTTGGTGTAATTCCAAGCAAGGTAATCATCTATTCCAGCTCGGCCTACAAGAATCTTTTTAATGTCTTCAACATCCACATCATAGAAACATTCATGCAATTTCTGAGCATTCCATCCATTACCACCCGACAACAATAGTTCACTCACCTTGTTGACCACCACATCAGGCTTATGGCCCAAAGGCTTATTTGCACTAGCCCTTGGAATCCAATTATCCTCCCAAACAGATATATTAGTCCCTGAGCCAACACGCCATATGTGACCTTTTTGAGCAGCTCCCTACCATGTACAACACTCTTCCAGGTGAACGAAGCTGTCTTCGGGCACCCTTCATGTAGGAAGTCTCCATCCGGGAAATATCTTGATTTCATCACCTGTGCACATAGAGAATCCGGCATAGTGACCATCCTCCATGCTTGTTTGGTTAGAAGCGCATGATTGAAATCTTCATAGTCTCTGAAACCCATGCTTCCCTTCTTCTTCGGGACACACATCTTCTCCCAACTTATCCAATGAACCTTCTTCTTGCCTTTAGAAGTGCGCCACCAGAATCCCGACGAGATTGACGTGAGCTTCTAGCACATAGATTTCGATAGTCTAAAGCAGCCCATGGTATAAGTTGGCACAGCCTGTAGCACAGATTTCACCAACGTCTCTCTACCCGCCTTGGATAAGCCTTGCCCCTTCCATCCTCCCACCTTTCCACATGAACGATCGGGCAAGATCTTAAAGGCGCCATTTTTTGACCGCCGTATAACAGTTGGCAGACCGAGATACTTCTCCGATAGGGCCTCACAAGAAATACCCAACGTATTTTTTTAGATCAGACCGAGCCTCTTCTGCACAACCTTTCCCAAAATAAATAGATGATTTCTTGAAGTTTACCTGTCGACCAGAACTGATCTCATACTTCTGCAAAATACTCTTGAGCGCCACCATGCCATCATGAGTAGCCTCCATGAAGATCACACTATCATCCGCGAAAAGCAAATGAGTGATAGTTGGTCCATTCAGCCCAAACTTGACTCCCTGCAGCTCCCTCTCTCTGTGCTTGCCTAAGCAAAGCTGAAAAACCTTCCACACAAAAGAGAAACATATATGGGGAGAGGGAATCCCCCTGCCTTAAGCCATGAGAAGGTAAAAACATCTCAGACATGCCCCCGTTCAGTTTGACTGAAAACCTCATCGACTTGACACATCTCATAATCATTGCAATCCAAGTCTGTGAGAATCCCATTCTTGTCAACATTTGTTCAAGGAACAACCATTCCACTCGATCATACGCCTTCATCATATCGATCTTTACTACGCACAGAGATTTCTTCCTTCTCCTTGTCCGAATGGCATGTGTACACTCATATGCAATGAACACATTGTCCGTAATCAAACGGCCCGGAACAAATGCACTTTGTTCATCAGAAATGAGAAAAGGCAAGATCTTCTTTAACCAGTTAGCAAGCACTTTTGATGCAATCTTATATAAAATATTGCACAAACTAATTGGTCGAAACTGTGAAAGTAACTCCGGTGAGTTTACCTTCGGGATCAATACCAAAACGGTGTCATTAAAATCTTCTGGACATGGCCGTCCCTCTAGGAAATCTCGAATAGCGCGGCAAACAAAACGTTTCAGATCAGGCCAGTGCCTTTGGTATAAAAGCGCCGGCAGCCCATCAGGGCCCGGATCCTTGGTCGGACCCATTTGGAAAAGGGACTCCTCAATCTCCAAATCGGTAAAGGCTGCTGTCAGCTCACCGTTCATTTCAGTTGAAACAAAGCTCTTCATAAGATTCAAAATTTCAGCACTGTTGTTGGAACCTTCATAGGAATATAATGCGTGATAGAAGGCCAGTGCCATATCACGCATACCATCATTTTTTTTGCACAGCGACCCATCCTCTCTTCTCAGCGCCCGAACCATATTTTTGCGCCTCCTGTGAGATGCTCGGTTTTGGAAGAATTTCATATTTCTATCTCCCTATTTAAGCCAATCTTGGCGAGAGCGCTGTCGGAGCATGATCTCTTCTCGCTCATAGATGTCATGAAGCTTCAACTCGATGTCCTTCACCTCCGGGGATGTGCCGGCCTCCCTCGCCGCAGAGCGCGCCGAGTCAAGCAAGCACCGCAGCCTCCGTATTTATGCACGGACTAAACCAAAAGAGTTAAAACTCCAACGTTGGATATCCTTTGACACATCATGGAGCCGTCTCCACAAACCATTTATCCCAGCATCCCCATTATCATTTTCCTCCCATGCGACCTTGAACATTTGCTCATAGTCATCATGTCGTGTCCACATTTCTTCAAACTTGAAGCCTCTTTCAACCGTCATGTGACGTATTAGAGGCCCAGCCATCACCTTCACAACCAGGGCCATATGATCAGATTCCTCAGTGGCAATATGCTCCACTATAGAATAGGGGAACAACTCGAGAAACGACGCCATCGTCGTTGCCCTGTCCAGCCTGACTTGTACATTATCCGCCCCTTCTCTTTTATAGTTCCAGGTGAAATCATATCCAGAATATCCCATATCGGTGAGCTCACAGTCCATCAAACAGGACCTGAACGCCTCCATCCGCGCTTCACTACGGGCATTACCACCCAACTGCTCATGCTGGAATAAAATCTCATTGTAGTCTCCGGCACAAATCCATGGGAGACTGTCTTGAGCACGCAGATACCTTAGCACTTCCCAGGTTTTCGACCTCAGCTCAGTCTGTGGCTCGCCATATATACCTGTAAAGCGCCAAGATTTTCCTTCAGAGGAGATTGCAGCGTCTAAATAATATTGACATCACGGTCTAACCGTGACGTCAACGTCATCTCTCCACCACAGCGCCAAACCTCCACTTCTACCCACACAATCCACTGCGACACCATTAGTGAACCCTAAACTCCATTTGATCTTGTTCATATCTCTAGCCTTCTTCTTGGTTTCACTTAGAAAAACCACCGCTGGGTTGCGACACCTACACAGGTCTCGAAGCTCGCCCACCGTCGCTTCCAACCCCAATCCGCGACAGTTTTAGGCCCAAGAGATTCATTGTTCTCGGCGGCCCGCGCTGCAGGGTCTGGCGATGAGCTGTTCGGGTCTTCTAGTCTATCAAAAACCGAGCCTGTTCGATGTCTCCCACTGATTCTGCCACATCTTCATCCTAAGCACGGGTTCCAACTGGGACCCACCTCAACTTCGTTCCTCTCTTCCTTGAGCCGGAGCCCTATGGCGGCCGCTCAACTTCCCTGTCCCAACCAGCTGTCTGGTTTCTAGCTTTCCTGGAAAAAGTACCAGACTTGTGTTTATGAGGAGCCTGCCCCACCGGTACATCATATAGTTGCTCTTGCTCCTGCACATGCACCCCCGCCCCATGGCGTTTAATGGGGCCGGTGACACTTCTAGTAGCATGTCTAGCTTCTCTATCGCCAGTGCGCGAGGAGCTAGAGTAGGCTTGATCCCTACAGAAATTTTTACGTGGAGGGATATCCCTGATCTGAATACCAGGATCAGCCCTATCCATGTTCCTAAAACTAGCATCCGACGACCTGCTACTGAAGCTGCCCAAGGATACAGAGGGACGAGCATATGGCATATTACGTCGTGATCGTCTTGCATGAGCACGCAACCACTTGCCCCACTGCTGCACATCTTCTTTCACCGTTGGACACCCATCAGCCAAGTGAACCAGCCTTCCACAATCAAGACAAAAGTGCGGGATCTTTTCATACTTAATGTCAAACCACTTCCCTTCCCGCTCTTCTTCAGACTCGCGTAATCTCACACCCCGTGGTAGAGGCTGATCAACCTGCACAACAACTCTGATTCTGAGTTCTCCTCCCATGTCATGCCTTCCTCATCTACATCCACCGAGATGTACTTCCCGATCCATCCTCCAATCAGTTTGCCATAGGCACTTCATCATATCCAACAATAGATCCAAAACCTTGACCCATACATCCATCGAATCAAAAACCATGTCAGTGTTGGAATTATGCCCTAGAGGCAATAATAAAGATGTTATTATTATAACTCTTGTTCATGATAAAGTTTATATTCCATGCTAGAATTGTATTAAGCGGAAACTTTAATACTTGTGTGGTTTGTGAACAACACCGTGTCCCTAGTATGCCTCTATGGACTAGCTCATTGATTAATGATGGTTAAGGTTTCCTAACCATAGACATGAGTTGTCGATTAATAATGAGATCATATCATTGGGAGAATGATATGGTGGACAGACCCAAACTAAGTGGAGCAATTATATCGTGTCATCGTGTTCATCTTTGCGAAGCTTTTCTTATGTCAAATATTGTATTCCTTAGACCATGAGTTAATACAACTCCCTAGAATCGGAAGAAAGCTTTGAGGTCATCAAACGTCATCCTATGAGAGGGTGATCATAAAGGTGTCTCTCAGGTGATCGGAAAGTACCTGTTGGGTTGTATGTATCGAGATGGGATTTGTCCCTCCCAAGTCGGAGAGATATACTTCGGGCCCACTCGGTAATCGGTATCAACACCGCTTGCAAGCATGTGGTTAAGGAGTTAATCACAAAGTGATATCGGATTACGGAACGAGTAAAGTACTTGCTGTGAACGAGATTGAACTGGGTACGACGGTACCGACGATCAAATCTCGGGCAAGTAAAATATCGGGAGACGAAGGGAATATATTTATGGGATTGATTGAATCCTGGCATCGTGGTTCATCCAATATGATCATCGATGAATGTGTGGGAGTCAATATGGGTTTCCAGACCCCGCTGTTGATTATTGATATAAGATCATGTCTGCATGTTCTCGAACCCGAAGGGTCACACACTTAACGTGTCTCGACGCTAGGATAGATTGGATAATTGGTTTATGAGTTTTTGTTCGGAGTCTCGGATGGGATCCGGGACATCACGAGAGGTTCCGGAATGGTCCAGAGAATAAGATTCATATAAGGCAATGCAATTTTTGGAGTTCGGAATTGTTTCGGGTTAATCGGTATTGTACCGGAAGCTTCTAGAACCTTCCGGAGGGGGACCAACGTGGACCCACCTGCCGGGAGAGGGCATGGGCCTATGAGGGAGTGCTCTGGCCGCATTGGGCCAGGAGCACAAGGCCCCATAGGGCCCAGCCGGCCAAACCTAGGGCAAACCCTAGGAGAGCTTCTAGAAGGGGGGGAACTTGCCCCACACTCCTCCCTCCTTGGCCGCCGGCCCTAGGGCTTGGGGGAGGGGCAAGGGATGGCCGCCCACCCCTCTATATAAAGAGGGCTGGGGGTGCACCCCTCCCACACCTCCTCCTCAAGCCCTAGCCGCCCTGCTGCCCCCCTCTCTCTCCCTCCCGACTGCACGTAGGCGAAGCCCTGCTGCAAAAACTCTCCACCGCTTGCACCGCACCGTCGCGTTGTAGATCCAATCCGTCTCTCCACCATACTTGTTGGACCGAGGAAGGAGGAGACGTCGAGGTGCCGCACGTGTGCATCTCCTCGGAGGCATCGCCACTTGCGATGTTAGATCGGATCGGATCGCGAGAAGGAGAAGCGAGTACGACTACATCACCCACATTCCGACGAACGTTCCGCTGTGCGAATCTTCAAGGGTATGAAGATCTCATCTAATCCCCCTCGTTGTTTGCATCTCCTAGATTAGATCTTGGCTTTCCCGTTCGCATCCATGATATTTTTTTGATTTACTATGCTGCAAAACCCTTCAGTGGTATCAGAGCTAGATCTATGCGTAGATTTGTTTCACGAGTAGAACGCAACATGGTTGTTGCGGGCGTTGATGTTTTCTGTTCCAAGCCTCTTGTTTGTGTTCTTATGACGCGGGATAGTGAGATCGAAGCGGTCCAGGCCAACTTTACGCGACGTCGTTCGCGAGACCGGCTCCGCACTTGACGTGTGGCTTGTTCCACACATGCGGCTGGTGGATGCCAGTTTATCTCACTATAGTTATCATGGGATTTACACCGGAGTTTGGAAACCATAATATCACCGTTGTGGCTTTCCGTAGGTAAGAATCGTTCTTAGCTTGCTACTCCCATAAGCCATGTAAAACATGCAACAACAAAGTAGAGGCATCTAACTTGTTTTTGCAGGGAGTGTTTTCTGTGATATGGTATGGCCCAAGATGTGATGTGTATGTTGTATGCAATGATCATGTTTTGTAATATTTCACGACTTGCATGTCGATGAGTACACAACCGGCAGGAGCCATATGGTTGTCTTTATAATTGTGTATGACCTGTGTGTCAACTTCTTATACGCCATGTAATAGTTTACTTTATCGCTAAGTAGTTAGCAATAATTGTAGTTGCTATTCGTGGTGGAGGCAATCATGATGGAGTGATGGAGATCATGCCGGCACGCACAAGATGGAGATCATTGCGTGAAGATTGGCTATACCATGTCACATAAAGTTATATGCATGTGATGTTTATCCTTTTATGTATCTTATTATGCTTAGATCGCGACGGTAGCATTATAAGATGATTCCTCACTTAAAGATCAAGATAAAGCTGTGTTCTCCCCATGTATGCACCGTTGCGAAAGTTCGTCGTGTCCAAGCATCACGTGATAATCGGGTGCTATAGACTCTGCGTTCACATACAACGGGTGCAAGCCAGTTTTGCACACACGGAAATACTTGGGTTTGACTTGACGAGCCTAGCATGTACAGACATGGCCCCGGAACACATGAACCGAAAGGTTAAGCATGAGTCATATGAATGATATGATCGACACTTCGTTGTCCACCATTGAAACCACATCTCTTCTCTTGAAGATCGGTTTAGGTGTGGTGAATTTGGATCATGTTCACTAAACAACTTGAGGGATGTTGAATTTAGTGGGAGTTCATCTAGTAATTTGATTAAAAGTTGAACTAGTTATCATGAACATAGTCTAATTTGTACTTGCAAATATTGTAGATCAAATGGCTAAGTCCAACTTCAACTTCAACGTTTTTGCTGAGAAGGAAAAGCTTAGAAACAATGGGTCTAATTTCACCAACTGGTTCCGCAATCTGAGAATCATTCTCTCTGGCGGTCAAAAGGACTATGTCCTTGAGAATACGCTAGGTGACGCCCCTGCTGTAGATGCGCCGGCTGATGAGAAAGCTGTCTATCAGTCACGCAAAGATGATTATGGTGTGATTAAGAGCACCATGTTGTTTGCTATGGAATCGGACCTTCAAAATCGTTTTGAAGACTATCCCGGGCCCTTTGAGATTCTTGAGGAGCTGAGAACTATGTTTCAGACTCAGGACCGTTCTGAGAGATATGAGATCTCTGAGAAATTCTTTAACTGCAAGATGGAGGAAGGGAGTTCCGTTAGTGAGCACGCCATAAAGATGTCGGGCTACACTCAATGCCTTGAGCAACTGGACTGCAAGATTCCAGAGGAGCTCAAGATTGACAGGGTTCTGCAATCACTCCCTCCCAGCTACAAAAGTTTTGTAGTGACTCATAATCATATTGGTTCCACTGATACGATCACTGAGCTCTTCACAAAGCTGAAGGCTGCGGAGGTGGACATCAAAAAGGATAATCATGTGTTGATGGTCAACAAGCCCCCCACCTTCAAGAAAGGTAAGGGTGCAAAGAAGCCCTTCAAGAAAGGCGGCGCCAAGCGCGTTTCCCCTGCTGAGAAGAAGCTCAAGTCTGGACCCAAGCCGGACACTGAGTGCTTCTATTGCAAGGACAAGGGTCACTGGAAGCGCAACTGTCCAAAGTACTTAGGGGACAAGAAGGCTGGCACCATCAAAGGTATATTTGATATACATGTTATTGATGTTTTCCTTACTAGCCCTCGTTGTAGTGCCTGGGTATTTGATACTGGTTCAGTTGCTAATATTTGTAACTCGAAACAGGAGCTACGGAATAGACGGCAGCTTGCGAGGGATGAGGTGACGATGCGCGTTGGCAACGGATCAAGAGTTGATGTGATGGCCGTCGGCACGCTCTCCTTAGTTTTACCTTCGGGATTAGTTTTAAACCTCAATAAGTGTTATTATGTGTCTGCGTTGAGCATGAACATTATATCTAGATCGTGTTTATTGCAAGACGGTTATTCATTTAAATCTGAGAATAATGGTTGTTCTATTTATATGAGTAACATCTTTTATGGTCATGCACCTGCTGTGAATGGTTTATTTCTTCTGAATCTCGAGAGGGATGAAACACACATCCATAACATTGAGGCTAAGATATGCAAAGTAGATAGTGATAATACTACTTATTTGTGGCACTGTCGTCTAGGTCATATTGGTGTAAAGCGCATGAAGAAACTCCATTCTGATGGACTTTTGGAGTCTCTTGATTTTGAATCATTTGACACATGCGAACCATGCCTCATGGGCAAGATGATCAAAACCCCGTTCTCCGGAATGATGGAGCGAGCAACGGACTTGTTGGAAATCATACATACCGATGTATGCATACCGATGAGTGTTTTGACGCGCGGTGGATATCGCTATTTTCTCACTTTTACCGATGACTTAAGTAGATATGGGTATATCTATTTAATGAAACATAAATCTGAAACATTTGAAAAGTTCAAAGAATTTCATTATGAAGTGGAGAACCATCGTAACAGAAAGATTAAGTTTCTACGATCCGATCGTGGAGGTGAATATTTGAGTTATGATTTTCTCACGCATCTTAAAGCAAGAGGAATCGTTTCGCAACTCACGCCACCCGGAACACCACAGCGCAATAGTGTGTCTGAACGCCGGAATCGAACCCTATTAGATATGGTCCGATCGATGATGTCTCTTACTGATTTGTCGTTATCATTTTGGGGTTATGCATTAGAAACCGCTGCATTCACTTTAAATAGGGCACCATCTAAATCCGTTGAGATGACACCGTTTGAACTGTGGTTTGGTGCTAAACCTAAGTTGTTGTTTCTTAAAGTTTGGGGATGCGAAGCTTACGTCAAGAAGTTGATGCCGGACAAGCTCGAACCCAAAGAGGAGAAATGCGTCTTTATAGGATACCCTAAGGAAACTATTGGGTATACCTTCTATCACAGAACCGAAGGAAAAGTGTTTGTCGCAAAGAACGGTTCGTTTCTTGAGAAGGAGTTTCTCTCGAAAGAAGTGAGTGGGAGGAAAGTAGAGCTAGACGAGGTTGTTGAACCTTCTCTTGAGTTGGAGAGTAGCGCAACACCTGAAATTGTTCCAGTGCCGCCTGCACCAACAATAGAGGAAGCTAATGACAAGGATCATGAAGCTTCGGACGATGCTGCTACTAAACGTCGCAGGTCGACAAGGTCGCATGCCCCTCCTGAGTGGTACGGCAACCCTGTCTTGACTGTCTTGTTGGTAGAAGACAGTGAACCTACGAACTATGAGGAAGCGATGATGAGCCCAGACTCTGAGAAATGGCTAGAGGCCATGAAATCCGAATTGGGATCCATGAGCAAAAACCAAGTATGGACTTTGGTGGACCCTCCTAGCGACTGAAAGGCCATTGAGTGCAAATGGATTTTCAAGAAGAAAACAGACGCGAATGGTAATGTCACCGTCTATAAAGCACGGCTTGTCGCGAAAGGTTTTCGACAAGTTCAAGGTGTTGAGTACGATGAGACTTTCTCTCCCGTAGTGATGTTTAAGTCCATTCGGATTTTATTAGCAATTGCTGCGTTTCATGATTATGAAATATGGCAGATGGATGTCAAGACTGCTTTCCTCAATGGAAATATTGATGAAGAGTTGTATATGATGCAACCCGAAGGTTTTGTCGATCCTAAGGATGCTGATAAAGTGTGCAAACTTCAGCGTTCCATTTATGGACTGAAGCAAGCATCTCGGAGTTGGAACCTTCATTTTGATCAAGTGATCAAGAGCTTTGGATTTGTTCCAAATTGCTACGAAGCTTGTATCTACAATAAAGTGAGTGGGGGCTCGATGACATTTCTGGTACTATATGTGGATGACATATTGATTATTGGAAATGATTAACATGCTTAATGATGTGAAGAGTTATTTGAACAAGTGTTTTTCAATGAAAGACCTAGGTGAAGCTGCTTATATATTGGGCATCAAAATCTATAGAGATAGACAAAGACGCCTGATAGCTTTAAGCCAGAGTACATACCTAGACAAAGTTCTAAAAAGGTTCAGAATGGATAAGGCAAAGAAAGGTTCAGTGCCTATGTTGTCAGGTAAGATATTGAGCAAGGCTCAGTGTCCAGCTACGGTAAATGATAGAGAAGCTATGAGCAAAGTGCCTTATGCCTCAGCCATAGGTTCTATCATGTATGCCATGCTGTGTACTAGACCGGATGTGTCCAATGCTCTTAGTTTGACGAGCAGATACCAAAGTGATCCAGGAGTGGAACACTGGACAGCCATGAAGAACATCCTAAAGTACCTAAATAGGACTAAAGAAATGTTCTTAGTCTATGGAGGTGATGAACAGCTCGTCGTAAAAGGTTACGTCGATGCTAGTTTTGACACCGACAAGGATGATTCTAAGTCTCAGACAGGATACGTTTATATTTTGAATGGAGGAGCTATGAGCTAGAGAAGCTGCAAGCAAAGCATGATCACGGGATCTACAGTAGAAGCGGAATACATGGCTGCTGCAGAAGCGTCAAGTGAAGGAGTTTGGATCAGGAACTTCATCACTGAGCTTGGCGTGGTTCCAAGTGCATTGGACCCACTGGAGATATTGTGTGACAACAATGGCGCCATAGCACTCGCTAAGGAACCAAGATATCATCCAAAGACCAAGCATATCAACCGCAAGTTTCATATAATCCGAGATTATATAGCAGATGGAGATCTGAAGATTAGCAAAGTACATACAGATCTGAATGTCGCAGATCCATTGACTAAACCTCTTCCACGTGCAAAACATGATCAGCACCTTAGTGCCATGGGTGTGAGATTGTTGCCAAATGTAAGCTAGATTATTGACTCTAGTGTTGGAGATATGCCCTAGAGGCAATAATAAATATAGTTATTATTATATCTTTGTGTTTATGATAAATGTTTACATTCATGCTATAATAGTATTAACAAGGAAACATTAATACTTGTGTGATTTGTAAACTTAAATTGAAGTCCCTAGTAAAGCCTCTATACATCACTAGCTTGTTGGTTAATGAATGATTGTGATTTCCCTGTCATGAACATTGAGATGTTATTAACAACAAGATCATATCGTTAGGAGAATGATATGGTGGACATACTCCTATAGATAAGCATAGCATAAAGATCAAGTCATTTTAATAGTTCAATTGCTATATGCTTTCTGATACATAGTAACCTAATTCCTTCGACCATGAGATCATGCATATCACCTTTACCGGATGGATGCTTTGATGACATCAAACACCACACCGTAACTGGGTGGCTATAAAGGTGGCATTGAGTGTTCGGAAAGTATTGGTTGAGACACATGGATCAAGAGTGGGATTTGTCCATCCATATGACGGATAGATATACTCTAGGCCCTCTCGGTGAAATGTCATACAATTGGCTTGCAAGCATGTGACTAGCTCACAAGGGATCACATATCACGGGAACGAAAAAAGAGTACTTATCGGTAACGAGGTTGAACTAGGTATGCAGAGATACCGACGATCATAACCTCGGATAAGTAAACTATCGTGAGACAAAGGGAAATTGGTATCGTATGTATGTGGTTCATTCGATCGCAAAGTAATCGTAGAAATATGTGGGAGCCATATGAATTTCCAGATTCCTCTATTGGTTATTGTTCGGAGAGGTGTCTCGATCATGTCCGCATAATTCACGAACCGTAGGGAGACACACTTAAGGATTCAACGTTGTTTGAGTAGTTATGGAATGATGAGAAAGAGTCCGAATGTTGTTCGGAGTCTCGAATGAGATTCGGGATATCACGAGGAGATCCGGAATGGTCCGGAGAATAAGATTCATATAAGGAAAGTCCTGTTTCGGAGTTAGGGAATGGTTCCGGTGTTTTCATCGGGAATGTTCTAGAAGGTTCCGGAATGTCCGGCACTCCGGAGGGGAAGGGTACATGAATGTGTTATATCAAGTTGGTATGATTGCATTATGTACTAGGTGTCATCGCTGAACAAAATAGAGGGATTAATCAAATCCTAGTTTGAAAAGTCAAACAGCTAGTTTGAAAGTCAAACGGCTAGTTTGGGAAGTGGAGAGGGAGGTGGAAACCGACTTGGGGGAGGAGTTCCTCCTCCCACCGCCGGCGCACCACCAAGCCGAGTTGGGGAGGGACTCCCCTCCCCTTGGCCGGCCCCCTCCACCTATATAAGGAGGGGCAGGGCTCCCCTCCTAGACACACAAGTTCCTACCTCTAAACCCTAGTACCAAGCCGCCGCCTCCATAGCCGCCGCCGGCCTAGGGCAAACCGCCGCCGCCGCCTAGCTAAACCCTATTCGCCGGCTTGCCCCTCCTTGGCGTGTCTAAACCCTAGATCGTCGAGGGACTCTCTCATACTCAACCATACTCGCTCCGGCTTAAGGCGAAGCCCTGCGAGATCTCCCCTCTACTTCCGGTACCACGCCGTTGTGCTGCCGGAATCGCGAGGAGAGTGCTACAACCTCCGCTGCCTGCTGGAACAAGGGAGATAAAGGTCTTCGTCGAGTACCGAACGTGTGACCGACTGCGGGAGCGCTGCCGGAACGCAGCGCCGGAAGGATCGTCTACGCGATCTTGAGATCGGGAAGAGTACGACTACATCACCCACGAGAATCCGCTCTCGTTAAACACTTTGGAATCTTCGAGGGTGAGTTATTCCATCGACTCGTTGCTACAATCTAGTAGATAGATCTTGGCTTGTTTGTTTGTATGCGATAGAAATTTTTTGTTTTCCATGCTACGAATCCCTACAGTGGTATCAGAGCCGTGTCTATATGTAGATATGTTGCACGAGTAGAACACAATGGTCATTGTGGGCGTTGATGCTTTTATTGTCGATTGCTTCTTGTGTACTTTGCATCTTGCGGGATGTTGGGATGAAGTGGCCAGGGCTAACCTTACATGACATCGTTCATGAGACTTGCTCCACGCTTGACATGCAACTTGTATTGCATAAGTGGCTTTGCGGGTGCCTGTTTCTCCTAGCATAGTTAAGATCCAATTTACAACGGGTGATTAACAATACTAGTATCAATGTTGTGGTTCATGTTCGTAAGTTAGAACGACACTTATTGAAAGCCCCAAACCACGTAAAACATGCAAAGAAAGTAGAAGCGTCTAACTTTGTTTTGCAGGGGTGTGCTGTGATGTGATGTGGCCATGATTGTGATTATATTTGATGTATGCAATGTTCCTTATTGTAAGTTGGCAACCGGCAGGAGCCATATGGTTGTCTTTAATTTATGTTAAGACCCGCGTGTCTATTCAAAGTAGTTGTAATAGTTGAAGCCGGTGGACGACAACCATGGAGAAGCGTCATTGACCTTGATGCAATGTCGGTGATGATGGAGATCATGTTCGTGCTAGAAGATGGAGATCGGAAGCACAAAAGAAGAAAGGCCATATCATATCACATATTATGAATTGCATATGATGTTAATCCTTTATGCATCTTGTATTGCTTAGTAGACGACGGTAGCATTATAAGATGATCCCTCATGCACATGAATTTCAAGTCATAAAGTGTTCACCCTTAGTTAGCACCGTTGCTAAAGCTTGTTGTTTCGAAGCACCACGTGATGATCGGGTGTGTTAGATTCCGCAAGTGTATACAACGTGAGCAAGCCAGATTTGCTCATGCGGAAACTAAGGTTTGATCTTGACGAGCCTAGCATGTACAGACATGGTCTCGGAACACGGATCACCGAAAGGTAAAGCATGAATCATATAGTAGATATGATGAACATGTCGATTGTTCGCCATTGAAACTATATCAACTCTCGTGATGATCAGTGTTGATATGGTGGATTTGGTTCGTGTGATCACTAAAACAATGGGAGGGATATTGTTTTGAGTGGGAGTTCACCTAGATTAATTTTATTATTAATTTGAACTCAATTTGTCATAAACTTAGTCTAAACTATTGCAAATATGTTGTAGATCAATGGCAGCCCCTACCATCAATTTTAATGCGTTCCTAGAGAAAGAAAAGTTGAAAAACAATGGAAGCAACTTTGCGGATTGGTTCCGCAATTTGAGGATTGTCCTCACAGCTGGTAATTTGACCTATGTGCTGGATGCACCGCTGGGTGACCCACCTGCAGCTGATGCTGCCGATGAAGTAAAGAATGTTTACCTCACTCGAAAGACTCAATACTCCACAGTTCAGTGTGCTATCTTGTATGGTTTAGAATCGGAGCTTCAGAAAAGGTTTGAGAATTCAGACCCATATGATATTGTCGAGGATCTCAAATTGATCTTTGAGACTCATGCGGCAATTGAAAGCTATGAGGCTTCTGAAAAGTTCTTTAACTGCAAGATGGAAGAGGGCAGCTCCGTCAGTGAGCATGTGCTTAAGATGTCTGGGCACGCAAACAAACTTCAAAGCTTGGGTATAGTGATTCCTAATGCTTTGGGGATTTACCGCGTCCTCCAATCACTACCACCAAGTTACAAGAACTTTGTGATGAACTACAACATGCAAAACATGAACAAGACGTTGCCAGAACTCTTTGCCATGTTGAAATCTGCAGAAGTGGAGATCAAGAAAGAGCACCAAGTGTTGTTGGTCAATAAGACCACCAAATTCAAGAAAGGCAAGTCTAAGCAGAAGGGACACTTCAAGAATGGTGGTAAGAAAGTTACCACGCCAACGAAGAAGAACAAGGCTAGACCTAAGCCTGATACTGAGTGCTTTTACTGCAAGGGAGAAGGTCACTGGAAGCGGAATTGCCAAAGTACTTGGCGGATTTGAAGAACGGCAACATCAAGAAGAAAGGTATATCTGATATACATGTTATGGATGTGTATCTCACTAGTACTCGTAGTAGTGCCTGGGTATTTGATACTGGTTCGGTTGCTCATATTTGTAACTCGAAACAGGTGCTGCAGAATAAACGGAAACTAGCGAAGAACGAGGTGACGATGCGCGTGGGAAACGGATCAAAGGTTGATGTGATCGCGGTCGGCACGCTACCCCTTCATCTACCATCGGGATTAGTTTTATACTTAAATAATTGTTATTTGGTACCTGCGTTAAGCATGAACATTATATCAGGATCTTGTTTATTGCGAGACGGTTACTTGTTTAAGTCCGAGAATAATGGTTGTTCGATTTATATGAGTAATATGTTTTATGCACATGCACCTTTGATAGATGGTCTATTCTTATTGAATCTCGATAGTAGAAATACACATATTAATAACATTGAGGCTAAACATTTGAAATCGAGCGATAACTCGACCTATATGTGGCACTGTCGTCTTGGTCACATTGGAGTGAAGCATATGAAGAAACTCCATTCCGATGGACTTCTTGAATCACTTGATTTCAAATCACTTGAAAGATGCGAAGCATGTCTGATGGGTAAAATGACTAAGACTCCATTCTCTGGTATGATGGAGCGAGCTACGGACTTATTAGAAATCATACATACCGATGTGTGTGGTCCAATGAGTGTAGCTTCGCGCGGTGGTTATCGTTATGTTCTTACCTTCACGGATGATTTGAGTAGATATGGGTATATCTATTTCATGAAACATAATTCCGAAACTTTCGAGAAGTTTAAGGAATTTCAAAGTGAGGTAGAGAATCAACATAACAAGAAGATTAAATTTCTACGTTCTGATCGTGGAGGTGAATATCTAAGTTACAAGTTTGGCGAGCATTTGAAGAAATGCGGAATACTTTCACAATTGACACCGCCAGGAACACCACAGCGTAATGGTGTGTCCGAACGTCGTAATCGAACTCTCTTAGATATGGTTCGTTCTATGATGTCACTTACAGATTTACCGCTATCATTTTGGGGTTATGCATTAGAAACAGCCGCATTCACTTTAAATAGGGCACCATCTAAATCCGTTGAAACGACACCGTATGAATTATGGTTTGGGAAGAAACCTAGATTGTCGTTCCTTAAAGTTTGGGGTTGCGAAGCCTATGTAAAGAAGTTACAGCCAGACAAGCTTGAACCCAAAGCGGAAAAATGCGTCTTCATTGGATACCCGAAGGAAACTATTGGGTATACCTTCTATCATAGATCCGAAGGCAAAATCTTTGTTGCCAAGAATGGATCCTTTCTAGAGAAGGAGTTTCTCTCGAAAGAAGTGACTGGAAGGAAAGTAGAACTCGACGAGGTTGTCGAACCTTCTCTCGAAATTGCGAGTAGCGCAGCACCGGAAGAAGTTCCTGTGGTGCCTGCACCAGTTAGAGAGGAAGCTAATGATGATGATCATGAAACTTCGGTTGAAGTTGCTACAGAGCCTCGCAGGTCAACGAGAACTCGTACCACTCCAGATTGGTATGATCCCGTTATGAGTGTCATGTTGGTGGATAACACCGATGACCCTGAGATATATGAGGAAGCGATGATGAGCCCAGATTCCAATAAATGGCAAGAAGCCATGAAATCCGAGATTGGATCCATGTACGAAAACCAAGTATGGACTTTGGTGGACTTACCGGATGGCCGGAAGGCTGTCGAGAACAAATGGATTTTCAAGAAGAAAACATATGCTGATGGTAATGTTACTGTCTATAAAGCTCGACTTGTCGCAAAGGGGTTTCGACAAATTCAAGGAGTTGACTACGATGAGACTTTCTCACCAGTAGCGAAGCTAAAGTCTGTGAGGATTATGTTAGCAATCGCTGCATATTATGATTATGAGATATGGCAGATGGATGTCAAAACAGCATTCCTCAATGGAGACATTGATGAAGAGTTGTATATGATGCAACCCAAAGGTTTTGTCGATCCTAAAGATGCTAACAAGGTATGCAAACTTCAACGGTCCATCTATGTATTGAAGCAAGCATCCCGAAGTTGGAATCAACGTTTTGATAAGGTGATCAAAAGTTTTGGTTTTATACAAACTTATGGAGAAGCTTGTATTTACAAGAAAGTGAGTGGGAGCTCTGTAGCATTCTTAATACTATATGTAGATGACATATTGTTGATTGGGAATGATGTAGACCTTCTTAATAGTGTCAAGGAATGTTTGAATAATAGTTTTTCAATGAAGGATCTTGGCGAAGCAGCTTACATATTAGGCATAAAGATTTATAGAGATAGATCGAGACGCCAAATATCATTGTCACAAAGTACATATTTGGACAAAGTTCTAAAGAGGTTTGGAATGGAAGATAGCAAGAAAGGGTTCTTGCCCATGTTGCCCAATACGACCTTGAGTAAAACTCAAAGTCCGACATCGGCAGAAGATAGAGAAAGGATGAGTAAGACTCCCTATGCCTCAGCCATAGGATCTCTAATGTATGCCATGCTATGTACTAGACCCGACATTGCATATGTTGTTAGTTTAACTAGCAGATATCAAAGTGATCCAGGAGTGGATCATTGGACAGCGGTCAAAAACATCCTTAAGTACTTGAGAAAAACTAAGGATATGGTTCTTTCTTATGGAGGTGATGAACCGCTCGTTGTTAATGGTTACACCGATGCTAGTTGGAACACCGATCCGGATGATTCTAAATCACAATCTGGATACGTATTTATTTTGAATGGTGCAGCAGTTAGCTGGAGGAGTGCAAAGCAAAGCGTTGTGGCGAGATCTTCAAATGAATCGGAATACATGGCTGCTTCGGATGCTTCACAAGAAGCGATATGGATGAAAGAGTTCATTACAGAGCTGGGTGTGGTTCCTAGTGCGCTGGACCCAATGTCTATCTACTGTGATAACATGGGCGCCATAGCCAATGCGCAAGAACCAAGGTCACACAAGAAGCTGAAGCATATCAAGCTACGTTTTCACGCTATTCGAGAACATATCCAAGATGGGGATATAAATATTTGCAAAGTACACACAGATCTGAATGTGGCGGATCCGTTGACTAAACCTCTCCTGAGGGCAAAACATGACCAGCACCAAACTGCCATGGGTGTTCGGTATATTACCATGTAATCTAGATTAGATGACTCTAGTGCAAGTGGGAGACTATTGGAGATATGCCCTAGAGGCAATAATAAATATAGTTATTATTATATCTTTGTGTTTATGATAAATGTTTACATTCATGCTATAATAGTATTAACAAGGAAACATTAATACTTGTGTGATTTGTAAACTTAAATTGAAGTCCCTAGTAAAGCCTCTATACATCACTAGCTTGTTGGTTAATGAATGATTGTGGTTTCCCTGTCATGAACATTGAGATGTTATTAACAACAAGATCATATCGTTAGGAGAATGATATGGTGGACATACTCCTATAGATAAGCATAGCATAAAGATCAAGTCATTTTAATAGTTTAATTGCTATATGCTTTCTGATACATAGTAACCTAATTCCTTCGACCATGAGATCATGCATATCACCTTTACCGGATGGATGCTTTGATGACATCAAACACCACACCGTAACTGGGTGGCTATAAAGGTGGCATTAAGTGTTCGGAAAGTATTGGTTGAGACACATGGATCAAGAGTGGGATTTGTCCATCCATATGACGGATAGATATACTCTAGGCCCTCTCGGTGAAATGTCATCCAATTGGCTTGCAAGCATGTGACTAGCTCACAAGGGATCACATATCACGGGAACGAGAAAATAGTACTTATCGGTAACGAGGTTGAACTAGGTATGTAGAGATACCGACGATCATAACCTCGGATAAGTAAACTATCGTGAGACAAAGGGAAATTGGTATCGTATGTATGTGGTTCATTCGATCGCAAAGTAATCGTAGAAATATGTGGGAGCCATATGAATTTCCAGATTCCTCTATTGGTTATTGTTCGGAGAGGTGTCTCGATCATGTCCGCATAATTCACGAACCGTAGGGAGACACACTTAAGGATTCAACGTTGTTTGAGTAGTTATGGAATGATGATAAAGAGTCTGAATGTTGTTCGGAGTCTCGAATGGGATTCGGGATATCACGAGGAGATCCGGAATGGTCCGGAGAATAAGATTCATATAAGGAATGGTCCGGTGTTTTCATCGGGAATGTTGTAGAAGGTTCCGGAATGTCCGGCACTCCGGAGGGGAAGGGTACATGAATGTGTTATATCAAGTTGGTATGATTGCATTATGTACTAGGTGTCATCGTTGAACAAAATAGAGGGATTAATCAAATCCTAGTTTGAAAAGTCAAACGGCTAGTTTGAAAGTCAAACGGCTAGTTTTGGGAAGTGGAGAGGGAGGTGGAAACCGACTTGGGGGAGGAGTTCCTCCTCCCACCGCCGGCGCACCACCAAGCCGAGTTTGGGAGGGACTCCCCTCCCCTTGGCCGGCCCCCTCCACCTATATAAGGAGGGGCAGGGCTCCCCTCCTAGACACACAAGTTCCTACCTCTAAACCCTAGTACCAAGCCGTCGCCGGCCCTAGGGCAAACCGCCGCCGCCGCCTAGCTAAACCCTAGCCGCCGGCTTGCCCCTCCTCGGCGTGTCTAAACCCTAGATCGTCAAGGGACTCTCTCATACTCCACCATACTCGCTCCGGCTTAAGGCAAAGCCCTGCGAGATCTCCCCTCTACTTCCGGTACCACGCCGTTGTGCTGCCGGAATCGCGAGGAGAGTGCTACAACCTCCGCTGCCTGCTGGAACAAGGGAGAGGAAGGTCTTCGTCGAGTACCGAACGTGTGACCGACTGCGGGAGTGCTGCCGGAACGCAGCGCCGGAAGGATCGTCTACGCGATCTTGAGATCAGGAAGAGTACGACTACATCACCCACGAGAATCCGCTCTCGTTAAACACTTTAGAATCTTCGAGGGTGAGTTATCCCATCGACTCGTTGCTACAATCTAGTAGATAGATCTTGGCTTGTTTGTTTGTATGCGATAGAAAATTTTTGTTTTCCATGCTACGAATCCCTACATCTAGTGCAAGTGGTAGACTGTTGGAATTATGCCCTAGAGGCAATAATAAAGATGTTATTATTATAATTCTTGTTCATGATAGAGTTTATATTCCATGCTAGAATTGTATTAAGCGGAAACTTTAATACTTGTGTGGTTTGTGAACAACACTGTGTCCCTAGTATGCCTCTATGGACTAGCTCATTGATTAATGATGGTTAAGGTTTCCTAACCATAGACATGAGTTGTTGATTAATAATGAGATCATATCATTGGGAGAATGATATGGTGGACAGACCCAAACTAAGCGGAGCAATTAGATCGTGTCATCGTGTTCATCTTTGCGAAGCTTTTCTTATGTCAAATATTGTATTCCTTAGACCATGAGTTAATACAACTCCCTGGTATCGGAAGAAAGCTTTGAGGTCATCAAACGTCATCCTATGAGAGGGCTATCATAAAGGTGTCTCTCAGGTGATCGGAAAGTACCTGTTGGGTTGTATGTATCGAGATGGGATTTGTCCCTCCCAAGTCGGAGAGATATACTTCGGGCCCACTCGGTAATCGATATCAACACCGCTTGCAAGCATGTGGTTAAGGAGTTAATCACAAAGTGATATCGGATTACGGAACGAGTAAAGTACTTGCTGTGAACGAGATTGAACTGGGTACGACGGTACCGACAATCAAATCTCGGGCAAGTAAAATATCACGAGACGAAGGAAATATATATATGGGATTGATTGAATCCTGGCATCGTGGTTCATCCGATATGATCATCGATGAATGTGTGGGAGTTAATATGGGTTTCCAGACCCCGCTGTTGATTATTGATATAAGATCATGTCTGCATGTTCTCGAACCCGAAGGGTCACACACTTAACGTGTCTCGACGCTAGGATAGATTGGATAATTGGTTTATGAGTTTTTGTTCGGAGTCTCGGATGGGATCCGGGACATCACGAGAGGTTCCGGAATGGTCCAGAGAATAAGATTCATATAAGGCAATGCAGTTTTTGGAGTTCGGAATTGTTTTGGGTTAATCGTGAAGGGAATATGCCCTGAGAGGCAATAATAAAATGTTTATTATGTGTATTCCAAGTATATGATAGATGTTTATTTTGCATGCTATAATTGTATTAATACGGAAACGTTAATACATTTGTGTTTAATAAACAAATAGAAAGTTCCTAGTTATGCCTCTCTCATAAACTAGTTCGTTGATTAACAAGATGATCACGGTTTCCTGATCATAGACATTGGATGTTGTTAATAACGAGATCACAATATTAGTGTAATGGTGTGATGAACATTCATCCGAAGTATAGCATTACGATCAAATTCATTGAGTTTATATTGTTATAAACAAACTACGAAGTAGTCCTAATCCTTAGACCATGAGATCATGCCAATCACTAACACCGGAAGAGTTTCTTGTTGACATCAAACGTCACTCCATAACTGGGTGATTATAAAGATGGCTTCAAAGCTACTAAAGTGTTATGTTGAGAATCATGGATCAAGAGTGGAATTTGTTCATCCCGATGACGGATAGATATGCTCTGGGCCCTCTCGGTGATATCACATTGGTTAGCTTGCAAGCAAGTGATTTGATCACTAGAATGTTATATCACGGGAACGAGAAAAGAGTGCATGTCAGTAACAAGATCAAACTAGGTATGGAGATACCGATGATCGAATCTCGGATATGTAATATATCGTGAAACAAAGGGATTAAGATACAAGCGTAAAAGGTTCCGACGATCACAGGAAAAGTCATCGTTGAATGTGTGGGAGTCAGTATGGATCTCCAGGTACCGCTACTGATTATTGATCGGAGAAGGGTCTCGATCATGTCCGCATTATTCGCGAACCATAGGGTGACACACTTAAGGGACACTGGCATCCAGTTGGAGCAAATGTTTCATGCCGAAAGAATAAACAAGCGCAGGAATTTATTTCACTAGATACCGAAACAGGTTTTCGGGTGAAATTGCATAAAGTGGTTATGCATGTGAAATGGAATTCTAGCAAGGGGTTATTTGTGAATGTCACAACGAAAGGAGCCCCCCCCCCCATTTGTGAATGGGGGCTACCGGCGGCCACCCCCTTGGGTGCCCCCCTCCTCCTATAAAAGGAGCCCCTCCTCTCACTTGTCTCTCACACCTCCTCGTGAAGGATCTCTCTCCCCCTCTAGAATTTATCCCCCATGGTCTCGGACTAGCGAGATACATGTTCCCGGTGGCTATTCGGCAAGAAAGGGTTGTGCTTCCGCTGCATCGCTGGAGCGAGGAGGCAGAGGTTGCCCGGTGTCTTGTACGTGTGTGCGAGCACGGATGCGCTGCTGCTTTGCGGCGCTAGGACTTCCTCTCGATCTTTAGATCGGCAAGAGATCGTCTACATCAACCACGAGTTGAACTCGTTAAGCTTTGTCGGTCTTCAAGGGTATGTTCTCTACGGATATACATCCGCCCGTTGTTTGTACCTAGTAGATAGATCTTGGTACATAGTTCTCATCGTAGGAAAATTTTTGTTTTCTATGCTGCGAACCCTACAAATCGGTATTGTACCGGAAGCTTCTAGAACCTTCCGGAGGGGGACCAACGTGGCCCCACCTGCCGGGAGGGGGCATGGGCCTATGAGGGAGTGCCCTGGCCGCATTGGGCCAGGAGCACAAGGCCCCATAGGGCCCAGCCGGCCAAACCTAGGGCAAACCCTAGGAGAGCTTCTAGAAGGGGGGGAACTTGCCTCCCACTCCTTCCTCCTTGGCCGCCGGCCCTAGGGCTTGGGGGAGGGGCAAGGGCTGGCCGCCCACCCATCTATATAAAGAGGGCTGGGGGCGCACCCCTCCCACACCTCCTCCTCAAGCCCTAGCCGCCCTGCTCCCCCCTCTCTCTCTCCCTCCCGACTGCACGTAGGCGAAGCCCTGCTGCAGAAACTCTCCACCACTTGCACCGCGTCGTCGCGTTGTAAATCCAATCCGTCTCTCCACCATACTTGCTGGACCGAGGAAGGAGGAGACGTCGAGGTGTCGCACGTGTGCATCTCTCGGAGGCATCGCCACTTGCGGTGTTAGATCGGATTGGATCGCGAGGAGGAGAAGCGAGTACGACTACATCACCCACGTTCCGACGAACGTTCCGCTGTGCGAATCTTCAAGGGTATGAAGATCTCATCTAATCCCCCTCGTTGTTTGCATCTCCTAGATTAGATCTTGGCTTTCCCGTTCGCATCCGTAGAATTTTTTTGATTTACTATGCTGCGAAACCCTTCAGTCAGAAGGTCTGACCTTCCCATCAGATTCCTTTAGCAGAACAACTTTGAAGTCGAACTGCCATGGGCCACTCTTCATAGCGTGCCTCCAGTCTCCTTCCGTCGTGAATCTCACAACGAAACGATTGTCTCCAATATCCTTAAACTGAGCTTTGCCATGGAGTCCCCAAGCCCGACACATCGCTTTCTCTAATGCTCAGATAATTAACTTGCGAGGGGAGCAAACCTTACCCACTGCCGCCCATCTGGGACGAGGAACCTCTGACGAGCCGATATCTTTGATCACCAATCCGGTGACCTCCTTGTCCGTTAGGAGCAGATCTCCCATCTTTTCCGAAAGCCCCGCAGTCAGATCGTCGCCGCCTCTCTTTGACGGTGACCGGGATGGGGTCCGCGAGGAACTCCCACCCCTACCCGTCGCACGAGCAGGAGACGCCATAGACCCACCCTCTCCACCGAACCCTAGCAGTCTAGGGCACGAGAGAGACACAGAAACCCACCGCCAAAGTTGACCTAGCCGTCGAGATCTACCCCATCGTCAACCTTACGCACCCTCGAGAAGAAAACCCTAGTGTTGGACGCGATCGCCTCTCGATCGCCCTAGAGAAACTTCCGTTTGTGGTGGACCCACCCCTCTCTGAGATGCAAGTGCCAGAAAAGTAAATCGACTTATCTGATTAGTAAATTTTGCTATCAAAGTGATGGTTTTATGCTGTTAACTCGCATGCAACTGAAGGCCGGCCGGTAGAAGAAAAAATTCTCGACACAAGCTGGCCTTGTTTCTGCTTCCCTGGTGCGATCTTCAGCGTAGACTTTCAACAACACTACGTCACAATGACTAGCTGTGCTAATTTTCCTGTGACCTGTACATAATCTTGTGGAAACATGACCCCATCAAACAGTAAACCGATCGCCCGCTGATCCGCGTAGCCAGTTAAACTAACTAGAGTATAGGAGAAAAGTGCAGGCAGATTAATCAACCAGCGTTCTACACCCGGCTGCCAGCAATGGCGTTCTAGATGCGACGGGCGATGTAAAGAGTCACCGGCGCCAAGTGAGAATACCACTCTTCTCACCTTTAAATTATTCGACAGTAGAACTGGCAACTGCTGACGTCTTAACTGTCTAGTCTATGGAAAACAGAAATTAAGAGGTATATAGTAGCAGCAATAAAATTTAAAAACATGGCATACAAAGACGTAGATCACGATAAAAAAAGATGAGAACATGAAGTATATCTAACTCGACCGAGTATACCTATACAGAGATACACCTGACTTGTATATGAGTTTCGACGGGTCAAAATAAAACTGGCCCATGTAGACTTTAAGTTTTATGGCGGGCATCGATATGTGCATGCAACTTAAGCCCGGCCGCTAGGAGAGAAAATGGCGACACAAGCTGGCCCTGATTCTGCTAATTAAGTTTTATGGTGGGCATCGATATGTGCATGCAACTTAAGTTTTATGGCGGGCATCGATATGTGCGATCTTGAACAGACTTTCCTCAACACTATGTCACAGTGACTAGCAGTGCTAATTTTCCAGTTACTTGTACATAATCTTGTGGAAACCCGTCCCCATCGAACAGTAAACCGATCGCCCAGCACAGCACTACTGATCGCGTAGCCAGGTAAAGTAACTGAAGTATGAGAGAAAAGTGCAGCCAGATTAATCAGCCAGCGTTCCACAGCTGGCTGCCAGTAATGGCGTTCGAGATGCGACGGGCGATGTAAACAGTCACAGTCACCCGCGCCAAGTGAGAATACCACTCTTCTCACCTTCAAATTATTCTATGGTAACAACTGATGACGTCTTAACTGTCTAGTCCACGTCGCGAACTGCACATCGACACCGCCGCAGGTGAGGACCTTTGACGGCCGGGGCCGGTGATCCGGACGTTCAGCCGTCGTTAGCAAAGAGTCCCCGGGCTTCACGCTTCGGAGCTCTTCCTCATTTTTTATTTAAAAGGAACATATATTAATATCAGATGATGCCAATTACACTCAGCCTCTGCAACGACGCATTATCCTAGCGGCCACACGATACAGTCAAAAAAATAAGAAAAATTAAAAGAAAGAAAAGTCCCGCTACAATGACTTAATCATTGAAACAACAGTACTACCACCACCAAGACAACACCAGAAGTCCAGCTTCTCCAAAAACGATGCCTCCAAGAAGGGAACACAGTGCACAAACACCGTCATCGCCCGATCAAAGATCTAGGTTTTCACCCTGAAGAAAGTCCACGCTCCCAAACAATACCTTCAACAAGGCTATTACCAGGCACAACCAATTAAGGCCAGACCCTAGGTTTTCATCCTGAGAGGTAGGACCATGAACCTCTCCTATGCAGTCGCCCCCACTTGCATGCCACTGCTCCAATTCACAACTCACCTAACCAATTCCTCAGCACCACCCAGACTCGAACCATCATTGTCCGTCCTCAGATCTCGGTCTCAATGACTTTCTCCGTCAGCACCATGGAACGAGAACATGCCCCATGATAATAACAGCCAACAAAGCTTCGAAGCACACCCTCTGAAACCAAACGGTCAGGGTAAAACATGGGTGCATACGACCGAATTCAATCCTTCCAGCAAACTCACGGCATGATAGCACTTATAGAGTTCGCCTGCGAAGCCTTCCGAAACACGACACAGAACCCAGATCAATAGAGACCAACATCCGGCAGATCATCGTCTTGGCTTGAGAGGGATCCAGGACCACCTCCTTTATTGAAACCGAGCCAGCAGCCCCCACGCCACCCGCCGGAAACTAGCAGGATCCGCCGCAAGATGGCAAGACCACCCGGCCGACCATTTCGGCGGAGAAGGAGGCCACCACCACCATGTCGGGGGCAGATGCCCCAAGCGCCCTAGTGTCACGGACAAGGCCCGGGTCGCCTAGGCGCCGGCGTCGAGGCCAACGTACGGGACAGATCGCGGCTAGGCCCAGATCCCCGCCGCCACCTGCCGCCATCTGGACCGAGGATCACCGGCCGCCGCTCGCTGCAACACCACCGCCAAACCAGTCGGGACGAACGCCGCCACCTTTCCGCCAGATCGCGATCAGGGACGCCGCCGTCGCCACGTCCCCAGATCTTTGCCTGGCGACGATCCGGCGACGGCGGCGAGAAGGAGAGACCACGGGAGAGAGGGCTCGGCGGGGAGGGGAGGGCGCCCGTCGTAACACGGCGCCGCCGCGCGGGTGCGGGAGAAGAAAGGACCAGGATCTCTCCCTCATGATCAAGGGACAGCGACTGGCGGCCGCTCCAATTATGCAAGGTTTCGGTCTGCGTCATCGCAGCGAGAATGTGTGCTGGGCTCACTGTATCTTCAATCTTGATTAGTTAAGTAGCATTATAGCTAGCGGTTGTTTGGCCTGATGTGGCCAAGTGTAGATGGCGACCGCCGTTGCCTTGTATTTTTTATCAACGGTGGCATTGCTGCCTCGCGTGCGTATCAAATGGGCCATGGACAGGTGTTGCAGCAGCTCGCCATCTCAGGCCCAGAGACCCTTGTGACCGACTGCGACGGGGGCCATGTCCGGTTGCAATCCTAACTAGCTAGTAGCTATTTGTCGCTTTGGGTTACAAGGAAAGTAAGTTTAGATGTTGATGAACCGAGAGGAAAGAATGCGCATGAAATCATGTGACATATGTTGTTACATGGTAGATTAGCTAGTCACGGCTAAAATCGTATGCCTATATATGTTAGGACCTTTCCTTGATCCCATGGAGCTTGTAGCTAACATGTTTTACGCCATGCGAGGAAGTGACGTCCTTGTTGCTTCTTGTCTGCATTGTTTTGTGCTTTTGTATGTTTGAAGCAACCTTAGCAGATGTGTCGAGTTACCGGTGAAACTTTGAAGAGTGTAATTTGTTGGTCATGCATAGCGTGTCGTGAGGAAGTATGGTGGCCGATGAACATTTCTTTTCGATTGAGAAAAGGAAGGTTGAACATGATGATGATGTTTTCTTATATAAAGGATTGTGGTGTCAAAAGGAATCTACAAAATGGGCTATCTAGAAACAAAGCATGTCATTAAATCCTTTATCTTTAAAATAAATAATAAAAAGGGATAAAAAGGCGGAGGTTTACATCGATCGATGCAGATAGCTTTAGTTTTTATTCTAGCCGGCGATAGATGCATCAAGACCCACAGAATTAGATTAACAAGATAATAATCAAATTGTTAAAACTAACATGTCGGCTTTGGCGGAACCAACCATAGTAAATGTGGGAATTATAAGCGAAAGCACCACCAACACTAAGGATCAAAGCAGACTAAACAATGCATTCAACTTGGAGATCGAGCATATTGCCATCTCCCACGACAACGCCTTAAAAAAGACATGATACAACAATATTCTAGATCGAACCAATGGTGACTCTGATAAAGACTTTCTCTCCTAAGAGGAGGTACTCGTGCAAAAGATAGTAGGATACTATTGTACCCTCCTTGTTGAATCCAACAAGTAGGCCTGATCAACAACTAGCACACCGCATTGAAGAAGGTGATGATGCACTTATATCATCATTGCCGGATCTAATCAATGAATGTTGGACCATGAGTTGTATCATTCTGAGAATATCAATCGGTATTTGAAGAAGCTGCAATATCCTCACAGATCGATGATCCTACAAATGAAGGTTAGATTCATATATACCCACACACCAGCCTCCAAGCCTACCACATAAAAACCAACAAAATCTCCTCCTGACTTGACATAACATGCCTCGAGAACGTTGTCTTGTATTGGATTCACCATTTGAACCACCTGGAAAATTTTGGATAGCCCTCTATATACCAGTCTCTTGGTGCATTGTCAAAAAATACCCCTCCTCCCTGGTGTGTAAGTCCTGCTACCCGAGAATGTGAGAGGTCATCACAAACTCATCGTTTAGCTACCTGAAAGCTTCCATGTTATCGGAGCCATGCATTTTCCTTGAAGCAACGAGACAAAGAGGCAGACGAGTCAATAGAAAGGAGGATCAACCTCAGCAAGAAGAGTAGTAGGCTAGAGAACGTCCACCAATTAATGGTGTCAAGGTAGAGGACGTGACCACAAGGTCCATGTGTGTGGCAACCCTAGACTTCCCAGGAGACACACATGGGTACTCAAAAGCCAAAAGGTGCATTAGTTAAAACAAGACCGCCCGTAGATAAGTCGATGTCATTTTAATTAAGATAGAAGGTATGAGAACCGAGAAAAATCCGCAAAATATATCAGGATGACTTCTTCCGCCTACAGGGTTTGAACTCTTGACGGCCGAGTGACACCACTACGCTCTAGCCACGGGTGCATTAGTTTCTTCGGGCAGTTTTAAATCCAAGTGTGCGCAGAGTGTCTTTGGCTCCCTAGGTCCAGTGTTCTCTTCATTTTTTAAATTAAAAATATAAAAGCATAAGAGGAGCCTGGTTGTTGCATTATTGCAATCTGGCTGAAGGATTGTACCGCATTTTTTTTTGCATTATTGCAATCGATTGATATATAAAAAAACCATAAGAGGAGCCTAACGAAGATGATCCAATTTTGAATATGTAGTTAGAAAATGGTACTTCCTCCGTCTTAAAATAGACGTCGCAGATTTATTAGAATTTGCACGAATCTATATACTAAATAGTCTAGATTTATCCAAATTTTATTAAATTATGGACATCTATTTTAAGACGGAGAGAATACATATTATTAATCGATTGCAATAATGCAACAATCAGTGTCCTTTCAGAAAGTAACGCAGCCATCAGTTCCTTTCGGATTGCGCTGGCTACTTGGAGATTCAGATTCCTGATGGGGCCGGGCCAAAACAGCTAGTTAATCACACCGCACTGTAGCTAAGATGACCCGATGCAACCCTCGGCGCCTTAACGAAAGCTCACACGCACCACACGACCCAAATCTAGACGGCAGAGGATCATGTAGAGTGGACCATGGTACCGGTACACCAACCGGCTAGGGTTACTGGAAGAACCAGGAGTCGGTAAGTGGCACGACGCGGACACGTACGGAGTACTAGTACGAGATAGGGGGCAGATTGCCTGTACGATCATCTCTGGCCAGCAAGCACAGTGACGTACGTGGAGTATGGTTCTTGGAAGAGCCAGGAGTCGGCAAGTGGCACGACGCGGATGCCTTCTAGATAGAGGGCCAGAGGCCGTGTACGATCATGCATCTGGCCAGCGAGCACATTAACGTGGAGCATGCATGGTTCCCCGCAACAACCATGGCCATCGCCTCGCCCATTGGTAGGGATGGACCTCGGACTCGACAAGGCTTGACTCAGGCTCGACTCGGCTGGAGGTCAGACAAGCCAAGCCTAAACCTTCTGACCAAGGCTTGAGGCTCGACAAGCCTGCTCGACAAAGCTTGCAAGCCGGCTCGAAGGCTCGATGTAATAAAAAAATTCTCCATGACCTTTGCTAAAAGTTGTAACATTTCACAATTATAAACAACAATTCAGTAAGAATATATTCAAACAAGTTTCACAAAGCATGAATAACAACAACAATAGCTGTGATGATTCTGGTCTAGTTTGAAGAATGCCAAGGTAACCAACTGTCTTAGAGTTCATCGCATTGTTGTATGTGTGCCTCCTTCTTTGTGTAGGCATCTCATCGGACGTGCACGGGATCCTTCACTCTCTCGTCCAGGCTGCATCTTCGGTGGAGAAGATGGTCAAGCAGCCTGCCGCGGGTAAGGTATTTTATTGAGCAAAAACACACTAACTACTCCAGCACTCCAGTCTACAAGATTTACAGCCAATCTAACTACAAGCCTACAAGAACCGTTGCAGTCCAGCACTCCAGCAGTATTCGATTGAGCAAAAAGTATTGCTTGAGCTTGAGATTGAGATGCAAAAAGTCCAGCAATCTAGCGGGCCAGGTATTCGAATCGATTGAGCAAAAATTAATTATGTACGGTGTCTGTCTGTCTGTCCTGGTTGAGCTTGAGAGTGAGATGCAGCAGACCAGCAAACAGCAGTCCGTCCGTCCTTGGTCCTTGCTGTGGCGGAGGTCGGAGGGGGATAGGAAGGAGGCCGGCGGGTGGAGGCAATACCAACTCGTGTTGAACGGCGGCTGGCCGGCAGGAGGACTGGAGGAGGGCCAACAGGCGGGCCGGCGGGCGGAGGCCTCCCCTATCCTAACCCTACCTGTGCGTCCTAGTCTGGGAGGGATATGTCGTAGGGAGCGGGAGCCATGGGAGGAGCCGAATGTTGGTGGTGGTGGGTCTAGCGGCCGGCGGCGCTAACCCTAGCGGTCGGAGGTTGGAGGTGGAGAGAGGAATCGCGTTTGCGGGAAGGATTTGTTCGGGCCTTGGGTACTGCAGTCTCCGCGTCTTTGACCAGTTTTTTTTGGACGAGTGGCAGCGGGGCTGGATTTTGTGGCACGGCTCGCAAGCCGTTGGAGCCGAGCCGCGAGCCCTTCGAGCCGAGCTTCGAGCTCTGTTTTTAATTTTCAAACTGCAGCAAGCCGAGCCTAGGCTCGGCTCGAATTTTGTCGAGCCGAGACCCCTACCTAAGCCTGGGCATTCCCGGTTTAAGCAGGTTTCTGCAGTTTCCTGAACCCGGACAATTGCCATGGTTTAAAATGGTTTGAGTTGGTTTAAACTGTTTATATAAGACGTGAGACGACGGTCTGGTGTGGGTTGGGTTTCACGGTTTCATGGTTTGGCACCGGCCGGTCGCTGTAGACTCACATGCACAAGTCGTTGTACAAATGCAGTACTTACGGATTTCTCAGCAAATTCATTAAAAAACATCACAGGAACATAAGTACAGATGTTAATTAGTCGAGAATAGAGCAGGGTACCGTACCTAATCCGCTCCGCTGCTTTGATTACTGAAGACACAGTTAACCTCGCCATGGCGGAAACAAGAAGAAACAGAGGAGGAGAAGGGCTAAGAGACAGAGCATCGCCATGGCGGCGACAACTGCACCTATTGCGAGATCTTGGCGAGCCGTTCTTTGGCCCAACCGGCAACTCCCTCTTCGCACTAGCGCCTTTTAGCATCCTCGCCGACGCCTGGACTGTCCTGGCCGTGTTGCCGTTGTCAAGGAGGACGCCCGGCTCCTGGTTGAGCGCGAGCAGAATCTGTTCCACGATCGGAACGTCTTCGTGGAGCACGGAGGCTCCTGGTTGAAATTCACCCTCGCAGTCGCTCCGTCGTGCTCGCCATCGTCGTCGTCGTCTTAGCCTCCGCCGACCGCCATGCGCTCGCCTCCGCCATGCCCTAGCGGCGATGTGTGAGATTGCGATGCGGGAGTTTCAGTACGATGTGTGCGACGACAGTTTGGTCGGTTTTGCAGGGTCCAACCCGTATAAAACCAGCTGAAAAGTTTTCTATTACGGTTTGTCAGGTTTATTCTGGCGAACCCGTCCTAAACCGATGATCCGGCCCGGTGCGGTTTGGGCTGACGGTTTGGCCAGTTTCAAACCAAAATTTGCCCAGATTTAGGCCCTACCCATTGGAGAAACCCACGTATACCCTGGCCGTGTGTGACAGGACCAGGGACCAGTAAAATAATGCGTGTCTTTATCCAAGGCTCCAAACGGCGACGACGTCGCACGGGCGGATGTTGCGCCGTCGCGAGGAGGACAGGTCGCTGTGTGGCTTGCTCAATTATTTGGGCCGGAGCAGGACGAACACCGCGTCCCTGTTTCCTCGGGGCTACCCGAGCGATCGCCGTTTTGGTCACGATGCGCTGCACCGGCCGGAAGCCACGAGCGTCTACGTGACGACCATACGGAAATGGCGATCTGTTGGATACCGGAATGGCCGTACGTCTCCGTCGTGATGACGCTTTGCTATCTTTTTTCGTGCTCCTTTGGATTTCTTGGACAGCTCTCGGTCGGGCTTTGGCCATGTCGGCATGCTACATGGCCTTTTTTTTTCCGGCTTGGGTTCGTGATGATGCCTTTGGAGAAGTATATAATATGCCTTGGATGTTGGGTTGGAGGCTTTGCCGCCGACGACGAGTATAAACTCTATTCTCTAGCCTAGCCTAGCCTCTTTGATAATGTATTGTCCTAACGGCCTCATGGATGCGGACAACATAGAATTTTTTTTAAAAAGAAAGAGTAAGATGCATCGCTAGTCCTATAAGTTTGGAGAAAACCGTATGCATGTGTCCTAATTCTTTGAATCTGTGTCGCGTTAGTCCTAAACCGGTTTGACCGGCCTTTTACCCATGCCATGTAGGTCCTATGCCATGCTGGCAAACCGTGTGACAATATAAATTTGCAAAAAGCTCCTCGCCGATCCATATTTTCCATTTCTTGGTCACAATCAATTTTCCCCAATCGAGATAGGGAAAAGCGGCGGCGTGGTGGTGATTGAGAGCGATCGGCGCAGCGAGGGCTATAGCCCGTCATCCTCCGGGGATCCTCCCCCTAAAGACTAGGGTGGGTCATATAGGATGGCTCCGAGGAGGCGGGCCGCCCGGCCAGCCTGACGAGGTTCGATCTCGTCAATGCCCATTGATATGGACTTGAGTTTTGGAGAAGATGGGGATGCTGGAAGTCGCGGAACGGTTAACAGACAAGCAACACAGGGACACGAGATTTACCCAGGTTCAGACCCCGGAGGGAAAACCCTACTCCTGCTTGTCTGCTCTTGATTACGGCGGAACCAAAAGTTACAAGGGATGCGCAGATGCAATCTGACGTGGAGGTGTGTATGCGGTGAGTTGAGAGATCCTTCTCGCCATACCCTCCTGGCCTTTATATAGATAGGCAGGTCCCAGGATAGGTCGAGTCGGTTACAAATTAGGGTTAATACCTTTTGAAATTCTATCTAATCTAGACTTGTCCTCCAAGGATTCGAAACCGCCACGGGCTTGGGCCACCCGAAATCTTCATGGGCTGCATGTTCTCGCGTGGGCCTTCCTTGGGTTGGACTAGGTATACCAATTGAAAAGACATTTACTGTGATAATCACTTTTGGTGTTCGTTAACAATAAGTAGATCATTTTACAGTTTGTTACTGTCCACAAGTTGTTATAATGCTAAGTGAAAAGAACCCTCACACTATGAAAAGATTCCTGCAAGTTTGACATGGTTCTGGAAATTCCAGACCGGAGTCTCTGGTCTGGCTGGACCGGAGTCTTGTAACACCCTCAGAATCGGCCCTATGCAAGTTTTAGCGAAACTCGCCAAACCCGCATAGAAACGATTCAAAGGTGCCCACCAGGCACTTTCGTGCGGGTGGAAAACGAAGTAATAACATTACACAACAGTCCTCGATGGGACCCACAGAACAGATATATACAACACGACTTCAGGAGTCAAGAATACAGATATATTATACAAAGATCCAAATCACCTTGAAAATGATGGCGCGTCCGACTACGGACAAGATGCAAATGGGGCTAAGAGCCCTGAAGAATAACCAATGGCGTCCATAACCCTGCCCAGGCCAAGCCGGAAGGGTAACCCTGCTAACGACGTCGATCTCAAAACCTGCTTAAACAAAAGGGGTGCCGACAAAGGGCAAAGGAAAAAGAGGAGCGTCAGTACTGAGGCCAGTACACGGCGAGGCTAGAATTCGGCGGTCCTCGCCTACATAGGTATGGTGGACTGAAGCGGCAGCGGCAACATGCTCTAAACAACCTATAGAGACTCGATACAACTGTCGACTATCAGAGAGGGGTAAGAAAGACCTATTCGGAACCAACCTGATTCTAACACCAAACAATCCCATCCTGGTATTCCCCCTCGAGACCAAACGAGGAAGTCGACCGAGGAACTCACACAGTTGGCAGTTTTATTTATTCAGTGATCGTTGTAGCAATTACTAGTCAGGTGTAGATAATCATTCTGATAAAATAAGCAGTGGGCCGTTTTAGTTAACCATCCCGTTGTAGTTGCAACACTTACTAGTCAGATACATATAGCATGAGATAACCCAAACCCAGCAGTTGTTGGCACTTTTATTTAGCCATTCCGTTGTGGTGAAGCTGATTACTAGTCATATCGGATACAAGTCAATTTATAACAGTAAACTTTAGTTATAGTTGTCTATGATCAAGCACTGTGCTCCAAGTCGTCCATAACCGCGGACACGGCTTCTCGAAAAGATTTAACCCTGCAGGGGTGCACCAAAGTATCCACAAGCACTTCGACCCTTTTTGCCAAATCAGTTAACATACACCCATCGGTATGTCGGCGGGGCCTAAGTCACGACGTTTCCAGACCCAAAGCAAGCACGGGGGGCCACCCCACTAAGTCTACCCGCAACGAAGTCGGCCGGTCTCCGAGACGGACTCAGGGTTTGCGCCAGTGGCTGTAAACGACAGCAAATCCCAAAACTGGGACCGTCGATACCGCGAAAACACTCCGCTTCCTAAACAGTACAGTGTGCTATCCATCGCACAATCGTAAATAAAGCAGTAAAGCATGGCATAGGTACAGGATAGTAAATAAAACCTCAAACTAGTTGTGTCCCCCAGTACAATACTTTGAAATCAGGTACTAATCAATGGGGGGCCCATATCTCCCCACCTGTGGTTAGCGCGCTCGATCTCGGAACAGGTGTCAAGAACTCGGGGTCCTACGGGACACAAGTGGGCGGTCGGAAACCAAATGTTATCTATCACCCACCGATGCCTCTGCTTACTTACTTCAATTTTAGTTGTTAAACAGTAATTAAGTGAACGAAAAGTAAAGCCATGATCATCTCCAACAATTAACTTGCGGCAATACTCCAACAACTGTGGTACTTGACGACACGCAACAGCACTTGAGCGAGCGACTACGACACGCAAGTCCAACTATCTACCAATCAACAGGTAATAGGATGTGTCCAAGGCAATATAAGGCTGCAGGGGATATCACGGGTACGGAAACTAGAGCATCGCAACACAGGTAGCAATAGATCAACAGGAGGAAATAAAGACTATAAAAGTAAGATAGGTAGAAAGGGGGAGATGCTCGCCTGAAAAGCATTGCCGAAGGTTCATCCGAAGATTGGGGCGAAGCTCACATCAACTCAACGGCCTTATCCGCGAAGAAGCAAAACACTAGAATAAACACCGGATGCAATATTTAATACTACGGCAAAAGATCGGCATGATGCATGTATGATGTATGACATGGCAAGGGTGCAATGCAATTAGGCAAGATTAAGCGGAACCGGGGTCCCGACAATTAATTATATGGTTCTATTTGTTTATCTACCCTGCAAATTAAATGTTGAATTAACAGGGCGAGATAAGACAACGGTTCGATGCACAAATTTAAATGAGGCCAATATAAGACTAGATTTGCCCGCATATGGGCCCCATATTTAATTATAGGGTGAATCGGCATAAGGCCCCCCAAACCACGCAAATATGCATGCAAGTATGACAATTTAATATGCAACAAGTTGTTATTACATTTATAAAATAGGGCTCGAGAAAGGGGTCACACATTAGGGTTCGGAAGATCTTGGGGTTCCGGGGTTTCGGGGTCCGACAGGGTTCAGGGTCCGACGGGATCGGTCTCGGACAACAGAAGTAGATCTTGTCGCATCCGCGGTGGTCGGGCCATGTGGTCGGTCTTGACGTCTCACGCGGAGTTCTTGGCGTTCCGGGAGGAAGTACTTGTTCTGGCGTCGGGGTATCGGATTCGCCCCGATTGGTGTCGATCTTGTCGGGCCCGCGCAGTAGATCTTGGTGTTTCCGGATGATCTTGCCGACTCCATGCGAAGGCCTTGGCTCTCTAGATCGGTCTTCAGGGTCTCGGCCATCGGATCCTTGAAGGAGGTCATGGTGTCCGTGAGGCGATCTTGGCGTTCACCGATCTTGTGGTCCATGAGGAAGAGCTTGGCGTTTGCCTTCCAGGTAACAGATCGAGGGGCCTCTCAGTTACACAGTTACTGTACCCAGAAGATGTGCGCCAACACACTACACTCCATCCAGGTGTTCTTGAGTTGAAGGGTGAGCCTTGGTCGTCGGTAGCAGCAGCAACAACAGACAACATCCCTACATGCAGAACAGAGCAGGGGCACCAGGATCCACACTGGCTCGACCGAGGCCTTCACACGCGGGCGAGCAGACGGTCAAAGGGCGACCACGGGGCACGCGAACGGTGACAGGGAAGCGGCAGAGCCTCGCGAGGCGGCCCAAGTTGGAGACGGGGCGGCATCTCGAGGCAGGGCCGACGCCGGGCAAGCAGGGGGCGATGACGAGGTCGGGGGTCCCTCTCGGGAGCGGCGGCGCTCGGAGGAGAACCGGCGGCGAGGCGGTGGAAGGCCGGCGAGCGGAGGGTCGGGCGCGGCGGAGGCGAGCGGGCCGGAGACGGGGAGGCGCGGCCGGCGCCGAGGGGGAGGCGACCGGGCGGAAGAAGGGGCGGAGGAGGCCGGCGTGCTGGGGTCAGGCGAGGCGGCCGGAGATGGAGGAGAAGGCCCGCGGGGCGGTGCCGCCTGGAGGAGGAGGCCTGGGCGGAGAGGGGAGCGGGAGGGGAACGCGGCAGCGGCCGGTGGCGAGCAGGACCGGCGGAAGGGGAAGGAGGCGGGAGCGGAAGGTGGGGGACAGGGGCCGCTCTGGTGGGGCCGGGGCGGGCCAGGGGGTAGCGGGGTGGTGGGGTTGACCGGGTGAGGTGGGGTCAGACGGGGGTGGGGCCAGACTGGTAGAGGGGGAGAGAGAGAGGGGTGGGGAAAGGGATAGGATTAGGTGGCGGCCTGGGATAGGTTAGGGGGAAGGGGCAGGTGACGTGGCGAGAGCCGATTGGAGGGAGTGAGGTGGCTGGAGGGGTGGGTAGATAGGACTGGGGTAAGAAAAGATTTGGGGTGGGGTCTAAGCTGGACCGATTTTTATTCTGGGGGTGGTCGTTCGGGTCGAATCGGCCCGTTCGACTGCCCCACTAAAAATAATTAACTATTTTATTTATTTCAAACCGGGCTTTTGCAAACCGATAGCAGACAAAACAAAATAATCCGGTGACCCGGGTTTTGCGTTTGAACAAAGACGGGGCGTTTTAGAAAACACAAAATAGGTTTTCTGCAAATAGTTTTATGCAAGCAATTGCAAGATGATGACGATGCTCAAATGCAATGTGGCATGATGACATGAGCATGCGGTCATGATGATGCAATGCACAAAACAACGCGATTTTCTAGTAGTGGTTTTGCGGGATGCCACAAGTCTCCAGTGTGGGCCGGAGTTTCCGCAGGAGTCCCCGGTGGAGGCATCAGGAACCTGACTAGGACAATCTGTATGGGGGTGCGGAGCAAGGTCCGGAGGCTTCTCCGGAATCTCTGGTGTGGGCCTCAGACCAGAGTCTCCGGTGCTGCTGGACCGGAGTCTCTGGCCCACTTGGCTCGTGATTGGGCCTGGTAAATTAGTAGGCTGGACCGGAGGCTGGACCAGAGATGGACCGGAATCTCCGGTGTAGACAGGAGTCTCCGGTCTGACTTTTCTCCAACGGTTAGAAAACGGTTCATGGAGGGGGCTGTTTATAAATAGGGACCCTTATCCCCTTCCTCCAGCTGCTCGACCCACTCAATAACACCACCTCCATTAGAGCCACCAAATCAACAAGATCTCTTCATCCAACCATCCAAAGTCATTGATATTTGGAGAATCGAAGGAGGAGGCCTTGATCTACAACTTCACCAAGAGAGATCTTCATTTCCCCCTCGTTCACTTGAGGGCCCCCATGGTCTAGTGTTTCTTTGGAAACCCTAGCTTTGATTTGGTTCTTACAAGCTTGTCTTTGATTATTTTGGCAGCTTACTTGTATTTCGGAGCCTCCAATTAAGTTGTGGATGTGTGCCCCGAACTCGTTGTAAAGGTGTCGGCTTCCACCTCGAAGGTTGCCGATATAGTGGAAGGTGAATCGAACCCCTTGGGGTGAGGTTCATCGGAGAACAAGGGAGGCCTCTCGTGGCATTGGTGGTTTGACACCACCCCCTCTCCAAACGTAGACGTACTCGCCCTCAAAAGGAAGGAACTACGGGAAACAAATCATTGTGTCTCCGCGTCCACCACTTTGGTTACTTCTAAACTTTAACGCACTTTACTTACTTGTTCTTGCTTTGTGTTGTGCTAGTTTTTGCTTGTTTGACATATAGGTAAATTCACCTTAGTTGCATAATCTAGAGAATTTACCTTTCTTGTCAAACCCTAATTTGAAAAATAAGAAAATTTGAAATAGCACCTATTCACCCCCTCTAGGTGCCCATATGATCCTTTCAATTGGTATCAGAGCCTTGGCTCTTTATTCAGGCTTTACCGCCTAAGAGTATATGGGTAGTAAAGAAGGGGAAGTGGATGGTGAGACTACCGCCTCGGTGACCATGGAGTATCTCAATAACTTGGAAACAAGATTAAGCTCCACCATGGCCAACGAGATCAAACAATTGCACAAGTTACTTGAGCAACTTGTTAAATATAAAGGTGTCTCATCATACCCTTCTCCTCAAGAGGAACTTCCACCATTACCCAAAGAGAATGCCCCGGCATCTCCCACCGGTAAGGTGGTGGGGGATAATCAAGACAACATTAATTCCTCCACAAAAAGGAATGATGGAAAGGGAGAGCACCATGACTCTCATGGATGGTACACTCCCTACCCTCCAATTACTCACCCTCATATAAACAATAGAGGAGACCCACCAAAGCTAGAAGCATCTACTTTTGCTCAATGGAAAAATCTAATGAAAACTCATGTGCGCAGCTCTTGCATTGAACTCTGGAACATCATTGAACAAGGACTCTATATTGGGGATCCAAACAACTTGACAAGAAGAGAAGTTGTCAATAGTCAACTCAATGCCACCGCCTTGCACATGATTCAACAAGGATTGGGTACAAAGGATTACCCACACATTGGGCACCTCAACACCGCCAAGGAAGCTTGGGATGCTCTCACAGTGTTGTTTGTTGGGAATGAGAGCATGGGAAGGAACCGGTATGATGCACTAAGCAATGGAGCCGAAGGCTTCTATATGAAGGAAGGTTAAGATCATGAAGACATGTACCGTAGGCTCAAGACCACCGCGATGGCTTTGAGAAATGTGGGTGCCTCACATGTGGATGATTTTTGGATAAAAAGGGAATATGTGAGTGAACTCATGCCCTTTGAGCCCACCGACTTGAAGAGCCTACAAGGAAGACACAACTACCACCTCATGACCTCCAATGAAGTTATGCAAGATATGGCCTCTTTCAAGGTTGCCGCCAAGAATGCCAAAGATGCCCGTGCTTGAGCCCTTGGTATGAGCAATGTTGTCAACCTTGCATTGAAGGCCAAAGTTGTGGAACATGGGGATGAAGATGATAGTGATGAAGGCCTCTCCATGATCCACCCCGATGATGTCAAGATTGCTCATGGTGAATATATGGCCTTCTATGCAAAGAACTTTTAGAAGAACCCCGCCAAGGACAAGATGGAAATGCAATGAAGAAGCAACCCAAATGGAAGAAGAGAAAGTGTCACTAAATTGAGAACTTGCTTCAATTGTGGTGACCGCTATCACTTTGTGGCGGGTTGCCCCTATGAGAAGAGAGAAGATCATGGGGGCAAACTTGTGTTGAAGAAAACTTCCAAAGCTCCTTACAAGAAACCCTTCATCAAGAAGAATCCCATCAACAAGAACTCATGAAGAATACTCCTCTGATGATGAAGATGATGAAGATAATAAAGAGGAAATGTCAAGTGGTGTGGCTTCTCTTGCCACTACTTCTACTCCCACATTCTCCCTCTTCGACTCCCCAAATGAGAATCTCTCCAACAAGAACGTCACTTGCCTTATGGCAAGAGGAACAGAGGTATCTTCATCATATCACCCCACCCTCTTGAGTAATGATGAAAATGATGATGAAATGCCTCTTGAGGTTAAAAAGGAAATAATTGCTTTTGATGAGTTCATGAATAACTTGCAAGGGGAACACAAAAGACATTTTGTGGACCTCTTAGATCAAATTTCTCACACCCAAGAGCTTCTTAATGAAAGATGTAAACTAGGAAGAGAACACGTGATTAAGGTAGAAGCCCTAAATAATGCTCTAGAAGAGGAACAAGAGACTAGGTTGTCCCTTGAACTAAAACTTGAAGGGCTTGATGGGGCAAATGATTTAATTGTGAATAGACTCATTAAGGAACGTGACCTTGCTATTGCTAAATATAAAAGGGCTAAAAAGGACAAGATTGAGTTTGGTGTGGTTCATGAAAAACTTGCCGAGGACTTTAGTTTGCTTAACAAGGCTCACAAGGCTTTGGAAAGTGAACTCTTGTCACTCACAAAGTCCCATGAAAATCTTCAAACTCAATTGAACAATATTCCTTCACCTAGTAATTTCATTCCTTCTAGTAGTACAACTATTCTTGAAGAAAATGCTAGGTTGAAGGGGGAGCTATCCAAGGCCACATTTCCAAAAGGTAACAAGTACATTGATGACCTTTTGAGTAAGCAAAGGTCTAATGGTGAGAAAGGGGGCATTGGTTTTGTCTCCAAAGCCAAGAAGAAGAACAACAACAAGAAGAAGGACAAGCCCGTACAAGAGAAAGGCCATTGTGGATAGTAAGACCACCAAGTGGTAAAACTATGTCTCATGATGATTTTGTGGGAAGTGCTAACCCTCACTATGTTCTAATGCGTGATTATTATGGTGATGTGTATGCACAATATGTTGGCCCATATGATGGTTATATTGCTTGGTCTATTTGGGTTCCCAAGATCCTTGTTGCTAACAAAAGAGGACCCAATGAAAAATGGGTACCTAAAAATTAGCTTGATCTTTTGTAGGCATATGCTTCCGGGGGGTCAAAATGGGTGCTTGATAGTGGTTGCACAAGTCATATGACCGGAAGCTCTTCTATTGTCAAGGAATTAAGGCCAAATTATGATCAAATATCCGTGACATATGCTGACAAGTCAAAGTCTAAGGTAATGGGTTTTGGCAAGGTAGTGTTTGCCCACGATATTACACTCGTGGACGTCATGCTTGTTGAGACCCTTGGTTACAATTTACTTTCAGTCCGTGCTCTTGGAAAGATGGGCTTTGCCGTCTTTATTAATGATGATATTGTGGTACTAATGTGGAGCAAGTCTCTCAAGGTCGCTTTTGTTGGGTATGTCAAACATGACTTGTATGTGGTGGACTTTTCGGGGCAAACCACTACAAGTGTGATGTGCTTATTCAGAAAGGCCGATGTGGGTTGGTTATGGCATCACCGACTAGCCCATGTCAATATGAGAACTTTTCAAAGTCTCCACAAGGAGGGCCACATTTTTGGACTAAAAGAAAATGTTTCCTTTGCCAAAGATCATGTTTGCAGGGCTTGTGTTCTAGGAAAGATGCATGATGCTCCCCACAAGCCAAGAACCGCATCAAGTCAACGAGGATCTTGGAGCTCCTTCATGTGGATCTCTTTGGTCCTCCATCTCATGCAAGTTTTGGTGGGAAGAAATATTGTTTGGTGATTGTTGATGACTTTTCAAGATACTCATAGGTATATTTCTTCAAGTTGAAAAGTGAGACCCAAAAGACCTTCATCGACTTCATCAACTTGATTCAACATCAATACAATGTCCCCATGTTGATAATAAGAAGCAACAATAGCACCAAGTTCAAGAACTACACCTTGAATGATTTCCTTGGTGATGAGGGGATAAAACATCAATATTCCGCTGCATATACCCCTCAACAAAATGGTGTTGCCGAGAGGAAGAACCGGACTCTTATTGAGATGGCTAGAACCATGTTGGCGGAGTTTAAATCTCCATACAACTTTTGGGCTGAAGCCATCTCCACCGCTTGCCATGCATCAAACCGGCTCTACCTCCACAAAGAAATCAACAAAACTCCATATGAAATACTTACCGGTAACAAGCCCAACATATCTTACTTCCGGGTGTTCGGTTGTAAGTGTTTCTATCTCATAAAAAGTGTTCATTTGTCCAAATTCGAGTCTAAAGCATTAGAGGGTATTTTTGTTAGCTATGGTCTCGAATATCACACTTATAGAATCTATGATAAGCTCTCTGGAGCCGTCATAGAATCTTGTAGTGTGACCTTCGAAGAATATGATGGTCCCCAAGGGGGGCGTGTTGATGCTTGTGATGCAGATGGTGAAATGCCTCAGGATGCCATAGGAAGAATGGGTGTGGGATATATCCGCCCCGTTGAGGAACCACTTATGTTGGATCTAGAAGAACTATGCTCTACTCAAGTGGATCCCTCATCTTCACAATATCAACAAGCTCCATCCACCGAGGAGGACAATGACCCAAGACAAAGACAAGCTATGGACCCTCAACATGTTGATCAAGGTGACATCTCTAGTGAGGAAGATCTTGAGTCTCCAATCTCCAGAATGTCAAGCGGTGCCAAATCAATTACACAAGGGAGATCCATACAAAATGCCTTAAGACAAGCTCAACTCAATGCTAGAAATGTGCCAGATCAAGACCAAGGTCAATCTTGGCCTCTTAATGAAGAAAATGATTTCGGTGATGATCAAGGTCAAGAAGAGGACCAAAACAATGAAGAGGTTCCTCCAAGAAACAACAAGGAGATCCACACTCTTCGCGAAGCTAGAACGGATAGGATGTTGGAATTAAGAGACCACTCTCTAGAAAATGTGGTTGGTGACCTAAGGAGAGGAATTTCCATAAGAGCACAGTTGAAGAGGTTTAGTGAACACCAAGCACACATCTCCATGATTGAACCAAAGAAAGTGTGGCAAGCTCTTGAAGATCCGAATTGGTTGGAAGCAATGCTCAAAGAGCTCAACAACTTTGATAGAAACAAAGTATGGAAGTTAGTGGATAAGCCAAAGGATTGCCACAATGTTATAGGCACCAAGTGGATATTCAAGAACAAGCAAGATGAGCATGGAATTATAGTAAGGAACAAGGCAAGATTTGCACAAGGGTTCTCTCAAATTGAAGGCATTGATTATGAAGAGACATATGCACCTGTGGCTCGCCTTGAGTCCATCCATATCCTTCTTGCTTATGCGGCACATCATAACTTTAAGTTGCAACAAATGGATGTAGAAAGTGCATTTCTTAATGGTCCATTAAATGAGTTGGTATATGTAAAGCAACCCCCGGGATTTGAGGATCCCAACTTCCCAAACCATGTCTACAAACTTGATAAGGCGCTCTATGGGCTCAAACAAGCTCTTCCCGGCACCCTGCCGGAGGGGAGATTGTACCGGAGGGCCTTCTCTCCGGTATGATTTGTGAGTAGTTCCACCTTGTACTATGGGTCCATGTAGTAGCTAGATGGTTGTATCTCCTCCTTTGTGCTTTCATGTATAGATCTTGTGAGCTCCGTTCATGATCAAGATCTAATCTATTTGTAATCATGCATGTTGTGTTTGCGGGGATCCGATGGATATTGAGATTATTATATTGGTTTGATTAATGGTTCTATCTTTATGATTCTATCATGTCTATGTTGTTTGTGATCTTGCATGCTCTCCGTTGCTAGTGGTTATCTTGGCCAAGTGGTTGCTAGTGACTCCAAGAGGGAGTATTTATGCTCGATAGTGGGTTCATGCCTCTAGTTTCCAAGGGAAGTGACCGAAATCTCTTCGGTTGTAGATGTGTTGTTTCTACTAGGGAGAAAACAACGGTCTCTTGTTCATGGAACATGTGGACTGTTTACCTTACACACTTTGCTAAAAGCAGTTTTCTGTTGCTTGCAACTTAATACTGGAGGGGGTTCGAATGATAACCTGAAGGTGGACTTCTAGTCATAGATGCAGTTGGATTACGGTCTATGTATATTGTTGTATTGCCCAATCAACCTCATAGGGTATTTCTGGCTAGTAATTGCATTGTTATGCCTTGCTCAGTTCCTATCAATTGCCTCGCTGTAATTTGTTTACCCTTCATGCCATTTTGTTTATCTAAGGAGAGCACCTCTAGTGAACTATGGACCCCAGTCCAATCTTTACCATTGGTACATCTTCCAGTGTTACTTGTTTACTTGCTGCAAACCATTACCTTCCACACCATACGTTTAATCCTTTGTTACAGCAAACCGGTGAGCTTGACAACCTCACTGATTCGTTGGGGGCAAAGTCTTGAGTTTGTGTTGTGTAGGTCTCCACGTTGCTTCCAACACCTGTGTGACATTTCCTTCCTCCTTCTGGTTTGATAACCTCGGTTTCTACTGAGGGAAATCTTGCTGTTGTACTCTTCATACCTTGCTCTTGGGGTTTCCAACAAAGAACTCTTCCTCCCTGTTGAGTGTAGCATCAAGTAATTTCTGGCGCCGTTGCCAGGGAGGCTAAGGACGTCTTCACTAGGGGAGTCCTTCACTTCCTTTCCCTTTACTTTGTTTTTAGTTTGCTTTGTTTATTTTTCTTGGTTTTTTTGCCTCTTTCCAAAAAAAAACCCAAAAAATTCTAGTTTGGTTTGCTTGCCTTATTCAAAAACACAAAAAAATAGTGCCTACTCTAGTTGGTGGTCAGTTACTGCCTTGCTTGGTCATGCTTTCTATCAATGGGTGGTTTCTTTGAAACTAGTTCTTATTGGCAAGGTGGGTTCACGGAAGAACAAAAGTATTATTAAAAGGAACACCATTTGTCACAAAAAGGGAAATACTTATGGGAACAAATTGATAAGTTGAATACTATTGCTAGAGACGTGTGCTCTACTTATAATGTTACTTATTGCTTTGATAAAGCTTGTTGCTGCAGGAGGTATAAACACCTACCGTTTCAATGTGAGTATAATGATAATGTTACCATATCTTCTTATGTTAAAGTAAATTATGACTTTTATGATGTGGAACAAATTGAAGAATTTATTGCTTTCAAGGGTGCATTTGAACTTGCTAGTTTGCTTGAAAATACTGATGATGCACCTTATGAACATGAGGTTTATGAGATACTTAAATTTTGCTTAGACAATTACAAGGAAGCAAATGGCTATATTTTTGGATATTTTAATAGGTGCTTTCCACATTTGGAAGAGATTAATGCCTTGCAGGAGCCTATGGAAGAAGAAATTGTTGAAACTGGAAGCTCATTAGATGAAAAAGAGGGGGAGAGTGATGAACAAAAGGAGGAAGAATGGATTATCCACCCATACCTACCTTCTAATGAGAGTAACTCTTTATCCCTTACATTATTTGATTGCCCCCCATGCTTACCAAAGGAGGATGAATGTTATGTTCCTGTGGATCCTTTTGAAATATCTACTTTGGATAAAACCTGTGAAGGTTTTAATTCCACTATTTTTGAGCTTGATAGAAATTATGTTTTTTTAGCTCATGAAAAGCCTGCTTTATGTGATAGTTATATTGTTGAGTTTATTCATGAGGCTACTGAAAATTATTTTGAGATAGGAAAATATGGTTGTAAAAGTTTTCATGGTACTGAAACACCTCTCTATGTGCTAAAAGTTTTGAAGTTGCTCTTGTTTCATCTTCCTATGCCTGTCACTTTGTTCTTTGTGAATTTATTTGCATACAATATTACTATGCATAGGAAGTGGGTTAGACTTAAATGTGTTTTGAATTTGCTTCTTGATGCTCTCTTTGACTTCAATTCTTAATTCTTATGTGAGCATCTTCTCAAGCTATCAAGCCTAACTTAAAGGCGTTAAAGAAAAGTACTTGTTCGGAGATAACCCAAGAGTTTCCTTGAGTTTTGGAAGTTATTACTTATGTAATAACCTCTCCTTATCCTTTTTGTTTGCTTTTTGTACCAAGAATGACCTCTAATGAGAGGGAAATAAGATTTGGGGAGTTGCTGTCTCAAAACAGATTTCTGTCCTCCACCAAAAAAAATCGTGAGGAGGCTCTGTAACTCTGATTGAGCTCAACATTTACGAATAAATCCTCTAGTATGTTGGCTAACTTCCGTTAGTTCAACACTTTTTGATTTAAGTAACAGAAGATGTTCGAAAAAATTCGTTTCTACCTGCTGGTCTGTTTTGACAGATTTCTGCCATTATTTGCATTTGCTTCTTATTGATTTTTTTTAGCTCTCTTTAGGTAAATTAAGTTTCTTTGAAGGAGTTACTTCAGTAGCTTGTGTTTTTAATGAAAAACCTTGCTGTTCCAAAGCTTTGCCAGCGGTCTAATATCTTTTGAATAAGCTAATGTTGCTAATGAAGATTGTGTGAAGTTTTGTATGAAGGAAAAATTTCAGGTGTAGAGAGAGAATGATACAATGAGATGAAGAGTGGAAAAAAGCCCAACTTGGGGATGATACCATTGTCCCCAAGAAATATCCAAAAGGTACAAACGTCAAAGCTTGGGGATGCCCAAGGCATCCCCTTCTTTATCAATAAAAACCTCAGGTCTGTCTAGACACTTCACTTTTATTGTTTCATGCACAGTTGTGTTGTTCTTGGAGCGTCTTAGTTTTCGTTTGCTTTGCTTAGTTTGTTTAGGTTGCTTTAGTAGTTTGGACCCCCATTCTCGCTGTGTTGTTTTGCAAATAAGTTTGTTTGGTGTTTGGAAAGGAGTAGTAAGTTCTTGCTTGAAGTGCAAGAGGAGCTTGCATTGACTGTGACTTAGACTTTAGCATGACATGCTAGGTATTGTTTTAGCATTATGATTAGTGATTATTGCTATAGTATGTCTTTTTCCAAACAATTGGGATTTCTTAGTGTGCCTTGAAGAAATTATGCGTTGTTTTAGCATGCAAAAGCATAGTATTGTGGTATTCTCCTTTGATGTTTTGCTTGGGTTGACTTGGCACATGCTTATACCATGTTATGACTATGATAAGTCACCATTAGCCTCTATGATCATTTAGTACTTGACTTGTAGTACCACTCTTTGCTTTGATTAGTTTGCTTTGTTGCATTGCATAATTATGGCCATTATTGCTCTCTTAGTTGGTTGCTCCCAGTCTTTTGCTAGCCTCCACTTGTATGAGTAAGTTCTACTCATGCTTCCAACTCCCAAGAAACCAAGTTATTCCAAAGTGTCCACTATAAACTCCTATGCATGGTGTGTTACACCATTCCAAGTATATTCTTGTTTTCAACTATCTTCCAATTAAAAACTATTTTGTTATGTGGAAACTTAGTGATTAAAGCCCTCACGAACTTGATGGCACATTTTATTCTTTGCCCCTAATAAACTTGAACTATTGAGGCAACTTTATTGTATATGCTTGCACTTATAAGTTAGGATTAGCAGAATCGTGCTGTCACGGGGAACATTTTCAACATTGCACTTGTACTTTTTGTACTCCGTTGATATCATGCTCTTTTGTCTATGGATGTTACCGGTGTGAAATGAAGTTGGAACTTGTAAGTCCATGGAGTTTGTATTCTGTGTTAGAGAAACGCATGGGCCGCTAGCCTAAGCCATGCCTAATCATGGTGGAAACTTGCAGCATCACCATAGTGACATCTATGAAGAATTCTTCCTATAAAAAAAGAGAGACACATTGAGAAAAGAGGAAAGAGAGAAAAAGCACCATATTCCCATGGTACATAAGAAGAATTGCTGAGATGCTCATTGTCTGCTTGCCTTGTCATTTTGGTTATGGGAAAGCTCCTATACCATGTGCAAGGGGTACCCCGTTGGCGGTTCTCAATGATATGCAAATACTTACAGTGACAAGAACTTGCCTGGACCCTAAGTTGAGTATCCATGAGGTGTAGCCCTCATAGTCAAGGGACTTGAGATTGCCAACTTATACTTTGTCAAGCATATACTCTAGCTTTGCCACTTTAACCTTAACCACTTCAAGATGCTTATGATAGGGGCAATGAGGGCTGAAAGCTAATAAGTACCATAATTTTTGGAAGCTCTTTTTGAAACTTGTAATCCCTGCTTCCTTTACAAAAAGGCTTTTCTTCCATCATTATTGAGTCTCCACCTTCTACTTTTAGGCACCATTAAGAGAGCATAGTTATCATTATGTGTGCAGTGTTCCAAAGCTTACTAATTGATGCATATTGTGTTATTACTTGTTCATGTGCTAGTCACCCTTGTGAACTTTGCAGGTGTCCTATGCATTATATTGATACTTTATGAGGGACAAGATGATTACCACTATGCTATGTTTTCTGCATGTGAAACAAACAAACGTTTTCAATGCATATTATTATGATCTTTGTTTGTAGCTTGCCATGTTGCATGTATAATTACTATGTCCTATTGTTAGAATTCCATTCTTTCACGCACATGTTTAGAGTTCTTTGATCCCAGCTTTTAATGCTTGCAAATGGTTGGATCTTTATTGTGAGGGTGCATATCACCTCAAAAAATATTCTTTTATCACTTACCTACTCGAGGACGAGCATGAGTTAATCTTGGGGATGCTGATATGTTGGAAACTTATCTATAATTTTTGATGCTCCATGCCTGTTTAGTATCTACTTTGCTTTACTTGTCTACACTTTGAGGTGCTTTTTACATGTTTTCTGGTACTAACCTATTAACAAGTTGCAACAGTGTCAGATGCCTGTTTTCTACTGTTTTTGGTTTCAAAAAAGTTAGTAAAGAAATATTCTCGGAATTGGACGGGACAAAGGACAAAGTCAATAATTTTCCGTGGGGAACAAGAAGTCCAGAGGAGAGCCCGAGGTGCCGGCCAGAGGGGACAGACCCCCCCCCCCCAGGCGCAGGTGGGCCCTATCCTGCACCTGGCTAGGGTTTAGCCGCCCTGGCGGCCGCCTCGGTCTCCCCCATCGCCTATAAGAAGCCCTCGATGTAGAAACTCTCGGTACCCGATCAATATTTCACGAAACCGTCTGTAGCCGCCGCCACCATCGTCCCTAGATCAGGGGGGATCTGAAGCTCTTCCCGACACCCTACCGGAGGGGAGATCATCCCGGAGGCCTTCTCTCAGGTATGATTTGTGAGTAGTTCCACCTTGGACTATGGGTCCATGTAGTAGCTAGATGGTTGTATCTCCTCCTTTGTGCTTTCATGTATAGATCTTGTGAGCTCCGTTCATGATCAAGATCTAATCTATTTGTAATCATGCATGTTGTGTTTGCGGGGATCCAATGGATATTGAGATTATTATGTTGGTTTGTTTAATGGTTCTATCTTTATGATTCTATCATGTCTGTGTTGTTTGTGATCTTGCATGCTCTCTGTTACTAGTGGTTATCTTGGCCAAGTGGTTGCTAGTTACTCCAAGAGGGAGTATTTATGCTCGATAGTGGGTTCATGCCTCTAGTTTCTAAGGGAAGTGACAGAAATCTCTTCGGTTGTAGATGTGCTATTGCTACTAGGGAGAAAACAACGGTCTCTTGTTCATGGAACATGTGGACTGTTTACCTTACACACTTTGCTTAAAGCAGTTGTCTGTTGCTTGCAACTTAATACTGGAGGGGGTTCGGATGATAACCTGAAGGTGGAATTCTAGTCATAGATGTAGTTGGATTACGGTCTATGTATATTGTTGTATTGCCCAATCAACCTCATAGGATCTTTCTGGCTAGTAATTGCATTATTATGCCTTGCTTAGTTCCTTTCAATTGCCCCGCTGTAATTTGTTTACCCTTCATGCCATGTTGTTTATCTAAGGAGAGCACCTCTAGTGAACTATGGACCCGGGTCCAATCTTTACCATTGATACATCTTCCACGGTTACTTGTTTACTTTCTACAAACCATTACCTTCCACAGCATACGGTTAATCCTTTGTTACAGCAAACCGGTGAGCTTGACAACCTCACTGATTCGTTGGGGGCAAAGTCTTAAGTTTGTGTTGTGCATGTCTCCACGTTTCTTCCAACACCTGTGTGACGTTTCCTTCCTCCTTCTGGTTCGATAACCTCGGTTTCTACTGAGGGAAATCTTGCTGATGTACTCTTCATACCTTGCTCTTGGGGTTTCCAATGAAGAACTCTTCCTCCCAGTTGAGTGTAGCATCAATAAGGATGATAGAAAATCAACATTCGGGGCTTGCCAATTCCTTGTTAGGTCCTTGGTATGTTGGTCTTCTAAGAAGCAAAATTGTATATCTCTCTCCATCGCTGAATCCGAGTATGTGGCTGCTGCTAGTGCTTGCACTCAATTGCTATGGGTGAGGCAAACTTTAAAGGAATACGGTGTCCATTTTGACAAAGTGCCTCTTCTGTGTGACAATGAAAGTGCTATCAATATTGCCTACAACCCGGTGGATCAGACAAGGACAAAGCATATTGAGATTCGGCATCACTTCATTAGAGATCATGTGGCCCGAGGTGATATTGATCTATCTTATGTGTCAACCAAATAACAACTTGCCGACATATTCACGAAGCCACTTGATGAAGCAAGGTTTTGCTATTTGAGGAATGAACTAAATATCACATATTAAAGGATCTTGACTTGATCACCTTGTATACTCACCTATGTCTTGACCCTTATTTGGTTTAGGTGCAGGCATGGATATAGGGAGAGTGCAGTGTAATTGATTGGACTATCCGTCCCCCATTATGCCCAAAGCAATCAAAATCATTTCTCTTAATATCATTTTGTGATATGTGATCTTAAATGATGAGTTTAGGTAATGGACCCAAGATATATCTTCGTGGTGCCAAGTCGAGTATACTCAAATATGGTGGCCTAGGCCACCGCCCTCTCACATTCGAGAGGTTGGTGCTTACTCGTGTTTGTCATTTGTTGGTTCATTCCTATTTGGAGCTTTCTTGAACATTGTAGTGGATTTCTATGGCTCTTATTGATTCTTCACAGATTGACATCTTAACCCAAGCCTATACCCTGTCTTAAAACACTCTATCTCTCATATATGTCCCCATACACAAAAACCTGGAGTTTTTGGTCGAGGAGGACCGGAGTCTCCGGTGTAGACCGGAGTCTCCGGTCCAGATGGTTTCTGCCACTTAAAGGAAGGGGACAGGGTGAACTGAAACAACAGTTTCACTTCTTCCACCCCGTTCCCCTCCCTCCAACCCATCACCCTCTCCTCCAAAACTCCTCCCCAGAGGTCAAGAAGCCCTCGAGATCCGCCGTGCAGCCGGCCAACCTTTCTCCTCTCCTCCATTGGGTCATTCCCACCGGAGGAGTCGATCCCATGGATAGATCTGGTACCTCTCCACCTCCTTTTCTCCTAGGGTTCATCTCTAGATGTGTTTTTGAGGAATAGTGTTGTTTTGTCCATTGGAATCACTTGTATGTGCGCACTCTAGTACTTCAGCCTTGTTGCATTGTACGATCTGTTGGATTCACCCCCACCCCCACCTTCCCAGCTCATGCCCGAGTCTCCCGACCGGAGATTCCGGTCTGAGCCGGAGACTCCGGTATGAGCTGCGGAGACTCCGGTGTGGGGTGACTCAAAATGTTTCAGTAATGCATCAAAGCTCTTGTACTGCATATTTGGGACATATATACTTATCTCCATGCTATCTCCCTCACTGTTGTTCACAGGTGATGGTTCTCGTCGTCCTCCTCGCACCAAGGCCAAGTTAAAAAGGGGAAATCCTCGCTATGATGAATCCCATGGTCAGTTTATCATGCCCCCTTCCAACCGGAGATAGCAGGCCCGTGATGCAGCTTATATAAGGAGGGAGAAGGAAAGGACTAAGCAAGAGAACCGTGCCAAGAAGGCCAAATATGACAATCTTCAGTCTTTGGCCCACATGTCAAAGGAGGAGTTCCGTGAGCTGAGGAAGACTGACTTCTATGACCTGCCACGTACCAGCGATGATCCTCGTTACTGGAGGAAGGAGCAGGTTGTCTTCATGAAGGATGTGTATGGTGTGCTCACGAAATCACCTGTGTGTCCCCAGAAGTTCATGAGTGTTTTGCAGATGAGGCTCAGACCCTATTTCCATGATGCACTGTGGATCTGTGAGAAGTTGGGGCTGTTCAACTTGATGGAGCTCCGTGAATACTACAATGTCACACTTGTGTAGCAGTTCTACGCCACTATAGTGTTTGGATTTGACCAAGACAGGACCATGACTTGGATGACTGGCACCACCCGCTGCTTAGCTACTTTCCATGACTTTGATAATGTCATATTTGAGACCTTCCATGGTGTATCCACTCCTGTTGGGATGCGCATGCACTCAGCGTCTCTTGGTGAGAACAAGATGAAGCTTGCACCTTTGTATGGCAGCGAGGGTGTTGTAGGGGGGTCCAAGGGACTCAAGCCTCTCTACAACCTAATGTTCAGGATATTCTGTCATACCATCTCACCAAGTGTTGTAAATGACGATGCTATTAGATGTGGGCTAATCAACCTACTCTATCATACCCATCGGATCTACAATGATGTCCTAGAGGCAGATGTTGATCCTATTGATGTGATGGATTTCATTTTTGAGGAGATGTTCCATGCCATTCTCTTCAAGAAGTCTCCTCCATATGCACCACTGGTTATGCGGCTCATCAACTCCAAGGAGCATGATTCCCCACTTGGCTTGGCACCTAATCTCACCGAGCACACTCTGGTTACACTGCAGGAAAAGGGGCGCATGGGGCCTCCCCCTAGGCGTCGCTATGGCAATGATGATGAGGAGAGGGATGAGACTGAGAGGGCTCCCTCTCCCCCTAGATCTTGGAGGAAGAATGCCTCCAATGCACCTATGCCTTCCATGACCCAGGACTATGTACATGAGAAGGTCAAGGAGGCCACTTTCTGGGAGAGGACCCTATGTTGCATGAATGTAGACATCCGCAAGCAACAGCATGCCTCCTACCAAAGAAACCGGCACATTGAGAAGCTCCTCAAGGAAATCAAGGAATAGGGCGAAGAGGATGATGAGGAAGGAGAGGGTGAGTACAATGATGAGCATGGTGCTCAGCAGTCCACTGAGTCAGATCACACTCTTTCCTTTAGGGCATGGAATGCCCAGCAGGACAGCCTGGTGGACTGGAAGACTTTTTCAGATGTCACCTCTGGATACGGGTACCAGGGTACCTCATCTTCTTGCCCTCACGGCAAAGGGTCTGCAGTCCCTGATGATGTTGATGACGACTATGATGAGGGTGATTAGGATCAGGATGATGATCAGGATGACAAGGACTACTGAGTTGTTGGGGCGCTAGCTTAGGTCTTTTCCCTTTTTGGCGTTTCGATGCCAAAGGGGGAGAAGACATTGTCATCGATTTTCATGGTCTTGGGCTTTGGATTCGCTGTTATTTGCCTTTATTTGCTATATTTGAACTTCTATGTGTTATTTGCCACTTATGTGTGTGACTATGTGCTTGTGCACCTATTATTGTAACTCATGTGATAATTATGTGCTTTATCTGTGATACCATCTATCTTGCATAATTTACTTGTTTACCTTAATGCACATAGTCAGGGGGGGATTCATACAAATTATTCCATGCAAAATCACCTGTTGTCATCGAACACCAAAAAGGGAGAGATTGAAAGGACATTTACTGTCATAATCACTTTTGGTGTTTGTTACCAACAAGTAGATCATTTTACAGTTTGTTACTATCCACAGGTTGTTATAATGCTAAGTGAAAAGAACCCTCACACTATGAAAATATTCCTGCAAGTTTGACATGGTTCTGGAAATTCCAGACCGGAGTCTCCGGTGTGGGCCGGAGTTTCCGCAGGAATCCCCGGTGGAGGCATCAGGAACCTGGCTGGGACAGTTGTTGGAATTATGCCCTAGAGGCAATAATAAAGATGTTATTGTTATAATTCTTGTTCATGATAAAGTTTATATTCCATGCTAGAATTGTATTAAGCAAAAACTTTGATACTTGTGTGGTTTATGAACAACACCGTGTCCCTAGTACGCCTCTATGTACTAGCTCATTGATTAATGATGGTTAAGGTTTCCTAACCATAGACATGAGTTGTCGATTAATAATGATATCATGTCATTAGGAGAATGATATGATGGACAGACCCAAATTAAGCAGAGCAATTAGATCGTGTCATCGTGTTCATCTTTGCGAAGATTTTTCCTATGTCAAATATTATATTCCTTAGAGCATGAGATAATGCAACTCCCTGGTATCGGAAGAAAGCTTTGAGGTCACCAAACGTCATCCTATGAGAGGGTGATCATAAAGGTGTCTCTCAGGTGATCGAAAAGTACTTGTTGGGTTGTATGTATCGAGATGGGATTTGTCCCTCCCGAGTAGGAGAGATATACTTCGGGCCCACTCGGTAATCTATATCAACACCGCTTGCAATCACGTGGTTAAGGAGTTAATCACAAAGTGATATCGGATTACGGAACGAGTAAAGTACTTGCTGTGAACGAGATTGAACTAGGTATGATGATACCAACGATCGAATCTCAGGCAAGTAAAATATCGTGTGACGAATGGAATATATATATGGGATTAATTGAATCCTGGCATCGTGGTTCATCTGATATGATCATCGATGAATATGTGGGAGTCAATATGGGTTTCTAGATCCCACTGTTGATTATTGATAAAAGATCATGTCTGCATATTCTCGAACCCGTAGGGTCACACACTTAATGTGTCTTGACGCTAGGATAGAATGGATAATTGGTTTGTGAGTTTTTTGTTCGGAGTCTCGGATGATATCCAGGACATCACGAGAGGTTCCGGAATGGTCCGGAGAATAAGATCCATATAAAGGAAAGCAGTTTTTGGATTTCAGAATAGTTTCGGAGTATTCGGTATTGTACCGGAAGGTTCTAGAAGCTTCTAGAGTGGGACCAACGTGGACCCACTTGTCGGAGGGGTGCATGGGCCTACGAGGGAGTGCCCTGGCCGCTTTGGGCCAGGGGCACAAGGCCCCATAGGCCCATCCGGCCAAAATCCTAGGGGAAACCCTAGGAAACCTTCTAGAAGGGGGGGGAAGACTTGCCCCCCACTCCACCCTTGGGGCCGCCGCCCTAGGGCTTGGAGGAGGGGGAAAGGGGGCCTGCTAGCCCCCTATATAAGGTGGGCAGGGGATGCACCCCCCCTCGCCCCAAAACCCTAGCCGCCAACTGCTTCCCTTCCTCTCTCTCTCTCCCGACTGCGCGTAGGCGAAGCCCTGCCGCAGAAACTCTCCATCATAGCACCACGCCATTGTGTTGCAGATCCAATCTATATCTCTGCCCCACTTGCTGGATCGAGTAAGGAGGAGATGTCGCGGCACCGTACGTGTGCATCTCTCGGAGGCGCCGCCACTTGCGGCGTTGGATCGGATCGGATCGCGAGGAGGAGAAGGCTAGTTCGACTACATCACCCATGTTCTGTTGAACATTCCCGCTGTGCGATTTCTTCTAGGGTATGAAGATCTCATCTATCCCTCTCATTGATTGCATCTCCTAGATTAGATCTTGGCTTTCCCGTCCGCATCCGTAGAAAATTTTGATTTACTATGCTGCAAAACCCTTTAGTGGTATCAGAGCTATATCTATGCGTAGATGTGTTTCACGAGTAGAACGCAACATGCTTGTTGCGGGCGTTGATGTTTTCTGTTGCAAGCATCTTGTTGTGTACTTCTTATGATGCGGTATAGTGAGATCGAAGCGGTCCAGGCCAACTTTACGCGACCTCGTTCGCGAGACCGGCTCTGAACTTGACGTGTGGCTTGTTCCACACATGCGGCTGGTGGATGCCAGTTTCTCTCACTATAGTAGTCATGGGATTTACACCGGACGCTGGCAACCATAATATCGCCGTTGCGGCTTTCCGTAGGTAAGAATCGTTCTTAGCTTGTTACTCCCATAAGCCACGTAAAACATGCAACAACAAAGTAGAGGCGTCTAACTTGTTTTTGCAGGGAGTGTTTTGTGATATGGTATGGCCCAAGATATGATGTGTATGTTGTATGGAATGATCATGTTTTGTAATATTTCACGACTTGCATGTCGATGAGTACACAACTGACAGGAGCCATATGGTTGTCATTATAATTGTGTATGACCTGTGTGTCAACTTATTATACGCCATGTAATAGCTTTACTTTATCGCTAAGTAGTTAGCAATAGTTGTAGTTCTATTCGTGGTGGAGGCAATCATGGTGGCGTGATGGAGATCATGCTGGCGCGCACAAGATGGAGATCATTGCGCGGAGATTGGCTATACCATGTCACATAAAATTATATGCATGTGATGTTTATCCTTTTATGTATATTATTATGCTTAGATCGCGACGGTAGCACTATAAGATGATTCCTCACTTAAAGATCAAGATAAAATTATGTTCTACCCATGTATGCACCGTTGCGAAAGTTCGTCGTGTTCAAGCACCTCGTGATGATCGGGTGCTATAAACTCTACGTTCACATACAACGGGTGCAAGCCAGTTTTGCACACGCGGAAATACTTGGGTTTGACTTGACGAGCCTAGCATGTACAGACATGGCCTCGGAACACACGAACCGAAAGTTTAAGCATGAGTCATATGAATGATATGATCGACACTTTGTTGTCCACCATTGAAACCACATCTCTTCTCGTGAAGATCGGATTAGGTGTGGTGAATTTGGATCATGTTCACTAAACAACTTGAGGGATGTTGAATTTAGTGGGAGTTCATCTAGTAATTTGATTAAGTTGAAATAATTATCATGAACATAGTCTAAATTGTACTTGCAAATTTTGTAGATCAAATGGCTAAGTCCAACTTCAACTTCAACGTTTTTGGTGAGAAAGAAAAGCTTAAGAACAATAGGTCTAACTTCACCAACTAGTTCTGCAATCTGAGAATCATTCTCGCCGGCGGACAAAAGGACTATGTCCTTGAGAAAGCGCTAGGTGACGCCCCTGCTATAGATGCGCCGGCTGATGAAAAAGTAGTTTATCAGTCGCGCAAAGATGATTATGGAGTGATTAAGAGTACCATGTTGTTTGCTATGGAATCGGACCTTCAAAATCGTTTTGAGGAGTTCGCTGGGCCCTTTGAGATACTTGAGGAACTGAAAAGCATGTTTCTGACTCAGGCCCGTTCTGAGAGATATGAGATCTCTGAGAAGTTCTTTAACTGCAAGATGGAGAAGGTAGTTCCGTTAGTGAGCACGCCATTAAGATGTCGGGCTACACTCAACGTCTTGAGCAACTGGACTGCAAGATTCTAGAAGAGCTCAAGATTGACAGAGTTCTGCAATCACTCCCTCCTAGCTACAAAGGTTTTGTAGTTACTCACAATCAGATTGGTTCCACTGATACGATCACTGAGCTCTAAGCTGAAAGCTACAGAGGTGGACATCAAGAAAGATAATCATGTATTGATGGTCAACAAGCCCCCTAGCTTTAAGAAAGGGAAGGGTGCAAAGAAATCTTTCAAGAAAGGCAGCGGAAAGCGCGTTGCCCCTGCTGAGAAGAAGCTCAAGTCTGGACCTAAGCCGGACACTGAGTGCTTCTATTGCAAGGACAAGGGTCACTGGAAGCGCAACTGTCCGAAGTACTTAGCGGACAAGAAGGCTGGCACCATTAAAGGTATATTTGATATACATGTTATTGATGTTTACCTTACTAGCGCTCGCTGTAGTGCCTGGGTATTTGATACTGGTTCAGTTGCTAATATTTGTAACTCGAAATAGGAGCTACGGAATAGACGACGGCTAGCAAGGGATGAGGTGACGATGCGCGTTGGTAATGTATCAAGAGTTGATGTGATGGCCGTCGGCACGCTCTCCTTAGTTTTACCTTTGGGATTAGTTTTAAACCTTAATAAGTGTTATTATGTTCCTGCGTTGAGCACGAACATTATATCTGGATCGTGTTTATTGCAAGACGGTTATTCATTTAAATCAGAGAATAATGGTTGTTCTATTTATATGAGTAACATCTTTTATGGTCATGCACCTGCTATGAATGGTTTATTTCTTTTGAATCTTGAAAGTAATGAAACACACATCCATAACATTGAGGCTAAGAGATGCAAAGTAGATAGTGATAATTCGACTTATTTGTGGCACTGCCGTCTAGGTCATATTGGTGTAAAACGCATGAAGAAACTCCATTCTGATGGACTTTTGGAGTCTCTTGATTTTGAATCATTTGACACGTGTGAGCCGTGCCACATGGGCAAGATGATCAAAACCCTGTTCTCCGGAATAATGGAGTGAGCAATGGACTTGTTGGAAATCATACATACCAATGTATGCAGACCAATGAGTGTTTCAACGCGTGGTGGATATCGCTATTTTCTCACTTTTACTGATGACTTAAGTAGATATGGGTATATCTATTTAATGAAACATAAATATGAAACGTTTAAAAAGTTCAAAGAATTTCAGAACGAAGTGGAAAACCATCATAACAGGAAAATTAAATTTCTACGATCCAATCATGGAGGTGAATATTTGAGTTATGATTTTCTCATGCATCTTAAAGCAAGCGGAATCGTTTCGCAACTCACGCCACCCGGGACACCACAGCGCAATGGTGTGCCTGAACGCCGGAGTCGAACTCTATTAGATATGGTGCGATCAATGATGTCTCTTACTGATTTGTCGTTATCATTTTGGGGTTATGCATTAGAAACCGCTGCATTCACTTTAAATAGGGCACCATCTAAATCTGTTGAGACGACACCGTATGAACTATGGTTTGGTGCTAAACCTAAGTTGTCGTTTCTTAAAGTTTGGGGATGCGAAGCTTACGTCAAGAAGTTGATGCCGGACAAGCTCGAACCCAAAGCGGAGAAATGCATCTTCATAGGATACGCTAAGGAAATGATTGGGTATACCTTCTACCACAGATCCGAAGGCAAAGTGTTTGTTGCAAAGAACGGATCCTTTCTTGAGAAGGAGTTTCTCTCGAAAGAAGTGAGTGGGAGGAAGGTAGAGCTAGACGAGGTTATTGAACCTTCTCTCGAGTTGGAGAGTAGCACAGCACCTGAAATTGTTCCAGTGCCGTCTGCACCAACAAGAGAGGAAGCTAATGATGAGGATCATGAAACTTCGAACGATGTCGCTGCTGAACGTCGCAGGTCGACAAGGTCGCGTGCCCCTCCTGAATGGTACGGCAACCCTGTCTTGACTGTCTTGTTGGTAGAAAACCGTGAACCTGCGAACTATGAGGAAGCAATGATGAGCCTAGACTCTAAGAAATGGCTAGAGGCCATGAAATCCGAATTGGGATCCATGAGCGAAAACCAAGTATGGACTTTGGTGGACCCTCCTAGCGACCGTAAGGCCGTTGAGTGCAAATGGATTTTCAAGAATAAAACGGACGCGGATGGTAATGTTACTGTCTATAAAGCTCGACTTGTCGCGAAAGGTTTTCGACAAGTTCAAGGTGTTGACTACAATGAGACTTTCTCTCCCGTAGCGATGTTTAAGCCCATTCGGATTTTATTAGCAATTGCTGCATTTCATGATTATGAAATATGGCAAATGGATGTCAATACCGCATTCCTCAATGGCAACATTGATGAAAAGTTGTATATGATGCAGCCCGAAGGTTTTGTCGATCCTAAGGAAGCTGATAAGGTGTGCAAACTTCAGCGTTCCATTTATGGACTGAAGCAAGCATCTCGGAGTTGGAACCTTCGTTTTGATCAAGTGATCAAGAGCTTTGGATTTGTTCCAAATTGTTACGAAGCTTGTATCTACAAGAAAGTGAGTGGGAGCTCAGTGACATTTTTAGTACTATATGTGGATGACATATTGATTATTGGAAATGACATTGATATGCTTAACAATGTGAAGAGTTATTTGAACAAATGTTTTTCAATGAAAGACCAAGGAGAAGCTGCTTATATATTAGGCATCAAAATCTATAGAGATAGACAAAGACGCCTAATAGCTTTAAGCCAAAGTACATACCTAGACAAAGTTCTGAAAAGGTTCAGAATGGATAAGGCAAAGAAAGGTTTGGTGCCCACGTTGTCAGGTAAGATATTGAGCAAGGATCAGTGTCCAGCTACGGTAAACAATAGAGAAACTATGAGCAAAGTGCCATATGCCTCGGCCATAGGTTCTATCATGTATGCCATGTTGTGTACTAGACCGGATGTGTCCAATGCTCTTAGTTTGACAAGCATATACCAAAGTGATCCAGGAGTGGAACACTGGACAGCCGTAAAGAACATCCTAAAGTATTTAAATAGGACTAAAGAAATGTTCTTGGTCTATGGAGGTGATGAGCAGCTCGTCGAAAAAGGTTACGTCGACGCTAGTTTTGACACCGACCCGGATGATTCTAAATCTCAGACAGGATAAGTTTATATTTTGAATGGAGGAGCTATGAGCTGAAGAAGCTGCAAGCAAAGCGTGATCGCAGGATCTATAGTAGAATTGGAATACATGGATGCTGCAGAGGCGTCAAGTGAAGGATTTTGGATCAGGAACTTCATCACTAATCTTGGTGTGGTTCCTAGTGCCTTGGACCCACTGAAGATATTGTGTGACAACACTGGCGCCATAGCACTGGCTAAGGAACCAAGATATCATCCAAAGACCAAGCACATCAACCGTCGGTTTCATATAATTCGAGATTATATAACAGATGGAGATCTGAAGATTAGCAAAGTATATACGGATCTGAATGTCGCAGATCCGTTGACTAAACCTCTTCCACGAGCAAAACATGATCAGCACCTTAATTCCATGGGTGTTAGATTGTTGCCAGATGTAAACTAGATTATTGACTCTAGTGCAAGTGGGAGACTTTTGGAATTATGCCCTAGAGGCAATAATAAAGATGTTATTGTTATAATTCTTATTCATGATAAAGTTTATATTCCATGCTAGAATTGTATTAAGCGGAAACTTTGATACTTGTGTGGTTTATGAACAACACCGTGTCCCTAGTACGCCTCTGTGGACTAGCTCATTGATTAATGATGGTTAAGGTTTCCTAACCATAGACATGAGTTGTCGATTAATAATGAGATCATGTCATTAGGAGAATGATATGATGGACATACCCAAATCAAGCAGAGCAATTAGATCGTGTCATCGTGTTCATATTTGCGATGCTTTTTCCTATGTCAAATATTATATTCCTTAGACCATGAGATAATGCAACTCCCTGGTATCGGAAGAAAGCTTTGAGGTCATCAAACGTCATCCTATGAGAGGGTGATCATAAAGGTGTCTCTCAGGTGATCGGAAAGTACTTGTTGGGTTGTATGTATCGAGATGGGATTTGTCCCTCCCGAGTCGGAGAGATATACTTTGGGCCCACTCGGTAATCGATATCAACACCGCTTGCAAGCACGTGGTTAAGGAGTTAATCACAAAGTGATATCGGATTACGGAACGAGTAAAGTACTTGCTGTGAACGAGATTGAACTAGGTATGATGATACCAACGATCGAATCTCGGGCAAGTAAAATATCGCGTGACGAAGGGAATATATATGGGATTAATTGAATCCTGGCATCGTGGTTCATCCGATATGATCATCGATGAATATGTGGGATTCAATATGGGTTTCCAGATCCCGCTGTTGATTATTGATAAAAGATCATGTCTACATATTCTCGAACCCGTAGGGTCACACACTTAACGTGTCTCGATGCTAGGATAGAATGGATAATTGGTTTGTGAGTTTTTTTGTTCGGAGTCTCGGATGAGATCCAGGACATCACGAGAGGTTCCGGAATGGTCCGGAGAATAAGATTCATATAAAGGAAAGCACTTTTTGGATTTCTGAATAGTTTTGGAGTATTCGGTATTGTACCGGAAGGTTCTAGAAGCTTCCGGAGTGGGACCAACGTGGACCCACTTGTCGGAGGGGTGCATGGGCCTACGAGGGAGTGCCCTGGCCGCTTGGGGCCGCCGCCCTAGGGCTTGTAGGAGGGGGCAAGGGGGTCGTCCAGCCCCCTATATAAGGTGCGCAGGGGGCGCACCCTCTCCTCACCCCAAAACCCTAGCCACCAACTGCTGCCCTTCCTCTCTCTCTCTCTCTCTCTCTCTCTCTCACGACTGCACGTAGGCGAAGCCCTGCCACAGAAACTCTCCACCATAGCACCACGCCGTCGTGCTGTAGATCCAATCTATCTCTATGCCCCACTTGCTGGACCGAGGAAGGAGGATACGTCGTGGCACCGTACATGTGCATCTCTTGGAGGCGCCGCCACTTGCGGCGTTGGATCGGATCGGATCACGAGGAGGAGAAGGCTAGTTCGACTACATCACCCACGTTCTGTTGAATGTTTCCGCTGTGCGATTTCTTCTAGGGTATGAAGATATGATCTATCGCTCTCGTTGATTGCATCTCCTAGACTAGATCTTGGCTTTCCCGTTCGCATCCGTAGAAAATTTTGATTTACTATGCTGCGAAACCCTTTAACAGTTTGTATGGTGGTGCGGAGCAAGGTCCAAAGGCTTCTCCAGAATCTTCGGTGTGGGCCTCGGACCGGAGTCTCCGGTGCCGCTCGACCGGACTCTCCGGCCCACTTGGCTCGTGACTGGGCCTAGTCAATCAGTAGGCTGGTCCGGAGGCTGGACCGGAGATGGACCGGAATCTCCGGTGTGCAGGCCGAAGTCTCCGGTCTGACTTTTCTCCAACGGTCAGAAAATGGTTCGTGGAGGGGGGTTGCTTATAAATAGGGACCCTTACCCCCTTCCTCCAGCTGCTCGACCCACTCAAGAACACCACCTTCATTAGAGCCACCAAATCAACAAGATCTCTTCATCCAACCATCCAAAGTCATTGATCTTTGGAGAATCGAAGGAGGAGGCCTTGATCTTCATCTTCACCAAGAGAGATCTTCATTTACCCCTCATTCACTTGAGGGCCCCCATGCTCTAGTGTTTCTTTGGAAACCCTAGCTTTGATTTGGTTCTTACAAGCTTGTCTTTGATTGTTTTGGTAGCTTGCTTGTATTTGGGAGCCTCCAATTAAGTTGTGGATGTGTGCCCCGAACTCGTTGTAAAGGTGTCGGCTTCCACCTCGAAGGTTGCCGATATAGTGGAAGGTGAATCGAACCCCTTGGGGTGAGGTTCATCGGAGAACAAGGGAGGCATCTCGTGGCGTTGGTGGTTTGAAACCACCCCCTCTCTAAACGTAGGCGTACTTCCCCTCAAAAGAAAGGAACTACGGGAAACAAATCCTCGTGTCTCCGCGTCCACCACTTTGGTTACTTCTATCCTTTACCGCATTTTACTTACTTGTTCTTGCTTTGTGTTGTGCTAGTTGTTGCTTGTTTGACATATAGGTAAATTCATCTTAGTTGCATAAGCTAGAGAATTTACCTTTCTTGTCAAACCCTAATTTGAAAAAGAAGAAAATTTGAAGTAGCACCTATTTAACCCCCCCTCTAGGTTCCCATACGATCCTTTCACCAATGTCGTGTACCCGCGGGGTATATCCATGTCAGTAGCCACCACTAGCCTACAGTAAGTGCATAAACCCTAGCCATATTCAGCTTTGACAGAAATCTCGTGTTTTTTGGCAACCGTAGCTTGATTGGAGCTTGTTTATGTGATCAGATTCGTAATATTCAATGCACAACATGTTTAAGTTTGATTTGTTGAGATTTTTTTGCTCTTTCCAATGGTAGGTCCAAATGAGCTTTTGTCCTCGGTAGAGATGAAGCATGGTGGTTTATTTTGTAGAGTAGTCAGCAACAAGTGTTATGTAGATGGAAGAATAGGTTTCTTTGATGGGTGTGAGGTAGATACTTGGTCGCCTCTGTGGGTCGAAGATTTCTTGCAATAACTAGGACAAAATCCAGCGCTTAGAATCGCGATTGGGGCGAGGTCTTCTACAGTAGCAGTTCACAATGTCATCATTTTTTAACATGACACCCTGGAATCGAGGATCATCAATCCATTTTGGCACTATGTCGCGCTAAGAAAACCCCAAAATGAAATTCGCGAGATCCAAAAAGCAAAATACGAAGCAAAACCCCGATAGGTCGACATGACAACAAATAACTTACAAATCCTCCGCTGATCCGACTGCCCATCATCAACTTCATGTCGCCGTCGGGATGGAGCCTCCACAACCAAGGCCGCCGCAACTGCCTAGGCTGCAAAGGGAGGTCGAGAGAAGAGTATTGTGGAGTGCAGTTGTGCAGAAGTGGAGCGCGCAGTGGGGGGCAAGCTATTTACAAGGATAGACTGAGACGTGGTGGACCACACTAGTCAGTGACATGTGTTGTATCAAGTCAAATCCACGGGGGAGAAAAATACGCCACCATTCATCTATCACGGGATTATTAAGCGTCGGTTCATCTGGCCACCTACCACAATATTATTTTGTGCCGGCATCATGCCTACTACGGCGTATACTTGACCGCCGTGGACAAAATGGTGCCGTGGTTTCTCATCTGCCAGCTAACCAACTTTTCGAGATATTTTTTGCTTATGCCGCCCTAAAAAAGTGCCGGGGATGGGGGAAGGTATTTTTTGTAGTGCCTGGCAAGGTCATTAGTTTGTTCTTTCTGAAAATAGGTTGGCAGAAGACGGTTGTAGCTCACCGGTGGACGGTTATGAGGATTACGGATTTATGATGATGTGCGTAGATGTGCGGTTAGAGTGCTGGCTTCGACATGGCCACTTCCTGTTGGAATTTGGTGAGTTTTGGGATGTTGGCCCATTAGACAAATTCTGAAATTCTCTTTGGCCCACTTGTATATGGCAGCATATGGCTGTGCTAGTGGTGCTAAAGTTTAGTCCCACATTGCTAGTTGAAGGGGAGTTGGACCACCCTATATAGTAGAGTGTTGCACCACTCACTAAGGTGTGACAAGAAGAGTAGCCCTCGCGCACTCCTCCTCCGATGCCGCCCGCCTCGCCTCGCCACGCCTCGCCTCGCCTCGCCTCGTCACGACGCGTGCACGCCGCGGGTTGCGGGTTGCGGGTTGCGGGTTGCGGGAATCTCGCCGAGCCGAGCTTTATTTTGCTTGTTGGGAAAACTGATTATGAGTCATTAACGGACGCGTTAATTACAGCCGTTTCCAGTTTTTATGGACGTGGACTGTTACCGACTCGGACGTGGGCTGAGCCCACGATCCTCCTAACCTGCACTATATAAAGCGTCTGGGCTAAACCTAATCGGTACGGAATCAATCCACACACGCGCCTACCTCCAGAACCTTGCGCCGCCGCTTTTGTCTTCTCCATCCCGGCTTGCGGCGTGCACCGCAGATCGGGACAGTAGGCCTCCGGAACCCCGCCTCTCGTCAACCTGTACGGGTGAGGGGCAATCAGGTTTTTGGGGAGCGCTCAAGCGCGACTACTGGCAATCACGACGTCGTCCGACGACGAGTTCCCTGATGACGACTTCTTCCCGGACGTCAGCGACCTCTTCGACAACCTCAACATGGGCGACGCTGCTGCAACCGCTGCGGCTGCTATTCAGCCTACTTTGTACGTGATACTCAACTGTCTCTTTCGGATTATGCTAGAGTTCTCTGTTCTAGCGTTTGTTGTAGATGTGATAGGTTTATCTCCTATAGATGTAATCTGTTCATCTACTTTGTTGATCTGCATAATTGGTTTTAGTACCGTTTGTATGATCATGTTTTATCAGTTTATTACTCGGATTAAATCATATGGATTATTGCTTATATTTCCAACAATCCAAAAACCTGATTATAGGCAACTGAATTCCACTGGTGTAGCCGCAGCTACTAGGCCGCCTCCTTTTGATGGCATGCACTATAAGAGATGACGCAAGAGAGCAGTTCTCTGGTTTGAAAACCTAAACTGCTATAGCGCCATTCTTGGCAAGCCTGAAGGAGATCTTTTTGCTGAGCAGGAAGCGAGCTTTAAGAAAGCCGATACCATGTTTATGGCGGCTTTGTTCAGTGTTCTTGGGGACAACATTGTTGACCCTTATATGTCATTTGATAATGGCAAGGACGCGTGGGAAGCGCTCGAGGCCAAGTTTGGGGTCTCGGACGCTGGCACTGAGCTGTATGTCATGGAGCAATTCTATGACTACAGGATGGTTGATGAGTGCTCCGTCGTTGAGCAAGCTCATGAGATACAATCACTTGCCAAAGAACTTGAGCAGTTCAAGTGTTCCTTACCGGACAAATTTGTGGCTGGTGGCATTATTGCCAAGCTTCCTCCTTCATGGAGGAACTTTGCTACTTCTCTGAAACATAAGAGACAAGAGTTTTCCGTTACGGATCTCATTGGGTCTCTTCATGTGGAAGAGAAGGCGAGAGCAAAGGACAAAACTGCTCGAGGACTTGAGGGAGGTTCTACTGCCAATATAGTGTAGAGGAAAAACTTCCAATCCCACAAGTTCAAGAGTAAGAACAAAACTGAAGGAAAGGGAAAGTTCGATGGCAAGAACAAGGCCACGCACTCAACCAACTTCAAGAAGAAAAATGATAAGAGGAAAGGTTCTTGCCACGTCTGTGGTGATCCTGATCATTGGGCTCCTAGCTGCCCTAATCGCTTTGACAAGCGTCAACATGGGAACAGCGGCAGGTCCGCTAATGTTGTTATTAGCGATACTGAGATGAAGGATGTTGGGTACGGTATTTTACCTACTATCCTTTCAGTATGTCATTCTCCTGATTGGTGGATAGACACGGGTGCTAATACACATGTATGTTCTGATATTTCCATGTTTTCCTCTTATCAGGTCTCAAGGACCTCTTCCGTGCTGATGGGAAACGGCTCACGTGCTTCTGTTCATGGCGTTGGTACGGTAAATCTGAAGTTTACTTCGGGGAAGACCGTACAACTGAAGAACGTGCAGCATGTTCCCTCCATCAATAAGAATCTCGTCAGCGGATCGCTTCTATGTCGAGATGGCTTTAAGTTGGTTTTTGAGTCCAATAAAGTTGTAATTTCTAAGTATGTACAATTTGTTGGAAAGGGTTATGAGTGTGGAGGTCTGTTCCGCTTGTCTCTGTCAGACTCATGTACTAAAGTTATTAATCATGTTTGCAATGATAATGAGTCCAATGTTTGGCATTCACGGCTCTGTCATATTAACTTTGGTTGCATGACGCGGCTAGCCAATATGAGTTTAATTCCGAAATTTACCACTGTCAAAGGTTCTAAGTGCCAAGTTTGTGTGCGAGCAAAGTAACCCCGCAAGTCTCATACGACTGCGGAACCGAGAAACTTAGCACCGCTAGAACTTATACATTCAGATCTTTGTGAGATGAATGGTGTGTTGACAAAAGGTGGAAAAAGATACTTTATGACGTTGATTGATGACTCCACTAGATACTGCTATGTTTATCTCCTGAAATCTAAAGATGAAGCTTTCAATTACTTCAAAATCTATAAAGCTGAGGCAGAAAACCAACTTGATCTTAAAATCAAGCGGCTAAGGTCGGATCGTGGTGGAGAGTACTTTTCAAATGAATTTGATTTATTCTGTGCGGAACATGGTATTATACATGAGAGGACGCCTCCCTACTCACCTCAGTCAAATGGGGTGGCCGAAAGAAAGAACCGCACTCTAACTGAATTTGGTTAACGCCATGTTAGATACATCTGGTCTTTCCAAGGAATGGTGGGGTGAGGCGCTAATGACTGCGTGTCATGTCCTAAACCGTGTTCCTGTAAAGGATAAAACCATGACTCCATTTGAGGAATGGGAAAAGAAAAGGCTTAAACTCTCTTACTTACGAACTTGGGGTTGTTTGGCGAAAGTCAATATTCCAATACCCAAGAAGCGAAAGCTTGGACCAAAAACCGTTGATTGTGTTTTTCTGGGATATGCTTTTCATAGCATTGGCTATAGATTTTTGATAGTAAAATCTGAGGTATCCGACATGCATGTTGGTACAATTATGGAGTCGAATGATGCGACTTTCTTTGAGGATATCTTTCCTATGAAAGGTATGTCTAGCTCATCAAATCAGGAGATAACTAGTTCATCTAGTCAGGAATTTTCTATAATTCCTGAACCCACTATGCCGATAGAACACTCTGATGATCCTGTGGAGGATGACAATGAAGCTCCCAAAAGAAGCAAGAGACAAAGGACTGCAAAGTCATTTGGTAATGATTTCATTGTGTACCTTGTGGATGATACTCCCACTTCTATTTCAGAAGCCTATGCATCTCAAGATGCTGACTACTGGAAGGAAGCTGTCCGAAGCGAGATGGACTCCATCTTAGCTAATGGTACTTGCGAAATCACTGATCGTCCTTATGGGTGTAAACCTGTAGGATGTAAATGGGTGTTCAAGAAAAAGCTTAGACCTGATGGTACTATTGAAAAGTACAAGGCACGTCTTGTGGCTAAGGGTTATACCCAAAAGGAAGGTGAAGACTTCTTCGATACCCACTCACCTGTAGCCAGATTGACCACTATTCGAGTACTACTTTCCTTGGCTGCCTCACATGGTCTTCTCGTTCATCAAATGGACGTTAAGACAACTTTTCTAAATGGAGAGCTAGATGAGGAAATTTATATGGAGCAGCCTGACGGATTTGTAGTAAATGGTCAAGAAGGAAAGGTGTGTAAGTTAGTGAAGTCTTTATATGGTCTTAAGCAAGCTCCTAAGCAGTGGCACGAGAAGTTTGAAAGAACTTTAACTGCTGAAGGCTTTGTTGTAAACGAAGCTGACAAATGTGTGTACTATCGCCATGGTGGGGGCGAGGGAGTAATTATGTGTCTCTATGTTGATGACATATTGATATTCGGGACCAACCTCGCTGTTATTGAGGAGGTCAAAGAGTTCCTATCTCGCTGCTTTGAGATGAAGGACTTGGGAGTGGCTGATGTAATTTTAAACATCAAGCTACTAAAGGATGACAATGGTGGGATTACATTGCTTCAGTCTCACTATGTGGAAAATATATTGAGTCGCTTCGGGTATAGTGACTGCAATTCTTCTCCAACGCCTTATGATCCGAGTGTGCTACTTCGAAAGAATCGAAGGAATGCTAAAGATCAATTGAGATATTCTCAAATTATTGGCTCGCTCATGTATTTAGCCAGCGCTACTAGACCTGACAGCTCCTTTGCTGTAAGCAAACTGAGTCGATTTGTGTCAAATCCTGGAGATGATCATTGGCATGCTCTTGAAAGAGTTTTGCGCTATTTGAAAGGCACTGCGAGTTATGGCATTCACTATACTGGGTATCCTCGGGTACTTGAGGGTTATAGTGATTCAAATTGGATATCTGATGCCGATGAGATTAAGGCCACAAGTGGTTATTTGTTTACACTTGGTGGTGGCGCTGTTTCCTGGAAGTCTTGTAAGCAGACCATCTTAACGAGGTCAACAATGGAAGCAGAACTCACAGCATTAGACACGGCCACTGTTGAAGCAGAGTGGCTTCGTGAGCTCTTGATGGACTTACCTGTGGTTGAAAAACCAATACCCTCTATCCCGATGAACTGTGATAATCAAACTGTGATCGTCAAAGTAAACAGTTCTAAGGATAATATGAAGTCATCAAGGCATGTGAAGAGGAGATTGAAATCTGTCAGGAAACTGAGAAACTCCGGAGTTATTGCGTTGGATTATATCCAAACATCTAAAAACCTGGCAGATCCTTTCACAAAGGGACTATCACGTAATGTGATAGATAATGCATCGAGGGAGATGGGTGTGAGACCCACGCTATGAGTTGATCCCAGTGGCAACCCACTCTATGTGATCGGAGATCCCGTGAATTAGAGCTGGGAGACAAGCTGTTGGTCAGCTGAGAGGAGAGTATCCCTATATTATATTTACATCTCCATAAAGATGCAATACTCTCTTATTCTGCATGGCAGGTTGATATTTATCTCAATGTGTTCCAAGTGGCTTTTTATAAGCTGAGATGTTGTCCTGCAGAACATCTCTTGAGAAACACACCTATATGAGTCCGACTGTCAAACGTCGCAGTCCGTGAGAGTTGGGTGCTCTCTAGTAAACTCATGAAAGGCCCTGGAGTATGACGCATAAGCTCTAAACCGCGGGGAAGCCGACGGTAGCCCTATACCGGTCTAGATTTTGTGTGAAACTAGCGCGCAGAAAACTTGTAGTTCAAGGCATAGTCCACTATTCAAGTTGCAAGCTAGTGTAGCATGAAGTTTAACGTGGAAGTTCAACTTAACAGTCTCCACTACACACCGGTATATAAAACAATGTTCTGGAAGAAAAGTGATGTGATGTGCCAATGAGACTTTGTGGGGGATTGTTGGAATTTGGTGAGTTTTGGGCTATTGGCCCATTAGACAAATTCTAAAATTCTCTTTGGCCCACTTGTATATGGCAGCATATGGCTGTGCTAGTGGTGCTAAAGTTTAGTCCCACATTGCTAGTTGAAGGGGAGTTGGACCACCCTATATAGTAGAGTGTTGCACCACTCACTAACGTGTGACAAGAAGAGTAGCCCTCACGCACTCCTCCGACGCCGCCCGCCTCGCCTCGCCACGTCTCGCCTCGCCTCGCCTCGTCACGACGCGCGCGCCGCGGGTTGCGGGAATCTCGCCGAGCCGAGCGTTATTTTGCTTGTTGGAAAAACTGATTATGAGTCATTAACGAACGCGTTAATTATAGCCGTTTCTAGTTTTTATGGACGTGGACTGTTACCGACTCGGACGTGGGATGAGCCCACGATCCTCCTAACCTGCACTATATAAAGCGTCCGGGCTAAACCTAATCGGTACGGAATCAATCCACACACGCGCCTACCTCCAGAACCTTGCGCCGCCGCTTTTGTCTTCTCCATCCCGGCTTGCGGCGTGCACCGCAGATCGGGACAGTAGGCCTCCGGAACCCCGCCTCTCGTCAACCTGTACGGGTGAGGGGCGATCAGGTTTTTGGGGAGCGCTCAAGCGCGATTACTGGCAACCACGACGTCGTCCGACAACGAGTTCCCTGACGACGATTTCTTTCCGGACGTCAGCAACCTCTTCGACAACCTCAACATGGGCGACGCTGCTGCAACCGTTGCGGCTGCTATTCAGCCTACTCTGTACGTGATACTCAACTGTCTCTTTCGGATTATGCTAGAGTTCTCTGTTCTAGCGTTTGCTGTAGATGTGATAGGTTTATCTCCTATAGATGTAATCTGTTCATCTACTTTGTTCATCTGCATAATTGGTTTTAGTACTGTTTGTATGATCATGTTTTATCAGTTTATTATTCGGATTAAATCATATGGATTATTGCTTATATTTCCAACACTTCCTTCATCAAGTTGTAGGTTAGAGATGTGGCTTCGGGTTAATCTTTTTTATTTTCTTTGTAAGATTTCTCTGTATAATAAATAAAAAATGTTGTGTATATCATTTTGTCGCAGAGGTATCACCTTCCTTTCCGAAAAAATATGTCCCCTTCAATCGGTAAACCGATCGCCATCATTTTGACGCATAGGCCAGGTATCACCTCAATTTCGGAAAAATAAAATGCCCCCGTCAAACAGTAAACCGATCGCCCACTGATCGCCGTAGCCAGGTAAACTAACGAAGTATAGGGGAAAAGTGCAGGCAGATTAATGAACCAGCGTTGTACACCAGGCTGCTAGCAATGGCGGTCGAGATGAGACGGGCCACGTAAACAGTCACCCACGCCAAGTGAGAATACCACTTTGCTCGCCTTCAGATTATTCGACGGTAACAACTGCTGACGTCTTAACTGTCTAGTCCACGCCGCTGAATCGCAAATCGACACCGCCGCAGGCGAGGACCTTTGACGGCCGTCGTTAGCACAGAGTTCCCGGGCTTCACTCTTCAGAGCTCCTCCTCATGATAGAACAGCGATGTGTGCTCAGTCTGCATCATCGAAGAAGCGACAATGTGTGCTGGCTCACTGTATCTTGATTAATTAACTAGCATTATGGCGGTTGTTTGGCCTGATGTGGCAAGGTAGATGGCGACCGCCGTTGCCTTCCACAGTATTTTTCTCAACGGTGGCATTGCTGCCTCGCGTGCGTATCAAATGGGCCATGGACAAGTGTTGCAGCAGCTCGCCATCTCAGGCCCAACACCTCGTGACCGACTGCGACGGGGGCCATGTCGGGTTACAAGGAAAGTAACTTTAGATGTTGATGAGCCGAGAGAGAATGCGGATGCAATCATGACTCATGGGCAAGGTAACTGGAGATGTGTTGTTACATGGTCGATTAGCTAGTCACACGGCCAAAATCATATGCCTATGTTAGGACCATTGCCTGATCCCGTGGAGCTTGTAGCTAACATGTTTTACGTCTTGTGAGGAACTGATGTCTCTGTTACTTCTTGTCTGCATTGTTTTGTGCTTTTGTAGGTTTGAAGCAAGCTTAGCAGATGTGTCGAGTTTCTGGTGAATTTTCGAAGAGTGTAATTTTTTGGGTCACGAATGGCATGTTGTGAGGAAGTATGGTGACCGATGATGGTTTCTTTTCGATTAAGAAAAACAAGGTTGAACATGATGATAAGGTTTTCTTATCAAAAGGATTGTGTGTCGAAAGGAATCTACAAGAATGGACTGTCTGCAAATAAAACCCGTCGTTAAATCTTTTAGCTTTTAAATAAATAGTGAAAAGGGATAAAAAAAGGCAGAGTTTTTTTTCTTAAGGCACTGCATCGATCGATGGAGATAGCTTTAGGTTTTATTCTAACCGGTGACAGATGCATCAAGACCCAATTTTTTTTGGATTATAACAAGATAATAATCAAATTGTTAAAACTAACATGTCGCTAGCTTTGGCGGAACCAACCATAGTAATGTGGGAATTATAAGCCAAAGAACCACCAACACTATGGATCAAAGCAGACTAAAACAAATTCATTCACCTTGGAGATCGAGCATATTGCCATCTCCCACGACAACGCCTTAAAAAAGACATGATACACCAATATTGCCAGATCGAACCAATGGTGACTCTGATATATAAAGATTTTCTCTCCCAAGAGCAGGTACTCGTGCAAAAGATAGTAAGATACTATTGTACCCTCCTTGTTGAATCCAACAAGTAGGAATGATCAACTAAGACACTGCATTGAAGAACGTGACGATGCATTTACATCATCATTGCTGGATCTAATCAATGAATGTTGGACCATGAGTTACTATATATACATCATTCTAAGATTATCAATCTGTATTTGAAGAATCTACAATCACACATGGATGATCCTACAAATGTAGGTTAGATTCTTATATATATCCGCACACTGGCCTCCAAGCCTACCACATAAAAACCAACAAAAAGCTCCTCTTGACTTGACATGACATACCTCAAGAATGTCGTCTTGTATTGGATTCACCATTCGAACCACCTGGAAAAATTTGGATATCCATCTACATACAAATCTCTTGGTGCATTGCCAAAAAAAAACCTCCCTGGTGTGTAAGTCCTGCTACCCAAGAATATGAGGACATCACAAACTCATCGTTTAGCTGCCTGAAAGCTTCCATGTCATCGAAGCTATGCATTTTCCTTGAAGCAACGAGACAAAGGGGCAGACGAGTCAATAGAAAGGAGAAGCAACCTCGACATGAAGAGTAGTAGGCTAGAGAAAGCCCACCAATGGTTTCGAGGTAGAGGACGTGACTACAAGGCCCGTGTGTGTGGAAACCCTATCTAGATTGCCCAGGAGGAGCGCCCAAAAGCCAAAAGGTGCATTAGTTAAAACAAGACCACCCGGAGAAAAGTCTAGGGCATTTTAACTAACATAGAAGGTACCAGAACCAAACAAATTCCGTGAAACAAATCGGGGTGACTTATTCTTGCCTGCAGGGTTTGAACTCTTGACGGCCGAAAGACACCACTACACACTAGCCACTGGTGCATTAGTTTTTTCAAGCATGCAGTTTTAAATCCTAGTGTGCGGAAAGTGTCTTTGGCTCCCTAGTCCAGCGATCTTATTATTTTTAAAATAAAAAATAAAAGCGTAAGAGGAGGCTGATTGTTGCATTATTGCAATCTGATGAAGGATTGTACCGCAAATGGGACTGATATTTTTTTGCATTATTGCAATCGACTGATAAAAAAAATAAAAAGCATAAGAGGAGCCTAACGAAGTTGATCCATTTTTGAATCTGTATAGTTAGAAAACGGTACTGTATGTATAATCAATGGATTGCAATAATTAATGCAACAATCAGTGTCCTTTTTCAAACTGACGCAGCCATCCGTTCCTTTCCGATTGATGAGACGACATCCGTTGCGCTGGCTATACGTGGAGAGATTCAGATTCCAGATGGGGCCGGGCCAAATCGGCTAAATCACACTGCAGTACTGTACTAGCTAAGATGACCCGATGCAACCCAACGAAAGCTCACACGCACCACACAACCCAAATCCAGACGGCAGAGGATCGTGTAGAGTGGACCATGGTATCGGTACACCAACCGAATAAACTAGGGTTTCTTGGAAGAACCAGGAGTGGGCAAGTGGCACGACGCGGATAGGGGGCCAGGTGGCGTGTCCGATCGTCTGGCCAGCAAGCACAGTAACGTGGAGCATGGTTCCCCGCACCAACCATGGCCATCGCCTCGCCCATCGGAGAAACCCACGTATACCCCGGCCGTGTGTGACAGGACCAGGGGACCAGTAAAATAATTCGTGTCCTGGCGGCAATAATGCGTGTCTTTCTCCAAGGCTCCAAACGGCGACGTCGCACGGGCACGGGCGGGTGTGTGTCGCGCCGTCGTCGCGAGGAGGAGGACAGGTCGCTGTGCGCTTGCTCAATTATTTGGGCAGGAAGGACGACGAACGCCGCGTCCCTGTTTCCTCTGTCAGGGCTAGCTAGCTACCCGGCCGGTCAGGATGCGGTGCACCGGCCGGCGAGCCACGGGTGGCAACGTGACGCCCATACGGGAGCGGCGACCTGTTGGATCGGACGCCGCCTACCGGATTGCCCGCACGTCTCCGTCGTGGAATCCATCGTGATGACGCTTTGTTATCTTTTTTTTTTGCCTGCTCCTTTCGGATTTCTTGGACGGCTCTCGCTCGCTCGGGGGTGGCCATGTCGGCATGCTGCATGGCCGTCTTTGTTTTCCGGCTGTGGGTGGGTGATGAACTGATGATGCCTTTGGAGAAGCATGGAGATGCGTGTCCCAAATGTGTATTTCATTGTTTCACTCACGTTTTACTGACGCAGCACACATGTATGTACAGCCTTGTCATGGTATATATACATGCATACAACCTTCTCATGACATGTGTTGACAACACATGCATTGGATTGATCGAGTAGATACTCCCTCTGTTTCAAAATATAAGATGTTTTAGTTTTGTGAAGCAAATGTATCTAGACTTGTTTTAGTATATAGGTTCATTCAATTTTGGGATGAATCACACACTAAAACAAGTCTAGATTCATTTTCTTACAAACCTAAAACATCTTATATTTTGAAACGGAGGAGGAAGTACAACCTAGATGGCTGTTTTAAAATTAGACCAACTTTATAGAAAAAGTGGCAGCACTTATGATAGTACTAACTCAATATCAATGGATTCATCTTGAAATATTGTTTCGCATTATACCAGTTTGACATCATATATGTTGCTACTTGCTACGTTTGTAAAATTCCGTATGAAGAATAGAAGTACGCTTATTTATGGATGGAGTGGGTACTATGTATAATGAGAATGATAGGGTGAACAATATGTAGATTCATGGGGAGGATTGCCGGCCACAATTGTGCATCACTCATGTGCGTATTAGAGCATCTCCACTCGCTTGTCCATGAAGCCGATCCGAACGTCGAATTTCGGTCCGGACGCCGAAAATTGGCCCACTCGCGTACCCAAGGACCTGTTTTTGGCCGGATTCGGGCCAATTTTGATCCGGACTATCCAGGCCGAACCCAGGTTTCCGGATACGCCCTGGGAACGCCGGACTCAGCGAATTCGGCGGAAAAAAAAGAAGCAGCGCGTGGACCCGCCGAGTCAGCGACGGAAGCCGAGTCGTCGTCATCCTCGGAACCACGCGGCGACCGCCGGACATTAACTGTCTGTCGCGTCGACCACACGTCGCCGCCTCGGCTCCCGCGACGGACCGGCGGGCACTAACTTTCCGCCGTTTCCCCCTTTCCCGTCCTCGCCGCTACATCCCTCCCGCCCTCGCCACCCACCTCGACCTTTATAAGCCGTACCCCTCGCCGGAGATCTTCACACTCTCGCACAGCTCCCCCACCCACAAGCCCAAACTCCGGCGAACCCTCTCTCACCGTTTCCCCTTCCCAACCATGGCCGAACGATAACCCGGTGACGGCGCTGAGGCGAACGGCTTCGGCCGGCGCACCCTCTAGGCCTGGGAGGCGCGCATGTTGTACGACGCCGGCTATATGGCGCCGCCGAACAAGCAAATGCCTCCGGGGTGGAAGCTGAACGCCGGTGGCATCCCTATCCCGCCGGCGCCTACGCCGGAGGAGCTGCCGTACGATGTGCAAGAGTACATTGGCGGCATGGACGACCCCTCCGAAGCCGAGAGCGCCGACAACCTCCTGTACTGGGAGCAGTTCTTCGCGGACCGGCGCGAACAGGAGCTCGCCCGCCACGAGGGGCCACCGAATGAGTCGCCGCCGAAGCGCAACAACTCGGCTGGCCGCCGGTGTTGGTGGAGCGCGTCAGGCCGGACGCTCGCGGCGGTGATGGAGCACATCAACCGCGGGAACACGCCGTGGCTCGGCTTTCCGCGCACACCGACGCCGGCGGCCAGGTCGGGCCGACGCCCTCCGCTGAACTGGATGCCGAGGAGGATGGCGAGCATGAGCTCGTCCTCCTCCGCGTCGGCATCCCACTCCTCCGGATCGGCGCCGCTGCGCACGCCGACAGCAGTCAAGCGCGAGGCGGACTCGCCTATGCGCTCGCCGCCGCGGACGCGCTCGCGCGGCATCGTCATCGGCGAGCCACGGACAATGGCATCGCCAACCGGCCGCCTGCGTCTCTGCCGCCCCAAGACAGAAGTGTAGGGTTTCGTAGCATGGAAAACAAAAAAATTCTATGGCATACAAACAAACAAGCCAAGATCTATCTACTAGACTGTAGCAACGAGTTGATGGAATAACTCACCCTCGAAGATTCCAAAGCGTTTAACGAGGGCGGATTCTCGTGGGTGATGTAGTCGTACTCTTCCCGATCTCAAGATCGCGTAGACGATCCTTCTGGCGCTGCGTTCCGGCAGCGCTCCCGCAGTCGGTCACACGTTCAGTACTCGACGAAGACCTTCCTCTCCCTTGTTCCAGTAGGCAGTGGAGGTTGTAGCACTCTCCTCGCGATTCCGGCAGCACAACGGCGTGGTACCGGAAGTAGAGGGGAGATCTCGCAGGGCTTCGCCTTAAGCCGGAGCGAGTATGGTGGACTATGAGAGAGCTCCTCGGCGATCTAGGGTTTAGACACACCAAGGAGGAGGTGCTAGGGCCGGCGGCTAGGGCTTGGGGTTGCCCAAGTCGGTAGCTAGGGGAGAAACCCTAGGCGGCGGCTATGGTGGGCGACGGCGTCTAGGTTAGGGTTTAGAGGGGGCAATCTTGTGTGCTAGGAGGGGCAGCCCTGCCCCTCCTTTTATAGGTGGGAGGCGCCGGCCAAGGGGAGGGGAGTCCCTCCCCAACACGGATCCCAAGTGGGCCGGCGGTGGAGGGGAGGAACTCCTCCCCAACTCGGTTTCCACCTTCCCCTCCACTTCACAAAATAGCCGTTTGACTTTTCAAATTGGCGTTTGACTTTTTCAAACTAGGATTTGATTAAACCCTTTATTTTGTTCAGCGATGACACCTAGTACATGATGCAATCATTCAAACTTGATATGACACATTCATGTACCCTTCCCCTCCGGAGTGCCGGACATTCCGGAACCTCCTAGAACATTCCTGATGAAAACACCGGAACCATTCTCCAACCCCGAAACAGGAATTTCCTTATATGAATCTTATTCTCCGGACCATTTCGGATCTCCTCGTGATATCCCGGATCCCATCCGAGACTCCGAACAACATTCGGTCTCTTACTCATCATTCCATAACTACTCAAACAACGTCGAATCCTTAAGTGTGTCTCCCTACGGTTCGTGAATTATGAGGACATGATCGAGACACTTCTCCGAACAATAACCAATAGAGGAATCTGGAAATTCATATGGCTCCCACATATTTCTACGATTACTTTGCGATCAAATGAACCACTTACATACGATACCAATTTCCCTTTGTCTCACGAGAATCCTTAAGTGTGTCTCCCTACGGTTCGTGAATTATGCGGACATGATCAAGACACTTCTCCGAACAATAACCAATAGAGGAATCTGGAAATTCATATGGCTCCCACATATTTCTACGATTACTTTGTGATCGAATGAACCACTTACATACGATACCAATTTCCCTTTGTCTCACGATATTTTACTTATCCGAGGTTATGATCGTCGGTATCTCTGCATACCTAGTTCAACCTCGTTACCGATAAGTACTCTTTTCTCGTTCCCGTGATATGTGATCCCTTGTGAGCCAGTCACATGCTTGCAAGCTAATTGGATGACATTTCACCGAGAGGGCCCAGAGTATATCTATCTGTCATATGGATGGACAAATCCCACTCTTGATCCATGTGTCTCAACCAATACTTTCTGAACACTTAATGCCACCTTTATAGCCACCCAGTTACGGTGTGGTGTTTGATGTCATCAAAGCATCCTTCCGGTGAAGGTGATATGCATGATCTCATGGTCGAAGGAATTAGGTTACTATGTATCAGAAAGCATATAGCAATTGAACTATTAAAATGACTTGATCTTTATGCTATGCTTATCTATAGGAGTATGTCCATCATATCATTCTCCTAACAATATGATCTTGTTGTTAATAACATCTCAATGTTCATGATAGGGAAACCACAATCATTTATTAACCAACAAGCTAGTATTATAAAGAGGCATTACTAGGGACTCTAATTTAGTTTACAAATCACACAAGTATTAATGTTTCCTTGTTAATACTATTATAGCATGAATGTAAACATTTATCATAAACACAAAGATATAATAATAACTATATTTATTATTGCCTCTAGGGCATATCTCCAACAGTCTCCCACTTGCACTAGAGTCATCTAATCTAGATTACATGGTAATATACCGAACACCCATGGCAGTTTGGTGCTGGTCATGTTTTGCCCTCGGGAGAGGTTTAGTCAACGGATCCGCCACATTCAGATATGTGTGTACTTTGCAAATCTTTATGTCCCCATCTTGGACATGTTCTCGAATAGCGTGAAAACGTAGCTTGATGTGCTTCAGCTTCTTGTGTGACCTTGGTTCTTGCGCATTGGCTATGGCGCCCATGTTATCACAGTAGATTGACATTGGGTCCAGCGCACTAGGAACCACACCGAGCTCTATAATGAACTCTTTCATCCATATCGCTTCTTGTGAAGCCTCCGAAGTAGCCATGTATTCCGATTCAGTTGAAGATCTCGCCACAACGCTTTGCTTTGCACTCCTCCAGCTAACTGCTGCACCATTTAAAGTAAATACGTATCCAGATTGTGATTTAGAATCATCCGGATCGGTGTTCCAACTAGCATCGGTGTAACCATTAACAACGAGTTGTTCATCACCTCCATAAGAAAGAACCATATCCTTAGTTCTTCTCAAGTACTTAAGGATGTTTTTGACTGTTGTCCAATGATCCACTCCTGGATCACTTTGATATCTGCTAGTTAAACTAACAGCATATGCAATGTCGAGTCTAGTACATAGCATAGCATACATTAGAGATCCTATGGCTGAGGCATAGGGAGTCTTACTCATCCTTTCTCTATCTTCTGCCGTTGTCGGACTTTGAGTTTTACTCAACATCGTATTGGGCAACATGGGAAAGGACCCTTTCTTGCTATCTTCCATTCCAAACCTCTTTAGAACTTTGTCCAAATATGTACTTTGTGACAATGATATTAGGCGTCTCGATCTATCTCTATAAATCTTTATGCCTAATATGTAAGCTGCTTCGCCAAGATCTTTCATTGAAAAACTATTATTCAAATATTCCTTGACACTATTAAGAAGGTCTACATCATTCCCAATCAACAATATGTCATCTACGTATAGTATTAAGAATGCTACAGAGCTCCCACTCACTTTCTTGTAAATACAAGCTTCTCCATAAGTTTGTATAAAACCAAAACTTTTGATTACCTTATCAAAACGTTGATTCCAACTTCGGGATGCTTGCTTCAATCCATAAATAGATCTTTGAAGTTTACATACCTTGTTAGAATCGACAAAACCTTTGGGTTGCATCATATACAACTCTTCATCAATGTCTCCATTGAGGAATGCTGTTTTGACATCCATCTGCCATATCTCATAATCATAATGTGCAGCGATTGCTAACATAATCCTCATAGACTTTAGCTTCGCTACAGGTGAGAAAGTCTCATCGTAGTCAACTCCTTGAATTGTCGAAACCCTTTTGCGACAAGTCGATCTTTATAGACAGTAACATTACCATCAGCATCTATTTTCTTCTTGAAAATCCATTTGTTCTTGACAGCCTTCTGGCCATCCGGTAAGTCTACCAAAGTCCATACTTGGTTTTCGTACATAGATCCAATCTAGGACTTCATGGCTTCTTGCCATTTATTGGAATCTGGGCTCATCATTGCTTCCTCATACGTCGCAGGGTCATCGGTGTTGTCCACCAACATCACACTCATAACGGGATCATACCAATCAGGAGTGGTACGAGTTCTCGTTGACCTGCGAGGCTCTGTAGTAACTTCAACCGAAGTTTCATGATCATCATTAGCTTCCTCTCTTATTGGTGCAGGCACCACAGGAACCACTTCCGGTGCTGCGCTACTCGCAAGTTCGAGAGTAGGTTCGACAACCTCGTCGAGTTCTACTTTCCTTCCAGTCACTTCTTTCGAGAGAAATTCCTTCTCTAGAAAGGATCCATTCTTGGCAACGAAGATTTTGCCTTCGGATCTATGATAGAAGGTATACCCGATAGTTTCCTTCGGGTATCCTATGAAGACGCATTTTTCCGCTTTGGGTTCAAGCTTATCCGGCCGTAACTTCTTTACATAGGCTTCACAACCCCAAACTTTAAGGAACGACAATTTAGGTTTCTTCCCAAACCATAATTCATACGGTGTCGTTTCAACGGATTTAGATGGTGCCCTATTTAAAGTGAATGCGGCTGTTTCTAATGCATAACCCCAAAATGATAGCGGTAAATCTGTAAGTGACATCATAGAACGAACCATATCTAAGAGAGTTCGATTACGACGTTCGGACACACCATTATGCTGTGGTGTTCCCGGCGGTGTCAATTGTGAAAGTATTCCGTATTTCTTCAAATGCTCGCCAAACTCGTAACTTAGATATTCACCTCCACGATCAGAACATAGAAATTTAATCTTCTTGTTACGTTGATTCTCAACCTCACTTTGAAATTCCTTAAACTTCTCGAAAGTTTCGGACTTATGTTTCATGAAATAGATATACCCATATCTACTCAAGTCATCCGTGAAGGTAAGAACATAACGATAACCACCGCGCGATGCTACACTCATTGGACCACACACATCGGTATGTATGATTTCCAATAAGTCCGTAGCTCGCTCCATCATACCAGAAAATGGAGTCTTAGTCATTTTTCCCATCAGACATGCTTCGCATCTTTCAAGTGATTCAAAATCAAGTGATTCAAGAAGTCCATCGGAATGGAGTTTCTTCATACGCTTCACACCAATGTGACCAAGACGACAGTGCCACATATAGGTCGAGTTATCGCTCGATTTCAAACGTTTAGCCTCAATGTTATTAATATGTGTATTTCCACTATCGAGATTCAATAAGAATAGACCATCTATCAAAGGTGCATGTGCATAAAACATATTACTCATATAAATCGAACAACCATTATTCTCGGACTTAAACAAGTAACCGTCTCGCAATAAACAAGATCCCGATATAATGTCCATGCTTAACGCATGCACCAAATAACAATTATTTAAGTATAAAACTAATCCCGATGGTAGATGAAGAGGTAGCGTGCCGACCGCGATCACATCAACCTTTGATCCGTTTCCCACGCGCATCGTCACCTCGTTCTTCGCTAGCTTCCGTTTATTCTGCAGCACCTGTTTCGAGTTACAAATATGAGCAACCGAACCAGTATCAAATACCCAGGCACTACTACGAGTACTAGTGAGATACACATCAATAACATGTATATCGGATATACCTTTCTTCTTGATGTTGCCGTTCTTCAAATCCGCCAAGTACTTTGGGCAATTCCGCTTTCAGTGACCTTCTCCCTTGCAGTAAAAGCACTCAGTATTAGGATTAGGTCTAGCCTTGGTCTTCTTCGTCGGCGCGGTAACTTTCTTACCACCCTTCTTGAAGTGTCCCTTTTTCTTAGACTTGCCTTTCTTGAATTTGGTGGTCTTATTGACCAACAACACTTGGTGCTCTTTCTTGATCTCCACTTCTGCAGATTTCAACATGGCGAAGAGTTCTGGCAACGTCTTGTTCATGTTTTGCATGTTGTAGTTCATCAAAAAGTTCTCGTAACTTGGTGGTAGTGATTGAAGGACACGGTAAATCCCCAAAGCATTAGGAATCACTATACCCAAGCTTTGAAGTTTGTTTGCGTGCCCAGACATCTTAGGCACATGCTCACTGACGGAGCTGCCTTCTTCCATCTTGCAGTTAAAGAACTTTTCAGAAGCCTCATAGCTCTCAATTGCCGCATGAGTCTCAAAGATCAATTTGAGATCACGGACAATATCATGTGGGTCTGAATTCTCAAACCTTTTCTGAAGCTCTGATTCTAAACCATACAAGATAGCACACTGAACTGTGGAGTACTGAGTCTTTCGAGTGAGGTAAACATTCTTTACTTCATCGGTAGCAGTAGCTGCAGGTGGGTCACCTAGCGGTCCATCCAGCACATAGGTCAAATTACCAGCTGTGAGGACAATCCTCAAATTGCGGAACCAATCCGCGAAGTTGCTTCCATTGTTTTTCAACTTTTCTTTCTCTAGGTGAAGGGTTTCGCGGCATAGTAAATCAAAATTTTCTACGGATGCGAACAGAGGGAAAGCCAAGATCTAATCTAGGAGATGCAAACAACGAGAGAGATTGGATTAGATCTTCATACCCTTGAAGATTCGCACAGCGGAACGTTCGTCGGAACGTGGGTGATGTAGTCGTACTCGCTTCTCCTCCTCGCGATCCGATCCGATCTAGCACCACAAGTGGCGGTGCCTCCGTGAGATGCACACGTGCAGCACCTCGACGTCTCCTCCTTCCTCGGACCAGCAAGTATGGTGGAGAGACGGATTGGATCTACAACACGACGGCGCGGTGTATATGGTGGAGAGTTTCTGCAGCAGGGCTTCGCCTACAAACAGTCGGGAGGGAGAGAGGAGGGCAGCAGGGCAGCTAGGGTTGGAGGGAAGGTGTTTGGGGAGGGGCGCCCTAGCCCTCTTTATATAGAGGGGGGGCGGCCAGCTCTTGCCCCTCCTCCAAGCCTTGGGCCGGCGGCCAAGGGAGGGAGAAGTGGGGGGCAAGGACTCTCCCCCTTCTAGAAGGTCTATCTAGGGTTTAAACCCCTCTAGGCCGGCTGGGCCCTATGGGGCCTTGTGCCCCTGGCCCAATGCGGCCAGGGAACTCCCTCATAGGCCCATGCCCCCTCCCAGAAGGTGGGGCCACGTTGGTCCCCTTCCGGAAGGTTCTAGAAGCTTCCGGTACAATACCGATTAACCCAGAACAATTCCGAACTCCAAAAACTGCACTGCCTTATATGAATCTTATTCTCCGGACCATTCCGGAACCTCTCGTGATATCCCGGATCCCATCCGAGACTCCGAACAAAACTCATAAACCAATTATCCAATCTATCCTAGCATCGAGACACGTTAAGTGTGTGACCCTGCGGGTTCGAGAATATGCAGACATGATCTTCTATCAATAATCAACAGCGGGGCCTGGAAACCCATATTGACTCCCACACATTCATCGATGATCATATCGGATGAACCACGATGCCAGGATTCAATCAATCCCATATATATATTCCCTTCGTCTCGCGATATTTTACTTGCCCGAGATTCGATCGTCGGTACCGTCATACCTAGTTCAATCTCGTTCACAGCAAGTACTTTACTCGTTCCGTAATCCGATATCACTTTGTGATTAACTCCTTAACCACATGCTTGCAAGCGGTGTTGATATCGATTACCGAGTGGGACCAAAGTATATCTCTCCGACTTGGGAGGGACAAATCCCATCTCGATACATACAACCCAACAGATACTTTCCGATCACCTGAGAGACACCTTTATGATCACCCTCTCATAGGATGATGTTTGATGACCTCAAAGCTTTCTTCCGATACCAGGGAGTTGTATTTTCTCATGGTCTAAGGAATACAATATTTGACATAAGAAAAGCTTCGCAAAGACGAACACGATGACACGATCTAATTGCTTCGCTTAGTTTGGGTCTGTCCATCATATCATTCTCCAATGATATGATCTCATTATCAATTGACAACTCATGTCTATGGTTAGGAAACCTTAACCATCATTGATCAATGAGCTAGTCCATAGAGGCGTACTAGGGACACGGTGTTGTTCACAAACCACACAAGTATTAAAGTTTCCGCTTAATACAATTCTAGCATGGAATATAAACTTTATCATGAACAAGAATTATAATAATAACATCTTTATTATTGCCTCTAGGGCATAATTCCAACAGTCTCCCACTTGCACTAGAGTCAATAATCTAGTTTACATTTGGCAACAATCTCACACCCATGGCACTGAGGTGCTGATCATGTTTTACACGTGGAAGAGGTTTAGTCAATGGATCTGCGACATTCAGATCTGTATGTACTTTGCTAATCTTCAGATCTCCATCTGCAATATAATCTCGGATTATATGAAACTTGCGGTTGATATGCTTGGTCTTTGGATGATATCTTGGTTCCTTAGCGAGTGCTATGGCGCCAGTGTTGTCACACAATATCTCCAGTGGGTCCAATGCACTTGGAACCACGCCAAGCTCAGTGATGAAGTTCCTGATCCAAACTCCTTCACTTGACGCTTCTGCAGCAGCCATGTATTCCGCTTCTAATGTAGATCCCGCGATCACGCTTTGCTTGCAGCTTCTCCAGCTCACAGCTCCTCCATTCAAAATATACACGTATCCTATCTGAGATTTAGAATCATCCTTGTCGGTGTCAAAACTAGCGTCGACGTAACCTTTTACGACAAGCTGTTCATCACCCCCATAGACTAAGAACATTTCTTTAGTCCTATTTAGGTACTTTAGGATGTTCTTCACGACTGTCCAGTGTTCCACTCCTGGATCACTTTGATATCTGCTCGTCAAACTAAGAGCATTGGACACATCCGGTCTAGTACACAGCATGGCATACATGATGGAACCTATGGCCGAGGCATAAGGCACTTTGCTCATAGCTTCCCTATCATTTACCGTAGCTAGACACTGAGCCTTGCTCAATATCTTACCTGACAACATAGGCACTGAACCTTTCTTTGCCTTATCGATTCTGAACCTTTTCAGAACTTTGTCTAGGTATGTACTCTGGCTTAAAGCTATCAGGCGTCTTTGTCTATCTCTATAGATTTTGATGCCCAATATATAAGCAGCTTCACCTAGGTCTTTCATTGAAAAACACTTGTTCAAATAACTCTTAACATCGTTAAGCATGTTGATGTCATTTCCAATAATCAATATGTCATCCACATATAGTACCAGAAACGTCACCGAGCTCCCACTCACTTTCTTGTAGATGCAAGCTTCGTAGCAATTTGGAACAAATCCAAAGCTCTTGATCACTTGATCAAAACGAAGGTTCCAACTCCGAGATGCTTGCTTCAATCCATAAATGGAACGCTGAAGTTTGCATACTTTATCAGCATCCTTAGGATCGACAAAACCTTCGGGTTGCATCATATACAACTCTTCATCAATGTTGCCATTGAGGAACGCAGTCTTGACATCCATCTGCCATATTTCATAATCATGAAACGCAGCAATTGCTAATAAAATCCGAATGGACTTAAACATCGCTACGGGAGAGAAAGTCTCATCGTAGTCAACACCTTGAACTTGTCGAAAACCTTTTGCGACAAGCCGTGCTTTATAGACGGTAACATTACCATCCGCGTCCGTTTTCTTCTTGAAGATCCATTTGCACTCAACGGCCTTTCGGTCGCTAGGAGGGTCCACCAAAGTTCATACTTGGTTTTCGCTCATGGATCCCAATTCGGATTTCATGGCTTCTAGCCATTTCTCAGAGTCTGGGCTCATCATCGCTTCCTCATAGTTCGTAGGTTCACTGTCTTCTACTAACAAGACAGTCAAGACATGGTTGCCGTACCACTCAGGAGGGGCACGTGACCTTGTCGACCTGCGACGTTCAGTAGCAGCATCGTCCGAAGCTTCATGATCCTTGTCATTAGCTTCCTCTATTGTTGGTGCAGGCGGCACTGGAACAATTTCAGGTGCTGCGCTACTCTCCAATTCAAGAGAAGGTTCAATAACCTCGTCAAGCTCTACTTTCCTCCCACTCACTTCTTTCGAGAGAAACTCCTTCTCAAGAAAGGAACCGTTCTTTGCGACAAACACTTTGCCTTCGGTTCTGTGATAGAAGGTATACCCAATAGTTTCCTTAGGGTATCCTATGAAGACGCATTTCTCCGCTTTGGGTTCGAGCTTGTCCGGCATCAACTTCTTGACGTAAGCTTCGCATCCCCAAACTTTAAGAAACGACAACTTAGGTTTAGCACCAAACCACAGTTCATACGGTGTCGTCTCAACGGATTTAGATGGAGCCCTATTTAAAGTGAATGCAGCGGTTTCTAATGCATAACCCCAAAATGATAATGGCAAATCAGTAAGAGACATCATCGATCGGACCATATCTAATAGGGTTCGATTCCGGCGTTCAAACACACCATTGCGCTGTGGTGTTCCGGGTGGCGTGAGTTGTGAAACGATTCCACTTGCTTTAAGATGCGTGAGAAAATCATAACTCAAATATTCACCTCCACGATCGGATCGTAGAAACTTAATCTTTCTGTTACGATGGTTCTCCACTTCATTCTGAAATTCCTTGAACTTTTCAAATGTTTCAGATTTATGTTTCATTAAATAGATATACCCATATCTACTTAAGTCATCGGTAAAAGTGAGAAAATAGCGATATCCACCGCGCGTCGAAACACTCATTGGTCCGCATACATCGGTATGTATGATTTCCAACAAGTCCGTTGCTCGCTCCATCATACCGGAGAACGGGGTTTTGATCATCTTGCCCATGAGGCATGGTTCGCATGTGTCAAATGATTCAAAATCAAGAGACTCCAAAAGTCCATCAGAATGGAGTTTCTTCATGCGCTTTACACCAATATGACCTAGACGACAATGCCACAAATAAGTAGTATTATCACTATCTACTTTGCATCTCTTAGCCTCAATGTTATGGATGTGTGTTTCATCCCTTTCGAGATTTAGAAGAAATAAACCATTCACAAGAGGTGCATGACCATAAAAGATGTTACTCATATAAATAGAACAACCATTATTCTCCGATTTAAATGAATAACCGTCTTGCAATAAACACGATCCCGGAATAATGTTCATGCTCAACGCAGGCACATAATAACATTTATTAAGGTTTAAAACTAATCCCGAAGGTAAAACTAAGGAGAGCGTGCCGACGGCCATCACATCAACTCTTGATCCGTTGCCAACGCGCATCGTCACCTCATCCCTCGCAAGCCGCCGCCTATTCCGTAGCTCCTGTTTCGAGTTACAAATATTAGCAACTGAACCGGTATCAAATACCCAGGCACTACAACGAGGGCTAGTAAGGAAAACATCAATAACATGTATATCAAATATACCTTTGATGGTGCCAGCCTTCTTGTCCGCTAAGTATTTCGGACAGTTGCACTTCCAGTGACCCTTGTCCTTGCAATAGAAGCACTCAGTGTCCGGCTTAGGACCAGACCTGAGCTTCTTCTCAGCAGGGGCATTTCGCTTGCTGCCGCCCTTCTTGAAGGGCTTCTTTGCTCCCTTACCTTTCTTAAAGGTGGGCTTGTTGACCATCAACACATGATTATCCTTTTTGATGTCCACTTCCGCGGCCTTCAGCTTTGCGAAGAGCTCGGTGATCGTATCAGTGGAACCAATCTGATTGTGAGTCACTACAAAACTTTTGTAGCTGGGAGGGAGTGATTTCAGAACCCTGTCAATCTTGAGCTCCTCTGGAATCGTGCATTCTAGTTGCTCAAGGCGTTGAGTGTAGCCCGTCATCTTAATGGCGTGCTCACTAACGGAACTCCCTTCCTCCATCTTGCAGTTAAAGAACTTCTCAGAGATCTCATATCTCTCAGAACGGGCTTGAGTCTGAAACATGGTTTTCAACTCTTCGAGAATCTCAAAGGGCCCGGGATAGTCTTCAAAACGATTTTGAAGGTCCGGTTCCATAGCAAACAACATGGTGCTCTTAATCACACCATAATCATCTTTACGCGACTGATAGACAGCTTTCTCATCAGCCGGCGCAGTTGCAGCAGGGGGGTCACCTAACGCTTTCCCAAGGACATAGTCCTTTTGTTCGCCAGACAGAATGATTCTTAGATTGCGGAACCAATTGGTGAAGTTAGACCCATTGTTTCTAAGCTTTTCCTTCTCAGCAAAAACGTTGAAGTTGAAGTTGGACTTGGCCATGTGATCTACAGTATTTGCAAGTACAATTTAGACTATGTTCATGATGAATAGTTCAACTTAATCAAATTACTAGATGAACTCCCACTAAATTCAACATCCCTCAAGTTGTTTAGTGAACACGATCCAAATTCACCACACCTAATCCGATCATCACGAGAAGAGATGTGGTTTCAATTGTGGACAACGAAGTGTCGATCATATCATTCATATGAATCATGCTTAACCTTTCGGTTCTTGTGTTCCGAGGCCATGTCTATACATGCTAGGCTCGTCAAGCTAGACCCAAGTATTTCCGCGTGTGCAAAACTGGCTTGCACCCGTTGTATGTGAGCGTAGAGTCTATAGCACCCGATCATCACGTGATGCTTGGACACGACAAACTTTCGCAACGGTGCATACTTGGGGAGAACACAGTTTTTATCTTGATCTTTAAGTGAGGAATCATCTTATAATGCTACCGTCGCGATCTAAGCATAATAAGATACATAAATGGACAAACATCACATGCATATAACTTTATGTGACATGGTATAGCCAATCTTCGCGCAATGATCTCCATCTTGTGCGTTCCGGCATGATCTCCATCACTCCACCATGATTGCCTCCACCACGAATAGCAACTACAACTATTGCTAACTACTTAGCGATAAAGTAAAGCTATTACATGGCGTATAAGAAGTTGACTCGCAGGTCATACACAATTATAAAGACAACCATATGGCTCCTGCCGGTTGTGTACTCATCGACATGCAAGTCGTGAAACATTACAAAACATGATCATCGCATACAATATACACATCACATCTTGGGCCATACCATATCACAGAAAACACTCCCTGCAAAAACAAGTTAGACGCCTCTACTTTGTTGTTGCATGTTTTACGTGGCTTATGGGAGTAGATGCTAAGAACGATTCTTACCTACGAAAAGCCACAACGGTGATATTATGGTTGCCGAACTCTGGTGTTAATCCCATGACAACTATAGTGAGAGAAACTGACATCCACCATCCGCATGTGTGGAGCAAGCCACACGTCAAGTGCGGAGCCGGTCTCGCGAACGACGTCGCGTAAGGTTGGCCTGGACCGCTTCAATCTCACTATCCCGCGTCATAAGAAGAACACAAACAAGAGGCTTGCAATAGAAAACATCAACGCCTGCAACAACCATGTTGCGTTCTACTCGTGAAACACATCTACGCATAGATCTAGCTCTGATACCACTGAAGGGTTTCGCGGCATAGTAAATCAAAATTTTCTACGGATGCGAACAGAGGGAAAGCCAAGATCTAATCTAGGAGATGCAAACAACGAGAGAGATTGGATTAGATCTTCATACCCTTGAAGATTCGCACAGCGGAACGTTCGTCGGAACGTGGGTGATGTAGTCATACTCGCATCTCCTCCTCGCGATCCGATCCGATCTAGCACCACAAGTGGCGGTGCCTCCGTGAGATGCACACGTGCAACACCTCGACGTCTCCTCCTTCCTCGGACCAGCAAGTATGGTGGAGATACGGATTAGATCTACAACACGACGGCGCAGTGTATATGGTGGAGAGTTTCTGCAGCAGGGCTTCGCCTACAAACAGTCGGGAGGGAGAGAGGAGGGCAGCAGGGCAGCTAGGGTTGGAGGGAAGGTGTTTGGGGAGGGGCGCCCTAGCCCTCTTTATATAGAGGGGGGGCGGCCAGCCCTTGCCCCTCCTCCAAGCCTTGGGCCGGCGGCCAAGGGAGGGAGAAGTGGGGGGCAAGGACTCTCCCCCTTCTAGAAGGTCTATCTAGGGTTTAAACCCCTCTAGGACGGTTGGGCCCTATGGGGCCCTGTGCCCCTGGCCCAATGCGGCTAGGGCACTCCCTCATAGGCCCATGCCCCCTCCCGGAAGGTGGGGCCACGTTGGTCCCCTTCCGGAAGGTTCTAGAAGCTTCCAGTACAATACCGATTAACCTGGAACAATTCCGAACTCCAAAAACTGCACTGTCTTATATGAATCTTATTCTCCGGACCATTCCGGAACCTCTCGTGATATCCCGGATCCCATCCGAGACTCCGAACAAAAACTCATGAACCAATTATCCAATCTATCCTAGCGTCGAGACACGTTAAGTGTGTGACCCTGCGGGTTCGAGAATATGCAGACATGATCTTCTATCAATAATCAACAGCGGGGCCTGGAAACCCATATTGACTCCCACACATTCATCGATGATCATATCGGATGAACCACGATGCCAGGATTCAATCAATCCCATATATATATTCCCTTCGTCTCGCGATATTTTACTTGCCCAAGATTCGATCGTCGGTACCGTCATACCTAGTTTAATCTCGTTCACAGCAAGTACTTTACTCGTTCCGTAATCCGATATCACTTTGTGATTAACTCCTTAACCACATGCTTGCAAGCGGTGTTGATATCGATTACCGAGTGGGCCCGAAGTATATATCTCCGACTTGGGAGGGACAAATCCCATCTCGATACATACAACCCAACAGATACTTTCCGATCACCTGAGAGACACCTTTATGATCACCCTCTCATAGGATGATGTTTGATGACCTCAAAGCTTTCTTCCGATACCAGGGAGTTGTATTATCTCATGGTCTAAGGAATACAATATTTGACATAAGAAAAGCTTCGCAAAGACGAACACGATGACACGATCTAATTGCTTCGCTTAGTTTGGGTCTGTCCATCATATCATTCTCCAATGATATGATCTCATTATCAATTGACAACTCATGTCTATGGTTAGGAAACCTTAACCATCATTGATCAATGAGCTAGTCCATAGAGGCGTACTAGGGACACGGTGTTGTTCACAAACCACACAAGTATTAAAGTTTCCGCTTAATACAATTCTAGCATGGAATATAAACTTTATCATGAACAAGAATTATAATAATAACATCTTTATTATTGCCTCTAGGGCATAATTCCAACAGTCTCCCACTTGCACTAGAGTCAATAATCTAGTTTACATTTGGCAACAATCTCACACCCATGGCACTGAGGTGCTGATCATGTTTTACATGTGGAAGAGGTTTAGTCAATGGATCTGCGACATTCAGATCTGTATGTACTTTGCTAATCTTCAGATCTCCATCTGCAATATAATCTCGGATTATATGAAACTTGCGGTTGATATGCTTGGTCTTTGGATGATATCTTGGTTCCTTAGCGAGTGCTATGGCGCCAGTGTTGTCACACAATATCTCCAGTGGGTCCAATGCACTTGGAACCACGCCAAGCTCAGTGATGAAGTTCCTGATCCAAACTCCTTCACTTGACGCTTCTGCAGCAGCCATGTATTCCGCTTCTAATGTAGATCCCGCGATCACGCTTTGCTTGCAGCTTCTCCAGCTCACAGCTCCTCCATTCAAAATATACACGTATCCTATCTGAGATTTAGAATCATCCTTGTCGGTGTCAAAACTAGCGTCGACGTAACCTTTTACGACAAGCTGTTCATCACCCCCATAGACTAAGAACATTTCTTTAGTCCTATTTAGGTACTTTAGGATGTTCTTCACGGCTGTCCAGTGTTCCACTCCTGGATCACTTTGATATCTGCTCGTCAAACTAAGAGCATTGGACACATCCGGTCTAGTACACAGCATGGCATACATGATGGAACCTATGGCCGAGGCATAAGGCACTTTGCTCATAGCTTCCCTATCATTTACCGTAGCTGGACACTGAGCCTTGCTCAATATCTTACCTGACAACATAGGCACTGAACCTTTCTTTGCCTTATCCATTCTGAACCTTTTTAGAACTTTGTCTAGGTATGTACTCTGGCTTAAAGCTATCAGGCGTCTTTGTCTATCTCTATAGATTTTGATGCCCAATATATAAGCAGCTTCACCTAGGTCTTTCATTGAAAAACACTTGTTCAAATAACTCTTCACATCGTTAAGCATGTTGATGTCATTTCCAATAATCAATATGTCATCCACATATAGTACCAGAAACGTCACCGAGCTCCCACTCACTTTCTTGTAGATGCAAGCTTCATAGCAATTTGGAACAAATCCAAAGCTCTTGATCACTTGATCAAAACGAAGGTTCCAACTCCGAGATGCTTGCTTTAGTCCATAAATGGAACGCTGAAGTTTGCATACTTTATCAGCATCCTTAGGATCGACAAAACCTTCGGGTTGCATCATATACAACTCTTCATCAATGTTGCCATTGAGGAACGCAGTCTTGACATCCATCTGCCATATTTCATAATCATGAAACGCAGCAATTGCTAATAAAATCCGAATGGACTTAAACATCGCTACGGGAGAGAAAGTCTCATCGTAGTCAACACCTTGAACTTGTCGAAAACCTTTTGCGACAAGCCGTGCGTTATAGACGGTAACATTACCATCCGCGTCCGTTTTCTTCTTGAAGATCCATTTGCACTCAACGGACTTTCGGTCGCTAGGAGTGTCCACCAAAGTCCATACTTGGTTTTCGCTCATGGATCCCAATTCGGATTTCATGGCTTCTAGCCATTTCTTAGAGTCTGGGCTCATCATCGCTTCCTCATAGTTCGTAGGTTCACTGTCTTCTACTAACAAGACAGTTAAGACATGGTTGCTGTACCACTCAGGAGGGGCACGCGACCTTGTCGACCTGCGATGTTCAGTAGCAGCATCGTCCGAAGCTTCATGATCCTTGTCATTAGCTTCCTCTATTGTTGGTGCAGGCGGCACTGGAACAATTTCAGGTGCTGCGCTACTCTCCAATTCAAGAGAAGGTTCAATAACCTCGTCAAGCTCTACTTTCCTCCCACTCACTTCTTTCGAGAGAAACTCCTTCTCAAGAAAGGAACCGTTCTTTGCGACAAACACTTTGCCTTCGGTCCTGTGATAGAAGGTATACCCAATAGTTTCCTTAGGGTATCCTATGAAGACGCATTTCTCCGCTTTGGGTTCGAGCTTGTCCGGCATCAACTTCTTGACGTAAGCTTCGCATCCCCAAACTTTAAGAAACGACAACTTAGGTTTAGCACCAAACCACAGTTCATACGGTGTCGTCTCAATGGATTTAGATGGAGCCCTATTTAAAGTGAATGCAGCGGTTTCTAATGCATAACCCCAAAATGATAACGGCAAATCAGTAAGATACATCATCGATCGGACCATATCTAATAGGGTTCGATTCCGGCGTTCAGACACACCATTGCGCTGTGGTGTTCCGGGTGGCGTGAGTTGTGAAACGATTCCACTTGCTTTAAGATGCGTGAGAAAATCATAACTCAAATATTCACCTCCACGATCGGATCGTAGAAACTTAATCTTTCTGTTACGATGGTTCTCCACTTCATTCTGAAATTCCTTGAACCTTTCAAATGTTTCAGATTTATGTTTCATTAAATAGATATACCCATATCTACTTAAGTCATCGGTAAAAGTGAGAAAATAGCGATATCCACCGCGCGTCGAAACACTCATCGGTCCGCATACATCGGTATGTATGATTTCCAACAAGTCCGTTGCTCGCTCCATCATACCGGAGAAGGGGGTTTTGATCATCTTGCCCATGAGGCATGGTTCGCATGTGTCAAATGATTCAAAATCAAGAGACTCCAAAAGTCCATCAGAATGGAGTTTCTTCATGCGCTTTACACCAATATGACCTAGACGACAGTGCCACAAATAAGTAGTATTATCACTATCTACTTTGCATCTCTTAGCCTCAATGTTATGGATGTGTGTTTCATCCCTTTCGAGATTTAGAAGAAATAAACCATTCACAAGAGGTGCATGACCATAAAAGATGTTACTCATATAAATAGAACAACCATTATTCTCTGATTTAAATGAATAACCGTCTTGCAATAAACACGATCCCAAAATAATGTTCATGCTCAACGCAGGCACATAATAACATTTATTAAGGTTTAAAACTAATCCCGAAGGTAAAACTAAGGAGAGCGTGTCGACGGCCATCACATCAACTCTTGATCCGTTGCCAACGCGCATCGTCACCTCATCCCTCGCAAGCCGCCGCCTATTCCGTAGCTCCTGTTTCGAGTTACAAATATTAGCAACTGAACCGATATCAAATACCCAGGCACTACAACGAGGGCTAGTAAGGAAAACATCAATAACATGTATATCAAATATACCTTTGATGGTGCCAGCCTTCTTGTCCGCTAAGTATTTTGGACAGTTGCGCTTCCAGTGACCCTTGTCCTTGCAATAGAAGCACTCAGTGTCCGGCTTAGGACCAGACCTGAGCTTCTTCTCAGCAGGGGCATTGCGCTTGCCGCCGCCCTTCTTGAAGGGCTTCTTTGCTCCCTTACCTTTCTTATAGGTGGGCTTGTTGACCATCAACACATGATTATCCTTTTTGATGTCCACTTCCGCGGCCTTCAGCTTTGCGAAGAGCTCGGTGATCGTATCAGTGGAACCAATCTGATTGTGAGTCACTACAAAACTTTTGTAGCTGGGAGGGAGTGATTGCAGAACCCTGTCAATCTTGAGCTCCTCTGGAATCGTGCATTCCAGTTGCTCAAGGCGTTGAGTGTAGCCCGTCATCTTAATGGCGTGCTCACTAATGGAACTCCCTTCCTCCATCTTGCAGTTAAAGAACTTCTCAGAGATCTCATATCTCTCAGAACGGGCCTGAGTCTGAAACATGGTTTTCAACTCTTCGAGAATCTCAAAGGGCCCGGGATAGTCTTCAAAACGATTTTGAAGTTCTGGTTCCATAGCAAACAACATGGTGCTCTTAATCACACCATAATCATCTTTACGCGACTGATAGACAGCTTTCTCATCAGCCGGCGCAGTTGCAGCAGGGGGGTCACCTAACGCTTTCCCAAGGACATAGTCCTTTTGTTCGCCAGACAGAATGATTCTTAGATTGCGGAACCAATTGGTGAAGTTAGACCCATTGTTTCTAAGCTTTTCCTTCTCAGCAAAAACGTTGAAGTTGAAGTTGGACTTGGCCATGTGATCTACAGTATTTGCAAGTACAATTTAGACTATGTTCATGATGAATAGTTCAACTTAATCAAATTACTAGATGAACTCCCACTAAATTCAACATCCCTCAAGTTGTTTAGTGAACACGATCCAAATTCACCACACCTAATCCGATCATCACGAGAAGAGATGTGGTTTCAATGGTGGACAACGAAGTGTCGATCACATCATTCATATGACTCATGCTTAACCTTTCGGTTCTTGTGTTCCGAGGCCATGTCTGTACATGCTAGGCTCGTCAAGCTAGACCCAAGTATTTCCGCGTGTGCAAAACTGGCTTGCACCCGTTGTATGTGAGCGTAGAGTCTAGCACCCGATCATCACGTGATGCTTGGACACGACAAACTTTCGCAACGGTGCATACTTGGGGAGAACACAGTTTTTATCTTGATCTTTAAGTGAGGAATCATCTTATAATGCTACCGTCGCGATCTAAGCATAATAAGATACATAAAAGGACAAACATCACATGCATATAACTTTATGTGACATGGTATATCCAATCTTCGCGCAATGATCTCCATCTTGTGCGTTCCGGCATGATCTCCATCACTCCACCATGATTGTCTCCACCACGAATAGCAACTACAACTATTGCTAACTACTTAGCGATAAAGTAAAGCTATTACATGGCGTATAAGAAGTTGACTCGCAGGTCATACACAATTATAAAGACAACCATATGGCTCCTGCCGGTTGTGTACTCATCGACATGCAAGTCGTGAAACATTACAAAACATGATCATCGCATACAATATACACATCACATCTTGGGCCATACCATATCACAGAAAACACTCCCTGCAAAAACAAGTTAGACGCCTCTACTTTGTTGTTGCATGTTTTACGTGGCTTATGGGAGTAGATGCTAAGAACGATTCTTACCTACGGAAAGCCACAACGGTGATATTATGGTTGCCGAACTCCGGTGTTAATCCCATGACAACTATAGTGAGAGAAACTGACATCCACCAGCCGCATGTGTGGAACAAGCCACACGTCAAGTGCGGAGCCGGTCTTGCGAACGACGTCGCGTAAGGTTGGCCTGGACCGCTTCAATCTCACTATCCCGCGTCATAAGAAGAACACAAACAAGAGGCTTGCAACAGAAAACATCAACGCCCGCAACAACCATGTTGCGTTCTACTCGTGAAACACATCTACGCATAGATCTAGCTCTGATACCACTGAAGGGTTTCGCGGCATAGTAAATCAAAATTTTCTACGGATGCGAACAGAGGGAAAGCCAAGATCTAATCTAGGAGATGCAAACAACGAGAGAGATTGGATTAGATCTTCATACCCTTGAAGATTCGCACAGCGGAACGTTCGTTGGAACGTGGGTGATGTAGTCGTACTCGCTTCTCCTCCTCGCGATCCGATCCGATCTAGCACCACAAGTGGCGGTGCCTCCGTGAGATGCACACGTGCAGCACCTCGATGTCTCCTCCTTCCTCGGACCAGCAAGTATGGTGGAGATACGGATTGGATCTACAACACGACAGCGCGGTGTATATGGTGGAGAGTTTCTGCAGCAGGGCTTCGCCTACAAACAGTCGGGAGGGAGAGAGGAGGGCAGCAGGGCAGCTAGGGTTGGAGGGAAGGTGTTTGGGGAGGGGCGCCCTAGCCCTCTTTATATAGAGGGGGGGCGGCCAGCCCTTGCCCCTCCTCCAAGCCGGGGGGCAAGGACTCTCCCCCTTCTAGAAGGTCTATCTAGGGTTTAAACCCCTCTAGGCCGGCTGGGCCCTATGGGGCCTTGTGCCCCTGGCCCAATGCGGCCAGGGCACTCCCTCATAGGCCCATGCCCCCTCCCGGAAGGTGGGGCCACGTTGGTCCCCTTCCGGAAGGTTCTAGAAGCTTCCAGTACAATACCGATTAACCCGGAACAATTCCGAACTTCAAAAACTGCACTGTCTTATATGAATCTTATTCTCCGGACCATTCCGGAACCTCTCGTGATATCCCGGATCCCATCCGAGACTCCGAACAAAAACTCATAAACCAATTATCCAATCTATCCTAGCGTCGAGACACGTTAAGTGTGTGACCCTGCGGGTTCGAGAATATGCAGACATGATCTTCTATCAATAATCAACAGCGGGGCCTGGAAACCCATATTGACTCCCACACATTCATCGATGATCATATCGGATGAACCACGATGCCAGGATTCAATCAATCCCATATATATTCCCTTCGTCTCGCGATATTTTACTTGCCCGAGATTCGATCGTCGGTACCGTCATACCTAGTTCAATCTCGTTCACAGCAAGTACTTTACTCGTTCCGTAATCCGATATCACTTTGTGATTAACTCCTTAACCACATGCTTGCAAGCGGTGTTGATATCGATTACCGAGTGGGCCCGAAGTATATCTCTCCGACTTGGGAGGGACAAATCCCATCTCGATACATACAACCCAACAGATACTTTCCGATCACCTGAGAGACACCTTTATGATCACCCTCTCATAGGATGACGTTTGATGACCTCAAAGCTTTCTTCCGATACCAGGGAGTTGTATTTTCTCATGGTCTAAGGAATACAATATTTGACATAAGAAAAGCTTCGCAAAGACGAACACGATGACACGATCTAATTGCTTCGCTTAGTTTGGGTCTGTCCATCATATCATTCTCCAATTATATGATCTCATTATCAATTGACAACTCATGTCTATGGTTAGAAAACCTTAACCATCATTGATCAATGAGCTAGTCCATAGAGGCGTACTAGGGACATGGTGTTGTTCACAAACCACACAAGTATTAAAGTTTCCGCTTAATACAATTCTAGCATTGAATATAAACTTTATCATGAACAAGAATTATAATAATAACATCTTTATTATTGCCTCTAGGGCATAATTCCAACACTAGGAACGCATTAAAATTGATGGTAGGGGCCGCCATTGATCTACAACATATTTGCAATAGTTTAGACTAAGTTTATGACAAATTGAGTTCTAATTAATAGTTATATTAATCTAGGTGAACTCCCACTCAAAACAATATCCCTCACATTTTTTTAGTGATCACACGAACCAAATCCACCACATCAAAACCGATCATCACGAGAGTTGATGTAGCTTCAATGGCGAACAATCGACCTGTTCATCATATCTACTATATGATTCATGATTTACCTTTCGGTGATCCGTGTTCCGAGACCATGTCTGTACATGCTAGGCTCGTCAAGATCAAACCTTAGCTTCCGCATGAGCAAATCTGGCTTGCTCACGTTGTATACACTTGCGGAATCTAACACACCCGATCATCACGTGGTGCTTCAAAACAACAAGCTTTAGCAACGGTGCTTACTAAGGGTGAACACTCTTTAGGACTTGAAATTCATGTGCATGAGGGATCATCTTATAATGCTACCGTCGTTAACTAAGCAATACAAGATGCATAAAGGATTAACATCACATGCAATTCATAATATGTGATATGATATGGCCTTTCTTCTTTGTGCTTCCGATCTTCATCTTCAAGCACGAACATGATCTCCATCATCACCGACATTGCATCAAGGTCAATGACGCCGCTTCATGGTTGTCGTCCACCAGCTTCAACTATTACAACTACTTTGAATAGACACGCGGGTCTTAACATAAATTAAATTCAACCATATGGCTCCTGCCGGTTGCCAACTTACAATAAGGAACATTGCATACATCAAATATAATCACAATCATGGCCATATCACATCACAACACACCCCTGCAAAACAAGTTTAGACGCCTCTACTTTCTTTGCATGTTTTACGTGGTTTGGGGCTTTCAATAAGTGTCGTTCTAACTTACGAACAAGAACCACAACATTGATACTAGTATTGTTAATCACCCGTTGTAAATTGAATCTTAACTATGTTGGGAGAAACAGGCACCCGCAAAGCCACTTATGCAATACAAGTTGCATGTCAAGCGTGGAGCAAGTCTCATGAACAATGTCATGTAAGGTTAGCCCGGGCCGCTTCATCCCAATATCCCGCAAGATGCAAAGTACACAAGAAGCAATCGACAATAAAAGCATCAATGCCCACAATGACCATTGTGTTCTACTCGTGCAACAGATCTACATATAGACACGGCTCTGATACCACTGTAGGGTTTCGTAGCATGGAAAACAAAAATTTTCTATCGCATACAAACAAACAAGCCAAGATCTATCTACTAGATTGTAGCAACGAGTCGATGGAATAACTCACCCTCGAAGATTCCAAAGTGTTTAACGAGAGCGGATTCTCATGGGTGATGTAGTCGTACTCTTCCCGATCTCAAGATCGCGTAGACGATCCTTCCGGCGCTGCGTTCCGGCAGCGCTCCCGCAGTCGGTCACACGTTCGGTACTCGACGAAGACCTTTATCTCCCTTGTTCCAGCAGGCAGCGGTGAATTTGATCGTAATGCTATACTTCGGATGAATGTTCATCACACCATTACACTAATATTGTGATCTCGTTATTAACAACATCCAATGTCTATGATCAGGAAACCGTGATCATCTTGTTAATCAACGAACTAGTTTATGAGAGAGGCATAACTAGGAACTTTCTATTTGTTTATTAAACACAAATGTATTAACGTTTCCGTATTAATACAATTATAGCATGCAAAATAAACATCTATCATATACTTGGAATACACATAATAAACATTTTATTATTGCCTCTCAGGGCATATTCCCTTCACGATTAACCCAAAACAATTCCGAACTCCAAAAACTGCATTGCCTTATATGAATCTTATTCTCTGGACCATTCCGGAACCTCTCGTGATGTCCCGGATCCCATCCGAGACTCCGAACAAAAACTCATAAACCAATTATCCAATCTATCCTAGCGTCGAGACACGTTAAGTGTGTGACCCTTCGGGTTCGAGAACATGCAGACATGATCTTATATCAATAATCAACAGCGGGGTCTGGAAACCCATATTAACTCCCACACATTCATCGATGATCATATCGGATGAACCACGATGCCAGGATTCAATCAATCCCATATATATATTTCCTTCGTCTCGTGATATTTTACTTGCCCGAGATTTGATTGTCGGTACCGTCGTACCCAGTTCAATCTCGTTCACAGCAAGTACTTTACTCGTTCCGTAATCCGATATCACTTTGTGATTAACTCCTTAACCACATGCTTGCAAGCGGTGTTGATATCGATTACCGAGTGGGCCCGAAGTATATCTCTCCGACTTGGGAGGGACAAATCCCATCTCGATACATACAACCCAACAGGTACTTTCCGATCACCTGAGAGACACCTTTATGATAGCCCTCTCATAGGATGACGTTTGATGACCTCAAAGCTTTCTTCCGATACCAGGGAGTTGTATTAACTCATGGTCTAAGGAATACAATATTTGACATAAGAAAAGCTTCGCAAAGATGAACACGATGACACGATCTAATTGCTCCGCTTAGTTTGGGTCTGTCCACCATATCATTCTCCCAATGATATGATCTCATTATTAATCGACAACTCATGTCTATGGTTAGGAAACCTTAACCATCATTAATCAATGAGCTAGTCCATAGAGACATACTAGGGACACAGTGTTGTTCACAAACCACACAAGTATTAAAGTTTCCGCTTAATACAATTCTAGCATGGAATATAAACTCTATCATGAACAAGAATTATAATAATAACATCTTTATTATTGCCTCTAGGGCATAATTCCAACAGTCTACCACTTGCACTAGATGTAGGGATTCGTAGCATGGAAAACAAAAATTTTCTATCGCATACAAACAAACAAGCCAAGATCTATCTACTAGATTGTAGCAACGAGTCGATGGAATAACTCACCCTCGAAGATTCTAAAGTGTTTAACGAGAGCGGATTCTCGTGGGTGATGTAGTCGTACTCTTCCCGATCTCAAGATCGCGTAGACGATCCTTCCGGCGCTGCGTTCCGGCAGCACTCCCGCAGTCGGTCACACGTTCGATACTCGACGAAGACCTTCCTCTCCCTTGTTCCAGCAGGCAGCGGAGGTTGTAGCACTCTCCTCGCGATTCCGGCAGCACAACGGCGTGGTACCGGAAGTAGAGGGGAGATCTTGCAGGGCTTTGCCTTAAGCCGGAGCGAGTATGGTGGAGTATGAGAGAGTCCCTTGACGATCTAGGGTTTAGACACGCCGAGGAGGGGCAAGCCGGCGGCTAGGGTTTAGCTAGGCGGCGGCGGCGGTTTGCCCTAGGGCCGGCGGCGGCTTGGTACTAGGGTTTAGAGGTAGGAACTTGTGTGTCTAGGAGGGGAGCCCTGCCCCTCCTTATATAGGTGGAGGGGGCCGGCCAAGGGGAGGGGAGTCCCTCCCAAACTCGGCTTGGTGGTGCGCCGGCGGTGGGAGGAGGAACTCCTCCCCCAAGTCGGTTTCCACCTCCCTCTCCACTTCCCAAAACTAGCCGTTTGACTTTCAAACTAGCCGTTTGACTTTTCAAACTAGGATTTGATTAATCCCTCTATTTTGTTCAGCGATGACACCTAGTACATAATGCAATCATACCAACTTGATATAACACATTCATGTACCCTTCCCCTCCGGAGTGCCGGACATTCCGGAACCTTCTACAACATTCCCGATGAAAACACCGGACCATTCCTTATATGAATCTTATTCTCCGGACCATTCCGGATCTCCTCGTGATATCCCGAATCCCATTCGAGACTCCGAACAACATTCAGACTCTTTATCATCATTCCATAACTACTCAAACAACGTTGAATCCTTAAGTGTGTCTCCCTACGGTTCGTGAATTATGCGGACATGATCGAGACACCTCTCCGAACAATAACCAATAGAGGAATCTGGAAATTCATATGGCTCCCACATATTTCTACGATTACTTTGCGATCGAATGAACCACATACATACGATACCAATTTCCCTTTGTCTCACGATAGTTTACTTATCCGAGGTTATGATCGTCGGTATCTCTGCATACCTAGTTCAACCTCGTTACCGATAAGTACTCTTTTCTCGTTCCCGTGATATGTGATCCCTTGTGAGCTAGTCACATGCTTGCAAGCCAATTGGATGACATTTCACCGAGAGGGCCTAGAGTATATCTATCCGTCATATGGATGGACAAATCCCACTCTTGATCCATGTGTCTCAACCAATACTTTCCGAACACTTAATGCCACCTTTATAGCCACCCAGTTACGGTGTGGTGTTTGATGTCATCAAAGCATCCATCCGGTAAATGTGATATGCATGATCTCATGGTCGAAGGAATTAGGTTACTATGTATCAGAAAGCATATAGCAATTGAACTATTAAAATGACTTGATCTTTATGCTATGCTTATCTATAGGAGTATGTCCACCATATCATTATCCTAACGATATGATCTTGTTGTTAATAACATCTCAATGTTCATGACAGGGAAACCACAATCATTCATTAACCAACAAGCTAGTGATGTATAGAGGCTTTACTAGGGACTTCAATTTAAGTTTACAAATCACACAAGTATTAATGTTTCCTTGTTAATACTATTATAGCATGAATGTAAACATTTATCATAAACACAAAGATATAATAATAACTATATTTATTATTGCCTCTAGGGCATATCTCCAACAGTCTCCCACTTGCACTAGAGTCATCTAATCTAGATTACATGGTAATATACCGAACACCCATGGCAGTTTGGTGCTGGTCATGTTTTGCCCTCAGGAGAGGTTTAGTCAACGGATCCGCCACATTCAGATCTGTGTGTACTTTGCAAATATTTATATCCCCATCTTGGATATGTTCTCGAATAGCGTGAAAACGTATCTTGATATGCTTCAGCTTCTTGTGTGACCTTGGTTCTTGCGCATTGGCTATGGCGCCCATGTTATCACAGTAGATAGACATTGGGTCTAGCGCACTAGGAACCACACCCAGCTCTGTAATGAACTCTTTCATCCATATCGCTTCTTGTGAAGCATTCGAAGCAGCCATGTATTCCGATTCATTTGAAGATCTCGCCACAACGCTTTGCTTTGCACTCCTCCAGCTAACTGCTGCACCATTCAAAATAAATACGTATCCAGATTGTGATTTAGAATCATCCGGATCGGTGTTCCAACTAGCATCGGTGTAACCATTAACAACGAGCGGTTCATCACCTCTATAAGAAAGAACCATATCCTTAGTTCTTCTCAAGTACTTAAGGATGTTTTTGACCGCTGTCCAATGATCCACTCCTGGATCACTTTGATATCTGCTAGTTAAACTAACAACATATGCAATGTCGGGTCTAGTACATAGCATGGCATACATTAGAGATCCTATGGCTGAGGCATAGGGAGTCTTACTCATCCTTTCTCTATCTTCTGCCGATGTCGGACTTTGAGTTTTACTCAAGGTCGTATTGGGCAACATGGGCAAGAACCCTTTCTTGCTATCTTCCATTCCAAACCTCTTTAGAACTTTGTCCAAATATGTACTTTGTGACAATGATATTTGGCGTCTCGATCTATCTCTATAAATCTTTATGCCTAATATGTAAGCTGCTTCGCCAAGATCCTTCGTTGAAAAACTATTATTCAAACATTCCTTGACACTATTAAGAAGGTCTACATCATTCCCAATCAACAATATGTCATCTACATATAGTATTAAGAATGCTACAGAGCTCCCACTCACTTTCTTGTAAATACAAGCTTCTCCATAAGTTTGTATAAAACCAAAACTTTTGATCACCTTATCAAAACGTTGATTCCAACTTCGGGATGCTTGCTTCAATACATAGATGGACCGTTGAAGTTTGCATACCTTGTTAGCATCTTTAGGATCGACAAAACCTTTGGGTTGCATCATATACAACTCTTCATCAATGTCTCCATTGAGGAATGCTGTTTTGACATCCATCTGCCATATCTCATAATCATAATATGCAGCGATTGCTAACATAATCCTCACAGACTTTAGCTTCGCTACTGGTGAGAAAGTCTCATCGTAGTCAACTCCTTGAATTTGTTGAAACCCCTTTGCGACAAGTCGAGCTTTATAGACAGTAACATTACCATCAGCATATGTTTTCTTCTTGAAAATCCATTTGTTCTCGACAGCCTTCCGGCCATCCGGTAAGTCCACCAAAGTCCATACTTGGTTTTCGTACATGGATCCAATCTCGGATTTCATGGCTTCTTGCCATTTATTGGAATCTGGGCTCATCATCGCTTCCTCATATATCTCAGGGTCATCGGTGTTATCCACCAACATGACACTCATAACGGGATCATACCAATCTGGAGTGGTACGAGTTCTCGTTGACCTGCGAGGCTCTGTAGCAACTTCAACCGAAGTTTCATGATCATCATCATTAGCTTCCTCTCTAACTGGTGCAGGCACCACAGGAACTTCTTCCGGTGCTGCGCTACTCGCAATTTCGAGAGAAGGTTCGACAACCTCGTCGAGTTCTACTTTCCTTCCAGTCACTTCTTTCGAGAGAAACTCCTTCTCTAGAAAGGATCCATTCTTGGCAACAAAGATTTTGCCTTCGGATCTATGATAGAAGGTATACCCAATAGTTTCCTTCGGGTATCCAATGAAGACGCATTTTTCCGCTTTGGGTTCAAGCTTGTCTGGCTGTAACTTCTTTACATAGGCTTCGCAACCCCAAACTTTAAGGAACGACAATCTAGGTTTCTTCCCAAACCATAATTCATACGGTGTCGTTTCAACGGATTTAGATGGTGCCCTATTTAAAGTGAATGCGGCTGTTTCTAATGCATAACCCCAAAATGATAGCGGTAAATCTGTAAGTGACATCATAGAACGAACCATATCTAAGAGAGTTCGATTACGACGTTCGGACACACCATTACGCTGTGGTGTTCCCGGCGGTGTCAATTGTGAAAGTATTCCGCATTTCTTCAAATGCTCGCCAAACTCGTAACTTAGATATTCACCTCCACGATCAGAACATAGAAATTTAATCTTCTTGTTACGTTGATTCTCTACCTCACTTTGAAATTCCTTAAACTTCTCGAAAGTTTCGGAATTATGTTTCATGAAATAGATATACCCATATCTACTCAAATCATCCGTGAAGGTAAGAACATAACGATAACCACCGCGCGAAGCTACACTCATTGGACCACACACATCGGTATGTATGATTTCTAATAAGTCCGTAGCTCGCTCCATCATACCAGAGAATGGAGTCTTAGTCATTTTACCCATCAGACATGCTTCGCATCTTTCAAGTGATTTGAAATCAAGTGATTCAAGAAGTCCATCGGAATGGAGTTTCTTCATATGCTTCACTCCAATGTGACCAAGACGACAGTGCCACATATAGGTCGAGTTATCGCTCGATTTCAAATGTTTAGCCTCAATGTTATTAATATGTGTATTTCTACTATCGAGATTCAATAAGAATAGACCATCTATCAAAGGTGCATGTGCATAAAACATATTACTCATATAAATCGAACAACCATTATTCTCGGACTTAAACAAGTAACCGTCTCGCAATAAACAAGATCCTGATATAATGTTCATGCTTAACGCAGGCACCAAATAACAATTATTTAAGTATAAAACTAATCCCGATGGTAGATGAAGGGGTAGCGTGCCGACCGCGATCACATCAACCTTTGATCCGTTTCCCACGCGCATCGTCACCTCGTTCTTCGCTAGCTTCCGTTTATTCTGCAGCACCTGTTTCGAGTTACAAATATGAGCAACCGAACCAGTATCAAATACCCAGGCACTACTACGAGTACTAGTGAGATACACATCCATAACATGTATATCAGATATACCTTTCTTCTTGATGTTGCCGTTCTTCAAATCCGCCAAGTACTTTGGCAATTCCGCTTCCAGTGACCTTCTCCCTTGCAGTAAAAGCACTCAGTATCAGGCTTAGGTCCAGCCTTGGTCTTCTTCGTTGGCGTGGTAACTTTCTTACCACCATTCTTGAAGTGTCCCTTCTGCTTAGACTTGCCTTTCTTGAATTTGGTGGTCTTATTGACCAACAACACTTGGTGCTCTTTCTTGATCTCCACTTCTGCAGATTTCAACATGGCAAAGAGTTCTGGCAACGTCTTGTTCATGTTTTGCATGTTGTAGTTCATCACAAAGTTCTTGTAACTTGGTGGTAGTGATTGGAGGACGCGGTAAATCCCCAAAGCATTAGGAATCACTATACCCAAGCTTTGAAGTTTGTTTGCGTGCCCAGACATCTTAAGCACATGCTCACTGACGGAGCTGCCCTCTTCCATCTTGCAGTTAAAGAACTTTTCAGAAGCCTCATAGCTTTCAATTGCCGCATGAGTCTCAAAGATCAATTTGAGATCCTCGACAATATCATATGGGTCTGAATTCTCAAACCTTTTCTGAAGCTCCGATTCTAAACCATACAAGATAGCACACTGAACTGTGGAGTATTGAGTCTTCCGAGTGAGGTAAACATTCTTTACTTCATCGGCAGCATCAGCTGCAGGTGGGTCACCCAGCGGTGCATCCAGCACATAGGTCAAATTACCAGCTGTGAGGACAATCCTCAAATTGCGGAACCAATCCGCGAAGTTGCTTCCATTGTTTTTCAACTTTTCTTTCTCTAGGAACGCATTAAAATTGATGGTAGGGGCTGCCATTGATCTACAACATATTTGCAATAGTTTAGACTAAGTTTATGACAAATTGAGTTCAAATTAATAATAAAATTAATCTAGGTGAACTCCCACTCAAAACAATATCCCTCCCATTGTTTTAATGATCACACGAACCAAATCCACCATATCAACACTGATCATCACGAGAGTTGATATAGTTTCAATGGCGAACAATCGACATGTTCATCATATCTACTATATGATTCATGCTTTACCTTTCGGTGATCCGTGTTCCGAGACCATGTCTGTACATGCTAGGCTCGTCAAGATCAAACCTTAGTTTCCGCATGAGCAAATCTGGCTTGCTCACGTTGTATACACTTGCGGAATCTAACACACCCGATCATCACGTGGTGCTTCGAAACAACAAGCTTTAGCAACGGTGCTAACTAAGGGTGAACACTTTATGACTTGAAATTCATGTGCATGAGGGATCATCTTATAATGCTACCGTCGTCTACTAAGCAATACAAGATGCATAAAGGATTAACATCATATGCAATTCATAATATGTGATATGATATGGCCTTTCTTCTTTTGTGCTTCCGATCTCCATCTTCTAGCACGAACATGATCTCCATCATCACCGACATTGCATCAAGGTCAATGACGCTTCTCCATGGTTGTCGTCCACCGGCTTCAACTATTACAACTACTTTGAATAGACACGCGGGTCTTAACATAAATTAAAGACAACCATATGGCTCCTGCCGGTTGCCAACTTACAATAAGGAACATTGCATACATCAAATATAATCACAATCATGGCCACATCACATCACATCACACCCCTGTAAAACAAAGTTAGACGCTTCTACTTTCTTTGCATGTTTTACGTGGTTTGGGGCTTTCAATAAGTGTCGTTCTAACTTACGAACATGAACCACAACATTGATACTAGTATTGTTAATCACCCGTTGTAAATTGGATCTTAACTATGCTAGGAGAAACAGGCACCCGCAAAGCCACTTATGCAATACAAGTTGCATGTCAAGCGTGGAGCAAGTCTCATGAACGATGTCATGTAAGGTTAGCCCTGGCCACTTCATCCCAACATCCCGCAAGATGCAAAGTACACAAGAAGCAATCGACAATAAAAGCATCAACGCCCACAATGACCATTGTGTTCTACTCGTGCAACAGATCTACATATAGACACGGCTCTGATACCACTGTAGGGATTCGTAGCATGGAAAACAAAAAATTTCTATCGCATACAAACAAACAAGCCAAGATCTATCTACTAGATTGTAGCAACGAGTCGATGGAATAACTCACCCTCGAAGATTCCAAAGTGTTTAACGAGAGCGGATTCTCGTGGATGATGTAGTCGTACTCTTCCCGATCTCAAGATCGCGTAGACGATCCTTCCGGCGCTGCGTTCCGGCAGCGCTCCCGCAGTCGGTCACACGTTCGGTACTCGACGAAGACCTTTATCTCCCTTGTTCCAGCAGGCAGCGGAGGTTGTAGCACTCTCCTCGCGATTCCGGCAGCACAACGGCGTGGTACCGGAAGTAGAGGGGAGATCTCGCAGGGCTTCGCCTTAAGCCGGAGCGAGTATGGTGGACTATGAGAGAGCTCCTCGGCGATCTAGGGTTTAGACACACCAAGGAGGAGGTGCTAGGGCCGGCGGCTAGGGCTTGGGGTTTCCCAAGTTGGTGGCTAGGGGAGAAACCCTAGGCGGCGGCTATGGTGGGCGGCGGCTAGGTTAGGGTTTAGAGGGGGCAATCTTGTGTGCTAGGAGGGGCAGCCCTGCCCCTCCTTTTATAGGTGGGAGGCGCCGGCCAAGGGGAGGGGAGTCCCTCCCCAACTCGGATCCCAAGTGGGCCGGCGGTGGAGGGGAGGAACTCCTCCCCAACTCGGTTTCCACCTTCCCCTCCACTTCACAAAATAGCCGTTTGACTTTTCAAATTGGCGTTTGACTTTTTCAAACTAGGATTTGATTAAACCCTTTATTTTGTTCAGCGATGACACCTAGTACATGATGCAATCATTCAAACTTGATATGAAACATTCATGTACCCTTCCCCTCCGGAGTGCCGGACATTCCGGAACCTCCGAGAACATTCCCGATGAAAACACCGGAACCATTCTCCAACCCCGAAACAGGACTTTCCTTATATGAATCTTATTCTCCGGACCATTCCGGATCTCCTCGTGATATCCCGGATCCCATCCGAGACTCCGAACAACATTCGGTCTCTTACTCATCATTCCATAACTACTCAAACAACGTCGAATCCTTAAGTGTGTCTCCCTACAGTTCGTGAATTATGCGGACATGATCGAGACACTTCTCCGAACAATAACCAATAGAGGAATCTGGAAATTCATATGGCTCCCACATATTTTTATGATTACTTTGCGATCGAATGAACCACTTACATACGATACTAATTTCCCTTTGTCTCATGATAGTTTACTTATCCGAGGTTATGATCGTCGGTATCTCTGCATACCTAGTTCAACCTCGTTACCGATAAGTACTCTTTTCTCGTTCCTGTGATATGTGATCCCTTGTGAGCCAGTCACATGCTTGCAAGCTAATTGGATGACATTTCACCGAGAGGGCCCAGAGTATATCTATCCGTCATATGGATGGACAAATCCCACTCTTGATCCATGTGTCTCAACCAATACTTTCTGAACACTTAATGCCACCTTTATAGCCACCCAGTTACGGTGTGGTGTTTGATGTCATCAAAGCATCCTGCCGGTGAAGGTGATATGCATGATCTCATGGTCGAAGGAATTAGGTTACTATGTATCAGAAAGCATATAGCAATTGAACTATTAAAATAACTTGATCTTTATGCTACGCTTATCTATAGGAGTATGTCCACCATATCATTCTCCTAACGATATGATCTTGTTGTTAATAACATCTCAATGTTCATGATAGGGAAACCACAATCATTACCAACAAGCTAGTATTATAAAGAGGCTTTACTAGGGACTCTATTTTAGTTTACAAATCACACAAGTATTAACGTTTCCGTGTTAATACTATTATAGCATGAATGTAAACATTTATCACAAACACAAAGATATAAAAATAACTATATTTATTATTGCCTCTAGGGCATATCTCCAACAGTCTCCCACTTGCACTAGAGTCATCTAATCTAGATTATATGGTAATATACCAAACACCCATGGCAGTTTGGTGCTGGTCATGTTTTGCCCTCGGGAGAGGTTTAGTCAACGGATCCGCCACATTCAGATATGTGTGTACTTTGCAAATCTTTATGTCCCCATCTTGGACATGTTCTCGAATAGCGTGAAAACGTAGCTTGATGTGCTTCAGCTTTTTGTGTGACCTTGGTTCTTGCGCATTGGCTATGGCGCCCATGTTATCACAGTAGATTGACATTGGGTCCAGCGCACTAGGAACCACACCGAGCTCTGTAATAAACTTTTTCATCCATATCGCTTCTTGTGAAGCCTCCGAAGCAGCCATGTATTCCGATTCAGTTGAAGATCTCGCCACAACGCTTGGCTTTGCACTCCTCCAGCTAACTGCTGCAACATTCAAAGTAAATACGTATCCAGATTGTAATTTAGAATCATCCGGATCGGTGTTCCATCTAGCATCGGTGTAACCATTAACAACGAGCTGTTCATCACCTCCATAAGAAAGAACCATATCCTTAGTTCTTCTCAAGTACTTAAGGATGTTTTTGACCGCTGTCCAATGATCCACTCCTGGATCACTTTGATATCTGCTAGTTAAACTAACAGCATATGCAATGTCGAGTCTAGTACATAGCATAGCATACATTAGAGATCATATGGCTGAGACATAGGGAGTCTTACTCATCCTTTCAATGGTCCAGGAAGGACTGGGAGAAGGCGGAGCGGCATCGCATCCTTGGCCTGCACCCGGCGCCGGGCGTTGGCCGGGCGTGAGCTCGCGTAATAGGGTGCCCCACTCTACGTCCTCGACGACGACGACGATGACGGCCCGTCCTACCAGCCCTGGAGGTTCGGCGACCCAGGCCAGGGGAGCTCCCGCCAGAACCAGCCGCCGAGCGACGACGACGACGGCGACGAGGATGACGGCCACGCCGACCCCGGCTACACGGCGTTCTACAAAAACTTTGGCCTATAGAACGGCTAAGTCATCGATGGAGGCCACGGCGGGCCTTTATTTTAAGTTTATTATGTAGTCGTTTAGTTTAAATTTAATGTAATCCGCTTATATTCGCCCAACTTAATGAAATTACCCCATCTTTAATGAATTTTAGCCGAACTTAGGAATTCGGTCTGGGTACGCGAGTGGGAAAATAGACGTACTCAGGCCGAAAACTAGTTCCGTCCGACCAAAAAATGGTCCGATTTTGGATTCGGCCAACGAGTGGAGTTGCTCTTGGTACATCGCAACTTGTTGTCACGTGCGGCGGTGTCGATGTGCGATTCGCGACGACGTAGGCTAGACAGTTAAGACGTCAGCGGTTTCCAGTTCTACCATCGAATAATTTGAACGTGAGACGAGTGGTATTCTCACTTGGTGTGGGTGACTGTTTACACCGGCGCCCGTCGCATCTCGAATGGGCTACGCGATCAGCAGTGCTGTGCTGGGCGACCGGTTTACTGTTTGATGGGGACATGTTTCCAAAAGATTATGTACAGGTCATAGGAAAATTTGCACAGCTAGTCACTGTGCCGCAGTGTCGATGAAAGTCTACGCTGAAGATCGCACCAGGGCGCAGCCGAAACAAGGCCAGCTTGTGTCGCAGATTTTTTTTCTCCTAGCGGCCAGGCTTCAGTTGCATGCACACATCAGTTCATCGTCAGCTTCAGTTGAAGGGAATTAAAGGGCCTATTTAAGTCTGTGGGGGAGAATTACCAAAGTTAGGTTAGTCATCACAGCTCAATAACATTGCTCACAGCTTAAGTTTTTTTTGAAGGGCCTTAGACCGAACTTCATTAAGGTAGAAATAGAGAAAGTCTTTAGAAGAGAGTCAAGACGCGACCAACGGGTACGCACACGCACATGCACGCCTCTCGGGGGAGGCGGCACGGGCGGAGCCCTCAACCGCCGCCGCACCCGACTCTTCCTCCCACCTCTCCCCCGCTGCCACTGGAGGACGCCGGCGGACAAAGTCCGGCCGGCCGACGGTGGTAGCGGGGCTGCTTCCTCGCGTGGTGGCCTCTCCCCTGTAGGAAGCCCCTTGGACGCTCGAAGGTTGTCGCCTCGACGGCGTTCTGATGGTGGCGGGGTCTGGAAGCGGTGTGGCGGCCTCGGGCTTTGATGGAGGTTCTCCCTCGGCGGATGGCGGTGCAGGTTGCATCTGCTGCCAGGGGCGCAGTCCTAGGATTTCTCCCACGCTAAGACGAAGATCTACCTTCAGCCCGTTTTCACTAATCTGGTGGCACTTTCGTGTTCCGGAAGGCTCCGTCAGCAAACTTCCATGGGCGATTCATGCCTGAAGATTGCTGGAACGGATGGGATTCAGTCACGCGCAACCAGTTTTTCTGACCGTTTGGTTTCAGAGGGAGCAAGGCGAAGCTCTTCGGTCTGTTGCCATCGTGGAACATGTCTTTAGTTTGATGGTGAAGTCAGTGTGCGAAGAATGTCATGGAAGCCAAGATTGGTGGAATAGCTATGATGGGCCGAGTCCTGGTGGCGATGAGGAATTGGCTTGATGATTCGTGAAGTGTGGCAGCGGCATCGAAAGGTGGGGGCGACAACACGGGAGAAGTTCACAGTCTTACCTTGCAGGGTGAAAATCCAAGGTCTGCCTTAATTGGTTGTGCTTGGTAATGACCTTGTTGAAGGCATTGTTTTGTGAGCGGAGACTTTCTCTAAGGTGAAAACCTATGATCTTTGATCTGGCGACGACGGTGCTTGTGCTCTGTTTCCTTCTTGAAGGCGTCACTATAGGAGGTGTTGGAGTTCTGATGTTGTTCTGGTGGGGTTAGTGTCGTTGCTGCTAAGGATCTTATCGCTGCGGCGGGACTTTTTTTTTGTAATTCTTTTTTTTTACTGTGTGCATCCGTAATGCCAATAGGATAATGCGTTGTTGCCGAGGCTGTGCGTAATTAGTATCATCGCGATATTAATATATTTTAAAAAAAAAAAAGAGTTAGGCCATGGCATGACAGCTGAGGTAGCCGAGGCAAACTAGCAGAAAAAAGAAAAGAAAACGCACAAGGTGAGCGTAAACAACCACCGACTCTGCTTAACAAGGGCGAACAACAAAAACAGGGGCTGTAGCAGCCTTAGAAAGCTATGACCCATCCTGCAGCTCTCCATGAATGGATGCCCTCCATGATTAGGTAGAAGTAGAAGACGCGATCCACAGTGGGGCACTCTCGTTGAAAGATCCGGGTATTCCTCTCCTTCTAAATCCTCCAATGCACTAGAATAGTGACGGTGTCAAAATCACGACGAAAGGTTCTTTGGCGTCTTTTTCCTCGCTTCGATCCACCATTCCACGGTGCTCCGGAATGCATCGCCGGGTGTGGAGAAGGTTGCTCCATAATAATTGAGATAACTAGAGTATAATAAAATAGAGAAAACACAAGCTGACAGAAAATTCATGTTTAAAAGCATATGCTAGGATGCACCGGAGTGGAGAATACACACAGAGAGAGAGAGAAGTTGCGTAATACAAAGTAAGATTGACCTTCTAGATGAATCAAAGATGGGATTTGATCTTGATCTAGCGGCAGGGGTTAAAAATTGACTTGTGGTAGTGTTAATGCTCATTATATTGTTTTAGAGATGCAAGTTGGTCACTACAAGGATACGCTTTACCCTTTTCAATTTTAAAAATAAACTAACTTTTTAAAATGCCGATGTCAATGCAACGGTGGATTTATTTTTTGAGCTAAATATGGTAAAGGGTACCGTTATGGTGGCTAATTTGCGTCTCTAACTGTGTTCTTGTTAAATTTTAGTTGATTAGTGAACTGTCGGATCTTGCGTGGAGATTAATGCAGGTTTTTTGATTTGGAGAAAATTATGATAACCAACTGACTTGCTGGTTCACACAGCGTTGCACAACTAACAAGACTAGAATATATTTATGTATTAAAATAGAGTTTTGTATTTGTATCTTTTGAAGTGCTTTGATTGCTTATTTTTGTTATCTATATAAACAAGTTAAGTTCCTATTTGTTTCAATTTTGAATTTTTTTTCCTACATGATTGATTCGAGTTTGTATTTTTCAAGGGTCTACTTTTGTCGAAAAGTATTTATCACTCATTTTTTCTTTTCCATGGATTTTCTAATTTTTCATAATTGTATTTTCTGTGTGCGCAATTTTTGGTTTAAAGATGTGCAATTTAAGTAGTTGTGCACTACTATTATGAAGCATGTGACTGAACACCAGAGTACAATTCCTAACATTTGGTAATATTTTTGTGCAATATTGGGTTTAGAAAATGTACAATCTGGTTGCATGTTTTGAAACCTAAAATTGCACATGATTATTTCCTATATATTAGATCTATATACATGTAATATCAGTTCTGTTTAGAAACGAGTACACCTACTACATGGAGAGATTCACGGGACGGCGTGTTGGTACCTGGGAAGGTTGCAGGATGTTTCTTTGGAGAGCAAATGAACACGGTCCAGGCCGGCACCTAGTTGAACGGCCCAGCTAGTCGGCAGAATCTAGTCCCCCTTCCCCGAATGCAGCAACATGGACGACGGCAAGCTTAATCGCCACCACCTCCTCATGGGCCATGGCCGGCCAATTCTTTCTCCACCACTCCCAAGCTCACACCTCGGCACATTCACATTTGCCTCCTGTCGTCCGCACCGCACAAGACACAGCGCGTCGCTCCAACCCGACCCCACGTGACCACGTCCCGAACCCAGCTGGCCCGTGCCACCTGCGCGTCTCCCGTTGGCCCGCGCGCCGCACCCTCACCACGCTACAAATAAGCGGCCCGCGCCGCAGCGGTGCCAGCCGATGAAACCAGTGTGCCGCCCTCCTCAAACCAGCGACGCTACCCATGTGCCCACCCCCATCATCGCGCAACAATTCTACGCGCCGACCGCCACTTGCCACCATGACGCCACCCACACCCACCTATGCCTAGTTAAATCCGCGACGCTCGACCAGCAGCTGTACGTAGTCAACAACCAGACGAGTGATCACCAAAGCGATCGATTCTCTAGCAATGGCGCGAGGCCGGGAAGGCGAGGTCCGGAAGCTGGTGCTGGGCCGGTACGAGCTGGGGCGGACGCTGGGGCAGGGCTCCTTCGCCAAGGTCTACTACGCCCGCGACCTGCGCGACGGGCAGAGCGTCGCCATCAAGGTCATCGACAAGGCCCGCCTCCGCCGCACGGACGGCATGGTGGAGCAGCTGCGCCGCGAGATCTCCATCATGCGGATGGTGCGCCACCCCAACGTCGTCGGCATCAAGGAGGTGCTCGCCAGCCGCGAGCGCGTCTTCGTCGTCATGGAGTACGCGCGCGGCGGGGAGCTCTTCGCCAAGGTCGCCCGCGGCAGGCTCACGGAGGACGCCGCACGCAAGTACTTCCAGCAGCTCGTCGCCGCCGTCGGGTTCTGCCACAGCCGCGGCGTCGCGCACCGGGACCTCAAGCCCGAGAACCTCCTCCTCGACGAGGAGGGCCGGCTCAAGGTCACCGACTTCGGCCTCGCCGCGCTGCCCGAGCAGCTGAGGCAGGACGGGCTGCTCCACACGCAGTGCGGCACCCCCGCGTACGTGGCCCCCGAGGTGCTCCGGAAGCGTGGCTACGACGGCGCCAAGGCCGACATGTGGTCCTGCGGCGTCGTCCTCTACGTGCTCCTCTGCGGCTTCCTCCCGTTCCAGCACGAGAACTACGCCAAGATGTACCAGAGGATCTTTAAGGGAGAGTACCAGATGCCGCCCTGGGTCTCCGCCGAGGCGCGCCGCCTCATCGGCCGCCTGCTCGCCGTCGACACCGCCAAGCGCGTCACCATCCCGGAGATCATGTGCACGCCCTGGTTCAGGAAGGGATTCGTGCCGCCCGTCCCATCCTCCCCTGCTGTCTCGCCGAGGAAGTGGGACGACGACGACGACGACGGCGGCGACAACGGCATCTTCATCGACGGCACCGTCTCGCCGCGGACGTGCAACGCGTTCCAGCTCATATCGTCCATGTCCTCCGGGTTCGACCTGTCCGGGCTCTTCGAGAGCGAGCAGAAGGCCGCCACGGTTTTCACCTCACACTCGCCGGCGGCCACCGTCTTCGAGAAGCTGGAGGCCGTGGGCCAGGCGCTCGGGTACAACACAACCAGAGGGAAAGGGTGGAGGATCAGAATGGAGGCCAAGAGAGATGGAGCCAACGGGCGGCTCGCGGTCACCGCCGAAGTGTTCGAGGTCGCCACGGACGTGACCGTCGTCGAGTTCGCGCACGACGCCGGCGACGCGCTCGACTTCAACAAGTTCTGCGCCGAGGACGTGCGGCCCGGCCTCGCGGACATTGTCTGGGCGTGGCAGGGCGACGTGCCCGCCTTGCCGGGCGCCGTCGTGTGATCTCGTTCGGTTTTCTGTCCATATACGAACTAAATTTTAGTAACTCATCAGTGTAGAACTTCCACGGCCAGCTTTGAGCTGTAAAATTTTGGAAGTTTTAGTAATCGTTGTAACGGCTAGCCAACTGGACGAGAGAGGTGTGTGTCATGTGTGTATATGATGAGTCGAGGCAGGCCTTGCGAAGTTTTGTACCCATATGTATACCTGTGGCGATGTGTAGATATATACGTACAAAGTTTTTGTACGCTGATCAAATGCAGTGTTCGTTCCACATGAAACTAGTTTGACAACAAAGTTTTTCTAAAACTGAAATATATATCAATACGAATTTGCTAATTCTCAGGCGCATGAGAACTTCTTAAGTCTCAGTCGCCTCTTTCATCGTTTGATTTACCTCGTGATTCGTGCTACATATAAGTTGCAACTTGGGTGTAAGTGAGAATTTAATAAGTTGCAACTAGGTTGTAACTGAGAACTAGTACAAATCTTATGAATTGCAACCTGAGAATTAACACAAATATTAGAATGACATCAGCGACTTAGACATAACTAATTCTCAGGCGCCTGAGATCTAGACACTCTCATATCAATATAATAGTATTTTAGTACCTAGCAAAGCAATATTTTAGTTTTTTCTTTTCTCAGTTTTAGAAAAAAGAGGGTCTAACCTCTTTTTCATATACTTCAAAAAATTATAGTTTTAGAGTTTCAAAACCATATCATTTGTTGGATCCAAACACCTCAAATATTTAATACTTCAGTTTTTTTTAAACCAAAGTATTCTCTTAATACTTTAAAAATACTTTGATGCCAAACGAGGCCTTAATCACATGGTCATATTTATATTTCAGTTTCTTACTTACTCCAGGCAAAAAAAAAAAAATTGTAGGATTTTTGTTCAAGAATCAAGCGAATGTGGTTTCGGGAATTGATCTATGGCACCAATAGCTTGTTTTTTCCCTTGGCAATTCGGCTCGCCATATTGTCTTTTGTTAAGATGACATTGCACAGGTTTATTCAGAATTTTGTGAAATTTTGAAAGACCGTTTTCAATATGTTTTTTAGAAGAAAAAATTGGCTACATAGGGCCCGGGATAACAAACATTGCACTTGCACAAATAAAACATCGACATCCAACACGTGTTTGAATGGCCAAGAGAGTGGTCGTATCTTGAGCCCACAGTTTAAACCTCAAATTTGACTCATGCGTGTTTATGAAAAAACAAAATATTCTTTCATGCCAACATTCTCGTCGATGGTGAGGCGCCTATAATAACTTCATCGGTCTAAAAATGGATCCACCGACTCATTCTTTCAGAGGCGCTCGTAGGAGTGGGGTATACGGCTCCTCTCTTTTGGCCTTGTCGACGTTAGCCTTCTAGATCCTTCCATCCTTAGCGTCTGGCTTCACGTCCACTAGACTACCTCCTATCCATCTTTCGTCAGAATCCGGCTCAAAACTAGACGCGTCAATCCGGCTCTTCATCCCTCAGTTGTCTTCCCTTGTTCAGCCTACAGCCGGCCAGAAAATAAGTGCTAACATCATCTTACGAACGCACCGTTCATCTTACAAGCACATGCTGCCGGGAGCCACTTAGCCTCTCTTTAGGTGAAAATACTTATTTTTCAAGTGAAAGCATTTTTTGTACTTCTTTGGTTTCATGATGATGGTCAACAAACCCTTGTTTAGTCTATTAATTTCATTCTGTAGCTAGGGCCCTAGCCCTTGTTTTTGGTTTCATGACGATGGCCAACAGACCCTTGTGTAAAGAAAATACCCAACCACTGATATTTTTTTTAAAGTGATCACAATATATTAAACTAGACAAGCAGGCTGCCTCATTAAAAACCTTTCAGCCCCCTTAGGTACCCTGGAAGGAAAAGAGTGCGTCTGAAACCTGCTGTCGCCATCATTATATGGTTACATCGTTTGCAACAATGGCCGCCGCGCAGGGCGGAGTTGCATTACAGAGAAAATCAGAGAAGCCCGGCTTGCCCAGCTGGGCTAAGGCGTGTGCAGCTCTATTAGCTAAACGATTAACCTTAACTACTGTGATACCACTAAAGATCCTTTGAAGGTCCTAAAGTTGAAGATAGAGACTCCAGCAGCTCGACCTATCCCTTTCAGGGTTATTAATAACATGGATCACTCTTAGACAATCAGACTCCAGGATACCCTGTCCTCCGAATCTTTGAACCAAGTGGCCGAATCCCTCGAGACATGCAAGAACTTCCGCTTCTTCCGCATTAGCACATGAAGGTAAAAATTTCCAACTAGATAAGAGGGCCCTGCCTTGATGATCTCTCACAATAGCTCCAATACCTGCTTTCTTTGAAGATGAGTCCTAGCCCGCATCCACATTAATTTTGATGATTCCCGACGCGGGGGCAGTCCATCCCGATGGTTCCAACAGTGGAGTCACATTAGGATCATCGATCATATTACTCTTCCCTTTTGGATCCGAACGCACCAGGGCCACTGCAGAGAATGTGGACAGATAGTTGGTTAGAAAGGAAACTGAGGCTGTGATCGATGCCTTCCCATCCCCATGAACGATGTTGTTTCGATGGTGCCAGACGCGCCAAAATAGGAGTAAAGTCCTTGATCTCATGTCTCCAGACATTCCGTTCAGGAGAGACAGTAGCCATTCGTTTCCTGCAGCGAGAAACGCCCCCTTCTCCGGGAGCTCCCACACTTTCCTCATCTCCTCCCTTAGAGCTCTAGCTATAGAGCAGCGAACTAGGGCATGGTGATCATCCTCTCTGTCACACCCACAGATATTACAGACCGAATCAACAGAGGCAATGCGGTTGTGAAGATTAGACATGACCGCAAGTGTAGAGGTAACAACCCGCCACGCAAAGACCCTAACTTTCCCTGGAACTTTTGCTTTCCAAACAAGGTCCCAAATACTTCTATCTCCCAAGGGGGCCGAGCTAGATTGTCCGAGACTTAGAGAGGTGATCATAGGAGAAATACCCAGACGGTAGGCAGAGCGGACAGTGAAGAGGCCGTTCTCTTCCGGGAACTAAGAAACAAAGTCATCACACTGGCGAGCTGGCAGTTTAATAGCTAGAATAGCATCTGCATCCCACGGTGGGCAGCAAGATCTTACCAGGTCAGCATTTCAGGTTCTCGTGGTCTGGTCGATGAGCTCAGAAACCCATTTGCGCCTCGAATTCCCCAAGCGGGCGGAAACTTGCAGCCCTCCAGAACGCGGGATCCAATTGTCGCGGAAAATTTTAACTTGGGATACAGATCCAATGCGCCAAATAACCCCCTTCTTGAGAAGATCAAGCCCATGCATTTTACCCTGCCAAGAGGCCGAAGTGTTTTGTATGAAAGCAGTATCCAGGAGGTTCGCCGACGGATAGTACCTGGCTTTGAGAAGCCTAGCACACAAAGTCTCAGGGTGACAGACAAGCCGCCACGCCTGGCGAGCGAGGAAGGCTTGGTTAAAAACACGGAGATCGCGGAAGCCAATTCCCCCATGAGCCTTCGGCCTAGTCATGTTCTCCCAGGACATCCAATGCATACGTCGACGGTTTTGCTCATCGCCCCACCAGAAATTCCTAACAATCTATGAAAGATCCTCAAGCAAACCAACTGGAAACTTAAAGATGCCCATAGCATATGTGGGGAGAGCCTACAGCACAGATTTGATGAGGGTTTCCTTTGCTGCCCCAGACATATACTTCTCACACCAATCATTGGCCCGTTTGAGAAATCTGTCTTTGATAGATTTTAATTTTCCTTTTCTCATTTGCCCCTCTGGAACAGGAAGTCCCAAATATTTTTCTTCAAAACATTCAGTCTCATAATTGAGGATGGCTTTCATCTCAGCCTGGGTCTCCACAGAACATTTGTCACCATACAAAATCGAGCATTTTCCCAAACTCACCAACTGGCCAGTACCCTTCTCATATTTATTTAGGATTGATTTCACCACCATAGCTTGGTCCACCGTGCCTTTGAAGAACAGTAAGCAATCATCAGCAAATAGCAGGTGGGATACACCCGGGGCCTGCCGACAGATATAGAGCTCATGGAGGGCGGCATTTTCAATCTCCTTCCTGATCAAACAAGAGAGACCATCAGCAACAAAAAGGAAAAGATATGGCGAGAGTGGATCACCTTGGCGAAGTCCCCGAGTTGGAGTGAAGGGGTCCAACATATTTCCGTTAAAGCGAATTGAGTAACGAACGGTGGTCACACAATCCATCACCCACCGAATCCATTTGCTGTGAAAGCCCAGTTTCGCTAAAACCCCTTCAAGAAATCTCCAATCCACCCGGTCATACGCCTTAGCCAAATCCAGCTTGTACGCACAAAAATTCTTACGAGCAGCCGAGCCGTTCTGAATCGCATGAATACACTCGAAGGCCACGAATGCATTGTCTGTGATGAGCCGACCCGGGATAAAAGCACTCTGGGTCGGCGAGATAATGTCCCGCAGAAGTGGACGCGGCCTGAGACCACTTTAAATAAGACATTGCATAGACTGATTGCAGAAGTGGACCCAACCACTGATATAGTCTTAATTATTTTCCCTTTTGTCATTTCCAATTCCTGGTTGATATACTTGTTATATCAGAGGTACCCTAATAATTGTACTTGTGTATATCTGCCAAAAATAATACGGCACCCTTCTATGCCCATTTTTTTTGGCAATGGACCCTTGTAGGCTCTCGGTGTCCACAAAAGAAATTAAGACTTCATCAGTAGAAGATATAAAATGCATCAACGTACAGCTTGTCGAGCAGGTGATTTGTTGTTTGTATTATGTTATCGAGTATGAGACAATCCAAACATAAACAATATATTGACGATTCTATCTAAATCATTTGACAAGGGCCGGAGAAGGTGTGAGAGCCGTTCCTTCTCTACTTATGGTTGGTGATTAGCTCAAATGTTACAAGACCGCTTGGTTTTAAAAACTAGCTAAACTATGGTTAGGCCAACTTGCTCTAACTTTGACTCGTCGCAGGAAGCACTATTATTGTTGCCCTCCATTCACTTGTTAAAGTTGAAAAGTATTTGGATTCCTGTTTGAATATAAAATTTAGCATGATGATCTCTTATTTTTGAAACTAGACAAGATATATATTTTTATATTTGGAGCAATCATAGAGAGCCAAATCCGTTAATAAAGATTGGCATATTTGTATTATTTCCACTAGATGTTTTGCACGGGCCAAAATCCACTCATTGCCGTCGTCTTTAATTTTATCGATGAGCTCTGACAACATAGAAGATTTGTTGTTGTAGACCCTCGTGTTATTTTCTTTCAAATATTCCGAATAGTAAGAATGATTGCGGCTGACGACGCTATGTAGGCGCCCTCGAGATAGCCTGCCAATATGGTAGAACCATCTCACAAGACCAAAGCTTAAATCCTACATAAGTGACGGACATGAAAGCCAGGAGGTTGTTGACACCAAAACCTGCTTAGAATAGTTGTATTCGAAAAAAAGACGCTCGACAATCTCCGATTGACATTTGCAAAGTCTACATGTGGGTGGGTTGGTGAGGCCACCTATTATGGCCAACCGGTTATATGTCAACAAATTGTTCTAAAGATCAAGCCAAGCGAAGAAACATCTTTGTGCAAGACCCCCGGTCTTTTAGGGAATCTTCTCAAAGGAGAAGAGTGAGGACCAATAGGGATGGGCTCTATATGTTTGGTTTTCCGAGTAAGATCCAGTAGACGTGAGAGCCATGTGATGGTGTCGTCCACATCCCGGAATATGGTAACATCCATAACAAGGCCCCAAAGGCAGTCTTTTTTTCGCAAAAAAAAAGGCCCCAAAGACGGTCAAAATTGAGTGATGTGCTCAACAGTGAAGTTGTCGACAAAGCGATCAATATCCATCTATGGTCAGCAAGGCATAGTGCATCATTTTGTTCTGTCTGCAAGCCCTAAAATTTTTCTATGTCACCACTTTGGCGGATAACCATTAAGCCATGGGAGGACCAAAAGGAGGTTCTCATACTTTGCCCACGATTCACTTGGTTGCGACATTGAAAAGTTGCATGTCCAACCATTTTCCTCATTTGGGGTTTCAAAGCCCACCAAAGATTTTTAAGGCCAACCATTCAAATTCTACCTACTAGTTCATGAACTTCTTATGGTTGAACTTATGGTGTAGTTTTCGCCTGAAGTAAATCAAAATGGGTCTGCTCTTCTTTCTCTACACAATAGTCCTCTCTTTTTTAACCATCTTCTTCCTCAGGTGACCCGTCTTCCTACACTACCAACATGGTCTCATAGCAACTGTGTTGCTTCGCGGTCTCTGTTTGACCCATTCCACATTGTGTCATGTCCTGCCGGTTGTCACCGACCTTAGGTGTCCCTCCATTTCTAAGGACATGGTCCCCTCTCTTGCCCCAACTTCAACTCCCAACCCTATACCCCGCTTTGTGAATCAAAACCTATGACCTTGTTTTTCTCTTTCTCTATGTTAATGCCTGTCCCTACCATTGTCGACGTGTGTGCCTTTATGCTCATGCATGGCCAAAGAACGAGACCGACTGCACTTCAAAAACAAATTGACCGCCTTCTAATGAATACGTATTGTATACAATGAATAAGGCAACTTTAAAAAAAGTCAAGTTATGCAAAGTTTGAATAAACCTTGAGAAAAAATTGCCAAACTTTTAGTACTATATATACCATATGAAAATATTTTTCATGATGCACCTAACTATACTAATTTTGTATATTTCAGTTATTTTTTCTAAAATTTGGTCAAACTTTATATAATTTCACTTTTAAAAAAGAGCCCTGTTCATAGTACATAGTAGTAGATATTAGCAGATCTCTGCAACGACATATGGCAAAAGTCAGTGACGAAATATAAAGGTAGTAGTTACTCGTAGCCTACCGGGACTTGTTTCACCCTTTGACTCCCACACACACGATGGAGGAGACACAAGTCCTGGTTTTTCCCCGTCGGGGAAGCAGGATAAGTGACTAATTCACGGGAAACATATATTCAGCCGTTCGAGTCCTAGTGGCGACAAATCCACCACGACACGTTGCTTTCCATCGGTGAACTCCAAGCACCCTCGAAACACCGAATGCCGCACCAACATGTACCTGAACTCCACACCAATGTCAGTCAAAGCTCCACGGAGGACAAGAGGGAAAATGGAAATTAAACCTATGAGACTCGGTCTATTATCATGTAGGATAGACCCACCTTAATGTATAATTATTGCTCCATTTAATTTTATACAAATAAAAAAGACTAAAAAACTGAAAAAAGAAGGACACATGTCATGCATAGAAGAGGTTCTATCAACAGACCCGGTCTCATAAGATTTATTAGGAAATTAATCATATGGGACCCGGTCTATTATCATGCAGGATAGACCCACCTCAATACATAAAAGTTGCTCCATTCAACTTTTGGCATATTTTGAGTAACTATTACCTTTATATTTTGTTATTGACTTTTGGCATATTTTTTTCTGCGAATCTACCTTTGGGATATGTTGTTACAAAGATCCGCTGCACTGCATAGTATCTATGTATTACCTTTGTTTCAATGAACAAGGCGTATTTTTTGAAAAGTTAAATCATGTAAAAAATAAATAAAAAATCACTAAAATATACAATACAAAATCAGTATAGTTAGGTATCATAAAATATATCCTCATGTGATACATATATAGTACTAAAATTTTTAACAATTTTTCTAAAGGTTTATTCAAACTTTGCATAATAGGCGGGAGAAAAACAACGGGAAACAGTGGCGGGAGAAAAATAGCGGGAAACGGCGGTGGGAAAAATTGAGGGAAAGAAGATGCGGGCTGGAACTAACGCCCGTCTGGATTTAGGTTAATTCGTAGTGTTGCATTGATCATGCAAGATTTGGCCTGGCCTAAGACCACTAATGCAATCCGCCAGGGCCTTGACCGATTGAACTATTCAGCATGGGTTTGACCGAGTGAAGCAATCGCCTAGGGTCTGACCGATTGAAGCTGTCGGATGGACCTGACCGATTGCATGCTGGTCGCTAGTCGACGGTCATTTGATGTGGCCCAGGCCGAATCAAAGCCCTACGCCGTAGCCGACAATTTGCTACAATTGTAAATTACAAAATTCATGCAATAGTTCTAAAAATAATTAAAAAAAAGTACTATATTGTTTAAAAAATCGCGAATTGTTTTGACTTGAGTTCTGTATTTGATTTTGTATCCTAAATTATTGTAAGAAAATGTCATGATATGAGCTTTGCGTCAAATCCGATCCGCGTATCACATCACAGCTAAGGTGGGCGCCGCTGGTTGGTACGTTTCGTGCAAGGAAATCGTTTCCGTAATACTAGTAGTATCGATGAAAACGAGCGCCAGCCCAACCATACGTCCAAGTTGACATTCCCAGCCAGCTAGCGTCAGGCCGGCCAGTGCTCGCGTCAGAGCTTCGCTATGTTGAACTGTTGGAGGTCCAGATATTTTCCGCGGCGTCCGCGTATCTTATTATTCTGGGTGGAAAAGGATCTCGGCAGCTGCCGTCTGCATGCGTCCTCTTGCAGCAAGTATATGTTCGTCCATTGATCTGTCCTTTTGCAGGGTGAAACCAACACGTGACAGACAGCTCATCCTTACGCCTTGAATCCGTGTCTTGAAATATTGCCCCAGGGATCGATAATGAGGTTTTACGGACATATAGATCATCTAAGATACGGGTTAGGACGAACAGAGGAGCTCATTTGGAAGGAACTAGAGGCTGGACGAGCTAATCTTATCTCCTTGGGGCATTGTCACTACATACATGTGCTCGTTTGATCCTGTTCCCGTACTTGTGGAAAGCAAAATATTTCTACTCGCAGGAGTGGTTTAGAAGCCACATTAATAATTGCGGATATCTCCGGCCGTATGGGCGAAGGATCTTGGGATAACCGGATAAGCAGGAGGCCCCGACGGGGACCTTCTCTTCGTTTCTTTCCCTAAACAAATTAAACCCATCTGATCGGATCCACCAGAGCGTGCTCCACGCTTCTCCATTAAAATGCCCACTGCCACCTGGTCTCGATCCGGTTGCCTTCCCGTATGTCAGATGCTCACGCGACAAACACTCACACGAAAGTTTGGCGTCCCGCGTCCGGTTCAGGCACACCTAGTTGTAGCAGTAAAGATTCCTGCCTTCCTGGTGAAGTGCCGGCCACACATGATCGAACGATTACCGTAACCCTCATTGGGGTAGATTCAGCCATTCAGGTATCTGTATCTCTCTCCCCCCGTCTGAAAAAGGATGCACTGCACTGCAGTTCGTCTCCTACAAGAAAAGGAAATACCACCTCCATTCTAAATTGTAAGACCGTCTAACCTTTAGTCAAAAGTCAAAGATTCCAGCCTTCCTGGTGCAGTGCCGGCCACACACGATCGAACGATCACCGTAACCGCATTGGGGTAGATTCAGCCATTCACGTATCTCTCTCCCTCCGCGCACTGCACTGAAGTTCTCCTGCTCTCACCGATCCATATTAATTGACTCAAATTTATCTAGATTTGAATAAATATAGACACTATTTTATATATTAACAAATCAAAGCAATTAATATGGACAGGAAGGATTACAAGAAATACCAACCTCCGTCGTCTCCTTCTACCGTTGCGGATCACAAGAACAAAAATAAGGTCCCGGAGCCGGAGGGGCGCACATTTGTTGCCCGAACCGATAGTTCCGATCCTTATCCGTCGAAGAAGAAGATGCCTGCGGCAGGGTGCATGTCACTTGGCTCATATACAATGCACCTTACCCCCCAATTCACTAGGAAGACGTCAAGATCGGGCAACGGGTTGCACATGCGTTTCTTTTCCCAGAATATACAAACAAGACGAGACGGCGGTAAGAGTGTTCGGCCCATCTCTGAGAGAAAGATTAGGAAACGCTTATCCGAAACAGGTCGAGCGACTGGAGATCAAACTCGAGTGAGGACGAAGTAAACCCTGAAGAGATCCCTCCGAAGCGAAAGAGCGGCTACCTGGACCACCGCCAGAGCCACGCAAGTGAAAATGACAAGGCGGAGCTTCAGGAGCAAGAACAGGCTGTGCGTTCGGAGCAGAGTCCCATGAAGCTAGAACACATGGGGATTGGGGGACAAGAAGAGGACCGTATCCGTTTACCTTTTTATTAGACGTATAGTACTGGAAAAACTTGCTCAACCCTCAAAGGGATGGCATATCTCATATATATAGCTATACAAACATGGGGATTGTTAAGGTTTCAAAAAAAAACATGGGATTGTTAAACTTTTTTTCCAGATTTAAACACAAACAATTCACACTAAAAACAGGCAAGATTCAAACTTAATTTACATTCAAAATATATAAAATGGAATTTAAACTATTACTAGCCCTAGGTACTGAACTACGCGTCAGCTCCATCCCCACCCGCGGCGCGATCGTAGGCGTCCAACCCGGCAGCGGCGGCGGTGGAGGCAGCTGGGCGTTCGTCTCCATCACCATGTGGGTGAGCTGGAGGGCCTCCTCGTAGTCGCGCCACTGGGCCTCCTCCTCGCGCGCGCTGGCCGCAATGGCCTTCTTGGTGAAGACGTCCTCGTCGTAGCCCCGAGCCAGCACCTCGCGATACTTCGAGGGCAGGTCCGCGGCGACGTTGTCCGGCGCCTCCTGTTAGACGATGACGTTGTCGTTGCCATCCTCGCCGCCGAGGTCGGCGTCGTTGTGGTTGTGGGCGCCCTCGTCGTCCGAGTCGATGTCGGGGACATCGTAGACCTCCCACGGCTGCAGGTCGCGGCGAACGGTGGTCGCGCGCCACGCCTTGTGCTCCCACTCGAGGAACTTGATCCAGTACGCCTCGGAGTGGTAGCCCCTCTCCCACCGTTGGGACTGGGGGAGGTTGCTGATCCGCCAGCGGATCTCCTCCGCTAGCCCTCTGTCCGCCTTGGGCGGTGGCAGCACCAGGACACGGTCCCGGTTGAGGTGCCAGCCGGCAGGGAGGAAGACATCCCTGCTTTGGATGACGCGACCCTCCCTCCAAAGGCGCTTGCACTACCCGACGTGGTAGTACTGTCGGGTGCGGTGTTCCCGCGGTGGCGGGTAGTCCCCTACGGGCTTGCTCCGGAACTCCTCTGGCCGCGGCGGAGGCGACAAGGACGTGCCGCGGAGGAAGGCCGGCAGCCGAGAGCGATGACTGCCAGATGCTTCGTGGTCTTTCTTTCTCCACTTCAGTCACGACGGGGTCTTCATCGTTGATGGTGGTACTGGTGGTAGTGATGATGGTGGTGATGACGGCGGGCTAGGTTTTGCAATGGCGAGAGATGAGGATGACAGCACCGACGGGCGCATGGTTAAATAACCCCACTCCTTCACCATCAATGCCGGCGCGGAAACACATGCGAAGTCAGCCGTCACGTTGCTATTGATGCGCGCAGGCTGCCGCCGATCAGCCTTCCGCGCAGCGCATTTGAATCGGTTCCGCGATTGCGTCTGAATCGGTGCCACTGACCGTATGAATAAATGTCGTCGGTAAGCGGTGGCTGACGGGTGGGTCAGTGGACGAGTCGCTGCGCTGTTCGCGCACGTCTGGACCGACGAAACTGAGCGCCAGATTAGATGCATGGATAGGTCGAGCCGGACACGTTTCGCCGAATGGGTCGCCCCGATTCTGCTTATACATTCGCGCGGACAATTTTGGATACACGCGGACCAGATGGGTTGGCCCAGTGGAGGTCCCCTCGCTTGGCTCGTACAGTAGCTGCTGCCTTGCTTCTGCTTGTACGTTCTCCTCCGCGTGTCCAAGCTTCCTTTTTGTCGTATGGCACCCCCACTCCCTTTGGCAGCGACCTGCACGTCTCAGCTTCGCGTCGCGTCCGATCCGCGTATCGCAGCTGAAGGTGAGCGCCGCGGGCCGGTTGCTACGTTCCTGCACGCAAATCGTGTGCCAGGCCAAACGGAATCAGGCCGCGCGCTGGAATATTGATGAAAACGAGCTCCAGCCTAACCAGTAAGGCAGTAACAACCATCTATCAAAGTTGACATTCCCAGCGTCGGGCCGGCAAGTGCTCGCATCAGCGTTTATTCGCTTTCTTAAACAGTCCGTCGTCTAGATATTTTGCGCGGCGTCCGCGTATGTTATTCTGGGCGGAAGCACATGGACGGACACAAATAGATTCATGGGTATTCAGCTGAATACCTATTTTCTCTGGTAAAAAAAAAATTACTATACACATAGTATATACATATGGATGAGTACGTATATGGTAGATTCCCAGATGACCAGCTCACTTAGACAAAATCCACTCACGTGTCAACCTGCCTGGCCCATGGAATCATCTAGACCAGGGCCAAGGCCCAAACTTACTAGCGTCATACCTCAGCGGTTCCTATCCTGCCTGAGTCTCCATTGATCGTGACTAGAGTAGTAGGCGGAGGCGGCGAATTCATTCCGGCGCCGCGACACAGGGAGGCTGGAACAAGCAGCGGGAGCCAGGTGGCCAGAGCAAGCAGGAGCTTCCGACGTGGGTGGTTGGTACTATGGAGGCAAAACATTGGAAGTTCTCACTTCATGTTGCAGGTTAGCTTTCTAGAAATCTGAATCCCCACCAATTATTTTTTCCGGTTCTAAACTAGTAAATCAGAAATTTCTCTTCCAATTTAGATTAGTTATCGCCCCACAAATAAATAGATAGTTATTGAATTGGTTATTCATCGATCTGATTATGATGTCAGGTTGTAATGAAAATTCTTGAACCTTCTGCTTAGTATTGAACAATTTGTCATGTAATTTCTCTACTATTTTGAGATGATGTTGTTATGGAAAATTCATGAATCTTTCTATTTATATTGAACAGTTTGTCGATCACTGTATGTACTTCTATATTGAACAATCTTTTAGCCTTCAGGTTTTGCATTCGTTTTCTTTTTGTACTTTGAATACCCATTGCAAATAGCCTGTGCCCGCCCATGCGGAAGCATCGGCAGCTGCCGTCTGCATGCGTCCTCTTGCAGCAAACATATGCTCGTCCGTCGGTCTGTCCTTTTGCGTGATGAAATCAACACGTGACGGACAGCTTATCTTTACCCCTAGAATCCGTGTAATAAGGACATCCACCGGGTCGATCCAATCAGTATGAGCGCGCGAACGAACACGTGGATATACGAGGTGTCTCAACGGCACGAACTATTTAGATGAACGCATCTAATTTGATCCATCCGTGTACCGAATCTGGTGTTCGAAATAATAGGGCTAATTCATTTATGCCCATTTGTATTTTAGATTTTTTCTAAATCTCAAAGCCCAGATTTGTGACAGCCCAAATATGTTTGGGCCCATGTTTGTGGCAGCTCACATGGAAGTGGAGTGTGAGCTAAAGTTTAGTCCCATATGGAAAGTTGGAGGAAAGTTGCACCATCTTATAAGATGGAATGTTGCATCAATTTGTAAATGAGTGGCAATAAGAGAGATACACGTGCGCGCTCCTTCGACGACGACGCCGCTCGCACGCACGCACGACCGCTCGTACGTCTCGTCACGACGCGCGCGCGTGCGGGTTGCGGGAATCTCGCCGAGCCAAGCTTTATTTTGCTGCTCAGGAAAATTGTGAGGTTTTGACATATGTGTCAAACGGTTAGCTTATTCGGGTCGCTCCCGGATCGTGGGCTACTGTAACCGACCCGGATGTGCGCAACATGGACTCGGTCCACGTTCGCCTCCGTTAGGGTTTCCTGAGCCGTTCTATATAAAGTCCTGCGTGGCTACCGCCACAATACCACCGAAAACCAATCTAGGGCTTTGCCATCCTCTCTACTTGTGCCGTCACCGTAGTCTACTCCATCCCGCTTGCCGGCGTGCACCGGCGGACGGGACATCAGGTCTCCGGAACCACTCGCCCTTGTGATCCTGTACGGGAGAGGACGAATAAGATTTTTGGGAAGCGCTACGCGCGACTACTCGAGTTCTCCATCACGTGTCGTCTTCCATCCAAGTCAGATGGTGCTGCCTACCGCCGTCTTCGTCGTCATCTGCTCTGATCAGTCTTTCCTCAAGTTTCTGCTACGACAATCGAATGGTACGTGCTACGTGCTCCTATTTGGTTAGTCATCATGTTCGGCGAGTATATGTTTAGCTTCTGTTTGTTTCCGTTCATTCTGTTGTTTAGTACATTTAGTATGTTCGAGTTACATGAGCTAGTAGCTAGTTTTGTCATGCTTAATATTTTGAAATTAATCATGGAAATTATGCATAATATTCCAACAATCTAAAAACCTTATTATAGGCAATTTCCTGAATTAACAATGGCTGGTTTTACCGATGCACTGGGGCCGGATAAGTTTACCGGTGTGCACTTTAAGAGGTGGCAGTACAAGACAGATTTGGCTGAACATGATGAAAGTGTTCCATATCAGTAAAGGCAAACCTGAAGGAACTATATCTGATGAGGATCAGAAGAAGTTTGAGGATGCCAATACAGTCTTTGTGGGATGTATTCTGAGCATTCTTGCTAACCGTCTGTGTGATGTGTTTATGCACATAAAAGACGGGAAGGATCTTTGGGATGCAAAGTTTGGTGCTGCAGATGCTGGTAGTGAACTGTATATCATGGAGAGCTTTCATGATTTTAAGATGACAAAGGACCTTCCTGTGGTTCAACAAGCTCATGAGATACAGTGCATTGCCAAAGAGCTCGAACACCTTAAGTGTACCTTACCCGACAAGTTTGTGGCGGGTTGCATTATTGCTAAGTTGCCCCCTTCATGGAGGAACTTTGCCACAACTCTCAAACACAAGAGACAGGAGATATCAGTTGAAAATCTAATAGCGTCCCTTGATGTTGAGGAGAAGGCTCGGGCTAAGGACACTACTGAGAAAGGAGAGGGTCAAGCTACTGCTAACTATGTGCAGAAAGGAAAATCCGTAGGCAAGAACAAAGGGAACTTCAAACCCTCCTTTAACAAGTCTGTAAAGACTACAACCTTCAAGAAGAAGAAGACAAACAGGGACAAGAGTGAACTGTCTTGTTACACTTGTGGAGAGCCCAACCACTTTTTCAAGGACTGTCCAGAATGCGCAGACCGCAGAGGGAAAAAGGCCAAGCCTGTCAACGTCGTGACCACTAGCAATACTGATGGGTATGGTAATTTATTTACTGTTCTTTCAGTATTTAAATCATCGTGTTGGTGGCTTGATACGAGTGCTAATGTTCATGTGTGTGCTGACATCTCTATGTTCACTTCTTATCAGGTCGCTCGGGATTCATCCGTCCTAATAGGGAATTGATCACATGCTTCTATTCATGATGTTGGCACGGTGGATCTGAAGTTTACTTCCGGAAAGATCGTGCAGCTGAGGACCGTGCAGCATGTTCCACTATGAACAAGAATCTCGTTAGTGGCTCCCTTCTATGCAGAGATGGGTTTAAGGTTGTCTTAGAGTCTAATAAAGTCGTTGTTTCAAAACATGGACAATTTATTGGTAAAGGTTGTGAGTTCGGAGGCTTGTTCCGGTTTTCACTTTCAGAGTTTTGCAATAAATCCGTGAATCATATTTGTGGTGGTGTTAATGATGATACTAGTGTTTGGCATTCTCGTTTATGTCACATTAATTTTGGTTTGATGTCTCGGATGTCCAGTATGAGTTTAATTCCAAATTTCACTATTGCCAAAGGTTCTAAGTGCCATAGTTATGTGCAATCAAAGCCAACCTCGAAAGACTCACAAGGTTGCCGAGGAGAGAAACTTGGCACCTCTAGAACTCATACATTCTGATCTATGCAAGATGAATGGTGTTTTGACAAAAGGTAAAAAGAGAGATTTCATGACATTGATAGATGATGCTACTAAATTCTGCTATGTTTACTTGTTGCAAACTAAAGATGAGGCTTTAGACTACTTTAAAATCTATAAGGCCGAAGTCAAAAATCAACTAAAGAGAAAGATCAAGCGTCTTAGGTCGGATCATGGTGGTGAGTATTTTCCCAAAATATTTGACGAATTCTGTCAGGAACACGAAATTACTCATGAGAGGACGCCTCCCTACTCGCGCCAATCAAATGGGGTTGCCGAGAGGAAAAAATACACACTGACTCACTTGGTGAATTCCATGTTAGCCACTACTGGTTTATCAAAGGCATGGTGGGGGGAGGCTTTGTTGACTTCATGTCATGTCCTGTATAGAGTTCCTAACAAGAATAAAGAAAAGACCCATTATGAGGAGTGGGTTGGGAGAAAACCATCACTTTCGTATCTGCGCACTTGGGGGGTTTGGCGAACACTACTAGGAAAACGGCTATAGGTAATCCACACTTCTGTGGCGCACTTGCTAGTGGTACCCCACGGGTAAAATAGGCGTGGCGCACTGCCCACAGGTGCCCTACGGCTAACTGTCATAAGTGTGGCGCACATGGGGTTGGTGCGCCACGGCTATGTGTGGGCCAGGGCACATGTGGCCACATCACACATATCCGTAGCGCACTAGGTCAAGGTGCGCTACGGATGTTTCACTTATCCGTAGGGCACCTTGACCTAGTGCGCTACGGGCATGTTTGCTGCTGCAGCTGGGTCAACTTAGCCGTAGGGCACTCTACCCTAGTGCCCTACGGCTAAGTGGCATGCACCAACTCCACCCCCCCCCCCCCCCCGTGGATCGCCTTTTTAGGCTTTGCAAAAAATAAAAGAAAATGATAAACACTTCAAAAAATTAAATCCTTTCATATTTAGGTAGGTAATGTGGTATAGCTTCTAGTAAAATTAACAAAAATGAGTTTCGACTTTACTTGCAAAAAAAAGTCATGCCACGATAAAAAGGTCGTAACTTTTGCATACAATATCGAAAAAAATCGTATAATATACCAAAATGACGAGAACGAGATTTCGCATCCGCTCGTTTAGCGATTTTTTTAGATTTTTTAAATTCGAAAAGAGTAAAAAGTTACGGTCAAAAGATCGTTTTTTCCTGCAGAAAAAAAATAGAGGGCGACTTACCCGTAGCGCACCACCACCTAGTGCGCCACGGATAAGCTTGGGCGGGATTCAAATTTGAATCCCCACCCCGCCCTCCTTCCTTTTCCTTTCCCCTTTTCCCTTCCCCTTTTCCCTCTTCCTCTCCCTTTCCCTTCTCCTTCTTCCTTCTTCCTTCTCCCTTCTTCCTTCTTCCTTCTCCTCCTTCCCCTTCTCCTCTCCTTGCAGTGACGGCGCGACGTCGGCCTCCTTCACCTCCTCCTCATAGTGACAACGGGCGACGGCGGTGCAACAGTGGCCTCCTTCTCCTCCTCCTCGCAGTGACAACGGGCGACGGCGGTGCAACGGTGGCCTCCTTCTCCTCCTCCTCGCAGTGACAACGGGCGATGGCGGCATCCTTCTCCTCACCGACGTCCCTTCCTCCCTCTCTTCCTCCATCTCTTCCTACCTCCCTCTCTTCCTCCATCTCTTCCTTCCTCCCTCTCTTCCTCCATCTCTTCCTTCCTCCCTCTCTTCCTACCTTCCTTTCTCCAACCACACCCTTTCTACCACCTCGACGCCAGCGAGGACTAGAGCGGCCACGACCCCTCCCGCACCTCCCTGCCACGGCCATGCTCCGGCGAGGTGACACAACTGCGGCGGCGATGCACGGACCCGATTGCTTTTGCAATTCAAAACGAGGGTGTTTTTTGCATTTTGTTTTTGTTTTTTGAAAAACACATCTGTGGCGCACCCTGTACCCCTACCCATGGCGCACCTGGTAGTGCGCCACGCCTATCTCGATATAACCGTGGCGCACCATGCAGTGCGCCACGGCTACGAGATAGCCGTAGCGCGAGGCCCGTGGCGCACTGCTAGTGCGCCACGGAAGGCCTTTTCAGGTGCGCCACGAATAGGCGTTTTTCTAGTAGTGGAAGGTCAACATACCGATCCCCAAGAAATGCAAGCTCGGACCCAAGACGGTGGATTGTATCTTTCTAGGATATGCTCCCCAGAGTGCAGGCTATGGATTTCTAGTGGTTAAATCTGAGGTACCTGATATGCATGTTGATACTATAATGGAATCTCGTGATGCAACATTCTTTGAGAATATCTTTCCTATGAAAGATATGCATAGCATTGGTAGGATTTCTCCTGAAATACTTCCTGAATCTAGTGCATCTATTGAGAATTCTAAACAACCACATGAGGAATTCCTTGAGAAGTATGACGATGAACCTCTCACGAGGTGTAAGAGACAGAGGTTTGCAAAATCCTTTGGTAATGACTTCATCGTGTACCTTGTGGATGATACTCCTAGATCCATTACTGAGGCATATGCATCCCATGATGCAGATGATTGGAAGGAAGCTGTCCAAAATGAGATGGACTCGATTCTTTCTAATGGAACTTGGGAATTATCAGAACGACCCTATGGTTGGAAACCTGTGGGATGTAAGTGGGTGTTCAAGAATAAGCTAAGGCCTGATGGTACTATTGAGAAGTACAAGGCACGTCTTGTAGCTAAGGGCTACACATAGAAAGAAGGTGAAGATTACTTTGACACCTATTCACCTGTCGCTAGACTGACCACCATTCGAGTACTACTATCCCTTGCTGCCTCTTATGGTCTTCTCGTTCATCAAATGGACGTGAAGTCATCTTTCCTTAATGGAGAGTTGGAAGAGGAGATCTATATGGATTAGACAGATGGGTTTGTGGTAAAAGGTGAAGAGACAAAGCTGTATAAGTTATTAAAATCTTTATATGGTCTGAAACAAGCACCTAAGCAATGGCATGAGAAGTTTGACAGAACTCTACTCTCTGTTGGCTTTGTCATTAATGAGGCAGATAGGTGTGTTTACTATCGCCATGGTGGGGGCGATAACGTTATATTATGTTTGTACGTGGATGACATTCTGATCTTTGGTACAAACATGAAAGTGATAAATGAAGTCAAGTCTTTCCTGTCAAAGAGTTTTGATATGAAAGATCTGGGAGAGGCTGATGTGATTCTGAACATCAAGCTTATTAAGAACGAGAATGGGATTACTTTAATGCAATCTCACTATGTTGAGAAGGTCTTGAGCCAATTTGGATTTAATGATGGCAAGACTTCTCCAACACCTTATGGTCCCAGTTTGACATTACGAAAGAATAAGAAGGAACTAACAGATCAGCTGAAATATTCACAAGTTGTTGGTTCTCTCATGTACTTAGCAAGCGCTACAAGACCTGATATCTCTTTTGCTATGAGGAAGTTGAGTAGGTTCATGTCTAACCGGGGTATTGATCATTGGCATGCACTTGAAATGGTCATGCGCTATCTATGTGGTACAATGAGCTATGGGATTCACTATTCAGGGAACCCTGCTGTGCTTGAAGGATATAGTGATTCGAATTGGATCTCTGACGTTGATGAACTCTACGCCACGAGCGGGTATGTGTTTACCCTTGGAGGTGGCGCAGTGTCATGGAGGTCCCATAGACAGACCATATTGATGAGGTCAACTATGGAGGCAGAGCTTACTGCTTTAGACATAGCCACTGTTGAGTCAGAATGGTTGCGTGAGCTCTTAATGGACTTGCCTGTGGTTGAGAAACCTGTGCCGGCAATCCTTTTGAATTGTGACAACCAAACTGTTATTGTCAAAGTGAATAATTCTAAGGATAACTCGAAGTCATCAATACACGTGAAGAGATGTTTGAAATCTATCAGGAAATTGAGAAACTCCGGAGAAATAACTGTTACGTATATTCAAACAGACAAAAACCTGGCGGATCCCTTTACAAAGGGACTATCAAGAAATGTGATAGAAAATGCATCAAGGGAGATGGGGTTGAGACCCATGGATGTCACACCTAGTGGTAACCCAACCTATGTGATCGGAGATCCCGTGAATTAGGATCTAGGAAGAACAAGCTAGTGGTTTGACTGAGGAGAGTATTTTGTAATCCTCTCTATGTGAAGATGCATAACTCTCATAATCTGTAAGGCAGGTTGGCAACATGCCTTAATGTGTTTCTGTTGGCTTTAATTAGCAAAGATGTCGTCCTACAAGGCATTCTTGAAAGAACACACCTATATGAGCTCGACTGTAAACGTCGCAGTCTATGAGACTTGGGTGATCTCTAGTAAACTCATGAAGAGACTAGGGAGTATGACGCATATGCTCCAACCCGCGGGGTAGGCTACTGGAAGCCAAGTACTAGTCATGATTTTGAGTGAAATCTATTGGCACCAAACTTGCAATTCAAAGTTCGTCCATTGTTCAAGTTGTTGATAGACGTGGTTCAAGATTCTAGGCCGAAGTTCAACTTAACAGTCTCTGCTGAAACACTGGTATATAAACAAGTAGCAAGGATTGTCAAATCTTCAAATGGGCATTTGAGATCTTGTGGGGGATTGTTAGAAATAATGGGGCTAATACATTTAGGCCCATGTGTATTTTAGATTTTCCCTAAATCTCAAAGCCCAGATTTGTGGTAGCCCAAATGTGTTTGGGCCCATGTTTGTGGCAGCTCACATGGGAGTGGAGTGGGAGCTAAAGTTTAGTCCCACATGGGAAGTTGGAGGAGAGTTGCATCACCTTATAAGGTGGAGTGTTGCACCACTTTGTAAGTGAGTGGCAATAAGAGAGATACACGCGCGCGCTCCTCCGATGGCGACGCCGCCGCTCGCACGCACGACCGCCCGACCGCCCGCTCGTCACGTCCCGACGCGCACGCGCTGCGGGTTGCGGGAATCTCGCCGAGCCGAGCTTTATTTTGCTGCTCAGGAAAATTGTGAGGTTTTGATAGACGTGTCAAACGGTTAGCTTATTCGGGTCGCTCCCGGATCGTGGGCTACTGTAACCGACCCAAACATGCGCAACATGGACTCGGTCCACATTCGTCTCTGTTAGGGTTTCTTGAGCCGCTCTATATTAAGTCTTGCGCGGCTACTGCCACAATACCACCGAAAACCAATATAGGGTTTTGCCATCCTCTCTACTTGCGTCGTCACCGTAGTCTACTCCATCCCGCTTGCCGGCGTGCACCAGTGGATGGGAGAGCAGGTCTCCGGAACCACTCACCCTTGTGATCCTGTACGATAGAGGGCGAATAAGGTTTTTGGTAAGCGCTCCGCGCGACTGCTCGAGTTCTCCATCACGGGTCGTCTTCCATCCAAGTCAGGCGGTGCTTCCTACCGCCGTCTTCGTCGCCATCTGCTTCGATCAGTCTTTCCCAAACTTTCTGCTACGACAACCGAACGGTTCGTGCTACGTGCTCCTATTTGGTTAGTCATCATGTTTTGCGAGTACATGTTTAGCTGTTGTTTGTTTCCGTTCATCCTGTTGTTTAGTACATCTAGTATGTTCAAGTTACATGAGCTAGGAGCTGGTTTTGCCATGCTTAATATTCTAGAATTAATCATGGAAATTATGCCTAATATTCAAACATCTGGCACATGTTACGTCGGCCCGGACGCGCGGACAGAAGGCATGTCCTTCCTACTGGTGCCACTGGCCCACCCGTTAGCAACCGCGGCGTTGATTCAGACGCGCGTAGCGGCACCGATTCAAACGCAACCGCAGTAGCGATTCAGAGACGATGACGGAAGGCTGACCGGCGGCAGCCTCCGCCAACAATGCTACTAGATGTCATAGTGACTGACTGGACGCCACGCTCTTCACCGCCGCTGTAGGCACCGCCCGACGCCTGCCCTCCTGATTGTACAATTGAATGTCGTCTCTTCGGCCTCCGTGTCGGCATCCGTTGCCGGTACTTTTTAACTGGCGGCCCGCGGCCATCTCTCCCACACCATACCATACTCTCCTCTTTCCCCTTTCCATTCTCCACTACTGTAGCTAGCCATGGCTGCCAGCAATGGATCAAGGGGAGGGCATCTCGACTGTGGACGTCGAGGGAGGCGCGGAGGATGTGGACAAAGCAGCGCGCCACCACGCTCTCCCTCAACGACATCGTCGCCCGATGAGGGTGACCCAAGCATCAAGTTCGCCGTGGCCATCTACTTCGGCATGGCGTGTGATAGGCTGCTCCTGCCCCGCAGATTCGCGACCCTGGTCGGCGACAAAACGCCCCCGATTATCATTCTGCGGGCGAACGGTTTCAGGACCACCAGGTACCAGGTCGAGGTGCAGTTCGACCACCTCGAACAGATGTACCTCGCCAACGGATATGATTTCTTCGCTCGCGTGCACCAGATCGAAGCAGGCAACATCATTGTATTAAAGTACGACGATGAAGGAGGGCTCGCCGTCAGCGTCTTTGACAACACCATGTGTCGTTGCTACTACCATTCCGACTCCGACTAATAGGCTAGGACATTTGCTTTCGCCATGTAAGATGTAGCAATGTGGGAACCAACCATTTGCAATGAAAAGTTTTATTAGACTGCCAAATATATTACAAACAACACTACAACACCATCCTAGCTATGCGCCACCTATGGTGCTGGAGCCGGCGGGTCGACAAGACCCCATTATGTGCTGAGAGAGCGGTAGATCACTTCCTGCATCTACAACTCTTCTTCGGTTTGGATAAGGCGGGAACGAAGGTATGCATCATCGGGATTGGACTATAATGATTCCCGGAGGTCGTCACACACTTCTCTGAGCACTAGATGCCACCTATGCTCCGGCAGAAAGACGCGGTCCATCACCTCCAACAAGAAACGCTCATCGGTGGTCCTGTTGTAGTCGTAGTGAGAGCGCCGCGACCGCAGTGGGATATGGAATATATGCGGGCGCCACGGAATAGGATGAAGTAACACATCAAGTGCCACCGGCGGGTTTGACCACCACGACGGAAGTGGCCACTTGGGCACCTCTTCTCTGCCGGTGTCGGGGTTGCCACGGAGCTCGTCGGGCCGCCGCCAACGGCCAGGCATGGTGTTTTTGTGCTGGGGGTGGTGCGGGTCTAGTCGAAGATATCTCGGCGACCTCCCCTTTTTATGGTTGTGTCTGGACGCGGCGGGAAACACCCAGAAATAGGGGAAGAAGTAGGAAAGAAAGGCGGGAGACGACGTGATAGCGGGAAGACAATGGAAATACGCCGACATTAGCATTGTCAGGCGCGGACAAATGGGTCGCACCACTGGGAGAGGTCGTCCGGACAGGCCGGACCCCGACCCAAAAGAGATTGTGGCGCAACCCAAACAGACAGAAAAGGACCGTTTGGGTCGGCCGGATGGGTCGGCCTGGGGGAGATGCCCTTAAAATATTGTTATCATGCACGTGGTCTCTTGAAATAGGCTTTCTCCCAACTATATTAATATAGTAACCAATCGACTCAGACCGCTGCAGATCCATACAACACAACGCCCAAAGACAACAAAAAAACAAAAAATAAAAAAACAAAAGAAAATAAAGCCGACATCGGCGGTTTGATGAAAACAACAAGAACTCGCAATCGCTACGTCCTCCGGATAAGTTACACCATGCGCCTAGCACTCCGAAGCTCCGCATATCAAACAACACCTCAAAGAAGGGAAGCGACGATGAAGACGCTGCTGCCCGGACGAATCCTAGTGTTCCCCCTAATACGCAATGAGAGGTTGGGAAGAGATACACCCGACGCCCTTCAGGAAGTCTGGTGACACCGACAGGCACATCGGTGTCTAGAAGACAAGGATTTCTCCCGAACACTAAAAAACACACTCCCAAACGCTTCGGAATGCCCCACCAATCTTGCCGCCCACCAGCACATGCCACCACAGTCTTGTAGTTAGCATCGTCGTCTCACCGTGACCCACGATGCGAGGCCATTAGAGCCAAAAGGAGGGAACTTCGATGTGGGTTGGAGGTTCAGCAACACGCGGGAGGGAACTATTAGGCATATGCTAAATGGGTGTCACCATTGCTTGTCTCTAATCCGGATAACCCGGGTGGCCCACTGTTGGTAGCAAGGCCCATGGCCTGCTGGGCATCCCAGTTAGATGGATCCAAAAGGGAGGCCCATGTCGGATAAAGAAAGGCTACGAGGGAGTCACCAATGTACCCCGAGCCTTGGAGTACAAGACACGTAAGACTAGTTGTATTCTGTGTAGGACTCTGTAACCTGTCTGGGTAGGACTTTCCCTGTAACCCTAGGATATGACAACTATATAAGCCGGACCTAGAGGAGCCTTTAGGGCAAGAAACAAATCATATCGTGCACAACGAACCGATCTGTGTAACTCGGCGTATTGCCATTATAGAGATTTATAGTAGGAGTAGGATTTCGCCACCGTCGTGCGATCTGAACCTGGGTAAGATGTGTTACCTCGTACCTGCCAACTTACCGCCTTCCCCCACCTCTCTAAACACGCTCTGTGAGGACCCTTCCATGGCATACTCGTCTGCAATATCACGACAGTTGGCGCCCACCATGGGGCAAGAGGCGCTTTAAGCTCTACAACGGGCAAGGTCCAAGATCTACGCGGGAATCGGCGAAACCATAGCCATTGGTCGTGTTCTCTTCTCCGGCAACGTTTCGATCGTCCCTCCCGACGAGTTCTAGATCCCAGCGAAGATGAACCCCACCCGCTGCTCGATCGTTCCAAGCGGGGACATCCACCTCTTCATCGGTGAAACCGACTTGGACGCTAGTTCCCTGGAAGTTGGAGGATCGTCAAGGCCCGCACGGACCGCCTATGGGCAGGATACATTCGCGAAAGGATCGAAGTCGGATCTCTCTTAGGTGTTTGTTGTCTTAGATCAGAAAAATTCAAGGCCCACCCAAACCGCCCCTGTGCAGGAAATAACGGTGGAAGATCGCTACAAATCCTGCGGCTTCGCCCGCGCGTCTGGAAAGGAGCGATCACACTTTGTCGGCATGGCGACTATCTTCGATCTGGTGCGATGCATCCAGAGAGATGGTGAAAGCCCCCGTGATTACCTCGCCAGATGGCTCCGGATACGAGCTGATCTGGAGAATTACCCCGATGATGATGCTATTTATCACTTCGTGGAAGGGCTGGACCGCAGCACACTTCTCCAGCATACACTAAGGCGGCAGCAGGCCGCAGGTCTCCTCACTTTCGAGGGAATGATCGGCACCGTCAACAGCTTCGCCGCTGCGGACGGAGTCGTCGTGGCACTGCCCATCGCTATACCCGTCCTACCACTGCCACCGTGTTGGTGCTTTGTTGACGTGGGAGTTTCTTCTTCTTCGTTCCTCGGCAACGGCGCCAGAAAACTTGTTGATGAATCCTTGTTGACATGGATCACTTCATCGGTAAACCCCAAGAGCAAGGTGTGAAGCAGCAAAGTAGCAAGTCTTCCCTCAGTAAGAAACCAAGGTTATCAAACCAGTAGGAGGAAGGATACATCTCAAAGGTGTTGCAAGCAACGTGGAAACCTACACAACACAAACTCAAGACTCCACCCCAACGAACAGTGAGGTTGTCAATCTCACCGGTTGCTGTAACAAAGGATTAACTGTATGATGTGGAAGGTGATGATGGTTTGCATCAAGTAAGCAGTAACAGTGGAAGATGTATCAATGGTATAGATTGGACCGGGGTCCATAGTTCACTAGAGGTGTTCTCCTTAGATAAACAAACATGGCATGCTGGGTAAACAAATTACACAGGGCAATTGACAGGACTGAGCAAGGCATAACAATGCAATACTAGACATAAAGATCCTATGAGATTCGATTGGGCAATACAAAAATATACATATACTATTGGAGATATTCCCTAGAGGCAATAATAAAAGTGGTTATTACTATATCTTTATGTTTATGATAAATGTTTACATTCATGCTATAATAGTATTAACCGGAAACATTAATACTTGTGTGATTTGTAAACTAAATTAGAGTCCCTAGTAAAGCCTCTTTATAATACTAGCTTGTTGGTTAATAGATGATCATGGTTTCTCGATCATGAACATTGAGATGTTATTAACAACAATATCATATCATTAATAGAATGGTATAATGGACATACTCCTATAGATAAGCGTAGCATAAAGATCAAGTCATTTCAATAGTTCATTTCCTATAAGCTTTCTAATACATAGTAACCTAATTCCTTCGACCATGAGATCATGTTAATCACCATCACCGGAAGGATGCTTTGATGACATCAAACACCACACCGTAACTGGGTGGCTATAAAGGTGGCATTGAGTGTTCGGAAAGTATGTGTTGAGGCACATGGATCAAGAGTGGGATTTGTCCATCCATATGACTGATAGATATACTCTGGGCCCTCTCGGAGGAATGTCATCCAATTATCTTGCAAGCATGTGACTTGCTCACAAGGGATCACATATCATGGGAACGAGAAAAGAGTACTTATTGGTAACGAGGTTGAACTAGGTATGTAGAGATACCGATAATCTAACCTCGGATAAGTAAACTATCGCGAGACAAAGGGAAATTAGTATCGTATGTAAGTGGTTCATTCGATCGCAAAGTAATCATAGAAATATGTGGGAGCCATATTAATTTCCAGATTCCTCTATTGGTTATTGATCGGAGAAGTGTCTCGGTCATGTCTGCATAATTCACGAACCGTAGGAAGACACACTTAAGGATTCGATGTTGTTTAGTAGATATGGAATGTAAGTAGGGAAACTGAATGTTGTTCGGAGTCTCGTATGGGATCCGGGATATCACGAGGAGATCTAGAATGGTCCGGAGAATAAGATTCATATAAGGAAAGTCTGATTCCGGAGTTCGGGAATGATTTCGATGTTTTCATCGGAGAGGTTCTAGAAGGGTCTAGAAGGTTCACCGGACCGGTAAGGGAATGGTCCATGAATGTGTCATGGTTAAGGGGAATTATTGGATCATGTCCTAGGTCACTTTGGTTGGGCATTTGCGAGAGAGAAATAAAGCTCTAAATTGAAAGTCAAAAGGGAGGTTTGAAAGTCAAACTGGAACAATAATTTCCTAGTGGAAGAAGGAAAGAGTCCTTACTTCTATCCAACTTGGGTTTGGGTATGGATTCAAACTCCCCTCTCCCAAGCTGCCCTACCTCTCATAAATAGAGGGGGAAGGCTTCCCCAAAGCACACAACACCAGCCCTCCCCACCCGTGCGCCGCCGCACACCGCCACCGCCGCCACCTCTCGCCGCTGCCGACCCATCGTCATTGCCCTAGCCGCCGTCGACACCTCCTCCTACTCTCTGGCCTTCTAAACCTAGATTGTCGGAAACACTAGATCCACCATAACTCGCACGGGCTTAGGCGAAGCCCTGCGGGATCTTCCCTTTACTTCCGACACCACGTTGTCGTGCTGCCATAATCGCGAGGGGAGAACTACAACCTCCGCTGCCTGCCGGAACAAGGGAGAGGAAGGTCTTCATGGAGTACCGAACGTGTGACCGACTGCAGAGGCGCTGCCGGAATGCAGCGCCGGAAGGATCGTCTACACGATCTTGAGATCGGCAAGTGTACGAATACATCACCCACGAGAATCTGCTCTCGTTAACCGCTTTGGAATCTTCGAGGGTGAGTACTCTAATCGACTCGTTGCTACAATCTAGTAGATAGATCTTGGCTTGTTTGTGTGCATGCGGTAGATTTTTTTGTTTTCCATGCTACGAACCCCTATAGTGGTATCAGATCCGTGTCTATATGTATATCTGTTGCACGAGTAGAACACAATGGTCATTGTGGGCGTTGATGCTTTTGTTGTCGATTGCTTCTTGTGTACTTTGCATCTTGCGGGATGGTGGGATGAAGCGGCCCGGGATAACCTTATATGACATCGTTCATGAGACTTGCTCCACGCTTGACATGCAACTTGTATTGCATAAGTGGCTTTGCAGGTGCATGTTTCTCCCTGCATAAGTGGCTTTGCAGGTACAATACTAGTATCAACGTTGTGGTTCTTGTTCGTAAGTTAGAACGACACTTATTGAAATCCCCAAACCACGTAAAATATGCAAAGAAAATTAGAGGCATCTAACTTTGTTTTGCAGAGGTGTGCTGTGATGTGATATGGCCGTGATTGTGATTATATATGATGTATGCAATGTTCCTTATTGTAAGTCGGCAGCCGGCAGGAGCCATATGGTTGTTTTTTAATTTTGTTAAGACCTGCGTGTCTATTATTCAAAGTAGTTGTAATAGTTGATGCTGGTGGACGAAAACCATGAAGCGGCGCCATTGACCTTGACGCCATGCCAGTGATGATGGAGATCATGATCGTGCTTGAAGATGGAGATCGGAAGCACAAGAAGAAAGGCCATATCATATCACATATTATGAATTGCATGTGATGTTAATCCTTTTATGCATCTTGTATTGCTTAGTTCACGATGGTAGCATTATAAGATGATCCCTCTCAGAAAATATCAAGTTATAAAGTGTTCATCCTTAGTAAGCACCGTTGCTAAAGCTTGTTGTTTCGAAGCACCACGTGATGATCGGGTGTGTTAGATTCTGCGAGTGTATACAACGGGAGCAAGCTAGATTTGCTCATGCGGAAGCTAAGGTTTGATCTTGACGAGCCTAGCATGTACAGACATGGTCTCGGAACACGGATCGCCGAAAGGTAAAGCATGAGTCATATAGTAGATATGATGAACATGTTGATTGTTCGCCATTGAAGCTACATCAACTCTCGTGATGATCGGTTTTGATGTGGTGGATTTGGTTCGTGTGATCACTAAAACAATGTGAGGGATATTGTTTTGAGTGGGAGTTCACCTAGATTAGTTTAACTATTAATTAAAACTCAATTTGTCATAAAGTTAGTCTAAACTATTGCAAATATGTTGTAGATCAATGGCGGCCCCTACCATCAATTTTAATGCGTTCCTAGAGAAAGAAAAGTTGAAAATCAATGGAAGCAACTTCACGGATTGGTTCCGCAATTTGAGGATTTTCCTCAATGCTGGTAATTTGACCTATGTGCTGGATGCACCGCTGGGTGACCCACCTGCAGCTGATGCTACCGATGAGGTAAAGAATGTTTTCCTCGCTCGGAAGAATCAGTACTCCACAGTTCAATGTGCTATCTTGTATGGTTTGGAATTGGAGCTTCAGAAAAGGTTTGAGAACCATGACCCACATGATATTGTCCGTGAACTCAAAATGATATTTGAGGCTCACGCGACAGTTGAGAGTTATGAGGCTTCTAAAAATTTCTTTAACTACAAGATGGAAGAGGGCAGCTCCGTTAGTGAGCACGTTCTTAAGATGTCTGGGCACGCAAGCAAGCTTCAAAGCTTGGGTATAGTGATTCCTAATGCTTTGGGGATTTACCGTGTCCTCCAATCACTACCACCAAGTTACAAGAACTTTATGATGAACTACAATATGCAAAACTTGGACAAGTCATTGCCCGAACTCTTCTCCATGTTAAAGTCTGCGGAAGTGGAGATCAAGAAAGAGCACCAAGTGTTGATGGTCAATAAGACCACCAAATTCAAGAAGCAAGGCAATTCTAAGAAAAAGGAAAACTTCAAGAAGGGCGGTAAGAAAGTTACCGTGCCGGCGAAGAAGACCAAGGCTGGGCCTAAGCCTGATAGTGAGTGCTTTTACTGCAAGGGAGAGGGTCACTAGAAGCGGAATTGCCCTAATTACTTGGTGGATTTGAAGAACGGCAACATCAAGAAGAAAGGTATATCCGATATACATGTTATTGATGTGTATCTCACTAGTACTCGTAGTAGTGCCTGGGTATTTGATACTGGTTCGGTTGCTCATATTTGTAAAACGAAACAGGTGCTGCAGAATAGACGGAAACTAGCGAATAACGAGGTGACGATGCGTGTTGGAAATGGATCAAAGGTTGATGTGATCGCGGTCGGCATGCTACCTCTTCATCTACCATCGGGATTAGTTTTATACTTAAATAATTGTTATTTGGTGCCTGCGTTGAGCATGAACATTATGTCCGGATCATGTTTATTGAGAGACGGTTACTTGTTTAAGTCCGAGAATAATGGTTGTTCGATTTATATGAGTAATATGTTTTATGCACATGCACCTTTGATAGATGGTCTATTCTTATTGAATCTCGATTGTAGAAATACACACATTAATAACATTGAAGCTAAACGTTTTAAATTTAGCGTTAACTTGACCTATATGTGGCACTGTCGTCTTGGTCATATTGGAGTGAAGCGTATGAAGAAACTCCATTCCGATGGACTTGTTGAATCACTTGATTTCGAATCACTTGAAAGATGCGAAGCATGTCGGATGGGTAAAATGACTAAGACGCCATTTTCTAGTATGATGGAGCGAGCTACGGACTTATTGGAAATCATACATACTGATGTGTGTGGCCCAATGAGTATAGCATCGCGTGGTGGTTATCGTTATGTTCTTACCTTCACGGATGACTTGAGTAGATATGGGTATATCTATTTCATGAAACATAAGTCCAAAACTTTCGAGAAGTTTAAGGAATTTCAAAGTGAAATAGAGAATCAACGTAACAAGAAGATTAAATTTCTACGATCTGATCGTGGAGGTGAATATCTAAGTTACGAGTTTGGCAAGCATTTGAAGAAATGCGGAATACTTTCACAATTGACACCTCCAGGAACACCACAACGTAATGGTGTGTACGAATGTCATAATTGAATTCTTTTAGATATGGTTCGTTCTATGATGTCACTTACAGATTTACCACTATCATTTTGGGGTTATGCATTAGAAACAGCCGCATTCACTTTAAATAGGGTACCATCTAAATCCGTTCAAACGACACCGTATGAATTATGGTTTGGGAAGAAACCTAAATTGTCGTTCCTTAAAGTTTGGGGATGCGAAGCTTATGTAAATAAGTTGCAGCCCGACAAGCTTGAACCCAAAGCGGAAAAATAAAATGGGCATCCATTTAACTAACAAGGGCCTAAATTGTCGTTCCTTAAAGGTCGCAATCTTTTATTTTTTGTGAAAGTAAATATATAAATGAAGGCCAAGGGCATCCATTTAACTAACAAGCCGATCACTTTAACTTGGGCGCCCCTTTAACTTATGTAAATATGTAAATGTGTTGTTTGAAAATGAACCGTGTGTTGCATGTGTTGTTTGGAAATAATCAACCATCATAGCATTAACTTATTCTTCCTTTTGAGCTTTTCTAATTTCACTCATTTTATAAATACTGCACGAGTATTATATGAGAACTTTTTTTGTGTCTTTTGTTTTATGCACTTGTTGTTTTGGGTGTTTTGACAAATGACAATACAATAAAACACAAGTCATTCACATAGATAATATATTACTCCCTCCGATCCATATTACTTGTCATTAAAATGGATGTATCTAGCACTAAAACATGTCTAGATACATCCATTTTAATGATAAGTAATATGAATCAAAGGGAGTAGATAATATAAGGGGTACAATATAGAGAGGGGTACAATATAGAGAGGGGCCCCACATTACATAGAGGGCCCCACATTACATAAACCCTAAGGGAAACTAATCCTAAGGGACCGACACCAAAACCCTGGGCTAAACCCTAACCCTAGCTACTACGTGGGTTTAGGGCTGTCGGCCAACCTCGCCGCCGGGAGGCTGCCCTACTCCATCGGCGGTAGGGGTGGTGCCGCCGGCCTCCAAGCCGCTATCGCCGCCTTCCAAGACGCCCCCCTCTCCCGTGTCTCCCATCGTCTCTGCTCCTCCTCGAAGGCCCAGTGAGCTGCCTCTCGTCGGTCCTCCTCCTCCTGTTGTCGCCTTTTCTTCCGGGCGCGCGCGGCCTCCTTCTCCTCCCACTTCACGGCAGTAGCCAGCTCCTTCGCCTCCTCCTCCTCCACCACCTTAAGGTCCTTGTCGGAGGGGCCAGAGTCGAGGAGGTTGCCGCCGCGGTTGGGGAGGGGGTTGTGGATGAAGTGGCCTTGGGCCCAGGGGTAGACCGGGGCTTTGCGTTGCCCACCCCCCTTGTTGCCATGCCTCAGACACGTGGGCGCCTCCTTCTCCCAGACCCGCCTGTGGTCCGGGTGGTTGTCCTCGTCGCTGACTTCGGATTCCGAAGGCAAGCGGAGGGGGGAGGTCACCATGGTCGCCGGAGAGGTGTTTTTTGGGGCTGGGAGGAGGCAAAGGAGACAAAGGGAATCGAGGTTGAAGATGAGTAGGCAAAGGCGTTTTGCCACTATTTATTGAGGGCTCAACGTGAAGGGTGGCGTGGGAATCCTGTGTTGCGCAGCCGCGTGCGCTGCGTTGCGTGTAGGCAGCGGGCGTAGCTGCGTGCGTGATCAATGCGGTCTGTGCAAAAAAATTGCTAGGATGCGATGTGACACTGCCCTGCACCGTCGCCCCCCTGCATGCATGCATGCATTAATGGGAAAAGGAGAAAAACGTCCAAGGTAGTTGTTCATTGGCGGTGAAAAATAAAAGAGAAAATAGAATTTGGCCTTGATTTACTCGATAATAAATGCAGGAATCTAGGACCAAGGTAGTTGTCACACGACATGCAGCAAACTCGTTCGTTTTTACACACCGCATGCAACAAACTCACACATGGAAACTCAACGGGTGAGAAGAAAAATCGGTAGGAGTAATCAGAGGGATGTCAATTGGAGCAATCAATGCATATATAAGCCTAATTTCTTGAAATCTATACAATCCGGTAATTTGCCATATAATCCGGAATAGAGGGAGTATGAAACTAAGTTTAAAAACAAAATACTAGCATTTATAATATCAATTTTATATAATATAAAAGTATGTGTTATGGTGAATCTAATTATATTTATTACATATTTTAGAATTTGATATTTTTTCTTATATACGTAGTCAAAGTTTATAAATATTGACTTTTCTAAACCCAAAATGCATAGTAATTTGGGACAGACGGAGTAGAATAGAGGCAATTAATGCATAAATCAGGGAGTATTTTTTTGGAATTGCATGTTTTTCTATGGCGCATGAATCGGAGGGGAGTAAGTTTGACTGAAGAAAGTTGTTAGATGTACACTTATTTAATGCGACAGAGGAAGTAAATACGCTGCAGCGCTGCTGCGTCGGTTGGCTGCACGCAAAATAGCTAGACTGCGACGCGAGAGGCAATGCATGGTGCAGCCCGCCCAGCCCAGCGCCCTCGCATGCCACGCTCGGTCCAACGGTCAATGGAGTGTGCCACACTGTACCTTATCTGTTCATGGAAAAACGATGCGAGCCAATCAGATTTCAGAATCATCCATCCCACGGATCACCAAGAGCTGACCGCGAAATCCTTCTAAGAGACGCCAACCAATCAGGTTGCAGAACAAGCCCTCCCACGGATCACCCAGAGCCACCCGCGGAATCCTTCTAGAAGACACGATCGGACGGCCACAGTGTTGCGCTAGGGTTAGATCTACGTTCCTCATTCGGGGTTAGGGTTAGCTGGGTTTAGGATACAGTTAATGGGGTTTTCACAAGTTTGACCAGAAATTCAAATGTTCATAACTAATTCAAAAAAATCAAAAAAATACAAAACCTTCACATGGTGTCATGTTATGTGACATAGTTGTGAGCAAAAATATCAAACTTGGTACATTGATCATATTTCAAAAAAAACTTCACAAAATGACCTATCTCCTCCAAGGTTTTCTAGCTTTCGGGTCAAATGACCAATAATATGGCTAGAATCAAGGCATAGTTTGTGATAATGTGCCCATATTGGGCATGCATGTGTATAATGGGATGACTAACAATGTTGTAGTACAAAGTTTTTCTTTTCGACGCACAGAAAATCCATTTTCTATTTTCTGAGTGCCGAAAGAGGGGGGATTTGTGAAGCAACAACCAAATTGAAGTTTCAAAATGGTAACATCCTATTTTTCAAAAATACTAGACCACCTAGAATGTATAGTCCCAACTTGAGTATCTCAAACTTTTTATTCCATCCCTGGTGAAAAAGACAAATCCTGCCGAATCGGTTGGAAGTGAGTAAGATATGAACTACATGTACATGATTTCATGCTGATGATTTTTTGTAAAAATCATTTTTAGGTTCACAACATGCTATTTCATCGGAATATTTATGAAAACCCTTCAAAAAGTTTGACCAGACATTCAAATGTGCATAACTAATTCAAAAAAAATACAAAACTTTCGCATGGTGTCATGTTATGTGACATAGTTGTGAGGAAAAATATCAACCTTGGTTTTAGAAATGGTCAAAAAAAACTTGCTTAGAAATGGAATGGTTTACCCTAGCTTTGGAGCCCATTTCTACCACATTTTGGGTGAGGGTGAGTTGTACTTCACAAAAGGGATCAGGGTGAGGATGAATTGTACTCTACATATGAGAAAAACGTTGGAATCTCATACAAACATAGAAAAGTACACATAGCTACATTGGTTGAAATTCAAATTTACCATCATATTTGAATTTTGGCCAAATTATCAACAACAAGTGCCAAATTATTACAATAACAAATGTTTACAACAACAACAAGTGCCAAATTCAAAGTCTGTTTCTTTTGGCTCTTCTTACCCCTCGTTTTCTTCTCCTTCACAAGTTTCACACCACACAACAGGTTTATGCTCTTATTTTTCTTACCATAACCATCTGGCCTCCCCACAGCACTTCCAAGAGTCTCCTTCACCTCCTGCACCTCCTCAACAACACAATCTGGCACCAGAGCCTCATCAACATGGTCACTTTGCACCAGAGCCTCATCAACATGGTCAGTTTGCACCACAGCCTCATCAACATGCTCATTTTGCACAACAATATGCTCATTTTGCACCAGAACCTCAACAACATGCTCATTTTGCACTAGAGCCTCAACAACATGCTCATTTTGCCCCTCATTTTGCACCAGAGCTTCCAAATCATAAACGGTGTGCCCTAAAGCCTCAACAGTTTGCACATCATCCTCCAAAACAAGTTCAGATTGCACCTCAGCAGCACCAAACATGATCTGGTTAGTTCTCTTCTTTCTTTGGCCATTGATTCTTGCCCTTTTCACTGGCCAGCATTCTTCAACAACAAGATTTGGGCCTTTTTCTCCACGCTTCCTCCTGAAAACAAGCAAGTTAGCTAGGGGAGAAAAATAATCAACAAGAAATACATAGATTTTGGATGAACATACTTTGGCTTTTCAGCAGCTTATCTGCACTTGGTAGAGCCAGCTCGGTGTGCAAGTTCTTCATAGAGTTTGCATCTATTCTTGTTACCTTTTTGGGCCCTTTTTAGCTTGGCATCTTTCTTTTCATCTTTCTTTCCCTTCTTGCTACTCCCACCTTTATCAAACCAATCCTTGAATCTACTCTGCTTGGGTCTGCCAAGCTTTATCATCAAAGGAGGACACAAGGAGAACTGAATGTCCACTTCAGGCCACTGAGACTGATCTATAAGTGCTGGAATTGGTGTTCCATATGCAGCCTTGAATTTTGCTACATAATAATACTCATGCAAATATGGGTGCATATTTAGCTTGTGTTTGGAGGCCAAGATAATTATGGCATGCTCACAAGGCTTCCCAGTGTGTTTCCACTCAAGGCATGTGCATTCATGCAATGGAGTGTCAACAAAATGACTCCTGCCAGTTTTGTATCTCTGACTTCAGCACCCCGCAATGAGGATTTCTCAACACGCAAATGTGCAAGATTTCTGCTCCTATTGACCACCTGCTGCACAACATCAGGAAGCTTATCTCCTTGAAGAACATCACCAAGCCTTCTTCTCAATTCCCACAACCTCATGATCATGATCCTGATCTGGTCAACCATGTCATGGACAGGCAAGTCTTTTAACTCCTTCACTTTGTTGTTGAAACTTTCTGCCAAATTATTGTTGATATGATCACATTTGATGGCAGTGTTAAAACCTGACCTGTACCATAAAAGAGAATGGTAGGTTTCCAACCATGTATAAAACTTGACCCTATCCTCCTTTGAGCATGTCGCCTTAATCTTTTCAACGTGATATGAATGTGTCTGTCTGGTGTAAGATCTTGCTGCTGGCCACATGCGTCCAAAATCATCTCCTCTGATTTTTTTGATCAAATTCATCCACATATGGCTGAAGCACTCTCTCTGCTCAGCATGAGGGAAAACAATCTTCACTGCATTTTCTAAACCTTTACATGCATCTGTGTGCACTGCCAATGGAGAGACTGACCCTATGCATCTTTTCAACTGCATCATGAACCATGTCCATGATGCCTCTATCTCAGACTGAAACATGTCAATAGCTACAGGGAACATCCAATTGTGTCCATCTAAAGCATTGCATGTTGCTAGTTGACCATTCCACTTTCTAGTCAAGAAAGATGAGTCTATACTCAAATATGGACGACACCCTGCTTTGAATCCATCGATGCAAGGCTTTAAAGCCATGAAGAATTTAGAGAAGAAGACTTTCCCATCATCTGTTACCTCAGTACCTATCTCCACAACATTGCCAGGTGACCTCTTCTCTACCTTTTCTTTGAAGTTATAAATAATTCGAAAGGTATTTGCCCAATCACCATATAGCTCTTTCATTGCCCTTTGCTTTGCCTTCCACACTGTAGTATAATTCAGCTTAATGGGGTACTGCTTTTCCAAGTCTATTTTTAGTCTCTTTGCAGTGTTGTTTGGTATTGTGGCTAAAATAGGCTTGATTTTTTCTGCAACCCATAATTTTGATGTCATCTTTGTAACTATTTGAGAACTTGTAATGCAACTATGAGGTTTTGGAATTTGATTCACTCTTATTTTCCTTCCATCAGGTTGGCGTCTAGTAGATATATATCACTTGCAAGGCCTGGCACCACCATCATAACCTATGCATTTTGCATAGAACTTCTTTTTATCAGTCCACATAGTCTTGGTAGCAAACTCACGTTTGACTGCATATGTCCCGAAACACATCCTGAATTCATCCATGCTTGGAAACAATCTCCCAACTTTAATAACTGGGTCCTCTTTGTCATAAACTGTTACTAGCTCATCATCATGTGCATCATCTACATGAACTGCAGCATTTTCCAACAACTCTAGATCTATATCCGCCTCTTCATCTCTTAAATGGTTGTCACCATCATTTGCAGCTGCATCCCTCTTCTTCTCGTTATCTCTGTCATCTATAGGAATGTCAAAAAGCTTTGCCATTTCAATGTCATCTATTGGTGCAATGACCAAATCAGTCCGGTCATGTATCTCAACTGAATTCCAATCAATAGTTACAATCCTTTGTGCATTAGCATGTACAGCCTCCCCTTGTGCATTAGCATCATCCTCCACCGTTAACACTTCCAACTCAGTAAGTATAGGTATTGACGAGGTTTGATCTCGTCAATGCCTATTGTTATGGACTTGGGTTTTGGAGAAGATGGGGATGCTGGAGATCACGGAACGGTTAGCAAACAAGCAACACGGGGACACAAGGTTTACCCAGGTTCAAGCCCCCGGAGGGAAAACCCTACCCCTGCTTGTCTGCTCTTGGTTACGGCGGAACCGAAGGTTACAGGGGTGCGTAGATTCGATCTGGCATGGAGGTGTGTATGCGAGAGTATGAGAGAGTGAGAGATCTAGGTCGTGCCCTCCTAGACTTTATATAGACTCAGGCAGGTCCCAAGCATAGACCTAGTCGGTTACAGGTTCTAGGGTTTTACCCCTTTGAATTTCCTATCTACGCTAGTCTTGCTCTCCAAGGATCCGAAGGCGTCATGGGCCTTGGCCACCCGAAAATCTTCATGGGTCGGCGTACATCTGCCGTGGGTCTTCCTTGGCCTGGACCAGGTATGCTGAGATCATGTACCTGTAGGGTATAACCATGTCAGTAGCCCCCGAGTGATCAGTCGAATCGTAGATTCGGCTGAGGACTCTTCAATCCTTCGGGTGCAACTATGTATTAACAGTATGTGTGTAGGGATTGTTGATGCGTGTGCCTGACTCACCCGACGGATCAGGGTCAGTTAACTGTCTTAGGACGAAACAACACGATCTTCCTCAGGTTCGAGTCCCTCAACCCGGACCTGGAACATATGCTGGCGTAATTCGACTCAGGCCGCGGAGGACTTACATGAGTGGAATTCCAGTGATTTTAATTGATGTACCCAACGCGTCCGTCGGGATTTTTCATCATGCCTGTTGGTACGGATTTTTACTAGCAGAGCGCAGTCGTGTGCGTTGCCAGGCCATCAGATGGTATCTATAGGTCTTATCTTTGCGTCGCAGACGCAACATCCGAATGTTTATCACCGCGGAGGTGTTTTGGGTGGCCAAGGAGAACATTGCTCGCTTAGCGTTTAGTTGGGGCAGAGTTGCCGAAAAGTTTTGCATGCCGATCCGAAGGATTGCAGTCGAAGAATTCATAGGGTGCGCGACCAGCGCTCCCTATGGGAGTAGCCCCCGAGTGTCTGTTCGAGTCGTAGACTCGAGGGAGACTTTTATGCAGGCATTGTTCAGTGTTAAGTCTGTAGGACACAAAAAAAATCGGATGCTTAAATCCATCTTCCCTATGGGAGTAGCTCCCGAGTCCGTAGTGGAGTCGTAGACTCGACGTAGGACTCGAAGAAATATTTTGCTTCTATTTATTTTTCGGGTGCGCGGCCAGCGCTCCTGATAGGAGTAGCCCCTGAGTAATTAGTCGAATCGTAGATTCGAATGAGTACTCTTAGCTTTGAACCCAAAGAAATTATAGTTGTTGCTAGTATAGCTTTTGATGACGTCAGTGCTGACGATCGATGACCTCAAGCGTCTGCTGCGCCAGAGATGACTTGACTGGACGAACGTGGGTCCCACTTGCTGACCTTGAATTGACCGGTCACGCGCGGCGTGGAGATAATTACGGCGTCGCCTTGATTTCCGCGCGTAGTGGACGGCGTGTTAGCGACGGTTCGTTGTGATGCTGACACGTGTATGGCCAGATCTGCCGTTGGCGTTAGGTCTTCTTGATGGACGGTTGTCGTGCGTCGTCTTCATTGTTATAATCATTGGGTAAAGTTGCAGTTTGTTTTCACCGCATCTATTCTTGTTTTCACTGCCTCCTTGTGCTCTAAGAGTTCTTGTTGCGCGTTGGAATATCCTTGCACATTCCCTTCTTCCCTTCTGCGCTCTCACCGCCGGTGCTGCCGTACCGCGATGGGTAAACCGAAGAAGTCGTCATCCGCGGCTGGTACCAGCACCGCCGGAGGGAAGAAAGGTGCCACTGCTACCCGTGTCACCGACGGTGGTTGGCGGCGATCAGAGACGCGAGAGAGTGACCTCCGCAAGCTTCACGAGCGGGGCTTGATCCCGCAGGGTAGGGAGGCCGTCAGACTCCCAGGCAACAAGGTAATCCCCCGTCCCCCCTCTGGGTATCAGGTTATGTTCCTTGCCTTTGTTATTCGTGGGTTTTCCTTCTCGGTCCACGACTTCCTTCGTGGGCTGATCTTTCTCTACGGCATCCAGCTGCATCATCTTTCCCCAAATTCTCTTCTTCACATTGCTTGTTTTATCACTTTCTGCGAGTGCTGGTTCGGCATCGAGCCGCACTTTGGCCTCTTCCGGAAACTCTATTCCGTGAAGAGGCAATCCGGTTCAGATGGTGTGTATCCCATTGGGGGTTGCATCATCTACCTCAAGGCCAATATTCTTTTCTTTTTCCATGTCCGACTCTGTCCAGTAGTGGCGGAGGTGATGGTTCTACATTCGCGACTCCACAGTGGCTGGGCAGCATTTTGGTCTTGCTCCTTTCGACTCCTCCCAAATAATCGGGCCGAAGAGGTCCTGGAAAAACCAGATCTTGGATGGCGAGGTAGCGGAGATAGAGGCCCTTTACCGTCGGGTGGAGGATCTCCAGTTGACTCCGGAGAAAGAAGTGAACGGTGTGGATATTATCCGCACGTTTCTCGAGCGTCGGGTGCAGCCCCTCCAGGCTAGGGCGCACCCGATGTTCCTTTATGCTGGGCGCCGTGATCCAACGAGGGTTTCGGCCGAGAAGCTTTCCCAGGGTGATCTCGACAGGGCCCTTCGTACGCTGTTGAAGTACAAGGCTGGAGAGGATATCCCGGGGAAGTCGCTGACTCCGCCGTTTTCTTCGACGCTGGCTGTTCCACAGGTGTAGATTCATGTGTGTAGCGCTTTTGTCGACTGCATTTTTATTTTCCTTTGTTTGCTAACAAAGTCTCTTCTTGTCTGCAGAGTTTCAAAGTGCCGGGTATGGTGCCGCCATTGCCCGAAATATTTCCGGATGCTCCGGATAATGATGTGGTGGATTCCTTGTCCGAGCTGCCTTCGGCACGATCTCCGGCTGAAGAGGTCAACGAGTCGAGCGAGGACCATACCCGCAAATGATCGCGGAGCTCCAGCGAGTCTTCGGATGCCTCGACTCCTCCGACTCCCAGAAACCCTCTGTGCCTTGAGCGTCACAGTGATGGGAATGGAGGTTCTTCCTCTCCTATTCCTGCTCTTCCCGTGCGAGCTGTAGCGCCGCACCCGCCAGCGAAGCGGAAGAAGGAAGAAAAGAAGGAAGAGAAGAAGGAAGAGAAGAAGGGGGAGAAGAGAGCCCGAAGGACTCCTCCTGTCTTCGACCTAAGCTCACTGGACTTGTAAGTTTCTTTTTATACTGCTGTCCTTTTTGTTGTTGAATTTTGTACTTGTGCTAATTATTTCGTGTGCAGGCATTCCTCCCACGACTCCTTCAGCGATGGTGCTCGGGAGATGATGGGAGAGTCAAAGGTTGCGTCTCCTCCTCCTCAGATGGTGGCTACCTCTGAGGGTGCTGCGCCGGTCCCTTCTCCGCAGGAGGCTCAGGTGGTTGCGCCTCAGAAGGCTGCGAGCGGGCCTTCAGAGTCGCCATCGGAGCATGTAAGTACTTCTGTTTTCTGCCACGGGGGGAGCCCCCGAGCATCTGCAAAAAGTTTTCTTTGTCTTGTTCGTTCTTCGAGTCACGGGGGGAGCCCCCGAGTGTTTTCGTGTGTGTGTTTATCTCTTGTTCTTTTCTGTTTGGCGCAGCCCCCGAGTCCTTTTCCTCACTTTTAGGTCTTCTTCTTGCAGCCTTTTGTGCAGGATGCCAAGCTTCTGGTGCAGGAGCACCTGGTGCTGGAGGCTAACCTCCAACAGCTTCGAGGTACCTATATGCCCTGGTGCTTCTTTCTTTTGTATTGTTGTCTTGTTGTCTAACGCTTGTGTTATTTGGATGCAGAGGAGCATAACACTTCTCTCCGTGAGATTGATGCTCTCAAGAAGAGCCTCAGTCAAGCGGAGAAGAAGGCCGAGGTCGCCACTGATGCGAAAGAGCGCCTCGAGCTGGAGCTGGCTACTGCGGCGGAGGCGAAGGAGCGCCTGCAGCAGGAGGCCACGGACCGCGAGGAGCAGCTTGCCACTGCTGCGACTGCGCGTGAAAGAGAGGTGGCAGGCAAGCTCATGGCTGCTGCCAAGGCTGTTTCGGGTGAGTGTCTTCTTTTTGCCCCTTTTTTTCTTGTTTTCTTGTGTTTCTTCTCTGATGCTTTCTTCATTCCTTTTCTTTTTTGTCTCAGATGCCGCAGGCATCGAGTTTGACCGAAGCGCTCTAGAGCACGGGAGTGCTCTAGACGATGCTACTGCAGCGGTCGAAGATCGCTGCAGTACTGTCGTCAACTCACTCGCCAAGGCCAAGGAGGTCCTTGGCCGCTTCTACAAGGAACTTGTCCCCAAGGGCGCGACCCTTGATGATGTTGACGCCCTGGCGGAGGCCTTGTCAGTTGAAGCGCCTGCAGCGTACAAGTGCAAGCAGAAGGGCATCGGCGTGTCCGTCGGGCTGGCGATGGCCTTGGCGGCTGGAGCAGAGCTGGACCTTCCCCAGATCACCTCCCGGATGCCGACGACAGCGGATGGATCCAAGGTAGCCTTTGCTACCTATTCTGCTCGCTGCAAGCGATATGGGCCAAAGCTCATTGATCTGCCGTCCGAGTATGCGCTACGATCGCAGGGGGAAGCCAAGGCGAGGCAATCCGGCTCCGAGGCTACTCAGGGTGTCGCGTCTAAGGCGTTGTAGCTGTAGGATAATTTGTAATCTTCTTTTGTTGTAATTATGTTGAGGAACAAAAATCATTGCGCCATGTAGTGGCCTTTATCTGCTTAATGAATTTTGTTGAGTTGTGCTCTTCTCCGTCTGAATGTTTATGTCCTTTTCTTTTCTGTTGCTCTAGGTTCCTTCGGGTGCTGATCCCGTTGACACCTCGCATACAGCGCGGCTGCGGCCATCTTTGGATGATTCCTCACAACTTGCTTTTCTTCGCGACCGTGTTCGTAGTCTTGAGAAGGAGTTGCTTGGGGTGCGTGGTCACGCCGACGTTTGGAAGTCTAAGGCAGATCGTGGTGTAGCCAGAGAGGAGTACTTGATGGCGGAACTGCTTCGACTGTCTGAGCAGCTTCAATGTAAGTTGTTCTTTGTTTCGAGATGCAGCTCAGTTCTTCGGATGCGCCTGCTGGCCTTGTGTCTTATTTTGTGCGAGTATCGCAGGTGCTAACCTTGCTCCAAGGGAGGAGAAAGAGCGTGTCGCTGTTCGGGTCAATTGCTTGACTCAACAAGACATGAAAGCTGGCGGGTTCTTCTGAATGGATCGTGACCGTGCTATGGTCCTGGCGACGGTGCAGGATCGTGTGCACCAAGTTTCGCGGGTGCTTTGCCAGGTGCAGACGTCGCTTGCGTCAGTGCTGCATGTCATGTTTCCATTGGATGCCGTGCCAATAAGTCTTGCTGGTCTTCTGTCGAAGTTTTGGAGCGTGAATAATGTCAAGGAGCTGGTGCGGCAACAACTCGTCGCAGGAGTGAAGGCTGCTTTGTCCCTTGTGAGACTACACCGTCCTGATGTAGATTTGTCTTCTGTAGCCGCTGGACCACCTCTTCGGCCGGATGGTGGTGAGTGGGATATGCGTCCGCATTATGCGGCTGTAAGGCAGTATGCCGAACAAGTCGTAGATTTGTTTGAGCAGCGTGCTCAAGTTATTCTTCAAAATAGGTAGTACCTATAAAAGAGATAGATGTAAAATTTGTATGTGCGTGTCTGGGCGCGTTTTGCCCCTTTTGTTATAAAGATGCAATTGTTGTTTGAGCACGTAGTGCTTTGTTTGCGTACGTGTCCTTTCCGTTAGCCTGACGTGATCACCTACTCAGGTATACACGTGTTATCCTCAGTCGATGAGATCGTGAGGTGGGGGGAGCCCCCAAGTGCGTTTTGTAGCATGTAGTAAAGGTGTAAATAGTAAAACGAAATTTTTGGGGCAAGACACTTAGCTTTATTTATATCGTAATGGAGGAAGTACATTGTTCGGCTGAGTAGCCTTGGCTGAATAGCCTTATTGAAAGTAAAGGGGTAGATAGCTAGGGGTAGAATCGTCGCAAGTGCGCGATGTTCCATGGGTTGGAGTATGCGACTCCAGACTCCACGTGCTTGAGGCGATAGGCGCCACCTGGGATGACTTCGGTGATGATGTAGGGTCCTTCCCATGGTGACTCGAATTTCTTCGGTCGTTCTTGCTTGAGTCGCAAGATGAGGTCTCCTTCGACGAAGGACCTTGGGCGTAGCCGCCGGCTGTGGTAGTTGCGGAGACTCTGCTGGTACACCGTTGATCGAGCTGTTGCTATGTCTCTTGCTTCGTCGAGTGTGTCGACGGCGTCTTCGAGTGCAGCCGTGGATTCGGCTTCGCTGTAAGCGACGACCCGGGGGGCCTGGTGGCGTACTTCGGCTGGTAGTACGGCTTCGGCTCCATGCACCATGAAGAACGGCGTGTAGCCGGTGGAGCTGTTTGGCGTAGTCCACAAACTCCATAGGACGGATGGTAGCTCTTCGGTCCAGGCTCCGGCCTTTCGTTCGAGTGGGCTCATGAGGCGCTTCTTGATGCCAGCGCTGATTAGGCCGTTGGCCTTTTCCACCTGCCCGTTCGTTTGCGGGTGTGCCACTGAGGCGTATATGATGTTGATCCCGAGGCCTTCGCAGAAGTCTTGGAATTCTTTGGAGATAAAGTGCGATCCATTGTCGGTGATGATGTTGTGCGGTACGCCGAACCTGTAGACAATGGACTCAAAGAATTTTACGACGGTCTTCCCTTTTGGTTAGTGACTGACATGGCTTCAACCCACTTGGTGAATTTGTCGACTGCGACCAGGAGGTAGACGTGCCCCCCTTTCGAGGACTTTGGCAGTTTGCCAATCATGTCGAGGCCCCATTGAGCAAAGAGCCAGGCTATAGGTATGGGTCTGAGCTCTGATCCGGGTGCGTGTGGTTTGTCGGCGAACCTTTGGCACCCCTTGCATCTTCGGACGATGTCCTTTGCATCGCTCATGGCCGTTGGCCAGTAGAATCCAGCTCGTAAAGCTTTGGCGACAAGGGAGCGGCTGCCTGCGTGATGGCCGCAGATGCCCTCGTGGATGTCTTGGAGGATGATTTTCCCGTCACTGATGGTGACGCATCTTTGTAGTACACCCGTAATGCTGCGCTTGTACATCTCGCCATTGATGATGGTGAAAGCTTTCGACCGGCGAGATATGCGTCGGGCATCTGTCGGGCTGTCAGGCAGTTCTCCGTTGATTAAGAACTGGAGGTATGGTCGTGTCCATGTTTCTTCGACTGCCATGACCTGCATCAGGTTGACCATAGCGACCTCTGTGTCCAGCTTCTCGGGTCCTTCCTGTCCTTCGGGTAGTGTAGCTCCCGAGTGTTCTGCTTCTTCGGGTGATCCCTTGGGGAATTTCCGCTTGATGGATGGCACGTAGATCTGTTCGAGGAACACACCTGGTGGTACCTTGGCACAGGTGGAGCCGATATTGGCGAGTCTGTCAGCCTCCTCGTTGTTTTCTCTTCCAACGTGCCGAAGCTCGCAGCCGTCGAATTCTCCTTCGAGTGCGTTGTAGAGCGCGCAGTACGCGATCATATTTTCGGCGTGTGCGTCGTATTCATTCATCGTCTGTTGGACGACGAGGTTGGAGTCACCGTAGATGACCAGGCGCGTTGCGCCGTAGATTTTTGCCATCCTCATGCCATGGATGAGGGCTTCGTATTCGGCCTCGTTGTTGGAAGCTCGGAATTTCATCCGAAGGACGTACTTCATCTTGTCGCCTTGCGGGGAGGTCAGTATGACTCCCGCTCTTGCTCCGGCTTCACGCTTGGAGCCGTCGAAGTGCATCATCCATGACTGCGACATGTGTGGGGTGTCTGGTAGTTGTAGCTCCATCCAGTGTACAAGGAAGTCCGGTAGGACCTGTGACTTGATTGATAGTCGTTTCTCGTAGACGATGTCTAGAGGTGACAACTCAATTCCCCATAGGGCCACGCGTCCTGTGGCCTCTGGGTTATTCAGGATGCTGTTCAAAGGTGCCTCGTTGACCACCATCACCTGATGCTCCTAGAAGTAATGGCTCAACTGACGAGCCGTCATGAACACGCCGTAGGCGAGCTTTTGGTAGTGAGGGTACCTCTGTTTTGTTGGTGTCAATACCTCGCTAAGATAGTAAATTGGGCGTTGAACCCCATGGGTTTTGCCTTCTTCGGGTCGTTCGACCACTAGCACGGTGCTGACCACCTGGTGTGTGGCTGCGATGTACAGCAGAAGAGGCTCACGCTCCTTTGGTGTGACCAAAACGGGCGAGGTGGAGAGTAGTCGCTTAAGACTTTCGAATGCGTCGTCGGCTTCGGGCATCCATTCGAATTTATATGCCTTGCGTAGCAGCTAGTAGAATGGCAGGGCCTTCTCGCCCATGCGGCTGATAAACCTGCTCAATGCCGCTATTTGCCCTGCGAGCTGCTAGACACCCTTGAGATTCTTTGGCTTCTCCATTGCCATGATGGCCCAGATTTTCTTCGGGTTTGCCTCGATCCCTCGCTGGGAGATGAAGTAGCCAAGGAGTTGTCCTGATGGGACGGCGAAGGCGCACTTTTCAGGATTAAGCTTGATCCTGTAGCGGTCGAGATTATCGAACGTCTCGCGGAGATCGTCGATGAGTGTTTTTGCTTCCCTAGTTTTGATGACTATGTCGTCGACATAGAATTGGATGTTGCGACCGATCTGGTCCTTCAGGCATGCCTGCATGCATCGCTGGTACGTGGCACCTGCGTTCTTTAGCCCGAAGGGCATTGTGTTGTAGCAGAATACTCCGAACGGTGTGATGAACGCCGTTTTCTCCTGATCTTTGACCTTGAGTCGAATCTGGTTGTAGCCTGAGTAGGCATCGAGGAAGGAGAGTTTCTCGCATCCTGCAGTCGAATCGATGATCTGATCAATCCGAGGAAGAGGGAAGTGGTCCTTTGGGAAGTGCTTGTTTATCGACGTGAAATCCACGCACATCCGCAGGATGTCCGTGTCCTTCTTTGGAACCATCACTGTATTTGCAAGCCACTCGCTTTCTTTGATTTCCCTGATGAAGTCTGCAGCGAGTAGTCTGTCGATTTCCTTGCCGATAGCTTCGGCCCATGGCTCGGACAGTCTCCGGATGGACTGTTTGACGGGCTTGGTGTCTGGAAAGACGTTGAGTGCGTGCTCGGCGAATTCCCTGGGAACTCTTGGCATGTCCGCAGGACACCAGGCGAAAAATTTCCTAGTGCTCACGGAGGAATTCGACGAGCGCGCCTTCCTATGCGGGACTGAGGTCGTTGGCGATCAGCGCCGTCTTGGAGGCATCCGTCGGATGGACCTGCACCTTTTTTGTGTTGACGGTGGAGTCGAAGGACATGTTGGGTGCGTTTTGCCTTGCAACTGGGGGTGCCCCATTATCCGTCACCTCGTGGAGCTTTACGAGCTCGTCTTGCATGCCGAAGGACTAGGAGATTCTGTTGAAATCCCTGTCGCATTGGTCCGATCGGGTGAAGCTCCTGTGGACTGTGATGATGCCCCTTGGTCCTAGCATCTTGAGTAGTAGGTATGCGTAATGTGGGATGACCAAGAACCTTGCAAATGCTACACGCCTGAGGATGGCGTGGTACTGTGATGGCCAGTCCACCACTTCGAATTCGAGCCGCTCGAGTCGGAAGTTATCCGGCTTGCCAAAGATGACATCAAGCCATATTTTGCCCAGGGGGAATATGCCCTTCCCTGGGACGATGTCGTGGAACGTTGTGTCTGATTGTTCCAGGCTGCACTGCGGGATCCGCATTGCTGCTAGAGTGGTTGCGAACATCAGGTTGATGCCGCTGCCGTCGTCCATGAAGACGCGACTCATCTCGAAACCTCCGATCTGCGCCTCCAGCACCAGGGCAGCATCACCTGGGCGAGGAATCTGGCAAGGGTGATCTGAACGGCTGAATGTGATGCAGGACTCCGATCCACTGAGGTACTCAGGGATGGCGGGTGGAGTTGCTACGGACAAGTTGATCTGGCGAGTGATTTTCTTCTGCACCCTATTCGTGGGGCGCCCCTTCTGGATTATCAGTGCTCCTTTCGGTGGGGGATACCCGTTCCCGGCGTTGTTCTGTGCTGGTGCGACTGGTTGGTGCGGACCTCCCACAGGTGGTGGTGGAGGAGCTCCGTGCGCTATTTCACCTGGCGCGGGTGCGTTTCCAAACGCAGGAATTGGGGCTTGCTGCCTCATCTGAACCATGCTTTCACTGAGCTTCTGGAACTCGCGGCAGTCCTTGAGCATGTGGCTCGCCTTCTTTTTGCCATCCTGCTTGTCGATGTAGAAGTGGATGGTGCATGGACCCAAAAGTTTTTCGTATGCTGAGGGTCCGTTATCGCGGCCGCGGCGCTGCCACGACTGTGTTGGGCGTCCACCATCGCGGAAGTTTCCTCCACGGTATCCTCCGCTGTTGCGGTTGGCGTCGTTGCGGCGGTCGGCGTAGCCGGCCGCGACCATGTCGGGTCCGTCGCGATCGTCATAGACACGCGATCTCCTCTTGCAACGGCGCTCTCGTCGTCGGGCATAGTCGTCTTCTTCTTTCGAGTGTGCTCGGTGGACGGAATCTTCGCCGTCGGCCCACCTGTTGGCGATATCCATGAGGTGGTCGAGTGTTTTGGGCTTGACGCGCCCAAGTTCCTCCTTGAAGTCCTGGCGCTTGACACCGTCCTTGAAGGCGTCGATGGCCCTCTCTTCGGAGATGTGTGCTGCAGAGTTCTTGGTGTTGGACCAGCATAGTATGTACGAGCGAATGGATTCAACTGTTCTTTGAGTGCAGGCCCGTAACTCTTCGATCGAGGCGGGCCTCTTGCTAGTGCCTTTAAAGTTTCGGATGAAGCTGTAAGCCAGCTCCTCCCAGCTTCGGATGGACCCTGAGGATAGGCTGCTAAGCCAAATCCGGGCTGCGCCTGCCAGCTGCAGCTGAAGGCATTGCATGGCGGTTTCTTTGTTGTCGCCGTGCAGTTTGACGGATGACAAGTGGTCGCTGAGCCACTCCTTTGGATCTTGTGTGTCGTCGAACTTCGGAGTATCCGAAGGAAGTTTGAAATTACGCGGCATCTTTGTTCGTCGAACAGATCTGCTAAAGCATCGGGCCCCGCAAAGTTCTCCTTCGTCTTCGTCCATCTTGGATTTAGACGAGCATGCGCTCTTGGCTCGCACTTTGTCTATTTTGCGCTCTGTGAGCGCGTCCCTGGCATCGTAGTCGCGGTTATGATGGCGCGATCTCTTCTTCCTTCGAGGAAGGTCGTGTTCCTCTTCTTCGGATGAAGGGGTGGGGCTGCAGTCGTGCCTGGCCGGAGCTTTCTTCTTCGTCTCCGCAGGAGCTTCCTGGTGAAGCGCGGCTCTGACGAGTCCAAGTCCGGTAAGTGCGGACTTATGCATGGATCTTTTTGGGTCCCCCTTCGGAGGTGGGTGGGCTGCTAGGTACGCAGTGGCTGCCATGATCGCAGCTTGCGGCGTTTTCGGGATGACGTTGTCGTCGGCGTCCATCTCCATGAAGCATGTGTGGAGAGTTCGGGTCACCTCACGGCGCTCCTTGGGATCCATGTTCTCCACCCGAGAGCGGTGCTTGTTTCCTGGGTTGCCATTCGTGCTAGAGCCGATGCCCATGGCGGAGAGCGCAGCTCGTCGCGCGCTGGACTCGGAGGCTGCTTGCTTGCGTTTGTCAAGCGTTTCTTGCATCTTGACTTGTTTCTTGTGCTCCTCGATGAGGAGGAAGTGGTATGCCATCAGTAGTTCTCCTGAGGCGTCTGCAGGCAAGACTGTGTTGCCCGCTACAGTGGCACGTGCTTGGGCCCATCCCTCCTTGTTGAGGCGGATGACGTGGCCGTTGTCCTCCCCTTCGGGTGGGGGGGGACTTGCTTCTTCTGTTCCCGCCGTTTCTGTCCTGCGGGTTGGGGTTCGAGTTGGGCGGCGGGTTGGGTGGTTGCTGATCCACGTCGCTCTTGATGACTACGGCGCATTGGTAGCGCTCATAGATTGGTCCGCTGCTGCCGCAGCTTTCGGATCCGGAACCGTAGGTCCCTTCATCCGATGGCGGATCGCACAGATCGGAGTTGCAGCTGCTGCTGTCGTAGGACTCATCTGTTGATAACGATGTGCGTAGCACAGGGTGTGGAGCCCATGAAGCGGGCCTGATCGATGTTAGGGGCACCCGCTCAGGGAGATGGAGGGTGCCAGTCTGACCCACCTGGAAGCAGAAGCTCCCGAATAGGATCTCGAGTCCGTCGCCTACGGGCTCGAAGTCCTTCATGGTGGCCGGCGAGTGGGCGGTGAAGTCGAAAGCGCCGAAGAGGAGGTGACTCTCCGTTGTCGCAGAGTTGTAGATCGTTCGGATTGGAACCGTCACGATCGCACAATCAGCGTCCCTAGTTCCCACAGACGGCGCCAATTGACGAGGTTTGATCTCGTCAATGCCCATTGTTATGGACTTGGGTTTTGGAGAAGATGGGGATGCTGGAGATCGCGCAACGGTTAGCAAACAAGCAACACGGGGACACAAGGTTTACCCAGGTTCAGGCCCCCGGAGGGAAAACCCTACTCCTGCTTGTCTGCTCTTGATTACGGCGAAATCGAAGGTTACAGGGGTGCGCAGATTCGATCTGGCGTGGAGGTGTGTATGCGAGAGTATGAGAGAGAGAGATATAGGTCGTGCCCTCCTAGCCTTTATATAGACTCAGGCAGGTCCCGGGCATAGACCTAGTCGGTTACAGGTTCTAGGGTTTTACCCCTTTGAATTTCTTATCTACGCTAGTCTTGCTCTCCAAGGATCCGAAGGCATCATGGGCCTTGGCCACCCGAAAATCTTCATGGTCCGGCGTACATCTGCCATGGGCCTTCCTTGGGCTGGACCAGGTATGCTGAGATCATGTACCCGTAGGGTATAACCATGTCAGGTATTACTTGCCTTTGTGCAGCCCAATCATCCTCGACCATCTGAGCAACCAGCTTCGAGGCCACATATGCAACCCTCGAATCAGGTTCCAGATCAATGAGCTCTGCTAAAAACAGAACAGTTTTGCTTGTCCAACCATTTCTCTCATAGATTTCATCAACTATATGTTCCCTTGTCTCAACCCTAACATAGTCACATTTGCAATCATCAAATCGTAACAAAGAAACTTCTTGCTCTGGCCCCCAAACCACACTATCCCCAATTTTTCCACCATTTTCCTCACCGCCTCCTCTCCCATGTTTATTAGCTCTTGGGGATCAATATGTTCTAATTCCACCTCCCATTTAACAACCGTGTCTCTCTCAATGATCTGTGTGCTGCCATCAACTAAAACAGCTCTAGAGGGAAAGAAATTAATGCGAAATTCGAAGGTTTGGCACGCAACATCGTCTCCCCTGTTTTTGGTGGGTACTGTGAGCTAGCGGAAGCGAACAAAGAGCTCAACCTTAGAGAAATTAAGTGCAGAGATGCGGGATATACTGATTAGAAGTCCCGTCTCCATGATCCATCTCATTCCCCTCGCCCCGTTCAGCACACCCCGACCTCCACAATCTAGCATCAATGGGCATGCTCAGATCTCGAATTGAGAAGAATGGGAGAGGAATTAGGTTTCAAATGGCACTCACCATCTTCGCCGTCGAACGAAAGCACTGCCGCCTAAAATAGTTGCCCTACCGCTGCCGCCGTCGGGGAAGCTACAGTTAGTGTGACGCGCGCTCTCGGTCGGAAGCGGTTGGTTTGACTGGCTGTCCCAACCGAACGGTTTGGTTTAACCCTAATCTTGGAAAAAAGTTAAATGTGTCCTTAACGACCGTTTTATAGCCCGTGTGGCCCTGGCCTATTAGCTGCCTCACAAACGTCGCATGCGAGCTATTCTTTTCAACGATGTTGTGTTCCTTCCAATTCTGCGTAAAGACATCGCATGAGCGCTATAAGCCCGCCATTGGGAGTGTGACGGAAGAAGACCAAACCGGACAAGCTCCGCCTAAGCCATGGGATAACGGGAGGGGACCAGCCGATGACGCCGACAATGATCGTGTGAAGGCCATGCCCCTCCGGCTAACCCAGCGCAGCAGCCGCAAGAACTTCCCACTGGTCCGAGTAACGCCAACACCACAAATCCGCTGCCACCAGCATCTACGTCTGCGGCCACCCAAATCACTCCAGCTGATAAAGTGATGTACGACAATTTGCTCATCGAGCCTATGACTATGGCCCATATACGAAATGTAGTCCAGCTTGACGAGAAGCGTCAGCAGCTACTGGAGGAAGCACAGGCCATCGCGGAGCAAGGCACAAAGTTAGATCGAGATCTGTCCAAGGCACAGAAATCGATTGAGACGGCTAGAGAATTGGAGGCCGAGTACAAGACTATGCTCAAGCAGCAGAAGGCTAAGAAAGCCCTAGCTCACGTTGTCAACGACCTTGGTGTACGGCGCAACTTGGGGTAGGCTCCCTCAAAGCCGGCATAGGCTAATCCATACATTAACAGTGAAGGAAGGCAAGTCATGCCCACACCCATCCTCAATTTGGCCGTCGCCAAGACCCTACTAGAGCAGGATAGATCACCCGCGGCTATGGAACAGGTCTATGACCTTGTCTCCAAGGATGTCAAACAACAGGAAAAGGCCACCTCTCAGAGGCTTAAGTCTGGTCCAACTTATTGCCAGTCTATCAATTCCAAACGGCCAAGGGAAAGATCTCCTCACGATGTCGGGTCCCAGACGGGTTCATCAGAACAAAGACGGAGGGACGCACGCAATAGGAAGGACGCTATCCCCATATCCTCCAACCATGGAGGCAAGGCTCACCCTCGTCACCCGTCTCCACCGCCCCGATCCCACGACATCACGAAAACCCAAAAGCTCACCACCGTACGAGCATGCCTTCGCCTAGACGCCCTCAGGGCGGCATCGTCATTCGCGACAACGCGGAGCAGCCTTGTCATGGAGGGGAGCACAGTGGCAATCACGAACACAAGAGCAGATCCCACCCATGGCCCTCCACGTCAGACAAGCAACCACGACAGACGTGAGGAGTCACAGGAAGGGAACATCAAGAAGGCTAACCCACCTCCACCTCCGCCTCCTTCGCCCCCTAACTACAGGGGGGACGAGCTAATCTTATCTCCTTGGGGCATTGCCACTAAATACATGTGCTCGTTTGTTCATGTCCGGGTCCTGTACTCACTTCTGCAACCTAAGATATACACTTACTAGGAGTAGTGGTTAGAAGAGTCGCATTAATAATTCATGATATCTCCGACTGTATGGGCGAAGGATCTCGGGATAACCGGATAAGCAGGAGGCCCCGACGGGTACCTTCTCTTGGTTTCTTTCCCTAAAACAAGGAAAATGATGTACATCACCCGGGTGACCATCGTACGGGTCGCTGCTCGCTCCGCACGATACGGCAACTGGCTAGCTTGGTCCACCTAGATCTTATCTCTTTCCCAAATTTTCTCCGTTCGTTTTCCGAAGAACACTTCCATCTGCTGTCGCTGCCGGCTCGGCCTCGCCATCGACCTGTGGCTTGCCTGCTGCCTCCGCGTGCCGGTGCCGCGTGCCGCCACCGTATCCTCGTCCGCCCATTCCATCTCCGTGCGCCCGCGTCTGCCATGGCTATGGAGATCTCGGCCATGGATAGCATTTGACCATGAAGACGCTCGCCCACGGAGGTCAGCGCGGCCACCGCCTTGGCGCCTTAATTCTTCGTCTCCTGTAGCCACCGCGCCTGCCATGGCCACGGAGAGCTCGGCCATGGGGAGCTTTTTGGACCACGGAGATGCTCGCCCGCGGAAGTCGGCACACGCTTCCATGGGCATCTGACATTGCTTCCTTGGGTGGCCGTGGTTGCTGTCAGCGGCGACCAAACTTGCTTCCAGCGGTGTCCGAGCTTGCTTCCAGGGGGCAGCCGAGCTTGCTTCCATGGGCAGCCTTGGTCGCTGCCATGGGAGGCTGTGGTTGCTGCCAGCGGCGGCCGTATTGACTTTTGCTGCAAGTTCTCCGGCAAACTCTCCCGGCTAAATACTCCGCCCATGTATTTGACGAAGTCATTTTTTTGATACATTAGAAAAAATTTATTGCTACAACCGTCTTGTGGTTTTGCTATAACAGGGTCAACTTTTTGCTACAATGTCTTCGGCGAGAGTCGACGGCGAGTTTTTTCCGACGATGTCTCTGACGAAGTCGGTTTTGCTGCAGTAACATAATTTTTTTGCTGCATGGTCTCCGGCGAGGTCTCCGATGATGTCTCCGGCGAGACGTTCTATTTCTAAAATAAACCTTTTTTTTTGCTTTAAAAGCAAAAGCAGGGACATATGTAGCAAAAACGGGATGTTTTGCAGTAAAAATGGGATCTTTGGAGAAAAAACAGGACACGTGTCAGGTAACGGATCAGGACGATGGGAAACATTGCATCGTCCGAGGGACGCTCAGCATCGTCCCTAAAACAAACCCATATCTGATCGGATCCACCAGAGCGTGCGAGTGTTGATAGACCCTCCTAAAACAAACCCATATCTGATCAATAGAACCGTACGTTGCGTGTCACCGGTGAACTCCCAGCTAGCACCCGTCCACACCGAATGCTGCCCCAACAAGCGTATCTGAACTCCACACCAACTCCAGTCAAAGCTCCACGCAGGACAACGGGAAAAATGTACTAGTACTCCGTACGAATAAAAGGTAAACGGATACTGTTCTCGCCTTGTCCCCATGCATGTGTTGTAGCTTCATGGGACTCTGCTCCGAGCGCAGTCCGTCATGTGCTGTTCCTGCTCCTGAAGCTTCCGCCTTGTCCCTTTCACTTGCGTGGCTCTGGGCTCTGGCGGGTGGTGCTGAGTCCGCGCTCTCAGTGTCCACCTAGCCGCTCTTCAGAGAAACCTCTTCAGGGTTTTACTTCGTCGGCACTCGACTCTGATCTCCGGTCGCTCCATCTTTCCCGGATAATCGTTTCCTAATCTTGATCGGCCCAATACTCTTCCGTCTCATCTTGTTTGTTTGTATATTCTGGGAAAGGAAACGCATGTGCAACCCGTTGCCGATCTTGACGTCTTACTAATGAAATATTCAGGTACGGTGCATTGTACGTATGTGACATCCACTGGCTGCTGCCTGCCGCAGCATCTCCTTCTTCGACGGATAAGGATCGAAAATATCGGTTCGGGCAAGAAATATGCGCCACTCCGGGATCTTGTGATCCGCAATGGTAGCAGGAGACGACGGAGGTTGGCATTTCTTGTACGGAGTACTAAAGGAACTGCAGTGCAGTGCCAGTGCCTCCTTTTCAGTTTTCAGACGGAGGGAGAGATACAGATACCTGAATGGCTGAATCTACCCCAATTCGGTTACGGTGATCGTTCGATCGTGTGTGGCCGGCACTGCACCAGGAAGGCTGGAATCTCTGCTACTAGGCGCGTGTGTGTGTGTGGCTCGGGGTGAGCCCCAACCGGACGCCAAACTTCTGACAGACGGGAAGCAACCAGATGGAGATCAGGTGGCAATGGGCATCTTGATGGAGAAGCGTCAAGCACGCTTTGGCGGATCCGATCAGATGGGTTTGTTTAGGGAAAGAAACCAAGAGAAGGTCCCCGTCGGGTCCTGCTGCTTATCCGGTTATCCCAAGATCCTTCGCCCATACGGTCGGGGATATCAATCAACAATTATTAATGTGCTTCCCAACAACTCGTGCGAGTAGAAATATTTTTCTTTGCACAAGTACGGGGACAGGAACGAACGAGCACATGTATATGTACTAGTATGTAGTGACAATGCCCTAAAAAAGATAAGGTCTTTCGTGTTTAGTAACACAGTATACTAGTGGCATGTCATTTAAGCTCTCTTGCACGGTATTATTGGCAAAAAACTTGGCTAGACCAATCACACACATGCATGAGACTAAAATCATTAAATGCAACACCAAGAAATACCATCTAATAAACAATGCATTGTTATTGTTGTTTCTTAAGTTTTAATTACTTCTATGAAAACGTGCTAAGAAACACCATCTAAGAAACAATGCATTGTTATTGTTGTTTCTTAAGGTTTAATTACTTCTATGAAAATGTGCTAAGAAACATCTCATTGTGAAAAACCTTTTCGATCGGACGTGCACCCTCGCTCCTCCCGCGTCGCCCCCGCGCGGCGACCGGTGGAAACCCTAGTTCTGCGTGCCGCCAGCCCTCCCGCCCCACCCCCCTCCTCCCGCGCGCGCAGGCTCCTCCCTCCGCTCGCCGCCGCCAAGGGGCCCGGCCGGGCGAAGCCAGACCGGTGCCGGCGGCGACGGGGTGCCTTCGTCCTCCTGCGCGGTGGGGTGGTCGCGGGGCCACTCGTCCGGGCCGGAGCCTGCTCCTCCCGCCGGGGTGCGGGGTGGCGGCAGCCAGCTCCTCCTGGCGTCGGCGCGACGGGCGGCGGCGGGTGGTGCGCGCCTAGCGTGCTGGGAGGCGTGGTCCACGGGCGGCTGCGGCGTGGCGGCGGTCCACCGGCGCTGAGCGGTGGCTGCTCGGCGGTTCCCGACGTTGGCTTGGGCTGCGGCGTCCGCATGGCTGCTGGCCCGTGGTTGTTGCCAAGGCATGGGTTTGCTTGGCCCAGATCTGGGCAGGCGGGCCTGACCCGGGAGTAGCAGGCCTCGTCAGGCGGCGATGATGGTCGGCCGGTGGCGGCCTCGGTGGTGGCTGGGGCGACATGGTGGCGGGGCCGTTTCCCTTGGCGGCGGGGTCGGCGCTCGGCCCAGATCTGCCCTGAAGCGGGCTGGCTCGGGCCGGTGTGTATTTGGTGGACTGCGGAGTGTCTTGGGCAGGGGCTCGCGGGGCTGGCTTCACGTCTTCTGCAGCGCGGCGGTGAAAGCTTCACGGGCCCATCCGACCCGGCTGGACCTATGGCTTCTTCAAGGGTCGCTGCGGCGATGTTCTCCGTGCTGCGGCATGGCGGCAAGAACTTTACGAGCCCTTCCAGGGCTCGGCCGGGCCTTCGTCCTGGTGTGTTCTTGCGGCCGCGTCCGGTCGGCACCCGTCATTGGCGGTGGAGGAAGTCCTCCGGGGGGATAAGCTTATGCCACCCTCCAGTAGCTTGTGGCTTAGTGTGCTTGGACCATGGCGTCCGGTCGGTTACCGTCCCTGGCGGTGGAGGTTGCGCTCTCCCACGTGGTGATAGTTTCGCTTCCCCGTGCCTTCGGTTGCCTTCTTTCGGTCCGTCCGACCCCGTAGGAAGTGTTGTGGTGTGATGGCGATGATGTTGTCAAGACCGTGGTGGCGCATGTTGGTGGGCAGTGTGGTTGGTGGTGTGTTCCGGCTTGCTCGGGGGTGTGGTTGTTGGGATTGGGCGAAATCTCTGTCGGCCTTGTCGGCCCCGACGCGGTGACGCCTGCGGGTTCCACCATCCTTCTTGAAGGGCGTTGGGTGTCCCCTCTACCTACTTCCATAGCGTACCGGGGGAAACCCTAGGATTCGTCCGGGCAGCAGCGTCGACATTGTCGCTTCCCTTCTTGGAGGTGTTGCTTGGTACGGGGCGTGTCGGAGTACGAGGAGTGTGGTGGTCATCCTCCGGTGGGCGTAGCAGTTGCGCGACATCGTCGTTTTCGTCGCGCCGTCGTTGTCGACATTGTTTTCTTTTCTTCTTTCTCTTGTTTTTTCGTTTTGGGCTTTGTTCTGCTGCATGCCCCAGTGTTGGTCTCGTGGTTGTCCTTTGGGCGTTGTGTTGTCTGGCTCAGCAGCGGTCTCACCTGTGTGCTTTATTTATAAAGCGGGGCGAAAGCCTATTTCGAGAAAACACCTCATTATCACATTATCCCTAATATTTTAGGGCACGGATTCGAGGCGTAAAGATGAGCTGTGGGTCACTAGTTGGTTTCACCCTGCAAAAGAACAGATCAACAGATGAGTATATGCCTGCTGCAAGAGGACGGAGACGGCAGTTGCCGAATGCCGATGCTTCCACCCAGAATAAGGGCAATTCCAACGACGCCCGCAAACGGACCGCACAGGTCTGATGCTCGTCCAGTCTCCACCTGCGGTGTTGTCTCTTTGTCGAGCTAGCGGTCATAACGGCCTGGGTCACCATGGATCTGCCGTTCTATTCCAGTGGGTCTTGGTGACCGGTGAAGACCATTTTTATCTGACCATTTGGTTTCAGAGGGAGTGTTGTGAAGTTTTACAGAATGTTGCCATCAAGGACATGTCATTAGTCTCATGGTGAAGTTGGTCATGAAGAATGACATGAAAGCCAAGGTCTGAAGAATGGTAATGGTGGTGTGAATCCGGCTGCGATGAGGTTTTGTCTTGGTGTTCCAGGTCTTGGAGCAGCGACATTGGAAAGTGGGGGCAAAAGTACAGGAGATTTCCAGAGTTCAAGCTGCAGGGTGAAAAATCCAAGGTCTGGCCTTAATTGGTTGTCTGGCAATGACCTTGTTGAAGGCATTGTTGTCAGCGCGAACTTTCTCCAGGGTGAAAACATATAACGATGATCTGGGCGATGACGGCGCTAGTGCACTGTTCTCTTCTTGAAGGCGCCGCTTTTGGAGATGATGGATTTATGGTGCTGGCTTGGTTGTGTTTGGTCGATGTTGTAGGGCATAGATCACTTCTAAAGCAGGACTTTTTTTCATGTAATTCTTATTTTTTCTGTGTCCATCCGTAATACCATTAGGGTAGTGCGTTGTTGCACAGACCGGGTATAATTGGTATCTTACGATATTAATATATGTTCCTTTAAAAAAATGTATTTTATATACTTTCTCTCTCTTACAGTGAATAAGGCTTTTTCTAAAAGTTAAGTTACTCTGAATTTGAATAAACCCTTAGAAAAAAATTGTCAAAATCTATGGATATCGTATGAAAACACATTGCGTTGCACCGGTGAACTCCTGCTAACGTCGACATGGAACGCTGAATCTACACGTACCTGAACTCCACACCAACTCCAGTCAAAGCACCACGCAGGACAACGAGAAAAATGTACGAATAAAAGGTAAACGGATACACTGTCCTCTCCTTGTCCCCAATCCCCAACCCAGTGTGTTGTAGCTTCACGGGACTCTCTGCTCCGAACGCACAGCGCAGTCATGTCTCATGTGCTGTTCCTGCTCCTGAAGCTTCCGTCTTGTCATTTTCACTTGCGTGGCTCTGGCGGTAGTGGTGACTCCGCGCTCTCAGTGTCCAGCTAGCCGGGCTTTACAGATCTCTTAATAAAGGTTTAGCCTGATCTCCGGTCGCTCGATCTGTTTCGGATAAGCGTTTCCTAATCTTGGTCTTCGCCCCGAACAAGATGGGCCGAACACTCTTGCCGCCGTCTCGTCTTGTTCGCATATTTTAGGAAGGAAACGCATGTGCAACCCGTTGCCCGATCTTGACGTCTTATTAGTAGTAATGAATTCAGATACGGTGCATTGTATGTGAGCTACCAAATGACATCCACTGGCTGCTGCCTTCTTCGACGGATAAGGATCGAGACCATCAGTTCGGGCAAAATATGTGCGCTACTAATTAAGGGACCTTATTTTTGTTCTTGTGATCCGCAATGGTAGCAGGAGACGACGGAGGTTGGCATTTCTTGTAGGGGAGTCCAGACGGAGAGAGAGAGAGATACAGATACCTGAATGGCTGAATCTACCCCAATTCGGTTACTGTAATCGTTCGATCATGTGTGGCCGGCACTGCACCAGGAAGGCTGGAATCTCTGCTACTAGGCGCGTGTGTGTGTGGCTCGGGGTGAGCCCCAACCGGATGCCAAACTTTCATGAATGTCCGTTCTGACAGACGGGAATCAACCGGAAGGAGATCAGGTGGCAATGGGCATTTTGATTGAGAAGCGTCGAGCACGCTTCCGTGGATCCGATCGATCAGATGGGGTTGTTTAGGGAAAGAAACGAAGAAAAGGTCCCCGTCGGGGCCTCCTGCTTATCCGAAAGATCCCTTCGCCCATACATACGGTCGGAGATATCCGGAATTATTAATGTGGCTCTCCTAACCACTCCTGCTAGTAGAAATATTTTGGTTTGCACAAGTACGGGGACAGGATCAAACGAGCACATGTATGTAATGACAATGCCCCCCAGGAGATAAGATGTGTCCGTCCGGCCTGTAGTTCCTTCCAAATGAGCGCCTCGATCTGTTCGTCGTCCTAATCCGCATCTTAGATGATCTATCTATCTATATATCCGTAAAACCTCATCATCGCAGCGAGTGAGAGACCGACCGCGTGTACGGTAACAATATATTTAGGACACGGATTCGAGCCGTAAAGATGAGCACGTGTTGGTTTCTTCACCGCGGAAAAGGACAGACCGACGGATGAGCATAGTATGCTTTGCTGCAAGAGGGCGCATGCAGACACGGCAGCTGCCGATCCTTCCATTCCGTTCCACCCAGAAGAATAAGATACGCGGACGCACGCCGCGCAAAATATCTGGACGACGGACTGTTTAACGAAGCGAAGCGAATAAACGCTGACGCGAGCACTTGCCGGCCTGTCGCGTCGTCGGAGAAGACGATGCCGACCTAATTAGTGGGCGCACGCGAACTGATGGAGGGGGACACGGCGCTGCTTGTTCAGGGACCGGTGGAGTGGCCCCTCGTGCTGCCGTGCTGCTGCTGCATCTGCCGTGTGGTCGGTAATCCTCCACCGCGCCAGTGCGGTGGCCCAAGAGAGACCCTTCCTGGCTGTGCCACGACTACGCGGTTGAGTGTTGCCTGCCCTTTTGTCCGGAGCGCAGCGATCCCGCCGCCCGGGGCGTACGCGAGCCGGGCTTATCACAGCCATCGGTTACTTCTGGATCAAAGATGCTAGCAAGTTTGCACTTTAGTCCATAGAAAAGTTTAGAACTAGTCTACAGTCCACTTACCGGGAGAGGATAACACCTCGTCTCTCGTCACACCGCCTTCCTACCTAATTATACAAGACCACGCGCTGCTGCCGCACCATGGCCTCCTCAGTGTATGGATTTTTTTTATTTGGACATGTTTTTTTGTTCTGTATCAAACGGGGTGTATACTACCTTGTATATTGTAATTTCATGAAAACTTCTATGAATCTTGAATGTATCTCTACATTTCCTTTAATAAAATATGAATGATGCATTGTGTATGAATATTGTGTGAATCGTATGTACGAATATTGTGTGAATCTGGTGTACGAATATATGATGGATCTTTACATTTTCTTTGATAAACTGCTCTGAATCTTACTTGGATCATTAAATTTATGATGGATCTTGTATGGATTTTCTGTCACACTGTAGTAAAATATGTATAGAAATTGTATGAATGTTCTTTGAAAAAAATTATATGAAAGCACTATGAATCTTGTATGTATCGTTGAATTTTATATGAAACCACTCTGGTTTGATAATGTATGAAACTTGTATTATCTTAAAAAAATCTTGGAAACTTGTATGGATATTTGTAGAAATATTTTTGAAAAAAATATTATATGAAATATTATTGAAAAATATAATTATGTAAGAAATTATTGTTGAAAAAATTGTTGCAAAACATATGAATCTTGTACGAAACTTCTGAATCTAGGATGAAACAAAGTAAGAGTGTCTGAAAATTGTTAAATAAATAATATCAAAATAAAAATTATTAAATGAGTTTGTTGACACTTGCTTGAGTAGTGTGTATGGATTTATATTGTATATGAATATGTCTAGAATTTTGGTTTCATCTATATGACACTTGTTTGAATCTATAATAAGGTTTCATAAATATGGTGTGGAGAAAATCTAAAATTATATGAAATACATATCGATTATATGAAACCTCTCCGAATCTGGTATAGATCGTCGAATTTATCATGATCATGTATGCATTTGGTGTCAAACTTTAGTAAAACAAGTATAGAATTTGTTAAAATATTCTATAAAAAAAATTATATGAATATCTCTTCGCAGAAACAAGTTTCTGAAAACGTGTAAATCTTGTATGAAACTTCTGAATCTAAGATGAAACAAAGTAAGACTGTCTAAATATTATTAAATAAAAATGAAAAAATAAAAATTATCAAACGAGATTGTTGAAAAAACAAATCATGCATGTTTTCATAAAAATATTCGGATCTTTTGCAAAGTAAAGCAGTAATTAGACAAGAAATGTGAAAGATCTGTACTGATAAATAAGAGGGTCCTCCTATCATGAACTGAATTTGGTGGAGAGGTCTTTTTGCAACTAGCATGGAAGACCGGAAAGAGAATGCTCTGACCATACACGAATCTTAAACACAGGTTGGACAAGCAGGATAAGCCGGGAACACGTAACCCCGGACGGTATTGCTTTTTCGTTTCGTCCGTCGGTTGAGTGTTGCCTGCCCTACAGTTGATTTGGCATCCAACTTTGTTAATTCTAAGGGAGTTGGGATCATCAGGAATGTGCTAAGTTATGACAGATCTGAAGGGGTGATCCGGACATTGATGATAGTATTAGACTATGTACTAGAAAAAATGTATTACTCCGTATAAGATACATACTTCATATATTCGACAAAATGTTTTCTGCACGTGTATACTACGACGGAAAGTTTTGGTTTGGGAGATGCAAAAAATAAAATGAACATCTTGGGTGTTTTTTTCCAGGGGAACATGGTGGTGGGTATGTTGTTCAGGAGACATACAACGGACCGGGCACTCTCGGTACACATGGGCTGGCCCATCTATCTTCACTCTCGGTCTATTGATTTTCTGTTATGTTCTAGTAATTACTTTCCTTCCTATTATCTCGAATTTTTTTTTGGCTTTCCTATTTTACGTTTACTAGAAGGATACTCGTCTGTTGCAATGGGAATCTTTTTAGAAATAATATTGTACAGTATAAACGAACAGACTTAATACACATGAAACATAGAGTTGTCTACAATAGCGTGAATTTGTTATAGATTCGATTGGTTAAGTAGTTGAGATGCTAAATTTAATTATCATGAAATTGTTATATATTTGATGTCCATAAATGGATGACCTCGAAAAATGGATGGAAAACATATGGCACATATCGGTTGCATGTACAGTACATTATTATTAATGAATATTGGTGGGATGATCTGGACATTTGACTGGCTAGTGAAAAAGATGATGTAGTACAGTAGATAGCTTCCATGTAGAGATAAACAAACATTAGTTGCATTTAGTGAGGTTTTGCTTTATAAGAAGTAATATATTTTCACTTATGTTCTCTTCAATGTTTTCTTTTTTCCTTTTTGGTGAATACTGCATGAACATTATTTTCTTTCCTTTTCATAAATGCATGACTATTTTCTATGATTCACAAACATTTCTTTCCATATACACTCATGTAAAACTAATGACACATTATCATTTATTTTTTTGTTACACATGGAGTTTTATCATTATTTTTATTACATTCTTAATAATTACTTGTAATGTCTATATATATTCTTTTTCTAAGATGAACATATATTTTTGCAAATACATGAAGATCTATCATTCATCTGCTTGAAAATTTCTTTTTGCGACACATAAACCATTTTTGGTACTGAAATGATTTGTTAAAATAGTACTCTCTCCGTCCCAAAATAGATGTCTCAAGTTTCTCAAAATTTAAATAAATCTATATGCTAAATAGTGTCTAGATTCATTCAAATTTTGACAAATATGAGACAGTTATTATGGGATGGAGGGAGTACTATAAAGTCTACATGAATTTCAAAATTTATAGAATAAAAAAAGTACCTTTTAAAGGTCCCCTCTAAATGCAGCAATGGAGAAGCACTTGACACGATAGGGCTGGAAACAGAATCCATAGAAAGGGCCAGATAAATAAACAATGTTAAGTCCTGGCCTCAAATCACGCAATTTCTTTTTTTTTAGAACGATGGGTCTATTCTTATGGGCTTATGTGAAGTTACGATCTGTTATTTTCATATATGGACGGTCCATTCGATGCTGCGCGGACGAGACAGCCAGACAGGTGTAGGTTTCTCCCTCCACTGATCTACTGGGCTAGCTTTCCGTTTTTTTTTTCGGACAAAGCATTCAGTTTTCGTATTAGCCGGTTTGCCAAGGGGGAAAACTTCCGCCGATCCCCGGGTCCCCATGTCACCACGTGTTCTCAAAAATACACTCAATCTCATTTTTGCTATAAAATCATCTATTTTTGCTATAAAACATTTCGCTTTTGCTACATGTAGCAAAAAAGGTTTGTTCCACAAAATAAAAAAACAGACTGAATTTCACCGGAGATTTCGCCGGAGACCTCGTCGGCGACCGTGTAGAAAAAAAGTTGTCTTAATGTAGCAAACCCGACCTCATCGGAGGCTCGCCGGAGACCTTGTCGGAGACCTCGTAGCAAAAACTTTGCGCTAGTGTGGCAAAACCGAAGAATAATTGTAGCAAATTGTTAGTGTAGCAAAAAGTCAAGTTCGACGGAGCATCGTCGGGGAACCAACCAGAATTTGTAGCAAGAATTTATAAAAAAAAGATGGTAGCATAATGTAGCAAAAACGAAACGAGTACATAGCAAATTATAAAAGAGTATGTAGCAAAATTAGCTTCCCCGCTTCGCCCCAAAAAAGATAGCAAAATCCGTTGTCGTCGGTAGCAACATCGTTGACCCAATGTAGCATTATCGGTCAGCATATGTAGCAACCCTGGACCCCGTAGATAGCAAAACATGTAGCTAGACGCCTCGGGAAGCAACGTGGGCCTCCGCGGGTAGCAAGAGCGGTCGTAGCAGGGAGCAACTCCGGCCGCCATGGGTAGCACTGTTGGCTTCCGTGGGGAGCAACGCTGGTGCCGCTATGAGCAGAGCCGTCGTTCTCTCGAAGATGCGCTAGCGGCGTAACCACCCTGATTTTGCCATGGCTGCGGCCCGGGAAGGTCGACGACGACCGCGACCTGGCCCATACGACTTCCTGCGAGCTTCCTGCACGGTGCAACACACCATCAGCGCAGGCAGCGGCGCCTCCACGACGAGTGTCCAGCAGCAGCGGCGGCGCCCTCGTCCGCCCCTGTACATCCCACAAGAGCACCTACACTATGGACTCCATTGCCGGCGGCGGGAGCTCCTTGCCGAGTGCTGGCAAACGGAGGCGGGTCGAAGACGAGGCAGCCCAAGCGGCGAGCGGACAACTGCGGTGGTGCAGGGCGCGTGTGAGGACGAGCGTCGCAGGGTGTGTGTGAGGATGAGCGGCGGCGCTGCTGGAAGATGATCGCGAAGAGAACTTCTCGAAAGACAGGAAACGTACATACGGAAGGAGATAAGGTATGTAGGGCGAGGGAAAGGAGATAAGGTATGTACGTTATATCACCCGGGGGAAAACGATGCCCAGCGCTACACCACCCGGGGATGCGCGCATGATATCCCCCGGGGGAGGTGTATCATTTTCTTCCTTTGCCAAAGAGGTGGGCCTAAAATTTTAAGAGCGGGTATTCGAAATATATAAGAAAGGTGTGTAAAAATCTTTATAAGAAGTATAAAAAAATTCTGCGCATGGGCGTTTGAACCCCAAACCAAAAGGTTCAACAAATTGTTCTTAACCAATTGAGCTACTTCATCCTTTGTTTTATTATAAGATGGTTACTATTTTGTATATATATTGCATAAAATTCACATATCAATATTTTGAAAATATTCTGAATACCCTTGACTTGAGCTGGGCCCGCCCCTGGTTGGCCGTCGTGGGTCTCCGCTGCTCGAACAACAACGACAGTCTCCGTCCACCTGCAAAACCAGTACAAGTACTACGATGAACATATTAATATTAGAGCATACCAATTACACTTAGTCTCTATAACAATGCATTGCCCTAGCGACCATATAGATACACACAGCTAAAAAAAATTATAAAAAGGAAAAGTTCCGCTATAGTTCTTTATTCATTGAAACAACAGTACTACCACCACCAAGACAGCACCAGATGTCCATCTTCTCCAAAAACGACGCCTCCAAAAAGGAAACAATGCATAAACACCGTTATCGCCCAATCAAAGATCTAGATTTTTACCCTAAAGAAAGTCCACACTCTCAAAAGAATATATCTTCAATAAGTTTATTATCAGGCACAACCAATTAAGGCCAGAACCTGGGTTTCACCCTGAAATATAGTACCATGATCTTCACCTGTAGTGTCGTCCCCGCCTGCATACCACTGCTCCAAGTCACGAGTCACCAAGCCATTTTCTCATCACCACCCGAACTCAAACCACCATTGTTAGTCCTTAGATCTCCGTCTTCATGACATTCTCCATCAGCACCACGGGACAAGAACATGCCCCATGATAACAGCCAACAGATCTTCGAAGCGCTCCCTCTGAACCCAAACGGGCAGAGTAAAAATATGGATGCACGCGACCGAATCTCACCTGATCCAGCGATCTCTCGACATATGCACACTGTGGAGTTCACCGGCGGAGCCTTCCAGAACACAACACTACAACCAAATCAATGGAGACAAACATCAAGCGGGTATTCATCTTGACGTGAGATGAACCCTAGGACCACCCCTTTATTCAATCCGAGCCAGCAGCCCCCTCGCCACCAGCCGGAGGTAGAGGAGAAAACAATCCAGCATGCCACCGAAGTGGCTCGACAGAACCCAGCATGCAGTTGCCTCCGCAGCCAGAGGTCCAGATCGGATACGGGCCAGACCCGATGCAACCGCCGCCCGCCATGGCGGCCGCACGTCAGCACCGTCGAGGAAGACCTCGCAAGATCGCCTCCAATGCTGCTACCACGACAACACCTTCTCCTCTCACTACAAGAAGAACCACCATACTGCAACACATACTATGTATCCTCTTTCGTATGCGTTGTAAGAATTTATCATAGATACCCATATATGTGTTGCAAATTTTATCTGTTTCCTAATACTACCGCACATTAGACTGCATGCGAAAACCATTGATTTATCGCCAGTACATTAGAAATTTGCTTTTGGCGCTAAGAGTGGATAGGCGCGGTCTATTTTTTGGGGGAAGTTGGAACGTGAGTGGGCCTCTTATGTCCTGGCCAATTTTTATCTTCCAATCTATTCCTTGGTCGTGTACTTCTTATCTCCTCGTCTACTATCCTCTTGTATGTTCGTCTTCTCCTCGTCCTACCACAGATCCAATCTCCTGCTACCGGGTAACTCCGTCGCCGAAGCACCCACCAGATCTTACTTCTCTGCTTCGCGTCTCCGTTCCTACCACTATTAGATATCGACATCCAGAGAAGTATCACCCCCACCCAAACCTAGATCGTTGACCACGCATGTGCCATCTATAAGGTGCGGCTGCTCTACGGACTCGGCGGAGATCCGTCAATCCAGGGTTCTATTTGTCTTTTCTCCACTTTCAGTTTCCCTTCTCCTTTTCACTTGGCGTGATGCGTATAACATTTTTGCACGATTTTTGTGTAAGCTTGCTGCATCGCTTGACATGGCCGCTCATCAGATGGTGTAAGCCCTACTGCCCTAGTATTTTTTCCGTTAATCACAGCAGGACTAGAACGTGATATCGGGACCTCACCATAGCCAGACCATCCTGTCTATTTGTCCATGTATTTTAATTTTTGACTTTCTTCTTTCAATTATATTTCTAATTGTGCAAGACGTCTGGTTCACTGTGGATATTTGTTAATTCTGGAAGTTATGTGCATCCGTTTGTTTCCAAGTATCGATTCGTGCTATCCATTATGTTTTGACTTTTTTTGTTGCTGTGTAATCAGGATTTTCAAGTGATGATGATCACCGTCAGACTTGTTCAATCGAACTCATGGTATATAATTGGAATCATGGATATCTAACTGTGACAATAATCAACATTACTACGAGGATCAACAGGTCTGCACCATTATGCCTTACCTGTATTCTCAGACCCTTACTGATTCAGCCTCACATAACGCTAAATGAACATGTTCCACATGCATGATGCAACAATCACACTTCTAATTTATTTATTTACTCCCTCCGGCCCAAATTAATTGACTCAAGTTTGTCTAGATTTAAATATATCTAGCACTAAAACATGTCTAGATACATTCGAATCTAGACAAATCTAAGTCAAATATTTTGGATCGGAGGGAGTACTATTATATACTTTTCGGTTTTCTCTGCATTCCCACACTCCAAAATTGTACTTCAGTTCAGGAAAGATTTGTGTTCTTATGTTATCTCATAACAGGTATATATTCATAACTTCTTCCATGCATCTAGAAGATACATGAATCAACGAGTGAGGCTTAAGTTGATTTCAGTGTCAGTGTCCTTGATTGTATGTTGTTTCTTCCTTGCGCACTTTGGCAAGAGAAAGGACAATGATATAGCTGCTCCCGTGAGTATATAAACTTCTGACTTCTGAATCTTCTGATTTTATAATTAAACCATAGAATATAACAGACATACATAGTATCTAGCTAAATCTATTTATCACTTGTAATAGTTTCATTCAATGACATATTCATTACAATTGTATATACTGTAACCTTGTTTGTTTTTAAGAAACTCTAGATGGAAGCAGTTTTTGCATTCATGTTCTCCAAGATAAACCGAGGCAAGATTAAATAGATGTGAAGCTCACACGCAAGAAAATATTAACCTGCTTCATTTACATGGCATTTATTTGTATTGTAGATTTGACATCTCATACTTATCAGCATGCATAGATATGAATAGAGTCTTGACTTCACACATGTGACGTTAGTTTCATGTATTTTTTTAACCTCTGATACATTCTTTATGTTAAAAAAGGTAGAGATCAACTACTTTGTTTGTTCCTCCTTTTTCAATGGAAACTATGATGGCACGAACAAACCACCCATGATTGATCTGTACCTTGGAAAAATGTACTAACAAGTTAATTTCAGTGATGTTGCTGCAGTTAATTGGATTGGCATCATGGTTGTGTCTCATGCTGATTACTTGCAAGTCTGTTTAGTAAACAGATAAAGTGGAACTACATTTATGTGTGGGCTGGAACTGAGGCCACCGAAAACTACTCTTTGGCCAGAGGTAGATGCATGCCAGTCGCTCGTGCTTTGTGATATGTGGCTGGTCATTGTGTATATCTAGTTAATTAAAGGGTTATCATCTGTTGTTAAATAAATCATTCATATATTTATCATGGTTACATTTTTTCATCTTTTCCTTTGTATTTCGATCTTTGTGATAACGACTTCACATGTAGGTTGCCATGGGCTGTTTCAAATGCATGGGCTGGCACAATTTATCTTGCATGCTAATTTGGCTTTGGCATACTACCAAGGTGTTTGAAGAAATTCCAAGCAGCATGCAGATGTGAATATAAAGGTATCATCAACCAAGATTCACAGGCATTTTGCTTTCATTTTTCAATTATTATACTTTATTCTATATGCACATGCAACATGAAATTCCTACGGACGGGGCCTTAATGCTGCTAAGATTGTGGTCTCTATTCAGTTTGTCTAGGAAAGAAACAATTTGACTGGTGCTTTACATGCCACATGGATATATGCATGGTGAGTAGTAGATCAAGTACGTAGTAGAAATCATATATACATTTTTTTGCCACATGGATACTGAAATTAGACTTTGTTTTTGCAGGTTCAAAAGATCAGCAAGAACTGCTATATTCGGATATCAACTCTGTGCATTAAAAGGCAGAACCTTAAAAGAAATAGATACACGATTAGTTGGAATATCATATTTTGAACAAAACTCTTATCTTTGTACTCTTAAGATAATGTACATGTATCCGATGGTCATTCCAATGAATATATTTGAGTTTTTTCTTCTTCGTGCAATGCATTCAAATTTTTGATTTCTGTGTATTGTCATACATATCTGATAACGTATATATTCTCTTGCCAAGACAAAATGAATGCTAGCATCTCTAACGAAATCAACCCACCCAATTCAAAAAACAATATCTTATTTTTAAATAAAATTTAAATCAACCCACCCAATTCAGAAAACGATATTTTATTTTTAAATAAAATTTATCAATCGGAATCCTTTATGTACCAACACATAAAATCATTGCCTGACCTCCGTTGCCACTTTGCAACACTTGATCCATTGGTTACCAACGCGAATATATGCGTTGCATTGTGTCATAGCAACGCCCAAAAACGCAACGCATATCAAGTCGTTGGTAAATACGCTAGCAACACCTATATGAGCATTTAGATACGGATTTGTGCGTTGTTGTAGGGGGGGGGGGGGTTCTTCTTGTAGTGTCTCCAAGCCCTCGATCCGCACCGCACGGAAGACGACAGGCCTAGGCGGGCGCCATAGGCCCACGGCGTGATGCCGCCGCCTGCAAGCAGCTGCAGGAGCACCCACCGCCGCTTGGCCGAAATCGCCGCCCCGACCACCGCCCCCAACCCGCTCCGTCGGCGCCGCCCCAACCGCCCCTTCGAAGAGGACCGCCGCAGCCGCCATCCCTAGCACCTCAAAGGAAAACAACAATGATCCGCTTGCACGGATAAAACCTCTTGTACCGCGGGCATATTTAATTGACGCAGACAGACAATTCGTTAGCAGTCAAACAAGAAAAAAAAAGAGAATACGTACTATTGTCTCAACTGTCCCTCTCTGTCTCTTCCGACTCTCGTGATGCACAACAGCCAACAAACGACCTAGAAACTCGAGGTCAAGGACGCGACGACACGGGAGCAAGGAAAACTTGAATTAAAAAGCTAATAAAATCATGCTGGCAAGCAGGTCTTGAGCGGGGTGATTATGAAACGAACGTCTAGCTGCTAGTTCTAATATGACGTGGTGATCACCCACCACTACACGGAAGGGAAGGTCCAAGATCGATATCATGCACATGCATATGATACGAGCCTATATATATATCCTGCGTCCGAGTCGTTCACAACAATATCCTTGCGCGGCGACGTAAGCAGAACACGTCAGCGAATGACATGCTCACAGTGTCACGCGCTGACACGCACATGCGGTGGCGATCGACGATGGACTTATCTTCCTCCATCGGTCAAGTCAATGGACACGTACGAGAGCGAGCATGAACGGCCGGCCATTAATTGCGCTCCTTGCAAGCTCAACGTTTCCTCGCATGCATTTCGCAACGTGTGCCTACGCAAGGCCGTACTCTACCTGTCTAGCTATCATCTAGGGGGAACGCCTGGGGCACTGTTGCTGAGTCCGAGAGGCCATGGAGAACGGCGAACGTCCGGCCGACAGCGCCGGGCTCCTGCCGCTCTTTGCCTGCTCCTCGCCGGTCGGTCCACACGATCCACCCTCATTGGCGATCTCTGCCTGCTGCCTCGGTCGATGTAACTTTTTTCGCAACGGATTTGATGATCGCTGCGTGTTTGAACGCAGGCCGAGGGTCTGGAGGAGAAGCTGAGGCGGGTGCGCGAGGAGAACCGGCGGCTGGCCGCCACGCTTGGCGCCATACTCGCCGATCACCCGCACCTGCGGGCTCTCGCGACGGCGCCGACGACGTCAGCCATTGCCGCCACCGCCACAGCGAGGACACGGAGCAGCTCCGCCGCTAATGCAGCGAGAGAGGAGGCCAATGCAGCGAGGGAGCAGACCGCCTGCGTGACGGTGGAGTCCCGGACGAAGGTCAGGACCGTCTGCGCGCGGGCTGAGCCGTGTGACTCCGACGCCAACCTCGTAAGTACTACTAGAACGAAGTACTAGTAGCTCCCTAAAGAGAATGCCATTGCCATCACGCAGTCGCGCGCCGTATAGGCGTATAGATTGACCCTCCGCCTGGATGCAGAGCGTGAAGGACGGGTATCAATGGAGGAAGTACGGGCAGAAGGTGACGCGCGACAACCCGTACCCTAGAGCCTACTTCCGTTGCGCATTTGCTCCATCTTGCCCCGTCAAGAAGAAGGTACATACTCACGCCTTCTAATAGTTAATCATCTACTTCCTCCGTTTCAAAATATAAGATGTTTTATGTCTGTAAAAAAATATATATCTAGACTTGTTTTATGTCTAGATTCACTCCAAACCTGAGTAAATTTATATACTAAAAGTAGTCTAGATACATTGTTTCACAAAGCTAAAACATTTTATATTTTAAAACAGAGGGAGTAGCCATATAGGACTCTACTTGCTCTCGCATAAGGATGGCAGTGTGGAACCTATAGGATACCTTTTACTTTTTGACAACACTAGTTTATTTATATGTACTAGACTAAGAAAGAGGTAATCTAAAGGTTCTAAACTTTCATCTCTAGTCTCGCATTTATTGCTAAAACTGGGCTCACTTTTGTCGAGCAAATCCATGCAGTTCAACAAACATTTGATCAGGATAATGTCTCACAGGTGCAGAGAGATGCGGAGGACACATCAATGCTAGTGGCGACCTACGAGGGTGAACACAACCATGCTCAATCCCCAGCGAAAGAATCCGCCCGCATCGACTCCACCGGCTACGGCCAGACCGGGTTCCTGCCATGCTCGGTCTCTGTCAACTCGTCGAGCCAGATGGTCACGCTTGATCTGGCAAATCAATTGCCGGGATCGAGCGTCGAGTCCGTCTCGAGGAAGGTCCTGACACCTGCATTTCAGAAGGTTCTAGTAGAGGAGATGGTGAATTCGCTAAAAAATGATGCAGAGTTCATGCAGGCTTTGACGACTGCGGTGGCTGAGAAAATAGTGCAAAATATTCCAGACCTTTAGGTTAATGTGCTCCGGTTTACAAACATATAAGTGTATGGAAATGCCACTGTAACTCTTTTCATAAGATTGAAATTTTGGATAGTGAACCTCGTAGGGTTGTAGCCCTAGATCACCGTGTAATTCCTCCTCCTTTGCGCGCCACCATCCTTCTCATCTTGCTCCTCTCCTCCTTCATGCTCCTCCCCCTTCTTCTCCCAATCTTCCTCTTCAAAGTGCACCTTCAATCACTATCATTCCCCCCCCTCCGCCACATTCTTGAACGTCTGGAGAACCATTACCGGACAGCAAACTCTCCAATATGCCAGTTGTAATCTCCTCTATGCCAATATACATAAGTGTTTGTCAAGCATTACCGTTACCTTTTAGCCGCCCAGCATTGACACCGAGGTTGTCAAGTGTCATCGTTTTCGTCTCAATGGCCATTGTCGGTGATCCTACTTGTCAAGGACACTAGTCATCCACCTCTCCTTCCCTCTCCCCTTCTTTCTCGTCCCATTCCCCTTCTCCGTCCTTGTTGGTTCCTCCTCCTGCCACTTCTATAGGTAGAAAGTTTGGTTGGCTAATTTGGTACTCCCTCCGATCCATATTACTTGTCACTAAAATGGTTATATCTAGACATGTTTTAGTGCTAGATACATCCATTTCAACGACAAGTAATATGGATCGGAGGGAGTACTTTTTTGAAAGTGATAACGACTACTACAAAATTGACCCCAAAACAAACAATTAGAATAATAGATATATATTTTAAAAAATCTCCTTGACACCTACCTATGGGTTTTTACAAGCATTTATAACCAAAATTTGAAAGGCAAGAAGTGACGTCATTAGACTATGAATGCATGATCGCATGACGCTCTCAGTCGTTGGGTTGATTTTAGCTTCCTTGGTTCCACGTGGTGCTAATTTCAGAGCCAAGAGAATATGACCTGAAAGGAGACCTAGCTGCTTAACACCTACTCCTACTCCTGTATATATGCAGAAACCGTCAGAATCTACTAGCAATCTAGTTGGAAAGTTGCTGCCTAGCAGACAAGATGGATCTCGTTATTATTTATGTGGAGCCTGAAGACTTGGCGACTTGAACGGATCCATGCCTCTTGGTGACATCGTATCAGACTGCGTCACTGAGGGCGTCATCCGTGTACGTCATCGGGTTATCCTTGCCAAAAGGGAAGCACAGTTGACATGAAAAGGATCGATTAGGTTTTTGTGGGAGACGTACTGTATCTATCTCAAGTTGGCACGTTCTCCGATCTCAGAACGACTCCAATTCTCAAGTGGGATCTTATAACGACTTGGCGTTGCTAGTTGAGACGACTCCGATTCTCGGGTCTTGACCGGCGCGGCGGCCGTGTCTGTTTCGTATAAGTGGCCCGTTCATCGCACACTTACGCCTTACTGAATTGGACACATGCTTTTGTCCCATTGCTGTCCACAATAGTACACAATCGGAGTAAACGCTGTTCACATTTACGCCTGAATTTCCTGCGACGAATAGTACTAGAACAAAAAAAACAAGATCTTTGAAACAAAGCCGAATGCTTTGCCTTACCTAGTACTCCCTCCCTCTGTTAGGGATTCCAAGGCATACAAGACACTTTGCTAGGATTAAAAAAGCCAATAACCACCTCTCTTAATTACTTTATTCACCAATAGTTATGCATGAGAATAAGAAGAACATGCATTGAAGGAGAGCTAATAAATAGAAGAGAACTTATAATTTCTAACATTTTTAAAAAGCTCTTGGACCTTGTAATTCCTAATGGAGGGAGTACTAATTAAGGACATATTCATTTAATTAGCAGAAACCAGGAAAAACTATACAAGAAGGGACAAGTAACCAACATCATCATGGGGCCACGCCTAGACTCACCATAGGGCTAAGGCCTTTCACAATGAATTGTTTCTTAGCATGCTATCATAAGCACTGATATATTTTAAGAAACGGTTAGTAAATTAGACTATTTTTTAAGGGTGTATCTAAAGTGTTCACGTACTTAATGATTTGGAGCTCATTCATGCATAGGATTGAGCTAGCCAATTTTTATGCCTATGGTTACGTGCAAGAGATGTAGCTTAGCTAAGATACAACACCACTACTCCCTCCTTCACGGTTTCCAGGACGTCTAATCAAATTTGAGGTTTTCCAAAACTACAACGTTTCAAGTCACACAAAAATTAATTATTAATTAATGTGACTGCATGCAACATGTGTAAATTAATTGGGTTTCCTTCTAACTTCCCTGCATGTAATGGACGTCTGCATGCAACAACCCACACATGCAATCAATTGCCCACTATCTCCACCTATGAAAGTCCACGCTAATAGGCTGGGAAGGTTACCAATAGCATTAATCCAATAGCATTAATTCCGTTTAATTAGGCGTGGTTATTAATTCACCTGCTAATTCTGCAACGTATTTTACGAGATTTTTCAGCCAATATGGTAACGCCTAGGTCCATAAAAATTTTGTAGCGCGCCCTGCAAACCGTGGAGGGAGTATCTTTTATCATTAATTAAGGTGTCATATAAGCAAATTGTCTAGGATATAGAGCTAAGATACACTCATAGAGCTAAGATACACTCATTGTGAAAGGCCTAAGCCCACTCGAGACCCAAGACCAACATGACCACGTCTACTCTCGCCAACGCCGAAGCAAAAAAAGCCACCAATGACGTCAACCACACAAACACAAAACACATAGTGACCCGCTCCGTTGAGCTAGCCGGTCTCTCATTATAGCCGAAGAGAAGGTGTCGTGGCTGCTATGAGAGGAGCAGACCCAGAACGTTCACACAGAGGTGACAATCTAGACCCACATTACACAAGACCGCAAAAAAGGCGACCTAAGACATGATGACGACCAACACGAAAGGTAAGCTCAATCGCCACATGACATAAGGTAAAAAAAATGGGCAAATCTATGTGCAGACCGGTCGCTGGTTGTCTAAACCTGGCGGGAGGTGTAAACGCACATTGTCAACCACCTTAAAATCAAACTAAAAATTTAAAATGTCTTATAGATCAAACCGTTTGTCCGATTTATGATTCGTTTTTATCGTTGGACTAGTCGCGATGAGATCTTTAAAACTAGATCTCATGTTGATATGTTTCGATAATTTTTTTCCAGACCAAACAGTTACCCACCACTAACACATGAGTTATCCATGCCATAATATGTAAGTTATCCATCATGTAACACATAAGTTACCCACCGTATAAACGTGTTGGGTAGATACGTTCTCGTATATGTGTTGAGCAAGGTTGATTGAAACATGATAGCCTAAGTGTTAGGGTAACGAGACTTTACCGACGTTGATGTGTTAGCATAAACGAGTTATGAAGACCTGGTACCCTAACATCCTTCGAGGCTTCATTGTCCGTCACCGCTACTTCATCATTCCTATGCCACGGTAGCGGCAACGAACGATGAAGCGGGGCCGCTAGACTACTGGTTGCCCATTACATTTATTTAGTACGACTTAGGATGGTGGGTGGTAGGGCATAAGATTTTATTTATTATATCGTATGTGCAAAAAAATTAGATTTAATTTCTTAGCAAACTATGCTTGATGTTTGACGCGGTAGTCTTCGAGGTTAAGTCGTGCTTACGCCGCAAGAGCAACGACAGACGACGAAGCCAAGTCGCTAGAATAAGTTTTATATTTTATTTGTAGGTAAACTTTTATAGAGGTGGATAACTTACGTATTGTTTAGTGGTTAACTTACATACTGAAGCCTGGATAACTCTCGTATTACTGGTGAATAACTTTTGGACAAACAAAGTCGTGTTACCCATCCCTAAACACATGACTTGTCCATGTCATAGTACTTAAGTTATCCATTCTGATACATATAAGTTACCCACCATATAAATATGTTGGGTGAAAATATTCTCGCATTTGGTTAATTTTGTTAGTGGTAGATAACTTACATGTTATTGGCTGGATAACTTTCGTGGTACGGCCTAGATAACTCACATGTTAGGGGTGAGTAATTTTTAGGTTCGAATTTTTTATATCAAAACATACCAATATGGGATCTAGTTTCGAAGCTCTCGTCGCGACTAGCCTACCGGTGAAAACGGATCTTAAATCCGATAAACGGTTTGAGCTAAAAAAACATTTTAACTTTTTGAATTTCGTATTTAATTCTGCTGATATCAGCAATTCTGTTTGTATTTGTATGTCATGCACTAATAATAAACTTTGGTTCTAATTAACATCCAGATTAAAATTTATGCCAGCCGTTTGCCATATATGCACATGCATACGGCCAGGTTGTTTTCCTGGTTGTTACGTCCGCCAAAATTAGCTAATTCTAGAATGGTTGCCGTATAGCAAAGTCTAAAAAAATTAACCTCAATATTGCTGAACTTCCTAGCGCTCAAACCTCAATCGCACTGTGGTGTCCTGGGCCACCAAGACCACCTTCTGGGGTGTCACACCGACATACCATCGCTCTCGAGTTACGGCGCCGTACGACCTACTCCCTCCGTTCGGAAATATAAGACGTTTTAGCTTTATGAATCAAATGTATCTAGACGTTCTTTAGTGTATAGGTTCGTAGAGGTTTCGAGTAAACCTATACACTAAAAGGTATCTAGATACATTCGTTTCACAAAACTAGAATGTCTTATATTTCCGAACGGAGGGAGTAGTTGTGAAGCACAAGCTGCACACAACAACTATCCACATACCATGGACGCCACTCGCCACAGACCGGCATGCCACATTCTAACTTTAATAAAAACGTCTCTTTATATATATGTACAGTTAATAGATATCGAAGGCACGTCGTGAATAATTCTGCTTGATAAGATGTTGAAGTTTGTGATGTCACTACCAAATAATGGCAAACGTCATACACATGTGAACGTGGGTTCCTCCTGGAGCGACAACAACTTGCTGACATGAAAAGAACTTGCCAGGAAAAAGCTTAGGCCCCGCTTGAAATGTCAGCAAAACCACCGGAATATACAGACTTTTCCTACCTAACATCTTCACAAAATAAAAACTGACCGGACTAAAGAACAACAATCCAAACGAGGCATTATGCTTAATAATCCGGGTTGTTTATGGCATTAAGTAACTTGGTGTGTGTTGAGTCTTCGTAATCACCCATTCATATCATATATATCATATAATTGGAGATACCAATTGAATAGTCTATCCTCAACGTACCTCCAAAGAATCTTCTTTCGTGTGAGGAGCCGAAGGATGGTTGGAATACCAGACTACAAATCTCAATTTTAACTTCACAAATCACAAGTATAAACTCCTTAAAAAAATTACAAGTATAAACACAAACCACGTGTAAAACATTTAAACAGTATAATTCTGAATCCTAAGAAAGGGAGTGGAACTCAGAGTAAATCATGTAACGATGGGGGAAGCACCGGGTGGATGGATGACGTACGCATCAACACGTCATGGCCGTGACCACTCTGACGAGAAGGCGGAGACAAGTCGCCGATTGAATATAAACAAGTATGGGTCACACGCGGGTCATGATCTAGTCAAGCTTAATTAAGAAGTCTCGCACAAGATAATTGCAGCTGGCACCTTGATCACCAATTTAATGACTCCGTTCCTTGACTTCAATATGAAGAACCTTCTTTCCCTTCAAAAGAAAGAAAGCGAAAAGGGAGACAAAAGCACGCCCTTGGCCCTTGGCCTTGGCTTAGGGTGGTTTTTGACGATGTCACCACTTACTAGTCTCTCTAGTTGACACACCAATTATGTAGAATTTACATACTCCCTCTGTCTTAATTTATGTTGCATATAAGGTTTTACTAAAGTCAAATTTTATAATATTTGACCAACTCTCTTCATTTCAAAATATAAGATGTTTTAGGTTTATGAAGGTAATGTATTTAGACATGTTTTAGTGCGTAGATCGTAGTTAACCTCTTCGAATCTACACACTAGAAGACGTCTAGATATATTATCTTTACAAAGCTAAAACATCCTATATTATAAAACCGAGGGAGTAGTTTGTTATAAATATAAACCTATATAATATTAAATTAATATTATTATAATTGGCTTAAAGTATATTTTTATATTATATGCATTTCGTATCATACATATTCATATTATTTTGTATATTTTTTTTATCAAACTTTGTAAAATTTGAATTACATGTAAAATTATGCATATCATATTATGGGATTGAGGGAATATAATAGCATAGTGTGTAGTATGTCAAACAATGGAGATGTGTAAAAAAATAGTTCCTAGCGACCTTTGTGGAGATTTGTAAAAGCAACATACTAACAGCAGATCCTTTTCATACTTCCTACGTCCTCGTTTATCACACGTGACGTATTTTGGAAAACTAGTTTAATAAAAAATGTTTCATAAAATATATAGTACTTTTTGTAAGAAAATATAGAATATTAAATTCACATCCAGAATAAACTTCAAATGGTATATTTGTGTTTACCCATCGAGCTTATATTGCACTCCCTTGAGTAATTTCGCTCATTACTGCCATGACTACAACGCTTTGGTTCGGCACCTATGTGGATCTCCGAGGTGATGCCGCTTAGGTCGATGGCCCTACTGCAATGGTGGTCATTGCGCTGCTTGTGTGGTGTGAGTGTTGTGTACGTTAGAGGGTGGCTTCTACGATCCGTGCTAGTACAATTGTGCCCATCTTGTGTTGCTCAGTGCATCATGTATAATTATATCCACCTTTATCTGACAAACTCCGTGATGAAGCTGAAGTTGGTCGAACCTCGCCGCCATTGCAACTGTACTACCGCTAGCGGTTGACCGAACTATATAACTTTAACGATCTAAGTATTATATGACGAGTGCAGATCCAAAGTCCCACCCATAGACCCATACCCCGCTGCCGGAGAGGCAAGCAAAGCACACGAGGACCCGTTGGTTCGACGTGGAGCGGATGCGACGTAAGCTGGAAGTTGTGGCACGGTCTTATATTTCTTATGCTTCTTTCGTCCAGAAATAACTCACAAAATCCAAGTCAGTTGTTTTTAGACTAGGAAGTATTACTTTGCTTTGCTTTTAAATCATGTGAACAAAAAGACCATGGTATTATAAAATCTTTCAGCTTGTTTTTCTTTTCAACATGTAGATCTCCATCTGTAGAATTTGCTTCATCCGAAAGTTACCTGCCGAGTTCGAAAAAAAAAGATTAAAGAACCGACGACTCCAATTAAGTTCCAGGTCAATAGAATTTAGAATTCAGAAAGACTTTCAAGGTAAATTGACAAGCTGCCGTGCGTATGTCTCTTTTCTAGCTTCTTCTATACTCCTACATAAAAAATTGGAACCGTGACGCGCGGCGCATGGCAGCCACCGCCAGGGCCAAAGGATGGTAGTAGCTCTCTTGGCTTTCTTCGTGCGGTCGTGCACCGGGTCACGCAGTACAAGACAAAGCAAGTACTGTACTAGTCGTAGCTTAACGCAAGCAATGAAGCGATAAAATTAGTGAAGTAATTAGTGGGGGAGATGGAGAATTGCCCCGTAAACGATGCCGAGTTCATGCTAGCTCTGAGACAAACGCGGTGGCTGAGTTAGTTTAAATTAACATGGAAAATATCCCAGATAGTTTGAACTAATGTGCTCAACTTCAAAATTTTATTTTTTGACAAATCGTACTCTCATCTTCAGAATTAGATGACGCAGATTTGTTTGATTTGTATGTATACACTAAATGCATAGATAACATGTGTATCTTGAAAATCTGCGGCAAGTAACTCTGGACGGAGGGAGTACTTAATTGTCAAAACGAAATGACAATATAACTAATTTCCTTAGATATGTTTACAATTTTAGTTAGGGCTACTCTGTGATGCCACACTATAATCCTAGCCCATGCTGTCACACACTCCACCACACGCCATCCTCATTCTTCTCCTCATCCTCTGGTGTGTGTCCCATTTTTTCTTGCTTCCATAGCCGTCTATTACACCATAGTTGTAGACCCTCTGTTGGTGTAGAACCAGTGTCACAGCTCCTGTCTCGGCTCCCTGGTCAAGCTTTCCTCTACATAGAGCAGGTCTTATAGGATTTATTTCCCGTTAGCACTGCCGAGGTCACACCCTTTCCACATCGATATTTTCCTTATCGCTCCTTGCTCCCCACTTCATGCCCCCCCCCCCCCCCCCCGCCCTCCCAAGATCATTGCACTGTATCAGGTGGAACAAGTGTGTTGCGTTGTTGTGTATCCGTCGACAAGTTATTAATGTATACTCCCTCCATCCCACTTTACAGGGCACCTATAGAAAATCTGCTCCATTTTAGCCGTTATTTCTTTTCCACAGGTTGTCGTTCATTACATCAAATAACTCTTCATGCCGACCCTCTCCTTCTCCTGACCTAACCCTAGGCACCGCCACCGCCGCTTCCCCTTTCTCGTTGCTACCGGAGGGGCCAAGGGAAAAGCCCGGGCTCCCCAAGGAGAGTGGCGGCGGGGATCCTTCTCCCCTGGCTGGTGGTGCGGTGCTGGCCCGTTGCCGCCGGGAGTATGGGTTGCCGCTGGCGCGATAGGCGTAGGTGGAGGCTGGTGGTGGGTGCCAGGCGTACGGAGGCGCTAGGGATGACCGACGTGGAGCTCTGGTGGTGGTGTGGTCGCCTGGCCCTTGGCCCAGATGTGCCTTCCCTGCATCCGATCTCCGTCGGACGGATGGTGCGGTGGTGCGGTCGGGCACCCACGTGACTCCGCCCGTGCACTTTCTCTGCCGATCAGATTTTGGAGGATCTCCGTAGGTCTCTTGGTGCCAGGTTGCGGTCGTGGCGGCTGATACGTCGGAAATGTATCTATAATTTTTGATGTTCCATGCTTGTTAGTATCTACTTTGCTTTGCTTTGTCTACACTTTGAGGTGCTTTTTACATGTTTTCTGGTACTAACCTATTAACAAGTTGCTATAGTGTCAGTTGCCTGTTTTCTGCTGTTTTTGGTTTCAGAAAAGTTAGTAAAGAAATATTCTCGGAATTGGACGGGACAAACGTCAAAGTCAATAACTTTCCGTGGGGAACAAGAATCCAGAAGACGAGACGGAGACACAAGCCAGGGCGGCCAGACCCCCCTAGGCGCGGGTGGGCCCTGCCCCGCTGTTGGGGAGGTGACCTCGGATAGGGTAAAGACGGGGAAAGACGAAAGGATGTCCTCCGTCCAGTTTCCGAGTTACAGTCTCAGTCAGCCGAATCCTGTAGAAGTCGGCCGATATAGGAAAGGGAAAGACCCTTATGGTGATAGCAAGGCATTACCCGGCCGAGATACTGCGTAAGTCGGCCGGGTCAGCCCGAATAATCTTAATGCAGGTGAAGGACAAGCCGAGTCATGCGAGGAAAAGCCGAATGATACGAAGCTTGCAGGAGAGGGAGAAGCCTAAAGTCAAACTCTAGCTGCAGGCTAGAGAGAATCTGAGCGGAGCCAAGCACAAGGGACAAAGGCGCAGAGCGACAGAGGGGCAGGAGGAGGTCACGGAGGTGACAGTACTGAAGCCCGAGGCACGCAGGAGGGGCCCTCTGGAGCCTTGCCGTCGTTAGAAGGGCGACAGGGAAAGGAGGCCGCCGAACTACTATATTGGGACAAGCATATTCCTCGAATATGCTTGCCACATCAGCCCTAGAGGAACCCAAGGTCTTCCTTTATAAGGGGAGGCTTGGGTACTGAGGAAGGGATCGGCTCATCTTAGTACCGTTAGGCTGGTAAAGTTCTTCCTTTCTCCTTGTATACAGCTCGAGGAGCACTTGTAACTCAAGGAAGGAAAAATAAAGATCTTTGCCTTAGTTTTTTGTGTGTAGAATCAACTGCATCTTCCCTCCCCAGATCCCACTAGCATCCATTGGCCCCTTACTTTAGCCTACCCATGGCATCTGCCGTGTCACCACCACGACAGTTGGCGCCCACCAGCGGTGCTAGCTGGAGTCATGATCCGGACGGGCAACTTCATCAACACTGGCGAGTGCATTGTCTCTGGCTTGGTCCGGAGATTTGATCTCCATGACTACGTCAGCGACAACGCGGGCAGCTTCAAGGGAAAAACTCCTCCGCGCAACGACGTCTTCATCAACCTGGGCATGCACCAGATTTACGTCGGCGTCGACGTCTCCGGCGTTTATCCTCATCAGGTTGTTATTGCAGGAGAGCCACCCCTCAGCGCCGCGAGTGGTCCGCGCGGAGCGCGCCTAGTCAGCAGCGTCGAGGTGATGGTCGCGGCCAGGGTGCAGGCGGGAGAAGCAGGCGCCGGATCAAGCAGAGACCCTGCAGCGGGCGTACAGGTCGTGCCCAGGCAGACGGCTCCACTACCCACCGAGGTAATCCCTTCAGTGGTCAACCGGGCCGAGGTGCAAGAGACAACCCCAAAGGCACGAAGAATAAGAGGGCCACCTCTGGAAAGACAAGAAAACATTCTTCAGGCAACCATAGATAATCTGACTACACCTGTAGCGCCGATACTTGACCCGGCAAATGCTCAGGCAGAATTGGAAGAAACCAGGCAAAAGGTGCTGGTAGAGGCAAAAAAGGTGTCGGCCTTGCGGGAGTCCTTAAACAGGACCTTGCGAGAGTACGCCAAAGCAAACAAGCTTGACGTCGACCCCGAGCGGGTTGACGAGCTGAGATTAAGAGGAAAAAACCTCATAGATGATATCAACAAAGAGCATGAAGCTCATAGGGCTGAATCAGTTGATCTAGGCTTGTCGAGGTACAGTACCCCAGCAAAGAACCTAAGAGCGGCAAATGCCGCAGCATTAGAGTTAGAAGGGTTGACCGACGAAGCCCGGCAGAGACAGCAAGAAAGAGTGAATGAGTTGGTACGCATTGCGAACCAGCAAAATGAAGAAATGCTCAGAGCAGACCCGGCAAGGCTAGGAGCCTCACGAATGGTTCACTCGGCTGGTGCAGCACCTGCCTTATCTGTGGCAGCAGCATCTTCACCCGGAAACAATGCACGAAAGGACAAAGCTGTAACTTCAGGAAAGAGAAACAAGCAAATTGTTCCATATGATCCGGTGATATCCGTAAAATCAAACGAGAACAGAGGCAATGGAAGCCGAGGTAACAGTGGTGAGAGGAACCCCGGCCGTGCTGAGAAAGGCGGAGGAGGCCGAGGCAATGGAGATCTCGGCAGAGCAGAACCCGGAAGAGGAAATCACGAGAACAATACCCCGGTCGAAGGAAGAAGAGAACCGCCGCAGAACCCGCAGCCGAGATATGAACCTCGGCAAGAAAGGGAAGCGAGACCAGCTCGCCACAATCTGGTGAATGAGAGGTACAATGATGGTTATTCCGAGATGGAATACGCGATACATGGAGGGAACAATCACTATGGAATACATGACAGAGTTCTGTACAGAGATCTGCCATCAAGTGATGCCAGAGTAAAACTAGATCGGCTATACAGATCCGAGTTGCTGGAAGAACAGGGTCCGCCGGGTCCGGCGTGTTTCGGACCACAGATCATGGGCGAACCGCCTGTGCCGAACTTTCAGCTGGCAAGAGGCACAAAAACATATAATGGAAGCACCAAACCATAAGACTGGTTGATTGATTATGCCACAGCTATGAAAATAGTAGGTGGAAACTTACGATGGGCAGTGCGATATGTCCCGCAAATGTTGGAAGGACCGACTAGAGTATGGCTGAATAATCTGCGGTCAGGCAGTATCAACTGTTGGTTGGACTTTGAAGAAATGTTCGTTAGCAACTTTACCAGTACTTACAAGAGGCCAAACAGGCCGCAGCAATTAGCCATGTGCAAGCAAAGACCGAATGATACGGACAGAGAGTTTTTAACTCGGTGGTGTAACCTGAGAAACTCATGTGAAGGAGTTATAGAATCACAAGCGATAACCTGGTTCGCTCAAGGATGCCGCTATGGCAGTGTGTTGTGGCAGCGACTGCAAAGAGATATGCCAACTACACTGGCAGAAACCATCAGAACAGCAGATTCCTATGCATTAGGAGATCCGACGCAACCAGAATTAATGTCGGCAGATCATCGGGAGCAACAAGATCAATATGCAAGAGATATGGCCGGGTCATCCAGACGCAATGACTTCAGAGGAAGAAGAAGAGAAGAGAGACCGGATTATAGATATGGTTCAGCCTAGGTGGTGGTAGTAGCACAAGACCAGCCGAGTCACGGAACCACCCAACGGCAAAAGAATGGTCCTCAGCAATGGACACCAAGGAATGAGGGAAAAAGACAGTGGACACCAGAACAAAAAAAGCAATGGCAGGAAAGGCCGAAGTACACGTTCGAGTCAATGTTAGATCAGCCGTGTAAATTTCACACGTCAAACCCGGCCAGGCCGGCCAACCATACGACCCGCCAATGTGCATGGATGAAAAATGCAATGGGAAACCCCGCATGCGTACAAGCAGCGTCTCTACATGCACATCCACAACATCAGCCACAGTTGACTGGGGCGAATGCACAGCAACTGATGTTACCACCTCCTCCCCCGAGGTACGACAACTCGGACCGGAGGGATGCGGTGCATCAAGTGATAAACCAAGGTCCGGAGGGAAGGATGAATCCAGGAAATAATGGACGCAATGATTACAGAGAACATCATCAGTCGTATTGCGTGTTCACAACAGAACAACAAGACAAGCAGAGTGTGCAACGCCGGCATATGGAAGTAAATGCAGTAATGCCGGCAATACCAAGATATGTGCCTTGGTCAGATCAAGAGGTAACCTGGAGCATAAGGGATCACCCCAAGATAATGCCTAGTCCAAGGTCGTATGCACTCGTGTTGGATCCAACATTTGTCGGACCAAGCATTAATGTGAAATTTTCAAAGATACTCATTGACAATGGAAGCAGTATCAATATCATGTACAAAGATACAATGCATAAGCTTGAAATATCGCAGAACATGCTGCAATCCACGAGGACCACTTTCCATGGTATAGTACTTTCATGCGAACCCATTGGAAAGGTTGGAGTGGATGTATTATTCGGCACAAGAGATAACTGCAGAGCAGCAAACTTAGAGTTTGAGGTGGTGGATCTAGAGAGTTGTTATCATGCTTTACTCGGACGACCGGTGCTGGCCAAGTTCATGAGCAGCTGCCATGTGAGTTATCTGAAAATGAAGTTACCCAGACCACAAGGGGTGATAACAGTAGCAGGGGATTACAGGAAGTCAATGGAATGTGCTTCAGCCGGGTCAAATTTGGCCGAATCATTGGTAATAGCGAGAGAAAAAAGAAGGATTCAGGAGGTAGCAGCCCTTGCTCAGTCGGCCTAGCTGAATATGCCGGCGTTAGCCAATCCGCATGGAAGTGTCTCCTTTCAGCCGACTAAATAAACAAAAAAGTTCCAGGTAGATGAGCAATTCCCAGAGCGCACCGTCAATATTGGCGCCGGCCTAAATGCTAAATAGGAAAGCGAGCTCACCAACTTCCTTCGTGAGAATCGGGATATCTTTGCATGGTCAACTCAAGATCTGCAAGGTGTGCCGAGGGAGTTGGCTGAGCACTCTCTAAATGTGTGGCTAGGAGCAAGGCCGGTGAAGCAACCTCTTCGCCGCTTCGCCGAAGACAGGAGAAAAATAATAAGGGATGAAATAGCTCGGCTCCTCGCGGCCGGGTTCATCATGGAAGTGTTGTATCCGGATTGGCTGTCAAACCCGGTGCTAGTAGAAAAGAAGAAGGATGATCCAAATGTAGCCGTTGTATGGCGAATGTGTATCGACTACACGAACCTGAACAAGGCGTGTCCAAAGGATCCTTTTCCTTTACCTAGAATAGACCAGGTTATTGATTCGACTGCTGGTTGCGAACTATTGTCATTTGTAGACGCGTATTCTGATTTTCACCAGATACCGTTAAATCCGGCCGATCAAATAAAGACTGCGTTTATTACCCCGTACGGGGCTTATTGCTATCGCACAATGCCATTCGGCATGCGCAATGCAGGAGCGACGTATCAGAGATGCATGCAAAAATGTCTACATGACCAGATAGGAAAAAATGTACAAGTATATATGGATGACATGGTGATCAAAACCAAAGAAAGCAAAACACTACTGGATGATATACGGCAGACTTTCGCGAACTTGAGAAGGTTCCGAATGAAGCTTAACCCGGAAAAATACACATTTGGCGTGCCAGCGGGAAAATTGCTCGGTTTTCTAGTATCTAGCCGAGGTATAGAGGCCAACCCAACCAAGATAAAGGCAGTAGAAAGGATGGAGTTGCCAAGGTGTCTAAACGACGTACAAAAGTTCACAGATTGTTTAGCCTCGCTTAGCCGGTTTGTATGTCGGCAGGGAGAGAAGGCATTACCACTCTATCAGTTGATGAAGAAATCAGATAAGTTCATTTGGACTCCACAAGCAGACAGTGCATTTCATGAATTGAAAAGGATGTTGGTCACAGCGCCTGTCTTAGCTTCTCCATTATCAAAAGAGCCCATGTTACTCTACATAGCGGCCATCAACAGAGTAGTAAGCACCGTAATCGTCGTAGAACGAATTGAAAATGACAAGTCAGTACAAAGGCCGGTGTATTACTTGAGCGAGGTACTATCAGCCTCAAAACAAAATTACCCACATTATCAGAAGATGGCTTATGGAGTGTACATGTCGGAAAAGAAACTTAAACATTACTTCGAAGAGCACCCCATCAAGGTGATCTGTGAAGCACCCATAGCCGACATATTGAGTAACAAAGATGCAAGTGGACGAATAGCAAAATGGGCAATCGAATTGTCACCTTATGCTCCGCAGTTCGATAGGAGGGATGCAATCAAATCTCAGGCTGTGTCCGACTTCTTCGTAGATTGGGCCGAGGTGTAGTATGAACCACCCTTGCCAGACCCGAATTATTGGACGATGCACTTTGATGGTTCCAAACTAAGAAATGGTTTGGGGGTAGGAATAGTGTTAACCTCGCCAAAAAGAGATCAACTGAGATATGTGCTACAGATACATTTCGCCGCGTCAAATAATGTAGCCGAATATGAAGCACTTGTCCATGGATTGAAGGTGGCAAAAGAGACCGGCATACGCCAAATCTTATGCTATGGAGATTCGGATCTAGTAGTATAGCAAGTCTCAGGCAATTGGGATGCATTGGATGATAATATGGCTTTGTATAGATTTCATGTGCAAAAAATCAGCGGATACTTCGAAGGATGTGAATTTCACCATATACCTCGGGCAGAAAACGACACCGCAGACACGTTGTCAAAACTAGGATCAACTAGGCAGTCAATTCCCCCAGGTATCGCCCTATAACACCGTCACCAGAGTCCGAATTTATCTTTATTCCAGCAAAATCAGGAGAAGATAATGTGCCGATGGAAATTGACAAGCAATATAACCCGAAATTCCCAAAAATAAAGACAGCTGATGCAAGCATGACTATGGAAAAATCCGAGGTCGTTATGTCGGCAGAAAACATGGAAATAGATAGTGAGACCACACCAGAGAAAATCATACCTATATGGGCGCAACCCATATTCTCTTTCCTTAAAGATGCGATTTTGCCGAATAATGAAGTATTAGCAAGACAGACAGTACGAAGAGCTAAAGCTTATACAATCATAAACAATGAGCTGTATAAAAGGAGTGTCACAAGTGTATTGCAAAGATGTGTGAGCTCGGCAGAAGGCCAGGAGATCCTCCTAGATATACATCAAGGAGAATGTGGACATCATGCCTCATCCCGAGCCTTAGTGGCCAAAGCATTCAGGCATGGGTTTTATTGGCCAACAGCGCTGAAAGAAGCCAAAGAACTGGTCAAAAAATGTAACGGTTGTCAGAGATATGCAGCCAAGATACACATGCCATCGTCCGAGTTAAAAACAATACCAATTACTTGACCATATTCTGTGTGGTGCTTACATATGGTGGGACCATTTAAGCCGGCCCGAGGTGGGATGACCCACATATTGGTCATGGTAGACAAATTCACAAAATGGATTAAAGTGAAACCAATAAAAAAATGTGATGGGCCCATAGCAGTGAAATTCCTCAAAGACATTATCTTAAGATACGGATACCCACATAGTGTTATTACAGACAACGGCACAAACTTTGCAGAAGGAGCTTTCGCTAGATTTTGCCAATAAAAGCACATCAGATTAGATGTCGCCTCTGTGGCTCACCCAGCATCCAATGGGCAAGTAGAAAGGTCTAATGGACTAGTATTGTCCGGAATAAAACCACGACTCGTCGAACCGCTGCAAAGGTCGGCAGGATGTTGGATTGAGGAACTACCAGCAGTACTATGGAGTCTCAGAACTACCCCAAACAGGTCAACAGGTTATACACCATTTTTTCTAGCGTATGGGGTAGAAGCCGTGCTTCCAGCCGATATAATACATGACTCGCCAAGGGTTACCCAATATACAACCTCAGAAGTAAATGAGGTAGCTCGGCAAGATACTGTCGATCTGCTAGAAGAAGCCAGAGAGCTCGCGCTATCAAGATCAGCTATTTATCAGCAGAACTTGCGACGATATCACAACAAGAAGGTGAATCCGAGAGTGTTCAAAGAAGGAGATTTGGTTCTCCGATTGGTGCAACGCACGGCCGGCATGCATGTGAGCAAAGCATTGCACAATGATGCCTATTACCTAATCGATGCTCAAACACCAGGAAAGAACACTGCAGACAAAGCCGGCGAAGAAACGAAGAGACCATGGAACATAGCTTTACTTCGTCCATTTTACTCATAGCAGTCACCCATGACACATTGTAAAGTAATGTCTCAGGATGGAGCACCAACTATATTTTGAACCTCGGCGTCCAGAGCGGTGACTCGAGGACTGCCATATGTTGTTTAAATTTCATGTTATGTATTAAACCTCGGCACCTCGAGCGCTGACTCAGGGACTGCCATATGTTGTTTAAATTTCATGTTATGTATTAAACCTCGGCACCTCGAGCGGTGACTCGGGGACTGCCGTATGTTGTTTAAATTTCATGTTATGTATTAAACCCCGGCACCCTGAGCAATGACTCCGGTAAGAAACCTCGGCATTTGAGCAGTGGCTCGAAAACCGACATATGTCGTTTTTGAGTTTGTGTTACATGTTAAAACCAAACACCTCGAGCAGTGACTCGGGGACTGTCTTATATTCTTTCTAGATTTGAGTAGTATAGCAAACCTCGGCACCTTGAGCAGCGACTCGGTGACTGTCTTACATTGCTTCCGAAGTTTGATTTATATACTAAACTTCGACACCATAGGCGGTGACTCGGGGACTGTCATATATTGTTTCGAAGTAGAAGTTATTCCTTATTACAAGGGTGAGTATCAAACTACGACGCCCAGAATAGGAACAGCTCGCTCTCGTACGATATTCGAGGTCCATACCCAGATTAACAGCCTAGACCACAGTGATCTAAAGGCAAAAATATACATCAAACTCAAAGAAGTTGAAGGCCGTCAAAACAAATATTCGGACAAACAAGACTAGTTAAAAACAAAGTAATAATGATTACAACCGTATATGTCTCAACGGCACTCGGCAAAGAAATCCATACCATACAAAAGACAGACTAATATTCCACGAACATTATACGCCCGGCATACCAGGGGCAAGAAGTAACTTAGAGGTTTTTAGCTGGAGAGGCAGTAGTCTGGACAGGAGCTGCACGCTCCGAAGTAGGGGGAACCTCGGCCGAGGTAACCTCGCCCTCCACAGACCCAGGAGCGACTTCGGAGGAAGCCTGAGGCTGTTGAGGAGCGTCAGTTTGCGTAGTGAAATGCCCAGTACCTTTGGAAGAGGACCGTGCGTCGCCATTGCCATCCGAGCTCGAACTGGAATCAGTAGAGGCAGCCGAGTGGCCGTCATCTTCACCTTGTTCAGCAGAGTTATCATCCGAAGCATCCTCAACTTGGACCTCGTCCTCCGAGTTAGGAAGGAAGCTCGGACTTTCATGCCAGCTATGCACGTCGGCATACTCCACAAGCTGATAAGCACGAGCTTGCCGGAGAGCAACAAAATCTGGGTCCTCAACCCATCGAGAGCCAGTGCGCAAATTTCTCAAGATATCAAGAGAAATATCTTCATACCATGACATGATGACGGTGAGAGCCATATCAGCACCAGCTCGTCCGACCGACTCCCTCCAAAGACTTAGCTGTTTCTCAGAGGCCATTAATCTTTCCACCAACAATTTGACCTCGTCAATATTCGGAGTCCCAGAAGTATTCGGCCAGAGAACATGGTAAGCTCGGATAGCTGCCTGCACCAAATCCCTGCCCATAATCTTCATCGGACCAACTGCAGCACCTACAGCAACCAGAAAGTCTTCCATCGAATACTCCGAGTCCGCATCAGCAGGAACACCTCGGCGCACACGAGCGCTAATCACCACTTTAGAACTCACGGGCTTAGCCTCCGGAAAATGGTCTGTGCAAAGCAGGACTGCATTAGTCAACAATAAGAAAAGGGGAAAAGATAACCCGGTCGCGGTCGGAAGCTTACGATGAATATAACTTAGCATTATCTGAAGGTCTTTAGCCTAGTCAATCTTGCTTTTCTCAAAGCGAGTAATCTCCTCGCTCATCCCATGCGTCTTCAGCTCGTCAGCCTCGAGGAGTTCTTTATTTTTCTGCAACTGCAGAGCTAGCCGATTTCTCTCCTCGGAGAACTCCTGGTCGACCTTTTCTAATTTCGATTTCTGGGAAAGCTTGAGTGACTCCACCTCGGCACGCAAGCGAGCTATCTCGTCATCTTTATCCTTCAGCTCCGCCGAATGAGTAGAGATTTGTTCTAAAAAATATAGCATCACATCAGGCATGGACGTGCAGTCTTGGTGAGATGCTACAAAAGTTTGTAACTCAGCTGTACCAAAGCCAAAAGAATCAAAAGAAACTTAGCGCACATTTCAAAGGGGAGTATATAAAATAAGAGAGTAACTAACCCTCCAGGGCCTTGACCTTCTTCTCAAGACGGATGTTAAGATTATTGATGTTGCCTGTTTACCAACAGAGTGAGCAAACATCTCATGTACAAAACAATAAGAGCGTCAGAGATAACAGAAAGATTTGTCGACTTACCAGCCTTTTTCACCACAGGGATAACTTTCTCATACTTTTCTTGCAATTTTCTATGCGCAAAAAGCAGCCTTTGAAATTTCGCGGTCCGCCGGTCATGCGCAACCTGAGCAACAGAACAAATAGTAAATGGATATTCGAAGCTAAACCAGATCCGAGTCAAGCAAAACTTAACCCGGATCTAGGTGGCTGGATATTCGAAGCTAAAACAGATCCGAATCAAGCAAAACTTAACCCGGATCTAGGTGGCTGGATATTCGAAGCTAAAACAGATCCGAGTCAAGCAAAACTGAACCCGGATCTAGGTGGCTGGATATTCGAAGCAAAAAATATCCGAGTCAAGCAAAACTTAACCCGAATCTAGGTGGCTGGATATTCGAAGCTAACACAGATCCGAGTCAAGCGAAACTTAACCCGGATCTAGGTGGCTGGATATTCGAAGCTAAAACAAATCCGAGTCAAGCAAGACTTAACCCGGATCTAGGTGGCTGATATTCGAAGCTAAAACAGATCCGAGTCAAGCAAAAACTTAACCTGAATCTGGGGGCTGGATATTTAAAGATCAGATAGACACAAATCAAGCAAAGTTTAAAGGCAGATCTAGTTAGAGGGAGGTTCGAACTCTAAGGTTAAATCGAGTTAAGTAGAGCATCATAAAACTTCCAAAGGAATAACAAGTTATTCGCTTGCAAGCTTCGGGGACTAGAGTATATATAATAGCATCTGGAGAACTAATCAAAACTACATAAACAGTTACCTCATTCATCTTGTCACTTTCAAGAACGATTTTAGCAGCTTGATGCAGGCGGCTGCTGATGTCGGAGAGCTGAAACGGCTGGCTGCCTGGATTACCCTCTATTTGATCGGCGGCATTCCAATTGTTGGCATATTCAACCAGCGAGCCGAGACTGTTCCCACTCGCCGTGCGAGTTAGGACTTTACCTCGGACATGCTGTGTAGCCACTGTTGCCGCAGGGATTTTATGAAGGGCGAGCTGGGTACTGGTGGCCGGAGTAACAGAGGCTTTGGCAGAAGCAACCCCTTTGCGCAACGCATCGGCAATACTTGGCTAAGAAGAGCCAGCAAGACCTTTCTGGGAGGAGGAAGCCTTGGCGACGAAAGCTTTTCTTGTTTTAGAAGAGGCATCAGTAGGAGCTGATGCCTCGGCAATGGGAACGGCGTCTTTAGGAGCCGGAGGAGTCACGGTCGTAGAGGGCGCCAAGATATTGACGTCCTCGGCCGGGGTTGGAGTTACTATAGAAACCACGGGGGTAGAAGGAAGCTCAGTAGAGACATTAGGGTTCACAGAGGAGGCGAAAGGTTCGGTAGAATTATCTGAGGGCCGAGTGGAATCAACGTCAACAAGAGGAATCTCAAGCACATCGTGGCGAGGTGGCGTTCGATTCGGAGCTGGAGGAGACACAGCACGAGCAGGACTGGGAATCCTGGTATCTTCAGTAGGCGGAGGGGACGGCTGCCGAGTCGTACGACTCGTCATGCTGGGACCGCCGGGCTTAACAGAAAGTGGAGCACTACGAGAACAAAAAAGGTAAGTTAAAAAGCAGAAAGAGAAAAACAAGAAATACGAGCAAAAGAGACTCACCCAGAGACCCCGGGCATGGTCTTGCGCCTGGGAGGGTTCGGAGCTGACTTCTTCATCCGCTTTTTGGGAGCCGTCTCTGAGGTACCAGCGGGAGCACCACGTTTCCCCGAGGTAACAGGAGGCCGGGAAGCAAGAGGCTCGGCGTCGTGAACCTGACCGGCCGGATTAGCTGAGAAAGTAGAAGCCAGAAATGCATAAGAAATTGGCACTGTGGCAACTACCTCTAGAACTTGGACCTCGTCCGAATCACCTTCCTCCTCGTGAGCCGGTGTCTTGCCACGAGCGCGATCCGGAGCAAGATCAGCCTTGGGGACAAACTCTTCTGAGTTCGGCTCCCCACTATCCGGAGCATTCCGATCCGCAGGCCACGGGAGTGACAAAACCTCGGCATCCTCGCTCTTCTGCTCATCAAACCTCTGCAGGACAAGGAGGAGGAAGATTAGCAAAGAGAATTACGAACGCACTTAAGGAGCGAAAGACTAAAAAGCAAACTTACTGCGGGTGGGGGTTGCTCGCGGGTGAACGGCTTCAGTCCCCAAGCCCAATCCTCCGGCATCTCCGTCCTAAAAATAGCCCGGATGCGCTTGAAAATGAGGTAGTTGTCCAGCTCCACCGTCGAGACTCGGTTGGGGTCAAGGGGACCGCTCATATAACAGAGTTTGTGTGTGCGTTTCTGGAACGGGCAGATTCGGCTGCTGACGAAGGTAGTCATCAGATCCTCGCCGCGTAGCCCGGCGCGGATCAGCTCCTTCAGCCGAATCTCAAAAGCCTCGGCCAAAGCATGGCTCTTCCTCGGATTATATGTCCAATTCATCTTGGAAGGAGGGCCAATGGAGAAGGCAGGAAGCCGAATTCTATCTTCATTCCCCGTATTCTTGACATAGAAAAAGGACTTGTGCCACTTCTTGCACGATTCTAGTCCCGCGACACGAGGGAATTCGGATTTCCTCCGAGGTGTGATGGATGCTGCTCCGCATTGGGTGAGCGATTTCTCGGAAGGGTGCAGAGATTTATCTAGGACGACATTCGAACGAATCTGGAAAAACTTTGACCAGACATGCACGGATGGCCACAGGCCGAAGTATCCCTCTGACGCAGAGATGAAGGCCGAGAGAGAGGCAATGGCGTTGGCGGGGAGATGATGCGGCTGAAGGCCGAAGTAATCAAGAAACTCCCTAGCAAAGTCGCTAAGAGGAAGACCAAAGCCGCGTGCGAAATACGACATGCAAACTACATACTCTCCGTCCCTAAGGTCTGGAGAGGACTCGCTGCCGGGTAAACGACAAGCTACCTCGGCAGGAATCCGACGAGTCCGGATAAGCCACTCGATCTCGCGGCGAGTGACGGAGGAACCCTGCCATGAGCCCCGCTCGGGCCCAGATCCGGCATCGTCGTCCTCAACAAGCACACCACTGACAGAGCTAGACATGAGATCGCCGGAGAAACTTGCGGAGGAAGAGATAGCAGCGGAGGAAAATCTAGAGCTACGGGCCCCCGTCGTGATTCTACCCAAAAACGGCGGCGGAGCAGAGAAAGAACTGCCGCGCGAGTAAGAAAGAAGAACAGAGATCTCTAGAAGAAAAGCTAGGCGATACGACATGAAGAACTCACCGGCGACGACGCCGGAGCAAGCACGCAGGGACGAGGCAGACGGAGCAGAGCGGCGGGGTCCCTGCCGTCGGAGACTCAGATAAACAACGCGCGGCGGCGGAGTCGCGAACGAGGGCAGAGGCTAGAAGAAGAAGAAGGGCACAGGTGAGCGGAGGGGGAAAAGTGAGCCTCCCAACCCCGTGCCCCACTTTATAACCGATCCGCCTGCGAGGTCTTGGGATCGTGGGTGCAGCGGTTGACTGTGTAGATCGTGTGCACCGCATGAACGCACGCCTCTAAGTGGAACCGCACCAAGGACCACACCATGGAAGAGAAGATCACGATCCCCGACGGAAACGGTACGCGAGGCGTCGCAGTGTAGACGCGACAGGCACAGTAGTAACTGTAGCCTGTCAGTAATTACTGTAGAGGAACAGAAAACTAGAGAAACAATGATGAGTATGACACGTAGGACGAAGCGTACAAGAGAAGATACGACAATACCTCGGACGAGAGAAGTATAACTCGGAAACAATACCGAACGAATATCATGAAACTGATACGACCCGGCTGAAGTTATCACCGGGCCGCACCAGCTTCGGGGACTAATGTTGGGGAGGTGACCTCGGATAGGGTAAAGACGGGGAAAGACGAAAGGATGTCCTCCGTCCAGTTTCCGAGTTACAGTCTTAGTCGGCCGAATCCTGTAGAAGTCGGCCGATATAGGAAAGGGAAAGACCCTTATGGTGATAGCAAGGCATTACCCGGCTGAGATACTACGTAAGTCGGCCGGGTCAGCCCGAATAATCTTAATGCAGGTGAAGGACAAGCCGAGTCATGCGAGGAAAAGCCGAATGATACGAAGCTTGCAGGAGAAGGAGAAGCCTAAAGTCAAACTCTAGCTGCAGGCTAGAGAGAATCTGAGCGGAGCCAAGCACAAGGGACAAAGGCGCAGAGCGACAGAGGGGCAGGAGGAGGTCACGGAGGTGACAGTCCTGAAGCCCGAGGCACGCAGGAGGGGCCCTCTGGAGCCTTGACGTCGTTAGAAGGGCGACAGGGAAAGGAGGCCGCCGAACTACTATATTGGGACAAGCATATTCCTCGAATATGCTTGCCACATCAGCCCTAGAGGAACCCAAGGTCTTCCTTTATAAGGGGAGTCTTGGGTACTGAGGAAGGGATCGGCTCATCTTAGTACCGTTAGGCTGGTAAAGTTCTTCCTTTCTCCTTGTATACAGCTCGAGGAGCACTTGTAACTCAAGGAAGGAAAAAAAGATCTTTGCCTTAGTCTTTTGTGTGTAGAATCAACTGCATCTTCCCTCCCCAGATCCCACTAGCATCCATTGGCCCCTTACTTTAGCCTACCCATGGCATCTGCCGTGTCACCACCACGACACCCGCGCCTAGGAGGGGTGTGGCCCCTCTGGCCGCCTCCTCGGCCTCCCCCTTCGCCTATAAGAAGCCCCCGATGCAGAAACCCTAAGCACCCGATAAAAATCTCCACGAAACCGTCTGTAGCTGCCGCCACCATCGTCCCTAGATCGGGGGGATCTGAAGTTCTTCTCGGCACCCTGCCGGAGGGAGATCATCCCGGAGGCCTTCTCTCCGGTATGGTGTGTGAGTAGTTCCACCTTGTACTATGGGTCCATGTAGTAGCGAGATGGTTGTACCTCCTCCTTTGTGCTTTCATGTATAGATATTGCGAGCTCCGTTCATGATCAAGATCTAATCTATTTGTAATCATGCATATTGTGTTTGTGGGAACCCAATGGATATTGAGATTATTATGTTGGTTTGATTAATGGTCTTGTCTTTATGATTCTATCATGTCTGTGTTGTTTGTGATCTTGCATGATCTCCGTTGTTATTATCTATCTTGGCGGAGTAGTTGCTAGTGACTCCAAGACGGGGTATTTATGCTCGATAGTGGGTTCATGCCTCTAGTTTCCAAGGGAAGTGACAATAATCTCTTCGGTGGTAGATGTGTTGTTGCTACTAGGGAGAAAACAACGGTCTCTTGTTCATGGAACATGTGGACTGCTTATCTTACATACTTTGCTTAAAACAGTTGTCTGTTTCTTGCAACTTAATACTAGAGGGGGTTCGGATGATAACCTGAAGGTGGACTTCTAGTCATAGATGCAGTTGGATGGCGTTCTATGTATCTTGTTGTATTTACCAATCGAATCTCATAGAATCTTTTTGACTAGTAATTGCATTGTTATGCCTTGCTCAGTTCCTGTCAATTGCCATGTTATAATTTGTTTACCCTTCATGCCATGTTCTTTATCTAAGGAGGGCACCTCTAGTGAACTATGGACCCCGGTCCAATCTTTACCATTTATACATCTTCCACTGTTACTTGTTTACTTGCTGCAAACCATTACCTTCCACACCATATGTTTAATCATTTGTTACCGCAAACCAGTGAGCTTGACAACCTCACTAATTCGTTGGGGCAAAGTCTTGAGTTTGTGTTGTGCAGGTCTTCGCGTTGCTTGCAACACCTGTGTGACGTTTCCTTCCTCCTACTGGTTCGATAACCTCGGTCTCTACTGAGGGAAGACTTGTTGTTGTGCTCATCACACCTTGCTCTTGGGGTTTCCAACGAAGTGCTCCACGTCAGCACCATCAACAAGTTTTCTGGCGCCGTTGCCGGGGAGGCTAAGGACGTCTTCACAAGGGGAGTCCTCCACTTCCTTTCTCTTTACTTTGTTTTTAGTTTGCTTTGTTTCTTTTGCTTGGTTTTGTTTGCCTCTTTTCAAAAAACCCAAAAAAAATAGTCTAGTTTGGTTTGCTTGCTTTATTCAAAAACACAAAAAATTAGTTCCTGCTCTAGATGTTGTTGTTGTTTTTGGCTTGCCCACCTTTGCCAAAATGAACTCTGCTGAGAACACCAAGTTTTGTGACTTCACTAGCACCAACAACAATGATTTCCTTAGCACACATATTGCTCCACCTGCTCCTAATGCTACCTTTTATGAAATTAAGCCTACTTTGTTGAATCTTGTGGTGAGAGAGTAATTTTCTGGTGCTAGTTCTGATGATCCCGCTGCCCATCTCAATAGCTTTGTTGAACTTTGTGAGATGCAAAAATATAAGGATGTAGATGGATATATTATTAAACTCAAGCTTTTTCCTTTCTCCTTGAGAGGAAAAGCTAAAGAATGGTTGCTTTCCTTGCCTAAAAATAGTATTGATTCTTGGACTAAGTGCAAAGATGCTTTTATTGAAAGTACTATCCTCCTGCTAAGATTATATCTATGAGAAGTGACATTATGAACTTTAAACAACTTGATAGTGAACATGTTGCTCCAGCTTGGGAAAGAATGAAGTCTTTGCTTAAGAATTGCCCCATTCATGGACTCACTACTTGGATGATTATCCAGACCTTTTATGCAGGTTTGAACTTCTCCTCAAGAAATCTGTTGGATTCAGCTGCTGGAGGTATCTTCATGGGCCTCACTTTGGGTGCTGCAACAAGGCTCCTTGATAATATAATGGCCAACTACTCTGAATGTCATGTTGAGAGAGCTCCACATGGTAAGAAGGTAAATTCTGTTGAGGAAGCTTCCTCTCTGAGAGATAAGATTGATGCTATTATGGCTATTCTTGTTAATGGGAAAGCTCCTTTAGATCCTAATAGTGTTCCCTTAGCCTCTTTGGTTGCTCAAGAAGAGCAAGTTGATGTGAACTTCATTAGAAACAACAATTTTGGCAACAATACTTATGGTAATTATAGGCCTTATCCTCCTAGTGGAAATGTTTATCATGGTAGATCTGGAATGCCTAGTGAAGAATGGATTCTAGAAGTAGAGAGATCCACTAAGAATTTTATGCAGATGCAATATGAGCAAAATAAGATTTTCACTAAAACTATGGAGGAACAATATATTATCTTGAAAAACATTAGCCATCAGCTTGAGAATCTTAGTAGAGAAATTCCTAGTTTATAGTCAAAAAATTTGAGTGTTGAGAAAAATATATCCTCTTTGTCTGAAGCTTAGTCTTCCTTGATTAATAAAATGACTGCTAAACCTGAAACTATGGATAATACCTTTGCTACTGCTCATGCCATACAAGTTACTATTGATGAAAATGTTAGGATGTTAGATCAACTTCATGCTAGGTGGGAAAGGGAAGCTGAAATTGATAGAAACAATAGTGTGTGCAACATCACCACTAAACCATAAAAAGTCCATATTCCTCCTCCTACTATGCCTAAGCCTATCGAGCCTACTACTAGTGATGCTAAGTTTGACTTTGATATTGATGGTTGTAATATTTCTGAAGTGATTATGTTCCTACAAAAGCTTGCTAGAAGTCCCGATGCTAGTGATATGCATGTTGCTTTCACTAAACACATTACAGATGCTCTTGTTAAGATTAAGGAAGAGAAGCTAAAACACAAAGCTTCTATTCCTAGGAAAGTAGAAGATAGTTGGTAACCCATTATTAATATGCAAGTGAATGACTTTGATCTCAAAGCTTCATGTGATCTTGGTTCTAGTGTCTCTATTATGCCTATGAAGATTTATGGAATGCTTGATTTGCCGCTGTTGGAAGATTGTTATTTAGATGTCCCACTCAATGATAATGCTAAGAAGAAACTTATGGGGAGTATTAGTGATGTTCTCATTATGGTTAACAATGCTTATGTCCCTGTTGATTTCTATGTCTTGGATGTTGATTACAATGCTTCTTGTCCTATTACTTTGGGAAGACCTTTTCTTAGAACAGTTGGTGCCATCATTGATATGAAAGAAGGCACCATTAAATATTATTTTCCATTCCAGAAAGGTATTGAACACTTCCCTATGAGGAGAGAGAAGTTTCTTTTTGCTCCTCCTTTGAAAGCAAGGTTTGATGTTAATGCTTCGTCATTTGAAAATACTTGATTATTCTTGCTTCTTGTGCCTAACTTAAAGGCGTTAAAGAAAAGTACTTGTTGGGAGATAACCCAAGAGTTTCCTTGAGTCTTGGAAGTTATTACTTCAGTAATGACCTCTACTTATCCTTTTTGTTTGCTTTTTGTGCCAAGAATGACCTCTAATGAGAGGTAAGTAAGATTTGGGGAGTTGCTGTCCCGAAATAGATTTCTGTCCTCCACCAAAAAAAATCGCGAGGAGTCTCTATAACTCAGATTGAGCTGAAATTTACGAATAAATCCCCCAGTATGTTAGCTAACTTTCGTTAGTTCAACACTTTTTGATTTGAGCAACAGAATATGTTCGAAAAAATCGGCTTCTACCTGCTGGTCTGTTTTGACAGATTTCTGCCATTATTTGCATTTGCTTCTTATTGATTCCTTTTTGAGTTACATTTTGGGGAATTGAGATTTTTGAAGGAGTTACTACAGTATCTTGTGTTTTTAGTGAAAAGCCTTGCTGTTTCAAAGCTTTGCCAGAGGTCTAATATCTTTTGAATAAACCAATGTTGCTAATGAAGATTGTGTGAAGTTTTGTATGAAGGAAAAATTTCAGGTGTAAAGAGAGAATGATGCAATGAGATGAAGAATAGAAAAAACTCAAGCTTGGGGATGCCACCATGGTGTCACCCCAAGAAATATCCAAGAGGAACAAGCGTCAAAGCTTGGGGATGCCCAAGGCATTCCCTTCTTCATCAATAAAAAGCTCAGGTCTGTCTAGACACTTCGTTTTTATTGTTTCATGCACAGTTGTGTTGTTCTTGGAGCATCTTAGTTTTCGTTTGATTTACTTAGGTTGTTTAGTTTGCTTGAATAAAGTAGTTTGGACCCCCATTCTCGCTATGTTGTTTTGCAAATAAGTTGCTTGGTGTTGGAAAGGAGTAGTAAGTTCTTGCTTGAAGTGCAAGAGGAGCTTGCATTGACTGTGACTTAAACTTTAGCATGACATGCTAGGTGTTGTTTTGACCGTATGCTTAGTGATTATTGTTGTAGCATGTCTTGTTCTGAACAATTGGGATTGCTTAGTGTGCCTTTAAGAAATTATGCGTTGTGGTATTCTCCTTTAATGCTTTGTTTGGGTTGACTTGGCACATGGCCACACCATGTTATGACTATCACAAGTCACCATTAGCCTCTATGATCATTTAGTCCTTGACTTATAGTACCACTCTATGCTTTGATTAGTAATGCTTTGTTGCTCTGCATGATTATGGCCATTATGCTCTCTTAGTTGGTTGCTCCCAGTCTTTTGCTAGCCTCCACTTGTATGAGTAGGCTCTACTCATGCTTACAACTCCCAAGAAACCAAGTTATTCCAAAGTGTCCACTATAAACTCCTATGCATGGTGTGTTACACCATTCCAAGTATATTCTTATTTTCAGCTATCTTCCAATTAAAAACTATTTTGTTATGTGAAAACTTAGTGATTAAAGCCCTCATAAACTTGATGGCACACTTTATATTCTTCGCCCCTAATAAACTTGAACCATTGTGTCATCTATGTTGTATATGCTTGGACTTATACGTTGGAATTAGCAGAACCGTGCTGTCATGGGGAACGTTTTCAACATTGCACTTGTACTTTGTACTCAGTTGATATCATGCTCTTTTGTCTATGGATGTCACCGGTGTGAAATAAAGAGGGAATTTGTAAGTCCATGGAGTTTGTATCCTGTGTTAGAGAAACGCCTGGGCCGCTAGCCTAAGCCATGCCTAATCATGGTGGGAACTTGCAGCATCACCATAGTGACATCTATGAAGCATTCTTCTTATAAAAAAAGAGAGTCATATTGAGAAAAAGGGAAAGAGAGAAAAAAGCACCATATTCCCATGGTAAATAAGAAGATTGCTGAGATGCTCATTGTCTGCATGTCTTGTCATTTTGGTTATGGGAAAGCTCCTGTACCATGTGCAAGGGGTACCCTGTTGGCGGTTCTCTATGATATGCAAATATTTACAATGACAAGAACTTACCGATGACTAAAGTTGAGTAGCATGAGGTGTGGCCCTCGTATTCAAGGGACCTGAGATTGCCAACTTATACTTCGTCAAGCATATACTCCATCTTTGTTCACTTTAACCTTAATCACTTCAAGATGCTTATGATAGGGGCAATGAAGGCTGAAAGCTAACAAGTACCATAATTTTTGGAAGCTCTTTTTGAAAATTGAAATCCCTGCTTCCTTTACAAAAAGGCTTTTCTTCCACCATTACTTGAGTCTCCACCTTCTACCTTTAGGCACCATTAAGAGAGCATAATTGTCATTCTGTGTGCACTGTTCCAAAGCTTATTGATTGATGCATATTGTGATACTACTTGTTCATGGTGTTGATTAGCACTTCGTTGGGAACCCGAAGAGCAAGGTGTGAAGCTTCAAGCAACAAGTCTTCCCTCAGTAGATACCGAGGTTATCGAACCAGAAGGAGGAAGGAAACGTCACATAGGTGTTGCTAGCAACGCGAATACCTGCACAACACAAACTCAAGACTTTGCCCCTACGAATCAGTGAGGTTGTCAAGCTCACCGGTTTGCTGTAACAAACTATTAAACTTATGGTGTGGAAGGCAATGGTTTGCAGCAAGTAAACAAGTAACAGTGGAAGATGTATCAATGGTAAAGATTGGACCGGGGTCCATAGTTCACTAGAGGTGCTCTCCTTAGATAAACAACATGGCATGAAGGGTAAACAAATTACATCAGGGCAATTGACAGGAACTGAGCAAGGCATAACAATGCAATTACTAGTTAGAAAGATCCTATGAGATTTGATTGGGGAATACAACAATATACAAAGACCGCCATCCAACTGCATCTATGACTAGAAGTCCACCTTCAGGTTGTCATCCGAACCCCCTCCAGTATTAAGTTGCAAGCAACAGACAACTGCTTTAAGCAAAGTGTGTAAGGTAAACAGTCCACATGTTCCATGAACAAGAGACCGTTGTTTTCTCCCTAGTAGAAACAACACATCTACAACCGAAGAGATTTCTGTCACTTCCTGATACACCCAATTTGCATCACCATTCTATATCATAATTTACCTCTATTCATTTATATTTGTCTTATTATGAGGTATTACTTATGGATTTTCATCTGTTTATGCATGTTAGATGATTCCTGGAGGATGGACTGCCGAATTTTGGATTCTGATGGAAAAGAAGGCGTTTTGGTGCAATTTCGCGAAGATCAGAAAAAGACCAGAAAAATATGGAAACATATTATTTTACCTGAGGGCGAAGGAAGCCAGAAGGAGGAGCGAAGGGGGGCCGCAGGGGGCCCACATCCCCCTAGGCGCGGGCCTACCTGAGGTCGCGCCTAGGGCAGGTGTGGCCCACCTGCCGGGCCTCCAACTCTCCCCCTTTGCCTATATCTTCCCTATGGAACCCTAACCCTGAGAAAGCGACCACAGATAGATTTCCGCCGCCTCTGGGGGCAGAAAACACCGAGAGAGAAAGATCTCTCTGGCATATAGATTTCTGCCGTGGGAATTCCTTCCTGGAGAGGGGAGACCGTCGCCATAAACACCATCATCAAGCTAGGCTTCATCGGGACCATCATCATCATCCACACCATCATCTCCACCAGCACCATCACCACCACTCCGTCCCGCTGTAACAATTGTGTTGGATATTGCTTAGTTCATTTGGGGAAACTTTCCGGATGTTGATTACTATTGTAGTTGATACTTGTGAGTGGAACCATTGGATTATTGTTTATGTTCAGATTGTTATCCATTACCATATCATCTTTGATCTTGATCCATATGATGTCTTGTGAGTAGTTCGTTGTGTTCTTGAGGACATGGGAGAAGTCATGTTGTTAGTAGTGAATCTGTGATGAGTTATTATTCAATGGTTTAGTATTTAAGTTGTGGTGCTATTCTTCTAGTGGTGTCATGTGAACATAGACTACATGATACTTCACCATTTATGGTCCCAGGTGAATGCATTGTGTATTTGGCTACTAATTGTGGGGTTGCCGGAGTGACAGAAACCTGAACCCCCGTTAGGACACCTTTGCACAAGGGAGCGTAGGATCTTAGAGTTTAAGGCTGTGGTTAGATTTATATCTTAATTACTTTCCTGTAGTTACGGATGTTTGCAGGGGGTTTAATCACAAGCGTGTATTAGTCCTAGGAAGGGCGGTATGTTAGCATAGGTTCACCCACACAACACTTACAAACACCAGAGAAGAGTACTCAGCCATTTGAAGAGAAAGCACTTGACAGTATTCCCATGTGTCCTCGAGAATGTTTGGTCCTTATAAGTATTTCCACCGGCTTGTCCTTTGATAAGAAAGGATTGGGCCACTTGTTCCGTTTGTTTGTTACTTCTGTTACTTGCTCTTTGTTTTGTTGCCTTGTCAGAAAACCACTAAAAATCCGTTTGCTAAGTATTCAGAGGGATTTTCTGCTCCATACCACTATTCAGCACCTTCTTCTCCTTGTTGGGATCGACACTCCTATTTATCGGAAGTACTACGATACACCCCCTATACTTGTGGGTCATCAAGACTATTTTCTGGCACCATTGCCGGGGAGTGAAGCGCTATTGAAGAGTGGAACTGGTAAGGTAAACTTTCACTGTGAGTATTGCTTTTGTTTATGCTTTTTACTTTTTTCCAATATGGATAAACCACTTGGTTTTCTCTTTGGGAAAACTACTACAACTGCCAGGGTAGTAGATGAACCACCTCCTGTTGAGATAGATCATTTTAAGATACCTACTAGTATTGTTAATCGTGTTATGGATAATTATTATTTTGGGGATGGAACTGTCCATCCCGGTGATCACTTGTTTTTTATCCATGAATTATGCGGGTTGTTTAAGTGTGCAGGTATCACAACTGAACAGGTGAAGAATAAGTTACTCTCCATATCCTTGAAAGGGAGAGCTGAAGAATGGTATAAGCTGCTGAAGAATGGACAATCCATGGAATGGGAGGAGATGTCATCTTGCTTTTACTCTAAATTTTATCCTCCCAGTGAGATCCATAAGGATAGAAATATTATATATAACTTTTGGCCTCTTGATGGAGAGAGTACAGCTCAAGCTTGGGGGAGATTGAAGTTACTAATGCTTAAATGTCCTATTCATGAACTCCCTAACAATATTATTCTCAATAACTTTTATGCTAGGATTTTTCTTTATGATAAAGATTTATTAGATGCTTCTTGTGCTAGATCATTCACACATATGAAGGAAGAAGCTAAATGGGATCTACTAGACCGTATTCAAGAGAACACTAAAGCTTGGGAGAATGACAAAGGAAGAAAGTCAGGTATAAATTATGATTATGAATGCATTAAATCTTTTATGAGAACTGATAGCTTCCTGATACTAGCAATAGGTTTGGTCTTGATCCTCAAGTTCTTGCGAAATGTTCTAATGCTTTTGCCTCTTATACTGAGATTCCCAAGAAAGAGTAGGGCAAGTACCATGCTCCTTATAAATACATTGTTACCCACGTTCGTGCCAGTATAGAGGTTTGTACTGTTGATCCTATTTTGCCTGAACCTTATGTTGAGAATATCCCTTTTCCCTCCAAGGTAAGGGAACACTCTATTATGGCTAATGTGGTTAGCAAAACCGCAAAGAAAACTGTAGGGTCTATTGAGCTTATTGATATTGAGCCTGTGGTAGCTATTGTGAAAGATCTTGTGACTAGAAATATAGAGGATGAGCATATTGTCTTCTGTGAAGACGCTACTAATATTGTTTCTCATCCTAAGAAAGTTAGAAAATCTAGTGTCCCTGTGCTTTCTGTTAAAATTGGTAGTCATAGCTATTATGGTTTATGTGATATTGGTGCTAGTTCCAGTGTTATTCCTTATGAGATTTACAGGGAAATTATGCATGAGATTGATCCTTGTGAGCTTGAGGACATTGACGTGGTCATTCACCTTGCCAATAGAGAGAAAGTTTGCCCCATTGGCATTGTAAGAGATGTGGAGGTCCTTTGTGGTAAGATTAAATATCATGCTGATTTTCTAATACTTGGTAAAGAAGCTAGTAAAACCTATCCTATTATCTTTGGTAGACCCTTTCTGAACACTTGTGGGGATATCATAGATTGTAGGAAGGAAAAAGTTTTAACTAAGTTTGCTGGAGAGTCTTATGAGTTTAATTTTTCCAAATTTGCCAAAACTCCTTATGAAAATGAACTGCCTGATGAGGATTTCAGGGTTGAACAACTTTCTGCTATTTCTCTTGCTCCTAACAATGCCTTGCAGCTGTTCATGGAAGAACATGAAAGTGATGCCTTCATGAAGGAAAGAAATGAGATTGATGAGGCTTTCCTTCGTTAGCCTGAGTTACTTAAGAATAATTTACCTGTGGAAGATTTGGGTGCCACACTACCACCTAAAGGGGACCCTATTTTCGAACTAAAACCTTTACCTGATGATCTTAAATATGCTTATCTTGATGACAAAAAGATATATCCTGTTATTATTAGTTCTAAACTTTCACGGAAGGAAGAAGAAAGGTTATTGGAGATACTGAAGAAACACCGAGGAGCTATGGGCTATACTCTTGATGATTTAAAGGGGATTTATCCTACTATATGTCAGCATGCTATTAATATAGAAGCTGATGCAAAACCATTTGTTGAGCACCAACGCCATCTAAATCCTAAGATGAAGGATGTGGTAAGAAATGAGGTATTAAAACTCCTTGATGCTGGTATTATTTATCCTATTGCTGATAGTAAGTGGGTTAGCCCTGTTCATTGTGTTTCCAAGAAAGGGGGAATAAATGTTGTGCCTAATGAAGATAATGAGCTTATACCCCAAAGAGTAGTGGTTGGGTATAGAATGTGCATTGATTTTAGAAAGATTAATAAAGTTACTAAGAAAGATCATTACCCTTTATTGATCAAATGCTTGAGAGGTTGTCCAAAAAGTCTCACTTTTGCTTTCTTGATGGTTATTCTGGGTTTTCTCAAATTGCTGTGAAAGCACAGGACCAAGAGAAAACTACTTTCACTTGTCCCTATGGTACTTATGTTTATAGGCATATGCCTTTTGGTTTATGTAATGCTCTTGCTACCTTTCAAAGATGTATGTCTGCTATCTTTCATGGTTTTTGTGAAGAAATTGTGGAGGTTTTCATGGACGATTTTTCCATCTATGGAACTTCTTTTGATAATTGTTTGCACAACCTTGATAAAGTTTTGCAGAGATGTGAGGAAACCAACCTTGTTCTTAGCTGGGAGAAATTCCATTTCATGGTTAATGAAGGAATTGTTATTGGACACAAGATCTCTGAAAGAGGTATTGAAGTTGACAGATCCAAAATTGAAGCAATTGAGAAGATGCCTTGTCCTAGAGATATCAAAGGTATTCGTAGTATCCTTGGTCATGCTGGTTTCTATAGGAGGTTTATTAAAGATTTCTCCAAAATTTCAAAGCCCCTTACTAATCTTCTTCAAAAGGATGTACCTTTTGTTTTTGATGATGATTGTAAGGAAGCTTTTGAAACTTTGAAGAAAGCTTTAAGAACTGCTCCTATAGTCCAACCACCTGATTGGAGTTTACGTTTTGAAATTATGTGTGATGCTAGTGATTTTGCTGTGGGTGCTATCTTGGGACAACGTGTTGACGAGAAGCTAAATGTCATTAATTATGCTAGCAAGACTCTGGATGCTGCTCAAAAGAATTATGCTACTACTGAAAAGGAGTTCTTAGCTGTAATCTTTGCTTGTGATAAGTTTAGACCTTATATTGTTGATTTCAAAGTTACTATTCATACTGATCATGCAGCTATTAAATACCTTATGACGAAGAAGGACGCTAAGCCTAGGCTTATAAGGTGGGTGTTGCTTTTGCAAGAGTTTGATCTGCATATTGTGGATAGGAAAGGTGATGATAATCCTGTTGCTGATAATTTATCTCAATTGGAAAACATTTCTTTTGACCCTTTGCCTGTTAATGATAGTTTTCCAAATGAGCAGTTAGCTGCAATAAGGGTGAGTCCACATGAGAGTCCTTGGTATGCTGATTATGCTAACTTTATTGTTTCCAAGTATTTGCCTCCAACCTTTACAGCCCAGCAAAGAAGAAAACTCTTATGATCTAAGGCATTACTTTTGGGATGACCCACACTTATATAAAGAAGGAGTAGATGGTATTATGCGAAGATGTGTTCCAGAATTTGAACAACAAGAGATATTGAGAAAATGTCATGGCAGTGCTTATGGAGGACATCATGCTGGGGATAGGACTGCACAAAAGGTTTTACAATCTAGATTTTATTGGCCTACCCTTTTTAAAGATGCAAGGAAGTTTGTCTTATCATGTGATGAATGCCAACGAGTAGGTAACATCTCTAGACGCAATGAAATGCCTATGAATTATTCTCTTGTTATAGAACCTTTTGATTGTTGGGGATTTCACTTTATGGGGCCTTTTCCTCCTTCAAAAGGGTATACACATATTCTTGTTGCTGTTGACTATGTTACACAGTGGTTAGAAGCCATACCTACAAACAGTGTTGATGGTAAGACCTCTTTAAAAATGCTCGAAGATGTCATTTTTCCTAGGTTCGATGTGCCTAGATATCTCATGACTGATGGAGGCTCTCATTTTATTCATGGGGTTTTTAGAAAAACTCTCGCTAAGTATGATGTAAACCACAGAATAGCTTCAGCTTATCACCCCCAAACTAGTGGGCAAGTAGAACTTTCCAATAGGGAAATCAAATCTATCTTACAGAATACTGTCAATAGATCTAGGAAAAATTGGGCTAAAAAATTGAATGATGCTTTGTGGGCTTATAGAACTGCTTATAAAAATCCTATGGGGATGTCTCCTGAAAAAATGGTCTATGGGAAGGCTTGTCACTTGCCTTTAGAATTAGAACACAAAGCTTATTAGGCAGTGAAAGAGTTGAATAGAGACTTTAGACGTGCTGGAGAGAAAAGACTGCTCGACTTAAGTAATCTAGATGAGTGGAGAAGTGAAGCTTACGAAAATGCTAGACTCTTTAAGGAAAAAGTAAAAAGATGGCATGATAGGAGAATTCTCAAAAGGGAGTTCCATGTTGGTGAGAAAGTTCTTTTGTATAGGCCTCATCTCAGATTTTTTGCAGGAAAACTACTCTCCAAATGGGAAGGACCTTTTGTTATCCACGAAGTGTACCGTTCAGGTGCCATCAAAATTTCTTCTCTAAAAGATGACACAGCATAGGTGTGAATGGTCAAAGACTAAAACATTATATTTCTGGAGATTCTTATAATGAAGAAGTTGATGTTATTCAAATAAAAACTCCAGAAGAATTTATCAGAAGTCAAACACCAAAAACTGCAGAGTTCGTCCTTGAATAGGTAAAAGTGGTGAAAACAGAAGGTTCGTGAAACCCCAATTTTTTTATATTTTTGATGTTTTCTATACATAAGGGAAGTTATGAGATGAAACTAAAGAGGAAGTGGAGCCCGGGGTGGACAAACCCACCCCAGGCGCGGGCCCAGCCTGGCCGCGCCTAGAGGGGTTTGCCACCATCGAACTCCGTCTCCACTTCGTTTCCGTGTCAAAACCTTCCTTATGCATTGAAACTTAGTAATATATAACCCCCTAGGTTCCCCGAGGTTCTTGCATCGTGTTCTCGTCGTGTTTTCGTTTTGATCTGTTTCTGTTAGGAAAATTCTCAGATTTGAAGCCTTAGTGTCTTCCTCTGGATCACCCATGGAGGATTCCTCTGCAGAAGTCCTCAACCCGTACATGTATGAGTTGAGGATTCACCCCCAAAGAGTTGATCCTCAAAGAGGGGAAGGTACATATGAAAGAAGTTCAAGGCCCTAAAGGAGAAGGCAGCCTGGAAGACAGGATGGAAGCGTTGGAACAAGAAGTTTTCAGGTATAAGAAGATGGCAGAACGCGAAGTGGATGTTATTCACAAGATAAGTTCAGAACTCATCACCAAGCACGAGGGGGGAGTTGTTGAACTCCGAGAAGAGATTTTCTCACTCCGTCAGACCACCAATCAATTGCAAGCACAACTCTATGACATACAAAATCAAAACTGTGAGTATGAGGCTAGGTTTGATTGCATAAGCTCTGCTGCTAGTTTCAGGATTGCAGAGACAAGGACATCCTTTTTGGATGGGGAACCGTTGCCTTGGAAGTTCTATGATGACAAGAGAACACCACCTCCACCAAAGAAGTAATTCGCCATCAGTTTTGACATCCCCTTGGCATGTTCCAAGCTTGGTGGAGTGTCACGGTATCACCGCCATAATCTTTTATCTTTTACCTTTTTAGTGGATTCATATCTGTGGTAGAGGGGTTATCTTATAGTTCGTTTTGCATGTAGAAGTATCTCTCCTTTAGTTGATTATCTATGTATCCCTTGGTGTGAGTGCCTTTATTGGAATATTAATGAGAAGTCTCATCTTTTACTTTTTGCACTTCTTATTTTTAGTTTGCAATCTCTATTATATACTGGATCTTGTTGTTTAGTATTGGCACCACTTTGGGATCATCAAGTGGATCTAAATTGGTTTTGGCAAACCAAGTTCTGGTCAGTGGCACTAATTTGAAAGAAAAAGAAAGAAAGAGCTTACAGGTATTTGGTATCAATTGTTTTCTTTCTTGTTGGCTCATAAGCTTAGTATTCTTTATTTAAGATTCTTTTGTGTCTTCAAGGAAGATTGCATGTTTGGCTTTATTACTTGTATGTTTTCTTGTTTATTTCAACTCTCTTGCTTGCTACCCACCCTTGCCAGCCAACAACCTGTTTTGAGAAGGCATACTTCTCATGTTTGCAAAATCCTTTAAACCCAAAACTTTTGCCACTTGTGTCCACCATATCTACCTTGTAGCTTTTGTTATTCCTAGCAAATTCTCAAGCTTCATCTACCTTTCAAATTAAAAAGTATTTTGTTACGTGAAAACTAGTTAGTAAAGCTCTCACGAACTTGATGGCACACTTTATTTACTTGCCCCTAATAGACTTGAACCATTGTGGACATCGAAGTTGTATATGATTGCATCTATACGTTGGGATTAGCAGAATCGTGCTGTCACGAGGAACATTTTCAACATTGCACTGTACACAGTTGATATCGTGCTCTTTTGTCTATGGATGTAAACGGTGTGAAATAAAGAGGGGACTTGTAAGTCCATGGAGTTTGTATTCTGTGTTAGAGAAACGCCTGGGCCGCTAGCCTAATCTATGCTTAATCATGGTGGAAACTTGCAGCATCACCATAGTGAGTCATCTATGAAGCATCCTCAATAAAAAATCTATACACATAGTAAATAAAAAGATCGCTGAGATGCTCATTGTCTGCTTGCCTTGTCATTTTGGTTATGGGAAAGCTCCTGTACCATGTGCAAGGGGTACCCCGTTGGCGGTTTTCAATAATATGCAAATACTTACAATGACAAGAACTTACCTGGACCCAAAGTTGAGTATGCGTGAGGAGTGGCCCTCATATTCAAGCGACATGAGATTGCCAACTTATATTTCGTCAAGCATATACTCCATCTTTGTTCACTTTAACCTTAATCATCTCAAGATGCTTATGATAGGGGCAATGAGGGCTCAAAGCTAGTAAGTACCATAATCTTTTGAAAGCTATTTATGACTTGTAATCTCTGCTACCCTCTAAGAAGGGACCTTTCTCCCACTACCAGTTTGAGTCAGTAAACCTACTTCCTCTCTATCTCCAGCAAGCTTTTGAGTTGTTGTGTTTCAAGCATTCATATGGTAATTTATTCAATCATATTCTTTATCTTCCTTGTTTGCACAAAACTCTTATCTGTTGAGTATTACTTTGAAAGCCTTCACTTGTGAAAAACCTTTTTGAGCAAAGAGTGCTCCTGTTTTGAAACTTCTACAAAAAGCTTTTGTGAAAATGTTTGCCAGGTGTTCTCTGACCAAGAACAAGTTTTCCAATTCCAATTATGATTTATCTTTATGCATCTCTATTTGTGACTGCCGTACTTGGTTGCAAGCTAAGTTATATAATGTTGAGTTGCTTTCTTCTATGAGTTGTGCAATGGTAAGTGTGATGCTTCTTGTTCGTATTCTTTTATCGACACTTCACTCCATAAACCTGTGGACATGTTTACTGAGCTCAGTATTCGCTTGGGGACAAGTTAAGTCTAAGCTTGGGGGAGTTGATACGCCCAATTTGCATCACCATTCTATATCATAATTTACCTCTATTCATTGATATTTGTCTTATTATGAGGTATTACTTATGGCTTTTCATCTATTTATGCATGTTGGATGATTCCTGGAGGATGGACTGCCAGAGTCTAGATTATGATGGAAAAGAAGGTGTTTCGGTGCAATTTCATGAAGATCAGAAAAATACCAGAAAAATATGGAAACATATTATTTTACCTGAGGACGAAGGAAGATAGAAGGAGGAGCGAAGGGGGGTCGCAGGGGGCCCACACCCCCTAGGCGCGGGCCTACCTGAGTCCACGCCTAGGGCAGGTGTGGCCCACCTGCCCGGCCTCCGACTCTCCCCCTTTGCCTATATCTTCCCTACGGAACCCTAACCCTGAGAGAGCGACCACAGATAGATTTCCGCCGCCTCTGGGGGGCGGAAAACACCGAGAGAGAAAGATCTCTCCGCAGACAGATTTCTACCAGGGGAATTCCTTCCCGGAGAGGGGAGACCGTCGCCATCAACACCATCATTAAGCTAGGCTTCATCAGGATCATCATTATCATCCACACCATCATATCCACCAGCACCATCACCACCACTCCGTCCCGCTATAACAATTGTGTTGGATATTGCTTAGTTCATTAGGGGAAACTTTCCCGGTGTTGATTACTATTGTAGTTGATGCTTGTGAGTGGAACCATGGGATTATTGTTTAAGTTCAGATTGTTATCCATTACCATGTCATCTTGTTCTTGATCCATATGATGTCTTGTGAGTAGTTTGTTGTGTTCTTGAGAACATGGGAGAAGTCATGTTGTCAATACTGAATCTGTGATGAGTTATTATTCAATGGTTTAGTATTTAAGTTGTGGTGCTATTCTTCTAGTGGTGCCATGTGAACTTCGACTACATGATACTTCACCATTTATGGGCCTAGGGGAATGCATTGTGTATTTGTCTACTAATTGTGGGATTGCCAGAGTGACAGAAACCTGAACCCCTATTAGGACACCTTTGCACAAGAGAGTGTAGGATCTCAGAGTTTAAGGCTGTGGTTAGATTTATATATTAATTACTTTCCTGTAGTTACGGATGTTTGCAGGGTGTTTAATCACAAGTGTGTATTAGTCCTAGGAAGTGCGGTATGTTAGCACAGGTTCACCCACACAACACTTACAAAAACCAGCGAAGAGTACTTAGCTATTTGAAGTGAAAGCACTTGACAGTATTCCCATGTGTCCTCGAGAACGTTTGGTCCTTATAAGTATTTCCACCGGCTTGTCCTTTGCTAAGAAAGGATTGGGCCACTTGCTCCGTTTGTTCGTTACTTCTGTTACTTGCTCTTTGTTTTGTTGCCTTGTCAGAAAACCACTAAAATCCGTTTGCTAAGTATTCACAGGGATTTCCTGCTCCATACCAATGTTCAACACCTTCTTCTCCTCGTTGGTATCGACACTCCTATTTATCAAAAGTACTACGATACACCCCCTATACTTGTGGGTCATCACTTCCCTTGGAAACTAGAGGCATGAACCCAATATCGAGCATAAATACCCCCTCTTGGAGTCACTAGCAACGACTTGGCCAAGATATCTACTAACAAAGGAGGGCATGCAAGATCACAAACAACACAGACATGATAGAATCATAAAGACAAAAGCATTAATCAAACCAACATAATAATCTCAATATCCATCGGATCCTCGCAAACACAACATGCATGATTACAAATAGATTAGATCTTGATCATGAATGGAGCTCACAAGATCTATACATGAAAGCACAAAGTAGGAGATACAACCATCTAGCAACTACATGGACCCATAGTCCAAGGCCTCCGGGATGATCTCCCCTCCGGCAGGGTGTCGGGAAGAACTTTAGACCCCCAGATATAGGGACGATGGTGGCAACGGCTATAGACGGTTTCGTGGATTTCTGATCGGGTAACCAGGGTTTCTGCATCAGGGGATTCTTATAGGCGAAGGGGGAGACCGAGGAGGCGGCCAGGGATGGCAAACCCTATCCAGGCATGGGGTTGGGCCCACGCGCGCCTGGGGTGGGTCTGGCCCCCCTGGCTGGCCCCTCCGGCTCCCCTCTGGACTTCTTGTTCCCCACGGAAAGTAATTGACTTTGTCGTTTGTCCCGTCCAATTCCGAGAATATTTCTTTACTAACATTTTTCTGAAACCAAAAACAGCAGAAAACAGGCATCTGGCATTGTTGCAACTTGTTAATAGGTTAGTATCAGAAAACATGTAAAAAGCACCTCAAAGTATGGACAAGTAAAGCAAAGTAGATACTAAACAAGCATGGAGCATCAAAAATTATAGATACGTTTCCAACGTATCAGCATCCCCAAGCTTAACTCATGCTCGTCCTCGAGTAGGTAAGTGATAAACAGAATAATTTTTGAGGTGACATGCACCCTCACAATAAAGATCCAATCATTTGCAAGCATTGAAAGTTGTGATCAAAGAACTCTAAACATGTGCATGAAAGATGGAGTTCTAACAATAGGACATAGTAACTATGCATGCAACATGGCAAGCTACAAACGAAGATCATGAATAATATGCATTGAAAAACGTTTGTTTGTTTCACATGTAGAAAACATAGCATAGTGGCAATCATCTTGTCCCTCATAGAGTAGCAATATATTGCATAGGACACCTGCAAAGTTCACAAGGGCGACTAGAAACAAATAGCACAAGAGCAAGTAATAACACAATATGCATCAATTAATAAGATTTGGAACACTGCACACAGAATGAAAACTATGATCTCTTAATGGTGCCTAAAGGTAGAAGGTGGAGACTCAATAATGGTGGAAGAAGGGCCTTTTTATAAAGGAAGCAGGGATTACAAGTTTCAAAAAGAGCTTCCAAAAATTATGGTACTTGTTAGCTTTCAGCCCTCATTGCCCCTACCATAAGCATCTTGAAGTGGTTAAGGTTAAAGTGGCAAAGCTGGAGTATATGCTTGATGAAGTATAAGTTGGCAATCTCATGCCCCTTGAATACGAGGGCCACACCTCATGCATACTCAACTTTGGGTCCAGGTAAGTTCTTGTCACTGTAAGTATTTGCATATCATTGAGAACCGCCAACGGGGTACCCCTTGCACATGGTACAGGAGCTTTCCCATAACAAAAATGACAAGGCAAGCAGACAATGAGCATCTCAGCAATTCTCTTATGTACCATGGTAATATGGTGCCTTTTTCTCTCTTTCCCCTTTTCTCAATGTGTCTATTTTTATAAGAAGAATGCTTCATAGATGTCACTATGGTGATGCTGCAAATTTCCACCATGATTAGGCATGGCTTAGGCTAGCGGCCCAGGCGTTTCTCTAACACAGGGCATAGACAAAAGAACATGATATCAACTGAGTACAAAAAGGTATAAGTGCAATGTTGAAAACGTTCCCCGTGACAGCACGGTTCTGCTAATTCCAACTTATAAGTGCAAGCATATACAACAAAGTTGTCACAATGGTTCAAGTTTATTAGGGGCAAAGAATAAAGTGTGCCGTCAAGTTCGTGAGGGCTTTAATCACTAAGTTTTCACATAACAAAATAGTTTTTAATTGGAAGATAGTTGAAAACAAGAATATACTTGGAATGGTGTAACACACCATGCATAGGAGTTTATAGTGGACACTTTGGAATAGCTTGGTTTCTTGGGAGTTGGAGGCATGAGTAGAACTTACTCATACAAGTGGAGGCTAGCAAAAGACTGGGAGCAACCAACTAAGAGAGCAATAATTGCCAAAAACATGCAGTGCAACAAAGCATACTAATCAAAGCAAAGAGTGGTACTACAAGTCAAGGACTAAATGATCATAGAGGCTAATGGTGACTTGTGAGATTCATAACATGGTGTGAGCATGTGCCAAGTCATCCCAAGCAAAGCATCAAAGGAGAATACCACAATACTATGCTTTTGCATGCTAAAACAACGCATAATTTCTTCAAGGCACACTAAGCAATCCCAATTGTTTGGAACAATACATTCTACAGCAATAATCACTAAGAATAAGGTCAAAACAACACCTAGCATGTCATGCTAAAGTCTATGTCACAGTCAATGCAAGCTCCTCTTGCACTTCAAGCAAGAACTTACTACTCGTTTCCAAACACCAAGCAACCTTATTTGCAAAACAACATAGCGAGAACGGGGGTCCAAACTACTTAAGCAAAACAACTAAGCAAAGCAAACAAAAACTAAGACGCTCCAAGAACAACACAACTGTGCATGAAACAATAAAAACGAAGTGTCTAGACAGACCTGAGCTTTTTATTGATGAAGAAGAGGATGACTTGGGCATCCCCAAGCTTTGACGCTTGTACCTCTTGGATATTTCTTGGGGTGACACCATGGTGGCATCCCCAAGCTTGATCTTTTGTCCATTCTTCATCTCAGTGCATCATTCTCTCTCTACACCTGAAATTTTTCCTTCATGCAAAACTTCACACAATCTTTATTAACAACATTAGTGTATTCAAAAGATATTAGACCACTGGCAAAGCTTTGGAACAGCAAGGATTTTCACTAAAACCACAAGCTACTGTAGTAACTCCTTCAAAAAGCTTAATTCACCTAAAGAGAACTCAAAAAGGAATCAATAAGAAGCAAATGAAAATAATGACAGAAATCTGTCAAAACAGACCAGCAGGTAGAAACCAATTTTGTCGAACATCTTCTGTTGCTCAAATCAAAAAGTGTTGAACTAACGAAAGTTAGCTATCATACTGGGGGATTTATTCGTAAATTTTGCGCTCAATCCTAATAAAAGAGACTCCTCACAATTTTTTTTGGTGGAGGACAAAAATCTGTTTCGGGACAGCAACTCCCCAAATCTTACTTCCCTCTCATTAGAGGTCATTCTTGGCTCAAAAAGCAAACAAAAAGGATAAGGAGAGGTTATTACTGAAGTAATAACTTCCAAGACTCAAGGAAACTCTTGGGTTATCTCCCAACAAGTACTTTTCTTTAACGCCTTTAAGTTAGGCACAAGAAGCTTGAGAAGATGCCCACATAAGAAATATGAATTAAAGTCAAAGAGAGCATCAAGAAGCAAATTCAAAACACATTTAAGTCTAACCCTCTTCCTATGCATAGGAATCTTGTAAATAAACAAGTCATGAAAGCATAAAGAAACAAGTATAGGAAAGCAAAACAAGTGCAACTTCAAGACTTTCAACATAAAGAAGGGAAACATAATATTATTGAGATGCATAAGACCATGTTTCCCTCTCTCATAATAATTTCCAGTAGCATCATGAATAAACTCAACAATATAGCTATCACATAAAGCATGCTTTTCATGATCTACAAACACATAATTTCTATCAAGCTCAAAAATAGTGGGATTAAAACCTTCACAGGTTTTACCCAAAGTAGATATTTCAAAAGGATCCACAGGAACATAACATTCATCCTCCTTTGGTAAGCATGGGGGACAATAAAATAATATAAGAGGTAAAGAGTTACTCTCATTAGAAGGTAGGCATGGGTAGATCCATTCTTCCTCCTTTTGTTCATCACTCTCCTCCTCTTTTTCATCTAATGAGCTTCCAGTTTCAACAATTTCTTCTTCCATAGGCTCCTGCAAGGCATTAGTCTCTTCCATTTATGGAAAACACTTATTAAAATATTCAAGAATATAGCCATTGTCTTACTTGTAATATCAAAGTAAAATTTAAGTATCTCATAAACCTCACATTCATAAGGTGCATCATCAGTATTTTTAAGCAAACTAGCAAGTTCAAATGCACCCTTGAAAGCAATAAATTCTTCAATTTGTTCCACATCATAAAAGTCATAATTTCCTTTAACATAATAATATATGGTAACATTATCATTATACTCACATTGAAAAGTCAGGTGTTTATACCTCCTACAGCAACAAGACTTATCAAAGCAATAAGTAACATTATAAGTAGAGCACACGTCTCTAGCAATAGTATTCAACTTATCAATTTGTTCCCATAAGTGTTTCCCTTTTTGTGACAAACGGTGTTCCTTATAATAATACTTTTTTTCTTCCGTGAACCCACCTTGCCAATAAGAACTAGTTTCAAAGAAGCCATCCATCGATAGAAAGCATGACCAAGCAAGGCAACAACAGACCAGCAACTAGAGCAGGAACTAATTTTTTTGTTTTTTTGAATAAAGCAAGCAAACCAAACTAGACTATTTTTTTGGTTTTTTTTGGAAAGAGGCCAACAAAACCAATCAAAAGAAACAAAGCAAACTAAAAACAAAGTAAAGAGAAAGGAAGTGAAGGACTCCCCTAGTGAAGACGTCCTTGGCCTCCCCGGTAACGGCGCTAGAAAACTTGTTGATGGTGCTGATTAGCACTTCGCTGGGAACCCCAAGAGCAAGGTGTGAAGAAGCAAGTAGCAACTCTTCCCTCAATAGAGATCGAGGTTATCGAACCAGAAGGAGGAAGGAAATGTCACACAGGTGTTGCTAGCAACACGGAGACCTGCACAACACAAACTCAAGACTTTGCCCCAACGAATCAGTGAGGTTGTCAAGCTCACCGGTTTGTTGTAACAAAGGATTAAACATATGGTGTGGAAGGCAATGGTTTGCATCAAGTAAACAAGTAAAATTGGAAGATGTATCAATGGTAAAGATTGGACCGGGGTCCATAATTCAGTAGAGGTGCTCTCGTTAGATAAACAACATGGCATGAAGGGTAAACAAATTACAGCAGGGCAATTGACAGGAACTGAGCAAGGCATAACAATGCAATTACTAGTCAGAAAGATCCTATGAGATTCAATTGGGCAATACAACAATGTACATAGACCGCCATCCAACTGCATCTATGACTAGAAGTCCACCTTCATGTTATCATCCGATCCCCCTCCAGTATTTAGTTGCAAGCAACAGACAACTTCTTTAAGCAAAGTGTGTAAGGTAAATAGTCCACATGTTCCATGAACAAGAGACCGTTGTTTTCTCCCTAGTGGCAACAACACATCTACAACCGAAGAGATTTCTGTCACTTCCCTTGGAAACTAGAGGCATGAACCCACTATCGAGCATAAATACCCCCTCTTGGAGTCACTAGCAACTACTTGGCCAAGATAGCTACTAACAACGGAGAGCATGCAAGATCACAAACAACACAGACATGATAGAATCATAAAGACAAAACCATTAATCAAACCAACATAATAATCTCAATATTCATCGAATCCCCGCAAACACAACATGCATGATTACAAATAGATTAGATCTTGATCATGAACGGAGCTCACAAGATCTATACATGAAAGCACAAAGGAGGAGATACAACCATCTAGCTACTACATGGACACATAGTCCAAGGTGGAACTACTCACGCATCATACCGGAGAGAAGGCCTCCGGGATGATCTCCCCTATGGCAGGGTGCCGGGAAGAACTTTATACCCCTCCCCCGATCTAGGGACGATGGTGGTGGCGGCTACAGACGGTTTAGTTAATTCTCTAATCGAGTACCCAGGGTTTCTGCATCGGGGCCTTCTTATAGGCGAAGGGGGAGACCGAGGAGGCGGCCAGAGGTGGGAAACCCTAGCCAGGCGCGGGGCTGAGCCCACCCGTGCCTGGGGTGGGTCTGCCCCCTGGATGGCCCCTCTGGCTCCCCTCTGGACTTCTTGTTCCCCACAAAAAGTAATTGACTTTGTTGTTTGTCCTGTCCAATTCCGAGAATATTTCTTTACTAACTTTTCTGAAACCAAAAACAACAGAAAACAGGCATCTGACACTGTTGCAACTTGTTAATAGGTTAGTACCAGAAAACATGTAAAAAGCATCTCAAAGTGTAGACAAGTAAAGCAAAGTAGATACTAAACAAGCATGGAGCATCAAAAATTATAGATACGTTTCCAACGTATCACTTTTTCTTGTGCTATTTGTTTCTAGTCACCCTTGTGAACTTTGAAGATGTCCTATGCATCTATATTGCTACTTTATGAGGGACAAGTTGATTGCCACTATGCTATGTTTTCTGTATGTGAAATAAAGAAACGTTTTTCAATGCATGTTATTCATGATCTTTGTTTGTAGCCTTTCATGTAGCATGCATAGTTAATATGTCCTATTATTAGAACTCCATCTTTCATGCACATGTTTAGAGTTCTTTGATCCCAGCTTTCAATGCTTGCAAATGGTTTGATCTTTATTGTAAGGGTGCATGTCACCTCAAAAATTATTCTTTTATCACTTACCTACTCGAGGACGAGCAGGAGTTAAGCTTGGGGATGCTTGATACGTCGGAAATGTATCTATAATTTTTGATGTTACATGCTTGTTAGTATCTACTTTTCTTTGCTTTGTCCACACTTTGAGGTGCTTTTTACATGTTTTCTGGTACTAACCTAATAACATGTTGCCACAGTGCAAGTTGCCTGTTTTCTGCTGTTTTTGGTTTCAGAAAAGTTAGTAAAAAAATATTCTCGGAATTGGACGGGACAAACGTCAAAGTCAATAACTTTCCGTGGGGAACAAGAATCCAGAAGACGAGACGGAGACGCAAGCCAGGGCAGCCAGACCCCCCCCTAGGCGTGGGTGGGCCCTGCCCTGCGCCTGAGAGGGGTGTGGCCCCTCTGGCCACCTCCTCGGCCTCCCCCTTCGCCTATAAGAAGCCCCCGATGCAGAAATCCTAAGCACCCGATAAAAATCTCCACAAAACCGTCTATAGCCGCCGCCACCATCGTCCCTAGATCGGGGGGAGGGTCTGGAGTTCTTCCCGGCACCCTGCCGGAGGGGATATCATCCCGGAGGCCTTCTCTCCGGTATGATGCGTGAGTAGTTCCACCTTGGACTATAGTTCCATGTAGTAGCTAGATGGTTGTATCTCCTCCTTTGTGCTTTCATGTATAGATCTTGTGAGCTCCGTTCACGATCAAGATCTAATCTATTTGTAATCATGCATGTTGTGTTTGCGGGGATCCGATGGATATTGAGATTATTATGTTGGTTTGATTAATGGTTTTGTCTTTATGATTCTATCATGTCTGTGTTGTTTGTGATCTTGCATGCTCTCCGTTGTTAGTAGCTATCTTAGCCGAGTAGTTGCTAGTGACTCCAAGAGGGGGTATTTATGCTCGATAGTGGGTGCATACCTCTAGTTTCCAAGGGAAGTGACAATAATCTCTTCGGTTGTATATGTGGTGTTGCTACTAGGGAGAAAACAACGGTCTCTTATTCATGGAACATGTGGACTGTTTACCTTACACACTTTGCTTAAAGCAGTTGTTTGTTGCTTGCAACTTAATACTAGAGGGGGTTCGGATGATAACCTGAAGGTGGACTTCTAGTCATAGATGCAGTTGGATGGCGGTCTATGTACCTTGTTGTATTGCCCAATCGAATCTCATAGGATCTTTCTGACTAGTAATTGCATTGTTATGCCTTGCTCAGTTCCTGTCAATTTCCCTGCTGTAATTTGTTTACCCTTCATGCCATGTTGTTTATCTAAGGAGAGCACCTCTAGTGAACTATGGACCCCGGTCCAATCTTTACCATTGATACATCTTCCACTATTACTTGTTTACTTGCTACAAACCATTACCTTCCACACCATACGTTTAATCCTTTGTTATAGCAAATCGGTGAGCTTGACAACCTCACGAATTCGTTGGGGCAAAGTCTTGAGTTTGTGTTGTGCAGGTCTCTGCGTTGCTTGCAACACCTGTGTGACGTTTCCTTCCTCCTACTGGTTCGATAACCTCGGTCTCTACTAAGACTTGCTGCTGTGCTCATCACACCTTGCTCTTGGGGTTTCCAACGAAGTGCTCCACGTCAGCACCATCAACAAGTTTTTTGGCGCCGTTGCCGGGGAGGCTAAGGACGTCTCCACAAGGGGAGTCCTCCACTTCCTTTCTCTTTACTTTGTTTTGAGCTTGCTTTGTTTCGTTTGCTTGGTTTTGTTTGCCTCTTTTCAAATAACCCCCAAAAATTAGTCTAGTTTGGTTTACTTGCTTTATTCAAAAACACAAAAAAATAGTTCCTGCTCTAGTTATTGTTGTTGTTTTTGGCTTGCCCATCTTTGCCAAAATGAACTTTGCTGAGAACATCAAGTTGTGTGACTTCACTAGCACCAACAACAATGATTTTCTTAGCACACTTATTGCTCCACCTGCTCCTGATGCTACCTTTTATGAAATTAAGCCTGCTTTATTGAATCTTGTGATGAGAGGAGTAGATCACTTTAGCATGACTTTTCTTCTTTTTTGTAATTCTTCTTTTTTTCTAGGTTGTGTGCATTCGTAAGGCCGCTAGGGCATGTGTTGTTGCAGAAGCTATGCGTAATTGATATCTCTGTGATATTAATATATATTCTTTTCCTAAACAAACATATAGAAAATCTCTAGGCTCTATATGCTTTTTTGATTGGGGGTAATTTGGCCCTTACTAATAATCCGATTGGCTCTTACTCTGAAATTTAATGCTTATATGCCTAAGAGATGGTGGGATTTTGGAATTGCGTGATTTTCAATATGGGTCCTTTAAACCGGGACGGATGGAGTAGTTCGGATTATCACCTGTCTTATATAATGTAAGAAATGTGTACTATAAAGTTCATCCCCAAAACAAAAACTTATATGGACAAGTAGAATATGTTGACTTAGTATGTTTAATTTTCCATACAAACTTTTGTATTCTTTTTTTTCGGAATTACTTGCATTACTCAAGGTATCATATTACATGGGTATTGCACAGGTCTACTAAACCCTTAGGCCTAGAAGAGACCCACACAGCAGTTCGCTTGCTAGTCCTAGCATAGTTAGCCATAAAATGACAGCTAGAATTTTGACCCCTGCTAATATGAACAACACAAGTTTGTCTAACATTAAGCAATGCTTTAATTTTCTCTATACTAATCGAGTTGACTGATCTATCGAGTTCCTCCATCGTTAGTAGATTGACTAATTCCAAACAGTTCGACTCAATCATTAGTGGGTGAGTACACCAGTGTAAGGTAAGAGAGACCTTCCAAAACTGCACACAACTCTGCTTCCAAAGCATCGTGGCAAGAGAAACTGGCGACAGAATGAGAGTAAAATTGCTCCTTCATGATCTCTAACAACAACACCACAACGTGCATCTCCTTTGTTCCCAAAGGATCCATCAATATTGACCTTACACCAACCAAACTTGGGCGGAATCCATTTCAGGTTTGGGTTTTGTTGGCGCATAATGTGAATGGGACTTGACATCTCATCCGCATGCAAAGCGAATTTATCTTTAACTATATCTTGCCCAGGATGAAATTTGATTTGGATCAGGAATCAAGATGGCTTACTACTTATAGAAGCATCATCTGGCGGTGGGGTTCTTAGCATGGATCACCTCATTCCGAACTTTTGTATTCTTCTAAGCGGTTTATACATGGCATTTCTATTGTATACCATGCATGTTTCAGCAGTTGATTTGATATTTGGATATTTGTGCTGGAATGCTTTACCAACCTTTCATCGCGTTTCAAAAACTGGGCGAAAACTACATGAGTTGACACACAATGCAACACGGCGAAACCATGAATGGTATAATACCGTTGACGGTAGAAAGTCATTTGTCCTTTACAAGGCTTGAAAGTTGAAACATAAATACTTAACGTATCGAATTTTTTAGGATGCACCAACTTATAACTTCCAAGAGATCGAACAGTAGTGTTATAACCCGTGTCCATCTTAAGAATTCTCTAGAAAGCCGATTTTACAAGCATTCACAATTTTTTTAGAACGAACGTCATCAAGGTGACGTCACTAGACTAGAAGAATGTGTCAGTGCTGATGGAAACACACACAAGACGTTAGTTTTCACTTGTTGGTAGGCGTACCACGTGGTGCTAATTTTGGACCAGGAATAGAATATGGCCTGAATGAATGGATTGACCTGCTTGACCGGCATGTATGTATGCAGAAACCATCGGAAGCAAGCGACCATCCTGGTAGCAGTTGCTGCTGACTCCATCGACAGCTTCGATAAGATCTCGTTATAATGGAGCCAGAAGACTTCACGGTGACATCGCGTCGACTCAACCACAGCTTGGATGAAGAAGATCGATTTGGCGACGTACCGTAAACATCCATATTCCAATTGGCCAAGTGGGCACGTGCTCTTGTTTTTCCCACTATCCTATAACGACTTGCATTGCTAATTGACTCGTCTCGGGTTCTCGAGTAATAAAATAGAAGTATCTCGAGTCCTGAACGGTCGTGTCTACTTCCCAGCTCGCCGTGCATCCCCACATGTGCATTCCTGAACCGGACACATGCTTTTATTGTCCACACACACCTGCGGACGTACTCTACAATATACTCTAAACTTCAATTGAGGCGTAACTATGATGTACTATACCAGCATACAAAATCTCAAACGGAAATACCTTAAATTCTAAACTTCACAAAAATAAAAAAAATCTGGCAAAATTTGGAGGATTGAAATTTTGCACGCTCACTACTTTGGACACGCCTGCGGACGTACACTTCTAGTATAATACTCCCTCTGTTTCAAATTACTCCGCACGCACGTTTATCTAGGTGGGCTAGTAATCTCTTATTTTTTGTTCAAAAAATTTCCGAGATTTTTGAAATAGCTAGTACACATTTCATACTATCTAGTTTAAAAATTCTAGGATTTTTTTGGATAAAAAATGAGGAAGTACTAGCCCACCTAGATAAGAGTGCGCGCGGAGTAATTTGAAACAGAGAAAGTAGTAAACGCTGGTCATAGTTACGCCTCAATTTCCTGTAAGAACAGTAGAAAGAGTACGGCACGATACTGCAGAAATTCACTTTAGAGGTCGAGTTATACAAACAAAAAAATGACATTTCCATAAAAAAATGAAAAAAAAACCTGTATGTAGATAATGATGTACTATACCAACATACAAAATCTCAAACCAAAACACCTTATATTTCACAAAAATAAAAAAATCTGGCAGAATATGGAAAATTGAAATTTTGTACCGTTCACTACTTTGGACAGAAGATTTTGTTGTTTTTGTGCAGCCCAAAAGTACGGGGTATTTCGAGTTGAGATTGTTTCATGTCGGTAGAGTACATTATTTTCAACTTCCATAGTTCTGCTCGTGGTTTTTTGGAACTTTAAAATACAATTTTTGAATTGTTCGAAAACGAACTTCAAAATACAACTTCCACAAGACTATCGATATAGAGTTCACAAGGCGGAAGAGTGTACTGTTATCTTTTTCTGAAAAGCTATCTTTTAAAAAAATTAACCGCATTTAGTAAAATAGACACTAATATTTATGCCACCAAACTACTATTGTTACTTTCATGATGAGATATGTATTCATCCTATAGCTATTTAATTTCATAAGTATTTTTTTAACAAAACATGCAATATTGCCTCATTATATTTAAAAAAGCAGAAGATAATTTACCAGTTAATTAGTTGAAAACCGCTCTAAAATCGATACAGACACCCATGCCAACCGTCGTGGATGCATTTCTCTAGAGGGTGTTTTCTTTTTGAACCCTGTTGTGGGCACCGGGGGGCTTATCGTTGCTCTAAGAATGACTAGTCCTGGCGGGGTGGGAATTGTGACATGTATGAATGTGGTGCAGTATGGTACATCTTTTGTTCAATGGAAATGTGAAACACAGAAATTATAAAATTATACTGTTAAAATATGATATAATTTGGAAATATGTGAAATTGGAGATTACATGATTAGCACAAAAGAACTTTGGCATACCAGAGGAAATTTTAAAATGATCGATTGTGCTCAAAATCTCCTTTTGGCTCCTCAACCTCCGATGATGGCTTTAAAATAAAAAAATTATATTTCCAAGTTTCAAAATTCTATAAAACAAATGCGATTGCAGTCAGTTATGTATCCTACAAGCATGAATAGTTGCAATGCTAAATACTTTAAATTATAGGTTACGCAAAATGACAAAATCTGATAAATTTTAGAGTTTCGAAAATATGACAATAGTTTTTTCATTTTTTTGTGTAGCTCAAGTATAAAGTATTCTAAACTGAAATTTTGCACATTTATAGGATAGATCATTGCGTTCATCCATAGATGGATTTTTTTTTCAAAGTTTTGAACATGACTTTTTTTTAGAAAAGGGATCAATTGTGCTTGGGAGCCAACAATATCTACTCCAACTATGCTTGAAAATTTTGATGAAATCGGTCTCGAAAAACCCCCAGCTGTTCCACATGTCATGTACATCAAGAATGTTACCGAGGGTAGCAAGACTTAGTATTTTCATGCGAACTGAGCGGCAGATTCCAAATATTCCATTTGCAGCCAATTGCCACAAGTTATAGGCTGAGGTTTTAAGGCATCACTGGCCACCGGTAATCCAACTTCACAAGACACTGAAGTTTATGATCTCACGTTAACGAAATAATTGCAGATCAGTTGATGACATCGCACGTGTGAACGGTGGGTTCCTCCTCAAGCAGCAATCACATGCTAACATGAACATGGAACTTGCGAAAGAGAAAGCACATGCTTAATAATCCGAGTGCTTTGTGGCATTAAGGTAGGATCATATTTGCAATCTCTTAAACGTAGCATATAGTATCATCTGGATAACCAATTGGGTAATCTATCCACATCACGGAGCCCCAAAGATTCTTCATCGAATGAGAAGGATTGGAAAGGGTGATTAAGGCGGCAAAACTGCGACAAAACTGCAAACCACAGATGACGAACCCTGCGACACGATTGCTTAGGTAAGCAAGGCGATAGCAAAATCCGACGAGAAAGGTGAACAAGTCTTGGATTGGTTATAATAATTGTAGGTCATGCCGGGGTCATGATCAAGTCAAGCTTAATTAAGCACTTCTCGCACATGTGCATAATCACTAAAATTTGTATTTGGCTCTTGAGAATATAATTAATGACTCCATTTTCTTGACTTCAAAATGAGGAATGTATGCCCTTAGTAGCTTCAAAAGAACCTTGGAAAAAACATAGAAAAAGGAAACAAAGTACACCCTTTGTGTTGGCTAAGAGTAGTTTCTAAAAATGCCACTTACAAGTCTTCATTTCCTTGTCTTCACGCTTCTACCTCCACAAGTCTTTAACAATGTCAGTTAAAAAAAAAGTCTTTAACAATATCTCTTTTACGATATGGCTTGTCCATTTTTCCTAACCAAACACAATATATGTTCGTACTCTATGACTAATCCTTAAGTAGGGACTCAAGAAAATGGGACTGGAACGGGTACTAGTCAGGAAGTCCTTAAGCATCTAGTAATAGGCTACTAGAAAAAAGACCATAGGGCGAAAAACAAAGGAAAGAGCTCTCTCCTCTCCCGTTTTGCCCCTGTGGCGTCTTCAGCCTCGTGCTGCCCTCTTCTTTCTCCCCGCCTCCAGATCCCCCCTGCCGGCCTCTCTCCCTCTCGCCGCCGGCGGCCATGGTGGCCGGCGACGGGTGGGAGGGGGTCTGGCACCTTGTAGTTATAAGTTTCCTGCTGTCTTTCTTATCCCCGGCAAATAAAAAGGAGGCGGACGGATCCAGATTTGACTCAAACTTTCTTTCAATTGTTCCTTCCTATGGCCATGGCTATGGGATGGAAGATTGGGGTTTGTTTGGAGCCAGATCCCATGCTGGCACCCCTTGGCCGTGTCCATGGCGAGGTTTAGCTTCGGCTGCCATCGCTCCCAATGCCTTCCTCTTTCTCTTCCTCAATAAATCTGCGCCGACAACCAAGGTTTCTTTCCTGTATGTGTATTTGGGGATTTGGTTGTTGCATCTTGCTGCAAGATTTCCTGGAGTTCCTCAGCAGGGGACATGCGACGGCCGGTGCCGTCTTGCCTCTGTTTTTCATGGCCGAAGGGCGGCCCTCCTCAGCCAAGCGATGCCGTTTCCTCAACCTCCTGTGTGGAGGCCCCTTCCTGGGATTCTCGCCGGCATTCATCACCTACTCGACCCCAAGTGGTGCGTCTCCGGTGGCGTTACGGTGGCCGACGGTGAAGCCCTAAATTCGTTGGAGAGGATCAAGGACTGGATTGCTTTTATCATTTCTGTTTTAGGGTCCTATATGCAACGTTCAAGGGCAGTATTGTATCTTTCTTCTTCTTTCAGTGTCCTGGATGTAAAATGTAGCCCACCGATGATAATATAATTGCAGCACCCGGGGTCCTTCGTGACCCCTCGTCTTGTTCAAAAAAAAAGACCATAGAATGTGTTTCTATATTGTCAATATGGTTGGGATAGGGGCGAGTCCTTGCGGCCTATTTGTGTGGGGCTTGCTCTAGACGTTAAATAGTAGGGTCAAACGGGTTATGTTGGAAATTTATATTAATAATAGCGGAGGTCTGGCTATTAAATTTATATTAATAGCGGCTTGCTGTAGAAAGTCATTTGTATAAACGTCTGGCTATTCGTTTGGCTGTGCAAACTAAACACCGTAATTATATAGCATAAAATGGAGAATTCCAAAAGTATTCTTCCGAAAAAGAGGCATGCCAACTGACATGGGTATGCCTTATTGGTGCCTAATATTATCCTATTCGGTCTGGCCTAACAAAAGCCCATATGACGGTGCACCACTGATGACGAAATCCAAGAGGAATTCGGGTAGCCTATGCCTATAAAGGATATGACTCCTTAAAGAATAAGACTAGTTCAGGATAGAAAGTTAAAGGAAAAACGTATGAATCGTGCCACTTATCGTGCCAAATCGACGGACACGTATGGCCTTGTTGTTAGTCCATAGGTAGAAAAAAGTTTGTTTGGCTAATTTGGTACTTTTTTAGAAGTTATAATGACTACTACAAAGTTTTTTTTGCGGCTAGACTCCTACAAAGTTGACCCCCAAACTAACAATTAGAATAATAGATACATAAATTCTCCTTGACACCTACCTAAGGGTTTTTACAAGCATTTATAACCAAAATTTGAAAGGCAAGAATTGACTTAATTAGACTAGATGAATGCGTGAGCAGACGACGCTCTCGGTAGTTGAGTTGATTTTAGCTTCCTTGGTTCCACGTGGTGCTAATTTCAGAGCCAAGAGAACATGAACTGAGGCTGATCATAGTGTACATGTTACTAGTTTAAGTTACTATTTTATAATGGAAGTAACTTAGTGTAGGAGTAACATAGAGTATTGTTTTGTAGACTCATTTGTATTGGAAAATGTGATGTGATCGTAACATATTATATTACTCTATTTGTTTTTTTCTTTATTAATTGCTTGTCGCATCATCATTTTAATCTAGTACTCATGTTACTCCCAGCAGTCTGAAAGGAGACCTAGCTAGCTACTTAACCGTCAGAATCCGTCAGAATAACACCTACTACTCCAGTATATATGCAGAAACCGTCAGAATCTACTAGCAATCTAGTTGCAAAGTTGCTGCTTAGCAGACAGCATGGATCTCGTTATTATTATGTGGAGCCTGAAGACTTGGCGACTTGAACGGATCCTCACCTCAGGCTGCATCACGAAGGGCGTCATCCGTGTACGTCATCATCGGTTCATCCCTGCCAAGGGAAGCACAGCTGAGATGAAAAAGATCGATTAGGTTTTTGTCGGAGACGTACGGTATCCATCTCAAGTTCTCGGATCTTATAACGACTTGGCGTTGCTAGTTGAGACGACTCCAATTCTCGGGTCTTGACCAGCGCGCGCGGCGGCCGTGTCTTGTTTCGTAGGTGGCCCGCTCATCGCACACTAGCCTTCTTCCTGAATCCGACACGTGCTTTTGTCCCATTGCTGTCCACAATAGTACAATAGTAAACCTGTTCACATTTACGCCTGAATTTCCTGAGGCGAATAGTACTAGAAAAAAAAAAGTGTCTGGATCTCAGACGGCTGAGAATTTTTTATATCTAAATTGTTGATGTTATTTTAATATTTCTGCTAAAATCTCAATTACAATCTAGTTGCAACTCATAATATTTGTATAAATTCTCAGCTGCAACCTAGTTACAACTCATTAAATTCTCAATTACATTCTCTAATCTACGCAGATTGCTTCTTTTCTTTGAAACAAAGGTAACCGTTTTGCTTCTCTAGACATTTCTAAACTCTGTAATGAAGAATGTAAATCGGATGATTGAGTAATATAAATTTTAATTCGCAAAAAAAAAGTAACCGTTTTGCTTTATCCATTAATTAAGGAGATGTCCACAAAAAATAAGGCAAAAATCATACAACAAGGGAAAAGTCGAGACCAGTACCAACATCATGGGACCATACCCAGACTCACCACGGGACCAAGCACACTTGCAACCCAAGGCCAACATGACCGCGACCACTCTCAACAATGCCGAAGCAAAAGGCCACCAATGGCATCAACCACACAAACACAAACCAGAGTGACCCGCTCCGTTGAGCTATCCAGTCTCCCATCATTGACGAAGAGAAGACGTTGTGACTGCCCACGTTACACAAAACCCCACTGCAGAAGCAACCCTAGACATGATGATGACCTACATGGAGGGTAATCTCAATCGCCACATAACATAAGGTCAAAAACTCTCGATATTGTTGAACTTCCGGAGCTACCTCTCAGACTTCGGTCGCACCGTCACATCCTGGTGATCCATCAAGACCACCTTCTGAGACCACCGCCATGACATACCACTGCATTCTCTACCCAGAACAACTACCCACAGACCATAAATCCCGCAACTGCCAGATCAACACGCTTTAATAAAAACGCTTCTTTACAAGTACAGTAAAAATAGACGAAGGCACGCCGTGAATAATTTACCTTGATAAGATGTTGAAGTTTGTGATGTCACTACAAAATAGTGGCAAACGTCATACTCATGTGAAGGTGGGTTCCTCCTCAAGCGACAACAACTTGCTGACATGAAAAGAACTTGCCAGGAAAAAGCTTATGCTTAATATTCTGGGTTGTTTGTGGCACTAAGATACGAAGTACTTATCATATAGTAATTGTAGATACCAGTTAAATAGTCTATCCTTTAGGTACCTCCAAAGAATCTTCTTTCGTATGAGGAGCAGAGCGGAGGATGGTGGGAATACCAGCGAGTGAGATAGTTTTATTTTTTTTGCAAAATTCCACCGGTCTATTAATAATCATGAACAATATAAAAAGCCTAAAAATAATAAAAATTATAAATAGGTCCATGGACTACCTAGTGACGACTATATAAACTAACTTTACAAGTATAAACACGAGCCACGTGTAAAACAGTTAAATAGTAGAATTCTGAATCCTAAGAAAGGGTCACGGAACTCAGAGTAAATCATGTAAGATGGGGGAAGCACCGGGTGGAGGGATGACGTACGCGTCAACACGTCACATTGACCATTCCAACGAGAAGGCGGAGACAACTCACCGATCGGATATACTCCCTCCGTCCCGGTTTAAAGGACACAATTTGCAAACCATGCAATCCCAAAATACTTAGACACAAAAGCATTTAATCTCTGTAATTACTCCTGTGTGAAAGCAATAAAATGCTTGCATGCACATGTGTGAATAAATGTGAACACTTTCCTAACTCTTTTTCTCCCTATGCATGTTCTACTCCATACTATTAAATTGACCAATTAGATGACACCTAGGGCCCAGAGAAATGCAAATTATGTCCTTTAAACCGGGACGGAGGGAGTATATAAACAAGCATGGGTCACGCGCGGGTCATGATCTAGTCAAGCTTAATTAAGAAGTCTTGCACATGATAATTACAGCTGGCAACTTGATCATCAATTTAATGACTCTGGTTCTTGACTTCAATATGAAGAACCTTCTTTCCCTTCAAAAGAAAAAAAAGAAAGCGAAAAGGGAGACAAAAGCACGCCCCTTGCCCCATGGCCTTGGCTTAGGGTGGTTCTTGTCACCACCTGCTAGTCTCTAATTACCGGTTTGGACACACCAATTAGATACTTCATCCGTTTTAAAATATAAGATATTTTATCTTTTATGAAACTACACTATTTAGACGTCTTTTAATATATAGGCTTATATAAATGAAACATGCGAACAAAAAGACCATGGTATTGAAAAAATCTTTCAGCCTGTTTTTCTCGGCAACATGTAGCTCTTCTTTTGTAGAATTTGCTTCATCCGAAAGTAACCTGACGAGTTCCCATTGCCCTAAGGCTGGTCCTAGTGGTAGTATCATACTACTAGTATCATGCATATGATACTAGTGTATGATACTATGTCTCTAATGCATTGTATCATATAGTAGTATTATAGTAGTTGTATATTTATTGTTTTGTAGAATCTCTATGTAAAATGTGTGTATAAGATTTACTTATCATTATGATTTCTAGTTTTACGTGCTATGATACACTAACCACCTCTCTCTTCATTAATTAAGGCGCCACATCAGATTTTTGCCAAGTTGGCATGCATGATACACCTTATGATACTAGCACTAGGACCAGCCTAAGATAAAAGAAATGAAGACTCTAATTAAGTTCCAGGTCAATGGCATTAAGAATTTAGAAAGACTTTCAAGGAGAATTAACGCGTACTCCCTCCGTTTCAAAATATAAGATGTTTTAGGTTTGTGAAAAAAATGAATCTAAACTTTTTTTAGTATAAATTCACCCCTAAGTTGAGTAAATCTGTATACTAAAACAAGTTTAGATACAACAGTGGCGGAGCTGGCCAAGAAATCAGGGAGGCCAAAACAAAATTATGGATGTTTGAGGGGCAAATGACACTAATTTTTCTTTTCTAGGCCCCCAAATTTTTTTTCCTTCAATGATTTTTAAAAATCTTGGGGGCGGTGCCCCCCGACATGCATGTAGCTCCGCAAGTGAGATACAACATCTTATATTTTAAAACGGAGAAAGTATGTCTCTTTTCTAGCTTCTTCTATACTCCTACGTAAAAAATTGAAACCGTGACGCGCGGCGCATGGAAGCCACCGCCCAGGGCCAAAAGGGTGGTAGTAGCTCTCTTGGCTTTCTTTGTGCGGTCGTGCACCGGGTCACGCCGTACAAGACAAAGCAAGTAACTGTGGAGGAGATGGAGAATTGGCTCGTAAATGATCCCAGTTCATGCGGGCTCTCTGACAAATGCGGTGGCTGGGGTGGTTTAAATTAATTCTCCCTTGTCTAAAATTTGAATGAATTTATATACGAAATAATGTCTAGATTTATTTAAATTTTAACAAATTAGTTACATCTATTTTAAGACGAAGGGAGTAAGAAAAATATCGCAGACAATTTGAACTATTGTGCTCAAGTACAAAATCTTGTTTTTTTAACAAATCGTACCCTCATGTTAGATGTCATAGATTCAGGGACGAAGCTCCTCAGCGGGCAAGGTAGGGCAGCTCCCTACCTCAATTTTTTTGCAAAAAATCGCATATATATATATATATATATGTATATATGCTTTTTCGATATATATTCAGTTTTGAACGATTTATGTGTATATCTGAAGAAAAACTGAAGAGACATACTATAATGGGCCTAGATGGGCCGTTTTGGTCTTCCCTCAGTTCCTGCGCGTGTCGATAGAAGCGAACGACGCAGCGCCTCGGCCGCCTCGGCTCCTGATCGCTACCTCCTCTCCTCGCGAGTCCCGCCCTCCCTGGAAACCGAACGACGCAGCGCAGTCGGAGGCAGGAACGCCATCGCCCGTTCGCCTGCTGCCCACTCGCCCCTTTTCCTCCCACTCGCGAGCAGGTCCCGTCGGTCTCCCTCTGCTTGCCTGTGCGCCGTCGCCCCCAGGTCTCCCTGACTGCTCTCATGTCTCAATTCTCATCCCTCCTTCCAATTCCATTAACCCTAATCTCAAAATATCCAATTACTTGCTACAGGGATGATTTCTGAATTGTTGTGGTGGTGGAGAACGGTATGGATAAGAAGAGGAAGAAACCTGCAGCTGCTAAGGGGCAGGTATAATCAAGTTTATCAATTGTGATTTGTGAATACGTACTCATATGATTATATGAATATCAGAATATGTGATCAACTGATCATGTCTTCAATGTTTGTAACCTGCAGATTTGAAAAGGTATTTTGTACCACTTGGTAGTGGTAACAACTCTAAACCAAGCATCCATCAGGAAAGTGCAAATGTTATTGCACAAGAAGATCAAGTGCAAGAAATGGAAGGAGGAACAAGAAATAGCTCTAAACCAAGCACCAATGAAAGTATAGATGTTAGCCAAGAGCAAGAGCAAGAAGTTGAAGGAGGGCTCGGAAATTCTATGGACACCAACATGGAACGAGTGGAAGATTCCGCTGAAACCATAGTGGAAGAGAATGTTGTGGTTCTAGAAGCTGGAGGTATAGCTGATTTCATAGAGTATATAAAACTTGATCCATGACTTCGCATTCAAATTGATGAATTTGCTCCCAATGTTAGAGAAGATGTTAGATTTGCTTACCTAAAGAATGGTCCAACACAACCAACTCAGCATAATTTCCCCATAAATAGAGATAAGAGATCATTTCTACCAAAATGGTATAAGAAATATGATTGGTTGGAATATAGTATGGACAAGGATAAGGCTTATTGCTTCTATTGCTATCTTTTCAAACATATTGGGCATGAAAATTTTGGGCATGATGTCTTCAATAAATTGGGGTTTAACAATTGGAAAAATGCAACGGATGCATTCCATAAGCATGTTGGTGGGCCATGTAGCATCCATAATATGTCAAGGACAGCATGTGATGATTTTAAAAATCAAAAGGCAGAAAAGCAAAGTTACAACTTATTCTAGTGAGTCACTAGTAAAGTATGAAACTCGTGTGGATACTTTTTTGGGTATTGTAAGCTATCTAGCATTGCAAGGCGAACCATTCCGTGGGCACGATGAATCTGCTTCTTCTTTAAACAAAGGCAATTTCTTGGAGATGCTTGATTGGTATAAAGAAAGAAATAGGGAAGTGAAGCTTGCATTTGAGGAGCTATGTCCTAAAAATGCCAAAATGACTTCCTCAACTATTCATAAAGCACTTGCCAAACATTGTGCGGAGGCAGTCGCGAAATCCATCAAAGAAGAGATGGATGGTTGTCTTTTCTTTGTTCTCATTGATGAATCTCGTGATATATCCGTCAAAGAACAAATGGATGTAGTTGTCAGGTACGTGTTGAATTATGTTAACTAATTATTTGTTTTCATTCATTTTATCTAGTGTAATTTAACTAATTGTATCATTTTCTTGCAGGTATGTGAACAAAAATGGAGAAATTATTGAAAGATTTTTGGGTATTTAGCATGTCCCAAACACAACAAGTCTAGCTTTAAAGAAGGCACTTTTGGAGGTTTTTGATAAACATGGTCTACTTATTGCAAGACTACGAGGACAAGGGTATGATGGAGCATCTAATATGAGAGGAGAATTTAATGGCCTTCAGAAATTAATCCATGATGAGAACCCCAATGCTTTCTATGTTCATTGCTTTGCCCACCAGTTGCAGCTTATTGTTGTTTCTTTATCGAGATGCTGCAAAGGTCTTGATGATTTCTTTGATGATGTGAAAGAGATTGCCAATCTATCTAGCTCATCTTGCAAGAGGAAGGATATATTGCTCGATAAGCATAAAGAGAATCTTTTAACTAAGATCAAGAATGGTGCAGTGCCCACGGGAAGAGGGAAAAATCAAGAAATGTCCTTGTGTCGACCTGGCGATACACGATGGGGTTCTCATTACACAACGTTATGCCGTATTGAGTCAATGTGGGATGAAGTGATAGAACTTTTGGGTATTGTTGAGGATGATTCTCGAAATCCCACTAAGGCTGGAGGTTATGTTCATAAAATGGAGACTTTTAACTTTGTCTTCATTATGAAGATGATGTTAAAACTACTTCGTATGACAAATGATGTATCTCTTCTATTTCAGAAGAAGAATCAAAATATTGTTCAGGTATGCGATGAATAAATTCTTATGGTTCTATTTTCCTGAAGTATACTTTGTTGATCTAAACTTCTAATTGTATCATTTCAGGCAATATCTTTGGTTACGGATGTGAGAACACGTTTGGTCAATTGGAGGAATCATGGTTGGGAGTCACTCTTGGAAGATGTCAAATCATTTTGTATTGAGCATGAGATCATAATACCAAGTATGGATACCAAGGTAACAAAATGGGGTAAAACAAGAAAAGGGGGAAGATTCGCAGTCACCATTGATCATTTTTATCGTGTTGACACCTTCTATGCTGCTATAGACTCTATTGTCACTGAGTTTGATAATCGCTTTAATGAGGCATCTTCAGAGGTTCTTCAGAACTTTTCTTGTCTCGATCCAACAGACTTATTTGCTCGGTTCAATGTGAGTAAGATTGCTCGGCTTACAGAGATTTATCATGAGGATTTCTCTGATTATGAGCGTGAGCATATACGGGATACCCTTGAGCTATTCATTATTCATATGAGGAGAATTGATGATTTCAGAGCTTGTCTTGATATTGCAAGCCTAGCTAAAAAATGGTTGAACTTGATAGGCACATCATGTTTCCTACTGGCTACCGCCTAATTGAGTTGGCAATGCTTTTACCAGTGTCGACGGCAACAGTTGAAAGGGCCTTCTCAGCTATGAAGATTATCAAGACTGAGTTGCGTAACAAGATGTCAGATGGCTGGCTTAATGATTTAATGGTGTGCTATATCGAGCGAGAAATATTCAAAAGTCTTGATCTTGGTGATATTAAAAATGATTTTCAGAAGGCAGGTAGAGCTTTGCCATTGCCGGGGACTTCAAGAAGGCATTAAATTTTATTATTGGTACGTTTGTTTGTTTTACTTTGATTTATATACGTTCGCTATTACCGTTGTACGAAGTGACTATGCTTAAGATCATATAACTTATTTATGTGTCGACACAAACTTGATTTTTTTCATCAATTTTTTTTAATGCTTTGAAGTTCGCCCGACCTCAAATTTTTTTCGTCCTTCGCCACTGCATAGATTTGTTTGACTCGTATGTATCTATATACTAAAATGCATAGATAACATGCTTATCTTGAAAATCTACAGCAAGTAATTCGGGACAGAGGAAATATTTAAGGTTGTAAAACGAAATGACAATATAACTATTTTCCTTAGATATACTCCCTCTGTTTTAAAATATAAGATGTTTTAGATTTACGAAGAAAATGTATCTAGGCTTATTGTAGTGTGTAGATTTATTCTAAACATGAGTGAACCTACATACTAAAAAAAAGTCTAGATACATTTACTTCACAAAGCTAAAACATCTTATATTTTGAAACAGAGGGAGTATATGTTTACAGTTTTGTTTTCGTTAGCACTAATGTGTGATGCCACACTATAAACCCTAGCCCATGTTGTCACACACTCCAAGCGCCATATATCCCCATTATACTCCTCTTCCACTTGCGTGTGTCAGAAATATGCAACTTGTATTCCTCTGGGGGCCAAAGGCCACAATATATAGTACATGTACAGGGCAAATATGCAGGAAGCCCCCTAACATATGGGGAAATACAATATACAGATATGTACATCTAACACCCCTCCCTCAAACTCATGGTGGATCCACAATACTGAGTTTGGAGAGTAAGAAATCATGCTGCGCTCTGGTCTGTGCCTTCGTGAAGAAATCCACCAACTGTAAATCTGAAGGCACATACTGAAGCGCAACAACCTGAGCCTGCACCTAAGCACGTGTATAGAAAGCATCAACACCAATATGCTTGTTAAGCTCATGCTTGACCGGATCACATGCAACACTAATAGCACATGTACTGTCAGACAAAACCAGACTGGGTGTGGTAATAGAGACCCCAAAATCTGCAAGTAATCACCGTAACTAGGTCACCTCAGCAGTCAACAAGGCCATAGCACGCAACTCAGCCTCAACACTCGAATGGGAAACCGCTGTTTGTTTCTTCGTCTTCCAAGCAATGAGCGAACCACCAAGAAACACACAGTAAGCAGAAAGTGAACGACGATCCGAAGGATCACTCGCCCACGTAGCGTCCGAATAGCACTGGAGCTGGAGGGAGCTGGAACGAGGAAAGAAAAGGCGACGAGTGATGGTACCACGAAGATAACGAAGAACACAGAGAAGATGACTATAGTGAACAGTGGTAGGAGCAGAAACAAACTGACTCAGAATATGAACAGGATAAGAGATGTCAGGACGAGTGACAGCAAGATAAACAAGACTCCCAACAAGATGACGATAACGCGTCGGATCAGAAAGAGGATCACCATCAGTAAGTTGACGCTTAACATTAAGCTCCATAGGGGTCTCAACAGTGCGCTCATCCCCAAGAGCAGCACGGGCAAGAAGATCCTGAATATACTTTTCCTGAGAGATGTACAAGCCATCAGAAGTGGAGGAAACCTCAATCCCAAGAAAGTATCGAAGAGGGCCAAGATTAGTCATAAGAAACTGATCACGAAGACGAGCCTTATCAAAGGCGATATACTCAGGATCATCACCAGTAATGATCATATCATCAACATAGAGAAAAAGAAGAGTGCGTCCATGAGGAGAAGTGTGAACAAATAGTGCTGGATCATGAGCACTAGGGGAGAAACCAGCAGCAGTCACTACAGAAGCAAAGCGCTCAAACCAGGCACGAGAGGCCTGTTTGAGGCCATAAAGGGAACATCGAAGACGACAAACCATCCCCTCGGGAACAGAATACCCAGGAGGAGGCTGCATATAAACCTCCTCACTCAACTCACCATTGATAAAGGCGTTCTGAACATCAAGCTGGGACACAGACCAGTGACGAACAGAAGCAACAACAAGAAGAGTACGCACAGTGGTCATATGAGCCACAGGAGCAAAGGTCTCATCATAGTCACGACCATGCTCCTGCTGAAAACCACGAGCCACAAGACGCGCTTTATAGCTCTCAAGAGATCCATCAGAGCGAGTCTTAATCTTATAGACCCACTTATACGTGATAGGACGAACACCGGGAGGGGGAGAAATAAGATCCTAGGTGCCAGTGCGCTCAAGCGCAGCAATCTCCTCAGCCATGGCCAGCTGCCATTCAGGATGATGCTCAGCATCCCGATAAGAAGTCGGCTCAGAGGCAACAGAAAGACCATACTGACTAGGAGAGTAACGGTTGGGGCACGACGCTGACGAACAGGACGAGTAGAGGGAAGATCATCAGAGGAAGACGATGCAGGAGACGACGATGAAGAAGAGGGAATAGTAGAGGAAGACTCCGGAGAACGAGGAGAACTAGGAGAACTAGACGGAGCAGAGGAGGACGGTGTCAAAGAACAGACATCAGGGGGAGGAGATTCTGAAGAAGACACAATAGGTGTAGAAGGAGGTGTGTCAGGAAAGAGAAGAAAAGAGATATCTTCCACCGGGTAAGGACCAATGGTGGGACGAGGATAGAAAGGACGCCTCTCATCAAAAGTAACATCACGAGAGATACGCATCCGACGACCAACAGGGTCCCAACAGCGATAGCCCTTATGCTCACCACTGATTCCAAGGAAGACACACTCAACAGATTGAGCGGTCAGTTTGGTGCATTCGCGAGGAGCAAGGAGAACATAGCAAACACAACCAAACAAGCGAAGCATGGAGTAGTCTGGAGACTGTCTAGATAGGCGCTCAAGAGGGATACCACCCTGCAAGGCAGCAGAAGGCTGAATATTGATGAGGTAAGCCGACGTAGCGACAGCCTTAGCCCAGAAATGCGGCGGGAGAGAAGAAGTAATCATCATAGCGCGAGTGGTCTCAAGAAGATGGCGATGCTTACGCTCAGCAACGCCATTCTGGGCATGTGCGCTAGGACAGGAGAACTGAGCAAGGGTGCCCTGCTCAGTAAGAACACCTCGCAACATATGGGAGATATACTCACCAGCAGAATCAGCATGAAAAACACGAATGGGGGTAGAATACTGAGTTCGGACCATGGCCGCAAAACGCTGGTATATGGAGAGCACTTCACTATGAGAGCGCATAAAATACAACCAAGTGTACCGAGAAAAATCATCGATGAATAAAATATAGTAGCGATTGTAGGGTTCGCAGCATAGAAAACAAAAAATTTCCTACGATGGGAACTATGTACCAAGATCTATCTACTAGATACAAACAACGGGCGGATGTATATCCGTAGAGAACATACCCTTGAATACCGATAAAGCTCAACGAGTTCAACTCGTGGTTGATGTAGACGATCTCTTGCCGATCTCAAGATCGAGAGGAAGTCCTAGCGCCGCAAAGCAGCAGCGCATCCGTGCTCGCACACACGTACAAGACACCGGGCAACCTCCGCCTCCTTGCTCCAGCGATGCAGCGGAAGCACAACCCTTTCTTGTCGAATAGCCACCGGGAACATGTATCTCGCTAGTCCGAGACCATGGGGGATAAATTCTAGAGGGGGAGAGAGATCCTTCATGAGGAGGTGTGTGAGACAAGTGAGAGGAGGGGCTCCTTTTATAGGAGGAGGGGGGCACCCAAAGGGGTGGCCGCCGGCCATGGGGGCTGCCCCCTCCCCTCCTTCATTCATGTGGGTGGACACTCCACTCACAAAATGGCCCTTCAATTTTCTCCACTCAAAAATCCACTCAAATTCCCATTAAATTTCCACCAAATTTAATGCAAACTCTCATTAAATAAAACTCTTTTATTTTATTCAGAATTTTGTCAATTACTTTAATGACAAACATTCACAAATAACCCCTTGCTAGAATTCCATTTCACATGCATAACCTCTTTATGCAATTTCATCCGAAAACCTGTTTCGGTATCTAGTAAAATAAATTCCTGTGCTTGTTTATTCTTTCGGCATGAAACATTTGCTCCAACTGGATGCCAGTGTCCCTTAAGTGTGTCACACTACGGTTCGCGAATAATGCGGACATGATCGAGACCCTTCTCCGATCAATAATCAGTAGCGGGACCTGGAGATCCATACCGACTCCCACACATTCAACGATGACTTTTCCTGTGATCGTCGGAACCTTTTACGCTTGTATCTTAATCCCTTTGTTTCATGATATATTACATGTCCGAGATTCGATCATCGGTATATCCATACCTAGTTTGATCTCGTTACTAACATGCACTCTTTTCTCGTTCCCGTGATATAACATTCTAGTGATCAAATCACTTGCTTGCAAGCTAACCAATGTGATATCACCGAGAGGGCCCAGAGCATATCTATCCATCATCGGGATGAACAAATTCCACTCTTGATCCATGATTCTCAACATAACACTTTAGTAGCTTTGGATCCATCTTTATAATCACCCAGTTACGGAGTGACGTTTGATGTCAACAAGAAACTCTTCCGGTGTTAGTGATTGGCATGATCTCATGGTCTAAGGATTAGGATTACTTCGTAGTTTGTTTATAGCAATATAAACTCAATGACTTTGATCGTAATGCTATACTTCGGATGAATGTTCATCACACCATTACACTAATGTTGTGATCTCATTATTAACAACATCCAATGTCTATGATCAGGAAACCTTGATCATCTTGTTAATCAACGAACTAGTTTATGAGAGAGGCATAACTAGGAACTTTCTGTTTGTTTATTAAACACACATGTATTAACGTTTCCGTATCAATACAATTATAGCATGCAAAATAAACATTTATCATATACTTGGAATACACATAATAAACATTTTATTATTGCCTCTCAGGGCATATTCCCTTCAGTCTCCCACTTGCACTAGAGACAATAATCTAGTTACATAGTGATGTATCTAACACCCATGGAGTTCTAGTGTAGATCATGTTTTGCTCTAGGGAGAGTTTTAGTCAACGGATCTGCTACACTGAGATCCGTATGTACTTTACAAATCTTTATATCTCCATCCTTGACATGCTCGCGGATGGAGTGAAACCAACGCTTAATATGCTTGGAATGCTTGTGAGACCTTGGCTCTTTGGCATTGACAATGGCACCATTGTTGTCACACTAGATCACCATTGGGTCCAACGCGTTTGCAACCACACCTAGTTCGGATATGAACTCCTTCATCCAAACTGCTTCCTGAGCCGCTTCTGAAGCAGAAACATATTCGGCCTCCATTTTTTGTTGATCTCGCCACCATGGGTTGTTTGGAGCTCCTCCAACTAACCGCTCCGCCATTCATGAGAAATACGTATCCGGATTTAGACTTAGAGTCATCCGGATCGGTGTCAAAGCTAGCGTCGACATAACACTTAGCGACAAGCTCTTCTTCACCTCCGTATACAAGAAACATATCCTTAGTTCTTCGCAAGTACTTAAGGATATTCTTGACCGCTTTCCAGTGTTCTGAACCTGGATCCGGTTGGTACCTACTAGTCAAACTAATAGCATGTGCCACATCCGGTATTGTACATAGCATGGCGTACATTATAGAGCCTATGGCTGAAGCATAGGGGACCTTGTCCATTATCTCTCTTTCTTCCGCCGAAGCCGGACTTTGAGTCTTACTCAATGTCGTGCCTTGTGTCATAGGTAAGAACCCCTTCTTACTATCCTCCATTTTAAACTTCTTTAAAATCTTATCAAGGTATGTACTTTGCGATAGCCCTATTAGGCGCATAGATCTATCTCTATAGATCTTTATGTCTAATATGTATGACGCTTCACCTAGGTCCTTCATTAAAAATTTGCTATTTAGATAACTTTTAACACTGTTTAAAAGATCTATATCATTTCCGATTAATAATATGTCATCCACATATAATACCAGAAATGCCACATTGCTCCCACTCACTTTCTCGTAAATACAAGCTTATCCATAAGTTTGGACAAATCCAAACTCTTTGATCACCTCATCAAAGCGGAGATTTCAACTTCGTGATGCTTGCTTTAATCCATAGATGGATCGATGAAGCTTGCACACCTTGTTAGCATCCTTAGGATCGACAAAACCCTTTGGTTGTATCATATACAAATCTTCCTCAATATTACCATTGAGAAACGTGGTTTTAACATCCATCTGCCATATCTCATAATCGAAATATGCAGCAATTGCTAACATAATCCTAACTGACTTTAGCATCGCTACGGGAGAGAATGTATCATCGTAGTCAACTCCTTGAATTTGTCGAAACCCCTTTGCGACAAGTCGAGCTTTATAGACGGTTATATTACCATCGGCATCAGTTTTCCTTTTGAAAATCCATTTGTTCTCCACGGCCTTTCGGTCGTGAGGTAAGTCCACCAAGTTCCAAACTTGATTTTCATACATGGATTCCATCTCGGATTTCATGGATTCTAACCATTTGTTGGAATCCGGGCTCATCATCGCTTCTTCATACATCGCAGGGTCATCATTTTCATCAACCATGAAATTCATGACAGGATTTCCGTACAGCTCGGGAGCTGCACGCGTCCTGCTTGACCTGCGAGGTTCGGTAGTACTCTCTTTTGGAGTTTCATGATCATTATCATTAGTTCCCTCTTCAACAGGTGAAGCCAACTCCGGAACAACTTCCGGCGCTGCGCTACTCGCCATACTTTGAAGAGAAGGTTCAATAACCTCTTGGAGTTCTACCTTCCGACTACTCACACCTTTCGCGAGAAACTCTTTCTCTAGAAAGGATCCATTCTTGGCAACAAAAACCTTGCCCTCGGATCTGTGATAGAAGGAATACCCAATAGTTTCCTTAGGGTATTGACATGGATATGCCCTACGGGTACCCGATGTTAGTATACCTGGTCTAGCCCGACGGAAGGCCCACTCGACGACCTGCCAGGGTCCATGACGCCTATGACGTTTCGGTTGCTATGAAGCACATATGGACACGGACTCCCAAGCGCACAAGACAAGGGAAGCTCAAGACTAGAGTTTGAATACAACTTGTAACCTACTCGTATTGGCACCCGAGACCTAGCCTCCCCATATATAAAGGCTAGGAGGGTCCAACGAGGAGGGCACGACTACACGCACGACCTATACACGCTACGCATGTACACAATAGATAGATCTACAATCTCCATCGCCACAACAGATCTACAGAACTCGACTCATACTTTCGCACACGCATCCACGCCAGATCGAATCTGCGCACCCTGTAACCTTCGGTTCCGCCGTAATCAAAGAGCAGACAAGCAGGAGTAGGGTTTTCCCTCTGGGGGCCTGAACCTGGGTAAATCTCGTGTCCCCTGGTTGCTTGTCTGTTAACCGTGCCACGATCTCCAGCATCCCCATCTTCTCCAAAACCCAAGTCCATAACAATGGGCATTGATGAGATTAAACCTCGTCAATTGGCGCCGTCTGTGGGAACAACGGGTGACCTTCCACAATCTTCGGATGCGGTGACCTGCTGCATCTTTCGGATGCGGCGACCCAACGCGATCTTCGATAGCCGCAACTATCCGCATCGGCTTCAGCGACCACGACTCGGGGGCTCCCTCGACATCGGTGACTCAATACGGCTTTCGACTGTGATGACCCGATACATCCTTCGGATGTGGCGACTCGGTGCGGTCTTCGACCGCGACAAACTTCGGATGCGGAGCTCGCTATCGCCATCGAACCTGGGAACCCGTCGCTGCTATGACCGTGGTCCGCCGCGTTGACTACGTCTGTCGCATGACCCACTACCGCGTCGACTCCGTCCACGACAACTACAACCAACAAAGCTAAGTTCTCTACTCAGAGTTGATTTTCTTTCTTACTTTAATCGCACTCGAAACACTCGGGGGCTGCGCCCTCTTCAAGTAACCTAATGTGCCATCGGCTCCACGCACTCGAGCACCTCGAACGCGACAGCCCGAGTAGCTGATTCTGCCTGATCGTTGAATCCTTGAACTCCGAGTGCCTCGGCAAGGTACTGAGACTAAGGGTAATCAGGCTAACGAAAAGGCCTAGCATACAGTGCAAAAGTGCCGACTCGATCGGCACCAGAATTTTACTATACAAGTCGACAGGCAAATATTCTTTACAAGATACAAGTACTTCACAATTATTCATGTTTTATGTAGCTTATAAAGACGTCGACTGTGCCGAGCTATTCTATCGAGTCCTCCAACAGGAGTCGACGAAATAACTGGCTACTCCATAAACTCAAGACCCGAGTCGAGTCCCTCCTCGGATGGTTGCATCGCTTGATGCTACAAAGGCGTAGCACTGATCGCGCACCCGACAGAAGCAACGACGTCGACTTCATCCGGAACGTCGAGTCCTTCCGGCTAAACGCCGCGCACTCCACTACATCGACTCTTGGCTCCTTATGCGTGAGAAGCTGACTCGATGCACTTCCGGGTCAGTGGTTTCTCCTCGCATGAGTCTCCACTCGAGTCTGCGACTCGACTAGATACTCGGGGGCTACTCCTATCAGGAGCGCTGGTCGCGCACCCGATGTACCGGGTCAGCGATACGCCCACGAAGTTGCCGACTACAACTCAACGTTACAAGACTTGAGTCTCTGCCCGAGTTTATGACTCCGCCAGACACTCGGGGGCTACTCCAAACTAGAGCGCTGGTCGCGCACACACAAGATCTTTGAGTCCTACACCGAGTCTACGACTCCACTACGGACTCGGGGGCTACTCCCATAGGGAGGATTGATTCAAGCATCCAAAAAAAATTGTGTCCTACGGACCTGAAGCAAACAATGGCTGAATTAAAGTCTCTACTCGAGTCTACGACTCGAACAGACACTCGGGGGCTACTCCCATAGGGAGCGCTGGTCGCGCACCCTATAGTCCATTGTGTTGACTATGTTCACGATGTCGATTACTTTACAACAGCCGAACAAATTCAGCTGACCCGATGAACTTTCGGGTGAAGTGTTTCGCACTCGACACAACTTACGACTCCGACATCCAAATACAAGGATCAAGACAACTAAGTCTCCACCCGAATCTACGTTTCGGATGGAGACTCGGGGGCTACTGACATGGATATGCCCTACGGGTACCCGATGTTAGTATACCTGGTCCAGCCCGACGGAAGGCCCACTCGACGACCTGCCAGGGTCCATGACGCCTATGACGTTTCGGTTGCTATGAAGCACATATGGACACGGACTCCCAAGCGCACAAGACAAGGAAATCTCAAGACTAGAGTTTGAATACAACTTGTAACCTACACGTATTGGCACCCGAGACCTAGCCTCCCCATATATAAAGGCTAGGAGGGTCCAACGAGAAGGGCACGACTACACGCACGACCTATACACGCTACGCACGTACACAATAGATAGATCTACGATCTCCATCGCCACAACAGATCTACAGAACTCGACTCATAACAATGGGCATTGACGAGATTAAACCTCGTCAGGTATCCTATGAAGACGCATTTTTCCGCTTTGGGTTCGAGTTTATCCGGTTGAAGTTTCTTCACATAAACATCGCATCCCCAAACTTTAAGAAATGGCAGCTTAGGTTTGTTTCCAAACCACAATTCATACGGTGTCTTTTCAACGGATTTAGATGGTGCCCGATTTAAAGTGAATGCAGCGGTTTCTAGTGCATAGCCCCAAAATGACAACGGCAAGTCCGTCAGAGACATCATAAATCGAACCATATCTAATAAAGTACGATTACGATGTTCCGACACACCATTTCTCTGTGGTGTTCCGGCAGGTGTGAGTTGTGAAACAATTCCACACTCTTTCATGTGAGTGCTAAACTTGTAACTTAGATACTCACCTTCACGGTCTGACTGTAGAAATTTGATCTTTCTATTATGATGATTTTCCACTTCATTCTAAAATTCCTTGAACTTTTCAAAGGTTTCAGACTTGTGTTTCATCAAGTAGATATAACCGTATCTACTCAAATCATCCGTGAAAGTAACAAAATAACAATATCCACCTCGCGCCGACACACTCATTGGACTGCATACATCAGAATGTATGATTTCCAATAAATCTGTCGCCCGTTCCATTGAACCGGAAAATGGCGTTCTAGTCATCTTGACCATAAGGCATGGCTCACAGGTATCAAATGATTCATAATCAAGTGATTCCAAAAGTCCATCTGAATGGAGCTTCTTCATGCGTTTAACGCCAATATGACCTAGACGGCAGTGCCACATATATGCGGATATATCATCATTTAGTTTAATCCTTTTAGCATCAACATTATGAATATGTGTAACATTATTATCGAGATCCAAAAGAAATAAACCATTCATCATAGGTGCATGACCATAAAAGATTTCATTCATATAAATGGAACAACCATTGTTCTCGGATTTAAATGAATAACCACTTCGCATCAAACACGATCCAGATACAATGTTCATGCTCAGTGCAGGCACCAGATAACAATTATTCAAGTTTATAACTAATCCCGACGGCAAGTGGAGAGGCAGCGTTCCAACGGCGATCACATCAACGCTTGATCCATTGCCGACATGCATCTTGACCTCACCCCTTGCTAGCGGTCGCTTGTTCCGCAGCCCCTGATTCGAGTTACAAATATTAGCAACTGAACCGGTATCAAATACCCAGGTGCTACTGCGAGCACTAGTAAAGTACACATCAATAACATTTATATCATATATACCTTTGTTTGCCTTGCCGGCTTTCTTGTCTGCCAGATACTTGGGGCAGTTGCGCTTCCAGTGGCCAGTCCTCTTACTATAGTAGCACTCGGTATCAGACTTAGGTCCAACTCGGGGTTTCTTTTCAGGCACGGCAACAGGCTTGCCGCCCTTACTTCCCTTCCATTTTCCCTTCTTGTCTTTCTTGAAACCAGTGTTCCTATTGATCATCAACACTTGATGTTCCTTTTTGATCTCCACTTCTGCAGTTTTAAGCATTGATAGAAGCTCGGGGAGAGACTTCTTCATGCCTTGCATATTATAGTTCATCACGAAGCTCTTATAGCTAGGTGGCAGAGACTGCAGAACACGATGGATGCCTAAGTCAATGGGAATCGATATTCCCAAGGACACAAGCTTATCGGCATAACCCGACATCTTGAGTACATGCTCACTAACGGAGTTGTGCTCTTCCATCATGCAGCTAAAGAACTTTTCTGAAGCGTTGTAGCTCTGTAACATCCCAAAAATACCAAACTTAGATTATCAAACACTAATCATCAAGATTAGGGTTAACAAAAACTTTTCTAACTAAACCCATGAATGCATGCATATGTGTATGCATAGTTTTTGAATTTCTTTAAAACCACCTTGTTTGTGTGATCCATTGCTTGTAAAATGTTTCTTAGGTGAAATAAACATCATCTAAAACATTTCCCACACTTTTCCTAAAGACAAGTAAATCAAAACAAATATATTAAGAGAATGGTCATTTTGGCCAATTTAACTCCCATGCCTACTTTGGCTGTCTCAAACTTTCAGAACCTAACAGAAACTTTTCTGGATCTTTGCACCCCTTGAATGTACTCATAACAGAGTATCAAGGCCCACTTTGTGATCATCCAGAAACTTTCAAATGCATAGTTTAATTGACAATTCAAAATTGAATCTTCTTCATATGGGAAGATCCCACTTTTTCAAAACCCACTCAAACAAGCTCAACTTTCAAAACCCAAGCATCTGCAGACTCACCAGCACCAATCTAGCAAACCCACCAAAAATATTTCAAAATTCAAAACTTGATTTCATGCGGCCATTTCATCAAACAGGTTGCAGACACAAATCAACAAAAACATCAAACACTATAGTGTGCAGTAAATTTGGCCTAACTTGTTCCCTAGTTAGCTCACACACAGCTCAGTAGATCATCTAGAAAGATTAGCCCAACACTAGCACCCCTGTGAGCTTGCCATTGCCATTAATGGTGAACAGCTGAGCACACCCATGTCACCCCATTGTGGACAACAAGCTAGAGGAAGAACTAGCCGTGCCAACCTTGTCTAGGAGGCAGCCCAGCGTCCACCGCCACTCACTGTCCTAGCCGCAAGCGTTGCCAGGCCCTGGACCACGCGCACAAGCCGCGCCTAGACCATGCCGAGCGTGCGCCAGAGCGCCACCCTCGACCATCACCCACAGACCGCGCACCGCCCTCGCCGCGTGCACACACGATCGCCATCAACCCAGGAGACCGCCAGACATCCCCATTTGCCGCCCCGTGCCGCACAGCCACCGCCCGCCGTCGAAGACGCCGCCTCTGCCGGGCAGAGCACCGCCCGTTCCAGACCAAACCACACCGCCCCATGCCTCGCGACCATGTCGTTGAGCATCGCCAGGAGACACAGCACCGTCCCCTACCCGTGCCCATGCCATTAGCCGCCTGTAACGTCGCCCCCGACGAGCTCACCGTGCGCCCCGACGGTCCCCTCGCTCGACTATAAATAGAGGCCACCCCCGCTCGAGTTCTTCACACCATCTCACTCCCCTCTCCTCACTGATCGTGCCACACCATTCCCGGAGCAAGGCGAGCACCACCTCGCCGGAATTTCACTGGAGCCTGCCGCTGCCGGAGAAGAAAGGAGCCAGCGATTGGAGCCACCCCAGGAGCTGCCGCGACCACCCCTGAGTTCGCCGTCGTCGACTTCGTCGTTCGCCCGCCTCGCCGACCCTCGCCAGCACCCCGGTGAGCCCCCAGCGACCCTCACTGGCTGCGCTAGGTTTTGTTCTCGCCGGAGCTGTCTCGCGTCGACGATGACTCCCAGCCGTTAGATTAGAACTAGATCGAACGATCCACGTTGCCCCATACCGCTTCGCTCAGCCCCGTGTCACTGACGAGTGGGGACACCCACTTAAGCAGCCCGCGGAAGCACTGCGCTTAGCAGGCCGGCCCGTTAGATTTTCCCGCGCAGCCCAGTTATTCAAATTAAACCTTTTTCTATTTCTTTTCAAACACATTTCTGTACCCAACTTCAAAAATCAACCCAGATCGATTTAGTGCACCAATTTGAATGAAACCAATTTTGTTGGAAAGGTCTGTGAATGCTGAATCCAAGCCCGTTGGATTCAAGTCATTTGGAACTATAGATCACCTTTGGTAAAAATAACAAGACAGAAGCTTTTCTGCATTCAAACATTTTTCAAATTTAAACCATAATAGCTTTTGAGTTGATTCCAACTCTAAGAGATCACATTTAACCATACCTTTCAGAATATATAAAAATATATAGGTTTACTTGCAGAAATATTGCTCAAGTAATAAAAGAATGCTCCATAAGCATTTCTAGCCACTTTAATTAATTAAAATAAAAGGGTAAAACCTTATTAAATTGTGACACCACTTTAAATCACATTCCCATGGACTACGATATGTGGTGATGACATGTGTCAACATGATCCCATGTTTAGTTTGGAGAATATTAAATCTTAAGTAGTTTTTCAATGAGTAGAAATTACTTTTATAAAAAATAAAAAGATTTAAACCAAGCCTTAACCTTGTAATGTTAGAGATGATGCTAGATCATCTATAGGACCCTTGTGTGTGATGATTGCAAGTAGTTAAGTATTGTTTGGTGATTGTGTACCTCGTATTTATTCATAGACGCTAGTACCGACCAAGGATACGAGGAGGAAGGAGGATACTACGAAGAGGAAACCGAGGAGAACTTCAACCACTGCTCTGCACAAGGCAAGCCTTACTAAACAAGTTGACCTATGCAAGCTTATACTGATGCAAGCTAACCCTTGCAAGATACCCTACTGATGCCACAAACCCATACTTGTGATATGACTACTATATGCCTTAAGCATATGTGATCATACCCACTTGATAAATCAAATCCTAGTTTTATGTGCCAGCTTTTTATTTTATTTCTTGATCAAAGCTTACTTAGAGTCTACCTAATAGTTTGGTAGATACTAGACAGTTGTGCTGAAGGTTGCATAAAGAGCATAAAATTTGGCCTAAGCTAGATAACCTTGATGCCATCCTAAGGCATGAGTTTGAACTTAGTTAAAACCCCACTAGTTTACCACCCCTCATTAGTACTTACCCCCATCTGTAGAGGCTAGTGCTAAGCATAAAACTTGATCAACTTTAGATGGGAATACTTGGTGGAAAAATGGTTATGAAAACCTTGGAATGATGGATCATTCTATTGAAATGTTTTGGACATGTGTTTCCAAACACTTGAGGATTTTGGTGATGAAAATGTTGAGGCATGAGCCTTAGCCCTTTATAAAACTGATGGTTGTCTGGATGCGATACCATTCCAATTTTATCGTACAACCACAATACCCGAATATTGGGTAGGGCTTGACTGGAAACTTATATTCCTTAGTATTAGTTCCCTCATGGCCAAGGTCTGTGCTGAGGCTACCTTGTGAAGATTGTCCACCTGTGCAGTACCCAAGATGACAGTGAGTCATGGTTGGGAGGCCAAACTCACAGGAGAGGTGCTTATACTAGGGCGTGTAATTGAAAGGTTAGGATTGATTATCCGCATACTGAGTATGGTGAATTCAGGATTTGTTCCTGACGGATGTATCGAATGTTGCGGTGAAAGTGTACAATCTCTGCAGAGTGTCAAACTATTCGAATAGCCGCGTCCGCGGTTATGGACAGTTGGAGTGGCCATACTGTTCCCCCGTCAGACTTTTCAAAATGACTTGTGAAGCGATTTGAGACTTTGACTTGACCACAACAGAGTTGTGACCTGAATTACAAGATCCCCTTTAGGAGTTATAAAATTGTTACTAGCTTGGAACTTAGTAGAGATAAACCTGGCTTTTTGTAAAACAACCCTAGAGCCTAGTGTCCTATTATCCAAAAACCCCTTACCTGTTAGTATTAGTTTGCGAGTACTTAAAGAGTACTCATGGCTTTGTCCCTGGCTATTCCCATGGCCAGACTATGAAGAGGAGTACCTGGAGGATGGACCCTAGGAAGGTTATGACAACTAGGATCATCTCCCATCGTCAGCATTGCCTGTGACCCTGAAGATGGAGCTTCGCCTATGCTACCGTTATGATTACGTATTCCACTGCTTGAAGTTGTATTAAGAACTGGATCATGAGATCCCTATTTGTGTAAGAACTTATGTATCGTTGTAATGGATGATGTACTATGGTATCCAATTCTGTTATGTCTCGCAAAAATGGTAATCCTGGGATTGCGATGTATGGCATAACAGGCATCTAGGATTGAAAAATCCGGGTGTTGACAAGCACTCTACAGCAGCATGTGTGTCGAAAATCATTTTCAACTCACCCATTGTATCAAATGCATTGCCATTTTCGAAACGCTTTCGAAGTTCCGGCTCTAGCCCATACAATATGCCGCAATGAACTAAGTTGTGGTCCTCCTGACGAGTCTGATAGACATTCTTCTCCTCGTCAGGGGCATCCTTAAAAGGTGGGGGGCCTAACGGCGCTTCTAGCACATATTGCTTTTGTGCAGCAGAGAGGAGAATCCTCAAATTCATGGCCCATTCGGTAAAGTTGCTACCGTTCATTGCAAGTTTCTCTTTCTCCATGAACACATTGAAATTAAAAGCAGGTGGTGCCATCTACAACATAATTTGTAAAGTTTAGACTAAGTGTATGATATATTGAGTTCAACTAATCCATATTACGAATGAACTCCCAGTCAAAAACGACATCCCCTCGTGCCTTTTTGGTGATTACATGAACCAAATCCACTACACCAAGTCCGATCATCACGTGAGTCGGTGTAGCTTCAAAGGCGAGCATCAAATGGGCATCATATCGACTATATGACTCATGCTTAACCTTTCGGTCCGTGTTCTGAGGCCATGTCTGTACATGCTAGGCTCGCCAAGTTAGAACCTTAGTATTCGCGTGTGTAACTGTTTTACACCCGAAATATGGTCGTGGATCCAAGAACACCCGATCATCATGTGATGTCTTGGAGCGACGAAAACATAATTGGTGCATACTAAAGGAAGAACACATTTCAATCTTGATATTTAAAAGAGGGATCATCTTATTATGCTAACAAAGCGCTAAACAAGCAATATAAGATGCTATCAAACATCACATGTTTATTAGTGAAATAATATGGTTCCCGCATATGATCTCTATCATGTGCATCGTGGTATGATCACTATCATACCTATATGTGTAAATCCAAGGTCTATGGAGAGTACACGTTATGTATGTTGTAAGAGTATCATCACATACTTCTACTTACAACATCACCATATCATAACACTAGGCCAGCAACAATCTAAACTAGACGCCTCTAATTTATCCATTGCAAGTTTTACGTGGCTTAGGGCTTTCGAGATAGAACCGTTCTTACCTACGAACATGAACCACAACGAGGATAACCAAATTGTTGACAACTCGTTGCAAAATAGATATTGACTATAGTAGGAGAGGCAGACACCCGCTAGCCACTTATGCAAATTAGTTGCATGTCAAGCGTGGAACAGGTCTCATGTGCGAGGACATGTAAAGTTTGTCCGGGCCGCTTCATCCCACTATGCCACCAATATCCAAAATTACAACTAAGGAGCAACAACATGATCATCATTGCCCACATACTCATATGTGTACTACCCGTGTAAAGCATCTATGCATAGATCCGGCTCTGATACCACTGTAGGGTTCGCAGCATAGAAAACAAAAAATTTCCTACGATGGGAACTATGTACCAAGATCTATCTACTAGATACAAACAACGGGCGGATGTATATCCGTAGAGAACATACCCTTGAAGACCGACAAAGCTTAACGAGTTCAACTCGTGGTTGATGTAGACGATCTCTTGCCGATCTCAAGATCGAGAGAAAGTCCTAGCGTCGCAAAGCCGCAGCGCATCCGTGCTCGCACACACATACAAGACACCGGGAAACCTTCGCCTCCTCGCTCCAGCGATGCAGTGGAAGCACAACCCTTTCTTGCCGAATAGCCACCGGGAACATGTATCTCGCTAGTCCGAGACCATGGGGGATAAATTCTAGAGGGGGAGAGAGATCCTTCATGAGGAGGTGTGTGAGACAAGTGAGAGGAGGGGCTCCTTTTATAGGAGGAGGGGGGCACCCAAAGGGGTGGCCGCCGGCCATGGGGGCTGCCCCCTCCCCTCCTTCATTCATGTGGGTGGACACTCCACTCACAAAATGGCCCTTCAATTTTCTCCACTCAAAAATCCACTCAAATTCCCATTAATTTTCCACCAAATTTAATGCAAACTCTCATTAAATAAAACTCTTTTATTTTATTCAGAATTTTGTCAATTACTTTAATGACAAACATTCACAAATAACCCCTTGCTAGAATTCCATTTCACATGCATAATCTCTTTATGCAATTTCATTCGAAAACCTGTTTCGGTATCTAGTGAAATAAATTCCTGCGCTTGTTTATTCTTTCGGCATGAAACATTTGCTCCAACTGGATGCCAGTGTCCCTTAAGCGTGTCACCCTACGGTTCGCGAACAATGTGGACATGATCGAGACCCTTCTCCGATCAATAATCAGTAGCGGGACCTGGAGATCCATACTGACTCCCACACATTCAACGATGACTTTTCCTGTGATCGTCAGAACCTTTTACGTTTGTATCTTAATCCCTTTGTTTCACGATATATTACATGTCCGAGATTCGATCATCGGTATCTCCATACCTAGTTTGATCTCGTTACTAACATGCACTCTTTTCTCGTTCCCGTGATATAACATTCTAGTGATCAAATCACTTGCTTGCAAGCTAACCAATGTGATATCACCGAGAGGGCCCGGAGCATATCTATCCATCATCGGGATGAACAAATTCCACTCTTGATCCATGATTCTCAACATAACACTTTAGTAGCTTCGGAGCCATCTTTATAATCACCCAGTTACGGAGTGACGTTTGATGTCAACAAGAAACTCTTTCGGTGTTAGTGATTGGCATGATCTCATGGTCTAAGGATTAGGATTACTTCGTAGTTTGTTTATAGCAATATAAACTCAATGACTTTGATCGTAATGCTATACTTCGGATGAATGTTCATCACACCATTACACTAATGTTGTGATCTCGTTATTAACAACATCCAATGTCTATGATCACGAAACCTTGATCATCTTGTTAATCAACGAACTAGTTTATGAGAGAGGCATAACTAGGAACTTTCTGTTTGTTTATTAAACACACATGTATTAACGTTTCCGTATTAATACAATTATAGCATGCAAAATAAACATCTATCATATACTTGGAATACACATAATAAACATTTTATTATTGCCTCTCAGGGCATATTCCCTTCAGCGATGGCCTCCTTTCGAAGCGAAAGGAGCCGGACCCCAAACATCGGAATGAACTAAATCAGAAGGTCGCTGAGATACAGACGCGCTAGTAGGATAGGGAAGTTGAATTTGTTTACCCAACCTACAGCCCTGACAATGTAAAGACCCATCTCCTGAGACAGACCCCAGAAGACCATGATGAACTAATGACGACAGGCGAGAGTCACAAAGGTGACCAAGATGATGATGCTACTGCTGAAAGGAGCTTGTAGCAGAGGCGATGACCGGAGAAGAACTGGCAGATGAAGTGGCAGCGGAAGGAACACGAAGCCAGTCTAACTTCCAAAGTCCTGAAGAGTTACGGCTGCGAGGGCCGGCTCCAACCAGGGCCTGTGTGCGACGGTCCTGGACAACACAAGAATCAGCATCAAGAATGACGCGACAACCAGCGTTAGTAAGCTGGCTAGCAGAGAACAGATTCATCTTAAGAAGAGGGACATGAGAAATATCAGGAACAAAAAACGAAGAAGTAGAAAGGGTGCCCCGACTAGAAACAGGGAGAGAGGTACCATCAGCCGTGAAAACATGAACATGGGAAGGGAGAGAACGAAGAGCGGACAGAAAAGAAGACTCAGAGGTCATATGAAAGGAAGCTCCAGAATCCAGATACCACGAGGACGTACCTGACTGTGTAGAAGATGGTGGTCGCGCAGGGCCGGAAGAATCAGTCACAGAACCAGCAGTGCCCGTCGAAGGAGAGCCTGTAGCAGCAAGCAGACCACGAAGACTCCTGATAATGTCCTGATCAGAGAGAGCAACTGCTGAAGACCCGGAAGGAGCCGACTGCCCACGAGCCTGTTGCTGCTGACGTAAACTGGGATCCCGTGTATAACAGGTGGCCCAAGTGTGGCCATCCCTGTTGCAATAAGAGCAGTGACAAAGAGAACCACGGCGACCCTGACCACGAGTCTGCTGGTGCTGACTCTGACCCTGAGGTTGCTGGTGCTGACTCGGACCCTGAGACTGCTGGTGCTGACTCTGACCCTGACCTGGAGGAGTGGGTAGTATCAGCGGCGGCACAAAGGAGCGCGGCTGAGTGAAGGGAGCCGACGGCATAGGAGGACCACGAGTAGCAAGCACAGATGGAACCGCAAGAAGACCAGCAACACGGAGACGGATCTCCTCAGCCCGAAGCTCAGTCAACACCTCAGAGAGCGGAACACGACCACGAGCATTCAGCTGAGCACGCCGGGGCTCAAACTCCTGGCGGAGCCGAGACAGAAACTCATAGATACGGTGAAACTCCAAATCCAAGCGCACAATCTGGCAGCACGAGCATGTGCCACAAACAGCAGTACGAAGAGAATCAAGCTGACGCCAGATAGCAGCACTCTGAGTATAGAACTCATCAATAGTGGAATCACCCTACTGAAGAGCATGCTCCTGGCGAACCACAGACAGGTAAAGAGCATCCCCAGACGGCTGATAGCGCTGACGAAGATGTGCCCACTGAGCGGCAATAGTAGGAAGACTCATAAACTCAACAGCATACTGGGGCAGAACACTGGAGGTGAGAACAGCAGCAGCACGAGCATCATCATCGACCCACTGAGTGTAGGCAGTCAGAGCGTGCCGATAGGACTCGAGATCAGCAGAATACTGCTTGAACTTCAGGTCATAGGCAGCAACAACACTATCATCAGCGCTCTGAGCAGCATCCTTGGCCTCCTGAGAAGCATCAGCAGCAAGAACAATCGGCATCGGTGGAAGAGGAGCCACAGGAGCAGGGGGGCACGGCGGACAGGGGACCTCGCCAGAGAGCACACCCAAAGACGGAGACCGCGCATGTGAACGCGCATAAAGACAGCGAAATCAAGATAATTCGCGCCATCGAAGATCACCGGGCAGCGAGGAATCGCAATGTAGCCCGATGCGGAAGCCATCTCTCTCTCTCTCTCTCTCTCTCTCTCTCTCTCTCTCTTTTACCAATCGGGAATAGACGAAGACCAACTGGTAGACTCGATCAGAACTGACAAAACCTGGCGTACGATCGTCGGGTGGGGAGATCCCGCGCGTGGGGCGCGAGTACCGAGGCGGGTGGGGCACGAGTACCGAGGCGGGACGGGTACCGCGCGTGGCAGCGGATCAAAGCGAGGGCGAGGAGGTCCCGTGTTGAATTTGATCGGGCGGGCGGTGTCAGCAGGAGGGTGCCAGGCGTGGCGCTGTCACGCGCGCGTCAGGGAGTCTGCAGGGTGCGCGCGTCAGGGAGTCTGTAGGGGACGGTGTCTGCAGGGCGTCACGCGCAGAAAGAACAGGACGCCACCGTCCCTGTTGACGAGAAGACCCACGAGTCGGCGTCGGAAGTAGAGAAGCAGCAACGCGTCGGGAGTAGAAGACCCACGCGTCTAAAGATTGGATCGGATCTGAGAAGACCAGCTCGTGGACTAGAAAACCAATCTGGATCAGATCTGAAGACGGAACGGCAACGACGGAAACAGCCAGAAACTGAGCGGCGACCGGCGGCGACGATGACAGCAAGGCCGTCGGCGACAGGGACGGTGGCGGCTACAGCGATGAAGTTGCGAGTAGGAGGAGACTAACCTAGCTCTGATACCATGTCAGGAATATGCAACTTGTATTCCTCTGGGGGCCAAAGGCCACAATATATAGTACAGGTACATAGCAAATATGCAGAAAGCCTCCTAACATATGGGGAAAATACAATATACAGATATATACATCTAACAGCGTGCACCCCATTTCTTCTCCCTTCCATGGCCGTCTGGTACACCATAGTTGTAGCGGCCGCTGTTGGTGTGGAATCGTCACGGCTCCCTGGTCAAGCTTCCCTCTATCGTAGACTACCCGTGGCATTGTCGAGGTCACACCTCTTCCACATATATCACTTCCCCCTCCTTACTGATATTTCATTGTATCGAGTAGAACAAGCGTGTTGCATTGTAAGCCTACTTACGGATATTCATCGACAGGTTTTTTTTTGAAACGAGATTCATCGACAGGTTATTAATGGATATTTCAGAATTATCAATTGTCTTATATACTGTAAAAAAACGTGTACAGTAAAGTTCACCCCCAAAACAAAAACTTATATGGACAAGTGGAATATTTCGACTTAGTTTGTTTAATTTTCCATACAAACTTTTGTATACTTCTGCGCGGTTTATGCTTGGCATTCCTACTGTATACCGTGCATGTTTCACCAGTTGATTTGATATTTCGAGATTTTTGTTGGAATGCTTTTCCAACCTTCATCGCGTTTCAAAAAAAACTGGGAGAAAACTACATGAGTTGACACACGATGCAACACGGTGAATCCATGAATGGTATATACCGTTGAAACATAAATACCTAACATATGATTTTTTTTTGCGAAAGAACATATGAAGTTTTTTTAGGGTGCACCAAACTCAGAACTTCCAAGAGATCGAACAGTAGTGTTATAACACGTGTCCATCTTCAGAATTCTCTAGAAAGCCGATTTTACAAGCATTCACAAAAACAATTAGTACGAACGTCATCAAGGTGACGTCACTAGACTAGAAGAATGTGTCAGTGCTGATGGAAACACACACAAGACGTTAGTTTTCACTTGTTGGTAGGCGTACCACGTGGTGCCAATTTTGGACCAGGAATAGAATATGGCCTGAATGAATGGATTGACCTGCTTGACCGGCATGTATGTATGCAGAAACCATCGGAAGCAAGCAAGCAAGCAAGCGATCATCCCGGTAGCAGTTGCTGCTGACTCGATTGACAACTTCGGTAGATCTCGTTATAATGGAGCCTCAAGACTTCACGATGACATCGCGTCGACCACGTAAGAGTTGCCCTCATCTTGGCGACGTCATCGATAGGTTTTATATATCCCAGCCAACTGAACCACAGCTCGGATGAAAAAGATCGATTTGGTTTCAATTGGCCAAGTGGGCACGTGCTCTTGTTCTTCCCACTATCCTATAACGACTTGCATTGCTAATTGACTCGTCTCGAGTTCTCGAGTCTTGGCATATACTCGATTCTTGACCGGTCGTGTGTACAGCTGGCCGTGCATCCCCACATGTGCATTCCTGAATCGGACACATGCTTTTATGGTCCACACGCCTGCGGAAGTACTCTACGGTAGTAAACGCTGGTTACAATTAGAGCAACATTAACAATAAATATTAACTCGCAAACTGTAAAAGACGGATACATGTCACGGTAAACCCTTTTTACCGTTTAAAAATAGCCGACGCAGAATATTACGTCGGTTGTAGCCGTCAAGTGCATAAAGAAATTGCACATCAAATCATCGTGGAGAAGATGATGGACATACCTTGCCGGTGCATCGGCGACAGGCGGAACCTGGGCCGCGACAGGCGGCGGCTGGGGGTCATGGGAGGGAGGCATGAACGACGCACGACCTGCTTGGTTAAGGTGCCCTTCTTCCCGTCCCCCGCACAGGCGCCTTGCTTGGCGAGCGGCGCAGTAAAGAAGACACTAATATTAACGCCACCAAACTACTATTATTAGATTCATGAGATATATATTCATCGTATAGGTATTTGATTTCATAAATATTGTTATACGAGTTTGTGCATGCTAGATCAATGTTTAAGATAGTTTAACTTTCAAAGAAAGCTAGAAGCACAACCTTTGGAGGATGGAAAGAGTTTATTTGTTGTAGGCCGTCTCGAGGGAGGTCCTTACACCTGAGTTTTAGAAGGTTCTAGTGGAGGAGATGGTGAATTCGCTCAAGAATGATGTAGAATTCATGTAGGCTTTGACGACCGCGGTGGCCGAGAAAATCGTGCAAAATATCCAAGACCTTTAGGCTAATGTGCTTAGGATATAAGTGTATGGAAATGCCAATGTGAATTTTTTATAAGATCGATTTTTTGGTTTAGGGTTTAGGATTTTTTGGTCAGTGAGCATGGTAGGCTTGTAGCCCTAGATCACCGTGTCATTCCTCTTCCTTTGAGCGTCACCCTCCTTCTCGTCTTACTCCTCTCCTTCTCTGTGCAACTCCCTTTTTCTCATCATCTCCCTCTTCCAGGTGCACCTTCAATCGCCATCATTTTCCTCTCAGCCGCCGCATTCGATCTTGCTCATCCTGTGAACCATTACCGGACAGCAAGCTCCCCCATATGTTAGCTGTAATCTCCTCTATGTCAATACACGTAAGAGTTTGTCAAGCATTACCATTACCTTTTAGCCACCCAACATTGACACCGAGGTTGTCAAGTGTCATCGTTTTCGTCTCTATGGCCATTGTCGGTGATCGTACCTGTCAAGGACACTAGTCATCCACCTCTCCTTCCCTCTCCCCTTCTTTCTCGTCCGATTCCCCTTCTCCGTCCTTATTGGTTCCTCCTCCTGCCAGTTATCGTGCCAAATCGATGGACACGTATGGCCGTGTTGTAAGTTCATAGGTAGAAATTCTGTTTGGCTAATTTGGTACTCTTTTTGGAAGTGATAACGACTACAACAAAGTTGACCCCCAAACAAACAATTAGAATAATAAATACATATTTTACAAATTATCTTTACACCTACCTAAGGGTTTTTACAAGCATTCATAACCAAAATTTGAAAGGCAAGAAGTGGCATCATTAGACTATAGATGAATGCGTGAGCACATGACGCTCTCAGTCGTTGAGTTGATTTCTTTTTTCGAGAAAAGTCGTTGAGTTGATTGTGTCTTCCTTGGTTCCACGTGGTGCTAATTTCAGAGCCAAGAGAATATGACCTGAAAGGAGACCTGCTGAACACCTACTCCTGTATATATGCAGAAACCGTCAGAATCTACTAGCAATCTAGTTGGAAAGTTGCTGCCTAGCAGACAACATGGATCTCGTTATTATTTATGTGGAGCCTCAAGACTTGACGACTTGAACGGATCCTCACCTGCTGGTGACATCGTGTCAGACTGCGTCACGGAGGGCGGCGTCATCCGTGTGTACGTCATCGGTTTATCCTTGCCAAAAGGGAAGCACACAGCTGACATGAAAAAGATCGATTAGGTTTTTGTCGAAGACGTACTTATAACGACTTGGCGTTGCTAGTTGAGACGACTCCGATTCTCGGGTCTTGACCAGCGCGCGCGGCGGCCGTGTCTTGTTTCACAGGTGGCCCGTTCATCGCACACTAGCATTCTTCCTGAATCGGACACATGCTTTTGTCCCATTGCTGTCCACGATAGTGCAATAGTAAACGCTGTTCACATTTACGCCTGAATTTCCTGTGGCGAATAGTATAACACAAAACAAGATTGCTCTTTTTCTTTGAAGCAAAGGCAAATGTTTTGATTTATCCATTAATAAGGAGATGTCCACGAAAAATAAGGCAAAAATCATACAACAAGGAAAAAGTCGAGATCAATACCAAAATCATGACGCCACTCCTAGACTCACCACGGGACCAAGCCCACTCACACTTGTGACCCAAGACCAACATGACTGCGGCCACTCTCAACAATGCCGAAGCAAAAGGCCACCAATGGCGTCAACCACACGAACACAAACCAGAGTGACCCGCTTCGTTGAGCTAGCCAGACTCCCAACACTGACGAAGAGAAGACGTTGCGACTGCCTCCGTTACACAAGACCCCACCGTAGAAGCAACCTTAGACATGATGATGACCTACACAAAGGGTAACCTCAATCGCCACATAACATAAGGTAAAAAAACGTCGATATTGTTGAACTTTCGAAGCTACCGCTCAAACTTCAATCTCATCATCGCATCCTAGCGATACATCGAGACCACCTTCTGAGGCCACCGCCATGACATACCACTGCATTCTCTCGAGCTGCACAGAACAACTACCCACAGACCACGAACACTACACCACGTGTGAGGTCGTCGCCTCGACATGCCGCCAGACCCACGCCACGTTCTAGTTTTAATAAAAACATCTCTTTATAAGTACAGTAAAAATAGACGAAGGCACACCGTGAATAATTTAGCTTGATGAGATGTTGAAGTTCGTGATGTCACTACCAAATAATGGCAAACGTCATACTCATGTGAAGGTGGGTTTCTCCTCGAGCGACAACAACTTGCTGACATGAAAAGAACTTGCGAGGAAAAAGCTTATTATTAATACTCCGGGTTGTTTATGGCATTAAGTAACTTGGTGCCTTTAGTCTTCGTAATCACCCATTCATGTCATATACTGTATAATTGGAGATACCAATTGATAGTCCATCCTCAACGTACCTCCAAATAATCTTCTTTCGTGTGAGGAGCGGAAGGATGGTTGGAATACCAGGGAGCGAGAGGTTAAGGAGACCAAGCTACAAATCTCAATTTCTAACTTCACAAGTACGTATAAACACAAGCCGTGTGTAAAACAGTTAAACAGTAGAATTCTGAATACTAAGAAAAGGCTCAGAGTAAATCATGTAACGATGGGGGAGTTGAAGAACGGGGTGGACGGATGACGTATGCATCAACAGGTGACCAGTCCGAAGGCGGAGACAAGTGGCCGATCGGACATAAACAAGTATGGGTCACGATCCTTAATTAAGAAGTCTCGCACATGATAATTACAGCTGGCAACTTGATCATCCTATATAAGGCTGGTCAAAGTGGGAGTAACTTAGGATGGTCATAGTGGGGAGTAACTTAAAATAATAACATGTACTCCCTCTGTTGGAATTATAAGGCCTATGGACCATTTTGATAGGATTAAGAAAATCAATAACTCACCCTCTTAATTACTACATGCACCAATAGTTATACATGCATGAGAGAAGAGAAAGAAAAACGAGACCATGCATTGGATGAGAAATGGTAATAAATGAGAAATGACTTATAATTCCTAACATTTTAAAAAAGTTCTTAGGCCTTATAATCCCTAACAGAGGGAGTATATGTTACTAGTCTAAGTTACTATCTCCATAGTGCAAAATATCATAGGTGTGTTATCATGCAAAGTCTCATTTATGACAATATAGACTCATTTTGTCTAAAATGTGTGACGTTATGGTAACATAGCTAGTTACCACAAGCCTCTCTCATCATTTAATTGCATGCAATATCATCTAAATGCTTAGTTGGCAATATTTGTAGGACTATGTTACTACCCAAGTTACTCCCACTATGACTAGCCTTAGAGTAGTAACATGCAGATGTTACTAGTCTAAGTTACTACAGTACTTTTATAGTGGAAAATAACATAGATGGTGTATCATGCAGAGTCTCATTTATTGCAATATAGACTCATTTTGTCTTGAAATGTGTGATGTTATCGTAACATAGCTAGTTGGTACCACAAGCATCTCTCTCACATTTAATTGTATTTCATGTCATCTAAATGCTTAGTTGACAATACATATAGGATTATGTTACTACTCAGTTACTCCCACTATGACTAGCCTAATGACTCTGTTTTCTTTCCCCTCAAAAGAAAGAAAGCGAAAAGGGAGAGACAACAAAAGCAGACAAGGACGGACCCGTTGGTTCGACGTGGAGCGAATGCAACATAAGCTAAAAGTTGTGGCTGATATCCACAGTCTTATATATTTCTTATACTCTTTTCGTCTAAAAATAACTGACAAAATCTTATTTTTAGACGAGGGTGTATTACTTTGCTTTTAAATCATACGAAGACCATGGTATTATAAAATCTTCTAGCTTGTTTTTCTTTTCAACATGTAGATCTCCATCTGTAGAATTTGCTTCATCCAAAAGTTACCTGCCGAGTTTGAAAAAAAAAAGATTAAAGAACCGACGACTCCAATTAAGTTCCAGGTCAATAGAATTTAGAATTCAGAAAGACTTTCAAGGTGAATTGACAAGCTGCCGTGCGTATGTCTCTTTTCTAGCTTCTTCTATACTCCTACATAAAAAATTGGAACCGTGACGCGCGGCGCATGGAAGCCACCGCCAGGGCCAAAGGGTGGTAGTAGCTCTCTTGGCTTTCTTTGCGCGGTCGTGCGCCGGGTCACGCAGTACAAGACAAAGCAAGTACTGAACTAGTCGTAGCTTAACGCAAGCGATGAACTGATGAAGCAATAAAATTAGTGAAGTAATTAGTGGAGGAGATGGAGCATTGGTCCGCAATGATGCCGAGTTCATGCGGGCTCTGAGACAAAGGAGGTGGCTGAGTTAGTTTAAATTAAATATGGAAAATATCCCAGACAATTTGAACTATTGTGCTCAACTACAAAATTTTATTTTTTTCCGACAAATCATACTCTCATGTCCAGAATTAGATGACGCAGATTTGTTTGATTTGTATGTATACACTAAAATGCGTAATAACATGCGTATCTTTAAAATATGCGGCAAGTAGTTCTCGACATAGGGAGTACTCAATTGTTAAAACGAAATGACAATATAACTATTTTCCTTAGATATGTTTACAATTTTAGTTAGCGCTACTGTGTGATGCCACACAATAACCTTACCCCATGCTGTCACACACCCCTCCACACGCCATCCTCATTCTTCTCCTCTCCCTCTTGTGTGTGTCCCGTTTTTTCTTGCTTCCATAGCCGTCGGGTACACCATAGTTGTAGGCCCGCTGTTGGTGTAGAATCAGAGTGTCACGGCTAGCTGGTCAAGCTTTGCTCTACCGTAGACTACCCGTTAGCACTGTCGAGGTCACACCCCTTCCACATCGATCTATCCATTACCCCTCCTTGCTCCATGCCTCCCTCCCCCAAGATCATTGGACTGTATCGTGTGGAACAAGTGTGTTGCGTTGTTGTGCTGTAAGCCTACTTATTACGGATATTCGTCGACAGGTTATTAATGTATATTTTGGATTATCACTTGTCTTATATAATATAAGAAATGTGTACTATAAAGTTCACCCCCAAAACAAAAACTTATATGGACAAGTAGAATATATTGACTTAGTATGTTTAATTTTCTATACGAACTTTTATATTCTTCTGAGCGCTTTATACTCGGCATTCCTACGTATACCGTGCATGTTTCACCAAGTGATTTGATATTTCGAGATTTGTGTCGGAATGCTTTACCAAGCTTCATCGCGTTTTGAAAAACTGGACGAAAACTACATGAGTTGACACACAATGCAACACGGTGAAACCATGAATGATATATAGCTTGCATGGTAGAAAGTCATTTGTCTTATATATTTTTTTTTCGAAAAGGGGAGCAAGGCCTCGGCCTCTGCATCCTAGGATGCACACATCCTTTTATTTAAATTCAAAAGATAGCATCAAAGTATTATAGTTCAAGGATCAGATAGGGTTGATACAAACATCAACCATCTGAACAAAGCTAAAAGTCTCACAAGAGCACGAAAGCAACAGTTGGACATGAGTCAATCTATTAGAATAACGCCACGAAGCCTGGCTGAAGAAATCCAAAGTAACCGCCACAAGATAGGTGCACCCAGAAACCATGGGTTGATGCTGATGCTCTCGGAGAAGGAAAGCCCAGAGCTGAATCCAATATATGCCGCCATATGAATAACCTGCAAGAAAGAAGGAACTCCGACCTTATTAAAAATATAGTTATTTCGACATTTCCAAATGGACCAACAGATGGCCAAAATTCCAAACCGAATTCTGCCCTTATTCATCTTATCTATACCATTCAACCAATTCTCAAACATATTAGTTATATTGGTTGGAGGAGGAAGATTATAAGTGCAAAAAATATACGCCAAATAATTTTTGCAAAAGGACATGAAAGGAATAAATGTGCAATTGTTTCGTCTTCGTCACAAAAACAACATTTTTTGCTCCCAATCCAGTTTCGCTTGGCTAGGTTGTCTTTTGTTAACAACACTTCATTGTTAAGAAACCACATGAAGATTTTAATTTTTAATGGCATTTCAATCTTCCATAGATATCTTGTAGGGAATCGTGGATGTTCATTCATGAGATCTTTATACATAGATTTAACTCAGAAAGCCCCATTCTCAGATAGATTCCATAGAAAAGTGTCACGCTCATTTGTCAAGGATATTTCCATCAACCTCTCACACATGTGCAGCCATGCGTCCCATTTGTTCCCATCAAACTTCTCCTAAAGCTGATGTTTAACGGATTGTAAGACATGACATCATAAACAAGAACATGTTTTATATGTACTATGTTATGTAGAGATGGATATTGTTAGGCAAGAGACACCTCTCCTAGCCAAATATCCTCCCATAATCTGATCTCTCTCCCATCACCAAGTTTGAAAGTGCCTCGGGCAAAGAACTCATCTTTCACACCCCTTAGTCCTTTCCAAAATGGTGAATCGGTCGGTTTTGCTTCGACCCGTGCTAGAGTTTTATTGGTCAGATAATTGTTGTGTAGAAACTCTTGCCAAATCCCTTGTTCTGTCAATAACTTATACAACCATTTACTAAGTAAACATTTGTTTTTAAGTTCTAGCACTTCAATGCCCAACCCTCCTTGTTCTTTGGGTCTGCAAATAATGTTCCACCGAGATAGCCTATATTTCTTCTTGTGTTCATCACTTTGCCAAAAGAATTGTGAACGATAGAAGTCCAATCTTTTTCTTACACCCTTTGATATTTTTAAAAAAGACAACATAAACATAGGCATACTAGATAGGACCGAATTAATTAAGACGAGTCTATCCCCATAAGATAATAACTTCCCATGCCAACATCCCAACTTACCCTCAAACCTATTCTCTACTGGGTTTAATTTAGAATTATGAAACCTCCTATGATGTATAGGTACTCCAAGATATCTAAACGGTAAAAACCCCGATTCACATCCAAAAATCTCCCTATTTGTCTTATGCAAGCCTTGAAATAGTAAATAAGTAGTACTTAATAGATGAACTGTTTTAGGGTGCACCAACTCAGAACTTCCAAGAGAACAGTAGTGTTATAACCCGTGTCCATCTTCAGAATTCTCTAGAGTGCCGATTTTACAAGCATTCACAAAAAAAAATTAGAACGAACGTCATTAAGGTGACGTCACTAGACTAGAAGAATGTGTCAGTGCTGATGGAAACACACAAGACGTTAGTTTTCACTTGTTGGTAGGCGTACCACGTGGTGCTAATTTTGGACCAGGAATAGAATATGGCCTGAATGAATGGATTGACCTGGTTGACCGGCGTGTATGTATGCAGAAACCATCGGAAGCAAGCAGGCAAGCGATTATCCAGGTAGCAGTTGCTGCTGACTCGATTGACAACTTCGATAAGATCTTATAATGGAGCCTGAAGACTTCACGGTGACATCGCGTCGACCACGTCATCTTGGCGACGTCATCGATCGGTTTAATCCCTGCCAACTAAACGACAGCTCGGACGAAAAAGATCGATTTGGTTTTGGTTGGACCGACGTACTGTAAACCATCGGAAGCAAGTAGGGTTGCAAACGGGTCGGGTAAGGTCATTTTCACCGGGCCCGATCATATGGTCATTGTGTTTCTGTTCGTTTGGGTCAAACTCTGGTCGATTTGAGAAAGGGTTCGGTCTGTCCGGTCGACCGCGCACAACGGCTTGATCTATTTGTCCGTGCTTGGCCATCGCCAACGCCGGCGTATTTTCAATGTCTTCCCGCCGCCACGTCGTCTCCCGCCGCTTCTCGCGAGTTCTCGATGTTTCCCGCCGTATCCAAGCGTAGCCATAAAAAAGGGAGGTCGCCGAGCTATCTTCGACCATACCCACGCCACCCACAACACAAAAACCACCATGCCTGGCCGCCGGCGTTGACACGACGAGCCCCGTGGATACCCCGATACCGGCAGAGAAGAGGCGCCCGAGCGGCCGCTGCCGTCGTGGTGGCCGAATCCGCCGGAGTTACCGGACGTGCTGCCTCCTCCGATTCCTGGGCGCCCACGGATTTACAGGATGGGCACACCGCCGCGTCGCCCTTTCTACAACCGTCACGTGACCACCGGTGAGCCTTTCACGACGGCGGTGGCGGAACGTGTCTTTCTGCCGGAATACCGGCGATTAGAACAGCTCGGATTGGTGCGTGGCGATCTTCGGGAAGCGGTGCGGGCCAACCCTGACGATGCTTTCCTGCGTGCCCGCCTCGAACGATCTGAAGAGGAGGTGCAGACACAACGAGCGATCATCAATTATCTCAATATCGAATGGTGTAACGATCTGAAGAGGAGTCCTGAAGCCGTTTGTCCGCGGCATGGCGAGCGGGGGCGGCTCGTCGCCGCTAGCGTCACGAACCCGCAGGGCAGGAGCAGCCTGTCACGTGGCATGCCGAGATGGATGGCCATGGAGAACTGGGTGACTTGGTCGAAATCTCCGGGCAACGACGACGTTGAGGGAGAGCGTGGTGGCGTGATGAACCACAAGTATAGGGGGTGTATCGTAGTACTTTCGATAAATAGGAGTGTCGATCCCAACGAGGAGGAGAAGGTGCTGAACAGTGGTATGGAGCAGGAACTCTATATAAATACTTAGCAAACGGATTTTTAGTGGTTTTCTGATAAGACAACAAAACAAAGAGCAAGTAATAAAGACAACGAACAAACGGAGCAAGTGGCCCAATCCTTTCTTAGCAAAGGACAAGCCGGTGGAAATACTTATAAGGACCAAACGTTCTCGAGGATACATGGAATTTTGTCAAGTGTTTTCACTTCAAATAGCTGAGTACACTTCTCTGGTGTTGTAAGTGTTGTGTGGGTGAACCTGTGCTAACATACCTACCTTACTTGGACTAATACATACATGTAATTAAACCCCCTGCAAACATCCGTAACTATAGGAAAGTAATTAAGATATAAATCTAACCACAGCCTTAAACTCTAAGATCCTACACTCCCTTGTGCAAAGGTATCCTAACGGGGGTTCGGGTTTCTGTCACTCCGGCAACCCCATAATTAATAGCCAAATACACAATGCATCCCCCTAGGCCCATAAATGGTGAAGTATCATGTAGTCGACGTTCATATGACACCACTAGAAAAATAGCACCATAACTTAAATACTAAATCATTGAATAATAACTGAACACAAATCCACTAATAACAACATGACTTCTCCCATGTCCTCAAGAACACAACAAACTACTCACAAGACATCATATGGATCAAGATCAAAGATGATATGGTAATGGATAACAATCTGAACATAAAAAATAATCCAATGGTTCCACTCACAAGCATTAACTACAATAGTAATCAACATCGGGAAAGTTTCCCCTAAGAATTAAAGCAATATCCAAGACAATTGTTACAGCGGGACGGAGTAGTGATGATGGTGCTGGTGGAGATGATGGTGTGGATGATGATGATGATCCCGATGAAGTCTAGCTTGATGATGGTGTTGATGGCGACGGTCTCCCCTCTCCGGGAAGGAATTTCCCCGATAGAAATTTGTCTGCCGGACAGATCTTTCTCTATCGGTGTTTTCCGCCCCCTAGAGGCGGAGGAAATCTATCTATGGTCGCTTCCCTGGCCTTAGGGTTTCGTAGGGAAGATATAGGCGAAGGGGCGGAGTCGAGAGCCGGGCAGGTGGTTCACACCTGCCCTAGGCGTGACCTAGGATGGGCCCACGCCTAGGGGGTGTGGGCCCCCTGCGGCCCCTCTTCGCTCCTCCTTCTGGCTTCCTCAATCTTCTGGAAAAATAATATTTTCCCATATTTTTCTGGTATTTTTCTGATCTTCGTGAAATTGCACCGAAACGCCTTCTTTTCCATCAGAATCTAGACTCCGGCAGTCCATCCGCCAAGAATCATCCAACATGCACAAACATATGAAAAGCCATAAGTAATACCTCATACTAAGGCATATATCAATGAATAGAGGTAAATTTTTATATAGAATGGTGATGCAAATTGGGCATATCAACTCCCCCAATCTTAGACCTTCGCTTGTCCCCAAGCGAAAACTGAGCTTAGTAAACATGTCCACAGGTTTATGGAGTGAAGTGTCGATAAAAGAATACGAACAAGAAGCATCACACTTACCATTGCACAACTCCTAGAAGGAAACAACTCACCATTATATAACTTAGCTTGCAACCAAGTACAACAGTCACAATAGCGATGCATAAAGATAAATCATAATTGGAATTGGCAAACTTGTTCTTGGTCAGAGAACACCTGGCAAACAGTTTCACAAAAAGCTTTTTGTAGAATTTTTATAACAGGAGCACTCTTTGCTCAAAAAGGTTTTTCACAAGTGAAGGCTTTCAAAGTAATATTCAATAGATAAGAGTTTTGTGCAAACAAGGAAGATAAAGAACATGATTGAATAAATCACTATATGAATGCTTGAAACATAACAACTCAAATGTTTGCTGGAGATAGAGAGGAAGTAGGATTACTGACTCAACTTGGAAGTGGGAGAAAGGTCCCTTTATAGAGGGAAGCATGGATTACAAGTCATAAAGAGCTTCCAAAATATTATGGTACTTACTAGCTTTGCACCCTCATTGCCCCTATCATAGGCATCTTGAGATGATTAAGGTTAAAGTGCATAAAGATGGAGTATATGCTTGACGAAATATAAGTTGGCAATCTCATGTCCCTTGAATATGAGGGTCACTCCTCATGCTACTCAACTTCGGTCACAGGTAAGTTCTTGTCATTGTAAGTACATGTGTATCATAAAGAACTGCCAATGGGGTATCCCTTGCACATGGTATAGGAGCTTTCCCATAACCAAAATGACAAAGCAAGCAGACAATGAGCATCTCAGCGATCTTTTTATTTACTATGTGCATAGCTTTTTATTGAGGATGCGTCATAGATAGCTCACTATGGTGCTGTTGCAAGTTTCCATCATGATTAGGCATGGCTTAGGCTAGCGGCTCAGGCGTTTCTCTAATATAAAATACAGACTCCATGGACTTACAAGTTCCCTCTTTATTTCACACCGTTGACATCCATAAACAAAAGAGCACGATATCAACTGTGTATAGAGTACAAGTGCAATGTTGAAAACGTTCCCCGTGACAACACGGTTCTGCTAATTCCAACGTATAGATGCAAGCATGTACAACTTTGATGGCACAATGGTTCATGTCTATTAGGGCAAAAAAATAAGGTGTGCCATCAAGTTTGTGAGAGCTTTACTAACTAGTTTTCACATAACAAAATACTTTTTAATTCGAAATATAGATGAAGCTTGAGAATTTGCTTGGAATAGCAAAAGCTACTAGGTAGATATGGTGTATACAAGTGGCAAAAGTTTTGGTTCAAAGGGATTTGGAAACATGAGAAGTATGCCTTCTCAAAACAGGTTTTTGGCTAGCAAGGCTAGGTAGCAAGCAAGAGAGTTGAAATAAACAAGCAAACATACAAGTAATAAAGCCAAACATGCAATCTTCCTAGAAGACACAAAACATCTTAAATAGAGCATACTGAGCTTATGAGCCAACAAGAAAGAAAACAAATGATACAAAATACCTGTAAGCCTTTTTTCTCTCATTCAAAGTAATGCTAGCGACCAGAACTCGGTTTGCCAAAACCAATTTAGATTCACTTGATGGTCCCAAAGTGTTGCCAATACCGATCAACAAGATCCACCATATAATAGAGATTGCAAACTAAAATAAGAAGTGCAAAACGTAAAAGATGATACTTCTCATTAATATTCAAAAAAAGGCACTCACACCAAGGGATACATAGATAAACAACTAAAGGAGAGATACTTCCACATGCAAACCAAACTACAAGATAACCTCTCTACCACATATATGAATCCACTAAAAAGGTAAAAGATAAAAGATAATGGTGGTGATACCGTGGCACTCCCCCAAGCTTGGAAGAAGCCAAGGGGATGCCAAACCTGATGACGAATTACTCCTTTGGTGGTGGTGGTGTTCTCTTGATAAGCTCTTCAATAAGCTTCCTTAACTCCTCAATATCAAAGGTTAGAGTATGAATCAACTCCGAGTTTTGCTCAATGCGGTTCATGATCATATCGGACCGAGAGTTCCAGTCCTTATTATTCTTTGACCACTCTTGTTTCTTAGTGTGTTCCTCCCCTGCATGGTTAGAACGAGGCATATCCCACATCGAGGGAAAGTTCCCTTTGGGCACATGTTGAAATTGACGCTGATGTATAAGAGTGTGGAAGGGTTTCTTGGTACTTGGAGGAGGTGAAAGTGGAGAGAGAGCATGACGTCGAGATTTCCCTCCCGTAGACATCTGTGTTGTCCTCTTAAGCTTGGTAGGGGTTGCCACCACTCCAATGCTTGCGACGGTAGCGTGAGTGTCCGGTTGCTTGTCCTCCTCCATGTCACCTTCATACCCTACCGAAATCTCCTCCTCCTTGGGGACTTGAGGTTCTTCTTCCTCGGGCTTCTTGCCTTTATTGTTGGCGGAGACCATGGTGCTCTAAACTTGAGAAGATTTCCTGACAAAAACAGATTGAAATGAAAACACAACGAGAACACGATGTAAGAACCTCGGGAAACCCGGTGGGTTATATATTACGAAGTTTCAAGGCATAAGGAAGGTACTGACACGGAAACGAGTCGGAGACGGAGTTCGAGGGTGGCACACCCCCTCCAGACGCGGCCAGGCTGGGCCCGCGCCTGGGGTGGGCTTGTCCATCCCGGACTCCGGTTCCTCCTCTGTTCCGTCTCGTAACTTCCCTTATGTATTAAAAACATCAAAAATATAAAAAGATTGGATCTTCACGAACCTTGTTTTCACCACTTTTACCTATTCGAAGTCGAACTCTGCAGAATCTTTTTCTCCTTCTCCTGAAAATTTCCTTCATACAAAATCCTTGAACAAACTCAATGACAACATTAGTGTAAGCAAAAACATTAAACCTTTAGGTACACACTTCAACTGAAAACCCATCAAAACAAAGCTTCTGTAAGAAGCAAATGCAAATGATGGCAGAAATCTGTCAAAAAAGACCAGCAGGTAAAGATTGATTTATTAGAAAACCTTTTGTTGCTCAAATCAAAAAGTATAGAACTGATGAAAGTTGGGTAACAACTTGGAGAACAAGATCAGAAAAATGTAGCTCCATACGAAGTACTGATCTTCCTCATGAATTTTTACAAATCAGCACAAAAATCTGTCCTAGGACAACCACTTTTCACAACTCCTCTACTTCACAAAAGTAGCTGGACTTGACACAAAAACCAAAACAAAAAGGATAAGGAATGGTTATTACTGAGGTAATAACTTCCAAGACTCGACAAAACTCTTGGGTTATCTCCCAACAAGTACTTTTCTTTAATGCCTTTAAGTTAGGCTTGAAACTTCCAAAGATGCTCACAAAGGAGATAAATATTTAAAGTGAAAGAGGGCATCAAGAAGCAAATAACCAGCACACTTGAGTCTAACCCACTTCCTATGCATGGGGGTATCATGAGAAAATGAATTTTTGAAACAAAAAGCCACTAGCACACGAAGACAAAACAGATGCAACTTCAAAGCTTTCAACATAAAACGGAGAAACTTGACATTATTGGGATGCATAAAACCATGTTTCCCCCTCTCATAATAACTTTCAGTAGCACTTTGAATAAAGTTGACAATATAATTGGCACTGGCTACAACTTTATCATCAGAATAAGCATACTTACAGTCACCAAAAAGAGGTCCAAGGTCATAAACCTGATCAATAGAAGCAAGTTGTTCCATCCTAAAATCTTTATTAGGCAAGCTGTTTTCACAAGGAGCTTTAGTAAATTTAGAAAAGTTAAACTCATAAGAATCTCCATCAAACTTAGTTAAAACCTTTTCCTTCTTACAATCTATAATGTCTCCACAAGTGTTCAAGAAATGTCTACCAAAAATGATAGGACAAGTTTTGTAGGCTGCTGAATTAAGCACTAGAAAATTAGCAAGATATTTAATCTTACCACAGAGAACCTCCACATCTCTTACAATGCCAATGAGGCAAATAGTTTCCTTATTGGCAAGGTGAATAACCACATCAATGTCCTCAAGCTCATAAGGACCAATCTCATGCTTAATTTCCCTGTAAAGCTCATAAGGAATAACACTAGAACTAGCACCAATATCACACAACCATAACAGCAATGATCACCGATTTTAACAGAAATCACAGGCACACTAGCTTTTCTAGCTTTACTAGGATGAGAGATAATATTAGAAGCATCTTTACAGAAGACAATGTGCGCATCCTCTATATTTTTAGTTACAGTGTCTTTTACATGTTCAACATTCAATTGCTTATCAGGCTCTATAGTTTCCTTTGTACCTTTGTTATTTGTACTAATAATCATAGAATACTCCTTTACATTAGCTGGGAAAGGCATTTTCTCAACATGAGGTTCAGGCACAATATGATTAGTAGTACAAACTTGAGTACTTTTAATAGGAACATGATTAACAACATCTTTATACGGAGCATGGTACTTATTCCACTTCTTTTGGGGAATTTCTATGTAAGAGTCAAAGGCCTTAAAATAGTTGGCAATACTTTGGGAATCAAGACAAAACTCATTGCTAATATCACGGAATTCATCAGTTCTCATAAAAGATTTAATGCATTCATAATCATAGTTTATACCTGACTTTCTTCCTTTGTCATTCTCCCAAGCTTCGGTGTTATCTTGAATACGGTCTAAGAGATCCCATTTAGCTTCTTCCTTCATACGTGTGAATGATCCAGCACAAGAAGAATCTAGTAAATCTTTATCATGAAGAGAAAGCCTAGCATAAAAGTTATTGAGAATAATATTGTTAGGGAGTTCATGAATAGGACATTTAAGCATTAGTAATTTTAATCTCCCCCAAGCTTGAGCTCTACTTTCTCCATCAAGAGGCCAAAAGTTATATATAAGATTTCTATCCTTATGAATTTCACTGGGAGGATAAAATTTAGAGTAAAAGAGAGATGTCATCTCCTCCCATTCTATGGATTGTCCATTCTTCAGCAGCTTATACCATTCTTCAGCTCTCCCTTTCAAGGATATGGAGAGTAACTTCTTCTTCACCTGTTCAGTTGTGATACCTGCACACTTAAACAACCCGCATAATTCATGGATAAAAAGCAAGTGATCACCAGGATGGACAGTTCTATCCCCAAAATAATAATTATCCATAACATGATTAACAATACTTGTAGGCATCTTAAAAGGATCTATCTCAACATGTGGTGATTCATCTACTACCCTAGAAGTGGTAGTAGTTTTCCCAAACATAAAATCAAGTGGGTTATCCATATTGGAAACAAAGTAACAAGCAGTAACAAAAGCAATACTCACAGTAAAAGTTTCCCTTACAAATTCCACTCTTCAATAGCGCTTCACTCCTCGGAAACGGCGCTAGAAAATAGTCTTGATGACCCACAGGTATAGGGGGTGTATCGTAGTACTTTCGATAAATAGGAGTATCGATCCCAACAAGGAGCAGAAGGTGCTGAACAGTGGTATGGAGCAGGAACTCTCTATAAATACTTAGCAAACAGATTTTTAGTGGTTTTCTGATAAGACAACAAAACAAAGAGCAAGTAATAAAGACAACGAACAAATGGAGCAAGTGGCCCATCCTTTCTTAGCAAAGGACAAGCCGGTGGAAATACTTATAAGGACCAAACGTTCTCGAGGACACATGGGAATTCTGTCAAGTGCTTTCGCTTTAAATAGCTGAGTACTCTTCTCTGGTGTTGTAAGTGTTGTGTGGATGAACCTGTGCTAACATACCGACCTTACTTGGACTAATACATACTTGTGATTAAACCCCCTGCAAACATCCATAACTATAGGAAAGTAATTAAGAAATAAATCTAACCACAGCCTTAAACTCTAAGATCCTACACTCCCTTGTACAAATGTGTCCTAACGGGGGTTCAGGTTTCTGTCACTCCGGCAACCCCACAATTAGTAGCCAAATACACAATGCATCCCCCTAGACCCATAAATGGTGAAGTATCATGTAGTCGATGTTCATATGACACCACTAGAAGAATAGAACCACAACTTAAATACTAAACCATTGAATAATAACTCAACACAAATCCACTAATAACAACATGACTTCTCCCATGTCCTCAAGAACACAACGAACTACTCACAAGACATCATATGGATCAAGATCAAAGATGATATGGTAATGGATAACAATCTAAACATAAACAATAATCCAATGGTTCTACTCACAAGCATCAACTATAATAGTAATCCACACCGAGAAAGTTTCCCCTAAGAACTAAAGCAATATCCAACACAATTGTTACAGCGGGACGGAGTGGTGATGATGGTGCTGGTGGAGATGATGGTATGGATGATGATGATGATCCTGATGAAGCCTAGCTTGATGATGGTGTGGATGGCGACAGTCTCCCCTCTCCGGGAAGGAATTTCCCCGGCAGAAATCTGTCTGCCGAAGAGATCTTTCTCTCTTGGTGTTTTCCGCCCCCCAGAGGCGGCGGAAATCTATCCGTGGTCGCTCCCCTGGCCTTAGGGTTTTGTAGGGAAGTTATAGGCGAAGGGGAGGAGTCGGGAGCCGGGCAGGTGGGCCACACTTGCCCTAGGCGCGGCCTAGGGTGGGCCCGCGCCTAGGGGGTGTGTGGGCACCCTACGGCCCCTCTTCGCTCCTCCTTCTGGCTTCCTCAATCTTCTGGAAAAATAATTTTTCCCATATTTCTCTGGTATTTTTCTGATCTTCGCGAAATTGCACCGAAACGCCTTCTTTTCCATCAGAATCTAGACTCCGGCAGTCCATCCTCCAAGAATCATCCAACATGCATAAACAGATAAAAAGCCATAAGTAATACCTCATAATAAGACATATATCAATGAATAGAGGTAAATTATGATATAGAATGGTGATACAAATTGGGCGTATCATGGCGTGGTGAGTTGGCCGCGTCCTCCACGCCTCCCTCAGCGTCCACGGCGTCCATGGCTTCCCCTCGATCTAGCATCGTCGGCCATGGCTAGCTATAAGCAGTGGAGAAGGAAAAGGAGGAGGAGGAGACGGATGGTGCTCTATGTGGGAGAAGATGGCCGCGGGTGGCTGGTTAAAAAGGGCAGGCATCGGATGCCGGCACGGAGGCCAAAGAGAGGCATTGAAGTGTCCAGCCAGTAGGGCAGGCATCAGGCGGCGCCTGCAGCGGCAGTGGAGAGCGTGTCGTCTAGTCAGTCAGCGTGTCGTCGCGCCGCCATTGATGGCGCAGCCTGCCACCGGTCAGCCTTACGCTAGCGTCTCTGAATCGGTGCCGCTGCGTGCGTCTGAATCGGTGCCGCTGCGTACGTCTGAAATCAATGCCGCAGGTCAAGGTGACTGACGGGTGGCCAGTAGCACGCGCGTGTCCGGGCCGACGCAAACGAACCTCAGATTTCCCCCAGCGTTCGTGCGGATAAGTTCGGACACACTCGGACCAAATCGGCCCGATGGAGATGGCCTAAGTGCAACTGATTTAGTCTTAGCTCATGTGAGCTAGTATAATTTATAGACCCGTTTTAATCTATGCATGTAGTACAATTTATACTAACTGTCAGGTCTAAGCGGGTTTTGCATCTGCAACCCTAGAAGCAAGCAAGCACGCGATCATCCTGGTAGCAGTTGCTGCTGACTCCATTGACAACTTCGATAGACTTCACGGCGACATCGCGTCGATCACGTAAGAGCTGCGTCATTTTAGCAACGTCATTGATCGGTTTTATCCCTGCCAACTGAACGACAGCTCGGATGAAAAAGATCGATTTGGTTTCGGTCGGACCGACGTACTGTAAACATCGATATACCAATTGGCCAAGTGGGCACGTGCTCTTGTTCTTCCCACGCACTATCCTATAACGACGTGCATTGCTAATTGACCCGTCTCGAGTTATCTGAGTCTTGACAATATAATACTCACAGCTGTGGAGTATAAATAAAAGAAAGAAAAATCTCAAGTCTTGACCGGTCGTGTCTACTTCACAGCTGGCCGTGCATCCCCACAGCTGCATTCCTGAATCGGACACATGCTTTTATTGTCCACACGCCTGCGGAGTACTATAGTAAACGCTGGTCACAGTACGCCTCAATTTCCTGTGAGAACAGTAGAAAGAGTACGGCGTGTGGATGGCCTGAGACTGCAGAAATTCACTTTAGAGCTCGAGTTATATTTAGAAAAAAATGACATTTCAAGGTTTTAGAAAAAAAATGAAAAATACTATATGTAGATGATGATGTACTATACCAACATACCGAATCTCAAACCGAAATACCTTATATTCTAAACTTATCAAAAATAAAATAATCTGTCAGAATTTGGAGAATTGAAATTTTGCACCGTTCACTAGTTTGGACAGCAGATTTTGTTGTTTTTGTGCAGCACAAAAGTACAGGGTATTTCGAGTTGAGATTGTTTCATGTCGGTAGAGTATGTTATTTTTAACTTCCATAATTTCTGCTCGCAGATTTTTGAACTTCAAAAAATACAATTTTCGAATTGTTCAAACAACGAGCTCAATGTCGCCCGTGACCCAAACATCCGCACTCCACAAGACTATCGATATAGAGTTCACAAGGAAATATTTTTACGTCCACGGAAGAGTGTACTTTTATCTTTTTCTAAAAAGCAATTTTTTGAAAAAAAAATTTAACCGTGTTTAGTAAAATAGACACTAATATTTACGCCACCAAACTACTATTGTTAGATTCATGATGAGATATATATCCATCCTTGTGAGACTCTGGCGCATGGCTCAATAGGATTGATAGGAAACTCATACCAACAAGTTGCAACTTCTTTTCCGGAAGCTCATTCGAAAAGAACTCCAAGGTTAAGCGTGGCCTAGAGCAATTTTAGGATGGGTGACCAACAAGGAAGTGGGTACCCGGTGCGCACAAGTGAGGACAAAGTGCGCAGAAAAGACTAGTGTTGATTTCTGGGGTTAGTCTAAAGATCTTATTGAGCTGCCAGAAGTGACAGCCGTCGGTCCGAAGTGACCGGGGGTGTTACAATCCTGTAGCTATTTGTTTTCATAAGTATTGATATGTTTGTGTATGCTAGATCAAAGTTTAAAATGGTTTAACTTTCAAGGAACGCTAGAAGAACAATCTTTCATGGATGGAAGGAGTATGTTTGTTATTTTGAATGAACCTTGCATTACAATAGGACACTTTGTGTGTGTGACCTTTGTTCGACACCAAAATTAGCAATAATGCTACAGTTACAGACGGATTCTTACGGAAGAAGTTTTACGGAATGATATGGAAGCATAAGGTTTGTACAGATTTTTTGCCTTCCATGATTTTAGGATCGTGAACTACTCACGCATCACCATGTCTTTCCGTAGGTGTGAGTCCGTAAGAGTCCATACGTAGATGTAGCATTACTGCCCAAATCAGTCCGAGGTGACATAAAAAAAGCATTGTCATACTGACAATTCCGCTTTTGAATAGCTTCCTCTACCAGTGGAGGTACCATGGAGCCCCAAAGGATAGTGGATAGGGGAGGTCTTCTCTTAGTCATAGATGCAAAAAATCGAGGAAGACGATAAGCATTTCTCTAGAGGGTCCAACACTGTCGTGGGCATGGGGGGCCTATTGTTGCTCTAAGAATGACTAGTCCTGGCGGGGTAGGAATTTTAACATGTATGAATGTGGTGCAGTGTGATACATCGTTTATTCAATGGATATGTGAAACACGGAAATCATAAAATTATACAATTAAATTATGATATAATTTGGAAATATGTGAAATTGGAGACTACATGATTAGAACCAAAGTACTTTGACATACCATAGGAAATTTTTAAAATGATCGATTGTGGTCGAAATCTCCTTTTGGCTCCCCCAAGCTCTAATGATGGCTTTAAAATCAAAAATCATATTTCCAAGTTTCAAAATTCTGAAAAAAATGTGGTTGAAGTCACTGATGTATCCTACAAGCATGCATAGTCGCAATGCTTTTAATACTTTAAATTATAGGTTACACAAAATGATAAAATTTGATGAATTTTAGAGTTTCAAAAATATGACAGTAGTTTTTTTTTCATTTTTTGTGTAGCTCAAGTATAAAGTATTCCAAACTGAAATTTTGAATGTTTGTAGGATAGATAATTGCGTACATCCATAAATGGTTTTACATTTTTTTAAAACTTTTGAACATGACTTTTGAATTTATTTTTTAAATAAAGGGATCAATGGTGCTTGGGAGCCAAAAAAATCTCTACTCCAACTATGCTTGAAATTTTTGACAAAATCGATCTCGACAAAACCCCAGCTGCTCCATATGTTCTGTACATCTAGAATGTTACTGTGGGTAGCAAAACTTAGTATTTTCATGCGAACTAAGTGGCGGATTCCAAATCTTCCATTTGCGGCTAATTGTCACAAGTTATAGGATGAGCTTTTAAGGCATCACTGGCCACCAATAATCCAACTTCACAAGACACTGAAGTTTATGATCTCACGTTAAGTAAAATAGTTGCAAATCAGTTGATGTCATCGCTCGTGTGAACGGTGGGTTCCTCCTCAAGCGACAATCACATACTGACATAAACATGGAACTTGCCAAGAAAAAGCACATGCTTAATAATACGAGTGCTTTGTGGCATTAAGATAGGATCATATTTGCAATCTCCATCATAGCACAAGTATCATTTGGAGAACCAATTAGGCAATCTATCCACATCACAGAGCCCCAAAGATTCTTCATGGTACGAGAAGGATTGGAAAGGGTGATTAAGGCGACAAAACTGCAAACCACGAATGACGAACCCTGTGGCACGATTGCTTAGGTAAGCAAGGTGATGGAAAAATCCAACTAGAAAGGTGAACAAGTCTTGGATTGGTTATAATAAATGTAGGATATCCCGGGGTCATGATCTAGTCAATCTTAGTTAAGCACTTCTTGCACATGCGTGCATGATTACTACAAATTTGCATTTGGCTCTTGAGAATGTAATGACTCCATTTTCTTGACTTCAAAAGAGTAACGTGCGCCCTTAGTAGCTTCAAAAGAAAGAGGACAAAACGTAGAAAAAGGTAAGAAAGTACACCCCTTTGTGTTGGCTAAGGGTAGTTTCTAAAGATGCCACCACTTACAAGACTTCATTTTCTTGTCTTCACGCGTCTACCTCCACATGTCTTTAACAATGTCTTTTTTATGGTATGGGTCGTCCATTTTTCATAATCAAGTACAATATCTTTTCATACTTTATGACTCTTTTCGTACTTTAGTTATGACTAATCCTTAAGTAGGGACTCAAAAATGAGACTAGAATCCTAGCGGTACTAGCCAGGAAGTCCTTAAGCATGTAATAGTCTACTAGAAAAAAGACCATCGAATGTGTTTCTATATTGTCAATAAGGTTGGGATAGAGGCGAGCCTTTGTGGCCTATTTGTGTGGGGCTTGCTTTGGATGTTAAATAGTGGGGTCAAACGGGTTATGTTGGAAATATATAATAATAGCAAAAGCCTTGATGATTTGGCCAAATATTTATTCATTGCGGATTGTAATAGTGAACATAAGTTAAGAATTTTGGCTATTTCTAAAATGGATAGACGGGATTTCTTGGAAAGTCTTCTTAATCATCTTTCGTGTGGAATAGACTTTGCCTGGATCTCATGTCCGCCTAGAGGCCATTCTGGTAGCATATTACTCGGGTGAGAACAGAGACCATGAATGTTCTGGTTAGTTCGGATGGTGAGTATCATATTAAACGCCATCTCCGTAACAAGGTTGACAACTTATCATGGTCACTCGTCACCATGTATGGTGCCATCCAGGAGGAGTTTAAGACCGACTTTCTCATGAATTGATTAATATGGCGAAATATGACCCATACCCTAATTTAATAGGTGGTGGTTTTAATTTGCTAAGGTACCACATGACTACAATCGAGGTGGATTTGATGATTATTTGCCAATTGGCCCTTTCTTTTCAGCGTGACTTGATTTGAGGGAGGGTTCAATGATCAGATGACAGTTTAGTTGGGAAAACAGTCTTCCGGAGCCGACAAACTAAAAAATAGATCGCGTGCTAACGAATATCGAGTCGGAATCGAAGTATCCCATGGTAATTGTGTACGCACTTCCTTGTGTCGAGGCTCTATCAGACCATGCCCACATCCTTCTAACCACCGGATTGCCACGTGCATAATGTAGCTGCAAATTCAAGTTTGATCTTGGTTGGTTACATCATGACGGATTTCACGATATTGTGAAGAAGGTTTGGGAGAGAAACTTGACGCTTGGTATACAACATTACATAAATGGAATAATAAAGTACATGTAGCACGAAAATTCCTTGGTGATTGGCTAGGCATGCAGTGGGTATTCTCAAGCATGAGAAGATTCATCTCTCATCTATCATTGACGATTTGGAGGCATTGGCTGAGGTATGCCCTTTATCTATGCAAGAAATTGAAGCCAAGATTCAATCAAATGCTCAGATATAGCTCGGCTCCTCAGATAAGAGGAGCTTAAATGATACGAGAGATCTAAGTCCCAATTTATTCTCGAAGAAGATTCACATACAAGATACTTCCATGCTTTAGCTAATGGTAGACACCGAAGAAAATTATACATTCTCTTGTACAGGATGAGTGAATGATTGAGGAACATAAGCAACTCAAATCGTATATTACTAATTACTACATAGGTCTATTCGGAGCCCCACAAGAAGGAGATGTCACATTTGATGAGTCTCGGACAAATGATATTCCCCAGCTTTCGAGTGAGGAAAATAACCTTCTGACAACTTCATACTATGAGGAGTAAGTAAAGAAAGCGGTTTTTCAAATGGAATGCAACAAGGTCCTGGGACCGAATGGTTTTTCCACTAAGTTCTACCAAAACTTTTGGGATGTTATCAAACCGTACCTAATGGAGTTGTTTAGATTCTTGCATGTTGGACAACTTAATTTGTTCCGCTTAAACTTTGTTGAGATTATTTTACTACATAAGGTTAATGAGGTTGTAAGGATCCAACAGTATAGACATATATGCCTCCTTAATGTTAGCATTAATTTTTTTACGAAAGTTGCAATGATTAGACTAAACTCGGTGGCTGATCATGTGGTTTGTGCTACTCAAATTGCTTTTTGCAAGGTATAAACATCCTAGATGGGGTTGTTATCCTACATGAAATGGTACACGAACTATATAGAAAAAAGTTGAATGGGGTAATTATCGAAATCAACTTCGAAAAGGCTTATGACAAAGTCAAGTGATCTTTCCTTCAACAAACTCTCAAAATGATAGGTTTCTTAATACTATGGTCCATGGCTTTGTTTCGGGGAGGTGGGGGTAGTGTCACCATAAAAGTCAATTATGATGGTATACTCCACTTCCAAAAAAGTAATGATTAAGACAAGGCAACCCACTATTACCCATGCTATTTAATATAGTGGATGATATGTTAGATGTCATAATTGAGCGAGCAAAGGGTGATGTCCAAATTGACGGGGTGGTTACCTGTCTTTTGGATGGTGGACTTTATATCCTTCAATACGGCGGCGAAACGATTGTATTTATAGAACATGATCTTGAAAAGGTAGAAAACCTAATGTTAATCTTGTCATCCTTCGAGCATCTTTCTAGCCTTAAAATCAATTTTCGTTAGAATAAATTGTTTTGTTTTGGCGAGGACGAAGACGAGGCTGTATGCTAAATTGTTTGGAAGCAGGCAAGGCCAATCTCCAGTTAGCTATTTAGGCATACTGATACACTACTGAATATTTTACAAATAATGAATAGAAACACGTCGATGAGAGACTACAAAAACATTAAGTAGTTGGAAAGGTAAACTATATCTCTCGGTGGAAGACTAGTCTTATAAATTTAGTACTAAGTAATATGGTAATGTATTTGATCTCATTCTTCCAACTCCTCGAAGGAGTCTTACATAGATTGGAATATTTCTAATCAAGGTTCTTTTGGCAAGGAGATAGGAAGAAAAAATATCGACTGACTAAGTGAAATTTGATTTGTCGTCCCAAAGATCAAGGTGGGCTAGGTATTCATGACCTAGAGGTCAAAAATACCGCTCTCCTTGGCAAATGGATTTTTAAGCTATTATCGGAAGATAGTGTATGACAAACCCTTCTTAGGAGAAAGTATGTTGGTTCGAAAGTTGTGTTCCAGTTATATTGAAAACCTGGTGATTCGCATTTTTAGGATGGACTAATGGCTACGAAGAAACATGTCTTCCGCCATGGGTCTTTCTCTATTCATAATGGCTCGGAGATTAGATTCTGGGAAGATAAGTGGCTGGACAATGCTAGAATAATATCCAGCCCTATACAACATGGTATGCTACAAAGGTGATACTATCGCCAAGGTTCTAGGGTCCTTTCCTCCGGACGTGGTGTTTAGAAGATATAATTGGCCCCCATTTTGCATCATGGAATACATTGGTACACCGTTTGTCCACGGTGCAATTATCTCAAGGGGCAGATGTATTTTGTTAGAACCTTCATGAGAGCGGCAAGTTCTCAATGGATTCCATGTATAGAGCATTTATCCAATCAGATGTTCCAGTCGATGATAATAACAATATTTAAAAGATGAAGATACCACTAAAAACATCTTTGCATGGTACTATCTCCATAGAGGAGTCATTCTTACAAAAGATAACCTTATTAAGAGGAATTGGCATGGAAGTGCGCGTTGTGTTGTCTGTCATCATGACGAGATGATAAAACATTTATTCTTCCATTATAAACTATCTCGCTCTATATGGTCGGTCATCCAATTAGCTTTTAGATTGTATCCTCCATGTAGTGTTGCTAACATATTTGGCAACTGGTTATATGTGACTGATCACATGTTTAGAATCCTACTTAGGTGGGAGCGTTTGTCATTTTTTGGTAGCTATAGTTATGTAGAAATGATAAGTTTTTAAGGATAAATGGTCTTATCTTATGCAGGTTATTTATACAAGTACACTCCGTTCATGGTCATTTCTATAATATGTAGTGAATCGAGACCTGGTTAGGGAGGTGTGTGTGTATGTGTGCGCGATTAGAGAGCACAACGAGGGTTACTTTTATCCTACATGGTTGGTAGCATGACCTTAGAATCAACCCTCCTCCAGTTTAGACGGCATGCAGTTTTTACAGGATTCTTGTATTTTGCCTTTTTCCTATTGTTTTGGTGTTCGGATTTTGTTTTAGCTGTATGCATCCCAGTTATGCAGAAACCGGATGTAAATACTTAAATATTGTAAATAATAAAGCATCCTTTATTAAAAAAAATATGTGTTTTAGAGACATATGACTTAATTTTGCGGTTCAGTGGTGTAGAACCAACCTGCAAAAATCAAAACCTCTCAAACCAACTGGTTGATCTGGAGCGAACCCATGCCGTTGTCGCTGCACCTGCCCTCGTAAAGTCACGAGTCACGGGCAGCGCGAAGCACAAGCAATTGACACCTCACCCCATCCCCCGAGTTCGCTAGGGTTTACGGGCGGACAAGTGGTGAACATGTGTCTCTCTTCTATCCATTGCTCAACGAAGAAGTAATCTGACCACCGGTACCTTCTCGAGAAAGTTTAAAACCCACGACTTCAATTAACTTTCAGGTCAATAGCATTCATAAATCGTAGAGAACAATCATGATTCCATTACATTATCACACAAGACTTCCGTGGAAAATTGACGTGTGGTAAATGTAGTACATACTACTAGTCTTTTTACATAGACAATGAGACAAGAAGTGCATCGCTCTACATGGACAGAACCATGACTCGCAGCGCGTACAGCAAACGCGGGGACCGACGGCGGTACTAGCTCCTGTTCGATCGCGTTCCATGTGCGGTCGTGCACCGGGTCACGCCGTACAAGACAAAGCCCGATGTAATAAACACAAGAGGTAAAATCATGAAAGCAAGTAATTGCTTGGTCGTAGTATGTTACAGTTGAGTTTTGTATACGTGTTTCTTCCCATCTCGCGGCAAAAAAACAAATGAATCTGAACAGGCATTCTCTGGTCAATTGTCCTAGAATTCTTGGAAAATAAAGAGTGCTATGAGTGTGTGGTGGGACTATTCTAAAGAACACATCGGTTGCTGGTCATCTTCCTTTCGTCCATTTGTCATATGTCGGTATTTGTTTCTCTTATCTTTCTCCTTATTTTTCTTTTGTGTTGCTACCCAGCATTATCGTTGTATCATGCGGTTGCTATATTAATATAGTTAAACGAAAGCATGTTCGAGAAGAAATAAACAGAATTCCAATTACGGTTCCACACCCATTTCGAACGTGAAAAACATGCCGAATCTGAACATGATGGACATTTTGTCACAACGAACCCATTTCGAGCGTGAAAAACATGCCGAATTTGAACATGACGGACATTTTGTCACAATGTAATCGCTACAACCTGATTCCCCAAAGTAGGAGACGGTAGCTGAGTATGATCGCATCCTGTCGCATTTCCTGCACGAGATTCTTCCGTGGACCGCGTGTGTGTGTGCCCGTGTGGTGAGGTCGATTTCAGTGGGAATACTAGTACTACTCTTCTCCAGTGACGCACAGAATGGGACACACGGCGTTACACACCAGAAGCTGCTGCTGTAATCCATGACGGCTGCGGTGTGACGTCATACACGGTGACGCAACCGGAAGGGACGAAGAATACGTCAAGTTCACGAGCTAGTTTGGCACGCCGCTCAAGTTGCGGGCGTCAGGCAGTGAGCACAGCTATCCACCGCGACCGCGGCCACCCGGTCGATCCGACGATCTGACCTGTCTCCCGATGCCCGGCTATATTTACCCGCGTCCATGCCGATCCCAAGCATTCAAGCGTCCTCTTCGGTATTCGCGGCTGAGTCTTCAGGCATAGAACTTGTCAGAGGTACTAGGAGACTCGCCTGGCTTCGTGCCGATCGATGGACATGGCGCGGTGCTCGCCGGTCTGCCTCGACCTCATGGTCGGGCTGCCTATGGTCCGCGAGCCGTCTCCGGCGAGGTGCACGCCTATGAGAACTGAAGCCGACATTGGCAACCCGGCCTGTGGCAGAGCAGCCTCCTTACCCAACGACGAGGTACGCCACCGATTGATCACTCTGCTTGCGATGTGATTTGCCTTTCTCGCTTTCATTCTGTCGAACTGCTGGTCTGATCTTGGAAATGCGGGTGAATTCCAGGCGAAGGTCCTTGAGGCGAAGCTCACGCAGATGAGCGAGGAGAACCGGCGGCTGACGGAGATGATCGCCTACATGTATACCAACCAGATGGCGCGCCACAGCCTCGAAGGCGAGCCCGCCTCGCCGACGAGCAAGAAAAGGAGCAGAGAGAGCACGGACACGTCGAATTCCGGCGATGCCAACAGCACCAAGAAGATACGCACAGTCGAGGCCGAGCACGTCGATGTCGAGAGTCCGGTGAGCGACAGCACTTGCCGGAGAATCAAAATCAGGAGGGTCTGCACCCCGATCGACCCATCGGACACCAGCCTCGTAAGTGCTAAAAAACATCCCAATGGGTCCTCCATTGATGATCGAAGCAATGGCCAAACTGTATGCAACTGTATTGACTGATACTGAAATTGGTGGCACCCGCAGGTCGTGAAGGACGGGTATCAATGGCGCAAGTACGGGCAGAAGGTGACACGGGACAACCCGTCCCCGAGAGCCTACTTCCGCTGCGCCTTCGCGCCATCCTGCCCTGTCAAGAAGAAGGTTCAGAGAAGCGCCGAGGACAGCTCCGTGCTGGAGGCGACCTACGAGGGCGAGCACAACCACCCGCAACCCACGGGCGCCACCGAGCTTCCGAGCTGCGCCACGCCGGGCGGCCCGGTGCCGTGCTCCATATCCATAAACTCCTCCGGCCCGACCATCACGCTGGACCTTACCAAGAACGGGGGAGGCGCCACCCAGCCGGACCTGACGAAGGTGTGCCGGGAGGTCGCGTCGCCGGAGTTCCAGGCGGCGCTGGTGGAGCAGATGGCCCGCGTGCTCACCGGCGACCGAAATTTCACCGAAGCACTAGCCGCGGCGATCCTGCGGAAGCTGCCAGATTATTAGTACTAGTGTTTAGTAGAATGCTATAGAGGCTGCAAACTTAGAAACTTCCCAAGAACGTTCTGCGTGCGAGCGGGCCATCACTCCAACCTCGCGAGTACATAGAAGTATTCTTTTCATAAATCTGGTCTTTGGCGAAATTAATACTCCTCAGCGAAATTATTTTAGGATCTTGCCACCGGGTTTGGCGCCAACAAGAATACCAACTAGCGTCGAAGTTAGGTCGATTGCTCTTGGCACTGAACCCGGGTGATTCTGTTCTGAATTTTCTTGACGCTGACCGGTATAAATCTAGTTTTATCCGTGCTGACACCGAAACCAGGGGCTTAATTCAAAAATAATTTCACCCATGGGTGAGATGAGCCGTTAGTTTGCTAGAGGGCTAGATCTATCAAAAAAAATATTAGATAGAATATATGGGTTGTAGATGTCGTGTTATCACACACTCTCGCCGTGTGGCATAAGAACTTGTGGAGTGTAGTACAGCATAAAGGGCGGGTACTAGAGGAAGAAGCACGGGGTGAAAGTGACGCGTGACCCAACAGGTTAGCTAGAGGTCACACCTTTTCCACTAGAGTGTCGAGATAACCTTAGAACAACAACGTTGGTTCAGGAAGCAGAGTCGTCTTGACATCGCACCCCTTCTCGAAGGTGTTGTCTTGATACTCGGTGATAGATACAACGCTGATTCATAGTTTCGATATGCACAGTCATAACATGCCAGCATCTCGCTTCACCATTTAGTTGTTCTCCTCACTATCTTAAGAGTTATATCTCACCTTTGTTTCTTGTTGGGCATATTTGTATTCTTGCACCAACAATTTCTCATACTTGAACTCCCTATACAATCGTTGCTTTATTTATGAAGTGCGGTGAAAGTGTATTTCAAGAGAGAGGCTACTTTCATGCACATTTTCTCCATCTTTCCATGTCAAGGAGATCCTCATTTATGTCTAATCCTACCATTTAATCGTACCGACATAGTAACTAAAATTTATCCCACATTTTCAAATTGATCCGTGCAATTTTGCTAAAATTTGACGGATAATGTCTCGCAGGCGCAGGGAGATGTGGACGACACGTTAATCCTAGTGGGGACCTACAAGGGCAAGTACAACCATGTTCAAGTCCTAGTAGATTTTGGTCTTAGCCATGGGAATAATGGATAAAGTTTAAAGGTTCTAAGCCATGTATTGGAGCCGGTTTCTTGCGTATCGATGGTTGGAGAATCTTGCCAGGTTGGGTCCCTACCATGTCCCATACCTGTTTTGTTTCCTACTCCAGATTCAACCTGTGAGCTTGGTTAGATGAACTAATATAAAGCCGCCATTTATGCACTACGACCATAGAACCACAGCGGAGTACAAAACATGACAACATATTCATAGCATACTACATAGAAAATGAAAACCTGGCTAAAACATCATATGCCCTCCGAAACATGAGCGACTCTCACGCCTACAAGACATAGGTGGAGATATTGATGAAGAATTTTATGGAGAGGTGCAACCCGAGGAGGAGCCAACGGCCTAGGGTCAACCCCTTGGCCCCGTTCTTCCTTGGGCTTGGTGCTAATGTGGAGGTGGCTCTTCCCTTCTTTGTGGCTGCCAAAGGAGAGTTAAATCCACGACCATGCATGGCGTCACAGAAAACTAGGGTTTCCCCTCACTGATATCTCATAGGTGTGAGTAGTCCCTTATGTTTGTGAGAAAGGATACTTGGACATTGCATATTGGTCACTCGATCCATGCCCCTTTGACCTAATAACCCTTGGGCACCTTTAGAAACTTTTTAGCAGGGACGAAGCTGGAGGAGGTGACTTGGGGCCATGCCCCTCCCCCTCGACATTGGATTCATTTTGTTGAAGACCCCCTACGTAGTATGCATATTGTTACACGAATTTGGTAGAAATTGCCTATATGGCCCCCCTCCGACTAACCTAATGTATAATAGACAACCTGTGAGTTATTTTCCTGGCTCCATCCCTGCTTTTTAGGCCTTCTCTTTGTCCCCCTAAGTCCATTGAACCAACCATGGTCAAATTCATCAAGTATGTCAAGAGTTTGAGTCAATCCCATCATCCACTTTCGGACTCCCGGAGGTACAGTTCTGGGTCTTCGGTAGTTTTTGGGCTAGATGTTGCATACAAACTTAGACTATGACGTTCTTTAAATGAAAAATCATTTTCTTGAAACTTTGGGACGAGGTCGCTTACACGCTCGTATTTATACATTCTTCATAATTCATCGGCTTGAAATTTCCCCATAAATTGCATGTTATGGAATGTTCCTGATGATGTGTAGCTTAGATCATTGTAGAGCTTCGTTGGGAAACCCCGAGAGGAAGGTATGATGAGCACAGCAACAAGTTTTTCCCTCAGAAAGAAACCAAGGTTATCCAACCAATAGGAGGAAGGAAACGACTTAAAGGTGTTGCTAGCAACTTGGAAACCTGCACAACACAAACTCAAGACTTTGCCTCAACGAACAGTGAGGTTGTCAATCTCACCGATTTGCTAAAAACAAAGGATTAACTATATGGTGTGGAAGGTAATGGTGGCTTACATAAAGTAAATAGTAACCGTGGAAAACTGTATCAATGGTAAAGATTGGACTGGGGTTCATAGTTCACTAGATGTGTTTTCCGTAAGATAAACAACATAACATGATGGGTACACAAATTAAGCGCGGCAATTGACAAGACAGAGCAAGACATAACAATGCAATACTAGACATTCATGATCCTATGAGATTTGATTGGTCATTACAACAATATACATATACCGCCATCCAACTACATCTATGACTACTAATCCACCTTCAGGTTATCATCCGAATCCCCTCCAGTATTAAGTTGCAAGCAATGGATAACTTCTTTAAGCAAGGTGTGTAAAGTAAATAATACAATTGTTCCATGAACAAGAGATTGTTGTTTTCTCCCTAGTAGCAACAACACATCTACAAACTTAGAGATTTCTGTCACTTCCCCAGAATCAATAGAGGCATGAACCCACTATCAAGCATAAATACTCCATCTTGGAGTCACTAGCATCTACTTGGCCAAGATAGTTACTAGAAACAGAGAGCATGTAAGATCTCAAACAACACAGACATGATAGAATCAATAAGATAGAATCATTAATCAATCTGACATAGTAATCACAATATCCATCGGATCCCACAAACACAACATGCATGATTACAAATAGATGATCTTGATCATGAACGGACCTCACAAGATCTAAACATGGTAGCACAAAGAAGGATAAAAAACCATCTAGCTACTACATGGACCCGTAGTCCAAGATGGAATTACTCACGCATCATACCGGAGGCTGGCATGGTGATGAAGAAGGCCTCCAGGATGTTCTTTCCCCTCCGGCAGGGTGCCGGGAAGAGCTTTAGATCCCCCCTCTAGGGACGATGGTGGCGACGGCTACGGACTGTTTCGTGGAAGATTGATCGGGTACTTAGAGTTTAGGTATCAGGGGCTTTTTATAGGCGAAAAGGGAGGCCGAGGGGGTGCCCGAGGCGGCTGCACCCCCCAGGCGCGGGCTAGGCCTGGCCGCGCGGCCAGGGGGTGTGGCCCCCTCGACGCCCTTATCTGTCTCATCTTCTGGCTCCATGTTCTCCTCGGTGAAATATTGACTTTGACTTTATCCCGTCCAATTCCGAGAATATTCATTTTCTGGCTTTTCTGTAACAAAAAACAACAGAAAACAGGAAACTGTCACTATGGCATATTGTTAATAGGTTAGTCCCAGAAAACATATAAAAATACCTTTAGCTATAGACAAGCAAAGCAAAGTAGATACTAAACAAACATGGAACATCAAAAATTATAGATACGTTTACAATGTATCAGTTCCATTTGAAGACATATTTAGTTTTTTTAGTGGCAAACTCTAAAAAATTTCCTTGTAGGGACACATTTCGGAAAACTACGAATTTCACCGCAACAAGGGTCTTATTTGCGATGTATGCAAGTAATCCATACACATGAAAGTGTAGAAATATAAATTATGCACATTTTAAACTAAATAGTTTAGATACAATAAAAATAGTAAAAGCATCCAAATATTAAGAACTGTAACATAACAAACTTTAAAAGTACATAGATACATTTCTGACGTAAGAAAAGTTCCCATATATGAGAAGTTTGATTGAGTTCTAGCTAGCGATGAGTGTGAACAAAAATATCTTGGGGACTATGCGTGTTATTACCCATATGGGGTCATATCACACTTTGTTGCTCATTGAGTCTACACATCTATCCCACTCAGGGAATAAAGCTTACTTTTTTGTTTAAACTATCTTGGAAGTGACAAGATGGTTTTTATGAGATGATGCAAGATGAATGAAATACCATAATTAACCATCGGAGATACTCCTTCCGAGAGATGGCAGAATAAGATCATACATCTATTTCTTCATGGTTGGACCAGGAATCTAAGTAGGGTATATGGAAAATAGAAAAGAAAGACTACTTCATATTATTGATGAACTAGATCTTAAAGCTGAAGTTGACCCTCTAAGTGCAGCTGAGCAAGCCGCAAAGAGGAATACAAATGATTGTGTTTCGATACTATTGCGGGAAGAAGATACTAAGTGGGTTCAATGCACTAAGGTGAATCATGTTCAAGAAGGTGGGAGTAATTTTAAATAGCTTCACCTAATTACAAAATAGGATACATAAAACGAAAAAAAAAGTTCCAGCTAGAGTAGGATGAAGCGACTAAAGTTGGGAAGGCAAATTGAAAGTCTTCACTATTGAGTACTATAATAAATTATTTGGGCACGATCCTAAAAAGTTTCTCATTGATAGAAAAAACTAATTAATATCGCAATTATCGTCGAATGATAATTGAATTCTTACTACCAAGTTCACGAATAAGGAGGTGTACGAAGCCGTTTCCTAGATAAAACATAATACACTTGTACAAACTCGCTACTTAGAGACGTCAATTTCCCATAGACCTCAGACGGTTTCTCGTTCTGGCTCAAGCGTATAGCTTATAAGAGCACACCACCTAAGCCAGTTTTTCTTTGCAGCTCTAAGATACGCGATCTCAGACAGTGCAAAAAGGCAAACGTCTCTAACATGTACGATCTGGATATGGGCAATATTTCTGACCGCTTGCAAGAAATCTTCAACCTCAGATGGCCCATATTATAGACCGTCTCCAATAGTTAGGCGACCTGAGTCGGATTCTAACAAAGACCGTCTACAAAACTAGCGTGTCTCGAAGCGGCTTTTTAAAGTGACCGTCTCTAGTGTGTGTAAATTATTTTAAATAGTAGCATGCTAATTCGAATTCGATCATAGCTGACATGATACATAATCATCATTCAACAGCCAGATAGATAGATTATCTCAAGAACTTATAGCAGCTCGATCACAGTAACATTAGTTAGATAGTTGGATAAATCCATACAAGTTTAGCCATTACACATTATGACAGTACATACAAAGTGCAGTCCATAAATAAATCAGAATAGCATAATTAGTACTCTCTAACAAACTAGCATTGCATTTATAATGGGTCGCCCGATAGAATTTGCTGACCCAGAATATATACCTCTCCATTATCTTTCTCATCACAGCAAAAAAGAACAATGCTATCTTCAGTCGTCAAGTTGTCAAGATTGCATTTGACCTATGAACATCAGAGCTAAAAAGGATAATGTTGACCAGCTCCTATCTTCATCCTAACCATCTTTAGCTTTTTGCTATTCATTTTCCAAACATGGACATCAATAGGTTCATCAAGGCGATTCTTTAGATATTTTCTTATGAACTCAGCTCCAATTGTGTGGGCAAGTATATATAATTGAATAATTATCATGCTTATGATTACTAGAAGTATTTAAATATCATAGGATAGCTTGTTGATATCATAATTAAGAATTTATCATCTTACCGGCTTGCACTTATTTTTCATGACAGATCAATAGGGCAGCATGTAGATGTAAAAATCAGTGTCCCCCTTGTGTTGAAGCCCTGGTGCAACAACACATAAAAATTTCAATGTGGTGAAATATTAATGTTTACCATCTAAACGCATACAAAACTGATGACTACAAATTTGATGTTCATTTGATACCTCTAAACTCAATCTTCTCAATGGGATCTTTATCTAATGACTGGAATTCAAAACCACCAAAGCTAATGCGAAAACGGTCGTTGCTAGAGAGCGTTATTGCATCATCACTACAGGTTCCTATCTCTTAAATAGATACGTACCAATGAAGTGGCAATTAAATCTCTATTGCTAAATGGGCAACAAACAATGAGGAATCAGTAAAGAATTGCATATTTTAAGATTTATAAAGGGGGAAAAGAGTTGGGACAGATCTAGGACGCCTAGGGAGGCTCTCTGATGGTGCCGTCGGGTATTTACAACTACCTTAAAATCGAGAAGAAAATTGCCAAATTCCATGGCAAAATTCCTAAATTGAAGCTTCTGATTTAGGGTTTTGGAGGTTTGGTTTTCACGCATACCAACATGGACGACGAAGGGGTCCTCAGAGGCGAAGGAGAGCGTCCTCACCGCATGGGACCGGAGGTGGCGGTGCTAGAGAGGCATGGGACCGGAGGCGGCGGTGCTAGAGAGACAGGGGACCGGAGACGGCGGTTGTGGAGAGGCAGGGACCGACAACGGCAATGGGCAGTGGTTTTGGAGGGCGGTGAAGAAAAATGTGGCATAAATCTGAAATATTTGTCCAAATATTTTTAGATATTTGCCGCCAAGTACTAGTCTCAGACAGTTGCCATTGGAAAACATCTCTAAGAACATCCATTCTCTGAATATTTCATATTTTGCCGCCAAGAAACTTCCCTAGCTAAGACGACTAGTATAGTTTAAAACAAACATATTCGAAACTCCGGATATATTCGGAACTCCGGTATTTGGTTATTCTAAAATTTGAGAATTATTCATAATTTAAAAGAAACACTTAGATCTTATCCTGAAAGGCGTGATGAATCCTAGTGTTCATGCGCTTCGGGGCAGAGCAATAAGATACAAGTGTTTTGAATTTGACTAATTCAAATATCTAATCACGAAGTGAGATCATTTGGTTTCTTAATTATGAACTTTTCACCAAGATAACAATTTTCATGTATTATTTGTAGGAAGTCTGGTTTAGTGAATATTTGGAAATCCGGATATATTCGGAACTCCGGATTTCGTTAGTCCTAAATTTAGAGAATAATTCATAATTTAAAGGCAAAGGAAGGTGTTTACACATGTTTTCTATAGTGAAATTGAGTTCTAAGAGTAAATGAGGTTCATATATCGACGAAAATATATGACGTAGTACCTTGGGTAACCTGAAAAATTAAGTCCTAAGAAAGGTTATATTGTTGTGTGCATACTAACCTAAATTTTGTGTCTTAGGTAACCTAAAAGGTATATGACCGACTTGTATAGTGTGTTTATGCGCTTGCTACAAAACAATAAGGTACAAGTGTTTTGAATTTGAACAAGAGCAAATTGAAGGAACTCCATATAAAGGTTACGCTTTCATTCTTATTAATTCAACCACCAGATACTACGGATATAGATCAGTACGACAACATAATCAGTAATATAATTGAACACGAGAAAATTGAAGAAACTCCATATAAAGGAGTAGATTAATATATAAACGAGTACTTATTATAGTTTAACCACCAGAGACTACGGATGTAGATATTGTCTTACATGCAACCAGATGTAATATTTAACTTAAACAAAATATAAGTAGGGGCAGCAGCGCAGCGACAGGAGCAGGGACATGGAGCCGCCTTACAAGGAGCATCAGCCTACTCGAGGGCAAACATGACAGTCTTGACATATTCCCGGAGAAATTTGTTGTAGGTTGCGTGTTGTGCCAAGGTCTTCGACCGGTGTGTTCGGCCTTGGCCTTGGCCTTCGCGAATGTCCACCGCGTGCTGGATCATGCCGATAATGTTCGTTTTAATGGCTCTGCAACAGAATGGACAAAACAATTCCCCCTTACGGTGGAAAGGAATTAGCCTCCACCGTAAGCGCCTCAGCACGTAGCGGCTCTTGTTGTCAATGGACTTCTTGCTAGAGTCCACTTCATCAGAATCGTCTTGTTGATTTTTTAAAACATAACTTAGAACTCATACATGTGATTTAATTGTATTACAACTAAAGAATTGACAACATATATATGTAAGACAATATTAAATTGATATCAAAGAGAATGTATCTCAGCAATAGTTTGATCAATTCATATATCATTCATGTATCCAAACAAAATGATAATTAATCGTATCGAAGTTATATGTAGAACAAAGTTTAGGGCCTCATAACTATCTTCAGGGATGACGTGAGCGAACCAAGTACCAATTTCACAACCTATATATTGTTCTTGTACATTGCTCCGGGTTCACCAACTCATCCCTAAAAAAATCTAACACCACTTAATGTGTCTGTCTCTCTTTTGGGGCAAATTTCAATCATTGGCCACAATAATAAATTGAAATGTAATCCTTCTTATATACTATGAATGCATTGTGAACTCTTTTGAGACAAATTTCAATCATCGGCCTCACTACGGAATTGAAATATAATAGTTCATATGAATGTAGGATAAATCTGGGGCCTCATAAGATTTTAAGAGATGAAGTTAGCGAACCAAAGTACCAATTGCACAACTTATATTATTGATGTACATAATTGCCTCAGATTCACAAACCCATCCCTAAAAAATCTGACACCATCGATCATATGTGTCTCCCCTTGCACTCTTTTGGGACAAAATTGAATCATTGACCTCATTAAAAAATAGAAATGTAATGTATACTATATAGCATATATATGCATGTTGTGTATCGAAATCAACACTTCACTAACATATATATGCTACGAAAATATAAATTTACTAGATGGCAGATGAGCAGATCTAATCAAATTTTCAAAATAATCAACCGTTCGAACCATATATATTTCCTATATCAAGAAGGCGCGTGGCGGAGCAAAAGAAACTATAGAGGACTGAGCAAATCCTACGTATGAACAGTAAATATGCGGCTGCGATGACAAGAGAAGCTAGCAAAGTAGTACCTCGGATATTTCATCGTAGAGCTCCTCCTCGAACTCGTCGCTCTCCTCGATTTCTTCGAGTATTTGTTCATGAAGGATGGGGTCGTTGATGATGAGCACCGGGTGGCCTCCGTCTGCTGCATGCCCCTCAACTAGATATGCCGCTGGCACCACGATGTTGTTGGCCACCTTTTGCTTGACGGCAACGACGACTAGCTGGACGGAGTTCGAAGCATCGACGACGCGGCGACGACTGAGCCATCTACTGTTGTGCCTCCAACTGGCTTCACCTTCGGCTCGTCTCCACGCGTACGCTTCATGGCGCAGCTAAGAGGACGGCGGTAGTTCTAGTGAAGGAGATTCAGCACGCACGAAAGGTACAGATTGAGGTTTTGTGACTAGACAGATTGGGGGAAATGACACGATCTTGTGGAAGAAGAAGCCTAGTGGGTTTATATACGAGTGGACACGTGTGGGTGTGGATACGTGAGGGTGGGGCCTAGTGCATTATCTCCACTTTCTAATTGCATTAACAACACACACGTACTACCCCAGGAACATGCACGACGCGAGTTTTCGAGACATGCAGCATAATGATCCGCCTCAGTAGACCCCTAGAGACGATTAATATTTCTAACCGGCTGCGATTGAGTGATCTAGGGAGACATACAATAATTGTAGTCGTCATAGGTTCCATTTAGAGGCGTTTTATTTTAACAAGCGGCTGAGGGAGTAGTCGTTCTAGAGACGGTGCAGATTAACAACCGTCTGAGGTTAAAGTTAGAGATGGTCAAACAATTACAACCGCCTGATGGTGATGAACACAGCCGGTGGATTATATTTTTGGGGGTAAACTGGCTCTAGACACAGTCTCTAAGTAACGAGTTTGTACTAGTGATATGTCCCATGACCAAACGGGTTTCCTACTGAACTTTATTAGAAAAATTGTGATGTTATAAAATGTAAGTTGATGGCCATGTTGCCACAGTTGCAGACCCGACAGTTGATATTGTTCAACTTGGTGTTATCACACTTTTAACTAAAAGAGAGGATTTATCTTGGAATGAATAGCTCGGACACATTTTCTTTTCTTAATATTACCTTGAAAATTTTCACCAAAGTTGGCAAGAATCCGGTGATGGAAATTGCCCTTAAAGTAGTTCGGCCAACTCAATCCACTTTCATACTAGGCCGACACATCCTAGAGAGGGTTGTTGTTCTACATGAAACCATAAAAGACATAAGAGAGAAGGACACCCTCTGTCTCATATGCTTTTCGTTGTGTCTGATATGTTGGCAATCCTCATTGCTAGGACTAAGGAGGATGGGCAAGTAGCAAGAATCTTACCGCCATTTAGTGGAGTGAGAGTGTCTATATATATTATAGTATGTTGATGATACTATTCTTTGGATGGAACATGATCTAGGGAAGCCTTGGTCATGAACTAATTTTGTTCATATTGGAATAATTATTGGGACTTATTAAGATTAACTTCCACAAACGTGCAATTTACTATTTGGACAAGGCTAAATATGTACAAGATGAATACAAATATATTTCTGCCTAAGCGGTTCACTTCCCTTTAAAAATATGGACGTTCTTAACCATTATAACAAAAAATTATTAATAAGTAATGGAAACCGATAGAAGCCACTTTGAGAAAAAATGGGGTTGCTGGTTATGCAAGCTTCTATCATATGGAGATTGGCTTTTGGTAATAAATTCCATTCTTAGTGGTCTTGCAGTGTTCTTGTTTTCCTTTTTGAAGTACCTAAAGGGGTTAGGAAAAAGTATACTTGTATCTGTCACCTTTTGTTTTGGCAAAGTGACAAACTTAAGAAAAAAATCGGTTGACAAAATGGAACATCATATGTCGCCGAAAAGACCAGAGAGATTTAGGAGTTCAAACACTTGATATAAAGAAGAAGTGGTTACTCAGCAATGGTTGTTTAAATTACTTCACGAGGACATATGTGACATGAGCTATTGCATAATAATTATCTATGTGACAACACTTTTCTCAAGTGCAAGCCAAACCTACGATAAACCCGTGATTGGATGGTTAGAAGGACAATGCAACCCCAAGCCCACTAGATTTCAAACCCTAGGTTTGACACTTTGGGTCTCATAAAAGGCAGAATATTCGCCAGTGAGAGCCGATGTTTCTATCGATAGCGAGGCGCCTGTGGTGACTTCGTCAAGCTGAAGACCCGTTGAATTAGTCTCAAGACTCAGTTTTTTAAAGGTGCTCATAGGGGTAGAATGTGCATGCATGCATTCTTAGGATGAATGTATGTACGTATTTATGAGCGTTTGCGTTTGTACTGGATTTCACAAAAAGAAAAGGCTCTCCCTTTTAGAAGGGACACATGAGTGTTAAAGATATTTCTTTGATCGAGACTCTTTTTTCCTAGGTGATGGTTTGATTAATTGATTTTGGGAAGATTCCTAATTAGGTGAAACCTCGTAATATGAACAATACTCGTCAGTTTACAATATTGCACGACATAAACATGTTACTGTTGTGGCAGTTCTATCGGGATCCCTGCTAAATCTAGGTTTTGGTCGGACTTAAATCAGGAATAAGTAGAATGCATGGCTGCATCTTGTTGAGTAACCCATGGTGGTCCATCTTTATGATGAGTGGGATACTTTTAGATGGTGTTTGATTACCTTAGGGTGGTTTCTCTAAAATCTATGTCTACAGACTCATGAATGGTCACACTAGGTTCTTATGAAAATTGTTAAATCACAAGACTTGAGTTGCCCACTTTCCGCAGATTATCAATAGAGCAACATATTGGAGTCACATGTGAACCTTCCTTTTTTTCCTTTGGAGGAGCAGGGACATGTGGTTTACACCAGTTGGTGGCCTTCTAATAGACCGCAAGATGCATATGAGCCTTTTATATTTTTTTATTTGTTGATTGATTCGTGTTTTCATCCTGTGTAAATCTTGAGGTTATGCGTATCGTTTTAATGAACAAGGGGGGGACATGCTCCTCTTTGTTTTTTTTTAATATATGAGTCCCTTTAAGATGTACCAACCTTTCCTTAGAAAATAGACACACCTACTTATTTCTTTGGAAACGAGGCCAATAGTCTGTATCATCTCTGCTTGTTACCAACAGCATTCTACAAGTTCGTTCAAAACTAAAATTTGCATACGTCAGCAAGTGATGACATTAGATCGAAGGAATGAGCGAGCACGTGACGCACGCAGGCGCAGACTGATACACACAAGAAGTTAATTTGTTTTTTTATGTGGTTCCACGTGGTGCTAATTTTATAGCTAAGAGAATATGACTTGAAATGATTTGACCCGCCTGACCAGCATATAGTGACATGCATAAATGCTGAAACCGTCGGAACCAAGCAAAGCTGCTGGCCTAGTTGCTGCTTAGCAGACAGGACGTCGACTATTCGTCATCCATGTGTACGTCACTCGGTATCCTTGCAAAGTGTATTTGTTGGAGCATTTGCAAGCACGTTTCAAATATTATCCTTTTCGTCCCATTTTTCTTAATAAAAGGCACGTTACTATTTAGATCATTTAAGCATCATATCATCTTTGAATAACTAGGATGCATATATAGCCGCAACATGTCGATCAAAAAGGGAAAACATACAAGTAATCACCAAAAAAAGTATATGGGTTATGATATCCATATATCACGCCGCCATCCATTTTTAAGACACATTCGTAAACAGGTATTGATTCTTCACACGTAGAGAGACGACCATAAACAAGACAAACTGTTGAGGGAGAAAAAACATTACTAAAAATCTTGTTATTTTTATATAGTCAAAATGATCAAATAATTACAAGCGCTTCCAAACTCTAATTATGTGATCAATAGCATGTGGCTAATTGCCCAATACGTTAGCAACACCAAGTGACATATCCAAGTACGAACCTATTTGAATGATTGACCATATAAAATAAAAAAAATTGTCTTTCGACGAGTCTATTGAAACGACTGACCATATAAAACGATGAAATTTGTCCTTCAATGACTAGCAGTAAATTGTGCACAAACAGCCCACCCGGTGCCCAAAACGGTGCCTCACAAAAAGATGAGGACATGTCCATTTTTTTATTTTTTTTATTTATATCTATTCGAGGTGCCTCACAAAAAGATGAGAATACAAATTGACATACAAATGCAAGATATTTTGACATTACAAATTCAATACCAATTGTGTAAAAAATGAATCTATGTACATATGCAAAAGGGAAAAATAGCATCAGGAAAAAACTGCGTTGGCTAGAACTGTAAAACTAAGGCTATGTAAGTTGGATACCGATGCACGAAGGGTTCCGGTTGTTGTTGTCCTCGCCCTTGCAGTCACGGAGCCAATGCGCCGGGCACACTAGTTCCGATACAATACACGTGCAGCGTGAACAGCGTGACCAAAACGCCACCGGTCAAGGTGGAGGCAACCACTGCCGCATGGCTAGAAACGCCACCGCGACCGCCGTCTACGCTGAACACCATAGGCGTCACCCTAGTCGCGCTAGTACGTCCGGCGTTGTGACTTGTGAACCTCTAGCCCGAGCACCTTCTTCGGCGGTAGGCTCACCACCACCGAGCATGGGTGCTAGCGATTTCACCCCAGGGGATGACCCCGGAGTGGGGAACCCCTGGGGATGATGGGGATGACATGTGGTATGGGAACCGAATAAAATCTTGATCTCAAGACAAGCAAGGCTGAATAGGCTTTTTGAATCAAAGAGTCTGTAAGGCTGGTCCTAGTGGGAGTATCATAGCTACTATCATGCATGCTATGTTGGCAAAAATCTGATGTGGCATAACAATTAATGAAGAAAGAGATGGTTAGAGTATCATAGGTAGATAACGTATTATAGCACGTAAAACAAGAAAATCCTCATATAAATAAATCTTGTACACAATTTTGTATTGAGATTCTATAAATTATTAAATATAGTATTAATATGATACTACCATATGATACCATGCATTATAAAGGTAGTATCATATACTAGTATCATAAGGGCATCACCTATGTATATAGAAGAACTTGTCCATAAGCTGGGATCCACATATCACACCACAAGCTTATGGATAGCCTCACAATGTATCTAGTTGAACTTGTCTATAAGCTGGCCCCACATGTCAATTAAAGTTCTATACATGCAAGAGAGAGGGGAGAAGCTAAAATAATATTTTATTGCTTATGGACAACCCACAAGCTTGTAGGTCACCTTTAAGATTTTGAGCTTATGGATAGCTTATTGATAGACTCTACTATGTATGTGGAACTCCTTATAGTCTACTTTTTGCTTATGGATAGCCTTATTGCCAACATAGTGGATGCCCTAAGGACGAGACTAAAGGGTTTGATACTAGAAGCTTTTAAAAACCTGCGAAATTAAGACCCGTGCTATTAGAAAACCATTTTCTTTTTTTTTAGAAAGTTAGAAAATTATTTATACTGTGTTATTTTCTCCTCAACATGTAGCTCTCCTGCTGTAGAACTTGCTTCATCCGAAAGTACTCGATGTCAAAACCATTCGATGAGTAATCTGACGAGTTCCTTTTCCCCCGGAAAAATAAAGAACTGACGCCTTCAACTAAGCTCCAGGTCAGAATTCTGGAAAACATCATCGGAGAATTGTCAAGCTACCGTACGCATCCATCTCTAGCTTCCACATAAACAAATAATCTAATGGTGACAGAGGCGCGTGAAAGGCACCGGCAGGCCCAAGGGTGATGATGATAGCTCTCCGTTTTCCTTCGCGGTCGTGCACCGGGTACATGAGACAAAGCAAATACGAAAATGCATCAAGCGGGTCGGGGTGTTACAGCTTCGCTTCGCACGAGTTTTCTTCCAATCTCGAAACAGCCTTTCGCCCCTATAATAGTATAGCAAACGACTCGCTAGCGCAAAAACAATCTGAACAAATATTGTTGAGGTTTCAGAGGGGACACGCTATGGCTGAGAATAAAAAAAAGGATCTTCTCAATTAGGCTTTCTCATCCGTCCCGTTAAAAACATGCCAGATTGAATCTCAAGTTCTGAACGGAACAGACCACCTGATTATCATCCAAACGAGCAGGCGCCGAGTATGATCGCATTTTGGTGACGTGATTCGTATTATCAATTTGGTGCACGAGATTCCCCCGTGGACCGTCCGTTCTGCCCTGTGGTCATTGTGTACTCTTCTCCCTCCGATGGTGGCGTGCCCCATGACGTGCAAGGCATGACGTCCCACCGCGTACGTCAAAATTCACACGCCTGCGCAAGTCCTCACGACCCAATTCAGTCAGAGATCGCTCAGCATCGTCACGGATTGCCGCGGCCACACGGTCGATCCAGCGAACCTGTCCCCCCTATCCCCGGCTATATTTACCGGTGTTCATGCTGATGATACCAAGCATTCAACTGTCCTGTACTCGGTAGCCATAGAAGACTCGCACGCAGAGGTAGGAGACTTGCTGACTTCTTTCCTGCTGATCGATGGACATGGCGTGGTGCTCGCCAGTGTGCCTCGACCTCATGGTCGGGCTTCCCATGGTCCACGAGCCCTCTCCGGTGAAGGGCAAAGCAATGGGGACTGGAATCCACATTGCTAGCCCGGCCTGTGGCAGTGCAGCTCCCATGACCAATCACGAGGTACGTACCCGATCGAATCGATCACTCTGAGCTGTGACTGTATTTCTTGCTTTTGCCTACCTCGAGGTGTTGATCTGACCATGGAAATGCGGGTAATTTCCAGGCGAAGATCCTTGAGGTGAAGCTGACGCATATGAGCGAGGAGAACCGGAGGCTGACAGAGATGATCGGCTACCTGTACGGCAACCAAATCACGCGCCAGAGCCTCGAGAGTGTGGGCGACCAGCCCGCCAGTACGGCCGCATCGCCGACGAGCAAGAAAAGAAGCAGGGAGAGCATGGAAACGTCGAATTCCGGCGATGCCAACAGCAACAAGATAGGTACAGTCGTCGAGGCCGACCATGTCGATGTCCAGAGTCCGGTGACCGACGGCACTTGCCGAAGAATCGTGATGAAGGTCTGCACCCGGATCCACCCATCGGACACCAGCCTCGTAAGTGCCAAATCAACCAGAATCCTAATGGGTCTTCAACTGATCAAAGAACTTGCCCAATTGAATGCAACTGTGTTAACTACATTTAACTGATACTGAACCTAATGGCACCCGCAGGTCGTGAAGGACGGGTATCAATGGCGCAAGTACGGGCAGAAGGTGACACGGGACAACCCGTCCCCGAGAGCCTACTTCCGCTGCGCCTTCGCGCCCTCCTGCTCTGTCAAGAAGAAGGTTCAGAGAAGCGCCGAGGACAGCTCCGTGCTGGAGGCGACCTACGAGGGCGAGCACAACCACCCGCACCCTGCCCGCTCCAGCGATCTGCCCAGCTGCGCCACGCCGAGCGGCCCGGTGCCGTGCTCCATCTCCATCAACTCCTCCGGCCCCACCATCACGCTGGACCTCACCAAGAACGGGGGAGGCGTCCAGGTCGCCGACACCCAACCGGACCTGAAGAAGGTGTGCCGGGAGGTCGCGTCGCCGGAGTTCCAGAGGGCGCTGGTGGAGCAGATGGCCCGCGTGCTCACCGGCGACCGAAATTTCACCGAGGCTCTCGCCGCGGCGATCCTGCGGAAGCTGCCGGATTATTAGCATTAGAAGCAGGGGCGGATCTGCATCTAGGGCAGCCTGCCCTGGGCAGCCCGTGCTGCAGCCCTAGGCGTAGGTTTAAAACTGTACTAAAATTTGTTTAAAAATTGGTAAAATTTATATAAAAAGTAGTTTAATGCTTAAATACAAGGGCCAGCCCAGGGCTTGGCTCATTTCTTGGTCCGCCCCTGATTAGAAGCTATAGAGAGTGTGCATAATTCAGAAACTTCCGGCAGTGCAGATGTTCTAGTAGTACAATTCCTACTGCTACTACAAATTCAGACTGTACTGTTGAAGTTCTAGCACTTCCGTATTGAGATTAGGGCAATAATCTGAATTGTTTTTCTCTGTACTTCAGCGTCTGAATTGTACTGTAGGGCAATAATGTTGCACATATCGGAATCCAAAGTTTCATACTTCCATTAGGAATTTGAAATATAGAAAGACCAATTCTTTGGTCAATTTTTGTCGAAAAAAATCTTCTGTCAATGTCCTCTTCATTTTATTTTTCTGAAAGATAAACAGTCTTCTTTTTTTCTTTTTGGCTTGTTGGATTCAGAAAAACAAGAGTCTACAAGCACGTGTTCAAAATTTGCTTTCCAGCGTGACACACAATCAGCTGGGGGAGCCAGTCAGCCAGAGGAGGAGGAGGATTGGAATCAAATTGTCATTGTGGAGACAATGAGTGAGTGTGGGTATTGACACGCGAGGTATTGTCTTCTTTGTTTTTGGTTTTAGATGACGAAAAATCTACAACACACATTTTCAAGATTCGGCTTCATGGCACGACGTGCGACAGACGGGTTAGAGAGACATGAAGGGGAAGGAAGGAGAACATGAATGAAGAAAATTTGGGACAAAGGAAAGAGGAAAGCGGGAGGGAGAGGGCTGACATGTGAGGCATTAACAAGATTGCACAGGATGACCAGTGAGTGCACTGGTGGCTTTAGAGGGGAGTTATTCCTCCCTCTTCCTAACCTAGAACATCAAGTCAAGGCTCCGGGTTAGGAAGAGGAAGGAGAAGATGTATCAATGGAGAGGCTACTAACGATCAACGCTGGAAAAAGAACCGGAGGGCGAGGTGGCGTAGTTGAGGATGCATCATTAGGAAGGAGATAACTTCTACACGGGAGAATGAGAAAGAACACCAGATGATTATGATGTTGTGCTGTTCGTTATATATATTTACAATAAACATAAGGTCTCCTTGTTTGTTGATTCTTATCATTGAACGTAACATCATGCCTGAACTGTTTCTCCAAAGGAAGGGGGGGAGGGGGATTCGCCGCACTCTTCCGCCAGATCTCATGTAAATAGTTGACAAGGTCCATTTTACCTCACATTTCACGCGAGTGATGACACCACTTGAGCAAATTTGTAACGCATGGGCCTAGGATTTAGCTTGAAAATTATTGATCAAGCATCACTGAGGCACTAGAAACACAAGATCGAAGACAATACCAAAAAAAGGCTCTTGTATAACCTATAGCACATCTTGTTCTTCCTTCCACAATCTTCACAACCATTTAGAGGAGACAGATTGTCCGACATAAAAGACCTTATTTGGCTCACATAAATCTATAGATCATGATAATTCACACCCAAGCACCAACAGTTTCAAAATGGTGAAGAGACAGTAACACACTACTAGAGATGAAATAGTTGACTCTTAATTCGTGCACTGCTTTACCTATGTTATGTGGTGACGTCTAGGTTCACGTAAACCATAAAATAGGCTTGATGGCATGGGCAGCCTGGCCCAAAAGGTTGGTCAGGGTCAGTCTTCTGTTTTCCACCCGAAATCTTGGAAAAAATATGTAGTATAACAACGACACTTATTATCGAATGGATCGGAGGAGTACCATGTTCCAAAGTATGTTTAGTCTAAAATACTTTGATACGTCAAAATAATGAAATCAATAAGAAGATGCATTGTTGACATGTTTTGGCAAGGCTGGACCGGCTTTGCATATTTAGGTAGGGGTCTTCGAAGCCCGTCTCGAGAAATTACCGAGCTTACCAAAAACAAAAAAATGCAGTAGAATCCTATTATTTCTTTGGAATAAGAAAAAAATGCGCGTGATTGGTAGTCTTCGTTTTTTTTTCTCTTCCTACTACTGCTTTTTTTTTTTGAGAATTTCTCTTCCTATAGCTGAAATCGTTGCTGCACGAGACACGGTTTACTTTTATTTTTTTTTGTCTTCCTTCCTCTTTCATGGTGAGAGGGCCTTCGTTTTTGTTGGCCTTCCTTTGGGGAAGTCATGGCCCCAATTGCCCAGTCTCAGGTCTATTAGTCCCATTAATCGCCCGGCCCATAACATACATTTGAGAAGCCTGTTAGGTGCGTTACATGGAGCATAGCCCGGCCATCGTAAATGGGCCTTCAATTCCCAAGTTAAATTGCCGGTTAACGCCGGAATGTTGCGCTGCAGGTGAGACTGAGACTGGGTTTCTTCCCCTGGAATTTTTTGCATGAAGTTGTCGTTCGGATGATGCCACAAGCAGAGCCTGTCGTTGCTCCGACTCCGAGCATCTGCAGACAGGAGACTCCGATCCTTTTCATGTCATGTTCAGCTACCACGTACCCGCTGGCCCGCTGCCAAGCAAACTTTGCACGCACTCCGTATCCGTGGGAGGATCTCACGCTAGTCGGCCCGCCGGATCCGTTGGAGAAGGCCAGTCCTCACCGTTCATGGATGAGCTCAACGCCAGCATCGCCAATTGCCCCTTCCCTTCACACACGCCATTCCGACGTCACCACGAATTTTCTCCTGAACCAATGATACCCTGCAAGAACCAGACAAGCTATCTATCTAGCGAGCACATGTTTCGGGCCAAGTCGTCCTCCCTAGTTTTCCAGCATTACCACTAGTACCTTTCTTCCTCGCGTGTCGCGTTTCAATCATGCGTTTGACGAGCTGTCTAGCTAGCTAGCATAGATATTTTCCCTGAAGCATCGTGGTTGACTTGGGGATTCCTGCCCAGACGTACGCGGCGCGGTGTGGCGCAACGTCAACTCGCAGGGACAGGACACAGGAGTGTGCTAATGGATTCCACGTTGACGGCGTCGCTATGGAAATGGAAGGATGATGCTGACTTTCTAGTGAGAAAAGGTGGCCTCGGTTTGGACTTGTGGTTTGGACGGCTCGGCCGGGGCCTAGCTATAGGGATAAGGACGATGGATATTTGTTGTTGAGGCGAATTAGCATAAGTCAAACTAAGTTTAAGGTGTAATACCGAATAAGGTCCTTCTCGTCCTATATCTATTATTCCAGTCTTTCCTTTTTTGTTTAGATCTATTTCATTGTCTTTCTTGGAATGTTGAGACGGCGACTATATCTTGAGGTTAGAATAAGATTCTTTCCGTCCTATATTCGTTTCGGTGAAGTCGTGTGTCCGACAGATTCCTGGAATCTGGTCCGTTTTCGTGGTTGTTGGTGTGAGTTTAGGTCAGTCTCTTCTGATTTATAGATGTCATCATTGACGATTGTTGTTGTTCTAATACGCTTGTATTTTAGTCTTTCAGCACGACCACATCTTGTATGTCTAGCTCTACTACGATAAACTTTGTCAGACTCTAGTGATGAAGGGACGAAGACGACGGCGCGTCTTTGGCTTCTGCTAGATTGTCTATGGACTTATTTATAATATTTATTACTTTTAGAATTCTTTGTACTACTATTGATGATTATCGATAAACCGGTGGAATTTCGCAAAAGAAACTAGTATAATTTAAGGACGTGTTGATTAAAGAAAATATTAATCCTTGCCTCCAACCCTAATGACGCAAGTATAAAATGATACACTATATGTAGTCACCGACTAACATGTTCCGTTGCATTCTGTTTGAATTAGCTTTCCTTTAAAATTTCTAAGAATAGCCTGTCAGTTTTAGGCAGGTAACGTGACGTGGAGCTAGTCACGGCTTCGTGTTAATAATAGGCATAAGCGGTTGTTACATGGGGAAGGTTGTTACATGGGCCGATTACAAAAGGATAAATACAAGGAAAATATAACTAGCACTAACACTCCCCCTTAATCTGAACCTTTTGAAAGGTTTAGATTACGCTTAAAATCATCTAGCTTTTTAACAGGGAGTGCTTTCGTGAAGCCATCTGCAACTTGATCTTTGCTTGAAATGAACCTGATGTCCAAAAGATTCTTAGCAACTCTTTCTCTGACAAAGTGAAAATCAATCTCAATATGCTTGGTTCTAGCATGAAACACTGGGTTTGCAGACAGATAAGTAGCACCCAAATTATCACACCAGAGACATGGTTTCTCCTCAAGTTTAATTCCAAGTTCACTAAGAAGAGCTTCAACCCACATTAATTCAGCTGTAGCATTTGCTAAACCCTTGTATTCAGCCTCAGTACTGGATCTGGATACTGTGTCCTGTTTTCTAGCACTCCAGGAAACCAAGTTTGGTCCAACAAATATGGCAAAACCACCAGTGGAACGTCTATCATCAAGAGATCCTGCCCAATCTGCATCTGAGAAAGCACTGAGAAATGTGGAGGAAGACTTTGAAAAAGAAATTCCAATCTTCAGTGAATCTTGTATATATCTGAGTATGCGTTTAACCGCTGTCCAATGTTCTGTAGTTGGAGCATGAAGGAACTGACAGACCTTATTTACAGCAAAGGATAAATCTGGACGTGTCAGAGTCAAATATTGCAGGCCTCCAACAATACTTCGATATTGAGTACTGTCATCAGCACCTAAGGGTGTACCATCAGCAAGAGACAACTGCTCCGTGGAAGACAAGGGTGTAGGGGCAGACTTACACTCACGCATGCCCACCTTGGTAAGTAATTCAGAAGCATATTTCTCCTGTGTTAAGACCAAACCAGCTTGTACTTTCTTGACTTCAATACCAAGAAAAAAATGTAAGTCACCTAAGTCTTTGATGGCAAAATTCTTGTTAAGTTCTTGAAGCAGAACAGTGATAGCACGATCAGAAGAACTAGTCACTATAATATCATCAACATAAATAAGCATGTATATAGTGACACCTGAGCAGTTGTAGAGAAATAGTGAAGTGTCAGCTTTAGAGGGTATGAAACCAAGATCACAAAGCTTGGAACTCAACCTGGAATACCATGCTCGAGGTGCTTGCTTGAGTCCATAAAGAGCCTTATCAAGTTTGCAGAAATGATGTGGAGCGGAAGGATTTTCAAAACCAGGAGGTTGTCTCATATATACTTCCTCTTTCAGAACACCATGAAGAAACGCGTTCTTGACATCTAGCTGCCGTAGACTCCATCCACGGGAGACAGAGATAGACAAAACAATTCTGATAGTAGCAATTTTAACCACAGGACTGAAAGTATCCTCATAATCAATGCCATACCTTTGTTTAAAACCTTTTGCAACTAACCGTGCTTTGTATCTGTCAATAGAACCATCTGCTTTCTTCTTTATGCGAAATACCCACTTGCAATCGATCAAATTCTTGTTGCTGCTTGGAGGTACAAGATGCCACGTCTTGTTCTCAATCAATGCATTATACTCTTCTTCCATAGCTTGGCGCCAACGTGGATCATTAAGTGCTTCAGTCAAAGTGTGAGGTTCTCCTGTAGAAGATAGCAAGCCATATCTAATTGTGCCGTCAGTATACTTTTTCGGGTTGTGTATACTTTTCTGAAGACGCGTACGAGCTTCTGGAACCAGTACAGTAGGTTGTACCACAGCAGCAGGTTGTATCACTGACCCCGACGGAGACAACGGTGCATTGTTGAGATTTGGTGCAAGTATACCCTCATTAGCACCAGCCACAGAAGATCCTGCAGGAGAATCTTCAGCCTCTGTCGATGTTGAAAGGGACAGAGCAGCAACAGGGCTCACTGTGGATGACAGCGACGGGGGCTCCTGCGACGTTGGCTCTGGCGCTGGTTGTCGGGAGGACGTGGGCGCACCTCGCTCTGCTGTGGTTGGAGAAACGGCGTCAGGTTGGGCGGGAGAATCTGCCTCGAAACTGTGCGCCTCGGGATCGCCAAGAGCAAAGACAGAATCTGCCTCGTTTTCAGCATCTGTTTCGTCATTTTGTGATAGATTTTCAACATCCGCATCTGAGCAAATTTGAGCAGCATTTTCACTCGAATTTGCTTCTGTTTCTTCTTCCACCTGCTGCAAATCAGTGATAGGTACAATAGGAGACATATGATTATCAATATTTTGTATACCCTCATGAGGAGATGGTGTGGATGATGGAAGAAGCAATATTTGTTGTTTGAGAAGGGCACCGGCATTAGGGTGTAAGGAGGCAAAAGGGAAGACATTCTCATCAAAGACTACATCTCTCGAGATATAAATTCGTCCTGTTGAGACATCTAGGCATTTTACTCCCTTGTGGAGAGGGCTATATCCAAGAAACACACACCGTTGTGAACGAAAGGCAAGTTTGCGTTTATTGTAAGGGCGAAGATTGGGCCAACAAGCACACACAAAAGTTCGAAGAGCATCATAGTTAGGGGTGATATGAAGCAGACGTTCAGTGGGTGAATCAAAATCTAGAACTTTGGTGGGAAGCAAATTTATGAGGAATGTGGCAGTGAGAAAAGCTTTGTCCCAAAATTTTAGAGGCATGGATGCATTTGCAGGCAAAGCGAGACCAACTTCAACTATGTGACGATGTTTTCTTTCAGCAGAGCCATTTTGTTGGTGGGCATGAGGACATGAGACATGATGGGTAATGCCAACTTTTTGAAAGAAACCATTCAACTTTTCATACTCGCCTCCCCAATCAGTCTGCATAGTTATGATTTTCTTACCAAACTTACGCTCAACATATTGCTGATAGTTAAGAAAGACTTGATAAACATCAGAACGCTTTTTAAGCAAATAGATCGAAGTAAACTTGCTAAAATCATCAATAAAGCTTACATAGTATGCATGTTTTCCCACCAAAAGAGGAGCAGGGCCCCATACATCAGAGAACACTTGCTCCAAAGGAACAGTAGAGACACTAGAGGGTATGGGGTATGGAAACTGATGACTCTTGGCAAGTTGACAAGAGTCACATACATATGGAGTACTTTCTGTAGTGTAAGCTATTTTATTTCTTCTATGAACTTGTTGAACCACAAATGAAGAAGGATGTCCTAAGCGACGATGCCATGTAGAGGATGACGGCTTTATTGTGATGAAGGCATGCTTGGAGGTCTCATGAAACATGGGCAGCATAGGATAAAGACCATAGCAAGGGCCTCTAAATAGGACTCTTCGGGTTGCTTGGTCCTTAATTAAGAAGAAAAAAGGATGAAACTCAATAAAGACATGATTATCAAGTGTGAATCTATGAACTGATAAAAGATTTTTTGATGCATTTGGAACATGAAGGATGTTTTTGAGTTTAAAGGAACCATGAGGGGTACTTAATATTGAATCACCAATATGACTAATCTCCATACCTGTGCCATCGGCAGTGTGAACCTTGTCTTGCCCATGATACTTGTTGTCTATAAGAAGCTTGTTCAGCTCACTAGTGAGATGCTCGGTGGCTCCTGTGTCGGGATACCAGTTGGTATCCACTCCATAGGATGCAAGATGTGCACCCTTTTCTCCATCATTCCTCTCCTTCCTGTCCTTGTCCTCAGAACGGCGCCACCAACAGTCATGTGCAGAGTGACCATGTATCTTGCATATTTGACAGTCGGTGTTGACATAGGGAGTGGGGGCGCGATCAGAACGACGCCCACCACCATCACGACGTCTGTCACGTCGATCACCACTGCGATCATCACGGCGCCACCACTCATCACGGCGCCAGTTGCCACGGTCATCTCCGTAGCGGTCGCGGTAGTCAGAGTTTCCACCTCCACGGTAGGCACCACGGTCAGGACTGCGATCACGTGAAGGAGGCGGAGGCGTGCGAGGACGAGAGCGGTCACGATCAGAACCACGGCGAACCAGGTTAGCCGAGGAGACAAAAGTGCTGTTTTCTTCAACGCCATTGCGCATGTCATAGGAACAAAGCTGCTCATAAAAATCATCAAGGGTGGTGTTGTGGTTTCCATTAACAGTTGTGATTAGGGAATTGTACTCCCCTTTGTCCAGGCCATGCAGCAAATAACCAAGCAATTCATCATCTTCAATGGGTTTTCCAAGGGCAGAGAGTTCGGAAGCGAAACCTTTCATCTTGGTGTAGTATTGATCTGCAGTCATTGACAGTTTCTTGGTGTCATTGAGCTCTCCTCGCAGGTGTTGTGCCTTAGTGCGGGAGGCGGTTTTGAACATGCTATTGATGGAGGTCCAAGCGCCGGCAGTGGACTCCACTCCGAGCAAATGAGATAGGATATCCGGTGACACCGAGTTGAGGAGGAACCGAAGAACTTGCTGGTCCCTCGCGATCCAGGCGACATACGCTGGGTTTTCAACTTGGACCTTCTTCCCTTCATTGTCGACACCATCGACGGTTTTGGCAGGAGCACGGTCCGTGCCCTCAAGCAGCGTCATCACGTTGGCGCCACGAAAGGCAGGAAGAACCAGCGCCTTCCAAAGCAGGAAGTTTCCTCGAGTCAGCTGCTGGGCAGGGGGCGCCCCAAGTGCGGTGGACAGGGACGCGCTCGCTGCAGAGGTACTCATGGCGATGCCAATCTAGGGTTTGAGTTGGTGAAGGCAACGACGGCGACTGAGACTGAAGAACAGCAGCGGCAGGCAGACGTGAAGATCGACGTCACAACAGAAAATCTGCAGAGACAATCGACGAGACGTAAGATGTGGTGGCGGCGGTGGCTGATAGCAGCGACGGCGGCGGCAGATGTCTGATGTTTGTTCTTTTTTTGTAGGAATCGGTTGTGGCTGCGGCGACAGAGGAAACTGAGGCGGCAGCGATGGAAGTGTTGTGGTGTAGAAGGCGGCGGCGGCTCGAGGAGCGGCGGCGGCGGCGACAGCTAGATCGCGGAAGAGCCGCGCTCTGATACCATGTCAGTTTTAGGCAGGTAACGTGACGTGGAGTTAGTCACGGCTTCGTGTTAATAATAGGCATAAGCGGTTGTTACATGGGGAAGGTTGTTACATGGGCCGATTACAAAAGGATAAATACAAGGAAAATATAACTAGCACTAACATAGCCATCACATAGGAGTTTCAAGGAAATTTGAGTTGGCATTCCTTTTGTTTCAAACGGTGTCAAAAAAAAGTTGTCGTATGGAAATCATATCCTCAAAAAGAAAGTTCCTTTGTTCTAAACGCTACTCTACCGACACTTGAGAACGGCTGCACGGACATGTAGCTCTGCGCAAAACTTGTGCAAGTCCTAATAAATGAGCAAAAATGACTAGCCACGCACGGAAAAGCTCTGCTGCATCTTCAGTCTCACGGACGTCGTGCAGCCTGGTGGAGGCTGACAGACTTGTTTGCGAGTGCAGAAATGAATTCAAAAGGTGCGATGTTAGCTTTCACATATTGACCAGCAAATTAGTGCAAAAAAAAAATGATTTGAATAAACTAGTATAGCTGATGGGTGAATATTTTTTAAGAGAACAAATGTGTAGGCTGATGCTAAGTTCGCGATATCCAAAACGGGAGAAAAATACATAATGCTGAAACCAACCTACAATTTCAAACCACATATAGATACACATAAACGAACACACCGACAAAGAGTTTTTTCCGGTAAAGAGCATGCTATTTGTTCCACATAATTAAGGACGATGGATATTTGTTGTTGAGGTTAATTAGCGTCAGTCAAACTACAGTTTAAGGAGTAAGGTCCGTTCTATTCTTCTTCGGTTCTTTTAGTACTTTATTTTGCTCTCTTTTTGTGTCTTTCTCATGATATTGAGACAACGGCTACATCCTAAAATCAGAATGAGTTTTTTCTCATCCTATCCTTATTCTGGTGGTGTGGCATTGGTGTGAGTTTAGTCAGTCTCTTCTGATTTATGGATGTTATTATTGGCGATTATTGTTGTACTAATGTGTTGGTCCTTTCGTGTCTTAGCATGATGATTTCTCGTCTCCCTAATTCTACTACGACAAGCTTTATCAGACCCTAGTGATGGAGGAACGAGAACGACGACGTGCCTTCGGCTTCTGTTAGGTGGTCTATGGACCTATTTATAATATTTATTAATTTTAAGATTTTTTGTACTACTATTGATGATTATCAATAAACGAGTGGAATTTCGCAAAAGAAAACTACAATTTAAGGACGTGTTAATTAAAGAAAATATTAATCCTTGCCTCCAACCCTAATGACTAATGATGCAGGTATAAAATGATATTTAGTCATCGACGAACATGTTCCGTTGCATTATGTTAGAATTAGCTTTCTTTTAAAACCCTATGGAATAGCCACCACATAGGAGTTTTAAGGAAATTTGAGTTAGCATTCCTTTTGTTTCAAACGGTGCCAAAAAATAGTTGCAGTATAGAAATCATATCCTCACAAAGAAAGTTACTTTGTTCTAAACGCTACTCTAGCGACACTATAGAATGGCTGCACGGACATGTAGTTCTGCACAAAACTAGTGCAAGTCCTAAGAGCATCTCCACTCGTTGGGTGAATCCAGGCCAAAATCCGGACCAAACTTCGGTTAGACGAAGCAAGTTTTCGGCCTGGGTACGCCGAGTTTTGCGTACCCAGCCCGTCCCGTGACCCCGTTTCCGCTCAAATTCGGCTCAAGTTCGTCCAGATTTCGGCATAGTTCGGCATACAATGAATATAGAACATTTTACGGCAAAAGTATGGTGAAATTTTAAACATAGTTCGGCATAAATGTAAACATAGTTCGGCCTGCAGTGAAAGTACAACATATTTCGACCAAGTTTGGCCTAGTTCGACAGTTCATGCTCGGCATCTACGATGTGTTGCCCCTGCGTATCCATAGGTGCTCAACAAGATCATCCTGCAGCTGTTGATGCACCGCCGAATCTCGGATCTTCTGAGGCATGGCGATGAATGCAGCCCAGGTTGGAGGCACCTGATGATCAGGCTCGACAAGAGGACCCTGTCTGTAGTATGGCTCGTCCTCCTCGAGCAAACTCACCGAATTCTTCCTCTCATCCTGGATGATCATGTTGTGCAAGACCACACAACAGTTCATCATTTCTCACATCTGTTCTTTCGACCAGGTCATAGCAGGGAACCGGACAACTGCAAAACTCTACTGGAGCACACCGAATGCCTGCTTCACATCATTCCTGCAAGCTTCCTGTTCCTTGGCAAAGTGAGAATGATTGAGAAGCATTGGGTTTGAGATAGTCTTCACAAATGTTGGCCATCTTGGATAGATGACATTTGCTAGATAGTATCCCTTGTTGTAGTGGTGTCCACTAATCTCAAATTCCACAGGGAGAGCATGACCCTCAACAATCTTGGAGAAGACAGTTGGGGAGTTGAGGACGTTGATGTCGTTGTTCGATCCTACCATGCCAAAGAAAGAGTGCCAGATCCAAAGATCATGTGTAGCAACTGCCTCAAGTATCACAGTGCAACCTCCTTTGTGGCCTTTGTACAATCCTTGCCATGCAAATGGACAGTTCTTCCACTCTCAATGCATGCAATCTATGCTTCCAAGCATACCAGGAAATCCTCTACTTTCATTGACTGCGAGGATCCGAGCAGTGCCTTCAGCAGTGGGTGATCTCAAGTACTGTTCCCCGAACACTGCAATCACTGCCCTGCAGAACCTATACAAGCAATCAATGGCGATGGACTCGGCGATGCGGAGATAGTCATCGGCACTATCAGCCGGCGCTCCATATGCAAGCAATCTCATTGCCACGGTGCACTTCTGAAGTGAGGAAAACCCAACCAAGCCGGTGCAGTCCTTCTTGCAAATGAAATAGGGGTCGAACTCCCAAATGGCATGGACGATCTTGAGGAAGACCTTCCGGCTCATCCTGAAACGGCGGCGAAACACGTCCTCTCCATGGAGTGGCTTATCGGCGAAGTAGTCGGTGTACAACAAGCACTAGCCCTCCATCCTTTGCCTCGCCTTGCACTTTCGGAGACCTGGCGTCAAACCACCGCGCTTTAGCTTCGCCATCTGCAGGTACAGCTGGGCGAGCGAGGCGAGGATCTCCAAGTGCTCTTCACCTTCGGCGACTTCAGGGCTCTCCTCCTCCAGCAGTACGGCGAACATCTCCTTGTCGTCGGAGTCCATGTCAAGTATCTCATCGTCGTCGGAGTCCATGGCCGAACCGGCCAAATGCCGAACACTTGGCGGGCGTGGTGGTGGGAGCACACAGGGAAGCAGAGCTACGGCGAAGTTCGGTCGTCGAAAGCGGTAGCGGAATGGGCAGCGGAGTGGGCGACAACTACGTCGAGCATATCTAGAGGCGTGGGCATGTCTCGGCGTGGAGGAGCTCCGCCGACGAAGTCATGATGAAGAGGCGCTGGGAGCTCTTCGCTGTAGTCTGGGCGAGTGGAGTGCGTGGAAATGGGATTGTCTCGCCGATAGAGCTGGCCCACGCCCGTTTTCGCTGCGTCCGGCGTTCCCAGGGTGTACCCGGGATCCTAGGTTCGGCCTGGGAAGCCCGGACCAAAGTTCGACCATATCCGGACAAAAACAGGTTGTTGGGTACGCGAGTGGGCCGATTTTCGGCATCCGGACGTAATTTCGGCATCCGGATCGGCGTCCTGGGTAGGCGAGTGGAGATGCTATAAGGATATTTTTACTGGGTCGATCCAATCCATTCGAGCGCATCCGAACATGTCTACGCGGATGCGTGGGACATCTACGGTGATTCAGTGGCACGATTCATCCGGGCGGACGTGTCCGGCATGATCCAAATTTGTGTATCAAATCTTAATAACGCTTGTGTTGACCTCCGACGCGGGCGAACCAAGGGCGTGTCCTGTCCACGCGAGCCACTGGTCCACCCATCATCCACCGCTTAGCGCGACATTGATTCAAACGTGCGCAGTGACACTGATTCAGACGCAACCACGACAACAATTCAGAGGCGCGGGCGAAAGGCTGACCGACGGCAGTCTGTGCCATCAATGGCAACGGGACGTGACCATGACTGATTGGACGCCATGCTCTCCCTCATACAACCGCTTCTGGCGCCACCCGATGCCTGCCCTCCTGACTGGAGACTTTAATGTCATGGCTTTGGTCTCTGCCCGACATCCGATGCCCATCCTTTTTAAATAGTCGTCTGCGGCCATATTGTCCCACACCACAACACACCACGCCACTCTCTCCTCTTTCTCCTTCCCGTCCATGACTATCGGTAGCTAGCCATGGCCGGAAGCATTGGATCGAGGGGAGGGCGACTAGGACGACCACCGGGTCCCGGCCATGGACGTCGAGTGAGACGCGGAGGACGCGGCGAAAGCAGCGCGCCACCATGTTCTCCCTCAACGCCGTTGTCACCCAAGTTGGTCGACCTAGGCATCCAGTTTGCCGTGACCATCCACTCCGACATGGCGCGGGATAGGCTGCTCCTCCCCCGCAAATTGGTGTCGCTGGTCACTGACTCACTGCCCTCGGTTGTCATCCTGCGGGCGAACGGTGTCAAGACCACCAGGTACCCGGTGGAGGTGCAGTTCGACCACCTCGGCTAGACGTACCTCGCAAACGGCTAGGAGTGCTTTGCCCATGCGCAAAAGATCAAAGCGGGCAACATCGCCGTCTTCAAGTACGACGATGAAGGAAAGCTCGTAGTCAGCATCTTCGGCAACCCCATGTGCCGTCGCTGCTACCACTCTGAGTCTGAGTCTGACTCCGATTCCGACTCCGACTCCGGCGAGTAGGCTAGGATGTGCACTCGCCATGTACGATGTAGGAACGTGAGCATCTGTCATTTGCAATGAAAAGTTTTATTCGAGTCAGTTATGCGCCGCCTACGGGATTGGCCTGCACCTCCAATGAGAAAATCTCGCCGGTGGTCCTGTTGTAGTTGTAGTGAGTGCGCTGCGACCATAGTGTGATAGTGTATATATGTGGACTCCCCAAAATTGGTGGCGGAAACACGTTCGGTGCCACCAGCGTGTTCGGCCACCACGACGGCAGCGTGCGCTCGGGCTACTCTTCTCTAATGGCGTTGGGTTTTCTACCGAGGCCACTGTTGGGGTTCGTAGCATGGAAAAAAATCTATCACATGAACACACACAAGCCAATATCTAATCTACAAGATCGGTGCAACGAATTGATAGAGTACTAACCCTCGAACATCCAAAACGTTTAGTGAGTTATGGATCTCTTGTGGGTGATGTGGTCATTCACTTTCCGATCTCAAGATCGCGATCGCAAAGATGATTCTTCCAGCGTCACGTTCCGGCAGCGCTCCCCCAGTCGGTCACACATTCGTTACTCGATGAATACCTTCCTCTCCCTTGTTCCAGCAGGCAGCGGAGGTTGTAGATCTCCTCTCGAATCCAGCAGCACGACGGCGCAATGGTGAAACGGAGGAGTAGATCCCGCAGGGCTTCGCCTAAGCCGGAGCGAGTATGGTGGATTTAGAGAGGCCTTGGCAACTAGGGTTTAGAGGTCAAGGGGTGGAGGTGGCCGGAGGCTAGGGGGCTAGGCGGCGGCGGTTTAGAGGGGCTCTAGGGCGGCGGCGGTTTTAGAGGACAGTCGGCGTAGGGTTTGGAGGTGTGGGGCAAGGGGGCGCCCCTCCCCTCCTTTTATGGGAGGGAGAGGCGACAAGGGGGAGGGGAGTCCTCCCCCAACTCCTCTTCCTTGGCCGGCGGCAAGGGAGGGAGGGAAACCTTCCTCCCACTAGGTTTCCTCCTCTCCCTCCACTTGGTTTGACTTTCAATGTTGGGATTTGACTTTTCAGATTGGAGTTTGACTATTCAAAATAGAGTTTGATTATTTCTCTTTCCATTGTATAGCCAAGTGACCTAGGATATGATGCAACCATTCCACATTGGTATGACACATTCATGTACCCTTCCCTCTCTGGAGTGGTTGACCTTCTAGACCCTTCTAGAAGATTTTGATGAAAACACCGAAAACATTTCCAAACTCCGGAATTGGACTTTTCTTATATGAATCTTATTCTCCGGATCATTCTGGATCTCCTAGTGATGTCATGGATCCAATCCGAGACCCCGAACAACATTCAATATCCAACTCATTACCATATCTAATAAACAACATCGAATTCTTAAGTGTGTCTCCCTATAGTTCGTGAATTATGCAGACATGATTGAGACACTTCTCCGATCAATAATCAATAGAGGAATCTGGAAATTCATATGGATCCCACATATTTCTATGATTACTTCGTGATCTTATGAACCATTTACATATGATACCAATTTCCCTTTGTCTCGCGATACTTTACTTATCCGAGGTTTGATCATCGGTATCTCTGCATACCTAGTTTAACCTCGTTACCGATAAGTACTCTTTACTCATTCCGTGATATGTGATACCTTGTGATCCATTCACATGCTTGCAAGCCAATTGGATGACATTCTACCGAGAGGGCCATAGTATATCTATCTGTCAAATGGATGGACAAATTCCACTTTTGATCCATATGCCTCAATACATACTTCCTGAATAGTCAATGCCACCTTTATAACCAGCCAGTTATGAAGTGGTGTTTGATGTCATCAAAGCTTCTATTCGGTAATGGTGATTAACATGATCTCATGGTCGAAGGATTTAGGTTACTATGTATTTGAAAGCTTATAGCAAACGAACTATTGAAATGACTTGATCTTATGCTACGCTTAACTATAGGAGTGTGTCCATCACATCATTCTCCTAATGATATGACTTTGTTATTAATAACATCCAATGTTTATGATTAGAAAACTATAATCATCAATTACTAGGAACTCTTACATGTTTACAAATCACACAAGTATTAATGTTTCCGGTTAATGCACTTTGCATGGTATGTAAATATTTATCATAAACACAAAGATATAATAATACTCTCTCCGATTTATATTAATTGTTACTAGATTGGATGTATCTAGCACTAAAACATGTCTAGATATATCAATTTCTGCGACAATTAATATGGATCGGAGGGAGTAACTACTTTTATTATTGCCTCTTGAGTAATATGTCAGTGCGTCGACGCCGACACGGACGGCCAGACATGGTGGCCAGGGCAGACAGATGGATCGCATCACTAAACAAGGTCGGCCGAACAGACTAAACCATGACCCAAAAACAACCACGGCCCAATCCAAACGAACAGAAAGGAACTGTTTAGATCAACCGTCTAGGTCGGTTCGATGAAGATGGCCCTAATACATGAGCGAAATGACAATCCACGCACGGAGAAGCTCTACTGCCACTAGTGGAAACGAGGCCTTTGGTTGAGCCTGGAAATGGGCTTTAACACCAGTTCTTCTACGAACCGGTGTTAAAGGGGGTGCCCGTACCAGCGTGGCCCGTGCAGCAAAAAGGAGCCCCCCTTTAACACTGGTTCATGGCACGAACCGGTGTTAAAGGCCCTGCACCAGTGGCCTGCGCAACCCCCCCTTTGACACCGGTTCGTGGCTTGAACCGGTGTTAAAGGGGGGGCTATATAACACACCGCAGCCCACACCCCTCTCTTCCATTTTTCACTCTCTCATTTTGGAGCCTAGCAAGAGGGTGAGAGGTGTGCTAGTTTGTGTTTTTTTCCTATGCACAAGAGGTGTTCAGTGAAATGCCCGAGAGCTCAAAATAAGTTTTCTCGTTGCTCTTTCCTTCTCGGTCGAGGTCGGCAACTATCCTTTCATGTGTCATTGATGTACTATATATAAATGGTCATCTCCCTATTAATTTTTGATATATACTATATATTAATGCAGATGAACCGGCAATGGATGTACGATGACCGACGCACTTCCGAGTACATTACAGGCCTCCAAAATTTTATCGTTGTGGCTAATGCAAACCGTGGTCACAATGGTTTTATGTGTTGTCCGTGTGTTCACTGTCAGAACAAGAAAGACTACTCAAATACCAGAACCATTCACGCCCACCTGCTTCGATCCGGTTTCATGCCCAGCTATAATTGTTAGACCAAGCACAGAGAAAAAGGGGTTGTGATGGAAGACAACGAAGAAGAAGAGGATGATGACAACTATCATAATATGTATCCTGAATATGATGATACTGCAACGGGGGTAGATAATGAAGATCAAGAGGCAGCAGATAGGCCCGCTGATGACGATCTTGGTCGGGCCATTACTGATGCAAAGGAAGAATGTGGAACTGAAAAGGAGAAGGAGAAGCTGGAGCAGATATTAAAGGATCACAAAACATTGTTGTACCCAACTTGCGAAGATGACCACAAAAAGCTAGGTACCACACTGGATTTGCTGCAATGGAAGGCAGAGAAGGTGTGACTGACAGCGCATTTTCAAAGTTGTTGGTAAAAATAAAGAATCTTCTTCCAAGAAATAATGAGTTGCCCGACAGTACATACCAAGCAAAGAAGGTTGTTTGCCCTCTAGGATTAGACGTGCAGAAGATACATGTCTGCATTAATGACTGCATCCTCTACCGCGGTGAGAAGTACGAGAATTTGGGAATATTTTATCATTTGCCACGCTTTACTTCAAAAATTTATTATTTGCCACATTGACCACCACATGTCAGTGACACATGGTGTGGCAAATAATAAAATTGAAAAGTACAGTGTGGAAAATTATAAAATCCCCCGAGAATTTGGATGCATGCCCGGTATGCACTGCACTGCGGTATAAGATTAGACGTGACGATCTTGGCGATGTTGAGGGCGAGGCCCCTAGGAAGAAGGTTCCTGCCAAGGTTATGTGGTATGCTCCTATAATACCATGGTTAAAACCTCTCTTCAGAAATAAAGAGCATGCCAAGTTGTTGCGATGGAACATGGAAGACCGTAAGAAAGACGCGATGTTGAGACACCCCGCTGATCGGTCACAGTGGAGAAAAGTCGAGCGAGAGTACCCAGACTTCGCACGTGACGCAAGGAACTTAAGGTTTGGTCTAAGTACAGATGGCATGAATCCTTTTGGTGAGCAGAGCTGCAGTCACAGCACCTGGCATGTGACTCTATGTATCTATAACCTTCCTCCTTGGTTGTGCATGAAGAGGAAGTTCATTATGATGCCAGTGCTCATCCAAGGCCCGAGGCAACCCGGCAACGACATTGATGTGTACCTAAGGCCATTAGTTGAAGAACTTTTACAGCTGTGGGCCAAACCAGGTGTACGTATGTGGGATGAGCACAAAGGGGAGCCATTTGGCCTACGAGCGTTGCTTTTCATAACCATCAATGATTGGCCTGCTCTTAGTAACATTTCAGGACAGACAAACAAGGGATACAATGCATGCACACACTGTTAGATGAGACTGAAAGTGTATATTTGGAGAAATGTAAGAGGTTGTGTACCTAGGGTATCGTCGATTTCTTCCGAACCTGCATCCAGTAAGAAAGAAAGGCAAGCATTTCAAACGTCTGGCAGAACCCTGGAGGAAGCCTGTCCTCCGTACCGGTGAGGAGGTATTTGGTATGGTCAAGGACCTAGAAGTAATCTTTGGAAAAGTTCATGGTAGTCTATCTGTTCCGAATGACGATGTCGGACATGCGCCCATGTGGAAGAAGCAATCTATATTTTGGTACCTACCCTATTGGAAAGTCTTAGAGGTCCGCTCTTCAATCGACATGATGCACGTGATGAAGAATGTTTGCGTGAACCTGCTAGGCTTCCTAGGAGTGTATGGGAAGACAAAAGATACACCAGAAGCACGGCAGGACCAGCAACGTCTGAAAGACCCTGAAGAGCCTATGCATCCTGAGAACGAGAAGGGTAAATGATGCCACTTAACTCCTGCCATCTATGCTCTTACCAAAGCAGAGAAGGAAATCTTTTTTGAATGCCTGAGCAGTATCAAGGTCCCGTCTGGCTTCTCGTCGAATATAAAGGGAATAATAAATATGGCAGAGAAAAAATTCCAAAACCTGAAGTCTCATGACTGCCACGTGATTATGACACAATTGCTTCCGATTGCATTGAGGGGGCTTCTACCTGAAAATGTTCGAGTGCCCATTGTGAAGCTATGTGCATTCTTCAATGTAATATCTCAGAAGGTAATCGATCCAGAAAGCCTACCAGGGTTACAGACAGATGTGGCCCAATGTATTGTCAGCTTTGAGTTGGTGTTCCCACCATCCTTCTTCAATATTATGACGCATCTCCTGGTTCACCTAGTAGAAGAGATTGCCATTCTCGATCCTGTATTTCTACACAATATGTTCCCCTTTGAGAGGTACATGGGAGTCTTAAAGAATTATGTTCATAACCGTGCTAGGCCAGAAGGAAGCATCTCCAAGGGCTATGTAACAGAGGAGGTCATTGAGTTTTGTGTTGATTTTATTCCTGACCTTAAGGCGATTGGTGTTCCAGAATCACGACATGAGGGGAGACTGCGTGGAAAAGGCACCCTAGGATGTAAAGCAATGATATTTAGGGACGAGCATTCTCTCAATCAAGCACACTACATGGTTTTACAAAGATCTATCTTGGTTGCCCCGTATATCAATGAACACAAGAATTTAATACGCCTCAAACACCCGGGGCAGTCTGATGAGTGGATTATAAGTGAACACATGGCGAGTTTTGGCGGCTGGCTGCAAAGACTTCTCACGAATAACACCACTGTTGGGGATCAGCTGTACTTGTTGGCCAGGACACCATCTTTGACTGTATGTACTTTCCAAGGGTACGAGATAAATGGGAATACATTTTACATGATAGGCCAAGATAAAAAGAGCACCAACCAAAACAGTGGTGTCCGCTTCGATGCAGCAGAAGACAATGGGCAAAAGACCATGTATTATGGGTTCATAGAGGAGATATGGGAACTTGACTATGGACCTAATTTTAAGGTCCCCTTGTTTCGATGCAAATGGGTCAAGCTAACAGGAGGAGGGGTTGAGGTAGACAATAATTACGGAATGACAACATTGGATCTCAACAATTTTATGAAGGTAGACAAGAACTTAGACGAACCATTCGTCTTAGCCAATGATGTGGCTCAGGTTTTCTATGTGAAGGACATGTCTACCAAACCGAAAAAAAGAAAAAAAAAGCAAACAGATACATCACACGATGAGCCAAAGCGTCACATAGTTCTTTCAGGGAAAAGAAACATCGTGGGAGTGGAGGACAAGACAGACATGTCAGAAGATTATAATAAGTTTGATGAAATTCTGCCCTTCAGAGTGAAGACTGACCCAACCATCCTGTTAAACGGTGCTGATACTCCATGGTTACGGCCGATGCGATCATAAGATTGACTATATGTATTAATTGAGCCATTTTTGGCACACATATGTATCTCAACATGGAAATCAATGTCATATTTCTTCTGTTAACAGTATATGTATTAAATGAGCCATTTTTCTTCCTGCCATTTCTTCCCGCCATTTTTCTTCCCGCCATTTTCTTCCCGCCATTTCTTCCCGCCAGTTTTTCCCGCCAATTCTCACTATATATATGTAGGGTTAGCCTCCATTGTCATTGCACATCTCTAGACTCATATCTGCAACCTCATCACTCTTTCCCATGGCTTCCACCGTAGCACTAACCCCCAGGGAGGCGGAGGCGCTTTGCGCCTTGAACTACCCCTGCCCGTCGGGCTACTGTGTCCCTGTCGGCTGGATGCTGAGCGCTGGTGGCATGCCGGTTCCTCCTGTCCCTCTAGGTGTGGCGGGCCGGATGGCCATCACGAACCACTACTACTTCGATCTCACGCCGGAGCAGCGAAGGAATCCCAGATGGCATCCCGACTATTTCCCTACTTGGGAAGCCTTCTTCGGGGATCGGCGTGAGAGGGCGCTTGCTAGGCACGAGGAGGACGGCCCACCTCCTCCGAACTTCAACAAGGCCGGCCGTCGGCTATGGTGGCACGGTCGGACTCTCTAGAGTGTCATGGCCTATGATAGTGCCTCCGACTCTAACCACCGTCTGCGCTACCCTCAAGTCCAGCCCACGCGTACTCCTCAGCCTTCAAGGTTCAATTACGGCGACCCTGACGATGACAGCGACGACGGCGACGGCGAGTAGGACGACTACAGTGGCGAGTATTACAGGTGTAGGCAGGAGCATGACTGAATCACTCCAACATTCCGAAACAAGTTCGGCCGATTGTGACTTAATCTGGCCATGTATCTTAATTTTCAGTTCTTTTATGTATCTTAATTTTCAGTCGTGCTTTATGTAACTTACTGTTAGTTGCATTATGTACTTTAATTCCAGTTCTCTCATAATAAAAATATCAAACTTGGGATGGCAAACAATGTTGCAAGAGGAAGTTTTCCTTTTTGTCGCACCAAAAAGGCATTTTCAAAAATATGCTATTTTATCAAAAATCCAATGCAAGTTGAGCGAGGCTTGGCCCCGAGCTAAGAATCTTCATGCCCGTTGTTCGACAAAGTTTGACGATAGTTTAAAACGGGGATAAAAAATTAAAAAACGATCGAAACAATGCGAAACCTTCGCGTGGTGTTATATTATGTGACATAGTTAGAAGGAAACATATCAAACTTGGTTTCTTGGCTTTCGGGTCAAATGACCAATGTTATGGCTAGAATCAAGGCATAGTTTGTGATAATGTGGCCATATTGTGCATACATGTGCATCATGGCATGGGAAACAATGTTGTAAGAGGAAGTTTTCCTTTTTGTCGCACCAAAAAGGCATTTTCCATTTTCCGAGCATAAAAAACGGACGGTTTTGTGAAGCAACCACCAAATGGATAATTCAAAAAACTACCACCACATTTTACAAAAATACTAGACCACCTTATATGGACAATGTACCAACAGGGGGATCTGAAACCTTTCCGTCCACCTCTGGTAAAAAAGACAAATTCCTGCCGAATCGGTAGGAAGTGGGTCAGATATGAACTACAGGTACATGATACGATGCTCATGATTTTTTACAAAAATCATTTTTAGGTTCACAATATGCTATTTTATCAAAAATCTAATGCAAGTTGAGCGAGGCTTGGCCCCGAGCTAAGAATCTTCATGCCCGTTGTTCGACAAATTTTGACGATAGTTTAAAACAGGGATAAAAAATTAAAAAACGATCGAAACAATGCGAAACCTTCGTGTGGTGTTATATTATGTGACATAGTTAGAAGGAAAAATATCAAACTTGGTATATTGATTATGTCTCAAAAAAACCTTCACAAAATGACCTATCTCATTCGAGGTTTCTTGGCTTTCGGGTCAAATGACCAAATGTTATGGCTAGAATCAAGGCATAGTTTGTGATAATGTGGCCATATTGTGCATACATGTGCATCATGGCATGGAAAACAATGTTGCAAGAGGAAGTTTTCCTTTTTGTCACACCAAAAAGGCATTTTCCATTTTCCGAGCATAAAAAACAGAAGGTTTTGTGAAGCAACCACCAAATGGCTAATTCAAAAAACTACCACCACATTTTACAAAAATACTAGATCATATTATATGTACAATGTACCAACATGGGGGATCTGAAACCTTTCAGTCCACCTCTGGTGAAAAAGACAAATTCCTGCCGAATCGGTAGGAAGTGGGTCAGATATGAACTACATGTACATGATTCGATGCTCATGATTTTTTACAAAAATCTTTTTTAGGTTCACAATATGCTATTTTATCAAAAATCCAATGCAAGTTGAGCGAGGTTTTGTCAGATTCCAAAGTATACAAAAGATGCGACATTTAAATATCCAAACAATTCAAAAATGTTAATACAAAATAAAATATGATTTTCTCTAGTAAAATAGGGTTAGATTCCTTTTTAGATGATTAATATTTCTTATGTTCAAAGTTTTAGGGTTTGACTATTTTATTTTTGTTTGAATTGAATAATCAAAATTTATATGTAAGCGTTTTAATCATTTTGAAAATTTTCATCTAAAGTAAATATAAAATGTTTTTAGATGAATGGATAGATTTTATTTTTCTGAAAATTATGATATATTATTCATATTTTTCTGAGTTGAAATGAAAAAGATATGAATTTTCTAAATTCTATCCCATTTTTTGAATAAAAAATGCCCCCACCCCTTTAATGCACGAAATAAATGCCCCTCTTTAACACCGGTTCCAGCCAGGAACCGGTGTTAAAGGGGGGCGCATTTATTTCGTTTCGCGCGTGCACCCCTCCTTTAACACTAGTTCGTGGCTGGAACCGGTGTTAAAGGGGGGTGCGGGCGCGTAACGAATTCCCCCCTTTAACACCGGTTCCAGCCATGAACCGGTGTTAAAGGGGGGGTTATAACGCGCGCCTTCCCCTTCCTTCTTCCCCCAGCCAGAACGAAAGTGCGCGCAGAGAAAAGCAGAGGAGAGCCGGCGTCGTCCAGCCGTCACCGTCGCCGCCCTCGCCGTCGCCATCCCGCGGGAGCGTCGTCGCCCCCTCGCCGCGCGCGAGCCGTCGCCATCACAGTCGATGCCCCCCGCCGCACCAGCACCGTCCGCCACCGCGCTCGCCCGCGTCGGCCGCCACCCCCGTCGCCGCTGCTCGGATCCGCCGCGCTCCAACACCAAAGCCTCCGCCAACTCGGAGCCACCGCCGCTAACCCCGTCCACGCCCGCTGCCGCCGACCCTGTTCGAGTTTTCCGCCACCGGCGGTGAGCTCTTTGTTTGTGTGTTGGATATTGGAGATAAATTTTATTTGTGTGTATATTGGATAAATGTTGCATATATGTATATATATTGTTGTGTATGAATAATTTTATTTGTGTGTAATTTTATTTGTGTGTAATTGCATATATATATTGTTGCATATATGTATATATATATATTGGATTGAATAATTTTATTTTTGTGTGTATGAACAAAAAAAGGATTTTTAGGAAAGTGTATGTATATGTATATATAAGAAAGTATATGTATATATTTTTGCGTATAAACAAAAATAAAGGGTATGTATATTGTTCTATATGAACAAAAGAAAGGATTATTATGAAAGTGTATGTATTGTAGTGTTTGTATACATAAGAAAGTGTATGTATTATAGTTTCTTTATTTTCTTTATATAGGTCCTTTTCCTATTAAAATTTTGTAGAGGCTTTTGTTATGAATTTGATTTACCTATATAAACCATAACTTATTAAAGGATGTATTACTATTAATACATGAGATTTGATTCTTATAATAACTTATAATATTAAAGAAATTTTTATATGGTGATCCTTCATTATTATATGACACATAAAGTTCTGAGGAATTAAGATGGTTAATATTATTCCCATGAGCTTAAGTGATATCAAGATAAATAGTTTGTTATAACTTGCATAGAAGTTAGGGTTTAAAATTATAAATGTCTACCATGATCTTACTCTAGAATATTTATTATGAATCCAAGTCCACTTGAATGTTTACTCTCTTACTCTAGATAATATTATTGTTTTAGAAGCTATGGATCCACTCAGTAGAAACCTTGAAGAAGAAGAAATAATGGAGAACATGATCCATGAGGACACCTCACAATATCTCAACTTGCAGGGACATGATGACAGCTCAAGTAGTCATGGAAAAGATGAAGACTCCAGTGAACGCAATTTAGTGATTACGAAGTCCGGCGAGGTATATGCATTGATTAAGCCTCTGCTGACTTTCATCGATTGATTTGTATATATGTACATGTATTAATTAACGCTTCTTTCTTCTTTTAGCCCTCTGGATCGACGAGCCAGCAATAATCTTCTTCTACGAAAAAGAGCAAGCGAGGCGTGACCATCAGTTGAAAGATCGTGCAAAGTTCACGATCGAAGCAGTCCGTGTTGATGGCAGGCCGATGGAGCCCAAGAAGGCCGCAGACAAATTTATACGTCAGGCTAGAGTTCTTGTTAGGGACCAAATACCAATCATAATTGAATATTGGAATAAGCTAAAGAAGGGCGACGGTACCTTTGTCGATGAAAGATCCAAAGAAACGCTTTGGAATTCGCTGTTGGTAAATTTCACCCTTCCGCCAGAGGAGGATGAAAACAAAACGGTTATAAAGGAAAATGTCAAAGAGTGGACTCTAAAGAATATGGCTGACGCTTTCCGCAACTGGAAGACAAAATTGAACAAATTTGTCAAAGCTCGCGAGACTCCAGATTTTGAAGACGCATATTATGCAAAGATAAGACCTCACTGGCCCGAATTTGTGGCATACAAGGAAGGTGCTATATCTACAAAAGGTCAGAAACCAATACGCTAAATGCCCAGAAGAAAGAATATCACCAGAGGATGGGGTCAGGTGGCTACATATCTCAGAGACCTAAGTGGGAGGAAGCTGAGAACGCCTTGCGCGATAGAGGGATCACACCCCAGACACATGGGTGGGACCTACGTGCAAAGACTTGGTTCTACGGAATCGGGGCAATGTTGGACCCAGAAACGGGATTGTGTATCTTCCCAACCCTCCTTGCCAAACCCGTCACTGAACTCATCATGACATACGAGGAAACAGCCGCCAGGACCTTCCATCCCGACAGAGAGAATGACCAGCTCACACGTGTCATCGGTAAAAAAGAACACCCTGGACTTGCACGAGGCACAGGGGGTATGACGTGGAAGGATGGGTTTGCCGAGTGGGGCGACTCTTACAGATGGTGCGGCAGAAAAGAAAAAGAGCGTACAGAGCGGATGACCCAGATAGAACATGCACTTGTGGCGCTGCAGGCGCAAGTGAATGCACAAAAGAGCCAGCAAGCTACCGGCCCATATCAACGGCACGAAGAGCCTGCATTGGAAGCTGCCGGTGGCCCAGACTCTACGTGGAAAAGCAGCATGGCTTCCATGGAGAACGTGCAGACCACGCTTGAAATGGCGGGTCCTCGATACCCCGTGGATGAGATCACGGAGAGCGAACACGCCGAGATGCATGTGAGATTAATGGGCTTATCCATTAAGGTGGCGGTCGGCTATGCCTTACCTCCTGTAGCTGGTGGAACTTACCACTGCCGACCGATTCCAGATGGCTATGCTATTGTCGGGGTGTATGAGGTTGTGAAGGAATAGGAGGAAGCACAGCTTGACCATGCTACAGGTGAAGGGGAAACTCAACTCAAATTTGTAGTGAAAACAACCATTCTTTGGAAGAAGGAACACATCGTGCTTCCAAATTGGAGGCCACTGGCACCCCTGCCGTCTCCGCAGCGTCAGCAGTCTGAGCCGCCTCAGCCATCTCCAAGTCATCAGAATACTCCTCTGTCATCTCCGGTGCTTCAGCCATCTCCTGCGCTTCAGCCATCTCCGGCACGCCAGCCATCTCCTACGCATCAGCCATCTTCGGCACGCCAGCCATCTCCTGCGCGTCAGCCATCTCCGGCGCTTCAGCCATCTCCTCAGCGTAAGCAGAAGAGCACTGCCACGAAGAGCATCACTAGCACTGCCACGAAGAAATCCGCAGGAAACCGTACGCCAAAAAGTTCAAGAAACTACATCCCGCAGCCTTCCGCCAAGCCATTGCCGGTTTTACCGTGGAATCGCAGCGACGAGGAGACCAATAGGATCTCGGCAGAAGAGGTCAAGAAATTCTTTGCACCTAGATGGGCTGAGCCAAAGGAGAAACTAGATCCGGCGGTGGTGGAGAAGTTTTACAATAATCTTTTGAAACCTGAAACCCCACTTGTGCCGGACTACGAGCGCCAGATTTTGAAGGAGGGTGCAAGACCGAGGGAGACTGAAAGTAGCAGTCGTGCGGCACCCTAGAAAACAGTTCCCATGCTCGGAGAGCAGGAAAACCAATCATGCGCCCCGCTCCAAGTGTTCGACACATGGGATGCTCCTCCCGTAAATGATTACGAGGCAGAGCTACAAAGAAAGGCCAATGAGATGGGGATGCCTTACATTGCATACTTGAACATCATGGGAGACAACTTGCCCAAAGGCGATACCAACCCCATACAACCATGCAAGTATGGGAAGAATCTCGTCAAGAAAGAGGAGCTCAAGAATCTACCAACAAACATGCGAAGATTGCACAAGTGGTACCTTGATTTCTGCAAGACGAGAAAGGAAGAATGGATCACGGTGCATATAAGAGATCAGATTTTCTTGTGCGGAGACGATGAGATCAGGTTCAACATTCAAGACTTGCATTTTCTATTCAATCAGAAGGAACTCGACAAAGCTGCCATCAACCTTTATTGTGTGTAAGTACTATTTCTTTAATTTCTATCTCATCTCATTCAATTCATTAATTCCATGTATATATATATGCTCACCATATATGTATATTTATACTATTATGCAGGAAAAAGGTTATGGAATGCATAAAAGGATGCCCTTTTGACATTGGGTTCGTTGACCCAAATAGAGTTCATGAACAAGTGGTAAGAGACAAACCCGGGCAAACAAAAGATTTCTTGCTAAGGTCTTTACTGAGACAACAAACCAAAAGGGAAATACTATTGCCTTACAACTTCTCGTGAGTACTGTTACCCTCTCTTGTACACATTCTGTTTCGGCTTACTCGATGTTAAGTTTAAATGATGATGAGTTATGCGTGCGTAGGTTCCACTTTATTCTGCTAGTCATTCAACCTGACTCAGGAAAAGTCCTTGTCATGGACTCGTTACGAAAAGAAAAAGAGCTATGGGCAGACTTTAGAGAGATGCTCCAGAGGTAATTTCAATCATATTATCGCACTAGATCGGCAACTTTCGTGATAACAAGTAATTAATTACTCCTTTATCCATTTTCTTTGCCGGACAGGGTTTGGAAAAGGTTCACGGGCAGGACCGTGGGTGAATGATCAGAAGAACTAAAATTTGTAGACCAAAATGTAAGTAATACTAGCTAGCTAGTTCTGCGTATCTCTTTGATTCTGCTTCCAATTCCATTATATCATGCTTTATTGATTATTATTTTGATTGAACTCTCTATTCTCGTAAAGTGCTCGCATCAGGGACCCTGCAATAAATTATGTGGATACTATGTTTGCGAGTTCATTCGCAACACGATATGTGCGACGGGCCAAGCCGCACCAGAATAACTTAGAGTAAGTAAACAAAGTACACAACATTATTTTATTACCATCAATTGTGTTAAGTTTTATTCTTATATATATATTGACCCCATTCTTCATATATATTCAGATCAAACGGATGTGAGACCAACTCCTACCATTTGACCGCATACGAGCCATTCAAGAGGAATTGGCGGGGTTCATACTTGATGAGGTCGTCACGCCTGGCGGAGAACTCTTTAGATATCCACCAAAATGAACGTTGTATATATGCTTGAACGTGTTTGTCTTGTACTTGATGCTTCAACGTTTACGGAGAATACCACACAATGACGATGTTTGTGTATAATAATAGTTGCTTATTTATTCATATACTCGTATGTACTGACGACGATGTATATGTATACCGCTCCCGATCAATTCCCCCTCCCCCCTCCCTGTCCCTGCCGCGCCGCAGAAATACGCCCAGAACGGGGCGGCAGCAGAACTCTGCCGCGGCAGAGATTTAGGCCGTTTTCCTGCCGCGGCAGAACTCTGCCGCGGCAGAGATTTATCTCCTTTTCCTGCCGCGGCATAGAACCTTTAACACCCTTTCGGCGCCACCCTTTAACACCGGTTCGTATAAGAACCGCTGTTAAAGGGGGGCTCTAACACCGAACCACCAACAGCGGTTCAGTCTCACGAACATCGTGCAGCCTGGTGGAGGCTAACAGAGTTGTTTGTTGCGAGTGCAGAGAAATGAATTCATGAGGTGCGATCTTAGCTTTCACATATTGACCAGCAAACTATTCAAAAAAATGATTTGAATAAACTAGTATAGATGATGGGTGAATGATTTTTTTAGGGAACAAATGTGTAGGCTGATGCTAAGTTCACGATATCCAAATCGCGAGAAAAATACATAATGCTGAAACCAACTTATCACATATGGATATACACATAAACGAACACAACCAACGAAGAGTTTTTTCTGACAAAGAGTGTGCTATTATTTAAAAGGTTTAAATAATACATCCGATCACTGCACCACAACAAGCCCAAACACGATAAAAGGAAAACGGTGAAATAAAAGTAACATGGAAGAAAACTGCATAACACGTACGGACCATTCCATATTTAATAAAAATAGTCCTCAAAGTGTGTACACACATCCATAAATAGATCGCAATTCTCTATATATCATAGAGACGACCATAAGCAGAGCATATTTATTGCATCGATAGATATCATACTTAAAAGATGGATTGTTATCGTTATTTTTTTTATCATTTCTATATAGTCAAAGAGACCAAATAACACTAGGCGCTCCCGCCATAATAAGAATTATAAACATGTAATCGATCCGGTTTAGCTAATTTTCAAAAATATTATCAACACTATGTGGCTGATATAAGTCAAATTCTACTTGGATGACTAACCATATAGAACAAGTAAATTTCTACTCGAAAAGTAAATGTTTAATGTCTCATCTTGGTGATAAAATACACACCTCTTAGTTTCATGCCAATTTCTTTACAATGTTGTATTTGGTGAGAATGACTCCTCGATGAAGATACCACGCAAAGATTTTAAACTTGAGGGCATGTTCACCTTCTGGATCTTCTTGTTATTATCAACTAGCACATCTAGCTGTACCAAAGCTTTGTACATGGAATCTATAGAGAATTTTCAACTCTCTTCTAAGTACCAACAAAACTCATCGTCACCTTGCAACAATTGCTCCATCAACAAACGCTATAACAAGGCGTTCCACGATGCAAGTCTGAGGTCAATTATATCCCTTCCGAATATTACATTTGGTGAAAGAGATTCCAAAACCGTGTCGATAGTCTCACCTTTGTGACGAAAAGTGTTATACAAGGCTGTATTATTCCTTGAGTGTAGCATTTCATATCCACTTATATCCTCGCAGAAATGAATTTTCAAGCCATCTCTAACAATGAATGATCCAAAGCGGAAGACATATTTCTCTAGCCATTAGACCAACCAAAATGTGCGAGTTCCTAGGGTTCAGGAAAATTTGGGCATTGTTTTTGAGCCTACATATTTTCCATTTGGGAGGGTTTGCATACTCCGACTTTTGTAAGTAGCTTGAAAATCCATTTACCAAGAAAGACTGTATTTTCAACCGCAAGGTCATAATATCTAGCCCACCTTGGTCTTCGGAGTGCAAACCATACTTATTTAGTCGGTCGATATTTCTTATTGTCACTATCTCTGTGCCAAAATAATCTTGGTTAGAAATAATCCAATCTATGTAAGACACCTTTAGCACTGAATTTATGAGAACCAATCTTCTCCCGAAAGATATTAGTTTTTCTTTCCAACTGCTTAACCTCTTTTTAAGTAAGTTCTTGGGTGTTTCCATTCAACAGTTGTAAGTCTCCGATTATGTATCAAAAATCCTAAGTAGCAAATCAGAAACCGGCCTTGCCCACGGAAAAAATGATTGTTATACTAGTTGGCCTAATCTTTAGCCTCGCCAAACAAAACAAATCACTCTTATGAAAGTTATTTTTTAGACCAAAAAGTTTCCCAAAAATTGAAACAATAATTTTAGGGTTCTCACATTTTCGAGGTCATGTTACATAAAGAGTGAAAGGATCGTATGGGCACCTAGAGGGGGGATGAATAGGTGATACTTCAAATTTTATTGTTTTTCAAATTAGGGTTTGACAAGAAAGGTAAATTCTCTAGAATATGTAACTAAGGTGAATTTACCTATATGTCAAACTAGCACCAACTAGCACAACACTAAGCAAGAACAAGTAAACTAAAGTGCAATAAAGGATAGAAGTAACCAAAGTGGTGGACACGGAGACACAAGGATTTGTTTCCCGTCCCTCCCTTTTGAGGGGAAGTATGTCTACGTTTGGAGAGGGGGTGGTTTCAAACCACCAACTCCACGAGAGGCCTCCATTGTTCTCCGATGAACCTCACCCTAAAGGGTTCGATTCACCTCTTCCACTATATCGGCAACCTTCGAGGTGGAAGTCGGCACCTTTACAACAAGTTCGGGGCACACATCCATAACTTAATTGGAGGCTCCCAAATACAAGCAAGCTGTCAATCAATCAAAGACAAGCTTGTAAGAACAAAATCAAAAGCTAGGGTTTTCAAAGAAACACTAGAGCATGGGGGCCCTCAAGTGAATGAGGGGGAAATGAAGATCTCTCTTGGTGAAGTTGTAGATCAAGGCCTCCTCCTTCGATTCTCCAAAGATCAATGACTTTGGATGGTTGGATGAAGAGATCTTGTTGATTTGGTGGCTCAAATGGGGGTAGTGTTCTTGAGTGGGTCGAGCAGCTGGAGGAAGGGGATAAGGTCCCCTATTTATAAGCAGCCTCCTCCATTGAACCGTTTTCTGACCGTTGGAGAATAGGAGACTCTGGCCTGCACGCCGGAGACTCCAGCCTGCACACCGGAGATTCTAGACCGAGCTTCGGACCACCATACTGACTGACCAAGCCCTGCTGCGAGCCAAGTGGGCCAGAGACTCCGGTTCAGCAGCACCGGAGACTCCGGTCTGAGGCTTAGACCGGAGACTCCGGACCTTGCTTCGGACCCCCTATCAGACTGTCCCAGCCAGAAATCTGTAGCCCCCTCCGGGGATTCCTGCAGAAACTCCGGTCCACACCAGAGACTCCGGTCCAGCCAGACCGGAGACTCCGGTCTGGAATTCCCAGAAACATGTAAATTTTGCAGGAAAACTTTCCGTAGAGTAAGGGTCCTTTTCACTTTGCATTATATCAACATGTAGATAGTAGCATACTATAAAATGATCTACTTGTTGTTAACGAACACCAAAAGTGATTATGACAGTAAATGTCCTTTCAATCTCCACCTTTTTGGTGTTCGATGACAAAAAGTGATTTTGCATGGAATAATTTGCATTAATATAATAATGCTCCCCCTGACTATGTGCATTAAGGTAAACAAGTAAAACATGCATGACATGTGGTACATAGATAAATCACATAGTTCTCTCATGAGTTACAATAATATAGGTGCAACCACATAGTCACTCACAAATAGAAAATAGTCTCAGAAGCACATAAGGCAAATAAAATACGAAGTTCGAGATAGCAAATAAACATCAAATCCACGCCCAAACCCATGCAAATCCCGATGACAATGTCTTCTCCCCCTTTGGCATCGAAACACTGAAAAGGGAAAAGACCTAAGCTAGCGCCCCAACGGATCAGTAGTCCTCATCGCCATCATCCTCGTCCTCCTCATCCATGTCCTGATCCTCATCACCCTCATCATAGTCCTCATCATCACCATCTAGAGCCGTAGGTCCTTTGCCGTGAGGGCGATAAGAGGAAGTACTCTGGTACCCATATCCAGAGGTGACATCAGAAAAGGTCTTCCAGTCCACCAAGATGTCCTGTTGGGCATACTCAGTGGATTTTTTAGCACCATGCTCATCATTGTACTCATCCTCTCCTTCCTCATCATCCTCTTCACCCTGAGCCTTAATATCATTGAGGAGTTTCTCTATGCGGCGGTTGCTCATGTAGGATGAATGTTGTTGCTTGCGGATGTCTACATTCATGCAACACAGGGTCCTCTCCCAGAATGAGGCCTTCTTGACCCTCTCATGTATAGTCACGTGTCATGGGAGGTAGAGTTTCATTGAAGGCACTCTTCCTCCAAGCCCTAGTAGGAGAGGGGGCCCTCTCATTCTCAGTGATCTCCTCCTCCTCATTGCCATAGGAGCGTCTAGGAGGAGGCCCCATGTGCCCCTTCTGCTGTAGTAGTACTAGAGTGTGCTCGATAAGGTTGGGAGCCAAGCCAAGTGTGGAACCATGCTCCTGGGAGTTGATGAGTCTCATGACAAGTGGTGTAAATGGAGGAGACTTGTTGAACAATATAGCATGGTACATCTCCTCAAATGTGAAATCCATCACATAAATAGGATTTGCATCTGCCTCGGGGCCAGCTATGTGAATCTTGTGGGTATGATATAGCAAGTTGACTAGACCATATCTGATGGCATCATCATTTCCAGCAGTTGGGGAAATAGTGTGGCGGAATATCCTCAACATTAGATTGTAGAGGGGCTTGAGTCCCTTGGACCCCCCTACAACACCCTCGCTGCCATATAGAGGGGCAAGCTTGTTCTTGTTCTCTCCAAGAGCTGCTGAGTGCATGCGCAACCCAACATGAGTGGACACGCCATGGAAGGTCTCGAAGATGAAATTAGCAAAGTCGTAGAAGGTTGCAGAGAAGCGGGTGATTCCAGTCATCCAAGTCATGGTCCTGGCTTGGTCAGACCCAACACAACAGTAGCGTAGAACTGCTGCACAAGTGTGATGTTGTAGTCTTCATGGAGCTCCATCAAGTTGAACATCCCCAACTTCTCACTAATCCACAGTGCATCAGAGAAGTAGGGGCTGGTCCTCATCTGCTCAACACTCATATATTTCTGGGGGCACACAGGTGACTTCTTGAGCACACCGTAAACGTCTCTCATGAAAACTACTTGCTCCTTCCTCCAATAGCGTGGGTCCTCGCTGGTACGTGGAAAGGCATAGCAATCAGTCTTCCGTCGCTCATGGTACTATTTCTTTGACATGTGGGCCAAAGACTGAAGGTTGTCATACTTTGCCCTCTTGGCACGACTCTCATCCTCAGCCATTTCCTGCTCCCTCCTCAAGTAAGCTGCATCACGGGCCTGCTGTCTCCGGTTGGATGGGGGCACAACATACTGCCCTTCTAACTCATCAAATCACGGATTAGCCCGCCTTGTCGAGCTCATAGTTTGAGGAGGACGACGAGAACCAGCACATGTGAAAAGCAATGAGGGAGATAGCATGGAGGTAAGCATATATGTCCCAAAGATGCAACACAAGAGCCTTGAAGCATTACTGAACCTATTTGAGTCACCCCACACCAGAGTCTCTGCAGCTCACACCGGAGTCTCCGGCCCTAGGGCCGGAATCTTTGGTCGGGAGGGTAGGGCATGAGCTGGGAGGCTGCTGGAGCGGGTGATTCTAACAGATCGGGCAAGGCAACAAGACTAATGTACCAGTGAGCACACATACAAGTGATTCCAATGGACAAAACAACACAAATCCTCAAAAACAAATCAAGGGATGAACCCTAGGAGAAAAAGAGGAGGAGAGGTACCAGATCTGTCCATGAGATTGATTCCACCGGTGGGAATGACCCAATGGTGGAGAGGAGGAGGCTGGCCGGCGGCACGATGGATCCGGGGGCTTCTTGACCTCCGGGGAGGAGTTTTGGAGGAGGGGCGATGGGTTTGAGAGTGGGCGACGGGGTGGATGAATGAAATTGATTGTTTCAGTTCACCCCGTCCCCCTCCCTTTAAGTGGCAGAAAACCGTCTGGACCGGAGACTCCGGTCTACACCGGAGACTCCGGTGCGAGTGCACCGGAGACTCCGGTCCTCCTCGACCAAAAGCTCCAGGTTTTGTGTTTGGGGACATATATGAGAGAGTGCGTGTTTTTAGGACAGGAATAGGCTTGGGTTAAGATGACATACTGTGAAGAATCAATAAGAACCATAGAAATCCACAAAAATATTCAAGAAATCTCCAAATAGACATGAACCAAGACCCAACTCTTCATTAAGAAGAGGGCAGTGGCCGAGGCCACCATGTAAGAGTTTGTGGCATGACACAGTTTGTGGCATGACACCGCGAAGAATTATCCTTGGGTTCATAGCCACTACTCATCAATGAAGCTCACATATCACAAAATGATATTAAGAGAATTGAATTTCTTAATTTTGGCATTATGGGGGGAGGGATAGTCCAATGTGTTAGGACCACACTCCCCCTATCTCCATGCCTACACCTAAACCAAATAAGAGTCAATACATAGGTGAATATGCAAGGTGATCAAGACAAGCTCCTTAAATCTATGATGTTTAGTTCATTCCTCAAATAAAAAAATCTTGCTTCATCAAGTGGCTTCGTGAAGATGTCGGCAAGTTGGTCTTTGGTTGACACATATGATAGCTCAATATCACCTCGAGCAACATGATCTCTAATGAAGTGATGGCAAGTCTCAGTATGCTTGGCCCTTGTGTGATCCACCATGTTGTAGGCAATCTGGATAGCACTTTCATTGTCACATAGAAGAGGCACTTTGTCACAATGGACACAGTATTCCTTTAAAGTTTGCCACATCCATAGCAATTGAGTGCAAGCACTAGCAGCTACCACATACTCGGCTTCGGCTATGGAGAGAGATATACAATTTTGCTTCTTACAAGACCAACATACCAAGGACCTACCAAGGAATTGGCAAGCCCCTGATGTTGATTTTCTATCATCCTTATCACCAGCCCAATACGAGTCCGTGTATCCACAAATAGAAAATGTTGACCCTCGAGGATACCAAAGACCATAGTGTGGGGTATGAAACAAATATCGAAAGATTCTCTTGACCGCCATCAAATGGCTTTCTTTAGGATCCGCTTGATATCTTGCACATACTCCTACACTCAACACAATATCAGGTCTAGATGCACAAAGGTAAAGCAAAGAACCAATCATATACTGGTATACCTTTTGATCCACATCTTTACCATTTGGATTTAGTTCAAGATGAGTCTTTGTTGCCATGGGGGTAGAATCTCCATTTAAATCTTTCATGTTGAATTTTTTAGCATATCTTGAGTATACTTGTCTTGGTTGAAGAATGTTCCTCCTCTTACTTGCTTGATCTCAAAACCAAGAAATACTCTCAACTCCCCCATCATAGACATCCGGAACCTATTAGTCATAAGCTTTGAGAATTCATCATTAAAAGCTTTGTTAGATGAGCCAAACATAATATCATCAACATATATTTGGCATACAAAAAGCTCCCCATTGACCTTCTTAGTAAAAAGAGTGGGATCAATTTTCCCAACCTTAAACCCACGGTCAAACAACAACTCTCTAAGGTGCCCATACCACGTGCGTGGGGCTTGTTTGAGCCCATGGAGCACCTTATCAAGTTTGTAGACATGGTTTGGGAAGTTGAGATTCTCAAATCCTGGGGGTTGCTTTGCATATACCAACTCATTCAATGGACCATTAAGGAATGGACTTTATACATCCATTTGTTGCAATTTAAAGTTATGATGTGCCGCATAAGCAAGAAGGATACGGATGGACTCAAGACGAGCCACAGGTGCATAAGTCTCTCCATAATCAATGCCTTCAATTTGAGAGAACCCGTGTGCAACCAATCTTGCCTTGTTCCTTACTATAATTCCATGCTCATCTTTCTTGTTCTTGAATATCCACTTGGTGCCTATAACATTGTGGCAATCCTTTGGCTTCTCAACTTACTTCCATACTTTATTTCTCTCAAAGTTGTTGAGCTCTTTGTGCATTGCTTCCAACCAATCCGAATCTTCAAGAGCTTCCCACACTTTGTTTGGTTCAATCATGGAGATGTGTGCTTGGTGTTCACTAAACCTCTTCAATTGTGCTCTTGTGGATATTCCTCTCCTTAGATCTCCAACCACATTATCTAGAGAGTGGTCTCTTAATTCGAACATCCTATCCATTCTAGCTTCGCGACGAGTTTCGATCTCCTTGTTGTTTCTTGGGGGACCTCTTCATTATTTTGGTCCTCGTCTTGACCATCAACTTAACCTTGATCATCATCGGAATCAATCTCTTCATTAAGAGGCAAAGGTTGACCTTGGTCTTGATCAGGTACATTCCTAGATTGGAGTTGAGCTTCTCTCATGGCAGATTGTATAGATCTTCCTTGTGTAATAGACCGAGCAACATTTGACAATCTGGAGAATGGTGACTCAAGATCCTCCTCACTAGGGGTATCTCATTGATCAACTAGTTGAGGGTCCACAGCTTGTCTTTGGCTTGGGTCATTGTCCTCCTCGGAAGATGGAGCTTGTGGATGTTGTGAAGATGAGGGCTCCACTTGAGTAGAGCATAGTTCTTCTTGATCCGCCATAAGGGGTTCCTCAACGGGGCGGATAAATCCCACACCCATTCTTCCTATGGCATCCTAAGGCATTTCATCATCTGCATCACAAGCATCAACACGCCCCCCTTGGGGACCATCATATTCTTCGAAGGTCACACTACAAGATTCTATGACGGCTTCGGAGAGCTTATCATATATTCTATAAGTGTGAGATTCGAGACCATAGCCAACAAAAATACCCTCTAATGCTTTGGAATCGAATTTGGGCAAACGAACACCCTTTATGAGATAGAAACACTTACAATCAAACACCCGGAAGTAAGATATGTTGGGATTGTTACCAATAAGTATTTCATATGGAGTCTTGATCAATTCTTTGCGGAGGTAGAGACGGTTTAATGCATGGCAAGCGGTGGAGATTGCTTTGGACGAAAAGTTGTATGGAGATTTAAACTCCGCCAACATGGTCCTTGACATCTCAATAAGAGTCCGGTTCTTCCTCTCGTCTACACCATATTGTTGAGGGGTATATGCAGCGGAATATTGGTGTTTTATTCCCTCATCACTAAGAAATCCATTCAAGGTGTAGTTCTTGAACTCGGTGCCATTGTCTCTTCTTATTATCAACACGGGGACATTGTATTGACGTTGAACCATGTTGATGAAGTCGATGAAGGTATCTTGGGTCTCACTTTTCAACTTGAAGAAATATACCCATGAGTATCTTGAATAGTCATCAACAATCACCAAACAATATTTCTTCCCACCAAGACTTGCATGAGATGGAGTACCAAAGAGATCCACATGAAGGAGCTCCAAGATCCTCTTTGACTTGATGCGGTTCTTTGGCTTGTGGTGAGCATCATGCATATTTCCTTCAACACATGCCCTGTAAACATGATATTTGGCAAAGGAAACATTTTCTTTTAGTCCAACAATATGGCCATCCTTATGGAGACTTTGCGAAGTTCTCATATTGACATGGGATAGTCGGCGATGCCATAACCAACCCACATCAGCCTTTCCCGAATAAGCACATCGCACTTGTAGTGGTTTGTCCCGAAAAGTCCACCACATACAAGTCATTTTCGACGTACCCAACAAAAGCGATCTTGAGAGACTTGCTCCACATGAGGACCACAATATCATCATCAATAAAGACAGCAAAGCCCATCTTTCCAAGAGCACGGACTGAAAGTAAATTATAACCAAGGGTCTCAACAAGCATGACGTCCATGAGTGTAATATCGTGGGCAACCACAACCTTGCCAAGACCCATTACCTTAGATTTTTACTTGTCGGCATATGTAATGGATATTTGATCATCATTTGGCCTTAATTCCTTGACAATAGAAGAGCTTCCGGTCATATTACTAGTGCAACCACTATCAAGCACCCACTTTGACCCTCCGGAAGCATAGGTCTACAAAAGATCAAGCTAGTTTTTAGGTACCCATCTTTCAATGGGTCCTCTTTTGTTAGCAACATGGGTCTTGGGGACCCAAATAGACCAAGCAATGTAACCATCAAAGGGGCCAACATATTGTGCATACACATCACCATAATAATCATTCATTAAAACATAGTGAGGGTTAGCACTTCCCGCAAAATCATCAGGAGACATAGTTTTTCCACTTGTGGTATTACTACCCGCAATGGCTTTGTCTTTTTATTGTGCGGGCTTGGCCTTCTTTTTCTTGTTGTTCTTCTTCTTAGCTTTAGAGACAAAGCCAAGGCCTCCTTTGTCACCATTTGACCTTTGCTTACTCAAGATGTCATCAATGGACTTGTTCCCTTTTGGAAAGGTGGACTTTGCTAGCTCCCCTTCAACCTAGCATTTTCTTTAAGTATATATGTACTACTAGAAGGAATGAAAGTACTAGGTGAAGCAATATTGGTCAATTAAGTTTGAAGATTTTCATGTGACTTTGTGAGTAACAAGAGTTCACTTTCCAAGGCCTTGTGAGCCTTGTCAAGCATACCAAAGTCCTCGGCAAGTTTTTCATGAACAACACCAAACTCAATCTTGTCCTTTTTATCCTTTTTATATTTAGCAATAGCATGGTCTCATTCCTTGACGAGTTTATAAAAAATCAATTCATTAGCCTCATCAAGCCCTTCAAGTTTTAATTCAAGATACATCCTAGTTTCTTGTTCTTCTTCTAGAGCATTGTTTAGAGCTTCTACCTCAACCAAGTGTTCTCTTCCTAATTTACATCTTTCATCAAGAAGCTCTTGGGTGTGAGAAAGTTGATCTAAGAGGTCCACAAAATGTCTTTTATGTTCCCCTTGCAAGTTATTCATGAACTCATCAAAAGCAATTATTTCCTTTTTAACCTCAAGAGACATTTGATCATCAATTTCATCATTAACTAAGGAAGTGGGGTGAGATGATGATGATACCTCTGTTCCTCTTGCCATAAGGCAAGTGACGTTCTTGTTGGGAGTATTCTCATTTGGAGAATCGAAGATGGAGAATGTGGGAGTAGAAGTAGTGGCTAGGGCAGCCACACCACTTTATATTTCATCTTCATCATCTTCATTGTTGGAGGAGAATTCTTCATGAGTGATCAATACAATTTCACCTGACTTCTTATTTATGGGATTCTTCTTGATGAAGGGTTTCTTGTAAGGAGCTTTGGAAGTTTTCTTCAACACAAGTTTACCCCCATGATCTTCTCTCTTCTCATAGGGACAACCCACCACAAAGTGATAGCGGTCACCACAATTGAAGCAAGTTCTCAATTTAGTGACATTGTCTCTTCTTCCATTTGGGTTGCTTCTTCGTTGCATTTCCATCTTGGCCTTGGCGGGTTTTTTCCAAAAGTTCTTTGCATAGAAGGCCATATATTCACCATGAGCAATCTTGACATCATCGGGGTGTCTCAAGGATAGACCTTCATCATTATCATCTTCATCCACATGCTCCACAACTTTGGCCTTTAATGGAAGGTTGACAACATTGCTCATTTCAAGTGCACGAGCACGGGCATCTTTGGCATTCTTAGCGGCAACCTTGAAAGAGGCCATATCTTGCATAACTTCATTGGAGGTCATGAGGTGGTAGTTATGTATTCCTTGTAGGCTCTTCAAGTCGGTGGGCTCAAAGGGCATGAGTGCACTCACATATTTCATTTTTATCCAAGCATCATCCACGTGTGAGGCACCCACATTCCTAAAAGAGGTAGCGATGGTCTTGATCCTACGATACATGTCTTCATGGTCTTCACCTTCCTTCATATAGAAGCCTTCGGCTTCATTGCTTAGTGCATCATACCGGTTCCTTCTAATGCTCTCATTTCCAACATACATCTCCGTGAGAGCATCCCAAGCTTACTTTGCGGTGTTGAGGTGCTCAATGTGAGGGTAATCTTTTGTACCCAATCCTTGTTGTATCATGTGAAAAGCGGTGGCATTGAGTTGGCTATTGACAACTTCTCTTCTAGTCAAGTTGGATGGATCCCCAATATAGAGTCCTTCTTCAATGATGTTCCATAACTCAATACAAGAGCTGCGCACATGAGATTTCATTAGAGATTGCCATTGAGAAAAAGTAGATGCAACTAGCTTTGGTGGGTCTCCTCTATTAGTTATATGAGGGTGAGGAATTGGAGGGTCGGGAGTGTACCATCCTTGAGAGTCATGGTGCTCTCCCTTCCCACCATCCCATTTTGTGGTGGAATTAACATTGTCTTGATTACCCACCCCCCCACCTTACTCGAGGGTGATACCGGGGAATTCACCTTAGGTAATGATGGAGGTAACTCTAGAGGAGAAGGAGATGATGAGTCACCTTTATCTTTAACAAGTTGCTCAAGTAGCTTGAAAATGTTTGATGTCGTTGCCCAAGGTGGAGCTCAATCTTGTTTCCAAGTTATTGAGATCCTCCATGGTCACCGAGGTGGTAGGCTCACCATCATCTTCCCCATCGTGGCTACCCATATACTCTTAGGCGGTAAAGCCCGAATAAAGAGACGAGGCTCTGATACAAATTGAAAGGATCATATGGGCACCTAGAGGGGGGGTGAATAGGTGCTACTTCAAATTTTCTTCTTTTTCAAATTAGGGTTTGACAAGAAAGGTAAATTCTCTAGATTATGCAACTAAGGTGAATTTACCTATATGTCAAACTAGCACAACACTAAGCAAGAACAAGTAAAGTAAAGTGCAGTAAAGGATAGAAGTAATCAAAGTGGTGGACACGGAGACACAAGTATTTGTTTCCCGTAGTTCCTTCCTTTTGAGGGGAAGTATGTCTACGTTTGGAGAGAGGGTGGTTTCAAACCACCAACGCCACGAGAGACCTCCCTTGTTATCCGATGAACCTCACCCCAAAGGGTTCGATTCACCTCTTCCACTATATCGGCAACCCTTCGAGGTGGAATCTGGCACCTTTACAACAAGTTTGGGGCATCCACAACTTAATTGGAGGCTGAAAGGATAGAGATGTCGCCTAGAGGGGGTGAATAGGAAATTTCAAAACTATTACGGTTTTGGCTTGATAGAATGCGGAATTAAACTAACATTTATTTTACAAGCACAAAACCTAAATACACTAGGCTTAACTAAGTGCACCAACAACAAATTAAGCTAAGCAAGATATAAGTACTTCAAGCTTGATGGCTATCACAAGGAAAGTAAGCTCGGGTATATACATAACCGAGGCACGCGGAGACGAAGATGTATTCCCGTGTTCCCTTACAAGTAAGGTACGTCACGTTGGAGAGGTGTGGGACTCCACGAAGGATTTCCCAACACCACGAAGGCTCACCTTCTTCTCCGAGTCTATCCCACGAAGGAATAGGCCCTTCCCTTATGGCTAGCTTTTCCTCCACTCCGGAGATGGCAAGCTCCACAACCACTTCACAAGCTCCACGAAGGAGAAGCCCGGGTCTATTCACAATCTTCCACGAAGAGGACACCACGACACCCTCCAAGAGTAACAAGCTCACGGTCTCTCACTCTAACAAATCGAAATGGAGAGCTCAACACTTGTGCAAGAATGCAAAGCAAGAACACCAAGGGTGCTCAAATCCTCCACTCTAAAATCCCACCAAAGCAACACGTGCTAGGGAGGAATTAGGGAGGAAGAACAATGGTGGAAACCAACAAATGACTCCAAGATCTAGATCCAATGGGTTCCCCTCACTTAGAGGAGGAATTGATTGGTGGGGATTGTAGATCTAGATCTCCTCTTCCAAAGCCCTCAAAAAGATGCAAGAATCATAGGAGGGAAGGGAGAGGATGCAAGCTCAAAGGGGTCAACAATGGAGGTCAAAAACGTGCTAAAGAGCCTGAGAACTTTGGGCAAGAATCCCCCTTTTATACCCATTCAAGGGGGATGACCGTTGGAGGCAAACCACGCTGGACGGACACGTTCTGGCAGCAAAACCGACACCGCCGGATCTGCCGCCGGAATTTCCGGTCAAAATCGGAAGTTCTGATAAAAACCAAAACAGCATACTGAACTGATTTTTGGTGGTTTGCCAGAAATTTCCGGTGGTCACAGGAAATTCCGGACACAGACTCGGTCCCGCCGGAATTCCCGCCGGAACAAAACAGGGCACACGAAAACAGCGATAACTTTTGCGTCCGGACTCCGATTTCGATGATCTTGGGCTTGTTTTGAAGAGGACAACAAGATCTACAAGATGGTGCAGAGAAACATCATAGTACAATAGAGGAGGATAGAACCAAATGAATAAAGGTAAGAAGCCTCCCTACAAGAAGAACCGATAAATCCTTCAAACTCAAAAACACCATAGAAGATGCATACAAATTTTGTTTTCGATGAACTTGGGATTGTTGAAGAGCTAGAAACAAGCTAAAGAACCTCACATGGAGAAACACCAAGAAGCAACAAAATAGGAAGATGCAAAGCATGCAAAGGATTGAGTTCCCTATGTCGATATGATCAAGTTACTCAACCGAAAGCCCCTCTTAATAGTGCGGATATGTATCCTATAACCCGGTCTCCCAACAACCATGTTGAGACCGGTAAAAGGAAAACCTAGCAAGGACATACCTTTGCCTTGCGCATCCCGCTTGATATTGATGACAACACTTCAATCTCCATCCAAGCCGGAATGCATCGCTTGATCATTGTTGCTTCGTGAATACTCCTAATTTGCTCTCCCATACACCACTATTGGATAGCTTCATTAATACGTGTCTTCACATGTCCATTATCACCAACATGGATGACAAGCTTCAAGCAAATGATATTCTCGATATGCTTATCTTGAACTTGCCCTTCTCAACCTTGATGATGATCACCACTTGATGTCATCCTCTCATGGGCTATAATAGATCTTCACTTTTTAAGCATGCCCATGGAAAGATACCTATCCCATATAGAAAACGCAAAGGCACATATATAATGGGTTAGTTCATGATGCATAATTGACAAGGCTTACCATACCACAAGATCATGTGGTACATTCTTTATGCTTCATGTGTTGACCAACTTGAAATCACTCTTCACTCTTTGTATAGGTCAACCATGTATCTTATCATGCTCCATCTCATTATCTTGAGGTACATAAAGAACTCTTAATTTGATTACATGCTCTAAATATTAGTCAATCATAGATCAACTAATGAGGCTATCATGACACTGTCTTAGAGCCATATCTTGAATTTTTCTATTTAGATCACACTCTCAAGATCTTGATCATATCATATTCTTATCTTCAACTCGATGATCTTGATGCCAATACTCAAGGTATATCTTTATCTTCATGGCATCCATACTTGAATCCAACACATAGAATACAAGCATGACCTATGGAATATTCCTTCATATAAAACTCAGTGAAAACATTAGACCATGGGGATTGTCATTAATCACCAAAACCACACATAGGGGTAATAAGTCTTTAAATCTCCCCCATTTTGGTAATTGATGGAAATAACCACAAGAGGGTTTATATAATGAATATTAGAAACAAGTATGCAGCTTATCCGATAATAAGTTGTGTACAAGAGGTTGCATTTGATATGGTCAAGTAACACAAAGCTACAAGCACATATCAAAACTGATTCTACTTACACAAACTACAACTAATGTAAGAGATGTGAGTAGAACCAACATATATAGAGCAAACTCCCCCACAATATATGCATGTGTGATGAACTTGAATTTCATTGCATACATTGTCAAGAATAAACTTTGGGAGAGTTTACACTGTATATACAACCATGCAAAACATAATAAAGATGAAATGCATGAAAGGCAAACACTTAAGAACAAACCAATCTTAAGTATAAAACCATTTCCCTTAAACCCTCTAAACATCTCCCCCATTGACAAGAAGTGCCAAAATGGATGACAAAGTTAGAAGGCCAATATAGTATGAGTTCCTCCCCAAGGTGTGCATTTCTCATAATTTGAGTGAAATCAAATGCACGTATCCAGTGACGAATATTTGGAGAAAATCAAGCTATATTGAGGATCAAAGATTGCTACAAGGATAAAATAGTTAAGAAACTTCAACGGATGAATCAAGCAATCTAATGATCCAAAAAATAAAATGGACAAATAGTGCTCTAAATGAAATAAGGAAGATCCCCAAGGTTCGTGCATAAATTTTAATTATTGTATTTGAATACAATATGCACAAACATGGAATCCTCACTCCCTCTATATTATTTAGAACACAACCAAGATACAAGGAGTAGATATAAATAAATACACTTGTCAAGATAAGATTAAGTCCAAAAGAAACCAAATATGAGATATGAGTGCGTGAAGATGCAATAAAAGTAAACCAAGCACTCATAAATCAAGACCTTACCAATACCATTGAAAACCAAGAGGATAAGAGATATGGTCGGCAAAGAGCGATGATATCAAGGCGAGAGATTAACACTCTCGTGTATATAGGTTTATAAGTGGACAAAACATGATAATAATCCACAAATAAACAACCATACATAATAGGTTAATAAAATAAGAAAACATGATAGCCAAGAGGAAGTCATAAGATATACCAAACATGATATTTTTTGCTTAAGTGCATATATAGCCCATGGCTCTATTTTCTCTTATGATATACCAATGAACTTCACCAAAGAAAAAAAAACCTCAAAAACATCACAACTAACACTAAGGGAACAAATGCTAGTTGAGATACTTTGAGGAAGGCAACAAGTAGAAAAAGGAAGGATTCAAAGAAATTTCAACAATATTGCACATGAGAGTACCTTGAGGAATTGATATGCAGTAAATTGCTAGAAGGCATATTTGGAATTGGTGAATCATGAACATGATTTTATATACTCCCCATTAGATGAATCATCTCAAATTATTCACATAAGCAATAAGGATAAATAAGTCTTTCAAAGATCCTTGCAAGAAGCGCAACATTTACAAATGGATAAGTTCATGCCAAGATGCAACCTACAAGAGATTGGATGAAAGAATAGTATGCATGCATAAGATACTTGTTACCGAGATAGCAATGGTATGATGTAGTAGATAAGAATTTTTCGATCATCCTAGCTTGGCTCCAATTATCATGTGGTGACAATGCATTCCTTATAGAAGATACAAGCATCCATTGCATCTCCAATGTACCTAAAACAACATTCAAGTACATCTTGGTCCCCAAGCTTATTGGGTCCAAAGTGGTTAAACTAACCACAACACATAGGACACACTCTATAAAAATATGTGCATATTTAGAGATGAAATTTGAATTTCTTGCACATCTTAGACGTTTAAGGATTTGATGGAGTATACCCTATATATTGGATCAAAGAAAGCAAAACATGGTATAAGATATACATTTAGTAAACATGCATGCGCGAGTCTTTCAAGATCCAACGAACTTATAATTTGGAAAAATCACCAAAATATTCAAGAAGGCATACAAGGTGTGACAAAACACATTTATTGTCCAAACTATATCAAAGAATCAAATCAACACAAGATTTGTTCAACAAAGTTCAACAAATGAACCAAGCAAAAAATATTGAGCATAAAAGATGAAATAAAAACACAAATGCTCAAATATTTATCTCATTCAAGCAAAGAAAATACAGAAGAAAGAATGAGATAACTGTCACATCCCAAAATTTTCCAAATTTTGAAATGTGCAAAATAAATAAATAAAATAAATAATTGTTGAAATTTAGGGTGAAAAGAAACTTTTTGATTCCAAATGAAAACATCAAAACCCATCTTGAACAAACTTTGAATAAAAGGGAATCAAACAAAATTTCAATCAAGTGAAATACATTCATCAATGAGTGAATCTTGAAATTTAAACACTTGGAAAAGTTAAACCAAAACCCTAAAACCCTAATGGAAGAAAATCATTCCAAGATCACTCTAAGACTATGGATTTGTTCCATATAAAAATTTGTCAACAAACATTTATAAATGAACAAGAATGATGAATAAAAATATTATAAAACCATAGAAATTGATTTCATTCAATTTGGAACCATAGATAAAAACTTATGAAGTTATTAAGATAAAAGGAAATAATTTCCAAAGCTAATAAAGCTCCTATCTAAACCAAATTGTGAGCAAAATAATCCTAAAGAGATTTAAAAGAATAAACAAATATTAAATAAAATTTTACAAATTGGAATCATCGGTTTTGGATCTATAAATAAAAAGATATGGATTTTATAAGGCAAAGAAAGAAATAAATAAGGAATATTTGAAAACCAAATTAAATCTTGGCCAAATCCATAAGCAAATGAGATAAAGTTAATCCAAAACCAAATGAAATAAAGGGATAAATAATAAACAAATAAAAGTATATGGGATTAAACCCTATTCTAATTATATTTAATAAAGACAAAATCCCTAATGAAAATGATTAATTAAATCATAAGAAAATAATAAATTGGAATTTGCCCAAGTAGAATAAAAGTAATTTAATTAACTTAAATGGAATAAAGGAATCATTTAAATAAAAATTTATATGGAATTAAAACCATATTTGATTTTCTTGGAATAAAGACAATTGCCCAATTTGAATGATTAATAAATCCTATTAAAATATTTTAAATAATAATTCAAGTGAATTATTTACACAATGGAATAAATAAAACCTACTGAAAATGGTTTGGTGAAAATTTGAATTCAAATAAGAGTTTGAAATTATATTTAAAATCTTATTTGAATAAAGGCAAGTGCCTATTTTAAATAAATAATAAACCATAAATGAATAAAATAATTATTCTAAAAATGGACTTTAAATACATATTTAAAACAGTATAGAAACATACTGAATGTTTGTAAAATATTTGAAAAGGAAATCTGAATTCAAATGGTGGTTTGAAATTCAAAATAGAAAATCAAAATGGAAAAAGAAAAAGAAACATGAAAGAAAAAATAGAGAAAGGGTCCAGTCTAGCCTAACCAGCCCACTAGGCCCAACCAGCCCACCTCTCTCCTTCCCCGAGTCATTTTCTTTCTCACTCGGACCCACACCCGCTCAGTCACTGATCGCCTGACCCCACTTACACCTCTCTCTCTCGCTGACGACACGACCCTACCTACCAGTCATCTTCCCCACCCGCGGACTCGTTCTTCCCCAAATCCTCGGTCGTTTCCTGCCTTGATTCGTGTCGAGTAATTCGCCTTAATGCCGCATGGATTCAGCCCTGCAACCGCGCCCTCTTAATCGCCCATGTTCCCTCCCCCGTTTCCCCTAGACGCCATTACCCCTCTGGTGCGCCAATTCCTCGCTGCAAGCTACTGACCCCGCAAACTTCCGGCGATGATTCCGGCTACTCCCCACCTCCCCTTGCTCTCTGGCCTCCACGGGAACATTCCTCACATTCTTACGCATCTTCCCGTAGCACCAGCTCGTCCGCGCAAGCCCTAGAGGCTCGACAACAATGACGCCTCCTCACCACCACCGTCTACATCATCTCCGGTGAGCTCTATCACTTGACCCAGTGCACTCCTCAACTGCTGGTTCACACCATCTTACTCGCCCGTGTCCTGTGAATCTCCAGGTGCTCGCCAATCATCCGCGCGTGATCTGCAGGCTCGTCACCGATAAGAACTGTGTGTGCCCGAGCCAGTGAGGAACTCCGGCGAGCAATCCCTGACGTCCCCGAGCGCCCCTTCGCCCACCAAGGACACGTAGATCATTAGCAAGCTTTGGTGAACTCGGTGAGCCCATACCCTCCTTCTCAAGCTTCCTGTATCGCCGGGGACGCCACTGCCAGAGCGCTCCGTCGCCAGCCACCGTCGCTGCGCCGCCCATCTTTGGTCAGGCTGCTTTGAAGCGTTAGATTTCAATCCAGCGGCATAGATAGATTGACTAATCGAAAGGGTATGCATAGATTAGGGTCGTGCGATTTCAGTTAGATCCAACGCACCGTGTCGCTCGATCCTGCCGAACCGGTACCGACGAATAGGATTATGACGCGTGGCCCTAGCTGTTGTTTTAAAAACAGAAATGTTCTATTAGATATTTGATTTTATAAAATTCATAACTTTAAATATACACGTCCAAATTTCAAAAAAAAAAATATCAATGGAATCAGGAAAAAGAATTCTATCCAACCATGCCCTTTGTTTAGTGAATTGCTTCTGTAAACTTGGTTGTTTTTGCAGAAACATGTGTAGGCATATTTTGTGTATAAATTTTATTCTAAAATTGTTTTTAGGGTCAAATCTTTGGTAAATGTATTTTTTTGAACCTAATGACCATAGAAACCAACTTTTGGATTTAAAAGTATATTTTGTGACACTTAGAAATTATTCCTTTGAATAAAAGCATTTCTAGTTAAATAAAAATGTTGAATATGTTTTAAAAATGCTTTTTGAGTAAAACCTTCTGAAAATGGTTTGAATTAAACTCTCTGACCCTAAAAACTAAGTTTTGGGTTTAAAAATATATTTTATAAAACCCTAGAAAAATTATTACCTTGATTAAAGGCATTTCCAACAAAATAAAATATTGCTTTGATTAAAAAAAGGTTTTTAGATGAAACCTTTGGCAAATAGTTTAATATTAAACACTTGACCTTAAAACACTAACATTTGTGTTTAAAAATATATTTGTAAAACACTAGAAATTATTACTTTGATTTAAATCATTTCTAGCAAAACAAGAATGATTCAAATGGCCATTTTCACTAACTTGATATCAAATGGTTTTGCCACATTTATAAATGACCAATAGGTGTTTTGAAATGTTTTATAACCTATTAGAAACCACTTTTCCAAATAAAACAATCTTTGGCATGCTTGCATGCATTGCTTTGTTTTTATTGTGTATGTGATGAATTATTTGAATGCTAGATTGAATTTGTGCCTTGATTGAATTGTAGTGAATTTTGAAGAGTGTGCCTATTGAAAGATCAAGGAGTCAACTTATATACTCTACCAAAAAGGCAAGTGATGCTTCATACTTTTGTCCCATTATTTTCACTATGCATTAGTGATATTTCTAAGTAGGACTTGCATGGAATTTTACTAAGTATGCTATGCCATGGGAAATCCTAGTAGATGATGCCTTAGTAGAATTTTCCCTAAGTTAAGATTCCTACTACTATCATGCTTAGCTTAGATAGTAGAAAACAAGGGTGGGTTATATTCATGCTATGATATATTTCTAAGTCTATGACTTGTGTTTTGTTTAATAAAACAACTATGTGAATGAATCACCTGGGTGGAATGGAAAGGATGGATTTATGTTGAGTGGTTACACAAGGCCAGGGGACTGGTGAACCTTGTGTATCACACTTGTGGAATGCCACCCAGGAACAAAGAGATTTGAGATGTCAAATGTTGAGAAGCTTCAAGTGCATCCACATGGCATTATGGGCTCTGCCTGGATCATATAGGTTGCAATAACTTAGCCAAATGGACAGTTGGTGGTAGGGGATGATAGGTTTGGAGCGCGTCCATTTTGGTCTAAGGGAAGGCTTCTGAAAGATCTTGTCTCGATGCATGTCGAGTCTTGTGGGGAAAGTGCACCACCTCTACAAAGAGTAAAATCTAAGTACTTAGCCGTGTCCCCGGAAATGGACAATCTGAGCATCAAGACATGGAAGCTATCAAGAATCTCCTCATCCCAATTTCTAAGTTAAAAACTTGTGGTTGAACAAGGGTTAAAGGATCTTCAATCAATGATTGGTAGATTCCTTGGGTGATTTTGACAAACAAAAATTTAGTGTTTTCAAATGATAAGGAAAATCTATTTTGAGCAAAGCAAGCCTAAGCTCCACTTAGCCAAATGCATATAGATGATAGATACCACTATTCTACCATAGTATCACTTGCCAGTACAAATCAAATGTATTGACCCTTGTGGCTGTAACTTATTATGTTGCAGGTTTGTTTGATGTTAGTGAAGTGTGTTGATTAGGATTACAAGTCTACAACCAACATGATTGCTTGTGGCACTTTGAAGATGAAGGGCTCCATGCTATATAGTTATTTCTGCTGCATTGTAATGAGATAGCCAAATGAGTTATGTAATATGTATTGAATTATTTTATTCCTATTTATAAAGTTGTATTATGACCTTTGTTTCTTGATATTACATCTTAACTGTGGATGCTAGCTATTGATCCAGGGACTAGCATTGTAAACACATGGATATCTACCTTATTAAAGGTTGGGACCTCTACAGATGGTATCAGAGCACTGTGTTGCCTGTAGGATTGTAACCCTAGGATTGGACAAAACCCCTTAGAAAAATAGGAGTCGTATTGGTTCAAAATTATTTACAAACAATATTATAAACTCTTTCCTCAACCTTTTTGGTTTTGATTCTACATCTCTTCTATTTCAACTTGATGGACAAGACTTCAACATTAGCAAAGATTTCAACTTGAGCAAAGGACTTCACCAACTCAAATGACTTCAACTTTAGTTTCACCAAGGACTTCAACTTAGACATCACTAAGGACTACAAGAGAGACATGAAATATTACTCAAGACTTGAAGACTAAGGAAACACAACCTAGAAGGAACCATCATCACCTTTGAAGTTTTGTGACCAAGATGCAAGAATTTTCCCAAAGATACAATGATCTCATTCATGAAGAAACAACTAAGAAGAATGGAATGATATCAAGTGAACCATATAGATGGACCACCATACTAATGATTAGTTTAAAACCCACCAACTTAGGTGGTGCAGAAAAAAAAGAATATTTTGTTGCCTAAAAATGTGCTTGAACCTTGTTGTTTGAGTGAAATGTTTGATTGTGATTGCTTGCACATTGCTTGTGTGAATTGTTGTGTGTGATTAGAATTCTTCCTTTAGAAATCTTTTGCCTATTCTAATCCCAATCCAACCCAAACAGATGACTTCTCCAAGAGACTCCAGCATCAAGAATGGTGACAACAACAACCAAGAGATGCACATGAGAGAACAACTTCAAGCAACCCAAGCCCAGCTGAATCAAGTGACAACTCAGTTTTAGCCAACAACAATAAGTCAGACCCAACCATGCAAAAAAATTGGAAACCCAATCCCAATTGTTGCAAGGGATGACCAATCAAATGGTCAACATGAGAGACAACCTTTCTCAAGGAGTTTGTGACAACAATGATGTCAAGGATGATATTATAGAAGGAACTCAAGCTTACAATATTTGTGGAGATATGGAACACACTTCCAAAGAGCATGAGGATCAATTCCCTAATTGTGAAGATAAACATCCAACTAAACAATGCCCCACATCTCAAGTGACTTGTTTCCTATGTGAAGGAAATAATCATGTGCCTATCCAATGCCCCATCTATCCTATAGTTCAACAAATGAAACAAGGAGGAATCCATCAAAAGTATGGAAAACCCCATGAGGAAACAACTTCTATCAAGAAGGATGAAGACAAAGGCAAACCTTAGATTGCACCTCCATGCATTGGGAATCACCTTGATGGACAAAAGAGGAAACATAGGTATTCTCCAAGGAATCATTCAAGAGACCGAGGTAGTTTTCCCACCTTTGTGGTGAAATATGAAGAACATGAACTAGAAGAACTCCTAGCTTTGGAGAAACCCAAGAAGAAGAAGAAGAAAAACCAAGGAAACAAACAAGAGACAATGATACCAAAGATAAAGAAGGATATTAGCAAGTGATGTGCAACAACTACAAAAAGCTAGGTCATTATGCATCACATTGTCCAGAAAATAAGAAGTACAAGACAAGCAAGCCTATGAAGGATCTCAGCCTTGTCACATGTTTCAAGTGTGGAAACAAAGGACACTATGCAGATGTCTGTCCAGAGAAGTTTCATCAAGACCTCAAGTAAGCCAAGATGTAATATAGTTGAAAACCTTTTTAAGGGTGGTAGTACCTTAGTTACCTTGAGACAACTTGTAACCTCCAGCCTTCCCAAATATCGGGACGAGATTTCTTTTAAGGGTGGTAGCCTGTCACATCCCAAAATTTTCCAAATTTTGAAATGTGAAAAATAAATAAAGAAATAAATAATTGTTGAAATTTAGGGTGAAAAGAAACTTTTTGATTCCAAATGAAAACATCAAAACCCATATTGAACAAACTTTGAATAAAAGGGAATCAAACAAAATTTCAATCAAGTGAAATACATTCATCAATGATTGAATCTTGAAATTTAAACACTTGGAAAAGTTAAACCAAAACCCTAAAACCCTAATGGAAGAAAATCATTCCAAGATCACTCTAAGACTATGGATTTGTTCCATATAAAAATTTGTCAACAAACATTTATAAATGAACAAGAATGATGAATAAAAATATTATAAAACCATAGAAATTGATTTCATTCAATTTGGAACCATAGATAAAAACTTATGAAGTTATTAAGATAAAAGGAAATAATTTCCAAAGCTAATAAAGCTCCTATCTAAACCAAATTGTGAGCAAAATAATCCTAAAGAGATTTAAAAGAATAAACAAATATTAAATAAAATTTTACAAATTGGAATCATCGGTTTTGGATCTATAAATAAAAAGATATGGATTTTATAAGGCAAAGAAAGAAATAAATAAATAAGGAATATTTGAAAACCAAATTAAATCTTGGCCAAATCCATAAGCAAATGAGATAAAGTTAATCCAAAACCAAATGAAATAAAGGGATAAATAATAAACAAATAAAAGTATATGGGATTAAACCCTATTCTAATTATATTTAATAAAGACAAAATCCCTAATGAAAATGATTAATTAAATCATAAGAAAATAATAAATTGGAATTTGCCCAAGTAGAATAAAAGTAATTTAATTAACTTAAATGGAATAAAGGAATCATTTAAATAAAAATTTATATGGAATTAAAACCATATTTGATTTTCTTGGAATAAAGACAATTGCCCAATTTGAATGATTAATAAATCCTATTAAAATGTTTTAAATAATAATTCAAGTGAATTATTTACACAATGGAATAAATAAAACCTACTGAAAAAGGTTTGGTGAAAATTTGAATTCAAATAAGAGTTTGAAATTATATTTAAAATCTTATTTGAATAAAGGAAAGTGCATATTTTAAATAAATAATAAACTATAAATGAATAAAATAATTATTCTAAAAATGGACTTTAAATACATATTTAAAACAGTATAGAAACATACTGAATGTTTGGAAAAGATTTGAAAAGGAAATTTGAATTCAAATGGTGGTTTGAAATTCAAAACAGAAAATCAAAATGGAAAAATAAAATGAAACAGGAAAGAAAGAAAATAGAGAAAGGGTCCAGCCCAGCCTAACCAGCCCACTAGGCCCAACCTGCTCACCTCTCTCCTTCCCCGAGTCATTTTCTTTCTCACTCAGACCCACACCCGCTCAGTCACTGATCGCTTGACCCCACTTACACCTCTCTCTCTCTCTCGCTGATGACACGACCCCACCTACCCGTCATCTTCCCCACCCGTGGACTCGTTCTTCCCCAAATCCTCGGCCATTTCCTGCCTTGATTCGCGTCGAGTAATTCGCCTTAATGCCGCATGGATTCAACCCTACAACCGCGCCCTCTTAATCGCCCGTGTTCCCTCCCCCGTTTCCCCCAAACGCCATTCCCCCTCTGCCCCCAGGCTGCGCCAGTTCCTCGCTGCAAGCTACTGACCCCGACGAACTTCCGACGACGATTCTGGCTACTCCCCACCTCCCCTTGCTCTCTGGCCCCCACGTGAAACATTCCCCACACTCTTACGCATCTTCCCATAGCACCAGCTCGTCCGTGCAAGCCCCAAAGGCTCGACAACAACGACGCCTCCTCGCCACCGCCGTCTGCATCATCTCCGGTGAGCTCTATCACTTGACCCAATGCGCGCCTCGACTACTGGTTCACACCATCTTACTCGCTCGTGTCCTTTGAATCTCTAGGTGCTCGCCAATCATCCGCGCGTGATTTGTAGGCTCGTCTCCGACAAGAACCGTGCGTGCCCGAGCCAGTGAGGAACTCCGGCGAGCAATCCCTGACGTCCCTGAGCGCCCCTTCACCAACCAAGGACACGTCAAGCTTCGGCGAACTCGGTGAGCCCATACCCTCCTTCTCTAGCTTCCTGTAACACCGGCGACGCCACTGCCAGAGCGCTCCGCCGCCAGCCACCATCGCTGCGCCGCCCATCTTTGGCCAGGCTGCTCTGAAGCGTTAGATTTCGATCCAGCGGCGTAGACAGATTGACTAATCGAAAGGGTATGCATAGATCAGGGCCGTACGATTTCAGTTAGATCCAACGCACCGTGTCGCTCGATCCTGCCGAACCGGTACCGACGAATAGGATTATGACGCGTGGCCCTAGCTGTTGTTTTAAAAAACAGAAATGTTCTATTAGATGTTTGATTTTCTAAAATTCATAACTTTAAATATACACGTCCAAATTTAAAAAAAAATTATATCAATGAACAGTCACATGGCACTATGGGCTTTGCCTGGATCATATAGGTTGCAATAACTTAGCCAAATGGACAGTTGGTGGTAGGGGATGATAGGTTTGGAACGCGTCCATTTTGGTTTAAGGGAAGGCTTCTGAAAGATCTTGTCTCGATGCATGTCGAGTCTTGTGGGAAAAGTGCACCACCTCTACAGAGAGTAAAATCTAAGTACTTAGCCATGTCCCCGGAAATGGACAATCTGAGCATCAAGACATGGAAGCTGTCAAGAATCTCCTCATCCCAATTTCTAAGTTAAAAACTTGTGGTTGAACAAGGGTTAAAGGATCTTCAATCAATGATTGGTAGATGCCTTGGGTGATTTTGACAAACAAAAACTTAGTGTTTTCAAATGATAAGGAAAATCTATTTTGAGCAAAGCAAGCCTAAGCTCCACTTAGCCAAATGCATACAGATGATAGATACCACTATTCTACCATAGTATCACTTGCCAATACAAATCAAATGTATTGACCCTTGTGGCTGTAACTTATTATGTTGCAGGTTTGTTTGATGTTAGTGAAGTGTGTTGATTAGGATTACAAGTCTACAACCAACATGATTCCCTATGGCACTTTGAAGATGAAGGACGCCATGCTATATAGTTATTTCTGCTGCATTGTAATGAGATAGCCAAATGAGCTATGTAAGATGTAATGAATTATTTTATTCCTGGTTATAAAATTGTATTATGACCTTTTTTTCTTGATATTACATCTTAACTGTGGATGCTAGCTATTGATCCAGGGACTAGCATTGTAAACACATGGATCTCTACCTTATTAAAGGTTGGGACCTCTACAATAACAAACTCCCAAAAGAGCAAGGTTTCAACAAATAAACCAAACCCTTAACAATTTTCACAATGGCACAAGGTTCCTAGAAGAAAAGGTTTGTATTCCACAAAACACATTTTATAATAATCAAAAACATCATCAAAGAGATGTTCAAAATCCAAGGAAGACAATGGGAGCCACAACAATTTTTGAAAAGGAAATAAGGCAATAAGAGGTGAATTCCAAGGTGAAGATGATCCACAAATGCTACCACACATAAGTATATCAATTGTCAAAGACAGTGAGTCTATTGGAATTGATTTCCGATGGTATATTGCATGGATATTAAAGATAAATCTTCACAATAAAAAGCATAGGATATAGAAAAAAGATTAAGCACTATGCAAAGATAGAGATTCTTGATAGCTTCAAACTAGTCACACAATCATGCAAATCAATGATTAGAATAACTTGAAGAAAATGGTATCCCCAAAAGATATAGAGATATGTATTTGAGGAAGACCGCATCAAGAATTTCTTGCTCAAACAAAGACCGAAAAGACGAGCAATAAAAGCTTCTAACAAAAATAGGACCTTGTTTGAGCCAACATGCCACCTAGAAACAAGACAATCAACAATATCAACTCTAAGTGACACTACCTCATATGTTCACATTTCCTAGGATTGTGATATGAAAAATAAGCATATTACTCCCCCATAGTGTGATATTCAATTTTTCTTAATAAGAGGCAGAGCAACCTCAACTAGAGAGAGTTAATGGACATTTAGAATTTAAATTTCTCATGAGTATGACACACCGCATAGTGACTAGATAAGCTTGCAATATCAATACTAAGTGTAGTACTCACGTACGCACATTTTAAGGTTTGAGAGATGTGCGAGGCATATCACTCCCCCAAAATAGGATGTTCCATTAACCACTCAAAAGAGCCAAATAAGATATCATCAAGGTGCATTAGAGGCTCAAAACGAGACACATAGGTAAATGATGTGCCAAACACCTAGACATACTTGAATACACAAAATAAGCAAGCATGAGGAACACCAAATACAAAGAAAATACTTGGTACAAAAACAAAACATGTAAAGGGGCAAGTAACTTACAATATAAATGAGTTTAGTATAAGTTACCATGAAGAGGCACATTGGATATAAGATACGGGTAAGATAATCCTAATGACTTGGCTTGATCAAATATAATATATGAAGATCCCTTAATTCTTCATGAGTTAGCCAAGTCTCCAATGCCCTCCAAAAACACCTATTGATCAAGTTTGAGCTTGTTTGTCCCCAACTAAGTTGGGTCCTAAGAGGTTAGTCACAATAGGCTTGGCAACCCAAATGGTTATTTTCTTGAAACCACTTTGAGTTCCAACAAACTTGGCAAACACATTGCCATCCTTATCCTTCCCAATAGAATAATCATCATTAATAATGATAGGATTAGATAAGGTACCGTTTGAACATGAGAGGCAAAGTGCCCCTTCACATGACATATGTAGCAACAAGTGGTCCCCTTTCTCTTCTTCATTGATTTCTTGGCTTGGGGAGTATTATCTTGATTATTCTTCAGAAGTGGCCTAACTTCAACTTGGGCTTGACCTTGTACTTGTGGCCGCTTCCCTTGTTGCTTCGCACTCAAGTACTTTTTATTTAATGGACAAGATCTTATATGCCGTCCTTCAACCTTGCACTTGAAGCAAATAATCTTGGCCAAATTCTTGACTTGGTTTTGGACCTTCTTCTTGTTTCTCTTGGACTTGTTCTTGTTATTGGAGTTGAATCCAAGTACACTTTTATCATTAGGGGATTTTTGCACACTCAAAATATTATCGAGTGTGGATTTCCCTTCATGACTCTTTTCCAAGTCACTCCTCAAGGAAGTGACTTGGGCCTTGAGCTCTTTGATTTCCTCTACATGGTTAGTATAAATACAAGTACTAGAGGAAGTAAAAGCTTCATTGTTAGAGCAACAAGGCAAAGCAAGTAATCCAACACAAGGTTTATCAATAGTATGGCTAGATGGATTACTAGGACTAGCACATGGCAAAATAGAATTTTGAGTAGAAGTTGTGCTAATGTACAAAAGAGGCTCACAAGATGTTACCTTGGTAATACTTGCCTCATGAGCTAACATTATCCCATCATGGGAGATCAGAAGATCATTATGAGAGCCCAAGAGCTTTTCATGACTTTCTTCCAATTTCCTATACTTGCTAGTTAGCAACTCAAGTTGAGCCCTTAGCTCAACGTTCTCTTTTAGGGTAGATGCTTCACAAGAAGTAGAGTTAGTAGCACAAGCATCATTAATGGAATTTTCCTTTTCAATCTCATAAGATTAAATTTTTTGTGTGAAGATACAATTAGTGTGCTTCTCCTCGGAAAGCTCTTGCTTAAGGAGATTGAATCTCTGACTCCCATCATCAAGTTGGAAATCCAACTCCTCTATGGTTCCCGTTTGTTTAGTTATGGTGTCCATAACATGTTTGAGACAAGTAAAGGCCTTATTATTACCATGAAGAGAGGTAACAAAAAAGTCAACTCAAGCAAGAGAACACTAGTATCCTCATCAATGTCATCATCACTATCATCATTATCATTGTTATTATCTTTAGAAGATATATTGGGATCCAAAGTATGAGATACCTTTGATCCTCTTGCCATAAGGCACATGTGAGCACGGGAGGATGAAGATGAGGATATTCTTGAGTCTTCATCCATGATCATGTCTTGCTCCATAGAATGTTTGATTTCCTCTACATTGTTAGATAAACAACTAGAGGAAATAGAATCATTTTGTTCATCGGAAGAAGGAAAATCAAGCATATCATCTACACTAGTACTCAAATAATTTCTAGATGATATACAAGGACTAGCAACACGAGGGGATATAGCATTATTGTTGCAATAAGTGCTTAAGTCCAAAGAAGAAACATTGCAATGAGATAGAGATGAAGGATCATCATTAGTGAGCACAATATCACCATTGCAATTCCCAACACCACTCACCATATCATTACCTTGTGTCTTGCCACACATTGGTGAAGTGGGTGAAGATGAGAACTCATCACGGACGGAGGTGGAAGCAACTTGGAGCTCTTCATGATGTGAAGGAAAAGAGATCTCCTTGGAGAAACCACTGACAATATTAGAGATGGAACCACCAAATATTTCTTTAATCTTGGTCCACTTCTCATGAGACGACTTGCGCTTTACAATCTTCAAGAACAAGTTAACTGTGGGGCTCAAAGAGAAAATAATCTCATTAGATACTTGAGCTTCGAGATGCAAATTTTTCTCATCCACTAAAGATAGATTTTGAGGATCCATCGGAGGAGAAAAACCTACATCTAGAAGTCCCTCAATATTTGGACACAAGGTCCTAAGATTACAAAGCAAGAAATTTCTCCATAAAGCATAATTTGTGCCATCAAAGATAATTGTGTCACTGTGCACTATACTACTAGCCGACATCTTTACACTCTAGGCGGTGAAGCCTAAACAAGGAGAGACCTTGCTCTGATACCAATTGAAAGGATAGAGATGTCGCCTAGAGGGGGGTGAATAGGCAATTTCAAAACTATTACGATTTTGGCTTGATAGAATACGGAATTAAACTAACGTTTATTTTACAAGCACAAAACCTAAATACACTAGGCTCAACTAAGTGCACCAACAACAAGTTAAGCTAAGCAAGATATAAGTACTTCAAGATCGATGGATATCACAAGGAAAGTAAGCTTGAGTATAGAGATAACCGAAGCACGCAGAGACGAAGATGTATTTCCGTGTTCCCTTACAAGTAAGGTACGTCATGTTGGAGAGGTGTGGGATTCCACGAAGGATTTCCCGACGCCACGAAGGCTCACCTTCTTCTCCGAGTCTATCCCACGAAGGAATAGACCCTTTCCTTATGGCTAGCTTTTCCTCCACTCCGGAGATGGAAAGCTCTACAACCACTTCACAAGCTCCACGAAGGAGAAGCCCAGGTCTCTTCACAATCTTCCACGAAGAGGACACCACGATACCAATCGCCAAGTCAACTAGGAGGTCACCATCCAAGAGTAACAAGCTCACGGTCTCTCACTCTAACAAATCGAAATGGAGAGCTCAACACTTATGCAAGAATGCAAATCAAGAACACCAAGGGTGCTCAAATCCTCCACTCTCAAATCCCACCAAAGCAACAAGTGCTAGGGAGGAATTAGGGAAGAAGAAAAATGGTGGAAACCAACAAATGACTCCAAGATGTAGATCCAATGGGTTCCCCTCACTTAGAGGAGGAATTGATTGGTAGGGATTGTAGATCTAGATCTCCTCTTCCAAAGCCCTAAAAAAGATGCAAGAATCATAGGAGGGAAGGGGGAGGAAGCAAGATCAAAGGGGTCAACAATGAAGGTAAAAAACATGCTAAAGAGCCTTAGAACTTTGGGGAAGAAGCCCCACTTTTGTACCCCTTCAAGTGGGATTACCGTTGGAGACAAAACACGCTGGACGGACATGTTCCGACGGCGAAACCGGCGCCGCCGGATCTGCCGCCGGAATTTTCGGTCAAAACTGGAAGTTCCGGTAAAAACCAAAATAGCATACTGAATCGATTTTCGGTGTTTTGCCGGAAATTTCCGGCGGTCGCCGGAAATTCCGGCCACAGACTCGGTCCCGCCGGAACAAAACAGGGCACACGAAAACGGCGATGATTTTTACGTCCTGACTCCGATTTCGATGATCTTGGGCTTGTTTTGACGAGGACAACAAGCTCTAAAAGATGGTGCAGAGAAACATCATAGTACAAGAGAGGATGATAGAACCAAATAAATAAAGGTAAGAAGCCTCCCTATAAGAAGAACCGATAAAACCTTCAAACTCGAAAACGCTATAGAAGATGCATAAGAATTCCATTTTCGATGAACTTGGGCTTGTTGAAGAGCTAGCAACAAGATCAAGAACCTCACATGGAGAAACACCAAGAAGCAACAAAATAGGAAGATGCAAAGTATGCAAAGGATTGAGCTCCGTATGACGATGTGATCAAGTTACCCAACCGAAAGCCCCTCTTAATAGTGCGGCTATGTATCCTATAACCCGGTCTCCCAACAACCACCGTGAGAATGGTAAAAGGAAAACCTAGAAAGGCCATAACTTTGCCTTGCGCATCCTGCTTGATCTTGATGACAACACTTCAATCTCCATCCAAGCCAGAATGCATCACTTGATCATTGTTGCTTCGTGAAGACTCCTAATTTGCTCCCCCATACACCACTATTGGATAGCTTCATTAATACAAGTCTTCCATGTCAATTATCACCAATATGGACGACATGCTTCAAGAAAATGATCTTCTCAAGATGCTTATCTTGAACTTGCCCTTCTCAACCTTGATGATGATGACCACTTGATGTCATCCTCTCATGGGATATAAAAGATCTTCACTTTTGAAGCATGCCCATGGAAAGATACCTATCCCATATAGAAAATGCAAAGGCACATATATAATGGGTTGGTTCATGATGCATAATTGACAAGGCTTACCATACCACAAGATCATGTAGTACATTCTTTATGCTTCATGTGTTGACCAACTTGAAATCACTCTTCACTCTTTGTATAGGTCAACCATGTACCTTATCATGCTCCATCTCAATATCTTGAGGTACATAAAGAACTCTTAGTTTGATAACATGCTCTAAATCTTAGTAAATCATAGATCAACTAACGAGGCTATCATGACACCGTCTTAGAGCCATATCTTGAATTCTTCTATTTAGATCACACTCTCAAGATCTTGATCATATCATATTCTTCTCTTCAACTCGATGATCTTGATGCCAATACTCAAGGTATATCTTTATCTTCATGGCATCCATACTTGAATCCAACACATAGAATACAAGCATGACCTATGGAATATTCCTTCATATAAAACTCAGTGAAAACATTAGACCATAGGGATTGTCATCAATCATCAAAACCACACATAGGGGTAATTACTCTTTCAGAGGCTGCCAAAAAGAAGCAAGCTGTCGAACAATCAAAGACAAGCTTGTAAGAACCAAATCAAAAGATAGGGTTTCCAAAGAAACACTAGAGCATGGGGGCCCTCAAGTGAATGAGGGGGAAATGAAGATCTCTCTTGGTGAAGCTGTAGATCAAGGCCTCCTCCTTCGATTATACAAAGATCAATGACTTTGGATGGTTGGATGAAGAGATCTTGTTGATTTGGTGGCTCAGATGGGGGTAGTGTTTTTGAGTGGGTCGAGCAGCTGGAGAAAGGAGATAAGGTCCCCTATTTATAAGCATCCCCTCCACTGAACCGTTTTCTGATCGTTGGAGAAAAGTCAGACCGGAGACTCCGGCCTGCACACCGGAGACTCCGGTCTACACTGGAGATTCCGGCCCATCTCCGGACCGAGCTCCAGACCACCGTACTGACTGAACAAGCCCTGCTGCGAGCCAAGTGGGCTGGAGACTCCGGTCCAGCGGCACCAGAGACTCCGATTGGAGGCTTAGACCGGAGACTTTGGACCAGTCTCTAGACCTTGCTCCGAATCCCCTATCAGACTGTCCTAGCCAGAAATCTGTAGCCCCCTCGGGGGATTCCTGTGGAAACTCCGGTCCAGCCAGACCGGAGACTCCGGTTTGGAATTCCTAGAAACATGTAGATCTTGCAGGAAATTTTTTGTAGAGTAAGGATCCTTTTCACTTTGCATTATATCAACATTTAGACAGTAGCATACTATAACATGATCTACTTGTTGCTAACAAACACCAAAAGTGATTATGATAGTAAATATCCTTTCAAAGAGAATTGTATCATCGACACGTTGAAGGATATAAAATCCACTATCCACTAGATGAGAAATTACACTATCAATTTGGCCATCATTGTTTGTGCATTCAATCATGACAATTAACATATTAGCCACTATATTAAATAGTATAGGCGAGAATGGGTCGCCTTATCTCGGTCATTTTTTCGTTTGAAAGTATCTGTCCACGTCATTATTGATTTTGATGGCTACACTACCCCTTGAAATGAAACTATAGATTAGAGCATGTCACTCTGCAGAGAATCCTTTCATTACGAGAGATCGTTGAAGAAAATACCACTTGACTTTGTCATAATATTTTTCAAATTCAATTTTTAGAATGACATCATTCAAATTTTTTCCTATGTAGTTCATGAAATGTTTCACGAAGGATTAAAACTTAATCTTGATTGTTTATTCCTTGCATAAATGCAGTCTGTTTTGGACAAACTACATGGTCAGCCACTGAGTTTAGCCTAATAGCTGTGGATTTCTTAAAGATATTAAAAGTAATGTTAAGAAGGCAGATATGTCAATACTGTTGGATCCTTTCTGCGTCATTAACCTTAGGTAAAAAAATTATCTCAGCAAAGTTTAGGCAAAACAGTTTTAGTTTTCTACCATGAAGGAAGCCGAACAAATCTACAAGGTCGGATTTGATGACATCCTAGAAGTTTTGGTAGACCTTAGCTAGAAAACCATCTCGATAAGGGGCCATGATGTCTTCCATTTGGTAAACCTCCTGTTTTACTTTCTTCTCGGTATAAGGGGTTGTAAGAAGGTTGTTTTCCTCAACTAAAACCCGGAAAATATCATCTATTCTGGACTCATCCATCAAGAAGTTTCCTTCTTCTGGGGGCTCCATACAAACCCATATAATAATTTGTAATGTACGATTTGAGTTGATCATGGCACTCGATCTTACCCTCATCATGTACAAGAGAATGAAAAAGTTTCCCCCGGTGTGTGCCATTTGTGATTCCGTGGAAGTATCTTGTATCCGAATATCCTTCCAGGGTAAACTAGGACTTTGACCGCAGATAGAATCTTCCTCCATATCTCAAGCTAATATCGATAAATTCTCGAATGGAACACACCACAACGCATCAGCCATGGCCTTTGTCGAACATCACAAATGTCACCACCACATCACCACCAGAAGAGCAGAGAGCAATGGACTCAGATTACAACACATTTAGGAAGTTCACATCACCAAAGCACCACCACTTCCCAATCCCAACTATCTCAAGGGTTTCCATTCTAAGTAAAATAAGGGAGGAGGAAACACAAAGACACCTTACAGAAGGGCATGACGCCCGAGGGCATCGTCGACATCACCCTCAGTCTTGTTGGCCTAGGCTTTTGCCCCAAAAAATTCCACACCTGCCGCTCCAGATCTAGGATTGAATCGCCACCAAGACGCCTATCTGACCCCAACATCACACCCCACTTGACGGCCGCCTCCCCAACCAAGCAGCCAAGACTGGTGATTAGTACCCGAGTCATGGCCATTAAAGCTTAAGGTATCCTTCTTTGAAAATGAATAAATTAATGAGTACTTGGGATTAAGATGAAATCTAAGAAAACCATATGATCCTAGCTAGATCCCTCGAGAAATCAAATAGCTAGGTTGGTCCATCACCACCTCATACTCATAACCACACCCTCATTTCAACCCACCAAATCTAAGAGTTTGTCATATGAATATGCTGATGAGGAGATCCATAACGAGACAGGGGTGCACAAAACAGCCGGTAGAACAAATTTAATTTGCAAAATAGCATTTCCACCTCATATGCATCCCTGATATACTTGATGCATGCCTAATGGATATGTCTGGAGTGTCTAGTTTCGGAAGGCTCTGCCGGCGAACTCTCATGGGCGCATCATGCCTGAAGATTGCTGGATCAGAAGGAATTCGGTCGTGCGCACCTGTGTATTTTGGTAGCCGTTTGGTTTCAGATGGAGCGTGGCGAAGCTCTGCTACCTGTTACCATCATGTGGCATGTCTTTGATGATCCATGGTGAAGTCAGATGTGGATAATTTCACGAGGACAGAAACATAAGGGCTAGCTATGGTGGATTTAGTCTTTGGGGTGCTGAGGATCCGGCTTGGTGATTTGTGACTCGCAATAGCGTCTGTTAGAGGGGGTGACAACACAGCAGATGTCCACAGTCTTTTCTTGCAGGGTGAAAACCCAAGGTCTGGCCTTCATTGGTTGTGCCTGACAATGGCCTTACAGAAGGCATTGTTTTACGAGCGAAGATTTCCTCCAGGGTGAAAACCTAGGATCTTTGATCGGGCGACGACATCGCTTGAGCACTCTTTCCTTCTTGGAGGCGTCGTTTTTGGAGGGGTTGGACTCTGGTGTTGTTTTGGTGGTGTTAGTGTCGCTGCTGCTAAGAATCTGATCGCTTTATCGGGACTTTTTTTTGTAATTCTTCTTCTTTTTTTGGTTGTGTGCATCCGTAATACCAATGGGGTAATGCGTTGTTGCAGAGGCCGGATGTATTTGGTATCTTGTGATATTAATATATGCTCCTTTCCAAAAAAAATGCATCCCACCCCCGTATTTTTAATCTGTTCGTGGCACCCAGTACCCTAATTCTAAATGCTCTAGCTCCGCCCCTGAATATACTCCCTTTGTTTTAAAATTGATTTTTTTTCACTTGAGCACGCCCATTAATAGGAGTTTGTTACATCTTTTTCCCTCTCCAAAGCAAGGCATCGAAGAACAAATAGGACTTAGTTAGCTACTATTTTTCAAGACAGTGATCAGGGAAAAATAGGAACCCAATGACTTAAATTGTATTGGAAGTGTAAAAGGAACAAGTACGTACTTTGACAAAAATATATGAAGATACTAAAAAAAAATCTGGTAGTAACCATCGGAGTATGTCAAAACCCTTAGTCGTGACACAAAGTATTAGGCATACTAACAGTTTAAATTTATAATGGGGATACAGGTAGAGGTTAGTTTGGCTCTCTCTCCAATCCAAGTGGGCTCGATGCAAGTAGGCTGTTTGGTTTAAACAACGGCGGCAGCTGCAAAATTTACTTTTCTATAAGGAGATCGAAACCATCATCCGTTCTTCCACTTTCACCTCACAACTGCAGTAGTACGGCACACACAGGATGTTGGTAGTACCTGTATCGCTAATCTATTGGGTAATCACTCTCTGGTCTCACACACAGAACCAGCCAAACGCTTTGATTAGTGATAACCATTGTCGCCGCATAGCTAGAGGCCGACCTATCATCCCGTTATAAATAGCCGGCGTCACCAACTCCGTGTAGCTTAGCTCCCACCTCGCCATCCTCCCAAGTCTCCATCCTTCTCTCTTCCGACTTCGGTTTTATCCTAACCTACCCCCGCCCGCCTCGTCTCGTCTCGTAAGCCCTAGCTAACGCGCGATGCAGCCGACGACGCGGGAAATGCAAGCCATGGCAGCCGCCGGCGCCGGCCAGATCTCCCTCGACGACCTGCGCAACGGCCACGTGGGCGCTGCCAATGGCGGCGGCGTGCACGACGACTTCCTCGACCAGATGTTCGGCAGCCTGCCGCCCTCGGCGTGGCACGACCTCGCCGCCGGGACGAAGCCCGAGGACGGCGGCGCGCAGGGCGACGGGATGCAGCAGCAGTTCGGGGGGCCCTACGACGAGTCGGTGATGCTGGCGTCGCGGCTCCGGCAGCACCAGATTAGCGGCGGCGGCCCTGGTGGCGGCGCGGCGAAGCAGATGGTGCTGCAGCAGCTGGCCGATCTGAGGCAGGGCCACCAGCACCACATGATGCTCCAGGGCATGGGCCGCTCGCCATCGTCCCTCGGCGGCGGCGGCGGCGGCGGTGGGGACGGCGGCATGCTCCTCCCGCTCACCCTCGGCAACGGCGGATCGGGCGGCGACGTGCAGGCCCTGCTCAAAGCCGCCGCCAATTCCGCCGTACTGATAATAATCCATCTCCCTTTTCCCGAATTAATCCAATCCACTTGCTGCTTTTATCCCTTCCTTCTCCCCGGCCCTGACGGAAAAAGCTCGCCTTCTCATTCGCCGCTGGTTAATTTCAGGGAGGGGACGGCGGCGTCTACGGCGGCTTCGCCGGATCGCTCCAGCAACAGCAACATTTCCAGCCTCATCCACAGGTTTGTAACGTACTTACATAGCTTTGCTTCTAACCTACCGCCGTGTCGCCCCCTTTCCCCCTCTCTAAACGCCATGTGTGTTATCGCTTCTCGCAGCAGCAAACGGCGCCCATGCCGAGCCCGACCTTCGGAGGAGGAGGAGGTGCTCCCGGAGGCGTGGCGCAACCGCAAGCCGGGCCCGGCGGGGGCGGCGCGCCGGCGCCGCCGAGGCAGCGGGTGCGCGCAAGGCGAGGCCAAGCCACCGACCCCCACAGCATCGCGGAGCGAGTAAGTTAGGCAGCCACACTGCTACTACTGTCGTTAGTTAGCGATAGTTTTGTCCGGCAATTAGCTAGGAGTACTTAATTGGAGAATAACACCAAAGTGAGCTGTTAGCGCTAATCAGTTCCCGTGTTTTGTTATTGTGTTTCCTCGCTTATTAATTTGGATCGTTCCGCCAACAGCTATTATTATTCCTCTGTCTTTTTCATTGTTCCTATTGCTCTTGTTCTTCACTACTACCCCTGTGCAGCTTAATTTAGACTGCCTCCTAGTCTTCTTCCTATGTACTACTCGTCTGCTAATGATTGATTTCTACCGAATAATTAACCACTTCCTCGTCTGTTGTTTGGCAGCTTCGCCGGGAGAGGATCGCCGAGAGGATGAAGGCCCTCCAAGAACTGGTGCCCAACGCCAACAAGGTGAGCATCATCAGCTATTAAGCTGGAGATCGATAGACCGTGACAGTAGCGAAGCTTATCAATTTAAGCCTCTTTGAGATCCAAGCGAAGGCGAAAGCTTCCACTAGGGTTTTGGTTGGGGAGCTACTGCTTTATTACTACTACTATTAGATCAGTTCAATGCCGGCGGGGGGACGGGATTAAAATAGGGGCTTCAACACTACTGCTTTAGTACTCCCCGTAGCTGATGGAACAAAAAAGTTGGAACCATCAGATTGAGATTTCATTTCATGGAGTTCATTTGCCACGGGGTACGGGTGGGTGGGCGCGCGCGCGTGCGGGCACATTTACCCGCACGTTGGCCTACTTGACCACCGCCGTGCTGTCTCGGCAACCGCGCGTGCTCCATGCTGGGGTCTTCCCTGCCATGGCTTTCCCCGCCTCCGCCTAGATTTCCGGCATACGTACCACTACCCCCTCTCGTGTCTCGTCGCGCGCCGGCGCCGGTTCCGAGAAGCTTTTCTTTCCAGTTCGCTGCATGCCCATACTTTCGCTGTTCTTTTCAGGCTGACAAGGCGTCCATGCTGGACGAGATCATCGACTACGTCAAGTTCCTGCAGCTCCAAGTCAAGGCAAGCTAGCATCCTTAATTTTGCTTCTATCATGAAATGTTGCATGTTGTAAATGTTTCCTTGCGAGCTTACTGACATGTTTTCGTTGTCTTACCAACACAAGCAGGTGTTAAGCATGAGCCGGCTAGGTGGCGCCGCTGCCGTCGCGCCGCTGGTGGCCGACATGTCCTCGGAGGTAAAAACCCTCGCCATCGCCACATGCACTCTCTCTCCCACACAAGACCAGTACAGTACCGCTCGCTGCCCTCTTCGTCTTCGTCTCGCTCGCTTTTTCCTCCGCGCTCGAAAGAATCACCAGGATGTGACCGGCCTTTTCAGTACTGCCACGGCTGATAGCTACTGCCATGCCCACAGTGCCTCGCGTGCTCCCGCGCGAAATGACGCCACTACCCCCCGTACCTGTCATTCATCGTACATCGTACGCTCGCTGCTGGGCTGATACGTACCACCATGTCTTGTTATGCGTGCTTGCAGGGGCGAGGCGGCGCGGCCAACGGCGGCCCCGCGGCGGGGAGCGAGGGCCTCACGGTCACAGAGCAGCAGGTCGCCAAGCTCATGGAGGACGACATGGGCGCCGCCATGCAGTACCTGCAGGGGAAGGGCCTCTGCCTCATGCCCATCTCCCTCGCCTCCGCCATCTCCTCCGCCACCTGCCAGCTCCGGCCCCCGGTCGCCGCAGCCGGTCCTCCCTTCACCGCCGCGCAGCACCAGCTCAACGCCGCCATGCGCGGCATGAGCGCCGCCTCCGACGGCGCCGTGCCCTCGCCGAGCATGTCCGTGCTCACGGCGCAGTCGGCCATGGCTAACGGCGGCGAGGGGTCGCATCCCAAGGACGCCGCGTCCGTCTCCAAGCCGTGAGCGCGCCCGTTGACGGCTCGCGGTATCTACGAACCTGGACGTACCTACGACGGACGTCAGAGTCCACGGAATCATGACCCCAGTCTGCGCTCCGCTCGCTTCCACGGTCGCATTTGCCTGGACCCAGTGGGCTCCGCCCTGGGCCTACCAGCTCCCCTCCAGGCCGCAGGACGTGGCCCCACTCCTGCGGCTGCAGCCCACGGGCGCTCCTTTTTTCTTTCTTTTTTTCCTAATCTTATCATTGTTTTTCTTTCTTTCCATTTCTATATTTTATTTAGTACTACTAGTAGTAGTTTTATGTATGCCATGTTTGTTATTTAATTTTAGTAAATATATATTAATCAGGGACTGGTGGTACTTCTGGCTTTGTACCAGCTTTAGCCTTTCTTTCCCCTCCATCTGCATCAACTTTTTCACCCTCCTCTTGTCCCTCTGCCTTTGCTTGGCCCTACTTTTCGTTTAGTTTACATACACAAGTTTGTCCTTTGCGGTTGGATGGGGAATTTGGTCGACCTGCTTTAGATACTAACCTGCCTTTTCTAATTTTTATGCTATATTTTCCCATTCTTATATCGTGACTATGATGCTTGGAATCTTAGGTTGCTCATTGTTATCTTGCCTTGTCATGGGCTGATATTGCATGTGATTTCCTCGTTTATTCTATTGATAGCTTTTTGTTTAGTTTACAATAGACATTTTTTGTGGAGACTATACACGGACTCTGAATGACGTGACCGGCCACCGTTTTGGAGATGCAACAGTTGCAGATAGTCTCTCTTTCACGAAAAGCCTGCTTTGTGTGCTACAACATTTATTCCTCTTGGAGAATCAAGAAAAATTAAAATGGAACATGACTACGGGAAGAGGATGAGAGAGGATCTGCAACTCGGTTAAGCTTTTAGTTTCACCTAGGGAGGGTGAGATATAATATTATACATTTGGATTAGAAAGTGCAGATCAGGTGTATCTGGATGAAGACCGATGGTCTCTTTTGGGTGTGGGGAGGTACTAATGGTCCAAAACTACTTTTTGCTAAGCTTTTCTAGAAACAAGGAAATAAAAAAATGAGAATGAAACACAAATTTAAGCGCAAAATAATGTATAATTGCAAAAAACAAGAAAATGCAAATATGGTTGTCTTATGTAGAAAAACACGAGAAACGTGTTCCAGCCTTACGTGAAAAAGTGCAAATAAGATGCACGACAGACTAAAATTCTTATAAAAGCGGGGCACATATAAGGAGTTGTTTAGAAGCTTGCATAAGTCCTAAAAGAATCCTCCTATCTAAAGTGTGCCTTCGACAAAATTTATTGGATATCATACAATCGACATGACACCTAAAAACAGAGTGACCCAACTAGTCCTTGAGGCTTACCTTGCCTTGCAAACTGAAGTCCAAGCTCCACTCTTGAGCTCAGTCCTAGGAAGCTCTTACTTAAGATGAATGGAGAGGTGTTGGTGCATGCAAAGTGTTATATCTCGAAATGACAATGAAAATCAATCATAATGTAATCCCAAGCAAGTTACTTAAGTGTTATAAGTAAAAATAACTTCCATGTAATTTTTTGTTTGGCTGTCATAAGCATATTTATAAGGGTGTATGGATGGATTTATGGAATTTGTTTTGCAAAATATGGTGCTTAACTTGCATAATTTGATCGTAGGATGTTTCTATAGCTAGGATGCTAATATGTTCCATTCTTCAGAATTTGCTTATTTGATGCACTGCTATGATATTTAGCCCCATAATAATCTATAAGAAGGCATAACATTGCATATGATGCACAATTAATTATGTCCTTAGTTAACAATAATCCCTCTAGACTAGAAAACCATAAATTTGTGGTCAAAGTTTTGTCTAGTGTTCTTTTAAATCTTTGACCACCGAAATTCATAAACACACTTGGTTGGTTGTGAATTCGTATGTATATATTTGTATCAAAATAATACCAATTTAATTGGGTTTTACTATTATATTGTTTAACAAGTTAATTATCATAGATGTAGTATTTTAGGAAAATGTACAATTGTCCAAAACATGCATTTTTAAGGCAAGAAGTAGTACGATGTATGCTTAAATCTTGCTAGCAATATGTCGGTAATTATTTTACATGCGCGCTCTCATCGTTGATAATATATGTAATCTTGAACTTTTATCTTCATATTTAGTATTTACAGTATTAAGAACTTTATTGAAATCAAACAGGTGTGGACCACCTTGTTTCATTTCATTCGCTTACAATTCGGTGGATAGCAAGGATAATTTGGCAGCTTTCATAACTCATCAACACCAAACTATTACAAAGCTTTCTCATCTTATTAGAACCAGTTGGTGCGAATGCGTCAAAATTGAAGATGAGCTTCATCCTAAGAACACACCGACGTGGTCAGTCACAAGCGATACGAAGTAGTTCCCCCATGTCGTCGGTCCAACAGGAGCAACCATTTCCCCACCAGTCTTGCTTGTCTTTTTTAATATAGTGTATCATATCCCCTTGTCCCAACAACATCCTCATCCTATAACATATGCATTTCACATTTCTCTAGTTACAACCCTTAACAAAATTCATTACACAAGGTCCATAGAGTATGAGAGGAGAACGTGTTTCTCGGAGAATTTGATTTTTAAAAATGTGCCACCAATTGCACATCTCACTAACAGGATCAGGGCTATCATATTCAATGATCTCAAAGATAAGGCCCCAATTCAGTTGAGCAAAAACACATCCAAAACAATAAATTCTTAATAGTTTCTTATTCACCACAAATAAACAGATTGGATCATCAAGCTTCGGAAGTCCTACATCTACCTAAATTATCTTTGGTCAAAATTTTATTGTGAACCAATAACCAAATAAAGATGTTGATTTTTGTTGGATTGGAAAATTTCACAAAGTGACACTTTCCTGCATATTACCCCCCCCCCCCCCAAAGAAAATTTATTATCTCGTAAAAGTACTGGTTTAAATAATTGCCTCATAGTTCATATAGTGTCGTATAAGTTTATACTCATTATAAGTTAAAACGCATATTAGTTGCATGTTACCCCAATATCACATAGAATCTTGGTCAGGAGACCTACAAAAGGTGAGATTCATGTTGACACCATCCAAGACCTATCAAATGTCGTACATAGCTTGTGTAGTTTTAAGGGAGTTGCCTCCCATCCATACATTGTGTGAGAAAATTTATTAAACACTCATTTCCTAACTGCCATTAATAAAAATGTCTAAAAGCACTCAATTCTAAACCAACGCCTTCCAAAAAGAACATGTTTAGAGGAGGACCAGAGTAGGTTATCATATTTTAAATCACTAACATTTCGAAATTTTATTTTCACTTTGAAATTATCTTCTTGCCCAAGAAGATAGAAGACTGAGGCTAAAATGAACCACAGCAATACCACCAAATTATTTTATCTAGGAAATTAAATCCCAATCATCAAGGTGGGATTTTGCGCCATGTTCGTCCGATGAAACTCAAACCGTACGCGACTTTGCTTCGTCTGCCGGATGATTTGTTTATGATTCGTGAGAGATCGCACGCTTGCCCCGTTGACGCCTCCTGACAAAATATCTTCCACGCCTGTTGACTCCGGAGCAGGCCGACGTACGCGCACACACCACGGCTAGCTGCTTGATTGACGTAGGTGACCTAGCCTTTCTGCTACGTTGATTTTTTGCAGGTCGATCGAGGCACTAACGAAAAACAGGCGGCGAAAAGCTACCGACCGGGTCACATTTCATTCGCCTTCTCAGCCGCATATGGTACACGTCGTCGATCCGCACGTCCGTTTTGACTCAGTGCCGTCTCGTGATCAAGCAGTCGCTAGCAGACTTTACATTCGCCATTGTGATATTTTCTTGAGCATGCACATGTACTGTACATGACATGGTGAACCGCATGTTTCTAGCAGTAGAACCAAGGCTGAACACACTTTGAGCGTTTTACATTCTGAATGTCTCTGAATTTTCGGTACGGCCGTCGATGAAGCTGACATGAATACAGTAAGAAAACCCTATGGTATGCGACGACGCCGAAGTTCCCTGCACGGATCTAGCAGGCTCGTGGCGTGGGTCCGTTGACCACAGCACCACCAGTCCACCATGCCCATTGCCAGCGAATCCCTGGAAGATCACCGCCCAAGACTGCCATCTCCCAACCCAAAGGGCAAAGGCCTGTAATCATCGCGTACGCTCTGGAGTGCAGAGAAAGTCGGTTCGCTCGCTAGTGGGCTTCGATTTGAGTAACCCGTACTCTGCTGTCCTCTCTCTCAGTATTACTAGTACAGCTTTTCCTTTTGACATTACTGTCAATCAGCTTAATCGGGACAGCCGACAGCACTATAATTCAGGACTAGTGCGGGGCGGATTATTGACTTCGGCGGCTAAATGATTTTGTGATTGTCAACGCCACCAAGGAGTACTAATCCAAGGGCTAAGTGATTTGCTATGTACTACTAGAGTTAATAGCATAAAACCACCACTTTACGGGCTAAATGTACTGATTGATATCACTTTACGGAAAGGATACAAAAAACCACCACAAAATTTGTTAATTGTCTTAAAAAACACCAATTCTTCACTAAACTCGAATTGATGCTGGTTCTGACGGGTCGGGCCCACCTGCAGAGGCCACGTGGCTCCCCTTTGACGGCTCCCGACACGCCCGTTACCGGCGTTAACGGCGCGCGGGCCCCACCGCCGTCCACCGTGGATAAGGGTCGTCAACTCCGTCGTCTTGCTCAGTCCCCTTGCTCAGTCCCGTTGCGCGCGGTCGGTGCTCACTCGTCGCCGTCCATTCGCGCCGCCGCCGCCACCGTCCGTCCGTGTCGCCTGCACCGTCCGTTCGCCCCGCCGCCGCCATGCCCAACTGGCACGACGGCTCTTTGTCGAGCACCTCCGGATTGTTGGTAAGTATGGATTTAGGGTTAGGGTTCATCGAAGAAGATTTGAGAATTTGCTCGATTTAGCTCGATTTAACTCGCTTTGACTCAATTAATTCATCGTGAAGGACATGTTCCCACTGGACTTTGCTCTGGGAACCATGGATGATCCCGATTTCTGCGGCATAGATGTGGGTTCCGACGTGCTCTGCCGCTCACACAAACTTGCACCGCGCAAGTGTGTGGCTTTTGAAGGAACAGACACGGGAAGGAAATTCTATCTGTGTCAAATTGAGAATGTAAGTCTGTCATGTACTTTTAGTTACTTTGGAAAATGCAAATATTTAGATTAGAATGTTGTTAGATATGCAATAGTTGATTATAGCAACTAGAGTTTGCAACTATGATTCAAACAATGTACTTGTGCATGCAGAGTGTGCAGATTAGTAGTATGATTCAGATATATCAACTATGTGCAATATGATTTAGATATAGCAACTATGATTCAAAGAATGTACTTGTGATTGAGATGATTCAGATAATGTACATGTGTTTAGTGTAGCCTGTGTAGCCTGTGTAATTAGTAACAGTGATGAACTATGGCTGTGTAATTAGTTATAGCAACTATGGCAGTGTAATTAATAATGTACTTGTGCCTGTGTATTCAGATATAGCAACTATGATTCATATGATTTAGTGTAGCATGTGTAATTAGTTAGCTCTAGAGTGTGCATATAGTGATGAACTATGGCTTATTTGCAGACAATGGAGAACCGTGGCTTCCAGTCTTGGGTACATGAAGAGTGGCCTGACAGTCTAAAGGATGCCCTGCAGAAGCTATGGGCAATGTACTACGAGTGCAAATCTGCTGCCATTGAAGAGAGGGATCATAGTTCCAAGATGGTGAAGGATCTGATTGAAGAGAAGGATCATGTTGCTAGTTTACGCAAGTGGGTTGATGATACTGAGAGGAGAGCTTTAGTAGAAAATATGCGTAGGATTTACAGTGAGGACAGTGAGAGTCAGAGTGTTGCCTAGATGGAGAAGCATTTAGAAGCTTTGAATCATGAAATTGATGTTCTCAAGAATGCTAAGGAAGAAATGAAAAATCTTCTTAGATCCCAGGCAGATGTGTTCAAGGGTAAGCAGAACAAGTGGCAGCTAGAAAGAGATGGCCTCATGGAAGAAAACAAGAAGCTGATATTGGAAAAAGATGGCCTCATGGAAGAAAACAAGCAGCTGGTGAAGGATAGAGATGGCCATAAGGAAGAAAAGAAGAAGTTGGAGTACACTGTCTTTGATATGTTCCAACACTATGATGGTCTGAAGGAGAAGTTGAAGAAAATCAAAGAATTTTGTGATGAGTGATGTAGTTATCATGTTCTAGTTGGCATGATGTGCATGTTTATGTATTTGTGTAATTGAACCCTTTATGTGGGTGGTCATGTATGTTGAACCTCTAGGTTGAACTTGTATGTTGATCCTTCTATGTGCTATCAAAATGGTTATCCTTTAGTTGGAAATTGTTATTCACAAATAAGTTTGAAATGGTTATTCTTTAGGGTCGTCGAGAACCCCCGAAGGGTCTCGACAACCTATCTAGAGCAATATTACTATATTCTTTAGGGTTGTCGAGAACCCCTGAAGGGTCTCGACAACCTATCTATAGCAATAGTAAAGGATCAATATTAAACTTAGCCAACTCAAACAATGATGCACACATAGTCTTAAACATAGTCTTAAACATTTTGAACATAGTCTTAAACATAGTGTATTACAACCCACATAGTCTTAAACACTATTACACAAATATTGTCCAACACATAGTTTGGAATTAATTCAGCACATAGCCACAGATGCATGAACATAGTCTTCCAACACATAGAATATATTTTAGCATATAGCCAGACAGTTCTGAACATATAAATTGTCTGATCAATCACAAAGCTCATTCTGCTTGCTTGGAGCAGTCACTCTTCTTGGCCTTCTTGTAGCTGCTGTGCTTACCAGCACTGAGATAGCCCTGCATCCTACATGTTAGCTTTGGTTGCCTTTTACCAGTTGCATCTGTTGCATACCTAGGTGCATTGAAGGGCCTGTTTAGAGTACCACTTCTTGTTGCTGCACTTGTTGTAGGTCTAGATGGTGTTGGAGAAGGAGCAATATATGGCCTACTAGTTGGTGTTGGAGTGGGAGCAGTTGCAGCACTTGTTGTAGGCCTAGATGCTGTTGGAGAAGGAGCAGTAGATGGCCTACTAGTTGGTGTTGGAGTGGGAGAAGTTGCAGCACTTGTTGTAGGCCTAGATGCTGTTTGAGAAGGAGCAGTCGTAGCAGTAGTTGGCCTTCTTGTTGCAGCACTTGTTCTAGGCCTAGCTGCTGTACTTGTAGCACCAGAGCTCTCCTCACCATGAGTGTTGGGCTGTTACAGAACATAAACATTAGTGTTTGAATCATGCTAGATGTCACATTACAAAGTGAGGTACCACTAAACATTAGTGTTTGAATCATGCCAGGTACCACATTACCTGGTGACTAACTTTTCTTATTTGTAGCTTAGGCCTCAATGGCACATTGCAATTTGTATACCTATGCCCTACTAGCCTGCAGTTGCTGCAAGTGATAGAAGACATCCTAGATGAATCTCTAGGTGCTGGCACCTCAAATTTCCCTTTCCTCCTTGCAGTCTGTTTTCTCCCAGGTTTTTCTCTAAAGACAGGTGGGTCAATATCTGGTGTAGCTGTCTTATTCCAGTCAGTAGGTCCAGGTACTGGGTATATGGTGTAGCTGTAGGATTTTTTGTATACATTTTTCTTGAAGAAGTCATCAACATAGTCTTCTGGATGCTGCTGTAGTTTCATGATTGCTGCCACAACATGATTGCAAGGAATGCCAGTGAGGTCCCACTTCCTGCAAGTACATGTCCTCTTGATCAAGTTCACTGCAAGCACTCTGCCACTGTTGCTGGTGACTTGCCAAAGGCCAACTTCACATAGTTTGGCTGAGCATTCTCTTGACCATCTTTTGGACTCCTCTAATTTCTCACAGTAGAATGGACAGATCTCCCATCTGCTTGCTTCTACTTTCTGTATTGTACCACTATACTTGACCATAAGCTTGTCCCTTATACCTTCAAGCACTGTCCTAATTGGCTTGTCCCTCACATTTAGAATCATTTTGTTGAAGACTTCACTGATGTTGTTGAAAACTAGATCAGTTTTGCAGTTTGTGTCAAACATATGTCTGGCCCAAGCCTCAGGTGGTATCTTCACCAGCCAGTTGTATGCCTCCTCACAATCTGCTTTTAGAGCTTCCATTGCCAGATCAAATCCATTCTTGGTGTATGAGTAACTAGTAGCATTCATGTGCTTCTTGAGCTCAGTACCTCTGAAACCAGCTGACTGGAAATTGGCATAAATATGCCTAAGACAGTACCTTTGAGGTGAGTTTGGAAAAACTTGAGAGATAGCTTTGAGAAGCCCCTAAACAAGTGAAAAGAGGAAATGAATATTAATTAATCAGGGCCTAATGGTTGTGTCAATGCAATATCTTATAAAAACAATGGATACAAACCTTCTGCCTATCTGAGATTATAGTGTAAGTACCAAACTTGCCAGACTCTCCAATGCAATATCTTAGCTGTGTCAAAAACCACAACCAACTAGCTGTTTCCTCCTTATCAACTACACCAAATGCAATGGGGAAAATGTTGTTGTTTCCATCCCTACCAGTTGCAGCAAGGATCTGTTGTCCTGTGGCCAGTTTGATAAAACAACCATCTACCCCTATGGATACAAGATAAAAATCAGTGGGCTACAACAAAACAGTGAATGGATACAAGAGACAGTGCATGGACACATACCTATGAATGGCCTACAACCATTTATAAAACCCTGTAGAGAAGTATTAAGACAGATAAAGAGCCCATGGAATCTTGGGTTTGGGTTAGGGTGCTCAACTAGTTGTTTTGTTGTCACAACACATCTACTACCTGGATTTGTATCTAAAATAGCTTGCAAATAATCCCTTATCCTGGTATACTATGCCTTCTGATCACCCATGACAGCAGCAAATGCCTGCTTCCTAGCTCTATATGCTTTGCTCTTTGGCACTTCCACTCTATACTTCTGTTTGGCATTGTCAATCAGGGTATCAACACAGGTATTAGGGTCAGTTCTAATTGCTTGCTCAGATTGGGCAGCAAGCCAGCCAATAGTCACTTTTGTGTTCTCACCATGAGGTATGCATGTGTGTTGGGGCATGAATTTCCTTATGCAAAATGTCTTCTCATGGGAAATCTTGGAGGCAGTGATAAAGAATTTACAACCTTTTTTCTTGCCTTCTTTAGTGCACCAAGCAATTATTCTATCACTACAATTCCTGTGATAATGGAAGTTTCTAAGCTGGGCTATGTGGTAACTCCTAAGTGTTGTTCTGAATTGGGGTGTTTTGTGAAGCAACCACCAAAAGAAAGTTTCAAAATGAAAATACCACAATTTTCAAAAATACTAGACCATATTGAATGGACAATTTCCCAACCTGAATATCTCAAACCTTTCCATTCACCTCTCGTAAAAAAGACAAATTCCTGCCGAATCGGCAGGAAATGAGTTAGATTTGAACTACAGGTACATGATATATTGCTCCTGGTTTTTTGCAAAAATCATTTTTATGTTCACAATATGCTATTTCATCAGATATATAATGCAAGTTTAGTGAGGCTCAGCCCCGATCTAAGAATCTTCATGCCCCTCGATTTAGAAAGTTGGACGATAGTTTGAAATGGGCATAAAAAATTTAAAAACGATCAAAACAATGCAAAACCTTCGCATGGTGTCATATTATATGACATAGTTGCATGGAAAAATACCATACTTGGTATATTCATTGAGTCTCAAAAAACCTTCATAAAATGACCTATCTCAATCGAGGTTTTCTGGATTTCAGGTCAAATGACCAATGTTATTGCGAGAATCACGGTATAGTTTGCGATAATGTGTCCATATTGTGCACACATGTGTATCATGGGATGGTGAACAATGTTGCAGGAGGAAGTTTTCCTTTTCTTCGCATCGAAAAGCCATTTTTCATTTTCTGAGTGCAAAAAAACGGGGTGTTTTGTGAAGCAACCACCAAATGAAAGTTTCAAAATGATAATACCATATTTTTTAAAAATACTAGACCATATTGAATGGACAATTTTCCAACCTGGATATATCAAACCTTTCCGTTCACCTCTCGTAAAAAAGACAAATTCCTGCCGAATCGGCAGGAAATGAGTTAGATTTGAACTACAGGTACATGATATAAATTTTTAGGTTCACAATATGCTATTTCATCAGAGATATAATACAAGTTCAGTGAGGCTCAGCCCCGATCTAAGAATCTTCATGCCCCTCGATTTAGAAAGTTTGACGATAGTTTGAAATAGGCATAAAAAATTCAAAAACGATCGAAACAATGCAAAACCTTCGTGTGGTGTCATATTATATGACATAGTTGCATAGAAAATCATCAGACTTGGTATATTCATTGAGTCTCAAAAAAACCTTCACAAAATGACCTATCTCAATCGAGGTTTTCTGGATTTCAGGTCAAATGACCAATGTTATTGCGAGAATCGCGGTATAGTTTGCGATAATGTGTCCATATTGTGCACACATGTGTATCATGGGATGGTGAACAATGTTGCAGGAGGAAGTTTTCCATTTCTTCACACCGAAAAGCCATTTTTCATTTTCCGAGTGCAAAAAACGGGGTGTTTCAAGAATCTTGACATAGTTTCAGAGATTATATAGCAAATGGAGATCTGAATATTAGCAAAGTACATACAGATCTGAATGTCGCAGATCCATTGACTAAACCTCTTCCACGTGTAAAACATGATCAGCACCTCAGTGCCATGGGTGTGAGATTGTTGCCAAATGTAAACTAGATTATTGACTCTAGTGCAAGTGGGAGACTGTTCGAATTATGCCCTAGAGGCAATAATAAAGATGTTATTATTATAATTCTTGTTCATGATAAAGTTTATATTCCATGCTAGAATTGTATTAAGCGGAAACTTTAATACTTGTGTGGTTTGTGAACAACACCGTGTCCCTAGTATGCCTCTATGGACTAGCTCATTGATTAATGATGCTTAAGGTTTCCTAACCATAGACATGAGTTGTCGATTAATAATGAGATCATATCATTGGGAGAATGATATGATGGACAGACCCAAACTAAGCGAAGCAATTAGATCGTGTCATCGTGTTCATCTTTGCGAAGCTTTTCTTATGTCAAATATTGTATTCCTTAGACCATGAGATAATACAACTCCCTGGTATCGGAAGAAAGCTTTGAGGTCATCAAACGTCATCCTATGAGAGGGTGATCATAAAGGTGTCTCTCAGGTGATCGGAAAGTATCTGTTGGATTGTATGTATCGAGATGGGATTCGTCCCTCCCAAGTCAGAGAGATATACTTCGGGCCCACTCGGTAATCGATATCAACACCGCTTGCAAGCATGTGGTTAAGGAGTTAATCACAAAGTGATATCGGATTATGGAACGAGTAAAGTACTTGCTGTGAACGAGATTAAACTAGGTATGACGGTACCGACGATCGAATCTCGGGCAAGTAAAATATCGCGAGACGAAGGGAATATATATATGGGATTGATTGAATCCTGGCATCGTGGTTCATCCGATATGATCATCGATGAATGTGTGGGAGTCAATATGGGTTTCCAGACCCCGCTGTTGATTATTGATAGAAGATCATGTCTGCATATTCTCGAACCCGTAAGGGTGCAAGGAAGCCCTTCAAGAAAAGCGGCGGCAAGCGCGTTGCCCCTGCTGAGAAGAAGCTCAAGCCTGGTCCTAAACCAGACACTGAGTGCTTCTATTGCAAGGACAAGGGTCACTGGAAACGCAACTGTCCGAAGTACTTAGCGGACAAGAAGGCTGGCACCATCAAAGGTATATTTGATATACATGTTATTGATGTTTTCCTTACTAGCCCTCGTTGTAGTACCTGGGTATTTGATACCGGTTCAGTTGCTCATATTTGTAACTCGAAACAGGTGCTACGGAATAGACGGCGGCTTGCGAGGGATGAGGTGACGATGCGCGTTGGCAACGGATCAAGAGTTGATGTGATGGCCGTCGGCACGCTCTCCTTAGTTTTACCTTCGGGATTAGTTTTAAACCTTAATAAGTGTTATTATGTGTCTGCGTTGAGCATGAACATTATTTCTGGATCGTGTTTATTGCAAGACGGTTATTCATTTAAATCGGAGAATAATGGTTGTTTTATTTATATGAGTAACATCTTTTATGGTCATGCACCTATTGTGAATGGTTTATTTCTTCTACATCTCGAAAGGGATGAAACACACATCCATAACATTGAGGCTAAGAGATGCAAAGTAGATAGTGATAATACTACTTATTTGTGGCACTGTCGTCTAGGTCATATTGGTGTAAAGCGCATGAAGAAACTCCATTCTGATGGACTTTTGGAGTCTCTTGATTTTGAATCATTTGACACATGCGAACCATGCCTCATGGGCAAGATGATCAAAACCGCGTTCTCCGGAATGATGGAGCGAGCAACGGACTTGTTGGAAATCATACATACCGATGTATGCGGACCGATGAGTGTTTCGACGCGCGGTGGATATCGCTATTTTCTCACTTTTACCGATGACTTAAGTAGATATGGGTATATCTATTTAATGAAACATAAATCTGAAACATTTGAAAAGTTCAAGGAATTTCAGAATGAAGTGGAGAACCATCGTAACAGAAAGATTAAGTTTCTACGATCCGATCGTGGGGGCGAATATTTGAGTTATGATTTTCTCACGCATCTTAAAGCAAGCGGAATTGTTTCGCAACTCACGCCACCCGGAACACCACAACACAATGGTGTGTCTGAACGCCGGAATCGAACCTTATTAGAGATGGTCCGATCAATGATGTCTCTTACTGATTTGCCGTTATCATTTTGGGGTTATGCATTAGAAACCGCTGCATTCACTTTAAATAGGGCACCATCTAAATCCGTTGAGACGACACCGTATGAACTGTGGTTTGGTGCTAAACCTAAGTTGTCGTTTCTTAAAGTTTGGGGATGCGAAGCTTACGTCAAGAAGTTGATGCCGGACAAGCTCGAACCCAAAGCGGAGAAATGCGTCTTCATAGGATACCCTAAGGAAACTATTGGGTATACCTTCTATCACAGAACCGAAGGCAAAGTGTTTGTCGCAAAGAACGGTTCCTTTCTTGAGAAGGAGTTTCTCTCGAAAGAAGTGAGTGGGAGGAAAGTAGAGCTAGACGAGGTTATTGAACCTTCTCTTGAATTGGAGAGTAGCGCAGCACCTGAAATTGTTCCAGTGCCGCCTACACCAATAATAGAGGAAGCTAATGATAAGGATCATGAAGCTTCGGACGATGCTGCTACTGAACGACACAGGTCGACAAGGTCGCGTGCCCCTCCAGAGTGGTACGGCAACCCTGTCTTAACTGTCTTGTTAGTAGATGACAGTGAGCCTGCGAACTATGAGGAAGCGATGATGAGCCCAGACTCTGAGAAATGGCTAGAGGCCATGAAATCCGAATTGGGATCCATGAGCGAAAACCAAGTATGGACTTTGGTGGACCCTCCTAGCGACCGAAAGGCCGTTGAGTGAAAATGGATCTTCAAGAAGAAAACGGACGCAGATGGTAATGTTACCGTCTATAAAGCACGACTTGTCGCGAAAGGTTTTCGACAAGTTCGAGGTGTTGACTACGATGAGACTTTCTCTCCCGTAGCGATGTTTAAGTCCATTCAGATTTTATTAGCAATTGCTGCGTTTCATGATTATGAAATATGGCAGATGGATGTCAAGACTGCGTTCCTCAATGGCAACATTGATGAAGAGTTGTATATGATGCAACCCGAAGGTTTTGTCGATCCTAAGGATGCTGATAAAGTATGCAAACTTCAGTGTTCCATTTATGGACTGAAGCAATCATCTCGGAGTTGAAACCTTCGTTTTGATCAAGTGATCAAGAGCTTTGGATTTGTTCCAAATTGCTACGAAGCTTGTATCTACAAGAAAGTGAGTGGGAGCTCGATGACATTTCTGGTACTATATGTGGATGACATATTGATTATTGGAAATGACATTAACATGCTTAACGATGTGAAGAGTTATTTGAGCAAGTGTTTTTCAATGAAAGACCTAGGTGAAGCTGCTTATATATTGGGCATCAAAATCTATAGAGATAGACAAACACGCCTGATAGCTTTAAGCCAGAGTACGTACCTAGACAAAGTTCTGAAAAGGTTCAGAATGGATAAGGCAAAGAAAGGTTCAGTGCCTATGTTGTCAGGTAAGATATTGAGCAAGGCTCAGTGTCCAGCTACGGTAAATGATAGGGAAGCTATGAGCAAAGTGCCTTATGCCTCGGCCATAGGTTCTATCATGTATGCCATGATGTGTACTAGACCGGATGTGTCCAATGGTCTTAGTTTGACGAGCAGATATCAAAGTGATCCAGGAGTGGAACACTGGATAACCGTGAAGAACATCCTAAAGTACCTAAATAGGACTAAAGAAATATTCTTAGTCTATGGGGGTGATGAACAGCTCGTCGTAAAAGGTTACTCGATGCTAGTTTCGACACCGACAAGGATGATTCTAAATCTTAGACAGGATACGTTTATATTTTGAATGGAGGAGCTGTGAGCTGGAGAAGCTGCAAGCAAAGCGTGATCGCGGGATCTACAGTAGAAGCGGAATACATGGCTGCTGCAGAAGCGTCAAGTGAAGGAGTTTGGATCAGAAACTTCATCACTGAGCTTGGCGTGGTTCCAAGTGCATTGGACCCACTAGAGATATTGTGTGACAACACTGGCGCCATAGCACTCGCTAAGGAACCAAGATATCATCCAAAGACCAAGCATATCAACCGCAAGTTTCATATAATCCGAGATTATATAGCAGATGGAGATCTGAATATTAGCAAAGTACATACAGATCTGAATGTCGCAGATCCATTGACTAAACCTCTTCCACGTGTAAAACATGATCAGCACCTCAGTGCCATGGGTGTGAGATTGTTGCCAAATGTAAACTAGATTATTGACTCTAGTGCAAGTGGGAGACTGTTGGAATTATGCCCTAGAGGCAATAATAAAGATGTTATTATTATAATTCTTGTTCATGATAAAGTTTATATTCCATGCTAGAATTGTATTAAGCGGAAACTTTAATACTTGTGTGGTTTGTGAACAACACCGTGTCCCTAGTATGCCTCTATGGACTAGCTCATTGATTAATGATGGTTAAGGTTTCCTAACCATAGACATGAGTTGTCGATTAATAATGAGATCATATCATTGGGAGAATGATATGATGGACAGACCCAAACTAAGCGAAGCAATTGGATCGTGTCATCGTGTTCATCTTTGTGAAGCTTTTCTTATGTCAAATATTGTATTCCTTAGACCATGAGATAATACAACTCCCTGGTATCGGAAGAAAGCTTTGAGGTCATCAAACGTCATCCTATGAGAGGGTGATCATAAAGGTGTCTCTCAAGTGATCGGAAAGTATCTGTTGGATTGTATGTATCGAGATGGGATTCGTCCCTCCCAAGTCAGAGAGATATACTTCGGGCCCACTCGGTAATCGATATCAACACCGCTTGCAAGCATGTGGTTAAGGAGTTAATCACAAAGTGATATCGGATTACGGAACGAGTAAAGTACTTGCTGTGAACGAGATTAAACTAGGTATGACGGTACCGACGATCGAATCTCGGGCAAGTAAAATATCGCGAGACAAAGGGAATATATATATGGGATTGATTGAATCCTGGCATCGTGGTTCATCCGATATGATCATCGATGAATGTGTGGGAGTCAATATGGGTTTCCAGACCCCGCTGTTGATTATTGATAGAAGATCATGTCTGCATATTCTCGAACCCGCAGGGTCACACACTTAACGTGTCTCGACGCTAGGATAGATTGGATAATTGGTTTATGAGTTTTTGTTCGGAGTCTCGGATGGGATCCGGTACATCACGAGAGGTTCCGGAATGGTCCGGAGAATAAGATTCATATAAGGCAGTGCAGTTTTTGGAGTTCTGAATTGTTCCGGGTTAATCGGTATTGTACCGGAAGCTTCTAGAACCTTCCAGAAGGGGACCAACGTGGCCCACCTTCCGGGAGGGGGCATGGGCCTATGAGGGAGTGCCCTGTCCGCATTGGTCCAGGGGCACAAAGCCCCATAGGGCCCAGCCGGCCAAAGAGGGTTTAAACCCTAGATAGAGCTTCTAGAAGGGGGGTTTCCTTGCCCCCCACTCTTCCTCCTTGGGGCCGCCGGTTTGGACTTGGGGGAGGGGCTAGGGCTGCGCTCCCCCTCTATATAAAGAGGGGTGGGGGTGCACCACCCCCCCGCACCTTCCCCTCCAACCCTAGCTGCCCTGCTGCCCTCCTCTCTCCCTCCCGACTGTTTGTAGGCGAAGCCCTGCTGCAGAAATTCTCCACCATATACACCACGCCGTCGTGTTGTAGATCCAATCCGTCTCTCCACCATACTTGCTGGTACGAGGAAGGAGGAGACGTCGAGGTGCTGCACGTGTGCATCTCACGGAGGCACCGCCACTTGTGGTGCTAGATCGGATCGGATCGCGAGGAGGAGAAGCGAGTACGACTACATCACCCACGTTCCGACGAACGTTCCGCTGTGCGAATCTTCAAGGGTATGAAGATCTAATCCAATCTCTCTCGTTGTTTGCATCTCCTAGATTAGATCTTGGATTCCCTCTGTTCGCATCCGTAGAAAATTTTGATTTACTATGCTGCGAAACCCTTCAGTGGTATCAGAGCTAGATCTATGCGTAGATGTGTTTCACGAGTAGAACACAACATGGTTGTTGCGGGCGTTGATGTTTTCTGTTGCAAGCCTTTTGTTTGTGTTCTTCTTATGATGCGGGATAGTGATATTGAAGCGGTCCAGGCCAACCTTACGCGACGTCGTTCGCGAGACCGGCTCCGCACTTGACGTGTGGCTTGTTCCACACATGCGGCTGGTGGATGCCTGTTTCTCTCACTATAGTTGTCATGGGATTTACACCGGAGTTTGGCAACCATAATATCACCGTTGTGGCTTTCCGTAGGTAAGAATCATTCTTAGCTTGCTACTCCCATAAGCCACGTAAAACATGCAACAACAAAGTAGAGGCGTCTAACTTGTTTTTGCAGGGAGTGTTTTCTGTGATATGGTATGGCCCAAGATGTGATGTGTATAATGTATGCGATGATCATGTTTTGTAATGTTTCACGACTTGCATGTCGATGAGTACACAACCGGCAGGAGCCATATGGTTGTCTTTATAATTGTGTATGACCTGCGAGTCAACTTCTTATACGCCATGTAATAGCTTTACTTTATCGCTAAGTAGTTAGCAATAGTTGTAGTTGCTATTCGTGGTGGAGGCAATCATGGTGGAGTGATGGAGATCATGCCGGCACGCACAAGATGGAGATCATTGCACGAAGATTGTCTATACCATGTCACATAAAAGTTATATGCATGTGATGTTTATCCTTTTATGTATCTTATTATGCTTAGATCGCGACGATAGCATTATAAGATGATTCCTCACTTAAAGATCAAGATAAAAACTATGTTCTCCCCAAGTATGCACCGTTGCGAAAGTTCTTCATGTCCAAGCATCACGTGATGATCAGGTGCTATAGACTCTACGCTCACATACAACGGGTGCAAGCCAGTTTTGCACACGCGGAAATACTTGGGTCTAACTTGACGAGCCTAGCATGTACAGACATGGCCTCGGAACACAAGAACCGAAAGGTTAAGCATGAGTCATATGAATGATATGATCGACACTTCGTTGTCCACCATTGAAACCACATCTCTTCTCGTGATGATCGGATTAGGTGTGGTGAATTTGGATCGTGTTCAGTAAACAACTTGAGGGATGTTGAATTTAGTGGGAGTTCATCTAGTAATTTGATTAAGTTGAACTATTTATCATGAACATAGTCTAAATTGTACTTGCAAATACTGTAGATCACATGGCCAAGTCCAACTTCAACTTCAACGTTTTTGCTGAGATAGAAAAGCTTAGAAACAATGGGTCTAACTTCACCAAATGGTTCCGCATTCTGAGAATCATTCTCGCTGGCGGACAAAAGGACTATGTCCTTGAGAAAGCGCTAGGTGACGCCCCTGCTGTAGATGCGCCGGCTGATGAAAAAGCTGTTTATCAGTCGCGCAAGGATGATTATGATTTGATTAAGATCGTCATGTTGTATGCTATGGAATCGGATCTTCAAAATCATTTTGAGGAGTTCGCCGGGCCCTTTGAGATTCTCGAGGAGCTGAAAAACATGTTTCAGACTCAAGCCCGTTCTGAGAGATATGAGATCTCTAAGAAATTCTTTAACTACAAGATGGAGGAAGGGAGTTCCGTTAGTGAGCACGCCATTAAGATGTCGGGCTACACTCTATGCCTTGAGCAACTGGACTGCAAGATTCTAGAGGAGCTCAAGATTGACACTCCTAGCTGCAAAAGTTTTGTAGTTGATCACTGTCGTGGTATTGCACGGCAGATGCTACTGGGGGTAGCTTACGTAGAGGGAGCAAGGCGATGTAGGAGAATCCGGGAGCGAGATTGGCACACGATGTACCCAGGTTCACGTCCCCTCGGTGGAGGATCGCTACGTCCTGCTATCAATCCAGTATATGAGTATAGATTGGTTTAAAAGGGAGCCGCCATAGGCGGAGGGAGACTAGATCTAATGAGATGAGGAAGAAGATGTCATATGATGTCCCCGTGGGGGGGTGCCCCTGGTGGCTTTATATATGCAGCCAGTTAGGGTTTACAAGTGTGTTGGTGGGCTTTGTATACGAGTCGCTGTCTTGGGCCTCCAGTCGGCGCCACTCGCTTGGGTCCAATATGCGCCAGTCGCCATATTCGGCGTGTCGACCCGCTCAGGGCTTGGCTTCAGTCGGCTCGATCCAGCTGGCGAATCCGCTTCGTGGGTATACCCCGATTGGTATTCCCCCATCAGTAGTCCCCGAGCGCGTTGTCGATTCGATGCGGGCTTGAGGCAGGGCGCGGAGAGTCTTGACGATGGGTCGTGGCAAATCGGCGACGAGATCCTGAACAGAGAAAAGAACCATCAAGTGGGAGGCGGTCGGCGTGAGCCAGTCGGCGATGGCCAGTTGGCGAAATACGCAGGGCGTCGGTGAAGCTGCTAGTTGTGGCGAGTCCCCGAGCGCGGCGAGTGGCGAGGTCGAGCGACCGACGAGTGCCGAGTGGCGCTGTCTGTAGAGCACCGAGTCCCCGAGCGCGTTGAGTACGCGAGGGCGAGTCCGTGGTGGCGAGTCCCTGAGCGTGTTGAGTACGCGAGGGCGAGTCCGCGATGGCGAGTCCTCGAGCGCGTCGAGGACGCGAGGGCGAGTCTACGGTGGCGAGTCCCTGAGCGTGTTGAGTACGCGGTGGCGAGTCCCCGAGCGCGTTGAGGACGCGAGGGCGAGTGTCCGCGGCGGCGAGTCCCTGAGCGTGTTGAGTACGCGAGGGCGAGTCTGCGATGGCGAGTCCCCGAGCGCGTTGAGGACGCGAGGGCGAGTCCGCGGTGGCGAGTCCCTGAGCGTGTTGAGTACGCGAGGGAGAGTCCGCGGTGGCGAGTCCCCGAGCACGGCGAGTGGCGAGGTCGAGCGACCGACGAGTGCCGAGTGGCGCTGTCTGTAGAGCACCGAGTCCCCGAGCGCGTTGAGTACGCGAGGGCGAGTCCGCGGTGGCGAGTCCCCGAGCGCGTTAAGGACGCGAGGGCGAGCGCGTTGGCGAGTCACCGAGCGTGTTTACTCCGCGAGGGCGAGTCCCCGAGCGTGAAGACTCCGCGAGGGCGGCGAGTCCCCGAGCTTGAAGACTCCGCAAGGGCGAGTCCATGGTGGAGAGTCTCCGAGCGTGTAGAGTACGCAAGTGGAGAGTGTACGCGGCGGCGAGTCCCCGAGCGTGAAGAGTACGCGAGTGGAGAGTGTCCGCGGCGGCGAGTCCCCGAGCATGGACGCGAGTAGAGAGTGTCTGCGGCGGCGAGCCCCCGAGCATGGACGCGAGTGGAGAGTCCACGGTGGCGAGTCGACGAGGGCGAGTGGCGCTGTCTGTAGCGCGCCGAGTCCCCGAGCGTTTTGAGTACGCGAGGGCGAGTCGCGGTCGTGGAACCACACGTACACACTGCATGCCTAGGAGTAGTCCCCGAGGCTCGAGTTGGCTTGTAGAGGCGACTTGAGGATCTTTAGAGATGCATATTCTAAAAATATTAGTGGTTGCTGCCGAGCGCGGCGAGTGGCGAGGTCGAGCGACCGGCGAGCGTCGAGTCCCCGAGCGTGGCGAGTCCGTGAGGATTGCGAGTACGCGAGGGGAGAGTCCCCGAGCGTGGCGAGTCCGCGATGATATTGATTGCGCTGTGTAGCGAGTCTCTCGTCTTGGCCCGGGGGGCCAGTCGCATGGCGACTCCAAAGATGGCTTTCGACTTGGCGTTCTTCCTGGACGATCCGAGGCTCGGTTTGCGAGTCCTCGTCCGCAGTACTTGGCCGTGCGAGTCGCACTATCTAAGGTTGAGGAGGACATGGTGCTGTTTGTGTAGCACTGCCATTTATCTTGGCCCGGAAGGCCAGTCGAGCAAGGCGACTCCAATGATGGCTCTCGGTTAGCGTTTTTCATGGATGAACCGAGGCTCGGTTTGCGAGTCCTCGTCCGCACTACTTGGCCATTGCGAGTCGCTCTTTCAAAGGTTGACAAAGGCGAATTGATTTTTCCTGAGGGGAAGAAACGCCCAGTGGTGAGTCCGTGCAGCATGGCAAGCGACCCTCTCTGGCGACTCGGACGATGAAGGTCCCTTAGCAGGCGCAGCGTACGCATTTATCGTGGCGGACAGAGGTCGCGCTATGGCGACGTCGACGCGGTGGACACGGGGTCGACGCGGCGGATGGAGGTCGCGCTATGGCGAAGTCGACGCGGCGGACACGGGGTCGACGCGGCGGACGGAGTTCGCGCTATGGCGAATTCGATGCGGCGGACACGGGGTCGACGCGTCAGACGGAGGTCGCGCTATGGCGAAGTCGACGCGGCGGACACGAGGTTGACGCGGCGGACGGAGGACACGCTATGGCGAATTCGATGCGGCGGACACGGGGTCGATGCGGCAGACGGGGATCGCGCTATGGTGATGTCGACGCGGCAGACACGGGGTCGACGCGACGGACGAGGGTCGCGCTTTGGCGAGTAGTGGTAGCGAGCTCGATCCGACCATTGGTCGGACGGAGCTACTTTGGCGGAGGCGTGCGGCGTTTAGCCGATAGCATGGAGAGTCGGCGATCTGCGGGTCGCTGAACATGGTGAGTCGTCGTACATGGCGAGGCCACTTCCATGGCGAGCTCGCGGCGGGCGAGTCACCTAAGGTGGCGTGTCCGCGACGGTGGAAAGTCTGCGATGAGCGATAAAGGCTGTTTTGATCCAATTCTGCATTCATGGATTAATTCCTAAAAGATTCATACAGCCAGTATGCATGCGGATTAGATTAGATAAAATAATCGAATAACAAAGAAATTAATGTCAGAAAAAAGATGGACACATCAGAAATTAATTTATTGTGGCTTGTGCACTGTCTATCATTCGTGATGTCGTGGTTGCCGTCGAGCGTTGGAATAGTCGTGGTCGAGACGCCGGAGCCATCGTAGTCGGCGAACTCTACAGAAATAGCACAAAAAGGCGGTTCGTGTGGCTACACAAACTGATTGTAAAAGAAAGACATAGTCCGATTTGACTTGCACCAATTTGTACCACGCAGAAGATTAGATACAAATAAAATTATTAATTGGAAGTAATCAATACGAGTGTGATCGAATTAAAAACTCAGCTGTCATATAGCCTGATCATGTATATTCGCATGCATCCGGAATTTTCAGAGAAGGCCGAATAGTGCACCGCTGCTATTAAGCTGACTTGATTTTTCTTGTGGCTGCACATAAGAATCGACTAGTGGACATGGCTGAATATTATAAGCAGAATATGCTGGAGTGGACAGAGAGATTTGGTTATGCTAATCGGATGCATGTGATTGCAACGCTTCTGCCGTTGCTCCTCTGATCAAAAACCGATTTGGGGTCAGCTGACATTGGTGGCCTTGTTTTTTGCGAGTTGAGACCTGCAAACTAAGCTGATCTGAAATCAACTGAGTATTGCCGTGTGGACCGAGTCGCGGGTCGACGTGTGAACGGAATCAATCAGCTTTTTGTCCATCCAAGACGGCGTAAACATGCCTTCTTCATCGTCTTTGTGCACATGTAACAACAGATCAAGAAATCAGGATTAGATGATGAATAAAAATAAAACAAGCCTCTATTGATACGGAGGTCGACTCATGGGGAATCAATTTGCTGCATCCGGTGCACAGTGGGATAAATATTTGAAAGCTCGCTCAGATCAGCGGGGGTCGCTATTGAGGGTGCCGGCGGCGCTGATAATTGAAAGATTTTCTTTGTTCCAGCACAAACCCCAGATGGATCAGTCGTCCGTACAACAAATAGACATGCAAAGATTAGGCCCAAATATAATAATCAATTAACAACATAATTAATGAGAGAGGGGAACAACTTTAAAACCAATCGGACGTGTGGATCCGATCATGCACGCACACGCGCATCTGTTCTGCATGTCGAGATCTGCATGTGCGTGTGCTATGGTTGTTGACGGCTGGACCATGCGGATCATCTCCCAACCCCAATTCTCTGCTCGCACAGCACGCCAGCACTCGCAGTTATTGGCGATGATGAAATCGGCCGTCGCAAGAAATCAATGGAGAAAATCAGAGCACCGACGCGGATCAGCCTATCTGTTTGCCGTTGAAGAATTTGAGGATCCCGCCCGGATCATCACCCTCCAAGCACCGCTTGCCCCACGGTGGGCGCCAACTGTCGTGGTATTGCACGGTAGATGCTACTGGGGGTAGCTTACGTAGAGGGAGCAAGGCGATGTAGGAGAATCCGGGAGCGAGATTGGCACACGATGTACCCAGGTTCACGTCCCCTCGGTGGAGGATCGCTACGTCCTGCTATCAATCCAGTATATGAGTATAGATTGGTTTACAAGGGAGCCGCCGTAGGCGGAGGGAGACTAGATCTAATGAGATGTGGAAGAAGATGTCATATGATGTCCCCATGGGGGGTGCCCCTGGTGGCTTTATATATGCAGCCAGTTAGGGTTTACAAGTGTGTTGGTGGGCTTTGTATACGAGTCGCCGTCTTGGGCCTCCAGTCGGCGCCACTCGCTTGGGTCCAATATGCGCCAGTCGCCATATTCGGCGTGTCGACCCGCTCAGGGCTTGGCTTCAGTCGGCTCGATCCAGCTGGCGAATCCGCTTCGTGGGTATACCCCGATTGGTATCCCCCCATCAATCACAATCAGATTGGTTCCACTGATATGATCACTGAGCTCTTTGCTAAGATGAAAGTAGCGGAGGTGAACATCAAAAAGAATAATCATGTGTTGATGGTCAACAAGCCCCCCACCTTTAAGAAAGGTAAGGGTGCAAGGAAGCCCTTCAAGAAAGGAGGCGGCAAGCGCGTTGCCCTGCTGAGAAGAAGCTCAAGTCTGGTCCTAAACCGGACACTGAGTGCTTCTATTGCAAGGACAAGGGTCACTGGAAGCGCAACTGTCCGAAGTACTTAGCGGACAAGAAGGCTGGCACCATCAAAGGTATATTTGATATACATGTTACTGATGTTTTCCTTACTAGCCCTCGTTGTAGTGCCTGGGTATTTGATACCGGTTTAGTTGCTAATATTTGTAACTCGAAACAGGAGCTACGGAATAGACGGCGGCTTGCGAGGGATGAGGTGACGATGCGCGTTGGCAACGGATCAAGAGTTGATGTGATGGCCGTCGGCACGCTCTCCTTAGTTTTACCTTCGGGATTAGTTTTAAACCTTAATAAGTGTTATTATGTGCCTGCATTGAGCATGAACATTATTTCTGGATCGTGTTTATTGCAAGACGGTTATTCATTTAAATCGGAGAATAATGGTTGTTCTATTTATATGAGTAACATCTTTTATGGTCATGCACCTATTGTGAATGGTTTATTTCTTCTACATCTCGAAAGGGATGAAACACACATCCATAACATTGAGGCTAAGAGATGCAAAGCAGATAGTGATAATACTACTTATTTGTGGCACTGTCGTCTAGGTCATATTGGTGTAAAGCGCATGAAGAAACTCCATTCTGATGGACTTTTGGAGTCTCTTGATTTTGAATCATTTGACACATGCGAACCATGCCTCATGGGCAAGATGATCAAAACCCCGTTCTCCGGAATGATGGAGCGAGCAACGGACTTGTTGGAAATCATAGATACCGATGTATGCGGACCGATGAGTGTTTCGACGCGCGGTGGATATCGCTATTTTCTCACTTTTACCGATGACTTAAGTAGATATGGGTATATCTATTTAATGAAACATAAATCTGAAACATTTGAAAAGTTCAAGGAATTTCATAATGAAGTGGAGAACCATCGTAACAGAAAGATTAAGTTTCTACGATCCGATCGTGGGGGCGAATATTTGAGTTATGATTTTCTCACGCATCTTAAAGCAAGCGGAATTGTTTCGCAACTCATGCCACCCGGAACACCACAGCGCAATGGTGTGTCTGAACGCCGGAATCGAACCTTATTAGAGATGGTCCGATCAATGATGTCTCTTACTGATTTGCCGTTATCATTTTGGGGTTATGCATTAGAAACCGCTGCATTCACTTTAAATAGGGCACCATCTAAATCCGTTGAGACGACACCGTATGAACTGTGGTTTGGTGCTAAACCTAAGTTGTCGTTTCTTAAAGTTTGGGGATGCGAAGCTTACGTCAAGAAGTTGATGCCGGACAAGCTCGAACCCAAAGCGGAGAAATGCGTCTTCATAGGATACCCTAAGGAAACTATTGGGTATACCTTCTATCACAGAACCGAAGGCAAAGTGTTTGTCGCAAAGAACGGTTCCTTTCTTGAGAAGGAGTTTCTCTCGAAAGAAGTGAGTGGGAGGAAAGTAGAGCTAGACGAGGTTATTGAACCTTCTCTTGAATTGGAGAGTAGCGCAACACCTGAAATTGTTCCAGTGCCGCCTGCACCAATAATAGAGGAAGCTAATGATAAGGATCATGAAGCTTCGGACGATGCTGCTACTGAACGACGCAGGTCGACAAGGTCGCGTGCCCCTCCAGAGTGGTACGGCAACCCTATCTTAACTGTCTTGTTAGTAGATGACAGTGAGCCTACGAACTATGAGGAAGCGATGATGAGCCCAGACTCTGAGAAATGGCTAGAGGCCATGAAATCCGAATTGGGATCCATGAGCGAAAACCAAGTATGGACTTTGGTGGACCCTCCTAGCGACCGAAAGGCCGTTGAGTGCAAATGGATCTTCAAGAAGAAAACGGACGCAGATGGTAATGTTACCGTCTATAAAGCACGGCTTGTCGCGAAAGGTTTTCGACAAGTTCAAGGTGTTGACTATGATGAGACTTTCTCTCCCGTAGCGATGTTTAAGTCCATTCGGATTTTATTAGCAATTGCTGCGTTTCATGATTATGAAATATGGCAGATGGATGTCAAGACTGCGTTCCTCAATGGCAACATTGATGAAGAGTTGTATATGATGCAACCCGAAGGTTTTGTCGATCCTAAGGATGCTGATAAAGTATGCAAACTTCAGTGTTCCATTTATGGACTGAAGCAAGCATCTCGGAGTTGGAACCTTCGTTTTGATCAAGTGATCAAGAGCTTTGGATTTGTTCCAAATTGCTACGAAGCTTGTATCTACAAGAAAGTGAGTGGGAGCTCGGTGACATTTCTGGTACTATATGTGGATGACATATTGATTATTGGAAATGACATTAACATGATTAACGATGTGAAGAGTTATTTGAACAAGTGTTTTTCAATGAAAGACCTAGGTGAAGCTGCTTATATATTGGGCATCAAAATCTATAGAGATAGACAAAGACGCCTGATAGCTTTAAGCCAGAGTACGTACCTAGACAAAGTTCTGAAAAGGTTCAGAATGGATAAGGGAAAGAAAGGTTCAGTGCCTATGTTGTCAGGTAAGATATTGAGCAAGGCTCAGTGTCCAGCTACGGTAAATGATAGGGAAGCTATGAGCAAAGTGCCTTATGCCTCGGCCATAGGTTCTATCATGTATGCCATGCTGTGTACTAGACCGGATGTGTCCAATGCTCTTAGTTTGACGAGCAGATATCAAAGTGATCCAGGAGTGGAACACTGGACAGCCGTGAAGAACATCCTAAAGTACCTAAATAGGACTAAAGAAATGTTCTTAGTCTATGGGGGTGATGAACAGCTCATCGTAAAAGGTTACGTCGATGCTAGTTTCGACACCGACAAGGATGATTCTAAATCTCAGACAGGATACGTTTATATTTTGAATGGAGGAGCTGTGAGCTGGAGAAGCTGCAAGCAAAGCGTGATCGCGGGATCTACAGTCGAAGCGGAATACATGGCTGCTGCAGAAGCGTCAAGTGAAGGAGTTTGGATCAGAAACTTCATCACTGAGCTTGGCGTGGTTCCAAGTGCATTGGACCCACTAGAGATATTGTGTGACAACACTGGCGCCATAGCACTCGCTAAGGAACCAAGATATCATCCAAAGACCAAGCATATCAACCGCAAGTTTCATATAATCCGAGATTATATAGCAGATGGAGATCTGAATATTAGCAAAGTACATACAGATCTGAATGTCGCAGATCCATTGACTAAACCTCTTCCACGTGTAAAACATGATCAGCACCTCAGTGCCATGGGTGTGAGATTGTTGCCAAATGTAAACTAGATTATTGACTCTAGTGCAAGTGGGAGACTGTTGGAATTATGCCCTAGAGGCAATAATAAAGATGTTATTATTATAATTCTTGTTCATGATAAAGTTTATATTCCATGCTAGAATTGTATTAAGCGGAAACTTTAATACTTGTGTGGTTTGTGAACAACACCGTGTCCCTAGTATGCCTCTATGGACTAGCTCATTGATTAATGATGGTTAAGGTTTCCTAACCATAGACATGAGTTGTCGATTAATAATGAGATCATATCATTGGGAGAATGATATGATGGACAGACCCAAACTAAGCGAAGCAATTAGATCGTGTCATCGTGTTCATCTTTGCGAAGCTTTTCTTATGTCAAATATTGTATTCCTTAGACCATGAGATAATACAACTCCCTGGTATCGGAAGAAAGCTTTGAGGTCATCAAACGTCATCCTATGAGAGGGTGATCATAAAGGTGTCTCTCAGGTGATCGGAAAGTATCTGTTGGATTGTATGTATCGAGATGGGATTCGTCCCTCCCAAGTCAGAGAGATATACTTCGGGCCCACTCAGTAATCGATATCAACACCGCTTGCAAGCATGTGGTTAAGGAGTTAATCACAAAGTGATATCGGATTACGGAACGAGTAAAGTACTTGCTGTGAACGAGATTAAACTAGGTATGACGGTACCGACGATCGAATCTCGGGCAAGTAAAATATCGCGAGACGAAGGGAATATATATATGGGATTGATTGAATCCTGGCATCGTGGTTCATCCGATATGATCATCGATGAATGTGTGGGAGTCAATATGGGTTTCCAGACCTCGCTGTTGATTATTGATAGAAGATCATGTCTGCATATTCTCGAACCCGCAGGGTCACACACTTAACGTGTCTCGACGCTAGGATAGATTGGATAATTGGTTTATGAGTTTTTGTTCGGAGTCTCGGATGGGATCCGGGACATCACGAGAGGTTCCGGAATGGTCCGGAGAATAAGATTCATATAAGGCAGTGCAGTTTTTGGAGTTCGGAATTGTTCCGGGTTAATCGGTATTGTACCGGAAGCTTCTAAAACCTTCCGGAAGGGGACCAACGTGGCCCCACCTTCCAGGAGGGGGCATGGGCCTATGAGGGAGTGCCCTGGCCGCATTGGGCCAGGGGCACAAAGCCCCATAGGGCCCAGCCGGCCAAAGAGGGTTTAAACCCTAGATAGAGCTTCTAGAAGGGGGGTTTCCTTGCCCCCACTCTTCCTCCTTGGGGCCGCCAGTTTGGACTTGGGGGAGGGGCTAGGGCTGTGCCCCCACTCTATATAAAGAGGGGTGGGGGCGCACCCCCCCCACACCTTCCCCTCCAACCCTTGCTGCCCTGCTGCCCTCCTCTCTCCCTCCCGAATGTTTGTAGGCGAAGCCCTGCTGCAGAAATTCTCCACCATATACACCACGCCGTCGTGTTGTAGATCCAATCCGTCTCTCCACCATACTTGCTGGTCCGAGGAAGGAGGAGACGTCGAGGTGCTACACGTGTGCATCTCACGGAGGCACCGCCACTTGTGGTGCTAGATCGGATCGGATCGCGAGGAGGAGAAGCGAGTACGACTACATCACCCACGTTCCGACGAACGTTCCGCTGTGCGAATCTTCAAGGGTATGAAGATCTAATCCAATCTCTCTCGTTGTTTGCATCTCCTAGATTAGATCCTGGCTTCCCTCTGTTCGCATCCGTAGAAAATTTTGATTTACTATGCCGCGAAACCCTTCAGGTCCTACTCCGGAACCTTCTAGAACCTTCCGGTACAATACCGATAAACTCCGAAACGATTCCGAAATCCAAAAACTGCTTTCCTTTATATGAATCTTATTATCCGGACCATTTCGGAACCTCTCGTGATGTTCTAGGTCTCATCTGAGACTCCGAACAAAAACTCATAAACCAATTATCCATTCTATCCTAGCGTCGATGCACGTTAAGTGTGTGACCCTACGGGTTCGATAATATGCAGACATGATCTTCTATCAATAATCAATAGCGGGATCTGGAAACCCGTATTGACTCCCACATATTCATCGATGATCATATCGGATGAACCACGATGCCAGGATTCAATTAATCCCATATATGTATTCCCTTCGCCACGCGATATTTTACTTGCCCGAGATTCGATCGTTGGTATCGACATACCTAGTTCAATCTCGTTCACAGCAAGTACTTTACTCGTTCCGTAATCCGATACCACTTTGTGATTAACTCATTAACCACATGCTTGCAAGTGGTGTTGATATCGATTACCGAGTGGGCCCGAAGTATATCTCTCCGACTCGGGAGGGACAAATTCCATCTCGATACATACAACCCAACAAGTACTTTCCGATCACCTGAGATACACCTTTATGATCACCCTCACATAGGATGACGTTTGTGTTGGAGATATGCCCTAAAGGCAGTAATAAATATAGTTATTATTATATCTTTGTGTTTATGATAAATGTTTACATTCATGCTATAACAGTATTAACCAGGAAACATTAATACTTGTGTGATCTGTAAACTAAATTAGAGTCCCTAGTAAAGCCTCTTCATAATACTAGCTTGTTGGTTAATAGATGATTGTGGTTTCCCTATCATGAACATTGAGATGTTATTAACAACAAGATCATATCATTAGGAGAATGGTATGATGGACATACTCCTATAGATAAGCGTAGCATAAAGATCAAGTCATTTTAATAGTTCAATTGCTATATTCTTTCTGATACATAGTAACCTAATTCCTTCGACCATGAGATCATGCTTATCACCATCACCGAAAGGATGCTTTGATGACATCAAACACCACACCGTAACTGGGTGGCTATAAAGGTGGCATTAAGTGTTCGGAAAGTATGGGTTGAGACACATGAATCAAGAGTGGGATTTGTCCATCCATATGACGTATAGATATACTCTGGGCCCTCTCGGTGGAATGTCATCCAATTAGCTTGCAAGCATGTGACTGGCTCACAAGGGATCACATATCACGGGAACGAGAAAAGAGTACTTATCGGTAACGAGGTTGAACTAGGTATGCAGAGATACCGACGATCAAAACCTCGGATAAGTAAACTATCGTGAGACAAAGGGAAATTGGTATCGTATGTAAGTGGTTCATTCGATCACAAAGTAATCGTAGAAATATGTGGGAGCCATATGAATTTCCAGATTCCTCTATTGGTTATTGTTCGGAGAAGTGTCTCGATCATGTCCGCATATTCATGAACCGTAGGGAGACACACTTAAGGATTCGATGTTGTTGAGTAGTTATGGAATGATGAGTAAGAGACTGAATGTTGTTCGGAGTCTCGGATGGGATCCGGGATATCACGAGGAGATCCAGAATGGTCCGGAGAATAGGATTCATATAAGGAAAGTCCTGTTTCGGAGTTGGAGAATGATTCCGCTGTTTTCATCGGGAATGTTCTAGAAGGTTCCAGAAGGTCCGGAACTCCAGAGGGGAAGGGTACATGAATGTGTCATAACAAGTTGGAATGGTTGCATCATGTACTAGGTGTCATCGTTGAGCAAAATAAAGGGATAAATCAAATCCTAGTTTGAAAAGTCAAACGCCAATTTGAAAAGTCAAACGGCAAGTTTGCTTGGTGGAGGGAGAGTAGGAAACCTACTTGGGGAGGAAGTCCCTCTCCCTCCACCGCCGGCCAAGGAGGCCGAGTTGGGGGAGGACTCCCTCCCCCTTGGCCGCGCCCTCCCACCTATAAAAGGAGGGGCATGGGTGCCCCTCTAGAAACACACCTTGCCCCACCAAAACCCTAACCCTAGCCGCCGCCGTCCTAGGGTTTCCTCCTAGCCGCCGACTTGGGGCTCTCCCCTTTCCCTAGCCATCGGCCTAGCCCTCTTATCCTTGGTGCCTCTAAACCCTAGATCGCCAAGGGCTCTCTCATACCATACTCGCTCCAGCTTAAGGCGAAGCCCTGCGAGATCTCCCCTCTACTTCCGGTACCACGCCGTCGTGCTGCCGGAATTGTGAGGAGAGTGCTACAACCTCCGCTGCCTGCTGGAACAAGGGAGAGGAAGGTCTTCATCGAGTACCGAACGTGTGACCGACTGCGGGAGCGCTGCCGGATTGCGGCGCCGGAAGGATCGTCTACGCGATCTTGAGATCGGAAAGAGTACGACTACATCACCCATGAGAATCTGCTCTCGTTAACCGCTTTGGAATCTTCGAGGGTGAGTTCCTCTATCGACTCGTTGCTACAATCTAGTAGATAGATCTTGGCTTGTTTGTTTGCATGCGGTAGAAATTTTTTGTTTTCCATACTACGAACCCCTACAGTTTGATGACCTTAAAGCTTTCTTCCGATACCAGGGAGTTGTATTATCTCATGGTCTAAGGAATACAATACTTGACATAGGGAAAAGCTTCGCAAAGATGAATACGATGACACGATCTAATTGCTCTGCTTAATTTGGGTCTGTCCATCATATCATTCTCCTAATGACATGATCTTATTATTAATCGACAACTCATGTCTATGGTTAGGAAACCTTAACCATCATTAATCAATGAGCTGGTCCATAGAGGCGTACTAGGGACACGGTGTTGTTCATAAACCACACAAGTATCAAAGTTTCTGCTTAATACAATTCTAGCATGAAATATAAACTTTATCATGAACAAGAATTATAATAATAACATCTTTATTATTGCCTCTAGGGCATAATTCCAACATTTACAACATGGATGATAGGGACAAGTACTACCGTTGGGACTTGTGAATTGATGAGTGCATTTTTGAAACATAATTACCTTATGTTTTTTGCATAAGTAGTAGTAGTATATTTTCAGTATTTTATGGTGCTCGCGCACACCTTTTATGCATGTTCTCATAGGATTTCAAAATATCGAGACATTGAGGAATATATCACTTTGAGTTGTCATATTGGACAAAATATAAAATATTTGAAGTAAGAAAAGTCATTATTATGATTAACCACGCACCTGGGAGAAAAGACATCACTAAGAGGAGCTCCAGAAGGTTTAACGAGCATCGGTACGAGAAAGCCCCGCCCGTACCAGATGGTTTCTGCTTCGCCTCGTCAAATATTCTCACCACGCGAAGGCGGATCTGAGATCCGACATTCAGATACACCAGAACATGCAGAAACCTCACCTCCAAAATGGATCTGGAGGGGAACTTGTAGGGAGCATCATCTTTGCTGCTGTATGGATCATTGAAGGCCACGACATCATCTCTAAAATCATCGACCGCTGCATCCTCATCACCATAACCATTCCCATCTCATTTACCATATCTTGTTGTATTTCCAATTACTATTGTGGATTTGCATTTCTTATCATCCATCTATATGTATACATTTCATATTTCAATTATGATGTTGTTGATTGCCTCCATGGGTGAGTAATTTACCATGTTCTTGGAGAGATATAGAAACCCTACCAATATTATGATATGAAATAAAAATGATCTACAACTTTGGTTCATGATTATGTGTTGGTTTTCTCTCTAGATATTATGTAAAGTTGACAATGTAATATTTGTCTTTGGAAACAGAGAGAAAATTACCATTGGGGTATATGGTAGTACGTACGAGGCTAAGTGACATAACGTGTCGGCACACTATTCATATGGTCAAGAGGATAATGAGAGATTCACTAAACTCATATCAATATCCATGGAAAAACCCTTAATTGTGAGGTATCGGAGTGTCTTGTTTACGATCATCAGAGTGATTATTATGGCTGAAATAACATAAGCTTTTTCCACACATGTCATGAAAAAAGACATAGATTTATCCTAATCATGATTAATACCAATGCTAGAGGTGGATCCTACAATCACCGAGAACACTTCGCCTTGCTGCAGTTTTATTATCTTTTACAACGCGTTTGTCTCCTTGTTATTTTACTCTTTTGTCTTTACTTTACGTACAAAAGAAACTTCTTTAAATACTCTTACTTGAGGTCAAGGAAATCTTACGAGTAATCCTTGACAGATATTGATGGGGGCATTAGGACTTTAAACAAATAGCTCTCTGTGATTTGATACTCTTACTTAGAAAACTAGCTATATTTTGTTTGTGCACTTGCGGTCATCAGGAATCAAAGGAGAGCTACTTACGGAATAATATAGTTATGTGATTGTGTCTTTAGTCTCTACTAATAAATACTCACAACTTTGTAGAGGCACACGAGGGATGCTATGGTTCTGCATATTTCGAGAGGCCACATAAATGGTGGCATTTAAAAAAATATTTAGAAATGATAGAGTATTTTCTGGGGCCATGTTGATGTTGTTCCCCACGATCAAAACTGAATGATGTATCTCTATGGGTTTATTAAATGTAACATGCACTTTCCTCTTTTTTATACAAATTTTGGAGTATTTTTTTTTGGAAAGAGAAGTCAAAGTGGAGACATAGTAGGCTGCAATTTGGGTCAACTATATTTTATCGAATTATTTAACCCTATTGGGTCTCAAGAGTAGAATACAAATTTAGGTACACGTATAAGTCTTATGCCGAGGGCCCTACCTCCTTGGGTCCTAGGGCGACTGCCCCTCTGCTCCATGTACGTCCCTGCAAAAGTGGGAGTTCATGGCCAAGACCGAAGCTCCCGAGCCAAGTGAAGCAGATCACATCCCCATATACAGCTGATGCCTATCATACCAGGACTCATTAAGGAGGTGCAAGAGTTGAAAATCCTCAAAAAGCATAAGGGGCGCTCTGCAGGGCTCGGCCATGCAGCGTCCCCGAGAAGCCACTCCGGTTCTGTGTGCAGGTTGGTGCCCTGTACCTCGAAGCCCTTGTTGTCCTGCCACAATGGATAAGCTGCTCGTGAAGAAGCTACAATCATGGGAAAGGGTGTGAAGGTGCCGATCTGCCTAAACACGTACTGCAAGTGGCACATGCAGATCAAGCAGTCCGGTGAGAGTCTGGCGTTAATGCAGGGATGGAAGAAGATCGTGGAGAAGAGCACGGTAAAAGAAGAAGACGCCCTCGTCTTCAAGTTCAAGAACTCAGGGTTCAACCTCACTGTCTACAGGAAAACCACCTCTATGCAGGTGGATGCCAACGTTTTCGCCATAGGTACTGAGTGCCACCGTGGTCATGCTTTTGTGATGGTGATCATGTTCTTGTACTGTTAATAGTAGTCATGCTGCTTAGATATGCACCATATACTAAGTTGAGTACTGTGTACTAGTTAATCTATGAGTATTAACATGGTAGTATGCTTGTTAATATCTGCTATGTGTGTGTGTGACTGTGATCTGCTGGATGGTGGTGGTAAGCTCATCATTTTTAAAAGAGGTGGTGACATACCAGTTGTGTGCGCAAGCTCAACCAATCAAACTGAGAGCTGGATTTCCAACCGTGCAGCCTACCAAACCAACTGCTGAAGTTAGTCCAGAACCTGCTTTCGCGTGGACATGCCGCTCATGACCTAATCAGGACGAGACGCAGATTAGATGTCGGCTACCAAACGGGCCCGTAAACTCTTCACGATCGCGACATACACAGTGTGGATTTGTGGATACCTGTCACAACTCGCAAGTCGCCATTCAAAAAAAAAAAGACCCTCACAAGTCGCCCCAGGCTCGAAACATTTGCAGCCTGACGATGAGATCTCGGCGGATCAGTTCGGCTTCGTCTCCGGCCCAACTCGATACGAAGTCTTGAAGTCCAATCCACTACCAAAAGTACGTATGATGTTTTAGATGTCCAGCCCAAAAGTCCAGACGTCTACTCCTCTGCACAAAGGTAGTACTCCAGAGGTTTCAGCGTCACGGGCTATTCCCTAGGGTAGTCGGCCATATTTTGAGGCCCAACCCATTGTCTGGATGGTGGCACTAGTCACTGGAGGCTATGAAACCACTCATGTATTCAGACATTGTCAACCAAAAAAAAAAAACTCATGTATTCAGAGGACAGGAAAGGATTTAGAACTTATACTAGTGCATCAGAAAACCATTGTTGCAGCACAAAAATAAAACCGAAGCAAATCGTAAGCAATGGGATCTCTTTCCACGAGAAAATCATAGTAGTACTACTGAGTACTTCCTCTGTTCGGGATTATAGGTCCTACGCGCATATCTAGGTTGTTAATTTGACCAACAAAATATAACTTATATATCACAAAAATTATACCATTAAAAAATATAATCTTTAAAGTTTCTAATGGTATAATTTTTATGCTATATTATTTATATTTTATTGTTCAAATTGCCAACCTAGTTATCCGCGCGGGACTTATAATCCCAAACGGAGGGAGTAGTAGTCGGCGCAGTCGCCATTGATGTTTGTCCAGTGGAAGAACAAAGAAGAAAAGGCTGTCGCGCGAAATCGATGCCACCGCGCAGGAGCGCCAAGATCGAAGACGGTGAGTATCCATGCGCACGCGCGCCCGACCACCCCGTGCTGCCGTCGTCGGTCATGCTTCATCAAAGGACCTTTTGCTCTGCCGCCCTCGATCGAAGCTGGCGCGCGATATCGATGCAACAGCGCAGGCGCAAAAGGACCTTTTGCTCCGTCCGCCTCGATCGAAGCAGGTCACGCCCCCAGGTGCGATCATGCTCGTTCGTGCAGCACATCTTCAGGGCAAAAGGCACGCGCGCTCGTGTAAAATCTTGTCAGACTCAGACAGTCAGACTCCAGGTAATATAAAGCGTGAACCAGCAGCTATTCCTTCCGGGTTGGAACTTGGAACGAACGAGCTGGCCCCACCGGTCCAACAGGCAACAGACACCCGACCCGGCTGGTAGCACGAGCACGTCAGTTCAGTTCTAAGATTCCCCATGGACACCCAGCTGGCTACCGTTGGCCGCAGAATCACGAAGCAGAGAGATTTTGGCACCGTCTAACTACCGAACCCCTGTCGCCTCTTGTTGTGTTCCAGTTTCCAACCATACGTTGAGCTGCGTGACAATCGGACAATGTGTATGTCTCCGCGTGACGAGCTAGCTAGCTCTGGTTTATTTTTTGGATTGGTTCTGCATGCCAACAAATTCTCTGGTTCCCGGAATCAACAACGGCCGATACTGCGCCACGTTTTTCAACGACGCTAATAAGGCGTCTGCCGATCACATGCGGTTTTTTTTTTTAGCATAACACACGTGGCGATCGAACACATTTTCTGCAAGCACCTACCCCTGCCAGTCTGCCAGAGGCAACCACACCATTCCTGTCTATGACATGCGTAGACAGCAGGACCAGCCTCTCTCCTCCTCTTCCTGTGCATGCATACTCATACAGCATTGCTGCTGGTACAGAGCCGTTGTTCCTGGTAGTAGTAAGTAGTAACCCGTACAGTTCACGTTGGTGGTTTTGATGTGATTAATTACTAAAATACTCACTCCCCTGACTTCGATTTATCAAAACTTTGACGAATCTATATAGTAAATAGTGTCTAAATTTATTTAAATCTAGACAATTTAAGTCAACTAATATGTGTTGGAGAGAGTATTACAAAATGCTCCTAAACTATCAGTACAGTACTATTTTTTTTTGTTCTTAGAAAGAAAATTTGGTAGCCTAAACTGAACAGTTAAAACAGATTATATTTACGACCAGAGGGGGTAGATCATATCCGATGTGCATCGACTAATCAAGAACGAGGCGTGCGTTCATCGACCCGACGCCGGAGTGGTTGCTTCTGGGAAAGTAGGATGCCGAACTGGCATCCTCGTTGCAGTGTTGTCACAGTCTCCACACGGGGTTTGTAAGATGCCGCTTGACTCTCCTTTTATAAAAAGTCGATGCACCTTGGCAGGGTGCAATCTCGAAAAAAAAAATCTGATATTTGTGTAGGAGTTTGTTCTTTTAGGGAATATAAAATCAGAAGAGATAGCACATTCACAAACCTACAAATACACACAATTTCCCCCGCAAAAAAAAAAATACACACAATTTGTTAGTGCGAATTTTGGCGGTTGAGAAATAGCAAACTCGTCTCTCCAGCGTGGTGGCCCTCTCACATTTCACCCGCCACGTCCATTGACAAGTTGATTATATTAGAAAAAATTTGCAGCCAACCGATCGAGCTCACGAAGACATGATAACTGTTTCGACCATACGAAACTGTATATATATCAGCATATATATGTACAACCAGTTCTACCACAGTGCAAGGCATTAACAGTTTGCACCCATCGTGTCTCCATAACAGTTGCCAGGCATTATTGCGTTAGGCCTACGTCTTGCTCCAATTTGTGACCTGCGCGTACGTGCAGCCCATTCCTTCACTTCACTGTACCACATTGCTCCCACTAGTTGAGAGAATCAACTATTGTCGATAGTCACTGCCGGGGTTTTTTCCTGCCTGGTTGTTGTTGGTGAAGGCATAAAGAGGGTTTCTTACGGTGTTTGGAGGTATAGGTTGCATGTACCGAGAGTGGAGCAACTATCCATTTGTTTGACAGAGCGAGGTAATGTAAAGGGCATGTTGGAGGTTGCATGATTATACTTGAGACGGTTTTGTATCACAAGATCTTTGGATTGCCCGAGACCACGTTACTATTGTTTCTTTCTCCTCCTTCATATTTACCTTTTCTATTTTTGCCAATAAATGATGAGCTATAAAAGGATTCGTTTTTTTTTTCGTGTCACAGCTGATTACTCCTTTTTTCCTTTTTAAAGAGTGGCATTCTATGTCTAATATCTCGATCGAAGTATAGAGGTCAGAATAAATAGACTAATGATGAATAGAAAAAAGAGAAAAATCCTTTAGCTCTTTTTTCATGGCAAGACCCCACAATGACGTCAACGCGAATGCTCTCTAGGCTTGCGGAAGGCAATGCTCCAGTGGTCAACTTTTTCAATAGCCATCCATACGACAAGGGATCTATCTAGCCGATGACATCTACCCTGAGTGGTCCACATTGTGAAGACAATCCACGAACCGACATAATAGAAACACTACAAATTTACTAAAAAAACAAGAGGCCTATAGGCATTTGGGGTGCTCTAATCTTGTTGGGCAATTTTTTGGCACCCTAAAAGAACATGGAGCACCAATAAAATATCTGATGTGAGGACTATGGTGTGATCATGCACAACATGATTGTTGTGAAACGCCCTGATGAGTGGATCTTTGACCAATGGTGGGAGTACCAGGGAGTTCGTGGAGCCCTGAGGCATACTGACAGTGTTCCAAGAGTTTCTCCATGAGCATCATGAAATTTGTGATTGATGTGCTACTCACAATCCACTTTAGAATGATTCATTTGAGCATATGTGAGATCACCTAGGGCAACATTAGTCGTCTTATTTAAACTTATTTTATTTGTGATTGTGAAACTATGTGGGATCGTTTTATTTATTTAGTTATTTGCTATATGTCGTATGTTGGAAACGGTCTTGTATACAACACGTATACGTATACTTGTCGTGTTGTAATTGTAACTCTGTAGGTTGGTTTCTTTTATATATACGAGATATTGTGGAGGCTTTGCCCCACGAAATCCTAAACTTAACTTGGTATCATAGCTAACCCGTTTCTCCTTCCGCCGCCGCCACCGCGTCGCCCCACTCTTGACGCCGCCGCCGCCGTGCTACTCACCGCCGCCGCCATCGCCCTATTCTCGACCGCCACCACCGCCCTCTCGGAGATGGCTACGTCTTCCGCCATCGTCGCCTCCGCACCGATTGGTCCGATCGTCTCTGCTCCGGGAGCATCGGCATCGGCACCCTCCTCCCTGACCGTCATCTCAGTGCGGCTCGGACGGGGGAACTCCATGTTGTGGAAGGGGATCGCCATCCCGATCCTCGCCGGTGCTAGCCTCCACGGCCATCTCGACGACACCACTGCAGCCCCGACCGAAACCCTAACTCAGGGCACCGGTGATGCTGCGACCTCCGTCGCCAACCCCGAGTACCTCCGCTGGTGGACTCAGGATTAGAAGGTCAAGGGCCTTCTTCTCTCCGCGATGGACGATGACATCGTGTGCCAGCTTGTCGGCTGCAAGACGACACATGCCGTCTGGGCGTCCGTCACCGCCATGTTCGGCACGCAGAGCCGCGCCAACGTCCGCACATTAGTCGGCAACTGCAGTCGCTGCCCAAGGAGGATATGTCCGCGGCAGAGTACATGCATAAGATGAAGGGCCTTGCCGATGTCATGGCGACCGCCGGCATCCCCATCACCGACGACGAGCTCATCGACCACATCCTCACTGGGCTCGGATTGGCCTTCAACCCCATCGTTGCCTCTCTCGGTGTTACCAATGGTCAGAAAACGGTTCAAACTAAGTCGGCCTATAAATAGGGGACCTCATCCCCTTCCTTTGTCCAACGGTCAGCAAATTGTTCCAACCGTTTTACAATACAAAGCTTGGCGGCCCTCTGTTCACCCGCTACGTCCAGTCCATTGACAACTTGATCAGAAGAAAGTGCAGCCAACCGATCGAGCACACGAAGACGTGATAATTGCTCCAAACAATACAAAACTGTATACTACCTCCTTCACGGTTTGCAGGGCGCTCTACAAAAATCTCATGGACCTGGACGTGTACGTATTGGCTGAAAATTAGGCCTATTAGTGAGCGGTTAAGGCGCATGCATTGGTGAGAGACTGTTGCATGCATAGGAAATTGGAAGGAAAGGTGTCACATTAATTAACAATTAATTCTTATACGCCTAGAAACGTTGCAGTTTTAGAAAAAACCTAAATTTGATTAGGCGCCCTGCAAACCAGAAGGTGGCAGTAGTATACATCAGCGTACAAAATCTGTTCTACCTCAATGCGAGGCATGCATTTAACAGTTGCACCCATCGTGTCCGTGACCATCTACAACAGTCGCCGAGCATTATTGCGTTAGGCCGACGACGTACGTACTTGCTCGAATTTGTGACCTGCGCTTGCGTACGTGCAGCCTAGCGTAGCGCCTAGTCCTTCACTTCACTGTACCACATCGCCACCACTACTCCCATGCATCATCATCAACCACACACCTACGCTAGGCTAGGCGACCAGATCCAGGCTCTGAACGCCGAGCACCGTAGGGCAGTACTGTAGGGACGACCAAGAGCCCAAGAAAGATACGATCGCTCGTGGTCGACGCGCACTCACTGCATGCCCGGTCGCGCGTACGCCGCATCACGCTGATGCAACACGGCCAGAAAAATCCAGCGGATCGAACCTACCTGCCTAGCCTCACTGCGCGGGCACATGCCGCCCGTGTCCCCTACCCCTGAGACTGTTCCTCCCGGCGCGGCGCCAGGGATTCTACTGGATGGCTCGGCTCCACACCCCCACCAACCACGCCGGCCGGCCGACGGAAAAAGCTTTACGTGCCGGTGAGCCGCAGGTCCATGATTGCGCCCGCCCGGCCGGCGTCGTGGATCTAGTCCAGAGGAGGCAGCGCCGTGCGGCGTACAACCAGAATGTCGCGTCAGCCAGAAGGATCTGCCTGCCGGGTGAAAGTGGATTTTTTTGGAAGACTGATTGAGATCTGAGATCAAATAGTAGTGCGCTAGTACTGTACCACGGTGTAGTAGGCTGCTAGGGAGGTCTCTCGATGGGAGCCCCAAATTTCATTGTTTTCATTTAGGCTAAGTGTGGTTTACTATTACTGTAAGATACTTTTGTTATTAGTTGTTTTTCTCCATTTGCGGGCCCATTCGATTCAAAAGATTTCCAAAGAAATACTACAGGGCTTCAACGCACATGATTTTTTCTAATAGGATGTGCTTGTTTCAAAAGAATAAATCATATGCATTGCTTTCTTACACTACAATCTTATAGGATTTCTAACAAGAGGTGAGACCTCTTGAAAAAATTTCTATGTGTTTATGACAACTATCACATATAGGGCATAAAAATTTACACCAAGTGTCAAACAAAGAAATCAAAATTTCTTAGTGTCATATAAGGAATCGTATTTGAATATAGTGTCAAATAAGGAATTCTCTGGAGTGGTGGTGTTGCTGCCCCTTATTGGGTGGTGCTCCTGTCAGCATGGAGTTAGGTGGGACTCTCTTCCCCGAGCCGGCGTGGCCTCTGCGTGGTGCGCTGATACCGGTTTCAAGTCGTTGGGTTATCCACCTCCTGTGTCTGTGGTCCGGCGGTAGTTGGAGATGTGGGGGCAGCGGCCTCGGGGCGGAGGGCGCGTCGATGAGCAATGTGGCGTGTGGTGCCACGGTGGGCTCTTTGCGGCAGCGGCGGCAAAATGCAAAGCGAGCTTAGCTACTTTGCTTTAATGGACATGATTCAACAACTTTTTTTGAAAAGCACTGCATCATCCCCGGTCAAAGCAGACGATGTCAGCATCCTCGGACGTCGCTCCCCTTGTTGGAGGCATGGCCAATGAGCTCTTTCACCTGCCTCTTCGTTTCGAGTTTCGGTCTCTCTTAATGAAAACCTGAGCTTGGGCTTTTGTCGGAACGGGCGTCAACGGTGTCATCGTTTTCTCCCCCTTGGGGATGCGTTGGAGGCCTTGTACTCCTCTAGGTAAAGTTTGGCTTGCTTTGCTTGGCAGCTGCTTCACGCGTCTAGGTTGGTGCGCGGTCTCGAGACCAGTGTGGACGTTGGAGCAGCGGATCTGGATCTCTCGTGTTTAGAATATCGTCCGTTCTTGCTTGGGGCAAAGTGTATTCGGATCATGTCGTGCATGGCCTCGGGGTCGGTGTGTGGCATTGGGTTATACAATTTTCTACTATTTCCCTTATAAAGGGGTCATGTGGGTTCCGGGTATGTCCCCTTAACGTATCCCTATGTATCGGTCTTCGGCCAGTTTTTCTCGTAACCTAGACAATTCTTTTCTACTTTATGAAGAAATAAAGCTCCTCCGGTTGCTCCAAAAAAACCAATATCATATGGTTCCATTTTTTGTTCAAATAATATACAAGAAAATAGGAAATTCAAAACGGTGGCCAAGAGACTTCCAAAAAATCCATTTGATCTACATGCTCATGTCATATGTTCACACATGAAGTTTCAGAAAAAACATAAGTTTTCGGTCAATGTAAAAAGACAAATTTAGTTCTCCAAAAATAGTTTTTCTTGAATTATTTAGGACACAACATCTGTCTTTTTTATGATAATTTGCAGACATACAAAAGGTGCAAATATATGAATTGTAAAAAAAAGTTTATTTCAAATTATAGTCTTTCATGAATTTACTATTCATCCGAGAGTGTGTTCTCTCGTGAGCCAAAACACCATCCTCAAAATCAGAGCCAATGTGGTGGGGCATGAGATAGCTAGGTGTGTTGCTTCAAATTATGTTTCTTGTATTTGGGTCAAATGAGCCCTCAAGTTTTCTTATGTCTATATTGTTAAATAGTGCAGAATAATCAATAAATTGTGCCCCATGGCTTTTCCTAAAAGAAAGATTGTGTCGCACAAAATAACAAGGAGAAGCAACTAAACATAAGTTCTACCATGCTAATATCCTAGGTCTGAAGGTGTGACCAATGCCAGCGTCCTCCGTAGAACTTAAGGCCGATCTGTGTACCTAGTACTTAAAACTATGACACATGGTGGTTTACTTGGGATTTGGGGGAGTTTCAGCCACATGATTTTATGGAAGCCAGTAGGTAGATATAAGGATGCGATGCTCTTATAAAGGTGAATCAAAGTTAGCATTCATGCACTTGCAATTGTATTTATCATGTTCCATATATATGCTTTATTTGTGCCATCATGTTTATAAGATAGATCAAATGAATACATAACCCCCAGAGTTTTTCATACTTGCATCCTCTATTTTAAATTTCTTTAATTTGTTTATTTTATACTTTACTTGTTAAGTTTTCTTATTGCAGACATCTCCATAGTTTTGTAATTTGTTCACTGCATAGAAGCTAGATAAGTGACAATCTAGTTTAAGAGAACAAATAGTTTTGTGTTCTTGCTACTACGGTTTGCTTCCCTCTCAAGTTTGGGGCCAAAGCAGTGATTACATGCCCTTCTATTTTTTCTTCCTTCACACTATGTAAAAAATGTGACTTTTGGCATTGTTTTAATCAAACTTCCGAGGAAACTCAACTACTCTAGCTAACATTTAAAATAGGATTACTTTATATACCTTTTTTGAAATGGGGAGCATAGCCCCGATCTCTGCATCAAGTGATGCACCCAACCTTTCTTATACAAGGTTCCAAATATTCAGCGTATTACAATTATTGATCACAAAGGGTTTAAACAAGTATCAATCATCTTAAAAAAGAGGCATAAATAGACATATATACACTTCCAAATTTTCTACGTAAAAACCAAGTATAATCATGTATTATATCTAGATACATAGACTATACAGTAAATAGACCCATGGTGTTAGTTTCCACCCATTTTTTTGGAGTATCATTAAAGTGTATCATTATTATTCTTTGGCACAAATATAATTAGATGTTCCATTTGTTGCTAGTTAGACAATGTTTTATTCTGAAGATATTTATTATGCATCAGCTCCTACCATACACCCTCTTTATTAAGTACTTTAAACAACTATTTGTTGAGCAAACATTTATTTTTGAGTTCAAGCACCTCAATACCAAAGACACCCTGTTCCTTTGGGTGAAGTATAACATTTCATTTTGTTAACTGACACTTCTTATTGTTATCATCCAGACGCCAAAACAATCTAGATCGGGAATAATCTAGGTGGTTTCTCACCGACTTCGGTCTCTCAAGAAACAAAAGCATAAAGATGGTGATGCTGGAGATCGCGGAACGGTTAGCACACAAGCAACACGGGGACACGAGGTTTACCCAGGTTCAGGCCCCCGGAGGGAAAACCCTACACCTGCTTGTCTGCTCTTGATTATGGTGGAATCGAAGGTTAAAGGGTGCGCAGATGCAATCTGGCGTGGAGGTGTGTATGCGGTGGTGTGCGAGGTGCATATCTATAGATCTGTTGTGGTCTAGTCTATTGTATCGTAGCGTGTCCTCCTTGTTGGACCCTCCTAGCCTTTATATATGGGGAGACTAGGTCTCGGGTGCCAATAAGAGTAGGTTACAAGTTGTATTCAAACTCTAGTCTTGAGCTTTCCTTGTCTTGTGTGCTTGGTATTCCATGTCATATGGGCTTCATAGCAGCTGAGACGGCATAGGAGTCATGGATCATGGCAGGTCGTCGAGTGGGCCTTCTATCAGGATGGACTAGGTATGCTAACATCGGGTACCCGTAGGGCATATCCATGTCAGTAGCCCCCGAGTGTTCAGTCGAATCGTAGATTCGCCTGAGGACTCTTCAATCTTTCGGGTGCAGCTGGTTTCTGTTCATCAGAGAATGATTTTAGTGTGTAGGGATTGTTGATGCGTGTGTCTGACTCTCCCGACGGATCAGGGTCAGTTAACTGTCTTAGGACAAAACAACACGATCTTCTTCAGATTCGAGTCCCTAGACTCGAACCTGGAACAGATGCTGGTGCAATTCGACTCAGGCCGTTGAGGTCTTATAAGAGTAGAATTCCAGTAATTTTCAAATGATGTACCCAACGCGTCCGTCGGGATTTTCATCACGCCTGCTGGCACGGATTATTACTAGCAGAGCGCAGTCCTGTGCGTTGCGAGGTCATCAGATGGTTTCTGTAGGTCTTATCTTTGCGTCGCAGACACAGCATCCGAAATTTTATCACCGCGGAGGTGTTTCGGGTGGCCAAGGAGGATGCTTCTCACTTAGCGTTGACTGGGGCAGAGTTGGCGAAAAGTTTTAGCATACTTGAAAGAACATATGGGCCCCCATGTGTGGTTTTGGTAATTAATGACAATCTTTATGGACTAATGTGTGTATTAAGTTGCACTTGTAGGATTTGTCCATTGGCCTCGCTTGGAGCATGTGTTGGCTTCAAGTTCGATGATATGAGGAGAAGATGTGTTGTGCAAGCTCAATATGCGCCATCTCTAGAACATCTCATGTTTGATGCTTGTCATCCTCGGTGATCATGGATTGATGATGAGGAATCAAGAAAGGTGTTCCATCTTGAGAAGGTCAAGTTCGTCTACATCGAGCTCAAGTGGAATGCTCAAGGCAAAGGTATAATCTTGATAGGTTTTCCCTTTTGCCGGTCTCATGTTGTGTGTGGGAGACCGGGTTTAGGATAGATAACCATACTATCAAGAGGGGCTCTCGAATGAGTAACTCGGTCACATCGTTCGGAGAGAGCTCAAACCTTTGCATACTTGCATCATCGTATTTGGTTGTTATTTGGTCTTGTCCATGTGAGGATATAGAGCTTGTTGTAATGTTCATAACAAGCTCTTGTTCATCAAAATCGGATTTCCCTTTTATATCTTATTGCATTTTGATCTTGGAGGTTTTACCGGTTTGTATTTTAGAGATAGGTAAAACCTTACATTATTTGGTTCTTACTCATGTGAGGATTTAGAGCTTGTGTTAATCTCCTTGACAATCTCTAGTTCATCTAAAACGGATTTCATATGCATTTTCTATTACGTTTTTTATGTTAGAGGTTTTATCGGTTCGTCTTTTTGAGAGAGGTTAAACATTTCGTCATTTGGATCTATCCTCCCTTGCTGTACTATGATGCTTCTTTGCATGATCTTTTAGATCTTGTTGTCCTCTTCGAAACGAGCCCAAGATCATCAAAATCGGAGTCCGGATGCAAAAGTTATGGCCGTTTTCGTTCAGGGGTGACCGGTAGTACCGGACCAGGGTCCGGTAGTACCGGAGGTCCGGTAGTACCGCCCCTTAGTACCGGTTGGTACTGAATAAGGTGTGTTTGGCGTCCTGGGATCCCCAGGGAATGTCCGGTAGTACCGGGATTCACGTTTTTTGGCTTCAACGGTTGGATTTTGGGGGGACCTATTTAAGGGGCCTTCTTCCCCAATGGATCCCTAACCATTCTTGCAAGTTTTCTCCTCCATTGTTGACCATCTTGAGCTTGCTTTCTCTCAATCCCTCCAATGATTCTTGCATATTCTTGAGGGATTTGAAAGAGGAGATCTAGATCTACAATCCCACCAATCAATCTCTCCTATAAGTGAGGGGAACATATTGGGATCTAGATCTTGGAGTCTTTTGTGGAATTCCTCCATTGTTCTTTCTCTCTTATTCCCCCATAAGCTTTTGTAGCTTTGGTGTAATTTGGGAGAGAGGGATTTGAGCACCTTTGTGGTGTTCTTGCCATTTGCATTTCGTGCATCGGTTTGAGTTATCCTCGGAGGATTTGGTTCGTGTGACTCATTGGAGCTTGTCCCTCTTGGGTTCTTGGAACCCTAGACGGTTTTTTGGCCTTGGTGGCATTGTGGCCTTTTGGCATTTGTTGGGAGCCTCCAATTAAGTTGTGGAGAAGTGCCCCAACCTTGTGAGAGGTTCCTATTGCCACCGACAAGTGCACCGATAGTGGAAGCATGGATCAATCCCATTGGGGTGAGATTCACCGGAGAATAAGGGAGGCCTTTTGTGGCATTGGTGGTTTGTTACCACCCCCTCTCCAAACGAGACGTACTCCATGTTGGGAGGAACTCGGTAAAATATCGGTGTCCCCGCGTGCCTCGGTTATCTCTATACCCGGGCTTTTTACTTATGCACTTTACATTGTGATAGCCTTCGTGCTTGAAGTAATATATATCTTGCTATCACTTTGTTGCTTGTATTGCTTAGCATAAGTTCTTGGTGCACATAGGTGAACCTTAGTTGTTCTAGGTTGTGCTTAACAAAGTAAACACTAGTTTTATTCCGCCTTTGTTGAGCCACTCTAGTAAAAGTTTTAATCGCCTATTCACCCCCCTCTAGGCGACATATGTATCCTTTCAATACTGATCCGAAGGATCGTAGTCGAAAAATTTATAGGGTGCGCGACCGGCGCTCCCTATGGGAGTAGCCCCCGAGTGTCTGTTCGAGTCGTAGACTCGAGCAGAGGCTTTAATTCAGTCTTTGTCGACTTTTAGGTCCGTAGGACACAAATTTTTCGGATGTTTGAATCCATCCTCCCTATGGGAGTAGCCCCCGAGTCCATAGTGGAGTCGTAGACTCGACGTAGGACTCGAAGAATAGTTCATTGGCGTAGTACGCTATTCATGTTTCGGGTGCACGGCCAGCGCTCCAGTTTGGAGTAGCCCCCGAGTGTCTAACGGAGTCGTAGAGTCGAGCAGAGACTCAAGTCTTGTATCGTTTAGTTGTAGCGGCCAATATCGTGGGCGTACCGCTCACCCGGAAGTACATCGGGTGCGTGACCAGCGCTCCTGATAGGAGTAGCCCCCGAGTGTCTAGTCGAGTCGCGGACTCGAGTGAAGACTCATGCGAGGAGAAATCACTGACCCGAAAGTGCATTGAGTCAGCGTATCATGCATAGTGGAGTCGCGTGACGTTTAGCCGGAGGGACTCGATGTTTCGGATGAAGTCGACGCCGTTGCTTCTGTCGGGTGCGCGACCAGCGTCGCGTCTGTCGGGGCATGGCCGGTGTCGCGTCTGTCGGCGACTCACATGGTCATCCGATGAGAGTGTCGACTCGGGTCTTGGCGTCAATTGACGTGACTGATGTTGGTCCACTCCGTTGGAGGACCCGATAGAATAGCTCGATGCACTCGACATCCTTGTAAGCTGCATAAAATATAAATAATTGTGAAGTATTTGTATCTTGTAAAGAAATATTTGCCTGTCAAATTGTAAGGTAAAATTCTGGTGCCGATCGAGTCGATACATTTACACTATATGCTAGGCCTTTTCGTTAGTCTGATTACCCTTAGTCTTAGTACCTTGCCGAGGTGCTCGGAGTTCAAGGATTCGACGATCAGGCAGAATCAGCTACTCGGGCTATCGCGTTCGAGGTGCTCGAGTGTGTGGATCCGATGGCACATTAGGTTACTCGAAGAGGGCGCAGCCCCCGAGTGTTTCGAGTGCGAGTTAATAAGAAATCAGCTCTAAGTAGAGGGAAACTTAACTTTGTTGGTAGTTGCCGTAGACGAAGTTGATGCGGCCGCGGACGTATTCGACGCGGTGGCGGGTCACACGGTGGACGTAGGCGGCGCAACGGAGTCGATGTGATGGCGAGTCGTTGAAGTCGAAGGATGTGGCGGGTCACCGCAGTCGAAGACATGGTGGGTCGCCGTATCCGAAGACCGTGGAGGGTCGTCGAAGTCGAAGAAGCCCCGGGGCCGCCGGAGCCCAAGACCGCTGCAAATCGCTGAAGTCGAAAGAGCCCCCGAGTCACGGTCCCTGAAGCCGAAGATCGTAGCGTGTTGCTGGAGCCGAAGGTCGCGACTGGTCGCCGAAGCGGAGGGAGCCCCCGAGCCCCCCGAGTCATTGGTTGTGGCGGATCGTGCGACGGAGTCGGCGCAGCCCCCGACGCGGTTGGAAGAAGTCGATGCGGAGCCGATGCGACAGATGAGTTGCGGTCGCGGGAGCCGATGCAACCGATCGGTCGAACGGAGTTGAGTACCGCAGTGAGTCGCCATATTTTTGCGGGTCGCCGGCGGAGTTGTTTGGTCGCATCAATGATGCTTGCTGGCATGGTGGACGTATCCTCGCTCGTGTCTCCATCGATTTGTCCGAGTGGATGCCGAGGCCAGGTCTCCGTGCGTGTCCTGCTCATAGGCAAATCTGAGAGCTTCGCCTTTTTATATCCCGCGGATATGAGGCGACGTACAGCTTCCTGAATTCCCGTACAAACACCAGTAGCAGTAGTTTTGTTTCTCCTTTTATTTTCTTTCAAGATTGTGTCAAGCAAAAGCCTTACGTGATGACCAATAATGAACTCATCAATTAGCTTGTTTTTTTGGACTTAATCCGACGTTGTCAACGTGGATGTGGAATCCGTCTATCTCCATGATGCATGATTGGCGTGAGGGCCGATTTGTGTATGTACAGTAGAAATTTTCTGGCGGACGCATGGTGCCGGCTTGTTTTAATGCACCGATTGAAATTGGAGCTACCTCGAGCATACGAACTGTAGCGCGATGACAACAACAGCCGCACATCTCTTTCGATTGGATCTTGCTCTTCCGATCTTTGCTTGATGACATATTTATTGAAATAGATCTTCTGTCCGGATGCAATCTCAGTGTTGTTGATGAATCGTAGATCCTTTTGGATGGGACCGTCACGATCGCACAATCAGCGCCCCCAGTTCCCACAGACGGCGCCAATTGACGAGGTTTAATCTCGTCAATGCCCATTGTTATGAGCTTGGGTTTTGGAGAAGATGGGGATGCTGGAGATCGCGGAACGGTTAGCAAACAAGCAACACGGGGACACGAGGTTTACCCAGATTCAGGCCCCCAGAGGGAAAACCCTACTCCTGCTTGTCTGCTCTTGATTATGGTGGAACCGAAGGTTACAGGGTGCGCAGATGCAATCTGGCGTGGAGGTGTGTATGCAGTGGTGTGCGAGGTGCAGATCTGTAGATCTGTTGTGGTCTAGTCTATTGTATCGTAGCGTGTCCCTCTCGTTAGACCCTCCTAGCCTTTATATATGGAGAGGCTAGGTCTCGGGTGCCAATACGAGTAGGTTACAAGTTGTATTCAAACTCTAGTCTTGAGCTTTCCTTCTCTTGTGTGCTTGGGATTCCATGTCATATGGGCTTCATAGCAGCTCTGAGACGGCATAGGAGTCATGGACCTTGGCAGGTCGTCGAGTGGGCCTTCCGTCAGGCTGGACTAGGTATGCTAACATCGGGTACCCGAAGGGCATATCCATGTCAATGAGCATGCTAGTCAAGAAGAAACTGATAAAGACAAGACAATCTCCATAAGATAGTAACTTGCCTTGCCAACACCCTTGCTTAGTCATAAAACAACATTCCACCAGATTCTACTGAGCATTCCATATTTTTTCATAATGGATAGGTATCCCAAGATACCAAAAAGATAGGGAACCAGACTCGCATCCATATCTTTTTCTTTTCCAAACATAAAATCCCACTTTTATGAAAGTTAATTTTCAAACCGGAGGGTTGTTGAAATATACAGAGTATGAGCTTCATATTAACCGCCTTCTGAAGATCATGCTTCATAAATAATATTGTATCGTTTGCGTATTGTAGGATAAAGACATCTCCCTCCACCAAATGAGGTATGATGCCTCCAACCTTACCATTTTCGTTTTCTCTAGTAATAAGAATTGCTAGCATACCCACAACAATGTTAAAAAGCATGGGAGAAAGATGATCACCTTGTCACAATCATTTTTTGTTTGGAAATAATTTTCAATATCATCATTGATCCTTAACCCCACATTGTCACTCTGCACAAAGCTCTTCATCCATTCACACCATGTAGGATCAAAACCCTTTACGCGTAATACTTGTTGTAGGAACCACCATTTTATTGTATCATAAGCCTTTTGGAAATCAATTTTGAAAAAAAAACAATCCAACTTCGTTCGGTGGAGTTCATGTACGGTTTAATGCAGAACAATCACACCTTGAGGAATATCACTTGTATGTAATTGTGTACATAGTGGCATTAAGTCAAGTTTAATTATATCCCAGAATCTCTGGTAAAACTTACTCCCTCAATTTAGAAATATAAGATGTTTTAATTTGTGAAGAAGCTGTATCTAGACATCTTTTAGTGCCTAGATTTATTTGAACCTAGAAACTAAAAGATGTCTAGATACATCTCCTTCACAAACCTAAAACAGATTATATTTCTAAACGGAGGGAGTAGTTAGGAAACCATCTGCTAGTGCTTTGTTATGTTCCATCTAAAAAATAGCGTAAAAAACTTCCTCCTCAGTAGTACTCTCTATACGTACTTCCTCCGTCCTAGAGTGTAAGTCACAATACTCTAATATCGTGACCCAAGGTTTAACGTGATTGGGGCTAAAATTGTGACTAATTAGGCCGAACTCTGATGCTTCGTATCTGGTACAGCCAATAAAAACAGTCCCATAATTACTGCATGCATGGTGGACGTGCAAAACTGTGCCCTATCTGCTTCATATCTGCATGCATGGTGTGGGCTGTATGTGCTAATTAACTCCAATCAATGCAAAATTATGTCTTATTTACTTCATATGCGGGACAACCTGAAAATGAGATTGTGACTTACACTCTAGGACTGAGGGAATAGCTAACAAACTGATAAACGTGCACCACTTAATAATCGTGTTGATTAACAAATTGATACGTAAATGTGCACCAGTTAGCAATCGGCCGGCTTGATTATTTTCTCGCAAGAGAGAAGTGACCATGTGAGGACAGTTTTGAACAGGGTTTGCCCTTCTGATCACAGCTGGGCACCATATTGATTTGTCAGTTTCGGCCGCATGCGCACCCTCTGGATTCGCTAGCCGATAGCTTAGCCTACCTCACCCTCATCAAGCTTGACGTAAATCCGAACACCTACTACTCCTTATTAATCAATCAAGCTCCTAATCAAAACCCGCTGTGCCACATGATGGCGATTAATAATCCAACAAATAAAATGTGGAGCGTTGTAGTACTAGTACCGCGTCGTACGCACACCAGGACCGCCTCGACTCGGCCGGTACAACGAAAGCCAATCAAACATAAACTGCTTGCCAACAGTCCATTGACGATGTCTGTATGTACACACGAATTTTCCTCGCGAATAATAAACACACATACGACGTACTACAAGACCTGAGGATGCGACGCCTGTTCTGAAACTGTATGTACAGTACTCTATTTTTTTTCGATGAAGATGTACATACAGTACTCTGCGGATCGATCTCTACAAGATCGCCCCATGTGGCGGCGATCACAAGGATGTACGCCAATCTGGGCCACCTTGCAGCGGTTATATTTAGACCAGTTTCAGCCTTGATGAAGCGAAGCAGTTATTATTCCAAGAAAGGATCGTGTCATGTGCAAAGCTTTTAAAAGAGCAACCATGGCTGACGCTGACCACTAGCTGTAGTAGTAGTAGTATGACTAGATTTAACTACTACTAAGAACTATCCCATGTACAAAAGCTGGAAGAAGAAGAAGAAGAAGAAGAAGAAGAAGAAGAAGAAGAAGAAGAGAGCGGCGCTTAGATAGATAGATTAATCAAAGCGAAAGCGAGTAGTGGTAGGAGCAAAGAACATCTGAGCTCGTGCCGACGCGCCCGAGCACGTGGGCTCCACCAGCTCCGGAGCATAAACAAGCGTCGGCCCATCACTCCATCCACCACAGGCACCGAGAGAGAGAGAGAGAGATTCCCGGTCTCCGACGCCATTGCCATGCACCAAAGTCTCCTCTCCTCCTGGCTGCAAGAACAGGTTCAGAGGTGGCGTTATTTTTAATCTGACAAAAGAAAATGTCATCAGAAGCGGCAGTAGTACAGTAGTACAGCAGAGAGCACTAATAAGATGTGTAGAAATTGGGGTAGTCCCGTAGTCGATTCGAGTGATCGTATGCAGGAGCAGGGAGTACGTGTACTTGGGTATGGTACAAGTGCGATCGTTATGATGGCCGGCCGGGGGGGACGTTTGGACCAGCGACAACAATGGCTTCGCGTGGCCCGATTATTTGTTGGGGGCTCGCGCGCGCGAGCCCCCTTACTTTGCCGGAAAGCAACAAAGGTGAGCTCGGTTAACGGCCATGGCGGCCATCGAGGCAAAGCGAGCAGGCGCAGCACCGGCCAAAGAGACGAACAGGATTGACCTCATTCCAGTTGTCCGGCCTGGTTATCTTTAATCCCAAGTGGGAACCAAACAGCTGACATTGTGGTTTAGTAAACTCGTCTGAATTCTCCAACCGATAGGTGCGCCATGAAGTTTTAAAACTAGACTAGTTGCTGCTGCGGTTGTGCTGATGTGTGCTTGGACGGTGGACTATCAGTAGCTCACGGATTAAGGAGACAAGTTGTGTGCTTGGTAGGTTCTGCCATCCGTGACACAAAGGATGGAAATCCCCCATGATTAGACATCTAGTGACAAACGAAATGCTAGAACATCGATGTGACAGTGGGGTAAAAATCAACTAACAACACTGTCATTGTGTAGCGCTCAAGCAAGGAATGTGTTTTCATTTTTTACCTGTGTTGCTGCCTCCGTTCCTGGGTTGAATCTTTTTGCCTGCCCTTAGAACGGCAGGCTCTTGGAGGTGGACGAGGCGGTGAGCGCCTTGAGGCTCTCGGCCGACGCCGGCGCGAGCTCCCGCGGCAGCCGTGCGCGACGCACGATCCGCCGCATGTTGCTCTGCAGGCTCTGCTGCACCAGCTGCCGCACGGCGCGCTTCTCGCTGCTCATCATGCACGCCTCGTGGGCCTCCGCCGTCTCATCATCCTCCTCCTGGCACCGCCCCCCGGCGCCCCGCTCCTGCGGCGCCGACACGGTGGCCACGATGCCGGAGGCGTCGGCCACCTGCTTGCCCTTGTCGGCGCGCAGGATCTCCAGGATCCTCGACGCGCGCTTCTGCGCCAGCGCCGTGCCCACCAGCGTCAGCTCCAGGAGCGCCGACGTGGCGCCGGCCTCGCACATGGCCGCGCGGTCGCCGTAGCTCCGGTGCGCCAGCACCATCAGCACGTACGCCGCCTTCTCCTGGCACCCGGCCTCGTCCGACCAGTTGAGCACGTCCACCAGCGTCGGGACCGCGTCCGGGACCCGGCTCACCGCCCGCCGGCCCTCTGGGCAGGCCGCCACGATGTTGCAGAGCGCCGCCAGGGCCCGGTCCGACGCCGACGTGTCCCCGACGGCGGCGAGCAGCGACGGCGCCAGCCCCGCGGCCAGCAGGTGCGGCGCGTTCGCCGACGCGATGGACAGGTTCAGGAGCGCGCGCAGGGCGTCGTGCCGCGCCTGCTCGGTGGCCGCCGCCTCGAACGCGCGCACCAGGAACGGGGCCGCCCCGGACGCGCCGATGATGGGCTTGTTCGCGTCCAGCGCGCTCAGGCACAGGAAGTTGGCGACAAGCGCCTCCGTCAGCGTCCCCGACGCGCCCTCCGCAATGCTCAGCATCTTGTGCACGGCGCCGGCCTGCACGATCGCCGCCTTGTTCCTACCGAGTCAAAGCAGCAAGGCAGGAATCAGGAACCGGACACACCCAGATCTGATCAAGAAACAGAGGCGGCAGAAAAAAAAGAGCTCACGTGTCATTGCCGATCCCCAAGTTGAGAAGCGCGTACAGCGCGGCGGCCAGGAGCTCCTCCTCGCCGCCTCCGCTCTCGTCGAGCATGGCGACGAGCGGCGGGATGGCGCCGAGCGTCGCGAGCATCTCCCGCGCCAAGGCGTCGTCCTTGGCCTTCCTCCGCACGACCGTGGCCGCCTCGACACGCCACGACACGCCGCCGGCATTGTCTCTGCTGTCTCCATCCTGAAGTGCGTCGACCACAACCTTCAGTTCCTCCAGCGCGGCGGCCTTCCTGGAGGCCGCGTCAGCCTCGCCCTCGTAGTCCCCGCACTCGGACGGCTCCGCCCTGAGCAGCTCCGCGAGCCGGTCCGACCGCGGCCTCGGCTGCGTCCGCGGCTGGGGCGACCGGAACGACGTCCGGCCGCGGCAAGAGCCTCCACCACCCCCGCCGCCGCCGCACGTCAGGACCTCAAGAAGCTTCCGCCGCAGCGTAGCGGCCGAGAGGATCGGCCAGAGCCGGAAGCCGTCGGCGTGCACGCACCTCGCGACCATCGTTCTCCCTTGCCTCTGCAGCTTCGACCCCAAGTCACATTGGCCGGGGGACACTTGTCGAAGGAGAGGCGCGTTGGGTAATGGCGTGGGGAGGAAGCCGTGGCGTGGCGCGGCGCGGCGCGGCGCAGTAAACAGAGGGGTTTATACCTCCGTGCGAAGGACAATCTTGTGGCGGAAGGGAAGACTGACAGGGTGGGCCCATGTGGGCAGTGGAACTCTATCAATCCATAAAGAAATCGGAACCTCTTTGCGGACGATCCAAACGTGTCCGATGTCTGTCCGACGTGCATCCAGTGGACTGTTTTGCTTCTGCTAGACATATGTGTGGCCCGATCTGCGCATCGTACAAAAATCGTACGAGTTTTGTCGTACGTATAGCAGTACTCGAAAGAAATACTACTACTAGTAGAGGTCACCAGTGGAACAATTACTAGAAACCAAACCGCCATGAATGCTGGATTTACAGTTGGAGGACCAGTCGGAGAGGCGATTAAAAACTGAGGAGAAAGCTGTCAGCTTAGCTGCACCAGGTCATCAGCAGACGACGATCTGCGTAGTACTAGTTTAATAAGTGTATTTTCATCAGGATCGGTGTAAGTATGTGCAGGATGGTGGAGCCATTCTGAATTCTGATTCGTTTCCACACATTGGCACAGTAAATTTAAGTTCTGCAAGGTTGACTTGGCTGTGAAATCTGGGATCATTTTGGCAGCGGTCACTCAGTCGCTTGATCCTCAGCGCACCCCAGCGGCGTCGCCGACACACAACTCCAAAATACTCCCGCCGATTGGCTCTTGTCGGTATCATACACACCTGAGATGCGATCGTATCAAGTCGCTTGCTAATGAGGATCCATATGCGGATTGCAATTCTGAGATGCATGATTGGTTGTGGACTTGTGGTACACATACAGTGACGAACTGACGATGTCCTCCGTACCATCTACAGTGACAAAGGTATACAATGTGCTTCCTACGATCCAACCGATGTAAATTCTGCTGTCTTTGGACTCCGTGTAAACGGCTGCCGTTACTACCAGGAGAAACGTGTGCCAAATCAATTCGAAAATCGGCCAGAACAATGAAAAGTTTTACTTACGAGTACCAATTTCGTGGAAGAAGAACCGGCTTGGAAAAGAGAGACCTGAACGGTCAAAAAGGGCGGACGCCCGTGCGATCAGAAATTCAGAACACACCATTCGACAATCCACATGTGTTGAACAGCTCAAGGAAAAAGATCTCACGAGGCCGTCCTTGCCACTCTTGTTCAAAAAAAATGTGTTAAGCCGTTACGGCTCCTGCCGACGGGCTGCATCGAAATCTTTTTCTTTCATATGACTCCAACGAGTCGGATTCCATTATCATGACGACAATAGAACATATGTCTTTAACTTACAAGTTAAAAGAACACACGGACGAAACTAAACAATGTACCGAAAACGACACCGACATAGAACAAAGTTTTAGCACCGGCAACAACAACGAACCACAACTACCCCAGACTTCATGCGACAACACAACATCTTAAAACACCAAAATAAAGCTCCTCGCTCAAAGATGTCAACATCCTCATCCACTTCATCATTCTTAATACGAAGAGTCTCAGTTTGCCTGGCCGCTTCATGCACACGTGACGCCGTTTGCTAAAGACGATCAGCACCAGCAGCCAGCACCTCTCTCTCTTGAGCACTCTATAAACCTGCGCAATATCGAAGGAACGCACACATGTAATAAATTAATCCCAAAGGGGAAGAAATCAACTTTCCTTCAAAGCAAGCTTTATTGCTAGTTTTCCAAAGGGACCAGCACAATGCCACAATATAGACAATGTGCACATTAAAACCAAAGGGGATAAATTTCACAATCCACCAAAAGTACTGAGTAAAACACGAAGGTCTATTTTTAGTTGCAATCACGTTATGCCAAATCATCCACAACTAGATTTTAAGGTAGTTTTGCTCTCCAGAGATGTTTAAAAGACCTATCAGACCCAACATCAGAGAGTTTATTATATACTGTATCGAAATCATGTATACAACCTTTATATTATTTGCAAAATTTAGAGTATCCAAGTTTACATTTCATGGATCCCTCAAAGGAAAAAAAAGCTACTTCATCTCATTTAAACCAGTACATCGATCGGCATTACATATGAACTAATTGGACCAACTACTTAGCTAGTCTAATGGCGATGCCTATAAGATGATATCACCTGACATATAACAAAAACATGGAAGATGCTATCACCTAAACAAGAACAAGAACATAATCATGATAAGTTGGAAGAGTATTATGTAGTTCTTAACTCTACTATATACGTCCCTTTGCTTTTCAATTTCATAGTTACTTCTCTTTTTCATTAGGGAGTATAAGTACTCTTTCACCGCTTTATATTTATCTTTAGTCACAAACCCTTTAAAATAGTTGTTGGGATAACCTAACTCTTGTTTACTACACTGATCCCATCACTCGTAGACTCCTGAAACCACTCCTCAATGCACCACATATCACTTCTCCTAGTAACACAAATCAGACGAGTATGCAACATTAGCAACATGGAAGTATGATTTAAATCATATAAGCAAATCATCACAAGTTATCAAGTCTACCGAATGTGTGGACCGACAAGAGGACGCCCCGGTGGAATTTGTTTGGCCATCTTCCATCTAATTAAAGTGTGTTAAACAAATCACTAAAAGGGAATCACGAGTATCGGTGATGGGTATATTTAGGCCTATATGATACATGAGCCTAATCCACGATTCATGCCCATGGGGACCTTCACGTACAAGACTCAACGGCCTACAATCATAAGCTCTCAACCGGCCCGACTTGCAGGGCTGCAAGATGGCTGTCTGGAGGTTCCTGATGGCTGTACACGTAGTTGACGTGAAGCCTGTTGGGAACCCCAAGAGCAAGGTGTGAAGCAGCACAACAGCAAGTTTCCCTCAGTAAGAAACCGAGGTTATCGAACCAGTAAGAGGAAGGAAATGTCACACATGTGTTGTAAGCAACGTGGAGACCTGCACAACACAAACTCAAGACTTTGCCCCAACAAATCAGTGAGGTTGTCAAACTCATCGGTTTGCTGTAACAAAGGATTAAACATATGGTGTGGAAGGTAATGGTTTGCAGCAAGTAAACAAGTAATGGTGGAAGATGTACCAATGATAAAGATTGGATCGGGGTCCATAGTTCACTAGAGGTGCTCTCTTTAGATAAACAACATGGCATGAAGGATAAACAAATTACAGCAGGGCAATTGACAGGAACTGAGCAAGGCATAACAATGCAATACCAGACAAAAAAATCCTATGGTATTCGATTGGGCAATACAACAATATACATAGACCGTCATCCAACTGCATCTATGACTAGAAGTGCACCTTCAGGTTATCATCTGAACCCCCTCCAGTATTAAGTTGCAAGCAACAGATAACTGCTTTAAGCAAAGTCTGTAAGGTAAACAATCCACTTGTTCCATGAACAAGAGACCGTTATTTTCTCCCTAGTAGCAACAACACATCTACAACCGGAGAGATTTCTGTCACTTCCCTTGGAAACTATAGGCATGAATCCAGTATCGAGCATAAATACCCCCACTTGGAGTCACTAGCAACTACTCGGCCAAGATAGCTACTAACAACGGAGATCATGCAAGATCACAAGTAACACAGACATGATAGAATCATAAAGACAAAACCATTAATCAATCTGACATAGTAATCTCAATATCCATCGGATCCCCGCAAACACAACATGCATGATTACAAATAGATTAGATCTTGATCATGAACGGAGCTCACAAGATCTATACATGAAAGCACAGAGGAGATACAACCATATAGCTACTACATGGAGCCATAGTCCAAGGTTGAACTACTCACGCATCATACCGGAGAGAAGGCCTCCAGGATGATATCCCCTCCGGCAGGGTGCCGGGAAGAACTTCAGATCCCCCTGATCTGGGGACGACGGTGGCGACAGCTATAGAAGGTTTTGTGGAATATTGATCGGGTACTTAGGGTTTCTGCATCGGGGGATTCTTATAGGCGAAGAGGCGAGGCTAGGAGGCGGCCAGGGGGGCCACACCCTGCCCAGGCGCGAGGCAGGGCCCACTCGCTCCTAGGGGGTTTGGCCGCCCTGGTTTGCGTCTCCGTCTCGTCTTCTGGATTCGTGTCCCTCACGATAAAATATTGACTTTGGCTTTTGTCCCGTCCAATTCCGAGAATATTGATTTTCTGCCTTTCTGGACCAAAAACAGAAGAGAACAGACAACTGGCACTGTGGCAACTTATTAATAGGTTAGTTCCAGAAAAGATATAAAACGCCTCAAAGTGTAGACAAAGCAAAGCAAAGTAGATACTAAACAAGCATGGATCAACAAAAAAATTAGATACGTTTCCGACGTATCAAGCATCCCCAAGCTTAACTCCTGCTCGTCCTCGAGTAGGTAAGTGCTAAAAGGAATATTTTTTGAGGTGACACGCACCATCAAAACCAATATCAAACCATTTGCAAGCATTGAAAGATGGATCAAAAAACTCTAAACATGTGCATAAAAGATGGAGTTCTAACAATAGGACATAGTAACTATGCATGCAACAAGACAGGCTACAGACAAAGATCATGAATAACATTCATTGAAAAATGTTTGTTTGTTTCACATACAGAAAACATGGCATAGTGGCATTCAGCTTGTCCCTCATAGAGTAGCAAATAGATGCATAGGACACCTTCAAAGTTCACAAGGGTGACTAGAAACAAGTAGCACAAGAGCAAGTAATATCACAATATGCAGCAATCAATAAGTTTTGTGACACTACACACAGATTGACAACTATGCTCTCTTAATGGTGCCTAAAGGTAGAAGGTGGAGACTCAAATAATGGTGGAAGAAAATCCTTTCATAAAGGAAGCAGGGATTTCAAGTTTCAAAAAGAGCTTCCAAAAATTATGGTACTTGTTAGTTTTCAGCCCTCATTGCCCCTATCATAAGCATCTTGAAGTGATTAAGGTTAAAGTGAACAAACTATGGAGTATATGCTTGACGAAGTATAAGTTGACAATCTCAAGTCCCTTGAATACGAGGGCCACACCTCATGCTACTCAACTTCAGTCACCTGTAAGTTCTTATCATGTAAGTATTTGCATATCATAGAGAACCGCTAACGGGGTACCCCTTGCACATGGTACAAGAGCTATCTCATAACCAAAATGACAAGGCAAGCAGACAATGAGCATCTCAGCGATCTTTTTATTTACCATATGCATAACTTTTTATTGAGGATGCTTCATAGATAGCTCACTATGGTGATGCTGCAAGTTTCCACCATGATTAGGCATGGCTTAGGCTAGCGGCCCAGGAGTTTCTCTGACAAAAAATACAAACTCCATGGACTTACAAGTTCCCTCTTTATTTCACACCGGTGACATCCATAGACAAAATAAAGAGCATGATATCAACTGAGTATAAAGTACAAATGCAATGTTGAAAACGTTCCCCATGATAGCACGGTTTTGCTAATTCCAATGGATAAGTGCAAGCATATACAACATAGAAGACACAATGGTTCAAGTTTATTAGAAGCACGATTTCTTGGGAGTTGGAAGCATGAGTAGATCTTACTCATACAAGTGGAGGCTAGCAAAAGACTGGGAGCAACCAACTAAGAGAGCATAATGGCCATAATCATGCAGAGCAACAAAACATTACTAATCAAAGCATAGAGTGGTACTACAAGTCAAGGACTAAATGATCATAGAGGCTAAAGTGACTTGTTCATAGTCATAACATGGTGTGAGCATGTGCCAAGTCAACCCAAGCAAATCATCAAAGGAGAATACCACAATACTGTGCTTTTGCATGCTAAAACAACGCATAATTTTTTCAAGGCACACTAAGCAATCCCAATTGTTTGGAACAAGATATGCTACAACAATAATCACTAAGCATAAGTTAAAAACAACACCTAGCATGTCATGCTAAAGTCTAAGTCACAGTCAATGCAAGCTCCTCTTGCACTTACAAGAAAGAACTTACTACTCCTTTCCAACACCAAGCAACTTATTTGCAAAACAACACAGCGAGAACGGAAGTCCAAACTACTTTAATCAAGCAAGCTAAACAAACTAAGCAAACCAAACAAAAACTAAGACGCTCCAAGAACAACACAACTGTGCATGAAACAATAAAAACGAAGTGTCTAGACAGACCTGAGCTTTATATTGATGAAGAAGGGGATGCCTTGGTCATCCCCAAGATTTGACGCTTGTACCTCTTGAATATTTCTTGGGGTGACACCGGGGTGGTATCCCCAAGCTTGAGCTTTTGTCCATTCTTCATCTCATTACATCATTCTCTCTCTACAGCTGAAATTTTTTACTTCATAGAAAACTTCACACAATCTTCATTAGCAACATTAGCGTATTCAAAAGATATTATACCTGTGGCAAGACTTTTCACTAAAAAACACAAGCTACTGTAGCAACTCCTTCAAAAATCTTAATTCACCTAAAGAGAACTCAAAAAGGAATCAATAAGAAGCAAATGCAAATAATGACAGAAATCTGTCAAAACAGACCAGCAGGTAGAAACCGATTTTTTCGTAGACCTTCTGTTGCTCAAATAAAAAAGTGTTTAACTAACAAAAGTTAGCTAATATACTGGGGGATTTATTCATAAATTTTCATCTCAATCCGAGTTACAGAGACTCCTCACGATTTTTTTTGGTGGAGGACAGAAATCTATTTCGGGACAGCAACTCCCCAAATCTTACTTCCCTCTCATTAGAGGTCATTCTTGGCACAATAAGCAAACAAAAAGGATAAGGAGAGGTCATTACTAAAGTAATAACTTCCAAGACTTAAGGAAACTTTTGGGTTATCTCTCAACAAGTACTTTTATTTAACGCCTTTAAGTTAGACACAAGAAGCAAGAAGAATCAAGTATTTTCAAATGAAGAGGCATTCACATCAAACCTTGCTTTCGAAGTAGGATCAAAAAGCAACTTCTCTATCCTAATAGGGAAGTGTTTAATACCTTTCTTGAATGTAAAATGATATTTGATGGTGCCTTCTATCATATCAATGATGGCACCAACTGTTCTAAGAAAAGGTCTTCCCAAAGTAATAGGACAAGAAGCATTGTATTCAACATCCAAAACATAGAAATCCACAGGGACATAAGCATTGTTAACCATAATGAGAACATCATTAATACTCCCCATGAGTTTCTTCTTAGCATTATCATTAAGTGGGGCATCCAAATAACAATCTTACAATGGTGGCAAATCAAGCATTTCATAAATCTTCCTAGGCATAATAGAGACACTAGAACCAAGATCACATGAAGCTTTGAGATCAAAGTCATTCACTTGCATATTAATAATGGGTTCCCAACTATTTTCTACTTTCCTAGGAATATAAGCTTTGTGTTTTAGCTTCTCTTCCTTAATCTTAACAAGAGCATCTGTAATATGTTTGGTGAAAGCAACATGCATATCACTAGCATCAGGACTTCTAGCAAGCTTTTGTAGGAACATAATCACTTCAGAAATATTGCAACCATCAATTTCAAAATCAAACTTAGCATCACTAGTAGTAGGCTCAATAGGCTTAGGCATAGTAGGAGGAGGAACAGGGACTACTTGTGGTTTAGTAGTGATAGTGCACACACTATTGTTTCTATCAATTTCAGCTTCCCTTTCCCACTTAGCATGAAGTTGAGCTAACAGCCTAACATTTTCATCAATAGTAACTTGTATGGCATGAGAAGTAGCAAACGTATTTTCCATAGTTTCAGGTTTAGCAGCCATTTTATTAATCAAGGAAGACTGAGCTTCAGACAAAGAGGGTATATTTTTCTCAACATTTAAAAGCTTTTCCTCTATAGCCTTATTGAAAGTGCTTTGTTTACTAATAAAGTCTTTGAGCATGACTTCAAGTTCAGATGGGGCACTTCTAGCATTGTTGTAGGAGTTTCCATAGGAATTGCCATTATTAGGAGGATAAAGCCTATAATTATTGTTACCACCTTCCTATAGGCATTGTTGTTGAAATTGTTGTTTCTAATGAAATTCACATCAACTTGCTCTTCTTGAGAAACCAAAGAGGCTAAGGAAACACTATTAGGATCTAGAGGAGCTTTCCCATTAACAAGCATAGCCATAATAACATCAATCTTATCACTCCAAGAGGAAGTTTCCTCAACAAAATTTACCTTCTTACCATGTAGAGCTCTCTCAGTGTGCCATTCAGACTAGTTAACCATCATATTATCAAGGAGTCTAGTTGCAGCACCCAAAGTGAGGCTCATAAAGGTACCTCCAACAGCTGAATCCAACAGGTTTCTTGAGGAGAAGTTCAAACCTGCATAAAAAGTCTAGATAATCATCCAAGCAGTGAGTCCATGAGTGGGGCAATTCTTAACCAAATATTTCATTCTTTCCCAAGCTTGAGCAACATGTTAATTATCAAGTTGTTTAAATTTCATAATGTCACTTCTCATAGATATAATCTTAGCAGGAGGATAGTACTTTCCAATAAAAGCATCTTTGCACTTAGTCCAAGAATCAATACTGTTTTTAGGCAAAGATAGCAACCATTCTTTAGCCTTTCCTCTCAAGGAGAAAGGAAAAAAGCTTGAGCTTAATAATATCTCCATCTACATCCTTATACTTCTGCATCTCACAAAGTTCAACAAAGTTATAGAGATGGGCAGCAGCATCATCAGAACTAGCCCCAGAAAATTGCTCTCTCATCACAAGATTCAACAAAGTGTTGGAGATATGCCCTAGAGGCAATAATAAAAGTAGTTATTATTATATCTTTGTGTTTATGATAATAGTTTACATTCATGCTATAATAGTATTAACCGGAAACATTAATACTTGTGTGATTTGTAAACTAAATTAGAGTCCCTAGTAAAGCCTCTTTGTAATACTAGCTTGTTGGTTAATAGATGATTGTGGTTTCCCGATCATGAACATTGAGATGTTGTTAACAACAAGATCATATCATTAAGAGAATGGTATGATGGACATACTCCTATATATAAGCGTAGCATAAAGATCAAGTCATTTTAATAGTTCAATTGCTATATGCTTTCTGATACGTAGTAACCTAATTCCTTCGACCATGAGATCATGCTAATCACCATCACCGGAAGGATGCTTTGATGACATCAAACACCACACCGTAACTGGGTGGTTATAAAGGTGGCATTGAGTGTTTAGAAAGTATGGGTTGAGGCACATGGATCAAGAGTGGGATTTGTCCATCCATATGACGGATAGATATACTCTGGGCCCTCTCGGTGGAATGTCATCCAATTAGCTTGCAAGCATGTTACTGGCTCACAAGGGATCACATATCATGGGAACGAGAAAATAGTACTTATGAGTAACGAGGTTGAACTAGGTATGCAGAGATACCGACGATCAAAACCTCGGATAAGTAAACTATCGTGAGACAAAGGGAAATTGGTATCGTATGTAAGTGGTTCATTCGATCGCAAAGTAACCGTAGAAATATGTGGGAGCCATATGAATTTCCAGATTCCTCTATTGGTTATTGATCGGAGAAGTGTCTCGGTTATGTCCGCATAATTCATGAACCGTAGGGAGACACACTTAAGGATTCGATGTTGTTGAGTAGTTATGGAATGATGAGTAAGAGACCGAATGTTGTTCGGAGTCTCGGATGGGATCCGGGATATCACGAGGAGATTCGGAATGGTCCGGAGAATAAGATTCATATAAGGAAAGTCCTGTTTGGAGTTTGAAAATAATTCCGGTGTTTTCACTAGGAATGTTCTATAAGGGTCTGGAAGGTCCGGCACTCCGGAGGGGAAGGGTACATGAATGTGTCATGAAAATATGGAATAGTTTCATCATGTACTAGATCACTTGGCTGGGCAAAATAAAGAGAGAAATCAAATCGAAGTTTGAAAGTCAAAACGCCAATTTGAAAAAGTCAAATCTCAAGTTTGCTTGGTGGAGGGAGAGTAGGAAACCTACTTGGGGAGGAAGTCCCCTCCCTCCACCCGCCGTCCAAGGAGGAGGAGTTGGAGTAGGACTCCCTCCTCCAAACCGCCTCCCTCCCACCTATATAAGGAGGGGCAGGGCGCCCCCTCCCAACACACCTCAAACTCTAGCCCCAAGTCGCCGGCGCCACCACCTCCTTGTGCTGCCACCGCCGCCTAGGGCACCTCCAACTCGGCGAGTTGTAGTTTCCCCAAACCCTATCCACCGGCCACACCCTCCCCTTGGTGCCCTCTAAACCCTAGATCACCAAGGCCTCTCTCATACTCCACCATACTCGATCCGGCTTAAGGCGAAGCCCTGCAAGATCTCCCCTCTACTTCCGACACCACGCCGTCGTGCTGCCGGAATCGCGAGGAGAGTGCTACAGCCTCCGCTGCCTGCTGTAACAAGGGAGAGGAAGGTCTTCATCGAGTACCGAACGTGTGACCGACTACGGAAGCGCTGCCAGAACGCAGCGCCGGAAGGATCGCCTACACGATCTTGAGATCGACAAGTGTACGACTACATCACCCACGAGAATCTGCTCTCGTTAACCGCTTTGGAATCTTCGAGGGTGAGTTCTTCTATCGACTCGTTGCTACAATCTAGTAGATAGATCTTGACTTGTTTGTGTGCATGCGGTAGAAATTTTATGTTTTCCATGCTACGAACCCCTACAGTGGTATCAGAGCCGTGTCTATATGTAGATCTGTTGCACGAGTAGATCACATGGTCATTATGGGCGGTGGTGATTTTATTATCAATTGCTTTTTGTGTACTTTGCATCTTGCGGTATGATGGGATGAAGCGGCCCGGGCTAACCTTACATGACATCGTTCTTGAGACTTGCTCCACGCTCAACATGCAACTTGTATTGCATAAGTGGATTTGTGGGTGCCTGTCTCTTCCATTATAGTATAGATCCAATTTACAACGGGCACTTGATAGTTCAAACATCAACGTTGTGGTTCTTGTTTGTAAGTTAGAACGACACTTATTAAAAGCCCCAAACCACGTAAAATATGTAAAGAAAATTAGAGGCGTCTAACTTTGTTTTGCAGGGGTGTGCTGTGATGTGATTTGGCCATGATTGTGATTATATATGATGTATGCAATGTCCCTTATTGTAAGTTGGCAACCGGCAGGAGCCATATGGTTGTCTTTAAATTTTGTCAAGACCCGCGTGTCTATTAAAAGTAGTTGTAATAGTTGAAGCTGGTGGACGAAAACCATGAAGCGGCGTCATTGACCTTAACGCCATACCGGTGATGATGGAGATCATGTTCGTGCTTGAAGATGGAGATCGGAAGCACAAGAAGAAAGGCCATATCATATCACATATTATGAATTGCATGTGATGTTAATCCTTTATGCATCTTGTATTGCTTAGTTTGCGACGGTAGCATTACAAGATGATCCCTCAAGCACACAAATTTCAAGTTTTAAAGTGTTCATACTTAGTAAGCACCGTTGCTAAAGCTCGTTGTTTCGAAGCACCACGTGATGATCGGGTGTGTTAGATTCTGCGAGTGTATACAACGTGAGCAAGCCAGATTTGCTCATGCGGAAGCTAAGGTTTGATTTTGACGAGCCTAGCATGTACAGACATGGTCTCGGAACACGGATCACCGAAAGGTAAAACATGAGTCATATAGAAGATATGATGAACATGTTGATTGTTCGCCATTGAAGCTACATCAACTCTCGTGATGATCGGTTTTGATATGGTGGATTTGGTTCGTGTGATCACTAAAACAATTTGAGGGATATTGTTTTGAGTGGGAGTTCACCTAGATTAATTTAACTATTAATTAGAACTCAATTTGTCATAAACTTAGTCTAAACTATTGCAAATATGTTATAGATCAATGGCGGCCCCTACCATCAATTTTAGTGTGTTCTTAGAGAAAGAAAAGTTGAAAAACAATGGAAGCAACTTCGCGGATTGGTTCCGCAATTTGAGGATTGTCCTCAATGCTGGTAATTTGACCAATGTGCTGGATGCACCGTTCGGTGATCCGCCTGCAGCTACTGCTATCGATGAAGTAAAGAATGTTTACCTCACTCGGAAGAATCAGTACTCCACAGTTCAGTGTGCTATCTTGTATGGTTTGGAATCGGAGCTTCAGAAAAGGTTTGTGAACCATGACCCACATGATATTGTCTGTGAACTCAAAATGATATTTGAGGCTCACGCGACAGTTGAGAGTTATGAGGCTTCTGAAAAGTTCTTTAACTGCAAGATGGAAGAGGGCAGCTCCGTCAGTGAGCACTTGCTTAAGATGTCTGGGCACGCAAACAAACTCCAAAGTTTGGGTATAGTGATTCCTAATTCTTTGGGGATTCACCGTGTCCTCCAATCACTGCCACCAAGTTACAAGAACTTTGTGATGAACTACAATATGCAAAACATGGACAAGACGTTGCCAGAACTCTTCTCCATGTTGAAATCTGCAGAAGTGGAGATCAAGAAAGAGCACCAAGTGTTGTTGGTCAATAAGACCACCAAATTCAAGAAGCAAGGCAAGTTCAAGCAAAAGGGAAACTTCAAGAAGGGCGGTAAGAAAGTTGCCGTGCCGGAGAAGAAGACCAAGACTAGGCCTAAGCCTGATACTGAGTGCTTTTACTGCAAGGGAGAGGGTCACTGGAAGCAGAATTGCCCAAAGTACTTGGCGGATTTGAAGAACGGAAACATCAAGAAGAAAGGTATATCCGATATACATGTTATTGATGTGTATCTCACTAGTACTCGTAGTAGTGCCTGGGTATTTGATACTGGTTCGGTTGCTCATATTTGTAACTCGAAACAGGTGCTGCAGAATAAACGGAAGCTAGCGAAGAACGAGGTGACGATGCGCATTGGAAATGGATCAAAGGTTGATGTGATCGCGGTCGGCACGCTACCTCTTCATCTACCATCGGGATTAGTTTTAACTTAAATAATTGTTATTTGGTGCCTGCGTTGAGCATGAACATTATATCTGGATCATGTTTACTGCGAGACGGCTACTTGTTTAAGTCCAAGAATAATGGTTGTTCGATTCATATGAGTAATATGTTTTATGCACATGCACCTTTGATAGATGGTCTATTCTTATTGAATCTCGATAGTGGAAATACACATATTAATAACATTGAAGCTAAATGTTTGAAATTGAGCGATAACTCGACCTATATGTGGCACTGTCGTCTTGGTCATATTGGAGTGAAGCGTATGAAGAAACTCCATTCCAATGGACTTCTTGAATCACTTGATTTTGAATCACTTGAAAGATGCGAAGCATGTCTGATGGGTAAAATGACTAAGACTCCATTTTTGGTATGATGGAGCGAGCTACGGACTTGTTGGAAATCATACATACTGATGTGTGTGGCCCAATGAGTGTAGCATCGCGCGGTGGTTATCGTTATGTTCTTACCTTCATGGATGACTTGAGTAGATATGGGTATATCTATTTCATGAAACACAAGTCCGAAACTTTCGAGAAGTTTAAGGAATTTCAAAGTGAGGTAGAGAATCAACGTAACAATAAGATCAAATTTCTACGTTCTGATTGTGGAGGTGAATATCTAAGTTACGAGTTTGACGAGCATTTGAATAAATGCGGAATACTTTCACAATTGAAACCGTCGGGAACACCACAGCGTAATGGTGTGTCTGAACGTCGTAATAAAACTCTCTTAGATATGGTTCGTTTTATGATGTCACTTACAGATTTACCGCTATCATTTTGGGGTTATGCATTAGAAACAACCGCATTCACTTTAAATAGGGCACCATCTAAATTCGTTGAAACGACACCGTATGAATTATGGTTTGGAAAGAAACCTAAATTGTCGTTCCTTAAGTTTGGGGATGCGAAGCCTATATAAAGAAGTTACAACCGAACAAGCTTGAACCCAAAGCGGAAAAATGCGTCTTCATAGGATACCCGAAGGAAACTATTGGGTATACCTTCTATCATAGATCCGAGGGAAAAATCTTCGTTGCCAAGAATGGATCCTTTCTAGAGAAGGAATTTCTCTCGAAAGAAGTGACTGGAAGGAAAGTAGAACTCGACGAGGTTGTTGAACCTTCTCTCGAACTTGCGAGCAGCGCAGCACCAGAAGCAGTTCATGTGGCGCCTACACCAATAAGAGAGGAAGCTAATGATGTAGATCATGAAACTTCGGTTGAAGTTACTACGGAACCTCACAGATCAACGAGAACTCGTACCACTCCTGATTGGTATGATCCCGTTATGAGTGTCATGTTGGTGGATAACACCGATTACCCTGCGACATATGAGGAAGCGATGATGAGCCCAGATTCCAATAAATGGCAAGAAGCCATGAAATCCGAGATTGGATCCATGTACGAAAACCAAGTATGGACTTAGTTGGACTTACCGGATGGCCGGAAGGCTATCGAGAACAAATGGATTTTCAAGAAGAAAACAGATGCTGATGGTAATGTTACTGTCTATAAAGCTCGACTTGTCGCAAAAGGGTTTCGACAAATTCAAGGAGTTGACTACGATGATACTTTCTCACCAGTAGCGAAGCTAAAGTCTGTGAGGATTATGTTAGCAATCGATGCATATTATGATTATGAGATATGACAGATGGATGTCAAAACGGCGTTCCTCAATGGAGACATTGATGAAGAGTTGTATATGATGCAACCCAAAGGTTTTGTCGATCCTAAAGATGCTAACAAGGTATGCAAACTTCAACGGTCCATATATGGATTGAAGCAAGCATCCCGAAGTTGGAATCAACGTTTTGATAAGGTAATCAAAAGTTTTGGTTTTATACAAACTTAAGGAGAAGCTTGTATTTACATGAAAGTGAGTGAGCTCTGTAGCATTCTTAATACTATATGTAGATGACATATTGTTGATTGGGAATGATGTAGACCTTCTTAATAGTGTCAAGGATTATTTGAATAAAAGTTTTTCAATGAAAGATCTTGGCGAAGCAGCTTACATATTAGGCATAAAGATTTATAGAGATAGATCGAGACACCTAATATCATTGTCTCAAAGTACATATTTGGACAAAGTTCTAAAGAGGTTTGGAATGGAAGATAGCAAGAAAGGGTTCTTGCCCATGTTGCCCAATACGACCTTGAGTAAAACTCAAAGTCCTGCAACGGCAGAAGATAGAGACAGGATGAGCAAGACTCCCTATGCCTCAGCCATAGGATCTCTTATGTATGCCATGCTATGTACTAGACCAGAAATTGCATATGTTGTTAGTTTGACTAGCAGATATCAAAGTGATCCAGGAGTGGATCATTGGACAGCGGTCAAAAACATCCTTAAGTACTTGAGAAGAACTAATGATATGGTTCTTTCTTATGGAGGTGATGAACAGCTCGTTGTTAATGGTTACACCGATGCTAGTTGGAACACCGATCTGGATGATTCTCAATCTGGATACGTATTTACTTTGAATGGTGCAGCAGTTAGCTGGAGGAGTGCAAAGCAAAGCGTTGTGGCGAGATCTTCAACTGAATCGGAATACATAGCTGCTTCAGAGGCTTCACAAGAAGCGATATGGATGAAGGAGTTTATTACAGAGCTCGGTGTGGTTCCAAGTGCGCTGGACCCAATGTCTATCTACTGTAATAACATGGGCGCCATAGCCAATGCGCAAGAACCAAGGTCACACAAGAAGCTGAAGCACATCAAGCTATGTTTTCACGTTATTCGAGAACATGTCCAAGATGGTGACATAAAGATTTGCAAAGTAAACACAGATCTGAATGTGGCGGATCTGTTGACTAAACCTCTCCCGAGGGCAAAACATGACCAACACCAAACTGCCATGGGTGTTAGGTATATTACCATGTAATCTAGATTAGTTGACTCTAGTGCAAGTGGGAGACTGTTGGAGATATGCCCTAGAGGTAATAATAAATGTAGTTATTATTATATCTTTGTGTTTATGATAATAGTTTACATTCATGCTATAATAGTATTAACCGGAAACATTAATACTTGTGTGATTTGTAAACTAAATTAGAGTCCCTAGTAAAGCCTCTTTTTAATACTAGCTTGTTGGTTAATAGATGATTGTGGTTTCCCGATCATGAACATTGAGATGTTGTTAACAACAAGATCATATCATTAGGAGAATGGTATGATGGACATAGTCCTATAGATAAGCGTAGCATAAAGATCAAGTCATTTTAATAGTTTAATTGCTATAAGCTTTCTGATACATAGTAACCTAATTCCTTCGACCATGAGATCATGCTAATCACCATCACCGGAAGTATGCTTTGATGACATCAAACACCACACCATAACTGGGTGGTTATAAAGGTGGCATTGAGTGATTGGAAAGTATGGGTTGAGGCACATGGATCAAGAGTGGGATTTGTCCATCCATATGACGGATAGATATACTCTGGACCCTCTCGGTGGAATGTCATCCAATTAGCTTGCAAGCATGTGACTGGCTCACAAGGGATCACATATCACGGGAACGAGAAAAGAGTACTTATCAGTAACGAGGTTGAACTAGATATGCAGAGATACCGACGATCAAAACCTCGGATAAGTAAACTATCATGAGACAAAGGGAAATTGGTGTCGTATGTAAGTGGTTCATTCGATCGCAAAGTAATCGTAGAAATATGTGGGAGCCATACGAATTTCCAGATTCCTCTATTGGTTATTGATCGGAGAAGTGTCTCGGTTATGTCCGCATAATTCACGAACCATAGGGAGACACACTTAAGGATTCGATGTTGTTGAGTAGTTATGGAATGATGAGTAAGAGACCGAATGTTGTTCGGAGTCTCGGATGGGATCCGGGATATCACGGGGAGATCCAGAATGGTCCGGAGAATAAGATTCATATAAGGAAAGTCTTGTTTCGGAGTTCGGAAATAATTCCGGTGTTTTCACCAGGAATGTTCTATAAGGGTCTGGAAGGTCCGGCACTCCGGAGGGGAAGGGTACATGAATGTGTCATGAAAATATGGAATAGTTGCATCATGTACTAGATCACTTGGCTGGGCAAAATAAAGAGAGAAATCAAATCGAAGTTTGAAAGTCAAAACGCCAATTTGAAAAAGTCAAATCTCAAGTTTGCTTGGTGGAGAGAGAGTAGGAAACCTACTTGGGGAGGAAGTCCCCTCCCTCCACCCGCCGGCCAAGGAGGAGGAGTTGGAGTAGGACTCCTCTTCCAAACCGCCTCCCTCCCACCTATATAAGGAGGGGCAGGGCGCCCCCTCCCAACACACCTCAAACCCTAGCCCCAAGTCGCCGGCGCCACCACCTCCTTGTGCTGCTGCCGCCTAGGGCACCTCCAACTCGGCGAGTTGGAGTTTCCCCAAACCCTAGCCACCGGCCACACCCTCCCCTTGGTGCCCTCTAAACCCTAGATCACCAAGGCCTCTCTCATACTCCACCATACTCGCTCCGGCTTAAGGCGAAGCCCTGCGATATCTCCTCTCTACTTCCGACACCACGCCGTCGTGCTGCCAGAATCACTTGGAGAGTGCTACAACCTCCGCTGCCTGCTGGAACAAGGGATAAGAAGGTCTTCATCGAGTACCGAACGTGTGACCGACTGCGGAAGCACTGCCGGAACGCAGCACCAGAAGGATCGTCTACACGATCTTGAGATCGGCAAGTGTACAACTACATCACCCACGAGAATCTGCTCTCGTTAACCGCTTTGGAATCTTCGAGGGTGAGTTCTTCTATCGACTCGTTGCTACAATCTAGTAGATAGATCTTGGCTTATTTGTGTGCATGCGGTAGATTTTTTTTGTTTTCCCTACGAACCCCTACACAAAGCAGGCTTAATTTCATAAAAGGTAGCATCAGGAGCAGGTGGAGCAATAGGTGTGCTAAGGAAATCATTGTTGTTGGTGCTAGTGAAGTCACACAACTTGGTGTTCTCAGCGGAGTTCATTTTGGCAAAGGTGGGAAAACGAAAAATAGCAGTAGCTAAAGCAAGAACTAATTTTTTTGTATTTTTTAAATAAAGAAAGCAAACCAAACTAGACTAATTTTTTTTGGAGTTTTTGAAAAGAGGCAAACAAAACCAAGCAAAAGAAACAAAGCAAACTAAAAACAAAGTAAAGAGAAAGGAAGTGAAGGACTCTCCTAGTGAAGATGTCCTTAGCCTCCCCGGCAACGGCGCCAGAAAAGAGCTTGATGGCTGTACACGTAGTTCACGTGGAGCTAGTTGGGAACCACAAGAGCAAGGTATAAATCAGCACAGCAGCAAGTTTCCCTCAGTAAGAAACCGAAGTTATCGAACCAGTAGGAGGAAGGAAACGTCACACAGGTGTTGTAAGCAACGTGGAGACCTGCACAACACAAACTCAAGACTTTGCCCCAATGAATCAGTGAGGTTGTCAAACTCACTGGTTTACTGTAACAAAGGATTAAACGTATGGTGTGGAAGATAATTGTTTGTAGCAAGTAAACAAGTAACAGTGGAAGATGTATCAATGGTAAAGATTGGACCGGGGTCCATAGTTCACTAGAGGTTCTGTCCTTAGATAAACAACATGGCATGGAGGGTAAACAAATTATAGGAGGGCAATTGATAGGAACTGAGCAAGGCATAACAATGCAATACCAGACAAAAAGATCTTATGAGATTCGGTTGGGCAATACAACAATATACATAGACCGCCATCCAAATACATCTATGACAAGAAGTCCACCTTCAGGTTATCATCTGAAACCCCTTCGGTATTAAGTTGCAAGCAACAGACAACTGCTTTAAGCAAAGTGTGTAAGATAAACAATCCACTTATTCCATGAACAAGAGACCGTTGTTTTCTCCCTAGTAGCAACAACACATCTACAACCAAAGAGATTTCTGTCACTTCCCTTGGAAACTAGAGGCATGAACCCACTATCGAGCATAAATACCCTCTCTTGGAGTCACTAGCAACTACTCAGCCAAGATAGCTACTAACAACAGAGAGCATGCAAGATCACAAACAACACAGACATGATAGAATCATAAAGACAAAACCATTAATCAATCTGACATAGTAATCTCAATATCCATCGGATCCCCGCAAACACAACATGCATGATTACAAATAGATTAGATCTTGATCATGAACGGAGCTCACAAGATCTATATATGAAAGCACAAAGGAGGAGATACAACCATATAGCTACTACATGGACCCATAGTCCAAGGTGGAACTACTCACGCATCATACCGAAGAGAAGGCCTCCGGGATGATCTCCCCTCCGGCAGGGTGCCGAGAAGAACTTCAGATCCCCCCGATCTGGGGACGACGGTGGCGATGGCTTCAGAAGGTTTCGTGGAATATTGATCGGGTTCTTAGGGTTTCTGCATCGGGGGCTTCTTATAGGCGAAGAGGCGAGGTTGGGAGGCGGCCAGGGGGACACACCCTGCCTAGGCGCGGGGAAGGGCCCACCCGCACCTAGGGGGGTTGGCCGCCCTGGTTTATGTCTCCGTCTCGTCTTCTGGATTTTTGTCCCTCACGGTAAAATATTGACTTTGGCTTTTGTCCCGTCCAATTCTGGAATATTGATTTTCTTTCTTTCTAGAACCAAAAACAGAAGAAAACATGTAATTGGCACTGTGACAACTTGTTAATAGGTTAGTTCCAGAAAAGATATAAAAACACCTCAAAGTGTAGACAAAGTAAAGCAAAGTAGATACTAAACAAGTATGGAGCATAAAAAATTATAGATACATTTCTGATGTATCAGTTCCTGAAGACAAGACGCTGTCCAAGATAGATTGAAGATCAAATTAACGTGCAAGACAAGATGAAGACCTATCGTGACTAGGAGAAACTCTTACACCACCGATGGCTATATATACTTGGAAACAGGGGCAGAGATGCTAGTAGGGAAAGGTAGGGTGGATGCCCTACCTTGATTTTTGGCGACAAGCTTAATATGCACATGTTTTTTGTGAGCAATTAGAGTGGTTAAATGCTAAAAACAGACTTCGTATGAGAAAGTTATGCTTATTTTAGTGAACACTGCGCAAAACTGATTTCGGAGTGAAATAAGAACTAGGGATGTAGTCTAGTTTTAAACCAATTCTTTCTCTTTGTAATAGCTAATGCTCAATCTAATAAAACTCGACTCTAAACAATGTCCTAGATGGAGTATCTAAGGAGGACATAAGAGTATTTTGTCCACCTATGCCGTGTGGCCAAAACCAACTCTAATTACGTGACACTTTATATTCTTGTCTTGACTAAAATGATTCATGTTATAGGTTCAATGTAAATAAGATTTCTTGGCTTACAGATATTTATCATGAGGAGTTATCTTATTACAAGCATGAGCCTATATATGATAACATTGAGAAAATAATTAATCATATTGGAGAATTAAAAACATCGGAGATTATCTTAACATTTGAATGATATATCATGCTTCATATCGTTTATCGCCTTGTTAAGTTGGCATTGCTTTTACTGATGACGACGACAACAGTTGAAAGAGCCTTTCTCAATGGCAAAGATCATCCAGTCCAAGTTGATATTTCCTTTTTTAAGTTCGTCCTACCTTAGATTTTTACGTCCTTTGCCACTGCTTAGAGACATTCACCTGAGGAGGACACCTCATACTCGTCCAAGTTGCACCCATTAGTTTTAGCCATAAACACTAGTCATCTACTCTCGCTGGGTCCTGTTATAAACCTGTCAACATCATCTTGTAGCTATATTATACGATTTTTTAATCACTTTATGAATAAAATCTGAGAGAATCTTCTATGTTTTACACATATATTTGTATTTGAGATCCAAACCTACTGACCTGAACCGATTGCCCCATTTCTATCACAATAAGATGGACTTTACCCAGGATGAGAATGGATCAGTTATTAAATCTTGGATGGAAATTTCTTTTACCTATTTCTCTGGGCAATCTCTTATTAACAACCTCTTCCCAACTTGTTTCACTATAAATAAGATAATACAATAACAGTAAGAATATTTTCAACACAAAGGCTCTCTCAAACAAGAAAAAGAAACATATCTTTTTCATAGATATTTAGAATGAATATGTAAAAAAAAACCTCTTTTGATATTCGGAAGTGAGTGACTATCGTGGGATCGTGAAAACTATCCTTCGTCAATGAGAAACTCCAGATGTTTGCCTCTGCTACGATGGCCGATACAACATACAAGCACATATTAATGCTTTTTTCGACAAAGAGAATATATTAATATACATATTAATGCATAGTAATGTATGTAAGTTTACACAACATACAAGCACATATTACATAGCGAAAAGATAGCAATTTATGTAAGTTTGCCAAGCACAGTTTGATCAAATATCATGTACATTCAAACAAATAAGAGCTAATACATGAAAATAGTGGTTGTGCTGCTATTTTTTGGTCAACGAAACCACGCCGACATCGGAGCATAGCGGCATGACGGACGAGAGGAAAAGCAAGACTCGCTAGGGTGCTAGCCGTGAACAGATTTTGGATTCTCCCATTCAGTCGAATCCCCTCAGGCATCTCCCATTCTATCGAATCCCCTCATTCTCTTGCTTCCGCCATCCCTTCTTCAGGGCTTCTTTCCCCATAAAAGCGAGCAGATGCCTTTGACAAGAGCGACAACCACATAGCTAGGCTTGAATGGCTTCATGTGGTCGAGTGACATCAAGTAGAGTGAAGTTCTTCTGTGTTCGGTGGTGTTGTCCCAGCGGCTCTCTCTCTCAAATCTGAAGTCGGATTAACAAGTTTTTGGTCCATGTGTCTTTGGTTTTCTTTGTTCCCTCGCAGATGGGCTCCCTTCTTTGTGGATTTCCTGACGAGTAGAGACTGCTTACAAAGGTGCTTCACCGCTTGTGCAGTGTTTATGCATCACGTTGGGATGGATTTTGGATTCGTAGGCCCTGTTGTTGCGTCCCCGTTGTGCTGGATCTGGATTCATGATACGATCCCTGTCACGCTCGATTTAGATCCATGGCTCTTAATTTTGGAGAAAAATCCAGAGCTCCTGAAGAAGAAAGATTCTTGAAGATGGAGAAAGATGCAGGGATCTTGCGCTGGTTTATAAGATGTTTTAGCCTTTTTATCATGATATGTATATATTTAGATGTTTTTAATGTGTAAAGTCGGAGCAAAATAAGTAAAACATACACACAAAAATCTAGATACGAGTGTTTCAGTAAAAAGCTAAAACATCTTATATTTTGAAACAGTGAGAGTAGTGTTTAAAAGCCTTACTCGGGTCTGGGGCGTGGCGTGTCATTTCTATCTCGTCCTGACACTTGTAATTAGGTTAGTAAAGATTTGTCCCAAAAGGCATTTTTTTTTGCAAATATGACCCTCTGCAATTCGCCATTGCCAAAAACATTCCCCTCGCGCCACAAAAGCCCAAAATACCCTGGCCGGAGGCTGAAAAGGCAACACGTGTCACCTCCCGCCACGGGGGGTGGCGGGATGTTCCTTCCGCCAGGGGGAATGGCGGGATGAGGTGGGCCCCACGGTTAGGCCAGCGGGGAGGTTTGATTTGGTGCTGGCGGGAGGTTCGACTTCGCGCTCGCGCTGGTGGGTCTCACGGCGTCATTCCACCACTGCCAAAGGCGGGAGGAACATCCCGCCACCCCTCATGGCGGGAGGTAACACGTGTCGTCTTTTCATGCTCCCGCCAGGGTATTTTTGGATTTTACGGCACAAGGGGAGTATTTTTGGTGATGTCGAATTGGTCATATTTGTAAAAAAATCCAATATTTTTGTAGTAGTAGTAGTACATTGTGTAGAGCAAAATCAAGCCGCGAGTCAGTGCGCGCGCGTACCGAAAGCGTACGGCTACTGGATCGCCTGTCTGCCCTGCCGCGCAAGACTTGGGGCTCTGGCTTGCCCACCTGAAGCAAGCTAGCAACGCCGTACTGGTGGTAGCTGGAGCTGGGCATTTTGACTTGAGAGCCACGCCATTTGCTGCGTACAATACCCTGCAGCGCGAGGGTCCATGCCAATGCCAATGCCAAACCCACCTCTCCACGCAAAAAACTCGTACGGCCGCACCGACACCGGCGAGCCCAGCAAACAGTTAACCCGAGAAGGTCCTTCTACTATTCATCAATCAGCTAACTGCATCGCCCTACCGAAGGCCATGTACGACCAGAACATATCTGTGCTTGCTTTGCTGTTGCCGAGAGTTCATTGTGAGCTTTTCTTGCAAGACCTCTTGAACCCTGACGGTCCGTACCCGTACGTGGGGCAAAGGCAAACAGAACGCTGAATACCTAGCTGGCCTGAACTGGACATCGGCACCGGAGAACGGACCGTGCGGCATGGGTTGTCAGCGTCATATATATCAACAGCTCAGAGAAAGGGATCTCACGACGGAGGCGTTCGTACGCTCTTGCCTGTCGCTCGCTGGTCTCGTCTCCGTTAACCGGGGAGTTCAAAGGCTCGTGCTGCCGACGAAACACGACGACGGCCGTGATCGGAGCATCGAGCACAGCTACAAAATTTCCGGTCATCCGTCAACTCACGGATACCCCAAAACAGCTCCCGGTGATATGATATCCTAGTAATGGCCAGATCCGGTTGCACGGATTCAGAATTCAAGGCGCCATGGTCAGCCCTGCTACTGCTAGTCCTTATCTACTAGCAACCACCGGCGTTCCACCTGCAGGTTTTGACTTCAGAGTTCAGAGCAGCCACACTTGCTGCACGCCCTGCAGGCTGCAGTGCGACTGTGCCGCGAGGGGCCAAGCCAACCAACCAGCCCACCTCACCGCGTGTGAAGCCGTACGGCATTTCCCCCTTGGCGTGCCATGTTCCTGGCGCGGGGAGCAACGCCGCGTGGCCGGACGACGCAGGGGCGCGGGGAGGAACCAGCGATGGAGGGTCAGCAGCATCGCGCGTGGCGGGGAGTAAATTGGTGCGTCGGTGGCCGAGCGGGAGGGCGGTAGGCCATTATTCGGGCCGGGGCCGAGTGGCGTGGGAGCGACCTGAATTTGTCTGGCACAGCGAGCGACGCCACCGCTCGCTCGGCTCGTCGGTCTGGTCCACGCAAAACGATCACCAGGCTACTTCCGCAGCCGCCTGATTATCGTCGTCAGACCTGCTTACTAGAGAGAAGACTTGCTGATATTTCTTCGCATCGTTTCCAGTATTGCTAGTGCAAATCAAACATCTGTAGAGATAAAAAAGATTAACCGAGGTTTAAATTCCACAAAATTTCCGTCGAAATGCGATCAAAGAAGGCCTCAGGCGGCGGTTCAGACTTGGCACCGGCGGAGTAGGAACAGGAAAGCACCATATCCTGAACACAGGCGAAGAGACAGCGCTAAGATTACCTTTGGCGGCACCGGCACCGACAGGCGTGAATCAGAATCACACCAACTAGTGTAAGGAACCCCATTCTGCATTGTCCATTCATAGCTGAGAAGCACATAAGCCTGGGCTGCGCGAAAACTGATTCTGCAACATGCAAAATCATGCTATAAAATGCATACAAGACAAACATAACCGGTCACGTCATTGCGAAGAGTTTGATCTGAATATGAGTGGCATATGTGTTCATTCTGCTGTACTCCAGGACTCCAAGGTTGCCGGTTCCAACTTCCAACTGAACTCAAGCAACGAGAGCAGCTGAAGCAAAGAGAACATGATAAACTTAGTGATCATCAGAATTATGAAGCACAGACGCGAAGAAAATTCCTGACCATGCAAGAAAAAAAAATGGTGGGACAAGGTTTGGCATCGTGGTCTTCAAGCAGCTGGTATGAATCTGTTCAGCTCGAATAATTAATCCATCAAAAACCAACATTAAGATATTTTGATGTTTTTTTTTGAAGTTATATTTATATATGAAGGTAGGGGAGAACCCTGACCTTATGGTTACAACAGAGTGTAAAAAAAGTGAAAAGGTTGGAGGGAGTGACAGAATTTACAGCCTGGCATCAACCAGGGGATTTTAGAAGTAAAACTAAAAAAGAGAGAACCCTATATAGCCTGAAACACTGCTGCCTAGGTTAGTAGCTGCGGCTTCTGTTTCTCCGATCTGTGTGCCCAAAGAGATAGGTAGTTCGCGATGTTACTGAATAGTGTTCTTCTATTCGTTTGCCTTTGATTAAAAACTATGTCATTCCTAGCCCGCCAGAGTGCTAGTAGGCAAGAAGCAATACAGATTGGCCATGTGTTATCACCCTGCCTCTGGGTATCAAATAAAGCCGCTAACTCGGACCCTTTTTTTGCCGTGTCTGCAATATTGAGCCTTTCCCACACCCAGTCCGCTTGTCTACAGTGTAGTGCAATGTGTTGGAAGGTTTCCACGGCAGGGCACTCATCACAACCACCGTCAGTGCACCATTTCTTGTTTACCATATTACTTTTGGTGTTCAGTCTGTCTTTATAAGCCAGCCATAAGAAGATTTTGTGTCTGTGAGGGATTGGTCTCAGCCAAATCCATTTGCAGGCGCCCATACCATTCCTCTGTCACTGAAAAGTTTGTACAGGTCCCTTGTTGTCGGATGTTTTGCGGTTGTGATGAGCCGTCTGGAATCCCCTGATCCGTTAGGTCCTGGTGTCACTGTTGCAAGAACGATGCTCAACTGTTGTAGTTGGGATTCAGCAGTCGCCGAGAGCGGCTGGTGTAGGTCAATCTGCCAGGAACCATTTCTAAATTGTGATTGTACCGTGCAATAATGGTCAATGGCAAAAGAGTAGAAGACAGGCATTGAGAACTGCAAGCTGCTCAAGCTTGTCCAGTTGTCTTGCTAGAAAGCCGTCCTGGATCCGTCCTCAAGCTGGCAGAATGTTGCTTGCTGAACTATTGGTATCAGCTGCATGATTGATTTCCAGAATGGCGAGTCTTTGGCTGCGGAGCAATGCGGGATGCTATTTTGCAGGTACCAATTTTGTAATCCATGAAAAGCATGGTCCTGTTCCCTTTGATAGTAGTTTTGCCGTCATGTTGGCCATTAAAGCCTTATTGTGTAGAGTCAGATTTCTGATCCCCAGCCCACCTTGTGCTTTAGGCATAATTACTACCTTCCAAGCAACTAGGCAGTGCCCTCCATTTATTTCCTCCTTATTTTTCCAGAGAAAGGCCCTTATGATTTTGTCAACCATGTCAATACTTGTTTGATCCCACTGGATGCAGCTCATAAAAAAGTTGGGAATGGCAGATATCACTGAGTTAATCATCTGTACCCGACCCCCAATATTCAGCATCCTGGGCATCCATCCTGGCAGACGATTGCTGATGCGATCAATGATAGGCTGGAGCATTATTCGTGTGATTCGCGTCTGCGATAAGGGCATGCCTAGGTAGGTGCATGGCAGGCTTGTTATCTGACAACCCATGGTTTCAGCGATCCCCGCGGCCTCTTGCTCCGGGATGTTCATTGGCACAAGAGTGCTTTTATGATAATTGATCTTCAGCCCTGTAATTCCGCAAAAGCATCCAGCAGGTGTTTTGCAATCTGGGCCTGATGTATTGACCCATGGAGTATAAGTAGTGTGTCATCAGCATATTGTAGAGCTGGCATTGGAGTGCCATGTTGGATCGGGTGTTGCAGCAGCCCTGCCTCATATGCCTTTTTGAACATTTGTTGTAGGATATCAGCCAGGATGATAAAGATATAGGGTGATAGTGGATCACCTTGGCGAACCCCTCTCTGAATCCTGAACCTTTTTCCACACTATCCATTTATCAACAGCTGTGCCTTCGAGGTTTCAAGCAGCTCCTTGACCCATCCTATCCATAGTGGTGGGAATCCTCTTGCTCTCATGGTTTCATAGACAGCCTCCCAGTGCACAGAGTCAAAGGCCTTCTGAAAGTCGAGCTTCAGAACAATGATTGGTTTTTTGTGCTTGTTTGCACATTGCACCATTTCAATGGCCGCTGCAAAGTTCTCAACAATCGTCCTATCCTTGATGAAACCAGATTGCATGTCGTCCACCAACTCTTTGACCTTTGGTTGTAGTCTGTTCGCCATTACTTTTGCAATTAACTTCGGGATGTAGTGTTGTAAGGAGATTGGCCTGTAATCCTTCACCTCTTGTGGCATGTCTATCTTCGGGATTAGAGCAATGAGGGCTGAGTTGACACCAGATAGGCTGAGACTTTGGTTATGCAGAGAGTTGAATAAGTCCATTAGTTGTTCCTTGATCTCAATAATGTAATGTTTGAAGAATTCGTTAGTGAAGCCATCTGGCCCAGGGCTTTTGTTTGGGGGTGCCTTCAAAATTGCTTGTTTTATCTCTTCCCATGTGAAAGTAGCCGACAGGTTTTGCAGTATGCTGGATTGGTCCTCGTAAATGTGCTGTAAGTCAATATTCTTTGTCCATGGTCTCCTTTCGGCAAAGAAATCTTTAAAGTAGTCAGTGGCAATTTTTAGCTTGTCCTTTTCCTCAAAGAAGTCCTCATTCCCTAGCCTGAAAAATTTGATTCTGTTTTTCCTGAATCTGTATGTGGCCATAGTATGAAAAAAGGTCGTGTTCTCATCCCCTAGCTGGCACCACCTGATCTTTGCTCTTCTCTTCCACCTCTGTTTTTTTGCTTTGCAAAGCTCCTTGACCTTGTCGTGGCATAGTGCTCTGAAGTGGAATTCAGAGACAGACAACGGGCGCCATTCCTCCACCGCATCAAAAAATTGGATGACGTGGTTAACATTTGAGTGTATGGTTGTAATAGATCTTTTCTGTTTTTGCCCTGCCCTGGTTGCAGCTCGTATTGCCCTTAGCTTGTAGCTCAGTCTGGTAACTGCTGACATTTCCCTTGTCCCACGAGCCAAAATTTCTTTTGTGACTTCAATCAGGTCATTGCAGCCCAACCAGTGGTCCTCATATCGAAAGATCTTTGTTGTCTGCGATTGTGCCAAGGTGTCGAGCATGATGGCCTTGTGATCAGATGTAGGACGCCCAATTGCCTTGCATTGGGAGTGAATGAACCTCTGTGCCCAGGGTACATTGATGAGTACTCTGTCCAGCTTGACAAGGGTCGGTTGAGCTCTCTTGTTTGACCAGGTATACTTTGAGTTGCAGATGTCTACGTCCATTAGCTCTAGCTCATTGATCCAACTGTCAAACTCCTCCATATCATTCCATGCAATGTTATTGTTCTTCTTCTCATGCATATATCTGTAGATATTAAAATCCCCGGTGATGGCCCATGGTATTGTTATTTCCTGCTTGAGAACTCTGATGCAATCGTAGAAACCTCCTCTCTCTTGGGCCTCACATGGGGCATAAACGTTTGTGAGCATAAACATGGTGTTGTCGCCTATTGCTGAAACAGTTACTGTTATAGAAAAACGGTCTTGGCACTTTACTGTAATTTCGTAGCTCTTTTCTGACCAAGCAATGAGGGTTCCTCCCGCAGTACCATCTGCAGGTTGATATACATAGCTGGTGTACTTATGGGGCAAGAACTCTCTTACTTTGAACGTGTCGATGCTTTGCAACTTAGTCTCCTGGAGGCAGATGAGCCGAGCCCCTGAATCGCAGAGCAGTTTTAGAATTATTGCATTTTTGTCTGCATCCCCTAAGCCTCGAACATTCCAGCTAACAATATTCATCTGGTTGGTAAGTTTCCCCAAGGTGCAAGGAAGCGAAGAATGCAATATGCCATGGTAAAGTGAAAATAAGAGGTGAGGACCCAAGAATAAACAAGATGAACAAACAGCTGCTTGCATTACAGGGTGTTACACAAAGTACAGTCGGGAAAATAAAGACGCAATGTCGGTCCCGCGAGCTACACCTAGTTAGCTGCACCGACTTTGAAGGGAAAGGAAAATGCAGGTGGTGGAAATAAAAAACAAACACCCTATCTATGCAATAGCAAGCATCTAAAGAGCAGGTGGAACTATCTTCAGCCACGAGATCCATTATGGTTTGAGCACCCCTCTTTAGCCTTTTTCTTCAGAAGCTGATCCACATTAAGCAGTCCACGGCAACTTTCAAGATCCAGCAAAGTCTGACGCCCTGTGGCAGCGGGCGTCTCAGTGATCGGTAGAGGCGCAAGTGCATAGACATCAGGAACACGTCTCTTTTTGCGGCTGCGGGTTGAGGTGGAGCCTGCACCAACCGAAGAATCAGAACCCTCTGAGGAGGTCGTCTTGCCCTGCACTGCCCTCTCCACAGAACCTACCCGCGCGCCGTCGTGCATCTTCTTGATTCTCTCGCTATGGCGACATTAGGTGACGATCTGGGGCTGCTTCTCAACAGGTTCATTCAGGTCAGGCACTGACTCCGAGTCGGAGACGATGACCGGCTCCGCGTCGCACAGTGCAAACTGCTGCACTTGGCGGCCGTCCAGAACCAGGCCGCCCGGTCCATCATCGTCCTGACCCGCTAGCCCATTTCCAATGCCATCAACCTAGGCCATCGGAGCCTTGCCCTTGCGGTCGATCTGAATCGGGCTCTCTGCCTGGCCACTTGCCCGCCTGTGGCACGAGTGCTGCTCCTGCAGTTGACCCTTCTGGTACATGAATGGGCCCTCCCCACCAAGCATGTTCAGGGTGCCACCGGCCAGGGGATTACCCAGACGTCCCGGCGCGTAGGAGCATATTTCGATGTTTTCGTCTTAGTATGTGTACTGTAGTAAAACTGTGTAACAGTCATTTGATTTTTCACAATGGTTCGATTAGGTGGACTTGATGGGAATTACCACTCACTATATGGTTAGCCAAGGGAATGAAGGGGTCAACATTTACGGTCATGTTGCCGTATGGTATTCCAGTAAGAGAAGCAACTTTCAGGTTTATAGGTTCCAAGAACATATTCAACGATTTGGTCAATGAAATCTTCCTCGAAGATGAGAGAGGACATTAGTTAGCACAACTCTGAGCATGGAATATGACGTGCTCCCTCCGTTCTTCGGCATGTCTTCAAGAAGTTGGTGCAAAGAGGTTGTTGGCCTGTTCAGTCTGAAAGTTAAAGATTTATGTGTGCTAACCTAGAAAAAATATGTTTACTAAAAGTTGTTCACATCTGTACAAAATTCTATATGTATATGGCTTTGGCATGGAGACCTCGGCTGGCGGTTTTCAGGAGGTGGACAGTGTGGAGAGGCATGACGAGATGAACAACGGAGAAGGAGGGGGTGGTGGGAATGTTCTGAGTCACGAACTCGGTGGAGCTCGTGGCTTTGGTGCACAAATGAATTTGCAGAGCCTCAAGCGAATTAGGAGGAGGGAAGAGGATGATAATAAGATGATGATATTAATTTAGCCAGCATTGCACCGAATGCTTGGCAATACAAGAGGCAACATACTAGCAGTTTAACATCTTCAGGATTAAATGATCAAGCAATTTAATTCACTAGATCATTGTTTAAACTAAAAGTGTATGAGCTATATTGTATTGTACAATAGGTAGACTGCCAACTGCAATATGCAAATCATCATTGTCATATGTATCTTATAAGCCCCAGATACAACATGGAATGGTTCCATGCAATATATTGTTTTTTCAGGAATATATTGTGTGTCATGCATAGTGTCTCTCTGCAGTGTATTCTTTGCATGTTGTTTCAGATTCACTTTGCATGCCCTGTTACTGTCAATGCACCCTTTGCTAAAGTACAATGTAAGTGTGTTTTCTTTTGTATTCTTTCTGTAAGATTATGTCCTATTTCTAAAATAGTTATAAATATTCAAATTTCAATGTTGCAAGTGACCAAGTTGGGATGCAGAGTGGCGACTGATCTGGCCTGCTCTATAGTCAAACTTGGTTGTTATAGAATTCTTAGTTTAGTTTGAACTAGCCCCTACTTTAGCAGCCTTGTACAGGATGTCCTCTTGCATCTCTATGACGAGGTGTGACATCGAGAGCTTGTGAAGCTATTTTAGCAGAATCAAAGGTTTTGTTGGAGTTCTCATACTGGCTTTAAACGAGTATTTTCTTACTAAGTGATTACCTTTTCTAAAAATGGTAAGTACAGTTTCGTGGTTGCTATAGACATATATAGTTCGATGAAATTTTTGGATACATGTAGCAATGCACAGATATATTTCCTAGTACAACATAAAATAAGCTACAAAATAGACTTTTCACCCTTATTGCACTTTCCGGTCAAATAAACCGAGTCATCGGGAAGTTCTGCAATTAAACCAACTATAGAATGTCCAAATAATAGGTGCATCCTTAATACAATATATAGTTGACATTTGTCTTGCATCTTGATGACATTGCAAAACACACATATTGAAGCCGTATCAATGGTCTTGAACTTTGGACTAACATACATAGCTGGTCTTGCAAACCTATAGCTTGAGCAAAATAACATTAGTTTTGTATATTAAATATTCTATTACATAGACGACAAAGTGCACGCAAGGGTACCTTAGAAAGTGATTGGCTCCTGAACCAATATAGATATATGTTTTTCTAGTATCGCTGAGTCCGTGTACCCATCAATTTCCCTAAACATTGTCTCCATCATCCGTGAAAGATTTATAACATGCATAAGCAAAGAAGATGGTATTGACGTCATAGTGAGATACTCCCGGTTCATATCAGTCCATGCATTCTCTACTATATTCCAGAGCGCTTCACTTGCCACCTCTTCTGTTGTTCCATACTCTTTCATGTAGCAAGTTACAGCAGTGGCAACATTATTTCTTTCTGTTTCAAACTATAATAGGCATGTTGTAAGAACCACTAAATAATGAATTAATACAAAATTATATATAACTTTTATTCACTTGTAATTCATTCAATTGACTTGGATTACAGAATACACATATAACGCATTTATGCATGTTATTAGTTTTATTTTATGTGAGTAAGTTTTAAAATCGGCTGAAACATATATAGCATGTAATGTATGTAGCTATACTACTAATTTAGTATTATATGCCCTAAGTGTGTAAGGCAAAATTATGTGTGTGCACATTGTTGGATAAAAAATTATGAACTAGAGAATTACCGCATGTGCAACAATGTCATCCATTAGTCGACATATAATACAAGAATCCTTCACAATCTGAAGAAATTTTGACATCCACTCAAGAACCTCATATGTAACTGACATGGTTATACCCTACGGGTACGTAACTTCAGCATACCTAGTCCAGCCCAAAGGAAGGCCCACGGCAGACATACGCTGGCCTATAAAGATTTTCGGGTGGCCAAGGCCCATGACGTCTTCGGATCCTTGGAGAGCAAGACTAGAGTTCGAATCTAACTTGTAACCTACTCGTATCGGTACCCGAGACCTAGCCTCCCCATATATAAAGGATAGGAGGGGCCAACGAGGAGGACACACCCTTGATACGACATACACGCATCCACGCCAGATCGAATCTGCGCACCCTGTAACCTTCGGTTCCGCCGTAATCAAAGAGCAGACAAGCAGGAGTAGGGTTTTCCCTCCGGGGGCTTGAACCTGGGTAAATCTCGTGTCCCCTGGTTGCTTGTCTGTTAACCGTGCCACGATCTCCAGCATCCCCATCTTCTCCAAAACCCAAGTCCATAACAATGGGCATTGACGAGATTAAACCTCGTCAATTGGCGCCGTCTGTGGGAATTGGGGCTGCTGATTGTGCGGTCGTGACGGTTCCGACCCGATCGATCTACAACTCCGCGGCGACGGAGAATCACCTCCTCTTCGGCGCTTTCGACTTCACCGCCCACTCGCCGGATACCATGAAGGATTTCGAGCCCGTAGGCGACGGACTCGAAATCTTGTTCGGGAGCTTCTGCTTCCAGGTGGGACAAACTGGCACCCTCCGCCTCCCTGAGCGGGTGCCCGTGCCGTCAATCAGGCCCGCTTCGTGGGATCCACACCCCGTGCTACGCACGTCAACATCAACAGATGAGTTCTATAGCAGCAGCTGCTGCGACTCCGATCTGTGCGATCCACCTTCGGATGAAGGGACCTACGGTTCCGGATCCGAAAGCTGCGGCAGCAACCAACCAATCTGCAGGCGCTATCTGTGCGCCGCAGTCATCCAAATCGACGAAGAAACGCCTAACCCGCCGCCCAACCCCAACCCGCAGGACAGAAACGGCGAAAACGGTGGAAACGGCGAAAAAGGGGACAACAGGGGCCACCTCATCCAACTTAGCAAAGAAGGATGGGTCGAAGCACGCCGCGCCGTCGCAGGCGAAATAGTCCTACCTCTGGACTCTCCACGTGATCTGCTGATGGCATACCACTACCTCCTCATCGAGGAGCACAAGAAACAAGTCAAGATGCAGGAGACGCTCGACAAACGCAAGAAAGCAGCCTCTGAGTCCAGTGCGCGACGAGCTGCGCTCTCCGCCATGGGACCCGGTTCTAGCACAAACGGAAACCAGGGAAACAAGCACCGCTCTCAGGTGGAAAACATGGACCCGAAGGAGCGGCGTGACGTGACCTGAACTCTCCACACATCGTTCATGAATATGGACGCCGACGGCAACATCACCCCAAAGACGCCACAAGCTGCGATCATGGCAGCCACTGCGTATCTCGCGGCTCACCCACCTCCGGAGGGGGATCCGAAAAGGGCCATGCATAGGTCCGCACTCACCGGACTAGGACTAATCGGAGCTGCGCTCCACGAAGACGCTCCTACGGAGCCGAAGAAGAAAGCTCCGGCCAGGCGCGGCCGGAGCCCCACTCCCTCATCCGAAGATGAAGAAGAACACGATCTTCCTCGAAGGAAGAAGAGTTCGCACCGCCATAAACACGACTACGACGCCAGAGACAAGCTTACACAACGCAAGATCGACAAAGCACGCGCCAAACGCGCATGCTCGTCTGAATCTGAGATGGATGAAGACGAAGGAGAACTCTGCGGAGCTCGATGCTTCAGCAGATCCGTTCGGCGAACACAGATGCCACGCAACTTCAAGCTTCCTTCGGATACTCCGAAGTTCAACGGCACGCAAGATCCAAAGTCCTGGCTCAGCGACCATCTGTCATCCGTCAAGCTTCACAGAGGCAACAAAGAAACAGCCATGCAATGCCTTCAGCTGCAGCTGACAGGCGCGGCACCGGTCTGGCTTAGCAGCCTATCATCAGGATCCATCCGAAGCTGGGAGGAGCTCGCTTACAGCTTCATCCGAAATTTCAAAGGCACCAGCAAGAGGCCCGCCTCAATCGAAGAGTTGCGAGCCTGCACTCAGAGAACGGGTGAATCTATTCGCTCGTACATACTACGCTGGTCTACAACCAAGAACTCCACAGCACACATCTTCGAAGAGCGGGCCATCGACGCCTTCAGGGACGGCGTCAAACGCCCAGACTTCAAGGAGAAACTTGGACGTGTAAAGCCCAAGACACTCGACCAGCTCATGGAAATCGCCAACAGTTGGGCAGACGGCGAAGATTGCATCCAGCGGGCGCAATCAGATGAAGAGGACGACTACGGCCGAAGACGCGAACGCCGCAGCAAGAGGAGATCGTGCGTCTACGAGGACCGCGATGGACCCGACATGGTCGCAGCCGGCTACGCCGACCGCCGTAACGACAACAGCCGCAACAGCGGAGGATACCGCAGCGGAAACTTCCGCAACAACGGACGACCAACGCAGTCGTGGCAACGCCGCGACCGCGACAACGGACCCTCAGCATTCGACAAACTTTCGGGTCCATGCACCATCCACTTCTACATCGACAAACAAGATGGCAAAAAGAAAGCTAGCCACATGCTCAAGGACTGCCGCGAGTTCCAGAAACTCAGCGAAGGCATGATGCAGATGAGGCAACAAGCTCCAATTCCTGCGTTCGGAAACGCACCTGCGCCAGGTGAAATAGCACACGGAGCTCCTCCACCGCCGCCTATTGGAGGCCCAAATCAACCAGTCGCACCAGCGCAAAACAACGCCGGGGTCGCATACCTCCCACCAAAAGGAGCACTAAACATGATCCAGAAGGGACGCCCAACCAACAGGGTACAGAAGAAAATCACCCGACAAATCAATTTGGTCGTGGCAACTCCGCCTGCAATCCCTGAGTACCTCAGCGAATCGGAGTCCTGGATCACATTCACTCGCGCAGATCACCCTTGCCAGATCCCTCACCCAGGTCATGCTGCCCTGGTACTGGAGGCGCAGATCGGAGGCTTCGAGATGAGTCGCGTCTTCATGGACGGCGGCAGCGGCATCAACCTAACGTTCGCAAGCACTCTAGCAGCTATGCGAATCCCGCAATGCAGCCTGGAATAATCAGACACAACGTTCCACGGCATTGTCCCAGGGAAGGGCATCTTCCCCCTGGGCAAAATAGGGCTCGACGTCATCTTCGGGAAGCCGGACATCTTCGGGAAGCCGGACAAACTTTCGGCAGGAGCGCCTAGAATTCGAAGTGGTGGACTGGCCGTCGCAATACCATGCCATCCTGGGACGTGTAGCATTCGCAAGGTTACTGGCCGTCCCACACTACGCATACCTACTACTCAAGATGCCAGGACCGAGGGGCGTCATCACAGTCCACAGGAGCTTCACCCGATCGGACCAATGCGACAGGGATTTCAACAAAATCTCTCAGTCTTTCGGCATGCAAGAAGAGCTTGTAAGGCTCCGCGAGGTGACAGACAATGGGCTACCCCCAGTCACCAAGCAGCACGCACCTGACATGTCTTTCGACTCCACCATCAACACCAAGAAAGTGCAGGTCCATCCAACGGATGCCTCCAAGACGGCGCTGATCGCCAACGACCTCAGCACTGCATAGGAAGGCGCGCTCGTCGAATTCCTCCGTGAGCGCTGGGAAATCTTCGCCTGGTGTCCTGCGGACATGCTAGGAGTTCCCAGGGAATTCGCCGAGCACGCACTCAATGTCTTCCCAGACACCAAGCCAGTCAAGCAGTCCATCCGAAGACTGTCGGAGCCACGAGCCGAAGCTATCTGCAAGGAGATCAACAGATTACTCGTAGCAGACTTCATCGGGGAAATCAAGGAAAGCGAGTGGCTGGCAAACACGGTGATGGTCCCGAAGAAGGACACGGACATCCTACGGATGTGCGTGGACTTCACGTCACTAAATAAACACTGCCCTAAAGACCACTTCCCTCTTCCTCGGATCGACCAGATCATCGATTCGACTGCAGGTTGTGAGAAACTCTCCTTCCTCGACGCCTACTCAGGCTATAACCAGATTCGACTCAAGGTCGAAGATCAAGAGAAAACGGCATTCATCACACCGTTCGGAGTATACTGCTACAACACAATGCCCTTCGGGCTAAAGAACACGGGTGCCACGTACCAGCGATGCATGCAGGCCTGCCTCAAGGACCAGATCGGTCGCAACGTCCAAGTCTATGTCGACGACATAGTCATAAAAACCAAGGAGGCAAGAACACTTATCGACGATCTCCGCGAGACGTTCGACAACCTTGATCGCTACAGGATCAAGCTCAATCCAGAAAAATGCGCCTTCGGCGTCCCTTCGGGTCAGCTGCTCGGGTACTTCATCTCTCAACGAGGGATCAAAGCGAACCCGAAGAAAACCAAAGCTATCATGACAATGGAGAAGCCGAAAAACCTCAAGGGCGTTCAGCAGCTCGCAGGGCGAGTAGCGGCACTAAGCAGGTTCATCAGCCGCATGGGCGAGAAGGCCCTACCATTTTACCAGCTGCTGCGCAAGGCAGACAAGTTCGAGTGGACACCAGAAGCCAACGACGCATTCGAAGGCCTCAAGCGGCTCCTCTCCACCTCGCCAGTTTTGGTCACGCCAAAAGAGCGCGAGCCCCTGTTGCTGTACATAGCAGCCACACACCAGGTGGTCAGCACAGTACTCGTGGTCGAACGACCCGAAGAAGGCAAGACCCACGGGGTACAACGCCCAATTTACTACCTCAGCGAGGTTCTCACTCCAACAAAACAGCGGTACCCGCACTACCAGAAGCTGGCCTACGGCGTATGCATGACGGCTCGACGACTGAGCCACTACTTCCAGGAGCATCAGGTGATGGTCGTCAACGAGGCACCCCTAAACAGCATCCTGAATAACCCAGAGGCCACAGGACGCGTGGCCCTGTGGGGCATTGAACTATCACCCCTGGACATCATCTACGAGAAGCGACACGCAATCAAATCTCAAGTCCTTCCGGACTTCCTGGTGCACTGGATGGAGCTGCAGCTGCCTGACACCCCAGACATGTCGCAGTCCTGGACAATGCATTTTGACGGCTCCAAACGCAAAGCCGGAGCAGGTGCAGGAGTCATACTGACCTCCCCGCAAGGTGACAAGATGAAGTACGTCCTTCGGATGAAATTCAGAGCCTCCAACAACGAGGCCGAATACGAAGCCCTCATCCATGGCATGAAGATGGCAAAAATATGCGGCGCAACGCGCCTGGTCATCTACGGTAACTCCAACCTTGTCGTACAACAGACGATGAATGAGTGCGACGCACACGCCGAAAACATGATCGCGTACCGCGCGCTATACAACGCACTCGAAGGAGAATTCGACGGCTGCGAACTTCGGCACGTTGGAAGAGAGAGCAACGAGGAGGTCGATAGACTCGCCAACATCGGCTCCACTTGTGCAAAGGTACCACCAGGTGTGTTCCTCGAACAGATCTGCGTGCCATCCATCAAGCGGAAATTCCCCAAGGGATCACCCGAAGAAGCAGAACACTCGGGGGCTACGCTACCCGAAGGTCATGAAGGACCCGAAAAGTTGGATACCGAAGTTGCCATGGTCAACCTGATGCAGGTCATGGCAGTCGAAGAAACTTGGACACGTCCATACCTCCAGTTCCTGATAAACGGAGATTTGCCAGACAGTCCGACAGATGCCCGGCGCGTATCTCGTCGGTCAAAAGCCTTCACCATCATCAACGGCGAGCTGTACAAACGCAGCATTACGGGTGTACTACAACGGTGCGTCACCATCCATGACGGCAAGGCCATACTCCAAGATATCCACGAGGGCATCTGTGGCCACCATGCAGGCAGTCGCTCCCTCGTCGCCAAAGCTCTGCGAGCAGGATTCTACTGGCCAACGGCCATGAGCGACGCGAAGGACATCGTCCGAATATGCAACGGGTGCCAACGGTTCGCCGACAAACCACACGCACCTGGGTCCGAACTTCGACCCATACCCATAGCCTGGCCCTTTGCCCAATGGGGCCTCGACATGATCGGCAAACTGCCAAAATCCTCGAAGGGAGGACACGTCTTCCTCCTGGTCGCAGTCGACAAATTCACCAAGTGGATCAAAGCCATGCCAGTCACCAACCAGAAGGGCAAAACCGCCGTCAAGTTCTTCGAATCCATTGTCTACAGGTTTGGCGTACCGCACAGCATCATCACCGACAACGGATCAAACTTCATCTCCGAAGAATTCTAGGACTTCTGCGAAGGCCTCGGGATCAATATCACATATGCCTCAGTGGCACACCCGCAAACAAACGGGCAAGTGGAAAAGGCCAACGGCCTAATCGGCGCTGGCATCAAGAAGCGCCTCATGAGCTCACTCGAGCACAAAGCTGGAAACTGGACGAAAGAGCTACCATCTGTCCTGTGGAGCTTATGGACTACGCCAAACAGCTCCACCGGCTACACACCGTTCTTCATGGTGCACGGAGCTGAGGCCGTGCTACCAGCCGAAGTACGCCACCAGGCTCCACGAGTCGTCGCTTACAGCGAAGCCGAATCCACGGCTGCACTCGAAGATGCCGCCGACACACTCGATGAAGCACGGGATATAGCAGCAGCTAGATCAGCGGTGTACCAGCAAAGTCTCCGCAACTACCACAGCCGCCGGCTGTGCCCAAGGTCCTTCGTCGAAGGAGACCTCGTCTTGCGACTTAAGCAAAAGCGACCGAATAAACTCGAGTCACCATGGGAAGGACCCTATGCCATCACCGAGGTCATCCCAGGTGGCGCCTATCGCCTCAAGCACGTGGAGTCTGGAGTCGCATACTCCAACCCATGGAACATCTCGCACCTGCGACGATTCTATCCATAGCAATGTACCCCCTTTTTACTTCCAATAAGGCTTACAGCCAAGGCTACTCAGCCGAACCATGTACCTCCTCCATTACGCTACAAATAAAGCTAAGTGTCTCGCCCCCAACCTTCGGTTGACTATTTCTCTGTAACTTTATTACATGCTACAAACGCACTCGGGGGCTCCCCTCACCTCACGATTTCATCGACTGAGGACAAAACATGTACACCTGAGTAGCTGACCACGTCAGGCAAACGAAAAGGACACGTACTACATCAAAGCACTGCGTGCTCGCAAACAAGCGAACCTTTACAACAAAGGGCACATACACGCCCAACCGCAATATACAAATTTTACATCTATCTGTTTATTTTCAGGTCCTACCTATTCTGAAGAATAACCTGAGCACGCTGCTCAAACAAATCTACAATCTATTCGGCATACTGCCTTACAGCCGCGTAATGCGGACGCATATTCCACTCGCCACCATCTGGCCGGGGAGGTGGCCCAGTCGCCACAATAGCCAAATCTACATCAGGGCGGTGCACCCTCACAAGAGACAAGGCAGCCTTCACCCCTGCGACGAGCTGCTGCTGCACCAGCTCCTTGACATTGCTGGCACTCCAAAACTTCGTCAGAAGACCTGCAAGGGTCGTTGGCACGGCATCCAACGGAAACATGACGTGCAGCACCGAGAAAAGCGATGTCTGCACCTGGCGGAGCACCCGCGAAACCTGGTAGACACGATCGTGCACCGTCGCCAGAACTATGGCACGATCACGATCCATCCAGAAGAAGCCGCCGGCCTCCATATCCTGTTGAGTCAAGAAATTGACTCGAACAGCAATACGCTCCTTTTCTTCCCTCGGAGCAAGATTGGCACCTGCGACAACCGCACAAAACAAGAGTAAGGCCAGCAGGCTCACCCGAAGAACTGAGCTACAGCCCGAAAGAAGGATCAACTTACATTGCAGCTGCTCGGACAGCCGACCCAGCTCCGCCATCAAATACTCCTCTCTGGCTGCACCACGGTCTGCTTTGGACTTCCAAACGTCAGCGCGACCGCGTAACCCAAGCAAATCTCTCTCCAAGCTGCGCACACGATCTCGAAGAAAAGCGAGCTGCGAGGAATCATCCAATGATGCTCGCAAGGGCCTTTTGACTGAAGTTTCAACTGGGTCAGCACCCGAAGGAACCTATAACAGCAGCAAAAAGAAGGCACACAGACATTCAGCCAAGGATAGAGCACAACTCGGAGGAATTCATTAAAGTATATAAGGCCACTACGTGGCACAAGGATGGTACTACAAAAGATATTTACAACAAAAATAGACTACAGGCTACCCTACGTCTACTACGCCTACGGCGGAGGGCACTGAGTCGCCTTAGAACCAGACTGCCTAGCTTTGGCCTCGCCCTGCTGCCGCAATGCGTACTCAGACAGCAAGTCAATGAGCTTGGGCCCATATTGTCTGCAGCGAGCGGAGTAGGCGGCGAAGGCTACCTCGGATCCATCTGCAGCCATCGGCATCCGAGAAGTAATCTGGGGCAGGTCCAGCTCCGCCCCAGCCGCCATGGCCATCGCCAGCCCGACGGACGCGCCGATGCCCTTCTGCTTGCGCTTATACGCTGTAGGCGCTTCGGCTGACAGAGCCTCTGCCAGGGCACCCACGTCTTCAAGGGATGCGCCCTTCGGGAAGAGCTCCTGGTAGAAGCGACCAAGGACCTCTTTCGCCTTGGCAAGGGAGTTGACGACGGTGCTGCAGCGGTCTTCGACCGCTACAGTGGCATCATCCAGAGCACTCCCGTGCTCCAGAGCACCGCGGTCAAACTCGATGCCTGCGGCATCTGAGACAAAAAAGAAGAAAACATGAAGAAAGGCAACATAGAAGAAGATCCGAAGAAAAAGAAGCAAGTACAAAAGCTAGCGCTCACCCGAAATAGCCTTGGCAGCAGCCATGAGCTTCTCCGCCACCCCTTTTTCACGAGCAGCCGCAACGGTGGCCAGCTTCTCCTCACGATCTGCGGCCTGCTGCTGCAGACGCTCTTTTGCTTCGGCTGCCTTCGTCAGCTCCAGCTCAAGGCGCTCTCTCGCCCCAGCGGCAGCTTCGGCCTTCTGCTCCGATTGGCCAAGGCTCTTCTTCAGAGCATCAACCTCACGGAGAGAGTCGTTATGCTCCTCTGCATTCACAACAAGCAAGCGTCAAAGAACAGGACCAGGATAAGCAAGACAAGTACTACAAGGCAGTCGAATACCTTGAAGCTGCCGCAGTTTCGCCTCCAGCATCAGGCGTTCCTCCACCAGCCGCTTGGCCTCTTGGACAAAAGGCTGCAGCAACAGGCAATAGTAGTAAGAGCAGGACTTGGGGGCTACGCCCAACACAAAGAAGCATAAACAACATCAGCATACGAAGACACTCGGGGGCTCCCCCCGTAACATCAAACAGGAAAACTTACGTGCTCCGAAGGCGAACCCGTAGGCCCGCCTGCGAAATTCTGAGGCGCAACCACCAGCCTCTCCTGCACAGGAGAAACTGGAGCAGCATCACCCGAAGTCGCCACCGTCTGAGGAGGAGGCGACGCAATGTTCGACTCCCCCATCATCTCCCCCGCACCATCACTAGAGCCATCGGAGGATTGCCTGCATACGAAGCCAATCAGCACAGGTGCAAACATCATAAAAAGAAAAGGACAACAGTACAACAAGAACAACTTACGAGCCCAACGCGCTCAGGTCGAAGATAGGAGAAGCCCTTCGGGCCCTCTTCTCCTCCTTCTTTTCTTCCTTCTTCTCCTCTTTCTTTTCTTCCTTCTTCCGCTTTGCTGGCGGGTGCGGTGCAATAGCCCGCACAGGAATGGCAGGAAGGGGAGAGGAAGAACCTCCATGAACATCATCATGACGCTCAAGGCCCAGAGGAATTCTGGGAGTCGAAGGAGTTGAAGCATCTGAAGACTCGCTCGAGCTCCGTACTCGCTCGCACGAATGGTCCTCACTCGATTCGTCGGCATCCTCCGCTGGGGATCGCGCTGACGGTAGCTCGGACACGGAATCCACCACTTCATTATCCGGGGCATTCGGATACCTCTCGGGCAACGGTGGTGCCATGCCTGGCACTTTGAAGCTCTACAAGATGAGAAGAAACTTTGTTAGCAAACAAAGGACACAAATAAACACCCAACAAAAAGGGAGCACTACGTGCATAAATCTACACCTTTGGCACGGCCAATGTCGAAGAAAAGGGAGGAGTCAGCGACTTCTCCGGGAGCCCCTCGTCGGCCTTGAACTTCAACAGCACGCGAAGAGCCTTGTCAAGTTCCACCTCAGAGATTTTCTAACTCGAAACCCTCGTCGGATCACGGCGCCCAGAGTAAAGAAACATCGGATGCGCCCTCGCTTGGAGAGGCTGCACCCGACGCTCAAGAAACGTCCGGATGATGTCGACACCGTTCACCTCCTTCTCAGGAATCAGTTGGAGATCCTCCACACGACGGTACAGGGCCTCTATCTCTGCCACCTCACCGTCTAAGATTTGATTTTTCCAGGATCTTTTCTTCTCAATCAAATGGGAGGGGTCAAAAGGAACGAGACCAAAATCTTGCCCAGGCAGTACGGAGTCACGGATGTAAAACCATTTCCTCCACCAGTACTGGACAGATTCGGACATGGAAAAGGAAAAGAATTGGACATTGGGACTGAGGGAGATGATGAAACCCCCAATGGGATACACACCATCCGAATCAGACTGCCTCTTCACGGAATAAAGCTTCCGGAAGAGGCCAAAGTGCGGCTCAATGCCAAGCCAACACTCGCAAAGCGTGATAAAACACGCAATGTGGAGAAGGGAGTTGGGAGACAGATGATGGAGCTGAACCCCATAGAAAAAGAGCAGTCCACGAAGGAAGTCATGGACCGGAAAAGAAAACCCGCGAATCACGAAAGCAACAAACATAACCCGATACCCAGATGGGGGACGGGGGATTACCTCATTACCGGGGAGTATCACGGCCGTCGTGTCTTGCGGGATCAGGCTCCGCTCGCGCAGTTTGCGGAGATCGCTCTCCCGCGTTTCTGATCGCCGCCAGCCACCGTCGGTGACGCGAGCAGTGGCGGTGCCCTTCTTGCCTCCGGCGGCGCTGGTCCCAACTGCAGATGAGGACTTCTTTTTCCCCATGGCGCTACGGCGGTGGTGACGTTGCCAACGAAGAAAGACAAAGGAAATATGGAGGAAACTCTCAGCGCGCAGCAAGAATAGCTCAAGAACAAGGGGGCAGTGAATAGATGAACTGCTGCGGTGAAAAACAAACCACGATTTCACCAGGGATTATAACAGCGAAGACGACGCACGCTGGCCGTCCATCGAGAAGACCTAACGCCAACGGTAGATCTGACTGTACACGTGTCAGCACCAAAACGAACCGTCGTTACCACGCCGTCCACTACGTGCGGAAATCGAGGAGACGCCGTAATCATCTCCACGCCGCGCGTGACCGGTCAATTCAAAGTCAGCAAGTGGGACCCATGCTTCGTCCAGTCAAGTCATCTCTGGCGTAGCAGACGCTTGAGGTCATCGATCGTCAGCACTGACGTCATCAAAAGCTATACTAGCACCAACTTCGGCTGCACAGCTAAGAGTACTCACTCGAATCTACGATTCGACTAAATACTCGGGGGCTACTCCTATCAGGAGCGCTGGCCGCGCACCCGACAGACAAATGAGGACAAAATTATTTCTTTGAGTCCTACGTCGAGTTTACGACTCCACTACGGACTCGGGGGCTACTCCCATAGGGAGGATGGATTTAAGCATCCGAAAATTTTCGAGTCCTGCGGACCTAATGCTTGAACTAAAAGTCTCCGTTCGAGTCTACGACTCGGATAGACACTTGGGGGCTACTCCCATAGGGAGCGCTGGTCGCGCACCCTATGAAATATTCAACTCCGATCTTTCGGATCAGCACGCAAAACTTTTCGGCAACCTGCCCCAATTAATGCTAAGTGAGTGACATCCTCCTTGGCCACCCGAAACACCTCCGCGGTGATAAACATTCGGATGCTGCGTCTGCGACGCAAAGATAAGACCTACAGATATCATCTGATGGCCTAGCAACGCACCTGACTGCGCTCTGCTAGTATGAATCCGTACCAGCAGGTACGATGAAAAATCCCGACGGACGCATTGGGTACATCAATTAAAATCACTGGAATTCCACTCCTGTAAGTCCTCCGTGGTCTGAGTCGAATTACGCCAGCATATGTTCCGGGTTCAAGTCGAGGGACTCGAACCTGAAGAAGATCGTGTTGTTTTGTCCTAAGACAGTTAACTGACCCTGATCCGTCGGGAGAGTCAGGCACACGTATCAACAATCCCTACACATTCTCTTGAAAGACAGAGTTGCACCCGAAGGATTGAAGAGTCCTCAACCGAATCTACGATTCGACTGATCACTCGGGGGCTACTGACATGGTTATACCCTACGGGTACGTAACTTCAGCATACCTAGTCCAGCCCAAAGGAAGGCCCACGGCAGACATACGCTGGCCCATGAAGATTTTCGGGTGGCCAAGGCCCATGACGTCTTCGGATCCTTGGAGAGCAAGACTAGAGTTCGAATCTAACTTGTAACCTACTCGTATCGGTACCCGAGACCTAGCCTCCCCATATATAAAGGCTAGGAGGGGCCAACGAGGAGGACACACCCTTGATACGACATACACGCATCCACGCCAGATCGAATCTGCGCACCCTGTAACCTTCGGTTCCACCGTAATCAAAGAGCAGACAAGCAGGAGTAGGGTTTTCCCTCCGGGGGCTTGAACCTGGGTAAATCTCGTGCCCCCTGGTTGCTTGTCTGTTAACCGTGCCACGATCTCCAGCATCCCCATCTTCTCCAAAACCCAAGTCCATAATAATGGGCATTGACGAGATTAAACCTCGTCAGTAACGTTCTCTTCAAAGACAACAAAAGCAGTGCAACTAATAGCCCAGTAGAAGCAGGTAATCGGTGTGACATTCAAATGCTCCTCTATGGGTGGAACATATTTATTATCTCTCCAGACAATTTCGGTCATATAACCCTTGCATACTTCATTTGTCTACAGTAAAACACGGTATAGGGGTAAGTAGATTCTAAAATAATAGTTGCAAATTGCAATAGAAGAATAAAATGTCCTTTGACTCAAAGATGGTTCTCTAGATGCTAGTAAAAATATCTTACAAATGAGCAAGTCATCGGCCAAGGACAATGGATAGGGCTCTAAATTACAGTTATTGCATACATTAGATAGTTAATTGCTTCTCAAATTGTATGCCAAGGTTTCAGATAAGTAAATCATATTTATGTTTAGGTAATAGATATTATATCTTTAAACTAATTTATGATATTATTACAAATAAAAATTATTAGATACTTATTTGAAACATTTCATGACGATTTTAACTATGGTACGACTAAAATATACTATTTTATTAAGTATGGGTGTAACTAAGTCATTTCCATACTTATTTACATCAATGTTGAAATGTTTCTCACATTTCTAGCTAGACGGATCACAATTTTGAAATCTATTGTTTTAATACATGTGGTGGACTAACTAATTCTTTAAAATAAGATTAGCAAATTTTTATTGTACTAAGAGTGTACAAAAATTATATCACAATACATGTCATTTAAGAAGGATTTTTTTCACTACGTGGAAAGGCTAAGTTTCAAAATTTGAAGAATACAACATATCTAATGACCAGATATTCTCCTAATAGTGATATGGAAATAAAAAATATGATAGCTATTGTGCGAGTAGTTAGTGTAAAGATATTTAGGAAAAGGAATGAAATACGCATGCATTATATTTTGCAACAAATTATATAAGCTTGTGTAATATAATATAATTTTCTTAGTAGAGATATTTATAGTTCCCACATAATATATCATATATGAATGAATGTCATTATTAGATTATGTTGTTAAATTTTTACTCCCTACAATACACAAAGACATGTCATTTTTACGTTATCGTGGTATTCAAGATATAACTTTATCTAAAAATTTGCTACTAAGCAGATACGAGGTATATTTTAAGAGTTTCACTAAAGGTATGGCCAAAATGCTTTGTCTTTGTGAACTAGAGAGGGTTAAAACTAACAAAAGTTTGCAAAGTTCATCTTACCATTATGAATTAAACATGATATGGTTGTAGCAAGATGTAAATAAATGAATATTAAGAATTCTCCATTTAACACCAAACACACATGATACTGAAGTAAGTCTGCACAATGCAAATTAAATGGAACAAAGATATAGAGTTGAACTCCTACAATATCTCTGATAAAGTTAACATTTCTATTTGATATGTCTTTTGGAAGCGCATTCTCTATTTCAATCATGGTTCCAAACATAAATTGCGCATAGTCTTTATAGCATTCTTTGAGTCGTTCAACTTCCTTCATATCCCACCTACAAGATAATATCAATTGATTTAGTGATTGCTATATAGTATTGTTATATTTTATACATTATTTATTGTAAATTAAATTTCATATAAAATATTTATCAAAAGGATAAAAATAAAACGATACATGATTTATTTGTAATTTGTTTATCCTTAGAAATGCTTGCTTCATTGACTTCCTAGAAAGTGTGCATCGAAACTTCTCTAACTCTGACCATGTGCATAAAAAATATTGAGTTTGGCAATGTGATACTAGTATCATTACATTTGTGAATGAAAAGATTTTCATAATCTAAATATTGTAATTCTCCACTAACACGTAGGTAAGAATATTATTGTCTTTAGTCAAAATAAAATAAAATTATTGGTGAAATATATACACATGTATCAATGTATGAAACATCGTCTATCAAAAATAGAGTAGTAAGAAATATAGTACCTTTGCATCACATCAGCGAAGGGTTGCAATTCTTCCCATATACCATGGTTGTCAACAGTGTCATCATATGGTGTAATTGTTGATATGAATTTTGCTAGCAACTTTCTGGCCTTTGCATATTGTGGTTCATAATATACTCCTAGTGCCCAAAAGTATGCCTCTACTGGTCTATGTCTTGCATAGAATAATTTACGTGGGGATTCTAATCCATAATACCACCTTCACGAGAAACAGAGTTTCTTAATTTCAACCATCTTGCAAAAATAATTAATTAAGCTTACCATATCTGACTAGGTATTTAGAGAACTAAATCGTAACTCTTTCAACAAAGATGCAATTTATTTTCTCAACATGATGTACTTACTCGCATGCTTCCGTGACTTCTTGGCGGTGAGTGCGCTGGAGCAAATAAAAATCTAGCTTTGTGAGTTCAAGTATGATTTGGTTGCATTCCTCCTTATCCTCCTCGTAGAGAGGAATATATAGCGTAGCCTCCAGTCTCTTCATCCTACGAAAAGATGGTGTCTCAAGAGCATGCTTCACTTTACCTGATAGTGGCTTGTCAAGATGGCTGACCAATGATTTTAGGAGACTTGTAGTTTGCCTTCGGGCATCTTCTAAAAAATGTTCATTTGGTGTGCCAAGATGAGCTGCCTCGTAGAGTGCAAGCGAAGCCCGTAAGTTATTTTGTAGCATGGCCTTAAAGTTTTCTTGGTTGTCCACGAACCTTTGGAATACATCTGGCAGCATGCAAGCAATCAATTAATAGAGCCACCTATATACTACTACTAGATATTCCAAGTTCCACAAGTTATTTGTAATCAATTTGAGAAGCAAATAATTGTGGCAATTATCTAGAAGATTGAAATATCAAAATACAACTCGGGCGTGTATTAAAAATTAGACTTGTTTGTCCAAAACTTCCACTCATGAGTAGGTTTCTTTGACCATGTCCTCAAAATGATTGGCAAGAACTTTAGTTAATGTGGAGAGAGTTTTTTTGTTTCTGGAACTTGTACCGTGAAATTTGGTTGTGGTGTTGGCTTTATTAAGTTAAAGCTGGATTCTGCTCGAGCCTACGGTCTAAAAAGAACTTTAGGTTACGTGTGTGCTAGACTTGTTTCTTACTTCAAGAATGAAAAATATTTGTTTAAACTATCTAACCGAACTTCTGATACTTGGGCGTTGTATATATTTTCTACGTTTGAATAATAATTTCATATAGGTGTCCATCAATTAGTTTAGTTAATTAGACAAGGTCAAAATATGTTTGTGTGCGCCCTATGTTAGAGTAAGTGAGTATGTGTGTCTGCATCTTTTTATCAAAATCTCAAATATATGCTTTGATCAGGTCAGTTGAGAGAGAGAGAGAGAGAGAGAGTTTACCGCATGAAATGTGGTACTACCGTTCTTGCCTCAGCAACCTAAACTGAAGGGAGATGTGGAGATCTCCGTTGCCAAACTTATGTGAGGAAAGCTTTTCCAGTTTCAGGTTGATTTCTTCTTTGAAATGGTACGAAACTCCAAGACGCTGAAGTGCATCGATCATCTTCATTTCAGCCGCTTGATCGTGTAAGACGAGTAACATCTCCCTTGTTTCCAGTATTAGTTTGTCGCGTCTTTCGATCATCCATTCTATTGAGTTCTGTAAAAGCCATAAAATTGGAACAACATTTTCCATTCATCTACTGTAGCTATCAGTTCTTCTCTAGTCAAACATGCATGTGTCTCATACCCATATATGCATACATATCACCGCTACTAACTCCGATTCGTATATAGACAGAGTAACCTCTGGTCAAACTATTTACCACTTTTGCAAGAGAAGGTTCAGAAATTTTCATTTATCCTACTAAAATCATGTGTTGTTCAACAGCGGAAAAAGATCATATACAAGTACCCTCTTCGTCCGGATTTATATGTATCTAGATATTAATATCTACTCTCTCTGTTTTAAAATATAAGACATTTTAGCTTTGTGAAAACGAATGTATCTAGATTTTTTTAGTGTGTAAATTCGGAGTGTATATATATACTAAAACATATCTACATACTAGAGGTACGGATGAATCTAAAAAACTCAAGTCATTTAATTTAGAATTGAAAGAATATAACATACTATGACCGTAAATGCTGTATACCTCGTGAGTATGGGGCAGGGTAGGGTTTCGGATGAAGTAGTCTCCCCACACACTTCGGCGGTAGTCCACCGTGTGCCGTCCCTCGTCGAGGACCGTGTAGCCCTGAGCAATCATTCTGCCGCCGGCGTTTCCCCCTCCGTCCGCCGCAGCCATTTCTCTCGTTCTCTCTCTCTCTCACACACACACACACACACAAACACACGCTTGTATAAGGTTGAGAGCTAGCTGCAAGAACTGATTGTAGAGTGCTCAGTTTTGCCCAAAGGCAGACCCTATTTAAAGAAAGAGAAGAGGATTTTTTTTCCTGCCAAAGGCATGGAATACAAGCCACGTACACGCACGGAATATACTAAAGACACCACCTACTCCCATCATACGTTGGCTTGGCATTCATGGTTGATGGTTCGTGTCAATAATGTTGTTACTCCCATCATACGTTGTTGGCATCCAATGTTTGTGTCAATATTGTGGTTATTTCACATTCATCCCAATCATACGTTGTTGGCATCCAGCCAGTCAGCGACACATGGCCGCTTCGTCTTCCCTAACGCGCCACTCAGGCGGGGTTAACGTGGCACATCGCCCGGTGAGTCAGCCTTCCATTAAAGCAAGTACAATATAAGACTTAAAATAGTATATTTGTGCTTAGTTGGATGAGAGAGAATAGGAGAGAGAAGTGGAGTGAGCTCTTAGTTAAGAGCCGGCTGCAGCACGTGTTCCTAGGCATAATGTGAGAGTGTAAAGTGGGTCATGCATAGATAAAATAGTATATTTCTATCTCTAACTATTGTACATATTGGCTATTAGATTGACTCTAAATGACATGGACATAGCTTATAGCCAACAATTGACTCTACTATTCCCCTTGCTCTTAATGTGTGCCGGCCTCTACACCTTATCTACGCCGTTGAGAAGCAATACCGCATTAATGTTATGGACAACCTCTTTGTGCCAGGAAGCTTCTTAAATAGCCTCCCCGACGTGGAGGCTTGCCCATTCCCCTCCTCGCCGCTCATCCCCTCCACACCATTGCCAAGAGATACGAGGACGGCGGCGCAGCAGCCAACGACTTTGGCCGCCGCTACCTCACGGTGGATGAGGCGCGTGCCCTCATTGAAGAGGGGTACCCGATGTTGTCCCGTTGAATGGAGGCTTAGTGAAGATGATGCCAATATCGGTGAAACCACACGGAGCAGCTCGGGTGGAGGCGATCCACTGGGCACTACTACTTGGAGCTCACGGCGCGGTAGCGCGGGGATTCCATCTGGGACCCCGACAACCAAATCACCTGGAACTCCTTCTTTCGACAGCGCAGCAGCTGGAGCTCGCTAGGTACGACGGTGACATTCCTCCACCGGTAAACAAGAACGTGGCCGACCACAAGCTCCGGTGAAGTGTGTCGGACCACATGCTCGTCGTGCTGACGTGGCGTGTTCTCGGTGGCCTCCTATCTTTTACATGTGGCGTAGTTATCACCACTAGTCGTACTCGTTGTCCGATGGCGAGATCGGCGCTCTGCGGTCCGGAATAGGAGGGCAGGGGGACCCTCTCCGATGGCAGGATCGGCGCTCCACGGTCCGAAGCAGGAGGACATGCAGCCCTCGTCGGTGATAATTTGATGGGTGTGGTGCTATGATATCCGATGGTTTCTCAAGGAGGTGTGGTGGAACTTCTACTTAGTAGTCTCAGGGTGCTTCTTCGAGACGTAGCTAATCTTTTTTTTCTTTGTTTATCTTTGTCTTGTTTTGTACGAGTGTTCGCTCATCAATTTACACGGTTCCGCCTTTTTTTTGCGTAGAGTTTCACCGTTTTGGTTATTTATATCTAATAATAAAGTAAAAAGTATTTTTTTTACGAATTTCGCTTTTTTTAGATGATTTTACTCTCCCACCATATTCTATATTACCCGTATACCACCGTTAAATAAAAGAAAACGGTTCTAATTAAGGATGTAAGTGGCAGCGGCGTCCAATAGTCCCGCATATGCCGCCCGCGAAAAAACAAGTATGTGGCGCTCGCGGCGAGCCACCACAGCTATGTGGCTAATATGGACAGTCCCACATAATCCATTGGAGCCGGCGGCAATTTGGGCAAACACTTTATTACACAGCGGTGACATTAGCAAGCACGACGGACGAACGAATTATTACTGATCTAATCAGGTGAAGCTAGCTAGCGCAGCAGGGCCTTGTCCTCAACTTAAACCAAGCGAGGCGGCGGCACGCTAGTTGTATGTCACATTCAGAAAGTGAGCGAATTGCACGCAAATAATTCAGATTCCAAGGGACCAGCACAGTGCCGCAGCTCTCGGCAAGCCGCAAAAATTACCTGCCTAGGCATTCTGACAGATTGAAATTCTCTTTATTTTTTTAGGTAAAATCCTTCTTTATTAGCCCTTCCCTGATTCTGTTATTGAGTGGTCCCAATTTATATGTGCGCTTGTTCGGCGTTCTTACGTCTAAATCCGGCGTTATTTAGCGTCATACGGATAAAACATTCGGCCTGAAAATGACAAAACTATGAGTCGCCATTCTAGGATGAGTTCACGGGTTCGGCCAAAATTTGATAAAACATAGAGAAAATTATACTAATTCAGTTGATTGCATTAAAATATGGGCGAGTTCATACATATCATATCAAATTCGGACATACACCTGAATTTCGACTGCGGGAGGCTAAGAAAAGCTTAAAAAACATCGAAAAAAGTAAAAGCTAGATGCCGACGCGCGCCGATCACATGCCGAAGTTGTTGTAGAAGACGGGGTAGTCGGCGTCACATGTGTCGTCATTGTCGTCGCTCGGCGATTGCGGTGGCCAAGAGCTGCCCTAACCGGCATCGTCGCAGCGCCGTGACTGCGATGAGGTCCCGGCCTCGTCTTCATCGCCGTCGAGGATGACGATCAGCGTGCCTTGATAGGTCCGTTGCGGCGAGCGCCACACACGGTGGCGCTCGGCCTGCAGATGCAAACGGAGAACATGCTCGACTTCCTCCCGTTCCTAGTCCTGCCTGGACCAGGTGCACGCGTTGGCATCCCTCATTGGCGGGACATTGTTTAGCGACGCCTGCATCGCCATTTAGCCGAATCGACAATTTTCGGCGTGCGTAGGCCGGGCGGGAAAAAGGAAAACGAGGAGAAGGTGAGCGGGCGGTGGCGCTCCATTACGGCGACGCGTGGACGAGTGGACAGGGGGTCGTTGTCCGGTCGTCCGACGCGGGAGTAGAGATGACGGAATGAGGATAAATCGCTTCACTCACTGACAGGACGGGGCCATCGGCGCGGATTTTTCGCGCCGATTTCGCTTCATCCTGCATTCCTCAGGTTCAGTCTGGAAACGCCAGATGTAATTTAGACCAAATCCGGAGAAAAGTAGCATCCTAGAAACACGCCGTGTGGATGAAAAAAATTGGCCTGACGAGGCTCGGGAATGTGAGTGATATGCTCTTAGCTATGCGTGTTGATGAACCTAGGCGTGTTCATCAACTCTTCTAACGAGAGTGGCAGCGAAGCAGGAGCACCAATTGACGGAGAAAGCGCAACCGCGGAAGAACAATGAGGAAAGTGCGTAGCTGTGAAGCTGTCAAGTGCTAGAACATATAGTGGCGTTGCGGCGCCATTTAACCGCACAGTGCCGCAAAATAGATTAAGTGGCTACCACAAATCCCATTTAACAAGCATGCGGCGGAAGCGGCTATCGCCTCATCGCCCAGCAAAAGCGCCACTTACATCCTGAGTTCTAATTGAACTAAGGTCCACCCGGTTAGGACTAAGCGCCTGGGTAGGACCGCAGGAGGCGTTCGGTGATCCTAGGAAGTGGGCGCCTAGGCAGGAGGCACAAAATCCCAACCCTCTCTCGGCCTCTCCCCAATCCAGTGCCACACGGACGCGAACTTCTCTATAAGTCGTATATATACCAAAAAAAACGCCCGTCGCTTCAATCTGTCGACAAGACTCCTTGGCAAGAGAGGGAGGAAAGTTACCCACACCATCAGGTGTTCACGTGGAGGCTATTTTTTCTTTATCGAAGCATCGAGCAGAGGCAAGCAGCAGACCACCGGTAAAATTTCTTTGACACTCGCCTAAGAAAAATTGATTACTGCCCTTCTTGTCTGTACACATCAATCGAGCAAGTGAGAAGTTCCACTGTGCCACCTCCTGTCCCAGCTGAAGTAGCAAACTGTTTTTTGATTGACTTCTAGAGGCATGTATGTATGCACACGTGTTTCTTGGATTATTTTGTTTAATTATAGGCAAATGGATGATTAAAAGGGGGAAAGGTTGACGTACTGCAAGCTGCGTACAGGTGTTAATCCGAACTCCTTGGAAGTATGTAGTACTAAGTTAGGGAGTCTGGGTCCTACTTAGATAGATGCCGACGCGCTAGGTGAGCGATTGACTGTACTCTTTCCAATCCAGTATTGCACACACGTCTTCTTGAATCCTGAAGAAGTGACGAACTAGGCTGATTATCATACTTAAACAAAACTGAAAAAATAGTGCAAAATTGAAGATTCATTAAAAACTAAAGTACAAAAGAGTAGATCAAATGAAAGATGGAAAAATTAAAGATTAAGACGAGCGAGCGAATTAAGGTTAGGCTTAGACTGGTTCATAGACATTTAGGCAAAGTTTGGGGCGCGCAACTTTTTGTCATCAAGTTTAGTTTTTCTCTCTCGGTGCAATGCATTGGTATTTTTGCTACTCCCTCCGGTTCATATTACTTGTCACAAAAATGGATGTATCTAGACATGGACCCGAGGGGTAGTATTTATAAAACGGGACGAGTAGAAGATAAACAGTATGTAATGGCCAGCGGGCCGAAGACCATATACGACCAGAACATATCTGTGCTTTGCTTGGTACGGCCAGAACTGACATTGGCACATGGGACGGACCGTGCGGCATGTGTTGTGAGCGTTAAATAAACAGCTCAAAAAGATCTCATGGATCTAACGGAGAGTTCAAAGGCTCGTGCCGACGAAACATATGAGTCCATGACCCAAGCAGCTAGCACAGCTACGAAATCCGGTCACCCTTCAGCAGGGGCGGATATACCCAAGACAGGTCCTGGTGATCTCCCAGGAATCGCCAGCTCCGGTTGCCCAGATTCAGAATTATTCAAGGCGCCATGGTCAGCCGTGCTAGTCCTCGCGTAGCAACCACCTGCGTCCCACTTGCAGATTTTGACTTCAGAGTTCAGATCCACACTTGCTGGATGCCCTCCAGCGCGACTGTGCCGCGAGGGTCCGAGCCAACCAAACCCCACCTCGCCACGCCACGCGCGAATGATGGCCGCACCGACGAGCCATGGCGGGCTGCTCCTGCCTGCCTCGACCGCAAACGGTATCGCAACCTACTACAGACCGATCTCCTCAGCCTGAACCCCCCATTTTCCCTTGGCGTGCCATGTTCCTGCCGCGGGGAGCAACGCCGCGTGGCCGGACGGACGACGCATGGGCGCGGGGAGGAGCCAGCGAGGGTCCGGTCAGCATCGTCTGCGCGTGACGAGAGTAAATTGCTGCGTCGGTGGCCGAGCGGGAGGCCATTATTCGGCCGGGGCCGAGAGTGGCGTGGGAGCGACCTGAGATTGTCTTGGCACAGAGAACGCCACCGCTCGTTCGCCTCGTCGGCCTGGTCCACGCGAAACGACGACCAGGCGAACGGTGGCTGCGTGCCCGGTCGGGGCAGGGATCGGCTACTTCAGCCGCCGCCTAGCTAGAGCATCTTCGCTCGGATTCTCAGGACGCGTCGTCTCGTACGTCGAAAATTGGTCCAGTTGCGACCCAGTTTTGTCTTGATTTAGACGAATGAAGCGTAAAAGGGTGTGGACCAAACCTGTCGACGAGACAATCTCATTTCCCCACTTCCACTCGCCTCTCCTGTGGCGAAGAGCTCCCCCAGCTGCCACATCGTCATGCCTTTGCCGGCGAAGCTCCACCACGTCGAGTCGTATCTACACCTCTAGGGTAGGTCCGCCGCCGTCACCTCCCCTTTCCTCTCGGCCTAGGTCATCTTTCGCCGCCCAAGTTTCGTTGTTGCTCGACTTCGCTCCGAGCTCCCGCTACCTCGCCCGCCAAGTGTTCGATGTTTTGCCGTTTCGGCCATGGACTCTGACGACGAGGAGATGTTTGTCGTGTTGCTGAAGGAGGAGAACGCCACTGCTGCCAAAGATGCTGAGCACATACAGATCGTCGCCTCCCTCGTCCGACTGTACGTGCAGACGGCAACGCCGAAGCGTGAAGGCTCGGCGAAGGGTAGCCGAAAATGCAAAGCAAGACAGAGGATGGAGGGCTATTGCATGTTGTACACCGACTACTTCACCGACGAGCCGCTGCACGAAGAGGACGTGTTTCGGCGCCATCTCGGGATGAGCCGAAAGCTCTTTCTCGAGATCGTGCATGCCATCCAAGAGTTCGACCGCTATTTCGTGTGCACCTATGGATACTAAGGGGCAACATGTAGATGCCAAGCATGAAGTGCCCGAACTATATCGAAATATGTTATACTGTCATTGTATGCCGAACTATGTTTATTTTTATGTCAAATTATGTTTAAATTCATACCGAACTAGGCCGAACATTGCTCTATGTTCATATTATGTCGAAAACTAGTCAAATTTGGGCCGAATTTAGGCAAAAAAGGGCGACTTAGGAGCTCGGCTCGGACCGGAAACGCGAGTGGAAAAGTGGGCAATTCCTAGGCCAAAAACTAGCTCCGTCCGGCGCTAGTAACGTCCATATTTCGGCCCGGAAACGCCCAATAAGTGAAGTGAAGATGCTCTTATCATTGTCAGACCTGCTTACCAGAGAAAGACTATTACTAACCGAGGGTTAAATTCCACAATTCTCCGTCGAAATGCGATCAAAGAGGAGGGCCTCAGACAGTGGTGAAGTTGCCATGTCGGAGGGGACGGGAGCAAAAGAGACGCACTCTCATGTGAAACCCACGCGCCGGCGGTTCAGACTTGGCACCGGCGGAGTAGGAACAGAAAGCGCCATGCTGCACCAGCGGCGGCGAGGTGACGGCAGAAGGAACCCCATTCTGCATTGCTCATTCACAGATGGCTGAGAAGCATCTGGAAGGCATGCCTGGAAAACGCACTGCAAGATCCCGTCTTCATCGAAGGAGGCTGGGATGATGAAGCCGCAGACGAGCTTCCAGCCGTTTTGATGAAAACGCAAACAGCACTGACATCTATATTCATTCTGCTGTACTCCAACATTGCTGGTTCCAACTGACCTCTGCTAGATTTAAAGCTATTTTTTAAGTAAAAACAAAAGAAAAACATTAAGCATTCATTCATCTTAAAAATAGACCTACTTCGAGTTTTGTGATTGTAGTTCAAATTTGAACTAAAAACCACAACAAGAACTATGGAAGGAAGGGAGCACTGCAAAATTTGAACTAAAAACCACAACAAGAACTAGCTGATTTCTCATGAATGGTGAACCGTAAAGCAGGGTTGCCCTCGGGCCCAGATAAAGCCTCTCATCAAACAATTGAGCTACACGAGCGGCAATACCAACAAAACTACGAGCAGCTATGTACTGGGTATATGTACTGGCACATGCCCAATGAAGCATGAACTCTCTGCGATTTAGAAAGCATTCAGACAGCCATAACATCCTAGGATGAATGAATACATATAGCAGCAATAAACAAGACTAGATAAACAGGCGAGCTTCGCCTCGCCGTCTGCATAGCGTTGTCACACAATGTGGGTATTACAGTATCCCTGACTCTTGAGTACGATTCAATTAAATATGTGTAACGCATTTTTGTTTTATGTTTTACTACGCTAGATGACACTCTATCCATTCTCTAGTAGTCAAGTGAGGTCTGGACAACCGACTAAGGATAAAAAATGACACATTCCTGATTCACAAAAAGAAAAAAAAACACATTTCGGTTTAGAGCTCTAACAAAAATAGCATTTTCAAAATTATTTATCTAAACTATTATCCTTTTTCTGGAGCCAGAGGTATGTATACTTATAAAAATAAAAAATATGTTGAAGGGTTTGCTCTCCAAACTGATATCACACAATGCATTTTGGAGAAGCGCCTTCTTGACGGACATTGTTGCAAAGACGAACACCTCACTGGAATAATAGCATGAGCATGATGAACGCAGCATAGGGACGCCACCAGCCTCCGTGATGGTTGTCAGCTTCGTGGCCCAATGCTGCGTTGCTCCTACATGGCTCTACATTTTACCACTGTATTCTAGGGCATCGGCATGGATACTTGCAGGAGTAGGATATGATACTACACCGAAAATTTTGATCACACAAAGACTTGATTGCACACTTCATCATGACCAAAGGACCACCTTGTTCTTTTTTCTAGTCTTTTTGATGTTGGTTGTGTCTGACAAGGTCTTCTCTAGGTAAAGTATTCTTGGCCTACATAATTGCATAATTACAACCATTCATGACAGACATTTACTAATGTTAACCTTTGGATCAGTAGAAAAGGCCTGAGATATATATAGTAGTGTTTGTTTCTCACCCACTCCTTGTCTTGCACATATGGTCACAGGATCTTCCATAGGACACATCTATTATAGTGATTAGACAAGCATATTACATCATTTTGCGAAATAACTTGTAAGTTACTCTGAAACAAAAAGTGATTAGTTTGGTTCATAAAAGATCAGTTGTAAAATATGTCTCTACTAAACACACTTACAAAAAAACTATCGAGGCATAAAAATAACCAAACGTTCATTATTCATATCTAGGCGTGTATATTACTACCATGTGAAGGGTGAGCTGCGGAACAAAGGTATAAATGTTTGGGAGCCACCAATATTTTCTCAAGTAGCGTTAATCAACGGTATCAATTAAGAAAATGATGTATGGATGAGGCAACAATCTTTATTCGTCATGTTTCTAGTTTTCAATGTATGACTCTTCATACTTTCGTGTATTTTGCATCTAGGAACTTTCATTTTCTTTTGTCATGTATTCTATGGTTGAAGTGAATCTGGATATATAAAAAAGTACGAAGAATATGATGAAACATGTAACTCGAACTTAGGGATAGAGCTATTAGCTTAACTGAATAATATAGTACATTTTTGGTTAATTAATCACAAGAATTTAGTGTGTTACTGAAAAAAACTAAAGCCAGATGTCAATATTAAGTGTTGCACCGAAGGCACATAGGTCCAGAGAAGACCACATATCATCAAATTTCCTACAAATCTATGAATCCTTTTATAACCATTTTTCTTGTACTTGGAAGTTAAATTGTTGGTTTAACCATTTGAAAAAAAGAAGACAAAATAACGGTAGAGTAGAGAGCATAAGAATATCGACTATTGCAGAGATAATGTGCACTCTCCTTACCATGATTGCGATGAAGTGTAGGCTTAAAGGAGCAAAAGAGCAAAAGAAGTTTCTTCGTCAATCAATTATCACAAAATCAGTTGATCGCATGATCTAGATAGCATATGAAAAATGAAATTAGTATACTGCAGTAGTCACAGCTAAGTTGACATGACATTCATTAGCAGGATGCAACTAAAATTTATTCAAGAAACACATAATAGTGAAAGAAAAATCGAAAGCCACATACCCGGCTGGAGCTCACAAAGTGCCAATTCATCTGACTACAAAACAAAAACCTAAATGATACATAGCTTAGGGAAGCATAATTATATCGGAACAGCAATCTGAGCTGCCTGCAGTTCATGATTTTTTAGTGATGTAGCTATGTGGTTAAAAACACTTGCCAACAGCAACACATGGCACCTATTAGGGGATCAGGGTGAGCAAGAACACCTCAATCGGTTGCTATGTTCCCTTATGACAATTGAAAACCTTCAACCATTTCCAAAGCCACAACAAGGTTGGTATCTCAGTCTACGTCGATCTGGAACTTGATCGGCATTCTGAAAACAATCTGAAAGAATTTGATTTGTAAGTGCAAACTGAAGTACATATTTAAATTTGACTAACGAAGTTTGAAATGCTATAATCACAACTCGGATCAGGATATCTTAACAATAAATTATATCTAGTCGGTAACATGTATATCACCTTTCAACATGAATTCACCTCCAATAGCACGTACTTCCACCGTTTCAAAATATAAGATGTTTTAGGTTTGTGAAGAAAGTGTATCTAGACTTTATTTAGTGTGTAGATTCACTTCAAACATGAGTAAACCTATATACTAAAAGTAGTCTAGATACATTTGCTTCACAAAACTAAAACATCTTATATTTTAAAACAGAGGGAATAGCTGTCAGACTGCCACACTCTTAACCAGCGAGACTAAATTGAAGACACTAGGATAGTCCCATCCTTTTATAGGACATAGTTCTACAAGAGCTCACTTGGAGTAGGCCTTTTAGCTGTTTGAGCTAGAAAGACTTCAATAAAAGATCTTACTAAGAATCCTGGTGCCATAAACTCTAACAAGAATTTGTAGCCCAGTAACATCTGTGTGTTTGCCATCAGCTTTACGCAAGCAGTACATGAGCATCGAATGAAACAACTATATAATGCAAAGGAAGGGCTGACACTGCTAATGCGGTAGGGAATCATCACCAATCAGAGGCTAACCAGCTGATGAACCGTACCAAGCAAAACTCCAGGAGCACCCAAAGGATCCCCATGAGAACCTTAAAAAGGTACAGAAAATAGGAATGCTCAGATGATCAGAAAGAAATCAAATGGCCACAAAAATTATGAATAAAAACATATAAACGATAGTTAGCATACCTGTTTTGGATTAGCATGCTATTTTTGAATGAGCTTTTGCTCGCGACCATACAAAACAGCTCTTGCAATAGGCAAGACGGGAATACTGACGGCTGCAAAAACAACACAAAATCAAAACAACAGATATTTTGTGTACTGTTCTTCAAGCATGGATTAAACTCACAAAACAGGTCGTATATACATTCACGAATATATGTTTGGAGGAGCAATCAGAAGCCTTCCTAGGACACCACATCATATTCATCTTGCTTACTTCTCATTGACTTGATCGATCTTTTTCTTAGCAGCAGAAGCACCATTTGTTCCTGTTGACTTATTTCCTTCCTTCAACTTGTCAGTAGAGGCGTAGATTGATTTAATAAATCAAGCCCTGTCCTGCCGTGTCCAAATATTTTTATTAGAAAATTAAGCTACTTCAAGAGATAAAGAATATATAATGAAAAAAATAAACACTCTTGAGACACTAAATCGGCAACCTCCATGGAGCACTCTTCAGCCAGAACGTTTGACAATATTTACATACAAAAAAGGAAGCCTGATTAGGCATCAGGAAGTAAAATATTCCTCACAGAGAAGAACGCATAGAAACAATACGAACAAAATCTCACGGTAAGGACAGAACCTAGATTCAACATGCCCAAGTGTTTTGTCCAGAGTCATGTTTAGAATAAACTCAGAGCAATTTACTGTCCTACCTCATAGGTAATAACAATAGTGAGGAAGTTCAACGGGGGATGGCTGATGCGTACCATCTATCTTTGCAAGGGATCATGCAGTCTGCTCACGACATCAGCAACCAGGAGGAAGCTCTCATTGGGGCGTGTGTCGGCGGCCCGCGCCACCGCCTACGCTGGACGTGACAGCGGCCATGCCGCAGCAGCACCACGATGAGGAAGCGTTGGAGGAGGCGGAAACAACTACCAGAGATCCCAGCCTTCCCACGCCCGCCCCCTCAAATCCTGGTGCTATCGCTATCGATTGGAGGCCGTGGCGGATCCCACGGGTCCTCGTCGCCTGTCGCCCCTGGCGATCGAGCGTGCAGGTGGCCATCGCCGGCTGCCTTCACTGCATCGTAGACCTCTCGGGTTGTCCGACCGACGGGAAGGGACGCGAGCAGAGAGAGGGGGAGGATGTGGTTGGGTGGGGGTGCTAGGCCGGCAGCGACGTAATCTTGTCCAGGACGGGGATGGGATCCAAGAAGGTGAGAACAGGGAGGGGCCCGAGACGGCAGTTGGCAAACTCGGCGAAGATACGGGGTAGCGAAGGGGAGGATATGGGGCGGCGCTATTGGGAGGAGACGCCGTGGGGAAGAAGGGTGGAGAAGGAGGATACGGTTTGGCTTTGACCGGAAACACACAGTCCGGCATTACTCTATAGCTTAATCTTGAGCAAAATCACGTGTGTAGGTCTGCGCTGGCCCACAAGCAGTAGCACAGTCGCACGGCAGATGGCCCGAGAGCACGGGCTTTTGCTCAAGATTAAGCTATAGAGTAATGTACTAGAAAGAACTGAATAGCCCTGTGATAAGATTCAAAGTGAGGAAATATTCAGGCAAACAATCTTCAGACAACGGGATCAACTAAAGCAAAGAGAACATGATAAAATTAGTGATCGTCAGTATTATGAAGCACAAATGCGAGGAAAAATTCACATAGAAATTAGAGGAAAAGGAACAGGTGTCTAACCTATTTAAGTGGTTATGCACCGAGTCAAAAGGAGCATATATAGTTCAAATATCACTTGGCCAGTTGATATGCACCCAGCATAGTCCACACCATATGTAGTGCTTGCGATATAAATAATAGCATTTGCGCATTGTAGACCTATTTTTATACTGTTACTACTTCGTTCAATTCAGTATTGTTTGATCTGCGGTTTATTAACCTAAATTGCAATTCAAATAGAGGAAACGTTCAGGTGCGCACACCCACATTATCAGGATGATCACCATATATATTACAAAATAAGGAAACATACCAAGAGGAAATTCAGTTGCCTGGCAGGCAAAAAATGATCTAATGAATGATGCACGGTAAAGCAGGGTTGCCCCAAGGCTAAAGCCTCTCATCAAACAATTGAGCTGCATGAACAATAACAAACAGACATGTACTGGCACATGCTCAATGAAGCATGAACTCTCTCTGATTTAGCAAGGCCTATAAGATTCAGAAAACCATATCACCCTCGAATGAATACGTAGCAGCAACAAACAAGATGTGCTAGAAACAAATTCTCCGACAAGGCGTGAATCCCAAAATGTTAACCATGCATCAAATGATGCAATGATCCATTTTCACGGTAACCAAGAAAATAAACTAACAGAACTAAACTCACACACTATTGTAAGACAAGAGAATTGCACCTTTGATTTTTTTTAAAGTCATACAGGACGCACTGACCAATTGCGACCAGAACAAGTGATAATACAGATAACCACATGAAATATTTGCTTTCAAGATGTTTTTGCTCATATACAAACAGGAAGCAAAACCTCCTAAGAGAAATGCTGAAACCAAAAGCTATTGTACAGAGACAGGCCATGTATAGTGATACTGTAGGTGGAGCGGCAACTCTTATACTGATACTGTAGTCCAGATACTGGTAATTCTCTCCAGCATACAAAATCAAACTATAAATCTCCTAAAAAAGAACGCAAGACCTAAGCTGCAAGTCTGAGAAAGATTACAGAATGCCTGAACAGAAAACCAAAGATCACTAGGCAGCCTAAAGGAAAGTTCAATTTGGATGACTAACATAAACAAGCTTTCTGCAGAACCACACCAGAGTTGTAAGGCAATTTTGCTGATTCCAATTCAGCTCTTGTCTATTTTGAAGATATTTGTTCAAGAGAAGCACAGAAATAGCAAGAGTTTACATAGAAAACAAAGAGACCTCCATTGTAAAATCCAAACTGAGGTGATGTTCAGATGCACACTCTACATTCACAATATAGACAACCGTAAAGTAAAGTGCTTGGCGCACTAAAGCTATTGACATCAGGATAACCAATGGATTACAAAATAAGAAACACATCAAGAGAACATTCACTTGCCAGACAGCAAATAAATAACTGATTTATCATGAATGCAGCACAGTAAAACAGGCATGCCTTGGGGACTAAACCTCTCAACAAACCATTGACTGCACAAGACGGCAATGCCAACAAAATTACAAACTGCCAAATACAAGATGCAGTCGAATATCTTTCAAAAGGCAGAATAACATAGCAGCAATATATGAGATGCTCTCATTTTAAGAATAAGAGTGAGGCACTATCGGCACACAATCTGCAGTAAGCAAAGACATTACAACAAGAGCGAAAGACGCAAAGGGAACATATAAAATCAGTGATCATCAGATCGTAAAGCACAAATGCAAAGATAAATCACATACCCCTCCGTCCCAAGTTAATTGACTCAGCTTTGCTTAGATACGCATGTATCTACACACTATAACGCGTCTAGATACATGCGTATCTAGACAAAGTTGAGTCAATTAATTTGTGACAGAGGAGTAGATATTAGCAGGAAAAGGACCCTGCTATAACCTACTTCAGCAGTTATGCACAAAGGCAAAAGCTCATCTCACTTGGCCAATTGCACAACATACTCCATATGTAACGTATGTGATATAGCTGATCCGATTTTAAACCTACTTCTGTTCCTCAATCCTTCACCATTTAGTTCAGTTCAATAATATTTGATCTGTACTTTCTTGACCCAGGCACTGGGCAACCCATAAAATGGCGTAGAAGAGTGAGTTCAAATCAATGTATGATATGGGAACTACAAAGTTATGTGTAAATGCAACTGTAAGCTTCAAAAGAAAGTGGATAAAAATTCTCTGGTCAAAACAGATAAAATATAAACCAGTTAAGAAATGAATAGCGAACACACGGACCTAAATGCCCATACTTTGAGAAAATGAACATTAGATGACAATACAGTATTTCACCATACCTAAAAGGGTCACTCTGTAAGCGACATAAATGCTATGATTAGAAGAGACAGGAGAACAAAGAAGATGATGGGCTGATGGGCGTAACCGGAAAGGATAGCGCTCGAAATCATGTTAACCCTGGTACAGTGACCCTGCTATGTCTTGGCAAAAATTAATTTGGTTATTTCCACTCGGCTTCCTAATACATGATGCCCCTCTTTCTTTACACAATCCAGTCATTGCTACTTTTGAAACTAAACATAATACTACAAATATGGAAGCATGGCATTAATTTGAAGATCAGATATAATAATTGTGGAGTCTTTCACTACCATGGGTAGCCATGCGCACCTGCTGGTGCCAGCTAACCCCTCCGTTCCATAATTCCTTAATTTGAACTAAAACCACAACAAGAATTATAAAACAGAGGGATGAGTAGGTAATTCCCCAACAGGAATGAGAAGTATTATTTTACTTTTTGATACACTTGACAAAAGAAGGGAACTTTTCGCCATTACGTGTTTCACTCTACAGATGGTGTGAAGTGTTAGCATAGCATTTCATGTTGAATCAACTTCAGGAAGCAAAACCAGACAACAGAAACTCTGTCATGTAATGTAAACGAACCAATTGAGGACTACCACAGTTGAGGAGGGAAAGTGGTACCTTTTCGGCGTCAAGTAAAAGGAAAATCAGAACATCACACATTCAGCAAACAGATTTCTCTTTTTTTTCTCATAAATAGTTCATCATTTATTTAACTAGCCATAACTCAGTGAACAGATGTGGTTTCCCCACCCTCTGTACCTAGACCATACAATACACCTGCGTACTTCTCAGTTAACCCACCGAAGTAAGACTCCTTGAGCTTGTTGAAGGAGAGCGCGGTGAGCAGAGAGTCCGAGCCTGCCTGATGGCAGATTCCGACCCGCTCGACGTCGAGCAGCTCGGCGAGCTTGTTGAGCCCGCCGTGGAGGCTATTGCAGAATCTCATGAGGTGCTTGATGTCGTAGATGACGGGGAAGTATATCTTGATGAGGTCGAAGAACCCGGAGCTGGTGTCCGGCAGGTTGGAGCCTGTGAGCAGCTTGAGCAAGTAGCCGAAGTCGTAGCCGCTGTGGAAGGTGACCCAGTGGATCTCGGAGTTCAGGACGACGCCCGACGACATGAGCAGCTCGGCGAAGCGGCGCGCGTCGGCGCCGTCGGAGGCGTGGCGGGCGAAGTCGATCCCGCTGCGGCGCAGCAGGTCGATGGAGTCCGCGGCGGCGACGTCGGTCCGCGGATCGAAGCCCCGGAAGTTGAACTGCCAGACGCAGGGGCGGCCCTCCGGGCCGAGGGCCGGGAGCCCGCCGCGCTCGTCGGAGAAGGTGAGGCCGAGCTGGATGAGCTTGAGCATGTCGACGTTGGCCTTGAGCGTGGCGTAGTTGAAGTCGGCGTTGGACTTGAAGGTCCCGAGCGGGCGGCAGACCACGCCGGGGAACTCCGTGTCCATGGCGACATAGGGGTAGTCGTCGACGATCTCCCGGATCACGGCGAACTCGGACTCGAGGTTCTCCGCCCACACCTCGCGGATCTCGACCCCGTCGGGCTTTTCTACGGCCGGCGTTGCCATCGGTTACCGGGCATGAAAGATTCGAGCTTCCTCCCCTCTCCTTCCTGGAACCCTGCGAGCTAGGGGGGGCTACGGTTTGCGGGACGGAGGAGCGGGAGGAGGTGGGGCCCACGGCCACGGGTCAGCGGCGGGGTGGGAGCTCCCGTGGGCGGCGCGGGGCCGGGAGGAGGAGATCTAGGGGCCAGTCGGAGGAGGGGAGCTTGGGATTGGGGATTGGGGAGGAAGAAGAGGCGAGGAGAGGGGGGACGAATGGGGAAAGTGGGTGACGTGCGCCGCCCGGGTAGGGTAGGTGCCACGTGGCGGGACCCGCCAAAGGCGGGACCCGCGGCATGATTGCCGGCCGAGAGCGTGGAGGGGATATGTCTTCCTGGTTGGCTGCCCGATGGGCCAGAGGACGTGGGATCCAATTTATGTGTGGAGGCGAGGGTGGCACGTCAGGGAAGAGTTGGATTGGAACGAGCAACGAAAACTGGAAGTCAGCAGTTTGGTTTTCTTTTGCCTCCTCCGAAAGCCAGAAAAGGATAGATTGGAGGGTTTTCTTTGACTTGGGTTTGATCATTATAAATCTCCAGGTAGTTCTAGGTGGACCGAGAAATACAGATTTGTGCACTATTCGATTTTGTATACTATGTGAGCATTTTTTTAATTGCTTGAGCATTTTTTTCGTACTACATGAATTATTTTCTCTTACTATCAACTCACTCGCAATCAGAAAAATCTGCAATTCACTCACAACTCATAGGGAAGACATAACGATGAACCTAAACTAATTCTCAATCCACCGAGAGCTAGCTCTTTTTTTCTATACTCCTTGATTTGTGTACGCCGAATTGTGTTCATTTGGTCGTGGAGCATGTTCGGATTTCATAGTGCGTTTTTTTAAAAAAAATTATATGGAAAATCATACAGCTTATCCATCGGTAGAATTTAGCGAATCAATGCAAGTCAAGCTAAATGGCACAATTATCTTTTGGGACACGGTCCACTTAATTTTTAAAATCATGGAAAAATCTCAAAGACTACTTCGACACATACTCTTTTTTTTGTTTCACAAGGTGTGTTTAGTGCTACCTCGTTTTACAGTATTTCTTCACCATTTTCGATTGCTCGCAATGCCGATCATGGCTCGTTGCTTATGGTTAGATAGGTCCACGTTTATGAATTTAACTTACTCAAAGATTTGAACAGGGAAGAAGGTTTATCATTTGTGATAGTTCTTGGTATGTGGCATATCTAATGTTAGTTGTGATAACTTGTGCATTCTGAAAGTAGAATAACAAACATATCGACGTGTTTAATTATTATTGCGAACAGGTGTTGTGCATATAAGTTTATTTTTGCTTTTGACGTATTTCTTATTTTAGTCTGTCATTCTTTGTTTGAAGATCAAATGCAATTGGTAATCATCATTTGTACCCTTTAGTCAAGTTTTATCAATATTTGTTTCAAACAGATATCATGCCCTTATATCATGTCAATGCCAATTATTACTATGACTTCACGATGCATTAAAGTGCCCTTACCCTTCTAGTGTTAGTGATCCTCCATGTATCTTCTGCAATGTGATTGAATCGGTTCTCTCATACCAATTTCATATAATTGGGCACAACCTACTGAGTTCAGACTTTTGGAGCCCGACCTACAGGTAGCCCATTTTTCCAAATGTAAAATGTTGAATTCAAAGTTTCAGTAAAATGGGAAAAAACACATGGATATAGTCAACACTCTATTCTATCAGTGCATGAATTTTTAATATGAAATGCCTTATATTTAGGCTCAGCAAAATAGAAAAATGTGGAGGGTGTGGTGAACAGTGCAAAATTCAAAGCTTCCAAATTTTGCCCGACTTATTGATGAGCCCAAAATACAAGGTATCTCACGCTAAAAATTTGCATGCTAGCAGTATATACAATTGGCTACATCCAGATATTTTGTTCGGATTAAAGTTTTAAAATTTCAAAAAGAATGGGGCTACCTTTAGGACGAGCTACAAACTGATTTTTTTATGGCCTACCCTGCCACTCCCTCGTTACGAAAATGATGTCTCAAATTTGGCTAAATTCGCATGTATCAATCCGGGACATCCTTTTCGGGAGAATAATATTAAATTTGCATTACTGGTATTGGGGGTATGTGTAAGCTAAGAACATCTCCACTCATCCTCACATACAGCGTCCGACGCGGCTCGATTTTAGGCCATATGGGGGCCCCGAATTGGTTCATGATTTGGGGGCCCAGCCGTGCCCCCCATACAAAAAAAATTGAATAATTTTTTTATCAAATCAATAAATTTGTTTATCAAATCAACAAGTTCAATATGGAAATAAATAATTCAACATACAAAATTATTACAAGTCAAGCAAATTAATCAAACGATTTGAAAAGTTCAATATAGCAAACAAAGACAAATAAATAAACAATCTAGTTGGCTCCTTTGAGCCTCCACAAATGTTCAACCAGATCATCTTGCAGTTGACTATGAGTATTTGTGTCTTGAATTTCTTGTCGCCTAGCGAGAAAAGAAGCAAACGCAGGTGACACTTGGTGATCAATATCGGCAAGAGGACATTGGCGATAACATGATTCAGTATCAAACACTAGAGTCTTCTGCTCGCTCTCAATGATCATGTTGTGCAAGACCACAGAGGCAGTCGTGACCTCCCACATCTGATCTTTCGACCAGGTAGGCAAATCGAGCTTGGAGCATACCGAATGCCCTCTCCACATCCTTCCTGCAAGCCTCTTGTTGTGTGGCAAACCAAGGTTTTTTTTCTCCGGGCACAAGGTTTGATATTGTCTTCACAAATGTTGATCATTTTGGGTAGATGCCATCTATCAAGTAGTAGCCCTTGTCATACTAGTGTCCATTAATCTCGAACTGCATTAGAGGAGCTCTGCCTTCAACAAGCTTGGCGAACACATTTGTTGATGTCATTGTGTGATCCCATCATACCATGTAAAGCATGCCAAATTCACAGATCCTGATCTGCCACAGCCTCAAGAATGACACTGCATGATCCTTTGTAACATCTATATATGCCATGATGGGGGAATGGGCAATTCTTCCATGCCCAATGCATACAGTCAATGCTTCCGTGCATTCTAGAAAAAACCCTTGATGTATTCTGTTCCAAGATCTGAGCTGTGTCTTCTGCATTGGGTGTTTTCAGATAATTCTTTCCATACACTGCCACAATTGCCTTGCAAAACCTGCACATGCAGTCGATGGCGGCAGACTCGGCCATGCGGAGGTAATCGTCTTGTGTGTCCAGGAATTCCATATGCACAACTATGCATTTTTTGGATTATAGAGAAACCAAGCATGCTGACTGCGTCTCTCTTTAGTTTAAAGTAGTCGTCGAACTCTCAATTGCTTGACGATTTTCAAGAATAGCTTCCGACTCATTCTGAAATGGCTCCGAAATGTGACGTCGTCGTGCAATGGGTCGTCGGCGAAGCAGTCGGCGTAGAGCATGCAGTAGCTGATGAGTGCATATTTGCATCATGTTTTATATTATTATTTTATATTGTAGTAGTAGGATCTTGGTATTTTACGACGCTCACGCGCATCTTTTGTGTTTATTTTCATCAGGATCAGGACGGATGATGGACACATTGGACATAATTCATGGAGCAGTTGTGCTGGAGTCAAAATGAGTCAAAAACAACGTAAATCGCTTATTTGGGAAATATCAATAACACCAGAAGAAAACCCGAAGCGAACAAAGTATACAGAAGGTTTAATAGCCAACTATACGACGGGAATAAATTTTCTGGCCGTATAGTTCCCGCCGTATAGTTGGCGCCGCCACCGTCTCCTCAAATAGTTTCACCATGTGTAACTGGATCGGAGAGATGACATACAGAACTACCAGAAATCGTTGAAACCTCACCTCCGGAAGGCATCTGGAGGGGTAACTCACCCACCGGGGATCCATCTTCACCCTGCACAGATCTGGGAGGCTAAGGCATCGATCTTCATCATCAACCGCTGCATCACCACCATCTCCATCCATCCCATTTACATCTTGTCTAGATCTTGTTGTAATCAACATACTCATTGTGGATTTATACAAGTATTATTCATATATGATAGATTCCACTACTTTTGTCATGATGTTGATTGCCTCCATGTCTGAGTAGATCATTAGTTCTTGGGAAGATGGAGAAACCCTAGTATGAGATTGAAATAAGATAAACTTTATTATGATATTCATCACTATGACCATGTGTTAGATTGTCTTCATCTTGATGTTGGGAGAATTTAACCTCTCAATATTTTCCTCTTGTGGGGACTTGATGGAGGGAACTACTTGTTGATAGACGGAGGTGTGTTAGCACTTATAGTGACTATAAAGCTGTTGGCACTCCTTACATATCAACTTGGAAACGGAGGAAACTCACGAAACACTATCCATGCCATGGGATACGTCCTGTAGGATTAAGTCCCTTAATAACACAGTAATTCAATTGATGTTGATTGCTGTCTGTTGTGGTTATGAGGATGATGTGAGCAATAGTTGTTGCCTATTTGTTCAAATATGAAGTTCCTCCCACACATACAAAGTTGAGAATGTTTATGATAATAATCTTTACCTTAGCCCTTTATAATGTTAGTGGTGTATCCGCTAATCCCTGAGAACGCTTTTCCCCATTGCAGCTTCAAATCTCTTTTACACACGCGATACTTACTTTCTGTATTCAGTTTTTTTACTTTACTTATTGTTCTTTTATACCAAAACACCTTTTTACATAATACTCGCATTTTATCTTGTTACTTAAAACTTTGTTTTAACATTTTATTTTAGTATCTAATTTAAAAGTTATTAGAATTCAGACTCCTACTCCCTGTGGGATCGATATCTTTATTTCAAAACTAGCTACAAACGATCTGTGCACTTGCAGTCATCAAGTTATTTTCTGGCGCCGTTGCCGGGGAGCTAAGTGATGTAGGTCTTTTATTTTTTGCTTATTTATTTTAGTCTTGCTAAGTTTTATTTTGAGTTACAGGTTTCCACCAACATGATGGAGTTTGGGCATTTGACTAGTGCTAACCCACTCAGCCACTTTGGAAAGCCCTATGATATTTATAAAAGAGACAACTCTAGTGAGAAGACAAGGGGGTTTGAAATAAATCCTCTACTACTTGGTATCCTACACAATAAGCAATTTGCAGGAGATGAAGAAGATTCTGATCCATATGAGCATATTGCATACTTTAAAGATATATGTGGCACTTTCCAACTACCGGGGTATACTGCTAATGAGATAAGGGTTAAACTTTTTAGTCAGATTTTGACTAGCACAACTCTCTCATGGTATAGATCTTTACCCCCAGAAGCCACTACCACTTGGGATAATTTAGCTTGTGAGTTTCTAGCCAAGTATTATCCATTATCAAAATCTTTTAGAATTAGGCGTCTTATAATGACTTGGAGGAATCGTCCTAATGAAGGACTAGTAAGAGCTTATATAAGATTTAAATATTTACTAAATCAATGTTCTCATCATGATTTGCCTGAATGGTATTTATTGCATATCTTTTATGGCGGTTTAATTGAACCTAATAAAATTGAACTAGACTCTTGCGTGAGAGGAGCTTTTATGAATCTTACCATAACTAAATCTTGAGCTTTACTTAATAGAATTCATGATCATAGAGTTTTATGGAATTTTGGTCTAGGAAGCGAAGGAGGCATAGAAATAGATTATGAGTGTATTCATGAATATAATAAAAAGGGCCACGTTAATGAACTATCTAAAGAACTTCATTTGGATTTAGATCTTGTGTTGCATGTTGTTAAAGATTGCACAAAACACATTAAAGCTCCAAAAAAGGGTTTGGTCAAGTATGATCCACCACCCGAACCTGAAAAGAAAAGAGAAGTTACAGCAGCACTGGCCTTCCTAGAACCAACATATGAGATACCTTTCCCTAACACCACGCAAAAGCATATTTTGGAATATAAACAGGTTAAAGCAGTACAGGAGAAGAAGGAAGAGGAAAGCGTGCCAAAAGTCGAGGAACATCTGGATGAAACCAAAGATGAAGAGTTAACCAAGGAAGCAATTATGGATATGTATGCACATTGCAACATAGTTGAACTTGATGAAGAGACTTCAGTATTGTTTGAAGGTAAAACTAAGGTAAAAGATGTGGGTAAGCCTATGTTGGAGATATGCCCAAGAGGCAATAATAAAGTGGTTATTACCATATCTTCATATTTATGTTAAATGTTTACATACCATGCTATAATTGTATTAATAGGAAACATTAATACTTGTGTGATTTGTAAACATAAAAGATTCCCTAGTAAAGCCTCTTGTTAAACTAGCTTGTTGGTTAATATATGATCATGGTTTCCTGATCATGAACATTGAAGATGTTATTAACAACAAGGTCATATCATTAGGAGAATGATGTGATGGACATACTCCTATAGTTAAGCGTAGCATAAGATCAAGTCATTTAAATAGTTCACTTGCTATAAGCTTTCAATACATAGTAACCTAAATCCTTAGACCATGAGATCATGTTAATAACCATCACCGGATGGATGCTTTGATGACATCAAACACCACTTTGTAACTGCGTGGTTATAGAGGTGGCATTGAGTGTTCGAAAAGTATGTGTTGAGGCACATGGATCAAGAGTGGGATTTGTCCATCCATATGACAGATAGATATACTCTGGGCCCTCTCAGTGGAATGTCATCCAATTAGCTTGCAAGCATGTGACTGGTTCACAAGGGATCACATATCACAGGAATGAGTAAAGAGTACTTATCGGTAACGAGGTTGAACTAGGTATGTAGAGATACCGACGATCAAACCTCGAATAAGTAAAGTATCGCGAGACAAAGGGAAATTGGTATCGATGTAAATGGTTCATTCGATCACGAAGTAATCATAGAAATATGTGGGAGCCATATGAATTTCCAGATTCCTCTATTGGTTATTGATCGGAGAAGAGTCTCGATCATGTCTGCATAATTCACGAACTGTAGGGAGACACACTTAAGGATTCAATGTTGTTTAGTAGATGTGGAATGTGAGTAAAGAGACCGAATGTTGTTAGGAGTCTTGGATGGGATCTGGGATATCACGAGGAGATTCGGAATGGTCCAGAGAATAAGATTCATATAAGGAAAGTCCAATTCCGGAGTTCGGGAATGGTTTCAGTGTTTTCACTGAAATGTTCTAGAAGGGTCTAGAAGGCCCACCGATCCGGAAGTGGAATGGTTGCATCATGTCTCAGGTCACTTGGCTGGACACTTGGAAGAGAGAAATCAAATTCTAGTTTGAAAGTCAAAAAGCCAGTTTGAAAAAGTCAAACTGGAACATTGATTTCCAAGTGGAGGGAGAGAAGGAAACCTACCTAAGGGAGGAATCCTCCCTCTCCCTTGCACCGGCCACATGAAGTGGACTTGGCGGAGGATTCCCTCCCCCTTGGCGCCTCCACACCTATAAAAGGAGGGGTAGGGCGCCCCCTACCACACACACAAGAAACCCTAGGTTGGCCGCCACCCCCTCTCTAGTTTCGACCAATCTAGATATCCTCTAAACCGCTACCGACTAGCTAAACCCTAGTTGCTAGGTACCTCTAAACCTCGGCCCTCTAAACCCTAGATCTCCGGAGCTCCCTATACTCCACCATACCTGCTACGGCTTAGGCGAATCCCTGCGGGATCTCCCCTCTACTTCCGACACCACGTCGTCGTGCTACCTAAATCGCGAGGAGAGAGATACAACCTCCGATGCCTGCTAGAACAAGGGAGAGGAAGGTCTTCACCAAGTACCGTATGTGTGGCCGACTGTGGGAGCTCTGCCGGAACGCGTCGCCAGAAGGATTGTCTACACGATCTTGAGATCGGCAAGTGAACGACTACATCAACCACGAGAAATCCGATCTCGTTAACCGCTTTGGATCTTCGAGGGTTAGTACTCTATCGACTCATTGCTATAATCTAGTAGATAGATCTTGGCTTGTGTGTGTTCATGCGGCAATTTTTTTTGTTTTCCATGATACGAACCCCTACAACCTATTCTTCCATGCATATTTAAAGAGACCTCGCATTATGGTTTATGTGATCTTGGCACCGCAGTTAATGTTATATCTTATGATTTTTATTTAGAAATAAAAGAAGATATAGTACTTGCTGCAATAGAAAATATTGATATGACAATCATGTTAGCCAATAAAAATCTTAGAATTCCAATGGGAGTGGTTGACGATGCAGCTGTCACAATTGGCAATAAAAAATTTCCTATCGATTTTGTAGTTGTTGATATGCCATCTGACACTCTTTGCCCAATTATATTTGGAAGAAACTTTTTAAGTGATGTAGGTGCCACGATTGATTTCAAAAAGGAGGTTGTATCTCTTAAGTTTGGGATAGTGGAAAAATAATTCCACTTTTCCAAATTTAAAGACATACCTCTATAGATACAAGAAGAAGAGAAAGAAAAAACTATTGAGGGGATGGCAGCTCTCTTCTTTAGTAATCAAGAAGAAGAAACAAATGAAGACTCCAATTGTGAAGAAATAATTATGGAGGACATGTCCCTAGAAGAACTAGAAAGTGAATTTGATTCACTCCCATTTTAGGGCCTCCAAGTGATAAGGCGTTTGAAGAGCCAGAAAAGAGAGGGGATGAGGAATTACCACCTCCAGAATTGAAGACCTTACTAGAAAATCTTAAATATAGATTTTTGGACAATACAAATAAATTTCCTATGATTGCCAATGCTAAACTTTCAGCAGATGAAGAAGAAGAACTCATGAAAGTACTCAAGGAGCATTGCAAGGCCTTTGGGTATTCAATGGATGATTTGAAGGGCATTAGTCCCATGATTACCGTCCATCGAATACTTATGGAGGAAGGTGCTAAACCAGTTGCAGAATTCAATAGACGACTGAAGCCCGAGATGAAGGAAGTGGTAAGAAAAGAAATAGTACGCCTACTGGATGCAGGTATAATCTATCTTGTAAAAGAAAGTGAATGGGTAAGTCTTGTTCATTGTGTTCCTAAGAAGGGCGGATTTACTATTGTTCCTAATGAAAACAATGAATTGATACCTACTAGAATAGTTGTTGGACATAGGATGTGCATAGATTTCAGAAAATTAAATAAAGAAACTAGGAAAGATCACTATCCTTTACCTTTCATAGATCAAACTTTAGAGAGGCTAGCAAACCACACTCATTTTTGCTACTTGGACGGATACTATGGTTTTTCCCAAATAGTTATTCATCCTGATGACCAACTGAAAACAACTTTCATTAGTCCTTATGGTTTACATGCTTATCGATGCATGCCTTTTGGTTTATGTAATGCTCCAACCACTTTTCAAAGATGCATGACTGCTATTTTTGCGGATTTCATAGAACTGATAATGAAAGTATTTATGGATGACTTTTCTGTCTATGGAACTTCGTTTACTAGTTGCTTGGATAATGTCAAAAGAGTTTTGCAGCATTGTGAAGAAACTAATTTTATTCTAAACTAGGAGAAGTGCCATTTCATGGTCAAAGAAGGCATAGTCCTTGGACATAAGGTATCAGGTAAGGGTATTGAAGTAGACAGAGCCAAGATTGAAGCAATAGAGAGAATGCCACAACCAAGGGATATAAAAGGTATAAGGAGTTTTCTTGGTCATGTGGGATTTTATAGAAGGTTCATTAGGAATTTCTTTGGAATCTCTAAACCTTTGACTAACCTGTTGCAAAAGGGAGTGAGATTCAATTTTGATGATAAATGCTTTGTATCCTTTGATAAACTTAAATATTCTTTATCCCATGCTCCTATCATCAAACCACCTATCTAGGATATGACTTTTGATTTAATATGTAAAGCTAGTGATGATGTTGTAGGAGTAACTCTAGGACAACATATAGGTCACAGATTTAATATTATACATCATGCTATTAGAACTCTCAATAGTGCTCAAAAGAATTATCCTAAAGAAGAAAGAGAACTTTTTTCTATATTTTTCTCTTGCGATAAATTTCGTTCTTATATAGTTGATGCAAAAGTAAGAGTTTATACGGATCATGATGGATTAAAGGAACTACTTGAGAGAGAAAATCATAAGCCAAGACTGATCTGTTGAATCCTTTTACTTCAAGAATTTGAGTTGCAGATTATGCAGAGGCAAGAAATAAAGATGTTGGATTCATTGTCCATATTTGCCCAGCAAGACACCAATCTTATTGAGAGGGACTTTAGTCCTGGTGATTTTCGTTTACGAGAATTATTAGATGAACTAAGGTCAATCTCTCCAAAATAGAAGAAGTCCTTGTTGTTGGAGGATCTTGTCATCCCCGAATAAACGAACGGTAAGTGCAAGGTAACTTTTCTTACTCTAATAAGTGATTTGCTTTCACAGTTTTTACTTCTATTTTTTTGCCTTTGAACTCCTTTTGTTTTTCTGAAATTTTTGAGGGGTTTTAATAACTATACAGGCGCAACTATACGGCCGGAGAAAAATCTCCCACCGTATAGTTGGTCGTTAAAGGTACTGTACCCCTCTCTCGAAATAATTTTCGGCCTTTGGAAACTATAGGGCCGAAGGAAAAACCTCCCATCGTATAGTTGGTCGTTAAACTTTCTGGATGGTTCGACCTTTTTCTGTTTTAATTCATCTATAAAAAAATAGGGTTGTCGGTTCCAAGTCTGTAAGTAAATCAAGCTGGACTCGAGATATTTGGAAATATCTGCCCGGAACCAACTATACGGCCGGAGCTATACGGGCCGCGACCGTATAGTTGGTTGTTACGCGGCAGGACTCCTCCAAAATCACGATTTATTTTCCTATTCCATTAAGATTCTTTTCTTGGGCATGAATTTGGTGTTTCTCGCGAGTTTACCGACCTTTGACCCCTCTTATATACTGCCATTGTTTTCTCTGTAATCATAGGCACCAGGAACCAATCTAGTCATGCTCTATCCCATCCCATGTCGTGGTAAACCCTTGGGTCTCATTGCTCCTTCGAGGGACATCTCTCGCAACCCGTCCATGGAGGACGGAAATGAGGATGTGGAGAGGTTTAGTCTGAGGTATAATGAGTACATCGAGCCAAGATTCTACAACAACGATGCCGATGAAGGTTGGAGTGACATCTACATCAGTCGTGATGTCTATGATCCCCCGGATATCAACTTGGCCACGATGAAGAGAGCTCAACAAGAGAGAGAAGGTCATAAGCCGCATGGAAAAGGGCATGTGGAGACAGTCAAGTTCATCACCACAGACCCCAGGCCGCACAAGCGTAAGGAAATACCTAACATTGCTGTAGGTGCTAGCAAGGAACCGACGGTCTCCCGTGATACGTCGTAAACGTATCTATAATTTTTTATGTTCCATGCTTGTTTAGTATCAACTTTACTATGCTTTGTATACACTTTGAGGTTTTTTTATATATTTTCTGGGACTAACCTATTAAAAATATACCGAAGTGCCAGTTGGATGTTTTCTGCCGTTTTTGGTTTCAGAAAAGCTAGTAAGAAAATATTCTCGGAATTAGGCGGGACAAAAGCCAAAGTCCATATTTTACCGGAGAGAACACATAGACCAAAGGGCAGCCAAAGGGGGCCACAGGTTGGCCACAACCTAGGGCCACACGGGTCCACCCTAGGGCGTGTATCCCTATGGTGTGGCCCCTCTGGCCGGCCTCCTGCCTCGCCCCTTCGCCTATAAAGTCACCCGATGCAGAAACCCTAAACACCCGATCATATCTCCACGAAACAGTCTGTAGTCGCCACTGTAGGGGTTCGTAGCATGGAAAACAAAAAAATTCTACCGCATGCACACAAACAAGCCAAGATCTATCTACTAGATTGTAGCAACGAATCGATAGAAGCACTCACCCTCGAAGATTCCAAAGCGGTTAACGAGAGCAGATTCTCGTGGGTGATGTAGTCATACACTTGCCGATCTCAAGATCGCGTAGACGATCCTTCCGGCGCTGTGTTCCGGCAGCGCTTCCGCAGTCGGTCACACGTACGGTACTCGATGAAGACCTTCTTCTCCCTTGTTCCGGCAGGCAGCGGAGGTTGTAGTTCTCCCCTCGCGATTCCGGCAGCATGACGACATGGTGTCGGAAGTAGAGGGAAGATCCCGTAGGGCTTCGCCTAAGCCGATGCGAGTTATGGTGGATCTAGGGTTTCCAGCGATATAGGTTTAGAAGGCCGGAGAGGAGGAGGTGGTGTCGGAGGCGTCTAGGGCGACGGTGACGAGGCGGCGGCGCGACACAGGTGGGAGGGCTGGCTCTTGTGTGTTTGGGGCAACCCTCCCCTTCTATTTATGAGAGGTAGGGGCAGCCTTGGGAGGGGAGGGTTTGAATCCAAACCCAAACCCAAGTTGGATTAAAGGAAGGACTCTTTTCTTCTTCTACTAGGAAACTATTGTTCCAGTTTGACTTTTCAAACCTCCCGTTTGACTTTCAATTTAGAGCTTTAATTCTCTCTCGCAAATGCCCAAACCAAGTGACCTAGGATATGATCCAATCATTCCACTTACCCATGACACATTCATGGACCATTCCCCTTCCGGTCCGATGAACCTTCTAGAACCTCTCCAATGAAAACATCGGAATCTTTCCCGAACTCCGGAATTGGACTTTCCTTATATGAATCTTATTCTATGGACCATTGCGGATCTCCTCGTGATATCCCGGATCCCATTCGAGACTCCGAACAACATATGGTTTCCCTACTTACATTCCATATCTACTAAACAACATCGAATCCTTAAGTGTGTCTCCCTACGGTTCGTGAATTATGCGGACATGACCAAGACACTTCTCCGATCAATAACCAATAGAGGAATCTAGAAATTCATATGGCTCCCACATATTTCTACGGTTACTTTGTGATCGAATGAACCACTTACATACGATACCAATTTCCCTTTGTCTCGCGATAGTTTACTTATCCAAGGTTTGATCATCAGTATCTCTGCATACCTAGTTCAACCTCATTACCGATAAGTACTCTTTTCTCGTTCCCGTGATATGTGATCCCTTGTGAGCCAGTCACATGCTTGCAAGCTAATTGGATGACATTCCACCGAGAGGGCCCAGAGTATATCTATCCGTCATATGGATGGACAAATCCCACTCTTGATCCATGTGCCTCAACACATACTTTCCGAACGCTCAATGCCACCTTTATAACCACCCAGTTACGGTGTGGTGTTTGATGTCATCAAAGCATCCTTCTGGTGATGGTTATTAGCATGATCTCATGGTCGAAGGAATTAGGTTACTATGTATCAGAAAGCTTATAGCAAATGAACTATATTAGATGACTTGATCTTTATGCTACGCTTAACTATAGGAGTATGTCCATCACATCATTCTCCTAATGATATGACCCTGTTGTTAATAACATCTCCCAGTTCATGATCAGGAAACCATGATCATATATTAACCAACAAGCTAGTTTAACAAGAGGCTTTACTAGAAACTCTTTTATGTTTACAAATCACACAAGTATTAATGTTTCCGGTTAATACAATTATAGCATGGTATGTAAACATTTATCATAAGTATGAAAATATGATAATAACCACTTTATTATTGCCTCTTGGGCATATCTCCAACAGTCTCCCACTTGCACTAGAGTCAATAATCTAGTTTCAAACCTTTGTGCATTCAACACCTATGGCTTTCTAGTGTTGTATTTACACGAAATCTAGTGGTCAACTGATCTCCGGATCCGACACTTTCAGGTCCGTGTGTAATTGCATGTCTTTGCGTCTCTATGCATCACTCATTCTCTAATGAGATGGCTTTGTATAAATTTGGTCCTTTGGTAAGACCTTTAGTTCGCTGGGGTTAAAACATGTTGATAATATTGTCGTACAATATATCTTCATAGTACTATACCGCTGTGAACCACACCTAGTTTGATAATAAACTACTTGACACAAATGCCCTCTTTTGCTGCTATAATAACAGTCATATAGTTAGCCTTTTGTTGTAGTATCTGTCACAATGTATTAACTTTGGAACTCATCCTAAACCATTATGAAACTTCCTTTCCATTACATTGTGCCACCCATAGTTTTAAATTGAGATAAACTTAATTTGTACTTTGTGACAAAACTAGTATCAATGTAGTACTTTTACAATGAACCAACCATCTATTTGTCACTTCTAAAAAATAATATATTCTTAGTTCTTCTAAAAGATCATAAGAATATCATTACTATCGTCCAATAATCATCTTATGAATAATTCTGGTATATACTCATAACATTTAGAGCATAGGACATATCTGGATTTGTACATATCACAGTATGATCAAAATACTCTTTGTGATTTTATTCACCAAGTATAAATCAATACTTGAATCTTTATTTCACTTACCAAGTGTCAATACACTTTAATTTTGATTCAATCCTTTCTGTGCGACAAGAACCTTTCTTGTACTTTCCATATTGAACTCATTCAATATCTCATCTATGTACATTTGGCATAACCATATTAGCGTCTCAATTTATCTTTATAAATATTGATGCCAAATATTCGGGTTTTGCCTAAGTCTTTCATCGAGATGAAATTCTTAACATGTGTTAATAAAAGATACATCATTTCCAATCAACAATATGTCTTCCACATAATATATTAGAAATATGTCTTAGCGCTCCCACTTAATTTCTTGCAAATGCAAGCATCTTCATCGTCTCTGATGAATTTAAACTCTTTTAACAGTTTCATCATGGTGAAGATTGCAACTCCTCGATGCTTACTTCAGCCATTGAGGTTTGCATACGCTTTTATCATCACTTGAATTAACAAAACCCTTTAGACCGTGTCATGCACACGTCCTAGTTAACCATTCTATTAGAAGAACTTGTTTTGTTTATTCAACTACCACATAATAAAATTATATGTAGTGGTTGCTACATTAATCCATCTAGACTAAATATCGCTTAATGAAATATCAGATCTTGTCATAGTCAACTCCTTGAACATTGTCGTGAACTCTTTCCTGACATGTCGATAATTTCATAGATGTGAAACACCCATGTCTATTTCTTTATAGATCCAAACATGATTGTAAGGTCTTACACCTTTCCAGAGGGTCTCTCAAGTTCAAAGCTTGATTTCTCGTGTATGGAACTATCACGGATTATATGGCTTCAAGCCATTTGACAGAGTCAGGGCCCATCATCGCTTATTTGCATGTAGTCGGTTCATTATTGTCAAATAATGATTCAAACCTCAAATCTTGGTATTTGAGGAACTTAGATCTCCGTGTCCACGACCTTTGAGGCACGTGATCCATGAGCGTTGTTGCTGCCTTCGGAACACTTTTCGGCGATGCGCAACTTTGCACATATAGCTAAGGTTCGTTTAACCTTATCAAAGTTCTATTGTCCTCCCACTTAACTTTTCACGGAAAAATTCCTTCTCAAAGAAACTTGACGTTCTAAGCGACAAACACTTTTGTCTTCGGTGTTATGGAGGAATACTTAACAGCTATCCAAATAACATACAAAGAAATATTCATCCGACTTTGGTTGCAAACATCTTTCTTATGCATAGCATACCAATTTTTAAGAAAGGACAACTTGGGTTTTATCCCAAACCATAACTTTATATGGTGTCATTTCAACGGATTATGATGGAGCTCTTTTTTAGTGGAAAAACGGTAGTCTCTAAAGCTTTTAATCTTTAAAATATAATGGGAGTTTTATAAATGACACCTTTAATCTTACCATGTCAAACAAGGTTTCATTACATATCTCAAACACTCCATACTCTTATGATGTTTCGGGAAATGCAAATCCATGGAACGATTCCTTAAATCTTAGATGTTATGCTAAACTTGTAACTTAAATATCTTCCTTTATGATCTTATCATAAACTATTTATATTCTTGTTACAATGATTTTGCACTTCATCTTGAAAGTCTTTGAACTTTTCAAATGTTTCACACTTCATCCTCATTAAGTAAATATTCATATATTCACTAAGATTTTCGGAGAAAGCATATGAAGTTGAAATCCATCGCTCTTGATTACACATAATGGGCTTTATACATCTATATGTACAATTTCCAATAAGTTAGTCATTCGTTCACTTTTGGCCTATGAACGGCGTTTTAATTATCTCTAGGAAAGTTTCACAAGCGCTATTTGATCAAAAATCAAAAGACTCCAAAATTCCATCCACATGGAGTTTCTTCATGTTTTCTTTCCAATATAATTTAAACGGCGATGTCACTTCCTATGTGATCTTTCAATCAATTGTCTTTCAACATTTTTAGCACTTGTTTTATGGATATGATTTATCCAACGAGACTTGTAAATCATCCATCTTTTATGGATTACAACAATTATTTGAACAACCCTTTTGTTCTCATAATACCTGATAAAACAAATCTTGAAGGCAAGCTTTGATGTTAACGAGAAACATATCAACACTTTATTTGTTCTCGATGAACATCATCACATATTCTCTTGCTAGTTACTTAGGCCATTGTAGTTCATGAATTGTATTGTTTCGTATGACGATTCACACCAACAAATTCAGTATCAAATACTTAAGAACCACATTGTTTAATAAGCAAAGAATATAGCCATAACATGTATATCCTCTATATACCTAAGCTAAACAATTCTAGTCTTTTATTTTCTGCCATATATTTATGAGATTCTCTTTTAGTATTTCCTTTTCTGTTTGAAAGAATCTATCAACATCAATAGTGGAGTCATACACATGACACATAGTCCAAAGCGTGTATAATTACATACCAATGTCTTTGGACTTGCACTTTGAAGTAGATCACCATCATCAAATGTTTGGTGTTCTTTCAAATTCCATTCTTTAGTAATCTCTTGCTGTAGTAAATATTTTACCTACATCAAATATTCACCCTTATCATGGAATTATTCATGATCAAGCTACTTTACTTATTGCGGTGAATCGCGAGTATAATGTTGCTCTCCAAAACCTTTTAGAGGATTAGGACAACTAGTGTCTCCAACCTTTTGTAAATTCTCATCAAATATGAGAACATAAACTTTGCCATATTATACTCTATCATGTTGTAACCAAAACATCATTTCAGATATCACAATATCTTCCACACATGATGGTTTCTGAAACAACTCTTTCAACTCCTAGATTACTTTGATATTAAAATGATCTTTTGAATATCAAGAATCATGGAGACAAACATGATACTTATATACTAACACTGGAATTGTTACTCTTGATTTAATACCAACTATTAAACTTCACGGAGTAATCGAAACTTACTGAAAGTTTGCAATGGGACTTTTAAACTTTAGATTAACACTTCAAAACAATACGATACCAGTTCGTAAAGTAACTAACCAAAATTCTATAGTTTTATTATCTCAATTATAAATAAGCGCAAGGTGGTAAACGGATGCCAATGACTACAACAACTATGCAAATTCACTTTGATTTAATTTATGATAAATAGTGTTCAACTTTTAATCATATTGTTGTTGAACTCCCACTCAAAACAATATCCCTCACAATATTTTAGTGATTACATGAACCAAATCCACCACATCAAAACGAATCATCACGAGAGATGATGTAGCTTCAAAGGCGAACAATCAACATGTTCATCATATCTACTATATGACTCATGCTTTACCTTTCAGTGATCCGTGTTATGAGACCATGTCTGTACATGCTAGGCTCGTCAATATCAAACCTTAGCTTCCGCATGAGCAAATCTGGCTTGCTCCCGTTGTATACACTCGCAGAATCTAACACACCCGATCATCACGTCGTGTTTTGAAACAACGAGCTTTAGCAACGGTGCCTACTAAGGATGAACACTTTATAACTTGATATTTTGTGAGAGGGATCATCTTATAATGCTACCGTCGCGAACTAAGCAATACAAGATGCATAAAAGGATTAACATCACATGCAATTCATAATATGTGATATGATATGGCCTTTCTTCTTGTGCTTCCTATCTCCATCTTCAAGCACGAACATGATCTCCATCATCACCGACATGGCGTCAAGGTCAATGGCGCCGCTTCATGGTTATCGTCCACCAGCATCAACTATTACAACTACTTTGAATAGACACGCATGCCTTAACGGAATTTAAAAGACAACCATATGGCTCCTCCCGGTTGCCAACTTACAATAAGTAACATTGCATACTTCAAATATAATCACAATCATGGCCATATCACATCACAGTACACCCCTGCAAAACAAAGTTAGATGCCTCTAATTTTCTTTGCATGTTTTACATGGTTTGGGGCTTTCAATAAGTGTCGTTCTAACTTACGAACAAGAACCACAACCACAACGTTGATACTAGTATTGTCAATCACCCGTTGTAAATTGAATCTTAACTATGTTAGGAGAAACAGGCACTCGCAAAGCCACTTATGTAATACAAGTTGCATGTCAAGCGTGGAGCAAGTCTCATGAACGATGTCATGTAAGGTTAGCCCGGGCCGCTTCATCCCACCATCCCGCAAGATGCAAAGTACACAAGAAGCAATCGACAACAAAAACATCAACGCCCACAATGACCATTGTGTTATACTCGTGCAACGGATCTACATATAGACACGGCTCTGATACCATTGTAGGGGTTCGTAGCATGGAAAAAAATTCTACCGCATGCACACAAACAAGCCAAGATCTATCTACTAGATTGTAGCAACGAGTGGATAGAAGTACTCACCTCGAAGATTCCAAAGTGGTTAACGAGAACAGATTATTGTGGGTGATGTAGTCGTACACTTGACGATCTCAAGATCGCGTAGATGATCCTTCCGGCGCTGCGTTCTGGCAGCGCTTCAGCAGTCGGTCACACGTACGGTACTCGATGAAGACATTCCTCTCCCTTGTTCCAACAGGCAGCAGAGGTTGTAGTTCTCCCCTCGCGATTCCGGCAGCACGACGGCGTGGTGTCGGAAGTAGAGGGAAGATCACGTAGGGCTTCGCCTAAGCCGGTGCGAGTTATGGTGGATCTAGGGTTTCCGGCGATATAGGTTTAGAAGGCCAGAGAGGAGGAGGTGGTGTCGGCAGCGTCGTGCGGCGGCGGCTTGGCGGCGGCAGCACGGCGTAGGTGGGAGGGCTGGCTCTTGTGTGTTTGGGGCAGCCCTCCCCTTCTATTTATGAGAGGGAGGGGCAGCCTTGGGAGGGGAGGGTTTGAATCCAAACCCAAACCCAAGTTGGATTAAAGGAAGGACTCTTTCCTTCTTCCACTAGGAAACTATTGTTCCAGTTTGACTTTTCAAACCTCCCGTTTGACTTTCAATTTAGAGCTTTAATTCTCTCTTGCAAATGCCCAAACCAAGTGACCTAGGATATGATACAATCATTCCACTTACCCATGACACATTTGTGGACCATTCCCCTTCCGGTCCGGTGAACCTCCTAGAACCTCTCCGATGAAAACATCGGAATCTTTCCCGAACTCCAGAATCGGACTTTCCTTATATGAATCTTATTCTCCGGACCATTGCGGATATCCTCGTGATATCCCGGATCCCATCCGAGACTCTGAACAACATTCAGTTTCCCTACTTACATTCCATATCTACTAAACAACATCGAATCCTTAAGTGTGTCTCCCTATGGTTCGTGAGTTATGCGGACATGACCGAGACACTTCTCCGATCAATAACCAATAAAGGAATCTGGAAATTCATATGGCTCCCACATATTTCTACGATTACTTTGTGATCGAATGGACCACTTACATACGATACCAATTTCCCTTTGTCTCGTGATAGTTTACTTATTCGAGGTTTGATCGTCGGTATCTCTGCATACCTAGTTCAACCTCGTTACCGATAAGTACTATTTTCTCGTTCCCGTGATATGTGATCCCTTGTGAGCCAGTCACATGCTTGCAAGCTAATTGGATGACATTCCACCAAGAGGGCCCAGAGTATATCTATCCGTCATATGGATGGACAAATCCCATTCTTGATCCATGTGCCTCAACACATACTTCCCGAACACTCAATGCCACCTTTATAACCACCCAGTTACGGTGTGGTGTTTGATGTCATCAAAGCATCCTTGCGGTGATGGTGATTAGCATGATCTCATGGTCGAAGGAATTAGGTTACTATGTATTAGAAATCTTATAACAAATGAACTATATTAAATGACTTGATCTTTATGCTACGCTTAACTATAGGAGCTTGTCCATCACATCATTCTACTAATGATATGACCCTGTTGTTAATAACATCTCTATGTTCATGATTAGGAAACCATGATCATATATTAACCAACAAGCTAGTTTAACAAGAGGCTTTACTAGGAACTCTTTTATGTTTACAAATCACACAAGTATTAATGTTTTCGGTTAATACAATTATAGCATGTAAACATTTATCATAAGTATGAAAATATGATAATAACCACTTTATTATTGCCTCTTGGGCATATCTCCAACAGCTGCCACCATCGTCCCTAGTTTTGGAAATATGCCCTAGTGACATGGTTATACCCAACGGGTACACGACTTCAGCATAACTGGTCCAGCCCAAGGAAGGCCCACGAAAACATACGCTGCCCATGGAGATTTTTGGGTGGCCCAAGCCCATGACATCTTCGGATCCTTGGAGAGCAAGACTAGAACAGATAGAATATTCAAAGGGGCAAACCCTAAACCTATAACCGACTCGATCTATGCCCGGGACCTGCCTATCTCTATATAAAGTTTAGGAGGGCACGACGAGGAGGCTCTCTCACCTCACCGCATACACACCTCCACACCAGATTGCATCTGCGCACCCGTGTAACTTTCGGTTCCGCCGTAATCAAGAACATACAAGCAGGAGTAGGGTTTTCCCTCTGGGGGCCTGAACCTGGGTAAATCTCGTGTTCCCTGGTTGCTTGTCTGTTAACCGTTCCGCGATCTCCATCATCCCCATCTTCTCCAAAACCCAAGTCCATAACAATGGGCATTGACGAGATTAAACCTCGTCAATTGACGTCGTCTGTGGGAACCGGGGGCGCTGATTGTGTGATCGTGACGGTCCCGACCAAAGCGATCTAAAACTCCTCGGCGACGGAGAGCCATCTCCTCTTCGGCGCTTTTGACTTCACCGCCCACTCGCCAGCCACCCTGAAGGACTTCGAGCCCGTAGGCGACGGGCTCAAGATCCTGTTCGGAAGCTTCTGCTTCCAGGTGGGACAGACCGACACTCTCCGCCTCCCAGAGCGGGTGCCTCTGCCATCGATCAGGCCCGCCTCATGGGCCCCGCATCCCAGCATGCTACGCACGCCCACATCGACAGATGAGTCATATGACAGCAGCAGCTGCAACTCAGATCTGTGTGATCCCCCGTCGGATGAAGGGACCTTCGGTTCCGGATCCGAAAGCTGCGGCAACAGCGATCCAGTCCGCGGACGCTACCAATGCGCCGTGGTCATCCAAAGCGAAAACGAGCAACAACCACCAGGTTCGGGTGCTCACGTACCACCGCCCAACCCACAGGGAAGAAACGGACAAAATAGGAGGCAACCATCCCCCCGCCCAACGAGGATGACCCAGACGCCAATCGAGTAATCCACCTCAGCGAGGAAGGATGGAATCAGGCATGCGGAGCCGTGGCGGGCAACAAGATCCTGCCTGTGGGTGCTGCATGGGACCTACTGATGGCATACCACCTGCTCCTCATCGAAGAGCGTAAAAAGCAGGTGAAGATGCAAGAAGTACTCGACAAACGCAAGCAAGCGGCCTCAGAGTCCAGCGAGCGGCGAGTTGCGCTCTCTGCCATTGGTGGCTCCATCTTGCACGACAATCAAGGCAACAAGCATCGCTCTCGCACGAAAAACATGGATCCCGCTGCACGTCGCGAGGTGACCCGAACCCTCAACACGTCCTTCATGGAGATGGACGCCAACGGCAACGTCATCCCGAAGATGCCGCAAGCTGCAATCATGGCAGCCACCACATATCTCGCGTCCCATCCACCTCCGGTGGGGGACCCGAAGAGAGCCATGCACAAGTCCGCACTAGCCGGGCTCGGGCTCGTTGGAGCTACGCTCCAAGAGGAAGCTCCCGCGGAGCCAAAAAACAAGGTTGCGGTCAAATTCAATTGCATCCCCACACCGTCATCCAAAGAGGACGAGCACGACTTACCTCGATGGCACAAGAGCTTACGGCGTCGTATCCGCGACTACGACGCTCGAAGCGAACTCACTCAACGCAAGATCGACAAGGCACGAGCCAAGCGCGTGTGCTCATCCGAATCCGAAGAGGATGATGATGAAGGAGAACTCTGCGGAGCCCGATGCTTCAAGCTTCCTTCGGACACTTCGAAGTTCGACGGCACGCAGGACCCTAAGGCGTGGCTCAGCAACCACCTGTCGTCCGTCAAGCTGCACGGTGGAAACAAAAACACTGCCCTACAATGCCTTCAGGTGCAGCTGACAGGCGCAACCCGGATTTGGCTCAGCAGCCTATCCTCGGGATCCATCCGAAGCTGGGAGGAACTGGCGTACAGTTTTATCCGAAACTTGAAGGGTACGAGCAAAAGGCCAGTCTCGATCAAAGAGCTGCGAGCCTACACCCAACGAATGGGCGAATCCATTCGCTCGTACATACTATGCTGGTCCAACATCAAGAACTCCACGACACACATCTCCGAGGAGAGAACAATTGACGCCTTCAAGGATGGCGTCAAACGCCAGGACTTCAAGGAGGAACTTGGGCGCGTCAAGCCCAAGACACTTGACCACCTCATGGACATCGCCAATAGGTGGGCAGATGGCGAGGACTCCGTCCACCGAGCACCCTCGGATGAGGAAGATGACTACGACCGCCGACGCGAGCGCCGTAGCAAATGAAGATCGCGAGTCTACGAAGATCACGATGGACCCGACATGGTCACGGCTGGCTACGCCGACCTCCACAACGAAAGCAACCGCAGCACCGGTGGATACCGTGGAAACAACTTCCGTGATGGAGGACATCCAACGCAAATGTGGCAACGCCACAGCCGTGACGACGCGCCCTCGGCATACAACAAGTTGTCGGGGCCATGCACCATCCACTTCTACATCGACAAGTAGGATGGCAAGAAGAAGGTTAGCCATATGCTCAAGGATTGCCGCGAGTTCCAGAAACTCAGCGAGAGCCTGTCCCACATGAGATAGCAGGCCGCAAACAGTGGGTTCAGACACGCACCTGCACCAGGTGACATCTGATAGCGCTTGACGAGGTGGAAGAGGTTGAAGTAGATTCCCCAGTAACGGCACCAAAAAGCTTGATGGCGCCTAGTGTTTGATGTGGAAGCGCTTCGTTGGAAACCCCAAGAGCAAGGTGTGAAGCAGCAAGCAACAAGTCTTCCCTTAGTTGAGACCGAGGTTATCGAACTAGAAGGATGAAGGAAACGTCACACAGGTGTTGGAAGCAACGTGGATACCTGCACAACATAAACTCAAGACTCTGTCCCAACGAATCAGCGAGGTTGTCAAGCTCACCGAGTTGCTGTAACAAAGTATTAAACGTATGGTGTGGAAGGTAATGGTTTGCAGCAAGTAAACAAGTAACAGTGGAAGATGTATCAATGGTAAAGATTGGACCAGGGTCCATAGTTCACTAGAGCTGCTCTCCTTAGATAAACAACATGGCATGAAGGGGTAAACAAATTACAACGGGGCAATTGACAGGAACTGAGCAAGGCATAACAATGCAATTACTAGCCAGAAAGATCCTATGAAGTTGATTGGGCAATACAACAATATACATAGACCGTAATCCAACTGCATCTATGACTAGAAGTCCACCTTCAGGTTATCATCTGAACCCCCTCCAGTATTAAGTTGCAAGCAACAGAAAACTGCTTTAAGCAAAGTGTGTAAGGTAAACAATCCACATGTTCCATGAACAAGGGACCATTGTTTTCTCCCTAGTAGCAACAACACATCTACAACCGAAGAGATTTCTGTCACTTCCCTTGGAAACTAGAGGCATGAACCCACTATCAAGCATAAATACTCCCTCTTGGAGTCACTAGCAACTACTTGGCCAAGATAACCACTAGCAACGGAGAGCATGCAAGATCACAAACAACACAAACATGATAGAATCATAAAGATAGAACCATTAATCAAACCAACATAATAATCTCAATATACATCGGATCCCCGCAAACACAACATGCATGATTACAAATAGATTAGATCTTGATCATGAACGGAGCTCACAAGATCTATACATGAAAGCACAAAGGAGGAGATACAACCATCTAGCTACTACATGGACCCATAGTCCAAGGTGGAACTACTCATGAATCATACCGGAGAGAAGGCCTCTGGGATGATCTCCCCTCCGGCAGGGTGCCGGGAAGAGCTTCAGATCCCCCCGATCTAGGGACGATGGTGGTGACGACTATAGACGGTTTCGTGGATTTCTGATCGGGTACCAAGAATTTTTGTATTGGGGGCTTCTTATAGGCGAAGGGGGGAGTCCGGGAGGCGACCAGGGTAGGCAAACCCTAACCAGGCGCAGGGTCAGGTGACCCCGCGCCTGGGGGGCCTCCCTGGCCCGCTTCTCCATATCTCCTTTGGACTTCTTGTTCCCCACGGAAAGTTATTGACTTTGGCGTTCGTCCCGTCCAATTGCGAGAATATTTCTTTACTAACTTTTCTGAAACCAAAAACAACACCTTACCCCGCGCCTGGGGGGCCTCCCTGGCCCGCTTCTCCGTCTCTCCTTTGGACTTCTTGTTCCCCACGAAAAGTTATTGACTTTGGCATTCATCTCGTCGAATTCCGAGAATATTTCTTTACTAACTTTTCTAAAACCAAAAACAGCAGAAAACAGGCATCTCACATTGTTGCAACTTTTTAATAGGTTAGTACTAGAAAACATGTAAAAAGCACCTCAAAGTATGGACACTTAAAGCAAAGTAGATACTAAACAAGCATGGATCATCAAAAAATATAGATACGTTTCCAACGTATCAACATCGCCCACGGAGATCCTCCACCACCACCCGCGGGACCTTCGAATCACCCGGTCGCACCCATGCAGAACAACGACAATGGAGGGTACCCGCCGCCGAAAGGGGCCCTGATGATCCAGAAGGGGCGCCCAACCAATAGGGTGCAAAAGAAGATCACCCGCCAAGTCAGTTTGGCTGTGACCGCTCCACCCGCCATCCGTGAGTACCTCAGCGGTTCGGAGGCCTGCATCACGTTCAGCCGTTTGGATCACGCCCGCCAGATACCTCGCCCAGGTCATGCTACCCTGGTGCTCGAGGCGCGGATCCGAGGGTTCGAGATGAGCCGCGTCTTCATGGATGGCGGCATCGGCATCAACCTGATGTTCGCTAGCACCCTAGCAGCGATGTGGATTTCGCTGTGCAGCCTAGAACAATCCGACACAACGTTCCACGACATCGTCACAGGGAAGGGCATATTTCCCTTGGGAAAGATATGGCTCAACGTCATCTTCGGAAATCCCGACAACTTTCGTGGCGAGCAACTCGAGTTCGAAGTGGTGGAATGGCCATCACAATACCATGCCATCCTCGGGCGCATGGCATTTGCAAGGTTCCTGGTAGTACCGCACTATGCATACCTGCTACTCAAGATGCCAGGACCTAGGGGCGTCATCACAGTCCAGGGGAGCTTCACCTGATCGGACCACTGCGACAAAAACTTCAACAGAATCTCCCAGTCATTCGGCATGCAGGAGGAGCTCACAAGGCTCCGAGAGGTGACAGACAACGGGGCACCCCTAGTCTCGAGGCAAAACACACCTGACATGTCTTTCAACTCATAAGTCAACACGAAGAAGGTGCAGGTCCACCCGACGGATGCCTCCAAGACGACGCTGATCGCCAATGACCTCAGCCCCGCATAGGAAAGCGCGCTCATAGAATTCCTCCGTGAGCGCTGGGAAGTCTTCGCCTGGTGTCCTGCGGACATGCCAGGAGTTCCCAGGGAATTCGTCGAGCACGCACTCAATGTGTGCCCATATGCCAAGCCCGTCAAACAGTCCATCCGACGACTGTCTGAGCCACGGGCCGAAGCCATCGGAGTAGAAGTCAACAGACTGCTCGCCGCTGATTTCATTAGGGAGATCAAGGAAAGCGAGTGGCTGGCCAACACTGTGATGGTCCCTAAAAAGGACACAGACATCCTGTGGATGTGCGTGGACTTCACATCACTGAACAAGCACTGCCCAAAATATCACTTCCCTCTCCCTCGGATCGATCAGATTATCAATTCGACTGCAGGATGCGAGAAACTCTCCTTCCTCGACGCCTAATCAGGCTACAATCATATTCCACTGAAGGCCGAAGATCAGGATAAAACGGCGTTCACCACGCCGTTCGGAGTGTTCTGCTACAACACAATTCCTTTCGGGCTGAAGAACATAGGTGCCACGTACCAGCGGTGCATGCAGGCATGCCTGAAGAGCCAGATCGGCCGTAATATACAAGTCTATGTCGACGGCATAGTAATCAAGACAAGGGAGGCCAGGACACTGATCGACGATCTCCGCGAGACGTTTGACAACCTTGATCGCTACAAGATCAAGCTAAACCTAGAAAAGTGCACCTTCAGCGTCCCATCTGGCCAACTGCTTGGCTACTTCATCTCCCAGCGAGGAATTGAGGCGAACCTGAAGAAAATCCGGGCCATACTGGCCATGGAGAAACCGAAGAACCTCAAAGCAACTCGCTGGGCGCATCGTGGTGCTGAGCAGATTCATCAGCCGCATGGGTGAGAAGGCCCTGCCTTTCTATTAGCTACTACGCAAAGTAGACAAATTCGAGTGGACACCCGAAGCGGACGATGCATTCGAAGATCTGAAGCGGCTGCTCTCCACCTCGCCCGTCCTAGTCACACCAAAGGAACGCGAGCCTCTCCTGCTATACATATTAGCCACACATCAGGTGGTAAGCACTGTGCTTGTGGTCGAGCGACCCGAAGATGGCAAGACCCATGGGGTCCAACGAACAATCTACTATCTCAGCAAGGTATTGACGCCGACAAAATAGAGGTACCCTCACTACCAGAAACTCGCCTATGGCGTGTTCATGGCGTCTCGTCGGCTGAGCCACTACTTCCAGGAGCATTAGGTGATGGTCGTCAATGAGGCACCTCTGAACAGCATCCTGAACAACCCGGAAGCCATAGGACGCGTGGCCCTATGGGGCATCGAGCTATCTCCTCTAGACATAGTCTACGAGAAGCGCCATGGGATCAAGTCTCAGGTCCTACAGGACTTCGTCGTCCACTGGATGGAGCTTCAGCTGCCGGACACCCCGGATATGACATAGTCATGGACGATGCACTTCGATGGCTCCAAGCACGAGGCTGGAGCAGGAGCCGGGGTCATACTGACATCCCAGCAGGGCGACAAGATGAAGTACATCCTTCAGATGAAATTTTGAGCTTCCAACAACGAAGCCAAATACGAGGCCCTCATCCACGGCATGAGGATGGCCAAGATTTGCGGTGCAACGCGCCTAGTCATCTATGGTGACTCGAACCTCGTCGTCCAGCAGACGATGAACGAGTGTGACGCACACGCCGCAAACATGATCGCGTACCGCGCGCTCTACAACAAACTCGAAGGAGACTTTGACGCCTGCGAGCTTCGGCACGTCAGAAGAGAAAGCAACAAAGAAGCTGATAGACTCGCCAATATAGGCTCCACCTGCGCGCGGGTGCCACCAGGTGTGTTCCTCGAACGAATCTGCGTGCCATCCATCAAAAGGAAATTCCCCAAGGGATCACCCGAAGAGGCAGAGCACTCGGGGGCTGCGCTACCCGAAGGACAGGAAGGACCAGAAAAACTCGACACAGAGGTCGCAGTGGTCAACCTGATGCAGCTCATGGCAATCGAAGAAACATGGACGCAGCCGTACCTGTGATACCTGATAAACAGGGAACTGCCTGATGACCCGACAGATGCCCGGCGCATATCTCGCCGGTCCAAGGCCTTCACCATCATCAATGGCGAGCTGTACAAGCACAACATTTCGGGTGTACTCCAAAGGTGCGTCACCATTGGTGACGGCAAAACCATCCTCCAAGACATCCACGAGGGCATCTGCGGCCATCACGCAGGCAGCCGCTCCCTAGTCGCCAAAGCTCTACGAGCTGGGTTCTACTGGCCAACGGCCATGAACGACGCCAAGGACATCGTTCGAAGGTGCAACGGGTGCCAGAGGTTCGCAGACAAACAACACACTCCAGGATCGGAGCTCAGGGCCATACCCTTGGCCTGGCCCTTCGCCCAATGGGGCCTCGACATGATCGGCAAACTACCCAAATCTTCGAAAGGAGGTCACGTCTACCTCCTGGTCGCGGTCGACAAGTTCACCAAGTGGGTCGAAGCCATGCCCGTTACCAACCAAAAGGGTAAAACGACTGTGAAGTTCTTCGAGTCCATAGTTTACAGGTTCGCCGTGCCGCACAACATCATCACGGACAACGGGTCAAACTTCATCTCCAAAGAATTCCAGGACTTCTGTGAAGGCCTCAGAATCAACATTTCATATGCCTCCGTGGCGCACCCGTAAACCAACGGGCAAGTCGAAAAGGCCAACGGCCTCGTAGGCGGCGACATCAAGAAACGCCTAATGAGCCCACTCGAGCGGCTTGTGGGAGCATGGACAGAAGGGGTACCCTCCGTCCTCTGGAGCTTGCGCACAACGCCAAACAGCTCAACAGGCTACACGCCTTTCTTCGTGGTGCACGGATCTGAAGCCGTGTTACCTGCCGAAGTACGCCATAAGGCCCCATGGGTCATCGCTTATACCGAAGCCGAATCGACGACTGCACTTGAAGATGCCGTCGACACACTCGACGAGGCGCGTGACATCGCTACAGCTCGCTCGGTAGTCTACCAGCAGAGCCTCCACAACTATCACAGCCGTCGGTTGCACCCATGGTCCTTTGTCGAAGGAGACCTCGTCCTACGACTCAAGCAAGAGCGCCCGAAAAAGCTCGAGACACCCTAGGAAGGACTCTACGTCGTCAACGAAGTCATCCCAGGTGGCGCCTACCGCCTCAAGAACGTGGAGTCTGGAGTCACATACTCCAACCCATGGAACGTCGCACAGCTGCGACAGTTCTACCCCTAGCTATCCCCCCTTTACTTTCAATAAGGCTACTCAGCCAAGGCTACTCAGCCGAACAATGTACTTCCTCATTACGCTATGAATAAAGCTAAGTGTCTCGCCCGAAAATTTATCTTTTCATCGCATTTTCTTTATGCTACAACACACTTGGGGGTTTCCCCTCACCTCACGACTCCGTCGAATGAGGATAACGCATGTACACCTGAGTAGATGATCATGTCAGGCTAACGAAAAGGGCATGCATACAACCAAGCACCACGTGCTAATATAATGAACCTTTACAACAAAGGGCATAACACGCCCAGTCGAAACACATACAAGTTTTACATCTATCTTTTTTAATAGGAACTACCTATCCTGAAGGATCACTTGCGCACACTGCTCAAAGAGATCTACAACTTCTTCGGCATACTGCCTAACAGCCGCATAGTGCGGGCGCATGTCCCATAGGCCACCATCTAGTCGAGGGGGCGGCCCAGCCGCCACAACCGCAAGATTCACATCAGGGCGATGCAGCCGCACGAAGGAAAGAGCGGCCTTCACCCCCACAACCAACTAGTGCCGCACCAACTCCCAGACGTGACGCACGCCCCGAAACTTCGCTAGAAAACCCCAGAGAGTCGATGGCGCTTCATCAAGGGGAAACATGACGTGCATAATCGACGCCAGGGAAGTCTTCACCTGCCGCAGCACCCGTGACACCTGGTGCACATGAATCCTGCACAGTTGCAAGAACCATGGCACGGTCACGATCCATCCAAAAAAAGCCACCGACCTCCATATCTTGCTAGGTCAAGCAGTTGATCCGAACTGCAACGCACTCCTCCTCCCCCAGAACAAGTTTGGCACCTGCAACAACTACAAAGTAAGATGACCCGCAAACCAGACGCATCCGAAACTGAGCAGCAGCTCGAAGAAACTTACACTGCAGCTGCTCGGCTAACTACCGCAGCTCTCCCATCTGATATTCTTCTCTAACGGTACCCCGCTCCACCTTTGACTTCCAAACATCCGCATGGCCTCGGATGCCAAGAAACTCCTTCTCAAGACTGCGGACGCGGTCACGAAGAAAAACAAGCTGTGATGCATCATCCAAGGATGGTCGCGGCTGCGGAGCATACAATGTATTGACATGGTCCCCACCCGAAGGTCCCTAGAGGAAAACAGAAAGGATATAAACAACACACGACTGGGCAACATCTCGAAGGGTCATTATATCCAACAAAAGCCACTGCGTGGCACAAAAATTTGTTCATCAAGACATTATAGCAAAAGTAGAGGACAACTATCCTATAACTACAACGACAATGTCTAAACAACTACATCCTGAGTGGCCTCGGAGCCAGATTGCCTGCTCTTGGCCTCCTCCTGCTGCTTTGCCGCATACTTCGCCAGAAGGTCAATAAGCTTCGGCCCGTAGCGCTTACAGCGAGCAGCGAAGAGAGCGAAGGCTACCTCGGAACCGTCGGGAGTCGTTGGCATCTGGGAGGTGACCTGGTGAAGATCCAGTTCTGCCCCGGACGCCATGGCCATGGCTAGGCCCATGGAAGCGCTGATGCCCTTCTGCTTGCGCTTATAGGCCGCAGGTGCATCCGCTGACAACGCATCCGCCAAAGAGTCGACATCCTCAAGGGCAGCGCCCTTGGGAACGAGCTCCTTGTAGAAGCGCCCGAGGACCTCCTTGGCCTTGGCAAGGGATCCAACAGCAGTACTGCAACGGTCTTCGATCGCCGCAGCAGCATCATCCAGAGCACTACCATGCTCCAAGACACCACGATCAAACTCAATGCCCATAGCATCTAAAGCAAAAGGTAAAAAAGTACAGTAAGAATCGAATAAAGGCACGAGGATGGAGAAGCCGGAAAGAAAAACCAAAGAAAGGCAAAGCACTCACCAGAGACGGCCTTGGCAGCAACCATCAATTTTTTGGGCACCTCCTTCTCGCGCGCAGCCGTAGCGGTGGCGAGCTGCTCCTCGCGATCCGTGGCATCCCGCTACAGGCGCTCCTTGGCTGCCGTAGCATCAGCCAATTCCTGTTCGAGGCGCTCCTTCGCCCCAACGGCATCCTCGGCCTTTTTCTCCGCTCGCCCAAGGATCTTTTTGAGAGCATCAAGTTCGCGGAGGGTAGTATTATTGTCATCTGCAAAAAGCAACAAGAACATACATGAGCTTCACAAGCTAGCAAGCAGACGAAAAAGTAGAGGATTAGTTAAGCATGTACCTTGAAGCTGCCGCAAGCTGGCCTCCAACACCAGGTGCTGCTTCACCAGCTGGTTTGCACCTTGCACAAAGGGCTGCAAGAAGAAGCAACTTGTCAGGAAAAGGGCTTGGGGGCTGCACCCAAGAAACGAGCAAAAGAAATCAAACACACGAAAAATGCTCGGGGGCTCCCCCCGAGACATGCACAAAAGAAGTAAAGATCAGCAGATCATACGAAATTATTGCTCGGGGGCTCCCCCACAGCAAGAGAGAAAACACTTACATGCTCAGACGGAGACTCCAAAGGTCCGGCTGTAGTCTTCTAGGAGACGATCACTCGAGCCTCCTGCGGAGAGGGCTTTAGAGTAGCGCCCCCAGACGTGGCCACCGTCTGAGAGGGAGGAGGTGTCACCTTCGACTCCCCCATGGCCACCTGAGTGGCATCACTAAAAGAGCCATCAGAGGAGTGGCTGCACAAGAAAGCACCAGTAAAAGAAAAGAAGTCAAGGAAATAAAGAATCACATCCGAAGATACTTACGAGTCCATGTCACTCAAGTTAAAAACGGGCAGCGCCCTCTCGCCTTTCTTCTCTTCCTTCTTCCTCTTCGCCGGCGGCTGCGGCGCCACAGCCCACACTGGAATGGCCGGGATGGGAGAGGAAGAGGCACCATCACCTCCACTGTGACAGACAAGGCACAACGGGTCCCTAGGTGTTGGCAGAGTCGAGGCATCCGAAGATTCGCTCGAGCTCAGTACCCGCTTTCGGGTCTGCCCCCCGCTCGCCTCTAGAACCTCCTCGGTAGGCGAATGCGCCGGCAGAAGCTCGGACTCGGAGTCTACGACTTCGTTGTCCGGCGCATCCGGAAACCGTTCGGGCAGCGGAGGCACCATGCCAGGCACCTTGAACTCCTGCACAATGAAGACAAATTTTCAGAACAGGAAAATACAAGGAAACACACTCGAAGAAAGCGCTACGCGCACGTCACAGATCTACACCTGTGGAACCAGTCGAGAAGCACTAAACGGGGGCGTCAGTGACTTCCCTGGAAGGTCCTCGTCATATTTGTACTTCAGCAGCGGCCGAAGGACTCTGTCGAGGTCCCCCTTGAGAGCTTCTCAGCCGCAACTCTCGTTGGGTCGTGTCGGCCAGAATAAAGGAACATCGAGTGCGCCCTAGCGTGGAGTGGCTGCACCCGACGTTTGAGGAAGGTGTGGATGATATCCACACCGTTCACCTCCTTTTCCGGAATCACCTGGAGGTCCTCCACCCGACGATAGAGCTCCTCTATCTCCTCCACCTTGCCCTCCAGGATATGGTTCTTCCAGGACCTCTTTGGCAGGATTTTCTGGGTGGAGTCGAAAGGGGCAAGGCCGAAGTCCTGCCCGTCCACTGTGGAATCGCGGATATAAAACCACCTCTTCCACCAGTATTGGACGGACTTAGACATAGAAAAAGAGAAGAAAAGAAAATTGGATCGAAGGGAAATGATGCAGCCACCAATCGAATAAACTCCGTCGGAGCCAGATTGCCTCTTCATGGAATAGAGCTTCCGGAAGAGGCCAAAGTGCGGCTTGATACCGAGCAAACACTCGCAAAAAGTGATGAAGCAGGCGATGTGAAGAAGAGAATTGGGCGAAAGATGGTGGGGTTGGATGCCATAGAAAAATAATAGTCCAAGGAGAAAATCGTGGACTGGGAGCGACAGGCCGCGATGAACAAAATCAATGAACATCACCCGAAACCTAGCGGGTGGACGGGGAATTACCTCATCGTCGGGGACCCTGGCGGGATCCTTGTCCTGCGAGATCAAACCCGCCCCATGCAACTTGCGCAGGTCTCCCTTGCACGTCTCTGAGCGCCGCCACCCACCAACCGTGACACGAGTGGCGGCGGTGCCCTTCTTGCCGCCGGCAGCAGGACTGGTGCCCGCTTCGGTGGAGGCTTTCTTCAATTTCCCCATTACGGAGCAGCGATGGCGGCGGTGCGAACGCAGAATTGAGGAAGGAAATGATCGGAGAATGTCCAGCGCGCGACGGGAAAAGCTCAAGAAAGTGGATCAGTAGAAAGCAAGAAGCTGCGGTGAAAACAAACCACAATTTTTTCCCACAAGTTATAAGGACGAAGATGATGAACAGGGACCGTTCATCTGGAAGCCCTAGCACCAGAATCAAATCCAATCATCCACGTGTCAGCACAGCAGTGAACCGTCGCTCGCACGCCGTCCACTACACACGGAAATCAAGGAGACGCCGTAATTCTCGCCATGTCGCGCATGACCAGTCAACTCCAAGTCAGAAGGTGGGAACCATGTTCGTCTAGTCACGTCACCTCTGGCGCCGCAGACGATTGAGGTCACCAATCGTCAGCACTGACGTCATCAAAACAACACTAGCAACAGTTACAATTCTTCGGCTAACAGCTAAAGTACTCACTCGAATCTACGATTCGAGCAACTACTCGGGGGCTACTCCTATTAGGAGCGTTGGCCGTGCACCCGAAGCATGAATTACCTGATATATTCTTCGAGTCCTACGTCGAGTCTACGACTCCACTATGGACTCGGGGGCTACTCCCATAAGGAGGATTGATTCAAGCATCCGAAAAAATTGTTTCCTACGGACCTGAAGCAAACAATGGCTAAATTAAAGTCTCTACTCGAGTCTACGACTCGAACAGACATTCGGGGGCTACTCCCATAGGGAGCGCTGGTCGCGCACCCTATGAATTCTTCGACTGCGATCCTTCGGATCAGAATGCAAAAAAAATCGGCAACTTTGCCCCAGCTAAACGCTAAGTGAGTAACAATCCTCCTTGGCCACCCAAAACACCTCAGCGGTGATAAAATTTCGGATGTTGTGTCTGCGACGCAAAGATAAGACCTACAGATACCATCTGATGGCCTGGTAACGCACACGACTGTGCTCTGCTAGTGAAAATCCGTGTCAACAGGCGCGATGAAAATACCAACGGATGCATTGGGTACATCATTCAAAAACTACTAGGATTCTACTCCTGTAAGCCCTCAACGGCCTGAGTCGAATTACGCCAGCATCTGTTCCGGATTCGAGTCGAGGGACTCGAATCTGAAGAAGATCGTGTTATTTTGTCCTAAGACAGTTAACTGACCCTGATCCGTCAGGAGAGTCAGGCACACGCATCAACAATCCCTACACACTAAAATCATCCTCTGGTGAACAGAAACAACTGCACCCGAAAGATTGAAGAGTCCTCAGCCGAATCTACGATTCGACTGAACACTCGGGGGCTACTGACATGGTTATACCCAACGGGTACACAACTTCAGCATACCTGGTCCAGCCCAAGGAAGGCCCACGAAAACATACGCGGCCCATGGAGATTTTCGGGTGGCCCAAGCCCATGACATCTTCGGATCCTTGGAGAGCAAGACTAGAATAGATAGAATATTCAAAGGGGCAAACCCTAAACCTGTAACCGACTCGATCTATGCCCCAGACCTGCCTATCTTTATATAAAGGCTAGGAGGGCACGATGAGGAGGCTCTCTCACCTCACCGCATACACACCTCCATGCCAGATTGCATCTGCGCACCCCTGTAACTTTCGGTTCTGCCGTAATCAAGAGCAGACAAGCATGAGTAGGGTTTTCCCTCCGGGGGCCTGAACCTGGGTAAATCTCGTGTCCCCTGGTTGCTTGTCTGTTAACCGTTCTGCGATCTCTAGCATCCCCATCTTCTCCAAAACCCAAGTCCATAACAGTGGGCATTGATGAGATTAAACATCATCATTTGGCGCCGTCTGTGGGAACTGGGGGTGCTGATTATGCGATCGTGATGGTCCCGACCAAAGCGATCTACAACTCCTCGGTTCCGGATCCGAAAGTTGCGGCAGCAGCAATCCAGTCCGTGGATGCTACCAATGCACCGTGGTCATCCAAAGCGAAAACGAGCAACAACCACTAGGTTCGGGTGCTCACGTACCGCCGCCCAACCCACAAGGAAGAAACGGAGAAAACAGGAGGCAACCATCCCCCCGCCCAACGAGGATGACCCCGATGCCAATCGAGTAATCCACCTCACCAAGGAAAACATGGATCCCACTGCACATTGCGAGGTGACTCGAACCCTCAACACGTCCTTCATGGAGATGGACGCCAACGGCAACGTCATACCGAAGACGCCACAAGCTGCGATCATGGCAGCCACCACATATCTCGCGTCCCATCCACCTCCGGTGGGGGACACGAAGAGAGCATGCACAAGTTCGCACTAGACGGGCTCGGGCTCGTTGGAGCTGTGCTCCACGAGGAAGCTCCCGCGGAGCCGAAAAAGAAGGCTGCGGTCAAATTCAATCGCAGCCCCACACCGTTATCCGAAGAGGACGAGCACGACCTACCTCGACGGCACAAGAGCTCACGGCGTCATAGCCGTGACTACGACTCTCGAAGCGAACTCACTCAGCGCAAGATCGACAAGGCACACGCCAAGCGCGTGTGCTCATCCGAATCCGAAGAGGATGACAACGAAGGAGAACTCTGTGAAGCCTTATGCTTCAGCAGATCTGTTCGGCGAACACGGATGCCAAGAAACTTCAAGCTTCCTTCGGACACTCTGAAGTTCGACGGCACGCAGGACCCTAAGGCGTGGCTCAGCGACCACCTGCCGTCCGTCAAGCTGCACGGTGGAAACTAAAACACCGCCCTACAATGCCTTCAGCTGCAGCTGACAGGCGCAACCCAGATTTGGCTCAGCAGCCTGTCCTCGGGATCCATCCAAAGCTGGGAGGAACTGGCGTACAGTTTCATCCGAAACTTCAAGGGTACCAGCAAAAGGCTAGCCTCGATCGAAGAGCTGCGAGCCTGCACCCAATGAACGGGCAAATCCATTCGCTCGTACATACTACGCTGGTCCAACATCAAGAACTCCGCGGCACACATCTCCGAGGAGATAACAATTGACGCCTTCAAGGATGGCGTCAAACGCCAGGACTTCAAGGAGGAACTTGGGCGCGTCAAGTCCAAGACACTTGAACACCTCATGGGCATCGCCAACAGGTGGGAATATTGCGAGGACTGCGGTGACCCAGCATACCACTACATGATGTAGTATATTATAGTCATTGACATAACACCAATGAAACACCGTTCACTAGTATTACATCCCTCAGAATGGCACAATAGAAACACAGCGGGTCCAATACATGGCTAAAGGTTACAACTCACTCTTTACATAAGATCCAGAGAATACTCTAGGTTAAAGAGAGAGAAAAGAACTTCTTATGAAGAAGAATCAAAGATAAATAACGCAAAACCATTATACTATTAAAACTAGTATTTTACTAAGGAATTGGCATTGCTGCTATTGCAACGCACTACTGAGATAGGTTCTTTAGATAGAGATTGTATTTCTATCTAATAAGTAACTTCGTCTTCACTTGAGTTGAGTTATATGTTGTATTCATTGTCTTCATTGAAGCGCTTTAGCTGGTTTTGATAAGTCCTGGAGCATAACTTGATGAAGACATCGTCTTTAATGGCTTCAGAATCTAGAAAGGGTTGAGAAGATACTTTGAGTACGAGCGTACTCAGCAAATTCACTATAAAAGGAGTGTTTGATGCACTATAACTACAGCCACAGACCGTAGGTCGTAGGCAACGCAAGTTTTCATAAAAATTTCTTTAAAGGTTGCTTTTATCTTGAAAATCCATGTCCGTCAGCCTTCACGGGTTAACCAGAACCTTCATGAGGTTCCTTTCCCGCCACGTTCGCAGCTCCTTCCCGGAACAGGGAGTAACAAGTTACAGTTCTTACACTCTGCAAAGGTGCGTTACTTTACCCATGAGAGATCAACTCCTTGTTGCACAACCGGGCGTACTTTCCCGTCCACAATTCCATGATGTGGGGCCTGTTGGAGAGATGCCCTAGAGGCAATAATAAATGTAGTTATTATTATATCTTTGTGTTTATGATAAATGTTTACATTCATGCTATAATAGTATTAACAAGGAAACATTGATACTTGTGTGATTTGTAAACTAAAATAGAGTCCCTAGTAAAGCCTCTTTATAATACTAGCTTGTTGGTTAATAAATGATTGTGGTTTCCCTATCATGAACATTGATATGTTATTAACAACAAGATCATATCATTAGGAGAATGATATGGTGGACATACTCCTATAGATAAGCGTAGCATAAATATCAAGTCATTTTAATAGTTCAATTGCTATATGCTTTCTGATACATAGTAACCTAATTCCTTCGACCATGAGATCATGCATATCACCTTCACCGGAAGGATGCTTTGATGAAATCAAACACCACACCATAAATGGGTGGCTATAAAGGTGGCATTGAGTGTTCGGAAAGTATTGGTTGAGACACATGGATCAAGAGTGGGATTTGTCCATCCATATGACGGATAGATATACTCTAGGCCCTCTCGGTGGAATGTCATCCAATTAGCTTGCAAGCATGTGACTGGCTCACAAGGGATCACATATCACGGGAACGATAAAAGAGTACTTATCGGTAACGAGGTTGAACTAGGTATCCAGAGATACCGACGATCATAACCTCGGATAAGTAAACTATCATGAGACAAAGGGAAATTGGTATCGTATGTAAGTGGTTCATTCGATCGCAAAGTAATCATAGAAATATGTGGGAGCCATATGAATTTCCAGATTCCTCTATTGGTTATTGATTGGAGAAGTGTCTCGATCATGTCCGCGTAATTCACGAACCGTAGGGAGACACACTTAAGGATTCGACGTTGTTTGAGTAGTTATGGAATGATGAGTAAGAGACCTAATGTTGTTCGGAGTCTCGGATGGGATCCGGGATATCACGAGGAGATCTGGAATGGTCCGGAGAATAAGATTCATATAAGGAAAGTCCTGTTTCGGGGTTGGAGAATGATTCCGGTGTTTTCATAGGGAATGTTCTAGAAGGTTCCGGAATGTACGGCACTCCGGAGGGGAAGGGTACATGAATGTGTTATATCAAGTTGGTATGATTGCATCATGTACTAGGTGTCATCGCTGAACAAAATAAAGGGTTTAATCAAATCCTAGTTTGAAAAATCAAACGCCAATTTGAAAAGTCAAACGACTATTTTGGGAAGTGGAGGGGAGGTGGAAACCGAGTTGGGGAGGAGTTCCTCCCCTCCACCACCGGCCCCCTTGGGAGACCGAGTTGGGGAGGGACTCCCCTCCCCTGGCGCGCCCCCTCCACCTATATAAGGAGGGGCAGGGCTACCCCTCCTAGCACCCAACACCTCCACCCAAAACCCTAGCTCCAAGCCGCCGCCGCCCTCCATAGCCGCCGCCGGCCTAGGGCAAACCGCCGCTGCCGCCTAGCTAACCCTAGCCGCCGGCCAAGCCTCCTCCTTGGTGAGTCTAAACCCTAGATTGTCGAGGATCTCTCTCATAGTCCACCATACTCGCTTCGGCTTAAGGCGAAGCCCTGCGAGATCTCCCCTCTACTTCCGGTACCACGCCGTTGTGCTGCCGGAATCGCGAGGAGAGTGCTACAACCTCCGCTGCCTGCTAGAACAAGGGAGAGGAAGGTCTTCGTCGAGTACCGAACGTGTGACCGACTGCGGGAGCGCTGCCGGAATGCAGCGCCGGAAGTATCGTCTACGCGATCTTGAGATCGGGAAGAGTACGACTACATCACCCACGAGAATCCGCTCTCTTTAAACACTTTGGAATCTTCGAGGGTGAGTTATTCCATCGACTTGTTGCTACAATGTAGTAGATAGATCTTGGCTTGTTTGTTTGTATGCGATAGAATTTTTTTGTTTTCCATGCTACGAAACCCTACAGGGCCTGGTAGTTGGTCCAAGCCAATCACTGCCCCCTTCGCGACCCCGCATGCCTCCTTGGTGTACACCATGCCCACATAATGAATTACGGCAATGGTTTGTACAAACTGTTAGATGTCAGAACTATCGTGGGACGATGAGGGTTCCCACCCATATGCTGCATATCCTCTACGAATTACCAATTAATATGCATGCTACGAGGATAACAGCCATGACCTACACATCCGGCTTCATGCGAGAGGAAGAAGATACAACTGACTTCTCTGTCCCATTCCAAATCTCATGGCTAACATGTAATATACGGCACAAGAATCACTGGCGACATTGGTTGTTAAGCCCTAGGTGATATAGTTCTGAACAGTGGTATCCCAACTGTCAGATTTACTAGATTAGCTGATCACCCTGGATCAGTAATCAATAGTCCTCATTATTATTGAAAATAGGGTTTTCTGATTTTTTTCAAATGCAGGTGAAGACAACACTGGATTTGTAAAATACTTTACAGAAAATAAACAAAGGACATGAGTAAGTGTGAACTTGCCTTTTGTGGTTGCAAGATTATGCACTCATGGTCTTCGAGTCAGTATAAGATCCAAGATCTGAGATCAGCAACATTGGTCCGGTAAGGACTAATGTTTAAAGAAGCAATATGCTTTTATGCATAAGTAGTGTGATGCACGTTTTAAGTGTAAATTCCGGAAATAATGTTGTTCTAAGGTTTGGATTTCGAAAGTGGTTACTTTGGAATGTGTGGTCTTATTGGATAAATTTCATAGTTGTATTTTTATTCGAGTTTATGAGTGGTTGGAGTCAACACATATATAGGAATAAAATATACATTCCTATGACATACTAGTTAGGACTACGTATACAAGATCTCTTTTTTAAAGTGGCAAAAAGGATAACCTTCGAAGAAAAGGTTTCTCTTCTAAGGTCTAAATAACCTTGTGATTAGTTAGTGATGGTTGATGTGATTTGTGTTAATCAAATGGCTTGAGTTTATGCTGCTTTATAGATTAACTACTTCAGACCAAAGTTAACTATAAAACATGTAGTCATGTGTATGGTATTATATTTGGACTCTTGGAGACTAAAGTTAACTTTAAAATATAGATAGTTTTTGAAAGTATGATACTTACACCCTGGTATCTTGTATATGTGAAATGTGTTCTTTAAGTTACTTAAGAATGTTCGTTCTGCTGCTTGAGATAATGGTTTCTTAATTCCATGATAGAGTAGTATCATTTACCTTTTATAGATAAGTGAGTAGAGTTTATAATTCCAGATATAATTTCAATTAACTATCCTTAAACTTTTTATAGTGTTGTGGTAATTGTTGAAATTTGATAATTTAAAGTAAATGGAAAGGATCCGATTTATTCACAAAATGTTCTTTAAGGTTTTTATCATGAGTTGGAATCCTTTGAGAATATAATCTTCACTTAGAGTTGAAAGTAGTTTGATATAAAGATATTTATAATGTTTTAAACCATTAGAGTTTTATTTCATTAATATTCAAGATTTGTACTATATATTAAACTTATTTTACTCATTTCAAGGATATTAATAAATGTTATTTATTCTTTATGAATTATTAATGAAGTGAATAAGTTTATATTTGAGTTGTTAAAATCTTTGAATTTTTGTTTATTTCAAAAGTAAAATATTAGACTTTTTTAATATGTAAATGTTATTTTTGTGATCATTTTGGTATATTATATGTATTTTTGTGATTTATACAAAATAAAATATGTTTTTTATAATGCTTATTACTTTTTAATTATTTAATAAATAATAATTATTTAATTAAGTGAAATAATAATATATTATTATATTTTAAATTATAATTCTTATTTTCCAAGATTTTTGGTATTCTACTTATATTATAAACATTTATCCTTATAGGAATATGAATTATTGAATTTTTATTACTAAATATTTATTTGGTATTTTTCAAAAATACTATAATATTAATAAATAATGAAAGTGATTTTTATTTATTTTTATCACTATTCAATAATTTTGTAAAATTCCAAAAGGAATATTTAAATTACAAAATTCTTATAAAAATTTGAATGTCCAAAATTTGATATCTTATTTTATTTGGACAGAGTGTATTATTGTGAATCCAAAAATATTTTATTTATAATTTTTGGACTATTAATTTATTTTCTATAATTTTATTGGGGTCGGGGGTATTTTGGTCTTTTCCAATTGATCAAAAGATTTATTAAATAACTTGGGCTGGCCCCTTGGGCTTATTGGGCCAAAGTGGCCCAATAGGGCAGGGTCAAATGGCTACCCCGAAGGGTTTTGGCCCACCCAGCCCACTCCGCCTCCTCTTTCTCCCTCGACCTTATCTCCTTCTCCTTTGACTCGCCCCCGTGGCCGGCGATGCCGCCACCGTCGATTCTCCCCGTCGTCGGCCGTTCTGGCCGCCGCTATGGTGCGAGTTGGGGTTGTCGACGACGCTCTTTCATTCTATCCACTTGGATTTGACTCCAGGGCTTCCCCATGGTCAGTTCCACCCTATTCCCGAACCCTAGGGTTCGGAAAAGATGTTGTCGTCGCCGCCGCGATCCCGCCTGCGGTGGTGTGCTGGTCTCATGCTTGCTGCGGCCGCCGCCATGGCAGGTGCAGGTTGCAGCGCCCCTCTGGATGCTCCCTGTGCCGCCGCGGTTCATCGGCCCCTCTGCTTCCTCTTCGATTCATCAGCGAGGACCTCGGGTAAGTGGTCTATGTGGTGTTTGTGTTGGAGATATGCCCAAGAGGCAATAATAAAGTGGTTATTATCATATCTTCATACTTATGATAAATGTTTACATACATGCTATAATTGTACTAGCCGGAAACATTAATACTTGTGTGATTTGTAAACATAAAAGAGTCCCTGGTAAAGCCTCTTGTTAAACTAGCTTGTTGGTTAATATATGATCATGGTTTCCTAATCATGAACATAGAGATGTTATTAACAACAGGGTCATATCACTAGGAGAATGATATGATGGACATACTCCTATAGTTAAGCGTAGCATAAAGATCAAGTCATTTAATATAGTTCATTTGCTATAAGCTTTCTGATACATAGTAACCTAATTCCTTCGACCATGAGATCATGTTAATCACCATCACCGGAAGGATGCTTTGATGACATCAAACACCACACCGTAACAGGGTGGCTATAAAGGTGGCATTGAGTATTCGGAAAGTATGGGTTGAGGCACATGGATCAAGAGTGGGATTTGTCCATCCATATGACGGATAGATATACTCTGGGCCCCTCGGTGGAATGTCATCCAATTAGCTTGCAAGCATGTGACTGGCTCACAAGGGATCACATACCACGGGAACGAGAAAAGAGTACTTATCGGTAACGAGGTTGAACTAGGTATGCAGAGATACCGACGATCAAAACCTCGGATAAGTAAACTATCGTGAGACAAAGGGAAATTGGTATCGTATGTAAGTGGTTCATTCGATCGCAAAGTAATCGTAGAAATATGTGGGAGCCATATGAATTTCCAGATTCCTCTATTGGTTATTGATCGGTGAAGTGTCTTGATCATGTCCGCATAATTCACGAACCGTAGGGAGACACACTTAAGGATTCGATGTTGTTGAGTAGTTATGGAATGATGAGTAAGATACCGAATGTTGTTCGGAGTCTCGTATGGGATCCGGGATATCACGAGGAGATCCGGAATGGTCCGGAGAATAAGATTCATATAAGGAAAGTCCTGTTTTGGGGTTGGAGAATGGTTCCGATGTTTTCATCGGGAATGTTCTAGAAGGTTCCGGAAGGTCCGGCACTCCGGAGGGGAAGGGTACATGAATGTGTCATTACAAGTTGGAATGGTTGCATCATGTACTAGGTGTCATCGCTGAGCAAAATAAAGGGATAAATCAAATCCTACTTTGAAAAAGTCAAACGCCAATTTGAAAAGTCAAACGGCAAGTTTGCTTGGTGGAGGGAGAGTAGGAAACCTACTTGGGGAGGAGTTCCTCTCCCTCCACCGCTGGCCAAGGAGGCCGAGTTGGGGAGGGACTCCCCTCCCCTTGGCCGCGCCCTCCCACCTATATAATGAGGGGTAGGGCTGCCCCTCCAAGACCTACACCTCTCTCATGTAAACCCTAGCCCTAGTCGCCGGCTTCCACCAAGTCGCTGCCGCCCCTAGGGTTTGCCTTGCCGCCGAGTTGGGGCTCTCCCCTTGCCCTAGCCGCTGGCCTAGCCCTCTCTCCTTAGTGCCTCTAAACCCTAGATCACCAAGGGCTCTCTCATAGTCCACCATACTCGCTCCGGCTTAAGTCGAAGCCCTGCGAGATCTCCCCTCTACTTCCGGTACCACGCCGTTGTGCTGCCAGAATCATGAGGAGAGTGCTACAACCTCCACTGCCTGCTGGAACAAGGGAGAGGAAGGTCTTCATCGAGTACCGAACGTGTGACCGACTGCAGGAGCGCCGCCGGAACGCAGCGCCGGAAGGATCGTCTACGCGATCTTGAGATCGGCAAGTGTACGACTACATCACCCACGAGAATCTGCTCTCGTTAACCGCTTTGGAATCTTCGAGGGTGAGTTCCTCTATCGACTCGTTGCTACAATCTAGTAGATAGATCTTGGCTTGTTTGTGTGCATGTGGTAGAATTTTTTTGTTTTCCATGCTACGAACCCCTTCAGTTTGTCCATGCTACTGCCTTGATTCTTTTTGGTATGTAGCTAGTGGCTTCTCATGTTGAGTGATTATGTGCTGATTGGTTTCATCTCTGGATTAGGGTTCATCTCTGGATTAGGGTTCATAACCCCTGTTGATCATATCTATCATTCTTTAGATTTAGTGTTGATCATATTTGATCATGGGAAATGATTACCTGCTGTGGTTAAGGATTATTAGTAACTTTGATGATACTAGTTGCCTGTCAGATTTGTCCTAGTGGTAATCTACCATGATTTATGCTAATGTTTCAATGGAATCCTTGATTGGATTATGCTGTTGATCTCAGAAGTTTCCCTACTGTCAGAATACTTGTGCTGACAGTGGATTTCTCTCAGTAGTTGCTTATTGCAATTATAAGGTGGGCTTGTTTGAGATGATACACTCTGAATCAAATCATTATATGCAATGATTTTTTGTGGATGTATAGATTTATTTAATGTTGATTCCTAGCACTTAGCTTCAGGAAAATGATATGTAGTGGTTGTCCCTTTTTATCTGTGGCAGCTAATTAAAGATTTTTTTTCTATTTTTGGGCTAAACTTGATTATGCTTGTGATTAATACTGACAAGTTGACATGAAAACTTGTATTAACTTTCCTGCCTATGATGTTGGTCTGAGGCTTTTGGATTTAATTCCTAGTTGGGTTGAGTATTAGTTTGTTTGAATCTTGCAAGATTAGAGGTGATACTTTCTCTGAGATGTGCCCTGATCTTGATAAGATCAAATGAGAATGATTTAAGTTGCAAAGTAACACTGAACCCAGTGATGCTGGTCTGAGGGTTTAGTGCTTGTGGTTGGGCTAGATTTATTATCCTTATACTTGAAATCTCTAGGTTAGATTCACCCCTCTTGGGTGCTTATTGAGAGATTATTGCATAAAGCAACACATGCTTTTGTTTAGATATTCTGTTGAAAGCATGTGATGGTTTTATGAGACTCACCACAAGATTTGATGTTGGTGTAGTATATTGATGATGATCCTGATCTTGGTCTTGGTCTTGATCTTGATCTGCTTTTGCTGGCTCCTGAGCTTGCTCTTGAGCTTGCCTGCTCCTCCTAGCTCCTAGTCTTGACCTTGTTATCCACCAGTTCCATCCCTCTCCTTATGTCACCATCCTGGTGATGTTTGGGTTGATCTAGGTGGTTGGTTTGGTTGCTGTTCTTGGTTAAACTGTTGTTCACCCTGGCTGTGCTGGTGTGTTGTGTAGTGGAGTGGTGCACCGAGGTGCTTCTCCTCGGGTGTGCTGTGGTTTTGTGATCCTGGTTGTGCTTGTATGGTCGACAGCACACCATCTGCATGTTTGTGTGTGCAGCTTGTGTGCCTGCTATGCACATGAGGATAAGCTCAAAAAGTTTGAACTTACTATTACCAATCTACTTTTACCTTGGCTGGTGAATTGGTCCCTTTTGGCTATCATTTGCATTCTGGCCTTGAGTTTATGAAAGATGAAATCTTTCATATTGGTGAAACTTTCCCCTTTATAACATTTCTCAATGATGAGATTGTCAAGTGCACCTCACTGACATATCTGAGAGAAATATTCTAACACTGATCCTATCTTGTTTTCTATTTAATCTTTGTTTTGCAGGTACAAAAGATAAAGATGAAGATTTTAATGTAGTTTTAGATATAGGATAGTTAGTAGAGATACAAATGTACTTTTCTTAATCTTTTGTAATTTTTCTTTTATAATTCATGTAATCTTTATGTGGTTCATTTGAAACAAAGATTATATACTTATTGAAGAATATTTTATTCTTTATTCTTGTGTGAATTGTGAAGTTTGGAATAACTTCTGTAAGTTATTCTTTGTGACTTGATTAAGTATGTAAAATGAATTCCTCATACAATATTGTTTTTAGATAAGATTTAAGTTATAATACTTTTCTCTTAATTAATTTAAGATTCCAATCTTATCTCCAAATCATCTAACACTTAAGTTTTAAAATCCAAACTTATTTCAAAACACACGTAACTACTTTAAGTTCATATCAGAGTTTATGGCAATCCTTCTTTAAGACTAAACCTATTCTCAAAGTAAGAAAGAAACATTGATCACTTAAGTTTTTATTTGGCAAAAAATTTACCCACATTTTCACAAATAAATGCATGCAACAATTCATATTCCTAAATCTACCCTTCGTTAGGTCCTAAATACTGGGATGTTATAAGGACTCCGCCCACCGAGCACACTCGGATGAGGAGGATGACTACGGCCGCTGACGCGAGCGCCGTAGCAAACGAAGATCGCGCGTCTACGAAGATCGCGACGGACCCGACATGGTCGCGACTAGCTATGCCGACCGCCGCAACGAAAGCAACCGCAGTAGCGGCAGTTACCGTGGAAACAACTTCCACGATGGAGGACGTCCAACGCAAACGTGGCAACGCCGCGACCGCGACGACGAGCCCTCGGCATACGACAAGTTGTCGGGGCCATGCACCATCCACTTCTACATCGACAAGCGGGATGGCAAGAAGAAGTCCATCCATATGCTCAAGGATTGCCGCGAGTTCTAGAAACTCATCGAGAGCCTGTCCCACATGAGACAGCAGGCCCCGAACACTGGGTTCGGACACGGACCTGCACCAGGTGACATCACCCACGGAGCTCCTCCACCACCACCCGCGGGACCTTCGAATCACCCGGTCGCACCCACGCAGAACAACGTCAATGGAGGGTACCCGCCGCCGAAAGGGGCCCTGATGATCCAGAAGGGGCGCCCAACCAACAGGGTGCAAAAGAAGATCACCCGCCAAGTCAGTTTGGCTGTGACCGCTCCACCCGCCATCCCTGAGTACCTCAGTGGTTCGGAGTCCTACATCACATTCAGCCATTCAGATCACCCCCGCTAGATACCTCGCCCAGGTCATGCTGCCCTGGTGCTCGAGGCACAAATCGGAGTGTTCGAGATGAGCCGCGTCTTCATGGATGGCGGCAGCGGCATCAACCTGATGTTCGCTAGAACCCTAGTAGCGATGCGGATTCCGCTATGTAGCCTAGAACAATCTGACACAACGTTCCACGGCATCGTCCCAGGGAAGGGCATATTTCCCCTGGGAAAGATATGGCTCGACATCATCTTCAGCAAGCCCGGCAACTTTGAGTGCGAGCGACTCGAGTTCGAAGTGGTGGACTGGCCATCACAATACCATGCCATCCTCGGGCGCGTGGCATTCGCAAGGTTCCTGGCAGTACCTCACTATGCGTACCTGCTACTCAAGATGCCAGGACCTAGGGGCGTCATCACAGTCCAGGGGAGCTTCACCCAAGTCTCGAGGCAAAACACACCTGGCATGTCTTTTAACTCAACAGTCAACACAAAGAAGGTGCAGGTCCACCCGACGGACGCCTCCAAGACAGCTCTGATCGCTAATGACCTCAGCCCCACATAGGAAAGCGCGCTCGTTGAATTCCTCCGTGAGCGCTGGGAAATCTCCGCCTGGTGTCCTGCAGACATGCCAGGAGTTCCCAGGGAATTCGCCGAGCACGCACTCAATGTGTTCCTAGATGCCAAGCCCATCAAACAGTCCATCTGACGACTGTCCGAGCCACGGGCCGAAGCCATCAGAGTTGAAGTGAACAGACTGCTCGCCGCTGATTTCATCAGGGAGATCAAGGAAAGCGAGTGGCTGGCCAACACCGTGATGGTACCTAAAAAGGACATGGACATCCTGCGGATGTGCATGGACTTCACATCACTGAATAAGCACTGCCTGAAGGATCACTTCCCTCTCCCTCGGATCGATCAGATTATTGATTCGACTGCAGTATGCGAGAAACTCTCCTTCCTCGTCGCCTACTCAGGCTACAATCAGATTCGACTGAAGGCCAAAGATCAGGAGAAAACGACGTTCATCACGCTGTTCAGAGTGTTCTGCTACAACACAATGCCTTTCAGGCTGAAGAACGCGGGTGCCACGTACCAGCGGTACATGCAGGCATGCCTGAAAAACCAGATCGGCCGCAATATACAAGTCTATGTCGACGACATAGTAATCAAGACAAGGGAGGCCAGGACACTGATCGACGATCTCCGCGAGACGTTCGACAACCTTGATCGCTACAGGATCAAGCTGAACCCAGAAAAGTGCGCCTTCGGCATCCCATCTGGCCAACTGCTTGGATACTTCATCTCCCAGCGAGTAATTGAGGTGAACCCGAAGAAAATCCAGGCCATACTGGCCATGGAGAAACCGAAGAACCTCAAAGGTATCCAGCAACTCGCTGGGTGCATCGCGGCGCTGAGCAGATTCATTAGCCGCATGGGTGAGAAGGCCCTGCCTTTCTATCAGCTACTACGCAAAGCAGACAAATTCGAGTGGACACCCGAAGCGGACAATGCATTCGAAGATCTGAAGCGGCCGCTCTCCACCTCACATGTCCTGGTCACACCAAAGGAACGCGAGACTCTCCTGCTATACATATTAGCCACGCATCAGGTGGTAAGGACTGTGCTTATGGTCGAGCGACCCGAAGATGGCAATAGCCATGGGGTCCAACGCCCAATCTACTACCTCAGTGAGGTATTGACGTCGACAAAACAGAGGTACCCTCACTACCAGAAACTCGCCTACGGCATGTTCATGACGGCTCGTCGGCTGAGCCACTACTTCCAGGAGCATTAGGTGATGGTCGTCAACGAGGCACCTCTGAACAACATCCTGAACAACCCGGAAGCCACAGGACGCATGGCCCTGTGGGGCATCGAGCTATCTCCTCTAGACATAGTCTACAAGAAACGCCATGCAACCAAGTCTCAGGTCCTACCGGACTTCCTCGTCCACTGGATGGAGCTGCAGCTGCCGGACACCCCGGATATGACACAGTCATGGATGATGCACTTCGATGGCACCAAGTGCGAGGCTGGAGCAGGAGCCGGGGTCATACTGACATCCCCGTAGGGCAACAAGATGAAGTACGTCCTTCGGATGAAATTTCGAGCTTCCAACAACGAAGCCGAATACGAGGCCCTCATCCACGGCATGAGGATGGCCAAGATTTGCGGAGCAACGCGCCGCGTCATCTATGGTGACTCGAACCTCGTCGTACAGCAGACGATGAACGAGTACGACGCACACGCCACAAACATGATCGCGTATCGTGCACTCTATAACAAACTCGAAGGAGACTTTGACGGCTGCGAGCTTCGGCATGTCGGAAGAGAAAGCAACGAAGAAGCCGATAGACTCGCCAATATCAGCTCCACCTACGCGCGGGTTCCACTAGGTGTGTTCCTCGAATGAATCTGCGTGCCATCCATCAAAAGGAAATTCCCCAAGGGATCACCCGAAGAGGCAGAGCACTCGTGGGCTGCGCTACCGAAGGAATGAAGGACTCGAAAAACTCGACACAGAGGTCGCAGTGGTCAACCTGATGCAGCTCATGGCAATCGAAGAAACATGGACGTAGCCGTACCTGCGGTACCTGATAAACAGGGAACTGCCTGATGACCCGACAGATGCCCGACGCATATCTCGCCGGTCCAAGGCCTTCACCATCATCAATGGCGAGCTGTACAAGCGTAGCATTTCGGGTGTACTCCAAAGGTACGTCACCGTCGGTGATGGCAAAAGCATCCTCCAATACATCCATGAGGGCATCTGCGGCCATCACGCGGGCATCCGCGCCCTAGTCGCCAACGGCCATGAACGATGCCAAGGACATCGTCCGAAGGTGCAACGAGTGCCAGAGGTTCGCAGACAAACCGCACGCGCCAGGATCGGAGCTCAGACCCATACCCTTGGCCCGGCCCTTCGCCCAATGGGGCCTCGACATGATCGGAAACTGCCCAAATCTTCGAAAGGAGGTCACGTCTACCTCCTGGTCACGGTCGACAAGTTCACCAAGTGGGTCAAAGCCATGCCCGTTACCAACCAAAAGGGTAAAACGACTGTGAAGTTCTTCGAGTCCATAGTTTATAGGTTCGGCGTGCCGCACAACATCATCACTCACAACGGGTCGAACTTCATCTCCAAAGAAGTCCAGGACTTCTGCGAAGGCCTCGGAATCAACATTTCATATGCCTTCGTGGCGCACCCGCAAACCAACGGGCAAGTCGAAAAGGCCAACGGCCTCGTAGGCAGCGGCATCAATAAACGCCTAATGAGCCCACTCGAGCGGCTTGTGGGAGCATGGACAAAAGAGCTACCCTCCGTCCTATGGAGCTTGCGCACAACGCCAAACAGCTCAACAGGCTACACGCCTTTCTTCATGGTGCACGGAGCCGAAGCCGTGTTACCTGCCGAAGTACGCCATAAGGCCCCACGGGTCGTTGCTTACAGCGAAGCCAAATCGACGACTGCACTCGAAGATGCCGTCGACACACTCGATGAGGCGCGCGACATCGCCGTAGCTCGCTCGGCATTCTACCAGCAGAGCCTCCGCAACTATCATAGCCGTCGGCTGCGCCCACGGTCCTTCGTCGAAGGATACCTCATCCTACGACTCAAGCAAGAGCTCCCAAAAAAGCTCGAGTCACCCTAGGAAGGACCCTACGTCGTCACCGAAGTCATCCCAGGTGGCGCCTACTGCCTCAAGCATGTGGAGTCTGGAGTCGCATACTCCAACCCATGGAACTTCGCATAGCTGCGATGGTTCTACCCCTAGCTATCCCCCCTTTACTTTCAAGAAGGCTACTCAGCCGAACAATGTTCCTCCTCATTACGCTATGAATAAAGCTAAGTGTCTCGCCTGAAAATTTATCTTTTCATCGCAGTTTATTTATGCTACAACACACTCGGGGGCTCCCCCTCACCACACGACTCCGTCGACTAAGGATAACGCATGTACACCTGAGTAGCTGATCACGTCAAGCTAACGAAAAGGGCATGCATACAACCAAGCACCACGTGCTAATACAATGAACCTTTACAACAAAGGGCATAACACGCCCAGTCGAAACACATACAAGTTTTACATCTATCTTTTTTTAACAGGAACTACCTATCCTGAAGGAGCACCTGCGCACGCTGCTCAAAGATATCTACAACTTCTTCGGCATACTGCCTAACAGCCTCATAGTGCGGGCGCATGTTCCATAGGCCACCATCTGGTCGAGGGGGCGGCCTAGCTGCCACAATCGCAAGATTCACATCAGGGCGATGCAGCCGCACGAGGGAAAGAGTGGCCTTCACCCTCGCAACCAACTGGTGCCGCACCAACTCCCGGACGTGACGCACGCCCCGAAACTTCGCTAAAAAACCCAGAGAGTCGATGACGCTTCATCAAGGGGAAACATGACGTGCATAACAACGCCAGGGAAGTCTTCACCTACCGCAGCACCCATGACACCTGGTGCGCCCGATCCTGCACAGTTGCAAGAACCTTGGCACGATCGCGATCCATCTAGAAAAAGACACCGACCTCCATATCTTGCTGGGTCAAGCTGTTGATCCGAACTGCAACGCACTCCTTCTCCTCCCACAGAACAAGGTTGGCACCTGCAACAACTACAAAGTAAGATGACCCGCAAACCAGACGCATCCGAAACTGAGCAGCAGCTCGAAGAAACTTACACTGCAGCTGCTCGGCTAACTGCCGTAGCTCTCCCATCAGATATTCCTCTCTGACGGTACCCCGCTCAGCCTTCGACTTCCAAACATCCGCATGGACTCGGATGCCAAGAAACTCCTTCTCAAGACTGCGGACGCGGTCACGAAGAAAAACAAGTTGCGATGCATCATCCAAGGATGGTCGTGGCTACGGAGCAGACAAAGTATCGACATGGTCCCCACCCGAAGGTCCCTAGAGGAAAACAGAAAGGATATAAACAACAGACGACTGGGCAACAACTCGAAGGCTCATTATATACAACAAAAGCCACTGTGTGGCACAAAAAGTTGTTCATCAAGACATTATAGCAAAAGTAGAGGACAAGTATCCTATAACTACAACGACAATGTCTAAATAGTTGCATCCTGAGTGGCCTCGGAGCCAGATTGCCTGCTCTTGACCTCCTCCTGCTGCTTTGACGCATACTCCGCCAGAAGGTCAATAAGCTTCATCCCGTAGCACTTACAGCAAGCAGCGAAGAGAGCGAAGGCTACCTCGGAACCGTCGGGAGCCGTTGGCATCTGGGAGGTGACTTGGTGAAGATCCAGTTCCTCCCCAGACGCCATGGACATGGATAGTCCCATGGAAGCGTCGATGCCCTTCTGCTTGCGCTTATAGGCCGCAGGTGCATCCGCTGACAACGCATCCGCCAAAGAGTCGACATCCTCAAGGGCAACGTCCTTGGGAACGAGCTCCTTGTAGAAGCGCCCGAGGACCTCCTTGGCCTTGGCAAGGGAGCCAACCGCAGTACTGTAGCGGTCTTCGATCATCGCAGCAGCAGCATCCAAAGCACTACCATGCTCCAGGACACCGCGATGATAGAGAAAGGATGAGTAAGACTCCTTATGCCTCAGCCATAGGATCTCTTATGTACGCCATGCTATGTACTAGACCCTACATTGCATATGATGTTAGTTTGACTAGCAGATATCAAAGTAATCCAGGAGTGGATCATTGTACGGTGGACAAAAACATCCTTAAGTACTTGAGAAGAACTAAGGATATGGTTCTTTCTTATGAAGGTGATGAACAACTCATTGTTAATGGATACACCGATGCTAGTTGGAACACCGATCCGGATGATTCTAAATCTCAATCTGGATACGTATTTATTTCGAATGGTGCAGCAGTTAGCTGGAGGAGTGCAAAGCAAAGCGTTGTGGTGAGATCTTCAACTGAATCAGAATACATAGCTGCCTTGGAGGCTTCACAAGAGGCAATATGGATGAAGGAGTTCATTATAGAGCTCGGTGTGGTTCCAAGTGCGCTGGACCCAATGTCTATCAATTGTGATAACATGGGTGCCATAGCCAATGCGCAAGAACCAAGGTCACACAAGAAGCTAAAGCACATCAAACTGCGTTTTCACGCTATTCGATAGCATGTCCAAGATGGTGACGTAAAGATTTGTAAAGTACACACAGATCTGAATGTGGCGGATCCGTTGACAAAACCTCTCCCGAGGGCAAAACATGACCAGCACCAAACCGCCATGAGTGTTCGGTATATTACCATGTAATCTAGATTAGTTGACTCTAGTGCAAGTGGGGGACTGTTGGAGATATGCCCTAGAGGCAATAATAAAAGTAGTTATTATTATATCTTTGTGTTTATGATAAATGTTTACATTCATGCTATAATAGTATTAACCGGAAACATTAGTACTTGTGTGATTTGTAAACTAAATTAGAGTCCCTGGTAAAGCCTCTTTATAGTACTAGCTTGTTGGTTAATAGATGATCGTGGTTTCTCGATCATGAACATTGAGATGTTATTAACAACTAGATCATATCATTAGGATAATGGTGTTATGGACATACTTCTATAGATAAGCGTAGCATAAAGATCAAGTCATTTCAATAGTTCGTTTGCTATAAGCTTTCTGATACATAGTAACCTAATTCCTTCGACCATGAGATCATGCTAATCACCATCACCGGAAGGATGCTTTGATGACATCAAACACCACAACATAACTGGATGGCTATAAAGGTGGCATTGAGTGTTCAGAAAGTATGTGTTGAGGCACATGGATCAAGAGTGGGATTTGTCCATCCATATGACAGATAGATATACTCTGGGCCCTCTTGGTGGAATGTCATCCAATTAGCTTGCAAGCATGTGACTGGATCACAAGGGATCACATATCATGGGAACGAGAAAAAATTACTTATCGGTAACAAGGTTGAACTAGGTATGCAGAGATACCGACGATCAAACCTCGGATAAGTAAACTATCGCGAGAGAAAGGGAAATTGGTATCGTATGTAAGTGGTTCATTCGATCGCAAAGTAATCGTAGAAATATGTGGGAGCCATATGAATTTCCAGATTCCTATATTGGTTATTGATCGGAGAAGTGTCTTGGTCATGTCCGCATAATTCATGAACCGTAGGGAGACACACTTAAGGATTCAATGTTGTTTAGTAGATATGGAATGTAAGTAGGGAAACTGAATGTTGTTCGGAGTCTCGGATGGGATCCGGGATATCACGAGGAGATCCGGAATGGTCCGGAGAATAAGATTCATATAAGGAAAGTCCGATTCCGGAGTTCGGGAAAGATTCTGATGTTTTCATCGGAGAGGTTCTAGAAGGGTCTAGAAGGTTCACCAAACCGGAAGGGGAATGGTCCATGAATATGTCATGGGTAAGTGGAATGATTGGATCATGTCCTAGGTCACTTGTTTGGGCATTTGCGAGAGAGAATTAAAGCTCTAAATTGAAAGTCAAAAGGGAGGTTTGAAAAGTCAAACTGGAACAATGGTTTCCTAGTGGAAGAAGGAAAGAGTCCTTCCTTCTATCCAACTTGGGTTTGGGTATGGATTCAAACTCCCCTCTCCCAAGGCTGCCCCTCTCATAAATAGAGGGGGAAGGCTGCCCCAAGACCACTAGACAAGCCCTCCCCACCGTGCGCCGCCGCCACCAAGCCGCCGCCGCATGTCGCCGCCCTGCGTCGCCGCCAGCCCGTCGTCGTTGCTCTATCTGCCGCCGACACCTCCTCCTCTCTGGCCTTCTAAACCTAGATCGCCGGAAAACCCAAGATCCACCATAACTCGCACCGGCTTAGATGAAGCCCTACGGGATCTCCCCTCTACTTCCGACACCACGCCGTCGTACTGCCGGAATCACGAGGAGAGAACTACAACCTCCACTGCCTGTTGGAACAAGGGAGAGGAAGGTCTTCATCGAGTACCGAACGTGTGACCGACTGCGAAAGCGCTGCCGTAACGCAGCGCCGGAAGGATCGTCTACGCGATCTTAAGATCGGCAAGTGTACGACTACATCACCCACGAGAATCTGCTCTCGTTAACCGCTTTGGAATCTTTGAGGGTGAGTACTCTAATCGACTCGTTGCTTCAATCTATTAGATAGATCTTGGCTTGTTTGTATGCATGCGGTAGAATTTTTTTGTTTTCCATGCTACGAACCCCTACACCTAGATCGGGGGGGGGGGATCCGAAGCTCTTCCCGGCACCCTGCCAGAGGGGAGAGATCATCCCGGTGGCCTTCTTCATCACCATGCCAGCCTCCGGTATGATGTGTGGGTAGTTCACCCTTAGACTATGGGTCCATACAGTAGCTAGATGGTTGTTTCTCCTCCTTTGTGCTATCATGTTTAGATCTTGTGAGCTCCGTTCATGATCAAGATCATCCATACATATGTTTGCGGGGATCCGATGGATATTGAGATACTATGTTAGATTGATTATTGATTCTATCATGTCAGATTGATTATTGATTCTATCACGTTTGTGTTATTTGTGATCTTGCATGCTCTCCGTTGCTAGTAGCTATCTTGGCCAAGTAGATGTTATGACTCCAAGAGGGAGTATTTATGCTCGATAGTGGGTTTATGCCTCTAGTAATCCGGGGAAGTGGCAGAAATATCTAAGGTTGTAGATGTGATGTTGCTACTAGGGAGAAAACAACAATATTCTGTTCATTGAACAATTGTATTGTTTACTTTACACACATTGCTTAAAGCAATTATCTGTTTCTTGCAACTTAATACTGGAGGGGGTTCGGACGATAACCTGAAGGTGGATTATTAGTTGTCGTGGGAATGACCATGGCAGATGCTGCAATCAGCAGCGAGTAGTAGAACATGGGGAAAGGGCGGCCAGCCATCTGCGGTGCGACATGAGGGCTGAGACACAAGGGTTTACCCAGGTTCGGCCCCGCGGAGGGTAAAGACCTACTCCTGCTAGATTGTATTATGGTGAGAGTACAATGGGGCGATCTCGACGGCTAGGCGGCGAGTCGCTTGGGTGTATGATGGAACGTATCCTCTATGCATCCCCTAGAGAGGTTTATATAGACTCACCTCGCTAGGGTTTACATATCACAACCGAATTAGTTAAGGATTCGGAGATTCTATGACCTAGTCTGACTGGGCCTAGCTACGCTTCCGGGCCTTCAGCCTCCAGTCGTATGAGTCCACGCCAAGTCTTGATCCAGTCGCCGTCCTGCAGGCCCACTCGCTGGCGGCATGGGCCAGTAGGAAACGTCATGCTGGGTATACCCCGGTAGGCATATCCCCATCAGTAGTACCCGAGGCCGTCGTTGGTTTGTCGCAAGCATTTGCTAGCAGTCGGAGTATGCGGGTCCAATGCAGACGTCCAGTCGAATCGGAGGCGGACTCCTGAACAAAGAAAAGAACCAATCATTTAGTCACAATAACAGCGACCAAACGTTCCGCAGCTCAGCGGACGGATCGGCAAGCGCTTAGTCACTGTTGTAGTGATCGCGTCGCTGGGGCGACGAGTCGAGTGGATGAAGTTGGACCGTCAATTGGGGTAAAACTAGCTGTTGGGTAATCCAACGGTAACTTCGGCGTAATTACCGCGTAGTAACGGCTCCCGAAACTGGCGGGTAGCAACCGCTATATAAGGAGAATGATAAGCGATTTGGGAAACGCTTCTTCTTTCTTCCTCCGAACTCGCTCGTCTCCGTTTCCCCATTCCGCACAGCGATCCAAACAATCCAGAGAGCCCCGGTCTCCACGGATCCCCAACCGATGGCCCCCCTCCACCGAGCCATGGGGCAGATCCAAATGCACTAAGGTGCTACTGGCATCCTTCGAGGAGGCTGGGATCATCTGCGTCGGTAGATGGCGCATCCCCGCGGCCGGAGAAGTGACCCCGGATCTGCGTGAGGGGGAATTCATCTGCTTCACCAGCCACCTGGAGCGGGGGCTGGGCTTCCCAACTTCCCTCTTCTTCCGACGTTTCTGCGCCTACTACGGAATCCAGCCATCGGATCTGGGTCCGCATAGTATCGAGCAGCTCGCCATCTTTATGGCGTTCTGCGAGTGCTATCTGGGATGCAGGACCTACTTTCCCCTGTGGCAAGACCTGTTCCACGGGAGAATCAGCCGCGAAGAGACAGGTGGCCTGATGCTAGCCGCAGGCGGCCTGACATTCCAGATGAAGTCGAAGGCGTCGTTATTCGATCTGATGCTGCCCGCCAAGGCGGCGAACGAATGGAAGAAGTTCTGGTTCTACGTCACCGAGTCGACTCCAGGCGACGAAGTGGCGCTTCCAAGGTACTCCGCCGACCGGCCCAAACCGCGTCAACTCCAGGTCGTCAAACTCCCGCTGGATCAGCGGATGGTTATCGACGAAATGCTGCAAACTATCCGCGGCCTGAAGAAGAAAGGCCTCCAGACCATCAACCTCTACAACTGTTGGCTTGGGCGGCGGCTCGTGCCCCTGGCCAACCGCGAGCACTACATGTACGAGTACACAGGTAAGGACGATCCGACGAAGTCCTGCCTCGTTGAGTGGAGACTCAACGACTACACCCTAGCCCTAAAGAAGATCACCCAGGCGGTGTATCGTGATGCGAAGGCCGGGGTTGCCCCTTATACTACAAGGCGCCCAGCCCCGACGGTAAGTTGTCGTTCCGTCAACACTCGCAGTCACAGCTGGTGCATTCGCGGTCGTCCTAACGTTGTTTTGTTCTTGTTGCAGTTGTTCCAAGTGGTTGAAGGGTGGCTCCCACCCACAGACGATGAGAACTCAAGCTCGTCCGTCCAGGACCGAAGCGAGTCGCCGCCAGCCAAAGGCAACGCCGAGAGCGACGGGGGTGATGACGACGACGAGGAGGAAGACGAGCCCGTGGAGGTTGCTGCCCCAACGGTCCGCAAAACGCGCGGGCAACACCAACACGAGCTCGAAGCAAGCAAGAGCCTCGAGCCTCATGATGATGATGACGACGAGCTTCCCGAGCACACCTCACATCGCGAGGCCACGCCGTCAAAGAATAAGAAGAAAGCTCCGCCGAAGAAGAAGGCGAAACTAACGAAGCCGATATCTTCGCCTCGATCCGCAACCAGTTCCGACCCCACCAGCTCGGCTAGGGACGCAGCGGCGCACGCAACTGTGGCACCAGACGCCGCCGCTCCCAGGGATGAGGCTCCGCTGGCGTCGTTACCACCTCCATTTGCCCCCATCGCTAGTTTGGGGGCTGCTCTAGCCGCAGGGGCCTCGCCTCCAAGGGAAGCTCCCACATCGATTACCGCGGAGGCTCCTGCCGCAGCTTCATCTTCGAAAAAGCCATCAGTGTCTTGGGCACATGATGTGTTCGAGACGGGCCTCACTCAGAAGTTGGGGCCCGAGCTGGAAAAGCCGGCTAGCATCCGCACCGGTCTACGGTTCATACCAGTCGCCAAGTGAGTGTTGTTCGTCTGCTTGTTTTCGTTTTAGTCGGACAGTCTTATTCATAAAACTGTTTCACAGGACTGGTGTTAAAAAGATCGGGCATCCCTCTGTGGCCAAGGTTCCTCCAGTCGCCACCGAGGTATCAGCGGATTCTTCACGGAAGAGGAAAACCGACGAAGTCGCTGCTCCCGCCGAAAGCGTCAAGAGGACGAAAGGCGACGACGTCATCACGGTGCCTGATGACCCGGCGGCTACTCCGAGCGATCCTCCATCTGCAGCGAAAGTGGACTCAAAGACCAAGGAGGGTGTTGCCTCACCCGATGTGGCCGAGCCGACACCGAGTGGCACGGCAGCATCTGCAGCTACCTTCCCTCGCTTCATGGCGAGGGCAGCCACGATGAGTGCCTCGGTGCCGACGAACTGGGTGCCTGGGGTCGCCGAGGTGGAGGTCGGGCAACGTCGCGGCCACACTCTGGTCGTGCTTGCGTCTGTGGACACGCTGGAGCTTCACGGCATGCTAGGCGCTGCCATCCAGGTATGTCCAGTCCCCGAGGATTGGGCCACTGAATTTCAGTGGTCGGATTCTTAATGTTTTTATATCATCCAGTCCCCGAGTGCCTAGTCACTGAATTTCAGTGGGTGGGCACTTAAGAATTTCATTGTCCAGTCCCCGAGTGCCTAGTCGCTGAATTTCAGTGGGTGGGCACTTAAGAACTTCATTGTCCAGTCCCCGAGTGCCTAGTCGCTGAATTTCAGCAGGTGGGCACTTAGGAATTTCATTGTTGTTGATGTTATAGTGTGTGCGTAGGGCTTGCAGCGAGTCGGCTAAACGGCTTGCTGCAAAGTGTCGCTTGGAGAGGGAGCTCGTTGCCGCCTAGGAGACGAACAAGGGGCTGCAAGCAGTTGCAGCCGAGGTTAAGGAGGCCCGCCGAGGCCTTGTCCCGGTAGGTGACCTGACGACGGCGCAGTCCGCTTTGAGCACGGCCGAAAAGCGAATCGCTGACCTGGAGCGTGAGCTCAAGGAAGCGAGGGCGGAAGCGAGCTCGGCGGAAGGGCGAGCGAAATCTGCTGTTACGTCTGCCGCTGAAGAGCGGAAAGTGTCTGACGCGCTCGTTGTTGGGCTGCAAAACGACTTCGCTTCTCTTCAAAGCTTCATCACGGGCCTCTGCCGACCGCTAATTGGTAAACCTTCCTTCTTCTCCCCTCTTTCTGCAACAACTGCATTGTGATATCGTTGGTTTGCTCACTGCTCGCTTCTGACCCACAGGTCGGATTACTGATAACACGGAGGAGGCGCAGTCATGCGACGCACGGCAATGTGTGACCACCCTGGTCGACTCGGCCGCGTTGTCCGTGACTTGCCTTCGAGCGTATCTTCAGGAGATATCGCCCACGGAGGTAATCCCCAGCGACCTTGTCGAGGTGTGGCACTACCTGGAGAAATCTCCGCCAGTCGTCGAGTTCATGGCGCGGTCGGCCTTCCGGCGTGGTGCAGCGATGGCGCTCAGCCTTGGAATTGCCCACTTCCCGGAGGATTTCGACCTCGACGATGTCACAAGCGGATATCCCTTGTCAACGGGCTCGGTGGAGATTGCCGAGGTGTTGAAGCTGACGGACCGGGCCGCGGTGTACTCTGATCGCGTTTGGGCGATGGGCGACCTCCTCCCCTACCAGGAGACGATTGTTGCTCCCAATGATCCCGAGCCGAAGCATCGGGACTTCAAGGTCGAGCAGCCGTTCCGTGCGGCGATGGTGGGCGAGCTGACGACGTACCCGTCGAACCCATACGTGCCCTTCATCCGTAGTCGCAGGGACGGTGGCACGTCTGCGTCTAAACCTGTGGAATAGAAGCTTTTTGCCCTTGGGCGTTAGTACGAGATAACTATTGAACTTTCCTTGTAGTTGGAACGACTTTGTGCTGTTATAAAGGAAACTCGTGTTATTTTGTTATTCGTTCGTGATTTTGGGTGTTTGATTGAGCGAGTCCCCGAGCGCGTCCGCCCTTTTTATGGGGTTTACCTCGTTTGTTATATGTTTGTGAATTTTTAATGAGTTAAGGTCAACTCGCCAAAGCTTGGAGAGCCAGTCGCATGGCGACTCCCAGGGGTGCTCTTTACTTGACCGTTTTCCCGGGCGCGAACGAGGCCGGGTTGCCGAGTCCCCGAGCATGGTACTTGGTGGTTCTAGTCGCAACTCCAAGGTAGGTGAGTACTAAGCGCGTTTAAATATAAGCGCATCACTCCTGCCTGACCCGAAGGATCAGTCGCATGGCGAGTCCTTGGCACGCTCTCATACTAGGCGTTTTTCCCTAGTCGCTCGTATTTGGCTGGGTGTCAGTCCCCGAGCGTGGTATTTGGCCATTCGAGTCGCTGTGCCGAGGATGCGGAGGACCTTGGTTGCTGTGAGGAGCGAATGCAGTTGTCTTGGCTCAGTGAGCCAGTCGGGCTAGGCGACTCCAATGGGGCTCCGGGTTGGCGTTTTCCGTGGACGTTACGAGGCCTGGAGTTTTCCAGTTCCCTCATACCGCACTACTTGGCCGTGCCGGTCGCTTTGCCAGAGGTTGACTTCTGCAATTAGCATAATGCTGTCATTACGAGTGCGAGTGGCACAAGGTGCGGAGAGTAGACACAATTTTCGTTAACCGATCTGTTTTATTTCATAGCGGATAGAGAATACATGTATGGAGTTCTAGGAGTAGAACTTCCGTAGGAGGTTTACATTCCATGGCCGCTTGACGTCGAGTTTTCCGTCTCCTCGGACGTCGGTGAGGTAGTAGGCGTCGTTGCCCAGGACTCGCCCGATGGCGAATGGTCCCTCCCAATGAGGGGAGAGCTTGTGCATGCCTTTCTTGTCCTGGATTAGGCGCAGTACCAGGTCGCCTTCCGGGAAAGTGCGAGTCCTTACTCGCCGGCTATGGTAGCGGCGGAGCCCTTGCTGGTAGATGGTGGTGCGGGAGCGAGCTAGGTCGCGTGCCTCGTCAAGCTGGTCGACTCCATCTTGGCGTGTGAGTTCGTTTGCGGCCTCCGTGTAGTTGACCACCCTTGGTGAATCGTGCTTGAGGTCGGTGGGCATGACTGCCTCGGCACCGTACACCATGAAGAAGGGGGTGAATCTTGTCGACCTGTTGACGGAGGTGCGGATGCTCCAGATGACGGAGGGTAGCTCCTCGACCCAGCACCCGGCGGTGCGCTCCAGTGGGACTTGGAACCGTGGCTTCAGGCCATGGAGGATGCTCTGATTGGCGCTTTCCGCCTGGCCATTAGACTCCGGGTGCGCGACTGAGGCGAGGTCGAGTTGAATGTGGTGTTCCTCGCAGAACTTGGCCATGGATCCTTTGGCGAAGTTGGTGCCGTTGTCCATGATGATGCTGTTGGGGAAGCCGTAGCGATATATGAGCTCGCGTAGGAACTTGGTGGCGGTCTTCCCGTCGCACTTGCGGACTAGCTTGGCCTCCACCCATTTTGTGAATTTGTCGACTGCGACTAGGAGGTGGGTGAAGCCGGAGGGGGCCTTCTTGAAGGGGCCTACCATGCCCATGCCCCATACGGCGAATGGCCAGGTGATGGGGAATGTCTTGAGCGCCGAACTCGGCATGTGGGTCTGGTTGGCGTATTTCTGGCATCCAACGCACCGCTGGACGATGTCGACAGTGTCTGCGTGTGCGGTGAGCCAGTACAAGCTGTGCCGCATAGCCTTTGCAACCAGAGAAAGGGCACCGGTGTGGTAGTCGCAGTCGCTGGAGTGAATGTCTTGGAGGATTTTGCGTCCTTCAGCTGGTTGGACACAACGTTGGAACACGCCAGTCATGTGCTTGTGGAGCTCGCCGTTGATGATGATGAAGGATTTGCAGCGGTGTGCTATCATCTGAGCGTCCGTTTCGTTTGCTAGTAGGGTACCTCCCTCCAAGTAGGCGACATATGGTGCGGTCCAGTCGCTTGGCTCGGCGATTAGTGCGACCAGGGCTGCTTCTGGTTGCAGCGAGACTCCGATGTCGATCTCCCTTGGGGGAGAGACGGAAGGCTTGGTGATGGTGTCGAGGAAGACGCCCGCGTGTGGTGCGAGTCGTGCCGAGCTGATGCGAGAGTGCGTCGGCCTCCTCGTTCTTCCGCCTATCAATCCACTCGACGGAGTAGCCTGCGAAGTGTCCACCCAGCTTGTCCACTGCATGGCGGTATGCCGCCATGGTGGGGGAGACGGCGTCGCAGGCGCCGGCGACTTGCCCCGCGACGAGGTCGGAGTCTCCGTAGCAGCGCAGGCGATTGACGTTCATCTCCTTGGCAGCTCGCATGCCGTGGAGTAGCGCCTCGTACTCGGCCATGTTGTTGGTGCAGGGGGTGAAGTCGAGGTAGAGGACGTAGCGGAGCTTGTCGCCCTTCGGAGACGTTAACACGATCCCTGCCCCTGCGTCGTCCGCGTTCTTGGAGCCGTCGAAGTGTAGGTTCCAATAGTGGAGGTAGGGCAGCTTTTCTGGATGCTGGGTCTCCTCCCAATCGGCGAGGAAGTCTACAAGAGCCTGCGATTTGATCGCCTTGCACGGCTCGTACCTGATGTTGTGGACGTCGATCTCAACGGCCCACTTGGCGACTCGCCTGGTCGCATCGCGGTTGCGGATGATGTCCTGCAACGGTGCCGAGGAGACGACCATTATCGGGTGCTCCTGGAAGTAGTGCGGCAGTCGCCGCTGTCCTCTGAAGATCACGCATACCAGTTTCTGGTATTGCGGGTAGCGCTGGCGCGACTCGGTGAGGATTTCGCTAATGTAGTACATTGGTCGCTGCACCGGGTGCTCCTTTCCTTCCTCTGGCCGTTCGACAACCATGACGGCACTGACGACACGTTCAGAAGACGCGACATAGACCAGCATGGGTTCCTTGTCGACGGGGGCGGCGAGTAGCGGTGCTGCGAGTAGCACCTCCTTTAGATCGTGGAGCGCGTCGTCTGCCTCCTTGTCCCATTGGAAGGTGGGGTTCTTGCACATTAGGCGGTAGAGGGGCATCGCCTTTTCGCCTAGCCGGGGGATGAAGCGACTGAGAGCCGCGACTCGCCTAGCCAGCTTCTGGACGTCGCACAGGCATTCAGGTTTGCCGAGTCGGGTGATCGTGTTGATCTTAGCGGGGTTCGCTTCGATCCCACGCTTGGAGACAACGTATCCCAGTAGCTGTCCACTTGGCACACCGAAGGTGCACTTCCCTGGGTTTAGCTTTATCTTGTACTTCCGCAGGTTGGCGAATGTTTCCGCCAGGTCGGCGAGTAGGTCGTTCTGGCAAGCGGATTTCACCACCACGTCATTGATGTAGACGTGGATATTGCGGCCAATCTGGCTCGCAAGGCACTCCTGCATGCACCTCTGGTAGGTCGCCCCAGCGTTTTTGAGGCCGAAGGTCATGGCGGTGTAGCAGAAGGCTCCGAATGGTGTGATGAACGCCGTATTATCTTCGTCCTCGACGGCCATTTTGATCTGGTTGTACCTAGAGTAGGCGTCGAGGAAGCACATCGCCTCCAAGCCTGCGGTGGAATCGATGATTTGGTCGATCCGCGGGAGGACGAATTGCTCCTTCGGGCAGGCGCTGTTTAAGTTTGTGTAATCGATACACATCCTCCAGGTCCCGTTTTTCTTCTCGACCAGGACTGGGTTTGCCAGCCACTTGGAGTACTTGATTGGTCGGATGAAGCCTGCAGCGAGTAGACGCTGCACCTGCTCGGCGATGGCTCGGCGGCGCTCTTCATTGAAGGGCTGCAGCGACTGCTTGACAGGTCACACTTTGGAGTAAGCGTGGAGTTTGTGCTCAGCGAGTTCCCTCGGGACACCAGTCATGTCAGATGGCTTCCATGCGAAGATGTCCCTGTTCTCACGGAGGAACTCGATGAGCGCGCTTTCCTATGCTGGGCTCATGCCTGTCCCGATCGTCACCGTCTTGCTGGAGTCACCTGGGACCAGCTCGACGGAGCGGGTATGCGTCATTGCCTCAAAGGCGGTGGAGTTGCCACCCTCCGAGTTGGGCTTCTTGAGTATGGTGGGGTCGTCGCTGTTGACCCCGCTCGCGAACTTGGCAAGCTCCTCGGCGTGGTTGGCCTCTGCCGCGATGATGACGTCAGCGAGTTCGGCCCCTTTGGCCTCGCACTCTGCGGCCATGTCGGGGTCGCCGTGGATGGTGATGACGCCGCACGGCCTAGGTAGCTTCATCGCGTTGTACGCGTAGTGGGGTGTTGCCATGAACTTGGCGAATGCCTGGCGCCCTAGGACGCATTGGTAGGGACTGTCGAAGGGCACCAGCTCGAAGACGATCCGCTCGGTGCGGAAGTTTGCTGGTGTGCCGAAGGTTACTGGCAGCGTCACCTTGCCGATCGGGTACGCCTTCCGACCAGGGACGATGTCGTGGAACGTGGTGTAGGTCGTCTCGATCATCGACTGCGGGAGCCGTAGTCGCCTGAATGTGTCCAGGTACAGGATATTGATGGAGGTGCCGCCGTCCATCAATGTTTTAGGGAGCCAGTAGTCTCCCACCTTGGGCTTGACCACCAGGGCGACTCGGACCGGATACTCGATCCGTGGCGAGTGGTCCTCGTGGCTCCAAGTGATTGGTTGCTCAGACCAGTTGAGGACCTCGGGGATATCTATCTGGGCCACCGCGTTGACGGCGATGGCGCGGGTGATGACCTTCTTCTCGCGCTTCGTATTGAAGCCTGTGAAGGTGTGGAGCGAGCCGGCGACACTGCCAAATTTTCCACCGTTTGGCGGGTTGTTGTCGGGGTCTTCCCGCGCGCGCCGTGCCTTCTCAAGGTTGGTTAAGAAGGGCCGCGGGATCGAACCTCGGCTTTGTCTTGTAGTTGCCACCGTCGCGGCGCTGTCCCCCGTCGCGGCGGAATCTCTTGGGCTCGCGTTGCACGTATCTAGCGTTGGCGAGAAAGTTGACTCACCCGTCGCTGTGGCGCTTGCCGGTGAGGCGAGTGTTGCTGTAGCATAATTCGGGTCGCCTCCCGTTGTCGTGGCCGCTCATGCGGCGCTTTCCTCCCGACTCGTCGTCGGTTTCTTGGTTTGGGTCCTCCTCCGCATACTTCTTTGTGATCTCCAGGAGGTACGATATGTTGTCGAGTGTGTGGTACACTCGTTTGAGCTTGGCGACCAGGGGCTCATAGCGGCACGAGGTCTTGAAGCAGTGGATCGCGGTGTCCAGGTGGATCCCAGCCGCGTTATACCACAGATCTTGCCACCGTTGGACCCAGCTGCGGGTCGACTCGCGGGGTCCGTGGACACACCGCTCCAGGTCCTCGATAGTGGTGGCGCGGGTGTATGAACCCTCGAAGTGCCTGACGAAGGCATCGCGCATCTCCTCCCAGGAGTCGATGCTATCCACGGGGAGGGTGTTAATCCACTGCCTGCACACCCCTTCCATCATCAGGGGGAGGTAGCGGGCGGCGAGTAAATCGGTGTGGCCGGTGGTCCCTATTGCCATGAGGTAGGTATCTAGCCACACGGAGGGATCGTACGAGGGGTCATACTTCTCTATTTCCCTCGGCACCTTGAAGTTCGTCGGGTATCTTTCGCCTCGGATCATCGGTCCGAAGCACGGGGGCCCCACTCGGCTCAGCGATCCCCTCGGTTCGCCGTCGCGGCGGTTGGTGAGGGTGTGCCGCAGGTCGTCAGGCTGGTGTGCGCGCCAGTTCTGGTTGTTGATGATGTGGGTGCGGGCGTCAACGGGTTGTCCGTTGGCGGCGACGAAGTTGTTCGCCGGTCGAGGGTCGTTGGTGGAGAGTGCCGCGTTCGCGGGTCGGTGTTGGAGCAATAGGGGTTCGGGTGGCGGGCAGTTGAGAGTGTTCGCCGCCATGGGGTGGCCGCTCGAGGCCGCTCTGCTGCCTGATGAACGCGAGTACATCCGACCCTGTGAGTCGACGCCTGTATTTTGTTGCTCGACCGCTTTGGCAAGTAGAGCCCTGGCGTATTGGATCTGCAGGGCGCCTTCCCCAGTGGCTTCAATGTTGTCGACTGCTGCTCGGCCCGCGACGAGGTTGTCCATTGGGGTGGAGAACAGCGGGAGGCCGTTCGCGTCTTGCTCTCGTGATGAGACCACGATCCTTGGCTGGTCCTTGGGGGGTGCGCGGTTGGGTGGTGGTGGTGCACCATTGGCCGTTGCCCCTGGCGGGGGCCGAGTGCCTCCTCCTAGCGGCGCGTTTTCGCAGATCGCGCGCTTGTTCATGCGGGCCGGGTCGTTCTCGTCATCAAAATTCAGGGCGCGCCCCTAGACGATAGGGTTCAGGCGCGACCTGATTCGGAGTTGGTGGTAGCGCGACAGCTCCTGCGCCGTCACCTGCTCGAGGCGAAATTTTTTGCGCTCGGCTTGCTCCTTGCGGACTGCCTCCGCCAGCTTCAGGCGGAGTTCCTCGACCTCCGTTGCCATCGCGTTCGGTGGGATCGGCGTGGAGAATGGGTCTTCCGATGGGTCGGCGCCAGTCGCTATGTAGGTCGCGGCGTGGCGACCGGTTCCGTCGTGGAGATCAGCGGAGTTCTCCGACCCGGAGTCGAAGTCGAAGATCCCGAGGATAGAGGGATCCTCGAAGTCTCCAACGTTGGAGACCTGGGTGATGGAGCCCGCGGGTGACGCGGCGACAATGGATCCGGCGAGTGACGCCGGGGTCGCCGAATCGACGTCGTCGTTGAGGGCCGCGTTGTCCGCGGCCGCGGTGGTTTCAGCCACGTTGTTGTGGGCCAAGTCGTACTCGTAGGCGAGGCGATGAATCGTGCGGACCTGGCTCTCAGAGAGCCGATCGCATGGCGGCAACTCGCGGATGCGAGCCGAGTCCTCCGAGATGATGACGTTGGTGAGGCCGACGAAGAGGCTGATCGTGCCGACCGACAGGATCACGCTATGCGTGACGGGTCGCGCCGCCGGGACGTAGCTGCTCGGCAATATCTGGAGCATCTCGCCGATCGCGATCATGCGGCCGGTGGCGATCGACTCGTTGATGGCAGATTGGATCTCGCCGCAGAACACCGGCCTGACCGGCCAGGCCCCACGGTGGGTGCCACTGTCACGGGAATGACCACGACAGATGCTGCAATCGGCAGCGAGTAGTAGAACATGGGGCAAGGGCGGCCAGCCATCTGCGGTGCGAGATGAGGGCTAAGACACAAGGGTTTACCTAGGTTCAGCCCCCCGGAGGGTAAAGACCTACTCCGGCTAGATTGTATTATGGTGAGAGTACAATGGGGCGAGCTCGACGGCTAGGCGGCGAGTCGCTTGGGTGTATGATGGAACGTATCCTCTATGCGTCCCCTAGAGAGGTTTATATAGACTCACCTCGCTAGGGTTTACAGATCACAACCGAATTAGTTAAGGATTCGGAGATTCTATGACCTAGTCCGACTGGGCCTAGCTATGCTTCCGGACCTTCAGCCTCCAGTCGCCTGAGTCCACGCCAAGTCTTGATCCAGTCGCCGTCCTGCAGGCCCACTCGCTGGCGGCTTGGGCCAGTAGGAAACGTCATGCTGGGTATACCCCGGTAGGCATATCCCCATCATTAGTCATAGATGCAGTTGGATTACGGTCTATGTATATTGTTGTAATGCCCAACGAAATCTCATAGGAGTCATGATGACTAGTATATGCATTGTTATGCTTGCTCAATCTATCAATTGCCCCGTTGTAATTTGTTCACCTAGCATGTTATCTATCTTAAGGAGAACACCTCTAGTGAACTGTGGACCCAGGTCCAATCTTTATCATTGATAGATCATCCACTGTTACCATTTAATTTCTACAAGCAACTATTACCTTCCACATTATATGTTTAATCCTTTGTTTTCAGCAAACCAGTGAGATTGACAACCTCACTGTAAGTTGGGGCAAAGTCTTGAGTTTGTGTTGTGCAGGATTCCAAGTTGCTAGCAACACCTTGGAGTTGTTTCCTTGCTCCTACTGGTTTCATAACTGAGGGAAGACTTGATGTTTTTCTCATCACACCTTGCTCTTGGGGTCTCCCAACGAGGCTCTACATTCAATTGAGCCACAACAAGATTTTCTGGCGCTGTTGCTGGGGAGTTAAGGATAGCTTTACAAGGGGAGTCTCTCACAACCTTCCTCTTTACTTTGTTTTTGTTTTGCTTAGTTTTTTTCCTTGCTTTGCTTGTTTGTTTCTTTCAAAAATACAAAAAAAATAGTTTCGTTTGGTTTGTTTTTCTTATAAAAAACACACAAAAAATAGTTCCTCCTATAGTTGTCACCTTGTTCTAGCTCTACCAGGTTGATCCCCCGAAATACCTTTCAATAGGTAGTTGACACGATTATACCCTACGGGTACGTAACTTTAGCATACCTGGTCCAGCCTAAGAAAGGCTCACAGTAGATACACTGGCCTATGAAGATTTTCGGGTGGCCAAGGCCCATGACGCCTTCGAGTCCTTGAAGAACAAGACTAGCATGGACTAGGAAATTCGAGGGGGTATGACCCCAGAACTTGTAACCGACTAGGACTATGCCCGGGACCTGCCTAAGTCTATATAAAGGCCAGGAGGGCACGTCCTAGATCTCTCAACTCATACTTTCGCACACGCATCCACGCCAGATCGAATCTGCGCATCCTGTAATTTTCGGTTCCGCCGTAATCAAGAGCAGACAAGCAGGAGTAGGGTTTTCCCTCCGGGGGCCTGAACCTGGGTAAATCTCGTGTCCCCTGGTTGCTTGTCTGTTAACCATGCCACGATCTCCAGCATCCCCATCTTCTCCAAAACCCAAGTCCATAACAATGGGCATTGTCGAGATCAAACCTCGACAATTGGCGCCGTCTGTGGGAACTGGGGCTGCTGATTGTGCGGTCGTGACGGTTCCGACCCGATCGATCTACAACTCCGCGGCGACGGAGAATCACCTCCTCTTCGGCGCTTTCGACTTCACCGCCCACTCGCCGGCCACTATGAAGGATTTCGATCCCGTAGGCGACGGACTCGAAATTCTGTTCGGAAACTTCTGCTTCCAGGTGGGTCAAACCGGAACCCTCCGCCTCCCTGAGCGGGTACCCGTGCCATCAATCAGGCCATGTTCGTGGGCTCCACACCTCGTGCTACGCACGTCACCATCAACAGATGAGTTTCACAGCAGCAGCAGCTGTAGCACCGATCTATGTGATCCACCTTCAGATGAGGGAACCTACGGTTCCGGATCCGAAAGTTGCGGCAGCAGCCGACCAATCTGCGAGCGCTATCTATGCGCCGCAATCATCCAGGGCGACGAGGAAACACCTCACCCACCGCCCAACCGGAACGGCGAGAACGGCGAAAACAGAAGAAGCCAATCCCCCCCGCCCAATAGGGAAAGCAACGGCCACGTCATCCAACTTAGCAAAGAAGGATGGGTGCAGGCGCGCCGTGCTGTCGCAGGCGACACCGTCTTACCTGCAGACGCCTCACGTGATCTACTGATGGCATACCACTACCTCCTCATCGAGGAGCACAAGAAACAAGTCAAGATGCAGGAGACGCTCGACAAACGCAAGCAAGCAGCCTCCGAGTCCAGCGCGCGACGAGCTGCGCTCTCCGCCATGGCACTCGGCTCTAGCACAAACGGAAACAAGGGAAACAAGCACCGCTCTCGGGTGGAAAACATGGATCCCAAGGAGCGGCGTGATGTGACCCGAACTCTCCACACATCGTTCATGGATATAGATGCCGACGGCAACATCATCCCGAAGACGCCACAAGCTGCGATCATGGCAGCCACTGCGTATCTCGCGGCTCACCCACCTCCGGAGGGGGACCCAAAAAGGGCCATTCATAGGTCTGCACTCACCGGACTAGGCCTAATCGGAGCTGCGCTCCACGAAGACGCTCCTGCGGAGCCGAAGAAGAAAGCTCCGGCCAGGCGCGACCGGAGCCCTACCCCCTCATCCGAAGAGGAAGAGGAACACGACCTTCCTCGAAGGAAGAAGAGCTCGCACCGCCATAAACGCGATTACGACGCCAGAGACAAGCTTACACAGCGCAAGATCGACAAAGCACGCGCCAAACGCGCATGCTCGTCCGAATCTGAGATGGATGAAGACGAAGGAGAACTTTGCGGAGCTCGATGCTTCAGCAGATCCGTTCGGCGAACACAGATGCCACGTAACTTCAAGCTTCCTTCGGATACTCCGAAGTTCAACGGCACACAAGACCCGAAGTCCTGGCTCAGCGACCATCTGTCATCCGTCAAGCTCCACGGAGGTAACAAAGAAACCGCCATGCAATGTCTTCAGCTGCAGCTGACAGGCGCGGCGCGGGTCTGCCTCAGCAGCCTATCATCAGGATCCATCCGAAACTGGGAGGAGCTCGCTTACAGCTTCATCCGAAATTTCAAGGGCACTAGCAAGAGGCCCGCCTCAATCGAAGAATTACGGGCCTGCACACAAAGAACGGGTGAATCTATTCGCTCGTACATACTACGCTGGTCTACAACCAAGAACTCCACAGCACACATCTCCGAAGAGAGGGCCATCGACGCCTTCAGGGACGGCGTCAAGCGCCCAGACTTCAAGGAGGAACTCGGGCGTATCAAACCCAAGACGCTCGACCACCTCATGGAAATTGCCAACAGTTGGGCAGATGGCGAAGATTGCATCCAGCAAGCGCAGTCAGATGAAGAGGACAACTACGACCGAAGACGTGAACGCCGCAGCAAGAGGAGATCGCGCGTCTACGAGGACCGCGATGGACCCGACATGGTCGCGGCCGGCTACACCGATCGTCGTAACGACAACAGCCGCAACAGCGGAGGATACCGCAGCGGAAACTTCCGCGACAGCGGACGACCAATGCAGTCGTGGCAACACCGCGACCGCGACAACGGACCCTCAGCATTCGACAAGCTTTCGGGTCCATGCACCATTCACTTCTGCATCGACAAACAGGATGGCAAAAAGAAAGCCAGCCACATGCTCAAGGACTGCCGCGAGTTCCAGAAACTCAGCGAAGGCATGGTGCAGATGAGGCAACAAGCCCCAATCCCTGCGTTTGGAAACGCACCCGCACCAGGGGAAATAGCACACGGAGCTCCTCCACCGCCGCCCATTGGAGGCCCAAATCAACCAATTGCACCAGCGCAAAACAATGCCGGGGTCCCATACCCCCCACCAAAGGGAGCACTTAATATGATCCAGAAGGGACGCCCTACCAATAGGGTGCAGAAGAAAATCACCCAACAAATCAACTTGGCCGTGGCAACACCACCTGCAATCCCTGAGTACCTCAGCGGATCGGAGTCCTGCATCACATTCACTCGCGCGGATCACCCTTGCCAGATCCCTCGCCCAGGTCATGCTGCCCTGGTGCTGGAGGCGCAGATCGGAGGTTTCGAGATGAGTCGCGTCTTCATGGACGGCGGTAGCGGTATCAACCTAATGTTCGCAAGTACTCTAGCAGCCATGCGGATCCCGCAATGCAGCCTGGAACAATCAGACACAACGTTCCACGGCATTGTCCCAGGAAAAGGCATATTCCCTCTGGGCAAAATAGGACTTGACGTCATCTTCGGGAAGCCGGACAACTTTCGGCAGGAACGCCTAGAATTCAAAGTGGTGGACTGGCCGTCGCAGTACCACGCCATCCTGGGGCGTGTAGCATTCGCAAGATTCCTGGCCGTCCCACATTATGCATACCTACTACTCAAGATGCCAGGATCAAGAGGCGTCATCACAGTCCATGGGAGCTTCACCAGATCGGACCAATGCGACAGGGATTTCAACAAAATCTCCCAGTCTTTTGGCATGCAAGACGAGCTTGTAAGGCTCCGCGAGGCAACGGACAATGGGCTACCACCAGTCACAAGGCAGAACGCACCTGACATGTCCTTCGACTCCACCATCAACACCAAGAAGGTGCAGGTCCATCCGACGGACGCCTCCAAGACGGCGCTGATTGCCAACGACCTCAGCACCGCATAGGAAGGCGCACTCGTCGAATTCCTCCGTGAGCGCTGGGACATCTTCGCCTGGTGTCCTGCGGACATGCCAGGAGTTCCCAGGGAATTCGCCGAGCACGCACTCAAAGTCTTCCCAGACACCAATCCAGTCAAGCAGTCCATCCGAAGACTGTCGAAGCCACGAGCCGAAGCTATCGGCAAAGAAATCAACAGATTACTCGCAGCAGACTTCATCCGGGAAATCAAGGAAAGCGAGTGGCTGGCAAATACGGTGATGGTTCCAAAGAAGGACACGGACATCCTTCGGATGTGCGTAGACTTCACGACACTAAACAAACAATGCCCAAATGACCACTTCCCTCTTCCTCGGATTGATCAGATCATCGATTCGACTGCAGGTTGTGAGAAACTCTCCTTCCTCGACGCCTACTCAGGCTATAACCAGATTCGACTGAAGGTCGAAGATCAAGAGAAAACGATGTTCATCACACCGTTCGGAGTATACTGCTACAACACAATGCCCTTCGGGCTAAAGAACGCAGGTGCCACATACCAGCGATGCATGCAGGCCTGCCTCAAGGACCAGATCGGTCGCAACGTCCAAGTCTATGTCGACGACATAGTAATAAAAACCAGGGAGGCAAGGACACTTATCGACGATCTCCGCGAGACGTTCGACAACCTTGATCGCTACAAGATCAAGCTCAACCCCGAAAAATGCGCCTTCGGCGTCCCATATGGTCAACTGCTCGGATACTTCATCTCCCAGCGAGGGATTGAGGCGAACCCGAAGAAAATCAGAGCCATCATGACGATGGAGAAGCCGAAAAACCTCAAGGGCGTCCAGCAGCTCGCAGGACGAGTCGCGGCGTTAAGCAGGTTCATCAGCCGCATGGGCGAGAAGGCCCTACCATTCTACCAGCTGCTGCGCAAAGCAGACAAGTTCGAGTGGACACCAGAAGCCGACGACGCATTCGAAAACCTCAAGCGGCTCCTCTCCACCTCGCCAGTTTTGGTCACGCCAAAAGAGCGCGAGCCCTTGTTGCTGTACATAGTAGCCACACACCAGGTGGTCAGCACAGTACTCGTGGTCGAACGACCCGAAGAAGGCAAGACCCACGGGGTACAACGCCCAATTTACTACCTCAGCGAGGTTCTCACTCCAACAAAACAGCGGTACCCGCACTACCAGAAGCTGGCCTACGGCGTGTTCATGACGGCTCGACGACTGAGCCACTACTTTCAGGAGCATCAGGTGATGGTCGTCAACGAGGCACCCCTAAACAGCATCCTGAACAATCCAGAGGCCACAGGACGCGTGGCTCTGTGGGGGCATTGAACTATCACCCCTAGACATCATCTACGAGAAGCGACACGCAATCAAATCTCAAGTCCTTCCGGACTTCCTGGTGCACTGGATGGAGCTGCAGCTGCCTGACACCCCAGACATGTCGCAGTCCTGGACAATGCATTTTGACGGCTCCAAACGCGAAACCGGAGCAGGGGCAGGAGTCATACTGACCTCCCCACAAGGTGACAAGATGAAGTACGTCCTTCGGATGAAATTCAGAGCCTCCAACAACGAGGCCGAATACGAAGCCCTCATCCATGGCATGAAGATGGCAAAAATATGCGGCGCAACGCGCCTGGTCATCTACAGTGACTCCAACCTTGTCGTACAACAGACGATGAATGAGTGCGACGCACACGCCGAAAACATGATCGCGTACCGCGCGCTATACAACGCACTCGAAGGAGAATTCGACGGCTGCGAACTTCGGCACGTCGGAAGAGAGAGCAACGAGGAGGCCGATCGACTCGCCAACATCGGCTCCACTTGTGCAAAGGTACCACCAAGTGTGTTCCTCGAACAGATCTGCGTGCCATCCATCAAGCAGAAATTCCCCAAGGGATCACCCGAAGAAGCAGAACACTCGGGGGCTACGCTACCCGAAGGTCATGAAGGACCCGAAAAGTTGGATACCGAAGTTGCCATGGTCAACCTGATGCAGGTCATGGCAGTCGAAGAAACTTGGACACGTCCATACCTCCAGTTCCTGATAAACGGAGAATTGCCAGACAGCCCGACAGATGCCCGGCGCATATCTCGCCGGTCAAAAACCTTCACCATCATTAATGGCGAGCTGTACAAATGCAGCATTACGGGCGTACTACAACGGTGCGTCACCATCAACGACGGCAAGGCTATACTCCAAGACATCCATGAGGGCATCTGCGGCCACCACGCAGGCAGCCGCTCCCTTGTCGCCAAAGCTCTACGAGCAGGATTCTATTGGCCAACGGCCATGAGCGACGCAAAGTACATCGTCCGAAGATGCAACGGGTGCCAACGGTTCGCCGACAAACCGCACGCACCTGGGTCCGAACTTAGACCCATACCCATAGCTTGGCCTTTTGCTCAATGGGGCCTTGACATGATCGGCAAACTGCCAAAATCCTCGAAGGGAGGACACGTCTTCCTCTTGGTCGCAGTCGACAAATTCACCAGGTGGATTGAGGCCATGCCAGTCACCAACCAGAAGGGCAAAACCGCCGTCAAGTTCTTCGAATCCATTGTCTACCGATTTGGCGTACCACACAGCATCATCACCGACAACGGATCGAACTTCATCTCAGAAGAATTACAGGACTTCTGCGAAGGCCTCGGGATCAATATCACGTATGCCTCAGTGGCGCACCCGCAAACAAACGGGCAAGTGGAAAAGGCCAACGGCCTAATCGGCGCTGGCATCAAGAAACGCCTCATGAGCTCACTCGAGCACAAAGCTGGCAACTGGACGAAAGAGCTACCGTCTGTCCTGTGGAGCTTACGAACTACGCCAAATAGCTCCACCGGCTACACACCATTCTTCATGATACACGGAGCCGAGGCAGTGCTGCCAGCCCAAGTACGCCATCAGGCTCCACGAGTCGTCGCTTATAGCGAAGCCGAATCCACGGCCGCACTCGAAGATGCCGTCGACACACTCGACGAAGCACGGGATATAGCGGCAGCTAGATCCGCGGTGTACCAGCAAAGTCTCCGCAACTATCACAGCCGCCGGCTGCGCCCCAGGTCCTTCGTCGAAGGAGACCTCGTCTTGCGACTCAAGCAAAAGCGACCGAACAAACTCGATTCGCCATGGGAAGGACCCTATGTCATCACCGAAGTCATCCCAGGTGGCGCCTATCGCCTCAAGCACGTGGAGTCTGGAGTCGCATACTCCCACCCATGGAACGTCTCGCACCTGCGACGATTCTACCCATAACAATGGGCAATGTACCCCCCTTTACTCTCAATAAGGCTTACAGCCAAGGCTACTCAGCCGAACCATGTACCTCCTCCATTACGATGCAAATAAAGCTAAGTGTCTCGCCCCCAACCTTCGGTTGACCATTCCCTGCATATCTACTATATACTACAAAACGCGCTCGGGGGCTCCCCCCACCTCACGATTTCATCGACTGAGGACAAAACGTGTACACCTGAGTAGCTGACCACGTCAGGCAAACGAAAAGGGCACGTACTAAATCAAAGCACTGTGTGCTCGCTAACAAGCGAACCTTTACAACAAGGGCACATACACGCCCAGCCGCAATATACAAATTTTACATCTATCTGTTTATTTTCAGGTCCTACCTATTCTGAAGAATAGCTTGAGCACGCTGCTCAAACAAATCTACAATATGTTCGGCATACTGCCTTATAGCCGCGTAATGCGGATGCATATTACACTCACCACCATCTGGTCGAGGAGGTGGCCCAGTCGCCACAGCATCCAAATCTACATCAGGGCGGTGCACCCTCACAAGGGACAAGGCAGCCTTCACCCCTGCGACAAGCTGCTGCCGCACCAGCTCCTTGACATTGCTGGCACTCCGAAACTTCGCCAGAAGACCTGCAAGGGTCGTCGGCACGCCATCCAACGGAAACATGATGTGCAGCACCGAGGACAGTGATGTCTGCACCTGGCGGAGCACCCGCGAAACCTGGTAGACACGATCCTACACCGTCGCCAGAACTATGGCGCGATCGCGATCCATCCAGAAGAAGCCGCCGGCTTCCATGTCCTGTTGAGTCAAGCAATTGACTCGAACAACAATGCGCTCCTTTTCTTCCCTCGGAGCAAGATTCGCACCTGCGACAACAACACAGAACAAGAGTAAGGCCAGCAGGCTCACCCGAAGGACTGAGCTACAGCCCGAAAGACGGATAAACTTACATTGCAGCTGCTCGGACAGCCGACCCAGCTCCGCCATCAAGTACTCCTCTCTGGCTGCACTACGATCTGCTTTGGACTTCCAAACATCAGCGCGACCGCGCAACCCAAGCATATCTCTCTCCAAGCTGCGCACGCGATCTTGAAGAAACGCGAGCTGCGAGGAATCATCCAATGATGCTCGTAAAGGCCTTTCGTATGACGTGTCAGCCGGGTCAGCACCCGAAGGAACCTATAGCAGCAGAAAAAAGAAAGCACACAGACATTCAGCCAAGGGAAAAGCTCAACTCGGAGGAATTCATTAAAATAAGGCCACTGCGTGGCACAAGGATGGTGCTACAAAAGATATTTACAGCAAAAGTAAACTACATGCTACCCTACATCTCCTATGCCTAAGGCGTAGGACACCGAGTCGCCTCAGAGCCAGACTACCTAGCTTTGGCCTCGCCCTGCTGTCGCAGCGCGTACTCAGACAACAAGTCAATGAGCTTGGGCCCATATCGTCTGCAGCGAGCGGAGTAGGCAGCGAAGGCTACCTCTGATCCATCCGCAGCCGTCGGCATCCGAGAAGTGATCTGGGGCAAGTCCAGCTCCGCCCCAGCCGCCATGGCCATCGCCAGCCCGACGGACGCGCCGATGCCCTTCTGCTTGCGCTTGTACGCTGCAGGCGCTTTGGCTGACAGAGCCTCTGCCAGAGCACCCACGTCTTCAAGGGATGCGCCCTTCGGGAAGAGCTCCTGGTAGAAGCGACCAAGGACCTCTTTCGCCTTGGCAAGGGAGTTGACGACGGTGCTGCAGCGGTCTTCGACCGCTACAGTGGCATCATCCAGAGAACTCCCGTGCTCCAGAGCACCGCGGTCAAACTCGATGCCTGCGGCATCTGAGACAAAACAAAAGAAAACATGAAGAAAGGCAACATAGAAGAAGACCTGAAGAAAAAGAAGCAAATACAAAAGCTAACACTCACCCGAAATAGCCTTGGCAGCAGCCATGAGCTTCTCCGCTACTCCTACCTCACGACCTGCGGCTTCCTGCTGCAGACGCTCTTTCGCTTCGGCTGCCTTCGTCAGCTCCAGCTCAAGGCGCTCTTTCGCCTCAGCGGCAGCTTCGGCCTTCTGCTCCGATTGGCCAAGGCTCTTCTTCAGAGCATCAACCTCACGGAGAGAGTCGTTATGCTCCTCTACATTTACAACAAGCAAGTGTCAAGGAACAAGACCAGGATAAATAAGCCAAGTACTACAAGGCAGACGAATACCTTGCAGCTGCCGCAGTTTCGCCTCCAGCGTCAGGCGCTCCTCCACCAGCCGCTTGGCCTCTTGGACAAAAGGCTGCAGGAAAAGGCAATAGCAGTAAGAGCAGGACTTGGGGGCTATGCCCAAAACAAAGAAGCATAAACAACATCAGCACACGAAAACGCTCGGGGGCTCCCCCCGTCACATCCAACAGGAAAACTTACGTGCTCCAAAGGAGAACCTGCAGGCTCGCCTGCGACATTCTGAGGCGCAACCACCAGCCTCTCCTGCACAAGAGGAACTGGCGCAGCACCACCCGAAGTCGCCACCGTCTGCGGAAGAGGCGACGCAATGTTCGACTCCCCCATCATCTCGCGCGCTCCATCACTAGAGCCGTCGGAGGATTGCCTGCATACGAATCAATCAACACAGGCGCAAAAATAACAAGTGAACAAAAGACAACAGTGGCAACAAGAACACTTACGAGCCCAACGCGCTCAGGTCGAAGATAGGAGAAGCCCTCCGGGCCCTCTTCTCCTCCTTCTTTTCTTCCTTCTTCTCCTCCTTCTTCTCTTCCTTCTTCCGCTTGGCTGGCGGGTGTGGAGCAACCGCCCGCACATGAATGGCAGGGATGGGAGAGGAAGAACCCCCATGAACATCATCATGACGCTCAAGACCCCGAGGATTCCTGGGAGTCGGAGGAGTCGAGGCATCTGACGACTCGCTAGAGCTCAGTGATCGTTCGAGCGAATGATCCTCACCCGAATCGTCGGCATCCTCCACCGGAGATCGCGCCGACGGAAGCTCGGACACGGAATCCACCACTTCATTATCCGGGGCATTCGGATACCTTTCGGGCAATGGTGGTGCCATGCCTGGCACTTTGAAGCTCTAAAAGATGAGAAGAAACTTTGTTAGCAAACAAAGGACACAAGTACACAACTGACAAAAACAAAAGGGAAGCACTACGTGCGCAAATCTACACCTTTGGCACGGCCAATGTCGACGAAAAGGGCGGAGTCAACGACTTCCCCAGGATTTTCTCGTCGGCCTTGAACTTCAACAGCACGCGAAGAGCCTTGTCAAGTTCCACCTCGGAGATTTTCTCACTCGAAACCCTCGTCGGATCACGGCGCCCAGAGTAAAGAAACATCGGATGCGCCCTCGCTTGAAGGGGCTGCACCCGACGCTCAAGAAACATCCGGATGATGTCAACACCATTCACCTCCTTCTCAGGAATCAATTGGAGCTCCTCCACCCGACGGTACAAGGCCTCTATCTCCGCCACCTCACCATCTAAGATTTGGTTTTTCCAGGATCTTTTCTTCACAATCAACTGGGAGGGGTCAAAAGGAACGAGACCAAAATCTTGCCCAGGCAGCACGGAGTCACGGATGTAAAACCATTTCCTCCGCCAGTACTGAACAGATTCGGACATGGAAAAGGAAAAGGATTGCACATTGGGACTGAGGGAGATGATGAAACCCCCAATGGGATACACACCATCCGAACCAGACTGCCTCTTCACGGAATAAAGCTTCCGGAAGAGGCCAAAGTGCGGCTCAATGCCAAGCCAACACTCGCAAAGCGTGATAAAACACGCAATGTGGAGAAGGGAGTTGGGAGACAGATGATGGAGTTGAACCCCATAGAAGAAGAGCAGTCCACGAAGGAAGTCATGGACTGGATACGAAAACCCGCGAATCACGAAGGCAACGAACATAACCCGGAACCCAGATGGGGGACGGGGGATTACCTCATTGCCAGGGAGTATCACGGCCGTCGTGTCTTGCGGGATCAGGCTCCGCTCGCGCAGCTTGCGGAGATCGCTCTCCCGCGTCTCTGATCGCCGCCAGCCACCATCGGTGACACGAGCAGCGGCGACACCCTTCTTGCCTCCGGCGGCGCTGGTCCCAACTGCAGATGAGGACTTCTTTGGCTTCCCCATGGCGCTACGGCGGTGGTGGCGTTGCCAACGACGAAGACAAAGGAAATGTGGAGAAAACTCTCAGCGCGCAGCAAGAATCGCGTAGAGGACAAGGAAGCAATGGACAGATGAACTGCTGCGGTAAAAAACACACCACGATTTCACCAGGGATTATAATAGCGAAGACGATGCACGCTGGCCGTCCATCGAGAAGTCCTAACGCCAACGGTAGATCTGGCCGTACACGTGTCAGCACCAAAACGAACCGTCGTGACCACTCCGTCCACTACGCGCAGAAATCGAGGAGACGCCGTAATCATCTCCACGCCGCGTGTGACCGGTCAATTCAAAGTCAGCAAGTGGGACCCACGCTTCGTCCAGTCAAGTCATCTCTGGCGTAGCAGACGCTGGAGGTCATCGATCGTCAGCACTGACGTCATCAAAAGCTATACTAGCACCAATTCGGCTCCACAGCTAAAAGTACTAACTCGAATCTACGATTCGACTAAATACTTGGGGGCTACTCCTATCAGGAGCGCTGGTCGCGCACCTGATGTACTTCCGGGTCAACGGTACGCCCACGAGATTCCCTACTACAACTGTACGATACCAGACTCGAGTCTCTGCCCGAGTCCACAACTCCGCCAGACACTCAGGAGCTCTCCAAACTGGAGCGCCGGTCGCGCACACACAAGATCTTCGAGTCCTAAGTCGAGTCTACGACTCCACTACGGACTCGGGGGCTACTCCCATAGGGAGGATGGATTTAAGCATTCGAAAATTTTCGAGTCCTGCGGACTTAGCAACTGAAACAATGCTTGAACTAAAGTCTCCGTTCGAGTCTACGACTCGAACAGACACTTGGGGGCTACTCCCATAGGGAGCGCTGGTCGCGCACCCTATGAATTCTTCGACTGCGATCCTTCGGATCAGCACGCAAACTTTTCGGCAACTCTGCCCTAATTAATGCTAAGTGAACAACGACCTCCTTGGCCACCCGAAGCACCTCCGCGGTGACAAACATTCGGATGCTGTGTCTGCGACACAAAGATAAGACCTACAGATATCATCTGATGGCCTGGCAACGCACCTGACTGCGCTCTGCTAGTATGAAACCGTACCAACAGGTACGATGAAAAATCCCAACGGACGCGTTGGGTACAACAATTAAAATCACTGGAATTCCACTCCTATAAGTCCTCCGCGGCCTGAGTTGAATTACGCCAGCATATGTTCCGGGTTCGAGTCGAGGGACTCGCACCTGAAGAAGATCGTGTTGTTTTGTCCTAAGACGATTAACTGACCCTGATCTGTCGGTTGAGTCGGGCGCACGCATCAACAATCCCTACACTTTCTCTTGAAAAACAGAGTTGCACCCGAAAGATGGAAGAGTCCTCAGCCGAATCTACGATTCGACTGAACACTCGGGGGCTACTGACATGGTTATACCCTACGGGTGCGCAACTTCAGCATACCTAGTCCAGCCCAAGGAAGGCCCACGGCAAATATACGCTGGCCCATGAAGATTTTCGGGTGGCCCAGGCCCATGACGCCTTCGGATCCTTGGAGAACAAGACTAGAGTTTGAATACAAGTTGTAACCTACTCGTATCGGCACCCGAGACCTAGCCTCCCCATATATAAAGGCTAGGAGGGTCCAACGAGGAGGACACCCTGCGATTACGATACACACCTCCACGCCAGATCGAATCTGCGCACCCTGTAACCTTCGGTTCCGCCGTAATAAAAGAGTAGACAAGCAGGAGTAGGGTTTTCCCTCCGGGGGCCTGAACCTGGGTAAATCTCGTGTCCCCTGGTTGCTTGTCTGTTAACCGTGCCACGATCTCCAGCATCCCCATCTTCTCCAAAACCCAAGTCCATAACAATGGGCATTGACGAGATTAAACCTCGTCAAAGGTTTTCGAAAAAAAGGTTTTTACCTGCTGGTATGTTTTGACAGATTTGTGCCATTATTTGCATTTGCCTTTTATCGGTTTCTTTTTGAGTTCTCTTTGATCACTTGAGATTTTTAAAAGGAATTACTACAATAGCTTGTGTTCTAATGAAAATTTTCCTTATTTTAAAACTAAAACCAAAGGCCTATTATCTTGAATACACTAATGTTGTTAATGAAGATTGTGTAAAGTTTTGTATGAAGGAAATTTACAAGTGTAGGGAAAGAATCATATGATGAGATGAAGAATGGACAAAAGCTCAAGATTGGGGATGCCAACCTGTGTCACCCCAAGAAACATTCAAGAGGTACAAGCGTCAAAGCTTGGGGATGCCTAAGGCATCCCCTTCTTCATCAATAAAAATCTCAGGTCTCTTTCTAGACACTTTGTTTTTATTGTTTCATGCATTATTGTGTTGTTCTTGGAGCGTCTTAGTTTTCGTTTTTGGTTTTTTTTTTGCTTTGTTTGCTTGAATAAAGTAGTTGGACACCCGTTTTCGTTGTGTTGTTTCAAATAAGTTGATTGGTGTTGGATAGGAGTAGAAAGTTCTTGCTTATAGTAGTACAAAAGGGAGCTTGCTTTGACTGTGACTTAGACTCTATCATGTCATGCTAGATGTTGTTTTGACCTTATGCTTAGTGGTTATTGCTATATCATAACTTGTTCCAAACAATTAAGATTGCTTAATGTGCCTTGAAAGAATCATGCGTTGTTTTAGCATACAAAAGCACCGCATTATGGTATTCTCCTTTGATGCTTTGTTTGGGTTGACTTGGCACATGCTCACACCATGTTATGACTATGAACCAGTCATCCTAGTCTCTATGATCATTTAGTTTTTGACTTGTGGTACCACTTTATGATTTGATCAGTAATGTTTTGTCGCATTGCATGATTATGGCCATTATTGCTCTCTTAGTTGGCCACTCCCAGTCTTTTGCTAGTCTCCACTTGTATTGAGTAAGCTCTACTCATGCATCCAACTCTCAATAAACCAAGTTTTTCCAAAGTGTCCACTATAAATTCCTATGCATGGTGTGTTACACCATTCCAAGTATATTCTTGTTTTATCTATCTTCCAAATTAAACTTGTTATGTGAAAAAATAGTGATTAAAGCTCTCACAAACTTGATGGCACACTTTATTTTCTTGCCCCTAATAAACTTGAACCATTGTGTCATCTATGTTGTATATGCTTGCACTTATAAGTTGGGAATTAGCAGAACCATGTTGTCATGGGGAACGCTTTCAACACTTGTACATATCTACCCAGTTGATATCATGATCTTTTGTTTGCGGATATCAGCGGTGTGAAATAAAAGGGGAGCTTGTAAGTCCATGGAGTTATGTATATGTGTTAGAGAAATGCCTGGGCCGCTAGCCTAATCCATGTCTAATCATGGTGGAAACTTGCAGCATCACCATAGTGAGCAATCCATGAAGCATCCTCGGAAAAATATAAAAAAAAGAGAGAGAAACTAAAAATATATATGCACCATGCTCATGGTAAATAAAAGGATCGCTGAGATGCTTATTGTCTATTGCCTTGTTATTTTGATATGGGATAGCTCCTATGTCATGGGGCAAGGGGTACCCCGTTGGTGGTTCTCTATGATACACATATACTTACAATGATAAGAACTTGCTTGTGACTAAAATTGAGTAGCATGAGGAACAACCCTCATACTCAAGGGACATGAGATTGTCAACTTATGATTTGTCAAGCATATACTCTATATTTGTTTCACTTTAACCTTAATCACTTCAAGATCCTTATGATAGGGGCAATGAGAGCTGGAAGCTAACAAGTACCATAATTTTTGGAAGCTCTTTATGAAACTTGAAATCCCTGCTTCGCTTTATGAAGGGCCTTTCTTCCCACTTTTATATTGAGTCTCCACCTTCTATCTTTATTCACCAATTGAGAGAGCATAGTTTTCATTCTTAGTTTTATGTGCATTGTCCCAAAACGTATTGATTGATTCATAATGTTGATATTGCTTGTTCTTAAACTATTTGTATCTAGTCACCCTTATGAACTTTGAAGGTGTCCTATGCATTTATGTTTTTCTACTCCATGAGGGACAAGCTGAATGCCACTATGCTATATTTCTATATGTGAAACAAACAAACGTATTTCAATGCATTGTTATTCATGATCTTTGTTTGTAACTTGCATGTTACAACAAAGTTACTATGTATTATTGTTAGAACTACATCTTTCATGCTCATGTTTAGAGTACTTTGATCCCAGCTTTCAATGCTTTGCAAATGTTTTGATCAAGATTGTGATGGTGCATGTCACCTCAAAAATTATTCTTTTTATCACTTACCTACTCGAGGACGAGCAGGAGTTAAGCTTGGGGATACTTGATACGTCGTAAACGTATCTATAATTTTTTGATGTTCCATGCTTGTTTAGTATCAACTTTTTTATGCTTTCTCTACACTTTGAGGTATTTTTATACATTTTATGGGACTAACCCACCAGTTGCCTGTTTTCTGCCGTTTTTGGTTTCAGAAAAGCTAGTAAGGAAATATTCTCGGAATTGGATGGGACAAAAGTCAAAGTCAATATTTTACCGGAGAGAACACAGAGACCAAAGGGCAGCCGAAGGGGGGCCATAGGGTGGCCACACCCTAGGGCCACGCGGATCCACCCTAGGGCACGCCGCCCTATGGTGTGGGCCCCCTGGGCGGCCTCCTGCCTAGCCCCTTCACCTATAAAGTCAATGATGCAGAAACCCTAAACACCCGACCAGATCTCCAAGAAACAATATGTAGACGCTGCCACCATCGTGCCTAGATTAGGGGGTCCGAAGCTCTTCCCGGCACCCTGCCGGAGGGGAGAGATCATCCCGGAGGCCTTCTTCATCACCATGCCATCCTCCGGTATGATGCGTGAGTAGTTCACCCTTGGACTATGGGTCCATACAGTAGCTAGATGGTTCTTTCTTCTCCTTTGTGCTATCATGTTTAGATCTTGTGAGCTCCGTTCATGATCAAGATCATCTATTTGTAATCATACATATGTTTGTGGGGATCCGATGGATATTGAGATACTATGTTAGATTGATTATTGATTCTATCATGTCAGATTGATTATTGATTCTATCATGTCTGTGTTATTTGTGATCTTGCATGCTCTCCGTTGCTAGTAGATATCTTGGCCAAGTAGATGCTTATGACTCCAAGAGGGAGTATTTATGCTCGATAGTGGGTTCATGCCTCTAGTAATCTGGGGAAGTGACAGAAATCTCTAAGGTTATAGATGTGCTATTGCTACTAGGGAGAAAACAACAATCTTTTGTTCATTGAACAATTGTATTGTTTACTTTACACACATTGCTTAAAGCAATAATCTGTTTCTTGCAACTTAATACTGGAGGGGGTTCAGACGATAACCTGAAGATGGATTATTAGTCATAGATGCAGTTGGATTACGGTCTATGTATATTGTTGTAATGCCCAATCAAATCTCATAGGAGTCATGATGACTAGTATATGCATTGTTATGCTTGCTCAATATGTCAATTGCCCTGCTGTAATTTGTTCACCCAGCATGTTATCTATCTTAAAGAGAACACCTCTAGTAAACTGTGGACCTAGGTCCAATATTTATCATTGATACATCATCTAATGTTACTGTTTACTTTCTACAAGCAACTATTACCTTCCACATTATACGTTTAATCCTTTATTTTCAGCAAACCATTGAGATTGATAACCTCACTGTAAGTTGGGGCAAAGTCTTGAGTTTGTGTTGTGCATGATTCCAAGTTGCTAGCAACACCTTTGAGTTGTTTCCTTGCTCCTACTGGTTCGATAACCTTGGTTTCATAACTGAGGGAAGACTTATTGATGTGCTCATCACACCTTGCTCTTGGGGTCTCCCAACGAGGCTCTACAGTCAACTGAGCCACATCATCACGCTTGAGGCCTACCACTGGCGCTCGTATGAGGGTGAAGCCTCAAGAAGAGTGGAGGAACAGTTTCAACTTCCCCGATCCATCAATAATGGATGAGGAAGAAGAAGTTGTCCCAGGACAAAGGACCGTGTGCGAGCACTGGAGATATATCAGAAGCAAGAGATACTCCATCGCGTTGAAGTCCGTCATCGCCTCAAGGAGATAGAAAAGAAGGATGATTTTCTCCTATTAGTGACTCAACTTGTAGATAAGGTGGACTCTTTGCAATCTGACATGTGCATGTGCTATAGCCGCATCACTTCCCTGGAGGATACCAACAAGAAGGTGTGCACCGCATTGGTACATTCCATGGCGCCACAGTGATCTACAATAATCACTGTATAAAATAATCGTCAGGGATTATTTGATCCCGCCTGGCTTGATTCCAAGCTTGGGGAGATCTTTAAGACCTTGTAATCTATCTTATAAGTTTTACATTACTATTTTTAGTTTTGCATTAGTTCGAGTTTAGAAATAAAGTTTGCATCATTAGAATTCCTTTCAGGAATAGTCGATCCCTTTTATGAAATTCTGAGCTTATTATTATATATGGAGCATTATTAAGTTTGTGCTTGTCTTATTAGATATATGAATGGATTGAGTATAATTTTACCTGCACTTGATGATAGCAATAAGAGTCTTCCACACCATTGGTATTAATGGAACATATAAAGATAATTTATTCAATATGTTGTAAGTTCATGGTTTGATTTATAAAGAAAGAATATATATATATAATAAGTAGAGTTGAGAAAGAAACCTTGAACGAAGGAAAATTAAAAAGTTCTATCAAATTAGAGTGAGAACAAGTCGAGGTAGAGTCTTCAAGCCACAAAGATGCTTCATATACAATTGAAATTTGGTAATTGATATCGGTAAACTTTGAATTCCTACATGAAGTGGAATGTATGGCTAGATCCTTTGCACAACACTTAAACAAAAGTGTGAGCATATATATATATATACAAGAAAGAAGAAAAGAGATAAGAAAAAGAGCGAATATGCAAAGAGAAAATAAGCATACACCATTGTCTTGTGGTGAGACAAAGGAACATTTAAAATTTTGAATCCCAAGTGAATGTGTTAATCCTAAAACACTTGGGACTACCTTGCTAACTCATTCGGTTGAACCGAATACTTATACTAGATGGGTATGCGCGCTTCGCTGCGCCGCCTGTATGATGCTCGCAGTAGACTTGCAGTCGCCTTGTTTACTATCGAGTGTAACCTCGTACATGTGTTATGTGTTTTCTATCATTTTCTTAACGGCACAGGTAGGTGTGACATTCTGAAATCACTATTTATTATCATGTTGTTTTAGTCTGCTACATCAGCCAACATGTTGTTTTAGTCTGCTATATCAGCTAATGCCAGCTGAAGCGTACTCTCAAAAGACCACCATCAAGGAACACAACACAAATATAGAGAGGATGTCTCCGCCACTCCAGTAATACCTGCGGCTATGCCTGCAGCCAGTATTTATGTATCAATGGTACATAATAATATATTTCAGTTAGTGCCTACATTACATAAACAATAATCTAGATGTACTATATATTGTAACTGATGACATGTCTCAACACTTCATTTAAATTATTTAGTACTGAATGCATTTCTCAATTTCTTCTAGAATATTTCTGAGGAGATATTGTCATCATACCAATATTGCTTTCAACAATGAAAAAAAAACTATGGAAGATAAAAAGTAGGTCAATAGATTTTTCAGAATCAATAAGCATGCACTTTATACATTTTTATATGTCGGCACACTGTTGGTTCCTCGTACATGTCTGGCCAAATAATAAAAATTTGTAGAGAACAATTTTCAATCGGCTTTGGTAACCTCTTTTCTTTCCAAAGCAACGATGACACTTGAAAACTTCACCGGCTGTCGTTCAATAATCACAAACAGTTAAGAGGACTAAGAAACTTCTAAAAATCACTACGCAGAATTCAAAGAGCAACATAAACTAAAAGGATGGACCTGCGGGTGCTCCACATGTGAGACCCCAACGTAGTGACCAAACTCTAAGCGAATTAGTGAATCTGAGCTGGACCAAATGAACAACCAATCCCAAACATCAAAATGCAAGATGCAGAAGAATGTTTCAGATTATAATTTATAAGTACTCAGATCACAATTCACCTGTATTGCAAACTCTTAGTCTACACAGCTTGTATCTCTCCAATAACATGCCAGTAACAAAGAGACTTAGGTATAAGTATTTTACGACATAATGATAGAAAGAGCTGAACCATGGAAGCAATGGATGCCAAAGAAAGGAAGATAGTATGTGTGCAAAGCACACCTGTAAATACCCATATGAGGGAACTATAGATGCAAAGGAACATATTAACTCACATGTCATGGAACAATTAATCCCTTGATACCAGCATAACTTCATTATACTAATTCAAACTAGATCATGTGTCCTTGATCAAGCGGCAGATGTCGGTAGGGGCCCAAATTAGGGTAAAAGAAATTTCCACTTGTCCAAACATACATACCCATATCGCTTTCATCCCATATCAGATGGCTGAAAACACATTGTGCATGCATGCCCTAAGTGCAAGTGATTACCTCAGCATACAATGAAGGGGTTACAAATAGAAAAACCAAGGAATACCATGCTTTGGTATCGTAAAAGGATGGCTCCAATCTGATTAAAGGCACCCTCTTATTTAGATGGAACATGGAAGACACTCTCCGATGGAATCATCAAACTGTGCAATTCCAAACACAATTACCTAAAGGAGGTACTCTCTTGCTCTCATAGTGACATATATTGTTTAGGTGCAGACATTAGGTGTCCCTTGATAATTATGAGGGTACTTGGGTTGATGCGGAGGAAAACATACTTGCGATATCCTTTTTCTTCGGGAAGTGAACTTCATGCACAACAAAGGTAATCACAGAAGTATTGACACCGATGCACATGTTCTAGGAAAGAAAAATAACTGCGATAAATCTGAGAAAACAATGTTTAGGTATAACAATATTGTAAGAATAATCAAAAATAGGCAAACTTCAATGATTTTTTCTCCATCAGTTTTTTTCTACATGATAGATTGTTAGGTCTGCTGACCTAGAAGGAAACACACGTATCATTCAAAAAACAGTTGTAATTAATATGAATCAGACAGTTGATGGTATATAAATTACCTGACCTGATTCGATCAATATCAATGCATAGATGTGCAATCGAATCCTATGTAAGTACTCCAGATTAATAGAAGTATATCCCAAACCAAAGGATACAAAAAAGAGATGAGGTCAAGCATGATAGCAGAGTTGCAACATTCTGTGCTTAAATTCCTGGATGCAGATAAAACTGAAAGAGAGAAGCAATTAACTATAAATAACAACAATGAAGATAAGAATCAACCTTTTTTTGCTAAGAAAAGGGATGTAGGAGATTTTGTACCTCAAAACCTCCTCGGTGGGAGGTGAAGCTAGTCTTACATAAGAGAGTTCCATCCAAAAATGACAATTTATTTCATAAGTAGCTAATAACATACTCCCTCCAACCCATATTAGCTGACTTGGATTTGGCTAGATTCGGATATATTTAGCACTAAAACATGTCTAGATACATCCAAATCTAGACAAATCCAAGTAAACTAATATGGGTCAAAGGGAGTAATATAATTGAAATATAACCCTATAATGCATCAAGGAACTTAAAAGAAGGTCGCGCATCATCCTAGAAATGAAGCAAACATTATAAGGAAAACTCACAACTAAAAAATACCTTCAATAGAGAACCATTACACAACTAATCAAATTTCTTAAACTATGGTTGGTAAATATAGAACTTCCTAATCTGGTTGTAGGTTGTCTGAGAGGAGCTTTTACACGCTCTTATTGAAATAAGCCCCTCTACTAATCAAGCAGCACACATGGCACTGCACTGATCTCAGCCTTTTCTTATTCTACGAAGTATTCTGAATTCCTAATTAACCTGATAAAGTATTCAAACATAAGATAATTACTAAGTTATCATAACCACGCCGAGAAAATTCATGCATTACTTGATGGAAAACCAAGATGAATATTTCACACATAAATACATACCTTAGCCTTGTTATATAATTTATTCTTCTACATATAGTCTGTTGGGTCAAAGATAAGCTCCTCCCTCCCACCACTTTCTCCCTTGTCCAATAGCTAACTCTTCGCTTCTATACCTTGAATTTGGCAATGCATATGATGACACCATCAAATACGAAACATTTTGATATATCAACAAATCAATCAGCGACACTACGTTATTAGAATATATGCAAATTCCAAGAAAAAATATCTCATCATAACATAAATAAATGATAGTAAACTAATCAGAATATATGTAAGCCCTTAAAACTACATATATCTCACCATGGTACAGTGTGCTCCGGGGATGGTACTGGTAACTCAACCTCTCGACCTTTAGGATTGGTGGGAATGACCAAACCACATATGTTGCCTGAACAAACTGCACCTTGATTTCGTTGGCATCTTCTGCACTCTCAAAAGACTTCTGATGAGCAGGCACGAAAGTTGCTACATCAAGCCGCATTGGCACCTAGCCACATAACATGATATAAGTATTTTTCAAAACTACCAGCTCATCGACATGTGCTCACTTTCCATTAAGTATATTGAATATATGAATAGTACATTGCAAAAAACATATAGAATGACTAATGTTTCCATAATGAACTGAAATTGTGAAAATATTATTCAAATGTTGCAAACGAATACAAACAAAGTTCTTATTAGTTTCAACAACAAAAGGAACCAATATGTATAATTGTTGCCATGATATTATACTTTCGAACATCTATGCAAATAAGAGACCCAGATTTAATCACTGCCAATGTGCTGACAAACGCATGCTATCTTCTTAGACACATGCTATACTATCCAAGTAGAATTTATGAAACATAGTACACACTAAAGATCACAAACACAATGAGTCTCCAATTTTTCCTAAAAAAAGTTGACTTAACAGTCTTGCACCCATAGTTTTAGCTATTAAAATAGAGCACTAACCTGAATTCAATTAACAGAAACTTTAACATACAATTAAATTCATACTTACATAAATAAGTTTACCTGCAGTATTATCTCTTCCTTAAGGCACCAATATATATAGAAATAAAGAGGAGGTTTGCCAAATTTTTATACTGATTAAATGCATTCCCGGTGGAATAAAAGAGTCCGACAACTAGAGAGCTCATCTCAGAACATAAGTCGTTGAGAAGAAATTCACTATATTCATATGATGCACACTACCTTACCAAATGTAAAGCAAAATTGGAATAAATCCAGGAGCAAGAAAAGAAGGTGAACAGAAGTATCCCAAACTATCATCATATTATCAAGTAGGGAGGGAAGTTTTAACCTTGAACTTGGACTTGACAATATTAGCCCTCCTAGGTAATTGTACCAAGTGTGTATCACCAGCTGGTGCAAGATGAGGATCAGACAATGCATTGATATACAAACGAACATGTGCGCATGAATGTTATATATGATTGTTTGTAATGGAAAGTACCATCATACAAAGATATACATAAATAACCATTGCCTTTTTCTCAGATGGAATAGCAGCAATTCCATAAAAAAGCAGATCCATCAACTGCATTAGCTGGTGTCAGATCCAAGGTCTAACAAAAAAAAGCTTCATGATCAAAGACAAAAATTTGCAAGGCAACTTTGAGGTTCAAACTCTCCAGAGGAAAAAAAACTTGAGGTTCAAGGCATAAGTTTCTAGGATTAGATGACTGATAAAGATAATTTTTAACATTGGAATCTAAACACAAGCTTTAAATTTTGACTGATCTCCCAAAATTAGTAAGCATAAGAGAAACAGCGCAAATGAAGCTTTCGTCCTCATCTTAACACAAATACGTAACCTCCTGAACCAGTCTTCACACTGAAGGAGCAACCATATCTTATTTTCAGTAAGTCATGATCAACAGTTTGCGATGTTAGACTTATAGAAACATGACACATTTATGAAGCTCACGCGCTAATACATATCCAATATTCATACAAGTTAGTACATATCCAAGGTAGTTTGTGGCAAAAGAAATACTCGATATTTCAGAATTTAACGGCTGCACAATTGTAAATATCTGATAATAATTTATCAAAAATCAGTAATGTATTCTGTATTTGATCAGGAAGATTATTTATGACTAAAATATTATTTGTAATGAGACTGGGATAACAAGTTAGTCAATATATACCATGTCCCCCGGCACAGATCGAGGCGGTCGATCTGTTTTATTGCAGATGGAGGTGAAGGTGACGGTGAGCTTCTGGATGGAGACGGTGGCGCTGGGTGCAGGTCCATTAGGGCCACTGACCGGCGACTTCCCGGACACTTGGGGGTTGCTTCCATTCCAAGGCATGAGAGGAGCAGCGACGGATCCGGCGCACCACTGGCTCGTCCTCGCCGGCGTTGAAATCGGTTTGCAGAAGGACCTATTTGCATTTTCTTACTTTCTGGTGTACCTTTCTGTAATTGTGAAGCTCTAATATATCACTTTCCTTTCCCGCAAAAAAAAATACCATGTCACAAACTATATGAAGATGGTATGGTGGAAAATAATCATAGGTAAGAAATCTTTATGCTTTGCTCTTTTCTCAAGAAGAAATGCTTCCTGACAAGCCAATCTCTATCATACTTTGTACATGTCATTAGAAACTTCTTCTATAACTCTTGCAAGTTATACGCCAAGTTTCACAAACTGTCAATGCAAGTCTAGATACAATTGTTATTTCCATGTGATCCAGCATCATGTCCTTGTAAATAAAACATATCACAAAGATGCAGTCAAATGATAGAGGGCCTTATAATTTTATTTGAATGAATGATAAAATGTGTAGGTGAGCTGATAAAATGCGTAGGTGATCTGATTTGGACATGCCTTCAATATAAATATATATTGTTCAGGACTTAATCTTAGCTTGGTTGGAAACATCAAAAGTTCCCGTAGTTAAAGACCGATGCTTGAAGACCGCGGACATCTTGGTCTGTTTAAGGACAGTGCCATGATTGATATGGTGGTGTGGTCATCGTCGTTCTAGATGGTCGTGTGGTGCGGGGCGGTGGAGATGGCGCCCGTCGGTTGCCGTGGCACGGGTCGTCGAGCACGGCGCAGTAGCGATGGCGGCGGCACGCGACTGTTGAAGATGCACGGGTCATCGAGCGCGGGGTGGCAGTGACGACTGGGACGTGCCGAACGGCAGCGATGGCTAGAATGTGCATATGCACATGTTTGAGAAAATATATGCATAACTACGTAGTTTCTTGTGTAACTTCAAGAACTACAAAAATATTAGAACCATAAATGATGAATCGACAAAGATTGAAATGCACAAACTTTAGGATATATCTCACGGTGACAAGAAAAATTTAGCTATACAAATAGTTCTCTAGTTGGAAACCTTTTTTAAATTGTAAATCTAACAATAAAATTTGGATAGTCAAAAGCAAAAAAGAGAGGTACATACTACCACTCAGTTCTAGGAGGCAATCAGTCAACACCATGGACATAAACCATATTTTCTCATATTGGAAAGCCATCGAGAAGCATGATACCAACCAATATTAAGATATTCCTCAGGTTTATAACCAGCAGGGGAAAACACGCCATAACCACATTAAAACAGGACCACAAGGAGATACTAAAGTACTCCCTCCGCCCCAAAATAGACGTCTCAAAAATTTCAAAATTTGGATGAACCTATATACTAAATAGTGTCTAGATTCATCTAAATTTTGACAAATCTAAGACATCTATTATGGACAGAGGGAGTATATTGTCCTTGTACAATATCAAAAAGAAACGGTAAGCCAAAAATACAAAGATGTCAGAGTATGCTTACAGGTTTGACACTTCAGTTGTCGATTTTGCAGATTCAGGCTTCTTATATCATAATAAATTCCTTGAAGACCTTGCTATGCTGAATCGAAGTTTGCTGGCCAATGCGATAGTCTTCCTCAAAATGCTATTGAATCATGTCATATGATCAAATAAATTTAATCGTGAGCAACTAAGTACAATAGCCTACATGTGTTGAAGTTGTGAAACAAAATGAATTCGTTGGTGAAGCTCAGACCTGGGCATCCTCTACGTGCTGGACACCGGCCTCCTTCCCTAGATACGGATGAAGAAGCTCTCACCAGCGCGCCTTGGCCTCGTCCTAGAGGAGATCTTGGTGAAGGTGAGATGGGAAGGCGAGGTGGGACTCGGGTTAGGGCCTCCATCCACCAAGACGTGTCGCCGCTGCTCCCATCTACCAGCGACAGAGATAGAACGGGGAGGAGCGGGCGTTCTGCCCTAGGACGGGACTGAAGCAAGGGAGGGCCGATGAAGCACGGGAGGGCGGATGGAGGCTGGGCGGCAGTTCAGGGAGGGCGCCATCTGCGACCGGATGAAGCACCGGAGGGCGCCGGCGAGGCAGGATGCGTAGGGCGTCCTCTTCCGGGTGATTCATCGATGACAGCGCTGTCCGCCCCGTTTCCCAGCCTCGAGCAAAGGCAACGCCGGTCCAGCCTCGCCACCGGTCCCGTGCACACGTCCGGCCGCACGCTCTGTCGATGGGGAGAAAGAGGAGGAGGAGCACATGGAGGGGCGGCGCTGCCGTGGGGAGAGGAGAGACAATGTGGGGGATGGGATAAGCCTTACGACTTTGACCACGGGAAGAAAAGCGTGTCGCGATTCCTAGGCCCACATCCAGCGACAGCACGTACTGCCTTGCGTCCGCAAGTACCCTGAAAAGCCTGCCTATCGCTCACGCTTAATCAATTAGATAATATCATGTTGAGAGTAATATTTTGTGAACTATTAAATGCTAAGGTGTGGAAGCTTGCTAATATTATTCGGATGATTCAAGTAAGGTAGTATTCATGAACTTGTTTTTATGTATCATATATGATAAACACATGCTACAATTGCCTCATTTATTTTATCGACTCAGATTCATGAATATGAGGATCACATCCATTAAAGCTAAACTTGCTTGGGACGAGCAAGAGTCTAAGTTTGGGGAAGTTAATGAGTGCATATTTGCATAATATTCTATATTATTATTTTCCATTGTAGTAGTAAGATCTTTGTGTTTTACGGCGCTCGCTCGCATCTTTTATGTTTATTTTTATCAGGATCAGGACATATGATGGACACAGTTGACACAATTCTTGAAACAGTTGTACTGGAGTGAAAAGCAAACAACGTAAATCGTTTATTTGGAAAATATCAATAACACCAGAAGAAAACCGAAGCGAACAAAATATACAGAAGGTTTAACGACCAACTATACAACGGAAATAAATTTTCTGGCCATATAGTTGGCGCTGCCACCGCCTCCTCAAATAGTTTCACCCCGTACAACTGGATCGGAGAGACGACATACAAAACTACTAGAAATCGCCGAACCTCAACTCCGAAAGGCATCTGGAGGGGGAACTCAACCACCGGGATCCATCTTCACCCTGCGCAGATCCGGGAGGCTAAGACATCGATCTTCATCATCAACCACTGCATCACCACCATCTCCATCCATCTCATCTACATCTTGTCTAGATCTTGTTGTAATTTCCGTACCCGTTGTCGATTTATATAAGTACTATTCATCTATGATAGGTTCCATTATTTTTGTCATAATGTTGATTGCCTTTATGTCTGAGTAGATTATTAGTCCTTGGGGAGATGGAGAAACCCTAATATAAGATTGAAATAAGATAAAGTTTATTATGATATTCATCGCTGTGACCATATGTTAGATTGTCTTTATCTTGATGTTGGGAGAAGTCGAACTCTCAATATGTGCCTTTTGTGGGGACTTGATGGAGGGAACTACTTGTTGGTAGACAGAGTGTGTTAGCACTTACAGTGATTATAAAGATGTTGGCACTCCTTACGTATCAACTTGGGAACTGAGGAAACCTACGAAACACTATTCATGCCATGGGATACGTCCTGCGGGATTAAGTCCTTTAATAACGCAGTAATTCAATTAATATTGATTGATGTCTGTTGTGGTTATGAGGATGCTATGAGAAGTGGCGGCGGCCTATTTGTCCAAATACGGAGTTCCTCCTCCACATACATAGTTGAGAAATGTTCATGATAATAATCTTTACCTTAGCCCTTTATAATGTTAGTGGTGTATCCGTTAATCCTGAGAATACTTTTTTCCATTGCAGTTTCAAATCTCTTTTACACATGCGATACTTACTTTCTGTATTCAGTTTGTTTTATTTTACTTATTGTTCTCTTATACCAAAAACCCTAAAACATATTTTTACACAATACTCGCATTTTATCTTGTTACTTAGAACTTTATTTTAGCATTTCTATTTTAGTATTTAATTTAAAAGTTATTAGACATCGGACTCCTGCTCCCCGTGAGATCGATATCTTTATTTCGAAACTAGCTACAAACAATATGTGCACTTGCAGTCATCAGTAGCCTTCCATCCTCTGCCTCGGCTTGCTCTTGCGCAGCCCAGGCTTCGAGCCCCCATCATACGGTTTCTCCTTGGCGTCGACCAACATGCCCAGGAGGACATCGACGATCATGAGACGATCGTCGTCGCCGACGGTGTCTCAGGCGCCAGCACCAACGATAACTTCGTTGTCCATCAAAGCGGCCATCATCTCTTCCTCATCCGAATTCATGTATTTGACAAACCGCCAAACACCTAGTGGAAAGGGCGGATGTGTCGTGGGCTTGGAGCTATACTAGGAGGGGAACGGAGGCGACGACGCGAGCGAGGAGGTGGACTGGGAGCGCGTGTGGAGTATTTCCAGCGGTTGCAAGGGCGGATCTAGCGGACTGAACGGTAGACGAGGCGAGGGGTGGTAGCGGCGGCGGCGGAGGAGGGATTGGAGTGGTGGTTGTCGAGGGAGGAAATACAGATGTGGGCGACTTTGTGGACGCGTCTCGCCGACAAGGCTGGCCCACATCATTTTCATCTTCATCCGATGCCCCCGCTTGCCCCCCGTGGGTTGGGTTCGGCCTGGAGGAGCCGGATGACAAAACTCCCGCGTCTACGCGAAAAGAAATTAAAAAGGCCGACTAGACGTGATTTTAGCTATTTTTTTTAAATAATACGTTCTTTTAATAATTTCGACAAATAATACACGGATTGAAAGATTTGCAATTTTAGCATTTGAATAGCCGACCAGGTTATAGGGCAGTGTGAAGAATAGACGGGACTGATCGACTTTTTAAAAGCCGACAGGACCGGTCGACTATTCAAAAGCCGACAGGACTGGTCGGCTATTCAAATGCCGACCTCGCGCTAGAATTGCAAATCTTTCGATTTATGTATTATTCATGAAAATTATTAAAAAAAGAATTATTTTAAAAAAATTAGCCCTGATTTGGGGTGCCAATACCCGTGGTCTTTAGGGACCCGAGTGGGATTGCTCTAAGGACAAGGTGCGTCCTGGGGCGAGATCGATTTGGAGATTGATGAACTGGATGAAGACCTGGATTCTGCCGTTCAAAGATCCTCGACGTCTCTCGACAAAACGAAAATCAGCCTCGACGTCGTCCATACGACGCCTCGATGTCGAAAGGGCAACTGCTCGCTCCGGAACCTTTCCTTCCGTCCAGATCCTGATCGACTGTACTCCGCACTCCCTCACGTGCCGACCAGGTACGGCACTTTTTTTTTGCAACCCGCAGGAACACTGTCTAATTCTATTAGAAGAGGGAAAAAAACCATAGTTCACTGTACAGAGAAGACAATTTTGTGTTAAGGTGGAAAAAAGCCAAAAACCACCAAGGAGCAAAAAGAAAAACCTAGAGCCTAATCGGGCTCAGCCGGAATGTTGGGCACATAGGATGCAGCAGCGCACTCCCTTTGGCGAAAGTCGTCTCTAGCAATGGAGGCCACCTCAATGTAGGTGAGTCTTTTCCCGGTGAAAATTCTTCGATTCCGCTCCTTCCAAGCATTCCAGAGGACATAAAGCAGGCGGCTGCTAAGACGTTGCGGTTTGGCATTTGTCTTCCCCTTTATTAAATCGTCCCACCATTTCGAGATGGAGTTGAAGGATTGTCCCTGTTTGCCCATGCCCTCAATGTCCCAAGATTGCGTGGTGTTCCAGATCGCCGTTGTGAATGGGCAGTCTTTGCAGGGGTGGTCGGCTGTTTCGGGGGTACAGACACAAAGAGGACAAATGGGGGGCATGAGGCCATCCTCGGTACGGCACTTTCTCCTCCACCTTTCCCTTCTTGAGCTCGTTCCGCCGTCGCATCTAGAGAGATCATTAATAGCAGCGAGGGACGGATCGGGTGAGGGGAATGGGCAGGCGAGGTCGGCGGCCGGGGGCCGCTACCGCGCCTGGGGGAAAGAGGAGGGGCCGGGATTGGCTGCGCAGAGGAGAGGGTCGCTGCTGGTGGGGGAGAAGTAGATGAGAGGGCTGGCCTGGGCTGCACCCGGTGGCGGAGACGAAGAGAATGAGAAGGAATGGGGCCTCGGGGTGGGCGGGCGGTGGAGAAGGAGGTGGGGTGAAGTAACTGGATTTTGCTGCACAGCTAACTGAACTTGTGCTGCCGCTGCTAACTGCTACTGCTAAATGAATATCTGCTACTGCTGCTAAGTGCTATTGCTGAAAATGAGAAGTGAGATATACGAATCGATGCTGCTGCTGACTTCTAGTAGTATCGCCGAATAGAGCAAGCCACAAAGATGCTCTGCTGCTGCTGTTGCTGCTGCTTATCATTCTGGAGAGAGCGCGAGAGGTAAGATGTGCTCACTGCTAGCTCCGGTGCCATATATGAATTCTTTACATTACCAAATATTTAGCAAACGAAGCATCTTGCACCGTCTCAAGTGTCATACGGGCTAAAGGATAATTAGTTTCGGTTGATATTGATTCTGCTGCTATGGTGCTAAATTTTTGTATAGAATTTTTGTTTAGATTAGCGTGTTTTACGGCGGCCGCTTAATTAGTCTGGCGGCTTTGTGCGGTTAAGCGGCGCCGTGACGCTCGCCACTCCCTCCGTTGTCATTGCTGTTAGTGTATAGACTAGGTCGTGTGCACGTCGGTCTCTCGCTGTCTAGATAATTTCAATCTACCGTCATGTTCAGCCTGCATGTTGGTAGGGTATCTCTAATCTCCTACAATCGGTTAGAAAAATTTTTTAGTCCTCTAACGGCCAGAGCCGCATCTAACCGAAGCCGTAAAACTAGATAGCGAAACTTTATTTAGGATACCTTCCTCTATCTAAAAAAACGTCTGGCGAAACGGAACCGGCGGAAAAACGGCTCCGTTTGTGACAATCAGCGACTCAAAGCCGAGTCGCCGTCATCCGTTCGGCTCAGCTCCCGCTACGGACCACCGGACAATGACTGCCGGTCTCGTCGGCCACGCGTCGCCTTAATGGCACGCCACCGCCGCCTCAGCTTCCCGCCATTTTCCTTTTTCCCGCCCACGTCGCTATACCCCTCCCGCTTTCGCCGCCCATTTCGGCTATAAAAGCCGGCGCCCTCGCCGGCTCAGAGCACACACTTTCAAGCCTCCGCCCATTCCCCCTGACCACGAAATCCAACTCCGACTTCCGGTGCCCGGCCCAACAGGATAACGAGATGGTCGAGGAGATCCAAGCCGTAATCGCAGCGATGGAGGATCTCGACCTCGCCGAAGACCCCAGTAACCTTGCTTACTGGGGTCAGTTCTTCGCCGACAGACGCCTCCAGGAGCTCGTCACCCACGAAGGCCCGCCCGGCTCGCCGCCGAAGCGCAACAACGAGGTATCTCGCCATCGCTGGTGGAGCGCGCCCGTGCTCCGTCGCCGCCGACCAACCGACTTTGCCCGCACCAGCTGAAGCCTGAGCCGGCGGACTGGGCGGTCCCCTTCGACGAGGATGCCTTCGCCATCAAGATTGCGCTGGAGCGCTCCATCAACAATGTGTCGCCAATGATGGAGCCGGATGCCCTTGCCTGGTCCAGGGCCGACTGGGAGCGCGAGGAGGCACGCCGAGTTCAGCGCCACTAGGAGGAGGCCGAACGCGAGGCCGCCCGCAGCCGCCGTGTGCTCTCCTACCAGGGCGCGCTGCTCATCATCCTCGACAATAACAACGACGCCGCCGGCCCCTCGTCCCAGCCATGGCGATACGACGATGCAGGCCAGGGCAGCTCACGCCCCCCGCAGCCGCCGAGCAACGACGACGACGGCAAGGCGTACCCCGACTATACGGTGTTCTACCGTAACTTCGGCATGTGAGCGGCGTACGACGGCATCGGCATCGGCCTCGGCCTTTTCTATTGTTTTTTAGTTTTTTAGTCAAAATTCGGGTGTTCGTCCAAATTTGATGTAATATGTATAAACTCGCCCTCTATTAATGAAAATCATTTATATTCGCGTAAAATATGCCAAGTTTGAATGAAATTTGACCAAACTCGGAAACTCGGCCTGGGAACGCGACTGAGAAACTGGCCGTTTCCAAACTGAAAGTTACATCCGTTCGGCGTTTTTTAGCGCCGGATTTCGGTCTGGGAACACCGAACGAGTGAAGGTGCTCTTAGAGAAGAAAAAATTGCTTATCTATTATAGGGAGGGTTTTAGTCCTCCAAGTTTTTTGAGATGGATAGAGATACTCTTAGCTAGCATCTAGGATTCAATTAGAAAGAAATCTTGATCAGGGAGGAGGGAGCAGTCTCAATTAGGAAGGACATATATGAATTAAGGGATGGTAAAAAAAGAACCGGAGGGTGTCCATAGGATCACATCCCGACAACCACCATAGCAAATTATGAGATGAATTTTTCCATGTTAGAGGCAGAGATGGAGGAAGATATAATCGAGGGCGCCCCAGGCGACATGGAGCCATGAAGTAGAGATCCTACGAGGCTGCGGCGTGGATGGAAAGCAGGGAGCGCAAGGGGGGGGGGGGGGGGGGGGGCTCTGGCGTCTAGTCCTGGCGGCAGTTGCCTCATTGAGTCCGGCCGTTGTAGGGAAAGCAAAGAGCAGCTTTGACGCTGGCGCCGCTGGATTTGGTGGATTCTCCCTAATATGCCGTCTAAATTTAGCGGTCTGCCACGTTTGCCATATATACGTTTTTTTGGGGACGGCATATGCGGGTTTGCTGGGCGCCGCTGCCGTTTATATCCTTAGCTACGGCTAGAAACTGGCATTGTTGGTAGTTGAGATGGTAGTTATAAAGTATTATTAAAATATAGTAGGAGAGAGAATATAGACAATCTGCTGGAAAATTACTCCCTCCGACCCATATTAATTTGTTAAATCTAGACACCATTTAATCCAAAATTTGACAAATCCAAGTCAATTAATATGGGCCGAAGGGAGTAGAATATTTTGAGAGAGAATATTTCTATACCATTGTCTATCTAGAAATATAGACCACTAAATTTAGACAAGATGCTAGAGATACTCTAGGGACTGGTGCGCCTAATCGCCTATGATTTTTTCACCTAGTACTCGTTAGTCATTATGCTTTGTTCAAAAAATGGTGCCCTAGTTCTTTTATGGGGGAACTTCACAATGTCGTTCATCATCGTAAATTATTTAACCTCTTCCGAATGAGAAGGGTACTTATCCATGCAGGCTGTATCCATGTTACCACTCAAATTTAGTAATGAACTTGTTTCCGAGACTTGACTTGTGAAACCCATCGAGGCAGAGACATCTCATGCTCATCCAATGAATTCGCAGATTGTGCACAAGAAGGTACCACCAAGTCAGAAGAAACAAATATACGCCTGTGAAACCCATTGAGACAGAGACATCTCATCCAATGAATTCTCAAATCGTGCATAAGAAGGCACCACCAAGTCAGAAGAAACAAGAATATATACCTCCAACAAAATGCACCAAGATGCCAAGGATCTTCAGTACCAGCAAGAAGCAATGAATTGATCGAGTTGATTTTCCCATCATCAGCTGACAAGAAATCGTATCTTGTAGAGGTAGGGGGTGTTCTTCCCTGATTCCAACTGACTTCTTCCGCCATGCTGGTCATAGTACCCTATCGGCTGCTCTAGCATATCAAGAGAACATCATCCATCCTTCATTGTAAACCTGTTTCTGCTTCAACGCTTCATATCTTGACCTCTGCTCCATTTACATTTCATAGAGATTCTCGAGATGTTGAAGGGGAGGAGGTCGAAGAGAAGGAGGTGCCCTGCGTACAAACTGATCGATGACCTTGTCATTGAGATTCTCTCTCGCCTCCCTGCTAGATCGGTTTGCCGCTTCAAATGCGTGTCCACGACCTGGCGGGACCTCATCTCGCACCCTGTCCACCGTAAGAAGCTCCCACATACTCTGGCTGGGTTCTTCACTATGCACGCTGGTGAGACATGGTCAGTTCCCTATTTCACCAATGTCTCTGGCAGAGGCCCTCCACTGGTCTCACCCTCGCTTGACTTCCTGCCAATCCACAAACGCATCTATCTCTTGGACACCTGCAACGGCCTTCTCCTCTGCAATTATTGTTGTCCTACCAGGGATATGACAGATGTCCATTACTTCGTGTGCAATCCTACAACAAAAGAGTGGGTTGCATTGCCCGATTCCAAACTTGGCCACAAGTGGCGGGGTTCATGCTTGGGTTTTAACCCTGCTGTGTCATCCCACTTCTACGTATTTGAATTCTTTACTGAATGTGAGCGTTTCCCCCAATCAGTCCATGGAGTGCAGGTGTATTCCTCTGAAACCGGAGAACGAGTTCACAAGGAGGGCAACAATATTATCCCTTTGTCCTGTGGATTGTCAAGTGTCTTCTTTAATGGCTGTCTGCATTATCTCACTGATGATCGTGCCATAGCCGTGCTGGATACTCAGGGGAAAGCACGCAGGAGCATACCTGTCCCTGGTAATCAGGATTATGGATTCATTCAGCAGTCCCAAGGCTGTTTGCACTACGCCTATTTTGAGGCGGGTGATGAAGATGAAATGACTCGACTGCTGGTTTATGTTCTGGAGGACTATGAGAACCAGCAATGGAAACTGAAGCATACAGCTGAAGCTTCATATGTACTTGGACGGACATGTTCTAGTATTGTGCCCAACTTTGAATGGGTTGCAATCCATCCGGACTGTAACATGATCTTCTACACCGTTGAGTCGCTTAAAACATTGATGTCCTATGATATGGACCGTCGGCGACTCCAAGTGATCTGCACTCTTGGAGAGGACACTCGGCAGGGTTATTTGCCGTATGTGCCATTGTTTTCAGAGTCTCAAGCTTTGCACATCTAACACCAGTTAATGAGACTGGTGCCTTTATAACAACTGGCTTGACTAGAGTCAGTTTCTTGTTTCCATGTAGCAGAGGGCTTGGCATGTCTGCCTCTGTTGTATCACCCCTCACGATGAGTAGTCATTGTGTAGGCTTCGTGGTCTGTCGCGTGTGATGCCCACTTGTATAAAATTTGCTAGAGGATATCGTAAAACACACTGTTAAAATGTGGCGTTGCCCCGTATCATTATTATTTCATGACAATTTGCTGGAATACATTGTACTTTCCAAATGGGAAAGTTTTTCAGATTACCTTTTACCTTTTTACAAATATGTCTAAAATTTTAAATAAAATGTAAGATGTTTTAGATAGAAAAAATATCAAGATTTTTCCCAATTCTCTCGACCACGACGCTACATCCCGCCATGGACACGCGACTTGGCCTGGCCGCCTGGGTGCCCAATGATTACTTTTCCTCCAAAATCTTTTCTAACTTAGTTTAAAGAAAATCCTTTCTAATTTGATGTGGACTGACCGTATAGTCTCTAATTCTTGTCCGGTGTGTGCGTATGCTGGATTTGGTGAATTCAAATTAGAGAAAAAAAGTTGTACAAACCAGATGTATGATAGTCATTCTAATAAAATTAGTTGAACTTTTCATTTGCGGCGTACAGTGTGTTCTGACAAATATGTCACAAAATTATAACGGTACTTAGCAAAAACATATTCGGGAGGTGTATTTTGACAAACACAAGAAAATAACAGTGTCCTCTGACAAAATAACAGTATCTGAACCATGTCACTGTTGTTTTCATGCGAATCTGGTGCTAGTGCGGCAGGGTGGGACGAGTCCGTCGCTGCGTGAGGTGGCGGGCTGGGCGGGAGCGATGGCGAGCGATAAGAGCATCTCCATTCGGGCGAATCTACGCTGAAAATCGGACTTTTTTTGGCTGGACGAAACTAATTTTCTATCTGGGTACGTCCAGTTTTCCACTCACGTATCCAGGCCGAGTTCCTAAGTTCGGCTAAAATTCATTAAAGATGGCGAATTTCATTAAGTTGGGTGAATATAAGCGGATTACATCAAATTTAAACTAAACTAGTACATAATAAACTTTAAAAAAGGCCGTTGTCGTGGCCTCCGCCGGTGCATTCGCCGTTCTACATGCCGAAGTTGCTGTAGAACACCGTGTAGCTGGGATCGGCGCGGCTGTCATCCTCGCCGCCGTTGTCGTTGTCGCTCGGCGGCTGGTTCTGACGGGAGCTCCCCTGGCTTGGATCGCCGAACCTCCACGGCGGGTAGGATGGGCCTTCATCCTCGTTGTCGTCGAGGACGTAGAACGGGGCGCCCTGGTAGACGAGCTCGCGTCCGGACAACGCCCGTCACCGGGCCGCCTGCTCCTCGGCCTGCTGCTGCAGGCCGAGGATGTGCTGCCGCTCCGCCTTCTCCCAGTCCTTCCTGGACCATTCTAGGATGTCCGGCGAGGAGGGCTCCACAGACGGCGGCTGCGGCGCCGAGTCGCGGAGCGACTGCTCCAGCGCCATCCTCAAGGCACCGTCTTGGGGCGGCGCCGAGTCTTCAGTCTTGGGGCGGCGAAGGCGCAGGTGGACGGTTGGCGACATCGTCGCCCGTGGCTCGCCGATGATGATGTCGCGCGAGCGTGTCCATGGCGGCGAGCGCACAGGCCCAAACCGTTCGCCGCCGCACCGTCGCCGGGGTATCTCTCGGCCATGGCTGGTGGGGAGGGAAGAGTGAGTGAGAGGGGAAAGTTCGCCGGAGTTTCGGGCTGGTGGGCTTGGGGAGCTGTGAGAGAGTGTGAGGGTCTCCGGCGAGGGGTACGGCTTATATAGGCCGGGGTGGGCGGCGAGGGCGGGAGGGGTGTAGCGGCGAGGACGGGAAAAGGAGAAACGATGGGATGTTAGCGTTCGTCGGTCCGTCGCGGGAGCCGAGGCGGCGGCGGTGGCGCCGCAATTCGGCGACGCATGGCCGACGCGACGGGCAGTTAATGTCCGGCGGTCGCCGCATAGTTCTGAGGATGACGACTCCGCCGAGTTTGCTGTGTTCGACGTTACCAGGGCGTACCCGGAAACCTGAGTTCGGTATGGGTAGTCCGGACCAAAATTGGTCTAAATTCGGCCAAAAACAGGTTCCTAGGTATGCGACTGGGCTAGGGATGTAATTGGTACGGATAATTTCCGCTCCGAATTCGCGCCCGTTTTTGAGGATATGGTATGTGTTTTTAGATATCCGACGAATATGGATGCGAATGCGGATATTTGTTGAGCAGATATCCGACGGATATGGTAGCGGATATGGTATTGATGATATCCGACGGATAAGGATAATCCGACATTTTATGCGGATTATCTGAAATACTCAAATAGGATAATCCGATATATTTAGCATAACCATAATATCTAGACAATCTAGTTAGTTTATCGGCTAGCTATACATGCTATATATACATATTGTACTATTGTATTACCAATTTTGCACTTTTATACTACTGATATCTAGTGTTGCATGTTTTTTTGTCATTTCTTTTGCGTAAAGTAAATAAATTTTTATTTTTATGTGTATTTGTTTAATTATCCTTTTCCGATCTCAGTTCGCTCGAATCCGCTCCATATCCGCAATCTAATATAATCTGTATTCGAATCCGTATCTGGCTATTATCCGATTCGATCTGAATCCGTCAAAAAAATATGGTAAAGAATATGGTAATAGCAATATCCGATCCCATTCAAACTGGATCAATTTTCAACGCTAAATCAAATTTCGGCATCCGAATCGACGTCCTGGTTGGATCGATTGGAGATGCTCTAATCCAAGGTGTGACGACGGCCGCGTGCCGAGAAGCAAATTCGGCGGCGCGTCAAGTAAAGAGCCGACCAGCCACCTCCTGCCACTGTTCTCCGCCCTGCTTGCTGTGCCGACCAGGCACGAAACTTTCTTCCTCCTTTTCTTTCTGAAACTCGTTCCGCCGCAGCACATAGAGAGAGCATTAATAGCAGAAAGGGACGGGTCGGGTGATGGTAATGGGCAGGCGAGGTGTCGGTGGCCGGCACAGCAGAGGAGGGGAGGGGCCGGGGGCCACGGCCGCGCCTGGGATTGGCCGCCCCACGCCATGGATGTGGGCGCCGCGCCTGGGGAAAGAGGAGGGGTCGGGATTGGCTGAGCAGAGGAGAGGGTTGCTCCTGGTGGGGGAGAAGGATAGGAGAGGGGCATGGGCTTGGGCTGCGCCCGGTGGTGGAGAAGAAGGGGATGAGAGGTAACTGAATTTTGCTGCCGCTGCTAACCCCTACTGCTATTTGAATATCTGCTGCTGCTATTGCTGAAAATGTGAAGTGTGAGATATGAATCGATGCTGCTGCTCACTTGTAGTAGTGTTGCTGAAGACAATGGTGGGCTGCTGCTGCTTGTTATTGGTGATTGTGCCACTGCTTGCTATTGTTGAGAGATCGTTCTAGAGAGATCGACAGGTAGATAGTAAGAGAGGTAACGTGTGCTCTCTGCTGTTAGCTGTTGAGCCATATATGAATTCTTTGCGTTACCAAGTATTTAGAGAAATGAAATATCTTGCACTATCTGAAGTGTCATATGCGCTAAAGAATAATTAGTTGCGATCGATATGTATATATATTCTGCTGGTATGAGGTTGTATAGAAATTACTATTGCTAGAAATTACCATCGCTAGTGGTGTTGTACTGTTGGTGCATGATGCTATGTTCTTGTATAGAAATTGCTATGGCGAAGTTGGCATTGTTGGACTACCTTCAATCCATGGATCAGAGGGAGTAGTTGAAATGGTAGTTTTATGATATTATTTAAATATAGGTGAGAAAATATAGACTATGTGCTGAAAAACTATAATATTTTAAGAGGAAATCTTTTATACAATTGTCCATACGTAAATATAGACCAGCGGCGGAGCTAGGACTATAAGTCTGTGATGTCATTTCAAATATGTGATGCCAAATACATGTATTTTGCTAATTTCATAACATTTGCCCATAATCTAGGCTTGTATACAAAGGATTTGCCAAAGTCATGTGTGGTCAATTGACCACAGTGGTCTCAACGTGGCTTCGCCACTAATATAGGCAACTAGATTTAGACAAGATGCTAGAGATGCTCTAAGGACCGGTGTGCCTAGCCACGTATTATTTTTCTTTTCTGCTTAGCGTTCAATACTTCAAACGACTGGAATTTTATTTTTCTTTCGAATCAATACTGTATTGATTCAACCTACTCAACCTCAAGCTCTGAACAGGCTAAAAACGCTAGCCAGAAACTTTGAACAGTAAGACTAGGTAATCTCTTGGTAGTGGTACACTGTCATTTACCATGTACCAAATTACCTTGAATCTTTAAGAAATGCAAATAGATGAAGTCAACGGATGTAGCAAGGGTTGAATAGCCAAAGATGCCTAGCCATGTTGTTTTTAAACTTGTTTAGTTCAGCCTCATATTATATTTCTTATATCAGTTATCAGCCATAAACCAATTGATCAAAGTCAGCAGATTGATGTACCTAGTACTACATACAGCTTGATATGTACCTACCTGGAATATAGTAGGTGAGAATTTTACAGTGCATCAACAGCCTAAGAACTCTGGTTATCATTAGGCCGAGGCAGTAGTGCACTAGTGAGGTACCCATACATGATTTCAATCAGAAGAATTAGACTTAAGAATATCTATAAATATAAAGGTATCTACACATTTGGTTCTTTCACCTAGTACTCATCAGTCGTTATGCTTTGTTCAAAAAATTGTACCCTAGTTCTTTTATTGGGGAACTTCACAATGTCGTTCATCATCGTTAGTTATTTAACCTCTTTCGAATGAGAAGGGTACCTGTCCATGTTACCACTCAAATTTAGCAATGAACTTGTTTCGGAGACTTGACTTGTGAAACCCATTGAGACAGAGACATCTCATCCAATGAATTCTCAAATTGTGCATAAGAAGGTACCACCAAGTCAGAAGAAAGAAGCATACCCTGTGAAACCCATTGAGATGGAGACATCTCATCCGATGAAGTCTCAGTTGTGTACAAGAAGGAACCACCAAGTCAGAAGAAACAAGCATATATATACCTGCATTCCAACAAGACGCACCAAAATACCATGGATCTTCAATGCCAGCAAGAAGCAATGAATTGATCGAGTTAATTTCCCCTTCTGGTTGTAGCGCCCTGCCGGCTGCTCTAGCATACCCAGAGGTCTTCACCAGTCGCCACCACTTAAGGTACTACAACATCATCCATCCTTCATTGTAAACCTGTTTCTGCTTCAACGCTTCATATCTTGACCTCTGCTCCATTTACATTTCATATAGATTCTCGAGATGTTGAAGGGGAGGAGGTCGAAGAGAAGGAGGTTCCCTGCGTACAAATTGACCGATGACCTTGTCGTCGAGATCCTCTCTCGCCTCCCAGCCAGATCAGTCTGCCGCTTCAAGTGCGTGTCCACGACCTGGCGGGACCTCATCGCGCACCCTGTCCACCGTAAGAAGCTTCCCCAGACCCTGGCTGGCTTCTTCACTCAGAAGGAGAGCGACACCGTCCCATGGACAGTTCCCCAATTCACCAATCTCTCTGGCAGAGGCCCCCCATTGGTCTCACCCTCTCTTGACTTCCTGCCAATCGAAAAACGCATCTTTACCATGGACACCTGCAACGGCCTTCTCCTCTGCGCCTCTAGTCTCGGGAGCCAATGGGATTGGTCAGATCTCAATTACTTCGTGTGCAATCCCACAAAAAAAGAGTGGGTTGCATTGCCCAATTCCAAACTTGGCCAGAGGCGGGGTTTATGCTTGGGTTTTGATCCCGCCGTGTCATCCCACTTCTATGTTTTTGAACTCTACAGAGACCATGATCGTTTCCCCCCATTGCTCAACGGAGTGCAGGTGTATTCATCTGAAACCGGAGAGCGAGTTCATAAGGAGCACAACGATATTATCCCTTGTGATTCTATATCACCAAGTGTCTTTATGAATGGCTGTATGCATTATCTCGCCGATGACCATGCCATAGGCGTGCTGGATACTCAGGGCAAAGCACGCAGGAGCATACCTGTCCCTGATGATAATGATTACGGTTTCATCCAGCAGTCCCAAGGCCGTCTGCACTACGCCAATTACGAGGAAAATGATGGTAACTATGGATCGACTCAACTGGTAGTTTATGTTCTGGAGGACTATGAGAACCAGGTATGGAGACTGAAGCATAGAGCTGAAGCGTCATATGTGTTTGGACGTACGGACTTTGCATGGGTTGCAATCCATCCGGACTGTAACACCATCTTCTACACTGTTGGGACGGTTAGAACATTGATGTCCTATGATATGGACCGTCGGCAACTCCAAGAGATCTGCACTCTTGGAGAAGACACTAGGGACATATATTTGCCGTATGTGCCATTGTTTTCAGACTCTCAAGCTTTGCACATATAACTCCAATATGAGATTGGTGCCTTTTATAACGACGGTATCTTGTCCAGGAGTCAGTTTCTTCTTTCCATGTAGCAGAGGGCTTGGCATGTCTTGCGCCTCTATTTTATTTTTCAAGCACTGTTGGTTTATCCTGGATGCAACTTGGCTAATTGCTCCTGGTTTTGTTATTCTAAATTTAATGGTTCTTAGATAATGGTAGATCCACATGTTGTGTTCCCATAGCATCTAAGCAAACTTTGTAGGATAATCGTTCAAATAAAGGCTTGGCCACCGCGCGCTTATCATGCAGCTTAATTTAAATCTTGTATTTGACAGACCTAATCAATTGTTTATTATCTGCTAATCATATGATGTAAGATTGAGCTTATTAGTTCTTGATCTTTATTTTCTAAGGGTCATACACTTCGGATCAGAACGATCTCAACCCACCATCATCCTTCAGAATCTCCCTGAGGTAACTTCTGTTCCATAAGCCCTCGTTTTTTCTTTCTTGTGAGGGCTGCCCTGTTCAGGATGAAACTTTGGGTCCTGAAACAGTAAAGACAAAAAACTTCTGCAAACTCGCCAGTACTTGTCCCGTTGTAAGAACTAGCAAAGTGTCTGACACGAATGCATATGGGCAGTTTCTTTAGCAACTTTATGGAACACATATTTATCTAATATTTTATTTCTTGAAAGAATATAGTTATGTAAAATAAAATTGAGAATATGATATTTCTACAAATGACTCTATATAGCAAAAAAATACATGGGAACAAAAGCACTTCATTTCTTAATAACCAACAAAAGAATTCATAAGTGCATCCTGCAGGTTGCAAAAAAATGGTGCACATAAACTTATATATTTTTTGGATTCCAAGTACGCAGATAACATGTTCTGCTCTAACAAAATCATATATGCTTCCTTGTTAACTAATAACATATGAAACAAACGGAATATGAGATGTGTCTTTGCTGCTCTCACTTGTGTGTCAGTTTGTCCTGCAGTTTTCCTTGCAATTAATATTGATGTTAAACACACACAATGGGTGAAAAAAAAACGTTGACCAACGGGGTATACGTTGTTAGATAGATGAGACCTCTCCAACATGTTTTTTAACACGGGATAGCACTCCGTTGGTCAACAAGCGCTTCTGCGACTCGAACCCGGGTGGGCTGGCTCGACATCCCAAGCTCTAGCCTCCAAGCCATCGCGTGGTTCTCATGGGTGAAAAAGAGTCACTGCGGAACAATTTATACCAATATCAAATTTGCAGATTCTATGTCCACAAAGCATCTTGATCTATGGTCGTAATAGAAAGTTATATTTCCAAATTTCATGTCTGCAAAAACACTATTTTGATAATATATTTACAGGAAGTTCTGTGCACCATATAGTGGTCATTGAAATGTGATTCTCCAAGTACACTTTGTCAGTAGTATTTTAGAGAGGGGTATATACTAACTTATATGCATTGTTTGTAAAATTTTCCTGACCATATGTAAACTGTATATATGGAACAATTAAAAAATACCATAGTACTTGGGGAATGTTTGGATAATGGTATAGCTTTATCTCCTTCAGTTTGGTTCATTTAAAGACCAACTACGAAATAACATAAATCAAAACTTTCATCATTTCACGCATAATTTTCTAAGATATAACAATGTACTCACAGTTTATTTTTTCACTTGCAATATCATTTAATCTAAAACAATGGAAGAATGCATAACAAAATCACGATTAACGGTTGTAAGTTTCATGTTATCAGAAAGAGTGTACCGTATTATATTCTGTATACATGTCATTTTTTATGACCTCCAAATTTTCTTCACATTGTTGGAATTATCTCCAGATCAAGTGGCGAAGTGCTCCAGACATCTCTAGAACCAAGCAGAATTTTGAACATCCATGTGTCGTGACATCATTCTCCTGGCAGCATGGAGCATATGGAAGCAATGAAATGAAAGGATTTTCAATAACATCAAACCTTCCTTGAGGGACTGGAAAGCTCACTTCCTACATGAGACATGTTTGCCTGTGCATAGAGTTAAGGCTAAATACAAATCATTTATGGCAGATAGGATTATGTCCTTGGTGTAAGGTGTATATATATAGTTCTAGATAATGGTTTGTACAATCTTTTTAAATCAATAAATATCATTGTTGCTTCCTTACTAGACTGGTCAGAAAGAAGATAGTAGTGTGCAGTGGCGGAACTATGCACAAGTCTTTCAGAGAATTAATGAAGGAAGAAAATTGTAAGGCTTACAAGAGAAAAATTAGAGAATTACTAGTAATGTGGTATGCCAGATTCTTTTCCTACTAGTAACAGTTAACAGGTGTGATGATACATCACCAGGGAAGTTTTGAACTTCTGGGTTGTTTCTCTAGTTTGTGTTACAGCGGATATCATGCGAGCATCAATGTGGGTTAGCTTGGAAAAAACTAGCACTGTAAACTCCTACAGCCTACAAGTGATCCGTTGAGAAGGTATACATTTCTATTAAGAAAACGAATATATTTATAGGCCATTGCCAGATATATGTGGATGACAGACTGGACTTACCCAGCCTTAGTATCGGGTAGTCTTGTTTGGAGTAAATGTTACCTCAAAAATTTATCGCTAGCGAATCGGATCGGAGTTTTCGGTTACATATCCATTACTTGACGAATTCAGAGCAGATTGGATACTAATCTACCTCAAAAAAAAAATTGGATACTAATCGGTCGCGGATTCGAACGTGGATATATCAGACCGTGGATTTGGAACAAAAATGAAGTAGACCTAGGGACAAAATTAATTGGATACTTACGCACATAAGTAGACCGACAAACCATAGAAACAAAAATAATTGATAAAATGAGTTCAACAAAACACCCATGGAATAAATAATTGTAACATGATAGAATGAATAGATATAACATGACCACATGAACCAAAGAGATCCATATGGATGCAATAATGCAAACAGAAGGACTGAGATAACATCGACACATGCTTCAAGTGCCTAGTATCATAACAAGTTTGGACTCTATTTCGGTATGATGACTATGTAAGTGAGCAATTGTTTACAGATAAACTTGACAACTCACTAACTACTAATTGTGCTATATTCACGGAAAAAAACATGCTATATTAGCTTCGGTGTTTTAGTTGAAAATTGGATTATTCGGTTTAAAAATCGTTAGATGATCCTAAATAATTTTCAGATATGGATATCCGGGTGCTATTTGCATACCATATCCTATAAGATATCCGTTGAATTCCTTCTGAAACAGATTTGAAAACGATTTTGGTGCGGAAATTATCCTATCAGTTCAGAATCAGATATCTAGATATTTTTTCGTCCATGAATAAAAGAGGGCATGAAGAGTGTCCGATTGATGTTTGGATGAACAAACGGGACGTAAATGAAGACTCCTTCTACTAAACTAGCCGGGCAATGGCTACGAAGCGTTGGAGTGTTTAGAGGAATGATGGTGAAAACATGGAGAGTAGGGAGCATTGGAGCTATTGGGCTACAGAGAATATATAGTATCCGCAGTTCTCAAGGTAGGCATGATGGCGGGGGTCTCTTGATTCGACGAAATTACATCGGAATTTTGCACAGACACTTATAATCCTTAGAGCATCTTCGCTCATTGGAGGCCCCCTGGCCGAAATCCGGCGAATATTGGCGAGAGTTTGGCCTGGGTGGCCGCCAACTCCCAGCCACAACCCCAGTGGCGGGCGCAAGAAAGAATTAGAGGGTGGGCATACTTAATTTTTTTATGCTAACCTTTGTGCGAGATTTTTCTTGCCAAATAAATAATATGATTAGCCATTTGATTCACAACATACACACAACATTATAGTGCAGTACATATGTTTCAAATATGCATGATTACAATGCAAATACTCCAAAATATCAACAAATTCTAGTAGCAAAAAATACACACATTATAGCTCATTGTCCATTATTTCTCAACTTATTTTTTCACTAGAATCATTGCACAAAATACTCTTTCAACATTAGTCGCACCATTTCTCCATGATTTCACTTCTCTCCAATCCTAGAACGGATTTTCTTTCTTTGTTGACCTTTTCATTTACAATATTCTTTCCATTTGCTCTGGTTACACATACTACAAAAAATGTCATTTGGACAGACAGATCTAACTTGGAACGTAAGGAACTGCGAGACGATCCATATTATGTTTCATCTACTTAGGATGTAAATACAAAATTAAAGAGGTCTGAGAAGGTAGGTGTCTTAGTCACTTTTGTAATCAGGTTAATTTTCTCTATGTCTACAAATCAAAATTGTGTTAACTATTTTTTGGGGTACAATCAGATTAAAGAAATTGTTTATTTGAATCTAATGTAGCGTGTTTCATAGAAGTATGAACGTTGTTGCATCAGCTAGAGGAAGCTTTTGTTTTATGTCTTGGTCCTTTCCTCCTGCCTAATCGCTGTTGTCGGCTGCTCCTCGGCCGCTTAACCTGGTGATGCTTGCGCTCTGGCCTGCTGAGATCGCAGTAGTGGACGTCAGGAGGCACAAAGCATGAGGGTGGGCCGCTGGGGCTTGGGAGCGGCGGGGAAAGCCGGGGAGGGGCGATTCGGCGAGACGACGAGGAGATATGGACGGACGGGGCGCAGCCAGAGGGGGCAGCTGCCTGGGAACTACTCCCTTCGTTCCACAATATATTCCTTTTTAGAGAGCTAAAACAGCTTGCTAAAAAGGTATATATTGTGAAACAGAGGTAGTAGATCTTCTCCCCTTTCCCCATTCTTTGTCCAGGAACGTAGAACGAGCGAAGTGGTCGATGGACTGGATGCTCGGTTATCTGGCGTTGACAGAAACTTGGGTCACGAATATTAGGGGTACATGATCATTTTTCAGAATTTTGGGTGGGCCATGGCCCGTGATACGTCGTAAACGTATCTATAATTTTTGATGTTTCATGTTTGTTTAGTATCCACTTTGCTATGTTTTGTCTACAGTTTGAGGTATTTTTATATACTTTCTAGAACTAACCTATTGACAAGATGCTACAGTGTCAGTTGTCTGTTTTCTGCTGTTTTTGTTTCAGAAAGCTAAAAAATGAATATTCTCGGAATTGTACGGGACAAAAGCCAAAGTTCGTATTTTTTCCTGGACGATACGGAAAATCGAAGATGAGACGGAGGAGGACACCAGGGTGGCCACACCCTAGGTGGGCGCGGGCCCACCCTGGTCGCGCCCATAGGGGGTGTGGGCCCCTGGCCCACCACCGACCTAGCCTCCTTCGCCTATAAGAAGCCTCCGACCCATAAACCCTAAATCATCGACCAGAAATCCATAAAAACCTCTGTAGCACCGCCACTACCGAAGGGGAGATTCGAGGGACAGAAAGTCTCTGTTCCGACACCCTGCCGGGACGGGGAAGTGCCCCCGGAGCCATCTCCATCGATCTCTATCGCCATATTTATCACCGTTGCTGATTCCCATGATGATGAGGGAGTAGTTCTTCCTCGAGGCTAAGGGCTCTACCGGTAGCTATGTGTTCATCTCTCTCTCTCTATGCATAATCTTGTTGTGGTCATGAGCTTTGTAATCAAGTAGATCTACTCTGTTACTCAAGTGCTTCAATAGATCTCTGCTCTCCCCATGTGTGTGAAAGTGACAGCGTGCACGCCATGGTGACACTTAGGCTAGAGTCTACATAAATACTCATCGTGCTTTAATAGATCTATGCTTTTCCCCTCGTGTGTGAAAGTTACAGCGTGCACACCGGGTGTGACACTTACGCTAGATTACATATATATTTATCATGAGTTATATTTTGATTTGGTTGTTTTTATGAAATTATGGTGTTTGTTGGAACCATCTAGCGCTCAAGGTGATAATGTGGGGTTATCTAGATTGGAAAAGGCGGACTTTGAGGTGTGCTGTTATAGCCCTACCATGGATTAGAGTGTCCAACCGGAGAGTAGTTAAGAGTAGTATCATGAAGAGAATATATTTATTGAGAGTGTTCACTAGTGAAAATATGATCCCTAGGCCTTGTTTCTAAGCATTGAAACATCGTTTGCATCTAGATCTGTTGCATGTTTGCTTGCTTTCATCTTTTTTCCTTTAGTCTTTTCCTTCCGTCAGAAGCTCTTTTCTAGCGCCGTTACCACTTATAATCATCTATACCACTTGTATTTCACTATATCTTCGCCGAACTAGTGCACCTATACACCTGACAAGTGTATTGGGTGTGTTGGGGACACAAGAGACTTCTTGTATCTTGATTGCAGGATTGCTTGAGAAAGATACCTTTGAACACTTCCTCCCTGAGTTCGATAAACCTTGGGTAATCCACTTAAGAGAAACTTGCTGGTGTTCTACAAACCTATGCACTTGGAGGCCCAACAACTGTCTACAAGAATAGAAGTGCGTAGACATCAAGCTATTTTGCTGGCGCCGTTGCCGGGAAGGTAAGGTAAAAGGTACTCACATCCTCCGGTATGAGTGCTCGAGGTTATTTCCTTTAGATTCTGCAATTTTGTCTTTTTGTTTCTTGTTTTCACTAGTTAGGCTTAATGGAAAACAACAACAAAATTAGAGAGCTTTATAGTGTTTATCTTGAGTTAGGACATGAAGTGTTTGAAGAGGAAATTAAAAAACCTATGGAACTTTATTTGCATGCTAATAGCAATGTTATTAGTATGAACTCTTTGGACACCATTATTGTTGATGCTATGGAAACGTCTAATCTTGGGGAAGCTAGTTTTTATGAAAATGATCTTTTTAGTTCCTCAGCTTTGGAAGATAGCTATTCTATTGCTTATGATGATACCAAACCTCCAATATATGATGAATATGATATTTTCAGTCCACCTAATATTTAGGAGAAAGTTAGTTGTGATTAGAATATGCCTCCTATATTTGATGATTATGGTGATGAGAATAATAGTGATAGCTATGTTGTTGAATTTGCTCCCACTACAATTAATAAGAATGTCTTTGCTTATGTGAAGAGTAATAATCATTTTATGCATGTGACTCATGATAAGAATGTTTTATGTGATAGTTATATTGTTAATTTTATTCATGATTCTACTGAAAGTTATTATGAGAGAGGGAAACATGGTTTTATGCATCTCAACAATATTAAGTTTTCCCTCTTTATATTGAAAATCTTGAAGTTGCACTTGTTTTTCTTTCCTATGCTTGTTGCTTTGTGCTTTCATGACTTGTTTATTTACAAGATTCCTATGCATAGGAAGTGGGTTAGACTTAAATGTGTTTTGAATTTGCTTGTTTATGCTCTCTTTTACTTCAATTCATATTTCTTATGTGAGCATCTTCTCAAACTATCAAGCCTAACTTAAAGGCGGTAAAAAAAAGTACTTCTTGGGAGATAACCTCATAGTTTTATTGAGTCTTGGAAGTTAATACTTCTGTAATAACCTCTACTTATCCTTTTTATTTGATTTTTGTGCCAAGAATAACCTCTAATAAGAGGGAAGTAAGATTTGGAGAGTTGCTGTCCCGGAACAGATTTTTTGTGCTCCACCATAAAAATTCGCGTAAAATCTCTGTAAGTCTAATTGATCTCATATTTTCTGAATAAATCCCCCAGTATGTTATCTAAATTTTGTTAGTTAAACACTTTTTGATTTGAACAACAGAAGGTCTTCGAAAAAATCGGTTTTTACCTGCTGGTCTGTTTTGACAGATTTCTGCCATTATTTGCATTTGCCTCTTTATTGATTTCCTTTTGAGTTCTCTTTAGTAAATTGAGCTTTCTGAGGGAATTTCTATAGTAGATTGTGTTTTTAATGAAAGTTTTGCTGTTTTAAAACTAAACCCCAAAGGTTTATTATCTTTTGAATGCACTAATGTTGCTAATGAAGATTGTGTGAAGTTTTGTATGAAGGAAAAATTTTAGGTGTAAGGAAAGAATGATGTAATGAGATGAAGAATGGACAAAAGCTCAATCATGGAGATTCCACCCCGTGATACCCCAAGAAATATGCAAGAGGTACAAGCGTCAAAGCTTGGGTATGCCCAAGGCATCCCCATCTTCATCAATAAAAATCCCAGGTCTTTTTAGACACTTCGTTTTTATTGTTTCATGCACTTTTGTGTTGTTCTTGGAGCGTCTTTGTTTTTGGTTTTCGTTTGCTTGAATAAGTTGGTTGATTATAGCACACTTCTTTTGGATAGAGACACACTCCATTTTCATTGCCTAGAACACTCTAGTTTTCATTCTTATTGTTTTGTGAGTGTTCTCTTTTGCTAGCACTATGTTTAGCCTTAGTTTTCTTGTGCTTTCAGCTTAGAACTTTTTAGTTCTTCTTTGTGAATTGGCGAGACAAGCTCACTGGTCTTTATTGATTATTATCTTTGTGAGTTGTTTCAAATAATTTGATTGGTGTTGGAAAAGAGTAGAAAGTTTCATGCTTATAGTGGTACAAAAGGGAGCTTATTTTGACTGTGGCTAGACTCTATCATGTCATGATAGATGTTTCTTTGACCTTATGCTTAGTGATTATTGTTGTAGTATGACTTGTTCCAAACAATTATGATTACTTAATGTGCCTTGAAGGAATCATGTGTTGTTTTAGCATACAAAAGCATAGTATTGTGGTATTCTCCTTTGATGCTTTGTTTGGGTTGACTTGGCACATGCTTACACCATGTTATAACTATAAAAAGTCACCATAGCCTCTATGATCATTTAGTCCTTGACTTGTAGTACCACTTTATGCTTTGATTAGTAATATTTTGTCGCTCTGCATGATTATGGCCACTATTGCTCTCTTAGTTGGTCGCTCCTAGTCTTTTGCTAGCATCCACTTGTATGAGTAAGCTATACTCATGCATCCAACTCCCAAGAAACAAAGTTATTCCAAAGTATCCACTATAAATTCCTATGCATGGTGTGTTACACCATTCTAGGTATATTCTTGTTTTCATCTATCTTCCAATTAAAAAGTATTTTGTTATGTGAAAACTTAGTGATTAAAGCTCTCACGAACTCGATGGCACACTTTATTTTTCTTGCCCCTAATAAACTTGAACCATTGTGTCATCTATGTTGTATATACTTGTACTTATATGTTGGAATTAGCAGAACCGTGCTGTTAAGGGAAACGCTTTCAACATTGCACTTGTACTTTGTACACAGTTGATATCATGCTCTTTTGTTTATGGATGTCGTCGGTGTGAAATGAAAGGGGAGCTTGTAAGTCCATAGAGTTATGTATGTGTGTTAGAGAAACGTCTAGGCCGCTAGCCTAAACCATGCCTAATCATGGTGGAAACTTGCAGTATCACTATAATGACATCTATGAAGCTTTCTTCTTATAAAAAAGAGACATATTGAAAAGAGGAAAGGGAGAAAAAAACACCATATTCCCATGGTAAATAAGAAGATTGTAGAGATGCTCATTGTCTGCTTGCCTTGTCATTTTGATTATGGGATAGCTCCTGTATCATGTGCAAGGGGTACCCGTTGACGGTTCTCTATGATACACATGTACTTACTATGATAAGAACTTACAGGTGACTAAAGTTGAGTATCATGAGGAGCGGCCCTTGTATTCAAGGGACATGAGATTGACAACTTATACTTTGTCAAGCATATACTCCATAGCTTGTTCATTTTAACCTTAATCACTTCAAGATGCTTATGATAGGGGCAATGAGAGCTGAAAGCTAACAAGTACCATAATTTTTGGAAGCTCTTTATGAGACTTGAAATCTCTGCTTCCCTTTATGAAGGGCCTTTCTTCCACCATTATATTGAGTCTCCACCTTCTATCCTTAGGCACTAATTAAGAGATATAGTTGTTATTCTTAGTTCTATGTGCATTGTCCCAAAACTTATTGATTGATTCATATTGTTGATATTGCTTGCTCTTAAACTATTTGTATCTAGTCACTCTTATGAACTTTGAAGGTGTCCTATGCATTTATGTTTTGCTACTCCATGAGGGACAAGCTGAATACCACTACGCTATGTTTTCTATATGTGAAACAAACAAACGTCTTTCAATGCATTGTTATTCATGATCTTTGTTTATAACCTTTCATGTTGCATGCATAGTTATTTACTTATTTTGTCCTACTGTTATAACTTCTTCTTTCATGCTCATGTTTAGAGTACTTTGATCCCAGATTTCAATGCTTTCAAATGGTTTGATCTTGATTGTGATGGTGCATGTCACCTCAAAAATTATTCTTTTTTTCACTTACCTACTCGAGGACGAGCAGGAGTTAAGCTTGGGGATGCTTGATACGTCGTAAACGTATCTATAATTTTTGATGTTCCATGCCTGTTTAGTATCCACTTTGCTATGTTTTGTCTATATTTTGAGCTATTTTTATACACTTTCTAGAACTAACCTATTGACAAGATGTCACAGTGCCAGTTGCCTGTTTTCTGCTGTTTTTGGTTTCAGAAAGCTAAAAAATGAATATTCTTGGAATTGGAAGGGACAAAAGCCAAAGTTCATATTTTCCGTGAACGATACGGAAAATCGAAGACGAGACGGAGGAGAACACCAGGGTGTCCACACCCTAGGTGGGTGCGGTCCCACCCTGGCCGCGCCCACAGGGGGTGTGGGCCCCTGGCCCTCCACCGACCTTGCCTCCTTCGCCTATAAGAAGCCTCCGACCCAAAAACCTTAAATCATCGACCAAAAAGCCACGAAAACCTCCGTAGAGCCGCCGCCACCGAAGGGGAGATTTGGGAGACAGAAAGTCTCTGTTCCGGCACCATGCCGGGACAGGGAAGTGCCCCCGGAGCCATCTCCATCAATCTCCATCGCCATCTTCATCACCGTTACTGATTCCCATAATGAGGAGGGAGTAGTTCTTCCTCGAGGCTAAGGGATCTACCGGTAGCTATGTGTTCATCTCTCTCTATGCATGATCTTGTTGTGGTCACGAGCTTTGTAATCAAGTAGATCTACTCTATTACTCAAGTGCTTCAATAGATCTCTGCTCTCCCCATGTGTGTGAAAGTGACAGCATGCACGCCATGGTGGCACTTAGGCTAGAGTCTACATAAATACTCATCGTGCTTTAATAGATCTATGCTTTTCCTCACGTGTGTGAAAGTGACAGTGTGCACACCGTGTGTGACACTTAGGCTAGATTACATATATATTTATCATGAATTATATTTTGAGTTGGTTGTCTTTATGAAATTGTGGTGTTTGTTGGAACCATCTAGCGCTCAAGGTGACAGTGTGGGGTTATCTAGATTAGGAAAGGCGGACTTTGAGGTGTGATACGTTGGAAACGTATCTATAATTTTTGATGTTCCATGCTTGTTTAGTATCTAATTTGCTTTACTTGTCCATACTTTGAGGTGCTTTTTACATGTTTTCTGGTACTAACCTATTAACAAGTTGCAACAGTGCCAGATGTCTGTTTTCTGCTGTTTTTGGTTTCAGAAAAGTTAGTAAAGAAATATTCTCGGAATTGGACGGGACGAAGGACAAAGTCAATAATTTTCCATGGGGAACAAGAAGTCTAGAGGGGAGCCCGGAAGGCCAGCCAGGGGGGCCAGACCCACCCTAGGCGCGGGTGGGCCTAGCCCCGCGCCTGGCTAGGGTTTGGGCACCCTGGCCGCCTCCCGGTCTCGCCCCTTCGCCTCTAAGAAGCCCCCAATGCAGAAACCCTGAGTACCCGATCCGAAATCCACGAAACCGTCTGTAACCGCCGCCACCATCGTCCCTAGATCAGGGGGATCTGAAGTTCTTCCTGGCACCCTGCCGGAGGGGAGATCATCCCGGAGGCCTTCTCTCCGGTATGATTCGTGAGTAGTTCCACCTTGGACTATGGGTCCATGTAGTAGCTAGATGGTTGTATCTCCTCCTTTGTGCTTTCATGTATAGATCTTGTGAGCTCCATTCATGATCAAGATCTAATCTATTTGTAATCATGCATGTTGTGTTTGCGGGGATCCGATGGATATTGACATTATTATGTTGGTTTGATTAATGGTTTTATCTTTATGATTCTATCATGTTTGTGTTGTTTGTGATCTTGCATGCTCTCCATTGCTAGTGGTTATCTTGGCCAAGTAGTTGCTAGTGACTCCAAGAGGGAGTATTTATGCTCGATAGTGGGTTCATGCCTCTAGTTTCCAAGGGAAGTGACAATAATCTCTTCGGTTGTAGATGTGTTGTTGCTACTAGGGAGAAAACAACGGTCTCTTGTTCATGGAACATGTGGACTGTTTACCTTACACACTTTGCTTAAAGCAGTTGTCTGTTGCTTGCAACTTAATACTGGAGGGGCCTGAAGGTGGACTTCTAGTCATAGATGCAGTTTGATGACGGTCTATGTATATTGTTGTATTGCCCAATCAACCTCATAGGATCTTTCTGGCTAGTAATTGCATTATTATGCCTTGCTCAGTTCCTGCCAATTGCCCTGCTGTAATTTGTTTACCCTTCATGCCATGTTGTTTATCTAAGGAGAGCACCTCTAGTGAACTATGGACCCCGGTCCAATCTTTACCATTGATACATATTCCACTGTTACTTGTTTACTTGCTGCAAATCATTACCTTCCACACCATACGTTTAATCCTTTGTTACAGCAAACCGGTGAGCTTGACAACCTCACTGATTCGTTGGGACAAAGTCTTGAGTTTGTGTTGTGTAGGTCTCCGCGTTGCTTTCAACACCTGTGTGACGTTTCCTTCCTCCTACTGGTTCGATAACCTTAGTTTCTTACTAAGGGAAAACTTGTTGTTGTGCTGCTTCACACCTTGCTCTTGGGGTTCCCAACGAAGCGTTCCTACATCATCTCAGCGCTGCATCAAGCTTTTTCTAGCGCCGTTATCGGGGAGGCTAAGGACGTCTTCACTAGGGAAGTCCTTCACTTCCTTTCTCTTTACTTTGTTTTTAGTTTGCTATGTTTATTTTGCTTAGTTTTGTTTGCCTCTTTAAAAAAAACCAAAAAAATAGTCTAGCTTGGTTTGCTTGCCTTATTCAAAAACATAAAAAAATTAGTTCATGCTCTAGCTGCTGCTATTTTTGGCTTGCCCACCTTTGCCAAAATGAACTCTGCTGAGAACACCAAGTTGTGTGACTTCACTAGCACCAACAACAATGATTTCCTTAGCACTCATATTGCTCCACCTGCTCCTGATGCTATCTTTTATGAAATTAAGCCTGCTTTGTTGAATCTTGTGATGAGAGAGCAATTTTATGGTGCTGGTTCTGATGCTCCTGCTGCCCATCTTAATAGCTTTGTTAAACTTTGTGAGATGCAAAAGTATAAGGATGTAGATGGAGATATTATTAAGCTCAGTATTTTCCCTTTATCCTTGAGGGGAAAAGCTAAAGAATGGTTGCTATCTTTGCCTAAAAATAGTATTAATTCTTGGACTAAGTGCAAAGATGCTTTTATTAGAAAGTACTATCCTCCTGCTAAGATTATTGCTATGAGAAGTGACATTATGAAATTTAAACAGCTTGATAGTGAACATGTTGCTCCTGCTTGGGAAAGAATGAAATCTTTGGTTAAAAATTGCCCTACTCATGGACTCACTGCTTGGATGATTATCCAGACTTTTTATGCAGGTTTGAACTTCTCCTCAAGAAACCTGTTGGATTCTGCTGCTGGAGGTACCTTCATGGGCCTTACCTTGGGTGCTGCAACAAGGCTCCTTGATAATATGATGGTTAACTACTCTGAATGGCATGTTGAGAGAGCTCCACATGGTAAGAAGGTAAATTCTATTGAGGAAACTTCCTCTTTGAGCGAAAAGATTGATGTTATTATGGCTATGCTTGTTAATGGGAAAGCTCCTCTAGATCCTAATAGTGTTCCCTTAGCCTCTTTGGTTGCTCAATAAGAGCAAGTTGATGTGAACTTCATTAGAAACAACAATTTCAACAACAATGCCTATAAGAATAATTTTGGTAGCAACAACAATTATAGGCCTTATCCTCCTAATAATAGCAACTCTATGGAAGCTCTTACAATAATGCTAGAAGTACCCCCTCTGAACTTGAAGTCATGCTCAAGGACTTTATTAGTAAACAAACCACTTTCAATAAGACTATAGAGGAAAAGCTTTTAACTGTTGAGAAAAATATGTCCTCTTTGTCTGAATCTCAAACTTCCTTGGTTAATAAAATGGCTGGTAAACCTGAAACTATGGAAAACACCTTTGCTACTGCTCATGCCATACATGTTACTATTGATGAAAATGTTAGGCTGTTAGCTCAACTTCATGCTAAGTGGGAAAGGGAAGCTGAAATTGATAGAAACAATAGTGTGTGCACTATCACCATTAAACCACAAGTAGCCCCTATTCCTCCTCCTACTATGCCTACCACTAGTGATGCTAAGTTTGACTTTGATATTGATGGTTGCAATATTTCTGAAGTGATTATGTTCCTACAAAAGCTTGCTAGAAGTCCTGATGCTAGTGATATGCATGTTGCCTTTACCAAACACATTACAGATGCTCTTGTTAAGATTAAGGAAGATAAGCTAAAACACAAAGCTTCTATTTCTAGGAAAGTAGAAGATAGTTGGTAACCCATTATTAATATGCAAGTGAATGACTTTGATCTCAAAGCTTCATGTGATCTTGGTTCTAGTGTCTCTATTTGCCACCATTAGAAGATTGTTATTTAAATGTTCCACTCAATGATAATGCTAAGAAGAAACTCATGTGGGGTATTAATGATGTTCTCATTATGGTTAACAATGCTTATGTCCCTGTTGATTTCTATGTTTTGGATGTTGAATACAATGCTTCTTGTCCTATTACTTTGGAAAGACCTTTTCTTAGAACAGTTGGTGCCATCATTGATATGAAAGAAGGCACCATCAAATATCATTTTCCATTCAAGAAAGGTATTGAACACTTCCATATGAGGAGAGATAAGTTTCTTTTTGATCCTCCTTTGAAAGCAAGGTTTGATGTTAATGCTTCCTCATTTGAAAATACTTGATTCTTCTTGCTTCTTGTGCCTAACTTAAAGGCGTTAAAGAAAAGTACTTGTTGGGAGATAGCCCAAGAGTTTCCTTGAGTCTTGGAAGTTATTACTTCTGTAATTTCCTCTTATTATCCTTTTTGTTTGCTTTTTGTGCAAAGAATGACATCTAATGAGAGGGAAGTAATATTTGGGGAGTTGCTGTCCCGAAACATATTTATGTCCTCCACCAAAAAAAATCGTTAGGAGGCTATGTAACTCGTATTGAGCTCAAGATTTACGAATAAATCCCCCAGTATGTTGGCTAACTTTAGTTAGTTCAACACTTTTTTATTTGAGCAACATAAGATGTTCGAAAAAAATTGTTTCTACCTGCTGGTCTGTTTTGACAGATTTCTGCCATTATTTGCATTTGCCTCTTATTGATTGCTTTTTGAGCTCTCTTCAGGTAAATTGAATTTATTTGAAGGAGTTACTACAGTAGATTGTGTTTTTAGTGAAAATCATTGCTGTTCCAAAGCTTTGCGAGTGGTCTAATATCTTTTGAATAAGCTAATGTTGCTAATGAAGATTGTGTGAAGTTTTCTATGAAGGAAAAATTTCAGGTGTAGAGAGAGAATGATGCAATGAGATGAAGAATGGACAAAAGCTCAATATTGGGGATGCCACCATGGTTTCACCCCAAGAAATATCCAAGAGGTACAAGCATCAAAGCTTGGGGATGCCCAAGGTATCCCCTTCTTCATCAATAAAAAGCTCAGGTCTGTCTAGACACTTCGTTTTTATTATTTTATGCACAGTTGTGTTGTTCTTGGAGCATCTTAGTTTTGTTTGATTTGCTTAGTTTGTTTAGTTTGATTTAGTAGTTTGGACCCCCGCTCTCGCTGTGTTGTTTTGCAAATAAGTTTGCTTGGTGTTTGGAAAGGAGTAGTAAGTTCTTGCTTGAAGTGCAAGAGGAGCTTGCATTGACTGTGACTTAGACTTTAGCATGACATGCTAGGTGTTGTTTTAGCATTATGCTTAGTGATTATTTCTGTAGCATGTCTTATTCCAAACAATTGGGATTGCTTAGTGTGCCTTGAATAAATTATGCGTTGTTTTAGCATGCAAAAGCATAGTATTGTGGTATTCTCCTTTGATGTTTTGCTTGGGTTGACTTTGAAAGAACATTTCTTAATCCCTAGTGTTTTGTGTGTTAGATAACAATACCAAGGATCATTTAATGTGTGTTGAAGTGTTGCAGCTCTATTTGAGAATAAAGGGAAAAGAACTCTGCCTTTGGGGGCGGATAATCTGGCCCCACCAGGGGCTCTGCCCAAGTAGGCGCAAGCCCCAGAAGGGGGGCGGAATTTTGGCCAGATTTTCCGGCCCTGCCGGATAATCCGCCCCCCTTGCTCATCGCCAAGGCGCAAGCCCCAGAGAGGGGGCGGAGTTTTGGCCGGACTTTCCGGCTAGGCCAGATAATCCGCCCCTCAGGGGGCCCGGATTATCCGCCCCCCAAGATCTTCACCAAGCTTCACCAAAGGCGCAAGCCCCAGAGAGGGGGCGGAGTTTCCCCTGGAGAATCCGTCCTTGGGGCGGAGTTTTCCCAGGGGCGGATAATCCGCCCCTAGTGGGGGGCGGATAATCCGCCCCCAAAGTTGTGCAACGGTCAGATCTGGGGAGGGGGTATTTAATCCAGCCATCCCCCTCCTGCCAGAACTCTTGATTCATCTCGAAAAAGAACAGATCAGATCTAAAAGCTTCATACAAGAGTGCTCCACCAGGATCCACCCAAAGGCCCCATCCCTTGGGGAATCAAAGGAGGAGAACTCAATCTTCATCATCAGCAATCAAGCGCTTCATCTCCTCTCCATTCATTTGGAGAACCTCCGATCTAGTATTTCTTGCAAATATCTAGATCCTCGTTTTTGTTTATATTGATAAACCTTGTTCTTGTGGCAGCTTGTTGTCATCCCGGGAGCCCCCAATTCGGTTGTGGGTGTGTGCCCCGATAGTGTTGTAAAAGGCACCGGTTCCCGCCTCGAAGGGATCCAATAGTGGAGAAGGTGGATCAGGCCTCTCGTGGCGAGATCCATCGGAGAATAGGGTGAGGCCTATTGTGGCGTGGTGGTCTTAGAACCGTCCACCCCTCCAACGCAGATGTACTTCCCTTAACAAGGAAGGAACTGCGGTAAAACAAATCCCTGTGTCTCCGCGTGCTCCACTACGGTTTCCTCGCTCCTCTTTTACGTGCTTAGTAGTTAGGGCTACATATAGGAAAATTCTCGTAGTTGCATATCTAGAGAATTTACTTTGTGTCAAGCCTAAAATTGAAAAAGTATTAAAAATTGGTTAGCACCTATTCACCCCCCCTCTAGGTGCCCATACGATCCATTTCAATTGGTATCAGAGCCTCGGCTCTTATTTCGGGCTTAACCGCCTAAGAGAAGTATGGGTTCCAAGGGAGATGGGAGTGATGCTCCGGAGGTAGTCACCATGAACGATCTCAAGACGTTGGAAACAACCTTGGTGAGTTCAATGGAGGCTAAGATGGAAGAGATGCGTCAATTGATAATGCGTCTCTCCACATCCGCAGCATCACCTCCATCTAACTCTGAGGATACCACTCCGCAATCCAAGGAAACGGGTAAAACTGTTTCCAAAGATAACGAAGTGGTAGGTGATGATACTAGTAAGAGCTCCTCCTCGAAAAAGGATAGCGGTAAGGATGGATACAATGAGGTTTCTCATGTGTATTCCCCTGATCCGCCTATTCCTCACCCACATATACATAATAGGGGTGATCCACCCAAACTGTCAGCTTCTACTTTCTCTCAATGGCATTTTTTGATGAAATCTCATGTGTGCAGTTCCTCCATAGAGTTGTGGAAGATCATCGAAAATGGTCTTCACGTTGGAAATCCTAACAATCTCACAAGGAGAGAAGTGGTCGATATCCAACTCAATGCTACAGCTCTACACATGATACAGCTTGGTGTGGGTGATAAAGACATGCCACACATTCAGCATCTTAGCACAGCTAAAGAAGCTTGGGATGCTCTCACCGAGCTCTTCATCGGAAAAGAAAGTATGAGAAGGAATAGATATGATGCCTTGAGCAATGAAGCTGAAGGATTTTATATGCTAGATGGAGAAGACCATGAGGACATGTATAGGAGGCTCAAGGCAATAGCTACAACCTTCAGAAACCACGGTGCAGCTCATGTTGATGATGCTTGGATCAAGCGCAAGTATGTCAGTGCTCTTATGCCATTTGAGCCCACAGATTTGAAAAGTCTCCAAGGTAGGCATAATTATCACCTCATGTCATCCAATGAGGTAATGCAAGAAATGGCCGCCTTCAAAGTGGCTGCCAAGAATACCGAAGATGCTCGTGCTCGAGCTATGGGGATGCAAAAGGGGGTCAACATGGCTTTGAAGACTAGTGTGATTGATCATGATGAATATGCGGTAGAAGGTCTGGACTGTCCCGAAGATATAAAAAGGATCCACGGACAATACTTGGCTCTTTATGCAAGAAACTTTTGGAAAGATCCAGCCAAGGCTAAAGCTGAACTAGATCGCAAAAGTGGAGCCTATGGAAGAAAAGAAAATGGTCCCAAGCTGAGAACATGCTTTAATTGTGGTGACCGGATGCACTTCGTAGCTGAGTGTCCATATCAAAGTAGAGAGGATAATGGAGGAAGACTCATTTTCAAGGACAAATCAAAAGCTCCACGTAAGAAACAGTTTGTAAAGAAGAATGCTCCTTTCAAGAAGCAACCAAAGATTGTTCTAGTAGCTCAAGAAGAATATTCATCGGGGAGTGAAGATGAGGACGAGGACGATAGCTCTCAAGAGGTGGCTGCTATAGCCACCACATCTACATCAACATCTCTCTTCGACTCTCCGAACGAAAACATCATCAACAAGAATGCTACTTGCCTCATGGCAAGAAGCTCCGAGGTAACTTCTTCTAACTCTTCTTTTCCCAAGGCTATGATAGACATGGATGATCCTGCTAGTCTTAAGGTTAAAGAAGAGATTATTGCTTTGGATTATTTCTATACTAACTTGCAAGGTGAGCACAAAGTTCGTTTTGAGGCTCTTATGGATCAACTGGCCCAAAACGAAGCACTCCTCGAAGAAAAGGGCAGAATTGAAAGGGAGGATGCAATGGAAATTGCATCCCTAAAAAATGCTCTTGAAGAAGAAGAAGAAGCTCGGGTCTCTCTTGAAGAGAGGCTTGAGTCTATGGAAGAGTCACATGAAGAAATTGTGACTAAACTCGTTAAGGAACGTGACAATGCTGTCACCAAGGCAAAGAAGTTAAAGAAGGAAAGGATTGACTTTGGGGCTGCTCATGATAGACTCTCCGAGGAATTGGAGAAACTTGACAATGCTCACAAGGCGTTGAAAAACAAGTTCTCTATTCTCAATGAGTCACATGATCAGCTTCAAAGTCGATTGGCCGAATATGATACTCCTAGCTCGTCCAACTCAACATATAGTAACAAGAAAAATGCTAGTGTGGAAAAAGGAGTGATCAAGGACATCACTACAAAGGACAAAGGTGTGCTTGATGAAGTTCTTGGCAAGCAAAGGTCAAATCATGGTAAAGAGGGACTTGGGTATTTCACCAAGTCCAAGAAGAAGAAAACCAAGAAGAACAAGACCAAGAATGTGCAATTAAAGACAAGCACTGCTGAGAAGGTTGTCACAAAAGACAAAACTAATAATATTGGTTTTGCAGGGTCTCACAATCCGAATTATGAACTCTTTTGTGATGATTATGGCGATGTTTATGCTTATTATGTTGGTCCTTTTGATGAATATATTGCTTGGTCTATTTGGGTCCCAAAGACCCTTGTTACTAACATGAAAGGATCCATTGAAAAATGGATACCTAAAACCAAGAAGTAATTTTCTTGCAGGGCTATGCTTCCGGTGGGTCGAAATGGGTGCTGGATAGTGGCTGCACTAGTCATATGACCGGAAGCAAGGAGATCATCACAGAGATGCGTCCAAATCTTGATAATATCACAGTCTCCTATGGTGATAAGTCTAAATCTCAGGTATTGGGTCTTGGCAAGGTTGTGGTTGCCCACGATATCTCTCTCGTGGACGTCATGCTTGTTGAGACCCTTGGCTACAATCTTCTTTCTGTTCGTGCCCTTGGCAAGATGGGTTTTGCTGTTTTTATCGATGACGATTTGGTGGTACTCTTATGGAGCAAGTCTCTAAAGGTCACTTTCGTTGGATACGTCGAAAATGACCTGTATGTGGTGGACTTCTCGGGGAAAACCATTTCGGGTCCGATGTGTCTATTCGGAAAGGCCGACGTGGGCTGGCTATGGCATCGCCGTTTAGCCCATGTCAACATGAGAACTTTGCAAAGTCTCCAAAAGGGTGGCCACATTCTTGGACTAAAAGACAATGTCTCCTTTGCCAAAGATCGTGTTTGCAGGGCTTGTGTTGAAGGAAAAATGCATGATTCTCCCCACAAGAGGAAGACTATTGTGTCATCAAAGAGGATCTTGGAATTACTCCATGTGGATTTATTTGGTCCTCCTTCTCATGCAAGTCTTGGTGGGAAGAAATATTGCTTGGTCATCGTCGATGATTACTCAAGATATACATGGGTATATTTCTTCAAGCTTAAAAGTGAGACTCAACAAACTGTCATCGACTTTGCCAATGAAGTTCAACGTCAACACAATGTTCCCATCTTGGCAATTAGAAGTGACAACGGCACAGAATTCAAGAACTACACTTTAAACGGGTTTCTTAGCGAAGAGGGGATTAGACACCAATATTCCGCTGCGTACACCCCTCAACAAAATGGTGTAGCCGAGAGGAAGAACCGGACTTTAATGGATATGGCAAGATCTATGCTAGCTGAATTCAAGTCTCCTTATAATTTTTGGGCTGAAGCCATATCCACTGCTTGTCACTCATCAAACCGGCTCTACCTTCGGAAGATCTTGGACAAGACCCCATATGAAATACTTACCGGCAACAAACCCAACATCTCATACTTCAGGGTATTCGGGTGTAAGTGTTTGTTTCTTATTAAAGGTGTCCGTTTGTCAAAATTTGAATCCAAGGCTTTAGAAGGTATTTTTGTTGGTTACGGTGCCGAATCCCACACTTATAGAGTCTACAACAAGCTCACTGGGATTGTTGTAGAATCTTGTAGTGTGGAGTTCGATGAAAATAACGGCTCCTTTGTAGGGAAAGTTGATGTTTGTGATGCAGATATTGAAATACCACAAGATGCCATAAGAAGAATGGGCGTGGGATTTTTCCGCCCCATTGAGGAACCCCTTGTGGCGGATCGGGAAGGACAATGCTCCACACATGTGGAGCCCTCATCTACACAAGATCAACAAGCTCCTACTGTTGGAGACAATCCTGCACCAACATCACAATCTGCTGAAGACCATCTGTCCACTGGACAAGCTAGTAGTCCCAGGCCGGACTATCCGACCCCTCCAAGGGGCGGACAATCCGCCCCTGGCACTACAACTCGTACCAGGGGATCCGAAGGAGAAATCAACATCTCTGAAGCTCCCAGGTCGGATTCTCCGGCCCCCAGGGGCGGAGTATCCGGCCATGGGTCTCCAACTCCAGTCAGGCTCTCTCAGGAAGATGGCTCTGGTACTTCACCTCCTAGGCCGGATAGTCCGGCCCCTCCAAGGGGCGGATTATCCGGGCCTGAAGAAAATGTTCAGCAACAATCTTTTGGCAGTAACGGTGACCAAGATCAAGGGCAAGGCAGTAATCAAGACAAGGATACAACAATTGAATCCACTCCTCCTAGAAACAATAAGGACATTGAGGCTCGTCGCAAGGCTCGTGCTGATCGCAACCTTGAACTAAGAGGTCACACTCTTGACAAGGTTGTTGGTGATCTACGACGAAGGGTATCCACTCGAAGTGAGCTTGCTAGCTTCTGTGATCATCAAGCTCACATTTCCATGGTTGAACCAAAGAAGGTTTTTGATGCTCTTGAAGACCCCGATTGGGTTGTTGCAATGCATGAAGAATTAAACAACTTCGAACGCAACAAAGTTTGGAAGCTCGTAGAAAAGCCAAAGGATTGCCGCAATGTTATCGGCACCAAGTGGATCTTCAAGAACAAACAGGATGAAAATGGCATTGTTGTGAGGAATAAAGCACGAATCGTGGCTCAAGGATTCTCTCAAGTAGAAGGAATTGATTTTGGCGAGACCTACGCTCCTGTGGCTCGCCGTGAGTCCATCTGTATCCTTCTTGCATATGCAGCCCATCATAATTTTAAATTACAACAAATGGATGTTAAGAGCGCTTTCCTTAATGGTCCTCTACATGAGTTAGTATACGTCAAGCAGCCCCCGGGGTTTGAGGACCCCAAATTTCTGAACCATGTCTACAAACTCGATAAGGCGCTCTATGGCCTTAAACAAGCCCCACGTGCGTGGTATGAGCACCTTAAAGAGCTTTTGCTAGACCGTGGATTCGAAGTTGGGCAAATCGATCCCACTCTTTTTACTAAGAAGGTTAATGGGGAGCTTTTTGTATGCCAACTTTATGTAGATGACATTATTTTTGGCTCTACTAACCAAGCTTTTAACGATGAATTTTCAAAGCTTATGACTGACAGGTTTGAGATGTCCATGATGGGTGAGCTCAGGTTCTTTCTTGGATTTGAAATCAAACAACTTAGAGAGGGAACCTTTATTAATCAAGCTAAGTACATCCAAGACATGCTCAAAAGGTTCAAGATGACGAATCTCAATGGCGTTGCTACCCCAATGCAAACAAAGTGTCATCTTGAGCTCAATCCCAAGGGTAAAGATGTGGATCAAAAGGTATACCGATCCATGATCGGCTCTCTCCTTTACCTCTGCGCATCTAGGCCCGATATCGTGTTAAGTGTAGGAGTGTGTGCAAGGTACCAAGCCGCTCCTAAAGAAAGCCACTTAGTGGCAGTCAAGCGAATCTTCCGATATTTGGTTCATTCCCCAAATTTTGGGTTATGGTATCCCAAGGGTTCAAGTTTGTCTCTATGTGGTTACACCGATTCAGATTGGGCTGGTGACAAAGATGATAGGAAATCAACCTCTGGTGCATGCCAATTCTTGGGCAGGTCTCTAGTGTGTTGGTCATCAAAGAAACATAATTGTATTTCACTCTCAACCGCCGAAGCTGAATATGTTGCTGCTGCAAGTGCTTGTACTCAATTGTTATGGATGAGGCAAACTTTAAAGGAATATGGTGTCAATTGTGACAAAGTGCCTCTTTTATGCGACAATGAAAGTGCTATCAAAATTGCTTACAATCCCGTGCAGCATACGAGAACAAAACATATAGAGATTCACAACCACTTTATTCGGGATCATGTTGCTCGTGGAGATATTGCTCTATCCTTTGTGAGCACGAAGAACCAACTTGCTGATATTTTCACGAAGCCCCTCGATGAAGCAAGATTTTGTTATTTGCGGAATGAGCTAAATATCATAGATTCAAGGAGCTTGGCTTGACTACCCTTGCACACTCACTTGCTCTTATTCATGTATTTGGTTTAGATGCGGGCATAGACATAGGGGGAGTGTGGTCCTAATTGATTGGGCCAACCCTCCCCCCATAATGCCGAAAGCAAGTAAAATCATTTCCCTTAATATCATTTTGTGATATGTGGGTCATCGATGAGCATTGGTTTTGAACTCAAGATACATCTTCGCGGTGTCATGCCATGCGCTCCAACATGGTGGCTTCGGCCACCGCCCTCTTCCTTGAGAAGAGTTGGTTTTTCATGGGTCTCATTGGATTTTCTTGCATACCTTTTGTTCTTATGGAAAACATATGTTACCCCATGAAGAGTTTGGCACTGCTTTGGATGGTGTTCATAAGCCCAAGAAAATCTACAACAAGGCTCAGAAGACTCATCACCCCTCCACTGCCCCGGAGTCCTTCATGCGTGATGCTCGGGCTAGTGGTCGTCGTTCCACGGTGTCCCCAATGGCACGTGAGGTCAAGCAGCTTAATTGGTTTCAGCGGAACATTCTTTGCATGGGTATTGACATTCACAAGGGCTAATATGAGGCGTACCGCAGGGATCATGAGAGGGATCACACGCAGCAGCTTATCCTCCACCATGTCTCAGGTGCCACTGGCAATCCACCTCCTCCCACTGCTCCGGATCCGTATGCCCAGTGGAACACTTCAGGGATCAACTATGGCGAGCTCGAGAGTTGTCTATTTCCTCCTCCACCGAGGGCACCCACTTCTCCAGCTGATGACGATGATGATGAGTATGATGAAGAGGAAGGGGACGGGAATGACTACGACGAGGATGAGGAGGAGTGATCTCCAGGGATGTTAGCATCGCTCTTCTTCCTTTTTGGCGTTTCGATGCCAAAGGGGGAGAAGTAGTTCTATTAGGTCTCGTGGATTTGCAAGGGTGGGCACAAGCTTTTCGATTTTAGTCGTTTTTATTTGCTTGCTTGTGCCTTTTTCTAGCGTGAACTTGTTTGCTATTTGTGGTTGTTTGTGTAAGACTATGTCGTACTCCACAGTTTGGTACTATGGTTGGTATTCATGGATTTATGGATTTATCTATCATGGACCCCATGGAATTCTGGAATTATGGAGCATATTTGATGGCATATGGATTCATGGGATTATCTATGTATGCCTTGGCTATATTCTCATTCCGGTGGTATGGCATTTTTTCCAAAACCTTAAAGTAGTGTTCTCTCTAGTGTGTGTATTTGTATTCAAATGCAAATCTTAAATATGCACACATCTAGGGGGAGCGTCTTTCATTATTTAAGGTGGCATTTGCCGGTTTCATTGCAAATCCTAGTATTGTCATCTAACACCAAAAAGGGGGAGATTGAAAGAACATTTCTTAATCCCTAGTGTTTTGTGTGTTAGATAACAATACCAAGGATCATTTAATGTGTGTTGAAGTGTTGCAGCTCTATTTGAGAATAAAGGGAAAAGAACTCTGCCTTTGGGGGCGGATAATCCGGCCCCACCAGGGGCGGATAATCCGCCCCTCCCTCTGCCCAAGCAGGCGCAAGCCCCAGAAGGGAGGCGGAATTTTGGCCGGATTTTCCGGCCCTGCCGGATAATCCGCCCCTCCAGGGGGCCGGATAATCCGCCCCCCTTGCTCATCGCCAAGGCGCAAGCCCCAGAGAGGGGGCGGAGTTTTGGCCGGACTTTCCGGCTAGGCCAGATAATCCGCCCCCCAGGGGGGCCGGATTATCCGCCCCCCAAGATCTTCACCAAGCTTCACCAAAGGCGCAAGCCCCAAAGAGGGGGCGGAGTTTCCCCTGGAGAATCCGTCCTTGGGGCGGAGTTTTCCCAGGGGCGGATAATCCGCCCCTAGTGGGGGGCGGATAATCCGCCCCCAAAGTTGTGCAACGGTCAGATCTGGGAGGGGGTATTTAATCCAGCCATCCCCCTCCTGCCAGAACTCTTGATTCATCTCGAAAAAGAACAGATCAGATCTAAAAGCTTCATACAAGAGTGCTCCACCTAGATCCACCCAAAGGCCCCATCCCTTGGGGAATCAAAGGAGGAGAACTCAATCTTCATCATCAGCAATCAAGCGCTTCATCTCCTCTCCATTCATTTGGAGAACCTCCGATCTAGTATTTCTTGCAAATATCTAGATCCTCATTTTTGTTTATATTGATAAACCTTGTTCTTGTGGCAGCTTGTTGTCATCCAGGGAGCCCCCAATTCGGTTGTGGGTGTGTGCCCCGATAGTGTTGTAAAAGGCACCGGTTCCCGCCTCGAAGGGATCCAATAGTGGAGAAGGTGGATCAGGCCTCTCGTGGCGAGATCCATCGGAGAATAGGGTGAGGCCTATTGTGGCGTGGTGGTCTTAGAACCGCCCACCCCTCCAACGCAGATGTACTTCCCTTAACAAGGAAGGAACTACGGTAAAACAAATCCCTGTGTCTCCGCGTGCTCCACTACGGTTTCCTCGCTCCTCTTTTACGTGCTTAGTAGTTAGGGCTACATATAGGAAAATTCTCGTAGTTGCATATCTAGAGAATTTACTTTGTGTCAAGCCTAAAATTGAAAAAGTATTAAAAATTGGTTAGCACCTATTCACCCTCCCCTCTAGGTGCCCATACGATCCATTTCAGACTTGGCACATGCTCACACCATGTTATGACTATGACAAGTCACCATTAGCCTCTATGATCATTTAGTCCTTGATTTGTAGTACTACTCTTTGCTTTGATTAGTTTGCTTTGTTGCATTGCATAATTTTGGCCATTATTGCTCTCTTAGTTGGTTTCCTCCCAGTCTTTTGCTAGCCTCCATTTGTATGAGTAAGTTCTACTCATGCTTCCAACTCCCAAGAAACCAAGTTATTCTAAAGTGTCCACTATAAATTCCTATGCATGGTGTGTTACACCATTCCAAAGTATATTCTTGTTTTCATTTATCTTGCAACTAAAAACTATTTTGTTATGTGAAAACGTAGTGATTAAAGTCCTCACGAACTTGATGGCACATTTTATTCTTTGCCCCTAATAAACTTGAACCATTGAGGCAACTTTGTTGTATATTCTTGCACTTATAAGTTAGGATTAGCAGAACCGTGCTGTCACGGGGAACGTTTTCGACATTGCACTTGTACTTTTTTGTACTCCGTTGATATCATGATCTTTTGTCTATGGATGTTACCGGTGTGAAATGAAGTGAGAACTTGTAAGTTCATGGAGTTTGTATTCTGTGTTAGAGAAATGCCTGGGCCGCTAGCCTAAGCCATGCCTAATCATGGTGGAAACTTGCAGCATCACCATAGTGACATCTATGAAGAATTCTTCTTATAAAAAAGAGAGAGACACATTGAGAAAAGAGGAAAGAGAGAAAAAACACCATATTCCCATGGTACATAAGAAGAATTGCTGAGATGCTCATTATCTGCTTGCCTTGTCATTTTGGTTATGGGAAAGCTCTTGTGCCATGTGCAAGGGGTACCCCGTTGGCGGTTCTCAATGATATGCAAATACTTACAGTGACAAGAACTTACCTGGACCCAAAGTTGAGTATGCATGAGGTGTGACCCTCGTATTCAAGGGGCATGAGATTGCCAACTTATACTTCATCAAGCATATACTCCAGCTTTGCCACTTTAACCTTAACCACTTCAAGATGCTTATGATAGGGGCAATGAGGGCTGAAAGCTAACAAGTACCATAATTTTTGGAAGCTCTTTTTGAAACTTGTAATCCCTGCTTCCATTACAAAAAGGCCTTTCTTCCACCATTATTTGAGTCTCCACCTTCTACCTTTAGGCACCATTAAGAGAGCATAGTTGTCATTTTGTGTGCAATGTTCCAAAGCTTATTAATTAATGCATATTGTGTTATTACTTGTTCATATGCTATATGTTTCTAGTCACCCTTGTGAACTTTGCAGGTGCCCTATGCATTATATTGCTACTCTATGAGGGACAAGCTGATTGCCACTATGCTATGTTTTCTGCACGTGAAACAAACAAACGTTTTTCAATACATATTATTCATGATCTTTGTTTGTAGCTTGCCATGTTGCATGCATAGTTACTATATCCTATTGTTATAACTCCATCTTTCATGCACATGTTTAGAGTTCTTTGATCCCATATTTCAATGTTTGCAAATGGTTGGATCTTTATTGTGAGGGTGCATGTCACCTCAAAAATTATTCTTTTATCATTTACCTACTCGAGGACAAGCATGAGTTAAGCTTGGGGATGCTGATACGTTGGAAACGTATCTATAATTTGTGATGTTCCATGCTTGTTTAGTATGTACTTTGCTTTACTTGTCCACACTTTGAGGTGTTTTTTACATGTTTTCTGGTACTAACCTATTAACAAGTTGCAACAGTGCCAGATGCTTGTTTTCTGCTGTTTTTGGTTTTAGAAAAGTTAGTAAAGAAATATTATCGGAATTGGACGGGACGAAGGACAAATTCAATAACTTTCCATGGGGAACAAGAAGTCTAGAGGGGAGACCGAAAGGCCAGCCAGGGGGCAGACCCACCCTAGGTGCGGGTGGGCCCATCCCCGCGCCTGGCTAGGGTTTGGGCACCCTGGCCGCCTCCCGGTCTCGCCCCTTCGCCTATAAGAGTCCCCCGATGCAGAAACCCATCCACGAAACCGTCTGTAGCCGCCGCCACCATCGTCCCTAGATCGGGGGGATCTGAAGTTCTTCCCGGCACCCTGCCGGAGGGGAGATCATCCCAGAGGCCTTCTCTCCGGTATGATTCATGAGTAGTTCCACCTTGGACTATGGGTCCATGTAGTAGCTAGATGGTTGTATCTCCTCCTTTGTGCTTTCATGTATAGATCTTGTGAGCTCCGTTCATGATCAAGATCTAATATATTTGTAATCATGCATGTTGTATTTGCGGGGATCTGATGGATATTGAGATTATTATGTTGGTTTGATTAATGGTTTTATCTTTATGATTCTATCATGTTTGTGTTGTTTGTGATCTTGCATGCTCTCCATTGCTAGTGGTTATCTTGGCCAAGTAGTTGCTAGTGACTCCAAGAGGGAGTATTTATGCTCGATAGTGGATTCATGCCTCTAGTTTCCAAGGGAAGTGAAAATAATCTCTTCGGTTGTAGATGTGTTGTTGCTACTAGGGAGAAAAAAGGTCTCTTGTTCATGGAACATGTGGACTGTTTACCTTACACACTTTGCTTAAAGCAGTTGTCTGTTGCTTGCAACTTAATACTGGAGGGGGTTCGAATGATAACCTGAAGGTGGACTTATAGTCATAGATGCAGTTGGATTACGGTATATGTATATTGTTGTATTGCCCAATCAACCTCATAGGATCTTTCTAGCTAGTAATTGCATTGTTATGCCTTGCTCAGTTTCGCTGTAATTTGTTTACCCTTCATGCCATGTTGTTTATCTAAGGAGAGCACCTTTAGTGAACTATGGACCCCGGTCCAATCTTTACCATTGATACATCTTCCACTGTTACTTGTTTACTTGCTACAAACCATTACCTTCCACATCATACGTTTAATCCTTTGTTATAGCAAACCGGTGAGCTTGACAACCTCACTGATTCGTTGGGGCAAAGTCTTGAGTTTGTGTTGTGCAGGTCTCCGCGTTGCTTTTAACACTTGTGTGACATTTCCTTCCTCCTACTGGTTCGATAACCTCGGTTTCTTACTGAGGGAAAACTTGCCGCTGTACTGCTTCACACCTTGCTCTTGGGGTTCCCAACGAAGCGCTCCTATATCAACTCAGCGCTGCATCAAGGTGTGTTGTTATAGCCCTACCATGGATTAGAGTGTCCAGCTGGAGAGTAGTTAAGAGTAGTATCATGAAGAGAATATATTTATTAAGAGTGTTCACTAGTGAAAGTATGATCCATAGGCCTTGTTTCTAAGCATTGAAACACCGTTTGCATCTATATATGTTGCATGTTTGCTTGCTTCCATCTTTTTGCCTTTAGTCTTTTCCTCCATGTCAGAAGCTCTTTTCTGGCACCGTTACCACTTATAATCATCCATACCACTTGTATTTCACTATCTCTTCGCCGAGTTAGTGCACCTATACACCTGACAAGTGTATTGGGTGTGTTGGGGACACAAGAAACTTCTTGTATCTTGATTGCAGGGTTGCTTGAGTGGGATACATTTGACCACTTCGTCCCTGAGTTCGATAAACCTTGGGTAATCCACTTAAGGGAAACTTGCTGTTGTTCTACAAACCTCTGCACTTGGAGGCCCAACAACTGTCTACAAGAATAGAAGTGCGTAGACATCAGCCCGCTCCCTGCGTACGCCCGTGGCAACTCCGGATTGACACCCCCGGGATCAGCGAATTCGAAATTCGGTCAAAACTGACACAAATTTTCATAGTTCGGCCAAATTTATCACAGTTCGGCCAACATTATCATAATTCAGCCAAAATTTCACACACAACAATAGTTCGCCCAATTTTTCACACAGTTCGGCACATAAAACAAATTCGACACACATATAGCAAATAGTTTAACAAGTTTTCAAACATAATAACACCTCAAACTAGGTGTTGCCTTTGAGCATCCATAGGTGCTCCACTAGATCATCCTGCAGTTGTTGATGCACATGCGAGTCTCGGATCTCTTGACGCATAGCAACAAAGTCAGGCCACAATGCTGACACCTAGTGATCAGACTCTGCAAGAGGATCCTGTCTAAAATATGGTTCACTGTCATCATCAAGCACTGTCTCCTCTCTCTCTCGCGCGCGCTCGCATTGATCATGTAGTGCAAGATCACACAGGAATTCATCACCTCCCACATTTGCTCTTGCGACCAAGTCAGAGCGGGAAAACAGACAACTGCAAATCGATCTTGGAGCACACCAAATGCCCGCGCGACATTCTTCCTGCAAGCTTCTTGTTCCTTGGCAAAATTGGCTTACTTGTCGATCAGAGGGCTTGAGAGAGTCTTCATAAATGTTGACAATCTTGGATAGATGCCATCTGCCAGGTAGTATCCCTTGTTGTAGTGGTGGCCACTGATCAAATAGTCCAATGGGGGGCATGGCCCTCAACAAGCTTGGCGAAGACATGAGAGCAATGCAAGACATTGATGTCGTTGTTGGATCCTGCCATGCCAAAGAAGGAGTGCCAAATCCAGAGACCTTGTCTAGCCACTACCTCAAGTACCACGCTACAAACCTCATTTGTGGCCTTTGTACATTCCCTGCCAAGCAAACGAACAGTTCTTCCATTTCCAATGCATGCAGTCGCTACTTTCAAGCATCCCAGAGAATCCTCTAGCTTAATTGATTGCAAGGATTCAAGCAGTGTCTTCGGCATTAGATGATCTCAGATATTTTGGCTCAAACACTACAATCACCTCCCTATAGAACCTATACAAACAATTGATGGTAGTGGACTTGACCATGCAAAGATAATCATCTTGTGTGTCACTGGAGATCCGTATGCCATCATTCTCATGGCCACGGTGCACTTCTGTAGCGAGGAAAATCCTACCATGCCAATGCAGTCCTTCTTGCATATGAAATAGTTATCGAAGTCCCGGAGGACATACACAATCTTGAGGAAGAGGTATCAGCCCATACTGAATCGGCACCGAAACACTGCCTCGTTGTGCAATTGATCATCAACAAAGTATTCGGTGAAGAACATGAAATAGACCTCCATCCGCTACCTCGGCTTGCCCTTCCGGCATCCTGGAGCCGAACCACCGCCCCGCGGCTTTGCATTCTGGGCGTACAATCATCGGCGGTGAGGATCATCATGTGCTCTCCATTAGCGCGGCGAACATCTGCTCATCGTCCTCGGAGTCCATGCAGGCAAATTGCCGAACACCTACTGGGCGTGGTTGGCGTGCAGCGGTCCACGGAACAGCCGGAGGGATCTGAACTCCGACGAGTAGCTCAGCGAGGAGGGAGGGAGTCTCGGCGGAGTTCGGTTGGCTTTGTGGCGTGTGGGTGCGGAGTAGAGGGGGTGGTACCGATGGAGAGAACGGTGACATCTAGGTGGGGAGGGAACTAGACGACTGGTTTGCATGGAAATCTTCTTCCCTCGCTGACAACCCGGACCCGCTCGACTTTTCACTCCATCCGGCGTCCCCAGCCGAACCCCGAGGCACTGAGTTTGGACTGAGTTTGCCGGATGGATTTTTGGCCCATTATGGCAAATTTCGGGCTCCTGGGGGCGTGGCTGGTGGGGATTTCGCCGGATTGAGCCAAAAATGGGCCTAGGGGTGTCCGTAGGGGGCTGAGTGGAGATGCTCTAAGGATTGTTCATATTTTGGTTATTTGATTTGTTGATGGAAACTGAAAGGATACATATGTCGCCTAGAGGGGGGTGAATAGGCGATTACAACTTTTCCTAGAGTGGCTCAACAAAGGCGGAATAAAACTAGTGTTTACTTTGTTAAGAACAACCTAGAACAACTAAGGTTCACCTATGTGCACCAACAACTTATGCTAAGCAATACAAGCAACAAAGTGATAGCAAGATATATATATATATATATATATATATATATATATATATATATTACTTCAAGCACGAAGGCTATCACAATGTAAAGTGCATAAGTAAAAAGCTCGGGTATAGACATAATTGAGACACGCGGGGACACCGATATTTTACCGAGTTCCTCCCAACATGGAGTACGTATCATTTGGAGAGGGGGTGGTATCAAACCACCAACGCCACAAAAGGCCTCCCTTATTCTTTTGTGAATCTCATCCCAACGGGATCGATCCACGCTTTCACTATCGATGCACTTGTCAGTGGCAACCGGAACCTCTCACAAGGTTGGGGCACTTCTCCATAACTTAATTGGAGGCTCCCAACAAATGCCACAAAAGGCCACAATGCCACCAAGGCCACAAAACCGTATAGGGTTCCAAGAACCCAAGAGGGACAAGCTCCAATGAGTAACTCAAACCAAATCCTCCGAGGAGAACACAAACTGATGCACCAAATGCAAATGGCAAGAACACCACAAAGGTGCTCAAATCCCTTGCTCTCAAGTTCCAACAAAGCTACTAAAGCTATCGGGAGAACAAGAGAGGATGAATCAAAGAGAGACACAAAATCCCCCAAAATCTAGATCTCCAAAGATACACTCACAACAAGATGAATCGGTTAGGTCAAAACGTAGATCTAGATCACCTCCAACTATCCCTCAAATATATGCAAGAATCAATGAAGGGGTGAGTATAAATCAAGCTCAAAGAATAAGGCAAATGAGGGCAAAGCTTAGACAAAAGGAGGAGAAAGAAGCAACCCAAAATAAAAAAGGCAAAAGGTATTTAAAGGACCGGGCAAAATGTGGCCGTTGGGGCGAAATTCCTAGACGGACCGGTAGTACCAGATTAGTACCGGATGGGTACTACCGGATTTAACCGGTAGTACAACACCAGTCCCAGGCCCAGCGAAAAAGACAGCAGCAGCAGGCAACGAACGGGCGCGCGCAGCGAGGCGGTCGGCAGCGGCGTGGGCCCAGCAGAAGGCAGCAGCGCATCTGGGGCCAGCAGATGCAGCAGCGCAGCGGCATCAGTAGCTAGCAGTTAGCACGCACGCGTGCGGGTGGGGCAGGGCGGCTGCGTGCGTGGGGCAGCGGGGCCAGCAGCCAGGCGCGGCAGCGAGCGAGCGGGGGAAGGGCGGGACAGGGACAACGCAGCACGGGCCCACGTGGCGTCGACGCGCACGCACGCAAGCGGGCAAGGCGCAAGGTCAACACGGTAGCAGCGCGCTCACGCGGGAGCAGCAGCGGGCAGGAGCGCGATGGCAGCGAGCGCAAGCGAGGAGGCTAGCTGGGCTGGGGTTTTCTTTCCAGGGCCGGCCGATAGTACCGGCCCACCCGGGCGGTACTACCAGGCCGGCCGGTACTACCAGAAAATGGTACCGGGCTAGGCAGAAAATAATCCGTGGCGCTCAGATGCGGGCGGTAGTACCAGCCCGCCTGGGCGGTACTACCGCTCGGCCCAGTAAACAGATTTTTCTTTTTTCTTTTTAAATAAAACCGGCAAATATTCAAACGAGTGTAACTTTTGATTGGTAGCTCCGATTGACCCGATTCCAATTGCGTTGGAAAGAAGACGACAAAAGCTACCCTATAACAAGTGAAAATATTGGTTATCGCCAAGTGAGAAAGTATCAAGTATAATAATGTGAGATACCTCACTTGGTGAAAAACTGAAAAGCCGACAAGATCAAAATCGCAACAAGATACAAACGGAAGATCCGATTTTGATGAACAAGAGCTTGTTATGGAGATTACCACAAGCTCTATATCCTCACATGAATAAGACCAAATAACAACCAAATATGATGATGCAAGTATGCAAAGGTTTAAGATCTCTCCGAACGATGTGACCGAATTACTCATTCGAAATCCCCTCTTGATAGTACGGTTATCTATCCTAAATCCGGTCTCCCACACACAACATGAGACCGGAAAAAGGGAAAACCTATCAAGATTATACCTTTGCCTTGAGCATTCCACTTGAGCTAGATGTAGACGAACTTGACCTTCTCAAGATGGAACGCCTTTCTTGATTCCTCATCATCGATCCATGATCACCGAGGATGGCAAGCATCAAACATGAGATCTTCTATAGATGACACATTTTAAGCTTGCACAATATATCTTCTTCGCATTTCATCGACCTTGAAGCCAACACATGCTCCAAGCGATGCCAATGGACAAATCCTACAAGTGCAACTTAATACACACATTAGTCCATAAAGATTATTATTAATTACCAAAACCACACATGGGGGCCCAACATGTTCTTTCAGAAACATATCGGGTTTTCAATATTTTCTTTATGTTGTATTTTATGAGTTTTTTAGTTTGCCCTCAAATGTTTTGGAAAGTTCAACTATTTTTTGATAGCGCAACAAACACTCTGGTACATATGATTTTGTGGAAATCAGTTTGACATAATATTCTAATTCTGTCTTTCTAATTCCCATAGTTGTGTTGGAATTGTGCAAATCAAAGAGGGCCTTAGATGACGATGGTGATTTAGTCAATATTGAATTCAGTTCTTACTTTTGGCTTTACTTAACTCAATTACTTTCGTCTTTACTAGGCAATGTATGTCTTACTACTTTTTGCCTTTGAGCGACACCAATATCCAAAGTGTATGGTTGACTTAGCCGACAAATCAGAGCCACAGAAAACGGGTATTTTAGTCCAATAATCTTTTTCGATGAAATCCTTAGATGATTAATGTGAACTATTTTCCGTAGGAGATGATGTTCCTGTGGATTTCGAGATATTAGTGAGTAGTGACATGACACTAATATTGGAGCTTTTTTTTGGAAACCCAGTATAGACATAGAATCTCACAAATATGTAGCTACACTTATCCTTACGAAAACACGCACATACATCCTCTATCTCTATGAGCATCTTCGAAAGATTGAGTTTAAGAGACTGATTCGACATATTTTGAGATTGTCGAAATCATCATAGACGCCTCGTTGTCCATGAAAACTTCGTATTCCACTGAAAATATTCCACCTTTTATAAGACACCAAAACGTTAAACCTTGAGTTTGAACTTTCACGGGGCTTAGGATACCACTATCCTTCTAAGAGCATCTCCACTCGTTGGGCGAACCCAGGCCAAAATCCGGACCTTTTTTTGGCCGGACGGAACCTGATTTCGGCCTGGGTACACCCAGTTTCCCACTCGCGTACCCAGGTGACGAGGTTTGATCTCGTCAATGCCCATTGTTATGGACTTGGGTTTTGGAGAAGATGGGGATGCTGGAGATCGTGGCACGGTTAATAGACAAGCAACCAGGGGACACGAGATTTACCCAGGTTCAGGCCCCCGGAGAGAAAACCCTACTCCTGCTTGTCTGCTCTTGATTACGGCGGAACCGAAAATTACAGGGTGCGCAGATTCGATCTGGCGTGGATGCGTGTGCGAAAGTATGAGTCGAGGGATCTAGATCTGTAGATCTATTGTGGAGGTGGAGATCGTAGATCTATCTATTGGGGGGTTATGGCGTCTGTAGGTCGTGCCCTCCTCGTTGGACCCTCCTAGCCTTTATATATGGGGAGGCTAGGTCTCGGGTGCCAATACGAGTAGGTTACAAGTTGTATTCAAACTCTAGTCTTGAGGTTTCCTTGTCTTGTGCGCTTGGGAGTCCGTGTCCATATGGCTTCATAGCAGCCGAAACGTCGTAGGCGTCATGGACCCTGGCAGGTCGTCGAGTGGGCCTTCCGTCGGGCTAGACCAGGTATACTAACATCGGGTACCCGTAGGGCATATCCATGTCACCAGGCGAACACAAAACAACGATATATTTGAATCTTTATCATTCCCGCCGGCGAGTGCTCGGCCACAAGGTGTTCGACAGGTATGCCCACAAATTCGGCGGCTAATTTTTATTACAAAACAGGGGAAATGACTCTCAGTCGTCGATGGGATGGGCTCTTGCGGCGTGGCCGACGCGGCGTTGTCGTCCGTCTCGCCGTTGATGGCCGCCGGGTTGGAGGAAGTAGAAGCAGAGCTTGGCGTGGGAGTGTTTGGCGCAGGCACGTTCGGCGCAGAGGAAGGGGAAGCCGTGATCACGCCCTGCAGGATGGCCTGACATTGCGCCATGTACCAGACCTTGACCGACGAGCTCATCTTTGACGTGTCCTCGCCGCCCATCAGGAACTTGAGGTCCGTGTTGCGCTTCTTGGCGGCGTAGTTGGCCTTCTTCTCGGCGAGGTTGGATTTCTTCTCGGCGAGGTTGGCCTTGATGAGAGCCACCTTTTCCCCTTGTGTCTCGATCAGTTGCTTCCAGCACTCCTCGCTTTTCTTAGCCCTCTTCTCGGCCCGCGCCCTCGTGTCGGTGATGCATTTCTCGATCGAAACCTGGAGACGCTCGGCGGGAGGTTCGGCGGCCTTGAGCATCTTCGCCTTCTTCTGGGCGAGCTCAGGTATTCCTTCGCTGGCAACAGCGGCCAGGGCCTCGGGGTTGTAGACATCGTCCTTGCTCTTGGAGAGACTCAGGCGAGTGTCCCGCCACTTCTCGCAATGCTCGATTTGCTCGAAGACATGATGAAACTTAAACTCCATCTTCATGTCCTCTCGAAACAGAGCAAGTGCACGACGCAGCTGCAAAATGAAAGTGTGTCACGTTTGTCAAAATGGAAGAGAGTGCACGACAAAGATAGTGTTCGCGAGTACCTTGTTGTCCATGTTCACTCCACTGGATTGTGTGTGGTCGACCTCTTTCACGCAGCTGTGCCACTTGCTACAGGCAGTCTGGATGATCACCCAATGATTGGTAATAGCCTTTTCCCCTCGCTCCATGTGGATTTTGCGATACTTTGAGTCGCACATGCTACGCTCGTCGAATGCTGCCTTCACTCGTCCAGGATCGATCTGGGTTGGACGAAGCTCTTGGGTGGCATGTCGGGTGTCGGGTGTCGGGCTCGGTGGAGTGGCGGGAGTGGGGGAATGGGGAAGAAAGGCGGGAGGGGGAAGAAAAGGGCGGGAGCTCGGCGAAGTGGCGGGAGTGGCGCCTTCTCTCGCTGACAGAGCTGGCCCACGCCCGTTTTCGCTGAGTCCGGCGTTTCCAGGGCGTATCCGGGATCCTGGGTACGGCCTGGGTAGGCCAGACCAAAACAAACTGAAATCCGGACGAAAACAAGTCCCTGGGTACGCGACTGAGCCGATTTTCGGCGTCCGGACCTAATTTCGACGTCCAGATCGGCGTCCTGGATAGGCGAGTGGAGATGCTCTAACCATCGGAACAAAGTTTTTTTCTCCACTAATACTGGAGCTCCTTGATTCCGGTTTCACTCACAGCATGTAGTACTGATATTTACGTGTAGCGTGTGGTAATTCGGTAGACTAAGGGCGTGTTTGGTAGGTCGGCTGACCCCAGAAAATCTCTCCTCATCCCCCTTTTAGTTGTTTCTTAGGTCGGGTGGTGTATATCGGGCAGTGCCGAGCTCATACAAAAATAGGCCCTCAGCCATGCCCACTTGCGAAGCTCGAATCCAGCTTCTCAACGCAGCCCTTCCGAGTCCATCCCCGCGAGCGACTGAGACCTCTAGGGGTCACGGACCCACTTCCATCGCACACCGCATTTGCCGCCGAACAACTCTCTCCATGCCCTGTCTCTCCTCTTCCACGCATGCATCTCTCCTCTGCTTCGCTCCGCCCTACCCAAGCTCTCTCCGCTGGTCTTCGCCGGTCTGCTCAACACCGCATATCCTGACGCGCGCTCCCGGTGGCGCGACCTCCTATAGGTAGCGCACGAGATCCTGGCGGCGGAGCTACCGTCAACGCCTCTCAGTCTCCCGCCGTCCGTCCTTGATCCTCCTATCCTGCAGATGGACCGAGCTCCTGGAAGCACAGCGCGCTCCCGCCGACGCGAACTCCGGGTAGCACGAGGCCTCATGATAGAGCACCAGCGACGCCGGCGTGAGCTCCCGGCGGAGTACCAGCGACGCCGACGCGAGCCCCGGTAGCGCGAGGCCTTAGCAGAGCAGTGACGACGCCATGAAGCAAGGACCCGATTGCTTTTTTATTTTTCTATCTAAGGGCCTGATTGCTTTTTTATTTTCTGTACATGGACCTCTGTGTAAAATTTTCGACAATATCATGTTTGAACTCACACAAGCCACCAAACAACATCTCAGTCCAGCTTGTTCCATCAAACCCGGTGACATGGTTATACCCTACGGGTACCCGATGTTAGCATACCTGGTACAGCCCGACGGAAGGCCCACTCGACGACCTACCAGGGTCCATGACGCCTATGACGGTTCGTCTGCTATGAAGCCCATATGGACACGGACTCCCAAGCGCACAAGACAAGGAAAGCTCAAGACTAGAGTTTGAATACAACTTGTAACCTACTCGTATCGGCACCTGAGACCTAGCCTCCCCATATATAAAGGCTAGGAGGGGCCAACGATGAGGGCAACCCCCAATAGACAACAGATCTACAGATCTTCTTCTCATACTTTCGCATACACACCTACACGTCAGATTGCATCTGCGCACCCCTGTAACCTTCGGTTCTGTCATAATCAAGAGCAGACAAGCAGGAGTAGGGTTTTCTCTCCGGGGGCCTGAACCTGGGTAAACCTTGTGTCCCCGTGTTGCTTGTTTGTTAACCGTTCCACGATCTCCAGCATCCCCATCTTCTCCAAAACCCAAGTCCATAACAATGGGCATTGATGAGATCAAACCTCGTCAATTTGCGCCGTCTGTGGGAATTGGGGGCGCTGATTGTGCGATCGTGACGGTTTCATCCGAAGCAATCTACGATTCCACGGCGATCGCAACGGCTCCATCAACCCGAAGATCTACGAATCACCGATCTGGGAAGAAGATATCCCCCGATCTCAAAGCCTAGCTAGTTGGTGAAATTTCCGTCCAACAACACCATCGTCTACCTCAAACAAATTGATCAGACGTGCAGCTGAGCCGATCGGATCGGCGTAATGACGATTGGAGGATATGAAGAATTTTGTACTAGCTTGGAGCTGGACATCAACGCAGCACTCGCATAGCCAAAGAAGATCACGCCTTCGATGTTTAGGCAATCCCAGAGACACCAAGACAGGACCATGGACACATCTAATCACTGATTGAGCTATCGTCAGATTAGATAGAAATTAACTTGATTAGACAAGACGTGGAAAAACAGGACTCGTGTACGTGACAAACACAAGATGCTAGATCCGATTGATGTTCCATGAAAAGCTAAGTATCACTATCACTTCAAAAATCAGCCAATTATAATACGATGTTCTATTACTTATTTATTTGGTTGAATACATGATTACCAATGCTAATGCTATACGGTTAAGTCGTGATCAATTAGACTAAACTCTGCTCAGAGATTTATCCGATTGCCGGCTAATTAACTGCAGGAACTTGGACAAACATCAGAGGCGCGTGTTTGGCCATCACATCGACAACCGCGTCACCTACGACCATTGTTTCGACTCCTTCCGACCGGCGATTTAATGACCGCATCAACTACGTTCGCTACACGACTCGCGACCATCGACCAGTTGTGGTTTTCGACTACAATGATCTGCCACGGCCTTCGGCTGCGGTGACCAACTGCATCTTTCGGATGCGGCGACCCGACGCGATCTTCAATTGCGGCAACTGGCCGCATCGGCTTCAGCGACCACGACTCGGGGGCTCCCTCGACATCGGTGACCCAATGCGGCTTTCGGCTGCGATGATCCCATACATCCTGCGGATATGGTCACCCGATGCGGTCTTCGACCGCAACAATCTTCGGATGCGGAGCTCTCTACTACCATCAACTTCAGAAACCTGTCGATGCTATGACCGTGGTCCGCCGTGTCGACTACGTCCGCCGCGTGACCCGTTCACCTCGTCGACTTCATCCACGACAACTACCGATAAAGCTAAGTTTTCCTCTATTAAGAGATGATTCTTTTTTAACTCGCACTCGAAACACTCGGGGGCTGCGCCCTCTTCGAGTAACCTAATGTGCCATCGGCTCCACGCACTCGAGCACCTCATACGCGACAGCCCGAGTAGCTGATTCTGCCTGATCGTCGAATCCTTGAACTCCGAGTGCCTCGGCAAGGTACTGAGACTAAGGGTAATCAGGCTAACGAAAAAGCCTAGCATACAGTGCAACAGTGTCGACTCGATCGACACCGGAATCTTACTGTACAAGCTGAAAGGCAAATATTTCTTTACAAGATACAAGTACTTCATAATTTTTTATGTTTTCTGCAGCCTACAGGAACATCGAATTACATCTCGCTATTGTATCGGGTCCTCCAACAGGAGTCGACAAAGCAACTGGCTACGCCACAAACTCAAGGCCCGAGTCGAAACCCACTTGATGCTACACAGGCGCGACGCTGACTCGATGCACTTCCGGGTCAGTTGTTTCTCCTCGCATGAGTCTCCACTCGAGTCTGGGGGCTACTCCTATCAGGAGCACTGGTCGCGCATCCGATGTACTTCCGGGTCAGCGGTACGCCCACGAGATTGCTGACTACAACTACATGATACCAGACTCTGAGTCTCTGCCCGAGTCTACGACTCCGCCAGACACTCGGGCGCTACTCCAAACTGGAGCGCTGGTCACGCACACAGAAGATCTTCGAGTGGCATGCTTCGATTTTTCACTCGAATCAACGATTTTATCAACTAAGGACTCGGGGGCTACTCCCATAGGAAGCGTTGGTCGCGCACCTGAGGCATGATTAAGGTAGCACACCAATGTTGATTCTTCGAGTCCTACGTCGAGTCTGCGACTCCACTACGGACTCGGGGGGCTACTCCCATAGGGAGGATGGATTCAAGCATCCGAAAAATTTGTGTCCTACGTACCTGAAGCTGAACAGCGGCTGAATCAAAGTCTCTGCTCGAGTCTACGATTCGAACAGACACTCGGGGGCTACTCCCATAGGGAGCGCTGGTCGCGCACCCTATGAATTCTTCGACTGCAATCCTTCGGATCGACATGCAACATTTTTTCGGCAACTTTGCCCCAATTAACGCTAAGTGAGCAGCATTCTCCTTGGCCACCCGAAACACCTCCGCGGTGATAAACATTCGGATGCTGTGTCTGCGACACAAAGATAAGACCTACAGATATCGTCTGATGGCCTGGTAACGCACATGACTGCGCTCTGCTAGTAAGAATCCGTGCCAACAGACGCGATGAAAAATCCCGATGGACGCGTTGGGTACATCATTTAAATTCACTGGAATTCCACTCCTGTAAGTCCTCCGCGTCCTGGGTCGAATTACGCCAGCATATGTTCCGGGTTCGAGTCGAGAGACTCGAACCTGAAGATCGTGTTGTTTTGTCCTAAGACAGTTAACTGACCCTGATCCGTCGGAAGAGCCAGGCACACGCATCAACAATCCCTACACATTCTCTTGAAAGACAGAGTTGCACTCGAAGGATTGAAGAGTCCTCAGCCGAATCTGCGATTCGACTGAACACTCGGGGGCTACTGACATGGTTATACCCTACGGGTACCCGATGTTAGCATACCTGGTCCAGCCCGACGGAAGGTCCACTCGACGACCTATCAGGGTCCATGACGCCTATGACGGTTCGTGTGCTATGAAGCCCATATGGACACGGACTCCCGAGCGCACAAGACAAGGAAATCTCAAGACTAGAGTTTGAATACAACTTGTAACCTACTCGTATCGGCACCTGAGACCTAACCTCCCCATATATAAAGGCTAGGAGGGGCCAACGAGAAGGGCACCCCCCGATAGACAACAGATCTACAGATCTTCTCCTCATACTTTCGCATACACACCTCCACGCCAGATTGCATCTGCGCACCCCTGTAACCTTCGGTTTCGTCATAATCAAGAGCAGACAAGCAGGAGTAGGGTTTTCCCTCCAGGGGCTGAACCTGGGTAAACCTTGTGTCCCCGTATTGCTTGTTTGTTAACCGTTCCACGATCTTCAGCATCTCATCTTCTCCAAAACCCAAGTCCATAACAATGGACATTGATGAGATCAAACCTCGTCACCCGGGCTATCAAACATAGGATAAAATCTGAGCTAAGCTTGTCTAGAAACAGTATGAGTGGAGATGGGAATTCTGGATGCATACAGGCTAACAAACACACCCTAAAAATGCGAAATTGTGCACCTTCCTCTCGTCGCTTTCTCGGTTAGTACTGGGACGAGAACAAGGTGGCCCCGGATCGGTGGGTGCACCGTGCCACCGAGCCCCGAGCCCACCCGACCAGTTGACCAGCAGCACGGTGGCCAGGCTACCCGACGTCCTCCCGACCCGACGCCTCTCCCTCTCCAACACATCGGCAACAACGCAACCCACCCGCCCCTCCACGTTTCCCCACTGATTCGCTCGCCGCGCGCGCGCGCGAGATCCAGCGGCGCACCCGCCGAGATCTCCCGCCCGACCCACGGATCACTAGTACGGCACGGCGCCGCCGCGGAGTTCGGAGCCATGGAGGCGTCGTCCTGGGACGCCCTTCGGAAGCAGGTGAAAACCCGACCCCTTCTGGATCCCCGCCGCTCCCTCCCCTTAACCTCTTCCCGGTGTCTGTTCGCCGGAGATCTGTCTCTGCGCGCCACCTACACGGTCCGGTGGATGTGGGCTGCCGTTCTCGTACCAACGATTCTTCCCCCTTTGCCCGCTGAAAATTCCTGATAGTGACCCATGTAAATTAGACCAATTGCCGGCTGCCTTGTTGGTCGAATCCATAGTACTCCGTTTCTGTGGAGCGAAATGAATGTTACTCATTTTTGAAAATTTAGCGTTCTCGTTGCAACAAGACTAGTTTTGTACTGGCTAGGTTCTAGAAACCGTTCTCGGGTGTTCGTGTGCACCTCCAGGCGCCATATCTTTTTATAGAGGGGTTAACTCGGAGCAATGTCACACTGATCCAGTGCCAAAACGACTAGAATTTGGATCCTATCAAACGGCCTCGTTTTCATGCATTGCATCTTTTTCAGCTGTTGTTGCATTGATTGGGTAGTCATCCTATGGAGAATCCGGTAATGTGGTCTTCTTGTTTATGAGTGCGAGGTGGCTCACAATTTTGGTGTTCAGAGTTCAGACTGTGTACCGACTATGGCTGAAGCTGCCCATTCTAGACTAAGAAGATGCTACACCAAGTTATTGTGTATAATGATGTTGATACTGAATACGCGTGCTGCATTAAAGATATTTTGAGTGGGCCGATTAGATTTTTGGGCTGTACTTGTCTGTAATTAACCTTGTTTGCATACAATTTCCCCTTTTAGGCGAGGAGGTTGGAAGCTCAACTAGATGACCAAATGATTGCATACCGTAAATTGGTTTCTATGAAATCAGATGGTTCAGAGAATGACATCGAGGCTGACATAGAAAGATCGTTAAAGCAACTTCAGCAAGTAAATTCTCAAATGCAAACATGGGTATCGTCAGGAGGCTCTGAAGTTCTTTCTCATACATTGACTCGTCACATGGAGATTTTGCAAGACCTTACTCAGGTTCTTATTGCCTCTCTTACACTAATACACTAAGCAGTTGCATTCTTCATAACTATAGTTTATTCATCTGGTGATGTTAATCAAGGGTCTATTAATTTCTCCGTAGTTATAATCTTGTTGAACCATAATATCCTGTGGAGTAATTACTTTTTTTTAGTTTAAACACCACATATAAAACAGCTAGATTTCTCTCCTAATTCCAGAAGTTGCTAATCCAACAATCTGACACAGGAATTCTATCGGCTTCGATCAAGCCTCAGAGAGAAGCAACAACATGCTTCCCTCCTTGACTTGAGAGACTTTGACAGAGCAAAGTTTGACGTTGAAGAGGCTGGAGAATCGGAGGCTCTTCTTAGAGAACAAGCCGCAATTAGCAGGAATTCCGGACAGGTAGGACTGTCCTGCTTTTTAGGAGTACTTGAATTTCTTTCTGATACTCCCTCCGTCCATATTAATAGCCCCATCTTTGTCTAGATACGAATGCATCTAGTCCAAATACTTAACTAGATACATACGAATCTAGATAAAGTTGAGGCCATTAATATGGACCAGAGGGAGTGCTTGCTTTCTTTTAATAATTCTGTTTAGGTAATAGTATATAAGTCAACAAATGAATATAACAACCTACCTGCATCTGTGGAGTTTCTTTAAGTGTGTGTTTGGTTTGGGAACCAAGTGTAATGTAATGTCATGATTCCATTCCAGAGGAGTGGGTTTGTTCCATTTCTCTGTTTGGTTTGAGTTAAAAGAATAGAATGGCTTAGTTCCGTTCCTGTGTTTGGTTGAAGAGTGGAAGGGGACAGATTCTGGGAATAGAAGAGGCAAGCAAGCGTAGGGTGCGTTTAGCAGAAAGAGGGACAAGAAAATAGAGGGTGTGAGCGAGCCTGGGGTGTGTTTAGCATAGAAGAACGGTGAGATTCCATCAATTTTGAGGGACGTGTATTCCGGAGTTGGTGGGAATATTCTGTTTTGAGAAACCACCTTGTTCCGTTCTATTTCTCAACCAAACACCGGAACAACCTTCAGGTGCAGAACCATTCCATTACGATCCACTTCGTGACCTCAACCAAACACACTCTAAGTTACCTACATGATTTCTCAAGCATTCCAAATCGAAGTACTCCCTCCGACCCATATTAGTTGACTCAAATTTGTCTAGATTCGGATGTATCTAGCACTAAAACATGTCTAGATACATCCGAATCTAGACAAATCCAAGTCAACTAATATGGATCGGAGGGAGTAGCTATACTCATCTTTCTTGGTAGGAGATAATTCAATTTTATTAGGGAGAAAAAAGGAAACAAATTCATTAGTGGCCTGGTGTATTTGCAGATATATTACTCCCTATGATCCATAATAAGTGTCACTTATTATGGCTTATTATGGATCGTAGGGAGTATTAATTTAGAGAACAATATCTGCCACATACAGAACCATGCTGATGTTTCTTTTCTTGTACACCCAGGACATGTTCTGCACATTTTTATTGTTGAGTGCTTGTTATTAATATGTATTTGGTTTCCATATATCTGGGCAGAATTTGACAAAGGTTCATATATTAGTTTGCAATCCATTACTTGTGGCCTGATTATAGTATAGACTCAAATAGTAATAATTGCATGTGTGTGTCAGTACGTCTACTTTAGCTTGAGCAAGAGATCTTGAATTAGCCTATATGATTGCGAAATTGCTGGTTTGGAAATCTATCTTTCATATACAATCACACTGAAGTGAACAAATATGAAAACCTTTCAAAGCTCCATTTGTTGTGTTGCTGGACTCGAGTAATCATTGTTGAGGCGAAACGTAGAGAGGCATTAGGGCATTAATTCTGTACCCAGGGGTTACGACCTATTTTCAGCATTAGGGCAGTAATTCAGTTTCAGGAGTTGCCTAGTTCCTTGCATATCCTGAATGAGTGATGAAGCATAGAAAGTGACATTCTTTGCATGCTTATCTTGGAAGCTGTGAAGAGGATAAGATAGTTTGTAAGTCCAGCTTTTAGCAAGATGGCATGCTTTTTGCGGGAGGAGATAATATAATGCAAATCTTGGACCACGTCTTACAAATAGGAGCTGCTGGCTTGAAAGCTGAATAGTCCCTTCTCGAATGCAGCTTCCTAGGCCGTCATTTTCTTAGGTCTGGACATGAGAAATTAAGGGTTATTCCCTTGACCAGTAAGCATTGGATGGACTAGCCTGTGAGAAGGATGTTCTGGCCTTATCTACTGCACATGAAGTCTAATCTTGTCTATGGAAGGTCCATATCAATGCTCAACTTTTTCACAAATCACCTTTTTCAATATAGCAGCATTTACAACTATGATTGCCAATACAATACTGGAGAGGGTCCTTATAATGAGAACTCAACAACCAAACCATTGTATGGCATTAATAGTCATCATCAAAAGTTGCATGTCCAAGCAAACAATGTGGCTTAGAAAGTAGAAACACGGAGAAAACATGTCTGCTTTTTTTCACCAGGGCTACAGACGGGCTGGCATTACAAATACCCAATAGTGCTGTAAATATGCTTGATTGCGTTTGTTGAGTCCTATACTGTCATTTTAACTAGTGCTGCACAGTGAAGAGAGGTTGAAGAAACTGCTGTGGCTAAGATTTGTGCAGCCCATTAGCTTGCAAGTAGCTGTTCCTCTGAAATTTGTAGATTGAATTCAACATAGTTGACTGGCATCACACAATTAGTATATTTGGTGCTTGTTGTCTATCAACTGTATGAATCCTTGGGTGCAATTGTTACATGTGTTTTTCATGCTGAAGCGGCTGCTAACTGGAGAATATTTTTAGTCAACTGTTAGGCACATCTGATTCCACTCCCAACTTAGCTACAGGCAAGCCTAATGCCACCTCTAGCTTTCCTCAAATTTTAATTAAACAATTAGTTTACAGAAGTTATTATCCACTTTTTTCTAAATTGTTAGAAAAGTGTACTGCCTGCCTGAGTGTAGTTTATAGCCGTACACGCGAATTATGTGCTGCTATTCTGTGGGTTATATTCAGAAGACATGACCGGGGAAGGTCTTGTGTTGGCGTAATAGCAAGTTCCAATAATTGAAATATAATATTTATATCAGAAGAATTAGGTAGCAGCTGACTTTTTACCTGGAAGCAACTGGCTGTTCTGAAACCCGTACTTTGTGCATGTTTAGGTGGATAATGTGATATCGCAAGCTCAAGCAACACTGGGCGCCCTGATGTCTCAGCGGTCAGCGTTTGGTGGCATCACTACCAAAATAAGCAACGTCAGCAGCCGGATCCCCACGGTACGTATATACTCATGAGCAAGCAACTCGTTCCATCTTCTCTTATGGTGTGCGCCTCACCTTTTTTTTTTCACTTAACCTGCCAGATTAACCACGTCCTGGCGTCGATCAGGAGAAAGAAATCGATGGACACCATAATTCTCTCGCTCGTGGCGTCGGTCTGCGCGTTCCTCATGTTCATCTACTGGCTGTCGAAGTAGTAGGTTTGGCCAGAGCAAAAGGGTATCATAGTAGTGTTGTAAGTTTGGATCACACTCAGCCGGGTACAGATAATGATGATTGGTGTTTGTACAATATCGTATCGATTCAATGCTATTACGTTTCCAGATCGTGCTCCAGCCAGCCCACCTACCGTGTGCGTGTCCCCGTTCTCCAGCTATACCTGATGTACTTGTACATAAATAAAATGCGCGTGTGTGTGTGTGACCTCTGGGAGTACTGGGACGAGGAGTTTATGGCGATCGCTGTCTGGCTTTCCCCGTACCGTCGTCCACATTTGGGTTTTTAAAGTTGTAGATGGAGCTGGACCATTCTTTCGTGTGACCTGACCTGGCCGATAGGTGGCTGGCTGGGGAGTTAATCTTTCTTTGTGGAACGGATAGGCGTATCCGCACGACATGATTTCAGAGACCGTTTGGTACTTGTAGCCTTGCATGACCGGGTCGTCATCGTCGCTCCGAAAACTTCCAATTCAGAGCCTAGCGAAATGCTAGGACAGTGACGTGGGGACACAAGTGGCCAAATGGGACGAGCCGGAGCGACGGCCGGCACGGCGCCGCGCCACGCACATGCGCCTGCCTTTGCCTCTGCCACCGGTTTTGGGTGGAGGCCCGGCACGGCGGCACACGGGTTCCCGTCGTTGCCGGCGTCATGAGCTCGGCAGTTTGCGCCCGTGCCAGGCATCTCTCCCCGAGTTCCCGGCTAGGCAGGCGTCTTCAGCACGTGCGCGGCACGTCGGCAGGATACAACAACAGTGCAGCGCGATTCCGGTAGAGATGCCCCCCCTGGGCTCTGGCTGTTCTACGTGGTGGATCTTGGGATCAAGAACGGGCTCGTGTCAGGCGCAACTTTGTCAGGTTCTTTACCGCGGCAGTAATCCAGATCTGTTGACCGCCACCGTGTGCGGTCAATAGTACTAGTAGTACTCCATAGAACCAGATCTGCAACGACCGCATAAACGATCGCTTCACCGATCCCACGGGATCCGATAGACGCTTCTAACATAAGCATATGTTTCCGGCCAGAGCCCCATGCAAATCCCACGGGACGGGCTCCTCTAACGTTGAGGAGCAATGTCAGGTAAGGTACAGTTCTCTGACTTTTCTTCTTCCAAATCATGTAATTAAGACTAAAACTATGTAAATTATTTTGCATAATACAAATTTATGCTAAGCATTTAGATTAATTACATAGGAACAAAATTATAATGTAATAAAAATAAGTTTAGTTTTTTTAGATCTACAGTAATCTCCTATAGTAATTAGATAGAGTGCGAATTAGGTGTTTAATGAAAAAAAACCCTGACTTTGCTTCTTACTTTCCTCCGACGTCGCTTCTCCACGTTAGAGGATCCGGTTCCATGCACAACTTGCTTGCGGCGAAAGGGAAACGGAGCTGAATCCGGCGCGGTTGCTTGTTTTAGATAACTAGTGTAGCATAGTTGCTTCACTAACGGCCATGACACCTCCTTCTTCCGGCGGCACTAGCACCCCCATCCTTTTTTGGGAAGATAGAGATTGTTAAGCTCCAGTGTCAGGGACTAGTATAGTGGTAATATTAGAGCATATATAATGGGAGGTGCTTAAAAAACAAACCAATCATTTGTGCTTATTTCTATAAAAGAGGTGCTTAGTTAGGCATCTACCTAGTATAAATAAGCACTTGTGCTAAAAGAAAACCCGGTTTATTTTTCTAAGCACCGTCTTAAACACCTTGCATTGTACATGCTCTTATGTTTGTAGTTACGAGGGCACATTAGGTAGTGGTAGTATTATGTTTTAAGTACGCTCGCACCGCAACTGCCTCCTCCCGTCGCTCCCCACAGCGAAGCCGGGGGCAACCCACCCGCGCTCCCCGTCGCCTGCCTCTCTCGCTGCCGCTGCCGCAAGGCCTCGCCGCGGTGGTGGCAGGCCCAACCACCAAAGGAGGTCTGGAGTGGTGGTTGCCGGAGGTACCCGCTGGATTTGCTGGGACAGGGATGGTTGGCGTGCTGATGTGCATCGTCCAGGGCAGCACCCCTGGGCGGGGTGGTGGCGGAGATCTTCTGCCGACAGCGCCATGGCCGGTGGCGGAGGTGGGACTATACCTGATGGCCATGGATGAAACCCTAGATTAAAATCTGGGTGTCTACCATGCAGTCCTCCAATTCCTCTTCGGTGCATGGTTGGGTCGGAACCGGTGGAGGGTCAATCGTGCTCTATCGCTGCCTTTCTCGATGCTGGCCCAGCCCATGGACGCATCATGCCTAGAATTTGCTGAATCGGAATAAATTCGATCGTGCGCACCTATGTTATTTGCTGGCCGTTTGGTTTCAGATGGAGTGTGGCGAAGCTATGCTAACTGTTACCATCATGTGTCATATCTTTGACGATCTATGTTGAAGTCAGATGTGGAGAATTTTATGAAGACATGAACATAAGAGCTACCTATGGTGGATTGAGTCATTGTTGGTGTTGAGGATCTGGCTTGGTGATCTGTGACTCGCAGCAGTATCATTTAGAGGAGGCGACAACGCAGGAGATATTCAAAATCTTACCTTGTAGGATGAAAATCCAAGGTCTGACCTTTCAGAAGGCCTTGTTTTGCGAGCGAAGGCTTTCTCCAGAGTGATCCTCTTACCTATCAATTTCTCTCAAATCCCCTCTTCTCGTGATCCTCTTCGATCAGCGAGACATCCAGATTGTTCCCATATTTTTTTTCCTTTTGGGAGATTGATTGTTCCCAGGAGTGTGTAGCCAGCATCTGATCCGGGTCAACCGTCGCGGCCTAATCTTCGGTGGCAAGATTCCGCGATGCCTGACCTGAAATCGCCATCTAAAAGAAAATGCTGCGTACTAGATCAGCCACATGAATCATGATGATGCACTAATGTGGACACTTGCGCAGCAGAGATCACCGCCGGCTTCCGGTCAAAGCGAGCTAATCTGAATCATCCAGCAATCTGAACCGGTCCATGGTCTTCCAACTCTGCACCAGCCGTAGCTCTCCGTCGCACGTTTTTTACTAGTACTACTCTCCACCATTGGCTCTACCAGCTCTTCGCATACGACCTGGTTCCCGTAGGAGATCAAGTCTGAATGGATGGCAGCTACTATTATATTAGTACTAGTAACTAAAGCTTCTCAATTTTCTAGTATCTTCCAAGTTTCCAACCCACCGAGAGAAATCATCAATCACGGCATCATAACACTTTTCATAACAATTCTCTTCAAAGTCCTTCCCATAGCCTTTTTAAACTAGGGAATGATCGACAAGAACACATTGTTAAGAATGGAGATGACTGGTATATCTGCAAAAGAAAGTAGGCCCTCCTGATGCAAATAACTCTAATTAAGAAAACCCCCAACCTCTTCTTCCACTATGAGAGAGTAGTATTTGAGCACACATCATGCCCCCCTTGCTAATGGTCCATGACAGCCTACCAAGAACTGCATGGGCAGCACATTGTTTTGCTGCAGCACTCCACTCGGATCACAGCCCCACCACAGCATTTGTCGTTGTTTAACAATAAACATACCCACTAGCTCAAACTAATTTGCAAGGTTCTCTCCCTCAAGAATGGAAAACTATAAAATTAGCAAGGCAACAACCAGCGATGCCAATCCAGCCAAGCACCAGCATGTAGATGTCTCAATCTAAACAGCCCCGCATTTGTCACCCATCACCCCCCATGATTGATGATTGAATTTGTTGCTTCTAATAATAGCCGATCAGATGCTCTCCTTTTTTCAGCAAGTGGCTAGGGAGACAAGGTAACCCCCAGAGCATTGCCGGAAGGTATTCTAAGTGAAGAGATCTAGTCATGTAATGTAACCACTAACCACTTAGTCTTGTCAGATTACTCTAGATTAAGGTCAAGTTTCAAAGTCCATAAGGTGATGCCTAATCAACCAACAGGACAAATGATTAGATGAATGTAGTAGCAATTTGGCAGTTGAATTTGACAAACACAGGTCGTAATATGAATTCCCTAGCTGTTCAATATTCTTAGCTACTACTTGATGTAATGAACAATTTGGTCATGTAACCACTAACCACTTAGTCTTATCACTTTGCTCTAGATTAAGGTCATGTTTGAAAGTCCACAAGGTGATGCCTAATAAACCAACCGGACAAATGATTAGAAGCAATTTGACAAACATAGGTCGTAATATGAATTCTCTAGCTGTTCAATATTCTTAGCTACTACATGATGTAATGAACAATTTGGTCAGCTGAGCACGCAAAACTGCACAAGTACATTGCTCGGGGAAACAATTGCAACTTACAACAATCGGAAGAGAAACTCCGAATATGAATGAAGAACCAATCACCAAATGTAACAATGCCGGCCGGCCAGCCAGCTGCTTCCATGGACGACGTCGTGGCAGCCATTACTAGCTCTTCCAGGCGTAGACAAGGAGCGAGAAGCCATCACCGCTGTGCAGCTCGGCCTCCTCTTGGCTGGCCCAGTCCATGACAGTCGAGCTGCTCGCCCACGAAGCCGAGGAGGATGCAATTGATGCCGACGACGATGAGCTTCCCTTTGCCAGCCTGCGTGCTTGTCCCCTCTTCCTCCGGTTCTCTCCATTGCTGCTGGTCTCGCTCCAGTCCCCTCTGCCCCATCTCCCTAGATAGCTTGACAAGACGCCGCCGCCTCTCCTGGACTTATCGAGCAGATCCTTTTCTTTGGCCTCTGCGGATTCACGCTCTTCGGTGACGGTGTCCCCGAGCTCAAATCGGAAGACGAACACTGCCTGCGCGGGCGGGGGCGCCGCGGCGGCGAGCACGGAGGTGGCGTCAGTGAGGGGCGGTTCGCGCGTGGAGAAGAGCCAGTTGTGGAGGTCCCAGGAGACCAGGACCCGGTCGCCGCCGCCGAGGTCAACCTTCTCGCTGCCGCGGAACTTCCAGCGCAGGCGGCGGATGTGGAGGACGCGCTCGCCGTCCACGGAGACCGACAGGCCGACCTCGGCCTTGTCCCTCTCCCTGTCCACCACTTCCCTATCCTTGCCGTGCCCGCGCGAGACGAGATCCAGAGAGATCTGCCGCTCCTTACCGCGAACCGTGACGCAGGTCTTGTGCCCGCGGCCGTGCCCGCCGTCGCGCATCGACACGTGCTCGCGCCGGGAGACGAGGACATGGCCGGGGCCCGGCGGCCGCTGGGCCTTGGTCTTCCTGTAGGCCTCCTCCGCCATGTCCCCGGCCACGACCGCCATCTCGCCGTCGACCACGACGGCGACGAAGTAGCCGGACGACGGCTCGGGGGAGCCCGGGGAGGCGAACCGCGCGCGCGTGAGGTCCCACGCCAGGTCCACCCGACGGTCGTGCACGTGGAACCGCTTGGATCCCCGCCGCTTCCAGAAGAGCCACGGCCGGACGCGCACCGCGATGGCCGCCTCCTCATCGAACTCCGGCCCGTCGTCGTAGCAGCCGTAGTCGGAGGCCGAGGACGAGGAGACGAGCGCACCGACGCGGAGCACGACCCGGAGGCTGAGTCCGAACGCGGCGCGCGACCAGGAGAGCGCCGCCAGGCCGAGGCGGGTCTCGTAGACCGATGTGGCGAGGCTGGGCCCCGCCCCGGACCCTGAGGCCGCGCCCGCGCCTCCCGGCGAGGCGCGGAAGAAGGCCGGTATCGCGTTTGGCATGGCACGGTCTCCTGCGGCTGCGGCGCCGGCGCCTCGGTTGGAAAAACGGTAGCTTTTTGGGGAATTTCTCGCTTCGATTTGCCTTCGAGCAGAGGGGAGAGGAAGACTGGGGTTGGACTGGAGCATCCGCGAGGCTGGAGGTAAATATAAGTCTGGCGCAGTGGGGCCCGTGCACGTTGGACCCAGCTGGAGGTGGGGCCGCGCGACCGTGCCAGCATGCTGCGACTGCTCTGGCTTGGACCGGGCTTGCCTTGCCAGTCGAGGAGGGCTCTCCTCCTCTCCTGAATCTGAGCTCGTTTTGGGTTGTTCCAAGAGACATTTTTTGGTCCTTTCAACAATTCATGTTCATATCACTATCCTACATATGAATGTCAATATCATTATTCAACTAGCGGATAGAGTCAGGCCTTGTAAGTCTTCTCCTATCTGTCAAAATTAATTAGAGCTTCCATGAATTCGTTTGTCAACTGAAAATGATACGTGTATTATTATTCTGTTATTACTTGCATCAACTTTTACTTATGACAAATGCGTGAAGGATACCTATTCACATACATAACAAATACAAATGGATTAGCTAGTGCCTTATATAAACAAAACATGTCTGATACTAACGTGCGTTGAAAACATCAATTGAGTGTCCAAACACCCAATTTTACCGCGACTGGACATTCGTGAGACAACATGATTTTGGTCACTCTTGGCACTTGAGCTTAGGATTGGCAATATGGTCTCGAAATGGGTAGCGAAGCAAACTTAGTTGTTGCATCCAACAATCAGTATTGCTACTAGCAAGTTAATTATTGGCTAGTGGATGGCTTCACGACATCTACATTGTAAATCTATTGCGCTTGTGTGTTATAGACTTGCGATCAAGTAGTCATTTAGTGATAAGGAGGTTTTCAATATATACATGAGCATAAAATTATCAATAATGTGTGGTCTTATAAACTTGTCGGTGTTAAATACCCTGAAAATATAAAAAGAATATCAAATATATGAAGAAATAATTCTAAATAGGATATGCATTGTATGTTAGATATAAATAGATATAGTGTGCATGTTTTACTGTTCAAACATAAATATAAGGACTTTCTTTAGAATGCAAGGTAACCCCCCCCCCCCTACTTTATAATCACGGCCATTAAGCTAAGAATGTTTGGGATACATCATTTCTTCTAGTAATTTTTGTTGAGATCGTCATTTTTCTAGTTTTTTTTGCGGGTAGTCATTTTTCTAGTTGAGGTATATCATTTTTCTTTTTGATGCCAATAGCTGAGAAAAACTTGTAACAAATAAACATAGTTATTATACTTTCATTCATTTAGTATTTCTTTCTTCCACATAAAAATATTATGATTAGGTTAAAATGACAATAACTAGGTTATACAGAAAGGTTTGAATACACCAAAGCACTTTCATGACAAGCGACACATAGAGAGAAATAAGTAGGAAGAATTGGATAGTTATTAACATCGGCACCATTTATTTGGATCTAGTAAATATCTAGCAATCACATCATTAGTTAATAGACAACTCACCTAGTCTAGAGATCAGACGCACTATCTCGCTTCTATAACTCGATTGGTCCAATGGCAACACAATTCGTCGTATAGACGCAGCCAATGATAGATCTACATGTATCTACGAGGGTGTACAAGATACCATGTAAACAATATTTTTCTTTGCAAAAAAAGCTTTCATCATGTGATTTTTATTAGGTGTGGTACTCGTAGACATTCTGACGCTGAATTCTCTAGCTCCGCCACTGCACACAACTCGACTCTCCGTATACAAGCTCACCAGAAATTTGATCACGAACAAAAACACAAGAACATGATTTCCTTTGTTCATTTTGTACTCACGCAACATCTCGTAGACGCTCACACAAACTTTAGGATCAGAACACATGCAAATGTAGCAACACAAAGATAGTAAGAGGCGCATGACATGGCTCTTTATATTTTTCTATTGTTTTTTCGTAATTTTCTGGTACCTACATTTGACGACCATTATATAAGTGTAGAATTAACTAATTTGTGATAGGTTTAATAACTCTATTAGAACATAAATCATGCAATATGTACTTCTATGTATCAAATATAAGGATACAAGTGGTAGTGGCCTTAAAAAGACCAAATAATTACAATATGTAGATTAGCTTGATCCTATAACTTGAATATGGTGACTGAAATAAAACAAACTATTCCTATCTGCATCATGTATCAATATGATTAGATTAGTCACTACTAAGACTATAATATGTAGTTCTTTCTTCTTTATACTAAATGTTGTTACTTACCTATATTTAGTTTAGCCATTAGATTAGTTATTTTCATAGGACACTGCTAGGTAACGACCGTTCTAAAAAATTAGAAACGTGTCGGTTCGGACAGAGCGGGAACACGCCGCGGCGTCGCACCGTTGCCTACCAAATCAGGTTTTAAGTTAAGACGCGTCTACATTTTCACATGTATTCCGACAATCAAAAGTTGAGTTATATGCAAACCTCGATTAGCCAGCTTAATTCACATGCGTAAATTTAAAATGTTTTCTAGGTCAAACCGTTTGTCCGAATTAAGATCCGTTTTCACCATTAAACTAGTCGCGACGAGATCTTCGAAACTAGATCCCATGTTGGTATATTCTGACAACATTTTTTGACCAAAAGTTATCCACCGTAACACACGAGTTATCCGGATTTTAGCACGTAAGTTATCCATCCAATAATATATAAGTTATCCACTACTATAAAATTTATCCAGAGATTTATGTATTAGAGATGAGTAACTTTTTTGTTACCAACAAGTTATCCATCAGCACGAGAGTTATCCAGGCTTTAATATGTAAGTTACCCATTAAATAACATGTAAGTTATCCACCACTATAAAATTTTATTCACATATAGAATATAAAAAGTTTTTCTAACGACACAGCCTTGTCGTCTATCGCTCTCTCGCAACATACGGACTACTCAACCTCGAAAGGCTACCGCGCCAAACATCAAATATAATGTTTTTAAAGGAATAAAATTTAAGCTTCTTTTGCATAGCCCACCCACCACGCATAACCTATAATCTAGTGACTCGACTTTGTCGACGTCCGTCGCCACTACTGTAGTGGACGAGTGACGAAGCCTCGAAGGGTTTTAGGATACCGAGTCTTAATCGCTCGTCGACGCTAAAACGTTTAGGGCAATAAAGTCTTAGTATCCTAACAACTAGTCTACCGCGTTTCAATTAAACTTACTCAATACATGTGCGAGAACGTCTCTATCCAATATGTTTATATGGTGGGTAACTTATGTGTTACTGGGTGGATAACTTATATATTATGACATGGATAACTCACGTGTTTAGGGTGGATAACCTTTTGGTCCAAAAAATTTCTCGAAACATATCAACATGGGATCTGGTTTTAAAGATCTCATCACGACTAGTGCAATGGTAAAAACGGATCTTAAATTGGATAAACGGTTTGATCTACAAGACATTTTAAATTTTTGATATGATTCTAAGATGGCTGACATCAAGCGTTCACACTATAGCTCGTTCTAATTTGATTTGTCTTTTAGTACACCAGCGCACGCAGCGCACTTTATTTATGTCCGCTAGATTTTGAATTTCTCAGACCAGTCTAAGAATAGATTTACCTTTATCTCTCGTCGCCAACTGGTCGCTACCGCGGCGTACGGGTGACGAAGTCTCGAAGGGTGTTAGGGTACCAAACCTTTACCACTCGTCGATGCCCTGACACGAATTCTCGGTACCCTAACACCTATACTACCGCGTTCCAATTAAACTAGTTCGTAGCTTACGTTTAATTAATTATACTGAAATACATGGGCAATCGAGGTTTCATGAGGTGAAAAAGATATAAGTTACCCACATAAGAAATACGAAAATGTCTCGATCCGACCCGTTTATATGTTGGATAACTTATATATTTTAGGTAGATAACTTGCATACTATGACATGGATAACTCAAGTGTTAAGGCCTGATAACTTTTTGGTCCAATTTTTTTTCATCGAAACATATCAACATGTGATCTAGTTTCGAAGATCTCATCGTGATTAGTCCAATGGTGAAAACGAATCCTAAATCGGACAAATGGTTTGGTCTAGAAAACATTTTAAATTTTTGATTTGCTACTTAGCTGACTTTGATTCGGTTGTTGTTTAGTGCATGCGGGCACCGGATAATGCATCATACACGCGCGTCCGCCAGGTTCAAAAATTATCAGACTGGTCGCTGTCTAGATTTTACGTTTTCATATATATTATTTATCCCACGCAGTTTTCTTAGTATACATACAAAAAATTACTTTGTATCATGCTTGTTACAAAAGGATGAATGCTTGCAAATATCAGGAAAGAAATAGGTAACTTCCTAAACATTCATAGATTGTGAGAAACTCAAACCATATTTACCATGTAATGATGTTGCCATTTTCTTGAAATTTTGTTTTCAAATTAAATAACATTTGTGAAACTAAACTTCTTCCAAAATCTATGGAAACTAAAAAGATAAGAATTCACCCCAGGATGATTCATTCATGTGTTTAAATGTTCTTATGTGTGCCAAGTCCACTTTAATGTGCTTAAATATCTCGGTAGAGGGTTCTTTCACAAATATATTGAAAGTGTTTTTGAGATTGTGTGATTATTTATTTTAGGTGCAACCATATGTATAACATCTATAGTGGATTGTATAAAAAAAGTCTATCATCTAATCATGTCCTCTCTCCTTTCTTCTGGATGTTGTAAGTTTTGTGTTTTTTTTTTGCATCAAGTTGACCCTTATTTGTATGCCTGAAAATTAGATTTCTAGTTTTATGGGGTTATGTGATAGAAAATTGTGGTTATGTTCTCGGTGCATGGTTTTAAAATGAAACATTTTTAGTGGGTAAAAGCATTTTTTATTTCATTCTAGAGTTGTAGTATTTCTTATTTTCCTTGGCTTGGTACACAGTTTTTTTTAGCCAGTCCACTAGAAAAACGTTTCTAACTATATGAAAAATGTACAACCCAACCAAAATACCATTTGACCTGGCTTACTTTTAACCTGCATGAAATAAACCCCCAATGAAAAATACCAATAGAGGATTTTGGAATTTAGTTGTCTTGCTAGTCTCTTGGATGAACTACCCTACTACGTTACCGGTGCCTTGAAATATTTTTACTATCACCACCGTACCATCACTAGTATAAAATTATACCGTATATCTCTCACATCAACCTAGAAGTCTGGATGGCTGATTAGGCGCGTCTAATTCATAATGGTATTAGTGTAACATGTGTTGAGTTGTTTACCTACACTAGCAAGTCACTATTTTATTTTGAAAGCAAATGTGGTAGCAGAAACCTCTATTGCAAGTTCTTTTTTCTGAGTAATAAGAACACAAATCTATGTTCGTGAGAACTTGAACCTAAGTGGTTTGGTTGTACACCCACTTTTTCTAACCAAATGATTAGCATCACTTCTTGCTACCAAATCACTAACACAAAAAAGATTAAGTCGGGACTACATCCACCTCACATCGAAGAATTGAGGGAGCCTAGACATAAAGTGGAGTGTGTTATAATGAATACGAATACCGCAAATAGTTGGGCATGTATGCCATGTTGCATGATTCTTGTAGCAACAAATATATACAATGATAACACATCTTGTTCACCTCAAATTTCTGCCCCCAAAAATTACCATTTGAAACCTATGGAAAAAAGAAAATACGATATAGGTGGATCATATGTTCTGCTAATCACGAACCATTTTTTTGGCGTGGACGACAACGGTCATATTTGTGCATGACATTCTGTAGTAGTCCATCAAAGTACAACAGGTAATCAATACCCGTTAATTTTGGAGCGAATTTGCAATAAAAGCTTACCGTTTCTTAACTGGTAAGCACGAGTGGAGGCGACACAACTGAGATGATTCGTTTTAGGGTTGAAAACGGTAAGGAAATTTTCCTTCCACTGATGCCTACGCACTTCTATTCTTATAGACAATTGTTGGGCCTCCAAGTGCAGAGGTTTGTAGAACAGCAGCAAGTTTCCCTTAAGTGGATTACCCAAGGTTTATCGAACTCAGGGAGGAAGTGGTCAAAGGTATTCCCTCTCAAGCAATCTTGTAATCAAGATACAAGAAGTCTCTTGTGTCCCCAACACACCCAATACACTTGTCAGGTGTATAGGTGCACTAGTTCGGCGAAGAGATAGTGAAATACAAGTGGTAACGGTGCCAGAAAATAGCTTGACGGTGAGGTAAAGACTAAAGCAAGCAAACATGCAACAGATCTAGATGCAAACGGTGTTTCAATGTTTAGAAACAAGGCCTAGGGATCATACTTTTACTAGTAAACACTCTCTCATATAAATATCCTCTTTTCATGATACTACTCTTAACTACTCTCCGGTTGAACACTCTAATCATCGGTAGGGCTACAACAGCACTCCTCAAAGTCCGCCTTCCCCAATCTAGATAACCCCACACTGTCACCTTGAGCGCTAGATGGTTCCAACAAACACCACAATTTCATAGAGACATCCAACTCCAAATATAACTCATAACAAATATTCAATCTAGCCAACATGCCACACACGGTATGCACGCTGTCACTTTCACACACATGGGGAAAAGCATAGATCTATTAAAGCACAAAGAGTATTTATGTAGACTCAAACCTAAGTGCCACCATGGCGTGCACGCTGTCACTTTCACACACATGGGGAGAGTAGAGATCTATTAAAGCACTTGAGTAGCAAGGTAGATATACTTAATTACAAAGCTCATGATCACAATATGACCATGCATAGGGAGAGAGATGAACACATAGCTACCGGTACAGCCCTTAGCCTCGAGGAAGAACTACTCCCTCCTCAGCATGGGAATCAGCAACGGTGATGAAGATGGCGATGGAGATTGATGGAGATGGCTCCGGGGGCACTTCCCCGTCCCAACAGGGTGCCGGAACAAAGACTTTCTGTCCCCCAAATCTCCCCTTTGATGGCGGTGGTGCTACGGAGGTTTTCGTGGATTTCTTCTGGATTATTTAGGTTTTTCTCCCCGGGGGCTTCTTATAGGCACAGGAGGCAAGGTCGGTGGAGGTCCAGGGAGCCCACACCCCCTGTGGGCGCCACTAGGGCTGGCTCGCGCCTAGGGGGGTGCGGCCACCCTGGTATCCTCCTCCAACTCTGCTTCGTGGTTCCGTGTTGCTCCGGGAAAAATAATGACTTTTGCTTTTGTCCTGTCCAATTCCGAGAATATTGATTTTCTGCCTTTCTGGAACCAAAAACAGAAGAAAACATACAACTGGCACTATGGCATCTTGTTAATAGTTTAGTACCAGAAAACATATAAAAACACCTCAAAGTGTAGATAAAGCAAAGCAAAGTAGATACTAAACAAGCATGGAACATAAAAAATTATAGATACGTTTACGACATATCAAGCATCCCCAAGCTTAACTCCTGCTTGTCCTCGAGTAGGTAAGTGATAATAAGAATAATTTTTGAGGTGACATGCACCATCAAAATCAAGAACCATTTGCAAGCATTGAAAGCTGGGATCAAAGAACTCTAAATATGAGCATGAAAGATGGAGTTCTAACAGTAAGACAAAGTAACTATGCATGCAACATGAAAGGTTACAAATAAAGATCATGAATAACAATGCATTGAAAGACGTTTGTTTGTTTCACATATAGAAAACATAGCATAGTGGCATTCAGCTTGTCCCTCAAACATAAATGCATAGGACACCTTCAAAGTTCAAAAGAGTGACTAGATACAAATAGTTCAAGAACAAGCAATATCAACAATATGAATAAATCAATAAGTTTTTGGACAATGCACATAGAACTAAGAATGACAACTATGCTCTCTTAATTGGTGCCTAAGGATAGAAGGTGGAGACTCAATATAAAAGTGGAAGAAAGGCCCTTCATAAAGGAAAGCGGGGATTTCAAGTTTCAAAATGAGCTTCCAAAAATGATGGTACTTGTTAGCTTTCAGCCCTCATTGCCCCTATCATAAGCATCTTGAAGTGATTAAGGTTAAAGCGAACAAACTATGAAGTATATGCTTGAAAAAGTATAAGTTGGCAATCTCATGTCCCTTGAATACGAGGCCCGCACCTCATGCTACTCAACTTTAGTCACCTGTAAGTTCTTGTCATAGTAAGTACATGTGTATCATAGAGAACCACCAACGTGGTACCCCTTGCACATGGTACATGAGCTATCCCATAACCAAAATGACAAGGCAAGCAGACAATGAGCATCTCAGCGATCTTTTTATTTGCTATTTGCACAGGTTTTTATCGAGGATGCTTCACAGATTGCTCATTATGGTGATGCTGCAAGTGTCCACCATGATTAGGCATGGCTTAGGCTAGTGGCCCAGACGTTTCTCTAACACAAAATACATAACTCCATGGACTTACAAGCTCCCTTTTATTTCACACCGGCGACATCCATAAACAAAAGAGCATGATATCAATTGTGTACAAAGTACAAGTGCAATGTTGAAAACGTTACCCATAACAACATGGTTCTGCTAATTCTAACGTATAAGTGCAAGCATATACAACATAGATGACACAATGGTTCAAGTTTATTAGGGGCAAGAAATATAAAGCGTGCCATCAAGTTCGTGAGAGCTTTAATCACTAAGTTTTCACATAACAAAATACTTTTTAATTGGAAGATAGATGAAAACAAAAATATACTTGGAATGGTGTAACACACCATGCATAGGAGTTTATAGTGGACGCTTTGGAATAACTTGGTTTTTGGGAGTTGGAAGCATGAGAGAGCTTATTTATACAAGTGGAGGCTAGCAAAAGACTAGGAGCGACCAACTAAGAGAGCAATAATGGCCATAATCATGTAGAGCAACAAAACATTACTAATGAAAGCATAAAGTGGTACCACAAGTCAAAAAATAAATGATCATAGAGGCTAAGGTGACTGGTTCATAGTCATAACATGGTGCGAGCATGTGCCAAGTCAACCCAAACAAAGCATCAAAGGAGAATACCACAATACTATGCTTTTGTATGCTAAAACAACGCATGATTCTGATACGTTGGAAACATATCTATAATTTTTGATGCTCCATGCTTGTTTAGTATCTACTTTGCTTTACTTGTCTACACTTTGAGGTGTTTTTTACATGTTTTCTGGTACTAACCTATTAACAAGTTGCAACAGTGCCAGTGCCTGTTTTCTGCTGTTTTTGGTTTCAGAAAAGTTAGTAAAGAAATATTCTCGAAATTGGACGGGACGAAGGACAAAGTCAATAACTTTTCGTGGGGAACAAGAAGTCCAGAGGAGAGCCGGAGGGGATGGCCAGGGGGGCCAGACCCACCCTAGGCGTGGGGCAGGTGGGCTCGCGCCTGGCTAGGGTTTGGCGACCCTGGTCGCCTCCCGGACTCGCCCCTTCGCCTATAAGAATCCCCTGATGCAGAAACTCTTGGTACCCGATCAGAAATCCACGAAACCGTTTGTAGCCGCCGCCACCATCGTCCCTAGATCGAGGGGATCTGAAGATCTTCCCAGCACCCTGTCGGAGGGGAGATCATCCCGGAGGCCTTCTCTCTGGTATGATTTGTGAGTAGTTACACCTTGGACTATGGGTCCATGTAGTAGCTAGATGGTTGTATCTCCTCCTTTGTGTTTTCATGTATAGATCTTGTGAGCTCTATTCATGATCAAGATCTAATCTATTTGTAATCATGCATGTTGTGTTTGCGGGGATCTGATGGACATTGATATTATTATGTTGGTTTGATTAATGGTTCTATCTTTATGATTCTAGCATGTCTGTGTTGTTTGTGATCTTGCATGCTCTCCGTTGCTAGTGGTTATCTTGACCAAGTAGTTGCTAGTGACTCCAAGAGGGAGTATTTATGCTCGATAGTGGGTTCATGCCTCTAGTTTCCAAGGGAAGTGACAGAAATCTCTTCGGTTATAGATGTGTTGTTGCTACTAGAGAGAAACCAACGGTCTCTTGTTCATGGAACATGTGGACTGTTTACCTTACACACTTTGCTTAAAGCAGTTGTCTGTTGCTTGCAACTTAATACTGGAGGGGTTTCGGATGATAACCTGAAGGTGGACTTCTAGTCATAGATGCAGTTGGATGATTATCCAAACTTTTTGCCTAAAAATAGTATCGATTCTTGGACTTCTAGTCATATCTTTGCCTAAAAATAGTATCGATTCTTGGACTAAGTACAAAGATGCTTTTATTGGAAAGTACTATCCTCCTGCTAAGATTATTGCTATGAGAAGTGATATTATGAAATTTAAACAGCTTGATAGTGAACATGTTGCTCCTGCTTGGGAAAGAATGAAATCTTTGGTTAAAAATTGCCCTACTCATGGACTCACTATTTGGATGATTATCCAAACTTTTTATGCAGGTTTGAACTTTTCCTCAAGAAACCTATTGGATTCTGCTGCTGGAGGTACTTTTATGGGACTCACTTTGGGTGCTGCAACAAGGATCCTTGATAATATGATGGTTAACTACTCTGAATGGCATGTTGAGAGAGCTTCACATGGTAAGAAGGTAAATTCTGTTGAGGAAACTTCCTCTTTGAGTGAAAAGATTGATGTTATTATGGCTATGCTTGTTAATGGGAAAGCTCCTCTAGATCCTAATAGTGTTCCCTTAGCCTCTTTGGTTGCTCAAGAAGAGCAAGTTGATGTGAACTTCATTAGAAACAACAATTTCAACAAAAATGCCTATAGGAATAATTTTGGTAGCAACAACAATTATAGGCCTTATCCTCCTAATAATGGCAATTCCTATGGAAGTTCTTACAATAATGCTAGAAGTCCCCCCTCTGAACTTGAATTCATGCTCAAGGACTTTATTAGTAAACAAACCACTTTCAATAAGACTATAGAGGAAAAGCTTTTAACTGTTGAGAAAAATATATCCTCTTTGTCTGAAGCTCAAACTTCCGTGGTTAATAAAATGGCTGCTAAAGCTGAAACTATGGAAAATACCTTTGCTACTGCTCATGCCATACAAGTTACTATTGATGAAAATGTTAGGATGTTAGCTCAACTTCATGCTAGGTGGGAAAGGGAAGCTGAAATTGATAGAAACAATAGTGTGTGCACTATCACCACTAAACCACAAGTAGCCCCTATTCCTCCTACTACTATGCCTAAGCCTAGTGAGCCTACAACTAGTGATGATAAGTTTGACTTTGATATTGATGGTTGCAATATTTTTGAAGTGATTATGTTCCTGCAAAAGCTTGCTAGAAGTCTGGATGCTAGTGATATGCATGTTGCCTTTACCAAACACATTACAGATGCTCTTGTTAAGATTAAGGAAGAGAAGCTAAAACACAAAGCTTCTATTCCTAGGAAAGTAGAATATAGTTGGGAACCCATTATTAATATGCAAGTGAATGACTTTGATCTCAAAGCTTCATGTGATCTTGGTTCTAGTATCTCTATTATTCCTAGGAAGATTTATGAAATGCTTGATTTACCACCAAAAGAAGATTGTTATTTGAATGTCCCACTCAATGATAATGCTAAGAAGAAACTCATGGGGAGTTAATGATGTTCTCATTATGGTTAACAATGCTTATGTTCCTGTTGATTTTTATGTTTTGAATGTTGAATACAATGCTTCTTGTCCTATTATTTTGGGAAGACCTTTTCTTAGAACAGTTGGTGCCATCATTGATATGAAAGAAGGCACCATCGAATATCAATTTCCATTCAAGAAAGGTATTGAACACTTCCCTATGAGGAGAGAGAAGTTGTTTTTTCTCCTCCTTTGAAAGCAATATTTGATGTTAATGCTTCCTCATTTGAAAATACTTGATTCTTCTTGCTTCTTGTGCCTAACTTAAAAGCGTTAAAGAAAAGTACTTGTTTGGAGATAATCCAAGAGTTTATTTGAGTCTTGGAAGTTATTGCTTCAGTAATAACCTCTCCTTATCCTTTTTGTTTGCTTTTTGTGCCAAGAATGACCTCTAATGAGAAGGAACTAAGATTTGGGGAGTTGCTGTCCCGAAACAGATTTCTGTCCTCCACCAAAAAAATTAGTGAGGAGGCTCTGTAACTCGGATTGAGCTCAAAATTTACGAATAAATCCCCCGGTATGTTGGCTAACTTTCGTTAGTTCAACACTGTTTTATTTGAGCAACAAAAGATGTTCGAAAAAATTCGTTTCTACCTGCTGGTCTGTTTTGACAGATTTTTGCCATTATTGGCATTTGCTTCTTATTGATTCCTTTTTGAGCTCTCTTTAGGTAAATTGAGTTTCTTTGAAGGAGTTACTACAGTAGCTTGTGTTTTTAGTGAAAAGCCTTGCTGTTCCAAAGCTTTGCCAATGGTCTAATATCTTTTGAATAAGCTAATGTTGGTAATGAAAATTGTGCGGAGTTTCGTATAAAGGAAAAATTTCAGGGGTAGAGAGAGAATGATGCAATGATATGAAGGATGGACAAGATCTCAAGCTTGGGGATGCCACCATGGTGTCACCCCAAGAAATATCCAAGAGGTACAAACGTCAAAGCTTGGGGATGCCCAGGGTGGAAATATCCAAGAAATATCCAATATTCAAGATTTGACGTTGGTACCTCTTGAGTATTTCTTGGGGTGACACAGGGTGGCATACCCAAGCTTGAGATTTTGTCCATTCTTCATCTCATTACATCATTCTCTCTCCACACCTAATTTTTTCCTTCATACAGAACTTCACACAATCTTTATTAGCAATATTACTGTATTCAAAAGATAATAGACCCTTGGGTTTAGCTTTAGAACAGAAAAACTTTTTACTAAAAACACAAGATACTGTAGCAACTCCTTCAAAAATCTCAATTTCCCAAAAAGAACCCAAAAAGGAATCAATAAGAAGTAAATGCAAATAATGGCAGAAATCTGTCAAAACAAATCAGAAGGTAAAAACAGATTTTTTCGAAGACCTTATGTTGCTCAAATAGAAAAGTGTTGGACTAATGAAAGTTAGCTAACATACTTGGGGATTTATTCGTAAATTTTCAGCTTAATACGATTTAGATAGACTCCTCACGAGTTTTTATGGTGGAGGACAGAAATCTGTTTCGGGACAGCAACTCTCCAAATCTTACTTCCCTTTCATTAGAGTCTATTCTTGGCACAAAAAGCAAACAAAAAGGATAAGGAAAGGTAATTAGTGAAGTAATAACTTCCAAGACTCAAGAAAACTCTTGGGTTATCTCCCAACAAGTACTTTTATTTAATGCAGGCTTGATAGTTTGAGAAGATGCTCTCATAAGAAATATGAATTGAAGTAAAAGAGAGCATCAAGAAGCAAATTCAAAACACATTTAAGTCTAACCCACTTCCTATGCATAGGAATCTTGTAAAGAAACAAGTCATTAAAGCACAAATCAACAAGCATAGGAAAGCAAAACAAGTGCAACTTCAAGATTTTCAACATAAAGAGGGGAAACTTAATATTTTTGAGATGCATAAGACCATGTTTCCCTCTCTCATAATAACTTTCAGTAGCATCATGAATAAAATTAACAATATAACTATCACATAAAACATTCTTATCATGAGTCACGTGTATAAAATAATTATTACTCTCCACATAAGCATAGTTTCTTATTAATTGTAGCGGGAGCAAATTTAATAAAATAGCTATCATTGTTATTCTCATCACCATAATTATCAAATATAGGAGACATATTGTAATCACAGTAAATTTTCTCCTCAATAGTAGGTGGACTGAAAATATCATATTCATCATTGTAATCATCATATATTGGAGGTTTGGTATCATCATAAGCAATAGAATATCTATCTTTCAAAGATGGGGAACTAAAAAGATCATTTTCATAAAAACTAGCTTCCCCAAGCTTAGAAATTTCCATATCATTAGCAACAATGGTGTCCAAAGAATTCATACTAATAAAATTGCTATTAGCATGCAAATAAAGCCCCATAGGTTTTTTAATTTTCTCTTCAAACACTTCATGTCCTAACTCAACATAAACACTATAAAGCTCTCTAATTTTGTTGTTGTTTTCCATTAAGCCTAACTAGTGAAAACAAGAAACAAAAAGACAAAATGGCAGAATCTAAAAGAAATAAATTTGAGCACTCACACCGGAGGATGTGAGTACCTTTTACCTTACCTCCCTGGCAACGACGCCAGAAACTAGCTTGATGTCTACGCACTTCTATTCTTGTAGACAGTTGTTGGGCCTTCAAGTGCAGAGGTTTGTAGAACAGCAGTAAGTTTCCCTTAAGTGGATTACCCAAGGTTTATCGAACTCAGGGAGGAAGTGGTCAAAGGTATTCCCTCTCAAGCAATCCTGCAATCAAGATACAAGAAGTCTCTTGTGTCCTAACACACCCAATACACTTGTCAGGTGTATAGGTGCACTAGTTTGGCGAAGAGATAGTGAAATACAAGTGGTAACGGTGCCAGAAAATAGGTTGACGGTGAGGTAAAAACTAAAGCAAGCAAACATGCAACAAATCTAGATGCAAACGGTGTTTCAATATTTAGAAAAAAGGCCTAGGGATCATACTTTCACTAGTGAACATTCTCTCGTATAAATATCCTCTCTTCATGATACTACTCTTAACTACTCTCTGGTTGGACACTCTAATCATCGATAGGGCTACAACAGAACTCCTCAAAGTCCGCCTTCCCTAATCTAGATAAACCCCACACTATCACCTTGAGCGCTAGATGGTTCCAACAAACACCACAATTTCATAGAGACATCCAACTCCAAATATAACTCATAAAAAATATTCAATCTAGCCAAAGTACTACACACGGTATGCGCGCTGTCACTTTCACACACGTGGGGAAAAGCATAGATCTATTAAAGCACAAAGAGTATTTATGTAGACTCAAACCTAAGTGCCACCATGGCGTGCACGCTGTCACTTTCACACACATGGGGAGAGCAGAGATCTATTAAAGTACTTGAGTAGCAATGTATATCTACTTGATTACAAAGCTCATGGTCACAATTTGACCATGCATAGGGAGATAGATGAACACATAGCTATCGGTAGAGCCCTTAGCCTCGAGGAAGAACTACTCCCTCCTCATCATGGTAATCAGCAACTGTGATGAAGATGGCGATGGAGATCGATGGAGATGGCTCCGGGGCACTTCCCCGTCCCCGTAGGGTGCCGGAACAGAGACTTTTTGTCCCCCGAATCTCCCCTTCCATGGCGGCGGCGCTCCAGAGGTTTTCGTGGATTTCTTCTGGATTATTTAGGGTTTTCTCTCCGGGGGCTTCTTATAGGCGCAGGAGGCAAGGTCGGTGGAGGTCCAGGGGGCCCACACCCCCTGTGGGCGCCACCAGGGCTGGCCCGCGCCTAGGGGGTGCGGCCACCCTGGTCCTCCTCCAACTCTGCTTCGTGGTTCCGTGTTGTTTCGGGAAAAATAATGACTTTGACTTTTGTCCCGTCCAATTCCGAGAATATTGATTTTCTGCCTTTCTGGAACCAAAAACAGAAGAAAACATGCAACTAACACTGTGGCATCTTGTTAATAGGTTAGTACCAGAAAACATATAAAAACACCTCAAAGTTTAGACAAAGCAAAGCAAAGTAGATACTAAACAAGCATGGAACATCAAAAATTATAGATACGTTTATGACGTATCATCCACTTCCAAAGAAAAAAGAAATGGAGAGCTAAAAATAAACGGAAATGGCCTTTTATGGAAAAGGAATGGAATATTTTAAATGAAAATAGAAAAGGAAACGAGGGAGCTATTTCCGACGGAAACAGAAACGGTAAGGAAATTCTGGATATACAAATACGGAAACTTTCCGAAAACATAACCAGCCAGACCCATATACGAAATAGTACTTTGTGTTGATGATTCCCTTGCTCTTTTCATGCCATACAATATACGCAGGGTCTACCTAATACAGGCAACCGGCCTAGATAGTAATCAAGTGAGTGTCTTAGCGTTTATGTGAAACTATTTATGTGAACTTATTTGTTTGTGGAAATGTTGAATTATATGTGGTACTTTATGTTTAATTGTTGCTTGTCGAAGTTGTGAGCAATTATTTGTCCGTTATATGTTTCTTTTTAGTGTATAGACCATGATATTATGTCACTATTATATTACGATAAATGTCCGCTCCGTATTCATTCCATATTCGTTTCCGATGATTTTCGATTCTGTGCCGTTTCTAGAGTTTTTCGTTTCGTTTCCGATTCTGGCGACACAAGAGGAAACGAAAACGATAACGCATGGTTCCGTTTGTTTCCGTTCCGTTTTCAACCCAAATTCGTTTGATACACGTATGCAGTTGACACGATGTCGTTTTTGGATCGATGCACGATATATACTACAATTCAAACATGCGGTGCAGTGTTGTACACTACACCCCCTCACCCCTTCGCACAATTCTAGAGGCAGCCCTCCTTGAGAGTCGTCTCCTATCTCCGAGCGCTCTCTCAACCCTTCTTTGGCGGCGCCGCCGCCGGGGACGGAGAAGAGAGGGTTGCTCGGCTTCTTCCTCGTAGTTGTAGATGTAGGTATAGGTCTCTAGGCGTTCTGCCCGTAGGGTTGGGCTCTTTGCCCGGTAGTCGAGGTGCAGCGCAAGATCGAGGAGGCCAGATCTTGTGTTTTCTAGGGTTCGTCCTTCTCGCCCGATGGATCCCCAGGTCGGAGTTCGGTGTGGTGGAGGGCGGCAACACCTCAGTCAATAACAATAGGGCTTCGGGCCCTCTCTTCCTGCAAGGTGAAGCGACGGTGGCGTTCCCCCTGGCCGGCGGTGGTCGCGAGGAGGGGTTGCACACCGACGACGAGATCTATGCTATGGAGAGCGGGTCGGTCGGCAGCTCGTACGCGCTAGCACTCCGACGCGGTGCTAGGAGGTTCTTGCTCCTCTTCGGCTCCTGGCGTCCATGGTGGGCTGCCAGAACGAAGGAGAGTGAGACGGGCATCTCCTTCAAGCGTCGCTGGCTTTGATGGTTCAGTCTTGCTGTGTTGCTTCTTCTCTCGGCAGGCCGGGGTGGCGAGGAAGAGAAGATGGGCGGAGCGGATTCTGCGCCTTCAAGAAGCCGGCTCCTGGTGCTCTCGGAATCTGCAGCACCGGTAGCAGTACCCAAGCACCGGCCTAAGTTGGCCGGAGCTATCATCGGCCATGAGCATGGCCCTGCTGCGCCTGAGACGGTGTGCTCAGGTATCGCATCCCTCCTTGGCTGGAGGGTCCTCTCCGACCACGGCGCGGCGCTCATCGCTGTCTCTCCATCAAGTGGCTTCGTCCCCGATGGAGTTGCCAGCGGCCGCGGCTGCTGGTCAAGATCCGGCGGAGAACAAGGACCTGATCGTGTTTTTGCGATTCTTTCTAGGGTGTTGACTGTAATTTTTAAGGACTGTTCTGCTGTTTACTTCTTGTTGGAAATCCTTCTTGGAATTGTACACTCACCGCCGTAATGCAGATTTCAGGCCCTTTGTGGTCTTTACCCATTAAAAAAATGCGGTGCAGTTGAAGCCTGTTCTCCAACGTTATCTTCAAAAAACTGTTCCGCGATCAACCACATCCTTGTCTCGATTGGAACGTTTGCCAAAAACCGAACGCATCACGAAAAAGCGTAGCTGGTGTTGAGTTAACTAGACCAAAAGGTGCGCTGGATAAATCCGTTTACATTCTTGTAGCTCTTGTGGTAGCGACTCACTGGTGTTAGCAGTCATTTAAACTGGACTAGAACGATCAAGCCAGGAGGAAACAATGCACATGAACAAGTGATGATAACGAAGGGATGTGTGCAGGTGCAGAGAACGATCGAGGGTAGCATGCATGCACGTACTTGACTGGACTAGATTTAGCATTAGCGCAAGTGGCAGAGCACGTGAGCGTAACGCATACTAATCCGGTGCGCTGATTCTTCTTCGTACGCGTGGACCGGACCAACCCATCAGACCGCACACGTAAGACCCAGACTGTAATGTAAAAGAAAAGAAGATGTGCAAGTTGTCAAAATCGGTGCCTGCCGGCTGCGGGCGGCGGCGGAGGAGCTTTTTGGTGGACGAGACGATAACGTAGCAAAGGTCACCTCGCACGAACGGATCACGGCCGACATACGTCTTGGCCACCTCCTCGCCGCCGGCGTGTCCTTCACGTACGTCAAAGGCGGTGCGCTCAAACCGGGACCGGGAGGAACTGGCACCGGTCGTTGGTATTTCGCCGGCCGGCGATCGGATGCTTGGTCGCGTGCCGCTGACCCTGTCCCGAGGCCGGTTCAATGCAGTCGTTTTGCGGTTGAATGCCAGAGATTCTGGATCGAAATTGCCATGTGTTGCATGCTTCGCTCGGCCGGCTCGGCTTCGGTTCGGTCGTCAAAATGTCAACCGGGGCGACTTGGACCGACGGACCGCCTCAAAGTTTTCTCGTGGCCTGCCCTGCATGCCACTCTCTCAGAACGAAGCGAATGTTCTCTTGTCGTTTGCGCTGCCGTAGCTTCCTTTTCTGGAGCTTAGCTACGAGACGCGGGGTGTCTTTCCAGAGTCAGGAATGAACCAAGAAGACAAGAGCGTGTACACTACGTGTATCCTCAGTCAAGCTGCTCGAAGAGATATTGACCTAGCTACACATGATAATGACTATGCTAGTGTGCTACAATGCCGTAGAAGAAGATGATGAAGTAGCAGCAGTAGTAGAAGAAGAAGAAATGAGGAGAGTGGTATAAGTCTGACTGATGAGTTGTTTCAAATTGAAAGAGAGCGCCTCCCTCTCCTCCCCTAGCCGCCGCCTAGGTCCCCTACCCTCCTCCCCTCGCTGCTGCCGGACGGCGTCGCTGGGCAAAGCCCGCGCACGGGCGGCGGCGGCGATGGGACGGCGGCGATGGACAAGAGGTGGCGGCAGGAGATGAGCAGTGGCAGTGGGGGGGCTCGGCCCAGATCTAGGCCAGGTTGGGCTCGATCTAGACTGGCCCGTCCCGGGGCCTGCACATGGTTCTAGGGGCTGCCGCTGCGGAGGCCCGAACCCTATCTCCTGGCGCATGATCTGAGCACCGGAGCTAGCCAGGTAGGCCTAGCACTGTTGGTCCTCGGACAACGGGCTGCATGGCGTGTCCCACAGCGCTGCTCCCTCGTGTCGAAGGATCTAGGTCAGGTGGGTCTGGATCTTACTTCAGCCCCCATGTCGGCACCAAGGGTTTCACCATGGTGGTGCTTGTCGCTCCGAGGGGTTGAGCTCGTGGCGGCCGGGGTGTTTCTCAGAACGATGGTCATCCGGTAATCCCGGGTGAGCATGGTGGTGGTGCTGCTACTTGGCGGCAGGGATCGACGGTGGTAGTTGATCCCCCGAGGACCAGATAAGTAGGGGCTTGCATGGGGATGGCCGGGACGATGGTTCCCCTGCTGCAGTGCAGTGGGAGGTCTTCACGAGCCCTGGGGGCTTGGCCAGGACAGGTGGGCCTGGTTTGCCATGTGGTTGTATCCAGTCGGCTACCATCGTCCGACGGTGGAGGTAGTTCCCTCCAGCGCACTGTTGTTTCGTCAACCCCTATCGTTGCTTCCTATTTGCTGGTGTATTGACCCTACTTCGTGTGACACGGTGAGAGGGCGGTGGCGGATGCAAGACCGGTGTGGTGTATGCTGGTGGGTGGTGAACATGGTGGAGCATTGTGAAAGTGTCTGGGGTTGTGGTTTTTTTGAGGGGTCACGAGAAATCCTTGTCATCTTGACACCGACATGGTGACGCCTGCGGGTGCCACCGTACTTCTTGAAGGGCACCGGGTGTACCTCTTTCCCACCTCCCGGAGCATACCGAGGGAAACCTTAGGACCTGTCCGGGCAGCAGCGTCATCATCATCGTCGTCCTTCCTGGAGGTGCTGCTTGGTGCGTGACGCTTCAGAGTCCTAGACTTATGGTGGAACTTAGCTGGAGGACGCAACGGTCACGGATCCTGCCCGTTTTCATCGAGTCGCTGTTATCGGCTTTGTTTTATTTTCTTTTTCTTTTTTGGTTTTCTGTATTTCTCTTTTGGGCGTCGTTCTGTCTGGCCCAGCAGCAATATCAAATGATTACTATATTTATATAGCTGGGCGTATGCCTATTTCAAGGAGGTGTGGTATAAGTCTCATCTGACCCTTGGTTATGCGGGGTATTAAGGTCTATTTTATGTTCAATATTTTCTCCTTTTTATCGAGAGATTTTATGTTTTCTAAATATATTTTCTTCCAAAATTAGTTGTATCCTTGATGTCCACTCAGCTACAATCTATAGCATGTAAACTACGTGTCTTTTCTTATGGAAATCGATTCCTATTTTTACTGGTTATATGCCATGTATCTTGATGATATGGGTGCACTTTCCTCCTGACAAAACTTCAACAGGGGATGCAAACAGAATGCCCTCGAGTCTCTTGCGCGTGCGATCTCGGGGTTACTCCCTCTCCTCCCCAAAAAACCTAGCCCCGGTCCCTGATAGCCACAACCGGCAGTGGTGGAGGCGCCCCGGGTGCAAAGACGGTGGGGCAAGGTGGGTGCATCTCCCTCCCAAGGCTTCACGCGGAGAGGCGGTGAGGAGGGGCACACATGGATTCGCATGCCATCTACAAGGGTGCGGTAGTGGGATGGCCTAGAGGTGGGGCAGCGGGGCATGGTGGCGGCGATGTTGTCCGTGCACCGTTCTCCACCAAAGTGCTGCCCCTTGAGGTGATCGCGGGCGACGTGGCCAGGGTCATCCTCGATATGTCGGCCTAAATCCAGCGGGTCTGATGGCCGGTGGTGAGGGGGCTTCCGGTCTGGCCTCGAGTAAAAGGGGTTTGGTCCTAGGATCCCTCTCACGCCATGACGAAGATCTACCTATTCCATGACTTCATCGATCTCGCCAGAGTGTTGTGTTCCAGAAAATTCCGCTGGTAAACTCCAATGGACGACATGCCGAAGTTCACCAGATTGGATGAATTTGGTCACGCGCAATCATGTTTTTACCTGACCGTTTGGTTTCAAAGAGTGTGTTGTGAAGCTTTCACTAGTAGAAAACAGGGCTTTCGTCCAGAGCCCTCCGGAGCATTAGTCCTGGATGTGTTAGGAACCGGGACTGATGCTCATATTAGTCCCGGTTCCAACAGCTAGAACGCCGACAACCTTTAGTCCCGGTTCGAACGGAATCTTTCGTATTACGAACTAGGACTAAAGGGGTGGAGGCGGGTGTGGACGTGGGCAACACCCTTTAGTCCCGGTTGGTGACATAAACCGAGACTAAAGATGGACCTTTCGTCCTGGGACTAAATATGGACCTTTATTCCCGGTTTGAGACATCAACCGGGACTAAAAATATTCGCAAACAAACTTTGGCGGGATCAGTCACGGCAGGAAAATGGGCAAAAATCCTGCCGCGGCAGGATATTTCTGCCCACCACACACCCCAAGATCGCCTTTTCTAGTTTTGAAAGCATGCCACAAAATTCTAAAAATTCTAAAAATAAATTCTTCAGACTGTAGTTATATTAAGTGACTTAGTTGTTATGAAAATTAACAAACATAAATTTCGACATATTTTGCCAAAAACTATCATGAAAACTTCAAACAGCTATAACTTTTGCGTATGATGTTGGAAAAAATGTACGACATATCAAAATGTGCGGAAAAAAATTGGAGTTCGATTTCGACTGCCTTAGGCCGTTTGGGATTCTTTTAGATTTTTAAATTCGAAAGGGAAAAAAAGATATTTTAAAAATTAACTTTTTAGCAAAAAAAATTATGCCATATTTGGATTCCTCACATTTTTCTGATAATAATGGATATATTATTTGTTGAATTTCTATTTACGGATTTAAAGATATTATGCCATATTAAATGAATAAATGGCAAAAAATGAATAAAATATTATTTTAATTAGTTTTTTTACTTTCATTGGATTAAAATATTGTTATTAGCTATTTATTATTGTTTACTTAAATAGTTGTTTGTAATTTTAAAACATAAAAACGTGTGACATATTGATATGAGCTAATAGGATTGATATGGTAGTGTTGACAACAAGGTATAAATGGGCTTCGTGCAAGGACATCCTGATGAAACAGAGAAGTTAAGCGTGCTGGGGGTGGAGTAGTGCTAGGATGAGTGACCAACCGGGAAGTCTACGATTTGACCTAATATTAAGTATAGTTAGTGTATAAAATATTCCAAGTGAGAGAGAGAGATATATACGAGTCAAATAATTCAAAAGTTTAAAAAATCTCTAGTCCTAGTTTGTATTACAAACCGGGACTAAAGGTCTTGCGCTCGACCGCGGCCTCGGGAGGGCCTTTAGTCCTGGTTGGTGGCACAACCGGGACTAAAGGGGGGGAACCGGGACTAAAGGCCCTTACAAACCGGGACTATAGGCCCGTTTTCTACTAGTGTTTGTAGGTTGTCGCCATCAAGGATATGCCATTAGTCTCATGGTGAAGTCAGTCATGGAGAATGACATGAACGTCGTGAAGGGTTTCGCAGCATAGTAAATCAAAAAAATTCTACGGATGCGAACGGAAAAGTCAAGATCTAATCTAGGAGATGCAAACAACGAGGGGGGATAGATGAGATCTTCATACCCTTGCAGATTCGCACAGCGGAACGTTCAACAGAACGTGGTTGATGTAGTCGTACTAGCCTTCTCCTCCTTGCGATCCGATCTGATCCAACACCGCAAGTGGCGATGCCTCCGAGAGATGCACACGTACAACACCTCGACGTCTCCTCATTCCTCAGTCCGGCAAGTGGGATGGAGAGATAGATTGGATCTACAACATGATGGCGTGGTGAAAAGGTGGAGAGTTTTTACGGCACGGCTTCGCCTACGCGCAGTCGGGAGAGAGAGAGGAGGGCAGCAACTAGGCGACTAGGGTTTTAGGAGGTGTGGGGGGAGGGTGCGCCCCTGCCCTCTTTATATAGAGGGCTAGCCGGCTGCCCCCTTTCCCCTCCTCCAAGCCTAGGGTCGGTGGCCACATGGGAGGAGTGGGGGGCAAGTTCCCCCCCTTCTAGAAGCTCTCCCTAGGGTTTCCCCTAGGGCTTGGCCGGCTGGGCCTATGGGGCCTTGTGCCCCTGGCCCAAAGCGGCCAGGGCACTCCCTCGTAGGCCCACGCCCCCTCCCGACAAGTGGGGCCACGTTGGTCCCACTCCAGAAGGTTCTATAAGCTTCCGGTATAATACCGAACAATCCGAAACAATTCCAAAATCCAAAAACTGCTTTCCCTTATATGAATCCTATTCTCCGGACCATTCCGGAACCTCTCGTGATGTCCTGGATCTCATCCGAGACTCCGAACAAAAACTCATAAACCAATTATCCATTCTATCCTAGCGTCGAGACACGTTAAGTGTGTGACCCTACGGGTTCGAGAATATGCAGACATGATCTTCTATCAATAATCAATAGCGGGGTCTGGAAACCCATATTGACTCCCACATATTCATCGATGGTCATATCGGATGAACCACGATGCCAGGATTCAATTAATCCCATATATATATTCCCTTCATCGCGCGATATTTTACTTGCCCGAGATTCGATCGTCGGTATCGGCATACCTAGTTCAATCTCATTCACAGCAAGTACTTTACTCGTTCCGTTACCAGGGAGTTGCATTATCTCATGGTCTAAGGAATACAATATTTGACATAAGAAAAAGCTTCGCAAAGATGAACACGATGACATGATCTAATTGCTCTGCTTGATTTGGGTATGTCCATCATATCATTCTCCCAATGACATGATCTCATTATTAATTGACAACTCATGTCTATGGTTAGGAAGCCTTAACCATCATTAATCAATGAGCTAGTCCATAGAGGCATACTAGGGACAGGGTGTTGTTCATAAACCACACAAGTATCAAAGTTTTTGCTTAATACAATTCTAGCATGGAATATAAACTTTATCATGAACAAGAATTATAATAATAACATCTTTATTATTGCCTCTAGGGCATAATTCCAACAGTCTCCCACTTGCACTAGAGTCAATAATCTAGTTTACATCTGGCAACAATCTAACACCCATGGCACTAAGGTGCTGATCATGTTTTGCTCGTGGAAGAGGTTTAGTCAACGGATCTGCGACATTCAGATTTGTATGCACTTTGCTAATCTTCAAATCTCCATCTGTTATATAATCTCGAATTATATGAAACTTGCGGTTGATGTGCTTGGTCTTTGGATGATATCTTGGTTCCTTAGCCAGTGCTATGGCGCCAGTGTTGTCACACAATATCTCCAGTGGGTCAAAGGCACTTGGAACCACACCAAGCTCAGTGATGAAGTTCCTGATCCAAACTCCTTCACTTGACGCTTCTGCAGCAGCCATGTATTCCGCTTCTACTGTAGATCCCGCGATCACGCTTTGCTTGCAGCTTCTCCAGCTCACAGCTCCTCCATTCAAAATATAAATGTATCCCGTCTGAGATTTAGAATCATCCTTGTCGGTGTCGAAACTAGCATCGACGTAACCTTTTACGACGAGTTGTTCATCACCTCCATAGACTAAGAACATTTATTTAGTCATATTTAAATACTTTAGGATGTTCTTCACGGATGTCCAGTGTTCCACTCCTGGATCACTTTGGTATCTTCTCGTCAAACTAAGAGCATTGGACACATCCGGTCTAGTACACAGCATGGCATACATGATAGAACCTATGGCCGAGGCATAAGGCACTTTGCTCATAGCTTCTCTATCGTTTACCGTAGCTGGACACTGAGCCTTGCTCAATATCATACCTGACAACATAGGCACTGAACCTTTCTTTGCCTTATCCATTCTAAATCTTTTCAGAACTTTGTCTAGGTATGTACTTTGGCTTAAAGCTATCAGGCGTCTTTGTCTATCTCTATAGATTTTGATGCCCAATATATAAGCAGCTTCCCCTAGGTCTTTCATTGAAAAACATTTGTTCAAATAACTCTTCACATCGTTAAGCATGTCAATGTCGTTTCCAATAATCAATATGTCATCCACATATAGTACCAAAAATGTGCTCCCACTCACTTTCTTGTAGATACAAGCTTCATAGCAATTTGGAACAAATCCAAAGCTCTTAATCACTTGATCAAAACGAAGGTTCCAACTCCGAGATGCTTGCTTTAGTCCATAAATGGAACGCTGAAGTTTGCACACCTTATCAGCATCCTTAGGATCGACAAAACCTTCGGGTTGCATCATATACAACTCTTCATCAATGTTGCCATTGAGGAACGCAGTCTTGACATCCATCTGCCATATTTCATAATCATGAAACGCAGGAATTGCTAATAAAATCCGAATGGACTTAAACAATGCTATGGGAGAGAAAGTCTCATCGTAGTCAACACCTTGAACTTGTCGAAAACCTTTCGCGACAAGTCGAGCTTTATAGACAGTAACATTACCACCCGCGTCCGTTTTCTTCTTGAAAATCCATTTGCACTCAACGGCCTTTCGGACGCTAGGAGGGTCCACCAAAGTCCATACTTGGTTTTCGCTCATGGATCCCAATTCGGATTTCATGTCCTCTAGCCATTTCACAGAGTCTGGGCTCATCATTGCTTCCTCATAGTTCACAGGTTCACTGTTGTCTACTAACAAGACAGTCAAGACAGGGTTACCATACCACTCAGGAGGGGCACGTGACCTTATCGACCTGCGACGTTCAGTAGTAGCATCGTCCGAATCTTCATGATCCTTGTCATTAGATTCCTCTATTGTTGGTGCAGACGGCACTGGAACAATTTTAGGTGCTGCGCTACTCTCCAACTCAAGAGAAGGTTCAATAACCTCGTCTAGCTCTACTTTCCTCCCACTCACTTCTTTCGAGAGAAACTCCTTCTCAAGAAAGGATCCGTTCTTTGCGACAAACACTTTGCCTTCGGATATGTGATATAAGGTATACCCAATCGTTTCCTTAGGGTATCCTATGAAGACGCATTTCTCCGCTTTGGGTTCGAGCTTGTCCGGCATCAACTTCTTGACGTAAGCTTCGCATCCCCAAACTTTAAGAAACGACAACTTAGGTTTAGCACCAAACCACAGTTCATACGGTGTCGTCTCAAAGGATTTAGATGGTGCCCTATTTAAAGTGAATGCAGCGGTTTCTAATGCATAATCCCAAAATGATAACGACAAATCTGTAAGAGACATCATTGATCGCACCATATCTAATAGAGTTCGATTTCGGCGCTCAGACACGCCATTGCGCTGTGGTGTTCCGGGTGGCGTGAGTTGCGAAACGATTCCGCTTGCTTTAAGATGCGTGAGAAATAACTCAAATATTCACCTCCACGATCGGATCGTAGAAATTTAATTTTCCTGTTACGATGGTTTTCCACTTTGTTCTGAAATTCTTTGAACTTTTCAAATGTTTCAGATTTATGTTTCATTAAATAGATATACCCATATCTACTTAAGTCATCAGTAAAAGTGAGAAAATAGCGATAACCACCGCTCATCGAAACACTCAATTGGTCCGCATACATCGGTATGTATGATTTCCAACAAGTCCGTTGCTCGCTCCATTATTCCGGAGGACGGAGTTTTGATCATCTTGCCCATGAGGCATGGTTCGCACGTGTCAAATGATTCAAAATCAAGAGACTCCAAAAGTCCATCAGAATGGAGTTTCTTCATGCGTTTTACACCAATATGACCTAGACAGCAGTGCCACAAATAAGTTGTATTATCACTATCTACCTTGCATCTCTTAGCCTCAATGTTATGGATGTGTGTTTCATTGCTTTCGAGATTCAGAAGAAATAAGCCCATTCATAGCAGGTGCATGACCATAAAAGATGTTACTCATATAAATAGAACAACCATTATTCTCCGATTTAAATGAATAACCGTCTTGCAATAAACACGATCCAGATATGATGTTCATGCTCAATGCAGGCACATAATAACATTTATTGAGGTTTAAAACTAATCCAGCTGAACTAGTATCAAATACCCAGGCACTACAACGAGGGCTAGTAAGGAAAACATCAATAACATGTATATCAAATATACCTTTGATGGTGCCAGCCTTCTTGTCCGCTAAGTACTTCGGACAGTTGCGCTTCTAGTGACCCTTGTCCTTGCAATAGAAGCACTCAGTGTCCGGCTTAGGTCCACACTTGAGCTTCTTCTCAGCAGGGGCAACGCGCTTGCCGCTGCCCTTCTTGAAGGACTTTTTTGCACCCTTACCTTTCTTAAAGCTGGGGGGCTTGTTGACCATCAACACATGATTATCTTTCTTGATGTCCACCTCCGCAGCTTTCAGCTTAGCGAAGAGCTCAGTGATCGTATCAGTGGAACCAATCTGATTATGAGTAACTACAAAACCTTTGTAGCTAGGAGGGAGTGATTGCAGAACTCTGTCAATCTTGAGCTCCTCTAGAATCTTGCAGTCCAGTTGCTCAAGGCGTTGAGTGTAGCCCGACATCTTAATGGCATGCTCACTAACGGAACTTCCCTCCTCCATCTTGCAGTTAAAGAATTTCTCAGGGATCTCATATCTCTTAGAACGGGCCTGAGTCTGGAACATAGTTTTCAGTTCCTCAAGAATCTCAAAGAGCCCCGAGAACTCCTCAAAACGATTTTGAAGGTCCGATTCCATAGCAAACAACATGGTGCTCTTAATCACACCATAATCATCCTTGCGCGACTGATAAACAGCTTTCTCATCAGCCGGCACATCTACAGCAGGGGCGTCACCTAGCGCTTTCTCAAGGACATAGTCCTTTTGTCCGCTAGAGAGAATGATTCTCAGATTGCGGAACCAGTTGGTGAAGTTAGACCCATTGTTCTTAAGATTTTCTTTCTCAGCAAAAACGTTGAAGTTGAAGTTGGACTTAGCCATTTGATCTACCAAATTTGCAAGTACAATTTAGACTATGTTCATGATAACTAGTTCAACTTAATCAAATTACTAGATGAACTCCCACTAAATTCAACATCCCTCAAGTTGTTTAGTGAACATGATCCAAATTCACCACACCTGATCTGATCTTCATGAGAAGAGATGTGGTTTCAATGGTGGACAACAAAGTGTCGATCATATCATTCATATGACTCATGCTTAACCTTTCGGTTCGTGTGTTTCGAGGCCATGTCTGTACATGCTAGGCTCGTCAAGTCAAACCCAAGTATTTCCGCGTGTGCAAAACTGGCTTGCACCCGTTGTATGTGAACGTAGAGTTTATAGCACCCGATCATCACGTGATGCTTGAACACGACGAACTTTCGCAACGGTGCATGCATGGGGAGAACACAGTTTTATCTTGATCTTTAAGTGAGGAATCATCTTATAATGCTATCGTCGCGATCTAAGCATAATAAGATACATAAAAGGATAAACATCACATGCATATAATTTTATGTGACATGGTATAGCCAATCTCTGCGCAATGATCTCCATCTTGTGCGTGCCAGCATGATCTCCATGACTCCACCATGATTGCCTCCACCGCGAATAGCAACTACAACTATTGCTAACTACTTAGCGATAAAGTAAAGCTATTACATGGCGTATAAGAAGTTGACGCACAGGTCATACACAATTATAAAGACAACCATATGGCTCCTGCCGGTTGTGTACTCATCGACATGCAAGTCGTGAAACATTACAAAACATGATCATTGCATACAACATACACATCACATCTTGGGCCATACCATATCACAAAACACTCCTTGCAAAAACAAGTTAGACGCCTCTACTTTGTTGTTGCATGTTTTACATGGCTTATGGGAGTAACAAGCTAAGAACGATTCTTACCTACGGAAAGCCACAATGGTAATATTATGGTTGCCAACATCCGGTGTAAATCCCATGACAACTATAGTGAGAGAAACTGGCATCCACCAGCCGCATGTGTGGAACAAGCGACACGTCAAGTGCGGAGCCGGTCTCGCGAACGAGGTCGCGTAAAGTTGGCCTGAACCGCTTCGATCTCACTATCCCGCGTCATAAGAAGTACACAAACAAGAGTCTTGCAACAGAAAACATCAACGCCCGCAACAAGCATGTTGCGTTCTACTCGTGAAACACATCTACGCATAGATCTAGCTCTGATACCACTGAAGGGTTTTGCAGCATAGTAAATCAAAAAAATTCTACGGATGTGAATAGGAAAGCCAAGATCTAATCTAGGAGATGAAAACAACGAGGGGGGGATAGATGAGATCTTCATACCCTTGAAGATTCGCACAGCGGAACGTTCAATGGAACGTGGTTGATGTAGTCGTACTAGCCTTCTCCTCCTTGCGATCCGATCCGATCCAACACCGCAAGTGGCGATGCCTCCGAGAGATGCACACGTACGGCACCTCGACGTCTCCTCCTTCCTCGGTCCAGCAAGTGAGGTGGAGATATAGATTGGATCTACAACATGACGACGTGGTGCAAAGGTGGAGAGTTTCTGCGGCAGGGCTTCGCCTACGCGCAGTCGGGAGAGAGAGAGAGAGAGAGAGAGAGAGAGAGAGAGAGAGAGAGAGAGAGAGAGAGAGAGAGAGAGAGAGGAGGGCAGCAACTAGGCGTCTAGGGTTTTAGGAGGTGTGGGGGGAGGGTGCGCCCCTGCCCTCTTTATATAGAGGGCTGGCCGGCTGCCCCCTTTCCCCTCCTCCAAGCCTAGGGCCGGCGGCCACATGGGAGGAGTTGGGGGCAAGTTCCCCCCCTTCTAGAAGCTCTCCCTAGGGTTTCCCCTAGGGCTTGGTCGGCTGGGCCTATGGGGCCTTGTGCCCCTGGCCCAAAGCGGTCAGGGCACTCCCTCGTAGGCCCACACCCCCTCCTGACAAGTGGGGCCACATTGGTCCCACTCCGGAAGGTTCTAGAAGCTTCCGGTAAAATACCGAACAATCCGAAACAATTCCGAAATCCAAAAACTGCTTTCCCTTATATGAATCTTATTCTCCGGACCATTTCGGAACCTCTCGTGATGTCCTGGATCTCATCCGAGACTCCGAATAAAAACTTATAAACCAATTATCCATTCTATCCTAGCGTCGAGACACGTTAAGTGTGTGACCCTACGGGTTCGAGAATATGCAGACATGATCTTCTATCAATAATCAACAGCAGGGTCTGGAAACCCATATTGACTCCCACATATTCATCGATGATCATATCGGATGAACCACGATGCCACGATTCAATTAATCCCATATATATATATATATTCCCTTCATCGCACGATATTTTACTTGCCCGAGATTCGATCGTCGGTATCGGCATACCTAGTTCAATCTCGTTCACAGCAAGTACTTTACTCGTTCCGTAATCCGGTATCACTTTGTGATTAACTCCTTAACCACATGCTTGCAAGCGGTGTTGATATCGATTACCGAGTGGGCCCGAAGTATATCTCTCCGACTTGGGAGGGACAAATCCCATCTCGATACATACAACCCAACAGGTACTTTCCGATCACCTGAGAGACACCTTTATGATCACCCTCTCATAGGATGACGTTTGATGACCTCAAAGCTTTCTTCTGATACCAGGGAGTTGCATTATCTCATGGTCTAAGGAATACAATATTTGACATAAGAAAAAGCTTCGCAAAGATGAACACGATGACACGATCTAATTGCTCTGCTTGATTTGGGTCTATCCATCATATCATTCTCCGAATGACATGATCTCATTATTAATTGACAACTCATGTCTATGGTTAGGAAGCCTTAACCATCATTAATCAATGAGCTAGTCCATAGAGGCATACTAGGGACACGGTGTTGTTCATAAAACACACAAGTATCAAAGTTTCCGCTTAATACAATTCTAGCATGGAATATAAACTTTATCATGAACAAGAATTATAATAATAACATCTTTATTATTGCCTCTAGGGCATAATTCCAACACGTCGAGGCCCGAAGACTGGTAACGGTAGTTTGAATCCTGGTAGCGATGTGGTTTTGGCTTGGTGACCTAGGTCTTGGAGCAACGACAATGAAAAGTGGGGCGACAGTATATGAGAATTCCAGAGTTCAAGCTGTAGGGTAAAAATACATGGTCTGGCCTTAATCGGTTGTGTCTAGCATGTTGAAGACATTGTTTTGTCAGCACATACTTTCTTCGGGGTGAAAACCTATTGTCGATGGTCAGGGCGATTGTAACATCCCAACATTAGAGCTTAGAAATAAGCTGAACACATATGTGTGCATTGCATTCATGCATAGAAAATCTGAATAATTTTCGCGCTTTTAAATAAAAACTTGTCAAAGTGATCAAAGCTTCTCTTAACTTGATGGAATTGAAGTAGATCATCAAGTTGACTGCGATAAGTTTCAATATGACCTTTGCTAAAACCTTATTTTGGGTAAACATAATTTGATCTAAGGGTAGATCAAATGTAATAAGAGTTACACCCTAATACATTACTTAATGATTTATATTTGATCTTTAAGTGATCATATCCTAGTATTCAATATGCAACTCATGAATACCAAGTTATAACCATAACATAAGTAATAGGAATGCAACAACTAGATCTTGATCTATCTTAATCTCATCTATTTATACCATGACTATCATGGAAATACCTAACTTTAACTCTTTAGTGAGTTTGAGTAGGAAAGAAACCAAAGTTAAGATCATTCACCATATATTTTTCTTTCCATATCAATCTTTATCATCTCTATTGAATCCTATCCTTATATTTGTTGTTCATCAATATTGAGAAATCAACTATTGATTCACCAATTCTTAACCTATCAATTCTTGACCTATCAACTCTTGTACTTATTATAGCATTCACTTAGGGCTTATAAAGAAAGAAGCAAGAAGAGGTAAATAGTGATGCTAGTTTAAGATGTCATCTATAGGATGGGAGTGATAGGAGGAAATAAAATCAATATGGTAACAAAGAAGATTACAAGGAGGAGGTCTAAAGATAAGTTACCAGGAGTAGTCCTATTGGATCAAGTAGGTATAGTCAATGAATTATATCTCTTAATCCAATAGAGCTAAACAGAATATAATTATAATACAACTGTATTGTTGTATGGATGGAAGCCTTGTTTAGCCAACTGGAAACCTAAGCCATTAATGATCAAAGGATTATAATGACCATGCCTTATTCACCAATATTGAATGCTTATACCATGTATAAGTGACATTGGTGGATAAAACATGATTGAACCATAGTATAGATATATTATCCTAGATTAGTCATTACATGTCACATTAATATAATGAGAAGTTGGAATATTAGATACTAGAGTTAAGAAGAGATAAGATTGTATGAATAAGATGATGCTAGAATAACATTGGATTAAAGAAGTGGTATTTTCCTCTTTGGAAATACTAAACACTTGAGGTGAAGTAGGATTTGATGAATACATCTATTGAAGTGATATTAGTGAAGGATTATTAAGGAAGAGTATGATTGGAGTTAGAAGAAACCACTGGATTGGATTGGGGGTTATCAACATCAGAGTAGTTGATATACCCAAGTATAGATATGAAAAGATTAGGAAATGCTTTAGAATCAAGCTCATTGGAATTACCAGAGGAGTTAGAGGAATAAAAGGTGGATAAGAATATTCTTATGAAGCAAAGATCATCATGTTAACACATGATGATGGATAAGAAAAAGTAGTATATCTAGGAAAGGAATTCCTTAGTTAGAAATCCAAGGTTGTGAATTATGGAATATAGAAATTCTTGGTAAACACTAAAACCTAATTCTATAACCAAACCTATTATCCATTTCATCTGATTGATCTATTATCTTACTTACACAAAACTTCATAAAAATATTTACTATATCAAATCACCTGAGCACATCTTTGTCATTTTCAACCATCATTACCATAGGGGCTGATGGAACTATCTATATCAATTGTTTCTCATAAGTTAGCCTAGAAAAACAACCTCACTATTTTACTTTAAATGGTGATATTATTAAAATCACAAACATAAAGACAATAGGTTTAGCCATTAATATTTATTCACATTAACAAAATAAAGTAAGTATAGTAAGTACCTTAAACCCTAGGGTGAGTAATTACAATTCAGAACTCTAAACTTATTAATAAGTTTTCTCATTAACATTTTATGAATATTCTATCTATGATCATTAGACAAAGTCTTTAATTCATTTCTCAAACCACTCATCCCATATGAGCATGAAATAGTGGGGATCCAATATTATAAACAATTCTATCCTATACTATGTGATGAAATACATATAAATAAACTGTATGAATATTATTAAATATTTTAAAACTTAATTACTCCAAATAAAAGTGAAAACAAGTTATAGAAAAGAATATATATAAAGGAAATAAAGAAAATATCACAATACATAATAAAAGTTCACAAATGGATTCTTAATAACTTTATTGTTGCTGCAAGTATTCAGCAAATAAAATTCTAAAAAGAAAAGTTCAAACAAAATATAAAATACAAACCTGAAAACAAAACAGAAAATGAAAAAAAGGAATAAAACCAGGAAAAAATAGAGGGAACAACTAATCTGGCCCATGGCCCATTTCCTCTTCTCTCTATTCAGCGCCTGCTGGTCACAGCCAAACTTCTCCTCTCACTCCGCAGCAGCCCACGGAGGCCCAACAACATCCCGCATACCCCTTCGCCATCCTTTTCTTTTCTAATTCCTCACGACCAGCGACAAGAACCTGCATGGCGGAGCTCTCGCCGTCGATCTCTCCGGTGCTAAGATCCTCGCCCCGCCACCCTGGAGCTGGGGATAAGAACGTCACCGCCGTCTTCTCCCTCCCTGTACTTATCTCATTTGATCTCGCTTCCCAATTTTCCTTTTCCGAGCCAAAACCCTAGCAACCTGTTGCCAGCAATTGCCGTTGTTCTGAGCCCTCTCGTGCTCCGTTGATCAAGCAATCATCATCGCCTTACCCATCCGAGCCTCTTAGCCAAAGGAATGAAGGCGAGCCAACGGGAATCGACGCCACGAGGCAACCTTCCCGAAGTCCGGCCACCGTGGTCCTCGCTAATTCCGACCATCTGTCGTCTCGCCGACTACTCCACGAGATTCCTGGTAATGCTCTGAGCATGTTAGTGCTCTCCTTTTTCTCGTTCTCTTCCTAGTTTAAGTTTTAGCCGAACACCGTCGTCGACCACCGCAGTTGTTGGTCGCCGGAGTAGCTCCGACGACCAAAACGGAGCGGCGCTGCCACCATCCAACTCAGCGTGCTCATCCGCGTCCAGCAACGCCCTTCCCGCGTGCAAGCATCCTCCCAGTCGATCGATTGAACTTCGATCTGGGGGTGATAGGTCGTGTGACGTCATGATGACGTCCTGCTTGCGTCATCTTGACTAAGTCCACCCTGTTGACTGGTCTTTGCTGATGTGGCTTATGACGTGGCCTAAGCCCCACATGTCTGTGACCATGGGTAGATCCCATCTGAGTGTAAAAAGGCTTATATATGTTTAGGAATAATTAAAACATTATAAATCCAAATTTCAATATTCCAAAAATAAAATAAAATGATTAAATCTTGTAAATTTGATATCTTTTGTTTTATAAATCAGAAAAATGCATATAATATATGAAAATGTTTGGAAAAATAAAATCTACAATTTAAAAACTATTATCAAATATTATTATGATGATTATTTAAATAAATATTATTTAATAAAAGTTTTATAAGTAATAAAACTTTGATAATTAATATTTTAATAATGATAAATATTAAAAATATAAATAAAATACTAAAAATCTTAGAACAATAAGAATTACACTTTAAAATTATAATTATACATTATTATTCCTCTTAAATAAATATTTATATTTATTAAGTATTTACATAGTTATAAACCTTATTAAAATCATATCTTATTATTTATAAATCACAAAAATAAATGTAATCTACCAAAATAATCACAAAAATAATACCTACATGTTGAAAATGTGATATTCCACTTTTGAGTCAAGTAAAAAGTTAAACACTTTCCTAACTTGAATTTAAACCTATTTCTTTAGTTAATAATTCATAAAATGACAAATAAAATTTGTTAATATTTCTTAAATTAACCAATTAAATGTAATAAATAGTATTAATCTTAAATACTAAAATTAGAAGGTAAAAATGATTTAACACCATTTAAATACAATTTTATTAAGTTATCTTTCAACCATAAGTATAAATTCTTTTATAAAAGAATCCTTATCTAATATAAAATCTCCAAGAATAATTTTAATAAGATAAAACCCATCCTTTATATTAACCACAAGTTTATAAACAAATCAAAACACTATAAGTGAGTTCATAAGTAATAAATAATATTGTTTACTTATTCACAAACATTAACCACACCCTTATAGGGAGATAAATTCCTTTATACCATTATAATGTAAAATAAATCACTAATCCAATAGAAGTAATGCCATTCTTAAGTAACTCTAAGGAAACAATATAAAGTGAATAAGATACAAGTATCATAAGTAATACACCCTAAGTCTATCTACATCCTTAAAGTTACCTTTAGTTTGCAAAGCTTTAAGTATAATGCTAAAGACTTTATTATATGCTTATAGTTAACTTTGGTCTGTTATAATTAAATTGTAAAGCATCTTAAGTCCAAATTATTCAAACAAGTACAATCAACATCAACCACATCTGATTAACCACAAAGATTGTTTAAACCTTAGTAAATGAATATTTTCTTCAAAAGTTATTCCTTTTGCCAATTCAAAAAAACAAATAACAAATAATCACAATCACATTGCTTTATACCTTACTTGTATAATAAGATTGTTAATACTTAAATTCTTTATAAGTGACATTACTTGTAAAGTAAAACTGGAAGATGAACAATTAAGATGTATGCAACCTTGAGTAGCATTCCATACTGTATATTTTGTTGTTGTATAAATACATGTTGTTTTCCACACACTCACAAGCCTTAATAAGAAGCACATGTATAAAACTTAATCTAAAAGGGCAACACATTCCAAGGAAACCCCTTTCCAGTATCCAAACCCTAGAACAACATTATTCTCGGGATTCGCGTTTATCAACTTGCATTACATTACTTATGTATAAAAGCATCTTGCTTCTTTAAACATTAGTCCTTACCGGACCAATGATGCAGATTTCAACTATTGAATTTTATATTGTCTTGAAGACCGTGAGTGCATAATCTTGCAATCACAAAAGGCAAGTTCACACTTGCTCATGTCCTTTAATTATTTTCTGTAAAGTATTTTGCAAATCCAGTGTTGTCATCACCTGCATTTGAAAAAGGATAGAAACACTATTTTCATAATAATGTGATTATAGGTTATTTACCATGAAGTAATAACCTACTATAAGAGTTCCGGTGGTAAAGGAACATATTATTTAGGACTTAACAACCAATGTCGCCAGTGATTCTTGTGCCGTATATTACGCGTTGACCATGAGATTTGGAATGGGACGAAGAAGTCAGCTGTATCTTTCCCTCTCGCATGGAGATGGATGTGCGGGTCGTGGCTGTTATCACTCGTAGCGTGCATATTATTTATGGTAATTCGTAGAGGATATGCAGCATATGGGTGGGAGCCCTCAACGTCCCACGATAGTTTCGGCATCTGAACGGTCTGTACTGCCAATAGCCATAATTCAATAGGTGGGCTGGCGTACACCAAGGAGACATGCGGGGTCGCGGAGAAGGCAGTGATTGGCTTGGATCTTAATATGGGCCTCACACCAAGGAAGTGTGAACGAACCTGCAATTCGGATGTGCAACAAAGCTAAGATCTCTCATGGGTAAAGTGACGCACCTCTGCAGAGTGTAAGAACTGTAACTTGTTACTCTCTATTCCGGAAAGGAGCTGCGAACGCGGCAGGAAAGGAACTCCATGAAAGTTCTGGTAAACCCGTGAAGGCTGATGGACATAGTTTATCAGAATAAAAGCAACATTTGAAGAAATGTTTACAAAAATTTGCATTGCCTACGATCTATGGTCGGTGGCTGTAGATTTAGTGCATCAAACACTCCTTTTCTAGTGAACTTGCTGAGTACGCTCGTACTCAACGTATCTTCTTAACCCTTGCTAGGTTCTAAAGCCAGTACAGACGATGTCTACATCAAGTTATGCTCTAGGAATTATCATCAGAAGCTAAAGTCCTTCAATGAAGTCAAGAAAGTCAACATAAACATCAACTCAAGTGAAGACGAAGTTACTGATTAGATAGGAATATAATCTCTAGACATAGAACCTATTTCTATAGTGTATTGCAATAGCAGCAATGCCAGACCATTAGTTAAGATACTAGTCTTAATAGTATGATAGTTTTTGAAGTTGTTTATTTCTGATTCTTTTTTGTAAGAAGTTTCTTTCTCTCTCCTTAACCTAGAGTGATCTCTGGATCTTGTGTAAAGAGTTGAATTGTAACATATAGTCATGTCTTGGACCTACTGTGTTTCTGCTGTACTACTCTGAGGGATGTAATACTAGTGAACGGTGTTTCATTGGTGTTATGTCAACGACTATAGTGTACTACATCATGCAGTGGTATGCTGGGTCACCGCAGCGGTGACGACGCTTGTGCAGTGTTTCCTTCTTGGGGGCGTCGCTTTTAGAGAAGATGGATTTTTGATGTTGCCTTGGTGGTGTTTGGTCTTTGTTGTAAGGCATAGATCGCTGTAGCAGGGCTTTTTTTATAATTCTTCTTTCTTATTTGACCGTGTGCATCTATAATGCAAATAGGATAATACGTTGTTGCAGAGACTGAGTGTAATTGATTTCTCGTGATATTAATATATATTATCATCAGCACACAACCTGTATGCACAACATGTATGGGGGACTTCTGGTATATGTTTTATCTTCTTTAGATAGATAGGAAAACCCTATATATTGGGATTGAAATGCCCACCATGCCGAAATGTGGAGACCATGTCGACATGACGACATGACAACTCGATCCAGCTGCGTACATGTCACCGTAACAAACTCGTGGTCATAGTGACATTGAAGAATACACCAAATATGGAACCATTATACGTACATACGTGTATGTCCAACATAGGAGAGTTAACTCTCCTTTTTATCATAATTTATATTATTAGCACAACCAAGTCATAGTGACCAAGGCGGAGCAAATGCGAAAAAGACAATCTCCAGCGAGGGATCATAAACCAATCGTCCATGCGTTAAGATTCGTGTCGGGCTATTTTACAAATTTATCCTTCAACCACTAGATATTATGCCTCAGAACCACCGGAAGTGGATAAGTTTCCTAACCCTACCAGATCCCACTAGAAGCTTGCCTCCTCCTCCCATGACCCGTCCCCGCCCCTGACCTACCGTCGCCTCCGCCCCTTCACACACGACGCCGCCGCCTCCGCCCCGTCCCTGCACACGGCGCCGGCGCCACCACCCTCGCCCTGGCTCCGCCCCCCACGTCCCGTCCCATACCGCCCTCACGCCTGCACGACTCCGCCCCGCACCGCCTCGTGGAGGCCTGGTCGAGGAGTTCCACCGGCAAGAGACGTCGTTGCCTCCCCCTGTTTGCGCCATCGTCGCCTCCTTCGGTTGCGCCGCCTCCCCGTGTGGATGTCGCGTGGAGGCCGGATTGAGGACGAGCTCCACCAACAGTGGCCTGCTCCTTCCAGATCTGGTGGTGGCCAGATCAAGGAGTTCCGTCGGCGAGAGCTGGCGGGCCTTCTCCGGCCCGATCTGGACGAGTTGGAGGGCCTCCTTTTCTGCTCATTTTTCTTTATTTTTGTTGGATTTAAACTAAATAAGTTTTTAATTAATTGGCTAGATCTTTGTGAAGAAGTGTGAAGAACTTTATAATTCAGTGAAGAACTTTGTAATCAAGTGGCCAGATCTATGTAAAAATATGTGAAGTACTTTATGCCTTTTCCACCGGATTTGTTACCGAAACCATGTTAAATACACAGTACTTTATACATCTACTCGTGAAAATAGTGAGAAACTTGACTTCACAATTTGCCCAGCTCATCAGAGTAGGGACTTGGTCACATCAAAATGAAAAATTTCAAGGGCTTTTTCGCAAAAAAGACATCACCAATCTCAAAGCAACGAACGGTATCAGATTCCTGCTTGGCACGCAGACCGCTGGAGATAATGCGCGTTGTAGCAAATGCCCCAAGTAGCATTTAAAGCAAAAAGAAAACTATTTGATGCCCAGTCAAATATATGGACATGTTTGGAGATGGTAATAAGGCCGGTCATAGTGAGAGTATCATACTACTAGTATCATGCATATGATACTAGCGTATGATAGTACTTCTATGGTGCTTAGTATTACTTAATTGTACATCATAATCTCATAGTATTTAATTATTTCTAAAATCTCAATGCAATTTGATGTATAAGATGTATTTGACATTAAATTTTTCTATTACATGTGTTGTGATACCGTATCATATTTATGATACCACTATCACCTCTCTCTTTATTAATTGTTGTGCCACATCATTATTTTGCTAAGGTGGCATGCATGATGCTCCCTCCGTTTCAAAATAGATGTCTCAGATTTGTCAAAACTTGAATAAATCTGTACACTATTTAGTATAGTGGTTCATCCAAATTTTGACAAAATTTAAGACATCTATTTTGGGACGGAAGGAGTACACCTTATGATACTACCACTAGGACCAGCCTAAGTTGGTGCCTGTAATTTTGCAAAAAAATATTGGGTGCCTACAATATACAACACGTGGCGGTAAAAAAGATGGTGGTTAATTTATCACAGCTGCATCGATTATAGCTCCCTTCGCAATTTTGTTGATTATCCTTGGAAAAAAAAGTTAAAGATATATTAGGTAGTTATAGATATCATGAGATTTTTTTATTTTTTTTGAAAGTGGGTTAGGGTCTAGTAGACCCCGGAGCTTCAGTCAAACACGTGGCAGGTATAAATTATAAAGAGACCCTTTACAAAGCTATCAGAAGGTAAGGCCTCAAGTTTTATGAAAAAGACCCTAGCACAAAAATAAAAAAAACAATCAGGTGTTTGGTCTTATCTGCCATGACTCGCCGGCGACCTAAGGGCGTTGCCGACGCCGAGATTGAAAAGAGGATGCTCGGAAGAACTCATCCGGCGAGAGATCACTGCCACCTGCCACCTCGCAGGATTTATATATATAACTCGTCTAAAAGAGGCTCGATGTAATTATCCACCACATTACGCCAAACTCATATTTTTTCCAAAAAGCGCCCCTGCATACGTATGTAACCAACAAGTCAGGATGAGATGCACACAACATTTAAATACGAGTGTCGAGATTAAATCTTGGTTACGGTACAACCGTGACGAGTCTGTCAAAGATTGGTGACCTCGACGGCGCACAGACCGCCACACTACGGGCCATACATTGGCATTTGACAGGCCACCTACACACAGCATGCACACACACGCACCAAACGAAGAACCGCAAAACAACAAAGAAGATCTTCATCCCCTCGATTACGGTATATGCCACCCGTGCATGCATGTCCGGTACTCCGGTCACTGCGCAAAACATCAAAAGCGACGCAGCACATCATCATTCCAGTCTGTGACCGATCGATCGATTCCGTGTGCGACGTACTGCTCGAACCCATCCATCGATTGGTGATCGCGCTTTGGGGCGACAAGAATATCGGGGGCTGCCATGCCACCGCCGGACAGCCCTCATCATCGCTGACAGCAACCCGTGCGTGCGTGCGTGCAGCCGGAACGGACCGACGTCCCGCGCCGGCGGTCGGTGCGCACACGCGCGCGCGAGCCGAGCTTCCTAATCATGCCGAGGGAAAATTACACTACTCATCAATTAGAGTTTGGTCAGATTTTTAATCCTAATGTCTTTCTTTTTTGCGGGTAAATCCTAATGTCTTCTTAATGATCAGGGGAACTTTTTTCTTTCTCCAAGCATGTGTCCATGGTCCATGCCCCGCCAGCTGATCAAAACGCGACTAAAGATAGGGGACGAACAGCAACCGGATTGGGACGAGCATCGTCACCCGAGAAGTGACGGTGCGGCATGATGCTCGAAAGGAACAGTGCCGCGTGCGACGACTCGATCGCGGGCACAACGCCATGTGGGGAATAGTATGGCTTTGCTGCCTCGCGTGGATCAGGCTGGGCCGGCCTTGCAAAGACCAGATCGATAGACAGAGGCCACTTCTCGCATACCGGTGGGTGACGTGCATCCGGTTCATTGCACACAGCTCGGTGCATGTCGTGCATCGACCGGCCGTCGCACCACCTGACTATCGGAGGCTGGCATTGGCACGCACTCGAAGATTCTGGCAGGGGTTGGCCTGTGATTTGCCTACATGGCAACCACGTGAAAAATACGAGGGTGTTTTAATTAAGCAGCGCGAGATAGTTAACCGTGAGGGTTCGTTTGATTATCATGGAAGCAATCCACGCATGAAATATATCGAGCCCCACTTGGATTTGGTTGATCACCATGCATGCTCCACCAATCCCATTTGGAATTAATTATCATAATTTAAGAATCAATTTTTCGTTCGGTCATACCAAACTATCTAGAAACCTCGCTATCGATTGCTTGTCTCGTGGAAAAAATTCACACTTCGCGCATGAGAAGAATTTTTTTCCAGACCTAAATAGAGGAAAAATCACCGAAATGTGTTGGGCCGTAATCTCGCCAGGGGCTAAACGAACATGTCAAACTCACTGAGCTAGAAAATTTACCGCGCCAGGCTGGAACATCCTGGATTAGGACGCAATCAAGACTGATACATGTATGTTTGGGACTAGCCAAACAAGGGCAGAGAAAATTTGGTTCCTATGAAATACACAGATGGGGTCATGCGATTCGTTAGCTACTCGCGCTATATCATTCTCTATTAAGTACTAGCTTTAAAAAGACCAAATAGTTATAATATGTAGATTAGCTTAATCCTTACAATTTGAATATGTTAATCGAAATGAACCAAACTATTCATATCTACAACATATATCATTATGATTAGATTAGTCAACAATAAGGCTATAATATTTAGTTTTTTGTTTATACTAAATGTTGTTACTTACCTATATCTAGTTTAGCCATTAGATATGTTATTTCAATATATATTGTTTAACACACATTATTAACATTTTTTTCTTAGTATACATACAAAAAATTACTTTGTATCATGCTTGTTAAAAAAGGTGAATGCTCGCAAATATCATGAAAAAATAGGCAACTTCCTATAGATTGATAGATTATGATAAACTCAAACCATATTTACCATGTACCAATGTTGCTATTTTATTGAAATTTAGTTTTTAAATTAAATAACATTTGTGAAACTAAACTTATTCCAAAATCTATGGAATCTAACAATATAAGAATTCATCCCAAGATGATCCATTCATGTGTAATGATCTTATGTGTGTCAAGTCCACTTTAAAGTGCTTACATATATTGGTAGAGGGTTCTTTCACAAATATCTTGAAAGTGTTTTCGAGATTATGTGATTGTCTATTTTAGGTGCAACAATATACGTAACATCTATAGTGGATTGTATCCAAAAAGTCTATCATCTAATCATGTCCTCTCATCCTTTCTTGTGGATGTTGTAAGTTTTGTGGTTTTTTTTGCATCAAGTTGATCCTTAGTTGTATGCCTGGAAATTTATATTTCTAGTTTTATGGGGTTATGTGATAGAAAATTGTGGTTATGTTCCCAGTGCCTGGTTTCAAAATGGAACATTTTTAGTGGGTAAAAGCATTTTTTATTTCATTCTAGACTTGTAATATTTTCTTCTTTTCCTTGTCCTGGTACACAGTATTTTGTCCTATCCACTAGAAAACGTTGCTACCTATATGAAAAATGTACAACCGAACCAAAATACCGTTGAACTGGCTTACTTTTAACCTGCATGAAATAAACCCCCAATGAAATATTGTCGCTCCTACCTCTAGGAATAGCTCTGCGTATCATGTGGTTAAAGAGAGAAATATTTCTCGGAAGCTGCTGTTAAGGGGGTAAGTGCACTCGTACTAATGGGGTGAAATTACTTGGATTTCCGCCCTCTTTTCTTTTCCGCACCAAGCCTTCTTCCCTTCCCGAACCTAGCCCCCCCCCCCCCCCCCCCGCGTCAGATCATCTCACTTAAAGATACATGCTTCTATTCCCCATTCCGGCCTCCCATAGGTCGGCCTGGCTGCAGGGCACTTCGTGACGCTCCGAGATGAAGCATATCTCCACTCTCGATCCATTACGACCGCTTACTTTACTTAAGCGGTCTAGATGTCTCGAGTAACACACTTTCCTTCGCTCTTTGACAAGTAGCTCACTCAGAGTGCTGGCCTGCCTTTAGAAACTCGAATCCACTATTTAGTTGACACTTTCAGAGGAACCCAATTCCTGGATTACTCTCATTTCGAAAACTGCTGCAAACTCCAGCTTCGAAGCTGGAGTGCTTTAGCCCGTGAGCGCTTTGGTGCTAAAGCGGATACGTTTTCTCTTCCTAAACTTGGGGCAAGCTCTCAAAATGTGTAGTAAAGGTGAACCGACGTATAGCCAGGTCTCGCTCAATTCACCAATGAATTAGCATATTTGGTTGGATCTCACAATCGAACATGTATTGTACCGTCACCTATGTTTCGATTCGTAGTTCACTCGATCGATTTCTTTAAATAAAGCTAAAGGTTATGACGGTTCACCATCTAGGCTAGGTCGCGCGATTCCTCTCACACAGAATAGGGCCCCATCAGCTAATCTCAATCTTTCCAGAACAATAAGAACAAGGCATTGACATGGGGAGACTCTCCACTATCTTGGATGAGATAAAAGCAATAGACAGTTGCTCGACCAACATAGGATATTTTGGAATTTAGTTGTCATGCTAGTCTCTTGCATGTACTACCCTACTAAGTCACCGGTGCCTTGAACTTTTTTTTTATTATCACCACCCTATCACTTGTATAAAAGTATACCGTATGCCTCTCACATCAACCTAGGAGTATGGATGGATGATTAGGCGTGTCCAATTCATAATGATATCAAATGTAACATGTTTTGAGTTGTGTATCTACACTAGCAAGTCACTATGTTATTTTGAAAGGAAATATGGTAGCAGAAACCTCAACTATCAATTCTTTTTTTAAAAATAAGGGCCTAAATCTATGTTCATGACGAGTTGAACCTAGGTGGTTGGGTTATACACCTTCTTTTCTAACCAAATGATTAGCCTCACTTCTTGCTAGCAAGTTGCTAATGAAAAAAAAATCTGAGTCGGGACTACATCCACCTCACATCGAAGAATTGAGGGAGCCTAGGCATAAAGAGGAGTGTGTTATAATGAATACGAATATTCCACAACCGCAACTAGTTGGGCATGCATGCCATGTTGTATGATTCTTGTAGCAACATATATATAGGTAAAATGACTAGTGCATCTTGATGTCCAGGCACCGTACATAATAATGTTTTGCTTTAAACCACACATACCTGAGGATATACGTACCATAGTTACTCATATCTAGTTATCATATACCTAAGATATATATATATATATATATATATATATATATATATATATATATATAGGTATCATATACCGAGGGTGTATATATATATATATAGGGTGACGCTATTCGACACCGAGGGTGTAGAATAACTCCCACCGTCTATCTTTAAAACTGTATATTATTTTTACGTCACGTAAATTTTGTATTACTTCGTAAATCGAAAAGAACATAATAAAATTTAGAAATGACATTTTTTTTGTTTATATGCCATAATTTTTTTGACATAAAATACATATTTTTGGTGTTTTTTACACTATAATGACTCATAAAATTTATTTTTGTGTCAAATTTTTTGGTTGTGGTGAATATATGAACATAATTATTCGTATACAAAACATAATTTTTTCAATCTAACAACGTAAAAATATGTTGGGTGCAAATTTTTTGGTTGGGGTGAATATATGAACATAATTATTCGTATACAAAACATAATTTTGCACCCAACATATTTTTACGTTGTTAGATTGAAAAAATTATGTTTTATATATGAATAATTATATTCATATATTCACCACAACCAAAAAATTTGACAAAAAAATAATGTTTTTGAGTCATTATAGTGTAAAAAACACAAAAAATATGTATTTTATGTCCAATTTTTTACGACATGTAAACAAAAATAATTATGAGTCATTATAGTGTAATACATATTTTTGGTGTTTTTTACACTATAATGACTCATAAACTTTATTTTTATGTCAAATTTTTTGGTTGTGGTGAATATATGAACATAATTATGTTATACAAAACATAATTTTTTCAATGTAACAACATAAAAATATGTTGGGTGCAAAATAACTATTCTGCACTATATATATGCTATTCAAGAACCACTTCCTGAATAACTATTCAGGAACTCGTTGTTACTGTTTACGTGAACACCAGGAACCCTCTATTAACTTCCAGTCGAGCACGAGTTAACTTCTTTTTCTTTCTAAATTAACTTCCAGTATGTAACAGTAATAGTGAATGTTAACTTTCACTGTGTAAGTTAACTTCCGCGGCCATTCTTAACTTCCTCATGTGCGCAAGTTAACTACCTCTTCTATGCTAGTTAACTGGCTGACGGAGCATCGATTTTCCGTATTTTTGCGGACTGTATATTGACGAGGTTTCGACTCGTCAATGCCCATTGTTATGGACTTGGGTTTTGGAGAAGATGGGGATGCTGAAGATCGTGGAACGGTTAACAGACAAGCAACCAGGGGACACAAAATTACCCAGGTTCAGGCCCCCGGAGGGAAAATCCTACTCCTGCTTGTCTGCTCTTGATTACGGCGGAACCGAAGGTTACAGGTGCGCAGATTCGATCTGGCGTGGAGGTGCTTGTGCGAAAGTATGAGTCGAGAGAGAGATCTAGGACGTGCCCTCCTGGCCTTTATATAGACTTAGGCAGGTCCCGGGCATAGTCCTAGTCGGTTACAAGTTCTAGGGTTTTACCCCTTTGAATTTCCTATCTACGCTAGTCTTGCTCTCTAAGGATCCGAAGGCGTCATGGGCCTTGGCCACCCGAAAATCTTCATGGGCCAGCGTATGTCTGCTGTGGGCCTTCCTTGGGCCGGACCAGGTATGCTGAAGTCAGGTACCCGTAGGGTATAACCATGTCAGTAGCCCCCGAGTGATCAGTCGAATCGTAGATTCGACTGAGGACTCTTTAATCCTTCGGGTGCAACTAGGTAGTAACAGTATTTGTGTGTAGGGATTGTTGATGCGTGTGCCTGACTCACCCAACGGATCAGGGCCAGTTAACTGTCTTAGGACGAAACAACACGATCTTCATCAGGTTCGAGTCCCTGAACTTGAACCCAGAACATATGCTGGCGTAATTCGACTCAGGCCGCAGAGGACTTACATGAGTGGAATTCCAGTGTTTTTAATTGATGTACCCAACGCGTCCGTCGGGATTTTTCATCACGCCTGTTGGCATGGTTTCATGCTAGCAGAGCGCAATCAGGTGCGTTGCCAGGCCATCAGATGATATCCGTAGGTCTTATCTTTGCGTCGCAGACGCAACATCCGAACATTTGTCACCACGGAGGTGCTTCGGGTGGCCAAGGAGATTCTCGCTCACTTAGCGTTTTGTTGGGGTAGAATTGCCAAAAAGTTTTTTTGTGTGCTGATCCGAAAGATCACAGTCGAAGATTTCATAGGGTGCGCGACCAGTGCTCCCTATGGGAGTAGCCCCCGAGTGTCTGTTCGAGTCGTAGACCCAAGCAGAGACTCTAGATCAAGCATTGTTCAGTTGATAAGTCCGTAGGACACGAAAATTTTCGGATGCTTAAATTTATCCTCCCTATGGGAGTAGCCCCTGAGTCCGTAGTGGAGTCGTAAACTCGACGTAGGACTCAAAGAAAAACTTTGTCTTTATTCATCTTCCGGGTGCGCGGCCAGTGCTCCTGATAGGAGTAGCCCCCGAGTATTTAGTCGAATCGAAGATTCGAGTGAGTACACTTAGCTGTAGAGCCGAAGCATTGTAGTTGGTGCTAGTATAGCTTTTGATGACGTCAGTGCTGACGATCAATGACCTCAAGCGTCTGCTACGCCAGAGATGACTTGACTGGACGAAGCGTGGGTCCCACTTGCTGACTTTGAATTGATCTGTCACGCGCGGCGTGGAGATAATTATGGCGTCTCCTCGATTTCCGTGTGTAGTGGACGGCGTGGCAACGAAGGTTCGTTGTGATGCTGACACGTGTACGGCCAGATCTGTCGTTGGCGTTAGGTCTTCTGGATGGACGGCTGCCGTGTGTCGTCTTCGCTGTTATAATCATTGAGGAGAGCAGCGGTTTGTTTTCACCGCACCAGTTCTTGTTTTCACTGCGCCCTTGTGCTCTAGCGATTCTTGCTGCGCGCTGGGATTTCCTTCCACATTTCCGTCGTCGTTTCTGTGTTTTCACCGCCGGCGCCGCCGAAGCGCAATGGGGAAGTCGAAGAAGTCCTCGTCTGCCGTTGGGACCAGCGCCGCCGGAGGGCAGAAAGGCACCGCCGCTACCCGTGTCACCGACGGTGGCTGGCGGCGATCAGAGATGCGGGAGAGCGATCTTCGCAAGCTTCGCGAGCGGGGCCTGATCCCGCAAGATAGGGAGGCCGTGAAACTCCCCGGCAATGAGGTAATCCCCAGTCCCCCATCTGGTTATCGGGTTTTGTTTCTCGCATTCGTTATGCGTGGGTTCTCTTTTCCAGTCCACAATTTCCTCCGTGGGCTGCTATTCTTTTACGGGATTCAGCTTCATCATCTGTCTCCCAATTCTCTTCTCCACATTGCATGTTTTGTCACTTTTTGCGAGTGCTGGCTTGGTATTGAGCCGCACTTCGGCCTCTTCCGGAAGCTTTATTCCGTGAAGAGGCAATCTGGTTCGGATGGTGTGTATCCCATTGGGGGTTGCATCATCTCCCTTAGTCCCAATCTTCTGTTTTTTTCTTTTTCCATGTCCGAATCTGTCCAGTACTGGCGGAGGCGATGGTTTTATATCCGCGACTCCGTAGTGCCCGGGCAAGATTTTGGTCTTGTTCCCTTTGACCCCTCCCAAATGATTGAGCCGAAAAGGTCTTGGAAAAACCAAATCTTGGACGGTGAGAAGGCGGAGATAGAGGCCCTTTACCGTCGGGTGGAGGATCTCCAGCTGATTCCGGAGAAGGAGGTGAACGGCGTGGACATCGTCCGAACTTTCCTTGAGCGTTGGGTGCAACCTCTCCAAGCGAGGGCGCACCCAATGTTTCTTTATTCTGGGCGCCGTGATCCGACGAGGGTTTCGGCTGAGAAAATCTCCGAGGGGGATCTTGACAGGGCTCTTCGTGCGCTGCTGAAGTTCAAGGCTGGAGAAGAAATCCCGGGGAAGTCGCTAACTCCTCCGTTTTCTTCAACGTTGGCCGTACCGCAGGTGTAAATTTGTGCACGCAGTGCTTTTTGTAGGCTGCTTATTTGTTTCCTTTGTTTGCTAACAAAGTTTCTTCTGCTTTTGCAGAGCTTCAAAGTGCCGGGCATGGTACCTCCATTGCCCGAATTGTTTCCGGCTGCCCCGGATAATGAAGTGGTTGAGTCCGTGTCCGAGCTGCCGTCGGCGCGATCTCCGGCGGAGGATGCCGACGAGTCGAGTGAGGATCATACGCGTAAGCGAGCACGGAGCTCCAGCGAGTCTTCGAATGCTTCAACTCCTCCGACTCCCAGGAACCCTCTGGGCCTTGAGCGTCATAGTGATGATCATGGAGGTTCTTCCTCTCCCCTTCCTGCCATTCCTATGCGGGCGGTAGCACCGCACCCACCAACGAAGCGGAAGAAGGAAGAAAAGAAGGAGGAGAAGAAGGAAGATAAGAAAGAGGAGAAGAGAGTCCGAAGGACTCCTCCTGTCTTCGACCTGAGCTCGCTTGGCTCGTAAGTTTTCTTGTTGTACTATTGTCCTTTTCCCTTCATGATTTTTGCGCTTGTACTGATTGATTCGTACGCAGGCATTCCTCCCATGATTCCTCCAGTGATGGTGCGCGGGAGATGATGGGGGAACCGAAGATTGCGTCTCCTCCTCGTCAAACGGTGGCGACTTCAGGGGGCGTCGCTCCGGATCGTCCTGTGCAGGAGGTGCAGGTGGTTGCGCCTCAGAATTTCGCAGGCGGGCCTTCGGAGTCGCCATCAGAGCATGTAAGTTCCTTTATTTTATGTCACGGGGGGAGCCCCCGAGTGTCTTTGTGTGCAAATTTTGTTTTTATTCCTTTGTGTTGGCGTAGCCCCCAAGTCCTTTTCTTACTGCTGTTGCTTTTTCCTCAGCCTTTTGTGCAGGAGGCCACGCGGCTGGTGCAGGAGCGTTTGGTGCTGGAGGCGAACCTTCGGCAGCTTCAAGGTATCTATCTGACTTTTAGTGCCTCTCCTATTTATCCTGGTCCTGTTCTTTAACACTTGCTTGTCTTGAATGCAGATGAGCATAACACTTCTCTCCGTGAGGTCGACGCTCTCAAGAAGAGCCTTGGTCAATCAGAGCAGAAGGCCGAGGCCGCCGTTGGTGCGAAGGAACGCCTTGAGCTGGAGCTGACGAAGGCAGCCGAAGCGAAAGAGCGTCTGCAGCAGGAGGCCGCGGATCGTGAGGAGCAGCTGGCCACTGTTGCGGCTGCTCATGAAAAAGAGGTGGCAACGAAGCTCATGGCTGCTTCCAAGGCTCTTTCGGGTGAGTGCTAGATTTGTGCTTGTTTCTTCATGCCTCCTGTCTTCTTCTGTGCTGCTTTTCTTCATGTATTCGTTCTTATTTTTTTTGTCTCAGATGCCGCAGGCATCGAGTTTGACCGCGGTGCTCTAGAGCACGGGAGTGCTCTAGATGATGCCACTGTGGCGGTCGAAGACCGCTGCAGCACCGTCGTCAGCTCTCTTGCCAAGGCGAAGGAGGTCCTTGGCCGCTTTTACAGGGAGCTTGTTCCTAAGGGCGCAGTCCTCGACGATGTAGATGCTCTGGCGGAGGCTCTGTCAGCCGAAGCGCCTTCGGCGTACAAGCGCAAGAAGAAGGGCATTGGTGCGTCCGTCGGGCTGGCGATGGCCATGGCGGCTGGAGCGGAGCTGGATCTGCCCCAGATCACCTCTCGGATGCCGACGACTGCGGATGGATCCGAGGTAGCCTTTGCTGCCTATTCTGCTCGCTGCAAGCGATATGGGCCCAAGCTCATTGATTTGCTATCGGAGTATGCCCTGCGGCAGCATGGCGGGGCCAAAGCTAGGCAGTCCGGCTCCGAGGCGACTCAGGGTGCCGCATCTTAGGTGTTGTAGACATATGGTAGTTTCGTAGTCTGCTTTTGTTGTAAATATCTTGAAGAACACCATCCTTGTGCCACGTAGTGGCCTTATATATTTAATGAATTCTTCTGAGTTGAGCTCTGTCATTGTCTGAATGTGTATGTCCCTTCCTGCTTCTCTAGGTTCCCTCGGGTGCTGACCCAGTTGACACATCCTCCGCAATGCCGTTGTGACCATCTTTGGATGCTTCCTCTCAACTCGCTTTTCTTCGGGATCGCGTGCGTAGCCTGGAGAGGGAGTTGCTCGGTTTGCGAGGACGTGCCGATGTTTGGAAGTCTAAGGCGGAGCGTGGTGTAGCTAGGGAGGAGTACTTGATGGCGGAACTTGTTCGACTGGCTGAGCAACTTCAATGTAAGTTGTTCCTTGTTTCGAGCTGTAGCTCAGTTATTCGGGTGAGCCTGCTGTCCTTTGCTATTACTTCTTCCATTGTCGTAGGTGTGAATCTTGCTCCGAGGGAAGAGAAGGAGCGTGTCGCTGTTCGGGTCAATTGCTTGACTCAACAGGACATGGAGGCTGGTGGCTTCTTCTGGATGGATCGTGACCGTGCCATAGCTCTGGCGACGGTACAGGATCGTGTGCACCAGGTTTCTCGGGTGCTTCGCCAAGTGCAGACATCGCTTTCCTCGGTGCTGCACGTCATGTTTCCTTTGGATGCCGTACCGACGACCCTGGCGGGCCTTCTGTCGAAGTTTCGGAACGTGGGCAATGTCAAGGAGTTGGTGCGGCAACAACTCGTCGCAGGGGTGAAGGCTGCTTTGTCTCTTGTGAGGGTGCACCGTCCTGACGTAGATTTGGCTGCTGTGGCAGCTGGGTCACCTCCTCGGCTGGACGGAGGTGAGTGGGATATGCGCCCGCATTACGCAGCTGTAAGGCAGTATGCCGAACAGGTCGTAGATTTGTTTGAGCAGCGTGCTCAGGTTGTTCTTCAGAATAGGTAGTACCTGTAAGTAAACAGATAGATGTAAAATTTGTATAGGTCGGCTGGGCGTGTTGTGCCCTTTGTTGTAAAGATTTGTTTGTTGTGAGCACGTAGTGCTTTGATTGAGTACGTATCCTTTTCGTTTGCCTGACGTTGTCAGCTACTCAGGTGTACACGTTTGATCCTTAGTCGATGAAATCATGAGGTGGGGGGAGCCCCCGAGTGCGTTTGTAGCATGTAGTAAAGTTTCAAAATAGCGAACTGAAGTTTTGGGGCGAGACACTTAGCTTTATTTATATCGTAATGGAGGGAGTACATTGTTTGGCTGAATAGCCTTGGCTAGAAGCCTTATTGAAAGTAAAGGGGTAGGTAGCTAGGGATAGAATCGTCGCAGGTGCGCGATGTTCCATGAGTTGGAATATGCGACTCCAGACTCCACGTGCTTGAGGCGATAGGCGCCACCTGGCATGACTTCGGTGATGACGTAGGGTCCTTCCCATGGTGACTCAAATTTATTCGGTCGCTTTTGCTTGAGTCGCAAGACGAGGTCTCCTTCGACGAAGGACCTTGGGCGCAGCCGGCGGCTGTGGTAGTTGCGGAGACTCTGCTAGTACACCGCTGATCGGGCTGCTGCTATATCCCGTGCTTCGTCGAGTGTGTCGACAGCATCTTCAAGTGCAATCGTGGATTCGGCTTCGCTATAAGCGACGACCCGTGGGGCCTGGTGGCGTACTTCGGCTGGTAGCACGGCTTCGGCTCCGTGTACCATGAAGAATGGTGTGTAGCCGGTGGAGCTGTTTGGCGTAGTCCGTAAGCTCCATAGGACGGATGGTAGCTCTTTCATCCAGTTTCCAGCTTTTTGCTCGAGTGAGCTCATGAGGCGTTTCTTGATGCCAGCGCCGATTAGGCCGTTGGATTTTTCCACTTGCCCGTTCGTTTGCGGGTGTGCCACTGAGGCATACGTGATGTTGATCCCAAGGCCTTCACAGAAGTCCTGGAATTCTTCGGAGATGAAGTTCGATCCGTTGTCGGTGATGATGCTGTGCGGTACGCCGAACCTGTAGACAATGGACTCGAAGAACTTGACGGCAGTTTTGCCTTTCTGGTTAGTGACCGGCATGGCCTCTATCCACTTGGTGAATTTGTCTACTGCAACCAGGAGGAAGACGTGTGCCCCTTTCGAGGATTTTGGCAGTTTGCCGATCATGTCGAGGCCCCATTGAGCAAAAGGCCAGGCTATGAGTATGGGTCTGAGCTCGGACCCAGGTGCATGCGGTTTGTCGGCGAACCGTTGGCATCCGTTGCATCTTCGGACGATATCCTTTGCGTCGCTCATGGCCGTTGGCCAGTAGAATCCTGCTCGTAGAGCTTTTGCGACAAGGGAGTGGCTGCCTGCGTGGTGGCCGCAGATGCCTTCATGGATGTCTTGGAGTATGGCCTTGCCATCGTCGATGGTGACGCACCGTTGTAGCACACCCGTGATGCTGCGCTTGTACAGCTCGCCGTTGATGATGGTGAAGGCTTTTGACCGGCGAGATATGTGCCAGGCATCTGTCGGGCTGTCAGGCAGTTCTCCGTTTATCAAGAACTGGAGGTATGGTCGTGTCCAAGTTTCTTCGACTGCCATGAACTGCATTAGGTTGACCATGGCTACCTTTGTGTCCAGTTTTTCGGGTCCTTCGTGTCCTTCGGGTAGCGTAGCCCCCGAGTGTTATGCTTCTTCGGGTGATCCCTTGGGGAATTTCCGCTTGATGGATGGCACGCAGATATGTTCGAGGAACACACCTGGTGGCACCTTTGCGCAAGTGGAGCCGATGTTGGCGAGTCTATCGGCTTCCTCGTTGCTTTCTCTTCCAACGTGCCGAAGTTCGCAGCCGTCGAATTCTCCTTCGAGTGCGTTGTAGAGTGCGCGGTACGCGATCATGTTTTCGGCGTGTGCGTCGCACTCATTCATCGTCTGCTGGACGACGAGGTTGGAGTCACCGTAGATGACCAGGCGTGTTGCGCCGCATATCTTTGCCATCCTCATGCCATGGATGAGGGCTTCGTATTCGGCCTCGTTGTTGGAGGCTCTGAATTTCATCCGAAGAACATACTTCATCTTGTCGCCTTGCGGGGACGTTAGTATGACCCCTGCCCCTGCTCCGGCTTCACGCTTGGAGCCATCAAAGTGCATTGTCCATGACTGCGACATATCTGGGGTGTCTGGCAGCTGCAGCTCCATCCAATGTACCAGGAAATCCGGAAGGACTTGAGATTTGATTGCGTGTCACTTCTCGTAGACGATGTCCAGAGGTGACAGCTCGATGCCCCACAGGGCCACCCGTCCTGTGGCCTCTAGATTATTCAGGATGCTGTTCAGGGGTGCCTCGTTGACGACCATCACTTGGTGCTCCTGGAAGTAATGGCTCAGCCGTCGAGCCATCATGAACACGCCGTAGGCCAACTTCTGGTAGTGAGGGTACCTCTGCTTTGTTGGTGTCAGTACCTCACTGAGGTAGTAAATTGGGCACTGGACCCCGTGGGTCTTGCCTTCTTCGGGTCGTTCAACCACGAGTACGGTGCTGACCACCTGGTGTGTGGTTGCTATGTACAGCAGCAGGGGCTCGCGCTCCTTTGGCGTGACCAAAACTGGCGAGGTGGAGAGGAGCCGCTTGAGGCTTTCGAATGCGCCATTGGCTTCTGGTGTCCACTCGAACTTGTCTGCCTTGCGCATCAGCTGGTAGAATGGTAGGGTCTTCTCGCCCATGCGGCTGATGAACCTCCTTAGCGCCGCTATTCGTCCTGCGAGCTGCTGGACGCCTTTGAGGTTTTTTGGCTTCTCCATGGCCATGATAGCTCTGATTTTCTTCGGGTTCGCCTCGATCCCTCGTTGAGAGATGAAGTATCCGAGCAGTTGACCCGATGGGACGCCGAAGGCGCACTTTTCGGGGTTGAGCTTGATCCTGTAGCGATCAAGATTGTCGAACGTCTCGCGGAGGTCATCGATAAGTGTTCCTGCCTCCTTGGTTTTTATTACTATGTTGTCGACATAGACTTGGACGTTGCGACCGATCTGGTCTTTGAGGCAGGCCTGCATGCATCGCTGGTACGTAGCACCCGCGTTCTTTAGCCCGAAGGGCATTGTGTTGTAGCAGAATACTCCGAACGGTGTGATAAAACGCCGTTTTCTCCTGATCTTCGACCTTGAGCTGAATCTGGTTATAGCCTGAGTAGGCGTCGAGGAAGGAGAGTTTCTCGCAACCTGCAGTCGAATCGATGATCTGGTCGATCCGTGGAAGAGGGAAGTGGTCCTTTGGGCAATGCTTGTTTAGTGACGTGAAGTCCACGCACATCCGTAGGATGTCCGTGTCCTTCTTTGGGACCATCACCGTGTTTGCAAGCCACTCGCTTTCTTTGATTTCCCGGATGAAGTCTGCAGCGAGTAGTCTATTGATTTCCTTGACGATAGCTTCGGCTCGTGGTTCCGACAGTCTTCGGATGGACTGCTTGACTGGCTTGGTGTCTGGAAAGACATTGAGTGCGTGCTCGGCGAATTCCCTGGGAACTCCTGGCATGTCCGCAGGACACCTGGCGAAGATTTCCCAGCGCTCACGGAGGAATTCGACGAGCGCGCCTTCCTATGCGGTCCTGAGGTCGTTGGCGATCAAGGCCGTCTTGGAGGCGTCCGTCGGATGGACCTGTACTTTCTTGGTGTTGACGGTGGAGTCGAAGGACATGTCAGGTGCGTTCTGCCTTGTGACTGGGGGTACCCCATTGTCCGTTGTCTCGCGGAGCCTTACAAGCTCGTCTTGCATGCCGAAAGACTAGGAGATTTTGTTGAAATCCCTGTCGCATTGGTCTGATCGGGTGAAGCTCTTGTGGACTGTGATGACGCCCCTTGGTCCTGGCATCTTGAGTAGTAGGTATGCGTAGTGTGGGACGGCCAGGAACCTTGCGAATGCTACGCGCCCCAAGATGGCGTGGTATTGCGACGGCCAATCCACCACTTTGAATTCAAGGCGCTCCTGCCGAAAGTTGTCCGGATTCCCAAAGATGACGTCGAGCCCTATTTTGCCCAGGGGGAATATGCCCTTCCCTGGGACGATGCCGTGGAACGTTGTGTCTGATTGTTCCAGGCTGCATTGCGGGATCCGCATTGCTGCTAGAGTGCTTGCGAACATTAGGTTGATGCCGCTGCCGCCGTCCATGAAGACACGACTCATCTCGAAGCCTCCGATCTGCGCCTCCAGCACCAGGGCAGCATGACCTGGGCGAGGGATCTGGCAAGGGTGACCCGCGCGAGTGAATGTGATGCAGGACTCTGATCCGCTGAGGTACTCAGGGATTGCAGGCGGAGTTTCCATGGCCAAGTTGATTTGTCGGGTGATTTTCTTCTGCACCCTATTCGTGGGGCGTCTCTTTTGGATCATATTTAGTGCTCCTTTCGGTGGGGGGTACCCGACCCCGGCGTTGTTCTGCGCTGGTGCGATTGGTTGGTTTGGGCCTCCAATAGGCGGCGGTGGAGGAGCTCTGTGTGCTACTTCACTTGGCACAGGTGCATTTCCGAACACAGGGATTGGGGCCTGTTGCCGCATCTACACCATGCTTTCGCTGAGTTTCTGGAACTCGCGGCAGTCCTTGAGCATGTGGCTGGCTTTCTTTTTGCCATCTTGTTTGTCGATGTAGAAGTGTATGGTGCATGGACCCGAAAGTTTGTTGAATGCTGAGGGTCTGTTGTCGCGGTCGCGGCGTTGCCACGATTGTGCTGGGCGTCCATTGTCGTGGAAGTTTCCGCTGCGGTATCCTCCGCTATTGCGGCTGTTGTCGTTGTGGCGGTCGGCGTAGCCAGCCGCGACCATGTCGGGTCCGTCGCGGTCCTCGTAGACACGCGATCTCCTCTTGCTGCGGCGTTCTCGCCTTCGGCCGTAGTCGTCCTCTTCATCTGATTGCGCTCGCTGAATGCAATCTTCGCCGTCCGCCAAACTGTTGGCAATTTCCATGAGGTGGTCGAGTGTCTTGGGCTTGACGCGCCCAAGTTCCTCCTTGAAATCTTGGCGTTTGACGCCATCTCTGAAGGCATCGATGGCCCTCTCCTCGGAGATATGTGCTGCGGAGTTCTTGGTGGTAGACCAGCGTAATATGTACGAGCGAATAGACTCACCCGTTCTCTGAGTGCAGGCTCGCAACTCTTCGATTGAGGCGGGCCTCTTGCTGGTGCCCTTGAAATTTCGGATGAAGCTGTAAGCTAGCTCCTCCCAACTTCGGATGGATCCTGATGATAGGCTGCTGAGCCAGACCCGCGCCGCGCCTGTCAGCTGCAGCTGAAGGCATTGCATGGCGGTTTCTTTGTTGCCGCCGTGAAGTTTGACGGATGACAGATGGTCGCTGAGCCAGGACTTTGGATCTTGTGTGTCGTTGAACTTTGGAGTATCCGAAGGAAGCTTGAAATTGCATGGCATCTGCGTTCGCCGAACAGATCTGCTGAAGCATCGAGCTCCGCAGAGTTCTCCTTCGTCTTCGTCCATCTCGGATTCAGACGAGCATGCACGTTTAGCTCGTGCTTTGTCGATTTTGCGCTGTGTAAGTGCGTCCCTGGCGTCGTAGTCGCGTTTATGGCGATGCGAGCTCTTCTTCCTTCGAGGAAGGTCGTGCTCCTCTTCCTCTTCGGATAACCGGTCGCGCCTGGCCGGAGCTTTCTTCTTCGGCTCCGCAGGAGCATCTTCGTGGAGCGCAGCTCCGACGAGTCGGAGTCCGGTGAGTGCGGATTTATGCATGGCTCTTTTCGGGTCCCCCTCCGGAGGGGGGTGGGCCGCGAGATACGTAGTGGCTGCCATGATCACAGCTTGCGGTGTCTTCGGGATGATGTTGCCGTCGGCATCCATATCCATGAACGATGTGTGGAGAGTTCGGGTCACATCACGGCGTTCCCTGGGATCCATGTTCTCCACCCGAGAGCGGTGTTTGTTTCCCTGGTTTCCGTTTGTGCTAGAGCCGGGTGCCATGGCGGAGAGCGCAGCTCGTCGCGCGTTGGACTCAGAGGCTGCTTGCTTGCGTTTGTCGAGCGTCTCCTGCATCTTGACTTGCTTCTTGTGCTCCTCGATGAGGAGGTAGTGGTATGCCATCAGTAGCTCACGTGAGGCGTCTGCAAGTAGGACTATGTCGCCTGCTACGGCACGGCGTGCCTTGACCCATCCTTCTTTGCTAAGTTGGATGACGTGGCCATTGTTTCCCCGTCGGGTGGGGGGGACTGGCTTCTTCTGTTCCCGCCGTTTTCGCCGTTTCTGTCCTGCGGGTTGGGGTTCGTGTTGGGCGGCGGGTTAGGCGTTTGCTGCTCCTGGATGACCGCGGCGCATTGGTAGCGCTCGTAGATCGGTCTGCTGCTGCCGCAACTTTCGGATCCGGAACCGTAGGTCCCTTCATCCGAAGGAGGATCGCACAGATCGGAGTTGCAGCTGCTGCTGTCGTAGAACTCGTCTGTCGATGGTGATGTGCGCGGCACAGGGTGTGGAGCCCACGAGGCGGGCCTGATTGACGGCACGGGCACCCGCTCAGGAAGGCGGAGGGTGCCAGTTCGTCCCACCTGGAAGCAGAAGCTTCCGAACAAAATTTCGAGTCCGTTGCCTACGGGCTCGAAATCCTTCATGGTGGCCGGCGAGTGGGCGGTGAAGTCGAAAGTGCCGAAGAGGAGGTGATTCTCCGTCGCCGCGGAGTTGTAGATCGATCGGGTTGGGACCGTCACGATCACACAATCAGTAGCCCTGATCCCCACAGACGGCGCCAATTGACGAGGTTTCGACTCGTCAATGCCCATTGTTATGGACTTGGGTTTTGGAGAAGATGGGGATGCTGGAGATCGTGGAACGGCTAACAGACAAGCAACCAGGGGACACGAGATTTACCCAGGTTCAGGCCCCCGGAGGGAAAACCCTACTCCTGCTTGTCTGCTCTTGATTACGGCGGAACCGAAGGTTACAGGTGCGCATATTTGATCTGGCGTGGAGGTGCGTGTGCGAAAGTATGAGTCGAGAGAGAGATCTAGGACGTGCCCTCCTGGCCTTTATATAGACTTAGGCAGGTCCCGGGCATAGTCCTAGTCGGTTACAAGTTCTAGGGTTTTACCCCTTTGAATTTCCTATCTACGCTAGTCTTGCTCTCCAAGGATCCGAAGGCGTCATGGGCCTTGGCCACCCGAAAATCTTCATGGGCCAGCGTATGTCTGCTGTGGGCCTTCCTTGGGCCGGACTAGGTATGCTGAAGTCAGGTACCCATAGGGTATAACCATGTCATATATTGTTTTAACTTTCAGGCGAGTACGAGTTAACTTATTTTTCTTTCTAAGTTAACTTCCAGTATGTAACAGTAATAGTAAATGTTAACTTTCACTGTGTAAGTTAACTTCCGCGACCATTCTTAACTTCCTCATGTGCGCAAGTTAACTACTTCTTCTATGCTAGTTAACTGCCTGACGGAGCATGATTTTCCGTGTTTTCGCGGACTGTATATTGATTTAACTTCCAGGCGAGCACGAGTTAACTTCTTTTTCTTTCTAAGTTAACTTCCAGTATGTAACCCCCTCGCGCCATCTCCATTGACCTGCGGTGGCTGCTCTCCGTCCTCGCCGGCGGCCTCTTCGCCCTGTTCCTCCTCGCCGCCTCACCCTTCCCGTTCCCCTTTGCCTCCCTCTTCCTCTCCCAGCAAATATCCCCCGCCACCACCCCGCACGCCAAGAAAGACCAGCTGCCCCCGCTCTTCGTCGACGAAACGCTCTCCGCCCAGGCCCGCCCCCTCTTGCCCGCTCCCCCCTCGCCCCCGCGCTTCGCGTACCTCATCTCGGGCTCGGCGGGCGACGCTGACATGCTAAGGCGGTGCCTTCTCGCGCTGTACCACCCTAGGAACCACTACATCTTGCACCTGGACGCGGAGGCGCCCGACTCTGACCGCGCGGGGCTGGAGGCCTTCATGGCCACGCACCCGGTCCTCGCCGCGGCCCGCAACATGCGCGTCGTGGAGAAGGCCAACCTCGTCACCTACCGCAGCCCCACCATGGTCACCACCACGCTCCACGCCGCCGCCGCCTTCCTGTGGGGGGAAGGCCATGGACGGGGAGCCGAGTGGGACTGGTTCATCAACCTCTCCGCCTCAGATTACCCGCTCGTCACCCAGGACGGTACGGACACAGTACGAGTGGTTCCTAGATAACTATCTAGGAACCTCTTAAGGGGGTGTTTCTGAATAGTCCTGTCTCCCGGAACTAGTCGGATGGAGTAGATAATTCTTCTTTGTTACAATAGAGAAAAATCTCTCCCCAAATCGTGCTTGCATTTTTCATTGCACACGACTTTCCCTATGTAGAAATAGTCTATTTCTATCCCAAAGCGGAAGTTCTACTAATTTTTTAGTATTATATATATATATATATCGATGCGGATTTGCTACACATAGGCGTAGCTGTGCATAGGCTTAGGTCCGTTGGATAAAGAGATCACATGCAATGCTACTTTAGATGGCAGTGGCTGGCTCTTGGAAGGACTAACGGTTTCTAACGGCGGTTGTGCCACACCGTCTATGTCCATGCATGCAATGCCTAGGGTCTTGAGCAAACCCTAATTCTTTAGCGCGTTGTTTGGCATTTTTAGCATCTAAAATGGAAATATAAAGTGAACAAGGCTTAAAATGAGTTCTGCATGCAAACGCTTCGTACTATGCAAACCCTAGTGAAAGTTTGTGATAGTATGCAAACCCTAAATTTTCATCTAATTGGTTTAGTGTCTTATATTTTTTGGCGGGAGAGAGTTACTTTGTTTAGGGTTTGCAACGGGCATGCAAAAATCTGAGAAGCTTACTTTGTTTAGGTTTTTTTTGCACGTCTTTGACTATGACACATTGGGTTTAGCGCAATGGAATAAGGCTTAGTTTGGTTAGGGTTTAGCGCATGTAGTATATTCGGGTCTGCCTCACCGAAATGAAATTTGATAAGCTTAGTTTGATAGGGTTTCATGCATGCATCAAAGGAATACTAACGGCGTTACTATCCTCAAATATTGAGCCAACATTCTGGATCTGGAAACATGTGCTCCCTATATCAAAAGGGGAGATAATTAATGGTGGATATGCTATGCGTGCCTATTCCTGTGTGTAGCCGGCTATTTTGCATATATATATATATATATACAACGTAACTAGATGTATATATATGGACATTCCACAACCTCAATGTAACTAGCTGTATGTATATATATATATGAACATAATTATTCGTATATATATATATATATATATACAACGCGAATTTGCTATCTAGTATGCTACCAATGCATGCAAGCGTTGACGTTGGATACATGGAGCACGTGAACTAGCTGTCAAGATGAGAGAGAGCCAATATCTTGCATGCAGTTAACGATGTTATTTGCCGTTTGTAGAATGGCAAGACCAGACTGTATTATAGCATACGAACCAGCCTATATTATTGCAAAAATTTCTACAAACTGCACGTGGTTGCTAGTTGTACTTGCATGCACTAGACCTGACTAGCTGTACTAGTTGATGGGGATGTATGCATGTTAGCATGAATCCTAGCATGAAAACATACAAGAATTTCTGCAATAAAACCAACCGTGAGAGTAGACCAACATATCAAGCAAGTTATCATGCGTTCTAGGTTGCACGAATTTCGGCCAATGTTTCCACGTGTGGCTTTCGTTTTAGCGCGATGCTTCCCGCGTTCGTTCCCGGTAGATTTTTTGGTACAAAAGCTAGTGTTGCTAGAATGCGTGCTGAAATTTTAGCCACTTCAGTGGTCTACTAGTATTGCTAGCTCACATGCATGCGTGAGCTGTTGCTAGTTTTCGTGCATGCGCTAGCTTGCATGTGTACTTGCATGTACTAGCAATGCATGCAAAAAATGCTCTAGATGCGGGTAATGTTTTCTGTTAGATATTTTGTGCTCCTGCTGCTCAACTTCATGTTCTCTATAGAATATCCAATGGTTGGATTGGTATGCACATGTAGCATCCTAGATAGCCCACTATATATATATTATATACATATATATATATATATATATATATATATATATATATATATATATATATATATATATATGGGAAATAGCCAGCTAAACACAAGCATAGCTGCGCCATAGCTTATCCACCGTTGATTCTCTCCCCTTTTGATATAGGGAGCACATGTATCCAGACCCAGGATGTTGGCTCAAAAGTAACGCCGTTAGTGTTCCTTTGATGCATGCATGAAGCCCTAGCAAAACAAATCTTATCAAATTTCATTTAGGTGAGGCAAACCCTAATATACAACATACGGTGAACCCTAACCCTAATATACTACACGGTAAACCCTAGTATACTACATGCATAAAGCCCTAGCAAAACAAAGCTTATCAAATTTCATTTAGGTGAGGCAAACCCTAATATAAAACATGCGGTAAACCCTAACCCTAATATAGTACATGCATGAAGCCCTAGCAAAACAAAGCTTATCAAATTTCATTTAGGTGAGGCAAACCCTAATATACTACATGCGGTAAACCCTAATCAAACTAAGCCTTATTTCATTGCTGCCGCAATAAACAAAACAACCTTTGTTTCGTTTTCTTCACATTTTCATGGATGCATGCGGACACTAAACACATACCAAAACAACCTTTGTTAGGGCACTCTTTTGCATGGCACATAGTCTAAAGCTTCTGCATGCAAAACCTGTTTTAATCCTTGTTCTCAATCCCTTCCCATTTTAGATGCTAAAACTTTTGTAGCCAAAACAGTGTGCTAAATTGGAATCCATGCCAAACCCTAGATTCTTGCATGCATGCACAAAACTAACACCGTTATCTCAGCCATGTTCCAGCCCACTTCCATCTAGAGGTTGCATGCATTTGATCCCTAAATCCAACGGTGCTCTGCCTATGCGCAGCTACGCCTGTGAGTAGCAAATCCGCGTCGATATATATATATATATATATATATATATATATATATATATATATATATATATATATATATATATATATATATAAACCTTATTCAGCACCCAGGATGCAGAATAGTTATTTTGCATTCAACATATTTTTACGTTGTTAGGTTGAAAAAATTATGTTTTGTATACGAAGAATTATGTTCATTTATTCACCACAACCAAAAAATTTGACACAAAAATAAAGTAAATGAGTCATTATAGTGTAAAAACACCAAAAATATATATTTTACGTCAATTTTTTTTACAGGATGTAAACAAAAAAAATATGTCATTTCTAAATTTTATTATGTTCTTCTCGACTTACGAAGTAATACAAAATTTACGTGACATAAAAATAATATACGGTTCTAAATATAGAGAATGGGTGTAGAATAAGTATTCTACATCTTGGGTGTCAAATAGCGCACCCATATATATGTATATAACAAGTAGAATGGTTGTATACGCTTATGCCAAAGACTGATATTGGTGCGGCTATTGGTGGATACTGATAAGTTTGTATGAAAATTTACAGCTTCTAGGGTGTTCTCTATGAAGTCCATGTATGAAGATCTTATGAATAATCATACAGACTTTTTAAAAATATATTTAAAAATCAAAATTCCTCTTTTAAGATTAAATTTTTATGTGGTTTATAAAAAAAAGTGCTGCTTACAAAAGATAATCTGTTTAAAAGGAATTGAATCTTTAATAAATGGATGTTTGCATCAACCGATGTAGAAGCCGAGGCTTCATTTTCCTTTTCGATAAGTGATAACGTATTTTGTCCACCTCAGATTTCCACCCTAGAATATTGCCATTTGAAAACTAGGGGAAAAAAGACGATATAGGTGGATTATAAGTGAGGATGCAAGTGGACATCCATCCAAGATCTGCCAAATTTCCTAATCCAAATTCTTTTTTTTTTGAAAAACACAGTACAAACGTAGACATTCATAATGCATACATACACTCATCCCTATGAATACACACGCATATCATATCCCTATGAGCATCTTCGAGACACTAAGCCGACGGGTCTTCCAATAATGTATTTCTTTCTAACTTTGTACGTACTCTTTTAGGCATTCAGCGGACTGTGTGCCATGTCCATTGGACTATCGACGATCCCTAATTATATGTTCTGCTACCAATTTTTTTTTGGCGCGGACGGCGACGGTCATATTTGTGCATGGCATTTGTAGTAGTCGATCAAATACAAAAAAAATCAATATCTGTTAATTTGGGAGCAGATTTGGAGTAAAAGTTTTACCGTTTCTTAACTGGTGAACACTTACAAAGAGTGAAGGCAGCACAACTCTTCAGAACCAATTAGAGCAAGTACAATAGGTAATAGATACAGTCAGCTGACTATAAAAGATAAACTATTATAGTTTTAGTGATTTAGAGGAAAGTTAAGATGAGAGAATGTAAGCGGGTTGTAAGTTAATAGCTAGCTGTAGCATATGCCCTAAACAATTTGTGTAAGTAAAATATGGACCACATATTAATTAAGTAGTAGACAGTTTGTATGAGTATTGTATAAATGGATTATAGAGCTAGCTCATGACACTTTCTTAGGCCTTTTCCAATGGGGTGTATCTTAACATGTTTTTAATGAGCTATTAAAACTTAAGAAACAATATCACAATGGAGTATCTTAGATGATGTTTTTTAGATTGGATTTAATAATTGTGTGCCCATGCATGTGTATAATTGGCCTAGCCAAGTTTTTTATCTATGATACCGTGCAAGTGATGTATCTTAGCTAAAATACAACATCCTTCTTTTTCATCAAATAGGGTGTCACATAAGCATTTTATCTAGGATAGAGCGCTAAGAGACTCTTATTGTGAAATGCTAGTCATAGTGCTAAGACTAGTAACTTACATATGTTACTAGTTGATGTTACTACCTTTATAATGGGGGATAACAGTGTATGGTGTCATGCAAGATCTAATTAATTAGGTTATAGACTCATATGGTCTTAGTATATGTAATGTTATGGTAACTAGCTAAGTTATTATCTCCGTTTCTTTTTTCATTAATTATTATGTCATATCACCAATTTGTCTAGTTGTCATTGTATGTACATCCTATCATGACTAGCCTTATAGCCAACTGCCTTGCTATATTATTAAATTTGCTCTTAAAACAATCAAACCGTTAGACCTTTTCCAATAGGCGTTTTTTAGCACGGTATCATAGGCAAATTGCTTATGTAACACAATATTTAATAAAGAAAAAATGTGAGGTTATATCTTAGCTTAGCTACAAGCCTTGCACGGTATCATAGGAAAAATATATGGTTTGTTCAATCACATGCATACATGTACTTCAAATTATTAAATATATATACAACTTTTATGATACTCCCTCTGTTAGGAATTATAAGGCCTATGCACCACTTTGATAGGATTAAAAAATCAATAACTCACCCTCTTATTACTACATGCACCAATAGTTATACATGCATGAGAGAAGAGAAAGAAAAAGAAGACCATTCATTAGATGAGAGATGGTAATAAATGAGAAAAAACTTGTAATTTCTAACATTTTTAAAAAACTATTAGCCTTATAATCCCTAACGGTTTGTTTAATCACATGGATACATATACTTTTAAGATACACCGCTATCTAGGATAACGAGATAAGATACACTCCATTTGTGTGAAAGGTCTTATTCTTACAGCTCTTGTATCGACTCACTGGTATTAATTAGCGGTCATTTAAACTGGACCAAAACGACCAAACAAGTGATAGCGATCGAGGGTGTGCGCGCAGGTGCAGAGAACGCAAGTTGCAGAGCACGTGAGCGTAACGCATACTAATCCGGTGCGCTGATTCTTCTTCGCTGGCGTACGTCGACCGGACCAAACCACCGGACCGCACACGTAAGACCCAGACTGTAATGTAAAAGAAAAGAAGATGTGCAAGTTGTCAAAGCCGGTGCCTGCCGGCTGCGGGCGGCGGAGGTTGATCGAAGCAAGGTTGGTCGTGCGCGCGCTCACTTGGCACGAACGGACGGCCGACATAACGTCTGGTCATCTCCTCGCCGCCGGCCGCCACGTCAAAAGGCGCGCGACCTGGCCGCCGGAGCCCAGCACAGGGAGGAGCTGGCACCGGTCGTTGGTATTTCGCCGGCCGATCGATCGGATGCTTCCATCGTCGTGTGGCGCTGACCCTTTTGGTGTTCTCCGCCGGCTCGATTAATGCAGTCGTTTTGTGGTAGAATGACTCGAAATTGCCATGTGTTGCATACTTGCATGCTTCGCTCGGCCGGCTCGGCTTCGGTTCGGTCGTCAAAATGTCAACCGGGGCGACTTGGACCGACGGACCGCCTCAAAGTTTTCTCGTGGCCGGGCCCTGCATGCCACTCTCAGGATTTACAACCTTTCCGGGTCAGCACGATCGAATGAACGAAGCGAATGTTCTCTCGTCGTCTGCCCTGGCGTAGCTCTTCCTTTTCTGGAGCTTAGCTACGAGACACGCGGTATCTTTCCGGTCAGGAATGAACCAAGAAGACAAAAGCTTGTGCACTACGTGTGTATCTTCGGTCCAAAACTGCTCAAAGAGATATTGACCTGGGTACTTGACAATGACCGTAGTCTGCTTCTAGTGTGCTACAATGCCGAAGAAGAAGAAGAAGAAGTAACGAGGAGAGTGGTATATAAGTCTCATCTGACCGTTAGTTTTGCGGGGTAGTATTAATTAAGGTCAATTTTATGTTCAGCATTTTCTCTTTTTTCTTCAGACATTGTTTTTTGCAAATGCATTTTCGTCCAAAATTGGTAGGCTAATTGTGTGTCCTTGAGGTCCATTTGCTACGTTCTCTATAGCGCGTACACTAAGTGTCTTTTTTTCTTCTTCCTGAGATGGAAGTTTTTATTGATTATATGCCATGTATCTTGATGATATACATGACAAAAGAGTTGGCTTGCGTATCTGCATCAGCACACAACCAGTATGCACAACGCGCAGAGTGGGGCATCCAGTATAAGTTTTATTTTGTTACAAGATAGATAGAAAAAAACTTGTATATTGGGATTGAAATTCCCATGCTGCCGAAATGTGGAGACTATGTCCGCATCCATGTTGATAATGACAACCCGCTCCAGCTACGTGCATGCCACCATAACAAACTCTTGGTCATCATGACGTTGAAGAATACACCAAGTATGGAATCACTTGGTACATACGTATATATCCAACATAGGAAATTAAAGAAGACAAAATTGTTGGCCAAGGTGGCTCCACGAAAATAGGATCCCTCGCGGGTCGCTCCCCGTTGGGGCGATCTTGGAGGCCCCTAGCCGCCGCCTAGCTAGTCCCTCCACCTCTAGACCCGCCAGGCCCTGCCGTCGCCGATGCCGGTGGTAGTGGCGACGCCCTTCTCGCCGAAGGAAGAGGGCATGACAGGGCTCGCATGGCTGATCTCCATGGGTGGTGGGGTACGGCTTCGGCGGGTCTTGGATGTCTCGCGGAGGAGCGGATGGAGGAAGGGTGCGGACGGGCACATGCAGCGGTGGCCGGCGGCGGCGCGGCGTTGTGCTAGCGACGACGCAGTGCTAGAGGCGGGGTGGGCCGTTCTAAACCTGATCTAGGCCCGATCTCGGTGTTGTGCGGTGCTTGCCGGCCATGCGGCTTTCTGTCCCTGTTTTGGCATCTCGAGTTTGTCTTCTTCTCCGTTGACGGCCGGTGGCTCGGGGCTGCTGGCGTGACTTTGAATAAAAGTGATGGTCCTTGGATTTCTCTCTTCCCGTGATGAAGAATTGAGGAGAGTAGTATACGTCTCAACCGAAAGTTGATTTTGTGGTGTATGAAGGTCTATTCTATGTTCAGTATTTTATCCTTTTCTTGGGAGAATTTTTTAAAATGCATTTTCGTCCAAAATGTATAGGATAATTGTGTCCTTGAGACCTATAGCGTATAAACTATGTGTCGTTTTTCTTCTTCTTCGAGAAATCAAACTTTTTATTGATTATATGCCATCATGTATCTTGACAAGGGACAAAAGAGTTTTGCTCCCGCATATTCATCAGCACGTAACCGGTATGTACAACACGCAGAGGGGGCATCCTGTATAGGTTTTATTTTGTTTAGATAGATAGAAAAAAATCCTGTATATTGGGATTGAAATGCCCATGCCGAAATGTGGATACCATGTCGACATCCATGTTGATAATAATGACAACCCGCTCTAGCTGCGTATATGTCACCATAACAAACTCGTGGCCATCGTGACGTCGAAGGATATATACCAAGTACGGAATCAATATGCATATAAATATATATCCAACGTAGGAAAGTTAACTCCCCTTTTTATCATAAAATCATATAGTTAGTACTACAATACAGGACTGTGTGCGTTAGTGGTCAGCGAGTCTGCAGAGCCAATTTAATGGAATCGGAGTGTTCAGTTAAAAAAGTCATAGTAGTGAACAACGTGGAGCAAATGCTGAAAGACTAAAGCACAAAGCCTATTTGAGGCCCACTCAATCGGTCACTGAACATATTAGCATGTCTCTAGAAAGGTACTCCCTCTATCTCAAATTAAGACGCATATAATTTTTAATTAAAAAAATAAATTTAAATTTTGTAAACTATATAGAGAAAATTGGCAACATCTACAATATTTAATGCACACCATATAAACATATATTTCATATTAGTTCTCACAATATTGATTAGGAATTATAAATATCAACACATTTTGCTATATAGTTGATCAAATTTTAAAAAGTATAACTTTGATAAAAAACTATATGCATCCTATTTTGGATATGCATCCTATTTTAGAATAAAGAGAGTAGTAAGTTGGGTGCCTACAATATGCAGCAAATGGCGATAGAGAAACATGAATATCAATTCATCATGGCTGCATAAGCTGCGATTATAGCTTCCTTGACAATTTTGTTGATTGTCTGTGGTAAAAAGATGCCCCTGCGTATATATACAACCAAATATGAGTGTCGAGATTAAATCTTGGTTAGGCACGAATCTAGCTGCGTTACATGCACTCCCCAAACCAAGTGAACTAGAACCAAAATTCGGAAGAATTTGACCTACTCCCTTCGGTTTTATATTAATGGTTTTAATTTTATCTAGATTCGTACGTATCTAATTAAGCATTTAGACTAATTGTATTTCTATCTAGACCCCCCCCCCCCCCCCACTCCACACTCATCCCTCTCAAACTTAAGTTTGTATGGGCTAGTTTTTTTTTGACCCGCCAAAGCTCATATCCAGACCATGTATACCTCCGTATAGGTGTACTCAGTCAAGCTGGGTATACTCCATGTTCCCACCGGCTGATCCCACCTCATGTTATTATGATCTACGTATTTGCATATCACGTTTTAAAATTTTATTGTTACTGCTATATACTTTCCGATTTTTGCCTCTCATAGGCATGTGAGTATACATATATGGTGAGTATACATTTAAGAGGAACATACGGATTTTGGATGGGTTCGTACGGTCTTCGAAACGAATCGGTATCGAGTTTTTGTTTGTCAAAGTCTGAAAAGGAGAGGGACACCGAAGCAAAAGTGAAATATGAATTGGAGGGAGTAGTAAATGTTGTTTGCTGCTGATGGGCTGCAGTGCTATAGAAGAAGATAAAATTATTGTCGTTAGCAAACTGGAAAACTGAAGCTGTTCAACCTAAACAGATTAAACCTTCGACCCGACCTCTATCAATACAACAGTAGCAGAAGATGTTGTCTTATATATAGAAAATAAAAGAAAAGGAGAGACCAAAAAGAACAGAACATCTTGCGGATCATTATCATCCTAATAACGTCACACCACACCGTGGCGAGTTTTGGAAAAGATTCGTGACCTCGACGGCGCACACACCGCCACGGGCGCTGTGGCCGCATTGGCATTTGACAGGCCACCTACAGAGAATGTGCAGCATCAAACTAATAAGAACCGCAAAACAACAAAGAAGATCTTCATCCTCTCGATCATACATGCCATCCGTGTGCATGCATATATATGCATGCCGGCTGTCGGGTCACCACTCGGGCAAAGGCATAAAAAGCGACGTACTACATCATTCCAGTCTGTGACCGATCCATGGTGTGACTGGCTGGCTGCTGACCGCTCCGACCCATCGATTGGCGACCGCGCTTTGGGGCGACAGGAATCGGCGGGCTGCCATGCCACCGCCGGACACCCCTCATGATCACTGACAGCAACCGTGCGCGCAGGCGGAACGGACCGACGTTCCGCGCCGGCGACCGGTGTGCACGCGCGCGCGCGAGGCCATCTGCCGCGAGATGCGGTGGAAGAGGGCGTGTGCAACGGATCGATGGCCCTACCCTTTTGGCTGCCGGTGGGCGACCGGCACGGGTCCTGACCGCTCAGGCGTCGCTGGTCTGACGGTGGCGAGGCAGCTGTCGTTCATGTCAGGCCAGGTCCCAGCCGAATTTCGGTCGGGGAAGGCCGAGCTTCCTAATCATGCCCAGGGAAAATTGCACTACTACTCGTCGATTAAATTGTGATTAAACCGTTCAATTTTCTTCCACGTACCCCACTCCAGGCCCCGCCAGCTGATCAAAACACGGCTCTGTTTTGCTCCACCGCATACTACGTGATTGAAACAGGATGAGGAGGAGGAACAGAGACCGGATTAGGATGCCATAGTCATCCCAGCAGTGACGACGCGGCAAGGGGGCAGCGACGCGTGCGACTCGATCGCGGGCACAACGCCATGTGGGGGAATAGTATAGCTTTGCTGCCTCGCGTGGCTGGACCGGCCTGGCAAAGACCAGACCGATAGACGGAGAACCCTTTCTCGCTCGATCCACGGATGAATCGGTCCGGATGCGTTGCGGTTGCTATATCCAAGTTCATTCCATCGTGCCGCTGTGGTTCCATGCTTGCTGGTTAGGATCGATGTGGCTTGGCACGACGTGACGAGCGAGCCAACTGGCCAGCCGCAATGTGCCAAACACGGGCGCAATACCGGTGTCGTGCGTCCGGTTCATTGCACGCAGGGTGCATGTCGTGCATCGACCGGCGGTTGCACGTGAGTATCGGATGCACTCGAACATTTTGGCAGGCCTGTGATTTGTGCACATGGCAACCAACCTGATGCAAAACTAGGCCGATATAGGCTCATTCGGTGTGGCCTCTATCAGGCTAGGGTTGGCCCACGTGGCCTCTATCCGGTTCATTGCACGCAGCTCGGTGCATGTCGTGCATCGACCTACGGTTGCACGTGAGTATCGGATGCACTCGAACATTTTGGCAGGCCTGTGATTTGTGCACATGGCAACCAAACTGTTGGAAAACTGGGCCGGTAGAGGCCCATTTGGTGTGGCCTCTACCAGGCTAGGGTTGTTCCATGTGGATATCCTATCCCCTTAGTCTATAAATAGAGGAGAAATTATTGTACGGGAGTTTACCGAGAGAAAGTTCAATAAAGTTTCCCCTTGTTCCCTGTGTCATTTTCCTGTGTAATCTTGTGTGCCTTCGACTCTAGTCTTCTCTCTCGGGTGTAGAGTAGCCTCGGGACCGACCAGCCGGCAAAGGGTGTTCCAACACGTTATCAGCACGTGTCTCTCCGTCGAGCCTCCGTCAAGCCACCGTCGAGCCTGCATCGCGCAGGTTTTCGTTGAAGATAACTCGAATCTGACCGCAAAAATGGATTCGTCTCTCGATTTCCTTTCAAGATTTGCGTTCAGATCTTAGATCAGATCCCATCTGGGGTACGGATTTTCCTTCCCGGGAGTCGAGCTGACCTGCTATCGCCGACCAAAGTCGATTTAATCACTCCCGGATCAGGAACTTGTTGACTGTACCAGTGCACCTGTTGTGCCGATCTAATTTTTTTTATTAGATCGGACTGATCTTGGACGTTTTTTTAGTAGATCCGATTGATCTACAAATATTTATCTTGTACTGTGCATGCACGAGTTGAATCTACCCATTTTTTTCTTTCTTTTGCATGCACACGCGCGTGCCACGCCCCGCTGGCTGCTGGCTGGTAGCTGTGCCGCGTGCTGGCAGCCACCGCGCCGCTGGCCGGGCCGCCGCCGCCGCCGAGGCCCCGCTGGTCGGGCCGACGCTGCACGCCGCTGCCGTCGGCTGCTGGCCTCTGGCCGCGCCGCCGCGCGCCTGCTGGCCGACGCCGCCGCGCCGCCGCATGCTGCTGCCAGCCGCCGCGCGCTCGCCACTACGCGCCGCCGGCCTCCCGCGCGTGGCCCCGCTGGTCGCGGCCCCGCACGCGCTGCTCGTCGCCGCGTGCTGGCCGCACCGCCGCTGTCTCGAGGGTTGCGCCGCCGCTGCTGCGCTGTCCCGCTAGCGCGCGCCCGCGCCCCGATGGCTCGCCACAGTGCGCCCCCGCGCGCCTGCTGGCCGCCGCCGCGCCGCCGCATGCTGCTGACAGCCGCCGCGCGCTCACCACTGCGCGCCGCGGGCCTCCCGCGCGCGGCCCCGCTGGCCTCCCGCGCGCGGCCCCGCTGGCCGCTGCCCCGCTCGCGCTGCTGCGCTATCCCGCGAGCGCGCGCCCGCGCCCCGCCGTCGCTGCTGGCCGCGCGCGTTCAACCGATGCTCGTCCAAGCCGCGCGCATGCAGCATGCAGCACATTCTTTGCATGGTCAGTTAGGGTGGGCTGTCCCACTTGGCCAGGCGTTTGGCCCGCACGTGTAGTCCATTTTCTAGACCGTTTTTCGTACGCGCCTGCGACCTCCGCCGACCACGTCCACACGCCAATCGCGCCGCCGGTCCGGCCTGCTGCCGGCGCCGCCACTCCAGTCGGGAGCTAGCAGAGCTAGCTCTGTTCCCCCGCTAGACGGGCCGGGACAGTCTGGAGCAGGCCGGCCGCGCAGAGGCAAGTGTGGCTGGGCCGTTTGGGAGCACGCGATCGCTGGGCGGTTGGCCCGTTTTTGGTCCTGTTTTCGTTCCGTTTTTAAACAAGCCTTTGCACTATGTTTTACTATAGTTATTAATTATCGCATGGTTTTAATACTTTGTACCTCATAGTTAGCTTGTACCGTTTTTACTTTAAATTTTGGAACGCCGTCATACTTGAATTATTGTATCGATTATCACATTTATGCAACCGATTACCTGCTGTAATCTTACACACTTTGCATAAATTGCAGATGACCAGAATCGTCAGCCGCGAGTTTTCGGAGTTGACCCAGGATGGGCTTAACTACCTGACTTGGGCCTCGGACGTTGAGATCGTCCTCGAGGGCCCAACACCACCATCCCGGCGGACAACGCCAAAGCCCTGCACTTCCTCCGCCATCACATGTGTGAGACTCTCAAGAACGAGTACATGGCAGAACGGAGTGCTTCTGCCCTTTGGACCGCCCTCAACAAGCGGTTCTCTAGGCTGAAGTATACCATTCAGCCATAGGCGGAGGCAGATTGGATTCGTCTGAGGTTTGCGGACTTCAAGACTGTGGGAGAGTATAACTCCAGGTTGCACCGGATTTGTACCATTCTTCAGCTGTGTGGGACCAGTACGACCGATCAGCAGAAGATAGACAAAACTCTCTCCGCATTCCATCCGGACAACATCTAGTCCTCGTGAAACTTTCGCCAGGAAGGATTCACGGAATATGCAGCGCTTATTGATGCTCTCCAGGTGGCCGAGGCGCAGGATAATGTTCTGAAAAAGAACTTCTCCGCGCAACCCTTCGCGGGGGGCCCAAGTCATGAGGCTAATGCCGGTGCCTACAAGGTGCGCAGGCCCATCCACAAGAAGCGAGGCAAGAAGGGCAAGAAGGGCCCAACTCCTCCAACCCGGCCAAGCAACACAAGGCGGGCAAGGGGGAGGCAAGGCCCCAGGACTGCTTCCGCTGTGGCTCCAAGACTCACTTCTCCAGGCAGTGTTTGACCCCTAAGCACGTCGTGGACGCGTTCAAGGCCAACAAGAAGGCGCGCGAGGCGCACCTTGTCCAGGTTGAGGCACCACTAGCGCCTGGAGCGGCGCCTGTGCAGAACGTCGCGCCCGTAGTGGCGCAGGACGTAGCACAAGTGGCAGCACCTTTGGCGGTTCCCACGAACGCCGCTGTGCCCATGGAGGTTGAGCATGTTGTGCCCCCCGCCTCAGCTAGACATCTCTGCTGCCTCGATGATGATAGCCAACGAAGAGAAGCTCAATGATCTTGAGATACAGGCTGAGATTGATGGTTTCTTTGCAGAATCCACCTGAGCTCCCTTTTGTTGTGATGATTTCTTTTCCGCAAATAATCTGATACAATTTTTCGATATGGTTGTAAGCTCTATGAGAGCATAACATTTATTTGTTTTCGGTGATTGGATGACATTTATTTCATTCATTTATTCCATTATTTGGTTGTGTGATGTTCTGAAATGTTTATGTGTTTTACTTACTTGATGTAGCATCTTTCTCGCTCCATTATATTAATTAAGCACTATATTTTAGAACGCGTGTGGCGCTCAAATGGAGGAAACGTGCCTTGCTGATAGCGGCACCACAAATACCATCTTGAGAGAAACAAAGTATTTTGAGTCCATTACCAAAAATCCCGGTAACATAATAACGATCGCCGGCTGCGGTCCGAATGTAGTTGGCTCCGAAAGAGCAACTATCATACTCCCAAATGGAACAACTCTGATCATTGAAGAGGCATTGTTGTATCCGGAGTCGACTCGTACTCTCTTGAGTTTTAGAGACATCCGCGCAAATGGTTTCCATGTAGAAACCGATGATGATGAGAATGGAAAGGAGTTCCTACTCATTACCATGCGTGACGAAATGGTAAACATGTTGTCGAAAGACTCCCTTCATTAGCTATTGGGCTGTACTATAGTAAGATAGTAGCACCACCTATTTACACTACCCTTAAGACTGTCTTTAGAAGCTCCGAACTATTCTGCCTTTGGCATGATAGGTTAGGCCACCCCGGTCTTAGGATGATGAGAAATATAATTAACAACTCAAATGGTCATAATGTTAATGTGAAAAATTTCCCGAATCCCGATGATTTCGTGTGCTCCGCATGCGCTACGGGGAAATTGATCATTAGACCGTCCCCCCTAAAGGTGAAGGATGAACTCCCCACGTTCTTGGAACGTATTCTAGGGGATATATGTGGTCCAATTCAGCCCCTCTCAGGGCCGTTTCGGTACTTCATGGTGCTCATCGATGCTTCCTCAAAATGGTCCAATGTTTGCCTGCTGTCAACAAGGAACCATGCTTTTGCAAAGTTGATCTCTCAGATCATACAAATAAGGAATAAATTCCATGATTATCGTTTAAAGTCTATTCGAATGGACAATGCCGGAGAATTTACTTCAAAAGCATTCGATGATTATTGCATGGCAACTGGAATCAAACTTGAGCACTCTGTACCGCATGTCCACACTCAAAATGGACTTGCGAAGGCATTGATTAAAAGGATTAAATTTATTGCCAGACCACTCTTTCAGGGTTGTAATTTACCAACTACATGTTGGGGACACGCGGTGTTACACGCCGCTAATCTCATCAACTTTCGACCATTGGCCTACAACATCCACTCTCCTATCCAACTTGCGCAAGGGTCGGCACCGAAAATTTCCCACCTACGTAGGTTCGGCTGCCAGTTATATGTACCTATACCACCACCCCAGCGATCAGCAATGGGACCGCTCCGTAAGTCGGGGATATACGTTGGTTATGAGACTGTGTCCATAATCAGGTTCTTAGACCCCTTGACAGGTGACTGTCACACGGCCCGTTTTGCTGACTGCATTTTTGACGAGGATCTTTTTCTGACTTTGAGGGGAGGTAATCAACCCCTGGATGACAAAAGTCGAGAAATCACGTGGAAAGCCACGGGGATCCACGCTCATGACCCGCGCACTGTTGAGACTAATAGAGAAGTCCAAAAGATACTAGATTTGCATTCCCTAGCGAATCAACTGCCTGATCATTTTAGTGATTTAAAGACTATGACAAAGTCGCATGTGCATGCACGCAATGCACTGGAAAGGGTTGAAATACCGAAGAAAAATGATGGTATACCCGCTCCTGCTCCAAGGCCTAAGAGGACTCGGAATCCGGTTTCTCAAATCCCAAGTACCCGAGGACGCCCAAAGAAAAAGGATAAGAGAGATTTATTACAGTCTGCCCCTGTTAAGGGGAGCCAGTTGAGACCTGGCACAAGTACGGATATTTCAGTGCACGAAATTCCGGACTTGAATTTTCCTATATCGGAAATACCCATCAAAGTTGTGTGCGCACACATCGAAGCGGGAAAGCTAAAGGACCTAGCTCATGGATTGGGAAATCCGGTGGAGCAAGAGGATGTGCCTGATGCACTCCATGACGAAATGGCCATTAACTATGTTAATTCGGACGAGTCATACAACCGAGCCATGACAAATTTCGACGTTAATTTTGCCAAGAAAATTGCCTCAATCATAGATCTTGATCCTGAGCCTAACACGCTCGCTGATTGCAATAAAAGGTCAGATTGGAAAGATTGGCAGAAGGCAATCACTGCTGAATTATTATCGTTAAACAAAAGAGAGGTATTTGGACCTGTTTGTCTAACTCCTCCCCACATTCGCCCCGTTGGCCATAGGTGGGTTTTTGTTCGAAAGAGAAACGGGAATAATGAAGTAGTAAGGTACAAAGCAAGGCTCGTTGCTCAAGATTTCACTCAGCGACCAGGTGTCGACTTTGAGGAAACTTACTCCCCGGTCATGGATGGAATTACCTTTAGATACTTGATCTCAATGGCAGTAAACATGGACTTAAAAATGAAACTAATGGATGTTGTCACCACTTACCTATATGGTAACTTGGATTCGGACATATACATGAAAGTACCAGAAGGTATGCCTGTCCCGAACCAGGATAGAGCAAACAAGAGCTTATACAATGTTCAGCTTAAGAAGTCATTGTATGGACTAAAACAGTCAGGTAGAATGTGGTATAATCGTTTAAGCGATTTCCTTCATCAGAAGGGCTACGCGAGCAATGAAGATTTCCCATGTGTTTTTATACAGAGATCCCAGGATGGTTTCTGTATTATCTCGGTGTACGTGGACGATTTGAATATAATCGGTACACCTGACGATATGAGGAAGCGAGTTCCTACCTGATGTCGGAATTCGAGATGAAAGACTTAGGCAAAACCAAGTTCTGCCTGGGTCTGCAACTTGAGCATTCCCCTGCTGGGATTCTAGTTCACCAGTCGGCCTACACCTAGAAGGTGTTGGAACGATTTGGGTTTGAAAAGGTATATCCTTCTAAGACCCCGATGGTCGGAAGATCTTTGCAGCAAGACAAGGACCCGTTCAGGCCTAAAGAAGAGGGGGGGGGGGGAATTCTGGGACCGGAATTCCCTTACTTAAGTGCAGTTGGCGCACTTATGTACCTCGCAAATTGTACACGGCCGGATATTGCATTCGCCGTCAATTTTCTTGCAAGGTTTAGTTCTGAGCCTACCAAGGGGCATTAGAAAGGCGTTAAGGACATCTTCAGGTACATACAAGGGACAAAGGACCTTGGCTTGTTTTACCAAAAGAACCAAGACCTATCTATTGTAGGCTATGCAGATGCTGGGTACCTTTCGGACCCGCACACATCCAAGTCGCAGACTGGATATGTTTTCCTTTGTGGTGGAACAGCGATTTCTTGGAAATCGTCTAAGCAAACTCTTGTGTCAACTTCGACGAACCACTCGGAAATCATAGCATTATATGAAGCATCACGAGAATGTGTATGGCTTCGACGAGTAGTCAGCCACATCCAGATGTCATGTGGACTGAACACCGTACAAACCCCAATAATTATCTATGAAGATAATGCCGCTTGTGTTGCACAAGTCCAGACGGGTTACGTGAAGAGCAATCTCACAAAGCATATAAACCCCAAGTTTTTCTATGCACATGAATTGCAAAAGATGAACGAAGTGAAAGTCTTGCATACTAAGTCATGTGAAAATCTCGCTGATTTGTTCACTAAATCATTGCCAGCATCTTCTTTCGAGAGATTTGTCCGTGGGATCGGCATGATGAGACTTAGGGAGATGCAAGGTTCAGGGGGAGAATCTTCACAAACTCATCGCTGAAATCTTGATCCCGATGATTGAGTGCTTAACTTTATAGTTAAGTGAATTGTACTCTTTTTCCCTTTGTGAGTTTTTATGAAGTTTCTCACATGAGGTTTTTAATGAGGAAATTCATGCAACATAGCAAGAAGTATACTATGTGCATTTCTCCATATTTTTTCCACTGGGTTTTTCAGAGTTTTAAGCCATGGTTATACAGATAAGATACCTAGGGGGAGTGTTGGTAAACTGGGCCGGTAGAGGCCCATTCGGTGTGGCCTCTATCAGGCTAGGGTTGACCCATGTGGGTATCCTATCCCCTTAGTCTATAAATAGAGGAGCAATCATTGTACGGGAGTTTACCGAGAGAAAGTTTAATAAAGTTTCCCCTTGTTCCCTGTGTCATTTTCCTGTATAATCTTGTGTGCCTTCGACTCTAGTCTTCTCCCTCGGGTGTAGAGCAGCCTCGGGACCGGCTAGCCGGCAGGGGGTGTTCCAACACAAACCACGTGAAAATACGAGGATATTTTAAGCAGCATGAGAACGTTCGACCGGTACCATGAGGGCTCGTTCGGTTATCATGAAAGGAATCCACGCATGGAATTGAGCCCCACTTGGATTTGGTTGATCACCCTGCTCCACCACATCACATTTGAGATTAATTACTATAATTTATTCGTTCAGTTATAGCAAAACACGTAGAAACCTTGCTATGAAAACAACATAGCTGCATCGTGCCTTCCCGTTGCTTGTCTCGTGGAAAAAACAATTCACACCTCGCGTTAGGAGAATTCTGTTTCCAGACCTAGATATAGGAAAACCAGCGGAATATGTTGTATAATCTCGACAGGGACTAAACGAATATAATGAACTTATTGAGCTGGAAAATTTTCCGTGTCGAGTCGGAACACCCTGGATCAGGCTGCAATCCAAACTGATTCATGCATGTTTGAGACTAACCGATCGAGTCCTGAAAATTTTTGGTCCTCATGAAATAACAGGCGTCACGCGATCCGCTAGCTAGTCGCGCTGTAGCAGTTTCCATTTAATTACTGGCTTTAAAAATACCAAATAGTTACACTATATAGATTAGCTTGATCCTTACAACTTGAATATGGTGACCAAAATTAACCAAACTACTCCTAGCTGCATCATATATCAATATGATTAGATTAGTCAACATTAAGGCTATAATAATTAGTTTCTTCTTCTTTATACTAAATATTGTTATTTACCTATATCTAGTTTAGCTATTACATTTTTATTTCCATATATATTGTTTAGCACACGTTATTAACATTTTTCTTAGTGTACATACAAAAATTACTTTGTATCATGCTTGGTAAAAAAGGGTGAATGCACGGAAATATTAGGAAAAAATAGGTAACTTCCTAAACATTGATAGATTATGATGAATTCAAACCATATTCACAATGTACTGATGTTGCCATTTTCTTGAAATTTAGTTTTCATATTAAATAACATTTGTGAAATTAAACTTCTTCCAAAATCTATGGAAACTAAAAAGATAAGGATTCATCCCAAGATGATTCATTCATTTGTTTCAATGTTCTTATGTGTACCAAGTCCACTTTAATGTGCTTACATATCTTGTTAGAGGGTTCTTCACAGATATCTTGAAAGTGTTTTCGAGATTGTGTAATTGTCTATTTTAGGTGCAACCATATACATAAGATCTATAGTGAATTGTATCCAAAAAGTCTATCATCTAATCATGTCCTCTCGTCCTTTCTTGTGGATGTTGTAAGTTTTGTGGTTTTTTTTTGCATCAAGTTGACCCTTATTTATATGCCTGGAAATTCAGATTTCTAGTTTTATGGGGTTATGTGATAGAAAATTCTGGGCATGTTCTCGGTGCATGGTTTCAAAATGAATCATTTTTAGTGCGTAAAAGCATTTTTCATTTCATTGTAGACTTGTAGTATTCTTCTTTTCCTTGTCTTGATACACATTTTTTTGGCCAGTCCACTAGAAAAACGTTGCTACCTATATGAAAATGTACAACCCAACCAAAATACCATTTGACCTGGCTTACTTTTAACCTGCATGAAATAAACCCCCAATGAAAAATACCTACACAGGATATTTTGGAATTTTGTTGTCATGCTAGTCTCTTGCATTTATTATCACCACCCTATCACTTGTATAAAAGTATATCGTATGCCTCTCACATCAACCTGGGAGTCTCGATGGCTGATTATACGTGTCTAATTCATAACGATATCAGTGTAACATGTGTTGAGTTGTCTACCTACACTAGCAAGTCACTATTTTATTTTGAAAGAAAATGTGGTAGTAGAAACGTCAACCGTCAATTCTTTTTTAAATAATAAGAGCCCAAACCTATGTTCGTGACGACTTGTACCTAGGTGGTTGGGTTACACCTATTTTTCTAACCAAATGATTAGCCCCACTTCTTGCTAGCAAGTCACTAAGGGCACGTACAGTGCCGACGCTAAGGACGGACGCCAGGCTGAGATTCCCGGCCGTTTTGTCAAATTCCTGGCCGATCCTAGCTAACTAGCTAGCGTCGGCGTAAAAAGAGGCGTCGACGCTTCATCTTGTTTCCTTTCAGCGAACTTTACGGAGGTGCAATAATCAGGCAATATTTAGCGTCTGGCTAAACGGCTCGCGTTGGGGGTGAGAAGCTTGGTTTCCTATTCTTTTTTGTACGTATTATTTTTAATCACTTTAACGTCTGCCTAAACGTCTTGCAATATACATGCCCTAATGAAAAAAAAAGATTGAGTTGGGACTGCATCCACCTCACATCGAAGAATTGAGGGAGCCTAGGCATATAGAGTGTGTTATAAACTTATAATGAATACGAATATTCCACAACCGCAACTAGTCTGTTAAAAAAAACTGTTCAAAAAAACCCGCAACTAGTAGGACATGTATGTCATGTTGCATGTGGTTATTCTGAGTTCTAATTCTTGTACCAACATATCTATACGGTCATAACACATCTTATTCACCTCCTAATTTCCATCCCAAAAATTACCCATTTCAGACCTACGAAAAAAAAGACGATATAAGTGAACTGTATGTTGTGCTATTCACTGGCCATTTTTTTCTTTTGCGTGGACTGCTACGGTCATATTTGTTCATGACATTCTGTAGTAGTCGATAAAGTACAACATAATCAATATCCATTAATTTGGGGGCGGATTTGGAGTAAAAGCTTACCCCTTTTTCTTTGCGGGAACCCGTTTCTTAACTGGTGAACAATTACAAGAGTGAAGACAGCACATCTGAGATGATTCGGTTGATACATGTGGTGTAGTCACGATGTAGTTGACACTAGGGATGGCAATGGACATTATGTGTAGGATATATAGAGCAATACTATATTCATATCTGCCGTAGTCAATGGGTATAAACTTATATCTGTACCAGTACCCGCGGGTATAAAATTTATCCATACTCATACCCGACGGGTACCTTACCCAATCGACACCCGACGGGTAGATCCAATAGTACACATGTTATTAATGACTTTTTTTTTGGAAATGAGCATATATTAATATTACGAGATACCAATTACATTCAACCTCTGCAACACCGAATTACCCTATTGGCATTATGAATGCATATGACCGAAAAAATAAATAAGAATTACATAAAAGAAAAATCCTGCTACAGTGACCAATTCCTTAGAAACCGTGGATCAAACACCACCAAAACAGCACTAGAAATCCAACAACTCCAAAAACTGATGCCTCCAAGAAGGGAACAATGCTCAAGCGTCATCGTCACCCTGATCAAAGACCATAGGTTTCACCCGAAGAAAGTCTGTACTCATAAAATAATGCCTTCAACAAGGTCATTGCGAGGCACAACCAGTTAAGGCCAGACCTTGGGTTTTCACCCTACAGGTTTAGACACTGAATTTCTCCTGTGTTATCGCCCCCACTTGCCAGAATCCCTACACCACCAGGTCTCAAACTTTCATTGCCAGTTTTCAATTCCCGACTTCCATGTCATTCTCTGCGTCTGAATTCCCCGTGGAACCAAGGCAAGTCCCATGATGGCAATAGACCGAGGAGCTTCACAACGCCCTTCTGAAACCAAACGGCCAGCAAAAAACATGGTTGCGCGATCGAAACATTGTTTGCACTGACAGACTCTAGACATGTCGTCCATTTGGAATTCACCGGCTGACATGGTTATACCGCACAGGTACACTACATTAGTATATCTGGTCCAGCCCAAGGAAGGTCCACGACAAGGTACGCGGCCTGCGGAGATTCCGGGTGGCCCAAGCCCATGACGTCTTTGGATCCTTGGAGAGCAAGATTAGAATAGATAGAATTTTAAAGGGGACAAACCCTAATCTGTAACCGACTCGACCTGGCGCCTGAGACCTGCCTATCTATATAAATGCTAGGAGGGAACGACGAGGAGGAAGATCAACTCACCTCATACACACCTCACGCCAGATTGCATCTGCGCACCCCTGTAATCTTTGGTTCCGCCGTAATCAAGAGCAGACAAACAGGAGTAGGGTTTTCCCTCCGGGGGCCTGAACCTGGGTAAACTTTGTGTCCCCGTGTTGCTTGTCTGTTAACCATTCCGCGATCTCCAGCATCCCCATCTTCTCCAAAACCCAAGTCCATAACAATGGGCATTGACAAGATTGAACCTCGTCAATTGGCGCCGTCTGTGGGAATCGGGAGCGATGATTGTGCGATCGTGATGGTCCCATCCAAAGCGATCTACAACTCCTCAGCAACGGAGAGCCACCTCCTCTTTGGCGCTTTCGACTTCACCGCCCACTCGCCAGCCACCATGAAGGATTTCGAGCCCGTAGGCGACGGATTCGAGATTCTGTTCGGGAGCTTCTGCTTCCAGGTGGAGCAGACTGGCACCCTCCGCCTCCCGGAGCGGGTGCCGCCACCATCCATCATGCCTGCTTCGTGGGTCCCACCCATCGGCATGTTATGCACGTCGACACTGACAGATGAGTCATACAACAACAGCAGCTGCAACTCAGAGCTGTGCGGCCCTCCATCAGACGAAGGAACCTAAGGTTCCGGATCCGAAAGCTGCGGCAACGACGATCCAATCCGCGGGCATTACCAATGCACCATGGTCATCCAGGGTGAATCAGAACTGCCACTAGGTTCGAGTGCCCACGTACCGCCACCCAACCCGCCGCCCAACCCACAGGATGGGAACGGAGGAAACCCATCCGTCCAACCCAATGAAGGCGACGCTAACGCCTACCAGAAGATCAACCTCAACGAGGACGGATGGCACCAGGCATGCGAAGCCGTGGCGGGCAACAAGATCCTACCTGTGAATGCTTCACGGGATCTGCTGATGGCATACCACCTCCTCCTCATCGGCGAGCATAACCGAAAGGTAAAACTGCAGGAGGACATCGACAAATGCAAGCAGGCAGCTTCGGAGCCTATCGCGGCGAGCTGCGCTCTCCGCTGCTGGTGGATCCAGTTTGCACGGCAACCACGCCAACTAGCATCGCTCTCGCACAGAGCACATGGACCCCACCGCGTGTCGCGAGGTCACCAGGACCCTCAACACGTCCTTCAAGGCGATGGACGTCAACTGCAACATCATACCGAAAACGCCGCATGCTGCGATCATGGCAGCCACCACGTACCTCGCGTCCCATCCACCTCTGGTGGGTGACCCGAAGAGCGCCATGCACAAGTCCGCGCTAGCCGGACTCTGACTCGTAGGAGCTGCGCTCCATGATGAGGCTCCTACGGAGCCGAAAAAGAAAGCTGCGGTCAGATTCAACCGCAGTCCCACACCCTCGTCCGACGAGGACGAGCACGATCTGCCTCGACATCGCAAGAGCCCAAGACGTCGCAGTAGCGACTACGACGCTCAAAGCGACCTCGCCTAGCGCAAGGTCGACAAGGCACGCACCAAATGCGCATGCTCAACCGAATCCGACGAGGATGACGATGGAGAGCTGTGTGGAGCCCTATGCTTCAGCAAACCCGTTCGGCGGATGCGGATGCCAAAAAATTTCAAGCTCCCTTCGGACACTCTGAAGTTCGACGGCACGCAGGACCCGAAGGCCTAGCTCAGCGATCACCTCTCGTCTGTCAAGCTACACAGCGGTAACAGAAATACCGCCCTAGAATGCCTTCAGCTGCAACTCACAGGCGCAGCTCGGATCTAGCTCAGCAGCCTGTCCTCAGGCTCCATCCGAAGCTGGGAAGAACTGACGTACAGTTTCATCCGAAACTTCAAGGGTACCAGCAAGAGGTCGGCCTCGATCGAGGAACTGCAGGCCTGCACCCAATGTGCCGGCGAGTCCATTCGCTCATACATCTGATGCTTGTCCAACATCAAGAACTCCGCCGCACACATCTCCGAGGAAAGGACAATCGACGCCTTCAAGGATGGTGTCAAGCGCTTGGACTTCAAGGAAGAACTTGGGCGCGTCAAGCCCAAGACGCTCGACCACCTTATGGACATCACCAACCGATGGGTGGATGGTGAGGACTCCCTCCACCGAATGCATTCAGACGATGAGGAAGATTACGGCTGTAGGCGAGAATGCCGCAGCAAGCGGAGATCACGCGTCTACGATGATCGCGACGGAGTCGACATGGTTGCGGCTGGCTACGCCGACCGACGCAACAACATCAACCGCAGCAGCGGATACCGCGGAGGAAGCTTCCGTGATGGAGAATGACCCACACAGACGTGACAATGTTGCAGCCGCGACGATGAACCCTCGGTGTACGACAAGTTGTCGGGACCTTGCACCATCCACTTCTACATCGACAAGCAGGATGGCAAAAAGAAAGCCAGCCACATGCTAAAGGACTACCGCGAGTTCCAGAAGCTCAGCGAGGGCCTCACCCAGATGCGATGCCAGATCGTAAACCCTGGGTTTGGAACTGCACCTGCACCAGGAGACATCGCCTATGGAGCTCCTCCACCTCCAACCGTTGGACCTTCGAATCCATCAATCGCACCCACGCCAAACAACGGCATGGGAGGGTACAGGGGGCCAAAGGGGTCCCTGATGATCCAGAAGGGGCGCCCAACAAACAGGGTGCACAAGATCACCCGCCAAGTTAGCCTGGCCGTGACTGTCCCGCCTGCCATCCCTGAGTACCTCAGTGGCTCGGAGTCCTGCATCACGTTCGATCGTTCGGATCACCCCCGCCAGATCCCTCTCCCAGGCCATGCTGCCTTGGTACTCGAGGCATAAGACGGAGGGTTTGAGATGAGCCGTGTCTTCATGGATGGCGGCAGCGACATCAACCTGGTGTTCGCCAGCACCCTAGCAGCAATGCGGATCCCGCTGTGCAGCCTGGAACAATCCGACACAATGTTCCACGGCATAGTCCCAGGGAAGGGCATATACCACCTAGGAAAGATATGGCTCGACGTCATCTTCGGCCAACCTAAAAACTTCAGGCGCGAGGGATTGGAATTCGAAGTGGTGGACTGGTCATCGAAAGATTCCTGGTAGTACCGCACTACGCATACCTGCTACTCAAGATGCCAGGACCCAGAGGCATCATTACTGTCCAAGGAAGCTTCACCCGATCCGACCACTGTGACAGTGACTTCAACAGAATCTCCCAGTCATTCGGTATGCAGGAGGAGCTCACGAGGCTTCGAGAGATGATAGACAATGGGGCACCCCCAGTCTCTAGGCAAAATGCACCCGACATGTCGTTTGACTCCATAGTCAACACGACAAAGGTGTAGGTCCACCCAACGGACGCCTCCAAGACGGCGTTGATCGCCAACGACCTCAGCCCCGCATAGGAAAGCAAGCTCGTAGAATTCCTGCGTGAGTGCTGGGAAATCGTCGCCTGGTGTCCTGCGGACATGCCCGGAGTTCCTGGGGAATTCGCCGAGCACGCACTCAATGTGTTTCCGGACGCGAAGCCCGTCAAACAGTCCATCCGATGATTGTCCGAGCCAAGAGCCGAAGCCGTTGGAATCAAAGTCAATAGACTGCTCGATGCCGACTTCATCCGAGAAATCAAGGAGAGCGAGTGGCTAGCCAACACTATGCTGGTCCCCAAAAAGGACACAGACATCCTGTGGATGTGCGTGGACTTCACGTCACTCAACAAACACTGTCCAAGGACCACTTCCCTCTTCTGCGAATCGATCAGATCATCGATTCGACTGTAGGTTGCGAGAAACTCTCCTTCCTTGATGCCTACTCAAGATACAACCAGATTCGATTAAAGGTCGAAGACCAGGAGAAAACGGCGTTCATCACACCGTTCGGAGTATTCTGCTACAACACCATGCCTTTCAGACTGAATAACGCAGGCGCCACGTACCAAAGGTGCATGCATGCAGGCATGCCTGAAAAACCAGATCGGTCGCAACATCCAAGTCTATGTCGATGACATAGTAATCAAGACTAGGGAAGCCAAGACGCTGATCGACGATCTCCGCGAGATGTTCGATAACCTTGATCACTATAAGATCAAGATGAACCCAGAAAAGTGCGCATTTGGCGTCCCATCTGGCCAATTACTTGGCTACTTCATCTCCCAGCGAGGAATCGAGGCGAACCCGAAGAAAATCCGGGCCATACTGACTATGGAGAAGCCGAAGAACCTCAAGGGTGTCCATCAACTAGTTGGGCGCATCGCGGCACTGAGAAGATTCATCATTTGCATGGGTGAGAAGGCCCTACCTTTCTACCAGCTGCTACGCAAAGCTGACAAGTTCGAGTGGACACCCGAAGTAGACGTCGCATTCAAAGATCTGAAGCGGCTGCTCTCCACCTCGCCTGTCCTGGTCACGCCAAAGGAGTGCGAGCCTCTGTTGCTATACATCGTAGCCACACATCAGGTGGTAAGCATCGTACTCATGGTCGAACGACCCGAAGATGGCAAGACCCATGGGGTCCAACGCCCCATCTACTACCTCAGCAAGGTACTGACCCCAACAAAGCAGAGGTACCCTCACTACCAGAAGCTCGCCTACGGCGTATTCATGACGGCTCGTCGGCTGAGACATTACTTCCAGGAACACCAGTAATGGTTGTCAACGAGGCACCACTGTCCAACATCCTGAACAACCCCGAAGCCACGGGATGCGTAGCCCTGTGGGGCATCGAGCTATCCCCTCTAGACATAGTCTACGAGCGGCACAAGGCCATTAAATTTTAGGTCCTCCCTGACTTACTCGTGCACTGGATGGAACTCCAGCTGCCGGACACTCCGGACATGGCGCAATCTTGGACGATGCACTTCGACGGCTCCAAGCGCGAGGCCGGAGTGGGGGCTGGCATCATACTGATGTCCCCTCAATGCGACAAGATGAAATACATCATTCGCATGAAATTTTGCGCCTCCAACAATGAGGCCGAATACGAGGCCCTCATCCATGGCATGAGGATGGCCAAGATCTGCGGTGCAACGTGCCTAGTCATCTACGGTGACTCGAACCTCGTTGTCTATCAGATGATGAACGAGTGAGATGCTCACAACACCAACATGATCGCGTATCGCACGCTCTACAACTCACTCAAAGGAGACTTTGACGGCTGCGAACTTCGGCACGTTGGAAGGGAAAGCAATGAGGAAGCCGATAAACTCCCCAACATCGGCTCCACCTGCTCACGGGTGCCACAAGGTGTGTTCCTCGAACAAATATGTGTACCCTCCATTAAAAGGAAATTCCCCAAGGGATCACCAAAAGAAGCGGAACACTCGGGGGCTGCGCCACCCGAAGGACAGGAAGGACCCGAAAAGCTCGACACCGAGGTCGAGCTGGTCAGCATGATGCAGGTCATGGCAGTTGAAGAGACATGGACGCAGCCATACCTTCGGTACCTAGTAAACAGAGAACTACCTAATGACCCGACAGACTCCTGGCGCATATCTCGCCGGTCCAAGGCCTTCACCATAATCAATGGCGAGCTATACAAGCGCAGCATTTTGGGTGTGCTTCAAAGGTGCTTCACCATCGGTGACAGAAAAACCATCCTCCAAGACATCCACGAGGGCATCTGCGGCCATCACGCAGGCAGCCGCGCTCTATTCGCTAAAGCTCTGCGAGCTGGATTCTATTGGCCAACGGCCATGAACGATGCCAAGGACATCCTACAAAGGTGCAACGTCTGCCAGAATTTCGCGGACAAGCCACATGCACCAGGATCCATGATAAGGCCCGTACCACTGGCCTGGCCCTTCGCCCAATGGGGCCTCGACATGATCGGCAAACTGCCCAAATCATCGAAAGGAAGCCACATCTACCTCCTGGTTGCAGTCGACAAATTCACCAAGTGGATCGAGGCAATTCCCGTCACCAACCAAAGCGGCAAAACTGCAGTCAAGTTCTTCGAGTACTTAGTGTACAAGTTCGGCGTGCCAAACAGCATCATCATGGACAAAGGCTCGAACTTCATCTCAAAGGAATTCCAGGACTTCTGCGAAGGCCTCGGAATCAACATATCATACGCGTCTGTGGCTCATCCGCAGACCAATGGATAGGTCGAAAAGGCCAACGGCCTCATAGGCAATGACATCAAGAAGCGCCTGCTACGCCCACTCAAAAGGCTCGCGGGAGCCTGGCTGGAGGAGCTACCCACCGTACTTTGGAGCCTGCGTACAACGCTGAACAGTTCAAATGGCTACACGCCCTTTTTCATGGTGTATGGATCCGAAGTCATGCTACCTGCAGAAGTATGCCACAAGGCCCCACGGGTCGTTGCCTACAGCGAAGCCGAATCATCGGCCGCACTCGAAGACGCCGTCGACACGCTCGACAAAGCACGCGATATTGCCACGGCTCGCTCATCGGTCTACCAGCAGAGCCTTCGCAACTACCACAGCCGTCGGCTGCGCCCAAGGTCCTTCGTCGAAGGAGACCACGTCCTACGACTCAAGCAAGAGCGGACGAAGAAGCTCGAGTCACCCTGGGAAGGATCCTACATCGTCACCAAAGTCATCCCAGGTGGCACCTACCGCCTTATGGATGTCAAGTCAGGAGTCGAATACTCCAACCCATGGAACGTCACACAACCGCGACGCTTCTACCCCTAGCTACCTCTTTACTTTCAATAAGGCTACTCAGCCGAACAGTGTACCCCCTCGTTACGATATGAATAAAAGCTAAGTTCCTCGGCCGAAATTTCTCTTTACTCGCATTACTTTTCACTATAACACGCTCGGGGGCTGCGCCTCACCTCACGACTTCATCGACTAAGAATAATGCATACAACCTGAGTAGCTGACCACGTCAGGCTAACGGAAAGGACATGCACACAACAAAGCACAACGTGCTAATAGAAATAAGGTTTACAAAGTGCACAACAAGCCCACTCGAATACATAAAAGTTTTACATTTATATATTTCTTTACATGACCTATCTATTCTGGAGTATCACACTCGCCCGATGCTCGAACAGATCAACAATCTCTTCGGCATACTACATAACAGCCGCATAATGTGGACGCATATCCCAGAGGCTACCATCTGGTCGAAGAGGCGGCCCAGTTGCCACCGTTGCGAGATCAACATCACGGCGGTGTAGCCGAACAAGTGAAAGGGAAGCTTTCACCCCTGCAACTAGCTGATGCCACACCAACTCCTTGACATGGCCCACATCTCGAAACTTTGCTAGCAGACCCCAAAGGTTGGAGGGTGCCCCATCCAGGGGAAACATGACAGCCCAAGTGGACGCCAGGGAAATCGTCGCCTACATCAAAACCCGAGAAACCTGATGCACGCGATCTTGCACCGTCACAAGGACGATGGCCCGATCATGGTCCATCCAAAAGAAACCGCCGGCCTCCAAGTCCTGCTGGGTCAGACAATTGATCTGAACCGCAACGCGCTCCTTCTCCTCCCTCGGAACAAGTTTGACACCTGCATCAAACTCAGAATAAGGGGACACACAAACAAGGTGGACCCAAAAAAGGAACAGCAGTTCGCAAAGACTCACATTGCAGCTGCTCGCTCATCTGTCACAGCTCCCCCATCAAAAACTCCTCCCTGGGAGTGGCTCGCTCCGCCTTCGACTTCCATACGTCTGCGTGACCTTGAATTCCAAGGATATCCTTCTCCAATCTACGGACGCGGTCACGGAGAAAAACAAGTTGCGACGCATCATACAAAGATGGTCGCGGCTCAGAGACAGTCGAAGTATCCATGGGAATCTCACCCAAAGGGCCCTAAGTACAAACAAGTAAGGATATGGACATCACATACATCTCTGGCGATAGCTCTAAACATAATTTATATACATCAAAAGCCACCGCGTGGCATAAGGAGAAATTGTTCATCAACAAAAGCCTACAATACAAAAGGAAGAGGATAAACTATCCTAGCTACAACACTCGGGCTTAGGCACCCGCATCCGGAGTGGCCTCAGAGCCAGAATGCCTGCTCTTGGCCTCCACCCACTGCTTTGCTGCATACTCCGCCAGTAGATCAATAAGCTTTGGCCCGTAACGCTTACAGCGAGAGGCAAAGATGGCGAAGGATACCTCTGAGCCGTCTGGAGCCATCGGCATCTGGGAGGTAATGTGCGGCAGATCTAGCTCCGCTCCGGATGCCATGGCCATGTCCAACCCCATGTAGGCGCCGATGCCCTTCTGCTTTCGCTTGTAGGCCGGCGGAGCGTCCTTCGACAAAGCATACGCAAGTGTGTCGACATCCTCAAGTACAACACCCTTGGGGACGACCTCCTTGTAGAAGCGCCGAAGAACCTCTTTGGCCTTCGCCAAGGAGCTAGCAGTAGTGCTACAATGATCTTTGACCGCTGCGGTGGAATCATCTAGAGCACTTCCATGCTCTAGTGCACCGCGATCAAACGCGATGCCTGAAGCATCTGAGATAAAGAAGGAAAAAGGACCTGAATAAGAACATGACAAGGAGCAGTTGAACAAGATCAAAACAAGTAAAGGAAACTCACCGGAGAAGGCTTTGGCTGCAACCATCAGCCTATCTGCAATCTCCTTCTCGCGAGCAGCCGCAACAGTTGCGAGCTACTCCTCGCGATCGGAAGCCTCTCGCTGTAGGTGCTCCTTGGCTTCGGAAGCATCAGCCACCTCCTTCTGTAGGCGCTCCTTCGCCTCCACAGCATCCGCAGCCTTTTTCTCCGCTCGACCGAGGCTCTTCTCGAGAGCGTCCAGCCGACAAAGTGCCGCATTGTTTTCATCTGCAAACACCAAGAAATACATGAGCAACACAAGCATTGTTCCTGCGACAGACAAAACAAAACAGAAATAAGCAAGGTGAAGTACCTCGCAGCTGCTGCATGCTGGCCTCTAGTGCCAGATGTTCCTGGATAAGAAGGTTCGCGCTATGCACAAAGGGATGTGAGAAGAAACAGAAACAAACAACCAAGAAAATATCAGAAAGGGCTCGGGGGCTACGCCCCGCAAGAGCAAAAATTCGACCAACAGGTCAACCGAAAAAGGGCTCGGGGGCCCCCCTACAAGACAAAAAGTGCAATTTACTTACGTGCTCAGATGGAGACTCCGAAGGTCCGTATGCGGTCTTCTGATTAATGACTACTCGAGCCTCTCGTGGAGAGGGATTCAGGGCCTTATCCTCAGAGTCGGCCACCATCTGAGAAGGAGGAGCTCTCGTCTTCGACTCCCCTACATCCTCTTGAGTGCCCTCTCTAGGATAACCCTCTGAGGAGTGGCTGCAAGAAAACAATTTGATTAGATATCAACCTATGTTACCCAAGCAAGTAGCATAAACACAATGCAGATAAAGACGCTTACGAGTCAATATCAGATAAGTTGAAGACAGGCGGCGCCTTCTCCTTCTTCTTCTTGGCCGGCGGCTGTGGTGCCATTGCTCGAATGGGCACAGCTGGAAACGGTGCAGAAGAGGCACCATCATCCTCACCATGGCGCTCGAGGAAGGTCGGGCCCCTCAGAGTTGGAGGATTCGATGCATCTGAAGACTCTCTCCAAGAGCTCTTTCGGGTCTGCCCCTCGCTTGGCTCGGGGGCTTCCTGGGTTGGAGATTGCGCCTGAGGAAGTTCGGACTCAGAGTCCACAACCTCGTTGTTCGGCGCAACTAGAAATTTCTCAGGTAGCGGGGGCATCATGCCAGCTACCTTGAGCTCCTGCACACCAAAGACATCAAAGATCATGATTAGTAACAACAGTCGTAAGAAAATAGCACTCGAACAAAGGCGCAACGCGCATGACACAATTCTACACCTGAGGGACTGGTTTCGAAGAACTGAAGGGGGCAGTCAAGGACTTCCCCGGGAGATCTTCATCGACCTTGAAATTCAGTAGCGGCCGAAGAACTCTATCGAGGTCGCCCCTAGATAGCTCCTCGACTGAAACCCTCGTCGGGTCGTTGCGGCCAGTGTAAAGAAACATCGGATGCGCCCTCGCTTGGAGCGGCTGCACCCGATGTTTGAGGAAGGCGCGGATAATATCCACACCATTGACCTCTTTCTCAGCAACCATTTGGAGTGCCTCCACCCGACAGTAGAGCTTCTCCACCTGCGCTACCTGGCCCTCCAAAATGTGGTCCTTCCAAGACCTCTTCGGAATGATTTCCTGGGAGGAGTCAAAGGGAGCAAGGCCAAAATCTTGCCCATCCACTGTGGAGTCGCGGATATAAAACCACTTCTTCCGCCAGTATTGGACGGACTCGCACATGGAAAAGGAAAAGAAAAGAACGAAAGATCGAACGGAGATGATGCAGCCACTGAGCAGATAGACCCCGCCGGTGCCACACTGCCGCTTCACGGAATAGAGCTTCCGGAAGAGGCCAAAGTGCGGCTCGATACCGAGCTAACACTCGCAGAAAGCAGGCGATATGGAGGAGAGAATTGGGAGAAAGATGATGAAGTTGGATGCCGTATAAGAAAAGGAGTCCACAAAGAAAATCATGGATAGGGAGCGAAAGGCCACGAAGAACAAAAGCAACGAACATCACCCAAAACCCTACGGGTGGACGGGGGATTACCTCATCGCCTGGAGGCTTCACGGCCTCCTTGTCCTGCGGGATCAACACTGCATCGCGCAGTTTGCGTAGGTCAGCTTCGCGCGCCTCCATGTGCCTCCAATTGCCGTCCGTGATGTGTGTGGCACCGGCAACCTTCTTGCCGCTGGTGGCGGCGCTCGATCCCACTCCGGCAGAGGTCTTCTTTGATTTTCCCATTGCGGGGCATCGACGATGGCGGTGCGCACAAAGAAATGAAGAGGGAAACGACCGGAGAAGCTCCAGTGCGTGCAAGAGAGGAAGTACTTGTGAAAATGGAGGCAATGGTGAAAGCAAATGGCAAGGGGTGAAAACAAAATCACTATTTTCCCGACGGTTATAAGGACGAGGACGATGAACACGAACCGTTCATCTAGAAGACCTAATGCGCAAGTTAAATCCAACCCTACACGTGTCAACACAGCAGCGAACTGTCGCCCGCACGCCGTCCACTACACACGGAAATCAAGGAGACGCCGTAATTCTCGCCACGTCGCGCATGACCAGTCAACTCCAAGTCAGGAAGTGGGACCCACGTTCGTCCTGTCACGTCACCTCTGGAGCCGCAGACGATTGAGGTCACCGATCGTCAGCACTGACATCATCAAAAGCAATCCAGCAACGGCTGGAAATCTTTGACTGATAAAGTACTTACTCGAATCTACGATTCGAACAACTACTCGGGGGCTACTCCTATCAGGAGCACTGGCTGCGCACCTGAGAAATGATTAAAGAACTGCACCTCTCGACTATCTTCGAGTCCTACGTCGAGTCTACGACTCCACTAAGGACTGGGGGGCTACTCCCATAGGGAGGATTGACCAAGCATCCAAAAAAATTGTGTCTTATGGACCTTAAGCTAAAAACAACTAAACTAAAGTCTCTGCACGAGTCTACGACTCGAACAGACACTCGGGGGCTACTCCCATAGGGAGCGCTAGTCGCGCACCCTATGAAATATTTGAGTGCGATCCTTCGGATCAAAATGCAAAAATCTTTCTGACAACTTTGCCCAAACCAACGCTAAGTGAGAAGCATTCTCCTTGGCCACCCGAAACACCTACACGGTGATAATATTTCGGATGTTGTGTCTACGACACAAGGATAAGACCTACAAATATCATCTGATGGCCTGGTAACGCACCTGACTGCACTCTCCCAGTAAAAACCGTGTCAACAGGCATGACGAAAATCCTGACGGACGCGTTGGTACATCACTTAAAAACCACTGGGATTCGACTCCTATAAGACCTCAACGGCCTGAGTCGAATTACGCCAGCATTCGTTCTGGATTTGAGTCCAGGGACTCGAATCTGAAGAAGATCGTGATGTTTTGTCCTATGACAGTTAACTGGCCCTGATCCGTCATGAGAGTTAGGCACACGCATCAACAATCTCTACAAACTAAGTCATTTTTCTCTTACAAAACAGGTACAACTGCACCCGAAAGATTGAAGAGTCCTCAGCCGAATCTCTGATTCGACTGAACACTCGGGAGGCTACTGACATGGTTATACCCCACGGGTACACTACATTAGTATATCTGGTCTATCCCAAGGAAGGCCCACGACAAGGTACGCGTCCTGCAGAGATTTCGGGTGGCCCAAGCCCATGACGTCTTCGGATCCTTGGAGAGCAAGATTAGAATAGATATAATTTTAAAGCGGACAAACCCTAATCTGTAACCGACTCGACCTGGCGCCTGAGACCTTCCTATCTATATAAAGGCTAGGAGGGCACAACGAGGAGGACGATCAACTCACCTCATACACACATCACGCCATATTGCATCTGTGCACCCCTGTAATCTTCGGTTCCGACGTAATCAAGAGCAGACAAGCAGGAGTAGGGTTTTCCCTCCGGGGCCTGAACCTGGGTAATCTTCGTGTCCCCGTGTTGCTTGTCTATTAACCGTTCTGCGATCTCCAGCATCCCCATCTTCTCCAAAACCCAAGTCCATAACAATGGGCATTGACGAGATCGAACCTCATCACCGGCAGAGTCTTCCTGAAGTTGGTTCAACTCGTCAATGCCCATTGTTATGGAATTGGGTTTTCAAGAAGGAGGGGACGCTAGAGTTCACGGAACGGCTAACAGATTCGCAACACAGGGACATGAGGTTTACCCAGGTTCAGGCACCCAGAGGGGAAACCCTACTCCTGCTTGTCTGTTCTTTGTTGATGGCGATGCCGTAGGTTATAGGAGTGCATAGATGATCTAGCGATATGTGTGTACTCGGGTTCTGGATGTCCTCCTCGCCGTACCCTCCTGGCCTTTATATGGGGAGGCCAGGTCTCGGGGTTAGGTAGAGTCGGTTACAGATTAGGGTTTACCCCTTTAAATTTCTATCTAAGCTAGACGTGTTCTTGATACGTCCAAAACGTATCTAATTTCCCGAACACTTTTGCTATTGTTTCTCCTCTAACTTTGTGTGATTTGGATGCAACTAACACGGACTGATGTTGTTTTCAGTAGAATTACCTTGGTGTCTATTTTTTGTGCAGAAAATTAACTTTCAGGAAAAATCCTGGAAAATATGGCAAAAATATTATTTCACCAGAAGACTCACGTAGCCAGAAGACAAGACGGAGTGGGGCTCCGAGGGGCCCACACCCCCTTGCCGCTCCTGGGGGTGTGGCCGCCTAAGGCACCCCCTCGGCCTCCCTCTTCACCTACATAAAGCCTCCTGACCTAATAACACAGCGGGGTTCGATATTCTCCAGAGGCGAGATCCTCTGCGCCGCCACCACCAGAAACCGCGATTCGGAATCAGAAACTCCGTTCTGGCACCTTGCCGGGATGGGGTATTGGAGGAGATCACCGCCATCATCATCACCAATGCCTCTCCATAAACCATCCATGTTTCCCCATCCATGAGTGAGTAATACCCCGCTGTAGGCTATGGGGATGGTAGGGATTGGATGAGTTCTATCATGTAATTGAATAAGATTGTTAGGGCATGGTGCCTAGAATCTTTGTTAGTGCTATTTGACTTTGTTGCAACTTGTTGTGCTTAATGCTTGTCACAAGGGCCCGAGTGCCATGATCTCAGATCTGAACATATTATTGATTCATGATGATAGTATTGTTTGTGATCTTATCTACACGTTGTGTACACATATTATTGTCTAGAACCAAAGGCCCCGAAGTGACAGAAATTGGGACAACCTGATGGGATGGCTGTGATATGACGATCACGTGTGTTCATGGAGTGTTAATGCTTTGCTCTGGTGCTATATTAAAATGAGCACCTTAATTGCCAGTAGATTCCCTTGAGGCCCCGCTGCAACGGGCTGACAGGACAAACAATGTTGTGCAAGTTCTCATTGCGAGCACGTATGACTATATATGGGACACATGCCTATGATTTTTTAGTACTTGGATGCTTTATCGTATTTATCTGCAAATGCCCTAGATCTTGAAGTTACATGAATAGTCTCGTCCATGCAACGCCCGTCCATCCATCCCTATGCCTACCGCATTCAAATCTTATTGTTTGCTACTATTGTTACTATTGCCTTTGTTTTACTGCTGCTGTTAATTTGCTATTTCTAATACAAAACTGTTGCTACTGATAAACTACTATGAGCAAGACTATTTCCAGGTGCAGCTGAATTGACAACTCAGTTGTTAAGGATTATAAGTATTCTTTGGATCCCCTTATGTCGAATCAATAAATTGGGTTATACTACCCTCGAAGACTGTTGCGATCCCCTATACTTGTGGGTCATCAAGGATATTTTCTTGCGCCATTGGCGGGGAGCATAGCTTTATTTGTAAGTTCACTTGGATCTACTACTGTTCACTACTATTCATTCATCAGGGCTAAATCTCGCGATGGAAAGTTTCCTATATTACCATCCAGTACAAGAAGAGGTACAGTTCTGAACACCTCCGTTGCTCTTGATTCACCATATGTTATAAGTAAGCTTGTTACGCCACCACCACATACAAATGCTACACACACTGCTACTACTGCTGAATCTGAAACTACTTTTGATGCTCATGATGTTACTTCTGCTGTGCTTGATGAGAGTGGTTGATTAGGTCCTTTCCTAGATGCTATGATTGCTAGACTAGGAAATACTGAAACTCCTAGTGAAGACACTATTACACCTGTTAGCTCACCTGAGTTTAGAGAAAGGTATCATATTAATGATGGTTACATTGAGATGACTGATGAATTTATTGAAGAATATCGAAACACACGTGGTGCTAGTGCTATTAGGAGTCTCCTTGAGAAACGTACTATTATACCTAAACTGTCTCCTGATGCTAAGTTTGCTACTTCTCCCATATGCATTAAAGATAAGGATTATGATTTATCTCTTGATTTATCTTATATAAACATTGTTGAGAAAGAACCTTTTTGTGGGACTGAGAATGAAAGGGTTGTGGCACATATGACTGAGCTTTCTGCTATGGGTGCTTTATTTTTTGATGATGTTAAGATGCGTACCTACTTTGTTGCTAAGATTTTCCCCTTTTCATTAAAAAGATAAGATAAAGCTTGGTTTAACAGTTTACCTCCAGGATCCATTGATAGCCATGATTGCTTGATTGCTACTTTCTTTTAAAAATATTTCCCCCCTAGTGCTAGACATGGTGTTTTGCAGAAACTCTTTGATTTTAAATAGGGAGAAGAGGAGAAATTGCCTGAGTCATGGACAAGGTTCTATGCCTTGATTCATGCACATCCTAGATGTCCATTACCTAAAAATGAGCTTCTTGATATATATTATAATGGTCTAACTAATGAATCTAGGACATACCTAGATAGCTTTGCTGATTGTGTTTTCAGGAAAAGAACTCCTGAAGAAGCTGAGGAATTAATGGCTAAAATAAAAAAGAATTATGATGATTGGACTACAACTAAGCCAATTATACCTGAGCCAACTACATCTGAACCAATTGTGCCTGAACCAACCCCAACACCAACACCAAAGAAGAGGGGAGTGATTGAATTAAATGATGATGTGATGAAAGAAGCTAAGAAATGTCTTAAGGAGAAAGGTATTAAATCTAAAGATGCAAAGAATTTACTCCCTATAGAAGAATTATGCAAGCCAATTCCCCACTCATCCACTATTGAGGTACACTCTCTCCAACATTTTGATGAATGTGATATCCTTATGGTAAGCCTCATGATCAATGCTTAGAGGAACTTGATACTTTTATTTGTAAGCAGGGTAATTTTAATAAACAAGTTCACAATCATTTATTGGAAAACTCTAGAGCTATTAATGAGTTGAAAGATATTGTGGAAAGAACTTCTAATGATGTTAAAATGCTTGTTAAACATTTTCAAATGGTTCAAACTCAAATTGATCAACTTGCTAAGTTGCAAAAGGATATGCTAGTTAATGCTTCTAGAGATAAACATGCTTATGACATTAGAACTAGAAGTGGTGCTGCCACTCAGGATCCTTTATATCCTGAGGGGCATCCTAAAAGAATTGAGCAAGATTCTCAACAAGTTGATAATAGTGGCACTTCTTCTAAGAGAAAGAAAAAGAAACACAAAACCACTGTAGAATATCCTGAACCTACTATAGATCCTAATAGTATATCTGTCTCTAATGCTTAAACTGAGAGTGGTAATGAAAAAAATGATGCTCCTGATACGGAAGAAATTGAAGAAGAACCTGAGAGGCACACTAAGAACACTAAGTACACTAAGGAGGATTTTATTGCTATGAAACATGGTAGTGAAAGAGAACCTTGGGTGCAAAAACCACTACAAGGAAAAGGGCTATAGGTAATCCAAACTTCCGTGGCTCACGTGGTTGAAGTGCCCCACCGGTAAAAATGCGTGGCTCACCTGTGGGCAGTGCCCTACTAGTAACTACAACAAGCGTGGCGCACATGGTTATAGTGCACCACAGATATGTATGGGCCAGGGCCCTGCTGGCCGCATGCCGCATACCCGTAGCGCACATGGGGGAGGTGCGCTATGGTTGTTATGTTTAACTGTGGCGCACATGCAGGTGGTGCGCTACGCCTAAGTGAAGGCCCCTCTGTTCTGTAAATGGGCAGACACATCCGTGGTGCACTCTGGCATGTGTGCCATAGTTGTGATTATTCCATGTGGCGCACTAGGGCGATGTGCGCCACGGATGTGTCGACCAGTATTTTTTTGGCAGCTCCACTTTGTGCACACGTGATCATCCACCACCCCACACTTCACTTTCCCCTTCTTCTTCCTCCTTAGATCTAGTCGGGATCCTTCTCCTTCCCACCTCAATTTCTCCACTCATTCACCATTTTTATCATGTAGAACTTTCCTTGGATGTTACATACGTAATAGAGGAAGCTCTCCAGTCTCTCATCTCCTTCTCCGGTCTCGCGCGCACCTCTCCTTTCCATCTTATCGCGATCGGTCTCTCATCTCGGTAAGTTGTCCATGTAAGGATGTGTTCATGTGTATATGGATTATATGCTCATATGTATGTAGATGATCGATGCTCATGATGTGTGTATGGAGAGGATCGATGGTCATGTGTGTATATGGAGAGTATCGATGATGCTCATGCATGTGTGTATGGAGAGGATAATGATATGTTCATGTGTGTTTGGATCGGTCTCTCTCTCTCTCTTGTGTTTGTGTGTGAACAAGTTGCCATTTGTTTTGCCAAAATGTTGATTCATTTCCATTTTGGAAAGACTTTGGCATTTCGCAAAGGTCCTTATTTTAGGATAGGTCATGCCGAAATTTTCTATCGACCATTGCATGCATGCATTGATTATGTGGTTCTAATAGACTTCTAATTGTACCGTGTACATTGTGCAGACAAAAATGGTGCTCATAATGAGCGAAGGCATTGTGGCTAGATTTTTTAAATGTGCGACGGCCGACATGATACGAAATAACAAGACGGAGATAAGATGTCCGTGCAGAAGATGCAAACTCAACTGGGTGATTGACCCAGATTCCGGGAATCTACAGGCGCACCTGCTCCGCCATGGTTTCATGGATGGATACACTCGTTGGATAAGCGATGACGAAGACGATGGAGACGGTGAAGGTGGGCAACATGACGATGATCATCACGACGAGAATGGGCGAGATGATGAAGAGTCTCCTGGAGATGGTGAAGGTGCGGAAGCAGACCGGGATGATGATGATCTAGATGCCGGAGGAGCAGACGACGATGGAACAACGTCAGGCTGGGTGCGGGACACTTATGTGCAAGAGCTGCTTCTCAAGCAGACGAGTAACACCAGGGCTGCCGCTAGAGAGAAAGCCAAGCTTGCGCAACTTGAGAAAGACGCGGTTACTCCATTGTATGAAGGATGCAGGCCCGATGATACCCGGTTGAATGTAACGCTCAAGGCTATGGAGATGAAGGAAAAACACAAATTGAGCGACGCAAGCTTCGACGATATGATGGCATTCTGGCACGATCGTCTCCCGGAGGGGAACACGTGTCCAACTAGTATCGAGGACGCCAAGAAAATCGTCTGTCCTCTCGATCTACCGCACGTTAGATATCACATATGCATCAACGATTGCATCATTTATCGGGGCGAGGACGCGGAGAAAACCACATGTCCGGTGTGCAGCGTGAGTCGATACAAGAAAGGGAAGAAAGCACCTCGAAAAGTGGTATGGTACTTTCCTATCACTCCTCGTCTGCAGCGCTATTTCGCGGGCCCTAAGGAAGCGAAGCTCATGCGATGGCATGCGGAAAGGAAGAAGCCAGGAGATGACGATGACCCCAAAAAGGATGAGATGCTGACGCACCCTTCAGATGCTAGCCAGTGGAAAGCATTGGACCTCGAATTCCCAGAATTCGGTGGAGATTCGAGGAACATCAGGCTTGATGCGAGCACCGATGGACTCAATCCGTTCGGTAGCCAGAGCAGCACACACAACACTTGGCCCGTGTTTGTATGGATGCACAACCTCCCTCCATGGTTGTGCATGAAGAAGAAGTACATACAAATGAGTATGCTAATTCAAGGGCCGAAACAACCTGGTACTGACATCAGTCTGTATCTCAGGCTATTGAAAGAGGAGCTAGCCACGTTATGGGAATCTGGAGCCAATACTTACGACGCCATCGCACAAGATTATTTCACTATGAGAGCCATGTTGGTCACTATGGTGCAAGACTATCCAAGTTGCGGGTATATCTTGGGGCAGGTTATCCAAGGATTCTGCGCATGCGTTAGGTGCATGGATAACACAAGCTATCTCCAACTAGAGAAAGATCCAGGGTCTTCGAAAATCGTGTTCATGGTGCACCGGAGGTTGCTCGGCAAGAATGATCCATGGAGAAAACGTGGAGACCTGTTTGATGGCAAATTCGAGACCCGAGGAATCCCAGAGCGGAGGAGTAGCAAAGAAGTGGAAGAGTTGCTGAAAAACTGGAAAGATTGTCCTAAGCCTGGAAAGAAGCGAAAGAGGCAGCAAGATAAGACGCTGATGATGGTATGGAAAACAAGGTCTGTTTTCTGGGAATTTCCATACTGTAAGTTTCTCCGCACGCCTCATAGCCTTGATATCATGCATGTCACGAAAAACGTGTGCGAGAGTCTGGTCGCCACCATAATCAACATGCCAGATAAGACAAAGATGGCCCGAAATCAAGGCACGACCTGATATTCATGGGTATCCGAAAGGAGCTTCACGGAGGACGCACTACTCCTGATGATCAGGAAGATGACGATGATCATGAGTCGGAGATGACACAAGGTCGTCGGAAGGGTAAAAAGTTCAAGAAGAACGAATATTACTGCCCACCTTCTTGCTTCACTCTAAGCCAGGATGAGATCAAACAGTTTTTCAAGTGCCTTCTAGGAGTCAAATTTCCTTACGGCTACGCGGGCAAGATAAGAAGATACCTAGACGAGGCAAAGCAGAGGTTCAGTGGCATGAAGTCTCACGAATGTGCCGTGCTAATGATGCAGGTACTTCCGGTTGCACTAAGAGGGATAATGGACGAGCACGTCTGTGAAACGTTATTTGGCCTCTACAAGTTTTTCGATGTCATCTCTAAGAAGTCGATTGGCGTGAATCAGCTCGGGAGGCTACAAGAGGAGATCGTGGTGATACTATGCGAGCTTGAGGTCTACTTCCCGCCCGCATTCTTCGACATTATGGTGCATCTGCTGGTCCATGTCATGGAGAACATCGTCCAACTTGAGCCGATGTTCCTCCGCAGCATGATGGTATTCGAAAGGATGAACGAACACATCAAAGGATACGTTCGCAATAGGTCTCGTCTAGATGGAAGCATAGACAAGGGCTTTCTAGCCGAAGAGTGCATCTCTTTCTGCATGAATTATCTAGACATCGAGAACCCTGTCGGTCTTCCCATCAACAGGCACCTTGGCAAGCTCGACGGATCTGGTCACTGAGAGGGTCGTCGCATACTGCATGCAGACTTTGATTTTCGACGCGCAGACTTTGATCGAGCAAACCTCGTCGCGCTATAGCATTTAGAACTGATCGATCCTTGGGTACAGAAGCACAAAAGGTTAATCGAGAAGAAGTACAGTGACCGGGGCATACAAAGGACGCAGGGAGAAATAATCAAAGAGCACTACTCAGATTTCACGCGTTGGTTTTGGCAGACGCTCCTTGATAATCCCCCGCGATCGCATTCTTCTGACACGAAAAAGATCATATTCACCTTGTCGCAGGGACCGATGCAAAACCTGGTAACCTATCAGGCGTATGATATCAACGGCTACACATTCTACATGGAGGAAAAGGACAACAAGTGTGATTATCAGAACTCAGGCGTAACGTCCGAATTCTACACCGATGACAATGTGAAGGAAAGATTCTATAGAAGGATCAAGGAGATCTGGGAGCTTGACTACTGTGGAGAAAAGGTGCCAATGTTCCATGTCAGATGGGCAAAGAGCGTCGAAAGAGAAGACCAGTATTACACAACCATGGTTATACCCGAAGAAGCCAAATCCAAGGCCGCCGGTGCGAACGTGGCCGCAAAAAATGAACCGTGGGTACTGGATACCAAAGTGGACCAATGTTTTTTCATTACTGACCCGACAAAGCCTTGTCGTGTTGTCGTGAGGAGAGGAAAAAGAAACATCATCGGAATGGATGGAGTCGCCAACGAGCAATACTTCGACCAGTACAGTGATCCAAAGATTGAAGATGACGACGACTACGATGCAGCAACATACATCACAAGAAGAAAAAGGACAACCCTACCCAAAAAAAGGTAGCCCGTTCGAAAGAAGAAACATTAAAGTGCCGGGGCTAAATTATTCAACCGCGACAAATAAGGGAAAAAAGATTGTAAAACGCTAGCTCAAAAACTATTGTAAAACGCTTGGTCAAAAAAGATTGTAATATTCATGGACAAATTATTATGACATATTTGTATCATGGACAAATTATTATGACATATTTGAATCATATTTGTACCACTTTTATGACATATATTATCACTTTTGGGCATTTTTGGAATATTTAAAAGTATTTTAAAAACAAAACTAAACTTTTATGGCATATATCACCACTTTTGGGCATTTTTGGAACATTTAAAAGTATTTTTAAAATAAAACTAAAAAGGTGGGCACCAGGATTTGAACATGGGTGCTCATAGGTTTAGAATAGAGAAGTGGGCGGAACCAGTGGGATAAGGCAGTGCTAGTGTTAAGTATGGGGGTGGCAGCCCTCTTATCTGACTAGTCGTACCCACTTACGCGTAACGCACCCTCGCCAAGTGCGCTACGGTTATCCGTAGCGCACTTGGCCAGGGTGTGCTACGCCTAAGTGGGTAGGACTAGTCAACTCGCCACGTCGTCCCTACCATCCCCATCGTCCTCAAACACAGACGAAGCCATCCCCATCGACGCACCACCGCCGCCGCATCCCATCCGCATCGACGCCACCGCCGCCGCCGCATCCCATCCGCATCGACGCGCGCCTCACCAGCCACGCCAGGAGGAGGAGGAGGAGGCCGCCTCACCCGTGCGCTCGTTCCATGGAAGAGGAGGTCACAGTCGGTTTCAATCTGTCGAGGAGGAGGAGGCCGCCGCCGCACTTTCGAGGAGGAGAAGGAGGCCGCCGCGCAGTCCGTGGAGGAGCCCGCTTGCACGCGCACCGTCGCTCGAGGAGGAGGAGGAGGCCGTGGAGAAGCCCGCCCGCACGCGCACCGTCGCTCGAGGAGGAGGAGGCCGTGGAGGAGCCCACCGTCGTTCTCGTCTCAGACGTGAGCCTCGCCCCTTCCCTCTCTCCCTCTCTCCCCTCTCTCTGCATCCATTCCTGGGTAGTAGCTTGCAAGATAGAGGAGGAGGCCGTGGATTCGGGTTCAGAGTCGTAGCTTGTTCCTGGATTAGGGTTCAGAGCAGTAGCTTGTTCCTGGACTTGTTCAGAGCAGTAGCTTGTTGCTAGTGTTAGTGTTCAGAAAATTCTAGTGTTAGTGTTGTAGCAGTAGCTTGTTCCTGAACTTAATTCGACTTGTCCATGGTGCATCATGAAACCCCACAGAAAATCACAAACAAATAATAACCATAGTGTGGTTATTAGGAATGATGTCTGATATACATGGTGGCTTTATGATTTTATAATTTGCTTAAATACTAATGGATATCTTATATGATTTTTAGTCCTGAGACTAGATAGATGAAATGGACCTGTTACTTCTGAACCTAGCCTGTAATAGATGTCTTAAATAAATGATTCCTAATGTGTTTAGGAAGATGATTACTATATGAATGAGTTGTTTTAGTGGCTTCTCTTTTCTGGGTTACTTTTGTGGTGCAGGAATATGTCTTACTGAATTTTATCTATCAAATGACAGTAAAATTATATATGACCCCTAGAGTGTTGGCTAGGAATTGTTCACAAGTACTGTTATATTGCAATACTAGAATTTTTGGACTAGATAAATTTGTATTGTTCCCCATTCAAGCTTTGCTCTTATGTGACCATGGAAAACATACTGGAATGATTACTAGAAATACTTTCTAGGAAAATGATTTGTTCTCTGTTAAATCTGATAGTGTAATAATATGTAGTTGTGATTCCTAGAGTTTATGATAGGAAAATGATAAGGATTGTTTTTTGTGGCTAATAGGATTGTGTCTATTGTCCATGAAAAATTATATATTCTGATTACACTTGCTTATTTGCTGTCAATGGATTTAAAACAGTACCATATAATTTAAAACAAGACAATAACTCAGAAATAATCCATTGAATCCGAGTCAATGAATCTAAGTCAATGAATTTTACAAATTTTAGAATCTGAGTCAATGTCAAAAAAAGAGAGAACATATGAGTCAATGAATTTTAGAATCTGAGTCAATGGTTTTAGTACACAAGTTGGACTCAGAATACTCCAATGGCATGCATGAATTGTTTTGCTTGACCATTTCTGTATCTTGGAGTATTGGTGTACTGTACTGTTATCTTGGAGTATTGGTGTACTGTACTTTATTGAAGTATTGCTTGACCACTTCTGTACCTGTGCAGAGTATGTAGAATGTATCGTTTTGTACATTCTATTCTTGCTGTACTATATTTAAAATATTTTTATAGATTTTATTCTTGCTTTTCAGGCTTGCAGATTGCGTTTTTTACATGCAGTTTGATGTGTGGTACAATGTCTGGTGTACTGGTGCTTTACATGAAGTGTTGGTGTACTGTACAGTACTAATTAAATGCAAAGCTTATTTAGATGCTAGCTTCTGACTACTAGATGCTGGAGAACTATCTAGAGCTACTGTTTTTGCAAAGAAAAATCTGGAGCTACTGATTTGCACTATTTTGATCCAGCTTTAAATCTGGAATGGAATCTGGAAATGACAGAACTATCAGTGAATCATTGTGCTTATTCTTTGCTAATTGTAATTGTGCTTGTATGAAGGAGTTTATCATGTCGTGTATGCAGGTTCTTGTATGAAATGAGTCCTGATTTTTGCCGGAATATTGATTAACTTCCGTTTCGGTAGAAATCAGGCACTCCTAGTTTAAGAAAATTAGCAAAGGTCATGCCGGATTTTTTCTGCCAATTTAACCAATTATTTGTTTTTTATTAGTGCAAATATGTGTGACAACGATGAGGCTGGATGTTCTAAGCGCATCAGCGCTGAAGGAGAACTCAGACCTTCGAATAAACAATTGACATTCTAGGAGGCGACCCAGCGGCTAGAAGACGATGAAGAATACCAGGATTATGAGATGGAAGACGCGGAGGAAGAAGCCGAAGGAACGACGGGTGATGGAACCACTGATGGCGGCGATGGCACAGGGAGTGGTACCAATCCTCCTAAGAAGAAGAAGAAGCAGAAGGAACGGCGCGCGAACACGGTCGACACCGTCAGGGAGGAAATTACCGAACTGAGCCCAACAGGGGTTCCTTTGGAGCCCGACCTTGTCGTCAGAGGGTACGGTGGGAAAGTGGCGGCGATCACCCGAACAACCATCTCGATCAACACCGAGAATCTCCGGCATAAAGATAATGGCCACTTGCGCACACTCCTCTTCGAGAAGCTGCACGCAAGATACAAGTTTCCCGCTGAGTATCAGAACACAAATTATCATGGGAACAAAGTAAACAAATCCGCCCTCACAAAGATGAGCACCTCCCTGGCTAGCTGGAGAACCCGGATAAAGAAGAAGATCTATAAAGAAGGAAAAAGTCTCGAGGAGATCCAGAAGATTGACCCGCGGATCACCAAAGATCAGTTCTGGGAGTTCAAGGAGAGGTGTGAATCCGAAAGAGCCCTGGCCAATAGTAATCGGGGAAAGGAGCTGCAGGCGATGAATATAGGTCATCACCATCTCGGATATGGTGGATACAGAACCACGGATGCCAAATGGAATAAGGAGGACGAAGAGTATAGATCTAAGGGGATAGAAAACCCCTTTGCGAAATTCGAACCCGGGCAGGTTCGAAACTTCATCAGGGCCCGTTACCAAGTGGACACAAAAACCAAACAACTCACCGCGGATCCTGCGGTGAAGGAATTCGAGGAAATTGTGGTAAGTAATCTAATTACCGCGGATCAACTCAATTGCATTCTAATCGATGAAGTCTAGTTTCTAAACTGTTCACTGTTACTTCTTCTACAGGAGGAGGAAATTGTTGCTAGTCATGGATCCCAGGGTTCCTCATCCCAGGGGTCGATGGCGGTCACCCGGTGGGATAACCCTTTTAACAAGGCGATGAACCGGGCCAAGAAAATAGAGCCAGTTACGAAGAAGCCGTCGTCGGCTGGCCGTCTAGTCGGCCTCGGGGGTAAGAATTGGGTGGATCATTTTGGTCCACCGCCGAGGACGCGTGTGGCACCGTCAGGAAGGAGAGAGGAGGGAAACCGCGAGGTTCAAGAACTTAAGGAACAAGTGGCGCGGATCCCGCAGATCGTCCAAGACAACCTGGCAATCACCCTCACGTCCTTCCTACCTACCTTGGTGGAGTCAGTAGCGAACTGGAGTGCGGGTGGTCGTCAAGGGCCGTGCCCGATTCCAAGCATGGTCAACAGCCACTCGAACAACGTGGCACCAACGAATCAGGCGAACTATGTGTTCGTGACTCCGCCCGCTAGCACCGCAGCGCCGCAAGTGTTGGTGACTCCCCCTGCCATCACCGCGGCACCGGACATGTTGGTGGCCCCCCTGCCATCATCGTGGCAGCACCGGAGATCCAAGCACCCGGTAGGGAGAATACACCGGCGGCCAGCACCACGCCATCAAGCAGCCCCTCCATCTCTTGCACACCCGTCGTTGTATGCGGTGCCTTGACATTAGCCGATCTCGATGCCATCACGGTAAAAAAATTGCTTTACCGCCTTTCACGTCATCTATTACTCTTATGGCATCTCTAACAATGTCATACATGTTTTCTGCAGACGGATGCTTGCACTCTCTTATGCTACGTGAACAACGAGCTGAGGGATGTTGCCAAGGGTACCATCGTTCAACCCTTGCAGTGCACATTCCACTCAAGGCCGATGCCAGATAGCGTGCACAGGGTTAAAACTAGTTGGGTGCTAAGGGGCTGCGACGACCTGGAACCTCCCATTCAACCCCCAGGAGCGGATGAAGAAGAGTCGGCTGTCCTCAGAAGTTGTTTCGGCTTATTCTTGCAATGGCCAAAGAGCATGATCCGTTTGGGGACGGCGGGGGCCATCACGGCACAGACAACAACACCGCCTGTCGTGCCAGCGACAAGCGGTGGAAAGTCCCCCTTACCGCCCTTGCCGTCACCTCCACGCGGTGGGTCGGATGATCATGTTGATGATATGCACATGGCACAGGATCCGGCCGAGGACAACGAAGACTGGAATTATCACTTCTTCAACACTCAGTTTAGCAACGAAGACCTAGCTGGTGGCCCCATAGAGAAACCCACTATCACCAAGAATTGTTTGGTTCTCAGGAGACGCCTCCAGCTTGCGCCTTTACAGAGCCAGCTGATACAACCAACCGACCCTTTATTCTAAGCCCTGACACACTACATAGGCGGCCGGTGCTCAGATTGCGGTGCCTGCCCGCTCTCCAAAAGGAAAAAAGGGCAGGAAAATAAAATCTAGCAGCTCGAGCTGTTGGAGATATGCCCTAGAGGCAATAATAAATGTAGTTATTATTATATCTTTGTGTTTATGATAAATGTTTACATTCATGCTATAATAGTATTAACAAGAAACATTAATACTTGTGTGATTTGTAAACTAAATTAGAGTCCCTAGTAAAGCCTCTTCTAAATACTAGCTTGTTGATTAATAGATGATCATGGTTTCTTGATCATGAACATTTGAGATGTTGTTAATAACAAGATCATATCATTAGGAGAATGGTATGGTGGACATACTCCTATAGATAAGCGTAGCATAAAGATCAAGTCATTTTAATAGTTCAATTGCTATAAGCTTTCTGATACATAGTAACCTAATTCCTTCGACCATGAGATCATGCTTATCACCATCACCGGAAGGATGCTTTGATGACATCAAACACCACACCGTAACTGGGTGGCTATAAAGGTGGCATTGAGTGTTCGGAAAGTATGGGTTGAGACACATGGATCAAGAGTGGGATTTGTCCATCCATATGACGGATAGATATACTCTGGGCCCTCTCGGTGTAATGTCATCCAATTAGCTTGCAAGCATGTGACTGGCTCACAAGGGATCACATATCACGGGAACGAGAAAAGAGTACTTATCGGTAACAAGGTTGAACTAGGTATGCAGAGATACCGACGATCAAAACCTCGGATAAGTAAACTATCGTGAGACAAAGGGAAATTGGTATCATATGTAAGTGGTTCATTCGATCGCAAAGTAATCGTAGAAATATGTGGGAGCCATATGAATTTCCAGATTCCTCTATAGGTTATTGTTCGGAGAAGTGTCTTGATCATGTCCGCATAATTCACGAACCGTAGGGAGACACACTTAACGATTCGATGTTGTTGAGTAGTTATGGAACGATGAGTAAGAGACTGAATGTTGTTAGGAGTCTCGGATGGGATCCGGGATATCACGAGGAGATCCGGAATGGTCCGGAGAATAAGATTCATATAAGGAAAGTCCTGTTTCGGAGTTGGGGAATGATTCCGGTGTTTTCATCGGGAATGTTCTAGAAGGTTCCGAAAGGTCCGGCACTCCGAAGGGGAAGGTTACATGAATGTGTCATGACAATGTGGAATGGTTGCATCATGTACTAGGTATCATGTCTGAGCAAAATAAAGGGATAATCAAATCCTAGTTTGAAAAGTCAAACGCCAATTTGAAAAGTCAAACGTCAGTTTTGCTTGGTGGAGGGAGAGTAGGAAACCTACTTGGGGAGGAGTTCCTCTCCCTCCACCCACCGGCCAAGGAGGCCGACTTGGGGGAGGACTCCCTCTCCTTGGCCGGCGCCCTCCCACCTATAAAATAAGGGGCAGGGGTGCCCCCTCTAGTCTACACCTCTCTCCACCAAAACCCTAGCCCTAGCCATCGGCCACCTCAAGTCGCCGCCGCCCTATGGTTTGCCCTAGCCGCCGAGTTGGGGCTCTACCCAAGCCCTAGCCACCGGCCTAGCCTCCTCCCTTGGTGCCTCTAAACCCTAGATCACCAAGGCCTCTCTCATAGTCCACCATACTCGCTCCGGCTTAAGGCGAAGCCCTGCGAGATCTCCCCTCTACTTCCGGTACCACGCCGTCGTGATGCCGAAATCGCGAGGAGAGTGCTACAACCTCCGCTGCCTGCTGGAACAAGGGAGAGGAAGGTCTTCATCGAGTACCGAACGTGTGACCGCCTGCGGAAGCGCTGCCGGAACGCAGCGCCGGAAGGATCGTCTACACGATCTTGAGATCGGCAAGAGTACGACTACATCACCCACGAGAATCTGCTCTCGTTAACCGCTTTGGAATCTTCGAGGGTGAGTTCCTCTATCGACTCGTTGCTACAATCTAGTAGATAGATCTTGGCTTGTTTGTTTGCATGCGGTAGAAATTTTTTGTTTTCCATGCTACGAACCCCAACACGAGCCAGCCGGTGGCGTCAACTGCGAATCCGATCAGGTTTCGGAACGGGCCACCAAGACCCGAGGGTATTATGTGGAGGATTCATGTGGCGGGTGAGCCCATGCTACCTAAGAATTTGTGGAGGCTCGCCAGTTCGGAACTGCAGAGTGTGCATGACGGCATGCTGACGATAGAGAGACACCTTCTGGTGGAGAAATATCCCTCGCACCCGGTATTCGTGGTTAAGGTGCCACCAGGCTTAGGCTTCTTAGACAATGCCCCTGCGGATCTGTTCTTCCTACGGTTTGACGACATCTTCAATTGTTCCACCTATGACCGCTGCACTATACCATGGTCCGCCTGTTTTCTCTCAGCCTGGCCATGCATATCATTAGAGAGAACACACCGGGCATCGCTATAGTGGACCCCTACTACATGCGTGACGGTTGCTTGGGTTCCCCTGCTGAACGACATATCGTGGCCTCATACCTAAAAAGAATCTTCATGGCGAACAAGACAAAGGAATACATTCTCGTTCCTTACTTTCCCGAGTAAGTCGTTATTCACTCGCCACCGTCGATTGGCTTTATTATATTATCATCATTCTTTTTCCAACACATTCCATTTGAATTTTTTGCGCAGAGATGAACACTGCACGCTCAGCTCCTTATTGCCGAAGCATTCGCACGCCACGTATTTCGACTCGAGGAGTCTAGAAAAGAAGAAAAACTACGAAAAGATCAAGGAAGTTCTGGATGATGCTCTCACTGGCTATGCCTCGACGGAAGGCACCACCTTCGTGCGTACGAAGGTCAAGTTCGGCAGGCACGTCTTCAACTACGTAATGGAGTTCCCCTGTGTGAAGCTGCCGGAAATCAGTAAGAAGGAAGCCTACTACACACTCCATCACATGAGGGCGTTCCTACTAGACCAGCAGAATTCTACGCTGCCAGATCATCTCAAACAGTGGGCCGAAGCAAAGGCCAAGATCACTGATTCAGATATTAGACAAGAGATGTATCGCATCCAGCAGCAGTTTGGGGCAATCACCTTTCGTGATGTCATGACTTCGGGGGGGGGGGGGGGGTCTTCTACGGAGTAAATATCCCGAATAACTGTGACATAGAAGATCGCCTAGAGATGCAGGGTGACTATAGGAAGTTCATGACAAGACAAGACGTCCTCCCATTCCCTAAGCCGAGCCAGAAGCCTTGATGTTGGCCTAGTTGTAGTTCCAAACTATAAATGACCTTTGTGTGTGTGTGGACAAGTGTACATGCTACTACTTATCTTATTAGGTTTATGAATCATCGCTTACTTCTTTTGCTTATTATTATATATCAATCAATGCTTGGTTTTTTCGCTTACTCGTTGGTCCTTTGCTCACTTTGGTCCTTCTTTTTTCCTTACTTTATTAGTCTTTTTTCGAGAATAATGCTGATGATTGAAATGTCGTGGCACACTATATATGTGAATGTGCTACGACGGGATTGTGAGCCTTGTGATATGCACAAGTCCAGGTCTTGTGCATCCTACTTGGCTCACGGTTCCGTCGTAGCATATTCCTGTGTCCAATGACCTATGTATATATATGAGGCATTCTTTTTGATTTACTTTGGTCTTTTTCAAGAATAATGCCAATGATTGAACTGTCGTGGCACAATATATATGTGAATATGCTACGACGGGATTGTGAGCCTTGTGATATGCACAAGTCCAGGTGTTGTGCATCCTACTTGGCTCACAGTTCCAACATAGCATATTCCTGTGTCCAACGACCTATGTATATATATGAGGCATTCTTTTTGAGTTACTTTGGTCTTTTTCAAGAATAATGCCAATGATTGAAATGTCGTGGCACACTATATATGTGAATGTGCTACGACGGGATAGTTAGCCTTGTGATATGCACAGGTCCAGGTGTTGTGCATCCTACTTGGCTAACTATTCCGTTGTAGGATATTCCTATGTCCAACGACCTAGCTAGTTATATATGAGGCATTCTTTTTGAGTTAATTTGGTCTTTTTCGAGAATAATGCCGATGATTGAAATGTCGTGGCACACTATATATGTGAATGTGCTACGACAGGATAGTCAGCCTTGTGATATGCACAGGTCCAGGTGTTGTGCTTACTACTTGGCTAACCGTTCCGTCGTAGCATATTCCTGTGTTCAACGACCTAGTTATATATGAGGCATGAGTTTTGAGTTACTTTGGTCTTTTTCGAGAATGCCGATGATTGAAATGTCATGGCACACTATATATGTGAATGTGTTGCGACGGGATTGTACGCCTTGTGCTATGCACAAGTCCAGGTGTTGTGCATCCTACTTGGCGTACAGTTCCATCGTAGCATATTCCTGTGTCCAACAACTTAGTTATATATGACACATGATTTTTGAGTTACTTTGGTCTTTTTGATTTACGAGTACTTTCTATAGGTGTATCTTCATATGCGACTTTAATTATACATGTTTTTTTTCAATCACCGGTTAATTATTATTATCAACTTGCAGATGACATGGTACGTCGTGTACAAGGGATGGGTTCCCGGAGTCTATGATGTTTGGAAAGACTGCCGGAGACATGTGCACCGTTTCAGCGGCAATATCTACAAAGGGTACAACACTATGGCGGAGGCGGAAGCTAGATACACGCGCTATCTAGCGGGAGTTAGGACGAGGAACCGGATGAAGACCTACACCTTCGTCGCGATGATCATGCGCAGGTTAGTGGCGCACTGCAACGTGCGCCACAGAAGATACATTCTGTAGCGCACCTGGAAACATTTCTGTGGCGCACTGGCATGTGCGCCACGCCTATCTCGACACAATCGTGGTGCACCAGGCAGTGCGCCACGGCTAGGAGATAGCCACATCGCGAGGCTATTGGCGCACTGCACCACGGAAGGCCTTTTCAGGTGCGCCACGAATAGGCGTTTTCCTAGTAGTGAACCAATGCCTTTTCCTAATAAGAAACACAAGTCAAAGGAAGAAGAATACTATAACAAGTTTTGTGAGTGGATGAAGCCTTTATTTTTGCAAATTCCTTTGACTGATATTATTAAGTTTCCTCCTTATTCAATGTATATGAAGGATATTGTCTCTAATAAAAGGAAGTTCCTAATGAGGAAATTTCTACTTTGCTTGCTAATTATTCCTTCAATGGTAAGGTTCCAAAGAGACTTGGTGATCCAGGTATTCCAACTATTTCTTGCTCTATTAAAAATAAGTCTTTGTGTGATTTGGGAGCTGGAGTTAGTGTTATGCCTTTTTTATCTACAAGAGACTTTAGCTAGAAAAATTGATAACAACTGATATATCTTTGCAAATAGCTGATAAGTCTACTACTATTCTTGTGGGTATATGTGAGGATGTTCCTGTTCAAGTGGCTCATAATTGCTTGATTTTAACTGATTTTTTTTCTTGAGATGCGTGAAGATGATAATATGTCCATTATACTTGGGAGACCTTTTCTTAATACTGTAGGTGCTGTCATCAATTGTAATCAAGGGAAAGTAACTTTTAATATTAATGACAAAGAGCATACTGTCTATTTTCCCAAGAAGATTGATAAGAGTTATGACCTGAATTCAATTGAAAATATTGAAGGCATCAAAGTTGGATAAATATATTGTCCCGTTCCAACAGAAAGTTTTGAAACTATTATGATTGGGACTATTCCTATCAAGATTGAGGTAACATAATCATTTAGTGAAATGCAAAGTTTTGTTTCATATAAAATTTTTTTGGTAACAAGACTTGATAAACCTTGTTAACAAAGGGGTTTTAAATGTCAAAACAATGCTTTCACAATGGTTATCATTGCTCATTTTTTATTTTTCTCCTTTCGATTCCTTTCTTTTTGTCTTGTTAGTTTTAGTTTTGCTAGTTTCCTGCTTGTAAGAGTGTCTTAGAACTTCTGTTGTTTTTGTTTGGTTTGCTTTTGCTTCTTCTAAAAAAATCTTTTTCTGCGAGAAAATTAGTTTTCTTAACCTGAAAATTGGCCAAAAATAAAGTTTCTAGAAAAATCCCAGAAAATTCATTTTAATTTTTTTTTGAAAATAGGGGCAGAGGGGAACCTGGGGTGACCTAGGGGGACCCACCAGGCCAGCACACCCCCTGGTGGCACGGCCAGCCCCAGGGCGCGCCTAGCCTGGGTGTGGCCCACATGTGGCCCTCCAAGTTGCCTCCTTCTAGCCACTTCTTTATCTCTCCTGAAAACACCAGAAAAGTTTTCAAAGCTCGAGTTCCAGATGTTCTTGATCGCGATTTTTGATCTCCTTGCTTAGCCCTTCTCAACTGCTGATTTTTGGAGGGTTTAATCCTTGGTATGTGCCTCCTCCGCTTGTCCAGTTATATTTTTGATTGGTGGATTGCATCTTGAGTATTTTGCTACTGCAGGTGACAGGTTATGTGAGCTTGCATGCTTGTTCTATGCTTAGATATGTCATTTGAATGCATGTTTAGCCCTCTATCAAGTTCATATATTAGTCCCCCATCATTTGTTAACTTGGAAATCACATGGTTTGATATTTGTCTAAAAATTTCAGAAAAGAGGCCATGGACAACCATACTGTTGGATAAATCTTTCAAAGATATGCACCTAGGAGGTAAAGTCCTTCAAGATCATCCTCTCAAGCTAGGACATCTTACAATGAGGACCTTATTGCGCCGCGTTTTGGCAATTAAGGAGATGAAGGGGATGCGCACCCTTCTACCTTCCCTTGTTTTACCTTTTTGCAAGCTCCAGGGATCCTCGAGAATTTCTTAACTCTTGTTCGGAGGGTGGTTTAACTAATTATATGCCGGATGAGAGTGTGCAATATGCTTTGCTCACTAAAACTTTTGTGGAGAGTTTCACTTTCACTAACACTTCCTACAGCTCAAAGATTTCATTCAAAATCTATGGTAGGCCTTATACCATGACTTTGGAGAAATTTTGCAACATTATAGGTATTGTCATGGCTGGGACGGTGAAGAAGATTCAAGTTCAACCCCCTGATTTGTTGGAGCTTTACTGTGGGGGTGACAAACGATGATGACTACACGGCTCAGCGCGGGAAGATAACAAATATTCAACTCTCAGCTCTCAGATATTTTGCTTATTATTGTAACATCCCATCATTTAGGAACTAACGAAGGGTAGATTTAGGAATTTGGAATGCTACATGCATTTATCTGTGAAAATATGGGTAAAATTTTCGCTAAATAAAAACCTAAAGTGATCAAGGTTTCTTTCATACTTTGAGAATAGGTTTAGTCTTAAAGGATGATTGCTATAGACTTTGATAATATCTTTGAGGAATTATGTGTTTGGAAAGTGAATTTGAATTTTAAACTTGAGTGTTTGAATTATAATTCAAATGAATTAGGAATAAGGTTTGAATCTTAATTTAATTAAGAGTTAACTATTATAACTCAAATTTCATCTAAAGAAAACAATTAAGAATATGAAAACTTATTTCATATTTTTATTTTATAAATATGTTACAAAATTGTAACTTATTGAAATCATCCACACACTTCACAAAAGCAAATAAATAAAGAATAAGAATATTCTTTATTGATAATAGTATAATCTTTATTACAAAATAATAAAATGAAGATTACAAAAGAATAGAACTAAAATTAGAAAAGTATAAAACAAGTTACATTGGGTTGTTCTATAACTAAACTTAAACTAAAATCTTCACTTTAAATCTGTACCTGCAAAACAAATAGAAACTAAATAGAAAAAGGAAAGTTAGGGTTAGTATTGTTTTATTCTCAGAAGTTGACAGTGAAGTGCACTGTTCAATATTTCATCATTGAGTATATAAGGGGTAAGTTTCACCAATATGAAAAGATAAATCTTCCATAATTTTTAAGCCAGAAGTCAAATGACAGCCAAGAGGGGCAAGTTTCACCAGCCAGGTAAAAGTAATCTGATCAAAGTAACTTTTAAATCCTAAGCATATCCACAAGTGCACATCAAGCACAAGAGCAGGACACATAACTAAATGCATGTGGTGTTCTGTCAGCTTCACAGCATAGCTCCAACACACCAAAACCAGCAGCACAGCCGTGGTGAGGCACTAGTGCATCTCTTCACTGCACACACACAAGAACAACTAGCTTAGACAGTAGCTAACCAAGCACAACAGGCAGCAACCAAACCAACCAAAGCCCAGATCACATCACCAGGATGGTGACATAAGGATGGGGAAGGATCAGATGGACAGCAAGATCAAGTCTAGGAGCTAGGAGGAGCAGGCTAGCTCAAGGTCAAGCAAAGGAGCTCAGCAAAACAAGATCAACATCACCACCTTACTCCACAATCATCAGATTTTGTGGTGAGCATCATAAAACCCTCACATGATCTAATCATATTATCTAGACAGAAGCATGTGTTGTTTTATGAAACAAACTCTCAGAAAGCACCCAAGTGGGGTGAATCCATCATAGAGATTTTAAACTCTAAAAGCAAACAGCAAAGTACAAGGATCCAACCAGAGCTCAGAACAACATCATTGCTTTGGTTGTCAAGCTATATATTACAATTCAAGCATAAATATAGCTAAGATCTAATTTCTAGGCACATCCCTAAAGTAAGGGTAGCACCTTAGAAACTAACCTTTTGGATCCATATAATGATCAAGCCTACTATCATTTTTCTCCAAGCTTTGATTTAAGAAACAATAGCTGGTACCACTACCAAGACTATCTATATGAATCAATAAGATAAGGCCTAAAACCCCTAAGCCTCAGACCAACATCATTGGTCTTAGGGATTTCAAAGAAGAACATTTCTATTTATCTTATGAAGCCAAGCTTGTCTTAAGCTTAAACCAACCCAATCAATGAATAAGAATCAATCTTGTGTGCCATACCAAGATGGTGTCACAAGAACAATTCTACATGAATCAGGATAAACATCCAATCATCACAGATTCAACAAATCAATCAACTAATCATTTTCCTGTTAGTAATCATAATTAAAAACATTCCAATGTTTATCTGTACTGTTTGAGATCATTTTGATCTCAAACCACATATTAATTTCTAAGCCAACAGCACTAAGACAGTGATTTCATCACACCATAATCATGATCATAAACCAAGAAATGCCAGTGAAAAGTTATCAAGCCACTTACTTTACCAAGCATGGATTCCAAAGCAACTATACCATCTGAATCATATGCAAACCAAGCATAAAATCATCTAATAATCCACCAGAACCATTATAGTTCAATTCAAGCAACAAGCCTCAGGCTAATAACCATTTAGCATGGTTACAACCCATCCACACATGATCTAATTCATCCATTACATGATCAATCACATGATAAGGACCCTAAATGAAATAAACCATCCTAATCAGGACAAGACAGTCACTAGAGAGGTCATTGCCAACATCCAGCATGGGATGAGCGAGCATAGAGAGCACAAGGGGATAGGAAAATAACTCACCAAAGGTCCTCGCTAAAGACTAGAAGAGGAAGCAGAGGTGGCCGACGACCATGGCGTCACGAGGAGCACCCCAGGAGGGGCGCTGCAACCCATACGTCGCCACGGCGGCGACCATGAACACGCATAGAGGCGAGGAGCATCACCACGACGCACGGTGATAGCGGCAACACCAGAATCCACGCCAACCCCCAAACCCTAGGGTTCGGGATGGCATCGATCCGTCGCAGGAGAGCCCTATACTCAAATCTAATTGGATAGAAAGGATGGGCATATTCAACAACCTCCTACCGCACCACGATGGCGACAAGAACGGCCCACAGCGGCGGGAATCGCCGGCGGCGATATCACCGACCACGGGGTCGGGGGCAGAAGAGGAGAGGAGTGAGCTCGAGGGAGAGAGGCACTGAGGAGTGGGCTGAGTTGGGCCAGACCCTTCGGGGTGGCTATTTTGATTATGACTAATGGGACACCAGGGCCCAATAAGATTAAACCAGCCGAAAAACCTTCTAGGCCTGTTTTAATAAATAGGAAAAGACCCAAATACCCCTGGACTTAATTAAATCCTAGAAAATAAAATATAAAACCAAAAATTGGAAATAAAATATTTTTGGTTCACAATAATCCACACTATCCAAATAAATTAAAATGTAATATTTTAGACATTTAAATTTTAATAAGAATTTTGTAATTTATATATTCCTTATGGAATTTTACAAAATTATTGAAAGATGATAAAAATAAATAAAATCACTTTCATTATATATTAATATTGTAGTATTTTTGAAAAATACTAAATAAATATTTAATAACAATTTTTAATGTTTAATTGATAATTCCTAAAAGAATTATTAAATCAATAAAAGTCAAATAAAAGGAAAAATAAAATAAAATAATTCAATATATATTATGAATATTAAAAAGTAATATTTATAAATCTTTTAGTAGTAAAAATAACTTTGTATGATAATAGGGTGAATGCATATCAAGTTAAATGATGCATTACATTATTGTATAGTCATTTTGCTTCTTTAAATATTGTCCTTACCGGGCAATAATGATGTTTTTGTAGAAATAGAAGCTCAAGGTCCAGTGCAAGCATCAGACTTCACTACCTTGCCATCACAAGGCAAGTTCATCACTTGGTCATGTCCTTTGAAGAGTCTTTATCAAAGTATTTGTAAATTGTGTGTTATCATATATACTATAAAAGGAAGAAAATATTATTTTCACAAATAAAGAAATTATATATATCATCCTAAGTGGTGATATAATGGAGCAATAGAACTTAGGGTTCTATTTGCAAAAATGATGATCAAGTAGGGACTTAATAACCCCTGACATCAGTGATTCTTGCGCCGTATATTACGCATTAGCCATGAGATTTGGAATGGGACAGAGAAGTCAGCTGTATCTTCTTCCTCTCGCATGAAGCCGGATGTGCAGGTCGTGGCTGTTATCCTCATAGTGTGCATATTAATTGGTAATTCGTAGAGGATATGCATCATATGGGTGGGAACTCTCATCGTCCCACGATAGTTCTGGCATCTAACGGTTTGTACAAATCATTGCCGTAATTCATTATGTGGGCATGGTGTACACCAAGGAGGCATGCGAGTTCGCGAAGGGGGCAGTGATTGGCTTGGACCAACTATTGGGCACCACATCATGGAATTGTGGACGGGAAAGTATGCTCGGTTGTGCAACAAGGAGTTGATCTCTCATGGGTAAAGTAACGCACCTCTGTAGAGTGTAAGAATTGTAACTTGTTACTCGCTGTTCCGGGAAGGAGCTATGAACGCGGCAGGAAAGGAACTCCATGAAAGTTCTGGTCAACCTGTGAAGACTGATGGTCATAGATTTTCATAATAAAATCAATCTTTGAAGAAAGATTTACAAAAATTGCATAGTGCCAAGGACTTATAGTCCGAGGTGGTAGTTAGAGCATCAAACTTCCCACCTTGCATATAATGAACTTGTTGGGTAACACCGTTACTCATTCTTTCCTTTGATCCCTTGCTTAGACTCTGAGGATCCCGAAGACGTGCCAATGTATGCAGCCAAATGTCAAGAAGATGTGTTCTACGAAGAACCTGATCTGTCCGGAGGTGTTGAAGGAGTGGATTACGAAATCCCCTATGTTGTCAATGATAACGAGTCCAACTAAGTATTCCTACTTAGTAGTAACCAAAGGAGACGAGCAGCATGAACTCTATAGAATAAGCTACCGAGCTCAACTCCTAGTCGGATTTGTTATATTCCGCTGAAACACTTTATATTTTGGTTTGTAAGTTGAATATTTTGGAAGTCTTGAACTTCCGGTATTGTAATAATAATGTGTGTATTTTTGTAATATGGACCCGCAATGTTTCTGTTGTACCACTCTGAGGGATGTGATATTTACGGAACGGTGTTCTGTGGATGTCATGTCAACGACTATAGTGTACTACACATGCAGTGGTATGCTGGGTCACCGCAGTTGGTATCAGAGCGAATTGCTTTGACCTTAGGTTGGAAACCTAGTAAAAGGTATTACCTGTAGGAAAATTTAGCAACAATAAAGAATTCTCTAAAAGTAATATAATGGGTATTCAAATGAGAATATTCTGTATATATTTTAGTGCGATAATTATTTGTTATGATGCAATATATCATTGGATACTAATCAAAATTATTTTTCTGATATACAGAGATATGGCTCCAAAGTTTCCAAAAAAGACTTTGGTAAGTAAAGAGGAGACTCTTGATGATTAGCAAGGATCATTCACAGACCAACTTCGTCAACTTTTAAAGCTCTTTAGTTGTCCAACTAGAATTCTAGTGAACACTATCACTTACCCTGATGGCCGGATGTTATCCAAGTATCGTGTGAGTATCCAACTTCCAGAGAAGCTTGGATTATATCACGATCTACCTATAGGAGAAGGTAGGAGTCATTTAGCAGCATATCATGTTGCTATTGTGGAGGCGATAGCTAATATCCGGGAGCAGAAAACCAAGGAGCTAGAAGGTAGCACATTCTCTGTGATACCTCATGATTCCATAGACTCGGAGCCTATACCGGATCATCTTACTCTCATTAAGAAGCATCCGAAGTTATCTTCCAAATTTCTGGATAGATACCGAACACTCATTGCGTCTTTTTATAAGACACATCAAGTGATTGCCGAAGATAAAAATGACATGTTAGAGGATCTAACTGATGCGGAAAGGAGGAAGCAGTTAGCATTCCAGTTAGAGAAGGAAGCAAGTAATAGTGCAACACCTATCTTTAAGGATATACCTATAGATCCTGAATCTTTTATACCATATCCTTATTCTCCAAGACTTGAACCTATAAATAATCCTATAATGGATATGAGGTATGCAGTACCACGGGGCTCAGAGGATGGTTCTGACTCAGAACTTCCTATTGAGAATTCGGATGGTTGGAGAATGGGATCATATAATGGATCTCATGAATACCAGATGTCCATAGATGGTTCTGAAAAAAATGTTGGACAATCTAGTTGGATGGGTGCAAGGATGAACCCTAATAATAGTAGTAGAAATACCATGTCAATAGATAATCAGGATGAAGAAGAAGATCCTGAGGAGAGAGTGTTTGAATCATCATCTTCTCAAAACCCAAGGAATATACATTATCCAGTGTTTAATTATCTTGCCGAAGAGAGCACCTGGGAAGCAGCAGGATCTGCGTATCCTGTTGACAACTCAAGAAATGAAGCTCAGGAGATGCAGGCTGGAGATAATGTTGAATATGTTTCTGAAGACTTTTCAGCTGAGCTGGAGGGAGTCAATGCGCTCAGGTTGAGTAATGACTCAAGTCCTGACACTTCATATACAGAGTATGTTCCTTCTGGAAGGCCATATGTTCCACAAACTGTACGACGAACAACCCGTCCTCGCGGTTGGACATCAGGCATGTACGATGAGCGTAGTTACTACTAGAAGGAGGCAATTAGTTAGTGATATTAAGTACCATGTATTGTACTCCAATAAATAAGATAGTGAGATGAATAAGGTAGTTTTGTGATTATACCTATATGGTATATGTTGTAATGACTTTGTATTATTATGATAGTCTGTATCATATGTGAAATGCATATTTGGATTTTCTTTGGATCTTCATTGTGTGACTAGTTCTGTGCGTAAAGTCGACCTCAGAACACATGTGCATGATGTAATTATGAGTATTCTCTTTATGTTGCAGGACTAGAGGGTCATGGATACGGGTGTAGAATTGGAAACTGAGCAGCAGCGGATGGAGCGAGAGGCCAAGGAGAAGGCCGATGCAGATGCAGCAAATCAAGGAGCATTACCACCACCACCACCAATGAGGCTGTTAATGGAGCAGAACTTTATCCAATGCATGCAAATGATGCAAGAGACCCAGAACAAGTTTATGGAAGAGTTGCTGGGGCGAGCAAATCAGAGGGCACCTGAAGGTGGAGGAGTGAGTTTATCTGATTTCTAGAATGCAAGACCGTTACCTTTTGCATCCGCTCCTGAACCAATGGATGCAGAAGATTGGCTAGCAGATACTGAAAGGAAGCTGAAGACTGTAGGTTGCAATGATGAGGAAAAATTAAGGTATGCAACTCATCTTCTGACTGGACCTGCAACATCATGGTGGGAGAATCAGTTAGCCATGCAACAGCCAGGAAGGGAGTTTACCTAGGAAGAGTTCAAGCAGAGATTCCGTGAATATCATGTTCCGGAAAGTGTTATGGAGTTGAAGCAGAGAGAATTTGAGGAGCTTCAACAAGGATACACTAGTGTTATGAAGTACATCCGGGACTTTAGTCAACTGTCTCGCTATGCTAAGGAGGATTTCAACACTGAAGAGAAGCGGAAGAAGCGTTTCCTGCATGGATTAAATCCATTTGTGAAGATGCAACTAAGGTTAGCCAATAAGCAAACTTATCATCAGTTGTTGGATGCAGCCATTACTTTTGAAGATGATTATAAGAATGTCCAAGAGGACCAGAGGAAGAGAGCCAAGAAGCAAACCAAGAGAATTCAGGTAAGCAAACCTAAACCCAACCTGGAGTTCAAACCTCGGAATAGGAATTATGGCAACAATAACAATAACAATAACAAGGGCAGTGGCGGAAATCAATCCAATCCGAGAAGGAATGTTATTTGTAACAATTGTGGAATTCCAGGGTATTTCTAGAGGGAATGCAAAAAGCCTGTAGTGATTTGTTATGGTTGTGGTTAAAAGGGGCATATCAAGCCAGATTGTCCGAGCAAACCACCAGGAGGTTGGCCTATCAAGGGAGGAGGACAAGCCAGTGGAGGAAATGGACAACCCAATAAAGGAGGAAATAATGGCAAGAACAACAATGGCAAGAGGAAGCAGCCTACCGGGAAACTGAACTGTGCAACCCTCGAGGAAGTTGATAATTCGGAGCATGCAGTGATAGGTACGCTTAATATCCTTACCAATCCTGGCAAAGTTCTATTTGATACTGGTGCAACTAATTCATTCATTTCTGAAGAATTTTGTGATAAGTTCGGGATTAGAAGGGCAATGTTAGAAAGTCCTATGACAGTAGTTACGGCAGGAGGGAATGTGATTGTACGCCACATAAAACAAGATCAGGTTATCTCGATCTATGGTGGTACATATTTCGCAGACCTTTATGTGATTCCTTTGAAGGGAATTGCAGTAGTGCTGGGGATGGATTGGATGATGGAACACGGAGCTCAGATAAATTGTGAGGAAAAAACTGTCTCAATCAAAACTCCAAGTGGATCAAGGATAGTCTACCAAGCAGATAAACACAGTCGTATCATGGTGGATCTGCAGTTGAACTCAATGAAAGAGGTCAAATCGGAAGAGATTCCTATAGTAAATGAATTTCAAGATGTTTTTCCAGCAGAGCTATCAGGAATGCCACCAGACCGGGAGATAGAGTTTACTATTGACCTAATTCCTGGTACAACACCAATAGTTCAAGCACCATATAAAATGGGACCCAACGAGTTAAAAGAACTCAAGGAACAAATTGATGAGTTAGCCAGAAAAGGATTTATTCAGGAAAGTGTATCTCCATGGGGAACACCAATAATCTTTGTGGATAAGAGATATGGTGGAAGACAGATGTGTGGTGATTATAGAAACCTAAACAACGTTACTATCAAGAATAAGTATCCTTTACCAAGAATTCAAGATTTGTTTGATAAAGTAAAAGGAGCTGGGGTATTTTCAAAGATCGATTTAAGATCTGGATACCATCAAATAAAAATCAAACCGGAAGATGTTCCAAAGACAGCATTTGTCTCAAGATATGGACACCATGAGTATATGGTAGTACCATTTGGTTTGACCAATGCACCGACAATATTCATGAATCTGATGAACAAGATCTTCATGCCATATTTGCACAAGTTCGTCATAGTCTTTATTGATGATATTCTGATATACTCCAAGGATAAGGAAGAGCATGCTGATCATTTAAGAATAGCATTGCAGACTCTAAGGGAACACAAACTTTATGCTAAGTTCAGTAAGTGTGAATTTTGGCTAGATGAGGTAGAATTCCTTGGTCATGTGATCAGTAAATATGGAATTGCTGTAAATCCCTCTAAGGTTCAGTCAGTACTAGAGTGGACTGCACCGACCAATGTGAAGCAAATTCGAGGTTTCTTAGGAATGGCTGGTTATTATCGGAGATTCATTGAAGGTTTCTCCAAAATAGCCGGATCAATGACCAAATTATTAAGGAAGAATACACCATTCAAGTGGGATGAGAAATGTGAAGCAAGTTTTCAACAGTTGAAGACTAGATTAACCACAGCTCCAATCTTAGCAGTTCCTGAAACAGGGAAGGACTTCACAGTATACTGTGATGCATCTAAAGAAGGTTTGGGTTGTGTATTAATGCAAGATCGAAAAGTGATTGCTTATGGTTCAAGACAACTGAAACCACATGAAGTCAACTATCCAACTCATGATTTAGAGTTAGCAGCAGTAGTTTTTGCGCTGAAAGGATGGAGGCATTTTCTTTATGGAGCCAGATGTGAGTTATACACTGACCATAAAAGTCTCAAATATTTCTTCACTCAAAAGGAATTGAATATGAGACAGAAGCGTTGGATGGAACTAATCAAGGACTATGATTTAACAATCAACTATACTCCAGGGAAAGCAAATGTTGTAGCTAATGCTTTAAGCAGAAAGAGTACAGATATTCAGCCTAGTAATCAGGAGTTACCAAAAGAGTTACAAATGGACTTGGAAAGATTAGAACTTCAATTCATTAGAACAGAGGTTCTTGGAGGATTAGCTACTATGCAGGTAGTTGCAGAGCAGGACAGTGATCTTAAGCAAGAAATTTTTAGACATCAAGCAGAAGATCCTTTTATTGTTGAGGAAATTCGGAGGATATCTCAAGGGCAAAAATCAGTTTTGCGCCTTGGGGATTATGAGTCTTTATGGTTTCAAGACCGTCTATGTGTTCCAGATGTGACTGAGATTCATGAAATCATACTCAGAGAAGCACATGAAACACCATATTCTATACATTTGGGAAGTACTAAGATGTATATGGATTTGAAAGAACTATTCTGGTGGAATAACATGAAAAGGGACATTGCTAAATATGTATCTGAATGCCATACTTGCCAAAGAGTCAAAGTTGAACATCAAAGTCCAGCAGGACCATTACAACCCTTGGAAATTCCTGAATGGAAGTGGGAGGAAATAGGTATGGACTTCATCACAGGATTGCCCATGACACCAAAAAGGAAGGATATGATATGGGTAATTGTGGACAGACTCACTAAAAGTGCACATTTTATTCCCGTGAATCAAAAAGATAATGCCGAGAAGTTAGTTGAAGTATATGTCAAAGAGATAGTAAGTAAACATGGAGTACCCAAAAAGATCGTAACTGATAGGGGATCAGTGTTTACTTCAGCATTTTGGAAGCAATTGCATGAAGCACTTGGTTCAAAGTTAGATTTCAGCACAGCATATCATCCTGAGACAGGAGTTCAAAATGAAAGAACAAATCAAATACTAGAAGACATGTTAAGGGCTTGTGCACTAGATTTTGGAGGAACATGGGAAGATCATTTACCATTGGCAGAATTTTTTATAATAATAGCTATCAGAGTAGTCTGAAGGTAGCTCCATATCAGGTTCTGTATGGAAGGAAGTGTAGATCACCAATATGTTGGTATGAACCTGGAAGCAGCAAAGAATTTGCGCCAAATTATATCAAGGAAAGACAAGATATCATTGATAAGATCAGGGATAAACTGAAAATAGCCCAGAGCAGGCAGAAAAGTTATGCGTATCAAAGTCGAAGATCATGGCATCCAGAAGTGGGAGATATGGTTTATTTGAAAGTAAGTCTAATGAAAGGGGTGAAAAGGTTCGGAGTTAAAGGAAAATTGAGTCCAAGATACATCGGACCATTCAATATATTGAGTCAAAATAGAACTATAGCTTATGCTTTAGAGTTACCATCAAGATTGGCTCAAGTGCATAATGTTTTCCATGTGTCACAACTTCGTAAATGTTTGAAAGTTCTAGATGATGCAATCACACACCAAGAGATAGAACTACAAGCAGACCTGACCTATATTGAAAAGCCCTGTAAGATTCTGGAAGAAAACTAGAAAAGATTGAGGAACAGAGCAATCAAATATTGCAGGGTACAGTGGGAACATCACCCTGAAAGGGAAGCCACATGGGAGAAAGAAGAGGATTTAAGGAAAGCCTATCCAGAACTATTCAGGTACATCTCCACAAACTTCGGGACGAAGTTTAATTTAAGGGGGGAAGTCTGTAACATCCCAGCATTTAGGAACTAACGAAGGGTAGATTTAGAAATTTGGAATGTTCATGCATTTATATGTGAAAATATGGGTAAAATTTTCGCTAAATAAAAACGTAAAGTGATCAGGGTTTCTTTCATACTTTGAGATTAGGTTTAGTCTTAAAGGATGATTGCTATAGACTTCGATAAGATCTTTGAGGAATTATGTGTTTGGAAAGTGAATTTGAATTTTAAACTTAAGTGTTTGAATTATAATTCAAATGAATTAGAAATAAGGTTTGAATCTTAATTTAATTAAGAGTTAATTATTATAACTCAAATTTCATCTAAAGAAAACAACTAAGAATATGAAAACTTATTTCAGATTTTTATTTTATAAATAAGTTACAAAATTGTAACTAATTGAAATCATCCACACACTTCACAAAAGCAAATAAATAAATAATAAGAATATTCTTTATTGATAATAGTATAATCTTTATCTATACCTAATAATAAAGGAAGGAGCGTTTCTTGTAGTACCTACACTTTTTTGGAGGGCTTTGCCCTTTTAATTTTGGGAATTAGACTACCTGCCACCATCGAGTTAAAAAAACAGTTCCTTTTCTCCCTGTCGGTCATGGACGTCCTCGATCTCGCGCCATACTCATCGGCGGAGGTCGCAGCACGCGTTCAGCGTGAGAGCTCGGCTATGGGGCGACCACGAGTGCCATGGAGGGGCTAGGAGACGACGAGCTGCCGTCAGACCAGGCGGACCAACCAGTTCACGACGAGGTGCCGATTCAGTAAGGCCCCAAGGTCGTAGCAATCTAGCAGACGAGGGCACCCAGTGTTGATTCAAACATTGTTAGCGACCCAAAGGCCAGCCCACGCACAACCAGTGTATTTGGAGGCCAAGGCCTCTCTCAGCCCAAAAGCCGCAACTGAAGGGAAAGGTTTGCCCAGCTATATAAGCTGGTGTCGGCCTCCTTCAACTAGCGAGGTGGGACTAAACCCCGGGCGCGTTCCACCGGATCGTCCCCAGCCGTGCCACCCGTTCGAGTGCTGACATCTCATCCTCCTAAACAGGAGCGATGCAGATCGCCATACACCTAATAGCGGTGCGCACGCTGGCTCTGATACCAGATATTAGCGTCCACTTGTCCAGCCCAGCACTCGGCCTACGTTCTGGACGTTCATGCGCTCACAGCCCAACAATAAAAAGAGAGCCCACTCTATCCCAAAAGCCCGGACTGAAAGGAGGAAGGAATCTCTCCCTTATAACCTGGATGTGGGCTCCTCCCATAGACGAGGTGGGACTAAACCAAGCAGCCTCCACCGGTCAACAGAGGGGTCCTCACAAACACCAACAATAACAGGCGACATGGTGGCATTGGGGGCTTACTCAGTTACGGTGGATTTGCCTGCAATATGAAACACGGGTACTGAAATGTTGGTTCGACGTGTTCAAGCCTGGAGCAATTCAAAGTTTTTTTTATCTCGCGTCCTTTGTTTGGATAGGACTACTGTGTCCTTACATGATTGGATTTTTAGATCGTGCAATAAGCAGTACAGAAGCCAATAAAGGGGTTCTTTCCATGATCTTGGGTGCTTATATCAAATAGGTTATCTTCAACCATGGAATTGCAAACGGCACTTCGGCAGACCCTATATCAGGTACAGTACAGTACATACATTCTTCACGCAGGTCACGTTGCGCTTAGCTGTTTTATGTAGGAGTCCATGCTCAGTTTGCTTTCTATGATATATTTTCATCAGAATGGAGATTATTTATAGTTGCGTTAGAGCGTTCTACTTTTCTTACCGGATAGTCTTACTTTCCTTCTTGCGGTTTTGAAAGTTCTCGTCATGAACAACATGAGTTAATTATGTTTTTTACTGTTAAAAGATGTGTTCTAAAATTTTATTACCATTTGTAGACTAGGTTCTCAATGAAATGCTCGTGGCCCCACGCATCATTTTCTAGGAAATAATTATGTGGAGGGAAAGGAATATGTACATGAAAAGCATAATGGCCGTGAGTTTCTATTTTCCATCATATCACTGATTATGTAGAGCATCATGCATGTAGGTGTCTGTGGATATCTCTCCCGATCCAATGCAGCAGCTTCATATGGTTAGCACCGTTTGTGTGCTTGAGTCGATGAGCTACAAGAATAAGGTACGTCACTGGACCGATTTGCTCGGACCGTACTGGCTAACAATAGAATGAAACATGTGTTACTATGTATTTTGTTTCTTCGGTTCGTGTCCTTCTACAAGTTGCATACGCATAGATGGCTTACTTGTCATGATCATATTTTATGTCATCTAGAAAGCTCAAATTCCATATCTATAGTAATCATGTCGGTAATGCTAGAGCTGCGTTGCGATAATTCTGACTTTCCAAGGAACAATTAGAAAAAATATGCCTAAGTTCTTAGTTAGATTGGAAGGTATGTACAAGAGCTTCAATGAAAGCATTCCACTTTTCTTGGCGAAGGCAGCATAGAGGATGCTATTGAGCAGAGCGACAATAGTCGAAAACTGCAAAGGATTGCGACTCTCTGGTTGCAACGCACGGGCATCTTTCCTAGTTACAAAATAATAAAATGAAGATTACAAAAGAATAGAACTAAAATTACAAAAGTATAAAACAGATTACATTGGATTGTTCTATAACTAAACTTAAATTAAAATCTTCACTTTAAATCTGTACCTGCAAAACAAACAGAAACTAAATAGAAAAAGGAAAGTTAGGGTTAGTATTGTTTTACTCTCAGAAGTTGACAGTGAAGTGCACTATTCAATATTTCATCATTGAGTATATAAGGGGTAAGTTTCACCAATATGAAAAGATAAATCTTCCATAATTTTTAAGCCAGAAGTCAAATGACAGCCAAGAGGGGCAAGTTTCACCAGCCAGGTAAAAGTAATCTGATCAAAGTAACTTTTAAATCCAAAGCATATCCACAAGTGCACAGCAAGCACACAAGCAGGACACACAATTAAATGCATGTGGTGTGCTATCAACTTCACAGCACAGCTCCAACACACCAAAACCAACAGTACAGCCGTGGAGAGGCACTAGTGCATCTCTTCACTTCACACACACACAAGAACAACCAGCTTAGACAGCAGCTAACCAAGCACAACAACCAGCAACCAAACCAACCAAAGCCAAGATCACATCACCAGGATGTGACATAAGGAGGGGGAAGGATCAGGTGGACAACAAGATCAAGTCCAGGAGCTAGGAGGAGCAAGCTAGCTCAAGATCAAGCACAGGAGCTCAGAAAAACAAGATCAACATCACCACCTTACTCCACAATCATCAGATTTTGTGGTGATCATCATAAAACCCTCACATGATCTAATCATATTATCTAGACAGAAGCATGTGTTGTTTTATGAAACAAACTCTCAGAAAGCACCCAAGTGGGGTGAATCCATCATAGAGATTTTAAACTCTAAAAGCAAATAGCAAAGTACAAGGATCCAACCAGAGCTCAGAACAACATCATTGCTTTGGTTGTCAAGCTATATATTACAATTCAAGCATAAATATAGCTAAGATCTAATTTCTAGGCACATCCCTAAAGTAAGGGTAGCACCTTAGAAACTAATATTTTGGATCCATATAATGATCAAGCCTACTATCATTTTTATCTAAGCTTTGATTCAAGAAACAATAGCTGGTACCACTACCAGGACTATCTATATGAATCAATAAGATAAGGCCTAAAAACCCTAAGCCTCAGACCAACATCATTGGTCTTAGGGATTTCAAAGAAGAACATTTCTATTTATCTTATGAAGCCAAGCTTGTCTTAAGCTTAAACCAACCCAATCAATGAATAAGAATCATTCTTGTGTGCCATACCAAGATGGTGTCACAAGAACAATTCTATATGAATCAGGATAAACATCCAATCATCACAGATTCAACAAATCAATCTACTAATCATTTTCCTATCAGGAATCATAATTAAAAACATTCCAATGTTTATCTGTAATGTTTGAGATCATTTTGATCTCAAACCACATATTAATTTCTAAGCCAACAGCACTAAGACAGTGATTTCATCACACCATAATCATGATCATAAACCAAGAAATGACAGTGGAAAGTTATCAAGCCACTGACTTTACCAAGCATGGATTCCAAAGCAACTATACCATCTGAATCATATGCAAACCAAGCATAAAATCATCTAATAAGCCACCAGAACCATTATAGTTCAATTCAAGCAACAAGCCTCAGGCTAATAACCATTTAGAATGCTTACAGCCCATCCACGCATGATCTAATTCATCCAGTACATGATCAATCACATGATAAGGACCCTAAATGAAATAAACCATCCTAATCAGGACAAGACAGTCACCAGAGAGGTCATTGCCAACATCCAGCATGGGATGAGCGAGCACAGAGAGCACAAGGGGATAGGAAAAGAACTCACCAAAGGTCCTCGCTAAGACTAGAAGAGGAAGCAGAGGTGGCTGACGACCATGGCGGCACGGGGAGCACCCCAGGAGGGGCGCTGCAACCCATACGACACCACGGCGGCGACCATGAACACGCATAGAGGCGAGGAGCATCACCACGACGCACGATGATAGCGGCAACACCAGAATCCACGCCAACCCCAAACCCTAGGGTTCGGGATGGCATCGATCCGTCGCAGGAGAGCCCCATACTCAAATCTAATTGGATAGAAAGGATGGGCGTATTTGACAACCTCCTACCGCTCCACGACGGCGACAAGAATGGCCCACGGCGGCGGGAATCGCCGGCGGTGATATCACCGACCACGGGGTCAGGGGCAGAAGAGGAGAGGAGTGAGCTCGAGGGAGAGAGGCAGTGAGGAGTGGGCTGAGTTGGGCCAGACCCTTCGGGGTGGCTATTTTGATTATGACTAATGGGCCACCAGGGCCCAATAAGATTAAACCAGCCAAAAAACCTTTCAGGCCTGTTTTAATAAATAGCAAAAGACCAAAATACCCCTAGACTTAATTAAATCCTAGAAAATAAAATAAAAGACCAAAAAATATAAATAAAATATTTTTGGGTTCACAATAATCCACACTATCCAAATAAATTAAAATGTAATATTTTAGACATTTAAATTTTAATAAGAATTTTGTAATTTATATATTCCTTATGGAATTTTACAAAATTATTGAAAGATGATAAAAATAAATAAAAATCACTTTCATTATATATTAATATTGTAGTATTTTTGAAAAATACTAAATAAATATTTAATAACAATTTTTAATGTTTAATTGATAATTCCTAAAAGAATTATTAAATCAATAAAAGTCAAATAAAAGGAAAAATAAAATAAAATAATTCAATATATGTTGTGAATATTAAAAAGTAATATTTATAAATCTTTTATTATTAAAAAGAACTTTGTATAATAATAGGATGAATGCATATCAAGTTAAATGATGCATTACATTATTGCATAATCATTTTGCTTCTTTAAATATTGTCCTTACCGGGCAATAATGATGTTTTTGTAGACATAGAAGCTCAAGGTCTAGTGCAAGCATCAGATTTCACTACCTTGCCATCACAAGGCAAGTTCATCACTTGCTCATGTCCTTTCAAGAGTCTTTATCAAAGTATTTGCAAATTGTGTGTTATCATATATGCTATAAAAGAAAGAAAATAATATTTTCACAAATATAGAAATCATAGATATCATCCTAAGTGGTGATATAATGGAGCAATAGAACTTAGGGTTCTATTTGCAACAATGATGATCAAGTAGGGACTTAATAACCCCTGGCATCAGTGATTCTAACGCCGTATATTATGCGTTAGCCATGAGATTTGGAATGGGACAGAGAAGTCAGCTGTATCTTCTTCCTCTCGCATGAAGCCGGATGTGCAGGTCGTGGCTGTTATCCTCGTAGCGTGCATATTAATTGGTAATTCGTAGAGGATATGCATCATATGGGTGGGAACCCTCATCGTCCCATGATAGCTCTGGCATCTAACGGTTTGTACAAACCATTGCCGTAATTCATTATGTGGGCATGGTGTACACCAAGGAGGCATGCAAGGTCACGAAGGGGGCAGTGATTGGATTGGACCAACTACTAGGCCCCACATCATGGAATTGTGGACGGGAAAGTACGCCCGGTTGTGCAGCAAGGAGTTGATCTCTCATGGGTAAAGTAACGCACCTCTGTAGAGTGTAAGAATTGTAACTTGTTACTCCCTGTTCCGGGAAGGAGCTACGAACGCGGCAGGAAAGGAACTCCATGAAAGTTCTGGTCAACCTGTGAAGACTGATGGTCATAGATTTTCATAATAAAATCAATCTTTGAAGAAAGATTTACAAAAATTGCATAGTGCCAAGGACTTATAGTCCGAGGTGGTAGTTAGAGCATCAAACTTCCCACCTTGCATATAATGAACTTGTTGGGTAACGCTGTTACTCATTCTTTCCTTTGATCCCTTGCTTAGACTCTGAGGATCCTGAAGACGTGCCAATGTATGCAGCCGAATGTCAAGAATATGTGTTCTACGAAGAACCTGATCTGTCCGGAGGTGTTGAAGGAGTGGATTACGAAATCCGCTATGGTGTCGATGATAACGAGTCCAACTAAGTATTCCTAGTTAGTAGTAACCAACGGAGCCGAGCAGCATGAACTCTATAGAATAAGCTGCTGAGCTCAACTCCTAGTCGGAGTTGTTACCTTTATATTCCGCTGAAACACTTTATATTTTGGTTTGTAAGTTGAATCTTTTGGAAGTCTTGAACTTCCGGTATTGTAATAATAATAATGTGTGTATTTTTGTAATATGGACCCGCAATGTTTCTGTTGTACCACTCCGAGGGATGTGATATTTATGGAACGGTGTTCTGTGGATGTCATGTCAATGACTATAGTGTACTACACATGCAGTGGTATGCTGGGTCGCTGCAATTATCTTGCGACTAGTATTCTTGGTAGGGATAACACTAGCAATACTTCCAACTATCATTTGACCTTTCTAGTTGCTGCGCTTAACAGTGAGACCAGGTATAATCTTGGTGCTATCATTGCTTGCCGCCTAGCTGCTAGAGTACCCATCTATGGGTGTATTATTGTTGCACGTGTAGCTGCTGCCTTGGAGATCTCTATTGATCTGAATGATACAGTACTGGTACCTCAGAGGCTTGATTTACCTGCCATGAAGGCGCATCAATTTGTTACTGCTAGCTCTACCCTCGAGAGTTTAGTATATAGGATGATGTTTACTGACGGGTATGAGAGGGAAATTTCCTTGCCACAATCTACTTTGTTCAGTATTTGCAGGGGACCTTGGTCACGCTCCAAGGAGGAGGTGGACGATCAGCTCCATGTGCTTTGTTTCCACGGGCACTACTAGGAGGACGCTCCCTCTTATGACTACTCACAGTACATAGGGGCTTCCTCGAGTACACACCAGGATGAAGGCACCACTTCATCACACTACGAATACGCTCCTTCATGGCCAGGCTGGGATTGAGCCCCACTTAGCCAAAAGCCTAAGCTTGGGGGGAGGTATACCGACATCACACTCATATACATATCATATTCTGTCCGTTCTTTGTATATCCATTTTCGCTTTCTTTTTAGTTCTTGTTTCTGTTTCCCAAAACACAAAAAGACCAAAAATATTTTTGTTGTTTCTCTTAGTTTGTTTCTTTGCCTTTTAGCTTTGGTTTGCTTTTTCTTCTTTTTGATTTGGTTTGCTTTAAGAAAAATCCAAAAAAAAATTACTTTGTTTGCTTTTGCTTTGAGTTCTTGTTTTCTAAAAAATATTTGTGAATCGAAAAAATATTTGTGAATCCAAAAAATCAAAAACCCAAAAATATTTGTGAATCTAAAAAATATTTGTGAATCCAAAAAATCGAAAACCCAAAAATATTTGTTGTTCTTCTTTGGTTTTGTGAAGTTTGTTGCAGGGTTCAGTGGTCCTTAGTGGATTTTGGTTCTCATGTTATTATTCAAGCCACACAAGTGAAAGGCAATGATGTTGATTTGACAACTCGAGGTGTGGTAAGAGGCTGGTAATGAACTCTGTTTGTTTTCATTTTTGTACATATACTCATCCTTGTGAGCATGCTTAGCATGTTTGTGTATGGTGTATGTTATTTATTGGATGCTTAGTAGTTCTTGCTCTCTTATGATTAGCTCCAGCTCGCTAATAGTTTGTAGCATGTCATATGAATGTTTGCTTGCATTGTTCTATTCATAACTCGGTATGACATTGTGGTATCCTCCTATGAATGCTTCACTTGAATCGATTTGGCACATGCTCACGCATGCATATGACTGAACAAAAGTCACTAAGCCTAGATGATCTATTTTGGCTCAGAGTTCTTTGTAACATCCCATCATTAGAGCTTAGAAATAAGTTGAACCCAGATGTGTGCATTGCATTCATGCATAGAAAATCCGAATAATTTTCCCGCTTTTGAACAAAACTTGTCAAAGTAATTGAAGCTTCTCTTAACTTGATGGAATTGAAGTAGATCATCAAGTTGATTGCGATAAGTTTCAATATGATCTTTGTTAAAACCTTATTTTGGGTAAATATGATTTGATCTAAGGGTAGATGAAATGTAATAAAATTAAACCATAATACATTGCTTAATGATTCATATCTGATCCTTAAGTGATCATTCCATAGTATTCATCACAACAACCTGTAAATGCCAAACTATGGATATAACTCAAGTAAAAAGAATTTAATAATTATGTCTTGACCTATCTTATTCTTATATGCTTCTACCATGAGTATCATGGTAGTTCTTTAACACTAATTCCTTATCACTTGTTGAGTAGGAAGGAAATCAAGTCAATACCATTCACCACATATATTTCTTTCCATATCAATCCTTATCATCTCTATTGAATCTATACTAATATCTGTTGTTCATCAATGTTGAGTAATCAACCATTGAGTTATCAATTCTTAGCATATCAATTCTTGATCTATCAAATCTTGTCTTTATCATAACATTCACTCTAAAGCCTTTAGAGAAAGAAGTAAGAAGAGGTAACTGGTAATGCTAGATACAGATACCATCTATAGGATGGGAGTGTTTGAAGAGAATTAAAGCAATAGGATAACTGATGGAGTTAACTCACTCCTGAATGGATAGAAGAGTTATTTGACATAAAGATATATGTGGTAACCAAGAAGATTATAAGTATGAATATTGAAGATGGTTACCAAGGAGTAATCCTATTGGATCAAGTAGGCATAGTTAATGAATAATATCTCTTAGTCCATTAGAGACATTAAGAAGATAATTATAATACAACTATAATGTTGTATTGATGAAGCCTTTATTAGCCAACTGGAAACCTAAGCCATAAATGATCAAAGGATTATAATGATCATGCTCAAGTAACTAAGAGTGAATGATTATATCATGTAAGTGACATTGGTGGATAGAACATGATTATACCCTAGTATAGTTATGTTATCCTAGGTACATCATGACAAGCTATAACAATATTATGTGTAGTTGGAATATAAGATATTGGAGATAACTAGAGATAAGATAGTATTACTAAGCTTAAGCTAGAGTAACATGGAGTTATTCAAGTAGTGTTATTCCACTTAAAGGATAGTAAGCTTTGGAGGAAAGTAGAATTTGATATATAAATCCGTTGGAGTAATATTAGTGATGGATGGTAAATGAAGAGTATGAATGGAATTAAAAGTAACTACTGGTTGGATTGAAAGATATCGGTAGTAGAGTAGTTTGATATAACCAAGTATAGAAATGAGAAGATGATGAAAAGATTCAGTGACAACCTTCTGAGAACTATAAGTGTGATTAGAAAGTAATTATGAAGTAAGAGAGTAATCATTCAAGTGGAATTAGATTCATAATAAGTACTCTAGAGATGAGAGTTATCTCTATGAGGAGATCATATAGAGCTTTAGTGTCAAGATCATTGTATTTTACAAATGGATTTAGGAGGAAGAAAGTATTGATAAGAATATTCTTGTGAAGTAAAGCTCGTCATGTTAACACATGATGATGGATATGAAGAAGTAGTATATCTAGGAAAGGAATTCCTTAATTTAAAGTTAAGAATTATGAAGTATGGAAGATAGGAATTCTTGGTAACACTCAACCTTAAATCTATAATCAAGATTAATATATATCTCATCCGTTTGATCGAGCATCCTATTCCCCATTAGTTTGTAAGAATACTTTCTATAGCAAATCACTTAAGCACATCTTTGTCATTTCCAACTATCATAATCATAGGTGTAGGAATTAACTTTATCAATTCTTTCTCATAAGTTATTCTAAAGAATAATCTTACTATTTTTAAAAGGTGATATCATTCTTTATGATAAACAAGGGCAATATGTCTTCACCCATAATGTTCATCCACATTTATAAAACAATACAAGTATATTAAATCCCCTAAAACTCATGGTAAACATTTATAATTCTAAACCCTAACTTCTATTTCAATCATGACTATCAATGTATAATTAATGTCATAACCTAGATTATTAAAACATTATTCACCTATTAGTGGAAGTGGGACAATAGAATTTACCATTTTAAGAACCTAAATAATTAAATCATCTTATATAATGATTGCTATATAATAATAAATATGGATATATTCTTTGCATATCCTTAGCTATATTAAACCATTCTCATTACATTCATTAAGAGGAAATAAAATCATTTTTATAAGATCGTAAACAAATCCTAAAACTCTAAAACCCTAATTTATACTTCTTCTGTTTAATATAAAAACCTCTCATACTATCATGAAATTTATTCATACAGGAAGTACATAAATAGAAAATTATCTTTGATGAATCCCTACATTGTTCCAATAATTCCACAAAAGTTCTTAGTAGTTTATACTTTGTGAAGATTAAATTTGAAATGAATTTGTAACATAGAAAAACAGAAAATGTAAACAGAAAAGAAAAAAACTAAGGGAATGATGGCTCAGTTGATATGGAGCCTATTGGGAACCCCCAGAGCAAGGTGTGAAGCAGCACAGCAGAAAGTCTTCCCTCAGTAAGAAACCGAGGTTATCGAACTAGTAGGAGGAAGGAAACGTCACATAGGTGTGGCAAGCAACGTGGAAACCTGCACAACACAAACTCAAGACTTTGCCCCAACTAATAGTGAGGTTGTCAATCTCATCGGTTGCTGTAACAAAGGATTAACTGCATGGTGTGGAAGATTATGATGGTTTGCAGCAAGTAAACAATAACAGTGGAAGATGTATCAATGGTAAAGATTGGACCGGGGTCCATAGTTCAATAGAGGTGCTCTCCTTAGATAAACAACATGGCATGAAGGGTAAACAAATTACAGCAGGGCAATTGACAGGAACTGAGCAAGGCACAACAATGCAATACCAGACAAAAAGATCCTATGAGATTCGATTGGGAAATACAATAAGATACATAGACCGCCATCCAATTGCATCTATGACTAGTAGTCAACCTTTGGGTTATCATCCGAACCCCCTCTAGTATTGAGTTGCAAGCAACAGAAAACTTCTTTAAGCAAAGTGTGTAAGGTAAACAATCCACTTGTTCCATGAACAAGAGAACATTGTTTTCTCCCTAGTGGCAACAACACATCTACAACCGAAGAGATTTTTGTCACTTCCCTTGGAAACTAGAGGCATGAACCCACTATCGAGCATAAATACCCCCTCTTGGAGTCACTAGCAACTACTTGGCCAAGATAGATACTAACAATGAAGAGCATGCAAGATCACAAAAAACACAGACATGATAGAATCAAATAGACAAAAACATTAATCAATCTGACATAGTAATCTCAATATCCATCGGATCCCTGCAAACACAACATGCATGATTACAAATAGATTAGATCTTGATCATGAACGGAGCTCACAAGATCTATACATGAAAGCACAAGGAGGAGACAAAACCATCTAGCTACTACATGGAACCGTAGTCCAAGGTGGAACTACTCACGCATCATACCGGAGAAGAAGGCCTCCGGGATGATCTCCCCTCCGGCAGGGTGCCGAGAAGAACTTCAGATCCCCCTCGATCTAGGGATGATGGTGGCGGCGGATACAGACGGTTTTGTGGAGTTTTGATCGGGTGCCTAGGGTTTCTGCATCGGGGGCTTCTTATAGGCGAGGATGGGGGCCGCCAGGGGGCCCACACCCTCCCTAGGTGCGGCCCAGGCTTGGTCGCGCCCACAGGGTCTGGCCGCCCTGTGGCGCCCCTCCGTCTCGTCTTCTGGTTTCGTGTCGCCCACGGTAAAATATTTACTTTGGCTTTTGTCCCGTCCAATTCCGAGAATATTGAATTTCTGCCTTTCAGGAACCAAAAACAGAAGAAAATAGGAAACTGGCACTGTGGAAACTTGTTAAAAGATATAAAAACACCTCAAAGTGTAGACAAAGCAAAGCAAAGTAGATACTAAACAAGCATGGAACATAAAAAATTGTAGATACGTTTCTGACGTATCAAGCATCCCCAAGCATAACTCCTGCTCGTCCTCGAGTAGGTAAGTGATAAAAGAATAATTTTTGAGGTGACAAGCACCATCAAAACCAAGATCAAACCATTTGCAAGCATTGAAAGTTAGGATCAAAGAACTCTAAACATGTGCATGAAAGATGGAGTTATAAAAATAAGACAAAGTAAGTATGCATGCAACATGAAAAGCTACAAACAAAGATCATGAATAGCATGCATTGAAAAACATTTGTTTGTTTCACATACAGAAAACATGGCATAGTAGAAATCAGCTTCTCCCTCATAAAGTAGCAAATAGATGCATAGGACACCTTCAAAGTTCATAAGAGTGACTAGATACAAATAGCACAAGAACAAGCAATATCACAATATGCATCAATCAATAAGTTTTGGGACACTGCACATAGAACTAAGAATGGAAACTATGCTCTCTTAATAGTGCCTATGGGTAGAAGGTGGAGACTCAACATAATAGTGGAAGAAAGGCCCTTCATAAAGGGAAGCAGGGATTTCAAGTTTCAAAAAGAGCTTCCAAAAATTATGGTACTTGTTAGCTTTCAGCCCTCATTGCCCCTATCATAAGCATCTTGAAGTGATTAAGTTTAAAGTGAATAAACTATAGAGTATATGCTTGACAAAGTATAACTTGGCAATCTCAAGTCCCTTCAATATGAGGGCCACACCTCATGCTACTCAACTTCAGTCACCTGTAAGTTCTTGTCATAGTAAGTACATGCGTATCATAGAGAACCGCCAACAGGGTACCCCTTTCACATGGTACATGAGTTTTCCCATAACCAAAATGACAAGGCAAGCAGACAATGAGCATCTCAACGACCTTTTTATTTACTATATGCATAACTTTTTATTGAGGATGCGTCACAGATAGATCATTATGGTGATGTTGCAAGTTTCCACCATGATTAGGCATGGCTTAGGCTAGCGGCCCAGACATTTATCTAACACAGAATACATAACTCCATGGACTTACAAGATCCCTTTTTATTTCACACCCGTGACATCCACAGACAAAAGAGCACGATATCAACTCTGTACAAAGTACAAGTGCAATGTTCAAAACGTTCCCCATGACAGCATGGTTCTGCTAATTCCAACGTATAAGTGCAAGCAAATACAACATAGACGACACAATGGTTCAAGTTTATTAGGGGCAAAGAATATAAAGTGTGCCATCAAGTTTGTGAGGGCTTTAATCACTAAGTTTTCACATAAAAATAGTTTTTAATTGGAAGATAGCTGAAAACAATAATATACTTGGAATGGTGTGAAACACCATGCATAGGAATTTATAGTGTACACTTTGGAATAACTGGGTTTCTTGGGAGTTGGAAGCATGAGTAGAACTTACTCATACAAGTGGAGGATAGCAAAAGACTGGGAGCAACCAACTAAGAGAGCAATAATGGCCATAATCATGCAGAGCGACAAAACATTACTAATCAAAGCATAGAGTGGTACTACAAGTCAAGAACTAAATGATCATAGAGGCTATGGTGACTTGTTCATAGTCATAACATGGTGTGAGCATGTGCCAAGTCAACCCAAACAAAACATCAAAGGAGAATACCACAATACTATGCTTTTGCATGCTAGAATAACGCATAATTCTTTCAAGGCACACTAAGCATCCCAATGACTTGGAACAATACATGCTACAACAATAATCACTAAGCATAAGGTCAAAACAACACCTAATATGTCATGCTAAAGTCTAAGTCACAGTTAATGCAAGCTCATCTTGCACTTTCAAGCAAGAACTTTCTACTCCTTTCCAACACCAATCGACTTATTTGAAACAACACGGCGAGAACGGGGGTCCAACTACTTTATTCAAGCAAACTAAACAAACTAAGCAAAGTAAACAAAAACTAAGACGCTCCAAGAACAACACAACAGTGCATGGAACAATAAAAACGAAGTGTCTAGACAGACCTGAGATTTTTATTGATGAAGAAGGGGATGCCTTGGGCATCCCCAAGCTTTGATGCTTGTAACTCTTGGATATTTCTTGGGGTGACACTGGGGTGGCATCCCCAAGCTTGAGCTTTTGTCCATTCTTCATCTCATTACATCATTCTCTCTCTACACCTGAAATTTTTCCATCATACGAAATTTCAGACAATTCTTCATTAGGAACATTAGTGTATTCAAAAAATAATAGACCTTTGGGCAAAGCTTTGGAACAGCAAAACTTTTCACTAAAAACACAAGCTACTGTAGCAACACCTTCAAAAATCTTAATTCCCCAAAAGAGAACTCAAAAAATAATCAATAAGAAGCAAATGCAAATAATGCTAGAAATCTGTCAAAATTGACCAGCAGGTAGAAACGGATTTTTTCGAAAATCTTCTGTTTCTCAAATAAAAAAGTGTTGAACTAACGAAAGTTAGCTAACATACTAGGGGATTTATTCATAAATTTTCAGCTCAATACTACTATCTACTACATGGACCCGTAGTCCAAGGTGGAACTACTCACGCATCATACCGGAGAAGAAGGCATCCGGGATGATCTCCCCTCCGGCAGGGTGCCGGGAAGAACTTCAGATCCCCCAATCTAGGGACGATGGTGGCGGTGGATACAGACGGTTTCGTGGAGTTTTGATCGGGTGCCTAGGATTTCTGCATCGGGGGCTTCTTATAGGCGAAGAGGCGAGGCTTGGGTTCGCCAGGGGGCCCACACCCTCCCCAGGCGGGGGCCAGGCTTGGACGCGCCCAGGGGGGTCTGGCCGCCCTGTGGAACCCCTCCATCTCGTCTTCTGGATTCGTGTCGCCCACGGTAAAATATTGACTTTGGCTTTTGTGCCGTCCAATTCCGAGAATATTAATTTTCTGCCTTTCTGGAACCAAAAACAGAAGAAAACAGGCAACTGTCACTGTGGCAACTTGTTAATAGGTTAGTTCTAGAAAAGATATAAAAACACCTCAAAATATAGACAAAGCAAAGCAAAGAAAAGTAGATACTAAACAAGCATGGAACATCAAAAATTATAGATACGTTTCCGACGTATCAGGGAAATCATTTCTAGACCTAGGCCCATTCCTCCTTGTTACTATCTGACGCTTGCGTGCAGTCACCATAGCCTCTTCGCACACTTCACCATGGCCCAGCTCTGGCCCAGGTACCGTTTCGTCGTCGTCTTCCTCAATGTCACAAGCAGCTCTCTTTAACGAGCGTCGTCGCCCGATGTCAATCATCATCGTCAGCAAAATTGGACCGCTGTGATGCTCTCCGCCGACCCTGAGAGGTATAGATAAGACCGCTGTGTCCTCCTCTCTCTTTCCATACCGATCTTATCCTCTTTCTCGCCCTCTAGATCAAATTCCCTTTCCCCACAAAAAACCCTAGCTCGGTGGTGCATCGGTGTCGTCGAATCCGTGCTCGTCTCGACCAAATGAGGCCACAGTGGGGACCGCCGTGCTCTCCTCATTCTTTTGCCCCAACTCGCAGAAGCTAGGGAGGTGCTCATCAGTCCAATTGCAACCTCGATCACCGACGCTATTCATCGACTTCACCGTCATTTCCGAATTTGCCTTGCTTCATCGACCGCACCATCACGTTCCTGGTTAGTTACTAATCACGCTAGTGCCGTCCGTTTTATGGATTACTTCTGGCATCACCGCCGCCACGAGCACCCGACACCGCCACCGCTATTTGTCGTTGTTGCCCAGTTTCCGGCGACCATTAACTAGCAGCGCTGCCATGATAGGGTTCGGCACGCCGCACTGATTCTAACTAGACTAACCGCGCTTGCTAACTCGCGCTAGAAAGCTGCTGCCGTGCCGCATCTGACCGTCAGCGGCGAAGTGACGTCATGGTTTATATCACCTTGCGCCACGTCGACGTGTTGACCGGGTCCGCGTGTTAAATAGTCTATGCCAGCGTGGCCACTGGCCCACATGTCTGTGACTTGGGCTAGAACCAGATAGAGTGTAAAAAGTTATTATCTGTTTAGTCAATAGATAAGACAATATAAATTCAAATATAAATATTCTAGAAATTAAATAAAATGATTAAATCTTGTTAAATCAATAACTACTATTTTATAATTCAAAAAAATGTGTTTAATATATGAAAATGTTTAGAAAAATAAAATCTATAATTTAACTTTATTATCAAACATTATTAGGTTAACTATTTAAATAAATATTATTTAATAAAGATTTTGTAAGTAATAAAACTTCAAAAAATCATATTTTAATAATGGTAAATGATAAAAATATAACTAATATATCAAAATTCTTAGAAAAATAATAACTATAATTTAATACTATAATCATGTGTTATTATTTCACTTAATTAAATATCTATTATTTATTAAGTGTTTATAAAGTAATAAATCTTATAAGAATCATATCTTATTATTTATAAATCACAAAAATAAATGTAATACACCAAAATGATCACAAAAATAATATCTAAATGTTAAAGATATAACTTCCCACTTTTGAAGTAAGTAAAAGTTTAATACTCTAATAACTTGAATTTAAACCTATTTCCTAATTGGCAATTCATATAAGGACAAATAAAAAATTGCTAATATTACTAAAAATTATTCCTTTGAGGTCTAAAAATAATATTAGTCCTAAACTTTGATAATATGAAGTCAAAATAAGTTCACCACATTTTAAAGTACAATTTTGTTGAATTATCATTCAACTATAAGTGTATATATTTCTAAAAGGATCCTTATAAAATTATAAAATCTTTAAAACCAATATCTTCAACTCAATAAAAAGTCTTACCATTGTTTAACTCACAAATTTATAGATGGATTCAAATCAAAAGATAATTCATAAGTAGTTAAGTAATGTTGTTTCCATATCATAACTTATAACCACTCATTTATAAGGAGATAAATGATTCTATTCAACCATAATGTTAGGAAACCACTACTAGAATAGAAGTGTTACCAATTCTTAGTAATCTTAAGAAAAAATGACTCAAATACAAGTATTACCATTCTTAACTAACAAATTGTAATACCATGTAGTGACCAAGATAGATAAGTCTCAACTACTAATGATGGCATTATCCAAATGAAGTAATTCTTTCTTACTTAAGAACTATAACTTGTAAGAACACCTAAGAATGTTAACTTAAAGTTTAAATACTTTTGCTTAGTTAAGTAAGATTTTCTTCAAAAGTTATTCTTTTAAAATACATTATAAAGCTAGACCTAAGAGTTCCTATGAAATCCCTAAATGGTAAACAACCCTTATATACATAGTCTTTAGATACGTTCCACACGTGAATATTCTATTATTGTGTGTACTTAATTATACTTACACGTTGTTTCACACACACTCACCAGCCTTAATAAGAAGCACAAGTGTGAAGCTTATCTAAAAGTACAACACATTCTAAAGAAACCATTTCCAATATCCGAACCCTAGATCGATGACGCTTATTCTAGGGATTCGAGTTTATCAAATTGCATTATATTATGTATGCATAAAAGCATCTTGCTTCTTTAAACATTAGTCCTTACTGGACTAATGATGTTGATTTCAGATATTAGATCTTATATTGTCTCGAAGACCGTGAGTGCATAATCTTGCATTCACAAAAGGCAAGTTCACACTTGCTCATGTCCTTTGATTATTTTCAGTAAAGTATTTCGCAAATCCAGTGTTGTCATCACCTGCATTTCAAAAAGGTCAGAAAACGCTATTTTCATAATAATATGATTATAGGTTATTTACCATGAGGTAATAACGCTATGAAAGTTCCGGTGGTAAAGGAACATATTATCTAGGACTTAATAACAAATGTCACCAGTGATTCTTGCGCCGTATATTAACGCGTTAACCATGAGATTTGGAATGGGATGGAGAAGTCAACTGGATCTTCCTCCTTTCACATGAACAAGATGTCCATCTCGTGACGCTGATGTGATAAGAGACTCATCATGGGTGGGACCCCTTAGTTCCCCGCGATATTGGTGTCTAGACTATCCCTGAGTAAGACCGTCATAGGTATGTCCTCATATTGATGGGGTGACCAGGTTCCTGTCTTCTCACTGGAGTCCACAAGGAGTCAACCATAGTTAACTGCTATGCAGATTAACAGAGGTCGTTTTGCTTGTGGGGTCGTGTTCTATGTGGGTCGCGAGAAAGGGCAGTGATTGGCTTGGATCTTAGTCTGGGCCTCACACCAAGGAAGTGTGAATGAGCCTGCAACTCGGATGTGCAACAAAGCAAAGATATCTCAAAGCAAAGATATCTCATAGGAAAATGCAACTCGGATGTGCATTGCCTACGACCTATGGTCTTTGGCTGTAGATATAGTGCATCAAACACTCCTTTCTAGTGAACTTGATGAGTACGCTCGTACTCAACGTATCTTCTTAACCCTTGCTAGATTCTGAAGCCAATACAGATGACGTCTACATCAACTTATGCTCAAGGGAATCGTCATCAATAGCTCAAGCTCTTCAATGAAGTCAAGGAAGTCAACATATACATCAATTAAAGAGAAGACAAAGTTGCTGATTAGATAGGAATGTAATGTCTAGCCATATAACCTACTTCTGTAGAGTATTGCAATAGCAGCAATGCAAGCCAAATAGTTAGATGCTAATATTATTAGCATAATATTTATGAGTTGATTATTTCTGATTCATCTTTGTAAGAAGTTTCTCTCTCTCTTTAACCTAGAGTGTTTTCTGGATCTTTTGTAAAGAGTCGAGTTGTAACCTATAGTCATGTCTTGGACCTGCTGTGTTTCTGTTGTACCACTCTGAGGGATGTAATACTAGTGAACGGTGTTTCATTGGTGTATGTCAATGACTATAGTGTACTACATCATGCAATGGTATGCTGGGTCACCGCATTCTTGTATCACTTTTATTCCATAATTAATTTTATTTTATTGCAAGCATGATTATGACAGTTATTGCTCTCTCGTTTGTCGCTCCCTTCCTTTTTCTAGACTTCACTTGCACTGAGTATGAGCTCTACTCGTGTTTCCAACTCCCAAAATCAATTGTCAAAAAGTGTCTACCATATCTACCTATTAGCATCATTGCTACTATAATATTCATTATGCATCGTTTTCTTCCAAATAAATGCTTGCTTGTTTTGAGAAAGTTAGTTAGTAAAGCTCTCACGAACTTGATGGCACACTTTATTTTCTTGCACTTAATAAACTTGAACCATTGTAAATGTCCTTGAGAGTTATATGCTTGCAAAATATAGGATGGGAATTAGCAGAACCGTGCTGTCACGGGGAACACTTTCAACACATGTAAATATATACCCTGTTGCTATCATGCTATTTTGTTTACGGATGTCGTCGGTGTGAAATAAAAGGGGAGCTTGTAAGTCCATGGAGTTATGTATATGTGTTAGAGAAACGTCTGGGCCGCTATCCTAAGCCATGCCTAATCATGGTGGAAACTTGCAGCATAACCATAGTGAGAAATCTATGAAGCATTCTTCTTATAAAAAAGATATACAAGATACATACAAAAGATATAGAAAAGAGTAAAGAGAGAAAAAGTACCATATTCCCATGGTAAATAAGAAGATTGCTGAGATGCTCATTGTCTGTTTCCTTGTCATTTTGATATGGGATAGCTCCTGTGTCATGTGCAAGGGGTACCCCGTTGGCGGTTCTCTGTGATACACATGTATTTACTATGACAAGAACTTACTGGTAACTAAAGTTGAGTAGCATGAGGAGCGGACCTCGTACTCAAGGTACATGAGATTGCCAGCTTATGGTCTATCAAGCATATAACTAATAATTGACCTCACTTTAACCTTAATCACTTAAAGATGCATATAATAGGGGCAGTGAGAGCTCAAAGCTAATGAATACCTTACTTTCAGCATTTGGAAGCCTTTCAAACTTTTCAAAACCTTTTCACTTCCTTGCTGAGTCACCACTTATTCTTTGAGCACCTTCTTGAGAGCATAGTTTTCATTCTTAGTGTAATGTGCTTGTCTCAAAACTTGGTTAATTATGACATATCTTTGATGCTTGTATCTCTTATATCTTTACTTCTAGTCTTCATTTGAACTTTAGAGGTACCTTGGCATTTATGTTTTGATTAACAATCAAAGGCAAGTGAGATACCACTTTATCATACCTTCTTATGAGCATTACAATGTTGCTTATGCTTATGTTGAAGGGAATATGCCCGAGAGGCAATAATGAAGTGGTTATTACCGTATTCCTTGTTTATGATAAATTTTTATTTTACATGCTATAATTATTAATACGTAAACGTTAATACATGTGTGTTTAATAAATAAAAAGGAAGTTCCTAGTTATGCCTCTCTTATAAACTAGCTCGTTGATTAACAAGATGATAAAAGGTTTCCTGATCATGGACATTGAATGTTGTTAATAATGAGGTCACAACATTGTTGGAATGATGTGATGAACATTCATCCGAAGTATAGCATTACGATAAAGGTCATTGTGTTTATATTCCTATAATATCATACGAAGTAATCTTAGTCCTTGGACAATGAGATCATGTCAATCACTAACACCGGAAGAGTATCTTGATAACATCAAACGTCACATCGTAACAGGGTGACTATAAAGATGATTTCAGTGCTACGAAGGTGTTATGTTGAGGCTCATGGATCAAGAGTGGAATTTGTCCATCCCGATGAAGGATAGATATACTCTGGGCCCTCTTGGTGATATCACATTAGTTAGCTTGCAAGAAAGTGATTTGATCACTAGAATGTTATATCACGGGAACAAGAAAAGAGCACATGTCGGTAATGAGATCAAACTAGGTATGGGGATACCGATGATCGAATCTCGAACATGTATTATATTGCGAGACAAAGGTATTGAGTTACATGCGTATAAGGTTCACAGATCACATAAGTCATCGCTTAATATGTGGGAGTCAGTACAGATCTCTAGATCCCGCTGTTGATTATTGATCGAAGAGGGGTCTCGATCATGTCTACATTATTCGCGAAGCATAGGGTGACACACTTAAGGGATACCGACACCATTCAGAGCAAATGATATGCCAGAGAAAGAAAAGGAAAGTGTAGGAATTTATTTCACTAGACACCGGAACTGTTTCGGTTGAAATTGCTGAAACTGGTTCTGCATGTGAAATTGAATACTAGCAAGGGGTTTTATGTGAATGTTTGTTACTTAAAGTAATTTACAAAATTATGAATAAATAAATAAATAAAAGAGTTTTATTTAAATGAGAGCTTGCATTAAATTTGGTGGAAATTTAATGCATGTGAGTGGATTTTTGAGTGGAGGCTTTTTATGGGAGTGGAGGCTTTTCATTTTGAGTGGGAGCTCCACCCACATGAATGTGTAAGAGGTGGGGGCAGCCACCATGGCTGGGCGCCATGCCCCTTGGGGTTCCCTCTCTCCCTATAAAAGCCCCCCCTCTCCTCCTCTCAAAGTACACCTCCTCACGAAGGATCTCTCTCCCCCCTTTAGAATTTCCCCATGGTCTCGGATCAGCGAGATACATGTTCTCGGTGGATTCTTCTGGAAGGATTTGTTGCTTCCGCTGCTTCGCTGGAGCAAGGGCATGGAGGTTGTCGGGGTATCCGGACGTGTGTGCGATCGCGGATGCACCACTGCTTTGCGGTGCTGGAATTGATGGTGCTGGACCGCCTAGACCAGATGGACTTCATCACGATCTTGAGATCGGCAAGCATTTGTCTACATCATCCATGAGTACAACCTCGTTAACGCTATTCGGTCTTTGAGGGTATGTATTCTATGGATGTGTATCTACCCGTTGCTTGTATCTAGTAGATAGGTACATAGTTGTTCCCATCGTAGGATATTTTTTTGTTTTCTATGCTGTGAACCCTACATATGTTTCATGCTACTTATTATTATTGTGTTGGAGTCTCTTCATAGCTTGCAATGACTATTGAGTAGACATAGTTGCATACTCCTTATTATGAATTGTCTAAGTATTGATCATATGCTGAGAATATTTACATCACAAGAAGCAAATGTGTTCGTGAAAGTTTCTTTTATCACACTCAATTTTCAACTGAATTGCTTGGGGACAAGCAATAAGCTAAGCTTGGGGGAGTTAATATGTCCTAAACGTATCTACTTTGCCGAAGACTTTTATTATTGTTTCTCCTCTAACTTGTGTGATTTGGATACAACTAACACAGACTAACACTGTTTTCAGCAGAATTACCTTGGTGTCTAGTTTTTGTGTAGAAAATCAACTTTCAGGAAAAATCTCAGAAAATATGGCAAAAATCCTATTTCACCAAAAGATTCACGGATCCAGAAGACGAGACAGAGTGGGACTCCGAGGGGCCCACACCGCCTGGCCGCGCCTGAGGGTGTGTGGCCGCCTCGGGCACCCTCTCGGCCGCCCTCTTCGCCTAGATAAAGCCTCCTGACCTAAAAACACAACAGGGTTCGATATTTTCCAGAGGCGAGATCCTCTGCGCCACCACCACCAGAAACCGCGATTTGGAATCAGAAACTCTGTTCTAGCACCCTGTCGGGATGGGGTATTGGAGAAGATCATCGCCATCATCATCACCAACGCCTCTCCATCAACCATCCATGTTTCCCCCATCCAGAGTGAGTAATCCACCGTTGTAGGCTATGGAGATGGTAGGGATTGGATGAGTTCTATCATGTAATCGAATAAGATTATTAGGGCATGGTGCCTAGTATCTTTTTAGTGTTATTTGACTTTGTTGCAACTTGTTGTGCTTAGTTGTTAGGGCCCGAGTGGCAGATATAAGATCTGAACATATTATTGATTCATGATGATAGTATTGTTTGTGATCTTATCTGCAAGTTGTTTACACATATTATTGTCCGAAACCAAAGGCCCCGAAGTGACAGAAATTGGGACAACCTGAGGGGATGGCTGTGATATGAGGATCACGTGTGTTCATGAAGTGTTAATTCTTTGCTCCGGTGCTCTATTAAATTGAGCACCTTAATTACCATTTGACGAGGTTTAATCTCGCCAATGCCCATTGTTATGGACTTGGGTTTTGGAGAAGATGGGGATGCTGGAGATCGTGGCACGGTTAACAGACAAACAACCAGGGGACACGGGATTTACCTAGGTTCAGGCCCCCGGAGGGAAAACCCTACTCCTGCTTGTCTGCTCTTGATTACGGCGGAACCGAAGGTTACAGGGTGCGCAAATTGGATCTGGCGTGGATGCGTATGCGAAAGTATGAGTCGAGAGATCTAGGACGTGCCCTCCTGGCCTTTATATAGACTTAGGCAGGTCCCGGGCATAGTCCTAGTTGGTTACAAGTTCTAGGGTTTTACCCCTTTGAATTTCCTATCTCCGCTAGTCTTGTTCTCCAAGGATCCGAAGGCGTCATGGGCCTTGGCCACCCGAAAATCTTCATGGGCCAGTGTATATCTACTGTGGGCCTTCCTTGGGCTGGACCAGGTATGCTGAAGTCGCGTACCCGTAGGGTATAACCATGTCAGTAGCCCCCGAGTGTTCAGTCGAATCGTAGATTCGGCTGAGGACTCTTCCATCTTTCGGGTGCAGCTATATATTAATAGTATATGTGTGTAGGGATTGTTGATGCGTGTGCCTGACTCACCCGACGGATCAGGGTCAGTTAACTGTCTTAGGACGAAACGACAGGATCTTCTTCAGGTTCGGGTCCCTCAACCCGGACCTGGAACATATGCTGGCGTAATTCGACTCAGGCCGTGGAGGACTTACAGGAGTGGAATTCCAGTGGTTTTAATCGGTGTACCCAACGCGTCCGTCGGGATTTTCATCGTACCTGCTGGCACGGATTCATACTAGCAGAGCGCAGTCAGGTGCGTTACGAGGCCATCAGATGATATCCGCAGGTCTTATCTTTGCATCGCAGACGCAGCATCCGAACATTTATCACCTCGGAGGTGCTTCGGGTGGCCAAGGAGATTGTCACTCACTTAGCGTTTTGTTGGGGCAGAGTTGCCAAAAAGTTTTTGCGTGCGGATCCGGAAGATCACAGTCGAAGATTTCATAGGGTGCGTGACCAGCGCTCCCTATGGGAGTAGCCCCCAAGTGTCTGTTCGAGTCGTAGACTCGAACGGAGACTTTAGTTCAAGCATTGTTTCAGTCGTTAAGTCCGAAGGACTCGAAAATTTTTGGATGCTTAAATCCATCCTCCCTATGGGAGTAGCCCCCGAGCCCGTAGTGGAGTCGTAGACTCGACGTAGGACTTAGAGAAGTAATTTTGTCCTTATTTGTCTGTCGGGTGCGCGGCCAGCGCTCCTGATAGGAGTAGCCCCCGAGTATTTGGTCGAATCGTAGATTCGAGTGAGTACTCTTAGCTGTGGAGCCGAAGTTGGTGCTAGTATAGCTTTTGATGACGTCAGTGCTGACGATCGATGACCTCAAGCGTCTGCTACGCCAGAGATGACTTGACTGGACGAAGCGTGGGTCCCACTTTCTGACTTTGAATTGACCAGTCATGCACGGCGTGGATATGATTACGGCGTCTCCTCGATTTCCACGCGTAGTGGACGGCGTGGTAACGACGGTTCGTTGTGGTGTTGACACGTGTACGGCCAGATCTACCGTTGGCGTTAGGTCTTCTCGATGGACGGCCAGCGTGCGTCGTCTTCGCTGTTATAATCCTTGGTGAAATCGTGGTTTGTTTTTCACCGCACCAGTTCATCTGTTCACTGCCTCCTTGTTCTTGAGCGATTCTTGCTGCGCGCTCAGCTTTCCTTCCACATTTCCTTCGTTCTTTCCGCGTTGGCATCGCCACCACCACCGTAGCGCCATGGGGAAAACAAAGAAGTCCTCATCTGCTATTGGGACCAGCGCCGCCGGAGGCAAGAAGGGCACCGCCGCTGCTCGCGTCACCGATGGTGGCTGGCGGCGATCAGAGACGCGGGAGAGCGATCTCCGCAAGCTGCGTGAGCGGGGCTTGATCACGGGGGACAGGGAGGCCGTTAAACTCCCCGGCAATGAGGTAATCCCCCGTCCCCCATCTGGGTACCGGGTTATGTTTGTCGCCTTCGTTTTGCGTGGGTTTTCGTATCTAGTCCATGACTTCCTTCGTGGGCTGCTCTTCTTCTATGGGGTTCAGCTGCATCATCTGTCTCCCAATTCTCTTCTCCACATTGCTTGTTTTATCACGTTTTGCGAGTGCTGGCTTGGCATTGAGCCGCACTTTGGCCTCTTCCGGAAACTCTATTCCATGAAGAGGCAATCTGGTTCGGATGGTGTGTATCCCATTGGGGGTTTCATCATCTCCCTAAGTCCCAATCTGCAATTCTTTTCCTTTTCCATGTCCGAATCTGTCTAGTACTGGCGGAGGCGATGGTTTTATATCCGTGACTCCGTAGTGCCCGGGCAAGATTTTGGTCTTGTTCCCTTTGACCCCTCCCAATTGATTGAGAAGAAAAGATCCTGGAAAAACCAAATCTTAGACGGTGAGGTGGCGGAGATAGAGGCCCTGTACCGTCGGGTGGAGGATCTCCAACTGATTCCTGAGAAGGAGGTGAACGGTGTGGACATCATCCGGACGTTTCTTGAGCGTCGGGTGCAGCCTCTCCAAGCGAGGGCGCACCTGATGTTTCTTTATTCTAGGCGCCGTGATCCGACGAGGGTTTCGAGTGAGAAAATCTCCGAGGTGGAACTTGACAAGGCTCTTCGCGCGCTGTTGAAGTTCAAGGCCGACGAAGAAATCCCGGGGAAGTCGCTGACTCCTCCCTTTTCTTCGACGTTGGTCGTACCGAAGGTGTAGATTTGCGCACGTAGTGCTCCCCCTTTGTTTTTGTCGGCTATGTATTTTTCCCTTTGTTTGCTAACAAAGTTCCTTCTCATCTTGCAGAGCTTCAAAGTGCCGGGCATGGTACCACCATTACCCGAAAGGTATCCGAATGCTCCGGATAATGAAGTGGTGGATTCCGTGTCCGAGCTACCGTCAGCACGATCTCCAGCGGAGGATGCCGACGAGTCGAGTGAGGACCATTCGCGCAAGCGATCACGGAGGTCCAGCGAGTCTTCGGATGCCTCGACTCCTCCGACTCCCAGAAATCCTCTTGGCCTTGAGCGTCATAGTGGTGGCCATGGAGGTTCTTCCTCTCCCCTTCCTGTCATTCCTGTGCGGGCTGTTGCACCGCACCCGCCAGCAAAGCGGAAGAAGGAAGAAAAGAAGGAGGAGAAGAAGGAAGAGAAGAAAGAGGAGAAGAGGGCCCGAAGGGCTTCTCCCATCTTCGACCTGAGCGCATTGGGCTCGTAAGTTTTCTTGTTGTATTGTTACCCTTTTCCCTTGATGGTGTTTGCACCTGTGTTGATTGGCTTCGTATGCAGGCAATCCTCCGATGGCTCTAGTGATGGTGCGTGGGAGATGATGGGGGAGTCGAACATTGCGTCGCCTCCTCCTCAGACGGTGGCGACTTCGGGTGACGCCGCTCCAGTTCCTCCTGTGCGGGAGGGGCTGGTGGTTGCGCCTCAGAATTTCGCAGGCGGGCCTTCGGGGTCACCATCGGAGCATGTAAGTTTTTCTGCTTCATGTCACGGGGGGAGCCCCCGAGTGTCTTTGTGTGCTGATGTTGTTTTTGCTTCTTTGTGTTGGGCGTAGCCCCCAAGTCCTGTTCTTACTGCTATTGCCTTTTTCTGCAGCCTTTTGTCCAAGTGGCCAAGCGGCTGGTGGAGGAGCGCCTAACGCTGGAGGCGAAGCTGCGGCAGCTTCAAGGTATCCGTCTGCCTTTTAGTACCTCTCTTGTTTATCCTGGTCCTGTTCTTTGACACTTGCTTGTCTTAAATGTAGAGGAGCATAACGACTCTCTTCGTGAGGTCGACGCTCTTAAAAAGAGCCTTGGCCAATCGGAGCAGAAGGCCGAAGCCGCCGCTGGTGCGAAAGAGCGCCTTGAGCTGGAGCTGACGAAGGCAGCCGAAGTGAAAGAGCGTCTGCAGCAGGAGGCCGCAGATCGTGAGGAGCAGCTGGCCACCGTTGCGGCTGCTCGTGAAAAGGAAGTGGCGGCAAAGCTCATGGCTGCTGCCAAGGCTATTTCGGGTGAGTGCTTAGTTTTGCACTTGTTTCTTTTTCTCCGGGTCTTTATATGCTATGTTCCTTCATGGTTTTTCTTCTTTGTGTCTCAGATGCCGCAGGCATCGAGTTCGACCGCGGTGCTCTGGAGCACGGGAGTGCTCTGGATGATGCCACTGTGGCGGTCGAAGACCGCTACAGCACCGTCGTCAACTCCCTCGCCAAGGCGAAAGAGGTCCTTGGTCGCTTCTACTAGGAGCTCTTCCCGAAGGGCGCAGCCCTTGAAGATGTGGATGCCCTGGCAGAGGCTCTATCAGCCGAAGCGCCTGCGGCATACAAGCGCAAGCAGAAGGGCATCAGCGCGTCCGTCGGACTGGCGATGGCCATGGCGGCTGGGGCGGAGCTGGACCTGCCCCAGATCACTTCTCGGATGCCGACGGCTGCGTATGGATCCGAGGTAGCTTTCGCCGCCTACTCCGCTCGCTGCAGACGATATGGGCCCAAGCTCATTGACTTGCTGTCTGAGTACGCACTGCGGCAGCAGGGCGAGGCCAAAGCTAGGCAGTCTGGTTCTGAGGCGACTCAGTGTCCTGCACCTTAGGCATAGTAGACGTAGGGTAGTTTGTAGTCTTCTTTTGTTGTAAATATCTTTTGTAGTACCATCCTTGTGCCACGTAGTGGCCTTATATATTTTAATGAATTCCTCCGAGTTGTGCTCTATCCTTGGCTGAATGTCTGTGTGCCTTCTTTTTTCTGCTGCTATAGGTTCCTTCGGGTGCTGACCCAGTTGACACTTCATCCGAAAGGCCCTTGCGACCATCATTGGATGATTCCTTGCAGCTCGCTTTTCTTCGAGATCGCGTGCGCAGCTTGGATAGGGATTTGCTCGGTTTACGCGGTCGCGCCAACGTTTGGAAATCCAAGGCAGATCGTGGTGCAGCCAGGGAGGAGTATTTGATGGCGGAGCTGGGTCGGCTGTCCGAGTAGCTGCAATGTAAGTTGATCCTTCTTTCGGGTTGTATCTCAGTTCTTCGGGTGAGCCTGCTGGCCTTATTCTTGTTTTGTGCGGTTGTCGCAGGTGCCAATCTTGCTCCGAGGGAAGAAAAGGAGCGTATCGCTGTTCGAGTCAATTGCTTGACTCAACAGGACATGGAGGTCGGCGGCTTCTTCTGGATGGATCGCGATCGCGCCATGGTTCTGGCGACGGTGCAGGATCGTGTCTATCAGGTTTCGCGGGTGCTCCGCCAGGTGCAGACATCACTTTCCTCGGTGCTGCACGTCATGTTTCCTTTGGATGCCGTGCCGACGACCCTCGCAGGTCTTCTGTCGAGGTTTCGGAGTGCCAGCAATGTCAAGGAGCTGGTGCGGCAGCAGCTCGTCGCAGGGGTGAAGGCTGCCTTGTCTCTTGTGAGGGTGCACCGCCCTGACGTAGATTTGGCTGCTGTGGCAACTGGGCCACCTCTTCGACCAGATGGTGGCGAGTGGAACATGCGTCCGCATTACGCGGCTGTAAGGCAGTATGCCGAACAGATTGTAGATTTGTTTGAGCAGCATGCTCAGGTTATTCTTCAGAATAGGTAGGACCTGAAAATAAACAGATAGATGTAAAATTTGTATATTGTGGCTGGGCGTTTTTGTGCCCTTTGTTGTAAAGGTTTGCTTGTTTGTGAGCACGCAGTGCTTTGATTGAGTACGTGCCCTTTTCGTTTGCCTGACGTGGTCAGCTACTCAGGTGTACACGTTTGGTCCTCAGTCGATGAAATCGTCAGGTGGGGGGAGCCCCCGAGTGCGTATGTAGCATGTAGTAAAGTTGCAGAAAAATAGTCAACCGAAGGTTGGGGGCGGGACACTTAGCTTTATTTATATCGTAATGGAGGAGGTACATGGTTCGGCTGAGTAGCCTTGGCTGAAAGCCTTATTGAAAGTAAAAGGGGGTGGGTTGCTACGGTAGAATCGTCGCAGGTGCGAGATGTTCCATGGGTTGGAGTATGCGACTCCAGACTCCACGTGCTTGAGGCGATAGGCGCCACCTGGGATGACTTCGATGATGACATAGGGTCCTTCCCATGGTGACTCGAATTTATTCGGTCGCTTTTGCTTGAGCCATAAGACGAGGTCTCCTTCGACGAAGGACCTTGGGCGCAGCCGGCGGCTGTGGTAGTTGCGAAGACTTTGCTGGTACACCGTTGATCTAGCAGCTGCTATATCCCGTGCTTCGTCGAGTGTGTCGACGGCATCTTCGAGTGCAGCCGTGGATTCGGCTTTGCTGTAAGCGACGACTCGTGGAGCCTGATGGCGTACTTCGGCTGGTAGCACGGCCTCAGCTCCGTGCACCATGAAGAACGGTGTATAACCGGTGGAGCTGTTTGGCGTAGTCCGTAAGCTCCACAGGACAGACGGTAGCTCTTTCGTCCAGTTTCCAGCTTTGTGCTCGAGTGAGCTCATGAGGCGCTTGATGCCGGCGCCAATTAGGCCGTTGGCCTTTTCCACTTGCCCGTTTGTTTGCGGGTGTGCCACTGAGGCATACGTGATATTGATCCCGAAGCCTTCGCAGAAGTCCTGGAATTCTTCGGAGATGAAGTTCGATCCGTTGTCCGTGATGATGCTGTGCGGTACGCCGAACCTGTAGACAATGGATTCAAAGAATTTGACGGCGGTTTTGCCCTTCTGGTTGGTGACTGGCATGGCCTCGATCCACTTGGTGAATTTATCGACTGCGACCAGGAGGAAAACGTGTCCCCCTTTCGAGGACTTTGGCAGTTTGGCGATCATGTCGAGGCCCCATTGGGCAAAGGGCCAGGCTATGGGTATGGGTCAAAGTTCGGACCCAGGTGCGTGCGGTTTGTCGGTGAACCATTGGCACCCGTTGCATCTACAGACGATGTCCTTCGCGTCGCTCATGGCCGTTGGCCAGTAGAATCCTGCTCGTAGAGCCTTGGCGACAAGGGAGCGGCTGCCTGCGTGGTGGCCGCAGATGCCCTCATGGATATCTTGGAGTATGGCCTTGCCGTCGTCGATGGTGACGCACCGTTGTAGTACACCCGTAATGCTGCGTTTGTACAGCTCGCCGTTGATGATGGTGAAGGCTTTTGACCAACGAGATATGCGCCGGGCATCTGTCGGGCTGTCAGGCAGTTCTCTGTTTATCAGGAACTGGAGGTATGGACGTGTCCAAGTTTCTTCGACTGCCCTGACCTGCATCAGGTTGACCATGGCAACTTCGGTATCCAACTTTTCGGGTCCTTCATGACCTTCGGGTAGCGTAGCCCCCAAGTGTTCTGCTTCTTCGGGTGATCCCTTGGGGAATTTCCGCTTGATGGATGGCACGCAGATCTGTTCGAGGAACACACCTGGTGGTACCTTTGCACAAGTGGAGCCGATGTTGGCGAGTCTATCGGCATCCTCGTTGCTCTCTCTTCCAACGTGCCGAAGTTCACGACCGTTGAATTCTCCTTCGAGTGCGTTGTATAGCGCGCAGTACGCGATCATGTTTTCGGCGTGTGCGTCACACTCATTCATCGTCTGCTGTATGACAAGGTTGGAGTCACCGTAGATGACCAGGCGTGTTGCGCCGCATATTTTTGCCATCTTCATGCCATGGATGAGGGCTTCGTATTCGGCCTCGTTGTTGGAGGCTCTGAATTTCATCCGAAGAACGTACTTCATCTTGTCACCTTGCAGGGAGGTCAGTATGACTCTTGCCCCTGCTCTGGCTTCGCGCTTGGAGCCATCGAAATGCATTGTCCAGGACTGCGACATGTCTGGGGTGTCAGGCAGCTGCAGCTCCATCCAGTGCACCAGGAAGTCCGGAAGGACTTGAGATTTGATTGTGTGTCGCTTCTCGTAGACGATGTCCAAGGGTGATAGTTCGATGCCCCACAGGGCCACGCGTCCTGTGGCCTCTGGGTTATTCAGGATGCTGTTCAGGGGTGCCTCGTTGACGACCATCACCTGATGCTCCTGGAAGTAGTGGCTCAGTCGTCGAGCCGTCATGAACACGCCGTAGGCTAGCTTCTGGTAGTGCGGGTACCGCTGTTTTGTTGGAGTGAGTACCTCGCTGAGGTAGTAAATTGGGCGCTGGACCCCGTGGGTCTTGCCTTCTTCGGGTCGTTCGACCACGAGTACGGTGCTGACCACCTGGTGTGTGGCTGCTATGTACAGCAGCAGGGGCTCGCGCTCCTTTGGCGTGACCAAAATGGGCGAGGTGGAGAGGAGCCGCTTGAGGCTTTCGAATGCGTCGTTGGCTTCTGGTGTCCATTCGAACTTGTCTGCCTTGCGCAGCAGCTGGTAGAATGGTAGGGCCTTCTCGCCCATGCGGCTGATGAACCTGCTTAGTGCCGCTACTCTCCCTGCGAGCTGCTGAACGCCCTTGAGGTTTTTCGGCTTCTCCATTGTCATGATGGCTTTGATTTTCTTCGGGTTCACCTTGATCCCCCGTTGAGAGATGAAGTACCCGAGCAGCTAACCCGAGGGGACGCCGAAGGCACACTTTTCTGGATTGAGCTTGATCCTGTATCGATCAAGGTTGTTGAACGTCTCGCAGAGATCGTCGATAAGTGTCCTTGCCTCCTTGGTTTTTATTACTATGTCGTCGACATAGACTTGGACGTTGCGACCGATCTGGTCCTTGAGGCAGGCCTGCATGCATCGCTGGTACGTGGCACCTGCGTTCTTTAGCCCGAAGGGCATTGTGTTGTAGCAGTATACTCCGAACGGTGTGATGAATGCCGTTTTCTCTTGATCTTCGACCTTGAGTCGAATCTGGTTATAGCCTGAGTAGGCGTCGAGGAAGGAGAGTTTCTCACAACCTGCAGTCGAATCGATGATCTGGTCGATCCGAGGAAGAGGGAAGTGGTCCTTTGGGCAGTGTTTGTTTAGTGACGTGAAGTCTACGCACATCCGCAGGATGTCCGTGTCCTTCTTCGGGACCATCACCGTGTTTGCCAGCCACTCGCTTTCTTTGATTTACCTGATGAAGTCTGCAGCGAGCAGTCTATTGATTTCCTTGCCGATAGCTTCGGCTCGTGGCTCCGACAGTCTTCGGATGGACTGCTTGACCGGCTTGGTGTCTGGAAAGACATTGAGTGCGTTCTCGGCGAATTCCCTGGGAACTCCTGGCATGTCCACAGGACACCAGGCGAAGATTTCCCAGCGCTCACGGAGGAATTCGACGAGCGCGCCTTCCTATGCGGTGCTGAGGTCATTGGCGATGAGGGCCATCTTGGAGGCATCCGTCGGATGGACCTGCACTTTCTTGGTGTTGACGCTGGAGTCAAAGGACATGTCGGGTGCGTTCTGCTTTGTGACTGGGGGTAGCCCATTGTCCGTCACCTCGCGGAGCCTTACAAGCTCGTCTTGCATGCCGAAAGACTGGGAGATTTTGTTGAAATCCCTGTCGCATTGGTCCGATCGGGTGAAGCTCCCGTGGACTGTGATGACGCCCCTTGGTCCTGGCATCTTGAGTAGTAGGTATGCGTAGTGTGGGACGGCCAGGAATCTTGCGAATGCTACACGCCCCAGGATGACGTGGTATTGCGACGGCCAGTCCACCACTTCGAATTCTAGGCGCTCCTGCCGAAAGTTGTCCGTCTTCCCGAAGATGACGTCGAGCCCTATTTTGCCCAGGGGAATATGCCCTTCCCTGGGACAATGCCGTGGAACGTTGTGTCTGATTGTTCCAGGCTGCATTGCGGGATCCGCATAGCCGCTAGAGTGCTTGCGAACATTAGGTTGATGTCGTTGCCGCCGTCCATGAAGACGCGACTCATCTCGAAGCCTCCGATCTGCGCCTCCAGCACCAGGGCAGCATGACCTGGGCGAGGGATCTGGCAAGGGTGATCCGCTCGAGTGAATGTGATACAGGACTCCGATCCGCTGAGGTACTCAGGGATTGCAGGCGGAGTTGCCACGGCCAAGTTGATTTGTCGGGTGATTTTCTTCTGCACCCTGTTTGTGGGGCGTCCCTTCTGGATCATATTTAGTGCTCCTTTTGGTGGGGGGTATGCGACCCCGGCGTTGTTTTGCGGTGGTGCGACTGGTTGATTTGGGCCTCCGATAGGCGGCGGTGGAGGAGCTCCATGTGCTATTTCACCTAGCGCAGGTGCGTTTCTGAATGCAGGAATTGGAGCTTGTTGCCTCATCTGCACCATGCCTTCGCTGAGTTTCTGGAACTCGCGGCAGTCCTTGAGCATGTGGCTAGCTTTCTTTTTGCCATCCTGTTTGTCGATGTAGAAGTGGATGGTGCATGGACCCGAAAGTTTATCGAATGCTGAGGGTCTGTCGTCGCGGTCGCGGCGTTGCCACGACTGCGTTGGTCGTCCGTTGTCGCGGAAGTTTCCGCTGCGGTATCCTCCGTTGTTGCGGCTGTTGTCGTTACGGCGGTCGGCGTAGCCGGCCGCGACCATGTCGGGTCCATCGCGGTCCTCGTAGACGCGCGATCTCCTCTTGCTGCGGCGTTCGTGTCTTCGGCCGTAGTCGTCCTCTTCATCTGATTGCGCTCGCTGGATGCAATCTTTGTCGTCTGCCCAATTGTTGGCGATTTCCATGAGGTAGTCGAGTGTCTTGGGCTTTACACGCCCAAGTTCCTCCTTGAAGTTCGGGCGCTTGACGCCGTCCCTGAAGGCGTCGATGGCCCGCTCTTCGGAGATGTGTGCTGCGGAGTTCTTGGTTGTAGACCAGCGTAGTATGTACGAGCGAATAGATTCATACGTTCTCTGAGTGCAGGCTCGCAACTCTTCGATTGAGGCGGGCCTCTTGCTGGTGCCTTTGAAATTTCGAATGAATCTGTAAGCAAGCTTCTCCCAGCTTCGGATGGATCCTGATGATAGGCTGCTGAGCCAGACTCGCGCCGCGCCTGTCAGCTGCAGCTGAAGGCATTGCATGGCGGTTTCTTTGTTGCCTCCGTGAAGCTTGACGGATGACAGATGGTCACTGAGCCAGGATTTTGGATCTTGCGTGCCGTTGAACTTCGGAGTATCCGAAGGAAGCTTGAAGTTGCGTGGCATCTGTGTTCGCCGAACAGATCTGCTGAAGCATCGAGCTCCACAGAGTTCTCCTTCATCTTCGTCCATCTCAGATTCCGACGAGCATGCGTGTTTAGCGCGTGCTTTGTCGATCTTGCGCTGTGTAAGCTTGTCTCTGGCGTCGTAGTCGCGTTTATGGCGGTGCGAGCTCTTCTTCCTACGAGGAAGATCGTGCTCCTCTTCCTCTTCGGATGAGGGGGTGGGACTCTGGTCGCGCCTGGCCGGAGCTTTCTTCTTCGGCTCCGCAGGAGCGTCTTCGTGGAGCGCAGCTCCGATTAGTCCTAGTCCGGTGAGTGCGGACCTATGCATGGCCCTTTTCGGGTCCCCCTCCGAAGGTGGGTGAGCCACGAGATACGCAGTGGCTGCCATGATCGCAGCTTGTGGCGTCTTCGGGATGATGTTGCCGTCGGCATCCATATCCATGAACGATGTGTGGAGAGTTCGGGTCACATCACGCCGCTCTTTGGGATCCATGTTTTCCACCCGTGAGAGGTGCTTGTTTCCCTGGTTTCCGTTTGTGCTAGAGCCGGGTGCGATGGCGGAGAGCGCAGCTCGTCGCGCGCTGGACTCGGAGGCTGCTTGCTTGCGCTTGTCTAGCGTCTCCTGCATCTTGACTTGTTTCTTGTGTTCCTCGATGAGGAGGTAATGGTATGCCATCAGTAGGTCACGTGAGGCGTCTGCAGGTACGACGATGTCGCCTGCGACGGCACGGCGAGCCTGGACACATCCTTCTTTGCTAAGTTGGATGACGTGGCCGTTGCTTTCCCTGTTGGGTGGGGGTACTGGCTTCTTCTGTTTTCGCCGTTTTCGCCGTTTCGATTGGGCGGCGGGTTAGACGTTTCCTCGTCGGTTTGGATTACTGCGGCGCACAGATAGCGCTTGCAGATTGGTCGGCTACTGCCGCAGCTTTCGGATCCGGAACCGTAGGTCCCTTCATCCGAAGGTGGATCGCACAGATCGGAGTTGCAGCAGCTGCTGCTGTAGAACTCATCTGTCGATGGTGACGTGCGTAGCACGGGGTGTGGAGCCCACGAAGCGGGCCTGATTGACGGCACGGGCACCCGCTCAGGGAGGCGGAGGGTGCCAGTTTGTCCCACCTGGAAGCAAAAGCTCCCGAACAAAATTTCGAGTCCGTCGCCTACGGGCTCGAAATCCTTCATGGTGGCCGGCGAGTGGGCGGTGAAGTCGAAAGCGCCGAAGAGGAGGTGATTCTCCGTCGCTGCGGAGTTGTAGATCGATCGGGTCGGAACCGTCACGACCGCACAATCAGCAGCCCCAATTCCCAGAGACGGCGCCAATTGACGAGGTTTAATCTCGTCAATGCCCATTGTTATGGACTTGGGTTTTGGAGAAGATGGGGATGCTGGAGATCGTGGCACGGTTAACAGACAAACAACTAGGGGACACGAGATTTACCCAGGTTCAGGCCCCCGGAGGGAAAACCCTACTCCTGCTTGTCTGCTCTTGATTACGGCGGAACCGAAGGTTACAGGGTGCGCAGATTGGATCTGGCGTGGATGCGTATGCGAAAGTATGAGTCGAGAGATCTAGGACATGCCCTCCTGGCCTTTATATAGACTTAGGCAGGTCCCGGGCATAGTCCTAGTCGGTTACAAGTTCTAGGGTTTACCCCTTTGAATTTCCTATCTCCGCTAGTCTTGTTCTCCAAGGATCCGAAGGCGTCATGGGCCTTGGCCACCCGAAAATCTTCATGGGCCAGTGTATATCTACTGTGGGCCTTCCTTGGGCTGGACCAGGTATGCTGAAGTCGCGTACCCGTAGGGTATAACCATGTCACCATTAGGTTCCCTTGAGACCCCGCTGCAACGAGCTGGCAGGACAAATGATGTTGTGCAAGTTCTTATTATGAGCACATATGACTAAATATGGGACACATGCCTATGATTGTTTAGTACTTGGATGATTTATATTATTTATCTGCAAATACCCTAGATCTTGAAGTTACATGAATAGTATTGTCCATGCAACGCCCGTCCATCCATCACTATGCCTAATGCACTCAAATCCTACTGTTTGCTACTATTGTTACTATTGCCTTTGTTTTACTACTGCTGTTACTTTGCTATTGCTACTACAAATCTGTTGCTACTGATAAACTACTGTGAGCAAGACTATTTTCAGGTGCAGCTGAATTGAAAACTCAGTTGTTAAGGCTTATAAGTATTCTTTGACTCTCCTTGTGTCGAATCAATAAATTGGGTTATACTACCCTCGAAGAATGTTGCGATCCCCTATACTTGTGGGTCATCAGTTCTCCAAGGAGTCGAGTCTTCACGGGAGTTGGGCCACCCGAAATCTCCATGAGCTTTACGATTACATCATGCCTTCTTCATGGGCTTTCGCTGGGCTGGACCAGATAGGCTAATATCGAGTACTCGTAGGGCATATCCATGTCACTTCCGTAACTCATTAGTTCACCCAAGATCAATGACGACCGGCGACAGGCAGTTCTTCATCACGGCGAGAGAGAAATCCAAGGACCACCACCTTTACTCAAAGCCGCGCCAATAGCCTCCACGCCACTGGCCGACAATGGAGAAGAAGGCAAACTCGAGATGCCAAAACAGGGGCCGTAAGCTGCATGGCCGAGAGACACGGCATAGTACCGAGATCGAGCCCAGATCAGGTGCAGAACGGCTCGTCCCGCCTCTAGCGATGCGCTGCTGCCAACATAACACCTCGCCGCCACCAACTACAGCTACTGGTGCCCGTCCTCCATCCGCTCCTCCACAAGAGATCCGAGACCCGATGAAGCCGTACCCCACCGCCCATGGAGATGAGCCGCACGAGCCCTCTTCTGCCCTCCTCCTTCAGCGAGAAGGGCGCCGCCACCACCGTCGGCAGCGGCCTAGCGGGACTGGAGGTGGACGGACTAGACGATGGCTGGGGGCCTTCGGAATCTCCCGAGCAGGGGCAACCCAGCAGGGATCCTATTTTCGTGGAGCAGTCCGATCTATTTTCTGTTTCTCTGTGCACTCAATTTTATGTTTATTAATAGCATATTTAATAAAAAATAATTATCTCTACTCAATAATAGGTAGACGAGTATATGAAATTATTGAAGTTTAGAAGTGACAAGCTAATACTTGTATCTATGCCCGCATACACTTGAAATTGTATATGTAAGTTTTACATGTCAGTTTAAACGGATAGGGTATAGGTATATCCATGTGCATAATTGTATATATATCCTGTGACTTAACATGTAGGGTATGGATATTACCCTAGGTATAAAAGTGTGCCTATATATACCATGCCCATGCGGTAGTTAGATTGCCATCCTTAGTTGACACGATGTCGTTCGGATCAATGCACGATACAATTCAATCAGACATGTGCACTAGTAGAAAACAGGCCTTTCGTCCAGGCCATTAGTCCCGGATGTGGCTGGGGCCGGGACTAATGTCCCTCGCCGGACGGCCTGAGCCACCCAGATTCATAGGTCCCGGTCCGTTAGACCCCATTAGTCCCGGTCTGGGACTCAAACCGGGATTCAAGGGCCATGGCCCTGCCGCTCGATGGGGGCACCCCCTTTAGTCCTGGTTTGTATCTCCAACCGGGACTAGTGGTCTAGCCCTATATATATGCACAGCCCCCTCCCCCTCTCAACAGTTTTTTTCCTGGTGGGAGAGAGTGTTGTTGTGCTATTTTTTTCTTGTTCATACATATGCACTAGAGGTGTTCGGTGAAATGTCCATTAGAGCGATGCGAGTTTAGGTCACACAAGACAGACATGATATGACGTGCCCGAGCCACACTTAAGTTTTCTCATCTTTGTTTCCAAGTGTAATAAAAGGTTAGCAACTATTTTCTCGTTTAGACCGTCGTGCGGTACTAATTTTAGCATAGTGATTGCGTTTGACATATATTTGTATGATACAGATGAGCCATCCATGGATGTATGGTGACCGACGCTCTGCTTCTTTCAGAGAAGGCGTGCGTTCTTTTCGAGTTGTGGCTGAGGAGAACAAGCGACGGGATGGTTTTATGTGTTGTCCATGTGTTTACTGTAGGAATGAGAAGGCTCACACTTCCGCAAGAGTCATTCAGAGCCACCTGCTTCGGTCTGGTTTTATGTCCGGATATAATGTTTGGACTAAACACGGAGAAAGAGGGGTTGTGATGGAAGACGGCGATGAAGAAGAGAACGATGATGACAACTACCGATCTATGTTCCCTGAATACGCTGGTACCGCAATGGAAGACAATGAAGAAGAAGGAGGTGAAGAACGGGAACCAGACCGGCCTGCTGATGATCTTGGTCGGGTCATTTCTGATGCAAAGCGAGACTGCGACAAAGAAAAGGAGAGGTTGCAGTTTGAGCAGATGTTATAGGACCACAACAAATTGTTGTACCCAACTTGTGAAGATGGCCAGAAGAAGCTGGGTAGCACACTAGAATTGCTGAAGTGGAAGGCAGAGACCGGTGTGACTGACTCGGGATTTGATAAGTTGCTGGTACTCATGAAGAGGTTGCTTCCAAGAAATAACGAATTGCCCGCCAGTACATACGAAGCAAATAAGCTCGTCTTCCCTCTAGGATTAGATGTGCAGAAGATACATGCGTGCCCTAATGACCGCATCCTCTACCGTGGTGAGAAGTACGAGAATTTGGATAAATGCCCGGTATGCACTGCATTGCGGTATAAGATCAGAAAAGATGACCCTGGTGATGTTGATGGCGAGCCACCCAGGAAGAGGGTTCCAGCCAAGGTGATGTGGTATGCTCCTATAATACCACGATTGAAACGTTTGTTCAGAAACAAAGAGCATGCCAAGTTGTTGCGATGGCACATGGAAGAACGTAAGAAAGACGGGATGATGAGGCACCCACTGATGGTCGAAAGTGGAGAAAAATCAAGAGAACTTCCCGGACTTTAATGGTGACGCAAGAAACTTATGGTTTGGTCTAAGTACAGATGGCATGAATCCTTTTGGGGATCAGAGCTGCAGTCACAGCACCTGGCCCGTCACTCTATGTATCTACAACATTCCTCCTTGGTTGTGCATGAAGCGAAAGTTCATTATGATGCCAGTGCTCATCCAAGGCCCGAAGCAACCCGGCAACGATATTGATGTGTACCTAAAGCCATTAGTTGATGAACTTTTACAGTTGTGGGCTGAACCAGGTTTACGTGTGTGGGATGAGCACAAATAGGAGCCATTCGACCTACGAGCGTTGTTGTTCGTAACCATCAATGATTGGCCTGCTCTTAGTAACATCTTAGGACAGACGAACAAGGGATATAATGCATGCACACATTGTTTAGATGAGACTGAAAGTATATATCTGGATAAATCTAGGAAGAATGTGTACCCGTACAATCGTCGTTTTCTTCCACCTAGACACCCCTTAAGGAAAAAAGGCAAGCATTTCGATGGCGAGGCAGATCACCGGAAGAAGCCTGCCCCCCGTAGTGGTGCTGATGTATTTGGTATGGTCAATGATTTAAATGTAATATTTGGAAAGGGTCCCGGTGGACAACCTGTTCCGAAAGATGCCGATGGACGCGCACCCATGTGGAATAAGAAATCTATATTTTGGGAGCTACCCTATTGGGAAGTCCATGAGGTCCTCTCTGCAATCGACGTGATGTACCTGACGAATAATCTTTGTGTGAATATTCTAGGCTTCTTGGGCTTGTATGGGAAGTCAAAAGATACACCGGAAGCACGGGAGGACCAGCAATGTCATAAAGGACGAGACGGCAAGCATCCAGGGCAGTTTCAAGGGCCTGCCAGCTACACTCTTACCAAGGAAGAGAAGGAAATCTTTTTTGAAGTCCTTTTCAATATCAAGGTCCAGTCTGGCTTCTCGTCTAACATAAAGGGAATAGTAAATATGAAAGAGAAAAAATTTCCAAAACCTAAAGTCCCATGACTGCCACGTGCTTATGACGCAATTGCTTCCGGTTGCATTGAGAGGGATTCTACTAGAAAATGTTCGGCTGGCCATTGTGAAGGTATGTGCATTCATCAATGCAATTTCTCATAAGGTAATAGATCCAAAAAGTCTATCAGGGTTACAGATTGATGTGGTCCAATATCTGGTCGGCTTCGAGTTGTTGTACCCTCCATCTTTCTTCAATATTATGACGCACCTCCTAGTTCACCTAGTCAAAGAGATTAGAATTCTCGGTCCTGTGTTTCTACACAATATGTTCCCCTTCGAAAGGTTCATGGGAGTCTTAAAGAAATATGTTCATAACCGTGCTAGCCCAGAAGGAAGTATCTCTAAGGGCTATGGAACAGAGGAGGTCATTGAGTTTTGTGTTGACTTTCTTCCTGACCTTAAGCCGATTGGTGTTCCTGAATCTCGGTATGAGGGGTGGCTGACTGGAAAAGGCACACTAGGAAGGAAAACAATGGTATGTATGGACAAGGATTCTTTCAATAAAGCACACTACACAGTTATACACAATTCCACCTTGGTGGCTCCGTATATCGAGAAACACAAGATTATTGTATGCTCAGAAAACCCGGGGATGCCTGACTCCTCGATTAAAGTGGAACACGAGGACACTTTCGGCAGTTGGTTGTATAATCATCTCATGAATAACAACACTATTTAAGATCAGCTGTACTTGTTGGCACGGTTACCATCTTCGACTATATGTACTTTCCAAGGGTACGAGATAAATGGTAATACATTTTACACGATCACCCAAGATAAAAAGAGCACCAACCAAAACAGTGGTGTTCGCTTTGATGCAACAGATGACAATGGGCAGAAGGACACATATTATGGGTACATAGAGGAGATATGGGAACTTGAGTATGGACCTACTTTTAAGGTCCCTTTGTTTCAGTGCAAATGTGTCAAGATTACAGGAGGAGGGGTACATGTAGACAAAAACTATGGCATGACAACAGTGGATCTCAACAATCTTGCGTACATGGACGAACCATTCGTCCTAGCCAACAATGTGGCTCAGGTTTTCTATGTGCGAAACCGAGAAAAATAAATCGGCAAAAGAATACATCGTCCGATGAGCCAAAGCGCCACATAGTTCTTTCAGGGAAAAGAAACATCGTGGGAGTGGATGACAAGACAGATATGTCAGAAGATTATAATAAGTTTTATGAAATCCCGCCCTTCAAAGTGAAAACTAACCCAAGCCTCCTATTAAATGATGAAGATTCTCCATGGCTACGGCGCAGAAGAAAACAACAACACTAGATAGGGATGTTGGTGTAATATATTAAACCTTTTATGTAATCATATTGTTAAATGATGAAGATTCTCCATGGCCATGAAGGCCGCACTATAAATAGAGGGAAAGGGCAGGGCAGGCTGGGCCAGGCAGCACCAATAATATGGGTTGAACCTTTAGTCCTGGTTGGAGAAACCAACCGCGATGGAAGGGATTGCGGCAGGCTGGGCCAGGCAGCACCAATAATAGGGGTTAAACCTTTAGTCCCGGCTGGAAAAACCAACCGCGGCTGATGGGATTGTGGCAGGCTGGGCCAGACAGCACCAATAATAGGGGTTGAACCTTTAGTCCCGGTTGGAGAAACCAACCGCGACTGAAGGGATTGGGGCAGGCTGGGCCAGATAGCACTAATAATAGGGGTTGAACCTTCAGTCCCGGTTGGATGAACCTTTAGTCCCGGTTGGAGACACCAACCGGGACAAAAAACGAGTGATCACTAATAATAGGGGTGAGTGTCGACATTATGTCGTGAGTGTCGACACTATGCCAAGTTGCTTGTACTATAAATAGGCCAGTCCTCCGGCCAGTTTGAGGCATCTCCAAGATCGATGGTTTTCGAGAGCAGGGACACCACTACGGCCAGTTTCAGGGAGATGCCGCCGGAGCCCAATCCTCCAGCATCTCCAAGAAACTGGTCATAGAGGCACTCCCTAATATGTGAAATTAGGTGAGATCCCAGGCATATTGATCTTGTTAGAGAAGTTACAAGCTGCAAGATGGTCTTCGAGAGCAGGGACACCACTACGGCCAGTTTCAGGGAGATGCCGTCGGAGCCCAGTCCTCCGGCATCTCCAAGAAACTGGTCATAGAGGCACTCCCTAATATGTGACCGCACGTGTTTGGAGATCAGATCTTCATGGTAAGTACGAATCGGGACAACATCTTCATAGTTTGGGAAAGTCGTAGTACGAATCGGAACTAAAGGTCCCACTTTAGTCCCGGTCCAACCATAAAACGAGACTAACACTCAAGACATTTATTAATATTTAAAAACTGAGACTACGAAATCGGGACTAAAGGCCCCCTTTAGTCTCGGTCCAGCCACAAACCGGGACTAACACTCAATACATTTATTAATATTAAAAACCGGGATAAACCGGGACTAGCTAATACTCAGGACTAAAGCCGCCCCCTTTAGTCATAATCATGCCTAGTCCTATAGTACACAGCTTCAGGGTCTTCTTCGTCATCGTCATCATCATTGTCATCGTCACCTGCCACTCCGGGGATCCTGAGCCCAGCCATCGCATATACCGGGCGCCTGCCACTCCGGCCTTGGATTCACGGCGGGCGGGTGGACTTGTGGGCACCGCAGACGAGGATGTTCTTCCCCGGCGATGTAGCGCATCACGCCTATGATAGTACGGTTCGCCCACCACAGATGGCGGCCGGCTTCGTTGTGGTTCACCGGGGGCGGGCCATCACCATCGTACCTGGGGAGCTTCCTTTCCCGCCGGTTAGCGAAGAAGGCATTCCAGGTGTCGTAGTTGTCGGAATCCCACTGGGGATCCATCCGCTGCTCCGGCGTGAGCTCGTGGTAGAAGTGGTTCGTGATGGCCGCCTGTCCGGCGGAGCCTTGAGGCACATGAGGGACATGAACACCTCCAGCGCTCAACATCCAGCCAGCGTGCGGCCGGTAGCCTGGTGGGCAAGGGTAGCTTGAGGCGCACAGCGCCTCCATCTCCTCGAGGGTCAGAATGGCCCAGTAGGTGTTGTCCATTTCTGTGAGAGAGGAAGGTGTGGATGTGTGCATAACCATGGCGCGGTCGGCCTATATATAGATGGAAAGGGCAGGAAAACATGGCGGGATGCGGTGGGAAATGGCGGAAAATATCTTTAGTCCTTTTCAGTGGCTACGACCGGGACTAAAAGCTCGGTTCAGAGGAAAGGGCGGAAAAACTTGGCGGGGAGCGGTGAGAAATGGCGGGAAAAATCTTTAGTCCCTGTTAGTGGATACAACCGGGACAAAAGCTTATTCAAAAAATGGATTTGGATTAATTATTCAAATTCAAGAACTTTTCATGTTGAAAGTTTAGTGAGATTCAAAAATATGCAAAAAAATAGTTAATGAATTTTTAAATTGATAATGGAAAAATGGTTAATAATTTGACTATTTAAAATAATTATTTGATAAAACAGAAAATGGATTTGGATTAATTATTCAAATTCAAGAACTTTTTATGTTGAAAGTTTTGTCAAATTCAAAAATATGCAAAAAATAATAGTTAATGCATTTTTAAATTGATAATGGCAAAATGGTTAATAATTTTACTATTTAAAATAATTATTTGATAAAAAAGAAAATGTATTTGGATTAATTATTCAAATTCAAGAACTTTTAATGTTGAAAGTTTTGTCAAATTCAAAAATATGCAAAATTAATAGTTAATGCATTTTTAAATTGATAATGGCAAAATGGTTAATAATTTGACTATTTAAAATAATTATTTGATAAAAGGGAAAATTGATTTGGATTAATTATTCAAATTCAAGAACTTTTTATGTTGAAAGTTTTGTCAAATCCAAAAGTATGCAAAAAGTATAATTTAAATGTTTTAAATGATATTTTTGAAAATCTGAAAAAAAAGCACACGCGTTGGGGTTTTTGGCCCAGCGCGCGCAAATTTGGGCCTTTAGTCCCGACCCAGTTTACCAGTCGGGACTAAAGGTCTTGCCCCAGCGCGCGAAACGAACCCCTCCCCCTTTAGTCCCGGTCCGTGGCACCAGCCGGGACTAAAGGAGGGTCTCTAGTCCCGACTGGTGACACGGACTGGGACTAAAGGGGGGGTCCATGCACCGGGAGAAGAGGAGGCCAGCAGACGAGCACGACGCCGCCAGGCTACCCAACTCCAACGATGACGAGCAGCACGCCGCCGCGCCCGTGCCTCCCTCTACGCCGGCCTACCGCCGCGCCCCCGCCGACCTACGCGCCGCCCTCCGTCGACGTCGCGCCCCGATCTCCTCCACCGCCAGCCTCCGGCCACCGCCTACCGCCAGCGCCGCCGCCAGGTAGGATTTGTTAGCTAGTGTTAGGATTTGTTAGTGTAGGATTTCTTAGTGTTAGGATTAATTAGTGTTAGGATTAGTGTTAATTAGGATTAGTGTTAGTGTAGGATTTGTTAGTGTTAGGATTAATTAGTGTTAGGATTTGTTAGTGTTAGGATTTATTATGATTTTAGGTATAGTTATATTTTATATCCGCACCCTCTCTCAGATTTTTTATATAGTTATGATTTTTTATATATATAGTTTTAGTGTATATCATGATTATGATTAATTAGTGTATATTATGATTATGATTATTATGATTTTAGGTATAGTTATATTTTATATCCGCACCTCTCTCGGATTTTTTATATAGTTATGATTTTTTATATAGTTTTAGTGTATATTATGATTATGATTAATTAGTCTATATTATGATTATGATTATTATGATTTTAGGTATAGTTATATTTTATATCCGCGCTTCTCTCGGATTTTTTTAGTCAAGTGTAAGTTTATCAGTGAAGGGCATGGGCACGGCTAGGTGTCGAGGCCTAGGGTTAGGGTTAGGGTAATTATTGTAAGACCCTCTTTGTAACCAGAGTTAGGGTTAGGGTGTTACTGGGATGCATTTGTGTTGTATAGGGGGTCAGGAGTTTGCAGAGGAAAAATCAGAAAAAAAAACAAGATAAATGCTGCGAAGAAGAAATATCACCATAACTTGGGGCCAGGGGCTACGCAGCTGCCATGCCTAAGTGGGATGCAAAAGAGAAATAGCTTCATGATAAAGGGATCGTTCCAGAACCAATTCGCGAAGAATGGGATTTGAGGGCAAGAAATTGGTTCCTTGGGCATGGGAGTACATATGACGAACTTACAAGGGACCTTGTTTGCAGTGACGGGATAAAGGTACCGAGGACTGCATGGCTAAAATTGGTCAAAGATATTAAAGGTGGAATAAAACAGTTTCATCCCGATAGAGAGAAAGACTTGCTGACCTTGGTCCTCGGGAATCGCGAACATATAGGACGAGTCCGAGGCCTTGACGGGAGTTTCACGTGGGAGACTGGGTTTTCTAAGGACCAAGGTACCTATAGAAGCCGAGCAAGAGCAAAGCAACGATGGGAGGAGGAGGAGGCATACAAGTTCAAGCAGATGCTAGGAAGACTTGACAAGCAGCAGCAGCAAATCAACAAACTTAGAGGAATAGCGCGCTTGCAGCAAGATCCTCCACTCGATATTACCGCCAACCCATCTTAGCGGAGAACAAACGTCGCTGAATCGGAGGTCCCGTCTAACTATGCATCCTATACTATAGATGGCGATCCCGGCTACCCCGTGGATGGAATTAAGGAGCAGATACCTTGTGAGCTCCATAAAAAATTGAAAAACATATCTGTGAAGGTGGCGGTCAGATCGGCTTTGCCTTGTCCGCCTGACGCACGTTGGCATGGCCGTGAGATTCCACCTGGCTATGCTAAAGTCAGAGTGGATCAAATTGTATAGGAGTGGGATTCAATGGAGCTTGACATCCCTGGACCTGAAGGTGAGATCACACTCGGAGAAGTACTTGGTGGGATCATTCTCTGGGAAAAGAATAACATACGGTTTCCAGGCTCGGCTCCAAGGATAACACTACCACCTCCGAGTCGTCGCAGGTCTCCTTCACCTCCACCTCCATCACCTCCAAGAAGCCCACCCCATGATGACTATGACCACCACATCCTGAGTCCATCTCGATCTCCGCCGCAGGCTCAGCAGTCTTCGCCGCCCGCTAAGGACAATAAGCGGAAGCGTGCTCTGTCAGTGAGTACTAAAGGATGCGGCAGCCCAAAACAGAAAATGTCGCCCCTCCCAACAGTGCCTCATCAGAATCTTCCCATCAGACCTTACGATCGTACTGATGTGGAATCTGCAGTGATACCAAAGGCCGAAGTGGCGGCACATTTTGAGAAGAAGAAACCCGAGCCCGCTCCGGTATACACCGAGAAACAGAAGGCATATGCACTTGATTTTCTGAACACACCATCGCAATATGAGTTGCACCATAAGCCAGATGACTATCTACGCACACTTCAGAAAGAAGTGGCGAAGAGCAAATCAAGCAAATCAAGTGCAAGCGGTAAAAAATCAGCAAGCACAGGTGCAAGCGTGACTAAAACTGCAATCAGTAAAAAATCAGACGTTCCCCTTTTCGGACAACAGGCCAAACAAACGATCGCACCCCTCAAGGTGGTTACACAAAACGTTCCACTCCTCGCACAACATCCAGTAGATATGTCAATCGCTGCGGAGTTGGCGGCCAACATGGAAATTACTCTTGATGAACTGTTAGGCCCCCAACTCGACCATCTACCCAAGATGCCACTAGCCCCTAAATATGTCGCAGGTGAGGATTTGGTCAGCAAGGAGAGGCTGAAAGAACTACCAACAAAAATGCGGAATCTCCATCAATGGTACTCGGCGGTCATAAAGCAGGGGAGAATATTTATCGTAGCCAATGTCCCACATGAGTACTACTTCAGACCCGAAGAGGTCCATATTGAGTTTCCAGAGTGGCTTCGTGAACTCTTGATGAACTTACCTGTGGTTGAAAAACCAATACCCGCAATCCTTATGAACTGTGATAATCAAACTGTGATCATAAAAATAAACAGTTCTAAGGACAATATGAAGTCATCAAGACATGTGAAGAGGAGATTGAAATCTGTCAGGAAAATGAAAAACTCCGGAGTTATTGCATTGGATTATATCCAAACATCTAAAAATCTGGCAGATCCCTTTACAAAGGGTCTATCACGTAATGTGATAGATAATGCATCGAGGGAGATGGGTTTGAGACCCACTTTTTGAGTTGTTCACAGTGGTAACCCGCTCTATGTGATCGGAGATCCCGTGAAGTAGAGTTGGGAGACAAGCTGTTGGTCAACTGGGAGGAGAGTATCCTTATAGCATACTACCACTCCGTATAGATGCAATACTCTCCTATTCTGCATGGCAGGTTGGTATTTACCTTAATGTGTTCTGAGTGGCTTGTTTAAGAAAAGATGTTGTTCTGCAGAACATCTTTTGAAGAACACACCTATATGAGTCTGACTGTCAAACGTCGCAGTCCGTGAGAGTTGTGTGCTCTCTAATAAACTCATGAAAGGCCATGGAGTATGACGCATAAGCTCCAAACCGCGGAGAAGCTTCGCGGCAGCCCTGTATCGGTCTAGACCTTATGTGAAACTAGTGCGCACCAAACTTGTAGTTCAAGGCATAGTCTACTATTCAAGTTGCAATCTAGTGTAGCATGAAGTTCTAAGTGGAAGTTCAACTTAACAGTCTCCACCTCGCACCGGTATATAAACAATGCTCTGGAACTGATTGATGTGATGTGATGATATGTGCCTATGAGAATTTGTGGGGGATTGTTGGAATTTGGGTGTGGGCCTTGGCCCATAGCCTAATACAAATTCTGAAATTCTCTTGGCCCATTCATGCCTAGCAAGGGCTGGCACCAAAGTTTAGTCTCACCTTGCTAGTTTAGAGGGAGTTGGACCAATATATATAGTGGAGTGTTTCACTACCTCCTAAAGAGAGTGAAGAGGAGTGACATACACGCGCGCTCCTCCTCCTCCGCCGCCTCGCCTCGTCTCGTCTCGTCTCGTCTCGTCACGACGCGCGCGCGCGCCCCGCGGTTTGCGGAATTGTGCCTCGGAGCCGATCTTATCTTTTTGCTGCTCGGGAAAATTATTGTGCGAGTTATTTTTCTGTCAGCCGTTTTCGGTCTTTCCGGAAACGTGGGCTGTTACTACTCGGACGTGGGTTACGCCCCACGTCTTACCCGACCGGCGCCTATATATAAACGGCCTTAGGCAAAAACCCTAATACGAGAAAATACACATCTCTCTGACTCCAGAACCTTGCGCCGCCGCTACACCTTCTCCATCCCCTCTTCCGGCGTGCACCGGACGACGGGACAGTAGGCCTCCGGAACCACCGCCTCTCGTGAACCTGTACGGGTGAGGGGCGATCAGGTTTTTGGGGAGCGCGTCTGCGCGACTACTGACGGCATCACGTCGACCGACCACTACTTCCCCGACGAGGACTTCTTCCCGGACATCAGCAGCCTCTACATCGACGCCATGGCTGACGACACTGGTGTCAACCTCAACCCCAACCTGAACGCGAACCCGATTCCTCCTCCAGCACCGTACGTAATCTGTTCCTATCTAGTTCAGTTTCTGTTGCAGTTTCTTGTACTAGCTCTTGGAATAGATGTGATCTGTTTATTCTGGTTGAATATGATCTGTTCGTTTATTCTGCTACTATACATGATTAGATTAATTCCAGCACTTATAGTTATGATTTATTATTACTTATTTCGGATTAAATATTATGGTAATTTGCTTATATTTTCAACAAACTCTGCCGCGGCAGAGATTCATCTCTTTTTCCCGCCGCGGCACAGAACCTTTAACACCGGTTCGTGTTACGAACCGGTGTTAAAGGGGGCTAAGCGCTGCGGCAGACCCACGTGCGCCAACCGGTGTTAAAGGGGGCTCTAACACCGAACCCTCAACAGCGGTTCTACAAGCGCTATTAAAGGGTGTTCTGAACCGGTGTTAGAGGTGGTGTTCTGCACCAGTGGTATCTGCATCTGCACACAACCAGTATGCACAACGCGCAGAGTGGGGCATCCGGTATAAGTTTTATTTTGTTAAGATAGATAGAAAAAAACCCTGTATATTGGGATTGAAATGCCCACGCTGCCGAAATGTGGACTATGTCTGCATCCATGTTCATAACGACAACGCGCTCCAGCTACGTGCATGTCCACCGTAACAAACTCTTGGTCATCATGACGTCGAAAAATACACCAAGTATGGAACCACTTGGTACATACGTATATATCCAACATAGGAAATTAAAAAAGACAAAATAGTTGGTCAAGGTGGCTCCACGAAAATAGGATCCCTCGCGGGTCGCTCCCTGCTCGGGCGATCCCGGAGGCCCCTAGCCGCCGCCACCACCTAGTCCCTCTACCTCTAGCCCCGCTAGGCCCTGCCGTCGCCGATGCCGGTGGTGGTGGTGGCGCCCTTCTCGCCGAAGGCAGAGGGCGGGAGAGGGCTCATACGCCTGATCTTCATGGGCGGTGGGGTACGGCTTCGGCGGGTCTTGGATGTCTCGCGGGGGAGCGGATAGAGAAAGGGTGCGGACGGGTGCAGATAGCAGTGGTCGGCGGTGGCACAACGTTGTGCTAGCGACGCCGCAGCGCTAGAGGCGGGGCGGGCTGTTCTAGACCTGATCTAGGACCGATCTCGGTGCTGTGTGGTGCTTGTCGGGGAGTTTATAGCATAAAACCACCATTTTTTCTACCTAAATTTTGAAAAACCATAAGTTTACGTTTGAATCACGAAAAACCACCACCCTACTACTGATTCTTTGCAATGTGCGCTAACCAACCGATTGACACGAACTAATGCTGGATCTGACAGATGGGGTCCACCAGCTTGAGACGGCCGTTAACAAACGTTAACGACATATAGCATAAAGCCACCACTCTTCTGCTTCAATCGCGAAAAACCACCATCTTTTGCTGAAATCGCAAAAACACTAGTCTACGGCAATTTTTTCAATGTGCACTAAACACCGATTCCATATGAATTGACGTTGGGTCTGACAAGATGACTCCGCCAACTTTGATGGCGTGGCACCACGCGGGACGGCGTGCCGTCTGCCAGTTCACACGCAGGTCCTCAAGTTTTGAAAGCAAATTACGCAAGGGTCCCTCGCATTCACACATTTTAGTAAACCTGCAGTTTATTTTAAGAAGTCTATAACTTTTGAATTCAAATTTAAAAGAAAAAAGTTTTAATACAAAAGTGCTCAGAAATGTTTGAATAGTTTTAAAATTGGTTCACTATTTTATATAATTAAAATATGCAAACAATTTAAATTGCTTTTATTAGTAATACAAACTTTGAAAATTCATAACCTTAATTGTATAACTCCAAATAATATAAATAATATGTCTAGATTTATTTGAAAAATCTAAGGAATCCATTTCTAGCATCCATCATACGTGAATCACATGTTGGGGAGGTGACCCCGGATAGGGTCATGATGGGGAAAGACGGAAGGAGTTTCCCCTGTCGTATTCCGAGTTACTGTCTATATCGGCCGAATCATGTAAAGATCGGCCGAGGTAAGCACGAGCATGACACCTATGAGAAGGGTTGTACGTTACCCGGCCGACATACGGGTTAAGTCAGCCGAGTAAGTCCGAATAACCTAAATGCAGGTGAAGGCCGAGCCGAGTTAAGCGAGACAGGGCCGAATGACATGAAGCTTGCAGGAGAAGGAGGTGCCTATAGTCAAACCCTAGTCACAGGCTAGGAAGAATCTGAACAGAGCCAAGCGCAAAGGACAAGGCGCAGAGCAGCAGAAGGGCAGAAGGAGGTCACGGAGGTGACAGTCCTGGAGCCCGAGGCGTGCAGGTGGGGTTCTCTGGAACCTTGCCGTCATTAGAAGGGGGACACGCAAAGGAGGCCGCCGAGTTACTATATTGGGACAAGCATATTCTTCGAATATGCTTGCCACGTCAGCCCTAGAGGAGCCAAGGCACCCCTTTATAAGGAGAGGCTTGGATCCTGAGAAAGGGATCGGCTCATTTTGGTACCGTTAGGCTGGTAGAAGTTCATCTTCTCTTCCTGTATACAGCTCAAGGAGCACTTGTATCACAAGAGAGGAGAAATAAAGATTTGTATGTTAGTCATTTGTGTGTAGAATCAACTACATCTTCCCTCCCCTGATCCCTCTAGCTTCCATTGGCCCCATACTTTAGCCTACCCATGGCATCTGCCGTGCCACCACCACGACAGTTGGCGCCCACCATGGGGACAGCAGCGGTGCTAGCTGGAGTCAAGATCCAGACGGGAAACTTCATCCACACTGGCGAGCGCGTTGTCTCTGGCTTAGTTTAGAGAATTGATCTCTATGACTATGTCAGCGATAACACAGGCAGCTTCAGGGGAAAAACTCCTCCGCGCAACAGCGTCTTCATCAACCTGGGCATGCACCAGATCTACGTCGGCATCGACACCTCCTACGTCTACCCTCACCGAGTCATTGTTGCAGGAGAGCCTCCCCTCAGCGCTGCGAACGGTCCGCGTGGAGAACGCCCCGCAAGCAGCATCGAGGTAATGGTCACAGCAGGAGTGCAGGTAGCAGTAGGAGGTGCCGGATCAAGCAAGGACCTAACGACAGGAGGACAGGTGACCACAAAGCAGGCAGCTCCACAGCCCACCGAGGTAGATCCTTCGGCAGCGAAGCCAGCCGAGGTGCAGGAGACGACCCTGAGGGCACCAAGGGTAAGATGGCCACCTCTGGAAAGACCAGAAAATATTCTCCAGGCAACTATAGATAATCTGACCACGCCTGTAGCACCAATACTTGAGCCGGCTAATGCTCAGGCAAAGTTAGAAGAGACTAGGCAAAAAGTGCTTGTAGAGGCAAAAAAGGTGTCGGCATTGCGGGAGTCCCTAAACAGGACCCTGCGGGAATATGCTAAGGCAAATAAGCTAGATGTTGCCCCTGAGCGGGTTGATGAGTTAAGATTGAGAGGAAAGAACCTCATGAATGATATCAACAAAGATCATGAAGCTCATAAGGCAGATTCAGTCGATCTAGGTTTGCCGAGGTATAATAGCCCGGCGAAAAACCTAAGGGCGGCAAATGCCGCAGCACTAGAATTTGAAGGGCTGACCGGTGAAGCCCGGCAAAAATAGCAAGAAAGAGTGAATGAGCTGGTGCGCATTGCGAACCAGCAGAATGAGGAAATGCTTAAGGCAGACCTGGCAAGACCTGGTGCCTCACGTATGGTTCATTCGGCTGGAGCAGCACCTGCCCTTTCAGTGGCAGCTGCATCTTCACCCGGAAACAATGCACGAAAAGATAGAGCAGTAACTTCAGGAAAAAGAAACAAGCAGATTGTACCTTATGATCCGGCAGTAGCTGAAAAGATCAATGAGAACATAGGCACTGGAAGCCGAGATAACCATGGCTAAAGAAACCCCCACCATGCCGACAGAGGCAACGAAAGCCGAGGCAATGGAGACCTCGAAAGAGGAAATCATGAGAACAATATCCCGGCAGAAGGAAGAAGGGATCCGCCGCCCAATCCTCAGCCGAGGTATGAACCTCGGCAGGAAAGAGAAGTGAGGCCAACTCGCCATAATCAGGCAAATGAGAGATACAATGATGGTTACTCAGATATGGAATATGCGGGTCATGGTGGGAATAACCACTATGGAATGCAGGAAAGAATTATGTACAGAGACTTGCCAACAAGTGATGCAAGACTAAAACTAGACAGGCTGTACCGGTCTGAGTTGTTAGAAGAGCAGGGTCCGCCGGGTCCGGCATGTTTCGGACCCTAGATCATGGGCGAGCCGCCAGTGCCGAACTTTTAGCTGGCAAGAGGCACGAAAACATACAATGGGAGCACCAAACCACAGGATTGGTTGATTGACTATGCCACTGCTGTAAAAATAGCAAGCGGAAACTTGCGATGGGCAGTACGATATGTCCCGCAAATGCTGGAAGGACCAGCCAGAGTATGGCTGAATAATCTGCCACCAGGCAGTATCAACTGTTGGTTAGATTTTGAAGAGATGTTTGTCAGCAACTTCACCAGTACTTACAAAAGGCCAAACAGGCCACAGCAGCTAGCAATGTGCAAGCAAAGGCCGAATGAGACAGACAGAGAGTTCTTGACTCAGTGGTGCAACCTCAGGAATTCATGCGAGGGAGTTATAGAATCACAAGCAATAGCTTGGTTCGCTCAAGGGTGCCGTTATGCCAGTGTCTTGTGGCAGCGACTGCAAAGAGATATGCCAACCACTTTGGCAGAAACCATCAGGATAGCAGATTCGTATGCATTGGGAGATCCGACGCAACCAGAGCTGATGTCGGCAGACCATCGAGAGCATCAGGATCAATATGCAAGAGATGTGGCTGGATCATCGAGGCGCAACGAGTTCATAGGTAGAAGAAGAGAGGAAAGACCAGATTACAGATATGCCTCTAATCAGGTGGCAGCAGTAGTACAAGACCAGCCGAGTCACGGAAACAGTCAGCGGCAGAAGAATGATCCTCAGCAATGGACACCAAGGAATGAAGGGAAGAGACAGTGGACGCCAGAACAGAAGAAGCAATGGCAGTAGAGGCCGAAGTACACGTTTAAATCCATGTTGGATCAACCGTGTAAGTTTCACACTCCAAACCCAGCCCAGCCGGCTAATCATACAACCCGGCAATGCGCTTGGATGAAAAACGCAATGGGGAACCCAGCGGGTATGCAAGCACCTTCCCATCAGGCGCATCAGCAGCAGCAACCGCAATTGACTGGGGCAAATGCACAGCAGTTAATGTTACCCCCTCCTCCCCCGAGGTATGATAACTCGGATCGGAGGGATGCAGTGCATCAAGTGATAAATCAGGGTCAGGATGGAAGGGCTAACCCCGGAAATAATGTACGCAATGATTACAGGGAGCATCATCAATCATATTGCGTGTTGACAACAGAATAGAAAGAGAGGCAAAGTGTACAGCGCGGGCATATGGAAGTGAATGCAGTTATGTCGGTAGTACCGAGATATGTGCCTTGGTCAGATCAAGAAGTAACTTGGAGTATAAAAGATCATCCCAAAATAATGCCGAGTCCGGGGTCGTATGCACTCGTATTAGATCCGACGTTTATCGGGCCTAGCATTAATGTGAAATTCTCAAAAGTACTCATCGACAATGGGAGCAGTATCAATATCATGTACAAAGATACAATGCATAAGCTCGGAATATCACAGAATATGTTGCAATCCACAAGAACCACGTTCCATGGAATAGTGTCGGGACTTTCATGCGAACCCATTGGGAAGGTTCGAGTAGATGTGTTATTCGGCACAAGGGAAAACTGCAGAGCGGAAAATTTGGAGTTTGAGGTGGTGGATCTAGAAAGTTGCTATCATGCTTTACTCGGACGGCCAGCGTTGGCCAAATTCATGAGTAGCTGCCACATCACATACTTGAAAATGAAGCTACCCGGACCACAGGGGGTGATAACTGTAGCAGGAGATTACAGGAAGTCAATGGAATGTGCTTCAGCCGGATCAAACCTGGCCGAGTCATTGGTAATCGCAAGAGAAAAAAGAAGGATTCAGGAGGTAGCGGCCCTCGCTCAGTTGGCACAACTGAATATTCCGGCATTGGCCAACCCGCATGGAAGTGTCTCTTTCCAGTCGACTAAAGAAACAAAAAAGGTCCAGATAGATGAGCAGTTCCCAGAGCGCACCGTCACCATTGGTGCCGGCCTAGATGCCAAATAGGAAAGCGAGGTCACCAACTTCCTCCGTGAGAATCGGGATATCTTTGCATGGTCAACTCAAGACCTGCAAGGTGTGCCGAGGGAGTTGGCTGAGCACTCTCTGAATGTAAGGCCAGGAGCAAGGCCGGTGAAGCAACCTCTCCGCCGCTTCGTCGAAGACAGGAGAAAAATAATAGGAGATGAGATAGCTCGGCTCCTTGCGGCCGGGTTCATCATGGAAGTGCTTTATCCGGATTGGCTATCAAACCCGGTGTTAGTAGAAAAGAAAAAGGACGATCCAAATGTAGCCATCGTATGGCGAATGTGTATTGATTACACAAACCTGAACAAGGCGTGTCCCAAAGATCCTTTTCCTTTACCTAGGATAGACCAAGTCATTGATTTGACCGCTGGTTGTGAGCTGTTATCGTTTGTAGCCGCGTATTCTGGTTTCCACCAGATACCGTTAAATCCGGCTGATCAAATAAAGACTGCATTTATTACCCCGTACAGGGCTTATTGCTATCGCACCATGCCATTCGGCCTGCGTAACGCAGGGGCAACCTACCAGAGATGTATGCAAAAGTGTCTACATGACCAGATAGGGAAAAATGTACAAGTATATGTAGACGATGTGGTTATCAAAACCAAAGAGAGCAAAACGCTACTGGATAATATTCGGCAGACATTCGCGAATTTGAGAAGATTCCGAATGAAACTTAACCCGGAGAAATGCACCTTCGGTGTACCAGCTGGGAAACTACTCGGTTTTCTCGTATCCAGCCGAGGGATAGAGGCCAATCCTACTAAGATAAGAGAAGTAGAAAGAATGGAATTGCCGAGATGTCTAAATGGCGTACAGAAGTTCACGGGTTGCCTGGCCTCGCTTAGCCGTTTTGTATGTCGGCTGGGAGAGAAGGCATTACCACTATATCAACTGATGAAAAAATCTAATAAGTTCATTTGGACAACACAAGCAAACAATGCATTTCATGAACTAAAAAAGATGCTAGTTACAGCACCAGTCCTGGCCTCTCCATTGTCAAAAGAGCCTATGTTACTTTACATAGCTGCCACAAACAGAGTGGTAAGTGCGGTGGTCGTTGTGGAACGAATGGAAGATGATAAATCAGTACAAAGGCCGGTATATTACCTAAGCGAGGTATTATCAGCCTCGAAACAAAACTACCCACATTACCAGAAGATGGCATATGGGGTATACATGTCGGCGAAGAAACTTAAACATTACTTCGAAGAACACCCGATCAAAGTGATCTATGAAGCACCCATAGCTGACATATTGAGCAACAAAGATGCAAGCGGCCGAATAGCAAAATGGGCAATTGAATTGTCACCTTATGCTCCGCAATTCGATAGGCGAGATGCAATCAAATCTCAGGCAGTGGCCAACTTCTTTGTGGATTGGGCCGAGGTACAATATGAGCCACCATTACCAGATCCGAATTATTGGACAATGCACTTTGACGGTTCCAAGCTAAGGAATGGCTTGGGGGCAGGAATAGTGTTAACCTCGCCAAAAAGAGATCAGCTAAAATATGTGCTGCAAATACATTTTGCCGCGTCAAACAACGTAGCCGAGTACGAAGCACTCGTCCATGGATTAAAAGTGGCAAAAGAGATTGGGATACGTCAGATCCTATGCTACGGAGATTCAGACCTGGTGGTACAGCAAGTATCAGGTAATTGGGACACGCTAGATGCGAATATGGCCTTATATAGATTTCATGTGCAAAAACTCAGTGGATACTTCGATGGATGTGAGTTTCATCATATACCCCGGGAAAAAAATGACGCTGCAGACACATTGTCAAAACTCGGATCAACCAGACAATCCATTCCCCCGGGTATCGCCTTAGAGCACCTGAGAAAACCATCAATAGCACCGTCACCAGAGTCCGAATCCATATTTATCCTGGCAAAATCAAAAGAGGATAGTATGCCGATGGAGATTGACCAAGAATTTAACCCGGAGTTTCCAAACATAAGCCCGGCCATCACACAAATGGATATGGAAAAACCCGAGGTTGTTATGTCGGCAAAAAATATGGAAATAGATAGTGAAGTTATCCTAGAGAAAATCATGCCGACATGGGCGCAACACATATTTTCCTTCCTTAAGGATGCAATTTTGCCGAGTAATAAGGTACTGGCTAGACAGACAGTGAGAAGAGCAAAATCTTATACAATCATAAACAATGAGCTATGTAAAAAAGCGTCACAAGCGTGCTGCAAAGATGTGTTGATTCGGCGGAAGGCCAGGAGATCCTCCTAGATATACATCAGGTAGAATGCGGGCATCATGCCTCGTCCAGAGCTTTAGTGGCCAAAGCACTCAGGCACGGATTTTATTGTCCAACAGCGTTGAAAGAGGCGAAAGAATTGGTAGAAAAATGTAATGGTTGCCAGAGATATGCCAGCAAGATACATATGCCATCGTTGGAGTTAAAGACGATACCAATTACTTGGCCATTTTCTGTATGGTGCTTGGATATGGTGGGACCATTCAGGCCGGCACGGGGCGGGATGACCCATATTTTAGTCATGGTCGACAAGTTCACAAAGTGGATTGAAGTAAAACCGATAAAAAAATGTGATGGACCAACAGCAGTAAAATTCCTCAAAGAGATTATCTTGAGATATGGTTATCCATATAGTGTAATTACAGACAATGGCATAAACTTTGCTGAAGGGGCTTTTGCTAGATTCTGCCAAGAAAAACACATAATACTAGATGTCGCCTCGGTGGCTCACCCAACATCAAATGGGCAAGTAGAAAGATCTAATGGATTAGTATTGTCTGGAATAAAACCCCGACTTGTCGAACCTTTGCAAAGGTCGGCAGGATGCTGGATCGAGGAACTACCAGCAGTACTATGGAGCCTCAGAACTACCCCAAACAGGTCAACAGGGTACACCCCATTTTTTCTGGTATATGGAGCAGAAGCCGTGCTTCCAGCCGACATAATACATGATTCACCCAGAGTAACCCAGTATACAACGGCTGAGGTAAATGAGGTAGCTCGGCAAGATGATGTCGATTTACTAGAACAGGCCAGGGAATTGGCACTATCAAGGTCAGCTATTTATCAGCAGGATCTACGACGATATCACAACAAGAAAGTCAATCCAAGAGTGTTCAAAGAAGGAGCTTTGGTTCTTCGGCTAGTGCAACGCACAGCCGGCATGCACAAACTCTCACCCCCATGGGAGGGGCCATTCATCGTGAGTAAAGCATTGCACAATGATGCTTATTACCTGATCGATGCTCAGTCACCAGAAAAGAACAAGGCAAACAAAGCCGGCGAAGAATCGAAAAGACCATGGAACATAGCTTTACTCCGTCCATTTTACTCATAGAAGCCATCTATGGTACGTCGTAATATGACGCTTCAAGTCGAAATATCAACTGTGTATTAAGCCTCGGCACCTTGAGCGGTGACTTGGGGACTGCACTATGATATTTCTTACTTTTGAGTTATGTATTAACCTCGGCACCTTGAGCGGTGACTCGGGGACTGCCCTATGATATTTCTTACTTTTGAGTTATGTATTAAACCTCGGCACCTTGAGCGGTGACTCGGGGACTGCCCTATGATATTTCTTACCTTTGAGTTATGTATTAAACCTCGGCACCTTGAGCGGTGACTCGGGGACTACCCTATGATATTTCTTACTTTTGAGTTATATATTAAACCTCGGCACCTTAAGCGGTGACTCGGGGACTATCCTATGTTATTTCTTATTGTGAGTTGTGTATTACACCTCGGCACCTTGAGCAGTGACTCGGGGATTGCCCTATGATATTTACTATTTTTTAGTTAGGTATTAAACCTCGGCACCCTGAGCAACAACTCAGGGACTGCCCTGCGATTGTTGCCTATTCACAAAACGCTTCAACGTTTCGAACAACAACTCGGGGAATATCCTGTAGTAATAACCTATGCAAAATATTTTGGCAACCCAAGTAATAACTCGGGGACTAATTGATATAACCCACTGTTTTCAAAAGGACAGACATGATATCTGCCGAACTAAGGCTAGCCACATGAAAAATACAATCCGGGTTTACGGAATAAAAGGTCGCCAAAACAAATATATGAGGCAGTGGGACCCGCTTAAGCAAAGCCATAACGATTATCATCACTCATGTCTCAGCAGCAAAAGGCAAAAAAGGTTCACACCATATAGAAAGTCGCATAATTGTTTCACACATCATACGCCCGGCATACGGGGGACTGGAAATAATTTAAGAAGTTTTTTAAGCCTAAGGGGCAGCACCATGACCCGGGGCATCAGGAATGGCTGTCTCAGATGACGGCGGCACGACCTCGGTCTCCGGTGCAGGGGCATCTCCAGAAGGTGGGCGTGCCGAGGTAGAAGGTGCCTCAGCCAAGGTTACTTCGCCTTCAGTAGGGGCGGTAGTAGCCTCGGGGGACGTCCGGGGCTGCTGAGAGGCATTAGTCTGAGCTTGAGAATGCCCAGTCTCTTTAGAAGATGATCGCGCGTCGCTGTCCCCATCCGAGCTTGCGCTGGAATCACCAGAGCTGTCTGAGTCGACCTCACCCTCCTGGTCGGCCGAATTATTTTCGGGGGCATCTTCGATTTCGACGTCATCCGCTGGATTGGGAAGGAAACTCGGCCCTTCAATCCAGTTATGCACATCAGCATATTCCACAAGCTGGAAGGAACGAGCTTGGCGGCGAGCGACGAATTAGAGATCCTCAACCCAACGAGAGCCAGTGCGCAGGTTTATCAGGGTATCGAGCGAAATATCCTCGTACCAAGACATAACAGCTGTGAGCGCCATATCAGCACCAGCTCTTCCAGCAGATTCCCTCCAAAGATTTAACTGAGTCTGGGATGCCATTAACCTTTCCACAAGTATCTTGACCTCATCAATATCAGGAGTTCCAGAAGTAATCAGCCAGAGAACATGATAGGCCCGAATGGCTGCTTGCACCAAATCCCTGCCCATAATCTTCATTGTCCCAATAGCAGCGCCAACGACAACCAAGAAGTCTTCCATTGAATATTCTGGACTCGCATCTGCGGGGGACACCTCGGCGCTGGCGAGCATTAACCACCGCTCTAGAGCTCATGGGCCTAACTTCCGAAAAATGATCTACGCAAAGCAAAAATATATCAGTTAAAAATAAGAAAGAGGAAAAGATAACTCGGCCACGATCAGAAACTTACGATGAATATAGCTCAGCATTTTCTGAAGATCTTGAGCCCAATCAACCTTGGTCTTCTCAAAGCGAGTGATTTCCTCGCTCATCGTCCGAGTCTTAAGTTCGGCAGCCTCGAGGAGTTCTTTATCCTTCTGCATTTGCAGACTTAGCCGGTTCTTTTCCTCGTAGAACTCCTGATCAACTTTCTCTAACTCAGATTTCTGAGAAAGCTTGAGGGATTCTACCTCGGCGCGCAACCGGGTTATCTCGTCATCTTTCTCTTTCAGTTGCGCCGAATGAGTGGCAGATTGCTCTAAAAAATGCAGCATCATATCAGGCATGGGTATGCATTCTTGATGCGACGCTGCAAGAGTTTTTAACTCGGCTATACCAAAGCCAGGAGGTTATAAGAAACTCAGGACAAGCTTTGAACGAAAATTGATAGAGGAAAAGAATAACTAACCTTCCAGATCTTTAACTTTCTTCTCAAGACGAATATTAAGATTATTGATATTACCTGATTACAAGCAAAATGAGTTAGCACCTCAAATCAAAAATACTAACAGTTTAAGGGACAACGCGGAGATTTGTTACCAGCTTTCTTCACCACAGGAAGATTTTTTTCTTACTTTTCTTGCAACTTCTTGTGCGCAAAAAGCAGCCTTTGGAATTCGGATGTCCGACGATCATGGGCAACCTAAGTGATAAAGACAATTACACAATCAGATACCTGACAGATACCTGAGGTTAAGGCAGATCCGAATCAAGCAAAGCTTAACTCGGATCTAGGCGGCTGGATATTTACAGCTAAGGCAGATCCGAATCAAGCAAAGCTTAACTCGGATCTAGGCGGCTGGATATTTATAGCTAAGGCAGATCCGAATCAAGCAAAGCTTAACTCGGATCTAGGCGGCTGGATATTTACAGCTAAGGCAGATCCGAATCAAGCAAAGCTTAACTCGGATCTAGGCGGCTGGATATTTACATCTAAGGCAAATCCGAATCAAGCAAAGCTTAACTCGGATCTAGGCGGCTGGATATTTACATCTAAGGCAGATCCGAATCAAGCAAAGCTTAACTCGGATCTAGGCGGCTGGATATTTACACCTAAGGCAGATCCGAATCAAGCAAAGCTTAACTCGGATCTAGGCGGCTGGATATTTACAACTAAGGCAGATCCGAATCAAGCAAAGTTTAACTCGGATCTAGGCGACTAGATATTCAAAGCTAAGACAATGAGTCAAAATCATACAGGAAACTTACTGGTAAAATAATGCACTTAAAGCTTAAACAAAGCTTCCAAACGAGCAACAAGTTACTCGGTTGCAAGCTTCGGGGACTAGAGTATATATATTATCATTCGAATAACTAACCGAATGTCAACAGAAGCACTTACCTCGTTCATCTTATCGCTGTCGAGCACGATCTTGGCAGCCATGTGCAAGCGACTGCTGATGTCGGAGAGTTGAAATGGCTGATTGCTCGGATTGCCCTCAAGCTGATCAGCAGCGTTCCAATTGTTGGCATACTCAACCAAGGAGCTGAGGCTGTTCCCACTCTTAGTACGAGTCAGAACTTTACCTCGGGCACGTTGTGTAACCACCGCCGCCGTGGGACTCTTGTGGAGAGTAAGCTGAGTATCAGCGGCCGGAGTGACGGCAGTCTTAGCGGAGGAAACCCCCTTGCGGAGCGCATCAGCAATGGTGGGTTGAGAAGAGCTGGCAAGTCCTTTCTGAGATGAGGAAGGTCTAGTAACAACAACCTTCTTGGCCTTGGAAGAAATGTCGGCAGGGTCCGCAACCTCGGCACTTGGAGTGGCATTTTTAGGGGCCGGAGGAATCACAGTGTCCGAGGGCGCCGAGGTGGTGATATCCTCGGTTGGAGTAGGAGTTACGGTTGAAATTGTGGGGGTCGAAGGAATCTCGGGGGAAACTCCGGGGTTCACAACGGAGGCAGCAGGCTCAGTAGAAAGATCTACTGGCCGAGATGTGTCGACATCAACAGGGGAAACCACAGGCGCATCTTGGCGAGGTGACGTCTGATTCGGAGCAGGAGGAGAGTCTGCGCGAGCAGGACTAGGAACTCTGGTATCTTCAGGAGGCGGAGGAGAAGGCGGCCGAGTCGTATGACTCGTCATACTCGGACCACTGGGCTTAACAGAAAGAGGAGCGCTGCAAAGGCACAGAAAGTTAGGTCAGAAGACAGAAAAAGAGAAACAAGAAATACAAATGAAAAGGAACTCACCCAGTAACCCCAGGCATAGTTTTACGCTTCGGAGGATGCTGGGCTGACTTATTCATTCGCTTCTTGGGAGCGGCTTCCGAGACACCTGCTAGAGCGGTACGCTTCCTCGAGGTAGCAGGAGGTTGGGAGGCGAGAGGCTCGGCGTCGTGAACCTGACCGGCCTGATTAGCTGAGAAAGTAGAGGCCAGAAATGCATAAGAGATAGGCATTGCGGCGACTACCTCAAGAACTTGGACCTCGTCCGAATCACCTTCCTCCCCATGGGCCGAGCTCTTGCCACGAGTGCGAACCGGAGCAACGTCCGACTTAGGGACGAACTCCTCCGGTTCAGGCTCCCCGCTGTCCGGCGTGTTCCGATCTGCGGTCCACGGGAGGGCCAGAACCTCGGCATCCTCGATCTGTTGTTCCGCAGATCTCTGCGAGAAAAGAAACAAAGAAGAATCAACAAAAGGAATCGCAAACGCGATTAGGAAACAAGAACACAAGTGCTCTAGCTTACCTCGGGAGGGGGATTCCGGCAGGTGAAGGGCTTCAGCCCCCAAGTCCAATCTTCCGGCAGATCCGTCTTAAAGATAGCTCGGACACGCTTATAAACAAGATAATCCTCGAGCTCAACCGTTGATACTCGGTTGGGATCAAGAGGACCGCTCATGAAACAGAGCTTATATGTGCGATGCTGAAAAGGGCAGACTCTGCTGCTGATGAAGGTGGTCATCAGATCCTCGCCACGTAGCCCTGCGCGAATCAGCTCCTTCAGCCGAATCTCGAAGGCCTCGGCCAGAGCATGGCTCTTCCTGGGATTATAAGTCCAGTTCTTCTTGGAAGGGGGGGCGATGGAGAAAGCAAGGAGCCAAATCTTGTCTTCCTTCCCATAATTCTTGACACAGAAAAACGATCTATGCCATTTTTTGCATGACTCGAGACCAGCAACGCGAGGAAACTCGGATTTCCTCCGAGGTGTGATGGACGCAGCTCCACACTGGGTAAGCAATTTCTCAGAAGGATGAAGGGATTTGTCTGGAACGACATTGGATCGGATCTGGAAGAACTTGGACCATACATGCACAGACGGCCAGAGGCCGAAGTATCCTTCCGAGGCCGAGATAAAAGCGGATAGAGAAGCAATGGCGTTAGCCGGAAGATGATGCGGCTGCAGGCCGAAGTAATCGAGGAATTCCCTAGCGAAGTCGCTAAGGGGAAGACCAAACCCGCGAGCGAAATGGGACATAAAGACGACGTACTCGCCTTCGTTAAGAACGGGAGAAGATTCGCTGCCGGGTAAGTGACAGGCTACCTCGGCAGGAATCCGGCGAGTTCTAATTAACCACTCGACCTCTCGGCGGGTAACGGTGGAACCTTGCCAAGAGCCCCGCTCTGGACCAGACGCTGCATCGTCATCCTCGATGAGCGCGCCGCTAACTGAGCTTGACATAGCGTCGCCAGAGGAGTCCACAGAAGAAAAGCTAACGGCGGATCAAAGCCTAGAGGTGCAAGGCCCCATCATGGTCCTAGGCGAAAACGGCGGTGGAGCGGAAAAGGAACCGCCGCGGGAAACCTAGAGAGCGGCAGATGCGTCTAGAGAAAAATTTAGGCAATGAGACCACAGAGAAACTCACCGGTGACGGCGCCGAAGCAAGCGTACGGGGACGAGGTCGACGTAGCAGAGGAGTTGTGGCCTCGCCATCGAAGATTCCGACGAGCGCGCGGCCGCAGGAGCACGAACAGGCGCAAGGGCGAAAGGAGGAAGAAGGGCAACGGTGAGCGAAGGAGGAAAGTAAATCCTCTAGCCCCGTGCCCCTCTTTATAACCGCGCGGCCTAGGCAGTAGTGGGATCGTGCGTGTGAGCACTAACCGTGTACATCGTGTGTACAATGGAACTGCTCGCGGATGAGTGGAGCCACACCAACGACCACACGATGTCGGAAAGGATCGGGCCTCCTGACCGACGCGCTGCGCGAGGCGTCACAGCGCCGACGCGACAGACGCAGTAATCACTATAGCATTGTCAGTGAGCACTGTAGAGGAACAAAAAACTAGAGAAATAATGATGAGTGTTACACGTAGGACGAGGAAACACGAGAGGCTTCGCGGGTAACTCGGACAGGAAAGAGTAACTCGGAGATGAGGAGTAATAAATATTGGAAAACTGATGTGGCCCGGCCGAGGTTATGAGCAGGACCACACCAGCTTCGGGGACTAATGTTGGGGAGGTGACCCCAGATAGGGTCATGACGGGGAAAGACGGAAGGAGTTTCCCCTGTCGTATTCCGAGTTACTGTCTATATCGGCCGAATCATGTAAAGATCGGCCGAGGTAAGCACGAGCATGACACCTATGAGAAGGGTTGTACGTTACCCGACCGACGTACGGGTTAAGTCGACTGAGTAAGTCCGAATAACCTAAATGCAGGTGAAGACCGAGCCGAGTTAAGCGAGACAGGGCCGAATGACATGAAGCTTGCAGGAGAAGGAGGTGCCTATAGTCAAACCCTAGTCACAGGCTAGGAAGAATCTGAATAGAGCCAAGCGCAAAGGACAAGGCGCAGAGCAGCAGAAGGGCAGAAAGAGGTCACGGAGGTGACAGTCCTGGAGCCCGAGGCGTGCAGGTGGGGTTCTCTGAAACCTTGCCGTCATTAGAAGGGGGACACGAAAAGTAGGCCGCCGAGTTACTATATTGGGACAGAATATGCTTGCCACGTCAGCCCTAGAGGAGCCAAGACACCCCTTTATAAGAAGAGGCTTGGATCCTGAGAAAGGGATCGGCTCATTTTGGTACCGTTAGGCTGGTAGAAGTTCATCTTCTCTTCCTGTATACAGCTCAAGGAGCACTTGTATCACAAGAGAGGAGAAATAAAGATCTGTATGTTAGTCATTTGTGTGTAGAATCAACTACATCTTCCCTCCCCAGATCCCTCTAGCATCCATTGGCCCCATACTTTAGCCTACCCATGGCATCTGCCGTGCCACCACCACGACATCACATGTGTTTCTCTCTGATATGTTTATTATAAAACTCTGACGGTAATAACCCACGTACGTTGTCGCCAGTGTCACGCTGCTCAATATATTTGCGGTGAATCACATGTGTTTCTCTCCGAGAAGCATGTGCAACTTTCCTAGCAAGGCTCTCTTCCTTCATTTTGATTCACTGTGCATGCATGCATGGGATGAAAACACATACATCCAATTTATGCGGCTCCAATGATTGTACAATACATTAACATGCAAGAATAAATAAAATGGCATATATTTATTATTACGTTTGTTTGTACAATCAAAATATCCGAGAGGAACATAAGTTATTCATGCATGATGGATGTCAGAAAGTGATTCCTTTTTTCTAATAAATTTAGACATATTATTTATATTATTTGGAGTCATATAATAAAATTTATGAATTTCCAAAGTTTTCATTACTAATAAAAGAAATTTTAATTACTTCCATATTTTAATTATCCAAATTAGTGAACCAAGTTTGTATTCAAAATATTCAAATATTTCTGAGGATGTTTCATATTAAAAAATCTATTTAAATTTGTATTCAAAATTTATGGACATTCGCAATAAACAGAAGGTTTTGTGAAAAACGTACATGTCATGGGCCTCTACGTAATTTTCTATCAAAACTAGAGGACCTGCATAAAAAAGGTTGACGACGCGTTGTCCGGTGGTGCCACGTCGTTGGTGGGGTCGCCTTGTCAGACCCAGCGTCAATTCGTGTGGTTTTAGTGCACATTGCAAAAATATGCCGTAGAGTGGTATTTTTTGCGATTTCAGTGAAAGATGGTGGTTTTTTGTAATTGAAGCAGAAGAGTGGTAGTTTTATGCTATATGTCGATAACGACCGTCCCAAGCTAGTGGGCTCCATATGTCAGATCCAGCATTAATTTATGTCAATCGACTGGTTAGCGTACATTGCAAAAAATCAGCAATAGAGTGGTGTTTTTTGCGATTCAAACGAAACGGGTGGTTTTTCAAAATTTAGGTTGGTTTTATGCTATAAACTGTGTTTGTCGGCCATGCGGCTTTCTGTTCCTATTTTGGCATCTTGAATTTGTCTTCTCTCCATTGTCAACCGATGGCGTGGAGGCTACTGGCGTGGCTTTGAATAAAAGTGATGGTTCTTAGATTTCTCTCTTCCCGTGATGAAGAACTGAGGAAAGTAGTATACGTCCATTGACAGTTGATTTTGTGGTGTATGAAGGTCTATTCTATGTTCAGTATTTTATCTTTTTTTTAGAGAATTTTTTAAAATGCATTTTTGTCCAAAATGTATAGGATAATTGTGTCCTTGAGATCTATAGCGTATAAACTATGTGTCTGTTTTGGTCTTCTTCGAGAAATCAAACTTTTTATTGATTATATGCCATCATGTATCTTGACAAGGGACAAAAGAGTTTTGCTCCCACATCTTCATCAGCATAGTGGGATTGAAATGCCCATGCCGAAATGTGGAGACCATGTCCACATCCATGTTGATAATAATGACAACCCGCTCTAGCTGCGTACATGTCACCATAACAAACTCGTGGTTATCGTGACGTCGAAGAATATACCAAGTATGGAATCAGTATGCATATAAGTATATACTATCCAACATAAGAAAGTTAACTCCCATTTTTATCATAAAACCATTTACTCCTTTCGTTTCAAAATATAAGATGTTTTAGCTTTGTAAAAAAAATGTATCTAAACTATTTTTAGTGTGTAGATCTATAAAGATTCAGTCCGAACCTACACACTAAAAGTAGTCTAGATACATTTCCTTCACAAAGCTAAAATATCTTATATTATAAAATGGAGGAAGAGTAATTAGTACTACAATACAGGACCGTGTGTGTTAGTGGTCAGCGAGTCTGCAGAGCCAATTTAATGGAATCGGAGTGTTCAGTTAAAAAAGTCATAGTAGTGAACAAACGTGGAGCAAATGCTCCAAGAAAGACTAAAGCACAAAGCCTATTTGAGGCCCACTCAATCAATTACTGAACATATTAGCATGTCTCTAGAAAGGTACTTCCTCTATCCTAAATTAGGACATATATAATTTTTGGTAAAAAACAACAAATTTAAAATCTGATCAACTATATAGAGAAAATTGGCAACATCTACAATATCTAATGCACACCATATGAAGATATATTTCACATTAGTTCTAACAATATTGATTAGAAATTAGAAATATCAACACATTTTTCTATATAGTTGATCAAATTTTAAAAAGTATAACTTTGACCAAAAATTATGTGCATCCTATTTTGAATATGCATCCTATTTTAGAATAGAAAGAGTAGTAAGTTGGGTGCCTATAATATGCAGCAAATGGCGATAGAAAAACATGAAAATCAATTCATCGCGGCTGCATAAGCTGCGATTATAGCTCCCTTGACAATTTTGTTGATTATCTATGGTAAAAAGACGCCCATGCGTATATATACAACCAAATATGAGTGTCGAGATTAGATCTTGGTTAGGCACGAATCTAGCTGGGTTATATGCACTCCCCAAACCCAGTGAACTAGAACCAAAATTTGAAAGAATTTGATCTACTCCCTTCGGTTTATATTAATGGTCTTAACTTTAGATTCGTACGTATCTAATTAAGGATTTAGACTAGATGTATTTCTATCTACACAAAGATAAGGTGTGCTTCGGTCTCCCCCCCCCCCCCCCCTCTCAAAGGTAAGTTTGCATGGACTAGTTTTTTTTGACCCATCAAAGCTCATATTCAGACCATGTATACCTCCGTATAGGTGTACTCGGTCAAGTTGGGTATACTCCATATTCCCGCTGGCTGATCCCACCTCCTGTTATATACTTTCCGATTTTTGCCTCCCATAGGCATATAATGTTGGGGCTCGTAGCATGGAAAACAAAAAAATTCTACCGCATGCAAACAAACAAGCCAAGATCTATCTACTAGATTGTAGCAACGAGTCGATTAGAGTACTCACCCTTGAAGATTCTAATGCGATTAACGAGAGCATGTTCTCGTGGGTGATGTAGTCGTACACTTGCCGATCTCAAGATCACGTAGACGATCCTTCTGGCGCTGCGTTCCGACAGCGCTTCCGCAGTCGGTCATACGTTCGGTACTCGATGAAGACCTTCCTCTCCCTTGTTCCAGCAGGCAGCGGAGGTTGTAGTTCTTCCCTCGCGATTCCGGCAGCATGACGGCGTGGTGTCGAAAGTAGAGAGAAGATCCTGTAGGGCTTCGCCTAAGCCAGTGCGAGTTATGGTGGATCTAGGGTTTTCCGGCGATCTAGGTTTAGAAGGCCGGAGTGGAGGAGGAGGAGTCGGAGGCGGCTAAGGTGACGGTGATGGGCCTACGGCGGCGGCGCACGGGGTAGGGAGCGATGAAGACCTTCCTCTCCCTTGTTCCAGCAGGCAGCGGAGGTTGTAGTTCTTCCCTCGCGATTCCTGCAGCATGACGGCGTGGTGTCGAAAGTAGAGAGAAGATCCTGTAGGGCTTCGCCTAAGCCAGTGCGAGTTATGGTGGATCTAGGGTTTTCCGGCGATCTAGGTTTAGAAGGCCGGACTGGAGGAGGAGGAGTCGAAGGCGGCTAAGGTGACGGTGATGGGCCTACGGCGGCGGCGCACGGGGTGGGGAGGGCTGGCTTGGTGTTGTTTGGGGCAGCCCTCCCCCTCTATTTATGAGAGGGGGGGCAGCCTTGGGAGGAGAGAGTTTGAATCCAAACCCAAACCCAAGTTGGATTGAAGGAAGGACTCTTTCCTTCTTCCACTAGGAAACCATTGTTCTAGTTTGACTTTTCAAACTTCTCTTTTGACTTTCAATCTAGAGCTTTAATTCTCTCTCGCAAATGCCCAAACCAAGTGACCTAGGATATGATCCAATCATTCCACTTACCCATGACACATTCATGGACCATTCCCCTTTCGGTCCGGTGAACCTTCTAGACCCTTATAGAACCTCTCCAATGACAACATCGAAATCATTCCCGAACTCCGGAATCGGACTTTCCTTATATGAATCTTATTCTCCAGACCATTTCGGATCTCCTCGTGATATCTCGGATCCCATCCGAGACTCAGAACAACATTCGGTATCCCTACTTACATTCCATATCTACTAAACAACATCAAATCCTTAAGTGTGTCTCCCTACGGTTCGTAAATTATGCGGACATGACCGAGACACTTCTCCGATCAATAACCAATAGAGGAATCTGGAAATTCATATGGATCCCACATATTTCAACGATTACTTTGCGATCGAATGAACCACTTACATATGATACCAATTTCCTGTTGTCTCGCGATAGTTTACTTATCCGAGGTTTGATCGTCGGTATCTCTGCATACCTAGTTCAACCTCGTTACCGATAAGTACTCTTTTCTTGTTCCCGTGATATGTGATCCCTTGTGAGCCATTCACATGCTTGCAAGCCAATTGGATGATATTCCACCGAGAGGGCCCAGAATATATCTATCCGTCATATTGATGGACAAATACCACTCTTGATCCATGTGCCTCAACACATACTTTCTAAACACTCAATGCCACCTTTTTAGCCACCCAGTTATGGTGTGATGTTTGATGTCATCAAAGCATCCTTCCGGTGATGGTGATTAGCATGATCTCATGGTCGAAGGAATTAGGTTACTATGTATCAGAAAGCTTATAGTAAATGAACTATTGAAATGACTTGATCTTAATGCTACGCTTATCTATAGGAGTATGTACATCATACGATTCTCCTAATGATATGATCTTGTTGTTAATAACATCTCAATGTTAATGATCGAGAAACCACGATCATCTATTAACCAACAAGCCAGTATTATAAAGAGGCTTTACCAGGGACTCTAATTTAGTTTACAAATCACACACGTGTTAATGTTTCCGATTAATACTATTATAGCATGAATGTAAACATTTATCATAAACACAAAGATATAATAATAACCACTTTTATTATTGCCTCTAGGGCATATCTCCAACAGTCTCCCACTTGCACTAGAGTCAACTAATCTAGATTACATGGTAATATACCACACCCATGGCGGTTTGGTGCTAGTCATGTTTTGCCCTCGGGAGAGGTTTAGTCAACAGATCCACCACATTCAGATCTGTGTGTACTTTGCAAATCTTTATGTCACCATCTTGGACATGTTCTTGAATAGCGTGGAAACGTAGCTTGATGTGCTTCAACTTCTTGTGTGACCTTGGTTCTTGCGCATTGGCTATGGCGCCCATGTTTTCACAATAGATAGACATTGGGTCCAGCGCACTTGGAACCACACCGAGCTATGTAATGAACTCCTTCATCCATATCGCCTCTTGTGAAGCCTCCGAAGCAGCTATGTATTCCGATTCAGTTGAAGATCTCGCCACAACGCTTTGCTTTGCACTCCTATAGCTAACTGCTGCACCATTCAAAGTAAATACGTATCCAGATTGAGATTTAGAATCATCCGGATCGGTGTTCCAACTAGCATCGGTGTAACCATTAACAACGAGTTGTTCATCACCTCCATAAGAAAGAACCATATCCTTAGTTCTTCTCAAGTACTTAAGGATGTTTTTGACCGCTGTCCAATGATCCACTCCTGGATCACTTTAATATATGCTTGTCAAACTAACAGCATATGCAATGTCGGGTCTAGTACATACCATGGCATACATAAGAGATCCTATGGCTGAGGCATATGGAGTCTTACTCATCCTTTCTCTATCTTCTGCCGTTGCAGGACTTTGAGTTTTACTCAAGGTCGTATTGGGCAACATGGGCAAGAACCCTTTCTTGCTATCTTCCATTCCAAACCTCTTTAGAACTTTGTCCAAATATGTACTCTGTGACAATGATATTAGGCGTCTCGATCTATCTCTGTAAATCTTTATGCCTAATATGTAAGCTGCTTCGCCAAGATCTTTCATTAAAAAACTATTATTCAAACAATCCTTGACACTATTAAGAAGGTCTACGTTATTCCCAATCAACAATATGTCATCTATATATGGTATTAAGAATGCTACAGAGCTCCCACTCACTTTCTTGTAAATACAAGCTTCTCCATAAGTTTGTATAAAACCAAAGCTTTTAATTACCTTATCAAAATGTTGATTCCAACTTTGGGATGCTTGCTTCAATCCATAAATGGACCGTTGAAGTTTGCATATCTTGTTAGCATCTTTAGGATCGACAAAACCTTTGGGTTGTACCATATACAACTCTTCATCAATGTCTCTATTGAGGAACGCCGTTTTGACATCCATCTGCCATATCTCATAATCATAATATGCAGCGATTGCTAATAAAATCCTCACAGATTTTAGCTTCGCTACCGGTGATAAAGTCTCATCGTAGTCAACTCCTTGAATTTGTCGAAACCCTTTTGCGACAAGTCGATCTTTATAGACAGTAACATTACCATCAACATCTGTTTTCTTCTTGAAAATCCATTTGTTCTCGACAGCCTTCCGACCATCCGGTAAGTCCACCAAAGTACATACTTGGTTTTCGTACATGGATCCAATCTCGGATTTCATGGCTTCTTATCATTTATTGGAATCTGGTCTCATCATCGCTTCCTCATATGTCGCAGGGTCATCGGTGTTGTCCACCAACATGACACTCATAACGGGATCATACCAATCAGGAGTGGTACGAGTTCTTTTTGACCCGCGAGGTTCCATAGTAGCTTCAACCGAAGTTTCATGATCAACATCATTAGCTTCCTCTCTTATTGGTGTAGGCGCCACGAGAACTACTTCCGGTGCTGCGCTATTCGCAAGTTCGAGAGAAAGTTCAACAACCTCGTCGATTTCTACTTTCCTTCCAGTCACTTCTTTCGAGAGAAACTCCTTCTCTAGAAAGGATCCATTCTTGGCAACGAAGATTTTGCCCTCAGATCTATGATAGAAGGTATACCCAATAGTTTTCTTCGGGTATCCTATGAAGACGCATTTTTCCGCTTTGGGTTCAAGCTTGTCGGGCTGTAACTTCTTTACATAAGCTTCACAACCCCAAACTTTAAGGAACGACAATTTAGGTTTCTTCCCAAACCATAATTCATATGGTGTCGTTTCAACGGATTTAGATGGTGCCCTATTTAAAGTGAATGTGGCTGTTTCTAATGCATAACCCCAAACAATAGCGGTAAATCTGTAAGTGACATCAAATAACGAATCATATCTAAGAGAGTTCGATTATGACATTCAGACACACCATTACGTTGTGGTGTTCCCGGCGGTGTCAATTGTGAAAGTATTCCGCATTTATTCAAATGCTCGCCAAACTCGTAACTTAGATATTCACCTTCACGATCAGATCGTAGAAATTTAATCTTCTTGTTACGTTGATTCTCTACCTCACTTTGAAATTCCTTAAACTTCTCGAAAGTCTCGGACTTATGTTTCATGAAATAGATTTACCCATATCTACTCAAATCATCCGTGAAGGTAAGAACATAATGATAACCACCGCGATGCTACACTCATTGGGCCACACACATCGGTATGTATGATTTCCAATAAGTCCGTAGCTCGGTCCATCATACCATAAAATGGAGTCTTAGTCATTTTACCCATCAGACATGCTTCATATCTTTCAAGTGATTCGAAATCAAGTGATTCAAGAAGTCCATCGGAATGGAGTTTCTTCATACGCTTCACTCCAATATGACCAAGACGACAGTGCCACATATAAGTCGAGTTATCGCTCAATTTCAAACGTTTAGCTTCAATGTTATTAATATGTGTATTTCTACAATCGAGATTCAATAAGAATAGACCATCTATCAAAGGTGCATGTGCATAAAATATATTACTTATATAAATCGAACAAACATTATTCTTAGACTTAAACAAGTAACTGTCTCGCAATAAACATGATCCAGATATAATGTTCATGCTCAACGCATGCACCAAATAATTATTTAAGTATAAAATTAATCCCAATGGTAGATGAAGAGGTAGCGTGCCGACCGCGATCACATCAACCTTTGATCCATTTTCAACGCGCATCGTCACCTCGTTCTTCGCTAGTTTCAGTCTATTCTGCAGCACCTGTTTCGAGTTACAAATGTGAGCAACCGAACCAGTATTAAATACCCAGGCACTACTACAAGTACTAGTGAGATACACATCAATAACATGTATATCGGATATACCTTTCTTCTTGATGTTGCCGTTCTTCAAATCCGCCAAGTATTTAGGGCAATTTCACTTCCAGTGACCTTCTCCCTTGCAGTAAAAGCACTCAGTATTAGGCTTAGGCCCAGCCTTGGTCTTCTTTGCCGGCGCGGTAACTTTCTTACCGCCCTTCTTGAAGTTTCCCTTTTTCTTAGACTTGCCTTGCTTCTTGAATTTGGTGGTCTTATTGACCAACAACACTTGGTACTCTTTCTTGATCTCCACTTCCGCAGACTTTAACATGGAGAAGAGTTCGGGCAACGACTTGTCCATGTTTTACATATTGTAGTTCATCACAAAGTTCTTGTAACTTGGTGGCAGTGATTGGAGGACACGGTGAATCCCCAAAGCATTAGGAATCACTATACCTAAGCTTTGAAGCTTTCTTGCGTGCCCAGACATCTTAAGCACATGATCACTGACGAAGTTGCCCTCTTCCATCTTGCAGTTAAAGAACTTTTTAGAAGCCTCATAACTCTCAACTGCCGCGTGAGCCTCAAATATCATTTTGAGTTCATGAACAATATCATGTAGGTCATGGTTCTCAAACCTTTTCTGAAGCTCCGATTTCAAACCATACAAGATAGCACACTGAACTGTGGAGTACTGATTCTTCCGAGTGAGGAAAACATTCTTTACCTCATCGGTAGCATCAGCTGCAGGTGGGTCACTCAGCGGTGCATCCAGCACATAGGTCAAATTATCAGCATTGAGGACAATCCTCAAATTGCGGAACCAATCCGCAAAGTTGCTTCCATTGTTTTTCAACCTTTCTTTCTCTAGGAACGCATTAAAATTGATGGTAGGAGCCGCCATTGATCTACAACATATTTGCAATAGTTTAGACTAAGTTTATGACAAATTGAGTTCTAATTAATAGTTAAATTAATCTAGGTGAACTCCCACTCAAAACAATATCCCTCACATTGTTTTAGTGATCACACGAACCAAATCCACCATATCAAAACCGATCATCACGAGATTTGATGTAGCTTCAATGGCGAACAATCAACATGTTCATCATATCTACTATATGACTCATGCTTTACCTTTCGGTGATCCGTGTTCCGAGACCATGTCTGTACATGCTAGGCTCGTCAAGATCAAACCTTAGCTTCCGCATGAGCAAATCTGGCTTGCTCATGTTGTATACACTCGCAGAATCTAAAACACCCGATCATCACGTGGTGCTTTGAAACAACAAGCTTTAGCAACGGTGCTTACTAAGGATGAACACTTTATAACTTGAAATTTTTGTGCTTGAGGGATCATCTTATAATGCTACCGTCGCGAACTAAGCAATACAAGATGCATAAAAGGTTAAACATCACATGTAATTCATAATATGTGATATGATATGGCCTTTCTTGTTGTGCTTCCGATCTCCATCTTCAAGCACGAACATGATCTCCATCATCACCGGCATGGCTTCAAGGTCAATGGCGCCGCTTCAACTGTTACAACTACTTTGAATAATAGACACGCAGGTCTTAACTGAAGTAATAGACAACCATATGGCTCCTGCCGGTTGCCGACTTACAATAAGGAACATTGCATACATCATATATAATCACAATCATGGTCATATCACATCACAGCACACCCCTGTAAAACAAAGTTAGACGCATCTAATTTTCTTTGCATATTTACATGGTTTGGGGCTTTCAATAAGTGTCGTTCTAACTTACGAATGAGAACCACAACGTTGATACTAGTATTGTCAATCACCCATTGTAAATTGAATCTTAACTATGTTGGGAGAAACAGGCACCCTCAAAGCCACTTATGCAATACAAGTTGCATGTCAAGCGTGGAGCAAGTCTCATGAACGATGTCATGTAAGGTTAGCCCGGGCCACTTCATCCCACCATCCAGCAAGATGCAAAGTACACAAGAAGCAATCGACAACAAAAGCATCAACGCTCACAATGACTATTGTGTTCTACTCGTGCAACAGATCTACATATAGACACGGATCTGATACCACTGTTGGGGTTCGTAGCATGGAAAACAAAAAATTCTACCGCATGCAAACAAACAAGCAAAGATCTATATACTAGATTGTAGCAACGAGTCAATTAGAGTACTCACCCTCGAAGATTCCAAAGCGGTTAACGACAGCAGATTCTCGTGGGTGATGTAGTCGTACACTTGCCGATCTCAAGATCACGTAGACGATCCTTCTGGCGCTGCGTTCCGACAGCGCTTCCGCAGTCGGTCATACGTTCGGTACTTGATGAAGACCTTCCTCTCCCTTGTTCCAGCAGGCAGCGGAGGTTGTAGTTCTTCCCTCGCGATTCCGGCAGCATGACGGCGTGGTGTCGGAAGTAGAGGGAAGATCCCGTAGGGCTTCGCCTAAGCCGGTGCGAGTTATGGTGGATCTAGGGTTTCCCGACGATCTTGGTTTAGAAGGCCGGAGTGGAGAAGGAGGAGTCGGAGGCGACTAGGGTGACGATGATGGGCCGGCGGCGGCGCACGGGGTGGGGAGGGCTGGCTTGGTGTTGTTTGGGGCAGCCCCCCCTCTATTTATGAGAGGGGGGCAGCCTTGGGAGGGGAGAGTTTGAATCCAAACCCAAACCCAAGTTGGATTGAAGGAAGGACTCTTTCCTTCTTCCACTAGGAAACCATTGTTCCAGTTTGACTTTTCAAACTTCCCTTTTGACTTTCAATCTAGAGCTTTAATTCTCTCTCGCAAATGCCCAAACCAAGTGACCTAGGATATGATCCAATCATTCCACTTACCCATGACACATTCATGGACCATTCCCCTTCCGGTCCGGTGAACCTTCTAGACCCTTCTAGAACCTCTCCGATGAAAACATCGAAATCATTCCCGAACTCCGGAATCGGACTTTCCTTATATGAATCTTATTCTCCGGACCATTTCGGATCTCCTCGTGATATCCCGGATCCCATCCGAGACTCCGAACAACATTTGGTATCCCTACTTACATTACATATCTACTAAACTACATCGAATCCTTAAGTGTGTCTCCCTACGGTTCGTGAATTATGCGGACATGACCAAGACATTTCTCCGATCAATAAACAATAGAGGAATCTGGAAATCCATATGGCTCCCACATATTTCAACGATTACTTTGCGATCGAATGAACCACTTACATATGATACCAATTTCCCTTTGTCTCACGATAGTTTACTTATCCGAGGTTTGATCATCGGTATCTCTGCATACCTAGTTCAACCTCGTTACCGATAAGTACTCTTTTCTCGTTCCCGTGATATGTGATCCCTTGTGAGCCAGTCACATGCTTGCAAGCCAATTGGATGATATTCCACCGAGAGGGCCCAGAATATATCTATCCGTCATATGGATGGACAAATCCCACTCTTGATCCATGTGCCTCAACACATACTTTTCGAACACTCAATGCCACCTTTATAGCCACCCAGTTACGGTGTGGTGTTTGATATCATCAAAGCATCCTTCCGGTGATAGTGATTAGCATGATCTCACGGTCGAAGGAATTAGGTTACTATGTATCAGAAAGCTTATAGAAAATGAACTATTGAAATGACTTGATCTTAATGCTACGCTTATCTATAGGAGTATGTCCATCATGCCATTCTCCTAATGATATGATCTTGTTGTTAATAACATCTCAATGTTCATGATCGAGAAACCACGGTCATCTATTAACCAACAAGCTAGTATTATAAAGAGGCTTTACCAGAGACTCTAATTTAGTTTACAAATCACACAAATATTAATGTTTCCGGTTAATACTATTATAGCATGAATGTAAACATTTATCATAAACACAAAGATATAATAATAACCACTTTTATTATTGCCTCTAGGGCATATCTCCAACATATAAGTATACATGTACGGTGAGTATTGTGAAAAATATTGAATCCCTAGAATATTGTGTTGTATTGGATTGACCCTTGTGGGGGTTTATATAGAGTTACACGGGGATAGGTGGTGACTTAAAGTACAAGATGTAGGGTTCTAGTCTATCTCTAGCCATACATGTATAGTACTCTAACATCCCCCCTTAGTCGGAGCGGGAATGAAGTGGACGCTTGCGACTGGATTTGAAGTCTTGCGCTTCCGTCGTCTTCACCTCCTTGTCATCATCACCTGCGTATACATGATCATGTCTGACACGTAGGAGCGATGACTGCGTCCCCTTCTAGTGTCTCTTTTCCCTCCCGCGGTCACAGCGGGAGTGGCATGGACGCAAGTGACGACGCAGACACTATTGACTGGAGTCCTTGAGTTTCTATTGACGTTGTGCTTGATGTCAATGTCGAGGTAGTCGGTCGTGATGTAGCCGTAGTCGATGTAGGTGTGGTCGATGTCATAGTCGTCGTAGTGGTGTGGTCGCCATTGCCGGAGACGAAAATTGCGCGTTTTTTTGTTGTTGTTGAAAAAGCTGCAGTTGTGGACGTTTTGCACCTTGTAGAGGTACCGTGAGGGGCGTCTCTTGGACGCAGTCATAAGTAAGACCATCGGTTTTGCCAGGACCGGAGAAACCCACCAAACACACAAGGTTTTGCCAGAACCATATGCACGATCGTAGGGGCATCACAATTGTGATGCCGGTTTGTTGATGCAGTCGTCGGGGTCGTGGATGCGGCGATGCCGTCGTCGTGCCTTGCATTTGTACTATCAGAGGGCGTCGTAATTGTATGTTCATCACGTGGACGGGTATAGCAGCGGCGATGTGTCGACGAAGATGTTGATGTAGACCTTGGCGATGATGTGTCGGCAATGAGGGAGTAGGCGTGTTGGCGATGATCGTCGCTTGAAGGCGTCCCTTGTGGCGGCGATAATGTCGAAGCCTCGATGTCGGAGAAGTCGGCGAAGTTGTGTTCCACACCGGCTTGGCGTGTGAATGATGTCGATGTCGCTTCTCTATGGATGTGCTCGACGAAAATCTTGGCTTGTAGCCTGACATAGTCGTACAGCTCGATGTTATTATTTTGCTCGGTGATGTCCGGTGTAGATCGGTGTGTAGCTTAGATCAGTGCGCGTTGTTGGTGTAGCCCCGCAGTCGAGCGTGCGAAGCCATGGTGGATGGAGTCGTCGGCGCGTGCACGGTTCTGATCTCATCGGGTGCGATGCTGGAGCTGACTTAAATCGTGTTCTCGTCGGGTGCATTGCCGAAGGACGAGTAGCAGCAAAGAAATTTGTGTACCATGACCTGACTCCCGGGAACTCGTGCATGCGATGCAGCACAAGTTTAGATGAATATACAATACGTACTTTTTTGTCCCAAAATAGATGTCTCAAATTTATTAGAATTTAAATAAATCTAGATATTTGAAAAACCTAAGACATCTATTCTTGGACGAAGAAAGTACTATTTGCTTTCTTACATGCATATGGTGGTCCCTGGCTGGATCCTCATGTGGCCTTGGGCACTTGATCTCCATGCGTGTGACTCCCGTGTCCGCGCGTGGTGTGGAATTGCAGATTCGATTGGGGACGTCGGTGGACGGCTGGATTGCTGCAAGATCACAGTTCTGGACAGCCCCGATGCCTTTACATTCCAGAGCTCTTCCTCGCATGATCTGATGCCTTGCTTTTTCGCGACGGAGATGCGCCGTGGTCCACGAGATTTCTGCACCGAATTTGGCCCTGCTATGGAATTGGATCTGTACTGATTTATTTTGTGGCTAAATCAAATCTAATCTATGGAATTGGCAGACTTGAAATTTATCTAATCTAATATATAGGACCGATCCGATTTTTGATTGAGATCGGGTGCCGCGCCCCCGAGGAGAAGAGATTGATCTCCCCGAGGGCGGCACGCGATGCAAAAGTGGTGGGAGGTCTAGGATCGGCGCCGTGAGGCTAACCGCTCTGATACCATGTAAAAAATATTAAATCCTTAAAATATTGTGTTGTATTGGATTGACCCTTGTGGGGGTTTATATAGAGTTACAAAGAGGTAGGTGAAGACTTGGAGTACAAGATGTAGAGTACTAGTCTATCTCTAACCATATATGTATACGTACTCTAACAAGTATACGTTTAAGAGACACATACAGACTTTGGGGGGGTTCGTACAGTCTTCGAAACGAATCGGTATTAAGTTTTTGTTTGTCAAAGTCTGAAAAGAAGGGGGACACCGAAGCAAAAGTGTAATATGAACTGGAGGGAGTAGACTATGTAGTTTGCTGCTGATGGGCTGCAGTGCTATAGAAGAAGATAAAATTATTGTCGCTAGCAAAAACCTTCGACCCGACCTTTATCAATACAACAGTAGCAGAAGATGTTGTCTTATTATGATCTATCAACATTATGTGCCTCCATATATTAATTGCCTTCACATTATGTACCTCCGTATATGTTAGCTCATATCCAGACCATGTATACCTCCGTATATATGTACTCGGTCAAGCTGGCTATACTTCAGGTTCCCACCGACTGATCCTACCTCATGTTATTACAATCTACGTATTTGTATGTCATATTTTGAAATTTTATTGTTGCTGCTATATATTTTCTAATTTTTGCCTTTCACAGGCATGTGAGCATATATGTACGGTGAGTATATGTTTAAGAGGGACATACGGATTTTAGGTGGGTTCATATGGTCTTTAAAACGAATCAGTATCGAGTTTTTGTTTGTCAAAGTCTGAAGAGTAGGGGGACACTGAAGCAAAAATAAAATATGAATTGGAGAAAGTAGTAAATGTAGTTTGCTGCTGATGGGCTACAGTGCTATAGAAGAAGATAAAATTATTGTCGCTAGCAAACTGAAAAACTGAAGCTGTTCAACCTAAACAGATTAGGCCCCCTTCTTTTCAGCTTCTTGGCCAGCTTCTCCCAGAAGCTACCCTCGACCAGCTTCTCCCAGAATCTCATTTTCAAAATTCGTTCAAACTTCTTAACTAATAGTTTCAATGTTTTAAAAGTATAAATGATTTTGGCAGATGAGATTCTAGAAGAAGCTGGTCGAGGATAGCTTCTGAAAAAAGCTAGCCAAGAAGCTGAAAACAAGGAGGCCTAAACCTTCGACCCGACCTCTATCAATACAACAGTAGCAGAAGATGTTGTCTTATATAGAAAATAAAAGAAAAGGAGAGACCAAAAAGAACAGAACATCTTGCAGATCATTAGCATCCTAATAACGTCACACCACACCGTGGCGAGTTTTGGAAAAGATTCGTGACCTCGACCGCGCACAGACCGCCACGGGCGCTGTGGCCGCATTGGCATTTGACAGGCCACCTACAGAGAATGTACAGCATCAAACTAATAAGAACCGTAAAACAACAAAGAAGATCTTCATCCTCTCCATCATGCATGCCATCCGTGTGCATGCTGCATGCATATACATGTCGGCTGTCGGGTCACCACTCCGGCATGCAGAGGCATAAAAAGCGACGTACTACATCATTCCAGTCTGTGACCGATCCATCGTGTGACTGGCTGCTGAGACCGCTCGAACCCATCGATTGGCGATCGCACTTTGGAGCGACAAGAATCGTGGGCTGCCATGCCACCGCCGGACATCCCTCATGATCGCTGACAGCAACCGTGCGTGCAGGCGGAACGGACATACGCTCCGCGCCGGCGACCGGTTCAAGAGATGCGGTGGAAGGGAGCGCATGCAGTGGATCGTGCCCCTTTTGGCTGCCGGTGGGCGACCGGCACGGGGCCTGGCCGCTCAGGCGTCGCTGGTCAGGGCTAGCTGACAGTGGCGAGGCGGCTGTCGTGCATTTCAGTCCCGGGCCCGAACTGAACTTTGGTCGGGGAGGCCGAGCTTCTTAATCATGTCTAAGAAAAAATGCACTACTCATCTCGAAACAGAAACATGTTTTGGTCCTGCTTTATAAATAAAGTCAGAAAGACTAAACCGATACATAGTAGAGGGGAAACAAGAAAACCGAGAAGCGAGATGGCGGCAAACCACCTACTCGATGTCGAACATGAAAACAGGAAACCCCACCTAACGCAATGCAACCTAGACTACCGAAGGAGCAAAAAAGCTTCACGCCACACAGATGGAACCTGAGCTCCCCGACAACACCCCCAAGAGGGTAATGACGTGATGCGCCGTCGCCGCCAAGCCTGTCGGGCTAGAGTTTTCATTCGGAACCCAGTCACGGAGAGGATATAAAAACAACGCCCCCAAGAGGGTAGTGGCACCAGCAGGCGTCACCGTCATCGGCGCCAAAGCGCGAAGCTTTTGCTTCGATCCTCACCCGTGCCATCAGAGTCACAGCACGAAGGCTCCAGACCTTGACCAGGGACGCCCACTGACGCTAGGATTACCGGCTGCCAAGCCCCTCGCCGCCCACATAGCCAAAGGGAGGGCCACCACCGCTGTGATGTTGCCTACCAAGAGCACCCATGCAGCCTCTCCTTCTAGGGTCGCCACCACGGCATCCGCGCACGCTAGACCAAGTCACAAGAAGCAACACACCGCGGAAACGATGGATCCGGGGAGATGGACTAGCCGGCCACACCGCAGCCCATTGGAGAAGACCAATCTCCACCGCTAGAAGTGGTTGCCAACCGGATGCAACATCCGGAGCACACCCCGCCCCACCGGGCCAGGCCGAGCCCAGATTAAGCATGTAAAGCCCCAGCCGCCACGCCGCAGCACCCGGGCCGCTGGCATCCGCCTGCCCGCCATCCACAAGTCACCACCAGGAACTCTGCCCTGTTGCGTCGTCGTCCGCCACAGGCATGAGAGTGACCGGAGAACCTCCGCCCCTCCTCGCAGCCGAACACCATCTACCAATAGACGCCACCGTAGCAGCACCGAACCACCAGCTCCCAACAGCGTTGTCGCCGCTGCCGGGGACCCGCACGTTGTGCCGCCGCAGACCTCCACGAATCCTGCAACCCAGCCATGGAGGGCCGCCCCGTGCCTCCCTTGGTCCAGGAGTCCATGCAGGAAAGAGTAGATGCCTCGCCGCCGTAGCGCCGCACGGGCTTCAAGGGAAGGGAGTGGAGGGAGGGGAGCTAGGTGGCGGCGCTAGGGTTTTCCCGTGGCGCTCGCGGGGAGTGTCGCGAGGGGAGGGGTATTTTTCTGACGCGGGGACTCCTGAATCTCAAAGTTACACTACTCATCAATTATAGTTTGGTCAGATAATCCTATTGTCTTATTATAATGATCAGGCGAACTTTTTTCTTTCTCCAAGCATGTGTCCATGGTCCAGGCCCCACTAGCTGATCAAAACACTATACTACTATACTTCGCTTCGCCGCATACGCGACTAGAAAGATAAGGGGACGAATAGCAACCGGATTGGGACGAGCATCGTCATCCGAGCAGTGACGACGCGGCGCGCGCGACTCGATCGCGGGCACGCCATGTGGGGGCATGAATAGTATAGCTTTGCTTGGCGTGGCTCAGGCTGCGCCAACCGGGCAAAGACCAGATCGGTAGGCGCAGAAGCCGTGGATGATCGAAGCGGTCCGGATACGTTGCAGCTGCTATCCAAGTTCACTCGATCGTGGCGTCGTGGTTCAATTCCTTGCTGGTTTGGATCGATCAAGCTTGGTGTGACGTGACGAGCTCACGAGCGTGCCGACTGGCCATTGCCCTGTCCAGGTGCATGCCGTGCCGTGCATCGACCGGCCGCCGCACCGGACGATCGGATACCTGGCAGGCATTAGAACATTTCTGGCAGGCATTGGCCTGCGATTTGCGCACATGGCAACCTCGTAGAACTACCACCGTTTTTTAAGCAGTGGGCCAACGTCTGGCCTGAAAATCGAGCGATCCACCAGTCGTGTGTTTTGTTAGGGCACCTCATCGGCCCGACTCATATGGTTATCTTAAACTGTCCGTTTCTGTTCATTTGGGTCGGGTCTCGGTCAATTTTGGTAGGGTTCGGTCTGTCCGGTCAGCCACGCCCAGCCGCACGATCCATCTGTTCGTGCAGGCGGGCGTTGGCGTCATCGCTGGACATTGATGCAAATCAGTTGAAAATGACGTCATCACTGGTCAAAGACACACAAAGATTATTGTCAAATAACATGACATACGTGCGCCATTGCCCTTTGGGCATCGCCAACAAGTGGCCAGTGGATATAAAATGTGCAAAAGGGGCAATATCATACACAATGTCCAAAAGATGACAGCTTCTCTGCCTAGAAAGTTGCAACTGCCGTCGCCATTGCCCTTCAGGCATCGCGAGCCCTGCTGGCCTGCTGCCTCTTTGCAACCCAATTCCTGCGATCGGGGTCGGCGATGCTATCCAGGTCGGTGAACATGATGGTGTTCTCCTCGGCCATGATCTTGGCTTCGGCCTCCTTGGTCTTGGCTTCTGCCTCCTTGGCTTTGGCTTCGGCCTCCAGCATCCTAGACCTGGCCTCGGCCTTCTTGGCATTGGCTTCGGCCTCCGTCGACTTCGCCTTGGCCTCGATATCCATCAGCCTGGCCTTGGCGTTGGCCTCCTTTGCCTCAATGGACCTCGTCTGCAACTCGACGAAGGCCTTGGCGGCGGCCTCTTTCTCTTTGCGCCGCCTCTCCTCCCTCTCGGGGATGGCCTCTTCCTTCTTCTCTAGGATCTGCATCAAGGTCTCCTGGAACGCTAAGGAACCAGCCTGGCGCGAGGTCGGCATTCGCGGCCTTGTGGCCACCAGGGCGGTGGGCACAGCCGGTAGTCCCATCGCTTGCATATGGGATGAATCCTTCGTCATTGTCGGCGTCTAGGTCGACGACACCGCACGTCGAAGCACTGGTCTTGCCCCTCTTCTTGTTTGTTTGTCTCCAAAGGGCAAAGCTAGTCTCCCATTTTTTGGTGTCCTTGAGCAACGTCCAACAATGGCTCAACGAGAAAGCCTTGTTATCATTCACCGTCTTGAAATGCTCCATTGCTTTCATGATCTACACACATGGATGCCAACAATGGCTCAACCGGCAAATGCAAATGCAGGACATCGACAAAGAGGGTAAGAGGTTTTACCATGCCAAGTGGCTGCAAGCCGCTTATTTTCCTTTTCGTCACCATCTCGTAGGAGCCTTGGAACTTGCTACACTCGGCATGGATGGTGCCCCAACGCTTGGAGAGGGAGAGATCATTTCGATCGCTAAGAAAGGCGTCCTTCCAAAATTTCCTATGCTCATAAAAGAACCTGCCCACCTTCTTCCAATAGGCAAAGCCCTTTTGCTCGACGCCGCATAGTGGATCTTTTGAAATCTCTATCCATGCCTTGCATAGGAGCTTGTCCTCGGCGGGGGTGTAGCCCCCAGTTCGTTGGCTCACCTTCTTGCCGTCGACAATTGAGGCCACAAGTGAAGCGGCCAACGACACGGCCGTGACGCCCTCTCCCATGGAAGTTCCATCGTTTCCATCGTTCCCAAACAATGCCTCGTCCGCAATGTTGCATGCTGATGGCGCCCAGTACTTGTCGTGGAACGCTTCGTTGGAAACCCCAAGAGCAAGGTATGAAGCAGCACAGCAACAAATTTCCCTCAGTGAGAAACCAAGGTTATCGAACCAGTAGGAGGAAGGAAAAGTCACACAGGTGTTGCAAGCAACACGGAGACCTGCACAACACAAACTCAAGACTTTTCCCAACGAATCAGTGAGGTTGTCAAACTTACCGGTTTGATGTAACAAAGGATTAAACATATGGTGTGGAAGATAATGGTGGTTTGCAACAAGTAAACAGGTAACAGTGGAAGATGTATCAATGGTAAAAATTGGACCGGGGTCCATAGTTCACTAGAGGTGCTCTCCTTAGATAAACAATATGGCATGAAGGGTAAACAAATTACAGCGAGGCAATTGACAGGAACTGAGCAAGGCATAACAATGTAATTACTAGCCAGAAAGATCCTATGAAGTTGATTGGGAAATACAACAAGATACATAGACCGCCATCCAACTGCATCTATGACTAAAAGTCCACCTTCAGGTTATCATCCGAACCCCCTCCAGTATTAAGTTGCAAGCAACAGACAACTGCTTTAAGCAAAGTGTGTAAGGTAAACAGTCCACATGTTCCATGAACAAGAAACCATTGTTTTCTCCCTAGTAGTAACAGCACATCTACAACCGAAGAGATTTCTGTCACTTCCCTTGAAAACTAGAGGCATGAACCCACTATCGAGCATAAATACCCCCTCTTCGAGTCACTAGCAACTACTTGGCCAAGATAACCACTAGCAACGGAGAGCATGCAAGATCACAAACAACACAGACATGATAGAATCATAAAGATAAAACCATTAATCAAACCAACATAATAATCTCAATATCCATCGGATCCCTGCAAACATAACATGCATGATTACAAATAGATTAGATCTTGATCATGAACAGAGCTCACAAGATCTATACATGAAAGCACAAAGGAGGAGATACAACCATCTAGATACTACATGGACCCATAGTCCAAGGTGGAACTACTCACGAATCATACCGGAGAGAAGGCCTTCGGGGTGATCTCCCCTCTAGCAGGGTGCCGGGAAGAGCTTCATATCCTCCCGATCTAGGGACAGTGGTGGCGGCGTCTACAGACGGTTTCGTGGATTTCTGATCGTGTACTTAGGGTTTCTGCATCGGGGGCTTCTTATAGGCGAAGGGGCGAGACTGGGAGGCGGCCAGGGCCACCAAAACCTAGCCAGGGGCGGGCCCGCCTGACCCCGCTCTTGGGGTGGGTCTGCCCCGCCCCCTGGCCGGCCCCTCCGGCTCTCCTCTGGACTTCTTGTTCCCCACGGAAAGTAATTGACTTTGGCGTTTGTCCTGTCCAATTCCGAGAATATTTCATTACTAACTTTTCTAAAACCAAAAATAGCAGAAAACAGGCATCTGGCATTGTTGCAACTTGTTAATAGGTTAGTACCAGAAAACATGTAAAAAGCACCTCAAAGTGTGGACAAGTAAAGCAAAGTAGATACAAAACAAGCATGGAGCATCAAAAATTATAGATACGTTTCCAACGTATCAGAATCCCCAAGCTTAACTCCTGCTCGTCCTTGAGTAGGTAAGTGATAAAAGAATAATTTTTTAGGTGACATGCACCCTCACAATAAAGATACAACCATTTGCAAGCATTGAAAGCTGGGATCAAAGAACTCTAAACATGTGCACAAAAGATGGAGTTCTAACAATAGGACATAGTAACTATGCATGCAACATGGCAAGCTACAAACAAAGATCATGAATAACATGCATTGAAAAACGTTTGTTTGTTTCACATACAGAAAACATAGCATAGTGGCAATCAGCTTGTCCTTCATAGAGTAGCAATATAATGCATAGGACACCTGCAAAGTTCACAAGGGTGACTAGAAACAAGTAGAACAAGAGCAAATAATATCACAATATTCATCAATTAATAAGCTTTGGAACACTACACACAGAATGACAACTATGCTCTCTTAATGGTGCCTAAAAGTAGAAGGTGGAGACTCAAATAATGGTGGAAGAAAGGCCTTTTTTGTAAAGGAATCAGTGATTACAAGTTTCAAAAAGAGCTTCCAAAAATTATGGTACTTGTTAGCTTTCAGCCCTCATTGCCCCTATCATAAGCATCTTGAGGTGGTTAAGGTTAAAGTCGCAAAGCTGGAGTATATGCTTGACGAAGTATAAGTTGGCAATCTCATGCCCCTTGAATACGAGGGCCACACCTCATGCATACTCAACTTTGGGTCCAGGTAAGTTCTTGTCACTGTAAGTATTTGCATATCATTGAGAACCGCCAACGGGGTACCCCTTGCACATGGTACAAGAGCTTTTCCATAACCAAAATGACAAGGCAAGCAGACAATGAGCATCTCAGCAATCTTTTTATTTACCATATGCATAGCTTTTTATTGAGTATGCTTCATAGATAGCTCATTATGGTGATGCTGCAAGTTTCCACCATGATTAGGCATGGCTTAGGCTAGCGGCCGAGGCATTTCTCTAACACAGGATACAAATTCCGTGGACTTAGAAGTTCCCTCTTTATTTCACACCGGTGACATTCATAGACAAAAGAACATGATATCAACTGAGTACAACAAGGTACAAGTGCAATGTTGAAAACGTTCCCCGTGACAGCACAGTTCTGCTAATTCCAACTTATAAGTGCAAGCATATACAACAAAGTTGTCACAATGGTTCAAGTTTATTAGGGGCAAAGAATAAAGTGTGCCATCAAGTTCGTGAGGGCTTTAATCACTAAATTTTCACATAATAAAATAGTTTTTAATTGGAAGATAGATTAAAACAAGAATATACTTTGGAATGGTGTAACACACCATGCATAGGAATTTATAGTGGATACTTTGGAATAACTTGGTTTCTTGGGAGTTGGAGGCATGAGTAGAACTTACTCATACAAGTGGAGGCTAGCAAAATACTAGGAGCAACCAACTAAGAGAGCAATAATGGCCATAATCATGCAATGCAACAAAGCATACTAATCAAAGCAAAGAGTGGTACTACAAGTCAAGTATTAAATGATCATAGAGGCTAATGGTGACTTGTCATAGTCATAACATGGTGTGAGCATGTGCCAAGTCAACCCAAGCAAAGCATCAAAGGAGAATACCATAATACTATGCTTTTGCATGCTAAAACAATGCATAATTTCTTCAAGGAACACTAAGCAATCCCAATTGTGTGGAACAAGACATGCTACACCAATAATCACTAAGCATAAGGTCAAAACAACACCTATCATGTCATGCTAAAGTCTAAGTCACACTCAATGCAAGCTCCTCTTGCACTTTCAATCAGGAACTTCCTACTCCTTTCCAACACCAAGCAACTTAGTTGCAAAACAACACAACGAGAATGGGGGTCCAAACTAGTTTATTCAAGCAAACTAAACAAACTAAGAAAACCAAACGAAAACTAAGACGCTCCAAGAACAACACAACAGTGCATGAAACAATAAAAATGAAGTGTCTAGACAGACCTGAGGTTTTTATTGATGAAGAAGGGGATGCCTTGGGAATCCCGAAGCTTTGACACTTGTACCTCTTGGATATTTCCTGGGGTGACACCATGGTGGCATCCCCAATCTTGAGCTTTTGTCCATTCTTCATCTCATTGCATCATTCTCTTTCTACATCTGAAATTTTTCCTTCATACAAAACTTCACACAATCTTCATTAGCAACATTAGCTTATTCAAAAGATATTAGACCACTAGCAAAGCTTTGGAACAGCAAGGCTTTTCACTAAAAACACAAGCTACTGTAGTAACTCCTTCAAAAAGCTCAATTTACCTGAAGAGAACTCAAAAAGGAATCAATAAGAAGCAAATACAAATAATGGCAGAAATCTGTCAAAATAGATCAGCAGGTAGAAACGATTTTTTTCGAACATCTTCTGTTGCTAAAATCAAAAAGTGTTGAAGTAACGAAAGTTAGTTAACATACTGGGGGATTTATTCGTAAATTTGGAGCTCAATCCGAGTTACAGAGCCTCCTCACGATTTTTTTGGTGGAGGACAGAAATCTGTTTCGGGACAGCAACTCCCCAAATATTACTTCCCTCTCATTAGAGGTCATTCTTGGCACAAAAAGCAAACAAAAAGGATAAGGAGAGGTCATTACAGAAGTAATAACTTCCAAGACTCAAGGAAACTCTTGGATTATCTCCCAACAAGTACTTTTCTTTAACGCCTTTAAGTTAGGCACAAGAAGCAAGAAGATTCAAGTATTTTCAAATGAAGAATTGGCCCCCTTGTTCCTTATTTTCTTACCTTTATTTTTCTTCTTAGGGAAGATATGATTGCTTACCGGGGGAGTAAATTGCATAATGCCGTCTCCCACATCTATTACTGCCCCAAGGTGTTTCAGTAGAGATCTTCCAAGTGTGATTTGTCATTTGCCTACACATTTAATAACAAGATAATCAGTAGACACCATTTTCCCTGAGATTTTTGTAAACACACCTTCAGCTATTCCAATGGGTAGTATAGTGGCATTGTTGGTAAGAGAGATTTACTCTCCTCCTTTAATAAGCCCCCAAAGACTCAAGGAATCAAAAATATCTTTAGGCATGAGACAAAATTCAGACATAATATCACAACGAGCATCAAAAAGTGTAGTTTTTATTGAGACCTTAATTGTGGGAAACCAATATGAAGGCTCAAAATTTATGGAAACATAATCATGGTAAGCCCTAAGAGTGTGATAGAAACTATCCATGGCAGCAATACTAGTCTCAAGATGGTTCAACCTAGCAAAAATACTTGTGAAAGAGGAATCAGACTTGTCAGGTGTTCCATAGATCATGATTAATTTCCTTATAGCATCATAAGCTTCATCCTCAGTACAAAGCAAAAAAATCTTTTTCAGCCACAGCATCCAAAAGCATATCTATAACGAAGAGCAATACCGCGGTAGAAACTATCAATAACCAAGCTGAGGCTTACCTCAGGTCCAGTTTCCCTCTGGAAAGCAGAGACTCTAGACCAAGCTTCCTTAAAACTTTCTTCACCTTTTTGCTTAAAATTGGAGATTTATACCATAGGGGAAATAAAGGCAGACCCCAACATGGCAGGAACTAGTGCAGGAACTAATTTTTTTGTGTTTTTGAATAAAGAAAACAAACCAAACTAGACTAATTTTTTTGGGTTTTTTGAAAAGAGGCAAACAAAACCAAGCAAAAGAAACAAAGCAAACTAAAAATAAAGTAAATAGAAAGGAAGTGAAGGACTCCTCTAATGAGGACGTCCTTAGCCTCCCCGGCAACGACGCCATAAATTAGCTGGTGTTTGACGGGGAGGAAGAAGTTTGATGTCCCTTTATTCCCCGGCAACGGTGCTAGAAATTAGCTTGATGGCGACCAGTACTTGTCGTGGAACGCTTTGTTGGAAACCCCAAGAGCAAGGTATGAAGCAACACAGCAGCAAGTTTCCCTCAGTAAGAAACCGAGGTTATCGAACGCGTAGGAGGAATGAAACGTCACACAGGTGTTGCAAGCAACGCGGAGACCTGCACAACACAAACTCAAGACTTTGCCCCAACGAATCAGTGAGGTTGTCAAGCTCACCTGTTGCTGTAACAAAGGATTAAACGTATGGTGTGGAAGATAATGGTGGTTTGCAGCAAGTAAACAGGTAACAGTGGAAGATGTATCAATGGTAAAAATTGGACCGGGGTCCATAGTTCACTAGAGGTGCTCTCCTTAGATAAACAACATGGCATGAAGGGTAAACAAATTACAGCGAGGCAATTGACAGGAACTGAGCAAAGCATAACAATGCAATTACTAGCCAGAAAGATCCTATGAAGTTGATTGGGCAATACAACAATATACATAGACCGTCATCCAACTGCATCTATGACTAGAAGTCTACCTTCAGGTTATCATCCAAACCCCCTCCAGTATTAAGTTGCAAGCAACAGACAACTGCTTTAAGCAAAGTGTGTAAGGTAAACATTCCACATGTTCCATAAACAAGAGACCGTTGTTTTCTCCCTAGTAGTAACAACACATCTACAACCGAAGATATTTCTGTCACTTCCCTTGGAAACTAGAGGCATGAACCCACTATCGAACATAAATACCCCCTCTTCGAGTCACTAGCAACTACTTGGCCAAGACAACCACTAGCAATGGAGAGCATGCAAGATCACAAACAACACAGACATGATAGAATCATAAAGATAAAATCATTAATCAAACCAACATAATAATCTCAATATCCATCGGATCCCTGCAAACACAACATGCATAATTACAAATAGATTATATATTGATCATGAATGGATCTCACAAGATCTATACATGAAAGCACAAAGGAGGAGATACAACCATCTAGCTACTACATGGACCCATAGTCCAAGGTGGAACTACTCACGAATCATACCGGAGAGAAGGCCTTCGGGATGATCTCCCCTCCAGCAGGGTGCCGGGAAGAGCTTCAGATCCCCCTGATCTAAGGACGATGGTGGCAGCGGCTACAAACGATTTTGTGGATTTATGATCGGGTACTCAGGGTTTCTGCATCGAGGGCTTCTTATAGGCGAATGGGCGAGACTGGGAGGCGGCCAGGGCCACCAAACCGTAGCCAGGCGCGGGCCCACCTGACCCCGCGCCTGGGGTGGGTCTGCCCCCCCTGGCCGACCCCTCCGGCTCTCCTCTGGACTTCTTGTTCCTCACCGAAAGTAATTGACTTTGGCGTTTGTCCCGTCCAATTCCTACAATATTTCTTTACTAACTTTTCTGAAACCAAAAACAGCAGAAAACAGGCATCTGACACTGTTGCAACTTGTTAATAGGTTAGTACCAGAAAACATGTAAAAAGCATCTCAAAGTGTGGATAAGTAAAGCAAAGTAGATACAAAACAAGCATGGAGCATCAAAAATTATATATACGTTTCCAACGTATCACATGCATCTTGCTAGGTCTCTTGCTACGTCTCCGTCTTGGCCTCGCCGCTGTCGGCATAGCCCTGGCCACCCTCGTTGATCATGTCGTTCATGACGTCCTCGTCGTCGTTTCCTAGAAAATCCTACACGCCAATTGGCCATCATAAAGCGGTGCGAGGAGTGCACTGACAATGGCGAAGAAATGTGGCAATCATACTGTGTCGTCGGCGGCCGGTGGCTCGACGCGCATTCCGCCGAACAGGTTGACTGGCGTCAGTATGTTCGCGGTAGAGATGGCCCACCGCTTTGTCGACGCCTCCGGGGTTACGTCCGCGGTGATTGGAGTGCGGTTCAGGTCGATGGCGGGCTCTCCCGCCTCCGATGCCGCAGCAGGGGATGGTTGAACTGGGACAGCTGGTGGCCTCCAAGCGACGGTGTGTGCGGCCCTGTCGCCCTAGGCTGAGCTGGTGGCCGGCCGGGAGGAGTGGAAGTGATGGAGCTGGTAGAGGACGTGTCGGCCGTGGCCAGGCCGGCAAGAGAGACGGCGCCGACGAAAACGGTGTCGAACGCCTCCTGCTTGATCATGTTGATGGCGTGCTGGGCGACATTCACTGCCATCTCATTGGCGTCGACCCTGTTCTGGTTGGCGAGGAGGCGCTCGTTCTCCTCTCGGCGCTCTGTCTCGAGCCTAGCAGCGGTGCATCGATCTCTCGCCGCCAACCGCCGGCCCTTGCGCTTGTCCGACTCGATCTTCCGCTCCTCCTGCGTCTGGTCCTTTGCGGGCTTCCTCGGCCGGCCGCGCTTCTTGGCGGGGGAGGGCGCATCATCAACCATGGCGGCGGGATCCATCGCCTTCCCTTCCGCTCCCGCCAGTGGAAAATTTGGGGGAGGTTTTTTTGGAGGGAGAAGTGGTGTGGTTTCTGTGCCACTGGCGGGAGATACCGTCAATGATAAAAGAAGGACGCGCTCGGACAAGCGCGCGTCCGGACCAACGCAACGAGCCCCAGATTAGATGCATGGATGGGTCGGGCCGGACGAATGGGTCAGGCCGCTTGGGCGCCGCACACGCCCCAAGCGTCCGAGTTGACAAGTTCGGACACACGCAGACCGTTTGGATCGGCTTAGTGGAGATGTCCTTAGTTAGTGGGATATGTTGGATTAGCTTGGAACTGGCGTAATAAAAGTCAACTGATCATTGAGCTTGTCCTTTTACGCCGTGTCTTTGATTCGATCTTTAAATTTCTATTTTTTTTTAGTGATATCTGTTATATAGATGACAAGACATGTTGCGACTGGATATAACGATGGAGCACTTGATAGCGATGGCCCGCTGAATAGTTACACCGTCTGGCCGCTGAGTGCCTTTCCTGGAGGGAGGTGGTTCTTATATCTGTGTGTGCGTGTTCGCTGCTTTCTACAACATGTATATTGTTTTGTTTTAGACTATTTTTTTATTGGCTGGTACTAGATATTGTATGAGTGCTGCATTATTTATAAAGCTAATCGCGAAGGCTGTTTTAAAAATAAAAGTTAACTGATCCACAATCAATGTCGCTATAACGGTATATCACACCGCATCAGTTGAGCAGAGAAAAAGATGTAATTTGCATTTGACCGGATCGAACTACATAGGTACATGCGGTCACGCTAATGCCAACTTGTGCTGCTGTTATTCGCCCAAAACTAGTTTTTTCTAGTTTTTTTAAGAAAAAACTCTTACTGTCTCGTTGTTTGTGGGTGATCACACGTTCAGTTAAGAGCATCTCTACTCAAGCCCTTAAATAGGTCGGACTATAAAACAAGAATACAGTCCATTGAATACCGAATTCACAGTTCACAACGACGTGGGGGTAGAATGAAACCCGCAAATATAAACTGGGACTTTTAAATACAAACCATGCGGGTAAATTTGATGATGAACTAGCGTGTGATCAGGTTCTTTACGGCATATTACACATAATTTACATAAAAGCAGCGGATCAAAAGCTGCACATATTTACTACCGCAGGGCGCTGCCGCATCCTAGACCAAAAATGAGCTCCTCGGTGTCGTCAGGAGCTGCAGGGCACGGCGGCGATGTGGCGACCAAGGACCTCACATGTCGGTGAGGTCGATGAGCTTGGCGAGCTCCCACTTCACAACGGCGCCGCTGGTGGACGCGGTACGCGGAGAAGATGATGGTGGCACTAGTAAAAAACGGACCTTTGGTCCAGAGCATTAGTCCCTGTTCTGGTACAAACCGGGACTAGCTAATGCCCTGGTCCCAACGGCTAGAAACGGCCGCAGGATTCATAAGACATTAGCTCCGGTTCGTATGGAAACTTTAGTCCCGGTTTGTTTAGAGGGTCTGACGCTGGAAAAGAGCAGATGCGTGGACCTTTAGCATCGGTTTGTTTCTCAAACCGGGACTAAAGTCCCCGACTATATCTTCTTCCCCTTTCCAGCCCGAGCCATTTCAAGCTCACACAATCATCCCTCTCAAATTTCTCCCCTCAAGCTCGAGTTTTCCCCCATTTTTCTCAAGATTTGTGAAGATTTTTTGGCTCCACATCTATCAAGGGTCCTAAGAGGTTAGCAACTTCATCATTTCATCTCTCATTGCTTGTTTTAGCTCATTTCATGCTCTAGAAATGGATAGATTTTGTGTGGATTCTATCTCTATATCTCTGGCTAATCTGGCACATATAATTCTCGAAGTTCATTTGATTCATCAAGCACATAGATACATGAGTTCATCCTATCTACATATCTTGGTTTGGCACATTGTCTTGAAATCCAGACGGTTCACAGTGCATATCATGTCACCGTCGAGCAACAAAATATTCTTCTTTCTTCTACCCGTCGTCACAAAATCCATTGAAACAAAATAAGTACCAAAACTATGAAGGCACACATATATATGGTGGCGCCTTAGCATTTTAGTTAATCATCGGCCAGTTAAGCAAGAAAGAACAAAAACATGAACACGCCAAGTAGCTACCAAATTAAATTAGGGAGTGCCTCTATGGTGAGCTCCTCGAAGATGTCTGAGGACGAGGCATCCTAAGACATCTTCGAGAAGCTCTTCCATAGTGGTGTCCCTGCTCTCGCACACCATCTTTCAGTTCATATCTTTTCTAGCTAAATCAGTATGCTGGTGGAGCTAACTAATTTCACATATTATGGAGTGCCTCTACGGCGAGCTCCTCGAAGATGTCTGAGGACGAGGTCCTAAGACATCTTCGAGAAGCTCCGCCGTAGTGGTGTCCCTGGTCTCGCACACGATCTTCCTTGCAGTTGATAGTTCACAAGGAAACCTATTTATAGATTAAGCAACACAACGTAGTGTCGACACTCACGACATAATGTCGACACCCATCCCTGTCATAGTGTCGCCACCCGCTGAAACAGTGTCGCCACTCACTGGCATAGTGTCCACTCACGACATATAGTGTCGTCACCCACTTTTAGTCCCGATTGGAGTGTCCTTTAGTCCCGGTTGGAGACACCATTCGGGACTAAACGGGCTCATGTCGGCCCCATCCTGCCGCAACCCCTTTAGTCTCGGTTGGTGTGTCCAACCGAGACTAAAGATGTAGTAGAAAGTTTTTAAATCGGTGCTTGTTTGATGTATACGATGTGTTCTTTTATTTTTAGACTAGTACTACTCTTAGCATCATGATTTTGTTTGATGAACTTATAAAATGCAGATGAGACGGCAATGGATGTACGCTGACCGAATCTCTGATGAGTTCATTAAAGGCGTGCGTTATTTTCTCGTTGTGGCAGAGGCAAACAAGCGGAATGGTTTTATGTGTTGTCCATGTGGTGAGTGTCGGAATCAGAAGGAATACTCTTCCTCAAGAGTCCTTCATGGCCATTTGTTTCGGTCCGGTTTCATGTATGGCTATAATTGTTGGACCAAGCACAGAGAATGAGGGGTTATGATGGAAGACAAGGAAGATGAAGAGAATGATGACAGCTATCCTATGTCCCCTGAATACGGTGGTACTACAATGGAAGACAATGATGAAGAAGAAGCAGAAGAACATGCATCATATGAGCCAGATGATGATCTTGGTCTGGCCATTGCTGATGCAAAGGGAGAATGTGATAGCAAAAGGGAGAGTTTGAAATTTGAGCAGATGTTAGAGGATCACAACAAATTGTTGTATCCGAATTGCGAAGATGGCCACAAAAAGCTAGGCAGCACACTGGAATTGCTGCAATGGAAGGCAGAGGTCGGTGTGCCTGACAAGGGATTTGAAAAGTTGTTGAAGATAATGATGAAGCTGCTTCCAAAGGATAACGAACTGCCCGCTAGTACTTACGAAGCAAAGAAGGTTGTCTGCCCTCTAGGATTAGATGTACAGAAGATACATACATGCATTAATGACTGCATCCTCTACCGCGGTGAGCAGTACAAGAATTTGGATGTATGCCCGGTATGCACTGCATTGCGGTATAAGATCCGACGAGATGATCCTGGTGATGTTGAGGGGGAGCGCCCGAGGAAGAGGGTTCCCGCCAAGGTGATGTGGTATGCTCCTATAATACCACGGCTGAAACGTTTGTTCAGAAACGAAGAGCATGCCAAATTGTTGCGATGGCACAAAGAAGACCGTAAGAAAGATGAGATGTTGAGACACCCCGCTGATGGGTCGCAGTGGAGAAAAATTAGGAGAAAGTACCCGGACTTTGCAGGTGATGCGAGAAACTTATGGTTTGGTCTAAGTACGGATGTCATGAATCTCTTTGGGGAGCAGAGCTGCAGTCATAGCACATGGCCTGTGACTTTGTGTATCTATAACCTTCCTCCTTGGTTGTGCATGAAGCGGAAGTTCATTATGATGTCAGTGCTCATCCAAGGCCCGAAGCAACCCGGCAACAACATTGATGTATACCTAAGGCCATTAGTTGAAGAAATTTTATAGCTGTGGCACGGACAAGGTGTACGTGTGTGGGATGAGCACAAATGTGAGGAATTTAACCTACGAGCATTGTTGTTCGTAACCATCAATGATTGGCCTGATCTTAGTAACATTTCAGGACAGACAAACAAGTGATACAATGCATGCACACACTGTTTAGATGACACTAGAAGTATTCCAGCTGAAAGTACCCCGTGGATGAAGTCGAGGCAAGAACAACTTGTGAGCAACATGTCACAGTGAAGAACATTTCTATGAAGGTGGCACTCGACTTTGCTTTACCTTGTCCACCGGAAGCGACCTACCATGGAAGTCAGATTCCAGCTGGCTATGCTCGTGTCGATGTGGATGAAGTTGAACCGACATGTCGATCACTTGAGCTTGACATCCCTGCAGGCGAAGGGGATAAAACACTTGGAGAAGTGGAGGGTGGGATCAATCTTTGGAAAAAACAACACATCGTGTTTCCAGGGTGGGCGCCAAGGCAATCTTCTCCTCCGAGAAGCAATCCATCACCTCCAAGGCCACCATCACCTCCGAGTCCACCATCTCCACCAAGAAACAATAGTCCACCCCTTCCTGAGAGGGATCGCAGCGTGACTGCATCTCCATCTCCGGCGCCTCCGCCTCCGCCCACTGAATCAAAGGGAAGAAAGCGGAAGAATAACACCGCTACGTCGAGGGAGACCCGACGCCGAAAACGACAAGATCCCCTCCCAAGAGTAATGAGGAAAGCGCGGTGATCTCCTGGGCCGAAGTGAAGGCCCATTTTGCACCAAAACAACCCGAGCCATAGGTGCTAGTTGATCCAAAAGTCAAGAAGCACTTCAAGGCATTTCTTGAGCAACCACCCCAACATGTGTTAAATAGGAAAGATGACTATACACGCTGTCTTACGAAGACACTAAAAAATAAGTCATCAAGCAGTACTACAAGCGGGAGAAAATCAAAAGAAGTTGCCCAGCTCAGCAAACAGGCAAAACAATCCATCGCCCCGCTCAAGGTGTTACCCCAGCCCACCCAAGGTGGAATAGATATGGAATTAGCTATTAAATTAGCCAAGGAGTGTAACGTGCCCCTCGAAGCACTTCTAGCCGGCGGAGATAATGTCGCCAAGGGACCAATAGCACGAAAATTTGTCTACGGGGAGCCTCTAGTCAGCGATGAGGTATTCGATGATCTACCAACACATATGCGACTGTTGCATATCTGGTACTTGAAAGTCACAAAGGAAGGGAGACAATTTCTCGTATGTAAAGTTGGAGAGGAGTACTTCCGTCCAGACGAGATCTCCATTGAACTTTGTGAACTATTTCAGTTATTCAACCTAGATGCCCTCGACAAGTCCCTCCTCAGCTGCTATTGTCTGTAAGTAATTAAGTCACTAACTCAGCTCGTTCAATTCATTTCCTGTCGTTATTCTCACTATATCTCCTTCTATATGCTATTATATATGCAGAATGAAGATTCAAGAATGTAGAAGAAAGTCAATCTACAACATTGGGTTCGTTGACCCAAAGAGAGTTAATGGACATACGGTAATAAATAACCTCGAGGAAACAGAGGATAACTTGCTAATGTTTTTAATGAAGCAACATTACAAGACACAAATTCTATTTCCTTACAACTATGGTTAAGAGTCTTACTGTCTTGTACACATTCAATTTTTGTTTACTAGATGTTAAGTGTATATAAACGTGCGCAGCTACCACTAGATTCTTCTAAACATTGACGTTGACCGTGCAAAAGTGGAAATCTCGGACTCGTTAAAGAAGCCGATGGAAGACTATTGCAGCATAATTGATTGCCTCCAAAAGTAATTTCAATCATTATTGCACTATATCTGTCTCTTTCGTTCATTCTCTGAGATGTAAACTAATTAATAACTCATTCATTTTTTTTTGCCGGACAGGGTTTGGAAAAGGTTCACGAAGGAGGTTCAGGGTAAATGGCGTGAGGAGCTCACTTTTCGTACGGTCCTGGTAAGTAGTACGAGAGCTAGAGGACTAATTTATGTGGATATTACAATTATCATTCATACAATTATCATGCTTGATTATTATTTGATTGAATTATATTCTCGATCGAAAAGTGTGCGATGCAGTCACAGGGGACTAATTTATGTGGATATTACGTATGCGAGTTCATTCGTGGATGTATGGAGCAGGGCACAAACTTTCTTCAAGTACGTAAACAATATATTCGCAATTTATTCTATACCATAGTTTTTGTTGAGTTCCATTCATAATGATCTACGTCTTTATATATAGTTGGATGCGATGCAGGATAAGCTCCTACCACATGAACGCCTACTAGCAATTCAAGAGGAGTTATCAGGATTTTTGCTCAGGGACATCATAAACACAAAAGAAGAGTACAACGTTAATAGACCTTCGTGTAATCGTGGATAGACACAAAAGGACAGTATCCATTGTAATGATCTTCGTGTAAATCAATTAGACGAGCTCTAGTCTTGGTTGTGTATATATTTATATGTCTTTATGTTATCGTGAGTGAAATTATATTATATATGAATCAATGTATACAACATGTAGTAGCATAGAATAATATGTATATGAAAACACAAAATAAAAAATAATCAAACACAAAAAAAGAAAACCCTAAAACCCCACCTCCTGCCGCGGCAGCAGTTTGGTGCAAAACACTGCCGCGGCAGAAGAACTTTACGAACCGGGACTAAAGATCCTCCAGCCCAGCGCGCGCAGCGGGGCCACGTGAAGACAATCTAGTCCCGGTTTGTAACAGAACCGGGACTAAAGGCCTAACCTTAGTCCTGATACGTTAGTCCCGGATTGCAATCCGGTACTAAAACCTCTTACAAACCGGGACTAGTGTCCTGCTTTATACTAGTGTGGACACGACACGCGGAGAAGACGGCGAGCTAAAGCCATCGGAGGAGGGAGGAAAGGAGGAGCAGGGGCCCACGAGGATCCCTCCCTGGGGCTGGCATACCTGCGAATCGACACGGAGCAGCGGGCCGCCCTCGCCTCCCGCCACCATGCCGGCGCGTAGGCGCGCAGGGACGGCGGCGGGGACTCATCGCGGTTCACCCATTTAAGGGTGGCATGCTTCTTCGCCCCCTTAGACCGCACAAACTTGGCATGCACGTCGTCAACAAGGTGGCGTGGAGGGCAGTCGCCGCCGCCCCCGTCTTCGCACCTCCCTTCCCCAAGGCCGCATAGCCCAATGCGCGAAGACATCGGGCTCGATCTACTAGCGAGGTGCGCGCGATTGCTCGCCGGAGTTGTAGGTGACGGCGGCGCTAGGGTTGGGTGCGGGGACGGGTGAGGGTTTCGACCCGCACCCGCCCGAGCCGCCGGTATTTGTAGCGACCGCGTCATAAATAGAACGGGCCACTGTAAAATGTTTATGGACCGGGCATGTTCACAGGCTCTACTAGTAGAGAAAGGCATCTAGTCATGGCTGAGAAGGGCCTCTAGTCCTGGTTACACAACCGGGACTACGAAATCAGAACTAAAGGTCCCGTCTTTAGTCTTGGTTGTGCCATCAATCGGAATTAAAGACGCTCCACGTGGCTGCGGTGCCGTGCTGGGGAGTTTTTAAAAGTTGCGGAAAAGTTTCGGTTTTTTCAGAATTTTATTAATTTTCAAAGTTTCGGATTTTTGAATTGTCCTATTATTATGTCAAAGTGCATACGGTCAAACTTCTTGGTAGGACACTCATCCTCACGCTGCTTCACCCGGAGCATGATTAACTTTTGATTTCTTTTAGATTAGCTTCCAAGTCTGTGCTCGTAACTTCCTGATAATAATATACTATCAATTCTATTATCCTTAAACTTTGATAATACATAATTTTATTTTTTAAATTCCAAATAATTTTTTATTATTTTTGTTTATTTTTCTTAGACTTTTTTTTTGTACGGGATAGACATGAGAAAAATAATGTACGTTTGCCTTTAGTCCAGGTTGATGTCTACGACTGATCAGCCCGGCTCTGACCCATGGCCACCTTGAGCGAAGCCCATGCCTGGGAGGGGGCCATGACCGCATGATCTCATGTAGTCCCTGCCCAGTTTCAAAGGCCCAGCCAAGAAACGCAAGCAGCCAGGGATCAGAGAGAAAATAAACAGAGCATAGGACCCTGCCCGTGATCGGGAGAGGAAACGGCAAACCTCAAGGCTCAAGCAGCAATTGATGAAAAATCATCATCGAGTGGACCAGGGGCTGTTCTTGACATTGGCTTCCTCTCGGCGTCTCCCTTATTATCCTAGCCAATTGCCTCATCGCCTTGGCCACCGGGAGATCGCACCGAGCACCCGAGGCTCTGACTCGATTGGGGTTTGAGAATTGATCAATTTTATTGGGGAATTTTATCCGCGCCTCGTCCTTTCTCCTCATGTCCCTACTCTCCCTGTTCCCTGGTATGTATAATCGTTCATGACGCCATGATCTGATGGCGTTCAATCATGGTCGCTTTGACTCATTAGCCAACTCGACCATGTGCCCCTGGTATGTATATCGTCCGTAAAACCATGATTTGATGGCATTCAATGCTTGTCGCTTTGACTCGTTAGCCAGTAAGAAAAGCATCAGGTTACATTTTATATTGGAGTTCTAGCTTCACATATAATTTATTTAATTTCTTCACAATGATTTGATGTCATCCTAGATTGTTCAATTTGCTTAACAAATATTTATAGACATCACGGACTAAGAGTGTATGTGGTTACATGTTAACTTTTAATATTTTGCAAGTGAAAGTAGAGACATGTGTGTCCATATATCTAGATAAGAATATATATATATATATATTAATTAGTCTTAGGGGCCTAAATCGTCAGCTTCGCCCTAGGACCTCGCAAAATGAAGAACCGGTCCTGTAACTGATCTTTAGTCTCAGTTAAAGACACCAAACAAGACTAAATTTCACTACCCCTTTAGTCTTGGTTGGAGACATCAACCGAAACTAAAGGTCCGGTTTAGCCCGGGAATAATGCTAGCCGGCTCCGTAGCCGTTGAAATCGCGACTAATGCTAACATTAGTTTTAGACCCAAACACAACCGGTACTAAAGCTTGGACGAAAGATCTATTTTCTACTAGTGCTCGATTAGACTGACGATATCTCGACTTATCCGGTATACTCGCCGTAATTTCATAATTCCGGTTTGTTTAAGGACTCGACTAGAGATGCTCTAACGGTCTCCCCTGCAGGCAATCTGTTGGCACATGTGCGGCGGTAACCACATGCGCGGTAAAATGAGCTAAACTGATGTGAATATTTGTATATATGACATGAGGCAAGAGGATGGAGACCTGACTGTAGATTATAAAAACGAAGACTGACTCTAGAGAGGAAAAACAGTAACAAGTAAATAACAACTGTCACGCGGTAATAAGCTATCTCAGACCAACATGCAACGGTACCGATACAGAGCGAGCATGCATTTAACAAAAAGATTCATTCTTGTATGGAATCTCCCCAAATAGCACAACGGGCTAAAAGCGGAGCTTATTAGGGCCTCTTGGTTGGTTTCCTGATTTTGTTTCTTACAAGCCTTCTAATGCATGGCACCTGGTGGCTGCTCGTGGGCCTAAATTTTCTCACTGTTGTTGCTTCCGAGGGTATTTATTTTGGGCAGTACTACGGCCTACGGGTCCCAGATAATTCCTCCAAATCCCCCGTCTTTCTATAGAGACGTGTTTTCATAAAACAATCAAAATTTTGTTTTTGCTATAAACACACCTATTTTTGCTATAAATAGTCCTGTTTTTGCTATAAATAGTCTTTTTTACTACATGTAGCAGAAAATTGTTCAGCCTAGAAATAGAAAAATAGACGGGACCTCGCCAAAGATTTTGTCAGAGACCTCGCCGGCAACCGTGTAGCAAAAAAGTTTTGCTAATGTAGCATATCCGACCGTGTAGCAAAACTTGCTAATGTAGCAGAGACTCGCCGGTAGACCTCACCGGAGACCGTGTAGCAAAAACGTTACGCTATTATAGCAAAATTGTAAAACGGTGGTAGCAAAAATAATATGAAAATGTAGGAAAAAGAAGACCTCGCCGGAGACATCCGTCGGGAGACTTTACCGGACATCTGTAGAAAAAACATTAGACTATTGTAGTAAAAATATGAAATAGTTGTAGCAAAAAGATTGTCCTAATATAGCAAAAGTGATTTCAAGGAGACATCACCGTAGACGAGACATTGTAGTAGAACTACCGAACTGTTGCAGTGAAAACTACAGAAAGGTGTTAGCAAACAAAATATGCCAATGTAGCAAAAAGTAGATTTTGTAAGAGACATCATCGGAGACCTTGTAGCAAAAAATATGCTACCTAGCAAAACGACTTTGCCGGAGACTATCGACGGTCATCTTATAGCAGAAGTTTTATAATATTATAGCAAAAAAACATAACAGTCAGAGAAAAATTATATGTAGCAAATCCCACGGCCTAGAAAAAAATCCACAACATGAACATCTGCCGCTCCATCCATGGCTGATGGGCCAAAGGAAGCAGGGCGCAACAGCGTGCAGCTCCCCCCGCGCTGGAGCCGTAGATGCATCCCGGCTGTTGCGGTCGTAGACGTCGGGATTCGGTGGCGAAGTGCGGAAATCAGGGTATGTTCATACTTTCGGCCATGGCACACCCACGGAGATGGGGGGAGAAAAATAGGGAGCGATGGCGTCGACCATGTGAAACAACAGAATTGGGGGAACCGGCTCAACCCTCAAAGGGGTGGCCTATCACATATATATATAATGTGTGTGTTACAATTGGTACAATACACGTACACAATTACAGAAGCTATACACAGTCTAACACCCTCTCTCAATCTTAGCCACTTCCTAAAGAATCTAGAAGGGTAAGATTTGGCCTACAGGTCTCAAACTGTGGTAGAGACAATGGCTTGATGAAAATGTCTGCAAGTTGATCCTTAGAGGAGATGAACCCGATTTGTAGTTGCTTCTGTGACACATGTTTCCGCACAAAGTGATAGTCAACTTCGATGTGTTTTGTTCGGGCATGGAATACCGGATTTGCAGAAAGGTATGTAGCACCGATGTTATCACACCAAAGGATAGGAGGCTGCGGTTGAGATATACTCAACTCCTAAAGCAAAGACTGTATCCAAATAATCTCTACAGTAGCATTAGCCACAGACTTATATACGGCTTCAGTACTGCTACGTGAGACAGTAGCCTGTTTCTGAGCACTCCATGCGATCAAATTAGAGCCAAAGAACATAGCATAGCCCCCCGTGGATCGCCTGTCATCCGGACTGCCAAGCCAGTCCGCATCAGAATACGTCGAGAGGACCCTAGAGGGATTTAGCCGTATATGCAGCCCATGAGACACTTTCAGACGAACATAGCGTAAGATACGCTTAACAGCTGACCAATGAGTGCCGCGAGGCGTCTGGAGATACTGACAAACTCTATTGACAGCATAAGATTTATCTGGTCTCGTAATCGTCAAATACTGGAGACCACCAACAATAATTCCGTACTCCGTCGCATCAACAGAAGACAGAAGCTCACCATCAGCAGCAGTGATCTTGTCAGTGATAGACATATGCGTAGTAGTCATCTTGCATTTAAGCATCCCGACCCGCTGCAACAAGTCCAATGAATACTTCTTTTGCGTCAGAACAAGTCCATCAGCACGAGAAGCAACCTCCACACCAAGAAAGTAATGGAGCTTCCCAAGATCCTTGACAGCAAAATCAGTACCAAGAGAGCGAACAAGAGCATCGGCAGCTGACTGAGAGGAGCTGACCAAAATAATATCATCCACATAGACCAACAAGTACATAGTGACCTCAGGCTTCTGTAGAAGAAACAACGATGAATCAGCAGTGGACGGTGCAAAACCATGAGCACGAAGAGTTGTAGCAAGACGGGCATGCCAGGCACGAGGAGCTTGCTTCAAGCCATATAGTGCTTTGGTAAGACGACATATATGATCAGGACGGTCAGGATCAGAAAACCCAGGCGGTTGTCGCATATAAACTTTCTCCTCCAACACACCATGAAGGAAGGCATTCTACACATCAAGCTGACGAAGAGACCAACCTCGAGTGACGGCAATAGATAGAAGAAGCCTGATGGTAGTAGGCTTGACCACTGGACTGAGGGTGTCTTCATAGTCAAGACCATAATGTTGCCGAAATCGTCTAGCAACAAGATGCGCTTTGTAGCGCTCAATAGACCCATCAAAATGCTTCTTCACTTTTAATACCCATTTAGAATCAATCACATTTACTCGCGGTGGTGGAGGAACAAGAGTCCATGTCTCATTGCGAATAAGAGCGTGATATTCCTGTTCCATAGCATCTCTCCAATGAGGAATACTCATAACAGCCTGGTACGTGCGGGGCTCGGAGGATGGATCCGCAATAACAGCAGCCATACATATAGCATGCCAGGCAACTGTACCGTCAGTGCGCTCCTTGGGGCGATGAATGCCACTGCGACTACGCGTATGGGGGCGCAGTATAGGAGCCGTAGAGGTCGAAGGTGCAGCCGACGAGGGGCTGTGTGACGGTGACAAAGAGGGCCCAGTCATCGAGGGACCGGGCGACACACTGCAAGGCGACGTGTGAAGGGTTTCGCAGCATAGTAAATCAAAATTTTCTACGGAAGCGAACAGAGGGAAAGCCAAGATCTAATCTAGGAGATGCAAACAACGAGAGAGATTGGATTAGATCTTCATACCCTTGAAGATTCGCACAACGGAACGTTCGTCGGAACGTGGGTGATGTAGTCGTACTCGCTTCTCCTCCTCGCGATCCGATCCGATCTAGCACCACGAGTGGCGGTGCCTCCGTGAGATGCACACGTGCAGCACCTCGACGTCTCCTCCTTCCTCGGACCAGCAAGTAGGGTGGGGAGATAGATTGGATCTACAACACGACGGCGTGGTGTATATGGTGGAGAATTTCTGCCGCAGGGCTTCGCCTACAAACAGTCGGGAGGGAGAGAGGAGGGCAGCAGGGCAACTAGGGTTTGGAGGAAGGTGTGTGTGTAGGGGGGAGGGAGCGCACCAGCCCTCTATATATAGAGGGGGGGTGCGGCCAGCCCTTGCCCATCCTCCAAGCCTATCTCTAGTTTAAACGATTTAAACTCTCCCTTCTAGAAACCCTATCTTATCTCTAGTTTAAACGATTTAAACTCTCTAGGATCGGCTGGGCCCTATGGGGCCTTGTGCCCCTGGCCCAATGCGGCCAGGACACTCCCTCATAGGCCCATGCCCCCTCCCGGAAGGTGGGACCACGTTGACCCCCTTCCGGAAGGTTCTAGAAGCTTCCGGTACAATACCGATTAACCCGGAACAATTCCGAACTCCAAAAACTGCACTGCCTTATATGAATCTTATTCTCCGGACCATTCCGGAACCTCTCGTGATATCCCGGATCCCATCCGAGACTCCGAACAAAAATTCATAAACCAAGTATCCAATCTATCCTAGCGTCGAGACACGTTAAGTGTGTGACCCTGCGGGTTCGAGAATATGAAGACATGGTCTTCTATCAATAATCAATAGCGAGGTCTGGGCACCCATATTGACTCCCACACATTCATCGATGATCATATCGGATGAACCACGATGCCAGGATTCAATCAATCCCATATATATATTCCCTTCGTCTCGCGATATTTTACTTGCCCGAGATTCGATCGTCGGTACCGTCATACCTAGTTCAATCTCGTTCACAGCAAGTACTTTACTCGTTCCGTAATCCGATATCACTTTGTGATTAACTACTTAACCACATGCTTGAAAGCGGTGTTGATATCGATTACCGAGTGGGCCCGAAGTATATCTCTCCGACTTGGAAGGGACAAATTCCATCTCGATACATACAACCCAACAGATACTTTCCGATCACCTGAGAGACACCTTTATGATCACCCTCTCATAGGATGACGTTTGATGACCTCAAAGCTTTCTTCCGATACCAGGGAGTTGCATTATCTCATGGTCTAAGGAATACAATATTTGACATAAGAAAAACTTCGCAAAGACGAACACGATGACACGATCTAATTGCTTCGCTTAGTTTGGGTCTATCCACCATATCATTCTCCAATGATATGATCTCATTATCAATTGACAACTCATGTCTATGGTTAGGAAACCTTAACCATCATTGATCAATGAGCTAGTCCATAGAGGCGTACTAGGGACACGGTGTTGTTCACAAACCACACAAGTATTAAAGTTTCCGCTTAATACAATTCTAGCATGGAATATAAACTTTATCATAAACAAGAATTATAATAATAACATCTTTATTATTGCCTCTAGGGCATAATTCCAACAGTCTCCCACTTGCACTAGAGTCAATAATCTAGTTTACATCTGGCAACAATCTCACACCCATGGCACTGAGGTGCTGATCATGTTTTACACGTGGAAGAGGTTTAGTCAATGGATCTGCGACATTCAGATCTGTATGTACTTTGCTAATCTTCAGATCTCCATCTGCTATATAATCTCGAATTATATGAAACTTGCGGTTGATATGCTTGGTCTTTGGATGATATCTTGGTTCCTTAGCGAGTGCTATGGCGCCAGTGTTGTCACACAATATCTCCAGTGGGTCCAATGCACTTGGAACCACGCCAAGCTCAGTGATGAAGTTTCTGATCCAAACTCCTTCACTTGACACTTCTGCAGCAGCCATGTATTCCGCTTCTACTGTAGATCCCGCGATCACGCTTTGCTTGCAGCTTCTCCAGCTCACAGCTCCTCCATTCAAAATATACACGTATCCTGTCTGAGATTTACAATCATCCTTGTCGGTGTCGAAACTAGCATCGACGTAACCTTTTACGACGAGCTGTTCATCACCCCCATAGACTAAGAACATTTCTTTAGTCCTATTTAGGTACCTTAGGATGTTCTTCACGGCTGTCCAGTGTTCCACTCCTGGATCACTTTGATATCTGCTCGTCAAACTAAGAGCATTGGACACATCCGGTCTAGTACACAGCATGGCATACATGATGGAACCTATGACCGAGGCATAAGGCACTTTGCTCATAGCTTCCCTATCATTTACCATAGCTGGACACTGAGCCTTGCTCAATATCTTACCTGACAACATAGGTACTGAACCTTTCAATGCCTTATCCATTCTGAACCTTTTCAGAACTTTGTCTAGGTATGTACTCTGGCTTAAAGCTATCAGGCGTCTTTGTCTATCTCTATAGATTTTGATGCCCAATATATAAGCAGCTTCACCTAGGTCTTTCATTGAAAAACACTTGTTCAAATAACTCTTCACATCGTTAAGCATGTTGCTGTCATTTCCAATAATCAATATGTCATCCACATATAGTACCAGAAACGTCACCGAGCTCCCACTCACTTTCTTGTAGATGCAAGCTTCGTAGCAATTTGGAACAAATCCAAAGCTCTTGATCACTTGATCAAAACGAAGGTTCCAACTCCGAGATGCTTGCTTTAGTCCATAAATGGAACGCTGAAGTTTGCATACTTTATCAGCATCCTTAGGATCGACAAAACCTTCGGGTTGCATCATATACAACTCTTCATCAATGTTGCCATTGAGGAACGCAGTCTTGACATCCATCTGCCATATTTCATAATCATGAAACGCAGCAATTGCTAATAAAATCCGAATGGACTTAAACATCGCTACGGGAGAGAAAGTCTCGTCGTAGTCAACACCTTGAACTTGTCGAAAACCTTTCGCAACAAGCCGTGCTTTATAGACGGTAACATTACCATCCGCGTCCGTTTTCTTCTTGAAGATCCATTTGCACTCAACGGCCTTTCGGTCGCTAGGAGGGTCCACCAAAGTCCATACTTGGTTTTCGCTCATGGATCCCAATTCGGATTTCATGGCTTCTAGCCATTTCTCAGAGTCTGGGCTCATCATCGCTTCCTCATAGTTCGTAGGTTCACTGTCTTCTACTAACAAGACAGTCAAGACAGGGTTGCCATACCACTCAGGAGGGGCACGCGACCTTGTCGACCTGCGACGTTCAGTAGCAGCATCGTCCAAAGCTTCATGATCCTTGTCATTAGCTTCCTCTATTGTTGGTGCAGGCGGCACTGGAACAATTTCAGATGCTGCGCTACTCTCCAATTCAAGAGAAGGTTCAATAACCTCGTCTAGCTCTACTTTCCTCCCACTCACTTCTTTCGAGAGAAACTCCTTCTCAAGAAAGGAACCGTTCTTTGCGACAAACACTTTGCCTTCGGTTTTGTGATAGAAAGTATACCCAATAGTTTCCTTAGGGTATCCTATGAAGATGCATTTCTCTGCTTTGGGTTCGAGCTTGTCCGGCATCAACTTCTTGACGTAAGCTTTGCATCCCCAAACTTTAAGAAACGACAACTTAGGTTTAGCACCAAACCACAGTTCATACGATGTCGTCTCAACGGATTTAGATGGAGCCCTATTTAAAGTGAATGCAGCGGTTTCTAATGCATAACCCCAAAATGATAACGGCAAATCAGTAAGAGACATCATCGATCGGACCATATCTAATAGGGTTCGATTCCGGTGTTCAGACACACCATTGCACTGTGGTGTTCCGGGTGGCGTGAGTTGTGAAACGATTCCACTTGCTTTGAGATGCGTGAGAAAATCATAACTCAAATATTCGCCCCCACGATCGGATCGTAGAAACTTAATCTTTCTGTTACGATGGTTCTCCACTTCATTCTGAAATTCTTTGAACTTTTCAAACGTTTCAGATTTATGTTTGATTAAATAGATATACCCATATCTACTTAAGTCATCGGTAAAAGTGAGAAAATAGCGATATCCACCGCGCGTCGAAACACTCATCGGTCCGCATACATCGGTATGTATGATTTCCAACAAGTCCGTTGCTCGCTCCATCATACCGGAGAACGGGGTTTTGATCATCTTGCCCATGAGGCATGGTTCGCATGTGTCAAATGATTCAAAATCAAGAGACTCCAAAAGTCCATCAGAATGGAGTTTCTTCATGCGCTTTACACCAATATGACCTAGACGACAGTGCCACAAATAAGTAGTATTATCACTATCTACTTTGCATCTCTTAGCCTCAATGTTATGGATGTGTGTTTCATCCCTTTCGAGATTTAGAATAAATAAACCACTCACAAGAGGTGCATGACCATAAAAGATGTTACTCATATAAATAGAACAACCATTATTCTCCGATTTAAATGAATAACCGTCTTGTAATAAACACGATCCAGAAATAATGTTCATGCTCAACGCAGGCACATAATAACATTTATTAAGGTTTAAAACTAATCCCGAAGGTAAAACTAAGGAGAGCGTGCCGACGGCCATCACATCAACTCTTGATCCGTTGCCAACGCGCATCGTCACCTCATCCCTCGCAAGCCGCCGTCTATTCCGCAGCTCCTGTTTCGAGTTACAAATATTAGCAACTGAACCGGTATCAAATACCCAGGCACTACAACGAGGGCTAGTAAGGAAAACATCAATAACATGTATATCAAATATACATTTGATGGTGCTAGCCTTCTTGTCCGCTAAGTACTTCGGACAGTTGCGCTTCCAGTGACCCTTGTCCTTGCAATAGAAGCACTCAGTTTCCGGCTTGGGACCAGACCTGAGCTTCTTCTCAGCAGGGGCATTGCGCTTGCCGCCGCCCTTCTTGAAGGGCTTCTTTGCACCTTTACCTTTCTTAAAGGAGGGCTTGTTGACCATCAACACATGATTATCCTTCTTGATGTCCACCTCTGCAGCCTTCAGCTTTGCGAAGAGCTCGGTGATCGTATCAGTGGAACCAATCTGATTATGAGTCACTACAAAACTTTTGTAGCTGGGAGGGAGTGATTGCAGAACCCTGTCAATCTTGAGCTCCTCTGGAATCTTGCAGTCCAGTTGCTCAAGGCGTTGAGTGTAGCCCGACATCTTAATGGCGTGCTCACTAACGGAACTCCCTTCCTCCATCTTGCAGTTAAAGAACTTCTCGGAGATCTCATATCTCTCAGAACGGGCCTGAGTCTGAAACATGGTTTTCAACTCTTCGAGAATCTCAAAGGGCCCGGGATAGTTTTCAAAACGATTTTGAAGTTCCGGTTCCATAGCAAACAACATGGTGCTCTTAATCACACCATAATCATCTTTGCGCGACTGATAGACAGCTTTCTCATCAGCCGGCGCAGTCGCAGCAGGGGGGTTACCTAACGCTTTCTCAAGGACATAGTCCTTTTGTCCTCCAGACAGAATGATTCTCAGATTGCGGAACCAATTGGTGAAGTTAGACCCATTGTTCTTAAGCTTTTCTTTCTCAGCAAAAACGTTGAAGTTGAAGTTGGACTTAGCCATGTGATCTACAGTATTTGCAAGTACAAATTAGACTATGTTCATGATAAATAGTTCAACTTAATCAAATTACTAGATGAACTCCCACTAAATTCAACATCCCTCAAGTTGTTTAGTGAACACGATCCAAATTCACCACACCTAATCCGATATTCACGAGAAGAGATGTGGTTTCAATGGTGGACAACGAAGTGTCGATCATATCATTCATATGACTCATGCTTAACCTTTCGGTTCTTGTGTTCCGAGGCCATGTCTGTACATGCTAGGCTCGTCAAGCTAGACCCAAGTATTTCCGTGTGTGCAAAACTGGCTTGCACCCGTTGTATGTGAGCGTAGAGTCTATAGCACCCGATCATCACGTGATGCTTGGACACGACGAACTTTCGCAACGGTGCATACTTGGGGAGAACACAGTTTTTATCTTGATCTTTAAGTGAGGAATCATCTTATAATGCTACCGTCGCGATCTAAGCATAATAAGATACATAAAAGGATAAACATCACATGCATATAACTTTATGTGACATGGTATAGCCAATCTTCGCGCAATGATCTCCATCTTGTGCGTTCCGGCATGATCTCCATCACTTCACCATGATTGCCTCCACCACGAATAGCAACTACAACTATTGCTAACTACTTAGCGATAAAGTAAAGCTATTACATGGCGTATAAGAAGTTGACTCGCAGGTCATACACAATTATAAAGACAACCATATGGCTCCTGCCGGTTGTGAACTCATCGACATGCAAGTCGTGAAACATTACAAAACATGATCATCGCATACAATATACACATCACATCTTGGGCCATACCATATCACAAAAAACACTCCCTGCAAAAACAAGTTAGACGCCTCTACTTTGTTGTTGCATGTTTTACGTGGCTTATGGGAGTAGATGCTAAGAACGATTCTTACCTACGGAAAGCCACAACGGTGATATTATGGTTGCCAAACTCCGGTGTTAATCCCATGACAACTATAGTGAGAGAAACTGACATCCACCAGCCGCATGTGTGGTACAAGCCACACGTCAAGTGCGGAGCCGGTCTCGCGAACGACGTCGCGTAAGGTTGGCCTGGACCGCTTCAATCTCACTATCCCGCGTCATAAGAAGAACACAAACAAGAGGCTTGCAACAGAAAACATCAACGCCCGCAACAACCATGTTGCGTTCTACTCGTGAATCACATCTACGCATAGATCTAGCTCTGATACCACTGAAGGGTTTCGTAGCATAGTAAATCAAAAATTTCTACGGAAGCGAACAGAGGGAAAGCCAAGATCTAATCTAGGAGATGCAAACAACGAGAGAGATTGGATTAGATCTTCATACCCTTGAAGATTCGCACAACGGAACGTTCGTCGGAACGTGGGTGATGTAGTCGTACTCGCTTCTCCTCCTCGCGATCCGATCCGATCTAGCACCACAAGTGGCGGTGCCTCCGTGAGATGCACACGTGCAGCACCTCGACGTCTCCTCCTTCCTCGGACCAACAAGTAGGGTGGAGAGATAGATTGGATCTACAACACGACGGCGTGGTGTATATGGTGGAGAATTTCTGCCGCAGGGCTTCGCCTACAAACAGTCGGGAGGGAGAGAGGAGGGCAGCAGGGCAACTAGGGTTTGGAGGAAGGTGTGTGTGTAGGGGGGAGGGAGCGCACCAGCCCTCTATATATAGAGGGGGGGTGCGGCCAGCCCTTGCCCATCCTCCAAGCCTATCTCTAGTTTAAACGATTTAAACTCTCCCTTCTAGAAACCCTATCTTATCTCTAGTTTAAACGATTTAAACTCTCTAGGATCGGCTGGGCCCTATGGGGCCTTGTGCCCCTGGCCCAATGCGGCCAGGACACTCCCTCATAGGCCCATGCCCTCTCCCGGAAGGTGGGACCACGTTGGCCCCCTTCCGGAAGGTTCTAGAAGCTTCCGGTACAATACCGATTAACCCGGAACAATTCCGAACTCCAAAAACTGCACTGCCTTATATGAATCTTATTCTCCGGACCATTCCGGAACCTCTCGTGATATCCCGGATCCCATCCGAGACTCCGAAAAAAAATTCATAAACCAAGTATCCAATCTATCCTAGCGTTGAGACACGTTAAGTGTGTGACCCTGCGGGTTCGAGAATATGCAGACATGATCTTCTATCAATAATCAATAGCGGGGTCTGGGCACCCATATTGACTCCCACACATTCATCGATGATCATATCGGATGAACCACGATGCCAGGATTCAATCAATCCCATATATATATTCCCTTCGTCTCGCGATATTTTACTTGCCCGAGATTCGATCGTCGGTACCGTCATACCTAGTTCAATCTCGTTCACAGCAAGTACTTTACTCGTTCCGTAATCCGATATCACTTTGTGATTAACTCCTTAACCACATGCTTGCAAGCGGTGTTGATATCGATTACCGAGTGGGCCCGAAGTATATCTCTCCGACTTGGAAGGGACAAATTCCATCTCGATACATACAACCCAACAGATACTTTCCGATCACCTGAGAGACACCTTTATGATCACCCTCTCATAGGATGACGTTTGATGACCTCAAAGCTTTCTTCCGATACCAGGGAGTTGCATTATCTCATGGTCTAAGGAATACAATATTTGACATAAGAAAAACTTCGCAAAGACGAACACGATGACACGATCTAATTGCTTCGCTTAGTTTGGGTCTATCCACCATATCATTCTCCAATGATATGATCTCATTATCAATTGACAACTCATGTCTATGGTTAGGAAACCTTAACCATCATTGATCAATGAGCTAGTCCATAGAGGCGTACTAGGGACACGGTGTTGTTCACAAACCACACAAGTATTAAAGTTTCCGCTTAATACAATTCTAGCATGGAATATAAACTTTATCATGAACAAGAATTATAATAATAACATCTTTATTATTGCCTCTAGGGCATAATTCCAACAACGTGCTGGGCGTCGGGAAGGTCGGAGACGCGCTGGGCGTCGAGGAAGCCGAGCCGTAGCCCGCCAAGGGAGTCGCAGGGGCTGGGCTGCTCGGCGAGGGAGACAACCCAGGCGAAGGCGACAGAGGCGAGGCAGGCGTGGAAGGCCGAAGACTCGGCGAGGCCAGCCCAGCGTCAGGGGGCGAGGCCGGGCGTGACGTCAGAGGAGCATCGGCCGGGCATAAATGGGAACGATGTCCAAGGCCATGCAGGAGCACTGGCGGATCGATGTGCGCGTCGGATGATGTCGACGATGGAGGTGCTGGTGTCTCCAAAATTTCCAAACGAGCCTCGCGTCCAGTGCCTACATCATGGTTAGGAAACAATCCAGGAGAGTATGCAACATCATCAAATTGGTCAGAGGAAATGGAGGATGAATGCATGGATGGAGGTTCATCGGTAGACACAGGGAGTTTGGCAAAGGGAAAAACATGCTCATCAAACACGACATCCCGAGATATATAGACACGATTAATGGGAACATGAAGATATTTGTATCCTTTATGAAGGGAACTATAGCCAAGAAAGACATACTTTTTGGACCGAAATTCCAGCTTGCTTTTATTGTATGGGCGAAGATGCGGCCAGCAAGCACACCCAAACACTTTAAAAAAGGTATAATCAGGCTGTTCATTAAGAAGGAGTTCAATAGGAGTCTTCATGTCTAGAACACGTGTGGGAGTATGATTGATGAGAAAACATGTTGTGGTAAAGGCATCACTCCAAAACCGAAACGAAACTGATGCATGGGCTAAAAGAGTAAGACCAGTTTCAACGATATGACGATGCTTACGTTCTACGGAGCCATTCTGTTGATGTGTATGTGGACATGCTAAACGGTGAGCGATCCCAAGCGACTGAAAAAAGGAGTTGAGATTGCCATATTCACCACCCCAATCCGATTGAACATGGACAATTTTATGCTTGAGAAGGCATTCAACATGTTTTTGAAATTGAACAAAAATATCAAACACATCAGATTTACGCTTAATAAGATAAAGCCAGGTAAAGCAAGTGTAAGCATCAACAAAACTGATATAATAATTATGACCACTAACAGAGGTTTGGGCAGAGCCCCAGACATCGGAAAACACAAGTTCTAGAGGATGTGTCACCTCACGAGTAGATTCCGAAAAAGGAAGTTGATGACTCTTCCCCTGCTGACAAGCATCACACACTACTACATCTTTATTACTAGGCATGATAGGAAGCTCATGACGATGCAAAACATGACGAACGATAGGAGTGGCAGGATGACCAAGGCGAGCATGCCACTGTGACGACGAAACGCGAACTCCACTGAAAACACGAGAGACTCCAGGATGCTCCATACGATAGAGGCCCTGACACAGACGCCCACTAAGGAGCACGTCCCTCGTGTCCTGGTCCTTAATAAAAAGATCAAACGGGTGAAATTCACAAAACACATTATTGTCATGGGTGAGTCTAGGAATTGAAACAAGATTACCCGTCACAGATGGTACTCGAAGAATATTGAGAAGTTGGAGACTCCTATTGGCATGACTAGTGAGAAGAGATGCTTCACCAATATGGGAGATGTGCATACCTACTCCGTTGGCGGTGTAGACCTTGTCAGACCCGTGATATGGCTCGTGGGTGTGGAGCTTCCCCATCTCGTTCGTCATGTGCTCCGTTGCCCCCGAGTCCATGTACCAATATGGGTCAATGGAGTAGGACTGAGTTTGTCCAAGGTTCGCCTGGGGCTTTGGAGGCGGCGCCGGACGATCGGCCATAGACGCTTGGCGCGCATTATTACGCGCATCCTTGGCGTCATTACCGAGACCGAGGAAACTTTTCTGGAAGCGGCGGTGGCACTTGAAGGCCTAGTGCCCCTCAATACCACACAGCTGGCAGCGTCGACCCCCGCTGGAAGACAGCATCGAAGGGGGGCCGGTCGGAGATGGGGTCGACAGCGTGGGACCCTTGCCCGAGGCGGATGACGGGGCACCCGAGGAGGGCCGGCTGCCCTGTAGACAGCATTTGCGGAGGAGCCCCCTCCACGGCTGCGGTTGGCGCGACGCGCCTCGACGTGCTGCTCGGTGAGGAGAAGGCGGGAGTAGACCTCGTGTGCCATCATGGGCGTCGAGTTGCCCCGCTCATTGATGACCTCGACCAAGCTATCGTACTCCTCGTCGAGGCCATTGACGATGAAGGAGTTGAACTCGGAGTCGGTGAGCGGCTTTCCAATGGACGCCAACGTGTCAGCGAGGGCCTTGACCTTGTTGTAGAACTCCGTGGCGGTGGTGTCGATCTTCTCACACTCGCCTAGCTGACGACGAAGAGCGCTGGCACGGGCCTGTGACTGCGATGCGAAGGAGCGCTCAAGGATTGTCCATGCCTCATGAGACGTCTTGGCAAAGACGATAAGCCCGACAACATCCGGGGTGAGCGACCCCTGGATGGAGGAGAGGTTCGCCTGGTCCTGCCCCATCCACACACGGTGCGCCAGATTATAAACCGGGCCGTTCAAGCTGTCCACCAGTGCGGGGGGCAAGGAAGAGTGTCGTTGACGTAGCCGAGCAGGTAGTGACTCCCAAGGAGCGGAAGGACTTGCGCGCGCCAGAAGATGTAGTTATCCGGCGATAGCTTGACGGTGATGAGGTTGCCGAAGTGAAACGGCGGAGGCAGCGATCCTATCGAGAAGACTGTCGGAGGCGCGTATGCCATAGGGGCAGAGACGGGCGGCGCGACCATTGGTGCCGGGGGAGAACCCACGTGCGCTGCGGGGTGAGACCCTGCCGGAGGCGCGGACGTCGTGAGGGCAGGGTGCATCGACGCGAGATCCGACGCAGAGGGCCCGACGGTCCAGGCCGCCGAGGAGGCCGCGGGCGCGAAGGCGAGCAGCGAGACGGCGGCTGCCGTGGAGGCGGGCGAGGAGGCGCTAGACGTGTGGACCGTCAGCGAGTGCCCCGGCGACAAAGAGGCCGGGGGATGGTTGGAGAAGAAGGAGCCGACGCTCCTCTTACCGATCGGGGGCAGTCAGATGGCGGCGGCGTCGATGGGGCGGGAGAGGAGGGCGGCGAGGGAGGCGGGCAGGTAGCCCGCGTTGGTGGAGCCGGAGGCGGCGGCGTCGATCGGTGATGCGATCGGCGACAGCGGCGGGTGCGGCGGCGCGGCTAGGGTTTGGTGGAGGCGGCGGAAGCGTAGGACGTAACCAAGTCTGATACCATGTAAAACAACACAATTAGGGGAACCGGCTCAACCCTTAAAGGGGTAGCCTATCACATATATATATATAATGGGTGTGTTACAATTGACACAATACATTTACACAATTACAGAAGCTATACAGTCTAACAGACCGTCATCCTTGCGGGGGTCACTGAGTATGGGGAACATGCGCAGAATCTCGTAGAACCACTGCTGAAGGGCTATGGCAGAGCGTACCAATGGGGGCGTGGCCATGGCGACGCTCGAGCTTGCGTCCAAAGGAGGGGCAGGAGCTCGGCGGCAGCGCCCAGGACTAGAGACGGTGGCTGCATGCACGAATCGATGACGGCTGTTCCCAGGAGGCGTAGATGAGCTAGGAAGAGATAAGGCAAAGGGAGGAAAAAAGAGAAGAGAAGACGTGCATGGGTGGGCCTCCAACGTACGCGAGCGAGCTGCGACCCAGGGTATCGTTTCCTTCGATCCCCAAGTGATGTGTATCATTTTCGTTTTATTTTTAAGCAAGGGTAACACTGGCTATTGCAGAGAAGAAGAAGAAGACGAAATTAAATTGCTACACCAGGAGCTGACCCTACGCCACTCTCCTAGTACGGAGTCAGGGAACCCCTAGCTGCCAACCCCGCCGCTACCACCGGAGGATGCGGTCAACCCCGCGCACTTTCATGTTCGTTGGCGGAGTCGGTATTATATTCGAAATTTGAGAATGTCAAGAATATTATACATGCACGATGATCATTCGCTAGGCATAGTTCATACGTACTGAGATACATACACCAAAATTTACGAAAAAAGAACAAAGCTAATATGGGGATCGAGCTTGCCAGGGGACGATGGCGTGGTGGCGTGGCCCCGATTGACCAAAATCGAGCTCACAAGGGCACGGCGGCGCGGTGGCTGTCGCAACGCCTAGTCGTTGAGGACGATGACCTTGGGCTCGCCGGTGGGTGAGCTAGATCCGGATCCCTCCAAGTCGTGTGCCGCCGCGATGTCCGCCGCCACCTCCTCACGCTCGCGGCAGAGCTCTGCCTCAAGAGTCGCCTCTGACGAGCGGGCGGTCGTCAGCATCACGTCGCGCTCCTCCTTGTCGTCTCGCGCGTAGACAAGTCGGATTGTGCTCGTGCTAGAGGACTCACCACGTACACGCATGGCTCCTATAGGCGTGGAGTTGCGCCTTGTCGGAGAACTCGGGGGGCGAGCAACAGTGGTGGTCGTGGGCCCCAATTGGTCCACGGTTGTGCCACCCTTCACTTGGCGCCGATGGAGCGGACGAGCTTCTTCCGTAGCTCATCCTTGCATGGATACGGCGACCCCATCGATGGGCGCCTTCCACCGCCCCTACCCCTACCGCTACGGTCACCCCCTGGCAACATCCTCCGCTCAGTGTCGCCATGCTGTCGTCGAGGAAACGGATCTGTGCGCGGAGGCGCCGGAATCGCTCGCCGGAGCTGTACGAGAAGAGCGGCAACACGGGTTTTCTAGTGTTAGACAAGGCGGAGAAGTTCGGGTTGCGACCCATCTCCGCCCCATAAGTCCGTACTAGTAGGGCGAGACAGGCCATTCATGGGGGGGCCGTGAAAACTTAATACAGGCTGTGCCGTGAAAACTTAATACGGGCTGGGACATTTACGGGCTCCGATAGCTCGCAGGCCCAGCCCATAACCCTTAAAGTCGTCGGAAAAATATAGGTTTGGGATCTTTACGGGCTGTGTTAGAGATGTTCTGAGGCCGGCATGTGCATATTTTGATCGCTAGATTTGAATTGTGGCGATTTGTAGTGACTTGATCATCAAGACTATGATGAGTTTGATAGCGGCATACCCTATTTGATCTAGGATATTTAAGTTCGGATTTTCTAAATTCATTTGGGAGCGAAGTTTGAGAGAGGCGGCTGGGACCTGGTGCCCCCGGTAGAAATTAGTTGCGCCGAACATACCGTTTAACTTGGTAAGAAAACAAGGAGAACATGAGAGAAGTGTGAGTTTTGGAAATTCACTGCTCACAAGATTCGGTCTGGTTGTTGGTTGCGGTGGTGCGACCCAACCAGGAAACCACTAGGGGCGTGTTCAGTGGGTCGCACAGCCGATTTCTCGCACGGGGCTAGAAGAAATAAGCCCGTTTGAAGATTCGCATGTCGGGACGAGTTCGCATCGCACGGGTCTTAAAGCACCCTAAATCATGGCCCGCTAGGGATGCCAAAATCGGGCGTTTCTACGGGGACAGACCCTAGGGAGCCAAAAGTGCACCCGCGGGGGGAAAGGCGGGAGATGACGCTATGCATCGAGAACGTGCGCCATAAATCCCCTCACCGCTCGCTCACCGCTCTCTCTCTCTCCCCATTTACAACCGCCCCTTCCTCCTGTCTCACCGTCGGCGGTTTCTCTCCCGTCGGAAGATCGAAGACCACCACGAGGGAAACAAACGGAGGTATATCTAGGCGACTACTCCGCCTTTCATGGCCAGAGCGGATCTGCTACTGCGACTGTGGCTTCTTCTTCTTCTTCCTCGGCAAACCCGAAGCTCGAATCCTGCAGCAATGGTTGTAAGGCCTCAAACCAACGACTCTCTAAGGTTTTAGCAGCTCATATCATCTGCTACCGATTCATTCTCCGAGTATGAGTGACATGCACGGTAGATTTTTACCGATCTATGCTAGTTATGGTCGATTCGATGTGTTAGGGTCTTTTTTGCTTATTGTGCCTAGATTTTGCTTGTTAGTGGCTCGATTTGGGTAGATGTTGTGGTTAGGGTTCATCCGATTCGGAAAAATGGAAAAAATTTGTGGCTAGATTGCACTGTTCATCTTCTTGTTCATAGGCCGATGATTAAAACTGTCACCAAATGACACTGTGGGGTGAATCTGTACTACCTGCAACCGTTCATGATAAACTATGTTGTGCATTGTACTAGGTAGTACATAGTCCTCTTCCGGTGTTTGTATGCACATCATATATGAGATATTGATTACTTTGCACAACACTCTACCTTGTTCTTTTTCTTCTTCTTCGGCCGATGATTACTTTGCATTTTGTGGCCAAGATCGTAATAGGTTGCTTCGTAGCGATGCATGTTATGATTGATCTTGGACACACAATGCCTAGTATGAGGCACAATTTTTGTGACAACCGATGATTAAATATGCACTGCAAGATAGTGGAAGCAATGATCCTTTCGAACCTGGTTCTGTCATCTATTCAATGTGATGGAACTTGGTTCGGTAGGATCATCGCTTCATGCTGTCAATGCTCTACACTATGATGCAATTATTGTTTATTATGTGAACGCAGCTTGTGATGACACCTAGTACAATGCGTTCATAGAGTTGATGCTATAGGAACCGGATTGTGCACGTCCTCTGGTCCCTGTAGCACCAGGTCTACCTTGTTTGTGCTAGTTATTCTAAAGCCAGGCATTGATTTGGTCGTGTTTTGCTTTCCTTGGCTGATGATTAGTAAGCAGCACAATGAAAATGCAAGGGGACCCTCTTCATAAACAAATTTGTGTGCTAACCAAGTTCATTGTTCATTTCTGTTGCCTTTGTGCCATTGCATATGAGGCCATGTGTTATGTTCATTGTTCATGTATGATCACATATGATGATTCTTGTTGTAGTGTTCGAAGACGTTGATCGGAGGTGCTTTCCCCACCAATGGTGAAGCATGCTCCAGAGATACTGCCGAGGGTAGTGCCTCCAAGAGGGGGAACGATGGTGGTGAGGGCATCGGCAGCAAGAGGCTGAGGGCATGCCTTTTAAGATAGGGCACTTACACGACCAGGTATGTCCAACCCACCCATTTTGTCAAGGTGATCTTGGCACCTGGGTTAGACCTGCTACCAATACCAGATGGTTTCAATCTTTTCTTCGGCAATGTGCCGAGGACGATCGTGCTGAAGACGAACACTGGATACAACTGGATGGTGAAGCTCCAGGATATGACTTGACCAGGGGTGGGCTGGCTTCGCCATTGCACACCAAATCAAGATCGGGTACTCCTTGACCTTCAAGATACTGAAGGGTGACCTCTTCAAGGTCACCATCTTCGACTACATCATGACTAAGTCTTTCATGAAGAAATGCCCGCAGCATGATCCAGTCCTTGCCATGATCGAGATCTCATCTTTGCCGAGTACTTCGTTGTCTGATTTTGATTGATGTGAACTTATGTCGTGTTGTTGCTATAATATTTATGTATTTTTTGTGTGTGCTTGTTGTGGTTAAGCTTTACTTGTGATGTGTGGTAAACTCACCATCTGGAGAAGAAGTTATCAGAGCATATGAGATAGCTAAAACCAAACACGCGCATTTCTTTCTCCCAGACCTAATACAACCTACTAAATAACAGTGCCTCAATTCTGCCCAAATACTAAACAATATCGATGCAAGGAACCAAATAAAAGAAAGAATTTGGCCCAAAGCCCGGTTTCAACATGCAGTTCCGCTTATGCAAGTTGCATGCGTGAAAAAAAATCGCACCGGAAACAAAAACGGCCTAGTCTACCGCGCCGGTGCGGTGCGACCATGCCGGCCTACTTAGGTGGGTATTTTTTTTCTCCGCCGTTGGCTCGTAAAAAAAATTGGCGAGCTGCGTGTTCTGCGCCCAGAGAATCTCCAGCAGCTCGGTCATGTCCACCGGCACGCGAGCAGAGAATCTCCGCGGAGGAGTTGAGAGCTGGTTCGCCGACGGGGTACTGCAGGCCTGGGAGGATGGCCATGGCCTCGAGGTTGGGCGTGTCTACGCGGCCGGTCGCGTACACCACAACGACGTTCAAAGTTTGTATCAGCCATCAGAGCTCGTCAGTGATCTTGAGAGCGGAATAGCGTAAGTCGTCGACTCGTAGTCGAGTCTGCGATATATGCTACTCCACTCCAGGGCTGGACCTAAGAGCATCTCCACTCGTTGGGCAAACTCATAATAAAAACCGGACCAATTTGCCAGGTTGCCATGATCCTCGGCGAGATCCGGGTCTTGTATAAAGGCGATAGCCGCCTGGATCTCTCCGGCGAGTTCGAGGTCTTGCATGGTGGCGATAGCCGCCTGGATCTCTCCGGCGAGGTTCTCTCCGGCCGGCACCGGCGGAACAGGAATCCCGCCGGCGCTGAGTTGCCAGCCTAAGGGGAGACGAGTGTCCGGCGGCGCCGTATAGCGCGCCTCGCGGAGCAGCCGGGCTTCCCACGGCGACAGCGTGCGTCGGCCCTCGGCCATGGCTTCTCGGCGGAGTTGAGGAGGAAGAAAGGTGCGAACGTCCGAAGTTCGCCGGAGTTGGGGGTGGTGTGAGAGACTGTGAAGAGATACGACGAGATGTACGCCTTTTATAGGCGGAGTTCGGCGTCGAGGGCAGGAGGGGTGTAGCGGCGAGGGCGGGAAAAGGAAAACGGCGGGAAGGATGGCGACGACTCGGCTTCTGTCGCTGACAAGCTGGTCCACTCGGTCAATTCACTTCGTTCGGCGTCCCCAGGGCGTATCCGGGATCCTGGGTTCTGCCTGGGTAGTCCGGACCAAAGTTGGCCCAAATTCGGCTGAAAACAGGTCCCTAAGTATGCGACTGGACCGATTCAGCATCCGGGCGAGATTTCGGCGTCCGGATCGGCGTGCTGGGTAGCCGAGTGGAGATGCTCTAAGCCTGTGCAACACAGCCCCAGATGTGAAGGGCCCCATCTTAGCTGTTCTTGTGTGGTATTTAAAATATAATTAGTATATAGTTTAAGATAAATCTATTAACGTAAACATATGTGAGATATATTTTTTAAAGAACTGTAACACTATTAAGGCAAACATGTGTGAGATATATTTTTTAAAGAACTTTATGGCATATGTATATCGTCTATTCATTTGTTTTTCTCCGATCGGATTTGATTGTATCAATTCGATCTGAAAACTAAAATCGATTTTACATATATAAACAAAATGGCTGCTTTATTATCTTGCATCGGGGCCCCAAGATTTTAGGACCGGCCCTGAACCCGGCACGGCCATCTCGAGAGGGAGTATTCTGTATGCACAGTGCCTCTGCTTTTTTCTGATTACTTTAGGTGATTTCGGATGTTTGTAGGACCTCAATAAAAGTGTCCTTTATTGAAAATAATATGTTTGCATGACGATCTGAATCAAATCTTCTCACCCAACCATGAGTTGCTACTTTTTTGTCATTACAGGGCTTCGAGGGCTTCGAAGAAAGATGAGCTTCTCTTATAAGAGCATCTCCACTCACCTACTCATGACGCCGATCCGGACGCCGAATTTAGGTCTGGACGCCGAAAATCGGTCCAGTCGCATACCTAGGGACCTGTTTTTGTCCAGATTTAGACGAACTTTGGTCCGCGCTTCCCAGGCCGAACCCAAGTTCCCGGGCAACTCGGCGGGAAAAAACGAAGCGGCGCATGGACCCGCTGAGTCAGCGACAGAAGCCGAGTCGTCCTCATTCTCGGAACCACCCGGTGACCGCCGGACAGTAACTGCCCGTCCCTTCGGCCACGCGTCGCCGAATTGCCACGCCATCGCCGCTGCCTCGGCTCCCGCGACGGACCGACGGTCACTAACTTCCCGCTATTTCCCCTTTTCCCGCCCTCGCCGCTATACCCTCCCGCCCTCGCCGCCCACCTCGGCCTTTATAACCCGGGCACCTCGTCGGAGTTTCTCACACCATCTCACAGCTCACCAGCCCAAAACTCCGGCGAACAAATAGCTCTCCCCTCCCCACTTAGCCAAGGTCGAGCGGTATCCCGGTGACGGTGCGGCGGCGAACGGCTTCGGCCAGCGCACGCTCTAGGCGTGGGAGGCGCGTCTGCTCTACGAGGCCGGCTACGTGGCGCCGCCGAACACGAGGGCTCCACCGGGGTGGAAGCTTAGCGCCGGCGGCATTCCTATCCCGCCGACGCCGGAGGAGCTGCCGTACGAGATCCAGGAGTTCATCTCCGGCATGGATGATCCCTCCGCCGCCGAGAGTCCCGACAATCTCCTCTACTGGGAGACGTTCTTCGTCGAACGCCGCGCCCAGGAGCTCGCCCGCCACGAGGGGCCGCCGAACGACTCGCCGCCAAAGCGCAACAATGCGGCCGGCCGCCGGCGCTTTTGGAACGCGCCGGGCCGGACGCTCGCGGCGGTGCTGGATCACATCAACGTCGCCTCGCCTTTCCGCGCGCACCGACGCCGGCGGCCAGGTCGGACGGGCGCCCTCCGGCGAGTGGATGTCGAGGCGGATGGCCAGCATGAGCTCGTCCTCCTCCACCTCCGCCTCCCACTCCTCGGGCTCCACGCCGACTGGGCCTTCATCGGGGTTGTGCCCAGTCAAGCGCAAGGCGGTCTCGCCAGTGCGCTCGCCACCGCGGACACGCTCGCGCGGCATAGTCATCGGCGAGCTGCGCATGCCGGCGTTGTCGGCTCCTACTGTCCGCCTACGCCTTCGCCGCCCAAAGTCTGAGCCGGCGGACGGCGTGCCCCCGCCCGAGGATAGCGCCTTCAGGTTCGCGGTGGAGCAGTCGCTCCGCGACTCGGCGCCGCAGCCGCCGTTGGTGGAGCCGTCCTCGCCGGACATCCTGGCATGGTCCAGGAGGGACTGGGAGGAGACGGAGCGGCAGCGTGTCCACCGCCTGCAGCAGCAGGCCGAGGAGCAGGCGGCCCGGAGGCAAGCGTTGGCCGAGCGCGCGCTCGCCTACCAGGGCGCCCCGCTCTTCGTCCTCGACAACGAGGAGGAGGTGCGGCGACCCCCGGCCAGGGGAGCTCCCGCGCGCCCCAGTCGCCGAGCGACGACGATGACGATGACGGCGGCGAGGACGATGGCAGGGCCGATCCCGGCTACACGGCGTTCTACAACAACTTCGGCATGTAGACGCGGCGAAGGCATCAGCGAAGGTGACGACAGCGGCCTTTTTAATGTTTTTTAATGCATTATCTACTACTCTAGTTTAAATTCGATGTAATCGTCTATATTCGCTCATCTTTAATGATAAATCCGCCTGAATTTGCCAAACTCGGTTAAAATTTAGCCGAACGCGGAAACTCAGCCTGGAAACGCGAGTAGGAAGCTTGGCGTTCCCAGACCAAAATCGAGTTCTGTCCGGCCAAAAATTAGTCAGCATTTCGGCCTGGCTTCGTCCAAGCAATGGAGACGCTCTAAGCGGCCAAATGGCCAAAGAAACGTTCTGGTGTCTTTGTTTCAGCGGGCTACAAGAACAGCAGAGCGCACAGACTCTCTATAAGCCAACATATAGTCATAGTTGTAATCGCAGACAACAAAGCCGTAGACTCCCTGCAAAAAACGAATGGCCTCCAAAGCAGCTTGGTCGTACGCATTCAAACACTCAACCCAGGCCTCGCACCAAAAGAACCTCCTCTCTGCCATGGCACCGGTACCATCCGCGGGAAGCTCGAGCTCAACCCCAGCCAGCACCAACCCATCCTCGGCCACCTCACAAAGATAAAGCAACGCCGGCAGTGCAAAACGGGCAGCCAGCGTCTCTAAAATAGGAATAACAAACGAAACAACGCTGCACATCCTGTGAAGCACCGAAGAAAATAATAAGAGGCAGCAAACACAAACACAACACACAGACCAATTCCACAAAGTGAGTCCAAGGGCACCGATGATGCATACATAATAAGAACAAATCACACAAAGAGAAGAAATGCACATATAGAAATGCACATATAGAAATGCATACATATAGAAATGCACATATACACAAAGAGAAGAAATGCACAACAAGAAGCAAACCTCAGCAGCAACAGAGACCACAGCAGCTTCAAAGGGTGGCTAAAATCCTCCAGCAAGCACGCAGAGCTGTAACACATCAAAAGACAACAGAGCAAGAAACCACCCGTCAGATTCGTATATTGAACGACCCAACAAAAGAGACCTGTACTACATGCAGGCTGTAAATTTTATATTAGCCAGCAACCGTGATTAAGCCGCAAGGGTACGGTGACCCAAACATCACCGTTATCTGGAAAACACTATTTAACCAAACACCAAATCACCGCTTCAGCCAAAAAGCAGCACTAAGTGTCTAGGTAGGCACGCACGCCAGGCCATCACCAAATAAATAACAGCACCTTAAGAACAAACTATTTACTACTCTTCACCAATATATCCAGTAAATTTCATGTGGCTCAACACCACAAATTAACCCTGCGTTACCAATTATTCTAGAGGAGCACACCCAGCCTAATCGTGTCAGTAGAAGAATTAAGTCCCAGCATCCTATTGACCACACTGCAACAATATATTCAAAAAAGTGCAAGCAGGTCGACACCACAAATCAGCATTCTATTAACTATACTCCAGCAATACATCCAGAAAAGTGCATGATGACCATTCAAGGGAATCATACTTACTTTATCTCTTTACATTCAAGTTTCAGACAACAGAGAGAATCACATAATCACCTACGTCTAATTTCGCCTACAACCACAGGCACATACAAGCCTAAAGAGGAAACACAGATTAACTTAATCCTTATTTCCAGTACGCGCAAACGGGAAACAAGAATCGAACCTCCACACATGCAGGACAGGCAACACAGACAAAAGATGTTTTTTTCAGAGAATCTGAGCACAGCTAGACCTGCAGAAGTAGGACGACAGAAAACGTAAATACATTTTCACATCTAAACAGCGGAAGCAGGTAAAGTCAGATGCGCACATACAAGAAGAGGCGAGCCGACCGTAGCAGCAACAGGAGCGTCCGAAAGGCCAGCAGAGCTGCAGCACCACCTGCAAGCAAGGGGAAATCAGACCAGGGAAATCGTAGCAACGAGCAAACCCTTACCCCTCATCCGGCGCTCCCTACCCGGTCAACTCCGTCGCCCCAACCTAACCTCCTCAAGCACAACCCCCCCCCCCCCCCCCCCCCCCTTCGAAAAAACAGGCAGACATAGACCGAGCGGGAGTTCACCTCACCACCTCAACCGAGTGGAAATAGCACCAGAGAACCCATCGAGGCGGAGCGGAGAAGCGGAAGAAGCAGGATCGCAGGACAAGGGAAAGCGAAATCGCAAGCAGAAACAGGCGGCTGTAGGCGAGGTGCGAACGGGCAATACGAACGAAGCGATATCCGGGTCGAGGGAAAACATGCGAGAAGAGAGGAGGAAGGGAAATAGGTTGACTGTAACCCACCGCCACACCCACCGAACGCCATGACGGACCCATCGCATAAGGAGCCCACTCGCAGCGGCACGATGGACGCGAGGAGAGCGTAAAAAATCACGCTCCCTTTCTCCATCCCGCGGCCCACGCCGTCCTCGGCTGACTCCCGCACAGTGTACCCACGTCGCCCTCGCCTGACCCCCGTACCCTAGCACGAGCATGACCGGATTTTCTCCTACCCACGAAGAAGTCCCCGTCGGCGCAGACAGATAGGCCACAACATCGTTCCAGGCCACCGTCAGCGAGGAAAGACTCTTTCTCTCCACCCTCCCTACCCCGCGGCCCATGGCGTCCTCGTCTGACCCCCGCACAGCGTTATGAGCGGAAGAAAAGGAGGGCAAATCTTCACCTACCCACGAAAGCACACCCGATGTCACAGACAGATGGGCCCAGGAAAACAGAGCGGACCACCATCAGTGAAATAAAGTAAACCAGAGCACCGAACCAATCCGTCTACCAACAGCCAACCCGAAAAGCCAAGAAAAGCGACGAGAGAGCCGCAACGCGAGAGCACACCCCGCTGTCTCTGGCCTGGCCCCCGTGCGCGCATGGACCCAGCCTGTCAGGGGGTGTTCGAGAGAAGCGGCAAGTGAGAAAAAACCGGCATGCTCCGAACGGCCAGCAGGCGCCCGCGGCGAACAAACGGAACAGGACACATGAATCTAACGGCTCAGCAGGGGGCGCGATCGGGGGAGCTCGGCGAGGCCGGGTTGCGCAGGCGCAGTTATAGGAGTAATACCACACAGCGGGGTCCAAACTCCAAAGCATATGTTTCATCAGAGGAAAAAGACGCTCTGCTCTCAGACAGTCAGACCAGCGAGTGCTGCCTCGTACAGTAACAGAGCAATCATAGTACCAAGCCTCCCAAGCTTTTTGCTCGCTTCAGATCTAGTGCGAAATCCAGGGCGGTTCCTGTTCTTCTCTCCGAGATTGTGCGGCAGCAGAGGCCTGATTCCACCTCTTGATCAAAACGACAGAACCCGAGTACCCGACCCGGCCATCTCCAGAGGTATTTGTACGTACAACACCTCTGCTTTTCTCTGAATATTTTACTCCTAGGTGATTTCAGATGCTTGTAGGACGATCTGAATCATATCTTCTTAGCCCGGCAAATGATTTGCTATTTTTTTTCGTCATCACAGGGCTTGGAAGAAAGATAAACTTCGCTCCTAAGCGGCCAAAATGGCCAAAGAAACATGCTATGGTGTCTGGACGATAACATAGATCTTGTCTCGAATCCAGCTCGGATTCTGCTCTGAGGAACACCAGTTTATTCTTTGACCAATCAACCTCAGTAGTTCATCTTTAGAAAATTTCCAAGACAGGTACAGTTTCTCTTCTTCTCTTTGTACCTTTAGGTGGTTTGAGAAGATGTGCCATTTGATATGCATATGCTCCCCTGTTTCGAGATATCAACTCCACACGGCCCAGTCAAATATTTGCGATTTTTTATCTGTAGGGATTCCTCCATCCTAAGCTGCGCAATGGAGGCTGCTTTACTATCAGGAGCCTTGAAACCTGCAGCCGACAAGCTAGTATCGTTGATAGCCAGTGAGTTTGCCTCCATAATTGGTGTTACCAAAGATCTCGCTGAGCTCCAGGGTTTATTTGGAGATATCACCAGTTGGGTATCAGCTGTTGGGGTTGAAGCAACAAAGACTGGTTCATCACCTAATTGGCTCAAACAGTTGAAAGCAGTTACTGATGATTTCGATGACTTGTTATATCGTCTGGAAGCTGAGAAACACAAGGCAGACATGAATAGTAAAAATCATGTTATGGCTAACTGGTGCTGTACAAAACCAAAATCAGCTCTGTCGCGAACCAAGATGGCCCATGAGATCAACGAAATCAAGAGGAGGTTTGCGAAAATTGTGAAGCAGAGATCTGATTTTAATGCAATAGCAAGCAGTACATTTGCCACTCATCATGTTCAGCCTACACTCAAGACAAGAGGGGAGTTGTCAATATTGGCGAATACCACAGATGTACTTGGAAGGGATGAGGTCAAGGACAACATTGTATCTAAACTAGTAGAGACTGAAACCCAAGAGAGGATCTCCATAGTTTCTATTGCTGGGTTAGGGGGTTCTGGCAAAACTACTTTGGCTAAATATATTTGCCAGGATAGCAAAATAAAGAAGCATTTCGAAGTTGTGTACTGGGTTCATGTGTCTCAAGAATTTGAGGTGGAAAAACTCCTCGGGAAGCTGTTTGAATCTGTCTCCGATGAGAAGTCTGAGCTTCAGACCTTGCAGCACAAGATCAAAACAATTTCAGAAAAGTTGAGCAAGCGTAAATTTCTGCTCGTCTTGGATGACGTTTGGAACGAGGACAAGCATGATTGGGAACAGTTTGAACATCATTTGATTAATGGCGCACCTGGAAGTAAGATTTTACTCACCACCCGTGATGGAAAAGTTGCGGAAGTGGTCAAATCTGCAGAAATATTCAACCTGCCATTCTTATCTGATGATGATGGCTGGAAACTGTTCCAACGGAGTTCTGGTTGGGGCGAGGAAGATTTGGACCCTGAGTTCATCGAAGTTGGAAAAGAGATTGTGAAGAAATGTGCTGGAGTGCCAATAGCAATAAAATCTCTGGCGGGTAACCTCCACGGCAAGGGAGATCTACACGAATGGCTGTCCTTGAGAGATAGTAATTTACTGACTAACAGTGATATAAAACACAGAGTTTTTGAGTCCTTGTGGTTGAGTTATTTTCTTCTGTCTGACGATCTTAAGCAGTGTTTTCTGCTTTGCTCAATATTTCTTAAAGGCTACTGTATGGACAAGGCCCACTTGATTTCCCAATGGATCACACATGGCTTTGTTAGTTCAGGAAATGGAAGTCGACAACTAGAAGATATCGGGAGTGACTACTTTGATTCTCTTCTGAAAGTTTCTTTTTTGCAAGATCTAGATGAAGATAAGTTTACTGGAAGAGTAACGTGCAAGATGCACGACCTGGTTCATGAGCTCACTCGGCAAATTCTGAAGGATGAGATAACTGTTGTTCCAACAAACAGTACTACTGATCATAATCAGATATGCAGATATTTATCTGTAGCTTCCAGCACTGAAAAGGTTGAAAGGAAGTTATTTAACAAGCTTCGTGCCCTCTTTGTTATGGGTGGTAGCTTTGCTACAGATAAACCAATTAAGAAGGGTTATTGTGTGCGTAGTGTTATTCTGGAGGATATAGGGAGAACTTTTGTTCCTCTATCCGTATCCAAGTTTGAATATCTTGGATATCTTCGAATCTCCAATTCCTCTTTCCAAGAACTTCCAGAAGCTATCACGGGTTGTTGGAACTTGCAGGCTCTTCATGTTATAAAGTGCTACCAATTTGCAATGTTACCCGAGTCCATCGGAAAGCTTAGAAAATTAAGAACTCTTGAGTTGTCACAGTCTTGGTGTCTTGAAAGTTTGCCTCATTCTATTGGTGATTGCCAGAGTCTTGAAAGCTTGCGCCTGATTGACTGTTCAAAATTCAAGAAGATACCAGACTCCTTCTGTCAAAATGAAAACTTAAGGCTGCTTAATATTGTCGATTGTAATTCTCTGGTACGTTTGCCATCAGGATCTTTCCAGAAGCTACGGAACTTGGAAACAATCAACTTAAGTGGATGTAATAGTTTGGAAGACCTGTCTGTTTCATTTGCTTGTGACGAGTTGCATACTTTGATACTCTGTAAATTGACCCAACTCACTGTATTATCTGAGAGCATCACTTCTCTGAGTAATCTGAAACATCTAGACCTTAAGGGCTGCCGAGAACTAGTTGAGTTGCCTGCTGGTATAGTGAGCTTAAAGAGGCTTGTTGTTTTGAACCTAGAAAGATGTGACAAGCTACGTGGCCTGCCAGCTGGGCTTGGACAGCTGACTCGTCTAGAAACGTTGGGTTTGTTTATTGCAGGAGATAGCAGCGAGCATGCAAGAATATCGGAGCTTGGCAGTCTCGATAGGCTAAGTGGAAAACTGAAAATTTGCATTAGGTTTGTCAAGGACCCAGATGATGCAGAAAAGGCTAATTTGAAGCAAAAGAACAACATACGTCAACTTGAGTTGTCCTTTGAGAAAATGGATATTGAGATGGAACAAGAGGCTCGTATGGAACTTGAGATGGCAGTTCTTAACTTTCTTGAACCACCATCTGGAATTGAGAGCCTATCTATTTGGTTTTATAAGGGTGTATGTTTGCCACGTTGGTTAACCAAGAAATGGCATTTGAGTAATTTGGATCGCAAATTCGAGCAAACTGTTGATCCACCTCATTTTCCCCACTTGACTAGAATGACACTACGTTATCATCCAAATGTGAAACATTTGACAGGACTTGTAGAGTTGCCTTCCTTGGAGTGGCTCAGTCTGCACGATTTTGACACCCTTGAAAGTATCAATATAGGTCCCTTCCCGTCACTCACTAGCTTAAGCATTAGATTTGTGCCTAAGTCTTTGGAATTGACAACAGCGATTCCTGTTGACAGTAATGGACTGCCCAAAATGCAATGCTGTTTTCCTCGCCTGTCTGGTCTAGACATATATATGTGCACAAAATTGAATCTGAATCCGTGTTTTCCGGCATCCCTGAAAAGCCTGACAGTGTCCAACGGCATCGTCAGGCCAGTTCATCCTCTTGGGGACAAATCAGAGTCGCCCTCCTGCAGCAACAGCAATGGGGTATCCCCTTGTTCGACCCTTCTCAATAAACTAGTGATAAACTCGACGACCCCTTTTGGCCTCGAATTTCTGCAGCACCTTGGTGGGGTCGAATCACTAAAAATCAGTTGCTTCCATGAGGAGCTGAAACAATTATCGGAGAGCATGCGGACCCTCGCCACGCTCCAACGGCTAAAGATCGCTCAATGCTTTGGTCTTTTCGTGCTGCCGGGGTGGCTCGGGGAGCTCCGCTCGCTAAAATTATTGATAATCTATAAGTGCACAAGTCTGAGGGAGTTGTCTGAAGGGATTCAGCAGCTCACCTCCCTGCATGAGCTACGCATATTTGATTGCGGCGCCCTTCACCAGCTGCCAGAATTTGGGTCAGGGGAACTCCGTTCTCTCGTCCTGTATGAGTTGCCCTGTCTGAGCCGTCTCCCGGAGTCCATGCGGAGCCTAACCTCCCTCCAGGAGCTATACATATCACGGTGTGATGCCCTTGAGCTGCCAGAAGGTCTGGGGGAGCTCTCCTCTCTCCGTAGTCTCAAGATCCAGAAGCTGCCTCTCCTTACCAGCCTTCCAGTGTCATTGCAGAACCTCATCAATCTGGAATATCTTACAATTTCCGGCTGCGAGGCCTTTGACCAGCTGCCTGACCAACTGGGGAAACTTCGCTCTCTCCAAACACTATCCATCTCGAGTTTGCCTGTTCTTACTTGCCTCCCCGAGTCAATAGGACAACTCTGTGCGCTTCGAGAGCTGAATATCTCTGATTGCCGTGGTCTAACATCCTTGCCAAGCTCCATACAACGGCTTACTGGTCTACAAACATTAGATATGACTGGCAATCCTGATCTGGCCAAGCGCTACAAGCAAGGAGCAGGAAAGGATTGGCACCTGATTTCCCATATTCCTCATGTGGATATTAGTGACGTGATCAACTGGTTTCACTATTGACACATGATATCCCATATTCATTGCTTGCTCAGGTTGGATTATTTCAGAGGATTGGGGACAATGGAGAAGGTGATGTGCTTATCTTCTACCCCTATGACTACCACTGTACTCTTCTCTGGTCCTTATTTTCCTTTTTCAGATATAGTAGTTGTTATCATTCGGTTGTTTGCTAACAATTCATTTTCCTTGTTTTGCAGATGTTCCCAGTCCGTATTTCCATAATTTTGCCGGTGAAGTTTATCCTCCAAGCAGCAGGCATTCTTGGCATTTGTCAAGCACCTTACTTATGTTGGGGGCATCTCTCGGCTGTTGACGTTCATCCGTAGATAGGTGGATGAGCCAACTTCCACCTGAATTTTTATTTTGCTATCAAACAAATTTTGATGTTTGTTAGTAGAAGATCAGATGAGTATGTAACAGAGCCGAGGACCACATGGCAGAATTTGTTATCTGATACTTCAGTTATTTGGTATCCATCAAGTTCAGACAGCAGCTACAAAAATCGCTATGCAACTGCAGGGCAGGTAATGTAACCGACCTCCTTTCCAGCATGTGTATTCATTCCTTTTGCCTTGCAGTTCACCTAACAAAGTGAGCCAGGCTTGCGTAATTGCATTCGTGTTTCCACATAATTGTGCCATTTTATTAGGGTCTACTTGTTTTAATCCATGCCCATTTTTTTGAAGTATTGAATTGTTACGTTCCCGATCTACTCTCACTCTTAGCAGGATACAAATTGTGTAGGTTTCAGAATTCTGGGGAATTGAGAAGAGAGAATTGGGGATCTGGGATGAGAGCCGTGCCAATACAGTATAGTTCATCCACCCTCTTACAACGATATGCTCCTGGCTACTTAACGCCTCGCCTCGCGTGTGTGTCTCTTGATGGATCATGGGCTTCAAACATAGCGTGGGTTGGGCTTCCGAGCCCGTTCTCCTCTTCTTGGCTTGGCTTCGTGGCCTCCTCCCGCAATGGTTGGTGATGACACAGCCGCAGGTGGCGCTGCCGTAGTGGTCGTGGTCGTAGGCAGCGCCTCATGGTCACGGGACGTGACATGAATGTACTCAGAGCCTTTTATAATCTGTTTCCACTTTGCAGTGTTGCTAGAGCACACCTGTAATAATGTCAGCAGACCGATTGAGGTACTTAAGTTATTAACTGCTCCTGTATTGAAACCATGAATCTTCTGGTTAATCCTAGCAAATTTGTTGTTGCTGTTGTAATGCTTGACACATCATTGCAGGTCTGTTCTGCTAAGACAAGCATGCTGACATGGACTGAGAGAGAATGAATATTAAAGCTCTTGCTTTAAAGCTTATTAGTATTTGTTCGATGCCGAGCATCAGACCATTTGGAGAACACTGAGCACCGATTTATTGGGTTATTCAGAATGATGGTGGCAAACAAGATCCGCACCGTTGCAGGACCAATGACCCAATGACAACTCGAAGAAGATTCTGTTAAACCCGAAGTGCATTTTGGTGCGAAGACATGATAAATGACAATCTGGCCTTCCTCAGCTAACTAGCTGGGCGGTGTGTAATACTGGCTGCAGGCGGACAATGATGGCGGCAATCAACAAATTATGTGTACTACTTCGTGATAATTCTGCAAATTTCTTTGGCTTGGTTAAGAATATCATGTAGTACTAGGTTTATTTTCGGGACCATTGATGTATATGATAGATTATCTCACGGTGGCAACATGGTCTGTATCCCTGAAAATGTCTGAACAAGGACGGCGATGTGAGAGCTTCTCGTTCGGCCGTTCATGCATTATACCAGCCACGGGTGTCTGGAGTTTTTCAACTAGTGATATTCGATTTTTATGATGCTGTCCCAGGCGATAAATAGGACCACTGAGTATCCTTGTAACACACTAACACCATTCAGATAAGGATGGTTTAGTGACATCCATTCGGCAGACAGTAGAAACCTGTAACTGTTTTATCAGAAGGCTTCTTTTTATACGTGTATGCCACGCATTGTCCTTTTCAGTCCGGTGAACTCAGAAAAATGTTTGTATGATTGTCTCTAACAGTAAAAAGTGGTTTACGTCGAGAACCCGAAAGATCTGCACTCTTCATTTTAGTGTTTCTATACTAGGATTGCTTCAGTAGGCAGATAAGATAAATCGTCTTCTTCAGTTTCGTCAGTTGACTGCGCATCCTCTGCTTTGGTTCTGCTCCTTGTTCTGTCCGGCCTCTTCTTCGTGGGCTGTGTAGCATTGCCACAGCAACATGTACACGGCCATATAGGTTCTGGCTTCTGGGACAACAATGCATACTTGTACACGAAACGTATAGTATGCATGATTCAGATATATGCAAGTAGAAGTCTGATCAATTTGAAATGTCCCACGAAATGAAACCCGAATGATCTATGATGGAAATTAATACTCCCTCCGATCCTAAATAAGTGTCGCAGTTTTGAACTAACTCTAACTCAAAACTGTGACACTTATTTAGGATCGGAGGGAGTAATTTATGTTATATGATGTGACGTTAATAAATTAGTATGATGCATATAGCGAGTATTCGTAGTAAAAGATTGAAATGCAGATGACCACGACGAGTATGCAGATTAACATCTACTTAACCAGGAGGTTAGTCTAAACAGTAGCAGATTATATCAGGATCGCTTCGCGGTATGCCAGTTAGGCTCCCGGATCGCCTGGGACAACTCCGGAGGCCTCCCCGCCGCCACTCCACGTTTCATCAAGAACTTCGCGTCCATCAAAAACAAAACTGACTTGCAGTAGTAAAAAAGTTTGTGGCCTAATATTGTGTAAAAATCAACCAGTAGCAAGGTGAATTCATGAATTAGTCTTATCATTCACATCTGTCCTTAATCGTCAGAACTGTGATGGCATGAATTAGCCTTATCATCTCTCTCTATAATACTCACTGCTTGCATATGTGAAACTATAACTGTTCGCAAAACAAAATATATAACTTGGCAGCGTAACTGTGTGTTCAAAAATTGATTTCGTGAAGCTCCTGGTTACCCCTTAGGCCTGTTGTCCATCCTAGCATAAAGGGGCAAATCGCTGTGTGTCTGTGTTGTGATTGTGTTTAGGTACAACATACAACGGTGGTAACTTCTCTGCAGTGATTTGCGGATGTTACCTGATTGGGTACTCTGTTCTTTACTGAACCTGAGATTGTTGCATCACGGAATAGGTAAGCCATAAGACACCCCGTCCCTTATTTGCTGCTCTAGTACTGATTGTAAGCCACGTAGGCATTTTTGTTCCCGGAGCCATGTGCTTCTCTTAACTTTGCTGAATGTCATGTTTTATTATTGTTCTAAGTCTCTTTTTTGCCTGCTTTATACTACAGACATCACATCACCATTCTTGGCGACAATAGCAGGAATTGGTTGGTGCCCCAATAGATAGGTTGGTGTATGCTTTAACAAGACTCTACAGCAATCAGTGAGCTCTGAAGACCAGCATCTCACTTAGTGCCGTTTGAGCAAGCACAAGGGTTCAAATTTTCTTGTTTCGTTCATCGAGCCTGCCTTTGGCTCCTCCCAATTGTGTCACCAGCATTACAGGATTTAAGCAATGCAAAGCTTGGTGACAGGGAGGGTTCAGATCTTCCCTGACCTACTGCAGCTGATATATGTAACTATTTTTTTTCTATATGTTTGATCGTGGTATCATGTAAACTTGGTAACACTAGATATGTTCGTGAGACATGTTTTCCCGTGCTGTAATCTTTGTGGTAACGGTCACCATTCATTAGATTTCATGTTTTTCGACATGTTTTTTTACATGTCCTGCATGGTAAGATTCCTGCATCTTATGTCCATGCAATCCATCATACATCAGTTCAATTATCCAAGCTTCAGGTCTGGTAGTCACCAAATTGACAAATTTGGGCGCTCATCAGCATTGATTGCTTATCTGCTTATCGACACTACTTCTTGCTCCCATTCAAAAAAAAAGACACTACTTCTTGCTCTGTTTTAAGTTTGGCCATATCTTCTTACAGATGTCAAAGAATTTTTTTCATGTTTCCTTTTTCCTGTTTATTGTGTTGGATCTAGAATACTTGGATGCAAATTGAGCTTGAATGACCTTACAGTGTTGATCCCGGTGGTTATACATCCAACAGAGACATCCTAATGTCCCTTGCCACGGTTCAGGTAATCAACACAGCATAAAGCAGAGTCCATACATAAAGGGTGCTCTTGCATGATAGCATGAACATATTAGATAATGCTGGGGGTGTCCATAGGTGACTGGAAATACAACTTGGCTAGGTCTTGAGAGCTGAAGCAACAACTCTACCACTACAGAACAAGTTCAGTCAAACATAAGCATTAGCCCGCAACATGATCATACTGAGCTGACCCTCACCCTGGATCCACGAAAGAGCAAACACTCCTCTCATGGTGGATCAAATACCAACAAAAGGGCAGACACCTCACTTGATGGAGCACATCTAGGATTACTTCACATGACCAAGTTTCTTAAGGCACCATAGTACCCCTTGAGCAGCTTGTTCCTGTGCAGCCTTCTTCTGAGGTTTGGGCTCACTGCAGCACTCCACAATAGTGTCCGAGAATGTCTCCACACGGACAGTCACCTTGCATGAGAACCTGCAGAGGTCTTAAAACATCAAATGTGCCCATTTCTAGCTGTCGCTATCATCATAAGCAAATAATCAACCAAATGCAGCTCTCTCTCTGCCCAAAACACAGGACAGTAGTACTCACTGATGGGCAGTAAGATAACTGCAAATAAGCTGGTGGATGGAAGGCATCCAAGCATGGCCTCTAATGTGAAGGTAGCTTCGTGTTATGCATTGACTGAACGGAACTGAAACTACATCGACTTCTTAAAGACAGCCAAGAATGATATCCATAGCCACTAAGCACAAATTGAGTTACTCCAAGGGTGCTACTCAAGCACTTAGAAGTAGTATAGCAAGATAGATTATGAAAAACATACACAGGTGTGGGCGCAGCCTTACATGTATGAATGGAAAGCTAATCTGCGACTCAAAACCATAGCAAGCGTGGCAATGCTGAGACACATTTACCCCAACTCCCTGTAACTTCAACTAGCTATACTGGGTAGAGTTATTAGTGTTGACATCTGTAGCTAGGTCGTGTTTACGAAACCACAGAAAAATTCCCAAAATAATATGGACTTCTGAGCTACTTCTGAGTAGCCTTCAATGCAACTGAATTAAATATCGGTGCATACACAAAAAAACACTTCCATTTCAAACAGGGCCTAGGTGAATATAAAAGGGCAAGTAAGAACTATCAGAAAACTGATGGAGAAAGCTATAGTAGCTATGCCTATGATAATACAGATGATGTCATATCACATTTACGGTAAAATAATGCACAACAGGTCTACATGTGTTGAAAGTACATAAAAACCAAATTAAAGATTCACACGTTAATAGGAAAGCTTACAGTTTTGTGTGGTGCAACCCTTGCTCTTCAAAGTCATATGTTGGATTTTTCCAGCCAATTGCACTGCAAAGTTGAGCCAGTCTCGATCTTGCTGCCTGTCCCTTGTTTGTACTGTCTGTGAATTTGAACAAAATCAGTAACTCACGAAATAAACAGTTTAACATTAAGATTACGGCAGAAGCAATAACGCTTATGCAAACAATGCCTAGTCATATCAAGTAATGAGCCCCTTGTTCCATGCCCTAGATTTTCTTGAGAACACTCTATTCTTAGTTAATATTCTTGGACTGGAACACTGAATATTCAGATCATACACTCCTTCAGTGTATGAACTATTTCAACTGTAATGATCTTTCAACCCAAAATTCATGTCTTTTCAGATTTGGACATGACATTTGCCCAAGGTCACATACTATAGTTATGTTTGTGAATTGGTTAGTATCTACGGAAATTTGTTTCAGTGTCCACATTACTTTGTTTCTAAGCCTTATACATGTTGCTTTCTTCTAATATCTCACTTCTCCTAGTAAACATGATACATATACAGAAGAGCAAGTTATAAGATGTCTGATCTTTCCTTATTACATACGCAGCAGTTTGTTACGGGAAATTTCCACTACGTACATAAAAGTCAAAAATTTGGCTAAACCAACTAAACTTTCGAGTTACAACTATTCATCCGTCTTATTTATTGCCATATCATTTTATGCAAAGATCATATTTATTATTTTTAAAATCATTATGGAACAAAATGAGAATTAACAGTGGCCAAAAGGATCACGAGATGATAGATTTACACAAGATCAGAATTTTAGATACCATGAACATGCCCGTCATCGCATCTGTTTGCTTCACCATTGCTCTGTACTACAGAAGCAGACCCTTTTAGTGGCGGATCACCATGCTCTTTATTCTTACTCTCAGTGGCAACAACTTCAATTTCCTGTTGCGGCTGAACAACGCATCCTGTAAATTTGGGCTTTTTTGTCGTACATGACAATTCCTACAAGTAAAAAGAATACTGTGACCATTCAAACATAGTATCAAAGTGTTCAAGCTAAAAAAACAAGATGTTTCATCGTTGTACTCAATAGCAAGATGGAAAGGAAATGAATGCAAGAGGTACTGTCATCTTTTACCTTTTCTTCAAACTCCAACTTTTCCTCTTGGGTATTGATTGGCATGATACTAGACCCCTGTTGCACTGGTGGCACCATAACCACTGAACGGAGAGAAGTCCCCTAACAGAAGCTACAAAACTACAGTAATTTGGTATTGACATGAAAAAAAATTCTTGAACATAGCATATTAAGTGATAAGTAGAACAAGAGCATTTTATACTGAGAATTAACCTCCTTTATTATGAAAAAGGTTTACTAAAGGAAACTTTGGCCAAGGTTTTGGCTGTCCATGTTTTGGTGGTGACTGCTACGAAATTTGGCAACCATCCACAAAGGCAAAAAAAATTGGCGATCGCAGCAGATTTTGATGCACAAACCCAAACATACACATCATACTCAGTAAACTCACAAAAACACCTATATGAGTATTGTATGGTTTAGCACACCACTACTCCATTATCACCATGAAGTAATGTCATCTTACCTTGTCCTTGGCCTGTTATGTTGGGAAAGATATTATGGAAAGGCTTGTTGGGAAAGCTTTATCAGAACTTTTGACCGAACAGATGTCAGATGTACAAAATTTGAAGGTTTTATTGTAAGCTCATTAAACATGTGAATGAAAAGGGCACGCTATCAGAATGACTGTGCTGTTGAGTGATGACTTCTAGTAGTAGTACTGAAGATAACACAAATTTCCTCAACAGTAAATAGCAAAACGACACAATATGATCTGCAAACCGTTATTGCAAATATATACTACCTTTGTTAGGCTAATTAGCAAAACGACACAATATGATCTGCAAATCGTTATTGCCAAAAAAGGTAAAACATAATCTGGAAATGGGCACCAACCTCACGATTCTTATGTATTTGCAAATATATACTACCTTTGTTAGGCTAATTAGCCTACCTAAAACGTCCTATGCTACTTGCTTATTACACTGCACATTACCAATGCTACTTTGCTTCGAGCAAGCTCTAGAACAAAGTAGCGGTTTTCCTAGTCTAGAAACCATCTATCTTTCAGACAATTACTTGAAAGTCAATCATGGGCACACACTCTTTCCTAAATGAATACAATTTATTTTAAATCTAAGTCGCTAAACACTAAATATGTACAGAAGCATGTACTGAACTATGAACTGCGGGCCTGCGGCATTTGCCAAGACCAGAAGCGAATTTGCAAAACACAATAACAATAAGAATGAGAAACAGATCTCTTCAAGGTGGGATGCAGCCAGTTATCTTCTTGAAACTGAAAGGGCCTCAGAGACTAAATCGTCCCTTAGTAAGGAGTACCCAACAAACAGGAAGCAAATAATTAGCACAAAGAGCAGCAAGGAGCACATGGTGTCGACGGAAGACACGGTGTTTCACTGCAACTGTACACGAGGTCACTTCACAGTCGAAACTCTGGTTCCCAGACATCCCAGGAAGCTCGATCTAACCCTCAATTGCGCAACTGATGCGTCCCAGGAAGCTCGATGCAGGACATTGAAGAGCGGTACTTTTATAAAGGTATCGAGGGAGCGCTTACCAGGAGCGAAATGTACTAACGCGCGATGCTTTTGGAGGCAGCCGCGGGATGATCGAAGCAGCCGAGAGGGGGCGATGCCGGCGACGGAAGGGGAACGGTCCGCGCGGGGCTCGGAAACAGCCTTTGGGGTTGGGGCCGGTCTCGGAGACACCGGCTGCAAGCCACCGGATCGAAGCTAGAGGGAGTTGGAGAGGGAGAATACTGAGCGCCCCTGGGAGGTCCAACTTAGATCTCGCTGGGGAGAGTAGCTGCGGTAGCCGGACGGCGGCGTGGCTCCAGATCGACCGGGAAGGCAGCCTCTGCCATGCGCCGCTGGGGGAAGAGGAGGTAGAAGTAGGCGTCACCAGTAGAACAGAGGAGCGGGCGGAGTTTGGGGTATCTACCACTACCAGAGTCTGGACGGCCCGCCATAGGATTGAGGGTTTAAGAGCATCTCTATCGCTGCCGTAAATAGTCTAAAACTAAAGATAATCGTCGTTTATTGGGTGTCCCGGAAAATCGCACGTCAATCGGTACACGTAAACAGCTTCTGTCTAAGGAAAATCGCACGTCAATCGGTACACGTAAACAGCTTCTGTCTAAAAAAAAAGTTTTACAGGCCGCGCTAAATATCGTCCGCGGAATCAAACATACTCCCTCCGTTTACAATTAGATCGCATTCTGGGTTTAGTCAAAGTCAAATTTTTTAAAGTTTAATCAAATATTTAGTAAAAAATAAAAATATCTATGATATAAAACTTATAGTATTGAAATCTTTGTAAGTTATATTTTCATAATATATGTATTTGAAATAATAAATATTTATATATTATCCTATATTCTTGATCAAAGTTGAAAAAATTTGACTTAATAAAATCCTAGAACACGAAGTAATAAAAAACGGAGGGAGTATCTGGTTTCTGCTGTCGAACCGAGCGCCAACCCGTACTTCTTCCTTTTTTGGCGCGACGAAAGTTTCTTCCACCTACCACTCTATTCTGCTTTGCCGTCGTCGTTGATCTACCTCCCCCGCCGCTCCCCGACCACGCCGCCGTGCGGAATCGACGCCATGAAACCCGCACAGCTCCCGCCGGTAGCTGCTGAGGCTCCACGTCCACAACAACTGTCCTCCATCGCTTCGGCAGTCCACGCGGGCTCGCCGACCACCGCCGTGTCAGCCCTCGAGAAGAGGAAGCGCGTGGTTGTCCCGCCGGACACTGCTCCCATGACCGGCGGTGCTCACGCCACGCCTTTCTCCGCCCCCGCACCCGTCACTCGGCGCAAGAAGGTGGACGCGCTGCAGAAGAAGCCCAGCATTTCAAAGAAGGCGGCAACGGGCGGCGCCAAGAAGCAGTCCTGCCCCGTTCCTCCACAGCATACTCCGCCATTGGCCGGAATCGTCTCACTGGAAGCCCCTACGGTTGGCGCACACAATATGTTCGTCGAAATGCCATCGAAGTACGAGAAGAAATCTGCCCCGGACTCTTTTGTGCAATTATTCAACGATAGAAAGAAGGAAGCAAAAGAGTGGTGGGACGTAGGAACGAGATCCTAGCAAGGAGGAAGCACGTCATGGAAGCTGTTGCCGCTTCGATGCATGGTTCTTTTTCGGCTACGGCGAGGGCTTCTGCTATCGGAGAGCCCATCGACGACGACGCTGGGGCATGAGCTCGACCTGCGTATTTTGTTTGCCGTGTCTTTTTAGTTAGATTTTATGCGATGATCGCCTTATAAACCGTTGGAATTGTTGTCTTTTGCTGTTGAATAGTTGAAACTATCGAAATAATATTCACAGTTTTATTTGCAGTTTATCCTGCCAAGCAGTCCTCGTAAACCGAAACCGTAAAACAGGATATTTACCTCTGTTTTATGATTCCGGCTCACGGGATCTGCTCGGAATTCAGGGTCCCATATTCCGACGTTTACCATTTGCTATTTACAAGCACTCCATGCTCTAAGGAGACGAAGCGTGTGAGGGTTAGAGGAAGAAGACAAAGTCGCTAACACTAACAGGCTAACAGCGCCGACCATAATGGGCCTCTTTCTTCTACCACGGGCAGCAGCGAAAGATATGGGCCAGTCGGTCGGTGGGAACTGGGAGCTAGCCAACCCTGGCCTAACACAACAGGCCGTGGCCCGTGGGGGGTAGTGGCCACGGAGTGGCGCGTCGCAGTGAGCAAAACCAACCGGCGGCGGGGTGAGTGGCGACAGGAGAGCATGGCGACGGAGTTCGATTCCGGTGACGGCTCGAAGAAGCAGCGGACGGATGAGGAAGGGGAGCAGGCGGCAGAGGAGGACCGCATCTCGGCTCTGCCGGATGCGCTGCGGCTGCACATCCTCGGCCTCCTCCCGTTCAAATCCGCTATCCGCACGGGCGCGCTCTCCACCCAGTGGCGCGCGCTCTGGACGCGTCGCTGGCCGACGCCTGGCTCCCTGGACTTCCTCCTCGGCCCGCACGATTCGCCGCAGTCGCTCCTGGAATCCCTGGAGCGGCGCGGGCGGCGGCGCCTCGACCGGTTCTCCCTCACGTTCCAGATCGGCCTGCTCAATCCCGAGGATTTCGGGCGTTGCCTCGACTACTGTTATATGTTGATCCAAATTCTACAAAGTATAGACCAACTTCTGACGAGTGGAGCGAGGCCCGTCGCCGGAGGCTTGGGCCGAGTGTAACGAGTCTGAAGTTGGTCCACACCGTGCCCAACGGGGACGCCTGTGGGGGGTGCGGGGGGCGACAGCCCCCCGCGGTACGGTACAGATCGTCGAAGACCTAGGTTTCCACCGATATATAAACCCCTTATAAGCCGCCGGTTGGGATTAGTTGCATCTGTAAAATTCCCGACATTTGTAAACACTCCTCGATATAGTGAAGTTTCGCTGGCTGGCGCCCGTGGTTTTTTCCTCTCTTTGTTGGAGAGGTTTTTCACGTTAAATCTGTGTTCCCTTGCTGTGTTTTTCGTTTTCGTTCTTCGTTATTTTCTTGTCGTGATTGTAACAACTACGCCGCCGACTGCGACGTCGCGGACCTCGACGTCAACCTCTTGGATGTCAACGATGCCTACGACTTCTGCTTCAGTTTTGGCGCGCTGCCGGCCAACCCACACCTCGCGCGCCTCTCCCTCAGTGGCATCTGCGTTTTCCCCACCATCAAAGCCTGGTACCTGTCCGAGCTCCGCTATCTCCCCCGCCCCTACTCTGTCCTCGAGGTCATCCACCTCCACCGCGTCACCGTCGAAGACGTCGGCCTCTACCACCTGGTCGCCGCATGCCCCCGCCTCCGCACCCTCGACATACGCTACTGCGACGAAGACCTGCGCCGCGCCATCCTCAAGAAATACAGGGATAAGGCCAAGGCTAACCTGAAAAGCGTCACCATCGTGGAATGCGAATCTCTCGCCGAAGTTCGCATAAGCAATTCGTCCAGCCTCCGCTCCTTCCGCTGCAGTGGCGCCTACCTGGCCGCAGACGCAATCCCGACCAGATCGGCCATTGAGGACCTTTACATCTGCTTCGGGGGACCTGCCTGCCGCCAGGTGAGATCGCGGCGCAAGCTGCGCGGATGTTGGCTTGATAGACTCATCAAGCTCTCTAATCTCAGCGTGCTTACGCTCTGTAGCAGTGCCTTGCGGGTTCGTTCCTTACTCTATTTCATTTCATTAAACCATGTTGATTTTCACTGCTCGGTTACTCATAGCCTTCTTCTTTGCTTTTATATTGCAGAGAGTTTCTGCCAAGGCTCGTGCCCGATCAACTGCCGGAAATGCCGCCTCGTGCAAATTGCAGAATTTGAGAGAGGTGCAGCTGCTGATGTTTGCAATGTGCAACGATAATTTGGATGACATTATGGCTTTCCTCATGACCTGCTGTACCCCTCGACTGGAGAGACTATTTGTGCAGGTGAATGCCATCTGCTAGTTAGATACTGCTTTTCGTGATGACCTTTGTTGATGACTTGTTCACTGTAAAAGAAATGCGATACGACTATCGTAACTGTATCCACTTGATAATCATTTGTAATGTATTCTTGCACTTGTTGCCTGCCTGTGTTCCAGTTCTTCGAATGCTTACTACACCCTCTTGCAGCTTCCAACAAGGAGTAATCAATATAAGCCAAACAAGCACATGCGCCCCCCCCCCCCCCCCCAGGCCCACATACACAATCGATAACTCCTAGCCCCAGCCACGAGAGAATGTGGCCTTGCTCTAGTACACGCGCCTTGCTCTAGTACACGCGCAGATGGCGAGCGACGGCGGCCCTTCCTGAATCCCCAACGAATTCCCCATTCCCACATCGTGCCCCCACAACCTGGTGACCTCCGACGCGGTGGCCGGCGACAAGGAGCACTGGGCCAGCGTCGCCCATCCGCCCGAGGCCCCGACCTGCCGGCCAGGGCCAGCGACCAGCAGCGCTGCAACTGCGACCGCGACGAACATCACTAGACAAACTGAACAGCACTGCTCGACGGCGAGCAACGACCGGTAAGTGACTAAATCGTGCTATCTGCCCATGGATTTGTGGTAATATAGTGAGGATTTCGTTGGGATTTGGTAGTTCACAATTTTTCTAATTGGGGATTTCGTTGTTCTTGATTCTTGAACTGCAGATTGTCCAATTAGCTTGTTGAGTAGTTGATTGGATTGGGATTTTGGGAGAAAGAGAGAGATCAGTGATTCATTGTTGGTAGATGTTGGCAACGGATTGGTCTGAAAATGAAGAAAAAGGGAAACATTGCCTCGTATTTTAAAAGACAAAAAACAGAGCAGGTTGAGGAAAATTCTCCACCCCCACTGGAACAGCCTTTACCTCTGCTTCTTGAACTAGAACCACGACAAGAAGATCAAGATGAATATCCTCAAGCAAATGAAGCATTTCAGGGTCCTGTTGTCTTTCGAGGTATTGAATTTTTGGAGCGAGACCCTGCATTGCGACCACAAATTTGGCGATATCCACCTAATGAAAGAGATCGTGTGCGAAGAGCTTATTTGATGCTAGGTCCTATGCAGCCATGTCTGAAATATTATGAAAGTTCTGGTAAAATAGGCCAGCAACGTCGTTTCCGATACAATTGGTTCAGTCTATTTCCATCATGGTTAGAGTACTCACAGCACAGCCATCGTGCGTATTGCCTATTTTGCTTTGTTTCCAACAGAAATATCTTAGCAAAAGGCGGTTCAGATGTATTCTCCGTTCACGGATTTGAGAAATGGAAAAAGGTGAATGATGGAAAATCTTGTGCATTCTTAGGCCATGTAGGCTCTGGACCTTGCTCACCCCATAACAATGCAGTCACAGAATGTCAAGCCTTGATGCATCAACCGGGCCATATAGAAAATGTTGTAGCAGCAAAGGAGTGCTTGCTACAAAAGAGTGTCTTCATAAGTTGAGATCAGATGATGGTTGGAAACAATTCTTTTTCACGGTTGTTGAATTTTGTGTAGATCACGGCACTGAAATTCCAAACATGGAAGAAGCTTATGTCATGCGCGGTGGTCGTGCACGACATCAACCTGATCATTTCACCAAGGACCAATATTTTCGAGTGGAGGTATTCCGTGCAACTATTGATTGCCAACTAAATGAATTGGATCGCAGGTTTAGTGAGAAGATAATGGATCTTCTATCCATAAGTGCCACTCTAATTCCTAGAAATAGATTTAAATCTTTTAAAGGCAGTGATATATGTGAGTTAGTGAAGAAGTATTACCCAGCAGATTTTACTCAGCAAGATATCTATGGATTAGAACAGCAGCTCAAACCCTTTGTTGTTGATGCTTCTAATGATGGAGAGCTCAAAAATATCTCAACTTTGACTGAACTTTGTCATTGCCTTGTTGAGACAGGAAGAGATGCCATCTATAATCTAATTGTCAGGTTACTACAGCTACTTGTCACTCTTCCCGTTTCTACTGCAAGTGCAAAGCGTGCATTTTCAAGTTTGAAGATCATCAAGACAAGGTTACGTAATAAGATGGCGGATGAGAATCTTGCCAATAATTTGGTAGTTCACATAGAGCGTGAAATTGCCGAGAAGTACAACTTCGAGGCTGTTTTAACTGAATTTAAGAGGAAGGGTGATCGGAAAGCTGATCTGTAATGCCTAGCCCATGGCTTGGCAAATGACAGTGACTCTTTCAAGGCTGAACAGTACGATCAAGTAGAACTTTTTGGTATAGTAGTATAGTCTGTACTGCTGTTCAGTAATTTGTATATATATATGGATCTTCTATACATGTATTTTGCAACAAATGTGGCTAATACTAATATATATTTGTCTCAAGTCTATAAATTTTGCTTTGTTTCCTTGTTTTAAATTTTGTTTCGTCATTCGGCCCCCCAGAATTGTTTTCAAACTCCGCCACTGCTCTATTGCACTTTGTTTTTTTCCTAGCTACAATAGTAGAATGGAACTCCAAATGGGTGAACTCTTATATCTTCAATTGTGATCAGTGTTGTTTGGTACAAGAGCGAGTGATGGTTAGTTACATATTTGCTTGAATTTTTATGTGGACATATTTTTAATTAGCAGTTTGATAACCTTGGAGCCAGACAGAGGACTAGCTCGTCGGGTGATATTACATATTTACATAGTATTAGTATTTTCCGAAGATATGTTGTATGAAGAGGCTCTAAACTATCCATTCTTTCTATTTTGTTTGGATTTGGGGCATGGTCGAAGGATAATATCAAGGCTGTGGTGGCCGAGAAGGATGAGAACATGATTCCCCTGGTTTGTACTGGGTAAAACAACGCCAATGTAGATTCTGCTTTTAATGGCTTTCTTTTGCTAACTTAAAGCATTTCACTTCTTCACTATAGCTTATGTGGAGTGCCCTATCTTTGGCTAAAAAAATGTTTTCAGGTGTATATTTTTCTGTAGATGTATACAAAGTTGTACTTCCTCCGTTTTAAAATATAAGGGCATGTTTGATTCAAAAGATTCACAAAGGAATTTTATAGGATTCTTGCCCATAGGATTTTTTCCTATAGATCCATTTGATTCAAAGGATTGAACCCTTTAAAATTCCTATGAATTCCTTTCCTATACTACATTCTCATAGGATTTCTAACAAGAGGTTAGACCTCTTGGAAAATTTCCTATGTCTCTATGGCAACTATGTCATGTACTCAATCTATATACAAATTTCCTGTGTTTTTTCTTTGGTGCAATCAAACGACTTTTGCAACTAATTCTTGCGTTTTTCATTCCTATAGGATTTCACATGTCATGACATACCATTCCTATGTTTTTCCTATTCCTGTGCTTTTAAAATCCTTTGAATCAAACATGGCCTAAGATGTTTTAGGTTTGTGAAAAAAACTAGAAAACGTCGCCGCGCCCATGGTGTCTTTTTTATAATTGTTTGATAAAATATCAATTACTTAAATTTGCCGTTATGTTTCAGATGTTGAAAGCTTTTGTGAAAAGTACCTAACTTTCCTTGACCACATGGAGAACAGATGTTTTTGAATGCTGTAAGCAGACTATATGTAGATATACAAAAATAAAAGATAAGCTTTATCCGTCTGTTCTCCAAGATTCTAATTTCCAAATATATACTGAAGCATATACATAACAGACTGATTCGAACCCATCCTGACACGGTTATTTCTAATACAATATACACATAGTAACCTGTGTGGCAGTATGCCCTAGTATATTGCATATATTTTACAGCCGAAAGGAAAACTTGGCACTATTTTACACAAACACGGGCTAGTTAGTTCCTTCTGCCAACCCACCCTTCATCTCTTGTTGAAATCAGAAATTTATGCTTGAACCTCCAAAATAGGACTGCATCCACAAGCCCACTGCAACCTCGCATATATCCTCTGTAGAAAATGTCCCATAGAGTCATTGGAGAGATCTGTAATTTCCCTGAAAGAATGTGTCATTGTTCCACTTGCAATGTCTGCTTGAAATTACTGGATTCAGTTACCAATAAATGACTTGGAAGAAGATATATATCGAAAAACACATTGACAACACAAACAATCGGTTGCTGAAAGTGACTTTCTTTCCTTTGAGCATCTCTATCTTTCTACTATACATGCCTGTAGGCAAATAGCATAATGCTCAAATACATTAATAAAAGGGAGTATGGACAGATGCAAAAAAGAGTAAAAAAGAACGATGTTATTAGCTTAAGAGACATCTTGGAAATGCTGGTGGACGCTGATGTTGTACCAGTGGCATTGACCAATACAACACTTAATACATGGAAAGCTATGTTGCGAGCCTCAAAAACAAATCAGCAAAGACAGAGGAAGTCTAAACAACCAAAACAAATTATATGGGTCGGACTTCATTTTTTTAGACCCTGAGGTATTTGTCTTACAAATTTGAACATTTAACCTATCTCTGTATTCCTATGAAGACCTCCAAGAAGAAAACAGATTAGCAAAGACAAAGAGGAATTGTAAACAAAAAAACAAAAGAATATGCTAAAAACAAAACAACCTGGCACATGCACTGAAGAATTCCCTAGACAAAAAGGTCGCAAATCAAAAAGAAACTGTAAGCTGCACCTAGGAACATTAATTTGTAATGAAAATAAAAGCACATGTCCTCTCATATTCGAAAACTTCACAAGATGTTAAGTGAACAAACAACCTAGATGTCTACCTGTACCTTCTAGTTATGTCATGGAGATATTGAGTCTTGTCCAAGAATTTTGCGTATACTAATTAAGGAACAGAGACATAACTATACTTCGAGAGAAAGAACATGTAGTTCTTCCTCGTAGGTATAGCGAAGGTAAAAAATCCTTAATCTACCGAAAGAGCCTAGGAAAGTCATCCATTTTTAATATCTCCAAGACCATTTAATTGGATATGACTCAAGAATAAACATTCAGAGGATGGGTCTACCTACAGCACATGAAGGGCTATAGTAATAAAAGCGTAAAAATAAAACTGTGCAAATAATAGGACATGGCACAATTGGCCTGCCGCCACTACCCGAACAGTTCACAGCAACACGACAGCACGACGTCTGCTAACAGCCACCTACCTATCAAGAATCGACGTCTTAACAGTTTCAGAGAAATAAAGAAAACTCAACATATCACCACGGCATCATCTGTGCGCGGTCAGGCATTTCCTCACGAGAAGAATGCATAGTATCTTTTGTGTTGAGAATCAACTAAAAGGAAATGAAAGAACATGTCCAACATTTTGTGTACATATAGAGGAATAGCGCATGTCCATTGGTCAACGCTGCCGTACAACAAAGCGGTTCTATTTAATCTTGAAGGAACTACTGAAAAATGAACATACTCAGTGATATTCAACAGCTTATGAAACCAGCTAGTGGTCAACCCATTTTGACTAACAAACGGAGCTAGAACTTAATCACAGTTTATGTGGGTATATGCAGGTCAGATAAATTGAATAACAAAATGAGTACATGCACAACTCACTAACGCTCCAAAAGGAAATACCAGAAGTGTCAGATGGTAATCGGATGCCCTGACTTTTTTTTACGGGAGGATGCCCTGACTTGACCGAATGAAAAAAATAACAAAGAAGTAAAGGGGCAGTTATAAATATTATATTACACATCTTGAACCAAACTGCTGCAATCTTAATAATTTATTGGAACTCAGAATAGCAAGAGAGTCATGCATTGATCGAAGATGTGATGTTTCATTAAGGAACAGAGACATAACTATACTTCGAGAGAAAGAACATGTAGTTCTTCCTCGTAGGTATAGCGAAGGTAAAAAATCCTTAATCTACCGAAAGAGCCTAGAAAAGTCATCCATTTTTAATATCTCCAAGATCATTTAATTGGATATGACTCAAGAATAAACATTCAGAGGATGGGTCTACCTACAGCACATGAAGGGCTATAGTAATAAAAGCGTAAAAATAAAACTGTGCAAATAATAGGACATGGCACAATTGGCCTGCCGCCACTACCCGAACAGTTCACAGCAACACGACAGCACGACGTCTGCTAACAGCCACCTACCTATCAAGAATCGACGTCTTAACAGTTTCAGAGAAATAAAGAAAACTCAACATATCACCACGGCATCATCTGTACGCGGTCAGGCATTTCCTCACGAGAAGAATGCATAGTATCTTTTGTGTTGAGAATCAACTAAAAGGAAATGAAAGAACATGTCCAACATTTTGTGTACATATAGAGGAATAGCGCATGTCCATTGGTCAACGCTGCCGTACAACAAAGCGGTTCTATTTAATCTTGAAGGAACTACTGAAAAATGAACATACTCAGTGATATTCAACAGCTTATGAAACCAGCTAGTGGTCAACCCATTTTGACTAACAAACGGAGCTAGAACTTAATCACAGTTTATGTGGGTATATGCAGGTCAGATAAATTGAATAACAAAATGAGTACGTGCACAACTCACTAACGCTCCAAAAGGAAATACCAGAAGTGTCAGATGGTAATCGGATGCCCTGACTTTTTTTTACGGGAGGATGCCCTGACTTGACCGAATGAAAAAAAGAACAAAGAAGTAAAGGGGCAGTTATAAATATTATATTACACATCTTGAACCAAACTGCTGCAATCTTAATAATTTATTGGAACTCAGAATAGCAAGAGAGTCATGCATTGATCGAAGATGTGATGTTTCATTAAGGAACAGAGACATAACTATACTTCGAGAGAAAGAACATGTAGTTCTTCCTCGTAGGTATAGCGAAGGTAAAAAATCCTTAATCTACCGAAAGAGCCTAGGAAAGTCATCCATTTTTAATATCTCCAAGACCATTTAATTGGATATGACTCAAGAATAAACATTCAGAGGATGGGTCTACCTACAACACATGAAGGGCTATAGTAATAAAAGCGTAAAAATAAAACTGTGCAAATAATAGGACATGGCACAATTGGCCTGCCGCCACTACCCGAACAGTTCACAGCAACACGACAACACGACGTCTGCTAACAGCCACCTACCTATCAAGAATCGACGTCTTAACAGTTTCAGAGAAATAAAGAAAACTCAACATATCACCACGGCATCATCTGTACGCGGTCAGGCATTTCCTCACGAGAAGAATGCATAGTATCTTTTGTGTTGAGAATCAACTAAAAGGAAATGAAAGAACATGTCCAACATTTTGTGTACATATAGAGGAATAGCGCATGTCCATTGGTCAACGCTGCCGTACAACAAAGCGGTTCTATTTAATCTTGAAGGAACTACTGAAAAATGAACATACTCAGTGATATTCAACAGCTTATGAAACCAGCTAGTGGTCAACCCATTTTGACTAACAAACGGAGCTAGAACTTAATCACAGTTTATGTGGGTATATGCAGGTCAGATAAATTGAATAACAAAATGAGTACGTGCACAACTCACTAACGCTCCAAAAGGAAATACCAGAAGTGTCAGATGGTAATCGGATGCCCTGACTTTTTTTTACGGGAGGATGCCCTGACTTGACCGAATGAAAAAAAAGAACAAAGAAGTAAAGGGGCAGTTATAAATATTATATTACACATCTTGAACCAAACTGCTGCAATCTTAATAATTTATTGGAACTCAGAATAGCAAGAGAGTCATGCATTGATCGAAGATGTGATGTTTCATTAAGGAACAGAGACATAACTATACTTCGAGAGAAAGAACATGTAGTTCTTCCTCGTAGGTATAGCGAAGGTAAAAAATCCTTAATCTACCGAAAGAGCCTAGGAAAGTCATCCATTTTTAATATCTCCAAGACCATTTAATTGGATATGACTCAAGAATAAACATTCAGAGGATGGGTCTACCTACAGCACATGAAGGGCTATAGTAATAAAAGCGTAAAAATAAAACTGTGCAAATAATAGGACATGGCACAATTGGCCTGCCGCCACTACCCGAACAGTTCACAGCAACACGACAGCACGACGTCTGCTAACAGCCACCTACCTATCAAGAATCGACGTCTTAACAGTTTCAGAGAAATAAAGAAAACTCAACATATCACCACGGCATCATCTGTACGCGGTCAGGCATTTCCTCACGAGAAGAATGCATAGTATCTTTTGTGTTGAGAATCAACTAAAAGGAAATGAAAGAACATGTCCAACATTTTGTGTACATATAGAGGAATAGCGCATGTCCATTGGTCAACGCTGCCGTACAACAAAGCGGTTCTATTTAATCTTGAAGGAACTACTGAAAAATGAACATACTCAGTGATATTCAACAGCTTATGAAACCAGCTAGTGGTCAACCCATTTTGACTAACAAACGGAGCTAGAACTTAATCACAGTTTATGTGGGTATATGCAGGTCAGATAAATTGAATAACAAAATGAGTACGTGCACAACTCACTAACGCTCCAAAAGGAAATACCAGAAGTGTCAGATGGTAATCGGATGCCCTGACTTTTTTTTACGGGAGGATGCCCTGACTTGACCGAATGAAAAAAAGAACAAAGAAGTAAAGGGGCAGTTATAAATATTATATTACACATCTTGAACCAAACTGCTGCAATCTTAATAATTTATTGGAACTCAGAATAGCAAGAGAGTCATGCATTGATCGAAGATGTGATGTTTCATTAAGGAACAGAGACATAACTATAATTCGAGAGAAAGAACATGTAGTTCTTCCTCGTAGGTATAGCGAAGGTAAAAAATCCTTAATCTACCGAAAGAGCCTAGGAAAGTCATCCATTTTTAATATCTCCAAGACCATTTAATTGGATATGACTCAAGAATAAACATTCAGAGGATGGGTCTACCTACAGCACATGAAGGGCTATAGTAATAAAAGCGTAAAAATAAAACTGTGCAAATAATAGGACATGGCACAATTGGCCTGCCGCCACTACCCGAACAGTTCACAGCAACACGACAGCACGACGTCTGCTAACAGCCACCTACCTATCAAGAATCGACGTCTTAACAGTTTCAGAGAAATAAAGAAAACTCAACATATCACCACGGCATCATCTGTGCGCGGTCAGGCATTTCCTCACGAGAAGAATGCATAGTATCTTTTGTGTTGAGAATCAACTAAAAGGAAATGAAAGAACATGTCCAACATTTTGTGTACATATAGAGGAATAGCGCATGTCCATTGGTCAACGCTGCCGTACAACAAAGCGGTTCTATTTAATCTTGAAGGAACTACTGAAAAATGAACATACTCAGTGATATTCAACAGCTTATGAAACCAGCTAGTGGTCAACCCATTTTGACTAACAAACGGAGCTAGAACTTAATCACAGTTTATGTGGGTATATGCAGGTCAGATAAATTGAATAACAAAATGAGTACGTGCACAACTCACTAACGCTCCAAAAGGAAATACCAGAAGTGTCAGATGGTAATCGGATGCCCTGACTTTTTTTTACGGGAGGATGCCCTGACTTGACCGAATGAAAAAAAGAACAAAGAAGTAAAGGGGCAGTTATAAATATTATATTACACATCTTGAACCAAACTGCTGCAATCTTAATAATTTATTGGAACTCAGAATAGCAAGAGAGTCATGCATTGATCGAAGATGTGATGTTTCATTAAGGAACAGAGACATAACTATACTTCGAGAGAAAGAACATGTAGTTCTTCCTCGTAGGTATAGCGAAGGTAAAAAATCCTTAATCTACCGAAAGAGCCTAGGAAAGTCATCCATTTTTAATATCTCCAAGACCATTTAATTGGATATGACTCAAGAATAAACATTCAGAGGATGGGTCTACCTACAGCACATGAAGGGCTATAGTAATAAAAGCGTAAAAATAAAACTGTGCAAATAATAGGACATGGCACAATTGGCCTGCCGCCACTACCCGAACAGTTCACAGCAACACGACAGCACGACGTCTGCTAACAGCCACCTACCTATCAAGAATCGACGTCTTAACAGTTTCAGAGAAATAAAGAAAACTCAACATATCACCACGGCATCATCTGTGCGCGGTCAGGCATTTCCTCACGAGAAGAATGCATAGTATCTTTTGTGTTGAGAATCAACTAAAAGGAAATGAAAGAACATGTCCAACATTTTGTGTACATATAGAGGAATAGCGCATGTCCATTGGTCAACGCTGCCGTACAACAAAGCGGTTCTATTTAATCTTGAAGGAACTACTGAAAGATGAACATACTCAGTGATATTCAACAGCTTATGAAACCAGCTAGTGGTCAACCCATTTTGACTAACAAACGGAGCTAGAACTTAATCACAGTTTATGTGGGTATATGCAGGTCAGATAAATTGAATAACAAAATGAGTACGTGCACAACTCACTAACGCCCCAACAGAAGTATTTGTAATAACTTATAAATTCCATAGAGAATTTTTTAATCACTTGAAAATATGTGATGTGTCACGACACGGGAATAAAATGCAGGATGCTTAAAAGAATTAGAGAGAGAGCATGATGTCACTTGTGCAGCACCGTCACACTGGCCTTTGCCTCCCTATTCATGCATCATATACAAATTAACTCGCATCACCGCCAGGCCAGCACTCACTGTCCTGTCTATCCACCATACCACAAATTAGGATGCACTTTTAAAAACCTTAATGCAAGACTTAATAATCAGATCCTTAGATAACAGTCTGTGTATATATATACATAGGTCACGTGTGCATACCTATGGACATTTTACCTCCATAAACAGGTGGTGCCTTGCTTTGCCTGCCACATTGTAAATTGCCTTGCTCATGATTTTGAAAGCCTAAATCCAAATCTGCACACGGTATAGCATGGGGTAATTAGTTGGAATTACAATTCGAAATATATCTAAAAAGGGGGGGGGGAGTGGGCATTTTGATTAACTATTAGCCTGGAAATATCATGCCATAGAAATGGAATGGAGGTCTCAGAGGTAAATGAAAGACTGTAAATTTACATTGTCATGAAATATGGTGATCGTGTGTCTACTTGTACGGCTGCACCTGTTTCTGTAGACATTAGCACAAACACATCGCATGCAGTGAAGCTCAAATTTCTGGAGAGAGGAAAAATCATAACGCCTTGTGGAGTGAGGTTGCAGGTCGTACGAAAGAAAGACGGCGAGGGCGTGCCTCGCTGCCGGAGTGGAGTGATGCAGGCGGCGGTCTGGGGAGGAAGCGAGGACATGAGATGAAAGAGAAGAGCTTTCCCAGTCCGCGCGACTCCGCCCTGCACCATCCCTGCTGCCAGAAGCCGCTGCTCTGCAGCCCGGCCGCCGCCTCCCTCTCTCCTTCCCCTGCGGCTGCCGCGCCGTCTCCTTCCTGGCACCGCCGCCTCGCCGCTTCCTCTCCGGCCGGCCTCGGCTCCTCCCCGTCCTCACCTCTCGCCCCGCCCTCGGCCGTCCTCGGCTTCGCCCGCTACCCCTGCGAGCCCCACTTTGCTGTCCCCGCCGAGCCGGGCACACTCGCGTCCACAACCGTGACTGTCGCCGCCCTGCACCTCCTTCTGGATAACGGCGACAGGGAGAGCTCAGGCGGCGAGGAGGTCTGAGCAGTGACGGTTGGGCAGAAGGAACCAGAGCTCTCGATTGGGAGGGGATATGGATAGGGACCGAGAAAGAGAAGAATCTGGAAGGCTCCCACGGAGGAGCAAAGCGGTGCGGGTACCAGAAGAGGCCGTTACTGTAGATCGCACCTACAGTAAACGAAGTCTGATTTGGCGGTCCTAATCGAGCGCTGAAACTCTTTCCTTTCATATACGTAGTAATGTATTTAAACTTTTTTAGTGTATAGTTTTATTTTATATCTAAGTAAATCTACATATTAAAATAAGTCTAGATATATTTGTTTCAAAAAGTTAAAACATCTTATATTTTAAGACGGAGGGAATATGAAAGAGCATTATATACCTGTCCTGGGAGTATCGTTAACCAGGAGTCATAACTTGAGAAACTGAATTAATTAAGCGGTGATATAATTGGCATTGGAGTTTTTAGATCTTCATATCACCACATCATAAATTCAATTCTCTTTTTTCCCTTAGCATTGGAGGTTTGGAGCTTGAGCTAAGTCTGCCACAGTATTGTTTCTGTGAAGGGAAAACTCGCGCTCCACAATATGCTCATAGCACTCACAAGCCTGTTATGGCAGGGAGAAACTGAGACTGCCTGTCAAACCGGCTAGCCCCAGGCGCCGCGGCCGTCACACTATTTTTTTAGTTCTCCGTCGTCGTTGCAATTATGCGCTGCAGTTCGTCATTGTCCTTTTCCTTAAGTTTTGAGCTAGCTTGGCCGGTTCTTTTTACCATCATTTTCTTCTTGGATCCCCATGCCAGAGACGCATTGTTCCACATGACCTCATTACTTCGACCAGACTTTAAGTCTATATAAGTATAAGTACTAGTAAGCACTAGTGTAAACGAGGTTCGTGGCCCCTGCACCAGTGGCCCGCGCAGCCCCCCCTTTAACACCGGTTTGTGGCTTGAACCGGTGTTAAAGGGGGTGGGCTATATAAGACACCGCAGTCCGCACCCCTCTCTTCCATTTTTTCACTCTCTCATTTTGGAGCCTAGCAAGAGGTGTGAGGTGTGCTAGTTTGTGTTTTTTTCGTATGCACAAGAGGTGTTCGGTGAAATGCCCGAGAGCTCAAAATAAGTTTTCTCGTTGCTCTTACCTTCTCGGTCGAGATCGGCAACTATCCTTTCATGTGTCATTGATGTACTATATATATATAAATGGTCATCTCCCTATTAATTTTTGATATATACTATATATTAATGCAGATGAACCGGCAATGGATGTACGGTGACCGACGCACTTCTGAGTACATTACGGGCCTCCAAAATTTCATCGTTGTGGCTAATGCAAACCGTGGTCACAATGGTTTTATGTGTTGTCCGTGTGTTCACTGTCAGAACAAGAAAGACTGCTTAAATACCAGAACCATTCATGCCCACCTGCTTCGATCCGGTTTCATGCCCAACTATAATTGTTGGACCAAGCACGGAGAAAAAGGGGTTGTGATGGAAGACAACGAAGAAGAAGAGGATGATGACAACTATCATAATATGTACCTGAATATGATGATACTGCAACGGGGGTAGATAATGAAGATCAAGAGGCAGCAGATGGCCCGCTGATGACGATCTTGGTCGGGCCATTACTGATGCAAAGGAAGAATGTGAAACTGAAAAGGAGGAGAAGGAGAAGCTGGAGCACATGGTAAAGGATCACAAAACATTGTTGTACCCAACTTGCGAAGATGGCCACAAAAAGCTAGGTACCACACTGGATTTGCTGCAATGGAAGGCAGAGAACGGTGTGACTGACAGCGCATTTTCAAAGTTGTTGGTAAAAATGAAAAATCTTCTTCCAAGAAATAATGAGTTGCCCGACAGTACATACGAAGCAAAGAAGGTTGTCTGCCCTTTAGGATTAGACGTGCAGAAGATACATGTCTGCATTAATGACTGCATCCTTTACCGCGGTGAGAAGTATGAGAATTTGGATGCATGCCCGGTATGCACTGCACTGTGGTATAAGATCAGACGAGACGATCCTGGCGATGTTGAGGGCGAGGCCCCTAGGAAAAAGGTTCCTGCCAAGGTTATGTGGTATGCTCCTATAATACCACGGTTAAAACGTCTCTTCAGAAATAAAGAGCATGCCAAGTTGTTGCGATGGCACATGGAAGACCATAAGAAAGACGCGATGTTGAGACACCCCGCTGATGGGTCACAGTGGAGAAAAGTCGAGCGAGAGTACCCGGACTTCGCACGTGACGCAAGGAACTTAAGGTTTGGTCTAAGTACAGATGGCATGAATCCTTTTGGTGAGCAGAGCTGCAGTCACAGCACCTGGCATGTGACTCTATGTATCTATAACCTTTCTCCTTGGTTGTGTATTAAGAGGAAGTTCATTATAATGCCAGTGCTCATCCAAGGCCCGAGGCAACGACATTGATGTGTACCTAAGGCCATTAGTTGAAGAACTTTTACAGCTGTGGGCCAAACCAGGTGTACGTATGTGGGATGAGCACAAAGGGGAGCCATTTGACCTACGAGCATTGCTTTTCGTAACCATCAATGATTGACCTGCTCTTAGTAACATTTCAGGACAGACAAACAAAAGATACAATGCATACACACACTGTTTAGATGAGACTGAAAGTGTATATTTGGATAAATGTAAGAAAGTTGTGTACCTAGGGTATCGTCGATTTCTTCCGAACCTGCATTCAGTAAGAAAGAAAGGCAAGCATTTCAAACGTCTGGCAGAACCCCGGAGGAAGCCTGTCCTCCGTACCGGTGAGGAGGTATTTGGTATGGTCAAGGACCTAGAAGTAATCTTTGGAAAAGGTCCTGGCGAGTACGATGACTACAGTGGCGAGTATTACAGGTGTAGGTAGGAGCATGACTGAATCACTCCAACATTCCGAAACAAGTTCGGCCGATTGTTACTTAATCTGGCCATGTATCTTAATTTTCAGTTCTTTTATGTATCTTAATTTTTAGTCGTGCTTTATGTAACTTACTGTTAGTTGCATTCTGTATTTTAATTCCAGTTCTATCTCCTTCACAAAATGACATATCTCATTCGAGGTTTCTTGGCTTTCGGGTCAAATGACCAATGTTATGGCTAGAATCAAGGCATAGTTTGTGATAATGTGGTCATATTGTGCATACATGTGCATCATGGCATGGCAAACAATGTTGCAAGAGGAAATTTTCCTTTTTATCGCACCAAAAAGGCATTTTTCATTTTCCGAGCATAAAAAACGGACAGTTTTGTGAAGCAATCACCAAATGGCTAATTCAAAAAACCACCACCACATTTTACAAAAATACTAGACCACCTTATATGGACAATGTACCAACAGGGGGATATGAAACCTTTCCGTCCACCTCTGGTGAAAAAGACAAATTCCTGCTGAATCGGTAGGAAGTGGGTCAGATATGAACTACAGGTACATGATACGATGCTCATGATTAAAAAAAATCATTTTTAGGTTCACAATATGCTATTTTATCAAAAATCCAATGCAAGTTGAGCGAGGCTTGGCGCCGAGCTAAGAATCTTCATGCCCGTTGTTCGACAAAGTTTGACGATAGTTTAAAACGGGGATAAAAAAATAAAAAAAAGATCGAAAGAGTGCGAAACCTTCGCGTGGTGTTATATTATGTAACATAGTTAGAAGGAAAAATCTCAAACTTGGTATATTGATTATGTCTCAAAAAAACCTTCACAAAATGACCTATCTCATTCGAGGTTTCTTGGCTTTCGGGTCAAATGACCAATGTTATGACGAGAATCAAGACATAGTTTGTGGTAATGTGGCCATATTATGCATACATGTGCATCATGGCATGGCAAACAATATTGCAAGAGGAAGTTTTCCTTTTTATCGCACCAAAAAGGCATTTTCCATTTTTCGAGCATAAAAAGCGGACGGTTTTGTGAAGCAACCACCAAATGGCTAATTCAAAAAACCACCACCATATTTTACAAAAATACTAGACCACCTTATATGGACAATGTACCAACAGGGGGATCTGAAACCTTTCCGTCCACCTCTGGTGAAAAAGACAAATTCCTGCTGAATCGGTAGGAAGTGGGTCAGATATGAACTACAGGTACATGATACGATGCTCATGATTTTAAAAAAATCATTTTTAGGTTCACAATATGCTATTTTATCAAAAATCCAATGCAAGTTGAGCGAGGCTTGGCCCCGAGCTAAGAATCTTCATGCCCGTTGTTCGACAAAGTTTGACGATAGTTTAAAACGGGGATAAAAAATAAAAAAAAAGATCGAAAGAGTGCGAAACCTTCGCGTGGTGTTATATTATGTGACATAGTTAGAAGAAAAAATCTCAAACTTGGTATATTGATTATGTCTCAAAAAACCTTCACAAAATGACCTATCTCATTCGAGGTTTCTTGGCTTTCGGGTCAAATGACCAATGTTATGGCTAGAATCAAGGCATAGTTTATGATAATGTGGCCATATTGTGCATACATGTGCATCATGACATGGCAAACAATGTTACAAGAGGAAGTTTTCCTTTTTATCGCACCAAAAAGGCATTTTCCATTTTCCGAGCATAAAAAACGGACGGTTTTGTGAAGCAACCACCAAATGGCTAATTCAAAAAACCACCACCACATTTTATAAAAATACTAGACCACCTTATATGGACAATGTACCAACAGGGGGATCTGAAACCTTTCCGTCCACCTCTGGTGAAAAAGACAAATTCATGCCGAATCAATAGGAAGTGGGTAAGATATGAACTACAGGTACATGATACGATGCTCATGATTTTTTACAAAAATCATTTTTAGGTTCACAATATGCTACTTTATCAAAAATCCAATGCAAGTTGAGCGAGGCTTGGCCCCGAGCTAAGAATCTTCATGCCCGTTGTTCGACAAAGTTTGACGATAGTTTAAAACGAGGATAAAAAATAAAAAAAGATCGAAACGGTGCGAAACCTTTGCGTGGTGTTATATTATGTGACATAGTTATAAGGAAAAATCTCGAACTTGGTATATTGATTATGTCTCAAAAAAACCTTCACAAAATGACCTATCTCATTCGAGGTTTCTTGGCTTTCGGGTCAAATGACCAATGTTATGGCTAGAATCAAGGCATATTTTGTGATAATATGGCCATATTATGCATACATGTGCATCATGGCATGGAAAACAATTTGCAAGAGGAAGTTTTCCTTTTTATCGCACCAAAAAGGCATTTTCCATTTTCCGAGCATAAAAACGGACGGTTTTGTGAAGCAACCACCAAATGGCTAATTCAAAAAACCACCACCACATTTTACAAAAATACTAGACCACCTTATATGGACAATGTACCAACAGGGGGATCTGAAACCTTTCCGTCCACCTCTGGTGAAAAAGACAAATTCCTTCCGAATCGGTAGGAAGTGGGTAAGATATGAACTACAGGTACATGATACGATGCTCATGATTTTTTACAAAAATCATTTTTAGGTTCACAATATGCTATTTTATCAAAAATCCAATGCAAGTTGAGCGAGGCTTGGCCCTGAGCTAAGAATCTTCGTGCCCGTTGTTCGACAAAGTTTGACGATAGTTTAAAACGAGGATAAAAAATAAAAATAAAGATCGAAACAGTGCGAAACCTTCACGTGGTGTTATATTATGTGACATAGTTAGAAGGAAAAATCTCAAACTTGGTATATTGATTATGTCTAAAAAAACCTTCACAAAATGACCTATCTCATTCGAGGTTTCTTGGCTTTCGGGTCAAATGACCAATGTTATGGCTAGAATCAAGGCATAGTTTGTGATAATATGGCCATATTGTGCATACATGTGCATCATGGCATGGCAAACAATGTTGCAAGAGTAAGTTTTCCTTTTTATCGCACCAAAAAGACATTTTCCATTTTCCGAGCATAAAAAACGGACGGTTTTGTGAAGCAACCACCAAATGGCTAATTCAAAAAACCACCACCACATTTTACAAAAATACTAGACCACCTTATATGGACAATGTACCAACAGGGGGATCTGAAACCTTTCCGTCCACCTCTGGTGAAAAAGACAAATTCATGCCGAATCGATAGGAAGTGGGTAAGATATGAACTACAGGTACATGATACGATGCTCATGATTTTTTACAAAAATCATTTTTAGGTTCACAATATGCTATTTTAACAAAAATCCAATGCAAGTTGAGCGAGGCTTGGCCCTGAGCTAAGAATCTTCATGCCCGTTGTTCGACAAAGTTTGACGATAGTTTAAAACGGGGATAAAAACAAAAAAAGATCGAAACAGTGCGAAACCTTTGCGTGGTGTTATATTATGTGACATAGTTAGAAGGAAAAATCTCAAACTTGGTATATTGATTATGTCTCAAAGAAACCTTCACAAAATGACCTATCTCATTCGAGGTTTCTTGGCTTTCGGGTCAGATGACCAATGTTATGGCTAGAATCAAGGCATAGTTTGTGATAATATGGCCATATTGTGCATACATGTGCATCATGGCATGGCAAACAATATTGCAAGAGTAAGTTTTCCTTTTTATCGCACCAAAAAGGCATTTTCCATTTTCCGAGCATAAAAAACGGACGGTTTTGTGAAGCAACCACCAAATGGCTAATTCAAAAAACCACCACCACATTTTACAAAAATACTAGACCACCTTATATGGACAATGTACCAACAGGGGGATCTGAAACCTTTCCGTCCACCTCTGGTGAAAAAGACAAATTCATGTCGAATCGATAGGAAGTGGGTAAGATATGAACTACAGGTACATGATACGATGCTCATGATTTTTTACAAAAATCATTTTTAGGTTCACAATATGCTATTTTATCAAAAATCCAATGCAAGTTGAGCGAGGCTTTGTCAGATTCCAAAGTATACAAAAGATGCGGCATTTAAATATCCAAACAATTCAAAAATGTTAATACAAAATAAAATATGATTTGCTCTAATAAAATAGGGTTAGATTCCTTTTTAGATGCTTAATATTTCTTATGTTTAAAGTTTTAGGATTTGACTATTTTATTTTTGTTTGAATTGAATAATCAAAATTTATATGTAAGTGTTTTAATCATTTTGAAAATTTTCATCTAAAGTAAATATAAAATGTTTTTACATGAATGGATAGATATTATTTTTCTGAAAATTATGATATATTATTCATATTTTTCTGAGTTGAAATGAAAAAGATATGAATTTTCTAAATTCATATCCTATTTTTTGAATTATAAATGCCCCCACCCCTTTAATGCATGAAATAAATGCCCCCCCTTTAACACCGGTTTCAGCCACGAACCGGTGTTAAAGAGGGGGCGCATTTATTTCGTTTCGCGCGCGCACCCCCCTTTAACACCGGTTCGTGGCTGGAACCGGTGTTAAAGGGGGGGTGCGGGCGCGAAACGAATTCCCCCCGTTTAACTCCGGTTCCTGGCTTGAACCGGTGTTAAAGGGGGGGTATAAATGCGGGCGCGTTCCTCTTCCTCCCCCCAGCCAGATTGATCGAGCGCAAAGAGGAGCGCGCGGAGAGCAGAGCCGCGGCGGAGGAGCAAAGCAGAGCCGCCCGCCACCGCGACCTTCGCCGTCCGCCGCCGTCACCGTCGCCCGCCACCGCGTCCGTGTCGTCCGCTGCCCCCCCATCCACTCGCGGAGCCGCCGCCGCGCCAGCAACTCTCGGGAGAGGCCCCTCCGCCCGTACGTCCACTTGTCGAGCCTCCGGACGGCGCCGCGCGCGACCACTCGCCGCCGACCCCGCCGTCCTCGCCCGGTGCCACGCGCCACTCCGCCGACCCCGCCGGTAGTAGTTATTAATTAGTTGTAATTAAGTTTCTAATTATTATTAGAATTTTGTTATTGTATTATTAGTTTATGGTTATTATATGTGGATTCACAATAGATTTCTACTTGTTATTGTATTATTAGTAGTTTAGTGTTAGTATTAGTTTAGGGTTTATTTAGTTTAGGGTTATTAGTTTAGGGTAATTTAGTTTAGGGTTATTAGTTTAGGGTAATTTAGTTTAGGGTTATTTATTTAGTGTAGTTTAGTGTATTTAGTTTAGGGTTATTTAGTTTATTTTATAGTTAGTATTAGTTTAGGGTCGTCACCTCGCAGCTCTGCAAGCGCCGCCGCTGGCCGTTGTCGTTAACGTCGCTCCGGTGACCCCTAGGTAGTGGCGTCGCCCGTTTTAGGTAGGTCGCATCACGCTAAGGCGAACCCGCTACCTCGCGCGCCCTAGGGTTTGGACCCCTCTCATATGCATCCGGGATTTCTTTGAATTAGGGTTTGGACCCCTTGGAATTCGTTTAAAATGATCAAGCATCCTTAGGGTTTTAATTTCATTTGTGTATTTATTTGTGTATTTTTGTATGAATAATATGTATATTTGTGTATGAATCCAAGTACACTTGAATGTTTACTCTCTTACTCTAGATAATATTATGTCGTCGATAATACTTGAATAATACTTGCATGTATTAGGGTTACATTTCAATACTTTTAACCTGTCATATCATCATCTTTGCTTGAGCATTTCAATAGATGTATTACTGATATTTGTGTGATCATATTTTGTTTTAGAAAGTATGGATCCACTCAGTAGAAACCTTGAAGATGAAGAAATAATGGAGAACATGATCCACGAGGACACCTCACAATATCTGAACTTGGAGGGACATGATGACAGCTCAAGTAGTCATGGAGAAGATGACGACTCCGGTGAACCCACTTTAGTGATTACAAAGTCTGTCGAGGTATATGCATGGATTAAGCCTCTGCTGACTTGCACCGATTAATTTGTATATATGTAAATGTATTAATTAACGCTTCTTTCTTCTTCTAGCCCTCTGGATCGACCAGCCAGCAACAATCTTCTTCTACGAAAAAGAGCAAGCGAGGCGCGAGCCATCGGTTGAAAGATCGTGCAAAGTTCACGATCGAAGCAGTCCGTGTTGATGGCAGGCCAATGGAGCCCAAGAAGGCCACAGACAAATTTGTACGTCAGGCTGGAGTTCTTGTTAGGGACCAAATCCCAATCATAATTGAAAATTGGAATAAGCCAAAGAAGGGCGACGGTACCTTTGTCGATGAAAGATCCAAAGAAACGCTTTGAAATTCGCTGCTGGTAAATTTCACCCTTCCGCCAGAGGAGGATGAAAACAAACCGGTTATAAAGGAAAAGGTCAAAGAGTGGACTCTAAAGAAGATGGCTGACGCTTTCCGCAACTAGAAGACAAAATTGAACAAAATTTTCAAAGCTCGCGAGACTCCAGATTTCGAAGACGCATATTATGCAAAGATAAGACCTCACTGGTCCGAATTTGTGGCATATAAGGAAGGTGCTATAGCTAAAAAGAGGTCAGAAACCAATACGCTAAATGCCCAGAAGAAGAAATATCACCAGAGGACGGGGTTAGGTGGCTACATATCTCAGAGGCCTAAGTGGGAGGAAGCTGAGAAGGCCCTGCGCGCTAGAGGTATCACACCCCAGACAGATGGGTGGGACCTACGTGCAAAGACTTGGTTCTACAGAATCGGGGCAAGGTTGGACCCAGGAACAGGATTGTGTATCTTCCCAACCCTCCTTGCCAAACCCGTCACTGAACTCATCATGGCATACGAGGAAACAGCCGCCAGGACCTTCCATCCCGACAGAGAGAATGACCAGCTCACACGCGCCATCGGTAAAAAAGAACACCCTGGACATGCACGAGGCACAGGGGGTATGACGTGGAAGGATGGGTTTGCCGAGTGGGGCGACTCTTACAGATGGCGCGACAGAAAAGAAAAAGAGCGTACAGAGCAAATGACACAGATAGAACATGCACTTGTGGCGCTGCAGGCGCAAGTGAATGCACAACAGAGCCAACAAGCTACCAGCCCATCTCAGCGGCACGAAGAGCATGCATTGGAAGCTGCCGACGGTCCAGACTCTGCGCGGAAAAGCAGCGTGGCTTCCACGGAGAACATGCAGCCCACGCTTGAAATGGCGGGTCCTCGATACCCCGTGGATGAGATCACGGAGAGCGAACACGCTAAGCTGCATGTGAGATTAATGGGCTTATCCATTAAGGTGGCTGTCGACTATGCCTTACCTCCTGTAGCTGGTGGAACTTACCACTGCCGACCGATTCCAGATGGCTATGCTATTGTCGGCGTGGATGAGGTTGTGAAGGAATTTGAGGAAGCACAGCTTGACCATGCTACAGGTGAAGGGGAAACTCAACTCAAATTTGCAGTGAAAACAACCATTCTTTGGAAGAAGGAACACATCGTGCTTCCAAATTGGAGGCCACTGGCACCCCCGCCGTCTCCGCAGCGTCAACAGTCTGAGCCGCCTCAACCGTCTCCAAGTCATCAGAATACTCCCCTGTCGTCTCCGGCGCTTCAGCCATCTCCTGCGCGGCAGCCATCTCCGGCGCTTCAGCCATCTCCTGCGCGGCAGCCATCTCCGACGCGCCAGCCATCTCCTGCGTGGCAGCCATCTCCGGCGCGCCAGCCATCTCAGCATAAGCAGAAGAGCACTGCCATGAAGAGCATCACTAGCACTGCCACGAAGAAATCCGCAGGAAACCGTACACCAAAGAGTTCAAGAAACTACGTCCCGCAGCCTTCCGCCAAGCCATTGTCGGTTTTACCGTGGAATCACAGCAACGAGGAGACCAATAGGATCTCGGAAGAAGAGGTCAAGAAATTCTTTGCACCTAGAAGGGCCGAGCCAAAGGAGAAAATAGATCCGACGGTGGTGGAGAAGTTTTACAATAATCCTTTTAAACCTAAAACCCCACTTGTGCCGGACTACGAGCGCCAGATTTTAAAGGGGGATGCAAGGTGGAGGGAGACTGAAAGTAGCAGTCGTGCGGCACCCTAGAAAATAGTTCCCATGCTCGGAGAGCAGGAAAAGCAATCATGCGCCCCGCTCCAAGTGTTCGACACACGGAACGCTCCTCCTGTAAATGATTACGAGGCAGAGCTACAAAGAAAGGCAAATGAGATGGGGATGACTTATATTGCATACTTGAACCTCATGGGAGACAACATTCCCACAGGCGATGTCAACCCCATACAGCCATGGAAGTATGGGAAGAATCTCGTCAAGAAAGAGGAGCTCAAGAATCTACCAACAAAGATGCGAAGATTGCACAAGTGGTACCTTGATTTCTGCAAGACGAGAAAGGAAGAATGGATCACGGTGCATATAAGAGATCGGATTTTCTTGTGCGGAGACGACGAGATCGACTTCAACATTCAAGACTTGCATTTTCTGTTCAATCAGAAGGAACTCGACAAAGCTGCCATCAGCCTTTATTGTGTGTAAGTACTATTTCTGTAATTTTTATCTCATCTCATTCACTTCATTAATTGCATGTATATATATGCTCACATATATGTATATACTATTATGCAGGAAAAAGGTTATGGAATGCATGAAAGGAGGCCCTTTTGACATTGGGTTCGTTGACCCAAATAGAGTTCATGAAGAAGTGGTAAGAACCAAACCCGGGCAAACAGAAGATTACTTGCTAAGGTCTTTACTGATACAACAAACCAAAAGGGAAATACTATTGCCTTACAACTTCTCGTGAGTACTGTTACCCTCTCTTGTACACATTCTATTTCGGCTTACTCGATGTTAAGTGTAACTGATGATGAGTTATGCGTGCGTAGGTTCCACTTTATTCTGCTAGTCATTCAACCTGACTCAGGAAAAGTCCTTGTCATGGACTCGTTATGAAAATAAAAAGAGATATGGGCAGACTTTAGAGAGATGCTCCAGAGGTAATTTCAATCATATTATCACACTAGATCGGCAACTTTCATGACAACAAGTAATTAATTACTCTTTTATCCATTTTCTTTGCCGAACAGGGTTTGGAAAAGGTTCACGGGCAGGGCTGTGGGTGAATGGTCAGAAGAACTAAAATTTGTAGACCAAAATGTAAGTAATACTAGCTAGTTAGGTCTGTGTATCTCTTTGATTCTGCTTCCAATTCCATTATATCATGCTTTATTGATTATTATTTTGATTGAACTCTCTATTCTCGTAAAGTGCGTGCATCAGGGACCTGGCAATAACTTATGTGGATACTATGTTTGCGAGTTCATTCGCAACACGATATGTGCGACGGGCCAAGCCGCACTAGAACAACTTAGAGTAAGTAAACAAAGTACACAACATTATTTTATTACCATCAATTGTTTTGAGTTTTATTCTTATATATATTGACCCTATTCTTCATATATATTTAGATCGAACGGATGCGGGACCAACTCCTACCATTTGACCGCATACGAGCCATTCAAGAGGAATTGGCGGGGTTCATACTTGATGAGGTCATCACGCCTGGCGGAGAACTCTTTAGATATCCAAAAACTCTTTAGATGCTTGAACGTGTTTTTCTTGTACTTGATGCTTCAACGTTTACGGAGAATACGACACAATGACGATGTTTGTGTATAATAATAGTTGCTTAATTATTCATGTACTCGTATGTACCGACGACGATGTATGTGTATATACCGCTCCCGATCGATTCCCCCTCCCCCCTCCCCGTCCCCACCGCGCTGTAGAAATACGCCCAGAACGGGGCGGCGGCAGGACTCTGCCGCGACAGAGATTTATGCTGTTTTCCTGCCGCGACAGAGATTTAGGTCGTTTTCTTGCCGCGACAGAGATTCATGTCTTTTTCCTGCCGCGGCACAGAACCTTTAACACTGGTTCGTGTTACGAACCGATGTTAAAGGGGGGGCTGAGCGCTACGGCAGCCCCACATGCGCCACCCTTTAACACCGGTTCGTATAAGAACTGGTGTTAAAGGGGGGGGGGGGCTCTAACACCGAAACCGCAATAGCGGTTCTATAACCGGTGTTAGAGGGTCCTCCAAACCGGTGTTAGAGGGGTACGTGTGCACTAGTGAAGCGTGCCCGGTGCAATACACGTATTTACAAGGCACATGTTCGGATTATGCCGAATGGTCCCATCACATGGGTATTACATAGTAAGTACATGTAAAGTTCTCACCAATTGACATAGAGATCTTAATTAGCATCCTCATTTTGGCAAGATGTACATCAGTACATGTATGGTCCATTTGCGGGTACGTATTAAGATTTTTTCCAGCAACAATAGAGCTATGTGCCTGCAACTTCGGTATCAGAATCATTTTGATGTTCATTTGCACATATTAAATCCTACAATGACATTCAGCTTCATTTGCCAAGATAAAACTAAGTGTAAATTTAGTTAGTTTCAACTCTTAATTTAGTTAGTTCAATCATGGAAATTGTGCCTAATATTTCAACAATATTTAGTTAGTTTCAACTCTTAATTTTACATGTCATATTTTTATAAACACGTGCATTAAGAAAATAGAATTGGAACCTGCACTTAGTTAGTTTCAATATTCAGTAATAACATCCCGTTGAGTACGAGCATCTCCACTCGGGCTACCCAGGACGCCGATCCGGACGTCGAATTTAGGTCTGGACGTGAAAATCGGCCCAATCGCGTACCTAGGAATCTGTTTTCGTCCGGATTTGGCCAACTTTGGTCCGGACTCCCCAGACCATTTTCAAGACCCCGGGTACGCCCTGGCAACGCCGGACGAAGCGAAGCGGCGTGTGGACCTGCCGAGTCAGCGACGGAAGCCGAGTCGTCGTCCTCCTTGGAACCACGCGGCGACCGTTGGGCAATAACTGCTCGTCGCTTCGGCCACACGTCGACGAAGTACGGCGCCACCGCCGCCGCCTCGACTCCTGCGAAGGACCGGCGGGCACTAACTTCCCGCTGTTTTCCCTTTTCCCGCTCTCGCCGCTACACCCCTCCCGTCCTTCGCCGCCCTTCTTGGCCTATATAATCCGGCGGCATCGCCGGCTCATTTCACTCAACTCCAACACTCCTCCACTTCCCCTCCACAGCTCCCCAGCTCCGGCGAACTCCGAGCTCACGTTCCCCGCACACCATGGGCGAAAGGTACCCTGGCGACCCGGCGGCGGCGAATGGCTTCAGCCGCCGCACCCTCCAGCCTTGGGAGGCGTGCATGTTGTTTGAGGCAGGCTACATGGTGCCGCCAGACATCCGCCTCCCAACCGGCTAGAAGCTCAGCGCCGATGGGATCCCTATCCCGCCGAAACCGAAGCCCGAGGAGTTCGACGACGAGATTGCGGCGGCCATCACCGCCATGGACGACCCGGACCTCGCTGAGGATCCGAGCAACCGTGTTTTCTAGGAGAAGCACATCGCCGAGTGATACGTCGGAAACGTATCTATAATTTTTGATGTTGCATGCTTGTTTAGTATCTGATTTGCTTTGCTTTGTCTACACTTTGAGGTGTTTTTATATCTTTTCTGGAACTAACCTATTAACAAGTTGCCATAGTGCCAGTTGCATGTTTTCTTCTGTTGTTGGTTCCAGAAAGGCAGAAAATCAATATTCTCGGAATTGGAGGGGACAGAAGCCAAAGTGAATATTTTACCATGGGCGACACGAAGTCCAGAGGGGAGACGGAGAGGCGAACCAGGGCCGCCACACCCCCTAGGCATGGGTGGGCCCATCCCGCGCCTGGCTAGGGTGTGGGCCCCCTGGCCGCCTCCCAGCCTCGCCTCTTCGCCTATAAGATGCCCCCGATGTAGAAACCATAGGCAACCGATCAAAACTCCACGAAACCTTCTGTAGCCGACGCAACCATCGTCCCTAGATCGGGGGATCTGAAGTTCTTCCCGGCACCCTGCCGGAGGGGAGATCATCCCGGAGGCCTTCTTCTCCGGTATGATGCGTGAGTAGTTCCACCTTGGACTATGGGTCCATGTAGTAGCTAGATGGTTGCATCTCCTCCTTGTTCTTTCATGTATAGATCTTGTGAGCTTTGTTCATGATCAAGATCTAGTCTATTTGTAATCATGCATTTTGTGTTTGCGGGGATCCGATGGATATTGAGATTATTATATTGGTTTGATTAATGGTTTTGTCTTTATGATTATATCATGTCTGTGTTGTTTGTGATCTTGCATGCTCTCCGTTGGTAGTAGCTATCTTGGCCAAGTAGTTGCTAGTGACTCCAAGAGGGGGTATTTATGCTCGATAGTGGGTTCATGCCTCTAGTTTCCAAGGGAAGTGACATAAATCTCTTCGGTTGTAGATGTGTTGTTGCCACTAGGGAGAAAACAACGGTCTCTTGTTCATGGAACAAGTGGATTGTTTACCTTACACACTTTGCTTAAAGCAGTTGTCTGTTGCTTGCAACTTAATCTAGAGGGGGTTCAGATGATAACCTGAAGGTCGACTTCTAGTCATAGATGCAGTTGGATGGCGGTCTATGTATATTGTTGTATTGCCCAATCGAGTCTCATAGGATCTTTTTTTCTGGTATTGCATTGTTATGACTTGCTCAGTTCCTGTCAATTGCGCTGTTGTAACTTGTTTACCCTTCATGCCATGTTGTTTATCTAAGGATAGAACCTCTAGTGAACTATGGACCTCGGTCCAATCCTTACCATTGATAAATCTTCCACTTTTACCTTTTACTTGCTGCAAACTATTACCTTCCACACCATACGTTTAATCCTTTGTTACAGCAAACTGGTGAGTGATACGTCGGAAACATATTTATAATTTTTGATGCTCCATGCAGAAACCCTAAGTACCCGATCAATATTCCATGAAAACTTTTGTAGCCTCTGCCACCGTTGTCCCAAGATCGGGGGGATCTGAAGTTCTTCCCGGCACCCTGCCGGAGGGGAGATCATCCCGGAGGCCTTCTCTCCGGTATGATGCATGAGTAGTTCCACCTTGGACTATGGGTCCATGTAGTAGCTAGATGGTTGTATCTCCTCCTTGTGCTTTCATGTATAGATCTTGTGAGCTCCGTTCATGATCAAGATCTAGTCTATTTGTAATTATGCATGTTGTGTTTGCGGGGATCCGATGGATATTGAGATTATTATGTTGGTTTGATTAATGGTTTTGTCTTTCTGATTCTATCATGTATGTGTTATTTGTGATCTTGCATGCTCTCCGTTGTTAGTACCTATCTCGGCCAAGTAGTTGCTAGTGACTCCAAGAGGAGGTATTTATGCTCGATAGTGGGTTCATGCCTCTAGTTTCCAAGGGAAGTGACAGAAATATATTCGGTTGTAGATGTGCTGTTGCTACTAGGGACAAAACAACAGTCTCTTGTTCATGGAACATGTGGACTGTTTACCTTACACACTTTGCTTAAAGCAGTTGTTTGTTGCTTGCAACTTAATACTGGAGGGGGTTCGAATGATAACCTGAAGGTGTACTTCTAGTCATAGATGCAGTTGGATGGCGGTTTATGTATCTTGTTGTATTGCCCAATCGAATCTCATAGGATCTTTTTGACTAGTAATTGCATTGTTATGCCTTGCTCAGTTCCTGTCAATTGCCCTGCTGTAATTTGTTTACCCTTCATGCCATGTTGTTTATCTAAGGAGGGCACCTCTAGTGAACTATGGACCCCGGTCCAATCTTTACCATTGATACATCTTCCACTGTTACTTGTTTATTTGCTACAAACCATTATCTTCCACACGATACATTTAATCCTTTGTTACAACAACCGGTGAGATTGACAACCTCACTGTTAGTTGGGGCAAAGTCTTGAGTTTGTGTTGTGTAGGTCTCCGTGTTGCTTGCAACACCTGTGTGACGTTTCCTTCCTCCTACCGATTCGATAACCTCGGTTTCTTACTAAGGGAAAACTTGCTGCTTTGCTGATTCACACCTTTTGTCGTGGGAATGGTCACGGCAGATGCTGCAATCGGCAGCGAGTAGTAGAACGAGGGGCAAGGGCGGCCAGCCATCTGCGATGCGAGATGAGGGCGAAGACACAGGGTTTTACCCAGGTTCGGCCCTCCGGAGGGTGAAGACCTACTCCTGCTAGATTGTATTATGAAGGTGGTACAATGGGCGAGCTCGGCGGCTAGGCGGCGAGTCGCTTGGGTGTATGATGGAACGTATCTCTACACGCCCTGCAGGGAGGTTTATATAGGCTCACCTCCCCTAGGGTTTACATATCTCAACCGAATCAGTTAAGGCTTCGGTACTCGTTTAACCTAATCCGACTGGGCCTATCTACTCGCCTGGGCCTTCAGCTTCCAGTCGCTTGGATCCTCGCTGGGCTTCGATCCAGTCGCCGTCTTGCAGGCCCACTCGCCAGTTGTTGGGCCAGTCGGAAACGTCCTGCTGGGTATACCCCGGTAGGCACATACCCATCAGTAGTCCCCGAGGCCGTCGTCGATTAGGCGTAGGTGGCTGCTGGCAGTCGGAGTATATGGCTTCGGAGTAGACATCCAGTCGAATCGTCGACGGGCTCCTGTATAAAGGAGAAAACTAGTCATCCAGGTCGCAGCTTTGGCGAGTCGAGTCGGCGAAACACTGTCATAGTGATCGGGTCGGCGAGCCGAGTGGCCGAAGTTGGACCATTAAACGCGGTCAAACTAGCTGTTGGGGTAATCCAACGGTAACTTTTCGGCGTAATCACCGCATAGTAACGGCTCCCTGATTTGGCGGGTAACAACCGCTATATAAGGGGAATGGCAGGCGATCGGAGAACCACCTTCTCGCCATTTCCTCCGATTGCACGCACTTTTCGCCTCCCTTCGCATCGCGATCCAGCCGACCCGAATTCCTCTGACCCCCCACAAATCCTCCCGCCATGGCCCTCTCCACCGAGCCTTGGGGTAGATCTAAATGTACGAGGGCACAGCTGGCGTCCTTCGAGGAGGCCGGGATCCTGCGCGCCGGCTGTTGGCGCATCCCCATGGCCGAAGATGTGACCCCGAACCCGCGCGAGGGGGAATTCATCTGCTTCACCAGCCACCTGGAACGGGGGCTAGGATTCCCCACGTCTTTGTTCTTCCGGCGCTTCTACGCCTACTACGGGATCCAGCCATCGGATCTGGGTCCTCACAGCATCGAGCAGCTCGCCATCTTCGTGGCGTTCTGCAAGTGCTACTTGGGCTGCCGGCCCTACTTCCCTCTGTGGCAAGATCTGTTCCACGGACGGATCAGCCGCGAGGAAGCGGGCGGCCCAATGCTTGCCGCGGGCGGCCTAACCTTCCAGCTGAAGTCGAAGGCTTCGTTCTTCGACTTGATGCTGCCCGCCAAGGCGGCGAGCGACTGGAAGAAGTCTTGGTTCTATGTTGCCGAGGCGACCCCGGAGGGTGAGACGGCGATCCCACGGTACTCCGCCAACCGGTCCGAGCCGCGCCGTCTTCAAGTCGGCAAGCTCCCCAGCGACCAGCGGATGGTCGTGGACGAAATGCTCCAAACCATCCGCGGTTTGAAGAAGAAGGGCCTCCAATCGATCGACCTATATAACTGCTGGCTCGGGCGGCGGCTCGTCCCTCTGGCTCGGCGCGACCACTACATGTACCAGTACAAGGGCCGGGAGGACTCGACGAAGTCCAACCTGGCCGAGTGGAAGCTCGAGGACTACACCGCAGCACTGAAGAAGATCACCCAGGCGGTGTACCTGGACGCACAGGCTGGGGTCGCCCCCTACACCACAAAGCGTCCAGCCCCAACGGTAGGTCACCTCGCATCATTCGCAGTCGCAGTTTTTGCAGTCGCGGTCGTTCTAACATCATTTTGTGTTCATTGCCGCTATTCCAAGTGGTGGAAGGATGGCTCCCGCCTGCGGACGACGAGAATTCGAGCTCGTCTGTCCAGGACATGGGCGAATCGCCTCCCGCCAAGGGCGATTCCGGGAGCGACGAGAGCAATGGCGACGACGAGTCCGAGGAAGAGGTCGCCCCGTTGGCCCGCAAGACCCGCGGGCAACGTCAGTGTGAGCTTGAGGCAAGTAAAAGCCTCGAGCGTCACGACGACGATGATGAACTCCCGGAGACCACCTCGCGCCGCCAGGCCACTCTGTCAAAGAAGAAGACGAAGAAGGAAAAGGAGACAAAGGCTCCTCATAAGAAGAAAACAAAGCCAATGAGGCCGGCCTCGCCACCGCACTCGGCGAGCAGCTCTGACGCCCCCAGCCCGGCCAAGGACGAGGCGCCACCGACGGCAGCCGCGTTGGACACGGCCACTGTCGAGGTGCCACTGGCTTCGATGCCTCCGCCATTCGCCCCAGTCTCTGGGCTGGGGGATGCTCCGGCTGCGGCGGCTTCGCCTCGCAGGGAAGCTCCTACCGAAGATATCCCAGAGGCCCCCGTTGCAGCCTCGACGATGAAGAAGCCGTCCGTGTCTTGGGCACGCGACGTCCTGGAGATGGGGCTCAGCCGCCGACTGGGCCCTGAACTGGAGAAGCCGGCCGGCCTCCGCACGGGGCTGCGCTTCATTCCAGTCGCCAAGTGAGTTTGCTCACCTACCTTTGTCTTCCGTAGCAGTTTGAATTGTCTTGCTCACGTGATTGATTTACAGGACCGGAGTGAAGAAGATGGGCCACCCGACTGTGGCTAAGGTGCCATCCGGCGTCAGCAATGGGGATCCTTCCCGTAAGAGGAAAGCGGACGAGGTCGTCGTCCCCGCGGATGGTGTCAAGAAGGCCAAGGGCGACGATGTCGTCACGATCTCTGACGACACGGCGGTCGCGCCAACCGAACCCGCACCAGAGGCGGCCGCATCCACGAAGGGGGGCGCTCCCTTGCCTGGAGCAGCCGAGCCGACCTCCTTTGGTGCGGGTGCCTCCATCGCGACATTCCCGCGGTTCATGGACAAAGCGGCCACGGCGAGTGGGACTTCGCCCTCGAGCCGTGCACCTGGGGTCGCTGATGCGGAAGTCGAGCAGCGTCGTGGGAACACGCCAGCTCTCCTCGCGTCCGTGGACGCGATGCAACCTCATGGCATGCTTGGCGCAGCCATCCAGGTATGTCCAATCCCCGAGGATCAGGTCGGTGTGTTGCAGCGGTCTGATTCTTTAAGTGTCTTGTTATTATTTTTCGCATCCAGTCCCCAAGTGCGCACTCGCTGAATTTCAGCGGGTGGGCACTTAGGATTTCTTGATTGCCAGTCCCCGAGTGCGCACTAGCTGAATTTCAGCGGGTGGGCACTTAGGATTTCTTGATTGCCAGTCCCCGAGTGCGTGCTCGCTGAATTTCAGCGTGTGGGCACTTAGGATTTCGCTTTGGTTAACTGTTTGAATGATGTGCAGGGTCTGCAACGTGAATCAGCTGACCGATTGGCAGCGAAGCACTGCGCGGAGAAGGAATTGGCCACCGTCCAGGAGGCGAATAAGGGGCTTCAGGCGGTTGTCGCGAAGGCGGAGGAAGCTCGCCAGGGACTTGTCCCCGTGGGTGAATTGGCGGCAGCGCAATCGGCTTTGAGCTCGGCTGAAAAGCGGATCGCCGATCTCGAGCGCGAGTTGCGGGAGGCGAAGGAGGAAGCGAGCTCGGCTGATGGGCGAGCCAAGGCCGCGATTACAGCCGCCGAAGAAGATCGTAAAGTGTCGGACGCCCTTGTTGCTGGGCTTCAGGACGACCATACTTCGCTTCAACGCTTCATCACGGATCTCGCCCGCCCGTTGATTGGTAAGTGCATCTGCCTCTGCCAGCAGCGTGTGCTTTTTTGTGATGTCCGACATACTCACTGTTGTCTTCTACTTGCAGGTCGCATCATTGATAGCGCGGAAGAGGCGAGCTCGTTCGACGCGCGATAGTGCGTGGCCACGCTCGTCGACTCGGCGACGTTGTCGGCGACGTGCATCCGAGCCTACCTCCAGGAAATATCACCCACGGAGGTAATTCCCAGCGACCTCGTCGAGGTGTGGAGGTACTTGGAGAAGGCGCCCTCGGTCGTTGAATTCATGATGCGATCGGCGTTTCGGCGCGGAGCAGCGACGGCGCTTAGCCTTGGACTTGCTCACTTCCCAGAGGACTTCGACCTCGACGATGTGACGAGTGGCTACCCTTCGTCGACTGGCGCGGTGGAGCTTTTCGAGGTGCTCAAGTTGACGGGACCGCGCCACGATGTACTCCGAGCGTGTCTGGGCAATGGGCGACCTCCTTCCGTACCAGGAGACGGTCGTCACGCCCAACGACCCCGAGCCACCGCACTGGGATTTCAAGGTCGAGCAGCCCTTCCGCGCGGCGATGGCGGGTGAGCTGACGACGTACCCGTACACGCCGTTCATCCGCAATCGCCGGGGTGTTGGCGAGTCGTCGTCGAAGCCTGCAGAATAGGATAGTTTGCCCTGGGGCGTTAGTAGCAGGTCTGCCGTATGGGCATATTTTGTAATTTGAGACAATGCGACATGTTATTGAATGAGACATCGTGTCTGTTTTGGGATTTGTCATGTGTTTTGTGATTGAGGTTTGAACGAGTCCCCGAGCGCGTCCGCCCTTTTGTGGGGTTTACCTCGTGTGTGATATGTTTGTTGTTTTTGAATGTTTTGTTATTGTGGTCTACTCGCCCGGACTCGAAGAGCCAGTCGCAGGGCGACTCCCTTGAACGCTCTGTACTTCACCGTTTTCCCTTCCGCGAACGGGGTCGGGTGGCCGAGTCCCCGAGTGTGGTACTTGGTTGTTCTAGGCGCGACTCAGGGTGGGTGAGGACTTGGCGCGTTAGTTTGGGCGCATCACTCCTGCCTGGCCCGTTGGGTCAGTCGCGTGGCGAGTCCTGGGCATGCTCTCCTACTTGGTGTTTTCCCGAGCCGCTCGCGATGAACTGGTCGTCAGTCCCCGAGCATGGTACTTGGCCGTTCGAGTCGCTATGTCAAGGATGCGGAGGACCATGGTCGCTGTAAGAAGCGAAGGCAGTTGTCTTGGCTCGTAGAGGCAGTCGGGCTGGGCGACTCCAATGGGGCTCCGGGTAGGCGTTTTTCATGGACGATGCAAGACCTGAGGTGACTCAGTGCTCTTGCACCGCACTACTTAGCCGTGCCGATCGCTGTACCAAAGGTTGAATTCTGCGGTTAGCTTGACGCTGTTATTACGAGTGTGAGTGGCACAAGACACGGAGAGTAGGCGCAATTTGCGGTAACCGATTCTTTTTATTTCATAGCAACTGGGGAGTACATATGTGGGGTTCTAGGGGTAGAACTTCCGTAGGAGGTTTACATTCCATGGCCGCTTGACGTCGAGTTCGCCGTCCCCGCGGTCGTCGATGAGGTAGTAGGCGTCGTTGCCGAGTACTCGCCCGATGGCGAATGGTCCCTCCCACGGAGGGGAGAGCTTGTGCATGCCCTTCTTGTCCTGGATGAGGCGCAACACAAGGTCGCCTTCTTGGAAGGTGCGAGTTTTCACCCGCCGGCTGTGGTAGCGGCGGAGTCCCTGCTAGTAGATGGCGGTGCGTGACCGAGCGAGGTCACGTGCCTCGTCGAGTTGATCGACTCCGTCCTGGCGGGCGAGTTCGTTCGCAGCCTCCGTGTAGTGGACGACCCTCGGCGAGTCGTGCTCAAGGTCGGTGGGCATGGCTGCCTCGGCGTCGTACACCATGAAGAAGGGGGTGAATCCTGTCGACCTGTTGACCGAGGTGCGGATGCCCCAGATAACAAAGGGTAGCTCCTCGACCCAGCACCCGGCGGTGCGCTCGAGTGATACTTGGAGTCGCGGCTTCAGGCCATGGAGGATGCTTTGGTTGGCCCGCTCCGCCTGGCCGTTGGATTCCGGGTGGGCGACCGACGCGAGGTCGAGCCGGATGTGGTGCTCTTCGCAGAATTCGGCCATGGCTCCTTTGGCGAAGTTGGTGCCGTTGTCCATGATGATGCTGTTTGGGAACCCGTAGCGATATATGAGCTCGCATAGGAATTTGGTGGCGGTCTTCCCGTCGCACTTCCGGACTGGCTTGGCCTCCACCCACTTTGTGAATTTGTCAACTGCGACCAGGAGGTGGGTGTAGCCGGAGGGAGCCTTCTTGAAGGAGCCTACCATGTCCATGCCCCATACGGCGAATGGCCAGGTGATGGGGATTGTTTTGAGCGCTGAGCTCGAGACGTGCGTCTGGTTGGCGTACTTCTGGCACCCGGCGCACCGCTGGACAATGTCGACGGCATCGGCGTGTGCGGTAGGCCAGTAGAAACCATGCCGCATAGCCTTGGCGACCAGAGAGCGGGCGCCGGTGTGGTGGCCGTAGTCACCGGAGTGGATGTCGTGGAGGATCTTTCGTCCTTCGGCGGGTTGGACGCAGCGTTGGAATACACCAGTGACGCTGCGCTTGTGGAGCTCGCCATCGATGATGGTGTAGGACTTGCATCGGCGTGCGATCATCCGAGCGTCCGTCTCGTCTGCCGGCAAGGTGCCGGTCTCCAGGTAGGCGACGTAGGGCTTGGTCCAGTCGTCTGGTTCGTTGACGAGTGCGACCAGGGCTGCCTCCGGTTGTAGCGGGACTCCGATGTCGATCTCCCTCGAGGGAGAGACTGATGGCTTGGTGATCGTGTCGAGGAAGACATCGGCGGGTGGTGCGAGTCGAGCCGACCCAATGCGAGAGAGTGCGTCGGCCTCCTCGTTCTTCCGCCTGTCGATCCACTCGACGGAGTAGCCTGTGAAGTGTCCGCCCAGCTTGTCCACTGCTTGGCGGTACGCCGCCATGGTGGGGGAGACGGCGTCGCAGGTGCCAGCGACGAGGTCGGAGTCTCCGTAGCAGCGTAGGCGGTTGACATTCATCTCCCTGGCAGCTCGCATGCCGTGGAGTAAGGCCTCGTACTCGGCCATGTTGTTGGTGCAGGGTGTGAAGTCGAGGCAGAGGACGTAGCGGAGCTTGTCGCCCTTTGGGGAAGTTAACACGATCCCTGCTCCTGCGCCGTCTGCGTTCTTGGAGCCGTCGAAGTGTAGGCTCCAGTAATGGAGGTATGGCAGCTTCTCTGCCTGCTGGGCCTCCTCCCAGTCGGCGATGAAGTCCGCTAGAGCTTGCGACTTGATCTCTTTTCGTGGCTCGTACTTGATATTGTGGACGCCGATCTCGACGGCCCACTTAGCTACTCGCCCGGTCGCTTCACGGTTGCGGATGATGTCCTGCAACGGTGCTGAGGAGACGACCGTGATCGGGTGCTCCTGGAAGTAGTGCGGCAGGCGCCGCTGCGCTCTGAAGACCGCATATACCAGTTTCTGGTACTGCGGGTATCGCTGGCGCGACTCGGTGAGGACCTCGCTGATGTAGTACACCGGTCGCTATACTGGGCGCTCCTTTCCTTCCTCCGGTCGCTCGACGACCATGACGGCGCTGACGACGCGCTCGGAGGCCACGACGTAAACCAGCATGGGTTCTTTGTTGGCGGGGGCGGCGAGTAGCGGTGCAGCGAGTAGCACCTTCTTGAGGTCGCGAAGCGCGTCATTCGCCTCCTTGTCCCACTGGAAGGTGGGGTTCTTGCGCATCAGGCGGTATAGGGGCATCGCCTTTTCGCCCAGGCGGGGGATGAAGCGACTGAGAGCCGCTACTCGCCGGCCAGTTTCTAGACGTCGCGCAGACACTCGGGTTTGCCGAGCCGGGCGATCGTGTCGATCTTCGTGGGGTTCGCCTCGATCCCTCGCTTGGAGACGACATACCCCAGTAGTTATCCTGCTGGTACACCGAAGGTGCATTTGTCTGGGTTAAGCTTTATCTTGTATTTTCGCAAGTTGGCGAACGTTTCCGCCAGGTCGGCGAGTAGGTCACCCTGGCGAGCGGACTTTACGACCACGTCATCGATGTAGACGTGGATGTTGCGGCCAATTTGGCTCGCGAGGCACTCTTGCATGCACCGCTGGTAGGTCGTCCCGGCGTTCTTGAGGCCGAAGGTCATGGCGGTGTAGCAGAAGGCTCCGAATGGCGTGATGAACGCCGTCTTCTCCTCGTCCTCAACGGCCATTTTGATCTGGTTGTACCCAGAGTAGGCGCCAAGGAAACATAGCGACTCCAAACCCGTGGTGGAATCGATTATTTGGTTAATCCGCGGGAGGACAAACTGCTCCTTTGGGCAGGCACTGTTCAAGTTTGTGTAGTCGATACACATCCTCCAGGTCCCGTTCTTCTTCTCGACCAGGACTGGGTTTGCCAGCCACTTGGAGTATTTGATTGGCCGGATGAAGCCTGCAGCGAGTAGACGCTGCACCTCCTCGGCGATTTCTCGGCGGCGCTCTTCATTGAAGGGCCGCAACGACTGTTTGACGGGTCGCACTTTGGGGTCGGCGTTTAGCTTGTGCTCAGCGAGCTCCCTAGGGACACCAGGCATGTCAGAGGGCTTCCATGCGAAGATGTCCCTGTTCTCACGGAGGAACTCGATGAGCGCGCCTTCCTAGGCTGGGCTCATGCCCGTCCCGATCGTCACCGTCTGGCTGGAGTCGCCTGGGACCAGCTCGACCTGGGTACTCGATGCGTGGTGAGTGGTCTTGGCGGCTCCAGGTGATGGGCTGCTCCGACCAGTTGAGGAACTGCGGAACGTCCACCTGAGCCACCGTGTTGACAGCGACGGCGTGGGCGATGACCTTCTTCTCGCGCTTCATGTTGAAGCCTGTGAAGGTGTGGAGTGAGCCGGCCACTTTGCCGAATTTTCCGCCGTTTGACGGGTCGTTGTCGGGGTCCTCCCGTGCTCGTCGTGCCTTCTCGATCTCCCTAAGGGTGTGGCAGTCGGCGGTTGTGTGCGTTGCGGGCTTCCCTTCCCTGCTGTGAAACGCACAAGGTTGGCTAAGGAGGGCCGCGGGGTCGAACCTTGGCTTGGCCTTGTAGTTGCCGCCGTCGCAGCGTTGTCCTCCATCGCGGCGGAAGCTCTTGGGCTCGCGTTGTGCGTGCCCGGCGTTGGCGACGAAGTTGACTCTCCCGTCACTGCGGCGCTTGCCGGTGAGGCGAGTGTTGCTGTAGCGTAGGTCGGACCGTCGTCCGCTGTCGTTGCCGCTCATGCGGCGTTGACCTCCCGACTCGTCGTCGGTTTCCTGGTTTGGATCTTCCTCCGCGTACCGTTTGGCGATCTCGAGGAGGTCCGGTATGTTGTCGAGGGTGCGAGAGTGTCGCTTAAGCTTGGCGACCAGAGGCTCGTAGCGGCACGAGGTCTTGAAGCAATGCATCGCGGTGTCCGGGTGGATGCCGACCGCGTTGTACCAGAGTTCTTGCCACCGTTGGACCCAGTTGCGGGTCGACTCGCGGGGTCCCTGGACGCATCGCTCCAGGACCTCGATGGTGGTGGCACGGGTGTAGGATCACTCGAAGTGCCTGACAAAGGCGTCGCGCATCTCCTCTCAGGAGTCGATACTATCCTGGGGGAGGGTGTTGATCCACTGCCTGCACGTCCCCTCCATCATCAGAGGGAGGTAACAGGCGGCTAGCAGGTCGGTGTGGCCTGCGATCCCCATCGCCTTGAGGTATGTGTCGAGCCAAACGGCGGGATCGTACGAGGGGTCGTACTTTTCTATCTCCTTCGGTGCCTTGAAGTTTGGCGGGTACTTCTCGCCTCGGATCATTGGTCCGAAGCACTTGGGGCCGAGTCGACTGAGTGACCCCATGGGCTCGCCGTCACGGCGATTGGTTAGGGTGTGTCGCAGGTCGTCGGGCTGGCGTGCGCGCCAACTTTGGTTGTTGATGATGTGGGTGCGGGCGTCGATGGGTTGACCGTTGGCGGCGACGAAGTTGGTCGCTGGCCTAGGGTCGTTGGTGGAGAGTGCCGCGTTCGCGGGTCGGTGTTGGAGCTGCAGTGGCTCTGGTGGCGGGCAGTTGAGGGTGTTTGCCGCCATTGGGCGGCCGCTTGAGGCCGCTCTGCTTCCCGAAGAATGCGAGTATACTCGACCCTGCGAGTCGGCGCCCGCGTTTTGTTGCTCGACGGCCTTTGCGAGCAGGGCCCTGACGTACTGGATCTGTAGGGCGCCGTCGCCGGTGGCCGTGATGTTGTCGGCTGCTGCTCGGCCTGCCACGAGGTTGTCCATCAGGGTGGAGAATAGTGGGAGGCCGTTTGCGTCTCGCTCCCGTGAGGAGACTACTATCCGTGGCTGGTCCCTGGGAGGTGTGCGGTTGGGTGGAGGTGGGGTGCCCATCACCGTCGACCCTGGCGGGGGCCGGGCGCTTCCTCCTGGTGGCGCATTCTCACAGATCGCGCGCTCGGCCACACGGGCCGGGTCGTTTTCGTCGTCGAAGTTCAGGGCGCGCCCCTGAACGGTGGGGTTCAAGCGTGACCTGATCCGCTGCTGGTGGTAGCGCGATAGCTCCTGCGCCGTCACCTGCTCGAGGCGAAATTTTTCGCGCTCGGCTTGCTTCTTGCGCACTGCCTCCGCCAATTTCAGGCGGAGTTCCTCGACCTCCGTTGCCGTGGCGTTAGGAGGGATTGGGGTGGAGAAGGGGTCCTCCGGCGGCTCGGTGCCGGTCGCCATGTAGGTCGCGGCGTGGCGAACGGTACCGTCGCGGAGGTCGGCGGAGTTTTCTGACCCGGATTCAAAGTCGAAGATCCTGAGGATGGAGGGGTCCTCGAAGTCTCCCACGTTGGAGACCTGGGTGATGGAGCCCGCGGGTGAAGCCGCGGTGATGGATCCGGCGAGTGACGCCGGGGTCGCCGAGTCGGCGTCGTCGTTGAGGGCCACGTCTTCTGCGGCCGCTGAGTTTTCGGCCACGTCGCTGTGGGCCGAGTTGTACTCGGAGGCGAGGCGATGAATCGTGCGGATCTGGCTCTCGGAGAGCCGATCGCATGGCGGCGACTCGCGGATGCGAGCCGAGTCCTCCAAGACGATGACGTCGGTGAGGCCGACGAAGAGGCTGATCGTGCCGACCGACAGGATCACGCTGTGCGTGACGGGTCGCACCGCAGGGACGTAGCTGCTCGGCAAGATTTGGAGCATCTCGCCGATCGCTATCATGCGGCCGGTGGCGACCGTCTCGTTGATGGGCAGATTAGATCTCGCCGCAGAACACCGGCCAAACCGGCCAGGCCCCACGATGGGCGCCACTGTCGTGGGAATGGTCACGGTAGATGCTGCAATCGGCAGCGAGTAGTAGAACGAGGGGCAAGGGCGGCCAGCCATCTGCGGTGCGAGATAAGGGCGAAGACACAGGGTTTTACCCAGGTTCGCCCCCCCGGAGGGTAAATACCTACTCCTGCTAGATTGTATTATGAAGGTGGTACAATGGGCGAGCTCGGCGGCTAGGCGGCGAGTCGCTTGGGTGTATGATGGAACATATCTCTACACGCCCTGCAGGGAGGTTTATATAGGCTCACCTCCCCTAGGGTTTACATATCTCAACCGAATCAGTTAAGGCTTCGGTACTCGTTTAACCTAATCCGACTGGGCCTATCTACTCGCCTGGGCCTTCAGCTTCCAGTCGCTTGGATCCTCGCTGGGCTTCGATCCAGTCGCCGTCTTGCAGGCCCACTCGCCAGTTCTTGGGCCAGTCAGAAACGTCCTGCTGGGTATACCCCAGTAGGCACATCTCCATCACCTTTCTCTTGGGGTTCCCAACGAAGCGCTCCTACATCAACTCACCGCTCCATCAAGCTTTCTAGCACCGTTGCCGGGGACGGCTAAGGACATCTTCACTTGGGGAGTCCTCCACTTCCTTTCTCTTTACTTTGTTTTTAGTTTTCTTAGTTTCTTTTGCTTGGTTTTGTTTGCCTCTTTTCAAAAAAAACAAAAATTAGTCTAGTTTGGTTTGCTTGCTTTATTCAAAAACACAAAAAAATAGTTCCTACTATAGTTGGTGGTTTGTTATTGCCTGCTTGGTCATGCTTTCTATCAATGGATGGTTTCTTTGAAACTAGTTCTTATTGGCAAGGTGGGTTCACAGAAGAACAAAAGTATCATTATAAGGAACTCCGTTTGTCACAAAAAGGGAAATACTTATGGAAACAAATTGATAGATTGAATACTATTGCTAGATAAATACTTATAATGTTACTTATTGCTTTGATAAAGCTTGTTGTTGTAGGAGGTATAAACACCTCCCTTTTCAATGTGAGTATAATGATAATGTTACCATATCCTCATATGTTAAAGGAATTTATGTCTTTGATGATGTGGAACAAATTGAAGAATTTATTGCCTTCAAGGGTGCATTTGAACTTGCCAGTTTGCTTGAAAATACCGATGATGCACCTTATGAATCTGAGGTTTATGAGATACTTAAATTTTTCTTTGATAATTACAAGGAAGAAAATGGCTATATTATTGAATATTTTAATAGGTGTTTTCCACATTTGGAAGAGACTAATTCCTTGCAGGAGCCTATGGAAGAAGAAATTGCCGAAACTGAAAGCTCATTAGATGAAAAAGAGGAGGAGAGTGATGGTCAAGAGGAGGAAGAATGGATCTACCCATGTCTACCTTCTAATGAGAGTAACTCTTTATCCCTTATATTATTTGATTGTCCCCCATGCTTACCAAAGGAGGATGAATGTTATGTTCATGTGGATCCTTTTGAAATATCTACTTTGGGTAAAACCTCTGAAGGTTTTAATCCCACTATTTTGAGCTTGATAGAAATTATGTGTTTGTAGATCATGAAAAGCATGCTTTATGTGATAGATATACTGTTGATTTTATTCATGAGGCTACTAAAAATTATTATGAGAGAGGAAAATATGGTTGTAGAAGTTTTCATGGTACTGAAATACCTCTCTATGTGCTGAAAGTTTTGAAGTTACTCTTGTTTCATCTTCCTATGCCTGTCACTTTGTTCTTTGTGAATTTATTTGCATACAAGATCCCTATGCATAGGAAGAGGGTTAGACTTAAAAGTGTTTTGAATTTGCTTCTTGATGTTCTCTTTTACTTCAATTCATATTTCTTATGAGCGCATCTTCTTAAACTATCAAGCCTAACTTAAAGGCGTTAAAGAAAAGTACTTGTTGGGAGATAACCCAAGAGTTTCCTTGAGTCTTGGAAGTTATTACTTCAGTAATGACCTCTCCTTATCCTTTTTGTTTGCTTTTTGTGCCAAGAATGACCTCTAATGAGAGGGAAGTAAGATTTGGGGAGTTGTTGTCCCAAAACAGATTTCTGTCCTCCACTATAGAAATTCGTGAGGAGTCTATGTAACTCGGATTGAGCTCAAAATTTACGAATACATCCTTCAGTATGTTAGCTAACTTTGGTTAGTTCAACACTGTTTTATTTGAGCAACATAAGATGTTCGAAAAAATCGGTTTCTACCTGTTGGTCTATTTTGACAGATTTCTGCCATTATTTGCATTTGCTTCTTATTGATTCCCTTTTGAGTTCTTTTTTGGGGAATTGAGATTTTTGAAGGAGTTACTACAGTAGCTTGTGTTTTTAGTGAAAAGTCTTGTTCTTCCAAAGCTTTGACAGAGGTCTAATATCTTTTGAATACACTAATGTTGCTAATGAAGATTGTGTGAAGTTTTGTATGAAGGAAAAATTTCAGGTGTAGAGAGAGAAAGATGCAATAAGATGAAGAATAGACAAAAGCTCAAGCTTGGGGATGCCACCATGGTGTCACCCCAAAAAATATCCAAGAGGTACAAGCGTCAAATCTTTGGGATGCCCAAGGCATCCCCTTCTTCATCAATAAAAAACTTAGGTCTGTCTAGACACTTTGTTTTTATTGTTTCATGCCAAGTTGTGTTGTTCTTGGAGCGTCTTAGTTTTTGTTTGCTTTGCTTAGTTTGTTTAGTTTGCTAAAGTAGTTTGGACCCCCGTTCTCGCTGTGTTGTTTTGCAAATAAGTTGCTTGGTGTTGGAAAGGAGTAGTAAGTTCTTGCTTGAAAGTGCAAGAGGAGCTTGCATTGACTGTGACTTAGACTTTAGCATGACATGCTAGGTGTTATTTTGACCTTATGCTTAGTGATTATTGCTGTAGCATGTCTTTTTCCAATCAATTGGGATTACTTAGTGTGCCTTGAAGAAATTATGCATTGTTTTAGCATGCAAAGCATAGTATTGTGGTATTCTCCTATGATGCTTTGATTGGGTTGACTTGGCACATGCTCACCCCATGTTATGACTATGAACAAGTCACCATAGCCTCTATGATCATTTATTCCTTGACTTGTAGTACCATTCTATGCTTTGATTAGTAATTCTTTGTTGCACTGCATGATTATGGCCATTATTTCTCTCTTATTTGGTTGCTCCCAGTCTTTTGCTAGCCTCCACTTGTATGAGTAAGTTCTACTCATGCTTCCAACTCCAAAGAAACCAAGTTATTCCAAAGTGTCCACTATAAACTCCTATGCATGGTGTGTTACACCATTCCAAGTATATTCTTGTTTTCAGCTATCTTCCAATTAAAAACTATTTTGTTATGTGAAAACTTAGTGATTAAAGCCCTCACGAACTTGATGGCATATTTTATATTATTTGCCCCTAATAAACTTGAACCATTGTGTCATCTATGTTGTATATGCTTGCACTTATACGTTGGAATTAGCAGAACAGTGGTGTCACGGGGAACATTTTCAACATTGCACTTGTACTTTGTACTCAATTGATATCATGCTCTTTTGTGTATGGATGTCACCGGTGTGAAATAAAGAGGGAACTTGTAAGTCCATGGAGTTTGTATTCTGTGTTAGAGAAACGCCTGGGCCGCTAGCTTAAGTCATGCCTAATCATGGTGGAAACTTGCAGCATCACCATAGTGAGCTATCTATGAATCATCCTCAATAAAAAACTATGCATATGGTAAATAAAAAGATTGCTGAGATGCTCATTGTCTGCTTGCCTTGTCATTTTGGTTATGGGAAAGGTCCTTTACCATGTGCAAGGGGTACCCCGTTGGCGGTTCTCTATGATATGCAAATACTTACAATGACAAGAACTTAGGTGACTAAAGTTGAGTAGCATGAGGTGTGGCCCTCGTATTCAAGGGACTTGAGATTGCCAACTTATACTTCATCAAGCATATACTCCATCTTTGTTCACTTTAACCTTAATCACTTCAAGATGCTTATGATAGGGGCAATGAGGGCTGAAATCTAACAAGTACCATGATTTTTGGAAGCTCTTTTTGAAACTTGAAATCCCTGCTTCCTTTATAAAAGGCCTTTCTTCCACCACTATTGAGTCTCCACCTTCTACCTTTAGGCACCATTAAGAGAGCATAGTTTTCATTCTGTGTGCAGTGTCCCAAAACTTATTGATTGATGCATTTGTGATGTTACTTGTTCTTGTGTACTTGTTTCTAGTCACCCTTGTGAACTTTGAAGGTGTCCTATGCATCTATTTGCTACCCTATGATGGACAAGATGATTTCCACTATGCTATGTTTTCTGTATGTGAAACAAACGTTTTTCAATGCATGTTATTCATGATCTTTGTTTGTAGCCTTTCATGTTGCATGCATAGTCACTATGTCCTATTGTTAGAACTCCATCTTTCATGTACATGTTTATAGTTCTTTGATCCCAGCTTTCAATGCTTGCAAATGGTTAGATCTTTATTGTGAAGGTGCATGTCACCTCAAAAATTATTCTTTTTATCACTTACCTACTCGAGGACGAGCAGGAGTTAAGCTTGGGGATGCTTGATACGTCGGAAACGTATATATAATTTTTGATGCTCCATGCTTGTTTAGTATTTACTTTGCTTTGCTTTGTCTACACTTTGAGGTGATTTTTACATGTTTTCTGGTACTAACCTATTAACAAGTTGTCACAGTGCCAGTTGCATGTTTTCTGCTGTTTTTGGTTCTAGAAAAGCTAGTAAGGAAATATTCTCAGAATTTGACAGGACAAACGTCAAAGTCAATAACTTTCCGTGGGGAACAATAAGTCCAGAGGGGAGAGGAGAGGCATGCCAGGTGATGACCCACAAGTATAGGGGGTGTATCATAGTACTTTCGATAAATAGGAGTGTCGATCCCAACGAGGAGCAGAAGGTACTGAATAGTGGTATGGAGCAGGAAATCCCTGTGAATACTTAGCAAATGGATTTTTAGTGGTTTTCTTACAAGGCAACAAAACAAATAGCAAGTAACTAAAGTAAAAAACAAACGGAGCAAGTGACCCAATCCTTTCTTAGCAAAGGACAAGCTGATGGAAATACTTATAAGGACCAAACGTTCTCGAGGACACATGGGAATTCTGTCAAGTGCTTTCGCTTCAAATAGCTGAGTACTCTTCTCTGGTGTTGTATGTGTTGTGTGGGTGAACCTGTGCTAATGTACCAACCGTACTTGTACTAATACATACTTGTGATTAAACCCCCTACAAACATCCATAACTACAAGAAAATAATTAAGATAAAAATCTAACCATAGCCTTAAACTCTGAGATCCTACGCTCCCTTGTGCAAAGGTGTCCTAATGGGGGTTCAGGTTTCTGTCACTCCGGCAACCCCACAATTAGTAGCCAAATACACAATGCATTCCCCTAGGCCCATAAATGGTGAAGTTGTAGGGGTTCGTAGCATGGAAAACAAAAAATTTCTACCGCATGCACACAAACAAGCCAAGATCTATCTACTAGATTGTAACAACGAGTTAATAGAAGCACTCACCCTCGAAGATTCCAAAGCGGTTAACGACAGAAGATTCTCGTGGGTGATGTAGTCATACACTTGCCGATCTCAAGATCGCGTAGAAGATCCTTCCGGCGCTGCGTTCCGGCAGCGCTTCCGCAGTCGGTCACACGTTCGGTACTATATTGAATACCTTCCTCTCCCTTGTTCCAGTAGGCAGTGGAGGTTGTAGTTCTCTCCTCGCGATTCCGGCAGCACGACGGCGTGGTGTCGGAAGTAGAGGGAAGATCCCGTAGGGCTTCGCCTAAGCCGGATGTGAGTTATGGTGGATTAGGGTTTCTCGGAAATCTAGGGTTTAGAGATCCGGGAGGAGGAGGAGGTGTCGGCGGCGGTGCGGCGGCGGCTAGGGCGTGGCGGCGGCTTGGCTCGGGGAGGGCTAGGGCTTGTATTGTGTTGGGGAAGCCCTCCCCCTCTATTTATGAGAGGGGGGACAGCCTTGGGAGGGGTGGGTTTGAATCCAAACCTAAACCCAAGTTGGATTGAGAGAAGGACTTGTTTCTTCTCCCACAGGAAACCATTGTTCCAGTTTGACTTTTCAAACTTCCCGTTTGACTTTCAATTTAGAGCTTTATTTCTCTCTTGAAAACGCCAACACCAAGTGACCTAGGATATGATCTGATCATTCCATATATCCATGAAACATTCATGGACCATTCCCCTTCCGGTCCGGTGAACCTTCTAGACCCTTCTAGAACCTCTCCGATGAAATCATCGGAAACTTTCCCGAACTCCGAAATAGGACTTTCCTTCTATGAATCTTATTCTCCGGACCATTCCGGATCTCCTCGTGATATCCCGGATCCCATCCGAGACTCCGAACAACATTCGGTATCCCTACTAACATTCCATATCTACTAAACAACATCGAATCCTTAAGTGTGTCTCCCTACGGTTCGTGAATTACGCGGACATGACCGAGACACTTCTCCGATCAATAACAATAGAGGAATCTGGAAATTCATATGGCTCCCACATATTTCAACGATTACTTTGCGATCGAATGAACCACTTACATACGATAACAATTTCCTTTTGTCTCACGATAGTTTACTTATCCGAGGTTTTGATCGTCGGTATCTCTGCATACCTAGTTCAACCTCGTTACCGATAAGTACTCTTTTCTCGTTCCCGTGATATGTGATCCCTTGTGAGCCAGTCACATGCTTGCAAGCTAATTGGATGACATTCCACCGAGAGGGCCTAGAGTATATCTATCCGTCATATGGATGGACAAATCCCACTCTTGATCCATGTGCCTCAACCCATACTTTCCGAACACTCAATGCCACCTTTATAGCCACCCAGTTATGTTTTGGTGTTTGATGTCATCAAAGCATCCTTTCGGTGATGGTGATTAGCATGATCTCATGGTCGAAAGAATTAGGTTACTATGTTTCAGAAAGCTTATAGCAAACGAACTATTAAAATGACTTGATCTTTATGCTACGCTTATCTATAGGAGTATGTCCATCATACCATTCTCCTAATGATATGATCTTGTTATTAACAACATCTCAATGTTCATGATCGAGAAACCACGATCATCTATTAATCAACAAGCTAGTATTACAAAGAGGCTTTACCAGGGAATCTAATTTAGTTTACAAATCACACAAGTATTAATGTTTCCGGTTAATACTATTATAGCATGAATGTAAACATTTATCATAAACACAAAGATATAATAATAACCACTTTTATTATTGCCTCTAGGGAATATCTCCAACAGAAGTATCATGTAGTCGACGTTCACATGACACCACTAGAAGAATAGCACCACAACTTAAATACTAAACCATTGAATAATAACTCATCACTGATTCACTACTAACAACATGACTTCTCCCATGTCCTCAAGAACTAAACGAACTACTCACAAGGAATCATATGGATGAAGATCAAAGATGATATGATAATGGATAACAATCTGAACATAAACAATAATCCAATGGTTCTACTCACAAGCATCAACTACAATAGTAATCAACATCGGGAAAGTTCCCCTAAGAACTAAAGCAATATCCAACACAATTGTTACATCGGGATGGAGTGGTGATGATGGTGCTGGTCGAGATGATGGTGTGGATGATGATGATGATCCCGAGTAAGCCTAGCTTGATGGCGGTGTTGATGGCGACGGTCTCCCCTGTTCGGGAAGGAATTCCCCTGGCAGAAATCTGTCTGCCAGAGAGATCTTTCTCTCTTGGTGTTTTCCGCCCCCTAGAGGCGGCGGAAATCTATCTGTGGTCGCTCCCCTGGCCTTAGGGTTTCGTAGGGAAGATATAGGCGAAGGGGCGGAGTCGAAGGTCAGCCAGGTGGGCCACACCTGCCCTAGGCGTGGGGTCAGGTGGGCCCGCACCTAGGGGTGTGGGCCCCCTGAGGCCCCTCTTCGTCCCTCCTTCTGGCTCCCTCATTCTTCTAGAGAAATAATATGTTTCCATATTTTTCTGGTATTTTTCTGATCTTTGCGAAATTGCACCGAAACGCCTTCTTTTCCATCAGAATCCAGACTCCGGCAGTCCATCCTCCAGGAATCATCCAACATGCATAAACAGATGAAAAACCATAAGTAATACCTCATAATAAGACAAATATCAATGAATAGAGGTAAATTATGATATAGAAAGGTGATTCAAATTGGGCGTATCAACTCCCCCAAGCTTAGACTTCGCTTGTCCCCAAGCGAATACTAAGCTCATTAAACATGTCCACAGGTTTATGGAGTGAAGTGTCGATAAAAGAATACAAACAAGAAGCATCACACTTACCATTGCACAACTCATAGAATAAAGCAACTCACCATTATATAACTTAGCTTGCAACCAAGTACAGAAGTCACAATAGAGATGCATAAAGATAAATCATAATTGGAATTGGCAAACTTGTTCTTGGTCAGAGAACACCTGGCAAACAGTTTCACAAAAGCTTTTTGTAGAAGTTTCAAAACAGGAACACTCCTTGCTCAAAAAGGTTTTTCACAAGTGAAGGCTTTCAAAGTAATACTCAATAGATAAGAGTTTTGTGCAAACAAGGAAGATAAATAACATGATTGAATAAATCACCATATGAATGCTTGAAACACAACAACTCAAATGCTTGCTGGAGATAGAGAGGAAGTAGTTTTTACTGACTCAACTGGTAACTAGGAGAAAGGTCCCTTCATAGAGGGTAGCAGAGATTACAAGTCATAAAGAGCTTCCAAAAGATTATGGTACTTACTAGCTTTGAGCCCTCATTGCCCCTATCAGAAGAATCTTGAGATGATTAAGGTTAAAGTGAACAAAGATGGAGTATATGCTTGACGAAATATAAGTTGGCAATCTCATGTCCCTTGAATACGAGGGCCACTCCTCATGCTACTCAACTTTGGTCACATGTAAGTTCTTGTCATTGTAAGTATTTGCATATGATTGAGAACCGCTAATGGGGTACCCCTTGCACATGGTACAGGAGCTTTCCCATAACCAAAATGACAAGGCAAGCAGACAATGAGCATCTCAACGATCTTTGTTTTTACTATGTGCATAGATTTTTATTGAGGATGCTTCATAGATGACTCACTATGGTGATGCTGCAAGTTTCCATCATGATTAAGCATGGCTTAGGCTAGCGGCCCAGGCGTTTCTCTAACACAGGATACAAACTCCATGGACTTACAAGTTCCCTCTTTATTTCACACCGTTGACATCCATAGACAAAATATCACGATATCAACTGTATACAGAGTACAAGTGCAATGTTGAAAATGTTCCCTGTGTCAGCACGGTTCTGCTAATTCCAACGTATAGATGCAAGCATATACAACTTTGATGTTCACAATGGTTCAAGTCTATTTGGGGCAAGTAAATAAGGTGTGCCATCAAGTTCATGAGAGCTTTACTAACTAGTTTTCACATAAAAAAATACTTTTTAATTCGAAAGGTAGATGAAGCTTGAGAATTTGCTTGGAATAGCAAAAGCTACTAGGTAGATATAGTGGACACAAGTGGCAAAAGTTGGTTCAAAGGATTTTGGAAACATGAGAAGTATGCCTTCTCAAAACAGGTTTTTGGCTAGCAAGTCTGGGTAGCAAGCAAGAGAGTTGAAAGAAACAAGCAAACATACAAGTAATAAATCCAAACATGCAATCTTCCTTGAAGACACAAAAGAATCTTAAATAAAGAATACTAAGCTTATGAGCCAAGAAGAAAGAAAACAAATGATACAAAATACCTGTAAGCTTTTTTCTTTCTTTGTTTTTCTCTTTCATAGTAATGCTACTGACCAGAACTCAGTTTGCCAAAACCAATTTAGATCCCCTTGATGATCCCAAAGTGGTGCCAATACTGATCAACAAGACCCATCATATAATAGAGATTTCAAACTAAAATAAGAAGTGCAAAAAGTAAAAGATGAGACTTCTCATTAATATTCCAATAAAGGCACTCACACCAAGGGATACAAATATAATCAACTAAAGGAGAGAAACTTCCACATGCAGACCAAACTATAAAATAACCTCTCTACCACAGATATGAATCCACTAAAAAGGTAAAAGATAAAAGATAACGGTGGTGATACCGCGGCACTCCCCCAAGCTTGGAACAAGCCAAGTAATACCTCATAATAAGACAAATATCAATGAATAGAGGTAAATTATGATATAGAAAGGTGATTCAAATTGGGCGTATCAACTCCCCCAAGCTTAGACTTCGCTTGTCCCCAAGCGAATACTAAGCTCATTAAACATGTCCACAGGTTTATGGAGTGAAGTGTCGATAAAAGAATACAAACAAGAAGCATCACACTTACCATTGCACAACTCATAGAATAAAGCAACTCACCATTATATAACTTAGCTTGCAACCAAGTACAGAAGTCACAATAGAGATGCATAAAGATAAATCATAATTGGAATTGGCAAACTTGTTCTTGGTCAGAGAACACCTGGCAAACAGTTTCACAAAAGCTTTTTGTAGAAGTTTCAAAACAGGAACACTCCTTGCTCAAAAAGGTTTTTCACAAGTGAAGGCTTTCAAAGTAATACTCAATAGATAAGAGTTTTGTGCAAACAAGGAAGATAAATAACATGATTGAATAAATCACCATATGAATGCTTGAAACACAACAACTCAAATGCTTGCTGGAGATAGAGAGGAAGTAGTTTTTACTGACTCAACTGGTAACTAGGAGAAAGGTCCCTTCATAGAGGGTAGCAGAGATTACAAGTCATAAAGAGCTTCCAAAAGATTATGGTACTTACTAGCTTTGAGCCCTCATTGCCCCTATCAGAAGAATCTTGAGATGATTAAGGTTAAAGTGAACAAAGATGGAGTATATGCTTGACGAAATATAAGTTGGCAATCTCATGTCCCTTGAATACGAGGGCCACTCCTCATGCTACTCAACTTTGGTCACATGTAAGTTCTTGTCATTGTAAGTATTTGCATATGATTGAGAACCGCTAATGGGGTACCCCTTGCACATGGTACAGGAGCTTTCCCATAACCAAAATGACAAGGCAAGCAGACAATGAGCATCTCAACGATCTTTGTTTTTACTATGTGCATAGATTTTTATTGAGGATGCTTCATAGATGACTCACTATGGTGATGCTGCAAGTTTCCATCATGATTAAGCATGGCTTAGGCTAGCGGCCCAGGCGTTTCTCTAACACAGGATACAAACTCCATGGACTTACAAGTTCCCTCTTTATTTCACACCGTTGACATCCATAGACAAAATATCACGATATCAACTGTATACAGAGTACAAGTGCAATGTTGAAAATGTTCCCTGTGTCAGCACGGTTCTGCTAATTCCAATGTATAGATGCAAGCATATACAACTTTGATGTTCACAATGGTTCAAGTCTATTAGGGGCAAGTAAATAAGGTGTGCCATCAAGTTCATGAGAGCTTTACTAACTAGTTTTCACATAAAAAAATACTTTTTAATTCGAAAGGTAGATGAAGCTTGAGAATTTGCTTGGAATAGCAAAAGCTACTAGGTAGATATAGTGGACACAAGTGGCAAAAGTTGGTTCAAAGGATTTTGGAAACATGAGAAGTATGCCTTCTCAAAACAGGTTTTTGGCTAGCAAGTCTGGGTAGCAAGCAAGAGAGTTGAAAGAAACAAGCAAACATACAAGTAATAAATCCAAACATGCAATCTTCCTTGAAGACACAAAAGAATCTTAAATAAAGAATACTAAGCTTATGAGCCAAGAAGAAAGAAAACAAATGATACAAAATACCTGTAAGCTTTTTTCTTTCTTTGTTTTTCTCTTTCATAGTAATGCTACTGACCAGAACTCAGTTTGCCAAAACCAATTTAGATCCCCTTGATGATCCCAAAGTGGTGCCAATACTGATCAACAAGACCCATCATATAATAGAGATTTCAAACTAAAATAAGAAGTGCAAAAAGTAAAAGATGAGACTTCTCATTAATATTCCAATAAAGGCACTCACACCAAGGGATACAAATATAATCAACTAAAGGAGAGAAACTTCCACATGCAGACCAAACTATAAAATAACCTCTCTACCACAGATATGAATCCACTAAAAAGGTAAAAGATAAAAGATAACGGTGGTGATACCGCGGCACTCCCCCAAGCTTGGAACAAGCCAAGGGGATGCCAAACCTGATGACGAATTACTCCTTCGGTGGTGGTGGTGTTATTTTGATAAGCTCCTCAATAAGTTTCTTCAAATCCTCCATATCTAATATCAGAGTACGAATTAACTCCGAATTATGCTCAATGTAGCCCATGATCAACTCAGACCGAGGATCCCAGTCCTTGTTATTCTTTCTCCATTCTTCCAAATTAGAGTGTTTCTTCCCTGCACGGTTAGAACAAGGGGTACTAGGAGTAAGTGTGTGTGGAACAAGGATATGACGCGGAGTTTCCCCTCCTGTAGACATCCGTGTTGTCCTCTTAAGCTTGGTAGGTCGTGACACCAAACCAATGCTTGCGACGGTAGTGCGGGTGTCTGGATGCTTGTCCTCCTCCATGTCACCTTCATACCCTATCGAAATCTCCTCCTCCTTGGGGACTTGAGGTACTTCTTCCTCGGGCTTCTTGCCTTTCTCGTTGGCGGAGGCCATGGTGCTCTAAACTTGAGAAGATTTCCTGACAGAAACAGATTGAAACAAAAACACGACGAGAACATGATGCACGAACCTCGGGGGATCTGGGGGGGTTATATATTACGAAGTTTCAATGCATAAGGAAGGTTTTGGCACGGAAACGAGGCGGAGATGGAGTTCGAGGGGGAGACACCCCCCTCAGGCGCGGCCAGGCAGGGCCCGTGCCTGGGGTGGGTTTTTCCACCCCGGGCTCCGTTTCCTCTTCAGTTTCGTCTCGTAACTTCCCTTATGTATTAAAAACATCAAAAATATAAAAAGATTGGAGTTTCACGAACCTTCTGTTTTCACCACTTTTACCTATTCAAAGATGAACTCTGCAGATTCCTTTTCTCTTTCTCCTGAAAATTTCCCTCATACAAAACCCTTGCACAAACTCAATGACAACATTAGTATAAGAAAAAAAATAAACCTTTGGTAAACACTTCAACTGAAAACCCATCAAAACAAAAGCTTCTGTAAGAGGAAAATGCAAATGATGGCAGAAATCTATCAAAAAAGACCAGCAGGTAAAGATTGATTTTTTCTAAGACCTTCTGTTGCTCAAATCAAAAAGTGCAGACTGATGAAAGTTGGGTAACAACTTGGAGAACAGGCACAGAAAAATGCAGCTCCATCCGAAGTACTGAGCTTCCTCACAAATTTTTACAATGCAACACAAAAAATCTGTCCCAGGACAGCCACTTTTCACAACTCCTCTACTTCACAAAAGTAGTTGAACTTGACACAAAAACCAAAACAAAAAGGATAAGGAGCGGTTATTAATGGAGTAATAACTTCCAAGACTCGACAAAACTCTTGGGTTATCTCCCAACAAGTACTTTTCTTTAATGCCTTTAAGTTAGGCTTGAAACTTCCAAAGATGCTCACAAAGGAGATATATATTTGAAGTGAAAGAGAGCATCAAGAAGCAAATAACCAACACACTTGAGTCTAACCCACTTCCTATGCATGGGGGTATCATGGGAAAACGAATTGTTGAAACAAAAAGCCACAAGCATAGGAAGACAAAACAGATGCAACTTTAAAGATTTCAACATAAAACAGGGAAACTTAACATCATTGAGATGCATAAAACCATGTTTCCCTCTCTCAAAATAACTTTCCTTAGCACTTTGAATAAATTTGACAATATAACTGTCATTGGAAACAACTTTATCATCAGAATAAGCATACTTACAGTCATCAAAAAGAGGTCCAAGGTCATAAACCGGATCAATAGAAGCAAGTTGTTCCATCCTGAAATATTTATTAGGAAAGCTATTTTCACAAGGAGCTTTAGCAAATTTGGGAAAGTTAAACTCATAAGAATCTCCATCAAACTTAGTTAAAACTTTTTCCTTCTTACAATCAATAATAGCTCCACAAGAGTTCAATAAAGGTCTACCAAAAATGATAGGACAAGTTTTGCTAGCTGCTGAATTAAGCACTAGAAAATCAACATGATATTTAATCTTACCACAAAGAACCTCCACATCTCTTATAATTCCAATGGGACAAATGGTATCCTTATTAGCAAGGTGAATAACCACATCAATGTCCTCAAGCTCACAGGGACCAATCTCATGCATAATTTCCCTGTAAAGCTCATAAGGAATAACACTAGAATTAGCACCAATATCACATAAACCATAGTAGCAATGATCACCTATTTTAACAGAAAGCACAGGAACACTAGCTTTTCTAGCCTTACTAGGATGAGAGATAATATTAGAAGCGTCTTCACAGAAGACAATATGCTCATCCTCTATATTTCTAGTGACAGTGTCTTTCACAATAGATACCACAGGTTCATCACTCAAATGCTGACCAGGCTCCACAGTTTTCATTGTACCTTTGTTATTTGCACTAATAATCATAGAATACTCCTTTACCTTAGCTGGGAAAGGCCTTTTCTCAACATGAGGTTCAGGCACAATATGATCAGTAGTACAAACCTGAGTACTTCTAACTGGAACATGACTAACAACATCTTTATAAGGAGCATGGTACTTATTCCACTTCTTCTTGGAAATTTCAATGTAAGAGGCAAAGGCCTTAAAACAGTTGGCAATACTTTGGGAATCAAGACCAAACTCGTTGCTAATATCACGGAAGTCATCGGTTCCCATAAAATATTTAATGCATTCATAATCATAGTTTATACCCGACTTTCTTCCTTTGTCATTCTCCCAAGCTTCAGTGTTATCTTGAATACGGTCTAAGAGATCCCATTTAGCTTCTTCCTTCATACATTTGAATGATCTAGCACAAGAAGCATCTAGTAAATCTTTATCATGAAGAGAAAGCCTAGCATAAAAGTTATTGAGAATAATATTGTTAGGGAGTTCATGAATAGGACATTTAAGCATTAGTAACTTCAATCTCCCCAAGCTTGAGCTGTGCTCTCTCCATCAAGAGGCCAAAAATTATATATAAGATTTCTATCCTTATGAATTTCACCGGGAGGATAAAATTTAGAGTAAAAGAGAGATGTCATCTCCTCCCATTCCATGGATTGTCCATTCTTCAGCAGCTTATACCATTCTTCAGCTCTCCCTTTCAAGGATATGGAGAGTAACTTCTTCTTCACCTGTTCAGCTGTGATACCTGCACACTTAAACAACCCGCATAATTCATGGATAAAAAGCAAGTGATCACCAGGATGGAAAGTTCCATCCCCAAAATAATAATTATACATAACACGATTAACAATACTTGTAGGTATCTTAAAAGGATCTATCTCAACAGGAGGTGGTTCATCTAATACCCTAGTAGTGGTAGTAGTTTTCCCAAACAGGAAACCAAGTCGGTTATCCATATTGGAAACAAAGTAACAAGCAGTAACAAAAGCAATACTCACAGTAAAAGTTTCCCTTACCAGTTCCACTCTTCAATAGCGCTTCACTCCCTGGCAACGGTGCCAGAAAATAGTCTTCATGACCCACAAGTATAGGGGGTGTATCGTAGTACTTTCGATAAATAGGAGTGTCGATCCCAACGAGGAGAAGAAGGTGCTGAACAGTGGTATGGAGCAGGAAATCCCTGTGAATACTTAGCAAACGAATTTTTAGTGGTTTTCTTACAAGGCAACAAAACAAAGAGCAAATAACTAAACTAACAAACAAACGGAGCAAGTGGCCCAATACTTTCTTAGCAAAGTACAAGCGGGTGGAAATACTTATAAGGACCAAACGTTCTCGAGGACACATGGTAATTCTGTCAAGTGCTTTCGCTTCAAATAGCTAAGTACTCTTCTCTGGTGTTGTATGTGTTGTGTGGGTGAACTTGTGCTAATGTACCGACCGTACTTGGACTAATACATACTTGTGATTAAACCCCTGCAAACATCCGTAACTACAGGAAAGTAATTAAGATAAATATCTAACCACAGCCTTAAACTCTGAGATCCTATGCTCCCTTGTGCAAAGGTGTCCTAACGGGGGTTCATGTTTCTGTCACTCCGGCAACCCCACAATTAGTAGCCAAATACACAATGCATTCCCCTAGGCCCATAAATGGTGAAGTATCATGTAGTCAATGTTCACATGACACCACTAGAATAATAGCACCACAACTTAAATACTAAACCATTGAATAATAAGTCATCACAGATTCACTACTAACAACATGACTTCTCCCATGTCCTCAAGAACTAAACGAACTACTCACAAGACATCATATGGATCAAGATCAAAGATGATATGATAATGGATAACAATCTAAACATAAACAATAATCCAATGGTTCCACTCACAAGCATCAACTACAATAGTAATCAACACCAGGAAAGTTTCCCCTAAGAACTAAAGCAATATCCAACACAATTGTTACAGCAGGACGGAGTGGTGATGATGGTGCTGGTGGAGATGATGGTGTGGATGATGATGATGATCCCGAGTAAGCCTAGCTTGATGACGGTGTTGATGGTGACGGTCTCCCCTCTCCGGGAAGGAATTCCCCCGGCAGAAATCTGTTTGCCGGAGAGATCTTTCTCTCTCGGTGTTTTCTGCCCCCAAAGGCGGCAAAAATCTATCTATGGTCGCTCCCCTGGCCTTAGGGTTTCATAGGGAAGATATAGGCAAAGGGGCAGAGTCGGAGGCCGGGCAGGTGGGCCACACCTGCCCTAGGCGCGGGGTCAGGTGGGCCCGCGCCTAGGGGGTGTGGGCTCCCTGAGGCCCCTCTTCATCCCTCCTTCTGGCTCCCTCAATATTCTGGAGAAATAATATATTTCCATATTTTTCTGGTATTTTCTGATCTTTGCGAAATTGCACCAAAATGCCTTCTTTTCCATCAGAATCCAGACTCCGGCAGTCCATCCTCTAGGAATCATCCAACATGCATAAATAGATGAAAATCCATAAGTAATACCTCATAATAAGACAAATATCAATGGATAGAGGTAAATTATGATATAGAAAGGTGATGCAAATTGGTCGTATCACCAGGGCAGCCACACCCCCCTAGGCGTGGGTGGGCCCTGCCCCGCACCTAGGCAGGGTGTGGGGCCCCTGGCCACCGCCTCGGCCTCCCCCTTCACCTATAAGAAGCCCCCGATGCAGAAACCCTAAGTACCCGATCAATATTCCACGAAACCTTTTGTAGCCGCTGCCATCGTTGTCCCTAGATCGGGGGGATCTGAAGTTCTTCCCGGCACCCTGTCAGAGGGGAGATCATCCCGAAGGCCTTCTCTCTGGTATGATGCATGAGTAGTTCCACCTTGGACTATGGGTCCATGTAGTAGCTAGATGGTTGTATCTCCTCCTTGTGCTTTCATGTATAGATCTTGTGAGCTCCGTTCATGATCAAGATCTAGTCTATTTGTAATCATGCATGTTGTGTTTACGGGGATCCGATGGATATTGAGATTATTATGTTGGTTAGATTAATGGTTTTGTCTTTCTGATTCTATCATGTCTGTGTTGTTTGTGATCTTGCATGCTCTCCGTTGTTAGTACCTATCTTGGCCAAGTAGTTGCTAGTGACTCCAAGAGGGGGTATTTATGCTCGATAGTGGGTTCATGCCTCTAGTTTCCAAGGGAAGTGACAGAAATCTATTCGGTTGTAGATGTGATGTTGCTACTACGGACAAAACAACAGTCTCTTGTTCATGGAACATGTGGACTGTTTACCTTACACACTTTGCTTAAAGTAGTTGTTTGTTGCTTGCAACTTAATACCGGAGGGGGTTCGAATGATAACCTGAAGGTGGACTTCTAGTCATAGATGCAGTTGGATGGCAGTCTATGTATCTTGTTGTATTGCCCAATCAAATCTCATAGGATCTTTCTGACTAGTAATTGCATTGTTATGCCTTGCTCAGTTCCTGTAAATTGCCCTGCTGTAATTTGTTTACCCTTCATGCCATGTTGTTTATCTAAGGAGGGCACCTCTAGTGAACTATGGACCCTGGTCCAATCTTTACCATTGATACATCTTCCACTATTACTTGTTTACTTGCTACAAACCATTACCTTCCACACGATACGTTTAATCCTTTGTTACAGCAACCGGTGAGATTGACAACCTCACTGTTAGTTGGGGCAAAGTCTTGAGTTTGTGTTGTGCAGGTCTCCGCGTTGCTTGCAACACCTGTGTGACGTTTCCTTCCTCCTACCGGTTCGATAAGCTTGGTTTCTTACTGAGGGAAAACTTGCTACTATGCTGCTTCACACCTTGCTCTTGGGGTTCCCAACGAAGCGCTCCTACATCAACTCAGCGCTCCATCACCCTGTCGGAGGGGAAATCATCCTAGAGGCCTTCTCTCCGGTATGATGCGTGAGTAGTTCCACCTTGGACTATGGGTCCATGTAGTATCTAGATGGTTGTATCTCCTCCTTGTGCTTTCATGTATAGATCTTGCGAGCTCCGTTCATGATCAAGATCTAATCTATTTGTAATCATGCATGTTGTGTTTGCGGGGATCCGATGGATATTGAGATTACTATATCAGATTGATTAATGGTTTTGTCTATTTTATACTATCATGTGTGTGTTGTTTGTGATCTTGCATGCTCTCCGTTGTTAGTAGCTATCTTGGCCAAGTAGTTGCTAGTGACTCCAAGAGGGGGTATTTATGCTCGAGAGTGGGTTCATGCCTCTAGTTTCCAAAGGAAGTGACAGAAATCTCTTTGGTTGTAGATGTGATGTTGCCACAAGGGATAAAACAACGGTCTCTTGTTCATGGAACAAGTGGATTGTTTACCTTACAAACTTTTCATAAAGCAGTTGTCTGTTGCTTGCAACTTAATACTGGAGGGGGTTCGGATGATAACCTGAAGGTGGACTTCTAGTCATAGATGCAGTTGGATGGCGGTCTATGTATATTGTTGTATTTCCCAATCGAATCTCATAGGATCTTTTTGTCTGGTATTGCATTGTTATGCCTTGATCAGTTCCTGTCAATTGCCCTGCTGTAATTTGTTTACCCTTCATGCCATGCTGTTTATCTAAGGAGAGCACCTCTAGTGAACTATGGACCCCGGTCCAATCTTTACCATTGATACATCTTCCACTATTACTTGTTTACTTGCTGCAAACCATTACCTTCCACACAATACGTTTAATCCTTTGTTACAACAACCGGTGAGATTGACAACCATACTGTTAGTTGGGGCAAAGTCTTGAGTTTGTGTTGTGCAAGTCTCCGCATTGCTTGCAACACCTGTGTGACGTTTCCTTCCTCCTACTGGTTCGATAACCTCGGTTTCTTACTGAGGTAAGACTTGCTGTTGTGCTGCTTCACACCTTGCTCTTGGGGTTCCCAACAGGCTCCACATCAACTGAGCCATCAATAAGTTTTCTGGCGCCGTTGCCGGGGAGGCTAAGGACGTCTTCACAAGGGGAGTCCTCCACTTCCTTTCTCTTTACTTTGTTTTTAGTTTGCTTAGTTTTTTTGCTTGGTTTTGTTTGACTCTTTTCAAAAAACTCAAAAAAATTAGTCTAGTTTGGTTTGATACCTTTATTCAAAAACACAAAAAAATTAGATCCTACCCTAGTTGCTACCATGTCTGGATTGGGGCCAATCTCTATTACACCTTTGGAAGATTGTTATTTGGATGTCCCACTCAATGATAATGCTAAGAAGAAACTCATGGGGAGTATTAATGATGTTCTCATTATGGTTAACAATGCTTATGTCCATGTTGATTTCTATGTTGTGGATGTTGAATACAATGCTTCTTGTCCTATTACTTTGGGAAGACCTTTTATTAGAACAGTTGGTGCCATCATTGATATGAAAGAAGGGACCATTAAATATCAATTTCCATTCAAGAAAGGAATTGAACACTTCCCTATGAGGAGAGAGAAGTTACTTTTTGCTCCTCCTTTGAAAGCAAGGTTTGATGTTAATGATTCTTCATTTGAAAATACTTGATTCTTCTTGCTTCTTGTGCCTAACTTAAAGGCGTTAAAGAAAAGTACTTGTTGGGAGATAACCCAAGAGTTTCCTTGAGTCTTGGAAGTTATTACTTCATTAATGACCTCTCCTTATCCTTTTTGTTTGCCTTTTGTGCCAAGAATGACCTCTAATGAGAGGGAAGTAAGATTTGGGGAGTTGCTGTCCCGAAACAGATTTCTGTCCTCCACCAAAAAAATTCGTGAGGAGTCTCTGTAACTCGGATTGAGATCAACATTTACGAATAAATACCCCAGTATGTTAGATAACTTTCTTTAGTTCAATTTTTTTTATTTGATCAATAGAAGATGTTCGAAAAATCGGTTTCTACCTGCTGGTCTGTTTTGACAGATTTCTGCCAATATTTGCATTTGCTTCTTATTGATTCCTTTTTGAGTTCTTTTTTTGGGAATTGAGCTTTTTGAGGGAGTTGCTAAAGTATCTTGTTATTTTTAGTGAAAAGTATTGCTATTCCAAAGCTTTGCCTAAGGTCTAATATCTTGTTGGGGAGGTAACCCCGGATAGGGTAAAGACAGGGGAAGACGAAAGGGTGTTCCCCGTCTAGTTTCCGAGTTACAGTCTGTGTCGGCCGAATCCTGCAGAGGTCGGCCGAGATAGGAAAGGGCAGGACCCTTATAGTAATGGCAAAGCATAACCCGGCCGAGATACTGCGTAAGTCGGCCGGGTTAGCCCAAGTAATCTTGATGCAGGTGAAAGACAAGCCGAGTTACGCGAGGCAGGGCCGAATGATACGAAGCTTGCAGGAGAAGGAGAAGCCTAAAGTCAAACCCTAGTAGCAGGCTGGGGAGAATCTGAGCGAAGCCAAGCACTACAGACAAAGGCGCAGAGCAACAGAGAGACAGAAGGAGGTCACGGAGGTGACAGTCCTGAAGCCCGAGGCGCACAGGAGGGCCCCTCTGGAACCTTGCCGTCATTAGGGGAGCGACAGGGAAAGGGGGGCGCCGAACTACTATATTGGGACAAGCATATTCCTCGAATATGCTTGCCACGTCTGCCCTAAAGGAACCCAAGGCTCTCCTTTATAAGGACAGGCTTGGACCCTAAGGAGGGGATCGACTCATTTTTTCTTGGTACCGTTAGGCTGGTAAAGTTCTCTCTTTCTCCTTGTATACAGCTCAAGGAGCACTTGTAACCCAAGGAAGGAGAAATACAGATCTTTGCGTTAGCTTTTTGTGTGTAGAATCCACTGCATCTTCCCTCCCCAGATCCCACTAGCATCCATTGGCCCCAAACTTTAGCCTACCCATGGCATCTGCCGTGCCACCACCACGACAGTTGGCGTCCACCTTGGGGCCAGCAGCGGTGCTAGCTGGAGTTATGATCCGGACGGGAAACTTCATCAAGACTGGCGAGCGTGTTGTTTTTGGCTTAGTCCAGAGATTTAGTCTCTGTGATTATGTTAGAGACAATGCAGGGAGCTTCAGGGGGAAAGCTCCCCCGCGTAATGGTGTTTTCGTCAACCTGGGCGGGCACCAGGTTTACGTCGGCGTCGACATCTCCGGCGTTTACCCTCACCAGGTTGTTGTTGCAGGAGATCCACCTCTTAACGTTGCAGGCCGTCCGCCCGGAGCACATCCTGCAGGTAGCGTAGAGGTAATGGTCGTGGCCGGGGTGCAAACTGGAGTTGCAGCTACCGGATCAGGCAGAGAACCTGCCACCGGGGTACAGGGCGCACACAGGCAGACAGCACCAATGCCCACCGAGGTAATCCCACCAGCAACCAACCCGACCGAGGTGCAAGACACCACCCCAAAAGCACCAAGAGTAAGAGGGCCACCTCTGGAAAGGCCAGAGAATATTCTTCAGGCGACCATAGAAAGCTTGACTACACCTGTAGAGCCGATACTTAATCCGGCAAATGCTCAGGCAGAGTTAGAGGAGACCAGGCAAAAGGTGCTGATAGAGTCAAAAAAGGTGTCGGCCTTGCGGGAGTCCTTAAACATGACCCTGCGAGAATATGCCAAAGCTAATAAGCTTGACGTCGCGCCCGAACGGGTGGACGAACTAAGATTGAGAGGGAAGAATCTCATGGATGACATCAACAAAGAGCATGATGCTCATAAAGCAGAATCAGAGGATTTGGGTTTGCCGAGGTACAGTACCCCGGCAAGAAACCTAAGAGCGGCAAATGCCGCAACATTAGAGTTAGAGGGGTTGACCGATGAGGCCCGGCAGAAACAACAAGAAAGAGTAAATGAGCTGGTGCGCATCGCGAACCAGCAAAACGAGGAAATGCTCAGAGTAAACCCGGCGAGGCCGGGGGCCTCGCGAATGGTTCATTCGGCAGGAGCAGCACCTGCCTTGTCCGTGGCGGCAGCATCTTCACCCGGAAATAATGCTCGAAGAGACAAAGCAGTAACCTCGGGAAAGAGGAACAAGTAGATTGTTCCATACGATCCGGCAATGGCCGGAAAGGCGAATGAGAACAGAGGCAATGCAAGCCGAGGTAACAGTGGGGAGAGGAACCACGGCCGTGTTGAGAGAGACGGAGGAAGTCGAGGCAATGGAGATCTCGGCAGAAGAGAGCCCGCGAGAGGCAATCAGGAGAACAATACCCCGGTCGGAGTAGGGAGAGAACTGCCACTCAACCCACAACCAAGGCATGAACCCCGGCAGGAAAGAGAAACGAGGCCAGCTCGCCACGATCGAATTAATGAAAGATACAATGATGGTTATTCTGTGATGGAATATGCAATCCATGGCGGAAACAATCACTATGGAATACAGGACAGAGTTCTGTACAAAGATTTGCCATCAAATGATGCAAGAGTAAAGCTGGACCGGCTATACAGGTCCGAATTGTTGGAAGAACAGGGTCCGCCAGGGCCGACATGCTTTGGACCATGGATCATGGGCGAACCTCCTGTGCCGAACTTTCAACTGGCGAGGGGCACGAAAACATATAATGGAAGTACCAAACCACAAGACTGGTTAATTGACTATGCCACTGCTGTAAAAATAGCGGGTGGAAACTTACGATGGGCAGTACGGTATGTACCACAGATGCTGGAAGGACCAGCTAGGGTGTGGTTGAATAATCTACCAGCCGGTAGTATCAACTGTTGGCTGGATTTTGAGGAAATGTTTGTCAGCAACTTCACCAGTACATACAAGAGGCCAAACAGGCCGCAACAGTTAGCCATGTGCAAGCAGAAGCCGAATGAAACAGATAGAGAGTTTTTAACTCGGTGGTGTAACCTGAGAAATTCATGTGAAGGAGTCATAGAATCACAGGCAATTGCTTGGTTCGCACAAGGATGCCGTTATGGCAGCGTATTGTGGCAGCGTCTACAAAGAGATATGCCGACCACACTGGCAGAAACTATCAGAATAGCGGACTCCTACGCATTAGGAGACCCAACGCAGCCAGAGTTAATGTCGGCGGATCATCGCGAGCAGCAGGACCATGATGCAAGAGATTTGGCCGGGTCATCTAGGCGCGGTGACTTCAGAGGAAGAAGAAGAGAGGAAAGGCCGGATTACAGATATAATTCGGCCCAAGTGGCGGCAGTAGCACAAGACCCGCCGAGTCACGGAGCAACTCAAAGGCAGAAGAATGGTCCTCAACAGTGGACACCAAGAAATGAGGGAAAAAGGCAGTGGACCCAAGAACAAAAGAAACAGTGGCAGGAGAGGCCGAAGTACACGTTCGAATCTATGTTAGATCAGCCGTGTAAATTTCACACGTCAAACCCATACAAGCCAGCCAACCATACCACCCGCCAGTGTGCATGGATGAAAAATGCAATGGGGAACCCCGCAGGAGTTCAGGCACCCCATCAAGTACATCAGCAACACCAGCCACAATTGACTGGAGCAAATGCACAGCAACTAATGTTACCGCCCCCTCCCCCGAGATACGATAACTCGGATCGAAGAGACGCGGTGCATCAAGTGATGAACCAAGTCCAGGATGGAAGAACAAATCCGGCGAATACCGGACGCAATGATTACAGAGAACATCATCAGTCCTATTGCGTGTTCACGACGGAACAACAAGACAAGCAAAGTGTGCAGCGCCGGCATATGGAAGTAAATGCAGTAATGCCGGCAGTACCAAGATATGTGCCTTGGTCGGATCAGGAGGTAACTTGGAGCATAAAGGATCATCCCAAGATAATGCCAAATCCCGGATCATATGCACTTGTGCTGGATCCAACATTTGTTGGACCAAGCATCAACGTCAAGTTTTCAAAAGTACTCATAGATAATGGAAGTAGTATCAATATCATGTACAAGGATACCATGCATAAACTCGGTATATCCCAGAACATGTTGCAATCCACGAGGACCACTTTCCATGGGATAGTGCCAGGGCTTTCATGTGAACCCATTGGTAAGGTCCGAGTGGATGTGTTATTCGGCACAAGAGACAACTGCAGAGCAGAGAATTTAGAGTTTGAAGTGGTGGATCTAGAGAGCTGTTATCATGCTCTACTCGGACGACCAGCGTTGGCCAAATTCATGGGCAGCTGTCATATAAGTTATCTGAAAATGAAGATACCCAGACCACAAGGAGTGATAACTATAACAGGGGATTACAAGAAATCAAAGGAGTGTGCATCAGCCGGGTCAAATTTGGCCGAGTCATTGGTTATAGCAAGAGAAAAAGGAAGGATTCAGGAGGTAGCAGCCCTCGCTCAGTCGGCACAGCTGAACATGCCGGCGCTAGCCAACCCGCATGGCAGTGTCTCTTTTTAGCCGACTAAAGAAACGAAGAAGTTTCAAATAGATGAGCAATTCCCGGAGCATACTGTTACTATTGGTGCAGGCCTAGACGCTAAATAGGAAAGCGAGCTCACCAACTTCCTCCGTGAGAATCGGGACATATTTGCATGGTCAACTCAGGATCTGCAAGGTGTTCCGAGGGAGTTGGCTGAGCACTCTTTGAATGTAAGGCCCGGAGCAAGGCCGGTGAAGCAACCTCTCCACCGCTTCGCCGAAGACAGGAGAAAAATAATAGGGGATGAAATAGCTCGGCTCCTCGCAGCCGGGTTCATCATGGAGGTGCTGTACCCGGATTGGTTGTCGAATCCGGTGCTGGTAGAAAAGAAGAAAGATGATCCCAATGTAGCCATTGTATGGCGAATGTGTATCGATTACACGAACCTGAACAAGGCGTGTCCAAAAGATCCTTTTCCATTACCTAGAATAGACCAAGTCATTGATTCGACCGCTGGTTGTGAGTGATTATCATTTGTAGACGCGTACTCTGGTTTCCACCAGATACCGTTAAATCCAACCGATCAAATAAAGACTGCATTTATTACCCCGTACGGGGCTTGTTGCTATCGCACAATGCCATTCGGCCTGTGAAATGCAGGAGCAACATATCAGAGATGCATGCAAAAATGTCTACATGATCAAATAGGAAAAAACGTACAAGTATATGTAGATGATGTAGTCATCAAAACCAAGGAAAGCAAAACCTTACTGGAAGATATACGGCAAACTTTCGTAAACTTGAGAAGATTCCGAATGAAACTTAATCCGGAAAAGTGCACGTTTGGCGTGCCAGCAGGAAAATTGCTCGGTTTTCTTGTATCTAGCCGAGGTATAGAAGCCAACCCAACAAAGATAAAAGCAGTAGAAAGAATGGAATTGCCGAGATGCTTAAATGATGTACAAAAATTCACAGGTTGTCTAGCCTCGCTCAGCCGGTTTGTATGTCGGCTGGGAGAAAAGGCGCTACCACTATATCAGCTGATGAAGAAATCAGATAGATTCATTTGGACCCCGCAAGCGGACAGTGCATTTCATGAGTTGAAAAAAATGTTAGTCACGGCACCCGTTTTGGCTTCTCCATTATCAAAAGAGCCTATGTTACTCTATATAGCAGCTACCAACAGAGTAGTGAGTGCTGTAGTCGTAGTAGAACGACTTGAAAATGATAGATCCGTACAAAGGCCGGTGTATTATTTAAGCGAGGTATTATCCGCTTCAAAACAGAATTACCCACATTATCAGAAGATGGCTTATGGAGTATATATGTCAGCAAAAAAGCTTAAACATTACTTCGAAGAACATCCCATCAGAGTGATCTGTGAAGCGCCCATAGCCGACATATTGAGCAACAAATATGCAAGTGGCCGAATAGCAAAATGGGTAATCGAGTTGTCACCATACGCTCCACAAATTGATAGGAGAGATGCAATTAAATCTCAAGCAGTCGCCGACTTCTTCGTAGACTGGGCCGAAGTGCAGTATGAGCCACCATTACCAGATCTAAATTATTGGACGATGCATTTCGATGGTTCCAAACTAAGAAATGGTTTGGGGGCAGGAATAGTGTTAACCTCACCTAAAAGAGATCAGTTGAAATATGTGCTACAAATACATTTTGCCGCATCCAACAATGTAGCCGAATATGAAGCACTGGTCCATGGATTGAAAGTAGCAAAAGAGATTGGCATACGCCGAATCTTATGCTATGGGGACTCGGACCTAGTAGTACAACAAGTATCAGGCAGTTGGGATGCATTAGATGCTAATATGGCTTTATACAGATTTCATGTGCAAAAGATCAGTGGATACTTTGAAGGATGTGAATTTCACCACATACCTCGGGCAGAAAATGATGCCGCAGACACGTTGTCAAAGCTCGGATCAACCCGACAGTCGATTCCCCCAGGCATTGCCCTGGAACACCTCAGAAAACCATCAATAATCCCGTCACCGGAATCCGAATCTATCTTTATTCCGACAAATTCAGCAGAAGATAATGCGCCGATGGAAGTAGACCAGCAATATGACTCGGAGCCCCTCAAGAGGAGGACAACAGAAGTGAGCACAATTATGGAGAGGGCCGAGGTACATATGTCGGCAGAAAACATGGAAATAGACAGTGAGACCACACCAGAAAAAATCACACCGCCATGGGCGCAACCCATATTCTCTTACCTTAAAGAGTCGATATTGCCGGATAATGAAGTATTAGCTAGACAAACTGTAAGGAGAGCAAAAGCTTATACAATCATAAACAATGAGCTATATAAAAGAAGCATCACAAGCGTATTACAGAAATGTGTGAGTTCGGCAGAAGGCCAGGAGATCCTCCTGGATATACATCAAGGAGAGTGTGGACACCATGCCTCATCTCGCGCCTTGGTAGCCAAAGCTTTCAGGCATGGATTTTATTGGCCAACGGCGTTGAAATAAGCCAAAGAGTTGGTTGAAAAATGCAATGGTTGTCAGAGATATGCAACCAGGATACATATGCCCTCGGCCGAGTTAAAAACAATACCCATCACTTGGCCATTCTCTGTGTGGGGCTTAGATATGGTGGGACCATTTAAGCCGGCCCGAGGGGGAATGACCCACATATTGGTTATGGTGGACAAGTTCACGAAATGGATTGAGGTGAAACCAATAAAAAATGCGATGGGCCCACAACAGTGAAATTTCTCAAAGATATCATTTTAAGATATGGGTATCCGCACAGTATTATTACGGATAATGGCACAAATTTTGCAGAAGGAGCCTTCGCCAGATTTTGCAGAGAGAAACATATAAGGCTAGATGTTGCCTCCGTGGCTCACCCAGCGTCTAATGGGCAAGTAGAGAGGTCTAATGGACTAATATTGTCAGGAATAAAACCACGACTTGTTGAACCGCTGCAAAGGTCGGCAGGATGTTGGATTGAGAAACTCCCGGCCGTATTATGGAGCCTCAGGACTACTCCGAATAGATCAACAGGCTACACACCATTCTTTCTGGTATACGGGGCAGAGGCCGTGCTTCCAGCCGACATAATACATGACTCGCCAAGAGTTACTCAGTATACAACCTCAGAGGTAAATGAAATAGCTCGGCAAGATACTGTAGACCTGCTAGAAGAAGCCAGAGAATTGGCACTATCACGATCAGCTATTTATCAGCAGAACTTGCGGCGATATCACAGCAAGAAGGTGAATCCAAGGGTATTCAAAGAAGGAGATTTAGTCCTCCAACTGGTGCAACGCACGGCCGGCATGCACAAGCTCTCACCCCCATGGGAAGGACCATTCATCGTGAGCAAAGCGTTACATAACGATGCCTACTATTTAATCGACGCTCAATACCCCGGAGGGAACAAGGCAGACAAAGCTGGCGAAGAAACGAAGCGGCCATGGAATGTAGCCTTGCTTCGTCCATTTTACTCATAGCATAAGTATTTCAAGGTCAAGGACCAATGATGTATTAAAACCTCGGCATCCAGAGCAGTGACTCGGGGACTGCCATATGTTATTTCAATTGCATCTTATGTATTAAAACCTCGGCATCCAGAGCGGTGACTCGGGGACTGCCATATGTTATTGAAATTTCATCTTATGTATTAAACCTCGACGTCCAAAACAGTGACTCGGGGACTGCTATATGTTATTGCGATTTCGTTTTACGTACTAAATATCGGCATTCAAAGCAGCGACTAGAGTACTAACATATACCGCCGCGGTGTTATATTGAGCACCAAAGCTTGACACCCTGAGCAGCACCTCGGCGGTGGTCTTATATTGTTCCTGAAACTTAGTTTACACACTAGACTTCAGCGGAACAGGCAGTCATTCTGGGATTGCCATACATTGTTCCAAAGTAGCAGTCAATCTTCGATGTAAAAGAGGTATCACACTTCAGAATAAGAGCAGGTCAACCCCGTATGATGTACGAAGCTCACAACCAGATTACTCGACTGAAGAACGAGAAAACAAAGACAAAGATACATCCTAACAACAACAAAATTATAGGCTACCAAAGCCAGAATTCGGATGGAAACCCACTTAAACAAAGTTATAATAACTGCAAATTTATACGTCGCAGCAATATACGACAAAAGGAGATTCAGGTCATACAGGAAATAAACAAGTGTTCCACAGACATTGTACGCCCGGCGTACCAGGGACAAGTAATAACTTAAAGATTTTCCGTTGGAGAGGCAACAGTTGTGGTAGGAGCCGGATTCTCCAAGATAGGCGGAGCCTCGACCGAGGTTGCCTCGCTTTCCACAGACCCGGGTATGACTCCGGCTGAAGCTGGAGGCTGCTGAGGGGCATCAATTTGCGTGGTTGAATGACCAGTACCTTTGGAGGAGGATCGCGCATCACCGTTGCCGTCCGAGCTCGAACTGGAGTCGCCAGAAGAAGCCGAATCATCTTCACCTTCACCCTGTTCAGCCGAGTTATTGTCTGATGCGTCTTCTACCACAACCTCGTCGTCCGAGTTCGGGAGAAAGCTCGGACCTTCATTCTAGGTATGCACGTCGGCATACTCAACGAGCTGAAACGCGCGAGCTTGCCGAAGAGCAACAAAGGTGGGATCCTCAACCCAACGAGAACCTGTGCGCAAATTCCTCAGGATATCAAGAGAAATGTCTTCGTACCATGACATGATAACGGTGAGGGCCATATCAGCACCAGCTCGCGCAGCTGATTCCCTCCAGAGACTTAGTTGTTTTTCAGAGGCCATTAATCTTTGCACCAGCAATTCGACCTCGTTGATATTAGGAGTCCTAGAGGTATTCGGCCAGAGAACATGGTAAGCTCGGATAGCTGCCTACACTAAGTCTCTGCCCATAATTTTCATCGGGCCAATAGCAGCGCCGACAGCAACAAGGAAATCTTCCATCGAGTATTCCGAATCAACAGGGACACCTCAGCGCTTTCGAGCTGCAAGAACCGCTTTTGAGCTGACAGGCTTAGCTTCTGGGAAGTGACCTACGCAAAACACGAGTGCGTCAGGAGACAGCAAAGACAGAGAAAAACATAATCCGGCTATGATAAGAAACTTACAATGAATATAACTCAACATTTTATGGAGGTCTTTAACCCAGTTGATCTTGATCTTCTCAAACGAAGCAATTTCCTCGCTCATTCCCTGAGTTTTCAGTTCGGCGGACTCGAGGAGTTCTTTATTCTTATGCAGCTCCAAAGCCAGCCGATTCTTCTCCTCGGAGAATTCCTGGTCGACCTTTTCTAGTTCGGATTTCTGAGAGAGCTTAAGGGTCTCCACCTCGGCCCGCAGGCGAGCTATCTCATCATCTTTTTCCTTTAGCTGTGCCGAGTGGGTAGCGCTTTGTTCTAAAAAATGCAGCATCACGTCAGGCATGGGCGTACAATCTTGGTGAGATGCCGCAAAGGTTCGTATCGCGGCTTTACCGAAGTCAAACAAAGTAAGAGAAACTGAGTGCACGTTTTAGAAAGGGCAGAGTATGAGGTAAATGGAAAACTAACCTTCCAAATTCTTGACTTTCTTCTCAAGACGAATGTTGAGATTATTAATGTTACCTGTTAACCCACAAAGTAAGCCGGCTTCCCGCAGACAAAACAATGACAATATCAGAGATGACAAGGAGAATGATCAATTTACCTGCTTTTTTCACCACAGGAACAACTTTTTCATATTTTTCTTCCAACTTCTTGTGCGAGAAAAGCAGTCTTTGAAATTCGGCAGTCCGCCGGTCATGTGCAACCTAAGCAATAGAACAAACCGTGACTAAATATTCAAAGCCAAAACAGATCCGAGTTAAGCGAAAACTTAACCCAGATCTAGGTGGCTGGATATTCAAAGCCAAAACAGATCCGAGTTAAGCGAAAACTTAACCCAGATCTAGGTGGCTGGATATTCAAAGCCAAAACAGATCTGAGTTAAGCGAAAACTTAACCCAGATCTAGGTGGCTGGATATTCAAAGCTAAAACAGATCCGAGTTAAGCGAAAACTTAACCCAGATCCAGGTGGCTGGATATTCAAAGCCAAAACAGATCCGAGTTAAGCGAAAACTTAACCCAGATCTAGGTGGCTGGATATTCAAAGCCAAAACAGATCCGAGTTAAGCAAAAACTTAACCCAGATCTAGGTGGCTGGATATTCAAAGCCAAAACAGATCCGAGTTAAGCGAAAACTTAACCCAGATCTAGGTGGCTGGATATTCAAAGCCAAAACAGATCCGAGTTAAGCGAAAACTTAACCCAGATCTAGGTGGCTGGATATTCAAAGCCAAAACAGATCCGAGTTAAGCGAAAGCTTAACCCAGACCTAGGTGGCTGGACATTCAGAGAACGGCTAGATAAGATTTAAGCAAAGTTTAAGATAGATCTACTCGGATATAGGCTCGAACCCTAAATTAAGTGGAGTTAAGTATAGCACTATAAAAACTTCCAAGCGAATAACAAATTACTCGTTTGCAAGTTTCGGGGACTAATGTATATATAATAGCATATGGAGAATCAGTATAAACCCTGAGAAGTAGCAATTACCTCGTTCATCTTGTTGCTATCCAGAATAATCTTAGCAGCTTGATCCAAACGACTGCTGATGTCGGAGAGTTGAAACGGCTGGCTGTTTCGATTGCCCTCAAGCTGATCAGCAGCATTCCAGTTATGAGCGTATTCCACCAGCGAGCCGAGGCTGTTCCCACTAGCCGTCCGGGTTAAGACTTTACCTCGGACATGTTGTGCAACCACTGTAGCCGCAGGGCTTGTATGAAGAGCAAGCTAGGTGCTGGCGGCCGGAGTAGCAGAGGCTTTGGCGGGAGCAATCCCTTTACGCAGCACGTCGGCAATACTCGGCTGAGAAGAGCCGGCCAAACCTTTTTGGGAAGTGGAAGCCTTGGTGGCAACAGTTTTTCTTATTGTAGAGGAGGCACCAGCAGAAGCCGATACCTCGGCAATGGGAACAGTGCCCTTAGAAGCAGGAGGGATCACAGGCGCAGAAGGCGCCGGGGTATTAACGACCACGGCTGCGGCTGGGGTTACAGTAGGAGCTACTGAGGTAGAAACAGGCTCGGTGGATATGCTCGGATTCAGTGGAGGGGCAACGGGTTCAGTAGAAATCTCGGAGACACGAATATCAGGCGCATCGTGACGAGGTGGTGACATATGTGGAGCTGGAGGAGACGTAGAACGAGCAGGACTAGGAATCCTAGTATCTTCAATGGGCGGAGGAGACGGCTGCCGAATCGGGCGGCTACTCATGCTAGGACCGCCAGGCTTAACGGAAAGCGGAGCACTGCGAAAATAAGAAAGAAAAAAGGGTGTCAGGATGAAAAACAGAAACAGAGAAACAAGAAATACGAGCAAAACGAGCTTACCCTGCGACCCCAGGCATGGTCTTGCGCTTGGGAGGGTTCGGAGCAGACTTCTTCATTCGTTTCTTGGGGGCCGCCTCTGAAGCACTAGCAGGAGCCCCGCGTTTCCCCGAGGTAACTGGGGGCCGAGATGCAATAGGCTCGGAATCGTGAACCTGACCGGCCGGATTAGCTCGGAAAGTAGAAGCCAGAAATGCATAAGAAATAGGCATTGCAGCAACTACCTCAAGAGCTTGGACCTCGTCCGAATCACCTTCCTCCTCATGGACCGAAGTCTTGCCACGAGTGCGGGCCGTAGCAGGATCCGACTTAGGGACGAATTCTTCGGAGTCCGGCTCCCCAACGTCCGGGGTATTCCGATCCGCAGTCCACGGAAGCGACAAAACCTCGGCGTCCTCGTCCTTTTGCTCTGCGAACCTCTGTGAGGCGAAAAAGAAGGAAGATTAGGGAAAACAGCTATGAAAACAACAAAAAATCAAAACGTTGATGGTTAAACTTACTGCGGGAGGAGGACGCTCGCGGGTAAACGGTTTCAATCCCCAGGTCCAATCTTCAGCCATCTCCGTCTTAAATATAGCTCGGACGCGCTTGAAGACAAGGTAGTTGTCCAGCTCGACGGTCGAGACTCGGTTGGGATCAAGTGGACCACTCATATAGCAAAGTTTGTGCGTCCTTTTCTGGAATGGGCAAATTCGGCTACTGATGAAAGTAGCCATCAAGTCCTCGCCACGTAACCCGGCCCGGATCAGTTCTTTGAGCCGAGTCTCGAAGAGCTTGGCCAAGACATGGCTCCTCCTAGGATTGTAAGTCCAATTTACCTTGGAAGGCGGACCAATGGAGAAGGCAGGGAGCCGAATCTTGTCTTCTGTTCCTCTGTTCTTGACGTAAAAGAAGGATTTGTGCCACTTCTTGCACGATTCTAACCCGGTGACACGAGGAAATACAGACTTCCTCCGAGGTGTAATGGACGCCGCCCCGCACTGAGTAAGCAGTTTCTCGGAAGGGTGCAGAGACTTGTCAGGGACTACATTAGAACGAATCTGGAAGAACTTCGCCCAGACGTGCACGGACGGCCATAGGCCGAAGTATCCCTCCGAGGCAGAGATGAACGCAGAAAGAGAAGCGATGGCGTTCGCAGGAAGATGATGCGGCTGAAGGCCGAAGTAGTCGAGAAACTCTCTTGCGAAACCGCTAAGAGGGAGACCGAAGCCGCGCGAGAAATGTGACATAAAAACTACATATTCACCCTCCCTGAGCTCTGGAGATAACTCATTGCCGGGTAAACGACAAGAGACCTCGGCGGGAATCCTCCGGGTTCGGATGAGCCACTCGATCTCCCGCCGGGTAACTGAGGAGCCCTGCCATGAGCCCCGCTCGGGCCCAGAGCCAGCATCATCATCCTCAACCAGGGCACCACTAAAGGAACTAGACATGATTTCGCCGGAAAGATCGCCGGAGGAACAGCTCGCGGCGGAGGAAAACTTAGAGCTACGAGGCCCCGTCGCAGTTCTACGCAAAAACGGCGGCGGCACGACAACAGAACCGCAGCACGAACAAAGAGGAAACGAAGAGATCTAGAGGAAAGTCTAGGCGGCAAGACCGAAAAGAACTCACCGGCGACGACGCCGGAACAAGTAAACGGCGATGAGGCAGGTGGAGCAGCGCGGCGGATTCCTCCTCGTCGCAGAACCGGTTGAGCGCGCGGCGGCGGAACCACGAACGAGCGAAGAAACGCGAGGAAGAAGAAGGGTGCGGGCGAGCGAGAAGGGGAAAAAAGAAACTCCTAGGCGCCGCGCCCCCCTTTATAACCTAGCCGCAAGCAAGGTAGTGGGATCGTGGGTGTGGCAGTTGGCGGTGCGGATCGTGTGCACAGCACGACCACACGTCGCTGAGCGAAACCGCACCGAAGGCCACACGATTGACCAAGGAGCTCACGATCCCCAACGATAACGGTGCACGAGGCGTCGCAGCAACGGCGCGACAGGCACGACAGTAACTGTAGCTTGTCAGTAAACGCTGTAGAGGAACAAAAAACTAGAGAAACAATGATGAGGATGACACGTGGGATGAGGCGTGCACTACTAAATACGGTGTTGTCACCACGACAAGATAACTCGGAAATAATACATAGCGAGTGTCGTGAAACTGATACGACCCGGCCGAGGTTATCGGTAGGGCCATACCAGCTTCGGGGACTAATGTTGGGGAGGTAACCCCGGATAGGGTAAAGAAAGGGGAAGACGAAAGGGTGTTCCCCGTCTAGTTTCCGAGTTACAGTCTGTGTCGGCCGAATCCTGCAGAGGTCGGCCGAGATAGGAAAGGGCAAGACCCTTATAGTAATGGCAAAGCATAACCCGGCCGAGATACTGCGTAAGTCGGCCGGGTTAGCCCAAGTAATCTTGATGCAGGTGAAAGACAAGCCGAGTTACGCGAGTCAGGGCCGAATGATACGAAGCTTGCAGGAGAAGGAGAAGCCTAAAGTCAAACCCTAGTAGCAGGCTGGGGAGAATCTGAGCGAAGCCAAGCACTACAGACAAAGGCGCAGAGCAACAGAGAGACAGAAGGAGGTCACGGAGGTGACAGTCCTGAAGCCCGAGGCGCACAGGAGGGCCCCTCTGGAACCTTGCCGTCATTAGGGGAGCGACAGGGAAAGGGGGGCGCCGAACTACTATATTGGGACAAGCATATTCCTCGAATATGCTTGCCACGTCTGCCCTAAAGGAACCCAAGGCTCTCCTTTATAAGGACAGGCTTGGACCCTAAGGAGGGGATCGACTCATTTTTTCTTGGTACCGTTAGGCTGGTAAAGTTCTCTCTTTCTCCTTGTATATAGCTCAAGGAGCACTTGTAACCCAAGGAAGGAGAAATACAGATCTTTGCGTTAGCTTTTTGTGTGTAGAATCCACTTCATCTTCCCTCCCCAGATCCCACTAGCATCCATTGGCCCCAAACTTTAGCCTACCCATGGCATCTGCCGTGCCACCACCACGACATATCTTTTGAATACACTAATGTTGCTAATGAAGATTATGTGAATTTTTGTATGAAAGAAAAATTTCAGGTGTAGAGAAAGAATGATGTAATGATATGAAGAATGGACAAAAGCTAAAGCTTGGGGATGCCACCCCGGTGTCACCCCAAGAAATATCCAAGAGGTACAAGCGTCAAAGCTTGGGGATGCCCAAGGCATCCCCTTTTTCATCAATAAAAAGCTCAGGTTGGTCTAGACACTTTGTTTTTATTGTTTCATGCACTGTTGTGTTGTTCTTGGAGCGTCTTAGTTTTTGTTTGCTTTGATTAGGTTGTTTAGTTTGCTTGAATAAAGTAGTTTGGACCCTCGTTCGCACTGTGTTGTTGCAAATAAGTTGCTTGGTGTTGGAAAGGAGTAGTAAGTTCTTGCTTGAAAGTGCAAGGGGAGCTTGCATTGACTGTGACTTAGACTTTAGCATGACATGCTAGGTATTGTTTTGACCTTATGATTAGTGATTATTGTTGTAGCATGTCTTGTTCCAAACAATTGGGATTGCTTAGTGTGCCTTGAAGAAATTATGCGTTGTTTTAGCATGCAAAAGCATAGTATTGTGGTATTATCCTTTGATGCTTTGTTTGGGTTGACTTGGCACATGGTCACACCATGTTATAACTATGACAAGTCACCATATCCTCTATGATCATTTAGTCATTGAATTGTAGTACCATTCTATGCTTTGATTAGTAATGCTTTGTTGCTCTGTATGATTATGGCCATTATTGCTCTCTTAGTTGGTTGCTCCCAGTCTTTTGCTAGCCTCCACTTGTATGAGTAAGTTCTACTCATGCTTCCAACTCTCAAGAAACCAAGTTATTCCAAAGTGTCCACTATAAACTCCTATGCATGGTGTGTTACACCATTCCAAGTATATTCTTGTTTTTAGCTATCTTCCGATTAAAAACTATTTTTGTTATGTGAAAACTTAGTGATTAAAGCCCTCACAAACTTGATGGCACACTTTATATTCTTTGCACCTAATAAACTTGAACCATTGTGTCATCTATGTTGTATATGCTTGCACTTATATGTTGGAATTAGTAGACCTGTGCTGTCACGGGGAACGTTTTCAACATTGCACTTGTACTTTGTACTCAGTTGATATCATGCTCTTTTGTCTATGGATGTCACCGGTGTGAAATAAAGAAGGAACTTGTAAGTCCATGGAGTATGTATTTTGTGTTAGAGAAACGCCTGGGCCGCTAGCTCATGGCGCCCACCACTTGTCGTGGGACGCTTTGTTGGAAACCCCAAGAGCAAGGTATGAAGAAGCACAACAACAATTTTCCCTTAGTAAGAAACCGAGGTTATCGAACCAGTAGGAGGAAGGAAACGTCACACAGGTGTCGTAAGCAACATGGAGACCTGCATAACACAAACTCAAGAATTTGCCCCAACGAATCAGTGAGGTTGTCAAGCTCACCAGTTTGCTGTAACAAGGATTAAATGTATGGTGTGGAAGGTAATGGTGGTTTGCAGCAAGTAAACAAGTAATAGTGGAAGATGTATCAATGGTAAAGATTGGACCGGGGTCCATAGTTCACTAGAGGTGCTCTCCTTAGATAAACAACATGGCATGAAGGGTAAAAAAATTATAGCAGGGCAATTGAGAGGAACTAAGCAAGGCATAACAATGCAATTACTAGTCAAAAAGATCCTATGAGATTCGATTGGGCAATACAACAAGATACATAGACCGCCATCCAACTGCATCTATGACCAGAAGTCATCCTTCAGGTTATCATCTGAACCCCCTCTAGTATTAAGTTGCAAGCAATAGACAACTGCTTTAAGCAAAGTGTGTAAGGTAAACAATCCACATGTTCCATGAACAAGAGACCGTTGTTTTCTCCCTAGTAGCAACAGCACATCTACAACCGAAGAGATTATTGTCACTTACCTTGGAAACTAGAGGCATGAACCCACTATCGAGCATAAATACTCCATCTTGGAGTCACTAGCAACTACTTGGCCAATATAGCTACTAACAACGGAGAGCATGCAAGATCACAAACAACACAGACATGATAGAATCATAAAGACAAAACCATTAATCAAACCAACATAATAATCTCAATATCCATCGGATCCCCGCAAACACAACATTCATGATTACAAGTAGATTAGATCTTGATCATGAACGAAGCTCACAAGATCTATAAATGGAAGCACAAAGGAGAAGATACAACCATCTAGCTACTACATGGACCCATAGTCCAATGTGGAACTACTCACGCATCATACCGGAGAGAATGCCTCCGGGATTATCTCCCCTCCTGCAGGGTGCCGAGAAGAACTTCAGATCCCCCGATCTAGGGACGATGGTGGCGGCGGATACAGACGGTTTCGTGGAGATTTGAACGGGTGCTTAGGGTTTCTGCATCGGGGGCTTCTTATAGGCGAAGGGGGAGGCCGAGGAGGCGGCCAGGGGGCCAAACCCTACCCAGGCGTGGGGCAGGGCCCACCCGCGCCTAGGGGGGTTGGTTTCCCTGGCTTGCGTCTCCGTCTCCCTTCTGGACTTCATGTTCCCCACGGAAAGTTATTGACTTTGATGTTTGTCCCATCCAATTCCGAGAATATTTCTTTACTAACTTTTCTGAAACCAAAAACAGCAGAAAACAGGCAACTGGCACTGTTGCAACTTGTTAATAGGTTAATACCAGAAAACATGTAAAAATCACCTCAAAGTGTAGACAAGCAAAGCAAAGTAGATACTAAACAATCATGTAGCATAAAAAATTATAGATATGTTTCCGACATATCAAGCTTCCCCAAGCTTAACTCATGCTCGTCCTTGAGTAGGTAAGTGATAAAAAGAATAATTTTTGAGGTGACATGCACCCTCACAATAAATATCTAATCATTTGCAAGCATTGAAAGCTGGGATCAAAGAACTCTAAACACGTGCATGAAAGATGGAGTTCTAACAATAGGACATAGTAACTATGCATGCAACATGAAAGGCTACAAACAAAGATCATGAATAACATGCATTGAAAAACATTTGTTTGTTTTACATACAGAAAACATAGCATAGTGGCAATCAGCTTGTCCCTCATAGAGTAGCAAATATATGCATAGGACACCTTCAAAGCTCACAAGGGTGACTAGAAACAAATAGCACAAGAACAAGTAATATCACAATATGCATCAATTAATAAGCTTTGGAACACTGCACACAGAATGACAACTATGCTCTCTTAATGGTGCCTAAAGGTAGAAGGTGGAGACTCAAATAATGGTGGAAGAAAGGCCTTTTATAAAGGAAGCAGGGATTTCAAGTTTCAAAAAGAGCTTCCAAAAATTATGGTACTTGTTAGATTTCAGCCCTCATTGCCCCTATCATAAGCATCTTGAAGTGATTAAGGTTAAAGTGAACAAAGATGGAGTATATTCTTGATGAAGTATAAGTTGGCAATCTCAAGTCCCTTGAATACGAGGGCCACACCTCATGCTACTCAACTTTAGTCACCTAAGTTCTTGTCATTGTAAGTATTTGCATATCATTGAGAACCGCCAACGGGGTACCCCTTGCACATGGTGCATGTGCTATCACATAACCAAATTGACAAGACAAGAAGACAATGAGCATCTCAGCAATCTTCTTATTTACCATGGGAATATGATGCTTTTTTATCTCTTTCCTATTTTCTCAATGTGTCTCTTTTTTATAACAAGAATGCTTCATAGATGTCACTATGGTGATGCTGCAAGTTTCCACCATGATTAGGCATGACTTAGGCTAGCGGCCTAGGCGTTTCTCTAACACAGGATACAAACTCCATGGACTTACAAGTTCCATATTTATTTCACACCGGTGACATCCATAGACAAGGGAGCATGATATCAACTGATTACAAAGTACAAGTGCAATGTTAAAAATGTTCCCCGTAACAGCACGATTCTGCTAATTCCATCGTATAAGTGCAAGCATATACAACATAGAAGACACAATGGTTCAAGTTTATTAGGGTCAAAGAATATAACGTGTGCCATCAAGTTCGTGAAGGCTTTAATCACTAAGTTTTCACATAACAAAATAGTTTTTAATTGGAAGATAGCTGAAAACAAGAATATACTTGGAATGGTGTAACACACCATGCATAGGAGTTTATAGTGGACACTTTGGAATAACTTGGTTTCTTGGGAGTTGGAAGCATGAGTAGAACTTACTCATACAAGTGGAGGCTAGCAAAAGACTGGGAGCAACCAACTAAGAGAGCAATAATGGCCATAATCATACAGAGCAACAAAGCATTACTAATCAAAGCATAGAATGGTACTACAATTCAATGACTAAATGATCATAGAGGCTATGGTGACTTGTCATAGTCATAACATGGTGTGAGCATGTGCCAAGTCAACCCAAACAAAGCATCAAAGGAGAATACCATAATACTATGCTTTTGCATGCTAAAAAAACGCATAATTTCTTTAAGGCACACTAAGCAATACCAATTGTTTGGAACAAGACATGCTATAGCAATAATCACTAAGCATAAGGTCAAAACAACACCTAGCATGTCATGCTAAAGTCTAAGTCACAGTCAATGCAAGCTCCCCTTGCACTTACAAGCAAGAACTTACTACTCCTTTCCAACACCAAGCAACTTATTTGCAAAACAACACAGCAAGAACGGAGGTCCAAACTACTTTATTCAAGCAAACTAAACGACCTAAGCAAAGCAAACAAAAACTAAGATGCTCTAAGAACAACACAACTATGCATGAAACAATAAAAACGAAGTGTCTAGACAGACCTGAGCTTTTTATTGACGAAGAAGGGGATGCCCGCTTGTACCTCTTGGATATTTCTTGGGGTGACACCATGGTGGCATCCCCAAGCTTGAGATTTTGTCCACTATTCATCTCATTGCATCATTCTCTCTCTACACCTAAAAATTTTCCTTCACACAAAACTTCACACAATCTTCATTAGCAACATTAGTTTATTCAAAAGATATTTGACCTCTGGCAAAGCTTTGAAACAGCAAGGATTTTCATTAAAAACACAAGCTACTGTAATAACTCCTTCAAAAATCTCAATTCACCTAAGGAGAACTCAAAAAGGAATCAATAAGAAGCAAATGCAAATAATGGCAGAAATCTGTTAAAACAGACCAGCAGGTAGAAACCGATTTTTGAGAACATATTATGTTGCTCAAATAAAAAAGTGTTAAAGTAACGAAAGTTAGATAACATACTGGGGGACTTATTCGTAAATTTTGAGCTCAATCCGATTTATAGAGACTCCTCACGAATTTTATTTGGTCGAGGACAGAAATCTGTTTCGGGACAGCAACCCACCAAATCTTACTTCCCTCTCATTAGAGGTCATTCTTGGCACAAAAAGCAAACAAAAAGGATAAGGAGATTTCATTACTGAAGTAATAACTTCCAAGACTCAAGGAAACTCTTGGGTTATCTCCTAACAAGTACTTTTCTTTAATGCCTTTAAGTTAGGCACAAGAAGCAAGAAGAATCAAGTATTTTCAAATGAGGAAGCATTAACATCAAACCTTTCTTTCAAAGGAGGATAAAAAAAGCAACTTCTCTCTCCTCATAGGGAAGTGTTCAATACCTTTCTTGAATGGAAAATGATATTTGATGGTGCCTTCTTTCATATCAATGATGGCACCAACTGTTCTAAGAAAAGGTCTTCCCAAAGTAATAGGACAAGAAGCATTGTATTTAACATCCAAAACATAGAAATCCACGGGGACATAAGGACTGTTAACCATAATGAGTGTTGGGGATATGCTATATGGGTATCCCTATAGCATGTCTCTTATCCGGCTAACCCGGGTGGCCCACAGTTGGTAGCATGGCCTATGGCCTGCTGGGCAGCCCAGTTAGATGGATCCAGAAGGGTGGCCCATGCCGGATAAAGGAAGGCTACAGTTGGAGTCACCGACGTACCCGGAGCCTTGGAGTGCAAGATAGACAAGACTAGTAATAGACGGTGTAGGACTCTGTAACCTGTCCGGCTAGGACTTTCCCTGTAACCCTAGGACCTGGCGACTATATAAGTCGGGCCTACGGGAGCCTTTAGGGCATCGATTCATACAACCTCGCACAGCGAACCAATCCCTGTAACTCATCGTATAGCCCTTATAGTGATTTATAGCAGGAGTAGGATTCCGCCATCGTCGTGGGATCTGAACCTGGGTAAGTTGTGTTACCTCGTACCCGTCAACCGTCCGCCTTCCCCCACGTCTCTAAACACACAGTGTGAGGACCCCTCCATGGCGTACTCGTCGGCAATACCACGACAGTTGGCGCCCACTATGGGGCAAGAGGCACTTCAGGCTCTTCAGTGGGCGAGGACCAAGGTCTTCATGGGAATCGGCAAAACCGTAGCCATCGGTCGCATTCTCTTCTCCGGCAACGTTCCGATCGTCCCTCCTGACGAGTTCTGGATCCCGGCGAAGACGAACCCTACGCGGTGTTCGATCGTTCCTATCTAAGACATCCACCTCTTCATCGGCGAAACCGACTCGGGCACTAGTTCCCTGGGAGTCGGAGGAGCATCAAGGCCCGCACGGACCGCCTACAGGCAGGATACGTTCGCGGAAGGATCGATGTCGGATCTCTCTTTAGAGTTTGCCGGCAAAGATCGGAAAAACCCAAGGCCCGCACGGACCGCCTACGGGCAAGACATGTTCGAGGAAGGATCAATGTCGGATCTCTCTTCGGAGTTTGCCGGCAAAGATCAGAAAAATTCAAGGCCCACCCAAACCGCCCCTATGCAGGATATAACGGTGGAAGATCGCTGCAAGTCCGCTGGCTTCGCCCGCGCGTCTGGACAACAGAGATCCAAGTTCGTCAAAGTGGTTACCATCTTCGATTTGGCGCGTTGCGTTCAAAGAGAGGGAGAATACCCATGCGATTACCTGGCCAGGTGGCTCCGTATACGAGCCGATCTAGACCACTACCCCGATGATAATGCTTTGTACCACTTCGTGGAAGGACTGGACCGTGGCACGCTTCTCCGACATTCTCTAAGACGGCAGTAGGCAACATGACGCCTTACCCTTGAACAGGTGGTGAGCACCGTCAACAACTATGCGTAGGCTGATGCAGAAGCCCAGAAAGCACTTGCCCGGTTCGTCAGCCGACTTGGAGAGAAGGCTCTGCTGCTGTACAAGTTGCTAAAGAAGGCAGACAGATTTACATGGACGGACGAAGCAGATGCTGCGCTCAAGAAGCTAGAGATATCCTCCTCTGCACCTGTGCTCGTAGCACCCGAGCCTATGGATCATATGATGATCTACATGGCGGCCACCAACCGGGTAATCAACATCGTCGTTGTGGTGGAGCGAAAAGAACCAATGCATGAGTATGGAGTGCAACGACCAGTTTACTATGTAAGCGAGGTCTTGATGGAGTCCAAGCAGTGTTACTCGCACTACCAAAAGCTAGCTTATGGAGTGTTCCTTGCTTCTCGGAAGCTAAGGCACTATTTCCAGGGGAACCCTATCACAGTTGTGAGCAAGGCTCCACTATCTCTGTGGGGTGGAAACCCTACCACGGAACCCTAATACCAGGGGGCGACTACAGAAAGATTTCCGCCGCCTCTGCGGGGCAGAAAATACCGAGAGAGAAAGAGCTCTCCGGCAGACAAATTTCTGCCGGGGAAATCCCTTCCCAGAGAGGGGAGATCGTCGCCATCAACACCATCGTCAATCTATAATTCATCGGGATCATCATCATCCACACCATCATCTCCACTAGCACCATAATCACCATCCCGTCCTGTTGTAACAATTGTGTTGGATATTGCTTTAGTTCTTAGGGGAAACTTTCCCAGTGTTAATTACTATTGTAGTTGATGCTTGTGAGTGGAACCATTGGATTATTGTTTATGTTCAGATTGTTATTCATCACCATATCATCTTTGATATTGATCCATATGATGTCTTGTGAGTAGTTCATCTAGTTCTTGAGGACATGGGAGAAGTCATGTTGTTAGTAGTGGATTTGTGTTGCGTTATTATTCAATGGTTTAGTATTTAAGTTGTGGTGCTATTCTTCTAGTGGTGTCATGTGAATGTTGACTACATGATACTTCACCATTTATGGGCCTAGGGGAATGCATTGTGTATTTGGCTACTAATTGTGGGGTTGACGGAGTGACAGAAACTTGAACCCTCATTAGGACACATTTGCACAAGGGAGTGTAGGATCTCAGAGTTTAAGGTTGTGGTTAGGTTTATATCTTAATTACTTTCCTGTAGTTGCAGATGCTTGCAGGGGGTTTAATCACAAGTATGTATTAGTCCAAGTAAGGTCAGTACATTAGCACAGGTTCGCCCACACAACATTTACAACACCAAAGAAGAATACTTAGCTATTTGAAGCGAAAGCACTTAACAGAATTCCCATGTGTCCTCGAGAACGTTTGGTCCTTATAAGTATTTCCACTGACTTGTCCTTTGCTAAGAAATGATTAGGCCACTTGCTGCAGTTGTTCGTTGTCTTTATTACTTGCACTTTGTTTTGTTGCTTTATCAGAAAACCCCTAAAAATATGTTTGCTAAGTATTTACAGACATTTCCTGCTCCATACCACTAGTCAACACCTTCTGCTGCTCGTTGGGATTGACACTCCTATTTATCGAAAGTACTGCGATACACCCCCTATACTTGTGGGTCATCAACACTTCAGATGCACTCTTTGTTGGCACTCAACAGAGCTGTAATATGGACAAGGGAAAGAAGCCAGTGCCATATGATGAAGAAGATGTGTTCTGTCCTGTTGCTATTGACATTTCAGATGCACTCTTTGTTGGCACTCAACAAAGTTGTAATATGGACAAGGGAAAGAAGCCAGTGCCATATGATTATATTGAGGTAGATGTGCTTGATGATAACAGAGCAATTGCAGAGGAGCTTGAACTGATGAAGAAATTGAGGAGGCAAAGGACAGAAGAAGATCCTAAAAATGTGCTGATTAAGGACCTACTTATACAACAGAAGAGGAAGAGAGAAGACCCAGATCACATTGAAGGGGAAACTAATGTACAAGATATTTATGAAGAGGAATCAGAAGAAGATGAAGAATCAGAAGAAGATGAATCCCATGAAGTTGATTTTTTGCCAAAAAGGTGGTGCCAAAGAGAGCAGGCCCTACTGGCAGATCACATTATGAACCAGACCCAGTAGAGGCAGATTTATTTGTGCCACCAGGTGATGAGGAGGTCAGTCCTGATGAATTAGCTGAAAGTGATGATGATGGATTTGTAAAGAAAATTTCTTTGCCAAGTGGGAACAAGAGGAGGCTGAAGAAGCTTAAGAAGAGGATTTGGTATGATGAGATGAGGGCAGATGCACATGAGTAGTTTGCTTTGAAAGTGTGCTTCAAGGATGTATATCAGTTTAGAATTTCTCTTAGGAATTTCCATGTAGCTCAACTAAGAAACTTTGCATATCACAGAAACAATCCAGACAGAATCATTGCATGGTGCAGTGAGAGAGCAGCTTCTAAAGTAAAGGGGAAATGTGTTGTTGACAACAAGGGGAAATGTGCTGCTGAATAAAAGGGTTGTCCCTTCTTCATTTCAGCTTCTACAATTGCCCATGAGAAAACTTTTTGTATTAGAAAGTTAAATAGTGTGCACACATGTATTCCACATGGAGAGAACACCAGGGTATCAATTGATTGGTTGGCTTTGCACTCTGAGAAAGAAGTGATAACTAATCCTAACACTTGTGTGGACACACTCACTGATAATGCAAAGCAAAAGTTTGGAGTTGAGGTGCCTAGGAGCAAGGCCTACAGGGCAAGGATTAAAGCATTCAGATCTGTCATGGGTGATCAAAATAAGCAGTACACAAGGTTGAGGGACTATCTACAAGCAATCTTAGACACTAATCTAGGCAGTAGATGTGTTGTCACCACCAAGGAACTGGTGGAGCACCCTAGTCCCAATCCCAGATTTCATGGTCGTTTCATATGTTTGAATGCTTCAAAGAAAGGGTTCTTAAATGGATTCAGGCCTTTTACAGGTAGAATTACTATTGACTACCATTGCATCTATTTTAATTTATGTTTGCAATGCAGCTACAAATTGTTAATAATTATGTGCTTGTCATTTGAATTAGGTTTGGATGATTGTTTTGTGAAATTAACCACTGGCCAACAAATCCTTGCTGCCACTGGGAGAGATGGCAATAATAATATTTTCCCAATTGCATATGGTGTTGTTGACAAAGAGGACACTGCTAGCTGGATGTGGTTTCTCACCTAGCTGAAATATTGCATAGGAGAGGCAGGGAAGTTTGGCAGCTTCACTTTCATCTCTGATAGGCAGAAGGTAAGGGCATTTTCTGTATTTTCTTCACTGTCATTGTGTACACATATTCTCTGTATTTGCATGTGCATGTTCCTTACACATATTTCTATTTGTTAGGGTCTACTTAAAGCAATTGGTAAAACATTCCCAGATTCCCCACAAAGGTTCTGTTTGAGGCATATATATGCCAACCTTCAGTCAGCTGGGTTTAAAGGGGAAGAGTTGAAAAAACATATATTTGATTCTAGTTACTCATATACCAAATCAGGGTTTCAGAAAGCAATGGAGCTGCTGAGAAAAGATTGTGAGGAAGCTCACAACTGGATGGTGCAAATCCATGTGGAAGCATGGTGCGGACATGCTTTTGACACAAATTGCAATATTGATATGGTTGTAAACAATCTTAGTGAAGTGTTTAACAAAATGATACTGGATGTGAGGGGTAAGCCTATAAGGACAATGCTTGATGGAATCAAAGACAAGCTTATGGTTAAGTACTATACGATTAGGCAGAAAACAGAAACAACAAGGTGGGAAATTACTCCTTTCTATGCTGAGAAGTTAGAGGAGGCAACGAAACATTCCAGGGAATGCAAAGCAAAAAATGCTGACATAGGTCTGTGGCAAGTTAGCACAAAGGGGACAGATGTACATGCAGTTGATTTGAGAGCCAGGACTTGTGGATGCAAAGCATGGGATCTCACTGGCATCCCATGCAACCATGCCATCTCTGTTATCTCCAAAATCAAGCAACACCCAGAAGATTATGTACATGACTTCTTCAAAAAGGACAAGTACAGTGAAGCATTCAAGCATGTAATATACCCTGTCCCTGGACCTGATGAGTAGCCTAAGACAGATACTAGGGACATTGATCCACCTGTGTTTAGGGAGAAGCTAGGAAGGAAGCAAACAGTTAGAAGGAAAGATGTCCATGAGGTGCCTGCACCTAGGGATAGCTCAAGGATGGGGAGTATCACATGTAGCAACTGCAAATTAGTTGGCCATAGGTTTCCTTCATGTCTTATGCAGTTAAAGCCAGAATTGCAACTTAGAAAAATCAGCACCAAGTAAGTATGCTTCATATGGTGCTACATTATGTGTGTACATCTTGTATACTAAAATATTTCTGTAAATATTGTACACTAAAATGTTTTCTGTAGTAAAACAGGGAAAACAACACTCCAGCAGTGCCTCCTCCAGTAGCATCATCTTCTACAGCAGTGCCTCCTCCAACACCAAGGGCTCTAGCAGTGCCTCCTCCAGCACCAAGGGCTCCAGCAATGCCTCCTACATCACCAAGGGCTTCTGAAAGAACATGTTGGGCCACCATGTGTGGTTTTGGTAATTAATGACAATCTTTATGGACTAATGTGTGTATTAAGTTAGGTCTCCAGCACCAAGGGCTCCAGCACCAAGGACTACCGCCTGCCCCTGGGCGCCCCATAATTTCTTACTGCCTAGCTAGGTAGTCAAATCCGGTACTACCGGCTGGCCCGGTAGTATCGCCCGAGTGGGCCGGTAGTACCGTCCGGCCCAGGAATATTTTTCCCCAGATCCCGCTTGGCCCGCTTCAGCTTAATCCACCGCCGCGCGCTTGGCCTGCTGTTGGCGCTGCTCGCAATGCGCGTGTGCCACAGCGCCGCCACTCCCGCGCGGGCCCGCGCTGTCCTGCTGCCGTTGCTCCGCCTCGCTGCGCGTGCCCCTTGCTGGCCCCACTCGCCAAGATTCCCGCGTGTGCGCCTGGCCCCCACTCGCTCACACACTGCTCGATGCCCGCCCAGCGTTGACCAGCCCTGCAGTGCCCGCTGCTGCTGGCCCCGCTGCTCCCGCGCGTGCTGCGCTTGCTTGCGGCGCTGGCTTCCGCTGCGGCCGCTGCCCCGCTGCGCACCTGCTGCTGCTCGCCCCACCTCGCATGTGCGCTGCTCCTCTCGCTCGCTCGTCTGGGCCCCTGCTTTTTTCCCTGGCGATTTGTTGTTTGGGTCCGGTAGTACCGGCCCAATCCGATACTACCGGACCGTTCAGAAAAAATGCCCCAACGGGCAGATTTTGCCTAGCCCTTTAAATAGCTTTGCCCCTTTGTCTTTTAGGGTTCCTTCTTTCTCCTCCTTTTGTCTAAGCTTTGCCCCCATTTGCCTTACTCTTTGAGCTTGATTTATGCACACCCCTCCATTGATTCTTGCATGTATTTGAGGGGTTGTTGGAGGTGATCTAGATCTACGTTTTGACCTAACCGATTCATCTCTTTGTGAGTGTATCTTTGGGGATCTAGATTTTGGGGGATTTTGTGTCTCTCTTTGATTCCTCCTCTCTTGTTCCCCCAATAGCTTTAGTAGCTTTGTTGGAACTTGGGAGTGAGGGATTTGAGCATCTTTGTGGTGTTCTTGCCATTTGCATTTGGTGCATCGGTTTGAGTTCTCCTCGGAGGATTTGGTTTGAGTTGCTCATTGGAGCTTGTCCCTCTTGGGTTCTTGGAACCCTAGACGGTTTTGTGGCCTTGGTGGCATTGTGGCCTTGGTGGAATTGGTTGAGGCCTTTTGTGGCGTTTGTTGGGAGCCTCCAATTAAGTTGTGGAGAAGTGCCCCAACCTTGTGAGAGGTTCCGGTTGCCACCGACAAGTGCACCGATAGTGGAAGCGTGGATCGATCCCGTTGGGGTGAGATTCACCGGAGAATAAGGAAGGCATTTTGTGGCGTTGGTGGTTTAATACCGCCCCCTCTCCAAACGAGACGTACTCCATGTTGGGAGGAACTCTGTAAAATATCGGTGTCCCCGCGTGCCTCGGTTATCTCTATACCCGAGCTCTTTACTTATGCACTTTACATTGTGATAGCCTTCGTGCTTGAAGTAATATATATCTTTCTATCACTTTGTTGCTTGTATTGCTTAGCATAAGTTGTTGGTGCACATAGGTGAACCTTAGTAGTTCTAGGTTGTGCTTAACAAAGTAAACACTAGTTTTATTCCGCCTTTGTTGAGCCACTCTAGGAAAAGTTTTAATCGCCTATTCACCCCCCCCCCTCTAGGCGACATCCGTATCCTTTCAATTGGTATCAGAGCCCGATCTCTCATTTTAGGATTCACCGCCTTGAGAGTAAAGATGTCGGCTAGGGGATTAGTGCACAAGGACACACTCACATTCGATGGCACAAATTATGATGTTTGGAAAATTCGCATGCTTAATTTATTTCGGGAAATTCACCCAATTATTGAGGGATATCTATATGTGGGTTTCTCTTCTCCTATGGATACCCAAAACGAATTTTTAGAGGAGAAGTTGAACTCTCATATAGATGCTCTAGCTACTAAAATTCTTTTGCATGTTGTGAGCAATGTAGTTCTTTCTTCTCTCATGCCTTATTCAAGTGCTCGTGAGATATGGACCAAGCTTCAAGATAAATATAGCAAGTCCAACATTTTTGAGGATGATTGTGTTGCTTCCACTTCCGGTCGAGATGAGTTCTCATCCTCTACCACTTCACCAACATGTGACTTTTCACAAGGTAATGATATGGTGAGTGGTGATAGAAATTGCAATTTGGATAGTGTGCTTACTATTTGTAATCCTTCATCTCTATCTAGTTGCAATGATCTATCTTTGGACCCTAACACTTCTAGCACTACAAACTTCTTACATGCTTGTGTTAATAGTCCTTGCATATCATGTAGAAATGACTTGAATAAATCTCATGATGATATGCTTGTGTTGTCTTGTTGCCATGATAAAAATGCTTCTATTTCCTCCATTTCTTGTGTTGCTAACCATGTAGAGAAAAATGAAGATTCTATGGGCCAAGACAAGGTTTTGAATAGAGCTACAAGTGCAATCTCATCATCACCTTCCTCCGGTTCTCACATATGCCTTATGGCTAAGGGAACAAAGGTAACCTCTTCGAATCCCATTGTATCTCATGATGATGATGATGAGGTTGAGAATGATAATGATGATTATCGAGGTAAGTATGATATTACCTCTATTAAGAAAATGGGTGAGGTTGTCTATAGTGCTCTCTTCAAAAATAAAATTGCTTCCTCCAACTTTCGTGAAATCTTGAATTGTGCCATAGAAGGCAATGATCTTATTGAGGAGCAAGAAAACTTAATTGATGAAAAGTTTACACTTGAGCGTGAGTATGCTAATGAAGTTGCACAACTAAAGGACTCCCTTGAAGAAGAACAAACCACCAAAGAATCTCTTGAGGAGACTTTTACTCTAGAATTATATAGAGCAAAGGAATACCATGATAGAGAACTTGCGGTGGCTAACTCCTTCAAGATTAAAAATGATGAACTTGAAGTTGCTTATGCTAAACTTGTTGAGGATTTTAAGCACCTCGAAAATGGCTCTCGGGTCGTTAAGAGGGAGCTCATCAAACTCACCGAGTCACATGAGAAACTTAAAGATTCATATTTAAAAGATCTTGACAAGTTTCCCTCACCTCTTGCTAATAATAATGATGCTTGTGCTACTAACTCTATTTCTTGTGAAGCATCTATTTTGAAGGAGAATGTTGAGCTAAAGGCTCAACTTGCTTTGCTAACTAGCAACTGTGGGAAATTAGAAGAAAGTCATGTTAAGCTCTCGAGCTCGCATGAGGATCTTCTAGTCTCCCATGGTAGGCTAAAGTTAGCTCATGAGGCCATCGTGTCAAAGGTAACATCTAGTGGGCCTCATGTGGACATTAGCACTATATCTACTCCGAATTTTATATTGCCATGTGCTAGTCCTTCTAGTTCATCCTCTCACAACCATGATATATCTCATGATGAATTACATTTCGTGCCTTGTTGCTCTAACAATGTAGCATCTACTTCCTCTAGTGTTTTTGTTGAAACTAAACATGTAGAGGAAATCAAAAGGCTCAAGGCTCAAGTCACTTCTTTGAAGAATGACTTGAAAAAGGGTCATCAAGGGAAGGTCGCACTCAACAAAATCTTGAGTGTGCAAAAATCCCCCAATGACAAGAGTGGGCTTGGATTCAACTCCAATGTCAAGAACAAGTCCACTATCAAGTTGAAGCACAAGGACAATAAGAAGAATGGACAAGATCAAGTCAAGAATCCGGCCAACATTGTTTTCTTCAAGTGAAAGGAAGAAGGGCATCATGTCAAACATTGCCCATTAAAGAAGAAGTCCCATGGCAAGAAGCAACAAGGGAAGCGGCCTCAAGCTCTACATCTTCTTATAGATGGGCCTCCTCCCAAGAAGACTCAAGCTCTTCCTCAAGTTGTCACTACATCCAAAAATAAATATGGCAAGAGTAGAACTTGCTACATTTGTCGTAAGAAAGGGCACATTTCTTCCTCATGCACTATCGGTATCTCCTCATCCAATCCTATCATTATTGATGATGCTTATTCTCTTTATAAGGATGAGGTTGGCAATGTGTTTGCCAAATTTGTTGCTGCCCAATGTGGTGTCAATAAAAGATCCATTTGGGTTGCCAAGCCTATTGTGACTAACTTCTTAGTACCCAACTTGGTTGGGGACCAACAAGCCAAAACTTGATCAATAGGTGTGTTTTGGAGAGCATTGGAGACTTGGCTACATTATGAAGAATTGAGGGATCTTCATCAATTATTATTGTCAAGCCAAGCCATTTGTATTATCATGATTATATTATATTTCCAATGTTCCTCCTTGCGGTAACATATGCTAAACTCTTTACATTGAAAGTTAATCGGTCCCTTGTGCATGAGTTGGTTTTGTATCTTCCATGTGTTTGTACATGTTGTGCTATCCACTTAATTATCTTGAGGTATCAATCATATTTGTTTATGATTAGGTGGCACTCCATGTATATGTGTTTCTTGTGGTTGAGCCCTTCTTGATTATATTTGATATCTTATTTGGCTCTTGTGAGAAATTAATGGATTATCCCATTTTGGGGGAGTGTTATGCTTGGGCATTCCACAATCCTAAAATTTTGTGTACATGAGGAATACCACCTAGTATTTATATTGGATTATTGTCTAATCTATATGTGGTATAATTCTCATGAGAAATTTAAGTTTTATAATGTCCATTAATCATCTCTATATGTATCATTTTGCCTCGTGTTGGTTTTATGGTAGTATCACGTTATGGGGGAGTCATATGCTTAGTGCATATTACAAATCCTAGAAAATGTGAATATTCGAGGTTGTGTCACTTAGAATTGGTATTGACAATTATCTAGCACCTATGTGGCACATTTGCTCATACAATTTCCAATTTGCTTGAATGGCTTTATTGATCTTATTGTGGATCTTGTATATGAGAGTGTTTCTTGGTATGTGTTTCCTCATATTTAGATATATATATATCCTTATGGAAACCATTTGCTTCAAGTTACTCTATTCACTAGTGATTGTGACTATTGTAAGCTACCAATAATCTTGTTCGAAGTATCATGCTTAATTCTTATATTTTGTTATATTCTTCTTGTTGTGACTATGATCTTGGGTATCCATGCTAGCTACCTTGGGAAAATTGTTCCCAATATTTCTTGTCTTTGGACAATGAGTACTCAATTTAAGGTAGAATTTATTGATCATGTTCACTTTGGCCTTTGTTTGATTTTATCCTATCTTTGGCCAAGTAAAATGTTTTGTGTGCTCCCATGTATTCCTTGCTACTTTTGGATCCTCTTATTTTATTGATATTCTCTTGTGTTTTACTTATTGTAGGTAATAGTGATGATCCCATTTGTGTGCATTTTGCTTTCAAAAGAAAAATCCTACATAATGCACTATCCATGGGGGAGCTCTGCTTAATTATTTAGAACACTCACATTTATGATTCTTTGTTTGATCCATATCGGGTTTTATGTGCTTGGAACCTCAATCTTTTCGTTTTGGTATTTGTGCCATCATGAGAAGTTTGGGGAGTTTGGTTTCTTGTTGGAACCTTGCTCTTTTTGGGAGTTGGTTTTGTCTTATTCCTTGTCTCTTGATTTGACCATTTTAGAATGAGATAAACCCTTAAGCATTTTTATTTTTATATATCTTTTGCTCTTTGGCTTTAGCCTAGTTCATTTGTTGAACTTGTGATCTTTCATGTGTTGAATTGGTTCTTTGATACAATTTGGACATCGTTTGTCATGTCACACTCTTGTGTTTGCAATCTCGATTTACTTGGAGTGTTTGTTCAAATTGTATCTCCTTTTTGGTTCTTGAGAGCTTTATGCATGCATATTTACTATATGTTTATATTATGGCATGTTGGCTTTCTTTGATCCAATATATAGGGGAAACTCCACCAACTCCCTTCGGCTAAGTTGTGTATGAAATTCAATTTCATATTAATATGCACATATTTATGTGGAGTCTCTCCTATGTATTGTAGTTGCACTAACTACTTTGGACCCAATAAGTTTGGGGACCATTTTGTACTTAAATGTGTTTTAGGTACATTTGAGATATATTGGATGCTTGTCTCTGAATCTTGAAGAAGTGGTGCATTAATGAAAATTGGAGGCAAGCTATAGGATGATCAATGAATTCATATCCTCTACATCCTACCAATTACATCTCGGTAACAAGTATCTCTTGCTCATGCATATTTATCTTGCTTCCAACCTTTTGTAGGTTGCATCTTGGCATGAATTATTGTTATTATGTTTATTGTTATATCTCTAGCCACGGTATTAAAATAACTCTCTATTGTATATGTGTATGAGTTGAGATGAGTGCATATAATTGGGACTATACAAAATCATGCATATGATCCTACAATCCCAAATATGTCAATCTATCAATTTTATTGTCTTTCGTTTCCTCAACTTCTCTCATGTGCAATAGTGAGATTTTGCTAGTTGATTTCTCTATGTGATGCTTGTTGCTTTTCTCCATATATTTCAACTTTCTCCTTTTTCCCTTGGTGATAGTTGTAATATATGTAGTGTGTTGGTGTTTGAAGTTCATTAATGTACAATAAGATATATTTGAGCCTTTGGCCATTCTTTGAAGCAAAAATCTTATTGATATATGTTATGACTTCATTTTTGCCTTTTATGTGATTTTTTGTATATCTTCCTTGTGTGTGCTTGTCCCTTTATGGTCATATGTCATTGTAATGTTATCCACTTAGAAACATATACACATATGAGAAGACAATTTTAGTTGAGAATTTATTTCTTGGATACCACCTTTTATTTCTTTTGATTCTTCCGTGGCCTCCAAATTTATTTGCCTATGAGTGCTTGTTTCTCTTGTTTGCATCTTCGGGCACTCATATTTGTTCTCTCATGCCTTGTATTTTTAAATGAACTTGGATGAGTGAGGATTCCATGATTATTCACTTTGTTCCCAAATGCAATTATCATAATTGGTGCATTATCTTTGGGGAGCTCATCTAATTCATCTAATAATGCTCATTTGTCTTCTTTTTTATTTGTTATATCTTAAATGATTATGGGGGAGCGAGGATTCCATATTTGTGCAATATGCATTCTAATGCATTTATTTTGAATTGTGCACAAATCTTGGGGAGCTTCTCTATTTGTTATTTAAAACACTCTTTTGCTCATATCATAGTATCTTGTAGTTTCCATTTGGACCCATTTGTTGTTTTCAAATTGGTCGGACCTTGTAGTTGCTTGCATCATTTGACTTTATTTTGGCAATCTTCGGGTCCTCGATATAGTTCTACTCCCTCCCAAGTATTCATCATTGGATATGTGCGAAAGCACACCTTTGGAGTAATTATTACTATATTTTCCTTCTAAAACTTATCACCCATTTCGGCAATCGATGCCAACGGGGGAGAAGTTTTGGAGGGTTTAAGGGAAGTTGGTTTATGCATTGAGTTTGTTCTTGTGCATTTGCCTCTCATGCTCTTGCATCTTTGTTGTTGCTTATCATGTGGTATATATAGAGGAAACTCCACCAATGATAATGATTGGCAATATATGCAATGAAATTCAAGTTCATCACACATGCATAGATTGTGGGGGAGTTTGCTCTATATATGGTGGTGGTACCAATATCACATAATTTTTTAGTATTTGATATTGGTATTGCCATTTTATTCATTAATATTCCTTATATAAACCCTGTTAAAGGGATTGTCATCAATTACCAAAATGGGGGAGATTGAAAGAACATGTTGGGCCCCATGTGTGCTTTTGGTAATTAATGACAATCTTTATGGACTAATGTGTGTATTAAGTTATACTTGTAGGATTTGTCCATTGGCATCGCTTGGAGCATGTGTTGGCTTCAAGGTCGATGAAATGCAAAGAAGATATGTTGTGAAAGCTCAATATGCGAGGTCGATGATGAGGAATCAAGAAAGGCGTTCCATCTTGAGAAGGTCAAGTTAGTCTACATCGAGATCAAGTGGAATGCTCAAGGCAAACGTATAATCTTGATAGGTTTTCCCGTTTGCCGGTCTCATGTTGTGTATGGGAGACCGGGTTTAGGATAGATAACCGTACTATCAAGAGGGGCTCTCGAATGAGTAATTCGGTCACATCGTTTAGAGAGAGCTCAAACCTTTGCATACTTGCATCATGGTATTTGGTTGTTATTTGGTCTTATCCATGTGAGGATATACAGCCTGTGGTAATCTCCATAACAAGCTCTTGTTCGTCAAAATCGGATCTCCCATATGTATCTTGTTGCGATTTTGATTTATGCGGCTTTTCGGTTTATCACCAAGTAAGGTATCTCACATTATATTAATTGATACACTGTCACTTGGTGATAATCAATATTTCCACATTTTATTGGGAAGCCCTTGTCATCCTCTATCCAACGCAATTGGAATCGGGTCAATCGGAGCTTCCAGTAAAAAGTTATTGTCGTTTGAGTATTGGCTTTTATACGGTTTAAAAGAAAAGGGAAAATCTGCTTACTGGGCCGGAGGGTAGTACCGTCCAGGTGGGCCGGTACTACCGCCCGTGTAGAGGTCCCAACCTTTAATAAGGTAGATATTCCTATGTTTACAATGCCAGTCCCTGGATCAATAGCTAGCATCCACAGTTAAGATGTAATATCAAGAAACAAAGGTCATAATACAACTTTTTAACCAGGAATAAAATAATTCATTACATCTTACATAGCTCATTTTGCTATCACATTACATTGCACCAGAATATCTATAAGCATGGGGTCCTTCATCTTCAAAGTGCCACAGGCAAACATGTTGGTTGTAGTCTTGTAATCCTATTCAACACACTTCACTAATATCAAACAAACCTGCAACATAATAAGTTGCAGCCACAAGGGTCAATACATTTGAATTGTATTGGCAAGCTTCACTACTATGTAGAATTAAGTGAATCCTATCATCACATGCATATTTGGCTAAGTAGGGTTTAGGTTCATTTGCAGAAAGCAATATAGTTTATCCTATCTTTTCAAAATAGTTTTGATCTTTTGTCAAATCTTTCAGAACTCCTTGGAAAACTCCAAGTGCTTCAAGTCTCTTGTTGTCACTTTCAAGTTTTACTTTTAGAAATTGGAATGTCGAGATCTTCCATAGCTTCAGGCCTTAGTTGCTCAGTATTGTCCATAACCGGGGACACGGCTAAGTACTTAGATTTTTATCTTCTGCAGAAGTTGTACACTTTACCCACATGACACAATCTCATCTTGATGCTACCAGTGGCCGCTGGATAAGTACTCACCAAGATGGAGTACTGGCAGATTGAGATTGTGACAAAGTCTTTCCATAGGAGTCCTCCCAATACACAATGCTAGCTTGTCTACCAGGCACCAATGTAGGGTTTCAAGTTCCCTCATTCTAGTTAACCTGAAGAGGCCAATGCATGGGTCTTCCACTATGTAGTTGACTAAGCCAGTTCCCATTTAGCATGTGGCTGTACACGGAAGCCACTGTACGAGAAACATGTTCAATCGCTAAGTCCCTGGGTGGTTTTCTTCTAGTGCACAACAAAAAGAGATTGCCATATAAACGTGGTTCCTTTTGTTGCCACCTTGTACAAAACTTGAGTATCCTTGTCCACCCAGGTGGTTCATTGAGTACTTGTTTTATTATATAAAACATAAGTCTTTTCAATACTTCATATAATCTTAACATGTATCCCATCTCAATATATATAGCAGGGCTAAGCATATTACAACTACATTGTTTTCACTAAGGAATATATAGGGTATCCTATTAGGATTTTAGCATAGCAAAATATAGTAGACCTTATCATGCATGTTTCAAAATCCACTAAGTGTAATGAAAATAGTAGGACTTGGATGATAGTGTCACTTGCCTTTTTAGTAGAGATTGATGGTTCACTTCTTGATCTTGCCAATATCACACTCTTCTAATTTCCAATACAATTCAATCAAGCAAACACAATTTCAACTAGCATTCCAACTAACAATCAAACAAATTAATCACACATAAAATAACAGAAACAAAGTCATGCATGCAAGCATGCAAAAGATAGTTTTATTTGCAAAGGTGGTTTCTACTAGGCTCTAAACATTGTAAGGTTCAAAGTGGTCATTTTCTAAAGTGGCAAAACCATTTGCAAAAGGGTTTATCTATAAACCATTTTTTAAATTAAATCATTATTTTATGTGGTTGAAAATGCTTTTGGTAAAGTAACAATTTTATATTGTTCATAAAATAAGTTGTTAATTCACAAAACTTGGTGTTTATGCTCAGAAGGTTTGAATCAAATCATTTCCCAAAGGTTTTTACTCAAAAAGCATTTCCATATCAAAATCAATGTTTTTATTTGACTAGAAATGAGCTAATTCAATTATTCAATCCTAAACTTCACAAAATACATTTTTAAATCCATAAGTTGGTTCCTAAGGTCAGTAGGTTCACAACAAACCATTTTGCATAGATTTCAACCCCAAAATCATTTTGGAATAAATTTTATATCCTAAACAAGCATACACAAGTTTCTGCAAAACAAACATTTTAACAGAAGCTTTTTATTAAACAAAATGCATGGTTGCAAAGTGCTTGTTCCACTGATTCCATTGATATAAAATTTGTAAAATTTGGACGTGTAGAACTAAAGTTATGAATTTTACAAAATTTCATATCTAATAGATCATTTTCTGTTTTTAAAACGGAGTCAGTGCCACGCGGCGTGTTTCTACTGGCCGGTACCGGTTCGCACGGATCGGCCTCTGTGGATCGTTGGATCAACTTAAAATAAATGGATCAGATGGGCGCATACCCCTTCGGTTAAGATCTAATCTTATCCTTTGGATCTACATCCTACGGACTACAACGTGTTGACCAAAAGCGAGCGGCCCTAGCGGCGGTGCGCGGTCAGACGGTGGCGTTGCGGCGGCTACAGGAAGCAAAGGAGGAAATGGGGGTACTCACCATGCTCGCAGGAAGGTGCTGAAGCTCAAGGTGGTCGCGAGGAGGAAAGGGGCGCACGAGGGCGGGAGTAATCGCTCGTCGGAGTTGGGTTCACCGTCGGGTCCGTCTGGTCCTTGTCGGAGGCGAGGCTATAGGCCATGCCAAGGCAAAAGAATGTCACGGTTAGGTGCGTGTGAAGACGTTGAACACGCGGCTTACAAGCAGAGAGAAAGGGGCGATCAGTTCTTACGGGGAGGGGTCGCCGGAGAGGTGGCAGACGCGGCGGCGCGTTTGAGCTTGTCCTTGCCGACGCTCTGGGGCGAGCGCGGGCGAACGGGAGGCACTGGCAGGTGCGCGCTGGTCTGAGGAGCAAGCTCGCGTGCTCGAGAAGGCGAGGCGAGGCTGGACGGCGCCGGAATTGGTCGGAGACGTCGTCGGAGCAGTGGCAGTGCAAAGCTAATTCGGGGCAGCCTGGTGGCAGAGAGGGAGAGGCGAGCAAGGGGAAATGGCGAGTAGACACGGGCGGTTAAATGGGCGTAGTCACTGGAGGAATTAGGGCCTCTATTAACGCGTATTCAACACCGGTGTTACTGCCAGAAACGGCGAGGCGACGAGGTCGCGAGGTTGATGACGCCTAGCTGGCGTTGTGGGACCGGTCTGTCAGCGAGGGAGAGGAAATAGGGGTGGGGTCCTGCTGTCTGTGACTCTGCGGGTTGGTTTTTCAGTGGAAAACGATTCGCAGAGAGGGGGAAAGAAGTTGGGCTGCGACTGGGTCTTGCTGGGTTGTTGGGTTGGGTTTGGTCTGATTCATTTTTTTATACAGTAATCTTTTCTTTTTCCATTTGATTTTCCTGTTTTGAATCACAAACAACAATTCAAACACCCAAATCAAATCAAACTTCCACCAAACTTTGTATTGAGTTTAGTTCTGTTTAACAACCTAAATCCAAGTCCCAAAATAAAATAATATTTTTATTCTTTTTAGGATCCATTAATAATTAAATAAATAGACCTTAGACTAATTCAAATAGGATTTGTTTTATTTAAATTCTCCATTTGAAATCTAAATAATATCAAAACCATTTCAGTAGGTTTTATTTGAAAACACTTAGAAATCTTGTTTAAAATAATATATCAAGTTTTAGTGTTTATTTAAAATGGAAAAGCCTTTACTTTAAAATGGGGTATTAATAAACCCTCATTATTTTATTTAAATAAACCTTTACACTTTTAATCAAACAAAAATATTTTATTTCAAAAGCTTGGCCAAGGTTTAATTTGGCTCTATAAAATAATCCTTATTATTAATTTCTACCTTTTCATTTGAAACCCAAATCTTTTTTATTAAAATATCCAAAAATAGTGATTCCAATTATTAAAACTTTCTTTATTAATTGCTTATCTTTTTAAATCTCTTTAGGATTTATTTGATCAAAATAGGTTTGAAGGTTTCCATTTGGAATCAAAAAGTTTCTTCTCACCCTGAAAATCAATAAAGTTTTATTTTGTTCATTTATTTTTCACATAACAAGATTTGGAAAATCTTGGGATGTGACAGGCTACCACCCTTAAAATAAATCTCGTCCCGAGATTTGGGAAGACTAGGGTTACAAGTTGGCTCAAAGCATCTAGGGTACTACCACCCTTAAAAAATTTCTAACCAAATTACATTTTGGCTTGCTTGGAATATTGGGGAAACTTCTCTGGGCAAACATCTGCATAGTGTCCTTTGTTTCCACACTTGAAACATGTGACAAGGCTGAGATCCTTCATAGGATTGTTTATCTTGTGCTTCATCTTTTCTGGACAGTTGCATGCATAATATCCTTGGTTACCACAGTTTTAACATGTGATAAGATTGAGTTCATCACGTATCTTCTGTGGACAGGTTGCTACATAATGTCCTAGCTCTTTGCAGTTGTTGCACCACACTTGGCTAATCTCCTTATACTTATTCTTCTCTGGACATTCACTGGCATAGTGTCCCATTTGTTTACAATGATTACATTGCACATGGCTTTTGTCCTTCTTTTTCTTGGGTTTCTCCAAAGCTAGGAGTGCTTCCAGTTCATGTTCTTCATATGTTATCTCATAGGTAGGAATGTTTACTGGTTTCTTTGACCTTCTATTGCTCCTTGGATAATTCATATGTCTCCCCTTTGGTCCTTTAAATTGGGTCATATTACATGGAGGTACAAGTGGAGATTTTCCTTTGTCCTCATCTTTCTTGGTAGACTTGGCTCTCTCATGGTAATCTACAATCAGTTGTTGCACTCCACCTTGTTTCCTTTGTTCAACTATGGAATAGATGGGGCATTGGATAGGGACATGATTATTTCCTTCACATAGGTAACAAGTAGCTTGAGATGTGGGGCATTGGTCAGCTAGATGTTTCTCTTCACAATTGGGGCATTGATCTCCATGCTCCTTGGAAGTGTGATCCTTGTCTCCACAAATATTGCAAGCTTGGGTTCCTTCTAGAATAACATCTTTGTCATCCTTGTTGTCACAAACTCCTTTGGAAGAGTTGCTTTCCATGTTGATCATTTGATCTGTCACATTATGCAACAATTGGGTTTGGGTTTCCAAAAACCTTTGCATGGTTGGATCTACCTGACTGGTGTTGGCTATGAATTGAGCTGTCACTTGGTTCAACTGGTTTTGGGTTACTATAAGTTCTCTCATGTTGTCCTCTTGGTTGTTGTTGTTGTCATCAACCTTGATGTTGGAGTCTCTTGGAGTAGTCATCTGTTTGGGTTGGATTAAGATTAGAATAAGCAAGATATTTCTAAGGAAATAATTCTAAACACACACATCACAATTCACACAAGCAAAGTGCAAGCAGTCACAAACAAACACTCCTTTTCAATCAACAAGTTTCCAAGCATATTTTAGGCAATCAAAATATTTTTTTTGTTACTCACATAAGTTGGTGTGTTTGACTTAACTAAATATGGTGGTCCATCTATATGGTTCACTTGAGATTTTTCCATCTTTCTTGGTTGATTCATCTTGCATGAGATCATGGTTTCCTTGGGAAAACTCTTGGTCACAAAACTTCAAAGGTGATGATGGCTCCTTCTAAGTTGTGTTTCCTTAGTCTTCAAATCTTGAGCAAGCAAGATTTCTTGTCTCACTTGTCCTTAGTGATATCCAAGGTTGAAGTCCTTGGTGAAAATGCTGAAGATGTTGAAGTCATTAGAGTTGAAGATGTTGAAGTCATTAGAGTTGAAGATGTTGAAGTCATTAGAGTTGATGAAGTCCTTTGCACATGGTGAAGTCTTTGGCCATGGGGTAGGCTTTATCCATCAAGTTTGAAATAGAAGAGATGTAGAGTCAAAACCAAAATGGTTGAGGAAAGAGTTTACAAGTTTGTTTGTAAATAAGTTTTGGAACAAAAACAACTCCTATTTTTCTAAGGGGTTTTTGTCCAATCCTAGGGTTACAATCCTACAGGCAACACAATGCTCTGATACCATCTGTAGAGGTCCCAACCTTTAATAAGGTAGAGATCCCTGTGTTTACAATGCCAGTCCCTGGATCAATAGCTAGCATCCACAGTTAAGATGTAATATCAAGAAACAAAGGTCATAATACAACTTTTTAACCAGGAATAAAATAATTCATTACATCTTACATAGCTCATTTGGCTATCACATTACATTGCAGCAGAATATCTGTAAGCATGGGCTCCTTCATCTTCAAAGTGCCACAGGCAAACATGTTGGTTGTAGTCTTGTAATCCTATTCAACACACTTCACTAATATCAAACAAACCTGCAACATAATAAGTTGCAGCCACAAGGGTCAATACATTTGAATTGTATTGGCAAGCTTCACTACTATGTATAATTAAGTGAATCCTATCATTACATGCATATTTGGCTAAGTAGGGTTTAGGTTCTTTTGTAGAAAGCAATATAGTTTATCCTATCTTTTCAAAATAGTTTTGATCTTTTGTCAAATCTTTCAGAACTCCTTGGAAAACTCCAAGTGCTTCAAGTCTCTTGTTGTCACTTTCAAGTTTTACTTTTAGAAATTGGAATGTCGAGATCTTCCATAGCTTCAGGCCTTAGTTGCTCAGTATTGTCCATAACCGGGGACACGGCTAAGTACTTAGATTTTTATCTTTTGCAGAAGTTGTACACTTTACCCACATGACACAATCTCATCTTGATGCCACCCGTGGCCGCTGGATAAGTACGCACCAAGATGGAGTACTGGCAGATTGAGATTGTGACAAAGTCTTTCCATAGGAGTCCTCCCAATACACAATGCTAGCTTGTCTACCAGGCACCAATGTAGGGTTTCAAGTTCCCTCATTCTAGTTAACCTGAAGAGGCCAATGCATGGGTCTTCCACTATGTAGTTGACTAAGCCAGTGCCCATTTAGCATGTGGCTGTACACGGAAGCCACTCTACGAGAAACATGTTCAATCTCTAAGTCCCTGGGTGGTTTTCTTCTAGTGCACAACAAAAAGAGATTGACATATAAACATGGTTGCTTTTGTTGCCACCTTGTCCAAAACTTGAGTATCCTTGTCCACCCAGGTGGTTCATTGAGTACTTGTTTTATTATATAAAACATAAGTCTTTTCAATACTTCATATAATCTTAACATGTATCCCATCTCAATATATATAGCAGGGCTAAGCATATTACAACTACATTGTTTTCACTAAGGAATATATAGGGTATCCTATTAGGATTTTAGCATAGCAAAATATAGTAGACCTTATCATGCATGTTTCAAAATCCACTAAGTGTAATGAAAATAGTAGGACTTGGATGATAGTGTCACTTGCCTTTTTAGTAGAGATTGATGGTTCACTTCTTGATCTTGCCAATATCACACTCTTCTAATTTCCACTACAATTCAATCAAGAAAACACAATTTCAACTAGCATTCCAACTAACAATCAAACAAATTAATCACACATAAAATAACAGAAACAAAGTCATGCATGCAAGCATGCAAAAGATAGTTTTATTTGCAAAGGTGGTTTCTACTAGGCTCTAAACATTGTAAGGTTCAAAGTGGTAATTTTCTAAAGTGGCAAAACCATTTGCAAAAGGGTTTATCTATAAACCATTTTTTAAATTAAATCATTATTTTATGTGGTTGAAAATGCTTTTGGTAAAGTAACAATTTTATATTGTTCATCAAATAAGTTGTTAATTCACAAAACTTGGTGTTTATGGTCAGAAGGTTTGAATCAAATCATTTCCCAAAGGTTTTTACTCAAAAAGCATTTCCATATCAAAATCAATGTTTTTATTTGACTAGAAATGAGCTAATTCAATTATTCAATCCTAAACTTCACAAAATATATTTTTAAATCCATAAGTTGGTTCCTAAGGTCAGTAGGTTCACAACAAACCATTTTGCATAGATTTCAACCCCAAAATCATTTTGGAATAAATTTTATATCCTAAACAAGCATACACAAGTTTCTGCAAAAACAAACATTTTACTAGAAGCTTTTTATTAAAAAAATGCATGGTTGAAAAGTGCTTGTTCCACTGATTCCATTGATATAAAATTTGTAAAATTTGGACGTGTAGAACTAAAGTTATGAATTTTACAAAATTTCATAACTAATAGATCATTTTCCGTTTTTAAAACGGAGTTAGTGCCACGCGGCGTGTTTCTACTGGCCGGTACCGGTTCGCACGGATCGGCCTCTGTGGATCGTTGGATCAACTTAAAATGAATGGATCAGATGGGCGCGTACCCCTTCGGTTAAGATCTAATCTTATCCTTTGGATCTACATCCTACGGACTACAACGTGTTGACCAAAAGCGAGCGGCCCTAGCGGCGGCGCGCGGTCAGACGGTGGCGTTGCAGCGGCTACAGGAAACAAAGGAGGAAATGGGGGTACTCACCATGCTCGCAGGAAGGTGCCGAAGCTCAAGGTGGTCGCGAGGAGGAAAGGGGCGCACGGGGGCGGGAGTAATCGCTCGTCGGAGTTGGGTTCACCGTCGGGTCCGTCTGGTCCTTGTCGGAGGCGAGGCTATAGGCCATGCCAAGGCAAAAGAATGTCACGGTTAGGTGCGTGTGAAGACGCTGAACACGCGGCTTACAAGCAGAGAGAAAGGGGCGGTCAGTTCTTACGGGGAGGGGTCGCTGGAGAGGTGGCAGGCGCGACGGCGCGTTTGAGCTTGTCCTTGCCGACGCTCTGGGGCGAGCGCGGGCGAACGGGAGGCACTGGCAGGTGCGCTGGTCTGAGGAGCAAGCTCGCGTGCTCGAGAAGGCGAGGCGAGGCTGCACGGCGCCGGAATTGGTCAGAGACGTCGTCGGAGCAGCGGCGGTGCAAAGCTAATTCGGGGCAGCCTGGTGGCAGAGAGGGAGAGGCGAGCGAGGGGAAATGGCGAGTAGACACGGGCGGTGAAATGGGCGTAGTCACTGGAGGAATTAGGGCCGCTATTAACGCGTATTCAACGCCGGTTTTACTGCCAGAAACGGCGAGGCGACGAGGTCGCGAGGTTGATGACGCCTAGTTGGCGCTGTGGGACCGGTCTGTCAGCGAGGGAGAGGAAATAGGGGTGGGGTCCTGCTGTCTGTGACTCTGCGGGTTGGTTTTTCAGTGGAAAACGATTCGCAGAGAGGGGGAAAGAAGTTGGGCTGCGACTGGGCCTTGCTGGGTTGTTGGGTTGGGTTTGGTCTCATTCATTTTTTTATACAGTAATTTGTTCTTTTTCCATTTGATTTTCCTGTTTTGAATCACAAACAACAATTCAAACACCCAAATCAAATCAAACTTCCACCAAACTTTGTATTGAGTTTAGTTCTGTTTAACAACCTAAATCCAAGTCCTAAAATAAAATAATATTTTTATTCTTTTTAGGATCCATTAATAATTAAATAAATAGACCTTAGACTAATTCAAATAGGATTTGTTTTATTTAAATTCTCCATTTGAAATCTAAATAATATCAAAACCATTTCAGTAGGTTTTATTTGAAAACACTTAGAAATCTTGTTTAAAATAATATATCAAGTTTTAGTGTTTATTTAAAATGGAAAAGCCTTTACTTTAAAATTGGGTATTAATAAACCCTCATTATTTTATTTAAATAAACCTTTACACTTTTAATCAAACAAAAATATTTTATTTCAAAAGCTTGGCCAAGGTTTAATTTGGCTCTATAAAATAATCCTTATTATTAATTTCTACCTTTTCATTTGAAACCCAAATCTTTTTTATTAAAATATCCAAAAATAGTGATTTCAATTATTAAAACTTTCTTTATTAATTGCTTATCTTTTTAAATCCCTTTAGGATTTATTTGATCAAAATAGGTTTGAAGGTTTCCATTTAGAATCAAAAAGTTTCTTCTCACCCTGAAAATCAACAAAGTTTTATTTTGTTCATTTATTTTTCACATAACAAGATTTGGAAAATCTTGGGATGTGACAGCCCGCCCCTGGGCGCCCCATAATTTCTTACTGCCTAGCTAGATAGTCAAATCCGGTACTACCGGTCGGCCCGGTAGTACCGCCCGGGTGGGCCGGTAGTACCGGCCAGCCTAGGAACATTTTTCCCCAGATCCCGCTTGGCCCGCTTCAGCTTAATCCACCGCCGCGCGCTTGGCCTGCTGCTGGCGCTACTCGCAATGCGCGCGTGCCACAGCGCCACCACTCCCGCGCGGGCCCGCGCTGTCCAGCTGTCGCTGCTCCGCCTCTCTACGCGCGCCCCTTGATGGCCCCACTCGCTAAGATTCCCGCGCGCGCGCCTGGCCCCCACTCGCTCACGCGCCACTCGTTGCCCGCCCAGCGTTGACCAACCCCGCAGCGCCCGCTGCTGGCCCCGCTGCTCCCGCGCGTGCTGCGCTCGCTTGCGGCGCTGGCTTCCGCTGCGGCCACTGGCCCTGCTACGCACCTGCTGCTGCTGGCCCCACCTCGCATGTGCGTTGCTCCTCTCGCTCGCTCGTCTGGCCCCCTGTTTTTTCCCTGGCGATTTTTTGTTTGGGTCCGGTAGTACCGGCCCAATCCGGTACTACTGGACCGTTCAGAAAAAATGCCCCAACGGGCAGATTTTGCCTAGCCCTTTAAATAGCTTTGCCCCTTTGTCTTTTAGGGTTGCTTATTTCTCCTCCTTTTGTCTAAGATTTTCCCCCATTTGCCTACTCTTTGAGCTTGATTTCTACACACCCCTCCATTGATTCTTGCATATATTTGAGGGGTTGTTGGAGGTGATCTAGATCTAGGTTTTGACCTAACCGATTCATCTCCTTATGAGTGTATCTTTGGGGATCTAGATTTTGGGGGATTTTATGTCTCTCTTTGATTCCTCCTCTCTTGTTCCCCCAATAGCTTTAGTAGCTTTGTTGGAACTTGAGAGTGAGGTATTTGAGCATCTTTGTGGTGTTCTTGCCATTTGCATTTGGTGCATCGGTTTGAGTTCTCCTCGGAGGATTTGGTTTGAGTTGCTCATTGGAGCTTGTTCCTCTTGGGTTCTTGGAACCCTAGACGGTTTTGTGGCCTTGGTGGCATTGTGGCCTTGGTGGCATTTGTTGAGGCCTTTTGTGGCGTTTGTTAGGAGCCTCCAATTAAGTTGTGGAGAAGTGCCCCAACCTTGTGAGAGGTTCCGGTTGCCACCGACAAGTGCACCGATAGTGGAAGCGTGGATCGATCCCGTTGGGGTGAGATTCACCGGAGAATAAGGAAGGCCTTTTGTGGCGTTGGTGGTTTGATACCACCTCCTCTCCAAACGAGACGTACTCCATGTTGGGAGGAACTCGGTAAAATATCGGTGTCCCCGCGTGCCTCGGTTATCTCTATACCCGAGCTCGTTACTTATGCACTTTACATTGTGATAGCCTTCGTGCTTGAAGTAATATATATCTTGCTATCACTTTGTTGCTTGTATTGCTTAGCATAAGTTGTTGGTGCACATAGGTGAACCTTAGTAGTTCTAGGTTGTGCTTAACAAAGTGAACACTAGTTTTATTCCGCCTTTGTTGAGCCACTCTAGGAAAAGTTTTAATCGCCTATTCGCCCCCTCCCCTCTAGGCGACACCCATATCCTTTCAGCTTCAAATGCACCACCACCTGCTAGGGCAAACCCAGCTGGAAGGCCTTTCTTTGCACCAAGGGTTAGTGGCAGAGAGCCCAAACTAACACATAGGATGCAGGGATACCTCAATCCAGGGAAGCACAGCAGCTACAAAGGCTCTAGAATCTCAAATAAGTGGTGTCCTATGTTGTTTGTGCCTTTGAAACTATGCATGTTTCAGCAATGTGTGTAAGACTATGTTGTTTAAAACTATCTGGTGGATCCATATTTGTGTATGACTAAGTTGGTTTAAGACTATGTTGTTTAAAACTATCTGGTGGATCCATATTTATGTAAGACTATGTTGTTCTAAGACTATGTTGTGTACGACTATGTTGGTTTAAGAATATGTTGTTCTAAGACTGTGCTTTACACTAGAATATAGTATCTATAGCATGCCAGGTTCAAAGACAAGTAACATAAGACAAGTATCATACATGATTCAGCATGAAAACAACACAAGAACTTGGAATCCAACAGAACATTACACAGGTACTTAGAATTCAACACAGGTACTTAGAATTCAACACATATAGTTCACACACTGCTCAGAACTCAACACAGGTACTTAGAATTCAACAGAACATTACACAGACCAGGAAGCTAAATAGATAAAGTTTGCTTCAGAATATTACATGCCTAGAATAGATATCACTTATCACACAGTTCCTTTATCTTCTTCACCTTCTTCTTCAGACCATCAGTGAAATTGAACAGATCATACATGACATGCTCCAGCTTGTTCTTCTCTGCCTTCAATGCCACCTTTTCCTCATCCCATTTTCCCTACTTCACCTTCATAATGTCTGCTTGAGATTTATGCACTTGCTTTAGCATAGTCACTTCTTTCTTCAAAGCTTCTAGTTCAACCTTTAGCTCATCTCTTTCCTTCACCACAAGCCCAACATCCTCCTCACAAGATTGGATTATTTTATAATTCTCCTTCACCACATTCTTCTCTGTTTGTTCCATGAACTTGCACACATCATCTAACATGGCGTTGTGCTTCTTCTCTATCTTTGTTTTCTCATCAGATAGCTACTGCACCAGTTTAGCATTGTCAATCATTTCTTCAATCCTAAGCATGTTGGCTTCAAAGTACATGTGCCACAACCTATCTAAAGAATTCTTCATTGTGTCTAGCCACTCTTCTTCATCAACCCATGACACAAAACCACAATTCATAACTTCCTATAAAAAATGTAACTGCAATCAGGGAATAAAATTGGACTGATATATCTAACAATATAGAAGCAAGATAAATATATATATCTAAAGATAATTTATATACAACAGTATAATAAATCCAAGCAAGCTAAATATACACCCAAGCAAGCTACTGCAATATATATCCAGATTTTATATACTAGCATCTCCATATCCAGCTAACAAATCAAGCATCTATATCTACTTTTTTGGTCTGCTAACCCTATCTAATTTTCAGATATGAAAAAATTGAGAGAAGAAAAATGTGTTGAGTTTAGTACAACTCACATTCCCTATCTGACACATGTAAAATCTTCTTCCAGTGTTCGTCCCTTCAAAGGCGACACACTGCTATGGCACCAATCCATGCTCACGACATGTCATCGAGCAGTCCACTCCAATCCCATGAAACCGGGGGTCGTAGCAGGTGTCTGGTGCATAGTCTAGAGCTACGAAGTGCTAAACGAACAGAAATTGCAAAGAAATGAGTTCAAATCCAAAAAAATCCAAGCCAATTCGGAAACCCTAACCGTGTATTTGGGGAACTTACCCCTAGCGGAGAAGTGCTCGACGACTCGCCGTCGTTCCAACTGGGCATGGCGAAGACGGCTGACGGAGTTCGCGGACGGTCTGCCGACGGCGATGGCGATGCGGCGGCGGCGGCAGGTGTGGAGCTCAACGACACGGTCGGGGTCGGGTTCAATCGGCCTTGAAACTACCCAGGTCGGGATCGGGGTCGCGTTCTATGGAAAGAAGGGTGGAGCCCACTCTTGCCGTTAACGGTCGTTATGAGTGGGTCCCATTTGTCAAATCCAGCGTCAATAGCCATGAATCCACCGGTTAGCGCACATTGCAAAAAACCAGCAGTGGAGTGGTGGTTTTATGCTATTAGAACGTAAAATGGTGGTTTTTCAAAAAAATTGTATAAAAATAGTGGTTTTATGCTATAGACTCACAAACGCACCAAACCGGTCAAAAGACCCAAAATGCGAGCCGGCGTAGATGTCCTGAGTGCGTCATGCATGATCTACCGAGTTCAGATCCATCGCTATCTATAGACTGTTGGTGAACTTGTCGAGCATGCAGCTCACCTAACCATGGCGTGGACACCGCTCTCATGATGGGCCCGTAGCTGACAAAGAATAGTCGCATGAGTGACTTTCAGCGACAAGTCATGCGTGATCTATAGATTTATCTGATCACAAGCTCACCTAAAACGAGAGCGCGCCCACGTGCATGTGCGGACCGCACAAGCGCAACGTAGCAACCCAACTGGAAAATGATGATATTCTCAAAGAAATTGAAGACACGATCTTTCTTTCGAGGAGGATTAAAATAAATTCTGAAAAGGAAAGTTCAAGGCACACTGGAGGCTATACATAACAGCCCAACTCCAAATGAGCGAGAGCAAAACCACACACGTATATCAGGAACAGAATGGCTGCGTCTGGCCAGACGTTGTCGATGATGTCGAAGACGGTGCAAGAGCTGGCGGCGGCCGTTGAGGAGCCGCCGAGCCGGTATGTCCGGCCGGAGCAAGAGCGTCACGCCGGCCTGCTGGCCGCCGATGAGATGCCCGAGCCCATCCCTCTCATTGATCTTAGTCGGCTGACGGACGCCGACGAGGCCGAGAAGCTCCGGGCGGCTCTACACCACTGGGGCCTTTTCCTGGTATAATCCTCTTCGTGCACCATAGTTCCTAAAATATCCGATTGCGTGCTGAAATTCTCACTACTTTCGATTATCCAGGTGACCAACCATTGAATTGAAGATTCTCTTATGGATGCCATGATGAGCGCATCGAGGGAGTTCTTTCGGCAACCGAGTGAGGAAAAGAAAAAATGCAGCAACTTGGTGGAGGGCAAGCCCTTCGAGATTGAAGGGTACGGAAATGACAAAACGGTAACTCAGGATCAGATCCTGGACTGGCAGGATCGGTTGCATCTGACACTCGAGCCAGAAGATGAGAGGAATTTTGGTAAATGGCCCAGTTACCCAGAATCTTTCAGGTTACCGACTCCCTTACCTTCAGTGATGTTTCTTTTTTCACACGAGAGCTCTTCCCTTCAGTGATGTTTCACATTTAGGTAAAAACTTTGCCTAAATCCGCGATAGTTTTATCGGATTGGAGGGTGTAGTATTATTAGCTCTTTTTTTTGGATATCAATAGTAGTATAACTTACTTACACAGGAAGGAAAATGAAAATTCAGCAAAATATCAATGGAAAGACTATTAGCAATTGTACTTAGGGTAAACTCTAATCCAGTCAATGCACCCTGATCATTGCACGTTTCTCTTGCTAGTGGACCCATGTTTTCATATAATAAAGTTAGGCTAAAAGTTAAGTTTTTTCATCGAGGCTTACTTCGGTGTCCCCCCTAGGGGCAAAGTTTGATTGGAAACCGGTTTTCGGGTAAATTCTGGGTGAGTACATGTTAAGGTTTGGCCCGTACTATCCCGTATGTTGTATCTGTATACGTTTTGGAGGCTGTTTGTACAAGACGACCTCGAAAAAAAAATAGATGCCGGTCCCATGTTTGTTAATCTCCTTGTTTCACGCCGTGATCGGTTCCATTCGACATGATGAGCTGATATCCTATACACGTCTTCGTATTATACTTCAGCCACGTATGCATATGACCTCATGTGTACGGATCAAAGACCGGGTCCAGATCAAACCCGAAATCCACCCAAAACCCGGTTTTTCCCTCAACGTTTTCCTAGGGGGCATACCGAAGCAAAAGTGTTTTTCATCATAAATTGTCTCTTGTCAGAGACAACTCATATAAACTGAATAAAAAACAAAACATTTCTTTCAACAGGGATGTGCTACATGAGTACGCTTCAAGAACCAAGGGAATAAGAGATCTTATCTTGCGATCGATAGCTAATCTACTGGAGCTTGACGAGGACTACTTCGTCAACCAGCTATCAAACAAGGCTACCGGGTTTGCTAGATTTAACTACTACCCTCCATGTCCAAGGCCCGACCTTGTTCTCGGCCTCAAGTCTCACTCTGATGGCGGTCTCCTTACCATTCTTTTGGTTGATGAAGATGTTGGTGGCTTGCAAGTTCAGAGAGATGGAAAATGGTACAACGTTCCAACCAAGCCTTACACATTGGTGATTAATTTAGGAGACTGCATGGAGGTAGGCACGGACAAATACAAGCTATGCACACTCACTCTCTCCATAATCTGGAAGGATCAATGCATATCGTATTTCATGAATCCTAATGCTCCATTAACTTGCATGTGAAAAATTGATGCAGATAATGAACAATGGAATCTTTAGGAGCCCAATTCACAGAGTGGTGACGAATGCCGAGAAGGAAAGGCTTTCACTGGCTGTGTCTTATAGAGTGGATGGGGAAATAGTGCTCGAGCCAGCGTCTGGTTTGGTGGATGACAAGCGGCCATCAAGATATAAGAAACTGAAGACCAAGGATTTCGTAGTTGGTCTCATTGAACATTTTCTTCAAGGGAAGAGATTCATCGAGACCCTGAAAATATAGGTTCAACCCTTAAGTTGCTCGGGATGGAGAATTTCAAGGGGGGCGACAATGTGATGAATCTAATAAGGTTCGTATTGAGGAACTCTACTAGTCTCAGCCAGTTGCTACTATTTACATCGACGAGTGATCAACTAGAATGGATCTAGAAAAATCATGTGGACACATTCGATATTCTTAATAAAATACTGCCTCTCGAAAAGACGAAAAGGCTTGGCCCAATGCCCAGATAATTCTGGGTGACTCCGATGGTGATGCAGTTCAGCCATTGCATAGGAAGGATTTTGCCCACGTCTAGTTTATTTTTCACCAGCACAGTTTTATCAGATGATTTGATATGGGGCTAGCAACTGCTGGGTAATATATGCATGATTCAGTGTTCTTGTATTCCGTGAAGGATTGACAGGGAAAATATGGATGACTATCATAGTCTTATACTGTCCACCTTAAGTTTATCTGAAATACCATGTTTTACTTTCCGTGTGTCTATAACTCTATATTAAGATTGTTGCTTTGCTGGCGTTTTTTGCAACCTAACTGATTCAGTTCAGTACAACAGCTGAACAAGAAAGTCTTGCAAATACTGGGACTCGGTGTCCCCTATCTTTGTGCTCTTCGATCTTTATGTAGTAATCTGTTTGAACTGCAGCAATGTTGGAGTATTTCGTTTTTCCTTGTGAATTTCCATTCTCTTTCTTGCTCATATCAATGGTTCAACCCCTTTAGGCTTGAAGATTTAATTATTATTGCCCTACAGTCATAGGAAAACCTAATTATAAACATACATGAATATACCAGTTTTTTTGCATATTTTCCCTGTCAATTCAACCCAGGCTAGACAGCGGTTATTGGTGTTATTTTTGATTGTGCGATACAATACAGGCTATTGGAACTTCCAATTTAGAAGTGCTAGACATTAAGACTATTTGAAATATCATGTTTTCTTTTAGTATTTATATGAACTGTGTTGCATTGTTGGTGTCTTTTTCTTTTTAAAATGGTGAGCATTACCCCGGCCTATGCATCAATTGATACGCATAGCCTTCCTTATTGCAAAGTGCATATTACTCAGAGTATTACTTTGATGGATCAGATAAGGTTGAAAAGCATTGCTGGTGCCTTCTATAGACAAACTGTCACAAATTAGTACAACAACGGAACAAGAAAGTCCTGCAAATATTATTGTAGAACGCTGAGACTTGGCATGCTCTGTCTTTCTCCTCTTCAATCTTCATGGCATATCCCAGTGGTTGGGGTGGGCCGATGCACCCTCGCCCGTCCAGGTTTAAGTCTCCGTACTTGTATTTGAGGTCGTACGCCTATTTTTACTATATCAAAAACGCTTTGGGTTTCTCTTCTTAAAGCTATTCATCAATCTTCATGTATAACACACGTGCCTTAATCAGTTAGAGCATCATCGGTGTTGGCTTGAAGGCTAAATGATTCTATTAATGAATTCATAAGAAAAACATGAACATAAATAAACTGGCGTTGGGCCGGAAAAATGTATCAAAATGGTGCCAGATGTGACCAAATTGCGCGCAAATCATTCTTTCTAATTTGAATTTGAGTAGTGGTCCATACTTTCCCTGTCAATTCGTCGCATCCATCGCCAGCTGTCATTGGTGTACTACACTGCATAACTCACCCAGACCCAGGGTAGCAGTGCATCGTAGCAGACAGCTTTTCTAACCGAACTCTAAAATTCTTTTAGATCAACAAACAATTTTAAAATAATTAGCTAACTGCACCTAACCGAATCCGCACGACGTTAGCTGGTAAAAGAAATTTAGGAACTGTCCTCTTCGACTTCCAAAGATAGCCAACCACGAGCTCGGTGAGAAAAAAGATTCCTCTCTGTTAGAGTACAACACTATTAGAGTAGATCACAGATTTCTATATTTGATAGTTTAGGATTTTATTTCTACTAGAATTCTTAGTTTTCAAGTTTTTTAGTACTATATAAACAGCTTAAGGGCTTATAATGTAATAATGCAATACGTAATATCAATCTATCAACACAATCAACTATTATTGCCTTCTTGGTATCAGACCTCTCGGTTCTCGACCTAGGGTTTAGCCCAACGCATTCGCCATGCCGCCCCTGGGGAGATCAACCTTCGCCGGGGGCCACGCAATTCGTAGATTAGATCCAATAGACATCGTTAAAATTTTCTCACCGGTCGCTTGACAGGCGTTTCTTCTTCTTTCATTGATCATAGATTAGATTGCGTCGTCCACCACCGTATGTCATCATCACGCGCTTCTACTCCAACCTCAGCATTGACTCATCTCCGGCAAATTCTCGCCAACGACCATGCCAAGGACGCTATGCGCGGAGCCCCAAGGGACGCCTTCATGTGTCATCGCCGGCTTCTCGTCCGCACGTCGCCACCTCGCCGGCTCGTCTTCCCCGACATAAACCGGGATAATCGTGCCTGAGTACGCTCCTCGACATCAACAAAGGGTCATATCTGCATCGTCGACTGGTCATCATCGCCGACAACAACAACCCCGTCGCATGTACCGCACCGTCGCCGCCACCACTAATCAAGGTCTTCGTCAATGTCAATGAATTCCGCGTCGCCACACTCCTACATGTAGATGAATAAAACGGGTTTGATCATCAACATCTACAACCTCTCCTTCAACAAACGCGATAGAGCTCCTGCATGTGGATAAATAAAACGGGTTCGATCCCCGACATCTATTACCGCTACAGTTCAATCGCCATGGACAAAAACCTCGCCGTCTTCGTCCACCACCACCTTGCTGCCAGAGTTGTAGTCTAATTTTTATTTGCACTGCTTCTGCTAAATTTTCTTCCTGCGACCACTTCATATACTCCGATGCATACAGCGTGCAATCAATCATACACGAAGGTCTTCTCTGCTGCTCCCTCCGACTATCTAGCTCGCACGGTTCATGACAGTCCCTGTCTTTGCACATTCGTTATTGGCAACACCAATGTGTGTCTTCGTCCCTGGCATGTCCCCGAGTTTATCAAGCTCGGCATGCCGTGTCGCCTACCTCTACTACAACAAACTCTAGCTACATGTACATCAGTTAACTATCGCTGCAACCGTCTTTTCCTATTTTATTACTCTGGCGACTTCCCTCGGGCTCAAAGATGACACCGACTACAACTACATCAACCTCAACAACTTCATCAACGGCGATTACATCACCAACAATCCAACAACACCATCGACCATGACGACAACGGCGCCCTCACTCCCGGCTGCATTGACATCAGCATCATCATCCACTAGCATCGTTTCCAGTATGTATCTTCGACTTATGCTCTAGTAGGACCGTCTGCGACGCTCCTGCTATTTGTGTTACTACCGAACCAACTACAGGAGGGGTATTAGAGTACACCACGGTTAGGTATTAGAGTAGATTCACGGATTGCTATATTTGATATTTTAGGATTATATCGCTACTAGAATTGTTAGTTACCAAGTCTTCTAGTACTATATAAATAGCCCAAGGGCTCACAATGTAATAACGCAATACACAATATCAATCTATTAACACAGTCCTCTAATATTGCCTTCACCCACCTAGCCACGCGTACAGCCGTCCTTTTGCGTCACCATACCCATCGGTGCTCACACCGGCAACCACCTCTTGCCTCCTTCGATCACCCGAGACATTCTACGCCCTCCTTCTCCACTCCGCCTCGCTCATCGGGGGCTTCTGTCTCAGAATTGGGTTGTAGAGCCGTCACATCATCTCCAATTCCTCCGCCGAATCAAGGTCTTTTCGGCCTCGACGAGCTTGGTTCCTTCGACTTTGAGACCGTACGAGTATGGGTAGGTTGTATCTACTTTGTCGCGGACTTGGGTGTGGTCAGGATTGGGCAGAGTCGGATCATCAGCACCAGGGGTTGATGGCGCGTGGTAGTGCTTCGTTGGGAGACCCCAAAAGCAAGGTGTGATGAGCACAACAGCAAGTCTTTCCTCAGTAAGAAACCGAGGTTATCGAACCAGTAGGAGGAAGGAAACGACTCAAAGGTGTTGCTAGTGAAGGGAATATGACCAAGAGGCAATAATAAAGTGGTTATTATCATATTCCTTATTTATGATAAATTTTTATTTTGCATACTATAATTGTATTAATACGAAAACATTAATACATGTGTGTTTAATAAACAAAAAAGGAAGTTCCTAGTTATGCCTCTCTTATAAACTAGCTCGTTGATTAACAAGATGATCAAAGTTTCCTGATCATGGACATTGGATGTTGTTAATAACGAGGTCACAACATTAGTGTAATGATGTGATGAACATTCATCCAAAGTATAGCATTACGATCAAAGTCATTGATTTTATATTTCTATAACAACTTACGAAGTGATCATAATCCTTAGACCATGAGATCATGTCAATCACTAACACCGGAAGAGTTTCTCGATGACATCAAACGTCACACCGTAACTGGGTGATTATAAAGATGGCTTCAGAACTACTAAAGTGTTATGTTGAGGTTCATGAATCGAGAGTGGAATTTGTTCATCCCAATGACGGATAGATATGCTCTGGGCCCTCTCGGTGATATCACATTGATTAGCTTACAAGCAAGTGATTTGATCACTAGAATGTTATATCACGGGAACGAGAAAAGAGTGCATGTCGGTAACGAGATCAAACTAGGTATAGAGATACCGATGATCGAATCTCGGACATGTAATATCTCGTGAAACAAAGGGATTAAGATACTAGCGTAAAAGGTTCACACGATCACAGAAGTCATCGTTGAATGTGTGGGAGTCAGTACGGATCTCCAGGTCCCGCTGCTGATTATTGATCGGAGAGAGGTCTCGATCATGTCTGCATTATTCGCGAACCGTAGGGTGACACGCTTAAGGGATACTGACACCATTCAGAGAAAATGATATGTCAAAAAAAGAAAAGGAAAGCGCGGGAATTTATTTCACTAGACACCGGAACTATTTCGGTTGAAATTGCTGAAACAGGTTCTGCATGTGAAATTGAATACTAGCAAGGGGTTTTATGTGAATGTTTGTTAATTAAAGTAATTAAAAAAATTCTGAATAAATAAATAAAAGAGTTTTATTTAAATGAGATCTTGCATTAAATTTGGTAGAAATTTAATGCATGTGAGTGGATTTTTGAGTGGAGGCTCTTTTATGGGAGTGGAGGCTTTTCATTTTGAGTGGGAGCTCCACCCACATGAATGTGGAAGAGGTGGGGGCAGCCACCATGACTGGCGCCATGCCCCTTGGGGTTCCCCCCCTCTCCCTATAAAAGTCCCCCTCTCATCCTCTCAAAGTACACCTCCTCGCGAAGGATCACTCTCCCCCCTTTAGAATTTCCCCATGGTCTTGGATCAGCGAGATACATGTTCCCGGTGGCTTTTTCTGGAAGGATTTGTTGCTTCCGCTGCTTCGCTGGAGCGAGGGCGCTGGAGCGAACCAGAAGAAGGAAGGAAACGTCACACAGGTGTTGCAAGCAACACGGAGACCTGCACAACACAAACTCAAGACTTTGCCCCAACGAATCAGTGAAGTTGTCAAGCTCACCGGTTTGCTGTAACAAAGGATTGAACGTATGGTGTGGAAGGTAATGGTTTGCAGCAAGTAAACAAGTAACAGTGGAAGATGTATCAATGGTAAAGATTGGACCGGGGTCCATAGTTCACTAGAGGTGCTCTCCTTATATAAACAACATGGCATGAAGGGTAAACAAATTACATCAGGGCAATTGACAGGAACTGAGCAAGGCATAACAGTGCAATTATTAGTCAGAAAGATCCTATGAGATTCGATTGGGAAATACAACAAGATACATAGACCGCCATCCAAATGCATCTATGACTAGAAGTCCACCTTGAGGTATCATCCGAACCCCCTCCAGTATTAAGTTGCAAGCAACAGACAACTGCTTTAAGCAAAGTGTGTAAGGTAAACAGTCCACATGTTCCGTGAACAAGAGATCGTTGTTTTCTACCTAGTGGCAACATCACATCTACAACCGAAGAGATTATTGTCACTTCCCTTGGAAACTAGAGGCATCAACCCACTATCGAGCATAAATACCCCCTCTTGGAGTCACTAGCAACTACTTGGCCAAGATAGCTACTAACAGCGGAGAGCATGCAAGATCACAAACAATATAGACATGATAGAATCATAAAGACAAAATGCATGATTACATAATAATCATAATAATCTCAATATCCATCGGATCCCCGCAAACACAACATGCATGATTACAAATAGATTAGACCTTGATCATGAACGGAGATCACAAGATCTATACATGAAAGCAGAAAGGAGGAGATACAACCATCTAGCTACTACATGGACCCATAGTCCAAGGTGGAACTACTCACGCATCATACCGGAGAGAAGGCTTCCAGGATGATCTCCCCTCCGGTAGGGTGCCGGGAAGAACTTCAGATCCCCCCGATATAGGGACGATGGTGGCGGCGGCTACTGACGGTTTCGTGGAGATTTGATCGGGTACTTAGGGTTTCTGCATCGGGGGCTTCTTATAGGCAAAGGGGGAGGCCGAGGAGGCGACCAGGGGGGCAAACCCTAGCCAGCCTGGGGGGTCTAGTTGCCCGGGCCCGCTTCCTCGTCTCCCCTCTAGACTTCTTGTTCCCCACGGAAAGTAATTGACTTTGACGTTTGTCCCGTCCAATTCCGAGAATATTTCTTTACTAACTTTTCTGAAACCAAAAACAGCAGAAAACAGGCATCTGGCACTGTTGCAACTTGTTAATAGGTTAGTACCAGAAAACATGTAAAAAGCTCCTCAAAGTGTAGACAAGTAAAGCAAAGTAGATACTAAACAAGCATGGAGCATCAAAAATTATAGATATGTTTCCAATGTATCAACATCCCCAAGCTTAACTCTTGCTCGTTCTCGAGTAGGTAAGTGATAAAATAATAATTTTTGAGATGACATGCACCCTCACAACAAAAATCAAACCATTTGCAAGCATTGAAAGCTGGGATCAAAGAACTCTAAACATGAGCATGAAAGATGGAGTTCTAACAATAAGACAAAGTAACTATGCATGCAACATGAAAGGTTACAAACAAAGATCATGAATAACATGCATTGAAAAACATTTGTTTGTTTCACATACAGAAAAACATGGCATAGTGGCATTCATCTTGTCCCTCATGGAGTAGAAAATAGATGCATAGGACACCTTCAAAGTTCATAAGAGTGACTAAATACAAATAGCACAAGAACAAGTAATATCAACAATATGAATCAATCAATAAGTTTTGGTACAATGCACATAGAACTAAGAATGGCAACTATGCTCTCTTAACTGGTGCCTAAGGATAGAAGGTGAAGACTCAATATAATGGTGGAAGAAAGACCCTTTAGATAGGGAAGCAGGGATTTCAAGTTGCAAAAAGAGCTTCCAAAAATTATGGTACTTGTTAGCTTTCAGCCCTCATTGCCACTATCATAAGCATCTTGAAGTGATTAAGGTTAAAATGAACAAACTCTGGAATATATGCTTGACAAAGTATAAGTTGGTAATCTCATGACCCTTGAATACGAGGGCCACTCGTCATGCTACTCAAGTTTAGTTACTTGCAAGTTCTTGTCATAGTAAGTACATTTGTATCATAGAGAACCGCCAACGGGGTACCCCTTGCACATGATACAAGAGTTATCCCATAATCAAAATTACAAGGCAAGCAGACAATAAGCATCTCAGCAATCTTCTTATTTACCATGGGAATATGGTGTTTTTTTCTCGTTTTCCTCTTTTTCTCATATTTTTTCTTTTCCTCACTCTTTTTTCTTTCTGTCTCTTTTTTTATAAGAAGAATGCTTCATAGATGTCATTATGGTGATGCTGCAAGTTTCCACCATGATTAGGCATCGCTTAGGCTAGTGGCCCAAGCGTTTCTCTAAAACACATAAATAACTCCATGGACTTACAACCTCCCCTTTCATTTCACACCGACGACAACCATAGACAAAAGAGCATGATATCAACTATGTACAAAGTACAAGTTCAATGTTGAAAGCGTTCTCCATGACAACATGGTTCTGCTAATTCCAACGTATAAGTGAAAGCATATACAACATAGATGACACAATGGTTCAAATTTATTAGGGGCAAGAAAAATAAAGTGTGCCATCAAGTTTGTGAGAGCTTTAATCACTAAGTTTTCACATAACAAAATACTTTTTAATTGGAAGATAGATGAAAAAAAGAATATACTTAGAATGGTGTAACACACCATGCATAGAAATTTATAGTGGACACGTTGGAATAACTTGGTTTCTTGGGAGTTGGATGCATGAGTAGTTCTTACTCATAGAAGTGGAGGCTAGCAAAAGACTGGGAGCGACCAACTAAGAGAGCAATAATGGCTATAATCATGCAGAGCGACAAAACATTACTAATCAAAGCATAAAGTGATATCACAAGTCAAAAAATAAATGATCATAGAGGCTATGGTGACTTGTTCATAGTCATAACATGGTGTGAGCATGTGCTAAGTCAACCCAAACAAAGCATCAAAGGAGAATACCACAATACTATGCTTTTGTATGCTAAAACAATGCATGATTCCTTCAAGGCACACTAAGCAATCCCAATTGTTTGGAACAAGTCATGCTACAGCAATAATCACTAAGCATAAGGTCAAAACAACATCTAGCATGACATGATAAAGTCTAAGTCACAGTCAAAGCAAGCTCCTCTTGTACTACTCAAGCAAGAACTTCCTACTCCTCTCCAACACCAATCAACTTATTTGAAACAACACATCAAGAATGGGAGTCCAAACTACTTTATTCAAGCAAACTAATCAAACTAAACAAAAACTAAGACGCTCCAAGAACAACACAACAGTGCATGAAACAATAAAAACAAAGTGTCTAGAAAGACCTGAGATTTTTATTGATGAAGAAGGGGATGCCCAAGGCATCCCCAAGCTTTGACGCTTGTACCTCTTGAATATTTCTTGGGGTGACATGGGGTTGCATCCCCAATCTTGAGATTTTGTCCATTCTTTATCTCATTACATCATTCTCTCTCTACACCTAAAAATTTTCCTTCATACAAAACATCACACAATCTTTATTAGCAACATTAGTGTATTCAAAAAATAATAGACCCTTGGGTTTAGCTTTAGAATAGAAAAACTTTCACTAAAAACACAAGCTACTATAGGAATTCCCTCAAAAATCTCAATTTCCCAAAAAGAACCCAAAAAAGAATCAATAAGAAGCAAATGCAAATAATGGCAGAAATCTGTCAAAACAGACCAGCCGGTAGAAACCGATTTTTTTGAAGACCTTCTGTTGCTCAAATCAAAAAAGTGTTGAACTAAGGAAAGTTACCTAACATATTGGGGGTATTTATTCAGAAAATATCAGATCAATCCGAAATACAGAGCCTCCTCATGAATTTTTACGGTGGAGCACAAAAATCTGTTTTGGGACAGCAACTCCCCAAATCTTACTTCCCTCTCATTAGAGGTCATTCTTGGCACAAAAAGCAAATAAAAAGGATAAGGAGAGGTTATTACTGAAGTAATAACTTCCAAGACTCAAGAAAACTTTTGGGTTATCTCCCAATAAGTAGTTTTCTTTAACGCCTTTAAGTTAGGCACAAGGTTCATCCAAATGAGTTTTAGAGTATCCCTTCTCATCTCTTTTGGGTTCACTAATTTCATCAAAAGGGTTTTCAGGAACAATCCAATCAAAATTATTTTCTAAGGCTTCATGCATTCTTACAAGTTTAAAAGGTATGGGTATCTTAATTTTCTCTCTGGGTTTGGTTTTATCTAAAGTACCCATAACATCTACACATGAGCCTAGCATATTAAAACGTTCAAAGACCTTTTTGGCTTCCTTAGCAACATCATTGAACTCTTTTAGTAAAGTTTTTAGGATAAATTCTCTCTTTTCATGATCCTCTTCTTCTTTTAGTTTAAGAAACAAAATTTGCATCATGGGGTTAAGGTTAACAAACCTAGCCTCCAACATATGAACTAAAGAAGCTGCAGCAATTTCATAATTAGGAGCAAGTTCTGCTATAGATCTATCCTCAATATCCTCATGTTTGCTAACATGATTAAAGAATTCTTCAATCTTTTATTTCCCAATTAATGAGCCACTACCTATTGAAAGGTCTTTTAGGGTGAACTTGGGAATCAACATGGTGAGCTAGAGCAAGGTGACAACTAGAGTAGGAGCTATTTTTTATGTTTTTGAAAAGAGAAAGCAAACCAAACTAAACTATTATTTTTGGAGTTTTTGATAAAAAGAGGCAAACAAAACCAAACTAAGCAAAACAAAAACAAAGTAAAGAGAAAGGTTGTGAAGGACTCCCCTTGTGAAGATGTCCTTAGCCTCCTTGGCAATGGCGCCAGAAAACTTGTTGATGGCGCGTGGTAGCGCTTCGTTGGGAGACCCCAAGAGCAAGGTGTGATGAGCACAGCAGCAAGTCTTACCTCAGTAAGAAACCGAGGTTATCGAACCAGTAGGAGGAAAAAAACGACTCAAAGGTTTTGCTAGCAACTTGGAGACCTGCACAACACAAAATCAAGACTTTTCTCCAACGAATAGTGAGGTTGTCAATCTCACTGATTGCTGTAACAAAGGATTAACTATATGGTGTGGATGGTAATAGTGGTTTGCAGAAAGTAAACAGTAACTGTGGAAGATGTATCAATGGTAAAGATTGGACCGGGATCCATAGTTCACTAGAGGTGTTCTCCTTAGATAAACAAACATGGCATGATAGGTAAACAAATTACAGTAGGGCAATTGACAGAACTGAGCAAGGCATAACAATGCAATACTAGACATTCATGATCCTATGAGATGCGATTGGGCAATACAACAAGATACATAGACCGCCATCCAACTACATCTATGACTAGAAATCCACCTTTAGGTTATCATCCGAACTCCCTCCAGTATTAAGTTGCAAGCAACGGATAACTATTTTAAGCAAAGTGTGTAAGGTAAACAATCCACTTGTTCCATGAACAAGAGACCGTTGTTTTCTCCCTAGTGGCAACAACACATCTACAACCTTAGAGATTTCTATCACTTCCCTTAGATTAAATAGAGGCATGAACCCACTATCTAGCATAAATACCCCCTGTTGGAGTCACTAGCATCTACTTGGCCAAGATAGCTACTAGAAACAGAGAGCATGCAAGATCACAAACAACAAAGACATGATAGAATCAATAAGACAAAACCATTAATCAATCTGACATAGTAATCTCAATATCCATCGGATCACCGCAAACACAACATGCATGATTACAAATAGATGACCTTGATCATGAACGGAGCTCACAAGATCTAAACATGATAGCACAAAGGAGGAGATACAACCATCTAGCTACTACATGGACCCGTAGTCCAAGGTGGAACTACTCACACTTCATACCGGAGGCCAACATGATGAAGAAGAAGGCCTCCAGGATGATCTCCCCTCCGGCAGGGTGCCGGGAAGAGCTTCAGATCCCCCAGATCTAGGGACGATGGTGGCGGTGGCTAAAGACGGTTTCGTGGAATATTGATCGGGTTCTTAGGGTTTCTGCATCGGGCGAAGAGGCGAGGCAGGGGCGGCCAGGGTGGTCACACCCCCAGGCACGGCTAGCCCTAGCCCGTGCTGCCAGGGGGTGTGGCCCCTGTGCCTCCCCTCCATCTTGTACTCTGGCTCCGTGTTCCCCACGGTAAAATATTGACTTTGGCTTTTGTCCCGTCCAATTCCGAGAATATTAATTTTCTGTCTTTCTGGAACCAAAAACAGAAAAAACAGGCAACTGGCACTGGGGCATATTGTTAATAAGTTAGTACCAGAAAACATATAAAAATACCTCAAAGTGTAGACAAAGCAAAGCAAAGTAGATACTAAACAAGCATGGAACATCAAAAATTATAGATACGTTTCCGACGTGTCAGGGGTCAAACCCTAGGCTTATATCTCCAATTCCTCTCCTCCTCCACTCCGCCTTGCTCATCAGGGGCTTCTGTAACCAGAATCAGGCTGTAGAGCCGCCACATCATCTCCAATTCCTCCGCCGAATCAAGTTCTTTTCGGCCTCGACGAGCTCGGTTCCTTCGACTTCGCGATCGTCCGAGTATGGGGAGGTTGTATCTACTTTGTCGTGGACTTGGGTGTGTTCAGGATTGGGCATAGTCGGATCATCAGCACCAGGGGTCAAACCCTAGCCTTATATATGCATTCCCCACTCACTCAATGCTCTCTGTGAGCGATTGAGAGACAGGTGACAATGTGCACTATGCGGGAGAGCGGCCGGTGGCCAGAAGCCACAGCGGTGCGTGGGACGGCACCCTCCCCTTCTCCGCCTTCCTCCACTGCATCCTCTTCTGTGAGGCGACAACAACGGTGCGAGGTCGTGCTCCCCTTCTTCCATGTTGATGCTCGGTGGAGGTGATCGCTAGGAGAGCATGCCCTAGACCAAGTCCGACATGCTCTTATGTCGAGCATGGCCCTGCCGTCATTTTCATATCGTTGGTGATGGGTCTGGTGCTCACCGGCGGGGCCAACAGCCATCAAGGAGGCGGCAACGACAAGTGGTGTGACGGCCATCGATGCCAACATCTGTTCCGCGTGTTACCATGCGGTGCTCAGTCGGGAGCGAACGGCGACGCGGGATCCTCGGCCTCACCGGAGTTGTGGTTGCTCCGGTGGCCCCCGAAGGGATAGACGACGACCTAGCGATGTTGGGTATGTTTCCTTTATCCCCAATCTCGTGCTCGTGCTCAAAATTGCATAGATAAATGTGTGCAGATTTTTAGGGTTCTACCAAAATTTGGGATGAAACTTAGGGTTAGGGTTCATACATAAAAAGGGCGGGTTTTCCTTTAACTTGCAGATGTGTACCTCTATCTAATTTCTTGCAAATATGTAACCATAGATCAAATATAAATGACAGAGACATCATGAGCTTCATTAAAACTTTAATCTATTAATTTATATTGATCTATTAACATCTTTAAGTACGTGTTTGCAACCACATTAGATCTAAACAATCATTGCATGGGCTAGGCATGAAACCATCAATTTAATTTCCTAATACATGATCCATATGATAAAACGAGATCAACAGATCTCAAAAGGGTTCTAGTGCTACATATTTAGGCCTCTGATACCATTGTTAGGTGTAAAACATTATGCCTACCACAAGATCAACATAGCAGCAAGTAGAACATCAGATAGACATGAATAAAATGGGTCGATTGGATCTTTACTGGGTGCTGGGATTGATGAAGATTCCATTGCTGCTTGGTTGATGTAGGTTTGATCAGTTGTTGAAGTAGATGATTTGGGGAAGATGCCATTGTTGCTCCGGCCTCTAGCGGCACTGCCTTGGCACCGGCGGTGTACCCTGATCTTCCCGTCGTTGCTGCTGCCACCCTAGATCGGTAGGGTTTAAGAGATGTGGAGGAGGAGTTGTGGCTGATCGTGAACTCGTCAAATCGGTTGCTGCCAGCCTCTCCGCACTTTATATGGCGCAGGCGACAAGGTCCCCGATCAGGGCGTATAAGTTAGCGTACGAGGTGCTTCAAAACGTTGGTTTTGTGGACCCCTTTTTACTTAACATTAGTTACACGTATCCATTTTATTGATCCTATCTTTTATCTGTTAAACGTGACAGATCGACACCAACAATGACCATCACCGCCACATCGGCTTATTTTCTCTTTGATCTCGGGCATGCATCTAGACTGCAAGGAGGACCACCTGATGGTGTCATGGATGGTGGGATCGACACACTACAGGAACGGCACGCTACGCCGAGGGCCGCCCTCAGCGTAGCATCCTCGGCAAAGACCTCCCTCGGCGGAGGCACTTTTGCCCGTCGGTGTAGCTCTAGCCATCGGCGTATGCTACACCGACGGCTTTGCCCTCGGCATAGCCCCGTCGGCATAATAACGACAGGTTGTAAAAAATCAAAAAAAAATTGAATTTTTTCTCAATTTTTTTATATCTTTGAATTGTTTGAATCGTTAATCTCTCACCTGAAACATTTTTAACACTAGTTACATTTAATCTTTAATCAAATTGCAATCTTTATCAAACTTCTCGCTCGGTCACCCATCCTAACACTACTCCATATCCAGCACGTTTAACTTCTCAGTTCCTTACGAATCAGTTTCCGCGAAGCAATTTATACCTAATTGTCAATACTATGATATCAATCCTATTAACTCTTATATCATTATGTCACATGTTTTATTTTTTGAAACTACAAACACTTATTTAAGTAAACAATAATGAATAAGTAAAAATATTACTGATTCAAATAAAAATACTATTGAATTCAAATAAAAATATAATAATTTTACTTTTTTGTAGTTTTCTATTTAATATGGAATAATCTTTAAATTCGTAAATCGGAATTGGATAAATAATATGTCTAAACTGATCATAAAAATGAAAGGAATCTAAATATGATATCCATATCAACTTATCATAAACCCCCTGTTTTTGAATTAGCTATTTGGTTGTTGCTTTACAAAATTCTCCTTTTTGCGCTCGAAAAATGGAAAATGGATTTTTTGCGCTCGGAAACTTGCTCCTACAATATTGTTCGTCATCCCATGATGCACATGTATGCACAATATGAGCACATTATCACAAACTATGCCTTGATTCTAGCCATAACATTGGTCATTTGACCCGAAAGCCAAGAAACCTCAAATAAGGTAGGTCATTTTGTGAAGGTTTTTTTTAGACATAATCAATATACCAAGTTTGATATTTTTCCTTCCAACTATGTCACATAATATGACATCACGCGAAGGTTTCACATTGTTTCGATCATTTTTAAATTTTTTATGCCCGTTTTAAACTATCGTCAAACTTTGTCGAACGACGGGCATGGAGATTCTCAGATCGGGGTCGAGCCTCGCTAAACTTGCATTGGATCTTTGATAAAATATCATATTGTGAACCTAAAAAGATTTTTGTAAAAAAATATGAGCATCGAGTCATGTACCTGTAGTTCATATCTGACCCACTTCATACCGATTCGGCAGGAATTTATCTTTTTCACCAGGGGTGGACGAAAAGGTTTCAGATCCCCCTGTTGGTACATTGTCCATATAAGGTGGTTTAGTATTTATTTTTAAATGTGGTGGTAGCATTTTGAATTAGCCATTTGGTGGTTACTTCACAAAACCGTCCGTTTTTATGCTCGGAAAATGGAAAATGGCTTTTTGGTGCGACGAAAAGGAAAACTTCCTCCTGCAACATTATTCGTCATCCCATGATTCACATGTATGCATAATATGGGCACATTATCAGAAACTATTCCTTAATTATAGCCATAACATTGGTCATTTGACCCGAAAGCCACGAAACCTCGAACGAGGTAGGTCATTTTGTGAAGGTTCTTTTAAGACATAATCAATATACCAAGTTTGATATTTTTACTTCTAACTATGTCACATAATATGACACCACGCGAAGGTTTCGCATTGTGTCGATCGTTTTTGAATTTTTTACGCCCGTTTTAAACTATCGTCAAACTTTGTCGAACGACGGGCATGAAGATTCTTAGCTCGGGGCCGAGCCTCGCTAAACTTGCATTGGATATTTGATAAAATAGCATATTGTGAACCTAAATTTTTTTTGTAAAAGAACATGAGCATCGGATCATGTACCTGTAGTTCATATCTGACACACTTCCTGCCGATTCAGCGGGAATTTGTCTTTTTCATCAGGGGTGGACGAAAAGGTTTCAGATCTCCCTGTTAGGACATTGTACATATAAGGTGGTTCACTATTTTTTGTAAAATATGATGGTAGCATTTTGAATTAGCCATTTGGTGGTTGCTTCACAAAACCGTCCGTTTTTTGTGCTCGGAAAATGGAAAATTGCTTTTTGGTGCGACGAAAAGGAAAACTTCCTCCTGTAACATTGTTCGCCATCTTATGATGCACATGTATGCACAATATGGGTATATTATCAGAAACTATATCTTGATTCTAGCCATAACATTGGTCATTTGACCCGAAAGCCAAGAAACCTCGAATGAGATAGGTCATTTTGTGAAGGGTTTTTTTTGAGACACAATCAATATACCAAGTTTGATATTTTTCCTTCTAACTACGTCACATAATATGACACCACACGAAGGTTTCACATTGTTTCGATCATTTTTGATTTTTTATACCCGTTTTAAACTATATATAATGTTTTATGTTTCACTTAATTTTTATTTACAAATGTATAATACTCCCTCCGTTTCAAAATATAAGATGTTTTAGATTTGTGAAGAAAATGAATCTAGACTTCTTTTAGTGTGTAGATTCATCTCAAAGTTGAGTGAACCTACATACTAAAACAAGTCTAGATTCATCTTCTTTACAAACCTAAAACATCTTATATTTCGAAACGGAGGGAGTATTTGAGTGTAGATAGATAGATCTTATTTTTCTGCAAATTTTGATATATTATTTGTATTTTTCCGAATTAGAATGATTTAGTTATGATTTTTCAAAGTTTAATGAGGTAAAAGGAAAACTAGCTACGCCGAGGACAGCTGTCGGCGTAGCATAGGATACAACATGGGAAATTCTACACCGACGGCTGCTTGGCGGGGCTGGCCCGGTCACGGTCTACGCCGACGGCCCTGACGTTTGGCCGTCGGCGTATTCATTCAGTCCTGTAGTGACACCACTGATTCTCTTAGCTTGGCTGCCTCTTAACCAAAGCTTTTGAAAGTAGGGTGAAAGATCTAAGTCGAGTGACGGGGTGAATAGGCGGTGATGCAATTTATATGGAAGTTGTGCTTCAATATGTATATGATGTACTCATGTACGTGAAGGTGATTCACCCGTGTGTGCATTCTAGCAGGGTGATTGACCACACCTGTCTTTCCGATGCCAATGAAAAAAATTTAGAGAATTTGAAGATGCTGCTCCCACACTTGAGTTTACGAAACGGCTCCCCAACCCCACACCATAGAGGCGGTTCAGTACATCAGATAGAACGGGACAAAATGTAAAAAACAAGTGCAGGATGTTATATGACTCCACCCCAGCTGCCACTAGAATCACTAGTGTGGATTGATCTACTCGGCAGTGGCCGCATCCTACTATCATCAGCTGGCCAGTTCCAGAGTTATGAAAATGCTCTCTGTTTCCGGTTGCTGGCATGCATGCAGCGATCCCAGCTTAGTACTTGGGTTGTTAGGATGGGTAATGCCGCCATTAGATGCCTCATGTGGCAAACAGAAGAGCTGAAGCACTGTTCACCCACAGGCCAGAGCCTCAGAGGCGAGGTGACAGACTACGATCAATGCTCATTGTCATTGCTGCCGGCAGCAGCACAATCCAGCCAAAGCTGCCGGGGCTTTCGTGTACCTTTCCGCTGCTGCTTCTTTCAGTACACAACTGTTACTACCGCAGTTGCAGTAGCTAGCCGTGCGATCGAAGTGGCAAGCATGCCTCGTGCCATGCATGTGGCGACAGAGGCAGCAACAGTTGGGTCTCAGAAGTGGCAATCTGTATGTACATTCTGGCGGATGGCTTCATTACACTGTACTGTTTTCCAGCTAGCTACTGCCTAGGGACTGTAAGTAGAATTATATATACATGTGCTCTGTGGTTTATGCCATGTTTATCGAGTTACAATTATGAGTAAGCTGTAGAGAACTGGATCACTAAGACTGAGGCTGATGAAAAAAAATTACCTACAAGCCACATGGAGAAGACTGCTTTTATATATGGAGAGAGGAAAAAGAAAAGAAGAAACCCAGAGATATATGCATCATGTTATATGTACTAGTATATCTCAGCAGGGGAACAACAAAAACGCAGCCTCCCTGTGGATCCTCCTATTCTCTACCAGTATGATCTTGTCCAGCTTCGCCTTGCACCACTGCAGCTGCTCGCTGGTGATCATCGGCATCCGCAGCACCCGCGCCACCAGCCGCATGTCCACCTGCGAGAAGAAGAGGTTCTGGTTCGACCGGTCCTCCTTGGGCTTCTTGAACTTCTTCACCAGGCAGTTCCCCGTCCTCAGCAGATCCTTCAGCCGCTTCTCTTTCTGCATTCATCAAAAGTTCAAACACTTTTCTTTCAAAAAAAAAGCTCAAACACTGAGTAACTTGACGGTACCGTAGCAATTCATCTCCTTGCCGGGTAAAGAAAGCCTTACCTTCTGTAACATGGCATGGATGTGCATCATAAGGTCATGGTCCAAGGGGTCCTGGAGCTCGACGTGGGCGCTCGAAAACCCCTTGAGGACCGATGCCGTCGGCGTCGTCTCGGCTCTGTCAGCCTTGATGAACTCCCACAAGATGTGCATCGACTCCTCCATGACATACTCCAGGTCCTCGCTCGTGATGACGAAGTTCCCCTTGCGCTGATCCTCCATTCTATCCTTCAGGCTATCCGCTGCAACCCACAGTTCTCATTAGAACCAATAACCATTTCAGAGGCGGCACCTCGTAATAACAAAATAAATAAACATGGCCTAGCTCGCTCTGAAGTTTCTGAATCCTAGCACTGACCTTTTACCACAGGCACTTGCAGGAGGCTGCGAAGGACGCATCGGTTGTTGATGTAGTTTGGCAGCCTAGGGCCCTTGAAGGACTCCTCCTCCACGAACCTCTGCACCACCACCTGGAACTGCTGGAACTCTCCGGCCACCTGGTTGTACTGGTGGCTGTGGTAGGTGTCGGATTCCGGTAGGTCACGGGCTTGCTCATACTGCCACCTGAGGAACTCCCATGACAGGCACATCTGCCCGACATAGACCGTCTCCAAGTCGTACCGGAGCTCCTTGAGGAACCGCTCCGATGGGTCCTCGGGTGATCGCCGGCGAGATGATCGGAAATTGTGCGACAGGATGGATGCCACCGTCGGGGGCATGGTCTTTACGGAGTTTGTTGATTGTTGGGGCCATCTGAGCTGGAGGAAATCTGCAGTCAAATTCAGTACATCAGCCACGTCAAACTGTTAAAGGAATATAAAAAAAAGGTAATAAAGACCTGCTGGATCAAATATGCTAGTTAAAGTAAGACAGAGCTGCGCTAGTCGTTAAACAGCTTTATAAAGCTAGATGCAATGCTTGATTGATACAAAAGTTGCAGCCAATGTGAATATCATTTCAGCAGTCCTTTCACTATCCTAAAGACTCACAGTTCATCGTTCTTCCGAGAATTGAACACCCAATTCAAGCCCTTTACAGTGCACCATGCTACCTCTCTAAAGGAGAAGATAATACTGAATCTGGGCCATTAATGTTGAAGATCAGTTTTTGATCTAATTGATATTAGACCGGCAATAATGGTTACAATAGCTTTCAAGAGAAGATATATATGTTTTGGATTACGCAATGCATAATTCTATGAAATTAATTCCCTTCAGCTTGTTATGTCGCCCTGCATTCCTTACAAATTATCAAGTTGACATTCTGACACCGTCGAAAAGAGAAGTCACATTGGGATCAAAACCGAATAGTTTCATACCCTAAATATGATTGTTTAAAAATGCAGCCTCTTGAAAATTGTAATTATCCGGTATCCATTCAGTTTTGCTTAATTTTGAACCAACAATTTGGAAAACATATCTTTTGCCCATCAATTTTGATAAATTTCAATTATAGAATTTTGGTTCTGAATTGATATTCTAATTTCGCTACAATTGCTTTGAATGTTTCATCAAAAAAATATGTTGGTATCAAACTATTCATCATTATTTCCCTTAACTTGGGTGAAATAATGGTGCTTCAGTAATATGTCGATTCTATTAATAGTATCTATTGAAGAACAAATAAAGATTAATTACCCGCGATTTTTCTGCGAAAGAATAATTTTTATGACGAAAACTATCTGTGATTGTGATGAACTAGTTGAATACTAGACCATGGATCATCAAATACCAACTGTTGAAAGCACCCTAAATTTTCCTTTTGGAAAGCTGTGAATGTTTACTCGAGTAAAATACTAGAATCAAAGGTGACTCATAAGAAACTGTATAGTTATTAAATTAGGCATACCTATAGCATACATCTTCTGGTAGCAGAGTATGTCAAACTTCCTCATCCTCTCCCTGTAACTCTTGAAGAACTTGTTCAACTCATCCATCGGGTCCTCGCGCAGGAACTTGGCATCGATCCTCCATGGCTTGAGGTCCTCCATTGGCGCCTTTGGAGATTCCGACTCCTCCTGGATCGTCGGCAGCCCGACTGAGCGCACCTTCTTCAGCTCCAGCTTCAGCTGCTCTATCAGGTCCTGGTGCTCCCACAGTGACTCCAACTCGTCCTCCTCCTCCTCTGTCAAGTCCTTCCACTTGCCTTCCTGATCGTTCTCGTCCAACGACTTGGCCTTCTCCGTAATCGAAAATTGGACGTGCCGAGGGGATTTGCCCGGATGATCATCGGCACTAGCATGTTTATCTTCTGCTGGGTCTGGAATGTTCTTGTGATGAGGGATTAGTGCATGCTGATGATCATCATCACTGAACTCTTGCTCTGAATGCTCTGGGATGCTGTTATGGTCAGAACCTACTGCATATGACTGGTAATTTGTGTGGACAATTGCTTTCTGATCATTGGAATCAAGTTCACTTGAATGAGCATTTGTGCTGACGAATCCTTTCTCAGAAGGCACAGGGCTTCCCTTACCATCATAAGCAACTTCAGCTGCTTCTTCTGTATGGGCAATTTCTTTCCAGACATCAGATATAAGTTCATGTGAGTGTCCTTCTGTACCGACAAATTCATGCTCTGAATGCTCTGGGCTTCTCTTGCCGTCAGAAACCGATGCCTCTGGCTGATCATCTGTACTGGCCGACTCTTCCCTATCAACAGGAACAAGCTGAGATGAATGATCACTTGTACTGACAAGTTCCCTCTCCGATGGCTCTGGGGTCCTCTTTGTATCATGAACTGCTTGATGAGACGAAACAACCAATTCTCTATGAATGGCTGCCTCTGGACTGCTACTAGCATCAGAAACAGCTTCGTGTGAATGATCATTTATGGTGATGGTTTCCTTCTCTGAATGATCCAAGCTGTCCTCGGCAGCGGAATCAGCGTCGTACACGGGCGCTGCTGCGACCATCTTCTTGCTGCCCGAGGAGCGCTCGTCCCCGCCGTCGTCGCTCATGTCGATGCTGCTCCCCTCCCCTTCGATGTTCTCTTCATCCTCGGCTTCTCGGGTAAGCTTCTCCTCATCCTCTTTGTACTCGGCATCCGGCGAAGGGCTCCGAGACCACATGTCCGCAGGGTACTTGATGCTGTCCGGCGAGGCCTGGAAGACCGAGGCCGGCGACACCGCGGGCGCCGATTCCCGGAACGACCGCTCCAGCGCGTCCGCCTCCGCCACGGACTCCATGGCCTTGAGCACCTTCGACTTGTAGCTCCGGAGGCTGGCGGCGTCGTGCACCGCCGCCGGGAAGTCCTTCTCCGAGAGGAACCAGTCGCTGTCGGAGTCGACGACGAGCTCTTTCACCGAGTACCCGTCGCTGGCGCTCGACTCCGAGTCTGAGTCGCCGAAGCCTGAGGGCTCGGACGCGAAGCTCGTCCACGCACCGCTCACGGCGCTTCCTTTGGACGCCACGGACGCGGACCTCGCCGGCTTCCGCCTCCGCGGCGGCGTCCTCTTCGCCGGCGACGCGACCCTATGGCGCGCGACGGGCTTGATTGCCGGCTGGAAGTCGTTCGCCGTGACGAAGCCGCCGCGCCGAGAGGCCCCGTCGACCACTCTTCGCTCCTCAGGCTGCGCAACCGCCGGGGGCGGCTGCGGCGACGGCACGAAGGACTCCTGGACGCGCACCGTCATGGTCTCCGGCTCCCTGACGAAGCCGCGGAAGTCTCGCTCCGTGAGGAAGCGGTAGTTGTGCGTGACTGGAACGATCGTCGGCTCGGCCTCCACAGCATCTCTGCTTCGCTCATATTCTTCTTCTTCCACCGGTACCTCTGTTTCCTCTGCCTCGTGGTCCTCGCGCTCATGCTTGGCCACCGATGCCAATGGAACAGGCGATTCCTGCTCCTGTTCGTGCTGCTCCGCTTTGACTGGCGCCGCTCTCGAAACCACCACCGGCGCCTCCCGCGGAATCTCCGGTATCTGATTCCGGAAGCTGAAGCTGAGGCTGGGCGGAGAGTCCGGAGCGGCCACCGGCTCCTCGGGCGCCGCGTGGTCGAACGCGCGTTCGTACATGGCCATGCCCTCCACGAAGTCCTCCTCGCTGGCATGCACGAAGCTGAAGCTGCGCATCATCTGGAGAACCTTGTCTTCGTTCATGTCCGCCTCGTTCTCCATCTCGCCGGCGGCGAAGCCGGCGCGGCGCGGCTTCTTCCACGTCTCCTTATCCTCATCGCTGACAACAACAAACAGAGGAAATTCAGTCGTCCGACCACAACAAGTCAACAACCATGCCGGCCGATCGGGAAATTCAGAACCCAAAACCCACGGGAATTGGAGGGTGTTGGTTACCTTGGGCAGGAGGTTGAGGAGGGGGACACGTAGGCGGAGGCGACGTGGATGGCGGCGACGAGAGCGACGGTGAGGAGCCAGAAGAGGAGGGGCGTGGAGGCGGAGGAGAAGCCCACGACGGACTGGATGAACCCGCCGCCGGAGCCACCGGCACCCGCCGTGGCGGCCGCGGCGCGTGCTGCTTCCCCCGCGACATCCATGGCCGACGACGCCGCAACTGCTGCTACCTCCTCGGCTTCCAGACCAACATAGCAGCAGAGCAGAGCAGAGCAGAGCGACGCCCAGGTGGCTAGCTTGTCGTCCTTTGCGCGGCGTGGTGGAAGGCGGCCAGGAGGCGAAGAAAACAACGCGGCAGCGGCAGGGCCTGTTGTACCGACCGATGGAGAGGGACGATACGAGGAGGGGGGAGTAAACTAAACTTTAGGACGGGGAGGGGAGGAGGGGAGGGAAAGGCGAGAGCGATTCGGACGCGGCAGCTGCGACTCGACCGCGACGCGACGAGGCTGTGCCTTCCAAGTGAAGACCCGGCCGCGTGGCTTGATCGGGCCACCCGAACTCGACGTGACAGACACCCAGAACGCGATCGGACGGCCGGCCGGCGCTGAGGGTTTTATCGGCTGGACCTGGACGGCGGCCGAGTTTTGGAAGATTTCTCGGCGCGTTGTGGGTGGGGCGTCCGTTTCGCGTGCGACCAGGCGTCGCCAGGTAGGAGGGGTTAGGTCTGGCCAGTCACCAGTGTGGAGGCTGACTCGGCCCAAACGACGACACCTGACGGCCGCTTTTCCTCCTGCCGAAAGATCCTTTCTGTTCCTGCGATCCTTTCCTTGGGCTATACAGATGCCTTCGCTAGCTTCGCACGGGGGAGATACCGACTCGATCGATCAACCGACCGATCGATGGTGCCCCCGCACCAAAATACCGACTACATACATGTTGTCGGCGTGTAAATTCGGCAGCTGTTGATTAGTACAGTATTGATTAGACGGATGCCTGATCTTTCTCCATCTGCTCTTAATGGTGGCGTCCAACTCGATCGGGCCTGCCAATATATGGAAGTGGTGGTCGGGCACCTTTATCTTTGCGGCATTGATCGGATGGTTAAGACGGAACCGATCGACGCGGCGGTGTTCCGTTGATGGTTGCTATTTCTGGGTGGGCCGAGCAAGCGGCATTAGAAAACCGTCCTTTACGAGCGTCTTAAACATATGCCCGATTCGCTTTCCTTTTGCACTTGCAGCCGGAGATAGATTCTTTGTCTAGTCTAGTCTAGCCATAATTAATGGCGCGCGCCCCCGTTGTTGCGTGTCCGACCATGCGATCCGCTGCTGCTGCCGCCGCATCCGTGCGGATATGGGAAAGGCTGTTGCCGAATTTCGTCCAGGCCAAGTGTGCTCTAGCATAAAGCCGGCGATCCGACGAGAGTCAATGTGCAGGGGAGGGAGGGAGGGATGCAGGAGCTAGCACGCGAATCGCACTTGCCTCCGCGTCGTCGTCTTGCGGCACCGATTGCGTGATCCGGGTCTTCCATCGATCGTTTAGCCACCTGTCCTGTGAAACGGAAGTGCCGGGGGAGATATTGACCTGGTGGTAGTACATTCGTTACATCCTTTGTCTCCCCATGTCAAGTACTCTACACAAGCGTCACACTTGCTAGAAGACTCTTTGTAACGTAGCACACGGTTATTGCAAACGTGGAGGCGGGATATGAGGGAGAAAACATGAAAAAAATAATACTTGCCCTGTACCATGCACACGTGCAACCATTAAAATAATTAATCAACGTTGGCAAAAGTGTCAACGTTGGTATTTTAGTGAAAGCAACCGAATAGTCCGATTGATATTATGGGGCGTGAAGAGTACGAAACACCATTGTTAAGGACACAGCAGCCGAGACAAATATTACAAGGACAATCCTTTTCCCGACAACCATGAAGAAAAAAATCTAAAATCAATCTAGCGAAGTAAGATCTGAAGGCGCATATCTAATTTTTTTAATCTTCCAACGCTAACATTAACGTTGGGAAGGAGATCTCGTCGTCAAACGAAGGACAAAAGATCACTAATTATATACGATGCCACTTTTCTACCTTTGACCGATCCTTTTGTGGCCCCTCTTTACCCCTTTCATCGGCAAACGAAGGATCTTATATCTCTCTCTCTCTCTCGCCATAGCTATTAGAGTTGATGGTGTCATCATCTTCCACTGGCATATCACTATAGTTCCTACTTCTTTCAACAAACGTTATGCTAAATATATGAACTATTTCTAAAAAATGCAATTTCATTTAAGAATACATGAAGGTTACATATTTACACGATGTGAAAACATGTTAAAACACTACATCATTAGAGGAAAATAAGTATTGCGATCACAAGGTCATGACCAGTGAATCCTTACTTTAAACACATTTGCCATAAATTGAAGGTAATTAGTATGGTGTTATCGAGATAACATGACAATTGAGATAATCAACATTGTCTAGTGGCTAGATTTCAAAGGATGACTATAATTATTTATGTCAAACATAACTCACAAGTATGACATTAGTAGATTATTTGTATTGTCGCATATGATTATTGTTGACATGGAATTAAGATAATTGTATTATACAAGTTAATATTGATATTTACTTGCATAAAATCTTCTCTACATTTGACCACTACTTTATGGTCCCCCTTTGACCATTTCCTTACCATTCATGGCATCTCTCTCTTTTTCCTCTCTCACTCCTAACATGAACATTTAGTGATTTTATATAGTCATCGTCTTTTGTCATCATTCCAATGCATTCACAACTTCTCTCCTCTTTTTAGACAATTAAATTATCATCTCCTCACACTTTGCATCTTGAAATGTTACAATATGTGACATGGGTATGAACTATTGGGTCTCTATGAATAGTTACCCTAGGTGCATAAAAGCTTATAGACCACAAAGGCCCAACGAAGTTCAAGAGGCAGCTGACGAATAAAGACTTGCCTTATCGATTAAGGAATAGTCATGAACCGACATAGAATTCGTATTGAAAACATAAACTTGTAACCTCTCCGGCTACGGATCTAGGACCCAGCCTCTCATATAAAGGTTAGGATGACCCGACAGAGAGGGCACCTTCATTTTTCTGCAATCCGTCATGAGCTAGATCGCAGCTAGCGAATCGACGACTTTGTAACCGAGCTTTTTCTATAATCAGACTACATCGACTTCCTTATTTGTCTGATCAGCCAACGAAATCCCCAACACTCTCTTTCCACGAAACCCTAAGTCCATAACAATGGGAATTGCCGAGGTAACCCCTCTTCAGTGTGCAAACACACAATTTTTCCTATTCGCTACTTTTCACATCGCAAGGTGCACACATCCAAAACTCTATTCATACAATGTTCAAAACTAAGTGGTGGAATGACCTACGGAAGGAAGAGTATGACATGTGTTGAATACCATTGTGGACCCCCAGTGGTAGCTCGCATATTTGTAAACAAGCATAGACCGCACAAACATCCAACAAACAAATGTAGTATTAGAACACCGAGATGAGCCTTCAAGAAGGATGCAATACTCATATGAGAACATTTTCGGAACAATCTAGTGATGTCTACACATAGGTTTCACCCTTGGACCTCACCTCAAAACTTTAGAACAATGCCTTCAAGATGGAGATGACTGTAATTGGTGTCGTTGAAGGATTTAGCAAACAATAACCTAAATGGTTTCACATCGACACACACACACACACATCAATATCATTGACCGAAAATCAATCATAAAAAGATCATTCTTGGAAACTACCTCAATGTTTGTTTAATAAATGGTTAAGGAATTGACAATTGGACTTAGTCAAGATCCACGAGTAACCTTATGTAAGACTGCAAGCGTTGCACCGACAAGGAGGGTGCCAAGATAGGGAAAACACACCTAGGGATCCATCGGGCTGCCCCCGCGATAACGGTGCCCCCATGGTACACAACTTCTATGCCATCATGGTCACCAAACAGCCAAGTCAGTACATGGGCATGAGCCATGCATGGCCATCCATCGTGAGTCCAAAGATTGCGACATTTGTGACATCCGTTGGTGGAGAAAGGGTTCAGGTGCAATTGCCCATGATGACGACAACTAAAGTGACCCAGCACAACACTTCATGTTGTAGTGTACAGGTTTTTGACATAATACTCGGAAAATACCATTTTATAAATATTACATCCCTTAGAGTGGTACAATAGAAACATTACGATCCCGCGGCTTTATGTGTTCATAATTATCAATCCAAAATGTATAGAGATTCGATATCCTCTTTGTTCTGTTGATGATTCATACTTGAATTTTAATACAAACTATCTAGTTTATTTATCAATGGAAATACTATAATTAGTACCACTTGAGATCAACAACTTGTTTATGTAAGTCTATGTTGCTCGACTCATTTGCTCTATTCTATAACTATGCTTATGTTTTGAGGTCTTCATACTCTACTCCATATTCTATACCGTAATATATTTCTTCAATGCCTCCTGAAATATCTAACTTCTTGTAGTAGATCTCTCCATCATCTTTGGGTCACTGTGGTCCTTGGTATTGTGACTCTCAAAGTCTAGCAAGGGTTTAAGAATATATAACTAAGTAAGAGCGTGCTCAACAAATTCTATAATTGCTTGAGTGTGGTGTAACTATGGATCAATCATCTAGGTTCCATGGTTTTCGAAAATGGTTTCTAGAAAAGATAAGGTTTTATTAGTTTAGAAAAACTATGTTTGTCAGTCTTCATATGTTGTTAAAACTTTATTAAGTTCCTTCTCACGCTGTGTTCGCAATCCATTCCTCTGATAGGGAGTAGCATATCACATTTATACACACTCAGAGAGGTGTGCCCACAAATGTCATTGGACTTATTGCACTTATCATAATTTCTTAGGTGTGATCCATGTTACCAAGTTTCCCCAAGTTATGTCGAGCTCTACAAAATTCCTTAATCTACCTGTTGGCATTAAATCTAGTCAATGACCGTTGTTGAAATGCTATCATTGCTAAGATACTAGAGTCGTCATCCTGCAACATAAGATGGGGACCTTACGAGATCCCACCCACTGCCATTCCTCCACGGGAATACAACACAAGGATGGAATTTCACTTTAGAATTTTCATATTATTTTATATGAATTTCACTTTTAGAATTTTCATATTATTTTATATGAATTTCACTTTAGAATTTTCATATATCTTAAGAATTTATGTTGAAAACAATATTCCTATATTTTTAGAAATATTATTTTGTCTTAAAGGATTTTTTGAGTATTTTTACTCAATTAAAAGTATTTTTTATTTCTAACAATCAACTTGGAATTCTTATTACCACAAAAATATTTTTAATAATTCCAAAAAAATGTATTTGGAATCCTTGTATTTTCCCCTTTTTGGAACTATTTTTATTTTATTTTTCTAGAATGTTTTTGGTGAGTTTTAGTTAATTGGCATTTTAGAGCAATTGTGAATTGCCATTTTGCCCCTAGTCCCACTAGTTAGAACAAAAGGGTCAAGACCAGCAAAACGATTTGGTTGAACCAGTTTACTCCCTCTCTCTTTGACTCACTCGCGTTCGCACTCTAGCGAATACATGCCATCGTCGCTTCGTCGACCAATTGCAGCCACATCCGGCCACCTTCGTCGTCGCCATGGTTCTCAAACGCCTCCTCTCATTCTTCTCTACCCTTCCACCACTCATTTTATCCCCTCTCGCTCTCTCGTGGCCTATAGCAACCCTAACCCTAGGGGTTATGTAATATGGAGCCATTGTGTCTAGGTGTTTCTTCGGTGATTCCTCGCCGATGGGACGGTGTTGGAGTGCAACTAGGATGTCTCACTCTCGCTGACATGGCCTCACACAGGTTGAATCATCCACACATGGGTGATCCTTGTGCCACTGTCATCGCGGTTACCTTCTTCATCCTCTCTGGACACCGGTGAGCTCGACTCCCGTTCGGCCAAAGGTAACTACTCCTCTTCTCTCTCTTCTAAAATTTCTACTACTGGCTCTCCTAAATTTCTAGGTTTTGGTTATGTCTCCATCGATTTTGATTCTAGGGTTTGTTCTAGACAGTTATAGAATATTCTAAGTTGTTCTATGTTCTTGGTAGTGTTCCTAGTACTAATGTGGTTAATTAGTTCTAGGTTTGGTTGCTAGAATTCCTTAACTAAATTTATCTGCTCTAGTCTGCCAGTTAACTATTAATGTTCTTCTAGCAGTGTTTCATCTTAAGATCTTGTCCTTGTTAGTAGTTGCTTAGGTAGTCTAGGGTACTCCTCTACTTTTCTAGTAGAGGTCTTAGCATTTTTAAGATCAATAGCTTGCTAAACTAAACTTTTTCTATCAGTTCCTTGGTATATTGTTATTGTTAGTGTTACTTTGTTTATAGGTTCATCTACTTAGTGTTAAGTTCTATCCATGGTTGATTTGGCTACTATTTTAGTCAAAATCCACAACTCAACTAATCCTTAGGTTTAGTTGCAATTCATTAAGTTTAACTATTTATGTTAGTGGTTTACTAAACTTCTCTATCAGTGTTATACAGATAGATACTTGGGTTTTATAATGTATGGTCATTTGTGTTAAAGTATGCTTATTGATTTCTTTTACTGAAATTAGGTTCATTTATTAACTATAGGTGTGTTTTTTAATTACTTAAGCCTTTCTTACATGTAATCTTGCAGTAATGCTGGCTCAAGTGAAAATAATGCTCATTAGTGTCTACCTTATCTTTCTTAGTCGATTCATCTTGTTTTGATGCCTAGGTAAGTGGGGGTAGGTGATAATTGTATGGTTTTATTGTAATTACTTTGTTAACATAATTTCTTAACTTAATAAGGCCGTTCCTAGTGCCCTTGATGTGCTTGGCATCTGTGGTATTCTTCCTTTGGGAAGATGCACATATACCAGTATAGCAGTGGCAGTGCTAGTGATACTACTGTCTCTCTCTGGATCCAAATGATCCCTATTTACTCATATTTCTACTTTATAGTTCCTAGATAACAACCTTTGTAGATCCAAAGTTTTCTTGATAAATATTTGATGCAGTTCTTCCTCTTATTGCATCTGTTCTTGCTTCTTTTCCTCTCTCACATCCCTCTCACTCACTAACAATGTGGGTTTTGTTTGTGTCATCTCACTTAGCCTCTGGCCTCATTGTGAGTCTTATGAGCTCTGCTATGAGGATTTATGAGCTCTAGATTGCATTTGGGCTCCTATTTATAGTGTTTTAGGGTTCATGTTCTGCTGACGCCTCCCTCATTGCATGAAAGTGACTAATCTTCTTATATCGCCTCTCTAGGTTGTCTTATGTGTGGATTCATTGTACTATTCTGCTAATGTCATATGCCATTTTAGGCATGACGGTTAAATACTCATTTGATAATTTGTCATTTTAAAATTGGACAAACATTTCTTCAAAAGGTGAGATTTCTGTCACTACCTAGTTCACTATCAGTGAACTTGAATTTTTTACTTAGGGATGTTTCTAGGCTTTATTTAGTTTGTCAAGTTTTGTGTACTATGAATTGTTCACTAGCTTGATTCTTTGTTTTTTCAAAGAATCCAAGTTTGAGGTGGCTTTATATTATTCATGTGATTTTTTAGCTTAACTTTCTATTGTGGTTTGTTCACTTGATCTAGGTTTGCTAGTCTTTTATATTGGCTCAGGTTTTGCTATCACTACATGATCTTGATGTAGTGCATTGTTAGTAACCCTTCTAATACATGCACCGATCCTATGTTGTCATTCTGGTAACTTACGATATATGTTGCTTCCTGGATATTACTTGTTGATGATCTAGTGTACTGCTAGTTGCTTTTTGTTCCTTCTTGTACATTGATTTCATGTTGTTCTTGATGTTGCCAATTGCTTCAAAACCTCAAACTAATGAGGTTCGGGACAAGTTCCTGGACTTCTAAATATGGATCCTGAATCAAATTGATTCACCCTTGTGGTGGGTTTAACATTTTAATCTTGACAAAGTTCTTGTCTATTTATTTGTTTTGCAGGTCACATGGCTTAGTGTAGAGGTTCGTAGCATGGAAAACAAAAAAATTCTACCGCATGAACACATACAAGCCAAGATCTATATACTAGATTGTTGCAATAAGTCGATAGAGTACTCACCCTTGAAGATTCCAAAGCGGTTAACGAGATCGGATTCTCGTGGGTGATGTGGTCGTTCACTTGCCAATCTCAAGATCGCGTAGACGATCCTTTCGGCACCGCGTTCCGGCAGCGCTCCCGTAGTTGGTCACACGTTTGGTACTCGATGAAGACCTTCCTCTCCCTTGTTCCAGCAAGAAGTGGAGGTTGTAGATCTCTACTCGCGATTCTGGCAGCACAACGGTGTGGTGTCGGAGTTTAGAGGGGAAATCCCGCAGGGCTTCGCCTAAGCCCGAGCGGGTATGGTGGAGTATAAGAGAGGCCTTGGCAATCTAGGGTTTAGAGGGCCAAGGGGTGTAGTGGCCGGAGGCTAGGGGCTAGGGTTTGCCCTAGTCAGCGACTTGGAGGAGCCTTTGGCGGCGGCGATGACTTGAGGTGGTGGCGCCTTAGCTAGGGTTTGTTGTGAGGGGTAGGGGGCACCCTACCCCTCCTTTTATAGGTGGGGAGGCGGCAAGGGAAGGGTAATCCTCTCCCAACTCCACCTTGTGTGGTCGGCGGCAAGGAGAGGGTGGAATCCTCCCTTAGGTAGGTGATACATCGGAAACGTATCTATAATTTTTGATGCTCCATGCTTGTTTAGTATCTACTTTTCTTTGCTTTATCTACACTTTGAGGTGTTTTTATATCTTTTCTGGAACTAACCTATTAACAAGTTGCCACAGTGCTAGTTGCCTGTTTTCTTCATTTTTGGTTCTAGAAAGGCAGAAAATCAATATTATCGGAATTGGACGGGACAAAAGCCAGAGTCAATATTTTACCGTGGGGGACACGAAGTCCAGAGGAGAGATGGAGAAGCAAACCAGGGAGGACAGACCCCCCTAGGCACTGGTGGGCCCACCCCGCGCCTGGGTAGGGTGTAGGGCCCGTGGCCGCCTCCCAGCCTCGCCTCTTCGCCTTTAAGAAGCCCCCGATGCAAAAATCCTAGGCACCCGATCAAAACTCCATGAAACCTTCTGTAGCCGCCGCCACCATCGTCCCTAGATCAGGGGGTTCTGAAGTTCTTCACGGCATCCTGTCGAAGGGGAAATCATCTCGGAGTCCTTCTTCTCCGGTATGATGCGTGAGTAGTTCCACCTTGGACTATGGGTCCATGTAGTAGCTAGATGGTTGTATCTCCTCCTTGTGCTGTCATGTATAGATCTTGTGAGCTCCGTTCATGATCAAGATCTAATCTATTTGTAATCATGCATGTTGTGTTTGCGGGGATCCGATGGATATTGAGATTACTATGTTAGATTGATTAATGGTTTTATCTATTTGATACTATCATGTCTATGTTGTTTGTGATCTTGCATGCTCTCCTTTGTTAGTAGCTATCTTGGACAAGTAGTTGCTAGTGACTCCAAGAGGGGGTATTTATGCTCGATAGTGGGTTCATGCCTCTAGTTTCCAAGGGAAGTGACATAAATCTCTTTGGTTGTAGATGTGTTATTGCCACTAGGGAGAAAACAACGGTCTCTTGTTCATGGAACATGTGGACTGTTTACCTTACACACTTTGTTTAAAGCAGTTGGATGTTGCTTGCAACTTAATACTAGAGGGGGTTTGGATGATAACCTGAAGGTGGACTTCTAGTCATAGATGCAGTTAGATGGCGGTCTATGTATATTGTTGTATTGCCCAATCGAATCTCATAGGATCTTTCTGACTAGTAATTGCATTGTTATGCCTTGCTCAGTTCCTTCAATTGCCCTGCTGTAATTTGTTATGCCTTGCTCAGTTCCTTCAATTGCCCTGCTGTAATTTGTTTACCCTTCATGCCATGTTGTTTATCTAAGGAGAGCACCTCTAGTGAACTATGGACCCCGGTCCAATCTTTACCATTGATACATCTTCCACTATTACCTGTTACTTGCTGCAAACCATTACCTTTCACACCATACATTTAATCCTTTGTTACACCAACCGGTGAGATTGATAACCTCACTGTTAGTTGGGCCAAAGTCTTGAGTTTGTGTTGTACAGGTCTCCACGTTGCTTGCAACACCTTTGGGGCGTTTCCTTCCTCCTACTGGTTCGATAACATTGTTCTTACTGAGGAAAAATTGCATGCTGAACTGCATCATACCTTCCGCTTGGGGTCTCCCAACGAAGTGCTGCTGCACTCATCAAGCCTTTTTCTGGCGCTGTTGCCGGGGAGGCTAAGGACGTCTTCACAAGGAGAGTCCTCCACTTCCTGTCTCTTTACTTTGTTTTTAGTTTGCTTAGTTTCTTTTGCTTGGTTTTGTTTGACTCTTCAAAACCCCCAAAAAAAATTGTTTAGTTTGGTTTGCTTCCTTTAATCAAAACCACAAAAAATTAGTTCCTACTCTGGTTGTTGGTCTGTTATTGCCTTGCTAGGTCATGCTTTCTATCAATGGATGGTTTCTTTGAAACTAGTTCTTATTTGCAAGGTGGGTTCACGGAAGAACAAAAGTATTATTATAAGGAACACCTTTTGTCACAAAAAGGAAAACACTTATGGGAACAAACTGATAAGTTGAATACTATTGCTAGAGAGGTGTGCTCTACTTATAATGCTACTTATTGCTTTGATAAAGCTTGTTGCTGTAGGAGGTATAAACACCTACCTTTTCAATGTGAGTATAATGATAATGTTACCATATCTTCTTATGTTAAAGGAAATTATGACTTTTATGATGTGGAACAAATTGAAGAATTTATTGCCTTCAAGGGTGCATTTGAACTTGCCAGTTTGCTTGAAAATACTGATGATGCACCTTATAAGCATGAGGTTTATGAGATACTTAAATTTTGCTTTGATAATTATAAGGAAGAAAATGGCTATATTATTGAATATTTTAATAGGTGCTTTCCACATTTGGAAGAGACTAATGCTTTGCAGGAGCCTATGGAAGAAGAAATTACTGAAACTAAAAGCTCATTAGATGAAAAAGAGGAGGAGAGTGATGGTCAAGAGGAGGAAGAATGGATCTGCCCATGCCTACCTTCTAATGAGAGTAACTCTTTATCCCTTACATTATTTGATTGTCCCCCATGCTTACCAAAGGAGGATGAATTCTATGTTCATGTGGATCCTTTTGAAATATCTACTTTGGATAAAACCTGTGAAGGTTTTAATCCCACTATTTTTGAGCTTGATAGAAATTGTGTGTTTGTAGATCATGAAAAGCATGCTTTATGTGATAGCTATATTATTGAGTTTATTCATGAGGCTACTGAAAATTATTATGAGAGCGGGAAACATGGTCTTATGTATCTCAACAGTATTAAGTTTCCCCTCTTTATGTTGAAAGTTTCAAAGTTGCACTTGTTTTGCTTTCCTATGCTTGTGGCTTTGTATTTATTTGATTTATTTTATTACAAGATTCCTATGCATGGGAAGTGGGTTAAACTTAAATGTGTTTTGAATTTGCTTCTTGATGCTCTCTTTTACTTCAATTCGTATTTCTTATGTGAGCATCTTCTCAAGCTTTCAAGCCTAACTTAAAGGCGTTAAATAAAAGTACTTGTTGGGAGATAACCCAAGAGTTTCCTGGAGTCTTAGAAGTTATTACTTCAGTAATGACCTCTGTTTATCCTTTTTGTTTGCTTTTTGTGCCAATAATGACCTTTAGTGAGTGGGAAGTAAGATTTGGGGAATTGCTGTCCCGAAACAGATTTCTGTCCTCCACCAAAAAACTTCGTGAGGAGTATCTGTAACTTGGATTGAGCTGAAAATTTATGAATAAATACCCCAGTATGTTAGATAACTTCCGTTAGTTCAACACTTTTTGATTTGAGCAACAGAAGATGTTCGAAAAAATCGGTTTCTACCTACTGGTCTGTTTTGACAGATTTCTGTCATTATTTGCATTTGCTTCTTATTGATTCCTTTTTGAGTTCTCTTTTGGGGAATTGAGCTTTTTGAAGGAGTTACTGCAGTAGCTTGTGTTTTTAGTGAAAAGTCTTGCTATTCCAAAGCTTTGCCTAAAGGTCTATTATCTTTTGAATACACTAATGTTGCTAATGAAGATTGTGTGAAGTTTTGTATGAAGAAAAAAAATTAGGTGTAGAAAGATAATAATGTAATGAGATAAAGAATGGACAAAATCTTAAGCTTGGGGATGCCAACCCGGTGTCACCCCAAGAAATATCCCAGAGTTACAAGAGTCAAAGCTTGGGGATGCCCAAGGCATCCCCTTCTTCATCAATAAAAAGCTCAGGTCTGTCTAGACACTTCGTTTTTATTGTTTCATGCACTGTTGTATTGTTCTTGGAGCGTCTTAGTTTTCGTTTTGTTTGCTTAGTTGTTTAGTTTGCTTGAATAAAGTAGTTTGGACCCCTGTTCTCGCTGTGTTGTTTTGCAAATAAGTTGCTTGGTGTTGGAAAGGAGTAGTAAGTTCTTGCTTGAAAGTGCAAGAGGAGCTTGCATTGACTGTGACATTCTGTGTGCAGTGCTCCAAAGCTTATTGATTGATGCATATTGTGATATTACTTGCTCTTGTGCTATTTGTTTCTAGTCACCCTTGTGAACTTTGAAGGTGTCCTATGCATCTATATTGCTACTCTATGAGGGACAAGCTGATTGCCACTATGCTATGTTTTCTGTATGTGAAACAAACAAATGTTTTTCAATGCATGTTATTCATGATCTTTGTTTGTAGCCTTTCATGTTGCATGCATAGTTACTATGTCCTATTGTTAGAACTTGTCACATCCCAAGATTTTCCAAATCTTGTAATGTGAAAATAAATGAATAAAATAAAACTTTGTTTGATTTTCAGGGCCAGAAGAAACTTTTTGAATCCAATTGGGAATCTTCAAACCTATTTTGAACAATTAAATCCTAAAGGGATTTATAAAGATAAACATTTAATAAAGGCAAATAAAATGTTTTGGAATTACTATATTGGATCTTTAAAATAAAAAGATTTGGTTTTCAAAAACAAAGTAGTATTTATAAATAAAGATTATTTTATAAATTCAAATTAAACCTTGGCCAATATTTTGAAACAAAAGGTTTTGCTTTGATTAAAATAGTAGAGGTTTAATTTTAAAATAAAATAAAAAGGATTTAAATGTCCAAGTTTTATTAATAAAGGTTTTACTATTTTCAAAAACATCAAAACTTATTTAAATAAGTTTTCCAAATATTTTATATTCTCAAATAAAACTTACTGAAGTATTTTGGTTTTATTTTTGATTTCAAAATAAATATTTTATTAAAACAAATCCTATTTGATTTAATAACTAAGGTCCATTCTATTTAATTATTAATGGAACCTAAAATAAAAGGTTATTTTGTTTTAAACAAGTTTCCAAGTACTTCTTTATTTTCAAATAAAACCTACTAGTTTGGTTTTGAAAGTATTTGGAATTCAAATGGAAATTTTATTAAATAAATCAAACCCTATTTGATTAAATAACTAAAGGGCTATTTTATTTAAATATTAAATAGATCCTAAAATGAATAAAAATATTATTTTATTTTGAGATTTGGTTTATGTTGATAAACAGAACCAAAAACTCATTATAAGTTTGAATTGTTTGAATGGTTTGAGTGATTGAATAATTGTTTGAAAATTCAAAACAGAAATTGATTTGGAAAATAGAAAAAGATTTTAAACAGAAAAAAATAGAAACTGGCCGACCCAGCCCACTAAGGCCCAGCCCAGTCTTTCTCCCCCTCCACGAAACATTTCTCACTTAAAGCCGCACCCACACAGAAGCTGACTGGTGGCCCCAAACCCCTCACTCTCCCCTCACTGCCAGGTAGGCCCACATCACTGTGCATCGTCTTCAACCCAGCGCCTACCGTTTCCTCCCCCTCAACGTCGCTCTGCCGCCATTGATTTCGATTTAATCTGCGTTGATGACAGGCTTAATTCACCCAGAGACCACGCTCCCTTAAAAGCCTCCCTCTCCTCTTTCATTTCCCCCAGACCTCACGCCTCGAGAGCCACCAGGCTATCGCAATTTTCTTCTGCACCGCCGCCATCTCCGACGAAGTCCGGTGCCGATTCCGGCGACTCGACACTGCCCCGAGCCTCCCTGAGCACGCTGGCAGCTTCCCCACTCCCAGACGCATCTCCCAGCACCCTCCTTTCATCCGCGGGTGCCCTGTAACTTCGGCTTCGACGACGACCTGCAGCGCCGCCGTCTGCCTCGTCTCCGGCAAGAACCCAGGTAGTTTCTGACTGCCCCGCGCCTCCTCGTTCACACTCCCACACTCGCCACATCCTTCTGCATCTAACCGCATCATTGTTTTGCCTTGGGGTGATCCACAGCGACCGCCCACGACGACCACCTGAAGCACCCGACGTCGTCCTCCACTCCGGCGAGCAATCCTTCCAAGACCAGAGCGCCCCTCGCCCGACCAACACCTCCTCGAGCATCACCGTGACCTCCTGAACCCGGTGAGCCTCTTCTCCTCCTCTCTCTCTTCCTAGACCACCGGCACCATCCACACCTGACCGCGCTGCCAGTCGCCGCCGCGTCAGCGCCGCCCACTTTAGGTCAAACTCGCCAGCACCGTTCGATCTAGATCTGGCGCTCACGATTAGTTCACTTAACACCGAAGGGGTACGTTCTCTGGACCGCGTGATCGAATAGATCCAACGCCCCACAGCCGTGATCCGCGCGAAGCGGTACCGCCCAATGAGACAGCGACACGTGGCCAGTGTTTGATTTAAACAGATTTAGAAACCAGATTTAAATGCCATTTTGAAACCCTTATAACTCTGGATCCACACGTCCAAAAATTACAAATTTTATGTCGTTGGATTCAGGAGAACAAGACCTAACCAACCATGCCCTTAGTTTAGCAAATAGTATCTATTAGTTTGCTTGTTTTGCAGATTCTTTTGTGAGCTTGTTTAGAGTATAAAAATTATTTAAAAATGATTTTAGGGTTAAAACCTTTGCAAAATGGATTGTTGTGACCTTACTGACCCTAGGAACCAACCCATGTTTTGGAAAATGAATTTGGAAAAGTTTAGAATGGATTAATTGGTTTAGTTCATTTCTAGCTAAATAAAACTATTGATTTGTTTATGAAAATGATTTTGAATGGAAAACTTTGGAGGAAATGTTTTGAACCAAACCTACTGAATAGGAAACACCTTGTGGTTTCAAAAATGTACTTGGTGAAACAAAATAATGATTCTTTGATTTAAAACCATTTCTAGTCAAATAGAATTGTGGTTTAATTATTAAAAATGGTTTTGGAAGAAAACCTTTGGAAAATGTTTTGTTTTAAACTCACTAACCCCAAACCCCAAGTTTTGTGATTTGAAAACATATTTGGTGAACCCTATAGGTTAATGCCTTAGTAAAAATATTTCCACACCACATAAAATGATGAATGGATTTTAAAAATAGTTTTGGGCAAAACCCTCTAACTAATGACTTTGCCATTTTGGTAAATGACCAAATTGGATCTTACAAAGTTTAGAAATCCAATAGAGACCCTCTTTACAAAATAAAACTATCTTGTGCATGCTCCCATGCATGAATTAGTTTTCATTGTCTTGTGTGAGTGAATCTGTTTGAGTGATTATTGGTTTGGAATGTTAGTTGATTTTGTGTTTGCTTGATTGACTTGTAGTGAAGTTAGAGAAGTGTGAGACTAGCAAGATCAAGGAGTGAACCACCATTCCCTACCAAAAAGGCAAGTTACACTATCATCCAAAGTCCTACTATTTTCATTATACTTAGTGGATTTTGAAAACATGCATGAAAATAATTTCTATACTTATGCTATGCTAATCCTAATAGGATTCCCTATATATACCTTAGTGAAAACAATGTAGTTGTTACATGCTTAACCATGCTATATTTTGAAAAGAGATACATGTTGAGATTTTACAAAGGTTGAGAAAAGACTTATGTTTTATATAATAAAACAAGGACTCAATGAACCACCTGGGTGGCCAAGGATACTTTGAGTTTTGGAGAAGGTGGCAACAAAAGGAACCTTGTCTATGGCAAATCTCTTTGTGTTGTGCTCCAAAGGAAAACCACCCAGGAAACTTAGAGATTGAACATGTTTCTCGTACAGTGGCTTTCGTGTGCAACCACATGCTATTATGGCTCTGGCTTAGTCAACTACATTGGGAAGACCCATGCATTGTCTTCAGGCTACAGAAAAATGGGGACCTGGAATCCTACATTGTTACTGATGACAAGCTAGCAATGATGTATGGGAGGACCCTTTGGAAAGACTTCGTCACATTCTCAATCTGCCAGTATTCCATCTTGGTGAGTACTAATCCAGCGGCCACTGGTGGCATCAAGATGAGATTGTGTCATGTGGGTAAAGTGTACAACTTCTGCAGAAGATAATAAAATCTAAGTACTTAGCCGTGTCCCCGGTTATGGACAATACTGAGCAACTAAGGCCTGAAGCTATGGAAGATCTCGACACTCTAATTTCTAAAAGAAAACTTTTAAAACTTGATGCACTTGGGGTTACCAAGGTGCTCAAGAGATTTTGACAAGGACTTGAACACTTGAGTTTTTACCAAGGAGTTCAAGGGATTTTTGAAAGGAGATTTGACAAAGGACCAAAACCATTTTGAAAAGATAGGATAAAATATTGCTTTATGCAAATGAGCCTGAAAATCTACTTAGCCAAATTGCATTTAATGATAGGATCCACTCATATTATACTTAGTAGTAAAACTTGCCAATACAATTCAAATGTATTGACCCTTGTGGCTGTAACTTATTATGTTGCAGGTTTGATTGTTTTTAGTGAAGATTGATTTATTAGGATTACAAAGTCTACAACCAACATCTGCCTGTGGCACTTTGAAGAAGAAGGACCCCATGCTTATAGTTTTTCCGCTGCAATGTAATGTAATAGCCAATGAGCTATGTATTGATGTAATAAAATTATGTTATTCCTGGTTATAAAGTTATATTATGACCTTTGTTTCTTGATATTACATCTTAACTGTGGATGCTAGCTATTGATCCAGGGACTAGCATTGTAAACACAGGGGGAATCTACCTTATCAGGTTGAGAACCCTACAAGATGGTATCAGAGCATTGTGTTGCCTGTAGGATTTGTAAACCTAGGATTGGACAAAAACCCTTAGAAAAATAGGAGTTGTATTTGTTCCAAAACTTATTTACAAACAATCTTGTAAACTCTTTCCTCAACCATTTTGGTTTCAACTCTACATCTCTTCTATTTCAAACTTGATGGAAAAACCTACCCCATGACCAAAGATTTCACCATGTGCAAAGGACTTCATCAACTCTAATGACTTCAACATCTTCAACCTTGGATATCAACTCTACTGACTTCAACATCTTCAACATTTTCACCAAGGACTTCAAACTTGGATATCACTAAAGACTACAAGTGAGACAAGAAATGTTACTCAAGACTTGAGGACTAAGGAAACACAACTTAGAAGAAGCCATGATCACCTTTGAAGTTTTTGTGACCAAGAATTTTCTCAAGAAGAAAAAGACCTCATTCAAGAAGAATCAACCAAGAAGGATGGAAAGATCACAGGTGAACCATATAGATGGACCACCATATTTAGTTAAGTCTAACACACCAACTTATGTGGTGTAACAAAATTATTTTGTTGCCTAAGTATGTGCTTGAACTTTGTTGTTTGAATGGAATGTTTGTTTGTGGTTGCTTGCACATTGCTTGTGTGAATTGTGATGTGTGTGATTAGAATTATTCCTTAGAAACATCTTGTCTATTCTAATCCCAACCCAACCCAAACAGATGACTTCTCCAAGAGACTCCAACATCGAGGTTGATGACACCAACACCAACCAAGAGGCCAGCATGAAAGAGCTTATAGCAACCCAACACCAGTTGAGCCAAGAGACAACTCAGCTTTTATCCAACAACAATGGATTAGACCCAGCCATACAAAGGATTTTGAAAATTCAATCCCAATTGTTGCAAGGGATGGCTACCCAAATGATCAACATGGAAGACAACCTTTCCAAAGGAGTTTATGACAACAAGGATGACAAAGATGTTATTCTAGAAGGAACCCAAGCATGCAATATTTGTGGAGACAAGGATCATACTTCCAAGGAGCATGAAGATCAATGCCCTAATTGTGAAGAGAAACATCCAACTAATCAATGCCCCACATCTCAAGCTACCTGTTTCCTATGTGAAGGAAATAATCATGTTCCTATCCAATGCCCCATCTATCCTATAGTTCAACAAATGAAGCAAGATGGAATGCATCAAATGTTTGGAAACCTCCATAAGGGAAAAACTTCTACCAAGAAGGATGAAGGCAAAGTCAAAACCATGCCACATAAGGCCAAATCCAAAGTGACCATAAAGTGTTGCTACTCTTGTGAAGAAGAAGGTCATATCTCTAGTAACTGCCCCAAGAAGAGAGAAAGATTTCCCACCTTTGTGGTGAAATATGAAGAGCATGAACTACAAGAACTCCTAGCTTTGGAGAGACCCAAGAAGAAGAAGAAATGCCCCAACCCTACCAAGAAGGATATTACCCAAGAGCAATGTTACACTTGCAAAGAGATGGGACACTATTCCAATGAATGCCCAGAAAAGAAGAAGAACCAAGGAAGCAAACAAGAAGCAATGATACCAAAGGAAAAGAAAGATATCAGCCAAGTGATGTGTTTCAATTGCAAAGAACCAGGACATTATGCAAGCAATTGTCCAGAAAAGATGAAGCACAAGATAAACAAGCCTATGAAGGATCTCAGCCTAGTCACATGTTTCAAGTGTGGAAACAAAGGACACTATGCAGATGTTTGCCCAGAGAAGTTTCCCCAAGATCCCAAGCAAGCCAAGATGTAATCTAGATGGAAAAATTTTAAGGGTGGTAGTACCCTAGTTGTTTTGAGCCAACTTGTAACCCTAGCCTTCCCAAATCTCGGGACGAGATTTATTTTAAGGGTGGTAGCCTGTCACATCCCAAGATTTTCCAAATCTTGTAATGTGAAAATAAATGAATAAAATAAAACTTTGTTTGATTTTCAGGGCCAGAAGAAACTTTTTGAATCCAATTGGGAATCTTCAAACCTATTTTGAACAATTAAATCCTAAAGGGATTTATAAAGATAAACATTTAATAAAGGCAAATAAAATGTTTTGGAATTACTATTTTGGATCTTTAAAATAAAAAGATTTGGTTTTCAAAAACAAAGTAGTATTTATAAATAAAGATTATTTTATAAAGCCAAATTAAACCTTGGCCAATATTTTGAAACAAAAGGTTTTGCTTTGATTAAAATAGTAGAGGTTTAATTTTAAAATAAAATAAAAAGGATTTAAATGTCCAAGTTTTATTAATAAAGGTTTTACTATTTTCAAAAACATCAAAACTTATTTAAATAAGTTTTCCAAATATTTTATATTCTCAAATAAAACTTACTGAAGTATTTTGGTTTTATTTTTGATTTCAAAATAAATATTTTATTAAAACAAATCCTATTTGATTTAATAACTAAGGTCCATTCTATTTAATTATTAATGGAACCTAAAATAAAAGGTTATTTTGTTTTAAACAAGTTTCCAAGTATTTCTTTATTTTCAAATAAAACCTACTGGTTTGGTTTTGAAAGTATTTGGAATTCAAATGGAAATTTTATTAAATAAATCAAACCCTATTTGATTAAATAACTAAAGGGCTATTTTATTGAAATATTAAATAGATCCTAAAATGAATAAAAATATTATTTTATTTTGAGATTTGGTTTATGTTGATAAATAGAACCAAAAACTCATTATAAGTTTGAATTGTTTGAATGGTTTGAGTGATTGAATAATTGTTTGAAAATTCAAAACAGAAATTGATTTGGAAAATAGAAAAAGATTTTAAACAGAAAAAAATAGAAACTGGCCGACCCAGCCCACTAAGGCCCAGTCCAGCCCAGTCTTTCTCCCCCTGCACGAAACATTTCTCACTTAAAGCCGCACCCACACAGAAGCTGACTGGTGGCCCTAAACCCCTCACTCTCCCCCTCACTACCAGGTAGGCCCACATCACTGTGCATCGTCTTCAACCCAGCGCCTACCGTTTCCTCCCCCTCAACGTCGCTCTGCCGCCATTGATTTCGATTTAATCCGCGTTGATGACAGGCTTAATTCACCCAGAGACCACGCTCCCTTAAAAGCCTCCCTCTCCTCTTTCATTTCCCCCAGAACTCACGCCTCGAGAGCCACCAGGCTATCGCAATTTTCTTCTGCACCGCCGCCGTCTCCGACGAAGTCCGGTGCCGATTCCGGCGACTCGACACCGCCCCGAGCCTCCCTGAGCATGCTGGAAGCTTCCCCACTCCCAGACGCATCTCCCAGCACCCTCCTTTCATCCGCGGGTGCCCTGTAACCTCGGCTTCGACGACGACCTGCAGCGCCGCCGTCTGCCTCGTCTCCGGCAAGCACCCGGGTAGTTTCTGACCGCCCCGCGCCTCCTCGTTCACACTCCCACACTCGCCACATCCTTCTGCATCTAACCGCATCGTTGTTTTGCCTTGGGGTGATCCACAGCGACCGCCCACGACGACCACCTGAAGCACCCGACGCCGTCCTCCACTCCGGCGAGCAATCCTGCCAAGACCACAGCGCCCCACGCCCGACCAACACCTCTTCGAGCATCACCGTGACCTCCTGAACCCGGTGAGCCTCTTCTCCTCCTCTCTCGCTTCCTAGACCACCGGCACCATCCACACCTGACCGCGCCGCCAGTCGCCGCCGCGTCAGCGCCGCCCACTTTAGGTCAAACTCGCCAGCACCGTTCGATCTAGATCTGGCGCTCACGATTAGTTCACTTAACACCGAAGGGGTACGTTCTCTGGACCGCGTGATCGAATAGATCCAACGCCCCACAGCCGCGATCCGCGCGAAGCGGTACCGCCCAATGAGACAGCGACACGTGGCCAGTGTTTGATTTAAACAGATTTAGAAACCAGATTTAAATGCCATTTTGAAACCCTTATAACTCTGGATCCACACGTCCAAAAATTACAAATTTTATGTCGTTGGATTCAGGAGAACAAGACCTAACCAACCATGCCCTTAGTTTAGCAAATAGTATCTATTAGTTTGCTTGTTTTTGCAGATTCTTTTGTGAGCTTGTTTAGAGTATATAAATTATTTAAAAATGATTTTAGGGTTAAAACCTTTGCAAAATGGATTGTTGTGACCTTACTGACCCTAGGAACCAACCCATGTTTTGGAAAATGAATTTGGAAAAGTTTAGAATGGATTAATTGGTTTAGTTCATTTCTAGCTAAATAAAACTATTGATTTGTTTATGAAAATGATTTTGAATGGAAAACTTTGGAGGAAATGTTTTGAACCAAACCTACTGACCATAGGAAACACCTTGTGGTTTCAAAAATGTACTTGGTGAAACAAAATAATGATTCTTTGATTTAAAACCATTTCTAGTCAAATAGAAATGTGGTTTAATTATTAAAAATGGTTTTGGAAGAAAACCTTTGGAAAATGTTTTGTTTTAAACTCACTAACCCCAAACCCCAAGTTTTGTGATTTGAAAACATATTTGGTGAACCCTATAGGTTAATGCCTTAGTAAAAATATTTCTACACCACATAAAATGATGAATGGATTTTAAAATAGTTTTGGGCAAAACCCTCTAACTAATGACTTTGCCATTTTGGTAAATGACCAAATTGGATGTTACAAAGTTTAGAAATCCAATAGAGACCCTCTTTACAAAATAAAACTATCTTGTGCATGCTCCCATGCATGAATTAGTTTTCATTGTCTTGTGTGAGTGAATCTGTTTGAGTGATTATTGGTTTGGAATGTTAGTTGATTTTGTGTTTGCTTGATTGACTTGTAGTGAAGTTAGAGAAGTGTGAGACTAGCAAGATCAAGGAGTGAACCACCATTCCCTACCAAAAAGACAAGTTACACTATCATCCAAAGTCCTACTATTTTCATTATACTTAGTGGATTTTGAAAACATGCATGAAAATAATTTCTATACTTATGCTATGCTAATCCTAATAGGATTCCCTATATATACCTTAGTGAAAACAATGTAGTTGTTACATGCTTAGCCATGCTATATTTTGAAAAGAGATACATGTTGAGATTTTACAAAGGTTGAGAAAAGACTTATGTTTTATATAATAAAACAAGGACTCAATGAACCACCTGGGTGGCCAAGGATACTTTGAGTTTTGGAGAAGGTGGCAACAAAAGGAACCTTGTCTATGGCAAATCTCTTTGTGTTGTGCTCCAAAGGAAAACCACCCAGGAAACTTAGAGATTGAACATGTTTCTCGTACAGTGGCTTTCGTGTGCAACCACATGCTATTATGGCTCTGGCTTAGTCAACTACATTGGGAAGACCCATGCATTGTCTTCAGGCTACAGAAAAATGGGGACCTGGAATCCTACATTGTTACTGATGACAAGCTAGCAATGATGTATGGGAGGACCCTTTGGAAAGACTTCGTCACATTCTCAATCTGCCAGTATTCCATCTTGGTGAGTACTAATCCAGCGGCCACTGGTGGCATCAAGATGAGATTGTGTCATGTGGGTAAAGTGTACAACTTCTGCAGAAGATAATAAAATCTAAGTACTTAGCCGTGTCCCCGGTTATGGACAATACTGAGCAACTAAGGCCTGAAGCTATGGAAGATCTCGACACTCTAATTTCTAAAAGAAAACTTTTAAAACTTGATGCACTTGGGGTTACCAAGGTGCTCAAGAGATTTTGACAAGGACTTGAACACTTGAGTTTTTACCAAGGAGTTCAAGGGATTTTTGAAAGGAGATTTGACAAAGGACCAAAACCATTTTGAAAAGATAGGATAAATTATTGCTTTATGCAAATGAGCCTGAAAATCTACTTAGCCAAATTGCATGTAATGATATGATCCACTCATATTATACTTAGTAGTAAAACTTGCCAATACAATTCAAATGTATTGACCCTTGTGGCTGTAACTTATTATGTTGCAGGTTTGATTGTTTTTAGTGAAGATTGATTGATTAGGATTACAAAGTCTACAACCAACATCTGCCTGTGGCACTTTGAAGAAGAAGGACCCCATGCTTATAGTTTTTCTGCTGCAATGTAATGTAATTGCCAATGAGCTATGTATTGATGTAATAAAATTATGTTATTCCTGGTTATAAAGTTATATTATGACCTTTGTTTCTTGATATTACATCTTAACTGTGGATGCTAGCTATTGATCCAGGGACTAGCATTGTAAACACAGGGGGAATCTACCTTATCAGGTTGAGAACCCTACAGAACTCCATCTTCCATGCACATGTTTAGAGTTCTTTGATACCAGCTTTCAATGCTTGCAAATGGTTGGATCTTTATTGTGAGGGTGCATGTCACCTCAAAAATTATTCTGGGTAGGGTTTGGCCCCCCCTGGTCGCCTCCTCGTCCTCCCCCTTGCCTATAAGAAGCCCTCGATGCAGAAACCCTAAGCACCCGATCAAATCTCCACGAAACCATATGTAGCCGCCACCACCATCGTCCCTAGATTGGGGGGATCTGAAGTTCTTCCCGGCACCCTGCCGGAGGGGAGATCATCCTGGAGGCCTTCTCTCCGGTATGATGCGTGAGTAGTTCCACCTTGGACTTGGGTCCATGTAGTAGCTAGATGGTTGTATCTCCTCCTTTGTGCTTTCATGTATAGATCTGTGAGCTCCGTTCATGATCAAGATCTAATCTATTTGTAACCATGCATGTTGTGTTTGCGGGGATCCGATGGATATTGAGATTATTATGTTGGTTTGATTAATGGTTTTGTCTTTATGATTCTATCATGTTTGTGTTGTTTGTGATATTGCATGCTCTCCGTTGTTAGTAGCTATCTTGGCCAAGTAGTTGCTAGTGACTCCAAGAGGGGGTATTTATGCTCGATAGTGGGTTCATGCCTCTAGTTTCCAAGGGAAGTGACATAAACCTCTTCGGTTGTAGATGTGTTGTTGCCACTAGGGAGAAAACAACGGTCTCTTGTTCATGGAACATTTGGACTGTTTACCTTACACACTTTGATTAAAGCAGTTGGATGTTGCTTGCAACTTAATATTGGAGGGGGTTTGGACGATAACCTAAAGGTCTAGTCATAGATGCAGTTAGATGGCGGTCTATGTATATTGTTGTATTGCCCAATCGAATCTCACAGGATCTTTCTGACTAGTAATTGCATTGTTATGCCTTGCTCAGTTCCTTCAATTGCCCTGTTGTAATTTGTTTACCCTTCATGCCATGTTGTTTATCTAAGGAGAGCACCTCTAGTGAACTATGGACCCCGGTCCAATCTTTACCATTGATACATCTTCCACTGTTACTTGTTTACTTGCTGCAAACAATTACCTTCCACACCATACGTTTAATCCTTTGTTACAGCAAACCGATGAGCTTGACAACCTCACTGATTCGTTGGGACAAAGTCTTGAGTTTGTGTTGTGCAGGTTTCCATGTTGCTTGCAACACCTTTGAGATGTTTCCTTCCTCCTTCAGGTTCGATAACCTCGGTCTCTACTGAGGGAAACTTGTTGTTGTGCTCATCACACCTTACTCTTGGGGTTCCAACGAAGTGTCCCACGTCAACACTGGGTGCACACATCAAGGATGTTTTTGACCGATGTCCAATGATCCACTCCTGGATCACTTTGATATCTGCTAGTCAAACTAATAACATATGCAATGTCTGGTCTAGTACATAGTATGGCATACATGATAGATCCTATGGCTGAGGCATAGGGAGTCTTACTCATCCTCTATATATCTTCTGTCATAGCAGGACTTTGAGTTTTACTCAAGGTCGTATTGGGCAACATGGGCAAGAACCCTTTCTTGCTATCTTCCGTTCCAAACCTCTTTATAACTTTGTCCAAATATGTACTCTATGAAAGCGATATTAGGCGTCTCGGTCTATCTCTATAAATCTTTATGCCTAATATGTAAGCAGCTTCGCCAAGATCCTTCATTGAAAAAATATTATTCAAATAATCGTTGACACTTTTAAGAAGGTCTACATCATTCCCAATTAACAATATGTCATCCACATATAGTACTAGGAATGCTATAGAGCTCCCACTCACTTTCTTGTAAATACAAGCTTCTCCATAAGTTTGTATAAAACCAAAACTTTTGATCACCTTATCAAAACGTTGATTCCAACTTCAGGATGCTTGCTTCAATCCATAAATGGATCTTTGAAGTTTGCATATCTTGTTAGCATCTTTAGGACCGACAAAACCTTTGAGTTGTACCATATACAACTCTTCATCAATGTCTCCATTGAGGAACACCGTTTTGACATCCATATGATGTATCTCATAATCGTAATATGCAGCGATTGCTAAGAAAATCCTCATAGACTTTAGCTTCGCTACCGGTGAGAAAGTCTCATCGTAGTTAACTCCTTGAATTTGCCAGAACCCTTTCGGGACAAGTCGAGCTTTATAGACGGTTACATTACCATTAGCATCTGTTTTCTTCTTGAAATACATTTGTTCTCGGTAGCCTTTCAACCATCTGGTAAGTCCACCAAAGTACATACTTCGTTTTTGTACATGGATCCAATCTAGGATTTCATGGATTCTTGTCGTTTATTGGAATCTCGGCTCATCATCACTTTCTCATATGTCACAAGGTTGTCGGTGTTATCCACCAACATGACACTCATAACGGGATCATACCAATCAAGAGTGGTACGAGTCCTTGTCAACCTGCGAGGTTCCGTCGTAACTTCGATCGAAGTTTCTGTTGGAGATATGCCCTAGAGGCAATAATAAATATAGTTATTATTATATCTTTGTGTTTATGATAAATGTTTACATTCATGCTATAATAGTATTAACAAGGAAACATTAATACTTGTGTGATTTGTAGACTAAAATAAGAGTCCCTAGTAAAGCCTCTATATAATACTAGCTTGTTGGTTAATAGATGATTGTGGTTTCCCTATCATGAACATTGAGATGTTATTAACAACAAGATCATATCGTTAGGAGAATGATATGGTGGACATACTCCTATAGATAAGCGTAGCATAAAGATCAAGTCATTTTAATAGTTCAATTGCTATATGCTTTCTGATACATAGTAACCTAATTCCTTCGACCATGAGATCATGCATATCACCTTTACCGGATGGATGCTTTGATGACATCAAACACCACACTGTAACTGGGTGGCTATAAAGGTGGCATTGAGTGTTCAGAAAGTATTGGTTGAGACACATGGATCAAGAGTGGGATTTGTCCATCCATATGACGGATAGATACACTCCGGGCCCTCTCGGTGAAATGTCATCCAATTAGCTTGCAAGCATGTGACTGGCTCACAAGGGATCACATATCACGGGAACGAGAAAAGAGTACTTATCGGTAACGAGGTTGAACTAGGTATGCAGAGATACCGACGATCATAACCTCGGATAAGTAAACTATCGTGAGACAAAGGGAAATTGGTATCGTATGTAAGTGGTTCATTCGATCGCAAAGTAATCATAGAAATATGTGGGAGCCATATGAATTTCCAGATTCCTCTATTGGTTATTGTTCGGAGAAGTGTCTCGATCATGTCCGCATAATTCACGAACCGTAGGGAGACACACTTAAGGATTCGACGTTGTTTGAGTAGTTATGGAATGATGAGAAAGAGACCGAATGTTGTTCGGAGTCTCGGATGGGATCCGAGATATCACGAGGAGATCCGGAATGGTCCGGAGAATAAGATTCATATAAGGAAAGTCCCATTTCGGAGTTGGAGAATGGTTCCGGTGTTTTCATCGGGAATGTTCTAGAAGGTTCCAGAATGTCCGGCACTCCGAAGGGGAAGGGTACATGGATGTGTTATATCAAGTTGGTATGATTGCATCATGTACTCGGTGTCATCGCTGAACAAAATAGAGGGTTTATTCAAATCCTAGTTTGAAAAGTCAAACGCCTAGTTTGAAAGTCAAACGGCTATTTTTGGGAAGTGGAGAAAGAGGAGGAAACCGAGTTGGGGAGGAGTCCCTCCTCCACCGCCGGCCCACCTCCAAGCCGAGTTGGGGAGGGACTCCCCTCCCCTTGGCCGGCCGGCCCCTCCACCTATAAAAGGAGGGGCAGGGCTCCCCTCCTAGACACACACGATCCCCGCCTCCAAACCCTAAGCCGCAGGCGCCGCCACCTGCTGCCGCCGCCGCCCTAGGTCAAGCCGCCGCCGCCGCCCTAGGTCAAGCCACCGCCGCCTAGCAACCCTAGCCGCCGGCCAAGCTTCCTCCTCGGCGTGTCTAAACCCTAGATCGTCGAGGGACTCTCTCATACTCCACCATACTCGCTCCGGCTTAAGGCGAAGCCCTGCGAGATCTCCCCTCTACTTCCGGTACCACGCCGTTGTGCTGCCGGAATCGCGAGGAGAGTGCTACAACCTCCGCTGGCTGCTGGAACAAGGGAGAGGAAGGTCTTCGTCGAGTACCGAACGTGTGACCGACTGTGGGAGCGCTGCCGGAACGCAGCGCCGGAAGGATCGTCTACGCGATCTTGAGATCGGGAAGAGTATGACTACATCACCCACGAGAATCCGCTCTCGTTAAACACTTTGGACTCTTCGAGGGTGAGTTATTCTATCGACTCGTTGCTACAATCTAGTAGATAGATCTTGGCTTGTTTGTTTGTATGCGGTAGAAATTTTTTGTTTTCCATGCTACGAAACCCTACAGTTTCATGATCATCATCATTAGCTTCCTCTCTTATTGGTGTAGGCACCACATGAACTACTTCCGGTGCTACACTACTGTAACATCCCAGCATTTAGGAACCAACGAAGGGTAGATTTAGGAATCTGTGCAATTGCATGCATTCATCTGTAAAAATGTGGGTAAATTTTTCGCCAAATAAAAACCTAAAGTGATCAAAGTTTCTTTCACTCTTTAAGATTAGGATTAGCCTTGGAGAATGATCATTATAAACTTTGATATGATCTTTGTGGATTAGTGTGTTTTGGGAAATGATATTTGAATTCAAACTTGAGTGTTGGATTTATAATTTAAAAGGAATTAGAATTATGTTTGAGTAATTTGATTTAATCAAGAGTTAACAATAAGTAACTCAAACTTAAATAAAATAACATAATCAAGAAAATGAATATTCATTCCATATATTTATTCAATAAATAAGTTACAAAATGTAACTTATAAAAGTAATCAAGGATCTTTACAATAGTAAATGAAATAAAATAAGAACATTCATATATTGAGTAATATTACAATCTTTATTACAAAAGGATAAAATAAAGATTACAAAAGAATAAAATACATATTACAGTGGAATTATTCTATCAAAAAGAAGACCTATTCTAAATCTTGAATATCCAAGTCTTGTACCTGCAAAACAAATCACAAACTAAAAGAAAGAAAATAAAAGATTAGGATATGTTACTCTCAGTAGTGACAGTGAGTTGCACTGTTCAACTTTACATCACTGAGTAATCTTTAGGGGCAAGTTTCACCAATATGAAAGAACTAAATCTTTCATAATTTTTAAGCCATAATTCAAATAACTCCAAAAAGCAAGAGGGCTAAGTTTCACCAGGCAGGTAAGTGTAATCAGATAAAAGGTAACTTTCATTCCCTGAGCATATCCACAAGGGTGCAGCAGGGACACAGGCAACACACACACCTAAATGCATGGTGTGTGCTGTCAACACAGCTACAACAGCCCATACAAACAAAACTGCTCAGCACAGCCGTGGGCAAGCACCCCAACACCATTTTCTTGTTCATACACATCAAGCACCAGCATCCAAACCAAACCAACCACACACTTGATCATCCCACCAAGATGGTGACATAAGGAGGGGTGGATCAGGTGGATAGAAAGAACAAGGTCAAGCTAATAGGACCAGGAGGTGGATAGCAAGATCAACGGCAAGTTCCAGGAGCTGGAAGTAGAAGGAGTAGCATCAGGAGAAGCACCAGATCAGGCTAGCCACACAACCAGCAAGATCAAGCCACAAGATCAACAAGTTGCAACCCCAACAACTCCCCTGTTGTGGTGAGTAGTAAAAGACCATCACATGATTTATCTATATAAGTTAGACAAGAATTCATGTGTTGTCATGTCCTCAACTTCTCAGAAAAACACCCAAATGAGGTGAGTCCATCATAGTAGATTTTAAACATTAAAAGCCATCAGAAAACTATACAGATCCAACCAGGATCTCAGAACAACCTCATTAATCCTAGCTATCAGTCCATATCTTAAATTCCAAGAATAAATATAGCTAAGATCTGGACTTCTAGGCACATCTCTTAAATAGGAGTAGCACCTTAGAATTTCTAGATCTTATGGATCTATATAACTTAATAAGCCTACAAACCATTTTTCCCAACTTTGACTCAAGAATCAGTAGCTGGTATCACTACCAGAACAGATACATGAGGAACAACAAGATAAGGACCTAGTCCCTAAGCCTCAGACCAACATCATAGGCTTTAGGGTTCAAGGAAAGAAGTTTCCACTTATCTCTAATATTAAGCAAATCTTAAGCATTAACAAAATCAAGCCAAGTAGTAGAACCAAGACTTGTGTGCCATTTTAAGATTGTGTCACAAGAGCAGTTTCTAAACCAAGAAGCTTAAGAATCTAGCTTTCATAGATAAACTCACAGACAACTAAGCATCATCTTCCTGGTACCAATCACCAGGAATTAGATCCAGGAATATGTATACATAACATCACTGTAAGAGACCAATTAATCTCAAACTGTATATGAATCCATAAGCCAACAACTATAGATATAGTGACTACATCACCCACAAATCACCGTCAATAACCACGTAATGACAGTGGTGAACTCTCAAATCACTAGGATCTCTAAGTAGTGATTCTACAGTAACACTATCATTTGAACCATATCAAATTAACCAATGGAATCAATCTGGTAAGTGTTGGAATTATGCCCTAGAGGCAATAATAAATATGTTATTATTATAATTCTTGTTCATGATAAAGTTTATATTCCATGCTAGAATTGTATTAAGCGGAAACTTTAATACTTGTGTGGTTTGTGAACAACACCGTGTCCCTAGTATGCCTCTATGGACTAGCTAATTGATTAATGATGGTTAAGGTTTCCTAACCATAGACATGAGTTGTCGATTAATAATGAGATCATATCATTGGGATAATGATATGATGGACAGACCCAAACTAAGCAGAGCAATTAGATCGTGTCATCGTGTTCATCTTTGCGAAGCTTTTCTTATGTCAAATATTGTATTCCTTAGACCATGAGATAATACAACTCCCTGGTATCGGAAGAAAGCTTTGAGGTCATCAAACGTCATCCTATGAGAGGGTGATCATAAAGGTGTCTCTCAGGTGATCGGAAAGTACCTGTTGGGTTGTATGTATCGAGATGGGATTTGTCCCTCCCAAGTCAGAGAGATATACTTCGGGCCCACTCAGTAATCGATATCAACACCGCTTGCAAGCATGTGGTTAAGGAGTTAATCACAAAGTGATATCGGATTACGAAATGAGTAAAGTACTTGCTGTGAACGAGATTGAACTAGGTATGACGGTACCGACGATCAAATCTCGGGCAAGTAAAATATCGCGAGACGAAGGGAATATATATATGGTATTGATTGAATCCTGGCATCGTGGTTCATCCGATATGATAATCGATGAATGTGTGGGAGTCAATATGGGTTTCCAGACCCCGCTGTTGGTTATTGATATAAGATCATGTCTGCATATTCTCGAACCTGAAGGGTCACACACTTAACGTGTCTCGGCGCTAGGATAGATTGGATAATTGGTTTATGAGTTTTTGTTCGGAGTCTCGGATGGGATCTGGGACATCACGAGAGGTTCCGGAATGGTTTGGAGAATAAGATTCATATAAGGCAATGCAATTTTTGGAGTTCGGAATTGTTTTGGGTTAATCGGTATTGTACCGGAAGCTTCTAGAACCTTCCGGAGGGGGACCAACGTGTCCCCACCTGCCGGGAGGGGGCATGGGCCTATGAGGGAGTGCCCTGGCCACATTGGGCCAAGGGCACAAGGCACCATAGGGCCCAGCCGGCCAACCTAGGGCTAAACCCTAGGGGAGCTTCTAGAAGGGGGGAAACTTGCCCCCCACTCCTCCCTCCTTGGCCGCCGGCCCTAGGGTTTGGGGGAGGGGCAAGGGCTGGCCTCCAACCCCTCTATATAAAGAGGGATGGGGGCGCACCCCATCCCACACCTCCTCCTCAAGCCCTAGCCGCCCTACTGCCCTCCTCTCTCTCTCCCTCCCGACTGCGTGTAGGCGAAGCCCTGCTGCAGAAACTCTCCACCACTTGCACCGCGCCGTCGCGTTGTAGATCCAATCCGTCTCTCCACCATACTTGCTGGACCGAGGAAGGAGGAGACGTCGAGGTGCCACACGTGTGCATCTCTCGGAGGCATCGCCACTTGCGGTGTTAGATCGGATCGGATCACGAGGAGGAGAAGCGAGTACGACTACATCACCCACGTTCCGACGAACGTTCCGCTGTGAGAATCTTCAAGGGTATGAAGATCTCATCTATTCCCCCTCGTTGTTTGCATCTCCTAGATTAGATCTTGGCTTTCTCGTTCGCATCCGTAGAATTTTTTTGATTTACTATGCTGCAAAACCCATCAGTGGTATCAGAGCTAGATCTATGTGTAGATGTGTTTCAATAGTAGAACGCAACATGGTTGTTGTGGGCGTTGATGTTTTCTGTTGCAAGCCTCTTGTTTGTGTTCTTATTATGACGCGGGATAGTGAGATCGAAGCGGTCCAGGCCAACTTTACGTGACGTCGTTCGCGAGACCGGCTCCGCACTTGACGTGTGGCTTGTTCCACACATGCGGCTGGTGGATGCCAGTTTCTCTCACTATAGTTGTCATGGGATTTACACCGGAGTTTGGCAACCATAATATCACCGTTGTGGCTTTCCGTAGGTAAGAATTGTTCTTAGCTTGCTACTCCCATAAGCCACGTAAAACATGCAACAACAAAGTAGAGGCGTCTAACTTGTTTTTGCAGGGAGTGTTTTCTGTGATATGGTATGGCCCAAGATGTGATGTGTATATTGTATGCGATGATCATGTTTTGTAATGTTTCACGACTTGCATGTCGATGAGTACACAACCGGCATGAGCCATATGGTTGTCTTTATAATTGTGTATGACCTGTGTGTCAACTTCTTATACGCCATGTAATAGTTTCACTTTATCGCTAAGTAGTTAGCAATAGTTGTAGTTGCTATTCGTGGTGGAGGCAATCATGGTGGAGTGATGGAGATCATGCCGGCACGCACAATATGGATATCATTGCGCGAAGATTGGCTATACCATGTCACATAAAGTTATATGCATGTGATGTTTATCCTTTTATGTATCTTATTATGCTTAGATCGCGACGGTAGCATTATAATATGATTCCTCACTTAAAGATCAAGATAAATTGTGTTCTCCCCATGTATGCACCATTGCGAAAGTTCGTCGTGTCCAAGCATCACGTGATGATCGAGTGCTATAGACTCTACGTTCACATACAACGGGTGCAAGCCAGTTTTGCACACGCGGAAATACTTGGGTTTGACTTGACGAGCCTAGCATGTACAGACATGGCCTCGGAACACATGAACCGAAAGGTTAAACATGAGTCATATGAATGATATGATCGACACTTCGTTGACCACCATTGAAACCACATCTCTTCTCGTGAAGATCGGATTAGGTGTGGTGAATTTGGATCATGTTCCCTAAACAACTTGAGGGATGTTGAATTTAGTGGGAGTTCATCTAGTAATTTGATTAAAAGTTGAACTAGTTATCATAAACATAGTCTAATTTGTACTTGCAAATATTGTAGATCAAATGGCTAAGTCCAACTTCAACTTCAATGTTTTTGCTGAGAAAGAAAAGCTTAGAAACAATGGGTCTAACTTCACCAACTGGTTCCGCAATCTGAGAATCATTCTCTCTGGTGGTCAAAAGGACTATGTCCTTGAGAATGCGCTAGGTGACGCCCCTGCTGTAGATGCGCCGGCTGATGAGAAAGCTGTCTATCAGTCGCGCAAAGATGATTATGGTGTGATTAAGAGCACCATGTTGTTTGCTATGGAATCGGACCTTCAAAATCGTTTTGAAGACTATCCCGGTCCCTTTGAGATTCTTGAGGAGCTGAAAACTATGTTTCAGACTCAGGCCCATTCTGAGAGATATGAGATCTCTGAGAAATTCTTTAACTGCAAGATGGAGGAAGGGAGTTCCGTTAGTGAGCACGCCATAAAGATGTCGGGATACACTCAACGCCTTGAGCAACTGGACTGCAAGATTCTAGAGGAGCTCAAGATTGACAGAGTTCTGCAATCACTCCCTCCCAGCAACAAAAGTTTTGTAGTGACTCATAATCAGATTGGTTCCACTCATACGATCACCGAGCTCTTCGCAAAACGGAAGGCTGCGGAGGTGGACAACAAAAAGGATAATCATGTGTTGATGGTCAACAAGCCCCCCACCTTTAAGAAAGTTAAGGGTGCAAAGAAGCCCATCAAGAAAGGCGGCGGCAAGCGCGTTGCCCCTGCTGAGAAGAAGCTCAAGTCTGGACCTAAGCCGGACACTGAGTGCTTCTATTGCAAGGACAAGGGTCACTGGAAGCGCAACTGTCCGAAGTACTTAGCGGACAAGAAGGCTGGCACCATCAAAGGTATATTTGATATACATGTTATTGATGTTTTCCTTACGAGCCCTCGTTGTAGTGCCTGGGTATTTGATACTGGTTTAGTTGCTAATATTTGTAACTCGAAACAGGAGCTACAGAATAGACGGCGGCTTGCGAGGGATGAGGGGACGATGCGCGTTGGCAACGGATCAAGAGTTGATGTGATGGCCGTCGGCACGCTCTCCTTAGTTTTACCTTCGTTATTAGTTTTAAACCTCAATAAGTGTTATTATGTGCCTGCGTTGAGCATGAACATCATATCTGGATCGTGTTTATTGCAAGACGGTTATTCATTTAAATTTGAGAATAATGGCTGTTCCATTTATATGAGTAACATCTTTTATGGTCATGCACCTGCTGTGAATGGTTTATTTCTTCTGAATCTCGAAAGGGATGAAACACACATCCATAACATTGAGGCTAAGAGATGCAAAGTAGATAGTGATAATACTACTTATTTGTGGCACTGTCGTCTAGGTCATATTGGTGTAAAACGCATGAAGAAACTTCATTCTGATGGACTTTTGGAGTCTCTTGATTTTGAATCATTTGACACATCGAACCATGCCTCATGGGCAAGATGATCAAAACCCCGTTCTCCGGAATGATGGAGCGAGCAACGGACTTGTTGGAAATCATACATACCGATGTATGCGGACCGATGAGTGTTTCGACGCACGGTGGATATCGCTATTTTCTCACTTTTACTGATGACTTAAGTAGATATGGGTATATCTATTTAATGAAACATAAATCTGAAACATTTGAAAAGTTCAAAGAATTTCAGAATGAAGTGGAGAACCATCGTAACAGAAAAATTAAGTTTCTACGATCTGATCGTGGAGGTGAATATTTGAGTTATGATTTTCTCACGCATCTTAAAGCAAGCGGAATCGTTTCGCAACTCACGCCACCCGGAACACCACAGTGCAATGGTGTGTCTGAACGCCGGAATCGAACTCTATTAGATATGGTCCGATCAATGATGTCTCTTACTGATTTGCCGTTATCATTTTGGGGTTATGCATTAGAAACCGCTGCATTCACTTTAAATAGGGCACCATCTAAATCCGTTGAGACGACACCGTATGAACTGTGGTTTGGTGCTAAACCTAAGTTGTCGTTTCTTAAAGTTTGGGGATGCGAAGCTTACGTCAAGAAGTTGATGCCGGACAAGCTCGAACCCAAAGCGGAGAAATGCGTCTTCATAGGATACCCTAAGGAAACTATTGGGTATACCTTCTACCACAGAACCGAAGGCAAAGTGTTTGTCGCAAAGAACGGTTCCTTTCTTGAGAAGGAGTTTCTCTCGAAAGAAGTGAGTGGGAGGAAAGTAGAGCTAGACGAGGTTGTTGAACCTTCTCTTGAATTGGAGAGTAGCGCAGCACCTGAAATTGTTCCAGTGCCGCCTGCACCAACAATAGAGGAAGCTAATGACAAGGATCATGAAGCTTCGGACGATGCTGCTACTGAACGTCGCAGGTCGACAAGGTCGCGTGCCCCTCCTGAGTGGTACGGCAACCCTGTCTTAACTGTCTTGTTAGTAGACGACAGTGAACCTGCGAACTATGAGGAAGCGATGATGAGCCCAGACTCTGAGAAATGGCTAGAGGCCATGAAATCCGAATTGGGATCCATGAGCGAAAACCAAGTATAGACTTTGGTGGACCCTCCTAGCGACCGAAAGGCCGTTGAGTGCAAATGGATCTTCAAGAGGAAAATGGACGCGGATGGTAATGTTACCGTCTATAAAGCACGACTTGTCGCGAAAGGTTTTCGACAAGTTCAAGGTGTTGACTACGATGAGACTTTCTCTCCCATAGTGATGTTTAAGTCCATTCGTATTTTATTAGAAATTGTTGCATTTCATGATTATGAAATATGGCAGATGGATGTCAAGACTGCTTTCCTCAATGGCAACATTGATGAAGAGTTGTATATGATGCAACCCGAAGGTTTTGTCGATCCTAAGGATGCTGATAAAGTGTGCAAACTTCAGCATTCCATTTATGGACTGAAGCAAGCATCTCGGAGTTGGAACCTTCATTTTGATCAAGTGGTCAAGAGCTTTGGATTTGTTCCAAATTGCTACGAAGCTTGTATCTACAAGAAAGTGAGTGGGAGCTCAGTGACATTTCTGGTACTATATGTGGATGACATATTGATTATTGGAAATGACATTAACATGCTTAACGGTGTGAAGAGTTATTTGAACAAGTGTTTTTCAATGAAAGACCTAGGGGAAGCTGCTTATATATTGGGCATCAAAATCTATAGAGATAGACAAAGACGCCTGATAGCTTTAAGCCAGAGTACATACCTAGACAAAGTTCTGAAAAGGTTCAGAATGGATAAGGCAAATAAAGGTTCAGTGCCTATGTTGTCAGGTAATATATTGAGCAAGGCTCAGTGTCCAGCTACGGTAAATGATAGAGAGGCTATGAGCAAAGTGCCTTATGCCTCGGCCATAGGTTCTATCATGTATGCCATGCTGTGTACTAGACCGGATGTGTCCAATGCTCTTAGTTTGACGAGCAGATATCAAAGTGATCCAGGAGTGGAACACTGGACAACCGTGAAGAACATCCTAAAGTACCTAAATAGGACTAAAGAAATGTTCTTAGTCTATGGAGGTGATGAACAGCTTGTCGTAAAGGGTTACGTCGACGCTAGTTTCGACACCGACAAGGATGATTCTAAATCTCAGACAGGATACGTTTATATTTTGAATGGAGGAGCTGTGAGCTGGAGAAGCTGCAAGCAAAGCGTGATCGCGGGATCTACAGTAGAAGCGGAATACATGGCTGCTGCAGAAGCGTCAAGTGAAGGAGTTTGGATCAGGAACTTCATCACTGAGCTTGGCGTGGTTCCAAGTGCCTTGGACCCACTGGAGATATTGTGTGACAACACTGGCGCTATAGCACTCGCTAAGGAACCAAGATATCATCCAAAGACCAAGCATATCAACCGCAAGTTTCATATAATCCAAGATTATATAGCAGATGGAGATCTGAAGATTAGCAAAGTACATACAGATCTGAATGTCGCAGATCCATTGACTAAACCTCTTCCACGTGCAAAACATGATCAGCACCTTAGTGCCATGGGTGTTAGATTGTTGCCAGATGTAAACTAGATTATTGACTCTAGTGCAAGTGGGAGACTGTTGGAATTATGCCCTAGAGGCAATAATAAAGATGTTATTATTATAATTCTTGTTCATGATAAAGTTTATATTCCATGCTAGAATTGTATTAAGCGGAAACTTTAATACTTGTGTGGTTTGTGAACAACACCGTGTCCCTAGTATGCCTCTATGGACTAGCTCATTGATTAATGATGGTTAAGGTTTCCTAACCATAGACATGAGTTGTCGATTAATAATGAGATCATATCATTGGGAGAATGATATGATGGACAGACCCAAACTAAGCAGAGCAATTAGATCGTGTCATCGTGTTCATCTTTGCGAAGCTTTTCTTATGTCAAATATTGTATTCCTTAGACCATGAGATAATACAACTCCCTGGTATCGGAAGAAAGCTTTGAGGTCATCAAACGTCATCCTATGAGAGGGTGATCATAAAGGTGTCTCTCAGGTGATCGGAAAGTACCTGTTGGGTTGTATGTATCGAGATGGGATTTGTCCCTCCCAAGTCGGAGAGATATACTTCGGGCCCACTCGGTAATCGATATCAACACCGCTTGCAAGCATGTGGTTAAGGATTTAATCACAAAGTGATATCGGATTACGGAACGAGTAAAGTACTTGCTGTGAACGAGATTGAACTAGGTATGACGGTACCGACGATCAAATCTCGGGCAAGTAAAATATCGCGAGACAAAGGGAATATATATATGGGATTGATTGAATCCTGGCATCGTGGTTCATCCGATATGATCATCGATGAATGTGTGGGAGTCAATATGGGTTTCCAGACCCCGCTGTTGGTTATTGATATAAGATCATGTCTGCATATTCTCGAACCCGAAGGGTCACACACTTAACGTGTCTCGACGCTAGGATAGATTGGATAATTGGTTTATGAGTTTTTGTTCGGAGTCTCAGATGGGATCTGGGACATCAAGAGAGGTTCCGGAATGGTCCGGAGAATAAGATTCATATAAGGCAATGCAGTTTTTGGAGTTCGGAATTGTTTTGGATCAATCGGTATTGTACCGGAAGCTTCTAGAACCTTCCGGATGGGGACCAACGTGGCCCCACCTGCCGGGAGGGGGAATGGGCCTATGAGGGAGTGCCCTGGCCGCATTGGGCCAAGGGCACAAGGCCCCATAGGGCCCATCCGGCCAACCTAGGGCTAAACCCTAGGGGAGCTTCTAGAAGGGGGGGACTTGCCCCCCACTCCTCCCTCCTTGGCCGCCGGCCCTAGGGTTTGGGGGAGGGGCAAGGGCTGGCCGCCCACCCCTCTATATAAAGAGGGCTGGGGGCGCACCCCCTCCCACACCTCCTCCTCAAGCCCTAGCCGCCCTGTTGCCCTCCTCTCTCTCTCCCTCCCGACTGCGTGTAGGCGAAGCCCTGCTGCAGAAACTCTCCACCACTTGCACCGCGCCGTCGCGTTGTAGATCCAATCCGTCTCTCCACCATACTTGCTGGACCGAGGAAGGAGGAGACGTCGAGGTGCCGCACGTGTGCATCTCTCGGAGGCATCGCCACTTGTGGTGTTAGATCGGATCGGATCGCGAGGAGGAGAAGCGAGTACGACTACATCACCCACGTTCCGACGAACGTTCCGCTGTGCGAATCTTCAAGGGTATGAAGATCTCATCTATTCCCCCTCATTGTTTGCATCTCCTAGATTAGATCTTGGCTTTCCCGTTAGCATCCGTAGAATTTTTTTGATTTACTATGCTGCGAAACCCATCAGTAAGCCACTAGCATCACCAAAGCCAACTATAAGCAGTAGTCCACATTAAACAACCACTCATCATGCTTAGGGATCATCATTACTAGATCCAAATCATCATATATATGATCAACCGAGGGATATGAACCCTAATCAGAACAAGAACCCTAATTAGGATATGAACAATAATCAGAACATGAACACTAGTAAGGGGTAGCCACTAGAAACACATAGCACAGGGTGGCATAGCAAAGAGGACATGAGAGGAAGAAAGAACAACTTACTGAAGGTTGTTGCTGTGGGCGAGAAGAGGAAGCAGAGGGTGTCGACAAGCACGGCGGCACGGGGAGCACCCCAAGGGGGCGCTGCGACCCGCACCACGCCGAGGCAGCGACCACAACCACACCTGAAGGCGAGGAACACCACCACAGCACATAGGAGCAGCGGCGGCGGCAGCACCAGCACCACCCCAAACCCTAGGGTTCGGGACGGAGCCGGTCTGGCCACAGGAGGGCTCCAGGTCCAAATCGAGATGGACATGAAGGAGGAGAGGGTTCAACAACCAACCCATGCATCACGGCGGCGGTCGGGGAGGTCCACGACGGCGTGAATCGCCAGCGGTGGCATCGCCGACCACGAGCTCGAGGGAGGAGAAGAAGAGAGGTCGAGGGAGAGAGAGTAATGGATTGAGTGGGCCGATAGGGCTAGTACCCCTTCGGGGGTCCCTTTTGATCATAGCCACTTGGGAAAGAACGGCCCAATAAGCCAACCTAGGCCAGCCCAATCACCCAAGGAAAATTTTAACAATTAAGAAAAGACCAAAATGCCCCTGAATTTAAATAAATTCTAGAAAATAAAATAAAAATCCAAAAATTATGAATAAAATATTTTTGGATTCACAATAATCCAAGCTATCTAAATAAATTAAGAAATAAAATTTTAGGCATACAATTTTTATCAAGAATTTTATAGTATATATATTCCTTACGGAATTTTATAAAATTAAAGAAAGATGATAAAAATAAATAAAAATCACTTTTATTATATACCAATATTGTAGTATTTTATAAAAAAATACTAAACAAATAATTTATATATTTTGTTAATGATAATTCTTAAAGGAATTATTAAATAAGTAAAATTCAAATAAAATGAAAGAAAATTAAGGAATGCAATATTCAATAAATATTAATAATTAATATTTATAAATTCTTTACTTAGGAAAATAGTTTTTATAATTTAAAATAATGGGGGAGAAAACACACCAAACTAAATAATGCATTACATTACTTTGCTTAATCATTTTGCTTCTTTGAATATTCTCCTTACCGGGCAATAATGATGTTTTGTAGACATAGAAGCTCAAGGTCCAGTGCAAGCATCCGACTTCACTACCTTGCAATCACAAGGCAAGTTCATCACTTGCTCATGTCCTTTGAAGAGTCTTTATCAAAGTATTTGCAAATTGTGTGTTATCATATATACTCCAAAGAAAGAAAATATTATTTTCTCAAATAAAGAAATCTTAGGTATCATCCTAAGTGATGATATAATGGAGCAATAGAACTTAGGGTTCTATTTGCAAAAATTATGATTAATTAGGGACTTAATAACACATGACATCAGTGATTCTAGCGCCATATATCACGCGCCAGCCATGAGATTTGGAATGGGACAGAGAAGTCAGTTGTATCTTCTTCCTCTCGCATGTAGCCGGATGTGCAGGTCGTGGTTGTTATCACTCGTAGCATGCATATTAATTGGTAATTCGTAGAAGATATGCAGCATATGGGTGGGAACCCTCAACGTCCCACGATAGTTCTGCCATCTAACGGTCTGTACAAACCATTGCCGTAATTCAATATGTGGGCATGGTGTACACCAAGGAGGCATGCGAGTTTGTGAAGGGGGCAGTGATTGGCTTGGATCACCTACTGGGCCCCACATCATGGAATTGTGGACGGGAAAGTACGCCCGGTTGTGCAACAAGGAGTTGATCTCTCATGGGTAAAGTAACGCACCTCTGCAGAGTGTAAGAATTGTAACTTGTTACTCCCTGTTCCAGGAAGGATCTACGAACGCGGCAGGAAAGGAACTCCATGAAAGTTCTGGTTAACCTGTGAAGGCTGATGGTCATAGATTTTCATAATAAAATCAATATTTGAAGAAAGATTTACAAAAACTGCATAGTGCCAAGGACTTATAGTCTAAGGTGGTAGTTAGAGCATCAAACTTCCCACCTTGCATATAATGAACTTGCTGGGTAACGCTGTTACTCATCCTTTTCTTTGGCCCCTTGCTTAGACTCTAAGGATCCCAAAGACACGCCAATGTATGCAGCCGAATGCCAAGAAGATGTGTTCTACAAGGAGCCTGACCTGTCAGGAGGTGTTGAAGGAGTGGATTACGAAATCCGCTATGGTGTCGATGACAACGAGTCAAACTAAGTACCCTAGTTAGTAGTAGCCGACGGAGCCGAGCAGCACGAACCATATAGAATAAGCTGCTGAGCTTAACTCTTAGTTGGAGTTGTTACTTTTAAATTCCGTTGAAACACTTTATATTTTGGTTTGTAAGTTGAATCTTTTCGAAGTCTTGAACTTCTGGTATTTTAATAATAATAATGTGTGAATGTTTGTAATATGGACCCGCAATGTTTCTGTTGTACCACTCTGAGGGATGTGATATTTACATAACGGTGTTTTATGGATGTCATGTCAACGACTATAGTATACTACACATGCAGTGCTATGCTGGGTCACCGCAACCACTCTCAAATCCGAGAGAAGGTTCGACAACCTCGTCGAGTTCTACTTTCCTTCTAGTCACTTCTTTCGAGAGAAACTCCTTCTCTAGAAAGGATCCATTCTTGGCAACGAAGACTTTGCCTTCGGATCTATGATAGAAGGTATACCCAATAGTTTCCTTCAGGGTATCCTATGAAGACGCATTTTTTCACTTTGGGTTCAAGCTTGTCGGGCTATAACTTCTTTACATAAGCTTCGCAACCCCAAACTTTAAGGAACGACAATTTAGGTTTCTTCCCAGACCATAATTCATACGGTGTTATTTCAACGGATTTAGATGGTGCCCTATTTAAAGTGAATGCGACTGTTTCTAATGCATAACCCCAAACGATAATGGTAAATATGTAAGTGCCATCATAGAACGAACCATATCTAAGAGAGTTCGATTACGACGTTCGGACATACCATTATGTTGTGGTGTTCCCGGCAGTGTCAATTGTGAAAGTATTCCGCATTTCCTCAAATGCTCGCCAAACTCGTAACTTAGATATTCACCTCCATGATCAGATCGTAGAAATTTAATCTTCTTGTTACGTTGATTCTCTACTTCACTTTGAAATTCCTTAAACTTCTTGAAAGTTTCGGACTTATGTTTCATGAAATAGATATACCCATATCTACTCAAGTCATCTGTGAAAGTAAGAACATAACTATAACCACCGTGCGATGCTACACTCATCGGGCCACACACATCGGTATGTATGATTTCCAATAAGTCCGTAGCTCGCTCCATCATACTAGAAAATGGAGTCTTGGTCATTTTTTCCATCAGACATGCTTTGCATCTTTTAAGTGATTCGAAATCAAGCGATTCAAGAAGTCCATCAGAATGGATTTTCTTCATACGCTTCACTCTAATGTGACCAAGATGACAGTGCCACATGTATGTAGAATTATCATTCAATTTCAAACATTTAGCTCCTATATTATGAACATGTGTATCACTAGAATCGAGATTCAACAAGAATAGACCATCTATCAAAGGCGCATGACCATAAAAGATATTACTCATATAAATCGAACAACCATTATTCTCGGACTTAAACAAGTAACCTTCTTGCAATAAACATGATCCGGATATAATGTTGATGCTCAACGCAAGCACCAAATAACAATTATTTAAGTATAAAACTAATCCCGATGGTAGATAAAGAGGTAGCATGCCGACCGCAATCACATCAACCTTTGATCAATATCCAACGCGCAATGTCACCTCGTTCTTCGCTAGTCTCCGTTTATTCTGCAGTACCTGTTTCGAGTTACAAATATGAGCAACCAAACCAGTATCAAATACCCAGGCACTACCACGACTACTAGTAAGATACACATCAATAACATATATATCGGATATACCTTTCTTCTTGACGTTGCCGTTCTTCAGATCCACCAAGTACTTGGGGCAATGATACGTCGGAAATGTATCTATAATTTTTCATGCTCCAGGCTTGTTTAGTATCTACTTTGCTTTGCTTTGTCTACACTTTGAGGTGTTTTTATATATTTTCTAGAACTAACCTATTAACAAGTTTCCACAGTGCTAGTTGCCTGTTTTCTTCTGTTTTTGGTTCCAGAAAGGCAGAAAATCAATATTCGCGGAACTGGACGGGACAAAAGCCAAAGTCAATATTTTACCATGGGCGACACGAATCCAGAAGACGAGACGGAGGGGCGCCACAGGGCGGCCAGACCCCTCTAGGAGCGGGTGGACCCAGCCCGCGCCTGGGCAGGGTGTGGCCCCCCCTGGAGGCCCCCTGGCGGCCCCCTGCCTCGCCTCTTCGCCTATAAGAAGCCCCCGATGCAAAAACCCTAGGAACCCGATCAAAACTCCACGAAACCTTTTGTACATTGCGCCACCATCGTCCCTAGATCGAGGGGTTCTGAAGTTCTTCCCAGCACCCTGCTGGAGGGGATATCATCCCGGAGGCCTTCTTCTCCGGTATAAAGCGTGAGTACTTCCACCTTAGACTATAGGTCCATGTAGTAGCTAGATGGTTGTATCTCCTCCTTGTGCTTTCATGTATAGATCTTGTGAGCTCCGTTCATGATCAAGATCTAATCTATTTGTAATCATGCATGTTGTGTTTGCGGGGATCCGATGGATATTGAGATTACTATGTCAGATTGATTAATGGTTTTGTCTATTTGATTCTATCATGTCTATGTTGTTTGTGATCTTGCACGCTCTCCGTTGTTAGTATCTATCTTGGCCAAGTAGTTGCTAGTGACTCCAAGAGAGGGTATTTATGCTCGATAGTGGGTTCATGCCTCTAGTTTCCAAGGGAAGTGATAGAAATCTCTTCGGTTGTAGATGTGCTATTGCCACTAGGGAGAAAACAACGGTCTCTTGTTCATGGAACAACTAGATTGTTTACCTTACACACTTTTCTTAAAGCAATTGTCTGTTGCTTGCAACTTAATACTGGAGGGGGTTCGGATGATAACCTGAAGGTGGACTACTAGTCATAGATGCAGTTGGATGGCGGTCTATGTATATTGTTGTATTACCCAATCGAATCTCATAGGATCTTTTTGTCTGGTATTGCATTGTTATGACTTGCTCAGTTCCTGTCAATTGCCCTGCTATAATTTGTTTACCCTTCATGCCATGTTGTTTATCTAAGGAGAGAACCTCTAGTGAACTATGGACCCCGGTCCAATCTTTACCATTGATACATCTTCCACTGTTTACTTGCTGCAAACCATTCATCACCTTCCACACCATACAGTTAATCCTTTGTTACATCAAACCAGTGAGCTTGACAACCCCACTGATTCGTTGGGGCAAAATCTTGAGTTTGTGTTGTACAGGTTTCCACGTTGCTTGCAACACCTTTGGGACGTTTCCTTCCTCCTTCTGGTTCGATAACCTCGGTCTCTACTGTGGGAAACTTGTTGCTGTCATCACACCTTGCTCTTGGGGTTTCGCGTCCCACATTAACACTGGGCGCACGCATCAGGCAATTCCACTTCCAATGACCATCTCCCTTGCAGTAAAAGCACTTAGTATCAAGCTTAGGCCCAGCCTTGGTCTTCTTTGCACGCGCGGTAGTTTTCTTACCGCCCTTCTTGAAGTTATCCTTTTTATTTGGCTTGCCTTGCTTCTTGAAATTGGGGGTATTCTTGACCATCAACACTTGGTGCTCTTTCTTGATCTCCACTTCCGCAAACTTCAACATAGAGAAGAGTTCTGGTAACGACTTATTCATGCGCTGCATGTTGTAGTTCATCACAAAGTTCTTGTAACTTGGTGGAAGTGATTAGAGGACACAGTGAATCCCCAAAGCATTAGGAATCACTATACCCAAGCTTTGGAGCTTATTGGCATGCCCAGACATCTTAAGCACATGCTCACCGACAGAGCTGCCCTCTTCCATCTTGCAGTTAAAGAACTTTTTAGAAGCTTCATAACTCTCAACTGTCGCGTGAGCCTCAAATATCATTTTGAGTTCACGAACAATATCGGCCAAAGTTCTCAAACATTTTCTAAAGCTTCGATTCCAAACCGTACAATATATCACACTGCACTGTGGAGTACTGATTCTTCCGAGCGAGGAAAACATTCTTCACCTCATCGGTAGCATCATCTGCAGGTGGGTCACCTAGCAGTGCATCCAGCACATAGGTCAACTGACCAGCATTGAGGACAATCCTCAAATTGCAGAACCAATCCGCGAAGTTGCTTCCATTGTTTTTCAACTTTTATTTTTATAGGAACGCATTAAAATTGATGGTAGGGGCCGCCATGATCTACAACATATTTTCAATAGTTTAGACTAAGTTTATGACAAATTGAGTTCTAATTAATACTTAAATTAATATAGGTGAACTCCCACTCAAAACAACATCCCACACGTTGTTTTAGTGATCACACGAACCAAATCCACTACATCAAGTCCGATCATCACGAGAAAAGATGTAGTTTCAAAGGCAAACAATCAACATGTTCATCATGTATACTATATGACTCATGTTTTACCTTTCGGTATTCCGTGTTCTGAGACCATGTTTGTACATGCTAGGCTCGTCAAGATTAACCTAAGTTTCCGCACGAGCAAATCTGGCTTGCTCCCGTTTTATGCACACACAGAATCTATCACACCCGATCATCACGTGGTTCTTCGAAACAACGAGTCTTGACAATGGTGCTTACTAAGGATGAACACTTTATTACTTGATATTTTGTGAGAGTGATCATCTTATAATGCCACCGTCACGATCTAAGAAATACAAGATGCATAAAAAGGATTAACATCACATCCAATTCATAATATGTGATATGATATGGCCTTTCTTCTTGTGCTTCCGATCTCCATCTTCAAGCACGAACATGATCTCCATCAACACTGGCGTGTCGTCAAGGTCAAGGTCACCGCTCCATGGTTGTTGTCCACCAGCATCAACTATTACAACTACTTTGAATAATAGACACACAGGTCTTAACAAAAATAAAAAAACAACCATATGGCTCCTGCCGGCTGCCAACTTACAATAAGGAACATTGCATACATCATATATAATCACAATCATGGACATATCACATCACAGCACACCCCTGCAAAACAAAGTTAGACGCCTCTAATTTTCTTTGCATCTTTTACGTGGTTTGAGGTTTTCAATAAGTACCGTTCTAACTTACGAACAAGAACCACAATGTTGATGGAAGAACTATCAAGTGCCCGTTATAAATTGAATCTTCACAATGATGGAAGAGACAGACACCCGCAAAGCCACTTATGCAATACAAGTTGCATGTCGAGCATGGAGCAAGTCTCATGAATGATGTCATGTAAGGTTAGCCCGGGCCGCTTCATCCCACCATCCCGCAAGATGCAAAGTACACAAGAAGCAATTGATAATAAAAGCACCACCGCCCACAATGACCATTGTGTTCTACTCGTGTAGCAGATCTACTTATAGACATGGCTCTGATAACACTGTAGGGGTTCGTAGCATGGAAAACAAAAAAATTATACCGCATGAACACATACAAGCCAAGATGTATTTACTAGATTGTAGCAACGAGTCGATAGAGTACTCACCCTCGAAGATTCCAAAGTGGTTAACGAGATCGGATTCTCGTGGGTGATGTAGTCATTCACTTGCCGATCTCAAGATCGCGTAGACAATCCTTCTGGCGCCGTGTTCCGTCAGCGCTCCCATAGTCGGTAACACGTTTGGTACTCGATGAATACCTCTTCCTTGTTCCAGCAGGCAGCAGAGGTTGTAGATATGTCCTCACGATTCCGACAACACGACGGTGTGGTGTCAGAGTTTAGAGGGGAAATCACACAGGTCTTCGCCTAAGCCGGAGTGGGTATGGTGGAGTAGAAGAGAGGCCTTGGCGATCTAGGGTTTATCGGGCCAAGGGGGTGTGGTGGCCAGCGGCTAGGGGCTAGGGTTTACCCTAGTCGGCGACTTGGAGGATCCCTAGGCGGCAGCGGCGACTTTGAGGTGGTGGCACCTTGGCTAGGGTTTGTTGTGAGGGGTAGGGGCTCCCTACCCCTCCTTTTATAGGTGGGGAGGCGGAAAGGGGAGGGGAATCCTCCCCAACTCCACCTTGTGTGGCTGGCGGCAAGGAGAGGGAGGAATCCTCCCTTAGGTAGGATTCCTTCCCTCCCTCCACTAGGCAATCAATGTTGGCGTTTGACTTTTTCAAACTAGAGTTTGATTTCTTTCTTCCAATTGCCCAGCCAAGTGACCTAGGACATGATGCAACCATTCCACTTTGTCATGACACATCCATGTACCCTTCCCACTCCGGATCGGTGTACCTTCTATACCCTTCTAGAACATTCCGGTGGAAACACCAAAATCATTCCCGAACTCCTAAATTGGATTTTCCTTATATGAATCTTATTCTCTGGACCATTTTGGATCTCCTCGTGATGTCCTGGATCCAATCCGAGACTTCGAACAACATTCAATCTTCTTACTCACATTCCATATCTACTAAACAACATCGAATCCTTAAGTGTGTCTCCCTATGGTTCGTGAATTATGCAGACATGATCGAGACTCTTCTCCGATCAATAACCAATAGAGGAATCTGTAAATTCATATGGCTGCCACATATTTTTATGATCACTTCGTGATTGAATGAACCATTTACATACGATACCAATTTCCCTTTGTCTCGCGATACTTTACTTATCCGAGGTATGATCGTCGGTATCTCTGCATACCTAGTTTAACCTTGTTACTGATAAGTATTCTTTACTCGTTCCTATGATATATATGTGATCCCTCGTGAGCCATTCACATGCTTGCAAGATAATTGGATGACATTCCACCGAGAGGGCCCAGAGTATATCTATCTGTCATATGGATGGACAAATCCCACTCTTGATACATGTGTCTCAACACATACTTTCCAAACACTCAATGCCACCTTTATAGCCATCCAATTACGAAGTTGTGTTTGATGTCATCAAAACATCCATCCAGTGATGGTGAGTTACGTGATATCATGATCGAAGGATTTATGTTACTATGTATCTGAAAGCTTATAGCAAACAAACTATTAAAATGACTTGATCTTTACGCTACGCTTAACTATAAGAGTATGTCCATCACACCATTCTCCTAATGATATGATCTTGTTGTTAATAACATCTCGATGTTCATGATCAGGAAAACATAATCATCTATTAACCAACAAACTAGTATTACAAAGAGGCTTTACTAGGGACTCTAACAAGTTTACAAATCACAGAAGTATTAATGTTTCTGGTTAATACAATTATAGCATGAATGTAAATATTTATCATAAGCACAAAGATATAATAATAACTACTTTTATTATTGCCTCTTGGACATATCTCCAACACTTAGAAGGCTGAGAAGAGAAAGAATAGGTTAAGAAGACGGATGTAGTTTAGGTTTTTATCTTTTTTTAATTTGTAGTTTGTATTAGGATATGGCCACTTATTGTAATTTCCTTTGGGAAATCATCTTGCAATTAACCTTGCACTCATTTTATAATAAATAAAGATTCTTTTATGAGCATTGCCATAATTTTCTGAATTTTATTTATTTTATTATGTAAGCTTGAATTTGAACTCAAGTTTGAATAATTCAAACCTTAGTGTTGAATTCAAAACTGACTCTACTTCTTTTAGAATCTTAATTCTATGAATTCAAACCTTTGTGTGTTTGATCTTTTGACTCAAATATAATTAAGTGTTGAATCCTAAATTTGGAAAATATAAGTTCATTTTGAATTTTGAATTCAAATCCTAGTATTGACCCAAGTCAAATCTAAACACTAGAGTTCAATTTCAATCCCTTACACCTTCTCAAAACAAAAGTTAAAAAATTCACACTTTTCAAATGCATGCATTGCAAATAACATTTTACAAACCAGTTGCACAAGGTCCGTTTTTTTTCCGCAAATCACTTCTCTCCGCATAAGGTCCGTTATATTTTTTCATTAGGACAAGTTTAACGCGAGCGCTAACAAGCGACGCTAGGACCAGATTCCTGGCCGTTAGGCCTAAATCCCTCCCGATCCCAAGATTCCTGGCAGCGTCGACGCCAGACTAAACGTCGGGCGTTAGGACCCCTTTTTATCCATCGGAGGCTGTTTTATTAGCGATAGCTAGCAACTCGTATTAGCGCTGGCCATTGGAGGACTGAGCCGCTTAGTCGGTAGAACAATTTTGAGGATTTTTTCTAATTTGGTTAAGCATCTAACTAAGCGATTCCCATAGTACATGCCCTTACGGACATGTTGCACAAGGAACGTAATCTAGTTTAATCGTGGACGAATTCCGGTACAAGCCAAAGGAACCGAAATAGTGGTGAAAAGTACTGGCGAGCACTCGAACCCCATGTACCGCATGGTTCATCGCTCGCGCGTCCCAGCTCACAGGACACTGACACACAGAGACTGAGCTCTCTTAAACCAAGTACACTCAGCAGCCACACAAAACCAGTGGATCTTAACCACATCTTAGAGCACCAGGCCACGCGTACGAAAGAGACGCGACAGCTCAAACCACCCTCCTCTTATCGCACAAGACAAAAGGCAAATGATCACATGATGTCAAGAAAACATGTCAGCACCCTCCAACGGTTAGCACAGAACGTCCAAAAACCGGCAAGCGATATGGCAAAGTACGTCCGATGAGATATGAAATGAAACCAGACCCCTGCAGCTCCATCCGGCCGGGGCCTCTGGTGACTGTGCGCGTAGGACAGCGCCTTGAGCCCCAGAGCGACCGGTGGTTAAATGCCAAACAGACCGTGGGGGCAGCTCGCTCTCGCGGTTGGCCGCTCCGCTCGTCGCGCCCCCGTCCGTCAGCGTGTGTGTGTGTGGCTCCCTGGCTCTTTGCCGCGGCGCCGTACGTACGTGAGCGATGCCGGATCGACAGATCATCGGCGGCTAATCATGGGTTCTTCTTCTTCATGGTCTAGATGGGGGACGAACTGCGTGCGGGGCCGCCGGTCGAGCTTGGCCGCGCGCTGGTGCACGCGCCGGTGTGCTGGCCTGGTCCGGCGATAGCTATATATGCGCACGTACCGTACGCCCAAAAGTCTTCGCCTGTCCATTTTCCTGGGGCAAAGCATGCCGGCAGGAGCCTATCACGTGGGTATCAGCGAGTGGACAGGTTCCTATAATTGCGAGAAGGGTGACCAATCCTTTCAGAGATTTTCCACTAAACAAAATAAAGGATTGTCTTAAGAGAACGGAGACGTATCATATTAGAAGACACATAAATAATTTCCCGTGGATCTCAATAATCCACCACATGCCACGTATTGTGAATGCAAATACCGCAACAGTATAATACATGTCGCGAGACTCCGGCTCCTGCCGACGCCATTAGGTTAGTATTCTACTACCACCAAGTCCTGGTCTGTCTAGTCGCAGGAGAAACTTATGCCCTGAATTGCGTATGCACTACGCGGCCCTTCGGGTCTTGGAGAACCAGGCCATGCATCCATGCATGAGCTCATGACAACGAGATAGTACGACTCCGGTTTTCCGTTGATCCATCCCAAAACGCCTAATGTTCCAACAAGTAATACGTTTCCCGCGCCGATTAATCCACCCGCACCAACTCGCCGCTGTTGCGACAACGACGCACGCGCTCGGCGCATCCGGCTTCCGTGGGGGACGAAAGGAAAACCTCACCCGAGGGATCGATCACCACTCCACTGACGGGAGGTTTCTTGGGTTTAACACAAAGGCCGGCCGTGACGAGCCGCTCCGACGGCGACGGCGACCGGCCGGAGGAAACGTAGTGGCCGGGGCCTCCGAGTCGCCTTCGAGCTCCACCTTTTCCCCCGTGAACGTGTGTCATCGGTGGTTTATCGAACGTCAAGTTCTAGAGGGATTGGTGACACAGGAGGGTTTGATTTGACAGTTTTTCTGTACCTAGTGACACCACACGACGCTTTACTTGCTTCGTGGATCATCGCTCGAACGGACCGGACATTTGGGTGCATGACCACTCGATCATCGAAGAAGCCTTTGTGTGCGTTGCACTCCGTTTTTAGCGAGTGGCGGCTCTTCCTTTCTCTGTACTAATTCTTTGGAGGCAGGAATATAAAAACACGAGCGTAGAAAATTGCGAGCGACGTTAGGCGAGGCTCATGAGTGAATTTACCTTTGTTCTAGGCTTGTCGATCGACAGACCGTTGTTGGTGTATTGTATCCATCCCTTCAGATGTTGGCAAGAGCAGTAGAAAAATCGCTTTCAGCGGGAGAAAAAGAAACGATAAGCAAGCAGGAGTTGCTGTCACGGAGTGAAAACGGACAGATTTCAGCATTCGGGATTATTGGAAAGGGACCGCTGAAAGCGACCAAGGAAATTTCGCCCGATTGGACATGCGAGAAATGGAGAAATCAACCAACCAGTAAACAAAGGGAAATATTGTGGGAAAAAAAATCACGAGGGTCGGGAGTCCACTAAGAAATAAGTAGACGACCCGTTGTTCTAGAGAGAGAGAAGTTCTTTGTTAGCTTCAGACTGCTGAAAAGTTCCAGCTTCTTTCCATGTAAACCGTCAAGGGTCAGTTTACAGTTTTGGCGCTGTCCATGAAATTCAAGTCAGCTTTCCTTCCGTGCCGAACTAAGCAAGCTTGGTGCGAAGTCAACACCATCCACTCTACATTTGCCAAAAAAAAGATGATACGCATCTAAGAGTCGAACCACCATCGTTCATCCCGAAATCATGGTGATTAACAAATGAAATCGCCTAACATCATCAACACTTAATGTACACCTACTAGCTCCGCTGCTAAAAATAGGGTTGATCGAGAGATCCCCAGGACGAAAGCCCCCGTCAATCAATCAACAAATAAGAAAGAGGAAGAAGATTCTAGGAGCCATTAATCATTTCTGCATCATTCGTACTATACCATATCTTCGCAGAGAAGGAAAAAATATACTCACACGATTGCAACAGATTCAGAGAGAGGCGTCCATTCACGCCGGCCGGCCCCAGACATTGATTCCGGACCACTTAATTCGGCCATGATTCGCACAGCGATTTGAACACCTCTCGACTGTGATCTTCCCCAAGGGGGGCACTACAATATTCCGTTGGTGTCACCTTGCGATTTCTTTTCCGCTGACGATCTTCATTCGTTTGTCTCTGGTGCCAGTTTTAGCATGGCGTCTTCTGCCCCCACACGTACGCACCTAACGCTCGAAAACGGTGCTTAGATTTTCAGTGGCCGCTGTTGTCGTTGGCTGGGCGCAAAGGGAGTATCAGAAAGTTCTGAAAATAACATGGACGTCTAGCACTGAGGTGCCACAAAAGCGGTTCCCCTCCGGTCTGCTTCAGACTTCAGAGGAAGCGACAGAGGGTAGCGGCCAGGAAAGGCACGGTCCTGCCTTGCCTTGCCCTGCCCGCCGTGTACGTCGGCGTCTGAAAATTCAGAGAGCGACCGGTAGCTAGCTAGCAAGGAGGAATCTTGTATCTCGCCACGCTTTTTTTTTTTTGCTCCCACAATTAACTTACATGGTTTTATAAAGACCCTTGTTGATTGCTTGGATGCTAATCATCGGTGCCGCTGATACTCTGAAGTTTAAAGTCTAAACTACAGGCGTGAAACACACGGGCCTGGCGTATCAAAAGGATGAAAGGATTCGCCCGTCCGTCCATATGACGTGAACCCGACGGGCAAGTTGGGCGCCGCGCCGACGTCGGGAAGAGGGCCGGAGAAAGGGACCGGAAGAGAATATGAAATCGCGATGAGGTCAGGAGCTGGAAGAAAGGTGGAACCGAAAGACCGGCGCGTCTTGTTTTCGCCTTGGTCGTCACGCACGCACCGACGAGGCGAAGACGGTCGCGTCGAGCACGCGCACGCACAGGCACGGCCCCTCGTCGGCGTTGGGTAAGAAGAGAGGGATCGGTCGGTCGGTCGGTCGTGTGGGGGATCTCGCCCGGGCGGCGCGGCCGCGAGCGACGTCGGGGTCCAGCCGGCCGTTGAGGGCGAACCGCAGGCGGCGGCGCGACGTTTTGTTGTGTTTCCGTTGGTTTGTTTCCTTCCCGTGCATTTTGTTGCGCGATCCGATTCATGTGACGCGCGCGCGTGCGTGCGTGGCTTGGAAGTTGGAACTTGGAAGCAGGAAAATGGAAGTTTAGAATTTGCTTGCCCTATGTGGAGGCCCAGGATCAGCTAGACCAGCCTTGATTGGAAAGGGCCGTTTTTCAATTCTTTTGCTAGTGCCTGCGCGCCCCGCCTGAAGCCGACGGCAACTGGGCCGATCCACTTGACCCCTTTTTTTCTGTTTCTTTTTTCTATATTTTATTTTAAACTGTGACCATTTTTATGATTATGATTAAAAAGCAATGAACATTTTCTGAACATTTCTAAAAAAAAACATAAATTATGATCAGAAATTCAAAAATCATGATTTTTATTGAAAATTCATGTACATTTTTTTGAAAACTCATGAACAAAACTCAAAAAGCATGTTTTTTTTCAAAAACCATAAACCAATTAAAAAAATCATGTACCAATTTCAAAAAGTTATGAACCAACTTAAAAAAAATGAACAAAATTTGAAAACCATAAACTAATTAAAAAACATGATTTTTTCCAAAATATAATGAACATTGTTCAATAAAAGGAAAAAAGAAAAAGGAAACAGAAAAAAGTAAAAGAAGTAAAAAGAAGGAAAAAGCATCACCATACGGAATGGGCAGGTCCAACAGAGGAGCTCCTGTGCGGCGCGAGACGCCCACACCGCAGCGGGCGGCAATTAACATTTCTGCATGTTAGGCTTTGGCCCTATTGCAACTGGTGCATCACACGACTTCATGCCCAAATAGTTCAGTACAATCTCAAGCAAGAAACCATACACTACACTAGATGGTATTTATTTTTTGAATGCTCTCTTTTATTTCTCAATATATTTACTGATTTTGATTATTCTAAATTAGTAGCTGATTTCATGTTCCATTTTCTTATGTTTATTACTATAATTATTAATTTATCATCATTTTATGTTAATAATTCATAATTATAAATGATTTCCTTTATTTCTCAATACGTATACTGATTTTCAGTGGCGGAGCTAGAGCATACAACAATCAGGGTGCCTACGGGTGCCACAACACAGAAAATTCATAATTTCAGGGGTGCACATGTTATAAAAAATTTGCTGATCTACAAAGAAAAAAGTTTTTACCTGGTGTTTTATGCACCCATTTAGCTACATGCCTACATGTGTATCGTCACCGCTGATTTTATTTGTTCTAGAAGTCTATTTATGGTTCCATTTTCCTTTGGGTTTGATAATAATTATTGATTTCATCATTTTATTTTTATTTATGCATGTGGAAAAATATATTTTGTAACTAATAATACTCACTTAAGAATGTTCATACTTTAGAAATATGTTCACCTATATCACAATTCATGCTTATTTGTTTCTAGAGAATACTACAACAATTAACTATGTAAAGAATAAATACATAACAAAAACTATATTTTTAACAGAAACTACATTTGTCAAAACTAAATTCGGCGCACATTAAACAATTAACTATGTAAAGAATAAATATTTAACCGTAAAACTGTTCATACATATTACATAATTTTTTTACGATATCCAAAAGTTATCTTGCATCTTGATTTTTTATGTATTACCAAAGAAGGAAATAGAGAAAAATACAGACATAAAATATTTTTTTTTCAATATATTCATATATTTTAAAAGAAATGTTCATGATCTGAAAATAAATGTTTATCTTTTGTACATTTTTTGTCCAAATATCTCAAAAAATGGCCATCTGTTTATTACAAATTAAGAATAACTTAAAGACATATTACATTAAATAAAATAAAAAATATATAACTAGAACAAAAAATAACAGAGGAAAACACCAAGAAAAGATAAATGAAAATTGCAATGCACACATAAAAAATTCTTTCTACTATTGAGCCAGGCCTAATAATAAGCAATAAGGATACGCTAGCGCTGCTCAGTCGTCAAAATGAAATGTGGAGCTGTGATGTGTCCACGTGAATGTATGGCTTCCACTAAAAAAGTGTGGGCTGCATATGTTAAACGTGGTTGCACGAGTGGCCCGAATCTTCTTCAAAATATGTAAAGTTTGTTAACTTGCCCAAAATCTTCATCTTTTACTCCGATGCATTCCTTGCTCCATCACGCTACATGTTTCTAATCTCGAAACATTGCACATTTTGCGGTTACTTTCGCAAAGAAAAAAACGTCTTACTAATAGTAGGAATAAGGGATTTAATTTATTTTTGCAAATAAAGGTTTTAATTAAGTTATTAGTGGTGTGGGAAAATCAAATGCAATAGACGAGAAGCTTCTTCTCTGGAAAAAAAATGCAAAAAGAGGAAAGACATGGACGCAACGAAACTACGGCGACGCCGTATTCCCGAGTCCACTGCAGCCCACGTCGTTCGCTTGCTCTCCGCACTTCCGTTGCGCCGCTTGCGCCTCCCGCACCCCCATGCACTCCTCCACGGCGGCGGCCGCCGCCTTCCTCACCCCCACCGTTGCGGTCCCCAACCGCCTGCTTCCTGTCCGGCGGGCGAGGCTCTTCGCTGTACGCGCCGTCGCCTCCCCTCCTGCCTCCAAGCCAGCGTCCTCGCCATACAAGGTGATACCGCGGAACTATTATTAGCCGAATACTAGTATCAACATTATCAAATGGTTATTAGTGTCTCCTGTCTGCCGGATTTGAGCTCATTAGAAGCGTTGCCCTATATTGGGTCCGTGAGGCTGAGGAATCCGTTGAATAAGGTGCGAGTCCTGGCGCGGTTGAGGTTCCCGACTATTCGAGGTGGATTCTAGATCTAACATTGTCGATAGGCCTTAAGTTTTTTAAGAAATGCTCATTGTTAGCCAAAAAATTAAAAGCCTGACAAAACTTTGCTTCAACAACAGAATCTTGCCCTTGAACTCTTCAGTTACGAAGATGCGAGAGTCGAGACTATTGGATAATCTAATGATCACTATCCAAATACCTGTTCTTCTATTTTAAGCGAACGAATCGCTAATTTTTTGCATACTTCGTCCTCAGTAAAAACCTATTTTACTTCCTCCAACTGTTATTTCACGACAATAACACAAAAATTGTAGTAATTGGATAGCACGGTGAGTTTAACCTTGTGTAAGATGTTTAGCCCTGGAGAAAATTTCAATACTATGTCTAAATTGTTATCAGTTGATGACTGTTGAGTCAAATCATGGAAACAATGTTGTGGGTTTTAAAATACTGTGGTGTTGTCCAAATGCATATGAGGTTTTGTGTCCCATGGTTGGTACTCTTCGACCTTTTTTGCTCACGTTACCGACGGTCCGTAAACCTTCTCTCTGTTTTCTTCCTCTCTTTTTCCACTAACTCCTTTTCTCGAACACGTATCTAAATGCATTGTGTATTAGAAGTAGAACACCAAAGAAGGCATAACACACAAAGCAAACAGCATCAGGTTGTTGCAATGTTTGGTTCTACCTTTGGTTCTGTCTATGTATCCTTAGGCGGCACTATGTAGTGACCTTTTCATTTATATTTGCATAGGGATGCTGGTTCGCTGTTCCGTTATTTAAATGATAGTGGAACCTGGCCCTTTTCTGGGGGTTGTGAGGAAAAAAATATTTGCCCTATCTTTGGCTCTACTTTCTGGGGTTCGTGTGGTTTGCTGTTCCTTTATTTCTGTTTGCATAGGGATGCTGGTTCGGTGTTCCCTTTTTGCAATGTTGATTTTAGTATTTTTTTTGTGTGTGGCTGAGTTTATGCATATATTTGCATGATCTATAAGAAGTTGTAGTTGATGCCCTATTTCCCCTACATTCACAATGATGAGAGGTTTGAGATATTAGAAATTGACTTTATAATGAAAAGAAAAGAGAAATAGGAGGGCAAGCAAATGTGCCGTCCCCCTCTCTTTTGTGTCATTTGCATATTGCACCCTGCCTTGATAACCCGATGCCGGCCATCCATAATCTGTTTTACTCCCTAAGTGTACCCAAGATTGCAAACTCCTTAAACATTCCCATTCATAGGCTTCGATATCATTTTCTCATTTTATATCCTTCCAAAGCCAGATTTCCTCAGTGCAGTGCACTTCTCTACTGGGTTTAAATTGTGAGGAAAATGAAAAAGTATTGCCAAAAGTTTTTCCTTGACTATGTGATTATTAATGCAACTTAACTTTTCAGAAGTCTAGACGATATAAGTCATGCCAATGTTATGATTATCCTGAAACCTTGTGTTGTGTACTTAGCCAGAAAATTTGGAGGTCACATACAAGGATGGTCAATATTGTCCAATGTGGATGCTACCTAAAAATTAGATCTTCTGGATAAATGGGATAAGTTAGATCTTGAAGACTTGAACAATGGACCACGTGTGCTGAACTTAATACTAATATGCACAAAAGATTACTGAAGTTTGTGATGTCATGTTTACTCCACCAGATTCCGCTAGTGCAAGGTCTTTAGAATGTCAAGTTCTTTACTCTTTAGTGATATTCATCCATTTATTAACATCAAGGTCCTTTGTGAATATAGACTACTTTAGTCGAAAAAATCTCAACATGAGCCTTCTAACTGTGTTCACATGAGCAATCTTATTTTGCCTCTCCGTGGTATTGTTTGTGCTGTAACATTATTGCTATGCTTTTCTAGACTGGGAAGTGGCAGTGGACATTTGAGGATAAGCCAATAAGCGTATACTATGAGGAACATGAGCAGGGGACTGCTGAGAATGTGAAAAACATCCTTATGATCCCTACGATTTCTGATGTTAGCACAGTGGAAGAATGGAGGGTGGTTGCCAAAGATATTGTGACACGGAAAGGAGAACTTGGCTACCGTGCTACAATTGTCGATTGGCCTGGTCTGGGTTATTCAGACAGGCCATCACTGGATTACAATGCTGATGTGATGGAGAATTTTCTGGTTGAGCTAATCAATTCACCAAATAGTCCTGTGGCAGATTCAGGTAAACCAGATTTTACTCTTTCAATGCACTAGTATTCTTTCACTGCAAGCACTGTACCTGATTCTATACTTCGTTTATGAATATTTGGTTGACGAACATTAAATTCATTCTTCTAGCCTTCAGTGGTAGCTTCCTACTTTACCTCCATATGCTTAGCGTAAGCATTGTTCTTAAAAAATAAAAATATGTGTGAGAGTCCACAAGGAGTATGTTTGTGCTATGCACAAAAGAATGCCTGACCAATCTCGTTTCTAGAAAAACATGTTTCCTGGAAACATTCTTCTTAGCTGGTAGATGAAGCTGGCTTTATCTAAAATGGTGGAAGCTGTCTGGCTTCTGTATATAGATGCCTAATTGCTAATTGTTGAGACACTGGTCAAACAGCAGATAAAGCATTGTTCATCATGTATAACTAAATACATCACACGTTTGTAAAGCTAAAGCTTAAAAAACATGCATGAAAATATTCGTACACACTTCATAGTCCAAATAAGTACAGTTTGGCCCCAAAAAATACAGTTTAAATATTCGTACAACACAAATAATGAAATAAGGCCTTAAAGAGTTTATATCTTCCAGCTTCATGACTGCAGAGAGGGTGGAACATCTGAAAATAGTGAAAAGTACGTATAAGAGAATTGCAGAAAGTATACATATGCATTATAAACTAGTATATGTCTATAGGAAAGCATCCTGGTATGGTTTTTTGAGCTGCCCTTTTTTCCCTATTCAGAACACAAATAATACTAGTTCATAATGAAAGCAAAAGTTAAGTAGCATACTCTTTTGATGTCATGGTATAATTGTTCAACACTTTGGGAGTGATGAGACATAAATGACAAAACAGAGGAATATCAAGGTTGGAAATACGTTTGTGCTTGTACACATGAGTACATGACCTATCATATCGACTCAAAGACTGATGGTTGCTTTAAGATCCGCAAAAACGTTATGTGAGAGAAATATTATCTCTTGATTTCTTGCATTTCTGCAAAGGGTGTCAGACTAGTGACCACCTGTTCGGTTGAGATATAAAGCGAACAGTCCCTGGTTACAAGCACATGATTCCTGGGGGAAAGAACATGTTGATCAATCCTATGCGCCAGAGCAGATTCCTCAAACGTAGCCATTTTGGTGAAAAAGCCTATAGGGCCACAGCCATAACTCAGCCGCGCATATATTTCTTCTACATCATCGTCTTCTCCCCGCTTCCCCTCCCGCTTCCTACCACCATTGTTCACTTGAGTCAAACCCCTCTTGGTTTCGGTGATGTCAGAAGAGAAGAACGACACTCTCAGCTACAGGAAGAGAGATGCTCGAGCAGCACAGGGCCCACCAGAACGCCTAATGATGTTTCTGTTTGTTGCTATTTGCTTGTTCATAGTTCCCTGCTCATTAGCAATTACAGTGGCTGCAAATGCGACTGTAGCTCTGATGTATCAAGCTTAGTTGTAGCTTTGATTATGTACCTCTAGGCACATTCAGAAATTCTGTCAATGTAGCCATCTTTAACCTAATTTTGATTCTTGATTCTGGACAAACCCATCCCTTATGTCTATTATTTTGATTCTTGATTCTGGACAAACCCATCCCTTATGTCTATTCTTGGATGCTTGTCATGTAGAACACTTTTGGCCACAGTGTAAAGCCATCTTTGTTCCAGAGTGTTTCCATCAGGACCTATTTTTCAATTTCAACTATGGACCTCCCACTAAGTCCGTTTATAAATTCCTGTCATGTGGAACAACATGGCCACAGTATACAGCCATCTTGTACATAATAGGATTGTCGTCCATCTTGGGCTGGGTCACAGACTGGTTGATTTGGCAGTTCATGTGTGCTGATATAATCTAAAGAGTTCACGCTGTCAATCTTGCACAAAATGGTCTCGTTCAGGAAATGTATCAAGGACAAGCAACATGGACTCTCAAATGATCACCGTGGCAAGAAGCAACTTTAGAAGACCTTTTTTCTTCGAGGCGTTTGCCACGTCATGCTGGAATATTTGGAAGCACAGGAATGCTCTAGTTTTTTTTTTTTGGGAAAATGCAAAAGCTTTGCGTTTCATTATATTGAAAAGATAGAGTTGTTACACGCCTCCCGAGAGGCCAACACACAGATTACAAGTGCCGCTACTAATGAACATCCCAAATCGTTGGGACAATGTCCCCCAAGCCCCTAGCACCTGCGAGAACCCATGCAGAGGCCTCCTCTTTGATTTTTAGAACCAGGGTTTGGACACACGGCTGCTCCCGCTCAAACACGCAGTCATTCCGCGCCTTCCAGATCATCCAGGGGATCAGCAACGTCGCGGAGGCCAGCCCCTTATGCATGGACTTGGGCGTGCAGCGCTGGGCCTCCGACCACCAGTCGAAGAGGGAGGATTCATCAGAGGGCGGCAGACAGGAGAGGCGCAGCCAAGCAAGGACCTCGTGCCAAACCTGCCTAGAGAAGGGGCAAGCGATCGTCAGGTGCTGCATGGTCTCCATGACCTGATCGCAGAGGACACAGCGGGGGTGGTGCTGGAGGTTCCTCCTAGCGAGTCTCTCCGCGGTCCAGCACCGGTCAAGGTTGGCCAGCCAGTGAAAGAATCTGACACGGTTGGGCGCCCAGCTCTTCCAGATAAGCTTCCAAATGGCGCAGCGCTTCGACCCTAGGAATGCCGCACGGTAGGCCGATTTTGCGGTGTAGCCGCCGTCAGCGGACCATTTCCAGATCAGCCTATCCTCCTCCTCAGATAGGACAGTGGGAGTGAACGCGAGCCATAGGAGTAGGTACTGCCCCACCTCCGGAATGCCAAGGACCCCCTGGATGTCGCGGGCCCAGCTGTTGGAAGCAAGCCCATCCGCCACGGTACGTATCTTGCGCCGTCTCTTAGGGATGCAGTCGTAGAGGAGGGGTGCGATCTCGCGGACAGAGTGTCCGTCTATCCACCTATCCTCCCAGAACAGCGCTGACTGGCCATTCCCCAACACCATATGGGTGGAGGCGAAGAAGAGCTTGCGCTCCGTGGAGGAGGGCCGGATGCCCAAACCACTCCAGACGCGGGATCTGTCCGTGCGGTCCAGCCATAGCCAGCGAAGCTGCAGAGCAAGGCCAGTGAGCTCCAGGTTTTGAACACCGAGCCCGCCGAGGTCAGCGGGGCGACAGATCAGCCGCCAGTTCACATGGCAGCTACCTCCGTTGGCGGCGGCCTTCCCCTCCCAGAGGAAACCTCTCTGAATCTTCTCTAGGGCTTTGATCGTCTTCTTAGGGGGGTCCAGCACGAGTAGCTGGTGCACCGGTATGGCTCCAAGGACCGATTTAACCAGGGCCAGCCTCCCTGGCTTCTGCAACAGGCGCGATTTCCAAGTGGGCAGCTTGCTCGCACTCGAGAACAGGATAGCAAGCCAGCCGATGAACTTGTTCCCGAAGCCAAGGCGCTGCAGAACCTCAAAGAGGAATGGCCAAGACAGGGAGTCAAAGGCGCGCGCGAGATCGAGCTTGAGAAGGGCGCGAGGGGCTCCGAGCTGATGAAGCAGCCGGACAGACTGGCGGACGAGCACGAAGTTGTCATGTAGGCTCCGTCCCCTGATGAAAGCGTTCTGGATGGGGCTCACAATGTCGTTGAGCCTGGGCGCAAGGCGTAGCGAGAGGAGCTTGGTGAAGATCTTAGCGACGAGGTGGATTAGACTGATAGGCCGATAATCACCAAGCTGGTGCGCCTCAGCGTGTTTGGGAAGCAACGTGAGCAGGGCTTGGTTCAGCTTGGAGAAGCCCCTGCCGCGGAGTTCGAACAGTTGCTGAAAGACTGCCACGAAATCCGACCTGATCGTGCTCCAACACGCGCGCAGAAATTCTGCAGTGAAACCGTCTGGCCCCGGAGCTTTGCGCGCCGGCATCCTCTTGACCGTGTCCCAGATCTCATCCAAGCCAAAGGGGACCTCCAGATCCTCCAAGTCATGCGTCGGCACCACAAGGTGCTCGAGGTTGAGCGCGTGGAGGCGGGCAACATCCGTGCCGAGCAGCTCATCTTAGTGGTGGAAAGCTGCGTCAGCCATGTCGCGGTGACGAGTGAGGGTTCTGCCGTCAACCCTAAGGCTGTGAATCCTGTTCTTCTGCTGGCGATATGCGCACTATCGGTGGAAGAAGGTGGTGTTGGCATCGCCATCTTTGAGAACGGCGATGCGGGCGCGCTGGCGAGCAATCATGCGCTCGAGAGAGGCGAGGCCAAGGTAGGTGACCTTGATCTTCTTGCGCAGCCAATCCTCCCCCGCAGAGAGCGCTCTGTCTTCCTGCGCCTTGTCAAGATGCAGGAGCAGCACGCGGGAGAGTGACATCTTATGTTTGACGTTCCCCACAGATTTGGCACTCCAACTGGTGAGGCTGCGAGCCGTGGCCTGCATCCGGAGCATAAGCTGTGTGAAGGGGTCCTCACTGTGTGCCGAGTGCCATGCCTCAGCGACCACCTCCTGGAAGCCGTCCTGCCTGATCCAATAGTCCTCGAAGTGGAATCTCCTACGAGAGGCCGGCGTTGGGGAACAGTCCAGCAGCAACGGGCTGTGGTCCGAAACCACAGAGGCGAGGCAACGAAGGGTGCACTCGCCAAACTGGTCCTCCCAATCAGCAGTGCATAGGACGCGGTCGAGGCGGACAAGCGTGGGCGGAGATTGTTCGTTCGACCAGGTGTAACGACGCCCACTGAGGTAGACCTCCTTGAGTGCGAGATCATTGGTGACGCGGCGAAATCTGCGGATCATGTGACGATTGACGTTGCCATTGTTCTTATCCTCCGTGTTGAGGATAAGGTTAAAATCCCCGCAGATCAGCCAAGGCTCAACACAGTCGGAACGCACGTCGCGAATTTCCTGGAGAAATTCAATCTTATCCCTGTCCTCTTGCGGTCCGTAGACCATGGTGATCCACCAGGGCGCGAAGGCAAGGGAGCCGTCGGGTGGGGAATGCTCTAGTTTTTGACAATGTAACTCCTTCATTTAGAGCTTGGTCCTACTCGTTTAGAAGGGACCTTTTCCTTCTTTCTTATAGAATGAAGGATGATCTGAAAACCTCCCTAGTTACCTGGCTAGACGCTCTGTAGTTTCTTTGGGCTACGCCCTGGGCTAAGCCCTCTTGTATATTCTTTTGCCCCTCTTGTACATTTTGTTTCCTCTTAATAATTTTTTTTGCCGGGGCCTCCCCTACAGTTTTCAGCTAAAAAAAAGCAACATGGACAAGGGTCAGATTCAGCATGCGTTCCAAGCTCGTTGGGCAACATCCAGCTTACAGAATAAGATATAATGTAACAAGCAACACCGAGATAAGTATCCGACCAGATTACGATACAACATACACAAGCTCGTCGCTTGACACTGTTACACAAAGCACGACATCGGAACAAACCGGAATAAGAAACAGAATCTAAACAAGTCTTAATGGTTTTCGATACAAATCTTGTGATGTCCCCCAGGGCAGAAACATGCTGATAAGTCATTCCACGTCTGTCGACAGAAATGGTGGGAGCCCGCCGGTGTTCCCTGGCATAGTCAACGGCTGATAAAGCATGTCTGCTCTCACAAGGCCATTGTTGTCCTGAGCAGGAAAGAAACACGATCTGGTCAAAGTATCAAACCATGATCTGAGAAGGCTAACGATATTGTGCCACTAGCAAACAGATGCACTTACCGGCACCATGAGTCGGTCACATCCGATCCATAGAAAAACGGGCATAATGCATTGCAAAGAAATTAGCATTTTGGGCATAATGCATGATCCACGGGGCTAAATCTCGACCTCTAGCACTTGTAACTTATTAGCATTGTCAGCCGAGTTTGTAGTGCTTTTTCTCTTACCTTTTCTTGTAACCATTTGAATTGCCGGTGGCCGGAACATGTCATCTGGCAATACTGTCCCTACCCTGCTCTGTCGAAATGTTCCTCCTGGATTCGCCCGGCCCGCCATAAACCTGCAAGGAGCCCCATATGAGCCGTCAATACAGCAGCAACGACAAGTAGCAAGTAGGAGGCAAGACAAACAGTGAAGCCATCGCTTATTGCTGTACCTGGATGGAGGAGTGGCTGCAAGGGGCCCGACCGAGATGTGTTGTCGCTGCATGGAGGTTAAAGCAGTGAAAACTAAACACTCTCCTCTATATGCTTCTTATTATCCTACAAAAAACAAAATCATAGCTAATTATGTCTCCATATGTATATGATACATGGATGACAGATATTAGATGGGTACTGGCATCTAACGTGCTCCTGGACATAACTATCTTATGCTAATACTTACTAGGTAGTGTAGCATTGTAGTTTAAAGGGAGCTTACAGAGTTCAGCAGAACATTTAAGTCCACAATGGAAATGTTCTCTTATCAATCTTAACGAGTAGACAAATGCCAGAAGGTAGAAAGGAAATTCCAGTTGGTTGATGCTTGTCACATTGAACACATTTGTCAGTATGGTTTTTCAAATTTTAAGTAACTCCAGTTTTTTTGAAATCATCCTTTTGTTTGAATGCCTGTTGTTACTTAACAATGTGTTTGTCTATGCTATGTTCAGATGGCGAATTGATAGTAGTTGGAGGCGGTCATGCAGCAACAATAGCAGTCCGTGCGGCTGGGAAAGGCCTTATCAAACCATCTGCTGTTGCTGCTGTTGCACCTACTTGGGCTGGACCCCTTCCCATTGTATTTGGCCGAGGTTCTGAAATGGAAACAAGGTACGAATCCCTGGACCCAGCAGAGCTCTGCCACTGCTCACAATATTTGTTTTTTGTGGTGTATGTCAACTTTTAAGGGTGAATAGACAAAGATATGCTGCATAGATGTGATAGACATGAAACATACCCAGAAATGTGAGGTATTCAAAGTTATCGAAACAATAAGATGATGTGGATAGTCTTTAGGTACAACAGGACTATAGGTGAAAATATCCCATTTTGGATGTATTGAAGCATGCTTTGCATAGCTCATCCTGCCATTTGTTATGTCGTGTTCATGCCTGTCGGTCGTTCTATTACATGCATGTGGTGAAGTTGGAATATCTCATTCAACAAACAGTAAATCTGCTAGATATTTTAGTACTCCCTCGGTCCTAAAAAGGATGTCACAAATTTGTCTAAATTTGGATGTATCTAAATAGTGTCTAGATACATCTAAATCTAGAGAAATCTGCAACATCCTTTTCAGGACGGAGGGAGTACAAAGTAATGGTGGCTGCTGTATTGCGCTCCTGGTCATTGTGCTAATGCAGTTATTCTATTAGTAACGTTTGCCCTTTGTTGTGAGTACGGTATCCATGTCGTTGCACAGAGAAAGTACAGTATCATAGTTTTGAAGGCACTTAATTTTCCAAATTGGTTATATGGCTTAATGAGTAAGGAGATTATCAGTTCTGTTCTCCAGTACTTGTTTTCATGTGTATTGGTATCACTCATATTACTTGTGCTGATATGTATGTTAAAATCTGTGATGGAGGGTTGGAGGTATTTTAACTTATTCTAAAGCAGTATGCGTTGAAATCACACAGAATGAATAGTGATGTTAGATAAATGTATTCGATATGATCACCCCTGTTCATCATTTTGTACAGATATGTACCTTGTCAGTGCATAATAAGATTCAAACGGATGGCACTGAAAATATTATTTTTTCAACTGTTAATAATAGGTATGGACTTCTACGGGGAACCCTTAGAGCCCCAGCAATTGGCTGGATGATGTACAATGTTCTGGTGAGCAACAAGAAGTCCATCCAGTCTCAGTACAAGTCCCATGTCTACGCCAACCCTGAGAACGTGACACCGTATATTATCGAAAGCCGCTACGAGTTGACCAAAAGGAAAGGCGCACGGTTCGTCCCAGCCGCTTTCCTGACAGGCCTTCTTGATCCTGTTCAGACGAGGGAGGAATTCCTGGAGTTGTTTGCTAAGTTGGACGGAGATATGATCCCAGTTTTGGTTGTGTCGACGCTGAATTCTCCCAGGAGGTCGAAGGCCGAGATGGAGGTTCTAAAGGGCGCCAAGGGCGTGACCAAGTTTGTGGAGGTTCCAGGCGCGCTTCTGCCGCAGGAAGAGTACCCCTTGGCGGTTGCAGAGGAACTCTATGACTTTCTACAGGAATCATTCTCATCAAGAAAATAACTGGGCAGAGGTTTTAGTAACAGTAACAGTAAAGCAGCAGCGTCACCACTTCCTGCGTAGTACCACGCGTGTAGAGGGCGTGCTTTTGACAGAGCAGATGTCCATACAGCTTCAGTTCATGTAAAAAAGCATACTAGTACCCTGATCAATGATTGCAGTTCACTGTCGACGTGGTTCCAGTCTGATGGCATCAAGCAAAGCCTAACCCAAACACTGCATCATCATCATCCGGTGGCATTCATTCATTGCACATGGCTGTAGCAGTTCTTCCAAGCCCCCCTGGTTTCTTCCCATTGATGGCAAAGTACAAGCCTTACAGGCTACTAGACACTGGTCTCCACAGGTAAACATCTCTTCGCTCTTCCTTGCCAACCTGTACATTTCACCGTGCTCTTTCACCGTCGAATCAATGCTTGAAGCTGAGAGGCAGTGCTGGCTGCTGTATTGTGCTTGTGCCCCCCCTGGGACTAGAAAAAGCTCTGATCTCGTACAAAACAGATTCTGATCAATAATTGGGGCATGATCCCAGCCGGCTGGCCGTGCCGTGCCGCGGGTATGAATGCGGGCATTTAGTGAAGCCTCGCAAGGCCAGCTGCGACCCCGGGGCACGCAACCTCGCCAGCTTCGGGACGGGACCCCGGCGGGTCACCGTGAAATGCTGAAAGCTGCCGGGCGGTGTCGGCATGGTCCACGACGTCTCCGTCGGAGGGTCGCCTGCGTGGCGCGTGCCCAGGCAGGCCAGAGAGGGAGAGGCATTGAAGGGGGCGGAAAGGGAAGTCGGGGTGTGGCAAGTGAGGTGTCCCAGTTCGGAGGTGGACTTTCCGTGCGCTGGTGGTGTTGAGCATCTAGCTAGCGTGACCTCCGTTCCGTCCGCGCTTAATGGCGGTCCAATGTAGAGTGGGCGCTTGACAGTGTCACTGACTGTGGAGGAGTAGCATCGATCGATCGATCGATCATCATTCCGGGGGCTTAATTGCTAGGTAGAGTCTTCCTTCTTCGATATGTATGCCTGGATGGATCGGACAATGGTTTGACGACACACGCCTGTATGTATGCGTGTGGCGACACATTTCTGGTTTCTCCCCTTGTGGTTGTTTAAGATTGCGTGGAGTGTTCATTCGAGCTGAACAAGGCTGTAGGCGGCCCCAGCCCGGATGATTAGCACTGGTATCTTCTGGCGACGGGTCACGTTGGCCAAACATCAGAAATCGAGCATTTCCCAGTCGCAGCCGGAACCCCAGAATAAGAGAGTTTCAGGTAAAGCTGGAAGGACCAGCATTGCTGTTTTCGGTCCTGATCGTCGGTTCCCTAGACGGAACGAGAGAACAAGACGCAGGCACGTCACCGAGATCCCAGCTGAGTAGTTCATCGCACGTAGCCCGGGACAAAAATGTTTGGTGCCAATGCGTCTATGAAGAGTCAATCCACTACGAGCAGGGACAAGCTGTATGTAGCCTGCCCCACGTCCGCAAACGAAACGAGTGTTAATAGTCCCCTCGTCATTGCTTTCTTCTGCATGGAGACAAGCGTGAGCTGTTAGGACCATGTAAGCAACTGCCTCCAGTGCAGTGCAGTACGTCCGTTGCCAAGCCCCCACCGACTCCTAACCGATCCAAGTTTGCTTCGTGATCCCCGTTGCCGTTTTTGGCTGTTCCCATCGTCTTGGATTTTCGGTGCGAGCCGGCCATTTCGTGCTGGACCAGTTTCCTGATTTCCTCCTGTTCCGACGAGCATCTTCGGTACATGTAATATGGCTTCAAATGACTCCAGTTTGGTCTGTCATGTTTTTTTGGTTCATATGCCCTGATGACACTCTCTGGACTGGAAAATAGCAATACTTCTCTATAATAGTTAAACCTTTTTTTAACCAAGTACATTTCCTGATGTACACAGCATGACAAACCAACACCGAGTAATGTCAAAATGGACCATATAGAAGAATAGTCCAAATCAAAGCAGAGTGATAAGAAGCTACCCTAAGACGTTGAGACCTCGAGTGTGCATCATTCACCATTTAATTCCATTAAGCTCGAAAATCTTCAAAATCAACTATCATACGGATAAACATAATTAGTTCAAGGTATCTTTTCCTAGAGCTATACAATAGCATAACTTTTCTATGAGTGGTAAACCATTCTCCCAACCAACAACATTTCGTAGCGGAACACGGTAGACAATACGACAAACATGAATCGACACCGAGAATTGGATGGGTACAAGGATAGTTCGAATCACTGGATTGATAAGTACCGTAGGAAGTTCTTTTTTGTGTGTGAATCAGTACCGTAGGAAGTTAACAACTCATGAAGTGCACCATTCTTCATTTACTCCGTAAGCAAAAAAATCTTCTCGATTGTTGGTTGTAAACAAAAACAATAGGGAAATTTGTCTGCGTATGGTAGACCATTCTCCTAACTAACTTGGTCGTTTTTATCACAATGTACACAACACGACAAACACGGACCGACGTGGAGCAGACTCAAAAAGGGCAAATGAGAGCAATGGTACAAGAGAAGATGGGAGGTACCCTAGCTAGGACGTTAATACCATTAAGAAGTGGAGCACTCTGCATTTACTAGTGAAGTACAAAGAGCCTGAACCGTTGGTCGCCAACCAAATGGTACATAGATACACAATTTGAAGGGAGTTGCCTTTTCCAGAGCTGTATCCTAACTTTTCTATAACTAGAGTCGTGGCCCTCGCATGCGAGGGCATCGGTTTTGATACATACCTAGTTACTGAAATAAATTTATATTTGTATGGATAATCATATTATGCTATAGGGAATAATACAGTTCCATGGCCACTGGAAACGATATGCTTTGAAATTTTATTTAGGCACACTTGATGATCTACTGCTTTCAATAAACAATAAAAACATGTACACTAAATTAATAGTCATATATTTTACATTTTAAGCATTTTAGATTTAGCCCCTTTTACCACATTATGATTTTATTAAATAATTTATAAATCAAATATTTATAGACTATGCATGGTAGAATCATGCTAATAATATTAACTATGTTTTATAGGAATAAGAAAAATTAATGTGGATAGGATGCAACTGTCTGGATAAAGGATTAATCTAAGAAAATTTGATAATTGTATATATATTTTGAAATTGTCTTTGTTGGATTTTCAAACCCCCTCGACTTCTAGGAATCATGATCAAAACTCTGACTCTTTAGATATCTAATTTGTTGGGTTCGTATTTTCTTCTTACAACATACGCCTTAATTGTTGATATGGTATTGAACAAAGTATGGTTCCCTAACTCCATAATTATGCCAAGCTGGTTGTCACGGTTTTTCATATGGGGCCTAGTAATACTCAATACTCTTCTCATTGTGATTTTAATTTTTTTCTACAATTCAGCAATAGAGCATCGGCTTGGTAGCCGGAGCTTCAATGGTTCCCTAACTTCGAAGTGCATTTGATGATATTAGGGTTCCACTCTGTGTGAAACTGCCTCTTTCGAAGTAAGGAGGTTAGTTTAGTTCTTGCGAGTTTTGACATTTTACTATTATGCATAAGCTTTTTTTTGTTTTTTTATCTTGTAGCTTTTATTTTAGCGAGGGGCCTTCATTATATTTATTTATGTTAGTTGTTTCTCTCAATTGTGTTATCAATACATGTTATTTTGGTTTGTTCTCCAATACGCATGTTTGAGCACTTCTCTTAATATTTATATGAAAATAAAAATAATAATAAAATATACTATTTTTAAACAGATTTCTAGGAAAAAATTGTATATACAATTTTCATTTTAGCAATATTGATACTATTAAATAATTTAAATGTCAATGTAACGGAAGTTCGATTGTTCGGTTCTTAGGGAAGGTGTATATTGACAAACTAAGAAAGGTAATATGTTAGTTGTAAAGCCAGAGAATTAAAAGAAGTGCTTGTATACCAAGGGGGAATGTTTTACAAAACATATTTCTAAATCCTATTAAACAACTATAGCACTGAAATATTTTTCATGCCAAATAAAATGTATTTTTTATTTATGGTAATGTGGACGTGGTTCTTTTAAAAAAGACAATGTAAATGTATTGATGGAGAGACTGTAGTTTTCAAGTTTAATATTAAAAGTCGTGTTAGAAAAGAATATTTTTTTGCGAATTAGAAGTGCGTGTAAACTGAGGTGAATAATTCACAAAATAGCCGTTCTAAACATTTTTCCTAGTGCTGTTTCGTGTACATATGTGTTCACGCATTGTCCTGTTATACGTTCAACTATAGTCTCTAGGCATGATATCTTGATATGCACGTACCATTTGTTTTTTTATAAGAGGGCACGTAGAATTGTATCCTAGTCGTATTACTCCTGGACTTTACAATCAACATATCTCATTTTTTTAGAGCACCCATTGGATCTGTCGTATTACTCCTGGACTTTTTTTTAGATGACGGTCAACGGTTGTATTAGTTCTAGACTCAACGATACACGTGACCTTTTGAACATATATTGCGTTAAGTTAAATAGGTTACGTGACTAATTTTTTATTAAATATTATCCGTAAACTTTGGATCCAACCATCACGGTAATTTGGATGATGTGGATCGACGTGGTGCCTCGAAAAACACCCTTATATTGCTTTTAGTATATAATAGATGGCTAAACCATTAGCGTAACTAACCACATTTGATGTCAGGATGTAACACAAGCCAGCAAACGCAGATCAGTGCCGGATAACATCAAAATATGCTGCTAGCAATGTACTGTTTTCTGAAACAGAGGCGATGCATATATTATACCCTAGGATGTTAAACAACATACACAAAATTCTTGCATCAAGGCAAAAATATCAATCAGTTCGTTACGAAACAAATGTCACAGAGTTAATTAAATTCACTTGAGATGCCTTTTCTTCTTCTAGAACACCGTTAAACGAAGATTATGCACGGACGAGAACAACAGTTCTAACTAGAGGGAATGCATATGTAGTACCTAGTAGGTACACTAAGATGTTGACACGGTGTGAGACTCTCGCCATCGACTCCTTGGTCCATTGGTCATAAACCAAAATATGCTTCGAGCGTAGCATTTCTTGTTTGAGCTACGGTATCGAAGATGAAAATCTAATATAATAAGAAGGCAGTTCTCCTAACTAGCTACCTCTGTTCCTAAATCCACAAGGAGAAGAAGCATACCGCATATGCCATGCAATAAGAACAAAACACATGATTAATAGTACTCCCTCCGAACAAACCACAATTAGAAAGAGTACTATTAATCATGTGGTTTGTGCTTATTGCGTGGCATATGCAGTAGTTGTACTAAATCAGCGAAAATTATTATGGACCAGCGGGAGCAATAGTTTGTCAAAGTGACCAGAACCGGTACGGCTTCTCCCAAGGGAGAGAAAGCGACCTAGATCCCGTTCCCCTCGCCGGCAACGCCGCTGATTTTCTCCGGCTCCGGTTGTGCGATAGACCACTACCCCTTGCCAGCAGAAGGGTCTCCGTTTCTTTTTTAGGTTTTTCTTTTTAGTGTTTCTTGGGATGGTGAGGCGACAACTATATCCTTAAGTCATAATAAAGTCCTCCCCGCTCTATCCTCGCTCTGATTGTGCGCCTAACACTGACGGAAGACATGTGAAGTTGTGTGTGTGGATCTCTTAGAATTTATTCAGTTTTTGTGTTCGTTGGTGTGGTTTCGGATTTGTCTCTTCTGCTACGAATCTCATCATTAGCAATGATTGCTACTCTGGTGCGCCGATCCTTTAGAACCTTAATACGAGACTTCTTGTTTTGTCTACTACAACAAGCTCGTATACGAAAAGTTTTGCTAGCTCCGGTGATGTAGGGGCCAGAAAGCTAACGTGTCTTCTTCTCGTACTAGTGTCTATAGTCGTCGCTAGATAGTCCAGTGACATATTTATAATTTTATTACTTTAGAAAAAAGGCTACCTTTGTTCCTAAATACTACCTCCGCCCCAAAATATAAGAGTAAGAAGTTTTGGTAGACTATTTTAGCCTACCAATACCAAAACGTCTTTTATTTCAGGGAAAATGTGATATAACATGTTTTGGCAGTTTAAATTAAACTCCTAAAACATGTTACAATTATGAAGGGAGGGAGAGATTTCTCACGGCATCACAAAGCGCACTCAGATACACCCAGGATTGCAACCCCGAATGAATTAGAGGTGGATCGCATGATCCATAGGACGTTGACACCGGTAAGAAAGTGGAGCGGTCACAGCTACGTACGACGCACACGGAACGGGAACCTGATAAAAAGTCACCGTACTAACTAACTAGCGCGAGCTATCGGCAGCGACCGGTCGCTTTCGGCTTTTCAAGGGAAAAAATGCTCGGCGCGCCCCGACCTGCATCGACTCGACGCGTCCAGCGCGGCGCTGCGGCCACGCTATTATAACGGCCTGAGGTAGCTAACCTGGTTTCACACTGACCGTGCCTTTCGCGAGCTGATCGACCCACGGGTCATTTTCTTTCTGTTATATCTATCCTCCGTGCATCGCCTGGTGCTTTTCCCATTGAAACCCCGTTGACAATGCTTTACCTTTTTTGCCATGGAACGGTTGAGCAGTTGGAGTGTACATTTTTTTTTCTTGTTAAGCAATTAATTAGGACATCTGCGATGGGGTCATTTCAGCTCTTTGTTTATGGATCTGTTCCGACGAACAAGGAGACTGTTTTTTCTGAAATTAATTAGTTTCTAGATAAGATTACAAATTATAATCCTATAAAATCATGAACCCCAACTTTTAGCTTTTTTTAAACGAATGTATCTAGACATCTTTTGATACGTAGGTCCAAAACAAAATTAGTGAATCTATATGTTAAAAAAGTCTATATATATATATATATTTCAAAAAAAGTAAAATATATTTTATTTTAAAACAGAAAAAGTATATAGAGCCGTGGCGCCTTCTGCGCCTCATGATTGCCACCACATATACGTACCGCACACTCAGCCTAATCCTACAAACTTCTGGTCGCGTATGCAGCCGTTGATTTCCTTTTGCTGGTGGCGGTGCCGCAGGCGGATCCCTCTCTGTGCAAGAATATCCCTATCTGTTAGCATATCCCTCTCTAGGGTCTCCCAAAAGTCTACTGTCCATCCATGGACGGCCGGATATAGACGACGATCATATCTATACGTTTTGTACATATGTATATAATTGTGTATATGTTTTATGTAGGGATACATGCATGCATGTCGTTTGTTGTGTATGAACGTGCGCTGCCAAGTTTCTTCTATGCTGACAAGTGATCACAACACCACTTGTCGCCGTGCCCCTCAATGCTTGTCTTGATACCTGAAAGAACATTATATATTATGGACTATATATGGCAACGCTCAAATACGAAATTTGGACCTACTCGTTTCGATTCACAGACGACCCTCGGCATGTGCACTTGGAAATTGTAATATGCGCAAGCTACTGGTGGCACAAAGTTGTCCAGGTGACCAGGTCAGATTACCGAAGGCCTGATCAAGACCGGTAGTATACTATTACTGTGTTCTATACTCACTACGCTGATTTATTTACGTCTGGTTCAAATTCGTGGTCTTTGAGAGATTCACTTTGGTCAAATATGTTACTTCGAAATAATTCGGTTGTGGCATCAAACAACGGACAACGTTCGGGTTCGCTGTCATAGCCACCTTCCTATCATTATAATAGAACAAAATAATAATAATTGAAATGATTTTTCTGTACAAAGCGTATGCACGTATGCACATGTAAGAGTCTGCTAGACCGGATGGTCGCTCCCGTTTTCGCTTAGAGTGTGTCTCGGGGTATGTGATGTTCCCGGTACATAGCTGATGGGGGTTTTCATGTGTTCAGGGCAATGAGGCCCTATTGGCATGATCTCTACCTGTTGTCGAGTTTGTAGGTGTTGTGTGGTGGTTTCAGGTGTTTTTCTTGTATGCTCTTGTATCTGTCCTTTGTTGCATAAAATAATAAACAAGGCCGTATGCATCTTTTCTATGCAGAGGACTGGGGACTCATCCTCCATTTCAAAAAAAATGTATGCACATGTCCAACTTTGTGTGGGTGTAATTTTTTAATGGAATGAGATAAGCAACTCAAGTGCATATAGGGTATGTTTGGTTTGTGCCAAAATATAACTTACGAAAAAATTAGCTATGACCAAACCTTTGGTCCATGTTTGATGGGTTCCACCTTTGGTATGCCAATGGCCCACCGCCAACTATAGTTTATTTTATAGCCAATGTTTTTTTGCGAAAAGGCCACCGATCTATTCATAATTCTCACATGTAGTACAAGAAAACCTAAAAGTAATAAAACATGTCTTTGGACAACACCTAGCGACGATTACAAGCAATCGAGCGAGCCGAAGGCGCGCAGCCGTCCTCGCCCTCCCTTACTGGAGTCGGGCAAAGCCTGTTGTTGTAGAGCTTGTATAAGTAGATGGACCCATAGATTAGAAGAAACACCAACCAAAATCAGCGAGATCCATCAAAGATACACCTCCACACGTCCTCCGACGATGCTAGACGCAGCACCGGGACAGAGGCTACACGAGGACTTTATTCCATCTTTAGGGAGCAACCGCTGCGTCTTCCTAAATAGGACACAAAGTCTAACCAAACTGAAGGAAAACATCAAGAAATGGATCCCTTCCGCCGACAAAGACAAATCCACCGCGCCTCCATGGACTAAGGCCATCTAGTCAATTTTTTTGCTTGGCAATCTTGGGCTTAAACCAAACATATCCATAATTTCTTTATTAGATGATTGGATGTTGTTTTTACAATGTATTTTTAAAACACTTTTACACACACAATTGTATTACTCCCTCCGATATAAATTAAGTGATTTAGTTTTGTCTAGTATATAGCACTAAAACATGTCTAAACAAATCTGAATCTAGCCAATTAATACGAACTATCCTATAACATTTTTTTGACATGCTATCCTACAACATTTAAAACACAAAAATCCAAACATATATGTACCTAAGTATCAATTTTTAGCATTTTGAACCTTTTCTGCGGATTAACTGTTCGTCCCGAGAGTGTGTGCTTCATGGAGTGATTGTGTAGTGCATATTTCAGAACATAATTAATGTACTCTTTGAAGTCCATATTAATGATCTTAATTTTATCTAGATTCGTATATATCTAGTTAAAAATAGACCGGAGTATCGAAAATGAAATTACTTCCTCCGCCCCTATTGGTTGACTTAGATTCATCTTGATATAAACTTATCTAGTCAAGTTTTAGTGCTAGATACATCTGTGATTTAAACAAATTTGAGTCTATTAATATGAGTGAGATGCAGTAATATAATTCTTATGCAGTTCCAGCGAGAAACTTGACTTGAATGTCCGTGATGCCTGCATGGTTGCATCATGCAACACGCGATAGTATTTTTAGCAGAAGAGGGCCATAAATAAGTAACCCCACCACATACAGCTTCTTACGACGTGGCCAGGTAGGCCTATGGGCCTTTACTAGGCCCATTAATTTTATAGAGTTGTTAGTTTTTGACGCACTCCACCTCTTGAGCAAAAAAAATGATGACCACAGAAAGCTTCTAGAATTAGAAATCGTTCTCAGATTTGTTGGTGTTATCTTTAATCCGAATAAATGCTACTGTAGCACATTGATTTTGATATGGGAATGATGTCGTTTCGATTGTGAGCATTCTAGCTAGGCAACATTTTTCGTCAAGTACTGACCTCTTTCGCGTGCACGCGTACACCTTAGATAGAAGTATTTCAGATCAAGTATTCATCCTTAGATATTGTCAGTTTTAAGTGTGTGCTCACGTTGTGGTGTGTGATCAAAAGGTGCACGGGCCAGCCAACACGAGAAACCATGCTTTGGAAAGAAGCTAGGCAGAAAGCAGTAACGTGCACTTATTGATGTGCAATTTGTGTATAAAGGAAAATTACTTCTCCATATGTGATTATTGTGCTTCCTTTTAAGACACTAAATAAAGTGCCCAGGACGAAAACATGTTTATTTTATTTCTGAAAAAATTTAGCACTAAAAATATAGTTTTCGTTTTTTAAAAAACAAGCTCCGCAGAGCTCGGGCACTAGAACGATTGTTCGAAATGAATGTTCATCCCCCCTCCTCGGCAAAAAAGAAAAGAAAAGAATGTTCATCGTTCAGTAATTATTACCTCACTTTCGGATGTGCTTTATCTGTGTTTCATGCTATGTTAGTTATAAAAGACGTGTCTATGTGTTTGACAATGCTTTGAAACTAGTTTTAGCTAGATAACTTGCATGTCGTGTTCATATTTGTGCCTCATTTACCACAAAATATTTACCGAGCTTTATGACGTTTCTTAGTTTGTTTTCCTTACAAATCGGACAAATAATCATTTCTTTTTATGTAGTTCGAGGAACAACCAGTCCCTCTAGTCGAGGTTCGTAAAAAAAACATCAAGGAAACCATTATGCATGATCACTAAGTTAGCTGACACGACTGCTACTTTCGCCGAGGGTTTGCAAGATTCTGTTAGTGTGAATGGTGCGCTACATTTGAATTTTGAACTACTCTGTGTTGTACCCTACCCCAGGCAGCTACCCACACATGTCGCGGTGTCATAGCACTCCTATGCGTCAATTTCTCCCCTTTTGCTCAACCTTAGCTCAAAATGAACACATGTACTCATGTATGAGGAAAATTCAAAAGCAACTAGGCTATAGGCCATTAATTTTCGTACAGTCCAGTGTAGCTACTCCTAATTAGGACGCCCTTTCTGAATCAAATCACAATTAATTTCTTAGATCAAATCACAATTAATCAATAGAGGACTCGCTAAGACGCGCTCTTATAGACGTCTAACAACCTCGTTTCTATTTGCACTCGTTTTCACACTAACGAGCTGAAAGAACCGTTGGCTTCCCACTCTCAAACTCTCTCTTATGTGCACATTCATTCCTGATCTCTTTCATGTACAGGATAGTTGTTCGTTAATAATGTGCTAGGCTAAATAGCTACGTATACTGTCTCACATAGCTAGAAAAGCTACGCACGGTCATGTATCATGTGCCGTACTGACGGCACTGTCATTCTTAATATCGAGCACACGGTAATTGCAGAGCCTATGTTTCCATTAGGGCGGCGAGCGTACGGGGTCAGAGCCGTTTAACCTTCTTCGATCCACTAGTATTCCAACCTCATCACGGGTGCGGACGTTTGGGTCACGGGCGACATGGAGCCCATTTTTTAAACAATTCAAAACTTGCATTCTGAAGTTTCAAAAAATTTGGAGCAAAATTTCTAGATATAGAAAATAATGTACTGTACCAAAGTAAAAAAAAATCTCAACTCGAAATAACCAGTATTTTGGGCTGCGCAAAAAAAAAAGACAAAATCCGACATCTAAAATAGTGAACACAGCAGAATTTCTATCCTCCAGATTCCATCAGATTTTGGTATTCCGTCAGAATTTCGGTCTGATCGCTTGAACCTAGTCATGCCGCTTAAGTCGGTACGAGCTCCCTATGACTTGCGCCTCACGCCAATCCAACCTATGGTACTTATCAATTGGACCGACCTTTTCTGACCACCTCTTATGACCGGAGTTTCAACTGGCGGTTTTGACCACCCCTCGGGAGGTCTCACCGCCTCAGACTCATGGCGTCACATGATCTAGACGTTGCCTGTTGATGGTGTTCCACCACCATCAATGCCGCGTACCATCTAGCGGGGGAAGGAAGGGCATACCCTCTTACCCCATGCATTCGCAAGCTCAAACTAGATGAGAGACGGTATTTTGTTATCAAGGTTCGTCGATGTCAACACCTATATCCCCTAGGGATGACTACGTGCGCTCCTTCCCATATACTAAATCAACATAGTGAACTCGATGACAAAACCCACCGAGGCCATCAAATGCATCTCAATCACCATTCAACACCAGTCTAGTCTACCCTGTCACGGGCACCAGACCGTCCTAGGTAATCTTGTGTCTAACATATCATATTCCTTTAATCCATTTTTCTACCCATGGTGCCTTTATATATTAGGCACATGTTGCAAGTGACCGACTCTAACATATAACCATCTACATAATCCAAATCCAACTATAGCCATATACACATATTCAACATAATTATAACATTTTTTTTGTAATGTGGCAGGAGACATCCCATGGAAGCTGGCTATAATAAAGATTTCATGGACACATTGTCAACACCCGGATTTTTAATCCCAGATGCCTGTTATGCCATACATCGCAATCCCAGGATTACTATTTTTACGAGACATAACATAATTGGATACCATAGTACATCATCCATTACAAACCATATATAAGGTCTTACACAAATAAGGATCTCATGATCCAGTTCTTAATACAACTTCATGCAGCGAAATACGTAATAATAACGATAACGTGGGCGAAGCTCCATCTTCGTGGTCACAGGCAATGCTGACGATGGGAGATGATCCTAGTTGTCGTAACCTTCCTGGGGTCCATCCTCCAGGTACTCCTCTTCATAGTCTGGCTACGGGAATAGCCAGGGACAAAGCCATGAGTACTCTTTAAGTACTCGCAAACTAGTACTAACAAGTGAGAGAGGTTTTTGATAATATGGCACTAGGCTCTAGGGTTGTTTTGCAAAAGCCAGATTTATCTCTACTAAGTTCAGGAGCAACGAATGCTAGTTGAAGTTTTATAACACCTAAATAGGAACTTGTATCTCATATCACAACCCGTTTGTGGTTAAATCAAAGTCTCAATTTATTTCACAAGTCATTTTGAAAACATCTGACGGGGGAACAGTATGGCCACTCCAACTGTCCATAACCGCGGACGCGTCTATTCGAATAGTTTGACACTCTGCAGAGATTGTACACTTTCACCACAACATTCGATATATCCGTCAGGAACAAATCCTGAATTCACCATACTCAGTATGCGGATAATCAATCCTAATCTTTCAATTACACGCCCTAGTATAAGCACTTCTCCTGTGAGTTTGGCCTCCCAACCATGACCAACTGTCATCTTGGGTACTGCACAGGTGGACAATCTTCACAAGGTAGCCTCAGCTCTGACCTTGGCCGTGAGGGAACTAATACTAAGGTATATAAGTTTCCAGCCAAGCCCTACCCAATCTTCGGGTATTGTGGTTCTACGATAAAATTGGAATGGTATTGCATCCAGACAACCATCAGTTTTATAAAGGGCTAAGGCTCATGCCTCAACATTTTCATCACCAAAATCATCAGGTGTTCGGAAACACATGTCCAAAACATTTCAATAGAATGATTCATCATTCCAAGGTTTTCATAACCCTTTTTCCACCAAGTATTCTCATCTAAAGTTGATCAAGTTTTATGCTTAGCACTAGCATCTATGGGTGGGGGTAAGCACTAAGGAGGGGTGGTAAACTAGTGGAATTTTAACTAAATTCAATCTCATGCCTTAGGATGACATCAAGATTATCTAGCTTAGGACAAATTTTATGTTCTTTATGCAACCTTCACATATCTTTCTAGTATCTACCATTCACTTAGGTAAAATCTAGGTAAGAGCTTTGATAAAGAAATAAAGTAAGAAGCTTGCAAGTAAAACTAGGATTGGTTTATCAAGTGGGGATGTTCACATATGCTTAAGGCATATAGTGATCATGGTAACAAGTAGTGGTTTGTTTGCATCAGTAGAGTATCTTGCAAGTGTTAGCTTGCACATTCAACTGGTAGTATTAGGTTTGCATTGGTCAATATAAGCTTGCCTTGTGCAGAGCAGTGGTTGAAGTTCTCCTCGGCTTCTTCGTAGAATCCTCCTTCCTCCTTGTATCCTTGGTCGGTACTAGCGTCTATGAATAAATACGAGGTACACAATCACCAAACAATACTTAACTACTTGCAATCATCACACAAAAGGGTCCTATAGATGATCTAACATCATCTCTAACATTACAAGATCAAAGCTTGGTTTAATTCCTTTTATTTTTAGAAAAGTAATTTCTACTCATTGAAAAACTACTTAAGATTTAGTATTCTCCAAACCAAACATGGGATCATGTTGACACATGTCATCACCACATATTTTAGTCCATGGGAATATGATTTAAAGTGGTGTCACAATTTAATAAGGTTTTATCCTTTTATTTTAATTAAATAAAGTGACTAGAAATGCCTATGGGGCATTCTTTTATTACTTGAACATTATTTCTGCAAGTAAACCTATATATTTTTATATATTCTAAAAGGTATGGTTAAATGTGATTTTTGAGAGTTGGAATCAACTCAAAAGCTATTATGGTTTAAATTTGAAAAATGTTTGAATACAGAAAAGCTTCTGCCTTGTTATTTTTACCATAGGTGATCTACAGATCCAAATGACTTGAATCCAACGGGCTTGGATTCAGCATTCCCAGATCTTTCTAACAAAATTTGTTTCATTCAATTTGATGCTCTGAATCGATCTGGGTTGATTTTTGAAACTAGGTACAGAAGTGAGTTTGAAATAAAATAGAAAAGTTTTAATTCAAATAACTGGGCTGCGCGGGAAAAGTTAACGGGCCGGTCTGCTAAGCGTAGCGCTTCCGCGGGCTGTTTAAGTGGCTATCCCCACTCGTCAGTGAGACAGGGCGGTGCGAAGCGGTATGGGGCGATGTGGGTCGTTCGATCTGGTTCTAATCCAACGGCTGAGAGTCATCGTCGACATTGGGCAACGCCGGCGAGACATAAACCTAGCGCGGCCAGTGGGGGTTGCTGGGGGCTCACCGGGGTGCAGGCGAGGGTCGGCGAGGCGGGCGAACGACGAAGTGGACGATGGAGAATCTCCTGGTACCGGTGGCTCCTCCTGGGGCGGCTCCAATCGCTGGCTCCCTTCTTCTCCAGAGGCGACGGGCTCCGGTGAAATTCCGGCGAAGTGCTGCTCGCCTTGCTCCGGGAACGGTGTGGCACGATCAGTGAGGAGAGGGGAGTAGAATGGTGCGAAGAATTCGACTGGGGGTGGCCTCTATTTATAGTCGAGCGAGGGGACCGACGGGGCGCATGGTGAGCTCGTCGGGGGCGATGGTACAGACTGCTATTGGCATGGGCGAAGGTAGGGGACGGTGCGGTGTTCCCTGGCGATGCTCAACGATACGGTGGCGAGACGTGGGGCGATGCGGGTTGGTCTGGAACACGCGACGCTCTGCGCGGCAGAGGCGGCGTCTTCAACGGCGAGCGGTGGCTGTGCGGCATGGGGCGGCGAACGGGGATGTCTGGCGGTCTCCTGGGTCGGTGGTGATCGTGTATGCACGCGGCGAGGGCGGCGCGCGGTCTGTGGGCTTCGGTCGAGGGTGGCGCTCTGGCGCACGCTCGGCACGGTTGGCAGAGGCACGGGCGTGGCGTTCCTGGGTGCTCTGGTCGGTGTCCTCGAGGCAGGGCTGGTTGAGAGGGGGCGGTGAGGCATGGGTGATCTCCCAGACAAGGTTGGCATGGCTAGTTTCTTTCCTAGCTTGCCGTCTACACTGGGGTGGCAAGGATGCACTCGGCTGTTCACCATTGATGATATTGGCAAGCTCATAGTGGTGCTAGTGCTGGTTTAATCTTGCCAGATGATCTACTGAGATGGTTGTGAGCTAGATAGGGAACCAGTTAGACTCAAAACACTGCACACTATAGTGTTTTGATTTTGTTTGATTTGTGTCTGCCAAGTGTTTGATGAAATGGCCGCATGACTTCAAGTTTTGAATTTTTAAAAGATTTTTGGTGGATGTGCTAGATTGGTGCTGGTGAGTCTGCAGATGCTTGGATTTTGAAAGTTGAGCTTGTTTGAGTGGTTTTTGAAAAAGTGGGATCTTCCCATATGATAAAGATTCAATTTTGAATTGTCATTTAAACTATGCATTTGAAAGTTTCTGGATAATCACAAAGTGGGTCTTGATACTTTGTTATGAGTACAATCAAGGGGTGCAAAGATCCAAAAAAGTTTCTGTTAGGTTCTGAAAGTTTGAGACAGCCAAAGTAGGCATGAGAGTTAAATTGGTCAAAATGACCATTCCCTTATTTTAATTGTTTTGATTTACTTGTCTTTGGGAAAAGTGTGGGAAATGTTTAGATGATGTTTATTTCACCTAAGAATCCATTTACAAGCAAAGAAACACACAAGCAAGGTGGTTTAAAAGAATTCAAATTGGAATGCATATACACATGCATGCTTTCATAATTTTATTTGGAAAAGTTTTTATTAACCCTAATTTTGATGCTTAGAGTTTGATGATCCAAGCTTAGTATTTTTGGGATGTTACACACATATTAGTGGAGTTTTATACACTTTTTGAGGATAAAGCTACTCGTCGCATGCTCTGTCTAGTTATTATTATGCCTTTTATACATGATTACTTGTTTCTACTCATTTTTATATGAGTGTTGCACAACTATTAGTTTCTATAGGTTTTATTAGGATTTTATTATTTTTCCATGTCTTTGTTGCGTGTAGGTGTTATGGATAATTATGGATAAAATAAGCAAGAGGAGCAAAGAGTGTGCAATATGAAGGAGTTACATGCAACAAACTCATCCGCAAGGAGGGTGGAAAGAGTGAATTTTTCCATCAGCATAAAATACTTATCCAAGGACCGCCATGCCTCCTAAGTACCCGATGTGAAAGACCTGATGAAGACCTAATGTGACTAAGAAGGACTCGAATACCATTGACGCCTATAAGTACCCGAAGACATTCACGCCATAAGGACACGCCATAATCGCCAAGTCTTCGCCATTAGCCTTAGTCGTAGCTCTAGATTCATCTCTCTCATCGGGTATCATTATAAACCCATCGAGAACCATCTTGTAGACACATTGTGCAATCTCTTGATCACCTTATGAATAAAGTCTGAGGGAATCCTCCCATTACACACATATCTTCGTCTTTGAGATCCAAACCTGTTGACCTGAGCTATCCACTGAACAAGTAAACTCTCTTCCGTTCCTAGTGAGATTGCAGAGGGATCGTGGAAACTATCCTTCGTTAGCAGCCAAGCACTAGCAAATTGTAGAGGGCCAGAAGGCCAGCTATGAAAGAGATATGTGGTGATGTTATTGGTTAATACAAGCTGTTATGGGTCTATGCTAATGAGGTAAGGAAAAGTAACCCTGGTAGCACATTCTACCTAGCACTACATCAATCAAGGTTTCAAGATATGCTATGTTAGTTTGGATACATGCAAGAGGGGTTTTCTTGAGATTTGTAAGCCGCCTCTGCTATTCACAGATGGTTGTCATATTAAAACAAGATATATAGGCCAACTTCTAACCGTTGTGGGCATTGACCCCAATGATTGTATCTTTTCTATTTTATTTGTTGTTGTTGCGGTTGAAGAAACTTAAACATGGAAATGGTTTCTGCAAACTTTGAAGGTATAGTTCTTGGCATTGAAAGTACATAGCAATTCGTGCCCTTTTGGTCGCCGGCGGCAGTCGGGGAGGAGGGCCGCTGGTGGCTGGGCTGCGTGTGTAAAGTTTCAGCGCAGCAGTTGCTATTCGCGCGGGGCGGAACAACAATGCGGCTATCGTATCGTTTGTCCAAAATTTTGATCACAAAGTGCAAAGTTATGGGGCATGTCCTAAAAGTTTTGGACACATGGATGGGATAGCTATCTGCTGGGATGCGTTTTTGGCCAGCGACACTCTAGAAAACGTTTTTTTTTTGGCATAAACTTGTTTTTAGACCATCTATTGGAGATGCTCTTGCTATCTCAACTCGTTTTCCAACAATTTGTACAAACATGAGATCCAGCTAGCTAGCCATGCGGATCATGCTCCAATGTGGCGCCCTTGATTATTTTCTGCGTGTGCAAAGAAGAATTTGTTGCGCATGCATGTGATCGTCATGCATGTGTACTCCCTCCCCCTTTAACAGACTACTGTTGTATGCTGCTGGCATTCAATGAATTTCGTGCCCATGCATGTGACAGCGGCATTTCCTTGTCATGTCACGATTGGAAGCGCATATTGTCGCTAACTTTTGCCTTCCTCGTGCACCTTGCTAGCTAGCCTTGCAAAGCTAGTCTGCGAGAGATGAATTAAGCGGTATTTTCAAAAGAAAACTGAGAATGTAGTTTCGAGTACGAAAGAAGCTCGCACGTTTAACTAAACACTACGGCAGAAAACCATCTACTGATGGGCCAATCACCCTTTCCACCGATGGGTTTGGCTGGCACTTCCACTGACGAGTGTCTTAGGCTTTGTTTGGCAGCCGTGTTTCTAACTAGTTTCATGTGAATTTTATCAGCCCAGTCTATTACCTAAAATTATACTGGTTGGTCCGTTTGGCAGCCTGGTTTGCAATCTAGTGAGCCCCAGTAAATTCGTAGAAACTCGTCAGGTCGACGAGTTCTCCGGACGCGAGGAGAGGATCGTGTTTCTTCCACTCGTGCCGTCATAGCAAGCTCTCGTGGCGTAACTGACTGAGAAACCTGATATGTATCTCCTAGAGCCAAACAATATGAGTTGCGGAAGAGGATTAGGGTGAGAGGAATGTATATTGGGTGAAGGGAGTGATTTCACCAAATCCCCCTTGGATATTACACAAAACAAAACTACAAACCCCCTGCGCCAAACAAGGCCTTAGGGAGCACATACCAAGGAACCATAATTCTTGGCTTTTTTCATATAGAGATTTTTTGGTTTGTTGGATTAAAAATTATAGAACGTTTTCCTATGGTATATATACTTTGCATGCAGTTTCAACCTTTTCTTTGTTTCGCTGACAACTAGTATGTCATATACATCTATTTTTCAGAAGAATTCTCTTGTTTTTCCTACATTGCAACCAAACAACATCCATAGCAGATTTATGCATGTGTTTTAACTCCATTTACTACCGTGCCACCACGTCTTATTCCTATATTTTTCATGTTCTTGCGTTTCTCAAATACTGCGAACCAAAGAGGCTGACCGGCGGTGGTAGAGCAACACCAACGACATTTGCCACCCTCTGAATGGAATCTAGTTAGCTGCCGCAAATAAGCTCTTGTTTTAAGCAATTTCACATGATGTGCATCTCCAACTTATAGCAGATGCTTGTACATCGTAAATTGTCAACGGGGCACGGGGTAGTACTTATCATATTGGAGATATGCTAGCTCATGAATAATGTACGATTTCAAGGAAAGAAGAAATGACATCCATATTTATTTCATGAAGGAATTAGTAAGTTACACTACACATGGAGTAGTTATTAAGTACACTATATCCATACAGCATTCTAGTACATCTCCTCAGCTGCTGCGGATTTGTACACACATACTTCCTCCGTTTTAAATAATAAGATGTTTTAGGTTTGTAAAAAGAATGTATCTAGACTTGTTTTAATGTCTAGATTCATTTCAAACCTTAGTAAACATACATACTAAAAGTAGTCTACATACATTTGCTTTACAAATCTAAAACATCTTATATTTTAAAACGAAGAGAGTACTATACAGTATAAGTATAGAGAGTACATGCATGTGCACATCCCTCCGGATTCAACTATAGATAATACAGAGCATATTGCACGTGGAAACGTCCATCACACGGTTATGATTCCACGTCGTATAGCATAACTATCCATTATTACTCGCGTTCTTGAGATCGAGAGCAGTATATACTCCGTGCGTAGGAGCTCGGTGTTACTCTCCCGATCGTACGAGCCATGTATGCTTTGCATTTCCGTCGTACTTGGATCTGCACATTATATGCACCGTGGCGTACGCGGTGGAGGCCATTTAATTCATAGTATAAATTTAACCAGATCTGCATTATGCACAGTTGACTAGAGGTTATGCATATAGACTGCGGCGTGAACACACTGAGCGGTGGGCCCAGGCCTAACTTGGCAAAAACGTTGTTGCCACGGCCCTGGCTGTTGCAGTGATGTGTACTGTGCATCGCCAGTAAGTGCGTGTTCATAGATTTGCACGAATATCGCGCGCGTAGCGATAAGATCTGAACTCGAGCATACAACAATTAGGAACGTTAATTGATTATTATCCTTACATGTACTAGTACTATACTCATAATTAGGAGTACCTTGCTTTGCACTAGATATGCTCATAATTAAGTATAGTCAGTTATTAAGGGGTTTGTTTACTTGGATAAAAAAGTGCAGTCAGTTTGCTGGATTACTCCGTAGTCTAGTACCGACTAGAACCTTAACCATATCCTTAGCATGGTATTGGCGACATTGCATTTCTATGCAATTAAGTAATGTTGGTACATGGCAATAATATGTGGCTGTGTTCACCATTCGGTGCAGAGGGTTGGAGTGTTTTCCCCGTAAAACTAACCCCAAAGTATTTCTGAATTTCTTGTATCTCAAATACTGCGAACCAGTGCTGGGAGCTGGTTAAGTACACTGAATATACAACACTTTTTCATCATTTTATAAGAAACTTACCTCAATACTAATAATTAAAAGAAAAATATGCAAATAAAAAGGAAAAATATAGCGAATAGGGTTTTCTTAATAAAAATATTTACTAAGTACATGGGAATTTCAAATGTTTTTTTCTCTAAAATTACATAAGGGAATGAATAAATAAACAATATTATGAATAATAAGAGAATCCGAAAACACACACAAAACATTTCTGATAATTAAACATATAAGTTTTTATGAACTGTCATAATTTTTCTGAGTCTTTGCGAGTTATGTTTATTAATCCTTTTGATTTTATTTTACCATTTTCCAATTTAACCTTCTTCTACGCCATGTTATTTCCAACATTTTTTGTAATTTTTATGTCTTTCTAATTTTTTGTATTTGTTATTCACATATATGTATATTTACATATTTATATCCATCATTAGGTTGTCACTTGTTCGAGGCCACCACTACATCAATGGTCATATTACTTTGACAGGGTTTACCAACCAGTAATACACATCGTTAAAATTAAGAAATAGAGTTTAATGGTATTGATGTTTTGGGACCAAAATTTAACTAATCCCATAGATGATGAGGGGCTCTAAATAGTAGACTTTTCCATATTGTACTAAAAGCTTTTTCTCATGATTTGCAGTCACTAGTAGAAAACAAGTCTTTCGTCCAGGCCATTGGTCCCGGTTGTGGCTAGGGCCAGGACTAATGGACTGCACCGGACGGACCGAGCCACCCCAAACGATAGGTCCCGGCCCGTTAGACCCCATTTGCCCCGGTGTGAGATACAAACCGGGACTAGTGGCCTAGCCCTATATATATGGCACAACCCCTCCCCCTCTGAACTGTTTTTTTTCCTGGTGGGAGAGGTGGTGTTGTGCTATTTTTTTTTCGTATTCATATGCACTAGAGATGTTCGGTGAAATGTCCATTAGAGTGATGCGACTTTAGGTCACACAAGATAGACATGATATGAGGTGCCCGAGCCATACTTAAGTTTTCTCATCTTTGTTTCCAAGTGTAATAAATTGTTAACAACTATTTTCTCGTTTAGACCGTGCGGTACTAATTTTAGATTCGTGATTGCGTTTGATATATATTTGTAGGATATAGATGAGCCATCCATGGATGTACGGTGACCGACGCTCTGTCGCCTTCAGATAAGGCGTGCGTTCTTTTCGTCTTGTGGCCGAGGCGAACAAGCGGCGGGATAGTTTTATGTGTTGTCCATGTGTTGACTGTAGGAATGAGAAGGCTCGCACTTCCTCAAGAATCATTCAGAGCCACCTGCTTCGGTCTGGTTTTATGTCCGGCTATAATGTTTGGACCAAGCACGGAGAAAGAGGGGTTGCGATGGAAGACGGTGATGAAGAAGAGAGCGATGATGACAACTACCGATCTATGTTCTCTGAATATGCTGATACCGCAATGGAAGACAATGAAGAAGGAGGTGAAGAACAGAAACCAGATGAGCCCGTTGATGATCTTGGTCGGGTCATTTCTGATGCAAAGCAAGACTGCGACATAGAAAAGGAGAGGTTGCAGTTCGAGCACATGTTACAGGACCACAATAAATTGTTGTACCCAACTTGTGAAGATGGACAGAAGAAGCTGGGTAGCACACTGGAATTGCTGAAGTGGAAGGCAGAGACCGGTGTGACTGACTCGGGATTTGAGAAGTTGCTGGTACTCATGAAAAAGTTGCTTCCAAGAAATAACGAATTTCCCGCCAGTACGTACGAAGCAAAGAAGCTCGTCTTCCCTTTAGGATTAGATGTGCAGAAGATACATGAATGCCGTAATGACTGCATCCTCTACCGCGGTAAGAAGTACGAGAATTTGGATAAATGTCCGATATGCACTGCATTGCGGTATAAGATCAGAAAAGATGACCCTGATAATGTTGATGGCAAGCCATCCAAGAAGAGGGTTCCTGCCAAGGTAATGTGGTACGCTCCTATAATACCACGGTTGAAACAAGGAACATGCCAAGTTGTTGTGATGGCACATGGAAGAATGTAAGAAAGACGGGATGTTAAGGCACCCTACTGATGGTCGGCAGTGGAGAAAAATCGAGAGAGACTTTTCGGACTTTGCTGGTGACGCAAGAAACTTATGGTGTTTTCACTAGTATATGATGTTTTCACATCTCCCTCTGGCATATCTTGACGTGGATGATTTGTTAGATTTGCGAAAATTTACACTTGGCAGTGGAGAAAAATCGAGAGATACTTCTCGGACTTTGCTGGTGACGCAAGAAACTTATGATGTTTTCACTAGTATATGATGTTTTCACATCTCCCTCCAGCATATCTTGACGTGGATGATTTGTTAGATTTGCGAAAATTTACACTTGCGAACATCTATATTTTCTTAAAATTGTTGTAATAACTTTATTTCTTATTCTTGTAAAAAAAACTTTATTTTGTTACTGTACTTTCAGATCAGAAGTAGGGTACTTTAGGGAAGGTGAAGATGGCCTTGGAACATAAATGCATGCGGCCCAGTTCACTCCAATCAAGCTGACTTTAGCCAGCCCCATCAAATTCAATGCACCTTGCTGTCCTCTTTTGAGAACTTATTAAACACTGCCACAAATATTGCCACGTGTATATAGTATAAAAATATAGTCCCGGGATGAAGGGGCATACATAAAACATACTCCCTACTTTTAGAAATAAGTGTCTCAGGTTTGTCTAGATACACGTATGTCTTTTCCACACAAAAAAAGATACACGTATGTCTACACAAAATGCGTTCAGAACATCAGATACATATGTATCCTGACAAATCTATGACACTTATTCGGATGGAAATACATCCCAAAAAATGAAAACCACATGAAAAGATCAAATTATTATATTTGCAGCTACATTTGTAGATCTCAGAACATTTTGCTACAGAACATTTGATTGACGGGCAGTCAATGCACAATATATAGAAATTACAACATGTGGTAAACAGAATTTTGGTGGTCACCATCGCTTTAATTAAGAAAGTAAGCTTGGTTGTTATGAGTTAACTTACTAATTAATTAGCACTCTAGTGTTAATGCACATCTTAATCACCTAGCCACGTAGCAGTTTGAGTGAAAGAAATCATGCCATGAATTGGTCAACTTCGAATAAAGCCAAGGTGTTGAGCACAGTTAAGCAAGCAAAAATCCTTTCTAGAAATTACCCAGCATCAATGGTGATTCATCGACAGGTTTTATTTGTAGTCCCTAAGAGCATCTCTAGCAGACACCGTAAAAGTGTGAACCAGAAAACGCGTTTCCAGGTCGGGTTTCTTGCGTTTTTTCAGACCACGCGCGACGGGCGGAACAGAAACCACAAACCCGAACCAGAAAAAGGAATAATCGATTTAGATTCCGCCCATCGCTTCATCACCTTCATGTAAAAATAGGAGGCGCCAACGCGTTCATCCCATCCATCCCCTCCCTCTCCAATCTCCATTGTGCCGCCATGGAGGGCCCACACTGAACTTCTACGAGGCGGTGATGTTCGTGCACTTCGACATTGTCGCGCTGCCGGCCGTGACGGTGCCCTACGGATGACGCATCAGCTATGCGGGGTACCGGTGGCTCAGCTCCAGGGCCGAGCCGAGATGGAGAGCAACATCTCGGCGTGCCACCGCCAGATGCCCGCGTGGAAGAGGGCGCTGCCCCGGTACGCGACGGCCAGCCCGTACTGGCTGGCGCTGTTCAAGAAGGAGCGGAAGGCCAAGATAGGCAACCGCATCGTTTACGGGCGCGTGATGCACCCGGATCTCCGCAACCGAGAAGGGCGGGAGAGGTTCTGGTTCGTCCCTGGACGGACCAAGTACACCATTATCGCTGCCTCTCAACACGAAGAGGTCCTTCGTCTCGCGAACAATGCGGAAATCGTGGAGGTTCCGTCCGACGATGAGGAGGAAGCCGGTAGCTCAGAAGAGAAGGAGGAGGATGGCACGGAGGACAGCGGCAGCGGAAGTGAAATTGTTGACTAGTGGTTGAATCAATGAACTAGATTTATGTAGGGTGTGAAATCGTAGCTTTGTTTAGAAAGAACTCGTGGTTGAATCAATGAACTGCAACTATGTTTCCGCCTCGCGTTAGATCTTTGTCCCGGATCAATTTCTGTCACAACGAGGGTTGGGAACGTGACCGTCGAGTGGCGGAGGCCTTGTCGGCGGGCGGAATTTGTCTGTCGGGGCCTAAGTCGATGACGGTGCCCGGCGGCGGCGATGACGGGTGGACGCGGAAGGGAGGGGAAAACGCTGAAACTTCCGTCCTGCCAAGCATCCCGTGGTTCTCAGGTCGGCTCCGGGTCAGGCTCGAAACCTGGGGATTTGTGGTTCCGCGGGGGCCCTAATTTTTTTCGGTTCGGGCAGTTTTGGGGCGTTTATTCTGACCACTTTTATCACGCGAAACCAAATATTGGCGGTTATTTTTGTGGTTCCGCCCTTTTATGGTATCTGTTAGAGATGCTCTAATGCATTATACTTCTATTCCTTGCAAGTATTTTGTGGTAAGCTAAGTTATATATTTTGAATTTGACATGTAAAATGTATGTCACACTCTAATTCAGATCTTTTTTGGAGTATATGTTATCGAGATCAAAGGAAGATTGGATTTCGGACTAGCAAAATAATTTTAAGTAGATGGAAATAAACAATATTATTATCATCTAATACACACTACACATACTAGCAAAATAATTTCAAGATACTTTTGAACATATTGGTATAAATAAATAATTATCCTTATTTAATACAATATCGCACACAACTAGTATTTCTTAAAATTTAAACCAGATTTGCACAATATACTTACATCATTGACTAGATTTGTACAAAATATTACATCATTAACCAGATACGGAATATTACATCAGTAACCAGATATGCATTTCTCGCAAAAGGGCATTCAAAATTAATCGCCAGCTGTTTAAAGTTCATTTATCGCTATATGAAAATACATTAACAAGGTGTACACTAGCTAGATATGCATGATAAAGAACTTTTGAATACACCATATAGATACACAACATTTATTAATAAAAGTACATACACCACATTGTCATCCAACCTATTTATTATTCAACATATTCAACCTATTTATGCTAACCGTGGTTATCACTGATTACCGATTAAATACCGGACGAAATTCTCAAACAAAATTTGAGTGTCAAACTCAATAATGTCCAAATATTTTGATATAATGTTTAAATGGAGAGAAAACGAAAGTTTTGGACAAATAAGTTGGGCATGGGGTTATAGTGAAGGCGAGCATATAGGGTTTATGTTGGACTGACCAAATAACGCAAATTTAAACAAAATTCAAACAGACTGAGATTTTTGCGTGATAATTCTCGGAGGGGGCTAACAATTCTAGTTACTGGCTGTAACAACGATATTTCACTCGGTAACCAAATCCCAGGTGGCAATGAGGAAAACACAAAAGAGCATTATGAAGTTACCTGTGATATCGAAATAAATTTATTCGAATCATTGACCTCGTAAAACATATTGACATACCAAATAATTTTATTTGATCCTTGGCATTCATTGAGCATGCTACAAAAATCTTTGGTAAACATTGGAGTTTATTGTAGTAAAAACTAGCGAACCGCTAAAATTCACTCGATTAATTAGCTACTCGTTGAAACCACTACAATTAATTCCCCGCAAAACAGATACGCCACAAAACTAATGATCATTTAAAATGCTACAATTCTAGCAAGATACTACATCACGTATTTACTCTGTATTTCCAAGTGTGCTGATTTTTTTAATTGGAAATTGAGTGTAGTCATTTATGAGGGAAACCAAAATGATATACCAAACAAAACCCATCACTGGACCGATTCACACAGCCCGTTACAATAATAATATTGGTGATCTGTTGATGTGTGGCTGTCCTCCTCCCCCTCTTCATTTTCTTGTGCATATATATGTAGACGTTGCTGTAACATGTGTCAAGTCATGTCGCAGTGTATTAGCTCAGCATTCTACTCCGGGTCAAACCCAAGTAGACAGTGTGGTAGCTAGCATTTCTTCTTCTCTCCAAGAGGCCAAGCATGGCTTATATATATCACTAGCCCCCACCCCCCCCCTTTTACCTCATCCGCTTAATTGCACCGGCCGGTCCCTGCCTTCTTTGTGCCTAGCCAGCCAAGAAGATACTTTTCATCTCCAGCCCAGCCACCGCGCAGGCAGGAAAGCGGCGACGGCGCCATGGGGAGGCCACCGTGCTGCGACAAGGTGGGCGTGAAGAAGGGGCCGTGGACGCCGGAGGAGGACCTCATGCTCGTCTCCTACATCCAGGAGCACGGCCCCGGAAACTGGCGCGCCGTGCCGACAAACACCGGTACTTGAAACTTCAGCATAGGGATCATCGATCGATCTATGCTCGATCCTGTGTCCTCTGTGCACGTGAATTGGAGTTGGAGGGTCCAATTAACAGGCTTTGGTTGTGGTGTGCAGGGCTGATGCGGTGCAGCAAGAGCTGCCGGCTTCGGTGGACCAACTACCTCCGGCCGGGGATCAAGCGCGGCAACTTCACCGACCAGGAGGAGAAGCTCATCGTCCACCTCCAGGCGCTCCTCGGCAACCGGTGATGATACCTTCCATCTCATCTTTCTCTTAATTGTTAATTCCCTTCTCGTCGGTTGTTTGTTTCTTTGTTTCTTTCATGGACAGAATTGCTGATATGGGCTTGTGGTTGCGCAGATGGGCGGCGATAGCGTCCTACTTGCCGGAGCGAACGGACAACGACATCAAGAACTACTGGAACACGCACCTCAAGAAGAAGCTCAAGAAGATGCAGGCCGAAGGTGATGACGCTGGCGCCTCAGAGGGCGGCGCCAGCGGCGGTGTCGCCAAGGTGGCCGTCCCCAAGGGACAGTGGGAGCGCCGGCTGCAGACGGACATCCACACAGCGCGGCAGGCGCTGCGTGATGCGCTCTCGCTCGAGCCCTCTCCGCCCGCCGCGAAGGCGCTAGCGGCGCCGGTGTTGCCGATGCCACCGGGGTCGGTGACGACGTACGCGTCGAGCGCGGACAACATCGCCCGGCTTCTGGAGGGGTGGATGCACCCGGGGGGCAGCAGCAAGGGGCCGGAGGCGTCGGGGTCGACGTCGTCCACGACGGCGACGACGCACCAGCAGCCGCAGTGCTCCTGGGATGGCGCGGCGTCCGCGTCGGCGAGCCACAGCGGCGGCGGCACCACCGGCGCGGCCGCAGCACACACGCCAGAGGGCTCGACGGAGACTAGCAAGCTGGCCGGCGCGGGCGCCCCACCAGCGTTCTCCATGATCGAGAGCTGGCTGTTCGACGACGGCACGGGGCACGGCGAGGACGGGCTCATGGACGACGTGGTGCCACTAGGGGACCCCAGTGAGTTCTTCTAAGTACGGCGCGCGTGTACCAGCCGGGAATTAATCCACTAGAACAAGAACAAAAATTTAAGAAAGGCGATCGCCGATCGAGTAGTTGAACAAAAACAACTAAAGACCGGGACTTCCGATTCTCGGTGATTTAGATCGAGCTGGGTGTAGATCCAGTTCGCTTAATCTTTTTAGCTTTTAATTACTGTTTCCGATTTTAATTAGGGTTTGGCACTGATCATGTCCTAAATGGATCGTGCAGCAGGGGATAAAGAAAAAAAATGTACATCCTATGAAAGAAATATCTATATACTCTTTATATTAGAGTCCTCTTTATACTAATTTTACCCCTTTAATGTATTTCATGTCTTGGTTTCTATTTGTTTCAACATTAGTTTGCCATTGATCATGTCCGGCCAAGTGGAATTTCTTTTTTCTAGCAAATATTTTCTTTTTGAGCTCAAACGTGCCAAATATAAGCTTGTTATCCAAAATTAAATTTCAGAAATATAAAACTGATCTTCCATGACAATGTTTTTAAAAGTATGCAATTTTTAACATATCAAAGCCTTGAAGTCCCGAAATTTTACATGTATGTGGAAGAATTCTGATATGGGCCACATTAAAATCGTACTAGCAAGTATATGTACTTAAATACTTTCATATTTGGCTCAATTAGACATAGAGCTGTCATGCATTTATTTGATGCAATTTAATGCTTGAAAATCACATGCTGTACCAAATCCTTTTCGTACTTCAACTATGGATTTTTTTAGGGACCGTGATAACAATAATATATTGGTTTATTACCATGTAAAACACAACTATAGAACATATATTTATATACACACATATATAATTCTTTTGTACTACACAATCAATCTATCATATTTATGGAAAAACTTATCCCTTTGTGTTTTTTGGTAATATTTCCTTAATTTGTCTCTTCAGATGTATCAAATCACCTATTATTGAATAGAATTTGTATTCTATTATATCTCAAGGAGAATACTGCTCAACACCGTCACATTTTTTTCTATTTGAGAACAAACATTTCTTTTAAAAACAGAAGGACCACATTATTAGCAACTATGATGTGCCACTGCAGACATGTGGACCTTTGTCCCACATGCTACCTTAGATATATATACATAAATTTTTATCAAAGCGAAAACCCATAGCATCACATGGGCACCAATTTTTCAAAAAATTGAAAAACATATTTCCAAAATTCAAGAAAATCTGAAAACAAATAAGCGCTAACATGTACACATTTCAAAGCTTGGTTGAAATTTTGGTGAATACACAAAAACAAATTCCTGATAGAAAATATGCTTTTTACCCCTATATACAGTTAGAAATTTTCTTTTTTGTAGCCCAACATAAAAATGAGTTTTCTACTGAGCGTTGCTACAGGTATTGGAACCACATGCATGTATGCCGAAATAAATTTTGTGATTTTCTGAAACTCAAAGGTATAGATTTCAAAATTTTCAAATCAAAGGCACAATGGTGCCCAGGTGCCGCAAATCTCTCTCTTATCAAAGGGATTTCTTTATTCAAATGAACTTCAGTTGAGGGATTACAAACTTTAGAAAAATTTAGGCACCGTTTTGCACTTACCACCAGAGATATTCTCAATATGTCTAAACTCTGTGACATCTTACTTATTGTTATTACTATTATTATTATTATTATTAATACTAATAATTTACTATGGCACACGTCTAATACTTCAAGAAATCTAGTATGTTTATGTGGTACAACCAAAGAAATTAGGTTCATTATTTTTCAGGTTCCAAATCCGAAGACAGAACATACATCACCAAATCCGAAGCCATGACACAACACCTACAAACTCAACAATGGAGGAAAATCATGTCAACAGGGCGGCCGCTCTGTGTCCGGAAAAAGAACAAAGACACTCCACCGGGTAGGGACCAGGAACAATCATATACCCCGAGACGCCCTCTAGGCGAGACGAGAGTGTACATCTGGATTACCAGACTCTTAGCGAGCATCTTGGAGTGCATGCCACAGAAGCCATTACCACCATCGATCCTATGAACAGTCTTCATGGTTAAGATCCGCATAAAATTTTCCGTTCTGTCGCCGACGCCACCACGACGCCAGACAACACCCCTGCCCTACAAGAGTCCATCATGGCACATCTGACACCGAGACTCGGCTGCACCATGCCACCGAGACTCTCCATCGTTGACGAGGTAGATGTACGCCACTCCACCTTCTTGCCTCCACCATCTAGCCGCTGCTCCAAAAACAATGCCCCCAAGAGGGAGAGCGACATCCAGAGAGTCGCCATCATCCGGTCTAGATTACCCGGGTCTAGGGTTTCCCCTAGAGCAGCACGAGAAAGTAGACGACAGTGCAACGACTATTCCTTCAACAAGGTAATGACGCGAAGATGAGGCCATCGCCACCATGAATAGGTCATAGCACGATTTTCACCGGCAGCGGCGCCTCCGCAACTTGCCGTCAGTGCTAGATGTGGGATGAAACACCACAACTAGCCAGGCCGGCCATCTCTGGCAGAGGAGTAGGCCGCCACTGCCATTTCCTGGGCCGATGCCCAAGGCTTCCTCGTCCTGCGGGGATGAACCCAGATCAACTCCACTTGTCGTTGCCGGGGAAGATGAGGTGCTGCAGGGACGAGGTGGTAAAAGGAGGCCCGCCGAAACGCATATGGGCGTAGATCAGACCCGCCTACACCGCCTTCTGGCCACCTGCGCCGCCGCTCGCCGAGATGTGTCGGCTCCCACCAACCCGCAACACTGTCATCGAAGAAGAACAGGTGTTCGCCGCTGCCGCGCTCTAGATCTTGATCAAGGATGATCTGCCGCCGCCACGCCACCAGGGCTTTGCCTGTTGACGTTCCCGGTGGCGGCGAGAGGAGGGGGAGGTCTTGGGGTGCTCTAGGAGAGGGAAGGCGGCTGCCCGGTGCGGCCCAGCGTGGCCACACACGGGGTCAGGAGAGGAGGGGGTCGGGAGGTGACACCGGAACTCTCTTGCTAGAAATCCTCCTTGGAACATTTAGATACAATGCAACTACATAAAGAAGGGATTTAGCACATATGTGGGATCTCATATATATGTGATACTTTTAATTGAGTAGTTCCTTTGGTTAATTCAAGGACATCAGATACATTTCAATCAGCTCTTATAAAAACGAATTAATAAGACACTCGACCTAATTTTTCTTCCCTTTATGATGGTGAGGTGTGACAAGCTCAGCCATGGAATCGTGCACTAGAGTTGAGCTCCAAATGCTTCCTCTTGTTCCATCTGATGGTAGCTTATCATGAAAACATTGCAATGCTACACACTAGCTAGTTCAGCTTTGAATACGGTCAAAGTAATTGCTCTATTAGTTCACAAAAAAAAAAGTAATTGCTCTATTGTTCCCCTTGTGTTCAAGCATGCGCGATGGTATCCTTCAGGCAGTAGCGTACTTTACTAGTTATAATCAATGTCTTTTTATTTAGGTCGCAATGAAGTATGCACTCTCCACACGGTGGTTCATCGAAGATACACACGCTCAACCAGGAACTCGGTCTTCTCAGAGAGAGATCGAACATCGAAGGCCCAGCGCTATCCTAGATTGAATTATTGAGAAGGCACTGAGAAGGCCCCTCGTCTCGTCAGACAAGTTAAAATAGACGGTTAGATTTGGTGCACATAGTCATAGGTAATTCCATTAAAAAAATAAATCATATTTTTTAAGTTCCAGAAAATTCTGAAAACATGGGATTTGCACCCTAAACGTGCAAACTATTAAAAATTTATGTGTATTTTAAGCTACATATTACAAAATTCCTTTCTGATTTGACTACTCCGAGTAAGACAACTAGTTTGACCGATTACGTAAAAACCGTTTGGGATTTTTTTTTAATTAACCAACAGATATAGCCCGTCTGATACGAGTTGTGTTGTACTAGTGTCAACATGGATGCATGCAGGAATGAATACACTGCAATCTCTTTCTACATGGTTGCCTTTTTTTGCCAATAGGACTCTAGCATTAAAAGAAACATCGAACAATACAAAGCAACTCAACAAAAATAAAAATTACATCGAGACCCTTGAGAAGACCTTCATCATCAACCTCTAGACAATGTTGACGTCGCGTCTCTGCTACCGCTCCTTCCTGAGTCGGCCTGACATTGTTGGTTGCGAACGGGAAGTCACCGAATAGGTCCAAAAGACCACATCCGTCCTAGAGACATGAAGAAGATATACAATCAGTTTAATCATGACACGAAACTTGAATTAAAATCTCTGATGTTTCATCGACATGGTCGTCCAATCGCTTCGTCCACATAATTCAAGAGAGGGTCATAAAGTGACCTTGTGGTGATCGGTGAAGAACATAGGGTTCAGCCATGTACAACCATGGTTTTGCATGTCTATCTGATCTATAATAAGTTATAATAAATCAGCGACACTTATTATATATTAGAGGGAGTATATAGGTTCAAGAAGACATTATTAATTGGTCTAGTTAAAAAGGTATCTTCCTTCTTAAGTGTTTTTTGTGTAAATTACAACGCAATTAGGAAACCGTTCTAAACATGTGCATGGGCATTAATGGTGAAAGGGCATGTGTGCCTTCGTGGTTTTTGTATTTAATGACACTCTCTATGAACTAATGTTTGTATTGAGTTATACTTGTAGGATTTGTTCATAGGCAATGTTTGAACCATGTGTTGGCTTCAAGGTTGAAAGAATAAGAAATCAAAGAATATCAAGTAATGGCCAAAGCGATATTCAAGAGAATATCCAAAGTATGGTCATGTGAGATTTGAGCCTATGACAAGCATGTCTTGAAGAATGCGAAGGTTGATTTTATCTCGAGATGTCATCATCTTATGAAGCAAGAAGAAAAGGTAGAAGGGAATGGATTTATGAAGATGTTCTTAAGTAAGGCTTTCCCATATAGAGTATGGGGAAGAAATATGTGAGTCTTAATCAAGCAGGCGCAATCAAGAAAGTGTTCGAACTTGAAGTGAACAAGATCATCATCACCTAGCTCAAGTGGAATGGGCAAGGCAAAGATATGGTCTTCATAGGTTTTGTCTTTACCGGTCTCTTAGTGTTGGTTGAGAGACCGGGTTATAGTATATACTATATATAGTCGTACTATCAAGAGGGATCTCGAGTTAGTAACTTGACCGCATCGTTCGAAGAGATCTCAAACCTTTGCATCCTTGGCATCATCTTTCTTAGTTGTTATTTGGATTTTATCCATGTGAAATGTTAGAGATTTTGTTAAGTATCATAAAAAGATCTATTCCATTTAAAACGAATTTTGTATGAATATCTTATTACATTTTCATTTTTGGAGGTTTTACCGGTTCTTCACCCAAGGATAATTCTCACCTCTTTCGTCTTGGTTTTTCCTTCCATGTTGAACTATCATATTTTTCTGCATAATCTTGTAGATCTTGTCCTCTTCGAAACAAACCCAATTTCTTCAAAAACGGTGTTCGTATGCAAAAGTTACAATTGTTTTTGTATTTGTCTTTCTGTCAGTTTTTTAGGGGGCGGAGACTCCGGTGTTGCTCTCTCGGAGACTCCGGCCCAAACTTCGGCCCAGAATCCGAGAGATGTACTAGGAGCATCTAGAGGCTCACCCGGAGTCCTGTACGGAGTCTAGACGCTGATACGTCTAAAATGTATCTACTTTCTCAAACACTTTGCTATTATTTCTCCTCTAAACTTGTGTGATTTGGATACAACTAACACGGACTGACGCTGTTTTCAACAGAATTACCTTGGTGTCTTGTTTTTATGCAGAAAATCAACTATCAGGAAAAATCCCGGAAAATATGCCAAAAATTATATTTCACCAGAAGATCCATAGAGCCAGAAGATGAGACGGAGAGGAGGCCTAGGGGCCCACACCCACCCTAGGCGCGGACCCACCACTGGCCGCGCCTGGAGGGGGTGCAGCCACCCCAGGCACCCCCTCGGCCTCCCTCTGCGCCTATAAGTTGTCTTTCGACCTAAAAACCGAGGGGGGTTCCATAGTTTTCCAAAAAGAGTTCCGCTCTGCCGCCGCCACCAGAAACCAAGATTCGGATCCATAGGATCACCGGTGGGGATGGCTGTGGTGTGAGAATCACATGTGTTCACGGAGTGTTAATGCATTGCTCCGATGCTCTATTAAAAGGAGCACCTTAATTGCCAGTAGTTCCCTAGAGGCCCCGCTGCCACGGGATGGCTGGACAGAAGATGTTGTGCAAATTCTCATTGTGAGCACGTATGACTAAATTTGGAGCACATGCCTAGGATTGTTTAGTACTTGGATGCTTGTTATTATTTATCTACAATGCCCGAGGTCTTGAAGTTACATGTTTAGACTCGTCGATGCAACGCCCGTCCATCCATCCCTATGCCTACCGCACTCGAATCCTACTGTTACCATTACTATTATTATTGCTCTTGTTCCACTGTTGCTGTTGCTACTGATAAACTTCTGTGAGCAAGAACTATTTCCAGGTGCAGCTGAACTGACAACTCAGTTGTTAAGGCTTGCAAGTATTCTTTAGCTCCCCTTGTGTTGAATCAATAAATTGGGTAATACTTCCCACGAAGACTGTTGCGATCCCCTACACTTGTGGTTCATCAATACTATTTTCTGGCGCCATTGCCGGGGAGCATAGCTTTATTTGTAAGTTCACTTGGATCTACTATTGTTCACTGCTACTCCTTTCATCATGGGGAAGTCTCGTGATGGAATATTTTACCATCCACTACAAGAAGAGGTACAGTCCTAAACACCTATGTTGCTCTTGATTCACCGTCTGTTATAAGTAAGCTTATCACACCACCACCACATACTCATGCTACACACACTGCTACTACTGCTGAATCTGAAACTTCTTTTGATGCTCATGTTGTTACTTCTACTGTGTTTGATGCGAGTGGTTAATTAGGTCCTTTTCTAGATGCTACTATGGCTAGTCTAGGAAATACCGAAACTTCTAGTGAAGACACTGTTACACCTGTTAGCTCACCTGAGTCTAGTGAGAGTTATGATATTAATGATGGTTACATTGAGTTCACTGATGATTTTGTTGAAGAGTGCCGAAACACACATGGTACTAGTGCTCTTAAGAGTCTCCTTGTTATACGCACCATTATGCCTAAACTGTCCTATGATCCTAATTTTGCCACCTCTCCCATAGATATTAAAGATGAAGACTATGATTTCTCTCTTGATTTATCTTATTTAGATATTGTTGAGAAATAACCTTTTTGCGGGACTGAAAATGAGAGTGTTGTGTCTCATATGAATGAGCTTTCTACTACGAGTGCTTTGTTCTCAGATGCTTTTAAGATGCGCAAGTACTTTGTTACTAAGAGCTTCCCTTTTTCACTAAAAGGAGAAGCTAGGGCTTGGTTTAATAGATTACCTCCTGCTTCCATTGATAGCTCTAATTGCTTGATTGCTTCTTTTTTCTAGAAATATTTTCCTTCCAGTGCTAGACATGCTGCTTTGTAGAGACTTTTTGATTTTAAACAGGGAGAAGAAGAGAAATTGCCTGAGTCATGGACAAGGTTCCGTGCCTTGATTCATGCACATCCTGGATGTCCGTTACCTAAGAATGAGCTTCTTGATATTTATTATAATGGACTAACTGATGATTCTAGGACATACCTAGATAGCTTTGCTGATTGTGTTTTCAGGAAAAGGACTCCTAGAGATGTTGAAGAATTAATGACCAAGATAAGCAAGAATTATGATGATTGGACTTCAACTGAGCTGAATGCACCTGAGCCTATTACTCCCGAACCAGTTGTTTCTGAACCACTTCCAGCACCAACAACAAAGAAGAGGGGAGTTATTGCAATAAATGATGAAGTGATGAAGGAAGCTAAGAAGTGTCTAAAGGAGAAAGGTATTAGAGCTGAAGATGTGAAGAATCTACCTCCTATAGAAGAGTTATGTAAGCCAATTCCCCACTCATCTACTATTGAGGTACACTCTCTCCAATTTAATGAAGGTGATATTCCTTATGGTAAGCCTCTTGATCAATGCTTAGAGGAACTTTACACATTTATTGTTAAACAAGGTAATTTTAACAAACAAGTTTAGAATCATTTATTGGAAAACTCTAGATCTATCCATGAGTTGAAAGATATTGTGGAAAGAACTTCTAATGATATTAAAATGCTTTGTAAACACTTTCAAATGGTTCAAACCCAACTTGATCAACTTGCTAAGGTACAAAAGGATATGCTAGTTAATGCCTCAGGAGATAAACATGCTTATGGAATTAGAACTAGGAGTGGTATAGCTACTCAAGATCCTTTATATCCTGAACGAAACCCTAAAAGAATAGAGCAGGATTTCCAACAAGGTGAAGATAGTGGTAGTCCTCATAAGAGGAAGAAGAAGAAACATAAGATAGTTGAGGAACCACTTGAACCTGCTGTAGATCCTAATAGTATATCTGTCTCTAATGCTGAAACTGAGAATAGTAATGATAAAAATGATGCTCCTGATAAGGAGGAAGTTGAGGAAGAACCTGAGAAGCACACTAAGAACACTAGGTACACAAAGGAAGATTTTATTGCTAATAAACATAGTAAGAAGAGAGAACCTTGGGTGCAGAAACCTATGCATTTTTCAGGTAATAAACACAAGTCAAAGGAGGAAGAACACTACAACAAGTTTTGTGAGTGGATGAAACCTTTATTCTTGCAAATTCCTTTGACTGATGCTATTAAACTACCTCCTTATTCAAAGTATATGAAGGATATTATCTCTAATAAAAGGAAGATTCTTAATGAGGATATTTCTACTCTACTTGCTAATTATTCCTTCAATGGTAAGGTTCCAAAGAAACTTGGTGATCCAGGAATTGCAACTATTCCTTGCTCTATTAAGAACAATTATGTTAGAACTGCTTTATGTGATTGGGAGCTGGAGTTAGTGTTATGCCCTTTTCTCTCTACAAGAGACTCCATCTAGAGAAGTTGATACCAACTGATATATCTGCAAATGGCTGATAAGTCAACTACTATTCCTGTTGGTATTTGTGAGGATGTTCCTGTTCAAGTAGCTCATAATTGCATGGTTTTAACTGATTTTGTTGTGCTTGAAATGCCTGAAGATGATAATATGCCTATTATTCTTCGGAGACCTTTTCTTAATACTGCAGGAGTTGTCATTAATTGCAATCAAGGAAAAGTAACATTCAATATTAATGACAAAGAGTACACTGTCTATTTCCCCAAGAAGGTTGTTAAGAGCTATTGCCTGAATTCCATTGAAAATATTGTGAGCATCAAGGTTGGAGAAATATATTGTCCCATTCCACAAGAAAATTTTGAAACTATTATGATTGGGACCATTGCTATCAAGTATGAGGTAACATAATCACCTTGTGGAATGCAAAGTTTTGTTTCATATAAGATTGTTTTGGTAACAAGACTTGATTAACCTTGTTAACAAAAGGATTTTAATGAACAAAATAATGTTTCCACTGTGGTTGTACTTGCTTTCTTTTACTTTTCTTCTTCCTAGTCTTTGCTTTAGCTTTAGTTTTGCTAGTAGTTTGCTTGTTTGAGTTTCTTAGAGCTCCTGTAGTTTGGATTTTGGTTTGCTTTTGCTTCTTCTGAAAAAACTGTTTCTGCGATAAAATCAATTTTCATACCCTAAAAATTGGCCAAAAATAAAGTTTCCCGAAAAATCCCAGAAAATTTAAAATAAATTTTTCCTCGAAAAAAAGGAAAGAGAGGCACCAGAAGTGACCCAAGGGGCCACCCCAGGCCACCACACCCATGGTAGGCACGACCTACCAGGGGGTGGCGCCTAGGGGGGGTTTGGCCCACCTGGGCCCCTCCAGGCTGCCTCCTCAAAGCCACCTTCTTTCTCTCTCCTGAAAAACACCGGAAAACTTTCTCAAGCTCGAGTTCTTGCTGTTCTTGCTCGCAATTTTCGATCTTCTTGTTCAGCCCATCTCAAGTGCTAATTTTTGGAGGGTTTGCTCCTTGGTATGTGCCTCCTCCACTTGTCCAATTAGATTTGTGATTGGTAGATTGTATCTTGAGTATTTTGCCGCTATAGCTGATAGGTTGTTTGAGCTTGCATGCTTGTTCTATGCTTAGAAATTCTGTTTTGATGCATGTGTAGTCCTCTAGCAAGTTCCTATAGTAGTTGCTCATCATTTATCAACTTAGAAATCACTTGGTTTGATGGTTGTCTAAAAATTTCAGCAAGGAAGATGAGTGCTTATCCACTGAATCAATATGACTTAATGGTGCATGAACCAATGAAGGTTCATTGTGAGGAGGCAGTTTTTCCTTCCATATATCCATGCCATGAATTTATGAGAGCTGCGGGGATCCTCCAAGATTTCCAAACTATGGTTACAAATGCAGGGTTGGAACACTTTGTTGAAGGTGAACCATTCCAATATGTTAAGCTAACCATGGCTTTTGTGCAGGACTTCCGGTTCACTTGGTCTACTTCTAATCCCATGGTCCATTACAAAATATATAATATACCTGTCGACCTGCCTTTTGCTGATTTCTGTGCAGCAATTAGAGTACCTCAGTGGGGATCTTGCGAGAAGATCAAGGAGAGGCCCAAGGCACTTGTGGATTTATATGCTGAGATTTTCCAAGGTTTCGACTTCTCAAAGGAAAGTGGTAAAATTAGAACATTCAGCTCCCAGCTATTAGATACTTTGCCTATTTCATTACCAAGTGTGTTCTTGCTAGGAAGATTGCTAGAAAGTTGTCTTCTTTTGATCTAGCTTTTATTGCAGCTGCTCTGAATAGGAATAGGTCTTATAGTTTGGGTGCGCTGATAGCTCACCGTCTCACCACCAACCGTGAGAAGGGTGGAATTTGTGGAGGTCTCATTGCTTCTAGGTTGCTAGCTTTCCATGGTTTAGAGCCTCACTATTCAGATTTTCAGTTCCCCATAGAGAGGCTTGATATTGAATCCATGATCCAGCATGGTTTTGTTTCCTTGGGGGCTAATGTGAGAAGCTTACCATATGAATTATCTTTTGCCCAGCAAGGTCGGAGAAAAGGTAGGACTGAGAAAATAGTTTATTTGCCTGCACCTGCTTCGTTTAACTTTGATAACAGGCAAGGATGGTCGCTTACGGAGGAGGAGGTTGATACTTATGTGGGGGGACTCTCCCAGCAAGAGGAGAATGCTGAAAAGGATGCCGAAGACAATTTGGTTTATCCCTCCAACTTGGGAGAGTCTTCATACCAGCAGTCCTCATTTGATTGGGGCGCGTCTTCTTCTTCATCGCAAGTGCCTGACTATGATCATTCCTATGATGACCCACCAGCATGGGGTTACTACCCGCGCTATTGAGCCCCTCTTAGGCCAAAAGCCTAAGCTTGGGGGGAGGTATACCGACGTCACACTCATTTATATATCATGTTCGGTCGGTTCTTTGTATATCCATTGTTTCGCTTTATTTTTTTTGGTTCTTGTTGCTTCTTTCTCAAAAACACAAAAATACCAAAAATATTTTCGTTGTTTATCTTGGTTTGTTTCTTTGCTTTGGTTTTCCTTAAAATAAAAATCCAAAAAGATTTTGCTTTGTTTGCTTCTCGTTTGGTTTGCCTTTTTCTTTGTTTGGTTTTGCTTTGTTGGCTTCTTTAAAAAATCAAAAACACCAAAAATATTTGTTGTTCTTTTTTGGTTTTGTGAGTTCTTTGCAGGATTCAGCCGTCCTCAGTGGATTTTGGTTTCATGTTAATTATTTAAGTCACACAAGTGAAGGGCAATAATGAAGATTAAAACAACTCGAGGTGTGGTAAGAGGCTGGTAACGAACTCTATTTGTTTCATTTTTGTACATATACTCATCATTGTGAGCATGCTTAGTCTGTTTGTGTAAGGTGTATGTCATGATGGATGCTTAGTAGTTTTGCTTTTCTATGATTAGCTCCAGCTTGCTAATAGTTTGTAGCATGACATATGAATGCTTTCTTGCATTGTTTTATTCATAGTTTGTATGACATTGTGGTATCCTCCTCTGACTGTTCATGTGAATTGACTTGGCACATGCTCACGCATGCATATGACTAATCAATAGTTAGTAAGGCTCGATGATTTATTTTGCCTCAGAGTTCTTGTATCACCTTCATGCCATAATTAGTCATGTTTTGTTCCAAGCATGATTATGACAGTTATTGCTCTCTCGTTTGTCGTTCCCTCTCTATTGCTAGCCTTCACTTGCACTGAGTATGTGCTCCACTTGTGTTTGCAACTCCCCAAAACCAATATTGCCAGCTGCGTCCACCATACCTACCTATTAGCATCATTTTCTACTTCAGTGCATATTTTATATATGCCGTGTTTCCTTCCAAAATAAAATGTTTGTCTGTTTTGAGAAAGTTAGTTAGTAAAGCTCTCACGAACTTGATGGCACACTTTATTCCTTGCGCTTAATAATATTGAACCATTATGACTAGTCCATGAAAGTTATATGCTTGCTTATTATATGCTGGGAGTCAGCAGAACCGTACTGTCACGAGGAACGCTTTCAACACCTTTTGGATATCCTATCCAGTTGATACTTTGCTCTTTTGTTTACGGATGTCGACGATGTGAAATAAAAGTGGAGCTTGTGAGTTCATGGAGTTTATACATTATGTTAGAGAAACGCCTGGGCCGCTAGACTAAGCCATGACTAATCATGGTGGAAACTTGCAGCATCACCATAATGAGCATCTATGAAGCATCGTCAATAAAAAGCTATGCATATGGTAAATACGAAGATTGCTGAGATGCTCATTGTTTGCTTGCCTTGTCATTTTGGTTATGGGAAAGCTCCTGTACCATATGCAAGGGGTACCCCGTTGGCGGTTCTCGATGATATGCATGTATTTACAATGACAAGAACTTTCAGGTGACTAAAGTTGAGTAGCATGCGGAGCGATCCTCGTACTCAAGGGACTTGGGATTTCCAGTCTATGGTCTGTCAAGCATATGATTCAGAGTGGACCCCACTTTCACCTTAACCACATGAAGATGCCTATGATAGGGGCAATGAGAGCTCAAAGCTAATGAGTACCTTCCTTTCAGCATTGGGAAGCCTTTCAAACCTTCACAAAACCGTTTTCACAATTTTGTTGAGTCACCACTTATTCTATGAGCACCTTCTTGAGAGCATAGTTATCATTCTTGTGTTTGTTTCAAAACTTGGTTAATTATGTCATGACTTTGATGCTTGTATCTCTGATATTTTTACCTCTAGTCTTCACTTGAACTTTAAAGGTGCCTTGGCATTCATATTGTGCTCTACAAACAAAGGCAAGCGAGATACCACTCTATCATACCTTACTATGAGCATTGAAATGTTGCTTATGTTTATGTTTCATGCTACTTATTATTATTGAGTTGGTTTCTATTCATGGATTGAAATGACTATTGAGTAGACTTAGTTGCATACTTCTTATTATGAACTGTTTAAGCAACTACTCCTGTGCTGAGAATATATACATCATATGAAGAAAAGTGTTCGTGAAAGTTCTTTTATCGCACTCAATTTTCAACCGAATTGCTTGAGGGCAAGCAATAAGCTAAGCTTGGGGGGAGTTGATACGTCCAAAATGTATCTACTTTCTCGAACACTTTGCTATTGTTTCTCCTCTAAACTTGTGTGATTTGGATACAACTAACACGGACTGACACTGTTTTCAGCAGAATTACCTTGGTGTCTTATTTTTGTGTAGAAAATCAACTATCAGGAAATATCCCGGAAAATATGCCAAAAATTATATTTCACCAGAAGATCCACGGAGCCATAAGACGAGACAGAGAGGAGGCCTAGGGGGGTCCACACCCACCCCAGGCACGGGCCCACCACTGGCCGCGCCTGGAGGGGGTGCAGCCACCCCAGGCACCCCCTCGGCCTCCCTCTGCGCCTATAAGTTGCCTTTCGACCTAAAAACCGAGGGGGGTTTGATAGTTTTCCAGAAAGAGTTCTGCTCCGCCGCCGCCACCAGAAATCAAAGATTCGGATCCAGAAACTACATTCTGGCACCCTGGCGGGACGGGGAATTTGGAGAGGACCATCGCCATCGTCATCACCAACGCATCTCCATCAACCACCGATGTTTCCCTCATCCATGAGTGAGTAATCCCCCGCTGTAGGCTTGGGGATGGTAGGGATTGGATGAGTTCTATCATGTAATCGAATAAGATTTGTTAGGGCATAGTGCCTAGTATCTCTATTAGTGCTATTTGACTTTGTTGCAACTTGTTGTGCTTAATGCTTGTCACTAGGGCCTGAGTGCCATGATCTCAGATCTGAATGTATTATTGAATCATTATGATAGTATTGTTTGTGATCTTATCTGCAAGTTGTGTACACATATCATTGTCCAGATCCAAAGGCCCCAAAGTGACAATAATTGGGCTAACCGGAGGGGATGGCTGTGGTGTGAAGATCACATGTGTTCACAGAGTGTTAATGCTTTACTCCGGTGCTCTATTAAAAGGAGCACCTTAATTGCCAGTAGTTCCCTAGAGGCCCCACTGCCACAGGCTGGCTGGACAGAAGATGTTGTGCAAGTTCTCATTGTGAGCACGTATGTCTATATTTGGAGCACATCCCCAGGATTGTTTAGTACTTGGATGCTTGTTATTATTTATCTGCAATGCCCTAGGTCTTGAAGTTACATGTTTAGACTCGTCCATGCAACGCCCATCCATCCATCCCTATGCCTACCGCACTCGAATCCTACTGTTATAGTTACTGTTACTATTGCTCTTGTTCCACTGTTGCTATTGCTTTGCTGTTGCTACTACCAAACTGTTGCTACTGATAAACTTCCGTGAGCAAGAACTATTTCTAGGTGCAGCTGAACTGACAACTCAGTTGTTAAGGATTGCAAGTATTCTTTGGATCCCCTTGTGTCGAATCAATAAATTGGGTAATACTACCTGCGAAGACTGTTGCGATCCCCTACACTTGTGGGTCATCATACGCCGGAGACTCTAGTCCTAAAGGCCGTAGATTCAGGGGTAAGTGTTCTGCAACGGCTAGTTGTCGTGGGGGACCTATAAAAGGCTCCCTTCTTATCCAAGTGGTTGTAGCTCTTTCTCATTATATCCTCCATTATTGACCTTGAAGATCTTTCCCTTTCACTCCATTCCTTCCATGATTCTTGCATATTCTTGAGGGGAACCCACTGTATCTAGATCTACATTTCCACCAATCCATATCTCCTCTAAGTTAGGGGAACCCACTGGATCTAGATCATGGAGTAATTTGGAGTTTCTCCTATTTTTTCTTCCTCTATTCTTGCCCCATAAGCTTTTGTAGCTTTGTTGAAATTTGAGGGAGAAGGATTTGAGCACTTCTTGTGTTCTTGCCGTTGCATCAGGTGCACGGTTTGAGTTCCCCTAGAGGATTCGGTTGAGTGAAAGCAAGAAGCCACATAATCCTTTCATTAGGTATATTTACAAAAGCATAAGATTTGATGCCCCTCAAAAATGATAGATAGTGTTTCGGCGTTTTTGTTTTTCTTGGGTCGTAGGAAACCGGTCTATCAAGAGGGGGTCCGTAATAAGTTCATGGAGATGACCCTCATAATCGAAACCCTCAGTTTCTCCAGGCTAGGTAGTACTGGTGAAGACACTAGTAGTACTCATCTCCTCAAAGAGCATTACTACACATGGCAATCACCAGGTACATTAGTATCGGTCACTAGTCTAGAGTATGCAGCTTCCTTCCGAGGAGAGACACTACCGCTCATACGTCAGGCCACTACAGGGACGAGTGGGGTGAAGGTGGGGGCTTAGTGTGTACCGAACCGATACTGCTCTGACAGTACCGCTCTCGAGGCAGCAACACTGAACTGGTAAAATACCCCGGTAGTACTGTTGTTTATTCTTCTTGGAATAATGAGTGTCACTACCGGTGGCTTGTCCGGTAGTATCGCTACCTGGTTGATGTGTTTCTTTGCCTAACTGCTAGAAGGTCCCAGTAGTTCTTCTACCCCAAGTCGTACTACCGCCCAATATGATTCTGCCAAGCCCGGTATTAGGCAGTGAGTGGGAATCAATCCTAAAAGAGAGCAGATAGAGTGCTCTTAGAAAATATTGGGTAACGGTTAGAAAATAGGGCACCTATAACTAGTGGTCTTCTTCCCCAATAGGACTAAACTCTTTCATATCACTCCTCATGAGATCATATCGCCTAAATCTCACTCTATATCTCTCCAAAATCGTTGATATCTTGTTTTTTCGTGGACAAGATTCCGATCTAAGGTTTCACCAAACGAAAGTTGATTCCCCCTTGCAATCCATTGTGGATCTTGTTACTCTTGGGTGTCTGAGCACCCTACACGGAAGAGGTCATCCTGTAAGCTCAATCATTTTGGTGTAAAACTTCATGGACATGTTGGAAGCCTCCAATTGAGTTGTTAAGATCATCGTAATCTTGTTGTAAAGGTTTTGGTCGCTGCCTTCAAGAACACTGCTTAGTGGATCAAGGAAACTTTACTTGGCGAGGGCATGAGAAGAATAGGGGTGAGCCTTTCTTTATGGCTCTCAGTGGGCTTTGTGTGCCAATACCCCTCAAAAAAAGATGTACTTCCCTCAATGGAAGTGATACGTCGTAAACGTATCTATAATTTTTGATGTTCCATGCTTGTTTAGTATCTACTTTGCTTTGCTTTGTCTACACTTTGAGGTATTTTTATATGTTTTCTGGACTAACCTATTAACAAGACGCCACAGTACCAGTTGCCTGTTTTCTTCTGTTTTTGGTTCCAGAAAAGGCAGAAAATCAATATTCTCATAATTGGATGGTACAAAAGCCAAAGTCAATATTTTACCGTGGGGAACACAGAGACAGAATACGAGACGGAGGGGAGCCACCAAAGGGCCACACCCCCTGGACGCGCGGCCTGGCCTGGCCCGCGCCTGGGGGGTGTTGCCACTCCGGGTGCCCCCTGCCTCGTCTCTTCGCCTATAAGAAGCCCCTGATACGAAAACCCTAAGAACCCGATCAATCTTCGACGAAACAGTTCGTATCCTCCGCCACCATCGTCCCTAGATCGGGGGAATCTAAAGTTCTTCTCGGCACCCTGCCGGAGGGGAGATCATCTCGAAGGCCTTCTTCATCACCATGCCAGCCTCCGGTATGAAGCGTGAGTAGTTCCACCTTGGACTACGGGTCCATGTAGTAGCTAGATGGTTGTTTATCCTCCTTTGTGCTACCATGTTTAGATCTTGTGAGCTTCATTCATGATCAATATCATCTATTTGTAATCATGCATGTTGTGTTTGCGGGGATCCGATGGATATTGAGATTACTATGTCATATTGGTTAATGGTTCTATCTTATTGATTCTATCATGTCTGTGTTGTTTGTGATCTTGCATGCTCTCCATTTCTAGTAGCTATCTTGGCCAAGTAGATGCTAGTGACTCCAAGAGGGAGTATTTATGCTCGATAGTGGGTTCATGCCTCTATTTAATTTGGGGAAGTGAAATAAATCTCTAAGGTTGTAGATGTGTTGTTGCTACTAGGGAGAAAACAACAATCTCTTGTTCATGGAACAAGTGGATTATTTACCTTACACACTTTGCTTAAAGAAGTAATCTGTTGCTTGCAACTTAATACTAGAGGGGGTTCAGATGATAACCTGAAGGTGTATACTAGTCATAGATGTAGTTGGATGGAGATCTATGTATCTTGTTGTATTGCCCAATCAAATCTCATAGGATCGTGAGTGTCTAGTATTGCATTGTTATGCCTTGCTCTGTCCTATCAATTTCCCTGCTGTAATTTGTTTACCCAACATACCATGTTGTTTATCTTAAGGAGAACACCTCTAGTGAACTATGGATGATGAGGTTTGATCTCGTCAATGCCCATTGTTATGAGCTTGGGTTTTGGAGAAGATGGAGGTGTTGGACATCACGGAACGGTTAACAGACAAGCAACCAGGGGACACGAGATTTACCCAGGTTCAGGCCCCCGGAGGGAAAACCCTACTCCTTCTTGTCTTCTCTTGATTACGGCGGAACCGAAAGTTACAGGGGTGCGCAGATGCAATCTGGCGTGGAGGTGTGTATGTGGTGAGGTGAGAGAGAGACAGATCGTCCTCGTCGTGCCCTCCTAGCCTTTATATAGAGATAGGCCGTTACCGGGCATAGATCGAGTCGGTTACAAGTTTAGGGTTTGCCCTTTTGAATATTCTATCTGTTCTAGTTTTGCTCTCCAAGGATCCGAAGATGTCATGGGCTTGGGCCACCCGAAAATCTTCATGGGCCGCGTATATTCTCGTGGGCCTTCCTTGGGCTGGACCAGGTATGCTAATGTCGTGCACCGGTAGGGTATAACCATGTCAGTAGCCCTCGAGTGTTCAGTAGAATCGCAGATTCGGCTGAGGACTCTTCAATCTTTTGGGTGCAGATGTTTATGTTCAGAAAAGAAATGATTTTAGTGTGTAGGGATTGTTGATGCATGTGCCTGACTCTCCTGACGGATCAGGGTCAGTTAACTGTCTTAGGACAAAACAACACGATCTTCTTCAGATTCAAATCCCTAGATTCGAACCCGGAACAGATGCTGGCGTAATTCGACTTAGGCCATTAAGGTCTTACAGGAGTCGAATCCTAGTAGTTTTCAAATGATGTACCCAACGCGTCCATCGGGATTTTCATCGCGCCTGTTGGCACGGATTTTTACTAGCAGAGCGCAGTCGAGTGTGTTACTAGGCCATCAGATGGTATCTGTAGGTCTTATCTTTGCGTCGCAGACACAACATCTGAAATTTTATCACCGCGGAGGTGTTTCGGGTGGCCAAGGAGGATGTTACTCACTTAGCGTTGGTTGGGGCAAAGTTGCCAAAAAGTTTTTTGCATTCTGATCCGAAGGATCGCAGTCGAAAAATTTGTAGGGTGCGTTACCAGCGCTCCCTATGGGAGTAGCCCCTAAGTGTCTGTTTGAGTCATAGACTCGAGCAGAGACTTTAATTCAGCCATTGTTGGCTTCAGGTCTGTAGGACACAATTTTTTCGGATGCTTGGATCAATCCTCCCTATGGGAGTAGCCCCCGAGTCTGTAGTGGAGTCGTAGACTCAACGTAGGACTCGAAGAATAGATCATTGGCGTAGTACCTTATTCATGCTTCGGGTGCGCGGCCAGCGCTCCTGATAGGAGTAGCCCCCGAGTAGTTGCTCGAATCATAGATTCAAGTGAGTACTTTAGCTGTTTAGCCGAAGATTTGTGACCGTTGCTAGTGTGGTTTTGATGACGTAAGTGCTGACAATCGGTGACCTCAATCGTCTGCGGCGCCAGAGGTGACGTAACTGGATGAACATGGGTCCCACATTCTGACTTGGAGTTGACTGGTCATGCGCGACGTGGCGAGAATTACGGCGTCTCCTCGGTTTCCATGCGTAGTGGACGGCGTGCGAGCATCGGTTCGCTTCTATGTTGACACGTGGACGGTTGGATCTGGTTCTGGCGTTAGGGCTTCCAGATGAACGGTCCCTGTTCATCGTCTTCGTCCTTATAACTGTGGAGATAAATTGTAGTTTGTTTTCACCATAGCCACTTGCTTCCATTTTCTTGAGCTTTTCTCGCCATGCGCTGGAAGTTCTCCAATCGTTCCCTTCCTCTTTCCTGCGCTCGCACCACCGCCGTCGTCGCGCTGCAATGGGGAAATTGAAGAAGGCCTCCACCGTAGTGGGCACCAGTGCTGCTGCCGGCGGCAAGAAGGGCACCGCCGCCACTCATGTCACCGATGTGGGTGGCAGCGCTCGGAGACGCGCGAGGGCGACCTACGCAAGTTGCGTGAGTCGGGTTTGATCCCGTAGGACAGGGATGCCGTCAGAGTCCCCGGCGATGAGGTAATTCCCCGTCCACCCGGAGGGTTTGGGGTGATGTTCATTGCTTTTGTTCTTCGCGACTTGTCGCTCCCAGTCCACGATTTTCTCCGTGGACTGTTGTTTTTCTATGGCATCCAACTCCATCATCTTTCGCCCAATTCTCTTCTCCACATCGCCTGTTTCATCACTTTTTGCGAGTGCTGGCTCGGTATCGAGCCGCACTTTGGCCTCTTTCGGAAGCTCTATTCTGTGAAGAGGCAGTCCGGCTCCGACGGAGTTTATCCGATTGGTGGCTGCATCATTTCACTTTGATCCAATTATCTTTTCTTATCTTTTTCTATGTCTGAGTTCGTCCAATACTGGCGGAAGAAGTGGTTTTATATCCGCGACTCCACAGCGGACGGGCAAGACTTCGGCCTTCCCCCTTTTTACTCCACCCAGGAGAACTTGAAGAAGAGATCCTGGAAAAATCATATCCTGGAGGGCGAGGTGGAGGAGATAGAGGAGCTCTACCGTCGGGTGGAGGCCCTCCAGGTGGTTCCGGAGAAGGAGGTGAACGGTGTGGATATCATCCGCACCTTCCTCAAACGTCGGGTGCAGCCACTCCAGGCTAGGGCGCACCCGATGTTCCTTTATTCTGCCCGCCACGACCCGACGAGAGTTGCGGCTGAAGAGCTCTCCAAGGGGGACCTCGATAGAGTTCTTCGTCCACTGCTGAAGTTCAAGTCCGACGAGGACATTCCGGGGAAATCACGGACCCCCCCCGTTCAGTGCTTCTCGACCGGTTCCACAGGTGTAGATCAGCGACGTGCACATAGCACTTTTTTCAAGCGCGTTTCCTTGTAATTTTCTGTTCTGAAAGTTTGTCTTCATTGTGTAGGAGTTGAAGGTACCTGGCATGGTGCCTCCACTACCCGAACGGTTTTCGGATGCGCCGGACAACGAAGTCGTGGACTCCGAGTCCGAGCTTCCGCCGGCGCAGTCGCCCACTAAGGAGGCCCCCGAGGCGAGCGAGGGGCAGACCCGAAAGCAGGCACGGAGCTCGAGCGAATCTTCGGATGCCTTGACTCCGCCGACGCCTAGGGACCCGCCGTTCCTTGTCCGCCATAGTGGAGCTGACGGTACTTCCTCCTTTCCCACCCCGTCCGTTCCTATGCGGGCTGTAGCGCCGCAGCCACCGGCGAAGAGGAAGAAGGAAGAGAAGAAAGGCAAGAGGTCGCTGCCCGTTTTTGACTTGAGCGACATGGACTCGTAAGTGTCTTCGGATACGATTCGTTATTTTCTTATATTCTTGTCTTCTTGCTTTTTGACTGATATGTTCCTTGCAGCCACTCCTCTGAGGGCTCTTTTAGTGATGCCACTCAGGATGCAGTAGGGGAGTCGAAGATGACACCTCCTCCCTCTCAGATGGTGGCCACCTCTGGGGGTGACGCTTCGAAGCCTTCTCCGAAGGAGGCTCGAGTGATCATCTCCTAGAAGACTACAGCCGGACCTTCGGAGTCTTCGTCTGAGCATGTAAGTTGTTTCCTCTTTTGCTGTAGGGGAGTCCCCGAGCCTTATTTTTCAGATGATATTCTGATTTTGCCTCTTTTCTGTGTGCCCCGAGGGGAGCCCCCGAGCATTATTCATGTGCTATATGTCTTTGCTCGTTTCTTGGGCGCAGCCCCCGAGCCTGTTTTGTGATACTTTGTTTCTTCTTGCTGCCTTTTGTGCATGGTGCGAACCTGCTGGTGAAGCAGCACCTGGCGTTGGAGGCCAGACTGTGGCAGCTTCAAGGTACATGTTTAACTAATACTCTATTTTTCCGTCTGCTTGCTAGCTTGTTGATCTCATGTGCGTTCTTGTTGCTTTTGTAGATGAGAATAATACTGCCCTCCGCGAGCTTGATGCTCTCCAAAAGAGCCTTGGGAAAGCGGAGAAGAAGGCCGAGGATGCCGTCGGGGTGAAGGAGCGCCTTGAACAGGAGTTGGCTGATGCCACGGCGGCCAAGGGGCGCCTGCAGCGAGAATCCACAGATCGTGAGGAGCAGCTCGCCACTGTTGCGGCTGCGTGCGAGAAGGAGGTGGCCAAAAAACTGATGGCTGCTGCCAAGGCTGTCTCTGGTGAGTTTTTTTGCTTTTCTTTGGTTTTTCGGCTGCCGCGTCCCTGTGTCCTTATTCGATTCTTACTGTTCCTTTTCCTTTTCTCTAGATGTCGTGGGAATTGAGTTCAATCGCAGTGCCCTGGAGCACGGTAGTGCTTTGGATGATGCCATTGCGGCGGTCGAAGACCGCTGCAGTACTACGGTTGGCTCCCTTCCCAAGGCCAAGGAGATCCTCGGGCGCTTCTATAAGGAGCTCGTTCCCAAGGGCGCTTCCCTTGAGGATGTCGATTCTTTGGCGGATGCGCTGTCCGCAGATGCACCTGTGGCCTATAAGCGCAAGCAGAAGGGCATTGGCGCTTCCATGGGCCTAGCCATGGCCATGGCGTCTGGGGCGGAGCTGGATCTTCAGCAGGTCACCTCCCAGATGGCAACGGCTCCTGATGGTTCCGAGGTAGCCTTCGCTCTCTGCGCTGCTCGCTGTAAGCACTATGGGTCGAAGCTTATTGACCTTCTGGCAGAGTATCCGGCGAAGCAGCAGGAGGAGGTCAAGAGCAGGCACTCTGGCTCCGAGGCCATGCAGGATGCTGCTGCTTAGGCTTTGTCGTTGTAGTTGTAGGATAGTTGTCTTCTACTTTTGTTTTAATATCTTGATGAACAATTTCCTGTGCCACGCAGTGGCTTTTTTTGTATATAATGAGCCTTCGAGCTGTTGCCCAGTCGTGTGTTGTTCATATCCTTGTCTGTTTTCCTTTAGGGACCTTCGGGTGCGGACCCCGTTGATGCTTTGTCTGCTCTGCAGCCGCGACCATCCTTGAATGATGCGTCACAGCTTGTTTTTCTTCGTGACCGCGTCCGCAGTCTTGAGAAGGAGATACTTGGCGTCCAAGGACATGTGGACGTTTGGAAGTGGAAGACGGAGCGAGGTACCGCCAGAGAGGAATATCTGATGGGGGAGCTGCGGCTGTTGGCCGAGCAGCTGCAGTGTAAGTTTTTTGAGCTGCTGCTCATTTTAGGATGCGCCTGGTTTTGCGGGTCATCTTACTTTGTAGTTGTTGCAGATGCCAACCTTGTTCCAAGGGAGGAGAAGGAGCGCGTTGCAGTTTGGATCAATTGCTTGACCCAGTAGGATATGAACGCCAAAGGATTTTTCTGGATGGATCGCGACCGTGCCACGGTCCTTGCGACTGTGCAAGACGGCGCTCACCATGTGTCGTGGGTGCTAAGGCAGGTGAAGACTTCTCTGGCGTCAATTTTGCACGTCATGTTTCCCCTTGATGAAGCGCCTGCGACTCTCTGGGGTTTGTTGGCGAAGTTTCGAGACGTGCGTCATGTCAGGGAGTTAGTGCGACACCAATTGGTTGCGGGGGTGAAGGCCTCCCTTTCCCTCGTGTGGTTGCATTGCCCTTATGTTAACCTTGCGGCTGTGGCGGCTGGGCTGCCTCCTCAGCCACATGGTGGCCTATGGTACATGCGCCCGCACTATGCGGCTGTTAGGCAGTATGTCGAAGAAGTTGTAGATCTTTTTGAGCGTCGTGCGTAGGTGATCCTTCAGAATAGGTAGCTCCTGTAAAAAAGATAGATGTAAAACTTGTATGTATTTCGACTGGGAGTGTTGTGCCCTTTGTTGTAAAGGTTCATTGTATGAGCACGTGGTGCTTGGTTGTATGCATGCCCTTTTCGTTAGCCTGACGTGATCAGCTACTCAGGTGTACATGCGTTATCCTCAGTCAACAAAGTCGTGAGGTGAGGGGGAGCCCCTGAGTGTGTTGTAGCATAAAGAAATGCGAGGAAAAGATAAATTTGCGGGCGAGACACTTAGCTTTATTCATATCGTAATGAGGAGGTACATTGTTTGGCAGAGTAGCCTTATTGAAAGTAAAAAGGGGTGGGTAGCTAGGGGTAGTAGTGTCGCAATTGTGCGACATTCCATGGATTGGAGTATGCGACTCCAGACTCCATGTGCTTGAGGCGGTAGGCGCCACCTGGGATGACTTCGGTGACGATGTATGGTCCTTCCCAGGGTGACTCGAGCTTTTTTGGCCGCTCTTGCTTGAGTTGTAGGACGAGGTCTCCTTCGACGAAGGACCTTGGGCGCAGCCGACGGCTATGGTAGTTGCGGAGACTTTGCTGGTAGACCGTCGAGCGAGCAGCGGTGATGTCACGTGCCTCGTCAAGTGTGTCGATGGTGTCTTCGAGTGCGGCCGTCGATTCGTCTTCGCTGTAGGCGACGACCCGTGGGGCCTTATGGCTTACTTCCGCGGGCAACACGGCTTCGGCTCCGTGCACCATGAAGAAAGGCAAGTAGCCCGTTGAGTTGTTTGGGGTTGTTCGCAGGCTCCAGAGGACGGAGGGTAGCTCTTCTGCCCATGCTCCCGCAAGCCGCTCGAGTGGGATCAGTAGGCGTTTCTTGATGCCGCCGCCTACGAGGCCGTTGGCCTTTTCGACCTGCCCGTTGGTTTGCGGGTGTGCCACGGAGGCATATGATATGTTGATCCCGAGGCATTCGCAGAAGTCCCGGAATTCTTTGGAGATGTTCAACCCATTGTCCGTGATGATGCTGTGCGGCACACCGAACCTATAGACTATGGATTCGAAGAACTTCACGGCCGTTTTACCCTTTTGGTTGGTAACGGGCATGGCTTCGATCCACTTGGTGAACTTGTCGACTGCGACCAGGAGGTAGACGTGGCCTCCTTTCGAGGACTTGGGTAGTTTGCCGATCATGTCGAGGCCCCATTGGGCGAAGGGCCAGGCCAGGGGTATGGGTCTGAGCTCTGATCCTGGTGCGTGCGGTTTATCTGCAAACCTCTGGCAGTCGTTGCACCTTCGGATGATGTCCTTGGCATCGTTCATGGCCATTGTCCAGTAGAACCCAGCTTGTAGAGCTTTGGCGACAAGGGCGCGGCTGCCCGCGTGATGGCCGCAGATGCCCTCGTGGATGTCTTGGAGGATGGTTTTGCTGTCACCGATGGTGACGCACCTTTGGAGTACACCTGAAATGTTGTTCTTGTACAGCTCGCCATTGATGATGGTGAAGGCCTTGGACCGGCGAGATATGCGTCGGGAATCTGCTGGGTCATCAGGCAGTTTGCTGTTTATCAGGTACCGAAGGTACGGTTGTGTCCATGTTTCCTCGATTGCCATGACGTGCATCAGGTTGACCAACGCGACCTCCGTGTTGAGTTTTTTGGGTCCTTCCTATCCTTCGGGTAGCGCAGCCCCCGAGTTCTCTGCCTCTTTGGGTGATCCCTTGGGGAATTTCCTTTTGATGGATGGCACGCAGATTTGTTCGAGGAACACACCTGGTGGCACCCACGCGCAGGTGGAGTCGATGTTGGCGAGTCTATCGGCCTCTTCGTTGCTTTCTCTTCCAACTTGCTGAAGCTCGCAGCCGTCGAAGTCTCCTTCGAGTGAGTTATATAGCGCACGGTACACGATCATGTTGGCGGCGTGTGCGTCGCACTCATTCATTGTCTGCTGGACGACGAGATTTGAGTCACCGTCAATGACTAGGCACGTTGCGCCACAGATCTTGGCCATCCTCATGCCGTGGATGCTGGCCTCATATTCGGCTTCGTTGTTGGAAGCTCGAAATTTCATCCGAAGGACGTACTTCATCTTGTCGCCCTGCAGGGATGTCAGTATGACTCCGGCTCCTGCTCCAGCCTCGCGCTTGGAGCCGTCGAAGTGCATCGTCCATGACTGTGTCATATCCGGGGTGTCCGGCAGTTGTAGCTCCATCCAGTGGACGAGGAAGTCCGGTAGGACATGAGACTTGATCGCATGGCGCTTCTCTAGACTATGTCTAGAGGGGACAGCTCGATGCCCCACAGGGCCACACGTCTTGTGGCTTCTGGGTTGTTCAGGATGTTGTTCAGAGGTTCTTTGTTGACGACCATCACCTGATGCTCTGGAAGTAGTGGCTTAGCCGACGAGCCGTCATGAACACTCCATAGGTGAGTTTCTGGTAGTGAGGGTACCTCTGTTTTGTTGGCATCAATACCCCGCTGAGGTAGTAGATTGGGTGTTGGGCCCCATGGGTCTTGCCATCTTCGGAGCTCGACCACGAGCACGGTGCTTACCACCTGATGCGTGGCTGCTATGTATAGCAGGAGAGACTCGCGTTCCTTTGGTGTGACCAGGACGGGCGAGGTGGAGAGCAGTCGCTTCAGATCTTCGAATGCGTCGTCTGCTTCAGGTGTCCACTCGAATTTGTCTGCTTTGTTTAGCAGCTGATAGAAAGGCAGGGCCTTCTCAGCCATGCGGCTGATGAATCTTCTCAGCGCTGCGATGCGCCCAGCTAGTTGTTGGACGCCTTTGAGGTTCTTCGGTTTCTCCATGGCCAGTATGGCCTGGATTTTCTTCGGGTTCGCCTCAATTCCTCACTGGGAGATGAAGTAGCCAAGCAATTGGACAGATGGGACGCCGAAGGCGCACTTTTCTGGGTTCAGCTTGATCTTGTAGTGATCAAGGTTGTCGAACGTCTCACGGAGATCGTCGATCAATGTCTTGGCCTCCCTTCTTTTGACTACTATGTCATCGACATAGACCTGTATGTTGCGGCCGATCTGTCTCTTCAGACATGCCTACATACACCGCTGGTACGTGGCACCTGCGTTCTTCAGCCCGAAGGGCATTGTGTTGTAGCATAATACTCTGAACGGCGTGATGAACGCTGTTTTCTCCTGGTCTTCGATCTTTAGTCGAATCTGATTATAGCCTGAGTAGGCGTCAAGGAAGGAGAGTTTCTCGCATCCTGCTGTCGAATCGATGATCTGATCGATCTGAGGGAGAGGGAAGTGATCCTTTGGGCAGTGCTTGTTCAGCGATGTGAAGTCCATGCACATCCGCAGGATGTCCGTGTCCTTTTTAGGGACCATTACAGTGTTGGCCAGCCACTCGCTTTCCTTGATCTCCCTGATGAAATCAGCGTCGAGCAGTCTGTTGACTTCGATTCCGATGGCTTCGGCCCGTGGCTCGGACAATCGTCGGATGGACTGTTTGACGGGCTTGGCATCTGGGAACACATTGAGTGCATGCTCGGCGAATTCCCTGGGAACTCCTGGCATGTCCGCAGGACACTAGGCGAAGATTCCCCAACGCTCATGGAGGAATTCGACGAGCGTGCTTTCCTATGCGGGGCTGAGGTCATTGGCGATCAGCATCGTCTTGGAGGCATCTGTCGGGTAGACCTGCACCTTCTTCGTGTTGACTGTTGAGTCGAACGACATGTCAGGTGCGTTTTGCCTTGAGACTGGGGGTGCCCCGTTGTCTGTCACCTCTCGGAGCCTTGTGAGCTCCTCCTGCATGCCGAATGACTGGGATATTATATTGAAGTCCCTGTCGTAGTGGTCGGACCGGGTGAAGCTCCCGTGGACCGTGATGATGCCCCTAGGTCCTGGCATCTTGAGTAGCAGGTACGCATAGTGCGGTACTGCCAGGAACCTTGCGAATGCCACGCGCCCGAGGATGGCGTGGTATTGTGATGGTCAGTCCACCACTTCGAACTCGAGTCGCTCGCACCGAAAGTTGTCGGGCTTGCCAAAGATGACGTCGAGCCATATCTTTTCCAGGGGAAATATGCCCTTCCCTCGGACAATGTCGTGGAATGTTGTGTCGGATTGTTCCAGGCTGAACAACGGGATCCACATTGCTTCTAAGGTTCTAGCGAACATCAGATTGATGCCATTGTCGCTGTCCATGAAGACGCGGATCATCTCGAATCCTTCGATTTGCACCTCCAGCACTAGGGAAGCATGACCTGGGTGAGGGATCTGGCGAGGGTGATCCGAACGGCTGAATGTGATGCAGGACTCCGAACCGCTGAGGTACTCAGGGATGGTGGGTGGAGCGGTCATAGACAAGCTGCCTTGATGGGTGATCTTCTTTTGTACCTTGTTTGTTGGGCGCCCCTTTTCGATCATCAGTGACCCTTTCGGCGCGGGGTACCCGTTTACGCCGTTGTTCTGCATGGGTGCGACCGGGTGATTCGAAGGTCCCACAGGTGGTGGTGGAGGAGCTCTATGGGCGATGTCGCCTGGTGTGGGCGCGTGTCCGAACCCTGGGTTCGGGACCTGCTGTCTCATCTGGGACAGGATCTCGCTGAGTTTCCAGAACTCACGACAATCTTTGAGCATATGGTTGGCCTTCTTTTTGCCATCCTGCTTGTCGATGTAGAAGTGGATGGTGCATGGGCCCGACAACTTGTCGTATGCCGAGGGCTCGTCGTCGCGGCCGCGGTGTTGCCATGTTTGTGTTGGGCGTCCTCCATCACGGAAGTTGTTTCCACGGTATTCGCTGCTGCTGCGGTTGCTTTCGTTGCGGCGGTCGACGTAGCCAGCCGCGGCCATGTCGGGTCCGTTGCGATCGTCGTAGATGCGGCCATAGTCATCTTCCTCATCCGAGTGTGCTCGGTGGACGGGGTCCTCGCCATCTGCCCACCTGTTGGCGATGTCCATGAGGTGGTCAAGTGTCTTGGGCTTGACGCGCCCAAGCTCTTCCTTGAAATCCTGGCGTTTGACGCCATCTTTGAAGGCGTCGATCGTTCTCTCCTCGGAGATGTGTGCCGTGGAGTTCTTGATGTTGGACCAGCGTAATATGTACGAGCGAATGGATTCGCCCGTTTGTTGAGTGCAGGCCCGCAGTTCCTCGATCGAGGCTGGCCTCTTGCTGGTACCCTTAAAGTTTCGGATGAAACTGTCCGCCAGCTCTTCCCAGCTTCGGATGGATCCCGAGAAAAGGCTGCTGAGCCAAATCCAGGATGCACCTGTCAGCTGTAGCTGAAGGCATTGCAGAGCGGTGTTTTTGTTTCCGCCGTGCAGCTTGACGGACGACAGGTGGTCGCTGAGCCACGCCTTAGGGTCCTGCGTGCCGTCGAACTTCGGAGTGTCCGAAGGAATCTTGAAGTTTCTCGACATCCGTGTCCACCGAACAGATCTGCTAAAGCATCGAGCTCCACAGAGTTCTCCTTCGTCGGCATCCTCTTCGGGTTCAGACGAGCATACGCGCTTGGCGCGTGCCTTGTCGACCTTGCACTGAGCGAGGTCATTTCGAGCGTCGTAGTCGCGGCTGTGACGTCGTGTGCTCTTGCGTCGTCGAGGTAGGTCGTGCTCATCCTCTTCGAATGAGGATGTGGGGATGCGATTGAATCTGACTGCAACCTTCTTTTTCGGCTCCGCGGGAGCCTCCTCATGGAGTGCAGCTCCAACGAGTCTGATCCCGACTAGTGCGTACTTGTGCATATCTCTCTTTGGGTCCCCCACCGGAGATGGATGGGATGCGAGATATGTTGTGGCTGCCATGATCGTAGCTTGTGGCGTCTTTGGGATGACATTGCCGTTGGAGTCCATCTCCATGAAGGACGTGTTGAGGGTTCGGGTCACCTCGCGACGTGCAGCGGGATCCATGTTCTCTACGCGAGAGCGATGCTTGTTGGCATTGTTGCCGTGCGAGCTGGAGCCACCAACGGCGGAGAGCGCAGCTCGTCGCGCGCTAGACTCTGAGGCCGCTTGCTTGCGTTTGTCGAGTACCTCTTGCATCTTCACCCGCCTTTTGTGCTCTTCGATGAGGAGGAGGTGGTATGCCATCGGTAGGTCCCGTGAGGCACCCACAGGCAGGATCTTGTTGCCCGCCACGGCTTCACGTGCCTGGTTCCATCCTTCCTTGCTAAGGTGGATTACTCGACTGGCATCAGGGTCGTCCTCGTTGGGTGGGGGGGATGGTTGCCTCCTGTTTTCGCCGTTCCTACCATGTGGGTTGGGTGGCGGTACGTGAGCACCCGAACCTGGTGGTTGTTGCTCATTTTCGCTTTGGATGACCACGGCGCATTGGTAGCGCCCGCGGACTGGATCGCTGCTACCGCAACTTTCGGATCCGGAACCGTAGGTCCCTTCATCCGACGGGGAATCGCACAGATCTGAGTTGCAGTTGCTGCTGTCATATGAATCATCTGTCGATGTTGGCATGCATAGCACGCTGGGAGGCGGAGAGTGCCGGTCTGTCCCACCTGGAAGCAGAAACTTCCGAACAGGATCTCGAGCCCGTCGCCTACGGGTTCGAAGTCCTTCAGGGTGGCTGGCGAGTGGGAGGTGAAGTCGAAAGCACCGAAGAGGAGATGGCTCTCCGTCGCTGAGGAGTTGTAGATCGCTTTGGTCGGGACCGTCATGATCGCACAATCAGCGCCCCCGCTTCCCATAGACGGCGCCAATTGACGAGGTTTGATCTCGTCAATGCCCATTGTTATGAGCTTGGGTTTTGGAGAAGATGGGGGTGCTGGAGATCGCGAAACGGTTAACAGACAAGCAACCAGGGAACACGAAATTTACCCAGGATCAGGCCCCCGGAGGGAAAATCCTACTCCTGCTTGTCTGCTCTTGATTATGGCGGAACCGAAAGTTACACGGGTGCGCAGATGCAATCTGGCATGGAGGTGTGTATGCGGTGAGGTGAGAGAGAGAGAGAGATAGAGAGAGAGATCCTCCTCGTCGTGCCCTCCTAGCCTTTATATAGAGATAGGCAGGTCCCGGGCATAGATCGAGTCGGTTACAAGTTTAGGGTTTACCCTTTTGAATATTCTATCTATTCTAGTCTTGCTCTCCAAGGATCCGAAGACGTCATGGGCTTGGGCCACCCGAAAATCTTCATGGGCCACGTATATTCTCGTGGGCCTTCCTTGGGCTGGACCAGGTATGCTAATGTCGTGCACCCATAGAGTATAACCATGTCAATGGACCCTGGTCCAATCTTTTCCATTGATATATCTTCCACTGTTACTGTTTACTTTCTGCAAACCACCATTACTTTCCATACCATATAGTTAATCCTTTGTTTTTAGCAAACCGGTGAGATTGACAACCTCACTGTTCGTTGGGGCAAAGTCTTGAGTTTGTGTTGTGCATGTTTCCAGTTGCTAGCAACACCTTTGAGTCGTTTCCTTCCTCCTACTGGTTCGATAACCTTGGTTTCTTTCTGAGGGAAGACTTGCTGCTGTTCTCATCATACCTTCCTCTTGGGGTCTCCCAATGAAGCTCTATTGTGATCTGAGCGCATCAAGCTACTTTTTGGCGTTGTTGCCAGGGAGGCTAAGGACGGCTTCACAAGGGGAGTCCTTCACAACCTTTATCTTTACTTTGTTTTTGTTTTTCTTAGTTTCTTTTGCCTTGTTTTGCTTGCCTCTTTTTATCAAAACTCCAAAAAATTTAGTTTCGTTTGGTTTGCTTTATTTTATCAAAAACACAAAAAATTTAGTTCCTGCACTAGTTGTCACCTTGCTCTAGCTCACCATGTTGATCCCTAAGTTCACTCTGAAATACCTTTCAATAGGTAGTGGGTCAATAATTGGAAAAGGAAATATTGAAGAATTCTTTAATAATGTTAGCAAACATGAGGATATTGAGGATAGATCCTTAGCATAACTTGCTCCTAATTATGAAATTGCTGCAGCTTCTTTAGTTCACATGTTGGAGTCTAGGTTTGTTAACCTTAACCCCATGATGCAAATTTTGTTTCTTAAACTAAAAGAAGAATAGGATGCTGAAAAGAGATATTTTATCCTAGAAACTTTGTTAAAAGAGTTCAATGATGCTGCTAAGGAAGCCAAAAAGGTCTTTGAACATTTTAATATGCTAGGCTCATTGTATATGTTATGGGTACTTTGGAAAATTTGGATAAAATCAAACCCAATGAAGAGGAAATTAAGATACCCATACCCTTTAAACTTGTAGGAATGCATGAAGCCCTAGAAAATAATTTTGATTGGATTGTTCCTGAAAAACCATTTGATGAAAGTAGTCAACCTAAGAGAGATGATAAAGGGTCCTCTAAAACTCATTTGGATGATATACCTTTCCTAGATGAAGAGATTTCGAGTATTGATCTTAATGCTTCTTCATTTGAAAATACTTAATTCTTGCTTCTTGTGACTAACTTAAAGGCGTTAAAGAAAAGTACTTATTGGGAGATAACCCAAAAGTTTTCTTGAGTCTTGGAAGTTATTACTTCTGTAATGACCTCTCCTTATCCTTTTTATTTTCTTTTTGTGCCAAGAATAACCTCTAATGAGAGGGAAGTAAGATTTGGGGAGTTGCTGTCCCGAAACAGATATTTGAGCTCCACCGTAAAAAATACGTGTAAAATCTCTATAAGTCGTATTGAGTTGTAATTTTCTAAATAAATCCCCCAAGTTGTTAGCTAACTTTCATTAGTTCAACACCTTTTGATTTGAGCAACAGAAGGTCTTCGAAAAAATCGGTTTCTACCTGCTAGTCTGTTTTGATAGATTTCTGCCATTATTTACATTTGCTTCTTATTGATTCTTTTTTGGGTTCTTTTTGGGAAATTGAGCCTTTTTAAGGGAATTGCTACAGTAGCTTGATTATTTAGTGAAAGTTTTTCTTTTTTAAAACTAAACCCCAAGGTCTATTATCTTTTGAATACACTAATGTTGCTAATGAAGATTGTGTGAAGTTCTGTATGAAGGAAAATTTGTAGGTGTAGAGAAAGAATGATGTAATGAGATGAGGAATGGACAAAAGCTCAAGCTTGGGGATGCCACCCTGTGTCACCCCAAGAAATACTCAAGAGGTACAAGCGTCAAAGCTTGGGGATGCCCAAGGCATCCCTTCTTCATCAATAAAAATCTCAGGTCTTTCTAGACACTTCATTTCTATTGTTTCATGCACTGCTGTGTTGTTCTTGGAGCATCTTAGTTTTTGTTTTTCGTTTTTGTTTGCTTAGTTTGCTTGAATAAAGTAGTTTGGACCCCCATTCTCACCGTGTTGTTTCAAATAAGTTGATTGGTGTTGGAAAGGAGTAAAAAGTTCTTGCTTGAATAGTACAAGAAGAGCTTTCCTCTGACTGTGACTTAGACTTTATCATGTCATGCTAGATGTTGTATTAATCTTATGCTTAGTGATTATTGTTGTAGCATGACTTGTTCCAAACAATTAGGATTGCCTAATGTGCCTTGAAATAATCATGCGTTGTTTTAGCATACAAAAGCATAGTATTGTGGTATTCTCCTTTGATGCTTTGTTTGGGTTGACTTGTCGCATGCTCACACCATGTTATGACTATGAACAAGTCACCATAGCCTCTATGATAATTTAGTTTTTGACTTGTAGTACCACTTTATGCTTTGATTAGTAATGTTTTGTCGCTCTGCATGATTATGGCCATTATTGCTCTCTTAGTTATTCGCTCCTAGTCTTTTGCTAGCCTCCACTTGTATGAGTAAGCTCTACTCATGCATCCAACTCCCAAGAAACCAAGTTATTCCAAAGTGTACACTATAAATTCATATGCATGGTGTGTTACACCATTCCAAGTATATTCTTGTTTTATCTACCTTCCAATTAAAAAGTTACTTTGTTATGTGAAAACTTAGTGATTAAAGCTCTCACAAACTTGATGGCACACTTTATTTTTCTTTCCCCTAAATAAACTTGAACCATTGTGTCATCTATGTTGTATATGCTTGCACTTATACGTTGGAATTAGCAAAACCATGTTGTCATGGGGAACACTTTCAATATTGCACTTGTACATTGTACCCAGTTGATATCATGCTCTTTTGTTTATGGATGTCGTCGGTGTGAAATGAAAGGGGAGCTTGTAAGTCCATGGAGTTATGTATGTGTGTTAGAGAAATGCCTGGGCCACTAGCCTAAGCCATGCCTAATCATGGTGGAAACTTGCAGCATCACCATAGTGAGCAATCTATGAAGCTTTCTTCTTATAAAAAAAGAGACATACTGAAAAGAGGAAAGAGAGAAAAAGCACCATTTTCCCATGGTAAATAAGAAGATTGCTGAGGTTCTCATTGTCTGATTGACTTGTCATTTTGATTAAGGGATAGCTCCTGTATCATGTGCAAGGGGTACCCTGTTGGCGGTTCTCTATGATACACATGTACTTACTATGACAAGACCTTACAAGTAACTAAACTTGAGTAGCATGAGGAGCGGCCCTCGTATGCAAGGGACATGAGATTGTCAACTTATACTTTTTCAAGCATATACTCCATAGTTTGTTCACTTTAACCTTAATCACTTAAAGATGCTTATGATAGGGGCAATGAGAGCTGAAAGCTAACAAGTACCATAATTTTTGGAAGCTCTTTATGAGACTTGAAATCCATGCTTCCCTTTTTATGAAGGGCCTTTCTTCCACTATTATATTGAGTCTTCACCTTCTATCCTTAGGCACCAATTAAGAGAGCATAGTTGCCATTCTTAGTTCTATGTGCATTGTCCCAAAACTTATTGATTGATGCGTATTGTTGATTTTGCTTGCTCATGAACTATTTGTATCTAGTCACTCTTATAAACTTTGAAGGTGTCCTATGGATCTATTTGCTACTCCATGAGGGACAAGCTTGCCACTATGCTATGCTTTCTATATGTGAAACAAACAAACATCTTTCAATGCATTGTTATTCATGATTTTTGTTTGTAACATTTCATGTTGCATGCATAGTTACTTTGTCTTATTGTTAGAACTTCTTCTTTCATGATCATGTTTAGAGTACTTTGATCCCAACTTTCAATTCTTGCAACTGGTTTGTTCTTGGTTTTGTGGGTGCATGCCACCTCAAAAATTATTATTTTTATCACTTACCTACTCGAGGACGAGCAGGAGTTAAGCTTGGAGATGCTTGATACGTCGTAAACGTATCTATAATTTTTGATGTTCCATGCTTGTTTAGTATCTACTTTGCTTTGCTTTGTCTACACTTTGAGGTATTTTTATATGTTTTCTGGACTAACCTATTAACAAGACGCCACAGTGCTAGTTGCCTGTTTTCTTCTGTTTTTGGTTCCAGAAAAGGCAGAAAATCAATATTCTCGGAATTGGACGGGACAAAAGCCAAAGTCAATATTTTACCGTGAGGAACACGGAGCCAGAATACGAGACAGAGGGGAGCCACCAGGGGGCCACACCCCCTGGCCGCCCAGCCTGGCCTGGCCCGTGTCTGGGGGGAGGGTGCGGCCACCCCGGGTGCCCCCTGCCTTGCCTCATTGCCTATAAGAAGCCCCCAATACCAAAACCCTAAGAACCCAATCAATCTTCCACGAACACAGTCCGTAGCCGCCACCACCATTGTCCCTAGATCGGGGGGATCTGAAGTTTTTCCCGGCACATGATGTCTACGCACTTCTATTCTTGTATACAGTTGTTGGGCCTCCAAGTGCAGAGGTTTGTAGAACAACAACAAGTTTCCCTTAAGTGGATTACCCAAGGTTTATCGAACTCAGGGAGGAAGTGGCCAAAGGTATTCCCTCTCAAGCAATCCTGCAATCAAGATACAAAAGTCTCTTGTGTCCCCAACACACTCAATATAGGTGCACTAGTTCGGCGAAGAGATAGTGAAATACAAGTGGTAACGGTGCCAGAAAATAGCTTCTAACTTGTTGTTGACGTGGGGTAATGTGTGTGAGTGACAGAAAATAGCTTGACGGTGAGGTAAAGACTAAAGCAAGGAAACATGCAACAGATCTAGATGCAAATGGTGTTTCAATGTTTGGAAACAAGGCCTAGGGATCATACTTTCACTAGTGAACACTCTCTCATATAAATATCCTCTCTTCATGATACTACTCTTAACTACTCTCCGGTTGGAAACTCTAATCAACGGTAGGGCCTTCCCCAATCTAGATAACCCCACACTTTCACCTTGAGCGCTAAATGGTTCCAACAAACACCACAATTTCATAGAGACATCCAACTCCAAATATAACTCATAACAAATATTCAATCTAGCCAAAGTGCCACACACGTTATGCACGCTGTCACTTTCACACACGTGGGGAAAAGCATAGATCTATTAAAGCACAAAGAGTATTTATGTAGACTCAAACCTAAGTGCCACCATGGCGTGCACGCTGTCACTTTCACACAAATGGGGAGAGTAGAGATCTATTGAAGCACTTGATTAGCAAGGTAGATTTACTTGATTACAAAGCTCATGACCATAACAAGATCATGCATAGAGAGAGAGATGAACACATAGCTACCGGTAGAGCCCTTAGCCTCGAGGAAGAACTACTCCCTCCTCATCATGGGAATCAGCATTGGTGATGAAGATGGCGACGAAGATCGATGGAGATGGATCTGGGGGCACTTCCCTGTCCCGGCAGGGTGCCGGAACAGAGACTTTCTGTCCCCCGAATCTCCCCTTCGGTGGCGGCGGCGCTACAGAGGTTTTCGTGGATTTCTTCTGGATGCCCTAGGGTTTTTGGGTCGGAGGCTTCTTATAGGTGCAGGAATCAAGGTCGGTGGGGGTCCAGGGGGCCCACACCCCCTCCAGGCGCCTACAGGGCTTGCCCGCGCCTAGGGGGCGCGGTCACCCTGTGGGCCCCCTCCGGCTCGGCTTCGTGGTTCCGTGTTGCTCCGGGAAAAATAATAACTTTGGCTTTTGTCCCATACAATTCCGAGAATATTGATTTTTTGCCTTTCTGGAACCAAAAACAGAAGAGAACAGGCAATTGGCACTGTGGCAACTTGTTAATAGGTTAGTTCCAGAAAAGATATAAAAACACCTCAAAGTGTAGACAAAGCAAAGCAAAGTAGATACTAAACAAGCATGTTGCATCAAAAATTATAGATACGTTTCCGACGTATCAAGCATCCCCAATCTTAACTCCTGCTCGTCCTCGAGTAGGTAAGTGATAAAAAGAATAATTTTTGAGGTGACATGCACCATCAAAACCAAGATCAAACCATTTGCAAGCATTGAAAGCTGGGACCAAAGAACTCTAAACATGTGCATGAAAGATGGAGTTCTAACAATAGGACATAGTAACTATGCATGCAACATGAAAGTCTACAAACAAAGATCACGAATAACATGCATTGAAAAACGTTTGTTTGTTTCACATACAGAAAACATATCATAGTGGCAATCAACTTGTCCCTCATAGAGTAGCAAATAGATGCATATGACACCTTCAAAGTTCACAAGGGTGACTAGAAACAAATAGCACAAAAACAAGTAATATCGCAATATGCATCAATCAATAAGCTTTGGAACACTGCACACAGAATGACAACTATGCTCTCTTAATGGTGCCTAAAGGTAGAAGGTGGAGACTCAATAGTGGTGGAAGAAAGGCCTTTTATAAATCAAGCAGGGATTTCAAGTTTCAAAAAGAGCTTCCAAAAATTATGGTACTTGTTAGCTTTCAGCCCTCATTGCACCTATCATAAGTATCTTGAAGTGGTTAAGGTTAAAGTGGCAAAGATGGTGTATATGCTTGATGAAGCATAAGTTGGCAATCTCAAGTCCCTTGAATACGAGGGTCACACCTCATGCATACTCAACTTTGGGTCCAGGTAAGTTCTTGTCATTGTAAGTATTTGCATATCATTGAGAACCGCCAACGGGGTACCCCTTGCACATGGTACAGGAGCTTTCCCATAACCAAAATGACAAGGCAAGCAGACAATGAGCATCTCAACAATCTTCTTATTTACCATGGGAATATGGTGCTTTTTTCTCTCTTTCCTCTTTTCTCAATGTGTCTCTTTTTTATAAGAAGAATGCTTCATAGATGTCACTATGGTGATGCTGCAAGTTTCCACCATGATTAGGCATGGATTAGGCTAGCGGCCCAGGCGTTTCTCTAACACAGGATACAAACTCCGTGGACTTACAAGTTCCCTCTTTATTTCACACCGGTGACATCCATAGACAAAAGAGCATGATATCAACTGAGTACAAAGTACAAGTGCAATGTTCAAAACGTTCCCCGTGGCAGGACGGTTCTCGTAATTCCAACGTATAAGTGCAAGCATATACAACATAGATGACACAATGGTTCAAGTTTATTAGGGGCAAAGAATATAAAGTGTGCCATAAAGTTTGTGAGGACTTTAGTCACTAAGTTTTCACATAACAAAATAGTTTTTAATTGGAAGATAGCTGAAAACAAGAATATACTTTGGAATGGTGTAACACACCATGCATAGGAGTTTATAGTGGACACTTTGGAATAACTTGGTTTGTTGGAAGTTGGAGGCATGAGTAGAACTTACTCATACAAGTGGAGGCTAGCAAAAGACTGGGAGAAACCAACTAAGAGAGCAATAATGGCCATAATCATGCAGTGCAACAAAGCATTACTAATCAAAGCACAGAGTGGTATTACAAGTCAAGGACTAAATGATCATAGAGGCTAATGGTGACTTGTGATAGTCATAACATGGTGTGAGCATGTGCCAAGTCAACCCAAGCAAAACATCAAAGGAGAATACCACTATACTATGCTTTTGCATGCTAAAACAACGCATAATTTCTTCAAGGCACACTAAGCAATCCCAATTGTTTGGAACAATACATGCTACCGCAATAATCACTAAGCATAAGGTCAAAACAACACCTAGCATGTCATGCTAAAGTCTAAGTCACAGTCAAAGCAAGCTCCCTTTTGTACCACTTAAGCATGAAGTTTTCTACTCTTCTCCAACACCAAACAACTTATTTGAAACAACTCACAAAGTGCAGTGACCCAGCATACCACTGCATGTGTATTACACTATAGTCGTTGACATGACATCCACAGAACACCGTTCCGTAAATATCACATCCCTCAGAGTGGTACAATAGAAACATTGCGGGTCCATATTACAAATGTACACAGATTATTATTATTACAATACCAGAATTTCAAGACTTCCAAAAGATCCAACTTACAAACCAAAATATAAAGTGTTCAGCGGAAATTTTAAAGGTAGCAACTCCGACTAGGAGTTGAGCTCAACAGCTTATTCTATAGAGTTCATGCTGCTCGGATCCGTTAGCTACTACTAATTAAGTACTTAATTTGACTCGTGCTCATCGACATCGTAGCGGATCTCGTAATCCACTCCTTCAACTCCTCTGGACAGATCCGGTTCCTCATAGAACACATCTTCTTGACATTGGGCTGCATACATTGGCACTTCTTCGGGATCCTCAAAGTTTAAGCAAGGGATCAAAGGAAAGAATGAGTAACAACGTTACCCAACAAGTTCATTATATGCAAGGTGGGAAGTTTGATGCTCTAACTACCACCTCGGATTATAAATCCTTGGCACTATGTAGTTTTTGTAAATCTTTCTTCAAAGATTGATTTTATTCTGAAAAACTATGACAATCAGCCTTCATAGGTTGACCAGAACTTTCATGGAGTTCCTTTCCTGCCGAGTTCATAGCTCCTTCCCGGAACAGGGAGTAACAAGTTACAATTCTTACACTCTGCAGAGGTGCGTTACTTTACCCATGAGAGATCAACTCCTTGTTGCACAACCGGGCGTACTTTCCCGTCCACAATTCCATGATGTGGGGCCCAGTAGTTGGTCCAAGCCAATCACTGTCCCCTTCGCGACCCCGCATGCCTCGTTGGTGTACACCATGCCCACATCATGAATTACGGCAATGGTTTGTACAAACCGTTATATGCCAGAATTATCGTGGGACGATGAGGGTTCCCACCCATATGCGGCATATCCTCTACGAATTACCAATTAATATGAACGCTACAAGGATAACAGCCACGACCTGCACATCCGGCTTCATGCGAGAGGAAGAATATACAGCTGACTTCTCTGTCCCATTCCAAATCTCATGGCTAACGCGTAATATACGGCGCTAGAATCACTAATGTCAGGGGTTATTATGTCCCTATTTGATCATCATTGTTCGCAATTAGAACCCTAAGTTCTATTGCTTCAGTATATCATCACTTAGGATGATATCTATGATTTCTTTACTTGTGAAAATAATATTTCCTTTCTTTTATAACATATATGATAACACACAATTTGCAAATACTTTGATAAAGACTCTTCAAAGGACATGAGCAAGTGATGAACTTGCCTTGTGATGGCAAGGTAGTGAAGTCTGATGCTTGTGCTGGACCTTGAGCTTCTAAGTCTACAAAAACATCATTATTGCCCGGTAAGGACAATATTTAAAGAAGCAAAGATGATTATGCAAGTAATGTAATGCATTATTTAACTCTATATGCATTTTCCCTATATAAGGTGCCTTTAATTGATGATTAAACATTTATAAATATTACTTTTTAATATTTATAACATATATTGAGTTATTTTATTTTATTATCCTTTTATTTGACTTTTATTGATTTAATAATTCTTTTAGGAATTATTAATTATACCTTAAAAATGGTGATTAAATATTTATTGAGTATTTTTCTAAAATAGTACAATTTTATTACGTAATGAAAGTGAATTTTAATTAATTTTATCATCCTTCAATAATTTTGTAAAATCCCATAAGGATTATATAATTTACAAAATTCCTAATAAAATTTAAATGTCTAAAATTTTATATTTTATTTTATTTGGATAGAGTGGATTATGGTGAATCCAAAAGTATTTAATTTATAATTTTTGGACTTATATTTTACTTTCTAGAATTTATTTAAGTCTAGGGTATTTTGGTCTTTTCCTGTTTATTGAAACAGGCTGGAATTGTTTCTGGGCTGATTATTATTATTGGGCCCTAGTGGCCCATTTGGTTTTAGACAAAAGGACCACCCCGACGGGTCTGGCCCAGCTCGGCCCACTCCTCATTGTCTCTCTCTCCCTCTCCCTCGATCTTATCCTCTCCTCCTCTAACCCCGACCCCGTGGCCGGCGATGCCGCTACCGTCGATTCCCGCCGCCGTCGGCCGTTTTGGCCGCCGCCGTGGTGCATTAGGGGGTGATCGACGACGCTCGTTCATTCTATCCAATTGGATTTGAGCCTGGGGCTCTCCTGCAATGGTTCGATGCCTCTCTAAACCCTAGGGTTTGGGGTTTGGCATGTGTTCAAGTGCTACTGCCGCCGTCGTGGTCTCGCCTGTGGTGGTGTGGTGGATTCGTGTGCTACTGTGGCCGCCGCCGTGGCTGGTGCAGGTTGCAGCGCCCCCTGGGTGCTCCCTGTGCCGCCGCGGGTTCGTCGGCCAATCTGCTTCCTCTTTAATTTCTTCAGCGAGGACCTACGGTGAGTTTGGTTCCTTCCGCCTGGTGTTTTCTGTGCTTGCTAATTCGATTCTAGAGGTTGGCTGTGTCCTCTCTTGCTACTGTCTGATTCAGATTAAGATGATCATCCATTTAGGGTTCCTGCTATGTGCTTGTTCATGTACTGGATGATTTAATTCATGTTTGGATGGTCTGTACACAGGCTAAATGTTTGTTGGCGTGAAGCTTGTTGCTTAAAAATGATAGATGATGTTCCTGGTGGCTTACTAGATGATTTGATGCTTAGATTGCATCTGATTAAGATGATATTGTTGTTTGGGAAACATGCTTGGTTAAGCTAATGATCTGATAGCTTTCCACTGTTTACTTGATTCATGGTCATGATTATGATAAGATACAGCTACTGTCTTAGTGCTGATAACTTGGGAATTAGCATGTGGTTTGATATCATTATGATCTCAAACAATAAAGTGTATCATGAGAATATCCTAGTTATGATTCCTATTTTATAGGAAATGATTAGTTAGTTGATTGTCTGAATCTATGATGATTTACTGTCTTTCCTAATTCATATTGGATTGTTCTTGTGACACCATCATGTATGGCACACAAGTTTGATTCTAAACCATGGATTTGGTTAGTTTATGCTTAATACAATCTTGGCTTTGAAAGATAAATATAGATGCTCTTATTTGAATTCCCTAAGACCAATGATGTTGGTCCGAGGCTTAGGGATTCAAATCTTATCTAATTGGTTCATCTAGATAGTCCTGGTAATGGTACCAGCTATTCTTTATTGAATCAAAGCTTGGAAAAATGATAGTGAGCTTGATCATGTTATAGATCCTATGAATTTGTTCCTAAGGTGCTACCCTTCCTTTAGGGATGTGCCTAGAAATAGATCATAGGTATATGCATGATTGAATGGTAAGATATAGTTTGACAACCAGAGCAAGGATGTTGCTCTGAGCCCTGGTTGGATCTTGGTACTTTGTTGTTTGCCTTTAGAGTTCAAAAGAAAATCCCTATGATGGATTCACCCCACTTGGGTGTTTTCTGAGGTTTTGTTTTATAAAACAACACATGTTTCTATCTGAATAAGATGATTAGATCATGTGAAGGTTTTATGAAACTCACCACAAAATCTAATGATGGTGTAGTAAGTTGGTGATGATCTTGATCTGGTTTTGTTGGACTCCTGTGCTTGATCTTGAGCTGACCCTGCTCCTCCTAGCTCTTGGCTTGATCTTGCTATCCACCTAATCCATCCCACTCCTTATGTCACCATCCTGGTGATGTTTGATTGATCCTTGGGTGGTGTGGTTGCTGGTTGTGGTGCTTGGTTTAGCTGTTGTCTACACTGGTTGTTCTTGTGTGCTATGCAGTGGAGTGATGCACTTGTGCCTCCCACGGCTGTGCTGTGGTTTTGTGAGATTGGGCTGTGCCTGTGAGGTCGACAACACACCATATGCATGCTGGTGTGTGTCCTGCTTGTGTGCCTGCTATGCACTTGTGGATATGTTCAGAATTTTTGAACTTACTTTTACCTGGTTACTTTCATCTGGCTAGTGAATTTGTCCCTCTTGGATGTCATCTGACTTCCGGCTTTGAATTTATGAAAGATGGAATCTTTCATATTGGTGAAACTTGCCCCTTTTATAACATTTCTCAATGATGAATTTGTCAAGTGCATTTCACTGACATATCTGAGAGAAATAATACTAACACTAACCTTCCTTTGTTTTTTATTTAATCTTTGTTTTGCAGGTACAAAGACAATATGAAGATTTAGTTTAGATTTAGATATAGGATAGTTAGTAAATATTCCAGTGTAATTTTCTTATTCTTTTGTAATTTTCTTTTATTCTTCTTTTAATCTTTATTTTATTCAATTATAATAAAGATTATATTATTATTAATAAAGAATATTCCTATTCTTTGTAAATTTACTTTTGTAAGTTATGTGGATGATTCAAATAAGTTATAATTTTATAACTTCATTATATATATTGATGATAAGAAATAGACTTTATATTCATTATTGTTTATGTTTGGATATAATTCAAGTTATAATATTTATCTCTTAATTGAATTAAGATTCTAAATTTATATCTAATTCATTTGAGTTATAATTCAAACACTCAAGTCTAATATTTTAAATCCATTTGAAAACACATAACTCCTTAAGATCATCTCAAAGTTTATAGCAATAATCCTTTAAGACTAAACCTAATCTCAAAGTATGAAAGAAACATTGATCACTTAGGTTTTTATTTGGCGAAAATTTTACCCACATTTTCACAGATGAATGCATGCAATAATTCATATTACTAAATCTACCCTTCGTTAGGTCCTAAATGTTGGGATGTTACAGACTTCCACCCTTAAATTAAACTTCGTCTCGAATTTTGTGGAGATGTACCTGAATAATTCTGGATAGGCTTTTCTTAAATCCTCTTCTTTCTCTCATGTGGCTTCCCTTTCAGGGTGATGTTCCCACTGTACCTTGCAATATTTGATTGCTCTGTTTCTTAATCTTTTCCAGTTTTCTTCCAGAATCTTACAGGGATTTTCAATATAGGTCAGGTCTGCTTGTAATTCTATCTCTTGATGTGTGATTGCATCATTTGTAAGTTTCAAACATTTGCGAAGTTGTGACACATGGAAAACATTATGCACTTGAGCCAATCTTGATGGTAACTCTAAAGCATAAGCTATAGTTTTGTTTTGACTCAGTATCTTGAATGGTCCGATATATCTTGGACTCAATTTTCCTTTAACTCCAAATCTTTTTACTCCTTTCATTGCACTTACTTTCAAATAGACCATATCTCCCACTTCTGGATGCCATGATCTTCGACTTTGATCCGCATAACTTTTCTTTCTGCTCTGGGCTATTTTCAGTCTATCTCTGATCTTATCCATGATGTCTTGTCTCTCCTTGATATAATCTGGCGCAAATTCTTTGCTGCTTCCAGGTTCATACCAACATATTGGTGATCTACACTTCCTTCCATACAGAATCTCATATGGAGCTGCCTTCAGACTACTCTGATAGCTATTGTTATAAGAAAATTCTACCAATGGTAGGTGATCTTCCCATGTTCCTCCAAAATCTAGTGCACAAGCTCTCAACATGTCTTCTAGTATTTGATTTGTTCTTTCAGTTTGACCTCCTGTCTCAGGATGATATGCCGTGCTGAAATCTAACTTTGAACCAAGTGCTTCATGCAATTGCTTCCAAAATGCTGAAGTAAACACTGATCCCCTGTCAGTTATGATCTTTTTGGGTACTCCATGCTTACTTACTATCTCTTTGACATACACTTCAACTAACTTCTCAGCATTATCCTTTTGGTTCACCAGAATGAAATGTGCACTTTTTGTAAGTCTGTCCACAATTACCCATATCATATCCTTCCTTTTTGGTGTCATAGGCAATCCTGTAATAAAATCCATACCAATTTCTTCCCATTTCCATTCAGGAATTTCCAAGGGTTGTAATGGTCCTGCTGGACTTTGATGTTAAGCCTTCACCCTTTGACAAGTATGGCATTCAGAAACATATTTAGCAATATCTCTTTTCATATTATTCCACCAGAATAGTTCTTTCAAATCCATATACATCTTAGTACTCCCTGGATGTATAGAATATGGTGTATCATGTGCTTCTTTGAGTATGACATTTCTAATCTCAGTCATATCTGGAACACATAGACGGTCTTGAAACCATAAAGACCCATAATATCCAAGGCGAAAAACTGATTTTTGCCCTTGAGATATCCTCCGAATTTCCTCAGCAATAAAAGGATCTTCTTCTTGATGTCTAAAAATTTCTTGCTTAAGATCACTATCCTGCTCTGCAACTACTTGCATAGTAGCTAATCCTCCAAGAACCTCTGTTTTGATGAATTGAAGTTCTAATCTTTCCAAGTCCATTTGTAACTCTTTTGGTAGCTCCCTGTTGCTAGGCTGAGTATCTGCACTCTTTCTGCTTAAAGCATCTGCTACAACATTTGCTTTCCCTGGGGTGTAATTGATTGTTAAATCATAATCCTTGATTAATTACAACCAACACTTTTGTCTCATATTCAGTTCCTTTTGAGTGAAGAAATATTTGAGACTTTTATGGTCAGTGTATAACTCACATCTGGCTCCATAAAGAAAATGCCTCCATCCTTTCAGTGCAAAAACTACTGCTGCTAACTCTAAATCATGAGTTCGATAGTTGACTTCATGTGGTTTCAATTGTATTGAACCATAAGCAATCACTTTCCGATCTTGCATTAATACACAACCCAAACCTTCTTTAGATGCATCATAGTAAACGGTGAAATCCTTCCCTGTTTTGGGAACTGCTAAAATTGGAGTTGTGGTTAATCTAGTCTTCAACTCTTGAAAACTTGCTTCACATTTTTCATCCCACTTGAATGGTGTATTCTTTCTTAATAATTTGGTCCTTGGTCCGGCTATTTTGGAGAAACCTTCAATGAATCTCCGATAATAACCAGCCATTCCTAAGAAACCTCTAATTTGCTTCACAGTGGTCGATGCAGTCCACTCTAGTACTGACTGAACTTTAGATGGATTCACAGCAATTCCATCCTTACTGATCACATGACCGAGGAATTCTACCTCATCTAGCCATAACTCACACTTACTGAACTTAGCATAAAGCTTATGTTCTCTTAAAGTCTGCAATGCTATCCTCAAATGGTCAGCATGCTCTTCTTTATCCTTGGAATATATCAGAATATCATCAATAAAGACGATGACAAACTTGTACAAATATGGCATGAAGATCTTGTTCATCAGATTCATGAATATTGCCGGTGCATTGGTCAAACCAAATGGTACTACCAGATACTCATGGTGTCCATATCTTGAGACAAATGTTGTTTTTGGAACATCTTCCGGCTTGATTTTTATTTGATGGTATCCAGATCTTAAATCGATCTTTGAAAATACTCCAGCTCCTTTCACTTGATCAAACAAATCTTGAATTCTTGTTAAAGGATACTTATTCTTGATAGTCATGTTATTCAGATTTCTATAATCACCACACATTCGTCTTCCACCATCTCTTTTATCCACAAAGATTACTGGTGTTCCCCATGGAGATACACTTTCCTGTATAAATCCTTTTCTCACTAACTCATCAATTTGCTCCTTAAGTTCTTTCAACTCTTTGGGTCCCATTTTATATGGTGCTTGAGCTATTGGTGTTGTACCAGGTATTAGGTCAATGGTGAACTCTATCTCCCGGTCTGGTGGCATTCCCGGTAACTCTGTTGGAAAAACATCTTGGAATTCATTAACTATAGGAATGTCTTCTAATTTAACTTCTTTCATTGAATTCAATTGCAGATCCACCATGATATGAATGTGTTTATCTGCTTGGTAAACTCTCCTTGCTCCACTTGGAGTTTTAATTGAGACAGTTTTCTCCTCACAATTTATCTGAGCTCCGTGTTCCATCATCCAATCCATCCCCAGCACTACTGCAATTCCCTTCAAACGAATCACATAAAGGTCTGCAAAATATGTACAACCACAGATCGAGATAACCTAATCTTGTTTTATGTGGCGTACAATCACATTCCCTCCTGCCATAACTACTGTCATAGGACTTTCTAACGTTGCTCTTCTAATCCCGAACTTATCACAAAATTCTTCAGAAATGAATGAAGTAGTTACACCAGTATCAAGTAGAACTTTGTCGGGATTGCTAAGGATATTGAGCGTACCTATCACTGCATGCTCCGAATTATCCACCTCCTCGAGGGTTGCACAGTTCAGTTTCCCGGTAGGTCAGTTCCTCTTGCCATTGTTGTTCTTGCCATTATTTCCTCCTTTATTGGGATGTCCATTTCCTCCACTAGCTTGTCCTCCTCCCTTGGTAGGCCAACCTCCAGGTGGTTTGCTCGGACAATCTGGCTTGATATGCCTCTTCTGACCACAACCGTAACAGATCACGACAGGATTTTTGCATTCCCTCTGGAAATGCCTTGGAATTCCACAATTGTTACAGATAACATTCCTTCTCGGATTGGATTGATTTCCACCACTGCCCTTGTTATTGTTATTGTTATTATCATTGTTATTGTTATTGTTGCCATAATTCCTATTCCGAGGTTTGAACTCTAGGTTGGGTTTAGGTTTGCTTGCCTGAATTCTCTTAGTTTCCTTCTTGGCTTTCTTCCTCCGATCCTCTTGGACATTCTTGTAGTCATCCTCAAAAGTAATGGCTGCATCCAACAACTGCTGATAAGTTTGCTTATTGGCTAACCTTAGCTGCATATTCACAAACGGATTTAATCCATGCAAGAAACGCTTCTTCCGCTTCTCTTCAGTGTTAACATCCTCCTCACCATAACGAGATAGTTGGCTAAACTCCTGAATGTACTTCATGACACTAGTATATCCTTGCTGAAGCTCCTCAAATTCTCTCCGCTTCAACTCCATGACACTTTATGGAACATGATATTCACGGAATCTCTGCTTGAACTCCTCCCAGGTAAACTCCCTTCCTGGTTGTTGCATGGCTAACTGATTTTCCCACCATGATGCCGCAGGTCCAGTCAGCAGATGAGTTGCATACCTCAATTTCTCCTCATCATTGCAACCTATAGTTTTCAGCTTCCTTTCGGTGTCCGCTAGCCAGTCTTCTGCATCCATTGGTTCAGGAGCTGATGCAAAAGGTAACGGCCTTGCATTCTGGAAATCAGATAGACTCACTCCTCCACCTTCAGGTGCCCTCTGATTTGCTCGTCCCAGCAGCTCTTCCATGAACTTGTCCTGGATCTCTTGCATCATTTGCATGCATTGCATAAAGTTCTGCTCCATTAACAGCCTCATTGGTGGTGGTGGTGGTGGTGGTAATGCTTCTTGATTTGCTGCATCTGCATCGGCCTTTTCCTTGGCCTCTCGCTCCATCCGCTGCTGCTCAGTTTCCATTCCTACACCCGTATCCATGACCCTCTAGTCCTGCAACCTAAAGCGAATACTCATAATTACACCATGCACATGTGTTCCGAGCTCGACTTTACGCACATAACTAGTCACACAATGAAGATCCAAAGAAAATCCGAATATGCATTTCACATATTTTACATATATCATAATGATACAAAGTCATTACAACATATACCATATAGGTATTATCACAATACTACCTTATTACTTGGGGTACAATATACAATACTTGTTGCTACTGACTAATTGTCTCCTTCTAATAGTGACTACGTTCATCGTACATGCCTGATGTCCAACCATGATGACGTGTTGTTCGTCGCACAGTTTGTGGAACATATGACCTTCCAGAAGGAACATACTCTGTATCTGAAGTGTCAGGACTTGAGTCATTACTCAACCTGAGCGCATTGACTCCATCTAGCTTAGCTGAAAAGTCTTCAGAAACATATTCAACATTATTTCCAGCCTGCATCTCCTGAGCTTCATTTCTTGAGTTGTCAACATGATACACAGATCCTGCTGCTCCCTAGGTGCTCTCGTGGGCAAGATAGTTAAACACTGGATAATGTATATCCCTGGGCTTTGAGAAGATGTTGATGATTCAAACACTCTCTCCTCGGGATCTTCTTCTTCATCCTGGTTATCTATTGACATGGTATTTCTACTACTATTATTAGGGTTCATCCTTGCACCCATACAACTAGATTGTCCAACATTCCTGTCGGAACCATCTGTGGACATCTAGTGTTCATGAGATCCGTTATATGATCCCATTCTCCAACCATCTGAATTCTCAATAGGAATTTCTGAGTCAGAACCCTCCTCTGAGCCCTATGGCACCGCATACCGCATATCCATAGTAGGATCATGTGTACGTTCAGGTCTTGGTGAATAAGGATAGGGTATAAAATATTCCGGATCTATAGGTATATCCTTAAAGATAGGTGTTGCACTAATACTTGCTTCTTTCTCTAACTGGAATGCTAGCTGCTTCCTCCGTTCCGGATCTGTTAGATCCTCTACATATCATTTTTATCTTCAACAATCACTTGATGGGTCTTATAAAAAGACGCAAATAGTGTTCGGTATCTATCCATAAACTTGGAAGCTAACTTAGGATGCTTATTAACCAAATTAAGATGATCCGGTGTAGGCTCTGAGTCTATAGAATCATGAGGTATCACAGAAAATGTGCTACCTTCTAATTCCTTGGTTTTCTGCTCCCGGATATTAGTTATCACCTCCACAACTGTGACATGATATGCTGCTAAATGACTCCTACCTTCTCCTATAGGTAAATCATGATATAATCCAAGCTTCTCTGGAAGTTGGATACTCACACGATACTTGGATAACATTCGACCATCCAGCTAAGTGACAGTGTTTACTGGAATTCTAGTTGGACAACTAAAGAGCTTTAAAAGTTGACGAAGTTGGTCTGTGAATGATCCTTGATAATCATCAAGAGTCTCCTCTTTCCTTACCAAAGTCTATTTTGGAAACTTTGGTGCCATATCTCTGTATATCATAAAAATAGTTTTTGATTAGTACATATTGCATCATAACCAAGAATTATCACACTAAAATATATAACAGAATATTCTCATTTGAATACCCATTATATTACTTTTAGAGAATTCTTTATCGTTGCTAAATTTCCCTACAGGTAATACCCTTTACTAGGTTTCCAACCTGAGGTCAAAGCAATTTGCTTTGATACCAACTGCGGTGACCCAACATACCACTGCATGTGTACACAGATTATAAAGTGTTCAGCGGAAATTTTTGGTTGTGTACATAAAGTGTTCATCGGAAATTTTAAAGGTAGCAACTCCGACTAGGAGTTGAGCTCAGCAGCTTATTCTATAGAGTTCATGCTGCTCGGATCCTTTAGTTACTACTAATTAAGTACTTAATTTGACTCGTGCTCATCAACACCGTAGCGGATCTCGTAATCCACTCCTTCAACTCCTCCGGACAGATCCGGTTCCTCGTAGAACACATCTTCTTGACATTCGGTTGCATACCTTCGCACGTCTTTGGGATCCTTAGAGTCTAAGCAAGGGATCAAAGGAAAGAATGAGTAACAGCGTTACCCAACAAGTTCATTATATGCAAGGTGGGAAGTTTGATGCTCTAACTACCACCTCGGATTATAAATCCTTGGCACTATGCAGTTTTTGTAAATATTTCTTCCAAGATTGATTTTATTCTAAAAAACTATGACAATCAGCCTTCACAGGTTGACCAGAACTTTAATGGAGTTCCTTTCCTGCCGCGTTCATAGCTCCTTCCCGGAATAGGGAGTAACAAGTTACAATTCTTACACTCTGCCGAGGTGCGTTACTTTACCCATGAGAGATTAACTCCTTGTTGCACAACCGGGCGTACTTTCCCGTCCACAATTCCATGATGTGGGGCCCAGTAGTTGGTCCAAGCCAATCACTGTCCCCTTCGCGACCCCGCATGCCTCCTTGGTGTACACCATGCCCACATCATGAATTACGGCAATGGTTTGTACAAACCGTAAGATGCCAGAACTATCGTGGGACGATGAGGGTTCCCACCCATATGCTGCATATCCTCTACGAATTACCAATTAATATGCATGCTACAAGGATAACAGCCACGACCTGCACATCTGGCTTCATGCGAGAGTAAGAAGATACAGCTGACTTCTCTGTCCCATTCCAAATATCATGGCTAACGCGTAATATACGGTGCTAGAATCACTGATGTCAGGGGTTATTAAGTCCCTATTTGATCATCATTGTTCGCAATTAGAACCCTAAGTTCTATTGCTTCAGTATATCATCACTTAGGATGATATCTATGATTTCTTTACTTGTGAAAATAATATTTTCTTTCTTTTATAGCATATATGATAACACACAATTTGCAAATACTTTGATAAAGACTCTTCAAAGGACATGAGCAAGTGATGAACTTGCCTTGTGATGGCAAGGTAGTGAAGTCTGATGCTTGCACTATACCTTGAGCTTCTAAGTCTACAAAAACATCATTATTGTCTGGTAAGGACAATATTTAAAGAAGCAAATATGATTATGCAAGTAATGTAATGCATTATTTAACTCTATATGCATTTTCCCTATATAAGGTGCCTTTAATTGATGATTAAACATTTATAAATATTACTTTTTAATATTTATAACATATATTGAGTTATTTTATTTTATTATCCTTTTATTTGACTTTTATTGATTTAATAATTCTTTTAGGAATTATTAATTATACCTTAAAAATGGTGATTAAATATTTATTTAGTATTTTTCTAAAATACTACAATATTATTACATAATGAAAGTGAATTTTAATTTAATTTTATCATCCTTCAATAATTTTGTAAAATCCCATAAGGATTATATAATTTACAAAATTCCTAATAAAATTTAAATGTCTAAAATTTTATATTTTATTTTATTTGGATAGTGTGGATAATGGTGAATCCAAAAGTATTTAATTTATAATTTTTGGACTTATATTTTACTTTCTAGAATTTATTTAAGTCTAGGGTATTTTGGTCTTTTCCTGTTTATTGAAACAGGCCTGGAATTGTTTCTGGATGATTATTCTAATTGGGCCCTAGTGGCCCATTTGGTTTTAGACCAAAGGACCACGCCGAAGGGTTTGGCCTAGCTCGGCCCACTCCTTACTGCCTCTCTCTCTCCCTCGATCTTATCCTCTCCTCCTCTGACCCCGACCCCGTGGCCGGCGATGCCGCCACCGTCGATTCCCGCCGCCGTCAGCTGTTTCGGCCGCCGCCGTGGTGCATTAGGGGGTGATCGACGATGCTCGTTCGTTCTATCAAATTGTATTTGATCCCTAGGGTTTGGGGTTTGGCATGTGTTCAAGTGCTACTGCCGCCGTCATGGTCTCGCCTGTGGTGGTTGAAGGGATTCGCAGCATAGTAAATCAAAATTTTCTACGGATGCGAACGGGAAAAGCCAAGATCTAATCTAGGAGATGCAAACAACGAGGGGGGATAGATGAGATCTTCATACCCTTGAAGATTCACACAGCGGAACGTTCAACGGAACATGGTTGATGTAGTCGTACTCGCCTCTCCTCCTCGCGATCCGATCCGATCCAACACCGCAAGTGGCGATTCCTCCGAGAGATGCACACGTGCGGCACCTTGACGTCTCCTCCTTCCTCGGTCCAGCAAGTGGGGTGGAGATATAGGTTGGATCTACAACACGACGGCGTGGTGCAAGCGGTGGAGAGTTTCTGCGGCAGGGCTTCGCCTACGCGTAGTAAAGAGGGAGAGAAAGAGGAGGGAAGCATGGCGGCTAGGGCTTGAGGAGGAGGTGTTGGGAGGGTGCGCCCCCAGCCCTCTTTATATAGAGGGGTGGGCGGCTGGCCCTTGCCCCTCCCCCAAGCCCTAGGGCCGGCGGCCAAGGAGGGAGGAGTGGGGGGCAAGTTCCCCCCTTCTAGAAGCTCCCCTAGGGTTTCCCCTAGGGCTTGGCCGGCTGGGCCTATGGGGCCTTGTGCCCCTGGCCTAATGCGGCCAGGGCATTCCCTCGTAGGCCCACGCCCCCTCCCGACAAGTGGGGCCACGTTGGTCCTACTCCGGAAGGTTCTAGAAGCTTCCGGTACAATACCGAACAACCCGAAACAATTCCGAACTCCAAAATCTGCTTTGCCTTATATGAATCTTATTCTCTGGACCATTCCGGAACCTCTCGTGACGTCCTGGATCTCATCCGAGACTCCAAACAAAAACTCATAAACCAATTATCCAATCTATCCTAGTGTCGAGACACATTAAGTGTGTGACCCTTCGGGTTCGAGAATATGCAGACATGATCTTCTATTAATAATCAACAGCGGGGTCTGGAAACCCATATTGACTCCCACACATTCATCGATGATCATATCGGATGAACCATGATGCCAGGATTCAATCAATCCCATATATATATTTCCTTCGTCTCGCGATATTTTACTTGCCCGAGATTCGATCGTCGGTACCCGGCATACCTAGTTCAATCTCGTTCGCAGCAAGTACTTTACTTGTTCCGTAATCCGATATCACTTTGTGATTAACTCCTTAACCATGTGCTTGCAAGCGGTGTTGATATCGATTACCGAGTGGGCCCGAAGTATATCTCTCCGACTTGGGAGGGACAAATCTCATCTCGATACATACAACCCAACAGGTACTTTCCGATCACCTGAGAGACACCTTTATGATCACCCTCTCATAGGATGACGTTTGATGACCTCAAAGCTTCCTTCCGATACCAAGGAGTTGCATTATCTCATGGTCTAAGGAATACAATATTTGACATAATAAAAAGCTTCGCAAAGATGAACACGACGACACGATCTAATTGCTCTGCTTGATTTGCGTATGTCCATCATATCATTCTCCCAATGACATGATCTCATTATTAATTGACAACTCATGTCTATGGTTAGGAAACCTTAACCATCATTAATCAATGAGCTAGTCCATAGAGGCGTACTAGGGACACAGTGTTGTTCATAAACCACACAAGTATCAAAGTTTCCGCTTAATACAATTCTAGCATGGAATATAAACTTTATCATGAACAATAATTATAATAATAACATCTTTATTATTGCCTCTAGGTCATAATTCCAACAGTCTCCCACTTGCACTAGAGTCAATAATCTAGTTTACATCTGGCAACAATCTAACACCCATGGCACTAAGGTGCTGATCATGTTTTGCTCGTGGAAGAGGTTTAGTCAATGGGTCAGCGACATTCAGATCCGTATGTACTTTGATAATCTTCAAATCTCCATCTGTTATATAATCTCGAATTATATGAAACTTGCAGTTGTTATGCTTGGTCTTTGGATGATATCTTGGTTCCTTAGCCAGTGCTATGGCGCCAGTGTTGTCACACAATATCTCCAGTGGGTCCAAGGCACTTGGAACCACACCAAGCTCAGTGATGAAGTTCCTAATCCAAACTCCTTCACTTGACGCTTCTGCAGCAGCCATGTATTCCACTTCTACTGTAGATCCCGCGATTACGCTTTGCTTGCAGCTTCTCCAGCTCACAGCTCCTCCATTCAAAATATAAACGTATCATGTCTGAGATTTAGAATCATTCTTGTCGGTGTCAAAACTAGCGTCGACTTAACCCTTTACGACGAGTTGTTCATCACCTCCATAGACTAAGAACATTTCTTTAGTCCTATTTGAATACTTTAGGATGTTCTTCACGGCTATCCAGTGTTCCACTCCTGGATCACTTTGGTATCTACTCGTCAAACTAAGAGCATTGGACACATCCGGTCTAGTACACAGCATGGCATACATGATAGAACCTATGGCCGAGGCATAAGGCACTTTGCTCATAGCTTCTCTATCATTTACCGTAGATGGACACTGAGCCCTGCTCAATATCTTACCTGACAACATAGGCACTGAACCTTTCTTTGCCTTATCCATTCTAAACCTTTTTAGAACTTTGTCTAGGTATGTACTTTGGCTTAAAGCTATCAGGCGTCTTTGTCTATCTCTATAGATTTTGATACCCAACATATAAGCAGCTTCCCCTAGGTCTTTCATTGAAAAACATTTATTCAAATAACTCTCCACATCGTTAAGCATGTCAATGTCATTTCCAATAATCAATATGTCATCCACATATAGTACTAGGAATGTCACTGAGCTCCCACTCACTTTCTTGTATATACAAACTTCGTAGCAATTTGGAACAAATTCAAAGCTCTTGATCACTTGATCAAAACGAAGGTTCCAACTCCGAGATGCTTGCTTCAGTCCATAAATGGAACGCTGAAGTTTGCACACTTCATCAGCATCCTTAGGATTGACAAAACCTTCGGGTTGCATCATATAGAACTCTTCATCAATGTTGCCATTGAGGAACGCAGTCTTGACATCCATCTGCCATATTTCATAATCATGAAACGCAGCAATTGCTAATAAAATCCGAATGGACTTAAACATCGCTACGGGAGAGAAAGTCTCATCGTAGTCAACACCTTAAACTTGTCGAAAACCTTTCGCGACAAGCCGTGCTTTATAGACAGTAACATTACCATCCGCGTCCGTTTTCTTCTTGAAAATCCATTTGCACTCAACGGCCTTTCGGTCGCTAGGAGGGTCCACCAAAGTCCATGCTTGGTTTTTGCTCATGGATCCCAATTCGGATTTCATGGCATCTAGCCATTTCTCAGAGTCTGGGCTCATCATTGCTTCCTCATAGTTCGCAGGTTCACTATTGTCTACTAACAAGACAGTTAAGACAGGGTTGCCGTACCACTCAGGAGGGGCACGCGACTTTGTCGACCTGTGATGTTCAGTAGTAGCTTCGTCCGAAGCTTCATGATCCTCGTCATTAGCTTCCTCTATTGTTGGTGTAGACGGCACTGGAACAATTTCAGGTGTTGCGCTACTCTCCACCTCAAGAGAAGGTTCAACAACCTCGTCTAGCTCTACTTTCCTCCCACTCACTTCTTTCGAGAGAAACTCCTTCTCAAGAAAGGATCCGTTCTTTGCGACAAACACTTTGGCTTCGGATCTGTGATAGAAGGTATACCCAATAGTTTTCTTAGGGTATCCTATGAAGACGCATTTCTCCTCTTTGGGTTCGAGCTTGTCCGGCATCAACTTCTTGACGTAAGCTTCGCATCCCCAAACTTTAAGAAACGACAACTTAGGTTTAGCACCAAACCACAGTTCATACGGCGTCGTCTCAACGGATTTAGATGGTGCCCTATTTAAAGTGAATGCAGCGGTTTCTAATGCATAACCCCAAAATGATAACGGCAATCTGTAAGAGACATCATTGATCGCACCATCTCTAATAGAGTTCGACCCGGCGTTCAGACACACCATTGCGCTATGGTGTTCCGGGTGGCGTGAGTTGCGAAACAATTCCGCTTGCTTTAAGATGCGTGAGGAAATCATAACACAAATATTCACCTCCACGATCGGATCGTAGAAACTTAATTTTTCTGTTACGATGGTTTTCCACTTCATTCTGAAATTCTTTGAACTTTTCAAATGTTTCAGATTTATGTTTCATTAAATAGATATACCCATATCTACTTAAGTCATCAGTAAAAGTGAGAAAGTAGCGATATCCGCCGCGCGTCGAAACACTCATCGTTCCGCATACATCAGTATGTATGATTTCCAACAAGTCCGTTGCTTGCTCCATCATTCCGGAGAACGGGGTTTTGATCATCTTGCCCATGAGGCATGGCTCGCATGTGTCAAATGATTCAAATCAAGAGACTCCAAAAGTCCATCAGAATGGAGTTTCTTCATCCGTTTTATGCCAATATGACCTAGACGGTAGTGCCACAAATAAGTAGTATTATCACTATCTACCTTGCATCTCTTAGCCTCAATGTTATGGATGTGTGTTTCATCCCTTTCGAGATTCAGAAGAAATAAACCATTCACAGCAGGTGCATGACTATAAAAGATGTTACTCATATAAATAGAACAACCATTATTCTCAGATTTAAATGAATAACCGTCTTGCAATAAACACGATCCAGATATGATATTCATGCTCAATGTAGGCACATAATAACATTTATTGAGGTTTAAAACTAATCCCGGAGGTAAAAGTAAGGAGAGCGTGCCGACGGCCATCACATCAACTCTTGATCCGTTGCCAAAGCGCATCGTCACCTCATCCCTCGCCAGCCGCCGTCTATTCCGTAGCTCCTGTTTCGAGTTACAAATATTAGCAACTGAACCAGTATCAAATACCCAGGCACTACAACGAGGGCTAGTAAGGAAAACATCAATAACATGTATATTAAATATACCTTTGATGGTGCCAGCCTTCTTGTCCGCTAAGTACTTCGGACAGTTGTGCTTCCAGTGACCCTTGTCCTTGCAATAGAAGCACTCAGTGTCCGGCTTAGGTCCAGACTTGAGTTTCTTCTCTGCAGGGGCAACGCGCTTGCCGTCGCCTTTCTTGAAGGGCTTCTTTGCACCCTTACCTTTCTTAAAGCTGGGGGGCTTGTTGACCATCAACACATGATTATCCTTCTTGATGTCCACCTCCGCGGCTTTTAGCTTAGCGAAGAGCTCGGTGATCGTATCAGTGGAACCAATCTGATTATGAGTAACTACAATACCTTTGTAGCTAGGAGGGAGTGATTGCAGAACCCTGTCAATCTTGAGCTCCTCTGGAATCTTGTAGTCCAGTTGCTCAAGGCGTTGAGTGTAGCCCGACATCTTAATGGCGTGCTCACTAACGGAACTCCCTTCCTCCATCTTGCAGTTAAAGAATTTCTTAGAGATCTCATATCTATCAGAACGGGCCTGAGTCTGAAACAGAGTTTTCAGTTCCTCAAGAATCTCAAAGGGCCCAGGGAACTCCTCAAAACGATTTTGAAGGTCTGATTCCATAGCAAACAACATGGTGCTCTTAATCACACCATAATCATCCTTGCGCGACTGATAAACAGCTTTCTCATCAGCCGGCGCATCTACAGGAGGGGCGTCACCTAGCGCTTTCTCAAGGACATAGTCCTTTTGTCCGCCAGAGAGAATGATTCTCAGATTGCGGAACCAGTTGGTGAAGTTAGACCCATTGTTCTTAAGCTTTTCTTTCTCAGCAAAAACGTTGAAGTTGAAGTTGGACTTAGCCATTTGATCTACAAAATTTGCAAGTACAATTTAGACTATGTTCATGATAACTAGTTTAACTTAATCATATTACTAGATGAACTCCCACTAAATTCAACATCCCTCAAGTTGTTTAGTGAACATGATCCAAATTCACCACACCTAATCCGATCTTCACGAGAAGAGATGTGGTTTCAATGGTGGACAACAAAGTGTCAATCATATCATTGATATGACTCATGCTTAACCTTTCGGTTCGTGTGTTCCGAGGCCATGTCTGTACATGCTAGGCTCGTCAAGTCAAACCCAAGTATTTCCGCGTGTGCAAAACTGGCTTGCACCCGTTGTATGTGAACGTAGAGTTTATAGCACCCGATCATCACGTGATGCTTGAACACGACGAACTTTCGCAACGGTGCATACATGGGGAGAACACAGTTTCATCTTGATCTTTAAGTGAGGAATTATCTTATAATGCTACCGTCGTGATCTAAGCATAATAAGATTCATAAAAGGATAAACATCACATGCATATAATTTTATGTGACATGGTATAGCAATCTTCGCGCAATGATCTCCATCTTGTGCGTGCCAGCATGATCTCCATCACTCCACCATGATTGCCTCCACCACGAATAGCAACTACAACTATTGCTAACTACTTAGCGATAAAGTAAAGCTATTACATGGCGTATAATAAGTGGACACACATGTAATACACAATTATAAAGACAACCATATGGCTCCTGCCGGTTGTGTACTCATCGACATGCAAGTCGTGAAACATTACAAAACATGATCATTGCATACAACATACACATCACATCTTGGGCCATACCATATCACAGAAAACACTCCCTTCAAAAACAAGTTAGACGCCTCTACTTTGTTGTTGCATGTTTTACGTGGCTTATGGGAGTAACAAGATAAGAACGATTCTTACCTACGGAAAGCCACAACAGTGATATTATGGTTGCCAAACTCCGGTGTAAATCCCATGACAACTATAGTGAGAGAAACTGGCATCCACCAGCCGCATGTGTGGAACAAGCCACACGTCAAGTGCGGAGACGGTCTCGCGAACGAGGTCGCGTAAAGTTGGCCTGGACCGCTTTGATCTCACTATCCCACGTCATAAGAAGTACACAAACAGGAGGCTTGCAACAGAAAACATCAACGCCCTCAACGAGCATGTTGCGTTCTACTCCTGAAACACATCTACGCATAGATCTAGCTCTGATACCACTGAAGGGATTCGCAGCATAGTAAATCAAAATTTTCTATGGATGTGAACAGGAAAAGCCAAGATCTAATCTAGGAGATGCAAACAACGAGGGGGGGTATAGATGAGATCTTCATACCCTTGAAGATTCGCACAAAGGAACGTTCAACGGAACGTGGTTGATGTAGTCATACTCGCTTCTCCTCCTTGCGATCCGATCCGATCCAACACCGCAAGTGGCGATGTCTCCGAGAGATGCACACGTGCGGAACCTCGACGTCTCCTCCTTCCTCGGTCCAGCAAGTGGGGTGGAGAGATGATCTACAACACGACGGCGTGGTGCAAGCGGTGGAGAGTTTATGCGGCAGGGCTTCGCCTACGCGCAGTCGGAAGGGAGAGAGAGAGGAGGGCAGCAGGGCAGCTAGGGCTTGAGGAGGAGGTGTTGGGAGGGTGCGCCCCCAGCCCTCTTTATATAGAGGGGTGGGTGGCTGGCCCTTGTGTTGGAATTATGCCCTAGAGGCAATAATAAATATGTTATTATTATAATTCTTGTTCATGATAAAGTTTATATTCCATGCTAGAATTGTATTAAACGGAAACTTTGATACTTGTGTGGTTTATGAACAACACCATGTCCCTAGTACGCCTCTATGGACTAGCTCATTGATTAATGATGGTTAAGGTATCATAACCATAGACATGAGTTGTCAATTAATAATGAGATCATGTCATTGGGAGAATGATATGATGGACATACCCAAATCAAGCAGAGCAATTAGATCGTGTCATCGTGTTCATCTTTGCGAAGGTTTTTCTTATGTCAAATATTGTATTCCTTAGACCATGAGATAATGCAACTCCCTGGTATCGGAAGAAAGCTTTGAGGTCATCAAACGTCATCCTATGAGAGGGTGATCATAAAGGTGTCTCTCAGGTGATCGGAAAGTACTTTTTGGGTTGTATGTATCGAGATGGGATTTGTCCCTCCCGAGTCGGAGAGATATACTTCGGGCCCACTCTGTAATCGATGTCAACACCGCTTGCAAGCACGTGGTTAAGGAGTTAATCACAAAGTGATATCGGATTACGGAACGAGTAAAGTACTTGCTGTGAACGAGATTTAACTAGGTATGCCGATACCGACGATCGAATCTCGGGCAAGTAAAATATCGTGTGACGAAGGGAATATGTATATGGGATAAATTGAATCCTGGCATCGTGGTTCATCCGATATGATCATTAATGAGTATGTGGGAGTCAATATGGGTTTCCAGACCCCGCTGTTGATTATTGATAGAAGATCATGTCTGCATATTCTCGAACCCGCAGGGTCACACACTTAACGTGTCTCGACGCTAGGATAGAATGGATAATTGGTTTATGAGTTTTTTTTTGGAGTCTCGAATGGGATCCAGGACATCATGAGAGGTTCCGGAATGGTCCGAAGAATAAGATTCATATAAGGCAAAGCAGTTTTTGGAGTTCGGAATTGTTTCGGATTGTTCGGTATTGTACCGGAAGCTTCTAGAACCTTCCGGAGTGGGACCAACGTGGCCCCACTTGTCGGGAGGGGGCGTGGGCCTACGAGGGAGTTCCCTGGCTGCATTGGTCCAGGGGCACAAGGCCCCATAGGCCTAGCCGGCCAAGCCCTAGGGGAAACCCTAGGGAGAGCTTCTAGAAGGAGGGGAGAAATTTGTCCCCCACTCCTACCCCTTGGCCGCCAGCCCTAGGCTTAGAGGAGGGGCAAGGGGCAGCCGCCCACCCCTCTATATAAAGAGGGCTGGGGGCGCACCCTCCCCACACACCTCCTCAAGCCCTAGCCGCCCTGCTGCCCTCCTCTCTCTCTCCCTCCTGACTGCGCGTAGGCGAAGCCCTGCCGCAGAAACTCTCCACCGTTTGCACCACGCCGTCGTGTTGTAGATCCAATCTATCTCTCCACCTCACTTGCTGGACCAAGGAAGGAGGAGACGTCGAGGTGCCGTACGTGTGCATCTCTCGGAGGCATCGCCACTTGCGGTGTTGGATCGGATCGGATCGCGGGGAGGAGAAGCGAGTACGACTACATCAACCACGTTTCGTCGAACGTTCCGCTGTGCGCATCTTCAATGGTATGAAGATCTCATCTATCCCCCCTCGTTGTTTGCATCTCCTAGATTAGATATTGGCTTCCCCGTTTGCATCCATAGAATTTTTTTGATTTACTATGATGCGAAACCCTTCAGTGGTATCAGAGCTAGATCTATGCGTAGATGTGTTTCACGAGTAGAACGAAACATGCTTGTTGCGGGCTTTGATGTTTTCTGTTGCAAGCCTCTTGTTTGTGTACTTCTTATGACGCGGGATAGTGAGATCGAAGCGGTCCAGGCCAACTTTACGCGACCTCGTTCACGAGACCGGCTTCGCACTTGACGTGTGGCTTGTTCCACACATGCGGTTGGTGGATGCCAGTTTCTCTCACTATAGTTGTCATGGGATTTACACCGGATGTTGGTAACCATAATATCACTGTTGTGGCTTTCCGTAGGTAAGAATCGTTCTTAGCTTGTTACTCCCATAATCCACGTAAAACATGCAACAACAAAGTAGAGGCGTCTAACTTGTTTTTGCAGGGAGTGTTTCTGTTATATGGTATGGCCCAAGATGTGATGTGTATGTTGTATGCGATGATCATGTTTTGTAATGTTTCACGACTTGCATGTCGATGAGTACACAATCGGCAGGAGCCATATGGTTGTCTTTATAATTGTGTATGACCTGTGTGTCAACTTCTTATACGCCATGTAATAGCTTTACTTTATCGCTAAGTAGTTAGGAATAGTTGTAGTTGCTATTCGTGGTGGAGGCAATCATGGTGGAGTGATGGAGATCATGCTGGCACGCACAAGATGGAGATCATTGCGCGAAGATTGCTATACCATGTCACATAAAATTATATGCATGTGATGTTTATCCTTTTATGAATCTTATTATGCTTAGATCACGACGGTAGCATTATAAGATAATTCCTCACTTAAAGATCAAGATGAAACTGTGTTCTCCCCATGTATGCACCGTTGCGAAAGTTCGTCGTGTTCAAGCATCACGTGATGATCGGGTGCTATAAACTCTACGTTCACATACAACGGGTGCAAGCCAGTTTTGCACACGCGGAAATACTTGGGTTTGACTTGACGAGCCTAGCATGTACAGACATGGTCTCGGAACACACGAACCGAAAGGTTAAGCATGAGTCATATCAATGATATGATTGACACTTTGTTGTCCACCATTGAAACCACATCTCTTCTCATGAAGATCGGATTAGGTGTGGTGAATTTGGATCATGTTCACTAAACAACTTGAGGGATGTTGAATTTAGTGGGAGTTCATCTAGTAATATGATTAAGTTAAACTAGTTATCATGAACATAGTCTAAATTGTACTTGCAAATTTTATAGATCAAATGGCTAAGTCCAACTTCAACTTCAACGTTTTTGCTGAGAAAGAAAAGCTTAAGAACAATGGGTCTAACTTCACCAACTGGTTCCGCAATCTGAGAATCATTCTCTCTGGCGGACAAAAGGACTATGTCCTTGAGAAAGCGCTAGGTTACGCCCCTCCTGTAGATGCGCCGGCTGATGAGAAAGCTGTTTATCAGTCGCGCAAGGATGATTATGGTGTGATTAAGAGCACCATGTTGTTTGCTATGGAATCGGACCTTCAAAATCGTTTTGAGGAGTTCCCTAGGCCCTTTGAGATTCTTGAGGAACTGAAAACTCTGTTTCAGACTCAGGCCCGTTCTGATAGATATGAGATCTCTGAGAAATTCTTTAACTGCAAGATGGAGGAAGGGAGTTCCGTTAGTGAGCATGCCATTAAGATGTCGGGCTACACTCAACGCCTTGAGCAACTGGAATGCAAGATTCCAGAGGAGCTCAAGATTGACAGAGTTCTGCAATCACTCCCTCCTAGCTACAAAGGTTTTGTAGTTACTCACAATCAGATTGGTTCCATTGATACGATCACTGAGCTCTTCGCTAAGCTGAAAGCTGCGGAGGTGGACATCAAGAAAGATAATCATGTGTTGATGGTCAACAAGCCCCCCAGCTTTAAGAAAGGTAAGGGTGAAAAGAAGTCCTTCAAGAAGGGCAGCGGCAAGCGCGTTGCCCCTGCAGAGAAGAAGCTCAAGTCTGGACCTAAGCCAGACACTAAGTTCTTCTATTGCAAGGACAAGGGTCATTGGAAGCGCAACTGTCCGAAGTACTTGGCGGACAAGAAGGCTGGCACCATCAAAGGTATATTTGATATACATGTTATTGATGTTTTCCTTACTAGCCCTCGTTGTAGTGCCTGGGTACTTGATACTGGTTCAGTTGCTAATATTTGTAACTCGAGACAGGAGCTACGGAATAGACGGCGGCTAGCGAGGGATGAGGTGACGATGCGCGTTGGCCACGGATCAAGAGTTGATGTGATGGCCGTCGGCACGCTCTCCTTAGTTTTACCTTCGGGATTAGTTTTAAACCTCAATAAATGTTATTATGTGCCTGCGTTGAGCAAGAACATCATATCTAGATCGTGTTTATTGCAAGACGGTTATTCATTTAATTCGTAGAATAATGGTTGTTCTATTTATATGAGTAACATCTTTTATGGTCATGCACCTGCTATGAATGGTTTATTTCTTCTGAATCTCGAAAGCGATGAAACACACATCCATAACATTGAGGCTAAGAGATGCAAGGTAGATAGTGATAATACTACTTATTTGTGGCACTGTCGTCTAGGTCATATTGGTGTAAAACACATGAAGAAACTCCATTCTGATGGACTTTTGGAGTCTCTTGATTTTGAATCATTTGACACATGCGAGCTGTGCCTCATGGGCAAGATGATCAAAACCCCGTTCTCCGGAATGATGGAGCGAGCAACGGACTTGTTGGAAATCATATATACCGATGTATGCGGACCGATGAGTATTTCGACGCGCGGTGGATATCGCTATTTTCTCACTTTTACTGATGACTTAAGTAGATATGGGTATATCTATTTAATGAAACATAAATCTGAAAGGTTTGAAAAGTTCAAAGAATTTCAGAATGAAGTGGAAAACCATCGTAACAAAAAAATTAAATTTCTCCAATCCGATCGTGGAGGTGAATATTTGAGTTATGATTTTCTCACGCATCTTAAAGCAAGCGGAATTGTTTCGCAACTCACGCCACCTGGAATACCACAGCGCAATGGTGTGTCTAAACGCCGGAATTGAACTCTATTAGATATGGTGCAATCAATGATGTCTCTTATAGATTTGCCGTTATCATTTTGGGGTTATGCATTAGAAACCGTTGCATTCACTTTAAATAGGGCACCATCTAAATCCATTGAGACGACACCGTATGAACTATGGTTTGGTGCTAAACCTAAGTTATCGTTTCTTAAAGTTTGGGGATGTGAAGCTTACATCAAGAAATTGATGCCGGACAAGCTCGAACCCAAAGCGGAGAAATGCGTCTTCATAGGATACCCTAAGGAAACGATTGGGTATACCTTCTACCACAGATCCGAAGGCAAAGTGTTTGTCGCAAAGAACGGGTCCTTTCTTGAGAAGGAGTTTCTCTCGAAAGAAGTGAGTGGGAGGAAAGTAGAGCTAGACGAGGTTGTTGAACCTTCTCTTGAGTTGGAGAGTAGCGCAGCACCTGAAATTGTTCCAGTGCCGTCTGCACCAATAATAGAGGAAGCTAATGACAAGGATCATGAAGCTTCGGACGATGCTGCTACTAAACGTCGCAGGTCGACAAGGTCGCGTGCCCCTCCTGAGTGGTACGGCAACCCTGTCTTGACTGTCTTGTTAGTAGACAACAGTGAACCTGCGTACTACGAGGAAGCAATGATGAGCCCAGACTCTGAGAAATGGCTAGAGGCCATGAAATCTGAATTGGGATCCATGAGCGAAAACCAAGTATGGACTTTGGTGGACCCTCCTAGCGACCGAAAGGCCGTTGAGTGCAAATGGATTTTCAAGAAGAAAACGGACGCGGATGGTAATGTTACTGTCTATAAAGCACGGCTTGTCGTGAAAGGTTTTCGACAAGTTCAAGGTGTTGACTACGATGAGACTTTCTCAACCGTGGCGATGTTTAAGTCCATTCGGATTTTATTAGCAATTGCTGCATTTCAAGATTATGAAATATGACAGATTGTAAGATCCCTCCTTTATAAAGGAAAAGGATCCCTGTGATTGCAATGCTAGTCCCTGGATCAATAGCTAGCATCCACAGTTAAGATGTATTATCAAGAAACAAAGGTCATAATACAACTTTATAACCAGGAATAACATAATTTATTACATCTTACATAGCTCATTTGGCTATCTCATTACAATGCAGCAGAATTTAACAATAGCATGGGGTCCTTCATCTTCAAAGTGCCACAGGCAGACATGTTGGTTGTAGACTTGTAATCCTAATTCATTAAACTTCACTAATATCAAATAAACCTACAACATAACAAGTTACAGCCACAAGGGTCAATGCATTTGAATTGTATTGGCAGGTGATACTATGGTAGTATAGTGGAGTCTATCATCTATATGCATTTGGCTAAGTGGAGCTTAGGCTTGCATTGCTCAAAATAGATTTTCCTTATCATTTGAAAACACTAAGTTTTTGCTTGGACAAAATCACCCAAGGAACCACCAATAGAAATTGGTGAACCTTAAACCCTTGTTCAACCACAAGTTTTAAACTTAGAAATTGGGATGATGAGATTCTTGATAGCTTTCATGTCTTGATTCTCAAATTGTCCTTTGCCAGGGACATGGCTAAGTACTTAGATTTTACACTCTGCAGAGGTTGTGCACTTTCCCCACAAGACTTGGTTTCACCAAGACAAGATCTTTCAGAAGCCTTCCCTTAGACCAGAATGGACGCGTTCCAACCTATCATCCCCTACCACCAACTATCCATTTGTCTAAGTTATTGCAACCTATATGATCCAGGCAGATCCCATAATGCCAAGTGGCTGCACTTGAAACTTCTCAACATTTGACATCTCAAATCTCTTTGTTCCTGGGTGGCCATCCAAAAGTGAGATACACAAGGTAAACCATAGAAATGGGCCTTGTGTAACCACTCAACACAAACCATTCCTTCCATTCCACCCAGGTGATTCATTCACTTAGTTGTTTTATTAAACAAAACACAAGTCCTTGACTTAGAAATATCCCATAGCATGAATATAATCCACCCTTGTTTTCTACAAGCTAAGCTAAGCATGATAGTAGTAGGAGTCTTAACTTAGGAAATTTCTACTAAGGTTTCATCTACTAGGATTTCCCATAGCATGGTTTATACTTAGCAAAAATTCCATGCAAGTCTTACTTAGAAATATCACTAATGCATAGTGAAAATAATGGGACAAAAGTATGAAGCATCACTTGCCTTTTTGGTAGAGAGTATAAGTTCACTTCTTGATCTTTGCAATGCTCACACACTTCAAGTCACTACAATTCAATCAAGTAAACAATATTTCAATCTACCATTCAAGCAATTCAACACATAAAATAATAATAACAAAACAATGCATGCAAGCATGCAAAAGATTGTTTTATTTGGATAAGTGGTTTCTAATGGGTCATAAACATTTGGAAACACCTAATGGTCATTTTATAAAGTGGCAAAATTATTTGTATAAGATTTTACTTCATAAACCATTTTTGATCAAGTCATTATTTTATGTGGTGAAGAAATGCTTTTAATAAGGAAAAATTCTATAGGTTTCACAAAATATGTTTTCAAACCATATAACCATGTGTTTAGGGTCAGAGAGTTTATTTCCAAAACATTTCTCAAAGGTTTTCTTCCAAAACCATTTTTAACAATTAAACCATATTTTTATTTGATTAGAAATGTTTTAAATCAAAGATTCATTATTTTATTTCACCAAATACAGTTTTGAAACCACAATTTGTTTCCTATGGTTAGTAGGTTCAAAACACACCATTTGCCAAAGATTTTTTCCTCAAAATCATTTTGGAATAAATTTTATATCCTAAACATGCATACACTAGTTTCTGTAAAAACAAACAATTTAACAGAAGCTTTTTACTAAACAAAGTGCATGGTTGGCTAGGGCTTGTTTTTATGAATCCATTGATATAAAGTTTGCAAAATTTGGACGTGTAGATTAAAAGTTATAGATTTTACAAAATCTAGCATCTAATAGATCAAATCTGTTTTAATTCAAACAAGCAGAGCCACGTGTCGTGTTCTAATTCGTCGGTACCGGTTCGCGTGGATCAGCAACGTGAGGCGTTGGATCAAGTTACATCGCACGGCATAGATTGCGTACCCCTTCGGCGTTAAGTGATTCTATCGCATCCTTACGATCTGCATCTAACGGCTGGAGACGACTTGACCAAACTCTGGCGGCGCTCAGTGGCAGCGCGCGGCGGCGACGCTCGGCTAGCGGTGGAGCTGGAGATGCAGGAATCAAAAATGGAAGAGGGATGGCTCACAGTGATCGCCGTGGCGTGGGGAAGCTCAACCTGCTCGCGGTTGACGAAGGGGCGCACAGGGTTGCTGATAATTGCTCGTCGGAGTTGCGTCTGACGACGGCCACACTCTATCGTCGTCTAGGGCGGTGCTACGGGTCACGAGGGAGCAAACGGAAGACACAGTTAGATGCACGAGGACGCGGCGATGATGCGTGCGTGAAAAATAAGGAGAGGGGCGGTCAGGTTCTTGCCAGAGGAGTCGCCGGAGAAGAAAGCAGACGGTGGCGGCGCTAGGTGTCGTCGTTGTCGAGGCTCTAGGGCGCGCGCGAGCGAGCTAATGCCACTAGGAGATGCGCCAGGGCTTGGGGGTCATGTCCGTGTGCTCGAGGAGGCGAGGGGCGATTAAATGGGAGTGGTCACGGCGAGGTATAACAGCGGCAATAACGCGAATTCATCGTCGCAATCAAAGGCAGCAACGGCAGGGCGAGTTCATCGCGAGGAGGAAGAAGGTGAGGTGGCAGTGGGGTCGTCTCGTCAGCGATAGAGGGGAAGGGGAAATGGGTCCAGGCTGTCAGTGAGGGCGTGGGTTAAGTCTGCGGTGAGAAAACGTTTCGCTCGTGAGAGGGAGAGGTGGGCTGGACTGGGCCAGGTGGGCTGGGCTGTTCCTTTCACTCTTTTTTGTTCTGTTTGTTTTCTCTTTTTCTCATTTGATTTTTCTGTTTTGATTTTGAATAAGCAATTCAAACATTCATTTGATTTCAATCCTTTGCCAAAATTTGTGTAGATTTAAATATTGATTAGTAGCATATTTCTGAAGTCAAATTTGGAATAAAAAAATTATTCTTTTTGGGGTCTTTGAATTATTCAAAATAGGCTCTAGTTATAAATCATATAAGATTTAATAATATTTCTAAACACCATTTGATTTTCCAAAACCTTCCAAATCTTTTCAGTAGGTTTTTATTTGGTTATTTGGGTGTCAAATAATTCATCTTTAATTATTTGGAAAGTATTTAATATGATTCAAAAATCATTTGAATTGGGTTTTTGTTTTAATTCCAATGGAATTTAATATAGTTTTAATTCCCTAAATTTTATTTGGAAGATTTATTGTATTTAAGTTGTTTAAACAACTTTTATTTCACTTGGGTAAATTCCAAATATCATTTTCTCATGAATTAAATAGTTATTCTTATTAGAGATTTGTCTTTATTAAAATAGGGATAGAATGGTTAATGCTATTTTATTTTATTTTGGCAATTCTTTATCCTTTTATTTTATTTGGATTTGTATTCTATGCATTCCATTTGCTTAATGGATTAGGCCAAGATTTAATTTGGTCTTTCAAATATTCTTTATTTAATATTTCTTTCTTTATCTTATAAAATCCATATCTTTTTATTTATAGATCCAAACTTGGTGATTCCAATTTGTAAAATCTTATTTGAGATTTTTTTTATCCTTTTAAATATATTTTAGGATTATTTGCTCACCATTTGGTATGGATTTCTAGGTGGTTGCTTTATTAGCTTTGGGAATTTAATTTCCTTATCTTATTATATTCATAAGATTTTATTTATGGTTCCAATTTAAGTGAAATCAATTTCCATGGTTTTATAATATTTCCATTTGTCATTCTTGATCATTTTGAAATGTTTGTTTGACCAATTTTTATATGGATCAAATCCATAGGCTTGGAGATAACTTGGAAATGGTTTTTATTCCATTAGGGTTTAGGGTTTGGTTTTATTTTCCAAGTGTTTAAATTTCCAGATGCATTTAAGAGGAATGCATTTATCTTGATTTGGATTTTGTTGGATTCAAACTTTAATTAAAGTTTGTTCAAGATGGGATTTTAAGTTTCCATTTAAAAACAAAAGTTTCTTTTCACCCTAAATTTCAACAATAATTTATTTTGTTTAATTTTTTTTTTCACATTACAAGATTTGGAAAATCTTGGGATGTGATAGGCTACCACCCTTAAAATAAATCTCGTCCCGAGATTTGGGGATTCTAGGGTTACAAATTGGCTCAAAGCAACTAGGGTACTACCACCCTTAAAAAATTTCCAACTAAATTATATCTTGGATTTCTTGGGATCTTGATGAAATCTCTCTTGGCAAACATATGCATAGTGTCCTTTGTTTCCACACTTGAAACATGTGACAAGGCTGAGACCCTTCATAGGCTTTATCTTGTGCTTCATCTTTTCTGGACAATGGCTTGCATAATGTCTTGGTTCTTTGTATTGGAAACACATCATTTGGCTATTATCTTTCTTCTTCTTGGGTATCAATTCTTCTTATTTATTTCCTTGGTTCTTCTTCTTTTCTGGGCATTCATTGGCATAGTGTCCCATCTCTTTGCAAGTGTAACATTGCACTTGGATTTTGTCCTTCTTTTTCTTGGGTTTCTCCAAAGCTAGGAGTGCTTCTAGTTCATGTTCTTCATATGTTATCTCAAAGGTAGGAACAGTTCCTGGTCTCCTGGAAGGTACAAGCTGAGATTTTCCTTTGTCTTCATCCTTCTTGGTAGACTTGGCTCTCTCATGGTAATCTGCAATCAGTTGTTGCACTCCACCTTGTTTCCTTTGTTCAACTATGGAATAGATGGGGCATTGGATAGGGACATGATTGTTTCCTTCACATAGGTAACAAGTAGCTTGGGATGTGGGGCATTGGTTAGCTGGATGTTTCTCTTCACAGTTGGGGCATTGATCTTCATGCTCCTTGGAAGTGTGATCCTTGTCTGCACAAATATTGCAAGCTTGGGTTCCTTCTAGAATAACATCTTTGTCATCCTTGTTGTCATAAGCTCCTTGGAAAGAGTTTTCTCCCATGTTGATCATTTGAGTAGCCATCCCTTGCAACAATTGGGAGAGTTTCCAAAACCTTTTGCATGGTTGGGTCTAACTCATTGTTGTTGGCCAAAAACTGAGTTATCACTTGGTTCAACTGGGTTTGTCTTGTAAGTAGTTGGTGAAGGGAATATGCCCGAGAGGCAATAATAAAGTGGTTATTATCGTATTCCTTATTTATGATAAATGTTTATTTTACATGCTATAGTTGTATTAATACGGAAACATTAATACATGTGTGTTTAATAAACAAAAAGGAAGTTCCTAGTTATGCCTCTCTTATAAACTAGCTCGTTGATTAACATGATGATCAAAGTTTCCTGATCATGGACATTGGATGTTGTTAATAACGAGGTCACAACATTAGTGTAATGATGTGATGAACATTCATCCGAAGTATAGCATTACGATCAAAGTCATTGAGTTTATATTGCTATAACAACTTACGAAGTGATCCTAATCCTTAGACCATGAGATCATGTCAATCACTAACACCGGAAGAGTTTCTCGATGACATCAAACGTCACACCGTAACTGGGTGATTATAAAGATGGCTTCAGAACTATTAAAGTGTTATGTTGAGACCCATGGATCGAGAGTGGAATTTGTTCATCCCGATGACGGATAGATATGCTCTGGGCCCTCTCGGTGATATCACATTGATTAGCTTGCAAGCAAGTGATTTGATCACTAGAATGTTATATCACGGGAACGAGAAAAGAGTGAATGTCGGTAACGAGATCAAACTAGGTATGGAGATACCGATGATCGAATCTCGGACATGTAATATATCGTGAAACAAAGGGATTAAGATACTAGTAAAAGGTTCACACGATCATAGAAGTCATCGTTGAATGTGTGGGAGTCAGTATGGATCTCCAGGTCCCGCTACTGATTATTGATCGGAGAAGGGTCTCGATCATGTCCGCATTATTCGCGAACCATAGGGTGACACACTTAAGGGATACCGACACCATTCGGAGCAAATGATATGCCAGAAAAAGAAAAGGAAAGCGCAGGAATTTATTTCACTAGACATCGAAACTGTTTCGGTTGAAATTGCTGAAATTGGTTCTGCATGTGAAATTGAAATGTTGTAAGGGGTTTTATGTGAATGTTTGTTAATTAAAGTAATTAACAAAATTCTGAATAAATAAATAAAAGAGTTTTATTTAAATGAGAGCTTGCATTAAATTTGGTGGAAATTTAATGCATGTGAGTGGATTTTTGAGTGGATGCTTTTTAATGGGAGTGGAGTCTTTTCATTTTGAGTGGGAGCTCCACCCACATGAATGTGGAAGAGGTGGGGGCAGCCCCATGGCTGGGCGCCATGCCCCTTGGGTGCCCCCCTCTCCCCTATAAAAGGCCCCCCTCTCCTCCTCTCAAAGTACACCTCCTCGCGAAGGATCTCTCTCCCCCTTTAGAATTTCCCCATGGTCTCGGATCAGCGAGATACATGTTCCCGGTGGCTTTTTCCGGAAGGATTTGTTGCTTCCGCTGCTTCGCTGGAGCGAGGGCGCGGAGGTTGTCGGGGTACCCGTACGTGTGTGCGATCACGGATGCACCACTGCTTTGAGGTGCTGGACTTGATCGTGCTGGACCGGCTGGACCAGATGGACTTCATCACGATCTTGAGATCGGCAAGCGTTCGTCTATATCATCCACGAGTACAACCTCGTTAACGCTATTCGGTCTTCGAGGGTATGTATTCTATGGATGTATATCCACCCGTTGCTTGTATCTAGTAGATAGATCTTGGTACTTAGTTGTTCCCATCGTAGGAAAATTTTTGTTTTCTATGCTACGAACCCTACAGTGGTATCAGAGCCGGATCTATGCATAGATACTTTGCACGGGTAGTACACATATGAGTACGTGGGCGATGATGATCATTTTATTGCTTCGTAGTTGTACTTTGGATATTGGTGGCATAGTGGGATGAAGCGGCCCGGACAAACTTTACATGTCCTCGCACATGAGACCTGTTCCACGCTTGATATGCAACTAGTTTGCATAAGTGGCTAGCGGGTGTCTGTCTCCTACTATAGTCAATATCTAATTTGCAACGAGTTGTCAACAATTTGGTTATCCTCGTTGTGGTTCATGTTCGTAGGTAAGAACGGTTCTATCTTCGAAAGCCCTAAGCCACGTAAAATTTGCAATGGATAAATTAGAGGCGTCTAGTTTAGATTGTTGCTAGGCTAGTGTTATGATATGGTGATGTTGTAAGTAGAAGTATGAGATGATACTCTTACAACACACATAACGTGTAATCTCCATAGACCTTGGACTTACACATATAGGTATGATAGTGATCATACCACGGTGCACATGATAGAGATCATATGCGGGAACCATATCATTCCACTAATAAACATGTGATGTTTGATAGCATCTTATATTGCTTGTTTGGCGTTTTATTAGCATAATAAGATGATCCCTCATTTAGATATCAAGATAAAAATGTGTTCTTCCTTAAGTATGCACCGACAATGTTTCGTCGCTTCAAGACATCACGTGATGATCGGGTGTACTTGAATCCACGAGCATATCTCGGGTGTAAGACAGTTACACACGCGAATACTAAGGTTCTTACTTGGCGAGCCTAGCATGTACAAACATGGCCTCGGAACACAGACCGAAAGGTTAAGCATGAGTCATATAGTAGATATGATGCCCATTTGATGCTCGCCTTTGAAGCTACACCGACTCACATGATGATCGGACTTGGTGTAGTGGATTTGGTTCATGTAATCACCAAAAAGACACGAGGATGTCGTTTTTGAGTGGGAGTTCATTTCTAATTTGGATTAGTAGAACTCAATTTATCATAAATTAAATCAAAGTGAATTTGCATAATTTGTTGTAGTCATTGGCATTCGTTCACCACCTTATGCATAGTTGTAATTGAGATAATAGAACTATAGAATTCTGGATATATACTTTACGAACTGGTATCGTATTGTGTTGAGTGTCAATCTAAAGTTTAAAGTCCTATTGCAAACTTTCAGCAAAATTCTATTTACTCCGTGAAATTTAATAATTTGTATTAAATCGAGAGTAACATTTCCAGTGTTAGTATCGTAAGTATCATGTTTGCCTCCATGATTCTTGATTGTTTTAATATCAAGTTTATCTAGGAGCTGAAAGAATTGTTTCAAAAACCATCATGTGTGGCAGATATAACGATATCTGAAACAATGTTTTGGTTGCAATATGGTAGAGTATAATATATTTTCTCATATTGGATGAGAATTTACGAAGGTTGGAGATGCTAGACATCCTAATCATCCAAAAGGATTTTGGAAAGTAATGTTATACGCACGATTCGTCCTTATAAGCTACAGTAGCTTGATCATGAAAGTCGTCATGATAAGGATGAATAGAAGATGTATGTAAAGTGTTTACTATACTAAAAGATTACTAAAGAATGGATTTTGAAAGAACGCCGATCATTTTTTATGATGGTGATCTACTTCAAAGTGCAGGTCCAAAGGTATTATTATTTGAATATACACGCTTTGGACTATGTGTCATGTATATGACGTTGCTTTTGATGTTGATAGATTCTTTTAAAAAGTAAAAAGGAAATGCTGAAAGAGAATCTATAAAATATATTTGGCAGAAAAGAAAAGATTGGAAATATCCAATTTAGGTATATATATGATATACATGTTATGGTTGTATTCTTTGCTTGTTAAACAATGTGGTTCTTGGGTATTGGATACCGAATTGGTTGGTATGAAATTTCATACAGAACGACGCAATTCATGAACCACAATGGCCTAAGTAACTAGCAATAGAATATGTGATGATGTTCATCGAAAACAAACAAACCGTTGTTTGTATTTCTCGTTGACATCAAGGCTTGACTTCAAGATTTGTTTTAATAATTGTTATTTAAATCAGGTATTATGAGAACAAAGATTGTTCAAATAATTACCGTATTCCATATAAGATGGATGATTTACAAATCTAGTTGGAGAGATCACATCCATAAAACCTAATGCTAAAATGTCGCAAGACAAATGATTGAAAGATCACTTACGAAGTGACATCGCCGTTTAAATTATATTGGAAAGAAAACATGAAGAATCTCCATATTCATGGATTTTTGGAGTCTTTGATTTGATCAAGTGACGCTTGTGAGACTTTCCTCGGGATAATTAAAAACTTCGTTCAAAGGCCAAAGAAGAACGAACGACTAAAATATTGGAATTTATACATATCGATGTATGTAGTCCATTATTTATAGTCGTAAGCGATGGGTTTCAACTTCATATACTTTCTCCGGAAATTTGAGTGAATGTTCACTTAATGAGAATGAAGTATGAAATATTTGAAAATGTTTCAAAGACTTTCAAGATGAAGTGAAAAATCATTGTAACAAGAAAATGAATAGTTTATGATTTTATCATAAGGGATTTATTTGAGTTACAAGTGTAACAAGAAAATAAATGAATTATGGTTTTATCATAAAGGGATTTATTTGAGTTACAAGTTTAGCAAAACACCTAGATTTACATATCCCGAAACACCATAGGAATATGGAGTGTTTGAGATTTGTAATGAAACCTTGTTTGACATGGTTGGATCAAAGGTGTTATTGATAAAACTGCCATTCTATTTTAAAAGATTAAAGCTTTAGAGACTACCGCTTTTACACTAAAAAGAGCTCCATCTTGATCCGTTGAAATGACACCATATGAGTTATGGTTTGGGGTAAAACCCAAGTTGCCATTTCTTAAATTTTGGTATGCTAAACATAAGTAAGATGTTTACAACCAAAGTCGGATAAGCATGTCTTTGTAGGTTATTTCGAATGACAATTGGGTATTCCTCCATAACACCAAGGACAAAAGGGTTTGTCGCTTGAAATGTGAAGTTTCTTGAAAAAGAAATTTTTCGCAAAAGTTACGTGGGAGGAAAATAGAACTTTGATAAGGTTAACAAACCTTAGCTATATGTGCTGAGTTGCGCAGCACCGGAAATCGTTCCGAAGGCTGCCATAATACTCATAGCTTATGTGCCTCAAAGGTTGTGGTCACGGAGATCTAAGTTCCTATTGAACCAAGTAGGTCGGTTAAACAATCAAATGCTAAGATTTGAGAGTAAATCATTATTGTTTGACAATGATGAACCGAATACATACAAAGAAGCGATGATGGGCCCTGACTCCGTCAAATGGCTTGAAGCCATAAAATCCGTGATAGTTCCATATACGAGAAATCAAGTTTTGAACTTGGAAGACCCTCCGGGAAGGTGTAAAAACCTATCGATCGTATTTGGATCTATAAAGAAACAGACATGGATGTTTCACATCTATGAAATAGTTGACATGTCGTAAAGTATTTTATGACAATGTTCAAGGAGTTGACTATGACAAGATTTGATCTTTTATAACGATATTTAGTCTGGACGGATTAAAGTAGAAACCACTACATATAATTTGGTATATGGTAGATGAATAAACAAAACAAAGTTCTTCTAATAGAATGGTTACCTAGGACGTGTACATGACATGATCCAAAGGGTTTTGTTAATTCAAAGGATGCTAAAAAGGGCATGCAAACTTCAATGGTTGAAGTAAGCATCGCGGAGTTGGAATCTTCACCGTGATGAAAAAGAGTTTTCATCAGGAGACAATGAAGATGCTTGCATTTGCAAGAAATTAAGTGGGAGCTCTAAGACATATTTCTAATACATTATGTGGAGGACATCTTGTTGATTAGAAATGATGTATCTTTTATTGACAAAGGTTAAGAATTTCATTTCGATTAAAGACTTAGGAAAAACCCAAATATTTATCATGAAAGACTATAGTGGATAGACTGTGACGCCAATATGGTTGTGCCAAACGTACATATATGAGATATTGAAGGAGTTCAATATAGAAACGACAAGAAACAATTCTTGTTGCATGGAGAGAAATTGAATCAAGATTCAAGTGTATCGACACTTGATAAGTGAAACAAGATTCAAGTGCTTTGACACTTGATGAGTGAAATCACGAGAATGTTTTGATCAATCATACCATGATATGTACACATCCAGATAAGTCCTATGCTCTAAGTGTTATGAGCATATACCAGAATGAATCATAAAATGATCATTGGACGATAGTAAGGATATTCTTATGATCTTTTGGAAGAACTAAGAATATATTTGTGTAGAGGTGACAAACAATTACAAATAGTTCATTGTAAAGCGTTACATTGATACTAGTTTTGTCACAAGATACAAATTAAGTTTATCTCAATTTAAACTATGGGTGGCACAATGTAATGGAAAGGATATTCCATGATGGATTTGGAAGAGTTCCAAAGTTAAGATACATTGTGACGAATACTACAACAAAAGGCTAAGTATATGACTGCTATAGTAGCGGCAAAGGAGGGAATTTGTGTCAAGTAGTTTGTTATCAAACTAAGGTGTGGTTCGCAACGGGATAACACTAAAGATATATTGTGTGACAATAGTATCGAAGTGATTTAAACCCAAGGAACTAAAGGTCTCACCGAAAGACCAAATTTATACAATGCCATCTCATTGGAGAATGAGTGATGCGTGAAGATGCAAAGACATGCAGATACACACGGACCTGAAAGCGTCAGATCCGTAGATTATGTTAACCACTTGCAGTTGCGTATATGGAACACCAGAAAGCCATATGTGTTCAATACGCAAAGTTTTCAAACTAGATTATTGTCTCTAGTCCAAGTGGGAGACTGAAGGGAATATGCCCGAGAGGCAATAATAAAGTGGTTATTATCGTATTCCTTATTTATGATAAATGTTTATTTTACATGCTATAATTGTATTAATACGGAAATGTTAATACATGTGTGTTTAATAAACAAAAAGGAAGTTCCTAGTTATGCCTCTCTTATAAACTAGCTCGTTGATTAACATGATGATCAAAGTTTCCTGATCATGGACATTGGATGTTGTTAATAACGAGGTCACAACATTAGTGTAATGATGTGATGAACATTCATACAAAGTATAGCATTACGATCAAAGTCATTGATTTTGTATTGCTATAACAACTTACGAAGTGATCCTAATCCTTAGACCATGAGATCATGTCAATCACTAACACCGGAAGAGTTTCTCGATGACATCAAACGTCACACCGTAACTGGGTGATTATAAAGATGGCTTCAGAACTACTAAAGTGTTATGTTGAGACCCATGGATCGAGAGTGGAATTTGTTCATCCCAGTGATGGATAGATATGCTCTGGGCCCTCTCGGTGATATCACATTGATTAGCTTGCAAGCAAGTGATTTGATCACTAGAATGTTATATCACGGGAACGAGAAAAGAGTGAATGTCGGTAACGAGATCAAACTAGGTATGGAGATACCGATGATCGAATCTCGGACATGTAATATATCGTGAAACAAAGGGATTAAGATACTAGCATAAAAGGTTCACACGATCATAGAAGTCATCGTTGAATGTGTGGGAGTCAGTATGGATCTCCAGGTCCCGCTACTGATTATTGATCGGAGAAGGGTCTCGATCATGTCCGCATTATTCGCGAACCGTAGGGTGACACACTTAAGGGATACCGACACCATTCGGAGCAAATGATATGCCAGAAAAAGAAAAGGAAAGCGCAGGAATTTATTTCACTAGACATCGAAACTGTTTCGGTTGAAATTGCTGAAATTGGTTCTGCATGTGAAATTGAAATGTTGTAAGGGGTTTTATGTGAATGTTTGTTAATTAAAGTAAATAAAAAAATTCTGAATAAATAAATAAAAGAGTTTTATTTAAATGAGAGCTTGCATTAAATTTGGTGGAAATTTAATGCATGTGAGTGGATTTTTGAGTGGATGCTTTTTAATGGGAGTGGAGGCTTTTCATTTTGAGTGGGAGCTCCACCCACATGAATGTGGAAGAGGTGGGGGCAGCCCCATGGCTGGGAGCCATGCCCCTTGGGTGCCCCCCCTCTCCCCTATAAAAGGCCCCCCTCTCCTCCTCTCAAAGTACACCTCCTCGTGAAGGATCTCTCTCCCCCCTTTAGAATTTCCCCATGGTCTCGGATCAGCGAGATACATGTTCCCAGTGGCTTTTTCTGGAAGGATTTGTTGCTTCCGTTGCTTTGCTCGAGCGAGGGCGCGGAGGTTGTCGGGGTACCCGTACATGTGTGCGATCACGGATGCACCACTGCTTTGAGGTGCTGGACTTGATCGTGCTGGACCGGCTGGACCAGATGGACTTCATCACGATCTTGAGATCGGCAAGCGTTCGTCTACATCATCCATGAGTACAACCTCGTTAACGCTATTCGTTCTTCGAGGGTATGTATTCTATGGATGTATATCCACCCGTTTCTTGTATCTAGTAGATAGATCTTGGCACTTAGTTGTTCCCATCGTAGGAATTTTTTTGTTTTCTATGCTGCGAACCCTACAGTTGGTTTCTCATGTTGACCTCTTGGTTGTAGTTGTCACCATCCTTGATGTTGGAGTCTCTTGGAGAAGTCATCTGTTTGGGTTGGTTTGGGGTTAGAATAGGCAAAATATTTCTAAGGGAATAATTCTAATCACACACATCACAATTCACACAAACAATGTGCAAGCAATCACAAACAAACTTTCCACTCAACAACAAGTTTCAAGCATATTTTTAGGCAACCAAAAAATATTTTTGTTACACCACATAAGTTGGTGGGTTTGACTTAAACTAAATATGGTGGTCCATCTATATGGTTCACTTGAAATCTTTCCACCCTTCTTAGTTGATTCTTCATGAACAAAATCTTTGTATCCTTAGAGAACTTCTTGCATCTTGGTCTCAAACTTCAAAGGTGATGATGGTTCCTTCTAAGTTGTGTTTCCTTAGTCTTCAAGTCTTGAGTAACATTTCTTGTCTCAATTGTAATCCTTAGTAATATCTAAGGTTGAAGTCCTTGGTGAAAATGTTGAAGATGTTGAAGTCATTAGAGTTGAAGATGTTGAAGTCATTAGAGTTGAATATGTTGAAGTCATTAGAGTTAATGGAGTCCTTTGCACATGGTGAAGTCTTTGGCCATGGGGTAGGTTTTGTCCATCAAGTTTGAAATAGAAGAGATGTAGAGTTGAAACCAAAATGGTTGAGGAAAGAGTTTACAAGGTTGTTTGTAAATAAATTTTGGAACAAATACAACTCCTATTTTTATAAAGGGTTTTGTCCAATCCTAGGGTAACAATCCTACAGGCAACACAATGCTCTGATACCATCTGTAAGATCCCTCCTTTATAAAGGAAAAGGATCCCTGTGATTGCAATGCTAGTCTCTGGATCAATAGCTAGCATCCACAGTTAAGATGTATTATCAAGAAACAAAGGTCATAATACAACTTTATAACCAGGAATAACATAATTTATTACATCTTACATAGCTCATTTGGCTATCTCATTACAATGCAGCAGAATTTAACAATAGCATGGGGTCCTTCATCTTCAAAGTGCCACAGGCAGACATGTTGGTTGTAGACTTGTAATCCTAATTCATTAAACTTCACTAATATCAAACAAACCTGCAACATAACAAGTTACAGCCACAAGGGTCAATACATTTGAATTGTATTGGCAGGTGATACTATGGTAGTATAGTGGAGTCTATCATCTATATGCATTTGGCTAAGTGGAGCTTAGGCTTGCATTGCTCAAAATAGATTTTCCTTATCATTTGAAAACACTAAGTTTTTGCTTGGACAAAATCACCCAAGGAACCACCAATAGAAATTGGTGAACCTTAAACCCTTGTTCAACCACAAGTTTTAAACTTAGAAATTGGGATGATGAGATTCTTGATAGCTTTCATGTCTTGATTCTCAAATTGTCCTTTGCCAGGGACATGGCTAAGTACTTAGATTTTACACTCTGCAGAGGTTGTGCACTTTCCCCACAAGACTTGGTTTCACCAAGACAAGATCTTTCAGAAGCCTTCCCTTAGACCAGAATGGACGCGTTCCAACCTATCATCCCCTACCACCAACTATCCATTTGTCTAAGTTATTGCAACCTATATGATCCAGGCAGATCCCATAATGCCAAGTGGCTGCACTTGAAACTTCTCAATATTTGACATCTCAAATCTCTTTGTTCCTGGGTGGCCATCCAAAAGTGAGATACACAAGGTAAACCATAGAAATGGGCCTTGTGTAACCACTCAACACAAACCATTCCTTCCATTCCACCCAGGTGATTCATTCACTTAGTTGTTTTATTAAACAAAACACAAGTCCTTGACTTAGAAATATCCCATAGCATGAATATAATCCACCCTTGTTTTCTACAAGCTAAGCTAAGCATGATAGTAGTAGGAGTCTTAACTTAGGAAATTTCTACTAAGGTTTCATCTACTAGGATTTCCCATAGCATGGTTTATACTTAGCAAAAATTCCATGCAAGTCTTACTTAGAAATATCACTAATGCATAGTGAAAATAATGGGACAAAAGTATGAAGCATCACTTGCCTTTTTGGTAGAGAGTATAAGTTCACTTCTTGATCTTTGCAATGCTCACACACTTCAAGTCACTACAATTCAATCAAGCAAACAATATTTCAATCTACCATTCAAGCAATTCAACACATAAAATAATAATAACAAAATAATGCATGCAAGCATGCAAAATATTGTTTTATTTGGAGAAGTGGTTTCCAATGGGTCATAAACATTTGGAAACACCTAATGGTCATTTTATAAAGTGGCAAAATTATTTGTATAAGATTTTACTTCATAAACCATTTTTGATCAAGTCATTATTTTATGTGTTGAAGAAATGCTTTTAATAAGGAAAAATTCTATAGGTTTCACAAAATATGTTTTCAAACCATATAACCTTGTGTTTAGGGTCAGAGAGTTTATTTCCAAAACATTTCTCAAAGGTTTTCTTCCAAAACCATTTTTAATAATTAAACCATATTTTTATTTGACTAGAAATGATTTTAATCAAAGATTCATTATTTTATTTCACGAAATACAGTTTTTAAACCACAATTTTTTTCCTATGGTCAGTAGGTTCAAAACACACCATTTGCCAAAGATTTTATCCTCAAAATCATTTTGGAATAAATTTTATATCCTAAACATGCATACACAAGTTTCTGTAAAAACAAACAATTTAACAGAAGCTTTTTACTAAACAAAGTGCATGGTTGGCTAGGGCTTGTTTTTCTAAATGTATTGATATAAAGTTTGCAAAATTTGGATGTGTAGATTAAAAGTTATAGATTTTACAAAATCTAGCATCTAATAGATCAAATCTGTTTTAATTCAAACGAGCAGAGCCACGTGACGTGTTCTAATTCGTCGGTACCAGTTCGCGTGGATCAGCAAAGTGAGGCATTGGATCAAGTTACATCGCACGGCACAGATTGCGTACCCCTTCGGCGTTAAGTGATTCTATCGCATCCTTACGATCTGCATCTAACGGCTGGAGACGACTTGACCAAACTCTGGCGGCGCTCAGTGGCAGCGCGCGGCGGCGACGCTCGGCTACCGACGGAGCTGGCGATGCAGGAAGCGAAAAGGGAAGAGTGATGGCTCACAGTGATCGCCGTGGCATGGGGAAGCTCAACCTGCTCGCGGTTGACGAAGGGACGCACAGGGTTGCTGATAATTGCTCGTCGGAGTTGCGTCTGACGACGGCCACGCTCTGTCGTCATCGAGGGCGGTGATACGGGTCACGAGGGAGCAAACAGAAGACACAATTAGATGCGCGAGGACGCGTCGATGATGCGTGCGTGAAGGAGAAGGAGAGGGGCGGTCAGGTTCTTGCCAGAGGAGTCGCCGAAGAAGAAAGCAGACGGTAGCGGCGCTAGGTGTCGTCGTTGTCGAGGCTCTGAGGCGCGGGCGAGCGAGCTAATGCCACTGGGAGATGCGCCAGGGCTTGGGGATCACGTCTGTGTGCTCGAGAAGGCGAGGGGTGATTAAATGGGCGTGGTCACAGCAAGGTATAACAGCGGCAATAACGCGAATTCATCATCCTAATCAAAGGCAGCAACGGCAGGGCGAGTTCATCGCGGGGAGGAAGAAGGTGAGGTGGCAGTGGGGTCGTCTCGTCAGCGATAGAGGGGAAGGGGAAATGGGTCCAGGCTGTCAGTGAGGGCGTGGGTTAAGTCTGCAGTGAGAAAACGTTTCGCTCGTGAGAGGGAGAGGTGGGCTGGACTGGGCCAGGTGGGCTGGGTTGTTCCTTTCACTTTTTTTGTTCTGTTTGTTTTCTCTTTTTCTCATTTGATTTTTCTGTTTTGATTTTGAATAAGCAATTCAAACATTCATTTGAATTCAATCCTTTGCCAAAATTTGTGTAGATTTAAATATTGATTAGTAGCATATTTCTGAAGTCAAATTTGGAATAAAAAATTATTCTTTTTGGGGTCTTTTAATTATTCAAAATAGGCTCTAGTTTTAAATCATATAAGATTTAATAATATTTCTAAACACCATTTGATTTTCCAAAAACTTCCAAATATTTTCAGTAGGTTTTTATTTGATTATTTGGGTGTCAAATAATTCATCTTTAATTATTTGGAAAGTATTTAATATGATTCAAAAATCATTTGAATTGGGTATTTGTTTTAATTCCAATGGAATTTAATATAGTTTTAATTCCCTAAATTTTATTTGGAAGATTTATTTTATTTAAGTTGTTTAAACAACTTTTATTTCACTTGGGTGAATTCCAAATATCATTTTCTCATGAATTAAATAGTTATTCTTATTAGAGATTTGTCTTTATTAAAATAGGGATAGAATGGTTAATGCTATTTTATTTTATTTTGGCAATTCTTTATCCTTTTATTTTATTTGGATTTGGATTCTATTCATTCCATTTGCTTAATGGATTAAGCCAAGATTTAATTTGGTCTTTCAAATATTCTTTATTTAATATTTCTTTCTTTGTCTTATAAAATCCATATCTTTTTATTTATAGATCCAAACTTGGTGATTCCAATTTCTAAAATCTTATTTGAGATTTATTTATCCTTTTAAATATCTTTTAGGATTATTTGCTCACTATTTGGTATGGATTTCTAGGTGGTTGCTTTATTGGCTTTGGGAATTTAATTTCATTATCTTATTATATTCATAAGATTTTATTTATGGTTCCAATTTAAGTGAAATCAATTTCCATGGTTTTATAATATTTCCATTTGTCATTCTTGATCATTTTGAAATGTTTGTTTGACCAATTTTTATATGGATCAAATCCATAGGCTTGGAGATAACTTGGAAATGGTTTTTATTCCATTAGGGTTTAGGGTTTGGTTTTATTTTCCAAGTGTTTAAATTTCCAGATGCATTTAAGAGGAATGCATTTCTCTTGATTTGGATTTTGTTGGATTCAAACTTTAATTAAATTTTGTTCAAGGTGGGATTTTAAGTTTCCATTTAAAAACAAAAGTTTCTTTTCACCCTAAATTTCAACAATAATTTATTTTGTTTAATTTTTTTTTTCACATTACAAGATTTGGAAAATCTTGGGATGTGACACAGATGGATGTCAATACTGCGTTCCTCAATGGCAACATTGATGAAGAGTTGTATATGATGCAACCCGAAGGTTTTGTTGATCCTAAGGATGCTGATAAGGTGTGCAAACTTCAACGTTCCATTTATGGACTGAAGCAAGCATCTCGGAGTTGGAACATTCGTTTTGATCAAGTGATCAAGAGCTTTGGATTTGTTCCAAATTGCTATGAAGCTTGTATCTACAAGAAAGTGAGTGGGAGCTCAGTGACATTCCTAGTACTATATGTGGATGACATATTGATTATTGGAAATGACATTGACATGCTTAACGATGTGAAGAGTTATTTGAACAAATGTTTTTCAATGAAAGACCTAGGGGAAGTTGCTTATATATTGGGCATCAAAATCTATAGAGATAGACAAAGACGCCTGATAGCTTTAAGCCAAAGTACATACCTAGACAAATTTCTGAAAAGGTTCAGAATGGATAAGGCAAAGAAAGGTTCAGTGCCTATGTTGTCAGGTAAGATATTGAGCAGGGCTCAGTGTCCAGCTACGGTAAACGATAGAGAATCTATGAGCAAAGTGCCTTATGCCTCGGCCATAGGTTCTATCATGTATGCCATGCTATGTACTAGACCGGATGTGTCCAATGCTCTTAGTTTGACGAGCAGATACCACAGTGATCCAGGAGTGGAACACTGGACAGCCGTGAAGAACATCCTAAAGTACTTAAATAGGACTAAATAAATGTTCTTAGTCTATGGAGGTGATGAACAGCTCGTCGTAAATGGTTACATCGATGCTAGTTTCGACGCCGACAAGGATGATTCTAAATCTCAGACAGGATACATTTATATTTTGAATGGAGGAGCTGTGAGCTGGAGAAGCTGCAAGCAAAGCGTGATCGCATGATCTACAGTAGAAGCGGAATACATGGCTGCTGCAGAAGCGTCAAGTGAAGGAGTTTGGATCAGGAACTTCATCACTGAGCTTGGTGTGGTTCCAAGTGCCTTGGACCCACTGGAGATATTGTGTGACAACACTGGCGCCATAGCACTGGCTAAGGAACCAAGATATCATCCAAAGACCAAGCATAACAACTGCAAGTTTCATATAATTCGAGATTATATAACAGATGGAGATTTGAAGATTAGCAAAGTACATACGGATCTGAATGTCGCAGACCCATTGACTAAACCTCTTCCACGAGCAAAACATGATCAGCACCTTAGTGCCATGGGTGTTAGATTGTTGCCAGATGTAAACTAGATTATTGACTCTAGTGCAAGTGGGAGACTGTTGGAATTATGCCCTAGAGGCAATAATAAAGATGTTATTATAATAATTCTTGTTCATGATAACTTTTATATTCCATGCTAGAATTGTATTAAACGGAAACTTTGATACTTGTGTGGTTTATGAACAACACCGTGTCCCTAGTACGCCTCAATGGACTAGCTCATTGATTAATGATGGTTAAGGTTTCCTAACCATAGACATGAGTTGTCAATTAATAATGAGATCATGTCATTGGGAGAATGATATGATGGACAGACCCAAATCAAGCAGAGCAATTAGATCGTGTCATCGTGTTCATCTTTGCGAAGCTTTTTCTTATGTCAAATATTGTATTCCTTAGACCATGAGATAATGCAACTCCCTGGTATCGGATGAAAGCTTTGAGGTCATCAAACGTCATCCTATGAGAGCGTGATCATAAAGGTGTCTCTCAGGTGATCGGAAAGTACTTTTTGGGTTGTATGTATCGAGATGGGATTTGTCCCTCCCAAGTCGGAGAGATATACTTAGGGCCCACTCGGTAATCTATGTCAACACCGCTTGCAAGCACGTGGTTAAGGAGTTCATCACAAAGTGATATCGGATTACGGAACGAGTAAAGTACTTGCTGTGAACGAGATTGAACTAGGTATGACGATACCGACGATCGAATCTCGGGCAAGTAAAATATCGCGTGACGAAGGGAATATGTATATGGGATTAATTGAATCCTGGCATCGTGGTTCATCCGATATGATCATCGATGAGTATGTGGGAGTCAATATGGGTTTCCAGACCCCGCTGTTGATTATTGATAGAAGATCATGTCTGCATATTCTCGAACCCGCAGGGTCACACACTTAACGTGTCTCGATGCTAGGATAGAATTTATAATTGGTTTATGAGTTTTTGTTCGGAGTCTCGGATGGGATCCGGGACATCACGAGAGGTTCCGGAGAATAAGATTCATATAAGGCAAAGCAGTTTTTGGAGTTCGGAATTGTTTCGGATTGTTCGGTATTGTACCGGAAGCTTCTAGAACCTTCCGGAGTGGGACCAACGTGGCCCCACTTATCGGGAGGGGGCGTGGGCCTACGAGGGAGTTCCCTGGCCGCATTGGGCCAGGGGCACAAGGCCCCATAGGCCCAGCCGGCCAAGCCCTAGGGGAAACCCTAGGGAGAGCTTCTAGAAGGAGGGGGGAAACTTGCCCCCCACTCCTCCCCCTTGGCCGCCGGCCCTAGGCTTGGAGGAGGGGCAAGGGGCAGCCGCCCACCCCTCTATATAAAGAGGGTTGGGGGCGCACCCTTCCCACACACCTCCTCAAGCCGTAGCCGCCCTGCTGCCCTCCTCTCTCTCTCCCTCCCGACTGCGCGTAGGCGAAGCCCTGCCGCAGAAACTCTCCACCGTTTGCACCACGCCGTCGTGTTGTAGATCCAATCTATCTCTCCACCCCACTTGCTGGACCAAGGAAGCAGGAGACGTCGAGATGCCGTACGTGTGCATCTCTCGGAGGCATCGCCACTTGCGGTGTTGGATCGGATCGGATCGCGAGGAGGAGAAGCGAGTACGACTACATCAACCACGTTCCTTCGAACGTTCCGCTGTGCGAATCTTCAAGGGTATGAAGATCTCATCTATCCCCCTTTGTTGTTTGCATCTCCTAGATTAGATCTTGGCTTCCCCGTTCGTATCCGTAGATTTTTTTTGATTTACTATGCTGCGAAACCCTTCACCTTTCCCCTCCCCCAAACCCTAGGGCCGACGGCCAAGGAGGGAGGAGTGGGGGGCAAGTTTCCCCCCCTTCTAGAAGCTCCCCTAGGGCTTGGCCGGCTGGGCCTATGGGGCCTTGTGCCCCTGGCCCAATGCGGCCAGGGCACTCCCTCGTAGGCCCACGCCCCCTCCCGACAAGTGGGGCCACGTTGGTCCCACTCCGGAAGGTTCTAGAAGCTTCCGGTACAATACCGAACAACCCGAAACAATTCTGAACTCCAAATTCTGCTTTGCCTTATATGAATCTTATTCTCCGCACCATTCCGTAACCTCTCGTGACGTCCTGGATCTCATCCGAGACTCCGAACAAAAACTCATAAACCAATTATCCAATCTATCCTAGCGTCGAGACACGTTAAGTGTGTGACCCTTCGGGTTCGAGAATATGCAGACATGATCTTCTATCAATAATCAACAGCGGGGTCTGGAAACCCATATTGAATCCCACACATTCATCGATGATCATATCGGATGAACCATGATGCCAGGATTCAATCAATCCCATATATATATTCCCTTCGTCTCGCGATATTTTACTTGCCCGAGATTTGATCGTCGGTACCGGCATACCTAGTTCAATCTCGTTCACAGCAAGTACTTTACTCGTTCCGTAATCCGATATCACTTTGTGATTAACTCCTTAACCACGTGCTTGCAAGCGGTGTTGATATCGATTACCGAGTTGGCCCGAAGTATATCTCTCCGACTTGGGAGGGACAAATCCCATCTCGATACATACAACCCAACAGGTACGTTCCGATCACCTAAGAGACACCTTTATGATCACCCTCTCATAGGATGACGTTTGATGACCTCAAAGCTTCCTTCCGATACCAGGGAGTTGCATTATCTCATGGTCTAAGGAATACAATACTTGACATAAGAAAAAGCTTCGCAAAGATGAACACGATGACACGATCTAATTGCTCTGCTTGATTTGGGTCTGTCCATCATATCATTCTCCCAATGACATGATCTCATTATTAATTGACAACTCATGTCTATGGTTAGTAAACCTTAACCATCATTAATCAATGAGCTAGTCCATAGAGGCGTACTAGGGAAACAGTGTTGTTCATAAACCACACAAGTATCAAAGTTTCCGATTAATGCAATTCTAGCATGGAATATAAACTTTATCATGAACAAGAATTATAATAATAACATCTTTATTATTGTCTCTAGGGCATAATTCCAACAGTGGTGTGGTGGATTCGTGTGCTACTATGGCCGCCGCCGTGGCTGGTGCAGGTTGCAGCGCCCCCTGGGTGCTCCCTGTGTCGCCGCGGGTTCGTCGGCCAATCTGCTTCCTCTTCAATTTATTCAGCGAGGACCTACGGTGCGTTTGGTTCCTTCCCCCTGGTGTTCTCTGTGCTTGCTGATTTGATGCTAGAGGTTGGTTGTGTCCTCTCTTGCTACTGTATGATTCAGATTAAGATGATCATCCATTTAGGGTTCCTGCTATGTGCTTGTTCATGTACTGGATGATTTGATTCATGTTTGGATGGTCTGTACACAGGCTAAATGTTTATTGGCCTGAAGCTTGTTGCTTAAAAATGATAGATGATGTTCCTGGTGGCTTACTAGATGATTTGATGCTTAGATTGCATCTGATTAAGATGATATTGTTGTTTGGGAAACATGCTTGGTTAAGCTAATGATCTGATAGCTTTCCTTTGTTTACTTGATTCATGGTCATGATTATGATAAGATACAGCTACAACTACTGCCTTAGTGCTGATAACTTGGGAATTAGCATGTGGTTTGAGATCATTATGATCTCAAACAGTAAAGTGTATCATAAGAATATCCTAGTTATGATTCCTGCTTTACAGGAAAATGATTAGTTAGTTGATTGTCTGAATCTATGACGATTTACTGTCTTTCCTGATTCATATTGGATTGTTCTTGTGACACCATCATGTATGGCACACAAGTTTGATTCTAAACCATTGATTTGGTTAGTTTATGCTTAAGACAATCTTGGCTTTGAAATATAAATATAGATGCTCTTATTTGAATTCCCTCAGACCAATGATGTTGGTATGAGGCTTAGGGATTAAAATATTATCTAATTGGTTCATCTAGATAGTCCTGGTAGTGGTACCGGCTATTTTTTATTGAATCAAAGCTTGGAAAAATGATAGTGAGCTTGATCATGTTATGGATCCTATGAATTTGTTCCTAAGGTACTACCCTTCCTTTAGGGATGTGCCTAGAAATAGATCATAGGTATATGCATGATTGAATGGTAAGATATATTTTGACAACCAGAGCAAGGATGTTGCTCTGAGCTCTGGTTGGATCTTGGTACTTTGTTGTTTGCCTTTAGAGTTTAAAAGAAAATCCCTATGATGGATTCACCCCACTTGGGTGTTTTCTGAGGTTTTGTTTTATAAAACAACACATGTTTCTCTCTAAAAAAGATGATTAGATCATGTGAAGGTTTTATGAAACTCACCACAAAATCTGATGATGGTGTAGTAAGTTGGTGATGATGATCTTGATCTGGTTTTGCTGGACTCATGTGCTTGATCTTGAGCTGAACCTGCTCCTCCTAGCTCCTGGCTTGATCTTTCTATCCACCTAATCCATCCCCCTCCTTATGTCACCATCCTGGTGATGTTTGATTGATCCTTGGGTGGTGTGGTTGCTGGCTGTGGTGCTTGGTTTAGCTGTTGTCTACACTGGTTGTTCTTGTGTGCTATGCAGTGGAGTGATGCACTTGTGCCTCCCACGGCTGTGCTGTGGTTTTGTGAGATTGGGTTGTGTCTGTGAGGTCGACAGCACACCATATGCATGCTGGTGTGTGTCCTGCTTGTGTGCCTGCTATGCACTTGTGGATATGTTTAGAATTTTTGAACTTACTTTTACCTGGTTACTTTCATCTGGATGGTGAATTTGTCCCTCTTGGCTGTCATCTGACTTCTGGCTTTGAATTTATGAAAGATGGAATCTTTCATATTGGTGAAACTTGCCCCTTTTATAACATTTCTCAATGATGAATTTGTCAAGTGCATTTCACTGACATATTTGAGAGAAATAATACTTGTTGGAATTATGCCCTAGAGGCAATAATAAAGATGTTATTATTATAATTCTTGTTCATGATAAAGTTTATATTCCATGCTAGAATTGTATTAAGCGGAAACTTTGATACTTGTGTGGTTTATGAACAACGCCGTGTCCCCAGTACGCCTCTATGGACTAGCTCATTGATTAATGATGGTTAAGGTTTCCTAACCATAGACATGAGTTGTCGATTAATAATGAGATCATATCATTGGGAGAATGATATGATGGACAGACCCAAATCAAGCAGAGCAATTAGATCGTGTCATCGTGTTCATCTTTGTGAAGCTTTTTCTCATGTCAAATATTGTATTCCTTAGACCATGAGATAATACAACTCCCTGGTATCGGAAGAAAGCTTTGAGGTCATCAAACGTCATCCTATGAGAGGGTGATCATAAAGGTGTCTCTCAGGTGATCGGAAAGTACTTGTTGGGTTGTATGTATCGAGATGGGATTTGTCCCTCCCAAGTCGGAGAGATATACTTCGGGCCCACTCGGTAATCGATATCAACACCGCTTGCAAGCACGTGGTTAAGGAGTTAATCACAAAGTGATATCAGATTACGGAACGAGTAAAGTACTTGCTGTGAACGAGATTGAACTAGGTATGCCGATACCGACGATCGAATCTCGGGCAAGTAAAATACCGCGTGATGAAGGGAATATATATATGGGATTAATTGAATCCTGGCATCATGGTTCATCCGATATGATCATCGATGAGTATGTGGGAGTCAATATGGGTTTCCAGACCCCGCTGTTGATTATTGATAGAAGATCATGTCTGTATATTCTCGAACCCGTAAGGTCACACACTTAACGTGTCTCGACGCTAGGATAGAATGGATAATTGGTTTATGAGTTTTTTTTCGGAGTCTCGGATGAGATCCAGGACATCACGAGAGGTTCCAGAATGGTCTGGAGAATATGATTAATATAAGGGAAAGCAATTTTTGGATTTCGGAATTGTTTCAGATTGTTTGGTATTGTACCGGAAGCTTCTAGAACCTTCCGGAGTGGGACCAACATGGCCCCACTTGTCGGGAGGGGGCGTGGGCCTACGACGGAGTGCCCTGGCCGCATTGGGCCAGGGGCACAAGGCCCCATAGGCCCAGCTGGCCAAAACCCTAGGGAAACCTTCTAGAAGGAGGGGGGAAACTTGCCCCCCAATCCAACTCTTGGGGCCACCGTCCTAGGGCTTGGAGGAGGGGCCAAGGGGGCCGGCCATCCCCCTATATATAGAGGGCAGGGGCGCAGCCCTCCTCCCCCACTCCTTCAACCCTAGTCGCCATACTGCTGCCCTCCAGATCTCTCTCTCCCGAATGCGCGTAGGCGAAGCCCTACCGCAGAAACTCTCCACCTTTGCACCACACCGTCGTGTTGTAGATCTAATCTATCTCTTCACCCCACTTGCTGGACCGAGGAAGGAGGAGACGTCGAGGTGCCGTACGTGTGCATCTCTCGGAGGCATCGCCACTTGCGGTGTTGGATCAGATCGGATCGCGAGGAGGAGAAGCTAGTACGACTACATCAACCACGTTCCGTTGAACGTTCCGCTGTGCGAATCTTCAAGGGTATGAAGATCTCATCTATCCCCCCCACCTCATTGTTTGCATCTCCTAGATTAGATCTTGGCTTTCCCGTTCGCATCCGTAGAATTTTTTTGATTTACTATGCTGCGAAACCCTTCAGACACTAACCTTCCTTTGTTTTTTATTTAATCTTTGTTTTGCAGGTACAAAGACAAGATGAAGATTTAGTTTAGATTTAGATATAGGATAGTTAGTAAATATTCCAATGTAATTTTCTTATTCTTTTGTAATTTTCTTTTATTCTTCTTTTATTCTTTATTTTATTCAATTATAATAAAGATTATATTATTATTAATAAAGAATATTCCTATTCTTTGTAAATTTACTTTTGTAGGTTATGTGGATGATTCAAATAAGTTATAATTTTATAACTTCATTATATATATTGATGATAAGAAATAGACTTTATATTCATTATTGTTTATCTTTTGATATATTTCAAGTTGTAATATTTATCTCTTAATTGAATTAATATTCTAAATTTATATCTAATTCATTTGAGTTATAATTCAAACACTCAAGTCTAATATTTTAAATCCATTTGAAAACACATAACTACTTAAGATCATCTCAAAGTTTATAGCAATCATCCTTTAAGACTAAACCTAATCTTAAAGTATGAAAGAAACATTGATCACTTAGGTTTTTATTTGGTGAAAGTTTTACCCACATTTTCACAGATGAATGCATGCAATAATTCATATTTCTAAATCTACCCTTCATTAGGTCCTAAATGTTGGGATGTTACACAAAGATAATAATCAATAAAGATCAGTGAGCTTGTCTCACAAATCCACAGAGAAGAACTAAAAAGTTCTAAGCTGAAAGCTCAAGAAAACTAAGGCTAAACACAGTGCTAGCAAAAGAGAACACTCATAGAACAATAAGAGTGAAAACTAGAGTGTTCTAGGCAATGAAACAGAGTGTGTATATCTCCAAAAAGGTGTGTTGTGATCAACCAACTTTATTCAATCAAACTAAGAAAACAAAAACCAAAAATGAAAACTAAGACGCTACAAGAACAACACAACTATGCATGAAACAATAAAAACGAAGTGTCTAGAAAGACCTGAGATTTTTATTGATGAAGAAGGGGATGCCTTGGGCATCCCCAAGCTTTGACACTTGTCCCTCTTGGATATTTCTTGCGGCGAAACCGGGTGGCATCCCCAAGCTTGAGCTTTTGTTCATTCTTCATCTCATTACATCATTCTCTCTCTACACCTGAAATTTTTCCTTCATACAAAACTTCACACAATCTTCATTAGCGACATTAGCTTATTCAAAAGATATTAGACCCCTGGCAAAGCTTTGGAACAGCAAGGTTTTTCACTAAAAACACAAGCTACTGTAGTAACTCCTTCAAAAATCTCAATTTCCCAAAAAGAACCCAAAAAGGAATCAATAAGAAGCAAATGCAAATAATGGCAGAAATCTGTCAAAGCAGACCAGCAGGTAGAAACCGATTTTTTCGAAGACCTTCTGTTCCTCAAATCAAAAAGTGTTGAACTAACTAAAGTTATCTAACATACTAGGGGATTTATTTGTAAATTTTGAGCTCAATCGGAGTTACATAGACTCCTCGCGAATTTTTATGGTGGAGGACAGAAATCTGTTTCGGGACAGCAACTCCCCAAATCTTACTTCCCTCTCATTAGAGGTCATTCTTGGCACAAAAGGAAAACAAAAAGGATAAGTAGAGGTCATTACAAAAGTAATAACTTCCAAGACTCAAGAAAACTCTTGGGTTATCTCTCAACAAGTACTTTTCTTTAATGCCTTTAAGTTAGGCATGATAGTTTCAAAGATGCTCACATAGGAAATATGAATTGATTTAAAAAAGAGCATCAAGAAGCAAATTCAAAGAACATTTAAGTCTAACCCACTTCCTATGCATAGGAATCTTGTAAATAAACAAGTCATGAAAGCACAAAGCAACAAGCATAGGAAAGCAAAACAAGTGTAACTTCAAAATTTTCAACATAAAGAGGGGAAACTTAATATTCTTAAGATGCATAAAACCATGTTTCCCTCTCTCATAATAACTTTCAGTAGCATCATGAATAAAAGTAACAATATAACTATCACATAAAACATTCTTATCATGATCCACATGCATAAAATGATTATTACTCTCCACATAAGCATAGTCATGCTTATTAATTGTAGTGGGAGCAAATTCAACAAAATAGCTACCATTACTATTCTCATCACCATAATCATCAAATATAGGAGTCATATTGTAATCACAATAAATTTTCTCATCAATAGTAGGTGGACTGAAAATATCATAATCATCATATATTGGAGGTTTGGTATTATCATAAGCAATACAATAGCTATCTTCCAAAGCTGGGGGACTAAAAAGATCATTTTCATAAAAACTAGCTTCCCCAAGCTTAGATGTTTCCATAGCATTAGCAACAATGGTGTCCAAAGAATTCATACCAATAACATTGCTATTAGCATGCAAATAAAGTTCCATAGGTTTTTTAATTTTCTCTTCAAACACTTCATGTCCTAACTCAAGATAAACACTATAAAGCTCTCTAATTTTGTTGTTGTTTTCCATTAAGCCTAACTAGTGAAAACAAGAAACAAAAAGACAAAATTGCAGAATCTAAAGAAAACAACTTCGAGCACTCACACCGTAGGATGTGAGTACCTTTTACCTTACCTCCCCGGCAACGGCGCCAGAAAAGATCTTGATGTCTACGCACTTCTATTCTTGTAGACAGTTGTTGGGCCTCCAAGTGCAGAGGTTTGTAGAACAGCAGCAAGTTTCCCTTAAGTGGATTACCCAAGGTTTATCGAACTCAGGGAGGAAGTGGTCAAAGGTATTCCCTCTCAAGCAATCCTGCAATCAAGATACCAGAAGTCTCTTGTGTCCCCAACACACCCAATATAGGTGCACTAGTTCGGCGAAGAGATAGTGAAATACAAGTGGTAACGGTGCTAGAAAATAGGTTCTGACTTGTTGTTGACGTGGGGTAATGTGTGTGAGTGCCAGAAAATAGCTTGACGGTGAGGTAAAGACTAAAGCAAGGAAACATGCAATAGATCTAGATGCAAACGGTGTTTCAATGTTTGGAAACAAGGCCTAGGGATCATACTTTCACTAGTGAACACTCTCTCATATAAGTATCCTCTCTTCATGATACTACTATTAACTACTCTCCGGTTGGAAACTCTAATCAACGGTAGGGCCTTCCCTAATCTAGATAACCCCACACTGTCACCTTGAGCGCTAGATGGTTCCAACAAACACCACAATTTCATAGAGACATACAACTCCAAATATAACTCATAACAAATATTCAATCTAGCCAAAGTGCCACACATAGTATGCACGCCGTCACTTTCACACACGTGGGGAAAAGCATAGATCTATTAAAGCACAAAGAGTATTTATGTAGACTCAAACCTAAGTGCCACCATGGCGTGCACGTTGTCACTTTCACACACATGGGGAGAGTAGATATCTATTGAAGCACTTGAGTAGCAAGGTAGATCTACTTGATTACAAAGCTCATGACCACAACAAGATCATGCATAGAGAGAGAGATGAACACATAGCTACCGGTAGAGCCCTTAGCCTCGAGGAAAAACTACTCCCTCCTCATCATGGGAATCAGCAATGCTGATGAAGATAGCGATGGAGATCGATGGAGATGGATCTGGGGGCACTTTCCTGTCCCGGCAGGGTGTCGGAACAGGAAATTTCTGTCCACCGAATCTCCCCTTTGGTGGCGGCGGCTATAGAGGTTTTCGTGGATTTATTCTGGATGCCCTAGGGTTTTTGGGTCGGAGGCTTCTTATAGGCGCAGGAATCAAGGTCGGTGGGGGCCCACACCCCCTCTAGGGCTTGCTCGCGCCTAGGGGGTGCGGTCACCTTGTGGCCCCCTCCGGCTCTGCTTCGTGGTTCCGTGTTGCTCCGGGAAAATAATAACTTTGGCTTTTGTCCCGTCCAATTCCGAGAATATTGATTTTCTGCCTTTCTGGAACCAAAAACAGAAGAAAATAGGCAACTGGCACTGTGGCAACTTGTTAATAGGTTAGTTCTAGAAAAGATATAAAAACACCTCAAAGTATAGACAAATCAAAGCAAAGTAGATACAAAACAAGCATGGAGCATCAAATATTATAGATACGTTTCCGACGTATCAGCACCCTGCCGGAGGGGAGATCATCCCAGAGGTCTTCTTCATCACCATGCCAGCCTCTGGTATGAACTGTGATCAGTTCCACTTTGGACTACGGGTCCATGTAGTAGCTAGATGGTTGTTTCTCCTCCTTTGTGATACCATGTTTAGATCTTGTGAGCTCCGTTCATGATCAAGATCATCTATTTGTAATCATGCATGTTGTGTTTGTGGGGATCCGATGGATATTGAGATTACTATGTTAGACTGGTTAGTGGTTCTATCTTATTGATTCTACCATATCTGTGTTGTTTGTGATCTTGCATGCTCACCGTTTCTAGTAGCTATCTTGGCCAAGTAGATGCTAGTGACTCCAAGAGGGAGTATTTATGCTCGATAGTGGGTTCATGCCTCTATTTAATCTGGGGAAGTGACAAAAATCTCTAAGGTTGTAGATGTGTTGTTGCTACTAGGGAGAAAACAACGATATCTTGTTCATGGAACAAGTGGATTGTTTACCTTACACACTTTGCTTAAAGAAGTAATCTATTGCTTGCAACTTAATACTAGAGGGGGTTCGGATGATAACCTGAAGGTGGATTACTAGTCATAGATGCAGTTGGATGGAGGTCTATGTATCTTGTTGTATTTGCCAAATCAAATCTCATAGGATCGTGAATGTCTTGTATTACATTGTTATGCCTTGCTCTGTCCTGTCAATTGCCCTACTGTAATTTGTTTACCCAACATGCCATGTTGTTTATCTTAAGGAGAACACCTCTATATGGACCCCGGTCCAATCTTTACCATTGATACATATTTCACTGTTAATGTTTACTTTATGCAAACCATCATTTCCACACCATACAGTTAATCCTTTGTTTTCAGCAAACTAGTGAGATTGACAACATCACTGTTCGTTGGGGAAAAGTCTTGAGTTTGTGTTATGCAGGTTTCCAGTTGCTAGCAACACCTTTGAGTCGTTCCCTTCCTCCTACCGGTTCAATAACCTTGGTTTCTTTCTGAGAGAAGACTTGCTGATGTGCTCATCATACCTTTCTCTTGGGGTCTCCCAATGAAGCTCTACAGTGATCTGAGTGCATCAGGAAGGAACTTCAAAAATAACACCATCATCTCAACCATTGCAGTTATTTCTATCATTTACCGACTTGTTGCATTGTGGTAGCTTGATTACTTACTTATCTATCTTGATAGTTGTATATTGATCTTGTCATATATGTTGTCCAAGTAATTGCACACCTAGATAGCCTTTATTCTTGTTAATCCATTGAAGTTGTAAAAGACAATAAAAAATTGTTAGTTGTCTATTCATCCCACCCCTACAGTCGACCATATCGATCTTCTACTATTATTAGAGACTCGTCTCTACTTTTAGGCCTTACCGCCTAGCAGAGTATGAATGGCCGAGTTAGAGAGGCTAGTGATAATGAAGTCATGGATCTTAGCGGTCATATCGCTAGAGTTGAGCATAGAGCGTCTATTGAAAAGTTGAAATCAACCATGGAGGAGGGATGCATTGGATGCTGATGGGAAACAAATTTGTGTGTACCAACTCGTTGGGACTCCAAATTGAGAGTTTTGTAGCAACCGTCTTTTTCCACAAAGGCGACTCGAGGGTTTATATCGAACTCTTGGGGAATTGAAGGAACTTGTATTTTCCCCTCTTCTAGCAACCTGAAAAACATTTTTTTACTTGTGTCCCCAACTCCACCGTGTGGTTGTCAAGCACAAGGTTTTATATTAGTAAAACTGAAACAAAACATTAAAGCAAACTATAACTAGAACAAGAAAGTAAAAACAATGAAGTAATTTTTTTGAATTTTTTTTATGCTTGCAGAAAGTAAAAGTATTTAGTATTTTTCAATTTAATTATTGCAGAAAATGTAAAGGACAGTAAAAACAAGTAAAAGTGGTTTCTTATAATAAAAAGTGGACCGAGGTTCATGGACTCACTTGTCTACTTTCTCATAATGTGTTGTGGACATAAAAGTACTCACAGATCATTATGTGTTTGATTAGCATTCATATGGACATCACGTCCTAATATAAAGATGATGCAACACATCTTACTTATACTCCTCTAGAAAGAGAAAACTCCATGCAATCTATAATTAAGAATGAACAGGGTACAACCATTGGTATTTTTACATGATGTTTGAATAACATATGTGCTACCTTGAGCAACCAAGAACATATTTGCTCTCACAAGATGATTATAACACATGCATTCACTTTATCCCTAGTGAGGTAACAAAAGAAAGTAAAAAGCACTTGTTCCAATCCCCACCACCATGTTATTCCAATTAATACACATGTTCCCTCACACATTCTCTTTCATACAAGTATGATCAAAAAGCACTTAAGAACGGGGTACATAGTATGCATCTATCAATACATCTTACACATAATAGAATTCCAATCTCAGATATCATCTCATAAAACAAAGATCCACCACATAGGAATTACATAGATTACCATAATCATGTTGGGCAGCTCATATGGTACTAAATAACGATAGCATGAGAGAAAAAGACAGATCAAGCTACTGCTATAAACCCATAGTCCAGAGGTGGACTACTCCCTCTTCATCATGCAGACGGTGTTGATGATGTTGGAGAAGGTGGACATTTAACCGGGATGGCTCCAGTGGTGTTTACCCTCCAATCTTTGCTAGTTCTTGCTTTTTTTCATGGTTTCTGTGTTTTATCCACCTCCCCTATGAGATCGCGATGGGGGACCTTTTTATAGGCGTTTTTAGGTCAAGCCTTCGTACTAGGGCTCAAGAGAGGTGGTGGCGCAATCCCCCTAGGCCATGCCACTGGGTCTCTTTCGGACCTTCGACCTCCGCTCGTGAGGTTATAGTGATCTAGATTATTGTCTTGGTAAAAATTGATGCTCGAAAAATCCCAGGTCCATTATTTTACTTAGTTTAGGTCCTTGAGAGTTAAAAATACGTAAAACAGGGTTTTCATGCTTGTGGAGTTATAAACCAAATAAAAGGGACCATTAGTAATCCCTAGAAATCAATGTAAAACATGGATATAACATTGTATATGATGCAAATATATGAGAATATGTGACAATAAAACTACAAAGTTAACGTTTGCATTTTACATGCATCGGGGACCTTTTCATACGTGTTTTTAGGTCAAGACTATGATTTACGGCTCAAGATGGACGATTGTCAAGGCTTCGGGAGGGAAAGGGGTGGGCCCCCTGGGCCGCACCACTGGGCTTCTTTCATCCCTCCGACCTTCTCTCGTGAGGTTCCATAGCTCTAGATACTTGTCTTGGTAAAAAATGATCCTCGAAAAATATGAGGTTTATATATCAGTAAAATCTATCGGCCTAAGCCCAGCATCGCTGACATATGAGCATACTTGATGATAGCAGGATATAGTCATACAGACAAGCTGATGGCAGGTGGGTCTAGATATCATTTGGTCCTACATGTGATTGACTCGGGTTATTGACATATCGTGTAATCACTAATTTTCAACCTCTTTTCTTTCCGATTCATTTAGGTTCAAATCGTTAAATCACATCCAAAAACGAGACACATAAATCTCCCAAAATAATCATCAAGCTTTCTTTCCCACTAAGATTTAAAGCAATCCTCTTGGATTTTCTAGACAAATACCGAGCAGTGTTTGTTCGTCTGTACCAGCACACAAACATTAAACAAGTAATTGCTTTCACCTAGACTCTGGTACCGGAAGTTCTAGCGTTATTATTAGAGATGAGAGAGGCTACTTTATTGTTGTTAGCAACAGACACGTTCCCCTTTGTCTCTGATGCTGCTATGGCGGAGGCTATGGCGCTGAAGGACAGACTTATCTTGTCAGGTCAAGTGGGGTGCAACAGGCTAGAGCGGATTAATTCGGACTATATGGAAGTCATCGATGTCATGCAGGAAGGAGGAAACTCCCTTGTCCCTGCAGCTGCTATCTACGAGGAATGTAATTTCCTCCGTCGCAATTTTACAATTACTTTCTCCAGTCATTGTCTCGGGGAAGCTAATGTAGCGGCAGATTCTTTAGCTAGGCAAGTAGATGGACCCACGCTGAATGTCTGGCATGAGGAGACTCCTGATTTCTTTAGACCAATTCTAGCTGATGATGTAACAACACTGTAATCAGGTTTGATGGGCTGCAAGTTTCTGACACACTTTTTTTCCTTACCAAGATACCTAACGGGACTGAAAGGTTTTAATGAGGCGGATTGCATGATTAATATATAAATTTGTTACCTTAAAAAACATTAAACAAGTAATACTTACTGGTGTGTATTGTGATGTTTTAGAAAAAAATCAAGAATAGAAAAATACTCTTAAAAATTATGAGCATTTGCTCCTGAGTATACATACCTAGTACCCGTTGATAAGGCAAAGAAACGATAAGGGCGTGTTTGCTTGGTCGGTGCCAAATTTCCTATTTTTTCCTACTTGGTGGCTGAAAGATGCATGCGACCAGATTTGGTTTAGGACAAGTTTGGCACTTTATTTGGTAGCTCACATCTAGTTTTCCTGAAATTTTGGCCAGTTGTTTGCTCGATAACAAATCTGATTATGGCTTGTTCGATGCAAAAAAAAAACTTGCACATTTGGTTGCACTTGTGGTAGTGTTTGTGGTCACCACTTCTCACGGGTGGTGATGTTACCACAAAGTAGCAAATATGCAGAAAATTAAACTAGCAGTAAAAAATTAGAATCCTGGCTACTACCAAAAACCGGTTCATGACAATGTAACATAGCTACTAGCAAATAATAGTTCTCCATAATATTACCTAGGTACTAGCAAATGACAGTTCAACACAATATTACCTAGCTATTACAAATAGAAGTTTTACACCCACATTAGGGGTTGTTCGTAGAACACAAGGACACCACTTCATAAGTCCATCTTATTCACTTCTTCCTCTTTAGATTCTATAGTTTTCTCTCGTCGTCCACATGTCGAGGGGCCACTACAGTCTCCTGTTCTTCCAAGCATAACAATCATTATGCGCAACACCATGGACAACATCAGTGTCATTTTTATCAGCAACTACATCTTCCTCTGCTGAGAAGTATTTATCCACGCCAAATTGCAAGAGCTAGTTGTTCAAAATGCAACATGCCAGAACAAGCTTAACTTGGATGGGGAAATAATGGAAAATCTCCTGATTAAGGATCTTAAACCTGTTCTCCAGAGCGGCCAAAACCCTCTCAACCGTGACTCTAAGGCTATAGTACTTGTGATCGAAAAGTTCCTCTGAAGTCCTAGGATAGTTTTTAGCAGAGACCTCATTGAGATGGTACCTTATTGACCTAAAGGGTGAAAGAAGTCCAAGCCAACAAGCATACCCAACATCTACTAGGTAGAACTTGCCTTCAGGGAGCTTGAGGCCATCAGATCTGCTAAGGTTGTCATTTAGAATTGTGGCATCATGGGCAGATCCTTCCCAGCCAGCAAGCACATATGTGAATTTCATGTCAAAATTAATAGCGGAAAGCACATTCTGGATAGGGTAGTGCTTTCTTCCTCTATATGCAGCATGTTCATCTTTCGACACTCTAGCCATCACACGAGTACCAATTGCTCCAATACGATCCCGGCATTATAAAAATGTTAGGCGGCAGTGTAATACAATCATCTCATAAAGTACAAGCTAGAGTTACTTACCTTGAAAAATGGGAACCATCGAGCATTGTCGTGTATCTTCGTAGGGGTTTGACGAGTTGGTGGCTTGATCATATGTCCTCTGAGCTCTCCAACAACGTACATCACCTGATAGAAATACCGGGGAATTGTCTCCATAGATCTACTCCATGTGATGTGAATCACTCGGATTCTCTGGTTATGTCCTAGAACATGAAGAGACAGGGTCACTTGCTCTTCGACATAGTTGTTGATGTTGTCCTTAATCAAACCCCTAGCCCTGAATGTCTGCACATGATGGTTAAAAGGGGATCTTCTCATCCTGAGCATGGCGGTAGCCTCCACATCGTTGTTATTGTAGATGTAGTTCAGATTTGTCATCCTCTCTCTGTCGCGCTGCATCATGGGGACATATTTCACTGCCACCCTGTTAGTCCTACTAGCCGCTCTTCTATGGATCAAGAGCCTCCATGCCTAAATCATAGCGACCATGGTAGCTGCCTGGATGATAACCTTTAATCGTTGGCCCTAAACAAAGCGACATTACATAAGCACTCTAAGTACTACCCTAATGTCGAGCTAACTACCTAGATACTAACGTTGGAGAGGAGGAGGCAGGACGCGTGACGTCGACAACCAACCGCATGCAGAGAAGAAGACGAGGGAGAAGCCGGTGACGAAGATATGTGAGGCCGCAGATGCCGGAGTCGGAGAATACGTAGCAGCCGGTTTCAGAGTGGCCGTACCAGCCGCCACCGGAGATCTAAATCATTGTCACCATCAAAGCCGCCTCCCAAGAGAAAAATAGGGATGGGTGTACCACCAGCCACATGATCTTTCCTTTTCCGAACTTACAGGTTTTGCCCTCCGTTACGACTTTGGCGATTTGCCGGTGACTGGCGTGATGCTGCTCTAATCTCCTGCTGATTCCATCTCAATCTGCCTCTGTTTCTCGTTTTTCCCAGAATCTTCAGATCCTCCAAGTCCGATTCCTCCCCTCAGCCGAATCTCCTCCCTGTTGTCCGCCTCCTCCCTTCCCATTCCCTTGATTTCCTCTCTTATTATGTATCTTGATAATCGATTCTCAGTCTTCTCTCTTTGATTAGCCCTCTCTTTGATCTATTCTGGCCTCTTATCCTTCAATCCTACACCCTTCTCTCCACCCATGAAATCTACAGCCCCTAATCCGATCCAACCAGATCATCTCCTGCTCCGCATATTGGGATTCTTCAGATCTTGTGCTCGGCAAGTCTTTTCAGACATTCATATTCGCCTCTCGATTCCCCTTCTCTGCGACAACCGAGGGTCAAAGGGACGTGCTCGTGCATCTCTTCGATCCGGTCCTTTGTGCTCTGGCCGGTTCAAAGGAGGGTGAGATAGAGAATATTTTACTGGAAAGGTCATGCCTACATAGATGGTCTGAGGTGATCTTGTCCATAATCTGGAGTCATGAAACTTATTGGATGGAACTGCCAAGGCAAAGGCAGGAGCCTTGCCACCTCACATAAAATGGAGTATCTAGCCAAGCTGATAAATTCCACCGGTACCCAGATATCTTTCATCTCTGAGACCAGATCCTCCAGGTGCAATTCTTCTGAACTTAATTCTCGTTTTAACACTGCTGGTAGCTTTGTAGTGCCTTCAGACGGCCTCTCGGGTGGTCTCTGGATGCTTTGGTCGGATGAAGTTCAAGTTTCCATCAAGTTCTTCAATCATTATGTTATCCTCGCGAAAGTTGCTCATATTCCTACTAATGTTGAATTTGCTTTGGCTTGTGTGTACGGAGATCCCTATCATCGCCTCACTAAGATAATCTGGAGTCATGTCTCCGCTTTTGTTCTAAATAATCTAGGTAAGCCTGTAATTTTTCTAGGAGATCTAAATGAAATTATGCACTCTATTGACACTACCTCAGTTAATATAAATAAGAATCGCATGCGTGCTTTTAATGCCTATGTTAAACAATGTGGTCTTTTTTATTTAGGCTATAGTGGACCGGCTTATACCTGGACGAATAAGCGTTTCTCTTCTAGTCCTGTGTTTGAAAGACTTGACCGAGGCCTTGCTAATGCTGAATGGTGTGAAGTTTTTCCTAACACTAATGTTTTCAACTTGCCAATCATGTTTGGTGACCATGCTCCTATTCTTATTTCCACCGAGTCTCAATTTCGAAGACCCAAACTTAATTTCAAATTTGAGAATTGGTGGACAATGGAAGAAGACTTCCAAGAAATTGCAAAAAATGCTTGGGCTATTACTACTCATAAACCTTTCTATGCCAGGACCACTAACCTTTCAGGAACCTTGAAGAGATGGTGCAAGAAGAAAAAGCCCATTCAGCAACAACTACATGTCATACAAGACCAAATCAATAACATTCAGCTGCAGCCGGTGCATATGCAGGACATTTCTCTCTAGAGGCAAAATTGATTGGCCAATATGAAGAGACCATGACAAAACTTACAAAATTCTACAGACAAAGGGAAAAGAAGCATTGGGCTACTGAAGGTGATAGGAACACGTCATTCTTCCATCATGTTGTTCATAAGCGCAAACATCGTAATCGCATTGTTAGCATTAGAGATGTTTATGGACATGACCTGCATGATCCTAATGATATTGCAACTGAATTTGTGAGCTATTTCCAGAATATTTTTCGCTCCTCCTGTGCTAACAATGACAGGCCAGCCCTGAATACTACTCATCCACGAGAATCTCAAGACTTCGCAAATTTGATCCCGAACAAGCAGGAAATATGGGAGATTCTGAAATCTATGAAAAAGATCGCGTCTCCGGGAACGTAGCTTTCTACTTGGCAACTTGGAGTTGGATAGGGGATGATGTTACTATCTTGATTAGAAACTTCTACATCACAGGTATGCTCCCACCACACCTTAACAATACTCACATTGCTCTTATACCGAAAAAAATGTCATGCATGCTTCCTTCTGACTATAGACCGATCATCTTGTGCAATGTCATTTATAAACTCATTGCAAAAAATTTGGCGAACCGCTTAAAAGACCATCTTCCAGATTATATCCATCCCTCACAGCAAGCTTTCATTGAAGGTAGACGTATTAGCAATAATATCATAGTTGCTCAAGAAATTGCACACTCTTTCTCCTTATCTTCCTGGAACACCTATGATTTCATGGTAAAAATTGACTTGGCGAAAGCTTTTGACAGACTAGAATGGCACTTCATCGACACTGCTTTACAACGTAAAGGGCTACATCCTCACTTCATAAATCTTATTCATGAATGCATATCTTCGCCAACCTTTTCTATTATTATTAATGGACAATCATATGGACGCTTCAAAAATAGTAGAGGCATAAGACAGGGATGTCCCCTCTCCCCTTACCTCTTTGTGCTTGCAGTAAATGAGCTCTCTCTAGCCCTTCAAGAAGCTTTACAAGACAACCAATTGTCAGGTATCTCTCTAGGTCCAAACTGCCCACCGATTGATTCTCTAATGTTTGTTGATGATTTGTTGGTTTGTGGAAAAGCTAATGTGCAGGAGGCTTCGACCATTTTTAACATTTTAGACCAATTTTGTCATGCCTCAGGTCAAGTACCAAATTGGAATAAATCTTCCATTTTATTTAGCAAAAATGTGCCTTTGCAGGTGAAGCAGGATCTCAAACAGGTCTTTCAGGTTCCAGATTTTGATAACAACACTATACACCTTGGTCACCCTCTCATTCTCCCTGCAAAAGATAGATCCGCTGCTTACAACTTTGTTTACGACAAATTCAAACAAAAGTTAACCACCTACAAAGCTAATAGACTCTCATATGCTGCTAGGCTTACTCTCATTAAATCTGTATTTTCCTCTATACCTGTCTATTACATGTCTAACATCCTCTTTTCCAAAAAAATCCTTGCAAAACTCACAACTATCATTAGGAATTTTTGGTGGACAGGTGTTAAAGATGAAGATACGACAAAAAGCTTGTGTCTAAGAGCATGGGCAGACATTTGCACGGAAAATAAAATTGGTGGACTAGGAGTTAGAAATTTGCAGGCTGTAAATCAAGGTCTTATCCTCTCGGCTGCATGGAGGTTGGCAAAAAATCCACAAAGCCAACTTGCATTAATCCTGAAAGCCAAATACCATCATGACACTTCTATCTGGAGAGCCAAGTCAAACAAGCCCAAATCAGCCTTTTGGGCTGCCATTCTCAAGGTAAAGCCACTTCTAAACTCAGCTGCCTTTTATCAACTTATTGATGGCAGCAGTTCTATTTGGAGTACTCCTTGGTTCTTGGGGTGGGAGAACATTTACGATAATCTCATCATTCAATCTCCAACCTTTGTTTATCCTGCTATAGTTAAGAACCTTTGGCTACCTAACCAAAAGGCTTGGAATGCAGAATTAGTGACTTCTCTATTTAGCCCTCAAACAGCTGATGTTATCCTACAAACACCAATCATCAATTTAGATGGACAGGACACTTTAGTGTGGAAACTAACCCCTGCAGGTAACTTTACCTCCAAGAGCGCGTACAAGCATTGTTTCAACAATCTTGCTCTACCTACAAATCAACAACCCAAGGTAGTTCCTCCCCAGATAATATCCCTTCTAAATTAGGTTTGGAAGATGAAACACATGTTGCCTCGGGTTCAAACTTTTGCTTGGAGACTTCTTCGAAAGGCGCTCCCCACAGGTAAACGCGCAAGTAAGTTATTCAACCCATATTAAGGCGGAGTGCTCTAGATGTGGCTTTGTGGAAGATGAAATGCACATGTTCTTTCTTTGCCCTTTTTCAAAATCAGCTTGGTATTGTCATCCTTGGTATATTAAAACTGAAATTCTTGCTACCACTCACCATTACGTTCCTGACATGATACAAGCTTTGCTCTCATCATCTCATCCTCAAATTAATATCATAAGCTTGTACACTTTCCTCTGGTGCCTATGGAAAGCAAGAAATGATTGTCTCTTTAACAGGAAATGTCCGAGACCCGTCGATGTCTTTTCTATTTCTAAGGCTATTATTCAGGGATCCAAACTTGAAGATCCAAACCGCCATCAAGATCAAGCTCCAACAAGTAGAGCCAACACAAATCAGGATCATGTTATTGGGGCTTTGGTTCAGAACCCGTCTTGTTTTGCAGGTGACGCCATCTTCTGCGATGCGGCTTGGAAGACAGATCAAAACATGCAGCCAACTCCAGCAGGCATCGGTGTCTTCATCCAAGCGAAGAACAACCAACACTTCAAGAACCTTTATATCTCGGCCTTGTCTCCTCCAGCTTCTTCACCACTCCAGGCTGAGGCTTTTGGCCTTGTTCTTGCCACCAAGCTAGCAGAGATATTACAACTCCAGGAGCCTTACTTCTATACCGATTGCTCGATTTTGGCATCAGCTGCAGCTGCAAGCGACATCATGTCTGCGCCAGGACACTGGACAATCAGGCCTCTAGTTGCAGAAAATACAAGCCAAGGCCTCCTTTAAGACCAACAGGATCTCTCATATTCACAGGAGCTTCAATGTAAAAGCCCATCACCAGGCAAGATTAGCTGAGAAAATTCAATCTAGAAACTTAGCAATCAGGTGCTTATGTTCAGACTCGAACCAATGTCTAGTAAGGGACATCCTCTATGTATCAAGCGTGGATCCATTCACGCTACTCTCTGTAAAATGTGCTTAAATTAATAAAATCTTTTATGTTCAAAGAAAAACAAGAGAAAAATAGGGATGGATTTGTCTCCTAGGGATAGTGACAGCATACGAGGAAGGTGAGCCTACTTTTCACGCCATACGGAGCTGTAATTTTTTGGCTCCCGCCATCTCCGTGATGCCTCCCCGCGCATGCCACTCCTCCTTGCGGTTGGCAGAGCTGTTCCGGTAAAAACACTCAATTTTAACGTTCCTCCGGAGCCAACATGAGGGGTTTTTTAAAACGAACCAAATCCGCGGAACACCGCAACTTGCTAAATGAGCTTATTTCTTCCTATTAGATGCGAGAAGAGCAGATTAGTTCTAGCCGCAAACACGCCCTAAAAGAGCAAGGAAACAATGGGCCTGCTGCGGGCAGCCTTGGAAACGCACGGGGAGTGGAGTTAAATGCTAGGTACGTCCTGGAGCAAGTCGTGGTCGCTGCATTGACATTTTCCTTTCTCCTCCTCCTGGCTGGCTGCCATGCAGTGCAAGGGCACTACCCTTAATTCCCGCCTCTGCATGCACCACGCCGCCCTAATAAAAATACGTTTCCCCTTATAGATCAATTAAAACTGTCCCCTCGGTCGATCTCATATGCAAGCCATGACCTCACAAGCGAAAAGTTAAAGAGTTCTTTAGTTTGTTGGCTTGGCAGGGCATGTGATCGAACGCCTGAGTAGTAGTGAGGTGAAGAGACTTTGAGTACACATTCATGCATGCATGGTTGAACAGTGACAGTAATTTACTAAGTACACAAATTTCAGTGTAGTACGTAGTTTGCATGGAGAAGGAACACATGCATGCATATGCATGGTTGAACAATGACAGTAGTTTACTATACACAAAATTTGAGTTTTTGACTCTCTTTTTTAAGGAGGAGAAGTTTTGACCCATGATCGATGCGTCATGGTCATGGTCATGGTCTCATGGGAGGATCGATGGATGAGGTAGGTGCATGGAGATAGAGAGGGGGCATGGCCTAGCAGGCAGGGAGATGATAAACAAAAAAGTGGCAGAAGTAACTCAGAGTGTGTGAATTGAATGCCGAGCAAAAGAGAAAACAAGGACATAAATGCATGTCCTCCACCATTGCACATGTGAGAGGACTTATTGGCAGCTGGGCCAGATAGAGATCAGCTCCATTCATGCATGCTGCCCCTCTCCCCTCCTATTGCTCCTTGCTCTCACCTCTCTTTACTCTCTACCTAGCTGTAAAGATGGAGGAGAAAGCACACGGGGGGGTGGACGTGTGTCATGTGTCTTGGGGCCTCCTTGACATGAACATCATGCATTCATGTAGCTAGATGAGCAAAAAATAAAAGGTTGATGCAATGCTAATCGATAATAGGCAACACGGGGAGGAGTTGCATCAAAAAATTGCTTGTTGCAATGCTGCAGGAGTAGCAGCTACTTCTGGTATACCACGTACAATTTTTCTTCAGAGATCTGCAGGGAGAATTTATGCCCATGCATCCATGGAATCCAGAATTGGATCACCACACTGTACTCACCATCAATGGCGCAAACATGAACAAACAAGCCCGCTGCTGAGATCTGACAATATTTCGCCTGCAAGAGAGTTTTTCTGGGAGCTGCGCCGGCAAGTGCATGCGTACGTTGCAGGTCCAACCTTGATATACAGTGTGTGTGTGTGTCTTCAGTAGAGTGACCACAGCAGCAGCGCTTTCAGGCAAGGGTCGGGATCGATCGATCAAGTAGCTAGCTAGGGCATGATGAATTGCATTGCATTAACTCGAGATCGATCGGTTTCGCCAACAGCGAATAAACCTAGCCCTTCCGACATCTCTCCCTGTCGCTACAAGCGTACTTTGCACCCACAAGTACTCGCTCCGTTTCAAAATATAAGATGTTTTAATTTATATAAAAAAAATATCTAGAGTTTTTTTAGTGTCTAGATTCACTCTAAATCTAAGTGAATCTAGGTACTAAAAATAGTCTAGATATATTTGCTTCACAAATCTAAAATATCTTATATTTTAAAACGGAGGAAGTACTACGTAGGTACATCCATCTCGATATGGATCTCCAAGATAGTAAGAATAATCAAAACCTCCAAATAAACTGTCAAAACGGGTTTGTACAGCTATGGATAATTGGGCTCCTGCAAAATAAAAATTCTCCGCTTGACTTATTTTTTTTAAATCGGGTTTGGACAGCGGACGCAACTCGAAGATGGCCAAATTGTGGCCTTTACCACCTTTGTAGGAGGGATCCCGAGACTGCTGTTCAACTCTTATTCTAGTGTCGGTATTCCACGCGCATTTAGGAAAGTGTCAAGTAGGGGTGGGCAAAAACGGTTTGCTGGTTTAAGCCGGTTTGGGTTAGTTCAACTTTTTGAACTAGATTGAAAGTCTTGATTAAGTTTGTTAAGGATGAACTAGCATTAGTTTTGAACGATTTGGATGGTTTGAACGGTGTCAATTTTTTCCCAACCCTAGTGTCAAGTACTAGATTTGGGCGCCAGAGATCCAACCAATCCGGTGAACATACATGTACTCTGTTTAGGAGTGTTGGTACGACCTTGTTCTTCATGATGGCCATCGGCGGAAGGCAATGGCCTTCATAGCCATGCTGGTGGTGCGGGAAATTTGGAACGAGAGGAATGCTAGCATCTTTCGCCACACCTCCTCCTCTCGCGTTGGTAGTTAATTCCAGCAAGAATAGAACTCAAGGCGTGTAATTGGGTAACCATTGATGTGAGAGTAGGCTTTTGTTTTTTGTTTTGGAAGGCTTTGGCCGGCTAAACTTTTTTGTTTTAAAATTTCTCCTAAACTAGATGACGCAAAGCTTTGGCCTCGGTTTTGGAAGATAAACATAAACCGTCAAATCTCTCACCATCTATATGCACCATGCGTCCACGTACATGCATATATAATCGTTAAATTTTGACAAACAATATTTCACACGCCGACATAGAGAAAGAGCTAAATACCTAGCTAGCTAGCGGAGGGTGAAGTTGAATTGTGGGCGAGTTTAGGGCAGGCAATGTGATGAATCTAGCACGGGTCTAATTCCCCACATGCTCCCATTACTACCCATCACTGATGAGTTAATCTATGCACATGCCGTTGTCCGGACGGTGCATGCGAAGGGATAACACAGCAATGAATAATGATAATCATATATATATATATATATATATATATATATATATATATATATATATATATATATATATATATATATATATATAGCGAAAAATAGCTGTGTTTTGAGTGAGTGTGCCAAATATTCCAGTGCTGGTGCGGCACACCGTGCAATATACCGACGTGCTTACTTCTCCCCGCGTCGAGCAATTTCATTGTTTGTGTATGCTAACTATATGCTAAGCTTGTAGCCGCCGTCGAGGAACGGATGTGTGTACTCTCTGTTTTTAAAATATAAGATGTTTAAGAATTTTTCTAGAACATACGTATTTAAATATCTTTTAGTGTGTGTAGGTTCATTCATTTCATTCCGAACTTGCGTATAAAAAACGTTTACATAAATGTATTCTAGTAAAAAAAAACTAAAACATCGTACAATTTGAAATTTGGAACAGACTCGGAGTACTCGGCAACAACGGGGGATTGATGTGTACCAACTACCGAAGATGCTTTAGGCAACTCGACAGGTTTATGGGCTTAGAATCGTACTACTAGGCTACTAGCTTAGGGGTACATTCTGTTCTTTTAGGAGTACCTTCTAGCTATAGCTCAGCTATAGGTTTAGCCACAATGCACTGTGCAAATATGGGACACGCGTGCACGGCTCCCAATTAATCGAAACAGTATTATTCGATTCGATCCCCCGATCATCATACCCAAGCTAGCACGACGCGCTCGAAATGTACGTTTGCATGAGCAGCACGGCGGCGTACGTCCCATACCGAATCGACCGGCGTAAGTGTGCGTAGCCTACTAAGTGCATGGTACTAAGCTAGTAGCACAGTGAACAATGTGACACGCATACACATTTGCACATATCTCGTGAGATTATGAGAATACCGATGGCTTAACACGAAAAACATAACTGGGTTTTGTTTCTTTTCACGCGGAAATAATGCGTGTGTGGCCGGATCAGATTTTAAGCTGAGCAGGCGTCGCCGATCGTGGCTCGTTTGCGTGTCCTTGTGGCGTGATCATGCGCGCTAGAGCTGTAGCACGGGTCGGCTTCAAGCTGGTTTACGTATGGGTGCCCATGAAATTAAACCCTAAAACGTACTCCGCAGATTGCAACTCCCCTGTTAGTGTTCTTTTCTTCTTGTCGTGGCCTCATAGTACTACTGTACCTAGCTACTCCTTTCACTGTCTCTGTTACGTAGGATCATGTCCCATGATTGTTGTTGACGACTTCGGTTTAACTTTGCTCGATCATGCATGATCGGCGTTATGCCATCTTGCATTCGATTGTTCTGATATTTGTGTTTTTTTACCTCTTGTACAGCGAGCACTTTTCAGCACACACTTGCCATGAATTTATAGTGTCAATAATCGATCTTAACCAAACACTAGAGGTGGGCTTAGCTAATGGCAGAGTAGGTATGAAGGAGTTCTCTGTGCGAGAAGGAAAATGTCGACAGAACTGGACTCTCCAGTGAAAATCGAATACGGCTTACTTTCATGTTGTTGCCAATGGCAGAAGATGGAAGTGCTCAATCCCCTGCCTCTGGGAGGGGACCTATCTTTTGGAGGCCTCACAAGAGATCTCCTCCCATATTTATGCATTTTACATAGAGTTGTTCATGATGCTGGACTTTTGGTCGGAGGAGGTGACGGTAACCCCCGTTGAGAATGCGGACCTCACTCTCTCATTCCTTCCGGAGGAGGTGACCTCGGCTCTGTAGTCCATGAAGACAAGTTCGGCTCTAGGCCCGGATGGCTTGCCGGTGATTTTCTTCCACTGAAAAAAAAAAGCGAGAACGATCGAAGGTGGATTTGTTTGATGTGCACAGCCAGATAGCCTAGAGTCATGCAATAGCACGTGACCATTTTTTTTAATTCAAGGTGGACTTGTCCGATGTGCGAAACCAGATAGCCTTGAGCCAGGTAATGGCACGTGACCTTTTTTCTTTCTTTTCACTATGCCCCCTCTATTTTTGTACCACACAGCATACAATGTCCACAGCTACGGCGGCTTCAGCATACATAGGATGAGAGGTCTGCATCTATTAGCATTAACATGTGACAAAAAGGTTCACAAAAAAAAACATGTGACAAAAAGATTAGTGGTACAAATTGCTCTGTTTTTAATTCTATAGCATAGAAAATGTGAATTATGTTTTCGAAAATGAGGGGACGAACCGGGCGAGGGAGAGGTGACCGCTAGGAGGAAAATCGATGTGTGCTTGTCGGCCTAGCGGGTGACGAGGGAAGGAGTGAGGGGTGTGGCGGTGGGTCATGGATCAATAGTGCAGCGTGCGTCCGGTTTAGCTAGGGTGCGTGATTTTTCACGATTGTAGTTGGATGTGTTTACAACATTTGCACATTTTATTATTCTGTCGCAAAATATCCACTGAATTTCTTAGTTTAAAAGCTTTTTTCTAACACATTTCCCGATAAAAGTAAAATTTTGGTTTTGCTCCATGAAACTATACATAGCCGGTCTCTTATTTGTGTTAGAGTAAAACTTTTACACCTTGACCACGCGGACAATAGTATTTACTCGGCCGCTTGGTCGAGGAGTAAAATATCTCAACCGCCTTCGCTCACCTAAGTTCACTCCGACGGCCCTCACTCAACTACTTCCACTTCAGCGTTGGTTCTTAGCTAGATATGATTTTTTTAATTACAATGGTTTCCCGAGTTTAGGTGATACATAATCAACATTAGACATGACTAATAAAACTACAAAACACTGGAAATTCAATCAAATATTACTTTTTAGCTCCCCCCCCCCCATCGTTAATTACAACGTGATTCTCCATTTCACATCTCGCGAAGATCCGTCACTTTTGTATCTATACAATACATTGAAGGTGTATCTATCTTTTTTTTGGACGAAAAATAAAGCTGTCTTTGTATGTACACATGAATGAAACACACAAAAATTTCGATGCGTAACTTGCCACCTGCCTATTATCGGATGCATTGGTGTTGCTAACGAATGGAGTATATATATTTATCTTTACCATTGTTGCTTGGACACATGCTGAGATCACAGCCCTTGCGTGAGGAGGCGATATATTTTTGTAGTTCTAGATGATAGAGATGAAAAAATGGTAGAGGGTGTCGGTGTCTGGAACGGGCGCAGGGTAGATTCTAGATTGCCGCTGACACTTGGGTAGTGACGACGACCCCCCTCCCCGATCGAACACGAGCGGAGAACACCGTCGCACGCAGGCCAGCACGCCATCACCCTGCCGAACTCGTTGACTCGATCGATGCAGTCACACTGGAGCCTGCAGGACCAGAACGTTCACAGGAGCTCAGATTAACACACCAGTGAAAACGAGGCCTTTGGTTAAGCCTGGAAATATCTACGAACCGGTGTTAAAGGGGTGTCCATACCAGCATGGCATGTGCAGCAAAAAGGAACCCCCTTTAACACCGGTTCGTGGCATGAACCGGTGTTAAAGGCCCTGCACCAGTGGCTCGCGCAGCCCCCCCTTTAACACCGGTTCATGGGGCTATATAACACACCGCAACCCACACCCTCTCTTCTATTTTTTCACTCTCTCATTTTGGAGCCTAGCAAGAGGAAATACATAAGATTGACTATATATATAAATTGAGCCATTTTTGGCACACATATGTATCTCAACATGGAAATCAATGTTGTATTTCTTCTGTTAACAGTATATGTATTAAATGAGCCATTTTTCTTCCCGCCATTTTTCTTCCCGCCATTTTTTCCCGCCAGTTTTTCCCGCCAGTTCTTCCCGCCAGCCATTTCTCACTATATATATATATGTATGGTTGGCCTCCATTATCATTGCACATCTCTAGACTCATATCTGCAACCTCATCACTCTTTCCCATGGCTTCCACCGTAGCACTAACCCCCATGGAGGCAGAGGCGCTTTGTGCCTCGAACTACCCCTGCCCGCCGGGCTACTGTGTCCCCGTCGGCTGGATGCTGAGCGCAGGAGGCGTGTCGGTTCCTCCTGTCCCTCTAAGTGTGGCGCGCCGGATGGCCATCACGAACCACTACTACTTCGAGCTCACGCCAGAGCAGCGGAGGAATTCCAGATGGCATCCCGACTATTTTCCTACTTGGGAAGCCTTCTTCGGGGATCGGCGTGAGAGGGCGCTCGCCAGGCACGAGGAGGACGGCCCACCTCCTCCGAACTTCAACGAGGCCGGCCGGCGGCTATGGTGACGCGGTCGGACTCACCAGAGCGTCATGGCCTACGACACTGCTGCCGACTTTAACCCCGTCTGTGCTACCCTCAAGTCCAGCCCACGCGTACTTAGCCTTTAAGGTTCAATTACGGCGACCCCGACGACGACGACAGCGACGACGACGGCGGCGAGTACGACGACTACAGTGGTGAGTATTACAGGTGTAGGCAGGAGCATGACTGAATCACTCCAACATTCCGAAACAAGTTCGGCCGATTGTGACTTAATCTGGCCATGTATCTTAATTTTCAGTTCTTTTATGTATCTTAATTTTCAGTCGTGCTTTATGTAACTTACTGTTAGTTGCATTATGTACTTTAATTCCAGTTCTATCATAATAAAAATATCAAACTTGAGATGTCAAACAATGTTGCAAGAGGAAGTTTTCCTTTTTGTCGCACCAAAAAGGCATTTTCCATTTTCCGAGCATAAAAACGGACGGTTTTGTGAAGCAACCACCAAATGGCTAATTCAAAAAACTACCACCACATTTTACAAAAATACTAGACCATCTTATATAGACAATGTACCAACAGGGGGATCTGAAACTTTTCCGTCCACCTCTGGTGAAAAAGACAAATTCCTGCCGAATCGGTAGGAAGTGAGTCAGATATGAACTACAGGTACATGATACGATGCTCATGATTTTTTACAAAAATCATTTTTAGGTTCACAATATGCTATTTTATCAAAAATCCAATGCAAGTTAAGCGAGGCTTGGCGCGAGCTAAGAATCTTCATGCCCGTTGTTCGACAAAGTTTGACGATAGTTTAAAACAGGGATAAAAAAATTAAAAAACGATCGAAACAGTGCAAAACCTTCGCGTGGTGTTATATTATGTGACATAGTTAGAAGGAAAAATATCAAACTTGGTATATTGATTATGTCTCAAAAAAACTTCACAAAATGACCTATCTCATTCGAGGTTTCTTGGCTTTCGGGTCAAATGACCAATGTTATGGCTAGAATCAAGGCATAGTTTGTGATAATGTGGCCATATTGTGCATACATACATGTGCATCATGGGATGACAAACAATGTTGCAAGAGGAAGGTTTCCTTTTTGTCGCACCAAAAAGGCATTTTCCATTTTTCGAGCATAAAAAATGGACGGTTTTGTGAAGCAACCACCAAATGGATAATTCAAAAAACTACCACCACATTTTACAAAAATACTAGACCATTTTATATGGACAATGTACCAACAGGGGGATCTGAAACTTTTCCGTCCACCTCTGGTAAAAAAGACAAATTTCTGCCGAATCGGTAGGAAGTGGGTCAGATATGAACTACAGGTAGATGATACGATGCTCATGATTTTTTACAAAAATCATTTTTAGGTTCACAATATGCTATTTTATCAAAAATCTAATGCAGGTTGAGCGAGGCTTGGCCCCGAGCTAAGAATCTTCATGCCCGTTGTTCGACAAAGTTTGACGATAGTTTAAAACAGGGATAAAAAATTAAAAAACGATCGAAACAATGTGCAACCTTCGCGTGGTGTTATATTATGTGACATAGTTAGAAGGAAAAATATCAAACTTGGTATATTGATTATGTCTCAAAAAAACCTTCATAAAATGACCTATCTCATTCGAAGTTTCTTGGCTTTCGGGTTAAATAACCAATGTTATGGCTAGAATCAAGGCATAGTTTGTGATAATGCGACCATATTGTGCATACATGTGCATCATGGGATGGCAAACAATGTTGCAAGAGAAAGTTTTCCTTTTTGTCGCACCAAAAAGTCATTTTCCATTTCCCGAACATAAAAAATGGACGGTTTTGTAAAGCAGCCACCTAATGGCTAATTCAAAAAACTACCACCATATTTTACAAAAATACTAGACCACCTTATACGGACAATGTACCAACAGGGGAATCTGAAAATTTTCCGTCCACCTCTGGTGAAAAAGACAAATTCCTGCCGAATCTGTAGGAATTGGGTTAGATATGAACTACAGGTACATGATACGATGCTCGTCATTTTTTACAAAAATCATTTTTAGGTTCACAATATGCTATTTTATCAAAAATCCAATGCAAGTTGAGCGAGGCTTGGCCCCGAGCTAAGAATCTTCATGCCTGTTGTTCGACAAAGTTTGACGATAGTTTAAAACAGGGATAAAATATTAAAAAAAAGATCGAAACAGTGCGAAACTTTCGCGTGGTGTTATATTATGTGACATAGTTAGAAGAAAAAATATCAAACTTGGTATATTGATTACGTCCCAAAAAACCTTCACAAAATGACCTATCTCATTCGAGGTTTCTTGGCTTTCGGGTCAAATGACCAATGTTATGGATAGAATCAAGGCATAGTTTGTGATAATGTGGCCATATTGTGCATACATGTGCATCATGGGATGGCAAATAATGTTGCAAAAGGAAGTTTTCCTTTTTGTCGCACAAAAAAGGCATTTTCTATTTTCCGAGCATAAAAAACGGACGGTTTTGTGAAGCAACCACCAAATGGCTATTTCAAAAAACTACCACCACATTTTACAAAAATACTAGACTATCTTATATGGACAATGTATAAACATGGGGGATCTGAAACTTTTCTGTCCACCTCTGGTGAAAAAGATAAATTCCTGCCGAATCTGTAGGAAGTGGGTCAGATATGAACTACAGGTACATAATACGATGCTCATGATTTTTTACAAAAATCATTTTTAGGTTCACAATATGCTATTTTATCAAAAATCAAATGCAAGTGGAGCAAGGCTTGGCCCCGAGCTAAGAATATTAATGCCCGTTGTTCGACAAAGTTTGACGATAGTTTAAAACGGGGATAAAAAATTAAAAAACGATCGAAACAGTGCAAAACCTTCGCGTGGTGTTATATTATGTGACATAGTTAGAAGGAAAAATATCAAACTTGGTATATTGATTATGTCCCAAAAAACCTTCACAAAATGACCTATCTCATTCGAGGTTTCTTGGCTTTCGGGTCAAATGACCAATGTTATGGCTAGAATTAAGGCATAGTTTGTGATAATGTGGCCATATTGTGCATACACGTGCATCATAGGATGGCAAACAATGTTGCAAGAGGAAGTTTTCCTTTTTGTCGCACCAAAAAGGCATTTTCCATTTTCCGAGCATAAAAAACGGACGGTTTTGTGAAGCAACCACCAAATGGCTAATTAAAAAAACTACCACCACATTTTACGAAAATATTAGACCATCTTATATGGACAACGTACCAACAGAGGGATCTGAAACTTTTCCGTCCACCTCTGGTGAAAAAGACAAATTCCTACTGAATCGGCAGGAAGTGGGTCAGATATGAACTATAGGTACATGATACGATGCTCATGATTTTTTACAAAAATCATTTTTAGGTTCACAATATGCTATTTTATTAAAAATCCAATGCAAGTTGAGCGAGGCTTGGCCCTGAGCTAAGAATCTTCATGCCCGTTGTTCGACAAAGTTTGACGATAGTTTAAAACGGGGATAAAAAATTAAAAAACGATCGAAACAGTGCGAAACATTCGCGTGGTGTTATATTATGTGACATAGTTAGAAGGAAAAATATTAAACTTGGTATATTGATTATGTCTCAAAAAAACCTTCACAAAATGACCTATCTTATTCGATGTCTCTTGGCTTTCGGGTCAAATGACCAATGTTATGGCTAGAATCAAGGCATAGTTTGTGATAATGTGTCCATATTGTGCATACATGTGCATCATGGGATGGCAAACAATGTTGCAAGAGGAAGTTTTCCTTTTTGTCGCACCAAAAAGGCATTTTCCATTTTCCGAGCATAAAAAATGGACGATTTTGTGAAGCAACCACCAAATGGCTAATTAAAAAATCTACCACCACATTTTACAAAAATACTAGACCACCTTATATGGACAATGTACCAACAGGGGGATCTGAAACTTTTCCGTCCACCTCTGGTGAAAAAAACAAATTCCTGCCGAATCGGCAGGAAGTGGGTCAGATATGAACTACAGGTACATGATACGATGCTCATGATTATAAAAATAATTTTTAGGTTCACAATATGCTATTTTATCAAAAATCCAATGCAAGTTGAGCGAGGCTTGGCCCCGAGCTAAGAATCTGCATGCCCGTTGTTCGACAAAGTTTGACGATAGTTTAAAACAGGGATAAAAAATTAAAAAACGATCGAAACAGTGCGAAACCTTCGCGTGGTGTTATATTATGTGACATAGTTAGAAGGAAAAATATCAAACTTGGTATATTGATTATGTCTCAAAAAACCTTCACAAAATGACCTATCTCATTCGAGGTTTCTTGGCTTTCGTGTCAAATGACCAATGTTATAGCTAGAATTAAGGCATAGTTATTGATAATATGGTCATATTGTGCATACATCTGCATCATGGGATGGCAAACAATGTTGCAAGAGGAAGTTTTCCTTTTTGTCGCACCAAAAAGGCATTTTCCATTTCCCGAGCATAAATAACGGACGGTTTTGTGAAGCAACCACCAAATGGCTAATTCAAAAAACTACCACCATATTTTACAAAAATACTAGACCACCTTATATGGACAATGTACCAACAGGGGGATCTGAAACCTTTCCGTCCATCTCTGGTGAAAAAGACAAATTCCTGTCGAATCTGTAGGAAGTGGGTCAGATATGAACTACAGGTACATGATACGATGCTCGTGATTTTGTACAAAAATAATTTTTAGGTTCACAATATCCTATTTTATCAAAAATCCAATGCAATTTGAGCGAGGCTTGGCCTCGAGCTAAGAATATTCATGTCCGTTGTTCTACAAAGTTTGACGATAGTTTAAAACGGGGATAAAAAATTAAAAAACGATCGAAACAGTGTGAAACCTTGGCGTGGTGTTATATTATGTGACATAGTTAGAAGGAAAAATATCAAACTTGGTATATTTATTATGTCCCAAAAAAACCTTCACAAAATGACCTATCTCATTCGAGGTTTCTTGGCTTTCCGGTCAAATGACCAATGTTATGGCTAGAATCAAGGCATAGTTTGTGATAATGTGGCAATATTGTGCATACATGTGCATCATAGGATGGCAAACAATGTTGCAAGAGGAAGTTTTCCTTTTTGTCGCACCAAAAAGGCATTTTCCATTTTCCGAGCATAAAAATGGACGGTTTTGTGAAGCAACCACCAAATGGCTAATTCAAAAAACTACCACCACATTTTACAAAAATACTAGACCATCTTATATGGACAATGTACCAATAGGGGATCTGAAACTTTTCCGTCCACCTCTGGTGAAAAAGACAAATTCCTGCCGAATCGGTAGGAAGTGGGTCAGATACGAACTACAGGTACATGATACGATGCTCATGATTTTTTACAAAAATTATTTTTAGGTTTACAATATGCTATTTTATAAAACATCCAATCCAAGTTGAGCGAGGCTTGGCCCCGAGATAAGAATCTTCATGCCCGTTGTTCGACAAAGTTTGACGATAGTTTAAAACAGGGATAAAAAAATTAAAAAACGATCAAAACAGTGCGAAACCTTCGCGTGGTGTTATATTATGTGATATAGTTAGAAGGAAAATATCAAACTTGGTATATTGATTATGTCTCAAAAAAACTTCACAAAATGACCTATCTCATTCGACGTTTCTTGGCTTTCGGGTCAAATGACCAATGTTATGGCTAGAATCAAGGCATAGTTTGTGATAATGTGGCCATATTGTGCATATATGTGCATCATGGGATGGCAAACAATGTTGCAAGAGGAAGTTTTCCTTTTTGTCGCACCAAAAAGGCATTTTCCATTTTCCGAGCATAAAAACGGACGGTTTTGTGAAGCAACCACCAAATGGCTAATTCAAAAAACTATCACCACATTTTACAAAAATACTAGACCATCTTATATGGACAATGTATCAACAGGGGGATCTGAAACTTTTCCGTCCACCTCTGGTAAAAAAGACAAGTTCCTGTCGAATCGGCAGGAAGTGGGTCAGATATGAACTGTAGGTACATGATACGATGCTCATGATTACAAAAATCATTTTTAGGTTCACAATATGCTATTTTATCAAAATTCCAATGCAAGTTGAGCGAGGCTTGGCCCCGAGCTAAGAATCTTCATGCCCATTGTCCGACAAAGTTTGACGATAGTTTAAAACGGGGATAAAAAAATTAAAAAACGATCGAAACAGTGCGAAATCTTCGCGTGACATATTTAGAAGGAAAAATATCAAACTTTGTATATTGATTATGTCTCAAAAAAACCTTCACAAAATGACCTATCTCATGTGAGGTTTATTGGCTTTCGGGTCAGATGACCAATGTTATGGCTAGAATCAAGGCATAGTTTGTGATAATGTGGCCATATTGTTCATACATGTGCATCATGGGATGGCAAACAATGTTGCAAGAGGAAGTTTTCCTTTTTGTCGCACCAAAAAGGAATTTTCCATATTTCGAGCATAAAAAACGGACGGTTTTGTGAAGCAACCACCAAATGGCTAATTTAAAAAACTACCAACACATTTTACAAAAATACTAGATCACCTTATATGGACAATGTACCAACAGGGGGATCTGAAACTTTTCCGTCCACCTCTGGTGAAAAAGACATTCCTGCCGAATCGGTAGGAAGTGGGTCAGATATGAACTACAGGTACATGATACGATGCTCATGATTTTTTACAAAAATCATTTTTAGATTCACAATGTGCTATTTTATCAAAAATACAATGCAAGTTGAGCAAGGTTTTGTCAGATTTCAAAGTATACAAAAGATGCGTCATTTGAATTTCCAAACAATTAAAAAATGTTAATACAAAATAAAATATGATTTGCTCTAATAAAATAGGGTTAGATTTCTTTTAAGAGGCTTAATATTTCTTATGTTCAAAGTTTTAGGGTTTGACTATTTTATTTTTGTTTGAATTGAATAATCAAAATTTATATGTAAGTGTTTTAATCATTTTGAAAATTTTCATCTAAAGTAAATATAAAATGTTTTTATATGAATGGATAGATATTATTTTTCTGAAAATTATGATATATTATTCATATTTTTCTGAGTTGAAATGAAAAAGATATGAATTTTCTAAATTCTATCCTATTTTTTGAATTAAAAATACCCCCACCCCTTTAATGCACGAAGTAAATGCCCCCCTTTAACACCGGTTCGTGGCACGAACCGGTGTTAAAGGGGGGCGCATTTATTTCGTTTCGCGCGCGCACCCCCCCTTTAACACCGGTTTGTGGCACGAACCGGTGTTAAGGGGGGGTGCGGGCTCCATGAACCGGTGTTAAAGGGGGGGGCGTTATAACGCGCGCCTTCCTCTTCCTTCTTCCCCCCAGCCAGATCGAAAATCGCGTGCGTAGAGGAAAGGAGAGGAGAGTCGCGCCGTCGCCGTCCAGCCCTCGTCGTCGCCGCCCTCGCCTTCGCCATCCCGCGGGAGCGCCGTCGCCCCCTCGCCGCGCGCGAGCCGTCGCCGTCCAGTCGTACGTCGCCGTCCACGTACGCCCTCACCATATGTCGTCCATGCCCTATCCGCCCCTCCCCCCTCGATCTCGCGCCGAGCAGGTGTTGGTGCACCGACGCCCTGCCCCGGTTCCTCACCGGCACCCTGCCACCTGCCCCACCGCCCACGGTGGCCAAGGCCGTGACTCCGCCTTCTGAGACGCCGTCCAAGCCTGTGACGCCACCACCGGCAACCCCGTCCAAGCCCGTGATGCTGCCTCCACCGGCGAGACCGTCCAAGCACGTGGCGTAGTTGTAGTACTTCTTCTCGGAGCGAGGTCCACGAGGCCACGGCGTCCGATGCGTTCCAGGCTATGTCGGCGGAGCCCCAGAAGGTGTTCTCCCCGTACGGCCCGTCGGAGTGCTGGAGCTTGCAGTCGGCTTTACGCACGTTGCTGTAGTTCTGCGCGTATGCCGCCACCGTGGCGTCCCAGGTCACTGGCCCGATGCCCACGGCCGCGCGGGACGTGTCGTGGGGGCTCACGAAGTCCGACGGAGTGTTCTGCGCCACGCACGGCGTGCAGATGGACGCAGCCATGGAGAACGCGAGAACCAAGGACTAGGATAGCTAGAATGGTATTTTCAAGTCCAGCTGACAGATACTCGGCAAGAGGAGTCTCCGTGCGGGCGGCGCTCCATCACGAGGTCGGCGGGCTGACATCGGGCAGCCGGTGGCGTAGGGGCGCGGGCAGTGCGTGGTTGTGGGGTCGCGGGCGGACGACAGAGAGGCGCTCCGTCGCGGGGTCGTATGTTTCCAAACCGAAGGGGTACCGGCGAATCACAAATAAAATACCACTGGGCCAAAATTTGCAAATAAAATACCATTGAATTCAGTAGAACAAGTGGCATATGTGTATGTATATTTGTATGTTTATGTATATTGTATTGTATGTGTATTGTATATGCATGTGTATATTTTGTGCCACGCCGACGACCACCGCCACCATTATGCCGTCGACCCTGACCTCCTTTGTCCTCGCTGAGCCTACACATGCGTCGAGGGTGAGTTTCCCATTTTAGGTAGCCCATGTCATGATGGTTCGAACGCACACCCCCACGCATCCCGACCCCGCTCTCGCCCTAGCGCCGCCACCTCTCGTTGTCAATATAGCATTATAATAACCATGTTATGTTAATCAACTTTCATGACAAGTTAATTAGAAGAAGTAAATGTACCCTCTCATATGAATCCGGGGTTTCTCCGAATTAGGGTTTGGAATGACCAAGCATGTATTAGGGTTACATTTCAATACTTTTAACCTGTCATATCATCATCTTTGCTTGAGCATTTCAGTAGATGTATTACTGATATTTGTGTGATCATATTATTGTTTTAGAAACTATGGATCCACTCAGTAGAAACCTTGAAGAGGAAGAAATAATGGAGAACGTGATCCACGAGGACACCTCACAATATCTGAACTTGGAGGAACATGATGACAGCTAAAGTAGTCATGGAGAAGATGACGACTCCGGTGAACGCACTTTAGTGATTACAAAGTCTGTCGAGGTATATGCATGGATTAAGCCTCTGCTGACTTGCACCGATTGATTTGTATATATGTACATGTATTAATTAACGCTTCTTTCTTATTTTAGCCCTCTGGATCGACCAGCCAGCAACAATCTTCTTCTACGAAAAAGAGCAAGCGAGGCGCGAGCCATCGGTTAAAAGATCGTGCAAAGTTCACGATCGAAGCAGTCCGTGTTGATGGCAGGCTGATGGAGCCCAAGAAGGCCGCAGACAAATTTGTACGTCAGGCTAGAGTTGTTGTTAGGGACCAAATCCCAATCATAATTGAATATTAGAATAAACCCAAGAAGGGCGACGGTACCTTTGTCGATGAAATATCCAAAGAAAAGCTTTGGAATTCGCTGTTGGTAAATTTCACCCTTCCGCCAGAGGAGGATGAAAACAAGCCGGTTATAAAGGAAAAGGTCAAAGAGTGGACTCTAAAGAAGATGGCTGACGCTTTCCGCAACTGGAAGACAAAATTGAACAAATTTGTCAAAGCTCGCGAGACTCTAGATTCGAAGATGCATATTATGCGAATATAAGACCTCACTGGACCGAATTTGTGGCATACAAGGAAGGTGCTATAGCTACAAAGAGGTCAGAAACCAATACGCTAAATGCCCAGAAGAAGGAATATCACCAGAGGACGGGCTCAAGTGGCTACATATCTCAGAGGCCTAAGTGGGAGGAAGCTGAGAAGGCCCTGCGTGAAAGAGGGATCACACCCCAGACACATGGGTGGGACATACGTGCAAAGACTTGGTTCTACGGAATCGGGGCAAGGTTGGACACAGAAATGGGATTGTGTATCTTCCCAACCCTCCTTGCCAAACCCGTCACTGAACTCATCACGACATACGATAAAATAGCCGCTAGGACCTTCCATCCCGACAGAGAGAATGACCAGCTCACACGCGCCATCGGTAAAAAAGAACATCCTAGACTTGCACGAGGGACAGGGGTATGACGTGGAAGGATGGGTTTACCGAGTGGGGCGACTCTTACAGATGGCGCGGCAGAAAAGAAAAAGAGCGTACAGAGCGGATGACACAGATAGAACATGCACTTGTGGCGCTGCAGGCGCAAGTGAATGCACAAAAGAGACAGCAAGCTACCGGCCCATCTCAGCGGCACGAAGAGCCTGCATTGGAATATGCCGGCGGCCCAGACTCTGCGCGAAAAAGCAGCGTGGCTTTCACGGAGAACGTGCAGCCCACGCTTGAAATTGCGGGTCCTCGATACCCCGTGGATGAGATCACGGAGAGCGAACACGCCGAGCTGCATGTGAGATTAATGGGCTTATCCATTAAGGTGGCGGTCGGCTATGCCTTACCTCCTATAGCTGGTGGAACTTACCACTGCCGACCGATTCCAGATGGCTATGCTATTGTCGGGGTGGATGAGGTTGTGAAGGAATATGAGGAAGCACAGCTTGACCATGCTACAGGTTAAGGGGAAACTCAACTCAAATTTGCAGTGAAAACAACCATTCTTTGGAAGAAGGAACACATCGTGCTTCCAAATTGGAGGCCACTGGCACCCCCGCCGTCTCCGCAGCGTCAGCAGTCTGAGCCGCCTCAGCCATCTCCAAGTCATCAGAATACTCCCATGTCGTCTCTGGCGCTTTAGCCATCTCCTGTGTGGCAGCCATCTCCGGCGCGCCAGCCATCTCCTACGCGTCAGCCATCTCCGGCGCGCCAGCCATCTCCTGCGCGTCAGCCATCTCCGGCGCTTCAGCCTTCTCCTCAGCGTAAGCGGAAGAGCACTGCCACGAAGAGCATCACTAGCACTGCCACGAAGAAATCCGCAGGAAACCGTACGCCAAAGAGTTCAAGAAACTACGTCCTGTAGCCTTCCGCCAAGCCATTGCCGGTTTTACCGTGGAATCGCAGCGACGAGGAGACCAATAGGATCTCGGCAGAAGAGGTCAAGAAATTCTTTGCACCTAGACGGGCCGAGCCAAAGGAGAAACTAGATCCGGCGGTGGTGGAGAAGTTTTACAATAATCTTTTGAAACCTGAAACCCCACTTGTGCCGGACTACGAGCGCCAGATTTTGAAGGGGGATGCAAGGCGTAGGGAGACTGAAAGTAGCAGTCGTGCGGCACCCTAGAAAACAGTTCCCATGCTCGGAGAGCAGGAAAACCAATCATGCGCCCCGCTCCAAGTGTTCGACACACGGGACGCTCCTCCCGTAAATGATTACGAGGCAGAGCTACAAAGAAAGGCCAATGAGATGGGGATGACTTACATTGCATACTTGAACATCATGGGAGACAACTTGCCCAAAGGCGATGCCAACCCCATACAGCCATGGAAGTATGGGAAGAATCTCGTCAAGAAAGAGGAGCTCAAGAATCTACCAATAAAGATGCAAAGATTGCACAAGTGGTACCTTGATTTCTGCAAGACGAGAAAGGAAGAATGGACCACGACGCATATAAGAGATTAGATTTTCTTGTGCGGAGATGACGAGATCAGCTTCAACATTCAAGACTTGCATTTTCTATTCAATCAGAAGAAACTCGACAAAGCTGCCATCAGCCTTTATTGTGTGTAAGTACTATTTCTTTAATTTATATCTCATCTCATTCAATTCATTAATTGCATGTATATATATATGCTCACCATATATGTATATATATACTATTATGCAGGAAAAAGGTTATGAAATGCATGAAAGGAGGCCCTTTTGACATTGGGTTCGTTGACCCAAATAGAGTTCATGAACAAGTGGTAAGAGACAAACCCGAGCAAACAGAAGAATTCTTGCTAAGGTCTTTACTGAGACAACAAACCAAAAGGGAAATACTATTGCCTTACAACTTCTCGTGAGTACTGTTACCCTCTCTTATACACATTCTGTTTCGACTTACTCGATGTTAATTTTAACTGATGATGAGTTATGCATGCGTAGGTTCCACTTTATTCTACTAGTCATTCAACCTGACTCGGGAAAAGTCCTTGTCATGGACTCATTACGAAAAGAAAAAGAGCTATGGGTAGACTTTAGAGAGATGCTCCAGAGGTAATTTCAATCATATTATCGCACTAGATCGGCAACTTTCGTGACAACAAGTAATTAATTGCTTCTTTATCCATTTTCTTTGCCGGACAGGGTTTGGAAAAGGTTCACGGGCAGGGCCGTGGGTGAATGGTCAGAAGAACTAAAATTTGTAGACCAAAATATAAGTAATACTAGCTAGCTAGGTCTGCGTATCTCTTTGATTCTTCTTCCAATTAAGTTATATCATGCTTTATTGATTATTATTTTGATTGAACTCTCTATTCTCGTAAAGTGCACGCATTAGGGACCCGACAATAACTTATGCGGGTACTATGTTTGCGAGTTCATTCGCAACACGATATGTGCGACGGGCCAAGCCGCACTAGAACAACTTAGAGTAGGCAAACAAAGTACACAACATTATTTTATTACCATCAATTGTGTTGGTTTTATTCTTATATATATATTGACCCCATTCTTCATCTATATTCAGATCGAATGGATGCGGGACCAACTCCTACTATTTGACCGCATACGAGCCATTCAAGAGGAATTGGCGAGGTTCATACTTGATGAGGTCGTCACGCCTGGCGGAGCACTCTTTAGATATCCACCAAAATGAGCGTTGTATATATGCTTGAACGTGTCTGTCTTGAACTTGATGCTTCAACGTTTACGAAGAATACCATACAATGACGATGTTTGTGTATAATAATAGTTGCTTAATTATTCATGTACTCGTATGTACCGACGACGATGTATGTGTATACCGCTCCCGATCGATTCCCCCTCCCCCCTCCCCGTCCCTGCCACGCTGCAGAAATACGCCCAGAACGGGACGGGGGAAGAACTCTGCCGCGGCAGATATTTAGGCCGTTTTCCTGCCGCAGCAGATATTTAGGCTGTTTTCCTACCGCGGTAGAGATTTATCTCTTTTTCTTGCCGCGACACAGAACCTTTAACACCGGTTCGTGTTACGAACTGGTGTTAAAGGGGGGGCTAAGCGCTGCAGCAACCCCACGTGCGCCACCCTTTAACACCGGTTCGTATAAGAACCGCTGTTAAAGGGGGGCCTCTAACACCGAACTAGAGGTCCTTATGAACCGGTGTTAAAGGCCACCGTCTGCACTAGTGACACTAACCCTGATGTCATTATTAGAAAACATTTAAACCTTCACTCGACACTAAGGCTGGTCCTAAGAGCAAGTTTAATAATATAACCGGTTGTTGGTTATAAGAAAGTGCCATGTTATTTATAGTCAGCCATATAGTTTATTTGTACAATAGTTAGCTACTATAGTTACACAAACTGTCTAGGAGCACGTGCTAGAGCCAACTGTTAACTTATAAAACGCTTACATTCTCTCTTCTCTTATCTCTCCTCCACGTCATCAAAACTATAATATTTTATCTCTTATTATACTTGATCTAATGGAAGTATCATAGCTAATATCATGCATGCCATATTGGTAAAAATCTAATATGGCACAATAATTAATGAAGAAAGAGATGGTTAGAGTAACATAGGGGTAGATACCGTATCATAGCACGTAAAACTAGAAAATCCTCACACAAATAAATCTTGTACACAATTTTATATTAAGATTCTACAAATCGTTAAATATAATACTAATATGATATTATCATATGATACCATATACTATGGAGATAGTAAGTATCATGCACTAGTGTCATATGATACTAACGCTATGACCAGCCTAAACCTCTCTTTACACGAGCTCAGATTACCGCACACGAGCTCAGACAACAAAATCGAAAAGGGGCATGGGCTCACGGTGACCGAGTCGCGGTCACCGCGACAACATCGAGAAGCGGCCGACCGAGGATGGATGGAGGGTCTTCAGAACATCTCCACTTGCCTACCCAGGACGCCCATCCGGACGCCGAATTTAGATCCGAACGCCGTATTTAGACCCGGACACCGAAAATAAGCCCAGTCGCGTACCCAGGAACCAGTTTTCGTCTGGATTCGGGCGAAATTTGGTCCGGGCTTCCCACGCCGTACCCAGGTTCCTGGGTACGCCCTGGGGACGCCGGACACAGTGAAAATGGGCGTGGACCAGCTCTGTCGGTGAGACAGTCCCATTCCCACCCACTCCACTCGCCCAAACTGTGGTGAAGAGCTTCCAGCGCCTCTGTCGCCATGACTTCATCGGCGGAGCTCATCCACGCAGAGACATGCCCATGCCTATAGATATGCTCATCGTAGTTGTCGCCCAGTTCGCCGCCTGTTCTGCCGCAGCTTTCGCCGCCCGAACTTTGCCGTAGCTCTGCTTCGCTGCGTGCTCCCACCACCACGCCCGCCAAGTGTTCGGAATTTGGCCGGTTCAGCCATGGACTCCGACGACAAGGAGATACTCGTCGTACTGCTGGAGGAGGAGAGTGCCGAGGTCGCCGAAGGTGAAGAGCACATGGAAATCCTCGCCTCATTCGTCCAGCTATACCTACAGATGGCAAAGCCGAAGCGCGGTGGTTCGGCGCTGGGTCGCCGGAAGTGCAAGGCGAGGCAAAGGATAGAGGGCTACTGCTTGTTATACGCCGACTACTTCGCCGACCAGTGTCAAGACCCGGATTTTTAATCTCAGATTCTTGTTTACCATACATCGCAATTCCAGGATTATCATTTCTGCGAGACATAACATGTTGGATATCACAGTACATCATCCTTTACAAAGCATACATAAGGTCTTACACAAATAGGGATCACATCATGCAGTTCTTAATACAATTCAAGCAGCGAAATAATGTAATAATAACGGTAGCATAGGAGAGACTCCATCTTCATGGTCACAGGCAATGTTGACGATGGGAGATGATCCTAGTTGTCGTAACCTTCCTGCTGTCCGTCCTCCTGATAATCCTCTTCATAGCCTGGCCACGGTAATAGCCAGGGAAAAAGTTATGAGTACTCTTTAAGTACTCTTAAACTAATACTAACAGGTGAAGTGGTTTTGAATAGGAAATACTAAGCTCTAGGTTATTTTGCAAAAACCCAGATTTATCTCTACTGAGTTCAGAAGCAAAGAAAGCTAGTTGAAGTTTTATAATACCTAAATGGGAACTTGAATTTCATATCACAACTCCGTTGTGGTCAAGTCAAAGTCATAAATCATTGCATAAGTTATTTTGAAAACATCTCACGACGGAACAGTATGGCCACTCCAACTGTCCATAGCCACGGACGCGGCTATTCGAAAAGTTTGACACTCTACAGAGGTGGTACACTTTCACCAACACATTCGATACATCCATCAGGAACAATCCTGAATCACCATACTCAGTATGCGGATAATAATCCTAACCTTTCAATTAAACGCCCTAGTATAGGCACCTCTCCTGTGAGTTTGGCCTCCCAATCATGACCAGCTGTTATCTTGGGTACTACACAGGTGGACAATCTTCACAAGGTAGCCTCAGCTCAACCTTGGCCGCAAGGGAACCCATACTAAGGTATATAAATTGCCAGTCAAGCCCTACCCAATTTTCAGGTATTGTGGTTGTACGGTAAAATTGGAATGGTATCGCATCCAGACAACCATCAGTTCTATAAAGGGCTAAGGCTCATGCCTTAACATTTTCATCATCAAAATCATTTGGTGTTCAGGAACATATGTCAAAACATTTCAGTAGAATGACTCATCATTCTAAGGTTTTCATAATCATTTTCACCAAGTATTCCTGTCTAAATTTAATCAAGCTTTATGCTTAGCACTAGCAACTACAAGTGAGGGTAAATACTAATAATGGGTGGTAATCAAGTATATCTTATCTAAGTTCAATCTCATGCCTCAGGATGACATCAATATTATCTAACTTAGGCCAACTTTTATGCTCTTTATGCTACCTTTAAATATCTTTCTAAAATCTACAAGTCACTAAGTAAACCTTGATAGAAAGCTTTGATAAAGAAATAAAATACTAAGCTTGCAATTAAAACTAGGATTGGGTATCAAGGGGTGTAAGCTTGCAAGTAAAACTTGCATGATTTAGCTTAGCTTGCTAAGATATTAGTATAGGCTTGCCTTGTATAGAGCAGTGGTTGAAGTTCTCCTCGGCTTCATCCCCGTAGTATTCTCCTTCCTCCTCGTATCCTTGGTCGGTACTAGCGTCTATAAATAAATATGAGGTACACAATCACCAAACAATACTTAACTAGTTCTATTTATCACACCAAGGTTTTCACTAGATGATCTAGGATCATCACAAACATCACAAAGGATTAAGGCAAATAGTCTTATTTCTTTTATTTTGGAAAAGTAATTTCTACTCATTGAAAAACTACTTAAGATTTAATATTCTCCAACTAAAACATGGGATCATGTTGACACATGTCATCACCACATATTTAAGTACATGGGAATGTGATTTAAAGTGGCGTCACAATTTAATAAGGTTTAACCTTTTTATTTTAATTAATTAAAGTGACTAGAATAGCCTATGAGGCATTCTATTATTGCTTAACCATTATTTCTGCAAGTAAACCTATATATTTTTATATATTTAGAAAGGTATAGTTAAATGTGAATTTTGAGAGTTGGAATCAACTCAAAATCTTTTGTGGTTGAATTTTGAAAAATGTTTGAATGCAGAAAAGCTTCTGCCTTGTTATTTTTACTATAGGCGATCTACAATTCCAAATGGTTTGAATCAAACGGGCTTGGATTAAGCATTCCAGTACCTTTCTAACAAAATTGGTTTCATGCAATTTGGTTTAGTGAATCGAGCTGGGTGGATTTTTGAATCTAGGTACAGAACTGAGTTTGAAACTAAAACAATAAACCTAAATTTGAATTACTGGGTCGCGCGGGATGTTTACTGGGCCGGCCCATGGTGCACAGCGCACAGGCGAGTGGGTTTAAGTGAATGACCCCACCAGTCAGCAAGACAAGGGGGTGCGAAGCGGTATGGGGCATTCTAGGCCGTGCGATCAAACTCTAATCAAACGGATGGGAGCTATTGTCTCCGTCGGGCAGCGCCGACGAGACAGAACCATAGAGCGGCCAGTGGGGGTCGTGGGAGGCTCACCGGGGCTCAGGCAAGGGTCGGTGATGGGGGCGAACGACGAAGTCGATGATGGCGAACCTCCTGGTACCGGCGGCTTCTCCTGGGGCGGATCCAATTAACGGCTCCTTTCTTCCTCCTCCGCAGCAGACTCTGGCCAAATTCCGGTGATGTGCTGCTCGCCTTGCTCCATGAGTGAGGTGGGGTGCTTCTGAGAGAGAGGGGAGTGAGGTGGTGTGATGAATTCGAGCAGGGGTGGCCTCTATTTATAGTGCAATAAGGGGACCGAAGGGCGTGGGCGGAGGTCGTCGTGGCCGTCGGCACAATGAGCTACTGGCATGGGAAAAGGTAGGATACGGTGCTATGATCCCTGGCGAAGCTCAACGGCATGGTTACACGGCGTGGGGCGATGCTAGATGGTCGGAACATCACGGTGCTCTGGGCGGGTATGACGGAAGTTTTAATGGCGCACAGGTGATACGGGTCGCACAATGGTGAACGGGTGTGTCTAGGGTGTTCCTGGGGTGGTGGCGATCCTGCTTGCACGCGGCGAGGGCGGCGCGTGGTCTGTGGGCGTGTGTCGCGGGTGGCGCTCTGGCGCGCTCTTGGCACGCTCGCAGAGAGACTGGGCACGCTCGGGTTGTGTGGTCCAGGGGCTAGCAATGCTCGGGGCTTGGACATGGGGTGGCGGTGGACGGTGGTGAGTGTCCCAGACAAGGTTGGCGAGGCTAGAGAAGCTTCTAGCTTGCTGGCGACATTGGGGTGGCAAGTGTGCTCTCGGCATGCTTGCCATTGATGGCATGGTCGGTTTTATAGTGAGCTAGAGGGGTTAAACAAGTTAGATGATCTACTGAGGGTGTAGTGTGAGCTAGATAGGGAACAAGTTAGGCTAAAATTACTGCTCACTATAGTGTTTAATATTTGTTGGTTTGGTGTTTGCAAGGTGTTTGATGAAATGGCCGAAAGAGATTGAGTGTGCTAGTTACATACTAGGGAGTCTCTGGTTGATTGGATTGGTCAAGGTGCACTAGTTTGGTTGGGTTTTGAAAAGGGGTGATCTTCACCTATGATAAAGATACAATTTTGGATTGTCATTTGAATTAAGTTGCCAAATGTTTCTGTAAGTTTGAAAGGTGGGCTTGGATTCACTTTTACTTGGTCTAGCAAGGGGTGAAAATAAATAGAAATGTTTCTGTTTTGAAATCTTGGACTAGAAACACTCAAAGTGGCCTAGTGAGCAAGATTGGCAAAGATGACCATTTGCTTTATTTGTTTTGTTTTTTATTTTGTCTTGATTTGTTTCTATTTGGAAAAGTTTTAGATGATGTTGTTTTCATCTTTAAACCATTCCTTGCTATTTAGATTAATCACACAAGTCCATTCATGTGTTCATACAATCATCACATACACACATGCATTCATTTGATTTTTATTTAACAAAAGTTTTTGTTAACCCTAATTTTGGTGATTAGAAAATGATAACCATGATCAATATTTTTGGTATGTTACAAACCTTCCCTCCTTAAACAAAATATCGTCCCGAGATTTGAGAAAGAAGAAAAAAGATTACCTAGGATTTAAAGAGATCGGGAATCTCCGTCTTGATGTGATCTTCTCGTTCCCAGGTAGCTTACTCTTTAGTGTGGTTGATCCACTAGATCTTGATAAACTTTATGCTCCAGGTTCTGGTGGTTCTGAAAGCTTCCTCCAAAATACGAATGGGTACTTCGGGGTACATCAGGTCATCGTTGATCTCTATGGTGCGGTGATCAATGTTCTTGAAAACTTCAGTCTTCTCTGGGACTTCAAGGCATTTGCGAAGCAACGATATGTGGAACACATTGTGTACTACTGACATCTCCTCGGGCAGTTCTAGTTGATACGATACTTCTCCTCGACGATTCAGAATCTTGAAAGGTCCGATATATATGGGGGCTAACTTTCCTTTGAGCTGGAAACGCTGCATTCCCTTCAAAGGAGACACTTTGAGATACACAAAGTCTCCGATATTGAAAGCGAGGTCTCGACGTCTCTTGTCGGCATAACTCTTCTGTCTTGACTGGGCGGTCTTGAGGTGCTCACGAATCTTGTGAACTTTCTCTTCTGCTTCTCATAGGATGTCGAGTCCAAAAATCTGACTCTATCCTACTTATGACCAATTCAAAGGGGTACGACACTTCCTTTTGTACATGAATTCAAATGGGGCCATTTGCAAACTAGCTTGATAACTGTTGTTGTAAGAAAATTCTGCAGAAGGCAGACAGTCTTCCCATTTAGATCCATACTCTAGTACACAGGCTCTCAACATATCTTCGAGTATTTGATTACTCGCTCTGTTTGTCCATCTGTTTGAGGGTAATAAGCGGTGCTGAAATCCAGTCTTGTTCCCAATCCTTCTTGGACTTTCTTCCAGAATCTCGAGGTAAATTGAGTTCCTCGATCTGACACGATGTTCTTGGGGACTCCATACAAACTGACGATTCTAGCGATGTACAACTCCGCTAGCTTCGAGCTCTGATAAGTGGTCTTGACTAGTAAGAAATGGGCTAACTTGGACAATCTGTCAACTATGACCCAAATAGAGTCATTTCCCCTACTAGAAGTTGGCAAACCGGTGATAAAGTCCATTCCAACGGAATCCCATTTCCATTCCGGAATCTGTAATGGTTGCAACAGTCATGCGGGTCTCTGATGTCCCGCCTTGACTCTCTGACAAATGTCACACTTGGTGATTTAGCCGATTTCTCTCTTTATCTTATGCCACCAAAATTGCTCCTTCAAATCCTGATACGTCTTCGTTCCTCCGGGGTGGATAGAATAAAGAGTATCATAGGCCTCTTTCAAAATAACTTCCTTCAACTCTGAATCCACTGGTACACAGAGACGTCCTTTGTACCACAGAACTCCTTCATCTTCCGTGAATCCGGGTACTTTGCATGTATCGATGCGACGTTTGATTCCGTCGATACTAGCATTTCCCTTCTGCGCTTCCTTGATCTGACTGATGAAAGTGGGTTGAAGTTCTATGTTAGCCAAAAATCCTTCACTTACTAATTCCATTCTGAAATCTTCCATCTCTTTGTGCAAACTTGGTTGCTCCTCCAAAATCATGGAGTTCAAGCGGCACGGCAATCTACTAAGGGCATCTGCTACCACATTGGCTTTACCTGGGTGATAGTGAATATCCAGATCATAGTCCTTGATTAGCTCGATCCATCTTCTTTTCCTCATATTCAGCTCCTTCTGAGTGAATATATACTTCGGGATCTTGCGATCCGAATAAATCTCACAGCGATTTCCCATCAGGTAATTCCTCCATGTCTTCAGGGCTAGAACTACGGCTGCTAGTTCAAGGTCATGGGTAGATAATTCTGTTCATGCTGCTTTAGTTGTCGGGATAGGTAAGAAATAACTTTGCCTTCTTGCATAACACACATCCGAGACCAACCTTGGATGCGTCACAATACACATCAAACGGCTTCGTGATATCTGGCATGATCAAGATTGGGGCTAAAATCAATCTCCTCTTGAGTTCCTAAAAACTCGCTTCACATTTGTCTGTCCATTCAAACTTCTTATCCTTCTTCAATAATTGGGTCATGGGTCTGGCGATACTCGAGAATCCTTCTAAGAACCTGCGGTAGTATCCCGGCAATCCAAGAAATGCACGAACTTGGGTTTGAGTGGTTGGGGCTTGCCAATCTTCAACATCCTTCACCTTTGCAGGGTCAACGACAATTCCTCCGGCTGATACGATATGTCCGGGAAATCCTACTTCCTATAACCAGAATTCACATTTGCTAAACTTGGCATACAACTGATGCTCCCTAAGGGTTCCAAGGATGATCCTTAGGTGTCTCTCATGTTCTTCTTCTGATTTGGAAAAGATCAGAATGTCATCGATAAAAACAACGACAAACTTATCCAGGAAGTCCATAAAAATCTTATTCATGAGGTTCATGAAATAAGCGGGGGCATTGGTTAATCCAAAAGACATGACAATATACACGTATAATCCATATCTGGTGGTAAAGGCAGTCTTTGGAATATCCTCTGCGTGAATCTTGAGTTGATGGTAGCCAGTCCTAAGATCAATCTTAGAAAACACTTTGGCACCGGTCAACTGGTCAAACAGGTCTTCTATATTGGGCAGTGGGTACTTGTTCTTGATGGTGACATCATTCAACTTTCGATAATACGTACACAAACGGTTACCTCCATCTTTATTGTCCACAAACAACACTGGTGATCTCCATGGCGACGCACTTGGTTGGATCAATCCTATTTCCAACATAGCATCCAGTTTCTTCTTCAGCTCCTCTAATTCAGACGGGTTCATACTATATGATCTCTGGGCTATGGGTCCGGTTCCAGGTATTAGTTCAATGATAAACTCGATATCCCGATCTGGGGGCATACCGAGCAAAACATCTGGAAATACATCAGGATATTCATAGACTATCCGAACTTGATCAATGGTGGGTTGGGCTAGACCCTTGTTGTACTTGAATTGACGGGGCAAGGTTTCAGATACATGCTCGACTGATATTCCAGCTGTACTGGTCATGGTTATGGCTTTCTTGGCACAGCCGATTAATCCTTTATGTTTCGACATCCAATCCATCCCTAGTACTACTTCCAAATCTTTAGTTCCAAGTACTATTAGATTAGCATAAAAATCTATGCCATGGATTCGGATAGGCACGGCCTTGCAAATTTGTCTAGCTTTGGTAGTTGAACTAGGTATTTGAACTATCATAACATGATTCAATTTGGTTAGTTGAATCTTACTAGTGCATGCAAATTCTTCAGTAACAAATGAGTGTGATGCTCCAGAATCAAACAACACTCTGGCAAGTACTAAGTTAATAGAAAACATACCCAGCACGACATCTGGCACTTCTTGGGCTTCTTCAGCATGCATGATAAAGAGACGACCGTTGTGGTTGAGTGAGTTCCCTAGGGAAAACCTTCTTCCGGGATGAACACGACGCTGCTGCTGAGCTGGGGCATTTGCATTGGGGGCTGCGGCAATCTTCTTGGGGCACTCATTGGAATAGTGACCTTTGGTTACACATTCATAACAAGTCACCTGAGACTTGTCCTTTTCTGCAACAGGCACATCATTGCTTCCAGTTCTTGGGGCAGTGTTGGTGTTGGTGGCGGCATTGTTGCTGTTGAACCTAGGCGGTGCACAGTTGAAATTGTTGGGGTTCCCGGGGTTGTTGTTGTGATTTCCTCTGGGCCTTGGGTTTCCTCCTGCACGGTTGGGGTAGGTTGGACGGTTCGTCGGGGGTCTGTTGGTTCTTGGGGCAAATCCTGGAGATGGGTTGGGGTGATACTTTGGGGTATGATGGGTTCCTGGTTGATGCATCATGCGACGCTTGCGGTTCTCATTTGGTTGGTTGATCTTGCCTTCCATATGAATGGAGGAATCCACTAAGGATTCAATATCAGCAAAGGGGATATTGACTAACACTGTCTGCATTTCATCGTGCAGACCATTCAGAAATCTCTCCTTCTTCTTGGCTTCGGTATCGATCTCATCCGGTGCATACCTTGCCAATGACAGAAATTTGTCATGGTACTCAACTATAGTCATCCTTCCCTACTTCAGTTCTCTGAATTCATCTCTCATCCTCTTGATCAAACCCGGTGTCACATGGGATCTGCTAAACTTGATTTTGAATTCCTCCCAAGTCATCATCTGACTTCCATTCATGAAGCGAACGCTGTTCCACCATGCTCTTGCATCTCCGGCCAGATAGTGGGTGGCAAACAGAAATTTCTCGTTGGCTTCTACTCTGGCAACTTCTAAGTTGTTCTCCATGGTTTGCAGCCAATCATCGGCATCGAGGGGCTCTTCAGACTTAGTGAAAATAGGCAGATTGGTGTTCTGGAAGTTCTTGAGCTTGGATCCATGGTTGTCCTGATTTCCATGGCCCTGGTTGTTGTTGGCCATCGGAGTGATGTGTTGGAGGGTAGCTAGGTTGGCTTGACGTTCGGCTCTTTCAGCTTCACGGTCCGACACCACCATTTGCAAGATCTTCAACATTGGGTCCGGGGATGAACTGCTTCCTCCGCGAGGCATCTGAAGATTGAGATAGATCATGAGAAAAGAGGGAGTTTTCTAAGGTTCAGGGTTTTGGAAAAGTTTCAAAGTTTGACTCAAATTTTTCTAGCAACTTGCTTTTCATTCATTCATCACACATCATACAACACACACCACAACAAAGGAAAAAGATGGTTTTAAGAACCATTTTGGGAAACTACGATATAGTGGAACCGGATACAACTCACTAACGCCAGTGCTCAAGTACTACTACTCCTCGGAGTCGGTGTCCTCATCATCCTCCTCCTCCTCCTCATCATCATCATCAATGAAGGCGAAATCATCCTCATCGGTGAAGAAGTCCATGGCCTGATCCTCCAAAAAGTCATCATCATCAATGAGATAGGAGTAGGGGTCTCCACGAAGGTCTTCCCTGGAATTCTCCCTCTCCTACAGCTGCATATCCCTTTCGTGGACGGTCTCCTCCAAGTCTGTGGTCCTGTGGCGGAGACGGGCAATGATGCGCTCATTCTTCTCGAGCTGACGGTGACGAGACTGGCGATCCTTTACCATCATGGCGATGGTTTGATCCTTCTGGGCATCAATGGCGGACTTGTGGTTAGCGTAGGAAAGTGCATTGTCCAACTCCTTCTACCGGTCGTACATCATGAAGCTGAGATGATCAGCTTGGTTCTTCAGCTCAGGGTGATATGGTGCCTCCAGTGGTTGTCCCGTAGCATCACGCCTTGGGAAGAACTCAAAGCGGGTACCCTTGATCTGGTTGATACTCTGCCCACATAGACGAGCAAGAGCTTCCAGCATGGCCCTAGCAAGTCCATCTAGCCAGATGTTCTCTCTGATGGTGAACTGAATTCCCTCTATGGTGGGGACTTCAATCTTTCCTCGGAGACTTTCAACAATTATCCATTGCAACTCCTCTCCTTCCTGATCGTTGAGCTGAGCTCCGAAGAACTCGGGGTGCGAACGCTCCAGCATTTCCGACAGCTGGTCCAAATCACGCTCAAAGATGAGGTCTTCTCCATTCCCCAACTGATAGAACTTGCTATACTTCACGTCCATCTATAAGAATATAGGATGAGTAAGTTAGTAGAGTGATCAAGTGTGTCAAATTTTATGTAAGTTTGCAAGAATTTTTTTTTGAGATCATGAATTTTCATGAAAGAATCTAAGTGATAATAATGAGAATAAGTTTTCATAAATACTCACTTCCATGGTTTTGAAACTATGTTTTTGATTCAAACATCCATTCTAAACTAGGGTCTCTTATGGTCAGGATGGCTCTGATACCAACTTGTCTACACCCGGATTTTTAATCCCAGATGCCTATTATGCCATACATCGCAATCCCAGGATTACCATTTTTGCGAGACATAACAGATTGGATATCACAATACATCATCCATTACAAACGATACATAAGGTCTTACACAAATAGGGATCACATGATCCAATTCTTAATACAATTCAAGCAACAGAATAACATAATAATAACGGTAGCGTAGGCGAGACTCCATCTTCATGGTCACAGGCAATGCTGGCGATGGGAGATGATCCTAGTTGTCGTAACCTTCCTGCTGTCCATCCTCCTGATAATCCTCTTCATAGTCTGGCCACGGGAATAGCCAGGGACAAAGCCATGAGTACTCTTTAAGTACTCGCAAACTAATACTAACAAGTGAAGTGGTTTTGAGTAGGAAATACTAAGCTCTAGGTTATTTTGCAAACAACCAGATTTATCTCTATTGAGTTCAGAAGCAAATAAAGCTAGTTGAAGTTTTATAATACCTAAGTGGGAACTTGAATTTCATATCAAAACTCTGTTGTGGTCAAGTCAAAGTCATAAATCATTTCATAGGTCATTTTGAAAACATCTGACGATGTAACGGTATGGCCACTCCAATTGTCCATAACCGCGGACGCGGCTATTCGAATAGTTTGACACTCTACAGAGGTGGTACACTTTCACCACAACATTTGATACATCCGTCAGGAACAATCCTGAATCACCATACTCAGTATGCGGATAATCAATCCTAACCTTTCAATTAAACGCCCTAGTATAGGCACCTCTCCTGTAAGTTTGGCCTCCCAACCATGACCAACTGTCATCTTGGGTACTGCACAGGTGGACAATCTTCACAAGGTAGCCCCAGCTCAACCTTGGCCGCAAGGGAACCCATACTAAGGTATATAAATTTCCAGTCAAGCCCTACCCAATTTTTTGGTATTGTGGTTGTACGGTAAAATTGGAATGGTATCGCATCCAGACAACCATCAGTTTTATAAAGGGCTAAGGCTCATGTCTTAACATTTTCATCATTAAAATCATCTGGTGGTCAGGAACATATGTCAAAACATTTCAGTAGAATGACTCATTCTAAGGTTTTCATAATCATTTTCACTAAGTATTTCTGTCTAAAGTTGATCAAGCTTTATGCTTAGCACTAGCAACTACAAGTGAGGGTAAATACTAATGATGGGTGGTAATCAAGTACTACCTCCGATCCTAAATAAGTGTTCAAAACCGTGACACTTATTTAGGATCGGAGGGAGTATATCTTATCTAAGTTCAATTTCATGCCTCAGGATGACATCAAGATTATCTAACTTAGGCCAAGTTTTATGCTCTTTATGCTACCTTTAAATATCTTTCTAAAAGCTACAAGTCACTAACTAAACTTTGATAGAAAGCTTTGATAAAGAAATAAAATACTAAGCTTGCGATTAAAACTAGGATTGGGTATCAAGGGGTGTAAGCTTGCAAGTAAAACTTGCATGATTTAGCTTAGCTTGCTAAGATAGTAGCTTGCTAAGATAGTAGCTTGCTAAGATATTAGTATAGGCTTGACTTGTGCAGAGCAGTGGTTGAAGTTCTCCTCGGCTTCTTCCTCGTAGTATTCTCATTCCTCCTCGTATCCTTGATCGGTACTAGCGTCTATAAATAAATACGAGGTACACAATCACCAAACAATACTTAATTAGTTCTATTTATCACACCAAGGTTTTCACTAGATGATCTAGGATCATCACAAACATCACAAAGGATTAAGGCAAATACTCTTATTTCTTTTATTTTGGAAAAGTAATTTCTACTCATTGAAAAACTACTTAAGATTTAATATTCTCCAACTAAAACATAGGATCATGTTGACACATGTCATCACCACATATTTCAGTACATGGGAATGTGATTTAAAATGGTGTCACAATTTAATAAGGTTTAACCTTTTTATTTTAATTAATTAAAGTGACTAGAATGGCCTATGAGGCATTCTTTTATTGCTTAACCATTATTTCTGCAAGTAAACCTATATATTTTTATATATTCAGAATGGTATAGTTAAATGTGATTTTTGAGAGTTGGAATTAACTCAAAAGCTTTTGTGGTTGAATTTTGAAAAATGTTTGAATGCAAAAAAGCTTCTGCCTTGTTATTTTTACTATAGGTGATCTACAATTCCAAATGGTTTTAATCAAACGGCCTTGGATTAAGCATTCCGGTACCTTTCTAACAAAACTGGTTTAATGCAATTTGGTTTAGTGGATCGAGCTGGGTGGATTTTTTAATCTGGCTATAGAGCTGAGTTTGAAACTAAGAGAATAAACCTAAATTTGAATTACTAGGTCACGCGGGATGTTAACTGGGTCGGCCCACGGTGCACAGCGCACGCGCGGATGGGTTTAAGTGAATGACCCCACCAGTCAGTGAGACAGGGGGTGCGAAGCGGTATGGGGCATTCTAGGCTGTGCGATCAAACTCTAATCCAACGGCGGGGAGCTATCATCTCCGTCGGGCAGCGCCGGCGAGACAGAACCCTAGCGCGACCATTGGGGGTCGTGGGAGGCTCATCGGGGCTTAGGCGAGGGTCGGCGATGGGGGCAAACGACGAAGTCGACGACGGCGAACCTCCTGGTACCGGTGGCTTCTCCTGGGGCAGCTCCAATCAACGGCTCCTTTATTCCTCCTCCACGGCAGACTCTGGCCAAATTCCGGCGATATGCTGCTCGCCTTGCTCCGGGAGTGAGGTGGGGTGCTTCTGGGATAGAGGGGAGTGAGGTGGTGTGAAGAATTCGAGCTGGGGTGGCCTCTATTTATAGTGTAAGAAGGGGACCGAAGGGCGCGGGCGGAGCTCGCTGTGGTCGTCGGCACAACAAGCTACTGGCATGGGCAAAGGTAGGGGACGGTGCTGTGTTTCCTGGCAAAGCTCAATGGCATGGTTACGCGGCGTGGGGCGGTGCTAGATGGTCGGAACGTCGCGGTGCTCTGGGCGGGTCCGACGGAAGTTTTAATGGCGCACAGGTGATACGGGTCGCACGGCGGCGAACGAGCGTGTTTGGGGTGTTCCTGGGGTGTTGGCGATCCTGCTTGCACGCGGCGAGGGCGGCGCGTGGTCTGTGGGCATGTGTCGCGGGTGGCGCTCTGGCACGCTCGCAGAGAGACTAGGCACGCTTGGGCTGCGTGGTCCAGGGGATGGCAATGCTCGGGGCTTGGACAGGGCGTGGCGGTGGACGGTGGTGAGTGTCCCAGACAAGGTTGGCGAGGCTAGAGAAGCTTCTAGATTGCTGGCGACATTTGGGTGGCAAGTGTGCTCTTGCCATGCTTGCCATTGATGGCATGGTCGGTTTTACAGTGAGCTAGAGGGGTTAAACAAGTTAGATGATCTACTGAGGGTGTAGTGTGAGCTAGATAGGGAACAAGTTAGGCCAAAATTACTGCTCACTATAGTGTTTAATGTTTGTTGGTTTGGTGTTTGCAAGGTGTTTGATGAAATGGCCGAAAGAGATTCAAATTTGAATTTTTGATTCAAACTTGGTGGGTGTGCTAGTTACATACAAGGGAGTCTCTGGTTGATTGGATTGGTCAAAGGGCACTAGTTTGGTTGGGTTTTGAAAAGGGGTGATCTTCACCTATGATAAAGATTCAATTTTGGATTGTCATTTGAATCAAGTTGCCAAATGTTTCTATAAGTTTGAAAGGTGGGCTTGGATTCACTTTTACTTGGTCTAGCAAGGGGTGAAAAGAAATGGAAATGTTTCTGTTTGAAATCTTGGACTAGAAACACTCAAAGTGGCCTAGTGAGCAAGATTGGCAAAAATGACCATTTGCTTTATTTGTTTTGTTTTTGATTTTCTCTTGATTTGTTTCTGTTTGAAAAAGTTTTAGATGATGTCATTTTCATCTTTAAACCATTCCTTGCTATTTAGATTAATCACACAAGTCTATTCATGCATTCATACAATCATCACATACACACATGCATTTATTTAATTTTTATTTAACAAAAGTTTGTTAACCCTAATTTTGGTGATTAGAAAATGATAATCATGATCAATATTTTTGGGATGTTACAACCAGCCACTCCATGGAGAGGACGTGTTTCGCCGCCGTTTCAGGATGAGTCAGAAGCTCTTCCTTAAGATCGTGCATGCCATCCGGGACTTTGACCCCTATTTCGTTCGCAAGAAGGATTGCACCGGCTTGGTTGGGTTTTCCTCACTGCATAAGTGCATCATGGCGATGAGGTTGCTTGCATATGGAGCGCCAGTTGACAGTGTCGATGACTATCTCCGCATGGCCGAGTCCACCGCCATCGATTTCTTGTATAGGTTCTGCAGGGCAGTGATTGCAGTGTTCGGGGAACAGTACTTGAGATCACCCACTGCTGAAGACACTGCTCGATCCTCGCAGTCAATAAAAGTAGAGGATTTCCTGGTATGCTTGGAAGCATAGATTGCATGCATTGGGAGTGGAATAACTGTCCATTTGCATGGCAAGGAATGTACAAATGCCACAAAGGAGGTTGCACTGTGATACTTGAGGCAGTTGCTACACATGATCTTTGGATCTGGCACTCCTTCTTTGGCATGGCAGGATCGAACATAGACATCAACGTCCTCAACTCCCCAACTGTATTTTCCAAGCTTGTTGAGGGTCATTCTCCCCCTATGGAATTTGAGATCAGAGGGCACCACTACAACAAGGGATACTATTTAGCAGATGGCACATATCTAAGATGGCCAACATTTGTGAAGACTATCTCAAACCCAATGCTCCCCAAGCATTCTCACTTTGCCAAGGAGCAGGAAGCTTGCAGGAAAGACGTGGAGCGGGCATTCGGTGTGCTCTAGCAGAGGTTTGTAGTTGTTCGGTTCCCTGTTGTGACCTGATCGAAAGATCAGATGTGGGAAGTGATGAACTGTTGTGTGGTCTTGTACAACATGATCATTGAGGATACCTTTGGGGACAAGCTACAGCCAATGATTATGCAGATGTTTCAAGAGTTCTATACGGGGAGTCTGGTGATGTCTCGTTTGAACTTTGGTGTGATCACCCTGATCCCCAAAGTAGTGGGGGTCATGGATATCCGCCAGTTCTGACCGATCATGGTAATCAATGTCATCTAGAGGATCTTTGTAAAAGTTTGTGCCGTGAGGATCGCTCCAGTCCTAGAGCGGCTCACTCAACCCCTTCAGTTCTCCTTCCTAAAGGGACGCTCGATTCATGACTGTGTCCTTGCCCGTCATGAAATCATCCATGAAGTGAAGACATGCCGTCAGAAGGGAGTGTTCATTAAGTTGGACTTCCAAAAGGCCTATAACTGGTTGGACCGGGCCTTCTTAAGGTTAGTCCTGGAGAGGAGGGGCATTGATGATAGGATGACTTGCTGGATTATGCAGTTTGTGATGAGCGGTAGTATGGCAATCAATATTAATGGGGAGATTGGCCCCTACTTTAGGTCGTCCTGTGGTGTTAGACAAGGGGATCCTATTTCTCCCCTCCTGTTTAACTCCACGGTAGATGCGCTGGCAAAGATTTTGGATAGATCAAAAATCGATGCCCATATCTCGGGTGTGGTTGCTCATCTTATCCCCGGAGGTGGTATTTCACACCTCCAATATGAGAACGATACCATGATTATGGTGCAGGGATCGGATCTTGACATTATTAATCTCAAGTTTCTGCTTCTCTGCTTCGAATCCATGTCAGGTTTGAAGATTAAATTCGACAAAAGCGAGGTTATGGTCCTAGGCTACTCAGAAGAGGATAGACAACACATTGCCGACAACCTTAACTGTAAACTGACGGACTTCCCTATCACCTACCTAGAGATGCCCATTCGGGAGACATGGGTCCTGATCAAGGATCTGGCACCCCTGGTCACGAGGGTTTGGTCAAAAGCCGAGCCCTGGAGAGCGAGACTCACGACCAAGGGGAGCAAGACGATTCTAATCAACTCATGCCTTTCTAGCCTTCCCATGTACCAAATTGGAGCTATACCTGCTCCCGGAGGGGACCCATGTAGACTTCACCAAGGAGTTGTCACGGTTCTTCTGGGCAGCGCGGAACGGCCACCAGAAATACCATATGGTTAAATGGGCAGACTTGTGCGCCCCCAAGAGCCTTGGGGTCATAGGTATCATCGACTCACACCGCTTTAATGTGTCCCTGATGCTGAAATGGGTCTAGCGTATCCTTAGGGATGAGGGGGGACTCTGGTTGTAGCTTATCAAAGCTAAGTACCTCCGAGGCTGGCCCTATTAGCTTGCGAGCGTCGGGACGGCTCACAATTCTAGCGAGCCATCCAGGACATTAAGCACTTCCTTGGGCAGCGCATCACCTTTGGCATCGGTGACGGGAAGAGGGTGTGTCTTTGGCTTGACCCATGGCTCTTGGACTCCCCGTTGTGCGTGGAATTCCCCACGCTGTTTGCCATTAGCTCCTCCCAGTCGATACTAGTTGCTGAGGCCTTTCGAGAGGGTCACTGGAACATCTTGTTCTGATGGACCTTTAGCATGGCTGAGGCGACGGAGTATCAAAGGCTGAGGGCCGCCCTCCATGCCTCCCTCTCCGAGGAGCAGGACTCGATCTCCTGGCGCCTGACCCCGGCAGGGGAGTTCTCGGTGAGCTCGGCCTACAGGGCCCTCTTCCAGGGCCCAGAGTTGCGGTGGATCTCTCCCCTTTGGAAGCCCCCTTCCCCTTAGTATTTGCATCTTCGTCTGTCAACTCCTCCGCGATCGTCTGCCATGAGGGTTGGAGGTGGCTAAGCGTAATGCCCCGGGAAATGGCTTGTGTCCCCTATGTGGGACTCCGGTGACATGCGCTCACATTATGCGTTCTTGCTCGGCAACCTAGTTTTGTGGATCTTCGTACGGGAGGTGCTTGGGCCTGCTTTGCGGGCCTAGGATTTTGGAGAGTTACTACAAACTGAGGCGAACCGTGTTGGAAGGAGGCGCCGCCTCTTCTGGCTAGTGTTCACGGCTATCTCCTGGACCCTTTGGAATATGAGGAACAAGATGGTGATTGAGCGAATCTACCCCACCCGTGTTTCTGGCTCCATTTTCTTTTTTCTCGCTTTCCTGCAGCAGTGGTTCCTGTTGGTGAGGCAGCGTGATAGGGAGGTTCTTGACGGCACCATCCTGGCCTTAAGGACGGTGGCGCTTCCATTCTCGGCCTGTGACCGCACGTGGACTGCAGCTACGCCGCGTGTCCGGACGTGTGCTGATATTGTCCTATCTTTTCTTTTCTTTGGGCTTTGATGTGATGTGGCCCCAACGGACTTTACCGTGTTTCTTTAATCTTTTTTGGCTTCGGCCACCGGTGGTGGTGTGTGCGGATTCTCGGTTGTATCTCGATATTGCTTTATTTATAAAGCGGAGCGCATGTCTATTTCGAGGAAAAGGAAATTGTCGAGTAGAGATTTAGTTCACATGGCCGTCACGAATCCCCTTCTTTAGAAAACATATAAAATCATATTTTCGAGTTTCAAAAATTATGAAAATAAATCTAGATGTAGCCAGTGATGTATATCAAAAACATGCAAACTATCAATTGAAAATAATGTTTATTTGAGCTACACAAAAATGAAATAAAAACTGTAATTAAAATTAAAAAAAACTAAACTTTGTCATTTTTGTGCAGCTCAGAATACAAAATATTTCGAATTGAGATTTTGCACGTTACTAGGATACATCACTAACTATTTTTCTAAGAAAAACATCGTTAACTATTTTTAAGATTTTGTTTAACTTTTTTTACAACTTGTAAATATAGTTTTAATTTTTTTTATATATAAGGAGGACTAGAGCTCAGGAGCAAAAAAAAATCTTTACAGAAAAATGTCCCTCTAAGGAAAAAAGACGCCAAAAAAAAGAGAACCATTAAAGGCCCAATCATATGCAAACTTGTCCGGCCCAGGCCTACATAAAGCATCTTTCCGACTTCCGATCTAACCCCAACTGTAAGGCAATTGCTATTCTCCGCTCAACGCGCACGCTTGAGTGTTTTCGCCAGCTGGGTTAGACCCATTAGTCATTTAATTTTTTTCTATTGGGTTTTTCGTGTTTTTTTTTGCTTTTTTACGGTTTCTTTTCCTGGGTTCGGGTTTTATGGTTTTTGTCTGTTTTTTATTTTAGTTTTTTTTAATAGCTGAACATTTTAATATTTTGAACAATTTTTAAATCTAAACAATTTTTAAATTGGAAGAATTTTCGAATTTGAACAGTTTTCATTTTTGGACATTTTTAATATGAACAAATTTGAAAATTGAACACGTTTTGAATTTGAACACCTTTTGAATTTAAACAATATTCGAACTTACACATTTTTCAGATTTGAACTTGTAAAAATTTCAACAATTTTATTACTATATAAAAAAGTACTTTTTAATGGGCCGTATTCGTAGCGGCCTATATGGGAGAACACTTAAGCGTGCGTTATAAACACACGCGTTGAGCGGAGAATAGCAGAATCCTAGAAAGCCTAATCAACATGCCGTGGCTTCTAGCCCACCGGCCCACCTCTCAATTCAAACCCTTTCGCTAACGAAAATCCATTCCTTTCCAAAGGAAAAAAAAGGGAAAAATATCTAGTCCCCATCTCCGACAATGGCGATGCTGGCGGCGCTAGCTACCCAGAGCCAGCTGCCGACGCTTCTTCCTGCTCCAGGGCTTCGTTTCCAAGAGGTATGGTCCTAATCTCCGGTGGCTACACCTGTACAAACATCATCAGAGAAGAATTCCTCATCGGTTTTCTCCGCTCTATGTGGATTCGCGCATACTGTTGATTCGTTAAAAGTTCATTGGTGATTAGATTCAGGGTAGAAAATGACCACTTCCCTTGTCTGGGTTTTAGTTCTGCTACCAGGTGTTGCAGATTTCAGTCGGGTGTATGTAAATATATGGTGCCTGAAGATTCACAACTTCTACTCGTAGGAATACACTATTATTATTATTATTATTATTATTATTATTATTATTATTATTATTATTATTATTATTATTATTATTATTATTATTATTATTATTATTATTATACTATGTGGTATAGTGATTCATATATCTCTGAATCGAGCGGTACTTTACAGGCTTCCATGTGTTGTGACATTGTAAACTTAATTTATGGAGAAAAGTATTTTTCAGTAGCCATTTCTAGCCAAATTCATCTATTTAGTATTGAGATTCACATATAATCAATTGCAAGCACATCATATTTACCTATAGCTTGCAACATAGAAAATTGGTATGGGAAATAATTTCCCGTTTGAGGAGCAAACTCCTCATGGTGGGTGCTCAGGTTAGTCCTTAAAAAAGTGACACCAGGGGTTAGTCCCTGGTTGGTGCAGCATTGCACAAAACCGGACGAGTATCGAAGCAAAGCTAGATTGGGGTGAGTTCATACAGGAGGCAACTTGTTTTAGTAAGTCTGCCGGTATGCCCTTGTAGATCCCAAATCATATCATGCTGCGCCATTTTCCTACAACATATAAGAATCGTATCAGTGCCCATCTTAGAACTTCAACTTCCTCTATGTTACTCGGTGTTTACTAATGAATCGCAGCATGTATCTTCATTGTTAGTTGCCTCACTTTTGTCCATATTGATGATGTCGCGTATGACCCTACCTCTACGTACCCAACGCAGACATGCACAAAGCATGTCAATCAACTACCCAGCAGAGCTTCAAGTGTTCACATTCAATCATTTTTCTCTTGACAATAAAGAACTCTTTGTGCTTGTTTCCTTTTCAAATTTGTGCAAGCACGGTCGCATTGTATCTTACCGAAAATATATTTTTATAACAGTTACATCTACTCTTAAATTTGTTCATGTAGTTGTTATATTTGGAAAGTTTCAAAATGATTTACACCATCATATTTTTCATTAACATTTTATCTGCGTAGAAGTTTGAAGCACAATTTTTAAAAATAACCAATGATTTATAGTAATTACGAAATTGGTCTCTTTTTTTGTGGGTATGGGGTCAAATGTGGAGTCTATATTCCATTCATGAGGTACACTACACTCTGTCTATCATCAGTAAAATCAATCAGCACTATCATGGATGTTTCAGTCTGTTGCATACACAGGGCAAATGCTGAAGCACTTTTATTGGCAGATGGCAATGATTCATGAACCATGATGCCAGAATTATCTTACATTTGATTGTTAACCCTTGTTTTCTTGTCGCTGTGTTTTTTTTTGGGTAAATAATGTAGTGTCCATGTTGCCGCATTCTCTAACATTCAGTGTTCTACTTCACATGGTTTTTATATGTAAACCAACTTGGTTTACCTAAAATTGATTTTTATTCCACTACGGAATCTGTAGGTTTGCCGTTTGAATGTCCTATCAAGGTAATTTAATAAGCTAACCCATGGAAATCATTGAACAATTCTTCTTTTGAGTGCATGTTGCTGTTTTATTTATCACAAACTTACCTGCTGTTCCATTTCACACAAGACTACTTGCCTATTGGCACACTATCCTCTCTTCACTTGGTCAAAGATTGATTTGACAGAAAAGAAAGCCTAAGGTAGTTGAACAGTGATCTATGAGCACACTTCTACAGCTGATAGATAATTTCATGCTGCTTTCTGTGTTTCGTTTAATATTTCGAGGTGGCTCGTATCTCTGATTGTAATGTTTCCATCTCCCTTTCCCACGTTTCTGTCTAGTTTCCACCCTTAGTATCGTTCAGTGACTGGGCTGCAAAAGCAAACTCCAAGACTGTGTATAATAAGGTGATGTGATGACAGAGACAAGGTATCTAGGACTGAAATTTGAATTAGCCAAGCACATTTGTTGAAGCAAAGAAAAAACTACATAGGAGCAATGTTATCGTGGATTACGGGCATGCTAGTTCTAACAGTGATTTTCTTCAATGGTTGGCTAGTTAACAAGCAAAGGCAAAATCTTCCTTGTCTAATCTCGTTTGATCTTGTGCGGGCATTCCAACCAAAAATCCAGTATCATGGATTTTATGGTATTTCCAACATGAGTTTGCACTTGCCGTCTGAATTCTCAAAGGGTGAAGATTGTCTACTTGTTTACAACGCACATGTTTCTTGTCGTAGTTGCATGTGACCACTTGTTCACTCATTTGCACTTGTTCTAAAGAAAGGTGATGCGCTTGCTTTATGAACAATCTAAGCCTAATCCCTTGCATGCAAACACACAAAGGGAGTTGGCTTGGCTCTTCCCTTGCATGATTATATTTGCTTATTCGATAATCTTCAAGCTTTCAGCTCAGAATGTCCCTGCTGGTCCACAAAGTAGAAATATTTGTAACTCTACCTGACGTTGAAACTATGATATTTGTTGCTCTCTACAATGTTGTTATTTCTCTTGGGTGTTATATTCTCCTGTCTCAGGACCTGAACTTCGGGATGGAGAGCATGGAGTGTTTGCCCGTGCTAATTGCTGACTATACCAGATGAGTCTTTGGTACATTTTTTCTGTCAAGTTGAGATTCCTTCATCTGTGTGGCGTTTCAACATTTTTTATATAAATATATGCATGCTACCCTTTATGTCCTTACACAATTGTGGATATCATTAAATTCAAGGTTTGTATTCTTTATCTGGCAGATGCTGGAAATCCCAGCTTTTGAAGTAGATGCAGCACCTAAGAAAGGTGAAGGTATGATGAGCTTGGACCCAACTCAAGCAGGGACCATCCACAGCCTACATGTAATAGCATTTTTTTGGGCTGCCCTGCAATGTCTGACTGCTTCTGGTATGTTTGGTATTCGACCAAGTATATCGTGTTATCACTGTCTAGGCCTTCTTTGGTTTCAGGTCATCCTAATGCACAGCTAGCTAGTCTTCCATACCACGGTCACTAACCCCTTAGCGGCAAATACACAGTCGCGTGCTTGACTAAATGATATGTTTTCACTTTTGCACCAATTGCATGATTGTGATCCCTCCTTTTCCTATATATGATTGGTCTTTAGCTTTTCCCTACCATGCTCGGTCAATTGCCGTTTAGGAGTCTACATCTATATATGAATTCATGTCTACATATTATGTCACATGCTGAAACAGTAGCGTAAATCTAGTGCACAGGGAGTGGGTAGAGCAGCAACAGGTGCCTGGTGGACAGAGAATGAGCAAAGCAAAACAACACCCTGCCTTCATAGATATCTAGGCTGGCATGCAGTGCTGATGATATCCTTTCTATCAGAGGGGCCCACTCCTTTGGGATTCTTAAGATTCAAGTATCCTTAACTGGTCATGCCAATTATATGAAAGGAGGAAAAGGAGAAGAAAGAAAGAATACAGACACACACACACACACACACACACACACACACACACACACACAGAGGTCGAGGTAGGGGTAGGGCTCCAATCTAAGGTTTGCCTTAATGGCCCAAGAATTGTTCAGCTCTGCTAACGTGAGGTGGAATTTGCTGGACCATCAATTCGGCCAGCCCAATTAGGTCTCCACATGCATGAGTGAGCGATCATGTCAAGTTTATGCACCTTAGCATCCACTTTGTCCATTAGGTGAAGGAGGGAGAGGAAGATGGCTATAAATATGGAATGCGACGGAGAGGGGTTGGTTTGTGCTGAAAGCAAGCTAGCTGGGAGCAAAGAGGCACAAGAGAGAGGTCACCTCACGATGAAGAGGCTGGTGGTCCTGAGGAGGTGCGAGCCGATCGTGCGGTTCAGCTGCTGCAGCGTGCGGTACGTGGACTGCCGCCACAACCATGCCGCCAGCACCGGGGGCTATGCCGTGGACGGTTGCCGGGAGTTCATCGCTGGTGGCGAGGAGGGCACCTTCGCGGCGCTCAAGTGCTCAGCCTGCGGCTGCCACCGCAGCTTCCACCGCAGGGTGCAGGTCTGCGAGGTTGTATGGGACTGCGAGTCTGACGAGTCATCGTCCTCAAGCAGCAGCGGCTAGGCCGCCGGCGTTCTTCCAGGACCATCTGACGCAATCTTCAAGCTGCATCATGTCTAGTCTAGGACCCCTATGATTGTTAGCTGATTTGTGTGTTGAAACACTTAGTAACTCAAGTGATCATCTCTAGCCCTGTCTGCCCCCTCCTTCTTGTAATCTATGTATCTACTTGCTTTTCTGAATCTCTCGGTGTGCACTTATCAACTCCACTGCGCTGGCTCCCAACTTCTGCACTGGATGTAAAATTGTGTCCATGGGATCTGTGTTCTTCTTAATCCACGGTTTGGCCGGCCACTGTGTGCCAATAAATTTGTCTTTTTTTTCATCTTATTGGCCTTTCCAGCTGCCCAGCTTGTTGTATCATCTGAACTTGCCAACATATTCCAAATCCAAGAACTTGCACTGTCCAGGCAAACTCTAGTGCATGCACACACAGCACATATAGTACTTCTTACTATAGCATATATACTCCAGTTCACTTTGAATTTTCGCTCATGCAGTCTGATTCAGTAGCCGTAGTACTACATGCTTCTGATCTGAAAGGGCTGCTATGCATCACTACATTTTCTGAGGCTTTGAATTTCTTGTGAGCCTGCCTTGCCAATAAGTGGAGATGAGGTTAATTCATCACTGGGCAAGAGAGAGAGCTAGTAGTAGCTAGCCTGGTCGACACGAGAGTGTTATTTTAGACATTTATGTGGAATGAAAAGTTAGATGCGTGGCTTCCTTGGACCTGCCTGCCTGCCTGCCTCGACAGCAGCATAAAAAGGGGCAGCACGACAGCAATTATAGCAGTAATTCGCAGAGATACACACTATGAATAGGTTTGCCCCTTTCCACCTTCCTCGCCCCTTCCCTGTCTTCGCCTTTTCGGTTTACCTCTTGGAACAGCTTCCATGTTCCATTCCATCCGCGACCCTTTTGGTGGTCATTCTGTCATTCGCGCGACAACACCACGACAGTTCTCGTCTTCTTTTCTTACAATCTTTTGAGAACAGTTCTCGTTTTCGTTGATTTATCTTCACACATCTATAGCGCTCTTGGTCTGATCATTGGTTTGGGATTGGTTGATTGGAAGTCACGTAGATCACCACAGTCGTCGTGTTTCCCAGCCGTAGGTATCTCGCTTGACAAGCCGAATGTTCGGCCAAGATTATTCGGATATTTTTCTCAAGCTCGGCCGCCAAGGGAGTACGACAAATGGTACTGGCAACGCGTAGGCAGGCGGCAACTGACAAACGAGAGTGTAACGAATTTTGAAGGCCACGATAACGGCTGTGCGCGCGCGAACGAACAGCACGGCTGCACAATGCAGACAGTGACGGACGGACGGACGGACGGGTGGATGGATTAGCAGTGCCCGTCTTTTCTCCTTGGATGCACATTCTGTCACATCCAAAAACGAATGCCACGTAAGTACAGTAGAAACGTTCAGACGTAGAGAGCGTTGAGCAATGGTATGAGGACTTGATGCGAAGATTGCACGTTGATGCAGATTCGCATTTGAGCAGTGACGGACAGCAATGCTCTGTGGGAAAAAAGGAAACCGGAACTAGTATAATACTCCCTCTGATCTGATTTAATTATCGCAGGTTTAGGAAAAAACCTTACCCAAACACACATCAATTGAATCGGGTCGAAGGTTGTACTGTTTTTCAAGAGGTTGTGTCGTCCTTATTGTCCGGAATATTACAGCACAACAGAGGAAGATTCATGATGCAGTGCTGATATTGTTGTAGAAGTGTTGTAGTGCTGAAATGCTACTAAAATGTTTTTGTTATGTCAAAATTCACTGATCAAGTATCGGCGGCCCCGGAAGGTGGACTGCACGGGCGTCTACGAAGCGAGCGACCTGGCGGTGGTGATGGCCTTGCTCTTTGGCTGTATGGATGGTGAGGAGTGGACGACGGGAGATCCTGGGGTTGGTGGTGCTTCGGTGAAGGCAGCTCCGAGATTGCGTTCTGGAGGCCTCCGAGATATCGGGCGTGGTCAAAGGTTTTTTTTGGCCGAAAGCTCAGCATTTTGACGCCAACGGCGGTGATGCCTGTGGGTATCGTAACCCTCTTGAGGGCGTCGTTGTGGTTACCTTCGCCATGCTAGGGTTCCGGGTGAAAACCCTTGACCTTGGGCTCTCGACGACATCGTCGCGAACGTCGATACCCTCTTGTGGGCGTTGTCGTGGAGCTCCGATGCTCCCTGTTCTTGTTACGGTGGCAAAGTCTTAGCTCTTTTTGTACCTTCTATTATTATTTTTGATCTGCTTTTTAAAGAGGTTCTCCTCATCACCTTATATCAGTTTGGCCGTGTTTGGCTTTATTTATAAAGCAGGACGAAAGCCTATTTCAAGGAGTATCATATATTGTTATATACACTAAAAAATAAAGTCACACATTATGTGTACTCCCTCTGTCTTAAAATAGACGTCCAAAATTTAATTAAATTTAGATGTATTTAGAGTAAATAGTGTCTAGATACATCTAAATTTAGAAAAAATTGTAACATCTATTTTAAGAAAGAGGGAGTATATTTTTTGCAACGGATATAATGGTTTCTATTTTCAAAAATTGCGACATCTTTCACAACTAGGAATAAAATTTGGGTATATGATTGCACACAAGGTCGTCTTAGTTAATATCTCACTATATCATAATAACTAAGTTAAATCAGAATTTTAATTTTAAAAAAAATGAGGAGTATGACCCCAGCCTCTGCATCATGATGATGCACACAGCCGTTTAATGCATAGTTCAAAGATTTAGTACATTACGATCAAGGATCACGGAGGGTCGAAACATGAATCAACCATCTAAATAATAAAATCATAAAAAGTCTAAATATTTTGGATTCTACTAGGGCGACGCCACCCAATAGCTAAGTAGTAGAAGTCCTGCGCAACCTGGAGCAAATGGTTGCACCCAGCCACCATACCCTCTCTCTGGTCCTTCCAAAGCAAATTGGACCATAGTTGGATCCAGTGGATACTCAAGCGAATAACCTGCAAAAAAATTGTTGAACCTTTCTTGTTAAAAATCATACCATTTCGGCAATTCCAAATAGCACAACATAAAGCTGATACCCCCAATGTGTATACAAGATTTATATCCTTTATCCATTCAATTCAACTAATTTCCAAACATATTAGTAATACTAGTTAGAGCTGAAATATTATAAGTAAAAAAGATCATGTGCCACAATAGACGAGCAAAAGGGAAAGAGGGGAATAAATGTTCAATAGTTTCATTGCTTAGATTCTAGACATTTATTTACATAGTATTTTTGTGTAATGCTTGTTTATTTTTTACCTTGCTTCTGTCGTTCGTGTGGCTGTGTGCATCTTGGTTATGTAGAGGCCGGGTGTAAATATTAAACATTTAATAAATGTCCCCATTTTCAAAAAAAAATAGTTTCATTGCTATCACAAAAACAACATTTTTGACATCGAGTCCAACTTCTCTTTGCCAAATTATATTTAGTAAGTAAAACTTTATTATTGAGAAACTACATAAATTTTTTAATTTTAAGAGGGATTTTCAGTTTTCAAAAGTATTTACGAAAAAAATCTTGTATCATCGTTCACCAAATCCAAATACAAAGACTTTACAATATGTAAACCCGAAGTGGTTAGTTGCCAAACAAATTTATCAGCTGTGTTCGTGAGCCGAAACATTATCAACTGCATGCATAAGTTGACGATGGTTGCACGAGGTTGGGAACTAATCTTTTGGAGGGCTCGACCATTCCAGCCTTTCAGGCATCACGTAAGAGCAACTCTAGCAGCTACCGTAAAAGCCTTCAAAACCGTAAAATAATCGCCAGTTTAGCGTACCCCGCGAAAAATCCGCGTCGTGCAGCTACCGTATCCTGCACTAAACCCGAATTTTTTTGTGGAGAAACTAAGCGCGACCTGAATCCTCGATTGGGCGTTGGCACGCTGAAGTTTCATTTCCCCCTCTTCCTCGCGCTGCTTCCGATAGCCGCCTACGCCGCCGCCACGCCCGATTCCGACCGCCGCCCACCATGCCCCCGCCAGTTCCGTGGGAGCTAGAAGCGCCGGCGGAGGAAGGGAAGCCGACGCCGCCGCGGAGCTTCGATTCGGCCGCATCCGTGCGTTTGCCGACTTGATCCGCCGCCGCCGGTGTGGATTCGTCCTCGTCATCCATGGAGTTCTACCTCGACGACTCGTCTTCGTCATCGTCCGACTCGGACCTCGACGAACTGCTCGAGGACGACGACACGGAGCAACTCGCCATCATGTGCGCGCTGCAAGAGAAGCAGGACAAGCTCCGCGCCTTGAAGAGACGCCGCGGATCCATCTCTGGCTGCCTTTGCATCCCGCGGAATCGGACGCTCGGCCACGCCACGCTCATGCAAGATTACTTCGCGCAGGTACCGACATATCTAGCGCATTTGTTCCGTAGGAGGTACTGCATGCGCCGTAGCTTGTTCGTCGAGATAGTAAAACTATTTGATTTCATAGAACCATTCATTATTGTAATTTGATTATTCATAATATTGTAATTTGGATGATTATTGTGTTTTGTTGAGATGCAAACTGAAACTGTCGCATTTGCTGTCGTATGAACAGTTGAAAAATTCAGTTATGTATGCGGTTTCATTTTACAGTACAGCCGCGCGGTATAGCTGCACTGCGCCGGCTCTCGCGGCTCCGGAATATCATTTTCAGCGCACTGAACTCGTGCTTTTACGGTTTGTGTTTTAAGGTAGCTGTTAGAGTTGCTCTAAGTAGTTGTACAGGTAACTCAGATCGTTTGGTAAGTTGACATCTACTTCCAGAACTTGTTGGGCCTAGCCCATGTGGCAGTAAGGCTCTCATGGCCGTATAAATGTTAAGATTAGCAAAATCCTGCTAATATGGTATCAAGGAGAAATATTGGTTCTCACAAATTCGATACTAAGTAATATGGTAATGTATATAAAATCGTTCTTCCAACTTTTAAGAGGAGCTCTATAAAGATTAGATTATTTCTGATCAAGATTCTTTTGACAAAGAGATAGTGAGAAAAGGTAATATAGACCGGCTAAATGGAGTGTGCTATGCCGCTCCAAAGAGCATGGTCGGTCATGATCTTTTTTTTCATAATCTTGAGATCAAGAATACCTCCCTACTCGGTAAATGGTTCTTCAAGTTATTAACTGAAGATGGGATAAGACAAACTCTTCTTGGGAGAAAGTATATTGGCTCAAAAGTGTTATCCCAAGTGGTTTAGAAACCTGATAACTCTCAGTTTTGGGCTAGTCTAACAGCGACGAAGAAACATTTCTTCCCATTTTGGACGTTTCACAATTAAGGATGGACCTGAGATACGTTTCTGGGAGGATAAATGGCTTGGAAATGCTACTTACATGAATGCAGCGGAGTCTCGGTGACAGGCGTGTAATGATGGATGTGGGCAGGACGGTGGTGTTGTCTTTCGCCGTGGTTGAGTCGATGACAGGCATTGCAAGTTCTATACCTTGATCCATGTCCCGAAGATGGGTCGATAAAAGATGGCAGCGGCGACTTCTAGAGTGTGTGTGTTAGCCTGCACGGAGCGTCTACTCGGTAGATTTATGCTTCGGTCGTCGGACAATTTATTAAGGCCCCCAATTTTATGGTGATGTGCGTATGTATGAGATCAGGATGATGACTCAAACTAAAGATATTCTTAGAGGTCTGAAAATAATACCCCCCTCGGTCATAACAAGTATTGTTGATTTAGTATAATTTCGTACTGAAAAACAGCTATGCTTATACTCCCTTCGTTCCAAAATAGATGTCTTAGATTTGTTAAAATTTGATGAATCTTGACACTATTTAGTATATAGGTTTATTTAAATTTTAAAAAATCTGAGACATCTATTTTAGGACAGAGGGAGTATTATTTTTAGATCGGAGGGTACATTGAGTGTTCAAATATGAGGCCCAGAGCGAAGATATAACATAGGGCCCCAGGTAGCCATTGAGGGCCAGGTCAAAAAAAAAAGCGTGCGGGTAAGTGAACCTGCCCATGTAACGAGATTCCCTTTTTCTTTTTATTCTTTTTTTCTGTATTTTATTTAAAGTATGAACATCCTCTACAATAACGATTTAAGAACTTTTAATTTTTTAAATATTTGTGAAGACTTTTTTAGTATCATGAACTTTTAAAATAAAAAATTGAAAATTATGAATCAATTTCAAAAAAGTCATGAACCATTTTTGAAAATCTTAAATCAATTTAGTAAAACATGAACCAATTACAGAAAATCATGAACCAATTTCAAAAACCATGAACCAAAAACTAAAAACATGAACAGAATCTCAAAAATCATGAACTCAATTCAAAAAATCATGAACCAACTTTCAAAAATCATAAACCAATTTTAAAAATCATGAACCAAAATTCGTAAAATCATGTTTTTTTTGAAAAAAAGAATAAGCATCTTTTTAAATAATAATGATGTTTCTAAAAAACGTAAAAAGTTAAAATAAAAAAGAAACAAAAAAGGAAACCGAAAGGAAGCAGAAAACAGAAAAAGAAAATATAAAATTAAAATTATAATGCGAACTGGGCCGGCCTAACGAAGCTTACGCCCTTTGCGGCGCTAGCCGCCCGCGCTGCCGGCGGGCGGTATATAGCATTCCCGGGTCGAGAAACATCTAAATATGCAATGCTTAAACGGTCCACTAAAGCATGGGCCGTACTTGTTCTAGAAAAACATTATACACACGTTGCCCCCAGGTTATCCTATCCTAATCAAAAAACGAAAAAAAAACGTAGCCCACAGGTATGAGCCTTTGACACGGTCACACAGCGACTAGCTCGCAGAGTCTCTACCTCTAAGAAAAAAAACTCTTCCGAACTCTAATTGTCAGTCTAGTTTTGCTCAAACAAAATTTGCCACTCTAAGTCGCAATCCACTAAATCATTATTCTGTGATCCCCCACTAATGGTGCCGTGCCAGTAATGCAAGACTTGTCGACAGTGCCAAGCAATAGGAATGAATGAATCATCGCTAATCACGTGCCACGAAAGGGATTGACATATTGGTTACACTGAGAGTAGTATGGATAAGATAAACTTATCAGTTCATCGGCGATTAATTAGGGAGTCATGATTGTTCTGTCCCAGTCCATGATCCGACGGCACTACGGAAAACGGCGAAGGGTGTACCGCGTTTTCCCTATTTAGAGGAATTAGCCACTTGAACGATCTTTGATGCCAAACAAAGAACAAAGCTTTTTGATCACTTGATCGGCTCGCCCTTTTTTGATCGGTTTGACCATTTGGAAGATAACAAACTGAGGTTACAAATCGATCCCAACCCAGCCTGTTCTGTCAGGCTTCTTTCTACTAGAAACAAGATCGCATTATTGGACTACTACTATTCAGAGTGGTGATCTATCCTAGCTAGTAGCTAGCTTGCTGTTTCTGACGAGTCTAGTTCCAGAATGTTAAGCGATGGCTTAATTATCGTCTAAGGAATAAAGATGGAAAATGATGGAAAAGGCTAGCTTTGACACTTTCGGCTAACTTTGTTGTGGTTTTCAGAGATAAGATCCCCATCCTCTTGCCATCCATTCTACTCCGCTCAATTATGGGGATACAACAAACTTCCCTGTGGACCCAATGCATCAAGTGTTACTGTCATGGTGAACCCAAAAACCTGTAGGATTAACAGCTCACATGTCACATGCATCATGAACCAATTAAAGTATCTGACATCAGTTAGATATCTTGGCTTTGAGCCCACATGGAGTTGATGCGATTTACTTGCTCTCAGCTACTACTAGCAGCAAACTACTACAGTAGTGTACACACATAATCCAGTGGACATGGTCCATCAATACCTGAGGCTCACACACCCAACCCAAGCAGTAGTAGTAGTATCAATTATGCTCCCCATCTCCATTTTATCCACAGGGAATCTTTGTGGAGGACATCAAAGCCCCAATTGAACAAAGATATGATATGAGTGCCACCCATGCATGCTGTCAATCACACAAACAGAGGCATCAAATGATGATGGTTTCCTCCACTCCAAACTTTGGATCCCCCTGCCCAGTGACAGTGAGGGGTGGACATGTAATGGTTAAACCTTGCAAGGTTGTTTCTGCACAAAAATATGGTCCCCCAGTTAGAGTTAGGTGGCGTGATGGACATGGAATTTAGTTCTTGCATCTTGGAAGGCTGTTTCTGCACAGAAATTAGCTCAAGGGCAGCATCATTTCATTCTTCTTCCCCCACTCCCAACTTTCACCAGACTCGTCCCCTCCCTTGGACCCTTTTACTCCATTTGCACTATTATTGCCAATGGCAGATGCACTCAATAAATGGAATCATGCTGATTTTGGTGCCGTTGCCAGCCAGATAGATACCTCCATTTCTTTCCCACCTTGCATCAAATGGAAGAGGCTGATGCTGCATGTGGATGCAGCAGGGGCATTAACCAGCTGGAATCAGTGGACGTATCATGTACTACCGGTTTTAGGAGTTACTATAGGGGTGTGACAACCCTATGAGCATCATGTGACCTCCCTGTTTTGTGATCCCTTTGCCCTTATAACTAATTCCTTCCGCTGTTATCAATATCTACTAGAGTAGTATATGACATTCTAGTCTTCACCATCTTTTTAAGAAACATAGGTGCCAAAATTATATTAGACAAAAAAGGACTAGTGTCAAACTTAACCCGTGAAGAATTTCATATATTGTATTTTGCTGTATATATCCTTCCCATAGGCTCTCCTAAAACCGGACTATTAAGTTATTGCTAGAAAAATATGATTGATATATGCTCGAGAGTAACCTTCAAATACTGGCAGAGTAAACAATGCTAAAGGAACTGAACTTATGTGCAGCTGCACTTTTTTATTCATAAACTATTTTAAGGTTTCTGAAAAATATGAAATTATTTGTGGTTGTAATTCGTTCTAAAAAAATGTGTTCTTTCCCAGAAAAAACTTGTTATTTTTACCTAGGTCACGTATGGTTCTACTTTTTAATTAATTTTTACATGTGCACATGCTTGGTATAGCATGTATTTACATCCATGATTTTCAGTTTCTGAAAACTTGAACAAGAGAAAAAAAAAACGGGGATGATGGATATGGGGTGTAGTGGCAGGTTGATGCCAAAATTACTTTCGGCAAAGAAAACTGAACACGAAAGTCTTTGTTAACTGTATTCGTATGTCCAGATTCCAAGATGTTAAATGGGACCATCCAACGTGAGGATTAGGACAATTACCGCAGCGAGAGCGGCACTTCTGGTTATTATGCTTTGATGCAAAGAAAGAAAAGTTAGGCTTATCTCCATTGGCTGAGGTCCAAGAGTTTGGATGTTAACATCATTTTCCAGTAACCAGAAATCAGTGGCTGTTGTGTGTCAGAAATGAGTGGGTTATTTGGGTGGTCACAAATTTTGACCTGTTATGGCCGTAGGCGAGGAACATGTGTCCCTGAATACCAGTATTACTACGTTACAATAAACTTTCTCTTGTCCCTTAGCTAATTTTCCTGATTCGGAACACTGATGTTAACTATCACTACACAGTATAGATATGCTAGGCCAGTAACATTGGTGGTCATTTTAAAAGGAAGTGCGGCTCTAACTAGGACCGTAAGCGCTGGTGTGACAGATAGCGTACAAAAGATGGGCTATGTGTTAGGTCAAAATCGAGATCATATGCCTAATCATGGCAGCTTACTTTAATTAGGTTCTGAAAAAGTTTCTAGTACTTCTTTGGTGTTGGGATTGCTAGACTTGGTCAAAAAATTAAATCGTTGATGCTAGTTGCACTTTCTTGTAAAAAGTTATTATTGCAGCTTAATTAATGACTGCAATTATTTGTAATTTTGAAAAATATATAGTGTATTTCTTTTCAAACAAAATATCATACTTCCTTCGTCCCATAATAGATGTCTTAGATTCGTCAAAATTTAGATGAATCTATATCTAAATAGTGTCTAGATTCATTTAAATTTTGACAAAATGAGACATCTATTTCAGAATGGAGGGAGTACGATTCTTTCATCTTATCTTGAATACTAGGCCCTAAGCAATTTGATGGATCTCATGCATCCTCGCTCGCCTATTATTAGTAATTATTTCTATGATTTCTTTAGCGGTTAGTATACTGATTGGTATATCCCACCATCCCTTTCCTCGCAACATCGTCTACACGTACCACTCAAGTAGATGTGCACGAAAACTAAATGCGGCAAACCCAAAGCATTACATGGCCCTGAAAATACGTGACAGCTACAGCAAGAGTTCCACGAGAAGATTTTGGAATTATAGAGACCATAGTACTGTCTGTGGCTAGCTACTAGCCAAACCATGTTCCATATATATGCTTTTGCAAATTGAAACACATCGGATATCGAAAGAAATTCACGGATAATCATGGCAGGTAGTGGTCCTTTTTTTTCCCATATATGGCCCCGCAGCTCCAGAAATTGTACTATATACGCTACCCGTCGAATTATATGTACAAGTACACACCAAAAGAAAATCTTTTGTGAGAGGAACCTTCGTCATGGCTTTAGATAAGTAGCTATGCATGTGCTAGCTACGGCCGGAGTCTTAGTGTATAAGACCTGGAGCTATATATACCTAATGATATTGTTGATACCGTAGCCTCCTTCAGACCCATCACCATCACTAGATTAGATGCGCTTTTACGGTTTGGAGCTTTTGGGGTTGCCATGATATATAAAGGCAGCGTGCACGTCGGTCCATGCATTAGACTCCAACCATGTGGATGCTGCTCAGTGTCCCAATGATCACCCAGACTTGCATCCAATCCATTTATGTGTGTTCTCAAATATAAGGAAATGTTATGTAAAACATTGTATTTTACACATGTTATTAAGCATTTTTTTTTGAACAGGAGAGCCCCGAAAGGAGCAGGAAGCCTTCATTAAATTACGACGGTGGAGCTACACATTTTCACACAGAACCCTAAAAAATATGAAAAAAAACAGGTCCAAACGCTTTACAAAGAGCACCCTAAAACATAAACAAGAAACGCAATCGGGTCCTCCTTCCAACACGCCTCTGCTTTTGACTGGCCTCACGATGGAGGTTGAAGGAGCGTCGGGTCTTGCCGGCGAGCTTGCTAGCCTCGATGCGGCTTGGATAATCGGCTGGTTGCATGCCTCCGATTTGGATCTGCAGAAAAAGATGGCTTCACTTCTCCAGGAGAGTTCATCACCGTCGTCGCTCAGATCAACATCCATGGCAGACGCGACCTCCGTGTCCAGATCAGGAGAAGACACCGAGAAAAAGCAACGATGAGCTTCCAGGATCTGCCGCCGATGCGCCCAGAAACCGAGCTCCTCCCTCGGAGCTCCTGCCCGAGATGAGGGAGGAAAGCTGAAGGGGTTCGTAGCATGGAAAACAAAAAAATTCTATCGCATGCAAACAAACAAGCCAAGATCTATCTACTAGATTGTAGCAACGAGTCGATAGATAAACTCACCCTCGAAGATTCCAAAGCGGTTAACGAGAGCGGATTCTCGTGGGTGATGTAGTCGTACTCTTCCCGATCTCAAGATCGTGTAGACGATCCTTCCGGCGCCGCGTTCCGGCAGCGCTCCCGCAGTCGGTCACACGTTCGGTACTCGATGAAGACCTTCCTCTCCCTTGTTCCAGCAGGCAGCAGAGGTTGTAGCACTCTCCTCGCGATTCCGGCAGCACGACGACGTGGTACCGAAAGTAGAGGGGAGATCTCGTAGGGCTTCGCCTTAAGCCGGAGCGAGTATGGTGGACTATGAGAGATGCCTCGGTGATCTAGGGTTTAGACACACCAAGGAGAGAGGGCTAGGCCGACGGCTAGGACTTGGGGAAGCCCAAGTCGGCGGCTAGGGTTTGCCCTAGGCGGCGGCAGCAGGAGGTGGCGGCGCCGGCGGCTAGGAGCTAGGGTTTGCGGGGTGCAAGTTGTGTGCTTGGAGGGGCAGCCCTGCCCCTCCTTATATAGGTGGAGGGGGCGCACCAAGGGGAGGGGAGTCCCTCCCCAACTCGGTCTCCAAGGGCCGGCGGTGGAGGGAGAGGGACTTCCTCCCCAAGTAGGTTTCCTACTCTCCCTCCACCAAACAAAATAGTCGTTTGACTTTTTCAAATTGGCGTTTGACTTTTCAAACTAGGATTTGATTTATCCCTTTATTTTGTTCAGAGATGACACCTAGTACATGATGCAACCATTCCAACTTGTAATGACACATTCATTTACCCTTCCCCTTCGGAGTGCCGGACATTCCGGAACCTTCTAGAACATTCCTGATGAAAACACCGGAACCATTCTCCAACCCCGAAACAGGACTTTCCTTATATGAATCTTATTCTCCAGACCATTCCGGATCTCCTCGTGATATCCCGGATCCCATCCGAGACTCCGAACAACATTCGGTCTCTTACTCATCATTCCATAACTACTCAAATAACATCGAATCCTTAAGTGTGTCTCCCTACGGTTCGTGAATTATGCGAACATGATCGAGACACTTCTCCGAACAATAACCAATAGAGGAATCTGGAAATTCATATGGTTCCCACATATTTCTACGATTACTTTGCGATCGAATGAACCACTTACATACGATACCAATTTCCCTTTGTCTCACGATAGTTTACTTATTCGAGGTTTTGATCGTCGGTATCCTGCATACCTAGTTCAACCTCGTTACCGATAAGTACTCTTTTCTCGTTCCCGTGGTATGTGATCCCTTGTGAGCCAGTCACATGCTTGCAAGCTAATTGGATGACATTCCACCGAGAGGGCCCAGAGTATATCTATCCGTCATATGGATGGACAAATCCCACTCTTGATTCATGTGTCTCAACCCATACTTTCCAAACACTCAATGCCACCTTTATAGCCACCCAGTTACGGTGTGGTGTTTGATGTCATCAAAGCATCCTTCCGGTGATGGTGATAAGCATGATCTCATGGTCGAAGGAATTAGGTTACTATGTATCCGAAAGCATATAGCAATTGAACTATTAAAATGACTTGATCTTTATGCTACGCTTATCTATAGGAGTATGTCCATCATACCATTCTCCTAATGATATGATCTTGTTGTTAAGAACATCTTAATGTTCATGATAGGGAAACCACAATCATCTATTAACCAACAAGCTAGTATTATGAAGAGGCTTTACTAGGGACTCTAATTTAGTTTACAAATCACACAAGTATTAATGTTTCCTTATTAATACTATTATAGCATGAATGTAAACATTTACCATAAACACAAAGATATAATAATAACTACATTTATTATTGCCTCTAGGGCATATCTCCAATAGTCTCCCACTTGCACTAGAGTCAACTAATCTAGATTACATGGTAATATACCGAACACCCATGGCAGTTTGGTGTTGGTCATGTTTTTCCCTCGGGAGAGGTTTAGTCAACGGATCCGCCACATTCAGAGCTCCCACTCACTTTCTTGTAAATACAAGCTTCTCCATAAGTTTGTATAAAACCAAAAGTTTTGATTACCTTATCAAAACGTTGATTCCAACTTCGGGACGCTTGCTTCAATCCATATATGGACCTTTGAAGTTTGCATACCTTGTTAGCATCTTTAGGATCGACAAAACCTTTGGGTTGCATCATATACAAATCTTCATCAATGTCTCCATTGAGGAACGTTGTTTAAACATCCATCTGCCATATTTCATAATCGTAATATGTAGCGATTGCTAACATAATCCTCACAGACTTTAGCTTTGCTACTGGTGAGAAAGTCTCATCGTAGTCAACTCCTTGAATTTGTCGAAACCCTTTTGCGACAAGTCGAGCTTTATAGACGGTTACATTACCATCAGCATCTGTTTTCTTCTTGAAAATCCATTTGTTCTCGACAGCCTTCCGACCATCCGGTAAGTCCACCAAAGTCCATACTTAGTTTTCGTACATGGATCCAATTTCGGATTTCATGTCTTCTTGCCATTTATTGGAATCTGGGCTCATCATCGCTTCTTCATATGTCTCAGGGTCATCGGTGTTATCTACCAACATGACACTCATAACGGGATCATACCAATCAGGAGTGGTACGAGTTCTTGTTGACCTGCGAGGCTCTATAGCAACTTCAACCGAAGTTTCATGATCATCATCATTAGCTTCATCTCTTATTGGTGCAGGCACCATAGGAACTTCTTCCGGTGCTGCGCTACTCACAAGTTCGAGAGAAGGTTCAACAACCTCGTCGAGTTATACTTTCCTTCCAGTCACTTCTTTCGAGAGAAATTCCTTCTCTAGAAAGGATCCATTCTTAGCAACAAAGATTTTGCCTTCGGATCTATGATAGAAGGTATACCCAATAGTTTCCTTTGGGTATCCTATGAAGAAGCATTTTTCCGCTTTGGGTTCAAGCTTGTCTGGCTGTAACTTATTTACATAGGCTTCGCAACCCCAAACCTTAAGGAACGACAATTTAGGTTTCTTCCTAAACCATAATTCATACGGTGTCGTTTTGACGGATTTATATGGTGCCCTATTTAAAGTGAATGCGGCTATTTCTAATGCATAACCCCAAAATGATAGCGGTAAATCTGTAAGTGACATCATCGAACGAACCATATCTAAGAGAGTTCGATTACAACGTTCGGACACATCATTACGCTGTGGTGTTCCCGGCGGTGTCAATTGTGAAAGTATTACGCATTTCTTCAAATGCTCGTCAAACTCGTAACTCAGATATTCACCTCCACGATCAGAACGCAGAAATTTAATCTTCTTGTTACGTTGATTTTCTACCTCACTTTGAAATTCCTTAAACTTCTCAAAAGTTTCGGACTTATGTTTCATGAAATAGATATACCCATATCTACTCAAGTCATCCGTGAAGGTAAGAACATAACGATAACCACCGCACGATGCTACACTCATTGGTCCACACACATCGGTATGTATGATTTCCAATAAGTATGTAGCTCGCTCCATCATACCAGAAAATGGAGTCTTAGTCATTTTACCCATCAGACATGCTTCGCATCTTTCAAGTGATTCGAAATCAAGTGATTCAAGAAGTCCATCGGAATGGAGTTTCTTCATACGCTTCACTCCGATATGACCAAGATGACAGTGCCACATATAGGTCAAGTTATCGCTCAATTTCAAACGTTTAGCCTCAATGTTATTAATATGTGTATTTCCACTATCGAGATTCAATAAGAATAGACCATCTATCAAAGGTGCATGTGCATAAAACATATTACTCATATAAATCGAACAACCATTATTCTCGGACTTAAACAAGTAACCGTCTCGCAATAAACAAGATCCCGATATAATGTTCATGCTCAACGCAGGCACCAAATAACAATTATTTAAGTATAAAACTAATCCCGATGGTAGATGAAGAGGTAGCATGCCGACCGCGATCACATCAACCTTTGATCTGTTTCCAACGCGCATCGTCACCTTGTTCTTCGCTAGCTTCCGTTTATTCTGCAGCACCTGTTTCGAGTTACAAATATGAGCAACCGAACCAGTATCAAATACCCAGGCACTACTACGAGTACTAGTGAGATACACATCAATAACATGTATATCGAATATACCTTTCTTCTTGATGTTGCCATTCTTCAAATCCGCCAAGTACTTTGGGCAATTCCGCTTCCAGTGACCCTCTTGCTTGCAGTAAAAGCACTCAGTATCAGGCTTAGGTCCAGCCTTGGTCTTCTTTGTCGGTGCGGTAACTTTCTTACCACCCTTCTTGAAGTGTCCCTTTTGCTTAGACTTGCCTTTCTTGAATTTGGTAGTCTTATTGACCAACAACACTTGGTGCTCTTTCTTGATCTCCACTTCTGCAGATTTCAACATGGAGAAGAGTTCTGGCAACGTCTTGTCCATGTTTTGTATATTGTAGTTCATCACAAAGTTCTTGTAACTTGGTGGTAGTGATTGGAGGACACGATGTATCCCCAAAGAATTAGGAATCACTATACCCAAACTTTGGAGTTTGTTTGCGTGCCCAGACATCTTAAGCACATGCTCACTGACGGAGCGGCCCTCTTCCATCTTGCAGTTAAAGAACTTTTCAGAAGCCTCATAACTCTCAACTGTCGCGTGAGTCTCAAATATAATTTTGAGTTCACGGACAATATCATGTGGGTCTGAATTCTCAAACCTTTTCTGAAGCTCCGATTCCAAACCATACAAGATAGCACACTGAACTGTGGAGTACTGATTCTTCCGAGCGAGGAAAACATTCTGTACCTCATCGGTAGCATCAGCTGCAGGCGGGTCACCCAGCGGTGCATCCAGCACATAGGTCAAATTACCAGCATTGAGGACAATCCTCAAATTGCGGAACCAATCCGCGAAGTTGCTTCCATTGTTTTACAACTTTTCTTTCTCTAGGAACGCATTAAAATTGATGGTAGGGGCCGCCATTGATCTACAACATATTTGCAATAGTTTAGACTAAGTTTATGACAAATTGAGTTCTAATTAATAGTTAAATTAATCTAGGTGAACTCCCACTCAAAACAATATCCCTCACATTGTTTTAGTGATCACACGAACCAAATCCACCACATCAAAACCGATCACCACGAGAGTTGATGTAGCTTCAATGGCGAACAATTGACATGTTCATCATATCTACTATATGATTCATGCTTTACCTTTCGGTGATCCGTGTTCCGAGACCATGTCTGTACATGCTAGGCTCGTCAAGATCAAACCTTAGCTTCCGCATGAGCAAAAACTGGCTTGCTCACGTTGTATACACTTGCAGAATCTAACACACCCGATCATCACGTGGTGCTTCGAAACAACAAGCTTTAGCAACAGTGCTAACTAAGGATGAACACTTTAAAACTTGAAATTTGTGTGCTTGAGGGATCATCTTATAATGCTACCATCATTAACTAAGCAATACAAGATGCATAAAGGATTAACATCACATGCAATTCATAATATGTGATATGATATGGCCTTTCTTCTTTGTGCTTCTGATCTCCATCTTCAAGCACGAACGTGCTCTCCATCATCACCGGCATTGCATCAAGGTCAATGATGCTGCTCCATGGTTGTTGTCCACCAGCTTCAACTATTACAACTACTTTGAATAGACACGCGGGTCTTAACAGAAATTAAAGACAACCATATGGCTCCTGCCGGTTGCCAACTTACAATAAGGAACATTGCATACATCAAATATAATCACAATCATGACCATATCACATCACAACACACCCCTGCAAAACAAAGTTAGACGCCTCTAATTTTCTTTGCATATTTTACATGGTTTAGGGCTTTCAATAAGTGTCGCTCTAACTTACGAACAAGAACCACAACGTGGATGCTAGAACTATCAAGTGCCCGTTGTAAATTGGATCTTACTATAATGGGAGAGACAGACACCCGCAAAGCCACTTATGCAATACAAGTTGCATGTTTAGTGTGGAGCAAGTCTCATGAACGATGTCATGTAAGGTTAGCCCGGGCCGCTTCATCCCATCATACCGCAAGATGCAAAGTACACAAGAAGCAATTGATAATAAAAGCACCACCGCCCACAATGACCATTGTGTTCTACTCGTGCAACAGATCTACATATAGAAACGGCTCTGATACCACTGAAGGGGTTCGTAGCATGGAAAACAAAAAAATTCTATCGCATGCAAACAAACAAGCCAAGATCTATCTACCAGATTGTAGCAACGAGTCGATAGATGAACTCACCCTCAAAGATTCCAAAGCGGTTAACGAGAGCGAATTCTCGTGGGTGATGTAGTCGTACTCTTCCCGATCTCAATATCGTGTAGACGATCCTTCCGGCGCCGCGTTCCGGCAGCGCTCCCGCAGTCGGTCACACGTTCGGTACTCGATGAAGACCTTCCTCTCCCCTGTTCCAGTAGGCAGCGGAGGTTGTAGCACTCTCCTCGCGATTCCGGCAGCACGACGGCGTGGTACCGGAAGTAGAGGGGAGATCTCACAGGGCTTCGCCTTAAGTCGGAGCGAGTATGGTGGACTATGAGAGATGCCTCGGTGATCTAGGGTTTAGACACACCAAGGAGAGAGGGCTAGGCCGCCGGCTAGGGCTTGGGGAAGCCCAAGTCGGCGGCTAGGGTTTGCCCTAGGCGGCGGTAGCAGGAGGTGGCGGTGCCGGCGGCTAGGAGCTAGGGTTTGCGGGGTGCAAGTTGTGTGCTTGGAGGGGCAGCCCTGCCCCTCCTTATATAGGTGGAGGGGGCGCGCCAAGGGGAGGGGAGTCCCTCCTCAACTCGTTCTCCAAGGGCCGGCGGTGGAGGAAGAGGGACTTCCTCCCCAAGTAGGTTTCCTACTCTCCCTCCACCAAACAAAATAGCCGTTTGACTTTTTCAAATTGGCGTTTGACTTTTCAAACTAGGATTTGATTTATCCCTTTATTTTGTTCAGTGATGACACCTAGTACATGATGAAACCATTCCAACTTGTAATGACACATTCATGTACCCTTCCCCTCCGGAGTGCCGGACATTCTGGAACCTTCTAGAACATTCCTGATGAAAACACCGGAACCATTCTCCAACCCCGAAACAGGACTTTCCTTATATGAATCTTATTCTCCAGACCATTCCGGATCTCCTCGTGATATCCTGGATCCCATCCGAGACTCCGTACAACATTCGGTCTCTTACTCATCATTCCATAACTACTCAAACAACATCGAATCCTTAAGTGTGTCTCCCTACGGTTCATGAATTATGCGGACATGATCGAGACACTTGTCCGAACAATAACCAATAGAGGAATCTGGAAATTCATATGGTTCCCACATATTTCTACGATTACTTTGCGATCGAATAAACCACTTACATACGATACCAATTTCCCTTTGTCTCACGATAGTTTACTTATCCGAGGTTTTGATCGTCGGTATCTCTGCATACCTAGTTCAACCTCGTTACCGATAAGTACCCTTTTCTCGTTCCCGTGGTATGTGATCCCTTGTGAGCCAGTCACATGCTTGCAAGCTAATTGGATGATATTCCACCGAGAGGGCCCAGAGTATATCTATCTGTCATATGGATGGACAAATCCCACTCTTGATTCATGTGTCTCAACCCATACTTTCCAAACACTCAATGCCACCTTTATAGCCACCAAGTTACGGTGTGGTGTTTGATGTCATGAAAGCATCCTTCCGGTGATGGTGATAAGCATGATCTCATGGTCGAAGGAATTAGGTTACTATGTATCAGAAAGCATATAGCAATTGAACTATTAAAATGACTTGATCTTTATGCTACGCTTATCTATAGGAGTATGTCCATCATACCATTCTCCTAATGATATGATCTTGTTCATACTATGTCCATCAGCTCACCACGCACTGCCGGATGGCAGCCTTTCCCCTCGCCGCCACGGCCGGCCGAGAAGAATCGCTTCTAGCAGAACCAGGTCTTCACCAGGTAACCAGCGTTGAATTTATTCCAGGAGGCGGTGATTCTCCACTCCACTTCCCCCTCCAGCCATCGGAGTTGAAGGAGAAGAAGGAGGAACCCTAGGGCTGGCCAGATCCCAACGCCAAGATCTGCCCATCCGCTCCATCTACTGGGCACAGCGCCCGCATCCGGCATATCGCCAAACCTACCCCTAAACCTATCTACTCCGGCGCTCCCCCTTCTCCAACTCCGGCCGGCAGAGCCGGTGGAGAGAAGTTGGGAGAGGCCCAGCACGAGGGAGGCGACTCTCAACAGGAGGAGGGGTGGAGAGAGGGTGGCGGACCCAGGGCCGGGGATATGTTATTAAGCATTTGTTTGTAGGTTGTTATGTTAAACAATTATACCTTCAACAAAAAAGAGAACCGGTACGTACCTCCTGAGGCAGCCGCCGGTCAGCTAAACCCATCTAGGTTCCGTCCTCTCGCCGACGACGCCACCTGTCTGCTCCGCCTCCGATGGTCTTAGGGCCTTGGAGGTTTGACGGACCATGGTCTCTTGCCGGCGGGAGGGTTTTCATTTTTATCTAGCCTTTTTTCAGTGTCTTCTTTAGGATGTTGAGGCGGCGACTGCTTTCTAAAGTCAGAATAAGGTCCTTCCCGCCATATCCTTGCTTCGATGGTGCGTCTAGCGCCGGCGGAGGGCGCGTGGAGTCGTGTGTCCGACGGATCTCTTGGGATGCAATCATTTTTCGTATTCGTCGGTGTGGTTTGAGGCCAGTCTCTTTCGATCTATGATTTTCATCTTCGCCGATGGTTGTTGCTCTATTGCACTGGTCCTATGAGGCCTTAGCACGACGACTTCCCATATGTCTACTACAACAAGCTCAACCACGATAAACTTTGCCCAGCTCCGGTGATGGAGGGGCGAGGACGGCGGCGCGCCTTCGGCTCGTGCTAGTGTCTGTAGTCGTCGCTAGGTAGTCCAGTGACCTATTTGTAATTTTTATGACTTTTATGGCTCTTTGTACTGTTGTTGATGATTATTAATAGATCGTTGGAATTTCACAAAAGAAAACAATTACCTTCAACAATTACCCTCAAGAGGTTTAAAATAACGTTATGGCGGACTATGATAATCACCTTTTCAAATATTTGGCATTATGAGTTTACCACAACAATACTATCCATGTGATCGAGGTTATTTCCATGGTGATGGACACTCATTCAGCCAATGCTATTTTATCTTTTTGTAATTTACATGCCTGATTTGGGCTCGACCGGACTTGTCTAGATCTGGTATGCCCATGTTGTCGTGTCCGGCCAGCTAATGTGACATCAGTGGGGGGTAGCCCCCCTCCCTCGCATGATTGCAACACTACTACCTCCATTACCTACTATTTTGTGATTTCCGCCCTCTAGGAACCTATCAGTTTACAAAGATATAATGATGGTGGCGTCATGACCGTGGTGGTGCGCGTTGGTAGGCGGCGTTGATGGGTGGAAGACTATGGAGCTTTTGGGGTTCGGGGGAAATCCTTTTTAGTGTTTCGATACCGACGAGGTGATGCCTATGGGTGTCACCATTCCTTCTTAAAGGGCGTCGGTTGTACCCCTTTCCAACTCACCTTCGCGTACGGGGAAATCCTAGGACTTGTACGGGCAGCAACATCGTCATCATCGTATTTTTTCTGAAGGTGTTGTTTGTTACACGACGTTTCGGAGTTCTAGAAGCATGGTGGGACATTTTTGGGGGCACAACAGCTGCGAGCCATCATTGCTTTATTGATCTGCCATTGGTAGCATTGTTTTATTTATTTTTTGTTTGGGCTTGATTGCTTTGGGTCCCAACAATTGTATCGAGGGTTGTTGTATTAACATAGCGGGATGAAAGCCTGTTTCGACGAACAAAGTAATACCCTTAAACGACTTCAAAGATACTACGGTGTGCAAAACGATGTTAGATTTATATATCAAATCACACCCATAAAATATAAAGAAGATATATACATGTCCCTGGGGAGCCAAATGTCTTCTTCCTCTCGAACGGGTCGACGGCGTGCAGCCGTTGTCGGCCCTCCATCATCGGAGCTAGAAGGAGTATCAAATTTTAGATTTTTCTAGATCTACATGTATTACACATTAAAACTTGTCTAAGTATATGCAAATCTAAAACGAATCTCCGACATCCCATTTTCACATGGGAGTACATCTTATGAAATCTCACATACGCCTTCACACCGTAGTTTGGTTTGGAACGAACGGGGACCAAGAAGCTGTGAAAGATGCGTAATAAAGACCGGTGCAGTTTCTTCCCGAGTATCAGAGTCAAAAGTTGATGGTGCTTTAACGGAAACCAGCGTTACATTACATGGCGGTGGAGGATGAGGTGATCGTGATGGGAGCCTTTATTGACATTTTCTAAAGTCAAAACGGCATTTCGTCCTGGATCCGTTTAGGCGCTTCCCACGCAGCCTTCTCCTCGTCGCTCAGCCCCTCTCCTCTCCTCGCCTCGCTAAACGAAACAAACATCGCTACGGCTGACCACTAAGCCGACCGGTGGTCCCCGTCGCCGTACCTGCCACTCCGGTCCCACTTGTCGGTCATGTTTCTCCGCAATAAGCTAACCCGGAGACCGGTACCAAGAACCCATCCAGGAGCGGTGCTTCAGCTAGTAGCAGCGGTAGGATTTATGAGGCCTCGTCTACTAGCTCTGCAGATAGATGGCTTACACTGACACGGCATTAACATTCAATGAACCCCTCCAACAAACTCCATGGAAAAGCCATTGTCATGGCCTGAGGTAAGCCTTGCCAACGGCTAGCTAGATAGGCATCATAAAATGTCACCGGTCAAATTTGTAAGACGATTCCAACATTGTTTGTCTCGTATATACGGCGGTAAGTTGTTAGACCATGTGTGATCGATTCAAAACGAAACTAGTACAAAGACATGAGCTGCACGTCCGAGCAAACAGAAAAAAACAAATTCTGAGACCAAGTTCATGATGAGCATGTGGTGTCAGATTCTAGCACAATGGATGCACGACACGGGGTGAATGCTGTAGCAGGCGAGCTTCATGATGGAAAAGGCTGGCCCCACATAGCACACCTATGTATGTGGAAAAACTTGTCTATAAGCTGGGACCCACATAGCACACCACAAGCTTATTGATTACATCACAATGTATCTAGTTGAACTTGTCTACAAGCTGGCCCCACGTGTCAGATAAAGTTACACACATGCAAGAGAGAGGGGAGAAGCTAAAATAATATTCTATTGCTTATGGACAACCCATAAGCTTGTAGGTCACCCTTAAGGTTTTGAGCTTATGGATAGCTTATTGATAGCCTCCACTATGTATGTGGAACTTCTTGTTGACTACTTTTTGCTTATAGATAGCCTTATTGCCAACATAGTGGATGCCCTGAGCCATCGTTCCAGAAAGCATATATATGGAATCTCGTCCTAATCTGCAGTCTTTGAGTTGGAGCCGAGACACGAATTAGATCGCTTTGCTTAGGAATCGGGTGGTAAACCGTGGACAGAATTATTGGGTGCACGTAGCTCCCGCAGGAAGAAAAAAACACATGCTGCCTCTAGTAGTCTAGTTTTGTTTTTTCTCGTTGTAACTATATATTTCATTAGACAATTCGTTTAACAAAGTTACATATATGATCGTCAAAAGAGACAAATGTCACACAACTTTGCACAAAGTATCCCGCAAGTAGAAAAATTACCGTTTCACCCATGGAAAAAATTGGGCCACACTGGAACGCCGTCCACCATCGTCCTCTATCACCACCATGGCAGCGTCGGAAAAAGATGCGAACAACCGTCGTACTGAGATCTGAGAGAGCACCTTCGCATATAATAATGCTTTTCGAGTCGTGAACCGGGCAGTCGCAAGCGACGAGACCGAAACTTTATGGCATGTCGACCGGGGATCTTTCGCGTGGTCACTTGTTAGAATGTGTATAGCTTTTGTAATTGTGTACGTGTATTGTACCAATTGTAACACACCCATTATATATATATATATATATATGTGTGTGTGTGTGTGTGTGTGATAGGCCACCCCTTTGAGGGTTGAGCCGGTTCCCCCAATTCTATTGTTTCATATGGTATCAGACTTGGTTACGTCCTACGCTTCCGCCGCCTCCACCAAACCCTAGTCGCGCCGCCGCACCCGTCGCCGTCGCCGATTGCATCACCGATCGACGCCGCCGCCGCCATGACGAGCGTCGCTGCCTCCGGCTCCACCAACGCGGGCTACCTGCCCGCCTCCCTCGCCGCCCTCCTGTCCCGCCCCATCGACGCTGCCGCCATCCGGCCGCCCCCGATTGGGACGAGGAGCGCCGGCTCCTTCTTCTCCAACCATCCCCCGGCCTCTTCGTCGCCGGGGCACTCACTGACGGTCCACACGTCCAGCGCCTCCTCGCCCGCCTCCACGGCCGCAGCCGTCTCGCCGCTCGCCTTCGCGCCCGCGGCCTCCTCGGCGGCCTGGACCGTCGGGCCCTCTGCGTCGGATTTCGCGCCGATGCACCCTACTCTCACGGCGTCCGCACATCCTGCAGGGTCTCACCCCGCGCCGCACGTGGGTTCTCCCCCGGCACCAACGGGCGCGCCGCCCGTCTCTGCCCCTATGGCGTATGCTCCTCCTACGGTCTTCTCGACAGGCTCGTTGCCTCCACCGTTTCACTTCGGCAACCTCATCACCGTCAAGCTATCGCCGGATAACTACATCTTCTGGCGCGCGCAGGTCCTTTCGCTCCTTGGGAGTCACTACCTGCTCGGCTACGTTGACGGCACTCTTCCTTGCCCCCCCCCGCGCTGGTGGACAGCGTGAATGGCCCGGTTTATAATCCGGCGCACCGTGTGTGGACGGGGCAGGACCAGACGAACCTCTCCTCCATCCAGGGGTCGCTCACCCTGACTGTTGCGGAGCTTATCGTCTTTGCCAAGACGTCTCATGAGGCAGGGACAATCCTTGAGCGCTCCTTCGCATCGCAATCGCAGGCCCGTGCCAGCGCTCTCCGTCGTCAGCTAGGCGAGTGTGAGAAGCTCGACACCACCGCCACGGAGTTCTACAACAAGGTCAAGGCCCTCGCTGACACGCTAGCGTCCATTGGACAGCCGCTCACCGACTCCAAGTTCAACTCCTTCATCGTCAATGGCCTCGACGAGGAGTACGATGGCTTGGTCGAGATCATCAATGAGCGGGGCAACTCGACGCCCATGATGGCACATGAGGTCTACTCCCGTCTTCTCCTCATCGAACAGCGCGTCGAGGCACGCCGCGCCAACCGCGCCCGTGGAGGGGGCTCCTCCGCGAATGCTGTCTATAGGGGCAGTCGGCCCTCCTCGAGGGCCCCGTCATCCGCCTCGGGCAAGGGGCCCGTGTCGTCGACCCCATCTCCGACCGGCCCCCCTTTGACGTTGTCTTCTAGCGGGGGTCGACGCTGCCAGCTGTGTGGTATTGAGGGGCACTAGGCCTCCAAGTGCCACCGCCGTTTCTAGAAAAGTTTCCTCAGTCTTAGTAATGACGGCAAGGATGCGCGTAATAATGCGCGCCAAGCGGCTATGGCCGATCGTCCGGCGCCACCTCTGAAGTCCCAGGCGAACCTTGGACAAACTCAGTCCTACTCTATTGACCCATATTGGTACATGGACTCGGGGGCAACGGAGCACATGACGAACGAGATGGGGAAGCTCCACACCCACGAGCCATATCATGGGTCTAACAAGGTCTACACCGCCAACGGAGCAGGTATGCACATCTCCCATATTGGTCAAGCATATCTTCTCACTAGTCATGCCAATAGGAGTCTCCAACTTCGCAATATTCTTCGAGTACCATCCGTGACGCGTAATCTTCTTTCAATTCCTAGACTCACCCATGACAATAATATGTTTTGTGAATTTCACCCGTTTGATATTTTTATTAAGGATCGGGACACGAGGGACGTGCTCCTTAGTGGGCGTCTGTGTCAGGGCCTCTATCATCTGGAGCATCCTGGAGTCTCTCGCGTTTTCAGTGGAGTTCGTGTTTCGATGTCACAGTGGCATGCTCGCCTTGGTCATCCTGCCACTCCTATCGTTCATCATGTTTTGCGTCGTCATGAGCTTCCTATCATGCCTAGTACTAAAGATGTAGCAGTGTGTGATGCTTGTCAGCAGGGGAAGAGTCATCAACTTCCTTTTTCGGAGTCTACTCGTGAGGTGACACATCCTCTAGAACTTATGTTTTTCGATGTCTGGTCCCTGCCCAAACCTCTGTTAGTGGTCATAATTATTATATCAGTTTCGTTGATGCTTACAGTCGCTTTACCTGGCTTTATCTTATTAAGCGTAAATCTAATGTGTTTGATATTTTTGTTCAGTTTTAAAAACTTGTTGAACGTCTTCTCAAGCATAAAATTGTCCATGTTCAATCGGATTGGGGTGGTGAATATCGCAACCTCAACTCCTTTTTCCAGTCGCTTGGGATCGCTCACTGTTTAGCATGTCCACATACACATCAGCAGAATGAATCCATAGAACGTAAGCATCGTCATATCGTTGAAACTGGTCTTAATATTTTAGCCCATGCATCGGTTCCATTTCGGTTTTGGAGTGATGCCTTTACCACTGTATGTTTTCTCATCAATCGTACTCCCACACGTGTTCTAGACATGAAGACTCCTATTGAACTCCTTCTTAATGAACAGCCTGATTATACCTTTTTTAAAGTGTTTGGGTGCACTTGCTGGCCGCATCTTCACCCATACAATAAACGCAAGCTGGAATTTCGGTCCAAAAAGTGTGTCTTTCTTGGCTATAGTTCCCTTCATAAAGGCTACAAATGTCTTCATGTTCCCACTAATCGTGTCTATATATCTTGGGATGTCGTGTTTGATGAGCATGTTTTTTCCTTTGCCAACCTCCCTGTGTCTACCGATGAACCTTCATCCGTGCATTCATCCTCCATTGCCTCTGACCAATTTGATGATGTTGCATACTCTCATGTATTGTTGCCTAACCATGGGGCAGGCACTGGACGCGGGGCTTGTTTGGAAATTTTGGAGACACCGACACCTCCATCGTCGGCATCATCCGACGCGCACGTTGATCCGCCAGTGCTTGATACATTGGGAACGTATCTATAATTTTTTGTGCTCCATCTTGTTTAGTATCTACTTTGCTTTACTTGTCTACACTTTGAGGTGTTTTTTACATGTTTTCTGGTACTAACCTATTAACAAGTTGCAACGGTGTCATATGCCTGTTTTCTATTGTTTTTGGTTTCAGAAAAGTTAGTAAAGAAATATTCTCAGAATTGGACGGGACGAAGGACAAAGTTAATAACTTTCCGTGGGGAACAAGAAATCCAGAAGAGAGCCGGAGGGGCCGGCCAGAGGGGCCAGACCCCCCAGGCGTGGGTGGGCCCTACCCCGCGCCTGGCTAGGGTTCAGCCGCCCTGGCGGCCGCCTCGGTCCCCCCCTTCGCCTATAAGAAGCCCCCGATGCAGAAACTCTCGGTAGCCGATCGGAAATCCACGAAACCGTCTGTAGCCGCCGCCACCATTGTCCCTAGATCGGGGGATCTGAAGCTCTTCCTGGCACCCTGCCGAAGGGGAGATCATCCCGGAGGCCTTCTCTCCGGTATGATTTGTGATTAGTTCCACCTTGGACTATGGGTCCATGTAGTAGCTAGATGGTTATATCTCCTCCTTTGTGCTTTCATGTACAGATCTTGTGAGCTCCGTTCATGATCAAGATCTAATCTATTTTTAATCATGCATGTTGTGTTTGCGGGGATCCGATGGATATTGAGATTATTATGTTGGTTTGATTAATGGTTCTATCTTTATGATTCTATCATGTCTGTGTTGTTTGTGATCTTGCATGCTCTCCGTTGCTAGTGGTTATATTGGCCAAGTAGTTGCTAGTGACTCCAAGAGGGAGTATTTATGCTCGATAGTGGGTTCATGCCTCTAGTTTCCAAGGGAAGTGACAGAAATCTCTTCGGTTGTAGATGTGTTGTTGCTACTAGGGAGAAAACAACTATCTCTTATTCATGGAATATGTGGACTGTTTACCTTACACACTTTGCTTAAAGCAGTTGTCTGTTGCTTGCAACTTAATACTGGAGGGGGTTCAGATGATAACCTGAAGGTGGACTTCTAGTCATAGATGCAGTTGGATTACGGTCTATGTATATTGTTGTATTGCCCAATAAACCTCATAGGATCTTTCTGGCTAGTAATTGCATTGTTATTCCTTGCTCAGTTCCTGACAATTGCCCCGATGTAATTTGTTTACCGTTCATGCCATGTTTTTTATCTAAGGAGAGCACCTCTAGTAAACTATGGACCCCGGTCCAATCTTTACCATTGATACATCTTCTACTGTTACTTGTTTACTTGCTGCAAACCATTACCTTCCACACCATACGTTTAATCCTTTGTTACAGCAAACCGGTGAGCTTGACAACCTCACTGATTCGTTGGGACAAAGTCTTGAGTTTGTGATGTGCAGGTCTCCACGTTGCTTCCAACACCTGTGTGACGTTTCCTTCCTCCTTTTGGCTCGATAACCTTGGTTTCTACTGAGGGAAATCTTGATGTTGTACTCTTCATACCTTGCTCTTGGGGTTTCCAACGAAGCACTCTTCCTCCATGTTGAGTGTAGCATCAAGTAATTTCTGGCGCCGTTGCCGGGGAGGTTAAGGACGTCTTCACTAGGGGAGTCCTTCACTTTCTTTCTCTTTACTTTGTTTTTAGTTTGCTTTACTTCTTTTGCTTGGTTTTGTTTGCCTCTTTTCAAAAAAAAAACCAAAAAATTAGTCTAGTTTGGTTTGCTTGCCTTATTCAAAAACACACAAAAATTAGTTCCTGCTCTAGTTGCCACCTTGCTCTAGCTCACCATGTTGCTCCCCTAGTTTACCCTGAAAGATCTTGCAATAGGTAGTGGCTCCATAATTGGGAAAGATAATATTGAAGAATTTTTAACCATGTTAGCAAGCATGAGGATATGAGGATAAATCTATAGCAGAGCTTGATCCTAATTATGAGATCGCTGCAACTTCTTTAGTTTATATGTTGGAGGCTAGGTTTGTTAGCCTTAACCCCTTCATGCAATTCTTGTTCCTAAAAATAAAAGAAGAAAAGAATGCTGAAAAGAGAGAATTCATCCATGAAACTTTATCAAAAGAATTTCATGATGTTGCTAGGGAGGCCAAAAAGGTTTTTGAGCGTTTCAACATGCTAGGTTCAAGTGTAGATGTTGTGGGTATTTTTGATAAAACTAAACAGGAATTCAATATACCCATACCCTTTAAGCTTGTTGGAATACATGAAGCCTTTGAAAAGAATTTTGATTGGATTGCCCCTGAAAATCTTTTTGATGAAGGTAGTAGACTGAAGAGAGATGAGAAAGGATCCTCCAAAACCCATTTGGATGAGATACCTTTCATAGTTGAAGATTTTGCAAGTATGAATGTTAATGCTTCTTCATTTGAAAATACTTGATTCTTCTTGCTTCTTGTGCCTAACTTAAAGGCGTTAAAGAAAAGTACTTGTCGGGAGATAACCCGAGAGTTTCCTTGAGTATTGGAAGTTATTACTTCTGTAATGACCTCTCCTTATCCTTTTTCTTTGCTTTTTGTGCCAAGAATGAACTCTAATGAGAGGGAACTAAGATTTGAGGAGTTGCTGTCCCGAAACAGATTTCTGTCCTCCACCAAAAAAAATCGTGAGGAGTCTCTGTAACTCGGATTGAGCTCAAAATTTACGAATAAATCCCCCAGTATGTTGTAACTTTGTTTAGTTCAACACTTTTTGATTTGAGCAACATAAGATGTTCGAAAAAAATCGTTTCTACCTGCTGGTCTGTTTTGACAGATTTCTGTCATTATTTGCATTTGCTTCTTATTGATTCCTTTTTGAGCTCTCTTCAGGTAAATTGAGTTTCTTTGTAGGATTTACTACAGTAGCTTGTGTTTTTAGTGAAAAGCCTTATTATTCCAAAGCTTTGCCAGTGGTCTAATATCTTTTGAATAAGCTAATGTTGCTAATTAAGATTGTGTGAAGTTTTGTATGAAGGAAAAAAATTCAGGTGTAGAGAGAATGATGCAATGAGATGAAGGATGGACAAAATCTCAAGCTTGGGGATGCCACCATGGTGTCACCCCAAGAAATATCCAATAAGTACAAGCGTTAAAGCTTGGGAATGCCCAAGGCATCCCCTTCTTCATCAATAAAAAGCTCAGGTCTGTCTAGACGCTTAACTTTTATTGTTTCATGCATAGTTGTGTTGTTCTTGGAACGTCTTAGTTTTAGTTTGCTTTGCTTAGTTTGTTTAGTTTCCTTTAGTAGTTTGGACCCCCGTTCTTGTTGTGTTGTTTTGCAAATAAGTTTGCTTGGTGTTTAGAAAGGAGTAGTAAGTTCTTGCTTGAAGTGCAAGAGGAGCTTGCATTGACTGTGACTTAGACTTTAGCATGACATGCTAGGTGTTGTTTTAGCATTAAGCTTAGTGATTATTGCTGTAGAATGTCTTGTTCCAAACAATTGGGATTGCTTAGTATGCCTTGAAGAAATTATGCGTTGTTTTAGCATGCAAAAGCATAGTATTGTGGTATTCTCCTTTGATGTTTTGCTTGGGTTGACTTGGCACATGCTCACACCATGTTATGACTATGACAAGTCACCATTAGCCTCTATGATCATTTATTCCTTGACTTGTAGTACCACTCTTTGCTTTGATTAGTTTGCTTTGTTGCATTGCATAATTATGGCCATTATTGCTCTCTTAGTTGGTTGCTCCCAGTATTTTGCTAGCCTCCACTTGTATGAGTAAGTTCTACTCATGCTTCCAATTCCCAAGAAACCAAGTTATCCCAAAGTGTCCACTATAAATCAAAAATTATTTCTTTAGCCACAACTATTGATTAATCAAAAATTTAAAACCCTGTTTTAGTGAGACTTCCTAGACCTTATATGGTATAATAAGAAAGATTGTCATCATGGAGTGGAGAATGTAGTAACCACTACAAGTCAATTTCTTACTCCGAAACGTGAGAGTTTGCTAACTTCGAGGATGAAGTTTATTTTAAGGGGGAGAGTCTGTAACATCCCAGCATTAGAGCCTAAAAATAAGCTGAACCCAGATATGTGCATTGCATTCATGCATAGAAAATCCGAATAATTTTCGCGCTTTTAAAACAGAACTTGTCAAATTGAATGAAGCTTCTCTTAACTTGATGGAATTGAAGTAGATCATCAAGTTGACTGTGATAAGTTTCAACAAGACCTTTGCTAAAACCTTATTTTGGGTAAGGGAGATTTGATCTAAGGGTAGATCAAATGTACTAAAAGTTAAACCTTAATACAATGTGAAGTATACTTGATCATTAGGTGATCATATTATAGTATTCATTATAATCACTCATGAGTACCAAGTTAAAGGATATAATATCAAATATGAATTTAACAACTATATCTTAATTCCATTTGCATGTACCTTGAGTATCATGGTAATATCTAACCCAACTTCTGAAATAAGATTGGGTAGGAAAGAAACTAAGTCAAGATCATTCACCATATATCTTTATTTCCATATCAATCCTTATCACCTCCGTTGAGTTATATATCCATGTCTGTTGTTCAACAATGTTGAGAAATCAACTATTGATTCACCCATTCTCAACCTAACAAGTATTTGATCATAACACAGCTTACAAATAAGTGGCTACAAAGAAACAACTAAGAAGAGGTGAATAGTGATGCTAGTTTCAGATGACATTTATTTGATAAGAATGGTTGCAAAGAATCAAATCAATAGGATAGTTGATGGAGTTAAATACCTCCTTGATAGAAACTAAGATTACATGGATGAAGTCTCGAGATAGTTACCAGGAGTAGTCCTATTGGATCAAGTAGGTATAGTTAATGAATTATATCTCTTAACCCAAGAGAGCTAAACATAAGATAATTATAATACAACTGTAATGTTGTATTGATGGAGCCTTGTTTAGTCAACTGGAAACCTAAACCATAATGGATCAAAAGATTATAACAACCATGCTAGATTCACCAAGATTGAATGCTTATATCATGTATAAGTGACATTGGGAACAGAATATTATTGAACCCTAGTATAGATATATTATCCTAGGTTAACTATTCCAAGTCACAGTAATATAGTATAAGATTGATGTATGAGTTATTAGAGTGAATATAACACAATATGATTCAATTAAAGCTAGTATATCATAGAGTTATAGAAGTGGTGTTATTCATTTTAAAGGATTGACAACTTTAGAGAAAAGTAGTTGGAGGCATACAAATAATAAAGATACATTAGTAATGAATGATTAAGAAGATTATGAGTAGAGTGGAAAGGAATATTAGTGATGGATGATTCAGGAGGTCTATGAGTGGAGTTTGGAGGAACTACTTATTAAAAGGAAGGTTATCAATAGTAGAGTAGTAGGTATAATGCAGAATGAATAAAAAGGAAACTATAAAAGTTTTAATGTCAAGCTCATTAGGTTTATCAATGGATTTAGAAGATTAAAAGGTGAATAAGAACCTTTTTGTGAAGTAAAGCTCATCATGTTAATCATGATGATGGATAGGAAGAGGTAGTATATCTAGGAAAGGAATTCCTTATTTAAAGATCCAGATTTGTGAATTAGGGAAAATAAACATTCTTGGTAACAACTAACTCTAAATCTCAGATCAACATAATATCCATCTCATGTTATTGATCCATCATCTGATGTCTATAACACTTTATAGAAATATTTCCCTATAGTAAATCACATAAGCACATCTCTATTAATTCCAACCATCATAACTATATGTGCTTAAGTATATCTTTATCAATTCCTTCTATAAAATATTCAAGATATAACTTTCAAGCACTAAAGGTGATGTCAATAAATATCCCAAACAGAAAACCATATGTTTAGTTATTGAATCTTTAACCACATCCATAAAGGAGTCTAAGTATTTTAAGAAAAAACCCTAAACCTAAAGGTAAATAATCATAATTTTAAAAAAATCCTAAACCTCTTTATTTATCATAATAAAATAGATACATTGACATTTTCCAAATTAATGGGAATAGTAATAACCATACCAATGTATTTTATATTTCATGCATCAAATAATGATATAGGCTCATTATACATATAAAAGTTTCTATTCAAACTATGAGCCAATTAGAGTTAAGTTTATAAACAAATAAGAATATATCATTCAAGAAATCCCTAACTAAAATAGGAGAGAAAAATAATAAGAAAAGTTTCTACAAAATATTAACGAGGGGGTTCATATTGAGTAAATAATAGAAATACAAAAAGATGATATAATAAAAAAAATCACAAATGATACAAAATATATTTTAGTATTGCTGCAAATATCCAGCAAATAAATCATACAAAGAAAGGTTCAAAATATAAATCAAATTCAAATCTGAATAAGAAAACAGAAAATAGAAAAAGTATAAAACAAATAAAAACACTACCTGGTCGTGGCCCAACACCCCTACACATATCTGACGCTCCTATGCAGCCCATAACAGCCCAGTAACTAGCCCAGTTCTTTTCTATCTGTGACTGACAAGTAGGGTCAAGAGAGGACCGCGGGTTGAAAAGAAAGAATTGTCAGGGGGTTATTCGTAAAACAACCATCATCGTCATCGTCACACACACAGACAGCTCGCTAGCGGAGCTCGTCGCCGCCCGATGCCGTCATCGTCATCATTGCGCCAAGATCAACGCCGCCGCTGCCAGGAGAGGATAAGAAGGCCACCGCGACAATCCTGCTCGTGCTCATCCTCAATCTCGCTTCCCAGACTCATTTCCTTCCTGCACCCGAAAACCTAGCTCATCGGAGTTCATCATTCCGGCCAACTCCGACCACCCCTTGCCTCGTGATAGCCACCATTAGACGCGCCGTCGTGGACTGAACCATCTAGGACCAAGCACGGAGGCCCGCTCACCGGGAATCATGTGAAATCGAGCGTTCCTCTTCCTCAGCCGCCATGGCCATTACCGTCGATTCGCCGTTGTCATGCCTCCCCAAGCCTCCTCGACCATTCTATCATCATCAGGGTGAGTTCCTGAACCTTCCAGTAATCTTCAATCGTCTGATCTCGCTGTAAATCGCCGTTTCACCTTGTACCGTCGTCGGCCACTGTCGGAGCTCGTCGGAGCCGAGGCTCCTATGACCATTTCCGAGCAGCGCCGCCACCTTAGAGTTCAGTACGTTGCGCTGAATCGCACTAGGCTAGTTTCATTTACTGGGGCGCCGTAGATCGTTGCCGGTGACCACTCACCGACAGCGGTGGTGATGCTGACGCCATTGCTGCATCATGCTCACCTCATGATCGAACCACGTCAGCTCGTTTGACCAGTCTTTGCCCGCATGGTTGATGACATGGCCTTGGGCCCATATGTCATTGACTGGTGGTCAAGGCAGGGTCAGTAATAAATGGATTTTCTTTACACAGCGTGCTAAGATGGTCACTGGCCCACTAGTCAGTGACTGGGGCTAGCTCTTGGTACGGTGTAAAAAGTATTTTCTGTTAGGAAATAAATAAAATGTTGTAATTCAATTAATCCAGAAATCTAATAAAGGATTAAATCTTGTTTAATTAATAACTTTTGATTATAATTCAGAAAAATATGTATAATATATGAAAATTTTCAGAAAAATAAAATCTACAACTTAAAACTATTATCAAATATTATTATGATAACTATTTAAATAAATATTATTTAGTAAAGATTTTATAAGTAATAAAACTTTGATAATTCATATTTTTATAATGATAAATGTTAATAATATAAATAAAATACCAAAAATCTGAGAAAAATAAGAATCCTAATTTAAAACTATAATCATGTATTATTATTTCACTTAATTAAATATTTATTATTTATTAAGTAATTATAAAGTAATAAGAATTATAAAAATCATATCTTATTATTTATAAATCACAAAATAAATATAGTATACCAAAATGATCACAAAAATAATATCTACATGTTAAAAAAACTAATATTCTACTTTTGAGTTAAATAAAAAAATAAATATTTTAATAATTCAAATTTAATCTTATTTACTTCATTAATAATTCATATAAGAATAAGTAAAATTTATTAATATTCCTGAAATGAGTAAATTAAGTTTAATAAATAGTAATAGTCTTAAATATTAATAAAATGAAGCTTAAATGGTTTAAAACATTATAAATATTTTTTTATTAAATTATCATCAACCCTAAGTGAATATTATATTCTCAAAGTATTTTAATTCATGATAAAAACCTTAAAGAACACCTTGTGAATAAATCAGATCCTTTCCATCCATGTTAACTACCAGATTACAAAAACTACCGCAACATTATAACAAGTCCATTAGTAGTGAAGCAATATTATATTCTGGTTTATAAAACCACAACCACTCCTTTATAAAAGATAAATGATACTACTCTATTATAGAATCAAGAAACCATTACACCAAGTAAAAGAATAACCATTCTTAAATAACTTAAAGAAAACATTCCAGATACCCAAAGTACAAATATCATAAACATTATAGTTTCAAACTATCTTTGTTTTAAAGTTAACTTTAGTCTATAGAATCTTAATACAACACTATAAACATTATTATATGTTTTATAGTTAACTTTGGTCTGAAGTAATTAAGTTATAAAGCAACTCAAGCCAAACCATTTGAGCAAACCAATAACAACAACCACCACTAATTAACCACAAAGTTTGTTTAAACCTTAGAAGAGAAACCTTTTCTTCGAAGGTTATCCTTTTTGCCACTTCAAACAAGAACTCTTGTATAAGCAATCTTGACTAGCATTTCATAAGTGTATATTTTATTGCTACATAAATATGTGTTGCTCACACGCACTCATAAGCTCTAACAAATGCACAAATGTGAAACTTATCTAAAAGGATCACACATTCCAAAATAACCATTTTCGGAATCCAAACCCTAGGACAACATTATCCCCAGGATTTGCGCTTAGAACGTGCATCACATTACTTATGCATAAAAGCATATTGTTTCTTTAAACATTAGTACTTACCGGACCAATGATGCTGATTTCAGATTTTGGATCTTATACTAACTCGAAGACCGTGAGTGCATAATCTTGCAATCACAAAAGGCAAGTTTAGACTTGATCATGTCCTTTGTTTATTTTCTGTAAAGTAATTTACATATCCAATGTTGTTATCACCTGCATTTGAAAAAGATCAGAAAACACTATTTTTGATAAAATGTGAACTATTGGTTACTGATCCAGGGTGATCAGCTAATCTATTAAATCTGATAGTTGGAATACCACGGTTCAGAAATATATCACCTAGGATTTAACAACCAATGTCGCTAGTGATTCTTGCGCCGTATATTACGCGTTAACCATGAAATTTGGAATGGGACGGAGAAGTTAGATGTATCTTCTTCCTCTCGCATGAAGCCGGATGTGCAGGACGTGGCTGTTATCCTCGTAGCATGCATATTAATTGGTAATACATAGAGGATATGCAGCATATGGGTGGGAACCCTCAACGTCCCATGATAGTTCTGACATCTAATGGTTTGTACAAACCATTGCCATAATTCTTTATATGGGCATGGTGTACACCGAGGAGGCATGCGAGGTCGCGAAGGGGGCAGTGATTGGCTTGGATCATCTTCTGGGCCCCACATCATGGAATTGTGGACGGGAATAAGCTACCCGGTTGTGCAACAAAGAGTTGATCTCTCATGGGTAAATAAACGCACCTCTGCAGAGCGTAATAACTGTAACTTGTTACTCCCTGTTCCGGGAAGGAGCTGCGAACGCGGCGGGAAAGGAACTCCATGAAAGTTCTGGTAAATCCGTGAAGGCTGACGGACATAGCTTTTCAGAATAAAAGTAACCTTTGAAGAAATGTTTATGAAAACTTGCATTGCCTACGACCTACGGTCTATGGCTATAGTTATAGTGCATCAAACACTCCTTTTCTAGTGAATTTGCTGAGTACGCTCGTACTCAGAGTATCTTCTTAACCCTTGCTAGATTCTGAAGCCATTAAGACGATGTCTACACCAAGTTATGCTCCAGGAATCATCAAAAGCTAAGGTTTTTCAATAAAGTCGAAGAAGTCAATATATTCATCAACTCAAGAGAAGACAACGTTATAGATTAGATAGGGATATAATCTCCAGCCAAAGAACCTATTTCTGTAGTGCGTTGCAATAGCAGAAATGCCAACCTCTTAGCCAGAATACTAGACTTAATAGTATACTAGCTCTTGCGTTGTTTGTCTTTGATTCATCTCAGTAAGAGGTTCTTTCTCTCTTTTTAAACCTAGAGTGTTCTCTGGATCTTATATAAAGAGTGAGTTGTAACCTTTAGCCATGTATTGGACCCGTTGTGTTTCTGTTGTGCCATTCTGAGGGATGTAATACTATTGAACGGTGTTTCATTGGTGTTATGCCAACGACTATAGTATACTACATCATGCAGTGGTATGCTGGGTCACCGCAGTTGGTATCAGAGCATATGCTTTGACCTTAGGTTGGAAACCTAGTAAATGGTTAGAACCTGTAGGACACACCCTAGCAATAATAAAGAGTTCTCTAGTGATATGAGGGATATTCACTTGAGAATAATCCTATCATGCTACTACTGTGATAACTCTTTTATATGATTGCAATTCTAATCATTACCCAAGGTTTTAACTCTAAGTGACTGATGATAATTTCTTATCTACAGTTCCACATGGCACCTCGATATCCACCCCGGAATGTTCAAGTGATGAACAGGACATTGGATGACTACGGAGGGGATTGGACAGACAATCTCTGACAACTTCTATGGAGTTTGGAATGTGAATCAAGACTTTTGGTCAAGATTTACAGTTACTATGATGGGAAGGTATTAGCTAAATACCGTGTCATGATCATGTTAGGACTTAAGGGAGAAATTCCATCAGGAGAGGCAAGGTGCATGGCATCTGCATATCAGATTGCCGTAGCAGCAGCCATAACCATAATCCGAGAACAAAATCCCAAGCTCTAGAAGGTAGTACTCACACCATTATACCACATGAAACCTCAAACTCAAAGCATGAGTTAGATCACTCTACCTTAGTGTAACATCCCAAAAATACTAAACTTGGATCATCAAACTCTAATCATCAAAATTAGGGTTAACAAAAACTTTTCTAAATAAAATTATGGAAGCATGCATGTGAGTATGCATTTCATTTTGAATTCTTTTGAACCACCTTGTTTGTGTGTCCCATTGCTTGTAAATGGATGCTTAGGTGAAATAAACATCATCTAAACATTTCCCACACTTTTCCCCAAGACAAGTAAATCAAAACAAATAAAATAAGGGAATGGTCATTTTGACCAATTTAACTCCCATGCCTACTTTGGCTGTCTCAAACTTTCAGAACCTAACAAAAAAATTCTGGATCTTTGCACCCCTTGATTATACTCATAACAAAGTATCAAGGCCCACCTTGTGATCATCCAGAAACTTTCAAATGCATAGTTTAAATGACAATTCAAAATTGAATCTTTATCATATGGGAAGATCCCACTTTTTCAAAAACCACTCAAACAAGCTCAACTTTCAAAACCCAAGCATCTGCAGACTCACCAGCACCAACCTAGCACACCCACCAAAAATCTTTTCAAAATTCAAAACTTGAGTTCTTACGGCCATTTCATCAAACAGGTTGTAGACACAAATCAAACAAAATCCAAACACTATTGTGAGCAGTGATTGAAGCCTAACTTGTTCCCTCTCTGGTTGCAACTAGGTTTTAGTAGATCATCTAACTCAATTGCACACCCTTAGCATCCCTGTAAGCTAGGCAATGCCATCAATGGTGAACAGACAAAGCTCACCATGCCACCCCAGTGGAGACAGCAAGCTAGGAAGGAAACTAGCCGTGCCAACCTTGTCTGGGAGATCACCCATGCCTCACCGCCCCTCTCGACCAGCCCTGCCTCGAAGACGTCGAATACAGCACCCAGGAATGCCGCTCCCGTGCCTCTGTCAACCATGCCGAGCATGCGCCAGAGCGCCACACTCGACCGAAGCCCACAGACCTTGCACCGCCCTCGCCGTGTGCATACATGATCTCCACCGACCCAGGAGACCGCCAGACATCCCCGTTCGCCGCCCCATGCCGCACAGCCACCGCTCGCCGTCGGAAGCCGCCTTTGCCGCGCAGAGCATCGTGCGTTCCAGACCAAACCGCAACGCCCCTACACGCGCATTAAAGCCGTAGAGCATCGCCAGGAGACCACCAGGCGCTCGCCACCGCCGGCCATGCCTCTAGCAGCCCGTAGCCATGTCGCCACCGTCGCCTGCCCATCCTGTTCGGTCTCGTCGTCGCGACTATAAATAGAGGCCATCCCCAGCCGAACTGAGCACACCATCTCACTCCCCTCTTCTCACTAATCATTCCACCCTGTTCCCGGAGCAAGGCGAGCAGCGCAGCGCCGGAATTTCACCGGAGCCCGTCGCTGCTGGAGAAGAAGGGAGCCAGCGATTGGAGCCGCCCCAGGAGAAGCTGCCGGTACCAGGAGGTTCGCCATCGTCGACTTCGTCGTTCGCCCGCCTCGCCGACCCTCGCCTGAACTCCGGTGAGCCCCCAACGACCCCCACTGGTCGCGCTAGGTTTCTGTCTCGCCGGCGTTGCCCAACATCGACGATGACCCTTAGCCATTGGATTAGAATCAGATCGAACGCACCACATCGCCCCATACCGCTTCGCACCCCCTATCTCACTGACGCGTGGGGACAACCACTTAAGCAGCCCGCGGAAGCGCTATGCTTAGCAAGCCGGACCGTTAACCTTTCCCGCGTAGCCCAGTTATTTGAATTAAACCTTTTCCATTTTATTTCAAACACACTTCTATACCCAGTTTCAAAAATCAACCTAGGTCGATTCAGTGCACCAAATTGAATGAAACTAATTTTGTTAGAAAGGTCTTGAAATGCTGAATCCAAGCCCGTTGGATTCAAACCATTTGGATCTTTAGATCATCCTTGGTAAAAATAACAAGGCAGAGGCTTTTCTGCATTCAAACATTTTTCAAATTTAAACCATAATAGCTTTTGAGTTGAATTCAACTCTCAAAAATCACATTTGACCATACCTTTCAGAATATATAAAACTATATAGGCTTACCTACATAAATAATGTTCAAGTAATAAAAGAATGCCACATAGGCATTTCTAGCCACTTTAATTAATTAAAATAAAAGGGAAAACCTTATTAAATTGTGACACCACTTTAATCACATTCCCGTGGACTAAAATATGTGTTTATGACATGTGTCAACATGATCCCATGTTTGGTTTGGAGAATAGTAAATCTTAAGTAGTTTTTCAATGAGTAGAAATTACTTTTCTAAAAATAAAAGGAATTAAACCAATCCTTAATCTTGGAATGTTAGTGATGATGCTAGATCATCTATAGGACCCTTTTGTGTGATGATTGCAAGTAGTTAAGTATTGTTTGGTGATTGTGTACATCGTATTTATTTATAGACGCTAGTACCGACCAAGGATACGAGGAGGAAGGAGGATTCTACGAAGAAGAAGCCGAGGAGAACTTCAACCACTTCTCTGCACAAGGCAAGGTTATACTGATATTGTGCAAGCCCATACTTGCAAGCCTTACTAATCAAGTTGACCTATGCAAGCTAATACTGGCTTGTTACCATGCCAACTATATGCCTTCAGCATATGTGATCTTATCCACTTGATAACCCCAATCCTAGTTTTATTTGCAAGCTTCTACTTTATTTCCTTATTAAAGCTTTAACTTAGAGTTGACTTAAGTGACTTATAGATCCTAGAAAAATATATTTGAAGGTTGCATAAAGAGCATAAAATTTGGCCTAAGTTAGAAACCTTGATATCATCCTAAGATATAAGGTTATTGTTGGGGAGGTAACCCCGGATAGGGTAAAGACGGGGAAAGACGAGGGTAAAACCCCCGTCTTGTTCCCGAGTTACAGTTTAAGTCGGACGAATCCTGTAGAAGTCGGCCGACATATGAAGGGAAGAGACCCCTACATTTATGTTAAGACATTACCCGGCCGAGATATTGCGTAAGTCAGCCGGGGTAGCCTAAGTGATCTTGATGCAGGTGAAGGACGATCCGAGTTATGCGAGGAGGGACCGAATGATATGAAGCTTGCAGGAGAAGGAGAAGCCTGAAGTCAAACCCTAGCTGCAAGCTAGGGTGAATCTGAACGGAGCCAAGCGCTAGGGACAAAGGTGCAGAGCGATAGATGTCACGGAGGTGACAGTCCAGAAGCCTGAGGCGCACAGGAGGGGCCCTCTGGAAACTTGCCGTCATTAGAGAGGCGACAGGGAAAGGGGGGCACCGAACTACTATATTGGGACAAGCATATTCTACGAATATGCTTGCCACCTCAGCCCTAGAGGTACCCTTGCATCTCCTTTATAAGGAGAGGCTTGGACTCAGAAGGGGGCATCGACTAGAGTAAGAGCCGTTAGGCTGGTAAAGTTCTTCTCTTCTCCCACTATACAGCTCAAGGAGCACTTGTAGCCCAAGGAAGAAGAAATAAAGATCTTTGCCTTAGTCATCTGTGTGTAGAATCAACTACATCTTCCCTCCCCAGATCCCTCTAGCATCCATTGGCCCCATACTTTAGCCTACCCATGGCATCTGCCGTGCCACCACCACGACAGTTGGCGCCCACCGTGGGGCCAGCAGCGGTGCTAGCTGGAGTTATGATCCGGACGGGAAATTTCATCAAGACGGGCGAGCGCGTTGTTTCTGGCTTGGTCCAGAGATTTGGTCTCTGTGACTATGTCAGCGACAATGCAGGGAGCTTCAGGGGGAAAACTCCCCCGCGTAATGGTGTCTTCATCAGCCTGGGCGAGCACAAGGTCTACGTCGGCGTTGACATCTCCAGTGTTTATCCACACCAAGTTGTTGTTGCAGGAGAGCCACCTCTTAACACTGCGAGCCGTCCGCCCAGAGCACATCCTGCAGGCAGCGTCGAGGTGATGGTCGCGGCCGGAGTGCAGGTTGGAGCAGCAGCTGTCGGGTCAAGCAGAGAACCCGCTACCGGTGTACAGGGCGCGCCCAGGTAGACCGCACCACTACCCACCGAGGTAATCCCGCCAGCGACCAACCCGACAGAGGTGCAGGACACCACCCCAAAAGCACCAAGGGTAAGAGGACCACCTCTGGAAAGGCCAGAGAACATTCTTCAGGCGACCATAGAAAACATGACTACGCCTGTAGCGCCGATACTTGATCCGGCAAATGCTCAGGCAGAGTTGGAAGAAACCAAGCAAAAGGTGCTGGTAGAGGCCAAAAAGGTGTCGGCCTTGCGGGAGTCCTTAAACAGGACCCTGCGAGAATACGCCAAAGCTAATAAGCTTGACGTCGCACCCGAACGGGTAGACGAGTTAAGATTGAGAGGGAAAAACCTCATGGATGATATCAACAAAGATGATGATGCTCATAAAGCAGAATCAGTGGATTTGGGTTTGCCGAGGTACAGTACCCCGGCAAAGAACCTAAGAGCGGCAAATGCCGCAGCATTAGAGTTAGAAGGGTTGATCGGCGAAGCCCGACAGAAACAGCAAGAAAGAGTGAACGAGCTGGTGCGCATCGCGGACCAGCAAAACGAAGAAATGCTCAGAGCAAACCAAGCGAGGTCGGGGGCCTCGCGAATGGTTCATTTGGCAGGAGCAGCACCTGCCTTGCCCGTGGCAGCAGCATCTTCACCCGGAAATAATGCACGAAGGGACAAAGCAGTAACCTCGAGAAAGAGGAACAAGCAGATTGTCCCATGTGATCCGGCAATGGCCGGAAAGGCAAATGAGAACAGAGGCAATGCAAGCCGAGGTAACAGTGGGGAGAGGAACCACGACCATGTGGAAAAGGACGGCGGAAGCCGAGGCAATGGAGATCTCGGCAGAAGAGAACCCGCGAGAGGCAATCATGAGAACAACACCCCGGTCGAAGTAAGGAGAGAACTGCCACTCAACCCGCAACCGAGGCATGAACCCCGCAGGAAAGAGAAACGAGGCCAGCTCGCCACAATCAAATTAATGAGAGGTACAATGATGGATATTCCGAGATGGAATATGCGATCCATGGCGGAAACAACCACTATGGAATACAAGACAGAGTTCTGTACAGAGATTTGCCATCAAATGATGCAAGAGTGAAGCTAGACCGGCTATACAGGTCCGAGTTGTTGGAAGAACAGGGTCCACCAGGGCCGACATGCTTTGGACCACGTATCATGGGCGAGCCACCTGTGCCGAACTTTCAGCTAGCAAGGGCACGAAAACATATAATGGGAGTACCAAACCACAAGACTAGTTGATTGACTATGCCACTGCTGTAAAAATAGCGGGTGGGAACTTACGATGGGCAGTACGGTATGTCCCACAAATGCTGGAAGGACCAGCTAGGGTGTGGCTGAATAATCTACCAGCCGGCAGTATCAACTGTTGGCTAGATTTTGAGGAAATGTTTGTCAGCAACTTTACTAGCACATACAAGAGGCCAAACAGGCCACAATAGTTAGCCATGTGCAAGCAGAGGCCGAATGAAACAGATAGAGAGTTTTTAACTCGGTGGTGCAACCTGAGAAACTCATGTGAAGGAGTCATAGAATCGCAGGCAATAGCTTGGTTCGCACAAGGATGCCGTTATGGCAGCGTATTATGGCAACGTCTGCAAAGAGATATGCCAACCACACTGGCAGAAACTATCAGAATAGCGGACTCCTACGCATTAGGAGACCCAACGCAACCAGAATTAATGTCGGCGGATCATCACGAGCAACAGGACCATTATGCAAGAGATTTGGCCGGGTCATCCAGGCGCGGTGATTTTAGAGGAAGAAGAAGAGAGGAAAGGCCGGATTATAGATATAATTCGGCCCAAGTGGCGGCAGTAGCGCAAGACCCGCCGAGTCACGGAGCAACTCAACGCCAGAAGAATGGTCCTCAGCAGTGGACACCAAGAAATGAAGGAAAAAGGCAGTGGACCCCAGAACAAAAGAAACAGTGGCAGGAGAGGCCGAAGTACACATTCGAATCCATGTTAGATCAGCCGTGCAAATTTCACACGTCAAACCCATCCAGGCCAGCCAACCATACCACCCGCCAATGTGCATGGATGAAAAATGCAATGGGGAACCCCGCAGGGGTTCAGGCACCCCATCAAGTACATCAGCAGCATCAGCCACAGTTGACTGGAGCAAATGCACAGCAACTGATGTTACTGCCCCCTCCCCCGAGGTACGATAACTCGGATCGGAGAGACGCGGTACATCAAGTGATGAACCAAGTCCAGGATGGAAGGACAAATCCGGCGAATACCGGACGCAATGATTACAGAGAACATCATCAATCCTATTGCATGTTCACAACAGAACAGCAAGACAAGCAAGTGTGCAGCGCCGGCATATGGAAGTAAATGCAGTTATGCCGGCAGTACCAAGATATGTGCCTTGGTCGGATCAGGAGATAACTTGGAGCATAAAGGATCATCCTAAGATAATGCCGAATCCCGGATCATATGCACTCGTGTTGGATCCGACATTTGTGGGACCGAGCATCAATGTGAAATTCTCAAAGGTACTCATAGACAATGGAAGCAATATCAATATCATGTACAAGGATACCATGCATAAACTCGGAATATCGCAGAACATGTTGAAATCCATGAGGACCACTTTCCATGGAATAGTGCCACGGCTTTCATGTGAACCCATTGGTAAGGTCCGAGTGGATGTGTTATTCGGCACAAGAGATAACTGCAGGGCAGAGAATTTAGAGTTTGAAGTGGTGGATCTAGAGAGCTATTATCATGCTCTACTCGGATGGCCAGCATTGGCCAAATTCATGGGCAGCTGTCATATAAGTTATCTGAAAATGAAGCTACCCGGACCACAAGGAGTGATAACTATAGCAGGGGATTATAAGAAATCAATGGAATGTGCATCAGCCGGGTCAAATTTGGCTGAATCATTGGTTATAGCAAGAGAAAAAAGAAGGATTCAGGAGGTAGCAGCCCTCGCTCAGTCGGCACGGCTGAACATGCCGGCACTAGCCAACCCGCATGGCAGTGTCTCTTTTCAGCCGACTAAAGAAACGAAGAAGTTTCAGATAGATGAGCAATTCCCGGAGCGTACTGTTACTATTGGTGCAGGCCTGGACGCTAAATAGGAAAGCGAGCTCACCAACTTCCTCCGTGAGAATCGGGACATATTTGCATGGTCAACTCAGGATCTGCCAGGTGTTCCGAGGGAGTTGGCTGAGCACTCTTTGAATGTAAGGCCAGGAGCAAGGCCGGTGAAGCAACCTCTCCGCCGCTTCGCCGAAGACAGGAGAAAAATAATAGGGGATGAAATAGCTCGGCTCCTCGCAGTCGGGTTCATCATGGAGGTGCTGTATCCGGATTGGTTGTCGAATCCGGTGCTAGTAGAAAAGAAGAAAGATGATCCCAATGTAGCCATTGTATGGCGAATGTGTATCGATTACACGAACCTGAACAAGGCGTGTCCAAAAGATCCTTTTCCATTGCCTAGAATAGACCAAGTCATTGATTCGACCGCTGGTTGTGAGTTATTATCATTTGTAGACGCGTATTCTGGTTTCCACCAGATACCGTTAAATCCGGCCGATCAAATAAAGACTGTGTTTATTACCCCGTACGGGGCTTATTGCTATCGCACAATGCCGTTCGGTCTGCGAAATGCAGGAGCAACACATCAGAGATGCATGCAAAAATGTCTACACGATCAAATAGGAAAAAAATGTACAAGTATATGTAGATGACGTGGTCATTAAAACCAAGGAAAGCAAAACGTTACTGGAAGATATACGGCAGACTTTCGCGAACTTGAGAAGGTTCCGAATGAAGCTTAATCCGGAAAAGTGCACGTTTGGTGTGCCGGCAGGAAAATTACTCGGTTTTCTTGTATCTAGCCAAGGTATAGAGGCCAACCCAACAAAGATAAAGGCAGTAGAAAGAATGGAATTACCAAGATGCTTAAATGATGTACAAAAATTCACGGGTTGTCTAGCCTCGCTCAGCCGGTTTGTATGTCGGCTGGGAGAGAAGGCGCTACCACTCTATCAGCTGATGAAGAAATCAGATAAATTCATTTGGACTCCACAAGCGGACGGCGCATTTCATGAGTTGAAAAATATGTTGGTCACAACACCCATTTTGGCTTCTCCATTATCAAAAGATCCTATGTTACTCTATGTAGCGGCTACCAACAGAGTAGTAAGTGCTGTAGTCGTAGTGGAACAACTCGAAGATGGTAAGTCGGTACAAAGGCCGGTGTATTATTTAAGTGAGGTGTTATCCACTTCAAAGCAGAATTACCCACATTATCAGAAGATGGCTTATGGAGTATATATGTCGGCGAAAAAGCTTAAACATTACTTCGAAGAGCATCCCATCAAAGTGATTTGTGAGGCGCCCATAGCCGACATATTGAGCAACAAAGACGCAAGTGGCCGAATAGCAAAATGGGCAATCGAGTTGTCGCCATACGCTCCATAATTTGATAGGAGAGACACAATCAAATCTCAAGCAGTCGCCGACTTCTTTGTAGACTGGGCCGAAGTGCAGTATGAGCCACCATTACCAGATCCAAATTATTGGACGATGCATTTTGATGGTTCCAAACTAAGAAATGGTTTGGGGGCAGGAATAGTGTTAACCTCGCCTAAAGGAGATCAGCTGAAATATGTGCTACAAATACATTTTGCCGCATCCAATAACGTAGCTGAATATGAAGCACTAGTCCATGGATTGAAAGTAGCAAAAGAGGTCGGTATACGCCGAATCTTATGCTATGGGGACTCGGACCTAGTAGTACAGCAAGTCTCAGGCAATTGGGATGCATTAGATGCTAATATGGCGTTATACAGATTTCATGTGCAAAAGATCAGTGGATACTTTGAAGGATGTGAATTTCACCACATACCTCGGGCAGAAAATGATGCCGCAGACACGTTGTCAAAACTCAGATCAACCCGACAGTCAATTCCACCGGGTATCGCCCTGGAACACCTCAGAAAACCATCAATAATCCCTTCACCAGAATCCGAATCTATCTTTATTCCGGCAAATTCAGCAGCAGATAATGTGCCGATGGAAGTAGACCAGCAATATAACTCGGAACCCCCCAAGAGGAGGACAGCCGAAGTAAGCACAATCATAGAGAAAGCCGAGGTAGGTATGTCGGCAGAAAACATGGAAATAGACAGTGAGATTACACCAGAAAAAGTCACACCGCCATGGGCGCAACCCATATTCTCTTACCTTAAAGACTCGATATTGCCGGATAATGAAGTATTAGGTAGACAAACTGTGAGGAGAGCAAAAGCTTACACAATCATAAACAATGAGCTATATAAAAGAAGCGTCACAAGCGTGTTGCAGAAATGTGTGAGTTCGGCAGAAGGTCAGGAGATCCTCCTAGATATACATCAAGGAGAATGTGGGCACCATGCCTCATATCGTGCCTTGGTAGCCAAAGCATTTAGGCATGGATTTTATTGGCCGACGGTGTTGAAAGAAGCAAAAGAATTAGTTGAAAAATGCAATGGGTGTCAGAGATATGCAACCAAAATACACATGCCATCGGCCAAATTAAAAACAATACCCATCACTTGGCCATTTTCTGTGTGGGGTTTGGATATGGTGGGACCATTTAAGCCGGCATGAGGGGGAATGACCCACATATTGGTTATGGTGGACAAATTCACGAAATGGATTGAGGTGAAACCAATAAAAAAATGCGATGGGCCCACAGCAGTGAAATTTCTCAAAGATATTATCTTAAGATATGGGTATCCGCACATTATTATTACAGATAATGGCACAAACTTTGCAGGAGCTTTCGCCAGATTTTGCAGAGAGAAACACATAAGACTAGATATTGCCTCTGTGGCTCACCCAGCATCTAATGGGCAAGTGGAAAGGTCCAATGGACTAGTACTATCAGGAATAAAACCACGACTTGTCGAACCATTGCAAAGGTCGGCAGGATGTTGGATTGAGGAACTCCCAGCCGTACTATGGAGCCTCAGGACTACTCCGAATAGATCAACAGGTTATACACCATTCTTTCTGGTATACAGGGCAGAGGCCGTCCTTCCAGCCGACATAATACATGACTCGCCAAGAGTTACTCAGTATACAACCTCGGAGGCAAACGAGATAGCTCGGCAAGATACTGTAGACCTGCTAGAAGAAGCCAGAGAACTGGCACTATCACGATCAGCTATTTATCAGCAAAACTTGCGCCGATATCACAGCAAGAAGGTGAATCCAAGGGTATTCAAAGAAGGAGATTTAGTCCTCCGACTGGTACAACGCACGGCCGGCATGCACAAGCTGTCACCTCCATGGGAGGGACCATTCATCGTGAGCAAAGCATTGCATAACGATGCCTATTATCTAATCGACGCTCAACCTCCCGGAAGGAATAAGGCAGACAAAGCTGGCGAAGCAACGAAGCGGCCATGTAATGTAGCTTTGCTTCGCCCATTTTACTCGTAGCATGATGTCCCAAGGTCAAACACCAATGATGTATTGAACCTCGGCACCCAGAGCAGTGACTCGGGGACTGCCATATGTTATTTCAATTCCGTGTTATGTATTTGAACCTCGGCACCCAGAGCAGTGACTCGGGGACTGCCATATGTTATTTCAATTCCGTGTTATGTATTTGAACCTCGGCACCCAGAGCAGTGACTCGGGGACTGCCATATGTTATTTCAATTCCGTGTTATGTATTTGAACCTCGGCACCCAGAGCAGTGACTCGGGGACTGCCATATGTTATTTCAATTCCGTGTTATGTATTTGAACCTCGGCAGCCATAGCAGTGACTCGGGGACTGCCATATGTTATTTCGATTCCGTATTATGTATTTGAACCTCGGCATCTAGAGCAGCGACTCGGGGACTGCCATATGCTGCCCGAAATTTTGGTTGAGCACTAAAACTCGACACCCTGAGCAGCACCTCGGCATTGGTCCTATATTATTTCTGAGATTTGGCTTACATACTAGACTTCGGCGAGATAGACAGTGATTCGGGGACTGCCATACATCGTTCCGAAGTAACAATCAACCTTTGATACAAGAAAGGTGTAACACTTCAACACCACGAATCAGAGCCGATCAATCTGGTATGATATTCGAAGCTCACACCTAGACTACTCGGCTAAACCACGAGAATACAAAGACAAGGATGCATCCTAAAAATAGGAAATCACGAGTCATCAAAGCAAGAATTCGGACGAAAATCCAACTTAAACAAAATTATAACAGATACAAACTCATATGTCGCAGCAGTACACGATAAAAGAAATTCAGGTCATACAGAAAACGGACAAATGTTTCGCGTACATCATATGCCCGGCATGCCAGGGTTAAGAAATAACTTAAACGTTTTGAGCTGAAGAGGCAGCGACTTGGTCAGGCGCTGGGCACTCCAACGTAGGAGGAACTTCGACCGAGGTTGCCTCGCCTTCCATAGACCCAGGTGCAACTTCAGTCGAAGCCCGAGGCTGCTCAGGAGCTTCAGTTTGTGCAGTTGAATGCCAAGTACCTTTGGAGGAGGACCGCGCATCGCCGTCACCGTCCGAGCTTGAACTAGAGCTACCAGATGTGGCCGAGTCATCCTCACCCTCCTCTTGCCCAGCTGAATTGTTATCCGAGGCATTCTCAACTACGACCTCATCATCCGGGTTTGGAAGGAAACTCGGACCTTCATTCCAGGTGTGCACATCGGCATACTCAACAAGCTGGAAGGCGCGAGCTTGCCGAAGAGCAACAAAATTGGGGTCCTCAACCCAACGAGAACCAGTGCACAGATTTCTCATGATATCAAGAGAGATGTCTTCGTACCATGACATAATAACAGTGAGAGACATATCAGCGCCAGCTCGTCTGGCTGATTCCCTCCAAAGACTTAGTTGCCTTTGGGATGCCATCAGTCTTTTCACCAGTAGTTCGACCTCATTGATATCAGGGGTCCCAGAAGTGTTCGGCCAGAGAACATGGTAAGCTCGAATAGCTGCCTGCACCAAATCCCGGCCCATAATCTTCATTGGACCAACTGCAGCACCAACAGCAACCAGGAAATCCTCCATTGAATACTCCGAGTCAGCGGTAACAGGGACACCTCGGCGCACACGAGCTGCAAGAACTGCTTTAGAGCTCACAGGCTTAGCCTCGGGAAAATGATCTGCGCAAAGCACGAATGAGTCAGCTGGCAGCAGGGACAAAGAGAAAAATATAATTCGGCCGTGATAAGAAGCTTACGGTGAATATAACTCATCATTATCTGAAGGTCTTTGGCCCAATCGATCTTGCTCTTCTCAAAACGAGCAATTTCCTCGCTCATTCCCTGAATTTTCAGTTCGGCAGTTTCGAGTTCTTTGTTCTTCTGCAGCTCCAAAGCTAGCCAATTTTTCTCCTCGGAGAATTCCTGATCGACCTTTTCTAGTTCGGATTTCTGTGAGAGCTTAAGAGCATCCACCTCAGCCTGCAGGCGAGCTATTTCATCATATTTTTCTTGTAGCTGTGCCGAATGAGTAGCGCTTTGTTCTAAAAAATGCAGCATCACGTCAGGGATGGGCGTGCAATCTTGGTGAGATGCTGCAAAGGTTTGCAACTCGGCTTTACCAAAGCCACATGAAATAAAGAAAGCTTAGCACACATGTTAAAAGTAAAAAGGTGTAAGATAAAAGGGAAACTAACCTTCCAAGCTCTTGACTTTCTTCTCAAGACGAATGTTGAGGTTATTGATATTACCTGTTCACCCAAAAAAGTGAGCCGGCATCTCGCGGATAAATCGATAAAAACGTCGAGAATAACGAAAAGGAACTATAGACGTACCAGCCTTTTTTACCACAGGAAGGATTTTCTCATACTTTTCTTCAAGTTTGCGGTGCGAAAAAAGCAACCTCTGAAATTCGGCAGTCCGCCGGTCATGGGCAACCTGAACAATGGAGCAAAATGATAAATGAACATTTTAAGCTAAACCAGATCTGAGTCAAGCAAAACTTAACTCGGATCTAGGTGGCTGGATATTCGAAGCTAAACCAGATCCGAGTCAAGCAAAACTTAACTCGGATCTAGGTGGCTGGATATTCGAAGCTAAACCAGATCCGAGCCAAGCAAAACTTACCTCAGATCTAGGTGGCTAGATATTCGAAGCTAAACCAGATCCGAGTCAAGCAAAACTTAACTCGGATCTAGGTGGCTGGATATTCGAAGCTAAACCAGATCCGAGCCAAGCAAAACTTACCTCAGATCTAGGTGGCTGGATATTCGAAGCTAAACCAGATCCGAGTCAAGCAAAACTTAACTCGGATCTAGGTGGCTGGATATTCGAAGCTAAACCAGATCCGAGTCAAGCAAAACTTACCTCGGATCTAGGTGGCTGGATATTCGAAGCTAAACCAGATCCGAGTCAAGCAAAACTTAACTCGAATCTAGGTGGCTGGATATTCGAAGCTAAACCAGATCCGAGTCAAGCAAAACTTACCTCGGATCTAGGTGGCTGGATATTCGAAGCTAAACCAGATCCGAGTCAAGCAAAACTTACCTCGGATCTAGGTGGCCGGATATTTCAAGTTCAACTAAGAAGAAAGGCAAGCAAACTATAAGGCAAATCTAGACGGATATAAATTCGAACACTAAAGACAAAGATAGATTAAGTAAAGCATTATTAAACTTCCAAGCATATAACAAGTTATTTCCTTGCAAGTTTCGGGGACTGGAGCATATAGTAACATCTGAAGAACTAATCTAAAACTCTGCAAAACAACGATTACCTCATTCATCTTGTTGGTGTCAAGGATGAACTTGGCAGCTTGATCGAAACGGCCGCTGATGTCGGAAAGCTGAAAGGGCTGACTGATTGGATTACCCTCAAACTGATCAGCAGCATTCCAATTATTAGCATACTCCACCAGCGAGCCGAGGCTGTTCCCACTAGCCGTCCGAGTTAAGACTTTACCCCGAACATGTTGTGTAACCACTGTGGCCGCAGGGCTTTTATGAAGAGCAAGTTGGGTGCTGGCAGCCGAGGTAACGGAGGCTTTGGTAGGCGCAGTTCCTTTGCGCAGAACGTCGGCAATACTCGGCTGAGAAGAGCCGACAAGTCCTTTCTGAGAAGAGGAGGCCTTGGTGGCAACTGTTTTTCTTGCCTTAGAAGAGGCATCAGCAGGAGCCGATACCTCGGTAATGGGAACGGTGTCTTTAGGAGCAGCAGGAGTAACGGTCGCAGAAGGCGCCGAGATAACGACCTCTTCGGCCGGGGTTGGGGTTGCTGTAGAGACTGCTGGGGCAGATGGAGGCTCAGTAGAGGAGCTCGGACCCATAGAGGGGGCAGCAGGTTCGACGGAAATCTCGGAGGGACGAGTGGAATCAATGTTGACAAAAGAAGTATCAGGCACGTCGCAACGAGGGAGTGACTGATTCGGAGCTGAAGGAGAGGCAGCACGAGCAGGACTGGGAATCCTAGTATCTTCAACGGGCGGAGGAGACAGCTGCCGAATCGGGCGGCTAGTCATGCTAGGACCGCCGGGCTTAACAGAAAGCGAAGCACTGCGAAAACAAGAAATAAAAATGGATGTCAGGATAAAACACAGAAAGAGAGAAACAAGAAATACGAGCAAAAGGAACTTACCCTGCGACCCCAGGCATGGTCTTGCGCCTGGGGGGATTCGGAGCGGATTTCTTCATTCGTTTCTTGGGGGCCGCCTCTGAGGCACTAGCAGGAGCCCCGCGTTTCCCCGAGGTAACAGGGGGTCGGGAAGCAATAGGCTCGGCGTCGTGAACCTGACCGGCCGGATTAGCTGGGAAAGTAGAAGCCGGAAATGCATAAGAAATAGGCATTGCGACAACTACCTCAAGAACTTGGACCTCGTCCTAATCACCTTCCTCCTCGTGGGCCGAGGTCTTGCCACGAGCTCGAGCCGGGGCAGGATCCGACTTAGGGACGAACTCTTCCGAGTCTGGCTTACCAGTATCCGGGGTGCTCCGGTCCGCAGGCCACGGAAGCAGCAAAACCTCGGCATCCTCGTTCTTCTGTTCTGTGAACCTCTGCAAGACAAGAGAAAATAAAATTAGCGAAAACCGTTGCAAAAGCAATTGAGTAGCAGAGCGTTATTGGTTAAACTTACTTCGGGAGGCGGACGATCGCGGGTGAAAGGTTTCAATCCCCAAGCCCAATCCTCGGGCATCTCCGTCTTGAAGATAGCTCGGACACGCTTATGGATAAGATAGTTATCCAGTTCCACGGTCGAGACTCGGTTAGGGTCAAGAGGACCGCTCATGTAGCACAGTTTGTGAGTCCGCTTCTGGAATGGGTAGATTCGGCTACTGATAAAGGTAGCCATCAGATCTTCGCCACATAACCCGGCACGGATCAGCTCTTTTAGCCGAATCTCAAAGGCCTCGGCCAAGGCATGACTCTTCCTCGGATTATAAGTCCAATTCACCTTAGAAGGCGGACCAATGGAGAAGGCAGGGAGCCGAATCTTGTCCTCCGTCCCTCAGTTCTTGACGTAAAAGAAGGATTTGTGCCACTTCTTGCACGACTCTAACCCGGTGACACGAGGAAATACCGACTTCCTCCAAGGTGTAATGGACGCAACCCCACATTGAGTAAGCAGTTTCTCGGAAGGGTGCAGAGACTTGTCAGGGATTACGTTAGAGCGAATCTGGAAGAACTTTGACCAGACGTGCACAGACGGCCATAGACCAAAGTATCCCTCTGAGGCGGAGATAAAAGCAGAAAGAGAAGCGATGGCATTTGCAGGAAGATGATGCGGCTGAAGGCCGAAGTAGTCGAGAAACTCTCTAGCAAAATCGCTAAGAGGAAGACCAAAGCCGCGCGAGAAATGTGACATAAAAACTACGTACTCGCCCTCCCTAATATCCGGAGAGGACTCGCTGCCGGGTAAGCGGCAGGAGACCTCGGCGGGAATCCTCCGAGTTTGGACGAGCCACTCAATCTCGCGGCGTGTAACGAAAGAGCCTTGCCACGAGCCTCGCTCGGGCCCAGAGCCAGCGTCGTCATCCTCTACCAGGGCGCCACTAAAAGAGCTAGACATGGGTTCGCCAGAAAGATCGACGGAGGAAGAGCTGGCGGCGGAGGAAAGTTTAGAGCTATGAGGCCCCGTCGTGATTTTGCACAAGAACGGCGGCGGAGGAGCAAAGGAACCGCCGCACGAATACAAGATCGAAACAAAGAAATCTGGGATAAAACCTAGGCAACGCGGCCGGAAAGAACTCACCGGCGACGGCGCCGGAGCTGGCGAACGCGTACGAGGCGGACGGAACGACACGGCGGAGTCCACACCGTCGGAAGTTCTGAGGAGCGCGCGGCGGCGGAGCTGCGAGAGGGCGCGGATGCGAGAGGAAGAAGAAGGGCGCAGGCGAGCGAAAAGGGGAGAAGTGAATTCTCAGACGCCGCGCCCCTCTTTATAGTCAAGCCACAAGCGAGGTAGTGGGATCATGGGTGCGGCGGTTAACCATGTAGATCGTGGGTGCGGCACCAACGCACGTAATTAAGTGGAGCCGCACCAAGGGCCACACAACAGCGAAGAAGGTCACGATCCCCAACGGAAATGGCGCACGAGGCGTCACAGCGCCGGCGCGACAGGCACAGTGTTAACTGTAGCTTGTCAGTAAGTACTCTAGAGGAACAAAAAACTAGAAGAACAATGATGGGGTTGACACGTAGGACAAGGCGTACGAGAGAAGGAACGTGGGTACCTCGAACGAGAAAGAGATAACTCGGAAACAATGCAGAAAAAATATGATGAAACTGATACGACCCGGCCGAGGTTATCGGCGGGGCCATACCAGCTTCGGGGACTAATGTTGGGGAGGTAACCCCTGATAGGGTAAAGACGGGGAAAGACGAGGGTAAAACCCCCGTCTTGTTCCCGAGTTACAGTTTAAGTCGGCCGAATCCTGTAGAAGTCGGCCGACATATGAAGGGAAGAGACCCGTACATTTATGTTAAGACATTACCCGACCGAGATATTGCGTAAGTCGGCCGGGGTAGCCTGAGTGATCTTGATGCAGGTGAAGGACGATCCGAGTTATGCGAGGAGGGACCGAATGATATGAAGCTTGCAGGAGAAGGAGAAGCCTAAAGTCAAACCCTAGCTGCAAGCTAGGGTGAATCTGAACGGAGCCAAGCGCTAGGGACAAAGGTGTAGAGCGACAGAGAAGCAGGAGGAGGTCACGGAGGTGACAGTCCAGAAGCCCGAGGCGCACAGGAGGGGCCCTCTGGAAACTTGCCGTCATTAGATGGGCGACAGGGAAAGGGGGGCACCGAACTACTATATTGGGACAAGCATATTCTATGAATATGCTTGCCACCTCAGCCCTAGAGGTACCCTTGCATCTCCTTTACAAGGAGAGGCTTGGACTCAGAAGGTGGCATCGACTAGAGTAAGAGCCGTTAGGCTGGTAAAGTTCTTCTCTTCTCCCACTATACAGCTCAAGGAGCACTTGTAGCCCAAGGAAGAAGAAATAAAGATCTTTGCCTTAGTCATCTGTGTGTAGAATCAACTACATCTTCCCTCCCCAGATCCCTCTAGCATCCATTGGCCCCATACTTTAGCCTACCCATGGCATCTGCCGTGCCACCACCACGACAGTTATACTTAGTTGGAACTCCATTAGTTTACCACCCCTCATTAGTACTTATCCCCACTTGTAGATGCTAGTCCTAAGCATAAAACTTGATCAACTTTAGATGGGAATACTTGGTGAAAATGGTTATGAAAACCTTAGAATGATGGATCATTCTACTGAGATGTTTTGACATGTGTTTCCGAACACCAGATGATTTTGGTGATGAAAATGTTGAGGCATGAGCCTTAGCCCTTTATAAAACTGATGGTTGTCTGGATGCGATACCATTCCAATTTTATTGTATAACCACAATACCCGAATATTGGGTAGGGCTTGACTGGAAACTTATATACCTTAGTATTAGTTCCCTCACGGCCAAGGTCTGAGCTGAGGCTACCTTGTGAAGATTGTCCACCTGTGCAGTACCCAAGATGACAGTTGGTCATGGTTGGGAGGCCAAACTCACAGGAGAGGTGCTTATACTAGGGCGTGTAATTGAAAGGTTAGGATTGATTATCCGCATACTGAGTATGGTGAATTCAGGATTTGTTCCTGACGGATGTATCGAATGTTGTGGTGAAAGTGTACAATCTCTGCAGAGTGTCAAACTATTCAAATAGCCGCGTCCGCGGTTATGGACAGTTGGAGTGGCCATACTGTTCCCCTGTCAGATGTTTTCAAAATGACTTGTGAAATGAGTTGATACTGTGACTTGACCACAACAGGGTTGTGCTATGAAATACAAGTTCCCACTTAGGTGTTATAAACTTCAACTAGCTCTCTTGCTTCTTAACTTATTAGAGATAAATCTAGCCTTTGCAAAACAACCCTAGAGCCTAGTGTCCTATTATCCAAAAAAAAATCTTTTACTTGTTAGTATTAGTTTGCGAGTACTTAAAGAGTACTCATGGCTTTGTCCCTGGCTATTCCCGTGGCCAGAATATGAAGAGGAGTACCTGGAGGATGGACTTCAGGAAGGTTATGACAACTAGGATCATCTCCCATCGTCAGCATTGCCTGTGACCCCGAAGATGGAGCTTCGCCTACGCTACCGTTATTATTACGTATTCCGCTGCTTGAGTTGTATTAAGAACTGGATCATGAGATCCCTATTTGTGTAAGACCTTATGTATGGTTTGTAATGGATGATGTACTGTGGTATCCAGTTCTTTTATGTCTGGCAAAGATGGTAATCCTGGGATTGCGATGTATGGCATAACAGGCATCTGGGATTAAAAATCCGGGTGTTGACAAGTTGGTATCAAAGCCATCCTAACCATAGGAGACCCTAGTTAGACTGGACGTTTGAATCAAAAACTTAGTTTCAAAACCAAAGGAAGCAAATATTTACAAAAACTTTATTCTCATTCTTATCCCTTTGATTCATTCATGAAAATTCATGTTCCTCAAAAACTCTTGCCAAATACATAAAATTTTGACACACTTGATCACTCTATTAACTTACTTATCCTATATTCTTATAGATGGATGTGAAGTACAGAAAGTTTTACCAATTGGGGAATGGAGGAGACCTTATCTTTGAGAGGGATTTGCACCAGCTTTCGGAACTTCTGGAGTGTCCGCACCCCGATTTCTTCGGAGCTCAGATCAATGATCAAGGAGGAGAAGATCTGCAGTGGCTAATTGTTGCGAGTCTCTGAGGAAAGATTGAACCTCCCACTGCTGAGGGAATTCAGTTTACCTTAAGAGAGAACAACTGGCTCGATGGACTTGCTAGGGCCATGCAGGAAGCTCTTTCCCGTCTGTGTGGGCAGAGCATCAATCAGATCAAGGGATCCCGCTTTGAGTTTTGCCCAAGGTGTGATGCAAATGGACAACCACTGGAAGCCCCATACCACCCCGAGCTGAAGACTCAATTGGACCACCTTAGCTTCATGATGTATGATCGTCAGCAGGAATTGGATAACTGTCGTGACTACTCTAACCACAAGTCTGCCATCATCAAGACGAAGGATCATACCATCGCCATGCTAGCGAAGGATCACAAGTCTCACCACCGTCAGCTCGAAAAGAAGGAGCGCATCATTGCCCGTCTTCGTCACCGCATCTCATCTTTGGAGGAGACCATCCACGAGAGAGACATGCAGTTGGAGAAAAGGGAGAATGTCGGAGAGGATCTCCGTGGGGACCCCTACTCTTATCTCAACGATGATGATGATTTTCTGGAGGATCAGGCTATGGACTTCTCACCGATGAGGATGATTTCGCCTTCATCAATGATGATGAAGATGATGAAGCCACGGATTCCGAGGAGTAGTAGCACTTGAGAACTAGCGTAGTGAGTAGTATTCGGTCCCACTGTATCGTAGTTTTCAGAATGGTTCTTAAAACCATCTGTTTTTCTTTGTTGTGGTGTGTGTTGTATCGTGTGCTATGAGTGAATGAATGAAAAGCAAGTTGCTAGAAAAATCGGAGTCAAACTTTGAAAACTTTTCAAAATCCCAGAACCTTAGAAATTTCCCTCTTTTCTCATGATCTATCTCAATCTTCAGATGCCACGCAGAGGAAGTGGTTCATCCCCGGACCCGATGTTGCAGATTCTGCAAATGTTGACTTCTGACCGTGAAGCTGAAAGAGCGGAATGTCAAGCCAACCTAGCCATCCTGCAACAGATAGCTCAACTAGCCCACAATAACCAAGGCCACGGAAATCAGGATAACCATGGATCTAAGCTCAAGAATTTCCAGAATACCAACCCACCTGCTTTCACTAAGTCAGAAGAGCCCCTAGACGCTGATGATTGGTTGCAAACCATGGAAAATAACTTAGAAGTCGCCGGAGTGGAAGCCAACGAGAAAGTTTTGTTCGCCACCCACTATCTAGCCGGAGATGCCAGAGCATGGTGGAACAGTGTTCGCGCAATGACCGGAGGCCAGATGATGACCTGGGAGGAATTCAAGGTCAAGTTCAGCAGAACCCACGTGCCACCGGGTTTGATCAAGAGGATGAGAGATGAGTTCAGAGAGCTGAAGCAAGGAAGGATGACTGTAGTGGAATACCGTGACAAATGTTTGTCATTAGCTAGGTATGCCCCGGATGAGATTGACACCGAAGCCAAGAAGAAAGAAAGATTCCTGAATGGTCTGCATGATGAGATGCAGACATTGTTAGTCAATATCCCCTTTGCTTATATTGAAGCCCTTGTCGAATCTGCCATCCAGATGGAAGGAAAGATCAACCAAGCCAATGAGAACCGCAAGCGTCGCATGATGCATCAGCCAGGAACCCATCAGACCCCAAAATATCGCCCTAACCCATCTCCAGGATTTGCCCCAAGAACCAACAGACCCCCGAATACCGATGAACCGTCCCACCTATCCAAACCGTGGAAACCCTAGGCCCGGAGGAAATCACAACAACCCCGGCAACTCTAGCAATTTCAATCGTGCCCCACCAAAGTTCAACACCAACAATGCTGCCACCAACACCAACACTGCCCCGAGGACTGGAAGCAATATTGTGCCTGTTGCAGCAAAGGAGAAGTCGCAAGTGACTTGTTGTGACTGTGGAAATAAAGGTCACTACTCCAACGAGTTCCCCAACAAGAAGAATACCGCAGCCCCCAATACCAACGCCTCAGCTCAGCAGCATCGTCGTGTTCAGCCCGGAAGAAGGTTTGCCCCAGGGAATTCTCTCAACCGCAATGGCCGTCTTTTTCTCATGCATGCTGAAGAAGCTCAGGAAGCGCCAGACGTCGTGTTGGGTATGTTTTCTGTTAATTCAGTACTTGCAAGAGTGTTGTTTGATTCTGGTGCATCGCATTCATTTGTCACCGAAGAATTTGCATGCACTAGTAAAATTCAACCAACCAAACTGAAGCATGTAATGATTGTTCAAATTCCCGGCTCAACCACCAAGGCTAGGCAAATTTGCAAAGCCGTCCCTATCCGAATCCATGGCATAGATTTTTATGCTAATCTGATAGTACTCGGAACTAAAGGTTTGGAAGTAGTACTAGGAATGGATTGGATGTCCAAACATAAGAAAGCCATCACCATGACCAGTACCGCCGGAATATCAGTCGAGCATATATCTGAAACCTTACCTCGCCAATTCAAATGCAACAAGAGTATAGCCCAACCTACCATTGACCAAGTCCGGATAGTCTGTGAATACCCCGATGTATTTCCAGATGTTTTGCCCGGTATGCCCCCAGATCGGGATATCGAGTTTATCATCGAACTAATCCCCGAAACTGGACCCATAGCCCAGAGACCCTATAGTATGAACCCGTCAGAGCTAGCAGAACTGAAGAAGCAACTGGATGCCATGCTGGAAATTGGATTGATTCAACCAAGTGCGTCACCATGGAGATCACCTGTCTTGTTTGTAGACAAGAAGGATGGAGGTAACCGTTTGTGTATGGATTATCGGAAGTTGAATGATGTCACCATCAAGAACAAGTACCCCTTGACCAAGATAGAGGATTTGTTTGATCAGTTGACTGGTGCCAAAGTGTTTTCTAAGATTGATCTTAGTACTGGCTATCATCAACTCAAAATTCGTGCAGAGGATGTTCCGAAGACTGCCTTTACCACCAGATATGGATTATACGAGTATACAGTCATGTCTTTTGGATTAACCAATGCCCCCGCTTATTTCATGAATCTCATGAATAAGATTTTTATGGACTTACTGGATAAGTTTGTCGTTGTTTTCATCGACGACATTCTGATTTACTCCAAATCAGAAGAAGAACATGAGCTACACCTAAGGACCATTCTTGGAACCCTTAGAGAGCATCAGTTGTATGCCAAGTTTAGCAAATGTGAATTCTGGTTACAGGAGGTAGGATTCCTCGATCACATTGTATCCGCCGGAGGAATTGCCGTTGACCCTGCCAAAGTGAAAGATGTAGAAGATTGGCAAGCCCCAACCACTCAAACCCAAGTTCGTGCATTTCTTGGATTGGCGGGATACTATCGCAAATTCGTAGAAGGATTCTCGAGTATCGCCAGACCCATGACCCAACTACTGAAGAAGGACAAGAAGTTTGAATGGACAGACAAATGTGAAGCGAGTTTTCAAGAACTCAAGAGGAGATTGATTTCATCCCCAATCTTGATCATGCCGGATATCACGAAGCCCTTCGATGTGTATTGTGACGCATCCAAGATCGGTATCGGATGTGTGATAATGCAAGAAGGCAAAGTTATATCTTATCTATCTCGGCAATTGAAGCAACATGAGCAAAATTACCCAATCCATGACCTCGAACTCGTAGCCATAGTTCTAGCCCTGAAGACATGGAGCCATTACCTCATGGGAAACCGTTGTGAGATCTATTCGGATCACAAGAGCTTGAAGTATATATTCACTCAGAAGGAGCTGAATATGAGGCAGAGAAGATGGATTGAGCTAATCAAGGGTTACGACTTGGACATTCACTATCACCCTGGTAAAGCCAATGTGGTAGCAGATGCCCTTAGCAGATTGCCGTGCCGCTTGAACTCCATGATCTTGAAGGAGCAACCCAGCTTGCACAAAGAGATGGAAGATTTTCGAATAGAATTAGTAAGTGAAGGATTTTTGGCTAGCATAGAACACCAGCCCACTTTGATCAGTCAGATCAAAGAGGCGCAGAAGGGAAATGCTAGTATCGACGGAATCAAGCGTCGTATTGGTACAGGCAAAGTACCCGGATTCACCGAAGACGAAGAAGGAGTTCTGTGGTACAAAGGACGCCTTTGTGTACCAGCAGATTCTGAGTTGAAAGAAGTTATTCTGAAGGAAGCTCATGATACTCTTTATTCTATCCACCCCGGAGGAACTAAGATGTATCAAGATTTGAAAGAGCAATTTTGGTGGCATAAGATGAAGAGAGAAATCGGAAGCTATATCGCCAAGTGTGATACATGTCAGCGAGTCAAGGCAGGACATCAAAGACCAGCTGGATTGTTGCAACCCTTGCAGGTTCCGGAATGGAAATGGGATTCCGTTGGAATGGACTTTGTCACCGGACTACCTACTTCTAGTAGGGGAATGACTCTATCTGGGTCATAGTGGACAGGTTGTCCAAAGTCGCCCATTTCTTGCCCGTCAAGACCACATATCAGAGTTCGAAGCTAGCGGAGTTATACATCGCTAGAATAGTTAGTTTGCATGGAGTCCCCAAGAACATCGTATCAGATCGAGGAACTCAGTTTACCTCGAGATTCTGGAAGAAAGTTCAAGAAGGTTTAGGAACCCGCCTAGATTTTAGTACCGCGTATCACCCTTAGACAGATGGACAAACAGAGCGAGTGAATCAAATACTCAAAGATATGCTGAGAGCATGTGTGTTAGAATATGGATCCAAGTGGGAAGACTGTCTGTCGTTTGCAGAATTTTCATACAATAATAGTTATCAAGCCAGTTTGCAAATGGCCCCATTTGAATTTAGGTACGGAAGGAAGTGTCGCACCCCTTTGAACTGGTCAGAAGTAGGAGAGAGTCATATTTTCAGACCCAACATCCTACGAGAAGCAGAAGAGAAGGTTCACAAGATTCGTGAGCACCTCAAGACCGCCCAATCCAGACAGAAGAGTTAGGCTGACAAGAGACGTCAAGACCTTGCCTTCAACATAGGAGATTTGTTTTATCTGAAAGTGTCGCCATTGAAGGGAATGCAGTGTTTCCAACTCAAAGGAAAGTTAGCCCCCAGATATATCGGACCTTTCAAGATTTTGAACCGTCGCGGAGAAGTATCGTATCAATTGGAACTACCCGAAGAGATGTCAGTAGTGCACAATGTGTTCCATATCTCGTTACTTCGCAAGTGTCTCGAAGTTCCAGAGAAGACGGAAGTGTTCAAGAATATCGATCACCAGACCATAGAGATCAACGATGACCTAACCTATCCCGAAGTACCCATCCGTATTCTGGAAGAAGCTTTCAGAACTACCCGAACCCGAAGCATCAAGTTTCTCAAGTTTCAGTGGAGCAACCACACAAAAGAGGAAGAAACCTGGGAGCGCGAAGATCACATCAGGACGGAGTTTCCCGATCTCTTCAAATCCTAGGTAATCTTTTTCGTCCTTTCTCAAATCTCGGGACGAGATTTTGTTTAAGGGGGGAAGGTTTGTAATATCCCAAAAATACTAAACTTGGATCATCAAACTCTAATCATCAAAATTAGGGTTAACAAAAACTTTTCTAAATAAAATTATGGAAGCATGCATGTGAGTATGCATTTCATTTTGAATTCTTTTGAACCACCTTGTTTGTGTGTCCCGTTGCTTGTAAATGGATGCTTAGGTGAAATAAACATCATCTAAACATTTCCCACACTTTTCCCAAAGACAAGTAAATCAAAACAAATAAAATAAGGGAATGGTCATTTTGACCAATTTAACTCCCATGCCTACTTTGGCTGTCTCAAACTTTCAGAACCTAACAAAAAAAAATTCTGGATCTTTGCACCCCTTGATTGTACTCATAACAAAGTATCAAGGCCCACCTTGTGATCATCGAGAAACTTTCAAATGCATAGTTTAAATGACAATTCAAAATTGAATCTTTATCATATGGGAAGATCCCACTTTTTCAAAAACCACTCAAACAAGCTCAACTTTCAAAACCCAAGCATCTGCAGACTCACCAACACCAACCTAGCACACCCACCAAAAATCTTTTCAAAATTCAAAACTTGAGTTCTTGCGGCCATTTCATCAAACAGGTTGCAGACACAAATCAAACAAAATCCAAACACTATTGTGAGCAGTGATTGAAGCCTAACTTGTTCCCTCTCTGGTTGCAACTAGGTTTTAGTAGATCATCTAACTCAATTGCACACCCTTAGCATCCCTGTAAGCTAGGCAATGCCATCAATGGTGAACAGCCAAAGCTCACCATGCCACCCTAGTGGAGACAGCAAGCTAGGAAGGAAACTAGCCGTGCCAACCTTGTCTGGGAGATCACCCATGCCTCACCGCCCCTCTCAACCAGCCCTGCCTCGAAGACGTCGAATACAGCACCCAGGAACGCCGCGCCCGTGCCTCTGTCAACCATGCCGAGCATGCGCCAGAGTGCCACACTCGACCGAAGCCCACAGACCTTGCACCGCCCTTGCCACGTGCATACATGATCTCCACTGACCCAGGAGACCGCCAGACATCCCCGTTCGCCGCCCCATGCCACACAGCCACCGCTCGCCGTCGAAGACGCCGCCTCTGCCGTGCAGAGCATCGTGCGTTCCAGACCAAACCGCAACGCCCCTACATGCGCATTAAAGCCGTAGAGCATCGCCAGGAGACCACCAGGCGATCACCACCGCTGGCCATGCCTCTAGCAGCCCGTAGCCATGTCGCCACCGTCGCCTGCCCATCCCGTTCGGTCTCGTCGTCGTGACTATAAATAGAGGCCACCCCCAGCCGAACTGAGCACACCATCTCACTCCCCTCTTCTCACTGATCATTCCACCCTGTTCCTGGAGCAAGGCGAGCAGCGCAGCGCCGGAATTTCACCGGAGCCCGTCGCTGCTGGAGAAGAAGGGAGCCAGCGATTGGAGCCGCCCCAGGAGAAGCTGCCGGTACCAGTAGGTTCGCCATCGTCGACTTCGTCGTTCGCCCGCCTCGCTGACCCTCGCCTGAACTCCGGTGAGCCCCCAACGACCCCCACTGGCCGCGCTAGGTTTCTGTCTCGCCGGCGTTGCCCAACATCGACGATGACCCTCAGCCGTTGGATTAGAATCAGATCGAACGCACCACATCGCCCCATACCGCTTCGCACCCCCTGTCTCACTGACGCGTCGGGACAACCACTTAAGCAGCCCGTGGAAGCGCTATGCTTAGCAGGCCGGCCCATTAACCTTTCCCGCGTAGCCCAGTTATTTGAATTAAACCTTTTCCATTTTATTTCAAACACACTTCTGTACCCAGTTTCAAAAATCAACCCAGGTCGATTCAATGCACCAAATTGAATGAAACTAATTTTGTTAGAAAGGTCTTGAAATACTGAATCCAAGCCCATTGGATTCAAACCATTTGGATCTGTAGATCATCCTTGGTAAAAATAACAAGGCAGAGGCTTTTTTGCATTCAAATATTTTTCAAATTTAAACCATAATAGGTTTTGAGTTTAATACAACTCTCAAAAATCACATTTGACCATACCTTTCAGAATATATAAAAATATATAGGTTTACCTACAGAAATAATGTTCAAGTAATAAAAGAATGCCACATAGGCATTTCTAGCCACTTTAATTAATTAAAATAAAAGGGTAAAACCTTATTAAATTGTGAAACCACTTTAAATCACATTCCCGTGGACTAAAATATGTGGTTATGACTTGTGTCAACATGATCCCATGTTTGGTTTGGAGAATAGTAAATCTTAAGTAGTTTTTCAATGAGTAGAAATTACTTTTCTAAAAATAAAAGGAATTAAATCAAGCCTTAATCTTGGAATGTTAGTGATGATGCTAGATCATCTATAGGACCCTTTTGTGTGATGATTGCAAGTAGGTAAGTATTGTTTGGTGATTGTGTACATCGTATTTATTTATAGACGCTAGTACCGACGAAGGATACAAGGAGGAAGGAGGATTCTACGAAGAAGAAGCCGAGGAGAACTTCAACCACTGCTCTGCACAAGGCAAGCTTATACTGATATTGTGCAAGCCCATACTTGCAAGCCTTACTGATCAAGTTGACCTATGCAAGCTAATACTTGCTTGTTACCATGCCAACTATATGCCTTCAGCATATGTGATCTTACCCACTTGATAACCCCAATCCTAGTTTTATTTGCAAGCTTCTACTTTATTTCCTTATCAAAGCTTTAACTTAGAGTTGACTTAAGTGACTTATAGATCCTAGAAAAATATATTTGAAGGTTGCATAAAGAGCATAAAATTTGGCCTAAGTTAGAAACCTTGATATCATCCTAAGATATAAGGTTATACTTAGTTGGAACTCCATTAGTTTACCACCCCTCATTAGTACTTATCCCCACTTGTAGATGCTAGTGCTAAGCATAAAACTTGATCAACTTTAGATGGGAATACTTGGTGAAAATGGTTATGAAAACCTTAGAATGATGGATCATTCTACTGAGATGTTTTGACATGTGTTTCCAAACACCAGATGATTTTGGTGATGAAAATGTTGAGGCATGAGCCTTAGCCCTTTATAAAACTGATGGTTGTCTGGATGCGATACCATTCCAATTTTATCGTACAACCACAATACTCGAAGATTGGGTAGGGATTGACTGGAAACTTATATACCTTAGTATTAGTTCCCTCACGGCCAAGGTCTGAGATGAGGCTACCTTGTGAAGATTGTCCACCTGTGCAGTACCCAAGATGACAGTTGGTCATGGTTGGGAGGCCAAACTCACAGGAGAGGTGCTTATACTAGGGCGTGTAATTGAAAGGTTAGGATTGATTATCCGCATACTGAGTATGGTGAATTCGGGATTTGTTCCTGATGGATGTATCGAATGTTGTGGTGAAAGTGTACAATCTCTGCAGAGTGTCAAACTATTCGAATAGCCGCGTCCGCGGTTATGGACAGTTGGAGTGGCCACACTGTCCCCCCGTCAGATGTTTTCAAAATGACTTGTGAAATGAGTTGATACTGTGACTTGACCACAATAGGGTTGTGCTATGAAATACAAGTTTCCACTTAGGTGTTATAAACTTCAACTAGCTCTCTTGCTTCTTAACTTAGTAGAGATAAATCTGGCCTTTGCAAAACAACCCTAGAGCCTAGTGTCCGATTATCCAAAAAAAAACTTTTACTTGTTAGTATTAGTTTGCGAGTACTTAAAGAGTACTCATGGCTTTGTCCCTGGATATTCCCGTGGCCGGACTATGAAGAGGAGTACCTGGAGGATGGACTTCAGGAAGGTTACGACAACTAGGATCATCTCCCATCGTCAGCATTGCCTGTGACCCCGAAGATGGAGCTTCGCCTACGCTACCGTTATTATTATGTATTCCGCTGCTTGAGTTGTATTAAGAACTGGATCATGAGATCCCTATTTGTGTAAGACCTTATGTATGGTTTGTAATGGATGATGTACTGTGGTATCCAATTTTGTTATGTCTCGCAAAAATGGTAATCCTGGGATTGCGATGTATGGCATAACAGGCATCTGGGATTAAAAATCCGGGTGTTGACACTTAGTCCAAGCTGAACCTATTCTAGCTGTAGAGTATATGGACCGTTATCGGTCTTTGCTAAACACCTATCATAACACTCACCAAGTCTTAGTTCAGGAGCTGGATACGGTCATTGAGGATTTTACTGATCCTGATAAAGCAATGGCTCGTAGGAAGAAGCTGTATAAAGAAGCTAGGCATCCTAAATACATACCTTCAGGAGAAGTGTTTGAGGAAACTGAGTTTGATGACCCAAACTCAGAAAATTATGCCTATTACCAAAATGACTTCAAGCCACCTGAAGACCTATGGACCAAATATAACTCCAAACAACAGGAATGAAACAAAGTTATTCCAAATAACCCAGAGCCAAACAAGTATGGATGGGGAGTAGAATCTCAAGGTTGAACCATAGGCAATCATATACCTTGTGATGCAGGTATCGGAGAAGAGACCAGCTATAACCGTAGAGAGCCTTATGGACCATATGGGGGTAATACTAATCCAATCAACTTAGAAGAATATTCCGATAGCTACTATACCAATATATATGACTGGATCCAAGAAAAAGCTAAGGAACCAACTTACTATGAGGAAGCATTGCCGGAAAACCCAGAATATTCGGTGGAAGATTACGCCAACTCCAGTCATTTTTCAATGACTAATCTTAGTCTTGGTACTTCTAATCAAGAATAAGCACCTCCTGGATGCTCTTATGCTCTAGAAGGCAGTCGTAGGACTTCACGTCATCATGGACGGAACTCCAGGAAGCACTAGAGGAAGATGAAAGTAAGAAAGGAACGACATCCCAAGGGGTGAGGGCTTGAATAATGTATATAGAGGGTAATGCGTATTGTAGTTGAAGGGTTTGCCGAAATAAGTGAGGATATACCCACAAGAACAAGAAAGTTCTTGTAAGATAGTTGTGTAATTAGGTATGGAGAAAACCGTTGGAACATCTAGTACCTTTGTAAATTATTTAAAACCTATGTGGAATACATGGTATATGTTTTGTTGTGTATCAACTTTTGGATTTTATTGGATCTTCTTGATTGACTAGATTTGTACATGAAGTTTAATTAGGTGTGCAAATGCATGATGTAACACCCAGTTATTACTTGATGTTATAGACCTAGATAGAAATGGGAAGTCGTGTAAGGGAGTGACGAGTTTCGAAGATCATAAGGAAGACTTACTTAAAGGGAGGAAGTAAAGTGTAAGGAGAATTAACATTATTTGGAGGATAGCTCAAGCATAGATCATTCTTAGCCAGCTATGAGAAGGAAAATTAGTATAGAAGGTTTATGGAGCAACAAGAAATAATAAACTTAAGGCCCATTCAAAGTAGGCAGTATTGTTATGAAGTTAATAAAGTAGGGATACTTAGTTCATGGAAGCATCATGAATAAGTACAAAGTAAAAGCCTTGGAATTAAAATGGTATTCAAGATCTGACAATTCAGAGAGAATGCCAGTAGTAGGTCGGAAACTGTAAGATAATACCTACCAACCAGAATGATCTGCCGTTGGTATTCAATCCCTAGTCGGCATTCTGATCCACGGTTGGTATTTTATCCGCAGCTGGTATTTGGTTAACATAGTTAACTAGATTTTTTTTAAAGGTTGCATAAAGAGCATAAAATTTGGCCTAAGCTAAGTAAGATCTAAAGAAGTATAAAATTTAAAAGCGATCGTCTTTCGAGATGCTTAGCGAGGTCAGACTTATCCAATCGAAAATGTCCCAAAGTAAGTAGACATATAATGCTGAAAGATATGTTTCGGAGATCCACAACTATGTGGATACACCGTATAATCTTTCATCGGACCCTAAACCAGTAAAATATAAGTTGAACAGGAACCAACATTCTAGTTTAAGAACCAATGGTCTCTATGTATGTAGTTTAAAGACTATTAGTAAAATCTAAGCGGGAGCGTAGACATTATGAATGAAAGTTGAAGAAGTACTATTGGTAATAATGAAAGATTATCTAAAAAAAATAAGGTAAAAGCTTGAAGGTGACAAAAGGTTAATCTTAACCGACTAATTCTAGAAGAAATAACCCTTAAGTGGTCTTTAAGAAGTAATAGAGAACATCCAATTGGACATAGGTAAAGAATAAGAAATTCCAATGGGTACGAACTAAATAATTTCAAATCCAATATTCACAAGGACTACCAGTATAAACCATACCACCATAAATCAAAAGTTATTTCTTTAGCCACAACTATTGATTAATCAAAAATTTAAAACCCTGTTTTAGTGAGACTTCCAAGACCTTATATGGTATAATAAGAAAGATTATCATCATGGAGTGGAGAATGTAGTAACCACTACAAGTCAATTTCTTACTCCGAAACGTGAGAGTTTGCTAACTTCGAGGACGAAGTTTGTTTTAAGGGGAGAGTCTGTAACATCCCAGCATTAGAGCCTAGAAATAAGCTGAACCCAGATGTGTGCATTGCATTCATGCATAGAAAATCCGAATAATTTTCGCGCTTTTAAAACAGAACTTGTCAAATTGAATGAAGCTTCTCTTAACTTGATGGAATTGAAGTAGATCATCAAGTTGACTGTGATAAGTTTCAATAAGACCTTTGCTAAAACCTTATTTTGGGTAAGGGAGATTTGATCTAAGGGTAGATCAAATGTACTAAAAGTTAAACCTTAATACAATGTGAAGTATACTTGATCATTAGGTGATCATATTATAGTATTCATTATAATCACTCATGAGTACCAAGTTAAAGGATATAACATCAAATATGAATTTAACAACTATATCTTAATTCCATTTGCATGTACCTTGAGTATCATGGTAATATCTAACCCTACTTCTGAAATAAGATTGGGTAGGAAAGAAACCAAGTCAAGATCATTCACCATATATCTTTATTTCCATATCAATCCTTATCATCTCTGTTCAGTTATATATCCATGTCTATTGTTCAACAATGTTGAGAAATCAACTATTGATTCACCCATTCTCAACCTAACAAGTATTTGATCATAACACAGCTTACAAATAAGTGGCTACAAAGAAACAACTAAGAAGATGTGAATAGTGATGCTAGTTTCAGATGACATTTATTTGATAAGAATGGTTGCAAAGAATCAAATCAATAGGATAGTTGATGGAGTTAAATCCCTCCTTGATAGAAAAGAAGATTACATGGATGAAGTCTGGAGATAGTTACCAGGAGTAGTCCTATTGGATCAAGTAGGTATAGTTAATGAATTATATCTCTTAACCCAAGAGAGCTAAACATAAGATAATTATAATACAACTGTAATGTTGTATTGATGGAGCGTTGTTTAGTCAACTGGAAACCTAAACCATAATGGATCAAAAGATTATAACAACCATGCTAGATTCACCAAGATTGAATGCTTATATCATGTATAAGTGACATTGGGAACAGAATATTATTGAACCCTAGTATAGATATATTATCCTAGGTTAACTATTCCAAGTCACAATAATATAGTATAAGATTGATGTATGAATTATTAGAGTGAATATAACACAATATGATTCAATTAAAGCTAGTATAGCATAGAGTTATAGAAGTGGTGTTATTCATTTTAAAGGATTAACAACTTTAGAGAAAAGTAGTTGGAGGCATACAAATAATAAAGATACATTAGTAATGAATGATTAAGAAGATTATGAGTAGAGTGGAAAGGAATATTAGTGATGGATGATTCAGGAGGTCTATGAGTGGAGTTTGGAGGAACTACTTATTAAATGGAAGGTTATCAATAGTAGAGTAGTAGGTATAATGCAGAATGAATAAAAAGGAAACTATAAAAGTTTCAATGTCAAGCTCATTAGGTTTATCAATGGAGTTAGAAGATTAAAAGGTGAATAAGAACCTTTTTGTGAAGTAAAGCTCATCATGTTAATCATGATGATGGATAGGAAGAGGTAGTATATCTAGGAAAGGAATTCCTTATTTAAAGATCTAGAATTGTGAATTATGGAAAATAGACATTCTTGGTAACAACTAACTCTAAATCTCAGATCAGCATAATATCCATCTCATGTTATTGATCCATCATCTGATGTCTATAACACTTTATAGAAATATTTCCCTATAGTAAATCACATAAGCACATCTCTATTAATTCAAACCATCATAACTATATGTGCTTAAGTATATCTTTATCAATTCCTTCTATAAAATATTCAAGATATAACTTTCAAGCACTAAAGGTGATATCAATAAATATCCCAAACAGAAAACCATATGTTTAGTTATTAAATCTTTAACCACATCCATAAAGGAGTCTAAGTATTTTAAGAAAAAACCCTAAACCCAAAGGTAAATAATCATAATTAAAAAAAATCCTAAACCTCTTTATTTATCATAATAAAATAGATACATTGACATTTTCCAAATTAATGGGAATAGTAATAACCATACCAATGTATTTTATATTTCATGCATCAAATAATGATATAGGCTCATTATACATATAAAAGTTTCTATTCAAACTATGAGCGAATTAGAGTTAAGTTTATAAACAAATAAGAATATATCATTCAAGAAATCCCTAACTAAAATAGGAGAGAAAAATAATAAGAAAAGTTTTTACAAAATATTAACAAGGGGGTTCATATTGAGTAAATAATAGAAATACAAAAAGATGATATAATAAAAAAAATCACAAATGATACAAAATATATTTTAGTATTGCTGCAAATATCCAGCAAATAAATCATACAAAGAAAGGTTCAAAATATAAATCAAATTCAAATCTAAATAAGAAAACAGAAAGTAGAAAAAGGATAAAATAAATAAAAACACTACCTGGTCGTGGCCCAACACCCCTACACCTATCTGACGCTCCTATGCAGCCCACAACAGCCCAGTAACTAGCCCAGTTCTTTTCTATCTGTGACTGACAAGTGGGGTCAGGAGAGGACCGCGGGTTGAAAAGAAAGAATCGTCAGGGGGTTATTCGTAAAACAAACATCATCGTCATCGTCACGCACACAGACAGCTCGCTGGCGGAGCTCGCCGCCGCCCGATGCCGTCATCGTCATCATTGCGCCAAGATCAACGCCGCCGCTGCCAGGAGAGGATAAGAAGGCCACCGCGACAATCCTGCTCGTGCTCATCCTCAATCTCGCTTCCCAGACTCATTTCCTTCCTGCACTCGAAAACCTAGCTCATCGAAGTTCATCATTCCGGCCAACTCCGACCACCCCTTGCCTTGTGATAGCCACCATTAGACGCGCCGTCGTGGACTGAACCATCTAGGACCAAGCACGGAGGCCCGCTCGCCGGGAATCATGTGAAATCGAGTGTTCCTCTTCCTCGGCCGCCATGGCCATTACCGTCAATTCGCCGTCGTCATGCCTCCCCAAGCCTCCTCGACCACTTTATCATCATCAGGGTGAGTTCCTGAACCTTCCAGTAATCTTCAATCGTCTGATCTCGTTGTAAATCGTTGTTTCAGCTTGTACCGTCGTCGGCCACCGTCGGAGCTCGTCGGAGCCGAGGCTCCGATGACCATTTCCGAGCGGCGCCGCCACCTTAGAGTTCAGTACGTTGCGCTGAATCGCACTAGGCTAGTTTCATTTACTAGGGCGTCGTAGATCGTCGCCGGTGACCACTCACCGACAGCGGTGGTGGTGCTGACGCCATTGCTGCGTCATGCTCACCTCATGATCGAAGCACGTCAGCTCGTTTGACTAGTCTTTGCCCGCATGGTTGATAACATGGCCTTGGGCCCATATGTCATTGACTGGTGGTCAAGGCAGGGTCAGTAATAAATGGATTTTCTTTACACATCGTGCTAAGGTGGTCACTGGCCCACTAGTTAGTGACTGGGGCTAGCTCTTGGTACGGTGTAAAAAGTATTTTCTGTTAGGAAATAAATAAAATGTTGTAATTCAATTAATCCAGAAATCTAATAAAGGATTAAATCTTGTTTAATTAATAACTTTTGATTATAATTCAGAAAAATATGTATAATATATGAAAATTTTCAGAAAAACAAAATCTACAACTTAAAACTATTATCAAATATTATTATGATAATTATTTAAATAAATATTATTTAGTAAAGATTTTATAAGTAATAAATCTTTGATAATTCATATTTTTATAATGATAAATGTTAATAATATAAATAAAATACCAAAAATCTTAGAAAAATAAGAATCCTAATTTAAAACTATAATCATGTATTATTATTTCACTTAATTAAATATTTATTATTTATTAAGTAATTATAAAGTAATACGAATTATAAAAATCATATCTTATTATTTATAAATGACAAAAATAAATGTAGTATACCAAAATGATCACAAAAATAATATCTACATGTTAAAAATCTAATATTCTACTTTTGAGTTAAATAAAAAATTAAATATTTTAATAATTCAAATTTAATCTTATTTACTTCATTAATAATTCATATAAGAATAAGTAAAATTTATTAATATTCCTGAAATGAGTAAATTAAGTTTAATAAATAGTAATAGTCTTAAATATTAATGAAATGAAGCTTAAACAGTTTAAAACATTATAAATATCTTTTTATTAAATTATCATCAACCCTAAGTGAAGATTATATTCTCAAAATATTTCAATTCATGATAAAAACCTTATAGAACACCTTGTGAATAAATCAGATCCTTTACATCCATGTTAACTACCAGATTACAAAAACTACCCCAACATTATAACAAGTCCATTAGTAGTGAAGCAATATTATATTCTGGTTTATAAAACCACAAGCACTCCTTTATAAAAGATAAATGATACTACTCTATTATAGAATCAAGAAACCATTACACCAAGTAAAAGAATAACCATTCTTAAATAACTTAAAGAAAACATTCCAGATACCCGAAGTACAAATATCATAAACATTATACTTTCAAACTATCTTTGTTTTAAAGTTAACTTTAGTCTACAGAATCTTAATACAACATTATAAACATTATTATATGTTTTATAGTTAACTTTGGTCTGAAGTAATTAAGTTATAAAGCAACTCAAGCCAAACCATTTGAGCAAACTAATGACAACAACCACCACTAATTAACCACAAAGTTTGTTTAAACCTTAGAAGAGAAACCTTTTCTTCGAAGGTTATCCTTTTTGCCACTTCAAACAAGAACTCTTGTATAAGCAATATTGACTAGCATTTCATAAGTGTATAGTTTATTTCTACATAAATATGTGTTGCTCACACGCACTCATAAGCTCTAACAAAAGCACAAATGTGAAACTTATCTAAAAGGACCATACGTTCCAAAATAACCATTTTCGGAATCCAAACCCTAGGACAACATTATCCCCGGGATTTGCCCATAGGACGTGCATCACATTACTTATGCATAAAAGCATATTGTTTCTTTAAACATTAGTCCTTACCGGACCAATGATGCTGATTTCAGATTTTGGATCTTATACTAACTCGAAGACCGTGAGTGCATAATCTTGCAATCACAAAAGGCAAGTTCCCACTTGCTCATGTCCTTTGTTTATTTTCTGTAAAATAATTTACAAATCCAGTGTTGTTATCACCTGCATTTGAAAAAGATCAGAAAACACTATTTTTGATAAAATGTGAACTATTGGTTACCGATCCAGGGTGATCAGCTAATCTATTAAATCTGACTGTTGGAATACCACTGTTCAGAAATATATCACCTAGGATTTAACAACCAATGTCGCCAGTGATTCTTACGTCGTATATTACGCATTAACCAAGATATTTGGAATGGGACGGAGAAGTCAGATGTATCTTCTTCCTCTCGCATGAAGCCGGATGTCCAGGTCGTGGCTGTTATCCTCGTAGCATGCATATTAATTGGTAATTCGTAGAGGATATGCAGCATATTGGTGGGAACCCTCAACGTCCCATGATAGTTCTGACATCTAACGGTTTGTACAAACCATTGCCGTAATTCTTTATGTGGGCATGGTGTACACCAAGGAGGCATGCGAGGTCGCGAAGGGGCAGTGATTGGCTTGGATCATCTTCTGGGCCCCACATCATGGAATTGTGGACGGGAATAAGCTGCCCGGTTGTGCAATAAAGAGTTGATCTCTCATGGGTAAAGAAACGCACCTCTGCAGAGTGTAAGAACTGTAACTTGTTACTCCCTGTTCTGGGAAAGAGCTGTGAACACGGCGGGAAAGGAACTCCATGAAAGTTCTGCTAAACCCGTGAAGGCTGACGGACATAGCTTTTCAGAATAAAAGTAACCTTTGAAGAAATGTTTATGAAAACTTACATTGCCTACCACCTACGGTCTGTGGCTATAGTTATAGTGCATAAAACACTCCTTTTCTAGTGAATTTTCTCAGTACGCTCATACTCAGAGTATCTTCTTAACCCCTGCTAGATTCTGAAGCCATTAAGATGATGTCTACACCAAGTTATGCTCCAGGAATCATCAAAAGCTAAGGTTTTTCAATAAAGTCGAAGAAGCCAATATATTCATCAACTCAAGAGAAGACAAAGTTATAGATTATATAGGGATATAATCTCCAGCCAAAGAACCTATTTATGTAGTGCGTTGCAATAGCAGCAATGCCAACCTCTTAGCTAGAATACTAGACTTAATAGTATACTAGCTCTTGTGGTGTTTATCTTTGATTCATCTCAGTAAGAGGTTCTTTCTCTCTCTTTAAACCTAGAGTGTTCTCCGGATCTTATGTAAAAGAGTGAATTGTAACCTTTAGCCATGTATTGGACCCACTGTGTTTTTGTTGTGCCATTCTGAGGGATGTAATACTAGTGAACAGTGTTTCATTGGTGTTATGTCAACAACTATAGTATACTACATCATGTAGTGGTATGCTGGGTCACCGTAGCATGTCACCTCAAAAATTATTCTGTTTATCACTTACCTACTCAAGGATGAGCAGGAGTTAATCTTGGGGATGCTGATACGACGTATCTATAATTTTGTATGCTCCATGCTTGTTTAGTATCTACTTTGCTTTACTTGTCTACACTTTGAGGTGCTTTTTACATGTTTTCTGGTACTAACCTATTAACAAGTTGCAACAGTGCCAAATGCCTGTTTTCTGCTGTTTTTGGTTTCAGAAAAGTTAGTAAAGAAATATTCTCGGAATTGGACGAGACGAAGGACAAAGTCAATAACATTCTGTGGGGGACAAGAAGTCCAGAAGAGAGCCCAAGGGGCCGGCCAGAGGGGCCAGACCCCTCCAGGCGCGGGTAGGCCCTACCCCGCGCCTGGCTAGGGTTTGGCCGCCTCGGTCCCCCCTTCACCTATAAGAAGCCCCGATGCACAAACTCTCGATACCCGATCAGAAATCCACGAAACCGTTTGTAGCCGCCGCCACCATCGTCCCTAGATCGGGGGGATCTGAAGCTCTTCCCGACACCCTGCTGGAGGGGAGATCATCCCGTAGGCCTTCTCTCCGGTATGATTTGTGAGTAGTTCCACCTTGGACTATGGGTCCATGTAGTAGCCAGATGGTTGTATCTCCTCCTTTGTGCTTTCATGTATAGATCTTGTGAGCTCCGTTCATGATCAAGATCTAATCTATTTGTAAGCATGCATGTTGTGTTTGCGGGGATCCGATGGATATTGAGATTATTATGTTGGTTTGATTAATGGTTATATCTTTATGATTCTATCATGTTTGTGTTGTTTGTGATCTTGCATTCTCTCCGTTGCTAGTGGTTATCTTGGACAAGTAGTTGCTAGTGACTCCAGGAGGGAGTATTTATGCTCGATAGTGGGTTCATGCCTCTAGTTTCCAAGGGAAGTGACAGAAATTTCTTCGGTTGTATATGTGGTGTTGCTACTAGGGAGAAAACAACAGTCTCTTGTTCATGGAACATGTGGACTGTTTACCTTACACACTTTGCTTAAAGCAGTTGTCTGTTGCTTGCAACTTAATACTGGAGGGGGTTCGGATTATAACCTGAAGGTGGACTTCTAGTCATAGATGCAGTTGGATTACGGTCTATGTATATTGTTGTATTGCCCAATCAACCGCATAGGATCTTTCTGGCTAGTAATTGCATTGTTATGTCTTGCTCAGTTCCTGACAATTGCCCCGCTGTAATTTGTTTACCCTTCATGCCATGTTGTTTATCTAAGGAGAGCACCTCTATTGAACTATGGACCCTGGTCCAATCTTTACCATTGATACATCTTCCACTGTTACTTGTTTACTTGCTGCAAACCATTACCTTCCACACCATACGTTTAATCCTTTGTTACAGCAAACCGGTGAGCTTGACAACCTCACTGATTCGTTGGGACAAAGTCTTGAGTTTGTGTTGTGCAGGTCTCCACGTTGCTTACAACACCTATGTGACGTTTCCTTCCTCCTTCTGGTTCGATAACCTTGGTTTCTACTGAGGGAAATCTTGTTGCTATACTCTTCATACCTTCCTCTTGGGGTTTCCAACGAAGCACTCTTTCTCCCTGTTGAGTGTAGCATCAGTGTTCCTGCATGGCCTTGGACATCGTGCCCATGTATGCCCGGCCGATGCTCCTGTGACATCGTGCCCGGCCTTACCCCCTGCCGCTGGGCCGGCCTCGCCCCCTGACGCTGGGCTGGCCTCGCCGAGTCATCGGCCTTCCACGCCTGCCTCGCCTATGTCACCTTTGCTTGGGATGTCTCCCTCACCGAGCAGCCTAGCCCCTGTGACTCCCTTGGCGGGATACGACTCAGCTTCCTCGATGCCCAGCGTGTCGCCGGCCTTCCCGACGCCCAGCATGTCGCCTTGCATCATGTCTCCCGGTCCCTTGATGACTGGGCCACTGATGTCACCATCTCCCAGCCCTTCGCCGACTGGGCCCTCTTCGTCACCGTCACCCAGCCCCTCGTCGGCTGCACCTTCGACCTCTACGGCTCCTGTACTGCGTCCCCATACACGCAGTCACAGTGGCATTCATCGCTCCAATGAGCGCACTATCGGCACAGTTGCCTGGCATGCTGTGTGTATGGCTACTGCTATTGCGGATCCATCCTCCGGGCCCCGCATGTACCAGGTGATACGTCGGAAACGTATCTATAAGTTTTGATGCTCCATGCTTGTTTTGTATCTACTTTGCTTTGCTTTGTCTACACTTTGAGGTGTTTTATATCTTTTTTGGAACTAACCTATTAATAAGATGCCACAGCGCCAGTTGCCTGTTTTCTTCTGTTTTTGGTTCCAGAAAGGCAGAAAATCAATATTCTCGGAATTGGACGGGACAAAAGTCAAAGTTATTATTTTTCTCGGAGCAACACAGAACCACGAAGCAGAGCCGAGGGGGGCCACTGGGTGGCCAAACCCCCCTAGGCGCGGGCAAGCCCTGGAGGCACCTGGAGGGGGTGTGGGCCCCCACCGACCTTGATTCCTGTGCCTATAAGAAGCCTCTGACCCAAAAACCCTAGGGGATCAAGAAGAAATCCACGAAAACCTCCGTAGTGCCGCCGCCATCAAAGGGGAGATTCGGGGGACAGAAAGTCTCTGTTCCGGCACCCTGCCGGGACGAGGAAGTGCCCCCGGAGCCATCTCCATCTATCTCCACCACCATCTCCATCACTGTTGCTGATTCCCATGATGAGGAGGGAGTAGTTCTTCCTCGAGGCTAAGGGATATAATGGTAGCTATGTGTTCATCTCTCTCTCTATGCATGATCTTGTGGTCATGAGCTTTGTAATCAAGTAGATCTACCTTTCTACTCAAGTGCTTCATTAGATCTCTACTCTCCCCATGTGTGTGATAGTGAGAGCGTGTATGCCATGGTGGCACTTAGGCTTGAGTCTACATAAATACTCTTTGTGTTTTAATAGATCTATGCTTTTCCCCATGTGTGTGAAAGTGACAGCGTGCATACCTGCGGTGACCCAGCATACCACTGCATGTGTAGTACACTATAGTCGTTGACATGACACTCACAGAACACCGTTCTGTAAATATCACATCCCTCAGAGTGGTACAACAGAAATATTGCGGGTCCATCTTACAAACATTCACACATTATTATTATTACAACACCAGAAGTTCAAGACTTCAAAAGGTTCAACTTACAAACCAAAATATAAAGTGTTTCAGCGGAATTTAAAAGTAGCAACTCTGACTAGGAGTTGAGCTCAACAGCTTATTCTATAGAGTTCATGCTGCTCGGCTCCGTTGGTTACTACTGACTAGGATACTTAGTTGAATTCGTTATCATCGACACTATAGAGGATTTCGTAATCCACTCCTTCAACACCTCCGGACAGATCAGGTTCCTCATAGAACAAATCTTCTTGACATTCGGCTGCGTACATGGGCACGTCTTCGGGATCCTCAGAGTCTAAGCAAGGGATCAAAGGAAACGATGAGTAACAGCGTTACCCAACAAGTTCATTACATGCAATGTGGGAAGTTTGATGCTCTAACTACCACCTCGGATTATACATCCTTGGTACTATGCAATTTTTGTAAATATTCCTTCAAAGATTGATTTTATTATAATAATCTATGACCATCAGCCTTCACAGGTTGACCAGAACTTTCATGGAGTTCCTTTCCTACCGCGTTCCTAGCTCCTTCCCAAAACAGGGAGTAACAAGTTACAATTCTTACCCTCTGCAGAGGTGCGTTACTTTACCCATGAGAGATCAAATCCTTGTTGCACAACCGGGCGTACTTTCCCGTCCACAATTCCATGATGTGGGGCCCAGTAGTTGGTCCAAGCCAACCACTGCCCCCTTCGTGACCTCACATGCCTCCTTGGTGTACACCATCCCCACATAATGAATTACGACAATGGTTTGTACAAACCGTTAGATGCCAGAACTATCATGGGACGATGAGGGTTTGCACCCATCTGCTGCATATCCTCTACGAAGTACCAATTAATATGCACACTACGAGGATAACAGCCACGACCTGCACATTCGGCTTCATGCGAGAGGAAGAAGATACAGCTGACTTCTCTGTCCCATTCCAAATCTCATGGCTAACGCGAAATATACGACGCTAGAATCACTGATGGCAGGGGTTATTAAGTCCCTACTTGATTATCATTGTTACAAAAAAGAACCCTAAATTCTATTGCTCCATTATATCATCACTTAGGATGATATCTATGATTTCTTTATTTGTGAAAATAATATTTTCTTTCTTTTATAGTATATATGATAACACACAATTTGCAAATACTTTGATAAAGACTCTTTAAAGGACATGGGCAAGTGATGAACTTGCCTTGTGATGGCAAGGTAGTGAAGTCTGATGCTTGCACTGGACCTTGAGCTTCTATGTCTACAAAAACATCATTATTGCCCGGTAAGGACAATATTTAAAGAAGCAAAAATGATTATGCAAGTAATGCAATGCATGATTTAACTTGATATGCAATCTCCCCATTATTATAAAAAGTATTTTTAATAATAAAGGATTTATAAATATTACTTTTTAATATTTATAATATATATTGAATTATTTTATTTTATTTTACTTTTATTGTTTTAATGTTTCTTTTAGGAATTATCACTTAAATAACAAAAATTGTTATTAAATATTTATTTAGTATTTTTCAAGAATACTACAATATTAATATGAAAGTGATTTTTATTTATTTTTATCATCTTTCAATAATTTTGTAAAATTCCATAAGTAATATGTAAATTACAAAATTCCTAATAAGATTTAAATGTCTAAAATTTTATATTTTATTTTATTTGGATAGTGTGGATTATTGTGAATCCAAAAATATTTTATTTATAATTTTTGGACTTTTATTTTATTTTCTAGAATTTAATTAATTTTAGGGGTATTTTGGTCTTTTCCTATTTATTAAAACAGGCCTTAAAGGTTTTTAGGCTAGTTTAATCTTATTGGGCCCTGGTGGCCCATTAGTCATAATCAAAATAGCCACCCTGAAGGGTCTGGCCCAACTCAGCCCACTTTCCTGTTGCCTCTCTCCCTCGAGATCACTCCCCTCCTCCTCTTCCCCCGACCCCGTGGTTGGTGATATCGCCGCCGGCGATTCCCGCTGTCGTGGGCTGTTCTGGTCACCGCCGTGGTGCAGTAGGAGGTTGTCGACTACGTCCATCCTTTCTATCCAACTGGATTTGAGTATGGGGCTCTCCTGCAACGGATCGATGTCGTCCCGAACCCTAGGGTTTGGGGGTTGGCGTGGATCTGGGTGTTGCCGTTGTCGTCGTGTGTCATGGTGATTCACCTCGCCTCTAGGCGTGGTCATGGTCGCCGCCGTGGCGCCGTATGGGTTTCAGCGCCCCTCTGGGGTGCTCCCCGTGCCGCCATGGTCGTCGGCCACCTCTGCTTCCTCTTTTAATCTCCAGCGAGGACCTTTGGTGAGTTCTTCTCCTCTCCCCTTGTGCTCTCTGTGCTTGCTCATCCTATGCTGGTTGTTGGCAGTGACCTCTCTGGTTACTGTCTTGTCCTGATTAAGATGGTTTATTTCATTTAGGGTTCTTATCATGTGGTTGATCATATACTGAATAAATTAGATCATGTATGGATGATCTTTAAGCATGCTAAATGGTTATTAGCCTGAGGCTTGTTGCTTAAGGTGAACTATAATGGTTCTGGTGGCTTATTGAATGATTTTATGCCTGGATTGCATATGATTCAGATGGTGTAGTTGTTCTGAAACCAATGCTTGGTAAAGTCAGTGGTTTGGTAACTTTCCACTGTCATTTCTTGGTTTATGATAATGGATATGGTGTGATGAAATCACTGTCTTAGTGTTGTTGGCTTGAGAATTAATGTGTGGTTTGATATCACAATGATCTCAAACAGTAAAGATAAATATAGGAATGTCCTAATTATGATTCCTATATTGACAGGAAAATGATTAGTAGATTGATTTGTTGACTCTGTGATGATTGTCTGTTTATCCTGATTCATGTAGAATTGTTCTTGTGACACCATCATTGTATGGCACATAAGATTGATTTTACTCCATTGATTAGGTTGGTTTAAGCTTAAGACAAGCTTGGTTAGTCTTGTGTGTGTGCAGTGGAGAGATGCACTAGTGCCTCTCCACGGCTATGCTGATGGTTTTGTGTGTTTGAGCTGGGTTGTGGAGCTGACAGCACACCACATGCATTTAGGTGTGTGTCCTGCATGTGTGCTTGCTGTGCACTTGTGGATATGCTTTGAACTTGAGAGTTACTTTGATCTGATTACTTTTACATGGCTGGTGAAACTTGCCCCTCTTTGCTGTCATTTGACTTCTGGCTAAAAATATGAAAGATACATTCTTTCAATTTGGTGAAACTTGCCCCTTTTTAATAGAATTACTCAATGATGAAACTTGTTCAGTGCACCTCACTGACATGTCTGAGAGTAAAACATTACTAGCCCTAACTTTTTTTATTAGTGTTTGTTTTGCAGGTACAGATTTGAAGATGAAGATTTTAGTTTAGGTTTTCTTTATAGAATAGTTAATGTAATCTTCTTTATTCTTTTGTAATTTTCATTTTATTATTTTGTAATTTTCCTTTTATTATTTTGTAATAAAGATTATATTATTATCAATAAAGAGATATTATTATTCTTTATTTATTTGCCATTGTGAGGTTTGTGGATAATTTCAATAAGTTACATTTTTGTAACTTATTTATTGAATGCAAATATGAAATAATTATTCATATTCTTAATTGTTTTCTTTATATAAAGTTTTGAGTTATAATCATTAACTCTTAATTAAATCAAGATTCAAACCTTATTCCTAATTCATTTGAATTATAATTCAAACACTCAAATTTGAATTTCAAATTCATTTTCCAAAACACATAATTCCTCAAAGATCACATCGAATTCTATAGCAATCATCCTTTAAGACTAAACCTAATCTCAAAGTATGAAAGAAACCTTGATCACTTTAGGTTTTTATTTGGCGAAAATTTTACCCACATTTTCACAGATGAATGCATGCAACATTCCAAATTCCTAAATCTACCCTTCGTTGGTTCCTAAATGCTGGGATGTTACAATATCGTGTGTGGCACTTTGGCTAGATTGAATATTTGTTATGAGTTATATTTGGAGTTGGATGTTTGTATGAAATTGTGGTGTTTGTTGGAACCATCTAGCGCTCAAGGTGACAGTGTGGGGTTATCTAGATTGGAGAAGGCATACTTTGAGGTGTGCTGTTATAGCCCTATCTTGGATTAGAGTGTCCAACCGTAGAGTAGTTAAGAGTAGTATCATGAAGAGAGGATATTTATATGAGAGAGTGTTCACTATTGAAAGTATGATCCCTAGGACTTGTTTCTAAACATTGAAACACCGTTTGCATCTAGATATGTTGCATGTTTGCTTACTTCCATCTTTGTTCGTTTGCCGGGGAGGTTTTGGGCTTTTGTCTTTCGTCCACGCCATCATCTCTTTTCTGGCACTATTACCCCACGTCAACAACAAGTCGGAAGCTATTTTCTGGCACCGTTACCACTTGTATTTCACTATCTCTTCGCCGAAATAGTGCACCTATATTGGGTGTATTGGCGACACAAGAGATTTCTTGTATCTTGATTGCAGGGTTGCTTGAGAGGGAATACCTTTGACCACTTCCTTCCTGAGTTCGATAAACCTTGGGTGATCCACTTAAGGGAAACTTGTTGCTGTTCTACAAACCTCTGCACTTGAAGGCCCAACAACTGTCTACAAGAATAGAAGTGCGTAGACATCACCAGGCTGCTATGAGTATTCCTCATTGGAGAGAGGCTATGGAACAGGAATATCACGCTCTTATTCGCAATGAGACGTGGACTCTTGTTCCTCCACCACCACGAGTTAATGTGATTGATTCTAAATGGGTATTCAAAGTGAAGAAGCATTCTGATGGGTCTATTGATCGCTACAAAGCGCATCTTGTTGCTAGAGGATTTCGGCAACGTTATGGTCTTGACTATGAAAACACCTTCATTCCAGTGGTCAAGCCTACTACCATTAGGCTTCTTCTATCTATTGCCGTCACTCGAGGTTGGTATCTTCGTTAGCTTGATGTACAGAATGCCTTCCTTCATGGTGTGTTGGAGGAGAAAGTTTATATGCGACAGCCGCCTGGGTTTTCTGATCTTGACCGTCCTGATCATATATGTCGTCTTATCAAAGCACTATATGGCTTGAAGCAAGCTCCTCGTGCCTGACATGCCCGTCTTGCTACAACTCTTCGTGCTCATGGTTTTGCACCGTCCACTGTTGATTTATCGTTGTTTCTTCTACAGAAGCTTGAGGTCACTATGTAATTTTTGGTCTATGTGGATGATATTATTTTGGTCAGCTCCTCTCAGTTAGCTGCCGATGCTCTTGTTCGCTCTCTTGGTACTGATTTTGTTGCCAAGGATCTTGGGAAGCTCCATTACTTTCTTGGTGTGGAGGTTGCTTCTCGTGTTGATGGACTTGTTCTGATGCAAAAGAAGTATTCATTGGACTTGTTGCAGCGGGCCGGGATGCTTAAGTGCAAGACGACTACTACGTCTATGTCTACCACTGACAAGATCACTGTTGTTGATGGTGAGCTTCTGTCTTCTGGTGATGCGACGGAGTACAGAAGTATTGTTGGTGGTCTCCAGTATTTGACGATCACGAGACCAGATATATCTTATGCTGTAAACAGAGTTTGTCAATATCTCCAGACGCCTCGCGACACTCATTGGTCAGTTGTTAAATGTATCTTATGCTATGTCCGTCTGACAGTGTCTCATGGGCTGCATATACGGCCGAACCCCTCTGGGGTCCTCTCGGCGTATTCTGATGCGGACTGGGCTGGCAGTCTGGATGACAGGCGATCCACGGGGGGCTATGTTGTGTACTTTGGCTCTAATTTGATCGCCTGAAGTGCTCGAAAACAGGCTACTGTATCACGTAGCAGTACTGAAGTCGAGTATAAGGTTGTGGCTAATGCTACTGCAGAGATTATTTGGGTACAGTCTTTGCTTCAGGAGTTGAGTATATCTCAACCGCAGCCTCCTACCCTTTGGTGTGATAACATCGGTGCTACATACCATTCTACAAATCCGGTATTCCATGCCCGAACGAAACACATCGAAGTTGACTATTACTTTGTGCGGGAACGTGTGTCACATAAGCAACTACAGATCAGGTTCATCTCCTCTAAGGATCAACTTGCAGACATCTTCACCAAGTCGTTGTCTCTACCACAATTTGAGACCCGTGGCGCAATCTTACCCTTCTAGATACTTTAGGAAGTGGCTAAGATTGAGGGAGGGTGTTAGACTGTGTATAGCTTTTGTAATCGTGTATGTGTATTGTACCAATTGTAACACACCCATTATATATATATATATATGTGTGTGTGTGTGTGTGTGTGTGTGTGTGTGATAGGCCACCCCTTTGAGGGATGAGCCGGTTCCCGCAATTCTGTTGTTTCACATCGCCATATCCCAATGACGTCAACTTCATCCGATGTAGTTGAAGAACAGGAACGTCGTCGCCTGCCGTCATCCACGCGCCCAACAACATGACAACAAACACACCTACGATAGCCGACACGACCATCACCCGTGAGTGTGTCGATCGCTGACTACCAGACATGAATCTCGCTGGTATAGATCGATGAGATGACCAGGCCACCTGCCCCCCGAGGCCACCTGTTGGAGTGATCCTGAGATGGAGGAATAGTAGAGGCGAATTATTTCGACGCGGCGCCATCTCCTCCATAGAAACAGCACCCCAAAGAAGCACGAGGCTAACCCTAACTATAGGACGAAGCCGAAGAATCGAGCTCCCTACCCCCTCTCATCGCCGGAGTGACCGACAGAGGAGGTGGTGACCGACGACTTAGTTAGCGATGTAGATGGGAGCAGATGAAATCGCCTCTGGATCCTTTTCTCTGGAGCAACCAGGTGGGTTTGTGTCAATGGGCGGTTCAGTAGTCTAGTGTCATACTTACACAATTCTGCAACTCTTGCACTTCGCAGAAAAAAAATCATATTCCGGACATTGACATGACCTTTGAAACATAACTTATTCCCTATGTCCCAAATTAAATAAGAAAGATTTGTCTATGTATCTAAGAATCAACACGTTTTAACGTAAAGATACATATAAATCTAGAAGAATCTATGTCTATTAATTTTATACGGAGGGGATACAATATATAAAAGTACAATTTATGAAATTATTTTTTTAGAAAAATCCCCCCTCCACCCCTCCTTTTTTGATAAATCTACCGTCATAAAATACCTCGACACATAGAAATGCACCTTAGTGCAATGAAGAGAGTAGGTATACACGAAATGATAGAAACCGTGTACCGAGACTTGAGTTGCATTAGGGGGTTCTTGCTGAGGGATCTTTAAACTTTAAACAATGTTGGACATTTATGTTTTAATTAATTCTTTAATTGCACATGAAAATTGTCTTAGGACCAATGATTAGGGTGTACTTGTACACGTACATACAGAAGGGTGTACTTAGGATACATCACAACCTCGCGAGCGGTGGCGGCTGCCTCCAGCTGCTCATAAATACACAGAAGGGTCTGTCGCTCGACCTCCATTAGCAAGCGGTCGATCGCCTTTGTGGATGCCATCTCTCGGGAGATCTCCATGGCCTCATCTAACACTTGTTAGCCTCATCGAGCGAAACAAGGAGGACTTGTTGCAGCTCTTCCTCCTCCGACGGCTCATATGGCAGCTCCTCATCCTTCTTCGAGCTCCAGGCGAACTCATCGCCATCCGAACTTGGAGGGTATAGCAACAGGACGTGGCATGCACGGCCATGCTCTACGCGGAAAGCAGTGAGAAAGGGCGGGAATGTGATGGGTCAGAGGCGTGAAGCGGTGGTGCAAATGAGCAACGGCGATGCACTGCTTAAATAGTTGGAGCTCTAGGCGCGAAGTGGCAAGAAAGGGCGGGAAGGAGCGGTGGCGCGCAACAACACCGTCGCGTGCCCCCTCACGGTTCGTTGACAGGACGTTTTGTTACCTTGATTGTCATCGCCTTAAAAAGTTGGCCGGCAACGCATGCGCCATTAATTTCGGGGAGACGAAGTGGTGATATGCGGGGTCACGCGCCTCATGTGATCGTCCGACGTCCTAGCACGCTCACTTGTGGGTCGCGTGTGACCCGCGATGTCGAATGGCATATTGGACCGCGGATAAAAACGGGCTATGGGACTCATACATATATTTCTGATACCAAGAACATGAAAGCACAATATTGCCGTTGAAGGGGGATTTTCGTGCCGGCTTCCCCACGACCCGTCTCTAACATTTTTTTTTGAAGCAACAAGCAGGAGCTCTGCTTTTTCAATTAGAAAATTTTACACTGCATATATCAAGACAATTTCTTAAGACAAAACATCACTAACCGCAAACAACAACATCACCCTTCATATATACATGCATTTTCTCAAGACAAAGCATCACTAACTTACCGAACAACATAGCTACCCCCTTTCGAACTGATGCATGCTTCCAAAAAGAACCGAAGACATTGCAGCGATTTCTCACCCAAAACAAAAAGGAGAAAACAAAAACAGTGCGCTCCTCCATCCCAAGCTTAGCCTGTCACCCTAGCAGCGCGCCACACTGGTGACTAGCCACGACACGGACGTCATGGCGTCATGGATGCAGGGTTACCACTGTGCATCATCACTGTAATTAAAAAACCAGCTTTTGACCTCGTGGCCGGGTGTGGATTAAACAAGACGCCGCATCGGGACGCGTGCTCGATCGATCGCCGCCGGCTCAAACAGCCACTCGACGCGGGTAGCGTGTACCAAGTCGTTATTATTACGACTAGCTAGTACTGTCTCGGGAGGCCCCCACGCCTGCGCCATAGCCGCATGCAGACGAGAAAATTAACGAAGATGGAATCAACCGTGACAGCTCGCTGCCGCGATCGAGTCCATTTTTTTAATTAGACGAAGAGAGCCGCTGGGAGTGCGATGACCTCGGCCATTTTTATATTAGATCCCATGCATGATGTCAAGTACTCCGTAGTAGTACTACTAATTGAGGAAGGTGGCTTTCTAAGTGCGGCACGTAAGCAGCAATCAGGTGGTAGCTAATCTGCCCCCGAAGTCGTATTAAGGTGGCATGATCCAGGAAAGGAAGAATCTGTGCCGGCGAGCTATCATCGGAGCTGGTTAAAGTAAACCAAAATAGGCCGGATAGTAATATATAACTCGATGCTGGTGAAAAGGTGAAGCACCACGTGAGAATCGATTCGAGGATACGGAGTAGTATTAGTAGAGCGCCAAAGCACGCGCTTATCTTAGCATTGCTCTAGTTATAGCTAAATCTACAAAGGGTGGACACTTTTGGTCCTAGCATGCTGGTAGGTGCCGCAAAGCCAATTTGATAAGGTGGTCTTTCAGGTAAACTCACTATCAATCTTTCAGGTGAAATAGTATTTTTTTTTCATAAATAGTTAGGTAAACAGTGATTTTTAAATGTTATACTAAGTAAAAAATAAGAGAACAGACACAAAAACGAAACATCCCAAGGAAAACAAAAGTCCACGCATTCACATGGCTGACAGCCTGACAGCCTGACACCATCACCACGCCAGCTTACCTTCCATTATTATAATCTCAGCACAGGTATTTTTAACTATACTGCATTCTAACCTAGGAAGGGACACCTTCTTTCCGATAGGAGGGACATGATCCTTGGATTAGATTAACAAACGCGCATTTCGGGAGCCTACCCAAAGGAAGATCAGCATAGGGGGGAGACGAATCTAGGCTGTCAATGCATCCTGCAAGAAGCTCAGATTAGATTAGATTATTTGCTAGGGTTTGCCATCACATGACCCCCAACTACCCAACAGCCAGATCTTTCAAAGACCTTGCATGCCCATCACTATCACAAAGATAAAGCATGGTGGTCAGGAGCATCCGTATGATGAGTTCCCCTTAAAGAGGCATCACCGAATCTGACATTGCAATATTTTGAATCATTTCTCAGTACGAGAGCCACGGTGTTTGTTTAACTTTCGTAATCATCGGCGAGATACTAGTTCAAAAATATAAGACAAAGTAACACTTTGGCCATGTAAAAATAAAGAATCATAGTGCTTCATTTTATTACTCTCACTATTAGCTTTTATTTTGTCACAAGGAAAACATATACTCCCGCCGTATCAAAATAGAGGTCGTAGATTTATCAAAATTTGAATAAATCTAGACACTATTTAATATATAGATCCATCTAAATTTTAAAAAACCCGCGACATCTATTCTAAGACGGAGGGAATAGATCTTAGATCTCGATATCGACATGAGCTCTCCTAATGACACATTATTATATTGGCGAACTATCCTCGTCTATGTTAATTCTGTAGTTTGAATTGACAGAATAATGCTTTATTCTGTCACAAGTAAAGTAAATTATGAATCTTGCAATTGAATCAGTAGCTTGAGGTCTTCCAGAATGCATTGACAATTAGCATATTATCATAGCTAGTAGTGTAACTTAAAAGACAACCTACATAAAAATGCATTGTCTCTCAAGGATTGTATCAAAATTAAATGATTTTTGGAGATAGCATCCATATGATTGGCCTAACAATATATTTTGCATATGCTTATGTGTAAAGGTGTATCTTAGCTAAGAAAAAAATGCCACCTCTCTTCTCATTACCTATAGTGACATATAAGCATTTTGCATATGATATGGTGCTATGAAACACCATTGTAAAAGGCCTAGTATTGAGGATGTTGTTAGTTTTAATATAAACCCAATCCAATGTATGAAAGTTTAAAAAATACCCCCTGCTCCTAGGTTATTAACTCAAGTTCCCGGAGTTGGAGGAAGCAAGTGAAATCATGAGTATATCAAAGTGCGAGAATTGAATTCAACTCGACTCACTAAACATTTTCCTGTGTTACATAGTTCTACCTCTATTCCATAATGTAAACCTTTCTAGCAGTAGAAATTGAAATGTTAAAAAGGATTACATTTTGGAACAAATGTTATATCTCCGTAAATTCAGGGAGCAAAACCTTGTCATCGAAATTGGTTGTTACATAAGTGTTGTCATTGCCAATCAACTTGTGATAGCAACTTAAGATCGCTACAAAACGATGTCACTTCACAAGACTCTTACCTCGGTGCCACGAGACAATGCACGTCGTAGCAAAACGCGCAGGTGATAGAGTTGACAGTGAAACAAATCCGGTATTCGACACAAACATATCCGGTGGTCCAACCAACCTTTGGTTATGGTGTGCTTCAAATTCATTAAAGTGGCTAAATTCCGATGAGCGCAGCGATATTTGTTGTCGGGAGCTTGGGCAGAGTGGAGCCTAGGGGTGCGAGGAGGGGGGCGACGACCCCTCTCCCTCCGTGGTATGGACCGTTGATGACATAGGGTTTCCCCTCTTTATATCTCTCTCTTATAAGCCAATGGTTGGGATCACGCATATTCGAGAATATCTTTGACATTATGTAAAGACTGCCTATATAGTGAAGTTTCACTAGTTAGCGTCCGTGATATATTTTTCTATTTGTTTGAGAGGTTTTTTCACGTTAAAATTTCAGATCCCCTGTGTATGGTTTTGTTTACGTTCACTTATTACGTTTATAATAACACCTCTCTTGCCAGTAAAGTATAGCAAAATACATATTTTGTCTTCCTTTTTATACTCATGGAAAAAACATAATTGTAGCAAATTTATAACGCCGGCATTTCATAGTATGCCATAGCAGTAAAACTTTGTGCTCTCTGAAACCGCAGAGATATTGAGCAGAAGGCCATCACTGCCCTGGCAGAAAACATGCAGCAGACTGTATCCGGGCCGGAGCCATGGAATGGCTATAATGCATTTTGGCAGAAAGAACCAAAAAGAAAGAGCGGCACGCACGGGGCGCCACCACCACCTGCGCGCCGGCATAATTGATCGGATTGGTCGCAAATCATGCGCTGGGGTTAGGGGGCAGGCTGGCGGCGAGCTGATCACATCGATTGCGTCCCTTCGGGAATTGGGCAGGGAAGGAAGACAAGAGAAGGGATGAGATAGATCATCATCGCTCATCACGCAGGAGGAGGAAGGACGAGAGCAAGGCATGTGAAATTTTAGACGGGGCACAGTAAGAAAAAGGGGAACTCTTTTTTCTGAAGCTGCTCTGTCAGGACGGCACCAGCCATGCCCCATCACGAGCGTAGCTGCATGATTTGGCCTGTCAGCCAGCCCTGCCCCTGCCCGAGCGGCCTTTTCAGTGTCAATGCCGCCATCAGCTTTTCGAGGAGGGGAGAGGAGAGGGAGCGCCGGCCCCCAGCACGACAAAAGGCATCCCCCCTTCCCTTCCTCCTCTTATTCCGTCCCGTCACCGGCAACAGTGAAACGGTACTGCCATGCCATTACTCGGCGGCGCTTTTGGGTTATGCTTAAGACAAAGTGGGGGGTTCCTGCCTAATTGCCTCCTCGATCGACCATCGTTGCTTTGCTTGCATGCGCGCCTGACCTGACCTGACCTGGCCCCAACCCACATCTCGTCAGCCCCCCGGCCCTAACCGCACGAACGAACGATCGACTTGATGGTGATCTGCGTGCGCTTTTTGTTTCTGGCCGTGCTGGAGGCTGGAGCTGCTCTTGCCCGGCCGGCCGGCCGACCGACCTCGGACGCAAAAGTTCTCCATGGTGGGGATGCCCAAACCGGGACGGGCTTTGGTTCGGGAGAAGCCACTACACACGAGAGATGGAGAGGGACCGTACTCCATGCAAACATCGAGAATTACTTACACAAGAATGTCGTGTGTGTGAGGCGTGATGTAGAAAGGGGAGGCGACTATTCTATCTGTACCAGAAGAGGAGAGTAGTTAGTGATGGCAAGCATGCGGGGAAGATACTAACTACGGCATGATGTGCTTTGTTCTCTGGCGCACGTTACGCGTAGGGATTAGGGATGCATGCGAGTAGTACATTATAAAAATGAGACCCCCTAATGATGGGGATTAACCTCGTAAGAAAGGCCGATTATTCTAGCCGAAAAGGGCGAGGGCAAGTACAGGCGAGCCGATTAATTAATTGGGGAGCAGTACTGCTAAGTGCTAAGCCGAGAGGATCTGTATACATTGATTCCACCACGAAATTCACAGCACAACAAAGGCAGAGAGCATCAGTTGATGTTGATCCTACTATGATGAGTCTACACAAGGCGGAAGTACCCTCTATTACAGTAGAAGCTCGACTTACAGGGACAGGGACGAACCAAGAAAGGTGCCGCTTTTGAGATGGGTCGGATAATCTAATTAATCCTAAATTACCAGCATCATCGGATCCCAAGAACTTACAGGGAAAGCTTAGATCAGGTGGCGCCCTTTCTTGGGGTTAATTTCTTAGCTCGCTCGATCGATCGAAAGTCTAAAAGAAAAGAAATGGAATGATCACTGAAAGCTACTACTCTCCTTGGGTTGGGTCTCTTTTTTTCTTCCTCTTCTTTCACTCTCTCCCCTCTCTAGTTTTCTAGGCGGACTGCGGCGACGAGGTTCCGTTCACTTGGTGGACGGCGGTGAAGGTGGTAGGGGTGGGGGTGGCGGTGGCAGCGGAGGAGGCGGTGGTACCGTTTATGTTGAAGCCGGTGGCGGTGGGGGCGGGGGAGCTGTGGGTGACGGAGGGGATGAATGGTGGCGGTGGCGGTGCGCCGGCGGAGGCGTGGGAGATGTGGAATGGTCCGGCGGCGGCGGGGGCGGTGGGGGTGGTGGCGACGGAGGAGGCGGCGGTGGCGGACGCGCTGCGGCGGGCGCTGTGGCCGCCCAGGTAATTGTGCTTGTTGTTGTGCATCCACACCTTGAACACGCCCTTGCTGACGCCGATGTCGCGGCACCACTCGTCCACCACCGTCTCGTCGCGCTTCTGCAGGCGCCACCCGAGCCGCTCCGACAGCTCCTGCATCCGCTGCTTCTGCTCCGCGGTGAACTTGGTGCGGAACCGCTTCCTCGCCGGCACCCCCACGTGGGCCGGCGGCGCCGAAGCCGGCGAGACCTGGACGGGGAGCCTCTGGCTCTGCGCCGCCCCGGGCGGCGCGCTGGAGTTGAGAGAGAGCAGCATGTGCGGCGCCGAAGGGAAGTAGGCCGGAGGCTGCTGCGCCACGGGCGCCGGGAGGTGCGCTGGCGGAGGCAGCTGCGGCGGGGAGACCGACCTCTCGTCGTCGTACTCCGAGCCGTCGGAGTCGGACTCGGAGTCGTCGCCGTCGACCGCCGGGAGCCGCTCCTCCGGCGTCTCGTCCCCGCGCTGAGGCAGGCCGTGGAGCACGCTCGCCGCCACTGGCGGCGCCGGCAGCATCGCCACCTGGGGCTGCAGCTGCTGTGGCGGCGCCGGCGGCGGGGACTCCTCCATCATCACGCGGCGGTGGAAGTTGCGGTGGCAGCCGCAGGCCGCGCACTTGAAGGAGGACGGGTCGGCGTGGTTGACCTCGAGCGACGGCATGAACTCCCCGCAGCCGTCGACGGCGTGGCCGCCCATGCTCGCCGCATGGTTCTTGAGGCACTCCCGGTACCTGGGCACCACCGCTCCGACCGCCGGCTGCTTGAGCTGCTTCTTGACGAGGCCACCGTTGGGGAACATGGCCGGCTTGTACTTGACGTCCATGGCCTCCATGCCCTGAGCCTGAGCCTGAGCCTGAGGTGCCTGTCACTCGCTCGCTCGCCCCCTTGACAAAGATTACCACTAGTGCCTAAGCCTGGGCTTTTAGTTAGCGAGCATGGGACGACAGACAGGAAGGGAAGGGGTCAAGGTAGCCAAGGAAAACTACAGGTAAGGATGTGAAGCCAAGGCGAGGAGATAAGAGTATAAAAAGGGCATCGCCGGAGAGACGGTGACGCGCCGAGACAAGCGAAAATACGTACTCCTCATTAACCCCTGTAATTAGTGAGAGCAGAGACGAGGAAATTTTGCCAGATCTTGGAGAGATATAGTACATGATAGATCATGACGACGCACAAAAGTATGAATCAGTTGCAGCTGTATCCTGCGTCACATACGTCTAGAGGAGGAGTAAACACGGACCGCTGATCAAGAATCAGCCCGGAAGGACGGCCGTTTTTGTTTGACCTCGGCCATCACATTTCGCAGCTGTCATTTTGCATCATCAGATTGATCAGGGCCTCGACGCGTGTAAAGCCACTGGTGTACATTTGTCGACCCTGTATGTATGGCAATTAATAACATGACATAATAGCAATAGTAAATCATTTTTGATTGATCCTCAATTTGAGCTGTCAAGTATTTGTCATTACTACTTGTGTAGAAATTAATTAGTGTAGTAGACTACATTTACCGGTTGTCACCAACCATACAATACAAATCTCATGCAAAAAAAAAATACAATAATAATAACACAACCAAACACAATTGTCACGGACAGCAACAAATCTCAAAAATAGAATGCAATTTTCCCTAATCTTGGGTTTAGGTGTTCATATATATGTTACAAAAGCAAGAAGACGTGTAAACCATTATTACATAGTGTTAACAACCATAGGAAATATCATAGTAATAACACATAAATAATGCATCCTATCAAACTTTTGAAATCTTCAAACTCCATCATTTTTTTGTAACCCTCATAGAGATGTCATATATGAAACTAGTAAATTATTTTAGCCATAGGAATTACAATGTCGCGATGAAATTTTCTGTAGGACTCCATTAAGGTACGTGATCAAGAAATCAAGCAAGAAAACCTATAAACCATTTTAAGCAACTACAACCAACTATATCAACTTACAAAACATAAACATGGCATAATGCATATCTCTTTGGTTATAGTCAATCTCACTGCCATAAGAAGCGGCAATTTTGATGTGTCGTGGATTTGAGCTTTTATGGGTGCTTTTAGACAATAAAAACATGCAAAGGTACGATCTATATGAATTTTTATATGTGTAATCTATAGTCACAAAACTTGTACATTAAGAACTTATGTTTTACCTATTATCGATGTAATTAGATAGCCAAGAATCATATAAACGAGTACTCTAGATTTTAGGAGTCGCGTGGGTTACTAGATATTCAAGAAATGTGTAAATGATTTTAGCAAATTTACCATTTATAGCAAAACTCAAAGCAGTAACACATAATAACAATCCAACTATTGGAAATCTTGAAACCACAAGATCAATATTTGCTCGTACCCCTCATTAGATGGATATCAATTTTCACCAAGGAAAATCTCAAGCATCTAACATATTTGGTACAAAGTACAGCAAATCCTAGTAAGATAAACAAAGATACCTTTTATAGATATTGGATTTGATATTCACGTGTCAACATATATGTAGTCAAGAAACATGTAACACATATTTATCATATATCACCAACTCATAACATGGCATAACTCGACACACGTGACTTAACATAAAGATGTGTTCACCAACTTAGCCAATCTCGTAATCATGATGCATAATTATGTTTTGCTTGACCCCTTGATTATATTGTTATGGGCTCACGAGATACTTAAAAGTTGTTCATTATTCTTGTCAATTGTAACAATCAAAGCACATATCAAAATTGTGACAAGATATAATGTTTTCTGAACTCTTAGTATGAACAAGAGTGCAAGTTTTCTGAATTTAACCGGAACGTCACATTAGCATATTATAATGGTATAGTCACCCATCATGTAAATATCCTTATATGTTGGGAAAATATTTTAATTATCCCGCATGGTTAATCAACCAGCCTCTTGCCCATGCGTCACCCTAATGAGTACGCATCTTCCTCTGGAATCGTGCTTCTCCTTTGCGTGTCTTTGCTCCTTGCTACCCCTCCTCGCATGCGGATCTTAGAAAGACCATTGCTCCTCTGCTCGTTGTTGTGTCGCTACATCTAGTTGTTCTGCACACCGGCTGGCATGTCACCGCTCTATAACTGTTCTACTCTAAAGTTAGCTTCTATGTACGCCACCTGTAGTGGCACCGTGACAAAAAGATTCCTCTTAAGGTTGTCATTATTTTCATGTTCTGTTTAGGTTAGAAATGTGTCCCATACCTTACAAGAAGATGGTTTGCGAGTTCGCCATAGAAAATAGGGACAACGAGCTCCCACCACGATGTCGAGATGGAGAAGATTATGTCCATGATCGGATTGGTCGGGGGCTAACCCGATCTGGCTATCAAAAACATCCAATGTGGCGGATTTGTGGTCGACGAGCTCAAATTAGCGCATAGTGCCTCCATGGTTTATGGTAGAGGTTAGTGTTTTATTGGAATTCTCGATGTTGCAAAGGTTTTTTCTAAACGTCGCATATGTTTATAATTATTCTTGTAAGTGCAAGCAAAATCCTGCAATAAAAGGATATCTCCACTGTTGTGTGCAACAATTTTTAGGAAGTTGTTTTTTCGGAGATGATGACACACTTTTTACATTTTATTGCAGTGAAATGGAGATTTGTTGCATACTTTTTTTGCTACAAGGGTTTGCTTGAAATGTTGCAATTGTTGGAGATATGCCCTAAAGGCAATAATAAAAGTGGTTATTATTATATCTTTGTGTTTATAATATGCCCTAGTGGCAATAATAAAAGTGTTTATGATAAATGTTTACATTCATTCTATAATAGTATTAACCAGAAACATTAATACTTGTGTGATTTGTAAACTAAATTAGAGTGCCTCGTAAAGCCTCTTTGTAATACTAGCTTGTTGGTTAATAAGATGATCGTGGTTTCCCGATCATGAACATTGAGATGTTATTAACAACAAGATCATATCATTAGGAGAATGGTATGATGGACATACTCCTATATATAAGCTTAGCATAAAGATCAGGTTATTTCAATAGTTCGTTTGCTATAAGCTTTCTGATACATAGTAACCTAATTCCTTCGACCATGAGATCATGCTAATCACCATCACCGGAAGGATACTTTGATGACATCAAACACCACACCGTAACTGGGTGGCTATAAAGGTGGCATTGAGTGTTCGGAAAGTATGTGTTGAGGCACATGGATCAAGAGTGGGATTTGTCCATCCATATGACGGATAGATATACTCCGGACCCTCTCGGTGGAGTGTCATCCAATTAGCTTGCAAGCATGTGACTGGATCATAAGGGATCACATATCATGGGAACGAGAAAATAGTGCTTATCGGTAACAAGGTTGAACTAGGTATGCAGAGATACCGACGATCAAACCTCGGATAAGTAAACTATCGCGAGACAAAGGGAAATTGGTATCGTATGTAAGTGGTTCATTCGATCGCAAAGTAATCATAGAAATATGTGGGAGCCATATAAATTTCCAGATTCCTCTATTGGTTATTGATCGGAGAAGTGTCTCGGTCATGTCCGCATAATTCATGAACCATAGGGAGACACACTTAAGGATTCAATGTTGTTTAGTAGATATGGAATGTAAGTAGGGAGACCGAATGTTGTTCAGAGTCTCAGATGGGATCCGAGATATCACGAGGAGATCCGGAATGGTCCGAAGAATAAGATTCATATAAAGAAAGTCTGATTCCGGAGTTCGGAAATGATTTCGATGTTTTCAACGGAGAGATTCTAGAACGGTCTAGAAGGTTCACCGGACCGGAAGGGGAATGATTCATGAATGTGTCATGGTTAAGTGGAATGATTGGATCATGTCCTTGGTCACTTGTTTGGGCATTTGCAAGAGAGAAATAAAGCTCTAAATTGAAAGTCAAAAGGGAGGTTTGAAAAGTCAAACTGGAACAATAGTTTCCTAGTGGAAGAAGGAAAGAGTCCTTCCTTCTCTCCAACTTGGGTTTGGGGAAGGATTCAAACTCCCCTCTCCCAAGCTGCCCTCCCTCTCATAAATAGAGGGGAGGGGCTGCCCCAAAGCACCACAACCATCCCTCCCCACCTCCAAGCCACGTCACCGTCGCCCTAGCGCCGCCGCCGGTCCGTCACTGTCTCTCTAGCTGCCGCCAACACCTCCTACTCCTCTCTGACCCTCTAAATCTAGATCACCGGAAACCCTAGATCCACCATAACCCTCACCGGCTTAGGCAAAGCCCTACGGGATCTTCCCTCTACTTCCGACACCACGCTGTCCTGTTGCCGGAATCGCGAGGGGAGAACTATAACCTCCGCTACCTGCTGGAACAAGGGAGGGGAAGGTATTCATAGAGTACCGAACGTATGATCGACTGCGGAAGCGCTGCCGGAACGCAGCGCCGGAAGGATCGTCTACGTGATCTTGAGATCGGCAAGTGTATGACTACATCACCCACGAGAATCTTCTATGGTTAACCGCTTTGGAATCTTCGAGGGTGAGTACTCTAATCGACTCGTTGCTACAATCTAGTAGATAGATCTTGGCTTGTTTGTGTGCATGCGGTAGAATTTTTTTGTTTTCCATGCTACGAACCCCTACTGCAACTTCTTTACATATTTAGCTATAACTGGAAGAAAATATTACAAGTGATGTTACACACACGTAAAACTTGTTGCATTTAGAAAATATTGCAAGAGATTACGGGAAATCGACCATTGGATGGTTGAGATACACAACACTTAACTGGATCGGACATCTAGTCAACCAATTGTTTTTTCTCCCATATTTATTGGCAGAGCATCGATTGCCTATATGTTGGGGGTTCTGAGATCATCTCTACCGGCGTGCCCCAAATGGCCTTTGGGTGGTGTCGGGGAAAATGGTCTGTACTGATGGCTGCAAGTGCACACATCGTTTGTAGCTAGTTTCGAAGTTAAGATATTGATCCCACAGGGAGCCCAAAGGTAAGTGTTTATTGGTGAAGTCTCTATCACACCCGAAGTTGTCATGGGTCTTTGAGTGAATTGACTGCAAGTGTTAAGAAATAGAATAGAATTTGGATTTAACGAAAGTATTTAAATAAAACTAAAATGTAAACTTCCGAAATAAAAAGCATAAAAGTAAAGAACGATTTGTTTGTTATTTTCTGCATATGACAAAGTAGGCGCGGGGAGTTTCAGTTCATGGTGATAGTGAATGTGTCGGGTGGATGAGTGGTAAGTGTAACATTTATAATTTTATAAGTATGTATATAGGCGAGCAACCCATAATTAGCTAGAACTCCTCTTGGTAGATTTCATCCCAACTTTAATAATCCTACTAGCATGTTTACCACAACCATGGTCAGTCGCTAGACGATTAAGATCCTTCAGGTTGCTTAGCAATTAAGCTTCTTGGATGGGACTAATGCAATAAGCTTGGTGGTTCCCTGTTATCCTCGAGTAAAACTAGTTTCCCATTGATATCCTCGTGTCACTCGGGGATCGCCAATCTGTTAGCAAATAAGATTCTATCTATGTAGAATAAAGCATCATGTTGTCTGGGCCCTTAATTGGATAACAGACATTAATCATCCCACAGATAGTCAAGCACACATAATATAGTAATTAAAATCAACCACAAACTTGATGGAAAATATATAGGCACATCACATCTCACCAATCCCCTACATCTCCCACGCCCAAGGAAACTTACTCACACATGAGAGAAGAAAGCATCATCGATATAATTAAGTAAAGGGAGTTCTTCTTGATATTACCGTGAAAATCCACAATAAGAAATAGAAATAAATCAAACACAATTCATGATGGGAAGAAAAATCTCAAACTCTAGTCTTGCAAAGTGGATATATCTCTCTGTATCAAGTACAAGTGATGGCTATGGTGGTGTGGTGGCTGGGAGATCGAAGATCATGGAGCGATATGAAGAACGTCTTCTCCTTCTTCTTCAGATCTCTTCTTTATCTCTTCTGGACGGAATATCGGCTTGTGTGTTTTGTTTTCGACCTCGGCCTCTTCATGAAAGTTGTCCCTTTTAATAAAACGAAGGAGATGGTAGCTATACAGCAGGAACTATACGGCGGCGGCCCGTATAGTTGGTCGTTAAACTTATAGTAAATTCTCCTCGATTGCTTCCAAAAAGGACTTGCTTGTTTTCGCCTGAATATTCTGTTTTTGCTGTTAAATCCCTATGGTGATGTTCAAACCCTGAAACACACATTAAAAACCAAGTTTTCTTTGCTACCGAAGTATTAGCGTTAGGTAAAGCTAGAAAACCGTCAAATCCAAACAAAAACCATCGATAGAAACCATCAAAATGTGTAGAATCTCGCAGCTATTAACCCCCCTCCCCCAAGCTTATATGTTGCTCGCCCTCGAGTGACAAGGAAATATGAAAGGATAGTGGAGATTCGAAACTAAAATAAAAGATCTTACAAGCTTGAATTGGTGTCAAATTATTTCCTTCAAATTTCCTACAATCTTTGTTGGAATTTTTGCCTAAATAGGCTCATCCCATTTATTATATGCCAATAAATTCCTAAAATCCTAGAGGCCCATTTGTCCCATTCATGCAAGGCAAGAGCTGGGACAAATGTTTAGTCCCACATTGCTAGTTGAGTGGAAGTTGGACCAGCTTATAAGGTGAGCTCTTACACCACTTGTACGAGCTTGAGAAGAGAAGACATGTACACGCGTGCTCCTCCTCCTCGCCTCGTCATGTCACGACGCGTGCACGCCGCGGGTTGCGGGAATCTCGCAGAGCCGAGCTTTATTTTGCCACGCATGAATGGTATATGAACAGTTGTACAAAAGCTGAAACGTTTTGCTTGAGTGGACTTTTAATACGAGCTAAATGAATACAAACTGAGTGGAGGCTGTCCGGTGGGCTGCCGCCTGTTTGCTTCAACTTCTGTCCATTCGTTTCATCTCCTGCGTAGCCTGTCTGCCTTCCCCTCTATGACTATATAAGAGAGAGGTCGCGCCTCCTCTCAGACACACTGCCACACATTCTTTGCGCCTCCAGTTCTAGAGCATTGCGCTACTTAGATCTTCCCCATCCTGTCTTGTGGCGTGCACCGCGAGCCGGGACAGTAGGACTCCGAGACCCCGCTGCTTCGAGTCCTGTACGGGAGAAGGGCGATAAGGTTTTTGGGGAGCACTATCGGCGCGACTACTTGCTTCATCACGGACACCCTCTCGGATAGCGATTGCGCCGACGTCTTCCCCAATGAGGACTTCTTCCCCGACATCAGCACCCTCTTCCTCGACGACATGGCTAACGACGGTGCCAACACGAACACCAACGGTTCCTCTTCTGTTGCTGTCGTGTATGTTTTCTTTCTCAATCTTGTTCTGATCGCATTTCAAGATCTTCGTCTTGTAGTTTGTTTGGTTACCCTTCTTAATATGTTTTCGCTATTTTACATGATTAGTATTTTGTCTATTATTCTAATCATGTTTTATCTAGCGTTTATTATGGGTAATTCGTTTGGTAAACTGCTCTTTTATTCAACAATCCAAAAACCTTATTTCAGGCAATTTGCCCCAAGTGGCTTTGTTGCTTCTATGAAGCCACCTGTGTTCGAAGGTGTAAATTACAAACGATGGCATGCGAGAGCAGTGCTCTGGTTTTAGACCATGAGCTGCTATAATGCCATCTATGGTGCACCTGAGGGAGAACTTAATCCCGCTCAGGAAGAGGCCTTACAAAAACTTGATACCACTTTCAAGGTTTCCTTGATCAGCATTCTTGGTGACAATATTGTCGATTCATATCTGTCATTTACCAATGGCAAGGATACGTGGGATGCGCTCAAGAGAAAATTTGGAGTCTCCGATGCTGGTAGTGAACTGTATCTCATGGAACAATTATATGACTATAAGATGGTTGAGGACCGTCCCATTGTGGAGCAGGCTCATGAGATACAGTCACTTGCCAGGGAGCTTGAGCACTTCACTTGTGTGTTACCGGACAAGTTTTTTGCCGGAGGCATTATTGCCAAACTTCCCCAGTCATGAAGGAATTTTGCTACTTCTCTGAAGCACAAGAGACAAGAGTTCTCCGTGATGGATCTCATTGGGACTCTTGATGTGGAAGAGAAGGCGAGAGCAAAAGACACACGTGCTCGAGGTATCGAGGGAGGTTCTAATGCCAATCTGGTATAGAAAAGGAACTTCCAGCCTCACAAGTTCAAGAACAAAGGCAAGTTTGACGGCAAAGGAAAGTTTGATGGAAAGAACAAGGCCTCACAGTCTACCAGCTTCAAGAAGAAGACTGATAAGAAGAAAGGTGTTTGTCATGTGTGCGGTGATCTTGATCATTGGGCTCCTGCTTGTCCCAACCGCTTTGACAAGTGCCATCATGGGAAGGGCAGCAAGAGTGCTAATGTTGCCATGGGCGATGTTGAGATGAAAGATGTTGGGTATGGTATATTACCTACTATTCTTTCATTATGTCATTCTCCTAATTGGTGGATTGACACGGGTGCTAATGTACATGTCTGTTATGATATTTCCATGTTTTCTTCATATCAGGTCAGAGGGACTCAAACCGTGCTGATGGAAAACGACTCGCATGCTTCTGTTCATGGTGTTGGTACGGTCGATCTGAAGTTCACTTCGGAAAAGACCGTGCGCCTGAAGAACATGCATCATGTTCCCTCAATAAATAAAAATCTTGTTAGCGGATCTCTTCTGTGTCGAGATGGCTACAAGATTGTATTCGAGTCCAATAAACTTGTAATTTAAAAGGATGGAACCTTTGTTGGTAAAGGCTATGAATGCGGAGGCTTGTTCCGCTTATCTCTTTCAGACATTTGTAATAAAGTTGTTAATCATATTTACACGAATTTTGAATCAAATGTCTGGCACTCTCGTCTTTGTCATATTAATTTTGGTTGTATGACGCGACTAGCCAAAATGAATTTTATCCCTGATTTCACAATTGTTAAGGGATCTAAATGCCAAGTCTGCGCGCAAGCTAAACAACCTCGCAAGTCACATACGACTGCAGAAGTGAGAAATTTAACACCACTAGAGCTCATACATTCTGATCTTTGTGAGATGAATGGTGTGTTGACAAAAGGTGGAAAGAAATATTTCATGACTTTGATTGATGACTCTATGAGATATTGTCATTTGTATCTTCTTAAATCAAAAGACGAGGCTTTGAGTTTCTTCAAAATCTATAAAGCCGAGGCAGAAAATCAACTTGATCGAAAGATTAAGAGGCTTAGGTCTGATTATGGTGAAGAGTATTTTTCCAACGAGTTTGATTTCTTTTGCACGGAACATGGCATAATTCATGAGAGGACGCATCCCTACTCACACCAGTCAAATGGAGTAGCCGAACGAAAGAACCATACTCTAATAGATTTGGTTAACGCCATGTTAGACACATCGGGTCTCTCCAAGGAATGGTGGGGGAGGCACTATTGACTGTGTGTCATGTCCTAAATCGAGTTCCCACAAAGAACAAAGAAATTACTCCATTCGAAGAATGGGAGAAGAAAATATTAAAACTCTCTTACTTACGTACTTGGGGTTGTCTGGCAAATGTTAATGTACCAATCCCCAAGAAGCGCAAGCTTGGACCAAAAACCATTGATTGTGTTTTTCTGGGCTATGCTTTCCATAGCATTGGTTATAGATTCTTGATAGTAAAATTTGAAGTACCTGACATTTATGTCGGTACAATCATGGAGTCGACTTATGCGAATTTATTTGAGGATATATTTCCTATGAAGGATAAACCTAATTCATCAAATTCAGAGATACCTAGTTCATCTAATCAGTAATTTGCTACATTTTCTGAACCTACCATTCCAATTGAACACTTTAAAAGTCCTAAGGAGGATGATAATGAAATTCCTAAAAGGAGCAAGAGACAGAGGACTACAAAGTCCTTTGGTGATGATTTCATTGTGTACCTTGTGGATGACACTCCCACTTCCATTTCAGAAGCATATGCATCTCCTGATGCTGACTACTGGAAGGAAGCCGTCCATAGTGAGATGAATTCCATCTTAGCTAATGGAACATGGGATATCACTGATTGCCCTTATGGGTGCAAACCTGTAGGATGCAAGTGGGTGTTCAAGAAAAATCTTAGACCTAATGCTACTATTGAGAAGTACAAGGCACGAATTGAGGCCAAGGGATATACTCAAAAAGAAGGTGAAGACTTCGTTGACACTTACTCACCCGTTGCTAGATTGACCACCATTCGAGTATTACTCTCATTGGCTGCCTCTCATGGTCTTCTCGTTCATCAAATGGATGTTAAGACGGCTTTCCTTAATGGAGAGTTGGATGAGGAAATTTACATGGATCAGCCAGATGGTTTTGTGGTAAATGGTCAAGAAGGAAAGGTGTGCAAGTTGTTGAAGTCTTTATATGGCCTAAAACAATCCCCTAAGCAATGGCACGAGAAGTTCGAAAGAACTTTAACTGCTGTAGGCTTTGTTGTAAATGAAGCTGATAAATGTGTGTACCATCGCCATGGTGGGGGTGAGGGAGTCATCCTTTTTTTGTATGTTGATGACATACTGATTTTCGGAACCAACCTTAATGCAATTATGGAGGTCAAAGATTTCTTATCTCGTTCCTTTGAGATGAAGGATCTGGGAGTAGCTGATGTCATCCTGAACATCAAGCTATTGAGAGATGATGATGGTGGGATTACATTGCTTCAGTCCCACTATGTGGAAAAGGTCTTGAGTCATTTCGGGTATATCGACTTCAAGTTTTCTCCTACACCGTATGATCCTAGTGTGTTGCTTCGAAAGAATCGAGGAAATGCTAGAGAACAACTGAGATACTCTCAAATTATTGGCTCGCTTATGTATTTAGCTAGTGCCACGAGGCCTGACATCGCCTTTGCTGTAAGCAAACTCAGTTGATTTGTTTCAAATCCAGGAGATGATCATTGGCATGCTCTTGAGAGAGTTATGCGATATATAAAAGGCACTACGAGCTATGGTATACACTATACCGGGTATCCGAGGGTACTGGAGGGTTATAGTGATTCAAATTGGATATCTGATGCCGACGAGATAAAGGCCACGAGTGGATATGTATTCACACTTGCTGGTGGCGCTGTTTCTTGGAAGTCTTGCAAGCAGACCATCTTAACGAGGTCAACTATGGAAGCAGAACTCACAGCATTAGACACAACCACTGTTGAAGCAGAGTGGCTTCATGAACTCTTGATGAACTTACCTGTGGTTGAGAAACCAATACCCGCAATCCTTATGAACTATGATAATCAAACTGTGATTTTCAAGGTAAATAGTTCTAATGATAATATGAAGTCATCAAGACATATGAAGAGGAGACTGAAATCTGTCAGGAAAATGAGAAACTCCGGAGTTATTGCATTGGATTATATCCAAACATCTAAAAACTTGGCAGATCCCTTCACAAAGGGTCTATCATGCATTGTGATAGAAAATGCATCGAAGGAGATGGGTATGAGACCCACAATTTGAGTTTTCCATAGTGGTAAACCACTCTATGTGATCGGAGATCCCGTGAATTAGAATTGGGAGACAAGCTGTTGGTTAGCTGAGAGGAAAGTATCCCTACTTTAATAAACATCACTCCATAAAGATGCAATACTTTCCTATTCTGCACGGCAGGTTGATTTATTATCTTAATGTGTTCTAAATGGCTTATCCTAAGCAAATATGTTGTCCTGCAGATCATCTTTTGAAGAACACACCTATATGAGTCTGACTATTAAAACGTCGCAGTCTATGAGAGTAGGGTGCTCTCTAATAAACTCATGAAAGGTCATGGAGTATGACGTATAATCTCCACCCGCGGGGAAGTCCCACGGTAGCCTAGTATCGGTCAAGAATTTTTTTGAAGCTAGGTTCGCAGCAAACTTGCAGTTCAAGGCATAGTCCACTGTACAAGTTGCAGCCTAGTATAACATAAAGCTCTAGGTAGAAGTTTAATTTAATAGTCTCTACTACAGTACCGGTATATAAACAATGTTTTGAAACCAAAGGCAAACTTCATGTGCCTCTGGGATCTGGTGGGGGATTGTTGATTTTTTTTGCCTAAATAGGCCCAGCCCATTTATTATAAGCCAATAAATTCCTTAAATCCTAGAGGCCCATTTAGCCCATTCATGCAAGGCAAGAGCTGGGACAAATGTTTAGTCCCACATTGCTAGTTGAGTGGAAGTTGGACCAGCTTAAAGTGAGCTCTTCCACCACTTGTACGAGCTCGAGAAGAGAAGACATATACACACGCGCTCCTCCACCTCCTCGCTTGCCTCGCCACGCCACGCCTTGCCTCGCCTTGCCTCGTCACGTCACGTCACGTCACGCGCGCGCTGCGAGTTGCGGGAATCTCGCCGAGCCGAGCTTTATTTGGCCACTCATAAATGGTATATGAACAGTTGTATAGAAGCTGAAACATTTTGCTCGAGTGGAATTTTAATACGAGCTAAATGAATACGAACTGAGTGGAGGCTGTCCGGTGGGCTGCCGCCTGTTCGCTTCAACTTCTATCCATTCGTTTCATCTCCTGCGCAGTCTGTCTGCCTTCCCCTCTGTGCCTATATAAGAGAGAGGTCGCGCCTCCTCTCAGACACACTGCCACACATTCTTTGCGCCTCCAGTTCCAGAACACCGCGCTAGTGCTATCGGCGCGACTACTGGCTTCATCACGGACTCCCTCTCGGATAGCGACTACGCCGACGTCTTCCCCAACGAGGACTTCTTCCCCGACATCAGCACTCTCTTCCTTGATGACATGGCTAACGATGGTGCCAACACGAACACCGGCGGTTCCTCTTCTGCTGCTTCCGTGTATGTTTTCTTTCTCAATCTTGTTCTGATCGCATCTCAAGATCTTCGTCTTGCAGTTTGTTTGGTTACCTGTCTTAATATGTTTTCGCTATTTCACATGATTAGTATTTTGTCTATTATTCTAATCATGTTTTATCTAGCGTTTATTATGGGTAATTCGCTTGGTAAATTGCTCTTTTATTCAACAATCTTAAACATGATCATACAAATATTCACAAGATGGCACCGAGTTCACTTCCTAACCACATATATCTTGCTAGGAAAGTGAAACAAATCCTTTTGGATTCTCTCTTGTTGAGAGATGAAAACTTTTTGCTCTTGTTCCTTTAATCAATTAAGGGCACTCAAGTTTGCACCAAGAACATTTAATTTAAGAACAACTCATCTACTCGCACATCAAAATTTCAAGGCTCTCAAAGCACCTTTTTTCCTTTTCTTGTTTTTCAAAAACTTCAACTCTTTCATAGAGAAATCATGCCACTATTTTTAACATGTTAATTAGGGATGTGTTGTGCACTCGTGACCATGCTAATAGATAGATGTTGAGCAATAGTGGTCGGAGGAGTACTATAAATTCACTTGGAACGTAAAACCACAAGGAGAATAATTTTTTTACACGTCATAGCATTGCAGCTATAGACGTTTACATAACTCAATAGCCAAGATCAAGTGGTTTCCCACATTTAGATCGTTCGTTGGCCAGCGGAGTTAATAGTTTCCCATGGAGTACGACATTATTTGTAGTAACATGTGTAAAGCAATATTCTACTATGATTACTAGAAAAAACAGTGGCATAATCTCTACCACTTCAAAGTATCCATTTTATCAGACAATTTCATTCGAGGGTGCTATCGAGTCTATTTACATTAAGCTCAATGGGGTTGAGTAGTTTCTAAAATCAAATATTTTGGGCTAAACATGGACTCAAGTCATCTCTTGGATGATTTTTATTGTTGTATAAATATCGGAAATATTTTAACAAAGTTTATTGCTCAATGTTTCAAAGCTAAAAGTGGACACTAGCAAGGAAATATAATTTATTGGATAACAAGCTAGGTGGAGAGTGACTCAAGTGCAAGCGAGTGAATAATTGTAGGATCAATTTAAAGTTGCAAGAGATGTGATGAAAGGGATGTGATACCTCCTATTGCTTGCTTTGTTCTCGTACTTGAGTCGAATCCTCTCTATATTTTCCTATTGCCAAGTCACCTGAAATTGAGCAATATTCAAGAAAAACAAAGAAAACAAATTGCAATGAAAGTTACAACTAATTTTTTGTGTTTTTGGTTATAAGAATGAAAACTGAAAGTAAACATGTTATTCTTAGAAAATAAACAAATCAAAAGAATAAATAAAAATATGAATGCAAGTTTGGAGGTTTTCAAAACCTCCCCCAAGCTTAGGTTGTTGCCATTCTTAGTTCGGCAGCGGTTGATGGTGCTGCTGGTAGTAGTCGGGGAAGTAGGTCATGAAGTTACCAAATGTGTGAGTTAAAGCACTCACATCTTCACTGACTTCATGCAGAGTCTGGTTGATCTCCCCAACACGCTGGTTGAGCCACAAAAACTCCTGATAGGGGACATTGTTGAACCCCTATTGCTGTTGTGGCTGATTGCACCATTGGTCCCAAGGCTTCTCCAGCTGCTGTTGTCCCTCCCAAGCAGGGTTGCACTCCTGCTCCTGCAGCTGCTCCTGCTCATCCTGCTGCCCTCCTTCTTCCTCTTCATTAGAGTCAGGGTAGAGCTCCGCCATGATTTCATTCACTTGATCCTTGGTGAGGATCTAGTGGTCCCTTCCCTGAACCTTGAAGGCTTGCGGACAAGGCAGTGGCACCTGACCACCCTGCACTTCATTAAGATAACCAAATTGATAGGCTTAGAGCCTCCTGTTAGCTCGGTAAACACCAAGCAAGCCACAAGCAGTTATATATCTGACATCCATAAGTATGGAGCCATCAACATGTTGTGCTATAGGAATTGCAATTTCAAGAGCTTGGATTAGGTGGGTTACCATCCCACCGATGTAAATATCACCTTTCCTTTTGTTGCTCTGGTGGCGAAGGTACTGGAGAAATAGAGCTGCATGAGTGGGACTTTGCGGCGTATTAGGGAAGAGTGCCTTGGTGATCATGGTCATGTCTGCATTGGCCATCGAGGTGGTATCTCCTATTCCTAACAAAGTGTTAGCAAGAAACATAGCAAAGTACATATAGTTGGGTTCTAAATGGTGGACATCTTCTTCTGGTAGAAGTCCCTACCACCATTAACAGAAACAACCTCCCAAGTATTTGCACTCAAGACGCTATACAAGTTTGTAATAGTTGGTTCCCCTTCTTGAGGGAATACATAAGCATTGCAGAATTGTTGGTAGGTAATTGGATATGGTCGTTGATTAACAGTGAAATTTATCATGCATGCATTACTTTTCTCCTTGTAGTTGTCGTAGAAGGAGGCGGGGAACTCATGGGTGAGCCCTTCGTAGGTGTAGTGGTTGGCGTTGGCGAGGCCAGCGAGCCCTACATTTGCACACAGGTAGTCGAAGTCCCCTTCAACTCTGCTGATTTGAGAAAGCCGTTATCAGCCCATCGTGTGGGCAACACCTTCCTTGCCAAAACCATGGCGTACTTGTTATCAAGCTCATCCCGGAGCCCCGAGCCCTCACCATATTGGCGCTTGCTCTTGCAAAAAATACTACCGAGCTTGTTCATCTAGATGCACTGAGAAATTTCAACATAAAACCTTAGGTATATAGTTTCTACATGATATATGAACGATTCTACATGGAGGAATTCAATCCTAACGTGAGAAATTAAAAGAGAAAAATCAATCAAGCTTGAGTTCATCCACTAATTCAATGAGAAGATTTCAACCATGAAATTCTGAAAATAAAGCATGGACATGGAGAGAAACATACCGATCTATTGACTCCCCCACTCAAACGAACGAAATCCACGAATAATTGAGAGTCCTTGAGAGGTTTTGAGAGTTTGGGAGAGAGAGGTTGAGAGAAATAATGCGGGGAGGAAGAACATTTCCCTGCCCCGACCCATTTAAGTGGTCGGGCCAAACTATACAGCGGGAACTATATGGCCGTGACGGGTAGCTCCCGCCGTATAGTTGTGGCGGCAGCCAGGGTTAGGGTTTCCCTTCGCCAGATCACAACTTTATGGCCACAACTATATGGCCGGACCAAATGGTCCAACCGTATAGTTGGTCGTCAAACCTTCTATATCCGAAACCCAAGTTTTGAGAATTTCATTGATAATTATACGCCCGTAACTATACGACTGGAATAAAAATTCCCACTGTATAGTTGGTCGTTAGACTTTCTATAAAACTCGAACTTTATTTTCTACTCTAAGTCTATGCTTATTCAGTCGGTATTTCTGCCACTTTTTGACAGCTACATCTTTACGGGTGCGCTTCTGCAAAAATATCTGTGAAAAAGTTGTAGGAATGCGATGAACATCTTTATTATCTAATCTTTTAATTTATTTTATTGATATGATGTGTTGACTCCCATTAAGCATTTTATAGAGAATGGTTGAATATTTCAACCCCTTCACTGTTCTTGAATTCTTACCTTCGTTTGCCCTTTATCAAAGGCACATATCACATGGACTCGTTTTGCCGGTGAAACATACCTTTATCATGCTTCTAGTTTCTTTGGAAAATACCGGATTATTTCAGCATCATAAACATTGAAGATTATTTTCCCTGCGGCACAATCAACTGATGCTCCTGCAGTGCTAATAAAAGGTCTTCTAAGTATTATAGATAATCTTTCATATTCCGTCATTTTAAGAATAATAAAGTAAGTGGGAATAACATGCTCATCTATTCTAAGTAGAACATCCCCAATCATACCAACAGGTTGTTTAGTGGATTTGTCAGCCATCTGTAAAGTGATAGAAGTGGAGGAGTATTCCCCTAATCCTAGCTTTTTATAGAGGGGGTATGGCATTATACTAACTCCTGCACCTAAATCACATAAAGCATTATGAATATCAGTTTTGCCTATTGAACCTGAAATGGTTGGTATACAGGGATCTCCTGACTTAGACAATAGTCTCCCATTAGTAGGGTAACTAGTCACCATGGCAACAGTTTCAGTTATTTCTTTCTTTCTACTAAGAATATCACAAAGAAATTTAGAACAGGCAGACACTTTTTTTGCGTCTGCAAATGGAATTTCTAAACGAAGATCATTAAGTGCCTTTGCAAAAGAATAATAGATTACCTCATCTAGTGCTTTCTTTTTATGGTCTGTATATGGAAGTTTCTTACCTTTATCTTTTACCTTTTGTGTAGGATCAAACTCTTTAGTTGCTTTCTTTTGTTGTTGCTTATCATTTTTATTCTTTTCTATTGCAACAACTTCATCTTCTTTGTTTGTGTCTTTTTATTCTCTTGGATAAACAGTCTCTGCATAAGAGTTATAACTTTCATCATGTGTATCATTCTTGTCCTCCAAGGTTTGATCTTGTGTGTCTTGAGCAGTCTCATCCTGAGGATCCACCAATGTATCATCTTCCTGGCTTGCTTTGAGCAAGACTTTTTCCTTTCGATCTTTTTCAGCTTCATATTTCGGTGGTCCTAATGGTCCCTTAACAACTTCACCTCTTCTTATAACAACATTAGTAGAAACAAGAATATTTATATCATCGCGAAGAAAAAATTGATAACCAGATGCTATTTGTTCACATTGGTTTTCAATCATACTGAGGTACTTGTTAAATAATTTTATTTGTTGGCCAATCTCCTCATAATTTTATGTAAGTTCGGCCAAAATATTTTTATGTCTTTGAAATTGCTTATGCAAGTTACTATAAGACTTTGTCTATCGATGTTTCAAGTCTTGAAAAACTTTTCTAGTTTCATCCTCTTCAGTAAAAAACTGTAACAAATCTACTTTGTTTTCCTTGACAAGTTCAGAAGGTATAATTTTTCTTTCATGGTTTTGCGTACTTCAGGCATAAGATCAGGATTTATATGAAGTATTCCCTTTTATGGCTTAATGCCAAAATCAGGATTATATAAAGAATCATTCTTAGCCCTAGTAGCCATTAATTACAAACATGGTTTAATAGTTAAAGTATTTATTGATCCTCCTGCTGATGAATCTAGCAACTATCTGCATTGGATAATAAGACCGTGGTAAAATAAGTCGTAAACATTTGACTCAGAATAGCCATGATTAGGAATACTATTGATCATTCCAAAAAATCTTTCCCAGACTTGTGGATAGTTTTCTCCCACGTTCTGACTAAAGTTGCCTATATTCTTTCTAAGTTCTGTTACCTTTGTAAAAGGATTAAACCTGTTTATGAATTTAACAATGCAATTTTCCCAACATTTGATATGATGGTGAGGGAGAGAATATAACCAGTCTAGAGCTTTACCTTTGAGATACCAACGAAATAATTTTAGATGAGAGAATTCTCTTGGCAAACCTTTTGGTCCAAGTGATGTTATCATATCATCGAACTCTCTAAGATGTGGCCCTGGGTCCTCATCTTACCTTCCACTGAAAGATTTTACCTGCAAAATTTTAATAATTCCACCGTCAAATCGATATTCCCTATCTCTAGGATTAGGAAATTCTATTGGTTGTTTAAGAAATGCAGATTGAGAACTATATTCTTTGAGAGTCTTCTCATGTTTCTTGGGAGTTGTCCTATGAATGGACATGATTTCCATGAAGTCACTTAGGGTGTTAACTTCAACATTATTCGATCTCAAAAAAATTCCAATGATTTCCTCATGACTTTGAGTAGGCATGCATTCAAAATAATCTGGTAGATAAGCCCTACCAGAGCATGCAGATCCTTTGTCTCCTAGGGAGACCATTTTGTAATAGTAACACCTGAAATGTCAAGAGACAAAACACTTAGCGCTTAGCTCCCCGGCAACGGTGCCAGAAAATAGCTTGATGGCTGGAGGTGCACAGATCGTTTGTAGCTAGTTTTAAAGTTAAGATGTCGATCCCACAGGGAGCTCAAATGTAAGTGTTTATTGGTGAAGTCTCTGTCACATCCGAAGTTGTCAGAGGTCTTTAAGTGAATTAACTGCAAGTTTTAAGAATGAGAATAGAATTTGGATTTAACGAAAGTATTTAAATAAATCTAAAATGTAAATTTTAGAAATAAAAAGCATAAAAGTAAAGAACGATTTGTTTGTTGTTTTTTGCAGATGACAAAGTAGGCACGGGAAGTTTTAGTTCATGGTGATAGTGAATGTGCCGGGTGGATGAGTGGTAAGTGTAACAATTATAATCTTATAAGCATGTGTGTAGGCGAACAACCTATAATTAGCCAGAAATCCTTTTGATAGATTTCATCCCAACTTCAATAATCCTACTAGCCTGTTTACCACAACAATGGTCAGTCGCTAGACGATTAAGATCCTTCAGGTTTCTTAGCAATTAAACTCCTTGGATCGGACTAATGCAATAAGCTCGGTGGTTCCCTGTTATCCTCGAGACAAACTAGTTTCCCATTGATATCCCCATGTTACTCGGGGGTCGTCGATCTGCTAGAAAACAAGATTCTATCTATGTAGAACAAAACATCATGTTGTTTGGGCCCTTAATTGGACAACATGCATTAAGCATCCCACAGATAGTCAAGGACACATAATATAGTAATTAAAATTAACCACAAACTTGATGGAAAATATATAGGCACATCACATCTTACCAATCCCCTACATCTCCCACGCCCAAGGGAACTTACTCACACATGAGATAATAAAGCATCATCGATATAATTAAATAAAGAGAGTTCTTCTTGATATTACCGTGGAAATCCACAATAAGAAATAGAAATAAATCCAACACAATTCAAGATGGGAAGAACAATCTCAAACCCTAGTATTGCAAAGTGGAGATTTCTCTCCCTCTCTCAAGTACAAGTGATGGCTATGGAGGTGTGGTGGTTGGGAGATCGAAGATCGTGGAGCGAGATGAAGAACGTCTTCTCCTTCTTCTCTGGATCTCTTCTTTCTCTCTTCTGGACGGGATGGCGGCTCGTGTGTTCTGTTTTCGACCTCGGCCTCTTCACGAAAGTTGTCCCTTTTAATAATACTAAGGAGATGGCAGCTATACGGCAGGAACTATACGGCGGCGGCCCGTATAGTTGGTCGTTAAGCTTGCAGTAAATTCCACTCGATTGCTTCCAAAAAGGGACTTGCTTGTTTTCGCCTGAATATTCTGTTTTTGCTGTTAAATCCCTCTGGTGATGTTCAGAACCTGAAACACACATTAAAAACCATGTTTTCTTTGCTACCAAAGTATTAGTGTTAGGTAAAGCTAGAAAACCATCAACGAAAACCATCGATAGAAACCATAAAAAATGTGTAGAATCTCACAGCTATCACGTACAGGCAGCCCCCACGCCTCTTATGGCCCAGTTATTTGTTTAGAACTCCCGTGTTGGCCTCTACCCACAGGGGGAGAACAATGAATGCTGACAACTGGATTTGGCGCACGGGCCCCCTCGAAAACGAGCAAACCACTTCCTCCCACCTTCCTCTTCTCTATGTTCCTGCCCACGCTCCCTCTCTCTCAGAATCATTGCTCCCCTTCTTGGACGCCCCTCGCCAAAGCTCCCAACAACTACACGCCACTCCAAAATTGTCGTGTTCGGAACCCGCCGTGTCCCATTGTTGTTTCGTCGCCACAACTCTCATCAAGACCACATCGAGGATACCTAGCACACAAAAGGTGTTCGGCTAATTGCCAACATAATTTTTTTTATCTTTTGGCCTTCGTGAATCGATAGTGTTTGATGCTTTGATAACATTTTTGTGTGATGTATAGAAGATGGATATCGACAATGAAATAATGATGGAGCAATTGGAGCAAGATAAAGCCAATGCACAAGCAGGTGATGAAGGATGCACGATGATCATTAGTTGCCTCGTTCGTCTACATGCAAAACTTCAAGCTCTTAGTTGTTGAGGTTAGAGGCCTGGGAAGAGGGCGAAAAAGGACACACATTGGATGTTTGGTGCTTTAATGCTTCAGTCTGAGTACTTCATCGATGATCCAACACATCCGTTGCATAACTTTCAGCGACGTTTTAGGATGAACAAGGATTTTCTCATGAGGATTATGCATGGCCGGAGAGGGTTGAATCCCTACTTCATATGCAAGAAGGATTGCACCAAATTGGTTGGTTTCTTGTCTTCTCAGAATTTAAAGTTGCCTTGAGGTGTCTTGCATATGGCTTTCCTCTAGACACACAAGTTGACTATTTGGGCATGGCTGAGTCCACAACCTTTGACAGTATGCACGGGTTCTGTCCGATAGTTGTTGTAGTGTTTTTCCCAACCTACCCGAGAGCACCAAATGAAGGAAACAGAACATGGATATTGGCACAGAATGCGGCAAGGGTATTTCTGGGATGCTTAGGAGAATCGACTGCTTGCATTGGAAATGGAAGAATCGCCCATTTGTTTGGCAAGGCATGTACAAAGGCTATACTAGAGAATGCAGTGTGTGGTACTTGAGGCTCTGATAGATATGAATTGTGGATTTGGCACGCTTTCTTTTACATGGCTCGATCTCACAATGACATCAAGCGTGTTGCAGCGCTCTCTGGTGTTTGGTAGACTTGTTGAAGGCCTTGCTTCGGCGGTGAACTCTAAGAACAATGGCGCAGGCAATATACCAAAGGGTACTACCTTGCTGGCGTCATTTATCCAAAATGGGTGATATTTTTGAAGACAATACCTGACCCTTATACTGATACGTCGGAAATGTATCTATAATTTTTGATGCTCCATGCTTGTTTAGTATCTAATTTGTTTTGCTTTGTCTACACTTTGAGGTGTTTTTATATATTTTTTGGAACTAACCTATTAACAAGTTGCCACAGTGCCAGTTGTCTGTTTTCTTCTGTTTTTGGTTCTAGAAAGGCAGAAAATCAATATTCTCGGAATTGGACGGGACAAAAGCCAAAGTCAATAACTTTCCGTGGGGAACAAGAATCCAGAAGACGAGACGGAGATGCAAGCCAGGACAGCCATACCCCCCTAGGCGCGGGTGGGCCCTGTCCCGCGCTTGGGTAGGGTGTGGGGCCCCTGGCCGCCTCCCAGCCTCGCCTCTTCGCCTATAAGAATCCCCCAATGGTGAAAGCCTAAGTACCCGATCAATATTCCACGAAACCTTCTGTAGCCGCCTCAACCGTCATCCCTAGATCGGGGGGATCTAAAGTTCTTCACGGCACCCTACCGGGGGGGAGATCATCCCAGAGGCATTCTCTCCGGTATGATGCGTGAGTAGTTCCACCTTGGACTATGGGTCCATGTAGTAGCTAGATGGTTGTATCTCCTCCTTTGTGCTTTCATGTATAGATCTTGTGAGCTCCGTTCATGATCAAGATCTAATCTATTTGTAATCATGCATGTTGTGTTTGCGGGGATCTGATGGATATTAAGATTATTATGTTGGTTTGATTAATGGTTTTGTCTTTATGATTCTATCATGTCTGTGTTGTTTGTGATCTTGCATGCTCTCCGTTGTTAGTAGCTATCTTGTCCAACTAGTTGCTAGTGACTCCAAGAGGGGGTATTTATGCTTGATAGTGGGTTAATGCCTCTAGTTTCCAAGGGAAGTGACAGAAATCTCTTCGGTTGTAGATGTGTTGTTGCTAATAGGGAGAAAACAATGGTCTCTTGTTCATGGAACATGTGGACTGTTTACCTTACACACTTTTCTTAAAGCAGTTGTCTGTTGCTTGCAACTTAATATTGGAGGGAGTTCGGATGATAACCTGAAGGTGGACTTCTAGTCATAGATGCAGTTGGATGGCGGTCTATGTATCTTGTTATATTGCCCAATCGAATCTTATAGGATCTTTCTGACTAGTATTGCATTGTTATGCCTTGCTCAGTTCCTGTCAATTGCCCTGCTGTAATTTGTTTACCCTTCATGCCATGTTGTTTATCTAAGGAGAGCACCTCTAGTGAACTATGGACCCCGGTCCAATCTTTACCATTGATACATCTTCCACTGTTACTTGTTTACTTGCTGCAAACCATTACCTTCCACACCATATGTTTAATCCTTTGTTACAGCAAACCGGTGGGCTTGACAACATCATTGTCTAGTTGGGGCAAAGTCTTGAGTTTGTGTTGTGCAGGTCTCCGCGTTGCTTGCAACACCTGTGTGACGTTTCCTTCCTCCTACTGGTTCGATAACCTTGGTTTCTTACTGAGGGAAAACTGCTGTTGTGCTGCTTTACACCTTCCTCTTGGGGTCCCAACGAAGTGCTAACCAGCACCATCAAGCTATTTTCTGGCACCGTTGCCGGAGAGGCTAAGGACGTCTTCACAAGGGGAGTCCTTCACTTCCTTTCTCTTTACTTTGTTTTTAGTTTGCTTTGTTCCTTTTGCTTGGTTTTGTTTTCCTCTTTTCAAAAAACCCCAAAAAATTAGTCTAGTTTGGTTTGCTTGCTTTATTCAAAAACACAAAAAAATTAGTTCCTGCTCTAGCTGCTGTTGTTGTTTTTGGCTTGCCCACCTTTTGCCAAAATGAACTCCGCTGAGAACACCAAGTTGTGTGACTTCACTAGCACCAACAACAATGATTTCCTTATCACTCCTATTGCTCCACTTGCTCCTGATGCTACCTTTTATAAAATTAAGGCTGCTTTGTTGAATCTTGTGATGAGAGAGCAATTTTCTGGTGCTAGTTCTGATGATGTTGCTGCCCATCTCAATAACTTTGTTGAACTTTGTGATATGTAGAAGTATAAGGATGTAGATGGAGATATTATTAATCTCAAGCTTTTTTCCTTTCTCCTTGAGAGGAAAAGCTAAAGAATGGTTGCTATCTTTGCCTAAAAATAGTATTGATTCTTGGACTAAGTGCAAAGATGCTTTTATTGGAAAGTACTACCCTCCTGCTAAGATTATATCTATGAGAAGTGACATTATGAAATTTAAACAACTTGATAATGAACATGTTGCTCAGGCTTAGGAAAGAATGAAATCTTTGGTTAAGAATTGCCCCACTCATGGACTCACTGCTTGGATGATTATCCAGACTTTTTATGCAGGTTTGAACTTCTCCTCAAGAAACCTGTTGGATTCAGCTGTTGGAGGCACCTTTATGAGCATCACTTTGGGTGCTGCAGCTAGACTCCTTGATAATATGATGGCTAACTACTCTGAATGGCACACTGAGAGAGCTCCACATGGTAAGAAGGTAAATTCTGTTGAGGACACTTCCTCTTTGAGTTATAAGATTAATATTATTATGGCTATTCTTGTTGATGAGAAAGCTCCACTAGATCCTAATAGTGTTCCCTAGCCTCTTTGGTTGCTCAAGAAGAGCAAGTTGATGTGAACTTCATTAGAAACAACAATTTCAACAATAATGCCTATAGGAATAATTTTTGTGGTAACAACAATTATAGGCCTTATCCTCCTAATAATGGCAATTCCTATGGAAACTCCTATAACAATGCTAGAAGTGCCCCTTCTGAACTTGAAGTCATGCTCAAAGACTTTATTAGTAAACAAAATGCTTTCAACAAAACCATGGAGGAGAAACTTTTAACTGTTGAGAAAAATATATCCTCTTTGTCTAAAGCTCAGTCCTCCTTAATTAATAAAATGGTTGTTAAACCTGAAACTATGGAAAATACCTTTGCTACTGCTCATGCCATACAAGTGACTATTGATGAAAATGTTAGGCTGTTAGCTCAACTTCATGCTAGGTGGAAAAGGGAAGCTGAAATTGATAGAAACAATAGTGTGTGCACTATTACCACTAAACCACAAGTAGTCCCTATTCCTCCTCCTACTATGCCTAAGCCTATTGAGCCTACTACTAGTGATGCTAAATTTGATTTTTATATTGATGGTTGCAATATTTCTGAAGTGATTATGTTCCTACAAAAGCTTGCTAGAAGTCCCGATGCTAGTGATATGCATGTTGCTTTCACCAAACACATTACAAATGCTCTTGTGAAAATTAAGGAAGAGAAGCTAAAACACAAAGCTTCTATTCCTAGGAAAGTAGAAGATAGTTGGTAACCCATTATTAATATGCAAGTGAATGACTTTGATCTCAAAGCTTCATTTGATCTTGGTTCTAGTGTCTCTATTATGCCTAGGAAGATTTATAAAATGCTTGATTTGCCACCGTTGGAAGATTGTTATTTAGATGTCCCACTTAATGATAATGCTAAGAAGAAACTCATGGGAAGTATTAATGATGTTCTCATTATGGTTAACAATTCATATGTCCCTGTGTATTTCTATGTTTTGGATGTTGAATACAATGCTTCTTGTCCTATTACTTTGGGAAGACCTTTTCTTAGAACAGTTGGTGCCATCATTGATATGAAAGAAGGCACCATTAAATATCATTTTCCATTCAAAAAAGGTATTGAACACTTCCCTATGAGGAGAGAGAAGTTGCTTTTTGCTCCTCCTTTGAAAGCAAGGTTTGATGTTAATGCTTACTCATTTGAAAATACTTGATTCTTCTTGCTTCTTGTGCCTAACTTAAAGGCGTTAAAGAAAAGTACTTGTTGGGAGATAACCCAAGAGTTTCCTTGAGTCTTGGAAGTTATTAATTCAGTAATGACCTATCCTTATCCTTTTTGTTTGATTTTTGTGCCAAGAATGACCTCTAATGAGAGGGAAGTAAGATTTGGGGAGTTGCTGTCCTGAAACAGATTTCTGTCCTCCACCAAACAAATTCGTGAGGAGTTTCTGTAACTCATATTGAGCTCCAAATTTATGAATATATCCCCAGTATGTTAGCTAACTTTCTTTAGTTCAACACGTTTTGATTTGAGCAACATAAGATGTTCGAAAAAATCGGTTTCTACCTGCTGGTCTGTTTTGACAAATTTCTGCCATTATTTGCATTTGCTTCTTATTGATTCCTTTTTGAGTTCTCTTTAGGTAAATTGAGCTTTTTGAAGGAGTTGCTATAGTAGCTTGTGTTTTTATTGAAAAGTCTTGTTGTTCCAAAGCTTTTCCAGAGTTCTAATATCTTTTGAATAAACTAATGTTGCTAATGAAGATTGTGTGAAGTTTTGTATGAAGGAAAAAATTTAGGTGTAGAGAGATAATGATGTAATGAGATGAAGAATGGACAAAAGCTCAAGCTTGGGGATGCCACCCCGGTGTCACCCCAATAAATATCCAAGAGGTACAAGCGTCAAAGCTTGGGGATGCCGAAGGCATCCCCTTCTTCATCAATAAAAAGCTCAGGTCTATCTAGACACTTCGTTTTTATTGTTTCATGCACAGTTGTTGCGGTGACCCAGCATACCACTGCATGTGTAGTATACTATAGTCGTTGACATGACACTCACAGAACACCATTCCGTAAATATCACATCCCTCAGAGTGGCACAACAGAAACATTGCGGGTCCATATTACAACATTCACATATTATTATTATTACAATACCAGAAGTTCAGGACTTCAAAAGGTTTTAACTTACAAACCAAAATATAAAGTGTTTCAGTGGAATTTAAAAGTAGCAACTCTGATTAGGAGTTGAGCTCAACAGCTTATTCTATAGAGTTCATGCTTCTCGGCTCCGTTGGTTACTACTAACTATGATACTTAGTTGGATTCGTTATCGTCGACACCATAGCGGATTTCGTAATCCACTCCTTCAACACCTCCTGACAGGTCAGGCTCTTCGTAGAACACATCTTCTTGACATTCAGCTGCATACATTGGCACGTCTTCGGGATCCTCAGAGTCTAAGCAAAGGATCAAAGGAAAGGATGAGTAACAACATTACCCAACAAGTTCATTATATGCAAGGTGGGGAGTTTGATGCTCTAACTATCACCTCGGATTATAAATCCTTGGCACTATGCAATTTTTGTAAGTCTTTCTTCAAAGATTGATTTTATTATGAAAATCTATGATCATCATCCTTCACAGGTTGACCAAAACTTTCATGCCGCGTTCGTAGCTCCTTCCCGGAACAGGGAGTAACAAGTTACAATTCTTACACTCTATAGAGGTGCGTTACTTTACCCATGAGATATCAACTCCTTGTTGCACAACCGGGCATACTTTCCCATCCACAATTCCATGATGTGGGGCCCAGTAGTTGGTCCAAGCCAATCACTGTCCCCTTCGCGACCTCGCATGCCTCCTTGGTGTACACCATGCCCACATAATGAATTGCGACAATGGTTTGTACAAACCATTAGATGGCAGAACTATCGTGGGACGATGAGGGTTCCCACACAGATGCTGCATATCCTCTACGAATTACCAATTAATATGCATGCTACGAGGATAACAGCCACGACCTGCACATCCGGCTTCATGCGAGAGGAAGAAGATACAACTGACTTCTCCATCCCATTCCAAATCTCATGGCTAACGTGTAATATACGGCGCTAGAATCACTGATGTCAGGGGTTATTAAGTCCCTAATTGATCATCATTGTTGCATATAGAACCCTAAGTTCTATTGCTCCATTATATCATCACTTAGGATGATATCTATAATTTATTTATTTGTGAAATTAATATTTTCTTTATTTTAGAGTATATATGATAACACACAATTTGCAAATACTTTGATAAAGACTCTTCAAAGGATATGAGCAAGTGATGAACTTGCCTTGTGATGGAAAGGTAGTGAAGTCTGATGTTTGCACTGGACCTTGAGCTTCTATGTCTACAAAAACATCATTATTGCCCGGTAAGGACAATATTTAAAGAAGCAAAATGATTATGCAAAGTAATGTAATGCATCATTTAACTTGATATGCATTCTCCCCATTATTATAAAAAGTCTTTTTGATAATAAAGGATTTATAAATATTACTTTTTAATATATATAATATATTGTATTATTTTATTTTATTTCCCTTTTATTTGTCTTTTATTGATTTAATAATTCTTTTAGGAATTATCACTTAAATATAAAAAAATGTTATTAAATATTTATTTAGTATTTTTCAAAAATACTACAATATTAATATATAATGAAAGTGATTTTTTTTATCATCTTTCAATAATTTTGTAAAAATCCATAAGGAATATATAAATTACAAAATTCTTAATAAAATTTAAATGTCTAAAATTTTATATCTTAATTTATTTGGATAGTTTGGATTTTTTTGAATCCAAAAATATTTTATTTATAATTTTTGGACTTTTATTTTATTTTCTAGAATTTAATTAAGTTGAGGGGCATTTTGGTCTTTTCCTATTTATTAAAACAGGCCTTAAGGTTGTTTTTTTTTGCTGGCTTATTCTTATTAGGCCCTTGTGGCCCATTAGGCATAGTCAAAATAGTCACCCCGAAGGGTTCTGGCCCAACTCAGCCCACTCACTCGCTGTCTCTCACCCTCGAGCTCACTCCTCTCCTCCTCTATCCCCGACCCCGTGGTCGGTGATGTCGCCACTGGCGATTCCCATCGTCGTGGACCTCCATGGCCACCACCGTGGTGCAGGAAGGGATTGTCGATTCCGCTCTTCCCTCCTGTCCAACTGGATTTGGACATGGAGCTCTCCTACGACAGATCGATGTCATTACGAACCCTAGGGTTTGGGATTGGCGTTGATCCTGGCGCCACCATTGCTGTTGCGCTCTGTGGTGATTCACCTTGCCCCTAGGCATGACTATGGTCGCCGCCGTGGTGTTGTATGGGTTGGAGTGCCCCCATGGGGTGCTCCCCGTGCCGCCATGGTCGTCGGCCCTTCTGCTTCCTCTTCTATTCTTCAGCGAGGACCTTTGGTGAGTGCTCCCTCTCCTCTCGTGCTGCTCTGTGTTAAGTCATCCTCTGCTAGATGTTTGGTGGTGATCTTTCTGGTCACTATCTTGTTCTGATTAGGGTTCTTGGTTCTGTTTAGGGTTCATACCCTGCTGTTGATTAGATACTAATGAATTAGATCATGTGTTGATGATCTCTGAATCTGTTAAGTGGTGATTAGTTGTGGCTTATGGCTGATGATTAGCTGTGGTTTATGGCTGATAATTAGCTATGGTGATGCTAGTGGCTTACTGCTGATGATTCCATGGTTAAATCTCATATGATTTAGAGGGTAAAATTGTACTGGAAACACTACTTGGTAAAGCTAGTGGTTTGGATAACTTACCACTATCATTACTTGGTTAATGACAGTGGGTATGGTGTGATGAAGTTACTGTCTTAGTACTGTTGGCTTGACAATTCATGTGTGGCTTGAGATCAAATGGTTTCAAACAGTGAAGATATACATAGGTGAATATTTTGTTTATGATTCCTGTATTTAAAAACAAGATAATGATTTACAGTGGTTTGGTTGTATCTGTGAAGATTGAATGCTTAATCTAATTAATATAGAATTGTTCTTGTGAAACCATCTTTGTATGGCACACAAGTCAGATTCTATTTCATTGTTTGGGTTGGTCCCAGCTTAAAATGAGTTTGGCTTTCAAGATAAGTAGAAATCTTCCTTTCTTAAATCTCTAAGACCAATGGTGTTGGTCTGAGGTTTAGGGATTTAGACCTCTATCTAATTGGTTCACATGAATTGATTCTGATAGTGATACCAGCTATTATTGCTTGGATCAAAGTTGGGAAAAGATGCTTGTAAGCTTGATAACTTACATAGATCCATAAGATTAGATTCTAAGGTGATACTCTTGTCTTAGAGATGTGCCTAGAAGTTAAATCTTAGCTATATTCATTCTTGACTGAAAATATAGCTTGATAGCTAAATCAATGATGTTGTTCTGAGATTTAGTTGGATCCTTATGCTTTTCTGTTTGCTTTTAGAGTTTAAAACCTTAGTGATGGATTCACCCCACTTGGGTGCTTTCTGAGAGTTTGAATGTGATACAGATCATGTATGCTTGTCTAATCTTAGACAGATAGATCATGTGATGGTCTATTTACTCACCAATGTCACTTGATATAGTGGTTGCTAGTGGTGGATCTTGTGGTAGCTTGATCTTGTGGTTGATCTTGTGCTCCCCTGGTATATCCAGCTCCTGGCTTGTCCTTGATCTAGCCCATCATCTCCTGATCCTGATGGCTTGACCTTGGTGTTGCTATCCACCTGATCTTCCCCCTCCTTATGTCACCATCTTGGTGATGTGCTCCTGGTTTTTTGTTGGTTTGATCTAGCTTGGCTTTGGCTTGGTGTAACTGCTGGCTGCTGTGCTTGGTGTGTAAAAGCAATGGAATGGTGTGGGAATTGGTTTTCCCATGGCTGCGTTGGGAGTTTTGTTTGGTTGTGCTGCTGTTGACGTGTTGACAACACACACCATGCAGTTTGGTGTGTGTGCTGCTTGTGTGCTTGCTGCACAGATGTGGATATGTTCAGAATTTTTGGAAGTTACTTTATCTTGTTACTTCTACCTGGCTGGTGAAACTTGCCCCTCTTTACTGTAATCTGCCTTATGGCTTGAATTTATGAAAGATTCATCCTTTCATATTGGTGAAACTTGCCCCTTTTTATAAGATTACTGAATGATGAACCTTGATCAGTGCACTTCACTGACAAGTCTGAGAGTAATACAATTTAACCTTAACTTTCTCTATTTTTGTTTGTGTTTGTTCTGCAGGTAGTAGACTTGGAAATTCAAGATTCTAGTTTAGGTTTTCTTCTTTATTTATAGAATAGGCAAATGTAATATTCTTTATTCATTTGTAATTTTGGTTCTATCCTTTTGTAATCTTTATTTTATTATTTTGTAATAAAGATTGTACTATTATCAATAAAGAAATATTCTTATTCTTTATTTATTTGTTATGGTGAAGATTGTGGATGATTCTAATAAGTTACATTTTTGTAACTTATTTATTGAATAAAATTATGAAATGGGTATTCATCTTCTTAATTGCTCTCTTTATATAAAGTTTGAATTATTATTATTGGTTAACTCTGAATTAAATAAAATTCTCAAACATTATTCAAAAATTCTTTTGAACTCTAATTTAAACACTCAAGTTTCAAACTTAAATTTCATTTCCCAAAACAAATAAATCCACAAAGATCATATCAAAGTCTATAACAATCATCCTTCAAGACTCTAACTAATCTCAAAGTATGAAAAAAACCTAGATCACTTTAAGTTTTTATTTGGCGGAAAATTTACCCATATTTTCACAGATGAATGCATGCAACATTTCGAATTCCTAAATCTACCCATCGTTAGTTCCTAAATGCTGGGATGTTACAGTTGTGTTGTTCTTGGAGCGTCTTAGTTTTCGTTTGGTTTGCTTAGTTTGTTTAGTTTGCTTGAATAAAGTAGTTTTGACCCCCGTTCTCGCTGTGTTGTTTGCAAATAAGTTTCTTGGTGTTGGAAAGGAGTAGTAAGTTCTTGCTTGTAAGTGCAAGAGGAGCTTGCATTGACTGTGACTTGGACTTTAGCATGACATGCTAGGTGTTGTTTTGACCTTATGCTTAGTGATTATTGTTGTAGCATGTCTTGTTCCAAACAATTGAGATTGCTTAGCGTGTCTTGAAGAAATTATGCGTTGTTTTAGCATGCAAAAGCATAGTACTATGGTATTCTCCTTTAATGTTTTGCTTGGGTTGACTTGGCACGTGCTCACACCATGTTATGACTATTACAAGTTACCATAGCCTCTATGATCATTTAATCCTTGACTTGTGGTACCACTCTTTACTTTGATTAGTAATGCTTCGTTGCACTGCATGATTATGGTCATTATTGCTCTCTTAGTTGGTTGCTCCTAGTCTTTGCTAGCCTCTACTTGTATGAGTAAGCTCTACTCATGCTTCCAACTCCCAAGAAACCAAGTTTTTCCAAAGTGTCCACTATAAATTCCTATGCATGGTGTATTACAACATTCCAAGTATATTCTTGTTTCAGCTATCTTCCAATTAAAAACTATTTTGTTATGTGAAAACTTAGTGATTAAAGCCCTCACAAACTTGAAGGCACACTTTATATTCTTTTCCCCTAATAAACTCGAACCATTGTGTCTTCTATGTTGTATATGCTTGCACTTATACGTTGGAATTAGCAGAACCGTGTTGTCACGGGGAACATTTTCAATATTGCACTTTTACTTTATACTCACTTGATATCATGCTCTTTTGTCTATGGATGTCACCGGTGTGAAATAAAAAAGGAACTTGTAAGTCCATAGAGTATGTATTTTGTGTTAGAGAAACGCCTAGGCTGCTAGCCTAAGCCATGCCTAATCATGGTGGAAACTTGCAGCATCACCATCGTGAGCTATCTATGAAGCATCCTCAATAAAAAGCTATGCATATGGTAAATAAAAAGATCGCTGAGATGCTCATTGTCTGCTTGCCTTGTCATTTTGGTTATGGGATAGCTTCTGTAGCATGTGCAAGGGGTACCCCATTGGCGGTTCTCTATGATATCCAAATACTTACAATGACAAGAACTTGAAGGTGACTGAAGTTGAGTAGCATGAGGTGTGGCCCTCGTATTCAAGGGACTTGATATTGCCAACTTATACTTTGTCAAGCATATACTCCATCTTTGTTCACTTTAACCTTAATCACTTCAAGATGCTTATGATAAGGGCAATGAGCGCTGAAAGCTAACAAGTACCATAATTTTTGGAAGCTCTTTTTGAAACTTGAAATCCCTGCTTCCTTTATAAAAAAGGCTTTTATTCCACCATTATTTGAGTCTCCACCTTCTACCTTTAGGCACCATTAGGAGAGCATAGTTGTCATTCTGTGTGCAGTGTTCCAAAGCTTATTGGTTGATGCATATTGTGATATTACTTGTTCTTGTGCTACTTGTTTCCAGTCACCCTTGTGAACTTTGAAGGTGTCCTATGCATCTATTTGCTACTCTATGAGGGACAAGCTGATTGCCACTATGCCATGTTTTCTGTATGTGAAACAAACAAACATTTTTCAATGCATGTTATTCATGATCTTTGTTTGTAGTCTTTCATGTTGCATGCATAGTTACTATGTCCTATTGTTAGAACTCCATCTTTCATGCACATGTTTAGAGTTCTTTGATCCCAGCTTTCAATGCTTGCAAATGGTTTGATCTTGGTTTTGATGGTGCATGTCACCTAAAAAATTATTCTTTTTATCACTTACCTACTCGAGGACGAGCAGGAGTTAAGCTTGGGGATATTGATACGTCGGAAACGTATCTATAATTTTTGATGCTCCATGCTTGTTTAGTATCTACTTTGCTTTTCTTTTTCTATACTTTGAGGTGTTTTTATATCTTTTTTGGAAATAACCTATTAGCAAGTTGCCACAGTGCCAGTTGCCTGTTTTCTTCTGTTTTTGGTTCCAGAAAGTCAGAAAATCAGTATTCTCGGAATTGAACGGGACAAAATCCAAAGTCAATTACTTTCCGTGGGGAACAAGAATCCAGAAGACGAGACGGAGACGCAAGCCAGGACGGCCAGACCGCCCCTAGGCGTGGGTGGGCCCTACCCCGCACCTGGGTAGGGTGTGGGGCCCCTGGCCGCCTCCTAGCCTCGCCTCTTCGCCTATAAGAAGCCCCCAATGCTGAAACCCTAAGTACCCAATCAATATTCCACGAAACCTTCTGTAGCCGCCGCCATCGTAGTCCCTAGATCGGGGGGATCTAAAGTTCTTCCCGGCAACCTGCCGAAGGGGAGATCATCCCGGAGGCATTCTCTCCGGTATGATGCGTGAGTAGTTCCACCTTGGACTATGGGTCCATGTAGTAGCTAGATGGTTGTATCTCCTCCTTTGTGCTTTCATGTATAGATCTTGTGAGCTCTGTTCATGATCAAGATCTAATCTATTTGTAATCATGCATGTTGTGTTTGTGGGGATCCGATGGATATTGAGATTATTATGTTGGTTTGATTAATGGTTTTGTATTTATGATTTTATCATGTCTGTGTTGTTTGTGATCTTGCATGCTCTCCGTTGTTAGTAGCTATCTTGGCCAAGTAGTTGCTAGTGACTCCAAGAGGGTGTATTTATGCTCGATAGTGGGTTCATGCCTCTAGTTTCCAAGGGAAGTGACAGAAATCTCTTCGGTTGTAGATGTGTTGTTGCTACTAGGGAGAAAACAACGGTCTTTTGTTCATGGAACATGTGGACTGTTTACCTTACACACTTTGCTTAAAGCAGTTGTCTGTTGCTTGCAACTTAATACTGGAGGGGGTTCAAATGATAACCTGAAGGTGGACTTCTAATCATAGATGTAGTTGGATGGCGGTCTATGTATCTTGTTGTATTGCCCAATCGAATATTATAGGATCTTTCTGACTAGTATTGCATTGTTATGCCTTGCTCAGTTCCTGTCAATTGCCCTGCTGTAATTTGTTTACCTTTCATGCCATGTTGTTTATCTAAGGAGAGCACCTCTAGTGAACTATGGACCCTGGTCCAATCTTTACCATTGATACATCTTCCACTGTTACTTGTTTACTTGCTGCAAACCATTACCTTTCACACCGTACGTTTAATCCTTTGTTACAGCAAACCGGTGGGCTTGACAACATCATTGTCTAGTTGGGGCAAAGTCTTGAGTTTGTGTTATGCAGGTCTCCGCGTTGCTTGCAACAGCTGTGTGACGTTTCCTTCCTCCTACTGGTTCGATAACCTTGGTTTCTTACTGAGGGAAAACTGCTGTTGTGCTGCTTCACACCTTCCTCTTGGGGTTCTCAACAAAGTGCTAACCAGAACCATCATATACCGACCCTCATACTGATGCAAGAGCTTGGTTTTCGAAGTGCCTAAGAGGCCTGCATGAAGGATGTTGAGCGAGCATTCGGCGTGCTCCAAACTCGTTTTGCTATGGTCGAGTACCCTGCTCTTACTTGGTCGACATCTCAGACGTGGAAGGTGATACATGTTGGCGTTTATAATGCACAATATGATCATGAGAATGAGCGCAATGATCCTATGGTTGGTGATCAACCGTTTGAGCACCAGTTCCCCCTTGTCGATGTTGATCATGAGGTGCTAAAACCATTTCCAGTGCTTTCCTCGCCATGCATCAAAATTTTTGTGTCCAAACCGTTCATCGCGGACAGCAAGCGGATCTAGTGTTAAATTTGTGGGCTCTCAAAGGGCACAATGTTGGAGCTATTTGAATTTTTACTTATTTAAATTATTATTCCAACTATTTTATTAATTATGTTTGGATTACTGTAATAAAGTTCCTAAACTATGTATTTGAATGTTCCTTGTGAGTTCTCTATAGTTTGAAATTTATTTAGGCCTAAATTTGTTTGGGTCCATTTTGGTGTGCGGCCGTGTGGTAGGCCCTCCCAAATCGCCTGCACTATGAACCGGTGCCCGCAAAGACCTCGTGTGGCACCACTGTCGGATATGGTTGTGAAGATGCTCTAATCCAATGTAGTAGTAAAATCGCAAAGCCATGCTCTAACACCATAATTAACGTGATTGTTTCTTCCTTTTAGAAATGGCACTTGACGCCAGAACGATCGATCGTGTACGTAGTTGGTGAGTGGAGGGAACTAATTTTCAAAGACTTGCTCTTAGAGATACTAGATCACGAGTACTCACCCTCCCGAGAATTAAACAAAAGAGGACGTACGTACGCCGAGGTTGTTTGCAGCTAGATGGTGACGAACGCACGCCGCCTCGGAAGTCCGGATGCACACACACAGATCAAGCGTCAACGCTACGTACCAAACGCGCCATGACCGCACCGTCTGTTACGAGTTGCGACACGCATTACCCATCTGATGATATCTATCAATACGGCTGGCAATGGCATCGTCTAGCTAGATCACATTACTTCCTCTCGAGATATACACAAAATAAAGGCCCGCTCATCGATCAGCGGCGTGATACGATTCATGCAGTTGGAGGTGGAGCACATTAGTTTCTCAGGATACAGAATCCGTAGTATTCTATCAGCAGTGATGCAACCGGAGGTAGAGAGATATACACGGCGGTACAAGTGTACCGCGGCCGAGAGCCTAAGCATGGCCACGTTTTGGATGGCGCCATCGGTAGCGTAGGGGCTGCACTGACTGCAGCGATCTATCTATCGGAGGCTCTACTCTAGCTTGTGGACGGATCCATTCATCCACGCAGCCTGGCCGCGGCCGCTAGCGAGCCAAAGGTCAGACGATGATGACACGAAAACTGGCTGGCTAATGGAGGGGTTGGGTTGGAGCGTGATAAATTCTGGGGGGAGCCATTACTGATCTGATGCTGGGGTGGTTGGAGGGGGAAGAAACGGCCGAAACGCCCCCCCCTGATCCCAACGCCAAACAGGTCCGCACCGTCCGATCCGCGTCTGGATCGAGGCGCGCGCGCGCGTGACGCAATAAAAACCTGGACGGAGTAAATGGAATGTTAAGCCCGTATCCGGATAGTGGCCTTGATGCGCATGATACCAGTGAATACTACTTGCACTGCTTAGCGGAGTTGCACGGTCCAGTGCAAAGGGCGTGATGGGGGCCCAGATGAACAGTAGTACTCCCTCCGTTTTAAAATATAAGATGTTTTAGGTTAGTGAAAAAAAATGAATCTAGACTTATTTTAGTATGTAGATTCATCTCAAAGTTGAGTGAACCTACATACTAAAACAAATCTAGATTTATTTTCTTCACAAACCTAAAACATTTTATATTTTGAAACGGAGGGAGTAAGTGTGTTCTCCAAACTAGGTACCCTATCAATAGAGTCCAAAGAGAAAAAACAGACGGAAAGAAAAAAAGGCTCATTATCTCTTGAACGAATCTTTGTGGCCTTAAGGATGAACACTAGGATTAAACCTTGTTATTATCTAGGAATATCGTCGGTTCCATGGATCGAAAGAACTTGTGAACACCCAATTAGGGCTTGTTTGATTCATAGGATAGGAAAAGTATAGGAATTGGAAAAACATAGGATTGAGATGTCATGCCAACTTGAATCCTATGAGAATATGAATTTTGTTTGATGTAGCAAAAGAATTTTTCCACGAGGTATGATCTAATGTTTCTTTCCTATAGGAATTGCACTACAAGATTTCTATAGAATTAATTTCTATAGGATGTGTTCCTATGAATCAAACAATAACATAGGAAAAATTCCTATAGGATTTAAATCCTACACAATTCCTATGTAATTCCTATGAATCAAACAAGCCCTTATTTCTTAAGAAAACATGTGGGTACTACCGCGCGTTAGAGGTTTCTTACCGTTGAAAAAACATTATAGAATAACAAGCCATAAACAAGCTTTTTATTCGAAGGATAAACATGACACATGTTAACTAACCGTCGGAATGGCCGAAAGGGAGGAAGTGTCGAGTAGGCGATGATCTTTTCCCTTCCTCGTACTCCTCACGGCCCCTCGATCATAATGACATCTCACAATATCTTCCCCCTCAAGGTATTTCAGGGATTCATCCGACCCTAAATCTATATTCAATCGTTTGTCCAAGACCTACATAGAGTCCTTCGGCGCGCCGAAGATGCACAATTTTTGTGGACTAAGCGACATGCGATGGAAAAACTCTAAGGAGTTCAACGATGAAGGGTATTATAAGAACATGTGCGAGGGGAGCGGGCGGCAAGGTAGAAGCGACAAATCGATTGGTGCAACGAGATCCATATTAATGGTAGGCGATGGACATAGAGTGCGGACAACATAAGGATCACTAAATGACTGTCTTGCGATTTGTTTCTGATATATAACAACATATTCGGTCAAGAAGAAAGGAAAGAGGTGGTAGTTGCTCCCATATATCTGGCCGAAAGATGTATGTATGCCCTTCTGAATGGGTACATGTATGCACATTTTACCGACAAGCGAAGATGTTTGGGAAGTCATAGTTGAATTCAAGAGGGAATGACATTATGAAACTATTGTGAGGGTGAAGCGAGGTAGCAACGACAACAAGTGGCATGGAGGGTGATAGTAAATTAGTTTTTTTCTAAAAAAAAAAGAGGACGACTCTGGGTCTCTGTATGAGTTGATGCACACACGAAAAAAAATGGTAGACACTAGTTGAGTGCGTTGCAGAAAAGAGCTGGAGATTAGTGCCACTACATTATTCTGATAATATTTTAATGATAACACCATAGACACCGGGGAAGAAAAGAGGAGGGGTAATACTCAAAAAAGTTGCATGAAATGTACACTTGCCTCCATGAATTGATATAAGTTTTCTAGGTGAAAAGATCCGTTGAAAAATTGGGTTGAACAAACATCCAAGAGTGTACCAACATCGTAGATGCATGGTCAAATCAGAACGAAAATAACAACGGTGTCGTACTACATTATTGTGATAATATGTACGCTTGAAGAACCAGGCTGATATATATCATGGCACGAGTATCAATTCGGACAAGTTCATAACAATTCATGAATGGACCCCTAGCCCCAAGTTTTCAAAACATGCAAAGGAAAGTAATATTAAGCTGTACAAAATTTAAAAAATAAGCCATGTACATTCATATTGAGTTGAAACTTATTCATGCAGAAGTGGTACCCGATCTTCAATTCTTGTTTTATTTTGTAGCAGAGATACCCATTGTGTATACAACGGGACAAGACGTGGCTAGACGTAGTGACAGCCCGCCACTTATCTACGTCGCCTGATCGCTAAGTTGCTCTCCCTTCCGAAGTTGTATTGCTTTGCCTTTCGTTTTCTCCTGGTTTATCATGACTTGGACGTGCTTGTGATGTTGCCTCAACATTTATTTTTTTTGCTTTGATTGACCGTATCGGATCTTGTATGGATGTTTGATTTATTTATAAAACTAGGTAGAAGGCTGTTTTAAAAACACTTATTCATGCAAAATTTGAGAAAAAAAACGATCATATGTGGCCTCCGCCCAAGAGCAAATGAAATTTGCACATTGCAATGTATCGAGCTTATGCTAATTTTTTTTATTTTTACACCAGGTTACTCCTTCCATCCGCAAATAAGTGTACTTCTAGTTTTTGTCTAAGTTAAACATAATCAAATTTGACCAACTTTATAGAAAAATATAGAAACATATATTACGTCAAATTGATATATTATAAAACTAGATTTAAAAATAAATCTAATGGTATCAATTTAGTGTCATAAATATTGGTACATTTTCTAAAAAAGTTAGTCAAACTTAGTAAAGTTTGATTTTGAATAAAGCTAGAAGTACATTTATTTGCGGATGGAGGAAGTACATGTTTTCGTGTTTACTACTCGGGTCACTCATGTACTCCTTCCTTCCTGGTGACGGAGTGGAGGGAGACATAGAACAAAACGGGCAGACGACGAGCTCCCTTTACGCGCGCATGAACATGCACGCACGCAGTAACGAAAACGAAAGATGGATGGCGCTGTGCTACTCTGCCATGCAGGGGCCCACCACGTGATGGGGCGCTGCGCGGGGGGCTCCTGTTGAGTTGGAGATGGGTACATGACACACACACACTAGGCAGGAAGAGGCAGCGAAGAGAAGGGCGAAGACAGTGGCGTGAGCTGTTTGGTGCTGCTGGCCTGGTGGCCGCTTCTTGTCCCGTCCCGTGTCGAGGCGCACCCAAAGCGGGCGCGAACCGTTCGTTGCCGCTGCTGCCCGGGCGGGGGCACCCCGCACGGGCACGAACCGGCCTATGGAGAGGCTGCGTGCGTGCAGGTGGCGCGCAAGGATTGGGATTGGGATCGGGGACACCGGGCCGGCGGTTGTTGGTCGCCTCGCCTGGGGGCCTTGGGCTAGGGGGTGGTGGGTGTGCATGCATGGGATGGGAACGGGAATGGGACCGCCGTGCCGGGCGCTGGGCGCGGCACGTGACAGCCACGACGGGAGGAGTCTCGTCTCTCGTCTGGGTAGGGCGGGCCCGGGCGCCCAGGAGGTCTGAACTCTGGACCCTCCTGGGAGCGTGTTGGGGAATGCCTCTACCTGCCTGCGCGCTGTGCCGGAGTCAAACCGCAGGCGGCCCGGCCCATCCGATCTTGATCCGGCGCTCCGGAGTTTCCCTGAGATGGTTTTTTTGTCTGGAGCTGTGGCCGCCTCCTCCTTGATTGCGAGGACCGGGGCAGGGGCAGGACACGGCGTAGCCTAGCGTAGCAGTCGAAGATTACTGCAGGATTGCAGTGCATTCCTGTCGTGGGCAGGCAGGATCAGTACTTACAGTCTGTAATTATAATAAGCACGTGGTGTGGGGATGTTTATACGGCGCTAAGTATCTTTTGAGGGTACCGTGCCTGCCCCCGCATATGCAGTTCGCTCCGTCCTACATGCAGGTACGCGTCGCTTCCTAGCTTCGGCAAATGCTCCTGTTCCTTTTTTCGACGACGTCGTACCGTACGTCGAGACGTAGACCCGCGGTAGACGGTCGCGGCTGCCGTTCTTCTCCTTGTGTTCTTTGCCGCCATTGTTGACAGAGAAATATAGCTTGGACGGCGATAATGAAGAGAGGGGCACGCACCAAATTCTGACAGCAGGCCAAGGAAGATTACCGAGTTACTATAGAAATTTTGGTAAGCTTGAAATAAACACTGGACTTTTGTTCTTCAGAGAAACCAAGCTAGTAGCTCGTCCGAGCGTGTATGCGTGCCCACAGATCCGCGCGATCGGCTTGACACTGGTGTCATCCAGGCTGTCAGCCTGTCACCCCGGTCGCGGAGGCAGTTAATGGGCGGAGTTATCGCCACTGACAGCACGCACGCCGCCCGTGGCCCGTCGATCGTCCGCCTGATTCAATTGATGCGAGCCGCCGCCTGCACTGCACGCACGCGCAATGTGCCCTCGGTTAATGCCGCTTGTCCTCGGCCCGGTGCGCGGCGCACTTGCGCGATTAACCAGGCACCTACTACTTGATTCATGGGAGTACCAACTGTTCTGGAGATCGCAGCACTGGTCAAACAGTGTTCCGGAGATCCTCCCTGGAGTACTTACCTACTGAATACTCATCGATGGCGAATTAAGGACAACAGTGTTCGGTTGATCAGAGTTGTCTCCGACCTTGCGGTGTGAGTCGATTGTGGTTTAGCTGCGCTAATCATCGATCGATCGGGACATCTTGTTCTTGCTGTTGGGTGGGAACATCTCCAGGCTCCAGCCTACAGGAGTGTTCGATCTTTTGGTTTGCCGGTCAGAATGGTCGGTCTGTCGATTTCAGCCCGGCCGGGTACACAATCAGGATGGCGTGATGGGATGGGGGCCTCCTCTCTTCTGCGACGACGCGAGTTGACGACTCGGTGGTCGTACGGATGCTTGGTGTGCACACTGCATGTAGCACTGTCGGATTGGTGGACTGTGGGCACGACCACGCAGGCAGGGCCGACGCCGGACGGACTATTCCTTGCCCATGCTGATGTTTCCCTGCATCCTATCTCCTGGCGAGAAGAGAACAAAAAAAACTATTTCAACTATTTAATTCCATTGTTTTAAGGGAGGGAACCTAATTCTACTGTAAAACACAGTGAAGCTTGGCCGCACACACGGATGTCGAGTTAGTTGATCCAGCATGCGAAAACACACGGCTGGTTCTCTCGTCTTTCCATCGACCTTCTGAAAACCCTGTATGCTTTGCGTTAGGATATTTGCTCGCTTATGCAATTGGACTCATCTTTACAAACAAAACTACAATAAAATCTTAAGAAGTAACTGACCAAGGCACCCGCAAGTCTTCAGTTCTAACAACATATACTCACTTGTCTAGGCCTAATGACTCGCTAACCAATTTTATAGTGTGTAGCTGCACACAAATTTTCGATGCTCCAATGTTAGGAATTGTAGGTAAGAGGAAGCTTTTCTTTGTCTAATTTTTAGGAATCCATGCGTCATGCATGTATCATTGCATTTAAATTAGCATTGGTGTGCATTGGAAAGGACGAACATGTTATATCAGGTGGTAACATGTACTTGTCCCTTATAGTCTGACTAATAATTTACATGTACACTTAATAAATATTTTTCATTTAAGAATGTCTAAATTCAACCTTTTTTAATCTCTTGTATAAGTGCAACTGCGATGGCTTATTTGTTACTTTGGAGTATGATTTATCAAGCTATATCAATGAAAATCTACCGGCTGTTTTTTTAAAACAAGGCAAAATCTTTTCCATTTTTATTTAATAAGGAGGAGGTTTAAGAGGTTTTACAAACCATCTCTTTGCCTTGGCCGAGAGGAACACAAAAAGTAAGCGACTACTCTCGTGGCATTATATTACAATGGGCATTTGCCCCGGTGATGCATCAAAACTTCATCTCTTCTTTAATTTTAGCAATGATCATGGTCATGGTAGAAGCTTGATTGCAAAAAATACAGGCATTCCTTTCTTTTCAAACCTTCCATGCAACCAACATTGCAAGGGCGGTCAAGGCTTTTCTCGATTCTCCACGCTTGTGGATCTCCATCCACCAATCCTCGACGGAGCCAATATCATGCCACTCCCTTGGGTCAATGCCATATAGCCCAAGCCAAGAGATCAAGTTGGACTACACTCTAGTGGTGAAGCAGCATTGGAACATTAGGTGCTTTGCCGATTCTTGAACTTGGTTGCAAAGCTTACATAGCCCGCAATTTTTCCATCCTCTCTTCTTAAGTCTATCCGTCGTTCAAACTCTATTTTGTATGATCAACCACCCAAACAATTTACACTTTGGTGGAGCCCAAGGCCTCCATACTAACTTAGGAATGAGGGAGTTTGTGAGTCCTAAGTGTTAGATGTATATTTGTATATTGTATGTCTCCACTTGTTAGGGGTTTTTCTGTATATTTCCACTTGTATATGTACTATATATTGTGGCCTTTGGCCCCTGAGGAATACAAGTTGCCTATTCCTAACATTGTATCAGAGCCAAGTTAGCCTCGTCCTCCTCCTCGCAACTTCGTTGCCGCAGCCGCCACCGTCCATGTCGTCGCCGGCCTTGCCGTCGTCGCCGCCCGGTTTTCTGCCCGGATCGATTTTGTTTCACCCAGATTCAGATCCATATCCAGATCGATCCATACACAGCAACGCCCAAACTCCAGATTCCACCCGATCAAGATCCTTCCCGATCAAGATCTTCTCTGCCACCTGCGGTCCGCCCTCAGCCCGCCTGCCCTCGGTCCGACGCCCGCCTGCCCTCGGTCCGACGCCCGCCGGCCTTGGTCCGCTGGCCTCGCTCCCTGCGGCCATACGCCAGACGATGTCCGCCTACTATCTGCCAGATCGGATCTTCTTCGCCCGTTGTTCGCTGTCGACCCCCATAGCCTCGCACACAGCCTCGCCCGGATGCTCTCCGCCCACAACCTCGCCCAGACGCCAGATCGCCGGCCATCTGTTGCCGCCGGCCGTCACCGCTGTCGGGAATCAATCACCGGCGGCCGGAATTGGCCTCCCCCGGCCTTTAGGCACCGCCCCTTGTCCCGGTTAGCCGGAATTTGGCTGGTTTCTGCCTGCACGTGCGGGTTGACCGGATCTGTTCCAAAAAAAAATGAGAGAGAGATGTCTTCTACATCGGGCTATGTTGCGATTCCTCGCTGCCCGGTGATCTTTGATGGCGCGAATTATCCTGATTTCGCTGCCTTTATGCGCGTCCACACGCGCGGTCTCCGTTTATAGGGTGTGCTCTCCAGCGAGGGTACTATATATTGCGGCCTTTGGCCCCTGAGGAATACAAGTTGCATATTCCTAACACTAAGAATTGCATGTCGTATGTGGATTTGGCCATGTAGCATTCTTTATTTGTGAGCTTCCAAGAAATTGAGTCCACAACCTCACTATCAAGGTGAACAAATTGAAGCATCTCCCAAAGCTTGTAGAATTGAAGAAGGTGATCAACGCTTAGACCATCTTGCATTTTTGTTTGAGTAATCCTAAAACCATTATCTAGAGCTTTGGCAACGGAACAATTTTTCCTTTTGGAAAGCTCAAAGATGAGGGGAGCGATGTGGAGCGGTCTCAAGCCATGATGCCAAGATGCTTCCCAAAAAAGAGCCTTCTTCCCATTTTCAATAGTCACATAAGTAGCCGCCGCAAATAGCTCTTGATCTTGCCGAGAGCATGGGTTCCAAGACCGACCCAATATTTATCTTCATTTTTCCATTCTTGCCAAAGCCAGCTTATTCGGAGAGCCGAGGCAAACTTGTATTAGGCCCCATCTTCCGGCTGTGATATGCCTAGATAAATCTATGGGGACCTAATACATGCGATTTGTTTGGGTACGAATATGAAATATCTAGTCGGGATAATTCCTATTTAGATATAATTATGTTGATCTAACAAATGTGATGTGTTTAAGTGTGGTTATGTAAATCCAATGGCAAAATGTTTCTACTTTTGGGGCACTTTTTGCATGTCTTTTTAAATTTCTGATGCATTATGCTTTTGACTTTATATACGGATATATTATGTGATCTTTTTTTCCAAAAATATTATGTGATCTTTTTTTATGTTTGAAAAAAGCTTCCTCGATTTGATCTCCTACTGATCCTTTGCTCAGGAAATTAAACAAAGAGGGAAGGAGACTCGTACCACCCTTGATCGATCCAAACACACTGTCCATGGATGGCACTCAGTCTGTCTGAAGGCCCATGCAAGGTAGGTTACTGACTGGCGGTACCAAGCCTTTTTCTTCTATCATGGGCCATTTTCCATGGGTTATGGAACGCTGGATTCTTCGATCGGGTGGTGCTGGACGCTCAATCTAAACTGGACCTTTGTACCAGGGCATGGGCTTTATCCAGGCCCCAGATTTGCATTTCTTACAGAATACCCTTTTTTTCCTAAAAAAAACGAAATACATTTTCCTGAAACACGTGACCATTTCAGCAAGGAACTACAGGAGCAATATGCAGAGATGACAATGGAAATTATCTAGGTGCATCCGCAGTTGTTTTTGAATAATTCAGACCATGCCACTCTTGAAGCGTTGACTTGTAGAGAAGCTCTATCGCTGGCGGAAATACGTGGGGGGACATGGGTTACTCCTATCCCGGTCCCTCATCGGCCAGAAAAACGTATATCCAAATTTCAAAAAGTACGTAGTAATCATGCATGTATATTACTACATTAACACTTTTGCGTACCGATTTTTAAGAAAAAAAAAATGCAAGTATGTGGCATATACAAAGCTTAGCAGATTGTTTTAAAAATGCGACCATTTTAGTGATGATGGACATTGAAAGTGCATATATACCCTCTAGAAGGAGGGGTGTGAACAGTGTTGAAATATAGGGTGGGTTTTAGGTCCATCTAACAATTTCAGTAAAATCTCTAAGGACCTATTCATGGCAAAAAGAGTGATCGAAGTTTAGTCCCACATTGCTAGCTGAGAGAAATTTCTATCAACATACAAGGTGAGCTCTTCTCCCATTAGTATGACTTGGTGTGAAGTGAGGAGAGGTGTTCTACACGCGCGCACTTCCTCTTCCGCTGCCCGCCTCGCCTCGCCATGACAGAATGAACACGATATGAAACGTTTTGTCTTAAGTGCTACTAAGTACGTGCATTTCCAGTAATTCATTATGGACGTTTCTAGTAATTAATTATGACCGTTTCTTTCCGTTAAACCATCTTGTATTCGTCTGTGCCTATATATTGGAGAGTTTTTTTCCTCTCCAGGGACAGAACAGAACCACTGCCAACTAGCAATATGATCAAGTTACTCACTCAAGATCCCCTTTTGATAGTACGGTTATCTATCCTATAAACCGGTCTCCCAACTAACAACATGAGACCGGAAAAAGGTAAAACCTATCAAGATCATACCTTTGCCTTGAGTATTTTACTTGAGCTTGATGTAGATGATCTTGTCCTCCTCAAAATGGAACTTCTTTCTTGACTGCTCTTGCTTGCACTTGTTTGATGAAGACTTGCGAATTGCTCACCTATACACCATGGGGAAACCACTTCTTTGAACTTGTATTTATCAATCCATAATCATCGAGGATGGCAAGCTTTAAACATGAGATCTAGAGATGGCGTATCTTGAGTTTGCACTTTATTTCTTCTAACTCCATTTGGATGATATCTTAAAGATACACATGAGAAACTCCATCTTATTCTTCAAGACACACTTGATCTTCTTTTCTTTATTATTCTTCTTCTACATTATTCCAATAGGCCCAAAGCCCTTGGACATTGCTTCTTCTTTTTCATTTCTTCTACCTTAAAGCTAACACATGCTCCAAGCGATGCCAACAGATATTTCGTACAAGTGCAATTTAATGCAAACATTATTACCAAAACCACGCATGGGGGCTCATATGCTCTTTCAACACTCTTGATCTTATTTCCTTTATTCTTCTTCTTACTCTCTAACATGATTCCAATAGTCCCAAAGCCCTTGGACATTGCTTATTGTTCTTCATTTCTTCAACCTTGAAGCCAACACATGTCCAGGCAATATCAATGGACAAATATTCAAGTGCATCTAAATGCAACCATTAGTACATAGATATTGTCATTAATTATCAAAACCACACATGGAGGCACACATGCCCTTTCAGACATATAACATATCTCAGATAATGGTTTTACATATAAACACATTGAAAAATATTAAAAGGTAAAAGGATTGAGCTACGTAACACACACACACCTTTCACTTGTTCCACATAGAGGCCCGTAAATCATGTTTCCATTGGATATTTCAAAGGATTTAAATTTTCATCTTTTTGGTTATTGTCTATTTAACCTGATGTGGAGTGTTTCATATTGATTTATGTGACCGAAAAAAAATGATCTATAATTTCATTCGATGATTTAGTAAACATCATCGACATATTATCTTCCGTCTCATACATGGCGTTAATAATAAGACATAAAATGGTACAACGGGTCATTATTGCTTACTTCTTGTTGTATCTCTTAGAACTAATAGCACTTAGTCTTCTGAAGGGAAGTTGGAATGACTGTAGCATAGAACTCTAATGAACATCCCTAATACTACATCAAAGTGTTGTCCATGCTATATGTATCGGTTACTGCCTGTTTACACATGCAGGCAATATGGCACATGGGAAGGAAGAACATGAGTACATGATTCAGAACCTTAGACTCAGAGCACAGACCAAGGAGGTGTGACTGAATATCGTCCAACAAATGGTAAGTAACATTTTTGGGTAAAATAGTGCATCTCTATAGAATGTGACCAATAGAGGCTCTAACAACCCATGGACCCCGATAGGCACACTTATTTAAAAAACTAACATTTAATTAAATGATTGTAAAATGCAATGTTTAATGACCAATAGTCTAGCAATGGAGAATGCATAGAAAATCTTTATGCCATGTGAACAATTTTAGTACTATGCACTGGTTCCCTATATCCAAAACCTGAAGGAAGGATACTATCATTATGTTAGATTATCCCACTTTAATGTTTATCTTATTGTATTCAAATGGCTTATTTAAATAGAGATGTTGTCATGCAGAGCATATTTTGAAGAACAAACGTATATGATTATGAATATTAAACGTCACAATCTATGGGTTGGATGCTCTCTAGTGAACTCATAAAAGGTCTTCAAATATGCCATACAAAATCCAACTCGCGGAGAAGCTCTACGCAGTCAAGACTTTGTGTGAAACTAGCATTTCAATAAACTTGTAGTTCAAGGCATAATGTACTATTCAAGTTATGCACCAAGATAACACAAAATTATATGTAAAATTTTAACTTAACAGCCTCCACTGAGCACTAGTATTTAAACAACATTGTAAAATCATAGGCAAACTCCATGTGCCACTATGGTCTGGTGCAGGATTGTCTGAGTTATTGTGTTGGGCCAGCCCATTTAATAACTCAATAATTCCTCAAAATCCCATTTGTCCAATTCATGCATGGCTAGAGGCCACCCATTTAAACCTCCTTATAAGTGAGCATGCCCTACCACTTGTATGAGAATGAGATGAAGAGACCTACAAGAGCATGTAGGGTTTCAGAAATAAGATGAGCCATGACTTACGCCACGTGTACGAGTTATCTTTAGTTCTTTTTAACACACATGATTGGAGATTCTGAATGGTCTATCCGAAGTTGAAACGTTTTCGTGTCCAATACAAGCGGCTGATATATCTGAAAGGTTCATCTCTTTGGCTTATCACTGATCGTTCACTTCGCCTCCACAGTCTATAAAGAGGTTGACCCTCACTCTAGATGAATACGCAACACATGAGAGTTCCTTGTTCTAGAACCTTACCGTCGCACAAGTCTTCCCCATCTCGTTTTTGGCGTCCACCGCGAGAGGAGACGGTATGGCCTTTGGAACACCGCTACGCGTGATCTTGTACGGGAGAAAGGGAGATTAGGTTTTTGTGGAACGCATTCGGGGTAACTATGGGCAACGAGTCTTTTCCAAACGACAACTTCTTCACTGGCGTCAGCAACCTCTCCGGTGACATGTATACCAACAACGACATCGCTAATGCGAGCGGATCCGCTACAGTTATACCGAATGTGTTGTCCTTTCTATTCGAGATCATGCTAGAATTTCTTATTCTAGAACATGTTTTAGATTCGATATGTCCATCTAGTTTACTAGTTCAGATGACAAGTTTAATCTCCACTGTCATCGTCATGATTTATATTTTTTGTTGGTTTAAATATTATGACAAATTGTTCATATTTTCAGTACATGAAAGAATGCGTGTGCATGTTTTTTTCTTTCGAAAAGGAGTATGAAACCCCGGTCTTTGCATCTGAAAGGAGGATGCGTATGCATGTGCAAAGAAGTGATCTTATCAAGCTAATTTTCAAGAACCACCCTTTAATAATGATCACCCTCTCGATCAGAAGGATGCCTGATAATTCGTCTCATACATTGTCTCTGTCAACTACTTCCTTCATTGCAAAATATAAGATATTTATGAAGAAAATATATCTAAACTTGTTTTAGTGCGTAGATTCACACCAAACTTGAGTGAATTTACATATTAAAAAGAAAATAGAAATATTTATTTTATAAACCTAAAACATTTTATATTTTGAAATAGAGGAAGTACGAGACAGTGGGACCTGATTAGCGGCGACTTGGCTTGTTTACCTCACCTGCGAGTGCTCCCCGGCGGGGCGTCCCACGTGAAGGAGCACATGCGCGCACGGCAAGCCGTGTAAGTGTAACGTGCACGCACTCATGCAGCTCGCTAGGCGACGCCCTAGAGCACCAGCATTTCAGCCCCGCCGCCCCCGTATGGGCGCTAACCGCTAATCCTAATTAGCTAGATCTGCGCCGACCCGAGCGGTGAGAATCATAGAAAATTCTTCTGGGTCACAGAACCCCAGGATCTGTGCCCGCGACCCAGACGTCAAAACTAGTCTCGGCAATGCCAGGGCGGTCCTAGTCTAGCTCATCTGAATAATACTAAGATCAGATTACGGATCCACACTGAGAGAGAGAGAGAGAGAGAGAGAGAGAGAGAGAGAGAGAGAGAGAGAGAGAGAGAGAGAGAGAGAGAGAGAGAAGATTAAGCAAGATCGCATCTCTCATCCGCAGTCTACAGCGGAAAAGGATTGCTAGATGGGATGAACATGGCTTCATGAGTATCATCCAGCATCTGTCAATGCATTGCTACTTTATATGCATGTTGTGCTCTGCACTTCTGCAATGCTTTTCTATCTCATCCCTGAACCATTTCCACGGTAAAATATTGCAAAAGCTTGCTGGAATCCACATGTATTTGTTCTATAAGTACGGCCCTGAATCCATCTCACTCTGCCCAGTCCAGCTGCTCTGCTTCAGTGAACACCACCCGCTACACTAGCCAAGCTTCAGAGAAAATGGCAGTACCCGATAGGCTGCTCGTCCTCCTCGCCGTCGCTCTCCTCGCCGTCAGCTTCGCCGAGCACGAGGTGAGATCTGTTTGCAAGCACCCATCCGGGCGCAGCCAATCGGTTTCCTTCTGATACTGTACTTACATGGCTGCGTGCTCTGTAATCAGGTGTTTGCTTCACGAACTGAGGAGCAGCGCAGGGACAATGTGTACCAAGTGAGCAAGGTCTCTCTCGGCTTCTGTTGCGCATCTTTGAGATATCTTGCATATGCAGATGTGTTGCTAATACGTGTTCCTTTTTTTTCTGAATTTTTGTTCAGGGAGGACCCGGCAGTCTCAAGATGTACGGTGAGTCACCCTTCCTGTTCATCCTATTTTGTGCTCGACAACTTTTTTTCGCTATGTCTTGATTTTCCTTCTGCAACATACGTTTTCTTGGAAAGGGCATTAGGGACCAATATAGGGATGACCAAACAATGACGCCCGTTGAAACAGTAGTACTATGTTACTGTGCTTCGAGATCCAGATCGGACTAAATCTAGCAAGATCCACATACAGTATATAAAACATAGCACAAAATCAAATCTGATCCCGACACAGATTTAAAACTTGCAGATGTATACACGATCTGTGATGATGTGTTCGGCTGAAATATGACTAATCTGTGATGATGTGTTGGGTGTACGCAGAGTGCAAGCCCAAGTGCGAGTACCGTTGCAGCGACACCAAGTACAGGAAGCCGTGCATCTTCTTCTGCAACAAGTGCTGCAAGGTGTGCCTGTGCGTGCCGTCGGCGTTCTACGGCCACAAGTACGAGTGCCCCTGCTACAACAACTGGAAGACCAAGGAGGGAGGACCCAAGTGCCCTTGATTACTACTACTAGTACAACATCTGGTCCTCTCTGACGGCTGTAGAGTCCTCTGACGGCATTGCTCTGTTTATCAGCCAAGCAGGAGCTCGGTTACTTGTAACAGGTTTGGCTTTTGGCGACGCCGGTGTACACGAGCTCTGGGCGTTGAGTTATGTCGTTTGATCTGCTGCGATTCCAGAGGGCGGAGCACGCGGTTGTATCGCCGGATTCACCACTGGATTTAAAATCACAGTTTTCACTGTCAGCCGTGGGATGTAGTATTTGATGGCTGCACTCGGGATGCCCACTGCGCCCGCGGGCATCGCCTCGAAACGATAGAGATGCGCGGGTGGGCAGTGGCCACTACGCGCAATCGCCGACCGCATCGCATGTTTTTCTCGTCTTTTTCACGAGTAGAAGACAGGCCCTCGAGCCCCTCGGAATGTCTGCCCTTGCCTTCCCTCGAGCCCCTCCCTTTGGCGGCCGTGGCCCTTAGGTTCTGCTCTCGCACGCTTTGATTCGTCCGCATGGAGTATGTACTGCGCAGCTCACTGCATTTTGCCAACACTTCATTTTGGACCCAATCGATCCGTTTAAATCGGCCTACAGATCCTCTAGCTCCGGCGCCTCCACGGATCGTCGACGTCGCCTCCACCATCTCGGAGGAGCGGCCTGTGTCCGCATGCCGGACGCGGCGGCGGTACCTGGCAGCCGTTTTGGCCGACTTCGGCACGGATCACGTCGCAATCCATGTGGCAGAGGAAGTTCTGGAGGATCGTGAATGGACGACCGTGTCGCATCGGAGGGATTGCCGGAGTGTGCTACAGTCCATTTGGGAGGAGGCGGGATATCCTTCGAAATCTTCGTGCTACTGGGAGCGGCCGTCTGGGGCAGGTTCTCTCCATCGGAATCGGTCGTCGGGGTCGGAGGTGATGGCTAGGGCAAGATCACTCTCACCCCCGTCTTCCGTAGTGGTGGGGGACCGGTGGTGCTCGTCGTCGTCGCCGACGGGTGGTGGGCCACGCGGAGATAAAACAAAAAATTTCCTCTAACGTGGTGATCCCAAGATCTAGCTGAGGAAGAAGGCCACGAGGTTTACCACTAGACGCGCGGTTGCGGATTACTGATGAAGCGCGTCAGTTGATGCAGTGCAGTCCTCACGATCCGATCGTCCTGGTGCTGATCGCACAACACCTCTGCTGGTATCCACACGTACAAGGAGGAGCACCGGCGGCGAACTGCTAGGTTCGTATCGACGGTAGGACTGCTGTGGAGCTAGGGTTTCCAACACATGGAATGACCTAACCGAACAACGATTAACCTTTCTGGGTTATGGTGCTCCACTATATATAGGAAGTGAACGTGGGCTCTGCTCGCACGACCCATTCACTAAAGCCCATATAACACTAGTCACCGTGAGTCCAACTCACGAACTCAGTCCTAATCCGGTTTAGGTCCAACCCAACCAGATTACAGGTTCAGATCCAATCCGAACTTGCTCCCGCTCTTAAGTGTGTGACCCCGCAGGCTCATGGCTACTTGGACACGATTGGAGTCCGACTCTCAATCGATCAGTCGGTAGCGGCTCCTAGCAGAACGTGCCGACTCCCAAGTACCAAAGAGTCATGACGACTTACCTTTCCAATGCGACCTACGTCCGAGTCTCTTTTGCCTCACGATATACCTTGTCAGACTATAGATGAATATTTGTCATCCCTTAAATAGTCCAACTCTCTTCTCGATCCGAGATAAGTGATTCACCCGACTAACTCTTAGTCGATCGCCTCGGTTAACACTTAACCGAGTCGTGCATGGCCATGCTTTCCGAATCATATCTCACGAGAGGGCCCAGAGAATATCTCTCCGAGTGGAGGGGCAAAATCCCATCTTGGTTATTCACATCACGCAGCTTGATTCTCAGTCGATCCGAACCCTGCCTTTATAACTGCCCAGTTACGGATCAGCGTTTGACGGAACCTAAGTCGGTGATCCTCAACTCAGACTATGCAACAACCTCAGGTCTAAGGATTACATTGATTGAGATATACAAATGACAACTTGTTCGTTGTACCTCAATATGGGTCAATCCGACTCGCTAAACTCTTTAGCCGAGTCTGTGTAAGTTGGAATAGCATCTCCATTGCCATGACAAGTGGAACCGAGTCATCAAGCCAACTTTCACATTGGTCTAAGTTGTGTGTCCGGCACAACCTCAATGACCAAGGATATTTAGTACAAACAACATGAATGCATAGTTCCACAACCGAATCACATATTCAATGATACACATCAGATGTTTATACAAGGACTACTTAATATCTTTATGAATACAATGGGAAATATCATCATACATGATTGCCTCTAGGGCATATTCCCAACAACGGGTTTGAGGCTGTCGCACAAGCCGCGCATGGGGCCCTGGCGCGGTCCGTTGCCGAGAAAGCGGATCGGGTGGGCCTTCTGTTACAGGTCCTCAGAAACCCCACGGTCGGTTTGCCTCTGGTGCGTCTCGGGCCTGTGCAGGAGACCGAACGGGAACGGTTTCGACTCGCAGATCGGTACGACTAAGGAGACCTATTCCCTTCGACGCTTCTGTCTCTCGTTCGACATCGACAATCCAGCTTTCGGTCCCTGCCTCTACGCCGCCATCGCCCTCAACGACCTACGTGCCGATCGCCCGGTGCCCTTGGTCGTCGGGATCTTTCGCCCGCGTCGTCATGGAGGGTCTGCCCCGGTCTTCATCGACGGCAGGTCAAGGAGGTACTGGTCGGCTGCTACTCCGGGGGGTGGAGGACCTACTGCTCTAATGGGAGGAGGGCATGCCGCTGCTCTGGTGGGAGGAGGGCCTGCCGCTGTTCCGGGGGGGTGGAGGGCCTGCTGCTCCGGTAGGAGGAGGGCTGGCTGCTACGATGGGAGGTGGGCCTGCTGCTCCGGTGGGAGGAGGGCTTGCTGCTCCCGCAACTTCTATGTTATAGCAGACAGGAGGTGTGCAGCCGGGGATTTCAATCCCGTTCAGACCTCTTCAGCCTCCTTTCAGACCTACGGGTCCTTCGGGGTTCGCGGCACAGCCTCCGGGGAAATTATTTCATCCAGCGATGAACTTCAATAGGCCCGTCTACCCGCCTTTAATTCCGCCTCATCAATATGCACAGATGTTCCCAAAATTTGCGCAGCCACCCGCTGCTGTTTCTGATCCTGTGGTGACTCGGAATAAAAGAAAGAAGAAGAAGAATGTGCAGGTACCTCAGTCGCAGCCACCGACAGTGCCTCCACAACAGCTTGCTCAACCTCAGTTTCAGCCTCCGCAGATGCCCCATGTACCGGGCATGATGTTTGTGCCTCCTACCGTGAGTATGCCACCACCGCTGCTCTCTGCTGTCTCAACACCTGCAGTGGCTGTAGTGGATTCTTCTGGTTAGTCTGATCCGAGTAAGACAAAGAAGATGGTGAAGTGCTGGAAATGTTCTGCAGATACTCACGCTTCCAAAAACTGCCTGGTTCAACACTACTGCTTAGTTTGTAACAATTCTGCTCATCCCACTGCCAAGTGCCCGACGCTGAAATTGCCCAAGCCTTCGATGATTGTTGTAGGGAATGGGACGGACGATACTCCTTTCAATCAATTGCCTGATAGCATTTTCAAAGTGGAGTTGGCTCCAAAGTGTACACCCACGGCTAAGGTAACTATGGTAGGTGCATGGTGCCTGCGGCGGTCATTGAGTCTCAGATGACACGGATATGCCCTCTCAGTACTCAGTGGAAATGGGAGGCCCTCCCGCATGGTGATGACTCCTTTCTTGTATGCTTCCCTTCTTTTGCGGATTTGCAGCGTGTAGACGGCATTCAGATGCCGGTCCCTTCTCACAATGCTCGGATTGTTATCAGTGTTTGGGAGATGCAGGATATTCAGCCGAAGTTTACTCTACCTCAGGTGTGGGTTCATGTGGAGGGTGTTCCTCATACCATCCGACACTTCCATGGCTTGTGGGCGGTTGGTTCTCTTCTGGGTACGACAGTGGATGTGGATTTTCCGACGTTGTATAGTCGCAATATTGTGCGTATTTGTGTGGCAATGATGAATCCAAATGCGCTGCAGAAATGTGTGGATGCTATAGGTCCTTACATTGGTACTACTGCTACTCTGAAGCTCAAGGGTTATGACTTTACTTTTTGCCCGGAGTCCCCTGACTTCGTCCCTGATCGTACATTCAGCCCTATGTTCTGGAGGCGTAAGGGAGATGATTCAGGTGAGGACGATGGTACTGGACAGAAGGAGAGAGACCCCTCTTTTGATGATACTACCACTCGGTCTCAGGGGAATCAGATGGAGATTGATAATGCGGGTTCCCAGTTAGCTGTGGGAGGTCCTCAGGTCAACAAGGTTTCTACTATGCCAGTGGTGGCGGTCACACCTTTTAATCCTAGCCCTCAGACTCCACGGGGTAAAGCCATTGTTGCTGCTGCACGGTGCTCTCGCTCTTACTTTCAGCGGCCTGGTCTATTATCTACTACTGCATCTCTGGCCTCGGGAGGTCTGTCTGGCGATGCTCTTTCGCTGGCCTCTTCTTCTGCACCAGATGTGGTGCATCCCTCTTCACCAGGCATCTCCGTCGCATCGGCGCTTTTGAGTGTGGTGACGATCACGGCCTCGCCTGCCGCGAGCCAGTCGGCCTCGACGACTACGTCTAGATCTTCTTCGCCATCTGTCAAGCGAACGTCACCTCAGGAGTGTCCGGTGATGGGCCAGGATACCGGTAGTCTTGGCCCACAGCATGGGCACGGCGGGCGGTCGACGAAGGATATGACGCTGCTCGAGTTGGACTCGTCGACGGATTCAGCTGTGGAGCAGGTCATTGCGGTGACTTCGCTCACGGTCTCGGCGGTGCCGGTGTTGTGCAGGAGTGCAAGGCATCCGGTGAGCGCCGACGGTGCTTCGGCTACGGATATGGACTCTTTGGAGAAGGCCATGCGCAGGAAGGCGGAGAAGAATCTTGACACGACTGGTAATCCCTCTTCTTCCAAGTCTTTTATTCCTTTTACATCAACTTTCATTAATTCTAAGCTTAATTCTGTTGGTATTAGTTTAGGAAAGAATGCAAATGATGTTTCTATTTCTGCTAAGGTCTTAAAGCGGATGGAATTTGACCGGTTAACGGTTGTTCCAAAAGCCTCGGGCTCTTACATTCCCACTTACTCTGATGATGAGGATACATACATCTCAACAGATGGTCAGATTCTATCTCATCTAGTGGGTGAAGTTCTTGAAGTTGGTTTGGACGAGGATAGGTTAAGCTCAATCTATGAGCTAACTGCCTCTGGTCGTAAATCAACTTCTGGAAAAAATGTAATAAGTCTCGCAAACGAGATCTTGCGCCTAAATCTATTATTGTTTCCCAATGAATGGCATGTTTTTGAATAGCAGAGGTCTTCGAGACTTGGCTAAACATTTACACATTGCATTATGTTCTAGGGAACACAATTTGGATTTTGTGGCTATCTCCGAAACGGGGAGACGAGAATTCTCACAAACTATACTAGATCGCCTATCAGGTGGTATAGATTTTGTGTGGCATTCTCATCCACCCAGGGGACGGTCTGGGGGCATTTTACTTGGCATGCGGACAGACACCATGGATATATTAGTTGTTGCAGAAGGGGAGTTTCATATTAAACTACACATCCGTAACAAGGCTGATAATTTTGTGTGGAGTCTGGTTGCTGTGTATGGTGCGGCTCAAGAGGCTTTTAAGGCCGATTTTCTTCGAGAATTGGTAAACTTAGCAAAAGATAATCCGTACCCTATTCTAATAGGGGGGTTTTAACTTGCTTCGGTTCCCATTTGAGAAGAGCAAAGGCCGCTTCGACGATCATTGGCCCTTCCTTTTTAATGCTGTCATTGACAGTCTTGACTTGAAGGAAGTAAACATGATCGGTAGACAATTTACTTGGGATAATTCTTTACCGGAACCAACATACGAAAAACTTGATCGTGTACTGATGGACTCAGATTGGGAAGCCCACTTCCCTCTAGTTTCGATACGGGCTCTAGAACGTATTGAGGCTCTGTCTAATCACGCTCCCATTTTGCTAACCACTAGTTTGCCATCACCATGTTATGTCCATCCTTTCAAATTTGAGCTTGGATGGCTGCTTCGTGATGGATTCCATGATATGGTGAAAGCAGTTTGGGAAAGGTCGGTTACTGGTGATAACTCGATCCACAGATGGAATAATAAAGTGCGTTTGACACGGAAACATCTCGAGGGTTGGGTGCGTCACACCGCTGGTATTCTCAAAAAAGAAAAACTTAGACTTTCAGCTACTATTGAAGAACTCGAAGCTTTAGCAGAAACCCGGTTGCTTACTCCACAGGAAATTGAGCTGAAAATACAATCAAATGTGGAGATTGCCCGGTTACTACGCGAGGAGGAACTCAAATGGTATCAAAGTTCTAAATCACAATTTATTTTGCATGGGGATTCGAATACTAGATACTTCCATAGTGTAGCCAATGGCAGACACAAGAAGAAACGTATTCATTCCTTAAGGCATAATGATGAGTTGATTCAAGAACACGAGCAGCTAAAGTCTTACATTATGAATTATTATAAGGGTTTGTTTGGGGATCCGGAGGAAGGCACTTTCTCAATGGATGAATCCCAAATTAATGATGTACCCCAAGTTTCTGTGAAGGAAAACAACTATCTGATTGCTCCTTATTCTGAGGAAGAAGTCAAATTAGTTGTTTTCCAAATGGAGCATAATAAGGCACCTGGTCCGGATGGTTTCCCCGTTGAGTTCTATCAAACTTTTTGGGATGTAATCAAACCTGATCTCTTGAACATGTTTAGTGCTTTACATGAGGGTCAACTTGAACTATTTCGGTTGAACTTTGGTGAAATCATCTTATTGCCTAAAGTTAATGAGGCAGAACGGATTCAACAATATAGACCGATCTGTCTTCTTAATGTTAGCTTCAAGATTTTTACCAAGGTTGCCACTATCAGGTTGAACTCTGTAGCTGATCATGTTGTTAGGCCTTCACAAACTGCCTTCATGCAAGGTAGAAACATTTTGGACGGTGTGGCTACCTTGCATGAAACGGTTCATGAACTTCATAGAAAGAAATTGAATGGGGTAATTCTAAAAATTGATTTTGAGAAAGCTTATGACAAAGTTAATTGGTCTTTTTCTACAACAATCTCTTAGAATGAAAGGTTTCTCAGCGGAATGGTGTTCCTTGGTTGAAAGCTTTGTAGTTGGAGGTAGTGTTGCCATAAAAGTCAATGACAATGTTGGCAACTACTTTCAGACTAAGAAAGGGCTAAGACAAGGTGATCCATTATCGCCAATGCTTTTCAATATAGTAGCTGATATGTTATCCATTTTGATTGAGCAGGCTAAGTCTGATGGCCAAATTGAAGGTGTGATCCCCCAACTTGTAGATGGGGGGTATCTATACTTCAATATGCAGACGATACAATTCTTTTTATGGAGCATGATCTTGAAAAAGCCAAGAATCTGAAACTCATACTTTCGGCTTTTGAGAAGCTTTCTGGATTAAAAATTAATTTCCATAAAAGTGAATTGTTTTGTTTCGGCGAGGCCCAGAGGGAGGTTGATCTTTATACTGAACTCTTCGGCTGTTATCACGGCACTTCTCTGATCAAATATTTGGGCATTCCGGTGCACTACCGAAGGCTTACAAATATAGAGTGGAAAATTGTCGAGGAGAGCTTACAGATACGTTTGAGCAGTTGGAAAGGCAAACTTCTCTCTATAGGGGAAGATTAGTACTCATCAACTCAGTCCTTAGTAATATAATTTTGTATATGCTTTCTTTTTTTCAACTACCAAAAGGTGTCTTAAAACGGTTGGATTACTTCCGATCAAGATTCTTTTGGCAGGGAGATAATGAAAAAAAGAAGTATAGGCTGGCTAAATGGAGTGTTTTGTGTAGACCCAAAGAACAGGGTGGGCTCGGTATTCATGATCTACAGGCTAAGAATACATCCATCCTTAGTAAATGGCTCTATAAGTTATTAAATGAGGAAGGGATTTGGCAAACTATTATTAAGAGAAAGTATATTGGTTCAAAGGCTTTGTCCCAGATGGTTTGGAAACCTGGGGACTCTCACTTTTGGGCTGGTCTGATGGCGTCAAAAAAACATTTTTTACGCTTTGGGACTTTCTCTATTAATAATGGGACGCGGATAAGGTTCTGGGAGGATAAATGGCTAGATAATGCTACCCTTCGAGAACAATATCCTTCGTTATATTCCATCGTCCGTTATAAGGAGGAAACGGTTGCCACGATGCTCGAATCATTCCCGCCAAATATAACGTTCGGAAGGGATTTAATTGGTTATAGACTTGACTCTTGGATCATGTTGCTACAGCGTCTGGCACATATACAATTGTCGGAAGAGCCAGATGAATTTCGATGGAATCTAACTAAGAACGAGTCTTTTTCTGTTAGCTCTTTGTATAATTCTTTAATTCAGCCAACTCTTCCAGTGGCAGATAATAGGATGATCTCAAAGATGACGATACCACTTAAAAACAAAATCTTTGTTCGGTATCTTCGTCGTGGGATTATCCTTACAAAAGATAACCCTATTAAGCGAAATTGGCATGAAAATCCTGGGTGTGTGTTCTGTCACCATGATGAGACAATCAAACACCTATTTTTACAATGTAGTTTTGCACGGTCTATATGGTCAATCACCCAAGCAGCTTCAGGCTTGTATCCACCACGTAGTATTGCCAACATTTTTGGGAATTGGTTACATGGTATTGATAACAAGTACAAAAATCTTCTTAGGGTCGGAGCGATAGCCATTATATGGTCACTATGGCTATGTAGAAATAATAAGGTTTTTGATGATATAAACTATTCTGTTCTGCAGGTCCTTTACAGGTGTACTCATACCCTTCGGGCTTGGTCGACTTTGCATCGTGCGGATTATCGCGATCTCTTCATAGAGGTGTGTACGAGGCTGGAGGACATGGCATGGGATCTTTTTACCAGACATGGATGGCAGCATAATCTTCGGATAGATTTTCCCTATGCATCATAGGCGATTTTGCATTTGCTAAGCTTCATATGTAATTCGCCTGTATCTATTTATTTTTCTGTTGAATCGTGTGGATTAATGTCGGCTGTGTGCATCTAGTTATGCAGAGGCCGGGTGTTATGTTACTATCTAAGTAATAAAATTGCCCTTTATCAAAAAAAATCTGTTTGTATTGGGGTTGCCCTAGCGGAATCGACCCATTCTGGTCGGACACGGCCAGCTGGCCCTTTTTTTAAATATTTGACAAATTAGCAACAAATTTGCCAATTGACAACATATTTTATGAGTCAGCAAAAATAAGCAAAAGTAGCAAATAAATTACCACAATTTACCAAATATCATAGTTCAAAGACCACAGTATCAAATCATAGTGCAAAATAACATTAGTTTAATAGAAAATACGCAAAAGAGGTAGACCTCATGGCGATAGATCACCGATGAGATCACACTTGGCAGTCACGAGGATGTGGTTTTACCTCTTCTTGAACCAACTCCTTTGAGCCAGAGCCAAAATGGTCAAGTCCATCGTCACGAGCTTGGTCTCCTCGGCCATGATCTTGGCCTCGACCTCCTTGGCCCTTGACCGGGCATTGGCCTCTTCCACCTCAAGAGTTTTTTTTTGTGAGCTCAACGAAGCAACCATTGGTGTCCTCTTTATCTAGGCGGTGCCTCTTCTCACTCTCGGCATTTGCCTTCTCCTTCACCGCAATGCAACCCTTTCAAGATCTCTTGCAATGCAAATGTGATGGCTTGGCGTTGGAGGTCTTGCTTGCTGGCCTTGTGGCTCCTTGGCTGAAGGGCACGACCTTTGTGCGGGGAACCTGTGCTTGTCAAGGTCGGTGACATCCGACTCACTCCCATGCTTCCTTGAGCCTTCAATACTTTTTTTGGTAGAGGGCAAAGCTTGTTTCCCACTTTGGCAGTTCTTAATCTTCGTCCAACAATGGGGCATGGTGAATGGCTTGTTGTCGTACTTCTTTTTGAAGTATTCCATGGCTTGGATCACCTACACAAAAGGAAAAGAACCCACAATATATGCAACAATTACAAATAGGACATATGTACAATATAGATGCAGGAATGGTGAAAGTACAAAGGAAGTCGCCTAGAGGGGGGGTGAATAGGCTTTTAAAAATATTACGGTTTAGGCTCAAGTAAATGCGGAATAAAACTAACGTTTAATTTATTGAGCACAAAACCTAGCCACTAAGTTCACCTAGGTGCACCAACAACCTATGCTAAGCAATACAAGCAACAAGGTGATAGCAAGGTATAAATACTTCAAGCACGATGGCTATCACAATGTAAAGTGCATAAGTAAAGGGTTCGGTTGAGAGATAACCGATGGACGCGGAGACGAAGATTTGTTTCCCGAAGTTCACTTCCAAAGAAGCTACGTCTCCGTTGGAGAGGTGCGATGGCGCAATGCTCTCCGAACGCCACAAATGGCTCACCTCGAGGTGTGGTGGCTCGATGCACACCCAACGCCACACAAGGCCTCACCCCGGATACGGAAGCACGCAACTCACCGACGCCACAAAAGGCTCACCCTATTCTCCCAAGTGCGCACCACAAAAGGCGGGCACTTTCTCCACTATGGGACGCTTGAGGGCGATCACCGAACCCGTACAAGATTGGGGCTAACTCCACAACTCAATTGGAGGCTCCCAACAACAAAGCCACAAAAGGCCAACAATGCCACAAAAGGCCAACAATGCCACAAAAGGCTACAAGACCACAAAAGGTCAACAAGACCACAAAAGGTCAACAATCCAACCACACAACCGTCTAGGGTTCCAAGGAACCCAAGAGAAACAAGCTCACAAGCTTGAACTCGCCGAATCTCCGAGGAGAACTCAAACCTATGCACCAAATGCAAGGGCAAGTCCTTCTCCCCCAAATTCCAACAAAGCTATAAAAGCTATTGGGGGAATAAGGGAGGAAGAACACAAGAGTAGAACTCAAACCTATGCACCAAATGCAAGGGCAAGTCCTTCTCTCCCAAATTCCAACAAAGCTACAAAAGCTATTGGGGGAACAAGGGAGGAAGAACACAAGAGGAGAACACAAAACTCTCCAAGATCTAGATCCCAATGATTCCTTCAGAAAGAAGGGATTTGACTTGGGGGGATTGTAGATCTAGATCTCCTCTCTCAAAACCCTCAAAAAGATGCAAGAATCATAGGAGGGGAAAGGGAGAGGGAAAGCTTCTTCAAGGTTGACAATGGAGGAGAGAGAGAAAGCCAAGAACCAGGAAGAAAAGCTAGTGCCCACGAAGGGGAAGAGGAGCCCCTTTTAAAGGGCTCCCAGATCTGCCCGTTATGGGCATTCACGACACCTGGCCGGAACTTCCGGTGGGAGGCCGGAAGTTCCGGTGGCACCCAGCCAACGGACGAAAACTGCGAAGCGAGAAACTGAAAAAAAAAACGAATCATGGTCGGAACTTCCGGCTCTGGGGCGGAAGTTCCGCCCAGCCTGGCTCCAACGGTCATCAGACCGTTGACGCCCGCTCCAGGAGCGCAAACGGAAGTTCCGGTCAAAACAGACCGGAAGTTCCGGTGAACTTCCAAGCAAGTTCCGACAAAGATCCGGCAAATAGAACGCTTCAAAACAGAAGGTTACTGAGCGTGAGCGGAAGAAGACTCGGAACTTCCACCGGAACTTTCGGCGGCAAAGATGCCCTAGCGGAACTTCCGGTGGGAAGCCGGAACTTCCGGTCAGGGAAATTCCAGAAACCAGAAAACCAGAAACGCAATAACTTTTGCATCCGAACTCCAAATGGGATGAAACCAATTTTGTTGGAAAGATAACGACGAATAGAATCTATTGGGTATCACCTTGGGAGAAAATATCATGAATATATATGTGATCTATCCCCCAAGGTGTGGAGCCGGAAAACTCGCAAGATCAAAAACCGCAATAAGATATGCAAGTGAAATCCTTAGATGATGAGCTAGAGCTTGTTATGATTGTGACCACAAGCTCTAGATCCTCTCATGGACAAGAACCAAATAATAACCAAGAAAGATGATGATATGAGTGCAAAGGTTTGAGCTCTCTCCGAACGATGCAAACGAGACACCCGCTTGAGAGCCCCTCTTGATAGTACGGCTATCTATCCTAAACCCAGTCTCCCAACTAACAACACGAGACCGGCAAAAGAGAAGCCCTATCAACATACCTTTGCCTTGAGCGTCCCACTTGAACTTGATGTAGACCGTCTTGTTCTTCTATAGTGGGAACACCTTTCTTGTTTGCTCTTGCTCGCACTTGCTTGATGAAGACTTGCAAAATGCTCCCCCATACTCCATGGGGAAACCTCTTCTTTGAACTTGTCTTCATCATTCCATGAGCACGAGGATGGCAAGCTTCAAGCATGAGATCTTTTAGAGATGGCGCATCTTGAGCTCGTCCTTCTTCATCCTTACTAGAGGTTGATCCATCTTGATGCAACTCTTTGCACATGCCTTGATCGACCTTCAAGCTCCTTCTTTCTTCATGATTCCAATGGACACAAAGCCCTTGGACATTTCTTCATCTTACAACCTTGAGACCAACACATGGCCCAAGCGATGCCAATGGACAAACCTACAAGTGAAACTCAATTTACAAATTAGTCCATAGAGATTGTCATTAATTACCAAAACCACACATGGGGGCATACATGCCCTTTCAATCTCCCCCATTTTGGTAATTGATGACAATCCCTTAGCGAGGGTTTTAATATGACAATTAATGACCAAAGCGGTTGCCCCAACATCAAATACTACACAAGTATGTGAAGTTGGTACAACCACAATATATAGAGCAAACTCCCCCACAATCTATGCATGTGTGATGAACTTAAATTTCATTGCATAGATTGCCAACCGTTACCGTTGGTTGAGTTTCCTCTATATATTCAACATGCAAAGCAAACACAAAGATGCAAGAGAATGATAGGCAAATGCTTAAGAACACACTCAAAGCAAAGGCCAACTTCCCTTAAACCCTCCAAAACTTCTCCCCCATTGGCATCGATTGCCAAAATGGGTGAAAAGTTCTAGACGGCCAACATAGTGAGAATTCCTCCAAAGTTGTGCATATGCACAAGTCAAATAATGAGAACTAGGGAGGAAGGAAAACTATATTGAGGACCCAAAGAAAGCAAAAAGAAAAGAAAAAGAAATAAGCTTCAACAAATGAAGCGAACAATCAAAAGATCCAAAAGAAACAAATGAAACACCAACAAATGATGTCACAAGGAAACAACAACCAAAAGAGTGTTTAAATAAAAATAGAGAAGCTCCCCAAACTTTGTGCAAAGATTAGAATACTTATATTGAATACAATATGCACAAATATGGAATCCTTGCTCCCCCATAAGTATTTAAACCACAAGAAACGAGAAAGAAGGAACATGTGCATTATTAAATGAATTATAGAAGCTCCCCAAAGATTGTGCACCAATTATAGTAATTATATTTGGAAACAACATGCACAACCATGGAATCCTCACTCCTTCAAAACCATTTAGCAATGCACACAAAATACAATAACTTGGAAACCACCGAAGAATCAAAATGAAGTAAGAGGTGATCTCCAAGAAATGCAAAAACAACCAAATAGTGATCTTCTCTTGTGTGTATAAATTTTTAGGTGGAAAATATCACAAAGACATATAACCACAAAGAAACATGCACACACAAAATAGATACACAAGAAAGCACATGAAGACCCAAAAAGAAGTCATAGAATATACCAATAAGATGTTTTGCTTGAAAGCATGCCCAAGGGCTCAAATATATCTTATTGTACATCAATGAGTTTCAAACACCAACATACCCCATGCAACACAACTATTCTCAAGGGAAGAAGAGGATAGAAGGAATATATGGAGAAAGGCAACAAGTATCACAAGATAGAGATCAACTTGGCAAAAATACTCACTATTGCACATGAGAGATATTGAGGAAACGATATGCAACAAAATTGCTAGATTGACATATTTGGGATTAGTGAATCATGAGCATGATTTAGTATAGTCCCCATTATATGCACTCATCTCAACATACACACATTTGCAATAGAGAGAACTCTTCAAAGCCAAAGCAAGAAATCCTACATATGGAAGAACACAAATTCATGCCAACAAGCAACCTACACAAGGTTGAGAACAAGATATGTATGCATGAGAGCGAGATACTTGTTATGAAGATATAATTGGTAGGATAAAGAAGATATGAATTCGTTGATCATCCTAGCTTGCATCTAACTAACATGTAGACGCCACTTCTTCCTTGTTCAAGATACAAGCACCCAATATATATCTCCAATGTACCTAAAACACAATTAAGTACACTATGTTCCCCAAACAAATTGGGTCCAAAGTAGTTAGTGAAACTACAATACATAGGAGAGCCCCCACACAAATATGTGCATATTGATATGAAATTGAATTTCATGCACATCTTAGCCCATTAGGATTTGGTGGAGTTTCCCCTATATATTGGATCAAAGAAAGCAAGCATGCCATAATATATACAAGAAGTAAATATGCATGCATAGGCTTTCAAGAACCAAAAGGAGATACAATTTGAACAAAAACACCAAGTAAACCAATAAGACACACACAAAAGTGTGACTCGACAAAAGGTGTCCAAATTATATCGAAGAGCCAAATCAACACATGAAAGAACACAAGTTCAACAAATGAACTCAAAAGAGCCAAAGAAAAAGGATAACAAAAATACCAAGACTCAAGGATTTATCTCATCCTAAAAGAACAAAACAAGAGAAACGGAATGAGATAAAGCCAACTCCCAACGAGAGCAAGGAAAAAATAACCAAAACAAACTCTTCACACTTTTCATGATGGCACACAAAGTACCAACACAAAAAGGATCGAGCTTCCAAGCAAAAACAGATCAAATCAAGAAGCATAAAACAATGTTCTAGATAACATAGGAGAGCTCCCCCATAAGTAGAGCATTATATATAATTTTGCCTTTGAATGCAAAATGCCCACAAATGAGATCATCACTACTACCTACACTAAGTAAAACACAAGGGGAAATAAATAGAATAAGAAGATCCACAAGAGGCAAGGAAAGCTTGGGAGCAACTAGACAAACAATATATTGGCCAAAGATAAGATAAATAAGAAAAGGCCAAAACGAATATGATCAAAGAATCCTACCATATATTAAATACTAATTGTCCAAGGACAAGAAGTAATAGGGATAATTTTCCCGAGGTTGTCTGCAAGGATATCCAAGATCATATTCACACAAAGAAGCATATAACAAGATAAGAATTAAGCTTGATGCTTCGAAAGAGATTCTTGATTGCTTCAAATAGTCACACAATCACTAGTGATTGGATTAAAAAGAAGCAAGTGGTTCCCATGAGGATATGTAGATCCAAATATGAGGAAACACATACCAAGAATCACTCTCACAAACAAGATCCAAAAGATGAGCAATAAAAATATTTAATTAAATTGGAACTTGTATGAGCAAATGTGCCACATAGGAACTAGATATTTCTCAATATCAAATCTAAGTGGCACTACCTCAAATGTCCACATTTTCAAGGTTTGTAATATGCACAAAGCATATGACCCCCCATGATGTGATAAACCAAGAAATCTCAACAAGAGGCAAGAAAATCAAAATAGAGGTATTAATGGACATTGTGGAATATTAGTTTCTCATGAGAGAGACATACCACAAAGAGACTAGATAAACATGCAATAAAACTACTAAGTGGTTTTCCTCATGTACACTCATTTTAGGATTGTGGAATGCCCAAGCATGACACTCCCCCAAAACGGAATAGTCCATTAATCCCTCATAAGAACCAAATAAGATACCTACTAGAAACAATAAATGCTCCAAACCAAAACGCAAATACATGGTGTGCTAACCAACATACACAAAAATACATCATAGATCAATATAAGTAAGTGGGAAGCACAACATGTACAAACACATGCAAGGTACAAAACCAACACATGCACAAGGGAGCAAGTAACTATAAATGTAAAGGAGTTAAGCACATGTTACCGGAAGGAGGAACATTGGATATAGAATAGATGCATGATAACCCAAATAACTTGACTTTCATAAGAAGGAATAGATGAAGATCCCTCAAATCTTCATAAGGTTGTCAAGTCTTCAATTCCCTCCAAAAACACCTAATGATCAAGTTTTAGCTTGTTGGTCCCCAACCAAGTTGGGTCCTAAGAAGTTAGTCACAATAGGTTTGGCCACCCAAATGGTTCTTCTCTTGACACCACTTTGGGCACCAACAAATTTGGCAAACACATTGCCCATCTCATCCTTACGAAGAAAATAAGCATCATCAATCAAGATAGGATGAGATGAGGAGATACCCATGGTGCATGAGGAAGAAAGGTGCCCCTTCTCACGGCATATGTAGCAAGTTCTTCTCTTGCCATCTTTCTTCTTGGGAGGAGCTGCACCATGAAGAAGAGCTTGAGGATTCTTGGGAAGAGGCCCATATTGAGCTTGTGGAGGAGCTTGAGGCCGCTTCCCTCGTTGCTTCCCACTAAGAGGCTTCTTCTTCAATGGGCAATCCATCACATGATGCCCTTCTTCCTTGCACTTGAAGCACACAATGTTGGCCGGATTATTCACTTGTCCTTGGCCCTTCTTCTTGTTGCCCTTGTTCTTCAAAGAGTTAGTGGGCTTGCTCTTGGTGTTGGAGTTGAATCCAAGCCCACTCTTGTCACTTGGGGGTCGTCGCACACTCAACATATTCTTGAGCGTGGTCTTCCCTTCATGACACCTTTTCAAGTCATTCTTCAAAGAAGTGACTTGAGCCTTGAGCTCTTTGACTTCCTCTACATGGTTATTATCAACAACAATACTAGAGGAAGTAGAAGTTTCATTGTTAGAGCAACAAGGAAAATGATGCAATTCATCACAAGATTTAGCATGGTTGTGAGAGGATGAATTACAAGGACTAGCACATGGCAATATAGCATTAGGAGTAGATGTAGTGCTAATGTCCACATGAGGCCCACTAGATGTTACCTTTGACACAATGGCCTCATGAGCTAACTCTAGCCTACCATGGGAGAGTAGAAGATCCTCATGCGAGCTTGAGAGCTTGGCATGACTTTCTTCTAATCTCCCATAGTTGCTTGTTAGCAAAGCAAGTTGAGACTTTAGCTCAACATTCTCCTTCAAGATAGATGCTTCACAAGAAATAGAGTTAGTAGCACAAGCATCATCATTTAAGGCAAGAGGTGAGGTCAACTTGGAGAGCTCTTTAGAATAAGAAGCTTTAAGTTGCTCATGTGACTCGGTGAGTTTGATGAGCTCACCCTTGATGACCCTAGAGCCATTGTTGAGGTGCTCAAAATCTTCAAGGAGTTTAGCATAAGCAACTTCAAGTTCATCATTTTTAATTTGAAGGGAATTTGCCACCTCAAACTCTCTATCATGAGATTTCCTTACTCTAGATAGCTCTAGAGCAAAGGCCTCCTCAAGAGATTCCTTAGTGGTTTGTTCCACTTCAAGAGCTTCATTTAGGTTGGCAATTTCATTAGCATACTCACGCTCAAGACTACTTATTTTATCTATTTTGTCCTCATGCTCATATATTAGTTGCCTACTTTCAATAGCACAAGTTAATATCTCAATGAAAGTAGAGCAAGCATTTTTATTAGGATGAAGAGCACGCAGGACTATCCCCCCTTCTCTTTTAAAGAAGCAACATCATCATCTACTTCATCATGAACAACATTCACAACATCATGAGATATATTGGGATCCAAAGGAGAGGTTACCTTTGAACCCTTAGCCATGAGGCACAAGTGAACATTGGGAGAAGATGATGATGGGGGAACACATGAAGCTCCAATGGAAACCTTGCCTTGGCCCACACATTCTTCAATTTCCTCTACATGGTTAGCAACACAAGTACTAGAGGAAATAGAAGCACATTCATAATGGCAACAAGGCAAAGCAAGCATATCATCATGAGACATATTCAAGGCATTTCTACATGATATGCAAGGGCAATCAACACTAGGATGTAAATCACATATGGTCCTACAAGTGTTCATGCCCAAAGATACAACATTGCAATGAGATAGAGACAAAGAATCATGAATGGAAATATCACTATCTACATTGCAAGTTCTATCACCACTCACCATATCATTACCTTGTGACAACTCACATGTTGGTGAAGTGGAAGAACATGAGAACTCATCGCGGCCGGAGGTGGATGGAACACAATCATCCTCATTAAGCTTGGACACATCATATTTTGCTTGAAGCTTGGTCCAAATATCATGAGCATTTCGAAAAGGCATGATTGAGGAAAGAACTACAAAGCTCACAACATTAACAAGCACATTAGATGCTTGAGCTTCGAGATAAGAGTTTGTCTTCTCCTCCAAAGATACATTTTGGGGATCCTTAGGAGGAGACAAGCCCATATCTAGAATGCGCTCAACGTTTGGGTCAATGGCCCGGAAATGACTAAGCATGCGAGTACGCCAAACATCATAATGTGTGCCATCAAAAGTAAATGTGTGAGAGTGCACTAAACCCCTAGGAGACATCTTTACTCTCGAGGCGGTGAAGCCTAAAAGCGAGAGACCTTGCTCTGATACCAATTGAAAGTACAAAGGAAGTCTCCTAGAGGGGGGTGAATAGGCTTTTAAAAATATTACGGTTTAGGCTCAAGTAAATGCGGAATAAAACTAACGTTTAATTTATTGAGCACAAAACCTAGCCACTAAGTTCACCTAGGTGCACCAACAACCTATGCTAAGCAATACAAGCAACAAGGTGATAGCAAGGTATAAATACTTCAAGCACGATGGCTATCACAATGTAAAGTGCATAAGTAAAGGGTTCGGTTGAGAGATAACCGATGGACGCGGAGACGAAGATTTGTTTCCCGAAGTTCACTTCCAAAGAAGCTACGTCTCCGTTGGAGAGGTGCGATGGCGCAATGCTCTCCGAACGCCACAAATGGCTCACCTCGAGGTGTGGTGGCTCGATGCACACCCAACGCCACACAAGGCCTCACCCCGGATGCGGAAGCACGCAACTCACCGACGCCACAAAAGGCTCACCCTATTCTCCCAAGTGCGCACCACAAAAGGCGGGCACTTGCTCCACTATGGGACGCTTGAGGGCGGTCACCGAACCCGTACAATATTGGGGCTAACTCCACAACTCAATTGGAGGCTCCCAACAACAAAGCCACAAAAGGCCAACAATGCCACAAAAGGCCAACAATGCCACAAAAGGCTACAAGACCACAAAAGGTCAACAATCCAACCACACAACCGTCTAGGGTTCCAAGGAACCCAAGAGAAACAAGCTCACAAGCTTGAACTCGCCGAATCTCCGAGGAGAACTCAAACCTATGCACCAAATGCAAGGGCAAGTCCTTCTCCCCCAAATTCCAACAAAGCTACAAAAGCTATTGGGGGAATAAGGGAGGAAGAACACAAGAGTAGAACTCAAACCTATGCACCAAATGCAAGGGCAAGTCCTTCTCTCCCAAATTCCAACAAAGCTACAAAAGCTATTGGGGGAACAAGGGAGGAAGAACACAAGAGGAGAACACAAAACTCTCCAAGATCTAGATCCCAATGATTCCTTCACAAAGAAGGGATTTGACTTGAGGGGGTTGTAGATCTAGATCTCCTCTCTCAAAACCCTCAAAAAGATGCAAGAATCATAGGAGGGGAAAGGGAGAGGGAAAGCTTCTTCAAGGTTGACAATGGAGGAGAGAGAGAAAGCCAAGAACCAAGAAGAAAAGCTAGTGCCCACGAAGGGGAAGAGGAGCCCCTTTTAAAGGGCTCCCAGATCTGCCCGTTATGAGCATTCACGACACCTGGCCGGAACTTCCGGTGGGAGGCCGGAAGTTCCGGTGGCACCCAGCCAACGGACGAAAACTGCGGAGCGAGAAACTGAAAAAAAACGAATCATGGCCAGAACTTCCGGCTCTGGGGCGGAAGTTACGCCCAGCCTGGCTCCAACGGTCATCAGACCGTTGACGCCCGCTCCAGGAGCGCAACCGGAAGTTCCGGTCAAAACAGACCGGAAGTTCCGGTGAACTTCCGAGCAAGTTCCGACAAAGATCCGGCAAATAGAACGCTTCAAAACAGAAGGTTACTGAGCGTGAGCGGAAGAAGACTCGGAACTTCCATCGGAACTTTCGGCGGCAAAGATTCCCTAGCGGAACTTCCGGTGGGAAGCCGGAACTTCCGGTCAGGGAAATTCCAGAAACCAGAAAACCAGAAACGCAATAACTTTTGCATCCGAACTCCAAATGGGATGAAACCAATTTTGTTGGAAAGATAACGACGAATAGAATCTATTGGGTATCACCTTGGGAGAAAATATCATGAATATATATGTGATCTATCCCCCAAGGTGTGGAGCCGGAAAACTCGCAAGATCAAAAACCGCAATAAGATATGCAAGTGAAATCCTTAGATGATGAGCTAGAGCCTGTTATGATGGTGACCACAAGCTCTAGATCCTCTCATGGACAAGAACCAAATAATAACCAAGAAAGATGATGATATGAGTGCAAAGGTTTGAGCTCTCTCCGAACGATGCAAACGAGACACCCGCTTGAGAGCCCCTCTTGATAGTACGGCTATCTATCCTAAACCCGGTCTCCCAACTAACAACACGAGACCGGCAAAAGAGAAGCCCTATCAACATACCTTTGCCTTGAGCGTCCCACTTGAACTTTATGTAGACCGTCTTGTTCTTCTATAGTGGGAACACCTTTCTTGTTTGCTCTTGCTCGCACTTGCTTGATGAAGACTTGCAAAATGCTCCCCCATACTCCATGGGGAAACCTCTTCTTTGAACTTGTCTTCATCATTCCATGAGCACGAGGATGGCAAGCTTCAAGCATGAGATCTTCTAGAGATGGCGCATCTTGAGCTCGTCCTTCTTCATCCTTACTAGAGGTTGATCCATCTTGATGCAACTCTTTGCACATGCCTTGATCGACCTTCAAGCTCCTTCTTTCTTCATGATTCCAATGGACACAAAGCCCTTGTACATTTCTTCATCTTCCAACCTTGAGACCAACACATGGCCCAAGCGATGCCAATGGACAAACCTACAAGTGAAACTCAATTTACAAATTAGTCCATAGAGATTGTCATTAATTACCAAAACCACACATGGGGGCATACATGCCATTTCAAATGGTCATGCTTCTCTCTTGCAAAGGCAGCTAGTGCTCCCTCCTTCCTTTCCTTCACTGAAAAACGGCGGGCGGCTAGTGCTCCCTCCTTCCTTTCCTTCACTGAAAAACGGCGGGCGGCGCGCTTCCTACTCTGCTACGCTCGCTCCACGGCGGTCTGCTCCTTCTTGACGGTCAACGAAGCCTTGGGCTTGGCCATCCTCTTTGCCTTGGCCGGATGTTTGGTGTTTGCGGCTAGGGCTGGGTTGGCAACGACGACGGTGTGGGCATCCTCCATCGTAGGCTAGGAGGTTTCGGCGCAAGCCGATTTCGGTTTTGGTGGAAAGTGGGAGGGTGGAGGTCGATTTGGGGGGGGGGGGGGTCACCCACTGGCTGGCGGGCCAGGGGAGAAGGAGACGACGACGCATTGTCCCGGACGATGAAAAACTAGCGCAAATTTGGTATGAGAATGGGTCATCGCGGAATGGTCCATGTCGCGTTGCTCGAATGGGTCACCCCACTTAACTGACCCCCTGTTCGCGTAGACACGTTTAGACAGCAAATGGTTGAATTGGTCGGACGATGGAGATGCCCTTAGAGACATCTTAACTCATTACCTACGTGAACATGTGTATTTTCCACCACCCCTTTTGACGAGGTTTCGACTCGTCAATGCCCATTGTTATGGACTTGGGTTTTGGAGAAGATGGAGATGCTGGAGATCGCGGAACGGTTAACAGACAAGCAACGCGGGGACACGAAGTTTACCCAGGTCCAGGCCCCCGGAGGGAAAATCCTACTCCTGCTTGTCTGCTCTTGATTACGGCGGAACCAAAGGTTACAGGGATGCGCAGATGCAATCTGGCATGAGGTGTGTATGAGGTGAGTTGAGGCCCTCTTCACCGTTCCTTCCTAGCCTTTATATAGATAGGCAGGTCCCGGGCGTAGGTCGAGTCGGTTACAGATTAGGGTTTGCCCCTTTGAAATTCTATCTATTATAGTCTTGTTCTCCAAGGATCCGAAGACGTCATGGTCTTGGGCCACCCGAAATCTCCATAGGCCGCGTATATTATCGTGGGCCTTCCCTTGGGCTGGACCAGGTATGCTAACGTTGTGTACCCGTGGGGTATAACCATGTCACCTTTTGCATCACATGTGTGCAAAAAATCGCCTTTAGCTCCCTCGCCGAGAGCACATAAACGTTTTTTTTGGTTTGACAAGGTACAATAAAATCTCGAGGTTCATCTATCCAAACATGCTTATCATATCTCCTAGCTATTTTGTGTGCGACCTAATCTTCTTCCCGGTGGTTGGGCTCGAATTGAATCTTTAGAAACTCAGAAGCCAAATGGTAGCGGTCATCAAGAGTCACAACTACTACTCGGGTTGAGTATCCACCCTCTTTCATTGATTGGATGACATATGAAATGTCAGAGTAGAAAATCACTTTGTTGCAGCCAGTGACTGTGCCAAAAGAAAGTCTTGCTTCAAAGCTTTGACCTCAGATGCTAAAGCGTCATGGACATGCTCCATCCATAATTGTCTTGAATTACGCCCCCCATAGCACCTCTGAGTTCGTCTGCATCAAAAGAAGCATCCACATTGAGCTTTACATATTCTTGAATTGGTTTCACCCATCCTAACTTACTCATCTTCGGTTTAGCAGAATTGGATGGTAACATAGATAGACAATACTTGTTCTAAAATAAAAAAAAGATAGACAATACATTAGAAGTTGCTATGGATAGTGTCTAATCTAGTTTGGGACATGAATATAGCTCATTAACCATACTAATGTTGCATGTATCTCTTTTTCTTCTCAAACTTCATAATTAAGTTGGATTTTAAATCCTTTGACATATTAGATTTTTTAACTCGACATATTAAATTTATGTACTATAGGTATTGTTTATTTATTTATTTATTTTTAAACACTTAGATAGGAAAGATGATATGGGATTATTCCACCTGTAGTGGTATACTCACTCGCATGGCTCTGTCCCTAGCGAGCCTAGTTTTATGAAAAACAAAAATAGGATTTTTTTTAAGTGGCAAAAATCCTAAACAAATCCACGTGTGCATATGGATATGATCTATTTACCTATAAACACATGCTTTATACACAAAAAATATAAATATAAGAATGTAAAATAGCAAAAGACAAATGTACTCCACATGCATGGTTTGCTATTACAAATCCACAATTTTATCTTTTTTATTGTATCTCACATATTAAAATATCTTAATAAAATATTATATATCAATGCAGATGATCTACCTATATGGCTTGCCTAATGCCATGGAGGTGTGTGGCGCATGACGTGCGTGAGGATGAACCGCGCGTTGGGGTGCAGGGCGCGACGGAGTCGCAGTGGAGATGTGGGGCATGTTGGGGATAGGGTGGGGTGTGATACAATGTATGGAGAGAGAGGTGGATATGGTGTACATAGCGATGTGGTGGTTTTTCTTTCATTATTTTTTAAATAACCGTGATGGTGGATCTGAGTAAGGTGAGGAGAGGAGAGAAAAAGGAACAACATCCTAATGGCATTAAGTTTATATGATGGGTAGAAATGCTCTATAGGGCCGATGCAATGGCCGAATGGGGTGTATAGCTATCCGAGTGGCTAGCCCACTATTTTGCCTTAACATGTACATGCTGAATTATTTTCATATTTCTTTGGAACTTATAATATGAATTTGTTTTCAATTTAGGGCTCACTGGAGCCCGATCTCCAAACCACATCACTCCACATGTTTGGCACAAATTTTTGTACGAGTTTTTTATTGGGGCAGACAAGAGACGATAACCAACCAGCGTTTTCATAAAATCACAATAAGAAAATTTATCAATAAATATTGCCATTTTTTGTTATGGACTTGGGTTCACTTGTGTAAATAAATTAAAACCTGCTGAGTGAACTTACAAAATCTTATAGGTTCCTATATTCTATGCAAAGAGTCTTATCTTAACCCCTATATCTTAGGTTATATAGCGTCATTGTAATTTATGTTTAACATTGGCCATCGGTTAGACCAATACTTCATCAATCATGTACCATAAAAATACTTCTTTCAAACACAATTCAAAGGTGATTTATGTGGCACGTAACCACTATTCAATATGATGGTCAAACTTAGCCATCATTTAGACCAATACTAGTACATAAATCATGCACCATAAAAATACTTCTTTCAAACACAGTTCAGTGGTGATTTATGTGGAATGTAACCACCGGTAAATATGATGGTCAAACTTAAACACTAAAATGTGTGAGGGTCGCATCACATAAATTGGGACAGAGATGTGTAGCTTAGATAAATGTAGAACTTACATGTTTGTGATGGATAAAAAACAACTGAGCTAAGCTAGAACCAATCGAAGTATTTCATAATGGAGGTGTTGTTTTGGCTCACGGGTACAAATGAACCTATTATAAAAAATGCATAAAAAACAAAATTTAAAATGTCAAAAAAAAAGAACAAAATTTTTGCATTGTACATCTGAACATTCTATGTTGATACACAAGGTTTTTAGACAAAATGAACATTATATGTGGCTTCTCTAAAAAGACAAAATAAATGTCTGTGAATAGTCATTTTGCAGCGCCGAAATTTGTATTTTATATGTGGGGTACAAAAAATGTTCCTTTTTCCTAGAAACTTGTGTACAAACATATAATTTCTAGATATACATGCATATTTTTTTCTATTTTTTTTACATTATGAAATGTGCTTTCTAACAATGGGTTCATTTGCACCCGTGAGCCAAATTGGATTTCCATTTCATAATGTCCTAAAAAGTATTTTATATATATCACGAACAATAATATATGTTCCTAAAAAACAATTTCTTAAATTAGGGAAAGTCTCCGTCGATGACTATAGACATGCATGCCACACAGCTTAGTATATCATATCATATGAATAAGAGGAAAACAAGGCGCTCAGAAATATGTTAAATAAATACTATTAACATAATTTATATTATATTCGCAAAAATAATAATTTAATATTATGCAATCAATACTAAAACTCATTTTAAATGAGAGAGCCAACTATTTGCGGGTCCGCCGTGGATCAAACCTCGTGTTTGACATTGAGCATGTCTTACAGAGATGATAATTTTCTATTGTGTGAGACGATGCTTTGTCAATATTGAGACACCTATTATGACTTTCCAAATCTTGCTCCATGAATTGTAGTGACCTTTTGAGTTCTTTTTACGCACTTTTTTGGAAAATCGGAAAAAAGAAGTTGAAACAATCTACAGACCAACTGACTCGAAAGCGTAGTGGGCCCGCCCAGTATCCAGATGTGCGGGGTGGAAGATGGAATTGGAGCATGCCCGTTATCTTTTGTCAGAATTGGAGAATTGGGCCGGCTTGGTTACGGGTTGTTAACCTTTTTTGTTCGCTCGGTTCTTTTTTTGTGTGAGTTGTGTTTGTTCATGTTGTTGCAGGTTCGATAGAGTTAAGAGCATCTCACCTAAATAAAATATTTAAGAGCACTTCCACTAGCATTCTTAGGATGGTCTTTCTAGATTTTTTTTTTAATCCGGACGACGACAATTTGCCCAGTCGCATTTTTAAGATACCCTTTTCACCGGATTTGGTCTAACTTTTATCTGGCGTTCTTAGGCCGAACCCGACGCGCCGGGTGTCACATGGGAAGGCCGGATGAAAGAAAATACCTGTGGGCCAACCCTGTTGGCGAGACATCCCATTTCTCCACCATGAATCGGGTCTCTCGTGGCACAGAGCGAGCCTGCTGCCCACCTACCCCTCGCCGCCATGTCGTTGCCGGCGATGCCCCATGCAGTCCCGCCGAATCCATGCTGATAGAAAGGTCCACCGCCGCCGCAACATCCCCTCCCCTCATTGTTGACCTTGTTTCACCTTCTCGTGGCATTGTCGGCATCTCGAGTCCGTTCCGAGCTCGTGCCCACCGTGCCCGCAAAGTGTTCTGCATTTTTCCTTCTCGACCATGGACTCCGATGATGAGGAGATGTTCGCCATGCTGTTGGAAAAATATACCGCCGCAACCACTGAAGATGAAGAGCATATGCGGATCCTAGTCTCTCTGGGCCAGACTGTACACGTAGACTACAACGCCGAAGCGTGGAGGCTCGGTGAAGGGACACATGAAGTGCAAAGCAAGATACTGCATGTTGTACGCCGACAACCCGCTGCACGAAGATGCTGTATTTGAGCGTCGTTTCAAGATGAGCCGGAAACTCTTCCTACAGATCGTGTATGCCATCCGAGAATTTGTCCCCTACTTCATATGCAAGAAGGTCTGCATCGGCATGGTAGGGTTTTCCTCACTACAGAAGTGCATGGTGGCGATAAGGTTGCTTGCAGACGGTGCTCCAGGTGATAGTGTCGATGACTATCTTTGCATGGACGAGTCCACCGCCATCGATTGTTTGTACAGGTTCTGCAGGATAGTGATTGTAGTGTTTTTTTGGGCCACTATATTTGAGATCACCCAGTGCTGAATATACTGCTCGGATCCTCGCAGTCAATGAAAGTAGAGGATTTTCAACACAGATTTGCAGTTGTCCGGTTCCCTACTATGACCTGGTCAAAAGTTCAGATGTAGGAAGTGATGAACTGGTGTGTGGTCTTGCACAACATGATCACTGAGGACGAGCCGAAGAATCTAGTGGATTTGGTCGAGCTGGAGGAGCCGTACTATAGATAGGGGCCGTTTACAGAGCCTCATCACCAGGTACCGTCATCGTTGGCAGTCTTCATTGCCATGTGTCGGAAGATCCAAAACCCGACGGTGCATCAACAACTACAGGGTGATCTGGTCGAGCACATATGGATACGCAGAGGCAACACATAGCTGATATATCGAACATGATCTAGCCGAGCTATGCGAAACTATGTTGTGTTTTATTTCATGCCGAAGTATGTTGTGTTTATTTATTTTTATTTTTGAGGGATATATATGATGTGTTTAATTTTATATCAAACTATGTCGAACAATGTGTTGTATTTATATTTATACCGAACTATGTGAATTGAGACGAAATGTGGTGAAATATCGCCAAATCTTGCCAAAAACATGTCTGCCTAGAAACCCATCCCGCAAACGCAAGTGAAAATTCGACCATTTCAAGACCTATTAGCGTTGGATTTGGGCGTGGGACGAGGGAAGGTGCTCTAGTACCTACGCCATGCCAAACACACCTTAAACGAACATCCCGTGGACTGAGGCTTAGCCCAGTGGTAAGGGTGTGCTGATATACCCGGGCCCGCCTAGGTTTAAGCCCTCTTACTCGTATTTTTGACGTGTACGTACGAATACATCTTTTAAAAAACTGCCAATGGTTCTTCCACTTGAGCATCCTTGGTTAGGATCACGACGGTAGTACCTCAGTCTTGTGAGCAGCAGGCTGAGCTTCTAGGCGCACGACAAAGCCGACCGTCGAGGCCACGAATCAGCCTAAACGGCAACGGGTCGGCGGAACAGATTAGTCAGGGCCAGTCTTGACATTTCTTCCTAGCACGGAACTGGTCAGCTGGACCGACGCACCCATGCCACGCACGGAGACCGCGCCGTGGACGTTCGTCGGTGAGCGATCCATCAACCCCCACCCGTGCTCGCGAGCCGTACAGCACGCCCATGCTCCGCGACCAAACCCACTCACTCGGTCGCCAGTCGGCACGTGACCTCATAACTGCTGCACCTGCACTGTACTGCTCACCGGCCGGTGGCCCCACTACACGATTTAAGCTTCTGTGTAGTAGGTTGGCTGGTTGGCTCGTTTGATCATGGCACAATTGCTCGCACTGTAGCTGAGTAGTACTCCTACGGGGAGAAAGGAAGTCAAGAGTATGGGAATTTTTTCCTCACCTCGATATTTATGACGGAGTATATTTGTATCGTACGGGATCTGGACCGGATCTATGTACCAGCCTACCTCCTTAAAACAAAGCACTACAAATTGTATACCGAGCCGTTCTTGTGAGTTGTGAACCCTTGAGCATGCCCGATCCGGCGACGAGCTGACAAGCATGCATTTCCTTTTTGTGTGAAAGGTCTGAAAGTAACATATCAGTTCAAACCGGTCCTTACAAGAATATCTTTACAAGAAGTGAAAATAACACACAAGTTTTTGAAAAGTTCAACACCATCTTTCTCCTCATCCCTCACGGCGCGGGTGAGCAAGGGCTCCATGCCACCTCCGAGCCTCCGGTGTAGCAAAGCTCGTGCCCGCGTAGGAGAAACCTTGAAAAACCCGCACTTGTAGAAGCAGCGGCCGGCAAGTTGTCAATGTAGACCAGAAGATATCGACGACCACGATCTCGAAAGACCGTCGTTCCGGAGAAAATAGTACATAGATAGGTCACACGAAGATGAGAGGCATCAAACTCGCAAGTTTCCTGACCAAGTCGTACATGTCGGAGCTTCGTTAGGAGGAAATGGAACTTGGAAACACCAATACGCTTAAACATAATCCCTTCCACAGAATGCCTGCCGTCGCCGTAGATATACACTTATCACGCCAAACGTCATGCCCGATTAACTCCCAAATCTAGCATGTCGAGAACAGGGCAGTAGCCTAGTTGTTGGGTCGTAGTTGGTGCATCCCAGCGATCGGAGTTCGATCCCTATCAGAGACAAATTCTCACGCCGACCCGTTTCTACTATATCAAAAAGTGTCTAATTCCTCTTAGCACTATTTCATTTGTTTTTAAAGTCTAGCCTATCGGCCCTCCTCTGGAGAAGAACACTGGTCCGGGGTAGACTGGAGGACCTTTATTCTTATCATCACCGATGCCCCTTCACCAAAGACGCAGAACTTGAAGACCCTATCGGAATCGTACAAACTGATCTGAGCCCACCACCACCAGACACTTTGGCGTCCTGCCGAGGGCAAGGGAACCAGCGGCAACTGCGCCCGCGATCGAGGGTAGCTAAATCGCTTTTTTGAATGGTCACCAAGGGGAGAGGTTCCCCACCTGAATTTTTTCATTCAATGGTGGCTCAAAAGCCAGGAGTGTTTAACAGCAGGGAGGGGTCATGAGAGGGAGACCAGCAGAGACCGGGGAGAGGGGGGGGGGGGGGGGGGGGGTTAGAGATACAAAGCACCGTCTAAATCGCTTTTTGATCGCGTCCCAAGAGAGACCTAACCAAGAACCTATCCATGTCTATGAGGGCCAACCACATTAAGTTGTGCACAAATTCAAGTGATTTATCGGTACAACGGTTAGAAGAAAATTAACAAGTACCTGAGAATTAGACACCTTTGGTGAAGATAAAAAGTTACTCAGCATCATCTTATATATCACCATCGTACGTAAAAAATTTCCTGCAATATGGTCGTTAATCTCGAAGGCAATATGGTCGTTATCTTTTTCATTTATATCTTCAAGCCTCTGTTGAAATGACATCAATATAAAAAACCCATACGAATTAGACAAAACTCTATAGGAATCAGCTAGTTGTGTTGGTTATTTTTTGCCTCTTGAAAAAAAGGAACTTCAAGTTAGTTTTCGTATTGTAAACTCATCAAAAAATTGAATGTTCGTCATTTTCTCAACTTCCTACAAAAATATGTTTGTTTCACTAGGATATTTGTGCCATCAAGGTCATATATATAACCATCGTGTTGGTGGCTTTACCAATAAAATTGGAAGGTCTAGATTCAGAAGACTCCTCGAATCTCATTTGAAGACTTGTAATACAATTAACACAATTAACACGACGGTGAGGTTTGTGCGTCTACACAACATGTATGGCGCGCAACAGAATGCGCGTACAATATGCCGAACATGATAGCACGACTAAGCACAATTGTATATGATGCCGAAAAAGAATCAATTGCGCATTCAGGAGTAACAATCACAATTGTGCCCGGTGCTAACAAGGAACTTTTGCGCATTCAGGAGTAGAAATCACAACTGTGTCCGATGCTAACAAGTAACTATTGCACATTTAGGAGTAACGAAATGAGTGAAATAGCCGGGAGTTTATGAAGCACATATTTTTTGTGCACGGTGACACAAAAATTAGTATATGCTTCATACAATGTAATTATTTGAAATGATAATATATGATGTTGGCATTGGACATCAAGTAAAACTCAGTCTATAAAAATGTTAAATAACAAGATGATATAAAAATAAAGAAGAGTGTAATGTGCGATATTTCTTATTTAATTGTGCATAGAATGAAGCCACATGAGAGCACCAATCGTATAAAAGAATGGATGCAATTGGAACATAAAATCAATGTGTGCACCGAACTATCTAACCAACAAGCATATGATATCTTCAATATAATGTTGGTTTTTTAATAATTTTTACCATATTTGCACCCATAAGACTTGGCTCTGTGTCTAGGGTTAGGTTTTTTTTCCTTATGCATAACATGGTATTTTGATCATGTCTGCTCTGCTCCACCCCATGTCAAGTTAAATTTATTTATACTGTACTTTTTAACTTTTCAATTACAACCCATTCTCTTGACAGATGAAGTTAACCATCATTGTTTCCTGTTAGAGTTATAAAAAAATTAACCACACTTAAAATAATCAGATCATGATACAATCTTTTTATAATGTGATTTTAACATTGATTGTGGAAAATACACATGTAATAAAATTGAAGCATATCACATTAGAAATTATGTTGGTTAGTTTGAGACACTACTTAAAATCCCTCTGTTAAATTGTGTTTTTTCGATAAATTCTTGCCATACAAATGAACAACAAATATATGTATGCGTAACTTATTTTTCTTAAATATCATGAGCTGCCTCTAGAGTTGATAAAGGTTTCTGAGATACATAACAGTCTATTTTAGGTGTGAGTAAATATGAAAGATAACAACTAATGTATTGAACAGAAAACTCTAGAACATATAATATCTTTTGAATATTGCATTGCCAATTTAGTGATCCATCCATGGTGAAATATATTATTCCCGGGTCCAACAATCGGCTGGCATCACATGCTTACGTTGTGTTTGATAAATATCATCATTCAGCTCAACTCTCACAAAATCGTCCATTTTTTATGTTTTGTCTCTCTTCGGTCCAAAACTATATATTTACCATATACTATATGCGATACACATGCATATGCCCCATGTGGGGTTGAGACAAGGGTGGTCGCAGTCGTTGGAGGAGCTGCACCTAGTATATGATGTCAAGTGACATCACAAACATTTGAAAAACACCATTATGCCAGCAAATAATGCACCATTTTGACCACATAAGTACTACACAATGACCTCACTAACCTAGTGTAACATAAGTAATTTTGAGATTTTTGCACTCAGAAGGCTACACGGTGTTGGAGATATGCCCTAGAGGCAATAATAAATGTAGTTATTATTATATCTTTGTGTTTATGATAAATATTTATATTCATGCTATAATAGTATTAACAAAGAAACATTAATACTTGTGTGATTTGTAAACTTAAATTGAAGTCCCTAGTAAAGCCTCTATACATCACTAGCTTGTTGGTTAATGAATGATTGTGGTTTCCCTGTCATGAACATTGAGATGTTATTAACAACAAGATCATATTGTTAGGAGAATGATATGATGGACATACTCCTATAGATAAGCGTAGCATAAAGATCAAGTCATTTTAAATAGTTCAATTGCTATATGCTTTCTGATACATAGTAACCTAATTCCTTCGACCATGAGATCATGCATATCATCTTTACCGGATGGATGCTTTGATGACATCAAACACCACACCGTAACTGGGTGGCTATAAAGGTGGCATTGAGTGTTCGGAAAGTATTGGTTGAAACACATGGATCAAGAGTGGGATTTGTCCATCCATATGACGGATAGATATACTCTGGGCCCTCTTGGTGAAATGTCATCCAATTAGCTTGCAAGCATGTGACTGGCTCACAAGGGATCACATATCACGGGAACGAGAAAAGAGAACTTATCGGTAACGAGGTTGAACTAGGTATGCAGAGATACCGACGATCATAACCTCGGATAAGTAAACTATCGTGAGACAAAGGGAAATTGGTATCGTATGTAAGTGGTTCATTCGATCGCAAAGTAATCGTAGAAATATGTGGGAGCCATATGAATTTTTAGATTCCTCTATTGGTTATTGTTCGGAGAAGTGTCTCGATCATGTCCGCATAATTCACGAACCGTAGGGAGACACACTTAAGGATTCGACGTTGTTTGAGTAGTTATGGAATGATGAGAAAGAGACCGAATGTTGTTCAGAGTCTCGGATGGGATCCGGGATATCACGAGGAGATCCGGAATGGTCCGGAGAATAAGATTCATATAAGGAAAGTCCCGTTTCGGAGTTGGGGAATGGTTCCGGTGTTTTCATCGGGAATGTTCTAGAAGGTTCCGGAATGTCCGGCACTCCGGAGGGGAAGGGTACATGAATGTGTTATATCAAGTTGGTATGATTGCATTATGTACTCGGTGTCATCGCTGAACAAAATAGAGGGTTTATTCAAATCCTAGTTTGAAAAGTCAAACGCCAAGTTTGAAAGTCAAACGGCTATTTTTGGGAAGTGGAGAAAGAGGAGGAAACCGAGTTGGGGAGGAGTCCCTCCTCCACCGCCGGCCCACCTCCAAGCCAAGTTGGGGAGGGACTCCCCTCCCCTTGGCCGGCCCCCTCCACCTATATAAGGAAGGGCAGGGCTCCCCTCCTAGACACACAAGTTCCTACCTCTAAACCCTAGTACCAAGCCGCCGCCGCCTCCATAGCCGCCGCCGGCCCTAGGGCAAACCGCCGCCGCCGCCTAGCTAAACCCTAGCCGCCGGCTTGCCCCTCCTCGGCGTGTCTAAACCCTAGATCATCGAGGGACTCTCTCATACTCCACCATACTCGCTCCGGCTTAAGGCAAAGCCCTGCGAGATCTCCCCTCTACTTCCGGTACCACGCTGTTGTGCTGCCGGAATCGCGAGGAGAGTGCTACAACCTCCGCTGCCTGCTGGAACAAGGGAGAGGAAGGTCTTCGTCGAGTACCGAACGTGTGACCGACTGCGGGAGCGCTGCCGGAACGCAGCGCCGGAAGGATCGTCTACGCGATCTTGAGATCAGGAAGAGTACGACTACATCACCCACGAGAATCCGCTCTCGTTAAACACTTTGGAATCTTCGAGGGTGAGTTATTCTATCGACTCGTTGCTACAATCTAGTAGATAGATCTTGGCTTGTTTGTTTGTATGCGGTAGAATTTTTTTGTTTTCCATGCTACGAAACCCTACACACGGGGAAAACACAGTCAATTGTGAACTTGTTCCTAGGGTTTCACAAGGTTTATCAAAGGGCCGCACTACAAGTTCTGTTATAGCTTCCACAGATCTAAGTTTGATCTTTTAGAGGCCAAAATTTTTCCTCCTGGGATGCTCTCGCGCGAGGGCGGACCGGAGGGCACCTAGACCTAGGCCAAAAAAACACCCCTAGGCTTGCTGCACTGGCAGCTGTCGCCAGCGCCGTGGTAGCGGCGCCCGATCGCCGAAGGCAGAGGGCGAGGAGTGGGCAACCCCACGCCCTCTATGCGCGGAGAGGCGGTGGCTCCGTGGTTAGCGCAGCGCGGCATGGTGGAGCTCCCCGTCGGTGGTGGAGGTGATGTCCGGCGCAGAGGAGGATGGGCGGAGGACAGGGAGACAGAGGTGCGAGCACGTCGCTCAGGAGGTGCCGGCGGCGGCTCTGCGGGCCCAATCTGGGCATGTTCCGGGTCTGTGCGGCGGCGGCGCTGGTCAGCATGGGAGCAGGCGAGGAGGAGGGCATGGGATGCTGCTCTGGACGACGCTGCTTGGGCTAGGCATGAAGGCACAAGCATGGGAGACGCGTATTGGATATATGCCCAAGAGGCAATAATAAAGTGGTTATTATCATATCTTCATGCTTATGATAAATGTTTATATACCATGCTATAATTGTATTAACCGGAAACATTAATACTTGCGTGATTTGTAAACATAAAAGAGTCCCTAGTAAAGCCTCTTGTTAAACTAACTTGTTGGTTAATATATGATCACGGTTTCCTGGTCATGAACATAGAGATGTTATTAACAACATGGTCATATCATTAGGAGAATGATGTGATGGACATACTGAAGGGTTTCGCGGCATATTAAATCAAAATTTTCTACGGATGCGAACAGAGGGAAGCCAAGATCTAATCTAGGAGATGCAAACAACGAGAGAGATTGGATTAGATCTTCATACCCTTGAAGATTCGCATAGCGGAACGTTCGTCGGAACGTGGGTGATGTAGTCGTACTCGCTTCTCCTCCTCGCGATCCGATCCGATCTAGCACCACAAGTGGCGATGCCTCCATGAGATGCACATGTGCGGCACCTCGACGTATCCTCCTTCCTTGGTCCAGCAAGTATGGTGGAGAGATGGGTTGGATCTACAACCCGACGGTGCGGTGCAATTGGTGGACAATTTCCGCAGTAGGGCTTCGCCTACAAGCAGTCGGGAGGGAGAGAGGAGGGCAGCAGGGCGGCTAGGGTTGGAGGGGAAGGTGTGGGGGTTTGGTGCGCCCCTAGCCCTCTATATATAGAGGGGTGGGCGCAGCCCTAGCCCCTCCCCCAAGCCAAGGCCGGCGGCCCCAAGGAGGAAGAGTGGGGGGCAAGGAAACCCCCCCTTCTAGAAGCTCTATCTAGAGTTTAAACCTCTCTTGGCCGGCTGGGCCCTATGGGGCCTTGTGCCCCTGGCCCAATGCGGCCAGGGCACTCCCTCATAGGCCCATGCCCCCTCCCGGAAGGTTGGGCCGCGTTGGTCCCCTTCCGGAAGGTTCTAGAAGCTTCCGGTATAATACCGATTAACCCGGAACAATTCCGAACTCTAAAAACTGCACTGCCTTATATGAATCTTATTCTCCGGACCACTCCGGAACCTCTCGTGATGTCCCGGATCCCATCCGAGACTCCGAACAAAAACTCATAAACCAATTATCCAATCTATCCTAGCGTCGAGACACGTTAAGTGTGTGACCCTACGGGTTCGAGAATATGCAGACATGATCTTCTATCAATAATCAACAGCGGGGTCTGGAAACCCATATTGACTCCCACACATTCATCGATGATCATATCGGATGAACCACGATGCCAGGATTCAATCAATCCCATATATATATTCCCTTCGTCTCGCGATATTTTACTTGCCCGAGATTCGATCGTCGGTACCGTCATACCTAGTTCAATCTCGTTCACAGCAAGTACTTTACTCGTTCCATAATCCGATATCACTTTGTGATTAACTCCTTAACCACATGCTTGCAAGCGGTGTTGATATCGATTACCGAGTGGGCCCGAAGTATATCTCTCCGACTTGGGAGGGACAAATCCCATCTCGATACATACAACCCAATAGATACTTTCCGATCACCTGAGAGACACCTTTATGATCACCCTCTCATAGGATGATGTTTTATGACCTCAAAGCTTTCTTCCGATACCAGGGAGTTGTATTATCTCATGGTCTAAGGAATACAATATTTGACATAAGAAAAGCTTCGCAAAGACGAACACGATGACACGATCTAATTGCTTCGCTTAGTTTGGGTCTGTCCATCATATCATTCTCCCAATGATATGATCTCATTATCAATTGACAACTCATGTTTATGGTTAGGAAACCTTAACCATCATTGATCAATGAGCTAGTCCAAAGAGGCGTACTAGGGACACGGTGTTGTTCACAAACCACACAAGTATTAAAGTTTCCGCTTAATACAATTCTAGCATGGAATATAAACATTATCATGAAAAAGAATTATAATAATAACATCTTTATTATTGCCTCTAGGGCATAATTCCAACACATACTTCTATAGTTAAGCGTAGCATAAAGATCAAGTCATTTAATATAGTTCATTTGCTATAAGCTTTCTGATACATAGTAACCTGATTCCTTCGACCATGAGATCATGCTAATCACATTCACCGGAAGGATGCTTTGATGATATCAAACAGCACACCGTAACTGGGTGGCTATAAAGGTGGCATTGAGTGTTCGGAAAGTATGTGTTGAGGCACATGGATCAAGAGTGGGATTTGTCCATCCATATGACGGATAGATATACTTTGGGCCCTCTCGATGGAATGTCATCCAATTAGCTTGCAAGCATGTGACTGGCTCACAAGGGATCACATATCACGGGAACGAGAAAAGAGTACTTATCGGTAACGAGGTTGAACTAGGTATGCAGAGATACCGACGATCAGACCTCGGATAAGTAAACTATCGCGAGACAAAGGGAAATTGGTATCGTATGTAAATGGTTCATTCGATCATGAAGTAATCGTAGAAATATATGGGAGCCATATGAATTTCCAGATTCCTCTATTGGTTATTGATCGGAGAAGAGTCTCGATCATGTCTGCATAATTCACGAACCGTAGGGAGACACACTTAAGGATTCGATGTTGTTTAGTAGATATGGAATGTGAGTAAAGAGACCGAATGTTGTTTGGAGTCTTGGATGGGATCTGGGATATCACGAGGAGATCCGGAGAATAAGATTCATATAAGGAAAGTCCAATTCCGGAGTTCGGGAGTGGTTCTGGTGTTTTCACCGGAATGTTTTAGAAGGGTCTAGAAGGTTTGTCGATCTGGAAGGGGAAGGGTACATGGATGTGTCATGACAAAGTGGAATGGTTGCATCATGTCCTAGGTCACTTGGTTGGACACTTGGAAGAGAGAAATCAAACTCTAATTTGAAAGTCAAAAGGGCAGTTTGAAAATGTCAAACCGGGACAATATTTCCAAGTGGAGGGAGAGAAGGATTCTTACCTAGGGAAGGAATACTCCCTCTCCCTTGGGCCGGCCACATAAAGTGGAGTTGGGGGAGGACTCCCTCCCCCTTGGCGCCTTCCCACCTATAAAAGGAGGGGTAGGGCGCCCCCCCTTGGACACACAAGAAACCCTAGGTTGGCCGCCGCCCCCCTCTCTAGTTGCGGCCAATCTAGATCTCCTCTAAATTGCTACCAACTAGCTAAACCCTAATTGCTAGCTACCTCTAAACCCAAGATCGCCGGGGCTCCCTCTACTCCACCATACCCGCTCCAGCTTAGGCGAATCCCTGCGGGATCTCCCCTCTACTTCTGACACCACGCCGTCGTGCTGCCGGAATCACGAGGAGAGAACTACAACCTCCGCTGCCTGCTGGAACAAGGGAGAGGAAGGTCTTCATCGAGTACCGTACGTGTGACCGACTGCAGGAGCGCTGCCGGAACGCGGCGCCAGAAGGATCGTCTACGTGATCTTGAGATCGACAAGTGAACGACTACATCACCCACGAGAATCTGCTCTCATTAGCCGCTTTGGATCTTCGAGGGTTAGTACTCTATCAACTTGTTGCACCGATCTAGTAGATAGATCTTGGCTTGATCATAGATTAGATCTTGATTGTGTGTTCATGTGGTAGATTTTTTTGTTTTCCATGCTACGAACCCCTACAGTGGTATCAGAGCGTGTCTATATGTAAATCTGTTGCACGAGTAGAACACAATGGTCATTGTGGGCGTTGATGCTTTGTTGTCGATTGCTTCTTGTGTACTTTGCATCTTGCGGGATGGTGGGATGAAGCGGCCCGGGCCAACCTTACATGACATCATTCATGAGACTTGCTCCACGCTTGACATGCAACTAGTATTGCATAAGTGGCTTTGCGGGTGCCTGTTTCTCCCAAAATAGTGAAGATTCAATTTACAACGGGTGATTGACAATACTAGTATCAATGTTGTGGTTCTTGTTCGTAAGTTAGAATGAGACTTGATGAAAGCCCCAAACCACGTAAAACATGCAAAGAAAATTAGAGGCATCTAACTTTGTTTTGCAGGGGTGTGCTGTGATGTGATATGGCAATGATTGTGATTATATATGATGTATGCAATGTTCCTTATTGTAAGTCGGCAACCGGCAGGAGCCATATGGTTGTCTTTTAATTTCGTCTAGACATGCGTGTCTATTATTCAAAGCAGTTGTAATAGTTGATGCTGGTGGACGACAACCATGGAGCGGCGCCATTGACCTCGACGCCATGCCGGTGATGATGGAGATCATGTTCGTGCTTGAAGATGGAGATCGGAAGCACAAGAAGAAAGGCCATATCATATCACATATTTTGAATTGCATGTGATGTTAATACTTTTATGCATCTTGTATTGCTTAGTTCGCGACGGTAGCATTATAAGATGACCCCTCTCACAAAATATCAAGTTATAGAGTGTTCGTCCTTAGTAGGCACCATTGCCAAAGCTTGTTGTTTCGAAGCACCACGTGATGATTGGGTGTGTTAGATTCTGCGAGTGTATACAATGGGAGCAAGTCAGATTTGCTCATGCGGAAGCTAAGGTTTGATCTTGATGAGCCTAGCATGTACAAACATGGTCTCGGAACACGGAATACCGAAAGGTAAAGCATGAGTCATATAGATGATATGATGTTCATGTTGATTGTTCACCTTTGAAGCTACATCATCTCTCGTGATGATCGGTTTTGATGTGATGGATTTGGTTCATGTAATCACTAAAACAATGTGAGGGATATTGTTTTGAGTGGGAGTTCAATAGCAATATGATTAAAAGTTGAACACTATTTATCATAAATTAAATCAAAGTGAATTTGCATAGTTGTTGTAGTCATTGGCATCTGTTTACCACCTTGCGCTTAGCTATAATTGAGATAATAGAACTATAGAATTCTGGTTAGTTACTTTACGAACTGGTATCGTATTGTTTTGAAGTGTTAATCTAAAGTTTAAAAGTCCCATTGCAAACTTTCAATAAGTTTCGATTACTCTGTGAAGTTTAATAGTTAGTATTAAATCAAGAGTAATAATTCCAGTGTTAGTATATAAGTATCATGTTTGTCTCCATGATTCTTGATATTCAAAAGATAATTTTAATATCAAGGTAATCTAGGAGTTGAAAGAGTTGTTTCAGAAACCATCATGTATGGAAGATATTGCGATATCTGAAATGATGTTTTGGTTACAACATGATAGAGTATAATATGGCAAAGTTTATGTTCTCAAATTTGATGAGAATTTACAAAAGGTTTGAGACACTAGTTGTCCTAATCCTCCAAAAGGTATTTGAGAGCAACATTATACTCGTGATTCACCATAATAAGCTAAAGTAGCTTGATCATGAATAGTTGCATGATAAGGATGAATATTTGATGTAGGTAAAATGTTTGCTACACTAAAAGATTACTAAAGAATGGAATTTGAAAGAACACCAAACATTTGATGATGGTGATCTGCTTCAAAGTGCAAGTTCAAAGACATTGGTATTTAACTATACACGCTTTGGACTATGTGTCATGTGTATGGCTTCACTATTGATGTTGATAGATTCTTTCAAACAGAAAAGGAAATACTGAAAGAGAATCTCATAAATATATGGCAGAAAAAAAGACTATAATTATTTAGCTTAGGTATATTGAGGATATACGTGTTATGGCTGTATTTTTTACTTGTTAAATAATGTGGTTCTTAAGTATTAGATACTGAATTTGTTGGTGTGAATCGTCATGCGAAACAACACAATTCATGAACTACAATGTCCTAAGTAACTAGCAAGAGAATATGTGATGATGTTCACCGAGAACAAATAAAGTGTTGATGTGTTTCTCGTTAACATCAAAGATTTCCTTCAAGATTTGTTTTATTAGGTATTATGAGAACAAAAGGGTTGTTCAAATAATTGTCGTAATCCATAAAAGATGGATGATATACAAATCTCGTTGGATAAATCACATCCATAAAACAAGTGCTAAAAAATTTAAAAGACAATTGATTGAAAGATCACTTAGGAAGTGACATCGCCGTGTAAATTATATTGGAAAGAAAACATGAAGAAACTCCATGTGGATGGAATTTTGGAGTCTTTTGATTTTTGATCAAATGACGCTTGTGAAACTTTCCTAGAGATAATTAAAACCCCGTTCATATGCCAAAGGAAACGGATGACTAGATTATTGAAACTTGTACATAATGTTGTATGAAGTCCATTATGTATAGTCAAGAGCGATGGATTTCAACTTCATATGCTTTCTCCGAAAATTTGAGTGAATATATGAAGATTTGCTTAATGAGGATGAAGTATGAAGCATTTGAAAATGTTCGAAGACTTTCAAGATGAAGTGCAAAATCAATGTAACAAGAAAATAAAGAATTTATGATAGGATCATAAAGGAAGATTTTTTGTTGCAAGTTTAGCATAACACCTAAGATTTGAGGAATCGTTCCATAGTTTTATGTTTCCCGAAAAACACCATAGTAGTATGGAGTGATCGAGATATGTAATAAAACCTTGTTTGACATGGTAAGATCAAAGGTGTCATTTATAAAACTGCCATTATATTTTAAAGATTAAAAGCTTTAGAGACTACCATTTTTCCACTGAAAAAATCTCCATCATAATCCGTTGAAATGACACCATATAAAGTTATGGTTTGGAATAAAACCCAAGTTGTCCTTTCTTAAATATTGGTATGCTATGCATAAGAAATATGTTTGCAACCAAAATCGGATGAACATATCTTTGTATGTTATTTTGAATAATCATTGAGTATTCCTCCATAACACCAAAGACAAAAAGTTTGTCGCTTAGAACGTCAAGTTTCTTTAAGAAGGAATTTTCCGTGAAAAGTTAAGTAGGAGGACAATAGAACTTTGATAAGGTTAAAAGAACCTTAGCTATATGTGCAAAGTTGCGCAGCGCCGAAAAGTGTTCCGGAGGCAGCAATAATGCTCATGGATCATGTGCCTCAAAGGTTGTGGTCACGGAGGTCTAAGTTCCTATTGAAACAAGTAGGTCGGGTAAACAATCAAATACCAGGATTTGAGAGTTAAATCATTATTTGACAATAATGATCCGACTACATGCAAAGAAGTGATGATGGGCCCTGAATTCGTCAAATGGTTTGAAGCCATAAAATTCGTGATAGTTCCATATACGAGAGATCAAGCTTTTAACTTGAAAGACCCTGTGAAAAGGTGCAAGACCTTACAGTCGTATTTGGATCTATAAAGAAATAGACATGGATGTTTCATATCTATGAAATTATCGACATGTCGGGAAAGAGTTCACGACAATGTTCAAAGAGTTGATTATGACAAGATCTGATCTTTCATTAAGAGATATTTAGTCTAGACGGATTAATGTAGCAACCACTACATATAATTTTGTTATGTGGTAGTTGAATAAACAAAACAAGTTCTTCTAATAGAATGGTTACCTAGGACGTGTGCATGACACGGTCCAAAGGATTTTGTTAATTCAAAGGATGCTAAAAGCATATGCAAACTTCAAATGGTTGAAGTAAGCATCGCGGAGTTAGAATCTTCACTATGATGAAACTGTTAAAAGAGTTTAATTTCATCGGAGACAATGAAGATGCTTGCATTTGCAAGAAATTAAGTGGGAGCGCAAAGACATGTTTCTAATACATTATGTGGAAGACATATTGTTTATTGGAAATGATATATCTTTTTATTAACACAGGTTAAGAATTTCATCTTGATGAAAGGCTTAGGCAGAACCTGAATATTTGGCATCAATGTCTATATGGATAAATTGAGACGCTAATATGGTTGTGCCAGAAGTACATAGATGAGATATTGAATGAGCTCAATATAGAAATTACAGGAAAGGTTCTTGTTGCACATGAAGGATTGAATAAAGATTCAAGTATTTTTGATACTTGATAGATAAAATCACAAAGAGTACTTTATCAATCATGATGTGATGTGTACACATCCAGATATGTCCTATGCTCTAAATGTTATGAGCGTATACCAGAATGATTCATAAGATGATTATTGGACGATACTAAAGATATTATTATGATCTTTTAGAAGAACTAAGAATATATTATTTTGTATAAGTGACAAATAGATGGCTAGTTCATTGTAAAAGTATTACATTGATACTAGTTTTGTCACAAAGTACAAATTAAGTTTATCTCTATCTAAACTAAGGGTGGCACAATATGATGGAAAGTAAGTTCCATAATGGATTTGGATGAGTTCCAAAGTTAAGATATTGTGACGGATACTACAACAAAAGGCTAAGTATATGACTGCTATAATAGCAGCAAAAGAGGGCATTTGTGTCAAGTAGTTTGTTATCAAACTAGGTGTGGTTCACAGCAGGATAATACTATGAAGATATATTGTACGACAATATTATCAACATGTTTTAACCCCAAGGAACTAAAAGGTCTCACCAAAGGAACAAATTTATACAAAGCCATTTTATTAGAGAATGAGTGATGCGTAGAGACGCAAAGACATGCAATTACACACGGACCTAAAAGTGTCGGATCCGGAGATCAGCTGACCACTAGCAATCGTGTAAATACAACACCGGAAAGCCATAGGTGTTGAATGCACAAAGGTTTGAAACTAGATTATTGACTCTAGTGCAAGTGGGAGACTGTTGGAGATATGCCCAAGAGGCAATAATAAAGTGGTTATTATCATATCTTCATGCTTATGATAAATGTTTACATACCATGCTATAATTGTATTAACCGGAAACATTAATACTTGTGTGATTTGTAAACATAAAAGAGTCCCTAGTAAAGCCTCTTGTTAAACTGGCTTGTTGGTTAATATATGATCATGGTTTCCTGATCATGAACATAGAGATGTTATTAACAATAGGGTCATATCATTAGGAGAATGATGTGATGGACATACTCCTATAGTTAAGCGTAGCATAAAGATCAAGTCATTTAATATAGTTCATTTGCTATAAGCTTTCTGATACATAGTAACCTAATTCCTTCGACCATGAGATCATGCTAATCACCATCACCGGAAGGATGCTTTGATGACATCAAACACCACACCATAACTGGGTGGCTATAAAGGTGGCATTGAGTGTTCAGAAAGTATGTGTTAAGGCACATGGATCAAGAGTGGGATTTGTCCATCCATATGACGGATAGATATACTTTGGGCCCTCTCGGCGGAATGTCATCCAATTAGATTGCAAGCATGTGACTGGATCACAAGGGATCACATATCACGGGAACGAGAAAAGAGTACTTATCGGCAACAAGATTGAACTAGGTATGCAGAGATACCGATGATCAGACCTCGGATAATTAAACTATCGCGAGACAAAGGGAAATTGGCATTGTATGTAAATGGTTCATTCGATCATGAAGTAATCGTAGAAATATGTGAGAGCCATATGAATTTCCAGATTCCTCTATTGGTTATTGATCGGAGAAGAGTCTCGATCATGTCTGTATAATTCACGAACCGTAGGGAGACACACTTAAGGATTCGATGTTGTTTAGTAGATATGGAATGTGAGTAAAGAGACAAAATGTTGTTCGGAGTCTCGGATGGATCCGGGATATCACGAGGAGATCCTAAATGGTCCGGAGAATAAGATTCATATAAGGAAAGTCCAATTCTGGAGTTTGGGAATGGTTCCGGTGTTTTCACCGGAATCTTCTAGAAGGGTCTAGAAGGTTCGTCGATATGGAAGGGGAAGGGTACATGAATGTGTCATGACAAAGTGGAATGGTTGCATCATGTCCTAGGTCACTTGGCTGGACACTTGGAAGAGAGAAATCAAACTCTAATTTGAAAGTCAAAAGGGCAGTTTGAAAATGTCAAACCGGGACAATATTTCCAAGTGGAGGGAGAGAAGGATTCTTACCTAGGGATGGAATCCCCCCTCTCCCTTGGGCCGGCCACATAAAGTGGAGTTGGGGGAGGAATCCCTCCCCCTTGGCGCCTCCCCACCTATAAAAGGAGGGTAGGGCGCCCCCCTTGGACACACAAGAAACCCTAGGTTGGCTGCCGCCCCCTCTCTAGTTGAGGCCAACCTAGATCTCCTCTAAACTGCTACCAACTAGCTAAACCCTAATTTCTAGCTACCTCTAAACCTCGGATTCTAAACCCTAGATCGCCGGGGCTCCCTCTACTCCACCATACCCGCTCCGGCTTAGGCGAAGCCCTGCGGGATCTCCCCTCTACTTTCGACACCATGCCGTCGTGCTACCGGAATCACGAGGAGAGAACTACAACCTCCGTTGCCTGCTGGAACAAGGGAGAGTAAGGTCTTCATCGAGTACCGTACGTGTGACCGACTGCGGGAGCGCTGCCGGAACGCGGCGCCGGAAGGATCGTCTATGCGATCTTGAGATCGGCAAGTGAACGACTACATCACCCACGAGAATCTGCTCTCGTTAACCGCTTTGGATCTTCGAGGGTTAGTACTCTATCAACTTGTTGCACCGATCTAGTAGATAGATCTTGGCTTGATCATAGATTAGATCTTGATTGTGTGTTCATGCGGTAGATTTTTTTTGTTTTCCATGCTACGAACCCCTACAACATGGTGGCTCTGCGGGCCCGATATGGGCCCATGCTGGGCTGCTAGGGCCACGTCATGAACGATAATGGGATGGCAGGTCAGCGCGTTCGCGTGGTTATGGCGGCGACCGGCCTACTGGCTGTGGAAGAGAGGAAGACGGCGTGGGCTCCCTGTTTTGGCCGGTGAAGGAAGAGGTGGTGGCGACGTTGAGCTGTCCAGGAGCATTGGCAATCCCATGGTTGTTTGCACCTTGCTCGAACCTACAGGGCGGGAGATGAATGGCAACGATGTGGGGTGTTGCATCCTCCCGTCGACTGCGAAGAAGAGGAAAAAGTTACAATTTTGGGGTAGCGCGCCTGGTTGTTCTGCGCTCGCAGGGGCAAGTGAGTGCTTTCGTGGAGGCTGTTACAACGGAGGGTTGTTGTGGTAGGTGGGTGGCTGGTCGAATGATGGGTTAGGGTAGGTCAGGTTTCTGGTGAAAACCGCACTCTAGCTGTGGCTGGAGTTGCCGATGACGATGCCTACGGGCGTCGCTACCTTGCTGAACACATTGGTATGCAGCTCTGACCTTCCCTTCCTAGCATACTCCGAGGGAAACCGCAGATTTGGTCTCCAGATCGGATGATGGCGGCGCTAGCTGGCGTCGTGACCCCTCTTGAGGGCTTCGTTCTTGGAGGTGGATTCGGCTAGAGGGACATGTGGTTCGTGGAGGTGTGAGATGGCTTTCGGCTATAGGAGCCCCCTCTATATGCAAGGAGCGTCAGATGAGCCCTTTGTTCTTTGCTCGCGGACTTAGAGAGGCACATGCCATTCTATCTTGGCATGTCGTTCCTCTCTGGCGTCGTTGAGGTTAGCACAAAAGCTCATGGCAGATCTGATCGATGCAGCGGTTTTCGGTGCGCACTTGGAGCGGAGTTGCCCGGTGCGCGGCTGGGTGTGCCGTGTGTTCCGCCTTCAGCGTATTGTATGTCATGTGGGGTTCTAGGTGTGGCTCGACGTTGTTAGGGTTTTCACCTAGTTTTCCTTAAATAAACCAAGCAATCCGTTTTTCTATCTATTCATTAGATTTAGCAGTTCTCCTGATATTAAAAAAAGTTTGATCTTTTGACATGGATTTATTTTGTTATTTGACATCGATACATGTTGTAGCATCAATTAGACATTTCTCCTCTTCCAACGTATGTCACCAGTGCTGTTCCGTAAGAAAAAGAAACACGATTTTGTCAAAAACGTTTTGCACAAAACGGGCGATATTGCTCATTTAATTTAAAAAGGCGAAAGAAAATTGACCGGTTAATTAGCAGGAAACCGGGCAAAAACCACTACAGTCACCCTCTCCGACCGTCATAGAACACGACTGGCTCGAGGACACACACAGCGAACCTGGCTACCAACACAAACTGCACACACACCGCCACGAGAGAGCGTCATCGTCGATATTGTCACCGATGCTGTTGTCATCACTCTGCCCAGAGCGGGCGACTCCGATTTTATCGAAGAACAACAACCTAAGAAGACCTCGCCGCAGTGGCCTCGTGAAGCCCATGTCGGTCCATGCCAAATAGTTGGCTCTTCGTGTAGCAAGGCTGGCAGCTTCGATTCTGATGGTGGGCTCCAAAGAGGAGATATGCAAGACTCACGCCAATGATCCACAAGACCGGACTGCCCCACGCCGGTCATCGTTGCCGCAGGACCTCGCCATTGCAGCTCCGACTTCACAACAAGGGAAGACCAATACGGAGCACGCCGGAACAACAACCGACTACCATAGTCATTGCCGTGACAAAAACCATCACTCAACATCGTCGTCTCGTCGCGCAAGCCACGACACGGAATCTCCCATGACCTGTCGGGCATCAGCCGACCGCAATGTCGTTTGCGTCCAGCCCACATGAAGTCACGGATGTGAACAAGATCTTCAAGGCGACGCCCCAAAGGAGGGGAGCGACGCAAGACACCGCTCGTCGCCTAACCCAATCGGGCCTAGGCTTTCACCCGAGAAACTTGCGCCGAGGTTGGGTGGTCGAGGAAGACTCCACAATGGCGTCTCTAACAAGAAAACGACGCCGTAGGCACCACCGCCACTGGCCGGCAAGACCCCGATAAGCTTTCGCTTAGAGCTTCCTACCACCACCTCATGTCACCGAAACGATCCAGTCTGCTCCTCCAATGACCCACACACCCCGGCACGGCGACAACGCTAGGACCACGCCGAGGCCTCCAACAATCCTCGAAAGCCAGATCTGGCCTCCCAGATCCGATGACCACCTGCAGCAGCACTTCCACCATGAGAGCACGACGCTCCGGCCGCCGCCAGGGAGTGCCACCACCGGAGCCTGGAGGGAGGGCTGTAGCCCCACCACGCCAAGCCAGACGAGCCGTGGGGACAACACGACGCTGTCGAGACTGCATCTGATCATCGCCATCGCTGCATCGAGCCGACCTTAGAGCCAAAGCAACCTGACCGCTGAAGCAGCGCCGCTTTGGACTTGGCCATCATTGCGCCGCTGCGGGAGGCTCGAGGCTCACCCGCCTCCATCGACCGGGGCCGCCGCCCTGGGAGCCATGCTCCGCTGCCACGAGGAGAGACGGCCGGAGGACCCCATCCCCTTAGGGAACGAGGTGCACTGCCACAGCGGACCAGGCCGGCGGCAACAACGACAGGTCACAGGAGGGATGGGGAGAGCTTCTCCAGCGGCTAGGGTTTGGGCTCTCCCGGGTCCCAGAGGAGGCAAGACGGTTTTTTCAATCTTATGTCACTTGATATTTTTATACGAGAGCTAAAACTCTAGTAAAAATTCTGTAGTTGCGTTACATGGACTGATGGTTACTCCAGAATTACAGGTTTCTTTTCCGAGAATCCAGAAAATACATGTTCGTTACGTTCGAACATTTTCCAGCCGGGTTAACAGGTAACGAACCGCACGTCAGATCCGCGAGCCCGGAGGGCAGACAGATCTGTACATCCACGAAAGCGACCGGTCCCAAAGCCCGAAATCCTCATCGCCTTTCCGCTTTATTCTCGCGAGAAATCCCCAACCCGAAAACATTTTCCCTCGGTTGGCGCGTTCGTTCCGTCCCGTCCCGTCGGTGGTGGAGCCGTGGGAGCTCAACTGACAGTCGGGCGAATCCCCACTGCCGCCCTCGGAAAAATCGGGGCAAACCCAGCTGTAAAACCCCGAGATTTCTGGCTCCGATTTCTTCAGACGTTGCAGCGGCCGCGGAAGCTGGCGTTCGCGTAGGAGCTGTCCGGAATCCGGGATCCAACCCGCCGACGAGCCATTCCCTCCTCCCGTGAGCTGCCGCCGCCGCCAGCCCCGGAGGCTCTCACGCGCGCCGCCGGTTCCCGTTCTTCCTCACCGCGTCGCTGCTGTCTCCGGCCGCAATCTCCGGCCATTGGGGCTCTGAGGTACGAGCTTGTTTTCTTTCAGCATACGTTCTGGAGGGCCGTAGTTAAATCCCACTGAAATCTAGATCCATCCCCGCGAGCGTCGCGCTGCAGTTCTCCCGTCGGCAAGATGTTGCGGCATTCTAGAGATCTGATATTTTTACGGTTTTGGCGAAGTCTGGTCTCTGGTGGTTAGGAAACACTGATGTGATAGACGAAAGCCAAGCCACACGCTTTCCAGTTTTGTTTAGGAGTATCATCCATCTATGATTGCTTCAGGTGAAATTGCGGTTGCGTCAGAATTAGGAAGCATTATTATATGTAATGTCCCTTGGTGCTTTGAGTAACCATATTTAGTATACAGAGGACATAATAATCTTCTTCAATGTGCAATTCTCAGGACCAACCATGGCCGTCAAGGGGGGTCCTGCGGACAGCAGGACTAGAAGCACTGTGTCTATATGCATAGTGATCGGCATGTGCGTCTTCTTCTACATCCTCGGGGCGTGGCAGAAGAGCGGTTTCGGAAAGGGGGACAGCATCGCCCTGGAGATCACCAAGCGCACCGACTGCACCATCTTGCCTAACCTCAGCTTCGACACGCACCATTCGAAACAAGGCGTCTCCAGTGATCTTGTTTCACCAGTGAAGAAGTTCAAGCCATGCCCGGACCGCTTCACGGATTATACCCCTTGCCAAGATCAAAACAGAGCGATGAAGTTTCCTCGGGAGAGCATGAATTACAGAGAGCGGCACTGCCCACCGCAGAAAGAAAAGCTGCACTGCCTGGTGCCAGCGCCTAAGGGGTATGTTGCTCCGTTCCCATGGCCCAAAAGTCGGGACTATGTTCCTTTTGCGAACTGTCCCTACAAGAGCTTGACGGTCGAGAAGGCCATACAGAACTGGGTGCAGTACGAGGGCAATGTCTTCAGATTCCCCGGTGGGGGTACACAGTTCCCTCAAGGCGCTGATAAATACATTGATCAACTGGCATCAGTTATTCCGTTCGCAAATGGAACTGTCAGGACTGCATTGGACACGGGTTGCGGGGTAAGGGGAAATATCATACTGTACATTGCTTAAAGCTACTTTGTGATCTTCTTCTCACTATTTTAAAAGTCAGCATGTTGTTCATGTCTTTAAATTCTGAAATATCTCAGGTGGCTAGCTGGGGTGCTTACTTGTTAAAGAGGAATGTCTTGGCCATGTCATTTGCGCCAAGGGATTCACACGAAGCTCAAGTGCAGTTTGCTCTGGAGAGAGGTGTCCCAGCTGTTATTGGTGTTCTTGGCACAATTAAGCTCCCTTATCCTGCAAGAGCCTTTGATATGGCCCATTGTTCAAGGTGTTTGATTCCATGGGGAATACATGGTGAGGCCATCCTTCTATACTGTTTATTGAATCTGAAAGGTTTTGGTACATTTTGTTACTACTTATAATACTCTTGTGCCAATTTGTTGCAACTTTGTTTCCATTTCTGATAATTGTTTTCATATTTTCTGATATTCAGATGGACTCTACATGATGGAAGTTGATAGGGTTCTAAGACCTGGTGGATACTGGGTGCTGTCAGGTCCTCCAATTAATTGGAAGGCGAACTACAAGGGTTGGCAGCGCACAAAGGAGGATCTTGAGGCAGAGCAGAACAAGATAGAAGAAATCGCTGAGTTATTATGTTGGGAAAAAGTCTCGGAGAAGGGTGAGACGGCGATATGGAGGAAAAGAGTAAATACTGAGTCCTGTCCTTCCAGGCATGAAGAATCGACTGTGCAGATGTGCGAATCAACAAATGCAGATGATGTCTGGTATGTTTGTACTGTAGTTTTCATCAAACAAGCTATTGAACAGAGTTGTTACATTTTGCTTAATATTCTTTAGCAAGATTCAGAGTATATATTATGATAGTCTAACATGAATAGGTATACTGTTCGGTTAAAATACTTATTTTTAGCTTTGCCTACTTAAGTGTCTTGATGAATTAGTAAAAAAAGCAGTTGTGGTTAGTAATTTGTATAACCTAATTTTTGCTTAATTCTGCAATACCAGGTACAAGAAGATGAAGGCCTGTGTTACTCCTCTTCCTGATGTAGAAAATCCAACTGAAGTTGCCGGAGGAGCAATCGAGCCCTTCCCAAGCAGGCTCAATGCAATTCCTCCAAGAATTGCTAATGGGTTAATTCCAGGGGTTTCATCTCAGGCCTATGAAAAAGACAACAAAATGTGGAAGAAACATGTGAAGGCTTATAGCAATGTGAACAAGTATCTCCTTACTGGTAGGTACAGAAACATCATGGACATGAACGCAGGCTTTGGGGGGTTCGCTGCAGCGATCGAGTCCCAAAAATCTTGGGTAATGAATGTGGTGCCAACCATTGGAAAGATTGCAACCCTAGGGGCTGTTTATGAGCGAGGATTGATTGGCATTTACCATGACTGGTATGGTTTGTTATGCCTGTATCTCAGCTCTTTGTTATGCCTAAATCTCATCTCAGTAATTGTTGTCAGAAACTTACTGATATGTGTCACAATTCCATGTCAGGTGTGAAGCTTTCTCTACTTATCCAAGGACCTACGACCTTATCCACGCTAGCGGCCTTTTCACGTTGTATAAAAACAAGTGAGCTGCTCCCAGCCCATGACATCAGTTACGTGGATCGATTGCCATTTGCCTATGTTGATTCATTCATTCTTTATGTTACAACTGATAACAGGTGCAGCATGGAAGACATCCTCCTTGAGATGGACCGCATCTTGAGGCCTGAAGGCGCTGTTATAATGCGGGATGATGTCGATGTCTTGGCGAAGGTGGACAAGTTCGCCCAGGGCATGAAATGGAATACGAAGCTAGTTGACCATGAGGATGGACCCCTAGCGCGAGAGAAGGTCTTGTTTGCTGTGAAGCAGTATTGGGTTGGTGGAAACCAGACAGCCTCAGCATGAATGAGAACATATCCTAACATGGAGAATTCTGCGATCCACCCTTGAAACTGGCGTCCAGGAAGTGAGATAGGAAGTCATCAGGTGACAATGGAAACGGCCTACGCCTCTCCAGGGTAGCAATGAAGAACCAAGGTTTCTTCCCTGCTGTCGATCGGCTGCAGTATATTGTTGTAACAATTTTTTGAATTTGGTTACGTTTGTCACGCAGTATGAACTTAATTAAGATATATTATCACAGAAATTTATTGTATTGAGTTCCTGTAATTCTGCTCATGGTGCAACTTCTGAAAGTGAACTTTGATGTTGCTTACTCTGATGCAGTCATTTCTTCTGTACTTCTAATGTGTCGCACTTGAATGATTTGTACTCAAGAATGTATTTAGAAGAGATGTTAGCAAGTTGATGGATAATTTCAGGGCTGTTGCTAAGCCCAAAGTTGTTTCTGGTAACACTATTTTATTTTGGTCTGATGAGTGGGAGATTACTGGGTCCAGAGTTCCTATGCAGCAAAGATTCACCAGGCTATATTCCACCTCCCACTTTCTTAACAGGCATATGATGAGTTGGTCCTGATTAATGGGTGGCTTGACCAGTTGGTTTTGACAGCTGATGGTGTGGATGAGTAGAAATGTCACAAGGGTTAGTATAGTGTTAATAAGTATTATCTGTCTCTATGATAATGTGCAGTTCTGCCCACTATACAAATGGATTTGGAAGAGCAAGTGCATTATGAAAATTTAAATGTTTGCCTGGCTGACGTTGAGTGATAGACTCAACAACAAGGACATGCTGCAGAGGAGACATTGGAATGTCACTGAAAATTATGGTTGTGTGCTGTGCCCTGGTGGTGTTCACGAGGATAGAGATCACTTGTTTTTCAACTGCAATTTTTGTACAGTATGTGTATCTGGAGTTATTTGCAGATTGAATGGGGGTTAGGGAATGATATGGTCCAAGTGGTAACACATGCAAGAAAGCAGTTCCAGCAGCCGTTCTTTTATGAGGTTGTTTTCTTAGCCTGCTGGCATATATGGAAGATCAGGAATGGGTATATCTCTGAGAATATTAGGCCAAGGTTTGCCTCTTGGAGAGGGAATTTCGCGCATGATATTTCTCTGCATGCTCATCGTTTCAAGCCAGACCACAAGAACAGGTTACTTGCTTGGGTGTCGTCCTTGGTGTAATTGTACATATCAGTTCACTGTATTCTTTTCTTTCTTAGATTAGTTGTTTCTCCCAGGTTAGTTAGCCCCCTCTCCCTGTTTGTAAATATTCTGTACTCTGTGTCCTTTTTCTTTTAATAAATTTGGGCTGTGGGGCTTTTGCCTCACAGTAAATAGTCAAAAAAAAAGATATTTTCTTCGTGCTAAGAGTTTACAGCAATAATGCATGGGAGCACCTCTCGTTGTTAGTGCCCCATTACACCTTGTTCATGCTGAGTGTTTGGTGTATGGCCCAGGACAAGTTCAATTGCGGTTGTTGCATAGTAAAAAGTAGTGATGTGTGTTTTCGTGCAAGATCCAGAAATAAAATGCAGGTTGATATGCCGCCTGAGTGCCTATGCTTTATGCTTTAGGTTTGTCTTTTTACTGGATTAGCTTGGGATTCCAGTGATAAGATGGCAGACAAGAGACAATGTTACTGTCTTTGATTCCTGAAGAAAGGGGGTATTTTGAAGATCATGGTGGTCAGCCTTCATTACCATCTGTATATGTACAAACAGGCAGGACCAAAGGTTCAGGAAAAGATAAATGGTATGCACCTTACTCCCTCTTGAAATAGGCCTACTGTTTTTAACTTAGGATACATAAATTATATCTTAAATAGTTCTACGGCAGAGGAGAAAATTCTTAACTAGCAAGCTTCCTCAGAGACTAATATGATCTTTGCTCTGTACATGTACTCAGCTTAATTCTCCATTCCTCCTTTTCCTCAGGCTGTGCAGTTGCCAGCTTTTTACCTGATCTGTATGGACGTTGGTATTTGTTAAGATGTACTCCCTCTGTTTCAAAATATAAGATGTTTTAGGTTTGTGAAACAAATGTATCTAGAGTACTTTTAGTATGTAGGTTCACTAAGGTTTGAAGTGAATTTACACACTAAAATAAGTCTAGATACGTTTTCTTTACAAATCTAAAACATCTTATATTTTGAAACGAAGGGAGTATATTTCGTAAGATGTACACAAACTCTGTACTAGCTTGGTGTTCCAGTTGGCAATAGCATCTCTGTGTCTAGTCATCAACTACAGTCTACAGACTAACGGGATAACTGCACACCATCGAAGCTTTCGGTAGTGTTTTGCTGATCTGCTGGGCGTGCTGATCTTTCGTTTTGTCTCTGTCCATGTTAGGTGTAACCTTAATTTCTGTCTTTTCATGATCTAGTCATAGATTGATCGCACATGCTAATATATTAGTATTTTTTTCTCGCTGACAGAAACTCCAAAAGCTTGCCGACCTGCTCTTCTGGTAGTTTTTTTCGTTTGTGTGCAACGCACCATGTAACTAGTACGATCAATGAGTGTGTCAAAATCAAACGACACCTCTTTCTCAGCTTAAAATACTGGCAATCAGTTTGTGCATGACAAATTCTTTGCCTCGTGGCAGTAGCTGACATGATCTGTTTACTTTGTATGGTAAAAAGAATTACGCGAGTGTCTACTTTTAATAGATATTATAAACGGCGCACCTTTTCTCACATTGTAGATTCACTGAAAGGCTTTGGATTTTGATCAAGGTATGGCTAGGCTTACCAAACTTCAATATGGATGATTGGACGGAGGATCTTTCTATCAAAGATTGGTGGACGAAGCTCACTCGCAAGACCAAGGCTATGGCATCCATCGCCATGCTCGTAAGTTGGACGATTTGGAAAGAAAGAAATGCAAGTGTGTTCAACAATAAATTTGCACCGCCGCAAACTTTACTAGATATAATTAAAGGAGAGGCTAGACTTTGGGTACTAGCGGGAGCTAAATCTTTAAGTTTTGTAATATTGGAGAGTAATCCGCATGTGGAAAAACTTGTGGTGCTTGTAAACCGAACAAACTTTATTTCTTCTTATTTAATAGAATGAGGCAAAGCTTTTGCCTTCGTTCAAAATAAAATAAAATAAACGTCACCTATATAGTCGATTGTATTAAGAGCCTGCACTGACCTATCAGGTCCAATACATATTAGCATATTGCCTTTCGTGTTCATAGTAAAACCATTATAAATGGTTGAAAAATAAAAATTATTCACCATTTTCTCCATTAATGTTGCAGACCTTCCCAGACTGCACCACTTGTTCTATCCAAGAGACAATGGTTTCACTAAAACCTTTAGGATATCAAGCAAGAAACTCCATTGTATTTTGTCCTAAGCCTTCTCAAAATCCAGTTTAATGACAATACCAGGAGTGTTAGTTGATTTCAAATCATGTAAAATTTCATGCAAGGCCACTACCCCATCCAAACTGCCTACCAATCTTTTGTCAGAATTTTTGGTCTGTACTGTTTTATTTCAGTAGCATTCTGGATCTTAGGTAGAAGAATTATTACCTCATACTTTATCCTTTTCAAATCCAGCCTACCGACCGATAGCTCATCTAGCATTTCTCTAGTTAATGGTTTAAAATTTTCCAAGAAATGCTTATTAAACGCCACTGGCATCCCATCAGGACCAGGACCAGTGTTGTTTTTTAAACCATTATTGATTGTTTCCACAATTTCCTCATCAGAGAAAGCTTTAGTCAACATCTCATTATCTTCTAGATAAAATCGAGCAGTATCAGGCCACAACCCATCATCAAGATAGATTGTGGGTTCTGGTTCACTATCAAAAAGTTTTTTAATACTAGTAGCTAGTGATGTAATCCTTAATGTCATCCCTGTCAGTTATACTTCTCCCCCTCCTGTAGGTAAGCTATAGTTTTCTTTTCCTTCCTTCCATTAGCAATATACTATGGAAAAAGTTGTGCTAGATTCACCTTGCAAAATCCAACCCCTCCTATTCTTCCAGTAGGCTTCCTCAGCAGAAAAAAGCTGCATCAAAGCCTTCTCTAGCTCATATCTCCCTCTCCACTCCACATCATTCAGACCTGAGTGACCTTCTTTAGAGTTTTCCTTTCCATCATGTACTGTCTTCTTAGGTTAGCACCCACCCCCTCAAGAACCTCCTCAAACATTATTGCTGATTCTTCCAATCGTCTAGAATGTTTCCAGACCCCCTCTGAGGCCAGTGTTCAATAACACATCCTTAAATTTAGGCTCTAGAAACCAGGAAGTCTCAAGTTTAAAGTTCTTAGGTTTTGATGGATCCCTGGGGCTCAAAATTAATACTGTAAAAGGTTGTGGTCAGAGCCAGCTCTCAGCAGAGTCTGAACAGAGGCCAGAGGGTACAGAGTATCCCAAGAATCAGATACCAAGACCTTATCTAACACTGCCATAACATGATCCTGTTTGTTTGTCCAAGTGAACTTTGGTCCAAACCTGTGAATTTCCTTAATTTCCATATCATCAACAATGAAGTTATTGAGCATGTCCATTAAGCCAATATTTCCATTATCAGAATATTTCTCACTGGGAATTCTGATTAAGTTAAAATCTCCCCCAAAACCACAGGACCAGTGCAGTTCAAGAGTTTGTAAGATAATTCCCACGTGAATTCCTAAGAGAAATCATGTTGTGCTGGGAAATAGATATTTATTATTCCCATATGTTTTCGGTACTGGTCTGAGTTACTGTCATACTACAGTAAAACCTACCTTGACCCACTCCTGTTACTTGAAAGCTCTCACTTCTCACTCCCGCGTTAGCATTGCCCCTGAGTGACCTCTAGCTGCAGGCACAAAATGCCATGTGAAATAACCCCCACCTACCAGTTTCCTCTAGTCAGCCCAAGTAAAATCAGCTTTCAGTGTTTCCTTTTTCTTTCTTTGTAAATTAGCTTTCAATGTTTCCTGTAGACACACTATGTCCTCCAAATGTTCTTGGATAATCTGACACACTTGTCTAGTTCTGCCTGGGGCCTTCAAACCCCTCATATTATAAAAACACATGCCATCCTAAATATTTCTCTTCTTTGGTCTCTCACTTCCCCTTTTCCTGGACGACCTGGTTTTCTGGACGATATCTATGAGTGTCAAATGACACCCCTTCATCAGTTTAAAATATTGGCAATCAGTCCGTGTGCATAACATATTCTTTGTCTTTGTGGCAGCAGCTGATATGATCAGGTTGCTTTGTACTAATATGCGGTAAAAAGATTCACGCGAGCGTGATGCTCAGTAGATATGGTGGATCTAACCTCTCGATCGTAGCAACACGTACGCGCGCGTGGTTGGCTGCAACTCACTCACTTGCCGCCGGAGTGACAGCCTAAGATCTGTAACATGAGGTGTGCTTCGGTCTCCCCCCTCCTAAACTTAAGTTTTATGGGCCGTTTTATTTCTTTGACCCGTCGAAACCCATATCGAGGCCATGTATATCTCCGTATATGTGTACTCGGTCGAACTGAGTATAATCCATGTCCCGGACGGCTGATCCCACCTCTTACTATTGCGATCTACGTCTTTGCATGTCATATTTAATTTTTGTTCTTGTTGCTGTTATATAACTTACGATTTTCGTTTCTGCAGACACATGAGTATTCGTGTATGGGGAGTATACGTCTAAGAGGACCATATGGACTTCGGGTGGGTTCGTACGGTCCTGAAAACAATTGGTATGAGTTTTTGTTTGTCAAAGTTTGAAAAGAAGGAGGGAGAAGGGGGGGGGGGGGGGGACCGAAGCAAAAGTGTAACATATTTTGCTTTGGCACCGAAGGGAGACGTCTCATTCATACTTCAAAAGAAAAAAAAGTCTCATTCATAAACCCGATCGAGGCAGCCGCGAAGTGCATGCATCTTATAAATCTTAATGCTCGCCCCCTTTTTCTTCCGAGCGAACCAAAGCAAAGAGGAGGCCCTCCCTTTTAGCTCTATATGATGATGATCGACAGTAGTATCATTGGACAATGACGCACAATGATGGTTCGGAACAGTTCGATCGCCCTCTATGGCGACCTGGTCCATCCACGGCGAATCATTAGTCGATTTCCTCGTCCGTCCAGAACACGCACGAGATTGTACGTACTCCGGGGCCCGATCGAGGTGTGTCCACGAAGAACAAACGTCTCGGATAGCCATCACCGGACTTGATCGGTACCGGCCTGTTGCATCGCTCGTCGCCTTTCATGCGTGCGGGAAAAGCCGGTGGACAAACGTGGTGACACACACACACGGCACACCAGCTCGATCGCCCCGTTGAAGGTTCAAGGCCCAACCGCTTCTCCGAAACAGGATTCCTCCACTCTCCGAAAAGAAAAAGACAGGGTCCGTCCACCACCACCTTACGTACCATGGGACGGCCGGGAGGAGAGGAAGCCAAGGACGGCAACCCTGATCAATCCAAGCACGCCGGGAGCCGCACGTACCGTGGGGATGTGATGGCACACAATGTTACTGTCTTTGAAGGGGGGTATTTTGAAGATGATGGCGGTCAGCATTCATTACCATCCGTAGCTTCAGACAAGAGATAAGAGACAAGACCAAAGGTTTAAGGAAAGATAAATGGGATGCTCCTCTCGAATTAGCCGAACACAAGCCAGAAGAAGCGGTGTCTCCTTTCAGCACGGTTCGCCTCGACCTACAAGAACTCTCCGAGATCCTGGGCCTGCCAAGAGGGTTCCAGCGCTTCCGTGACAAAGCTCCAAAGAAACTGAGCCACCGAGCAGGAGAACATGATATGGGACCGTGTCTCCGGAGTCCCACATAGGGGACACAAACCGTTGCACGGGCCATTGCGCTTAGCCACCTCCACCCCTGACGGCAGGCGACCGCGAAGAAGCTGCCAGACGAAAATGCAAATACTAAGGGGAAGAAGGGCCTTCCAAAGGGGCGAGGTCCACCGCAATTCCGGGCCTTTAAAGAGGGCCCGGTACGCCGAACTCACCGAGAACTCCCCACCCGGGGTCAGCCGCCAGGAGGCCGCGTCCTGCTCCTTGGACAAGGAGGCAGGAAGGGCAGCTGTCAGACGCTGATATTCCTCCGCCTCGGCCATGCTAAAGGTCCGCCGGAACAAGATGTTCCAGCGACCCTCTCAAAAGGCCTCGGCAACGAGGATCGTCGGGGAGGCGGTGATGGCGTACAACGCGGGGAACTGCTCGCACAACGAGGACGTCAGGAGCCATGGGTCGAGCCACAAGCTAACCTTCTGCCCATCGCGACGGCAAAGGAGATGCCCTGTCCAATGAAGTGCTTAATATGCTGAATGACTCGCCAGAACTAGGATCCCTCCCGATGTTCGCAAGCTAAAAGAGGTCGGATGGGAGGTACTTGGCCTTTATGAGCTGGAGCCAGAGGCCCCCATCATCCCTAAGGATGCGCCAGACCCATTTTAGCATCAAGGCCACATTAAAGTGACGCGAGTCAAGAATCTCAATGCCCCCAAGGCATTTGGGGACGCATAAGTCTGCCCATTTAACCATATGGTATCGCTGGTGGCCATCCCTTGCTGCCCAGAAAATCCTAGACGGCTCCTTGGCGAAGTCTGTATGAGTCCCCTCCGGTTGCAGGTATAGCCCCATTTGGTACATGGGCAGGCTCGAGAGACATGAGTTGATCAGGATCGTCTTTCTCCCCTTGGTCGTGAGCCTAGCTCTACAGGGTTCGGCTTTGGACCAGACCCTCGTGACTAGGGGTGCAAGGTCCTTGATTAGGACCCTAGTCTGTCAGAAGGGCATCCCTAGATAGGTGATAGGGAAGTCCGCCAGCTTACAGTTCAAATTATTAGCAATGCACTGCCGATCCTCCTCTGAATACCCTAGAATCACATGACCTCGCTCTTGTTGAAGTTAATCTTTAGCGCTGACATGGATTTGAAGCAGAGAAGCAGGAACTTGAGGTTAATAATGTCGAGATGCGAGCCCTGAACCATGATCATAGTATCGTCCGCATATTGGAGGTGAGAGATACCACCTCAAGTAATAAGATGCCCCGCCACACCCGAGTGTGGCCAGCGATTTTGGCTCTATCCAAAATCTCTGCTAGGGCATCAACCACAGAGTTAAACAATAGGGGGGAATAGGATCCCCCTGCCTAACCCCACAGGACGGACTACAACATGGGCCAATCTCCCCATTAACATTGATTGCCGTCCTACCACTCATCACAAACTGCATAATCCAGCAGATCATCCTGTCATCGACACCCCTCCTCTCCAGAACTAGTCTTAAGAAGGCTCAGTCCAATCGGTCATAGGCCTTCTAAAAGTCCAACTTAAGGAACACTCCCTTCTGGCGGCGTGCCTTCACTTCATGAATAATTTCATGAAGATCAAGGACGCCGTCATGGATCAAGCGTCCCTTAAGAAAAGAAAACTGGAGAGGATGCGTGATCCGCTCCAGGACTGGAGCAAGCCGTAGGGCACAGACCTTTGCAAAGATCCTCTGGATGACATTGATCACAATGATCAGTCTAAACTGGCGGATATCCGTGGCCCCCACTACCTTGGGGATCAAGGTGATCACACCAAAGTTCAGGTGAGACATCACAAGGGTCCCAATATAGAACTCCTGAAACATGTGCATGATCACTGGCTGCAGCTAGGCCTAGAAGGTCTGGAAGAAAGTCACTAGAAGACCATCCGTGCCAGGCATCGACCCGGACTTCATGGACTTCAGAGCCGCGGTCACCTCGTCCGAGAGAAACGGGAGGGTAAGCTTTGCATTCTCAGCGGGGTTGACCATCGCCTCCCTCGTCCAAAAGCCTGGGGCCAGAGAGAGAGCCCCGACTAGGTGACATCGAGAACAACTCTTTGTACAAGGCATAAATATGGGAGGAGAGTTCTTGTGGAGATTCCAAAAGAGTGTCTCCTTCCCAGAGGCAGAGGATCGAACACTTCCTCCACCGTGTTCAACTCCCCTTGGAGAGTCCAGTTCTAACGACTACATTGTCGCCAGAACGCCTCTTCCCCTTTGTAGTTCTCCATAATGGAGGTCTCAAGGGAGTACCTATGGGACCAAGTCGCCTCCAAGAGGCCGACCTGGTCGGCCTCCAGGTCAAGGGCCTGGATCTCCCGTAGAAGGCCCTCCTTCTGATCCCTAAGGGCCGCCCCCAGGTTCGCCCCATCCTTTCATAAATTGTTGTGCGAGCTTGGCACAGTGGTGCCAAGTGTCGACCGTGCAATAAGCTCAAGGAGGAGAGGCGGCGGCTTCCAGCCACTTAGACCAAACTGCCTCCACGAACTCGGGCTTCTGGAGCCGGAAGGTTTCGAAGTGGAAGCGGTTCGGTCTCGGGGAAGAACCCCCTCCTGAGTATAGGAGGAGGGGGTACGATCGGACCCAATCCTGGTGAGCGCCCTCAGGGAGCAAAGCAGGAAGGCAACCTCCCAATCCATCGTCACAAAGACGCGATCGAGCACACTGCGGATTGGATCTAACTACTTGTTAGTCCACGTATATCTAGTGTCCACCCGCACAATCTCGCGCAACGCAAGATCGGCGATGCAGTTATTAAACATCCGCATCCTAGGGAGGTCCACATGTGACGAGCTCTTGTCGTCAGCGGAACGTATAAGGTTGAAGTTCCCGGCTACCACCATGGGGATATCAGACCGTTTCACTTTCAACTTGAGCTCATGCAAGAACTCAACGGACCTCCTATGGTCCGTGGGACCATAGACAATGATCATCTCCCACTTAAAACGAGATTGTCTATGGGTGAGTGATGTGCTCACAAACAACTCCCCGCGGTCCATATCATCTACCTCAAAGATGTCCTCCTTCACCCGTAGGAGGATCCCTCCCGAGTGGCCATTGGTCGGCAACCAAGACAAGATGTATCTGCAACAGCTAGGACCCTCCAACTCAGCAATGGTGAAGTCCTGGCGGATCGTCTCTTGAAGCTCGACAATATTTGAGACTTCAGTGTGCAGGTATTCCTTGATCTGGCGGCGACGACCATCGTGTCCGAACCCCCTGATGTTTCAAATGAGCGCTCGGATGCCACGTAGGATGTCCATCTAGACCAACTCAGTGCGAAGGGATCCCCTTAGTGGGGGCCGAACGGGCACGACTCTGAGGATGAGGTTTCTCAGTTGCTTTGGGTGGTCTCCCACGAATGGGATGCTCCTACTTCCTCCAATAATTGATTGTACTCCTTCCAATAGTGAAATACTCCTAGTAGTAAAACATAACTAGATACATTCAAATCTAGACAAATATACTGGTTTTAATTATCGGGTGCATAAATTATATCTCAAATAACTTTACCGTCTAATATACTCCGTAGATGCTTTCTCAGAGGCGATACGATCATTATTCTGCATTATTCTGTGTATGTAATCAGCTTAATTCTCCATGCCTCCCCTCCCTCACACTGTGCAGTTTCCAGTAAGCTCTATGCATGGTCACAGTATTTGCTAAGATGTATATATCCCGTAAGCTGTACACAAACTATGTACTGGCTTGGTGTTTCAGCTAGCACAGTACTGGTACTTTCTTTGTTTTAAAAATATAAGATGTTTTAGGTTTATGAAGAAAATATATCTGGACTTATTTTAATGTATAGATTCACTTTAAACATAAGTAAACCTACATACTAAAAAAAGTCTAGATACATTTAGATCACAAAGCTAAAACATCTTATATTTTAAAAGGAGGGAGTACTAGTGTTTTGCTGATCTGTTGGGCGTGCTGGTACTTCGTTTCGACGTGTCTCTGTCTATGTTAGGTGTAACCTTAATTTCTCTCTTTTCATGATCTAATCATAGATTGATCGCACATGCTATTCATTTGATGTTATCTCTCGCTGGCAGAACTTGCAAAAGCTTGCCGACCTGTTCTTCCGGTAGTTTTTCGTTTGTGTGCAGCGCACCATATGACTACGATATGTGAGTGTGTCAAAGTCAAACGATATCCCTTGCTCAACTTAAAATACTGGCAATCAGTTTGTGCATAGCAAATTCTTTGCCTCGTGGCAGGAGCTGATATGATCTGCTTACTTTGTATGGTAAAAAGAACTACACGACTGTGATGCTTAATAGATTGTAAACGTGACCCATACATTAAGAGCCTGTACCGACCTATCAAGGATTCAAGGTCCAATATATATATTTACCATATCGCCTTTCATGTTCATAGAAAATATGGCTGAAAAGTAAGAAATAAAATCTCATAACTTAATTGAAAAAGGGATCGAGGCAGCCGCGAAGTGCATGCATCTTAAATCTTAATGCTTGCCCCCTTTTCTTCATGAACGAACCAAAGCAAAGAGGTTCTACAAAATAGAGTTTACACGACGTATATACTTAAGAAAAGAGGACGTCAAAATTATGGCATTTGCAAGCTTTGCAACCAAGAGCAAGATTCGACATCCCACCTCCTTTTCAAATGCCGGTTCACCGTTAGAGTTTGGTATATCCTAAAATGACTTGGCCTAAATGACATGCAACCTAGAGATTGGGGTGACATTCACAACATCAATGAATGGTGGGTTGGGACTATTAACAAGAGGGATTTGATCCAGTATTAACCCCCCTAATCTCGTACAAATTTTTATAATGTCAAATACAAGGATGGCTCAGATTCGTTTGATACCTTTTCGAAATTTGTATATACACGTATATGTAATCCTGCACAAAACCCCATATAACTCAACTAAACAATACGTTTTTCTGGCCATATCTGTACTAGTAGGTGCTCTACGCTAAGAAAAAAAAAGAATGGTGTGGTAATGACAGTGGTTGGGTCCGGCAAGCCGGTGACTCGGACTGGCCGGCGCACGTCTTGGCTTGGACTTGTAGTTGTGTTTCGGCAGGCGGCACGGCAGCAGCGGAGGCGGTGCGGGAGAGCTTGGCGGTGGCTGGATACGTATTTGTACGAGTTTAGGTTGAAGGTGGTAGTACTGGATTAAACTCCTTAATAAGAAATGACCTTTAGGAAGGCCATGGCCTCATTCGTTATGCTGGTGTCTTGGAAGATTTAGAAAGAAAGAAATGCTCGAGTTTTTCACGATAACTTCTCCACCTTGGCCATGCTCGTCGCAAAGATTAAAGATGAGGCGAGACTTTGGTGCCTTGCCGGTGCTAAGTCGTTGGGCAATGTATGTAATGCTGTGAGACTAGGTTTTTTTGTTGTTTGTTTGCTCTCTTCTTGGCCTTGGGCTAAGAAGTGGTTTGTAAAACCTCTAATTCCCTTCTCTATCAAAGAAAAAAAAAGCAAAGAGAAGGCCCTCCGTCGCATGTCATTGGACAATGACGCACACGATTGATAACAATTTGAATGATGATTCGCAACAGTTTCGATCGCTATGACCCAGTCCAGCCACACATAGTCCACTTACGAATCATTCAATTCATTAATCTCCCCGCCGTCGAGAACACGCACCAGATGTCGAGATCGATCGATCTGCGCGGCTTTTGTATCTAGCTATAGCGAGGCCGTCCGTAATCATTTCCGGGGCCCGAAGGGTGTCCACGAATGTCCCAGATCCATGACAGGTACGACTGGATAGCTGTTGCCTGGCTCGTCGGCGTCGCCTTCCTTCCCGCGGAATAAGCTCGATCTGGCTGTACAAATATATGTGGTGACACACACCGCATACACTATCTAGCTTTCCCGGTTGAATGTTCAGTTTGAATGGCTTCCCCGAAACAGGATCCCTCCACTCTCCGAAAAGAAAAAGACCAAGACACGCACGACAGGGTTCGATCGTCCACCACCTTACGTACAGTACCACTCTTGAATCCAATCAAGGACGGAACCTCGCATCGATCACCAGCCACAGCTGAAGGCCAGCACGCGCACGCCGGCCGGGAGCCGCACGTACCGTGGGACGACGTGACAACGACGAGACGTTTGGTTTGACAGCATCGCATTATTGTGTTAACCGTACCGGCGGGGGCCGGCGACGGCGACGGCGACCGGATTGATCGATCAGCGGAGCAATGTTGTCTCGGCCTGAATCCCATCATTTCGCTTTTGGAGAGGGAACCTCTCCATCTTATCAGATGACAGCCGGCCAGCCGGCCGGGCTAAGTAGCTAGCTAGTGCCGAGCACAGGGCTGTGGACATCCGTGCTGGCCACAGTGTTACGCCGACGTCGTCGTGAGGGGGGGAGAACCGGCCGGCGGCGCCACCTGGTGCTTTCCGTGTTCACACGCTTCGATTCAGTGCGTTGATCATTGATCCATCGAGGGTGGTCTGACGGGTAGGCGTCGATCGTGTGTGTCGCTAACACGTGATGCGATCGCGACGGCGCTTGCCACTGCCACTGCTGTCGATTCCCAAATGTATGTGGAGGCGGCAAAACGGAAGCTAGCGCATATATATATATATATTGCTGGCCTCCGCGTGTCTGGTGGAGTGGTGGTGTGTGGTGGTAGCTGAGCTCGCTCGAGAGCTCTTGTTCTTTTGTTGGGGAATTTAACTCTAGCTGCTTAGTGCAAGTGGAAGATCAAGTGGAAGGAAGTCTTGACGAAGAGGAGGGCCGGGAGAGGTCAACGAGACTCTCAGCGTACGACGTCGTCGGAGATATGGCGGGCAGCATGGCTCCTCCGCGGGGCGTGACCAAGGAGAGGGCGGCGGAGTACAAGGGCCACATGACCTTCGCCGTCGCCATGGCCTGCATCGTCGCAGCCATCGGGGGATCCATCTTCGGCTACGACATCGGGATATCCGGTACGCACGCACACGGACACATGCATGCCCCAGTAATGATATTCGTACGTACGCTCTTCTTGATTATCTTTGCCCGCTCTTCGCTCTTATTGTAGCTAGTAGCTTTTCCGACTCGATCGCGGCCGGGCCGGGGTTTTCTTGCTGGCAGCGGCTCCTGCCGGCCGCAGCTTAAGTACGTACGCACGCGCTAGGTTGCATGCCGGGTCCAACGGAAAAGGCCTCGCGGCGGCGGCAGATTATATATTCTCCCATGTCCGTTTTATATATCGATTCATCAAAGCCTAACTCGATCGGTGTCTCGAATGGTCCCAACAACAACCTTTTGCCCTTGCAAGTTGCAGCACTTCCCGATCCTCAATCTCAACTCTTTCACCATATAGCTGCCACATCCACATCACACATTTATTATTTCTGTTTTGTTGCCCACTGGCCATTTAGCTCATAGCTAATTAATTTAAAATGCATCAAAACAAATACTATATAGCAGCAACATGCAGGGTTTTGTTATAAATTTTGCAGGGCTTCTGCAAAAAAAAATTCAGCCTAGCAAGAACATCATCTGACACTTTCGAGAATTGTTTCATTCAACTTCCGTTGAATTTTATTAAAATTTGAATTTGGTATTAATCTAGTATGTAATTCGCCAATAAAAAAGATATTCCATGCCCATTGAAATTCCAAAATTACTAGGCAGACAAGGCTTAAAACCACAAGGGAAGGGCGATAGAGACATGATGGAGGAATGAGATGAGTGGAGGTAAAATAAAGGGTGTGTGGGCGAACACGGGAGAGAAGACGGGCGTGCAATAGGTGGGGGAAGAAGGATGGCTAGAGAGATGCAAATGTGGGTGTGTCCCTTATGGTTTTTATGGGGAGCGAGAGTTTTAGATGAGCTAGAGAAACGAGGATGATGGCCCGATCCAAATGTTAAAAACTCACAAGAATAAGAAAAACAATTGGAGTATGCATATAGTTTAGTCTCATTTCGTCACTCATACTTTCTTCGGTAATATAGTTGCACAACTCCATAGAGATGGTATCACAAATAATACGAATATAAGTTGTATAGATGCAACCAATTCTCCGTAGGGCGCTAATGGTTGTCCTCAAGATGAAGAAGAACTACTCAACTAATTAGAGGTACACATGCCGAAACTAATATTGCAACCCATGTTCAACGAAGCTAGGCTAGGCTAGGGAACCATCGACATCCATGACCACGACAACAAAAGCTCGACATATAACGCTAATAAGAACCATCTATCCATCGGAACTACCCATAATTGGTCTAACCATCTCATTTCAACGTTGGCAATCTATGATACACTGATCACTACAATGTTGCATGTACCAACAACACAATGCAATTCAAGCCACATCATTTGTCACTTTTTATGGCTTGTTAAACTTCAATCATACACTATCGTTGTTGTAACTGTGTAAATATGGTTTGTTACACGTATATCACATGTCGTTAAGAATGAGAATAACTCTTTCATTATTATAAAAATGGCTTTGATCTTTCTGAGATAACTAAGAACAACTAATTCTAAATTTCTAAGTCACTATTGAGAACCATCCTAGAAGAAATTTGAATTTATAAAGATGCATAAGGTATGAGTAAATATAGATTTAACGACTCTCTACTGAGGAAATTTCTAAGATGACCGACTGAACCACAGTCACATGTTAAAATTGTGCATTTGGAGGCTGGTTTTGGATAAGCGGTGCAATGTATCATGTAACAATTGATCAGCACGAGAGGGAAGGAAATGGGGCAAACTTCTACCAGTTGGATACCCACCTACCCATAGATTCACCGAGCAAATAAATAAGCAGTAGCAATAGTTTTGGCAACCCCTTAATCAAGAAATGTTTCTAAAGCTCCTTCTGGTAGCTTAACTTGAGGGTTAGGGTCAGCCTTAGCTTGCTTGGACTTTTGTGCTAGGGTACTAGGTGCTAGGATTGAAGATTGTACGACTCACTTCCGTGTGGGTCTCATCCATCAGATGGATATCCAAGGGATATCCATGGAGCCAATTTTGAGGCCTGAACCTTGACTTAATAGCTACAAATCCTTAATTCCTTTTCTTTTGACGAAAACGAGAGTTGCTCTAGACATTTAATCAATTCGTGAATATCCATGAATAAAAAATGTAGTTCAAAGGCTATATATCCGCTCGCATACCCGTATTACATATATAATTGTCAGGAAAATGCATTTCAAACGGAGCCGCAACTTACTGGTCAGGTAGCACTGTCCAGCGGTTCGTGATTCGTGCAACGTCCCCTCAACACATTAGGCTAGTTTCGTACTGGTATGACATATCAATAGTATGCCAATGAAACTGTAATGGAATCTTGTATTTGCAAAAACATTCAACATAGACTTCACACATATTTGGATTATTCCAGTTGTTTTTCAATCTAATTACTACTAATCTCGGTTTGTACAAAAAATATACATGGTTTTCTTACGGTTTTCTATATTATTAGTATCAAAGATTTGCCCCATACAGATACTTATGAAATAAGCCAAATATGCCAAGTGAACCTAGCACGAATCACAAGACACATTGGACGGCGGATATCTCACCGGCAGTCATAGCTCCGCCTTAATTATGTGAGGAAGAAATAATTTTAACAAAAAAATCTGAATTAGGAGGTGGACGAAATATGAATCCTAGATGGAACAACAATCTCATTACTGTCATCCCTGCATGGACGTCCTCCATCAGATTCCAATTCCATTCAACTGAGGAGCTCTTGCAGCCGTGTCTGACCATCAATTGCACCGGTTGCTGCAGGAGTGAACACCATGGACCCGTTCCTGGAGAAGTTCTTCCCAGTGGTGTTCCGGCGAAAGAACTCCCCCACCAGGAACAACTATTGCAAGTACGACAACCAGGCCCTCTCCGCCTTCACCTCGTCGCTCTACCTCGCGGGCCAAGTGTCTACCCTTGCCGCCGCACCGGTGACAAGGAACTACGGCCGCCGCGCCAGCATCATCTGCGGCGGCATCAGCTTCCTCATTGGCGCCGCCCTCAACGCCGCGGCGGCGAACCTCACGGTTCTTATCATCGGCCGCATAATGCTTGGCGTCGGCATCGGCTTCGGCAATCAGGTGCGGCAAGTTGTTCACGTACAGAGTGATTGCATGTGCTTATTAAACTGCTCGGATTTTTTATGTATCTGTCGTACGTGTAGGCTGTGCCGCTGTACCTGTCAGAGATGGCGCCGGCGCACCTTCGAGGCGGGCTGAACATGATGTTCCAGCTGGCGACGACGCTTGGCATCTTCACAGCGAACATGATCAACTTCGGGACGCAGAAGATCAAGCCGTGGGGGTGGCGCCTGTCGCTGGGCCTGGCCGCGGCGCCGGCGCTGCTGATGACCATCGGCGGGATCCTCCTCCCGGAGACGCCCAACAGCCTGATCGAGCGCGGGCACGTGGAGGAGGGCCGGCGCGTGCTGGAGCTGATCCGCGGCACGGCGGAAGTCGACGCGGAGTTCACGGACATGTCGGAGGCGAGCGAGCTGGCCAAAACCATCAAGCACCCGTTCCGGAGCATCCTGGAGCGGCGCAACCGGCCGCAGCTTGTGATGGCGGTGTGCATGCCCGCGTTCCAGATCCTGACGGGCATCAACTCCATACTGTTCTACGCGCCGGTGCTGTTCCAGAGCATGGGGTTCGGCGCCAGCGCGTCGCTCTACTCGTCGATGCTCACGGGCGCCGTGCTTCTGTTCTCCACGCTGATCTCCATCGCCACCGTGGACCGGCTGGGGAGGAGGAAGCTCCTGATCAGCGGCGGCATCCAGATGATCGTGTGCCAGGTGATCGTGGCGGGGATCCTGGCGGCGAAGTTCGGCGCGGACAAGCAGCTGTCGCAGAGCTGCTCGATCGCGGTGGTGGTGGTGATCTGCCTGTTCATGCTGGCGTTCGGGTGGTCTTGGGGCCCGCTGGGGTGGACGGTGCCGAGCGAGATCTTCGCGCTGGAGACGCGGTCGGCGGGGCAGAGCATCACGGTGGCGGTGAACCTGTTCTTCACGTTCGTGATCGCGCAGGCGTTCCTGTCGCTGCTGTGCGCGTTCAAGTTCGCCATCTTCATCTTCTTCGCGTGCTGGATCGGCGTGATGACGGCCTTCGTGCACGTGTTCCTGCCGGAGACCAAGGGCGTGCCCATCGAGGAGATGGTGCTGCTGTGGAGCAAGCACAGGTTCTGGAGGAATGTCATGCCGGACATGGCACCGCTCGAGGACGGATGGGGACCCGCGGGTGGGGATTGCGCAGCTGCTCATGGTAGCAACATTCAGAAGTGAGATCGTTTGGGAACTGCAAGATAGGCATGGTTCACGACGCACTAGCCGTCCCTCACTCGTCGTGTTCCATCAGAGTATACCCGCGGGTGTGTAGCCTTAGATGCGTCGTCAGAAATGAGCTCGACGAACTGTTTCAGCGCTCGTACGTCGTCGCTTTGATAACTTGTGCAGAAGGCGTCGTCAGTAATTCAGTATTTTCCTACAGTGTCTAGCTAAGGACACTCTTTTTTTTTTCGAGAAGAGCGGTTAGGAGTTAGGGGATGTTTGGTTGCCGGTCACACTTTGCCAAGCCAAACTTTGGCTAGCTAAGTTTATAGCATAAAACCATCATATTTGTGCAAAAATTTCGAAAAACCACCAGTTTACGTTTGAATCGCAGAAAACCACCACCCTACTGCTGATTTTTTGCAATGTGCGCTAACTGGCCGATTCAGGGCGATTGGCGCTGGATCTGACAGACGGGACCCACTAGTCAGACACGTCCGTTAATGACCGTTAACGGCAATAGTGGGTCCCACTCTTCTTTCCATAGAACGCGACGCTAGACACCGACCTGGGAAGTTTCAAGCCCGAATGAACCCGATCCTGACCGCGTCGTTGAGCTCCACACCTGCCGCCGCTGCCGCATCGCCATCGCCGCCGGCGGACCGTCCGCGAACTCCGGCCATGCCCAGTTGGAATGATGGCGAGTCGTCGAGCACTTCTCCGCTAGGGGTAAGTTCCCCAATTCTAGGGTTAGGGTTAGGGTTTCCGAATTGGCTTCGATTTTTTTAGATTTGAACTCATTTCTTTGCAATTTCTGTTCGTTTAGCACTTTGTAGCTCTTGACTATGCACCAGACACCTGCTACGACCCCCAGTTTCATGGGATTGCAGTGGACTGCTCGGTGAAATGTCGTGAGCATGGATTGGTGCCACAGCAGTGTGTCGCCTTTGAAGGGACGAACACTAGAAGAAGGTTTTACATGTGTCAGATAGGGAATGTTGTACTGAATTGAACTGATTTTTCTTCTCTCATTTTTTTCATATCTAAAAATTAGATAGGGTTAGCAGACCAGAAAAGTACATATAGATGCTTGATTTGTTAGCTGGATATGGATATGCTAGTATATAAAATCTGGATATATATTGCAGTAGCTTGGATATATATTTGGATATGCTAGTATATAAAATCTGGATATGCTAGTATATAAATTTAGCTTGCTTATGTATTGTTTCTGTATATATTATCTTCTGGATATATATTATCTTCCTTGGATATATAGTTAGTTTGCTTCTATATTGTTGGATATAGCAGTCCAATGTTATTCACTGATTGGAGTTACATTTTTTATAGGAAGTTATGAACTGTGGTTTTGTATCATGGGTTGATAAAGAAGAGTGGCCAGACACAATGAATAATTCTTTAGATAGGTTGTGGCACATGTACTTTGAAGCCAACATGCTTAGGATTGCAGACAGGATTGACAATACAAAACTGGTGCAGCAACTATCTGATGAGAAAACAAAGATAGAGAAGAAGCACAACACCCTGTTAGATGATGTGTGCAAGTTCATGGAACAAACAGAGAAGAAGGTGGTGAAGGAGAATTATAAAATAATTCAGTCTGGTGAGGAGGATGTTGTGCTTGTGGTGAAGGAAAGAGATGAGCTAAAGGTTGAACTAGAAGCTTTGAAGAAAGAAGTGACTATGCTAAAGCATGTGCAGAAATCTCAAGCAGACATTATGAAGGTGAAGCAAGGAAAATGGGATGAGGAAAAGGTGGCATTGAAGACAGAGAAGAACAAGCTGGAGCATGTCTTGTATGATCTGTTCAATTTCACTGATGGTCTGAAGAAGAAGGTGAAGAAGATAAAGGAACTGTGTGATGAGTGATATCTATTGTACCTGTGTTTAGCTGGAGCGTGTCCTTTATCTATTTAGCTTTCTGGTTTGTGTAATGTTTGTTGACTTCTAAGTACATGTGTTTGAGTTCTGAGCAGTGTGTGAACTATGTGTGTTGAATTCTAAGTACCTGTGTTGAATGCTATGTTTCCACCAGATGTTATCTATATGTGTTGAATTCTAAGTTCTGAGCAGCAGGTATCCTCTTACAAATATGGATCCACCAGATGTTATCTATAGATGCTATGGATCCACCAGATGCTATATGGATACACAAATATGTAAAGCACAAACAATGATGTATGGATCCACTAGATAGTTTTAAACAAATATAGTCTTAGAACAACATAGTCTTACACAAATATGGATCCAGTAGATAGTTTTAAACAAGCATAGTCTTACACCAACCAGAACAACATAGTCTTACACACATTGCTGAAACATGCATAGTTTCAAAGGCACAAACAACATAGGCCATCACTTCTTTGAGATTCTAGAGCCTTTGTAGCTGTTGTGCTTCCCTGCATTGAGGTATCCTTGCATCCTATGGGTTAGTTTGGGCTCTCTTCCACTAGTCCTTGGTGCAAAGAAAGGCCTTCCAGCTGGGTTTGCCCTTGGTGCTATAGAAGATGATGGTGCTGCAGAAGCCCTTGGTGCTGGAGAAGCCCTTGATGCTGTAGAAGATGATGGTCCTGGAGCCCTTGGTGCTGTAGAAGATGATGGTGTTGGAGCCCTTGGTGCTGGAGAAGCCCTTGGTGCTGTAGAAGATGATGGTCCTGGAGCCCTTGGTGCTGGAGCCCTTGGTCCTGGAGTGATGGTTTCCCTTTTTGACTGCATAAACCATTTTAGAGTACAAGAAATATAGGAAGTATACAAGATGTACAAACATAGGACCATATGAAGCATACTTACTTGGTGTTTATTTTTTCTAAGTTGCAATTCTGGCTTTAACTGCATAGGACATGAAGGAAACCTATGGCCAACTAATTTGCAGTTGCTACATGTGATACTCCCCATCCTTGAGCTATCCCTAGGTGCAGGCACCTCATGGACACCTTTCCTTCTAACTGTTTGCTTCCTTCCTGACTTCTCCCTAAACACAGGTGGATCAATGTCCCTAGTATCTATCTTAGGCCACTCATCAGGTCCAGGGACAGGGTATATTACATGCTTGAATGCTTCTCTATACATGTCCTTTTTGAAGAAGTCATGTACATAATCTTCTGGGTGTTGCTTGATTTTGGAGATAACAGAGATTGCATGGTTGCATGGGATGCCAGTGAGATCCCAGGCTTTGCATCCACAAGTCCTGGCTCTCAAATCAACTGCATGTACATCTGTCCCCTTTGTGCTAACTTGCCATAGACCTATGTCAGCATTTTTTGCTTTGCATTCCCTGGAATGTTTCTTTGCCTCCTCTAACTTCTCAGCATAGACAGGAGTAATTTCCCACCTGGTTATTTCTGTTTTCTGCCTAATCTTACTGTACTTAACCATGACCTTGTCTTTGATTCCATCAAGCATTGTCCTTATAGGCTTACCCCTCACATCCAGTATCATTTTGTTAAACACTTCACTAAGATTGTTTACAACCAGATCAGTCTTGCAATTTGTGTCAAATGCATGTCTGCACCATGCTTCCACAGGGATTTGCATCATCCAGTTGTGAGCTTCCTCACAATCTCTTCTTAGCAGCTCCATTGCTTTCTGAAACCCTGATTTGGTATATGAGTAACTAGCATCAAATATATGTTTTTTCAACTCTTCCCCTTTAAACCCAGCTGACTGAAAGTTGGCATAGATATGCCTCAAACAGAACCTTTGTGGGGAATATGGGAATGTTTTACCAATTGCTTTAAGCAGACCCTAACAAACAGAGATATGTGTAAGGAACATGTACTGAAGAAAATACAGAAAATGCAGACAGATACTGAAGAAAAATACAGAAAATGCCCTTACCTTCTGCCTATCAGAGATGAAAGTGAAAATGCCAAACTTCCCTGCCTCTCCTATGCAATATTTCAGCTGGGTGAGAAACCACATCCAGCTAGCAGTGTCCTCTTTGTCAACAACACCATATGCAATTGGGAAAATGTTATTATTGCCATCTCTCCCAGTGGCAGCAAGGATTTGTTGGACAGTGGTTAATTTCACAAACAACCATCCAAACCTAATTCAAATGACAAGCAAATAATTATTCACAATTTGTAGCTGCAATGCAAACATAATTAAAAAAGATGCGATAGTAGTCAATAGTAATTCTACCTATAAAAGGCCTGCATCCATTTAAGAACCCTTCCTTTGAAGCATTCAAACATATGAAAAGACCATGAAATCTTGGATTGGGACTAGGGTGCTCCACCAGTTCCTTGGTGGTGACAACACATCTACTACCTGGATTAGTGTCTAAGATTGCTTGTAGATAGTCCCTCAATCTTGTGTACTTCTTCTTTTGATCACCCATGACAGATCTGCATGCTTTAAATCCTTGCCCTATAGGCCTTGCTCCTTGGCACCTCAACTCCAAACTTTTGTTTTGCATTGTCAATCAGTGTGTCAACACAAGTGTTAGGATTAGTTATCACTGCTTGCTCAGAGTGCAAAGCCAACCAATCAATTGTTACCCTAGTGTTCTCTCCATGTGGAATACATGTGTGCACACTATTTAACTTTCTAATACAAAAAGTTTTCTCATGGCCAATTGTAGAAGCTGAAATGAAGAAGGGACAACCCTTGTATTCAGTAGCACAGTCAATAGAACATTTCCCCTTGTATTCAGCTGCTCTCTCACTGCACCATGCAATGATTCTATCTGGATTGTTTCTGTGATATGCAAAGTTTCTTAGTTGAGCTACATGGAAATTCCTAAGAGCAATTCTAAACTGATAGACATCCCTGAAGCAAACTTTCAAAGCAAACTGCTCATGTGCATCTGCCCTCATCTCATCATACCAAATCCTCTTCTTAAGCTTCTTCGGCCTCCTATTGTTCCCACTTGGCAAAGAAAATTTCTCTACAAATCCATCATCATCACTGTCATCTAATTCATCAGGACTGAACTCCTCATCACCTGATGGCACAAAGAAATCTGCCTCTACTGGGTCTGGTTCATAATGATCTGCCAGTAGGGCCTTCTCTCTTTGGCACTACCTTTTCTTGCAAAAAATCAACTTTATGGGCTTCATCTTCTTCTGATTCTTCATCTTCTTCTTCTTTATAAATCTCTTCTACATCTGTTTCCCCTTTAATGTGATCTGGGTCTTCTCTCTTCCTCTTCTGCTGTCTAAGTAGGTCCTTAATCAGCACATTTTCAGGATCTTCTTCTGTCCTTTGCCTCCTCAATTTCTCCATCAAATCAAGCTCCTCTGCAACTGCTATGTTATCATCAAGCACATCTACCTGAATAGAATCATATGGCATTGGATTATTTCCCTTGTCCATATTACAACTCTGTTGAGTGCCAACAAAGAGTGCATCTGAAATGTCAACAACAACAGAGTAGAACAGATCTTCATCATCATATAGCACTGGATTCTTTCCCTTGTCCATATTAAAACTCTGTTGAGGGCCAACAAAGAGTGCATCTGAAGTGTCAACAACAACAGGGTAGAACACTTCTTCTTCATCATCACTAATGTGTGTCACTCCATCCTTGTCAACAGAGAGAAAGGCTTCCTCATTTACTGCCAGATCAGCTTCCAAATGATTCTGGTTCAGTCCAGCAGGAATATCAGAGTTGTGCTTGATGACTGTCAAGTTCAACACTTTGCAACTGTCATACATTTCTATCATCTGATCAATCTTTGACATGCTGTCCAATGATTCCATTCCCTCTATTCCTTTTCCTTTCTCTCTAACATAGTAGATTGTATCTTTGTAATCATACCCATGTCCTTCAATCAGTGCTCTCAGATTCATTAAAGTGATATCAGATAAGCTCAAGGTCCTCTCTAAATTATCTTCACCAGGGATATTAAACCTGATGTCCCAGATGTCATCGTCCAAACTAAATAAAGACAACTACAGAAATACATTTAGTTACCAAAGCACATTCGCTTCATTTGTTCAGTTAATATGGGATATGAGAAATTAAAGAAACAGGGGATAATGTAATCACTACAGTAGTGATTTCCAATGATTAAGATGTGCTAACAATACTAATTTCATAGCCCTAAAATCTAGTCAACCCTAATTTTCTATGCATAGCAGTGATTTATAAATAACAGGGGAGAGGAAGAAGAAGAGAGAGGGAAGGGAACTCACTCAACGCCTCCAAAGGAAGATCCCCACCGGTGGCTGCTCTTCGCCGGTGATGCTAGGACCGCACACGCTAGAGCCGCCGCCGCACCATGTGCCGACGACCGCGTGCCATCTCCTGATTCGTACCCGCCGCTCCTCCAATCCATGTCCTCGACGGACGAATCGAATTCTCCGCCGCCGAGAGGGTCGCCGCCGAGAGGGTCGCCGCCGACGAGAGGGCCGCCACCGCCGGGAGTACTCTCCTCCATCGGGGGGTGGGGGGTCAGGACGAGGGGAAGTACGAGGCCGTAACTGAAACCTATCGCCCTTTACCCCTACACAGACAAGCCGTTAACGGCCGTTAACGGACGTGCCTGACTAGTGGGTCCCATCTGTCAGATCCAGCGTCAATCGCCCTGAATCGGCCAGTTAGCGCACATTGCAAAAAATCAGCAGTAGGGTGGTGGTTTTCTGCGATTCAAACGTAAACTGGTGGTTTTTCGAAATTTTTGCACAAATATAGTGGTTTTATGCTATAAACTCTTGGCTAGCTACAAAATATAAAGTAAGCACTCCAAGTTGTGTAGAGACCCAGTGGGTCCCGAGGGATTCGACATGTATCTAGAAGAAGGAGGCATAGACTATCAAATATACAACAACAGTATTCTTCATGGTTGTTTGGTTGATAGGGATTTGACATGTGTATGTGATTATTCTCTGTTGTGATTATTATCATCCAAAGGTCGATGCATTTGGTCATTGTTTACTGAGCAATGGTTAATTAATTTTCAAACTAATTTAGGCCGGTCCAAAGGGCTAGAACAATCTTCTACAACTACTGCCAAGTATGCAAATTAAACTAGACCGATCGATCCATTTACATGAAACTAGGCAGAGCTGGTCTCTCATGCAATGAGACATACAGATGGGAGATAATAAAAATAACTTCGATCATATTTATCAACAAGACTAAATAACGAAGAGAGGATAAACTAGTAGCTAGTTTGGTATTATCCATATCAGAGATAAATATATAGCACTCCTACTAATAAGCTGGGTAAAATCATTTTACCCAAAATATGCAAGAGTGGCAGCCGAGTGACTCTGCAACACTAGTCCCATGAAGCTCAAGGGAGATGAGGGTGCTTGGCGGGAGCTCCGCTAGAGATGTCAGGTGGCCACGCGTTGTAGCGACATCGCAAAACTCACCAACCGCTAGTTGCCCCACCTCGAGTCTCTAGAGTAGGAAATATCCCCACCTTTCGTTTAGGCATTGGCAGTGGTATTGACCCTCCTTGTTGTTGTTGGTAGTGTCTCACCCTAATTTTCCTATACGGAAGTGGATCACATCCCCTCCTCTCTAGCAACAACTCGATATCCTTCCTCGTCGGCTGTGGATCACCTCCTCTTCTCTCTAGCACCGACGGTGGTCACATTCCTCCTTGGCACTCATGGTGATAAAAATGCATAACACATCCTCCTTTCCACCTTTAGGTTAGTTATAGGTTTATTTTGCCGCTAGGATAGTGTATTCGACCCATACTCTGGTTACATTCAATAGGACAGGCAGATGAATCCTTATAGACAATCCAAAGGTGGTTTTGAGTGATTCATAAGAACTTCATGAGATCCTTATAGACAACCATCGATAGTTCAAACAAGTCTTGTATTCACTTGGTGAGCTTAGAGGTGAGATGGTCAAGCCACCAAATATTGACACATCAGGGAGCCCATTAAGCTATCCATATTATGTAACTGTTAGGAACAAAAACATTTGTTCATGTTGCCATGCGTGCAATAGATGGTACATATGTGACTCCGAGAGAACCGGTCGCAATCTGCATCATTTAGGGTAGAAAGTACTATACTATCTGCAATGTGCTTGTTGTTGTTGATCTTGATCACAAGTTCAGATATATCGTAACTGGTTGAGAAGGATCAACTCATGATGGAACATTATGAATAACAATATCTCTAGATCTGATGGGATAACTGTTTCACAAGGTAATGCTTTTTATCCCGTTATATCTTTTGTAGTGAGGCAACAATATTGTTTCTAATATGGTTGCACATGTTTAATTCATATGAAAGTTCTATTGGTAGATGCTTGATATGAATGTTAGCCTAGCTTTCTTCCACCGCCCAGAAGCATTAGGTACCATCTGAATGAGTACTTTTCGAGGAACTATCCTCAAGAATTTTTGTTCTAGACGATACAAGCTGACCATTACAGCCAGCTAGAAAACGCATGCACACAATCAAACACGGCCACGTGTTTTACCAAGTCGTAACCCAGAAGGGTTTGAATTTTGTGTTAGGTTGATCTCCTGTTCGGGCCCAACGGTCCGAACAAACCTTGGACTCGCGCCCTGATCGGGGGCGCCCAACGTCGCAATCGTTGGTGGGCCCCCATCACGTAGCGCAATAAATAGAGGTGGGGACCGGGGGCACGAACGCCAAGGTTTATCGTGCCCACTCTCCCCACCGAAACCCTAAACCCTAGCCACCGATCCGGCTTTGCGCTGTAGCGGCGGGAATCACCCCTCACCGCCGCCACCACTCCGACGAGCACAATGGCGAGCTCATCGTCGACCCCGAAGGCCGATGGTAAGGTTCTCTCTCTCACTCCCTAGATCGACCCCTAGAGATCCTAGCAAGAACTATCAATGGTATCAGAGCCAACTAGGATGGTTGATCTAGTCGAGGCAGAACAAATCCAAAAGAAAGAAGTAGAGGGCTAGGGTTTTCCAGAAGCGCCGCCGCGAGGCCACGCCGTTCCTCTCGATCCCGACGCATCAGCAAGCCGAGGTCGGGAAGAAGAACACGATCCCATCTGGGATAAAGAAAAGAAAACACCGAGCCCTAGATCCCATCTCCCCGGATCCAGAATCGATCTCAAGATCGAAAGAATCAAAGGAAAACCCCCAGATCCCGTATTCCCCTAGTCCCTTCTTTCCCGAATCGAAGCAAAATAAAAAGCAAAAGAAAGGGGCAGCCCCAGATCCAAACCCCAAAAGAAGTTTATCGGCCGCAGCCGGGAGAGGGCACCACCACTGGCCACTTGACGGCGGCGCTCCCACCCACAGGTGGAGGCACTTGCCGGCAAGGAGCCAGAGGGGCGCCACCGCTTGTCCTCCGCTATCTCTCTCTCACCGCTCCAAACAAGCTAGTGGTGGAGGAGAATCAAGGGGCTCGAAGGAGAGAGGGAGGAGCTCGTCGCCGGCGCTTGGCCGGGCGGCGCAGCCACCTCGCCTCGCTCGTGGCGAGCGCCGCCAGAGAAGGTGAGCGAGTACGCTCGGGTTCAGAGAGGGGCTGGCCGGGAGAGGGAGGGGCCCGTCGCCGGCTGTGCAGGGCGGCGCCGCCTCGTCTCTCATCGTCCGCTCGCATGACGGAGCGCTGCCAGGGAGCTGGCTGCTCGCGCGGGGAAAGGGAGATAGAGAAATGAACTAGGGTTTGCCGTGGGGTCGGGGGCACCCCCTTTTTGTTCCTCCGACATGCTCGGGTGGCCGTCTGATCCAGGGTTTGGCGATGGACGGCCAGGATCGAGGCGCAGGGCGGCGGCTGGGCCATGCAGGCCGCGTTGATGGGCCACAGGCCACAGCCAGGTCGCGGGTTGCGCGCTGCTTTGCTGCTGTTTTTGCGCGCGTGCGGTAGATAGGGGAGCGGCGCGGCAGGCTCTGGGCCGCTGTTCTCTGCTCACAGATAAGGCCCAAAAGGGCATTTTTAAGCACAATTTTGTCTGTTTATTTATTTTCAGAAGCTGTTTTTACTGTTTTTTAATAGTTTTTTCAACCTTTTTTTCTATAGCAATTTTTCCAACGAAATTTTGTGTAGAAAAATAGTGAAGTAACAGTAAAAATTATGTAAAGAAGTAAAGTTGATGATTTTATTCATGTTATTCCGCTGCAAGAATTAATTGCTTAAATGCAATAGAGTAAGTTTTTATTTTTTGATAGTGCTTATTTTATTTGACAACCAACGTTGTTAGTAAAATTTTCACTATGAATAGTAAGTTTTATCCACATTAGTTATATTTCCGCCTAACGGTGATGTAGTATTAATATGGAGAAGTTTCATGTTTTAATTTGACCAACATTGAATTAACTCGTTTTGATGATATTTTGCTTTCTGGCAATCCTATGAGCTTTATCTCGGCCATTGAGCCCCTCAACGGAGGGAACTACGGCACATGGCGAGAGAAGGTAGAGATGGGGCTTGCTCTGCTTGACCTCGACTTGGCACTGATTGAAGCTTGTCCTAAAGAACCTATCGACCCCGTCAGGGGCGAAAAAGAAAGTGAAGAAGACTTTAAGAAAAGGGTCAGCGACCATGCACCGATAAGAATGAAGTACGACCTTGAGCGTGCAAAGTGGGACTCTTCCAATAGGAAGTGCCTAATGGTCATTAAGAGCTCCATCATGGAAGCTATAAGGGGAGCAATCCCAGAGTGCACCACAGCCAGTGAGTACCTGAAAAAGGTAGAGAGTCAGTTTACTGGGTCCTCCAAGGCCTATGCAAGCTCACTCATCAAGAAACTTGTCACCACAAGATACACTGGTGGTGGTGTTAGGGACCACATCTTGCAAATGAGCAACATGTGTTCCAAGCTTAAACCTATGGGCATGGAGCTTCCAGATGAGTTCATCATTCATCTTATCTTTGCCTCGCTGCCAAACCAGTTTGAAGCTTTTGCTGTGAACTACAATGCACAGCCAGAAAAGTGGGGCATCGAGAAGATGATGGCCATGTGCGTTCAGGAAGAAGAGAGGCTGAAGGGGCAGTCCGGTGATTCTGTGAACTACCTGAGCCCAGCCAAGAAGAGGAACTTTCAGGGTTCCAAGCCCCAAGGGAAACTTCAGGGGCATCCCTCTTCTTCCAGGCCACATGGAAAGGCTCCTGAACACCAGGCACAAGAAGTGGACAAGTACACCTGCAAGTGGTGCAAGCAGAAGGGCCACTACATGAGTGACTGTGTGGCTTTCCTGAAGTATCTGTGCAAGAATGGTGATGATTTAATTACTTTTGTTGATGAATCCTTATATTTAAGTTATGCAAAATCTACTTGGTGGATTGACTCAGGTGCGACTGTTCATGTTGCCAATTCATTACAGGGATTCCGTATGAGAAGGACCCTGCAAAGAGGAGAAAGAAGAATTAAAGTAGCAAACGGCGTTCAAGCTGAAGTCGAAGCCATTGGAGATCTTCCTTTAGAGTTGTCGAATGGCTTTGTACTTAGTAGATGTTCTTTATGTACCCTCTTTGCATCGAAACTTGATAAGTGTGTCGCGCTTAGACGATTGTGGTTTTGCTTGCCATTTTGGCGATGGTCAATGTAAAATCAAGTTGAATAATCAGATTGTTGGTCTTGCCTTCAGACAAGACAAGCTTTATTTATTATCACTCTGTGAGAATATGAATGAAATAAGCGCTGAGAATGAGAATGCCTCCTCATCCCTGAATGGAAAGAGTAAGAGGAAAAGAATTGATGAAGGCTCATCGAAATTATGGCACTGTCGTTTAGGCCATATTTCGAGGGGGAGAATAGAACGCTTAGTAAAAGAATCAATTCTTCCACCTCTAGAATTTTCAAATTTAGAGCAATGCATCGATTGCATTAAAGGAAAGTTTGTAAAGAACATTAAGAAAGGCGCCAAAAGAAGCATAGGAGTACTAGAAATAATTCATAAGGATATATGCGGTCCGTTTCCTGTGACATCTGTGGATGGCTATGACTCTTTCATAACATTCACGGATGACTATTCACGTTATGGTTACATTTATCCTATTAAAGAACGTTCAGAAGCACTGGCTAAATTCAAGATATTTAAGGCTGAAGTGGAAAATCAGCATAGTTTAAAGATTAAAGTAGTAAGGTCCGACCGTGGAGGCGAATACTATGGCTGGCATACCCCATATGGCCAAGTTCCGGGACCCTTTGCAAGGTTTCTACAGGAACATGGTATAGTCGCCCAGTATTCAACACCGGGCGAGCCTCAGCAGAATGGAGTAGCTGAAAGAAGAAACCGTACCTTGATGGATATGGTGAGAAGCATGTTAAGTTACTCCATCTTACCGATTGGTTTGTGGATGGAGGCGTTAAAAACCGCCATTCACATACTTAATCGAGTTCCAAGTAAATCGGTGTCTAAAACACCATATGAGTCATGGACTAGTCGCGAGCCTTCACTCAATTATTTGCGAGTGTGGGGTTGTCCAGCTGAGACAAAGCTCTTCAACCCAAGCCTTGGGAAGTTAGATCCCAAGACAGTAAGTTGCCATTTCATTGGCTATCCAGACAAGTCAAAAGGTTATCGTTTCTATTGTACAGATAGAATTACTAAGTTTGTAGAAACGAGACACGCTGTGTTTCTGGAGGATCAGATGATCAGGGGGAGCACGGTATCCCGAGAAATCAACCTTGAGGAGAAGCGGGTGCATGCACCCACTCCGATGATTCAGGAACCATTTTTCTCGATACCTGCTGCTGCACCGACACAGGACAATGTCGATGTGACACCTGCTGTTGGTTCTCCTGTGGTAACAATGAATGAAAATGAAGACCCCGTTATCACAGATGAGGGGGAGCCGCAACAGCCCCACACCGAGAATGTGCCAGAAGGCGAGACCCTTAGAAGGTCTCAAAGAACTAGAAAGCCAGCTATTCCTAATGATTTTGAGATCTATGTCAGTGAAGAAGTTCAAATGGAGGGTGATCCCACCACATTTGAAGAAGCCATTAAAAGTCCTCACTCATCGAAGTGGCTTGAAGCCATGGAAGATGAGATGAGATCCATGAGTAGCAACAAAGTCTGGGATTTAGAAGAAATTCCTAAAGGAGCCAAAACGGTAGGCTGTAAATGGGTCTACAAAACCAAATGTGACTCTAGAGGGAATATTGAAAGATATAAGGCACGACTTGTTGCTAAGGGCTTCACCCAAAGAGAAGGAATAGATTACAATGAGACATTTTCTCCAGTCTCAAGTAAGGATTCTTTTAGAATCATAATGGCTTTAGTGGCACACTACAATTTAGAATTGCATCAGATGGATGTAAAGACGACATTCCTAAATGGAGACTTGGAAGAAAATGTTTACATGGCACAGCCCAAGGGTTTTGTTGTGGAAGGAAAATAGCGTATGGGATGTCATTTGTGAAAGTCCATTTATGGATTAAAACAGGCCTCCAGGCAATGGTACTTAAAGTTCCATGAAACAATAAGGAAGTTTGGGTTTGATGAGAATGAGGAGGACAACTGCGTATATGCAAAGTTCAAGAATGGGAAATTCATTTTCCTTGTCCTGTATGTGGATGACATTCTACTCGCTAGTAGTGATGTTAGTCTACTACTGGAAACGAAAAAGTTCTTGTCCTCAAACTTTGATATGAAAGATCTTGGTGAAGCTTCATTCGTTCTAGGAATTGAAATTCACCGAGATAGACAAAAGGGGGTTTTAGGGTTATCGTAGAAGGCATACTTAGAGAAGATTCTGAAGAAGTATAGTATGCATGCGAGTAATCCTACGCCTGCTCCTATAGTCAAGGACGATAGATTTGGGAACTTTCAGTGTCCCAGGAACCAATATGAGATCGATCAAATGAAAGCGGTTCCATATGCTTCTGCTGTCGGAAGCTTGATGTATGCTCAAGTGTGTACACGCCCTGACTTAGCCTTTGTTACCGGGGTACTTGACAGATTCCAAAGTAATCCAGGGATAGATCACTGGAAAATGGTGAAGAAGACATTGCGTTATGCAAAAGGAACAAAAGGCCTCATGCTAACATACAGAAGAACTGACTCCCTCGAGATAAAAGGGTATTCAGATGCAGACTATGCGGGAGATGTAGATGAAAGAAAATCCACGTCAGGATATGTATTTACTCTCGCAGGTGGAGCTATATCGTTGAAAAGCTCCAAACAAACCATCACGGCATCGTCCACGATGGTAGCTGAGTATGTAGCATGTTATGAGGCCACGGGGCAGGCAAACTGGTTAAAGAAGTTTATACCCGGGTTGAGAGTGGTAGACAACATTCAAAGACCACTCAAGATGTACTGCGATAATGAGCCAGCAGTATTCTATGCTCACAACAATAAGTCAAGTGTTGCTGCCAAACACATTAACATTAAGTTTTATGTTGTGAAAGAAAGAATCCAGGATCATACCATAAGTTTAGAGCATATAAGTACAAAAGAAATGCTCGCGGATCCGCTCACGAAAGGCTTACCACCCAGTGTGTTCAGAGAACACTTAGCCGGCATGGGTTTAAGGGAAAGCCTATGATACCTGGATATTAAGGGCCTAGTATAAGAATCTGTTTCAAAATAGAGAGGTGTATAGTGGCTGTTGAATCGATGGTGCGTAACTGACCATTATGACGAGACATGCTCTATATGTTGATCTGTGATGAAATAGGTACCAAAGTATAAGTTTAAAGTATAAGTTAAGTGAAAGATGAGATCAAGGGGGGGAATGTTAGGTTGATCTAGCGTTCGGGCCCAACGGTCCGAACAAACCTTGGACTCACGCCCTGATCGGGGGCGCTCAACGTCGCAATCGTTGGTGGGCCCCCGTCGCGCAGCGCAATAAATAGAGGTGGGGGCCGGGGGCACGAACGCCAAGGTTCGTCGTGCCCACTCTCTCCACCGAAACCCTAAACCCTAGCCACGATCCGGCTTTGCGCTGTAGCAGCGGGAATCATCCCTCACCGCCGCCACCACTCCAACGAGCACAATGGCGAGCTCATCGTCGACCCCGAAGGCCGATGGTAAGGTTCTCTCTCTCACTCCCTAGATCGACCCCTAGAGATCCTAGCAAGAACTATCATTTTGAACTCGTGAAGTAGCTCGTCTGAAGTGACGCCCAGAGGCCGACGAAAATCCACATGTCCGTTGTGCGGTCCTCACTCCTCAGTTGGCCTGAAATAATTAGACACGTACCACTTGTCGTCTCATCAACCAGACATCTGTTTCTCGTGCGCGCCGCTGCTGCAGCAGCTGTTCTACCTAAGTTTGATCGGCACTCAATCGCAACTAACATAGCATCGAGATGTTAATCCCCACCAAGCATCCAATCTACAGTCGTCCCGTTTTTGCTCATGGTGCAACTTCTGAAAGTCAACTTAGCAATCAGTGATAATATAGCAGAATATCTTGCTTCAGCATCAGATAAAACACCTCATTCAGATAACTCAGGATTACAAGGCATTCTGCTGCACACCATTTCTCGAAGAAACGAAAGCAAAGAGCTTTCCTTTTAGCATCAGGATCATCAATGGACAGTGCGTTATTCCGAACAAAAATGGGCAGTGTATTACAGTTTGGATTATTCCGGACGACTCAATATGAGCTTGTACAGCTCCATTGTCCATGGACAAAAATTGGGGCCGAGTTCATTGTCAGCATTACATTATTGTTAACGTATTGGCAGCAATGGAGTCGAGATCATTGTTAGCATTACATTATTGTTAACGTATATTGGCAGCTTGCGCTGTGACTAATCCTGTGACTAGTCTGTAGGTAAGCAAAAAAAAAGAATGTTAATTCATTTCGAGTTCAACCTGTGCAGAGAGGTCCATGCGAAACACAAGTCAGTGGAAGTCCGGTTGGCCAGTGGACGTGAGACAGCGGTGCCACATCCTGCTATTTGGGTTCACATGCTTCGGTGCTGTGATGACTTCTGTGATCGGGAGGAAAGCATAATGAGTGTTGCAAATACCTGAGGTGATGCCACTGAACCCGGCAAATGCACCATGGACCTACAGAAGTTACTCAATTGTCATGTACAGAATAGATAACATGGATACGTGCTACTAATAAATGTGTGAAATAGAAGCACGGAAGGAAAGGACATGAACTTACAGCATTTTGTCCAAGCACGGTGCATAATATAGCATCAGATGCATTAGCACGACAAGCACGGACCATATATGTTGGGTCAATGTACTTCACATCAGCCGGAACATCAATGTCCTTGAAATGTTTCTTAATCTGGGAAGTGGTACCAATGCCATCAACTCATTGAATGATACGTAAAACTTTGACAAAATTAACTAAACAGTACCACTGTTAATCAGTAAAACTTTAAATTCAACTTACAAATCACACTAGAAATACGAGCATTAAACAGATCCACATAAGAAAATGTGGTGATCTCAATGTGCGTTTGCTGGTTAAAAGCAGGTAAAATTTTGCTTCGCGTCATGAAATGAGCGAAGTTAAATGACTCCCCGTTGCTGAAGTACAGAAAAAGAGGTTCATAAATTATGCACTGGCGTTGACTAATAACTTGTGCAGTCCTGACTAGGGTTTGCATAAAATGATGTCAGACCATTAGTGACTAGGATGAATAACAATAAACAGTTCCGTTTGTGCAAGAGCACTACTGTAAGTAAGCTCAGGCAAGCAGCTTAACAAAGAACTGACCAAAAGTTCTACTTCCCTCTTTCAATAAAAACACGATTGGAACTCAAAACTCTCATGCTTTCGAACTTCCCAATAGACTGTGAATTGGCATGCTTAACTGCTCTTTTTTAGGGGCATATATGTTTTTCCATAAGAAGAAAAACTGGTGATGACCAGCATAAAAATCATTCATACAAAACCACAAAGAACTGCCCTTGATTCTAGCAACTATAGAAGGTACCATCCCTCGTAAAAGCAAAACAAGGTAAAACAGGTACTCCTACTAGCTTCAGGGAGGTTACCAGACGACTTCAATCACTTATCATCATCTCAGATACTCCCTCCGATTCATATTAATTGTCGTTGAATCGGATGTATCTAGCACTAAAATATGTCTAGATACATCCACTTCAGCGACAATTAATATGGATCGGAGGGAGTACTAAATACTAAATACATTGCATGTGAGGTTTAAGATAAGCATTACCTTTTGTTGCATGTGAACACCAAAGTCACTAAGTATCACATTTCCTGATGCATCTGTCGCATTAGATTTTTGCAATAAATCCTACAAGAACAAATCCAAGAATCACATCCCAAATTTCATCCATTTAATTAAAGTTACAAGAGTTTTTGGAGCAGTAGGAAAATTCTCAAGACGCATTCACTACATACCTGTCCAGCACCTTCAGCAACACAAATTACACAAAATCCCTTGGTTTTCAGTAAATGCTCAACGTGTGCCAAAACACCACGTTCTCCATCAAGTGTAAAAGATATCTTCACTCAGATAGTACACTTCTGTCAGTAAATGTGAAGCAAAGACAAATTTAAAGCTCCCTCAGCTTAGTGTTTGCAGTTACACACCTCAGGTATTAAGCAGACATCAATCTGTCCGCTAGAAAGAGAAGCATGCATGGCTATGAACCCAGTGCTTCTTCCCATTAATTTGACCAACCCAATTCCATGATATGCACTACGTGCCTAAAGATGGAAAAATAATAATTAACTAAACCAAGAGTAAATCATAAATCATATTCACTTCAGTTGGACTTTCCATGTCAAAACATACTAACAAATGAGCAACAATAACCAACCTCTATATAGGCAGAATTGATTGCACGTTGAGCTTCTTCAACAGCTGTATCAAAACCAAAAGTCTTGTCCATGAAAAGTATATCATTATCAATTGTCTTTGGAACAGCTACAACTGAAACTTTCAGTTTTCTCTTACGACACTGCAAACAAGAACAAAGCATAAACAATCACATATTATGAAACACAAACCGTGTGTTTGGTAGTAGAAGATCCATAGAAAGAATTAACCTAGCCAATGTAAAGCACAGAACTGTAAGAACATTTAGTTCTGTGAAAGTTTATCAAAGAATCACGCTCATTGGTGTAAATCAGGCCAGGTAAGTAAGCTGTGCAGATTACAGAAAAAACATCGTTACATTTTCTGACTTTCTCAAAAATTGTTTTATTTTTTGTTCCAGCTTTGTAGTCTCAGGTGATTGATATAACGTGACCCTGGTCTACCATTTGATTGTATAAGAGTCAGATTACTACACTACACTTTCGAAGGAAATTGAACTAGGCTGTTTGGTTGAGCTTATTTCTGGCTTTTGGGCTTTGGCTTATAAGCCACAAAAGCACCTAAATAGGTGCTTTTTTGGCTATGGCTTTTGATTGAACATTGTTGCATGACGGTATAAGCCAAAAGCAAAAATCAAAAGCACCTATTTAGGTGCTTTTGCGGCTTATAAGCCAAAAGCCAGAAATAAGCCCAACCAAACAGCCCCGTACATGGATAACACTAACACATATAAGGGAAAGAAGAAGAAAGGAAATCCAAATATAAAAGTAAACCTCCTCGTGGATAGCATTAGCTCCTGCATGGCTACCATTTCCACCAATTACAAAGAGCATATCAATTCTCCGGGCCTACAAACGCAGGATGATCATGTAAAATAACAATGGAACATCAACACCGTACATCAAAATCTTTCATTCACATTCTTTACCTGTATACTATCTACAATCTCACTAGTTTTAGCTCCTCCGCGAGACACGCCTAGGAAACTTCCACCAGAAAGATTTATGTTTTCTACCAAATCGCGTGAAAGCTGAAGGTTGTCACCAAAAGGAAATTGCACAACATAATGAGCATCAACTCCCTTATACAACCTGAGGAGACATGGAGACGGATCCTTACCGGCATTTCTTTTAAGCCTTTTTCAAAGAATCCACGATAGCCAAACTGAATTCCGACAATATTCTTAACCCCATAGATCTCCAGAGTAAATACTATCTGGAAATACAATCTACATTAGTCAATGTTGTCACCAAGTGAAGTGAAAGCCAGACGTAGACACAGAAAAATTTCTTCTCAATAAGGCACGATACCGATTTAAACTTGAAAGCATGAAATGAAGCTCTTTAGGCAGATACATTTTTTGATATGCCTACTGAGATTCTCGATACAAACCGATTCTGGTTCAGGATAAGCAAACATCCTCGAATTTAGATTCAAATATTAATCAACATAAAGAATATCCACACAAAGTAGAACAAACTACACTATGCCACGAGCGCGGCGTGATGGCTCCCGGGCTCCAAGGAGCCCGGTTTTCAAACTCAAAAAATTTGAGTTCAAAGTTTTCATAATATTCTGAAAAAAATACCTAGATGTAGCCAACCATAAGATCTACCAGTGTGTAAAATTTCAGATCAAAATACTTTATATTTTAGGCTCAGCAAAAATGAAAAATTCATTTTTTGTCGTCAGTAAACTGTGTCCAACAGTACACTGAAGTGGGGATTTGGTCTTTTTGTGAGATTTTGTCTTTTTTTGCTGAGCCCAATATACATAGTATTTCGAGCTGAAAATCTACACACTAGTAGATTCCATGGTTGGCTACATCAAGATATTTTTCTGATTTTTTTGAAAACTTTGAATTCAAATTTTTTGGAGTTTGCAAAAAAAGAAGAAGCACACCCTGGAGCCCGGGTTCCATCGAGCCTATCAACTATGCCACCCCCTTCTTTGGTATCTAATTTGAATGGTTATTTGTAGCATGACTCTAAGCATTCCTCCTACCCCTAGAATGGTTAAACACATCAACCTTCACATGCACACGCATAAATGCACCATATATGGCTGTATATCTGAGCAAAAACTCAAAACAGAGAGACTGTGAAGAAACCAAATCACTTGAATAATAGTGAAAGAACAATACCTGCCTAATGACATCATTTAAACCGGGGCAGAGCCCCCCACAGGTAACAATGGCTGCTTTTACTTCCTCGGGTTCATAATATATTTCCTTACGAGGCCCTGCACGATGCACCCTATAGAAAGCAGATACAAATGCCTCATCAATGTTCCATTCTTAGAAGATAAAAATATAAGAATATAGCAACTGATGGCATTCAGATATCAAGTGCTCCTTATAAGGTAATATTCATCAAATAATAAAATAAAAACCTTTCATAACATAACATTCTTTTCATATCATATCATGAGAAAAAGTAAATTTTAACTTACATCATAGAAAGACAAACTAACTACATCAGAGCGTACCAATGTTCCATCCAGCTACAATCAGGATCAATGCACTTGGCTCCAGCAGAAGTAGGAGAGGCATACTTAATCACCTAAAGAAACATACTATGTGAGTGTAAAATACGACCAGTGCGGAAAAAGTAAAGCTTCTTTAGTTGAAGATTCACATTTTATATGAAGCAGCTTGTAAGATGATCTATACTATTGGGTGTTATCTGAAGTTACCCTCAGCAGTTTACAAAGAGAACAAATAGTTCTCAACAAAGTCAGTACATGCACATAAATGAAGATTATGTCAGTCAATAAGTGGCCAGGTGACAGCATAATGATTCCCTTATACTCCCTCCGTTTTATAAGATGTTTTAGCCTTTTTCTGAGACATATGTATCCAGACGCGTTTTAGTGTGTAGGTTCGGAGCAAAATAAGTACACCTACACACTAAAAGGCGTCTAGATACATATGTTTCAGAAAAAGGCTAAAACATCTTATATTTTAGAACGGAGGGAGTACATGGTACCACTAACTGCATCAGTACATAGCAAAATATTTATTTAGTTATCCTGGAGATGTTTTCAATACTGACCTTCAGAAGTGCCCGGTCATCCTTATTTACATAGCCATTCCACATGTCAGGTGATGAACCGTCAACATCACCCAGAGGAATTCTGTCAGTAACAGAAGTTTTCTTAGTAAAATAAGGGAGGTAGCTATGGCATTGTGTTTTAAGAAGACAAACCAGTTATAGATGCAGTGAATAGGAAGGAACCTGTTTTTCTTCAGAGAAAATGTAGTTAGCCTTGGCTCCAAATCAAATATATCTGTAATATGTGGCAAATTAAAACGCCTATCCCAGTCTTCCTGATACTTTTGCCTCCAAGAAGGATCACTGAAATCCAAGTCTAGCTTCCCGGAAGCTGCTCTCACATGCAGTGCTGCAGAGCCTTTTCTGCTCCTTGCTTCATTTAAGTGAGTGAAACCATACTGACACTGATCCTTGGTTGAGTGTCCCCACAGTAGTTGTGCAGTACTTCCACTCGTGCTTGCTTTGAAAGCAATGGCCATCCCAGATAAAGACATGAAAAATTACAGCGGTCCCCTAATCTGCAGTAGAAATTTATGTAGGCTGAATATTTCATCCTTACTCGAGCAGGAGTAAAAAGGGAAGGCAAAAACAACCTAAAGCGTTGAGTGCAATATAAATGATGAGCTGGTTCTGCAAAACGAATAATCACATGTCCAAACCTACACCACACATCATACGCCCATCTGAGCACGCATTATCAGCTATTACAGCAGCACATCACACAATGGGAAACCAGCATCAGGCAGCAGCAGCAGGGAGGTAAACATTGTCAAGCAAAATGTCCTTCCTTACAACCATAAATTTACACGGACACCAACTTGCAAAGTTCCAACCAGAGATACTCTGTGCCGATCAACCCACACGCCATGTGATGGCAGTCAAGGATGGAGGTACATTATGTCAGAATCTACGGTACCACCAAGCGACAAGTCCAAAGTTCAAAACGTTCCCCGCAACAACCCGAATGAGCTACTTATTGAGAAATTATATCCCCCTAGTGTGCATTCTGCGGTCGAAACTCGCTGAAGAGAAAGCGAAACACGAATCGAATCGGATACGCTAGAGATGGCCAAACCCGGCCGCCCAATCCAACCCCAAACTCCGGCATCCTCCTAAACATTTCTAGCCGATGATCCACCAAGCACACGCGCGGACGCCGGCACCAAATTGCGTTCCCCGTCAATGTCGAGACGAGACGAGCGCGATCGACTAGGCAAGGCGAGCGGAGCCGAGGATCCATCCGGTGGCAGTACACATGGTGGGTTTGGGGATGAGCAGCGGCTTACCTGTGGCCACGGGCTGAGACGGCGAGACGAATCGGGGGATCGTGGCTTGCTCTGCTGCCTCTCCTCCGGCTATGGACTTTGGAGCCGCTCCGCTTGGCTCCGTCGATGGGTTGATTAATTTAGGCGCGGCGGAGAATCGGATGGGGGGCGGAGAAGGAGGCCGGCCTACCAGGTGGCGGGGAGGTGCCTCGGTGGGCTCGGCGTACTGACAGAACCCAGGGGCTGGGGGCTGGGGCGTTTTCGTCAGGTCTCTTGGGCACGGGGGCCAAGAACACGGACGGGTCCACGATCCACGAGGTGTCGAGAGTCGAGACTCGAGACCCCCAACGCCACAGAGATGAAACTTTTTTTTTTTTGGCACCTAGGGTTTCTTTTCCAATAGTTTAAAAAAAAATTATCATTTCGGCCATTATGACCGACCCAATACTTAGTTTTGCTATTGACCGATCAAAATTCTAATTTTGTCACTACTCCGTTACAACACTTCTCAATTTTGCCATTTTTTCTGGCACCTAGGGTTTCTTTCCACCGGTATTCTATAATCAGTTTTGCCATTTCAAGTTTTCCACCCCTTTATCTTTAGAGTTAATTCCATTTTTGAATCTCTAATTTTACAGTTCTAACAATATTTATCCTCATAACAGAAAGTACTTTCATTTACCCATTTAGTGAAACTTGTTACAGGTTTTTTATCTATTCTATGGAGTATGACCTCGATATGTTCGCATCAATGTCATTCAGAAATCGTATTTGTGGTTTCGTCATCGCCATATGCCAAGGCTAATAATTTCAATCGGTGGTATAATAAGCAGCGCCTAGAACTTATTCGAGCCAGCACTGTGCATGGTCTCCGCCATCGTCGTCTTTTGACGATGTCCAACACAAGGTCATCGATGACGTTGGGAAGTTGTCCCCAGGGACGCCTGCATGAGTCGCATCAGGATGTTTGTCATCCGCATATCCATGTTGAACACTAACAGAGTAATCAGGTATATGTCATCAACTACGCGCTCATAACTAGCATGATCCGCGTCTATGTGCACAAGATTGGATCTAGACATTCGATACACCTGCATGTCATTGGTAGTATACTGCCTCCGGACATGCCCTACCTCAAGCATCTGGGCGCGGCGTGCACAGAAGGACGTGTTGCACCATACAAGTGGTGTGTATCGCATCGAGTTGTATGATGTGGTCGGAGACGTCACGCGGGTCAGATTTGGTGCAGTACCTGCTCAGCTTCTCCATACGGACCAACAATGCTAAGAGATGGCGGAATGAAAAAATTAATCAATGAGATACAAAAAATTAAATAGTGAAGGGGTGGAGAAACTAGAATGGCAAAAATGATTATAGACTAAGAGCGAAAATATGACGGAATGGCAAAATTAAAAAATATTGTAATGGAGTAGTGGCAAAATTAGAGTTTTGATCGGTCAAATGGCAAAAGTTGTTATTGAGCTGGTCATAGTGGCAGAAATGATAAAAACCCCCAAAAAAATGAAGAGCTAAACTGAAGCAGTATTTTGCGAAAGAAAAAAAGGAAAAGAAAATGGGATGCTATTTTTGACCAATACGGCATGAAAATTTTGAAAAAACAAATAGGAAAACTTTATGAAAATATAACCCAGACATAACCATATATGAAATAGTACTTTGAGTCATTCTTGGAGGACCATATATGCAACTAGAGCCTATATCACACGTGCAACAATGTGAGTTACAAATCAAGTGAGGGCTTGTTTGATTCATAGGAATTGCATAGAAATTGTGTAGGATTTAAATTCTATGGGAATTTTTCCTATGTCATTGTTTGATTCATAGGAACACATCCTATAGGAATTAATCCTATAGGAATCTTATAGTGCAATTCCTATAGGAAAGAAACATTAGATCCTACCTCATGGAAAAATTCCTTTGCTACATCAAACAAAATTCCTATTCCCATAGGATTCAAGTTGGCATGACATCTCAATCCTATGTTTTTCCTATTCCTATATTTTTCCTATCCTATGAATCAAACAAGCCCTGAGTGTCTTAGTATTTATCCGAAACCATTTATGTGAACTTATATGTTGTCGAAGTATTGAACTATATGTGTTACTTTACATCCAATTGTCGCTTGTCGAAGTTGTGAGATATTCTGTATGTGGTTGTCTACATATTTATGTGTTTCTTTTGGTGTATAGACAAAGATACTATGCCACTATAGTGTTTTGATAAATTTCCGTTTTTGTATCGTATCCATCTCGTATACGTTCCATATTTGTCTATAGCGATTTCGAATTCCGTGTTCCTTTTAAAATTTCTGATTTCGTTTTCGATTCTGGTGAGACAAGCAGAAGCAAAAAAAAAACGATGAGTAGGTCGCACAAGATTAGCATCGAGTTCAAATAGAATGTGTTTCTGGTAGAATTTTCAAAAATCTTGTTTTACTAATGATTCTGTTGGAAACAAGTACAAGGAAAAACATGTTTTAGATTAAAAACATCTTTGCATGCACCACATTTGGCCTATTGAGCCCACTGCATGAGGAGTTTGTTGAGCCTACCGTGCAATGTGTTGAGGACAGTAGCAAATACCGTGATTGAGATTGAATTTTATTTAGTTGCGTTTCTAGAAAACTGGTTACTTGCTTTGTGGAAATCTAGTTTTATAATTCTTGTTTTTGTTTATGGTAACCAAACAAGATTTTAGTTTGTTAGACGGTTATCTTAGCTTGCAGAAAACTAGTTCTGCTAATATCCCATATCCAAACAACGCTTTGAAGCATGTTTTCGTTTGTATCCTTCCGCTTCTAACCCTATTGGCACCAATCGTTCGATTAACCCGTCATAGAACTGCCAATTGGCTTAAAAGAGCCAAGCTGTTACCTCCATTCCAAAAAAAATGGCATATAATTTTTTGTAAAGATAAATCGTGTAAAGTTTGACCAATTTATAGAATAAACTATTGCCATTTACAAGACTAAATAGACATAATATGAAAGTATGTCGCATGATGTATCTAACGACATTGATTTGTATTATATCTGTTAATAATTTTTTCAATAAACCTGGTTAAACTTTGAGTTATTTGACTTTTAGAAAATTTTATAGCCTTGTTTTTTACAATAGAAGTAGTATTGGTTGTATATGTTGGCTTTGGTCGAGACCAGCCTCTCAACCTCCTATATAAATTCAAGAATTATCTTGTATGGGTATCTTAGAGGCCCTATTTTCTGGAGAAAATTGTACGTAACACGCTTTGCTGTCAAAGTTGTATAAAACATAGAAATAAAACATTTGTTGTAGCTGACCTAGTTTGTTGTCTATTCATTTGCAGTTAGCCCAAATCGAGTATATGGTGCCTTAACGGTATATCTAACATGTGGGCATTATTTTTATACTGTATACCACAAATTTACGTAAATTATAAAATAATCATAGTGGTATAAAATACGAGAGTGTCAATTTAACAGATGAGCTCCCAGAAAGCTCTCTTTTAAAATCAATAAATTTAAATTCTTAGCTTTAAAAAATTCAAACAGAATATCAGAACCTAGCTAGTGATTTATTCTACCTTCTTGTGCAGATCTAGGAGCATGGCAATATAACTTTTAAATCTTCTATAATTTATCCAATTTATCTTTTCTGCTGAGCCTAAAATACAAGGTACTTCACAATAAAAATTTGCATGCTTGTAAATTGCATAGTTGACCACATCAAGGTTATTTTTCTGAATTTTTTCTATACACAGTCGTTGGTCCATTTTTTACTGTAGTGTGAGTGTAGGCGCTGCAGTAGTGGTATCAGACCGACTTCGATCGCAACATCAGATACGTTGGACCGAACTTTGTTCGCTAGAGAATATAAATACAGAAATATTGGTCCACACGAGTGATATACGAGATAGAAATATATGCATATACATCGGATACGTTTTTAAGGCACTATAATATCTATTTGAACTATATTTGAGCTAGGTGTAACGTATTAGACCAAAAGCTGGGGTCGCTGCAACAAGTCTTTTGTTTCTGTGTTCTATGCGACTTTTGCACCAAAGCCTGTCATGATGCAATTTTCTTTATTTTTTGCAATGGTAATAATCCAACTCTGACTACTAGTATATGTCAAAATATAGTGTATATGTAAGTTTATTTTAAAACAAAATATGTAGACAAAAACTATTTACATCTCGAATACCGCATCAATTCAGGCGTGGCCAACTGGGGCCCGCTCCTAGGGTGGGTGTGGCCACACTGGCCTCCGTTTTCTCCTCTGTTTCGTTTTGTAACCTTCCGTATGTAATAAAAACATAAAAAATATAAAAATCTTAGGCTTTCACGAACCTTTCGTTTTCACCATTTTTATCTATTCAAAGACGAACTCTGCAGATTCCTTTTCTCCTTCTCCTAGAAATTTCTTTTCTCACAAGGCATTACACAAACCTCAATGGCAACATTAGTGTAAGAAAAAACAATAAACCTTTAGGTTCATAATTCAACTGAAATCCATCAAAACAAAAGCTACTGTAGCAACTCCTTTCTAAAAACCCAAAAGAATCTGGAAAGGAGTCAATAAAAGAGGCAAATGCAAATGATGGCAGAAATCTGTCAAAATAGACCAGCAGGTAAATATTGATTTTTTCAAAACCTTCTGTTGCTCAAATCAAAAAGTTCAAAACTAATGAAAGTTGGATAACAACTTGGAGAACAAGCACAGAAAAATACAGCTCCATCCGAAGTACTGAGCTCCCTCACAAATTTTTATAATGCAACACAAAAATCTGTCCCAGGACAGCCACTTTTCACAACTCCTCTACTTCTCAAAAGTAGTTGAACTTGACACAAAAACCAAAACAAAAAGGATAAGGAGAGGTTATTACCAAGGTAATAACTTCCAAGACTCGACAAAACTATTGGGTTATCTCCCAAGAAGTACTTTTCTGTAATGCCTTTAAGTTAGGCTTTGAAAGTTTCAAAGATGCTCACATAGGAGATAAATATCTGAAGTGAAAGAGAGCATCAAGAAGCAAATAACTAACACATTTGAGTCTAACCCACTTACTATGCATGGGGGTATCATGAGAAAACAAATTGTTGAAACAAAAAGCCACCAGCATAGGAAGACAAAATAAATGCAACTTCAAAGCTTTTAACATAAAACAGGGAAACTTAACATTATTGAGATACATAAAACCATGTTTCCCTCTCTCATAATAACTTTCAGTAGCATTTTGAATAAAATTGACAATATAACTGTCACAGGAAACAACTTTATCATCAGAATGAGCATACTTACAGTCATCAAAAAGAGGACCAAGGTCATAAACTGGATCAATAGAAGCAAGGTGTTCCATCCTGAAATCTTTATTAGGCAAGCTATTTTCACAAGGAGCTTTAGCAAATTTGGAAAAGTTAAACTCATAAGAATCTACATCAAACTTAGTTAAAACTTTTTCCTTACTACAATCTATAATAGCTCCACAAGTGTTCAAGAAAGGTCTACCAAAGATGATAGGACAAGTTTTGCTAGCTGCTGAATTAAGCACTAGAAAATCAGCAGGATACTTAATCTTACCGCAAAGGACCTCCACATCTCTTACAATACCAATAGGGCAAATGGTTTCCTTATTAGAAAGGTGAATAACCACATCAATGTCCTCAAGCTCACAAGGACCAATTTCATGCATAACTTACCTGTAAAGCTCATAAGGAATAGCACTATAACTAAAACCAATATCACATAAACCATAGTAGCAATGATCACCAATTTTAACTGAAATCACAGGGACACTAGCTTTTCTAGCTTTACTAGGATGAGAGATAATATTACAAGTGTCTTCATAGAAGACAATGTGTTCATCCTCTATATTTCTAGTGACAAGATTTTTCACAGTAGCTACCACAGGTTCAATATTCATTTGCTCGTCAGGTTCCGCAGTTTTCTTTTTACCTTTGTTATTTGCACTAATCATCATAGAATACTCCTTTACCCTAGCTGGGAAAGGTATTTTCTCAACATAAGTTTTAGGCAAAATATGATCAATAGTACAAACTTCAGTGCTTCTAACAGGAACATGAATAACAACATCTTTATAAGGTGCATGGTACTTATTACACTTCTTTTTAGGAATTTCTATGTAAGAGGCAAAGGCCTTAAAATAATTGGCAATACTTTGAGAATCAAGACCATACTCAGTACTAATATCACGGAAGTCATCAGTTTCCATAAAATATTTAATGCATTCATAATCATAATTTATACCTGACTTTCATCCTTTGTCATTCTCCCAAGCTTCAGTGTTCTCTTGAATATGGTCTAGGAGATCCCATTTAGCTTCTTCCTTCATACGTGTGAATGATCCAGCACAAGAAGCATCTAGTAAATCTTTATCATGAAGAGAAAGCCTAGCATGAAAGTTATTGGTAATAATATTGTTAGGGAGTTCATGAATAGGACATTTAAGCATTAGTAACTTCAATCTCCCCCAAGCTTGAGCTGTACTCTCTCCATCACGAGGCCAAAAGTTATATATCAGATTTCTATCCTTATGAATTTCACTGGGAGGATAAAGTTAGAATAAAAGAGAGGTACTGTTTCCTCCCATTCCATGGATTGCCCATTCTTCAGCTCTTCCTTTCAAGGATATAGAGAGTAACTTCTTCTTAACCTGTTCAGTTATGATACCTGCACACTTAAACAACCCGCATAATTTATGGATAAAAGCAAATGATCACTAGGGTGGACGGTTCCATCCCCTAAATAATAATTATCCATAACACGATCAACAATACTTGTAGGTATCTTAAAATGATCTATCTCAACAGGTGGTTGTTCATCTACTACCCTAACAGTGGTAGTAGTTTTCCCAAACAGAAAACCAAGTGGGTTATCCATAATGGGGACAAAGTAACAAACAGAAATAAAAAGAAATACTCACAGTAGAAGTTTCCTTTACCAGTTCCACTCTTCAATAGCTCTTCACTCCCCGGCAACGGCGCCAGAAAATAGTCTTGATGACCCACAAGTATAGGGGGTGTATCGTAGTACTTTTGATAAATAGGAGTGTCAATCCCAATGAGGAGCAGAAGGTTTTGACTAGTGGTATTGTCAACACCCGGATTTTTAATCCCAGATGCCTGTTATGGCATACATCGCAATCCCAGGATTACCATTTTTGCGAGACATAACAGAATTGGATACCATAGTACATCATCCATTACAAACGGTACATAAGTTCTTACACAAATAGGGATCTCATGATCCAGTTCTTAATACATCTTCAAGCAGCGGAATACGCAATAATAACGGTAGCGTAGGCGAAGCTCCATCTTCGGGGTCACAGGCAATGCTGACGATGGGAGATGATCCTAGTTGTCGTAACCTTTCTGGGGTCCATCCTCCAGGTACTCCTCTTCATAGTCTGGCCATGGGAATAACAAGGGACAAAGCCATGAGTACTCTTTAAGTACTCGCAAACTAGTACTAGCAGGTAAAGGTTTTTTTTGGATAATAGGACACTAGGCTCTAGGGTTGTTTTGCAAAGGCTAGATTTATCTCTACTACTTTTTATGAAAGCACTAATGCTAGTTGAAGTTTTATAACACCTAAAGGGGAAACTTGTATTTCATATCACAACCCTGTTGTGGTCAAGTCAAAGTCTCACTTTATTTCACAAGTCATTTTGAAAAGTCTGACGGGGGAACAGTATGGTCACTCCAACTGTCCATAACCGCGGACGCGGCTATTCGAATAGTTTGACACTCCGCAGAGATTGTACACTTTCACCACAACATTCGATACATCCGTCAGGAACAAATCCTGAATTCACCATACTCAGTATGCGGATAATCAATCCTAACCTTTCAATTACACGCCCTAGTATAAGCACCTCTCCTGTGAGTTTGGCCTCCCAACCATGACCAACTGTCATCTTGGGTACTGCACAGGTGGACAATCTTCACAAGGTAGCCTCAGCTCAGACCTTGGACGTGAGGGAACTAATACTAAGGTATATAAGTTTCCAGTCAAGCCCTACCCAATCTTCGGGTATTGTGGTTGTACGATAAAATTGGAATGGTATCGCATCCAGACAACCATCGGTTTTATAAAGGGCTAAGGCTCATGCCTCAACATTTTCATCACCAAAATCATCCGGTGTTCGAAAACACATGTCCAAAACATTTCAATAGAATGATCCATCATTCCAAGGTTTTCATAACCATTTTTCCACCAAGTATTCCCATCTAAAGTTGATCAAGTTTTATGCTTAGCACTAGCATCTACAAGTGGGGATGAGTACTAATGAGGGGTGGTAAACTAGTGGAGTTTCAACTAAGCTTAATCTCATGCCTTGGGATGACATCAAGATTATCTAGTTTAGGCCAAATTTTATGCTCTTTATGCAACCTTCACATATCTTTCTAGTATCTTCCAATCTCTTAAGTAAAATCTAAGTAAGCTTTGATAAAGAAATAAAGTAAGAAGCTTGCAAGTAAAACTAGGATTGGTTTATCAAGTGGGTATGATCACATATGCTTAAGGCATATAGTGGGCATAGTAACAAGTAGTGGTTTGTGGCATCAGTAGGGTATCTTGTAAGGGTTAGCTTGCATTGGTTCACTTAGTTAATAAAGCTTGCTAAATTGCAAGTGTTAGCTTGCAAGGTTACTAGCTTGCATATGTATAGTATCAGCTTGCCTTGTATAGAGCAGTGGTTGAAGTTCTCCTCGGCTTCTTCTTCGTAGAATCCTCCTTCCTCCTCGTATCCTTGGTCGGTACTAGCGTCTATAAATAAATACGAGGTACACAATCACCAAAAAATACTTAACTACTTGCAATCATCACACACAAGGGTCCTATAGATGATCTAGCATCATCACTAACATTACAAGATTTGGGTTTGGTTTAATTCTTTTTATTTTTAGAAAAGTAATTTCTACTCATTGAAAAACTACTTAAGATTTAATATTCTCCAAACCAAACATGGTATCATGTTGACACATGTCATCACCACATATTTTAGTTCATGGGAATGTGATTTAAAGTGGTGTCACAATTTAATAAGGTTTTACCCTTTTATTTTAATTAATTAGAATGGCTAGAAATGCCTATGTAGTATTCTTTTATTACTTGAACCATATTTCTGTAAGTAATCCTATATATTTTTATATATTCTGAAAGGTATGGTTAAATGTGATTTTTGAGAGTTGGAATCAACTCAAAAGCTATTATGGTTTAACTTTGAAAAATGTTTGAATGCAGAAAAGCTGCTGCCTTGTTATTTTTACCAAGGATGATCTACAGATCCAAATGACTTGAATCCAACGGGCTTGGATTCAGCATTCACAGACCTTTCCAACAAAACTGGTTTCATTCAATTTGGTGCACTAAATCGACCTGGATTGATTTTTGAAAATGGGTCCAGAAGTGTGTTTGAATTAAAAAGAAAAAGGTTTAATTTGAATAACTGGGCTGCGCGGGAAAAGTTACTGGGCCGGCCTGCTAAGCGCAGCGCTCCCGCGGGCTGTTTAAGTGGGTGTCCCCACTCGTAAGTGACACAGGGGGGTGCGAAGCGGTACGGGGCAACGTTGGACGTTCGATCTGATTCTAATCCAACGGTTGGGAGTCATCGTCGACGTTGAGCAACGCCGGCGAGACAGAAACCTAGCGCGGCAGGTGGGGGTCGCTGGGGGCTCACCGGGGTGCTGGCGAGGCGGGCGAGCGATGAAGTCGACGACGGCGAATCTCCTGGTACCGGTGGCTTCTCCTGGGGCGGCTCCAATCGCTGGCTCCCTTCTTCTCCAGAGGCGGCGGGCTCCGGTGAAATTCCGACGAGGTGGTGCTCGCCTTGCTCCGGGAACGGTGTGGCACGATCAGTGAGGAGAGGGGAGTAGAATGGTGTGAAGAATTGGACTGGGGGTGGCCTCTTTTTATAGTCGAGCGAGGGGACCGACGGGGCGCATGGTGAGCTCGTCGGGGGTGGTGGTACAGACGACTATCGGCATGGGCGAAGGTAGGGGACGGTGCGGCGCTCCCTGGTGATGCTCAACGACATGGTTTCGAGGCGTGGGGCGATGCGGCTTGGTCAGAACGCGGCGATGCTCTGTGCGTGCCTGACGGAGATTTTAATGGTGCACAGCGTGCGTGGTCCGCGCGGCGGCGAACGAGCGTGTCTGAGGGGTTGCTGGGATGGTGGTGATTAAGTATGCACGCGGCAAGGGCAGCGCGCGATCTGTGGGCGTCGGTCGAGCGTGGCGCACGGGGCGTGCTCTCGGCATGGTTGCTGGCGAGGTTGGCATGGTTCTTGCGCGTGGTCCAGTGGTTGGCAACGTTCAAGCGATGGACAGGGAGTGGCGGTGGGGTGTTGGCTTGCTCCCAGACATGCATGCTAGGCTTGTTTCTCCTCCTAGCTTGCTATCTCCACTGGGGTGGCATGGTTAGCTTTGGCTGTTTACCATTGATGATAATGCCAAGCTTACAGTGGTGCTAGTGCTTAGTTTAGCTTGCTAGATGATCTACTGAGATGGTTGTGAGCTAAAGAGGGAACAAGTTAGGCTCCAATCACTGCTTACTATAGTGTTTAGATTTTGTTTGATTTGTGTCTGCAACCTGTTTGATGAAATGGCCGCAAGAACTCAAGTTTTGAATTTTGAAAAGATTTTTGGTGAGTGTGCTAGGTTGGTGCTGGTGACTCTGCATATGCTTGGGTTTTGAAAGTTGAGCTTGTTTGAGTGGTTTTTGAAAAAGTGGGATCTTCCCATATGATATAGATTCAATTTTGAATTGCCATTTAAACTATGCATTTGAAAGTTTCTGGATGATCACAAAGTGGGCCTTGATACTTTGTTATGAGTACATTCAAGGGATGAAAAGATCCAGAAAAGTTTCTGTTAGGTTTTGAAAGTTTGAGACAGCCAAAGTAGGCATGGGAGTTAAATTGGTCAAAATGACCATTCCCTTAATATATTTGTTTTGATTTACTTGTCTTTATGAAAAGTGTGGGAAATGTTTTAGATGATGTTTATTTCACCTAAGAAACATTTTACAAGCAATGAAACAATCAAACAAGGTGGTTTCAAAGAATTTCAAAATCCATGCATACACATATACATGCCTTCAAAATTTTATTTAGCAAAGTTTTTGTTAACCCTAAATGTTGATGACTAGTGTTTGATGATCCAGGCTTAGTATTTTTGGGATGTTACAAACCTTCCCCCCTTAAACAAAATCTCGTCCTGAGATTTGAAAAAGGACGAAAAGATTACCTAGGACTTGAAGAGATCGGGAAACTCCGTCCTGATGTGATCTTCGCGCTCCCAGGTAGCTTCGTCTTCTGTGTGGTTGCTCCACTGAATCTTGAGAAACTTGATGCTTCGGGTTCGGGTAGTTCGAAAAGCTTCTTCCAAAATGCAAATGGGTACTTCGGGATAGGTCAGGTCATCGTTGATCTCTATGGTCTGGTGATCGATATTTTTGAACACTTCGGTCTTCTCGGGGACTTCGAGACACTTGCAAAGTAACGAGATATGGAACACGTTGTGGACGGCTGACATTTCTTCGGGTAGTTCCAATTGATATGACACTTCTCCTCGATGGTTCAGAATCTTGAAAGGTCCGATATATCTGGGGGCTAACTTTCCTTTGAGTTGGAAACGCTGCATTCCCTTCAATGGCGACACTTTCAGATAAACAAAATCTCCTATGTTGAAGGCGAGGTCTCGACGTCTCTTGTCGGCGTAACTCTTCTGTCTGGATTGGGCGGTCTTGAGGTGCTCACGAATCTTGTGAACCTTCTCTTCTCCTTCTCGTAGGATGTCGGGTCCGAAAATCTGACTCTCTCCTACTTCCGACCAGTTCAAAGGGGTGCGACACTTTCTTCCGTACATGAACTCAAATGGTGCCATTTGCAAACTGGCTTGGTAAATGTTATTATAGGAAAATTCTGCAAACGACAGACAGTCTTCCCACTTGGATCCATATTCTAACACACATGCTCTAAGCATATCTTCGAGTATTTGATTTACTCGCTCCGTTTGTCCATCGGTCTGAGGGTGATACGCGGTACTGAAATCTAGGCGGGTTCCTAAACCTTCTTGAACTTTCTTCCAGAATCTCGAGGTAAACTGAGTTCCTCGATCCGATACAATGTTCTTGGGGACTCCATGCAAACTAACGATTCTAGCGATGTACAACTCCGCTAGCTTCGAACTCTGATAGGTGGTTTTGACGGGCAAGAAATGGGCGACTTTGGACAATCTGTCCACTATGACCCAAATAGAGTCATTTCACCTGAAGGGTTTCGTAGCATGGAAAAAAAATTCTATCGCATACAAACAAACAAGCCAAGATCTATCTACTAGATTGAAGCAACGAGTCGATGGAATAACTCACCCTCGAAGATTCCAAAGTGTTTAACGAGAGCGGATTCTCGTGGGTGATGTAGTCGTACTCTTCCCGATCTCAAGATCACGTAGATGATCCTTCCGGCGCTGCGTTCCGGCAGCGCTCCCGCAGTCGGTCACACGTTTGGTACTCGACGAAGACCTTTATCTCCCTTGTTCCAACAGGCAGCGGAGGTTGTAGCACTCTCCTCGCGATTCCGGCAGCACAACGGCGTGGTACTGGAAGTAGAGGGGAGATCTCGCAGGGCTTCGCCTTAAGCCGGAGCGAGTATGGTGGACTATGAGAGAGCTCCTCGGCGATCTAGGGTTTAGACACACCAAGGAGGAGGCTTGGCCGGCGGCTAGGGTTTGCTAGGCGGCAGCGGTTTGCCCTAGGGCCTGCGGCGGCTATGGAGGGCGGCGGCGGCTTGGAGCTAGGGTTTTGGGTGGAGGTGTTGGGTGCTAGGAGGGGCAGCCCTGCCCCTCCTTATATAGGTGGAGGGGCGCGCCAGGGGAGGGGAGTCCCTCCCCAACTCGGTTTCCCAAGGGGGGCGGCGGTGGAGGGGAGGAACTCCTCCCCAACTCGGTTTCCACCTTCCCCTCCACTTCCCAAAATAGCCGTTTGACTTTTCAAATTGGCGTTTGACTTTTCAAACTAGGATTTGATTAAACCCTTTATTTTGTTCAGCGATGACACCTAGTACATGATGTAATCATACCAACTTGATATAACACATTCATGTACCCTCCCCTCCGGAGTGCCGGACATTCCGGAACCTTCTAGAACATTCCCGATGAAAACACCGGAATCATTCTCCAACCCCGAAACAGGACTTTCCTTATATGAATCTTATTCTCCGGACCATTCCGGATCTCCTCGTGATATCCCGGATCCCATCCGAGACTCCGAACAACATTCGGTCTCTTACTCATCATTCCATAACTACTCAAACAACGTCGAATCCTTAAGTGTGTCTCCCTACGGTTCGTGAATTATGCGGACATGATCGAGACACTTCTCCGATCAATAACCATTAGAGGAATCTGGAAATTCATATGGCTCCCACATATTTCTACGATTACTTTGCGATCGAATGAACCACTTACATACGATACCAATTTCCCTTTGTCTCACGATAGTTTACTTATCCGAGGTTATGATCGTCGGTATCTCTGCATACCTAGTTCAACCTCGTTACTGATAAGTACTCTTTTCTCGTTCCTGTGATATGTGATCCCTTGTGAGCCAGTCACATGCTTGCAAGCTAATTGGATGACATTCCACTGAGAGGCCCCAGAGTATATCTATCCGTCATATGGATGGACAAATCCCACTCTTGATCCATGTGTCTCAACCAATACTTTCCAAACACTCAATGCCACCTTTATAGCCACCCAGTTACGGTGTGGTGTTTGATGTCATCAAAGCATCCTTCCGGTGAAGGTGATATGCATGATCTCATGGTCGAAGGAATTAGATTTCTATGTATCAGAAAGCATATAGCAATTGAACTGTTAAAATGACTTGATCTTTATGCTACGCTTATCTATAGGAGTATGTCCACCATATCATTCTCCTAACGATATGATCTTGTTGTTAATAACATCTCAATGTTCATGATAGGGAAACCACAATCATTTATTAACCAACAAGCTAGTATTATAAAGAGGCTTTACTAGGGACTCTATTTTAGTTTACAAATCACACAAGTATTAATGTTTCCTTGTTAATACTATTATAGCATGAATGTAAACATTTATCATAAACACAAAGATATAATAATAACTACATTTATTATTGCCTCTAGGGCATATCTCCAACAGTCTCCCACTTGCACCAGAGTCATCTAATCTAGATTACATGGTAATATACCGAACACCCATGGCAGTTTGGTGTTGGTCATGTTTTGCCCTCGGGAGAGGTTTAGTCAACGGATCCGCCACATTCAGATCTGTTTGTACTTTGCAAATCTTTATGTCCCCATCTTGGACATGTTCTCGAATAGCGTGAAAACGTAGCTTGATGTGCTTCAGCTTCTTGTGTGACCTTGGTTCTTGCGCATTGGCTATGGCGCCCATGTTATCACAGTAGATAGACATTGGGTCCAGCGCACTTGGAACCACACCCAGCTCTAGAATGAACTCTTTCATCCATATCGCTTCTTGTGAAGCCTCCGAAGCAGCCATGTATTCCGATTCAGTTGAAGATCTCGCCACAACGCTTTGCTTTGCACTCCTCCAGCTAACTGCTGCACCATTCAAAGTAAATACGTATCCAAATTGTGATTTAGAATCATCCGGATCGGTGTTCCAACTAGCATCGGTGTAACCATTAACAACGAGTTGTTCATCACCCCCATAAGAAAGAACCATATCCTTAGTTCTTCTTAAGTACTTAAGGATGTTTTTGACCGCTGTCCAATGATCCACTCCTGGATCACTTTGATATCTGCTAGTTAAACTAACAGCATATGCAATGTCGGGTCTAGTACATAGCATGGCATACATTAGAGATCCTATGGCTGAGGCATAGGGAGTCTTACTCATCCTTTCTCTATCTTCTGCCGTTGTCGGACTTTGAGTTTTACTCGACGTCGTATTGGGCAACATGGGCAAGAACCCTTTCTTGCTATCTTCCATTCCAAACCTCTTTAGAACTTTGTCCAAATATGTACTTTGTGACAATGATATTAGGCGTCTCGATCTATCTCTATAAATCTTTATGCCTAATATGTAAGCTGCTTCGCCAAGATCTTTCATTGAAAAACTATTATTCAAATATTCCTTGACACTATTAAGAAGGTCTACATCATTCCCAATCAACAATATGTCATCTACATATAGTATTAAGAATGCTACAGAGCTCCCACTCACTTTCTTGTAAATACAAGCTTCTCCATAAGTTTGTATAAAACCAAAACTTTTGATTACCTTATCAAAACGTTGATTCCAACTTCGGGATGCTTGCTTCAATCCATAGATGGACCGTTGAAGTTTGCATACCTTGTTAACATCTTTAGGATCGACAAAACCTTTGGGCTGCATCATATACAACTCTTCATCAATGTCTCCATTGAGGAACGCCGTTTTGACATCCATCTGCCATATCTCATAATCATAATATGCAGCGATTGCTAACATAATCCTCACAGACTTTAGCTTCGCTACTGATGAGAAAGTCTCATCGTAGTCAACTCCTTGAATTTGTCGAAACCATTTTGCGACAAGTCGAGCTTTATAGACAGTAACATTACCATCAGCATCTGTTTTCTTCTTGAAAATCCATTTGTTCTCGACAGCCTTCCGGCCATCTGGTAAGTCCACCAAAGTCCATACTTGGTTTTCGTACATGGATCCAATCTCGGATTTCATGGCTTCTTGCCATTTATTGGAATCTAGGCTCATCATCGCTTCCTCATATGTCGCAGGGTCATCGGTGTTGTCCACCAACATGACACTCATAACGGGATCATACCAATCAGGAGTGGTACGAGTTCTCGTTGACCTGCGAGGCTCTGTAGAAACTTCAACCGAAGTTTCATGATCATCATCATTAGCTTCCTCTCTTATTGGTGTAGGCGTCACAGGAACTACTTCCGGTGCTGCGCTACTCGCAAGTTCGAGAGAAGGTTCGACAACCTCGTCTAGTTCTACTTTCCTTCCAGTCACTTCTTTCGAGAGAAATTCCTTCTCTAGAAAGGATCCATTCTTGGCAACGAATATTTTGCCTTCGTATCTATGATAGAGGGTATACCCAATAGTTTCCTTCGGGTATCCTATGAAGACGCATTTTCCGCTTTGGGTTCAAGCTTGTCTGGCTGTAACTTCTTTACATAGGCTTCGCAACCCCAAACTTTAAGGAACGACAATTTAGGTTTCTTCCCAAACCATAATTCATATGGTGTCGTTTCAACGGATTTAGATGGTGCCCTATTTAAAGTGAATGCGGCTGTTTCTAATGCATAACCCCAAAATGATAGCGGTAAATCTGTAAGTGACATCATAGAACGAACCATATCTAAGAGAGTTCGATTACGACGTTCGGACACACCATTACGTTGTGGTGTTCCCGGCAGTGTCGATTGTGAAAGTATTCCGCATTTCTTCAAATGCTCGCCAAACTCGTAACTTAGATATTCACCTCCACGATCAGAACGTAGAAATTTAATATTCTTGTTACGTTGATTCTCAACCTCACTTTGAAACTCCTTGAACTTCTCGAAAGTCTTGGACTTATGTTTCATGAAATAGATATACCCATATCTACTCAATTCATCTGTGAAGGTAAGAACATAACGATAACCACCGCGCGATGCTACACTCATTGGCCCACACACATCGGTATGTATGATTTCCAATAAGTTCGTAGCTCGCTCCATCATACCAGAAAATGGAGTCTTAGTCATTTTTTCCATCAGACATGCTTCACATCTTTCAAGTGATTCGAAATCAAGTGATTCAAGAAGTCCATCGGAATGGAGTTTCTTCATACGCTTCACTCCAATGTGACCAAGACGACAGTGCCACATATAGGTCGAGTTATCGATCGATTTCAAACATTTAGCCTCAATGTTATTAATATGTGTATTTCCACTATCGAGATTCAACAAGAATAGACCATCTATCAAAGGTGCATGTGCATAAAACATATTACTCATATAAATCGAATAACCATTATTCTCGGACTTAAACAAGTAACTGTCTCGCAATAAACAAGATCCTGATATAATGTTCATGCTTAACGCAGGCACCAAATAACAATTATTTAAGTATAAAACTAATCCCGATGGTAGATGAAGGGGTAGCGTGCCGACCGCGATCACATCAACCTTTGATCCATTTCCCACGCGCATCGTCACCTCGTTCTTCGCTAGCTTCCGTTTATTCTGCAGCACCTGTTTCGAGTTACAAATATGAGTAACCAAACCAGTATCAAATACCCAGGCACTACTACGAGTACTAGTGAGATACACATCAATAACATGTATATCGGATATACCTTTCTTCTTGATGTTTCTGTTCTTCAAATCCTCCAAGTACTTTGGGCAATTCCGCTTCCAGTGACCTTCTCCCTTGCAGTAAAAGCACTCAGTATCAGGCTTAGGTCCAGCCTTGGTCTTCTTTGTCGGTGCGGTAACTTTCTTACCACCCTTCTTGAAGTGTCCCTTTTGCTTAGACTTGCCTTTCTTGAATTTGGTGGTCTTATTGACCAACAACACTTGGTGCTCTTTCTTGATCTCCACTTCTGCAGATTTCAACATGGCGAAGAGTTCTGGCAACGTCTTGTTCATGTTTTGCATATTGTAGTTCATCACAAAGTTCTTGTAACTCGGTGGTAGTGATTGAAGGACACGGTAAATCCCCAAAGCATTAGGAATCACTATACCCAAGCTTTGAAGTTTGTTTGCGTGCCCAGACATCTTAAGCACATGCTCACTGACGGAGCTGCCTTCTTCCATCTTGCAGTTAAAGAACTTTTCAGAAGCCTCATAGCTCTCAATCGCCGCGTGAGTCTCAAAGATCAATTTGAGATCACGGACAATATCATGTGGGTCTGAATTCTCAAACCTTTTCTGAAGCTCCGATTCTAAACCATACAAGATAGCACACTGAACTGTGGAGTACTGAGTCTTCCGAGTGAGGTAAAAATTCTTTACTTCATCGGTAGCAGTAGCTGCAGGTGGGTCACCTAGTGGTGCATCCAGCACATAGGTCAAATTATCAGCTGTGAGGACAATCCTCAAATTGCGGAACCAATCCGCGAAGTTGCTTCCATTGTTTTTCAACTTTTCTTTCTCTAGGAACACATTAAAATTGATGGTAGGGGCCGCCATTGATCTACAACATATTTGCAATAGTTTAGACTAAGTTTATGACAAATTGAGTTCTAATTAATAGTTAAATTAATCTAGGTGAACTCCCACTCAAAACAACATCCCTCATATTGTTTTAGTGATCACACGAACCAAATCCACCACATCAAAACCGATCATCACAAGAGTTGATGTAGCTTCAATGGCGAACAATCGTCATGTTCATCATATCTACTATATGACTCATGCTTTACCTTTCGGTGATCCGTGTTCCGAGACCATGTCTGTACATGCTAGGCTCATCAAGATCAAACCTTAGCTTCCGCATGAGCAAATCTAGCTTGCTCACGTTGTATACACTTGCGGAATCTAACACACCCGATCATCACGTGGTGCTTCGAAACAACAAGCTTTAGCAACGGTGCTTACTAAGGGTGAACACTTTAGGACTTGAAATTTATGTGCATGAGGGATCATCTTATAATGCTACCGTCGTTAACTATGCAATACAAGATGCATAAAGGATTAACATCACATGCAATTCATAATATGTGATATGATATGGCCTTTCTTCTTTGTTCTTCCGATCTCCATCTTCAAGCACGAACATGATCTCCATCATCACCGGCATTGCATCAAGGTCAATGACGCTTCTTCATGGTTGTCGTCCACCAGCTTCAACTATTACAACTACTTTGAATAGACACGCGTGTCTTAACAAAATTAAAGACAACCATATGGCTCCTACCGGTTGCCAACTTACAATAAGGAACATTGCATACATCAAATATAATCACAATCATGGCCATATCACATCACTGCACACCCCTGCAAAACAAAGTTAGACGCCTCTACTTTCTTTGCATGTTTTACGTGGTTTTGGGGCTTTCAATAAGTGTCGTTCTAACTTACGAACAAGAACCACAACATTGATACTAGTATTGTCAATCACCCGTTGTAAATTGGATCTTAACTATGTTGGGAGAAACAGGCACCCGCAAAGCCACTTATGCAATACAAGTTGCATGTCAAGCGTGGAGCAAGTCTCATGAACGATGTCATGTAAGGTTAGCCCGGGCCGCTTCATCCCACCATCCCGCAAGATGCAAAGTACACAAGAAGCAATCGACAATAAAAGCATCAACGCCCACAATGACCATTGTGTTCTACTCGTGCAACAGATCTACATATAGACACGGCTCTGATACCACTGAAGGGTTTTGTAGCATGGAAAAAATTCTATCGCATACAAACAAACAAGCCAAGATCTATCTACTAGATTGAAGCAACGAGTCGATGGAATAACTCACCCTCGAAGATTCCAAAGTGTTTAACGAGAGCGGATTCTCGTGGGTGATGTAGTCATACTCTTCCCGATCTCAAGATCGCGTAGACGATCCTTCCGGCGCTGCGTTCTGGCAGCGCTCCCGCAGTCGGTCGCACGTTCGGTACTCGACGAAGACCTTCCTCTCCCTTGTTCCAGCAGGCAGCGGAGGTTGTAGCACTCTCCTCGTGATTCCGGCAGCACAACGGCGTGGTACCGAAAGTAGAGGGGAGATCTCGCAGGGCTTCGCCTTAAGCCAGAGCGAGTATGGTGGACTATGAGAGAGATCCTCAGCGATCTAGGGTTTAGACACACCAAGGAGGAGGCTTGGCCGGCGGCTAGGGTTAGCTAGGCGGCGGCGGTTTGCCCTAGGGTTGGCGGCGGCTATGGAGGGCGGCGGCGGCTTGGAGCTAGGGTTTTGGGTGGAGGTGTTGGGTGCTAGGAGGGGCAGCCCTACCCCTCCTTATATAGGTAGAGGGGCGCGCCAGGGGAGGGGAGTCCCTCCCCAACTCGGTTTCCCAAGGGGGCCGGCGGTGGAGGGGAGGAACTCCTCCCCAACTCGGTTTCCACCTTCCCCTCCACTTCCCAAAATAGCCGTTTGACTTTTCAAATTGGCGTTTGACTTTTCAAACTAGGATTTGATTAAACCCTTTATTTTGTTCAGCGATGACACCTAGTACATGATATAATCATACCAACTTGATATAACACATTCATGTACCCTTCCCCTCCGGAGTGCCAGACATTCCGGAACCTTCTAGAACATTCCCGATGAAAACACCGGAATCATTCTCCAACCCCGAAACAGGACTTTCCTTTTATGTATCTTATTCTCCAGACCATTCCGGATCTCCTCGTGATATCCGGATCCCATTCGAGACTTCGAACAACATTCGGTCTCTTACTCATCATTCCATAACTACTCAAACAACGTCGAATCCTTAAGTGTGTCTCCCTACGGTTCGTGAATTATGCGGACATGATCGAGACACTTCTCCGATCAATAACCAATAGAGGAATCTAGAAATTCATATGGCTCCCACATATTTCTACGATTACTTTGCGATCGAATGAACCACTTACATACGATACCAATTTCCCTTTGTCTCACGATAGTTTACTTATCCGAGGTTATGATCGTCGGTATCTCTGCATACCTAGTTCAACCTCGTTACTGATAAGTACTCTTTTCTCGTTCCTGTGATATGTGATCCCTTGTGAGCCAGTCACATGCTTGCAAGCTAATTGGATGACATTCCACCGAGAGGGCCCAGAGTATATCTATCTGTCATATGGATGGACAAATCCCACTCTTGATCCATGTGTCTCAACCAATACTTTCCAAACACTCAATGCCACCTTTATAGCCACCCAGTTATGGTGTGGTGTTTGATGTCATCAAAGCATCCTTCCGGTGAAGGTGATATGCATGATCTCATGGTCGAAGGAATTAGGTTTCTATGTATCAGAAAGCATATAGCAATTGAACTATTAAAATGACTTGATCTTTATGCTACGCTTATCTATAGGAGTATGTCCACCATATCATTCTCCTAACGATATGATCTTGTTGTTAATAACATCTCAATGTTCATGATAGGGAAACCACAATCATTTATTAACCAACAAGCTAGTATTATAAAGAGGCTTTACTAGGGACTCTATTTTAGTTTACAAATCACACAAGTATTAATGTTTCCTTGTTAATACTATTATAGCATGAATGTAAACATTTATCATAAACACAAAGATATAATAATAACTACATTTATTATTGCCTCTAGGGCATATCTCCAACATCCCCTACTAGAAGTAGGCAGTCCAGTGATAAAGTCCATTCCTACAGAATCCCATTTCCATTCCGGAATCTGCAATGGTTGCAACAATCCAGCGGGTCTTTGATGTCCTGCCTTGAATCGCTGACATATATCACACTTGGCGTAGCTTCCGATTTCTCGCTTCATCTTATGACACCAAAATTGCTCTTTCAAATCTTGATACATCTTAGTTCCTCCGGGATGGATAGAATAAAGAGTATAATGAGCCTCCTTCAAAATAACTTCTTTCAACTCAGAATCTGCTGGTACACAAAGGCGTCCTTTGTACCACAAAACTCCTTCTTCTTCCTCGGTGAATCCAGGTACTTTGCCTGTACCGATACGACGCTTGATTCCGTCAATACTAGCATTTCCTTTCTGCGCCTCTTTGATCTGGCTGATCAAAGTGGGATGAAGTTCTATACTAGCCAAAAATCCTTCACTTACTAATTCCATTCGAAAATCTTCCATCTCTTTGTGCAAACTTGGTTGCTCCTTCAAAATCATGGAATTCAAGCGGCACGGCAATCTGCTAAGGGCATCGGCTACCACATTGGCTTTACCAGGGTGATAGTGAATGTTCAGATCGTAATCCTTGATTAGCTCAATCCATCTTCTCTACCTCATATTCATCTCCTTCTGAGTGAATATATACTTTAGGCTCTTGTGATCCGTATAAATCTCACAACGATTTCCCATCAGGTAATGTCTCCATGTTTTTAGGGCTAGAACTACGGCTGCGAGTTCGAGGTCATGGGTTGGGTAATTTTGCTCATGTTGTTTCAATTGTCGAGATAGATAGGATATAACTTTGCCTTCTTGCATTAGCACACATCCTAGACCGATCTTGGATGCGTCACAATACACATCGAAGGGCTTCGAGATGTCCGGCATGATCAAGATTGGGGCTAAAATCAATCTCCTCTTGAGTTCTTGAAAACTCGCTTCACACTTGTCGGTCCATTCAAACTTCTTGTCCTTCTTCAGCAATTGGGTCATGGGTCTGGCGATACTAGAGAATCCTTCTACGAACTTGCGGTAATATCCCGCCAATCCGAGAAATGCACGAACTTGGGTTTGAGTGGTCGGGGCTTGCCAATCTTCTACATCTTTCACTTTGGCAGGGTCAACGGCAATTCCTCCGGCTGATACAATGTGACCGAGGAATCCTACCTCCTGTAACCAGAATTCACATTTGCTAAACTTGGCATACAACTTATGCTCTTTAAGGGTTCCAAGAATGGTCCTTAGGTGTAGCTCATGTTCTTCTTCTGATTTGGAATAAATCAGAATGTCATCGATGAAAACAACGACAAACTTATCCAGGAAGTCCATAAAAATCTTATTCATGAGGTTCATGAAATAAGCGGGGGCATTGGTTAATCCAAAAGACATGACTGTATACTCGTATAATCCATATCTGGTGGTAAAGGCAGTCTTTGGGATATCCTCTGCACGAATCTTGAGTTGATGATAACCAGTTCTAAGATCAATCTTAGAAAACACTTTGGCACCGGTCAACTGATCAAACAAATCTTCTATCTTGGGCAAGGGGTACTTGTTCTTGATGGTGACATCATTCAAATTCCGATAATCCGTACACAAACGGTTACCTCCATCCTTCTTATCCACAAACAAGACAGGTGATCTCCAAGGTGACGCAATTGGTTGAATCAATCTGATTTCCAGCATGGCATCCAGTTGCTTCTTTAGTTCTTCTAACTCCGATGGGTTCATACTATAGGGTCTCTAGGCTATAGGTCCTGTTCCAGGGATTAGTTCGATGATAAACTCGATATCCCGATCTGGGGGCATACCGGGCAAAACATCTGGAAATACATCGGGGTATTCACAGACTATCCGGACTTGGTCAATGGTAGGTTGGGCTATACTCTTGTTGCATTTGAATTGACGAGGTAAGGTTTCAAATATATGCTCGACTGATATTCCGGCGGTACTGGTCATGGTTATGGCTTTCTTGGCACAGTCAATCAATCCTTTATGTTTGGACATCCAATCCATTCCTAGTACTACTTCCAAACCTTTAGTTCCGAGTACTATCAGATTAGCATAAAAATATATGCCATGGATTCAGATAGGGACGGCTTTGCAAATTTGCCTAGCCTTGGTGGTTGATTCGGGAATTTGCACAATCATTACATGCTTCAATTTGGTTGGTTGAATTTTACTAGTGCATGCAAATTCTTTGGTGACAAATGAATGCGATGCACCAGAATCAAACAACACTCTTGCAAGTACTGAATTAATAGAAAACATACCCAGCACGACGTCTGGCGCTTCCTGAGCTTCTTCAACATGCATGAGTCCATTGCGGTTGAGTGAATTCCCTGGGGCAAACCTTCTTCCTGGCTGAACACGACGCTGCTGCTGAGCTGGGACATTGGCATTGGGGGCTGTAGCATTCTTCTTGTTGGGGCACTCGTTGGAATAGTGGCCTTTATTTCCACAGTCATAACAAGTCACTTGCGACTTGTCCTTGGCTGCGACAGGCACAGCATTGCTTCGAGTCCTAAGGGAAGTGTTGGGGTTGGTGGCAGCATTGTTGGTGTTGAACTTGGGTGGGGCACGGGTGAAATTGCTAGAGTTGCCGTGTTGTTGTGATTTCCTCCGGGTCTAGGGTTTCCATGGTTGGGATAGGTGGGACAGGTCATCGGGGGTCTGTTGGTTCTTGGGGAAAATCCTGGAGATGGGTTGGGGCGATACTTTGGGGTCTGATGGGTTCCTGGCTGGTGCATCATACCGTTGGAATTATGCCCTAGAGGCAATAATAAAGATGTTATTATTATAATTCTTGTTCATGATAAAGTTTATATTCCATGCTAGAATTGTATTAAGAGGAAACTTTAATACTTGTGTGGTTTGTGAACAACACCGTGTCCCTAGTACGCCTCTATGGACTAGCTCATTGATTAATGATGGTTAAGGTTTCCTAACCATAGACATGAGTTGTCAATTGATAATGAGATCATATCATTGGGAGAATGATATGATGGACATACCCAAATTAAGCAGAGCAATTAGATCGTGTCATCGTGTTCTTCTTTGCGAAGCTTTTCTTATGTCAAATATTGTATTCCTTAGACCATGAGATAATGCAACTCCCTGGTATCGGATGAAAGCTTTGAGGTCATCAAACGTCATCCTATGTGAGGGTGATCATAAAGGTGTCTCTCAGGTGATTGGAAAGTACCTGTTGGGTTGTATGTATCGAGATGGGATTTGTCCCTCCCAAGTCGGAGAGATATACTTCGGGCCCACTCGGTAATCGATATCAACACCGCTTGCAAGCATGTGGTTAAGGAGTTAATCACAAAGTGATATCGGATTACAGAACGAGTAAAGTACTTGCTGTGAACGAGATTGAACTAGGTATGACGGTACCGACGATCAAAACTCGGGCAAGTAAAATATCGTGAGACAAAGGGAATATATATGGGATTGATTGAATCCTGGCATCGTGGTTCATCCGATATGATCATCGAAGAATGTGTGGGAGTCAATATGGGTTTCCAGACCCCGCTGTTGATTATTGATAGAAGATCATGTCTGCATGTTCTCGAACCCGAAGGGTCACACACTTAACGTGTCTCGACGCTAGGATAGATTGGATAATTGGTTTATGAGTTTTTGTTCGGAGTCTCGTATGGGATCCGGGACATCACGAGAGGTTCCGAAATGGTCCGGAGAATAAGATTCATATAAGGCAATGCAGTTTTTGGAGTTCGGAATTGTTTCGGGTTAATCGGTATTGTACCGGAAGCTTCTAGAACCTTCCGGAGTGGGACCAACGTGGCCCCACTTGTCAGGAGGGGGCGTGGGCCTACGAGGGAGTGCCCTAGACGCATTGGGCCAGGGGCACAAGGCCCCATAGGCCCAACCATCCAAAACCCTAGGGAAACCCTAGGGAAACCTTCTAGAAGGAGGGGGAAAACTTGCCCCCCACTCTAACCCTTGGGGCCGCTGCCCTAGGGCTTGGAGGAGGGGCCAAGGGGGCCAGCCAGCCCCCTATATATAGAGGGCATGGGCGCAGCCCTCCTCCCCCACTCCTTCAACCCTAGCCGCCATACTGCTGCCCTCCAGATCTCTCTCTCCCGACTGCGCGTAGGCGAAGCCCTGCCGCAGAAAATCTCCACCGCTTGCACCGCGCCGTCGCGTTGTAGATCCAATCCGTCTCTCCACCATACTTGCTGGACCAAGGAAGGAGGAGACGCCGAGGTGCCGCACGTGTGCATCTCTCGGAGGCATCGCCACTTGCGGTGTTAGATCAGAGCAGATCGCGAGGAGGAGAAGCGAATACGACTACATCACCCACGTTCCGACGAACGTCCCGCTGTGCGAATCTTCAAGGGTATGAAGATCTCATCTAATCTCTCTCGTTGTTTGCATCTCCTAGATTAGATCTTGGCTTTCCCGTTCGCATCCGTAGAAATTTTTTGATTTACTATGCTGCGAAACCCTTCAGTGGTATCAGAGCTAGATCTATGCGTAGATGTGTTTCACGAGTAGAACGGAACATGGTTGTTGCGGGCGTTGATGTTTTCTGTTGCAAGCCTATTGTTTGTGTTCTTCTTATGAAGCGGGATAGTGAGATTGAAGCGGTCCAGGCCAACCTTACGCGACGTCGTTCGCGAGACCGGCTCCGCACTTGACGTGTGGCTTGTTCCACACATGCGGCTGGTGGATGCCAGTTTATCTCACTATAGTTGTCATGGCATTTACACCGGAGTTTGGCAACCATAATATCACCGTTGTGGCTTTCCGTAGGTAAGAATTGTTCTTAGCTTGCTACTCCCATAAGCCACGTAAAACATGCAACAACAAAGTAGAGGCGTCTAACTTGTTTTTGCAGGGAGTGTTTTCTATGATATGGTATGGCCCAAGATGTGATGTGTATGTTGTATGCAATGATCATGTTTTGTAATGTTTCACGACTTGCATGTCGATGAGTACACAACCGGCAGGAGCCATATGGTTGTCTTTATAATTGTGTATGACCCGTGTGTCAACTTTTTATACGCCATGTAATAGTTTCACTTTATCGCTAAGTAGTTAGCAATAGTTGTAGTTGCTATTCGTGGTGGAGGCAATCATGGTGGAGTGATGGAGATCATGCCGGCGCGCACAAGATGGAGATTATTGCACGAAGATTGGCTATACCATGTCACATAAAGTTATATGCATGTGATGTTTATTCTTTTATGTATCTTATTATGCTTAGATCGCGACGGTAGCATTATAAGATGATTCCTCACTTAAAGATCAAGATAAAACTGTGTTCTCCCCATGTATGCACCGTTGCGAAAGTTCGTCGTGTCCAAGCATCACGTGATGATCGGGTGTTATAGACTCTACGTTCACATACAACGGGTGCAAGCCAGTTTTGCACACGCAGAAATACTTGGGTTTTACTTGACGAGCCTAGCATGTACAGACATGGCCTCGGGACACAAGAACTGAAAGGTTAAGCATGAGTCATATGAATGATATGATCGACACTTCGTTGTCCACCATTGAAACCACATCTCTTCTCGTGAAGATCGGATTAGGTGTGGTGAATTTGGATCATGTTCACTAAACAACTTGAGGGATGTTGAATTTAGTGGGAGTTCATCTAGTAATTTGATTAAAAGTTGAACTAGTTATCATGAACATAGTCTAATTTGTACTTGCAAACATTGTAGATCAAATGGCTAAGTCCAACTTCAACTTCAACGTTTTTGCTGAGAAGGAAAAGCTTAAGAACAATGGGTCTAACTTCACCAATTGGTTCCGCAATCTGAGAATCATTCTCTCTAGCGGTCAAAAGGACTATGTCCTTGAGAATGCGTTAGGTGACACCCCTGCTGCAAATGCGCCGGCTGATGAGAAAGATGTCTATCAGTCGCGCAAAGATGATTATGGTGTGATTAAGAGCACCATGTTGTTTGCTATGGAATCGGACCTTCAAAATCGTTTTGAAGACTATCCCGGGCCTTTTGAGATTCTTGAGGAGCTGAAAACTATGTTTCAGACTCAGGCCCGTTCTGAGAGATATGAGATCTCTGAGAAATTCTTTAACTGCAAGATGGAGGAAGGGAGTTCCGTTAGTGAGCATGCCATTAAGATGTCGGGCTACACTCAACGCCTTGAGCAACTGGACTGCAAGATTCTAGAGGAGCTCAAGATTGACAGGGTTCTGCAATCACTCCCTCCCAGCTACAAAAGTTTTGTAGTGAGTCATAATCAGATTGGTTCCACTGATACGATCACCGAGCTCTTTGCAAAGCTGAAGGCTGCGGAGGTGGACATCAAAAAGGATAATCATGTGTTGATGGTCAACAAGCCCCCCACCTTCAAGAAAGGTAAAGGTGCAAAGAAGCCCTTCAAGAAAGGTGGCGGCAAGCGCGTTGCCCCTGCTAAGAAGAAGCTCAAGTCTGGACCCAAGCCGGACACTGAGTGCTTCTATTGCAAGGACAAGGGTCACTAGAAGCGCAACTGTTCGAAGTACTTAGCAGACAAGAAGGCTGGCACCATCAAAGGTATATTTGATATACATGTTATTGATGTTTTCCTTACTAGCCCTCGTTGTAGTGCCTGTGTATTTGATACTGGTTCAGTTGCTAATATTTGTAACTCGAAACAGGAGCTACGGAATAGACGGCGGCTTGCGAGGGATGAGGTGACGATGCGCGTTGGCAACAGATCAAGAGTTGATGTGATGGCCGTCGGCACGCTCTCCTTAGTTTTACCTTCGGGATTAGTTTTAAACCTTAATAAATGTTATTATATGCCTGTGTTGAGCATGAACATTATTTCTGGATTGTGTTTATTGCAAGACGGTTATTCATTTAAATCGGAGAATAATGGTTGTTCTATTTATATGAGTAACATCTTTTATGGTCATGCACCTGCTATGAATGGTTTATTTCTTCTGAATCTCGAAAGGGATGAAACACACATCCATAACATTGAGGATAAGAGATGCAAAGTAGATAGTGATAATACTACTTATTTGTGGCACTGTCGTCTAGGTCATATTGGTGTAAAGCGCATGAAGAAACTCCATTCTGATGGACTTTTGGAGTCTCTTGATTTTGAATCATTTGACACGTGCGAACCATGCCTCATGGGCAAGATGATCAAAACCCCGTTCTCCGGAATGATGGAGCGGGCAACGGACTTGTTGGAAATCATACATGCTGATGTATGCGGACCGATGAGTGTTTCGACGCGCGGTGGATATCGCTATTTTCTCACTTTTAGCGATGATTTAAGTAGATATGGGTATATCTATTTAATGAAACATAAATCTGAAACATTTTAAAAGTTCAAGGAATTTTAGAATGAAGTGGAGAACCATCATAATAGAAATATTAAGTTTCTACGATCCGATCGTGGAGGTGAATATTTAAGTTATGATTTTCTCACGTATCTTAAAGCAAGCGGAATCATTTCGCAACTCACGCCACCCGGAACACCACAGCGCAATGGTGTGTCTGAACGCCGGAATCGAACCCTATCAGATATGGTCCGATCAATGATGTCTCTTACTGATTTGCCGTTATCATTTTGGGGTTATGCATTAGAAACCGCTGCATTCACTTTAAATACGGCACCATCTAAATCCGTTGAGACGACACCGTATGAACTGTGGTTTGGTGCTAAACCTAAGTTGTCGTTTCTTAAAGTTTGGGGATGCGAAGCTTACGTCAAGAAGTTGATGCCGGACAAGCTCGAACCCAAAGCGGAGAAATGCGTCTTCATAGGATACCCTAAGGAAACTATTGGGTATACCTTCTATCACAGAACCGAAGGCAAAGTGTTTGTCGCAAAGAACGGTTCCTTTCTTGAGAAGGAGTTTCTCTCGAAAGAAGTGAGTGGGAGGAAAGTAGAGCTAGACGAGGTTGTTGAACCTTCTCTTGAGTTGGAGAGTAGCGCAGCACCTGAGATTGTTCCAGTGCCGCCTGCACCAACAATAGAGGAAGCTAATGACAAGGATCATGAAGCTTCGGACGATGCTACTACTGAACGTCGCAGGTCGACAAGGTCGCGTGCCCCTCCTAAGTGGTACGGCAACCCTGTCTTGACTGTCTTGTTGGTAGAAGACAGTGAACCTGCGAACTATGAGGAAGCGATGATGAGCCTAGACTCTGAGAAATGGCTAGAGGCCATGAAATCCGAATTGGGATCCATGAGCGAAAACCAAGTATGGACTTTGGTGGACCCTCCTAGCGACCGAAAGGCCGTTGAGTGCAAATGGATTTTCAAGAAGAAAACGGACGCGGATGGTAATGTTACCGTCTATAAAGCACGACTTGTCGCGAAAGGTTTTCGACAAGTTCAAGGTGTTGACTACGATGAGACCTTCTCTCTCGTAGCGATGTTTAAGTCCATTCGGATTTTATTAGCAATTGCTACGTTTCATGATTATGAAATATGGCAGATGGATGTCAAGACTGCGTTCCTCAATGGCAACATTTATGAAGAGTTGTATATGATGCAACCCGAAGGTTTTTTCGATCCTAAGGATGCTGATAAAGTATGCAAACTTCAGCGTTCCATTTATGGACTGAAGCAAGCATCTCGGAGTTGGAACCTTCGTTTTGATCAAGTGATCAAGAGCTTTGGATTTGTTCCAAATTGCTACGAAGCTTGTATCTACAAGAAAGTGAGTGGGAGCTCAGTGACATTTCTAGTACTATATGTGGATGACATATTGATTATTGGAAATGACATTAACATGCTTAACGATGTGAAGAGTTATTTGAACAAATGTTTTTCAATGAAAGACCTAGGGGAAGCTGCTTATATATTGGGCATCAAAATCTATAGAGATAGACAAAGACGCCTGATAGCTTTAAGCCAAAGTACATACCTAGACAAAGTTCTGAAAAGGTTCAGAATGGATAAGGCAAAGAAAGGTTCAGTGCCTATGTTGTCAGGTAAGATATTGAGCAGGGCTCAGTGTCCAGCTACGGTAAATGATAGGGAAGCTATGAGCAAAGTGCCTTATGCCTCGGCCATAGGTTCTATCATGTATGCCATGCTGTGTACTAGACCGGATGTGTCCAATGCTCTTAGTTTGACGAGCAGATATCAAAGTGATCCAGGAGTGGAACACTGGACAGCCGTGAAGAACATCCTAAAGTACCTAAATAGGACTAAAGAAATGTTCTTAGTCTATGGAGGTGATGAACAACTCGTCGTAAAGGGTTATGTCGACGCTAGTTTTTACACCGACAAGGATGATTCTAAATCTCAGACAGGATACGTTTATATTTTGAATGGAGAAGCTGTGAGCTGGAGAAGCTGCAAGCAAAGCGTGATCGCGGGATCTACAGTGGAAGCGGAATACATGGCTGCTGCAGAAGCGTCAAGTGAAGGAGTTTGGATCAGGAACTTCATCACTGAGCTTGGCGTGGTTCCAAGTGCATTGGGCCCACTGGAGATATTGTGTGACAACACTGGCGCCATAGCACTCGCTAAGGAACCAAGATATCATCCAAAGACCAAGCATATCAACCAAAAGTTTCATATAATCTGAGATTATATAGCAGATGGAGATCTGAAGATTAGCAAAGTACATACAGATCTGAATGTCGCAGATCCATTGACTAAACCTCTTCCACGTGCAAAACATGATCAGCACCTTAGTGCCATGGGTGTGAGATTGTTGCCAAATGTAAACTAGATTATTGACTCTAGTGCAAGTGGGAGACTGTTGGAATTATGCCCTAGAGGCAATAATAAAGATGTTATTATTATAATTCTTGTTCATGATAAAGTTTATATTCCATGCTAGAATTGTATTAAGTGGAAACTTTAATACTTGTGTGGTTTGTGAACAACACCGTGTCCCTAGTACGCCTCTATGGACTAGCTCATTGATTAATGATGGTTAAGGTTTCCTAACCATAGACATGAGGTGTCAATTGATAATGATATCATATCATTGGGAGAATGATATGATGGACAGACCCAAATTAAGCGGAGCAATTAGATCATGTCATCGTGTTCGTCTTTGCGAAGCTTTTCTTATGTCGGATGAAAGCTTTGAGGTCATCAAACATCATCCTATGAGAGGGTGATCATAAAGGTGTCTCTCAGGTGATCGGAAAGTACCTGTTGGGTTGTATGTATCGAGATGGGATTTGTCCCTCCCAAGTCGGAGAGATATACTTCGGGCCCACTCGGTAATCGATATCAACACCGCTTGCAAGCATGTGGTTAAGGAGTTAATCACAAAGTGATATCGGATTACGGAACGAGTAAAGTACTTGCTGTGAACGAGATTGAACTAGGTATGACGGTACCGACGATCAAATCTCGGGCAAGTAAAATATCGTGAGATGAAGGGAATATATATATGGGATTGATTGAATCCTGGCATCGTGGTTCATCCGATATGATCATCGATGAATGTGTGGGAGTCAATATGGGTTTCCAGACCCCGCTGTTGATTATTGATAGAAGATCATGTCTGCATGTTCTCGAACCTGAAGGGTCACACACTTAACGTGTCTTGACGCTAGGATAGATTGGATAATTGGTTTATGAGTTTTTGTTCGGAGTCTCGGATGGGATCCGGGACATCACGAGAGGTTCCGAAATGGTCTGGAGAATAAGGTTTATATAAGGCAATGCAGTTTTTGGAGTTCGGAATTGTTTCGGGTTAATCGGTATTGTACCGGAAGCTTCTAGAACCTTCCGGAGTGGGACCAACGTGGCCCCACTTGTCAGGAGGGGGCGTGGGCTTACGAGGGAGTGCCCTGGCCGCATTGGGCCAGGGGCACAAGGCCCCATAGGCCCCGCCGGCCAAAACCCTAGGGAAACCTTCTAGAAGGAGGGGGAAAACTTGCCCCCACTCCAACCCTTGGGGCCGCCGCCCTAGGGCTTGGAGGAGGAGCCAAGGGGGCCGGCCAGCCCCCTATATATAGAGGGCAGGGGCGCAGCCCTCCTCTCCCACTCCTTCAACCCTAGCCGCCATACTTATGCCCTCCAGATCTCTCTCTCCCGACTGCGCGTAGGCGAAGCCCTGCCGCAGAAACTCTCCACCGCTTGCACCACGCCGTCGCGTTGTAGATCCAATCCGTCTCTCCACCATACTTGCTGGACCAAGGAAGTAGGAGACGCCGAGGTGCCGCACATGTGCATCTCTCGGAGGCATCGCCACTTGCGGTGTTAGATCGGAGCGGATCGCGAGGAGGAGAAGCGAGTACGACTACATCACCCACGTTCCGACGAACGTTCCGCTGTGCGAATCTTAAAGGGTATGAAGATCTCATCTAATCTCTCTCGTTGTTTGCATCTCCTAGATTAGATCTTGGATTTCCTGTTCGCATCCGTAGAATTTTTTTGATTTACTATGCTGCGAAACCCTTCACATACGACGCTTGCGGTTCTCATTGGCTTGGTTGATCTTTCCTTCCATCTGAATGGCAGAGTCGACAAGGGCTTCAATATCCGCAAAGGGGATATTGACTAACACTGTCTGCATCTTGTCATGCAGACCATTCAGGAATCTTTCTTTCTTCTTGGCTTCGGTGTCGATCTCATCCGGGGCATACCTGGCTAATGACAAAAATTTGTCACGGTATTCCACTACAGTCATCCTTCCTTGCTTCAGCTCTCTGAACTCGTCTCTCATTCTCTTGATCAAACCCGGTGGCACATGGGTTCTGCTGAACTTGACCTTGAATTCCTCCCAGGTCATCATCTGGCCTCCGGTCATTGCACGAACACTGTTCCACCTTGCCCTGGCATCTCCGGCTAGATAGTGGGTGGAGAATAGAACTTTCTCGTTGGCTTCCACTCTGGCGACTTCTAGGTTGTTTTCCATGGTTTGCAGCCAATCATCGGCGTCTAGAGGATCTTCTGACTTAGTGAAAACAGGTGGGTTGGTATTCTAGAAATTCTTGAGCTTAGATCCATGGTTGTCCTGATTTCCATGGCCTTGGTTCTTGTGGGCAAGCTGGGCTATCTGCTGAAGGGTGGCTAGGTTGGCTTGACATTCGGCTCTTTCAGCTTCGCGGTCAGAAGTCAACATTTGCAGGATCTGCAACATCGGGTCCTGGGATGAACCACTTCCTCCGCGTGGCATCTGAAGATTGAGATAGATCATGAGATAAGATGGAAATTTCTAAGGTTCCGAGACTTTGAAAAGTTTGTAAGGTTTGACTCAGATTTTTCTAGCAACTTGATTTTCATTCATTCATAGCACACGATACAACACACACCACAACAAAGAAAAACATATGGTTTTAAGAACCATTCTAAGAACTACGATACAGTGGGACCGAATACTACTCACTACGCTAGTGCTCAAGTGCTACTACTCGTCGGAATCTATGGCCTCAACATCCTCATCATCACCGATGAAGGCGAAATCATCCTCATCGGTGAAGAAGTCCATGGCCTGATCCTCCAGAAAATCATCATCATCGTTGAGATAGGAGTAGGGGTCTCCACGAAGATCCTCTCCTGCATTCTCCCTTTCCTCCAACTGCATGTCTCTCTCGTGGATGGTCTCTTCCAAAGATGAGATGCGGTGGCGGAGACGGGCAATAATGCGCTCCTTCTTGTCGAGCTGACGGCGGCAAGACTTGCGATCCTTGGCTAGCATGGCGATGGTCTGGTCCTTCTGATGGCAGACTTGTGGTTGGAGTAGTCACGACAGTTGTCTAACTCCTTCTGACGATCATACATCATGCAGCTAAGGTGGTCCAATTGAGTCTTCAGCTCGGGGTGGTATGGGGCTTCTAGTGGTTGTCCATTTGCATCACGCCTTGGGCAAAACTCAAAGCGAGTACCCTTGATCTGATTGATGCTCTGCCCACACAGACGGGAAAGAGCTTCCTGCATGGCCCTGGCAAGTCCATCGAGCCAGTTGTTCTCTCTTAAGGTAAACTGAATTCCCTCCACAGTGGGAGGTTCAATCTTTCCTCTGAGACTTGCAACAATTCACCACTGTAGATATTCTCCTCCTTGATCATTGAGCTGAGATCCAAAGAACTCGGGGTGCGGACGCTCCAGAAGTTCCGAAAGTTGGTCCAAATCCCTCTCAAAGATAAGGTCTCCTCCATTCCCCAACTGATAAAACTTGCTGTACTTCACGTCCATCTATAAGAATAGAGGATAAGTAGGTTAGCAGAGTGATCAAGTGTGTCAAAATTTTAGGTATTTTGCAAGAGTTTTTGAGGAACATGAATTTTTATGAAAGAATCAAAGAGACAAGAATGAGAATAAGTTTTTGTAAATATTTGTTTTCTTTGGTTTTGAAACTAAGTTTTTGGTTCAAACGTCCAGTATAACTAGGGTCTCCTATGGTCAGGATGGCTCTGATACCAACTTGTCAACACCTGGATTTTTAATCCCAGATGCCTGTTATGCCATACATCGCAATCCCAGGATTACCATTTTTGCGAGACATAACAAATTGGATACCATAGTACATCATCCATTACAAACGGTACATAAGTTCTTACACAAATAGGGATCTCATGATCCAGTTCTTAATACATCTTCAAGCAGCGGAATACGTAATAATAACGGTAGCATAGGCGAAGCTCCATCTTCGGGGTCACAGGCAATGCTGACGATGGGAGATGATCCTAGTTGTCGTAACCTTCTTGGGGTCCATCCTCCAGGTACTCCTCTTCATAGTCTGGCCATGGGAATAGCCAGGGACAAAGCCATGAGTACTCTTTAAGTACTCGCAAACTAGTACTAGCAGGTAAAGGGGTTTTTTGGATAATAGGACACTAGGCTTTAGGGTTGTTTTGCAAAGGCCAGATTTATCTCTACTACTTTTTATGAAAGCACTAATGCTAGTTGAAGTTTTATAACACCTAAAGGGGGAACTTGTATTTCATATCACAACCCTGTTGTGGTCAAGTCAAAGTCTCACTTCATTTCACAAGTCATTTTGAAAAGTCTGACGGGGGAACAGTATGGCCACTCCAACTGTCCATAACCGTGGACACGGCTATTCGAATAGTTTGACACTCCGCAGAGATTGTACACTTTCACCACAACATTCGATACATCCGTCAGGACCAAATCCTGAATTCACCATACTCAGTATGCGGATAATCAATCCTAACCTTTCAATTACACGCCCTAGTATAAGCACCTCTCCTATGAGTTTGGCCTCCCAACCATGACCAACTGTCATCTTGGGTACTGCACAGGTGGACAATCTTCACAAGGTAGCCTCAGCTCAGACCTTGGCCGTGAGGGAACTAATACTAAGGTATATAAGTTTCCAGTCAAGCCCTACCCAATCTTCGGGTATTGTGGTTGTACGATAAAATTGGAATGGTATCGCATCCAGACAACCATCAGTTTTATAAAGGGCTAAGACTCATGCCTCAACATTTTCATCACCAAAATCATCCGGTGTTCGGAAACACATGTCCAAAACATTTCAATAGAATGATCCATCATTCCAAGGTTTTCATAACCATTTTTCCACCAAGTATTCCCATCTAAAGTTGATCAAGTTTTATGCTTAGCACTAGCATCTACAAGTGGGGGTGAGTACTAATGAGGGGTGGTAAACTAGTGGAGTTTCAACTAAGCTCAATCTCATGCCTTGGGATGACATCAAGATTATATAGTTTAGGCCAAATTTTATGCTCTTTATGCAACATTCACATATCTTTCTAGTATCTACCAATCTCTTAAGTAAACTCTAAGTAAGCTTTGATAAAGAAATAAAGTAAGAAGCTTGCAAGTAAAAATAGGATTGGTTTATCAAGTGGGTATGATCACATATGCTTAAGGCATATAGTGGGCATAGTAACAAGTAGTGGTTGGTGGCATCAGTAGGGTATCTTGCAAGGGTTAGCTTGCATTGGTTCACTTAGTTAATAAAGCTTGCTAAATTGCAAGTGTTAGCTTGCAAGGTTACTAGCTTGCATAGGTATAGTATCAGCTTGCCTTGTGCAGAGCAGTGGTTGAAGTTCTCCTCAGCTTCTTCTTCGTAGAATCCTCCTTCATCCTCGTATCCTTGGTCGGTACTAGCGTCTATAAATAAATACGAGGTACACAATCACCAAAAAAATACTTAACTACTTGCAATCATCACACACAAGGGTCCTATAGATGATCTAGCATCATCACTAACATTACAAGATTTGGGTTTGGTTTAATTCTTTTTATTTTTAGAAAAGTAATTTCTACTCATTGAAAAACTACTTAAGATTTAATATTCTCCAAACAAACATGGGATCATGTTGACACATGTCATCACCACATATTTTAGTTCATGGGAATGTGATTTAAAGTGGTGTCACAATTTAATAAGGTTTTACCCTTTTATTTTAATTAATTAGAATGGCTAGAAATACCTATGTAGTATTCTTTTATTACTTGAACCATATTTCTGTAAGTAACCCTATATATTTTTATATATTCTGAAAGGTATAGTTAAATGTGATTTTTGAGAGTTGGAATCAACTCAAAAGCTATTATGGTTTAACTTTGAAAAATGTTTGAATGCAGAAAAGCTTCTCCCTTGTTATTTTTACCAAGGATGATCTACAGATCCAAATGACTTGAATCCAACGGGCTTGGATTCAGAATTCACAGGCCTTTCCAACAAAATTGGTTTCATTCAATTTGGTGCACTGAATCGACCTGGGTTGATTTTTGAAAATGGGTACAGAAGTGTGTTTGAATTAAAAAGAAAAAGGTTTAATTTGAATAACTGCGCTACGCGGGAAAAGTTACTGGGCCGGCCTGCTAAGCGCAGCGCTCCCGCGGGCTGTTTAAGTGGGTGTCCCCACTCGTCAGTGACACAAGGGGGTGCGAAGCGGTACGGGGCAACGTGGGACGTTCGATCTGATTCTAATCCAACGGCTGGGAGTCATCGTCGATGTTGAGCAACGTCGGCGAGACAGAAACCTAGCGCGACAGGTGGGGGTCGCTAGGGGCTCACCGGGGTGCTGGCGAGGCGGGCGAACGACGAAGTCGACGACAGCGAATCTCCTGGTACCGGTGGCTTCTCTTGGGGCGGCTCCAATTGCTGGCTCCCTTCTTCTCCAGAGGCGGTGGGCTCCGATGAAATTCCGACGAGGTGGTGCTCGCCTTTCTCCGGGAACGGTGTGGCACGATCAGTGAGGAGAGGGGAGTAGAATGGTGTGAAGAATTCGACTAGGGGTGGCCTCTATTTATAGTCGAGCGAGGGGACCGACGGGGTGCATGGTGAGCTCGTCGGGGGCGGTGGTACAGACGGCTATCGGCATGGGCGAAGGTAGGGGACGGTGCGGTGCTCCCTGGTGATGCTCAACGGCATGGTTTCGAGGCGTGGGGCGGTGCGTCTTGGTCAGAACGCGGCGGTGCTCTGCGCGTGCCTGACGGAGATTTTAATGGTGCACAACGTGTGTGGTCCGCGCAGCGGTGAACGAGCGTGTCTGAGGGGTTGCTGGGATGGTGGTGATTAAGTATGCACGCGGCAAGGGCGGCACGCGGTCTGTGGGCTTCGGTCGAGTGTGGCGCACAGGGCGTGCTCTCGGCATGGTTGCTGGCGAGGTTGGCATGGTTCTTGCGCGTGGTCCAGTGGCTGGCAACGTTCGAGCGGTGGATAGGGAGTGGCGGTGGGGTGTTGGCTTGCTCCCAGACATGCTGGCTAGGCTTATTTCTCCTCCTCGCTTGCTGTCTCCACTGGGGTGACATGGTTAGCTTCGGCTGTTCACCATTGATGACAATGCCAAGCTTACAGTGGTGCTAGTGCTTAGTTTAGCTTGCTAGATGATCTACTGAGATGGTTGTGAGCTAAAGAGGGAACAAGTTAGGCTCCAATCACTGCTCACTATAGTGTTTAGATTTTGTTTGATTTGTGTCTGCAACCTGTTTGATGAAATGGCCGCAAGAACTCAAGTTTTGAATTTTGAAAATATTTTTGGTGAGTGTGCTAGGTTGGTGCTGGTGAGTCTGCAGATGCTTGGGTTTTGAAAGTTGAGCTTGTTTGAGTGGTTTTTGAAAAAGTGGGATCTTCCCATATGATATAGATTCAATTTTGAATTGCCATTTAAACTATGCATTTGAAAGTTTCTGGATGATCACAAAGTGGGCCTTGATACTTTGTTATGAGTATATTCAAGGGGTGCAAAGATCCAGAAAAGTTTCTGTTAGGTTTTGAAAGTTTGAGAGAGCCAAAGTAGGTATGGGAGTTAAATTGGTCAAAATGACCATTCCCTTAATATATTTGTTTTGATTTACTTGTCTTTATGAAAAGTGTGGGAAATGTTTTAGATGATGTTTATTTCACCTAAGAAACATTTTACAAGCAATGAAACAATCAAACAAGGTGGTTTCAAAGAATTTCAAAATCCATGCATACACATATGCATGCCTTCAAAATTTTATTTAGCAAAGTTTTTGTTAACCCTAAATGTTGATGACTAGTGTTTGATGATCCAAGCTTAGTATTTTTGGGATGTTACAGGTATGGAGTAGGAAATCTCTGTAAATACTTAGCAAACGGATTTTTAGGGGTTTTTTGATAAAGCAAAGAAACAAAGTGCAAGTAATAAATACAATGAACAATTGCAGCAAGTGGCCCAATCCTTTCTTAGCAAAGGACAAACCAGTGGAAATACTTATAAGGACCAAATGTTCTTGAGGACACATGGGAATTCTGTCAAGTGCTTTCGCTTCAAATAGCTGAGTACCCTTCTTTGGTGTTGTAAGTGTTGTGTGGGTGAACCTGTGCTAATGTACCGACCTTACTTGGACTAATACATACTTGTGATTAAACCCCCTGCAAGCATCCACAACTATAGGAAAGCAATTAAGATATAAACCTAACCACAGCCTTAAACTCTGAGATCCTACACTCCCTCGTGCAATGGTGTCCTAACGGGGGTTTAGGTTTCTATCACTCCGGCAACCCCACAATTAGTAGCCAAATACACAATGCATTCCCCTAGGCCCATAATGGTGAAGTATCATGTAGTCGATGTTCACATGACACCACTAGAAGAATAGCACCACAACTTAAATACTAAACCATTGAATAATATCTCAACACAAATCCACTACTAACAACATGAGTTCTCCCATGTCATCAAGAACTAAATGAACTACTCACAAGACATCATGTGGATCAAGATAAAAGATGATATGGTGATGGATAACAATCTGAACATAAACAATAATCCAATGGTTCCACTCACAATCATCAACTACAATAGTAATCAACACCGGAAAAGTTTCCCCTAAGATCTATGCAAGTATTCAACACGATTGTTACAGCAGAACAGACTGGTGATGATGGTTCTGGTAGATATGATGGTGTGAATGATGATGATGATCCCGATGAAGTCTAGCTTGATGATGGTGTTGATGGCGACGATCTCCCCTCTCCGGGAAGGAATTTCCCCGGCAGAAATTTGTCTGATGGAGAGCTCTTTCTCTCTCGGTGTTTTCCACCCTGCCGAGGCGGCGGAATATTTCTGTGGTCGCTCCCCCATGTCTTAGGGTTTCGAGGAGAAGATATAGGTGAGAGGGCGGAGTCGAAGGCCGGCCAGGTGGGCCACACCCCCTGTAGGCGCGAGGAAGGGGTGGCCCGCGCCTGGGGGGTGTGGTCCCCCTGTGGCCCATCTCCGCCTCCCCTTCTGGCTTCCTTCGTCTTATGGGAAAATATGATTTTCCAATATTTTTCTGGTATTTTCTGATCTTCGCGAAATTGCATCAAAACACCTCTTTTTCCATCAGAATCCTGACTCCGGCAGTTCATCGTCCAAGCATCATCGAACATGCAAAAAAAGATGAAAATACATAAGTAACACCTCTTAATACGAAATATATCAATGAATAGAGGCAACTTATGATATAGAATGGTGATAAATAGGGGGTGTATCGTAGTACTTTCGATAAATAGGAGTGTCGATCCCAACAAGGAGCAGAAGGTGTTAACTAGTGGTATGGAGCAGGAAATCTCTGTAAATACTTAGCAAACGGATTTTTAGGGGTTTTCTGATAAAGCAAAAAAACAAAGTGCAAGTAATAAAGACAAGAACAATTGTAGCAAGTGGCCCAATCATTTCTTAGCAAAGGACAAGCCAGTGGAAATATTATAAGGACCAAACGTTCTCGAGGACACATGGGAATTCTGCCAAGTGCTTTCGCTTCAAATTGCTGAGTACCCTTCTTTGGTGTTGGAAGTGTTGTGTGGGTGAACCTTTGCTAATGTACTGACCTTACTTGGACTAATACATACTTGTGATTAAACCCCCTGCAAGCATTCACAACTATAGGAAAGCAATTAAGGTAAAAACCTAATGACGGCCTTAAACTCTGAGATCCTACGCTTCCTTGTGCAATGGTGTCCTAACGGGGTTCAGGTTTCTGTCACTCTGACAACCCCACAATTAATAGCCAAATACACAATGCATTACCCTAGGCCCATAAATGGTGAAGTATCATGTAGTCGATGTTCACATGACACCACTAGAAGAATAGCACCACAACTTAAATACTAAACCATTGAATAATATCTCAACACAAATCCACTACTAACAACATGACTTCTCCCATGTCCTCAAGAACTAAACGAACTATTCAGAAGACATCATATGGATCAAGTTCAAAGATGATATGGTGATGGATAACAATTTGAACATAAACAATAATCCAATGGTTCCACTAACAAGCATCAACTACAATAGTAATCAACAACGGGAAAATTTCCCCTAAGAACTATGCAAGTATTCAACACAATTTTTACAGCGGGATGGAGTGGTGATGATGGTGCTGGTGGAGATGATGGTGTGGATGATGATGATGATGATCCTGATGAAGTCTATCTTGATGACGGTGTTGATGGCGATGATACCCCCTCTCCGGGAAGGAGTTTCCCCGGCAGAATTTTGTCTGCCAGAGAGCTCTTTCTCTCTCGGTGTTTTCTGCCCCGCAGAGGCATCAGAATCTTTCTGTGGTCACCACCAATGTTTTAGGGTTTCGAGGATAAGATATAGGCGAGAGGGCGGAGCCGGAGGTGGGCCATGTGGGCCACACCCCCTGTAGGCGCGGGGGCCCCTGTGGCCCATCTTCGCCTCCCCTTTTGGCTTCCTTCGTCTTCTGGGAAAATATGATTTTCCGTAAATTTTCTCGTATTTTTATGATATTCGCGAAATTGCATCGAAACACCTCCTTTTCCATCAGAATTCTGACTCCGGCAGTTCATCCTCCAAGAATCATCCAACATGCAAAAATAGACTAAAAGACATAAGTAACACCTCTTAATATGAAATATATCAATGAATAGAGGAAAATTATGATATAGAATGGTGATGCAAATTGGATGTATCAAGGTCAACATGCCGATACCCAAGAAACACAAGCTCAGACCTAAGACAGTGGATTGTATCTTTCTAGGATATGCTCCACAAAGTGTAGGCTATAAATTTTTAGTGGTTAAATCTGATGTACCTAATATGCATGTTGATACTATAATGGAATCTCGTGATGCAACATTCTTTGGGAATATGTTTCCTATGAAAGATATGCATATCATTGGTAGAATTTCTTCTGAAATACTTCCTATATTTAGTTCATCTATTGAGAATTCTGAGCAACCACATGAGGAAGTCCTTGAGAAGGATGACGATGAACCTCTCACGAGGAGTAAGAGACAAAGGATTGCAAAATCCTTTGGTAATGATTTAATCGTGTACCTTGTGGACGGTACTCCTAGGTCCATTGCCGAGGAATATGTATCTCTTGATGTAGATGATTGGAAAGAAGCTGTCCATAATGAGATGGACTCAATTCTTTTTAATGGAACCTGGGAATTATCAGACCGGCCCTATGGTTGTAAACCAGTGGGCTGTAAGTGGGTGTTCAAGAATAAGCTAAGGCTTTATGGTACTATTGAGAACGACATGGCATGGCTTGTAGCTAAGGTCTATACACATAAAGAAGGCGAAGATTACTTTGACACCTATTCACCTATCGCGATACTGACCACCATTCAAGTACTACTATCCCTGGATGCCTCTTATGGTCTTCCCGTTCATCAAATGGACATGAGAAGCTTTCCTTAATGGAGAGTTGGAAGAGGAGATATATATGGATCAACTAGATGGATTTGTGGTACAAGGTGAAGAGACAAAGGTGTGCAAGTTATTAAAATCTTTATATAGCCTGAAACAAGCACCTAAGCAATGGCATGAGAAGTTTGACAGAACTCTACTTTTTGCTGGCTTTGTCATTAATGAGGCTGATAGGTGTGTTTAATATCGCCATGGTGGGGGCGATAGTGTTATATTATGTTTGTACGTGGATGAAATTCTGATCTTTGGTACAAACATTAAAGTGATAGATGAAGTCAGTCTTTCCTGTCAAAGAGTTTTGATATGAAAGATCTGGGAGAGGCTAATGTGATTCTGAACATCAAGCTTATTAAGAACGAGAATGCAATTACTTTAACGCAATCTCATTATGTTGAAAAGGTCTTGAGCCAATTTGGCTTTATTGATGGCAAGACTTCTCCAACACCTTATGATCCCAGTTTGACATTAATAAAAAATAAGAAGGAACCAACAGATTAGTTGAAATATTCACAAATTGTTTGTTCTCTCATGTACTTAGAAAGCACTACAAGACCCGATATCTCTTTTGCTGTGAGCAAGTTGAGTAGGTTCATGTATAACCCGTGCATTGATCATTGGCAAGCACTTGAAAGGGTCATACACTATCTATATGTACAATGAGATATGGGATTCACTATTCAGGGCACCCTGCTGTGCTTGAAGGATATAGTGATTCGAACTAGATCTCTGACGTCGATGAACTCTACGCCACGGGCAGGTATGTGTTTACCCTTGCAGGTGGCGTAGTTTCATGGAGATCTCGTAGACAGATCATATTGACGAGATCAACTATGGAAGTAGAGCTTACCGCTTTAGACACAACCACTGTTGAGTCAAAATGGTTGCGTGAGCTCTTGATGGACTAGCCTGTGGTTGAAAAATATGTGCCGAAAATCCTTTCGAATTTTGACAACCAAACTATTATTGTCAGAGTGAACAATTCTAAGGATAACGCGAAGTCATCAAGACACGTGAAGAGAAGTTTGAAATCTGTCAGGAAATTGAGAAACTCCGGAGTAATTACTGTTACGTATATTCAGACAGACAAAAATCCGGCAAATCTCTTTACAAAGGAACTATCACAAAATGTGATAGAAAATACATCGAGGAAGATGGGGTTGAGACCCATGGATGTCACACCATAGTGGTAACCCAACCTATGTGATCAGATATCCCATGAATTAGGACTTGGGAAGGACAAGCTAGTGGTTTGACTGAGGAGAGTATTTTGTAACCCTCTCTATATGAAGATGCGTAACTCTCATAATCTGTAAGGTAGGCTGGCAACATGCCTTAATGTGTTTATGTTGGCTATAACTAGCAAATATGCCGTCCTACAGGGAATTCTTGAAAGAACACATATATATGAGCTAGACTGTAAACGTCGCGGTCTATGAGATTTGGATGATCTCTAGTAAACTCATGAAGAGACCAGGAAGTATGACGCATATGCTCCAACCCGCGGGGTAGGCTACTGGCAGCCAGGTACTAGTTATGATTTTAAGTGAAATATATTGGCACTAAACTTGCAATTCAAGGTTCGTCCATTGTTCAAGTTGTTGATAGATGTAGCTCAAGATTCTAGGTGGAAGTTCAACTTAACAGTCTCTGCTGAAACACTCTTATATAAACAAGTATCAAGGATTGACAAATCTTCAAATATGCATTTGAGATATGGTGGGGGATTATTAGAAATAATGGGCTAAATCATTAGACCCATGTGTGATTTCAGATTTTCCCTAAATCTCAAAGCCCATGTGTGTGGAAGCCCATATGTGATTTGCCCAAGTTGGTGGCAACTCACATGTTGTGTGGCAAGAGTAGTGGGAGCTAAAGTTTAGTCCCACATGGGAAGTTGAAGGAGAGTTGCACCACCTTATAAGGTGGAGTGTTGCACCACTTTGTCAATGAGTGACACTAAGAGAGCTACACGCGCGCTCCTCCTCCTCCGACGACGCTCGCCCGCTCTCCCGTCACGACGCGCGGGTTGCAAGAATATCGCCGAGCCGTGTCGCCTCGACTAGGCAGGAGTATACACAACAATAAAACACCCCCCCATGCCGCCCCTGTGAGGTGACGAGGAGGAACCCTAAATTGCCGCCGCCCGTCTCCCTCCCTGATGCGGCTCAAATCACTGTAGAGCTTTGTTGGGAGACCCCAAGAGGAAGGTATGATGAGTACAACAACAATTTTTCCCTCAGTAAGAAACCACGGTTATCGAAGTAGTAGGAGGAAGGAAATGACTCAAAGGTGTTGCTAGCAACTAGAAACCTGCACAACACAAACTCAAGACTTTGCCCCAACGAACATCGAGGTTTTCAATCTCACCGGTTTGCTGAAAACAAAGGGTTAACTGTATGGTGTGGAAGGTAATAGTGGCTTGCAAAAGGTAAACAGTAACAGTGAAGATGTATCAATGGTAAAGATTGGACCGGGGTCCATAGTTCACTAGAGGTGCTCTCCTTAATATAAACAAACATGGCATGCTGGCTAAACAAATTACAACAGGGAAATTGACAGGACTGAGCAAGGCATGACAATGCAATACTAGACATTCATGATCCTATGAGATTTGATTGGTCAATACAACAAGATACATAGACCGCCATCCAACTGCATCTATGACTAGTAGTCCACCTTCAGGTTATCATCTGAACCCCCTCTAGTATTAAGTTGCAAGCAACGGATAACTGCTTTAAGCAAAGTGTGTAAGGTAAACAATCCACTTGTTCCATGAACAAGAGACCGTTGTTTTCTCCCTAGTAGCAATAGCACATCTACAACCTTAGAGATTTCTGTCACTTCCCTTAGATTAAATAGAGGCATGAACCCACTATCGAGCATAAATACCCCCTCTTGGAGTCACTAGCATCTACTTGGCTAAGATAGCTACTAGAAACAGAGAGCATGCAAGATCACAAACAACACATACATGATAGAATCAATAAGACAAAATCATTACTCAATCTGACATAGTAATGTCAATATCCATCGGATCCCCGCAAACACAACAAGCATGATTACAAATAGATGATCTTGATCATGAACGGAGCTCACAAGATCTAAACATGGTAGCACAAAGAAGGAGATACAACCATCTAGCTACTACATGGACCCGTAGTCCAAGGTGGAACTACTCATGCTTCATACCGAAGGCTGGCATGATGAAGAAGAAGGCCTCCGGTATGATCTCCCCTCCGTCAGGGTGCCGGGAAGAGCTTCAGATCCCTCCCGGTCTAGGGACGATGGTGGCGGCGGCTACAAAATGTTTCGTGGAGATCTGATCAGGTGCCTAGGGTTTCTACATCGGGGGGCTTTTATAGGCGAAGGGGCAAGGCAGGGGGCACCCGATGTGCCCACACCAGGTGGCGGCATGCCCTAGGGGTTGCCCGCGCCACCCTAGGGTGTGGCGGCCTCGTGGCCCCACTTTGTCTCCCCTCCGGACTTTGTGTTCTCTTTGGTAAAATATTGGCTTTGGCTTTTGTCCCGTCCAATTCCGAGAATATTTCCTTACTAGCTTTTCTGAAACCAAAAACAGCAGAAAACGGGAAACTGGCACTGTGGCATCTTGTTAATAGGTTAGTCCCGGAAAATGTATAAAAATACCTCAAAGTGTAGATAAAGCAAAGCAAGTTGATACTAAACAAGCATGGAACATCAAAAATTATAGATACGTTTACGACGTATCAAGCATCCCCAAGCTTAACTCCTGCTGGTCCTCGAGTAGGTAAGTGATAAAAAGAATAATTTTTGAGGTGACATGTACCATCACAATCTTGATCAAACCATTTGCAAAGCATTGAAATCTAGATCAAAGTACTCTAAACATGAGCATGAAAGATGTAGTTCTAACAATAAGACATAGCAACTATGTTGCAGCATGAAAAAGATACAAACAAGGATCATGAATAACAATGCATTGAAAGACGTTTGTTTGTTTGTTTCACATATAGAAAACACAGCATAGTGGTATTCAGCTTGTCCCTCATGGAGTAGCAAAACATAAATGCATAGGACACCTTCAAAGTTCATAAGGGTGACTAGATACAAATAGTTCAAGAACAATCAATATCAACATTATGAATCAATCAATAAGTTTTGGGACAATGCACATAAAACTAAGAATGACAAATATGCTCTCTTAATTGGTGCATAAAGATAGAAGGTGGAGACTCAATATAAAAGTATGAAGAAAGGCCCTTCACAGGGAAGCAGGGATTTCACGTTTCATAAAGAGCTTTCAAAAATTACGTACTTATTCGCTTTCAGCTCTCATTGCCCCTATCATAAGCATCTTGAAGTGATTAAGGTTAAAGTGAAACAAATATAGAGTATATGCTTGAAAAATCATAAGTTGGCAATCTCATGTCCCTTGAGTACGAGGGCCGTTCCACATGCTACTCAACTTTAGTCACTGATAAGTTCTTGTTATTGTAAGTATGTGTATACCATAGAGAACCGACAATGGGGTACCCCTTGCCCCATGACATAGGAGCTATCCCATATCAAAATGACAAGGCAATAGACAATGAGCATCTCAGCGACCTTTTTATTTGCTATTTGCATAGGTTTTTATTGAGGATGCTTCACAGATTGCTCACTATGGTTATGCTGCAAGTTTCCACCATGATTAGGCATGGCTTAGGCTAGCGGCCCAGGTGTTTCTCTAACACATATACATAACTCCATGGACTTACAAGCTTTCCTTTTATTTCACACCGCCGACATCCACAAACAAAAGATCATGATATCAACTAGGTAATATGTACATGTGTTGAAAGCGTTCCATGTGATAGCACAGCTCTGCTAATTCCCAAATTATAAGTGCAAGCATATACAACATATATACACAATGGTTCAAGTTTATTAGGGGCAAGAAAAATAAAGTGTGCCATCAAGTTTGTGAGAGGTTTAATCACTAATTTTCTCATAACAAGTTTAATTTGGAAGATAGATAAAACAAGAATATACTTGGAATGGTGTAACACACCATGCATAGGAATTTATAGTGGACTCTCTGGAATAACTTGGTTTCTTGGGAGTTGGATGCATGAGTAGAACTTACTCATACAAGTGGAGGCTAGCAAAAGACTGGGAGCGACCAACTAAGAGAGCAATAATGGCCATAATCATGCAGAGCGATAAAACATTACTAATCAAAGCATAGAGTGGTACTACAAGTCAAGGACTAAATGATCATAGACTCTAAGGTGACTGGTTCATAGTCATAACATGGTGTGAGCATGCGCCAAGTCAACCCAAACAAAGCATCAAAGAAGAATACCACAATATTATGCTTTTGTATGCTAAACAACGCATGATTCTTGCAAGGCACATTAAGCAATCTCAATTGTTTGGAACAAGTCATGCTAAAACAACAATCACTAAGAATAAGGTCAAAACAACATCTAGCATGACATGATAAAGTCTAAGTCACAGTCAAAACAAGCTCCATTTTGTATCACTTAAGCATGAAACTTTCTACTCTTTTTCAACACCAATCAACTTATTTCAAACAACACAGCGAAAGCGGGGGTATAGATACTTTATTCAAGCAAATTAAACAAACTAAAACCAAAAACAAAAACTAAGACACTCGAAGACGACACAACAGTGCATAAAATAATAAAAACGAAGTGTCTAGAAAGAGACCTGAGATTTTTATTGATGAAGAAGGGGATGCCTTGGGCATCCCCAATCTTTGACGCTTGTACCTCTTGAATATTTTTTGGGGTGACACGGGGTGGAATACTCAAGCTTGAGCTTTTGTCCATTCTTTGTCTCATCACATCATTCTTCCCCTACACTTGAAAATTTTCCTTCATACAAAACTTCACACAATCTTCATTAGCAACATTAGTGTATTTAAGATAATAGGCCTTTGGGTTTAGTTTCAACACAAGTAAAACTCCCATTAGAACATAATCTACTGTAGCAATTCCTTTAAAAATCTCAAGTGATCAAGGAGAACTCAAAAAGAAACCGATAAGAGGCAAATGCAAATAATGGCAGAATCTGTCAAAACAGACCAGCAGGTAAAAATCGATTTTTTCAAAGACTTTATATTGCTCAAATCGAAAAGTGTTGAACTAACAAAAGTTATATAACAACCTGGGACATTTACTCAGAAAATTAAATCTCAATCAGACATACAGAGATTTTTCAAGAATTTTTACAATGAAGCACAAAAATCTGTTTCGGGACAGCAACTCCTCCAAATCTCACTTCTCCCTCATTAGAGGTTATTCTTGGCACAGAAATCACACAAAAAGGATAAGGAGAGGTTATTACAGAAGTAATAACTTCCAAGACTCAATAAAACTATTGGGTTATCTCCCAAGAAGTATTTTTCTTTAATGCCTTTAAGTTAGGCATAGGAAGCAAGAATCAAGTATTTTCAAATGAAGAAGCATTAAGTTCAATACTAGAAATTTATTCAACCGGGAAAGGTATATCATCCAAATGAGTTCTAGAGGATACTCTCTCAATACTCCTGGGTTCACTGCTTTCATCAAATGGGTTTTCAGGAACAATCCAATCAAAATTCTTTTCTAAGGCTTCATGCATTCCTACAAGTTTAAAAGGTATGGGTATTTTAATTTTCTCTCCATTGGGTTGGGTTTTGTCCAACTTTTCTAATGTACCCATAACATCTACACATGAGCCTAGCATATTAAAATGATCAAAAACTTTTTTAGATTCTTTAGCAACATCATTAAACTCTTTTAGCAATGTTTCCAGAATAAAATCTCTCTTTTCAGTGTTCTCAATATATTTAAGTTTAAGAAACATTATTTGCATCATGGGGTTAAGGTTAACAAACCTAGCCTCCAACATGTGAACTAAAGAAGCTGCAGCAATTTCATAATTAGGAGCAAGTTCGCTAAGGATCTATCCTCAATATCCTCATGTTTGCTAATATGATTAAAGAATTCTTCAATATTTTCTTTCCCAATTATAGAGCCACTACCTATTGAAAGGTATTTCAGGGTGAACTTAGGGATCAGCATGGTGAGCTAGAACATGGTGACAACTATAGTAAGAACTATTTTTGTGTGTGTTTTTTATAAGAAAAAAAAACCAAATGAAACTAGTTTTTTTGTATTTTTGAAAGAAAGAACCAAGCAAAACAAAGCAAAAGAAGATAAGAAAAACAAAAACAAAGTAAATAGAGTGGTTGTGAGAGACTCCCCTTGTAAAGCTATCCTTAACTCCTCGGCAACGGCGCCAGAAAAATATTGATGGGCTCAGATCACTGTATAGCCTCATTGGGATACCCCAAGAGCAAGGTGTGATAAACACATCGGCAAGTTCTCCCTCAGTGATGAAACCAAGGTTATCGAACTAGTAGGATCAAGGAAATAACTCCAAGGTCTTGCTAGCAACTTGGAATCCTGCACAACACAAACTCAAGACTTTGCCCCAACTTACAATGAGGTTGTCAATCTCATTGGTTTGCTGAAAACAAAGGATTAAACGCATAGTGTGGAAGATAGTAGTTGCTTGTAAAAGGTAAACAGTAACAATATATGATGTATCAATGATAAAGATTGGACCGGGGTCCATAGTTCACTAGAGGTGTTCTCCTTAAGATAAATAACATGCTGGGTGAACAAATTACAGCGAGGCAATTGACAAGACTAAGCAAGCATAACAATGCAATACTAGACATCATGATTCCTATGATATTTGATAGGGCAATTACAACAATATACATAGACCATAATCCAACTGCATCTATGACTAATAATCAACCTTCAGGTTATCATCCGAACCCCTTCCAGTCTTAAGTTGCAAGCAACGGATAATTGTATTAAGCAATGTGTGTAAAGTAAACAATACAATTGTTCCATAAACAAAAGATTGTTGTTTTCTCCCTATTAGCAACAACACATATACAACCTTAGAGATTTCTGTCACTTCCCCAGATTACTAGAGGCATGAACTCACTATCGAGCATAAATACTCCCTCTTGGAGTCATAAGCATCTAATTGGCCAAGATAGCTACTAGCAACGGAGAGCATGAAAGATCACAAATAACACAGACATGATAGAATCAATAATCAATATGACATGATAGAATCAATAATCAATTTGACATAGTATCTTAATATCCATCGGATCCCCGCAAACACAACATGTATGATTACAAATAGATGATCTTGATCATGAACGGAGCTCACAAGATCTAATCATGATAGCACAAAGGAAGAGAAACAACCATCTAGCTATTGTATGGACCCATAGTCCAAGGATGAACTACTCACGCATCATACCAGAGGCTGGCATGGTGATGAAGAAGGCCTCCAGGATGATCTCTCCCCTCCGGCAGGGTACCGGAAAGAGCTTCAGATCCCCCCGATCTAGGGACGATGGTCGCGGCGGCTATAGACTGTTTCGTGAAGATCTGATCGGGTGCCTTGGGTTTCTGCATTGGGGGGCTTTTATAGGCGAAGGGGCAAAACAGGGGGCACCCGAGGAGCCCACAATAGGTGGCGGCGCGCCCTAGGGGGTGCCCGCGCCACCCTAGGGTGTGGTGGCCTTGTGGCCCCACTTTGTCTCCCCTCCGGACTTTGTGTTCTCTTCGGTAAAATATTGAATTTGTATTTTGTCCCGTCCAATTCTGAGAATATTTCCTTACAAGCTTTTATGAAACCAAAAACAGCAGAAAATAGGAAACTGGCACTGTGGCATCTTGTTAATAGGTTAGTCCTAGAAAATGTATAAACAAGCTTGAAATAAAACTGCCAGATATGAGGCTGTTTTTAGCAAATTCTTCATTCTAAGAAAATCTTGGAAATAAATTCTAAAAATTCCACGAGGAGATTTTAATGGAAAACAAAGAGTTTGAGCTGAAGATACGCACCGGGCCGCCTAGGGGGCCACGCCACTCTAGCCCGTTTCGGCTTCGAGCTTCCTTCCTGCCTCCTTTCACGCACCTCCCTTATATACTACGAAAACCTACCCTGCTAGAAGCACCAGGATTTTCACGAAACGAATCGTCGCCACCACCATGATCTTTGTTTTGGGGGTCAAACTGATCCTTCTCTCCACACCGGAGAGGGGGATTTTGACGCCTTCTTCACCACCATCATCACCAACACCATCTTCATCAACCATGTGCTTGTTCTCCATCACCATGTTTGAGTATTTATTTGTAGGCATTTGAGGTGGACGTCGACTGAATGGTATTGATCACGTAATAATGCATAGACATTAGAATTTGAGGTGTTTGTCTTGAAGATTTTTTTGTACGAGTGTTGATGTAATTTTTCTATATTTAATGTCGTTTCCCTCCTCCACCACGGTCTATAAAAGACGGCCGCCGGCGCGGCGGAGTCAACAAGCCCCCAAGCAAGAGCTAACCAGTAGCCGAAAAAGCGCCATCCACTAGCAGCCATGCCTCACCACAAGATCGCCAACTGGACGAAGATCCGAGAGATGTGCCACACCCGCTACCCGGACATGGAGGTCGACGAGGTCCACCTCGAGGCCACGCTGCTACCCCGGCGCATGAGCGATGCGTAGTTGCTGGCCTTCCAGAAGGAAGGCCATGTCGCCGAGTTGGCACTGCAGCAGGTGGTGGAGGCGGCGGCCACGGTGGCCACCCAATGGGCGGTGAGAGACATACACCATGTCGCCGCCAAGGAGGCGGTGGCCTTGTAGGCCGCATTAGTGGCTCTCCGCGAGATCCGCCACGAGGCGGCCATGACCATGCTGGAGGAGGTGGCCAAGGAGGCTGCAAAGGCCGCCGTCCGCGCGCTCCGTGATGCTGCCAAAGCGCGCAACGACACGGAGGAGGCGCAGCATGAGCACGTCACCGACTCGGCGCCAGAGGAAGAGCGCGTGGTTATGGCTGCTGAGGCGGCGGCCGTGTGGGCCCTCATCAATGGCGACGAGATGGAGGTGGCGGAGGACGACGAGGAGGAGGGGAGGAGGTGGACCAGGTAGAGGAGGAGGGGGATGCGGCGATCACCGTCCCCGTGTAGATAGGTAGTGCAGGCGTTGGGCTTGAGCCCTAATGGTGCTTCAGTTCTGGCTCCGGCAGAGTTGCTCGCGGCTGAGGCAAAGGAGCTCGCCGACCAAGAGGCGAGGGACCACTGGGCCGCCGAGATGGACATGACATGGGTATGCCCTATGGGTGCCCGATGTTAGCCTACCTGGTCCGGCCCGACGGAAGGCCCACTCGACGAACTTCCAGGGTCCATGACACCTATGACGTTTCGGATGCTACGAAGCCCATATGCACACAGACTCCCAAGCGCACAAGACAAGGAAATCTCAAGACTAGAGTTTGAATACAACTTGTAACCAACTCGTATCGGTACTCGAGACCTATCCTCCCCATATATAAAGGCTAGGAGGGCCCAACAAGGAGGGCACGATATAATAGACTAGACCACAACAGATCTACAGATCTACAACTCACCCTGATACATCCAATTTGCATCACCATTCGATATCATAATTTGCCTCTATTTATTGATATTTCATATTAAGAGGTGTTACTTATATCTTTTCATTTGTTTTTGCATGTTGGATGATTCTTGGACAATGAACTGCCAGAGTCAGGATTCTGATGGAAAAAGAGGTGTTTTGATGCAATTTCGCGAAGATCAGAAAAATATTGGAAAATCATATTTTCCTAGAAGACGAAGGAAGTCAGAAGGGGAGGCGGATATGGGCCACATGGGGCCCACACCCCCCAGGCATGGGCCACCCCTGCCCCGCGCCTACAGGGGGTGTGGCCCACCTGGACGGCGTTCGACTCCGCCCTCTCGCCTATATCTTCTCCTTGAAACCCTAAGACACGAGGGAGCGACCACAGAAAGATTCTGCTGCCTCTGTGTGGCGGAAAACAACGACAGAGAAAGAGCTCTCCGGCAGATGTATTTGGCTACTAATTGTGGGGTTGCTGGAGTGATAGAAACCTAAACCCCCCTTAGGACACCATTGCACGAGGGAGTGTAGGATCTCAGAGTTTAAGGCTGTGGTTAGGTTTATATCTTAATTGCTTACCTGTAGTTGCGGATGCTTGCAGGGGGTTTAATCACAAGTATGTATTAGTACAAGTAAGGTCGGTACATTAGCACAGGTTCACCCACACAACACTTACAACACCAAAGAAGGGTACTCAGCTATTTGAAGCGAAAGCACTTGACAGAATTCCCATGTGTCCTCAAGAATGTTTGGTCCTTATAAGTATTTCCACTGGTTTGTCCTTTGCTAAGAAAGGATTGGGCCACTTGGTGCAATTGTTCATTGTATTTATTACTTGCACTTTGTTTCTTTGCTTTATTAGAAAACCCCTAAAAATCCGTTTGCTAAGTATTTACAAAGATTTCCTGCTCCATACCACTAGTCAACACCTTCTGCTCCTCGTTGGGATCGACACTCCTATCGAAAGTACTACGATACACCCCCTATACTTGTGGGTCATCAATACTATTTTCTAGCGCCGTTGCCATGGAGTGAAGCGCTATTGAAGAGTGGACTGGTAAAGGAAACTTTTACTATGAGTATTGCTTTTTATTTCTGTTTGTTACTTTGTTTCCAATATGGATAACCCACTTGGTTTTCTGTTTGGGAAAACTACTACCACTGTTAGGGTAGTAGATGAATCACCACCTGTTGAGATAGATCCTTTTAAGATTCCTACAAGTATTATTAATCATGTTATGGATAATTATTATTTAGGGGATGGAACTGTCCACCCTGGTGATCACTTGCTTTTTATCCATGAATTATGCGGGTTGTTTAAGTGTGCAGGTATCACAACTAAATAGGTGAAGAAGCAGTTACTCTCTATATCCTTGAAAGGGAGAGTTGAAGAATGGTATAAGCTGCTGAAGAATGGAAAATCCATGGAATGGGAGGAAATAGTGCCTCTCTTTTATTCTAAATTCTATCCTCCCAGTGAAATTCATAAGGATAGGAATCTAATATATAACTTTTGGCCTCGTGATGGAGAGAGTACATCTCAAGGTTGGGGGAGATTGAAGTTACTAATGCTTAAATGTCCTATTCATGAACTCCCTAACTATATTATTATCAATAACTTTTATGCTAGGCTTTCTCTTCATGATAAAGATTTACTAGATGCTTCCTGTGCTGGATCGTTCACACGTATGAAGGAAGAAGATAAATGGGATCTCCTAGACCGTATTCAAGAAAACACTGAAGCTTGGGAGAATGACAAAGGGTGAAAGTCAGGTATAAATTATGATTATGAATGCATAAAATATTTTATGGGAACTGATGACTTCCGTGATATTAGCTATGAGTATGGGCTTGATTCCCAAAGTATTGCTAATTGTTTTAAAGCTTTGCCTCTTACATAGAAATTCCCAAAAAGAAGTGGAATAAGTACCATGCATCTTATAAAGATGTTGTTAGTCATGCTCCTCTTAGAAGCACCGAAGTTTGTACTACTAATCTTATTGTGCCTGGAACTTATGTTGAGAAAACACCTTTCCCAGCTAAGGTAAAGGAGTATTCTATGATAATTAGTGCGAATAACAAAGGTACAAAGAAAACTGTGGAACCCGATGAGCAAATTAATACTGAACCTGCGGTAGCTATTGTGAAAAATCTTGTCACTAGAAATATAGTGGATGAGCATATTGTGTTCTGTGAAGACACATCTAATATTGTCTCTCATGCTAGAAAAGCTAGTGTACCTGTGCTTTCTGTTAAAATTGGTGATCATTGCTACTATGGTTTATGTGATATTGATGCTAGTTCTAGTGCTATTCCTTATGAGCTTTACAGGTAAATTATGCATGAGATTGGTCCTTGTGAGCTTGAGGACATTGATGTGGTTATTCACCTTGCTAATAAGGAAACCATTTGCCCTATTGGTATTGTAAGAGATGTGGAGGTCCTCTGTGGTAAGATTAAGTATCCTGCTGATTTTCTAGTGCTTAATTCAACAGCTAGCAAAACTTGTCTATCATTTTTGGTAGACCTTTCTTGAACACTTGTGGAGATATTATAGATTGTAGGAAGGAAAAAGTTTTAACTAAGTTTGATGGAGATTCTTATGAGTTTAACTTTTCCAAATTTGCTAAATCTCCTTGTGAAAATAGCTTGCCTAATAAAGATTTCAATGAAATAACTTGCTTCTATTGATCCAGTTTATGAACTTGGTCCTCTTTTTGATGACTGTAAGTATGCTCATCCTAATGATCAAGTTGTTGATAGTGACAGATATTGTCAATTTTATTCAAGGTACTACTGAAAGTTATTACGAGAGAGGGAAACATGGTTTTATGCATCTCAATAATGTTAAGTTTCCCCGTTTTATGTTGAAAGCTTTGAAGTTGCATTTGTTTTTTCTTCCTATGCTAGTGGATTTTTGTTTCAACAATTTGTTTTCTCATGATACCCCCATGCATAGGAAGTGGGTTAGACTCAAATTAATTGGATATTTGTTTCTTGATGCTCTCTTTCACTTGAAATATATATCTTCTATGTGAGCATCTTTGAAACTATCAAGCCTAACTTAAAGGCATTAAAGAAAAGTACTTCTTGGGAGATAACCCAACCGTTTGGTTGAGTCTTGGAAGTTATTACCTCAGTAATAACCGCTCTTTATCCTTTTTGTTTTGGTTTTTGATTCAAGTTCAACTACTTTTGAGTAGAGGAGTTGTGAAAAGTGGCTGTCCTGGGACAGATTTTTGTGCTGCATTGTAAAAATTCATGAGGGAGATCAGTATTTCGGATGGAGCTGTATTTTTCTATGCTTGTTCTCCAAGTTGTTACCAACTTTCATTAGTTTTGCACTTTTTGATTTGATCAACAGAAGTTTTTTGAAAAAATCAATCTTTATCTGCTGGTCTGTTTTGACAGATTTCTGCCATCATTTGCATTTGCTTCTTATATTGATTCCCTTTCGGATTCTTTTTGGGCTTTTGGAAAGGATTTGCTATAGTAGCTTTTGTTTTGATGGATTTCATTCGAAGTGTGTACCTAAAGGTTTATTGTTTTTACTTACACTAATGTCGCCATTGAGGTTTGTGTAATGCCTATTGAGAAAAGAAATTTCCAGGAGAAGGAGAAAAGGAATCTGTAGAGTTCGTCTTTGAATAGGTAAAAGTGGTGAAAACAGAAGGTTCGTGAAAGCCTAATCTTTTTATATTTTTGATGTTTTTATTACACACGGAAGGTTAAAAATGAAACAGAGGAGGAAACGGAGGCCGGGGTGGCCACACCCACCCAGGCGCGGGCCCCAGCTGGCCACACCTAGAGGGGGTGTGAGCCTCCCGAGCTGCGTCTCCGCCTTGTTTTCGTACCAGTACCTTCCTTATGCATTGAAACTTCGTAATATAACCCCTGGATCCCCCGAGGTTCGTATATCGTGTTCTTGTTGTGTTTTTGTTTCGATCTATTTCTGTCAGGAAATCTTCTCAAGTTTAGAGCATCATTGTCTCTGCCAACGACAAAGGCAAGAAGCCCGTGGGAGAATAAAGGATCGCTGCTAGGCGCAAAGACATGGATTGGAGCGTCGAGGAGGAAGTAAAGATGGAGGAACAAACCGTCGCAGGGTCAAGGGCAAAGAAACCTACTTTTGTAGGAGCAATTTACACTAGACGTGCTTTTTCTCGTAACATGCAGGGGATTGTAGCCTCTGTTCCAGGCTTCAGATCCTGCCCCGAGGCAGTGGAAGCCCTTCGAACCACTGCCGAGTTTTGTGATAATTACCATGCTTTGAGGATGAAGGTGGATATACTTCAAAAGAAAAATGACAGGCTTCGTAAGATGTTGGAGGGTTTCCTTACCCTAAACAAGAGAACACCACCACCATCGAAGGAGTAATTCTCCATCAGGTTTGGCATCCCCTTGGCTTGTTCCAAGCTTGGGGGAGTGTCACGGTATCACATCATTATCTTTTATCTTTTACCTTTTTAGTGGATTCATATCTTTAGTAGAGAAGTTATTTTATAGGTTGGTTAGCATTGTGGAAGTATCTCTCCTTTAGTTGATTATCTATATATCCCTTGGTGTGAGTGCCCTTATGGAGTATTAATGAGAAGTTTCATCTTTTACTTTTTGCACTTCTTGTTTTAGTTTGCAATCTCTATTATATGATTGATCTTGTTTATCAGTATTGGTACCACTTTGGAAGCATCAAGTAGATCTAAATTGGTTTTGGCAAATTGAGCTCTGGTCAGTAGCAGCACTTTTTGAGGTTTGAAAGGAAAAGAGAAAAAGCTTACAGGTATTTTGTATCATTTATTTTATTTCTTGATTGGCTCTTAAGCTTAGTATTCTTTATTTAAGATCTTTTATGTCTTCAAGGAATATTGTATGTTTGGCTTTATCACTTGTAGGTTTAGTTGTTTCCTTCAACTCTTTTGCTTGCTACCCAGCCTTGCTAGCCAAAAACCTATTTTGAGAAGGCATACTTCTCATGCTTCCAACCCCTTTGAACCAAACCTGTGCCATTTGTGTCCACCATATCTACCTATTAGCATTATTGCTATTCCAAGCAAATTATCAACATTCATCTATCTTTCGAATTGAAATTTATTTTGTTATGTGAAAACTAGTTAGTAAAGCTCTCACGAACTTGATGGCACACCTTATTTCCTTGCCCCTAATAAACTTGAACCATTGTGTCATCGAAGTTGTATATGCTTGCATCTATACGTTGGGATTAGGAGAACCGTGTTGTCACGGGGAACGCTATCAACACTTATGGATACATATCCAGTTGATATCATGCTCTTTTGTTTGCGGATGTCGTCGGTGTGAAATAAAAGGGGAGCTTGTAAGTCCATGGAGTTATGTATGTGTGTTAGAGAAAGGCCTAGGCCGCTATCCTAAGCCATGCCTAATCATGGTGGAAACTTGCAGCATCACCATAATGAGCAATTTGTGAAGCATCCTCAATAAAAACCTATGCAGATAGCAAATAAAAAGATCGTTGAGATGCTCATTGTCTGCTTGCCTTGTCATTTTGGTTATGGGATAGCTCCTGTACCATGTGCAAGGGATACCCCGTTGGCAGTTCTATATGATACACATGTACTTACAATGAAAAGAACTTACCGGTAACTAAACTTGAGTAGCATGAGGAGCGGTCCTCATACTCAAGGGACATGAAATTGCCAACTTATATTTCGTCAAGCATATACTCCATCTTTGTTCACTTTAACCTTAATCACTTCAAGATGCTTATGATAGGGGTAATGAGGGCTCAAATCTAGTAAGTACCATAATCTTTTGGAAGCTCTTTTTGAACTTGAAATCCCTGCTTCCTTCTATGAAGGAACTTTCTCCTATTTCTAAGTTGAGTCAGTAAAATTTTTTCCTCTCTATCTCCAGCAAGCATTTGAGTTGTTGTGTTTCAGGCATTCATATGAGGATTTATTCAATCATGTTCTTTATCTTCCTTGTTTGCACAAGACTCTTATCTATTGAGTATTACTTTGAAAGCCATCATTGTGAAAAACCTTTTATGTTTGAGCAAAGAGTACTCTTGTTGTGAAACTTCTTCAAAAATTTTTGTGAAACTGTTTGCCAACTGTTCTCTGACCAAGAACAAAGTTTGCCAATTCCAATTATGATTTATCTTTATGCATCTCTATTGTGACTCTTGTACTTGTTGCAAGCTAAGTTATATAATGGTGAGTTGCCTTCATATATGAGTTGTGTAATGGTAAGTGTGATGCTTCTTGTCTATATTCTTTTATCCACACTTCACTCCATAAAACTGTGGACATGTTTACTGAGCTCAGTTTTCGCTTGGGGACAAGTGAAGGTCTAAGCTTTGGGGGAGTTGATACGTCCAATTTGCATCACCATTCTATATCATAATTTGCCTCTATTCATTGATATATTTCATATTAAGAGGTGTTACTTATGTATTTTCATCTGTTTTTTCATGTTGGATGATTCTTGAACGATGAACTGCCGGAGTCAGGATTTTGATGGAAAAAGAGGTGTTTTGATGCAATTTCACGAAGATCAGAAAAATACCAGAAAATATTGGAAAATCATATTTTCCCAGAAGATGAAGGAAGCCAGAAGGGGAGACAGAGATGGACCACATGGGGCCCACACCCCCAGGCGCGGGCCACCCCTGCCCCGCGCCTACAGGGGTGTGGCCCACCTGGCCAGCCTCCGACTCCGCCCTCTCGCCTATATATTCTCCTCGAAACCCTAAGACACGGGGGAGCGACCATAGAAAAATTTTGCCGCCTCTGCGGGGCGGAAAACATCGAGAGAGAAAGAGCTCTCCGGCAGACAGATTTCTGCCAGGGAAATTCCTTCCCGGAGAGGGGAGACTATCGCCATCAACACCATCATCAAGCTAGACTTCATCGGGATCATCATCATCATTCACACCATCATCTCCACTAGCATCATCATCACCAGTCCGTCCTGCTGTAACAATCATGTTGAATACTTGTATAGATCTTAGGGGAAACTTTCCCGGTGTTGATTACTATTGTAGTTGATGCTTGTGAGTGGAACCATTGGATTATTGTTTATGTTCAGATTGTTATCCATAACCATATCATCTTTGATCTTGATCCATATGATGCCTTGTGAGTAGTTCGTTTAGTTCTTGAGGACATGGGAGAAGTCATGTTGTTAGTAGTGGATTTGTGTTAAGATATTATTCAATGGTTTAGTATTTAAGTTGTGGTGCTATTCTTCTAGTGGTGTCATGTGAACATCAACTACATGATACTTCACCATTATGGGCCTAGGGGAATGCATTGTGTATTTGGCTACTAATTGTGGGGTTGACGGAGTGACAGAAACCTGAACCCCTGTTAGGACACCATTGCACGAGGGAGTGTAGGATCTCAGAGTTTAAGGTTGTGGTTAGGTTTATATATTAATTGTTTTCCTGTAGTTGCGGATGCTTGCAGGGGGTTTAATCACAAGTATGTATTACTCCAAGTAAGGTCGGTACATTACCACAGGTCCACCAACACAACACGTACAACACCAAAGAAGGGTACTCAGCTATTTAAAGCAAAAACACTTGACAGAATTCCCATGTGTCCTCGAGAACGTTTGGTCCTTATAAGTATTTCCACCGGCTTGTCCTTTGCTAAGAAAGGATTGGTCCACTTGCTGTAGTTGTTCGTTGTCTTTATTACTTGCACTTTGTTTCTTTGCTTTATCAGAAAACCCCTAAAAATCCGTTTGTTAAGTATTTACAGAGATTTTCTGCTTCATACCACTAGTCAACACCTTCTGATCCTCGTTGGGACCGACACTCCTATTTATCGAAAGTACTACGATACACCCCTATACTTGTGGGTCATCACACCCCATACACACACCTCACGCCAGATTGCATCTGCGCACCCCATGTAACCTTCGGTTCCGTCGTAATCAAGAACAGACAGGCAGGAGTAGTGTTTTCCCTCAGGGGCCTGAACGCGGGTAAACCTCGTGTCCCCGTGTTGCTTGCCTATTAACCGTTTCGCGACTTCTAGCATATCCATCTTCTCCAAAACCCAAGTCCATAACAATGGAAATTAACGAGTCGAACCCTCGTCAATTGGCGCCGTCTATGAAAACTGGGGACGCTGATTTGTGTAATCATGGTGGACCCATCACTAGAAATCTACAACTTGTCGACATCATCTGAGCGGGATCCCTTGGAACCGATGGCGGCCAAATCTTATTTAGTTGGTTCATCATCGACACCGGTGCAGGGCTCAGTTTCAGCACCGCCATCACAACCCAGCTAATCCGATGGGATCTGAGTTTTCTTTGAGTGATTGGGCAGAGTTCGATGAAAGAGCAGCTGCACACACTTACCGAGGTCCACGTGGTATACGCGACGACACGAAGAAAGAAATACAGCGCCTGAAACTAGGATGGCCTAATAAAACGTGTCTTGTCAAGTTAGAGAAATCAAATACAGTACGCAGCAACAAATAACCCAGCCGAACGACCGTCGGTTCATCAACGGAGGCTCAAGTCCCGATTCAATGGTAAAAGATGTAGGACAATCTGACACCTGCAGTCAGGGATCAAAGCTAGCTCACGTTCAAGAAAAGAGTAAAACACACAATTCGAGTCACATCATACGCGAGCCAAGATATGCATAAAAAAAGAGAAGGAGCAGCTCGCGTACTACTTTATGAGAAGAAAAATCAATCAAGGTCACGGCGGAGGCTATTATGTGCGTGAGTTTGTCAATTACATCGGTCAAATCGACGCGTCTTAAAAACACTTATGCGATTGTTTGGCACTCGGAGACTCAACATTAATATGTCCAAAACGTATCTACTTTTCCGAATAATTTTGCTATTGTTTCTCCTCTAAACTTGTGTGATATGGATACAACTAACACAGCCTGACGTTGTTTTCAGCAGAATTACCTTGGTGTCTAGTTTTTGTGCAGAAAATCAACTATCAGGAAAAATCTCGAAAAATATGCCAAAAATCCTATTTCACCAGAAGACCCACAGAGCCAGAAGACGAGACGGTGTGGAGGCCTGGGGGGCCCACACCCCTGCCAATCACGGGTGGGCCCAGCCCGCGCCTAGGGGGTGCGGCCACCCCAGGCACCCCCTCGGGCTCCCTCTTTGCCTATAAGTTACCCCTTGACCTAAAACCGAGGGGGTTCATTGTTTTTCCAGAAAGAGTTCCGCTGCGCCGCCACCATCAGAAACTCCGTTCTGGCACCCTGCCGGGACAGGGAATTTGGAGAGGATCATCGCCATCGTCATCACCAACGCCTCTCCATCAACCATCAATGTTTCCCTCATCCATGAGTGAGTAATCCCCCGCTGTAGGCTATGGGGATGGTAGGGATTGGATGAGTTCTATCATGTAATCAAATAAGATTGTTAGGGCATGGTTCCTAGTATCTTTATTAGTGCTATTTGACTTTGTTGCAACTTGTTGTTCTTAATGCTTGTCACTTAGGCCCGAGTGCCATGATCTCAGATCTGAACTTATTATTGAATCATTATGATAGTATTGTTTGTGATCTTATCTGCAAGTTGTGTACACATATCATTGTCCGGATCCAAAGGCCCCGAAGTGACAGAAATTGGGACAACCGGAGGGGATGGCTATGGTGTGAGGATCACACGTGTTCACGGAGTGTTAATGATTTGCGTCGGTGCTCTATTAAAAGGAGCACCTTAATTGCCAGTAGTTCCCTAGAGGCCCCGCTGCCACGGGCTGGCAGGACAAAAGATGTTGTACAAGTTCTCATTGCAAGCACGCATGACTATATGGAGCACATGCTTATGGTTGTTTAGTACTTGGATGCTTATTCTTATTTATCTGCAATTGTCCTAGATCTTGAAGTTACATGTTTAGACTCGTCCATGGAACGCCCGTCCATCCATCCCTATGCCTACTGCACTCATATCCTACTGTTTGCTGCTACTGTTACTGTTGCTCCTGTTTTACTGCAGCTGTTGCTTTGCTGTTGCTACTACCAAACTATTGCTACTCATAAACTTCTGTGAGCAAGAACTATTTCTAGGTGCAGCTGAATTGACAACTCAGTTGTTAAGGCTTGCAAGTATTCTTTGGCTCCTCTTGTGTCGAATAAATAAATTGGGTAATACTACCCTCGAAGACTATTGCGATCCCCTATACTTGTGGGTCATCAAGACTATTTTCTGGCACTGTTGCCGGGGAGCATAACTTTATTTGTAAGTTCACTTAGATCTATTATTGTTCACTGCTACTCCGTTCATCATGGGTAAATCTCGTGATGGAAAGTTTCCTATTTTACCATCCACTATAAGAAGAGGTATAGTCCTAAACACTTCTGTTGCTCTTGATTCACCGTCTATTATAAGTAAGCTTGTTACACCGACACCATATACTCATGCTACACACACTTCTACTACTGCTGAATGATGCTCATGATGTTACTTCTACTGTGCTTGATGCGAGTGGTTCATTAGGTCCTTTCCTAGATGCTACTATGGCTAGTCTAGGAAATACTAAAAATCCTAGTGAAGACACTGTTACACCTATTAGCTCACCTGAGTCTAGAGAGAGTTATGATATTAATTATGGTTACATTGAGTTCCCTAATGAATTTGTTGAAGAGTGCCAAAGCACACATGGTGCTAGTTCTATTAAGAGTCTCCTTGCTAGATGTACCATTATTCCTAAACTGTCCTCTGATCCTAAGTTTGCCACCTCTCCCATAGATATTAAAGATAAAGATTATGATTTCTCTCTTGATTTATCCTATTTGGACATTGTTGAGGAAGAACCTTTTTGTGGGACTGAAAATGAGAGTGTTGTGGCTCATATGAATGAGATTTCTACTATGAGTGCTTTGTTCTCTGATGATTTTAAGATGCACAAGTATTTTGTTACAAAGATCTTCCCTTTTTCAGTAAAAGGAGAAGCTAGGGCTTGGTTTAATAGATTACCTCCTGGTTCCATTGATAGCCCTGATTGCTTGATTTCTTCTTTCTTCCAGAAATATTTTCCTCCCAGTGCTAGACATGCTGCTTTGCAGAGACTTTTTGATTTTAAACAGGGAGAAGAAGAGAAATTGCCCGAGTCATGGACAAGGTTCTGTACCTTGATTCATGCACATCCTGGATGTCCATTGCCTAAGAATGAGCTTCTTGATATTTATTATGATGGACTAACTGATGATTCTAGGATATACATAGATAGTTTTGCTAATTGTATTTTCAGGAAGAGAACTCCTACAGATGCTGAAGAATTAATGGCTAAAATAAGCAAGAATTATGATGATTGGACTTCAACTGAGCTGAATACACCTGAGCCTATTACTCCTGAACCAATTGTGCCTGAACCAATTCCAATACCAACACCAAAAAAGAGGGGAGTTATTGCATTAAATGATGAAGTGATGAAAGAAGCTAAGAAATGTCTAAAGGAGAAAGGTATTAGAGATGAAGATGTGAAGGATCTACCTCCTATAGAAGAATTATGTAAGCCAATTCCCCACTCATCTACTATTGAGGTACACTCTCTCCACTTTAATGAAGGTGATATTCCCTATGGTAAGCCTCATGATCAATGCTTAGAGGAACTTGACACATTTATTGTTAAACAAGGTAATTTTAATAAACAAGTTTAGAGTCATTTATTGGAAAGATCTAGAGCTACTAATGAGTTGAAAGATATTGTGGAAATAACTTCTAATGATATTAAAATGCTTTTTAAACACTTTCAAATGGTTCAAACCCAACTTGATCAACTTGCTAAGGTACAAAAAGATATGCTAGTTAATGCCTCAGGAGATAAACATGCTTATGGAATTAGAACTAGGAGTGGTATAGTTACTCAAGATCCTTTATATCCTGAAGGACACCCTAAAAGAATTGAGCAGGATTCTCAAAAAGGTGAAAGTAGTGGTAGTCCTCGTAAGAGAAATAAAAATAAACATAAAATAGTTGAGGAACCACTTGAACCTGCTGTAGATCCTAATAGTATATCTGTCTCTGATGCTGAAACTGAGAGTGGTAATGGTAATAATGATGCTCCTGATAAGGAGGAAGTTGAGGAAGAACCTAAGAAGCACACTAAAAACACTAGGTACACTAAGGAAGATTTTATTGCTAAGAAACATGGTAGTGAGAGAGAACCTTGGGTGCAGAAACCTATGCCTTTTCCAGGTAAGAAACACAAGTCAAAGGAGGAAGAAAACTACAACAAGTTTTGTGAGTGGATGAAACCTTTATTTTTGCAAATTCCTTTGACTGATGCTATTAAGTTGCCTCCTTATTCAAAGTATATTAAGGATATTGTCTCTAATAAAAGGAAGATTCCTAATGAGGAGATTTCTACTTTGATTGCCAATTATTCCTTCAATGTTAAGGTTCCAAAGAAACTTGGTGATCCAGGTATACCAACTATTCCTTGCTCTATTAAGAATAATTATGTTAGAACTGCTTTATGTGATCTGGGAGCTAGAGTTAGTGTTATGCCTTTTTCTCTCTACAAGAGACTCCAGCTAGAAAAGTTGATACCAAGTGATATATCTTTGCAAATGGCTAATAAGTCAACTACTATTCCTGTTGGTATATGAGGATGTTCCTGTTCAAGTAGCTCATAATTGCTTGGTTTTGACTGATTTTGTTGTGCTTGAAATGCCTGAAGATGATAATATGTCCATTATTCTTGGGAGACCTTTTCTTAATACTGCAGGTGCTGTCATTAATTGTAATCAAGGAAAAGTAACGTTCAATATTAATGACAAAGATCATACTGTATATTTCCCCAAGAAGGTTGCTAAGAGCTATTGCCTGAATTCCATTGAAAATATTGAGAGCATCAAGGTTGGAGAAATATATTGTCCCATTCCACAAGAAAAATTCGAAACTATTATGATTGGGACCATTGCTATCAAGTATGAGGTAACATAATCACCTTGTGGAATGCAAAATTTTGTTTCATATAAGATTGTTTTGGTAACAAGACTTGATCAACCTTGTTAACAAAAGGATTTTAATGAACAAATTAATGTTTTCACTGTGGTTATACTTGCTTTCTTTTACTTTTCTCCTTCCTATTCTTTGCTTTTTTCTCTTGTTAGCTTTGGTTTTGCTAGTTGTTTGCTTATTAGAGTGTCTTGGAACTTCTGTAGTTTGGTTTTTGTTTTGCTTTTGCTTCTTCTAAAAAACTATTTCTGCGAGAAAATCAATTTTCATACCCTGAAAATTAGCCAAAAATAAAGTTTCCCGAAAAATCCCAGAAAATTCAACATATTTTTTTCCTCAAAAAAAGGGGCAGAGGGATACCTAGAGTGACCCAGGGGGCCACCCCAGGCCACCACACCCCTTGTGGGCACGGGCACACCCTAGGTGGCGCCTAGGTGGGGTGTGGTCCACCTAGGCCCCTCGAAGGTGCCTCCTCCTAGCCATCTTCTTTCTCTCTCCCAAAAAACACTGGAAAACTTTCTCAAGCTCGAGTTCCTGCTGTTCTTGCTCGCGATTTTCGATCTCCTTGCTCAACCCATATTTGTTGCTGATTTTTAGAGGGATTGCTCCTTGGTATGTGCCTCCTCCGCTTGTCTAATTAGATTTGTGATTGGTAGATTATATCTTGAGTATTTTGCTGCTATAGGTGACAGGTTGTGTGATCTTTCATGCTTGTTCTATGCTTAGATATTTCATTTTGATGCATGTGTAGCCCTCTAGCAAATTCCTATAGTAGTTTCTCATCATTTATCAACTTGGAATTACTTGGTTTGATGTTTGTCTAAAAATTTCAGAAAAAGAGGCCATGGACAGCCACACATTTGGTGTAATATTTTAGAGTCATGCACCTAGAAGTGCAAGGCCTTCAAGATCATCCTCCCAAGCTAGGCCCTCATACAATGAGGATCTCATTACACCACGATTTGGTGACGAGGGAGATGAGGGGGATGCTCACCCTTCCACCTTTCCTTGCCTAACCTTTTTGCGGGCTGCTGGGATTATTGATGATTTTATGACCTTGGTTCAGAGGGTTGGACTAACAAGCTATATGCAGAATGAGAGAATGCAATATGCTACGCTCACTAAAACATTTGTGGAGAGCTTTTATTTTACTAACAGCTTGTTCAAGCCAGATGTGTCTTTCAAAATTTATGGCAGGTCTTACAACATGACGTTGAAGAAATTTTGTGAGGCCATGGGACTTGGTACATCTGGATCAGCAAAGAAGATTCCAGCTCAACCCGCTGATTTGTTGGAGCTCTACCGCGGGATAACGAATGATGATGACCGTAGAGCCCAACGGGAAAAGATAAGAAATATTCAACTCCCAACCATCAGGTACTTTGCTTACTATCTTGCCACTAGTGTTCTTGGTAGGGAGAACACTAGTAATATTTCCAACTATCATTTGGCATTCATAGCTGCTGCGCTCAACAATGAAACTAAGTACAATCTTGGTTCTCTCATTGCTCGTCTCTTAGCTGCTAAGGGACCCATTTATGGGGGAATTATTGCTGCACGTGTTGTTGTTGCCTTGGACCTTGCTATTGATCCAAATGATACAGTTTTGGCCCCTCAGAGGCTTGATCTTAATGCCATGAAGGCACATCACTTTGTCACTACTGGCTCTACCCTTGAGAGCTTGGTTTATAGAATGCTATTTATTGACGGGGAAGAGAGAGAGAGAGATCCCTCTCCCCCAAACCACTTTGTTCAATATTTCCCAGGGATCTTTGTCACGCTCCAAGGAGGAGATGGATGACAAGCTACGTATTCTTGGATTTCATGGACGCTATCAGGGGGACGTGCCCTCATATGACCCCTCTGTGTACTACACGGGTGAGTCCTCGAGTTCGTACCAGGACGAAGAGGCCTCCTCATCGTACTACAGAGGTGCACCTTCTTGGGCACCATGGAGTTGAGCCCCACTTATGCCAAAAGCCTAAGCTTGGGGGGAGGTATACTGACATCACACTCATCTATATATCATGTTTCGTCGGTTCTTTGTATATCCATTGTTTTGCTTTATTTTTGGTTTTTGTTTTTGCTTTCTTAAAATACAAAAATACCAAAAATATTTTTGTCGTTTCTCTTGGTTTGTTTCTTTGCTTTTTAGCATTGGTTTGCCTTAAAGAAAAATCCAAAAAGATTTTGCTTCATTTGTTTTTGCTTTGTTTGCTTGCTTTGAAAAATTGAAAACACCAAAAATATTTGTTGTTCTTCTTTGGTTTTGTGAGTTCTTTGCAGGGTCCAGCCGTCCTTAGTGGATTTTGGTTTCATGTTATTATTCAAGTCACACAAGTGAAGGGCAATAATGAAGATTAAGATAAATTGAGGTGTGGTAAGAGGTTGGTAATGAACTCTATTTGTTTTCATTTTTGTACATATACTCATCACAGTGAGCATGCTTAGTCTGTTCATGTAAGGTGTATGTTACTGATGGATGCTTAGTAGTTCTTGCTTGTTTGTGATTAGCTCCATCTTGCTAATAGTTTGTAGCATGTCATATGAATGTTTGCTTGCATTGTTTTATTCATATTTTGGTATGATATTGTGGTATCCTCCTCTGGAAGTTTCATGTGAATCGACTTGGCACATGCTCACGCATGCATATGACTAAACAATAGTCAGTAAGCCTTGGTGATTTATTTTGCCTCAGAGTTCTTGTATCACTTTCATGCCATAATTAGTCATGTTTTGTTGCAAGCGTGATTATGACAGTTATTGCTCTCTCGTTTGTCGCTCCCTCTCTATTGCTAGCCTTCACTTGCACTGAGTATGAGCTCTACTTGTGTTTCCAACTCCCCAAAACCAATATTTCCAATAGTGTCCATCATACCTACCTATTAGCATCATTTGCTATTTCAGTGCATATTCTATATGCCTTGTTTTCTTCCAAATAAAATGTTTGTCTGTTTTGAGAAAGTTAGTAAGTAAAGCTCTCACGAACTTGATGGCACACTTTATTACTTGCACTTAATAATCCTGAACCATTGTGACTTGTCCATGAAAGTTATATGCTTGCAAATTATAGGCTGAGAGTTAGCAGAACTGTGCTATCACGGGGAACGTTTTCAACACTTATGGATAAATATCCAGTTGATACCTTGCTCTTTTGTTTGCAAATGTCGACGGTGTGAAATAAAAGGGGAGCTTGTGAGTTCATGGAGTATATATATGTGTTAGAGAAACGCCTAGGACGCTAGCCTAAGCCATTCCTAATCATGGTGGAAACTTGCAGCACCACCATAATGAGCATTCTGTGAAGCATCCTCAATAAAAAGCTATGCACATAGTAAATAAAAAGATCGCTGAGATGCTCATTGTCTGCTTGCCTTGTCATTTTGATCACGGGATAGCTCCTGTATCATGTGCAAGGGGTTCCCAGATAGCGCTTGACAAGGTGGAAGAGGTTGAAGTAGATTCCCCAGTAATGGCACCAGAAAGCTTGATGGTGCTAGTGTTTGATGTGGAAGCTCTTCGTTGGAAACCCCAAGAGCAAGGTGTGAAGCAGCAAGCACAAGTCTTCCCACAATTGAGACCGAGGTTATCGAACCAGAAGGAGGAAGGAAACGTCACACAGGTGTTGGAAGCAACGCAGAGACCTGCACAACACAAACTCAAGACTTTGCCCCAACGAATCAATGAGGTTGTCAAGCTCACCGGTTTGCTGTAACAAAGGATTAAACATATGGTGTGGAAGGTAATGGTTTGCAGCAAGTAAACAGGTAACAGTGGAAGATGTATCAATGGTAAAGATTGGACCGGGGTCCATAGTTCACTGATTGGGCAATACGACAATATACATAGATCGTAATCCAACTGCATCTATGACTAGAAATCCACCTTCAGGTTATCATCCGAACCCCCTCCAGTATTAAGTTGCAAGCAACAGACAACTTCTTTAAGCAAAGTGTGTAAGGTAAACAGTCCACATGTTCCATGAACAAGAGACCGTTGTTTTCTCCCTAGTAGCAACAGCACATCTACAACCGAAGAGATTTCTGTCACTTCCCTTGGAAACTATAGGCATGAACCCACTATCGAGCATAAATACTCCCTCTTGGAGTCACTAGCAACTACTTTGCCAAGATAACCACTAGCAACAGAGAGCATGCAGGATCACAAAAAACACAGACATGATAGAATCATAAAGATAGAATCATTAATCAAACTGAAGGGAATATGCCCGAGAGGCAATAATATAGTGGTAATTATCGTATTCCTTATTTATGATAAATGTTTATTTTACATGCTATAATTGTATTAATACGGAAACATTAATACATGTGTTTTTAATAAACAAAAAGGAAGTTCCTAGTTATGCCTCTCTTATAAACTAGCTCGTTGATTAACATGATGATCAAAGTTTCCTGATCATGGACATTGGATGTTGTTAATAACAAGGTCACAACATTAGTGTAATGGTGTGATGAACATTCATCCGAAGTATAGCATTAAGATCAAATTCATTGAGTTTATATTGCTATAACAACTTACGAAGTGATCCTAATCCTTAGACCATGAGATCATGTCAATCACTAACACCGAAAGAGTTTCTTGATAACATCAAATGTCACACCGTAACAGGGTGATTATAAAGATGGATTCAGAACTAACAAAGTGTTATGTTGAGGCCCATGGATCGAGAGTGGAATTTGTTCATCCTGATGACGGATAGATATGCTCTAGGCCCTCTCGGTGATATCACATTGATTAGCTTGCAAGCAAGTGATTTGATCACTAGAATGTTATATCACGGGAACGAGAAAAGAGTACATGTCGGTAACAAGATCAAACTAGGTATGGAGATACCGATGATCGAATCTTGGACATGTAATATATCGTGAAACAAAGGGATTAAGATACTAGCGTAAAAGGTTCACACGATCACAGAAGTCATCGTTGAATGTGTAGGAGTCAGTACGGATCTCCAGGTCCCGCTGCTGATTATTGATCGGAGAGGGGTCTCGATCATGTCTGCATTATTCGCGAATCGTAGGGTGACACACTTAAGGGATACTGACACCATTCGGAGCAAATGATATGCTAGAGAAATAAAAAGGAAAGCGCAGGAATTTATTTCACTAGACACCGAAACTGTTTCGGTTGAAATTGCTGAAACTGGTTCTGCATGTGAAATTAAAATGTTGTAAGGGGTTTTATGTGAATGTTTGTTAATTAAAGTAATTAACAAAATTCTGAATAAATAAATAAAAGAGTTTTATTTAAATGAGAGCTTGCATTAAATTTGGTGGAAATTTAATGCATGTGAGTGGATTTTTGAGTGGAGGCTTTTTAATGGGAGTGGAGGCTTTTCATTTTGAGTGGGAGCTCCACCCACATGAATGTGGAAGAGGTGGGGGCAGCCCCCATGGCTGTGCGCCATGCCCCTTGGGTGGCCCCCCTCTCCCCTATAAAAGGCCCCCCTCTCCTCCTCTCAAAGCACACCTCCTCACGAAGGATCTCTCTCCCCCCTTTAGAATTTCCCCATGGTCTCGGATCAGCGAGATACATGTTCCTGGTGGCTTTTTCTGGAAGGATTTGTTGCTTCCGCTGCTTTGCTGGAGCGAGGGCGCGGAGATTTTTGGGGTACCCATACGTGTGTGCGATCACGGATGCACCACTGCTTTGAGGTGCTGGACTTGATCATGCTAGACCGGCTGGACCAGATGGACTTCATCACGATTTTGAGATCGGCAAGCGTTCGTCTACATCATCCATGAGTACAACCTTGTTAATGCTATTCGGTCTTCGAGGGTATGTATTCTATGGATGTATATCCACCCGTTGCTTGTGTCTAGTAGATATATCTTGGTACTTAGTTGTTCCCATCGTAGGAAATTTTTTGTTTTCTATGCTGCGAACCCCTACAGTGGTATCAGAGCCGGATCTATGCGTAGATACTTTGCACGGGTAGTACACATATGAGTATGTGGGCGATGATGATCATTTTATTGCTTCTTAGTTGTACTTTGGATATTGGTGGCATAGTGGGATGAAGCGGCCCGGACAAACTTTACATGTCCTCGCACATGAGACCTGTTCCACGCTTGACATGCAACTAGTTTTGCATAAGTGGCTAGCGGGTGTCTGTCTCTCCTACTATAGTCAATATCTAATTTGCAATGAGTTATCAACAATTTGGTTATCCTTGTTGTGGTTCATGTTCGTAGGTAAGAACGGTTCTATCTCGAAAGCCCTAAGCCACGTAAAATTTGCAATGGATAAATTAGAGGCGTCTAGTTTAGATTGTTGCTGGGCTAGTGTTATGATATGGTGATGTTGTAAGTAGAAGTATGAGATGATACTCTTACAACACACATAGCATGTAAGTTCCATAGACCTTGGCCTTACACATAAAGGTATGATAGAGATCATACCACGGTGCACATGATGGAGATCATATGCGGGAACCATATCATTCCACTAATTAACATGTGATGTTTTGATTGCATCTTATATTGCTTGTTTGGCGTTTTATTAGCATAATAAGATGATCCCTCATTTAGATATCAAGATAAAAATGTGTTCTTCCTTAAGTATGCACCGACAATGGTTCGTCGCTTCAAGACATCACGTGATGATCGGGTGTACTTGAATCCACGAGCATATCTCGGGTGTAAGACAGTTACACACGCGAATACTAAGGTTCTAACTTGCCGAGCCTAGCATGTACAGACATGGCCTTGGAACACGGACCGAAAGGTTAAGCATGAGTCATATGTTTTGATATGATGACCATATGGATGCTCGCCTTTGAAGCTACACCGACTCACGTGATGACCAGACTTGGTGTAGTGGATTTGGTTCATGTAATCACCAAAAAGGCATGAGGGATGTCGTTTTTGAGTGGGAGTTCATTTCTAATTTGGATTAGTAGAACTCAATTTATCATAAATTAAATCAAAGTGAATTTGCATAATTTTTTGTAGTCATTGGCATTCGTTCACCACCTTATGCATAGTTGTAATTGAGATAATAGAACTATAGAATTTTGGATATATACTTTACGAACTGGTATCATATTGTGTTGAGTGTCAATCTAAAGTTTAAAGTCCTATTGCAAACTTTCAGCAAACTCTATTTACTCCGTGAAATTTAATAGTTAGTATTAAATCGAGAGTAACAATTCCAGTGTTAGTATCTTAAGTATCATGTTTGCCTCCATGATTCTTGATTGTTTTAATCAAGTTTATCTAGGAGCTGAAAGAATTGTTTCAGAAACCATCATGTGTGACAGATATAACGATATCTGAAACAATGTTTTGGTTGCAATATGATAGAGTATAATATATGTTCTCATATTGGACAAGAATTTAAGAAGGTTGGAGATGCTAGACATCCTAATCATCCAAAAGGGTTTTGGAAAGTAATGTTATACTCACGATTCACCTTTATAAGCTACAGTAGCTTAATCATGAAAGTCGTCATGATAAGGATGAATAGAAGATGTATGTAAAGTGTTTACTATACTAAAAGATTACCAAAGAATGGATTTTGAAAGAACGCCTATCATTTGATGATGGTGATCTACTTCAAAGTGCAAGTCCAAAGGTATTATTATTTGAATATACACGCTTTGGACTATGTGTCATGTATATGGCGCCACTTTTGATGTTGATATATTCTTTTAAAAAGGAAAAGGAAATGCTGAAAGAGAATCTATAAAATATATTTGGCAGAAAAGAAAAGATTGGAAATATCCAATTTAGGTATATAGATGATATACAGGTTATGGTTGTATTCTTTGCTTGTTAAACAATGTGGTTCTTGGGTATTGGATACCGAATTGGTTGCATGAAATTTCATACGGAACGACACAATTCATGAACCACAATGGCCTAAGTAACTAGCAAGAGAATATGTGATGATGTTCATCGAAAACAAACAAACCATTGTTTGTATTTCTCGTTGACATCAAAACTTGACTTCAAGATTTGTTTTAATAATTGTTATTTAAATCAGGTATTATGAGAACAAAGGTTGTTCAAATAATTACCATATTCCATATTAGATGGATGATTTACAAATCTAGTTGGAGAGATCACATCCATAAAACCTAATGCTAAAATATCGCAAGACAAATGATTGAAAGATCACTTACGAAGTGACATCGCCGTTTAAATTATATTGGAAAGAAAACATGAAGAATCTCCATATTCATGGATTTTTGGAGTCTTTGATTTGATCAAGTGACGCTTGTGAGACTTTCCTCGGGATAATTAAAAACTTCGTTCAAAGGCCAAAGAAGAACGAACGACTAAAATATTGGAATTTATACATATCGATGTATGTAGTCCATTATTTATAGTCGTAAGCGATGGGTTTCAACTTCATATACTTTCTCCGGAAATTTGAGTGAATGTTCACTTAATGAGAATGAAGTATAAAATATTTGAAAATGTTTCAAAGACTTTCAAGATGAAGTGGAAAATCATTGTAACAAGAAAATAAATGGTTTATGATTTTATCATAAGGGATTTGTTTGAGTTACAAGTGTAACAAGAAAATAAATGAATTATGATTTTATCATAAAGGGATTTATTTGAGTTACAAGTTTAGCAAAACACCTAGATTTACATATCCCGAAACACCATAGGAATATGGAGTGTTTGAGATTTGTAATGAAACCTTGTTTGACATGGTTGGATCAAAGGTGTTATTGATAAAACTGCCATTATGTTTTAAAAGGATTAAAGCTTTAGAGACTTCCGCTTTTTACACTGAAAAGAGCTCCATCTTGATCCGTTGAAATGACACCATATGAGTTATGGTTTGGGGTAAAACCCAAGTTGTCATTTCTTAAATTTTGGTATGCTAAACATAAGTAAGATGTTTACAACCAAAGTCGGATGAGCATGTCTTTGTAGGTTATTTCGAATAACAATTGGTTATTCCTCCATAACACCAAGGACAAAAGGGTTTGTCGCTTGAAATGTGAAGTTTCTTGAAGAAGGAATTTTTCATAAATGTTAAGTGGGAGAACAATAGAACTTTGATAAGGTTAACGAACCTTAGCTGAATGTGCTGAGTTGCGCAACACCGGAAATTGTTCTGGAGGCTGCCATAATGCTCATAGCTTATGTGCCTCAAAGGTTGCGGTCACGGAGGTCTAAAGTTCCTATTGAACCAAGAAGGTCGGATAAACAATCAAATGATTGAGATTTGAGAGTAAATCATTATTGTTTGACAATGATGAACCGACTACAAAGAAGCTATGATGGGCCCTGACTCCGTCAAATGGCTTGAAGACATAAAATCCGTGATAGTTCCATACACGAGAAATCAAGTTTTGAACTTGGAAGACCCTCCAGAAAGGTGTAAAAACCTATCGGTCGTATTTGGATCTATAAAGAAACAGACATGGATGTTTTACATCTATGAAGTAGTTGACATATCGGTAAAATATTTTACGACAATGTTCAAGGAGTTGACTATGAAAAGATTTGATCTTTCATAGCGATATTTAGTCTGGACGGATTAAAGTAGCAACCACTACATATAATTTGTTATATGGTAGATGAATAAACAAAACAAAGTTCTTCTAATAGGGTTTTGTTAATTCAAAGGATGCTAAAAAGGGCATGCAAACTTCAATGGTTGAAGTAAGCATCACGGAGTTAGAATCTTCACCGTGATGAAAAAGAGTTTTCATCAGGAAACGATGAAGATGCTTGCATTTGCAAGAAATTAAGTGGGAGCGCTAAGACATATTTCTAATACATTTTGTGGAGGACATCTTGTTGATTAGAAATGATGTATTTTTTATTGACAAAGGTTAAGAATTTCATTTCGATGAAATACTTAGGCAAAACCCGAATATTTAGCATGAATGTCTATAGTGGATAGACTGTGACGCTAATATGGTTGTGCCAAATGTACATATATGAGATATTGAAGGAGTTCAATATAGAAACGACAAGAAAAGATTCTTGTTGCATGGAAAAGGAATTGAATCAAGATTCAAGTGTATCGACACTTGATAAGTGAAACAAGATTCAAGTGCTTTGACACTTGATGAGTGAAATCACGAGAATGTTTTGATCAATCATACCATGATATGTACACATCCAGATATGTCCTATGCTCTAAGTGTTATGAGCATATACCAGAATGAATCATAAAATGCTCATTGGACTATAGTAAGGATATTCTTATGATCCTTTGGAAGAACTAAGAATATATTTGTGTAGAGGTGACAAACAATTACAAATAGTTCATTGTAAGGCGTTACATTGATACTAGTTTTGTCGCAAGATACAAATTAAGTTTATCTCAATTTAAACTATGGGTGGCACAATGTAATGGAAAGGAGATTCCATGATGGATTTGGAAGAGTTCCAAAGTTAAGACATTGTGATGAATACTACAACAAAAGGCTAAGTATATGACTGCTATAGTAGCAGCAAAGGAGGGAATTTGTGTCAAGTAGTTTTTTATCAAACTAAGGTGTTGTTCGCAATGGGCTAACACTAAAGATATATTGTACGAAAATAGTATCGACATGGTTTAACCCCAAGGAACTAAAGGTCTCACCAAAAGACCAAATTTATACAATGCCATCTCATTGGAGAATGAGTGATGCATGGAGACGCAAAGATATGCAAATACACACGGACTTGAAAGCATCAGATCCGTAGATTATGTTAACCACTTGCAGTTTCGTATATGGAACACCAGAAAGCCATAGGTGTTCAATACGCAAAGTTTTCAAACTAGATTATTGTCTCTAGTGCAAGTGGGAGACTAAAGGGAATATGCCCGAGGGGCAATAATAAAGTGGTTATTATCGTATTCCTTATTTATGATAAATGTTTATTTTACATGCTATAATTGTATTAATACGGAAACGTTAATACATGTGTGTTTAATAAATAAAAAGGAAGTTCCTAGTTATGCCTCTCTTATAAACTAACTCGTTAATTAACATGATGATCAAAGTTTCCTGATCATGGACATTGGATGTTGTTAATAACGAGGTCACAACATTAGTGTAATGGTGTGATGAACATTCATCCGAAGTATAGCATTACGATCAAAGTCATTGAGTTTATATTGCTATAACAACTTACGAAGTGATCCTAATCCTTAGACCATGAGATCATGTCAATCACTAACACCGGAAGAGTTTCTTGATAACATCAAACGTCACACCGTAACTGGGTGATTATAAGATGGATTCAGAACTAATAAAGTGTTATGTTGAGGCCCATGGATCGAGAGTGGAATTTGTTCATCCTGATGACGGATAGATATGCTCTGGGCCCTCTCGGTGATATCACATTGATTAGCTTACAAGCAAGTGATTTGATCACTAGAATGTTATATCACGGGAACGAGAAAAGAGTACATGTCGGTAAAGATATCAAACTAGGTATGGAGATACCGATGATCGAATCTCGGACATGTAATATATCGTGAAACAAAGGGATTAAGATACTAGCATAAAAGGTTCACACAATCACAGAAGTCATCGTTGAATGTGTGGGAGTCAGTATGGATCTCCAGGTCCCGCTGCTGATTATTGATCAGAGAGGGGTCTCGATCATGTCTTCATTATTCGCAAACCGTAGGGTGACACACTTAAGGGATACCGACACCATTCGGAGCAAATGATATGCCAGAAAAAGAAAAAGGAAAGCGCAGGAATTTATTTCACTAGACACCAAAACTGTTTCGGTTGAAATTGCTGAAACTGGTTCTGCATGTGAAATTGAAATGTTGTAAGGGGTTTTATGTGAATGTTTGTTAATTAAAGTAATTAACAAAATTCTGAATAAATAAATAAAAGAGTTTTATTTAAATGAGAGCTTGCATTAAATTTGGTGGAAATTTAATGCATGTGAGTGGATTTTTGAGTGGAGGCTTTTTAATGGGAGTGGAGGCTTTTCATTTTGAGTGGGAGCTCCACCCACATGAATGTGGAAGAGGTGGGGGCAGCCCCCATGGCTGGGCGCCATGCCCCTTGGGTGCCCCCCTCTCCCCTATAAAAGGCCCCCCTCTCCTCCTCTCAAAGCACACCTCCTCCCGAAGTATCTCTCTCCCCCCTTTAGAATTTCCCCATGGTCTCGGATCAGCGAGATAGATGTTCCCTGTGGCTTTTTCTAGAAGGATTTGTTGCTTTCGCTGCTTCGCTGGAGCGAGGGCGCGGAGGTTGTCGGGGTACCCGTACGTGTGTGCGATCACGGATGCACCACTGCTTTGAGGTGCTGGACTTGATCGTGCTGGACCAGATGGACTTCATCACGATCTTGAGATCGGCAAGCGTTCGTCTACATCATCCACGAGTACAACCTCGTTAACGCTATTCGGTCTTCGAGGGTATGTATTCTATGGATGTATATCCACCTGTTGCTTGTGTCTAGTAGATAGATCTTGGTACTTAGTTGTTCCCATCATAGGAAAATTTTTGTTTTCTATGTTGCGAACCCCTACACAAACCAACATAATAATCTCAATATCCATCGGATCCCTGCAAACACAAGATGCATGATTACAAATATATTAGATCTTGATCATGAATGGAGCTCACAAGATCTATACATGAAAGCACAAAGGAGCATCTAGCTACTACATGGACCCATAGTCCAAGGTGGAACTAATCACGAATCATACCGGAGAGAAGGCCTCCGGGTTGATCTCCCCTCCGGCAGGGTGCCAGGAAGAGCTTTAGATCCCCCGATCTAGGGACGATGGTGGCGGTGGCTACAGACGGTTTTGTGGATTTCTGATCGGGTACCGAGAGTTTCTACATCGAGGGCTTATTATAGGCGAAGGAGGAGACCGAGGCGGCCGCTAGAGTGGCCAAACCCTAGCCAGGCGCGGGGTAGGGCCCACCCGCGCCTGGGGGGGGTCTGGCCCCTCTGGCCGCCCCCTCAGGCTCTCCTCTGGACTTCTTGTTCCCCATGGAAAGTTATTTACTGTCCTTCGTCCCATCGAATTCCGAGAATATTTCTTTACTAACTTTTCTGAAACAAAAAACAGCAGAAAACAGGCATCTGGCACTGTTGCAACTTGTTAATAGTTTAGTACCAGAAAACATATAAAAAACACCTCAAAGTGTGGACAAGTAAAGTAAATTAATTACGAAACAAGCATGGAGCATCAAAAATTATAGATACGTTTCCAACGTATCAGCATCCCCAAGTTTAACTCCTGCTCGTCCTCGAGTAGGTAAGTGATAAAAGAATAAATTTTGAGGTGACATGCACCCTCACAATAAAGATCCAACCATTTGCAAACATTGAAATCTGGGATCAAAGAACTCTAAACATGTGCATGAAATATGGAGTTCTAACAATAGGACATAGTAACTATGAATGCAACATGACAAGCTACAAACAAATATCATGAATAATATGCATTGAAAAACGTTTATTTGTTTCACATGCAGAAAACATAGCATAGTGGTAATCATCTTGTCCCTCATAGAGTAGCAATATAATGCATAGGACACCTGCAAAGTTCACAAGGGTGACTAGAAACAAATAGCACAAGAGCAAGTAATAACACAATATGCATCAATTAATAAGCTTTGAAACATTGCACACAGAATGACAACTATGCTCTCTTAATGGTGCCTAAAGGTAGAAGGTGGAGACTAAAATAATGGTGGAAGAAAGGCCTTTTTGTAAATGAAGCAGGGATTACAAGTTTCAAAAAGAGCTTCCAAAAATTATGGTACTTATTAGCTTTCATCTCTCATTGCCCCTATCCTAAGCATCTTGAAGTGGTTAAGGTTAAAGTGGCAAAGCTGGAGTATATGCTTGATGAAGTATAAGTTGGCAATCTTAAGTCCCTTTACTATGAGGGCTACACCTCATGTATACTCAACTTAGGGCCCAGGCAAGTTCTTGTCACTGTAAGTATTTGCATATCATTGAGAACCGCCAATGGGGTACCCCTTGCACATGGTACATGAGCTTTCTCATAACCAAAATGACAAGGCAAGCAGACAATGAGCATCTCAGAAATTCTTCTTATGTACCATGGGAATATGGTGTTTTTTTCTCTCTTTCCTCTTTTCTCAATGTGTCTTTTTTAATAAGAAGAATGCTTCATAGATGTCACTATGGTGATGCTGCAAGTTTCCACCATGATTAGGCATGGCTTAGGCTAGCGACCCAGGCCTTTCTCTAACACAGAATACAAACTCCATGAACTTACAAGTTCCCACTTCATTTCACATCGGTAACATCCATAGACAAAAGAGCATGATATCAACGGAGTACAAAAAGTATAAGTGTAATGTTGAAAACGTTCCCCGTGACAGCACGGTTCTGCTAATCCCAACTTATAAGTGCAAGCATATACAACAAAGTTGCCTCAATGGTTCAAGTTTATTAGGGGCAAATAATAAAATGTGCCATCAAGTTCGTGAGGGCTTTAATCCCTAAGTTTTCACATAACAAAACAATTTTTAATTGGAAGATAGTTGAAAACAAGAATATACTTGGAATGGTGTAACACACCATGCATAGGAGTTTATAGTGAACACTTTGGAATAACTTGGTTTCTTGGGAGTTGGAAGCATGAGTAGAACTTACTCATACAAGTGGAGGCTAGCAAAAGACTGGGAGCAACCAACTAAGAGAGCAATAATGGCCAAAATTATGCAATGCAACAAAGCAAACTAATCAAAGCAAAGAGTGGTACTACAAGTCAAGGACTAAATGATCATAGAGGCTAATGGTGACTTTTCATAGTCATAACATGGTGTGAGCATGTGCTAAGTCAACCCAAGCAAAACATCAAAGGAGAATACCACAATACTATGCTTTTGCATGCTAAAACAACGCATAATTTCTTCAAGGCACACTAAGCAATCCCAATTGTTTGGAACAAGACATGCTACAGCAATAATCACTAAGCATAATGCTAAAACAACACCTAGCATGTCATGATAAAGTCTTAGTCACAATCAATGCAAGCTCCTCTTGCACTTCAAGCAAGAACTTACTACTCCTTTCCAACACCAAGGAAACTTATTTGCAAAACAACAAAGAGAGAGCGGGGGTCCAAACTACTAAAGCAAACTAAACAAACTATGCAAAGCAAATGAAAACTAAGACTCTCCAAGAACAACACAACTGTGCATGAAACAATAAAAGTGAAGTGTCTAGACAAACCTGACCTTTTTATTGATGAAGAAGGGGATGCGTTGGGCATCCCCAAGCTTTGAATTTTGTACCTCTTGGATATTTCTTGGGGTGACACCATGGTGGCATCCCCAAGCTTGAGATTTTGTCCATTCTTCATCTCATTGCATCATTCTCTCTCTACACCTGAAAAAAAATTCATACAAAACTTCACACAATCTTCATTAGCAACATTAGCTTATTCAAAAGATATTAGACCACTGGCAAAGCTTTAGAACAGCAAGGATTTTCACTAAAAACACAAGATACTGTATTAAATACTTCAAAGAAACTCAATTTACCTGAAGAGAGCTCAAAAAGGAATCAATAAGAAGCAAATGCAAATAATGGCAGAAATCTGTCAAAACAGACCAGCAGGTAGAAACGAATATTTTCGAACATCTTCTGTTGCTCAAATCAAAAAGTGTTGAACTAACTAAAGTTATAAAACATACTGGGGGATTTATTCGTAAATTATTAGCTCAATCCGAGTTAAAGAGCCTCCTCAAAAATATTTTTGGTGGAGGACAGAAATCTGTTTCGGGACGGCAACTCCCCAAATCTTAGTTCCCTCTCATTAGAGGTCATTCTTGGCACAAAAAGCAAAAAAAAGGATAAGGAGAGGTCATTACAGTAGTAATAACTTACAAGACTCAAGGAAACTCTTGGGTTATCTCCCAACAAGTACTTTTCTTTAATGCCTTTAAGTTAGGCACAAGAAGCAAGAAGAATCAAGTATTTTCAAATGAAGAAGCATTAACATCAAATCTTGCTTTCAAAGGAGGAGCAAAAAGCAACTTCTCTCTCCTCATAGGGAAGTGTTCAATACCTTTCTTGAATGGAAATTGATATTTGATGGTGCCTTCTTTCATATCAATGATGGCACCAACTGTTCTAAGAAAAGGTCTTCCCGAAGTAATAGGACAAGAAGCATTGTATTCAGCATCCAAAAAATAGAAATCAACAGGGACATAAGCATTGTTAACCATAATGAGAACATCATTAATACTCCCCATGAGTTTCTTTTTAGCATTATCATTGAGTGGGACATTTAAATAACAATCTTCCAATGGTGACAAATCAAGCATTTCATAAATCTTCCTAGGCATAATAGAGACACTAGAACCAATATCACATGAAGCTTTGAGATCAAAGTCATTCACTTGCATATTAATAATGGGTTCCCAACTATCTTCTACTTTCCTAGGAATATAAGCTTTGTGTTTTAGCTTCTCTTCCTTAATCTTAACAAGACCATATGTAATGTGTTTGGTAAAGGCAACATGCATATCACTAGCATCAGGACTTCTAGCAAGCTTTTGTAGGAACATAATCACTTCAGAAACATTGCAACCATCAATATCAAAATCAAGCTTAGCATCACTAGTAGTAGGATCAATAGGCTTAGGCATAGTAGGAGTAGGAATAGGGGCTACTTGTGGTTTAGTGGTGATAGGGCACACACTATTGTTTCTATCAATTTCAGCTTCCCTTTCCCACCTAGCATGAAGTTGAGCTAACAACCTAACATTTTCATCAAGAGTAACTTGTATGGCATGAGCAGTAGCAAAGGTATTTTCCACAGTTTCAGGTTTAGAAGCCATTTTATTAACCAAGGAAGTTTGAGCTTCAGACAAAGAGGATATATTTTTCTCAGCACTCAAAATTTTTGACTGTAAACTAGGAATTTCTTTATTCAGATTCTCAAGCTGAAGACTAATATTTTTCAAGATAATAGATTGTTCCTCCATAGTTTTAGTGAAAATCTTGTTTTGCTCATATTGCATTTGCATAAAAATTTTAGTGGATCTCTCAACTTCTAGAATCCTCTCTTCACTAGGCATTCCAGATCTATCCTGATAAGCATTTCCACTAGGAGGATAAGGCCTGTAATTGTTGTTGCTACCAAAATTATTCCTATAGGCATTGTTGTTGAAATTGTTGTTTCTAATGAAGTTCACATCAACTTGCTCTTCTTGAGCAACCAAAGAGGCTAAGGGAACACTATTAGGATCTAGAGGAGCTTTCCCATCAACAAGCATAGCCATAATAACATCAATATTTTCACTCAAAGAGGAAGTTTCCTCAACAGAATTTACCTTCTTACCATGTGGAGCTCTCTCAACATGCCATTTAGAGTAGTTAACCATCATATTATCAAGGAGCCTTGTTGCAGCACCCAAGGTGAGTCCCATGAAAGTACCTCCAGTAGCAGAATCCAACAGGTTTCTTGAGGATAAGTTCAAACCTGCATAAAAAGTTTGGATAATCATCCAAGCAATGAGTCCATGAGTAGGGCAATTTTTAACCAAAGATTTCATTCTTTCCCAAGCAGGAGCAACATGTTCACTATCAAGTTGTTTAAATTTCATTATGTCACTTATCATAGCAATAATCTTAGCAGGAGGATAGTACTTTCCAATAAACGCATCTTTGCACATAGTCCAAGAATCAATACTATTTTTAGGCAAAGATAGCAAACATTCTTTAGATTTTCCCCTCAAGGAGAAAGGAAAAAGCCCGAGCTTAATAATATCTCCATCTACATCCTTATACTTTTGCATCTCACAAAGTTCAACAAAGCTATTAAGATGGGCAACAGGATCATCAGAACTAGCACCATAAAATTGCTCTCTCATCACAAGATTCAACAAACAAGGCTTAATTTCATAAAAGGTAGCATCAGGAGCAGGTGGAGCAATATGTGTACTTAGGAAATCATTGTTGTTAGTGCTAGTGAAGTCACACAACTTGGTGTTCTCAGCAGAGTTCATTTTGGCAAAGGTGGGCAAGCCAAAAACAGCAGCAGCAGCTAGAGCAGGAACTAATTTTTTGTGTTTTTGAATAAGGCGAGCAAACCAAGCTAGACTATTTTTTTGGGTTTTTTGAAAAGAGGCAAACAAAACCAAGCAAAAGAAACAAAGCAAACTAAAAACAAAGTAAATAGAAAGGAAGTGAAGGACTCCCCTAGTGAAGACATCCTTAGCCTCCCCGGCAACGGCGCCAGAAAAATTGTTGGCTGGCTACTGGCGTGGGAGCTTATTCTTATTTAAGTCCCTGGCAACAGCGCCAGAAAACTTGTTGATAGCGCTTGACGAGGTGTTGCCTGTCAAAACCCACCGGCGAGCAGCGACGAGCAACACGAAGAGCCGGGAGGCTCCCAGGACTGCTGGTGGGCCCTGGTCCCTCGGGCAACGGCCCGCAAAACTCCGGCACACGTCCCGGCTGGTGCAAGGGCGTGCCACCTGACCTATACCTGGTCAGGAAGGTGATGGGTTGCTTCAATGAGTTTCCTGCATGGCAAACAAACATACGTAAAATTCGAGCCGCGACCGGCTCCCAGGTTTCCCTGTGAATCGGCTCCTAGAGCCGATTATCCCATGGTTCTGCATTAGATTTACGATAACATGGGGTTTTGCTTCATCAATACAAGTTAAATCGATCTACGACAGTTCAACGTTTTCACCACATAGTTGGAACATCCTACACGTAATTGAGCCTGGTAGATACAAAAGATGATAGAAAACTAACCCTAGAGAAGGCCTAACAACCGACGTAAAGTCAATTCCTGGAACAACTCCTCTCGAATCGGCAAACCATATCCTTACATACTACTGGATCGTTCAACTCGTTTGCAAGGCCTGACCATGTGGATATCAAACTAAACCTTGGAAAACAAGGCATAACTATAACAGATCAAGTCAACTAAATAAAGATCAAGCAAGATGCTACCCTTACACCCAAAAAAGGTGCAAAGGTACCGATGCTAGCCCAAACAGATCCTATGATAACAGTATTACTCGCCATCAACAAGGCTTCAGTACGAGTAACACTAAATAACGCATAAGTAGATACTGCCTAGATCGCAAGATGCGATCTAGGCAGCATGGCACTTACTCGAAAGAAACCCTAGAAACAAGGGGTGGCGATGCGCCGAAATTGTGTTTGTTGTGAACGTGATCGTCCTCCTTTCTCAATAACCTTAGGTACATATTTATAGTCCGGAGACTTGCTATCTTTGGAATAACCCTAACAACTCTATCTCTTACTTAAACCGAAACGGAACCTACTACAATATACAGATACACGGGCAATTTAGCCCAAATCCACGCACAAGGCCGATCCAGCAATACGTCGCATATATGTATCCTCCAAGCCCATCTTGATTACGGCCCATCTCCTCCTTTGGCCAAAATGTGGCGATAACACATGCCCCCCTGGTTTTGGCAATAATAATTCCAAAACCACTCTGTTGATGTTTTTTCTTCCCCCTTCTCTTTTTTTATCGGGTTACGCGTTGCAGAGCAGAATCGTCACGCCACCCCCTCATCATGATGCCCTGTCTTCTCAACTTCTCCGCAGTGCATGATTTGACAATTTTGGCACCACATTCTGGGAAACCGCTATGGCATTGAACCACCTCCCACTATTCCCCTTATTTAAATTCATCTTGAGCAGTTTGCAGCCCCCATATTCCTCCATTAGCCAAAAAACCCTCTTCCTCCGCCGAAAAAACCCTCTTCTTCCTCCAAATCATCCGCCCTTTCCTCCCAATCTTCCAACACGATGAGCAACTGAGAGCCGACGCCGGAGCACCCGCCAATGGCGGCGTACGAGGCTCTCGCCCCTCAATGGTGGGACGAGAGGGACTGGGACTTCGCCGCCTGGTCGGAGGACGACGAGTCCCTGACCGACGGCGAGGAGGGCCTCCAGTTCCTTGTTGACGGGGAACTGGAGGTGGAGAGCTCCGACGACGCCTGGTCCTAGGATGGCGTCGAATCCTCCGACGAGGAGGAGGAAGCGGAGGAGGACACCTCCTCCGATGAATACCCGCCGGTGAAGCGCTTCCGCGCCGGGTCCAGCGAGGACACCGAAGACGACGACGAGGACGAGGAGGCCCCCGCTGACAACTTCAGCAGCAGCGGCGAAGACTACGCCGGCAGCAGCGCTGATGACAGCGAGTACGATGACGGCGAAGACAGCGGCGACGACACCGGCCTCTAGATTAGGAACTAGTAGTAGTAGTACTAGTAGTAGATTTCCTTTTGTAAGCAATCGGCTCCATTGTAAATAACCGTCTTTTGAATCAACAAAGATTGCTTTTCCAATTCGATTTTGCCGATAGTCAAAGCAGGTCAATGTTCCAGAAGCCGATAGTAATGTATCGGCTTTTCACCATACTACGCTCATACAGTCAACCAAGTCAAAGCCCAAAGAGCCGATGGTAACACATCGGCTTTCCCCACAAACGTTGACAAGGCCAAATTTGGTCGCATACTTAGACAAATATGAGCGGCCACTTTCCAGTTTCAAACGGTAACCTGCGACCCTCTTCAAAAAAGGCCAACCCAGATCTCCAATTGCCTCACCAGATAGATCGAGCTTACAGCGATAAGAACCCTCGATCCCCAATTGCACAGATCCATCTCCGCCGGCAAACTAGATGGCAGAATCGTCCAACACCAACACAGCGGTCTCTGGTCTGAAGGTACGCCTATTCCTCGTAGTCTGAACACGGTGCTAGAATTAATGGCAAACACCTGAATTAATGTTTTCTTCCACCATTAAATTTTTAGGTTTCAGACATTCTGCTGCCGCATCCTTCTTTCCCAAATTCTCTCTGTCTTGGTCCCCGTACAGAATCTAGTCCTGCCCATCTGTTCTCTTGCGAGGCAAACAGAATCCCCTTCGTAAGCCAAAACCTAGATTTGAATTCCTGGGCCGACTGCTTGCGAGCCTGGCCTAATCCTCCTGAACATTGGGTCTCTTGGTACAGCAGGGTAGCCAAAACTTACCAATCTCAATGGGAAACCACGGGAATAGCCGATGCCCTGTATTTGTCATTGTCTCTCCTTGAGAAACATGAAAATCTTCTAAAAACCATCGGCTATTTCTGGTCCGATGCTCTGAACTGCTTCATGTTCGGTGATGGCCCCATGACACCAACTCTGTTAGACGTGGTGATGATTATTGGTCTGGACGTTACATCACCCAGCCCCTCTGCTTTTAATCTGACAAAGGTCCCCTACAAGCTTTCTTCCAAAACAGACTGCACGAACTGGGGTGCCTATATTCAAAGCCACATGAAAACTAAAGGCCCTGTCACAGAGAAAGAACACACGGCTTTCCTCAACCTCTGGCTAGAACATTTCATATTCTGTGGCCCTTCCCTTGCTCCAACCAAGAATTATCTCTCCCTGGCCTATGAACTTGCCAAAGGCACTCACCTTGGCATCGGCAAACTGTTCCTTGGAGAGGTCTATCGATATCTCCAATTGATGTCTGTCAAACTATTCTCCGGCATAGCAGTCAAAACAGGAGGTCCTTGGTGGTTCATTCAGCTATGGGCTCAGCTGTATTTTCAAAACCATGTCCCAAACTTCCCCCTTTTGGCGAGTTGCACCTTTCCAGATGCCAAAGGGAAGCAGATCCGATGCACCAGCTACGGCCAAGCTTTGTATAGACTACCAGGTAGTAGACTGATCCCTCAGGAAGCATCCAAGTGGTTCAGCATTTTCTTCCAAGGCCTGGACAATCCTATCTTCTTTCCTTACATGGAAGAATCGGAACATTTTGAAAATCCAATCTCCTTCAGGCTAGACAACTTTGCCGATGACACCAGCACTCGGCAGCTATTTTCCACTGTGATCCGTCCCTGTTTCCTTCCAGTTGGCATGAGCACATCCAACAGAATAATCAAGCCTGGATATGAATTCTACCAGCCAGTCGTAGTGGCTCGGCAATTTGGCCTCGGACAAGTACCTCCCCATTTCTTTCTCCACCATCTTACAGAGAGCAGAGCTGACCTGCCCGATCCTCTTACCAGTCAAAGGTGTTATTCCTTCTTCGATGCTCTGACCATCCCAATTCCTAACAACCTCACATTCGCTTCATCAACCGATGGTTTTGAGAACTGGTGGTCGATGTGGAAGACTCATGCCTTCAGGAGAGCTCTGGGACCGTTGCTGGAACAGCTCGATGCTGAATATGATATCCCCGTAGAACAGGTACCACTACTTGTAAATTTTCTTGATGCAGCTCACAAATGATTCTTCTAATAACCCACTCTCTCTCTTTGCAGCAACAAGATGGTCCTGAACCTACGCACAGTGATGGCTCCCCCTTCGAATTCTTCCCACCAGCTCCTGTGGTCCTTTTCTGCAAAAACTCGCCACCTTTGAAAAAGGTCATGATGCAGAACCAGCCGATATCACCAGAATCGGCTTCCAAGAGCCCAGCAACTTCTAGGTCAGCCGCCTCCCGAGTTCCAACTAAAACAAGAACGGTGGTGAGGAAGGTAGCTGCCAGGAAGACTTTGAGGCGCCGGAGCCCTTCTCCAGAAAGCTCGCGTGTACGCTGATCCATGTCTTGATTGATCTCTTTCATCCTTGCAAACATGCTCGTGCTTACTAGCTCTCCTTTTCTTACAGGCTTCCGTCGAGGACACCTCCAGCGAGGACACACAATCCGATCGAGGAGAATCGGTCCCATCAGACTCTGAGAGGACCATCACACCGAGCCAGCCAGATTTGCCCCCATCGGCTCCCAGGAAAAGGCCGGTTCCTGAACCTACTGCCCCCCGAGCATCAGTCGAGGCGGGGCCAGCTGTGAGCCCCAAGAGGGCTCGCAAGGGACTGCAAATTTCTCCGTCGAGCCAGGAGGTTTCGAAAGTCACCACCCTCCATGCTCTCACCAATTGTTTTTCTGCCTGCCGATTCATCACTATTTACATCGGCTAAGTACCTTCCATGCAGACGATTGACGCTTCTAGTGGGAAAGCCGGGGCAGTGCCGATGCCTCTCGCAAGGCTGGATCTAGTAATCCCTGAAGGCGTAGATGACACGGTTACCACTTTGGCCAAGCCCCCAACAACAACACACAAGTCGATTGTCTCGTCATCTGCTATCCCCTTGATCTTAGGAGAGGTACGTTCGCTTCGTTCGGCTCGCCCTTCCATGTTGGACGCATACTGACGCCATTTCGGCCTGCCAGGGTTGTGATATCTCAGGTCTGCTGACGTTCGACCCTGAATCCATCGAACCGACTCCCTCTGTCACCAACGATGAACCACGAGCAAGGGCTGTTCTACCTCAATTCCAGCGTCTCAAAGCCTTGCTGTCCTCCCCGATCGAGAAGTTGATCGAGGATTCTGAAGAAGTGAAGAGCGTTCTTGCCGAAATCAAGGACCAACTTCCCGTAGCATTGCAGGTGAAGCTTTGGCCAGTTGTAACTCTGTCTTTCTACGGGTCAAGGGTGAAGTTGGCTCATGAGAGGATTAATCTGCGCCGCGCCCAACTCCCGCTGAAGGCCAATATTGCAGACAAATGTCAGCAGCTCAACGAGAAGAAGGCGTCTCTGGATGCCAAAACTGACACCTCTGTCAGTACCGCCGAGCTTGCATCCTTAAAAAAGGAATTGGGAGATCTTGAAGAGAAGGTCCGGGCGACTAAGCAGCTCATTCGCGACAAGGAAGCCTTCATCGCCCGCTCCCAAGACGAAGCAGAAGGCCTCAAGGCTCAACTGAAGACTGATCTGGCGGAAATACGTGCCCTGAACAAGCAGCTAGTGACGGGCAAGGACGAAGATGACGAAGCCGAGATCGCCGAGGTGGATCGTGTCCGTGCTGACGCCCTCCATGCCTTCGAGGCATTCCTTCGGTAGCTCATTCATGTACACTGACACCTGCTCGTAAAAGTTTGAACCTCTAGAGTCGATGGCTGTGCATCGGCTATATTAAAAATTTTTGTTGGCCGATTTCATGTATCGGCCCCCATATTTCACTGTCCATCATCCCACATGCTTGGGAAATATTTCTTGAGATGCTGACCGTTGATAGCTACTGGAAATTTTACGCCGTCCAGCTCCTCGAGCATGTACGCGTTCCCCCTTAACACTTGATCGACCCTGTATGGCCCGTGCCAATTTGGAGACCATTTACCATATGCTGCATCCTTAGTCCCCAATGGCAATACAACTTCCCACACCAGATCGCCAACGTGGAACTCCTTTGGTCTCACCTTCTTATTATATGCACGAGCTACCTTGGCCTTGTTCTCTTTGATTTTCTCAAGCGACCACAGCCTGAGCTCAGTTAAATCCTCAACACTGTCACTCATCAGGGTCGCATATTCTTCAGTTGTTAGATCGTTCTGAAAAGTGACACGTCTCGATCCAGCCGTAATTTCCCAGGGCAATACGGCTTCTTGTCCATAGACTAGATGGTATGGCGAGGTTTTTATCGCTCCATGACATGACATGCGATAAGCCCATAAAGCCTCTGACAAAACCTCATGCCACCGCCTAGGGTGTTCATCGATTTTCCTCTTGATCAGCTTGATAAGGCTCTGGTTGGACGCTTCAGTTTGCCCATTTGCTTGAGCATAGTATGGAGATGATCGGATCAGCTTGATTCCCGTGTCCTCACAGAATTTTCTAAACTCATGAGAAATGAAGACCGAACCTCCATCGGTCGTGATAGTTTGGGGAATCCCGAATCTATGAATGACATGTTCTTTCACAAAATTGATGACATCCTTCGAGTTCACTGACTTCATAGGGACGGCTTCCACCCATTTAGTGAAATAATCCGTAATGGCCAAAATCCACATGTGGCCTTTGCTTGATGGAGGATTGATTTTGCCGATCATATCCATGCCCCAACCTCGGAATGGCCAAGGCTTGATGATGGGGTTCATTGCTGACGCGGGTACCATCTGAATTTTTCCAAATTTCTGACATGCTTGACACCCTTTGTAGTATTTAAAACAATCCTCAAGCATGGTGGGCCAATAAAACCCTGATCGCCTGATCAACCATTTCATCTTGTGAGCCGATTGGTGAGTTCCACAGGCGCCTTCGTGTACCTCGTGTAGGAGCCGATTGGCCTCGGTTGGTCCCAGACATTTGAGCAGTAACCCTTCCAGAGTCCTGTAGAACATGTCGTCCCCGATAAGCACATACTTCATGGCCTTGTACCTTATCCGTTTCGGTGCCCCCCGAGCCGAATCTTTCAAGTAATTGAAGATATCGGCTCTCCAGTCATCTGCCTCCAGGAACTGTACTTGAACATCAGTTCCCTCTGCTACGTCCTTGTAGCGTGAAGCCATTTGTGCGAGATCATTCGCCTCTGTATTCTGCGATCGCGGGATCCAGTTAAAGTTTATGTACCGGAACTGTGCCATGAGCTCACGGCATTGCAACCATAATGGGAAGAGCGACTCGCTCTCACACTTGTATTCCTCCGTGAGTTGGGAAATCACCAATTTGGAGTCTCCAAAAATTTCCACTGCCTCTGCTCCAGCTTCGATGAGCAACTCCATTCCCTTGCGTATCGCCTCATACTCGGCGACGTTGTTGGTGCGAGAGGTAGCTAGCCTGATGGAGAAGGAATATGTTGCCCCCCGGGGCGACACGAGTAGAATGCCACTGCCGCAACCATCATCACAAACCGATCCATCAAAAAACATAGCCCACGCTCGTATAGACAGCGCTGCTATATCAGTGTTGATTCTTTCAGCAATAAGGTCGGCCAATGCCTGACCCTTAACCGCTTTCGCGGGTTGATACCGGATGTCAAATTCCGATAATGCAAACATCCATTTGCCGAGTCGGCCTTTCAACATAGGAGCCGACAGCATGTGCTTTATGACATCTGATTTGCATATAATGATAATCTCTGCTGAGAGCAAGATGTGGCGCAGCTTGGTGCAGGTGAAAAACAGGCAGAGGCACAACTTATCGATCTCAGGATACCTTGCCTCTGCATCCAGCATCCTTCTGCTGATGTAAAACACAACTCGCTCCAGACCATCATAAACTTGCACCACCACCGAGGCGATGGACGTGTCAGCTACTGACAAGTAAATGTAGAACGGCCTATCCGGCTGGGGCGGAACCAACACTGGCGGCTTCGTTAGATATTCTTTGATCTCGTCGAAGGCTCGTTGTTGTTCTGTCCCCCAGCGGAACTCCTCATCAGATTTAATTTTCACCAGTCCCATGAACGGCTCTATTCTTCCTGACAGATTGGAGATGAATCTTCTGACGAAGTTGATCTTGCCGATGAGAGACTACAGTTCTTTCTTCGTGGTAGGTGGCTTCATTGTTCGCACTGCCTCCTGACTTTTCAGGCTGATCTCAATTCCGCGTTCATGGACCAAGAAACCCAAGAACTGACCGGCCGTCACCCCGAAGGCACACTTCTTTGGATTCATCCGTAGCCCGAATTTTCTTGTTCGGTCCAGGACGCGTTGCAGATCGCCCAGGTGTCCTTGCACTGAAGCAGACTTGACCACCACGTCATCGATATAAATTTCCACTAGCTTGCCGATCAGATCATGGAAGATGTAATTCATGGCTCTTTGGTATGTGGCGCCGGCATTCTTCAGTCCAAACGTCATGACTACATATTCAAACAACCCCACCGAACCTGGGACTCTGAACGCAGTCTTGTGTATATCCTCCGGAGCCATAAAAATTTGGTTGTAACCGGCATTGCCGTCCATGAAGCTCAAGATCTTATGACCAGCAGCTGCATTGATCAGTGTCTCTGCTACCGGCATCGGATACTCATCCTTTGGAGTAGCTCTATTGAGATCCCGAAAATCTATGGCAACACGCCAGCGGCCATCCCTTTTCTCTACAGGTACGATACTAGAAATCCACTCAGCATACCTGCATGGTCTGATTAACCTAGCTGTCAACATTTTCTCGATCTCTTTCTTGACTTCTTCCAAAATTTCGGCCTTCATCTGTCGTGCTCGCTGCTGGAATGGCCGAAACCCTTTTTTAAGCGGGAGTCGATGCTCAATGATGCTCCTGTCTAACCCAGGCATCTTTGTATAGTCCCAGGCAAAGCAGTCTGGATATTCTTTCAACAAAGCTATCATCGGACCCTGCAGGTTCGGATCTAACTTCTTGCTGATAAATGTTGGTCGTGGCTTATCCCCAGGGCCAATGTCAATCTCCTCTAGCTCATCAGCGGAGGTAAACCCATACCCTAGCTTTCCGTCACCTGCTAAATCGATGCTAAACACGGGGCAAACAGTAGGTGAGGATAACAAAAATAATTTGGGCCGATTGCCGGAATCGGCCCCCTTTTTGATTGCATTAGTGAAAGAAGATTTGCAACTTATTTGTGCTCCACAATGGCAGGGAATCTCCCTACTACGACTGCATGACCTGTTTGTCGTAAGATTACTGCTTTTATTTTTTTGTGGCCGATCGCGGGGATCGGCCGTACCACTTACGATCGTGGTCTTTGCTATTCTGTTAGGCCAGTGGATAAGACCAGCCTCACCCCGTTTTTTGTAGCTTCAATGCGTTCACAGCCGTCTAGACTGACTCCAGAGATCGGCTCTTGGTCTTCTGCTTCCCAGATGTTCATGCCAGCTATGGAGATATCGATCGAATCATCTGCCTGAATGACCTCCACTTCATCTCCATCCCATTGTATTAGGCACTGGTGCATCATGGATGGAATGCAGCAGTTAGCGTGAATCCAATCCCTCCCCAGCAAGACAGCGTAGGTGCTTTTGCTGTCAACGACGAAGAATGACGTAGGGATGGTTTTTCTGCCCACGGTCAGATCCACGTTCAGAACGCCTTGCGTTTCTGAAGTTTGGCCGTTGAAGTCGCTTAACGTGACGTTGGTTTTGATCAGATCTGCAGTGGAGCGTCCCAAACGCCGTAGCATGGAGTATGGCATTATATTGACTGCCGCTCCGGTGTCAACCAACATCTTGTGGACAGGCTGCCCATTGATATAACCTCGCAGGTACAGGGCTTTCAGATGTTTGTAGCCCTTCTCTCGTGGCTTTTCAAAGATGACCGGCCGTGGGCCGCAGTCAAACTGTGCCACTGGTAGTTCTTTGGTCCTTGGAGCGCAAAACTCTGACGGAAGTATGAACACCATGTTTGTGCCAGCCGATGTCTTTGCATCGGCTTTTATTGGTTTGGGGCGCCACTCCTTCCTTTTCGGACGAGCCTCCGTTTCCAAGGTTTGCCGAATTTTCACGGCCAGATCGGGCCGTGCTCTCCTTAAAGCGTGGAGGTACTGTGCTTCGGCTTCCTCCAGGTTACGCAATCGCTGAACTCTACGCTTTTGGGTGTGCCGGAGTCCATCGGGACACCACCTCGGCCGGTGATATCTGTCTTCTTCTTCTTCACCCTTTGGTTCCTCGAGATCTTTTGCTCGAGATGACTTCCCTTGTTTATTCTGAGGCGGGAGAGGCCCTAGACGCTTGAACACTGAAACTGGACCTGTGTCCTCCTTCTGCTGTCCACATTCCGGGCAGTTGTCGATCGTAGGCAATCGGCTCATTCCCGCGTCCCAGCAATACTTGAAGAAAGGACAATCCCAATGTTTATCCACGCCTTCTTTTTCCTTCGACTTTTCACTAGCAAGGTGCTCATATCCTTCATCATCTCTATCGTGCCGGCGACGTCGGTCATATTGACGCTCATACTTGTTAAGGAGATGCGTGGAGTGTGGCTTCTGATATCGCACGCTTCTCACTTGCTCCTCGGTTAAATACCGCCTGTCATCATAACAGGACCGGTCGCGTGGATCAGCCTCCTCTCTTCTTTGCCCCGAGAGCGACCGCCTTCCTCCTTATATGAGCCATGGTGGTACACAGGCCCTGTCATATTAACATCGAATGAGAAATCTAACTGACGCCTCGTGGAGTGGCTGTGTTCTACCATGTTGACGCCGGGAAACGGGTTTGTGTCTACTTTCATGGCGAACTGCCCAAGGATCAGACGACCCTGTTCTATCGCCGTTTGGATCTGGCGACGTAGCTCTTTGCAATCATTGGTGGTGTGGGTGAATGAGTGATGCCACTTGCAGTATGGTCTCCCGTTTATTTCTTGAGCCGTAGGGATTTTATGGCCTTCGGGTAACTTCAGCTGCTTTTCTTTCAGTAGTAAATCGAATATCTGCTCAGCTTTGCTAACATCGAAGTCGAATCCTTTTGCAGGCCCTTGCTGTTTTACCCATTTGCAGGACACAGGATCTGCCCCCCGAGCCCATTCAGCCACGGTCACCTCCTGGTCTTGTACAGGATCCTCTTCTTCCGTATCGACCAGGCCTATCGGACGTTTGAACTTGTCTTGGTACAACTCAGGGTGGCGCTGTTCATACATTGTCAGTTTCTGGGCCATGTGCGCCAATGAATTGTATTCTACCTGGAAAGCCAGATCCTTGACAGGTGCTGAGAGACCCAACACTGCCAGCTCGACTGCTTCTTTCTCAGTCAAACGAGCCGAATAACATCGGTTCTTGACAGTCCTGAAACGCTGAATGTACTCAGCTACCGTTTCTCCCCGCTTCTGCCGCACCTGCGCCAGATCTGCAATGCCAGCCTCGGTAGCTTCTGAATGATACTGAACGTGGAACTGCTCTTCTAGTTGCTTCCAGGTATGGATCGAATCCGGCGGCAACGAGGTGTACCACCCAAAAGCTGGTCCTGTCAGGGATTGCGCAAAGAACCTTACGCGTAACTGATCCGATGCTGAAATCATGCCTAACTGTGCCAGGTATCGGCTCACATGCTCGATCGAGCTCGACCCTTCTGATCCGCTAAACCTTGAGAACTCAGGGAGCCGATACTTGGGTGGCAGCGGAATCAGATCGAACTCATTGGGGTACGGCTTGGAATAGCCGATTGTTCTTCTCTTCGGCACGAAGCCGAACTGGTCTCTCAAGATAGTACGGATTTGCTCCACCGTTTGAGCTGCAGGGGTTAAATTCTCATGACTCGTTCCGGTGGCATACTTGGCTAGCCATGCCTGTTTATCAGCGTCCATCCCAGAGATCCCTGCTCCAGAGATACCTGCTCCCGAAGCCCCTGCTCCAGAAACTCCTGCCCCAGCAATCCCTGCGGTTGCAATCTGGTTCGTGCGCGTCAGGCTATTGCAGTCCGGCACGTAGGTGCACACATATCCATGTGGGATTTCTTTAGGTGGTTCAAACAGGAATTGGCAATCGCCAGGGTCACCTCCAACCTTGTGGACGACGTACGCCGGTGCCCCTGGTGGCTCTGGAGCCGCAAGCGTGAATGGCAGCTGTGGCCTGGTCTGGAGCGGTCTTTCTCCCTGGTGAGTCCCTAGAGTAGGTCCCGACGGAGAGTACTGATGTTTCATGATCTCCTGAACTATGCGAACCGCGACGTGCTCGAAAGCGTTCACTAGGCTCTCAGAATGGCGATGAAGAGAATGAGCCACCATGTAATTGACTTCCTGTCTCAGAGCTCTTGTGCGCTCCTCTGAAGGAACAGACAGATCCACCTCATCAAGAGCACCTTCGGGTGAGAACCCTTTCCACCTGATGCCATGCTTACGGGTCCTCTCAAAAGAGCCGATGAGATCGGCTTCGAAGAGAGCTTTGATATCATCATACTTCGCCTTGTGCTCCTCAGGCAGATCGTCGTACGTGACCGGCCTGTCCCCCATCGCAGCGTCAGATGTTGATGCAGATGCTGCTGAGTGTCCCACCGGGCGTGCCAGAATATGTTGCCTGTCAAAACCCACCGGCGAGCAGCGACGAGCAACACGAAGAGCCGGGAGGCTCCCAGGACTGCTGGTGGGCCCTGGTCCCTCGGGCAACGGCCCGCAAAACTCCGGCACACGTCCCGGCTGGTGCAAGGGCGTGCCACCTGACCTATACCTGGTCAGGAAGGTGATGGGTTGCTTCGATGAGTTTCCTGCATGGCAAACAAACATACGTAAAATTCGAGCCGCGACCGGCTCCCAGGTTTCCCTGTGAATCGGCTCCTAGAGCCGATTATCCCATGGTTCTGCATTAGATCTACGATAACATGGGGTTTTGCTTCATCAATACAAGTTAAATCGATCTACGATAGTTCAACGTTTTCACCACATAGTTGGAACATCCTACACGTAATTGAGCCTGGTAGATACAAAAGATGATAGAAAACTAACCCTAGAGAAAGCCTAACAACCGACGTAAAGTCAATTCCCGGAACAACTCCTCTCGAATCGGCAAACCATATCCTTACATACTACTGGATCGTTCAACTCGTTTGCAAGGCATGACCATGTGGATATCAAACTAAACCTTGGAAATAAATGCATAACTATAACAGATCAAGTCAACTAAATAAAGATCAAGCAAGATGCTACCCTTACACCCAAAAAAGGTGCAAAGGCAGCGGGATAAATAAAGGCAGCATAACTAAGCAATCATAACAAAAAGGTACCGATGCTAGCCCAAACAGATCCTATGATAACAATATTACTCGCCATCAACAAGGCTTCAGTACGAGTAACACTAAATAACGCATAAGTAGATACTGCCTAGATCGCAAGATGCGATCTAGGCAGCATGGCACTTACCCGAAAGAAACCCTAGAAACAAGGGGTGGCGATGCGCCGAAATTGTGTTTGTTGTGAACGTGATCGTCCTCCTTTCTCAGTAACCTTAGGTACATATTTATAGTCCGGAGACTTGCTATATTTGGAATAACCCTAACAACTCTATCTCTTACTTAAACCGAAACGGAACCTACTACAATATACAGATACACGGGCAATTTAGCCCAAATCCACGCACAAGGCCGATCCAGCAATACGTCGCATATATGTATCCTCCAAGCCCATCTTGATTACGGCCCATCTCCTCCTTTGGCCAAAATGTGGCGATAACACGAGGATAGCTCATGTATCATGTGCAAGGGGTACCCTGATAGTGCTTGACGAGGTGGAAGTGGTTGAAGTAGATTCCCCAGTAATGGCACCCGAAAGCTTGATGGCGCCTAGTGTTTGATGTGGAAGCGCTTCGTTGGAAACCCCAAGAGCAAGGTGTGAAGCAGCAAGAAGCAAGTCTTCCCTCAGTTGATACCGAGGTTATCGAACCAGAAGGAGGAAGGAAACATCACACAGGTGTTGGAAGAAACACAGAGACCTGCACAACACAAACTCAAGACTTTGCCCAAACGAATCAGTGAGGTTGTCAAGCTCACCGGTTTACTGTAACAAAGGATTAAACATATGGTGTGGAAGGTAATGGTTTGCAGCAAGTAAAAAAGTAACAATGGAAGATGTATCAATGGTAAATATTGGACCGGGGTCCATAGTTCACTAGAGGTTCTCTCCTTAGATAAACAACATGGCATGAAGGGTAAACAAATTATAGCGGGGCAATTGACAGGAACTGAGCAAGGCATAACAATGCAATTACTAGTCAGAAAGATCCTATGAAGCTGATTGGGCAATACAACAATATACATAGACCGTAATCCAACAGCATATATGAATAGAAATCCACCTTCAGGTTATCATCCGAACCCCCTCCAGTATTAAGTTGTAAGCAACAGACAACTGCTTTAAGCAAAGTGTGTAAGGTAAACAGTCCACATGTTCCATGAACAAGAGACTGTTGTTTTCTCCCTAGTAGCAACAGCACATCTACAACCGAAGAGATTTCTGTCACTTCCCTTGGAAACTAGAGGCATGAACCCATTATCGAGCATAAATACTCCTTCTTGGAGTCACTAGCAACTACTTGGCCAAGATAACCACTAGCAACGGAGAGCATGCAAGATCACAAACAACACAGACATGATAGAATCATAAAGATAGAACCATTAATCAAACCAACATAATAATCTCAATATCCATCGGATCCCCGCAAACACAACATGCATGATTACAAATAGATTAGATCTTGATCATGAACGGAGCTCACAAGATCTATACATGAAAGCACAAAGGAGGAGATACAACCATCTAGCTACTACATGGACCCATAGTCCAAGGTGGAACTACTCACGAATCATACCGGAGAGAAGGCCTCCGGGATGATCTCCCCTCCGGCAAGGTGCCAGGAAGAGCTTCAGATCCCCCCGATCTAGGGACGATGGTGGCGGCGGCTAAATACGGTTTCGTGGATTTCTGATTGGGTACCGAGAGTTTCTGCATCGGGGGATTCTTATAGGCGAAGGGGGAGACCGAGGCGACCGCCAGGACGACCAAACCCTAGCCAGGCGGGGGTAGGGCCCACCCGTGCCTGGGGGGGGGGGGTCTGGCCCCTCTGGCTGGCCCCTCGGGATCTCCTATGGACTTCTTGTTCCCCATGGAAAGTTATTGACTTTGTCCTTCGTCCCGTCCAATTCCGAGAATATTTATTTACTAACTTTTCTGAAACCAAAAACAGCAGAAAACAGGCATCTGGCACTGTTGTAACTTGCTAATAGGTTAGTACCAGAAAACATGTAAAAAGCACCTCAAAGTGTGGACAAGTAAAGTAAAGTAGATACAAAACAAGCATGTAGCATCAAAAATTATAGATACGTTTCCAACGTATCATACCCCGTTGGCGGTTCTCTATGATATGCATGTATGTAAAATGACAAGAACTTGCAGGTAACCAAAGTTGAATAGCATGCGGAGCGGCCCTCGTACTCAAGGGAAATGGGATTTCCAGTTTATGGTCTGTCAAGCATATAACTCATATTGGACCTCACTTTCACCTTAACCACATGAAGATGCCTATGATAGGGGCAATGAGAGCTCAAAGCTAATGAGTACCTTCCTTTCAGCATTAGTGTCGTGGTGGTGGCACAACAGATGCCATGGGTAGGCTAAAGTTTGGGGCCAATGGATGCTAGTGGGATCTGGAGGGAAGATGTAGTTGATGCTACACACAAAAAGCTAACGCAAAGATCTTTATTTCTCCTTCCTTGGGCTACAAGTGCTCCTTGAGCTGTATACAAGGAGAAAGAGAGAATTTTACCAGCCTAACGGTACCGAGAATGAGTCGATCCCTTCCTTAGGGTCTAAGCCTCCCCTTATAAAGGAGAGCCCTGGGTTCTTCTAGGGCTGATGTGGCAAGCATATTCGAGGAATATGCTTGTCCCAATATAGTAGTTCGACGCTCCTCTTTCCCTGTCGCCCTTCTCACTGCGGTAAGATTCCAGAGGGCCCCTCCTGCGTGCCTCGGGCTTCAGAACTGTCACCTCCGTGACCTCCTTCTGCCCCTCTGTCGTTCTGCACATTTGTCTTTAGCTCTTGGCTCTGCTCGGATTCCGCTACTAGGGTTTGACTTTGGGCTTCTCCTTCTCCTGCAAGCTTCGTATAATTCGGCCCTTCCTCGCGTAAGTCGGCCTGTCCCTCACCTGCATTAAGATCATTCGGGTCAACCCGGCCGACATACGCCATATCTCGGCCGGGTAAGGCCTTGCCATTACTATTGAGGTTCTGCCTTTTCCTATCTCGACCGACCTTTACAAAACTCGGCCAGCTCAGGATATAAATCGGAAACTGGACGGGGAATAATCCTTTCGTCTTTCCCCGTCCTTACCCTATCCGGGATTACCTCCCCAACATTAGTCCCCGAAGCTGATATGGTCCCGCCGGTCATCTCGGCCGGGTCGTATCAGTTTTATGATTCTTATCAGGCATTGTTTCCGAGTTATCTCCTGTTCGTTCGTGGCAACATCGTATTTACTAGTGCAGGCCTCGTCTTACGTGTCATCCTCATCATTGTTTCTCTAGTTTTTTGTTCCTATACAGTGTTTACTGACAAGCTACAGTTACTGCCGCGCCTATCGCGCCGTTGCTGCGACGCCTCGTGCGCCGTTGTCGTTGGGGATCGTGAGCTCCTTGGTCAATCGTGTGGTCCTTGGTGCGGCTCCGCTCAGCGACGCTTGGTCGCGCGGCACACACGATCTACACGACGAACCGCCACACCCACGATCCCACTACCTCGCAGGTGGCTCGGTTATAAAGAGGGGCGTGGCGCCTGGGAGTTTCACTTTCCCCTTCTCGTTCGCCCGCACCCTTCTTCTTCCTCGCGCTTCTGCGCTCGTTCGTGGTTCCGCCGCCGCGCGCTCAACTGGTTCTGCGACGAGGAGGACTCCGCCGCGCTGCTCCGTCTGCCTCGTCGCCGCTCACTTGCTCCGGCGTCGTCGCCGGTGAGTTCTTTTCGGCCTTGCCGCCTAGGCTTTCCTCTAGATCCCTTCGTTTCCTTTTTGTTCTTGCGCCGCGGTTCTGTCGTCGTCCCGCTGCCGTTTTTGCGTAGAATTGCGACGGGGCCTCGTAGCTCTAAGTTTTCCTCTGCCGCGAGTTCTTCCTCCGGCGATCTTTCCGGCGAAACCATGTCTAGTTCCTTTAGCGGTGCCCTGGTAGAGGATGATGATGCTGGCTCTGGGACGGAGAGAGGCTCGTGGCAGGGCTCCTCAGTTACCCGGCAGGAGATCGAGTGGCTCATTCGAACCCGGAGGATTCCCGCCGAGGTCTCTTGTCGTTTACCCGGCAACGAGTTATCTCCTGATGTTAGGGAGGGCAAATATGTAGTTTTCATGTCACATTTCTCGCGCGGTTTTGGTCTCCCTCTTAGCGATTTTGCAAGAGAGTTTCTCGACTACTTCGGCCTTCAGCCGCATCATCTTCCTGCGAATGCCATCGCTTCTCTTTCTGCATTCATCTCCGCCTCGGAGGGTTACTTCGGCCTATGGCCGTCCGTGCATGTCTGGTCGAAGTTCTTCCAGATTCGTTCTAATGTAGTCCCTGACAAGTCTCTGCACCCTTCCGAGAAACTGCTTACTCAGTGCGGGGCGACGTCCATTACACCTCGGAGGAAATCCGTATTTCCTCGTGTCACCGGATTAGAGTCGTGCAAGAAGTGGCACAAATCCTTCTTTTATGTCAAGAACAGAGGGACGGAAGACAAGATTCGGCTCCCTGCCTTTTCCATTGGTCCGCCTTCCAAGGTGAATTGGACTTACAATCCGAGGAGTCACGTCTTGGCCGAGATTTTTGAGACTCGGCTCAAGGAGCTGATCCGGGCCGGGTTATGCGGCGAGGACTTGATGGCTACCTTCATCAGTAGCCGAATTTGCCCATTCCAGAAAAGGACGCACAAACTTTGCTACATGAGTGGTCCACTTGATCCCAACCGAGTCTCGACCGTCGAGCTGGACAACTACCTCATCTTCAAGCATGTCCGAGCTATATTTAAGACGGAGACGCCTGAAGATTGGACTTGGGGATTGAAACCGTTTACCCGCGATCATCCTCCTCCCGCAGTAAGTTAAACCATTAATGCTTTGATTTTCTATTGTTTTCATAGCTGTTTTCGCTAACCTTCCTTCTTTTTCGCCTCACAGAGGTTCGCAGAGCAAAAGGACGAGGATGCCGAGGTTTTGTCGCTTCCGTGGACTGCGGATCGGAATACCCCGGACGTCAGGGAGCCGGACTCCGAAGAATTCGTCCCTAAGTCGGATCCCGCTCCGGCCCGCGCTCGTGGCAAGACTTCGATCCATGAGGAGGAAGGTGATTCGGACGAGGTCCAAGTTCTTGAGGTAGTTGCCGCAATGCCTATTTCTTATGCATTTCCGGGTTCTACTTTCCCAGTTAATCCGGCCGGTCAGGTTCACGACGCCGAGCCTATTGCATCCCGGCCCCCAGTTACCTCGGGGAAACGCGGGGCTCCTGCTAGTGCCTCAGAGGCGGCCCCCAAGAAACGAATGAAGAAGTCTGCTCCGAATCCTCCCAGGCGCAAGACCATGCCTGGGGTCGCAGGGTAAGTTCATTTTGCTCGTATTTCTTGTTTCCCTCTTTCTGTTTTTCATCCTGACACCCTTTTTTATTTCTTATTTTTGCAGTGCTCCGCTTTCCGTTAAGCCTGGCGGTCCTAGCATGACTAGCCGCCCGATTCGGCAGCCGTCTCCTCTGCCCGTTGAAGATACTAGGATCCCCAGTCCTGCTCATGCTGCGTCTCCTTCAGCTCCACATCTGTCACCCCCTCGTCACGATGCGCCTGATACTCGTGTCTCCGAGATTTCTACCGAACCCGTTGCCCCTCCATTGAATCCGAGCATATCTACCGAGCCTCTTTCTACCTCGGTAGCTCCTGCAGTAACCCCAGCCCCAGCCGTGGTCGTTAATACCCCGGCGTCCTCTGCGCCTGTGATCCCTCCTGCTCGTAAAGGCACTGTTCCCATTGCCGAGGTATCGGCTTCTGCTGGTGCCTCCTCCAAAGTAAGAAAAACTGTTGCCACCAAGGCTTCCACTTCCCAAAAAGGTCTTGCCGGCTCTTCTCAGCCGAGTATTGCCGACGTGCTGCGCAAAGGAACTGTGCCTACCAAAGCCTCCGTTACCTTGGCTGCCAGCACCCAGCTTGCTCTTCATACAAGCCCTGCGGCCACAGTGGTTACACAACATGTCCGAGGTAAAGTCTTAACTCGGACGGCTAGTGGGAACAGCCTCGGCTCGCTGGTGGAATATGCTCATAACTGGAATGCTGCTGATCGGCTTGAAGGCAATCCAAACAGTCAGCCGTTTCAACTTTCCGACATTAGCAGCCGTTTGGATCAAGCTGCCAAGATAATTCTGGATAGCAACAAGATGAACGAGGTAATTGCTGCTTCTCGGGGTTTAGACTGATTCTCCATATGCTATTATATATACATTAGTCCCCGAAACTTGCAAACGAGTAACTTGTTATTCGCTTGGAAGTTTTTATAGTGCTATACTTAACTCGACTTAATTTAGGGTTCGAGCCTATATCCAAGTAGATCTATCTTAAACCTTGCTTAAATTTTATCTAGCTGTTCTTTGAATGTCTAGCCACATAGGTCCGGGCTAAGCTTTCACCTGACTCGAATCTACTTTTGGCTTTGAATATCCAGCCACCTAGATCTGGGTTAAGTTTTCGCTTAACTCGGATCTGTTTTGGCTTTGAATATCGAGCCACCTGGATCTGGGTTAAGTTTTCGCTTAACTCGGATCTGTTTTGGCTTTGAATATCCAGCCACCTAGATCCGAGTTGAGTTTTCGCTTAACTCGGATCTGTTTTAGCTTCGAATATCCAGCCACCTAGATCCGGGTTAAGTTTTCGCTTAACTCGGATCTTTTATGGCTTTGAATATCCAGCCACCTAGATCCGGGTTAAGTTTTCGCTTAATTCGGATCTGTTTTGGCTTTGAATATCCAGCCACCTAGATCCGAGTTGAGTTTTCGCCTAACTCGGATCTGTTTTAGCTTCGAATATCCAGCCACCTAGATCCGGGTTTAGTTTTCGCTTAACTCGGATCTGTTTTGGCTTTGAATATCTAGCCACCTAGATCCGGGTTAAGTTTTCGCTTAATTTGGATCCGTTTTGGCTTTGAATATCCAGCCACCTAGATCCGAGTTGAGTTTTCGCTTAACTCGGATCTGTTTTAGCTTCGAATATCCAACCACCTAGATCCGGATTACGTTTTCGCTTAACTCGGATCTGTTTTGGCTTTGGACATTTATTCATCGTTTTGCTCCATTGTTCAGGTTGCACACGACAGGCGGACTGCCGAATTTCAAAGGTTGCTTTTTTCGCACCGCAAACTGGAAGAGAAATACGAGAAAGTCCTTCCTGTGGTAAAAAAGGCTGGTAAGTTGATAGTTCCTTTTCATCATTTTCGACTTACTTTTGTCCGCGAGGTGTCGGCTCACTTTTTTGGTAAACAGGTAATATCAATAATCTCAACATTCGTCTTGAGAAGAAAGTCAAGAGCTTGGAAGGTTAGTTTCCCTCTTACCCTACACCTTTTCGCCCTTTAGAATACGCGCTAAACTTTTTTATTTTGTTTGGCTATGGCAAAGCCGAGTTGCAAACCTTCGCAGCATCTCACCAAGATTGCACGCCTATGCCTGACATGATGCTGCATTTTTTAGAACAAAGCGCTACTCATTCGGCGCAGCTAAAAGAAAAAGATGATGAAATAGCTCGCCTGCGGGCCGAGGTGGAGACCCTTAAGCTCTCTCAGAAATCTGAACTAGAAAAGGTCGATCAGGAATTCTCTGAGGAGAAGAATCGGCTGGCTTTGGAGCTGCAGAAGAATAAAGAACTCCTCGAGGTTGCCGAACTGAAAACTCAGGGAATGAGCGAGGAAATTGCTTCGTTTGAGAAGAGCAAGATCATCTGGGCTAAAGACCTCCATAAAATGTTGAGTTATATTCATTGTAAGTTTCTTATCACAACCGAATTATATTCATTGTAAGTATCTTATTTCCTAACGCATTCGTGTTTTGCGCAGGTCATTTCCCAAAAGCTAAGCCTGTGAGCTCGAAAGCGGTTCTTGCAGCTCGTAAGCGCCGAGGTGCCCCTGTTGATTCGGAGTACTCGATGGAAGATTTCCTAGTTGCTGTTGGTGCTGCAGTTGGTCCAATGAAGATTATGGGCCGGGATTTGGTGCAGGCAGCTATTCAAGCTTACCATGTTCTCTGGCCGAACACTTCTGGGACCCCCGATATCAATGAGGTCGAATTACTGGTGAAAAGACTTATGGCATCTGAAAAACAACTAAGTCTCTGGAGGGAATCAACTGGGCGAGCTGGCGCTGATATGGCCCTCACCGTTATCATGTCATGGTACGAAGACATTTCTCTTGATATCCTGAGGGTTTTGCGCACAGGTTCCCGTTGGGTTGAGGACCCCACCTTTGTTGCTCTTCGGCAAGCTCGCGCCTTCCAGCTCGTTGAGTATGCCGACGTGCATACCTGGAATGAAGGTCCGAGCTTTCTCCCGAACTCGGACGATGAGGTTGCGGTAGAAGACACATCAGACGATAACTCGGCTGAACAGGGTGAAGGTGAAGATGATTCGGCTTCCTCTGGCGACTCCAGTTCGAGCTCGGACGGCAACGGTGACGCGCGATCCTCCTCTAAAGGTACTGGGCATTCAACTGCGCAAACTGATGCCCCTCAGCAGCCTCCAGCTTCAGCCGAAGTCGTACCCGGGTCTGTGGAAAGCGAGGCCACCTCGGTCGAGGCTCCGCCTATCTCGGAGCATCCGGCTCCTACCACAACTATTGCCTCTCCAACGGAAAATCTTTAAGTTATTACTTGTCCCTGGTATGCCGGGCGTACGATGTCCGTGGAACACTTGTTTATTTCCTGTATGACCTGAATCTCCTTTTGCCGTACATTGCTGCGATATATAAGTTTGCAGTTATTATAACTTTGTTTAAGTGGGTTTCCATCCGAATTCTTGCTTTGGTAGCCTGCAATTTTGTTGTTGTTAGGATGTATCTTTGTCTTTGTTTTCTCGTTTTTTAGTCGAGTAGTCTGGGTGTGAGCTTCGCACATCATATGGGGTTAATCTGCTCTTATTCTGAAGTGTGACACCTTTTTTGTATCAAAGATTGACTTCCCCTTTGGAACAATATATGGCAGTCCCCGAGTGACTGCCTGTTCCGCTGAAGTCTAGTGTGTAAACTAAATTTTAGGAACGATATAAGACCACTGCCGAGGCGCTGCTCAGGGTGTCAAGTTTTGGTGCTCAACATAACACTGGGGTGGTATATGGTAGTACATAAAATGGAATTTCAATAACATATAGCAGTCCCCGAGTCACTTCTCTGGATGCCGAAGTTTAGTACATAAGATAAAATTGAAATAACATATAGCAGTCCCCGAGTCACTGCTCTGGATGCCGAAGTTTAGTACATAAGATGAAATTGAAATAACATATAGCAGTCCCCGAGCCACTGCTCTGGATGCCAAAGTTTAGTACATAAGATGAAATTGAAATAACATATAGCAGTCCCCGAGTCACTGCTCTGGATGCCAAAGTTTAGTACATAAGATGAAATTGAAATAACATATAGCAGTCCCTGAGTCACTGCTCTGGATGCCGAGGTTTTTAATACATAGTTGGTGCTTGATCGCAAGATACTACTTTGCAATGTGTGACCAAATGACCACTAAGAATAAAATGGACGAAGTAAAGCTACGTTCCATGGCCTCTTTGTTTCCTCGCCGGCTTTGTCTGCCTTGTTCCTTCCGGGAGATTGAGCGTCGATTAGATAATAGGCATCGTTATGTAATGCTTTGCTCACGATGAATGGTCCCTCCCATGGAGGTGACAGCTTGTGCATGCCGGCCGTGCGTTGCACCAGTCGGAGGACTAAATCTCCTTCTTTGAATACCCTTGGATTCACCTTCTTGCTGTGATATCGTCGCAAGTTCTGCTGATAAATAGCTGATCATGATAGTGCCAGTTCTCTAGCTTCTTCTAGCAGGTCTACAGTATCTTGCCGAGCTATTTCGTTTACCTCTGAGGTTGTATACTGAGTAACTCTTGGCGAGTCATGTACTATGTCGGCTGGAAGCACGGCCTCTGCCCCGTATACCAGAAAGAATGGTGTATAGCCTGTCGATCTATTCGGAGTAGTCCTGAGGCTCCATAATACGGCTGGGAGTTCCTTAATCCAACATCCTGCCGACCTTTGCAGTGGTTCAACAAGTCGTGGTTTTATTCCTGACAATACTAGTCCATTAGACCTCTCCACTTGCCCATTAGATGCTGGGTGAGCCACAGAGGCAACATCTAGTCTTATGTGTTTCTCTCTGTAAAATCTGGCGAAGGCTCCTTCTGCAAAATTTGTGCCATTATCCGTAATAATACTATGCGGATACCCATATCTTAAATTAATATCTTTGAGAAATTTCACTGATGTGGGCCCATCGCATTTTTTTATCGGTTTCACTTCAATCCACTTTGTGAACTTGTCCACCATAACCAATATGTGGGCCATTCCCCCTCGGGCTGGCTTAAATGGTCCCACCATATCTAAGCCCCACACAGAAAATGGCCAAGTGATGGGTATTGTTTTTAACTCGGCCAATGGCATATGTATCCTGGTTGCATATCTCTGACAACCATTGCATTTTTCAACCAACTCTTTGGCTTCTTTCAACGCCGTTGGCCAATAAAATCCATGCCTGAATGCTTTGGCTACCAAGGCACGAGATGAGGCATGGTGTCCACACTCTCCTTGATGTATATCCAGGAGGATCTCCTGGCCTTCTGCCGAACTCACACATTTCTGCAATACGCTTGTGACGCTTCTTTTATATAGCTCATTGTTTATGATTGTATAAGCTTTTGCTCTCCTTACAGTTTGTCTAGCTAATACTTCATTATCCGGCAATATCGACTCTTTAAGGTAAGAGAATATGGGTTGCGCCCATGGCGGTGTGACTTTTTCTGGTGTACTCTCATTGTCTATTTCCATGTTTTCTGCCGACATATCCATCTTGGCTTTCTCTATGATTGTGCTTACTTCTGCTGTCCTCCTCTTGGGGGATTCCGAGTTATATTGCTGGTCTACTTCCATCGGCACATTGTCTGCTGCCGAATTAGCCGGAATAAAGATAGATTCGGATTCTGGTGAAGGGATTATTGATGGTTTTCTGAGGTGTTCCAGGGCAACACCCGGTGGAATTGACTGCCGGGTTGATCCGAGCTTTGACAACGTGTCTGCGGCATCATTTTCTGCCCGAGGTATGTGGTGAAATTCACATCCTTCAAAGTATCCACTGATCTTTTGCACATGAAATCTGTATAAAGCCATATTAGCATCTAATGCATCCCAATTGCCTGAGACTTGCTGTACTACTAGATCCGAGTCCCCATAGCATAAGATTCGGCGTATGCCAATCTCTTTTGCTACTTTCAATCCATGGACCAGTGCTTCATATTCGGCTACATTGTTGGATGCGGCAAAATGTATTTGTAGCACATATTTCAGCTGATCTCTTTTAGGCGAGGTTAACACTATTCCTGCCCCCAAACCATTTCTTAGTTTGGAACCATCGAAATGCATTGTCCAGTAATTTGGATCTGGTAATGGTGGCTCATACTGCACTTCGGCCCAGTCTACGAAGAAGTCGGCGACTGCTTGAGATTTGATTGCATCTCTCCTATCAAATTGTGGAGCGTATGGCGACAACTCGATTGCCCATTTTGCTATTCGGCCACTTGCATCTTTGTTGCTCAATATGTCGGCTATGGGCGCTTCACAGATCACTCTGATGGGATGTTCTTCAAAGTAATGTTTAAGCATTTTTGCCGACATATATACTCCATAAGCCATCTTCTGATAATGTGGGTAATTCTGTTTTGAAGCGGATAATACCTCGCTTAAATAATATACCGGTCTTTGTACGGATTTATCATCTTCAAGTCGTTCTACTACGACTACAGCACTCACTACTCTGTTGGTAGCCGCTATATAGAGTAACATAGGCTCTTTTGATAATGGAGAAGCCAAAACGGGTGTTGTGACTAACATTTTTTTCAACTCATGAAATGCGCTGTCCGCTTGCAGGGTCCAAATGAATTTATCTGATTTCTTCATCAGCTGATATAGTGGTAGCGCCTTTTCTCCCAGCCGACATACAAACCGGCTGAGCGAGGCTAGACAACCTGTGAATTTTTGTACATCATTTAAGCATCTCGGCAATTCCATTCTTTCTACTGCTTTTATCTTTGTTGGGTTGGCCTCTATACCTCGGCTAGATACAAGAAAACCGAGTAATTTTCCTGCCGGCACGCCAAACGTGCATTTTTCCGGATTAAGTTTCATTCGGAACCTTCTCAAGTTCACGAAAGTTTGCCGTATATCTTCCAGTAAGGTTTTGCTTTCCTTGGTTTTGATGACCACATCATCTACATATACTTGTACATTTTTTCCTATCTGATCATGTAGACACTTTTGCATGCATCTTTGATATGTTGCCCCTGCGTTTCGCGGGCCGAAAGGCATTGTGCGATAGCAATAAGCCCCGTACAGGGTAATAAATGCAGTCTTTATTTGATCGGCCGGATTTAACGGTATCTGGTGGAAACCAGAATACGCGTCTACAAATGACAATAACTCACAACCAGCGGTCGAATCAATGACTTGGTCTATTCTAGGCAATGGAAAAGGATCTTTTGGACACGCCTTGTCCAGGTTCATGTAATCGATACACATTCGCCATACAATGGCTACATTGGGATCATCTTTCTTCTTTTCTACCAGCACCAGATTCGACAACCAATCCGGGTACAGCACCTCCATGATGAACCCGGCTGCGAGAAGCCGAGCTATTTCATCTCCTATTATTTTTCTCCTGTCTTCGGCGAAGCGGCGGAGAGGTTGCTTCACCGGCCTTGCTCCCGGCCTTACATTCAAAGAGTGCTCAGCCACTCCCTCGGAACACCTTGCAGATCCTGAGTCGACCATGCAAATATGTCTCGATTCTCACGGAGGAAGTTGGTGAGCTCGCTTTCCTATTTAGCGTCCAGGCCTGCACCAATAGTAACAGTACGCTCCGGGAATTGCTCATCTATCTGAAACTTTTTCGTTTCTCTAGTCGGCTGAAAAGAGACACTGCCATGCGGGTTGGCTAGTGCCGGCATGTTCAGTTGTGCCAACTGAGCGAGGGCTGCTACCTCCTGAATCCTTCTTTTTTCTCTTGCTATGACCAATGATTCGGCCAAATTTGACCCGGCTGATGCACACTCCATTGATTTCTTGTAATCCCCTGCTATAGTTATCACTCCTTGTGGTCCGGGTAGCTTCATTTTCAGATAACTTATATGACAACTGCCCATGAATTTGGCCAATGCTGGCCGTCCGAGTAGAGCATGATAACAGCTCTCTAGATCCACCACTTCAAACTCTAAGTTTTCTGCTCTGCAGTTATCTCTTGTGCCGAATAACACATCCACTCGGACCTTTCCAACGGGTTCACATGAAAGCCCTAGCACTATCCCATGGAAAGTGGTCTTCGTGGATTGCAACATGTTCTGCGATATTCCAAGTTTATGCATGGTATCTTTGTACATGATGTTGATACTGCTTCCATTGTCAATGAGTACTTTTGAGAATTTCACATTGATGCTCGGTCCAACAAATGTCGGATCCAACACGAGTGCATATGATCCGGGACTCGGCATTATCTTAGGATGATCCTTTATGCTCCAAGTTATCTCCTGATCCAACCATGGCATATATCTTGGTACTGCCGGCATAACTGCATTCACCTCCATATGCCGGCGCTGCACGCTTTGCTTGTCTTGCTGTTTGGTTGTGAACACACAATAGGATTGATGATGTTCTCTGTAATCATTGCATCCGGTATTCGCAGGATTTGTCCTTCCATCCTGGACTTGGTTCATCACTTGATGCACCGCGTCTCTCCGATCCGAGCTATCGTACCTCGGGGGAGGGGCGGTAACATCAGTTGCTGTGCATTTGCTCCAGTCAACTATGGTTGATGTTGCTGATGTACTTGATGGGGTGCCTGAACTGCGGGGTTCCCCATTGCATTTTTCATCCATGCACATTGGCGGGTCGTATGGTTGGCTGGCCTGGATGGGTTTGACGTGTGAAATTTGCACGGCTGATCTAACATGGATTCGAACGTGTACTTTGGCCTCTCCTGCCACTGTTTCTTTTGTTCGGGGGTCCACTGCCTTTTTCCTTCATTCCTTGGTGTCCACTGCTGAGGACCATTCTTTTGCCGTTGAGTTGCTCTGTGACTCGGCTGATCTTGCGCTACTGCCGCCACTTGGGCTGAATTATATCTATAATCCGGCCTTTCCTCTCTTCTTCTTCCTCTGAAATCACCGCGCCTGGATGACCCGGCCAAATCTCTTGCATAATGGTCCTGTTGCTCGCGGTGATCCGCCGACATTAATTCTGGTTGCGTCGGGTCTCCTAACGCGTAGGAGTCCGCTATTCTGATAGTTTCTGCCAGTGTGGTCGGCATATCTCTCTGCAGACGTTGCCACAATACGCTGCCATAACGACATCCTTGCGCGAACCAAGCTATTGCTTGCGATTCTATAACTCCTTCACACGAGTTTCTCAGGTTGCACCACCGAGTTAAAAATTCTCTATCTGTTTCATTCGGCCTCTGCTTGCACATGGCTAACTGTTGTGGCCTGTTTGGCCTCTTGTACGTGCTGGTAAAGTTTCTGACAAACATTTCCTCAAAATCCAGCCAATAGTTGATAATGCCCGCTGGTAGATTATTCAGCCACACCCTAGCCGGTCCTTCCAGCATTTGTGGGACGTACTGTACTGCCCATTGTAAGTTTCCACCCGCTATTTTCACAGCAGTGGCATAGTCAATTAACCAGTCTTGTGGTTTGGTACTCCCATTATATGTTTTCGTGCCCCTTGCCAGCTGAAAGTTCGGCACAGGCGGTTCGCCCATGATCCGTGGTCCAAAGCATGTCGGCCCTGGTGGACCCTGTTCTTCCAACAACTCGGACCTATATAGCCGGTCCAGCTTCACTCTTGCATCATTTGATGGCAAATCTCTGTACAGAACTCTGTCCTGTATTCCATAGTGATTGTTTCCGCCAAGGATTGCATATTCCATCTCAGAATAACCATCATTGTATCTTTCATTAATTCGATCGTGGCGAGCTGGCCTCGTTTCTCTTTCCTGCCGGGGTTCATGCCTTGGTTGCGGGTTGAGTGGCAGTTCTCTCCATACTTCGACCGGGGTATTGTTCTCCTGATTGCCTCTCGCGGGCTCTCTTTTGCCGAGATCTCCGTTGCCTCGGCTTCCGCCGTCTCTCTCAACACGGCCGTGGTTCCTCTCCCCACTGTTACCTTGGCTTGCATTGCCTCTGTTCTCATTTTCCTTTTCGGCCATTGCCGGATCATATGGAACAATTTGCTTGTTCTTTTTTCCTGAGGTTACTGCTTTGTCCCTTCGTGCATTATTTCCGGGTGAAGATGCCGCCGCCACGGACAAGGCAGGTGCTGCTCCTGCCGAGTGAACCATTCGCGAGGCCCCCGGCCTCGTCGGGTTTGCTCTGAGCATTTCCTCGTTTTGCTGGATCGCGATGCGCACCAGCTCGTTCACTCTTTCTTGCTGTCTCTGCCGGGCCTCGCCGGTCAACCCCTCTAACTGTAATGCTGCGGCATTTGCCGCCCTTAGGTTCTTTGCCGGGGTACTGTACCTCGGCAAACCCAAATCCACTGATTCTGCTTTATGAGCATCATGCTCTTTGTTGATATCATCCATGAGGTTTTTCATTCTCAATCTTAATTCGTCCACCCGTTCGGGCGCGACGTCAAGCTTATTAGCTTTGGCATATTCTTGCAGGGTCCTGTTTAAGGACTCCCGCAAGGCCGACACCTTTTTGGCCTCTTCCAGCACCTTTTGCCTGGTTTCCTCTAACTCTGCCTGAGCATTTGCCGGATCAAGTATCGGCGCTACAGGTGTAGTCAAGTTTTCTATGGTCGCCTGAAGAATGTTCTCTGGCCTTTCCAGAGGTGGCCCTTACTCTTGGTGCCTTTGGGGTGGTGTCCTGCACCTCGGTCGGGTTGGTCGCTGGCGGGATTACCTCGGTGGGTAGTGGTGCTGTCTGCCTGGATGCGCCCTATACACCGGCGGCGTGTTCTCTACTTGACCCGGCAGCTGCTACTCCAGCTTGCACCCCGGCCGCGACCATCACCTCGACGCTGCCTGCATGACACGCTCCGGACGGACGGCTTGCAGCGTTAAGAGGTGGATCTCCTGCAACAATAACTTGGTGAGGATAAACGCTGGAGATGTCGACACCGACGTAAACCTTGTGCCCGCCCAAGCTGATGAAGACACCGTTGCGCGGGGGAGTTTTTCCCCTGAAGCTGCCCACATTGTCGCTGACGTAGTCACAGAGACCAAATCTCTGGACCAAGCCAGAAACAACGCGCTCGCCCGTGTTGATGAGGCTTCCCGTCCGGATCGTAACTTCAGCTAGCACCGCTGCCGGCCCCATGGTGGGCGCCAACTGTCGTGGTGGTGGCACGGCAGATGCCATGGTTAGGCTAAAGTTTGGGGCCAATGGATGCTAGTGGGATCTGGGGAGGGAAGATGTAGTTGATGCTACACACAAAAAGCTAACGCAAAGATCTTTATTTCTCCTTCCTTGGGCTACAAGTGCTCCTTGAGCTGTATACAAGGAGAAAGAGAGAATTTTACCAGCCTAACGGTACCGAGAATGAGTCGATCCCTTCCTTAGGGTCTAAGCCTCCCCTTATAAAGGAGAGCCCTGGGTTCTTCTAGGGCTGATGTGGCAAGCATATTCGAGGAATATGCTTGTCCCAATATAGTAGTTCGACGCTCCTCTTTCCCTGTCGCCCTTCTCACTGCGGTAAGATTCCAGAGGGCCCCTCCTGCGTGCCTCGGGCTTCAGAACTGTCACCTCCGTGACCTCCTTCTGCCCCTCTGTCGTTCTGCACATTTGTCTTTAGCTCTTGGCTCTGCTCGGATTCCGCTACTAGGGTTTGACTTTGGGCTTCTCCTTCTCCTGCAAGCTTCGTATAATTTGGCCCTTCCTCGCGTAAGTCGGCCTGTCCCTCACCTGCATTAAGATCATTCGGGTCAACCCGGCCGACATACGCCATATCTCGGCCGGGTAAGGCCTTGCCATTACTATTGAGGTTCTGCCTTTTCCTATCTCGGCCGACATTTACAAAACTCGGCCAGCTCAGGATATAACTCGGAAACTAGACGGGGAATAATCCTTTCGTCTTTCCCTGTCCTTACCCTATCCGGGATTACCTCCCCAACAATTAGGAAGCCTTTCAAATTTTTCAAAACCTTTTTTACTCCCTTGTTGAGTCACCACTTATTCTTTGAGCATCTTCTTGAGAGCATAGTTGTCATTCTTGTGTTTGTATCAAAACTTGGTTAATTATGTCATGACTTTGATGCTTGTATCTCTGACATTTTTACTTCTAGCCTTCACTTGAACTTCAGAGGTGCCTTCACATTTATATTGTGCTCTACAGACAAAGGCAAGCGAGATACCACTCTATCATACCTTATTATGAGCATTGCAATGTTGCTTATGTTTACGTTTCATGCTACTTATTATTATTGAGTTGGTTTCTCTTTATAGCTTGCAATGACTATTGAGTAGACATGGTTGCATACTTCTTATTATGAATAGTTTAAGTATCTAGTCCTGTGCTAAGAATATATACATCATATGAAGCAAATGTGTTCGTGAAAGTTACTTTTGCTATTGTTTCTCCTCTAAACTTGTGTGATTTGGATACATCTAACACGGATTGACGCTGTTTTCAGTAGAATTACCTTGGTGTCTAGTTTTTCTGCAGAAAATCAACTATCAGGAAAAATCCCGGAAAATATGCCAAAAATCCTATTTCCCTAGAAGACCCACGGAGCCAGAAGACGAGACGGAGTGGAGGCTTGGGGGCCCCACACCCCTGCCCGGCATGGGTGGGCCCAGCCCGCACCTAGGTGGTGCGACCACCCCAGGCACCCCCTCGGGCTCCCTCTTTGCCTATAAGTTACCCCTTGACCTAAAAACTGAGGGGGGGTTCGTCGTTTTTCCAGAAAGAGTTCTATTGCGCCACCACCACCAGAAGCCGCGATTCGGATCCAGAAACTCCGTTCTGGCATCCTGCTGGGACGGGGAATTTGGAGAGGATCATCGCCATCGTCATCACCAACGCCTCTCCATCAACCATCAATGTTTCCCTCATCCATGAGTGAGTAATCCCCCGCTGTAGGCTATGAGGATGGTAGGGATTGGATGAGTTCTATCATGTAATCGAATAAGATTGTTAGGGCATGGTGCCTAGTATCTCTATTAGTGCTATTTGACTTTGTTGCAACTTGTTTTGCTTAATGCTTGTCACTAGGGCCCGAGTGCCATGATCTCAGATCTGAACTTATTATTGAATCATTATGATAGTATTGTTTGTGATCTTATCTACAAGTTGTGTACACATATCATTGTCCGGATCCAAAGGCCCCAAAGTGACAGATATTGGGACAACCAGAGGGGATGGATGTAGTGTGAGGATCACATGTGTTCATGGAGTGTTAATGCTTTGCTCCGGTGCTCTATTAAAGGGAGCACCTTAATTGTCAGTAGTTCCCTAGAGGCCCCGCTGCCACGGGTTGGCAGGACAAAAGATATTGTGCAAGTTCTCATTGCGAGCATGCATGACTATATATGGAGCACGTTCCTATGATTGTTTAGTACTTGGATGCTTATTCTTATTTATCTACAATTGCCCTAGATTTTAAAGTTACATGTTTAGACTCATCCATGGAACGCCCGTCCATCCATCCCTATGCCTACCACACTTATATCCTACTGTTTGCTGCTACTGTTTCATGGTCTACTTCATCAAACATCAAACATCAACAGTGCCGCCGCAGTATATTTTTCTGTTTCATGGTCTACTTCATCACTTTTGCACTGGTTACGACCAGTCCATCGTACAAATCTATCGACCTGGAGCATACGACAACTACTTTCGACCGCGTTGAATCTACACCCAGGGCTATGTAGACTCTGCCACGTGACCCGCTGCTGCATTGACTCCGGTCCGCCGCATCGGCTCTCGAGCGCTGCCTCGGCTACATCAACCATATCAACTCCACGCATGGGGGCTGCAACGACGCCGTCGCGCGACCCGTCGAGTCTTCGACACCGGCGGCCCGTTGTGATCTTCAGCTGCGGCGACTCGCCGCTACGGTCTCCGACTCCGGCGATCCACTATGATCTTCGGCTCCAACGTCTCAGGGGATCCCTTCGCTTCGGCAACCCGCCGCGGTCCTCGAATTTGACGACCAGCTGCGGCCTTCGGCTCTAGCAACCCGCTGCACTCTTCGAATGCGATGACCCGCTGCATTGTTCGGATGCAATGACCTGGCGTGCTCATCGATTGTGACAATCTTCGAATGTGGAACTCGCTTCCGCCATCGAGCACAGGAACTCGTAGCTACTACGAGTGTGGTCCTCTATGTTGAATACGTCTGCAGTCTGACCCGCTACCGCGTCGACTTTGTCCGTGGTCGCATCAACTTCGTCCACGACAACTACCAATAAATCTAAGTTTGCCTCTACTTAGAGATGATTTCTTTTTTAACTCGCACTCGAAACACTCGGGGGCTGCGCCCTCTTCGAGTAACCTAATGTGCCATCGGCTCCATGCACTCGAGCACCTCATACGCGACAGCCCGAGTAGCTGATTCTGCCTGATCGTCGAATCCTTGAACTCCGAGTGCCTCGGCAAGGTATTGAGACTAAGGATAATCAGACTAACGAAAAGGCCTAGCAAACAGTGCAAAAGTGTCGACTCGATTGGCACCCGAATTTTACTTTACAAGCCGATAGGCAACTATTATTTACAAGATACAAGTACTTCATAATTTTTTATGTTTTCTGCAGCCTATGAGGACGTCGACTACGTCGACCTATTCTATCGGGTCCTCCAACTGAGTCAACTAACACCAAGACCCGAGTCGACGCATTCCTCCGATGAACACATCAATCATCGACAAAAGTGGCGCTGGTCGTGCACCCGGTAGAAGAAACGACATCGACTTCATCCGCAACGTCGAGTCCTTCCGGCTAAAATGCCGCATGACTCCGCTATGTCGACTCCAAACGCATCATCTATTCTTGAACCCTTATGCATGAGACTCTGACTCGATGCACTTCCTGGTCAGTGGTTTATCCTCGCATGAGTCTCCACTCGAGTCTGCGACTCGACTAGACACTCGGGGACTACTTCTATCATGAGCGCTGGTCGCGCAACCGATGTACTTCCGGGTCAGCGGTACTCCCACGATATTATCAGCTACAACTACATGATACAAGACTCGAGTCTCTGCCTGAGTCTACGACTCCGCCAGATACTCGGGGGCTACTCCAAATTGGAACGCTGGTAGCACACTCGAAGATCTTCGAATGACATGCTTTGATTCCTCAGTAGAATCAACAATTCGACTGAGGACTTGGGGGCTACTCCCATAGGGAGCGCTGGTCACGCATTCGAAAAAATAAAGTCATTCAGGGCATCTGCAAGGTCATCCAAAGAACTTCCGGGTTGCCGTAACCCACAACTAACGACTATAAGTCTCTGCTCGAGTCTACTACTCGAAAAGACACTAGGAGGCTACTCCCATAGGGAGAGCTGGTCGCGCACCCTATAGTCCATTGTGTTGACTACGTCCATAATGCTGACTCCTTTACAATAACCGAACAAATTCAGCTAACCTGACGAAGTTTCGGGTGGAGTGCTTCGCACTCGACACAACTTTCTACTCCGACATCCAAATGCAATGCTCAAGACAATCGAGTCTCCACCGGAAACTTGTTCGGATGAAAGCACTCGAAATACTTAAAGAGTCTTCACTCGAATCTACGATTCAACTGAACACTCGGGGGCTACTAACATGGGTATTCCCTATGGGTGCCTGATGTTAGCCTACCTGGTTCAACCCGACGGAAGGCCCACTCGACGACCTGCCAGGTTCCATGACACCTATGACATTTCGGCTACTATGAAGCCCATATGGACACAAACTCCCAAGCGTACAAGACAAGGAAATCTCAAGACTAGAGTTTGAATACAACTTGTAACCAGCTTGTATCGTTACCCGAGACCTAGTCTCCCCATATATAAAGGTTAGGAGCGTCTAACGAGGAGGGCACGATACAATAGACTAGACCACAACAGATCTACAAATCTACAACTCACCCCATACATAAACCTCACGCCAGATTGCATCTACACATCCCCTGTAACCTTCGGTTCCGTCGTAATCAAGAACAGACAAGCAGAAGTAGGGTTTTCACTCCGGGGGCCTGAACCTGGGTAAACCTCGTGTCCCCGTGTTACTTGCCTGTTAACCGTTTTGCGACTTCCAGCATCCAAATCTTCTCCAAAACCCAAGTCCATAACAATGGACATTGACGAGTCGAAACCTCGTCAGGACAAGGCCCTGGTGAACCAGGCGGCAGAGGACCGCAGGAAGGCGGTGGGCAAGGCGATGGATCGCGGCCAAGCGTGCGACCGTCACCGCGAACGCATCCAGAAGTGGGTTATCTGGACCACTAGGGCGGCGATCGACGGGGCCGGCGGCAGCGGCAATGGTGGCCACGGCAACGGCAGCGAGTAGCCTCCGTGACGTCCTCCTCCAGCAGCAACAGTAGCAGTAGTATTAGTAGCAGCAGCAGCAGCTGTAGCATCCCCTATTCTGTTCAAATGGCCTTTTATAACTGGCAGGGGTTAATCTAATGAATAGCTATCTTAAGCACTAATGTATCACTTACATATGGGCCCCAAGTGGCCGACGGGTAGGACACCCGTGCTGTCCGCACACATCCGGCCTGATGCAACAGTTGCCCAGATTTGGTGCACGGATGGGTCGAGCCGGACGCGTTTGTCCGGATAGGTCGGGCCACTGGGACGCCACGCGGACGACTTTGGACACGCTCGGACGTGCTGTCGCCATGGCCATGGGGATCGCCCGCCGGGGTTGATTAACCATGTTGCACCTTGCAGGGACCTCGTCGGCAATAGAGGAGCAGCGACGCTGCTACATTAGACGGTCGACCTGCTACAAAGGAGCGGTGGCGCTGCTATAGAGGAGGGGCGGCACTGCTACAGATGCGCAGCGATCTTGCTATAGAAAAGTCTCCGGCTAGGTCTCGGGCGAAGTAGATTTTTTTGCTACATTAGAAAAAAAATCAGCTACCACTGTTTACTGAGTTTGCTATCATAAGTTAATTTTTTTGCCAGGTCGTCTTTGACAAGGTTTTTCTAGCGAGTTTTGACCGAACTGTTCTTTTGCGGGATTGGGGACAGTTTTTTTATTTTCTAGATCAAACCATGTTTTGCTACTATAGCAAAAACAGGCTTTTTTTTTGCTAATACAGCAATTTAGGACGATTTTAAAGGACGTGGCTCGCGAGGAAGCAGGATGATGGGAGGGAGGCTCCCATCGTCCTGAGGACGCTAGCGTTGTCCTTCAAGATAGCAGCCGATTTAACTCGTAGTCGTCGTACTACACGAGGGTTTCTACCACAACTCTCTGAACCAGATGGCTGTTGAAGGAAGGTTACAAGAACAACTTTGCAGGAAAACGCAAACGGGAAAGCAGCGAAGAACGTACAGAAGGTAAGGGGGAGGAATGAAAGGCGTAGAGCGGGACTTACCATGCAAGCGACGAAAGGGAGGAAGAACTGTTGTACGCAGCACACCGGGGAAGAAGACGCCGAAACAGAGGAGTGAAGTCCTCTTTAGGTCGGCAATGAGGAAGGAGGAACAAAACAATGAGAGACATAAGGGATTCAGACGCATGATAAAGCGTTGGTACCTACGGGCAGAGAAGCATAGCACACGCACGAGTTCTCTCTCATTTTTTTGAATGATAATACGTGTCTCATTTATATCATAAATAACATAGTACAAGCCACATAGACACTGACAAAACTGAAAAAAAACAGTACAACGCAAGCTTTTGCGCAAAAGACCGTCAGCCAAGAAAGAAAATTACAATCCAGACCAAAAAATTCTCTGAGCTTGACGCCAATGCCCGTCACCTGCCTCTGGCACCACAACATCAGCCACCAAAGAAAATAACGGATCACCTCCTCACCCGAGCTTGAAGCGGCTCCATCGCTGATATACAGCTTTGCGGACCTCCAAGGTAGCTCACCCAAGGTGAAACCATTGTCGTTGAACGAATCAGACCGGGACAGCACCCCGAACACGCCATCGAACTCTAGATCTAACACCCCCACACGATAAGACGTCGGGGGAGGAAACCATACATGCCATCCACGAACCACAGACCCAGCACGCAATCCACCATCTTTCAGATGCCGTCGATGCAGATCACACTCTACATCCGCTCCTTGACTACCTCCCAGGTTCCACGCCGGCGCTGGAGCAAACGCCACCGCAGCGGTGGATCCTGAGGACACACATTCACCACAAGGATGTCGCCACCATCGCACCATCCTTTCTTGAATAGACTGATCTTCGAATCTATTGGGGAAGGATCTGAAGAAAACTTATTCAGCGCCGCCATCGTCGCCCCCAAACCAAGACGATGAACAGCTTAAAAACGAATCTATTTTGGCTAAAAACTGTCCACACACATGGATCCGGCGACCCCCTCACCACTGATGACCTAGGTCGCTAGCAGGAGAAGCCGCCGAAGGCCAGCGTCAGAAAGCTTGTGCCCTAGGGTAAGATCCCTTTTTCTCCTGGCGAAGGCCCGTGGGAAGAAAAGAACACTTCGTGGATCTCCCTATCATGATAAGGCTATACAAAAAGCATACGCGATGGACATTGAAAGAACATATGGGCCCCCATGTGTTGTTTTGGTAATTAATGATAATCTTTATGGACTAATGTGTGTATTAAGTTGTATTTATAGGATTTGTCCATTGGCATCGCTTGGAGCATGTGTTGGCTCCAAGGTCGATACTATGAAGAAGATATGTTGTGCAAGCTCAAAATGCGCCATCTATAGAAGATCTCATGTTTGATGCTTGCCATCCTTGGTGATCATGGATCGATGATGAGGAATTAAGAAAGGCGTTCCATCTTGAGAAGGGCAAGATCGTCTACATCGAGCTCAAGTGGAATGCTCAAGGCAAAGGTATAATATTTATAGGTTTTCCCTTTTGCCGGTCTCATGTTGTGTGTGGGAGACCGGGTTTAGGATAGATAACCGTACTATCAAGAGGGGCTCTCGAATGAGTAACTCGATCACATCGTTCGGAGAGAGCTCAAACCTTTGCATACTTGCATCATTGCATTTGGTTGTTATTTGGTCTTATCTATGTGAGGATATAGATCTTGTGGTAATATCCATAACAAGCTCTTGTTCATCAAAATCGGATCTTCCATTTGTATCTTGTTGCGATTTTGATCTTGGCGGTTTTTCGGTTTCTCACCAAGTGAGGTATCCTACATTATTCTACATGATACACTCTCACTTGGTGATAACCAATATTTTAACTTTTTATAGGATACCCCATGTCGTCCTTTTTCTAACGCAATTGGAATCGGGTCAATCGTAGCTACCGTTCAAAAGTTATGACCGTTTAAATATCCGCCGATTTGATTCTAAAATGAAAAAGAAAAACAGTTTTACTGGGCTGTCCGGTACTACCGGGCCTAGTAACGGACACCCCTGTTTTGGCCCGCTCGCTCTCAGTATTGCCCGGTAGTCCAGGGGGCACTACCGGCCCGTGCGGTACTACCGCCCCGAGCGGCCGGTAGTATCGGGCCGGCCCAGGTACATCAGCCTAGCCCCCGCTCTCTACCATCGCGCGTCCGCCTGCCGCTCGCTGCCCAGATCCCACACGGGCCCCGCTGCCTCCGCCTCTCTAGCCCCACTCCGCAGCTGTCCCGCTCGCTTGCCTTGCGCACAGCCGCCGCGTTGACTGCCGCTGCTGCCTGCTGGCTCCCTCGCGCGCGCACGCGCGCTGCCGCTTCGCTACTCCTGCGCGCGTAGCTCGCTTGCGCTGCCCGCGCGCGCAGCTGGGCCCAGCCACCGCTGCCTCGAGTGCGCGCGCACTGCCTCCTGGCCCACTGCTGCAACGCGTTTTTCCAGGCCACGCGATGGATCTTGCTGCTGCTGCCTTTTCTCCCTAGCTCGCTCACTGTGTGCAATTTTGTTCTGGGGCGATACTACCGGTTAAATCCGGTACTACCAGTCCAGACAGAAAAATGCCCTAAACAGCTAGATTTTTGGGCCCCTATTTAAGGCTTTGCCCGTTTTTAGTTTAGAAAGCTTCTCTCTTATCTATTAGGCTAAGCTTTGTCCACACTTGCTCTAGATCTTAAAGCTTGCCTAATCTTTTCCCTCCGATGATTCTTGCCCATATTTCAGTGGAAGAGAGAGGAGATCTAGACCCATGTTTTGACCTAACTGATTCATCTCTTTGTGAGTGCATCTTTGGGGATCTAGATTTTGGGGGATTTTGTGTCTCTCTTTGATTCCTCCTCTCTTGTTCCCCCAATAGCTTTAGTAGCTTTGTTGGAACTTGAGAGTGAGGGATTTGAGTACCTTTGTGGTGTTCTTGCCATTTGCATTTGGTGCATCGGTTTGTGTTCTCCTCGGAGGATTTGGTTTGAGTTACTCATTGGAGCTTGTCCCTCTTGGGTTCTTGGAACCCTAGACGGTTTGTGGCCTTGGTGGCATTGTGGCCTTGGTGGCGTTTGTTGGGAGCCTCCAATTAAGTTGTGGAGAAGTGCCCCAACCTTGTGAGAGTTTCCGGTTGCCACCGACAAGTGCACCGATAGTGGAAGCGTGAATCGATCCCGTTGGGGTGAGATTCACCAAAGAATAAGGGGGGCCTTTTGTGGCATTGGTGGTTTGATATCACCCCCTCTCCAAACGAGATGTACTCCATGTTGGGAGGAACTCGGTAAAATATCGGTGTCCCCGCGTGACATGGTTATACCCCGCGGGTACATGATCTCAGCATACCTGGTCCGGCCCAAGGAAGGACCACAGCAAATATACGTTGGCCCATGAAGACTTTCGGGTGACCAAGGCCCATGACGTCTTCGGATCCTTGGAGAGCAAGACTAGAGTAGATAGGAAATTCAAAGGGGTAAACCCTAAAATCTGTAACCGACTAGGTCTGTGCCTGGGACCTGCCTAAGTCTATATAAAGGCTAGGAGGGCACGACCTAGATCTCTCGACTCATACTTTCGCATACACACCTCCATGCCAGATTGCATCTGCGCACCCCTGTAATCATCGGTTCCGTCGTAATCAAGAGCAGACAAGCAGGAGTAGGGTTTTCCCTTCGGGGGCCTGAACCTGGGTAAACCTCGTGTCCCGTGTTGCTTGTTTGCTAACCGTTCCGCGATCTCCAGCATCCCCATCTTCTCCAAAACCCAAGTCCATAACAATGGGCATTGACGAGATTAAACCTCGTCAATTGGCGCCGTCTGTGGGAACTGGGGACGCTGATTGTGCGATCATGACGGTCCCAACCCGAGCGATCTACAACTCCGCAGCGACGGAGAGTCACCTCCTCTTCGGCGCTTTCGACTTCACCGCCCACTCACCGGCCACCATGAAGGACTTCGAGCCCGTAGGCGATAGACTCGAGATCCTATTCGGAAGCTTCTGCTTCCAGGTGGGACAAACCGGCACTCTCCGCCTCCCAGAGCGGGTGCCCCTGCCATCGATCAGGCCCGCTTCATGGGCCCCACACCCTGTGCTACGCACATCATCATCAACAGATGAGTCCTACGAGAGCAGCAACTGCAACTCCGATCTGTGCGATCCTCCATCGGATGAAGGGACCTACGGTTCCGGATTCGAAAGCTGCGGCAGCAGCGAACCAATCTATGAGCGCTACCAATACGCCATAGTCATCCAGAGTGACATGGACCAGCGAGCGCCCAACCCGCCGCCAAACCCGCCATCTAACCCGCAGAACAGAAACGCCGAGAACATAAGAAGCCATTCCCCCCCCACCCGAAGGGGACGACCCTGGCCAGGTCATCCGCCTTAGCAAAAAAGGATGGGCCCAAGCACGCACCACTGTGGCGGGTAACACGATCCTGCCTGTAGATGCCTCACGGGACCTGCTGATGGCATACCACTTACTCCTCATCGAGGAGCACAAGAAGCAGGTCAAGATGCAAGAGGTGCTTAACAAACGCAAGCAAGCAGCCTCAGAGTCCAGCGCGCAACGAGCTGCGCTCTCCGCCATGGGCATCGGCTCCAGCTCGAATGGCAACCACGGCAACAAGCATCGCTCCCGGACGGAGAACATGGACCCCAAGGAGCGCCGTGAGGTGACCCGAACCCTCCACGCATCCTTCATGGAGATGGATGCCGACAGCAACATCATCCCGAAAACGCCACAAGCTGCGATCATGGCAGCCACCGCGTACCTCGCGTCCCACCCACCTCCGGAGGGGGACCCGAAAAGAGCCATGCACAAGTCCACACTTACCGGACTCGGACTCGTCGGAGTCGCGCTCCATCAGGAAGCTCCTACGGAGCTGGAGAAGAAATCTACGGTCAGGTTCGACCGCAGCCCCACTCCTTCATTCGAAGAAGAGGATCATGACCTTCCTCGAAGGCACAAGAGCTCGTGCCATCGCAGCCGCGATTACGACGCCAGAGACGCGCTCACACAACGCAAAATCGACAAAGCGCGAGCCAAGCGCGCATGCTCGTTTGAATCCGAGATGGACAAAGACGAAGGAGAACTTTGCGGGGGCTGGTGCTTCAGCAGATCTGTTCGACGAACACGGATGCCGCAAAATTTCAAGCTTCCTTCGGATACTCCGAAGTTCGACGGCACACAAGACCCCAAGGCGTGGCTCAGCGACCACCTGTCATCCATCAAGCTGCATGGTGGAAACAAGGAAACCACCATGCAATGCCTTCAGCTGCAGCTGAAAGGCGTAGCTTAGATCTGGCTTAGCAGCCTATCTTCAGGGTTGATCCGAAGCTGGGAGGAGCTGGCTTACAGCTTCATTCGAAACTTCAAAGGCACCAGCAAGAGGCCCACCTCGATTGAGGAGTTGCGAGCCTGCACTCAACGAACGGGCAAATCCATTCGCTCGTACATACTACGCTGGTCCAACACCAAGAACTCCGCGGCGCACATCTCCGAAGAAAGGGCCATCAACGCCTTCAAGGACGGCGTCAAGCGCCATGACTTCAAGGAGGAACTTGGGCCCATCAAGCCCAAGACACTCAACCACCTCATGGACATCGCCAATAGGTGGGCTGACGGCGAAGATTCCGTCCACCGAGCGCACTCGGAGGAAGAAGACGACTATGGCCGACGACGAGAGCGCTGTAGCAAGAGGAGATCACGCGTCTACGATGATCGTGATGGACCCGACATGGTCGCGGCCGGCTACGCCGACCGCCGCAACGACGCCAACCGCAACAGCGGAGGATACCGCGGAGGGAACTTCCGCGATGGAGGACGCCCAGCACAATCGTGGCAGCGCCACGATCACCGTAACGGACCCTCAGCATACGAAAAACTGTCGGGTCCATGCACCATCCACTTCTACATCCATAAGCAGGATGGTAAAACGAAGGCAAGCCACATGCTCAAGGACTGCCGCGAGTTCCAGAAGCTCAGCGAAAGCATGGTTCAGATGAGGCAGCAAGCATGGTTCAGATGCTCAGCGAAAGCATGCCGCGAGTTCCCGCACCAGGTGAAATAGCGCATGGAGCTCCTCCACCGCCACCTGTAGGAGGCCCGAACCAACCAGTCGCACCAGCACAAAACAACGCTGGGCATAGGTATCCCCCGCCGAAAGGAGCACTGATGATCCAGAAAGGGCGCCCAATGAATAGGGTGTAGAAGAAAATCACCCGTCAGATCAACCTGGCCGTGACAGCTCCACCTGCCATCCCTGAGTACCTTAGCAGATCGGAGTCATGCATCACGTTCAGCTGACAAGGTTTCGACTCGTCAATGCCCATTGTTATGGACTTGGGTTTTGGAGAAGATGGGGATGCTGGAGATCGTGGAACGGTTAACAGACAAGCAACCAGGGGACACGAGATTTACCCAGGTTTAGGCCCCCGGAGGTAAAAAACTACTCCTGCTTGTCTGCTCTTGATTACGGCGGAACCGAAGGTTACAGGTGCGCAGATTCGATCTGGCGTGGAGGTGCGTGTGCGAAAGTATGAGTCGAGGGATCTAGGACGTGCCCTCCTGGCCTTTATATAGACTTAGGCAGGTCCCGGGCATAGTCCTAGTCGGTTACAGGTTCTAGGGTTTTACCCCTTTAAATTTCCTATCTATGCTAGTCTTGCTCGCCAAGGATCCGAAGGCGTCATGGGCCTTGGCCACCCGAAAATCTTCATGGGCCAGCGTATGTCTGCTGTGGGCCTTTCTTGGGCTGGACCAGGTATGCTGAAGTCACGTACCCGTAGGGTATAACCATGTCAGTACCCCCGAGTGATCAGTCGAATCGTAGATTCGGCTGAGGACTCTTCAATCCTTCGGGTGCAACTAGGTAGTAACAATATATGTGTGTAGGGATTGTTGATACATGTGCCTGACTCATCCGACGGATCAGGGTCAGTTAACTGTCTTAGGACGAAACAACACGATCTTCATCAGGTTCGAGTCCCTTAACTTGAACCCGGAACATATGCTGGCGTAATTCGACTCAGGCCGCGGAGGACTTACAGGAGTGGAATTCCAGTGTTTTTAATTGATGTACCCAACGCGTCCGTCGGGATTTTCATCATGCCTGTTGGCATGGATTTATACTAGCAGAGCGCAGTCATGTGCGTTGCCAGACCATCAGATGATATCTGCAGGTCTTATCTTTGCGTCGCAGACGCAGCATCCGAACATTTGTTACCACAGAGGTGCTTCGGGTGGCCAAGGAGATTGTCGGTCACTCAGCGTTTTGTTGGGGCAGAGTTGCCAAAAAGTTTTTGCGTGCTGATCCGAAAGATTGCAGTCGAAGATTTCATAGGGTGCGCGACCAGCGCTCCCTATGGGAGTAGCCCCCGAGTGTCTATTCGAGTCGTAGACTCGAGCGGAGACTTTAGTTCAAGCATTGTTCAGTTGTTAAGTCCGTAGGACACGAAAATTTTCGGATGCTTAAATTCATCCTCCCTATGGGAGTAGCCCCCGAGTCCGTAGTGGAGTCGTAGAATCGACGTAGGACTCATAAAAATACTTTGTCTTTATTCGTCTTTCGGGTGCGCGGCCAGCGCTCCTGATAGGAGTAGCCCCCGAGTATTTAGTCGAATCGAAGATTCGAGTGAGTACTCTTAGCTGTGTAGCCGAAGAATTGTAGTTGATGCTAGTATAGCTTTTGATGAAATCAGTGCTGACGATCGATGAACTCAAGCGTCTACTACGCCAGAGATGACTTGACTGGACGAACGTGGGTCCCACTTGATGACTTTGAATTGACCGGTCACGCGCGGTGTGAAGATAATTACGGCGTCTCCTTGATTTCCGCGCGTAGTGGACGGCGTGGTAACGATGGTTCGTTGTGATGTTGACACGTGTACGGTCAGATCTGCCGTTGGCGTTAGGTCTTCTGGATGGACGGCTGCCGTGCGTCGTCTTCGCTGTTATTATCATTGGGGAAAGCCGCGGTTTGTTTTCACCGCATCAGTTCTTGTTTTCACTGCCTCCTTGTTCTCTAGCGACTCTTGCTGCGCGCTAGGATTTCCTTCCACATTTCCGTCGTCGTTTCTGCGTTTTCACCGCCGGCGCCGCCACAGCGCAATGGGGAAACCGAAGAAATCATCGTCGGTCGTTGGTACTAGCGCCGCCGGAGGAAAGAAAGGCGCCGCCGCTACCCGTGTCACCGACGGTGGCTGGCGGCGATCTGAGACGCGGGAGAGCGATCTCCGCAAACTTCGCGAGCAGGGTCTGATCCCACAAGATAGGGAGGCCGTCAAACTCCCCGGCAACGAGGTAATCCCCCGTCCCCCAGCTGGGTATCGGGTTATGTTTCTCGCCTTCGTTATTCATGGGTTTTCTTTTCCAGTCCACAACTTCCTCCGTGGACTGCTCTTCTTCTATGGGATTCAGCTTCATCATCTGTCTCCCAATTCCCTTCTCCACATTGCTTGTTTTATCACTTTTTGCGAGTGCTGGCTTGGCATTGAGCCGCACTTTGGCCTCTTCCGGAAGCTCTATTCCGTGAAGAGGCAATCTGGTTTGGATGGTGTGTATCCCATTGGGGGTTGCATCATTTCCCTTAGTCCCAATCTTCTCTTCTTTTCTTTTTCCATCTCCGAATCTGTCCAGTACTGGCGAAGACGATGGTTTTATATTCGCGACTCCGTACTGCCCGGGCAAGATTTTGGTCTTGTTCCCTTTGACCCCTCCCAAATGATTGAGCCGAAAAGGTCTTGGAAAAACCAAATCTTGGATGGTGAGGTGGCGGAGATAGAGGCCCTTTATCTTCGGGTGGAGGATCTCCAGCTGATTCCGGAGAAGGAAGTGAACGGCGTGGACATCATCCGGATGTTTCTCGAGCGTCGGGTGCAGCCTCTCCAAGCCAGGGCACACCCGATGTTTCTTTATTCTAGGCGCCGTGATCCGACGAGGGTTTCGGCTGAGAAAATCTCTGAGGGGGATCTTGATAGGGCCCTTCGCACGCTGCTGAAGTACAAGGCTGGAGAGGATATCCCGGGGAAGTCGTTGATTCCCCCATTTTCTTCGATGCTGGCTGTTCCACAGGTGTAGATTCGTGCGCGTAGCGCTTTGCTTTGATTGCGTGTTTGTTATATTTTGTTTTCTAACAAACTTTCGTCTTATTGGCACAGCTTCAAGGTACCTCCATTGCCCGAATTATTTCCGGCTGCACCGGATAATGAAGTGGTGGACTCCATGTCCGAACTTCCTTCGGCGCGATCGCCAGCTGAGGAGGTCAACGAGTCGAGTGAGACGCGCAAACGATCACGGAGCTCCAACGAGTCTTCGGATGCCTCGACTCATCCGACTCCCCGAGACCCTCTGTGCCTGGATCGTCATGATGACGGTCATGGATGTTCTTCCTCTCCCATTCCTGCCATTCATGTGCGGGCTGTAGCGCCGCACCCGCCAGCGAAGCAGAAGAAGGAAGAAAAGAAGGAGGAGAAGAAGGAAGAGAAAAAGGAGGAGAAGAGAGCCCGAAGGACTCGTCCTGTCTTCGACCTGAGCTCGCTCGGCTCGTAAGTTTCTTGTTTTGTTACTGTCCTTTTTTCTTGCACTTGTGCTGATTGCTTCGTGTGCAGGCATTCCTCCCGCGACTCCTCCAGCGATGGTGCGCGGGAAATGATGGGGGAGTCGAAAATTGCGTCTCCTCCTCCTCAGACGGTGGCGACTTCGGGAGGCGCCGCTCCGGATCCTCCTGTGCAGGAGGTGCAGGTAGTTGCACCTCAGAATTTCACAGGCGGGCCTTCGGAGTCGCCATCAGAGCATGTAAGTTTCTCTGTTTCATGTCACGGGGGGAGCCCCCGAGTGTCTTCTTGTGCGAGTTTTGCTTTTACTCCTTTGTGTTGGGCGTAGCCCCCGAGTCCTTCTTCTTACTAGTGTTTCTTCTTCTGCAGCCTTTTGTGCAGGAGGCCAAGCGGCTAGTGCAGGAGCGTCTGGTGCTGGAGGCTAACCTTCGGCGGCTTCAAGGTATCTGTCTGCCTTTTAGTGCTTTTTTCATTTATTCTGGTCCTGCTTTCTGACATTTCTTGTTTTGAATGCAGAGGAGCATAATACTTCTCTCCTTGAGGTCGGCGCTCTCAAGAAGTGCCTTGGTCAATCGGAGCAGAAGGCCGAAGCTGCCGTTGGTGCGAAGGAACGCCTCGAGCTAGAGCTGACTAAGGCAGCCGAAGCGAAAGAGCGTCTGCAGCAGGAGGCCGCGGATCGTGAGGAGCAGCTGGCCACTGTTGCAGCTGCGCACGAGAGAGAGGTGGCGGCGAAGCTCATGGCTGCTGCCAAGGCTATTTCGGGTAAGTGTTGTATTTCTGCCTGTGTCTTCGTGTTTCCTGTCTTCTTCTGTGCTGCTTTTCTTCATGTCTTCTTTTTTTATGTCTCAGATGCCGCAGGCATCGAGTTTGACCGCGGTGCTCTAGAGCATGGTAGTGCTCGAGATGATGCTACTGTGGCGGTCGAAGATCGCTGCAGCACCGTTGTCAGCTCCCTTGCCAAGGCGAAGGAGGTCCTTGGCCGCTTCTACAAGGAGCTTGTTCCTAAGGGTGTGGCCCTCGATGATGTGGATGCCCTGGCGGAGGCTTTATCAGCCGAAGCGCCTGTGGCGTACAAGAGCAAGCAGAAGGGCATCGGCGCGTCCGTCGGGCTGGCGATGGCCTTGGCGGCTGGAGCGGAGCTAGACCTGCCCCAGATCACCTCCCGGATGCCGACGACTGCAGATGGATCCGAGGTAGCCTTTGCTGCCTACTCCGCTCGCTGCAAAAGATATGGGCCCAAGCTCATTGATTTGCTGTCTGGGTATGCACTGCGGCAGCAGGGCGGGGCCAAAGCTAGGCAATCTGGCTCCGAGGCGACTCAGGGTGCCGCGTCTTAGGCTTTGTAGACGTAGGATAGTTTGTAGTCTGCTTTTGCTATAAATATTTTGAAGAAACACCATCCTTGTGCCACGTAGTGGCCTTATATGTTTAATGAATTCTTCTGAGTTGTGCTCTGCCATTGTCTGAATGTTTGTGTCCCTTTCTTTTTCTGCTGCTCTAGGTTCCTTCGGGTGCCGACCCTGTTGACACCCCGTCCGCAATGCCGCTGCGACCATCTTTGGATGATTCCTCGCAACTCGCTTTTCTTCGGGATCGTGTGCGTAGTCTGGAGAGGGAGTTGCTCGGGTTGCGCGGTCATTCCGACGTTTGGAAGTCCAAGGCGGATCGTGGTGCAGCCAGAGAGGAGTACTTGATGGCGGAACTGGTTCGGATATCTAAGCAGCTTCAATGTAAGTTGTTCTTTATTTCGAGCTGTAGCTCAGTTCTTCGGATGAGCCTACTGGCCTTGCCTTTTAATTTGTGTCATTGTCGCAGGTGCTAACCTTGCTCCGAAGGAAGAGAAAGAGCGTGTCGCTGTTCGGGTCAATTGCTTGACCCAACAGGACATGGAGGTCGGTGGCTTCTTCTGGATGGATCGTGACCGTGCCATGGCACTGGCGACGGTGCAGGACCATGTGCACCAGGTGTCGCGGGTGCTTCGCCAGGTGCAGACGTCGCTTGCCTCGGTGCTGCACGTCATGTTTCCTTTGGATGTTGTGCCAACAAGCCTTGCAGGTCTTCTGTCAAAGTTTCGGAGCGTGAGCAACGTCAAGGAGTTGGTGCGGCAACAGCTCGTCGCCAGAGTCAAGGCTGCTTTGTCTCTTGTGAGGCTGCACCGGCCTAATGTAGATTTGGCTGCTGTGGCCGCTGGGCCACCTCTTCAGCCGGATGGTGATGAGTGGGACATGCGTCCGCATTACGCAGCTATAAGGCATTATGCCGAATAGGTCGTAGATTTGTTTGAGCAGCGTGCTCAGGTTATTCTTCAGAATAGGTAGCACCTGAAAAAGAGATAGATGTAAACTTTGTATATTTCGGCTGGGCGTGTTGTGCCCTTTGTTGTAAAGGTTTGTGAGCACGCAGTGCTTTGATTGAGTACGTGTCCTTTTCGTTTGCCTGATGTTGTCAGCTACTCAGGTGTACACGCTTTATCCTTAATCGATGAAATCGTGAGGTGGGGGGAGCCCCCGAGTGCGTTTGTAGCATAAAGTAAAGTTGCAAAATAGCGAACTGAAGTTTGGAGCGAGACACTTAGATTTAATTATATTGTAATGGAGGAAGTACATTGTTCGGCTGAGTAGCCTTGGCTGAAAAGCCTTATGGAAAGTAAGGGGTAGGTAGCTAGGGGTAGAATCATCGCAGGTGCACGATGTTCCATGGATTGGAGTATGTGACTCCAGATTCCACGTGCTTGAGGCGATAGGCGCCACCTGGGATGACTTCGGTGATGACGTAGGGTCCTTCCCATGGTGACTCGAATTTCTTCGGTCGCGTTTGCTTGAGTTGCAAGACGAGGTTTCCTTCGACGAAGGACATTGGGCGCAGCCGTCGGCTGTGGTAGTTGCGGAGACTCTGCTGGTACACCGCTGATCGAGCTGCTGCTATGTCTCTTGCTTCGTCGAGTGTGCCGATGGCGTCCTCGAGTGCAGCCGTGGATTCGGCTTCGTTGTATGCGACGACCCTGGGGGCCTGGTGGCGTACTTCGGCTGGTAGCACGGCCTCAGCTCCGTGCACCATGAAGAACGGCGTGTAGCCGGTGGAGCTGTTTGGCGTAGTCCGTAAGCTCCACAGGACGGATGGTAGCTCTTTCGTCTAGGCTCCAGCCTTCCTTTCGAGTGGACTCATGAGGCGCTTCTTTATACCAGCACCGATTAGGCCGTTGGCCTTTTCCACTTGTCCGTTCGTTTGCGGGTGTGCCACTGAGGCATACGTGATGTTGATCCCAAGGCCTTCGAAGAAGTCCTGGAACTCCTCGGAGATGAAGTTCGATCCGTTGTCGGTGCTGATGCTGTGTGGTACGCCGAACCTGTAGATGATGGATTCAAAGAACTTGACGGCAGTTTTGCCTTTCTGGTTGGTGACCGGCATGGCCTCGACCCACTTGGTGAACTTGTCGACCGCAACCAAGAGGTAAACGTGTCCCCCTTTCGAGGACTTTGGCAGTTTGCCGATCATGTCGAGGCCCCATTGAGCAAAAGGTCAGGCTATAGGTATGGGTCTGAGTTCAGACCCAGGTGCGTGCGGTTTGTCGGTGAACCGTTGGCATCCGTTGCATCTTCGGACGATGTCCTTTGCGTCGCTCATGGCCGTTGGCCAGTAGAATCCTGCTCGTAGAGCTTTGGCCACAAGGGAGCGGTTGCCTGCGTGATGGCCGCAGATGCCCTCGTGGATGTCTTGGAGTATGGCTTTGCCGTCGTCGATGGTGACGCACCGTTGTAATACACCCGTAATAATGCGCTTGTACAGCTCTCCATTGATGATGGTGAAGGCCTTTGACAGACGAGATATGCGTCGGGCATCTGTTGGGCTGTCAGGCAGTTCTCCGCTTATCAGGAACTGGAGGTATGGTCGCGTACATGTTTCTTCGACTGCCATGACCTGCATTAGGTTGACCATGGTGACTTCGGTGTCCAATTTTTCGGGTCCTTCATGACCTTCGGGCAGCGTAGCCCCCGAGTGTTCTGCTTCTTCGGGTGATCCTTTAGGGAATTTCCGCTTGATTGATGGCACGCAGATCTGTTCGAGGAACACACCTGGTGGCACCTTTGTGCAAGTGGAGCCGATGTTGGCGAGTCTGTCGGCTTCCTCGTTGCTTTCTCTTCCAACGTGTCGCAGCTCGCAGCCGTCGAATTCTCCTTCGAGTGCGTTGTAGAGCGCGCGGTACGCGATCATGTTTTCGGCGTGTGCGTCGCACTCGTTCATCGTCTGCTGGACGACAAGGTTGGAGTCACTGTAGATGACCAGGCGCGTTGCGCCGCAGATTTTGCCATCCTCATGCCGTGTATGAGGGCTTCGTATTCGGCCTCATTATTAGAAGCTCGGAACTTCATCCGAAGGACGTACTTCATCTTGTCTCCTTGCGGGGAGGTCAGTATGACCCCTGATCCTGCTCCAGCTTCACGCTTGGAGCCGTCGAAGTGCATCGTCCATGACTGCGACATGTCTAGGGTATCTGGCAGCTGCAGCGCCATCCAATGTACCAGGAAGTCCGGAAGGACTTGAGATTTGATTGCGAGTCACTTCTCGTAGACGATGTCCAAAGGTGACAGTTCGATGCCCCATAGGGCCACACGTCCTGTGGCCTCCGGGTTATTCAGGATGCTGTTCAGGGGTGCCTATTGATGACCATCACCTGATGCTCCTGGAAGTAGTGGCGCAACCGTCGAGCCGTCATGAACACGCCGTAGGCGAGTTTCTGGTAGTGAGGGTACCTCTGTTTTGTTGGAGTGAGTACCTCGCTGAGGTAGTAGATTGGGCGTTGGACCCCGTGGGTCTTGCCCTCTTCGGGTCGTTCGACCACTAGTACGGTGCTGACCACCTGATGTGTGGCTGATATGTACAGCAGCAGAGGCTCGCGCTCCTTTGGCGTGACCAAGACGGGCGAGGTGGAGAGAAGCCGCTTGAGGCTTTCGAATGCGTTGTTGGCTTTTAGCGTCCACTTGAATTTATCTGCTTTGTGCAACAGATGATAGAATGGCAGGGCCTTCTCGCCCATGCGGCTGATGAATCTGCTTAGCGCCGCTATTCGCCCTGCGAGTTTCTAGACGCCTTTGAGGTTTTTCAGCTTCTCCATTGCCATGATGGCTCTGATTTTCTTTGGGTTCGCCTCAATCCCTCGCTGAGAGATGAAGTACCCAAGCAGCTGACCCGATGGGACGCCGAAGGCGCACTTTTCCGGGTTGAGCTTGATCCTGTAGCGATCAAGGTTGTCAAACGTCTCGCGGAGATCGTCGATAAGTGTCCTTGCCTCCTTGGTTTTTATCACTATGTCGTCGATGTAGACTTGGACATTGCGACCGATCTGGTCTTTGAGGCAGGCCTGCATGCATTGCTGGTACGTGGCACCTGCGTTCTTTAGCCCGAAGGGCATTGTGTTGTAGCAGAATACTCCGAAAGGTGTGATAAACGCCGTTTTCTCTTGATCTTCGACCTTGAGTCGAATCTGGTTATAGCCTGAGTAGGCGTCAAGGAAGGAGAGTTTTTCACAACCTGCAGTCGAATCGATGATTTGATTGATCCGAGGAAGAGGGAAGTGGTCCTTTGGGCAATGCTTGTTTAGTGACGTGAAATCCACGCACATCCGCAGGATGTCCATGTCCTTCTTTGGGACCATAACTATGTTTGCAAGCCACTCGCTTTCCTTGATTTCCCTGATGAACTCTGCGGCGAGTAGTCTATTGATTTCCTTGCCGATAGCTTCGGCTCGTGGCTCGGACAGTCTCCAGATGGACTGCTTGATTGGCTTGGTGTCTGGAAAGATGTTGAGTGCGTGCTCGGCGAATTCCCTGGGAACTCCTGGCATGTCCGCAGGACACCAGGTGAAGATTTCCCAGCGCTCACGGAGGAATTCGACGAGCGCGCCTTCCTATGCGGGACTGAGGTCGTTGGCGATCAGCGCCGTCTTGGAGGCATCCGTCGGATGGACCTGCACTTTCTTGGTGTTGACGGTGGAGTCGAAGGACATGTCAGGTGCGTTCTGCCTTGTGACTGGGGGTGCCCCGTTGTCCGTCACCTCGCGGAGCCTTACAAGCTCGTCCTGCATCCCGAAAGACTGGGAGATTTTGTTGAAATCCCTGTCGCATTGGTCCGATCGGGTGAAGCTCCCATGGACCGTGATGACGCCCCTTGGTCCTGGCATCTTGAGTAGTAGGTATGCGTAGTGTGGGACGGCCAGGAACCTTGTGAATGCTACACGCCCCAGGATGGCGTGGTATTGCGACGGCCAGTCCACCACTTCAAATTCGAGTCGCTCCTGCCGGAAGTTGTCCGGTTTCCCGAAGATGACGTCGAGCCCTATTTTGCCCAGGGGGAATATGACCTTCCCTGGAACGATGCCGTGGAACGTTGTGTCTGACTGTTCTAGGCTGCTTTGCGGGATCCGCATTGCCGCTAGCATGCTTGCGAACATTAGGTTGATGCCGCTGCCGCCGTCCATGAAGACGCGACTCATCTCGAAGCCTCCAATCTGCGCCTCCAACACCAGGGCAGCATGACCTAGGAGAGAAATCTGGCAAGGGTGATCTGCGCGAGTGAATGTGATGCAGGACTCTGATCCGCTGAGGTACTCAGGGATTGCAGGCGGAGTTGCCACGGCCAAGTTGATTTGTCGGGTGATCTTCTTCTGCACCCTATTCGTGGGGCATCCCTTCTGGATCATATTTAGTGCTCCTTTCGGTGGGGGGTATCCGTTCCCAGCGTTGTTCTATGCCAGTGCGACTGGATGGTTTGGGCCTCCAATAGGCGGCGGTGGAGGAGCTCCGAGCGCTATTTCTCCTTGCGCAGGTGCATTTCCAAATGCAGGGATTGGGGATTGTTGCCTCATCTGCACCATGCTTTCGCTAAGTTTCTGGAACTCGCGGCAGTCCTTGAGCATGTGGCTGGCTTTCTTTTTGCCATCCTGTTTGTCGATGTAGAAGTGGATGGTGCATGGACCCGAAAGTTTGTCGTATGCTGAGGGTCCGTTGTCGCGGTCGCGGCACTGCCACGACTATGCTGGGCGTCCGCTGTCGCGGAAGTTTCCTCCATGGTATCCTCCGCTATTGCGGCTGTTGTCGTTGCGGCGGTCGGCGTAGCCGGCCGCGACCATGTCGGGTCCGTCGCGGTCCTCGTAGACGCGCGATCTCCTCTTGCTGAGGCGTTCCCGTCTTCGGCCATAGTCGTCCTCTTCATCCGATTGTGCTCGGTGAATGCAATCTTCGCCGTCCGCCCACCTGTTGGTGATGTCCATGAGGTGGTCGAGTGTCTTGGGCTTAACACGCCCAAGTTCCTCCTTGAAATCTTGGCGTTTGACACCGTCCCTGAAGGCGTCGATGGCCCTCTCTTCGGAGATGTGTGCTGCGGAGTTCTTGGTGGTAGACCAACATAGTATGTACGAGCGAATAGATTCACCCGTTCTCTGAGTGCAGGCTCGCAACTCTTCAATTGAGGCGGGCCTCTTGCTAGTGCCCTTGAAATTTCGGATGAAGCTGTAAGCGAGCTCCTCCCAGCTTCGGATGGATCCTGATGATAGGCTGCTAAGCCAGACCCGCGCCGCGCCTGTCAGCTGCAGCTGAAGGCATTGCATGGCGGTTTCTTTTTTACCTCCGTGCAGCTTGACGGATGACAGATGGTCACTGAGCCAGGCTTTTGGATCCTGCATGCCGTTGAACTTCGGAGTATCCGAAGGAATCTTGAAGTTGCGTGGCATCTGTGTTCGTTGAACAGATCTGCTGAAGCATCGGGCTCCACAGAGTTCTCCTTCGTCTTCGTCCATCTCGGATTCAGACGAGCATGCACGTTTCGCTCGCGCTTTGTCAATTTTGCGCTGTGTAAGCACGTCTCGGGCGTCGTAGTCGCGTTTACGGTGACGCGAGCTCTTCTTCCTTCGGGGAAGGTCGTGTTCCTCCTCTTCTTCGGAAGAAGGGGTGGGGCTCCGGTCGCGCCTGGTCGGAGCTTTCTTCTTTGGCCCCGCAGGAGCGTCTTCGTGGAGCGCAGCTCCGACAAGTCCGAGTCCGATGAGCGCGGACTTGTGCATGGCTCTTTTCGGGTCCCTCTCCGGAGGCGGGTGAGCCGCGAGATACGCAGTGCCTGCCATGATCGCGGCTTGCGGCGTCTTCGGGATGACGTTGCCGTCAGCGTCCATCTCCATGAACGATGTGTCGAGAGTTCGGGTCACGTCACGACGCTCCTTGGGATCCATGTTCTCCACCCGAGAGCGATGCTTGTTTCCCTAGTTTCTGTTGGTGCTAGAGCCGGGTGCCATGGCGGAGAGCGCAGCTCGTCGCGCGCTGGACTCCGAGGCTGCTTGCTTGCGTTTGTCGAGTATCTCTTGCATCTTGACTTGCTTCTTGTGCTCCTCGATGAGGAGGAAGTGGTATGCCATCAGTAGTTCACGTGAGGCGTCTGCAGGTAGGACTATGTCGCCTGCTATGGCACGGCGTGCCTGGACCCAACCTTCTTTGCTAAGTTGGATGATGTGGCCGTTGTTTTCCCCGTCGGGTGGGAGGACTGGCTTCTTCTGTTTCCGCCGATTCCGCCGTTTCTGTCCTGCGGGTTGGAGTTCCGGTTGGGCGGCGGGTTAGGTGTTTCCTTGTCGCCCTGGATGACTACGGCGCATAGATAGCGCTCATAGATTGGTCTGCTGCTGCCGCAGCTTTCGGATCCGGAACCGTAGGTCCCCTCATCCGAAGGTGGATCACACAGATCGGAGTTATAGCTGCTGCTGTCGTAAAACTCATCTGTTGATGGCGATGTGCGTAGCACAGGGTGTGGAGCCCACGAGGCGGGCCTGATGGATGGTAGGGGCACCCGCTCAGGGAGGCGGAGGGTGCCAGTTTGACCTACTTGGAAGCAGAAACTCCCGAATAGGATCTCGAGTCCGTCGCCTACGGGCTCGAAATCTTTCATGGTGGCCGGCGAGTGGGCGGTGAAGTCGAAAGCGCCGAAGAGGAGGTGATTCTCCATCGCCGCAGAGTTGTAGATCGATCGGGTCGGGACCGTCACGATCGCACAATCAGCAGCCCCGTTTCCCATAGACGGCGCCAATTGACGAGGTTTCGAGTCGTCAATGCCCATTGTTATGGACTTGGGTTTTGGAGAAGATGGGGATGCTGGCGATCGTGGAACGGTTAACAGACAAGCAACCAGGGGACACGAGATTTACCCAGGTTCAGGCCCCCGGAGGGAAAACCCTACTCCTGCTTGTCTGCTCTTGATTACGGCGGAACCAAAGGTTACAGGTGCGCAGATTCGATCTGGCGTGGAGGTGCGTGTGCGAAAGTATGAGTCAAGGGATCTAGGACGTGCCCTCCTGGCCTTTATATAGACTTAGGCAGGTCCCGGGCATAGTCCTAGTCGGTTACAGGTTCTAGGGTTTTACCCCTTTAAATTTCCTATCTATGCTAGTCTTGCTCGCCAAGGATCCGAAGGCGTCATGGGCCTTGGCCACCCAAAAATCTTCATGGGCCAGCGTATGTCTACTGTGGGCCTTCCTTGGGCTGGACCAGGTATGCTGAAGTCACGTACCCGTAGGGTATAACCATGTCATCAGCCGTTCGGATCACCCTTGCCAGGTCCCTCGCCCAGGTCATGTTGCCCTGGTGCTCGAGGCGCAGATCGGAGGTTTCGAGATGAGCCGTGTCTTCATGGACGGCGGCAGCAGCATCAACCTGATGTTTGCAAGCACCCTAGCGGCAATGCGAATCCCGCTGTGCAGCCTAGAACAGTCAGACACAACGTTCCACGACATTGTTCCAGGAAAAGGCATATTCCCCATGGGAAAGATATGGCTAGACGTCATCTTCGGCAAGCCAGACAACTTCCGATGCGAGCGGCTCGAGTTCGAAGTGGTGGATTGGCCATCACAATACCACGCGATACTCGGGCGTGTAGCATTCGCAAGGTTCCTGGCAGTACCACACTACGCATACCTGCTACTGAAGATGCCAGGACCCAGAGGCGTCATCACTGTTCACGGGAGCTTCACCCGATCGGACCACTGCGACAGGGACTTCAACAGAATCTCCCAGTCATTCGGCATTCAAGTGGAGCTTGTAAGGCTCCGCGAGGTGACGGACAATGGGGCACCCCCAGTCGCACGACAAAACGCACCTGATATGTCTTTCGACTCAACCGTCAACACAAAGAAGGTGCATGTCCACCCGACGGATGCCTCCAAGACGGCGCTGATCGCCAACGACCTCAGCCCCGCATAGGAAGCGCGCTCGTCGAATTACTCCGTGAGCGCTGGGAAATCTTCGCCTAGTGTCCTGCGGACATGCCAGGAGTTCCCAGGGAATTCGCCAAGCATGCACTCAACGTCTTTCCAGACACCAAGCCCGCCAAGCAGTCCATCCGGAGACTGTCTGAGATGCGGGCCGAAGCTATCAGGATGGAAATCAATAGACTACTCGCCGCAGACTTCATCAGGGAGATTAAAGAAAGCGAGTGGCTCGCAAATACAGTGATGGTCCCCAAAAAGGACACAGACATCCTGCGGATGTGCGTGGACTTCACGTCGCTGAACAAGCACTGCCCAAAGGACAACTTCCCTCTCCCTCGGATCGATCAGATCATCGATTCGACTGCAGGATGCGAGAAACTCTCCTTCCTTGACGCCTACTCAGGCTACAACCAGATTCGACTCAAGGTCGAAGATCAAGAGAAAACAGCGTTTATCATGTCGTTCGGAGTGTTCTGCTACAACACAATGCCCTTCGGGCTAAAGAACGCAGGTGCCACGTACCAGCGGTGCATGCAGGCATGCCTGAAGGACCAGATCGGTCGCAACGTCCAAGTTTATGTTGACGACATAGTCATCAAAACCAGGGAGGAAAAAACGCTCATCGACGATCTCCGCGAGACGTTCGATAATCTCGACCGCTACAGGATCAAGCTCAATCCCGAAAAGTGCGCCTTCGGCGTCCCATCGGGTCAGCTGCCTAGCTACTTCATCTCCCAGCGAGGGATCGAGGTGAACCCGAAGAAAATCCGGGCCATCATGGCCATGGAGAAGCCGAAGAATCTCAAGGGTGTCCAGCAGCTCGCAGGACGAATAGCGGTATTGAGCAGGTTCATCAGCCGCATGGGCGAGAAAGCCTTGCCATTCTACCAGCTGCTATGCTAGGAAGACAAATTCGAATGGACGCCCGAAGCGGACGACGCATTCAAAGATCTAAAGCGACTGCTCTCCACCTCGCCCGTCTTGGTTACCCCAAAGGAGAGCGAGCCCCTACTGCTGTACATAGCAGCCACACACCAGGTGGTAAGCACCGTACTGGTGGTCGAGCGACCCGAAGAAGGCAAGACCCATGGGGTCCAACGCCCAATCTACTACCTCAGCGAGGTATTGACGCCAACAAAACAAAGGTACCCTCACTACCAAAAACTCGCCTACGGCGTGTTCATGACGGCTCGTCGGTTGAGCCACTACTTCCAGGAGCACTAGGTGATGGTCGTCAATGAGGCACCCCTGAACAGCATCCTGAATAACCCAGAGGCCACAGGACGCATGGCCCTATGGGGCATCGAGCTGTCACCTCTTGACATCATCTACGAGAAGCGCCACTCGATCAAGTTTCAAGTCCTCCCGGACTTCCTTGTACACTGGATGGAGCTATAGCTACCAGACACCCCAGACAAGACGCAGTCATGGACGATGCACTTCAACGGATCCAAGCGTGAAGTCGGAGCAGGAGCCGGGGTCATACTGACCTCCCCGCAGGGCGATAAGATGAAGTACATCCTCCGGATGAAGTTTCGAGCCTCCAACAACGAGGCAGAATACGAGGCCCTCATCCACGGCATGAGGATGGCAAAAATCTGCGACGCAACACGCCTGGTCATCTATGGTGACTCCAACCTCGTCGTCCAACAGACGATGAACGAGTGCGACGCGCACGCCGCCAACATGATTGCGTACCGTGCACTCTACAACGCACTCGAAGGAGGCTTCGACGGATGCGAGCTTAGGCACGTTGGAAGAGAAAGCAAAGAGGAGGCCGACAAACTCGCCAACATCGGCTCCACCTGCGCAAGGGTGCCGCCAGGTGTGTTCCTCGAACAGATCTGTGTACCATCCATCAAGCGGAAATTCCCCAAGGGATCACCCGAAGACGCAGAGCACTCGGGGGCCATGCTACCCAAAGGTCATGAAGGACCCTAAAAACTGGACACAGAGGTTGTCGTAGTCAACCTGATGCAGTCATGGCAGTCGAAGAAACCTGTACACGACGGTACCTCCAGTACTTGATAGATGGAGAACTGCATGATAGCCCGACGGATGCCCGGCGCATATCTCGCTGATCAAAAGCCTTCACCATCATCAATGGCGAGCTGTACAAGCGCATCATTACGGGCGTACTACAAAGGTGTGTCACCATCGGTGATAGGAAAACCATACTCCAAGACATCCACGAGGGCATCTGCGGCCATCACGCAGGCAACCGCTCCCTTGTCGCCAAAGCTCTATGAGATGGATTCTACTGGCCAACGGCCATGAACGACGCAAAGGACATCGTCCGAAGATGCAAGGGGTGCCAAAGGTTCGCCGACAAACCACACGCACCCGGGTCAAAGCTCAGGCCCATACCTTTAGCCTGGCCCTTCGCTCAATGGGGCCTCGACATGATCGGCAAACTACCAAGGTCCTCGAAAGGGGGGCACGTCTACCTCCTGGTCGCAGTCGAAAAATTCACCAAGTGGATCGAGGCCATTCCGATCACTAACCAAAAGGGCAAGACTGCCGTCAAGTTCTTTGAATCTATTGTATACAGGTTTGGCGTACCGCATAGCATCATCACCGACAATGGATCGAACTTCATCTCCAAAGAATTCCAAGACTTCTGCGAAGGCCTCGGAATCAACATCACATACGCCTCCGTGGCGCACCCGCAAACGAACGGGCAGGTGGAAAAGGCCAACGGCCTAATCAGCGCTGGCATCAAGAAGCGCCTCATGAGCCCACTCGAGTGACTCGCCAGAGCCTAGAAGAAAGAGCTACCCTCCGTCCTATGGAGCCTGCGTACCACGCTAAACAGCTCAACCGGCCACACGCCGTTCTTCATGGTGCACGAAGCCGAAGCCGTGCTACCAGCCGAAGTACGCCACCAGGCCCCTCGGGTCGTCGCTTATAGCGAATCCGAATCCACGGCTGCACTCGAAGACGCCGTCGACACACTCGACGAGACCAGAGACATAGCAGCAGCTCGATCAGCGGTGTACCAGCAGAGTCTCCGCAACTACCACAGCCGACGGCTGTGCCCAAGGTCCTTCGTCGAAGGAGACCTAGTCTTGCGACTCAAGCAAGAGCGACCGAAGAAATTCGAGTCTCCATGGGAAGGACCCTATATCATCACCGAAGTCATCCCAGGTGGTGCTTATCGCCTCAAACACGTGGAGTCTGGAGTCGCATACTCCAACCCATGGAACGTCGCACAGCTGCGACAATTCTACCCCTAGCTACCACCCCCTTTACTTTCAATAAGTCTATTCATCCATGGCTACTCAGCCGAACAATGTACCTCCTCCATTACGATATAAATAAAGCTAAGTGTCTCGCCCCAAAAATTCTTTGATTACTATTCGCACTCTTATGCTACAAACGCACTCGGGGGCTCCCCCCACCTCACGATTTCGTCGACTGAGGATAACACGTGTACACCTTAGTACCTGACCATGTCAGGCTAACAAAAAGGACACGTGTGCAAACAAAGCACTACGTGCTCAAACAAAAACCAAACCTTTATAACAAAGGGCAAAACACGCCCAGTCAAAATATACAAATTTTACATCTATCTTTTTTACAGGTACTACCTATTCTGAAGAATAACTTGAGCATGTTGCTCAAACAGATCTACGATCTATTCGGCATACTGCCTTACAGCCGCATAATGTGGACGCATATCCCACTCGCCACCATCCCGCCAAAGAGGCGGCCCAGCCGCCACAACAGACAGATCTAAATCAGGGCGATGTAGCCTCACAAGGGACAGCACATCCTTCACCCCTGCGACAAGATGATGCCGCACCAATTCCTTGACATGATGCACGTTCCGAAACTTCGACAGAAGACCAGAGAGGGTTGACGGCAACGCATCCAGCGGAAACATCACATGCAGAACCGACGCGAGTGAAATCTGCACCTGACGAAGCACCCGCGACACTTGGTGAACGCGATCTTGCACCGTCGCCAGGACCATGGCACGGTCACGGTCCATCCAGAAGAACCCGCTGGCGTCCATGTCTTGCTGAGTCAGACAGTTGATCCGAACAGCAATACGCTCTTTCTCCTCCCTTGGAGCAATGTTAGCACCTGCAGTACTTACAAAAGAGTAAGATGAAACGCCAACAGGCGCATCCAAAGCAACGGGTAACAGCTCGAAAAACTCACACTGAAGCTGCTCAGACAAGTGAAGCAACTCCACCATCAAGTACTCCTCTCTGTCACCGCCTCGATCCGCCTTGGATTTCCAAATGTCAGCATGCCCATGCACCGCTAGCAAGTCTTTCTCGAGGCTACGGATACGATCTCGAAGAAACATAAGCTGCGACGCATCATCCAAGGATGGCCGCAGCTGCGCCGGAGACGAAGTGTCAATAGGATCATCATTCGAAGGACCCTAGAATAACAGAAAGACAAGGACATGAACACGCAGATAAAGGAGCACAGAACTCAGAAAATTCATTAAGTGCAGCAAAGCCACTACGTGGCACAAGGATTGTTCATCTAAATATTTACAACAAAAGAAGCTACAACTATCCTACAGCTACAACACCTACAACGCAGCACCCTGAGTCGCCTCGGAGCCAGACTGCCTCGCCTTGGCTTCCCCCTGCTGCCTTAGCGCGTACTCGGCCAGCAGATCAATCAGCTTCGGCCCGTAACGCTTACAACGAGAAGCATAGGTGGAGAAGGCTACCTCGGACCCGTCAGCAGTCGTCGGCATCCGGGAAGTGACCTGATGAAGGTCCAGCTCTGCTCCAGCCGCCAAGGCCATTGCCAGCCCGACGGATGCGCCAATGCCTTTCTACTTGCGCTTGTACGCCGCAGGTGCTTCGGCTGACAGCGCCTCCTCCAGGGCATCAACATCATCAAGGGCCATGCCCTTGGGGATAAGCTCCTTGTAGAAGCGCCCAAGGACCTCCTTGGCCTTGGCAAGCGAGTTGATGATGGTGCTGCAGCGATCTTCGACCGCCGCAGTAGCATCATCCAGAGCACTCCCGTGCTCCAGAGCACCGCGGTCAAACTCGATTCCCGTGGAATCTAAGACAACAAGGAATAAGAATGAACGAAAGCATCATGAAAGAAAAACAAGGAAATCAAAAAAGAAGAAGGTGAAGATACTCACCCGAAACAGTCTTGGCAGCCGCCATAAGCTTGCCAGCCACCTCTCTTTCACGCGTAGCCACGGCGGTGGCGAGCTGCTACTCCCGGTCCATAGCCTCCTGCTGCAGGCGCTCTTTCGCCTCGACCGCATGAGCCAACTCCAGCTCGAGGCGCTCCCTGGCACCAACGGCGACCTCGGCCTTCTTCTCCGCTTGACCGAGGCTCTTTTTGAGAGCATCAATCTCACGAAGAGAGGTGTTGTGATCCTCTGCAATAAACCAATACAAGCATCGGATAACAGGACAGGAATACAAGAGGAAACAAAGACCAAGGCATAAAATGTACCTTGCAGCTATTTGAGGCTGGCCTCCAGCGCCAGGTGCTGCTGCACCAGTCGATTGGCATCTTGCACAAAAGGTTGCAGAAAGAAGAACTACTAGTCAAAAGAAGGGCTTGGGGGGCTACGCCCAAAAGAACTAGCAGAAGCAAGTTCCACATAAGAAAGTGCTCGGAGGCTCCCCTCGAGACTCGAAATAAAAACGACAAATAAATCTACCCTACAGAGGCCCGGGGGCTCCCCCCGAGGTAAGGACAAAAGAGATAATCACAGGATCATCCAAAAAAAGGCTCGGGGGCTCCCCCGTGACAGGAAGCAGAGTTACTTACATGATTCGACGGTGACTCCGAAGGTCCGCTTGCAGCCTTCTGAGGCGCAACCACCCAAACCTCCTGCGGAGAAGGATCTGGAGCAGCGCCTTCAGAGGTGGCCACCATCTGAGGAGGAGGAATCACGACTTTCGACTCCCCCATCATCTCCCGAGCACCATCACTGGAAGAATCGTTGGAAGTGTGACTGCACAAAGACAAATTAGCACAAGTACAAAGGAAACAAGCAAAAAAGACAATACAGGACTGAAGAAACTTACGAGTCAAGGTCTCTCAAGTCGAAGACGGGAGGGGTCCTCCGGACCTTCTTCTCCCCTTTCTTCTCTTCCTTCTTCTCTTCCTTATTCCGCTTCGCCGGCGGGTGCAATTCCACAGCCCGCACAGGAACGGCAGGAATCGGAGAGGAAGAGCCCCCATGCCCATCACTATGACGGTCAAGGGACAGTGGGTTCCTAGGAGTCAGAGGAGTCGAGGCATCCGAAGACTCGCTGGAGCTCCGTGTCCACTTGCGAGTTTGGTCCTCGCTCGACTCGTTGGCCTCTTCAGCCGGAGATTGTGCCGATGGCAGCTCGGACATGGAATCTACTACCTCATTGTCCGGTGCGGCCGAAAACAATTCGGGAAGCGGTGGCGACATACCCGGCACCTTGAACTCTTGCACAGAAGAAGAAAATTTGTTAGCAAACAAATACAAATACAATGTAGTCGAAAATAGCGCTACGCGCATGACCCGGATCTACACCTGTGGAACAGGACGCAAAGCAGAGAACGGAGAAGTCAGCGACTTCCCCGGGATATCCTCTCCAACCTTGAACTTCAGCAGCGGGCGAAGGACACCATCGAGATCTCCCCTAGAGAATTCTTCAGCCGAAACCCTCGTCGGGTCACGACGCCCAGCGTAAAGGAACATCGGGTGCGCCCTAGCCTGGAGCGGTTGCACCCGACGTTTCAGGAAGGTGCGTATGATATCCACACCGTTCACCTCCTTATCAGGAATCAGCTGGAGATCCTCCACCCGAAGATAGAGAGACTCTATCTCCGCTACCTCGCCATCCAAGATCTGGTTTTTCCAGGACCTCTTTGGCTCGATCTTTTGGGAGGGATCAAAAGGAACAAGACCAAAATCTTGCCCAGCCACCGTGGAGTCGCGGATGTAAAACCATCGCCTCCGCCAGTACTGTCCAGATTCAGACATGGAAAAAGAGAAGAAAAGAAGATTGGGTTTGAGAGAGATGATGCAACCCCCAATGGGATAAACACCATCAGAACCAGACAGCCTCTTCATGGAATAGAGTTTTCGGAAGAGGCCAAAGTGCGGCTCGATACCGAGCCAGCACTCGCAGAAAGTGATGAAACAGGCAATGTGCAGAAGAGAATTGGGGGAAAGATGGTGCAGCTGGATGCCATAAAGAAAAAGCAGTCCATGAAGGAAGTCGTGGACTGGGAAGGAGAAGCCCCGAAGAACAAAAGCAACGAACATAACTCGAAACCCAACGGGGGGACGGGGAATTACCTCGTTGCCTGGGAGTTGGACGGCCTCCCTATCTTGCGGGATCAAGCCCCGCTCACGAAGCTTGCGGAGATCACTCTCTTGCGTCTCCGATCGCCGCCAGCCATCGTCGGCGACACGGGTGGCGGCAGCACTTTTCTTGCCTCCAGTAGCGCTGGTACCAACCGCAGATGAAGACTTCTTGGGCTTTCCCATTGCGGTGCGGCGGCGCCGGAGTTGAGAACGTAGGATTGAGGATGGAAATGCCCGAGGATATTCTAGTGCGCAACAAGACAATCTCAAAGAACAATGGAGCAGTGAAACGAGAATGGCTGCGGTGAAAAAGATTAAGTTTTTCCCGAACGATTATAAGGACGAAGACGACGCACGATCACCGTCCATCCCTACACGTCGTCCACTACGCGCGGAAATCGAGGAGACGCCGTAATTATCTCCATGCCACGCGTGACCGGTCAATTCAAGGTCAGAAGGTGGGACCCATGTTCGTCCAGTCACGTCATCTCTGGCGCAGCAGACGCTTGAGGTCACTGATCGTCAGCAATGACGTCATCAATAGCTATACTAGCACAACCACAATTTCTTCGGCTTCAAATCAAAGAGTACTCACTCGAATCTACGATTCAACTAACTACTCGGGGGCTACTTCTATCAGGAGCACTGGTCGTGCACCCAAAAAATGAACAACACATTACAACACTGAACTGTTTCTTCGAGTCCTACGTCGAGTCTGCGACTCCACTACGGACTCGGGGGCTACTCCCATAGGGAGGACGGATTCGAGCATCCGAAAAATTTGTGTCATACGGACCTGACGTTGAACAATGACTGAATAAAAGTCTCTTCTCGAGTCTACGACTCGAACAGACACTCGGGGGGCTACTCCCATAGGGAGCGCTGGTCGCGCACCCTATGAATTTTCGACTGCGATCCTTCGGATCAGCATGCAACATTTCTTTGGCAACTTTGCCCTAATTAAACGCTAAGTGAGGATCATTCTCCTTGGCCACCCGAAACACCTCCGTGGTGATAGAAATTCGGATGTTGTGTCTGTGACGCAAAGATAAGACCTACAGATAACATTTGATGGCCTGGTAACGCACATGACTGCGCTCTGCTAGTATAAATCCGTGCCAACAGGCGCGATGAAAAATCCTGACGGACGCGTTGGGTACATCAATTAAATTCACTAGAATTCCACTCCTGTAAGTCCTCCGCGGCCTGAGTCGAATTACGCCAGCATATGTTCCGGGTTCGAGTCGAGGGACTCGAACCTGAAGAAGATCGTGTTGTTTCGTCCTAAGATAGTTAACTGACCCTGATCCGTCGGGTGAGTCAGGCACACGCATCAACAATCCCTACACATGTACTCTTGAAATACAAAGTTGCACCCGAAGGATTGAAGAGTCCTCAGCCGAATCTACGATTCAACTGATCACTTGGGGGCTACTGACATGGTTATACCCCGCGGGTACATGATCTCAGCATACCTGGTCCGGCCCAAGGAAGGCCCACAGCAAATATACGTTGTCCCATGAAGACTTTCGGGTGACCAAGGCCCATGACGTCTTCGAATCCTTGGAGAGCAAGACTAGAGTAGATAGGAAATTCAAAGGGGTAAACCCTAAAATCTGTAACCGACTAGGTCTGTGCCCGGGACCTGCCTAATTCTATATAAAGGCTAGGAGGGCACGACCTAGATCTCTTGACTCATCCTTTAGCATACACACCTCCACGCCAGATTGCATCTGCGCACCCCTGTAATCACCGGTTCCGCCATAATCAAGAGCAGACAAGCAGGAGTAGGGTTTTCCCTCCGGGGGCCTGAACCTGGGTAAACCTCGTGTCCCGTGTTGCTTGTTTGCTAACCGTTCCGCAATCTCTAGCATCCCCATCTTCTCTAAAGCCCAAATCCATAAAAATGGGCATTGACGAGATTAAACCTCGTCACCGCGTGCCTCGGTTATCTATATACCCGAACTCTTTACTTATGCACTTTACATTGTGATAGCCTTCGTGCTTGAAGTAATATATATCTTGCTGTCACTTTGTTGCTTGTATTGCTTAGCATAAGTTGTTGGTGCACATAGGTGAACCTTAGTTGTTCTAGGTTGTGCTTAACAAAGTAAACATTAGTTTTATTCCGCATTTGTTGAGCCACTCTAGGAAAAGTTTTAATCGCCTATTCACCTCCCCTCTAGGCGACATCTGTATCCTTTCAGACGGTTTCTTGCTAGGCATGGGCAAAAGGCGGATACGCGCGTATAGATAGAGAGTATGAGAGAGTTGTTCTCATGCGCGAGTGTAACCCCCACACGACCTCGCCGCGAGAACGCGCGAATAGCGAGAGATACCGCTGTCAGATCAGCTCTTGTCTGCGAAAACCCACACCTGGCAAGCGATCCCGCTGCCAACTCGGTTTGAACGACACCCCCCCCCCCCCGCATGCCAACTGGGATCTCGCCACGAGAAACCGCGTCCTATGAGAGATTCTGCTGCCAACTCAGTTGTCTCCTGCGAGAACACGCAGACTCCGAGCGATTCCGCTGCCAGCTCGGCTCTCGCCCGTGAGAACCTGTGTCTCCCATCTTCTCCGATGACACCCCCGCTGCCAGCTGGGCTCTGGACCGCGATAACCCGAGTCTGGTGAGGGTTTTCGGTGCACTTAAGCTCTGGGTGGGGCCTACCTCCGAGCGGGTGCGGAGCCGTGTCCCACCCCGAATGTCTCTCACATAGTGTGATCCTGCCCGCGGACGTTGACGGTGACATGGAGCGTGCAGTCCACCGTCCGGTGACGAGGGGTAGGACAACACATGCGCAAGGCGTCCACAGGAGGGAACCCAGCGTTTGGGCCCGCGGTAGGGCCGACCTCCCAGGAGAGTTGGGCTCCGTTGCGAGGGCGTCACGTGACCTTTCCGACGTTCATCACATGGAGTAAAAGAATCGCGAGAACATGAATAACAAAATTGGCCGAAACATTCGGTAACTGATGTGCATTATTTTCTGTTAGATAGAACTATTCAAAAAGTAGAACAATTTTAGCATGGTTAATACGCCTGTCAAAGCTGTACAAAAGTGACACTTCACAATAAGGAAATAAAGATAGCATATGCCAGTATCTCTCTGCTTCTCGGCTTGTGGCGAAAATGATGTAGATGATAGCAATCTCCAGCTTTTTTATGCAAGAATATTAGGCCTAGAGAAAACGACATGGGCACAAAAGAACACATGAGAGGGTGATCATGGAAAAACTACCCAATAAAATCAACAACAATAGTAGAATGAGCACATGTACATTATTTATTCCGTTTGTGAGAAAGAGTGAAAAAAGGCAAGGGACTTGGATTTTGAAAAGGAAATCATGGACAACATAACTAATAAATTAACTCGGGAGTAATTTCTGGCGGTAATAATCTAGCAGAATTATCTAGCTTGTTTTGGCAAAAGCTATTTCAGATTATGAACGGTACCAGCTGGATGGAACGAAAGAAAGACATCAAATTGAAAATAAGAGTACTTCGTCCAATTTAAAATACTTCCTCCGACCCATATTAATTGACTTGGATTTTTCAAAATTTGGATAAACCTATATACTAAATAATGTTTAGATTCATCTAAATCTAGACAAATTTGAGTCAATTAATATGGGTCGGAGGGAGTAGAGGATGTTCTAGAAAGCATGGGGTCAAATTTCTCAAATTTTGATGACCAACTTATAATAAGATGACATTTGGATCTGTTAGACGAAAATTGTAAACGTCAGATTGTCACGAAAACACTTTTATAATAGCAGTTCCTCCGTATTAATTATAAGATGTTTTAGCATTTTTGCCACTCATATATCTAGACATCTTTTAGTGCATATGTTCAGAGCAATTGAGTCAGCATATATACACGTTAAAAGGTGCATACGTTTCACAAAATGGCAAAAAACATGTTATATTTTGAATATTCCTAAAAGAATTCAAAGGTCAATTAAGCTGCCCATTAAAGAAAGATTATTCATCCCGCTAGAGTGTCGGTAAGTACTGAGAATAGTTTACCCCGTCTCGGAATCGTTGTTTCACCTTCCACGTGAATGGTTCATTATCCCGCCAATACATTAGTCCCTTGTTCCTACAAGGAATCATTGGCTAACAATGTATTAGTACGTATGTTTGATAAATAATACTACTAATTAATTAAGTAGGCAAAAACGACATATACGATATACTACGTACCAGTGACGATGGAAGCAACATGTAAAGACATGGTGGATGAGGCTACATGGCCCTTGTGCCAAGCCGCTCATGCTGCATTCATCGGTTGCTAGCGACCAGGTGCTAGCAGTACCGAGGCAGTATTGAGCAAAACGTCCCTCCCGTGGATGGCGGTAGACGACGGTGTCGCCCGTAATGGTAGGCAGTGCCTTGGAAGAGACACACAATGTCCGCCCTCCCAGGAAGAAGGCTTTGTCTCCGATGCTTTCCACCGGAACATCATACCGTTGTGAAACAAGATTTGACAGCCTGTGAACCGCCAAGTGCATAAGCGACATGTCCTTGTGCCCCACCACTAGGACCTCCGAGTCACATTCTACCAGAAACATAAGACCACTGAGCTTCTCCCTTGGGATCGTGGCGATCAGCTTTGGTGGATCCTGATGCAGGTGCGCCTCCATCTGAAAAACCTGTGATATGTGAGACCCAATGATAGTAGCATTATGCACCAGGTAGTGCTTGCCTCGTGACGACAGAGGTGTGTAATGACTCGGAACTCTCCAAGGCAGCATGTTCCACTTGGTATCCTGCTGGGAGGTAGCAGCAGCTGCCAGCATCAGATCCATGAAGATAACCATGACTCTCAGGACGACGACTGATCCTCCGCTGGAGGAGAAGGCAGAAACTGAAGTAGAGATGCGTCTCATTAGTCTCAGCGGCCTTTCCACTTGCCTGGCTAGAGGCGCCAGCGGTGGGAGCTCGACGATGTCGCCGGTGAAAGGGTGGAGGATGCGGACGGCGGCGGTGTCATCATCTCGCTGGAGAACCAGGAGGCCCTCAACGGAGTCAAGAACACAGTGATCCGTGAACAGCGGGAGCCGGACGCTGACGAAGATCCCCGAGTCCAGGTTCAAGAAGCGGACGCGTTCATGGAGATTTTCGTGGCCAGCGTAAAGTCCATGGCCCTCTGCAAACATCGTCCAGCGCCGCGGGTGGAAGCGTGGATCCATCACGCCTCGGCCGCCCGGTGACACCGTGCAAGTCCGCCAGCTGGTGCACACGGCACGGATGCGAACATAGTCCATCAGGTCGCCAGCCAGCAGGCGCCACGCCACAAGACGAACCAGGTCTTCTGGCAGCGATGCCCATGGAGACGGCGGCAGCAGGGATGGTGACATATTGCTGTTACAGATTCACGATCCGAACCTGCATGCAGAAACCAACTTTTGTTAGTAGTAGGAAAAAAGCAGCACAATACAGATTGAAAAGGGCCTTGGCAATATGGAAAAAAAAATATTGCATGGTATTAGATCGAAACTAGCCCGTGTGCTTTAGGATGTAAAACTTTACTATGGCCGGGCGATAACGCACCTCGCGTCAGTTTAGGGTCGACACAATCTAATTCGGTTCTCGTCGGATCATACTCAAATATCAAACAACGGAACATATATGTGGTTGGGTTTATGTACGAAAACGGACAAGAGTTGGGATAGATGCTGCATAATAATCAAGTTCAAAGATGGACTCGCACTGTCCCACTTAAGGACGTTTTCGTTTTTTTTTCCTTTTTTGCACGGGGAGAGGCCCGAAGGCCTCGCTAAGCTCCATTAAGCGGTGGATAAAATTATAAAGAGGACCCTAGAGATTACACTCTGGTCCTCTACTTTTACAAGAACGACCCTAGATGCAGAAATTGAAAAGCAATCTGGTCCTTGTCCATCGCAACTCTGACGAGATCTCGGGCCACGGCCACCATCGACGACGCCCGGGACTATGCCACTTGGGTCGCAGTTAGCATGGACCGTCGTGGTGAGATCAAAGATCCTCCGCTTCGGCACTACAACCTGGAGGAAGAAACAAATCCTTAGAGCCATTGCTCGCGAGGTGCAGAGCGCCCCCCTTGGCCAAGGATAGCGGCGGTGCAACTCGCCGTCACTTGGAAGCTTCTACGGCTTGATCTTTGATGTCCTAGTGACACTGAAGGCCCGCATCCAGTGCCACTCCCCCGCTCCTTCTCTCCTCACCACCACAGCCGTCCAGAGAAGGAAGAAGGGAGTAGTGCGTCGAGCAGGCACCAGCGACAGTAAACTTCTTCCAAGCCAGTGAAGGGCACCAAGCGCTGCATCGCCCTCTCGCCACCATGGCTGGCCAGAGAGAGCAACCCAACACCCACCACCCTCGCCGGTGCAGTCTCCACGGCCGTCCAGAGGGGAAGACACAAAACACGTCTTTATTCAGAGGCGTGGTGTGTTAGGGATATGCTAAATGGGTACCACCATTGCATGTCTCTAATTCGGATAACCCGGGTGGCCCACAGTTGGTAGCAAGGCCCATGGCCTGCTGGGCAGCCCAGTTAGATGGATCCAGAAGGGAGACCCATGCCGGATAAAGGAAGGCAACGATAGGAGTCACCGACATACTCGGAGCCTTGGAGTGTAAGACACGTAGACTAGTTGTATCCAGTGTAGGACTCTGTAACCTGTCCGACTAGGACTCTTTCCTATAACCCTAGGACCTGGCGTCTTTATAAGCCGGACCTATGGGAGCCTTTAGGGCAGAATAACAACTCATATCGCACACAGCGAACCAATCCCTGCAACTCGGCGTAATACCCTTATAGTTATTTATAGAAGGATTAGGGTTCTGCCACCATCGTGGAACCTGAACCTGGGTAAGCTGTGTTACCTCGTACCCGCTAACGTACCGCCTTACTCCACATCTCTAAACACGCACTGTAAGGACCCCTCCATGGTGTACTCGTCGGCAATACCACGACAGTTGGCGCCCACCATGGGACAAGAGGCGCTTCAGGATCTACAACGGGCAAGGTCCAAGCTCTTCGCGGGAATCGGGAAAACCGTAGTCATTGGCCGTGTTCTCTTATCCGGCAACGTTTCAATCGTCCCCCTGACGAGTTTTGGATCCCGGCGAAGACGAACCCCACCCGCTGCTCGATCATTCCAATCGGGGACATCCACCTCTTCATCAGCGGATCCCTGGAAGTCAGAGGATCGTCAAGGCCCGCACGGACCGCCTACGGGAAGGACACGTTTGTGGAAGGATCGAAGTTGGATCTCTCTTCGGAGTTTGCCAGCTTAGATCGGAAAAATTCAAGGCCCACCCAAACCGCCCTTGTGCAGGAGATAATGGTGGAAGATTACTACAAATCCGTCGGGTTAGCCCGTGCGTCTAGAAAACAGCGATCGCACTTCGTCAAAGTTGTAACCATCTTCGATCTGGCGTGTTGCATTCAGAGAGAGGGTGAAAGCCCTCGAGATTACCTCGCCAGATGGCTCCGGATACGAGCCGATCTGGAGAACTACCCAGCATGACGTTGTTTACCACTTCATCAAAGGGCTGGACCACGGCACACTTCTCCGGCATGCGCTCAGGCGGCAGCAGACCGCGGGTACCCTCACTTTTGAGCAAATGATCGGCACTGTCAATAGTTATGCCACTACTGATGAGGTTTCCCAGGCAGAGCTCATCGCCGTACCCGGTATGCCGCCGCCATCACCATCGCTAGCCAATGGCCTCGCTGCCTCAGCATCGTCCTCCGTCATCGAGGAAGCTCCCGCACCCTCCGAATCCGTTTTGGATGCGCTTTACACCGACATCAGCGTGGACTCGGAGGAGATGGATATCAACCCGAAAGAACTCGACTCAGCCATGAAGGAGATGGAGGGGATATCGATCGCGAGGAGCGGGCCGACAAGGCTGTCACGTCCCGCCAGGTGTTCGTCGTCATCGGGAGTGTGATGGAAGAAGACCAAACTGGACAATCTCCGCCTAAGCCGCGGGACATCGGGAAGGGGCCGGCTGATGACACCGACAATGGTCGTGCAAAGGCCATGCCCCCTCCGGCTATCCCAGTGCAACAGCCGCAGGAACTGCCTACCGGTCCAAGCAACGCCAACACCGCAAATCCACCGCTACTAGCATCTGCGGCTTCCCAAATCACTCCAGTTGATAGAGTGATGTACGGCAATCTACTCGTAGAGCCCCTGACCGTGGCCCATATACGGAACATTGTCCAGCTCGACGAGAAGTGCCAGCAGCTACTAGAGGAGGCGAAGGCCATCGTGGAACAAGGCACAAAGTTAGATCGAGATCTGTACAAGGCGAAAAAATCGATCGAGACAACCAGAGCCCTGGAGGCCAAGTACAAGACTCTGCTCAAGCAGCAGGAATCCAAGAAAGCTCCATCTCATGTCATCAACGACCCTGGTGTACGGTGCAACTTGGGGTGGGAACCTTCGAAGTCGGCGCAAGCTAAGCCATACATTGACAATGATGGAAAGCAAGTCATGCCCACGCACATCCTCAACTTGGTCGTCGCCAAGACTCTACTGGAGCATGATAGATCGCCCGCAGGTATGGAACAGGTCTATGACCTTTTCGCCAAGGCTGTCAAACAACAAGAAAAGGCCACCTCTCAGAGGCTCGAGTGTGACCCAGCATATTACCAGTCTAGAGCTCCCAAAAAGATCTCCTCATGATGTCGGATCGCATACAGGTTCATCAGAATAAAGACGGAGGGATGCACACAACAGGGAGGATGCTATCCCCATATCTTCCGACCACGGAGGCAAGGCTCACCCTCATCGCTCGCCGCCACCGCCATGATCTTCCCGGCATCACGAAGACCCAAAGGATCACCGACATATGAGCATGCCTACGCCTAGGCGCCCCTAGGGCGGCTTTGTCATTCGTGACAACATAGAGCAGCCTCGTCATGGCGAGGAGCGCAGTGGAAACCACAGACACAAGAGCAGGTCGCGTGATGACCCTCCGCGTCCGAACAAGAAACCGCGACAGGCATGAGGAGTCGCAGGAGGGCAACAGAAAGAAGGCTAACCCTCCGCCACCTCCGCCTCCATCGTCACCTAGCAGCCACCATGGCGGAGGAGGACCGCGTCGTTCACGCAACCCTTCCCGTGGTGGCGACAAGAGGAAAGCAAGCCTGGAGCCATACGATGCACGTTCACGCTTGGAAAATATTCGGGAGGCCTAGGAAGGACAATACTTGGGACCTCGTTGTTTTGGACATGTATAAGGACCGCAACTTACCCCAAGAATTTCCGGATTGAAAAGACGATCAAGCCCTATGACGGCACCGCCAAGCCTGCTACGTGGTTGCAGGATTACAGCAACGCGGTTGAGATTGACGGGGGAAACCCCAACGTTGCCGTCAAGTACCTCCCACTAATGTTGACGGGAATGCCCACCAATGGATCGATGACTTGCCGGAGAAGTCCATATGAAATTGTTTGGACATGCAAGACGCGTTCACCAAGAATTTCTAGGGTACGTACAAACATCCCTGCACTATTGGTGATCTATAGCGGTGCGTCCAGGAGAAAGACGAGACATATCGAGACTACCTCTCCCACTGGCTGGATATGAAAAATTCCTACGCATGAGTACACGATCAGACCGCTATGGCCGCCTACATTGATGGTTTGGAAAAGGGCACCTTGCTCCGGCATAAGTTGAAGCATCTGTAGGACAATCACAGGCTGGATCTCAATCAGATGATATCCTTGGCTAGTGAGTTCATGGCTGCCGACGATGATGCTCGCGGATCCTTGCCGGCAATTCCATTCCAACCCAAGCCAATAGGAACAACATAACTAAGCGGAAGAGTCCGCCAGAAGAAAATCCAGCTTCCGACATGGTCGCCATGACGTTTATAGGCAGAGGTGATGGCGGACAGTGTGGCCGAGGCCGGGGAGCTGGTCATGGGCAGCAGCGCGATAGTGATACTATCTTGGCAGCTCCCTGCATTCCCCAAACATACGAGGAGTAGCACTATATGTTGTGCCTTGTACACCTCGATGCTAATGGCAAAGCCACTCATACCAACCGCCATTGCAAGTTCGTCAACGACCTCAAGGAATACCTGAAGTCCGGCTACAAATGAAGCCGAAAGAATCGACCGTGAGGAAAGGGCAAGGGGAAGAAGAAGGAAGAGGAGTCCAAGGATTCAAGTGACATGGACAAGGACGTTCACCCCAAGCACGCCGACAAGGGTGATGACAAAGGCAAGAACCCCTTCGAGAAGAAGGCCCCCGTCTACCACACTTTCCTTGGCACCCCGACGGTCTGGGCATAGAATACCTCACTAAGGATATTGATGGCCACCCTACCCCTAGTTCCTCACTTCCTGCGCTGGTCGGAAGTTCCAGTCACATGGGACAGGAAGGATCACACCGACCTCATTCCAACAGAGAACCAGTATTACATGGTCATCAATCCCCTGATTGATGGCTGCGAGTTCACCAAGTGCATGGTGGATAGTGGAAGTAGCATCAACATCATGTACCTAGATACACTACACAAGATGAACTTGACGGAGGCCAACCTAAGGAGGACCAGCACCGTGTTTCATGGTGTAGTTCCTGACCGAGAAGCTCGGTCCCTTGGGTGCATCACGCTTCCGGTCGGTTTTGGCAATGTTAACAATTACCGCCACAAACGTATGACCTTTGAAGTGGTCCCCTTAAAGAGCATGTACCACATCATATTCGGACGAGACATCTACCACTCCTTCATGGCCAAGCCATGCTTTTTATACAACAAGCTCAAGATACCCGGACCAAACAGTGTCATCACCATATCCGGAAGATTTTCAAAGGCATGGGACTGCGAGATTGGAGAAGCAGCCTTTGCAGAAGCTGTCCTCTACATCAAATAATTCAAGGAGATCAAGATCAAGGTCGATATCAGAGATGCCGGCATCTAAGAAGCATATTTCTTATTTCGAAGGCTCCTTCAAGGCTTCCATCAAGACCAAGCTGGTGTAACTTGTGGTAGGTGATGCCTCTAAGGTCACCTCCATTCGGACGAACATGGATCCCAAATCGGAAAGCATGCTCGTCGAGTTCCTTCGTGAGAATAGGGACATATTTGCCTGGCAACCTGCCCACATGAAAGGTGTAGCTAGGGAACTTGATGAGAATGGCTTGAATATTGATCTAAAATTCAAACTGTTGAAACCACCTCTATGATGCTTCGGGGACGAGAAGAGACGCGCCATAGGCAAGGAGGTAGCGGTTACTTAAGGATAGTTTTATTCGAGAAGTCCTTCACACCCGGTGGGTGGCCAATCCTGTACTTGTGCCCAAAAAGGGAACCAAAGAATTAAGAATGTGTGTTGATTACACCGACTTGAACAAAGCATGTCCGAAGGATCCGTTTGCTTTGCCTCGCATTGACCAAGTCATTGAGTCGATGGCTAGCTCCGAACTTTTGTGTTTTCTAGATGCATGCTCAGGATACTACCAGATCAAGATGAGGAAGTTGGACCAATGTACCACTTCATTCACCACACCTTATGGCACGTTTTTCTATGTCATGATGCCCTTTGGGCTAAAAAGTGCGGGTGCTACGTACCAGCGGACCATGCAACTTTGCTTGCATGACCAAACTGGTTGGAACATCCATGCCTATGTGGACGATATCACGGTGATGTCTAAAAAATCAAATGACTTAATCTCCGACTTAAAGGAAACCTTTGATAACCTCCAAAAATACAACATGATGCTTAACACCAAGAAGTGCATCTTCAGGGTCCCAGCCGAAAAATTGTTGGGCTTCATCATTTCCCAAAGTCGAATCGAGGTCAACCCAGAGAAGATCAAAGACATCCTCAACATCAATCGCCCGACATGCCTGAAGGACATTAAACGGCTCACAGGCTGCATCACAGTAGTAAGCCAGTTCTTCAGCTGACTTGGAGAGAAGCCTCTGCCGTTATACAAGTTGCTAAAGAAGGCGGACAAATTTGTATGGACAAATGAGGCGGACGCTGCGCTTAAGGAGCTAAAATGGATACTTTCTTTTGCGCCTATGATTCCAGCTGTGAGACCCTGGCCCATGGCTCAATAGGATTGATAGGAAAGCTATACCAACAAGTTGCAACTTATTTTCTGGAAGCTCGTTCAAAAAGAACTCTAAGGTTAAGCATGCTTGGCCTAGAGCAATTCTAGGATGGGTGACCGACCGGGAAGTGGGTACCGGGTGCGCACGAGTGAGGATAAAGTGCGCAGAAAAGACTAGTGTTGGTGTGTGGGGTTAGTCTAGAGATCCTATTGAGCTGCCAGAAGTGACAGCCGTCGGTCCGGAGTGACCGGGGGTGTTACACCAGCACCTGAGCCAATGGAGCCTATGTTGATCTACATGCATGGCGGCCACCAACCGGGTTACCAGCATCGTCGTCGTGGTGGAGCGGAAGGAACCAACGCATGAGTAAGGAGTGAAACGACTAGTTTACTATGTAAGCAAGGTCTTGACGGAGTCCAAGCAACGTTACCCGCACTACCAGAAGCTAGCTTATGGAGTGTTCCTTTCTTCTCGAAAGCTAAGGCACTACTTCCTGGCGAACCCTATCACAGTAGTGAGCAAGGCTCCACTGTCCGACATCATCAACAATAGCAATGCTACAGGAAGGTTCGCGAAGTGGGGTGTTGAGCTTGCCGCCTTTGACATCACCTAAAAGAGATGTGACGCTATCAAATCTAAAGCCTTGGCGGATTTGATTGCAGATTGTACGGAGATGCCATATGATACTCCCGTACCAGAACCAGAGTATTGGGTGATGCACTTTGACGGATCAAAGCTACTCAATGGCTCGGGGTATGGTGTACTGCTACAGTCACCAACTGGAGAAAACTGCACTATGTCCTGCAAATTCACTTTGAGGCTACAAACAACATGGCGGAATATGAAGCACTCATTCACGGACTTCGCGTAGCCAAGGATATTGGCATCAAGCGCATAGTTTGCTGTGGAGATTCCGACTTGGTTGCCCAGCAGGTGGTTGGCACCTGGAACGCGTGGAACCCTATGATGGCGGCATATCAAGACAAAGTAGACGAGATAGCCAAGTGCTTCGAAGGAAAATGAGGCGGCTGATCTGCTGTCAAAGCTTGGATCAGGGTGGAAACAAATTTAGCCAGGTGTTTTCTGGAGCATCTATGGACCCCATCCGTGAAGGGAGCGGACCCCAAGAACCCGGATATAGTTGACTCATTCGTTAATGTAGTAACAGTAGTTCCTCCGGCTTGGACAAAACCGTTCATGGATTATCTCGTACATGGAACTTTGCCCATCGACGAGGTCGAAAGTCGGCAAATAGTACATCGAGCAAAGGGCTATACCATAATAAATGGGCATATCTACAGAATAAGCACCATAGGTGTATACCTAAAATGTGTTTCCCAGCAGCAAGGTATTGATATCCTTCATGAGATTCATCTTGGAGATTGCAGGAATCATGCCGCTCCTCGATCTTTGGTCTCCAAAGCCTTCCGGCAAGGATTCTACTAGCTGAATGATACATCGTAAATGTATCTATAATTTTTGATGTTCCATGCTTGTTTAGTATCCACTTTGCTGTGCTTTGTCTACACTTTGAGGTATTTTTATACATTTTCTAGGACTAACCTATTAATAAGATGCCATAGTGCCATTTGCCTGTTTTCTGCTGTTTTTGGTTTCAGAAAAGCTAGTAAGGAAATATTCTTGGAATTGGACGGGACAAAAGCCAAAGTCAATATTTCCCCGAGGAGAACACAGAGACCAAAGGGTGATCGGATGGGAGCCACAAGGTAGCCACCCTCCCACGCGCAGGCCCACCTTGGGCCGCGCCTAGGCAGGGTGTAGGCGCCCTAGCCGACCTCCTGTCTCGCCTCTTCGCCCTATAAAATACCCCCGATGCAAAAACCCTAAGTACCCGATCATATCTCCACGAAACAGTCCATAGCCTCCGCCACCATCATCCCTAGATCGGGGGGATCTGAAGCTCTTCCCAGCACCCTGCCGGAGGGGAGAGATCATCTCGGAGGCCTTCTTCATCACCATGCCAGCCTCCGGTATGATGCGTGAGTAGATCACTCTTGGAATATGGGTCCATACAGTATCTAGATGGTTGTTTCTCCTCCTTTGTGCTATCATGTTTAGATCTTGTGAGCTCCGTTCATGATCAAGATCATATATTTGTAATTATGCATGTTGTGTTTGCGGGGATCCGATGGATATTGAGATTACTATGTTAGATTTATTATTGATTCTATCATGTCTTCTTGATTATTGATTCTATCATGTGTGTGTTGTTTGAGATCTTGCATGCTCTCCGTTTCTAGTAGCTATCTTGTCCAAGTAGATGCTAGTGATTCCAAGAGGGAGTATTTATGCTCGATAGTGGGTTCATGCCTCTATTGAATCCGGGGAAGTGACATAAATCTCTAAGGTTGTAGATGTGTTGTTTCTACTAGGGAGAAAACAATAATCTCTTTTTCAGGGAACAATTGTATTATTTACTTTACACACATTTCTTAAAGCAGTTATCCGTTGCTTCTAACTTAATACTGAAGGGGGTTCGGATGATAACCTGAAGGTGGATTACGAGTCATAGATGCAAATGGATGGAGGTCTATGTATATTGTTGTATTGCCCAATCAAAACTCGTAGGATCATGAATATCTAGTATTGCATTGTTATGCATTGATCAGTCCTGTCAATTGCCTCGCTATAATTTGTTTACCCAGCATGTTATGTTATTTATCTTAAGGAGAACACGTCTAGTGAACTATGGACCCCGGTCCAATCTTTACGATTGATACATCATCTACTGCTAATGTTTACTATCTTCAAGCAACCATTACCTTCCACACCATATATTTAATCCTTTGTTTTCAGAAAACCGGTGAGATTGACAACCTCACTGTACGTTGGGGCAAAGTCTTGAGTTTGTGTTGTGCAGGTTCCAAGTTGTTAGCAACACCTTGGAGTCGTTTCCTTCCTCCTACTGGTTCGATAACCTTGGTTTCATAACTGAGGGAAGACTTACTGCTGTGCTCATCATACCTTCTTCTTGGGGTTTCCCAAAGAAGCTCTATAGTGATCTGAGGCGCATCATGACGCTTTCTGGCGCTGTTGCTGGGGAGTTAAGGACGGCTTCACAAGGGGAGTCCTTCACAACCTTTATCTTTACTTTGTTTTTTTGCTTAGTTTCTTTTTCTTTGTTTTGCTTGCTTATTTTTATCAAAAATTCCAAAAAAATTAGTTTCCTTTGGTTTGCGTTTTCTTATCATAAACACAAAAAACAATTAGTTCCTACTATAGTTGTTGGTCTGTTATTGCCTTGCTTTGTCATGCTTTCTATCAATGGTTGGTTTCTTTGAAATTAGTTCTTATTGGCAAGGTGGGTTCACGGAAGAACAAAACTATTACTATAAGGAACACCGCTTGTCACAAAAAGGGAAACACTTATGGGAACAAATTGATAAATTGAATAGCATTGCTATAAACGTGTGCTCTACTTATAATGTTACTTATTGCTATGATAAATCTTGTTGTTGTAGGAGGTATAAACACCTCCCTTTTCAATGTGAGTATAATGATAATGTTACCATATCTCCTTATGTTAAAGGAAATTATGACTTTTATGATGTGGAACAAACTGAAGAATTTATTGCTTGGAAGGGTGCATTTAAACTTGATAGTTTGCTTGAAAATACTGATGATTCACCTTATGAATATGAGGTTTATGATATACTTGAATTTTGCTTTGATAATTACAAGGAAGAAAATGGCTATATTATTGAATATATTAATAGATACTTTCCACAAACGGAAGAGACTAATGCCTTGCAGGAGCTTATGGAAGAAGAAATTGCTAAACCTGAAAGCTCATTAAATGAAAAAGAGGAGGAGAGTGATGAACAAAAGGAGGAAGAATGGATCTACCCATGCCTACCTTCTAATGAGAGTAACTCTTCATCCCTTACATTATTTGATTGTCTGTGACACCCATCGGATCAGGGCTAAACAAATTCCAGACCTCCGTCTGACATAAGCTTAACCTTGAGCTCGAGAATATCCAGTGAAGAATCAATAACACATCAGTGACCCTACGACACAAAACTTTATTACAGCAAGCTCATAACTGAGCAGAGAACCAAATTATTACAAGCAGAGGTCACTGCCCACAAACATCAAACAACGGAAGAAAATTTTTGCTATTAAGTATAGCAAACTTAACAAATAGCCTAAAAGGCCTGAAGCATAACGATGACGTCCCAGCCCATAGATTCCAGGCTGCCTGCCGGGAACCCCAAGCTACTCGTCGATCTCGATGTTGTACCAAACTGATCTTTAGGGAACACTTACTCTGCCAAAAGTATCAACAAAGCAAGGGTGAGTACATGGTGTACTCCGCAATACTTATGGCTGATGGAGTTGTTTTGCATAAAGCCATCTTTGTTTATAAAACGAGAGAGAGAAAAAGCTCGTCTAGTCAGAGTATTTTAAAAGGGGATAAGGAAACGACATCTCCAAAATATTGATCATCATCTTTTGATATCCACCAAATCATCATCATCTGAACCCTATCTAGGATCACCCCCTCGTACCAATGAGGAAGCATCCTTAAGCACATGTTGATCTGCCAAGTTTTACGATTAGGTTAAAGTTAACTATGATCTTGAGTCCGATCGCCAAGTCGTTCATAACCGTGAACACGGCTCTTCGAAAAGATTATTACCCTGCAGGGGTGTACAACTTTACCCACACGTACTAACCTTCTCTTAATGCCACAATGATTAGCCCTCTTCCTTGGAAGGCCGACAGAGGGTGGTTAGACACGACCTTTACCTTACTTTCGCCGAGACCATGAGTCACACAATAAGTAAGGTTCCGCCGTAACGGGTCAAATCCCGAAGTCAGTACTTAAAGATGTGAGGCGAGGTTGGTTTACCAGCGGCGCTATCTAGCCCAAGCAACCGCGGCCACGCTTCCCTACCTGTTATGATGCACCTCCTTCACCTCCACTTACAAAAATGTTTTCAATGCGTGTGCCAAATGGAAAGCCCGAACTATGTGACTCATGGAATCTACTAGGCAAGTTAGTTGCTCATGAGGTTGTCCAGGCCCCGTGTGGTTGTACGCTCGTCTTGGTTCCAAAGGCAAGAACTCAGGTCCTAGTGGTGGCAAGCATGGGACTAGAAAAACCACATCCCACCGTGGCCTGCCATAAAAGCCTTAGCATGTTTAATCTCATATCACTGATGTCATCTCATCACGTTTCTCCTCTCATACTAGATTCTCTGCATCTGATACATCATCTGGATGAACCAGCACTGACAGCTATGCATGGCTAAGCAAACACGGATATAAGCTCTAGCAGTGCACACAAGCCAAACCTAGTTATGCGAGGAGCAGTGGATCAGGTAATATAAGCTCAAAGGGAGTATGCAACAGATAGGATACTCTATCTATCGATAAAATACCATAGTAGAATTGTATGCATCATGGCAGAGTTGAAATGCTTTCGAAATCATAGGATTATATCATGGTGGGGCTATGCTTTCCTTTGCCTGTTGATAATCAGGAAGCAGAGCTTCGAGAGCCTTGTACTTGACTTGATTATAGTTGGTCAAGTATTGTTCGTCGATCTTTGATCTTTGATGGTGTTGTCCTCGGGCTTCGATCTCGATCTCGATATCGTATTCTACCGGGAAGAACCAAACACCGGAAAGAGAGGGAAACAATCAACACATGGCATCGATGCAATGCTCAAGAAAGTATGATGATATGACAAGTTGAATTGTATTGAAAAGTAACCCTAAAGCATGCTCGACCATTTAATCGGGGTTCCGAGGGGTACAAACCCTAACTCGAGGAAACTCCGGAATTACCTGTGAGGGGTTACTATGTTTTTCTAATTAAACTTGTCATTGAAGTTTAACAATGCATTATTATAGGTTAGATAGATAGGTTTCATTTTTCTGAACATTTTGATATATTATTTGTATTTTTCTGACTTATAAATAATTAGTTATTGATTTTACAAGATTAAAATCTATTTTTGGAAATATTTAAATCATTTAAAATGATTTAACGCGTCAGGATGACATCACCAGAGGGGGAGGGTCTTTTTTAACCTAAACAGAAGCTAGCCACTGACTGATGGGCCATGTTCCACGTCAGATGCCACCGTGGCGGTCAGCGGGTCAACAGGGTCCACGGCCGCGTCAGCACTGCGTCAAGATGAGGTCACGCGACAACCACCATCAGGTGGTCGCCGGAGACAGCGGAGGAGGGTGTGCTGGGAAGCATGGCTATGCGCGTTCAAACCGGATGGACGCGGGGAGCAATAAAAAGGCGGCGCCGCTCGAGCTGGGTCACCGGAGCACGGCTTACGACGGCGAGCGGCGGCAGTGATCACGAGTCTACGGCGCGCGGCGAGCACAGAGCGGGAGGTGGCGTAGGATGGGGTCTAGGACGACCGGAAGCTTACCCTTGACGCGACGCGGTTTTCTGCTGGGCCAGAGGGGGTCAAGGTCAACGACACGGTCTCGGTGGAGCTTGGTCGGCCGCAGGGAAGACGATGTCAATGTCGACGATTGAGGGTGCCCCTGGTCGATTCCTTTGGCGAGGTTGATCAATACGGCGAGGCGAAGCTCATGGGCTGCTCGGCGAGGCTCGGGGAGGCCGGGAGCGACGGGGCGATGCGACTGCCGTGAGGCTAGGGTTTGGTGCCGAATGGAGAAACGAGGGAAAAGAGGATAAGGCGAGGCTAGGGTTGTCGAGCGGCAGCACAATGAACTTATAGACGCTAGGGGGCGGTGGCATGCATCTTGGCGCCGAGCGGGCATCACGACGCCGGCGAGCGGCAGTTGCTGCGCCAGGCAGCTGCTTTGCTGCACGAGGAAGACGACAGGTGAACCGGTATGCGGGCTGGGCCGCTACTGGGATTCAGGTGGGCTGCGGGAAAGGGAGAGAGGAGAGGAAGGTTCCGGGCTACGGCTTGTTAGATGCTACTGCTCTATTTTTTTAGCAGAAAAACCCTTTTCTGTTTGTATTTCTCTCTTTTGTAATCTCAAATTTGAATCTGTTTTGAGGATTTCAAAATACGAGAAGCTTTTATAAATTATAGGGAATAGTGTGGGGCCCTTTTATACAATTTGAGCTCCAAAATTTTTGGTGGTTTTCAAAATATTCCAACTATTTGAATTGTTTCTAAGAGGGGGAAAAGGTTAAGGTTTAGGGTTTTTAGGGTTTTGCTTTATTTCTCTTTGCATGCATTTAAAAAAATGATGCTAATGATGCACAAAAAACACTAATTATATATTAGCTAAAACTGGGGTGTTACATTGTCCCCCATGCTTACCAAAGGAGGATGGATGTTATGATCCCGTGGGTCCTTTTGAAATATCTACTATGAGTAAAACTTGTGATAATAAGTATGATCCTATTATCTATGATAATACTTTATTTGTGCCTGACTTCGAAATGCATGGTACTAAAGAGTTTTGCTTAGAAAATGTTTATGATAAAGCTCTAGATGATGGTCCTATATTGGTTGATAATATTAATAGTACTACTATCGAAAATGTGATTGGAGAGGTCTTGACTTTATCTTGGAACCCCATACCTCTTGAGAATGACCAGTCATCTAGTTATAAAATTGTTAAAAGTGGGTTTGAAGGTTTTAATCCCACTATTTTTGAGCTTGATAAAAATTATGTGTTTGTAGATCATGAAAAGCATACTTTATGTGATAGTTATATTGTTGAGTTTATTCATGAGGCTATTGAAAATTATTATGAGAGAGGAGAATATGGTTGTAAAAGTTTTCATGGTACTGAAACACCTCTCTATGTGCTGAAAGTTTTGAAGTTACTCTTGTTTTATCTTCCTATGGATGTCAATTTGTTCCTTGTGAATTTATTTTCATACAAGATTGCTATGCATAGGAAGTGGGTTAGACTTAAATGTGTTTTGAATTTGCACCTTGATGCTCTTTTTTTATTTCAATTCATATTTCTTATGTGAGCATCTTCTCAAACTACCATGCCTAACTTAATGGCGTTAAAGAAAAGTACTTCTTGGGAGATAACCCAATAGTTTTATTGAGTCTTGGAAGTTATTACTTCTGTAATAACCTCTCCTTATCCTTTTTATTTGATTTTTGTGCCAATAATAACCTCTAATGAGAGGGAAGTAAGATTTGGGGAAGTGCTGTCCCAAAACAGATTTTTGTGCTTCACTGTAAAAAATCATGAAAAATCTCTGTATGTCGGATTGAGCTGTAATTTTCTGAATAAATCCACCAGGTTGTTAGATAACTTTCGTTAGTTCAACACTTTTGGATTTGAGCAACATAAGGTCTTCTAAAAAATCGGTTTTTAACTGCTGGTCTGTTTTGACAGATTTCTGCCATTATTAGCATTTGCTCTTTATTGATTTCCTTTTGAGTTCTCTTTGGTAAATTGAGCTTTTTGAGGGAATTGCTACAGTAGCTTGTGTCTTTAATGAAAGTTTTTCTGTTTTAAAACTAAACCCTAAAGGTTTATTATCTTTTGAATGCACTAATGTTGCTAATGAAGATTGTGTGAAGTTTTGTATGAAGGAAAATTTTCAGGTGTAAGGGAAGAATGATGTAATGAGATGAAGAATGGACAAAATCTCAAGCTTAGGGATGCCACCGCGTGTCACCTCAAGAAATATTCAAGAGGTACAAGCGTCAAAGCTTGGGGATGCCCAAGGCATCCCCTTCTTCATCAATAAAAATCTCAAGTCTTTCTAGACACTTTGTTTTTTATTGTTTCATGCACAATTGTGTTGTTCTTGGAGCATCTTAGTTTTAGTTTTGATTTTTGTTTGCTTAGTTTGCTTGAATAAAGTAGTTGGACCCCCGCTTTCGTCGTGTTGTTTCAAATAAGTTGATTGGTGTTGGAAAGGAGTAGGAAGTTCTTGCTTTGACTGTGACTTAGACTTTATCATGTCATGCTAGATGTTGTTTTGACCTTATGCTTAGTGATTATTGCTGTAGCATGAGTTGTTCCAAACAATTAGGATTTCTTAATTTGCCTTGAAAGAATCATGCGTTGTTTTAGCATACAAAAGCATAATATTATGGTATTCTCCTTTGATGCTTTGTTTGGGTTGACTTGGCGCATGCTCACACAATGTTATGACTATGAACCAGTCACCTAAGCCTCTTTGATCATTTAGTTTTTGACTTGTGGTACCACTTTATGCTTTGATTATTAATGTTTTGTCGCTCTGCATGATTATGGCCATTATTGCTCTCTTAGTTGGCCGCTCCCAGTCTTTTGCTAGCCTCCACTTGTATTGAGTAAGCTCTATTCATGCATCCAACTCCCAAGAAACCAAGTTATTCCAAAGTGTCCACTATAAATTCCTATGCATGGTGTGTTACACCATTCCAAGTATATTCTTGTTTTATCTATCTTCCAAATTAAACTTGTTATGTGAAAGTTAGTGATTAAAGCTCTCACAAACTTGATGGCACACTTTATTTTTCTTGCCCCTAATAAACTTGAACCATTGTGTCATATATGTTGTATATGCTTGCACTTATATGTTGGAATTAGCAGAACCTTGCTGTCATGGGGAACGCTTTCAACATTGCACTTGTACATTGTACCGAGTTGATACCATGCTCTTCTATTTATGGATGTCGTCAGTGTGAAATAAAAGGGGGACTTGTAAGTCCATGGAGTTATGTATGTGTGTTAGAGAAACGTCTAGGCCGCTAGCCTAAGCCATGCCTAATCATGATGGAAACTTGCAGCATCACCATAGTGAGCAATCTATGAAGCATTCTTCTTATAAAAAAAAGAGAGATAGAAAAAAGAGATTGAGAAAAAAATATGAGAAAAGAGGAAAGAGAGAAAAAAGCACCATTTTCCCATGGTAAATAAGAAGATTGCTGAGATGCTCATTGTCTGCTTGCCTTGTCATTTGAATATGGGATAGCTCCTGTATCATTGGGCAAGGGGTACCCCGTTGGCGGTTCTCTATGATACAAATATAGTTACTATGACAAGAACTTACCGGTGACTAAAGTTTAGTAGCATGAGGAACGGCCCCCGTACTCAAGGGACATGAGATTTCCAACTTATACTTTGTCAAGCATATACTCCATATTCTGTTCACTTTAACTTTAATCACTTCAAGATGCTTATGATAGGGGCAATGAGAGCTGAAAGCTAACAAGTACCATAATTTTTGGAAGATCTTTATGAAACTTGAAATCCCTGCTTCCCTTTGAAGGGCCTTTCTTCCACTTTTATATTGAGTCTCCACCTTCTATCTTTATGCACCAATTAAGAGAGCATAGTTGTCATTCTTAGTTCTATGTGCATTGTCCCAAAACTTAGTGATTGATTCATAATGTTGATATTGCTTGTTCTTGAACTATTTGTATCTAGTCACCCTTATGAACTTTGAAGGTGTCCTATGCATTTATGTTTTGCTACTCCATGAGGGACAAGATGAATGCCACTATGCTATGTTTTCTATATGTGAAACAAACAAACGTCTTTCAATGCGTTGTTATTCATGAATCTTTGTTTGTATCCTTTCATGTTGCAACATAGTTGCTTTGTCTTATTGTCAGAACTTCATCTTTCATGGTCATGTTTAGAGTACTTGCAATGTTGCATGCTCGAGGACGATCATGATGGTGATGGTGATGGTTTGATCATGATTGTGATGGTGCATGTCACCTTAAAAATTATTATTTTTATCACTTACCTACTCGAGGACGAGCAGGAGTTAAGCTTGGGGATGCTTGATACGTAAACGTATCTATAATTTTTGATGTCCCATGCTTGTTTAGTATCCAATTTGCTATGCTTTGTCTACACTTTGAGGTATTTTTATACATTTTCAGGGACTAACCTATTAACAAGATGCCACAGTGCCAGTTGCCTGTTTTCTGCTGTTTTTGCTTTCAGAAAATCTAGTAAGGAAATATTCTCGGAATTGGACGGACAAAAGCAAAAGTCAATATTTCACCGAGGAGAACACGGAGACCGAAGGGCGACCGGAGGGGAGCCACAGGGTGGCAACCCCCCCTAAGCGAGCCCACCCTGGGCCACGCTTGGGCAGGGTGTGGGCCCCCTGGCCGCCCTCTTGTCTCGCCTCTTTGCCTATAAAAGACCCCTGATGCCAAAGCCCTAAGTAACCGATCAGATCTCCATGAAAAAGTCCGTAGCCGCCACCACCATCGTCCCTAGATTGGGGGATCTGAAGCTCTTCCCGGCACCCTGCCGGAGGGGAGAGATCATCCTAGAGGCCTTGTTCATCACCATGCAAGCCTCCGGTATGATGTGTGAGTAGTTCACCCTTGGACTATGGGTCCATACAGTAGCTAGATGGTTGTTTCTCCTCCTTTGTGCTATCATGTTTAGATCTTGTGAGCTCCGTTCATGATCAAGATCATCTATTTGTAATCATGCATGTTGTGTTTGCGGGGATCTAATGGATATTGAGATTACTATGTCATACTGATTATTGATTCTATCATGTGTGTGTTGTTTGAGATCTTGCATGCTCTCCGTTTCTAGTAGCTATCTTGTACAAGTAGATGCTAGTGACTCCAAGAGGGAGTATTTATGCTCGATAGTGGGTTCATGCCTCTATTGAATCTGGGGAAGTGACAGAAATCTCTAAGGTTGTAGATGTGTTGTTGCTACTAGGGAGAAAACAACAATCTCTTGTTCATGGAACAATTGTATTGTTTACTTTACACACATTTATTAAAACAGTTATCCGTTGCTTTTAACTTAATACTGGAGGGGGTTCAAATGATAACCTGAAGGTGGATTACTAGTCATAGATGCAGTTGGATGGCGGTCTATGTATATTGTTGTATTGCCCAATCAAATCTCATAGGATCATGAATGTGTATTATTGCATTGTTATGCTTTGCTCAGTCCTCTCAATTGCCCCGCTGTAATTTGTTTACCCAACATGTTATGTTATTTATCTTAAGGAGAACACCTCTAGTGAACTATGGATACCGGTCCAATCTTTACCATTGATACATCATCTACTGCTACTGTTTACTCTCTACAAGCAACCATTACCTTCCATACTATACGTTTAATCCTTTGTTTTCAACAAACTGGCGAGATTGACAACCTCACTGTATGTTGGGGAAAAGTCTTGAGTTTGTGTTGTGCAGGTTCCAAGTTGTTAGGAACACCTTGGAGTCATTTCCTTCCTACTACTGGTTCGATAACCTTGGTTTCATAACTGAGGGAAGACTTACTGTTATGCTCATCATACCTTCCTCTTGCGGTTTCCCAACGAAGCTATACAGTTATCTGAGACGCATCACTGACTGCGAAGGGGGACGCCGACAAGCTAGTTGAGACATGTGTTGGGTGTCAGTATTATACTCGGCAACCATATGTACCAGCTCAAGAATTGCGAACCATACCAATAACTTGGCCGTTTGCAGTATGGATGCTTGACATGGTTGGATCATTGTAGACGACACCTTGTGGGTTTACGCATCTTCTAGTAGTAGTTGACAAATTCACAAAATGGATACAAGCTAAACCCATTAGAAAGCTTGATGGGGCAACTTCCCTTAGATTTGTCTGGGATCTGGTGGTGAGATTTGGTCTCCCACATAGCATCATCACCGACAATGGCAGCAACTTGTCACTCGGAGAAGTGGGGGCTTATTGTTGGGATAAAGGCATACGCCTTGATGTAGCATATGTGTCTCATCCAAAGTCTAATGGTCATGTTGAACGAGCCAACGAATTAATTCTACAGGGAAGAAAGACACTTTTAGAAGCACCGCTGCATAGAGCAGTTGGTGCCTAGGCGAAGGAATTGCTATTTATTTTGTGGAGTTTATGAACTACTCCCAATAGATCCACTGGATACACCCCTTTCTTCATGGTATATGGAGAAGAAGTAGTCCTACCTTTCAACATTCTCCACGATTCACCAAGAGTTGCCGCCTACGATAAGGATGATGTTGAAGAATCCAAACGCTTTGATGTGGACATCCTCGAGGAGGAGTGCGTGCTGGCATGCCAGAGATCCGCCATCTACCAGCAGAAGCTTTGCAACTACCATAGTCGCTGCGTTCGGCATCACTCGTTTAAAAAGGGAGATCTGGTGCTCCGACTTAAGCAGAAAAAGTCACACAAATTATCCCCGCCATGGGAAGGACCGTTCATCATAAGAAAGTCGCTGCCCAATGGTTCCTATTACCTCATTGATAATCATGAGTTGGAAGATAGGACAAACGAGGATCATAAGCATAAGTGACATGACCCGGATGATGACTACCCGAAGCTTGATGGGCCATGGAACATAGCACAGCTACATCCTTTTTACACAACATATTTTATTATCTAGTGTGTACCTCTTATATTATCAATGAAATAAAGCTTTTGGTTCACTCATATGTCAGAGTCTTTGACCTTCTTTAGTGTTCATTTTTGGATCATATAAAACCTTTATGCACAAGCCTTGCATTTGCACTTGTGAAAATTCTACCTACGGTCATTAGCTTAAGTTTTCTGGTCTATAAGTTCTTTATTGTTTTTATGTGGATTATGGAGTAGTGACTTTTAGCACTTGAAGTTGGTGCTTTTGTGCTTAGGTTTTTTACGGTGCCATTGGGCATCATCACCTATGTGGTGGGAATGCCGCGGTAGATGCTGCGATTGGCAGCGAGTAGTAGAATGAGGGGAAAGGGCGGCCAGCCATCTGTGGTGCAAGATGAGGGCAAGGACATAGGGATTTACCCAGGTTCGGCCCCCGGGAGGGTAAAGACCTACTCCTGCTAGATTGTATTGATGAGAGAGTACAATGGGTGAGCTCGGTGGCTAGGCGTCGAGTCGAAGGGGTGTATGATGGAACGTAAGTTCTATGCGTACCCTAGGGAGGTTTATATAGAGTCACCTCGCTAGGGTTTACAGATCTACAACCGAGTTGGATAAGGACTCAGAGGGTTTTGACCTAATCCGACTAGGCCTAACTATGCTTCTGGGCCTTCAGCTTCCAGTCGCCTGGTTCCTTCTTGGGTCGCGATCTAGTCGCCGTCATGCAGGCCCACTCACTGGGAGTATGATCCAATAGGAAACGTCCTGCTGGGTATACCCCACTCGGCATATCCCCATTAGTAGTCCCCGAGGCCGTCGTTGATTCGTCGCAGGTGTTCTTTGGCAGTCGGAGTATTCGGGTTCAATTTGGATGCCCAGTTGAATCGGTGATGGACTCCTTCAATGAAAGAAAGAGTCTTTAGCATGCATCTTCGGTCGCAATAACTTCGACCAGTTGAATCGTCAATTTGGCGAGTGATCGAGTCGCAGCTTTGGCAAATGGGTCGGCGAGTCGAGTAGACGAAGTTGGACCATCAGCCTGGTCAAACTAGCCATTAGGTAATCCAACGGTAACATCAGCGTAATCACCGCACGGTAACGGCTCCCCAAAATTGGCGGGAACCAACCGCTATATAAGGAGAGTGACGGGTAAGTTGCGGGCATTCCGCACATTTCTTCCGACTCCGCACGCCCTCCAATCTTCCAGTCCCTCCAGAGCGACCCATAGCGGTCTAGCGGACCTAGACCCTCGAATCGATGGAGCCTCCAAACCAATCGTGGGGGAAGTCCAACTGTACCAGGGTGTTGCTGAAGTCCTTCGAGGACGCAGGAATTCTTCGCGCTGGGAGATGGCGAATCCCCGTGGCCAGGGAGATGGAGCCAGATCCGCACGCCGGCGAGTTCATCTGCTTTACTAGACATCTTGAGAGCGGGCTCGGCTTCCCCACCTCGCTCTTCTTCCGCCAGTTCTGCGCATACTACGTCATCCAGCCATCGGATCTAGGGCCGCATAGCATCGAGCAGCTCGCCATCTTCGTGGCATTCTGCGAGTGTTATCTGGGTTGCCTCCCATACTTCCCCCTGTGGTAGGAGATATTCCACGGGCGGATTTGTCGCGAAGGGGCAGGCGGCCCGATGCTGGCAGCGGGCGGCCTTACCTTTCAATTAAAGTCCAAGGCCTCCTTCCTTGACCTCATGCTGCCGAAAAAGGCGGCGAGCGAGTGGAAGAAGCACTGGTTTTACGTCAGCGAGTCGACTCCAGACGGCGAGGTATTAACCCAAAGGACCATACGTCGTCATCGAAGTCATCCCAGGTGGCGCCTACCACCTCAAGCACGTGGAGTCTAGAGTCGCATACTCCAACCCATGGAACGTTGCACAATTGCGACGCTTCTACCCCTAGCTATCCCCCCTTCACTTTCAATAAGGCTACTCAGCCGAACAATGTACCTCCTCATTACGATATGAATAAAGCTAAGTGTCTCGCCGGAAAATTTATCTTTTGCTTGCATTTATTTATGTTGCAACACACTCGGGGGCACCCCCTCACCTGACGACCTTGTCAACTAAGAATAATGCATGTACACCTGAGAAGCTGATCACGTCAGGCTAACGAAAAGGACATGCATATAACCAAGCGCCACGTGATAATACAATAAACCTTTACAACAAAGGGCACAACACGCCCAGTCGAAATACACACAAGTTTTACATCTATCTTTTTTACAGGAGCTACCTATTCTGAAGGATCACCTGCGCTTGATGCTCAAAGAGATCTACAACTTCTTCGGCATACTGCCTAACAGCCGCATAGTGCGGGCGCATGTCCCATATGCCACCATCTGGCCGAGGGGGCGGCCCAGCCGCCAAAACCGTAAGTTCAACATCAGGACAATGCAACCGCATGAGGGAAAGGGCGGCCTTCACCCCCGTAACCAACTGGTGTCGCACCAACTCCCTAACGTGACGCACGTCTCGAGACTTCGCCAGCAAGCCCCAGAGAGTCGACGACGCTTCATCAAGGGGAAACATGACGTGCAGAACCGAGCCAGGGAAGTCTTCACTCGCAGGCAGCATCCGCGAGACCTGATGAGCATGATCCTGCACATCGCAAGGACCGTGGCACGGTCGTGATCCATCCAGAAAAAGGCACCGTCTTCCATATCCTGCTGGGTCAAGAAGTTGATCCGAACTACAACATGATATGTTGGAAATGTATCTATAATTTTTTATGCTCCATGCTTGTTTAGTATCTACTTTACTTTACTTGTCCACACTTTGAGGTGCTTTTTACATGTTTTCTGGTACTAAGCTATTAACAAGTTGCAACAGTGCCAGATGTCTGTTTTCTGATGTTTTTGGTTTCAGAAAAGTTAGTAAAGAAATATTCTTGGAATTGGACGGGACGAAGGACAATGTTAGTAACTTTCCGTGGGGAACAAGAAGTCCAGAGGGGAGCCAGGAAGGCCAGCCAGGGGGGGCCAGACCCACCCTAGGTGCGGGTGGGTCCAGCCCTGCGCCTAGCTAGGGTTTGGGCACCCTGGCCGCCTCCCTGCTTCCTTTATAAAAGGCCTTTCTACAACCACTATTGAGTCTTCACCTTCTACCTTAGGAACCATTACGAGAGCATAGTTGTCATTCTATGTGTAGTGTTCCAAAGCTTATTGATTGATGCATATTGTGATATTACTTGTTCTTGTGCTATTTGTTTCTAGTCACCCTTGTGAACTTTGAAGATTTCTTATGCATCTATTTGCTACTCTATGAGGGACAAGCTGATTGCCACTATGCTATGTTTTCTGTATGTGAAACAAACAAATGTTTTTCAATGCATGTTATTCATGATATTTGTTTGTAGCTTGACATGTTGCATGCATAGTTACTATGCCTTATTGTTAGAACTCCATCCTTCATGCACATGTTTAGAGTTCTTTGATCCCAGCTTTCAATGCTTGCAAATGGTTGGATCTTTATTGTGAGGGTGCATGTCACCTCAAAAATTATTCTTTTATCACTTACCTACTCGAGGCCGAGCAGGAGTTAATCTTGGGGATGCTGATACGTTGGAAACATATCTATAATTTTTTATGCTCCATGCTTGTTTAGTATCTACTTTACTTTACTTGTCCACAGTTTTAGGTGATTTTTACATGTTTTCTGGTACTAACCTATTAACAAGTTCCAACAGTGCCAGATGGCTATTTTGTGTTGTTTTTGGTTTCAGAAAAGTTAGTAAAGAAATATTCTTGGAATTGTATGGGACGAAGGACAAAGTCAATAACTTTCCGTGGGGAACAAGAAGTCCAGAGGGGAGCCCGGAAGGCCAGCCAGGGGGGCCAGACCCACCCTAGGTGGGGCCAGCCCCGCGCCTAGCTAGGGTTTGGGCACCCTGGTCGCCTCTCGGTCTCGCCCCTTCACCTATAAGAAGCCCCCGATGCAGAAACTCTCGGTACCCGATCAGAAATCCACGAAATCGTCTGTAGTCGCCGCCACCATCGTCCCTAGATCGGGGGATCTGAAGCTCTTCCCGGCACCCTGCCGGAGGGGAGATCATCTCGGAGGCCTTCTCTCCAGTATGATTCGTGAGTAGTTCCACCTTGGACTATGGGTCCATGTAGTAGATAGATGGTTGTATCTCCTCCTTTGTGCTTTCATGTATAGATCTTGTGAGCTCCGTTCATGATCAAGATCTAATCTATTTGTAATCATGCATGTTGTGTTTGCGGGGATCCGATGGATATTGAGATTATTATGTTGGTTTGATTAATGGTTTTATCTTTATGATTCTATCATGTCTGTGTTGTTTGTGATCTTGCATGCTCTCCGTTGCTAGTGGTTATCTTGGACAAGTAGTTGCTAGTGACTCCAAGAGGGAGTATTTATGCTCCATAGTGGGTTCATGCCTCTAGTTTCCAAGGGAAGTGACAGAAATCTCTTTGGCTGTAGATGTGATGTTGCTACTAGGGAGAAAACAACGGTCTCTTGTTCATGGAACATGTGGAATGTTTACCTTACACACTTTGCTTAAAGAAGTTGTATCTTGCTTGCAACTTAATACTGGAGGGGGTTCGGATGATAACCTGAAGGTGGACTTCTAGTCATAGATGCAGTTGGATTACGGTCTATGTATATTGTTGTATTACCCAATCAACCTCATAGGATCTTTCTGGCTAGTAATTGCATTGTTATGCCTTGCTCAGTTCCGGTCAATTGCCCCGCTATAATTTGTTTACCCTTCATGCCATGTTGTTTATCTAAGGAGAGCACCTCTAGTGAACTATGGACCCCGGTCCAATCTTTACCATTGATACATCTTCCACTGTTACCTGTTTACTTGCTGCAAACCACCATTACCTTCCACACGTTTAATCCTTTGTTACAGCAAACCGGTGAGCTTGACAACCTCACTTATTCGTTGGGGCAAAGTCCTGAGTTTGTGTTGTGCAGGTCTCCGCGTTGCTTGCAACACTTGTGTGATGTTTCCTTCCTCCTACTGGTTCGATAACCTCGGTTTCTTACTGAGGGAAACTTGCTGCTGTGCTGCTTTATACCTTTCTCTTGGGGTTTCCAACGAAGCGTCCCACGACAAGTACTGGGCACCATCAAGCTAATTTCTGGCGCCGTTGCCGGGGAGGCTAAGGACACCTTCACTAGGGGAGTCCTTCACCTCCTTTCTCTTTACTTTGTTTTTAGTTTGCTTTGTTTCTTTTGCTTGGTTTTGTTTGCCTCTTTTCAAAAAACCCAAAAAAATTAGTCTAGTTTGGTTTGCTTGCTTTATTCAAAAACACAAAAAAATTTAGTTCCTGCTCTAGCTGCTTCTGCTGTTTTTGGCTTGCCTAACTTTGCCAAAATGAACTCAGCTGAGAACACCAAGTTGACAAAATGAACTAGCACCAACGACAATGATTTCCTAAGCACACCTATTGCTCCACCAACTCCTGATGCTATCTTTTATGAAATTAAGCCTGGTTTGTTGATTCTTGTGATGAGAGAGCAATTTTCTGGTGCTGGTTCTGATGATCCTGCTGCCCATCTTAATAGCTTTGTTGAACTTTGTGAGATGCAAAAGTATAAGGATGTATATGGAGATATTATTAGCTCCTTGAGGGGAAAAGCTAAAGAATGGTTGCTATCTTTGCCTAAAAATAGTATTGATTCTTTCCCTAAGTGCAAATATGCTTTTATTGGAAAGTATTATCCTCCTGCTAAGATTATTGCTATGAGAAGTGACATTATGAAATTTAAACAGCTTGATAGTGAGCATGTTGCTCCTTCTTGGGAAAGAGTGAAATCTTTGGTTAAAAATTACCCTACTCATGGACTCACTACTTGGATGATTATCCAGACTTTTTATGCAGGTTTGAACTTCTCCTCAAGAAACCTGTTGGATTCTGCTACTAGAGGTACTTTTATGGCCCCCACCTTGGGTGCTGCAACAAGGCTCCTTGATAATATGATGGTTCACTACTCTGAATGGCATGTTGAGAGAGCTCCACATGGTAAGAAGGTAAATTCTGTTGAGGAAACTTCCTCTTTGAGTGAGAAAATTGATGTTATTATGGCTATGCTTGTGAATGGGAAAGCTCCTCTAGATCCTAATAGTGTTCCCTTAGCCTCTTTGGTTGCTCAAGAAGAGCAAGTTGATGTGAACTTCATTAGAAACAACAATGACTATAGGAATAATTTTGGTAGCAAAAACAATTATAGGCCTTATCCTCCTAGTGGGAATGCTTATCAGGATAGATCTGGAATACCTAGTGAAGAGAGGATTCTACAAGTTGAAAGATCCACTAAAAACTTTATGCAAATGCAATATGAGCAAAATAAGATTTTTACTAAAACTATGGAGGAACAATCTATTATCTTGAAAAACATTAGTCATCAGCTTGAGAATCTGAATAGAGAAATTCCTAGTTTACAGTCAAAAATTTTGAGTGCTAAGAAAAATATATCCTCTTTGTCTGAAGCTCAAACTTCCTTGGTTAATAAAATGGCTGCTAAACCTGAAACTATGGAAAACACCTTTGCTACTTCTCATGCCATACAAGTTACTATTGATGAAAATGTTAGGCCGTTAGCTCAACTTCATGCTAGGTGGGAAAGGGAAGCTGAAATTGATATAAACAATAGTGTGTGCACTATTACCACTAAACCACAAGTAGTCCCTATTCCTCCTCCTACTATGCCTAAGCCTATTGAGCCTACTAGTAGTGATGCTAAGTTTTATTTTGATATTGATGGTTGCAATATTTCTGAAGTGATTATGTTCCTACAAAAGCTTGCTGGAAGTCCTGATGCTAGTGATATGCATGTTGCCTTTACCAAACACATTATAGATGCTCTTGTTAAGATTAAGGAAGAGAAGCTAAAACACAAAGCTTCTATTCCTAGGAAAGTATAAGATAGTTGGTAACCCATTATTAATATGCAAGTGAATGACTTTGATCTCAAAGCTTCATGTGATCTTGGTTCTAGTGTCTCTATTATGCCTAGGAAGATTTATGAAATGCTTGATTTGCCACCATTGGAAGATTGTTATTTGAATGTCCCACTCAATGATAATGCTAAGAAGAAACTCATGGGGAGTATTAATGATGCTCTCATTATGGTTAACAATGATAATGTCCCTGTTGATTTCTATGTTTTGGATGTTGAATACAATGCTTCTTGTCCTATTACTTTGGGAAGACCTTTTCTTAAAACAGTTGGCGCCATCATTGATATGAAAGAAGGCACCATTAAATATCATTTTCCATTCAAGAAAGGTATTGAACACTTCCCTATGAGGAGAGAGAAGTTGCTTTTTGCTCCTCCTTTGAAAGCAAGATTTGATGCACTGGTGGAAAACATGCCTCTAGTCCCGGGCCGCAACGGGCTCTAGTCCCGGTTTTGGGCCCGGAACTGCGAAAACGGGACTAGAGGCCCCCCCTCTAGTCCCGGCTCGCAACGGCCCGCGACTGATAATAGCCACGTGGCTGTTTCAGCGCCGCGGGGGCCGGAAACCCTCTAGTCCCGGGCTGTAACACCACCCGGGACTAAAAGGTTTCCTGCCACGGCAGAGAAACACCACATTTCTCTGTCGCGGCAGAGATTGTGTATTTCCTTTTTTTTTGCCATTTTGTTCCTTTTTCGTTTTGTGTTTCACTATAACAAACATATATTCCAGTATACATATTATACGCTACTACATACACACTACACGTCGATGCATTTATATAATTAATCGATCCCTTGCAAGCATACATATAATCAATCATATCAAATGGAAGAAATGTTTTGAAATTACATGGTCATTGATGAATATATGTATCATATGAGCTACATGGAGATGACTAAGGCAAATCGAGTTCCACGTCATCCGCATAATGCTCTCCATGTACATCAAGGACTTCCTTCATCATAAATCCCGCCAGCTCCTCTTGAATTGCTCTTATGCGTTGGTCTGGCTCTAGTTTCTCTCGCAAATCATAAATAAAATGCGAGTCAACTTTTTGCTCACTGGTCAACTCGCGGATGTACTCGCAGACGTAGTATCCACATAAATGAGTTCCCGGTGGCTGCTGTAAACTCTTCGCCATTTTATAAGTTAGCTCCTCTTTGAATGGACCTGGTATTTTCTGTCTGAACCGTGTCCAACACCTGCTCGGCAAAGAAAATGAACGAAGGAGTTATTAGTTACTTGATATCAGGAAATGAATGAAAGAGGACGATATAATGCGATAATGATTGAAATTACTTATGGAGCATTGCTTTCACGTCGCTCCACTGCTCTTGTTCCCAACTTAATGAGTCGTGGACTTCAACTAGGGAGTTGTCAACTTGAATGTTTAGCAAGATCCAGTGGAATCTGCGGACATTTACATAAGCATAAATGCATAGCTCATCCAGTAAGCAAAAATAAAATGTGTACAAGATATAAACACTCACTTGAAGTTGTAAGGAAATAGATTTTCTTAACAAAATTATGCTCGGTTAAGAACCTGGACAGGTCTTCCTCCACGTCTTTGGGGTGATTCTTTAACGTATATTCATTAATGATATATGGGTCAATGAACCCAACGTCGTATCTTCTATCTCTTTTGCATTCAAGCATCTTCATTCTGCGGAATATAATATCATCATACAAAAGGATATATAGTTAGGATAATATATTAAATGCAATGAACGAGCTAAAGCTACAAACTTAATTATAGAAATAAATAACTTACAGACAGTAGCAACAATGATAGATTTGTCGAGGGCGCGCTGGTTGTATAACTGAAACAGTTCGGTCATTTGAACCTGTATCGAGTATGGTTTGATGTGATGTTCCTTTCTAACGTCCACCGGAAACCAATCTTTATGATGCTTTTTTCTGCTTGCGACATGTACCATTCATGCAGATTTCGCATATGTGTGGATAGACGCGCGAGCTCCTCATTACTGACTAGAGGCTGCCCTTGGACATACTGCCGTACTATCTGACCCACTGGCGTATCTTCATAGCCTAAATATTGACCAAGAGACATATTTGCTTCGTTAGCAAGTGCTTTGGCCTTCGATACAGTGATTCCCATAAGTGCAGCATTATTACGGGCTCTAGGGTCCATTATTTGCATGTCCATATCCATTTCAGCTTTGAAGGCCTTGTCGAGGTCTGAAATGACTTTGAGCGGGGCGACCGATTGATTCTTCTGCGCTCCGAGCTGGGCAACTTGCTTCCTACTTTTTGCACTTGTGTTTTTTTCTTCTGTGCTTGCTTAATAATCTCCCGGTCATAGTCTGATTCCAGATTCATCGATATCTGGGATGGTTGCTGAAGAAAGGACTTAGCCCACTTTTTGGTTTTTTCGTTATATACCGGCTTTGGCTCAGGCTTTTTGGGTGCAAAATGCGCCTTAACTTGGGAAGCCACATCCACGTTAGTTTCCTCATCGGTCTTGTCATAAGGTCTCTTTGGAAGAGCCGGCGGGATATCGACTATCTTCGGCGTTTGACCTTTCTTCGATGTGGGGCGTGGGGGACCGTCAAACTTCCGTTTCTTCGACGAGGTAGTAGTATTGCACGGAGGCGAGGCGGAGATCGAGTTGATGTACTCCTGATGCGGCGATCGTCAGCGGGGCGGGGTGGACTTGGAGGTTGGCGATAATCGGGTTGGGGTGGACTTGGAGGTTAGCATTAATCGGGTTGGGATGGACTTGGAGGTTGACTATATTCGATGCGGGGTGGATTTGGATTCCTTGGAGTCGATGGCCTTGGCGTCGAGCCTGGAAACTTGATGTACTTCTTATTCCATAGAATGATGTTGCGCTTGACATCTCCTAGTTTTGTAAGGCCTTCAGGCGTAGCGATTTCAATCTCTAGGTCCGCAAAATCCTCCACTGTGTCATCCACCGTGACACGAGCATAGCCTGGTGGAATTGGAAGTGAATGGTGGAGTGCTCTAGGTAGACAAGGTAAAGCACTGCCGATCGCCACCTTGAAGGACAGGTTGTTCATTGGCTGATGTAGCTCACATTGTGCCATCTCTCTGACATCATCCACGGGGTAGTGAGGAGCCGGTGCATCATCCAACAGTTCTTGATCATCAGCACGGACCTTCGTGGAAGCCACGCTGCTTCTCCATTGGCTAAGATCCAATGCAGGATCATCAGACCGCGGATGAGTTGACGACGGCGGCCTTTGGCTAATTTCATGCATGAGGTTCTTCAGATCAGCTAGGTCCTGCTCTGCCCTGGAGATCCGGTCTGCCTCCCGGTCCTTCTTTCTCTAACGACTTCTATAACTGGCATCGTACTGAGGAAACCCTTTCTTCCACGAGACACCGACGCCTTTGCCTCGTGTTCGTCCTCCCTTTTCAGGATTCCCTAGGGCACGTGTCAGCTCGTCGTTCTCTCTCTCGGGACGGAACAATCCCAATTGAGCATTGCTCATTGCTTGAATAAGGTCTTGGGAGGGTTTTAGAATTTTATCATGAAATAATGTCTTCCCTGTTTCTGGGTCCAAGGATCCCCCGTGCCCGTACCATCAGTGCTTTGACCTCTCGGGCCATCCATCTGTACCAGGAGTAACGCCTCTAGTCCTCATATCCTTCTCCATAGTTTCCCACTTAGGGATGGCACTCTTGTAGCCACCTGTCCCCATTTTATGAGGGTATTTCTTGTTGGCAGCATTTAACGCGTTCTTTGCCGACTTTGCCTTTGCTTTATGAGATTGCTTGTACTGTACAAAATCGGGCCTCTGTTCTCTCAACTTCTCGTTTACTCCTTTGAAGTATGGAGTTTTCTTTTTCGCGACATATTTCGCGTATAAACTTTTCTTGTGGTTCCGGTACAGTTCAGCCATCTTGCTTAGTGCCCACTCCTTGACTTTCGCTCTATTTTCAAGCCCACCCGGCCTTGGGGTAATACCATCTACCTCAAATTCCTCATACTCTAGAGGTAGTATGAAATGCGCTATGAGCTTCTGCCAAAGGTCATCTTTGGCATCATCGGTGACATAGCTGTTGGATTCTTCACCGGCTTTCTTTGACTTATTCCATTCTTGGATGGTGATCGGCAGGTTGTCCCTATCAAGCACCCCGCATTAATTTATAAACATCCTACGGTGCTTCTCTGGAGCAATCGGTTCACCATCATCATCTATTTCTTCGATGGTGAACCTCTGATTACCATCCAACTTTTTGTTCGGCCCTTGTTTCGTTCGAGCTGTCGATTGCTTCGATCCGATGGGCTAAAAGAAGAAGAGAGAGTGATTAATATATATCTAGATCAGTTAATGAATAGAGGTAACACGAGACTTTATACATATATATATATGTACCTCGCCAGATCCTATCGAGGGGCCATCATTATTGTTGTTATTTGTTTGCCCTTCGTCCATCTGGTCTTCCCCTTGGTACATTAGGTTTTCCTCTAGTCCATCACCGGATGGATTCAGATATGAGGATATCTCTTCCTCGAGCAAAATATCTTCAGCGCCGGTAGTAATAAGAGGAATTTCACCTCTTATCATGCCCTGAAGAAAAACTTCACCGATGCGACCAGGATCTTCGGATGGAGCCATGACTTAATTATCTATAACAAAAAGAGAGTTAAAGAGGTTAGAAAAACAATAATCCTATAACTAAAACAATATAATCCTAATTATAATAACTTAAACAAAAAATAACCCTAATCCTAATCCTAATTCTAATCTTAATAAATAAAACAAAAATACTAACATTTCCTAAACATTTATAAAAAACCTAAATACTAACATTTCCTAACATTTATACTACACTAATCAAAACCTAAATACAAAAACATAACTATAAAATTAAATAATTAACCACCTCCGGCGAGGTGGTGCGGCGCGGCGCGGCACGGCTGTATTGTTTCCCATTTAGAGTTGGTCAAGTATTGTTTGTCGATCTTCGATCTTCGGTGGTGTTGTCCTCGGGCTTCGATCTCGATCTCGATATCGTATTCAACCGAGAAGAACCAAACACCAGAAAAAAATAAAGGGGAAACAATCAACACATGGCATCGATGCAATGCTCAAGCAAGTATGATGATATGAAAAGTTGAATTGCATTGAATTGAAACCCTAAAACATGCTCGGCAAATTAATCGGGGTTCCGAGGGGTGAAAACCCTAACTCGGGAAAACTCCGGAACGTATGAGAGGGGTGCATTTGTTCTTCTAATTAAACTTGTAATGAAAGTTGATTAATAATGCATGATTATATAGATAGCTAGGTTTCAATTTTCTGAACATTTTGATATATTATTTGTATTTTTCTGACTTATAAATTAAAAGTTATTGAATTTACAATATTTAATCAAATTCTGGAATTATTAAAAAGGGTTATTTCATCATTATGACATCAGCAGAGGGGGTTAAACTTTTTGCACCGCTACTGAGCCTAGCCACTATGACTGACCAGTGGGGTACTGGCCACCTCAACATGCCACGCAAGCAAGAGGGACCGGGGGGGCTGGTTGATTATTTTCATCGAGGCAGTTGACGGCGACGCGGGACGGCGATTAACGGCGAACTGGGAAGCGCGAAGGGGCGGGTTCAAACGAGCTCACCAAGAGGGACCTAACCCTAGCGGCGCCACTAGCGGGAGGTCATCGGAGCGACGGCGGCGATGATGGACAACGGCGTCGGCGACAGGTGTTTGACAGGGAGGCAAGCCAGAGGAAGAGGAAGGAAGCAGGACGGTGCCTGAGGTCAGCGAGGCCGAGGGAGGTCGAGGGTGGCCGGAATCGGCGACGGACGCGGCGGCCGGAGACGGGGAAGGAGCAGACGGGGAGCTCGACTGGGGGCGCGGGGCTTCGATTCCTTCGGTGAGGCTCTGCGGTACGGAGATGAGGTCGGCGGCGGCGCGGGAATCGGCCGGCCGGCGGGCAGCACCTCCCCTGTGTTCTCTGCGTCAATGGCGCCTGCTCGTCTTCGTCTTCGTCGCGTGCTAAGTGCTGGCTCGGCGCGCTAGGGGCAAGAGCGCGTATATATAGGGACCCCCCTTTAGTCCCGGGCTAAGCCACCGCCCACGACTAAAGGGTCTTTAGTCGCGGGCCATGGCTTAACCCGCGACTAAAGACCCCACCTTTAGTCGCGGGTTAAGCCACGGCCCGGGACTAAAGGGTTTTTTCGGCTGCTTCGTTTTCGCGCGCGCACTCACCCTTTAGTCCCGGGTCCAGCCACGACCCGCGACTAATTGTTTTTTTGTAAATTTTCTTTTTTAATTCAAAACTAATATAAAAACTTTGAAAAATCATATCTTTTATTGTAATAATCCAAATAAAACAAATAATATGTCTATTATTATCAGAAAAATATAAAGAATTTTAGTATCATATCCATTTATCTGTTTGCATCATTTATAAATTATTTCATTTGTAAATTTTCTTTTTTAATTCAAAACTAATATAAAAACTTTGAAAAATCATATCTTTTATTGTAATAATCCAAATAAAACAAATAATATGTCTATTATTATTAGAAAAATATAAACAATTTTAATATAATATCCATTTATCTATTTGCATCATTTATAAATTATTTCATTTGTAAATTTTCTTTTTTTAATTCAAAACTAATATAAAAACTTTGAAAAATCATATCTTTTATTGTAATAATCCAAATAAAACAAATAATATGTCTATTATTATCAGAAAAATATAAAGAATTTTAATATAATATCCATTTATCTGTTTGCATCATTTATAAATTATTTCATTTGTAAATTTTCTTTTTTTATTCAAATCAAATATAAAAACTTTGAAAAATCACATCTTTTATTGTAATAATCCAAATAAAACAAATAATATGTCTATTATTATCAGAAAAATATAAATAATTTTAATATAATATCCATTTATCTGTTTGCATCATTTATAAATTATTTCATTTGTAAACTTTCTTTTTTTATTCAAATCCAATATAAAAACTTTGGAAAATCATATCTTTTATTGTAATAATCCAAATAAAACAAATAATATGTCTATTATTATCATAAAAATATAAACAATTTTAATATAATATCCATTTATCTGTTTGCATCATTTATAAATTATTTCATTTGTAAATTTTCTTTTTTTTATTCAAATCAAATATAAAAACTTTGGAAAATCATATCTTTTATTGTAATAATCCAAATAAAACAAATAATATGTCTATTATTATCAGAAAAATATAAAGAATTTTAATATAATATCCATTTATCTGTTTGCATCATTTATAAATTTTTTCATTTGTAAATTTTCTTTTTTAATTCAAAACTAATATAAAAACTTTGGAAAATCATATCTTTTATTTTCCGCCATTTCCCACCGCTTCCCGCCAAGTTTTCCCGCCCTTTCCTTTCTACGAGAGCTTTTAGTCCCGGATGTAGTCACTAACCGGCACTAAAGATATTTCCCGCCATTTCCCAAAGCTTCACGCCAAGTTTTCCCGCCCTTTCCCTCTATATTTAGGGCGATCGCGCCATGGCTATCCACACATCAACACCTTCCTCTCTTAGAACTATGGACAACGCCTACTGGGCCATTCTGACCCTCGAGGAGACCGAGGAGCTATGCGCCTCCAACTACCCTTGTCCGCCGGGCTATCGGCCGCCCGCCGGCTAGATGCTGAGCGCTGGAGGGGTTCCTGTCCCCCCTGTCCCTCAAGGTTCCGCACGCCAGGCGGCCATCACAAACCACTTCTACCACGAGCTCACGCCGGAGCAGCGGATGGATCCCCAGTGGGATCCCGACAACTACGACACCTGGAATGCCTTCTTCGCTAATAGGCGGGAAAGGGAGCTCGCCAGGTACGAGGGTGATGGCCCGCCACCGGTGAACCACAACGAAGCCGGCCATCGTCTGTGGTGGGCAAACCGTACTATCATCAGAGTGATGCGCTACATCGCTGGGGAGACCATCCTCGCCTGCGGTGCCCACGAGTCCACCCGCCATAGAGCCACAAAAAGGCCCCACACCGGCCCGACGGTAGCGGCATCATCTTCTAGGAGACCCCTCCCCCGCCCGCCGTGAATCCGAGGCTAGAATGGCCCCTGGTATATGCCATGGATGGGCTGAGGATCCCCGAAGTGGCAGGTGACGATGACGATGATGATGACGATGACGAAGAAGACCCTGAAGCTGCGTACTATAGGACTAGGCATGATTATGACTAAAGGGGGCGGCTTTAGTCCTGAGTGTTATCTAGTCCCGGTTTGTCCCGGTTTTTAATATTAATAAATGTCTTGAGTGTTACCTAATAAATAGAGGGAAGTGTCCCGGTTCATCTTTAGTCCCGGTTGGAGAAACCAACCGCAACTGAAGGGATTGCGGCAGACTGGGCCAGGCAACACTAATAATAGGGGTGAGTGTCGACATTATGTCGTGCGGCTTGTACCTTGTCCCGGATGGTGTCACCAACTGGGACTAAAGATGAACCTTTAGTCCCGGTTGGAGACACCAACCGGGACTAAACATGAGTTAGCACTAATAATAGGGGTGAGTGTCGATATTATGTCGTGAGTGTCGACATTATGCCGAGCTGCTTGTACTATAAATAGGCATCCTTGTGAGTCCAGTCCTCCAGCCAGTTTGAGGCATCCCCAAGATGGTTTTCGAGAGCAGGGACACCACTAGGGCCAGTTTCAGGGAGATGCCGATGGAGCCCCGTCCTCCGGCATCTCCGAGAAACTAGTCATAGAGGCACTCCCTAATATGTGAAATTAGTTAGCTCCCAGGCGTATTGATCTAGTTAGAGAAGTTACAAGCTGAAAGATGGTTTTCGAGAGCAGGGACACCACTACGGCCAGTTTCAGGGAGATGCCGACAGAACCCAGTCCTCCGGCTTCTCCGAGAAACTGGTCATAGAGGCACTCCCTAATATGTGACATCACGCGTTTGGAGATCAGATCTTAATGGTAAGTATGAATCGGTACTAAAGGCCCTCCTTTAGTCCCGGTCCAGCCACAAAACGGGACTAACACACTCAAGATTGTTTGCAGACAACACTATAAAAATGGACACATGCATGGAGCATCTTCACTCATAAAATGTTACAATTATTACATATCATTTCTTCGCGTGTGTTCCTTTCTGATCCCGTCGTATCCATGGAGCATCTTCATTCATTAACATGATGCTTGGGTCATCCTTCACCGCGAAGGGCGGAATTTCATGAAACTTATCACAATCTTCTGACATGTCTGTCTTGTCCTCCACTCCCACGATGTTTCTTTTTACTGAAAGAACTATGTGGCGCTTTGGCTCATCGTCTGATGTATTCTTTTTCTTATTTTTTCTTTTTGTAGGTTTGGTAGACATGTCCTTCACATAGAAAACCTGAGCCACATCATTGGCTAGGACGAATGGTTCGTCTAAGTACCCAAGATTGTTGAGATCCAACGATGTCATTCCGTATTTCTTCTCTACCTCAACCCCTCCTCCTGTCAGCTTGACCCATTTGCACCGAAACAAGGGGACCTTAAAAGTAGGTCCATAGTCAAGTTCCCATATCTCCTCTATGTAACCATAATATGTGGTCTTTGACCCATTGTTGTCTGTTGCATCAAAGCGGACACCACTATTTTGGTTGGTGCTCTTTTTATCTTGGGCTATCGTGTAAAATGTATACCCATTTATCTCATACCCTTGGAAAGTCGATATAGTCGAAGATGGTGACCTAGATAACAAGTATAGCTGATCTCCAAGAGTGTTGTTTTTTATGAGATGTTGCAACTAACCGCCGAAACTCTTCATGTGTTCATCGCTAATCCAAGAGTCATGCTTTTCAGGGTTGTTGGAGCGTAAGATTTTCTTGTGTTCCTCGATATATGGGGCTGCCAAGATAGAATTCTGTAGAACGGTGTAATGTGCTTCGGTGTAAGAATGTCCGTCTCTACATATTATTGATTTCCTTCCAGAGTACCCTTTCCACTCAGGCTCCCCTCATACCGCGATTGAGGAAGACCAATCGGCTTAAGGTCAGGAACAAAGTTAACACAAAATTCAATGACCTCCTCTGTTCCATAGCCCTTGGAGATGCTTCCTTCTGGCCTAGCACGGTTACGAACATATTTCTTTAAGATTCCCATGAACCTCTCAAAGGGAAACATATTGTCTAGAAATACAGGACCAAGAATGGAAATCTCTTCGACTAGGTGAACCAGCAGGTGCGTCATAATATTGAAGAAGGATGGTGGGAACACCAACTCAAAACTGACAAGACATTGGACCACATCATTCTGTAACCATGGTAGATCTTCAGGATTGATTATCTTCCGAGAGATTGCATTGAGAAATGCACATAGCTTCACAATGGGTACTCGAACATTATCTGGTAGAAGCCCCGTCAATGCAATCGAAAGCATTTGCGTCATAATCACGTGGCAGTCATGAGACTTTAGGTTTTGGAACTTTTTTCTGCCATATTTATTATCCCCTTTATATTCGACGAGAAGCCAGACGGGACCTTAATACTGCTTAGGAATTCAAAAAATATTTCCTTCTCTTGTTTGGTAAGAGCGTAGCTGGCATGACCTTGAAACCATTATGGATGCAGGCCATCTGGGTCTTTCATACATTGATGGTCCTTTCGTGCTTCCGGTGTATCTTTTGTATTCCCATACACGCCCATGAAGCCTAGCAGGTTCACGCAAAGATTCTTCGTCACATGCATCACATCGATTGCAGAGCGGACCTCTAAGAATTTCCAATATGGTAGCTCCCAAAATATAGATTTCTTCTTCCACATGGGTGTGTGTCCTTCAGCGTCTTTCGGAACAGATTTTCCTCCAGGACCCTTTCCAAAGGTTACCAGTTGATCCAAATCTTTGACCATATCAAATATATCAGCACCAGTACGCTCCTTAGGCTTCGTCTGGTGACATGCCAGACCGTTGAAATGCTTGCCTTTCTTTCTTAAGGTATGCTTGGCCAAAAGAAATCGACGATGCTCATTGTATACATTCTTCTTACAATGTTCCAAATATATGCTTTCAGTCTCATCTAAATAGTGTGTGCATGCATTGTATCCCTTGTTTGACTGTCCTGAAAGGTTACTAAGAGCAGGCCAATCATTGATTGTTACGAAAAGCAATGCTCGGAGGTTAAATTATTCCTGCTTGTGCTCATCCCACACGCGTATCCCGGGTTCGTGCCACAACTGTAAAAGTTCTTCCACTAATGGCCTTAGGTACACATCAATGTAGTTGCCGGGTTGCTTCGGACCTTGGATCAACACTGGCATCATAATGAACTTCCGCTTCATGCACAACCAAGGAGGAAGGTTATAGATGCATAGAGTCACGGGCCATGTGTTGTGACTGGAGCTCTGCTCCCCAAAGGGATTCATGCCATCTGTACTTAGACCAAACCTTAAACTCCTTGCGTCATCTGCAAAGTCCGGGTACTTTCTATCGGTTTTTCTCCATTGCAACCCATCAGCGGGGTGTCTCAACATCCCATCTGACTTACGTTCCTCTTTATGCCATCGCAACAACTTGGCGTGCTCTTTGTTTCTGAACAAGAGTTTCAACCGTGGTATTATAGGAGCATACCACATCACCTTCGCAGGAACCCTCTTCCGGGGGGCTCGCCCTCAACGTCACCAGGTTCATCTCGTCTAATCTTATACTGAAGTGAAGTGCATACCGGGCATGCATCTAAATTCTCATACTCCTCACCGCGGTAGAGGATGCAGTCATTAGGGAATGCATGTATCTTCTGAACCTCTAAACCTAGAGGGCAGACAACCTTCTTTGCTTCGTACGTACTGGCAGGCAATACATTATCTTTTGGAAGCATCTTCTTTATCATTTTCAGCAACTTTTCAAATGAGGAGTCAGGTATAGCACACTCAGCCTTCCATCGCAGCAATTCTAGTGTGCTGCCCAGCTTTTTCAGACCATTTTTGCAATTTGGGTACAACAACTTTTTGTGATCCTCTAGCATGTGATTGAACTTCTCCCTATCCTTTCAGTTTGACAATCTCTTCGTGCATCGGCAATGGTCCGACCAAGATCATCAGCGGGTTCATCATGTGTCTCTTCTTCATCCTCCCCTTCAGCATCCCCCATGGAAGTATCTCCGTACTCAGGGAAACCATGATAGTTGTCATCCTCCTCCTCTTCTTCATTGTATTCCATTATAACCCCTCTCTCTCTCCGTGCTTGGTCCAACAATTATAACTGGGAATGAAGCCGGACTTCAACAGGTGGCTGTGAAGGTTTTTTTAGTCAGATTAATCCTTCTAATTCCTACATCCATTACATGGACAGAATACAAAACCATTGTGCTTGTTTGCATCAGCAACACAGATGAATTCATGCACGCCATTAATGAACTCGCCAGAGCGTCGGTCAGTACCGTACATCCATTCCCGAACCATCTTCATTATAGTAAAAGTATATCAAAAACCATTACACAACATGATATATTGAGAGCTTCTAGAGCATTAATTTTGAATTTTGAAAAATTTACATGCACCAATTTGTGAATTGGAGAAAACAATCAACATGATAAATGTGGATTTTTTTATTATTGTTCTATCAGTGAAAACCTCATTCCATTCTAAGCTCTGAAACTCTAAAATTACACATTTCAATTTTTAGTAACTATGTGCCTAATCAAAATTTGTTACACATATATATCAAAATCCTTCTAGCTACTTCTAGAGCATGCATGCATTTGATCCATATATCTATACTTCTAGAGCATTATAGAGCTAAAGTAGCAATAAGAGATGAAAGAATGAAGTTCTAACCTTTTAAAGCTTTGGATTTAGGTGTTGCAAACTAAATCTTGACAAATCTTGAGAAAAAAATGGCATGAACTCTCTTGCTTGTTTGAGAAAAATGGCCACCATATGCTTTAGGGCAGCTGGCCAGGGAGCTGTATATATAGTGATGGACAATTAGTCCCGGGCCATGATATGACCCGGGACTAATAGTCCCCGAAAAGAGCTATTGCCCCGCTCCAGCTTATTAGTCCCGAGCCATATTACGGACCGGGACTAGAGCTCTGGTCCGGCCCGGGACTAGTGTCTTTGGCCATTTCTAGCCGTTGGAGGCCTCACGGCCCGGGACTAGTGCTAGCACTAGTCGCGGTTCGTGACGGGCCGGGACTAGTGACGTTGTTCAGATTAAACCGAAGGCCTATTTTCCAGTAGTGATGTTAATGCTTCTTCATTTGAAAATACTTGATTCTTCTTGCTTCTTGTGCCTAACTTAAAGGCGTTAAAGAAAAGTACTTATTGGGAGATAACCCAAGAGTTTACTTGAGTCTTGGAAGTTATTACAATTGTAATAACCTCTCCTTATCCTTTTTGTTTTCTTTTTGTGCCAAGAATGACCTCTAATGAGAGGGAACTAAGATTTGGGGAGTTGCTGTCCCGAAACAGATTTCTGTCCTCCACCAAAAAAATTTGTGAGGAGGCTCTGTAACTTGGATTGAGCTAAAACTTTACGAATAAATCCCCCAGTATGTTGGCTAACTTTCGTTAGTTCAACACTTTTTGATTTGAGCAACATAAAATGTTCTAAAAAATTCGTTTCTACCTGCTGGTCTGTTTTGACAGATTTCTGCCATTATTTGCATTTGCTTCTTATTGATTCCTTTTTGAGCCCTCTTTAGGTAAATTGAGTTTCTTTGAAGGAGTTAATATAGTAGCTTGTATTTTTAGTGAAAATACTTTCTGTTCCAAAGCTTTGCCAGTGGTCTAATATCTTTTGAATAATCTAATGTTGCTAATAAAGATTGTGTGAAGTTTTGTATGAAGGAAAAATTTCAGGTGTAGAGAGAGAATGATGCAATGAGATGAAGGACGGACAAAAGCTCAAGCTTGGGGATGCCAACATGGTATCACCCCAAGAAATATCCAAGAGGTACAAGCGTCAAATCTTGGGGATGCCCAAGGCATCCCCTTCTTCATCAATAAAAAGCTCAGGTCTGTCTAGACACTTCACTTTTATTGTTTCATGCACAGTTGTATTGTTCTTGGAGCGTCTTAGTTTTTGTTTGCTTTGCTTATTTTGTTTAGTTTGCTTTAGTAGTTTGGACCCCCGCTCTCCCTGTGTTGTTTTGCAAATAAGTTTGCTTGGTGTTTGGAAATGAGTAGTAAGTTCTTGGTTGAAGTGCAAGAGGAGCTTGCATTGACCGTGACTAAGACTTTAGCATTACATGCTAGGTGTTGTTTTAGCATTATGCTTAGTGATTATTGCTGTAGCATGTCTTGTTACAAACAATTGGGATTTCTTAGTGTGCCTTGAAGAAATTATGCGTTGTTTTAGCATGTAAAAGCATAGTATTGTGGCATTCTCCTTTGATGTTTTGCTTGGGTTGACTTGGCACGTGATCACACCATGTTATGACTATGACAAGTCACCATTAGCCTCTATGATCATTTAGTCCTTGACTTGTAGTACCACTCTTTGCTTTTATTAGTTTGCTTTGTTGCATTGCATAATTATGGCCATTATTGCTCTCTTAGTTGGTTTCTCCCAGTCTTTTGCTAGCCTCCACTTGTATGAGTAAGTTCTACTCATGCCTCCAACTCCCAAGAAACCAAGTTATTCCAAAGTGTCCACTATAAACTCCTATGCATGGTGTGTTACACTATTCCAAGTATATTCTTGTTTTCATCTATCTTCCAATTAAAAACTATTTTGTTATGTGAAAACTTAGTGATTAAAGCCCTCACGAACTTGATGGCACACTTTATTCTTTGCCCCTAATAAACTTGAACCATTGAGGCAACTTTGTTGTATATGCTTGCACTTATAAGTTGGGATTAGAAGAACCATGCTGTCACGAGGAACGTTTTCAACATTGCACTTGTACTTTTTGTACTCCGTTGATATCATGCTCTTTTGTCTATGGATGTTACCGGTGTGAAATGAAGTGGGAACTTGTAAGTTCATGGAGTTTGTATTCTGTGTTAGAGAAATGCCTGGGCTGCTAGCCTAAGCCATGCCTAATCATGGTGGAAACTTGCAGCATCACCATAGTGACATCAATGAAGTATTCTTCTTATAAAAAAAAGACACATTGATAAAAGAGGAAAGAGAGAAAAAGCACCATATTCCCATGGTACATAAGAAGAATTGCTGAGATGCTCATTGTCTGCTTGCCTTATCATTTTGGTTATGGGAAATCTCCTGTGCCATGTGCAAGGGGTACCCCGTTGGCGGTTCTCAATGATATGCAAATACTTATAGTGACATGAACTTGCCTGGGCCCTAAGTTGAGTATCCATGATGTCTATCCATCATAGTCAAGGGACTTGAGATTGCCAACTTATACTTCGTCAAGCATATACTCCAACTTTGCCACTTTAACCTTAACCACTTCAAGATGCTTATGATAGGGGCAATGAGGGCTGAAAGCTAACAAGTATCATAATTTTTGGAAGCTCTTTTTTAAACTTGAAATACCTGCTTCCTTTATAAAAGGCCTTTCTTCCACCACTATTGAGTCTTCACCTTTTACCTTTAGGCACCATTAAGAGAGCATAGTTGTCATTCTATGTGTAGTGTTCCAAAGCTTATTGACTGATGCATATTGGGATATTACTTGTTCTTGTGCTATTTGTTTCTTGTCACCCTTGTGAACTTTGAAGGTGTCCTATGCATCTATTTGCTACTCTATGAGGGACAAGCTGATTGCCACTATGCTATGTTTTTGTAACATCCCTAAAATCATGTTTTCAAAGATTGCATATCATTCATGCATGCATATCATTTAGGGATGAATTTCCAACTCATTTCAAGAAAACAGAAACACTTAGTGCTATTATTTTATGTGAGCAAACATTAATCAAATGCCACATTCAAATGAGAGTATAGTTGTTTTAAACTAAGCTTTGTTTGCTCTCATGATGTTTTGGTTGAATGTTAGAGTTTGGACAAAAATTTACAAAACAAATATGGTTTTAAAACCATCTTCAAAACATATTCAAATCAAGTGTTATGGCACTGGTTATTTTGATTTTTCCAATAAGACCAAGCAAGTCCAATGAGACAGCAAGGTTTTATGTCTAATTTTATGAAGTTTATACTTTGCAAAAATCTAGAAAAGGTTTGGATTTCAAATGCTTTTGAATTGTTTGAAATTGAATCCTGAAATTCATTCTGGAAAAAGAAAAAGAATTGGAAAACCCAACTGGGCCAGGCGCCACGTTTTCAGCCTAGCAGCGAACTCAGCCCAGCAAGCCCACCCGGGGTTTTTCCCTCTTTCTCTCACGCGGCACATACCTACCCAGCGCTCACTGACTGGTGTACCCAAATGCCACGCGAGCGTTGTCCCCGAGCCACGCACCCCCATGACCCCGTCGACGCCGCCGTTACCTCCATCACTGCCGCGATTGAAGCAGGCTTAATTGCCGGCGTTTCCTCGTGAGATTCTCGCCCCTGCCCCAGCTATAAGACCCTCTCCTCACCCCGCATCTTTCCCCTCACTCAGCACACTCACCTCGCCACTAGGCTGCGCGCAATCGAGCTCAGAACCCCGCAGCACCGACGACCTCCCACGACCGATTCTGGTGAGCTCCGATCGCCCCCCTCTCTCTGGTTCAAACAACCGTGACCAGCAAGTTCTTGCGCGTTCCCTGACACCTTCTGTTTGTTTTCTCATGACCCAGCACGTCCCTGTTCACGGCCGCAAGTGACAGAACCGCCGTCGAACTCCGATGAGCAATTGAGGTATAATCCGACCACCCCTTGTATTCTCCTTGATCCAGTAGTGTTCGCCGTAGACTTGCGCACCCCCTAATGCAACTGACTCGTGCTAGGGCGACGCAGAACCTCGGCAACGTCTCTGACAGAGCCGCTGCCGCCACTCGTCGCTGCTAGCGCCGCCAGGATTTGGTCGTTTGATCACGAACCGTTAGATCTAGATCCAACGTGATAGATAGATCACTTAAACGAAGGGGTACGGAGCAGATCTGATCGTGCGATTTAAATTAGATCTGGCGGCCCATGTTAGCCGATCCGCGCGAATCGGTATCGACCAATCAGAGAGCGCCGTGTGGCCAGTCCTTTGTTTTAAAAACATAATTTAGATCTATTAGATGTTTAAACTTGAAAAATTCATAACTTTCAAACCACAAATCCAAATTTTACAAATTTTATATCATTGGAATCAGGAGAGAAAATCCTTTCCATTTATCCAATGTGTTTAATGATTTGCCTCTGTAAAAATGGTTGTTTTTGCAGAAACATTTGTAGGCATATTTTGTGTATAGTAATTATTTGAAAAATGTTTTGTTGTTCAAATAAAGTTTATTTGGCATGTTTTGAACTTGTTTATGATTCAGTACTGTATACTTGTCTTGTTTGGTGTAGGAATCCATCACATGGAATTTTGCATGCATTCATATATTTTTTTTTGTATATATTATTTATGTGATTTGGTGCCATTATTTTATGTGTAGATTTTGGTGCAAATAGTGATTGTGATTGTGAGGATTGTTGCTACTCCCCAAACTACCAAGGCAAGTGGTGCTTCATGATTTTATTCCTATATTTTTTCAACTATGCATTAGAAATATTTTGCTAGACTTGCATGAATATTTTTGATCTCTATGCTATGCTTGGGAAATCCTAGTAGTTGTAGAATTGCTAGAAATTTCTAAGTTAAGATTCTTATCAATGCCATGCTTAGCCTAGCAAGTAGCAACCAAGGGTGGTTATATATATTCATGCTATGAGAAAATATTTCTAAGTCTTTTGACTTGTGTTTTGTTTAATAAAACAACTAAGTGAATGAAACACCTGGGTGGAATGGAAAGAATGGTTTGTGTTGAGTGGTTACACAAGGCCCATTTCTATGGTTTACCTTGTGTATCTCACTTGTGGAAAGCCACCCAGGAACAAAGGGATTTGAGATTCCATATGTTAAGAAGCTTCTAGTGCAGCCACATGGCATTATGGGCTTTGCCTGGATCATATAGGTTGCAATAACTTAGCCATTTGGATAGTTGGTTGTAGTGGGATGATAGGTTTGGAGCGCGCCCATTTGGTCTAAGGGAAGGCTTCTGAAAGGTCCCGTCTTGGTGAAAATCAAGTCTTGTGGGGAAAGTGCACAACCTCTGCAGATGGAAGCATCTAAGTACTTAGCCATGTCCCTGGTATTGGACAACTTGAGCATCAAGACATGGAAGCTATCAAGAATCTTCTCATCCCAATTTCTAAGTAAAAACTTGTGGTTGAACAAGGGTGAGGGTACACCAATTTCTATTGGTGTTTCCTTGGGGAAGTTTTATCCAAGAAAAACTTAGTGTTTTCAACTAATAGGCAAAAACTTATTTTGAGCAAAGAAAGCCTAAGCTACAATTAGCCAAATGCATATAGTATCAAGTTGCCAATATTAAACTAAGGTATCACTTGCCAATACTATTCCAATGTATTGACCCACTGTGGCTGTAACTTGTGGTGTTGCAGGTTATTTTGATGGTGATTAGGGGTTATGAGTCTACACTCAACATGCTTGCCTGTGGCACATGAAGATGAAGACTTATTTATCTTATTACATATTTGAACTCTTGTATTAGGCATGTGGCCATGGAGTTTGTAAAACACTATGTTTGTCTCTGTACTTCATCTTAAACTGTGGATGCTAGCATTGATCTAGGGACTAGCATTGCAATCACAGGGATATTTTCCTTTATAAAGGAGGGATCTTACAGATGGTATCAGAGCACTGTGTTGCCTGTAGGATTATGACCCTAGGATTGGAAACCACTAAGGAAAATTTTCAACAACTTCCACACTTGTCTTTTCTTCTCGTAAACTTTTCTAATCTTCTTTCACATCTCTATTTGTAGATGAACTCCATCAACGAAGCCGTGAAGAAGGGACCACTCATGACTATGACTTTGGAGTGTGAGACAGAATTCCCCAAGGCTCTCAAGGACCTCATGGTTGCCATGCGAATACATGGTGCAACTGTGTACAAAGGTTTTCCTGTGATGGATGAAGGAGTTGAATACTGGTGGGTGCAACTTCACTTGTATAAAAACAAGGAAGACAACCACAAGGAATCAGGATTCTACATGGTCACCAACTTAGTGATGCACACCACATTCTTTGATTCAACAAGGGATGCAGCTTGGAAGGCCATCAAAGTGCTGGGTGATAGAATCAAGTGCAGAATGCTCAACACCCAGAATGACCTTAAGGAAGAAAAGAAGCATACCCAAGAGTTAGAGGCTACCAACCAAAGTTTAAGGGAGGACATCATAGACTTAGCAATGGAGTCATGTGATCTGGATAGATAGATTGCCTCTAGGGATGCCCTGTTAGCCAACTTGGCAAGTGAGATGGGATTGTAACGTACCTCGTTAGTTGGACCACCACACTTATCTTTATATTTCCCCAAAAATGTTGTTTAAAATAATTTGAACCTTGGATGCTTGTAATGGATTTATGTATGCCATGACTTGAGTGTTTTGATTGTCAAAGATATGCATGTGATGCCTTGTCTTGTGATTCATTTCTATGTATATTGATTCTAACTTTTTCTATCTTATAAAATAGATGCCTAATGTTACCATCAGCCCGGCCGAAGAGTTCAAGGGAACTCGTTTTGGCACTCGTCTTATTGAGCTCACTAGTGTGCTCAATCTCCCACTTCCTACCATCATGATGCTTCCCCTCACCAAGTTCGAGAGGAAGGACCTTTGGGGCTTCAAGGTTACTCAGCCAGGACGCCAGACTGAGCCAGCCACGGAGGCCATCACCTTCAAGCTTATGCATGATGACAAGGAGAGATGCCTAGAGGTAGTCATGCAGGATTTTCTTGGACGCTTGATAGGGAGACACTCTCGGGAGGTTAGAGGTACTCACTTCCATGCCTTCGGTAGACGTGATGAGTATGGTGAGGCTATTAACTTCGAGGATACTGCTAGAGAGATAGCAGAGCCGATTCGTCTGTACCTCCAGGACTTAGAGGTTCTTCTTAGGCACCTAGACACTGATAGGACCAACATCATGCTTAGCAATGACGAACTCCAGGTGCAACTTCGTGAGAAGGACAAGCTCTTCATGGAGCAAGATGAGATAGTCAAGGAAATGGAGGCCAAATTTGAGAGTCAGGATAGAAAGTTCAAGAGTCAAGAGAAGAGAGTCCAAGATAGGAACAAGAGGATTTGAGACATGACTGCATAACTGGAGGCCAAGGACTTCGAGCTCGAGCATCAGCAAGGTGTGATTGAGAGACTTCGTGCATAGAAGAGGGCTCTCAAAGCCAAAGTAGAGGCCTTGACTACCAACGTCGAGGAATACAAGACCGCTATGGAGAATGCAGGTCTTACACTTGTTGATGAGGAGGTTGATGCAGAGGAGCAGTGATGACTACTCATTTACCATTGATTTACCATGCCTTTGATTATTGAGTCGCAATGACCATTCAACATGTGGATGGCTTGCTATTTGTGTGTTTACTTTTCAAAAACTTGTTGTCTATGTTGTTGAACTTTTACTATTATGATGCATGTTTGGTGATTGTTTATGTGATGTATTGTGCATGCTATCATCTATGGGTATCTCATTATTATCCTTATTGAAAACCACAGATGCCTCCCCGACGTGCCAATCCCAACCCTAACAACAACAATATCACCCCTGAGATGCAGCAGATGATGATAGCTCAGACGCAGCTGATGCAGATGATGACCACGTTCATACAGAACCAGAACAACAACAACAACAACAACAACAACAACAACAACAACAACAACAACAACAACAACAACAATAACAACAACAACAACAACAACAACAACAACAACAACAACAACAACAACAACAACAACAACAACAACAACAACAACAACAACAACAACAACAACAACAACAATAACAACAACAATAATAACAACAACAATCAGAACAATCCACCGGGTTTTGACATGCTTACCAGGTTCTTAAGACTGAGGCCAGCAAAGTTCTCAGGAACTACTGATCCCATGGTGGCCAATGATTGGCTACGCTCTGTGAACAAGGATTTGGTAACTGTTGGCTGTACTGATGAAGAGAAAGTCAGATTTGCAGCACACTTGTTGGAAGGACACACAGCTACATGGTGGGATAACTTCCAAATCACCACTCCCATTGCGGATGTGACATGGGCTATCTTTGAAGATGGTTTCCGTACTGCTCACATCTCATCCGGAGTGATGAGTTTGAAGAAGAAGGAATTTCATAACTTGAAACAGCGCCACCGCAGCGTGGCTGAGTATATTGGGGAGTTCAACAATCTGGCGCGTTATGCACCGGATGAAGTTGACACTGATGCTAAGAGGAGAGAGAAGTTTCTCGAAGGAATGAACAATGAACTGAACCTGCAGCTATCTGTGGCCTATGTCCCCACTTACCAGTCTCTTTGTGACAAGGCTGCCATCATGGAGAGCAAGATGAAACAGGTTGAAAGCAGGAAGTGAAAGCACAGCTCTGATAAGCACAGCTTGGGATCGTCTCACAAGCGTTCCCATTATGATGATAGTGGGAATTCTGGATCCCACAAGCATGGAAAGTACAACCACCACAACCACAACCGTCATCATGACAACAAGCATCATCGTAGTCATGATAATCACAGGTACAAAAATCACAAGAGTGGATATAAGAGCCACCACAATGGAAGTGGAAGTGGCAGTGGAAGCCAGCCTGTCAAAAAGGATCTTAGTCAGGTTGAATGTTTCAAGTGCAAGAAGATGGGGCATTATGCAAATGAATGCCCGGAAAAGAAAGTTGAAGGACCCAACAAGCCCAATCCTTTCCAAAAGGGACTAGTGAACCACATCAATGTGGAAGAGATCTATGAGGAGTCCGATGTTGTGGCTGGTAAGTTCAAACTCAATTCTATGCCAGCACTTGTTCTTTTTGATACTGGCGCATCACATTCATTCATATCAAAAGCATTTGTTGATAGAAATGGGTTTCCAACTGAAAACATTGGGTGTCCAATAAAAGTAAGTTCTCCCGGTGGAGATATGATAGTAAGTCTTGGATGCCGGGATCTAGTGATAGAGTTTGGAAAGCATAAGTTTCCAGTGAGTTTGATAATCCTAGATTCCCAAGGACTGGATGTAATTTTGGGAATGGATTGGATGACCAAGTATGAAGGAGTACTAGATTGTGCCAATCGTACTGTAGCACTCACAACCCCGGAGAAGAAACGGATAAGATTCAAATCTAACTTTGAATCAAAAGGGAGTAAGCTAAATTCTCTTAAGGGGGTTAGCATAGACAGTGTGCCTATTGTGAGTGAATATCCAGATGTGTTTCCAGAAGAATTGTCGGGAATGCCACCAGATAGAGATGTGGAGTTTCTTATTGACTTGCTACCAGGATCGGGACTAATACCAAAGAGACCATACAAGATGTCAGTTGATGAGTTGAAAGAACTCAAGAAACAACTTGGAGAACAGTTGCAGAAAGGATTTATCCAACCAAGTTCTTCATCTTGGGGAGCACCAGTTTTGTTTGTGGAGAAGAAAGATAGAAGTTAAAGGTTATGCATAGACTACCGTTCACTCAATGAGGTGACTATCAAGAACAAGTACCCTTTGCCTAGAATCAATGACTTGTTTGATCAGTTAGAAGGAGCCTATGTGTTCTCAAAGATTGATCTCCGATCAGGTTATTTTCAGCTTAAGTTAAGGGAGCAAGACATACCTAAGACAACTTTCACCACTAGGTATGGATTGTACGAGTATACCGTGATGCCATTTGGTTTGACCAATGCACCACATACTTCATGAAGATGATGAACAAGGTGTTCATGGAGTTCCTTGACAAATTTGTTGTCGTTTTCATCAATGACATATTGATCTACTCCAAGAGCAAAGAAGAGCATGAAGGACATTTGTGTTTGATACTTGAGAAGCTTAGAGAACATAAGTTGTATGCCAAATTCAGCAAATGTGAATTTTGGTTATATGAAGTTGGATTTCTTGGACACGTTGTGTCAGGATATGGTGTAGCAGTTGATCCTGCTAAAGTGTCAGCTGTAACTGAATGGGAATCTCCTAAGTCAGTAAAAGAGGTTCGTAGTTTCCTTGGCTTGGTAGGATACTACAGAAGATTTATTGAGAATTTCTCCAAAGTAGCTAAACCAATGACAGAATTGTTAAAGAAAGACAAGAAATTTGCTTGGTCGGAGGGATGTGAACTCAGTTTCCAAGAATTGAAAAAGAGACTAGTGACAGCACCAGTCTTATATCTGCCAGATTTGGAGAAAGATTTCCAAGTGTATTGTGATGCATCTCATCATGGATTAGGTGCAGTGCTAATGCAAGAAGGGAAAGTTGTAGCTTATGCTTTGAGACAACTCAAAACTCATGAAGTAAATTACCCAACTCATGATTTAGAGTTAGCCTCTATTGTCCATGCACTCAAAACATGGAGACATTATCTTTTGGGAAAGCGATGTGAAGTGTTCACAGATCACAAAAGTTTAAAGTATATCTTCACCCAGAAAGAAATCAACATGAGACAAAGAAGATGGATAGAACTCATCAAGGACTATGACTTGAGTTTGCAGTACCACCCCGGTAAAGCAAATGTTGTAGCGGATGCTCTAAGCCGTAAGGTTTTTGTGAATGGTCTTACAAAGGGAGAATTGCCAGATGATCTGTGTGCCCAATTTAGAGATCTCAGATTGGAGATTGTGCCTGAAGGACATCTCATGTCTTTGGATGTTCAACCCACTTTGTTGGACAAAATCAAGGAAGCCCAAAAGATAGACAAATAAATTGAAGAGATCAAGGAAAAGATAGGCAAAGGGAAAGCCAAAGGATTCCATGAAGACGAACAGGGTACTTTATGGCATGGAAAACGTATCTGTGTTCCACAAGATCCGGAGCTTCGGAAACTGATTTTACAGGAAGCACACAACTCACCATATTCCATTCATCCGGGTAACACCAAAATGTACATGGATATGAAAGAAAGGTTTTGGTGGAACAATCTCAAGAAGGACATCGCCGAACATATGGCTTTGTGTGATGTATGTGGCAGAGTGAAAGCGGAATATCAGAAACCAGCAAGATTGCTACAACCACTACCTATTCCCGATTGGAAGTGGGACAAGATTGGCATGGATTTCATCACCGTATTGCCAAGGACCAGGTCAGGATATGATTCTATTTGGGTAGTGGTGGATCGCCTAACTAAAGTGGATCATTTCATACTCGTGAAGACAACCTATACAAGTGCTAAGTTAGCCAAGATCTATATGAGTAGAATAGTGTGTCTACATGGAGTACCCAAGAGTATTGTGTCTGATAGGGGAACTCAATTCACTTCTCATTTTTGGAGGCAGCTACATGAGTCATTGGGAACAAGGTTGGAATTCAGCACTGCTTTTCATCCTCAGACTGATGGACAAACAGAAAGGACCAACCAAATTCTTGAAGATATGTTGAGGGCATGTGCCCTAGACTATGGAGCCAGTTGGGATGAAAGTCTGCCTTACACAGAATTCTCTTACAATAACAGCTATCAAGCCAGTATTGAGATGGCACCATTTGAATTTCTCTATGGGAGAAAGTGTACCACCCCATTGCTATGGAATGGTGTGGGAGAAAGAAGTCTGTTCGGACCAGAACTAATCAAAGAGGCTGAAGAGAAAGTCAAACTAGTTAAGGACAGATTGAAGATAGCACAGTCCCGACAAAAGAGCTACGCAGATCCTAAGCGTAGAGAAGTCACCTATGAGGTGGGTGATAGAGCTTATCTTAGAGTGTCACCACTTCGTGGAGTGAAGAGATTTGGAGTCAAAGGGAAATTGGCCCCAAGATATGTTGGACCATTCAAGATTCTGAGTCGTAAAGGAGAAGTAGCTTATGAGATTGAATTGCCAGAATCATTGTCTGCTGTTCACAATGTGTTTCATGTGAGTCAACTAAAGAAATGCCACCCAGAAATGGAAGGGACTTCTTTGAAAGATAATATACCTTTGGAGGAGGTCCAATTGGAGAGTGACCTTATGAAGAGAAACCTATCAAGATTCTTGAGTCTGTAGAAAGAGTTACTCAGACTAAGACTATCAAATTCTGCAAAGTTCAATGGAACCATCATTCCGAAGAAGAAGCAACATGGGAAAGAGAAGATGATCTTGGAAAGACCACCCTCACCTATTTGCTAGCCAACCCGAATCTCGAGGGCGCGATTCACCTTAAGGGGTTTAGATTTGTAACATTCCTAAAATCATGTTTTCAAAGATTGCATATCATTCATGCATGCATATCATTTAGGGATCAATTTCCAACTCATTTCAAGAAAACAGAAGCACTTAGTGCTATTATTTTATGTGAGCAAACATTAATCAAATGCCACTTTCAAATGAGAGTATAGTTGTTTTAAACTAAGCTTTGTTTGCTCTCATGTTGTTTTGGTTGAATGTTAGAGTTTGGACAAAAATTTACAAAACAAATATGTTTTTAAAACCATCTTCAAAACATATTCAAATCAAGTGATATGGCACTGGTTATTTTGATTTTTCCAATAAGACCAAGCAAGTCCAATGAGACAGCAAGGTTTTATGTCTAATTTTATGAAGTTTATACTTTGCAAAAATCCAGAAAAGGTTTGGATTTCAAATGCTTTTGAATTGTTTGAAATTGAATCCTGAAATTCATTCTGGAAAAAGAATTGGAAAACCTAACTGGGCTAGGCGCCACGTTTTCAGCCCAGCAGCGAACTCAGCCCAGCAAGCCCACCCAGGGTTTTCCCTCTTTATCTCACGCGGCACAGACCTACCCAGCGCTCACTGACTGGTGGACCCAAATGCCACGCGAGCGTCGTCCCCGAGCCACGCACCCCCACGACCCCGTCGACGCCGCCGTTACCTCCATCACTGCCGCGATTGAAGCAGGCTTAATTGCCGGCGTTTCCTCGCGAGATTCTCGACCCTGCCCCGGCTATAAGACCCTCTCCTCACCCCACATCTTTCCCCTCGCTCAACACACTCACCTCGCCACCAGGCTGCGCGCAATCGAGCTCAGAACCCCGCAACACCGACGACCTCCGTCGACCGATTCCGGTGAGATCCGACTGCCCCCCTCTCTCTGATTCAAACAACCGTGACCAGCAAGTTCTTGCGCGTTCCCTGACACCTTCCGTTTGTTTTCTCGTGACCCAGCACGCCGTCCCCGTTCACATCCGCAAGTGACAGAACCGCCGTCGAACTCCGACGAGCAATTGAGGTGTAATCCGACCGCCCCTTGTATTCTCCTTGATCCAATAGTGTTCGCCGTAGACTTGCGCACCCCCTAATGCAACTGACTCATGCTAGGGCGACGCAGAACCTCGGCAACATCTCTGACAGAGCCGCCGCCGCCACTCGCCGCCGCTAGCGCCGCCAGGATTTGGTCATTTGATCACGAACCGTTGGATCTAGATCCAACGTGATAGATAGATCACTTAAACGAAGGGGTACGGAGCAGATCTGACCGTGCGATTTAAATTAGATCTGGCGGTCCACGTTAGCCGATCTGCGCGAATCGGTATCGACCATTCAGAGAGTGCCGCATGGCCAGTCCTTTGTTTTAAAAACAGAATTTAGATCTATTAGATGTTTAAACTTGAAAAATTCATAACTTTCAAACCACACGTCCAAAGTTTACAAATTTTATATCATTGGAATCAGGAGAGAAAATCCTTTCCATTTATGCAATGTGTTTAATGTTTTACTTCTGTAAAATGGTTGTTTTTGCAGAAACATTTGTAGGCATATTTTTGTTTGTATATATTTTGTATGTGATTTGGTGCCATTATTTTATGTGTAGATTTTGGTGCAAATAGTGATTATGATTGTGAGGATTGTTGCTACTCCCCAAACTACCAAGGCAAGTGGTGCTTCATGATTTTATTCCTATATTTTTTCAACTATGCATTAGAAATATTTTGCTAGACTTGCATGAATATTTTTGATCTCTATGCTATGCTTGGGAAATCCTAGTAGTTGTATAATTGCTAGAAATTTCTAAGTTAAGATGCTTATCAATGCCATGCTTAGCCTAGCAAGTAGCAACCAAGGGTGGTTATATATATTCATGCTATGAGAAAATATTTCTAAGTCTTTTGACTTGTGTTTTGTTTAATAAAACAACTAAGTGAATGAAACACCTGGGTGGAATGGAAAGAATGGTTTGTGTTGAGTGGTTACACAAGGCCCATTTCTATGGTTTACCTTGTGTATCTCACTTGTGGAAAGCCACCCAGGAACAAAGGGATTTGCGATGCCATATGTTAAGAAGCTTCTAGTGCAGCCACATGGCATTATGGTCTCTGCCTGGATCATATAGGTTGCAATAACTTAGCCATTTGGATAGTTGGTGGTAGTGGGATGATAGGTTTGGAGCGCGTCCATTTGGTCTAAGGGAAGGCTTCTGAAAGGTCCTGTCTTGGTGAAAATCAAGTCTTGTGGGGAAAGTGCACAAGCTCTACAGATGGAAGAATCTAAGTACTTAGCCATGTCCCTGGTATTGGACAACTTGAGCATCAAAACATGGAAGCTATCAAGAATCTCCTCATCCCAATTTCTAAGTAAAAACTTATGGTTGAACAAGGGTGAGGGTACACCAATTTCTATTGGTGTTTCCTTGGGAAAGTTTTATCCAAGAAAACTTAGTGTTTTCAACTAATAGGAAGAAACTTATTTTGAGCAAAGCAAGCCTAAGCTACACTTAGCCAAATGCATATAGTATCAAGTTGCCAATATTAAACTAAGGTATCACTTGCCAATACTATTCCAATGTATTAACCCACTGTGGCTGTAACTTGTGATGTTGTAGGTTATTCTGATGGTGATTAGGGGTTATGAGTCTACACTCAACATGCTTGCCTGTGGCACATGAAGATGAAGACTTATTTATCTTATTACATATTTGAACTCTTGTATTAAGACTGTGGCCATGGAGTTTGTAAAAGACTATGTTTGTCTCTGGAATGACTTGTAATAATGACCTTTGTTTCTGTGTACTTCATCTTAAACTGTGGATGCTAGCATTGATCCAGGGACTAGCATTGCAATCACAGGGACCTTTTCCTTTATAAAGGAGGGATCTTACAGTTTTCTGTATGTGAAACAAACAAACATTTTTCAATGCATGTTATTCATGATATTTCTTTGTAGCTTGACATGTTGCATGCATAGTTACTATGTCTTATTGTTAGAACTCCATCCTTCATGAACATTTTTAGAGTTCTTTGATCCCAGCTTTCAATGCTTGCAAATGGTTGGATCTTTATTGTGAGGGTGCATGTCACCTCAACAATTATTCTTTTATCACTTACCTACTCGAGGCCGAGCAGGAGTTAAGCTTGGGGATGCTGATACGTTGGAAACGTATCTATAATTTTTGATGCTCCATGCTTGTTTAGTATCTACTTTACTTTACTTGTCCACACTTTGAGGTGCTTTTTACATGTTTTATGGTACTAACCTATTAACAAGTTCCAATAAGGCCAGATGGCTATTTTATGTTGTTTTTGGTTTCAGAAAAGTTAGTAAAGAAATATTCTCAGAATTGTACGGGACGAAGGACAAAGTCAATAACTTTCCATGGGGAACAAGAAGTCCAGAGGGGAGCCCGGATGGCCAACTAGGGGGGCCAAACCCACCCTAGGTGCAGGTGGGCCCAGCCCCGCGCCTAGCTAGGGTTTGGGCACCCTGGCCGCCTCCCGGTCTCGCCCCTTCACCTATAAGAATCCCCCGATGCAGAAACTCTCGGTACCCAACGCCACCATCGTCCCTAGATCGGGGGGATCTGAAGCTCTTCCTGGCACCCTGCCGGAGGGGAGATCATCCCGGAGGCCTTCTCTCCGGTATGATTCGTGAGTAGTTCCACCTTGGACTATGGGTCCATGTAGTAGATAGATGGTTGTATCTCCTCCTTTGTGCTTTCATGTATAGATCTTGTGAGCTCCGTTCATGATCAAGATCTAATCTATTTGTAATCATGCATGTTGTGTTTGCGGGATCTAATGGATATTGAGATTATTATGTTGGTTTGATTAATGGTTTTATCTTTATGATTCTATCATGTCTGTGTTGTTTGTGATCTTGCATGCTCTCCGTTGCTAGTGGTTATCTTGGACAAGTAGTTGCTAGTGACTCCAAGAGGGAGTATTTAAGCTCAATAGTGGGTTCATGCCTCTAGTTTCCAAGGGAAGTGACAGGAATCTCTTCGGTTGTAGATGTGTTGTTGCTACTAGGGAGAAAACAACGGTCTCTTGTTCATGGAACATGTGGACTGTTTACCTTACACACTTTGCTTAAAGAAGTTGTCTGTTGCTTGCAACTTAATACTGGAGGGGGTTCGGATGATAACCTGAAGGTGGACTTCTAGTCATAGATGCAGTTGGATTACGGTCTATGTATATTGTTGTATTGCCCAATCAACCTCATAGGATCTTTCTGGCTAGTAATTGCATTGTTATGCCTTGCTCAGTTCATGTCAATTGCCCCGCTGTAATTTGTTTACCCTTCATGCCATGTTGTTTATCTAAGGAGAGCACCTCTAGTGAACTATGGACCCCGGTCCAATCTTTACCATTGATACATCTTCCACTGTTACCTGTTTACTTGCTGCAAACCACCATTACCTTCCAAATGTTTAATCCTTTGTTATAGCAAACCGGTGAGCTTGACAACCTCACTGATTCGTTGGGGTAAAGTCTTGAGTTTGTGTTGTGCAGGTCTTCGCATTGCTTGCAACACCTGTGTGACTTTTCCTTCCTCCTACTGGTTCGATAACCTCAGTTTCTTACTGAGGGAAACTTGCTGTTGTGTTGCTTCATACCTTTCTCTTGGGGTTTCCAACGAAGCGTCCCACGACAAGTACTGGGCGCCATCATAACACACCCCTTCTCCTCACTAGGAACAAGGCTGGCACCTGCAACAACTACAAAGTAAGACGACCCGCAAACCAGGCGCATCCGAAAATGAGCAGCAACTCAAAGAAACTTACACTTCAGCTGCTCGTCTAACTGCCGCAGCTCTCCCATCAGATATTCCTCTCTGGCGGTACCCTGCTCCGCCTTCGACTTCCAAACATCCGCATGGCCTTGAATACCAAGTATCTCCTTATCAAGACGGCGGATGCAGTCACGGAGAAAAACAAGCTGCGATGCATCATCCAAGGATGGTCGCGGTTGTGAAGCAGACGAAGTATTGACGGGGTCCTCACCCGAAGGTCCCTAAAGGAAAACAGACAAGGATATAAACAACAAACGACTGAGCAAGAGCTTGAAGGCTAATTATATACAACAAAAAGCCACTACGTGGCACAGGAAATTGTTCATCAAGATATTACAACGGAAGTAGAAGACAACTATCCTACAACTACAACGACAAATCCTAAGCAGCCGCATCCTGAGTGGCCTCGGAGACAGAGTGCCTGCTCTTGACCTCCTCCTGCTGCTTCGCCGCATACTCCGCCAGCAGGTCAATAAGCTTCGGCCCATAGCGCTTACAGCGAGCAGCGAAGAGAGCGAAGGCTACCTCGGAACTGTCGGGAGCCGTTGGCATCTGGGAGGTGACCTGGTGAAGATCCAGCTTCGCCTCGGACGCCATGGCCATGGCCAGACCCATGGAAGCGCTGGTGCCCTTCTGCTTGCGCTTCTAGGACACAGGTGTATCCGCGGACAACGCATCCGCCAAAGAATCGACATCCTCAAGGGCAGCGCCCTTGGGAACGAGCTCCTTGTAGAAGCGCCCGAGGACCTCCTTGGCCTTGGCAAGGGAGCCAACCACGGTACTGCAACGGTCTTTGACCGCCGCAGCGGCATCATCCAGAGCACTATCGTGCTCCAGGACACCGCGATTGAACTCAATGCCCACGTCCTATGAAGAAAAAGGAAAAAGTACAACAAGAATCGAATAAGGACATGGAGACGCAGAAGCCAAAAACAAAAACTAAAGAAAGGCATAGCAATCACCAGAGATGGCCTTGGCAGCAACCATCAGTTTTTTGGCCACCTCCTTCTCGCGCGTAGCCGCAACGGTGGCGAGCTGCTCCTCGCGATCCGAAGCCTCTCGCTGCAGGCGCTCCTTGACCGTTGTGGCATCAGCCAACTCCTGCTCGAGGTGCTCCTTCGCCCCAACGACATCTTTGTTGGAGATATGCCCAAGAGGCAATAATAAAGTGGTTATTATCATATCTTCATACTTATGATAAATGTTTACATACCATGCTATAATTGTATTAACCGGAAACATTATTAATTGTGTGATTTGTAAACATAAAAGAGTCCCTAGTAAAGCCTCTTGTTAAACTAGCTTGTTGGTTAATATATGATTATGGTTTCCTGATCATGAACATGGAGATTTTATTAACAACAGGGTCAGATCATTAGGAGAATGATATGATGGACTGTTGGAATTATGCCCTAGAGGCAATAATAAAGATGTTATTATTATAATTCCTGTTCATGATAATGTTTATATTCCATGCTAGAATTGTATTAAGCGGAAACTTTAATACTTGTGTGGTTTGTGAACAACACCGTGTCCCTAGTACGCCTCTATGGACTAGCTCATTGAGTAATGATGGTTAAGGTTTCCTAACCATGGACATGAGTTGTCGATTAATAATGAGATCATATCATTGGGAGAATGATGTGATGGACAGACCCAAACTAAGCGAAGCAATTAGATCGTGTCATCGTGTTCATCTTTGCGAAGCTTTTCCTATGTCAAATATTGTATTCCTTAGACCATGAGATAATACAACTCCCTGGTATCGGAAGAAATCTTTGAGGTCATCAAACGTCATCCTATGAGAGGGTGAACATAAAGGTGTCTCTCAGGTGATCGGAAAGTACTTGTTGGGTTGTATGTATCGAGATGGGATTTGTCCCTCCCAAGTCGGAGAGATATACTTCGGGCCCACTCGGTAATCGATATCAACACCGCTTGCAAGCATGTGGTTAAGGAGTTAATCACAAAGTGATATCGGATTACGGAACGAGTAAAGTACTTGCTGTGGACGAGATTGAACTAGGTATGACGGTACCGACGATCGAATCTCGGGCAAGTAAAATATCGCGAGACGAAGGGTATATATATGGGATTGATTGAATCCTGGCATCGTGGTTCATCCGATATGATCATCGATGAATGTGTGGGAGTCAATATGGGTTTCTAGACCTCGCTGTTGATTATTGATAGAAGATCATGTCCGCATATTCTCGAACCCGCAGGGTCACACACTTAACGTGTCTCGACGCTAGGATAGATTGGATAACTGGTTTATGAGTTTTTGTTCGGAGTCTCGGATGGGATCCGGGACATCACGAGAGGTTCCGGAATGGTCCGGAGAATAAGATTCATATAAGGCAGTGCAGTTTTTGGAGTTCGAAATTGTTCCGGGTTAATCGGTATTGTACCGGAAGCTTCTAGAACCTTCCAGAAGGGGACCAACGTGGCCCCACCTTCCAGGAGGGGGCATGGGCCTATGAGGGAGTGCCCTGGTCGCATTGGGCCAGGGGCACAAGGCCCCATAGGGCCCAACCGGCCAGCTAGGGTAAAACCCTAGATAGACCTTCTAGAAGGGGGGGTTTCCTTGCCCCCCACTCCTCCTCCTTTGGCCGCCGGCCTAGGGCTTGGGGGAGGGGTTAGGGCTGGGGGCGCACCACCCCCCTACACCTTCCCCTCCAACCCTAGCCGCCCTGCTGCCCTCCTCTCTCCCTCCCGACTGCTTGTAGGCGAAGCCCTGCTGCAGAAATTCTCCACCAATTGCACCGCGCCGTCGCGTTGTAGATCCAACCCATCTCTCCACCATACTTTCTGGACCAAGGAAGGAGGAGATGTCGAGGTGCTGCACGTGTGCATCTCACGGAGGCATCGCCACTTGTGGTGCTAGATCGGATCAGATCGCGAGGAGGAGAAGCGAGTATGACTACATCACCCACGTTCCGACGAACGTTCCGCTGTGCGAATCTTCAAGGGTATGAAGATCTAATCCAATCTCTCTCGTTGTTTGCATCTCCTAGATTAGATCTTGGCTTTCCCTCTGTTCGCATCCGTAGAAAATTTTGATTTACTATGCCGCGAAACCCTTCAGTGGTATCAGAGCTAGATCTATGCGTAGATGTGTTTCACGAGTAGAACGCAACATGGTTGTTGCGGGCGTTGATGTTTTCTGTTGCAAGCCACTTGTTTGTGTTCTTCTTATGACGCGGGATAGTGAGATTGAAGCGGTCTAGGCCAACCTTACGCGATGTCATTCGCGAGACCGGCTCCGCACTTGACGTGTGGCTTGTTCCACACATGCGGCTGGTGGATGTCAGTTTCTCTCACTATAGTTGTCATGGGATCTACACCAGAGTTTGGCAACCATAATATCACCGTTGTGGCTTTCCGTAGGTAAGAATCGTTCTTAGCATCTACTCCCATAAGCCACGTAAAACATGCAACAAGAAAGTAGAGGCGTCTAACTTGTTTTTGTAGGGAGTGTTTTCTATGATATGGTATGGCCCAAGATGTGATATGTGTATTGTATGCGATGATCATGTTTTGTAATGTTTCACGACTTGCATGTCGATGAGTACACAACCGGCAGGAGCCATATGGTTGTCTTTATAATTGTGTATGACCTGTGTGTCAACTTCTTATACGCCATGTAATAGTTTCACTTTATCGCTAAGTAGTTAGCAATAGTTGTAGTTGCTATTCGTGGTGGAGGCAATCATGGTGGAGTGATGGAGATCATGCCGGCACGCACAAGATGGAGATCATTGCGCGAAGATTGGCTATACCATGTCACATAAAGTTATATGCATGTGATGTTTATCCTTTTATGTATCTTATTATGCTTAGATCGCGACGGTAGCATTATAAGATGATTCCTCACTTAAAGATCAAGATAAAAACTGTGTTCTCCCCAAGTATGCACCGTTGTGAAAGTTCGTCGTGTCCAAGCATCACGTGATGATCGGGTGCTATAGACTCTACGCTCACATACAATGGGTGCAAGCCAGTTTTGCACACGCGGAAATACTTGGGTCTAACTTGACGAGCATAGCATGTACAGACATGGCCTCGGAACACATGAACCGAAAGGTTAAGCATGAGTCATATGAATGATATGATCGACACTTCGTTGTCCACCATTGAAACCACATCTCTTCTCGTGAAGATCAGATTAGGTGTGGTGAATTTGGATCGTGTTCACTAAACAACTTGAGGGATGTTGAATTTAGTGGGAGTTCATCTAGTAATTTGATTAAAAGTTGAACTAGTTATCATGAACATAGTCTAATTTGTACTTGCAAATATTGTAGATCACATGGCTAAGTCCAACTTCAACTTCAACGTTTTTGCTGAGAAAGAAAAGCTTAAGAACAATGGGTCTAACTTCACCAATTGGTTCCGCAATCTAAGAATCATTCTCTCTGGCGGTCAAAAGGACTATGTCCTTGAGAAAGCGTTAGGTGACGCCCCTGCTGCAACTGCGCCGGCTGATGAGAAAGTTGTCTATCAGTCGCGCAAGGATGATTATGGTGTGATTAAGAGCACCATGTTGTTTGCTATGGAATCGGTCCTTCAAAATCGTTTTGAAGACTATCCCGGGCCCTTTGAGATTCTCGAGGAGCTGAAAACCATGTTTCAGACTCAGGCCCGTTCTGAGAGATATGAGATCTCTGAGAAGTTCTTTAACTGCAAGATGGAGGAAGGGAGTTCCGTTAGTGAGCACGCCATTAAGATGTCGGGCTACACTCAACGCCTTGAGCAACTGGACTGCAAGATTCCAGAGGATCTCAAGATTGACAGGGTTCTGCAATCACTCCCTCCCAGCTACAAAAGTTTTGTAGTGACTCATAATCAGATTGGTTCCACTGATACGATCACCGAGCTCTTCGCAAAGCTGAAGGCTGCGGAGGTGGACATCAAGAAGGATAATCATGTGTTGATGGTCAACAAGCCCTCCTTTAAGAAAGGTAAGGGTGCAAAGAAGCCCTTCAAGAAAGGCGGCGGCAAGCGCGTTGCCCCTGCTGAGAAGAAGCTCAAGTCTGGTCCTAAGCCAGACACTGAGTGCTTCTATTGCAAGGACAAGGGTCACTGGAAGCGCAATTGTCCGAAGTACTTAGCGGACAAGAAGGCTGGCACCATCAAAGGTATATTTGATATACATGTTATTGATATTTTCCTTACTAGCCCTCGTTGTAGTGCCTGGGTATTTGATACTGGTTCAGTTGCTAATATTTGTAACTCGAAACAGGAGCTACGGAATAGAAGGCGGCTTGCGAGGGATGAGGTGACGATGCGCGTTGGAAACGGATCAAGAGTTGATGTGATGGCCGTCGGCACGCTCTCCTTAGTTTTACCTTCGGTATTAGTTTTAAACCTTAATAAATGTTATTATGTGCCTGCGTTGAGCATGAACATTATTTCTGGATCGTGTTTATTGCAAGACGGTTATTCATTTAAATCGGAGAATAATGGTTGTTCTATTTATATGAGTAACATCTTTTATGGTCATGCACCTCTTGTGAATGGTTTATTTCTTCTAAATCTCGAAAGGGATGAAACACACATCCATAACATTGAGGCTAAGAGATGCAAAATAGATAGTGATAATACTACTTATTTGTGGCACTGTCGTCTAGGTCATATTGGTGTAAAGCGCATGAAGAAACTCCATTCTGATGGACTTTTGGAGTCTCTTGATTTTGAATCATTTGACACATGCGAACCATGCCTCATGGGCAAGATGATCAAAACCCCGTTCTCCGGAATGATGGATCGAGCAACGGACTTGTTGGAAATCATACATACCGATGTATGCGGGAGATGAGTGTTTCGACGCGCGGTGGATATCGCTATTTTCTCACTTTTACCGATGACTTAAGTAGATATGGGTATATCTATTTAATGAAACATAAATCTGAAACATTTGAAAAGTTCAAGGAATTTCAGAATGAAGTGGAGAACCATCGTAACAGAAAGATCAAGTTTCTATGATCCGATCGTGGGGGCGCGTATTTGAGTTATGATTTTCTCACGCATCTTAAAGCAAGCGGAATTGTTTCGTAACTCACGCCACCCGGAACACCACAGCGCAATGGTGTGTCTGAACGTCAGAATCGAACTCTATTAGATATGGTCCGATCAATGATGTCTCTTACTGATTTGCCGTTATCATTTTGGGGTTATGCATTAGAAACCGCTGCATTCACTTTAAATAGGGCACCATCTAAATCCGTTGAGACGACACCGTATGAACTGTGGTTTGGTGCTAAACCTAAGTTGTCGTTTCTTAAAGTTTGGGGATGCGAAGCTTACGTCAAGAAGTTGATGCCGGACAAGCTCGAACCCAAAGCGGAGAAATGCGTCTTCATAGGATACCCTAAGGAAACTATTGGGTATACCTTCTATCACAGAACCGAAGGCAAAGTGTTTGTCGCAAAGAACGGTTCCTTACTTGAGAAGGAGTTTCTCTCGAAAGAAGTGAGTGGGAGGAAAGTAGAGATAGATGAGGTTATTGAACCTTCTCTTGAATTGGAGAGTAGCGCAGCACCTGAAATTGTTCCAGTGCCGCCTGCACCAATAATAGAGGAAGCTAATGATAAGGATCATGAAGCTTCAGACGATGCTGCTACTGAACGTCGCAGGTCGACAAGGTCGCGTGCCCCTCCTGAGTGGTACGGCAACCCTGTCTTAATTGTCTTATTAGTAGAGGACAGTGAACCTACGAAGTATGAGGAAGCAATGATGAGCCCAGACTCTGAGAAATGGCTAGAAGCCATGAAATCCGAATTAGGATCCATGAGCGAAAACCAAGTATGGACTTTGGTGGACCCTCCTAGCGACCGAAAGGCCGTTGAGTGCAAATGGATTTTCAAGAAGAAAACGGACGCGGATGGTAATGTTACCGTCTATAAAGCACGACTTGTCGCAAAAGGTTTTCGACAAGTTCAAGGTGTTGACTACGATGAGACTTTCTCTCCCGTAGCGATGTTTAAGTCCATTCGGATTTTATTAGCAATTGTTGCGTTTCATGATTATGAAATATGGCAGATGGATGTCAAGACTGCATTCCTCAATGGCAACATTGATGAAGAGTTGTATATGATGCAACCCGAAGGTTTTGTCGATCCTAAGGATGCTGATAAAGTGTGCAAACTTCAGCGTTCCATTTATGGACTGAATCAAGCATCTCGGAGTTGGAACCTTCGTTTTGATCAAGTGATCAAGAGCTTTGGATTTGTTCCAAATAACTACGAAGCTTGTATCTACAAGAAAGTGAGTGGGAGCTCAGTGACATTTCTGGTACTATATGTGGATGACATATTGATTATTGGAAATGACATTAACATGCTTAACGATGTGAAGAGTTATTTGAACAAGTGTTTTTCAATGAAAGACCTAGGTGTAGCTGCTTATATATTGGGCATCAAGATCTATAGAGATTGACAAAGACGCCTGATAGCTTTAAGCCAGAGTACATACCTAGACAAAGTTCTGAAAAGGTTCAGAATGGATAAGGAAAAGAAAGGTTCAGTGCCTATGTTGTCAGGTAAGATATTGAGCAAGGCTCAGTGTCCAGCTACGGAAAATGATAGGGAAGCTATGAGCAAAGTGCCTTATGCCTCCGCCATAGGTTCTATCATGTATGCCATGCTGTGTACTAGACCGGATGTGTCCAATGCTCTTAGTTTGACGAGCAGATATCAAAGTGGTCCAGGAGTGGAACACTGGACAGCCGTGAAGAATATCCTAAAGTACCTAAATAGGACTAAAGAAATGTTCTTAGTCTATGGGGGTGATGAACAGCTCGTCGTAAAAGGTTACGTCGATGCTAGTTTCGACACCGACAAGGATGATTCTAAATCTCAGACAGGATACGTGTATATTTTGAATGGAGGAGCTGTGAGCTGGAGAAGCTGCAAGCAAAGCGTGATCGCGTGATCTACAGTAGAAGCGGAATACATGGCTGCTGCAAAAGCGTCAAGTGAAGGAGTTTGGATCAGGAACTTCATCACTGAGCTTGGAGTGGTTCCAAGTGCATTGGACCCACCGGAGATATTGTGTGACAACACTGGCGCCATAGCACTCGCTAAGGAACCAAGATATCATCCAAAGACAAGCATATCAACCGCAAGTTTTATATAATCCGAGATTATATAGCAGATGGAGATCTGAAGATTAGCAAAGTACATACAGATCTGAATGTTGCAGATCCATTGACTAAACCTCTTCCACGTGTAAAACATGATCAGCACCTCAGTGCGATGGGTGTGAGATTGTTGCCAAATGTAAACTAGATTATTGACTCTAGTGCAAGTGGGAGACTGTTGGAATTATGCCCTAGAGGCAATAATAAATATGTTATTATTATAATTCTTGTTCATTATAATGTTTATATTCCATGCTAGAATTGTATTAAGCGGAAACTTTAATACTTGTGTGGTTTGTGAACAACACCGTGTCCCTAGTACGCCTCTATGGACTAGCTCATTGATTAATGATGGTTAAGGTTTCCTAACCATGGACATGAGTTGTCAATTAATAATGAGATCATATCATTGGGAGAATGATGTGATGGACAGACCCAAACTAAGCGAAGCAATTAGATCGTGTCATCGTGTTCATCTTTGCGAAGCTTTTCCTATGTCAAATATTGTATTCCTTAGACCATGAGATAATACAACTCCCTGGTATCGGAAGAAAGCTTTGAGGTCATCAAACGTCATCCTATGAGAGGGTGATCATAAAGGTGTCTCTCAGGGGATCGGAAAGTACCTGTTGGGTTGTATGTATCGAGATGGGATTTGTCCCTCCCAAGTCGGAGAGATATACTTCGGGCCCACTCGGTAATCGATATCAACACTGCTTGCAAGCATGTGGTTAAGGAGTTAATCACAAAGTGATATCGGATTACGGAACGAGTAAAGTACTTGCTGTGAACGAGATTGAACTAGGTATGACGGTACCGACGATCGAATCTCGGGCAAGTAAAATATCGCGAGACGAAGGGAATATATATATGGGATTGATTGAATCCAGGCATCGTGGTTCATCCGATATGATCATCGATGAATGTCTAGGAGTCAATATGGGTTTCCAGACCTCGCTGTTGATTATTGATAGAAGATCATGTCCGCATATTCTCGAACCCGCAGGGTCACACACTTAACGTGTCTTGACGCTAGGATAAATTGGATAATTGGTTTATGAGTTTTTGTTCGGAGTCTCGGATGGGATCCGGGACATCACGAGAGGTTCCGTAATGGTCCGGAGAATAAGATTCATATAAGGCGGTGCAGTTTTTGGAGTTCGGAATTGTTCTGGGTTAATCGGTATTGTACCGGAAGCTTCTAGAACCTTCCGGAAGGGGACCAACGTGGCCCCACCTTCTAGGAGGGGGCATGGGCCTATGAGGGAGTGCCTTGGCCGCATTGGGCCAGGGGCACAAGGCCCCATAGGGCCCAACCGTCCAGCTAGGGTAAAACCCTAGATAGACCTTCTAGAAGGGCTCCTCCTCCTTTGGCCGCCGGCCTAGGGCTTGGGGGAGGGGTTAGGGCTGCGCCCACCCCTCTATATATAGAGGGATGGGGGCGCACCACCCCCCTACACCTTCCCCTCCAACCCTAGCCGCCCTGCTGCCCTCCTCTCTCCCTCCTGACTGCTTGTAGGCGAAGCCCTGCTGCAGAAATTCTCCACCAATTGCACCGCATCGTCGTGTTGTAGATCCAACCCATCTCTCCACCATACTTGATGGACCAAGGAAGGAGGATACATCGAGGTGCTTCACGTGTGCATCTCACGGAGGCATCGCCACTTGTGGTGCTAGATCGGATCGGATCGCGAGGAGGAGAAGCGAGTATGACTACATCACCCACGTTCCGACGAACGTTCCGATGTGAGAATCTTCAAGGGTATGAAGATCTAATACAATCTCTCTCGTTGTTTGCATCTCCTAGATTAGATCTTGGCTTTCCCTCTGTTCGCATCCGTAGAAAATTTTGATTTACTATGCCGCGAAACCCTTCATGGACATACTCCTATAGTTAAGCATAACATAAAGATCAAGTCATTTAATATAGTTCATTGCTATAAGCTTTTTGATACATAGTAACCTAATTCCTTCGACCATGAGATCATGTTAATCACCATCACCGGAAGGATGCTTTGATGACATCAAACACCACAACATGACTGGGTGGCTATAAAGGTGGCATTGAGTGTTCGGAAAGTATGGGTTGAGGCACATGGATCAAGAGTGGGATTTGTCCATCCATATGACGGATAGATATACTCTGAGCCCTCTCGGTGGAATGTCATCCAATTAGCTTGCAAGCATGTGACTGGCTCACAAGGGATCACATACCACGGGAAAGACAAAAGAGTACTTATCGGTAACGAGGTTGAACTAGGTATGCAGAGATACCGACGATCAAAACCTCGGATAAGTAAACTATCGTGAGACAAAGGGAAATTGGTATCGTATGTAAGTGGTTCATTCGATCGCAAAGTAATCGTAGAAATATGTGGGAGCCATATGAATTTCCAGATTCCTCTATTGGTTATTGATCGGAGAAGTGTCTCGGTCATGTCCGCATAATTCACGAACCGTAGGGAGACACACTTAAGGATTCGATGTTGTTGAGTAGTTATGGAATGATGAGTAAGAGACCGAATGTTGTTTGGAGTCTCGGATGGGATCCGGGATATCACGAGGAGATCCATAATGGTCCGTAGAATAAGATTCATATAAGGAAAGTCCTGTTTCGGAGTTCAGGAATGATTCCGGTGTTTTCACCAGGAATGTTCTAGAAGGGTCCAGAAGGTCCGGCACTCCGGAGGGGAAGGGTACATGAATGTGTCATGAAAATATGGAATGGTTGCATCATGTACTAGGTCACTTGGCTGGGCAAAATAAAGAGAGAAATCAAATCCAAGTTTGAAAGTCAAACGCCAATTTGAAAAAGTCAAACGGCAAGTTTGCTTGTTGGAGGGAGAGTAGGAAACCTACTTGGGGAGGAAGTCCTGTAAGGTTCCCAACCTTTAATAAGGTAGAGATCCCTGTGTTTACAATGCTAGTCCCTGGATCAATAGCTAGCATCCACAGTTAAGATGTAATATCAAGAAACAAAGGTCATAATACAACTTTATAACCAGGAATAAAATAAATCATTACATCTTACATAGCTCATTTGGCTATCTCATTACATTGTAGCAGAAATAACTATAGCATGGAGTCCTTCATCTTCAAAGTGCCACAGGCAATCATGTTTGTTGTAGACTTGTAATCCTATTCAACAAACTTCACTAACATCAAACAAACCTGCAACATAATAAGTTGCAGCCACAAGGGTCAATACATTTGAATTGTATTGGCAAGTTTCACTACTATGTAGAAATAAGTGGATCCTATCATTACATGCATATTTGGCTAAGTAGGGTTTAGGCTCATTTGCAGAAAGCAATATAGTTTTTTCCTATCTTTTCAAAATAGTTTTGATCTTTTGTCAAAATCTTTCTGAACTTTTGGAAAACTCCAAGTGCTTCAAATCCCTTGTTGACCATCAAGTTTTACTTTGAGAAATTTGAATGTCGAGATCTTCCATAGCTTCAGGCCTTAGTTGCTCAGTATTGTCCATAACCGGGGACACGGCTAAGTACTTGGAATTTGGTCTTCTGCAGAAGTTGTACACTTTACCCACATGGCACAATCTCATCTTGATGCCACCAGTGGCCGCTGGATAAGTACTCACCAAGATGGAGTACTGGCAGATTGAGAATGTGACAAAGTCTTTCCATAGGATTCCTCCCAATACACAATGCTAGCTTGTCATCCAGGCACCAATGTAGGGTTTCAAGTTCCCTTACACAATTCTAGTTAACCTGAAGATGCCAATGCATGGGTCTTCTACTATGTAGTTGACTAAGCCAGAGCCCATTTAGCATGTGGCTGTACACGGAAGCCACTGTACGAGAAACATGTTAAATCTCTAAGTCCCTGGGTGGTTTTCTTCTAGTGCACAACAAAAAGAGATTGCCATATAAACATGGTTCCTTTTGTTGCCACCTTGTCCAAAACTTGAGTATCCTTTTCCACCCAGGTGGTTCATTGAGTACTTGTTTTATTATATAAAAACATATGTCTTTTCAATTCTTCATATAATCATATCATGTATCCCATCCCAATGTATAGCAGGGCTAAGCTTACTATAACTACTTTGTTTCCACTAAGGAATATATAAGGGTATCCTATTAGGATTTAGCATAGCATAAAATATAGAAATCCTTTTCATGCATGTTACAAAAATCCACTAAGTGCAATGAAAATAGTAGGACTTGGATGATAGTGTCACTTGCCTTTTTAGTAGAGAATGTTGGTTCACTTTTTGATCTTGCAAATATCACACTCTTCTAATTCCACTACAATTCAATCAAGCAAACATATATTTCAACTAGCATTCAAACAATTTTATTACACATAAAATAATAGAAACAAGGTCATGCATGCAAGCATGCAAAAGATAGTTTTATTTGCAAAAGTGGTTTCCACTAGGCTCTAAGCATTGTAAGGTTCAAAATTGGTCATTTTCTAAAGTGGTAAAACCATTTGCAAAAGTTTTTATCTATAAACCATTTTTAAATCAAATCAATATTTTATGTGGTTGAAAATGATTTTAGTAATGCAATATTTCTTTAAAGAGTTCACCAAATATATTTTTAATTCTCAAAACTTGGTGTTTAGGGTTAGAAGGTTTGAATCAAATAATTTCCCAAAGGTTTCACTCAAAAATCATTTCTAAAGCAAAATCAATATTTTTATTTGACTAGAAATGAGCTAATTCAATTATTTATTCCTAAACTTCACAAAATATATTTTTAAATCCATAAGTTGGTTCCTAGGGTCAGTAGGTTCAAAACAAACCATTTTGCAAAGATTTCACATTAAAATTATATCTAGAACAATTTTTATATTCAAAATAAGCCTACACATGTTTCTGCAATTTCAACCAATTTTCCAGAAGCAAATCATTAAACAAATTGCATGGTTGCAAAGTACTTGATCTACTGATTCCATTGATATAAAATTTGCAATTTTTCGACGTGTGGATCAAAATTTATGCAATTTAAAAATTTGCAATTCAATCAGATTCTATTTCTGTTTTTAAACATAACACTGTCCACGTGGCTCAATCTCATTGGCCGATAACGGTTCGCACGGATCAAGCAATTCTAGCCGGCAGATCTAATGGAAATCGCATGGAACACAACACACGATACCCTTTCGTTTAATGATTCTATCTCTATCGCTGGATCTGCATCGGACGGCTCACAGACACTGCTAAGAACTGGCGGCGCTGGCGTGGCGGCAAGCGGCGGAGCGGCTCTGGCGGTGGTGTTGGCGGCGATTCAGGAAGCGAGAAAGAATGGGAGAGGGCTCACCGTGTTCGCCTTGACGTGCTGATGCTCAACTTGCTCACGAGGAGGAAGGGGGCGCACTGGGACGAAAGAAATTTCCCGCCGGAGTTGCTGCGAGCGGCGGGTGTCTCTGGAGGTCGTCGAGGGCGAGGCTGCAGATCATCCTAAGGAAATATAGGGGCATGGTTAGATGCGGGCGAACGTGGGGTTCACGTGATCATCATCGAGAGAGTTTGGGGCGGTCGGAGTTCACCTGGGAAGCTCGACGGAGCAATGGCAGACGCCGGTGGAGCACGATTGGAGAAGTTGCCGACGTTCTGGAACGAGCGCGGCCGAGCTGGAGGTACTGGTGGATGCTCCTGGTGCTGGCGAGTACCCTAGTGGTAACCAGGGGTAGTGGAGGTGGGTGTTCTCGCCGGAATCGATGTTAGAAGCTCGCCGGAGACACTAGAGTGTGGTTCAAAATTAGAACAGCCCTGGGGCAGAGAGGAGCGGGCAAGTGAGGGGAACGAGAGGGGAGGGAGAGGCGTTTATGCAGGCGTGGTTACTGGCGGGTTTACTCCGGCCATCAACGCGTAATCAAGAGAATTTAATCGCGGCAGAACGCCGTTGAGCAAGGGAAAAACGGCCGACGAGGGGTTGATGACGATGACGAGGCAGTGGGGCCGTGCTGTCTGTGAGGGAGAGAGGGGTCGTTGGGTCCACTGCTCAGCGTCTCTGCGGGTTCTTTTCCTGGTGCAAAACATTTTGTTGCGGGTGAGTTAGTTGGGCTGGCTATTGGGCTGCTGGTCCTGTTGAGTTGGGTTGGGTTTGATTCTTTTTTTATACAGAAGCTTTTTCCTTTTTCTATTTGAATTTCTATTTTGATTTTATTCAAACAATTCAAACACCCAAATGAATTCAAACCTTTGCCAAAGTTTGTGTAGTTTTTAATTCTGTTTAGCAACACAAATCAAAGTCCAAAACAAAATAATTTTTATTCCTTTAGGATCTATTTAATAATTAAATAAAATAGACCTTAGTTATTAATTCAAACAGGATTTGATTTATTTAAAACTTTATTTGAAATCTAAATAATATCAAAACATTTCAGTAGGTTTTATTTGAAAATATAAAACACTTGGAAAACTTATTTAAAATAAAATAACAAATTTTAGTGTTTATTTAAAATGGAAAAACTTTTACTTTAATAAAATTGGATAATAATAAATCCTCATTATTTTATTTAATTAAACCTTTACTCTTTTTATCAAATAGTAATATTTCATTTCAAAAGCTTGGCCAAGATTTAATTTGGCTCAATAAAATAATCTTTATTTATAATTCTACCTTTTCTTTTGAAAACCAAATCTTTTTATTAAAAGATCCAAAGATAGTGATTCCAAATATTTTAACTTTATTGTTTATTTATCTTTTTAAATCCCTTTTGGATTTTATTTGATCAAAATAGGTTTTTGATATTTCCAATTGGAATCAAAAAGTTTCTTCTCACCCTGAATTTCAACAAAGTTTTATTTTGTTTATTTATTTTTCACATTTCAAAATTTGGAAAATTTTGGGATGTGACAAGTCCCCTCCCTCCACCCGCCGGCCAAGGAGGCCGAGTTGGGGGAGGACTCCCTCCTCCCAACCGTCCACCCTCCACCTATATAAGGAGGGGTATGGCGCCCCCTACCCTACACACACCCCAAACCCTAGCCCCAAGTTACCGGCCACCTCCAAGCGCCACCGCCGCCTAGGGCTCCTCCAACTCGCCGAGTTAGGGTTTCCCCAAACCCTAGCCACCGTCCATACCCTCCCCTTGGTGCCCTCTAAACCGTAGATCGCCAAGGCCTCTCTCATACTCCACCATACTCGCTCCGTCCATACTCCACGCCGTCGTGCTGCCGGAATCACGAGGAGATGGCTACAACCTCCGCTGCCGGCTGGGACAAGGGAGAGGAAGGTATTCATCGAGTACCGAACATGTGATCGACTGCGGAAGCGCTGCCGGAACGCAGCGCCGGAAGGATCGTCTACGCGATCTTGAGATCGGCAAGAGTACGACTACATCACCCACGAGAATCTGCTCTCGTTAACCGCTTTGGAATCTTCGAGGGTGAGTTACTCTATCTACTCGTTGCTACAATCTAGTAGATAGATCTTGGATTTTTTGTGTGCATGCGGTAGAAAATTTTTGTTTTCCATGCTACGAACCCCTACAGTGGTATCAGAGCCGTGTCTATATGTAGATCTGTTGCACGAGTAGAACACAATGGTCATTGTGGGTGTTGATGCTTTTGTTGTCGATTGCTTCTTGCGGGATGGTGGGATGAAGCGGCCCGAGCTAACCTTACATGACATCGTTCATGAGACTTGCTCCACGCTTGACATGCAACTTGTATTGCATAAGTGGCTTTGCGGGTGCCTGTTTCTCCCAACATAGTTAAGATTCAATTTACAACGGGTGATTGACAATACTAGTATCAATGTTGTGGTTCTTGTTTGTAAGTTAGAACGACACTTATTGAAATCCCCAAACCACGTAAAACATGCAAAGAAAATTAGAGGCGTCTAACTTTGTTTTGCAGGGGTGTGCTGTGATGTGATATGGCCATGGTTGTGATTATATATGATGTATGCAATGTCCCTTATTGTAAGTTGGCAACGGGAAGGAGCCATATGGTTGTCTTTTAAATTCCGTTAAGACATGCATGTCTATTCAAAGAAGTTGTAATAGTTGATGCTAGTGGACGACAACCATGAAGCGGCGCCATTGACCTTGACGCCACACCGGTGATGATGGAGATCATGTTCGTGCTTGAAGATGGAGATCGGAAGCACAAGAAGAAAGGCCATATCATATCACATATTATGAATTGCATGTGTTGTTAATCCTTTTATGCATCTTGTATTGCTTAGTTCACGACGGTAGCAGTATAAGATGATCCCTCAAGCACACAATTTCAAGTTTTAAAGTGTGCATCCTTAGTAAGCACCATTGCTAAAGCTTGTTGTTTCGAAGCACCATGTGATGATCGGGTGTGTTAGATTCTGCGAGTGTATACAACGTGAGCAAGCCAGATTTTCTCATGCGGAAGCTAAGGTTTGATCTTGACGAGCCTAGCATGTACAGACATGGTCTCGGAACACAGATCACCAAAAGGTAAAGCATGAGTCATATAGTAGATATGATGAACATGTTGATTGTTCGCCATTGAAGCTACATCAACCCTCGTGATGATCGGTTTTGATGTTGTGGATTTGGTTCGTGTGATCAATTAAAAAAATGTGAGGGATATTGTTTTGAGTGGGAGTTCAACGGCAATATGATTAAAAGTTGAACACTATTTATCATAAATTAAATCAAAGTGAATTTGCATAATTGTTGTAGTCATTGGCATCCGTTTACCACCTTGCGCTTAGTTATAATTGAGATGATAGACCTATAGAATTCTGGTTAGTTACTTTAAGAACTGGTATCGTATTGTTTTGAAGTGTTAATCTAAAGTTTAAAAGTCCTATTGCAAACTTTCAGTAAGTTTCGGTTACTCCATGAAGTCTAATAATTGGTATTAAATCAAGAGTGACAATTCCAAGTGTTAGTGTATGAGTATCATGTTTGTCTCCATGATTCTTGATATTCAAAGAATTGTCTTAATATCAAGGTTATCTAGGATCTGAAAGAGTTGTTTCAGAAACCATGATGTGTGGAAGATATTGTGATATCTGAAACGAAGTTTTGGTTGCAACATGATAGAGTATAATATGGCAAAAGTCATGTTCTCATATTTGATGAGAATTTGCAAAAGGTTGGAGACACTAGTTGTCCTAATCCTCCAAAAGGTTTTGGAGAGCAACATTATGCTCGCGATTCACCGTTATAAGCTAAAAGTATCTTGATCATGGATAATTCCATGATAAGGGTGAATATTTGATGTAGGTAAAATGTTTAATACACCAAGAGATTACTAAAGAAAGGAATTTGAAAGAACACCAAACATTTGATGATGGTGATCTACTTCAAAGTGCAAGTCCAAAGACATTGGTATTTTACTATACATGCTTTGGACTATGTGTCATGTATATGGCTACACTATTGATGTTGATAGATTCTTTCAAACAGAAAAGGAAATACTGAAAGAGAATCTCATAAATATATGGCAGAAAAGAAAAGACTAGAATTGTTTAGCTTAAGTATATAGATGATATACATGTTATGGCTATATTCTTTGCTTATTAAACAATGTGGTTCTTAAGTATTTGATACTGAATTTGTTGGTGTGAATCGTCATACGAAACAACACAATTCATGAACTACAATGGCCTAAGTAACTAGCAAAAGAATATGTGATGATGTTCATCGAGAACAAATAAAGGGTTATTGTGCTGCTTGTTAAACATCAAAGCTTTCCTTCAAGATTTGTTTTATCAGGTATTATGAGAACAAAAGGGTTGTTCAAATAATTGCCGTAATCCATAAAAGATGGATGATTCACAAATCTCGTTGGAGAAATCACATCCATAAAACTAGTGCTAAAAATGTCGAAAGGCAAATTGATTGAAAGATCACTTAGGAAGTGACATCGCCGTTTAAATTATATTGGAAAGAAAACATGAAGAAACTCCATGTGGATGGAATTTTGGAGTCTTTTTGATTTTTGATCAAATGACGCTTGTGAAACTTTCCTAGAGATAATTAAAACTTCGTTCATAGGCCAAAAGGGAACGAATGACTAGCTTATTGGAATTTGTACATATTGTTGTATGAAGTCCATTATGTGTAGTCAAGAGCGATGGATTTCAACTTCATATGCTTACTCGGAAAATTTGTGTGAATACATGAATATTTACTTAATAAGGATGAAGTATGAAACATTTGAAAAGTTCAAAGATTTTCAAGATGAAGTGCAAAATCATTGTAACAAGAATATAAATAGTTTATGATAAGATCATAAATGAAGATATTTCAGTTACAAGTTTAGCATAATACCTAAGATTTAAGGAATCGTTCCGTGGATTTGCATTTCCCGAAACACCATAAGAGTATGGAGCGTTCGAGATATGTAATTAAACCTTGTTTGACATGGTAAGATCAAAGGTGTAATTCATAAAACTGCCATTATATTTTAAAAGATTAAAAACTTTAGAGACTACCGTTTTTCCACTGAAAAGAGCTCCATCATAATCCGTTGAATTGACACCATATAAAGTTATGGTTTGGGATAAAACCCAAGTTGTTCTTTCTTAAAAATTGGTATGCTATGCATAAGAAATATGTTTGCAACCAAAATCGGATGAACATATCTTTGTATGTTATTTTGAATAATAGTTGAGTATTCCTCCATAACACCGAACGCAAAAGTGTTTGTCGCTTAGAACGTCAAGTTTCTTTGAGAAGGAATTTTTCGTGAAAAGTTAAGTGGGAGGACAATAGAACTTTGATAAGGTTAAAAGAATCTTAGCTATATGTGCAAAGTTGCGCAGCACCGAAAAGTGTTCCGGAGTCAGCAACAATGCTCATGGTTCACGTGCCTCAAAGGTTGTGGTCACGGAGGTCTAAGTTTCTATTGAAACAAGTAGGTCGGGTAAACAATCAAATACCAAGATTTGAGAGTTAAATCATTACTTGACAATAATGATCCGACTACATGCAAAGAAGCGATGATGGGCCCTGAATCCGTCAAATGGCTTGAAGCCATAAAATCCGTGATAGTTCCATATATACAAGAAATCAAGCTTTGAGCTTGAAAGACCCTTTGGAAAGGTACAAGACCTTATAGTAGTATTTGGATCTATAAAGAAATAGGCATGGATGTTTCACATCTATGAAATTATCGACATGTCGGGAAAGAGTCCATGACAATGTTCAAAGAGTTGACTATCACAAGATCTGATCTTTCATTAAGCGATATTTAGTCTAGACGGATTAATGTAGCAACCACTACATATAATTTTGTTATGTGATAGTTGAATAAACAAAACAAGTTCTTCTAAGAGAATGGTTACCTAAGACGTGTGCATGACATGGTCCAAAGGGTTTTGTTACTTCAAAGGATGCTAAAAGCATATGCAAACTTCAATGGTTGAAGTAAGCATCGCGGAGTTGGAATCTTCACTATGATGAAACTGTTAAAAGAGTTTAATTTCATTGGAGACGATGAAGATGCTTGCATTTGCAAGAAATTAAGTGGGAGCGCTAAGACATGTTTCTAATACATTATGTAGAATACATATTGTTGATTGGAAATGATGTATATTTTTATTGACACAAGATAAGAATTTCATCTTGATGAAAGGCTTAGGTAGAACCCGAATATTTGGCATCAAAGTCTATATGGATAAATTGTGACGCCAATATGGTTGTGCCAGAAGTACATAGATGAGATATTGAATGAGTTCAATTACAAGAAAGGTTCTTGTTGCACAGGAAAGATTGAATAAATATTTAAGTATTTTGATACTTGATAGATAAAATCACAAAGAGTATTTTATCAATCATGCTATGATGTGTACAAATCCAGATATGTCCTATGATCTAAATGTTATGAGCATATACCAGAATGATTCATAAGATGATTATTGGACGATAGTAAATATATTCTTATGATCTTGTAAAAGAACTAAGAATATATTATTTTGTAGAAGTGACAAATAGATGGTTAGTTCATTGTAAATGAATTACATTGATACTAGTTTTGTCACAAAGTACAAATTAAGTTTATCTCAATCTAAACTAAGGTGGCACAATAAGATGGAATGTGAGTTCCATAATGAATTTGGATGAGTTCCAAAGTTAAGACATTGTGACAGATACTACAACAAAAGGCTAAGTATATAACTGCTATTATAGCAGCAAAAGAGGGCATTTGTGTCAAGTAGTTTGTTATCAAACTAGGTGTAGTTTACAGCAGGGATAATACTATGAAGATATATTGTACAACAATATTATCAACATGTTTTAACCCCAAAGAACTAAAGGTCACACCAAAGGACCAAATTTGTACAAAGCCATCTCATTAGAGAATGAGTGATGCGTAGAGACGCAAAGACATGCAATTACACATGGACCTGGAAGTGTCAGATCCGGAGATCAGTTGACCACTAGCAATCGTGTACATACAACACCAGAAAGCCATAGGTGTTGAATACACAAAGGTTTGAAACTAGATTATTGACTCCAGTGCAAGTGGGAGACTCTTGGAGATATGCCCAAGAGGCAATAATAAAGTGGTTGTTATCATATCTTCATACTTATGATAAATGTTTACATACCATGCTATAATCGTATTAACCTGAAACATTAATACTTGTGTGATTTGTAAACATAAAAGAGTCCCTAGTAAAGCCTTTTGTTAAACTAGCTTGTTGGTTAATATATGATCATGGTTTCCTGATCATGAACATAGAGATGTTATTAACAACAGGGTCATATCATTAGGAGAATGATATGATGGACATACTCCTATAGTTAAGCGTAGCATAAAGATCAAGTCATTTAATATAGTTCATTTGCTATAAGCTTTCTGATACATAGTAACCTAATTCCTTCGACCATGAGATCATGTTAATCACCATCACCGGAAGGATGCTTTGATGACATCAAACACCACACCATGACTGGGTGGCTATAAAGGTGGCATTGAGTGTTCGGAAAGTATGGGTTGAGGCACGTGGATCAAGAGTGGGATTTGTCCATCCATATGACGGATAGATATACTCTGGGCCCTCTTGGTGGAATGTCATCCAATTAGCTTGCAAGCATGTGACTGGCTCACAATGGATCACATACCACGGGAACGAGAAAAGAGTACTTATCGGTAACGAGGTTGAACTAGGTATGCAGAGATACCGACGATCAAAACCTCGGATAAGTAAACTATCATGAGACAAAGGGAAATTGGTACTGTATGTAAGTGGTTCATTCAATCGCAAAGTAATCGTAGAAATATGTGGGAGCCATATGAATTTCTAGATTCATCTATTGGTTATTAATCGGAGAAGTGTCTCGGTCATGTTACACACTTAAGGATTCGATGTTGTTGAGTAGTTATGGAATGATGAGTAAGAGACCGAATGTTGTTCGGAGTCTCGAATGGGATCCGGGATATCACGAGGAGATTCGGAATGGTCCGGAGAATAAGATTCATATAAGGAAAGTCATGTTTCGGAGTTCGGGAATGATTCCAGTGTTTTCACCAGGAATGTTCTAGAAGGGTCCGGAAGGTCCGGCACTCTGGAGGGGAAGGGTACATGAATGTGTCATGACAATATGGAATGGTTGCATCATGTACTAGGTCACTTGGCTGGTCAAAATAAAGAGATAAATCAAATCCAAGTTTGAAAGTCAAACGCCAATTTGAAAAAGTCAAACGGCAAGTTTGCTTGGTGGAGGGAGAGTAGGAAACCTACTTGGGGAGGAAGTCCCCTCCCTCCAACCGCCGGCCAAGGAGGCCGAGTTGGGGGAGGACTCCCTCCTCCCAACCGGCCACCCTCCACCTATATAAGGAGGGTAGGGCGCCCCCCTACCCTACACACACCCCAAACCCTAGCCCTAAGTCGCCGGCCACCTCCAAGCGCCGCCGCCGCCTAGGGATCCTCCAACTCACCGAGTTAGGGTTTCCTCAAACCCTAGCCGCCGGCCACACCCTCCCCTTGGTGCCCTCTAAACCGTAGATCGCCAAGGCCTCTCTCATACTCCACCATACTCGCTCCGGCTTAAGGCGAAGCCCTGCGAGATCTCCCCTCTACTTCCGACACCACGCCGTCGTGCTGCCGGAATCACGAGGAGATGGCTACAACCTCCGCTGACTGCTGGAACAAGGGAGAGGAAGGTCTTCATCGAGTACCAAACGTGTGACCGACCGCGGAAGCGCTGCCGGAACGCAGCACCGGAAGGATCGTCTACGCGATCTTGAGATCGGCAAGAGTATGACTACATCACCCACAAGAATCTGCTCTCGTTAACCGCTTTGGAATCTTCGAGGTTGAGTTCCTCTATCGACTCGTTGCTACAATCTAGTAGATAAATCTTGGCTTGTTTGTGTGCATGCGGTAGAAATTTTTTGTTTTCCATGCTACGAACCCCTACAATCTTCGGCTTTCTGCTCCGCTTTCCCAAGGCACTTTTTGAGAGCATCAAGCTCGTGGAGGGCAGTATTATTCTCATATGCAAAAGCAACAAAAATGTACATGAGCTCAACAAGCTAGTAAGCAGACGAAAAAAGTAGAGGATTAGTTAAGCATGTACCTTGAAGCTGCCGCAGGCTGGCCTCCAACGCCAGGTGCTGCTTCACCAGCAGGTTTGCACCTTGCACAAAGGGCTACGAGAAGAAACAAAGTATCAGAAAAATGGCTCGGGGGCTGCGCCCAAGAAACGAGCAAGACATCAAACACATGCAAAATGCTCGGGGGCTCCCCCCGAGACATGCAGCAAAGAATAAAAATCAACAGATCATCCGAAAAATAAGACTCGGGGGCTCCCCTCATACCAAGATAAAGAACAACTTACATGCTCAGACGGAGACTCTGAAGGTCCTGGTGCAGTCTTCTGGACAACGATCACCCGAGCCTCCTGTGGAGAATGCTTCGAAGCATCACACCCAGAGGTGGCCACCGTCTGAAAGGGAGGAGGCGTCATCTTCGACTCCCCTACTGCCTCCTGAGTGGCATCGCTAAAGGAGCCCTCAGAGGAGTGGCTGTAAAGGAACATACCAGTCAAAAAAGCAAGAAGACAAGAAAATAAAGAATCGCATCCGAATATACTTACGAGTCCATATCGCTCAAGTAAAAAATGGGCAGTGCCCTCTTTCCTTTATTCTCTTCCTTCTTCCTCTTCGCCGGCGGCGGCGGTGCTACAGCCCGCACAAGCACGGGTGGGATAGGCGAGGAAGAGGCGTCGTCACCTCCACTATGACGGACAAGGCACGGCGGGTCCCTAGGCGTCGGCGGAGTCGAGGCATATGAGGATTCGCTCGAGGTACGTGCCCGCTTTCGATTCTGCCCCTCACTCTCCTGAGGAGCCTCCTCAGTCGACGACCGTGCCGGTAGAAGCTCGGACTCGGAGTCCACTACCTCGTTGTCCGGCACATCCGGAAACCGTTCGGGTAGTGGAGGCACCATGACAGGTACCTTGAACTCCTACACAATAAAGATAAACTTTCAGAATAGATAATTACAAGGAAAAGCACTCGGAAAAAGCGCTACGTGCACGTCATAGATCTACACCTGCGGAACTGGCCAAGAAGAACTGAATGGGGGGGTCCTTGATTTCCCCGAAATGTCCTCATCGGACTTGTACTTCAGCAGTGGCCGAAGAACTCTGTCGAGGTCCCCGTTGGAGAGCTCCTCAGTCGCAACTCTCGTCGGGTCGTGGCGGCCAGAATAAAGGAACATCGGATGCGCCCTAGCCTGGAGCAGCTGCACCCGACATTTGAGGAAGGTGCGGATGATATCCACACCGTTCACCTCCTTCTCCAGAACCACCTGGAGGTCTTACACCCGACGGTAGAGCTCCTCTATCTCCTCCACCTTGCCATCCAGGATGTGGTTCTTCCAGGATCTCTTCAGCAGGATCTCCTGGGTGGAGTCGAAAGGGGCAAGGCCGAAGTTTTGCCCGTCCACTATGGAGTCGCGGATATAAAACCACTTCCTCCGCCAGTATTGGACAGACTCCGACTTAGAAAAAGAGAAGAAAAGAAAAGTGGATCAAAGGGAAATGATGCAGTCGCCGATCGAATAAACTAAATCGGAGCCGGACTGCCTCTTCACGGAATAGAGCTTCCGAAAGAGGCCAAAGTGCGGCTCGATACTGAGCCAGCACTCGCAAAAAGTGATGAAGCAGGCAATGTGGAGAAGAGAATTGGGTGAAAGATGGTGGAGTTGGATACCGTAGAAGAACAATAGTCCACGGAGAAAATCATGGACTGGGAGCGAGAGACCCCAAAGAACAAAGGCAACGAACATGACCCGAAACCCTGCGGGTGGATGGGGAATTAACTCATCGCCGAGGATCTTGATGGCCTCCTTGTCTGGCGGGATTAAGCCCGCTTCACGAAGCTTGTGCAGGTCACCCTCACGCGTCTCCGTACGCCGCCACCCACCTTCGGTGATACGAGTGGCGGCGGTGCCCTTCTTGCCACCGGCAGCAACACTGGTGCCCGCTCCGGTGGAGGCCTTCTTTGATTTCCCCATCGCAATGCGACAACGGCGGCGGTGCGAGCACAGGAACAAGGAAGGGAACGATCGGAGAATGTCCAGGGCGCGACGAGAAAGGATCAAGAAAATGGAAGCAGTAGGAAGCAAATGGACGCGGTGAAAAACAAACCACAGTTTTCCCCACTGTTATAAGGACGAAGATGATGAACAGAGACCGTTCTTCTGGAAGCCCTAGCGCCAGAATCAGCTCCAACCGACCACATGTCAACACAGCAGCGAATCGTCGCTCGCACGTCGTCCACTGCGAACGGAAACCGAGGAGATGTCATAATTCTCGCCACGTCACGCAAGACCAGTCAACTCCAAGTCAGAAAGTGGGACCCACGTCCATCCAGTCACGTCATCTCTGGCGCCGCAGATGGTTGAGGTCACCGACGGTCAGCACTGACATCACCAAAACCACACTAGCAACGGTAACAAATCTTCGGCTGACAGCTAAAATTACTCACTCGAATCTACGATTCGAGCAACTACTCGGGGGCTACTCCTATCAGGAGCGCTGGCCGCGCACCCGAGACATGAATAAGGTACTACACCATTGACCTATTCTTTGAGTCCTACGTCGGGTCTACGACTCCACTACGGTCTCGGGGGCTACTCCCAAGGGAGGATTGATTCAAGCATCCGAAAAAATTGTGTCCTATGGACCTAAAGCCAAACACGGCTAAATTAAAGTCTCTGCTCGAGTCTACGACTCGAACAGACACTCAGGGGCTACTCCCATAGGGAGCACTAGTCGCGCACCCTATGAAATCTTCGACTGCGATCCTTCGGATCAGGATGCAAAAACTTTTTGGCAACTTTGCCCCAACAAACTCTAAGTGAGCAACATCCTCCTTGGCCACCCGAAACACATCCGCGGTGATAAATTTTTGGATGTTGTGTCTGCGACACAAAGATAAGACCTACAGATATCGTCTGATGGCCTGGTAATGCACCCGACTGCGCTCTGCTAGTAAAAATCCGTACCAACGGGCACGATGAAAATCCCGACGGACGCGTTGGGTACATCATTCGAAAACTACTGGGATTCAACTCCTGTAAGACCTCAACGGCCTGAGTCGAATTACGCCAGCATTTGTTCCGGGTTCGAGTCTAGGGACTCGAATCTGAAGAAGATCGTGTTGTTTTGTCCTAAGACAGTTAACTAACCCTGACCCATCAGGAGAGTCAGGTACACGCATCAACAATCCCTACACACTAAAATCATTCTTTTCTGAACAGATACATCGGCACCCGAAAGATTGAAGAGTCCTCAGCCGAATCTACGATTCGACTGAACACTCGGGGGCTACTAACATGGTTATACCCTATGGGTACATGACATTAGCATACCTGGTCCAGCCCAAGGAAGGCCCATGAGAATATACGCGGCCCATGAAGATTTTCGGGTGGACCAATCCCATGACGTCTTTGGATCCTTGGAGAGCAAGACTAGAACAGATAGAATATTCAAAGGGGCAAACCCTAAACCTGTAACCATCTCGATCTATGCCCGGGACCTGCCTATCTCCATATAAAGGCTAGGAGGGCACGATGAGGAGGCTCTCTCACCTCACCACATACACACCTCCATGCCAGATTGCATCTATGAACCCCTGTAACCTTCGGTTCCGCCATAATCAAGAGCAGACAAGCAGGAGTAGGGTTTTCCCTCCGGGGGCCTGAACCTGGGTAAATCTCGTGTCCCCTGGTTGCTTGTCGGTTAACCGTTCCGCGATCTCCAGCACCCCCATATTATCCAAAACCCAAGCTCATAACAATGGGCATTGACGAGATTAAACCTCGTCAAGTGGAGGCTAGCAAAAGACTGGGAGCGACCAACTAAGAGAGCAATGATGGCTATAATCATGTAGAGCGACAAAACATTACTAATCAAAGCATAAAGTGGTACTACAAGTCAAGGACTAAATGATCATAGAGGCAATGTTGACTTGTTCATAGTCATAACATGGTGTGAACATGTGCCAAGTCAACCCAAACAAAGCATCAAAGGAGAATACCACAATACAATGCTTTTGTATGCTAAAACAACGCATGATTCTTTCAAGGCACATTAAGCAATCCCAATTTTTTGGAACAAGTCATGCTACAGCAATAACCACTAAGCATAAGGTCAAAACAACATCTAGCATGGCATGATAAAGTCTAAGTCACAATCAAAGCAGGCTCCCTTTTGTACCACTTAAGCATGAAACATTCTACTCTCTTCCAACACCAATCAATTCATTTGAAACAACTCACAAAGATAATAATCAATAAAGATCAGTGAGAAGTTTCACAAATACACAAAGAAGAATTAAAAAGTTCTAAGCAAAAAGCATAAGAAAACTAAGGCTAAACACATGCTAGCAAAAGAGAACACTCACAGAACAATAAGAATAAAAACTAGAGTGTTCTAGGCAATGAAAACAGAGTGTGTCTCTCTCCAAAAGAAGTGTGTTGTAATCCAAGCAACTTACTAAAGCAAACTAAACAAAATAAAACTAAAAACAAAAACAAAGACGCTCCAAGAACAACACAACAGTGCATGAAACAATAAAAACGAAGTGTCTAGAAGGACCTAAGATTTTTATTGATAAAGAAGGGGATGCCTTGGGAATCCCCAAGTGTCAGGGGGATAACCCTCGGTAGGGTCACGAGAGGTGAAACATAGCACAGCTTGGTGAGCTCCGAGTAAAGAAAGAACCAGGCCGGGTAAGAACGGCCAGGTAAGAGAAGCATGAGCGACCGACATATAAATTATGTCGGCCCTCATAAGACAAAGTTATATTTCTTGCAGGAACCGAGGAGCCGAGTCTACCGAGGAAGGTCCGAGTCAAGTAGGACGCGTGGCATCTTTCCGAGTAAGGTTTAGGAGGGACTATAGTAAAGCGTGGTCAAAAGAGAAGGGCGACGCCGGGTGACACAAAAGGAGTCGGGTGACGCCTAAAGCATACGCTGACGTACAAAGTTACAGCGTGACGCCAAGAAGAACAGGAAGCAGCGTACCAGAAGACCGCTAGATGTCAAGCTTTATGGACTGGGCCATTGGGCTTAGGGAAAGCCCATGACCCGGCCCACATTATAAGGAGCAAGATCCAAACAGTAAACCCTAGGACCCAAAGGGGTATAAGCTAGCTAGCACTGCCTATATAAGGAAGGGCATAACTGTAGTAGAGAGAGGTTGGACAAAGTAGGGAACTAGTGCTCTAAACCCTAGCTCGTACAGCTCAAGGAGAACTTGTAACCTTCCCGTGTCAATCAAACCGCTAAGTCTGGACAGTTCTTCTTGTTCTTCGTGCATGGCTCGACTGTGCACTCCCTTCGCGGTGACCACAAGCATCCATCCGGCCCCCAACTTAAGCCTACCCATGGCATCTGCCATGCCACCACCACAACAGTTGGCGCCCACCGTGGGGCAGAAGTAGGTGCTTGATGGAGTCTTCATCCGGACGGGCAACATCATCGCCAAGACCAAAGAGTGCGTCTACTCCGGCCTCATCCAGAGGTTTGGAGCGCTCAACTTCGTCAGCGACAATGCAGGCTACTTCGGGACCAAGCCGTTCCCTAGTGGCGGTCACTTCATCAAGTTCGGCGAGCACCAGATCTATGTCACGGTGTGCGTGGAGCGCGCATATCCTGAGCGCGTCGTTCTGGCGCCGGATCAGCCAGCAATTCCTGTCACTGGGAAGCTTCACCAACTCGTCTCCATGGAGGTAATGATGACAGCCCCGAACCCTGCGGCTCCGCCGATAGTTCCAGTAGTGAATGAGAATGTTGAGGGAGGAAATCATGAGGAAACGCCAAGGGCTGCAAGAACAGCCGATGCACCACTGGAAAAACCAGAGAACATAGCTAGGAGTAAAATGGCTAAGGAGATGCAGGAAGCGATAGACAAGTTGGTAGAGCCAATAGCATAGGCAACTGACCCGGCACATGTGCAAGCCGAGTTGGAGGAGGCTAGGATAAAAGTTCTAGAGAAAGCCAAGGAATTAGCTGTCGTGGTATTGCCGACGAGTATGCCATGGAGGGGTCCTCACAGTGCGTGTTTAGAGACGTGGGGTAAGGCAGACGGTTGACGGGTACGAGGTAACACAGCTTACCCAGGTTCAGATCCCACAACGGTGGCGGAATCCTACTCCTGCTATAAATCACTATAAGGGCAATACGCCGAGTTGCAGATATAGGTTCGCTGTGCGAGGTTGTATGAATCGATACTAAGTTGTGCCCTAAAGGCTCCCATAGGCCCGACTTATATAGTCGCCAGGTCCTAGGGTTACAGGGAAAAGTCCTAGCCGGACAGGTTACAGAGTCCTACACCGTCTATCACTAGTCTTGTGTATCTTGTACTCCAAGGCTCCGGGTACGCTGGTGACTCCACCGTAGCCTTCCTTTATCCGGCATGGGCCTCCCTTCTGGATCCACCTAACTGGGCCGCCTAGCAGGCCATAGGCCACGTTACCGACTATGGGCCACCCGGGTTAGTCGGATAAGAGACATGATATAAGGACACCCATATATCATATCCCCAACAGTAGCCCCCGGAGGACTCCGAGATCTTGCGCCGTCTTGCCTCTTTACATGGAATGCTCCGTCTAGATGGATGTCGGCAAATTGTCAAGCAACATCTTGTAGTCCTCCCAAAGAACCCTGCAAGGTTTTCTCCGTCTTCGTTTTGTAAGTCGGAGAAATACTGAATCTTCCATCGTACTCTTCCGTAGTCGGATTAAATCCGTCCATGCCGGAATCTTCGATGCGACGGCTCATCTACCCGTGTCAGCTATGACGACGTAGTCTTAGGTCAGCGACGCCTCGTAACTCACACATGCAGAGAACGCAATCATATCTGATTTTCCCGCGCGAGCGATACGAACCATTGGCGGTGGCGGTTGGAGACGTGGCGAAATTACCGCGCACGTTCACGAACACATCGTCTACGCGGCAACCGTCTGATTAGCTGCACGAATCTTGACGCAGAGGATGATAAATAGTAACCATGGGGCATTTTCCACTTTTTACCTCATTCCTCTCGCGTCATCGTCTTCTTCCTCCAGCCTCACGTCTCCTCGAGCTCTCCGCAAGAAACCTCAAAAACCCTAGCCCCATCTGTGTCAGTCGCATCCTTCCATTACTCCATGACCAGCAGCAGCTCCTTCCCATCGATGGCAGCGTCGAGCGAAGCCGCGGCGAATCCGGTGAGCTCCGTCGTCGTGCCCCCAGAGGGCCTGGTCCTCCCTGCATCGGCGGTGATCGAGTCTACCGGCGGCGACCACAATATGGCGGCGCTGGAACCACTGGAAGAAGAGCCAGACTCGCATAAGGGTGACTGGCGCGGCTCGGACATCACCACCTGCGACATCCAAGAGATGGTCACCGAAGGCTACCTCCCCGTGACGGAGGGGCTCGCCTGGCGGGCGGCGCCGGCGGTGAGGTGACACCTGCTCCCCAAGTCGGAGAAAAGGTGTACCTCAAGGCTCAGCTAGTACGCGGCGTTTCCTTGCCCATCTCCCACTTCTTTCTCTCCGTCTTAAACCACTACAAGGTCCAACCCCACAACCTCTCCCCCAATAGCATCTTAGTGCTTAGCAACTTCGCGGCACTTTGCGAGGGTTACCTAGGGATAAGGCCTAGGTTAGACTTGTTCATGTACTTCTTCACCGTCAAACGTGAAGCCGGACATAGTAAGGAGGAGCTTAGGAATTGCGGCACCATAAGCTTCAAGATTCGACCTGACCGGTGGTTCCCCGACATCGTCGGCCATGAGTCCTGCAAAAACTGGCAGCGGACGTACTTCTACGGCCCCGACATTCCTTTGGCGGGCCGAGAAGTGACGTACCCGGGCTTCATGGATGGAGTCGCTGCTGAAGTTTCTACATGGAGATCCCATGCCTCCCTTCCCTCCGACCTCGACGCTTCTCGCGCAATAAGGCGGATCGAATGGTTCGTAGAGACGGGTTTGACCGGCTTGGACCTAGCCATGTGCTGGTTCATCAGGCGAATCCAACCTCTGCAGCACCGCGCGAAGTTCATGCACGAGTATACCAGTGATTGAAGGGATACCCTCCGGATCTCCGTGGATAACTTCTCGAGCGACTCCGTCAAGCTTCGCCTGAAGGACGTCGTCAAGGTGAAGGATAAGAAGCGTGGCTTCACCATCACCTACGACATGTTCGTAGACAGCAAGTGCCCAAAGGTAGATGTTTATTTTCCATGTACGACATTGCTCCAGTTTTTCCGTCTTGCCAATACCATCTTATCTAACACGGTGATTTCTCACTTAACAGCTTAGCGATCTAGATGAGGGCAACCTGGCTGCCCAAATCTATGATACAAAGATGAAGGAAGTCATGGTCATGTCCGACGATGATGTCCCGTTGGCGCGAAAGCGGAAGAGCTCCACCTCTGACGCTGCCGACGGAGGCAAGAAGAAGAAGACGGAGGGTGGAGCCTACAAGAAGACTACCGCCGCCCTGGAGGCAGAAAAGAGAAAAGCCACTGGGATTTTTGCCAAAGCACCCCCCCCTAGTGTAAGCCTCTCATTCTCCGACATTGTATATTTATCTGTCTTGTTCCTGTACTTATGCACTTTGAACATTTCAGGAAGAAAGCCACGACCAGCCTCAAGAAGTCCTCCAAAACTTTGGGGGCTTCTAGAAATATCAAGGACATGCTGCATCGCGACTCCTCCCCCGCCATCGCCCCTGCTACTCCTGCCGTCAAGCCCTCCTCTGCCCCGACAAGCTCTCAAGCCAAGGAGTCACCAGGCCCTTCCGCCATGGAAGTGGATTCTGGCGCCTCTATCGAACTCGCTGTTGTCGGCGAGCAAGCGACGCAGGAGAGCACTGCTCTACAAATGGCTGAAGCTCCAGCTAAGGATGCCATCGGTAGCGGCAAGGCGATGGTGGAAGCTGGTACCTCTGCCGAAGGCGGTGCCCCTGCTCCCCAGAAACCCTTTGAGTTTCTGAAGATAGTTTACCCGGCGCTCACGTCGAGTAACACAACTCTGGTTCCTGGAGGAGTGCCATCATCTCCAATGTGCGGTCTTGAGGAGCTACTCCGACAAGCGGATATCTTGCAAGGAAATGGCATTTCCTTTAGCAAGCTGCTAGCCGAGAGTGATACAAACCTCAAGATTATTGCACTTGTAAGTTTTTACTTTGCCTTTTGCATTTCATACGAGTATCCCACTGTAGCCCCCGAGGATGTAGACGGAAAACCATAGGTTTTGCATCTATATGCTCTAAGAGTGACTAAGTTAGAAAAAACTCTCATTGTAGCCCCAAGCATTTAGATGGAATGAATTACTCCGACTAGATGCTTTAAGAGTAGCATAAGCAGTGTTTATAAATTTCAATACTGTAGCCCCCAAGCCTCTAGTTGTAACTGAATTAGTTCCGACTAGATGCTTAAATAAAATCTAAGCAGATTCCGAGTTAAAAACTTTATACTGTAGACCCCAAGCTTCTCATCGAGAACTAAATTAGCTCCAACTAGATGCTTAAAGAAAAGCTAAGCATATTGCTAAGTTAAAAACTCTCTCTGTAGTCCCCTAGCGTCTAGGTGGAAAATCTCCGACTAGATGCTCCAAGCAGACCAAACAACGGTTTAACTTTATACTTGTTTCCACAGAACGAGAATGCTCGGAGGGGCATGGCCAACGTCAAGTACCAGAAGATGCGCGCAGATCTCAAAGCCAAAAAGGGTAAAACTGCCATCTTGAAGGAACGGATCATCAAAAACAAGAGTCTGTTTTCTTTTTGCGCATTTCCGTCTTGTTTTTGTGCCTGCAATCTCCGAGTACTCACTGTGTACTTTGTTTTCTCCGACTTGTAGAACATGTCGCCAAGGCCAAGGATATTGTTGAGCAGTCCAAGCACATCCAGCAGCTGGACAGCGAGAACAGAATCCTTAAGAAGGAGAGGGAAGAAATGCTAAAGATGCATGAGGATTCCATGAAAGCCCTGCAGGATTCCGCCTCCGCGGAAATCAATCCTTGAAGGAGGAGCTTGTGATCTTAAAAGATCAGAAGCAAGCTGCTAATGAGAAAAACCAACGCCACAGCGAGGCGTTTAAGCTCCTCCGACAAGAGAAGGAATCCCTGGCGGACACCCTCTGGCAGGCCAAGGCCAGCATCTTCAGTAAGTTTCCTCCGCCTTGTATTTCTGTAGTCTGGATATTTAGAGTTTATTGAACTCATGTGCTCCTTGTCGGAATTTTAAGCTCCTATGGGTTTAACCCGCTCGCCTCCTTCGGACAAGGAATGCATGGTTCTTGCCGGCAACTTCATCAACACCGCCATCACCCAGGCCAAAGAGATTGCCAAGCCCCTCCAGATATACATCAAGGCCTCGGACTCCGTGACGAAGTACTCGGAGATTCTGCGTCCAGCCCCCGAGCGTGTCACAAGCTGGAAAGCTTCATGTGCACGGGCTGGCGCGAGGATGGCGCTGTCAATGGTGAAGGCACACTACAAAGATGCCGACATCGACACGGTGAGCTCTGGTATCCCCGACGTTGACGATGACGGCAAGGAGATTGATCATGAAGCCATCTTGTCATCACTTGCGGGTTATGACACCAGAGTTGCCGAGTTGGTGGACGTTGACGTCTTCATGCCCAGGAACACCATCGACAGGGTCAACCAAGATTCCTCCGAGTCTCATCACAGTGCCGATGTTGAGGGTGATTCTCCGGCTGGTGATGATGCTGCCTCCAAGTCTCATGCGCCCAAAGAATGAAAAACACTTTGTAATTTCTGTTTCACCTTTGGTGTGTGCACGGGAAAAACTTGGCGATGTAACTTAAGGTGGAAAACAATGGTTGTTATGTCCTGCTACTTAAGAACTAATTTCCAGCATGTATTTTTTAAGCAAGTGCTGGCTTATCCATTACTTTGGTTCTTATGCTTGACTTTTCATGAGTCGGAAGACTCGTTGTCAGAACCATGCTCTTAGGTGATGATGCCTAGTGGCATCGTCAATAACCCAAGCACAAAATCGCCGACAACAAGTGCCGAAAGTCACTACTCCAGAATCCACATAAAAACGACAAAGAACGTGTAGACCAGAAAACTTAAGCTAACGCCCGTAGGCGGATTTTTCACAAGTGCAAATGCAAGACTTGTGCATAAAGGTTTTACATGATCCAAAAATGAACACTAAAGGAGGTAAAAGACTCAGAAATATGAGTGAACCAAAGAGCTTTATTTCATTGATCATATAAGAGGTACACAGTTAGATAAAAAATGCTAAGTGTAAAAAGGACGTAGCTGTGGTATGTTCCATGGCCTATCAAGCTCCGGGTAGTCATCATCCGAGTCACGTCGCTTATGCCTATGATCCTCGTTGGGTCTATCCTTTAGTTCACGATTGTCAACAAGGTAGTAAGACCCACTGAGCAGCGCCTTGCTTATGATGAACGGTCCTTACCATGGCGGGGATAATTTGTGTGACTTTTTCTGCTTAAGTCGGAGCACCAAATACCCCTCTTTAAACGAGCGATGCCGAACGTGGCGACTATGGTAGCTGCGTGGCTTTTTTTGATAGATGGCAGATCTTTGGCATGTCAAAACACGCTCCTCCTCGAGAAGGTCCACATCTAGGCGTCGGGATTCTTCAACGTCATCTTTGTCGTAGGCGGCAACTCTTGGTGCATCGTGGAGGATGTCGGAAGGCAAGATGGCTTCTGCTCCATATACCATGAAGTAAGGGGTGTAGCCGGTGGATCTGTTGGGTGTAGTTCATAAACTCCATAACATAGATGGCAATTCTTCCGCCCAGGCTCCAGCTTCTCTATGTAGTGGTGCCTCAGTATGTGGCTTAATTCCCTGCAGAATTAATCCATTGGCCCGCTCAACCTGGCCATTGGATTGTGGGTGTGTCACGGGTGCAAGGTTAAGTCGGATGCCTTTGTCCCAGCAATAAGCCTCCACTTCTCCGAGTGACAAGTTGCTTCCGTTGTTGGTGATGATGCTATGTGGGAGACCAAATCTCACCACTAGATCCCGGACAAACCTGAGGGCAGTTGCCCCATCAAGCTTTCTAATGGGTTTAGCTTCTATCCATTTGGTGAATTTGTCAACTGCTACAAGCAGATGCGTAAACCGACACGGTGTCGTTTGTAACTGTCCCACCATGTCTATCCCCCAGACTGCAAACGTCCAAGTTCTTGGTATTGTTCGCAATTCTTCAGTAGGAACATGTGGTTGTCGGGCATAATACTGGCATCCCGTGCATGTCTCAACCAGCTTGTCGGCGTCCGCCTTCACGGTCAGCCAGTAGAATCCTTGCCGGAAGGCTTTCGCGACCAATGATCGGGGAGCGGCGTGATGCCCGCAATCTCCGAGATGGATTTCGCGCAGGATTTCCATACCTTCTAGCTGGGAAACACACTTTAGGTATACACCAGTAGTTCTCCTTTTATAGAGTTGCCCATTGATTATGGTATAACTCTTTGCTCGTCGTACTATTTTCCGTCTTTCGACCTCGTCGTCGGGCAAAGTTCCGTGTTCGAGATATTCCATGAACGGTTTTGTCCAAGCCGGAGGGACCTTAGTCACCATGTTGACGAAAGAGTCAGCTTTATCCGTGTTGTCGATGTCGGCTCCCTTCACGGATGGTGTGCGTAGATGCTCTAGGAAAACTCCTGGCGGAATTCGCTTGTGCCCTGATCCAAGCTTAGACAGCAGATCAGCTGCCTCGTTTTGCTCCCTAGGCACATACTTGACTTCGTAACCCAAGAAACTCTTGGCTATCTCGTCCACTTCGTCTCGATATGCCGCCATCATAGGGTTCCGCGCATTCCAGGTGCCAGCCACCTGCTGGGCAACCAAGTCGGAATCTCCATAGCAAATTATGCGCTTGATGCCAATATCTTTGGCTACATGTAGTCCATGAATGAGTGCCTCGTACTCCGCCATGTTGTTTGTAGCCTCGAAGTGGATCTGCAGAACATAGTGTAGCTTATCTCCTGTTGGTGACTGTAGCAATACACCAGCCCCCGAGCCGTTGAGCAACTTTGATCCGTCAAAGTGCATCACCCAGTACTCTGGTTCTGGCAACGGAGTAGCATCTGGTATCTCCGTCCAATCTGCAACAAAATCCGCTAAGGCTTGTGACTTGATAGCGTCGTGTCTCTTGTAGGTGATCTCGAAGGAGGCAAGTTCAATGCCCCACTTCGCGACCCTTCCTGTAGCGTCGCTGTTATTGATAATGTCGGATAGTGGAGTCTTGCTCACCACTGTGATTGGGTGCTCCTGAAAGTAATGCCTCAGCTTCCGAGAAGCGAGGAATACTCCATAAGCTATCTTTTGGTAGTGCGGGTAACGCTGCTTGGACTCCGTCAAGACCTCGCTTACATAGTAAACTGGTCGTTGAACTCTATGCTCATACCCTGGTTCCTTCCGCTCTACCACGACGACGATGCTGATAACCCGGTTGGTTGCCGCCATGTAAATTAACAGGGGCTCTCCAGGCTCGGGTGCTGCAAGGATGGGTGTTGAGGAGATAATCTCCTTGAGCTACTTAAATGATGCATCTGCTTCGTCCGTCCACGTGAATTTGTCCGCCTTCTTCAGCAACTTGTACAGCGGCAAAGCCTTCTCTCCAAGTCGGCTGACGAACCGACTAACTGCTGCAACACAACCTGTCAGTCGTTGAATGTCCTTTAGGCATGTCGGACAGTTTATGTTTAAGATGGCCTTGATTTTCTCCGGGTTTACCTCGATTCCGTGTTGGGAAACGATGAAGCCCAACAGTTTGCCGGCTGGAACCCCGAAGACGCACTTCTTAGTGTTAAGCATCATGTTGTATTTCCAGAGATTATCAAAGGTTTATTTTAAGTTGGAGATTAAGTCGTTTGATTTTTTAGACATCACCGCGATATCGTCCACATAGGCGTGAACGTTCCGACCAATTTGGTCGTGAAGGCAATGTTGCATTGTCCGCTGGTAGGTAGCACCTGCGTTTTTCAGCCCAAACGGCATCGTGACATAGCAAAACGTGTCGTATGGGGTAGTGAACGAAGTGGCCAATTGGTCCGACTTCCTCATCTTGATCTAGTGGTATCCTGAGTATGCATCGAGAAAACACAAAAGTTCTGAGCCAGCCGTCGAGTCAATGACTTGGTCAATGCGAGGCAGAGCAAATGGATCTTAGGGACATTCTTTGTTCAAGCCGGTGTAATCAACGCACATTCTTAATTCATTGGTTCCCTTTTTGGGGACAAGTACAGGATTTGCCACCCATCGGGTGTGAAGGACTTCTCGGATAAACCCGGCCTTAAGTAACCTAGCTATCTCTTTGCCAGTGGCACGTCTCTTCTCATCTCCGAAGCGTCGTAGAGGTTGTTTCACTGGTTTACATTTTGGATCTATGTTTAAGTTGTGCTCGGCAAGTTCCCTAGGTACACCTTTCATGTCGGCAGGTTGTCAGGCAAAGATGTCCCTATTCTCACGGAGGAACTCGACGAGCGCGCTTTCCTATTTGGGATCCAGGTTCGTCCCAATGGCGACGGTCTTGGAGGCATCGCCTACCACAAGTTCCACCGGCTTGGTTTCGATGGCGGACTTGAACGCAGGAGCGGAGTCGGAGATATGTTTCTTTGACGCGGGCATCTCTGAGTCATTGACCTTGATCTGGATCTCCTTGAATTCTTCGTTGTAGAGGACAGCTTCTGCAACAGCTGCTTCATTGATCTCGCAGTCCCTTGCCTTGGTAAAGCTTCCGGATACGGTGATGACACCGTTTGGTCCGGGTATCTTGAGTTCGTTGTAGACGAAGCATGGCTTGGCCATGAATGTGTGGAATATGTCACGGCCGAATATGACGTGGTACATGCTCTTGAAGGGGACTACCTCGAAGGTCATGCGCTCTTGGCAGTAATTATTAACATCGCCGAAGGCAACCTGAAGTGTAATGCACCCAAGGGACCGAGCCTCCCGACCAGGAACTACGCCATGGAAGATGGTGTTGGTCCGCCTTAGGTTTGCCTCCGTCAAGTTCATCTTATGCAGTGTATCTAGGTACATGATGTTCATGTTGCTTCCACTATCCACCATGCACTTGGTGAACTCCGCGCCGTCGATCAAGGGGTTGATGACCATGGCGTATTGGTTCTCCGTGGGCACAAGGTCTGGGTGGTCCATCCTGTCCCAAGTTATTGGAACTTCCAACCAGCGCAGGTACTGATGGACTGGAGGGAGAGTGGCCATCAGGATCCTCAGAGAGGTCTTCTGTTGTCGGACAGTGGGGGTGTCAAGGAAAGTGTGGTAGACTGGAGCCTTCTTTGCGAAGGGGTTCTTGCCCTTGTCGTCGCCCTTGTCGGCGTGCTTGGGGTCAACGTCTTCGTCCATGTCACTTGAATCCTTGGACTCCTCCTCCTTCTTCTTCCCTTTGCCCTTGCCTCGTGGTCTGTTCTTCCGACTTCATTTGTAGCCGGACTTCGGGTCTTCCTTGAGGTCGTTGACGAACTTGCAGTGTCGACTGGTATGGGTGGCCTTGCCGTTGGCGTCGAGGTGTACGAGGCACGGCATATCGCGGTACTCCTCGTAGGTTTGGGGAACGCGGAGTGGCGCCGAGGTGGTTTCACTTCCTCGTTGCTGCCCGCGGCCAGCTCCCCTTCCTCGGCCACGTTGTCCGCCTTCTCCTCGTCCTCCAAAAGTCATAGCGACCATGTTGGTAGATTGCTTTTCTTATGGAGCGGTTTTCCGCTTTGTGATGCTGTTCCTTCGAGCTTGGGTTGGAACGGCCGTTGCCGGCAAAGAGCCACGAGCATCGTCGTTGGCAGCTGCGAACTCACTAGCTAACTAAATCATCTGATTCAAGTCAAGCTGGTGATTGTCCTGCAAGCGCTTCAGCTTATGTCAGAGCAACGTGCCCCTTTCCAACCCATCGATGAAGGCGGCCATGGCGGTCTGAGCGTGCACTCCTGCGCAGGAATTCTTCATATCCAGCTAGCGGGAGATGTAGGCGCGAGATGTCTCGTATTTTTCTTGCACGCACCGCTGTAGATCGCCCACAGTGCAGGGACGCTTGTATGTACCCTCAAAGTTCTTGGTGAACGCTTCTTGCATGTCCAGCCAGTTGTACATAGATTTCTCTGGCAAGTCGTCGATCCATTGACGGGTCGTGCCCGCCAACATTAACGGGAGGTACTTGACGGCGACATTGGGGTTGCCTCCGGCAATTTCCACCATGTTGCCGTAGTCCTGCAACCATGTGGCTGGCTTGGCGGTGCCGTCATAGGGCTTGATGGTCTTGTCAATCCAGAAACCGTTGGGGTAAGTTGCGGACCGTATTGCAGGTCCAAAGCAGCATGGTCCCAGGTATGGTCCTTCCTGGGCCTCGTGGATCTTATCGATCCGCGAACATGCATCGTATGGCTCCGGGTTCTTCTTCTTGTTGTCAACAGGGGATAGTCTACGTGAACGACGTGGGCCTCTTCTGCCATGGTGACTGCTTGGCGACGACGGAGGTGGAGGTGGCGGTGGGTTGGCCTTCTTGATGTTACCCTCCTGCGACGCCTCACGCCCGCCACGGTGGGCGCCAACTGTCGTGGTATTGCCGACGAGTACGCCATGGAGGAGTCCTCATAGTGCGTGTTTAGAGACGTGGGGTAAGGTGGACGGTTGATGGGTACGAGGTAACACAGCTTACCCAGGTTTAGATCCCACAACGATGGCGGAATCCTACTCCTGTTATAAATCACTATAAGGGCAATACGCCGAGTTACAGAGATAGGTTCGCTGTGCGAGGTTGTATGAATCGATACTAAGTTGTGCCCTAAAGGCTCCCATAGGCCCGACTTATATAGTCGCCAGGTCCTAGGGTTATAGGGAAAAGTCCTAGCCGGACAGGTTACAGAGTCCTACACCGTCTATCACTAGTCTTGTGTATCTTATACTCCAAGGCTCCGGGTACGCTGGTGACTCCACCATAGCCTTCCTTTATCCGGCATGGGCCTCCCTTCTGGATCCACCTAACTGGGCCGCCCAGCAGGCCATAGGCCACGCTACCGACAATGGTCCACCCGGGTTAGTCAGATAAGAGACATGATATAAGGATACCCATATATCATATCCCCAACATTAGCGCAGTTACAGCAGGATGTGGATATCACGATCCGAGAGCTCAACTCGGCAAATCAAGTCAAGGGCGCAAAGACCCGGCTTGATGCGACGAGATTGAGAGGAAGAAACCTCAACGAAGAGCTAGCAGATGCAACGTCAAAAATAAGGCCAGAGAACAACAACAAGACAGCTATGCGGCCAACATATAACACAGCAGCAGCTAATCTACGAGCAGCAGAAGTAGCAATGGCAGAGTTACCCCATTTGGAGGGAGAAGCAAAGAAAATACAACAATAACGAGTCAATGAACTAGTAAGAGCAGCTAGCATGCTAAATGAAGCGTATTATAGAGCAAATCCGGGTATAGCAGGAAGGTCACAGCTGGTTCACTCGGCGACTCCAGTCCTGGCAAGATCTACAGGGCACACGACATCCTCACACGGAGTGGCGCCTAGACCGAGGAAAGAAAAAGTGTGGATTCTGGAAGAAACAAGCAGATGGTTACCTATGATCCGGCAATGGTTCAAGGAAACCCAGCACATGCACAAGGGGTGAGAAGGAATAATGCCCAAGGAAATGAAAATCGGGAGAATGCAGGCAGAGAAAGGCAAGCAGGGCAGAGAAACGACAACGGAGGGCAAAATTTTGCACCTCAAGCTAGGCGTGGAACTCACTCGGCAGGAGGAGGAAATCCAGCATCAAATAATACACCAGCTCAACCTGAAAGAAGACAGCAAAGCGCAGGAAAGGCAACTCAATAGCCTGCCGACCCGAACGCAAATAAGTACAATGATGGTTACTCGGCTATGGTAAATGACGGATATGAATTGGCGGATCACGCATATCAAGCAATGGGAGCTAGACTCGGAGGCAGGAACCTTCAGCCGGATGATGCAAGGCTGAAGCTTGACCAAATAAAGATGGCGGAGCTGATCGAATCACAAGGTCTACAGGGTCCACCATGTTTTGGCCCAAGGATCATGAAGGTGCCACTGGTACCAAATTTACAGCTGGCCAGAGGGACAAAAACGTATGATGGAAGTACAAAGCCAGAGGACTAGCTCATAGATTATGGAACTGCTGTGAAAATCGCGCAGGGAAACTTGAGATGGGCAGTACGATATGTACCGCAGATGCTGGAAGGACCAGCTTGGGTATGGATGAACAATTTGCCACCCAGAAGCATTAACAGCTGGATCAATTTTCAAGACGCTTTTGTGAGCAATTTCATGAGCGCTTACAAGAGGACAAATCGCCCACAGCAACTGGCAATGTGCAAGCAAAGACCGAATGAAACAGACAGGGAATTCCTCACAAGGTGGTGCACGATGCGCAACTCTTGTGAAGGGGTAATCGAGTCACAGGCAATCGCTTGGTTTGCACAAGGATGCAGACATGGAAGTGTGCTATGGCAAAGGTTACAGAGAGACATGCCGGCAAGTCTAGCAGAAACGATAAGAATTGCTGATTCGTACGCGTTGGGAGATCCGACTCAGCCACTGCTTATGTCGGCAGACGGGATGACTGAGACTCAGATCTATGACGCTGCCGGGTTGCAAAGGCACCAGGAAAGATCCGAATACATAAGCAAAAGAAGAGACGAAAGGCCAGACTAAAAATATGGTTCGACTCAGGTTGCGGCCGTAAGTCAGGATCATCCAGATGCTGGAAGTAGCCAACATCAAAGGACAAGTGGACAACAACAGTGGGTGCCAAAGAATGATGGCAAAAAGCCATATGAATAGAGGAAGCAATATCAAGACCGACAGAAGTATTCCTATAAGATGATGCTGGACCAGCCGTGTAAGTTTCACACGCCTAGTCCGAGTAAACCGGCTAATCACACAACAAGGCAATGCACTTGGTTTTAGAAAGGAGATAGAGTGGATTCACCGAATAAGCAACTTCCACCACCTCCCCCTCCACCACTTACAGGAGGAAATGCTCAAACAGTGGGAACAGATAACAGATACGAAAACAGGCAGCCGAGGTATCACAATCAAGAAAGAAGAGAAATTGTGCACCAGGTGCACAATCCAAGAGGTGACGACGCTCACGTCGACCACGGAACTAGAAATGAGTACAGAGAACATCACCAGAGCTATGTTGTTTTTGTCACAGAGCTGAATGACAAAAAGAGCGAGCAGCGACGGATGATGGAAGTGAATGCCACAATGCCGGCAATTCCCAAGTACATGCATTGGTCTGAGCAAGAAATAACTTGGAGCATAAAAGATCACCCCAAGATCATGCCAACCCCAGGAGGATATGCTTTAGTTTTGGATCCAACGTTCATGGACCTAGATATCAATGTCAAGTTTTCAAAAGTGCTGATTGATGATGGAAGTAGCATCAACATCATGTACAAGGATACTATGCTCAAGTTAGGCATTACCATGAACATGCTGGAGCCGACTAAGACCACTTTCCACGGTATTGTGTCGGGATTGTCCTGTGATCCAATTGGCAAGATCTGGGTCGACGTCTTATTCAGCAATAGAGAGAACCGTCGCACTGAGGCCATAGAGTTCGAGGTAGTTGATTTGATCAGCTTGTATCATGCCTTACTCGGCAGGACAGCTATGGAAAAATTTATGGCTACTCCTCGCATTGCTTACTTGAAGATGAAGCTGCTAGGCCCATGTGGGATGATTACAGTTGAAGGAGAATACAAAAGATCCATTGCTTGTGCTTCAGCCGGATCTTCATTGGCCGAGTCACTCGTCATAGCACAAGAAAAGCATCAAATATTGGAAGTGGCAGCATTGGCCAAAGCAGCACAAATGTCCATGCCGGCACTCACCAACCCGCATGGCAATGTGTCATTTCAAGCTACCAAAGAAACCAAGAACGTACCGGTGGATGAGACTTTCCCAGAGCGCACAGTTACCATTGGGGTTGTCCTCACGGACAAATAGGAAAGCGAGCTCACCAGCTTCCTCCGTGAGAATCGGGATATCTTTGCATGGTCCACTCAAGATCTGCAAGGAGTTCCGAGGGAGCTGGCTGAGCACTCTCTTCATGTAAGGCCAGAGGCCAAGCCGGTGAAGCAACCCCTCCGCCGCTTCGCCGAAGATAGGAGGAAAGTAATAACTGTCGAGATTGCCAGACTCCTAGCTACTGGATTCATCATGGAAGTGCTGCACCCGGATTGGTTGTCAAATCTAGTCTTGGTCGAGAAGAAAAAAGATGACCCGAATATGGCAGTGGTATGGGGCATGTGTATTGATTACACGAACCTCAATAAGGCGTGTCCAAAAGATCCATTTCCCCTGCCACGGATCGATCAGGTCATAGACTGCTGGGTGTGAGTTGTTGTCATTTGTGGATGCGTATTCCGGATTCCACTAGATACCACTGAATCCGGATGATCAAATAAAAACAGCTTTTATCACCCCGTACGGGGCTTATTGCTATCGTACCATGCCATTTGGGTTGAGAAATGCAGGTGCAACATATCAAAGATGCATGCAAAAATGCTTACAAGATCAATTGGACAAAAACATTCAAGTATACGTCGATAACGTGGTAATAAAAACCAAATAAAGTCATACTCTAATTGAGGACTTACATCAAACATTCGTAAACTTGAGAAGATTCCGGATGAAGCTTAACCCGGAGAAATGCACATTTGGTGTCCCGGCTGGAAAATTACTCGGATTCCTTGTATCCAGCCAAGGAATTGAAGCTAACCCGACAAAAATAAGGGCCATCGAAAGAATGGAATTACCAAAAACCCTCAACGATGTCCAGAAGTTCACTGGATGCCTGGCCTCGTTGAGCAGGTTTATTAGTCGGCTAGGTAAAAAAGCCCTACCACCGTATCAACTGATGAAGAAATCAGACAAATTCACGTGGACATGGCAAGCTGATAGCGCTTTCCATGAATTAAAGAAAATGTTGGCAACAGCACCAGTATTAGCATCACCGCTATCCAAAGAGCCAATGTTGCTCTATGTCGCTGCAACTAACAGAGTTGTAAGTGCGATAATTGTAGGGTTCACAGCATAGAAAACAAAAAAAATCCTATGATGGGAACAACTATATATCAAGATCTATCTACTAGATACAAATAACGGGCGGATGTATATCCGTAGAGAACATACCCTTGAAGACCGACAAAGATTAACGAGTCCAAACTCGTGGTTGATGTAGACAATCTCTTGCCGATCTCAAGATCGAGAGGAAGTCCTAGCGCCGCAAACCAGCGGCGCATCCGTGCTCGCACACACGTTCGAGGCACCGAGCAACCTCTGCCTCCTCGCTCCAGCGATGCAGCGGAAGCACAACTTTTTCTTGCCGAAAAGCCACCAAGAACATGTATCTCGCTAGTCCGATACCATGGGGGATAAATACTAGAGGGGGAGAGAGATCCTTCACGAGGAGGTGTGAGTGAGAAGTGAGAGGAGGGGCTCCTTATATAGGGGCGGGGGGCAGCCCAAGGGGGCATGGCCGCCGGCCATGGAGGGTGCCCCCACCTCTCCCTCATTCATGTGGGTGGACACTCCACTCACAAAATGGCCCTTCAATTTTCTCCACTCAAAAACCCACTCAAATTCCCATTAAATTTCCACCAAATTTAATGCAAACTCTCATTAAATAAAACTCCTTTTATTTATTCAGAATTTTGTCAATTATTTTAATGACAAACATTCACATATAACCCCTTGCTAGTATTTCATTTCACATGCAGAAACACTTTCTGCAATTTCACCCGAAAACCCGTTTCGGTATCTAGTGAAATAAATTCCTGCGCTTGTTTATTCTTTCCAGCATGAAACTTTTGCTCCAAATGGATGTCGGTGTCTCTTAAGTGTGTCACCCTATGGTTCGTGAATAATGCGGACATGATCGAGACCCCTCTCGGATCAATAATCAGAAGCCGAATCTGGAGACCCATATTGACTCCCACACATTCAACGATGACTTTCTTGTGATCATCGAAACCTTTTACGCTAGTATCTTAATCCCTTTGTTTCACGATATATTACATGTCCGAGATTCGATCATCGGTATCTCCATACCTAGTTTGATCTCGTTACTGACATGCACTCTTTTCTTGTTCCCGTGATATAACATTCTAGTGATCAAATCACTTGCTTGCAAGCTAATCAATGTGATATCACCGAGAGGGCCCAGAGCATATCTATCCGGAATCGGGATGAACAAATTCCACTCTCGATCCATGGGCCTCAACATAACACTTTAGTAGTTTTAAACCCATCTTTATAATCACCCTGTTACGGTGTGACGTTTGATGTTATCAAGAAACTGTTCCGGTGTTAGTGATTGGCATGATCTCATGGTCTAAGGATTAGGATCACTTCATAAGTTGTTATAGCAATATAAACTCAATGAATTTGATTGTAATGCTATACTTTGGATGAATGTTCATCTCATCATTACACTAATTTTGTGAGCTCGTTATTAACAACATCCAATGTCCATGATCAGGAAACCTTGATCATCTTGTTAATCAACGAGCTAGTTTTATGAGAGAGGCATAACTAGGAACTTTCTGTTTGTTTATTAAACACACATGTATTAACGTTTCCGTATTAATACAATTATATCATGTAAAATAAACATTTATCATAAACAAGGAATACGATAATAACCACTTTATTATTGCCTCTCGGGCATATTCCCTTCAGTCTCCCACTTGCACTAGAGACAATAATCTAGTTTGAAAGCTTTGCGTATTGAACACCTATGGCTTTCTGGTGTTCCATATACGCAACTGCAAGTGGTTAACATAATCTACAGATCTGACGCTTTTAGGTCCTTGTGTATTTGCATGTCTTTGCGTCTTCACGCATCACTCATTCTCCAATGAGATGGCATTGTATAAATTTGGTTTTTCAGTAAGACCTTTAGTTCCTTGGGGTTAAATCATGTCAATACTATTGTCGTACAATATATATTTAGTGTTAGCCTGTTGCGAACCACACCTTAGTTTGATAACAAACTACTTGACACAAATTCACTCCTTTGTTGCTACTATAGCAGTCATATACTTAGCCTTTTGTTGTAGTATTCGTCACAATGTCTTAACTATGGATTTCATCTAAATCCATCATGGAATCTCCTTTCCATTACATTGTTCCACCCATAGTTTAAATTGAGATAAATTTAATTTGTATCTTGTGACAAAACTAGTATCTATGTAACACTTTATAATGAACTATTTGTAATCGTTTGTCACCTCTACACAAATATATTCTTAGTTCTTCCAAAAGATCATAAGGATATCCTCACTATCGTCCAATGATCATTTTACGATTCATTGTGGTATATGCTCATAACACTTAGAGCATAGGACATATCTGGATGTGTACATATCATGGTATGATTTATCAAAGACATTCTTGTGATTACACTCATCAAGTGTCAAAACACTTGAATCTTGTTTCACTTCCTTTCCATGCGACAAGAACCGTTTCTTATCGTTTCTATATTGAACTACTTCAATATCTCATATATGTACATTTGGCACAATCATATTAGCGTCACAGTCTATCCACTATAGACATTCATGCTAAATATTCGGGTTTTGCCTAAGCCTTTCATCGAAATGAAATTATTAACCTTTGTCAATAAAATATACATCATTTCCAATCAACAAGATGTCCTCCACATAATGTATTAGAAATATGTCTCAGTGCTCCCACTTAATTTCTTGCAAATGCAAGCATCTTCATCGTCTCCTGATGAAAACTCCTTTTCATCATGGTGAAGATTCCAACTCCGCGATGCTTACTTCAACCATTGAAGTTTGCATGCCCTTTTAGCATTCTTTGAATTTAACAAAACCCTTTGGACTGTGTCTTGTACACGTCCTAGATAACCATTCTATTAGAAGAATTTTGTTTTGTTTATTCATCTACCATATACCAAATTATATGTAGTGGTTGCTACTTTAATCCATCCAGACTAAATATCGCTATGAAAGATCAAATCCTGTCATAGTTAACTCCTTGAACATTGTAGTAAAAACTTTACCGACATGTCGACTATTTCATAGATGTGAAGCATCCATGTTTGTTTCTTTATAGATCCAAATATGACCGACGGGCTTTTACACCTTTCCGGAGGGTCCTCCAAGTTCAAAACTTGATTTCTCGTGTATGGAACTATCATGGATTTTATGGATTCAAGCCATTTGACGGATTCAAGGCCCATCATTGCTTCTTTGCATGTAATTGGTTCTTCATTGTCAAACAATAATGATTTACTCTCAAATCTCAGTATTTGATTGTTTATCCGACCGACTTGGTTCAATAAGAACTTAGATCTCCTTGACCACAACCTTTGAGGCACATAAGCTATGAGCATTATGGTAGCCTCCAGAACGATTTCCGGTGTTGCGCAACTCAGCACATTTAGCTAAGGTTCGTTAACCTTATCAAAGTTCTATTGTCCTCCCACTTAACTTTCATGAAAAATTACTTTTTCAAGAAACTTCACATTTCAAGCGACAAACCCTTTTGTCCTTGGTGTTATGGAGGAATAACCAATCGTTATTCGAAATAACCTACAAAGACATGCTCATCCGACTTCGGTTGTAAACATCTTACTTATGTTTAGCATACCAAAATTTAAGAAATGACAATTTGGGTTTTACCCCAAACCATAACTTCCATGGTGTCATTTCAACGGATCAAGATGGATCTCTTTTCAGTGTAAAAGCGGTAGTCTCTAAAGCTTTAATCCTTTTAAAACATAATGGCAGTTTTATAAATAACACCTATAATCCAACCATGTCAAACAAGGTTTCATTACAAATCTCAAACACTCCATACTCCTATGGTGATTCGGGAGATGTAAATCTAGGTGTTTTGCTAAACTTGCAACTCAAATAAATCCCTTTATGATAATATCATAATTCATTTATTTTCTTGTTACACTTGTAACTCAAATAAATCCCTTTATGATAAAATCATAAATCATTTATTTTCTTGTTACAATGATTTTCCACTTCGTCTTGAAATTCTTTGAAACGTTTTTCAAATATTTCATACTTCTTTCTCATTAAGTGAGCATTCACTCAAATTTCCGGAGAAAGCATATGAAGTTGAAATCCATCGCTTACGACTATACATAATGGACTATATACATCGATATGTATAAATTCCAATAATTTAGTCGTTCGTTCTTCTTTGGCCTTTGAACGAAGTTTTAATTATCCCGAGGAAAGTCTCACAAGCGTCATTTGATCAAATCAAAGACTCCAAAAATCCATGAAAATGGATTTTCTTGATGTTTTCTTTCCAATATAATTTAAACGGCGATGTCACTTCGTAAGTGATCTTCCAATCATTTGTCTTGCGACATTTTAGCATTAGATTTTATGGATGTGATTTCTCCAACTAGATTTGTAAATCATCCATCTTATATGGAATATGGTAATTATTTGAACAACCTTTGTTCTCATAATACCTGATTTAAATAACAATTATTAAAACAAATCTTGAAGTCAAGCTTTGATGTCAACGAGAAATACAAATAACGGTTTGTTTGTTTTCGATGAACATCATCACATATTCTCTTGCTAGTTACTTATTAGGCTATTGTGGTTCATAATTGTGTCATTCCGTATGAAATTTCATACCAACCAATTCGGTATCCAATACCCAAGAACCACATTGTTTAACAAGCAAACAATATAACCATAACATGTATATCATCTATATACCTAAATTGGATATTTCCAATCTTTTCTTTTCTACCAAATATATTTTATAGATTCTCTTTCAGCATTTCCTTTTCTTTTTAAAATAATCTATCAACATCAACAGTGGCTCCATATACATGACACATAGTCCAAAGCGTGTATATTCAAATAATAATACCTTTGGACTTGCACTTTGAAGTAGATCACCATCATCAAAAATGATCGGCATTCTTTCAAAATCCATTCTTTAGTAATATTTTAGTGTAGTAAACACTTTACATACATTTTCTATTCATCCTTATCATGACGACTTTCATGATCAAGCTACTATAGCTTATAAAGGCGAATCGTGAGTATAACATTACTTTCCAAAACCCTTTTGGATTAGGATGTCTAGCATCTCTAACCTTTGCAAATTCTCATCCTATATGAGAACATACATTATACTCTATCATACTGCAACCAAAATATTGTTTCAGATATCATTATATCTGCCACACATGATGGTTTCTGAAACAATTCTTTCAGCTCCTAGATAACCTTGATATTTAAAAACAATCAAGAATCATGGAGGCAAACATGATACTTAAGATACTAACACTGGAATTGTTACTCTCTATTTAATACCAATTATTAAATTTCACGGAGTAAACAGAGTTTGCTGAAAGTTTGCAATGGGACTTTAAACTTTTTTTTTGAACCCGGCCTGACTGTGAGGCAAAAACCCCACAACAAAAATTTATTATAAAGTGAAAGAGAGTATCGAATAATTACATATATACACACCCACCCAAAGAATATATACAAACCAATGAACACACCAGCAGAGCTCAAATGCCCTCACGGCAGAGCATCAATCCAAACTAGCAACTGATCCTTGTGTTTTGCTTTAATCCTGTACTGAAGAAGGGTGAGATCATGTATGAATTTACACTTCCATTTGGCAAACAATGGCTTCTCCCCCTCAAAAATCTTCCCATTAAGCAGCAACCAGATATTGTAGCTTGCCGTGATCACCACTTCCATGAAGAATGGCTTGTTAAAGCTTCTCTTAGCATGCAGCATCACACTCTGAATATTGCTTCAAGATTGCCAAGGAATTTGAAGATAATTCCAAATGCGGGCACTAAAATTACACTCAAAAAACAAATGAGCTCGATCCTCATATGACCTGGTGGGACACAGCACACAGTGTGTATCATCTGTTACCTTCCGGTGTTGACGCTGTAGTAAATCGCGAGTATTTAGCCTGTCAGATAACAACAGCCAAGCAAACATTTTGGTCTTCATTATACAAGTGGACTTCCAAAGCCATTTATACACATCAGCAACCTTGATATGCGAGTGAATCAGCTTGTAGAACTGAGCAGAAGTATAACTATCACCCCATCTATATGTCCACACGTCATTTTCCTCCAACCTCGGATGACCAGACAACACTCTCTGCAACTCAAGCAACTCCTGATGCGCTGCTGTAGACAAGGGTAAATAAAACAAGCTCGAAAAATCCTCTGTGCTCAGAACTGTACTAGTCGACAAATAATCATTGAGCACAAAGGAGAATAGCCGCGGGTATCGATGCTTTAATGGTCTGATAGAATTATGTAGCATCCAATTATCTGACGAAAACAAGAAAGTGTCCCCTCGGCCCAAATTAACAGCAGCCACTCCTCTGAAGTTGTCAACCTGCTTCAGAACGTCCCTCCACCAAAAAGACCCGCACATATTTTCTGCATGAGGAACCTTAGATTGACACTCAACACAATACGATATCAGTTCATAAAGTAAATATCCATAATTTTATAGTTCTATTATCTCAATTACAACTAAGCATAAGGTGGTGAATGAATGACAATGACTACAACAAATTATGCAAATTCACTTTGATTTAATTTATGATAAATTGAGTTCTACTAATCCAAATTAGAAATGAACTCCCACTCAAAAACGACATCCCTCGTGTCTTTTTGGTGATTACATGAACCAAATCCACTACACCAAGTCCAATCATCACGTGAGTCGGTGTAGTTTCAAAGGAGAGCATCCATATGGTCATCATATCAAAACATATGACTCATGCTTAACCTTTCGGTCCGTGTTCCGAGGCCATGTATGTACATGCTAGGCTTGCCAAGTAAGAACCTTAGTATTCGCGTGTGTAACTGTCTTACACCCGAGATATGCACGTGGATTCAAGTACACCTGATCATCACGTGATGTCTTGAAGCGACGAAACATTGTTGGTGCATACTTAAGGAAGAACACATTTTTATCTTGATATCTAAATGAGGGATCATCTTATTATGCTAATAAAACGCCAAACAAGCAATATAAGATGCAATCAAACATCACATGTTTGTAAGTGAAATGATATGGTTCCCGCACTTGATCTCTATCTTGTGCATCGTGGTATGATCACTATCATACCTCTATGTGTAAGGCCAAGGTCTATGGAACTTACATGTTATGTGTGTTGTAAGAGTATCATCTTAGACTTCTACTTACAACATCATCATATCATGACACTAGCCTAGCAACAATCTAAACTAGACGCCTCTAATTTATCCATTGCAAGTGTTACGTGGCTTAGGGCTTTCGAAGATAGAACCGTTCTTACCTACGAACATGAACCACGACAAGGATAACCAAATTATTGACAACTCGTTGCAAATTAGATATTGACTATAGTAGGCGAGACAAACACCCGCTAGCCACTTATGCAAAACTAGTTGCATGTCAAGTGTGGAACAGGTCTCATGTGCGAGGACATGTAAAGTTTGTCCGGGCCGCTTCATCCCACTATGCCACCAATATCCAAAGTACAACCAAGAAGCAATAAAATGATCATCATCGCCCACATACTCATATGTGTACTACCCGTGCAAAGCATCTACGCATAGATCCGGCTCTGATACCACTGTAGGGTTCGCAGCATAGAAAACAAAAAATTTCCTACGATGGGAACAACTATGTACCAAAATCTATCTACTAGATACAAACAATGGGCGGATGTATATCCGTAGAGAACATACCCTTGAAGACCGACAAAGCTTAATGAGTCCAAACTCGTGGTTGATGTAGACGATCTCTTGCCGATCTCAAGATCGAGAGGAAGTCCTAGCACCGTAAACCAGCGGCGCATCCGTGCTCGCACACATGTCCGAGGCACCGAGCAACCTCCGCCTCCTCGCTCCAGCGATGCAGCGGAAGCACAACTCTTTCTTGCCGAAAAGCCACCGGGAACATGTATCTCGCTAGTCCGAGACTATGGGAGATAAATACTAGAGGGGGAGAGAGATCCTTCATGAGGAGGTGTGAGTGAGAAGTGAGAGGAGGGGCTCCTTATATAGGGGAGGGGGAAGCCCAAGGGGGCATGGCCGCCGGCCATGGAGGGTGCCCCCACCTCTCCCTCATTCATGTGGGTGGACACTCCACTCACAAAATGGCCCTTCAATTTTCTCCACTCAAAAACCCACTCAAATTCCCATTAAATTTCCACCAAATTTAATGCAAACTCTCATTAAATAAAACTCCTTTTATTTATTCAGATTTTTGTCAATTAATTTAATGACAAACATTCACATATAACCCCTTGCTAGTATTTCATTTCACATGCAGAAACGCTTTCTGCAATTTCACCTGAAAACCTGTTTCGATATCTAGTGAAATAAATTCCTGCGCTTGTTTATTCTTTCCGGCATGAAACTTTTGCTCCAAATGGATGTCGGTGTCTCTTAAGTGTGTCACCCTATGGTTCGTGAATAATGCGGACATGATCGAGACCCCTCTCGGATCAAATCAGAAGCGGGATCTGGAGACCCATACTGAATCCCACACATTCAACAATGACTTTCTTGTGATCGTCGGAACCTTTTACGCTAGTATCTTAACCCCTTTGTTTCGCGATATATTACATGTCCGAGATTCTATCATCGGTATCTCCATACCTAGTTTGATCTCATTACTGACATGCACTCTTTTCTCGTTCCCATGACATAACATTCTAGTGATCAAATCACTTGCTTGCAAGCTAATCAATGTGATATCACCGAGAGGGCCCAGAGCATATCTATCTATCATCGGGATGAAAAAATTCCACTCTCGATCCATGGGCCTCAACATAACACTTTAGTAGTTCTGAACCCATCTTTATAATCACCCTGTTATGGTGTGACGTTTGATGTTATCAAGAAACTGTTCCAGTGTTAGTGATTGACATGATCTCATGGTCTAAGGATTAGGATCACTTCGTAAGTTGTTATAGCAATATAAACTCAATGACTTTGATCGTAATGCTATACTTTGGATGAATGTTCATCACATCATTACACTAATGTTGTGACCTCGTTATTAACAACATCCAATGTTCATGATCAGGAAACCTTGATCATCTTGTTAATCAACGAGCTAGTTTTATGAGAGAGGCATAACTAGGAACTTTCTGTTTGTTTATTAAACACACATGTATTAACGTTTCCGTATTAATACAATTATAGCATGTAAAATAAATATTTATCATAAACAAGGAATACGATAATAACCACTTTATTATTGCCTCTCGGGCATATTCCCTTCAGTAATATCTGTTGAACGTGAAGAAGGGGCAAATCAGTCCAAATACCAGTTTATTACTTGAGCGAAGTTCTCTCTCTCTCGAAACAGAATTACCCGCATTATCAGAAGATGACATATGGGGTATATATGGTGACAAAGAAGCTGAAACATTATTTTCAAGAACACCCAATCCGGGTAATATGCGAGGCACCTATATCGGATATATTGGGCAGCAATGATGCCAGCGGCCGAGTCGCAAAATGCGCCATAGAACTGGCACCATATACTCCACAATATGATAGGAGAGATGCAATAAAGTCTCAGGCTGTTGTAGATTTCTTTGTAGACTGGATGGAAATACAGTACGAACCACCACTGCCAGATCCGAACTACTGGAATATGCATTTTGACGGGTCCAAGACGAAAATGGGTCTCGGCGCCGGGATAGTGCACATCTCCAAAGAGGGATCAACTGAGGTATGTGTTACAGATTCATTTTGTTGCTTCCAACAACGTTGCCGAGTATGAGGCACTTGTCCATGACATCAAAGTATCCAAGGAAATTGGTATCAAAAGGATCATGTGTTTTGGCGATTCGGATTTGGTGATTCAGCAAGTATCCGGACATTGGGATGCACTGGACGCAAACATGGCATTATATCATTTCCATGTGCAACAAATTTCGGGATACTTTGACGGATGCGAATTCCATCATGTTCCTAGAGCAGAAAATGAGGCAGCAGATGTACTATCCAAATTAGGGTCATCTCGGCAAGCAATACCACCAGTAGTAGCGCTGGAGCACCTCAGTAAACCATCAATCAAGCCGTCACCAGAATCCGACTCGATCAGGGTCACCCCAGCAATTCAGGAGTCAGACGTGGTACCAATGGATATCGACTCAGGGGTAGGTTCGAATCACTCGGGGACTGATCCGCTCAATTCAGGAGCTGCCGAATCACACTCGGGGACTCCTCAGGTCATGTCAGCAGAGCATATGTCGGCGGAGCCAATGGACATTGATGTTGAAGCAGACCCAAAACCACTGATACCAACATGGGCACAACTAGTATTCGACTATTTAAAAGATGGGACCTTGTCGAGTGATGAAACATTGGCAAAGCAAAGAGTACGAAGAGAAAAAGCGTACACCATAATCAACAAGGAATTATACAAGAGAAGTGTGACGAGTGTACTGCAGCGTTGTATCAGCCTAGAGAAAGGCCAGGAGATCTTATTGGATATTCATCAAGGAGAATGTGGGCACCATGCGTCATCAAGAGCATTAGTGGCCAAGGCATTCCGACATGGATTCTATTGGCCAAGCTCATTGGCACAAGGGCAAGAGTTAGTCGGAAAATGCAGTGGTTGTCAACACTATGCATCCAAGTCACATCTACCAGCGTCTAAATTAAAGACTATACCAATCACTTGGCCTTTTGCAGTGTGGTGCCTAGATATGGTAGGACCATTCAAATCAGCAAGGGGAGGCATGACTCATATTTTGGTCATAATTGATAAGTTCACCAAGTGGATAGAAGTAAAACCAATCAAAAAGTTGGACGGTAAAACAACTATCACATTCTTAAAGGATATAATCCTCATATATGGTTACCCACACAGTGTAATCACTGATAATGGCACGAACTTCGCCGAAGGAGATTTTGCTCGTTTTTGCGGGAAACACCGAATAAGACTCAATGTAGCATCAGTCGCCCATCCAGAATCAAATGGACAAGTTGAACGGGCTAATGGCTTAGTTCTATCAGGGATAAAACCCCGTTTAATGGAACCACTCCAGAGGTCACCTGGTTGTTGGATAGAGGAACTACCCTCAGCGTTATGGAGCCTAAGAACAACTCCGAATCGGTCAACGGGTTATACGCCATTTTTTCTCATGTATGGGGCAGAAGCAGTTTTGCCTGTCGACATAGAGTATGACTCGCCAAGAATAAGGCAATACTTGGAAGCTGAGGTAAAAGAGTCTCGAGAAGACGGAGTAGACTTACTCGAAGAAGCAAGGGAACTGGCATTATCCAGATCTGTTATATATCAACAGAATCTCCGACGCTACCATAGCCGGAAAGTGCAACCGCGTGTTTTTCGAGAAGGGGATATGGTGCTAAGGCTGGTGCAGCGCACAGCGGGAATGCATAAACTATCACCCCCATGGGAAGGTCCATTCATTGTAAGCAAAGCATTGCATAATGATTCCTATTATCTCATAGACGCTCGTGAAGCGCAAAAGAACAAGGTGGACAGGTCAGGATATGAGACCAAAAGGCCATGGAATGTGGCGCTACTTCGTCCCTTCTATACTTAGGAGAAGCAATGCATGTATCACTCAAACTCTCATATGTCGGATGTGTGTGCCGGCTATGTGCTGATAATAAAATGGTATGATTCGAAAAACTGACTCGGGGACTACCCCTTAAGTTTTCCCTCTCAATTATTTTATGTCGGCTGGCGTGACACCCGAAAATTATCTCGGAACAAGTAGTGTTTACTCAGAAAAAATCAACTCTTCGACTATGTTGTTGTCCGAAAATACGGCTTCATGGCAAGCAAGAGGAAAGGATGTATGCCGGGTAAACACGAACGCCGGATAAGTACAAAGGAGAAACGCGAGCCGGCTTTAAGTTTTTGCCTAACTCTCTGCAGGTCACATTATACTGTGTGTCGAATAATCTCGGCCAAGTGATCCAAGTTTCATATCCGCTAACTATATCCTTAGTACTTTGAGACTCTAATGTCAAACACCAAAAAAGGTAGACAGGGGCCAAAGTCAAGGAAAGGTGACACGGCAAAATGAAACTAGGGGACTTGCCTTTGAATGATTCACACTCAGAACATAACGCAAATATATAAAGCCTATCAGAAGGCACATAATCAAACTTAGAGCGCAATGTATGTTACATCTGTACCCGGCATATCGGGGATCTAATCAAAAGTTCAAGTATTTGTCAGCCTAAGCAGCAGAAGGACTCGGAGGAGCATCCTTGGAGCCAGGAGAATTGCTTGGAGCATCGTCCGAGTCAGGGGCATCTGTGGCCAGGTCATCCGGACCATCTGACTCGGTTGCTTTGCTGTCTCCACCCTCTTCATTAGCAACTTCTACGAGCGGATCGCCAAGGTCGAGGAAGCTGGGGCCGTCGCACCAAGCGTGCACCATGGTATACTCGATCATGGCGTAAGCTCGCTCCTGGTGTTTCTTGATCAGCTCCGGGTCATTCAGCCATTTGCCATCTCCTCTTATGCGAGCGAGAACATCAAGATTGATGTCCTCGTACCATGAAAGCATGATGGAGAGAGCCTTGTCCGCCGCAGCCCGGCCGGCCGACTCATGCCATTGACCCAGCCGATTCTCAGTAAGGAGCAGTCTCTCAGCAAGTGGCTCAATGAGCTCATGTGCGTCTTCATCCGGCCAGAGCATGCGAAATGCATGAATAGCCGACTTGAGCAGATCCACACCGCAGGACTTGAGGGTCCTGACTCATTCTGACACCGCTTCGAGAAGCTCCTCCATGGACACCTCGCCGTCAGCCGGAGCACCAGATTCGTCCCTCACTTTCTTAATGGCTCGGATGGCAAACATATTAGCCTCAGGAAAATTCTCTGCAAGCAAAAGAGAAAGTTAGCAAAATAACAAAAGTAGATGGAAGAAGTCTAGAGTGACCTATACAGTGCAAAAAGAGTAAGAACTCACTACCGAGAAAGAAGTTGATAGTAGCGAGCTTGCTATGCCAAGTTTTGGCCTTGGCTTGGAGGGCGTCAAAGTTCAGATTTGCCGACTCAACCGATGACTCGGCCTCCTCGAGCAACCACTTGGTCTTCTCGGAGCTAGCGGCCTGCTGCTCGTTCTTCTCAGCAAGCTCCTCCTTCAGCCCCTTCACCTCGACCAAGTCCTTCTGCTCCGTCTCGGCCATCAGCTTCTTCAGCCGAGTCACCTCATCTCGCTCCTTCTGAAGTTTGGCTTGGTTCTTCTCTGCTTATTAGGAATAGACTACTTGTCAGCACCAACAGAAATCTTCAGCTATCGAATTAATGAGGCAAGAAAACTTACTCTCGACCTCGCTGATCTGCGAGTGAAGAGCATCGATGGTGGACTGAGCGGAGGCTATGAGAGAAGAGTGAGAAAAAATTGATAAAGTGAACCAAAGAAAAATGCACCGAATAGAGAAAGGACGATTAAGGATATTACCTTGGCCTTGGGTGTCAGTCTGCAGCTTTTCATGCGCAAATTCGAGCTTGCGATGCGCCAGGACGAGAGCTTGGTGCACCTTGGTGCGCTCGTTATGAGTGAGCTGGACAAAGCAGACAGACAATAAGGAAAGGACATGTCAAGCAGCCTACCAGATCAAAAAGCTTAAGAGCTTACAGCCGAGTAAGTTCCTTACTCGACAGTAACCTCGAGGGCTAGGGATCGAAGCTCTAACATATGAGTTTGGCATAAGGAAATAAAAAGCTTAAGAGCTTACAGCCAAGTAAGTTCCTTACTCGACAGTAACCTCGAGGGCTAGGGATTGAAGCTCTAGCATGCAAGCTTGGTGTGAAAATTTAAAGTCTAAGTGATTATTGAGTGCTTACGACCGAGTAAGTTCCTTACTCAGCAGTAACCTCGGGGACTAGGTGATATGTATAAAAGGGATACTCAACAGCACAAAAGAGTAAGAAGTGACTTTACCTCGTTCACTTCGTCGGCGTGGGCCATTAGAGTAATGGCCTGCTGGGTCATGTCAGAGACGGCCTTAGGGCCCAGCTTCAGTTTCTTGCCAGCGCGGGTGCTGACCTCCTGCTGGCCAGCTGCATTCCATGCCAAAGCATAAGGCTCAGCCGAACCAAGGCTTTCTCCAATGAGCGTCCGAGTGAGAACTTGACCCGTTTTCAGGGTAGTTCCCACATTGGCACGGGTCGCTTCAGCACTAATATGGAGGATAACAGCCTTAGAGCCATTACCTGACCCGGCAGCCGTGGATTCACCCGCCTTGCCCGTTGAAGCAAGCATTGTTGCCAGCATTGGAGGTCGGATCTGGGGAGCAGAACCTGGAGCATAGACCAACATTGTCTGCTTGGAGGAGGTGGATTTGCCGGGTAAAGGGTGAGCAGAGCCAGAGACCTTGGGCTGGGTCTGGCCCTTTGACAGAATGGAAGGTGGAGAGAAACAATGAGAAGAAGGTGCTCACTGGAAGAGCGAAACCGCGCTCAAAGTGAGAAAGGAAAACCACCCGCTCGTTAGAATCGGGCTTAGGAGAGATCTCACCGGCGGGGAGACGGGAATGCACTTGCAGTGGAATGTGCCTGGTGGAGCGGAGCCATTCTACCTCCTCGGTGGAGACCTCCAAGCCTTCCCAGCCGCCACGCTTGCCGGCGGGAACCTCCTGCTCCTTCGCACCATCAGCGCCATCGCGAGCGTCCATCACCCTCGCAGACTCAGTCTCCCCCGCCGTCGGGAGTGGTTTGGAAGAACACGGACCCGTGGTGGAATGGAAAGAAAAGAGGAGCAATTGCAGGACAAGAACAAGAGGAAGAGGAAACCGCAAAGGGGGCGGTTCGATCTCGCAGGCGCAAGGAAGAAGAAGAGGCAAGGGAAACTGAATGGGCGTGGGGGAAGTGGAAACCCCCAACCCCTAGTTAAGGACAGTAAAGACTCTAGTCGTGGGATCCATCTGTGCCGTGCTGCCAGCGTGTGGCCATGTACCAGGCCGAGTAAGCCAATCAGCAGGAGCCACGTAGCTAGAGGTACACGAAAAATCCTGTGCCACATCATGGAAGGAAGGACAAGGGGCGCAGGTCGATGGGACTACCATAGTGACGGGGAATAACTGCACAGCTGTCACTGTGCCGCTAGAGCTTGGAACAAAATTTGAGGCAAGTAATCATGATTACCAGCTGTCGGTTACTGAAGCGCGCCAAAAATGACTCGGAATTGGCCAAAGTGACTCGGCTCGAGGCAAAAATGAGTCAAGAAGTCAGAGAGTGGATCCGAAAACCGTCACACAGACCCGGCGAGGTGCAAGATTGCAAGAAATAAAGATAAAAAGTAAGTTCCAATCACATAAAAGGAACCTCAAGACGCCTAATAGCTTGAACTGCTAGACCTCACCAGCTTCAGGGACTAATGTCGGGGGGATAACCCCCGGTAGGGTCACGAGAGGTGAAACATAGCACATCTTGGTGAGCTCCGAGTAAAGAAAGAACTAGGCCGGGTAAGAGAAGGATGAGCAGCCGACATATAAATTATGTCGGCCCTCATAAGACAAAGTTATATTTCTTGTAGGAACCGAGGAGTCGAGTCTACCGAGGAAGGGTCGAGTCAAGTAGGACGCGTGGGATCTTTCTGAGTAAGGTTCGGGAGGGACCATAGTAAAGCATGGTCAAAAGAGAAGGGTGACGCCGGGTGACACAAAAGGAGCCGGGTGACGCCTAAAGCATACGCTGACGTACAAAGTTACAGCGTGACGCCAAGAGGAACAGGAAGCAGCGTACCAGAAGACCGTTAGCTATCAACCTTTATGGACTGGACCATTGGGCTTAGGTAAAGCCCATGACCCGGCCCACATTATAAGGAGCAAGATCCAAACAATAAACCCTAGGACCCAAAGGGGTATAAGCTAGCTAGCATTGCCTATATAAGGAAGGGCATAGATGTAGTAGAGGGAGGTTGGACAAAGTAGGGAACTAGTGCTCTAAACCCTAGTTCGTACAGCTCAAGGAGCACTTGTAACCTTCCCGTATCAATCAAACCGCTAAGTCTGGAGATTTCTTCTTGTTCTTCGTTCATGGCTCGACCGTGCACTCCCTTCCCGGTGACCACAAGCATCCATTCGGCCCCCAACTTAAGCCTACCCATGGCATCTGTCGTGCCACCACCACGACACCAAGCTTTCACGCTTGTACCTCTTGAATATTTCTTGGGGTGACACGGGGTGGCATCCCCAAGATTGAGATTTTTTCCATTCTTCATCTCATTACATCATTCTTCCGTTACACCTAAATTTTTTCCTTCATACAAAACTTCACACAATCTTCATTAGCAACATTAGTGCATTCAAAAGATAATAGACCTTTGGGTTTAGTTTCAAAACAGCAAGACTTTCATTAAAAACACAAGCTACTATAGCAATTCCCGCAAAAATCTCAATTTACCAAAGAGAACTCAAAAGGAAATTGATAAAGAGGCAAATGCAAATAATGGCAGAAATCTGTCAAAACAGACTAGCAGGTAAAAACCAATTTTTTTGAAGACCTTCTGTTGCTCAAATCGAAAAGTGTTTAACTAACGAAAGTTAGATAACAACCTGGGCGATTTATTCAGAAAATTATATCTCAAGGCGACATACAAAGATTTTTCACGAATTTTTATAGTGAAGCACAAAAATCTGTTTCGGGACAGCAACTTCCCAAAATCTTACTTCTCTCTCATTAAAGGTTATTATTGGCACAAAAATCAAACAAAAAGTATAAGGAGAGGTTATTACAGGAGAAATAACTTTCAAGACTCAAGAAAACTATTGGGTTATCTCCCAAGAAGTACTTTTCTTTAACGTCTTTAAGTTATGCATAATAGTTTGAGAAGATGCTCACATAAGAAATATGAATTAAAGTAAAAGAGAGCATCCAGAAGAAAATTTAAAACACATTTAAGTCTAACCCACTTTCTATGCATAGAAATCTTGTAAAGAAACAAGTCATGAAAGCACAAAGCAACAAACATAGGAAAGCAAATCAAGTGCAACTTCAAGACTTTCAACATTAAGAGGGGAAAGTTAATATTATTGAGATGCATAAAACCATGTTTCCCTCTCTCATAATAACTTTTAGTATCATCATGAATAAAATTAACAATATAACTATCACATAAAACATTCTTATCATGAGCCACATGCATAAAATAATTATTACTCTTCGATAAGCATAGTCATACTTATTAATTATAGTGGGAGCAAATTCAACAAAGTAGCTATCATTATTAATCTCATCACCATAATCATCAAATATAGGAGGCATATTGTAATCACAATTAATTTTATCCTCAATAGTAGGTGGAATGAAAATATCATATTTATCATTGTAATCATCATATATCGGAGGTTTGGTATCATCATAAGCAATAGAATAGCTATCTTCCAAAGCTGGGGAACTAAAAAGATCATTTTCATAAAAACTAGCTTCCCCAAGCTTAGACGTTTCCATAGCATTAGCAATGATGGTATTCAAAATATTCATACTAATAACATTGCTATTAGCATGCAAATAAAGTTCCATAGTTTTTTTAATTTTCTCTTCAAACACTTCATGTCCGAACTCAAGATAAATACTATAAAGCTCTCTAATTTTTTTTCTTGATTTCCATAAAGCCTAACTAGTGAAAATAAGAAACAAAAAGACAAAATTGCAGAATTTAAAGGAAATAACTTCGAGCACTCACACCAGAGGATGTGAGTACCTTTTACCTTACCTCCCCGGCAACGGTGCCAGAAAATACTTTGATGGTGTATTGTTAACGTGGGAGCTTCTTCTTCTTTAATTCCCCGGCAACGGTGCCAGAAAAGATCTTGATGTCTATGCACTTCTATTCTTGTAGACAGTTGTTGGGCCTCCAAGTGCAGAGGTTTGTAGAACAGCAGCAAGTTTCCCTTAAGTGGATTACCCAAGGTTTATCGAACTCAGGGAGGAAATGGTCAAAGGTATCCCTCTCAAGCAACCCTGCAATCAAGATACAAGAAGTCTCTTGTGTCCCCAACACACCCAATACACTTTTCAGGTGTATAGGTGCACTAGTTCGGCGAAGAGATAGTGAAATACAAGTAGTATGGATGATTATAAGACAACGGTGCCAGAAAAGAGCTTCTGACAGGGAGGAAAAGACTAAAGGCAAAAATTTGGAAGCAAGCAAACATGCAACAAATCTATTTGTAAACGGTGTTTCAATGCTTAGAAACAAGGGGCCTAGGAATCATACTTTCACTAGTGAACACTCTCTCATATAAATATCTTCTCTTAATGATACTACTCTTAACTACTCTTTGTTTGGACACTCTAATCCATGGTAGGGCTATAACAGCACACCTCAAAGTCCGCCTTCCCCATCTAGATACCCCACACCGTCACCTTGAGCGCTAGATGGTTCCAACAACCACCACAATTTCATAAATACATCCAACTCCAAATATACTCATGACAAGGATTTATGAACTCCAGCCTAAGTGACACCACGGCGTGAACGTTGTCACTTTCACACACGTGGGGAGAGCAGAGATCTATTGAAGCACTTGAGTATTTATGTAGACTCTAGCCTAAGTGCCACCACGGTGTGCACGATGTCACTTTCACACACGTGGGGAGAGTAGAGATCTATTAAAGCACTTGAGTAGCAGAGAAGATCTACTTGATTACAAATCTCATGATCACAATAAGATCACGCATAGAGAGAGAGAGATGAACACATAGCTACCGATAGAGCCCTTAGCCTCGAAGGAGAACTACTCCCTCCTCATCATGGGAATCAGCAACGGTGATGAAGATGGCGATGGATATGGTGGTGGAGATCGAAGGAGATGGCTCCGGGGGCACTTTGTCGTCCCGGCAGGGTGCCGGAACAGAGACTTTCTGTCCCTCGAATCTCCCCTTCGGTGGCGGTGGCGCTGCAGAACTTTTCGTGGCTTTTTGGTCGATGCTTTAGGGTTTCTGAGTCGGGGGCTTCTTATAGGCAAAGGAGGAAAGGTCGATGGAGGGCCAGGGGGCCCACACCCCCTATGGGCACCACCAGGGCTGGCCCGCGCCCACCTAGGGTGTGGCCACCCTGGTGTCCTCTTCCATCTCTGCTTCATGGTTCCGTGTTGCTCCGGGAAAAATAGGAAGATTGGCTTTTGTCCCGTCCAATTTCGAGAATATTGATTTTCTGCCTTTTCTGGAACCAAAAACAGAATAAAATAGGCAACTGGCACTATGGCATACTGTTAATAGATTAGTCCCAGAAAGTGTATAAATATACCTCAAAGTGTAGACAAAACATAACCAAGTTGATACTAAACAAGCATGGAACATAAAAAATTATAGATACGTTTCTGATGTATCATGAATCAACTAGGTACTACCTTTGCTCTAAAAGATCTTGGTCCCCTTCACTACTTCCTTGGCATTGAGATTCATAAGACGGGGCATGATCTTCTAATGAGTTAATGCAAATATGCATCCGAGTTGCTACAGCGAGATGGAATGCTCAAGTGTACTTCTGGATGTCCTCCTCTGATAAGCTTACCGCTGATGATGGTACACTACTGACTGTTGAGGAATCCAGTATATATCGCAACATAGTTGGTGGACTACAGTATATTACTATGACACATTACTATGACACACCCTGATTTTGTGTGTGGTTAGCATGGTGTGTCAGTACCTCCATGATCCTCGGACGTCACATTGGTCAGCAGTTAAGCGTATACTCCGTCATGTCAAAGCTACTTTGTCTAATGGGCTACTTCTTCGATCGCTTGCTGGTGATACTAATCTTCTGTCAACCTTCTATCATGCTGACTAGGCTGGAAGTACTGACGATAGAAGATCGATAGAGGGATTTGTTGTCTTCTATGGTGGCAATCTTATTGCTTGGAGTGCGAGAAACCATGCTGCAGTTTCTCGCTCTAGTACAAAGTCTAAGTACAAGGCTATTGCCAATGCTACTGCTGAGTTAATCTAGGTACATGCCTTGCTTGGTGAACTTGGAGTATCTCAATGTCATCCACCTATACTTTGGTGTGACAACATTGGAGCAATGTTTCTTTCTGCCAACCTGGTATTCCATGCTCGTACTAAACATATAGAAGGTGATTTTCACTTCGTTAGAGAACGGGTGGCTCAAAAGTTGCTTCAGATACGATTCATCTCCTCCAAGGATCAGCTAGCTGACATATTCACCTAGCCCCTTCCTTTACCGCTGTTTAACTTATATAAGCGCAATCTCAATGTTTATGGCACGGTTGAGATTGATGGAGGGTGTTAAACATTGTATTTAGGTGTAAAAGGTGATCATAAAGGTATCATTGGGTTTTCCGAAGGAACGGGTTGAGGAGTTTTTATCAAGACCAGGATTTGCCAAATCCAAGTAACGGATAAATATACGTGGCCAACTCGGTGACGTTGCATTAACGAAGCTTGCAAGCGTATGACTAGGTCATGGAATGCAACAACACGGGAACGAGTAAACGAGCTCATCAGAAACGAGATCGAACACAAGTATGGAGATACTTGAGATCAAATCTCGAATGACCTAGGTATCATATGGCAAAGTAAATCAGACAACACAGTGAAAGGTTCAAGCGATGAGATTCGTGAATGTATGGGTAGTCATTATGGGCATTCAAGTCCCGCTGATGATCATTGATGCAAGAGGGTTCTTGGTCATGTCCGGAGCATCTCCGAACCAAAGGGTGTCACACTTAAGGGTGGGGACGCTTAGGGATCGAACCGGCACCGTAGGAGAAATAAGAGAGAGAAATCAGAAAGGTTCCGGGTAACATCCGATGTTGACCGAAGGGGTCCGGAAGGTGTTCCGAGTGAAAAAAATATAATAAATACATGTTTTATATTGATTAGTGGAATTAATATTAAACATAAACGTTTATTTTATTTTTGGAGGCTGCCCATTCAGATTGGGCCTCACCGGAAGGAAGGACCATAGGGCTAGGCGCCATAGGAGAGAGGAAGGGGCCCCGGCTGGCCAAACCCTAGGGTCCTCCCGCGTGGGAGGCCTAGGGCCGGCGGCAGATGCCCCATGGCAGCGGTGGCTTGGCGGGTCCTACCCCCTTTTCCCTAGGGTTTTCCCCTCCCCCACCTCCTATTAATAGAGGGGTCCCTCCTCTATGCACAACAAGAATCTCTCCTCTCTCCCTCTATTCCCTAGAGCTCTCTCCACCTAGATTGGATCTAGCTCTATGTGATTAGATCTCCACCTCCACACTACCATCGTGCGCAGGACGGTCTGGCTTCCATCTTCTTCCGCTGCTCTGTTGGATCGGAGTCTGGGAGACGTCCCTACACCGGACGTGTATAGAGCTTCGAGGCACAACACTTGGGAGGATCGTCTTCATCACTATACGCCTACATGCATAAGGCATGTCACATTCTTCAAGGGTATGAACTTTGTCCTCCCTCTTCGTTACTTATGTGTCTATATAAAATAGATCTTGATTGTTGTGTTCGTATAGGTAGAATCTTTTTCCTGCTGCGAACCCCCAACAATACATATACATTGATATATAATAGAGAGAGACCGGCCGTGTGTTCTGTGCACTACCCCTACCAAACCCTATTTTAATAGGGGCTACGCTCAAATCGTTGATGGATCGCTCGAGCGGTACAGAGGAACGCGTGACTAGAAGCTCTTGTACGATCAACACACCATAAAAGACTTAGTTGTACTCCCTCCGTTTTAAAATATAAGATGTTTTAGCTTTGTGAAGAAAATGTATCTAGACTTATTTTAGTGTCTAGATTTATTCCAAACATAAGTGAATCTATATACTAAAACAAGTCTAGATACATTCTCTTCACAAACCTAAAACATCTTATATTTTGAAACAGAGGGAGTATTAGAGAATCTCTACTAGATACGGCATATTGGTCGGTCCGTAAAATTTTAGACCGATATGTGGTATCAGAGAAAAAACTAGCATTTCTAGAAACCATAAAAGGGCAGATGCCTCATTTTTTTTGTGGATTCTCGCATCAAAGCCCATCGGTGCGGGGGAGGGGGGGGTCTGGATGCGATAAACCGTACCTATTTTCTCCCACCGAATCACGCATAGAAACCCCGTTGCCGCATGCCGCCGTCGCAGATTCCGGCCACCTCCGGTGTCGGCCGTCAAATCGCCGCTGCCCACCACCTCCCACTCACCCCTCCTAGACATGGTCGTCCAATCGTGACGGAATATGGCCGGACGAGGCGGCGGTTCACCGCGGCACGGAGTGAGCTCCAACGCCAGAGCTTCCATGCCGCTGCCGAGCGAGGAGTAGGTGCGCCGACGCCAGTCCGAGCAGGCGCGCGCACCTGCGTGACCTCCCCGACATGGGCCATGTTCAGGTTCGGGCCCGCGATGCACAATACGAAGGCAGGAAGCTACTTCGCGGCCATGAGTGCTGGCCCGCGCCTCCGCGCGCCGTCGCCGGTGGTGCGCGTGTCGCCTCTCGCTTGGTGGGGCCACATCTCTGACGACGACAACTCGGAGGAGGAGGAGGACGACGACGACGCGGTCTGCGAGTGAAGTTTAACTCGCTCGGGGCCCTCGTCTCCAACGTGTGGGAGCGCGCGAAGCGCCGCCGGGGCGAGCGCGCCCGCGAGCAGCACGAGCTCCACCGATTTTGAGCACCAGGCCCGAATGGTCTTCTTGGTCATCGACTACTCCGACGACACCACCGACTCCGACGCGGAGTAGGCGAGCGACGTTGTCGCCCTATATGCTTCGGTGAGTAGGTACCGCCGGCAGTAGCTAGGGTTAGACTGGATGTAGAGTGCGGTATCCAATTTTTGTTATAAATATATGTTGATATGTGATGATCAAAACCTTATGAATATGGTGTCAACGTGATGATTTTCAAATATGCCTTCTAATTAGTGTATATGTTCCATGCTAGCAATTTTTGTATTGCAAACAGTTCATCGCAACGTACGTGGTTTCGTACTGTTTGCTAGAGATGCTCTTAGTAGGGCTGCGCAGTTTATGGGCCTTTGATGATGCCGCCTCTGGGCCTAAATGTTGATAGAAAGCTCGGTCCAACACATCTAGCTGGCATGGCCATGTAAAAAGATCGCAGAATCACAAAAAAAAACATGGTTCAGACTTTCCGACAGCCTGACCACCACGACAGGCCCTGATGGTAATTTGGTTGATAAAACAAAGTGGTGGATTTAGAGCATCTTCACTGCAGGCTGATTTTTTTTCCGGATTTCGAAAATTGGTTCAGTCACGTTTCTAGGACATCGGTTTCGTTTGGATTTGGGCCAACTTTCGTCTGCAGTTTCCAGACCGATCCCGAGGCGTCAGGAACGTCATGGGAACACCGGACGAAGTGAAAATGGGTGTGGGCCAACCCTGTTGGCGTGAAAATCCCATTCCTCACTTTCACTCGCCTCCCCTACGGCAAAGAGCTCTTCTATCTATCATATTGCCATTTCTTTGCTGGCGAAGCTCCACCACGCCGAGCCGTATCCACACCTCTAGATAGGCCCGCCGCCGTCGCCGCCGCTTTCCCCTCGCCCTAGGCCATCTTTCGCTGCCCAAGCTTCGCCGTAGCTCGGCTTCGCTCTGGGCTCCCTCTACCTCGCCCGCCAAGTGTTCGGCGTTTTGCCGGTTTGGCCATGGACTCCGACGGCGAGTAGATGTTCGCGGTGATGCTGGAGGAGGAGAACGCCGCTGTCGCCGAAGATGCAGAGCACATGCAGATACTCGCATCCCTCGCCTGGTTGTACGTGTGGACGGCAACGCTGAAGCGTGGAGGCTCGGCGAAGGGTCACCGGAAGTGCAAAGCAAGGCAGAGGATGGAGGACTAATGCATGGTGTGCGCCGACTACTTTGGTGACGAGCCGCTCCACGAAGAGGCCGTGTTTCGGCGCCGTTTCAGGATGAGCCGGAAGCTCTTCCTCGAGATCGTGCATACCATTCGGGAGTTCGGCCCCTATTTCGTATGCAAGAAGGACTTCATCGACATGGTTGGGTTCTCCTCACTACAGAAGTGCACAGTGGCGATGAGGTTGCTTGCATATGGAACGCCGGGTGACAGTGCCGATGACTATCTTCGTATGGCCAAGTCTACCGTCATCGATTGCTTGTACAGGTTCTGCAGGGCAGTGATTGTAGTGTTTGGAAAACAATACTTGAGAACACTCACTGCTGAAGACACTGCTCGGATCCTTGCAGTCAATGAAAGTAGAGGATTTCCTGAGATGCTTGGAAGCATAGACTGCATGCATTGGCACTGGAAGAACTGTCCATTTGCATGGAAGTGAATGTACAAAGGCCACAAAGGAGATTGCATTGTGATACTCGAGGCAGTTGCTACACAAGATCTTTGGATCTGGCACTCCTTCTTTGGCATGACAGGATCGAACAACGATATCAATGTCCTCAACTCCTCAAATGTCTTTGCCAACTTTGTTGAGGGTCATGTTCCCCCTGTGAATTTTGAGATCAACAGACACCACTACAACAAGGGATACTATCTTGCAGATGGCATCTATCCAAGATGGCCAATATTTGTGAAGACTATCTCAAACTCAATGCTCCCCAAACATGCTCAGTTTGCTAAGGAACATGAAGCTTGCAGGAAGGACATGGAGCAGACATTTGGTGTGCTTCAACAGAGGTTTGTAGTTGTCTGATTCCCTGCTCTGACCTGGTCGAAGGATCAGATATGGGAAGTGATGAATTGTTGTGTGACCTTGCACAACATGATCATTGAGGATGAGAGGAAGGACCCAGTGAGTTTGGTCGAGCAGAATGAGTCATACTACAGACAGGGACCTCTTGCAGAGCCTGATCACTGGGTGTCTCCAACTTGGACTGTCTTCATCGCCATGTGTCAGGAGATCCGAAATCCGGTAGTTCATCGGTAGCTGCAGGATGGTCTGGTTGAGCACCTATGATACGCAGGGGCAACACGTAGATGTCGAGCATGAACTGGCCGAACTAGACCGAAATATGTTGTATTGTCATTGTATGCTGAACTATATTAATTTTATGCAAACTATGTTTAAGTTCATGCCAAACTAGACCAAACATTGTTCTGTATCATATTATGCCGAACTATGCCGAAAACTGATTGAATTTTAGTTGAATTTGGAGGAAAAATTACCGACATGGGACTCGGCCTGAAAACACGAGTGAGAAAGTGGATGTTCTCATGCCAAAAACTAGCTCCGTCTGACGCTAATTATATCCATATTTCAGTCTAAAAACGTCCAACGAGTGGAGATGCTTTTAGAAGATATTAGGCCTACTAGCACACTGCCCGTGCTTTGCTACGGTCTACCGAACCACTATGATAACATTACAAAATTAATTTGACTTGGTGCTTGTCGATCAAGGTGTCTGCTTCTAAAATTCAGCTCGTGTTATTGTAAATGCTAGCCTCTATATTGTAAAGCTTGAACTACTTAATGAACTTCACCTTTGTAAATTTCAGAGTTATACCAAAAATAAATAAAAAGCAAAAGAGCTGAGTCTGAAAAGATGTTTGTGATTGTAGTACCGAGTGTTAGACCATGCAATGAACAATGGAAACGGTTTTGTATTCAATTAGAAAGAGCTATGAGAAAACATCCGCACACCCATGATTCAGTGAGAGTTCAGAGTACACCGAAGAACATCATCTTTAGAGCTCGGAACACATGCTTTTGATTCACTGCTTGAGATTTACCTAGCTAGGAAACTACCTAAAGCAAAAAAGCAAGCGGACTGACGATGATCATGACTGGCAATCGATCACAAACTTAGTCGAGTAATTGGATGTCGTCGTACGCGGGGCCAGAGATGTCATCTGCATGGAAATCAATTTTAATGAAATATCATTAAAATTCACTGGATTTCAGTACTTTCAGTAGACACCGATATAATGATCTTTTGGTCAAATAATTTCAGATCTTCCTGTACGACACAAGAGTTCAGATAAATTAAACAATATCAGCGCAGGCTCGTGTTCCTTCCGTGAACGGTAGAGCTGAGAAGGTGAAAGATTAATTAAATAATTCTGTTAAATCGCCAAACAAAACGGTGCTGACTTAAGTGTTGTTCTTGCTACCGCTTTTCTGAAAATAAAGCATCAATATTAGCAGTCCTCCAGCAGGTAGAGATAGGTGCGCACCGGTGCCAACTGAATATCTGATCGCTACTCGTAGAAGCTGGACGTCTTGAAGCCGGCGACAAGAGAAGAGCAAAACAGCAGCGTTGTCGATCTCATATGGGAATTTGCTATCGGTGAGGATGACTCACCTGCTCTTACACCATCAAATCCATACCGACGGTGAGCGATCAAACTTGAAACTGGAAGTAAAGAACTGAGGACGGAGGGTTAGACGGGGACCATGCCCCAGCATCCGCACCGAGTGCGCCAGGCCTCGTTTGAGCTCCCATTCTGCGTCTGCCCTCTGTTGCTCCCCCCTTTGACTCCCTAGTCTCCCTGGATCTTTTGCAGCCACCCCCTTGTTTTTCCCTTTTCAAAAGCAATCGGCTCCTCCCTCTTTCTCTGCTGCTCTCCCGATCGAACCCTGCAGAGCCCACATCGCGCCGGCCGGCCGCCTCTCCTTCCCGGCCTGCGCGTGACGCCCCGTTTCTTGCTTCTCCGGCCACCTCCCTGCAGCGCCGCCATCATGCACAGCTCGCCCGCTCCTTGTCATCCCAGGGGTGCCGCCGCCTCCCCGTTCTACAGCCACGGGCGGGGTCAGGCGGAGGAGGATCAGGGTCGGAGGAGAGGGCTCTCACCAGTGTGAGTCAGGGGAGGGGAGGAGCACCGGTGGCTGGACGCCGGCCGACGGGGCAGGAAGAAGGGGCGGAGGGATCATGAGGACGAGGCAAACGGGGTAGAAAGAAGCGGCGAAGGGAGGAATATTTTAACGGGGTAGAAAGAAACGGGGTCGACTTCCGTTCTTCACTTCGCGGTGGCAGGCAATGTAATACCCTCAAACAGCCAGGAGCAAAATCGTTTAGAAAAAATCGGAACCAAATTTTAGAACGGACGAAACTACCTCTACGTAAATTAGTAGATAGATAGCTAATGCGATGATTACGACCGGCCGTGCAAAGCACACACTGGCCGGCCAGGGCTGGCCGTTCCGCTTCCGCCATAGATTTTCTTCCTTCTGAAAAAAGAAAGACAGATGATTACGAAGTTTCTTGTTTGTTTTTCATAACTCCTGAATTACTCGGTTGGAGTGGTGGACGCATCCCCCCCCCCCGCCCCCCCCCCCCCCCCCCCCTTCTGCTTCACAGGACGTCACCACGACGAAATGAGCTGCACGGTTGCAAGTGTCAGCTGCTGTTGATTCTGGCTGCTAATCTTCCCTCGTGATCACACGCCAACGCGATCGAAATGATCTGACGGGTAGAAATTCCGAATGTACGGTACGTGTAATGCAACTTCGAGCTTGTTGTTCATATGGGATGGGTTGGGTGGTGTACACATTTAGCATCATCGCAGTAGACTCCCTACGGCGCCTCTCCCCAAGTGGCAGCATCCCCGGCAGTGAAGTGCTCGTCTGCGCGGCGGTGCAAAGTAGCGGTGGTGCCAGACCTGGCCGGTGGCCCCGATTGCTTTCTCACTTTTCGTGCTAGGGCTCGTAGTGCAAAATATCTAGAAGGGTTGTAATTCCCTATTCCTTTGAGGTCCTTAAAATAATTTTTGCTTCACCGCTCGGAAGTTTCTAACCGGGGGACACTTAGCAACGTCCTTGTTTAGATTTTTTTTCAAAAAAGGTAAAACCTCGACCTCTACATCAAGTGATATCCATAGCTTTTTATTAAAAATATGAGTAACCGGAATACCAAGTAATATTATTACAAATCATGGGTCACTCAAAATTAATACTCGTAAGAAGGATCAATCAACGAAAAATAAAAAATATAGAACTAAGCATATTGTAATCGACTAATATGTCACCAGCCAGCCGAGGAAAAATATCATGTGCGACACGTCCTTGTTAGAGAAATACATGTAATCGTGCCGTGTCAATGTAAATGTGTGCGTGGGTGTGTTATACCGGTGGAAGGAGATAGAGTTAGTTTAGATATGAATCTAATCTTCAATATAAAAATTAGGTCAATCTCCTTTTATCTCTCCACCGGTTAATCTCTCCTGTTGTAATCTGTCGAGACTATTTAACACGGAAACGAGCCGAGGCCAAGGCATCGTTAAACCCAGCAAGATTTCACATGGTGTCAGAGCCAACCTTCCAAAAATACATCTAGCCAAGAAAATCATGAGTCTCTCATCCTCATCTTCCTCTGCCGCCATGGCCAATCCCCTTCCGAGCCAAGGAACGGCAGAGAAGCTAACAAGAGAAAACTACCTCTTGTGGGAAACGCAGCTGCTGCCGGCCGTGCGTGGACGCGGCCTGATGGGGTTCCTAGACGGAACCTCCGCTGCACCGGCAAAAACAATCACCGCCAAGGACAGCAGCGGCAAGGACACCGAGCAGGCAAACCCCGCCTATGAGGCGTGGATGCAAACGGACCAGAGCGTCCTCTCATACCTGCTCAACTCCCTGTCCAAGGAGATTATGGTCTCCTGCATCGGCATGAAGACCTCGGCCACAGTCTGGGCGGCCGTGACGGCGATGTTCGCCGCTCAGTCCCGGACCCGCGTCGCCACCCTCCGCGTCAAGCTGGCGAATACGAAGAAGGAGGGGGAGACAACGTCGTAGTACTTTGCTGCGGTGAAGGCGGTCGTCGACGAACTCGCAGCCGCGGGTCGCAAGATTGAGGAAGACGAGGTTGTCGAGTATTTGCTTGCAGGGCTCGATGACCCGTACAACCCTCTGTTCGCTGCTATCGGCGCCAACCCTACCAACAAACTCACGGTGAGCGATCTGTATGCACAAGTAACTGCCTATGACAACCACATGGAAATGCTAGGCATCGGTACAGAGGTTGGCCACTCCTCGACTAATGCTGCTACCAAAGGACGTGGCGGCGGAGGCGGCCACGGCTACGGTCGAGGCGGTCGCGGAACATCTCGTGGACGCAGTGGTGGCCGCAGCTACGGCCGTGGCCAAGGACGACCACAACAAGGATCAGGAGGAGGCAACGAACGCCGCGGCGGCGGCAACAACGGCGCCAAGGGCAAGGATGACCGCATCGTGTGCTAGATCTGTGGCAAGCCAGGACATCCCGCCTGGAAATGCTGCACCGCTACTCCGATGACGAAGAAGAAGAGGAGAGAGGTGCACATGGTGCTGCCTACGGCGTCGACACCAACTGGTATGGTGACTCCGGTGCCACCACCCACATCACCGGCGATCTGGACAAGCTCGCCCTGAAGGAAAGGTACAATGGCCATGAGCAAATTCATGCGGCCAATGGGACAGGTATGGACATTAAACATGTTGGTCACGCATTTGTTGAATCCCCATCTAAATCTCTGCACCTTCGCAATGTTCTTCATGTGCCTAGTGCTACAAAAAATCTTATCTCTATTCACCATCTCACACGAGACAACAATGTCTTTGTTGAATTTCATCCATGGCATTTTTATGTGAAGGATCAGGAAACGAAGAAAATCCTTCTTAAAGGGCGATGCTCCCCTGGTGTCATCATCATCGTCAAGTCAAAATAAAACGGTCCTTAGCGTCACCAAGCCTTCAGCTACAAGGTGGCACGATCGGTTGGGTCATCCCTCTTTTAAGGTCGTTCAACGAGTTCTTAGCAAATTTGAGCTTCCTTGTTCTAATGAGTCTAGAGTTGAGTCTGTGTGTGATTCATGTCAACGAGCAAAAAGTCATCAACTTCCTTATACTAGATCCACTAGTGTGTCTACTGCCCCTCTAGAACTTGTCTTCTCCGATGTGTGGGGAAAGGCACCTACCTCTGTTGGTCGTTTTTCATACTATGTAAGCTTCATTGATGACTATAGCAAATTTTCATGGATCTATCTTCTCAAAAATAAATCTGAAGTTTTCCAAGTTTTTCAGAACTTCCAAAATCTTGTTGAACGACAATTTGATAGAAAAATCCTTGCTATGCAAATTGATTGGGGTGGTGAATATGAAAAACTCAACCCCTTGTTTCAAAAAATGGGCATCTCCCATCATGTGTCTTGTCCACACGCACATCAACAAAATGGCTCAGCCGAACGCAAGCATCGTCATATAGTTGAAGTTGGGCTAGCTCTCCTTGCAAATGCATCTATGCCACTAAAATTTTGGGATGAAGCATTTTTAACTGCCACACATCTCATCAATATGCTCCCCTCTAAAGTTATCAACAATGAAACCCCTGTGGAACGTCTTCTAAAAGGGACACCTGATTATTCATCTTTACGTGTTTTTGGGTGTGCCTATTGGTCAAATCTTCGTCCATACAACACTCGAAAATTATCTTTCCGCTCCACACAATGTGTCTTCAGTGGCTATAGCAACATGCACAAAGGGGTTAAATGTCTTGAGGTTTCTACTGGGCGCGTTTATGTGTCCCGTGATGTTGTCTTTGATGAGTCCATCTTTCCTTTTGCCAAATTGCATCCAAACGCCGATGCCCTCCTTCGTAGAGAAATTCTCCTTCTGCCAGATAATCTTCATACACAATCAGATCAAGGGGAGGAAACATGCACTGACTTAACATCTAATGATCCTACTACCTTTACCCCTGTACAACCTCTGCAGGAACTACAACAGATGGAAGAAAATCCGGTGCAAAACGCCACTGGAACGGAGCAATCTGGTGATACAGAATCAGCACAAAACGACGAAAGCACGGGACACGGAGCACATTCAGGCAGCAAAGAATCCATCTCGGGATCGTCGTCACGTCGCCAATCATCAGGTGCGGCTGGTCCAGGGGACAGCCCGGCAGGCATTCATCATGGCCCGACTGACACGTTGTCCACCTCCTCGTCAAGCGAAGAGGCATTCCAGCCTCGCGTCGCACCGCGTACGGCTCCCGCGCGTGGGCTCCAGAGGTCAGCAGCTGCCAGGCCAAGTGGGCCAATCAACGCCGCTCCCGCTCGCGGGCGTGCGGCCACATGCAGGGACGAGACGCGGGGATTGCAGCCCAGATCCTCTGCTCCCCCCGATCAAGATCAGACGGGATCTTCTGTGGAGACACCATCTGCAACACCCCCTGCAGAAACGCTCCACCGCACTCGCGCCAAAACTGGTAAAAGTAAACCCAAGGTTTTTACTGATGGTACAGTTCGGTACGGCCTCTTTGTCACATCTAATGAAGCAAATAGTTTACAAGAAGCATTGGCTAGCAAAAATTGGAAACATGCTATGGATGATGAGTATAATGCATTAGTCTCAAATAAAACTTGGCATTTAGTTCCACACAAGCAAGGCATAAATCTAATAGATTGTAAATGGGTTTATAGAATCAAAAGAAAAGCTGATGGAACTATTGATAGATACAAGGCTAGATTAGTAGCAAAGGGTTTTAAACAAAGGTACGGTATAGATTATGAGGACACTTTTAGCCCTGTTATTAAAGCTGCTACAATCAGACTTGTGTTAGCTGTTTCTGTGTCCAGAGGATGGAGCCTAAGACAGCTAGATGTGAAGAACGCCTTTTTACATGGTGTTCTGGAAGAAGAAGTTTATATGAAACAACCACCTAGCTATGAAGATTCTAATGCACCATATCATGTGTGCAAACTGGACAAGTCATTGTATGGTCTCAAGCAAGCACCTAGAGCATGGTTTGCCAAACTAAGTTCAAAACTTCAAGAGTTTGGTTTCTTACCCTCTAAGGCTGATACATCATTGTTTATTTATAACAAGTCTGGCATTACTATTTTTGTACTTGTATATGTTGATGACTGTTGGAATTATGCCCTAGAGGCAATAATAAAGATGTTATTATTATAATTCTTGTTCATGATAATGTTTATATTCCATGCTAGAATTGTATTAAGCGGAAACTTTAATACTTGTGTGGTTTGTGAACAACACCGTATCCCTAGTATGCCTCTATGGACTAGCTCATTGATTAATGATGGTTAAGGTTTCCTAACCATAGACATGAGTTGCCAATTAATAATGAGATCATATCATTGGTAGAATGATATGGTGGACAGACCCAAACTAAGCGAAGCAATTAGATCGTGTCATCGTGTTCATCTTTGCGAAGCTTTCCTTATGTCAAATATTGTATTCCTTAGACCATGAGGTAATACAACTCCCTGGTATCGGAAGAAAGATTTGAGGTCATCAAACGTCATCCTATGAGAGGGTGATCATAAAGGTGTCTCTCAGGTGATCGGAAAGTACCTGTTGGGTTGTATGTATCGAGATGGGATTTGTCCCTCCCAAGTCGGAGAGATATACTTCGGGCCCACTCGGTAATCGATATCAACACCGCTTGCAAGCATGTGGTTAAGGAGTTAATCACAAAGTGATATCGGATTACAGAACGAGTAAAGTACTTGCTGTGAACGAGATTGAACTAGGTATGACGGTACCGACGATCGAATCTCGGGCAAGTAAAATATCGCGAGACGAAGGGAATATATATATGGGATTGATTGAATCCTGACATCGTGGTTCATCCGATATGATCATCGATGAATGTGTGGGATTCAATATGGGTTTCTAGACCCCCGCTGTTGATTATTGATAGAAGATCATGTCCGCATATTCTCGAACCCGAAGGGTCACACACTTAACGTGTCTCGACGCTAGGATAGATTGGATATTTGGTTTATGAGTTTTTGTTCGGAGTCTCGGATGGGATCCGGGACATCACGAGAGGTTCCAGAATGGTCCGGAGAATAAGATTCATATAAGGCAGTGCAGTTTTTGGAGTTCGGAATTGTTCCGGGTTAATCGGTATTGTACCGGAAGCTTCTAGAACCTTCCGGAGGGGGACCAACGCGGTCCCACCTGTCGGGAGGGGGCATGGGCCTATGAGGGAGTGCCCTGGTCGCATTGGTCCAGGGGCACAAGGCCCCATAGGGCCCAGCTGGCCAAGAAGGGATAAAACCCTAATTGGAGCTTCTAGAAGGGGGGTTTTCCTTGCCCCCCACTCCTCCTCCTTGGCCGCCGGTTTTGGCTTGGGGGAGGGGCTAGGGTTGCCGCCCCACCCCTCTATATAAATAGGGCTAGGGGCGCACCACCCCCCACACCTTCCCCTCAAGCCAGTCGCCCTGCTGCCCTCCTCTCTCTCTCCCTCCCGACTGCGTGTAGGCGAAGCCCTGCTGCAGAAACTCTCCACCAATTGCTCCGCGCCGTCGCGTTGTAGATCCAACCCATCTCTCCACCATACTTGCTGGACCAAGGAAGGAGGAGACGTCGAGGTGATGCACGTGTGCATCTCACGGAGGCATCGCCACTTGTGGTGCTAGATCGGATCGGATCGCGAGGAGGAGAAGCGAGTACGACTATATCACCCACGTTCCGACGAACGTTCCGCTGTGCGAATCTTCAAGGGTATGAAGATCTAATCCAATCTCTCTCGTTGTTTGCATCTCCTAGATTAGATCTTGGCTTCCCTCTGTTTGCTTCCGTAGAAAATTTTGATTTACTATGTTGTGAAACCCTTCAGTGGTATCAGAGCTAGATCTATGTGTAGATGTGTTTCACGAGTAGAACGCAACATGGTTGTTGCGGGCGTTGATGTTTTCTGTTGCAAGCCTCTTGTTTACGTTCTTCTTATGACGCGGGATAGTGAGATTGAAGCGGTCCAGGCCAACCTTACGCGACGTCGTTCGCGAGACCGGCTCCGCACTTGACGTGTGGCTTGTTCCACACATGCGGCTGGTGGATGCCTGTTTCTCTCACTATAGTTGTCATGGGATTTAAACCGGAGTTTGGCAACCATAATATCACTGTTGTGGCTTTCCGTAGGTAAGAATCGTTCTTAGCTTGCTACTCCCATAAGCCACGTAAAACATGCAACAACAAAGTAGAGGCGTCTAACTTGTTTTTGCAGGGAGTGTTTTCTGTGATATGGTATGGCCCAAGATGTGATGTGTATAATGTATGCGATGATCATGTTTTGTAATGTTTCACGACTTGCATGTCGATGAGTACACAACCGGTAGGAGCCATATGGTTGTCTTTATAATTGTGTATGACCTGCGAGTCAACTTCTTATACGCCATGTAATAGCTTTACTTTATCGCTAAGTAGTTAGCAATAGTTGTAGTTGCTATTCATGGTGGAGGCAATCATGGTAGAGTGATGGAGATCATGCCGGCACGCACAAGATGGAGATCATTGCGCGAAGATTGGCTATACCATGTCACATAAAGTTATATGCATGTGATGTTTATCCTTTTATGTATCTTATTATGCTTAGATCGCGACGGTAGCATTATAAGATGATTCCTCACTTAAAGATCAAGATAAAACTGTGTTCTCCCCATGTGTGCACCGTTGCAAAAGTTTGTCGTGTCCAAGCATCACGTGATGATCGGGTGCTATAGACTCTACGCTCACATACAACGGGTGCAAGCCAGTTTTGCACACGCGGAAATACTTGGGTTTGACTTGACGAGCCTAGCATGTATATACATGGCCTCGGAACACATGAACCGAAACGTTAAGCATGAGTCATATGAATGATATGATCGACACTTCGTTGTCCACCATTGAAACCACATCTCTTCTCGTGATGATCGGATTAGGTGTGGTGAATTTGGATCATGTTCACTAAACAACTTGAGGGATGTTGAATTTAGTGGGAGTTCATCTAGTAATTTGATTAAAAGTTGAACTAGTTATCATGAACATAGTCTAATCTGTACTTGCAAATATTGTAGATCCCATGGCTAAGTCCAACTTCAACTTCAACGTTTTTGCTGAGAAAGAAAAGCTTAAGAACAATGGATCTAACTTCACCAACTGGTTCCGCAATCTGAGAATCATTCTCTCTGGCGGTCAAAAGGACTATGTCCTTGAGAAAGCGTTAGGTGACGCCCCTGCTGCAACTGCGCCGGCTGATGAGAAAGCTGTCTATCAGTCGTGCAAAGATGATTATGGTGTGATTAAGAGCACCATGTTGTTTGCTATGGAATCGGACCTTCAAAATCGTTTTGAAGACTATCCCGGGCCCTTTGAGATTCTCGAGGAGCTGAAAACCATGTTTTAGACTCAGGCCCGTTCTGAGAGATATGAGATCTCTAAGAAGTTCTTTAACTGCAAGATGGAGGAAGGGAGTTTCGTTAGTGAGCACGCCATAAAGATGTCGGGCTACACTCAACGCCTTGAGCAACTGGACTGCAAGGTTCCAGAAGAGCTCAAGATTGACAGGGTTCTGCAATCACTCCCTCCCAGCTACAAAAGTTTTGTAGTGACTCACAATCAGATTGGTTCCACTGATACAATCACCGAGCTCTTCGCAAAGCTGAAGGCTGCGGAGGTGGACATCAAAAAGGATAATCATGTGTTGATGGTCAACAAGCCCTCCTTTAAAAAAGGTAAGGGTGCAAAGAAGCCCTTCAAGAAAGGCGGCGGCAAGCGCGTTTCCCCTGCTGAGAAGAAGCTCAAGTCTGGTCCTAAGCCGGACACTGAGTGCTTCTATTGCAAGGACAAGGGTCACTGGAAGCGCAACTGTCCAAAGTACTTAGCAGACAAGAAGGCTGGCACCATCAAAGGTATATTTGATATACATGTTATTGATGTTTTCCTTACTAGCCCTCGTTTTAGTGCCTGGGTATTTGATACTGGTCCAGTTGCTAATATTTGTAACTCGAAACAGGAGCTACGGAATAGACGGCGGCTTGCGAGGGATGAGGTGACGATGCGCGTTGGCAACGGATCAAGAGTTGATGTGATGGCCGTCGGCACGCTCTCCTTAGTTTTACCTTCGGGATTAGTTTTAAACCTTAATAAATGTTATTATGTGCCTGCGTTGAGCATGAACATTATTTCTAGATCGTGTTTATTGCAAGACGGTTATTCATTTAAATCGGAGAATAATGGTTGTTCTATTTATATGAGTAACATCTTTTATGGTCATGCACCTATTGTGAATGGTTTATTTCTTCTAAATCTCGAAAGGTATGAAACACACATCCATAACATTGAGGCTAAGAGATGCAAAGTAGATAGTGATAATACTACTTATTTGTGGCACTGTCGTCTAGGTCATATTGGTGTAAAGCGCATGAAGAAACTCCATTCTGATGGACTTTTGGAGTCTCTTGATTTTGAATAATTTGACACATGTGAACCATGCCTCATGGGCAAGATGATCAAAACCCCGTTCTCCGGAATGATGGAGCGAGCAACGGACTTGTTGGAAATCATACATACCGATGTATGCGGACCGATGAGTGTTTCAACGCGTGGTGGATATCGCTATTTTCTCACTTTTACCGATGACTTAAGTAGATATGGGTATATCTATTTAATGAAACATAAATCTGAAACATTTGAAAAGTTCAAGGAATTTTAGAATGAAGTGGAGAACCATCGTAACAGAAAGATTAAGTTTCTACGATCCGATCGTGGGGGCGAATATTTGAGTTATGATTTTCTCACGCATCTTAAAGCAAGCGGAATTGTTTCGCAACTCACGCCACCCGGAACACCACAGCGCAATGGTGTGTCTGAATGCCGGAATCGAACTCTATTAGATATGGTCCGATCGATGATGTCTCTTACTGATTTGTCGTTATCATTTTAGGGTTATGCATTAGAAACCGCTGCATTCACTTTAAATAGGGCACCATCTAAATCCGTTGAGACGACACCATATGAACTGTGGTTTGGTGCTAAACCTAAGTTGTCGTTTCTTAAAGTTTGGGGATGCGAAGCTTACGTCAAGAAGTTGATGCCAGACAAGCTCGAACCCAAAGCGGAGAAATGCGTCTTCATAGGATACCCTAAGGAAACTATTGGGTATACCTTCTATCACAGAACCGAAGGCAAAGTGTTTGTCGCAAAGAACGGTTCCTTTCTTGAGAAAGAGTTTCTCTCGAAAGAAGTGAGTGGGAGGAAAGTAGAGCTAGACGAGGTTGTTGAACCTTCTCTTGAATTGGAGAGTAGCGCAGCACCTGAAATTGTTCCAGTGCCGCCAACACCAATAATAGAGGAAGCTAATGATAAGGATCATGAAGCTTCGGACGATGCTGCTACTGAGCGTCGCAGGTCGACAAGGTCGCGTGCCCCTCCTGAGTGGTACGGCAACCCTGTCTTAACTGTCTTGTTAGTAGATGACAGTGAGCCTGCGAACTATGAGGAAGCGATGATGAGCCCAGACTCTGAGAAATGGCTAGAAGCCATGAAATCCGAATTGGGATCCATGAGAAAACCAAGTATGGACTTTGGTGGACCCTCCTAGCGACCGAAAGGCCGTTGAGTGCAAATGGATTTTCAAGAAGAAAATGGATGCGGATGGTAATGTTACCGTCTATAAAGCACGGCTTGTCGCGAAAGGTTTTCGACAAGTTCAAGGTGTTGACTACGATAAGACTTTCTCTCCCATAGCGATGTTTAAGTCTATTCAGATTTTATTAGCAATTGTTGTGTTTCATGATTATGAAATTTGGCAGATGGATGTCAAGACTGCGTTCCTCAATGGCAACATTGATGAAGAGTTGTATATGATGCAACCCGAAGGTTTTGTCGATCCTAAGGATGCTGATAAAGTATGCAAGCTTGAGCGTTCCATTTATGGACTGAAGCAAGCATCTCAGAGTTGGAACCTTCGTTTTGATCAAGTGATCAAGAGCTTTGGATTTGTTCCAAATTGCTACGAAGCTTGTATCTACAAGAAAGTGAGTGGGAGCTCGGTGACATTTCTGGTACTATATGTGGATGACATATTGATTATTGGAAATGACATTAACATGCTTAACGATGTGAAGAGTTATTTGAACAAGTGTTTTTCAATGAAAGACCTAGGTGAAGCTGCTTATATATTGGGCATCAAAATCTATAGAGATAGACAAAGACGCCTGATAGCTTTAAGCCAGAGTACATACCTAGACAAAGTTCTGAAAAGGTTCAGAATGGATAAGGCAAAGAAAGGTTCAGTGCCTATGTTGTCAGGTAAGACATTGAGCAAGGCTCAGTGTCCAGCTACGGTAAATGATAGGGAAGCTATGAGCAAAGTGCCTTATGCCTCGGCCATAGGTTCTATCATGTATGCCATGCTGTGTACTAGACCGGATGTGTCCAATGCTCTTAGTTTGACGAGCAGATATCAAAGTGATCCAGGAGTGGAACACTGGACAGCCGTGAAGAACATCCTAAAGTACCTAAATAGGACTAAAGAAATGTTTTTAGTCTATGGGGGTGATGAACAGCTCGTCGTAAAAGGTTACGTCGATGCTAGTTTCGACACCGACAAGGATGATTCCAAATCTCAGACAGGATACGTTTATATTTTGAATGGAGGAGCTGTGAGCTGGAGAAGCTGCAAGCAAAGCGTGATCGCGGGATCTACAGTAGAAGCGGAATACATGGCTGCTGCAGAAGCGTCAAGTGAAGGAGTTTGGATCAGGAACTTCATCACTGAGCTTGGCGTGGTTCCAAGTGCATTGGACCCACTGGAGATATTGTGTGACAACACTGGCGCCATAGCACTTGCTAAGGAACCAAGATATCATCCAAAGACCAAGTATATCAACCGCAAGTTTCATATAATCCGAGATTATATAGCAGATGGAGATCTTAAGATTACCAAAGTACATACAGATCTGAATGTCGCAGATCCATTGACTAAACCTCTTCCACGTGTAAAACATGATCAGCACCTCAGTGCCATGGGTGTGAGATTGTTGCCAAATGTAAACTAGATTATTGACTCTAGTGCAAGTGGGAGACTGTTGGAATTATGCCCTAGAGGCAATAATAAAGATGTTATTATTATAATTCTTGTTCATGATAATGTTTATATTCCATGCTAGAATTGTATTAAGCGGAAACTTTAATACTTGTGTGGTTTGTGAACAACACCGTGTCCCTAATATGCCTCTATGGACTAGCTCATTGATTAATGATGGTTAAGGTTTCCTAACCATAGACATGAGTTGTCAATTAATAATGAGATCATATCATTGGGAGAATGATATGGTGGACAGACCCAAACTAAGCGAAGCAATTAGATCGTGTCATCGTGTTCATCTTTGCGAAGCTTTTCTTATGTCAAATATTGTATTCCTTAGACCATGAGATAATACAACTCCCTGGTATCGAAAGAAAGCTTTGAGGTCATCAAACGTCATCCTATGAGAGGGTGATCATAAAGGTGTCTCTCAGGTGATCGGAAAGTACCTGTTGGGTTGTATGTATCGAGATGAGATTTGTCACTCCCAAGTCGGAGAGATATACTTCGGGCCCACTCGGTAATCGATATCAACACCGCTTGCAAGCATGTGGTTAAGGAGTTAATCACAAAGTGATATCAGATTACGGAACGAGTAAAGTACTTGCTGTGAACGAGATTGAACTAGGTATGACGGTACCGACGATCGAATCTCGGGCAAGTAAAATATTGCGAGACGAAGGGAATATATATGGGATTGATTGAATCCTGACATCGTGGTTCATCCGATATGATCATCGATGAATGTGTGGGAGTCAATATGGGTTTCCAGACCCCGCTGTTGATTATTGATAGAAGATCATGTCCGCATATTCTCGAACCCGAAGGGTCACACACTTAACGTGTCTCGAAGCTAGGATATATTGGATATTTGGTTTATGAGTTTTTGTTCGGAGTCTCGGATGGGATCCGGGACATCACGAGAGGTTCCGGAATGGTCCGGAGAATAAGATTCATATAAGGCAGTGCAGTTTTTGGAGTTCGGAATTGTTCCGAGTTAATCGGTATTGTACCAGAAGCTTCTAGAACCTTTCGGAGGGGGACCAACGTGGTCCCACCTGTCGGGAGGGGGCATGGGCCTATGAGGGAGTGCCCTGGCTGCATTGGGCCAGGGGCACAAGGCCCCATAGGGCCCATCCGGCCAAGAAGGGATAAAACCCTAATTGGAGCTTCTAGAAGGGGGGGTTTCCTTGCCCCCCACTCCTCCTCCTTGGCCGCCGGTTTTGGCTTGGGGGAGGGGCTAGGGTTGCCGCCCCACCCCTCTATATAAAGAGGGCTGGGGGCGCACCACCCTCCCACACCTTCCCCTCAAGCCAGTCGCCCTGCTGCCCTCCTCTCTCTCTCCCTCCCGACTGCGTGTAGGCGAAGCCCTGCTGCAGAAACTCTCCACCAATTACACCGCGCCATCGCGTTGTAGATCCAACCCATCTCTCCACCATACTTGCTGGACCAAGGAAGGAGGAGACGTCGAGGTGCTGCACGTGTGCATCTCACGGAGGCATCGCCACTTGTGGTGTTAGATCGGATCGGATCGCGAGGAGGAGAAGCGAGTACGACTACATCACCCACGTTCCGACGAACGTTCCGCTGTGTGAATCTTCAAGGGTATGAAGATCTAATCCAATCTCTCTCGTTGTTTGCATCTCCTAGATTAGATCTTGGCTTCCCTCTGTTCGCTTCCGTAGAAAATTTTGATTTACTATGCTGCGAAACCCTTCAATGACATCATAGTCACTAGTTCCTCGAACCAAGCTATTACTGCACTTCTTCAAGACTTAGGAGCAGCATTTGCATTAAAGGATCTAGGAGACTTGCATTATTTCTTGGGAATTGAAGTTAAAAAATGTAATAATGGTATTGTTCTAACCCAAGAAAAGTATGCCTTGGATTTGTTAACCAGAGTTGGTATGAAAGACTCAAAGATGTCTCCAACACCATTGTCAGCCTCAGAGAAACTGTCAGCCACAGAAGGAGATGCACTTGGTCCAGAAGATGGTACAAGATACAGAAGCATTGTGGGTGCACTTCAGTACCTAACACTTACAAGACCAGATATTGCCTTTTCAGTCAACAAGGTTTGTCAATATCTCCATGCCCCAACTACAGTTCATTGGACAGCTGTCAAAAGAATACTAAGGTATCTTAAAGGAACCTCAAATCTAGGCCTAACCTTCAGGAAATCCTCTTCCACCTTAGTAAGTGCATTTTCAGATGCTGATTGGGCAGGATGTGTAGATGATAGAAGATCTACAGGAGGTTTTGCAGTTTATTTTGGACCTAATTTAATTTCTTGGAGTGCTAGAAAACAGGCAACAGTTTCTAGGTCCAGTACAGAGGCTGAATACAAGTCCTTAGCAAATGCCACAGCAGAGGTCATATGGATAGAATCACTGCTAGGAGAACTTGGTGTTGAAAAGAAACAAACTTCATGTCTTTGGTGTGACAATATGGGAGCCACCTATCTTTCTGTCAATCCTGTCTTTCATGCCAGGACCAAGCATATTGAGATAGATTTTCACTTTGTAAGAGAAAGAGTTGCAAACAAGCTGCTTGAGATCAGATTTATTTCATCCCAAGATCAGGTTGCAGATGGCTTCACAAAGGCTCTACCAGCTCGGCAGTTTGAAGAGTTCAAATACAATCTCAACCTTAAGAAGGCTGTGATTGAGGAAGGGTGTTAGAGAAATACATGTAACCGTGCCGTGTCAATGTAAATGTGTGCGTGCGTGTGTTATACCGGTGGAAGGATATAGAGTTAGAGTTAGTTTAGATATGAATCTAATCTTCAATATAAAGATTAGGTCAATCTCCTTTTATCTCTCCACCGGTTAACCTCTCCTGTTGTAATCTGTCGAGACTATTTAACACGGAAACGAGCCGAGGCCAAGGCATCGTTAAACCCAGCAAGATTTTACAGTCCTTGGTTAGATACTCAATACAATAAACTTATATAGGGACAAAGGAGCAAGAAGAAATAAAAATCTATATATGGGTATTTTGCAAGAAGAAACAAGCCACGAATTAACAATCAGCATGACGGAAACTTGACGGCGGGACCAACGTGTCACAAGTCACAATGTTGTGTTCGTGACACGATTTTTATGAACACATCGTTGTGACTTATAGTTTGCATTTCTTTCTGTGGATGACTAATCGTCAATGAGGCAACTTAACTTGATGAACTCCCAAGCGTTTTGATTTTTAATAAAGTGGATCAAATGTTATGAAGTTTGATTTTTCTAAAAGATCAAACTTATGGCCTATATTTTCTTTCCAAAAGTCAAACTACGACAAAGTTTGTACTATTATAGATACCGTATGAAAACAAGGGATTCGGATTTGTATAAATTTGTACTATTTCAAAGCTTAAGGTTTATATTTTATTTTCAGAAGTCAAACTATGTAAAGTTTGACAAAGTTTTTTTTAAATATTAACGTTTACAATATAAAATCCATACTCTTTGATACATTGTGAAACATAGGTATCTATATAATATCATAGTTCTTGATAGTTTTTTTTTAAGTTTTGCCATTTCGTAGCTTGACTTTTTGAAAAAATATAAACCTTAAGTTTTGAAACGGAGGTAGTATATATTTGGATATGTTTCAGTATATAGATATATATGAATCTAGAATAACTCAACTCATTATTACCGAAGGGTGGCTTCCTTGCTAGGGTCCGCTAGGCGTTGCATCCGGAATCACAAAATCGATGTGGCTACGCACAGCTACCGTGAGCCGGATGCCATGATAAGGGCGCCTCCAACTCCCCCCCCCCCCCCAATGGATCGTGCGGGTCTGAATTGGTCTGGCCGGACACAACCCAAAGCGGTCTGTTTCGGTGCAAACCGGGCCCAAATCTGGCGCTGGAATGCGGAGGGATGGATGGCTGCCATGTCCTTCTGAGATTCGATGGGGCCCACCTGACGGTGTCTCATCGGAGGAGAACCAGAGCTATGCGTCCATTTTAATGGGGATCGCGCCTCCCTAACCTCCACACTCCCCAAGTCCAAACCCTTAGCCGCTCCCTCCCTACCGATAGTTGCTCAGTCGCTGGACGGACACGATGACGAAGGGCTGGAAGGGGTGGTTTTGGCCTAGCCACAACAACCACGAGGCTGGTTCCTCCTCCGGCGGTGGCCGTTACCGCCACCGCCATCGGTACTCTGTTTTTCGCTCCCCACCCGCTTGCTCCTCCTTCTCCCGCTCCCCACCGGCGCACGCCCATCGCGTTCGTGCTCCGAGCGGCGTGTCAATGTGAGCCTCGAGGCTGCGCACATGCTCGCCGAGGTAGGCATGTTGTGCCCTTGGACGGACATGCATCTGCCCGCGGGGTGGCACCTCAACCAGGCCCGCGTGCCTATGCCGGCCATCCCCGTCTCGGGGCCCGCTCGCTGGCGCGATATCTGCCGCCAAATCTGCGGTGGTACCTGGCCCACGCCATCCACTCCGACCTCTAGGACCGCTGATTCGAGGCGAAGCACGAGGCATGCCTTAAGGCCATCGAGGCCCACCTCGAGAACCTCGACGACAACGACGAGGACTACTGGGAGGAGTCTAACACGAACTCCGGCGTGGAGGATGATGATGACATCGACCTTGACTACTTGGGGTGATTGGTCACGCTACAGGGGTGCCGACACCGTCAAGTTGGAGGTGTGGCCGCAGTGGACCGGCCAGGTGCTCATCAAGGTGGAGGAGCCACAACCGGCGCTGCCACAGCCCTGGCCAATGACGGAGGAGGAGATCAAGGCCGCCATTCTCGCGTTGCAGCTGGAGGTGGAAAGGAAATATGACGGGATGGGGCAGACCCTGCACGATTCCTAGGTGGCCGCACATGCCTAGATGCATGTCGCACTGGCGTCGCCCACACTCTCAATGCCTCCTCCCGCTTCAGAAGGACCAGTCGGCCAGCCAGCAGCACTACTGAAACCCCCAAGCAACGGCCACCCATAATATTGTTTTTTTATATTTTGATTGCCCTGAACCATATTATAATTTGTATAATTATGTTCTCCAATATTTTTTTCAAACAAGCTAACTGTGGACGGCAGTCCTCAACACTACAAGCGGACCTAATAGGATAAATTCGGTGTGCTAAATGTGCGAATGTGGGACCCGTTGGAGATTTGCGGTGCCATCTCGGATCCAGCAGTATGGTCGCCCGAACCGATCGAGGCAGAGAGCTTACATAGGCAGGGACGGGAGGAGGTGGTGGTACGGGAGAATTCAGTTCGGCAGTGGAGAAGGAGACAGCGGTGGCTGCCGGCGCGGCCGCCACCGGAAAGGGGCGCGCTCTGGCTGTGGAGGAGCCGAGGAGGCCAGCGGCGAATCGCCAGTCCACGGTCTACACGCGAAATGACGAAGACACCCCTAAGCAGGAGAGTAAACCACAAAAATGCCGCCCGCAACTCGCAACAGCCCGCGGTGCCAACTAAGTAAAAAGCACGCGCATTAGTCTCCGGTCAACGAGAAAGAGCTCGTAAATCCCGACTTCCCCTCTTCTCGCTCCTTGATTTTGCTTCATCGGTCATCTCTTTCTCCTTCCCATTGGTTTTATTTGCAGTTAACCCGCAGTGCCACACAGCGCGGATGCCGGCACTTCTTCAATAGGTAAATCGACATCTTGTCTAACATTATTTTGAGATTTCCGATCAGGTCTAACTGTGCATGTAACATGGATTTCCTGCTTGATTCCTGAGACCCTGAAGTTATGTATTGCCAGCTTGTTCGTCGAGTTTCTTAGCTATCTGCATCAAATCTTCAGATTAACCTGCTAAGTGTTTTTGATCATATGCGAACATCAGATTAAAGGGGATTACGAGCTGTCTCTGTGTGGAAGGCAAACAAAGTTTTCCTCTCAGACGGAAGTGTGTGTGCAATTAGAAAAGGAAAATAGCATGGGTGGCAAATCTAGCAAATATGACAACCTGGAGATTATGTTAGGCGACCAAAGCTCAGAACCACACAGTCTGCCATTGAAGTATCTGAAAAAGATCACAAACAGCTTCTCTGACGAGCGCGTGCTTGGTAGAGGTGGTTCAGGTGTCGTTTATAAGGTAAGATTGAACCATATCTCTTTTGCGTACAAATATACGTTAAGTTGATCCGAAGATCCATATTGATAAACAGGGGGAACTTTCCAATGGGGAAGTAATTGCCGTGAAGAAGCTTGAGCAGTCATTGCCGAGCTTTGAAAAGCAATTTACAAATGAGGTGTACCATTTTATGAAGCTTAGGCACCCAAATATAGTGCGCCTTTTGGGCTACTGCTATGAAACACAGAATGTATGTTTACAGCACAATGGGAAATATGTTTTTGCCGAGATGTCAGAAAGGCTGCTTTGCTTGGAGTATCTGCCAAACGGAAGCCTTGATCGTTACATTTCAGGTATGTCAATTTGACACGGGACTTGATTCTCTATACCCTTTTCCATCTTTCCTTGAGATTGCAGATTCTGCCGGTTTGGGCACTGCTCAATAACAGTATTTTGTACACATATACTACGGGCGTTATGAGTTGCAACTGGTCTATATGTTATATATAAGTTGCCAGTCTTGCCAAAGGGGAACATACATTAGACCATTGTAGCCCTTTCAATTTTTATCTAGAGCATAACAATAACAAAGTTTTGCATAACCTATGTCAAATGGCTTTCTTTTGGTCATGAATGCAGATGAATCTTCTGGACTTGATTGGCCAACACGCTACAAAATAATAGAGGGGATTTGCTATGGTTTATATTATCTTCATGTGGAAACTCATAATCCCGTCCTTCATTTGGACCTAAAACCTGCGAACATATTGCTCGATAACGGTATGTTGCCAAAACTTACAGACTTTGGTCTGTCAAGACTCCTTGATCAACAACAAACTATTTGCACTTCAAGTCGTGAGGGAACAATGTGAGTTAAATGCCGCTTTATGATCTATCACCTTTTTAGTGATTGTGAAACTGTGTCTGATTTATAGTCTCTTTAAAACTTAAAAGCCTACATGTGATGCAGCGGTTACATGTCACCAGAATACCTACATGGAGGTATAGTCACGATCAAGTCAGACATATTCAGTTTGGGAGTAATAATCATGGAGGTAATAAGAGGAGACCGGGACTACCCAGGACTTGGTGGAACTTCCTCTGAGGAATTTACTGAGCTTGTAAGTAAATTATGCTCCAACTTTGGTGGTGGAATTCATTTCATAGACCATGCGACACTTTGGAGGAGTAATAACATTCTGAATTCATGTTTCGATCTCATAGACGCTTGATAAATGGAGAAATGTGTTGGGGAAAGCACCTGGCTATACATCGCTAGAAGTAGACTGCCAACAAATAAAACGATGCATTCAGATAGGTCTGTTATGTGTGAATCCTGAACGGGCCAGAAGGCCTACGGCAGCCAAAGTTGTGAAGATGCTTCAAGGAATATCAGAGGCAAACCAGGTTGATAACTTGATGGCGGTGCATAGAATATGTATCTGCTAGCTCTTTCCTTTTCTTAATTTCTAATTTTCTATGATCATGAAATCCTATTTTTATAGTTTTCACCCGGTTTTAGTTTTGGGAAATTTTGCCACAGCACACTGTACTTTGCCCTTCTTTGCTGAATATCATTAGAAAAACGTGATTTTGCTGAGGCACACTGGTCTTTGCACATTGTTTGCTTAGACACTGGAACCATTATAATGAAATTATCAACTATGCTTGAAAAAACAGCGTACAAGTGCCATTTGTGCCCTCAAGGCCCACCTGTCAGCAATACACTCCAGCCTGAGTCCATGTTGGACTTGGACGGGTGAGGCCATGAAGCTCCTTGGCCCTTGAGGCAGCTCTCACATAGAAATCGGGTGGTCTAGACTCTAGAGTTCCTCCGCTTGAAGAAGGCAGAGGTCATGGTCGTCCAAAGAGGTCACCGAGTTCCGAGGCAGAGGACATGGTGGTCCAGTTGGAGGGGAAGAGTTCAGAGCTTTATGCAAAAAGAATCGTCGGACAAACAATTAGTGAGACGTGACGGTGTCTGCTCCAAGAAATGTAAATAGCTTCCAGATCAATCTAGTCTTGTGACTCGAAATGGCCTGCAAGTGGTGCTCGCTGCCATGAGCACGCCCGTGAAAAGAGCACAATAGACTCTCACACAATGGGAAGAGGATTAAGCGGCAAGGCGGCAGTTGAGGGTTTTCTAAGGTGATCTCGCTGCAAAATTTCAGAAATTACTACGTATTTTATTGAATACAGTGTGTCCGAGCAAAGAATATGAAAAGAATGGTTTGTCTCGACAAAAGCACATTTTTTAATGGTACTTAGCAAAGAATGGCAAAGTAGAGTGTGCTTGGGCAGAATCTCCCTATAACTTCAATACCCTTGAAGAGTACAGAATATTGTTTGTAACTATCTGTTTTAGAATACATAAAGATGTTAAAACAGACTGCTATTGAAACCACTCATATTAAAATGCACCAGATTTCAACCACTGACATGGGAGAAGCCTGCTCCCAGATGAACCTAACGGCCATCCATCAGATTCTAGTCTCGAAGCAGTATAGGGATGATGAAAGGCCTGCTAAAGTGGTAACTGGGGACCAACACATTCTAGTTCCTCCTCTGTTTTTGTGTTCTTTTGTGTTCATCACTCCCTGTGCCGCAGGTATCTCTCGAAGAATGGATGCAAGATAGAGAGGCTATCCTGGACATAAATACAAGGGGTGACAATGCATTCCAGGACGAAGATTTTGAGGTAGCCCTAAGTAACTACACCCAGGTATTATCTATACACTTTCCATACGGAGCTGTTCAATGTTACTATAAAATAAAGTCAACGCATTATAGCTGATCCATCATTTGCCTGTATTTTTTTTTTACAGTTAATTGATGCTATGGTGATCCCAACAGTAACTGTCTTTGCCAGACGTAGCTTTTGCTACCTTATGTCTGACCAACCTGTTGCTGCCCTCCAGGATGCGAGGGAAGCACAGGTTATTATTCCGGAGTGTCCCACGGGTTTGTACATGCAGTCAGTCGCCCTAACAAGGCTAAACATGCAGAGTGATGCCACGGACATGTTGAATCAGGCGTCACAGCTACAAGCCAAGTGGATCCAAAAATCCGAAGAACATGAAATGGAGAGACAAAAGAAGCCGAATGATGCAGGTGATAGCGATGGGGGCGAAACTTTCAGTTTTCCTACGACCCTTTTGAATTCCTAAAGTTTACATGAATGTGTATTCAATGGCATAGGATGTGTACTGCATTTCTAGGGTGCAGGAGTACCATACGAGGTCTGGCACTGAACTTTCTGAAGTAAATCCCATGATCCCCACTAACTCATTTTCGAGCACATTTTTTTGCACATCATCACTTGTTCGTTAATATTTTTTGCAATTGATTCATGATGTATTCCACAGCACATTACATCTCTTCCATCTAGCCTTTCCCCTGTCCTTTTCGATCCCCACTAAGGGTCCTCCATGCCCTGTTCGTGTTACAAATCTCCATCATCTCTCTCAAGTCTCAACCAAGGGGGGGTTTCCTGGGTGACCCTACCTACCTCCCTAGTTCATTACTTGTGCCATTTCATAGTTGATTGGACTGGTTTGCATAAGGAAAAGGAAATGACAGTTCTCCGACAAGCATCCAGAAAACTCATGGGGGCAGTCAAGGTGTTCAATAGATCACGGCGATAGACTCCGCTGGGATAGAGAATCACAGCATTGGAGCAAGCTCCCTGATGCTGGCTGACAAGAACCCTTAACTCTGCTTCCAGGGTGATGAGCCTGAGTTTTTTCTAGTCATTGTGATGCTACTGGAATTCTTGACGTTTAGGCTCCAAATTTTCATGGATGTTCTAGTTTTTTACTTTCTAAACCTTAGTAAGAACTACTAGTGACTTTGTTTATGAAATTAGGGAAAATCTCTTCCTTAAAAGAAAGATGGAGAGAGAAATTGTGACACATGACACACCTATAAGAACCTACAATATATGATATAAAATAAGACAGACAAAAAATGTTTTACAACACTCAAAATTGGATTTTAGGGCATCGAAAATTTTCTGTTGTAGCAGATAATGTAAAATAGGGAACCAGAAAATTTGCTGCAATAGCAGATGATGTAAAATAGGGCACCAAAATATGTTATTCTTCTCCACAACCGCATACATCCCAATTGAACCCAAACAAATTATATCAAACTCATATCAAATGAATCTAAAACAAATAAAACATAAATAGTATTAATTATTACATAGTTAATCAATTCTAAGCATAAAAATCAACACCAATCAAATATAACACACAACATGAAACATAGAGATGAAACAAGTGATAATGTTGGCCCTTCCATTTCCACCACTCCTCGATGAGATGCTTTTGAAGACTTCACGCTTATCTGAATCTCGAATGTCATGGTACATCTCAAGAAAGCATCAATTCAGTCTTCACTTCTCCCTGGCCGCACCGGTTGCCCCACTAGGTGATAGACTGTATGGTCCAAAACCCTCCCACCCTCGTTCTCAATGATCATGTTGTGATCACCATGTCGTGATTATGTACCAAAGGATTTTTTTGATTACAAAACCTAGCTGGTCTTCACACAAAAGAAAATTGTGTTTGCAAAATCCTAAAGCCCTCTCCACATTTTTCCTGGAAGCCTCTTGAGAATTATGGAACCGAAGTTATTTCTTACCTTGAGGCTAGAAATTGGCTTCACCATAGTAGCCTGCTTTGGATATATCTCATCTATGAGGTAGTAGCCATGTTGTATGTGCGTACATTTGACTAAAACTCCACCGGTGGTGATTCCCCATTGGGTAACTTCACAAACCGTGGTGACCACGGGGGCACATTGATGTCAATGCAAGATCCAGGCATCGAAAAAATGCATGTCAAATCTATGTCTCCTGGTTAGCCATGGCTTCAAGAATGATGGTGGCATCCTTCTTATGTCCTTTGAAATGTCAATACAATTCTTCAAGTAGTTCTTCCACCTCTAGTGTTGGAGATATGCCCAAGAGGCAATAATAAAGTGGTTATTATCATATCTTCATACTTATGATAAATGTTTGCATACCATGCTATAATTGTATTAATAGGAAACATTAATACTTGTGTGATTTGTAAACATAAAAGAGTCCCTAGTAAAGCCTCTTGTTAAACTAGCTTGTTGGTTAATATAGGATCATGGTTTCCTGATCATGAACATAGAGATGTTATTAACAACAGGGTCATATCATTAGGAGAATGATGTGATGGACATACTCCTATATTTAAGCATAGCATAAAGATCAAGTCATTTAATATAGTTCATTTGTTATAACCTTTATGATACATAGTAACCTAATTCCTTCGACCATGAGATCATGCTTATCACCATCACCGGAAGGATGCTTTGATGACATCAAACACCACACCGTAACTGGGTGGCTATAAAGATGGCATTGAGTGTTCGGAAAGTATGGGTTGAGACACATGGATCAAGAGTGGGATTTGTCCATCCATATGACGGATAGATATACTCTGGGCCCTCTCGGTGGAATGTCATCCAATTAGCTTGCAAGCATGTGACTGGCTCACAAGGGATCACATATCACGGGAACGAGAAAAGAGTACTTATCGGTAACGAGGTTGAACTAGGTATGCAGAGATACCGACGATCTAAACCTCGGATAAGTAAGCTATCGTGAGACAAAGGGAAATTGGTATCGTATGTAAGTGGTTCATTCGATCGCAAAGTAATCGTAGAAATATGTGGTGCCATATGAATTTCCAGATTCCTCTATTGGTTATTGATCGGAGAAGTGTCTCGGTCATGTCCGCATAATTCACGAACCATAGGGAGACACACTTAAGGATTCGATGTTGTTGAGTAGTTATGGAATGATGAGTAAGATACCGAATGTTTTTCGGAGTCTCGGATGGGATCCGGGATATCACGAGGAGATCCGGAATGGTCCGGAGAATAAGATTCATATAAGGAAAGTCCTGTTTCGGAGTTGGAGAATGATTCCGGTGTTTTCATGGGGAATGTTCTAGAAGGTTCCGGAAGGTCCGGCACTCCAGAGGGGAAGGGTACATGAATGTGTCATAACAAGTTGGAATGGTTGCATCATGTACTAGGTGTCATCGCTGAGCAAAATAAAGGGATAAATCAAATCCTAGTTTGAAAAGTCAAACGCCAATTTAAAAAGTCAAACGGCAAGTTTGCTTGGTGGAGGGAGAGTAGGAAACCTACTTGGGGAGGAAGTCCTCTTCCCTCCACCGCCGGCCAAGGAGGAGGAGTTGGAGGAGGACTCCCTCCTCCCAACCGCGCCTCCCTCCCACCTATAAAAGAAGGGGCAGGGGTGCCCCTCTTCCCTACACCTCTCTCCTCTAAACCCTAGCCCTAGCCGTCGGCTTCCACCAAGTCGCCGCCGCCCCTAGGGTTTGTCTAGCCGCCGAGTTGGGGCTCTCCCCTTGCCCTAGCCGCCGGACTAGCCCTCTCTCCTTGGTGCCTCTAAACCCTAGATCGCCAAGGGCTCTCTCATAGTCCACCATACTCGCTCCGGCTTAAGGCGAAGCCCTGCGAGATCTCCCCTCTACTTCCGGTACCACGCCGTCGTGCTGCCGGAATCACGAGGAGAGTGCTACAACCTCCGCTGCCTGCTGGAACAAGGGAGAGGAAGGTCTTCATCGAGTACCGAACGTGTGACCGACTGCGGGAGCGCTGCCGGAACGCAGCGCCGGAAGGATCGTCTACGCGATCTTGAGATCGGCAAGTGTACGACTCCATCATCCACGAGAATCTGCTCTCGTTAACCGCTTTGGATCTTCGAGGGTTAGTATTCTATCAACTCGTTGCTACAATCTAGTAGATAGATCTTGGCTTGATCATAGATTAGATCTTGATTGTGTGTTCATGCGGTAGAATTTTTTTGTTTTCCATGCTATGAACCCCTACAGTGGTATCAGAGCCGTGTCTATATGTAGATCTGTTGCACGAGTAGAACACAATGGTCATTGTGGGCATTGATGCTTTTTTTGTCGATTGCTTCTTATGTACTTTGCATCTTGCGGGATGGTGGGATGAAGCGGCCCGGGCTAACCTTACATGACATCGTTCATGAGACTTGCTCCACGCTTGACATGCAACTTGTATTGCATAAGTGGCTTTACGAGTGCCTATTTCTCCCAACATAGTTAAGATTTAATTTACAACGGGTGATTGAAAATACTAGTATCAATGTTGTGGTTCTTGTTCGTAATTTAGAACGACATTTATTGAAAGCCCCAAACCACGTAAAACATGCAAAGAAAATTAGAGGCGTCTAACTTTGTTTTGCAGGGGTGTGCTGTGATGTGATATGGCCATGATTGTGATTATATTTGATGTATGCAATGTTCCTTATTGTAAGTTGGCAACCGGCAGGAGCCATATGGTTGTCTTTAAATTCTGTTAAGACCCGCGTGTCTATTCAAAGTAGTTGTAATAGTTGAAGCTGGTGGACGACAACCATGGAGCAGCGTCATTGACCTTGATGCAATGCCGGTGATGATGGAGATCATGTTCGTGCTTGAAGATGGAGATCGGAAGCACAAAGAAGAAAGGCCATATCATATCACATATTATGAATTGCATGTGATGTTAATCCTTTTATGCATCTTGTATTGCTTAGTTCACGACGGTAGCATTATAAGATGATCCCTCAAGCACACAATTTCAAGTTTTAAAGTGTTCATCCTTAGTAAGCACCGTTGCTAAAGCTCGTTGTTTCGAAGCACCACGTGATGATCGGGTGTGTCAGATTCTGCAAGTGTATACAACATGAGCAAGCCAGATTTGCTCATGCGGAAGCTAAGGTTTGATCTTGACGAGCCTAGCATGTACAGACATGGTCTCGGAACACGGATCACCGAAAGGTAAAGCATGAGTCATATAGTAGATATGATGAACATGTTGATTGTTCGCCATTAAAGCTACATCAACTCTCGTGATGATCGGTTTTGATGTGGTGAATTTGGTTCGTGTGATCACTAAAACAATGTGAGGGATATTGTTTTGAGTGGGAGTTCAACAGCAATATGATTAAAAGTTGAACACTATTTATCATAAATTAAATCAAAGTGAATTTGCATAGTTGTTGTAGTCTTTGGCATCCGTTTACCACCTTGCGCTTAGTTTTAATCGAGATGATAGAACTATAGAATTCTGGTTAGTTACTTTACGAACTGGTATCGTATTGTTTTGAAGTGTTAATCTAAAGTTTAAAAGTCCTATTGCAAACTTTCATTAAGTTCCGGTTACTCCATGAAGTTTAATAATTGGTATTAAATCAAGAGTGACAATTCCAAGTGTTAGTGTATGAGTATCATGTTTGTCTCCATGATTCTTGATATTCAAAGGATTGTCTTAATATCAAGGTTATCTAGGATCTGAAAGAGTTGTTTCAGAAACCATGATGCGTGGAAGATATTGTGATATCTGAAACGAAGTTTTGGTTGCAACATGATAGAGTATAATATGGCAAAAGTCATGTTCTCATATTTGATGAGAATTTGCAAAAGGTTGGGGACACTAGTTGTCCTAATCCTCCAAAAGGTTTTGGAGAGCAACATTATACTCGCGATTCACCATAATAAGCTAAAGTAGCTTGATCATGAATAATTCCATGATAAGGGTGAATATTTGATGTAGGTAAAATATTTACTACACCAAGAGATTACTAAAGAATGGAATTTGAAAGCACACCAAACATTTGATGATGGTGATCTACTTCAAAGTGCAAGTCCAAAGACATTGGTATTTTACTATACATGCTTTGGACTATGTGTCATGTATATGGCTCCACTATTGATGTTGATAGATTCTTTCAAACAGAAAAGGAAATACTGAAAGAGAATCTCATAAGTATATGGCAGAAAAGAAAAGACTAGAATTGTTCAGCTTAAGTATATAGATGATATACATGTTATGGATATATTCTTTGCTTATTAAACAATGTGGTTTTTAAGTATTTGATACTGAATTTGTTGGTGTGAATCGTCATACAAAACAACACAATTCATGAACCACAATGGCCTTAGTAACTAGCAAAAGAATATGTGATGATGTTCATCGAGAACAAATAAAGGGTTATTGTGCTGCTCGTTAAATATCAAAGCTTACCTTCAAGATTTGTTTTATCAGGTATTATGAGAATAAAAGGGTTATTCAAATAATTGCCGTAATCCATAAAAGATGGATGATTCACAAATCTCGTTGGAGAAATCACATCCATAAAACTAGTGCTAAAAGTGTTGAAAGACAGATTGATTGAAAGATCACTTAGGAAGTGGCATCGCCGTTTAAATTATATTGGAAATAAAACATGAAGAAACTCCATGTGGATGGAATTTTGGAGTCTTTTTGATTTTTGATCAAATGACGCTTGTGAAACTTTCCTAGAGATAATTAAAACTTCGTTCATAGGCCAAAAGGGAACGAATGACTAGCTTATTGGAACTTGTACATATTGTTGTATGAAGTCCATTATGTGTAGTCAAGAGCGATGGATTTCAACTTCATACGCTTTCTCCGAAAATTTGAGTGAATATATGAATATTTACTTAATAAGGATGAAGTATGAAATATTTGAAAAGTTCAAAGATTTTCAAGATGAAGTACAAAATCATTGTAACAAGAATATAAATAGTTTATGATAAGATCATAAAGGAAGATATTTGAGTTAGAAGTTTAGCATAATACCTAAGATTTAAGGAATCGTTCCGTGGATTTGCATTTCCCAAAACACCATAAGAGTATGGAGCGTTCGAGATATGTAATTAAACCTTGTTTGACATGGTAAGATCAAAGGTGTAATTTATAAAACTATCATTATATTTTAAAGATTAAAAGCTCTAGAGACTACCGTTTTTCCGTTGAAAAGAGCTCCATTATAATCCGTTGAATTGACACCATATAAAGTTATGGTTTGGGATAAAACCCAAGTTGTCCTTTCTTAAACATTGGTATGTTATGCATAAGAAAGATGTTTGCAACCAAAGTCGGATGAACCTGTCTTTGTATGTTATTTCGAATAACTGTTCCTCCATAACATCAGAGACAAAAAATGTTTGTCGCTTAAAACGTCAAGTTTCTTAGAGAAGGAATTTTTCGTGAAAAGTTAAGTGGGAGGACAATAGAACTTTGATAAGGTTAAAAGAACCTTAGCTATATGTGCAGAGTTGTGCAGTGCCGAAAAGTGTTCCGGAGGTAGCAACAATGCTCATGGCTCACGTGCCTCAAAGGTTGTGGTCACGGAGGACTAAGTTCCTATTGAAACAAGAAGGTCGGGTAAACAATCAAATACCAAGATTTGAGAGTTAAATCATTATTTAACGATAATGATCTGACTACATGCAAAGAAGCAATGATGGGCCCTGACTCCGTCAAATGGCTTGAAGCCATAGAATCCGTGATAGTTCCATATACGAGAGATCAAGCTTTGAACTTGAAAGACCCTCTGGAAAGGTACAAGACCTTACAGTCGTATTTGGATATATAAAGAAATAAGACATGGATGTTTCACATCTATGAAATAGTCGACATGTTGGGAAAGAGTTCACAACAATGTTCAAAGGTTGACTAAGATAAGATCTGATCTTTCATAGCGATATTTAGTCTAGACGGATTAATGTAGCAACCACGACATATAATTTTGTTATGTGTTGAATAAACAAAACAAGTTCTTCTAATAGAATGGTTACCAAGGACGTGTGCATAACACGGTCCAAAGGGTTTTGTTAATTCAAAGGATGCTAAAAGCATATGCAAACTTTAATGGTTGAAGTAAGCATCGCAGAGTTGGAATCTTCACTATGATGAAACTGTTAAAAGAGTTTAATTTCATCAGAGACGATGAAGATGCTTGCATTTGCAAGAAATTAAGTGGGAGCGCTAAGACATGTTTCTAATACATTATGTGAAAGACATATTGTTGATTGGAAATGATGTATCTTTTATTAACACATATTAAGAATTTCATCCTTATGAAAGACTTAGGCAAAACCCAAATATTTGGCATCAATAGACGCTAATATGGTTGTGCCAAAAGTACATAGATGATATATTGAATGAGTTCAATATAGAAACTACAAGAAAGGTTATTATCGCACAGAAAGGATTGAATGAGTTCAATATTGATGATATATTCAAGTGTATTGACACTTGGTAAGTGAAACAAAGATTCAAGTATAGATTGATACTTGATGTATGAAATCACAAAGAGTATTTATATCAATCATATCGTGATATGTACAAATCCAGATATGTCCTATGCTCTAAATGTTATGAGCATATACCAGAATGATTCATAAGATAATCATTGGACGATAGTAAAGATATTCTTATGATCTTGTAAAAGAACTAAGAATATATTATTTTGTAGAAGTGACACATAGATGGTTAGTTCATTGTAAATGAATTACATTGATACTAGCTTTGTCACAAAGTACAAATTAAGTTTATCTCAATCTAAACTAAGGGTGGCACAATATAATGGAAAGTAAGTTCCATAATGACTTGGATGAGTTCCACAGTTGAGACATTGTGATAGATACTACAACAAAAGGCTAAGTATATAAATGCTATTATAGCAGCAAAAGAGGGCATTTGTGTCACGTAGTTTGTTATCAAACTAGGTGTAATTCACAGCAGGGATAATGTTATAGAGATATATTGTACGAGAATATTATCAACATGTTTTAACCCCAAAGAACTAAAGGTCACACCAACGGACCAAATTTGTACAAAGCCATCTCATTAGAGAATGAGTGATGCGTAGAGACGCAAAGACATGCAATTACACACGAACCTGGAAGTGTCAGATCCGGAGATCAGTTGACCACTAGCAATCGTGTACATACGACACCAGAAAGCCATAGGTGTTGAATACACAAAGGTTTGAAACTAGATTATTAACTCTAGTGCAAGTGGGAGACTGTTGGAGATATGCCCAAGAGGCAATAATAAAGTGGTTATTATCATATCTTCATACTTATGATAAATGTTTACATACCATGCTATAATTGTATTAACAGGAAACATTAATACTTGTGTGATTTGTAAACATAAAAGAGTCCCTAGTAAAGCCTCTTGTTAAACTAGCTTGTTGGTTAATATATGATCATGGTTTCCTGATCATGAACATAGAGATGTTATTGACAACAGGGTCATATCATTAGGAGAATGATGTGATGGACATACTCCTATATTTAAGCGTAGCATAAAGATCAAGTCATTTAATATAGTTCATTTGCTATAAGCTTTCTGATACATAGTAACCTAATTCCTTCGACCATGAGATCATGTTAATCACCATCACCGGAAGGATGCTTTGATGACATCAAACACCACACCGTAACTAGGTGGCTATAAAGATGGCATTGAGTGTTCGGAAAGTATGGGTTGAGACACATGGATCAAGAGTGGGATTTGTCCATCCATATGACGGATAGATATACTCTGGGCCCTCTCGGTGGAATGTCATCGAATTAGCTTGCAAGCATGTGACTGGCTCACAAGGGATCACATATCACGGGAACGAGAAAAGAGTACTTATCGGTAACGAGGTTGAACTAGGTATGCAGAGATACCGACGATCAAAACCTCGGATAAGTAAGCTATCGTGAGACAAAGGGAAATTGGTATCGTATGTAAGTGGTTCATTCGATCGCAAAGTAATCGTAGAAATATGTGGGAGCCATATGAATTTCCAGATTCCTCTATTGGTTATTGATCGGAGAAGTGTCTCGGTCATGTCCGCATAATTCACGAACCGTAGGGAGACACACTTAAGGATTCAATGTTGTTGAGTAGTTATGGAATGATGAGTAAGAGACCGAATGTTTTTCGGAGTCTCGGATGGGATCCGGGATATCACGAGGAGATCCAGAATGGTCCGGAGAATAAGATTCGTATAAGGAAAGTCCTGTTTCGGAGTTGGAGAATGATTCCGGTGTTTTCATGGAGAATGTTCTAGAAGGTTCTGGAAGGTCCGACACTCCGGAGGGGAAGGGTACATGAATGTGTCATAACAAGTTGGAATGGTTGCATCATGTACTAGGTGTCATCGCTGAGCAAAATAAAGGGATAAATCAAATCCTAGTTTGAAAAGTCAGACGCCAATTTGAAAAGTCAAACGGCAAGTTTGCTTGGTGGAGGGAGAGTAGAAAACCTACTTGGGGAGGAAGTCCTCTTCCCTCCACCGCCGGCCAAGGAGGAGGAGTTGGAGGAGGACCCCCTCCTCCCAACCGCGCCTCCCTCCCACCTATAAAAGAAGGGGCAGGGGTGCCCCTCTTCCCTATACCTCTCTCCTCTAAACCCTAGCCCTAGCCGCCGGCTTCCACCAAGTCGCCGCCGCCCCTGGGGTTTGTCTAGCCGCCGAGTTGGGGCTCTCCCCTTGCCCTAGCCGCCGGCCTAGCCCTCTCTCCTTGGTGCCTCTAAACCCTAGATCTCCAAGGGCTCTCTCATAGTCCACCATACTCGCTCCGGCTTAAGGCGAAGCCCTGCAATATCTCCCCTCTACTTCCGGTACCACGCCGTCGTGCTGCCGGAATCACGAGGAGAGTGCTACAACCTCCGCTGCCTGCTGGGACAAGGGAGAGGAAGGTCTTCATAGAGTACCGAACGTGTGACCGACTGCGGGAGCGCTGCCGGAACGCAGCGCCGGAAGGATCGTCTACGCGATCTTGAGATCGGCAAGTGTACGACTCCATCATCCACGAGAATCTGTTCTCGTTAACCGCTTTGGATCTTCGGGGTTAGTATTCTATCAACTCGTTGCTACAATCTAGTAGATAGATCTTGGCTTGATCATAGATTAGATCTTGATTGTGTGTTCATGCGGTAGAAATTTTTTGTTTTCCATGCTATGAACCCCTACAGTGGTATCAGAGCCGTGTCTATATGTAGATCTGTTGCACGAGTAGAACACAATGGTCATTGTGGGCGTTGATGCTTTTGTTGTTGATTGCTTCTTGTGTACTTTGCATCTTGCGGGATGGTGGGATGAAGCGGCCCAGGCTAACCTTACATGACATCGTTTATGAGACTTGCTCCACGCTTGACATGTAACTTGTATTGAATAAGTGGTTTTGCGGGTGCATATTTCTCCCAACATAGTTAAGATTCAATTTACAACGGGTGATTAACAATACTAGTATCAATATTGTGGTTCTTGTTCGTAAGTTAGAACGACACTTATTGAAAGCCCCAAACCACGTAAAACATGCAAAGAAAATTAGAGGCGTCTAACTTTGTTTTGCAGGGGTGTGCTGTGATGTGACATGGCCACGATTGTGATTATATTTGATGTATGCAATGTTTCTTATTGTAAGTTGGCAACCGGCAGAATTCATATGGTTGTCTTTAAATTTTGTTAAGACCCGCGTGTCTATTCAAAGTAGTTGTAATAGTTGAAGCTGCTTGTTGGGGACAAGGTGTTCGTCTCACCAATTGCAGAGGGCCTTGGGATGGCCTCATTGATGTAAGAGAGGTAGACGTTGCCGCGTGGTGTTCCTATTCGGAGCAGTGGATCAGCTCAGGCACGAAAGTCGTGCAATGGTCGCTACAAAGTTGGCCGAGAGGCCTTGGGAGGCCCGCAGAGGCAGTGGAGTGGTTCGAATGGCTAGGAATCAGATGTCAGAGGTGCGCCAGCAGATCCCGATTCGACGCGTACGTCGGGCTATAGCAGTCATCTAGAGCAGTGTGATCAATCGGCCGATCAAGTTAGGGTTGTACAGAGGACCGACGATAATGGCGACGGGGGTTGGATTTTACCGGCATTGGTTGGGGGAGGCAGGTGCGGTGGGATGAAGTTGCAAGTAGGCAGTTGGCTTGGGCTCGTCAAGACAATTTGTTTTGCGATAGCGGCTCGGATTTGCACCACATGTGGGGATAATTTGGGACTACCCAAAAATCTGGATCGCTAAATTTGGACAGGGCATCTGCTTTTAGGTCCCACTGACCTAAACAGTTTTTCTGCACTAACCCTATTTTGCACCATTTGTTTCATATGCTCTAAGTCACGCTTGAGACAGATGTCAATCAGTTTACTCTAGACATATGGGCTGCACTCCAATCGTTGATGGACCGTCCTAACTTGAGGGTAAACCCGTGGTTAATTACTAATAAACACATCATAAAAGGACCAGTTGCATAGAAAAGATGAGTAAAGATTTGGCGCACATGGACACAAGTGTTCCTGTTTTCTTAAAAAAAAATGAAAATTTTATTTCTGAGTTCAAAAAAATTATGAAAACAAATCAAGATGTAGCCAGTGGTATATACCACAAATGTGCAAACTATAAATTGGAAAAAAAATGTATTTAAAACTACACAAAAATGACAATAATGTGGGATTGAGTATCACATTTTAAGATCTCCTACGAGACTTTGTCATTTTTGTGTACTACCCCATAGTAAAAGAATTTCGTATTTTGATTTTGAAGGCTTGTAGGATATATCACTGGCAAAGTCTAGAGTTGTTTTCATTTTTTTAATACTCCTACTAATACATATTATTTTTTTATTTTTTTAATATAGAGTGATCCGTGGATCTCATATGGCAGAAGAACGTTCCGTTCGATATGGGCCTTTGTTGATAGAAAGCTCGATCAAGCACATGCTTTGTCTCAAAAACAAAAACGAAATAAACATGCTCATGCTGACGCCATCAAAAACTCAAGGTCGCTGAGGTCAGGTGACGTCAGCTCACGCAAAGGTGCGCCGTACTGTTCCCGAGGGCCGAGGTCACTCTCGTCTGTCCCGACTTTCCGAGAGCCTGATCACGACAGTTGGTGGTGGTAATTTGACTGATAAACAAAGTGGTGGATTGTTGAGAGGATATTTCTCCTAGCTAATGCAAATGCATGCGATGATGATTACGACCGTGCAAATAAAGCACAAAAAAACTAAGTTTTCTCGTTTGCTTTTCACAACTTCTAGATTTTACTTTGTGGGATTGATGTGGATGCAGCCCGGCCCATGCTTCTTCATCTGCATCAGTGGACGTCTCACCACGTCGAACTGAGCAATGCACGGGTTGGCAAGCGTCATTTGGAAGGAGTACATATAGAGTGTGGCTGCAGTTCTTCCCTTTGATCGCACGCAAACGTGATCCAAAGCATTTCTCAAGACAGAAATTCCAACTGTGTACGTGTGTAATGCACCTTCGCACATCCAAGAAAAGGGATTTCTTCGATCATTCTCCCAACAATTCAGCCGATAATAATAGGGAGCTTGTGGTTCATTATTAGGGTGATGTGTACACATTTTGATGCCTCTTTCGTTTCGATGACAGTTGTCAAAGGGTTTTTGGAAGGCGCCGATCCTATAATTGGACGGTATGAGCACGGCTGCCTGTTTCAGTGCTAATTGTCCTCCTCCTAGTCTTCAACGTTTTCAGCAAGGTGGGATCACTCACACTACAAGTGCGGGCCACTTGCTTTAGAAGATAAAACTCGTTGTTTTTTCTTTTCAAAAAATATAATTTTAAAAGGCCGCCTTTAAGAAAACGAGAGAACGAAGAAGTGAGAAAGATTCTCATGCTGGTCTAAAAGAGGATATCCTAAAAACATCTTTAGCCGATGTAGAATAATACTCCCTTCGTTCTAAAATAGATGTCTCGGATTTGTTAAAATTTAAATGAATCTGGCACTATTTATATAAAACGGACTAATTTTTGGCCTGGGTTAGGCCAACGAATGGAGATGCTCTCCCCGGGCTACAACTTCCATGCCCATATGCACACGCATGGATTTGACTTGGGTAAACTAAGGTCTTTTCCAATGGGTGTTTCTTAGTGCGGTATTATAGGCAAATTGCTTATGTGACACTATAGTTAATGAAGAGATAATGTGAGGTTGTATCTTAGCTTATTAGCTACAAGTCTTGCATGGTATCATAGGCAAAATACATGGTTAGTCCAATCAAATACATGCATGTACCCAAAATCATTAAATGTAAATATAACTTTTAAGATACAATTCATTTTACTAGTTGTTTTTCAAGGCTGGTCATAGTGGGAGTAACTTCACTAGTAACTAAGAGTCTATGTCAGCATTTTTGCTTATGTGGCAATGATTTAATGAAGAGAGAGATGGATTAAGTAACTAGCTATGTTACTGTAACATCACACATACCAAGGCAAAGTGTGTCTACAATCTAATTAATACGGCATTGCATGTTATCACACCTAAGTTATTTTTTACTATGAAGGTAGTAGTAACTTAGACTAGTAACATATGCATGTTACTAGTCTAAGTTACTCCCCACTATGACCAGCCTAAGATACATCACTGTCTAGAATAACGAGCTAAGAGACACCGTTGTGAAAAGACTAAGTCATCTTAGCGTGGCATGTCGGCCAAAAGCCTCGACAGTGCCAGCTCGATCCCAGGACTCGATACATGAGCTGTAGGGGTCCCAAACAAATCGGCAACCCAATTGTAAATTTAGAAGGCAGTTCTATTTGATACTGTACGTAGTAGTACTACTCTAGATTACTCCGAAGTTAGTCAATGACCAACTCGACTGTATCTTACTGATCCACTAGCTAGATGGTGTCGTCGTGGGTGGGGTGGGTTTATCAGCCGCTCGTCGCGTAGCGGAGCGTTACGTTCGCAGCCGGCAGCCCCCTCCGCAGGATATGGGTCAACCGTCAACTGCCGGGGGGCGCCAGGGGGGGCTTACCGTCTTGAATGCTCAAGCACACAGCGTGGGTGCCAGCCAGCCAGCCAGCCTCTGGGCTCTTATGCAAGCAATCGCCAACTAGTTCCCTCTTAGAGATTCGGATGCCGAATTTCAGTCCAAACGTCGAAAATTGGCTTAGTCGCGTATCTAGAGACTTGGTTTTGTCGGATTTAGGCTAATTTTGATCCGGACTACCCAGGCCGAACCCAGGTTTCCGGGTACGCCCTGGGAACACCGGACTCAACGAATTCGGCGAAAAAACGAAACGGCGCGTGGACCTGCCGAGTCAGCGACGGCAGCCGAGTCGTCGTCATCCTCGAAACCACGCGGCGATCGCCGGACATTAACTGCCCGTCGCGTCGGCCACGCGTCGCCGAATTATGGCGCCACCGTCGCCGCCTCGGCTCCCGCGACGGACCGGCGGGCACTAACTTCCCGCCGTTTCCCCTTTTCCCTCCCTCGCCGCCCACCTCGGCCTTATTAAGCCGTACCCCCTCGCCGGAGATCTTCACACTCTCTCACAGCTCCCCTAGCGAACTCCGGCGAACCTCCCTCACACCTTTCCTTCTCAGCAATGGCCGAGCGGTACCCGGCGATGGCGCGGCAACGAACGGCTTCATCCGGCGAACCCTCCAGGCTTGGGAGGCGTGCATGATGTACGACGCCGGACACGCGGATGCCACCGGGGTGGAAGCTAAACGCCGACGGCATGCCTATCCCGCCGGCACCGACGCCGGAGGAGCTGCCGTACGATGTCCAAGAGTACATCGCCGACTTGGACGACCCCTCCGCCGCCGAGAGCGCCGACAACCTGCTGTTCTGGGAACAGTTCTTCGCCGACCGACGCGAACAGGAGCTCGCCCGCCACGAGGGGCTGCCGAACGAGTCGCCGCCGAAGCGGAACAACTCGGCTGGCCGCCGGCGTTGGTGGAGCGCGCCAGGCCGGACTCTCGCGGCGGTGATGGAGCACATCAACCGCGGGAACACGCCGCGGCTCGGCTTTCCGCGCACACCGACGCCGGCGGCCAGGTCGGGACGTCGTCCTCCGCCGAATTGGATGCCGAGGAGGATGGCGAGCATGAGCTCGTCCTTCTCCGCGTCGGCATCCCACTCCTCCGGTTCGGCGCCACTGCGCACGCCGCCAGTCAAGCGCGAGGCGGACTCGCATGTGTGCTCGCCGTCGCGGACGCGCTCGCGCGACATCGTCATCGGCGAGCCGCGGACGACGGTGTCGCCAACCGGCCGCCTGCGCCTCCGCCACCCCAAGATAGAAGACACGGCGACGCCCGAAGACGACGCCTTGAGGATGGCGCTGAAACAGTCGCTCCGCGACACGGCGCCGCCGCCGCCGGTCGAGCCCTCCTTGCCGGACATCCTGGAATGGTCCAGGATGGACTGAGAGAAGGCGGAGCGGCAGCGCATCCTCGGCCTGCAGCAGGAACATTCTCGACACATCCTCGGACTGGGAGAAGGCAGAGCGGCAGCGCATCCGAGGAGCAGGCGTCCCGGCGAAGGGCCTTGGCCGGACGTGAGCTCGCCTACCAGGGCGTCCCACTCTACGTCCTCGACGACGACAAGGATGAAGGCACTTCGTACCAGCCTTGGAGGTTCGGCGACCCAGGCCAGGGGAGCTCCCGCCAGAACAAGCCACCAAGTGACGACGACGATGACAGCGGCGAGGATGACGGCCGCGCCGACCCTGGCTACACGTCGTTCTACAGCAACTTCGGCATGTAGAATGGCGAAAGTTTCACGGCGACGTCCTTTTTAAGTTTATCTATATATTAGTTTAGTTTAAATTTGATGTAATCCGCCTATATTCGCCCAACTTAATGAAATTTGCCCATCTTTAATGAATTTTAGCCGAACTTAGGAACTCAGTCTGGATATGCGAGTGGAAAACTGGGCATACCCAGGCCGAAAACTAGTTCTGTCTGGCCGAAAAACGGTCCGATTTTCGGCATGGGTTCAACCAACGAGTGGAGATGCTCTTACTCCTCTAATTGTACAGCCTTCTTCACTCGCATCACAGTTCACATCCGGGACAAGGAGAGGTGGAAAGAAAGTCAAGCGAGAGCCCGAGGCCACGACGGGGCATATATAGCCGTGGAATTGTAGTTGGTTGGAGCATTGCTTCCGTGTGGCCTCGAGTTCCACGGCTCGATCTGCTCGCCTCTTTGCTCGAGTTCTTGCAGAGGCCAGAGAGGAGGTGGGAGGTAGAGTAAACTCAAGGAGGAACCGAGATGGCGGGCGGCAGCATGGCGACGCTGGGCGTGAAGAAGGAGAGGGCGGCGGAGTACAAGGGCCGCATGACGTGGGCGGTCGCCATGGCCTGCCTCGTACATGCAGCCAGTCGCCCCAAGACTAGTCATAATGGGGAATCATATAGTAGTATCATGTATATGATATCATCTCCATAATGTATAGTATCATGCAGTAGTATCATAGTCTTAATGTATTATTGAATAATAGAGCAATTTACCAAGCGAATAATCTATAATAAACGCTAGATAAAACATGATTAGAATAATAGGCAATAAACTAATCATGTAAAATAGCGAATACATATTAAGGCATAAAACTTTGAATTTGATCAGAACAAGATTGATACAGAAGATATACACGGCAGTAGCAGAAGAGGAACCGCCGGCGTTGGAACCGTTGTTGGCCATGTCGTCGAGGAAGAGGGTGTTGATGTCGGGGAAGAAGTCCTCGTCGGGGAAGACGTCGCCGCAAGCGCTATCTGTAAGGGAGTCCGTGACGAAGTCAGTAGTCACGCTGATAGCGCTCCCCAAAAACGTTATCGCCCTTCTCCCATCAGGACTCGAAGCAGCGGGGTCTCGGAGACCTACTGTCCCGGCTAGCGGTGCACGCCGCAAGACGGGATGGGGAAGATCTAGGTAGCGCAGTGCTCTGGAGCTGGAGGCGCAAAGGATGTGCGATAGACTGTGTGAGAGGAGGCGCGACCTCTCTCTCTCAGAAGATGAAACAAATGGACAGAAGATGAAGCGAACAGGCGGCAGCCCACCGGACAGCCTCCACTCAATTTGTATTAAAAGTCCATTCAAAGCAAACGTTTCAGCTTCTGTACATCTGTTCATATACCATTCATGCATGGAAAAATAAAGCTCGGCTCGGCGAGATTCCCGCAACCCGCGGCGCGCGCGCATCGAGGCGAGGCGAGCGAGGAGGAGGAGCGCGCGTGTGGAACTCTCTCCTTCTCCTTCTCATCCTTTTACCAAGTGGTAGGAGAGCTCACCTTATAAGCTGGTCCAACTTTCACTCAACTAGTAATGTGGGACTAAACATTTGTCCCAGCTCTTGCCTTGCATGAATGGGCCAAATGGGCCTTTAGGATTTCAGGCTTTATTGGCATATAATAAATAGGATGAGCCTATTTAGGCAAAAATTCCAACAATCCCCCACCAGATCCCAGAGGCACATGAAGTTTGCTTTTGGTTCCAAAATATTGTTTATATACCGGTACTGTAGTGGAGACTGTTAAGTTGAACTTCCACCTAGAGCTTTATGTTATACTAGGCCGCAACTTGTACAGTGGACTATGTCTTGAACTGCAAGTTTGCTGCGAACCTAGCTTCACAAAAAGTCTTGACCGATACTAGGCTACCGTGGGACTTCCCCGCGGATGGAGCTTATACGTCATACTCCATGACCTTTCATGAGTTTATTAAAGAGCACCCTACTCTCATAGACTGCGACATTTTAACAGTCAGACTCATATAGGTGTGTTCTTCAAAAGATGTTTTGCAGGACAACATCTTTGCTTAGGATAAGCCACTTAGAACACATTAAGATAATAAATCAACCTGCCGTGCAGAATAGGAAAGTATTCCATCTTTATGGAGTGGTGTTTATTAAAGTAGGGATACTTTTCTCTCAGCTAACCAACAGCTTGTCTTCCAATTCTAATTCACGGGATCTCCGATCACATAGAGTGGTTTACCACTGTGGAAAGCTCAAATTTTGGGTCTCATACCCATCTCCTTCGATGCATTTTCTATCACGTTGCGTGATATACCCTTTGTGAAGGGATCTGCCAGGTTCTTAGATATTTGGATATAATCCAATGCAATAACTCCGAAGTTTCTCATTTTCCTAATAGATTTTAGTCTCCTCTTCACATGTCTTAAGGACTTCATATTATCCTTAGAACTGTTCACCTTAATAATCACAGTTTGATTATCACAGTTCATTGGAATTGCGGGTATAGGTTTTTCAACCACAGGTAAGTCCATCAAGAGTTCATGAAGCCACTCTGCTTCAACAGTGGCCGTGTCTAGTGCTGTGAGTTCTGCTTCCATAGTTGACCTTGTTAAGATGGTCTGCTTGTAAGACTTCCAAGAAACAGCGCCACCACCAAGTGTGAAAACATATCCACTCGTGGCCTTTATCTCGTCAGCATCAGATATCCAATTTGAATTACTATAACCCTCTAGTACCCTCGGATACCCGGTATAGTGTATGACATAGCTCGTAGTGCCTTTTAGATATCGCATAACTCTCTCAAGAGCATGCCAGTGACCATCTCCTGGATTTGAAACAAATCGACTGAGTTTGCTTACAGCAAAGGCGATGTCAGGTCTCGTGGCACTAGATAAATACATAAGTGAGCCAATGATTTGAGAGTATCTTAGTTGATCTCTAGCACTTTCTCGATTCTTTCGAAGCAACACACTAGGATCATATGGTGTAGGAGAAAAATTGACGTCGCTATACCCGAAACGACTCAAGATCTTTTCCACATAGTGGGACTGAAGCAGTGTAATCCCACCATCATTATCTCTCAATAGCTTGATGTTCAGGATGACATCAGCTACTCACAGATCCTTCATCTCAAAGGAACGAGATAAGAAATCTTTGACCTCCTTAATTGCATTAAGGTTGGTTCCGAAATTCAGTATGTCATCAACATACAAACAAAGGATGACTCCCTCACCCCCACCATGGCGATAGTATACACACTTGTCAGCTTCGTTTACAACAAAGACTGCAGCGGTTAAGGTTTTATCAAATTTTTCGTGCCACTGCTTAGGTGCTTGTTTAAGACCATATAAAGACTTCAGTAGCTTGCACACTTTTCTTTCTTGACCATTTACTACAAAACCATCTGGTTGATCCATATAAATTTCCTCATCCAACTCTCCATTTAGGAAAGTCGTCTTAACGTCCATTTGATGAACGAGAAGACCGTGTGAGACAGCCAGAGATAGTAGTACTCGAATGGTGGTCAACCTTGCTACAGGTGAGTAAGTGTCAAAGAAGTCTTCACCTTCCTTTTGGGTATAACCCTTGGCCACAAGCCTTGCCTTGTACTTCTCAATAGTACCATCAGGCCTTAGTTTCTTCTTAAACACCCATTTACATCCTGCAGGTTTGCACCCATAAGGACGATCAGTGATCTCCCATGTTTCATTAGCTAAGATGGAATTCATCTCACTATGAACAGCTTCCTTCCAGTAGTCAGCATCAGGAGATGCATAAGCTTCTGAAATGGAAGTGGGAGTGTCATCGACAAGGTACACAATGAAATCATCACCAAAAGACTTTGCAGTCCTTTGTCTCTTGCTCCTTTTAGGAATTTCATTATCATCCTCCTTAGGACTTTCAGAGTGTTCAATTGGAATGGTAGATTCAGAGAATATAGCAAATTCCTCATTAGATGAACTAGGTATCTCCGAATTTGATGAGTTAGATTTATCCTTCATTGGAAAGATATCCTCAAAGAAAGTCGCATCAGTCGACTCCATGATTGTACCAACATGAATGTCAGACACTTCAGATTTTATTATCAAGAATCTATAACCAATGCTATGAAAAACATAGCCTAGAAAAACACAATCAATGGTTTTTGGTCCAAACTTGCGCTTCTTGGGGATTGGTACATTAACCTTTGCCAAACAACCCCAAGTACGTAAGTAAGAGAGTTTTAATCTTTTCTTCTCCCATTCTTCAAATGGAGTAATTTCTTTGTTCTTTGTGGGAACTCGGTTTAGGACATGACACGCGGTCAATAGTGCCTCCCCCCACCATTCCTTAGAAAGACCCGATGTATCTAACATGGCGTTAACCAAATCTGTTAGAGTACGGTTCTTTCTTTCGGCTACTCCATTTGACTGGGGTGAGTAGGGAGGCGTCCTCTCATGAATTATGCCATGTTCCGCACAAAAGGAATCAAACTCGTTGGAAAAATACTCTCCACCACGATCAAACCTAAGCCTCTTAATCTTTTGATCAAGTTGATTTTCTGCCTTAGCTTTATAGATTTTGAAGAAACTCAAAGCCTCATCTTTTGATTTCAGAAGATACACATGACAATATCTCGTAGAGTCATCGATCAAAGTCATAAAATATTTCTTTCCACCTTTTGTCAACACACCATTTATCTCACAAAGATCAGAATGTATAAGCTCTAGTGGTGTCAAATTTCTCATTTCTGCAGTCGTATGTGACCTGCGAGGTTGTTTTGCTTGCACGCAGACTTGGCACTTAGATCCCTTAACAGTTGAGAAATCAGGGATTAAATTTATTTTGGCTAGCCGTGTTATACAACCAAAATTAATATGACAAAGACGAGAGTGCCAGACATTTGATTCAAAATTTGTGTAAATATGATTATCAACTTTATTACAAATGTCTGACAGAGATAAGCGGAACAAGCCTCCGCACTCATATCCTTTACCAACAAAGGTTTCATACTTCGAAATTACAAATTTATTGGACTCGAATACAATCTTGTAGCCATCTCGACACAGAAGAGATCCGCTAACAAGATTTTTATTTATTGAGGGAACATGATGCACATTCTTCAGGCGCACGGTCTTTCCCGAAATGAACTTCAGATCGACCGTACCAACACCATGAACAGAAGCATGCGAGCCGTTCCCCATCAGCACGGTTTGAATCCCTCTGACCTGATATAAAGAAAACATGGAAATATCAGAACACACATGTACATTAGCGCCCGTGTCAATCCACCAATCAGGAGAATGACATAATAAAAGAACAGTAGGTAATATACCATACCCAACATCTTTCATCTCAACGTCGCTCATGACAACATTAGCAGTCTTGCTGCCCTTTTCATGTTGGCGCTTGTCAAAGCGGTTGGGACAAGCAGGAGCCCAATGATTAGGATCACCGCACACATGACAAGCACCTTTCCTCTTATCAGTCTTCTTCTTGAAGCTGGTGGACTATGAGGCCTTGTTCTTTCCATCGAACTTTTCTTTGTCATCAAACTTGCCTTTGTTCTTGAACTTGTGAGGCTGGAAGTTCCTTTTCTGTACCAGGTTAGCATTAGAACCTCCCTCGGTACCTCGAGCACGTGTGTCTTTTGCTCTCGCCTTCTCTTCCACATCAAGAGTCCCAATAAGATCCGTCACGAAGAACTCTTGTCTCTTGTGCTTCAGAGAAGTAGCAAAATTCCTCCATGACTGGGGAAGTTTGGCAATGATGCCTCTGGCAACAAACTTGTCCGGTAACACACAAGTGAAGTGCTCAAGCTCCCTGACAAGTGACTGTATCTCATGAGCCTGCTCCACAATGGGGCGGTCCTCAACCATCTTATAGTCATAGAACTGTTCCATGACATACAGTTCACTGCCAGCATCGGAGACTCCAAATTTTCTCTCGAGTGCATCCCACATATCTTTGCCATTGCTAAATGACAGATATGAATCGACAATATTGTTGCCAAGAATGCTGATCAAGGCAGCCTTGAAAGTGGTATCAAGTTTTTGGAACGCCTCTTCCTGAGCGGGATTAAGTTCTCCCTCAGGTGCACCATAGATGGCGTTATAGCAGCTCATGGTCTGGAACCAGAGCACTGCTCTCGCACGCCATCGTTTGTAATTCACACCTTCGAACACAGGTGGCTTCATAGAAGCAACAAAGCCACTTGGGACAAATTGCCTGAAATAAGGTTTTTGGATTGTTGAATAATAGAGCAATTTACCAAGCGAATAATCTATAATAAACGCTAGATAAAACATGATTAGAATAATAGGCAATAAACTAATCATGTGAAATAGCAAATACATATTAAGGCATAAAACTTTGGATTTGATCAGAACAAGATTGAGACAGAAGATATACACGGCAGTAGCAGAAGAGGAACCGCCGGCGTTGGAACCGTCGTTGGCCATGTCGTCGAGGAAGCGGGTGCTGATGTCGGCGAAGAAGTCCTCGTCGGGGAAGACGTCGCCGCAAGCGCTATCTGTAAGGGAGTCCGTGACGAAGCTAGTAGTCGCGCTGATAGCGCTTCCCAAAAACCTTATCACCCTTCTCCCGTACAGGACTCAAAGCAGCGGGGTCTCGGAGGCCTACTGTCCCGGCTAGCGATGCACGCCGCAAGACGGGATGGGGAAGATCTAGGTAGCGCAGTGCTCTGGAACTGGAGGCGCAAAGGATGTGCGACAGACTGTGTGAGAGGAGGCGCGACCTCTCTCTCTTATAGGCACAGAGGGGAGCAGAAGATGAAACGAATGGACAGAAGATGAAGCGAACAGGCGGCAGCCCACCGGACATCTGTTCATATACCATTCATGCGTGGCAAAATAAAGCTCGGCTCGGCGAGATTCCCGCAACCCGCGGCGCGCGCGCGTCGCGTCGTGGCGAGGCGAGCGAGGAGGAAGAGCACGCGTGTGGAACTCTCTCCTTCTCCTTCTCATCTTTTTACCAAGTGGTAGGAGAGCTCACCTTATAAGCTGGTCCAACTTTCACTCAACTAGTAATGTGGGACTAAACATTTGTCCTAGCTCTTGCCTTGCATGAATGGGCCAAATGGGTCTCTAGGATTTCAGAAATTTATTGGCATATAATAAATGGGATGGGCCTATTTAGGCAAAAATTCCAACATGTATTTATTATTTTATAGAATCTCAATATAAAATTATGGACAAGATTTGTTTAAGATTATTTTTTCTAGTTTTATGTGCTATGATACCGTATCTACATATGATATCAATACAATCTATTTGGTGCATGATACCACCTATGATAGCCCTATTGGGGCTAGTCTAACAAGGCTAAACATGCAGAGTGATGCCACGAGCATTTTAAATGAGGCGTCTCAGCTAGATGGCAAGTGGGGATAGAAAGAAATGAAGATGAGGCTAAAGAAGTTAAAAGGATGAGAGGCACATTGATGGGGGCGAAACTTTCAGTTTCCCTACAACCCTTTCGAAGTCCTAAAATTTACATGGATGTGTATTCAACGGTATATGGTGTCCTGCATATCTAACGTGTTGGAGTACGAGATCTTCAGGGTTGTTTCGTCGCCTTTCCGTTGGGTTGGTAAAGGTGGTCTGGTTTTGATTTTTTTCTACTCCCTCCTATCTATAATAAATATCATTGATTTGTATAACTTTGCACTCAATCAGCGAGACTTATTACGGATCGGAGTAGTACTAAGTAAATTCCATTTTGGACATCTGTTTGATACACTGTGATAACTTGGACTCCCTGTTTTTAATTTTGACAGTTGAACTACAGTTTGAACTGAATGTTCCACTCTGAACCGAGATCAAGATTTTGACTTTTGAGTCAACCTGACAAATCCCGTCCCATAAACTGTGCCGAGGTGGAATGTACACTTTGGCAAGAAAACACTAACATATGGAAATATACTTTCCAAACTGCACTTTTGACCTGAGCTAAATTAACTCCTGACTCGCCAGCGAACTCAGGCCGTTTTGCCTCCACATGTATAAGAGCAACTCACAAGGGCTCCCTGAAATTGCTCTTCGTTAGAGCATCTGCACTCGTACCCACAATACGGCACTCGTACCCACAATACGGTCTATGGGTGACATCGGATGATTTTTAATTATAGGGGTACGCTATCCAGTCATGAGTGCGTCAATTTGGAGCTCGTTCTCCATGGAGTATATTTTTCAAAAAATTTGAAATTTGAAATTTTGAAGTTTTGAAAAATTCTGAAGAAAATTCTTTGATATAGAATTGCGAAATATTTCGTATTTTCGGCTGTGTAAAAATGACAAATTTCTAGATCTGGGATGGGGAACAGTGCCAAATTCAAAATTGTTTTGATTTGTCAGAATTTGTCATTTTTGTGTAGGCCGGGATTCAAACTATTTCTTTCTCAGATTTTGCTGCACCAGAGAGTAAGTCATTGTTAACATCTAAAATTTTGTTTTAGATTTTTTTTAAAACTTTAAAACATTAATTTGAATGAAATTTAAAAACAGGCTCCATGAAGCCCGTTCTCCAAACCCATTTTCCGACCCAGTCACACCCTATTACTAAATATAGTGGAGAGGCTATCAGGTGGGTCCTTGGGGCCAAATGTGGTAGCCCGCGCTCCCGATTGACTGCCTATGGACCGTGGTGGGTTGGGGGTGTCGGGTTATTATGGAGCCTCCGCCAGATGAAAGTTTCATTTGGGAGGATAGCTGGGCGCGTTTTTTGTCGCCAGCGCTCCCATAGCCGCTTAGGGATCCTTAGGGGGGGGGGGTTGAGTGGAGATGCTCTTATAATGATTTTAGAGTGCACTATGGCTGTGGTGAGAGTGCACAATGATGACTAGGCATGAGAAGGACGCCGCAGGCGGACGCCGGAGAGCATTAAGGCCAACTCCAACGCCCCCGCAAACGGACTCCGTGTGTCTGAACTGGTCCTGTCCCATGACCCAACGTGCACCCGCAAATGGAGAGGACAGAGTGACGCGGTCCGTTTTGGCGCAAACCGGGCCCAAACCTGGGGCTGGAATGCGGTGGAACGGACGCCAGCCTCGTCCGACCGTGTCCACCCAAGTCTTCCTTAGGTCCTACCTGGCGGTGTCCCAGAGGATAGACATCGACCTTTTTAATGGGACCGTGTCGTCGTCCCCATCCCCACACTCCACTCCACTCCCACTCCCACTCCAAACCCCAAAACCCTAGCCGCCCCCTCCCCGCCGACAAGGCCCTTCGTCGCCGGCCTCGATGGCGAAAGGGGGTGTCTGGAAGGGATGGTTCCGTCCTGTCCAGAACGACCATGAGGCCAGCTCCTCCACCTGCGTCGGCCGTTGCCGCATTCTGTGTCCAGGTTGCCGCCAAGGCGCATCTCCTTCTCGTTCTTCCGCGGCCCATCGGCGCGCCTTCCGTCGCGCCCGTGCTCCGAGCGGCGCGTGTACGTGAGCCTTGAGGCCGCGCACATGCTTGTCGAGGCAGGAATGCCCTGCCCATGGCCGGACGTGCACCTGTCCGTGGCCGCACGCTCGCCGAGGCAGGCATGCCCTGCGCGAGGCCATCGAGGCCCACCTCGAGAACCTCGACGACGATGAGGAGGAGTCCAACGAGGACTCCGTCATGGAGGACGACGACGACGGCGGCCTCCTCATGGAGGACAACGACAGCGACCTCCACTTCCCACCACCGCAGCCCGGTATCCCGGATTGGTCACGTTACAGGGGCGCCGACACCGTTGAGTCTGAGGTGTGGCCTTGGCCCGGCCAGGTGGCGGTCAAGGAGGAGCCGAAGCCGTAGCCCCGGTCGATGACGGAGGATGAGGATCTCCAGACCGCCGTTCTCGTGTCGCAGCTATTGGAGGAAAAAGGTGGGACGACATCGCCTAGACCCTGCATGAGTTCTGGGTGGCTGCGCAGGCCCAGATGCCTCCCGGCACCGCCTTCTGCTTCGGCCAAGAGCGGCGCGTGGCCACCCCCTCAGGTCTTCAACGTCATCAACGACGACGATGAGTAGGTGACGCGTAGCCGCCGGACCAGGCGCCGGCCGGCCAGCAGCGACGCCACGACACCCGGCTATGGGCCTCCTGCGTCATAGAAACCTCGGTCCACTCACATCGAGCTGCTCGTGCTATGTTGAGATTGTCCAATCATCACGAAATAAACATGCTCATGCTCACGCCATGAATACTCAAAGTTCGCTGAGGTCAGGCGACGGCAGCTCACGAGTCACGCAAACGTGCGCCGTACTATTTCCCTGGTCACTCTCGTCTGTCCTACCGAATACCGATTGAAATCCAGTCCAGACTTTTCGATCGGCAGCCCGATCACGTACTACAGGCCGTGATGGCGATTTGACTGATATAAACAAAGTGGTGGGTTCAGACTTCAGAGGATATTATTAGTACGCCTAGCGCTAATGCGGTGGCGATTACGACCGTGCGGCAAAGCACCAACTGGCTCGGCTGGCCTCCCGTCTCGCCATGGATTTCTTCTCTCTTTCTGAAAGAGAAGTTGGACACTTGTTGCGTTTACTTGGTGCGTGGGAGCAATGCACGGCTTCGCAGACTTCTGGCCGCGGTTCTCCCCCTGGCCCCTGGCCCTGGACACACGCGAACGTGATTGAAATGATACATCTCAGCGAGATCGAATTTCAAACCGTACGTGCGTAATGCACCTTCATGATGCATGCCTAGAAAGGGATCGGTTCGATTATATCTTCCCAACGATTCAACCAAATGACAGGGAGCTTGTGGTCTGTACGTATGGGGTTTAGTGGTTACCTGCTTCGTGTAAAGCTTAATCTCCGGAGAGGTGTTGCACACATTTAGCTACCGGCCTCCCTCATGTGTAGTAATCCCTCCGAACCAAATTAATTGTCATAGATTTCTTGTCTAATTTAAATGAACATGTGTTAATTAATTTGAATCAGAGAGTATTATTGTTTGCTTTTGGAGTATTGGTCCTGATTAAACAGTATGAGTGTTAGACGTTTTAGTGCTAATTCTCCTCCTCCTCCTCCCCCTCTTCAACGTTTTCAGCATGTTGGGAACATTCACACCACAAGTGCGGTCCACTTGCTTTACAAGAGAAAAACTTTTTCTTTTAGGGAGTAAATTAATAATTTTAAAAGGCCGCCTTTAAGACTACAACAGCAAAGAGAAAAAAAGATTCCCATGCTGGTTGAAAAGGGGATATCCTAAAAACAACTTTAGCCGACGTACGTAGGATAATATAAGGCACCCATCATCATGAGATAATACTACTCCATCAGTACTATGTTCGCAATCGCAGCACTCAGGACTAACAAAAGACTCCAAGCAAAGTGGAGGGAGATCAACTTCCTTGAATCTTCGGAACGGAACGAAGGTGCACGTAGCCGAAAGGCTGGCCTGCACGCGTGCCTAGCTAATCCCCTCCTCCAGTATCGCATGATTTGCTTGTGCGCTGCAGGGAGAAATGTTTAGATCACTCACATGCGGCTTTCGGTGACAGGTACTAGCACTAGCAGCTGTATATTTTTTGTCCGAAAGAAGTAAAAACAGGCATGTAAATATAGCTGTGGCCTACCACTCTGTCTATCTTTGTATGCATCTCTTGTGGGCACCAGTGATACTTCTAAAAGAAATCGAAAATAATATTTCTAAGTTTTAAAAATTTCTGAAAACAAGTCGTGATGCTGTTAGATCTAGCCTAACCTTGGTAAATACACTGTAGTGGTCGAACACGTAGATCTGAGAGGAGGAGAGAGAGAGAGAATGGCACTACCTACGCCCTGGCTTGACAAGCATGAGCCAGAGGGGATTCTGGAGCTAGTGCCGGAGCTGGACCCGCCGTCGTTGGCCATGGGAAAGGGGCGACGGCGTGAGCGTGGGTGGTAGAGAGCGGTGGCGGCGGAGCTTCCCGTCGGCCTAGCGTGAACCCTAATCGGTGGGTGTGTAGGTGGGGGGCTGCGGCGCACGGTGAACCCCATACCGTGTGCATCCGCCCCCCCACCTCTTTATATACGCGCTGACGACAGGGGCCCACCAACCATGGATAGGGTTGGGCGCCCCCGATTAGGGCGCGACGAGGGACTCCGTTCGGGCCGAACGTGGGAGAGATCTATCTAACATTCTCCCCCTAGATCTTGACTTTATTTTTAACTTTGTACTTTAATTATTTCATCACAGAACGATACATAGAGCATGTTTTATCATCTCAGCTCAATTGCCGATAGAATCAGACAGTCACTATTTACCTTCATGTTTTGAAAAAAATCCTGTTACTTTTGGGCCTCTATAGTCCAGGAATCATAGGCTTCCCATTAAACCCATGCCGGCTATGTGTTCCTTGAACACATTGGGTGGTAAGCCTTTTGTTAGCGGATCCGCAAGCATATCCTTTGTCCTTATATGCTCGAGTCTTATAGTTTGATCCTGGACTTTGTCCTTCACAACATAATACTTTATATCTATAGACTTTGTAGCATTACTCGACTTGTTGTTGTGAGCATAGAATACTGCGGGCTCGTTGTCACAGTACATCTTTAGTGGCATGTTGATGCAGTCAACCACTTTCAAGTCGGGCAAAAATTTCTTTAACCATAACGCCTGTCCCATGGCCTCATAACATGCTATAAATTCTGCATACATCATAGATGATGCAACTATCGACTGTTTGGCGCTTCTCCACGAAATAGCACCTCCTGCGAGAGTAAAGACATACCCTGTCGTGGACTTTCTGTCGTCTTTATCTCCCGCAAAATCCGCATCTGAATACCCTTTTATCTCTAGGGAATCAGATCTTCTATATGTTAGCATGAGGCCTTTTGTGCCTTGCACATAACGCAAAGCTTTCTTTACCATCTTCCAGTGCTCTATGTCTGGATTCTCTTGATATCTACCGAGTACCCCGGTGATAAATGCTAAGTCAGGGCGAGTGCACACATGTGCATACTGTAAGCTTCCAACAGCCGAAGCATATGGTACCGACTTCATTTGATCGATCTCATATTGATTCTTTGGACATTGGGATTTCCCAAAACTATCGCCCTTGACTATGAGAGCAGGTGTTGCATTACTCGCATGCATATTGTATTTCTTTAGAATCTTTTCACAATATGCTTTCTGCGAAGTTCTAACACTCCATTCTTTCTATCTCGGTGAATTTCTATGCCCAAAACATAAGAAGCTTCACCAAGGTCTTTCATGTCAAAATTTGATGACAAGAACTTCTTTGTCTCTAGTAGTAGACTAACATCACTGCTGGCAAGCAGAATGTCATCCACATACAGAATTAGGAAAATATATTTCCCACTTTTGAACTTTGCATAAATGCAGTTGTCCTCAACATTTTCCTTGAAACCAAATCTTTTAATTATATCATTGAATTTTAAATACCACTGCCTAGAGGCTTGCTTTAACCCATAAATGGATTTCTTTAGGCGGCATCCCATATGTTCCTTCCCCTCCATGAAAAAACCCTTGGGTTGTTTCATGTAAATATTTTCTTCTAAATCTCCATTTAGAAATGTCGTCTTAACATCCATTTGATGCAACTCTAAATCAAAATGTGCAACAAGTGCCATGATGATTCTGAAGGAGTCCTTACATGAGACCGGAGAAAAAGTCTCATTGTAATCTACGCCTTCTCTTTGCGTAAAGCCTTTTGCCACAAGTCTAGCTTTGTACTTTTCTACATTCCCATTGGAGTCATACTTTGTTTTGTAGACCCATTTGCATCCTACTGTTTTGGCTCCTTTAGGAATTTCCTCTAAGTCCCAAACATTGTTGGAACTCATTGATTTCATTTCATCTTCCATTGCCTCCACCCACTTGGCTGAGTGAGGGCTACTCATGGCTTCTTCATATGAGGTAGGATCGCCCTCCATATGAACTACCTTGGAGACTTTGTAAATTTCTTTGGAAATGGATGGTCTTCGTTCTCTTTTAGACCTTCTGAGTTCATCGGACTCTTGCTCAGTTCTTGCCTCGGGTTTAGGCACATTTTCAGTATGTGGCTGTTCTGGCTCCCTTTCGTGCTCAACAGTGGGTTCAGGTGGCTCCTGATGGACAGGTTCCGAACTTTCGCCCATTGTTGTCACGTGTGGAGTCACAACAGGTGTCGGCACCACAACATCAGGGGTTGTAGATGGTGGCACAACAGGTAGCGAGAAAAATTGTTCCTGAGTCATCGGATTAGGTGCATGCACCCTCTTCTCCTCAAGATCAATTTCCCGAGCTACCGGGTTCCCCCTCATCAATTCGTCCTCCAAGAAGACTGCGTGTCTCGTTTCTACAAACTTTGTGTATCTGTCAGGACAGTAGAAACGATAGCCTTTTGACTTATCTAGATAGCCAATGAAGTGGCAAGATACTGTTTTAGGGTCTAACTTTGCAATGTTTGGATTGAAAACTTTTGCCTCAGCTGGGCTCCCCTAGACCCTCAAGTGGTGCAGAGAGGGGACTCTGCCTGTCCACAATTCATACGGTGTTTTGGGCACCGACTTGCTTGGTACTCTGTTGAGAATGTGAATGGCGGTTTTAAGCACCTCCATCCATAATCCCAATGGGAGGATGGAATAGCTCATCATACTGCGCACCATATCCATGAGGGTACGGTTACGCCTTTCAGCTACTCTGTTTGCTGAGGTTCGCCCGGCATAGAATACTGGGCGACTATTCCATTTTCCTACAGGAACCTTGCAAAGGGTCCTGGTACTTGACCATATGGATTATGCCGACCGTAGTACTCCCCCACGATCGGACCAAACTATCTTAATTCTTTTATCATGCTGATTTTCGACTTCAGCTTTGAAAATTTTAAATTTATCCAATGCTTCAGATCTTTCTTTAATTGGATAAATATAACCATATCGGGAGTGATCATCCGTGAATGTTATGAATGAATCATAGCCATCCACACTTTTCACCGGAAACGGTCCACAAATATCCGTGTGGATTATTTCTAGTGTAGCTATACTTCGGTTTGCACCCTTTTTAATTTGCTTTACATACTTTCCTTTGATGCAATCTATGCATTGTTCTATGTCGGAGAACTCTAACGGAGGAAGAATGTCATTTTTAACGAGGCTTTCTATTCTTCCCCTCGAAATATGGCCTAATCTGCAGTGCCATAACTTCGATGAGTCAAGAGTTCGCTTTCTTTCCTTTTGTTCTTTGTTCGACAAGGGAACTTGTTCATTCACATCACACATAGAAAATACTTTCTCATGCAAAGATAATAAATATAGCTTGTCATGTAGGGTAGCAACACCCACACAAATATCTTTTAACCAAATGGCACATTTGCCATGTCCAAAATAGCACTCATACGAATCTTTGTCCAAGCACGATACACTTATTAAATTTCTATGAATGGAAGGAACAAAAAGAACATCCTTAAGCAAAAGAGAAGAGCCATCAGCCAGCTCCAGAGGAATGTCGCCAACAGCCTCCACTTCTGCTTCAATCCCATTCGCCACTTAAATGAGTCTTTCTCTTTTTGGCAAAATCCTTGTCGAATGGAACCCCTGTAAAGAGTTGGCAACATGAACAGTTGCACCAGAGTCAATCCACCAAGTAGATCTAGAAAACTTTTCATACAGAGATTCATTAACAAAAGAGACTATATATTTACCATTTTTGGCCATTATATACTTCAGCCATACTGGACAATCCTTCTTGTAGTGGCTAACCTTTTTACAGTGGTGGCACTGGTCTTTTTCCCCAGGGGTGGACTGCTGGTACTGGTGCTGGTGCTGCTGTGGGCCCTTGTCATGTGACTTGGAAGGTGAGCCACCATGGTTACTATTGGTGAAGTTCCTCTTCCTATTGTCCTTCACGAAGTTCAAGGAACCACCGTGAAGAGCCTTCAGCCTTTCCTCCTCTTGGGAGCACATCCCAATGGTCTTTTCAATGTCCCACTTTTCAGGGGACATGTTATAGTTGATTACGAAGTTCTCGAATGGCTGTGGAAGAGAGGCCATCACCAGGTGCACCAGAAGTGCAGGCTTTAGCTCGAGGTCCTCATCCATGGGCTTCAGCTTGGCTGCCATGTTTTACATCCTCAAGATGTGCTCTCTTATGCCGTGTGGCCCTCCCGTGTACTTTTCTGTCACCAGCTATTTTAACAGCTGGGTTGCATACATCTTTGAAGAGCCAGTAAACTGGCTCTTTATCTTTGCAAGGTATTCGCCCACGGAGGCACACTCTCCAATTGAGCCCACTATAGCGTTCTCAATTGTGTTCTTTACAAAAGCCAAACATTTCTTGTTGGTGTTCACCCACTTTTGATTGTCTATCGAGTAGGACAGCTCCAAAGGAGCATGGTCCCTCTTTCTTTTTTCAAATGTAGCACTTTCCTTAGCATCGCCCCTCATAGGGTCATCGGGCTTGACGGGTTGCTTGGTGTCAACCACCCAGTCCACTTCGGCGCGTACAAACGCTAGATCAACCTTTTTCCTCCATTCGGAGTAGTTGTCCCTCCTTAGCAGTGGGATGTCCTTCAAGCAGCTCATGAGGTTGAGACCTCCTGAAAACCACAAAAGATGTAAGATCACTAAAGAAAACAACTGTATGCATTAATCCAACATTGGTATAAATTAAGCATGCAATTGTTTGTGCCATTTAAAATTACATCACCGTTGGGTAGAAATAAAGTTAAATGCACCTTTAATACTCAATGAAAACGATCATGATCATGCTTATTAATAACGTTGGTCAATTAATAACATGGGACACAATCATCTTTAATTACTTTGTCACATCTTTTATAACAAAAAATTTAAACAAACTTTTATTGCATTATTGCAATTTAATACAACTATTTGCAGCGGAAACATTTATAATACTTTGTACTTTACAGAAAAAATCTGCCTTTATTCCATTCTCTAGTCAAAATATACTGGAAATAAAATGACTAGAGAAAACTGTTTGAAAATTTCTTAAAAAACTAAGCAAAAACAATAAAACCAGCTAATAAAACAGCTCTGAAAAGAAAAACAGAAAAAAAAACTGTTCTGAACGCCCTACTGGGCCTATTCCCTGGGTGGCCTGCAGTGGCCCAGCGGCCTGCTCGCCAGTTGCGGCTATCTGCCGCCCGCCCTGACGGCCCGCTCGGCCAGCTCGCCCGCGCCCTGCTAGCTGCCACCCGCGCGCGCCTAAGCTAGCCAGCGCCCGCTCGCTTGCGATCCGCGGCGGCCCGCCAGCGCCCTGCGGCCTTGGCCGCTTGGCCCAACGGCCCGCCACCGCCTAGCCGCCCGCGACGCCAGATCGCAGCCGTCCATCGGCTAGGGTTTTGATCGTGCGGCTACGCGCGCTGATCGGCCGAATAAAAGCGCCCCCTCCCCCCGCGCCCCCCACGAAACCCTAGCCCCCATTTTCCCCTGCGTCCACCCCGCGTCCCTCTGCTCCTCTCTGGCGGCGGCGCACGCACGAGCTGTCGAGGCGAGGTGGACGCCCCTCGGCGAGCCCCTCCCTCTCTCTCTCTCTGTGGCGGTTGTGCAGCCTGGCGCGAGGTGAGGCGGCGCCGCCCGGCACCGCCGGCGGTCCCTTCCCTCTACCAGCATGCTGCGGCCCCTCAAGTGGAGACGAGGCGAGGTGGCCGCCCCGCGCGGCGACGGTGCCGGCAGCGGCGAGCCCCTCCCTCTCTCCCACTCCCTCTTCCCCTCCTCTGTTCTCTCTGTCCAACACCCCCCCCCCCCCCGCGCGAGAAGCAGCGCAGAGAGGAGGACGGCGACGCTGCCTCCCTTGTCTTCTTGCCGACGCGCGCTTCCACCCGAGGGTGGGGGCGCCGCCGTCAAGCGGACGAGGTGGGGGCATATCTCTTTGCCGGCGCACTCCGGCGGCCGGCGTTCGTTTTGGGGATTTTCTTTTGGGGTTTTGGGGTGTTTTCCTTTGAATCTTGGAGGGTTGGTGTCGAAACTAGGGTTTTTTTCATTTTGGGACTTTAGATCTGAGATCTTGGGGAATATTCTTTGCCTTTTCCTTTGCCCTGTTAGGGGTTTGTTCTTCTTCCCGACCTCGGCTTGCCGATGCGTCGGGATCGAGAGGAACGGCGCGGCCAGAGGGGCAGGGCGCACTTTTGGATCTAGGGTTTTCTTTCATTTTTTGCTTTTCTACCAAAGAAACTAGCATCTAATTGCTCTGATACCATTGTTAGATCTAGCCTAACCTTGGTAGATACACTGTAGTGGTCGAACACGTAGATCTGAGAGGGAGAGAGAGAGAGAATGGCACTACCTGCGCCCTGTCTTGACAAGCATGAGCTAGAGGGGATTCCGGAGCTAGTGCCGGAGCTGGACCCGCCGTCGTTGGCCATGGGAAAGGGGCGACGGTGTGAGCGTGGGTGGTAGAGAGCGGTGGCGGCGAAGCTTCCCGTCGGCCTAGCGCGAACCCTAATCGGTGGGTGTGTAGGTGGGGGCTGCGGCGCACGGTGAACCTCGTACCGTGTGCGTCCGGCCCCCACCTCTTTATATACGCGCTGGCGACAGGGGCCCACCAACCATGGAGAGGGTTGGGCGCCCCCGATTAGGGCGCGACGAGGGACTCTGTTCGGGCCGTTGGGCCCGAACGTGGGAGAGATCTATCTAACAGATGCAACCAGTGATATATAACACAAATGTGGAAACTATCAATTGGAATAATCTTTATTTTGAACACAAGTATGAAAAAATCATGGGTCAGATTAACACATATTCAAATCTCCAAAAATATCACTGTCTTTTTGTGTATCCCATAATAAAAAGAATTTCGTATTGTGATTTTGCATGCTTGTAAACTATATCATTGACAAAGTCTAAAATTGTATTCAATTATTTTGAAACTTATAAATATAATTTTTAACTTTCTTTAACATTGATCCCTCGTGATAGTTGTTGTACAACATGCTACATGTATGTTGAATGTGAGAGATGTGTGCATGGCTTTGCATGGTTCATATAGCCAATTGTTGGCTATATGATTGTTTTTGCTCTAAGCAATGACAACTGCATACTACGGGCGGATAGCCGTTGAAACAAGGAGCGCCTAGCTGCAGTTTGCATGCACCGATACACACGCGTACATTGGATGCAGTGGCATCCAATGTATGGTCACCAGGAATTGCAAGCCAACACTAGTAAAAAACAGGCCATCCGTTCACGTCCCCTTAGAGCATTAGTCCCGGTTGCACCACGAACCGGGACTAATGCTGACACGCGTCCCGGTTCGAGCGGGCACGGGGCCCGGAGGCATGCATCCCGGTTGGTAAGGGGGCCGGGACTAAAGGTTGGGCGTCAGCCACGTGGCGTGGCACACACCTTTAGTCCCGGTTTGTGTTACAAACCGGGACATATGCTCTCGCCCTCTATAAATGCAAACGCCCCAGCCCTCTGCTTTCACTCTGTTTTTTCTGGGTGGAAGGTGTGAGGGGTGTGCTAGTTTTTTCCCCTATGCATGCATTTAAGGTGTTTGATGAAATGTTTGAGTGAATGATCCCGTTCAATTTCTCATAAAACAAAAATATAGAAGGTGTCCGAGACGCACTTGAGCTTTCTCCTCTTTATTTTCCTCGATCGAGGTTAGCAATCTTATCTTTTCTCTATCATTGATACAATGCATGTGTCGATGTGAATTGGTCATTTCACTATTTATGATGTCCTGTTTTTTGATAAACTTACTTATATGATACAGATGAACGGTCGGGAATGGATGTACGGTGACCGACGCGTAGCAGGGTATATGAAAAGCGTGGATAAATTTATCGATGTGGCTACGGCAAACAAAGAGAATGGTTTTATACGTTGTCCATGTGTTCAATGTCGGAACAACAAGGAGCACTCTTCCTCGAAAATCATTCGCGGCCACCTGATTATGAAAGGTTTCATGTCCAACTATAATTGCTGGACCAAGCACGGGGAAAGAGGGGTTATGATGGAAGATGGTAAAGAAGAAGATGATGATAACAACTATCATCATATGTTTCCTGAATACAGTGATACTGCAATGGAAGACAATGGAGAGGAAGGAGGTGAAGAACGGGCATCAAATGAGCCGGCTGATGAACTTGGTAGGGTCATTTCTGATGTAAAGCGAGACTGTGAAACAGAAAATAAGAAGTTGAAGTTAGAGGGCATGTTAGAAGATCACAAGAAATTGTTGTACCCAAATTGTGAAGATGGCAGCACAAAGCTCGGTACCACACTGGAATTGTTGCGATGGAAGGCAGAGTGTGGTCTAACTGACTCCTCATTTGAAAAGATGCTGAAAATAATGAAGCCGAAGTTTCCAAAACATAACGAACTTCCCGAGAGTACCTACGAAGCAAAGAAGACTCTTTGTCCTCTAGGATTAGATGTGCAAAAGATACATGCATGCATTAATGACTGCATCCTCTACCGCGGTAAGGAGTATGAGAATTTATATAAATGTCCGGTATGCAATGCATTGCGGTATAAAATCAAACGAGATGACCCTGGTGATGTTGAGGGAGAGCCCCTCCGGAAGAGGGTTCCTGCTAAGGTTATATGGTATGCTCCTATAATACCAAGGTTGAAACGCATGTTCAGAAACAAAGAGCATGTCAGGTTGTTGCGATGGCACAAAGAAGACCGTAAGAAAGACGGGAAGTTTAGACACCCTGTTGATGGGTCACAGTGGAGAAAAATCGAGAGAGACTTCCCAGACTTTGCAGGTGACGCAAGGAACTTATGGTTTGGTCTAAGTACGGATGGCATGAATCCTTTTGGGGAGCAGAGCTGCAGTCACAGCACCTGGCCCGTGACTCTATGTATCTACAACTTGCCTCCTTGGTTGTGCATGAAGCGTAAGTTCATTATGATGCCAGTGCTCATCCAAGGCCCGAAGCAACCGGGCAACGACATTGATGTGTACCTTAGGCCATTAGTTAAAGAACTCTTACAGTTGTGGGGCAAACCAGGTGTACGTGCGTGGGATGAGAACAAACAAGAGCCATTTGATCTACGAGGGTTGTTATTCGTAACCATCAATGATTGTCCTGCTCTTAGTAACCTTTCAGGACAGACAAACAAGGGATATAAGGCATGCACACACTGTTTAGATAAGACTGAAGGAACATATTTGCATAAATGCAAGAAGGTTGTGTACCTGGCAAATCTATGATTTCTTCCGACCAATCATCTCGTAAGAAAGAAAGGAAAGCATTTCAAAGGTGAGGCAGATCACCGGAAGAAGCTTGAACTCCCTGCTGGTGATGATGTATTTGGTATGGTCAAGGACATAGAAGTAATCTTTGGAAAGGGTCCCGACGGTCAATCAGTTCCGAACGACGTCGCTACAGGACACGCACCCATGTGGAAAAAGAAATCTATATTTTGGGAGCTGCCATATTGGAAAGTCCTGCGTGTCCGCTCTTCAATCGATGTGATGCACGTTGTAGGGGTTCGTAGCATGGAAAACAAAAAAATTCTACCGCGTACAAACAAACAAGCCAAGATCTATCTACTAGATTGTAGCAACGAGTCGATAGAATAACTCACCCTCGAAGATTCCAAAGTATTTAACGAGAGCGGATTCTCGTGGGTGATGTAGTCGTACTCTTCCCGATCTCAAGATCGTGTAGACGATCCTTCCGGTGCTGCGTTCCGGCAGTGCTTCCGCAGTCGATCACACGTTCGGTACTCGACGAAGACCTTCCTCTCCCTTGTTCCAGCAGGCAGTGGAGGTTGTAGCACTCTCCTCACGATTCCGGCAGCACGACGGCGTGGTACCGGAAGTAGAGGGGAGATCTCGCAGGGCTTCGCCTTAAGCCGGAGCGAGTATGGTGGACTATAAGAGAGCCTCGGTGATCTGGGGTTTAGACACACCAAGTAGAGGGAGCTAGGCCGGCGGCTAGGGCAAGGGGATTGTGACATGGTTATACCCTACGGGTACGTAACTTCAGCATACCTAGTCCAGCGTAAGGAAGGCCCACAGCAGACATACGCTGACCCATGAAGATTTTCGGGTGGCCAAGGCCCATAACGTCTTCGGATCCTTGGAGAGCAAGACTAGAGGAGATAGGAAATTCAAAGGGGTAAAACCCTAGAACTTGTAACCGACTAGGACTACGCCCGGGACCTGCCTAAGTCTATATAAAGGCCAGGAGGGCACGTCCTAGAGAACTCGACTCATACTTTCGCACACGCATCCACGCCAGATCGAATCTGCGCACCCTGTAACCTTTGGTTTCGCCGTAATCAAAGAGCAGACAAGCAGGAGTAGGGTTTTCCCTCCGGGGGCCTGAACCTGGGTAAATCTCGTGTCCCCTGGTTGCTTGTCTGTTAACCGTGCCACGATCTCCAGCATCCCCATCTTCTCCAAAACCCAAGTCCATAACAATGGGCATTGACGAGATTAAACCTCGTCAATTAGCGCCGTCTGTGGGAATTGGGGCTGCTGATTGTGTGGTCGTGACGGTTTCGACCCGATCGATCTACAACTCCGCGGCGACGGAGAATCACCTCCTCTTCGGCGCTTTCGACTTCACCGCCCACTCGTCGGATACCATGAAGGATTTCGAGCCCGTAGGCGACGGACTCGAAATCTTGTTCGGGAGCTTCTGCTTCCAGGTGGGACAAACTGGCACCCTCCGCCTCCCTGAGCGGGTGCCCGTGCCGTCAATCAGGCCCGCTTCGTGGGCTCCACACCCCGTGCTACGCACGTCACCATCAACAGATGAGTTCCACAGCAGCAGCAGCTGCAACTCCAATCTGTGCGATCCACCTTCGGATGAAGGGACCTACGATTCCGGATTCGAAAGCTGCGGCAGCAGCCAACCAATCTGCAGGCGCTATCTGTGCGCCGCAGTCATCCAAACCGACAAGGAAACGCCTAACCCGCCGCCCAACCCCAACCCGCAGGACAGAAACGGCGAAAATGGTGGAAACGGCAAAAACAGGGAAAACAGGGGCCACCTCATCCAACTTAGCAAAGAAGGATGGGTCGAAGCACGCCGCGCCGTCGCAGGCGAAATAGTCCTACCTCTGGACTCCCCACGTGATCTGCTGAGGGCATACCACTACCTCCTCATCGAGGAGCACAAGAAGCAAGTCAAGATGCAGGAGACGCTCGACAAACGCAAGCAAGCAGCCTCTGAGTCCAGTGCGCGACGAGCTGCGCTCTACGCCATGGGACCCGGCTCTAGCACAAACGGAAACCAGGGAAACAAGCACCGCTCTCGGGTGGAAAACATGGACCCGAAGGAGCAGCGTGACGTGATCCGAACTCTCCACACATCGTTCATGGATATGGACGCCGACGGCAACATCATCCCGAAGACGCCACAAGCTGCGATCATGGCAGCCACTGCGTATCTCGCGGCTCACCCACCTCCGGAGGGGGACCCGAAAAGGGCCATGCATAGGTCCGCACTCACCGGACTAGGACTAATCGGAGCTGCGCTCCACGAAGACGCTCCTACGGAGCCGAAGAAGAAAGCTCCGGCCAGGCGCGACCGGAGCCCCACTCCCTCATCCGAAGATGAAGAGGAACACGATCTTCCTCGAAGGAAGAAGAGCTCGCACCGCCATAAAGCGACTACGACGCCAGAGACAAGCTTACACAGCGCAAGATCGACAAAGCACGCGCCAAACGCGCATGCTCGTCTGAATCTGAGATGGATGAAGACGAAGGAGAACTCTGCGGGGCTCGATGCTTCAGCAGATCCGTCCGGCGAACACAGATGCCACGCAACTTCAAGCTTCCTTCGGATACTCCGAAGTTCAACGGCACGCAAGATCCAAAGTCCTGGCTCAGTGACCATCTGTCATCCGTCAAGCTTCACGGAGGCAACAAAGAAACCGCCATGCAATGCCTTCAGCTGCAGCTAACAGGCGCAGCGCGGGTCTGGCTTAGCAGCCTATCATCAGGATCCATCCGAAGCTAGGAGGAGCTCGCTTATAGCTTCATCTGAAATTTCAAAGGCACCAGCAAAAGGCCCGCCTCAATCGAAGAGTTGCGAGCCTGCACTCAGAGAACGGGTGAATCTATTCGCTCGTACATACTACGCTGGTCTACAACCAAGAACTCCGCAGCACACATCTCCGAAGAAAGGGCCATCGACGCCTTCAGGAACGGCGTCAAGCGCCCAGACTTCAAGGAGGAACTTGGGCGTGTAAAGCCCAAGACACTCGACCACCTCATGGAAATCGCCAACAGTTGGGCAGACGGCGAACATTGCATCCAGCGGGCGCAATCAGATGAAGAGGACGACTACGGCCAAAGACGCGAACGCCGCAGCAAGAGGAGATCGCGCGTTTACGAGGACCGCGACGGACCGACATGGTCGCAGCCGGCTACGCCGACCGCCGTAACGACAACAGCCGCAACAGCGGAGGATACCGCAGCAGAAACTTCCGCGACAACAGACGACCAACGCAGTCGTGGCAACGCCGCGACCGCGAGAACGGACCCTCAGCATTCGACAAACTTTCGGGTCCATGCACCATCCACTTCTACATCGACAAACAAGATGGCAAAAAGAAAGCTAGCCACATGCTCAAGGACTGCCGCGAGTTCCAGAAACTCAGCGAAGGCATGATGCAGATGAGGCAACAAGCTCCAATCCCTGCATTCGGAAACGCACCTGCGCCAGGTGAAATAGCACACGGAGCTCCTCCACCGCCGCCTATTGGAGGCCCAAATCAACCAGTCGCACTAGCGCAAAACAACGTCGGGGTCGCATACCCCCCACCAAAAGGAGCACTCAATATGATACAGAAGGGACGCCCCACAAATAGGGTGCAGAAGAAAATCACCCGACAAATCAACTTGGTCGTGGCAACTCCGCCTGCAATCCCTGAGTACCTCAGCGGATCGGAGTCCTGCATCACATTCACTCGCGCGGATCACCCTTGCCAGATCCCTCGCCCAGGTCATGCTGCCCTGGTGCTGGAGGCGCAGATCGGAGGCTTCGAGATGAGTCGCGTCTTCATGGACGACGGCAGCGGCATCAACCTAATGTTCGCAAGCACTCTAGCAGCTATGCGGATCCCGCAATGCAGCCTGGAACAATCAGACACAATGTTCCACGGCATTGTCCCAGGGAAGGGCATCTTCCCCCTGGGCAAAATAGGGCTCGACGTCATCTTCAGGAAGCCGGACAACTTTCGGCAGGAGCACCTAGAATTCGGACTGGTGGACTGGCCGTCGCAATACCATGCCATCCTGGGACGTGTAGCATTCGCAAGGTTCTTGGCCGTCCCACACTACGCATACCTACTACTCAAGATGCCAGGACCAAGGGGCGTCATCACAGTCCACGGGAGCTTCACCCGATCGGACCAATGCAACAGGGATTTCAACAAAATCTCCCAGTCTTTTGGCATGCAAGACGAGCTTGTAAGGCTCCGCGAGGTGACGGACAATGGGCTACCCCCAGTCACAAAGCAGAACGCACCTGACATGTCTTTCGACTCCACCATCAACACCAAGAAGGTGCAGGTCCATCCAACGGATGCCTCCAAGACGGCGCTGATCGCCAACGACCTCAGCACCGCATAGGAAGGCGCGCTCGTCGAATTCCTCCGTGAGCGCTGGGAAATCTTCGCCTGGTGTCCTGCGGACATGCCAGGAGTTTCCAGGGAATTCGCCGAGCACGCACTCAATGTCTTCCCAGACACCAAGCCAGTCAAGCAGTCCATCCAAAGACTGTCGGAGCCACGAGCCGAAGCTATCGGCAAGGAGATCAACAGATTACTCGCAGCAGACTTCATCCGGGAAATCAAGGAAAGCGAGTGGCTGGCAAACACGGTGATGGTCCCGAAGAAGGACACGGATATCCTCCGGATGTGCGTGGACTTCACGTCACTAAATAAGCACTTCCCTAAGGACCACTTCCCTCTTCCTCGGATCGACTAGATCATCGATTCGACTGCAGGTTGTGAGAAACTCTCCTTCCTCGACGCCTACTCAGGCTATAACCAGATTCGACTCAAGGTCGAAGATCAAGAGAAAACAGCGTTCATCACACCGTGGAGTATACTGCTACAACACAATGCCCTTCGGGCTAAAGAACGCGGGTGCCACGTACCAGCGATGCATGCAGGCCTGCCTCAAGGACCAGATCGGTCGCAACGTCCAAGTCTATGTCGACGACATAGTCACAAAAACCAAGGAGGCAAGAACACTTATCGACGACCTCCGCGAGACATTCGACAACCTTGATCGCTACAGGATCAAGCTCAATCCAGAAAAGTGCGCCTTCGGTGTCCCCTCGGGTCAGCTGCTCGGGTACTTCATCTCTCAACGAGGGATCGAAGCGAACCCGAAGAAAATCAAAAGCTATCATGACAATGGAGAAGCCGAAAAACCTCAAGGGCGTTCAGCAGCTCGCAGGGCGAGTAGCGGCACTAAGCAGGTTCATCAGCCGCATGGGCGAGAAGGCCCTACCATTTTACCAGCTGCTGCGCAAGGCAGACAAGTTCGAGTGGACACCAGAAGCCAACGACGCATTCGAAAGCCTCAAGCGGCTCCTCTCCACCTCGCCCGTTTTGGTCACGCCAAAAGAGCGCGAGCCCCTGTTGTTGTACAGAGCAGCCACACACCAGGTGGTCAGCACAGTACTCGTGGTCGAACGACCCGAAGAAGGCAAGACCCACGGGGTACAACGCCCAATTTACTACCTCAGCGAGGTTCTCACTCCAACAAAACAGCGGTACCCGTACTACCAGAAGCTGGCCTACGGCGTGTTCATGACGGCTCGACGACTGAGCCACTACTTCCAGGAGCATCAGGTGATGGTCGTCAACGAGGCACCCCTAAACAACATCCTGAATAACCCAGAGGCCATAGGACGCGTGGCCCTGTGGGGCATTGAACTATCACCCCTGGACATCATCTACGAGAAGCGACATGCAATCAAATCTCAAGTCCTTCCGGACTTCCTGGTGCACTGGATGGAGCTGCAGCTGCCTAACACCCCAGACATGTCGCAGTCCTGGATAATGCATTTTGACGGCTCCAAACGCGAAGCCAGAGCAGGGGCAGGAGTCATACTGACCTCCCCGCAAGGTGACAAGATGAAGTACGTCCTTCGGATGAAATTCAGAGCCTCCAACAACGAGGTCGAATACGAAGCCCTCATCCACGGCATGAAGATGGCCAAAATATGTGGCGCAACACGCCTGGTCATCTACAGTGACTCCAACCTTGTCGTACAGCAGACGATGAATGAGTGTGACGCACACGCCGAAAACATGATCGCGTACCGCGCGCTATACAACGCACTCGAAGGAGAATTCGACGGCTGTGAACTTTGGCACGTTGGAAGAGAGAGCAACGAGGAGGCCGATAGACTCGCCAACATCGGCTCCACTTGCGCAAAGGTACCACCAAGTGTGTTCCTCGAACAGATCTGCGTGCCATCCATCAAGCGAAAATTCCCCAAAGGATCACCCGAAGAAGCAGAACATCCGGGGGCTACGCTACCCGAAGGTCATGAAGGACCCAAAAAGTTGGATACCGAAGTCGCCATGGTCAACCTAATGCAGGTCATGGCAGTCGAAGAAACTTGGACACGTCCATACCTCCAGTTCCTGATAAACGGAGAATTGCCAGACAGCCCGACAGATGCCCAGCGCGTATCTCGTCGGTTAAAAGCCTTCACCATCATCAACGGCGAGCTGTACAAACGCAGCATTACGGGCATACTACAACGGTGCGTCACCATCAACGACGGCAAGGCCATACTCCAAGATATCCACGAGGGCATCTGCGGCCACCATGCAGGCAGTCGCTCCCTCGTCGCCAAAGCTCTGCGAGCAGGATTCTACTGGCCAACGGCCATGAGCGACGCGAAAGACATCGTCCGAAGATGCAACGGATGCCAACGGTTCGCCGACAAACCGCACGCACCTGGGTCCGAACTTCGACCCATACCCATAGCCTGGCCTTTTGCCCAATGGGGCCTTGACATGATCGGCAAACTGCCAAAATCCTCGAAGGGAGGACACGTCTTCCTCCTGGTCGCAGTCAACAAATTCACCAAGTGGATCGAAGCCATGCCAGTCACCAACCAGAAGGGCAAAACCGCCGTCAAGCTCTTCGAATCCATTGTCTACAGGTTTGGCGTACCGCACAGCATCATCACCGACAACGGATCGAACTTCATCTCCGAAGAATTCCAGGACTTCTGCGAAGACCTCGGGATCAATATCACGTATGCCTCAGTGGCACACCCGCAAACAAACAGGCAAGTGGAAAAGGCCAACGGCCTAATCGGCGCCAGCATCAAGAAGCGCCTCATGAGCTCACTCGAGCACAAAGCTGGAAACTAGACGAAAGAGCTACCGTATGTCCTGTGGAGCTTACGGACTACGCCAAACAGCTCCACCGGCTACACACCGTTCTTCATGGTACACGGAGCCGAGGCAGTGCTACCAGCCGAAGTACGCCATCAGGCTCCACGAGTCGTCGCGTATAGCGAAGCCGAATCCACGGCTGCACTCGAAGACGCCGTCGACACACTCGATGAAGCGCGGGATATAGCAGTCGCTCGATCAGCAGTGTACCAGCAGAGTCTCCGCAACTATCACAGCCACCGGCTGCGCCCAAGGTCCTTCGTCGAAGGAGACCTCGTCTTGCGACTCAAGTAAAAGCGACCGAACAAATTCGATTCACCATGGGAAGGACCCTATGTCATCACCGAAGTCATCCCAGGTGGCGCCTATCGCCTCAAGCACGTGGAGTCTGGAGTCGCATACTCCAACCCGTGGAACGTCTCGCACCTGCGACGATTCTACCCGTAGCAACCTACCCCCTTTTTTACTTTCAATAAGGCTTTCAGCCAAGGCTACTCAGCCGAATCATGTACCTCCTCCATTACGATATAAATAAAGCTAAGTACCTCGCCCCCAACCCTCGGTTGACTATTTTCTGCAACTTTACTACATGCTACATACGCACTCGGGGGCTCCCCCCACCTCACGATTTCATCGACTGAGGACAAAACGTGTACACCTGAGTAGCTGACCACGTCAGGCAAACGAAAAGCGCACGTACTAAATCAAAGCACTGCGTGCTCGCAAACAAGCAAACCTTTACAACAAAGGGCACATACACGCCCAGCCGCAATATACAAATTTTACATCTATCTGTTTATTTTCAGGTCCTACCTATTCTGAAGAATAACCTGAGCACGCTGCTCAAACAAATCTACAATCTGTTCGGCATACTGCCTTACAGCTGCGTAATGCGGACGCATATTCCACTCGCCACCATCTGGTCGAGGAGGTGGCCCAGTCGCCACAGCAGCCAAATCTATATCAGGGCGGTGCACCCTCACAAGAGACAAGGAAGCCTTCACCCCTGCGACGAGCTGCTGCCGCACCAGCTCCTTGACATTGCTGGCACTCCGAAACTTCGTCAGAAGACCTGCAAGGGTCGTTGGCACGGCATCCAACGGAAACATGACGTGCAGCACCGAGGAAAGCGATGTCTGCACCTGGCGGAGCACCCGCGAAACCTGGTAGACACGATCCTGCACCGTCGCCAGAACTATGGCGCGATCACGATCCATCCAGAAGAAGCCGCCGGCCTCCATATCCTGTTGAGTCAAGCAATTGACTCGAACAGCAATACGCTCCTTTTCTTCCCTTGGAGCAAGATTGGCACCTGCGACAACCGCACAAAACAAGAGTAAGGCCAGCAGGCTCATCCGAAGAACTGAGCTACATCCCAAAAGAAGGATCAACTTACATTGCAGCTGCTCGGACAGCCGACCCAGCTCCGCCATCAAATACTCCTCTCTGGATGCACAACTGTCTGCTTTGGATTTCCTAACGTCAGCGCGACCACGTAACCCAAGCAAATCTCTCTCCAAGCTGCGCACGCGATCTCGAAGAAAAGCGAGCTGCGAGGAATCATCCAATGATGCTCGCAAGGGCCTTTCGGATGAAGTGTCAACTGGGTCAGCACCCGAAGGAACCTGTAGCAGCAGAAAAAAGAAGGCACACAGACATTCAGCCAAGGATAGAGCACAACTCGGAGGAATTCGTTAAAGTATATAAGTCCACTACGTGGCACAAGGATGGTACTACAAAAGAAATTTACAACAAAAATAGACTACAAACTACCCTACGTCTACTATGCCTAAGGCGGAGGACACTGAGTCGCCTCAGAACCAGACTGCCTAGCTTTGGCCTCGCCCTGCTGTCGCAATGCATACTCAGACAGCAAGTCAATGAGCTTGGGCCCATATCGCCTGCAGCGAGCGGAGTAGGCGGCGAAGGCTACCTCGGATCCATCCGCAGCTGTAGGCATCCGAGAAATAATCCGGGGCAGGTCCAGCTCCGCCCCAGCCGCCATGGCCATCACCAGCCCGACGGACGCGCCGATGCCCTTCTGCTTGCGCTTATACGCTGCAGGTGCTTCGGCTGACAGAGCCTCTGCCAGGGCATCCACATCTTCAAGGGATGCGCCCTTCGGGAATAGCTCCTAGTAGAAGCGACCAAGGACCTCTTTCGCCTTGGCGAGGGAGTTGACGACGGTGCTGCAGCGGTCTTCGACCGCTACAGTGGCATCATCTAGAGCACTCCCGTGCTCCAGAGCACCGCGGTCGAACTTGATGCCTGCGGCATCTGAGACAAAAAAGAAGAAAACATGAAGAAAGGCAACATAGAAGAAGATCCGTAGAAAAAGGAGCAAGTACAAAAGCTAACGCTCACCCGAAATAGCCTTGGCAGCAGCCATGAGCTTCTCCGCCACCCCTTTTTCACGAGCAGCCGCAACGGTGGCCAGCTGCTCCTCACGATCTGCGGCCTCCTGCTGCAGACGCTCTTTCGCTTCGACTGCCTTCGTCAGCTCCAGCTCAAGGCGCTCTCTCGCATCAGCGGCAGCTTCGGCCTTCTGCTCCGATTGGCCAAGGCTCTTCTTCAGAGCATCGACCTCACGGAGAGAGTCGTTATGCTCCTCTGCATTTACAACAAGCAAGTGTCAAAGAACAGGACCAGGATAAGCAAGATAAGTACTACAAGGCAGACGAATACCTTGAAGCTGCCGCAGTTTCGCCTCCAGCGTCAGGTGTTCCTCCACTAGCCGCTTGGCCTCTTGGACAAAAGGCTGCAGCAACAGGCAATAGTAGTAAGCGCAGGACTTGGGGGCTACGCCCAACACAAAGAAGCATTAAACAACATCAGCATACGAAGACACTCGGGGGCTCCCCCCGTAACATCAAGCAGAAAAACTTACGTGCTCCGAAGGTGAACCCGCAGGCCCGCCTGCGAAATTCTGAGGCGCAACCACCAGCCTCTCCTGCACAGGAGGAACTGGCGCAGCGTCACCAGAAGTCGCCACCGTCTGAGGAGGAGGCGACGCAATGTTCGACTCCCCCATCATCTCGCGTGCACCATCACTAGAGCCGTCGGAGGATTGCCTGCATATGAACCAATCAAAACAGGTGCAAAAATAACAAGGGAACAAAGGACAACAGTGGCAACAAGAAAACTTATGAGCCCAACGCGCTCAGGTCGAAGACAGGAGAAGCCCTTCGGGCCCTCTTCTCCTCCTTCTTTTCTTCCTTCTTCTCCTCCTTCTTTTCTTCCTTCTTCCGCTTTGCTGGCGGGTGCGGAGCAACAGCCCGCACAGGAATGGCAGGAAGGGGAGAGGAAGAACCCCCATGAACATCATCACGACGCTCAAGGCCCAGAGGATTTCTGGGAGTCGGAGGAGTCGAGGCATCTGACGACTCTCTAGAGCTCCGTGATCGTTCGCGCGAATGGTCCTCACTCGATTCGTCGGCATCATCCGTTGGGGATCGCGCTGACGGTAGCTCGGACACGGAATCCACCACTTCATTATCCGGGGCATTCGGATACCTCTCGGGCAATGGTGGTGCCATGCCCGGCACTTTGAAGCTCTGTAAAAGGAAAAGGAACTTTGTTAGCAAACAAAGGAAAAAGTACACAGCTGACAAAAACAAAAGGGAAGCACTACGTGCGCAAATCTACACCTTCGGTACGACGAACGTCGAAGAAAAGGGAGGAGTCAGCGACTTCCTCGGGATTTCTTCGTCGGCCTTGAACTTCAACAGCGCGCGAAGAGCCTTGTCAAGTTCCACCTCGGAGATTTTCTCACTCGAAACCCTCGTCGGATCACGGCACCCAGAGTAAAGGAACATCGGGTGCGCCCTCGCTTGGAGAGGCTGCACCCGACGCTCAAGAAACGTCCGGATGATGTCGACACCATTCACCTCCTTCTCAGGAATCAGTTGGAGATCCTCCACACGACGGTACAGGGCCTCTATCTCCTCCACCTCACCGTCTAAGATTTGGTTTTTCCAGGATCTTTTCTTCTCAATCAATTGGGAGGGGTCAAAAGGAACGAGACCAAAATCTTGCCCAGGCAGTACGGAGTCACGGATGTAAAACCATTTCCTCCGCCAGTACTGGACAGATTCGAACATGGAAAAGGAAAAGAATTGCACATTGGGACTGAGAGAGATGATGAAACCCCCAATGGGATACACACCATCTGAACCAGACTGTCTCTTCACGGAATAAAGCTTCCGAAAGAGGCCAAAGTGCGGCTCAATGCCAAGCCAACACTTGCAAAGCGTGATAAAACACGCAATGTGGAGAAGGGAGTTGGGAGACAGATGATGGAGTTGAACCCCATAGAAAAAGAGCAGTCCACGAAGGAAGTCATGGACTGGAAAAGAAAACCCGCGAATCATGAAGGCAACAAACATAACCCGATACCCAGATGGGGGACGGGGGATTACCTCATTACCGGGGAGTCTCACGGCCGTCGTGTCTTGCGGGATCAGGCTCCGCTCGCGCAGTTTGCGGAGATCGCTCTCCCGCGTTTCTGATCGCCGCCAGCCACCGTCGGTGACGCGAGCAGTGGCGGTGCCCTTCTTGCCTCCGGCGGTGCTGGTCCCAACTGCAGATGAGGACTTCTTTGTTTTCCTCATGGCTCTACGGCGGTGGTGGCGTTGCCAACGAAGAAAGACAAAGGAAATGTGAAGGAAACTCTCAGCGCGCAGCAAGAATAGCTCAAGAACGAGGGGGCAGTGAATAGATGAACTGCTGCGGTGAAAAACAAACCACGATTTCACCAGGGATTATAACAGCGAAGACAACGCACGATGGCCGTCCATCGAGAAGACCTAACGCCAACGGTAGATTTGGCCGTACACGTGTCAGCACTAAAATGAACCGTCGATACCACGCCGTCCACTACGTGCGGAAATCGAGGAGACGCCGTAATCATCTCCACACCGCGCATGACCGGTCAATTCAAAGTCAGCAAGTGGGACCCACGCTTCGTCCAGTCAAGTCATCTCTGGCGTAGCAGACGCTTGAGGTCATCAATCGTAAGCACTGACGTCATCAAAAGCTATACTAGCACCACTTCGGCTCCACAACTAAAAGTACTCACTCGAATCTACGATTCGACTAAATACTTGGGGGCTACTCCTATCAGGAGCACTGGCCGCGCACCCGACAGACAAATGAGGACAAAATTATTTCTCTGAGTCCTACGTCGAGTTTACGACTCCACTACGGACTCGGGGGCTACTCCCATAGGGAGGATGGATTTAAGCATCTGAAAATTTTCGAGTCCTGCGGACCTAATGATTGAAACAATGCTTGAACTAAAAGTCTCCGTTCGAGTCTACGACTCGAACAGACACTTGGGGGCTACTCCCATAGGGAGCGTTGGTCGCGCACCCTATGAAATCTTCGACTGCGATCTTTCGGATCAGCACGCAAAAACTTTTTGGCAACTCTGCCCCAACAAAATGCTGAGTGAGCGACAATCTCCTTGGCCACCCGAAGCACCTCCGAGGTGATAAAAGTTCGGATGCTGCGTCTGCGACGCAAAGATAAGACCTACAGATATCATCTGATGGCCTGGCAACGCACCTGACTGCGCTCTGCTAGTATGAATCCGTACCAGCAGGTACGATGAAAAATCCCGACGGACGCTTTGGGTACACCAATTAAAATCACTGGAATTCCACTCTTATAAGTCCTCCGCGGCCTGAGTTGAATTACGCCAGCATATGTTCCAGGGTCGGGTTAAGGGACTCGAACCTGAAGAAGATCGTGTTGTTTCGTCCTAAGACAGTTAACTGACCCTGATCCGTCGGGTGAGTCAGGCACACGCATCAACAATCCCTACACACATATACTATTAACATATAGCTGCTCCCGAAGGATGGAAGAGTCCTCAGCCGAATCTACGATTCGACTGATGACTCGGGGGCTACTGACATGGTTATACCCTACGGGTACGTAACTTCAGCATACCTAGTCTAGCCCAAGGAAGGCCCACGGCAGACATACGCTGACCCATGAAGATTTTTGGGTGGCCAAGGCCCATAACGTCTTCGGATCCTTGGAGAGCAAGACTAGAGGAGATAGGAAATTCAAAGGGGTAAAACCCTAGAACTTGTAACCGACTAGGACTACGCCCGGGACCTGCCTAAGTCTATATAAAGGCCAGGAGGGCACGTCCTAGAGAACTCGACTCATACTTTCGCACACGCATCCACGCCAGATTGAATCTGCGCACCCTGTAACCTTCGGTTCCGCCGTAATCAAAGAGCAGACAAGCAGGAGTAGGGTTTTCCCTCCGGGGGCCTGAACCTGGGTAAATCTCGTGTCCCCTGGTTGCTTGTCTGTTAACCGTGCCACGATCTCCAGCATCCCCATCTTCTCCAAAACCCAAGTCCATAACAATGGGCATTGACGAAATTAAACCTCGTCAGATTGCCCCAAGTCGGCGGCTTGGGCAAGCCCTAGGGCGGCGGCGGCTATGGTGGCCGGCGGCGGCTAGGGTTAGGGTTTAGAGGGGTGTGGTGTAGGTCTTGGAGGGGCAGCCCTGCCCCTCCTTATATAGGTGGAGGGGGCGCGCCAAGGGGAGGGGAGTCCCTCCCCAACTCGGCTTCCAAGGCCGGCGGGTGGAGGGAGAGGAACTCCTCCCCAAGTAGGTTTCCTACTCTCCCTCCACCAAGCAAAAATAGCCGTTTGACTTTTCAAATTGGCGTTTGACTTTTCAAACTAGGATTTGATTTATCCTTTTATTTCGCTCAGCGATGACACCTAGTACATGATGCAACCATTCCAACTTGTTATGACACATTCATGTACCCTTCCCCTCCGGAGTGCCGGACATTCCGGAACCTTCTAGAACATTCTCGATGAAAACACCGGAACCATTCTCCAACCCCGAAACAGGACTTTCCTTATATGAATCTTATTCTCCGGACCATTCCGGATCTCCTCGTGATATACCGGATCCCATCCGAGACTCCGAACAACATTCGGTCTCTTAATCATCATTCCATAACTACTCAAACAACGTCGAATCCTTAAGTGTGTCTCCCTACGGTTTGTGAATTATGCGGACATGATCGAGACACTTGTCCGAACAATAACCAATAGAGGAATCTGGAAATTCATATGGCTCCCACATATTTCTACGATTATTTTGCGATTGAATGAACCACTTACATACGATACCAATTTCCCTTTGTCTCACGATAGTTTACTTATCCGAGGTTTTGATCGTCGGTATCTCTGCATACCTAGTTCAACCCCGTTACTGGTAAGTACTCTTTTCTCTTTCCCGTGATATGTGATCCCTTGTGAGATAGTCACATGCTTGCAAGCCAATTGGATGACATTCCACCGAGAGGGCCCAGAGTATATCTATCCGTCATATGGATGGACAAATCCCGCTCTTGATCCATGTGTCTCAACCAATACTTTCCGAACACTCAATGCCACCTTTATAGCCACCCAGTTACGGTGTGGTGTTTGATGTCATCAAAGCATCCTTCCGGTGACGGCGATATGCATGATCTCATGGTCGAAGGAATTAGGTTACTATGTATCAGAAAGCATATAGCAATTGAACTTATTTTATTTGTTTTCTTCGTCGGGCAGCGCTTGGAAACGGTTCACCAACAAGGCTAGGGGTATTTGGAAAGCGGAGCTTACATTTGAAGCACTAGATGTAAGCACCACTAGCTATATCCGCGCATCTCTTTGATTCTAGTTTTGATACAGTTATTATCATGCTTGATTATTATTTTGATTGAAGTATGTTCTCGTAAAGTGCCTGACACAGAGACCAGATAACAATCTATGTGAATACTGTGTTTGCGAGTTCATCCGGCAGACGTGCAATGAGAAGGGAAGAAATTTAGAGCAACTCCACGTACGTAAACAATTTCTATAGTTTTTAATTACAATCAAATTGTGTTTAGTTTCATTTATATAGGCTGACTCCTTTTTTTAAACCAGATCGAACGTCTACGGGACGGTCTTCTGCCAAAGGATCACGTACGAGCAATTCAGGAGGAATTGGCGGGATTCTTGGATACAGAAGTCCTAAACCCAAAAGGGGAATACTATTCGGCCGTGTATAGACAATAAAGATTGTAAAAAGAGCAACTTTTGTATGTAGTGCATAAACTCAATCCGTGTATCGAATATAATATTGTCATGATGATCTTGTGTAATATAATGGTTCCTTCATTGATGAGTGCAAAATACTAAATAAACAATAAAACAACCTAAATGAATTCTCTGTCGCGGCACAAAAAGTAGCCAAAATACTGCCGCGGCAACAAAAGTTGCCAAAATGAAGCCACGGCAGAGAAATGTGCCAAATCTCTGTCGCGGCAGAAGGTTATTTGTCCCGGTTCGTGTTACGAACTGGGACGGTTGCTCCACCCCTCCCCTCTCCCTCTAACACCGCCACGTGTACCCCCATTTATCCCGGTTGGTGGGGCAACCGGAACTAAAGGTTGGGGCTTTAGTCCCGATTGCCCCGTCCCGGTTGGGTAACCAGGACTAATGTCGCTTACCAACCAGGACCAATGGGGCATTTTCTACTAGTACAAGCCACGGTTGGGTAATGAAAATCGTTTGGTATCCATCATTTGGGTCTGAAATACTGGAATTCAATTTCATTCATATGCTGTTTGGTTGGCACAGAATTGTGCCGTCATTTCATTTGGCAAATTCATCGAAATATCTCCATGTGTAAACCTGATTCCTATCCCAGACCCGTCATTTCTAAATTTCGGTGATATTCATTTTATTTCTACTAAATAAAATGAATACTTAGGTGCCAAACGACATCTAAGTGATTAGGTGACAAGAGGTGTTCATCCTGAACCTGGAGAGGTCGTCTGGTGTAGAAGGCCAAGCAGGACGTGAAAGGTGTCATGGCAGCAACAAGATGAAAAATATCGCATCGCGCGGAAGTATGATGTATCGATCCGATCCTCGATAACACCGATCAGTTTCTATTAGGAATGTGCCCAATTCTTTCCTTTTTCTCATTTGTCGCACAAATCGGTTTCTTTTACGAACATAAGAACAGATCTGGTCCGGCAGACATGGGAGGGTGAAAACATATTATCGATTGGACGGAAGCATATGTACCACAAACCTGCCAACTCCCTCCTTTTTTACGGAAAAATTCCGAATCTATTTCATGAGCTCAAAAGAATTACAAACATCCAAACATAATAAAAATTATATCAAGATTCTTAGACCACCTAACGACCAGTACTGTTAACAGAGCGAGCTGCCGATGCGTCGCCGCTAACGCTCTCTTAAAGGAACCGGCCTAAGGTTTTTTATGATAATCAGGAAGTGATGGTGCATCATGTTGCTATATTCCTATATGAAATTAGAAAAATATTATCAGGTTTGACTTAGGACAAAAGTTGAAATTACATTTGTTTATGAACAGAGGATAAAAATAAATTGTACTAGATGGATCTCGCGCGCTCTGCTACGCCGTTCTCTCCTATTGACATTTAAATTATGTGACTGCTAATTTGCTAGCGTATATTATGGTTTTTTTTCGGTTTGCTGTGTAGGATCACCCACAACCAACCTCACAGACATATATCACATCGGGGAAACACAAAACGTTAACAAACGAAAAATGCGTAATACAGCAGTAGCGAACCAACCGGAACCATGAGCAGCACAAACAGAGGACGAACATATTTTTTTAAAGATATTATCTTCTTTCTTTCATTTTCAATATATCTTTGTTTTATTACTTTCTTCTCATTTTACAATGTCCCTCTAACTTTTTTCTTACATCTTTCTCTGTTTAAAAAAAACATTTCATTTTCCATTCAACTTTTACTTTCTTTTATTTTCATTCTTCATTTTGTTCATGCTTTATTTTTCCTTTCCTTCCTTATTTTATTTGTATACTCTTATTTCTTTTTTATATTAAAAACCTATGAATATCTTTTGTGGAACACATGAACATATTGCAGTCTTATGGATGGTATGGACATTTTTTAACCGATAATTTTTTCAAACCGATGAACATTTTACAGATCAATTAAATTTTTTCACACCAGTGAATATGTATGAACAATTTCTGTAATTATATAACATCTTTTTTCAAACCCATGAGAATTTTAAGACCGATGACCATTTTTTCAAACCCTCGAATAATTTGAGAGTAACAATTTTTTCAAACCCATGAATATTTTCTGAAGTTACGTGGATATCTTTTTTTTAAACATGTGAGAATTTTCCAGAACTATGAACATTTTGTCAACCTCATCAGTATTTTCTTAAATTACGTTTAACATCTTATTTTGGACCCGTGAGATTTTTCTAATGGATGAACATTTTAGAAAATACGAATATATTATTTTGTATTAAGTGAACAACTTTATTCTTAGTTATCAACATTATTCATGTTCCCATATTGAATATTTTGTGTAATTGTTAAGAAATTAATATATAATAAAAAATAAAACAATAACACCATAATTGGTGAGGCGTAGACGCACCACCATCCATCTCTGACGAGGAACACCATTTAATATATGAACATGTCTTGACTACGCACATATGCCACTACAGCAATGGGAAAAGCTACGCCGACGGCCGGTCGCTACGCCGACGGCCAAACGTCGGGGCCGTCGGCGTAGCCATCGTCTAGGCTCGCTCCGTCAAGCAGCCGTCGGCGTAGAATTGCCCTCGGTATATCCTATGCTACGCCGACGGCTGCCCTCGGCGTAGCTATTTTTTATTTTATCTCATTAAACTTTGAAAAATCATAACTAAATTATTCTAATTCGAAAAAATGCAAATAATATATCAAAATTTGCAGAAAAATAAGACCTATCTATCTACACTCAAATATTACACATTTGTAAATAAAAATTAAGTAAAACATAAAACATTATATATAGTTTAAAACGGCCATAAAAAATCAAAAATGATCGAAACAATGCAAAACCTTCGCGTAGTGTTATATTATGTGACATAGTTATAAGGAAAAATATCAAACTTGGTATATTGATTATGTCTCAAAAAAACCTTCACAAAATGACCTATCTCATTCGAGGTTTCTTGGCTTTCGGGTCAAATGACCAATGTTATGGCTAGAATCAAGGCATAGTTTGTGATAATGTGTCCATATTGTGCATACATGTGCATCATAAGATGGCGAACAATGTTGCAGGAGGAAGCTTTCCTTTTTGTCGCACCAAAAAGGCATTTTCCATTTTCCGAGCATAAAAAACGGACGGTTTTATGAAGCAACCACCAAATGGCTAATTCAAAATACTACCACCACATTTTACAAAAATAATAGAGCACCTTATATGGAAAATGTCCCAACAGGGGGATCCGAAACCTTTTCGTCCACCTTTGATGAAAAAGACAAATTCTTGCCGAATCGGTAGGAAGTGGGTCAGATATGAACTACAGGTACATGATCTGATGCTCATGTTTTTTTTACAAAAATCATTTTTAGGTTCACAATATGCTATTTTATCAAAGATCCAATGCAAGTTTAACGAGGCTCGGCCCCGAGCTAAGAATCTTCATGCCCGCCGTTCGACAAAGTTTGACGATAGTTTAAAACGGGCATAAAAAATTCAAAAACGATTGATGCGAAACCTTTGCGTGGTATCATATTATGTGACATAGTTATAAGTAAAAATATCAAACTTGGTATATTGATTATGTCTCAAAAAAACCTTCACAAAATGACCTATCTCATTCGAGGTTTCTTGGCTTTTGGGTCAAATGACCAATGTTATGGCTAGAATCAAGGCATAGTTTGTGATAATGTGCCCATATTGTGCATACACATGCATCATGAGATGGCCAACAATATTGCAGGAGGAAGATTTCCTTTTCGTCGCACCAAAAAGCCATTTCCCATTTTCCAAGCACAAAAAACGGACGATTTTGGGAAGCAACCACCAAATGGCTAATTCAAAATGCTACCACCACATTTTACAAAAAAACTATACCACCTTATATGGACAATGTCCTAACAGGGGGATCGGAAACCTTTCCGTCCACCTCTGGTGAAAAAGACAAATTCCTGCCGAATCGGTAGGAAGTGGGTCAGATATGAACTACAGGTACATGATCCGATGCTCATGTTTTTTTACAAAAATCATTTTTAGGTTCACAATATGTTATTTTATCAAAGATCCAATGCAAGTTTAGCGAGGCTCGGCCACGAGCTAAAAATCTTCATGCCCGCCGTTCGACAAAGTTTGACGATAGTTTAAAACGGGCATAAAAAATTCAAAAACGATCGAAACAATGCTAAACCTTCGCGTGGTGTCATATTATGTGACATAGTTATAAGTAAAAATATCAAACTTGATATATTGATTGTCTCAAAAAAACCTTCACAAAATGACCTATCTCATTCGAGGTTTCTTGGCTTTCGGGTCAAATGACCAATGTTATGGCTAGAATCAAGGCATAGTTTGTGATAATGTGCCCATATTATGTATACACATGCATCATGGGATGGCGAACAATGTTGCAGGAGTAAGTTTTCCTTTTCTTCGCACCAAAAAGCCATTTCCCATTTTCCGAGCACAAAAAACGGACGATTTTGTGAAGCAACCACCAAATGGCTAATTCAAAATGCTACCACCACATTTTACAAAAATACTATACCACCTTATATGGACAATGTCCCAACAGGGGGATCCGAAACCTTTCGTTCTACCTCTGGTGAAAAAGACAAATTCCTGCCGAATCGATAGGAAGTGAGTCAGATATGAACTACAGGTACATGATCCGATGCTCATGTTTTTTTACAAAAATCATTTTTACGTTCACAATATGCTATTTTATCAAAGATCCAATGCAAGTTTAGCGAGGTTCGGCCCCGAGCTAAAAATCTTCATGCCCGCCATTCGACAAAGTTTGATGATAGTTTAAAACGGGCATAAAAAATTCAAAAACGATCGAAACAATGCGAAACCTTCGCGTGGTGTCATATTATGTGACATAGTTACAAGTAAAAATATCAAACTTGATATATTGATTATGTCTCAAAAAAACCTTCATAAAATGACCTATCTCATTCGAGGTTTCTTGGCTTTCGGGTCAAATGACCAATGTTATGGCTAGAATCAAGGCATAGTTTGTGATAATGTGCCTATATTGTGCATACACATGCATCATGGGATGGCGAACAATGTTACAGGAGGAAGTTTTCCTTTTCTTCGCACCAAAAAGCCATTTCCCATTTTCCGAGCACAAAAAACGGACGATTTTGTGAAGCAACCACCAAATGGATAATTCAAAATTCTACCACCATATTTTACAAAAATACTATACCACCTTATATGGACAATTTCCCAACAGGGGGATCCGAAACATTTCCTTCCACCTCTGGTGAAAAAGACAAATTCCTGCCGAATCGGTAGGAAGTGGGTCAGATATGAACTACAGGTACATGATCCGATGCTCATGTTTTTTTATAAAAATCATTTTTACGTTCACAATATGCTATTTTATCAAAGATCCAATGCAAGTTTAGCGAGGCTCGGCCCCGAGCTAAAAATCTTCATGCCCGCTGTTCGACAAAGTTTGATGATAGTTTAAAACGGGCATAAAAAATTTAAAAACGATCGAAACAATGCGAAACCTTCGCGTGGTGTCATATTATGTGACATAGTTATAAATAAAAATATCAAACTTGATATATTGATTATGTCTCAAAAAAACCTTCACAAAAATGACCTATCTCATTCGAGGTTTCTTGGCTTTCGGGTCAAATGACCAATGTTATGGCTAGAATCAAGGCATAGTTTGTAATAATGTGCCCATATTGTGCATACACATGCATCATGGGATGGCGAACAATGTTGCAGGAGGAAGTTTTCCTTTTCGTTGCACCAAAAAGCCATTTCCCATTTTCCAAGCACAAAAAACGGACGATTTTGTGAAGCAACCACCAAATGGATAATTCAAAATTCTACCACAACGTTTTACAAAAATACTATACCACCTTATATGGACATTGTCCCAACAGGGGATCCGAAACCTTTCCGTCCACCTCTGGTGAAAAAGACAAAGTCCTGCCAAATTGGCAGGAAGTGGGTCAGATATGAACTACATGTACATGATCCGATGCTCATGTTTTTTTACAAAAATCATTTTTAGGTTCACAATATGCTATTTTATCAAAGATTCAATGCAAGTTTTCCTTTCCATCGCACCAAAAAGCCATTTTTCATTATCCGAGCGCAAAAAAGGAATTTTCTAAAGCAACCACCAAATAAATAATTCAAAAACGGAGGGTTTGTGATTAGTTGATATTGATATCATATTTGGATTCCTCTCATTTTTCTGATCAATTTAGACATATTATTTGTTAAATTCTGATTTACAGATTTAAAGATATTAATTATTCCATATTAAATAGAAAAATACAGAAAAGTAAAATTATTATATTTTTATTTGAATTCAATAATATTTTTTACTTATTCATTAATGTTTACTTAAATAATTGTTTGTAATTTCAAAAAATACAAACATGTGATATGTTGATATAAGGGTTAATAGGATTGATATCATAGTATTGACAACAATGTATGAATTACTTTGTGGAAACAGATTCTGAAGGAACGAGGAAGTTAAGCGTGCTGGAGCTGGAGTAGTATTAGGATGGGTGACCGGCCGAGAAGTTCGACCAAGACTGTAATTTAATTAAATATTAAGTATAATTAGTATTAAAAATGTTCAAAGTGAGAGATTAACGAGTCAAACAATTCAAAGATTCAAAAATTGAGAAAAAAAATATATAAAAAAATTATTTTTTAAAAAGAAAATGTTTTTGCAACCTGTCGATAAGCTATGCCGACGGCCGCTATGCCGAGGGCATACGCCGACAGTATTTTGATACGCCGACGGCCTCTATGTGCTCCGCCGAGGGAGCCCTTTGCCGAGGAGGCTACGCCGAGGGCATTTTAGCCTTGCCCTCGGCGTAGCGCGCGTCCTGTAGTATGCCTAGGAGCCGGCAAGCAAATGCAACAAACTCAGAAAAAAAACAGCGAAACAACTACAAGGTTTCAATTCAAGGGAGCTTAGATCTGTTAGGATAGACTACCGCCTCCTCCTTTCCCCACCCACACACTCCCCAGGGATACATGCACAAGTGCATTTGACTTGTGTAAACCAAGTCATCCGAAGCGTGCCATGTCGGGTCGAATATACTCCATCCGTTTCAAAATATAAGATGTTTTAGCTTTGTGAAAATAGTGTATCTAGATCTTTTTAGTGTCTAGGTTCACTGCAAACCTAAATGAACCTAGACATTAAAAGCAAAGCAAACTAGATACACTTCATTCACAAAACTAAAACATCTTATATTTTAAAACAGAGTGAGTACTCCGCAAGTGCCACCAGCTCAGTCGTCGGGACCCGACGCATGAGCTGTAGAGCTGCAAACAAAGCAGCGGGCCAGGCCGATTGTAAATTTAGAAGGCAGTTTGGTCTGACAAGAGATTACTCCCAACTCAATCAAGGACCAACTCGACATTATCTTACTACTAATTCCATTGCTGGCTAGACAATGTCTTGTGTAGATTTAGAGTGCTACTAGTACGTACGGAGTAGTACATATCTTGAGACAGCGTGGATAGTGAGGAGCGGGTAGAGCGCTCGTCGCGTAGCGGAGCGGTGCACACGCCGCGACATATATATCTCCACGTCGCTCGCCGGGTTGGGTTTATGTTCGCAGCCCCCCTCCGCCTCCGGTGGATGTGGGTCAACAGTCAGCGGCCGTGGGCGCCAGGGTAGCTTATTACTATCGTCTTGAACGCACGCACTAGCACAGGCGCAGCGTCAGCGTGGGTTGCCTGCCAGCCTCCGGGCTTTTATGCAAGCAATCGCCAACTAGTAGTTCCTTCCCATAACTGTACAGCCTTCTTCACTCGCATCACAGTTCACATCCTGGACAAGGAGAGGGGGGAAGAAAGTCAAGCGAGGGCAAACGGGGCATATATAGCCGTGGAAATTGTAGTTGGTTGGAGCATTGCTTCCGTGCGGTGAGCTCTTCTCCCCTCCTCGATCGGCTCGACTTCTTGGAGAGGAGGGGTAGTAGGGGGAGGAAAATCAAGGAAGGACCGATGGCGGGCGGCGGCATGGCGGCGCTGGGCGTGAAGAAGGAGAGGGCGGCGGAGTACAAGGGCCGCATGACCTGGGCCGTCGCCATGGCCTGCCTCGTCGCCGCCGTCGGGGGCTCCATCTTCGGCTACGACATCGGGATCTCCGGTAAACTTCTTTGTCTCCCCCTCGTCCGCGTTCTGCTGTGTGCGCGTGCCCCTGTCTGTGTCGCTGTGTGAGGCGGCTTCTCAGCCAGCCATGGACCATCGGAAGCTCTGCTCTGCTCTGCTCCTCGACGACGACGAACACCAGAACATGTCACATGCTGACATGCACGTCTCTTCTAGCTAGACCCTATCTAGCGGTGGCCCCTCGTGAGGGCAGGGGCAGGGAGGATTTGGAGCTAGTGCCGGCGGTGTGTGTGTCACTCGTTGGTCCCTCGCCTACGACCGTCGCTACCCGATCGCGACCTGTCTGCCTCCCAACGCCCACATGGTACAACTATACTAACCCAGCAGAGCTGCAGTCAGTACGACCCATTGGTGCATCAAAGGGACACGCCCTTATCTCTGACGAGGAGAATGATTGGTGCTTAGGTGGTAGTGGTAGGAATTGGTCGACGACGTGATCTTCGTGTGACAGATACTAAGTAGTAGTAGAGAATTGGGCTTCGAGGAACGGTTAATGTAGCGGCCGGAGTTGCTGACACGCGACAAGTCCAGAACTTCAGCGTCGTGTTCGGCAACCCTATGGTCATATCTTCCTTTCGTTTCAGGGTGATATCATGGTGCCGCTGTCAGTTTCCGCATGGTCTTTCCTGTAATCAATGAAGGGTATCGAGTCATGGAAAAGATTTTGCACCCTATCAACGGCGGTTAAGTGCTTCAAAATCAAGGCCAACGACGTCAGCTAGCAGAAAATATTGCAACAACTTCTTTAAAAAATTGAATGTGTTCTTGATTTCTTTTTTATTTTTAACTTTTGCGAAAAGGATCACTTGTCTATTAATAGTTAATACTCAACAAGCGGGAGTACAAAGAAAAAATAATAAAATTTTAAATAGGTCACTGCACCACCCAGTGAAGACTAAGAGCACTAGAGCGTGCCGAAGGCCAGCCGCTGTCCTCCCCTCCATCGCAGGAGCTAGGAAAAGATTATCGTAATAGAGTTTGTTGTAGTAGCGAGGAGGAAACCTAGATCGCTTTTAGGATTGCCTTTCTATGGGAGCCTTCTAACTAGGCCACCTTATGGTCCACGTGTTCTTGATTTCTAATGAAGCACATATTCATATTTAAAATTTCACTGTTGTCAACATAGTGGTGTTATTGTCTAACGAAAATTAGTCTAAACTCCTCGATGATTGTGCGAAACGAGCTGGTTTTTTTCTGAACACTACTAGAACATAGGCTAATTGACTGGTATTTTCTCATTTTTCTAAAAACTTTTGAGACTTTCACCTCAAATTTACCCTAGATTTGGGAAAGTATTCTTAACTCCTAAATAGCTAGAAAAATCAGCTGAAAATTTCCTGGAATACCAAATGAACATAGATTGGTTTAATAGAATGTTTGAATTTAAAAAACTTTAAATCCACTTCAAGTTTGACAAAAAAAAAAACCTATAGTAAATCAATGATTGATCCGACCAGGAAAGGGAAAACCAAAAGCTATTCTTAAAAGTACCGTGAAACCAAAAAAAACTCGTAATAATGAACACATGTCGACATGATGATTCCCCCCAAAATGTTCATACATTATTTGAGTTCAATGTGCTGACTAGGCTGCCAAATGTGTGAATCCACCATGAGGTCATCAGCCATGCCACCTTCGCTATGTTCAGAGACCAAATGTGACTAGCCTTAGAAGTCAAGAATCAAGGTTGTGCTTAAACTCACAATAGTCCAGGGACAAAACATGGACCTTTTCTTCTTAAAGAAAAGGTTGAACTGTTATCACACTATTTGTTTTCCAAGGTTATGAAATGTGGAAGCACAGCAGCGTGCGGTGCTGCTGAACCGGGTATATGTTGTGATTTCGTCAACAATGCACACTAATCTTACCACGTTATAAAATGTTGTGGACTAACCTTAAAAATTGCTCAACAATGTTTTTCACATGCTTTAATTTGCGTTTCCTGAGATTATGTAGAAGTTACCTTCAGTGCTACTAGTGTAGAACATTCAGGTTCCGTCGTCATCAGGAGTTCAGGACTAGCTGAAATAATGTGCAGGAGGAGTAACATCAATGGACCCATTCCTGGAGAAGTTCTTCCCGGTGGTGTTCCGGCGGAAGAACTCCGGCCACCAGAACAACTACTGCAAGTACGACAACCAGGGCCTGTCGGCATTCACCTCGTCTCTGTACCTGGCCGGCCTCGTCTCCTCCCTCTTCGCCTCGCCGGTGACGAGGAACTACGGCCGGCGCGCCAGCATTGTCTGCGGCGGCATCAGCTTCCTCATTGGCGCGATCCTCAACGTCGCCGCCGTGAACCTGGCGATGCTGATCCTCGGGCGAATCATGCTCGGCGTCGGCATCGGTTTTGGAAATCAGGTGCGCTAACTGTTATTATGCTGTCAGCATGTGACCGTGTCACTTTACACCGAGAGCGCTTGTGCTTGTATTGGCTCTTACAAGTTACAATGTTGTTGACTTGCAGGGCGTGCCGCTGTACCTGTCGGAGATGGCGCCGGCGCACCTGCGTGGCGCGCTGAACATGATGTTCCAGCTCGCGACGACGCTGGGCATCTTCACGGCGAACATGATCAACTACGGCACGCAGAACATCAACCCTTGGGGGTGGCGCCTCTCGCTGGGCCTCGCGGCGGCGCCGGCGCTGCTGATGACCGTGGGCGGGCTGATGCTGCCGGAGACGCCGAACAGCCTCATCGAGCGCGGGCGGTCCGAGGAAGGGCGGCGCGTCCTGGAGCGCATCCGCGGCACGGCCGACGTGGACGCGGAGTTCATGGACATGACGGAGGCGAGCGAGCTGGCGAACACGATCAAGAACCCGTTCCGGAACATCCTGGAGCGGCGCAACCGGCCGCAGCTGGTGATGGCGGTGTGCATGCCGGCGTTCCAGATCCTGACGGGCATCAACTCCATCCTGTTCTACGCGCCCGTGCTGTTCCAGACCATGGGCTTCGGCGCCGACGCGTCGCTCTACTCGTCCGTGATCACCGGCGCCGTGCTCTGCCTCTCCACGCTCATCTCCATCGGCACCGTCGACCGCCTCGGCCGCAGGAAGCTCCTCATCAGCGGCGGCATCCAGATGATCGTGTGCCAGGTTGACCGACCGTCACGCATATCTACCATTACTACTATTAGTCATCAGAATGGTGAACGCCATTAATTGCAAAGGCTGAACAAATCTTGGTGTCGTGTGTGCAGGTGATCGTGGCGGTGATACTTGGGGTGAAGTTCGGGACGGACAAGCAGCTGTCGCGGAGCTACTCGATCGCGGTGGTGCTAGTGATCTGCCTGTTCGTGATGGCGTTCGGGTGGTCGTGGGGGCCGCTGGGGTGGACGGTGCCGAGCGAGATCTTCCCGCTGGAGACGCGGTCGGCGGGGCAGAGCATCACGGTGGCGGTGAACCTCTTCTTCACCTTCGTGATCGCGCAGGCGTTCCTGTCGCTGCTCTGCGCCTTGAAGTTCGGGATCTTCCTCTTCTTCGCCGGCTGGATCACTGTCATGACCGTGTTCGTGTACATCTTCCTGCCGGAGACCAAGGGCGTGCCCATCGAGGAGATGGTGCTGCTGTGGAGGAAGCACTGGTTCTGGAAGAAGGTCATGCCGGACATGCCGCTCGAGGACGGCTGGGGAGTGGGAGCAGGGGACGGTGGGCGTGCAGATGACAAGAATCACAGATGAAGATCGTTTGGACTGTGGTGTGTGTTATTCATTACTATTCCCTCCGTTTTCAAAATATAAGACGTTTTAGGTTTGTAAAAAAACGTATCTAGAATTGTTTTAGCGTGTAGATTCACTTTAAACTTGAATGAACCTACCTATTAAAAATAGTCTAGATACATTTGTTTCACAAAACTAAAACGTCGTATATTTTATTATAAAATGGAGGGAGTAGATGTAAGAAACAATTAACATGTAGTAGGAGGACATGATTGGAGAGAAATGTTTTTTATATGTAGAAGTGCAGCTTACGTATATTTTTAAAATCTATACACAGTAATGCAGTTTGTGTATGTTGCTGTTTGGATAGTTGTTTATGGTGTGCTTGTTGTGAGTCTCGTGGCAGAGAAGGATCTTCAGTTAGTATATCATTTACAGCATGCCTTCTTATTTCTGAATCAAGTAAATGTTACAGTGGCATCTGGAAAAAAGTATTGCCGGAGCAATCTACAAAGATTATCAGTGGTGGTGATGAGCTTGTGTGTACATCAGGAACGCTAGTTAGTACAGTCCCAGTACCCCGGATGTACTAGCCTACTGCAATCTCGTCTCTCCCGGCTCCGGGTGGCGGGTGCCCTGAGTTACGTCCAACACTGCGGCGCCTGCCCGCACATTACGCGCATGCAGCCGTATGCCCGCCGCGGGGCTTGAAAAAGGCGACGGGAATCGGCAGCTGGCACGGATCCGGCGAAACCACGAACGATTCTCCCGAGTACACGGTCGGCACGGCCTCTGCTTTCCTTGCCTTCAGGCCTACCCGGTTCGCGCCCGCCACAACCTCGGCCTTCTTCACAGCAGGCGCAGTGGACACCGCAGGCTCGACCTTCTTCGCTAGCGCAGCGCACACGTCCGCGGCCGCCGCAGCCTCAGTCTCACTGGCCGGCACACTGCACCGGCCCGCAGATGTCACAGTTTCAGTCTTACTCTTGGTCGCCGATGCCTTCTCCGCCGGCGCAGGGCACCGTCCATCAGCCGCCACGGTCTTCGCCTTCTCCTCTGACGACGGCTCTCCACGTTGATCCGCGGGCGACGCAGTCTCGGACAGCGCCCGCGCACCGAGCTGGCCTGCAGCTACGACGGGCTCGGCGTTCTCTGCCTGCGCAGCAACGGGAGTCGCCACGGCTGGGGTCGTCATTGACTTGGGCACGGCCTGCTCGCCGCGCTTCAGGATCACCACGTTCCCCATGTCGCGCTCCTGCGGCTTCGCCGTCGAGGCGGCGTGGCGAGGCTTCCGCCCGCGCTGCCTCTCCTGGGCAGGCCGCGGCCGCGCCTGCTTGTTGTCGGACGTGGCGGTGGCGCGCGCGGCGCCTGCGCCGCGGGACGGGTACCGTCGGAAGGCGTCGCGGTGGAGCCTGCCGCCGAGGCAGTCCATGGACCGGTGGGTTAGCGTTGCCATCAGCATATTGTCTGTCCTTTCCGGCGCGTAGCGTGCGTGTGCGTTTGTTTTCTCGATCGTTCTGTGCCCGCCGGCGGCGCGAGACAGAGCAGATGACTGGATGAGATCGTTGGTGGAGTGGGCGTGGCGCGGCTCGTGTGCGTATATAGGCGCGCCAGGGTAATTGGGGTGTTCGGATACGAGACAGGAACCCGGATTCATCTCCGAGTTGGACTTGGAGACGAGTTTGCCAGGATGAGAGGATAGTGGTGGACCCCTGCTGGGACGGAAGCCCAAGTGCCCAACTGCAGGAAGCAGGTTCCTGTGGGTGCTCCCGAGTCCCGAGTCCTGTCTCCCGTGATAGCAAACGATGAGAGCATCTATAAGCAGCTTTTGTACGTGGGTGTGTAAACGAAGTCGTCTAAACATCTAGCACAATGTTCATCTTTTGATGCTATAGCCACACAACGCCTAAATGCCAGCGGCCGACTCTAAAATCTTTCATTTAGAAGAGAGAATAATTACGTTACTGCATATAGACGAGCTGCTAAAAACTAGAACTAGAAGTATCTGAAATTCAAAGTCGTGCATATGCACATATAAACATACCCAAAATTCAAAGATGCTCTGAGTAGTTGCATGCATGCAGACCTGTTCTTAATTCCATTGATTCCAAGGACAACACAACATGGTGAGACCACAATGGTGACTGCAAGACCGTGTGCCGGTGGGCGGCGAGTTTGGTGGAGCAGTTTGAAGTGTCTGGTGGTGTGGATTTTTGAGAGGTCAGGAGAAATTCTTGTCGTCTTGACATCGACGTGGCGTCGCCGTCCTTCCTGAAGGGCGTCGGCTGTATCTCTTTCCCACCTCCCGTAATATATCGGGGGAAACTTAGGACCAGTCCGGATAGGAGCGCCGTTGTCGTGGCTTTTCTTTTTGGAGGTGTTGCTTGGTACGTGATGCTTCTGAGCGCTAGGAGCGTGGTAGAAATTCTTTGAAAGGCACAGCGGTTACGGGTCATCCTCGTTTTCGTCGAGCCATTGTTGTCGGCTTTATTTTCCCTCTTCGTTTTCTTTGTTATTTTTCTTTAGGCATTGTGCTATCTGGCCCAGCAACGGTCTTAAACGGTGATTTGAGAAAGGACAACACAACATCACATAACTGCTTTGTTCATTAGAAACACCAAACTAGTTTCTGTCGAGTTCCATGAAAGGTTTTGGATGTTACTAAGCTGGACCTGATGGTTCTATTCGCTGCTTTGCAAGAGGCACCATATTTATTGTGGTTTAATGTTTGGTTCATTACCTTGCTGCCCAGAAATCAGTGCAAATCGAGCGGTACTATCCAATTTGCCTCCTAAACACCAGTTTTAATATATATATTTTTTACCAAAGTGGATACCATTGGGGAAAAAATGCGTCGTAATGTTTCATCAAACTCAATTGACTTTCATACCTGGACAACACATCTTAGAAGGAGTGGTCGTCCTTCACGAAACCATCAACAAGCTTCACTAGAAGAAGCTTGATGGTGTGATCTTCAAAGTGGATTTTCAAGTCTTAGGAAAAAGTTAAATGGACGTACTTGTAACAAACTTTGCATGTGAAAGTCTTTGCACCTCAGTGGTGTGACAAGATTTCGCAGTTTGTTTAAGGTGGGAGGGTTGTCGTCAACACGAATGATGACATTGGACATTACATATAAAGGAGAAAAGATCTTAGACTAGGGGATCATGTGTCTTCGATGCTTCCAATTATTGTTGTAGGCATGTTTTTCATGTTACAACCCGAGTTAAAAAGGATGGAAAAGTTGGGGGAATTATCTTCACTTGATTGACGGTGTAGTGTCCAACCTGATGGCATCAACATTTTTTGGAGCATGGTATGGAAAAGACGGTCAACATGAAGCTCATCTTGTGTATTTTTGTAGCAATTTTTGGGCCTTAAATCAACGTTCTTGAAAGTGATCTTTTTTATTTGGCAAGGCCAAACAAGACAAGCAGCAATACTGTTTGGATGCAAAGCCAAATCATTCCATTTTTTGTTACCTTGGAATTCCTATTTGTCATCGTAAGCTCTTGATGAAAGAGTGGAAGAGTGTTGAGGATTCATTTGAGAAAAATCTTAGTATTTGAAATGACATATTTTGTGTCATGGTGGATGACCTTTTTCGATTAATGGTGTACTCACAAATAAATCCATGTTTATGCTCTACTTATTTTAAATATCCAAAGATCCATATTCATGTGGGAAAAAGTGATTTACATAAATGGAATTAGCATGTACTGTCATTCTACACATTGAAATACCGAGTGTAATTTTGGATGGTGGAACCGGGGATCAAATATAAATCCCTACTAAGGAAGTGGATGTTTAAGATGATGATGTCTCCCAAGTGCAGGAGATCAATAGTAGTCCCTTTCAATAAGAAAAGATTGTCAAACCCACGAGGAGTTGAAGGTATTGGTTAGAAAATTTGATAAGTAAAACAATAAAAGATGCAAGAGTTTTGAATTTTGGGTTTGAAGTTTTCAGTAATGTAAATTGCTAACAGTAATATCTAAGAGTAATGCTTTTTCTATAAGAGAAAGACCAATCCTCTATGCATAAAGAGGACAAACTCAAGTGTGTTTACTTATATGTAACAAGTGTTTTCGAGGATGGCATGGATTTACTTAGCATAGATATTTATAAACAACATGGTGAATATCTTGTCAAGTTTAATTTTATTAGGATGGAGCCTAAATTAGGTGTAGCATGTATATGAGAAAGTAGACCTCTTACGATGGGTCCTATGGCCATTTTCATGAGAAAACATAAGAATTATTAAAACTTAAAAGTCTCACCATAGCAGTTAGTTCATGGGTCCCTGATGTAAACTCCTCTAATGCAACTCAAAGTATTGGAATACGACTTCTGTCATTCCGTCCCTTCCAACCCTCTTTATTGCATTAAAGTGTAGCCTTATGAGCCCATATAGGTGAAGTAATATACAGTCAATGTTCGCATATCACCATTCTTAACCACATAAAAGATAAAACTTGACCAAATACTCATTGCATATTGGGAAAATTTGTTGTTGGACACTATTATTTTCAGGTATTTGCTGATAGACACCGCCGAATTATGGCTTTTTTCGTTACCATTAAAATTTTGTGTACCATTGATACGTCCAAAACGTATCTACTTTCTCGAACACTTTGCTATTGTTTTTCTTCTATACTTGTGTGATTTGGATAGAACTAACACAGACTGACGCTGTTTTCAGCAGAATTACCTTGGTGTCTTGTTTTTGTGCAGAAAATGAACTATTAGGAAAAATCCCAAAAAATATGCCAAAAATTATATTTCACCAGAAGATCCACGGAGCCAGGGAGACAGAGGGGAGGCCTGGGGGGCCCAGACCCACCCCAGGCGCCGGCCCACTGACCCTGCGCCTAGGGAGGTTTGGCCACCCCAGGCAGCTTCTCGGCCTTCCTCTGCGCCTATAAGTTACCCTTCGACCTAAACACCGAGGGGGGGTCGATAGTTTTCCAGAAAGAGTTCTGCTCCGCTGCCGCCACGAGAAACCAAGATTTGGATCCAGAAACTTCGTTCTAGCACCCTTCTGGACGGGGAATTTGGAGAGGATCATCGCCATCGTCATCACCAACGCATCTTCATCAACCACCAATGTTTCCCTCATCCATGAGTGAGTAATCCCCCGATGTAGGCTTGGTAATGGTAGGGATTGGATGAGTTCTATCATGTAATCGAATAAGATCTGTTAGGGGCATAGTGCCTAGTATCTCTATTAGTGCTATTTGACTTTGTTGCAACTTGTTGTGCTTAATGCTTGTCACTAGGGCCCAAGTGCCATGATCTCTGATCTGAACTTATTATTGAATCATTATGATGGTATTGTTTATGATATTATCTGCAAGTTGTGTACACATATCATTGTCTAGATCCAAAGGCCCCAAAGTGACAATAATTGGGACAACCGGAGGGGATGGTTGTGGTGTGAGGATCACATGTGTCCACAGAGTGTTAATGCTTTGCTCCGGTGCTCTATTAAAAGGAGCACCTTAATTTCCAGTAGTTTCCTAGAGGCCCCGCTGCCACGGGTTGGCTAGACAGAAGATGTTGTGCAAGTTCTCATTGCGAGCACATATGACTATATTTGGAGTACATGCCTAGGATTGTTTAGTACTTGGATGCTTGTTATTATTTATCTGCAATGCCCTAGTTCTTGAAGTTACATGTTTAGACTCGTTCATGCAATGCCCGTCCATCCATCCCTATGCCTGCCGCACTCGAAATCCGCTGTTACCGTTGCTATTACTATTGCTACTATTTCACTATTGTTGTTACTGCTGCTGTTGCTTTGTTGTTGCTACTACAAACTGTTACTACTGATAAACTTCTATGAGCAAGAACTATTTCCAGGTGCAGCTGAACTGACAACTCAGTTGTTAAGGCTTGCAAGTATTCTTTGGCTCCCCTTGTATCGAATCAATAAATTGGGTAATACTACCCGCGAAGACCGTTGCGATCCCCTACACTTGTGGGTCATCAAGACTATTTTCTAGCGTCGTTGCCGGGGAGCATAGCTTTATTTATAAGTTCACTTGGATCTAGTATTGTTCACTGCTACTCCTTTCATCATGGGGAAGTCTCGTGATGGAAAGTTCCCTATTTTACCATCCACTACAAGAAAAGGTACAGTACTAAACACCTTTGTTGCTCTTGATTCACCGTCTGTTATAAGTAAGCTTGTCACACCACCACCACATGCTCATGTTACACACACTGCTACTACTGCTGAATATGAAACTGCTTTTGATACTCATGATGTTAATTCTATTGTGCTTGATGCGAGTGGTTCATTAGGTCCTTTTCTAGATGCTACTATGGCTAGTCTAGGAAATACCAAAACTCCTAGTGAAGACACTGTTACACCTGTTAGCTCACCTGAATCTAGTGAGAGTTTTGATATTAATGATGGTTACATTGAGCTCACTGATGAATTTGTTGAAGAGTGCTGAAACACACATGGTGCTAGTGCTATTAAGAGTATCCTTGATAGACATACTATTATGCCCAAGAAGTCCTATGATCCTAAGTTTGCCACCTCTCCCATAGATATTAAAGATAAAGATTATGATTTCTCTCTTGATTTAGCTTATTTAGATATTGTTGAGAAAGAACCTTTTTGTGGTACTGAAAATGAGAGTGATGTGGCTCATATGAATGAGCTTTCTACTATGAGTGCTTTGTTCTCTGATGATTTTAAGATGCGCAAGTACTTTGTTGCTAAGATCTTCGCTTTTTCACTAAAAGTAGAAGCTAGGGCTTGGTTTAATAGATTACCTCTTGGTTCCATTGATAGACCTGATTGCTTGATTGCTTCTTTCTTCCATAAATATTTTCCTCCCAGTGCTAGACATGCTGCTTTGCAGAGACTTTTTGATTTTAAATAGGAAGAAGAAGAGAAATTGCCTGAGTCATGGAAAAGATTATGTTCCTTGATTCATGCATATCCTGGATGTCCATTACCTAAGAATGAGTTGCTTGATATTTATTATAATGGACTAACTGATGATTCTAATACCTACCTAGATAGCTTTGCTGATTGTGTTTTCAGGAAAAGGACTCCTACATATGCTGAAGAATTAATGAACAAGATAAGCAAGAATTATGATGATTGGACTTCAACTGAGCTGAATACACCTGAGCCTATTACTCCTGAACTAGTTGCTCCTAAACCAGTTGTTTCTGAACCAATTCCAACACCAACAACAAAGAAGAGGGGAGTTATTGCATTAAATGATGAAGTGATGAAGGAAGCTAAAAAGTGTCTAAAGGAGAAAGGTATTAGAGCTGAAGATGTGAAGAATCTACCTCCTATAGAAGAATTATGTAGGCCAATTCCCCACTCATCTACTATTGAGGTACACTCTCTCCAACACTTTGATGAAGGTGATATTCCTTATGGTAAGCCTCCTGATCAATGCTTACAGGAACTTGACATTTTTATTGTTAAACAAGGTAATTTTAATAAACAAGTTCAGAATCATTTATTGGAAAACTCTAGAGCTATTCATGAGTTGAAAGATATTGTAGAAATAACTTACAATGATATTAAAATGCTTTGTAAACACTTTCAAATGGTTCAAACTCAACTTGATCAACTTGCTAAAGTACAAAAGGATATGCTAGTTAATGCCTCAGGAGATAAACATGCTTATGGAATTAGAACTAGGAATGGTGCAGCTACTCAAGATCCTTTATATCCTGAAGAACACCCTAAAAGAATATAGCAGGATTCCCAACAAATAGAAGATAGTGGTAGTCCTCGTAAGAGGAAGAAAAAGAAACATAAGAAAGTTGAGGAACCACTTGAACCTGCTATAGATCCTAATAGTATATCTGTCTTTGATGCTGAAACTGAGAGTGGTAATATTGATGAGCCTCCTGACAAGGAGGAAATTGAGGAAGAACCTGAGAAACACACTAAGTACACTAGGTACACAAAGGAAGATTTTATTGCCAATAAACATGGTAAAGAGAGAGAACCTTGGGTGCAGAAACCTATGCCTTTTCCAGGTAAGAAACACAAGTCAAAGGAGGAAGAACACTACAACAAGTTTTGTGAGTGGATGAAACCTTTATTCTTGCAAATTCCTTTGACTGATGCTATTAAATTGCCTCCTTATTCAAAGTATATGAAGGATATTGTCTCTAATAAAAGGAAGATTCCTAATGAGGAGATTTCTACTCTACTTGCTAATTACTCCTTCAATGGTAAGGCTCCAAAGAAACTTGGTGATCCAGGTATACCAACTATTCCTTGCTCCATTAAGAATAATTATGTTAGAAATGCTTTATGTGATTTGGGAGCTGGAGTTAGTGTTATGCCTTTTTCTCTCTACAAGAGACTCCAGCTAGAAAAGTTGATACCGACTGATATTTCTTTGCAAATGGATGATAAGTCAACTACTATCCCTGTTGGTATATGTGAGGATGTTCCTGTTCAAGTTGATCATAATTGCATGGTCTTAACTGATTTTGTTGTGCTTGAAATGCCTGAAGATGATAATATGTCTATTATTCTTGGGAGACCTTTTCTTAATACTGCAGGTGCTGCCATCAATTGTAATCAAGGAAAAGTAACATTCAATATTAATGACAAAGAGAACACTATCTATTTCCGCAAGAAAGTTGTTAAGAGCTATTTCCTGAATTCTATTGAAAATATTGAAGGCATCGAGGTTGGAGAAATATATTGTCCCATTCCACAAGAAAATTTTGAAACTATTATGATTGGGACCATTGCTATCAAGTATGGGGTAACATAATCACCTTGTGGAATGCAAAGTTTTGTTTCATATAAGATTGTTTTGGTAACAAGACCTGATCAACCTTGTTAACAAAAGGATTTTAATGAACAAAATAATGTTTCCACTGTGGTTATACTTGCTTTCTTTTTTCCTTTCTCCTTCCTAGTCTTTGCTTTAGCTTTAGTTTTACTAGTTGTTTGCTTGTTTGAGTTTCTTAGAGCTCCTGTAGTTTGGCTTTTGGTTTGCTTTTGCTTCTTCTGAAAAAACTGTTTCCGCGAGAAAATCAATTTTCATACCGTGAAAATTGGCCAAAAATAAATCCCGAAAAATCCCAAAAAATTAAAAATAAAATTTTCCTCAAAAAAGAGGCAGAGAGGTACTAGAGATGACCCAGGGGGCCACCCCTAGGCCCCATACCTGTGGTAGGCATGGGCCCACCACTAGTGGCGCCTAGGGGGGTCTGTCCCACCTGGGCCCCTCCAGGATGCCTCCTCAAAGCCACCTTCTTTCTCTCTCCTGAAAAACACCGGAAAACTTTCTCAAGCTTGAGTTCTTGCTGTTGTTGCTCGCGATTTTCGATCTCCTTGTTCAGCCCATCTCAAGTGCCGATTTTTGGAGGGATTGCTCCTTGGTATGTGTCTCCTCCACTTGTCCAATTAGATTTGTGATTGGTAATTTGTATCTTGAGTATTTTGCTACTGTAGGTGACTGTGTAACTACCTCGGTGAATTACGCTCCTAGTTACAAGCCTGGATGAGCGGAAATGGTTAAAATAGTACGGTGGGGCCCAAATGCCACTCACAGGTAGACCTTTCGGCCGTCCTAACCATTTCCAAACATCGGGACAAGAACGGGCGGCATAATCGGCAGGCGAAGGGATCAACTACATACACAAATGAGTATGTATGCAAGCCACCATACAATAGTTCTCAGAGCCATTCCATCTAAAAGAAATAGAAATATTGCAACGCCATACGGCAAGATCCAAATATCCTAGATAGATATAATAGTTTAGGATATCTCCTCATACATCAAACATCAGAGTATCAGGCGGAAGCGGAAGACAAAATCCGAGTACGGATAAGAAGCAAATCGGCATAAGATGCCCCATAAATAAACACATCCCGCCCACAGATCTCACGGATCCCCGTTCCCGGAATCTCTACACCGAATGATCGTTGCCCACATCGTCCGTCTCCTCCACCCAGTATCCATCTTGCGAGTTTACCTGTTCATCTGAATCAAACAATTTATCGTGTGAGACCCTAGGGGTACTCAGCAAGTCTTTATGCCTCTAAAGGGGACACAACCTGGGGTGACGCAATTGCAGCAAAAGATAATACCTATCAATTCTAAAGATACTCGCTAACCATCCGCCTAACCAAAGATAGACGGATGTCCGTGAATTAATAACGACAGTTATAACAGTAATATCCACATATCCATCCTCCTCCTCGCTTACCGACGAGGAAGCGGATGAACAACCCCCCATCCGTTGGCAGTTTTATTAACCATTCCATGAGTATTGCACTAATTACTAGTCAGATACTTAGTCAAATCAAGAGCAGTACTTTAGTTATACTTCTCTATGATCGAGAAACTGTGCTCCAAGTCGTCCATAACCGCGGACACGGCTTTCAGAAAGTTTTACCCTGCAGGGGTGCACAAATAGCAACACACACTCGATCAACCTCGGAAAAACCAAATCAAAACCCAACGAGGCTTTCACGACAAAGCGATCACAGGATTCAGAAATATTTCAGGGGGCCACCCCATTAAGCTACCCGCGACGAAGTTGGCCGACTCCGCGACGGACTCAAGGTTTGCGTCAATGGCTGTAAACGACTGGGAACCCGAAAGTGTGACTGGGCTTGTCGATACCGCGAAAACACTCCGCTTTCCAAAACAGTACAGGTGCATTACTCGCACAATCTTAAATAAAGCAGTAAAACATGGCATAGGTACAGAATAGTAGCAAAACCCCAAACTAGTTTGTGGCCCCAAGAAATAAGAATGAATCAAGCTCTGGCTCAGGGGGGTTCATAAGCCTCCCGGATGTGGATAGCGCGAATAATCAAGGAACAGGAATCAAGTACTCGGGGTCCTACGGGACACAAGTGAGCCTGAAAAACCAAATAGCAAATATGGCTCATCGGTGCCACTTTCATTAGTTATCCCATTACTACTCAGGTTAAGTTGTTTAGGTACCTCGTTATCCATCAGACACTCACATACCCTACACATGCTGTTCTACGACTCGCATGGCCCAAACAACTCCTGTAGTAATGGCTCATGGGATGGAGGAACAAGCTTCGGTGGGGTTTAAAAAAGTAAAGGCTATGCAATACTTGGGATTCAGTTTAATGCAATCGTGACTCCATGATGCAAGAAATAAGATAGAGGCAATAGGTACTATATGTATGCAAGCATGTGGTAGTGCTTGCCTGGCAGCTCAGTTGAAGCGAGAGAAGGATCTGGGTAGTGCTCCTGGGTCTCTTGATATATCCCCTGCTCAGCGTCTATTCGAAGAAGAATCAAACAAACAAGGGCCAACATAAATAAAGTACACAAGCATATGAATAAAATGCAACAAGCAATCAATCATGCCATGATGAATGATGCACAATTTGCATGGCAATAAAGTAGCATGGCAAGGGTGAGGTGTGGAATACAAAAATAAACCATTTTATGGTGTTTTAATCATATTTTAACCTCATATAAGTTGCTGTATACCTTATATTTATATGATGCATGCTTCAATTCAGATCAAGGAGTGCATAAACAGAAAGGTCTCGTCGAGCTAATCATTTTAGACATATCATTTGTCAAATTTGGACTTATAAAACAAAAGTTATTAATTAATTAAGGTAAAAGGGCATTTTATTGTAATTTTAATTATCTCTAAAATTAAAGTGTTCAAAATATATTTTGAAAGCCATATTTGAATTCCTCACATTTTTCTGATTTCAAAACATATATTATTTGTATCATTTGGAATTATATTTTAAAAGTCATTTGAAAACAGATTTAAATTTGAATTTGAATTAATTTGAAAAAGTTTTAAATTAAAATAGAAATAAACAGAAACTTTTGTTACTCAGCCACACCTAGCGAAAGACACAGACAAGTGGGGCCAGGTGCTGACTGGGCAACACACGCGCAGAAAAGCTTTTATCACCGCAAGCTGTGCTAGCCTATGCGGCGGACAGGTGGGACCAGCGGCTACGGGTCCACGTGCCAGCGGCCGTACGCGCGGAGGCTGACAGCTGGGGTCGAGATGGAGCGCGGGTTGAGATTAAAAGAGGCCAGGGGGTTTTCTGGGAGAAGGCCACGCCGGCTGACTAGTGGGACCTCTAGGAGCGCGGGTTGAGGCGAGAAAACAACAAGGGGGTAACTGCAAAAAGGGCACCCATACTGTTGTTCTTCCTCGCGATCTGACGAGAGATCGGTGTCCGCACGCAGGGCGCGGCGCGCGGATTCGATCCGGGGACCTGGCGTGCGCGCTGCGGGGCGTAACCAATACGGTAGCCTGGCGTTGTTGCTGGGGAACGGCTGCGCGGCCAGAAATCACTACCGCGGCACGACGACGAGGACGCGACCGCGAGCGTGCCAGCGCAGAGAGCGCTCGACGAAAAGACTAACGCGTACAGAGGAGGATCGGCCAGAGGGGGGTGTCCAGGAGGTTGCGTGGCTCACCGTGAGGCTGTTGGAGGTGGTGGATTGGGCAGGGGAGCAGTCGATCGTCGACGAGGCAGAGGCCGGGCGGAGCTAGGGTTTCGGCCGGCGCGTCGACGTGCAGATCAACCTGGGGCTCCTCCTTCACGTCTGCGGGTACAGGGGCGGTGCAGGTGGTCGTCTCGGTCTACCAGGCCACCTCCGCGACGTGCACGTCGGCTGGACGACGAGGCACAGAGGTAGACAGCGTCGGCTGGTGTCAGGATCTGGCGATGGTGATGGGAGAGGGGAGGAGAGGAGGCAGGCGTCCTGGATGGATCTGGGAGGCAGAGGAGAGTCGGGAGATGGTGGTAGATAGCAGAGATGGAGAGGGAGGTGCCGTGCGGGAGTGGCCGGTGGAAAAGGTGGCTCGGCCACCTTTTCTCCTCCTCCTTCACGTGCTCGGGTGGGGCTCGGTCAGGGCAGGGGCAGGTGGTAATGGGGCTGCCAGGTGGGGACGGCCGGTTGGTGGAGAGGCTCGGGCTGGGGCCCTCATGGCAGAGAGAGAGCTAGAGAGAGAGGGGTAGGCTCGGGTGTAGCTAGGGTTGGAGCTAGGGTTTGGAGAGAGGGGGTATGGCTCGGGTTAGGGCTTGATTTGGGTGGTAGCTAGGTGGGCCAGGGTGGCCAGGTGGGGCCAGGAAGGTAGAGAGAAGAGAGAGGCCGAGAGAGAGGATGAGAGCTAGGGAGGCTCGGGTTAGGTTAGATGGGGGTGTGGTTTAGAGAGGATGGTAAAGAGAGAGGAGAGATGAGTGGTATGGTTTAGGGTTTTAGGCATAATCCACATGGATGGGGGTGGGAGGAGAGGAAGGTGAAGAAAGAGAGAGAGAGAGAGAGAGAGAGAGAGAGAGAGAGAGAGAGAGAGAGAGAGAGAGAGAGAGATGAGGGGGATTTTAGCACTACCAAACTAGATCAAGCCAAAAGAGAGGGAGAGAGGAAGGTGGAAGATGAGCCACTCAAAAAGACCAAATAAAAACAAAGGAGGCAAAAATATAGAGATGGTTGCATGGCCCATGCATATTATTAATGCTAGGTTTCATCTTGTGAAAACAAAATAATATCCATAGCATTTATACATATGCATTCCCAAAATATGGAATAAGCCAAACTAGAAGAAGTGAAAGGATGCCCCATGTGGAGTAGTTGGAGATGACCATATTTGAATAAAAATGGGACATGCTAGTGTGTATGTGCCACTAGATGCTTAATAGTCCCAAAAATATCCCAACATGAGCATAATTCCATAAAAATCCATATGGCAGCTAGGAAAAAGGGTTCCACTCACAAGGCATGCAAAGGTGGCCATGTGGCTCTCATATATCAATAATGTGAAAACAACATGATGCTAAGATGAGAGCATGTGGAAAATAGAATTGGATCCATCCCAACCCATATGAGCTAGAGGTAAAACCCAATAAAGTGCAAAGCTCATATTTAGTTGGATGGTGGAATTATAAGGTGGTGACAGAGAAAGGTGATGGAGTTGAATAAAAGATATGCCCCCAACTCAACTTGGGCATTAAACAATATATCAAGAACCAAATACAATATCAAGAGGCAAATACAATTTACAATGCATATGAGAGAAGAACCTAAACAAAAAGGGTTTTATATGATGCTCAAATGCAAGGAGGCATGATGACATGAGCATGATATAATTATGATGCACAAATGTATATATGAAGTAGCCATTATATTACTAGACCAAGTAGCATTACAATTGTTAGACAATTGGGATGCTACAGACTGGTTGTTTGATCTTGCATGCTTTTTCTATGCTTAGAAACTTTGTTTTGATGCATGTGTAGTCCTCTAGCAAGTTCCTATAGTAGTTGCTCATCATTTATCAACTTAGAAATCACTTGGTTTGATGGTTGTTTAAAATTTCAGCAAAGGGAAGTCATGGACCATCACACCTTTGGTGACATATTTGAGAGTGATGCACCTAGAAGGGCAAGGCTCTGAAGGTCATCTACCAGCTCCAGACCCTCATACAATGAGGATCTCATCACTCCACGGTTTGGTGACGAGGGAGATGAAGGGTGAAAGAACATGTGGGCCCCCATGTGTGGTTTTGGTAATTAATGGCAATCTCTATGGACTAATGCTTGTATCAAGTTGTATTTGTAGGAATTGTCCATAGGAAATGCTTGAACCATATGTTGGCTTCAAGGTTTGGAGAAGAAGGAAGTGAAGAGGATCAAGTGGTGACCAAGGTGTTCAAAGAGTGATCCACAGATTGGTCATGTGAGATTTAAACCTACGGCAAGTATGTCTTGAAGAATAAGATGGAGTAATATCTCTAGTGCACCTTCAAGGCATCAACAAAATGAAGAAAAGAAGAAATGATGTGCAAGCTAAAGATGTGCAGTATCTAGAAGATCTCATGCTTGAAACTTTCCATCCTCGGTGATCATGGATCGATGAAGACAAGGTCAAATTAAAGGTTCCCCATGTTGTATGGGGGGAAACTTGCAAGTCTTCATCAAGCGAGTGTGTGCAAGAGCAATCAAGAAAGGTGTTCCATCTTGAGAAGGACAAGATCGTATACATCAAGATCTAGTGGAATATGCGCAAGACAAAGGTATGATGTTGATAGGGTTTTCTTCGTACCGGTCTCATGGTGTTAGTTGGGGAGACCGGTTTATAGGATAGATAACCGTACTATCAATAGGGGCTCTCAAGTGAGTAACTCGATCATATCATTCAGAGAGAGATCAAACCTTTGCATACTTAGCATCATACTTTCTTGGTTGTTATTTGGATCTTATCCATATGAGGTTCTACAGCTTGTGGTAATATTCATAACAAGCCCTAGTTCATCAAAAACGGATTTCCTCTTTATATCTTATTGCGTTTTTTTGTCTTGGAGGTTTTACCAGTTTGTATTTTAGAGATAGGTAAAACCTTACATTATTTGGTTCTTAATAATGTAATGATTTAGAGCTTGTTTTAATCTCCATGACAATCTCTAGTTCATCGAAAACGGATTTCATATGCATTCTCTACTACGTTTTCGATGTTGGAGGTTTTACTGGTTTGTCTTTTTGAGAGAGGTTAAAACTTTCATCATTTGGTTCTATCATCCCTTGCTGTACTATTATGTTTTTCTGTATGATCTTGTAGAGCTTATTGTCCTCTTTAAAACGAGCCCAAGATCATCAAAATCAGTCTGGATGCAAAAGTTATGGCTGTTTTCGTATTAGTCTTTCTGCCAGTTTTTGTAAGACCGGAGACTCCGGACTAAATCTCCGGTCTATTTCCGGACCGCGTCTAGTACGTCCTCCAGATTGTCCCCGTTTGGCCTGGGTACACCATATACTCCGTTCCCAGTCCGGAGACTCCGGACCGGGCGATTCCTGGGCCTAACGGTTGGATTTCTAGGGACCTATTTAAGGGGCCCTTCTTCCTCAATGATTCCCTAGCTATCTTGCAAGTTTTCCCCCACCATTGTTGACCTCTTTAAGCTTGCTATCTCTCAATCCCTCCATTGATTCTTGCATATACTTTAGGGATTTGAAAGAGGAGATCTAGATCTACAATCCCACCAATCCATCTCTCCTCTAAGTGAGTGGAACATCTTGGGATCTAGATCTTGGAGTCTTTTGTGGATTTCCTCCATTGTTCTTACTCTCTTATTCCCCCACAAGCTTTTGTAGCTTTGGTGGAATTTGGGAGAGAAGGATTTGATCACTACTTGTGTTCTTTCCATTGCATTTGGTGCATAAGTTTGAGTTCTCGGTGAGAATTTGATTGAGTGAAAGGTGAGAAGCTTTTTACTCTTGGGTTCTTGGAACACTAGAAGGTTTGGTGTTTTTGCAGGAACTTGGATTACTTGGGGCCTCCAATTAGGTTGTGGAGCTTTCCCCAAGCTTGTTTGTTGGGAGCCTCCAATTGAGTTGTGGAGAAGTGCCCCAACCTTGTGAGAGGTTCCGGATTGCCACCGACAAGTGCACCGATAGTGGAAGCGTGGATCGATCCCGTTGGGGTGAGATTCACACGAGAATAAGGGAGGCCTTTTGTGGCGTTGGTGGTTTGATACCACCCCCTCTCCAAACGAGACGTACTCCATGTTGGGAGGAACTCGGTAAAATATCGTCGTCCCCGCGTGCCTCGGTTATCTCTATACCCGAGCTCTTACTTGTGCAGTTTACTTTGTGATAGCCTTCGTGCTTGAAGTATATATCTTGTTATCACATAGTTATTTGACTTGCTTAGCATAAGTTGTTGGTGAACATAGGTGAAACCTAGTTGTTCTTGGTATTGTGCTTATCAAAGTAAACACTAGTTTAATTCCGCCTTTGTTGAGCAACTCTCGGAAAAGTTTTAATCGCCTATTCACCCCCTCTAGGCGACATCTGTATCCTTTCAATTGGTATCAGAGCCCGGTCTCCCATTTTAGGCTTCACCACCTTGAGAGTAAAGATGTCGGCTAGGGGATTTGTGCACAATGATAGGTTCACATTCGATGGCATAAATTATGATGTTTGGAAATCTCGCATGCTTAATTTATTTCGGGGAATTCACCCAAAATATCGAGGGATATCTATATGTGGGTTTCTCTTCTCCTATGGATCCCCAAAACGAACCTTTAGAGGAGAAGTTGAACTCTTGTATAGATGCTCTAGCTACTAAAATTCTTTCACTTGTTGTGAGCAATGTAGTTCTTTCTTCGATCATGCCTTATTCGAGTGCTCATGAAATATGGACCAAGCTTCAAGATAAATATAGCAAGTCCAACATTATTGAGGATGATTGTGTTGCTTCCACTTTAGGTCAAGATGATTTCTCATCGTCTACCACTTCACCAACATGTTATTTTTCACAAGGTAATAATATGGTGAGTGGTGATAGAAATTGCAATTTGGATAGTGTGCTTAATATTTATAATCCCTCATCTCTATCTAGTTGCAATGATCTATCTTTGGACTTTAACACTTCTAGCACTACAAACTTCTTACATGCTTGTGTTAATAGTCCTTGCATATCATGTAGAAATGACTTGAATAAATCTCATGATGATATGCTTGTGTTGTCTTATTGCCATGATAAAAATGCTTCTATTTCCTCTAGTGCTTGTGTTGCTAACCATGTAGAGGAAACCGAAGATTCTATGGACCAAGACAAGGTCTTGAATAGAGCTACAAGTGCAATCTCATCATCACCTTCCTTCGGTTCTCACATATGCCTTATTGCTAAGGGAACAAAGGTAAACTCTTTGGATCCCATTGTATCTCATGATGATGATGTTGAAAATGATAATGATGATTATCGAGGTAAGTATTATATTACCTCTATTAAGAAAATGGGAGAGTTTGTCTATAGTGCTCTCTACAAAAATAAAATTGCTTCCTCCAACTTTCTTGAAATCTTGAATTATGCTATAGAAGGCAATGATCTTATTGAGGAGCAAGAAAACATAATTGATGAAAAGTTTGCGCTTGAGCGTGAGTATGCTAATGAACTTGCTCAACTAAAGGACTCCCTTGAAGAAGAACAAACCACCAAAGAATCTCTTGAGGAGACTTTTACTCTAGAATTATATAGAGTAAAGGAATACCATGATAGAGAACTTGCGGTGGCTAACTCCTTCAAGATTAAAAATGATGAACTTGAAGTTGCTTATGCTAAACTTGTTGAGGATTTTAAGCACCTCGAAAATGGCTCTCGGGTCATTAAGAGGGATCTCATCAAACTCACCGAGTCGCATGAGAAACTTAAAGCTTCATATTCAAAAGAACTTGCCAAGTTTCCCTCACCTCTTGCTAATAATGATGATGCTTGTGCTACTAACTCTATTTCTTGTGAAGCATCTATTTTGAAGGAGAATGTTGAGCTAAAGGCTCAACTTGCTTTGCTAACTATAAACTATGGGAAATTAGAAGAAAGTCATGTCAAGCTCTCAAGCTCGCATGAGGATCTTCTAGTCTCCCATGGAAGGCTAAAGTTAGCTCATGAGGCCATCGTGTCAAAGGTAACATCTAGTGGGCCTCATGGGGACATTAGCACTATATCTACTCCAAATGTTATATTGCCATGTGCTAGTCCTTGTAATTCATCCACTCTCAACCATGCTATATCTCGTGATGAATTACATTTCGTGCCTTTTTGCTCTAACAATGTAGCATCTACTTCCTCTAGTACTTTTGTTGAAACTAACCATGTAGAGGAAATCAAAGAGCTCAAGGCTCAAGTCACTTCTTTGAAGAATGACTTGAAAAAGGGTCACCAAGGTAAGGCCACACTCAACAAAAACTTGAGTGTGCAAAAATCCCCCAATGACAAGAGTGGGCTTGGATTCAACTCCAATGTCAAGAACAAGTCCACTATCAAGTTGAAGCACAAGGACAACAAGAAGAATGGCCAAGATCAAGTCAAGAATCCGGCCAACATTGTTTGCTTCAAGTGCAAGGAAGAAGGGCACCATGTTAGATCTTGCCCATTGAAGAAAAAGCCTCTTAGTGTAAAGCAACAAGGGAAGCGGCCTCAAGCTCCACCTCAAGTCATTGACGGGCCTATTCCTAAGAGGACTACTCGAGCTCTTCCTCGAGTTGTGGCTTCACCTAAGAATAAAGATGGCAAGAGTAGAACTTGCTACATATGCCGTGAGAAGGGGCGCATTTCTTCCTCATGCACTATTGGTATCTCCTCATCCAATCCTATCTTGATTGATGATGCTTATTCACTTTATAAGGATGAGATTGGCAATATGTTTGCCAAGTTTGTTGGTGCCCAATGTGGTGTCAAGAAAAGAACCATTTGGGTTGCCAAGCCTATTGTGACTAACTTCTTAGGACCCAACTTGGTTGGGGACCAACAAGCCAAAACTTGATCAATAGGTGTGTTTTGGAGGGCATTCGAGACTTGGTCACATTATGAAGAATTGAGGGATCTTCATCAATTATTTGTGTCAAGCCAAGCATTTTGGATTATTATGCTTATATTATATATCCAATGTTCCTCCTTGCGGTAACAAATGCTTAACTCATTACATTGAAAGTTACTCGCCCCCTTGTGCATGTGTTGGTTTTGTATCTTCCATGCTTTTGTACATGTTGTGCTATCCACTTAATTATCTTGAGGTATCAAGCATATCTGTGTATGATTAGGTGGCACACCATGTATGTGTGTTTCTTGTGTTTGAACCTTACGTGGTTATATTTGGTATCTTATTTGGCTCTTGTGAGAGGTTAATGGACTATCCCATTTTGGGGAGTGTTATTCTTAGGCATTCCACAATCCTAAAAATGTGTGTACATGAGGTATACCACCTAGCTTTTATATTGGAATATTATCTAGTCTCTTTGTGGTATGTTTCTCATGAGAAATTTAAGTTCTATAATGTCCATTAATTATCTCTATTTTTATCACTTTTGCCTCGTGTTGGTTTTATGGTAGTATCACATCATGGGGGAGTCATATGCTTAGTGCATATTACAATCCTAGAAAATGTGAAAATTCGAGTTTGTGTCACTTAGAATTGATATTGATAATTATCTAGCTCATATGTGACACATTAGCTCATACAAGTTACAACTTACTTGAATGTCTTTATTTCTCATAGTTCGGATCTTGTGTGTGTAAGTGTTTCTTGGTTGTGTTTCCTCATATTTAGATTTATATATCCTCATGGAAACCATTTGCTTCAAGTTACTCTAATCACTAGTGATTGTGTGACTATTATAACTTACCAAGAATCTCTTTTGAAGCATTAAACTTAATTCTTATACTTTGTTATATGCTTCTTGTTGTGACTATGATCGTGGATATCCATGCAAACTACCTTGAGAAAATTATTCCCAATATTTCTTGTCCTTGGACAATGAGTAGAAGTTATTGATCATATTCACTTTGGCCTTTGCTTAATATTGTCCTATCTTTAGCCAAGTAAATGTTTTATGTGCTCCCATGTATTCCTTGCTACTTTTGGATCTTCTTATTTTATTGGTATCCTCTTGTGTTTTATTTAATGTAGGAAGTAGTGATGATCTCATTTGTGTGCATTTTGCATTCAAAAGAAAAATTCTATATAATGTACTACTTATGGGTGAGCTCTCCTATATTATCTAGAACAATCCTTTTATGCTTCCTTGTTGGATCCATATCGGGGTTTTAAGTGCTTGGAAGTTTGATCTTTTTGTTTTGGTATTTTGTGCCATCATGAAAAGTTTGGAGAGTTTGGTTTACTTGTTGGAACCTTACTCTTTTTGGGAGTTGGTTTTGTCTCATTCCTTGTTTAACGTTTTGATCATTTTAGAATGAGATAAATCCTTGAGCATTTGTATTTTTATCTATCTTTTTCTCTTTGTCTTTAGCCTAGTTCATTTTTGAACTTATGATCTTTCGTGTGTTGAATTGGTTCTTTGATACAATTTGGACACCGCTTGTATTGTCACACTCGTGTGTGTGCCATTTCGGTTTACTTGGTGTTTTTGTTCAAATTGTATCTCATTTTTGGTTCTTGAAAGCCTTGTGCATGAATATTTACTACATATCTATATTATGGCATGCTTGCTTTCTTTGATCCAATATATAAGGGAAAATCCACCAATTTCCATCGGCTAAGTTGTGCATGAAATTCAATTTCATATCAGTATGCACATAATTATGTGGAGTCTCTCCTATGTATTGTAGTTGCACTAACTACTTTGGACCCAATATGTTTGGGACCATTTTGTACTTAATTATGTTTTAGGTACATTGGATATATATTGGATGCTTGTCTCTCAATTTTGAAGAAGTGGTGCATACATGAAAATTTGAGGCAAGATATAGGATGATCAACGAATTCATATCCTTTACATCCTACCAATTATATCTCGGTAACAAGTATCTCTTTCTCATGCATATTTATCTTGCTTCCAACCTTTTGTAGGTTGCATCTTGGCATGAATTTTTGTTATTGTACAAATTTTTGTATTTATAGCCATGGTATTAAGAGAACTATCTATTGTAAATATGTATAAGTTGATATGAGTGCATATAATTGGGATTATACAAAATCATGCATATGATCCACCAATCCCAAATATGTCAATCTAGCAATTTTATTGCCTATCTTTTCCTCAACTTCTCTCATGTGCAATAGTGAGATTTTGCTATTTGATTTCTCCTTGTGATACTTGTTGCCTTTCTCCATATATTCCAACTTTCTCCTTTTTTCCTTGGTGATAGTTGTAATGTATGGGGTGTGTTGGTTGTTGAAGCTCATCGATGTACAATAAGATATTTGACCCTTTGGACATGCTTTCAAGAAAAATCTTATTGGTATTGTCATGACTTCATTTTGGATATCTTGCTCTATTGATTTTAAGTATCTACTTTGTGTGTACATGTTTCTTTGTGGATCAATATCTTTGCAAGATTGTCTACTTAGAAACTTATACACATGCAAGAGGTTACTCTATTTTTTCTTGATATCTTCCTTGTTTCATGTGTGTTGTATGGTCATACTAAGCAATATCATTCATTGAAGACTATGTGGATATGCAATGATCATCCTTGTACTAGTCTTATAATATGCTTTGTCATGCATCTCACACATCCTTGTGGTTGAGCCTACTAATATGTTGTCTCTTACTTATTGCTCAACCATTTGTTTCTTGCAAATTTTATTCCTTGGTATTTGCTCATTTGCGCAAAGCTGTGTTATAAGTAAAATAGAGTAAGTGAGGATTCCATGTTATGCACATTGTATTCACATACAAAAACCTAATGTTGCACATACCTAGGGGAGCTTCCTAATTTTATTTATAGCATCACTTTGTGCTTATCATATTTGTTCTCTCATGCCTTGTATTGTTAAATGGAGTTGGATGAGTGAGGATTCCATGATTATGCACTTTGTTCCCAAATGCAATTATCATAATTGGTATTATCTTTAGGGATCTCATCTAATTCATTTAATAATGCTCATTTGTCTTCTTTTATTTGTTGTGTTTAAATGCTTATGGGGGAGCAAGGATTCCATATTTGTGCATTATGTATTCTAATGCATTTATTTTTAAATTGTGCACGAATCTTGGGGAGCTTCTCCATTTATTATTTAAAAACATTCTTTTGCTCTTATCATAATATCTTGTTGTTTCCATTTGGACTCATTTGTTGTTTTCAATTGGTTTGGCGGATCTTGTGATTGCTTACATCATTTTTTGATGCTTCTTTTATTTTATTTCTTTTGAAAATCTATGGGTCCTCGATATAGTTCTAATTCCTCCCAAGTATTCATCATTGGATATGTACGAATGCACACCTTTTGGGGATTTATCACTATATTGGACTTCTAGAACTTGTCACCCATTTCGGCAATCGATGCCAATGGGGGAGAAGTTTTAGAGGATTTAAGGGGAATGGTTTATGCCTTGAGTTTGTTTCTAAGCATTTACCTTTCATGCTCTTTCATCGTTGTTGTTGCTTAGCATGTGGTATATATATAGAGGAAACTCCACCAATGATAATGATTGGCAATATATGCAATGAAATTCAAGTTCATCACACATGCATATATTGTGGGGGAGTTTGCTCTATATATGGTGATGGTACCAATATCACATACTTATGTAGTATTTGATATTGGTGCTACCATTTTATGTGTTAAATTCCTTATATAAACCCTCTCAAGTGGATTGTCATCAATTACCAAAATGGGGGAGATTGAAAGAACATGTGGGCCCCATGTGTGGTTTTGGTAATTAATGACAATCTCTATGGACTAATGCTTGTATTAAGTTGTATTTGTAGGAATTGTCCATAGGAAATGCTTGAACCATATGTTGGCTTCAAGGTTTGGAGAAGAAGAAAGTTAAGAGGATCAAGTGGCGACCAAGGTGTTCAAAGAGTGATCCACAGATTGGTCATGTGAGAGTTAAACCTATGGCAAGTATGTCTTGAAGAATAAGATGGAGTAATATCTCTGGTGCACCTTCAAGGCATCAACATAATGAAGAAAATAAGAAATGATGTGCAAGCTAAAGATGTGCAATATCTAGAAGATCTCATGCTTGAAGCTTGCCATCCTCGATGATCATGGATCGATGAAGACAAGGTCAAATTAAAGGTTTCCCCATGTTGTATGTGGGAGCAACTTGCAAGTCTTCAGCAAGCGAGTGCGTGTAAGAGCAATCAAGAAAGGTGTTCCATCTTGAGAAGGACAAGATCGTATACATCAAGATCTAGTGGAATATGCGTAAGACAAAGGTATGATATTGATAGGGTTTTCTTCGTACCGGTCTTGTGGTGTTAGTTGGGGAGACCAGTTTATAGGATAGATAACCGTACTATCAAGAGGGGCTCTCAAGTGAGTAACTCGATCATATCGTTCAGAGAGAGCTCAAACCTTTGCATACTTAGCATCACCCTTTCTTGGTTGTTATTTGGATCTTATCCATGTGAGGTTCTAGAGCTTGTGGTAATATTCATAACAAGCCCTAGTTCATCAAAAACGGATTTCCCCTTTATATCTTATTGTGTTTTTTATCTTGGAGGTTTTACCGGTTTGTCTTTTAGAGATAGGTAAAACCTTCCATTATTTGGTTTTTACTCATGTGAGGATTTAGAGCTTGTTTTAATCTCCATGACAAGCTCTAGTTCATCGAAAACGGATTTCATATGCATTCTCTACTATGTTTTCGATGTTGGAGGTTTTACTGGTTTGTCTTTTTGAGAGAGGTTAAACCTTTAGTCATTTGGTTCTATCCTCCCTTGCTGTACTATTATGTTTTTCTGTATGATCTTGTAGAGCTTATTGTCGTCTTTAAAACGAGCCCAAGATCATCAAAATCGGAGTCCGGATACAAAAGTTATGGCTGTTTTCGTATTGGTCTTTCTGCCAGTTTTTGTAAGACCGGAGACTCCGGACTAAATCTCCGGTCTATCTCTGGACCGCGTCCAGTACGTCCTCCAGATTGTCCCCGTTTGGCCTGGGTACACCAGAGACTCCGGTCCCAGTCCGGAGACTCCGGACCGGGCGATTCCTGGGCCTAACGGTTGGATTTCTAGGGACCTATTTAAGGGGCCCTTCTTCCCCAATGATTCCCTAGCTCTCTTGCAAGTTTCCCCCACCATTGTTGACCTCTTTAAGATTTCTTTCTCTTAATCCCTCCATTGATTCTTGCATATACTTTAGGGATTTGAAAGAGGAGATCTAGATCTACAATCCCACCAATCCATCTCTCCTCTAAGTGAGGGGAACATCTTGGGATCTAGATCTTGGAGTCTTTTGTGGATTTCCTCCATTGTTCTTCCCCTCTTATTCCCCCACAAGCTTTTGTAGCTTTGGTGGAATTTGGAAGAGAAGGATTTGAGCACTACTTGTGTTCTTGCCATTGCATTTGGTGCATAGGTTTGAGTTCTCGGTGAGAATTTGATTGAGTGAAAGGTGAGAAGCTTTTTACTCTTGGGTTCTTGGAACCCTAGACGGTTTGGTGGTTTTGCAGGTACTTGGATTACTTGGGGCCTCCAATTAGTTTGTGGAGCTTTCCCCAATCTTGTTTGTTGGGAGCCTCCAATTGAGTGGTGGAGAAGTGCCCCAACCTTGTGAGAGGTTCCGGATTGCCACCGACAAGTGCACCGATAGTGGAAGCGTGGATCGATCCCGTTGGGGTGAGATTCACAGGAGAATAAGAGAGGCCTTTTGTGGCGTTGGTGGGTTGATACCACCCTCTATCCAAACGAGACGTACTCCATGTTGGGAGGAACTCGGTAAAATATCGTCGTCCCCGCGTGCCTCGGTTATCTCTATACCCGAGCTCTTACTTGTGCACTTTACTTTGTGATAGCCTTCGTGCTTGAAGTATATATCTTGTTGTCACATAGTTATTTGACTTGCTTAGCATAAGTGGTTGGTGAACATAGGTGAAACCTAGTTGTTCTTGGTCTTGTGCTTATCAAAGTAAACACTAGTTTAATTCCGCCTTTGTTGAGCAACTCTCGGAAAAGTTTTAATCGCCTATTCACCCCCCTCTAGGAGACATCTGTATCCTTTCAAAGGGGATGCTCACCCCTCCACCTTTCCTTGTCAAACTTTCTTGCGAGCTGCTGTGATTCTTAATGATTTCAGGGCTTTGATTGAGAGGGATGGTCTAACAAGTTTCATGCAGGATGAGAGTGCACAATATGCTTTACTTACTAAAACATTTGTGGAGAGTTTCTCCTTCACCAATAGTTTGTTCAATTCTTCTGTGTCTTTCAAACTTTATGGTAGGGCTCATTCTATGACATTGAAGAATTTTTGCAAGGCCTTGGGACTTGGTACAAAGGGGTCATCAAAGAAGATTACAACCCTTCCCGCTGATTTGCTGGAACTATACCGAGGAATAACCAATGATGATGACCGCAGAGCTCAGCGAGGGAAGATAAAGAACATTCAACTTCCAGCCATCAGGTACTTCACCTACTATCTTACCACCAGTGTTCTCGGTAGGGAGAACACTAGTAATATATCCAACTATCAATTGGCCTTCTTAGCTGCTGCGCTCTACGGTGAGGAAAAGTATAATCTTGGTTCCCTCATTGCTCGTCGTTTAGCTGCTAGGGGACCCATTTATGGGGGAATTATTGCTACTCATATCGCTGCTACCTTGAGAATTGCTGTTGATCCCCATGATACAGTTTTGGCTCCTCAGAGACTTGATCTTGCTGCCATGAAGGCACACCACTTTGTCACCTCTAGCTCTACTCTTGAGAACTTGGTTTATAGAATGTTGTTTACTGACGGGGAAGAGAGAGAGATCCCTCTACCCCAAACCACTTTGTTCAGTATTTCTCAGGGACCTTGGTCACGCTCGAAGGCGGAGATGGATGAGTTGCTGGGTTCTCTTAACTTCCACGGGCACTATCAGGGGGGAGCACCCGCTTATGACCCCGCTGTACATTACACAGGGGAGGCCTCGAGCTCGTACCAGGACGAGGGGGCTTCCTCGACATACTATGGAGGTGCATCTACTTGAGCACCATGGGATTGAGCCCCGCTTAGGCCAAAAGCCTAAGCTTGGAGGGAGGTACACCGACATCACACTCATCTATATATCATGTTCAGTCGGTTCTTTGTATATCCATTGTTTCGCTTTCTTTTTGGTTTTTGTTGCTTCTTTCTCAAAAACACAAAAATACCAAAAATATTTTCGTTGTTTCTCTTGGTTTGTTTCTTTGTTTCTTTGCTTTGGTTTGCCTTAAAAGAAAAATCCAAAAAGATTTTGCTTTATTTGGTTCGCTTTGTTTTTGTTTGGTTTTTATTTGTTTGCTTGTTTCTAAAAAAATCGAAAACACCAAAAATATTTGTTGTTATTCTTTGGTTTTGTGAGTTCTTCGCAGGGTTCAGCCGTCCTCAGTGGATATTGGTTTTCATGTTAATTATTCAAGTCACACAAGTGAAGGGCAATAATGAAGATTAAGACAACTCGAGGTGTGGTAAGAGGCTGGTAACAAACTATATTTGTTTCATTTTTGTACATATACTCATCATTGTGAGTATGCTTAGCCTGTTTGTGTAAGGTGTATGTCATTATGGATGCTTAGTAGTTCTTGCTTGTCTATGATTAGCTCCAGCTTGCTAATAGTTTGTAGCATGTCATATGAATGTTTGCTTGCATTGTTTTATTCATACTTTGGTATGATATTGTGGTATCCTCCTCTGTCTGTTCATGTGAATCGACTTGGCACATGCTCACGCATGCATATGACTAATCAATAGTCAGTAAGCCTCGATGATTTATTTTGCCTCAGAGTTCTTGTATCACTTTCATGCCATAATTAGTCCTATTTTGTTTCAAGCATGATTATGACAGTTATTGCTCTCTCGTTTGTCGCTCCATCTCTATTGCTAGCCTTCACTTGCACTGAGTATGTGCTCTACCTATGCTTCCAACTCCCCAAAACCAATATTGCGAGTTGTGTGCACCATACCTACCTATTAGCATCATTTGCTACTTCAGTGAATATTCTATATGCCGTGTTTTCTTCCAAAATAAAATGTTTGTCTGTTTTGAGAAAGTTAGTTAGTAAAGCTCTCACGAACTTGATGGCACACTTTATTCCTTACGCTTAATAATCTTGAACCATTGTGACTAGTCCATGAAATTTATATGCTTGCTTATTATATGCTGGGAGTTAGCAGAACCGTGCTGTCACGGGGAACGCTTTCAACACCTGTTGGATATCTTATCCAGTTGATTCCTTGCTCTTTCGTTTATGGATGTCGACAATGTGAAATAAAAGGGGAAGTTGTTAGTTCATGGAGTTTATATAGTGTGTTAGAGAAACGTCTGGGCCGCTAGCCTAAGCCATGCCTAATCATGGTGGAAACTTGCAGCATCACTATAATGAGCATCTATGAAGCGCCCTCAATAAAAAGCTATGCATATGGTAAATAAAAAGATTGCTGAGATGCTCATTGTCTACTTGCCTTGTCATTTTGGTTATGGGAAAGCTCCTGTAGCATATGCAAGGGGTACCCCGTTGGCGTTTCTCGATGATATGCATGTATTTACAATGACAAGAACTTTCAGGTGACCAAAGTTGAGTAGCATGCAGAGCGGCCCTCGTACTCAAGGGACTTGGGATTTCCAGTCTATGGTCTGTCAAACATATGATTCAGAGTGGACCTTACTTTCACCTTAACCACATGAAGATGCCTATGATAGGGACAATGATAGCTCAAAGCTAATGAGTACCTTCCTTTCAGCATTAGGAATCCTTTCAAACCATCACAAAAACCGTTTTCACAATCTTGTTGAGTCACCACTTATTCTATGAGCACCTTCTTGAGAGCATAGTTGTCATTCTTGTGTTTGTTCCAAAACTTGGTTAATTATGTCATGACTCTGATGCTTGTATCTCATGTATCTTTATCTCTAGTCTTCATGTGAACTTCAGAGGTGCCTTAGCATTTATATTGTGCTCTTCAAACAAAGGCAAGCGAGATACCACTCTATCATACCTTATTATGAGCATTGCAATGTTACTTATGTTTATGTTTCATGCTACTTATTATTATTGAGTTGGTTCCTCTTCATAGCTTGCAATGACTATTGAGTAGACTTAGTTGCATACTCTTTATTATGAATTGTCTAAGAATCTACTCTTGTGCTGAGAATATATACATCATATGAAGCAAAGTGTTCGTGAAAGTTCTTTTATCGCACTCAGTTTTCAACTGAATTGCTTGAGGACAAGCAATAAGCTAAGCTTGGGGGAGTTCATACGTCCAAAACGTATCTACTTTCTCGAACACTTTTCTATTGTTTTTATTCTATACTTGTGTGATTTGGATACAACTAACACGGACTGACGCTGTTTTCAGCAGAATTACCTTGGTGTCTTGTTTTTGTGTAGAAAATGAACTATCAGGAAAAATCCCGGAAAATATTCCAAAAATTATATTTCACCAGAAGATCCACGGAGCCAGAAGGGGAGACAGAGGGGATGCCTGGGGGTGCCAGACCAACCCCAGGCGCGGGCCCACTGACCCCGCGCCTGGGGGAGGTTTGGCCACCCTAGGCAGCTTCTCGGCCTCCCTCTATGCCTATAAGTTACCCTTCAACCTAAAAACCGAGGGGGAGGGGTCGATAATTTTCCAGAAAGAGTTCCGCTCTGCCGCCGCCACGAGAAACCAAGATTCGGATCTAGAAACTCCGTTCTGGCACCTGTCGGGACGGGGAATTTGGAGAGGATCATCGCCATCGTCATCACCAACGCATCTCCATCAACCACCGATGTTTCCCTCATCCATGAGTGAGTAATACCCCGCTGTAGGCTTGGGGATGGTAGGGATTGGATGAGTTCTATCATGTAATCGAATAAGATCTGTTAGGGGCATAGTTTCTAGTATCTCTATTAGTGCTATTTGACTTTGTTGCAACTTGTTGTGCTTAATTCTTGTCACTAGGGCCCGAGTGCCATGATCTCTGATCTAAACTTATTACTGAATCATTATGATAGTATTGTTTATGATCTTATCTGCAAGTTGTGTACACATATCATTGTCCGGATCCAAAGGCCCCAAAGTGTAAATAATTGGGACAACCGGAGGGGATGGCTGTGGTGTGAGGATCACATGTGTTCACGGAGTGTTAATGCTTTGCTCCGGTGCTCTATTAAAAGGAGTACCTTAATTGCCAGTAGTTTCCTAGAGGCCCCGCTGCCACGGGTTGCCTGGACAGAAGATGTTGTGCAAGTTCTCATTGCGAGCACGTATGACTATATTTGGAGCACATGACTATATCGGGGGAAACTTAGGACCAGTCTGGATAGGAGCGTCGTTGTCGTGGCTTTCTTTTTGGAGGTGTTGCTTGGTACGTGATGCTTCCAAGCGCTAGGAGCGTGGTAGAAATTCTTTGAAGGGCACAGCGGTTACGGGTCATCCTCGTTTTCGTCGAGCCGTTGTTGTCGGCTTTATTTTCCCTCTTTGTTTTCTTTGTTATTTTTCTTTAGGCGTTGTGCTGTCTGGCCCAGCAACGGTCTTAAACGGTGATTTGACAAAGGACATCACAACATCACATAACTGCTTTGTTCATTAGAAACACCAAACTAGTTTTTGTCGAGTTCCATGAAAGGTTTTGGATGTTACTAAGCTGGATCTGGTGGTTCTATTCGCTGCTTTGCAAGAGGCACCCTATTTATTGTGGTTTAATGTTTGGTTCATTACCTTGCTGCCCAGAAATCAGTGCAAATCGAGCGGTACTATCCAATTTGCCTCCTAAACACCAGTTTTAATATATTTTTTTTTTACCAAAGTGGATACCATTGGGGAAAAAATGCGTCGCAATGTTTCATCAAACTCAATTGACTTTCATACCTGGACAACACATCTTATAAGGAGTGGTCGTCCTTCACGAAACCATCAACAAGCTTCACTAGAAGAAGCTTGATGGTGTGATCTTCAAAGTGGATTTTCAAGTCTTAGGAAAAAGTTAAATGGACGTACTTGTAACAAACTTTGCATGTGAAAGTCTTTGCACCTCAGTGGTGTGACAAGATTTCGCAGTTTGTTTAAGGTGGGAGGGTTGTCGTCAACACGAATGATGACATTGGACATTACATATAAAGGAGAAAAGATCTTAGACTAGGGGATCATGTGTCTTCGATGCTTCCAATTATTGTTGTAGGCATGTTTTTCATGTTACAACCCGAGTTAAAAAGGATGGAGAAGTTGGGGGAATTATCTTCACTTGATTGACGGTGTAGTGTCCAACCTGATGGCATCAACATTTTTTGGAGCATGGTATGGAAAAGACGGTCAACATGAAGCTCATCTTGTGTATTTTTGTAGCAATTTTTGGGCCTTAAATCAACGTTCTTGAAAGTGATCTTTTTTATTTGGCAAGGCCAAACAAGACAAGTAGCAATACTGTTTGGATGCAAAGCCAAATCATTCCATTTTTGTTACCTTGGAATTACTATTTGTCATCGTAAGCTCTTGATGAAAGAGTGGAAGAGTGTTGAGGATTCATTTGAGAAAAATCTTAGTATTTGAAATGACATATTTTGTGTCATGGTGGATGACCTTTTTCGATTAATGGTGTACTCACAAATAAATCCATGTTTATGCTCTACTTATTTTAAATATCCAAAGATCCATATTCATGTGGGAAAAAGTGATTTACATAAATGGAATTAGCATGTACTGTCATTCTACACATTGAAATACCGAGTGTAATTTTGGGTGGTGGAACCGGGGATCAAATATAAATCCCTACTAAGGAAGTGGATGTTTAAGATGATGATGTCTCCCAAGTGCAGGAGATCAATAATAGTCCCTTTAAATAAGAAAAGATTGTCAAACCCACGAGGAGTTGAAGGTATTGGTTAGAAAATTTGACAAGTAAAACAATAAAAGATGCAAGAGTTTTGAATTTTGGGTTTGAAGTTTTCAGTAATGTAAATTGCTAACAGTAATGTCTAAGAGTAATGCTTTTTCTATAAGAGAAAGACCAATCCTCTATGCATAAAGAGGACAAACTCAAGTGTGTTTACTTATATGTAACAAGCGTTTTCGAGGATGGCATGGATTTACTTAGCATAGATATTTATAAACAACATGGTGAATATCTTGTCAAGTTTAATTTTATTAGGATGGAGCCTAAATTAGGTGTAGCATGTATATGAGAAAGTAGACCTCTTACGATGGGTCCTATGGCCATTTTCATGAGAAAATATAAGAATTATTAAAACTTAAAAGTCTCACCATAGCAGTTAGTTCATGGGTCCCTGATATAAACTCCTCTAATGCAACTCAAAGTATTGGAATACGACTTTTGTCATTCCGTCCCTTCCAACCCTCTTTATTGCATTAAAGTGTAGCCTTATGAGCCCATATAGGTGAAGTAATATACAGTCAATGTTCGCATATCACCATCACAGAACCACATAAAAGATAAAACTTGACCAAATACTCATTGCATATTGGGAAAATTTGTTGTTGGACACTATTATTTTCAGGTATTTGCTGATAGACACCGCCGAATTATGGCTTTTCTCATTACCATTAAAATTTTATGTACCATTGATACGTCCAAAACGTATCTACTTTCTCGAACACTTTGCTATTGTTTTTCTTCTATACTTGTGTGATTTGGATACAGCTAACACAGACTGACGCTGTTTTCAGCAAAATTACCTCGGTGTCTTGTTTTTGTGCAGAAAATGAACTATTAGGAAAAATCCCAAAAAATATGCCAAAAATTATATTTCACCAGAAGATCCACGGAGCCAGGGAGACAGAGGGGAGGCCTGGGGGGACCAGACCCACCCCAGGCGCGGGCCCACTGACCCTGCGCCTAGGGGAGGTTTGGCCACCCCAGGCAGCTTCTCGGCCTTCCTCTGCGCCTATAAGTTACCCTTCGACCTAAAAACCGAGGGGGGGTTCGATAGTTTTCCAGAAAGAGTTCTGCTCCGCTGCCGCCACGAGAAACCAAGATTTGGATCCAGAAACTCCGTTCTAGCACCCTGCCGGACGGGGAATTTGGAGAGGATCATCGCCATCGTCATCACCAACGCATCTCCATCAACCACCGATGTTTCCCTCATCCATGAGTGAGTAATCCCCCGATGTAGGCTTGGGGATGGTAGGGATTGGATGAGTTCTATCATGTAATCGAATAAGATCTGTTAGGGGCATAGTGCCTAGTATCTCTATTAGTGCTATTTGACTTTGTTGCAACTTGTTGTGCTTAATGCTTGTCACTAGGGCCCAAGTGCCATGATCTCTGATCTGAACTTATTATTGAATCATTATGATGGTATTGTTTATGATATTATCTGCAAGTTGTGTACACATATCATTGTCTGGATCCAAAGGCCCCAAAGTGACAATAATTGGGACAACCGGAGGGGATGGTTGTGGTGTGAGGATCACATGTGTCCACAGAGTATTAATGCTTTGCTCCGGTGCTCTATTAAAAGGAGCACCTTAATTTCTAGTAGTTTCCTAGAGGCCCCGCTGCCACGGGTTGGCTAGACAGAAGATGTTGTGCAAGTTCTCATTGCGAGCACATATGACTATATTTGGAGTACATGCCTAGGATTTTTTAGTACTTGGATGCTTGTTATTATTTATATGCAATGCCCTAGTTCTTGAAGTTACATGTTTAGACTCGTTCATGCAACGCCCGTTCATCCATCCCTATGCCTACCCCACTCGAATCCTACTGTTACCGTTACTGTTACTATTGCTACTGTTTCACTGTTGCTGTTACTGCTATTGTTGCTTTGCTGTTACTACTATAAATTATTACTACTGATAAACTTCCGTGAGCAAGAACTATTTCCAGGTGCAGCTGAACTGACAACTCAGTTGTTAAGCTTGCAAGTATTCTTTGGATCCCATTGTGTCGAATCAATAAATTGGGTAATACTACCCACGAAGACTGTTGTGATCCCCTACACTTGTGGGTCATCAACCATTTGTTGGAACACACTATGAGTCAGAAAAGGAAAGTTGCAGCTCAGAAAAAAACAAATTAGAATTACTTTTATACCCTTGTATGGACAATTCTTTGTTTTCACGTCCAAAATCATGCTCCATTCCCCAGACGCGAGGCGGGTGCGAACACGTCGTCTCTATGAGGTGTGGCCCCTAATGAGTCGAACGGCCATCGCCCAACGCGTCACATGGTTGTTGTTGTAGCTAGTTTCTTACTCGGGCATGTTGCTACAGATCTCTCTATGCACACAGCTGGTAGTTTCTCTCTCCATGCATTCAGTTGCTACTTCTCTGTTCCCACGAGATGATATCCTTGTTTCTCTCAAGTGTTGCTTCTTCTTCTCCCTCTCAATGAAATTCTCAACACAATATTTTTATTTATAATTGATTCTCACCATTGATATTATTTGGCAAAAATGCGTTTTCTAGTCTAGCCACATGAGAGGAAGGTAGAAGATGAGGGTATAAACGTAATCATAACTAAGGCTTTCCTTTTATAAATAATAATGTGTTGTGGAAAATAGTTTGCAGAATTGTAATGGTACTGAGCAAAGCCACAATGGAACAATGTCTTTTTTTTGCCAGAATGGAACAGTGTCTTTCGGCAAAGAACAAAAAATAACAGTGTCCAACAACAAATTTTTCTCATCATATTATATAAAAATTATTTTCAATTCATCACATGCCCTCAGAAATATGGGGATCTACTCACAAATACCAATCATGATATGGATCATTGGCATATGGATTACAACACAATCTGAAAATGCAATATCTCCACCAAATAAAGACAAGTTGTCAATCATAATCATGCAAATAGCACTTAAACAATATCTAGGGTTCTATCAATCATAAACTATGAGGGGAACAAGGTGGCTCTTTAGGATTGAGATGGTGATGATGTTGGTGCTGATGGAGAGGTCCCCCTACGCCAAGGAGGAGTGGTGATGATGATGGTGATGATTTCCCCCTCACCAGAGGATCTAGTGCAATAGGATCTGCCGTCTCCTGGAGTAGGAGAAGACTTTTTCCTCTGCTGCCGCCTCTATAAATTATGGGAAAAGTATGGCATAGGTTTTCTAGCAAGTCGGAGGCATGGTAAAAAGAGGAGGACGAGACGATGCTTTAGTCCGGAAAGATCCTTAGTGGCGCGGCCTGCAGGTCGGCCCATGCCACCTGGGCTCTTTTGGTCCTTATTGCTCTCCTCGCGTGCTTCCACGGGCCATGATCCTTCTCCTGGTTAAAAACTTCAGTGGTATTTTCCCGAATTAATTGATGTCGAGAAAGTCCATGAAATAGCAAAATACGAAAATGGAGGTTTTTCTGCCTCCTAGAAATTAAATACCCATGCAAGGGAATTTGTAGAAAAGTTCCCTAAATCATCTAAAAATACATGAATAGTGATATAACAATGCAAATAACATTCTAAACTGACCATATATGTTGCTATTATGATGATGCAAAATGCACGTATCGGATGAGGTATGACAATATATAGTACTCCCTCCGATCGATAATAAGTGTCATAATAAATCTACAAAACTTATTATGGACAGGAGGGAGTAATAAATATCTCTCATCAATAACCTAGTCCCAAGTAACGATATAAAACCTATAGATTCTTCCTTTTGAAATGGTCTTGTGCGAGTTTAAAATGATCTTTATCGCATCGTTAATTTTTGTTTGAAAAATGCTAAGTACCAAGTTTGGCTGGACTCTCTGTTACAGGGCATGCCCCTTAGTGTTTCCAAGGAAAGCATGTGACTTTGGCCAGCGTATTCGCAATGATATCGTTGAACATAAGCTTAAGGAACAATCTCATGGGCGATAAATTTTCTTCATGGTTCCTTTTGGTTCAGTATTGATGTTGATTACTATCTATCTCGAGGTTGATTTATTCTGGTGGAAGCTTCATCACTCCAAGGATATCTGGGTTGAATCAATGTTTGCAAGAATGATTAATAAAACTGAGAATTTCACGGGATTTTCGTGTGTGGAAACTTGAAGTACCCATGAAGATTAAGATTAAGATTTTTATGTGGTATTTATATATGGGTTATTTTAACAACATATAATATTGCTTAGTATAATAGCAGTATAATAAGAAGTGCGGTTAATTTAATTGAAAAGAAACAATTCAACACATACTATTTGCATGTCCTTCTGCATGATTAGTATGTAGCCCAATATTTATACTCTATAATATTGCTAAGTATAATTAGAAAGAACAACTCAACACTCATAATATTGCTAAGTATATTTAGAACACACTTTAGTCTAGTGCCTCCAACCAATGTCTCTACTATGTTGGGTAATTGACTAAGATGAGTTAGCCCTATTAAGGCTCAAATCGGCCTGGCCATGTGGGAGTGTGTGATTTGTGTTGGTCTTTTCTAGAACTGTCAGAGTGGCACTATGTTTCGCATCATAAATTTCTAATATGTACAAGTTATTCATATGGTCACCCCAATGGCTATGTACTGGTCATGATTGCAGCATGTGGAGGCATGGGATATTCAGGACTTTGAGTGCGTCCACTTGGAGATGGTAACACATGTGTTGTTCAACCGAATTGGATGAAAATCTAGCAATGCAATTTCTGGTGAATGAGTCAGGTCATGTGATCTGATTGTATCTTGTACCTTGCTTGAGCTTATTTTTCGTGACATAATACTTTGTGTCACTTCATAAGGTTGATAATATGTAGTAAATTGGGTTGCATTCATATCGATGTAGAGGGCGGGATTCAGCCCTTATAGAAAGCAGAAACCAAGAGTTGATAAAGTGAGTCACTTTTCCCAATCGAAGATTTTATTATTAAAATCAAAACATCACAAGGCCAGTCACTTATAAAACTGGTAGACTAGTACAAAGACAATGATAGAGATAAAATATCCACTCAGCAATCACTACTGCAACTCCACAAACAAAACAAAATGTTAAACTTATATTTTCAGGGTCTCGATGAATCTCGTTCCTTGACGGAGATGCTGAAAGAGACCAACAACAAAATCTTTGTACTTCAGTTTCTTATATCTTGATGGTCGCTTGTCATCCAGCAAACCAGGCGCTGGCTCTAGCACCGTTTCCTCATCCACGCCATAAAATACGGCCAATGAAAGCCTCTCCTTCTTGGCATTTGTCACCACTCTATGAACTGGGCTCCTAAATATTCCATTATTCATTATCTGCATCAAAGTTTTACATACAATTTAATGAAGCAATAGGATTTAGGAAATATGATATACATTGATTATGTAGATTATTAGAGATATCGAGTGTGCATAGCTTGTATTTATTGGCTGCCTACCTCCATGCAATCTGCTAAGTTGATCACCAATGTGTAAGGCTTGGTTGGAACATTGTACCATTTCCCATCTCTCTGAACTTGCAATCCACCAACATATTCATCAACCAAAAGGATGGTAAGGAGACCACCATCAGAGTGAGACTTGAGGCCCAGAACAAGGTCGGGCCTTAGACATGGAGGGTAGTAGTTGAATCTAGCCAACCCAGGAGCCTTGTTTGATATCTGGTTGACGAAGTAGTCCTCATCAAGTTCGAGGATCCTGGCTATTGATCGCAAGATAACATCTCTTATTTCTTTGGTTCTTGATGCGTACTCAAGTAGCACCTCCCTGTTGAAAGACACTATAATATTTTAGTCAAATCAAATCCTTTCTCTTTATGTTCAGTTTCTTTGAATTGTCTCCAAAGGAAAGAGAAAATTTGTGGAAAAGAAACATGGCTTTTAGCCTAACTTCGTTATATGATAACACTGAGAGTCTGCTAGCAAGAGATACGTGCAATGATACAAGAGCACCGATTATATCAGAGTTTACCCAAAGTGTAGTTTCTTATATTCTTCCCATCAATATTTTGCTGAATTTTTATTGTGTCTTCCTTTGCAACTAAACTAATACTATTTGTATCTAAAAAATCTATTAATTCTATTATTAGAAACATTAAACATCACCGAAGGTGAGGGAGTAGATAACCTGAAAGATTCCGGGTGACTAGGCCATTTAGCAAAATTCCTTTCGTCTTCTGGCTCCAACGTCAGATGCAACCGATCGTGCCAGTCGAGTATCTGATCCTGGCTTACAACTTTCTCGTTTCCATACCCTTCCCTTTCGAAGGGCTTGCCCTCTACACGGTTGCTGCATTTCCGCTTCTCTTCGATCGGTTGCCGAAAGAACTCCCTGGACGCACTCATCATGGCGTCCATAATAGAGTCTTCAATTCCATGGTTGGTGACCTGGATACTCAAAAGCGTTAACAGTTTCAGCAAAAAGTCGATTGTTTCAAACACCAAGGTGTGGCAACTGGCAAGAGGCTGACCAGGAAGAGGCCCCAGGTCTGTAGAGCCGCACGGAGCTTGTCGGCCTCGTCGGGGTCCGTCAGCCGGCTAAGATCGATGAGAGGGATAGGGTCCGGCATCTCATCGGCGGCTACCAGGCCAGCGTGGCGCTCTTGCTCCGGCCGCACGTACCGGCTCGGCGGCTCCTCGGCGGCCGCCGCCAGCTCTTGCACCGTCTTTGGCACCATCTCGCCAGACGTAGCCATTCTATTTTCTTGGATATGTGAGTGGTTTTAGTCTTGCCCACTTGAAGTTTGAATATAGGGGGACGTTATATATAGCCTCCAGTGTGCTTCGATTTTTCTTTTCAAGATTTATTCTTACTAGTCCTCCTGAAGAAAAGCGAGTGTCTTCGTCTTCTAGAGTGACTCACGAGTCACGAGTCACGAGATGAATCTGTAGCTCATGCATTCCATGCGACTGACGAGACTAATATGCGACCTATAGATCACGCATGACGCACTCCATAATGCTGTCCATGAGATTAATTAGTCGCCGTCGTGGTTGGCTAGCTGAGCTACGACCATTTTTTACCACCACGACTCGATTGCTTGCAGATTCTCCGAGAAGTCTAGATAAGTTCAACAAAATCTGCATTAATTGGACGTTTGGACTGGTACGTTCTCTTTTAGAGATTGACTGCAACGACTCTGAACTCTTACAAATCAAAGCCCCGGACTGGTTCTTGTAATCTTGCAGTTTCGCTGTAAAGCTTCATAAGTGTAGGCCAAGAATTATACTCATCTGTCAAGTTGGTTACAGACTTACTACAGACGAATTTTTACTACTTCTGGTTCATATTATTATTCTTATTTTTATCTAGATATGAATGCATCTAGTCTAAATGTTTAACTAGACACATACGAATTTAAACAAAGTTAAGAACATTAAAGGAGGAAGTCGAAACGGTTTCCAAGAGGAACTTCCAGGAGGGACAACCCGGTCAAAGGCCATGCAGCTGACGGCAACAACGGCGTGCTCTCATTCCCTAGAGCGGCTGGTGGCGACGGGGGATCCTCCTCGCATGGCGGGATTTTCGGTCGGAGTCTCGTGGCTGCCCTGGACGACGCAACTCTTCTACGCCTGGGCGACGGTCTTGGACTTCTTCGACAACCTTGGTGGCCATCGTGGCCATGTGGGTGGCACATCGACTGATTCAGGGGGCTTGGTGTGGCTCATCCCTTCATCTCCGTGTGGTACGAGTGGAGGTGCGGTGCTCGTTGAGATTTCCGACCCGTGTGGTACGTTCTCTATTAGAGATTGACTGGTTTTTCTCGCTTGTTGATCTGCCTAATAAAGGAGGCAATCCTACGCTTTTTATCGCATCAAAAAGATGTTCTGCTTGATGTCTGACCTCATTGATCTGGTCGGTTACGAGTTTTAGAAGGCTCTGTCGGAGATCTTCATTGGGTTCTTCATGCCTATAGATTGTTGGATCGGATGGGATTCGGTCGTGTGCATCCCTATTTATTGCCATGCAGCTTTAGGAGGGTGTGACACCAAGCTCATTGTCCGTTGTCATTATGTGACATGTCGGTGTTTTGATTTTCATGATGAAGAAGAGGAGAATGTCATCGCGGGTAAAGTCTGAGGTCTAGTAATGGCAGACCGTGTCTTCAAGGCGATAATGATTTTGCTTGGTAATTCTTGACTTTTAATAGCGGCATCAGCAAGGAGGGCGGCAATATAGGAGTAGTATAGTCTTATCTTTCAGGTGAAAATCCAAGGTTTCACCTTAATTGGTTGTGTCTGACAATGATCGTGTTGGAGCATTATTTTGAGAGTGCCGACTTTCTTCAGGGTGAAATCCTAAGATCTATGATCGGGTGGCGACGATGCTTGCAATGTTTCTTTTTTTGGAGGTGTCGCTTTTGGAGAGTTTGGACTCAGTGTGTTCTCTTGACAGGGGTTGTGTACTTGTGTTGTAGGAACAAGATTTTGATCATTGTAGCTGGATTTTTGTTTCTTCGTATTCTTCTTCTTCCTTTTGTTGTTGTATGGTTGTGTGCACCCGTAATGTCTTTAGGACATTTCGTTCTTGCGAAGACCTGATGTAATTGACATTTCACGATAATATATTATCTTTATCCAAAAAAGTTATTTATTAGAACCAAAAGTTTCTATGTTACCAAAAACAAGGAGTACAGTTGTATGCATGCACACAAACACAAATGTCAGGGCCTGATTCATCTACCAAGAACAAATGCCTTTTTTTGTTTGGTAAGCTAGAGTTAGAAAGGATGCAGCTCACAAGGGTTTAAACTGATGCTTAGCATGGGAGTTCTGGTCCACGGTTTTTTCGATAAAGAGCGTTTTTATTATTTAAATGTTTAAGCATTACATCCGGCATCTGCATACTAAGATGCACACAACCACCATAGTTCACAAGTCCAAACAGGAAAATAAAGAAGCGAATTACATATCAGATTGAGAAATTGTAAGACGCCTAGAATGTAGAGGGAGGGTCGATTCGTAGATTATGCTGACATCCATGTCGGGTAAACAAATTCCATGTCGTATCCTCCAACGGCATACACACCTCCGTGAAAAGGTCGTGATACTCCGCACGATGTAGGAGTGACCAAGAGCGCAGCGTGCTGGTACATCGGTAAATAACCTGGAGGAGAGAACAATTAATATCATTAAAAACTTTATCATTTCTACACAACCATAGCGACCATATAATGACAATCGCTCCGACCCGAAGAAGTATCTTATACTTGTTATCTATCTCATGTAACCAATTTCCAAAAATATTGGCAATACTACACGGTGGATACAAGCCTGAAGCTGCTTGGGTAACTGACCATATAGATCTAGCGAAATCTATTATATACTAAAAGCAATATAATGATGTTTTTCGAGGTACCAGGTTGGTCCACATCACCTGAATTATGTAGACAGTTAGATCTAAAATATGTGGCCACAATTTAACAAAGATTTATAGTTATGTTATTAGTTACATACATATTGTGTAGTGCTGTTGACTCGATCCATACATGAAGAGAACTCCCGTACAGCTAAAAAAAAGAGGTCCCGTAACAGATAGGACATGTCATATTTTCTTTATTTCAGGTAAGATATGTTGTATTTTTAGAGGACTCTACATGCGTATAACAATATTTTTTCCTTTCGCATACACCAGCAGATAGCAGTTGCTGAAGTCGAGTACTTCGCGCAAGTAATCTATCGGCCTTACACTAGCCTCAGGCGGCAGAACACCGCAACGAAATCCACCGCTTGCATGCATGAGCAGAAGTGCATGTAACTTGACCGCACGAAAAGAGGAATACTTTGTGCACATACACCATGGAAAGATTAGAGCTAGACAATTTGGTATTAATTTGATTTTTTTGATTGGCCCATAATTTATTCCTTGGTCGAGAGCGCAACAATGGATCTCTACATATTTTTGACTTTGATTAATCTTTAAGTTTTCCTCTTATAGGTACTTCCGATATATTAAAAAAAGTTAAACATAAAATTTATGCTTAAACCTCCAAAGCCAAAAATGAAAAATACTATGCGCTTGACACAAGGTGTAGAGTTATAGAAATAGGAAACATGAAGAACCAGAGGGGTTACATATTCCGATAGCAAAGCAGGATGATTGGAGAATGGTCATAATATAACATTCGGTGTTAGATGGACTAAGAAATAAATGCATGTATTTTAGTCTTATTGACGCATAAAGGTGTAGTATCCCTAAAACTAAGCAATCAAAATTAAAATTATTTATAAGGTAGTTTTGTTTGAACATTTGCGGCTGAATTCTTCATGTTTTAAACTGAGAGAGAGGGAGGGAGGGAGAGAGATAATTTATGTTTGGTTGTTAAGTATGAATGATCCCACATAGCTTGAAGCACTCGACAATTACTGTTCCAGTTATATACCTTACTTTTATTATAGATAGGTGTCGAGCATTTAAATATGTCGTATGTCTAAATCTTTTCCTACAAACTTACAAGTATATTCACCTCTACACACCGAAATGGTTGTTACAGGAGAAAGAAAGGAAAGGAGATAACGGTTTATTTTAATTTTATGAAAGGGATAATGTTGAAAGTTTAACGCTAACGTATGGGTAAGGAAGTCCTTACATATTGCAAAGTTGACCTTGGAAAACAAGGAAATGCATACTTAAAATTTTATGTTCTATTTACGGTAATACAAGGTAGGCATATTAAGTTTGATATTGATTTGGTTGGCATTTTCCCATATGTGCAACATTGTTTTTAGATTCTACACTACATGAGAAAGAGATGACGAAAATGTGTGCTTATTTATAACAATTGCTTGATATTCTATTGTTTTCATATTGGCCAAAGGAGTAACACAATTCACTATATATATAGTTGACCCAATTAAACGAGAAACATCACATTTACAAATTCAAGCACCAAGACACACCAACAAAACTACTGAGATAACATAGAGTTTACAACAAATAACTAATATTTATAAAATAGTTTTTTAGGATGAAAAACAATAAATTTGAGCTCCACATTTTAATGTTAGTTCCAAAAAATATGTGGTAGAAAACTAATACGATTTTGGAATTTCGCCGCCTTAAATGATTAATGTTGGCCATAAATTTCCTACTTAACATTTACGCATGGGTTTCAATAATTTTACATCCATTAACGAGGCATACTTGGAAGGTTGTAATTTACAAATCAATATGTTCTCTTAATTAAAATGTTGTGTAGTCATGTTACATGACACAACAAGTCATGTGAGAGGGAGAATGTAGAATAACCAGATTCGAGAATGGACGATGTAAAGGAGAGAGATAAAGAAAATGAATAAAAATATGGCTACCTTAATTTCAGAGTAGACCAATATATAGATGTTGTTTAAGCATAATGAAATTACACATTTTCAATTTTACTTTATAGAACATATTTATAAGAAAGTCAAAGTTACATGTTATGGTCAATGTTTGTGGGAATAATGTCACGTATTCTAATGCAGACCGACGGCATGGAGAATTTAAAATCGAGGAGTAAATGAGGAAAAAATGATTCAAACAAGATAGAGTGAAAATGCTCATTTCCCTACCCATCAAAAAGAATATTTGTTCGGATAACAAAATCAACTTTTGATAGTCCTATTGATCTCTTGAACCTTATCATTAGGACACAACAATTAATATCTTCATAATTGTTAGAACATCATCCAATCATTAATATATTGGTTATTTCTTAAAATAGTCCATGATTAATAGATCTAAGTAACTATACCCAAGTTCAATCTTGCAAGATCCTAATAATAAGCTATTTCTACATCCACTACTATAGCATCAAATAAAGCATGTAAAAAATTTTAGGTTTATTTAACATACTTTCTTCAGATTTAAGTGTTGTCCTCGTATTTGCGAGGGCCACCATGCTAGTTGCATTGGAAAAACAGGTGTTTGATTGTCTCATTATGATGACAAAAAGACACATAGGATTTTCATGTCTCCGTGAATATCCTCGTCTGCGGTTAGTTACATTGTCATGCTAAAGCCACCAACACGGACTCAAAATTAAATAACTAAGTCTCTGCCACGATGCTTCGGGTTTGCTTTTCACTAGAACAAAGCCACAAACTCATGAACACCTGCTAACATGGTTAAAGCAGTTAGCTCATGTGCAATGCTACTGGTCCTTTCTATGGCCTAAAGAAGAATTCGTAGCGGCTTGTATGCCTTGGCAGAAAAACTTGAAACGATTCAGAAGTGGACCGAAGAATGGTTTTGGTCCGTAACTCGATCGGGAGCAGAGACAACCCTAAGTTTCGTCTTGTCCTGATACGAGGAAATTGATTTGTGGAAATTGGAAACATGGCTTCCTCCAGCGTTGGCTGACCACGCAACACTCATTCCCTACATGTGTTTTTCACTAGCTCTGTTGCTGAATATTCCAACCTGGAAGTGTTCCTTCCTGCAATTCAAGATCTAGCACTACAAAGCCATCCTCCTCCGAATTGGACAAGTGAAGGATTATAAAATTTCAAGTTGTTTATATCCTCGGTATGCAAGAGTAATTGTAAGACAAACAATTGTTAGGATGCTTCTACGGAAACTGACCACACAACACTCATTCCCTACATGTGTTTTTCACTAGCTCCGGTGCTGAATATTCCAAACTGGAAGAGTTCCTTCCTGCAATTCAAGATCCAGCACTATGAAGCCATCCTCCTCCGAATTGGAGTGAAGGATTATAAATTTCCAAGTTGTTTCTGTCATCGGTATGCAAGAGTAACGGTAAGACAAACAATTCTTAAGAGGCTATGGGTCACGAGGTCGAAAAGATCACTAGTTTCACAAAATGAAGAAAGATAGAGCACACAAAATGTCTTTTGGCATAAAACACCTTAAATAAGAATTTTTACCAACTCATGGGCTCTTTGTAGCCTAGAAAGGAGGGAAAATAAGCTCGCTCAATGTGAAGCAGTAAAAAGTAAAAAGCAACGCGAGTCTGAAGGTTATGCAACTTCTCTTTATTCGGTAAAGAGTCTCATGGGATCATCCTGTAAATTTGTGATAATAATAATAATTGATAATTTTACAATGAGAGAATACAATGGTTTATATAGGAGAGGGGGGAGAGGAGGTGCAGCGCCCCGGCCTAAACCCTAACTTGATATGCAAGTAAATATAATCTAACATCCCCCCGCAATCTCAACCGTGGGCTCGACAACGTTGAGACTGAAACAAATCTCTGTAAATGGTGTAGTAGCAAGTCCTTTGGTAAAAATATCTGCAAACTGGGTCGTAGAAGGCACATAAAGAACACGCACTTCTCCCAAAGCGACCTTCTCTCGAACAAAATGGATGTCAATCTTGATATGCTTTGTCCGCCGATGCTGAACTGGGTTTCCAGACATGTAAACAGCTGAAATATTATCACAATATACCACTGTGGTCTGACCAAGAGGTCGATGTAACTCAACAAGTAACTGACGCAACCAAACTGTTTCAGCAACTGCGTGAGCAACAACACGGTACTCAGCCTCTGCGGACGAGCGAGAAACCGTAAGCTGACGCTTCGAAGACCAAGAAATTAAATTATTGCCAAGAAAAACACAGTATCCTGAAGTGGATCGACGAGTGTCTGGACAACCAGCCCAGTCTGCATCGAAATATGCTGTCAATGATGTGGGTGATGAGTGGTTGATATGCAAACTATGATCTAATGTACCTTTGAGATATCTAAGTATGCGTTTGACATGGTTAAAATGCGGGACTCTTGGATCATGCATGTAAAGACAAGCTTGCTGGACAGCATATGAGATTTCTGGACGTGTAATGGTGAGATACTGAAGGGCTCCAGTTAAGCTACGGTATAGAGTCGGATCAGGAAAAATATCACCATCCGAGGAAAATATAGAAGAAGTATATACAGGTGTACGGGATGGTTGACAATCTAACATTCCAGCCCTAGTTATGAGATCAACAGAGTACTGACGTTGAGAGAGAAAAAGACCAGAAGAATCACGAGTGACAGCTATACCTAAGAAGTGATGAAGGGAACCTAGATCAGTCATAGAGAATTCAGTTTGTAGGAGAGAAATAATATGAGTGAGAAAAGTTGTGGAGGAGGCAGTGAGAACTATATCATCAACATAAAGTAGGAGATATGCAACCTGGGTGTTAGAGTGGTAAACAAAAAGAGAGTAGCCAGAACGAGAGGGAATGAATCCTATTGTTTGAATAAAGGTAGAAAAACGTTGAAACCAGGCTCGGGGTGCTTGTTTGAGGCCATAGAGAGATTTTTGGAGAAGGCAAACGTGATCAGGAAAAGAAGAATCTTCGAAACCGGAAGGTTGTTGAGAATAGACGACTTCGTTTAAGGAACCATGGAGGAAAGCATTTTTTACATCGAGTTGATGGATGGGCCAGGAAGAGGAAACAACAAGACTAAGAATGGTTCGGATGGTGCTAGGTTTAACTACGGGAGAGAAAGTTTCGTCGTAATCGACACCGTGTTGTTGAGAGAACCCACGACAAACCCAACGCGCTTTATACCGAGAGAGAGTGCCATCAGAATGAAATTTTTGACGGAACACCCACTTTCCAGAAACAACATTTGCATTAGGAGGTCGGGGAACAAGTTGCCATGTGTTATTGGATTGGAGTGCTTGAAACTCATCGCGCATGGCAGCGGACCAGTTCGGATCAAGAAGAGCAGATTTGTATGTTTTGGGAAGAGGTGAGAGAGTTGGAGAAGCATGAAGATTGAGGCGTGTTTTAGGAAGTCGAAAACCAGACTTGGCACGTGTGGAAGAGGATGCAGCAGCATGAGGGGCAGAGGATTGGGTAGTTTGATTGTTGGGGGCAGGAGTTTTGGGGCGGCGAGCGTAAACCTGGGTTATGGGTGGTCGAGACACGGGTGCTGATGGGGCTGTCGGGGCAGCCGAGTCGGCTGGGGCAGGGTTAGGGACTACCATGGCAGGAGAATCGGGAGCAGTATTGGTCGAGGCAGGATAGGAGGCAGCCGTGGCAGGGTTGTAGGGCAGGTTAGGAACGAAAAAGTGAGGTTTTATGGAATTGGCTGGGCGAGGGGTGGATGTGGTGGGAGGAGATGTAGGGGTTCTAGTGGCGAAAGGAAAGGTGTTTTCATCGAAAGTGACATGCCTAGAGATGTGAATGTGACCGGTCACAAGATCAAAACACCGGTAGCCTTTGTGTTCATCTGAATAACCTAGGAAGACACAAGGAAGGGAACATGGAGAGAGTTTGTTTGGGGAAGTTGCATAGACATTGGGAAAGCAAAGGCAACCAAAAACGTGAAGCTCAGTGTAGTTTGGGTGAGAGAGAAAAAGGGAGTAGAAAGGTGTGGTGTTTGGGTTAGTGCTAGATGGTCGAATATTGAGGAGATAGGTTGCGGTTCTAAGAGCTTCAGCCCAAAACATGGAGGGCATAGATGATTGAATGAGGAGTGTGCGAACTATGTCATTGATGGTGCGGAGTGATCGCTCAGCCTTGCCATTTTGTGGGGAAGTGTAAGGGCAAGAGAAACGAAGGAGAATGCCATGTTGGAGAAAGAAATTACGGTTTGCAAAGTTGTTAAATTATTTTTCATTGTCACATTGGATAAATTTTATGGGTAAAAAGAAGTGTGTGTTGACATAGGTTTTAAAGTTGATAAAAAGTGAGTGGACATCAGATTTGTTGCAAAGTGGAAAAGTCCAAACGAAGTGTGTAAAATCATCTAAAATAACTAAGTAGTATTTGAAACCAGAGAGACTCACAGTTGGAGAGGTCCATAGATCACAGTGCAAAAGTTTAAAGGGATAAGTACTATGAGAAGTAGAATGCGCAAATGGTAAACGAACATGTTTTCCTTGTTGACAAAACTCACAAACGGAGGAATTATGAACCTCTTTATTACAAGGGATCGAAAAATCACTAAGTAGAGAGGATAAAGTGGCTTTATTCGGATGGCCTAAGCGTTTATGCCATAGATCTACGGAGGCGAGCATGGATGATGGAGACGAGGCCGCAGGAGTGCCATGAACAGAGTAGAGGTCGCCAGAGCTATCGAAGCGAGCGATCTCCGCCTTGGTCATGAAATCCTTCACGGACAAGCCAAAAGGGTCAAATTCGACGGAAACATAGTTGTCTTTGGTGAAACGACGGACAGAGATTAAATTTTTAATGAGGGCTGGTGCAACTAAGACATCTTTAAGTAGGAGTGGTTTGGAAGTGGAAGATGCAAGGTTTGTATGACCGACACATGAAATTGGTATGGAGGAACCATCGCCTAATGTAATGGATGAAAAATGAGATGGTATGCAAGTTGACAGCATAGTATTCGATGAAGACATGTGACTAGAAGCACCAGAATCGAAAATCCAATCAGTACCTGAGTTACCTTGAGCAGCAAAATTATTCATGGCCTGTAGAAACGCAGCTTGGTCCCAGCTCGGAGTAGAGGGAGTCGGTGCAGTTGATGGAGCAGGTACTGGCGCAGGTGGTGGCGGTGCAGCAGGAGTCGAGTACATGGGGTATGGCGAGTAGTAGCCTCCAGGATTATAAGTGACCGGTGCCGAAGGGCCATAAGGACCCATAGCAAAGGGCATCGGCGAGTGCATCGGCGAGGCATAGGGAGCCGGCGATGGTGCATCATACATGGGCGGTGAAGGAGCTGCGTAATGAGCTTGTGCAGGGACCCGTGGTGTAAGGAGGCCAGGTGAGCCTGTATGAGGATGCACGCCGGGCTGCCACGAACCAGTGTAGGCAGGTGGTGCGCCAACAGGAGAGGGCGCGGTCCAGGGCATTGGCCAAGCCTGAACCATGCCAGTCCAAGGGTCCTGAGAAGATCGCCAAGCTGGTGCTGCAGGTAGAGCCGGTGGTGGTGCCGGGGCAGGTGGAGGAGCCAATGCTGTTGGAGGAGGCCGTGGTGCAGGTGGCCGATAGATAGGCCGGGTGCCCCTATAGTTGGGGCTAGGGCGCCAACCTGGCGGTGGAACAGGCGCAAGCGGCGCCGGAGGCGGTGGCGGTGCAGGAGGCCGTGGAGCAGCAGCATAGGCCTGAGGGAGAGACTCTTGAGTGGTCATGGCGCGGTCCGCTCAGGAGAGCATGGAGCGGACTTCTGCAAAGGAAGGAGACGGCCGTATCATGGGGATGAAGGACTGCTGCTTGTCGAAGCGCTGATTGAGGCTGACGAGGAGGATCTTGATGAGCTGTTTGTCCTCAACGGGATCACCGAGTTAACGGAGTTCATCGGCGATGGTCTGGAGGCGCTGGCAGTATACCCCCACGGGCAAGTCGCCCTGGGCGGTGTTCCGAAGCTCCGTGTTGAGCATGTTGACACGGGCGTCGGCGTTGTCCTGAAAAAGCTGACGGAGGGCTGCCCAAAGGGCGGCGGCGCTGGTGGCAGCCCTGAAAACGAGATTGAAAATCTCGGTGCTCACCCGCTGGTAGATCTACTGTATCACAGCGAGATCATCCTTGACCCAGCGGGGATCCGAGGGAGACGGCGGGATGTTGGGGTCGACGTGCGCCAGGAGGTTGCAGCGGCCCAAGTGCACCTCAAAAAGATGCCTCCAATGGTAGTAGTTGTGTTTGGGGAGATCTAAAGTGATGGGAATCAATGGAGTAACGTCGGAGATTGTATCGGCGAAGTTGATGGTGGGGGAGATAGAAGGTGGGCGGATGAGGTGGATGGTTTGGCAGCTGCGACGACGGCCATGGCGGCGCGCCACTCGAAGAACCCCGGAGGAGGCGGCGGCGGCGGGGTGGGAGGCGTGGGAGCCATGCCCTAGAATCTAACCTTAATCTGATACCATGTAAATTTGTGATAATAATAATTGATAATTTTACAATGAGAGAATACAATGGTTTATATAGGAGAGGGGGGATAGGAGGTGCAACGCCCCGGCCTAAACCCTAACTTGATATGCAAGTAAATATAATCTAACACATCCACCATGTGGTCGCTGGGGAGGTGAGTCATCTTGGGAAAGAATCGGAGACCTCGTCTGAGTCAGGCCATCCACTTGTCCCACATCCTAGTGTCGATGGATGGTTTCAAGGGATGATCTTGGATCGGAGGTCAAAGTATTTTTGGTCCCCTTACCATCCTCCAGCTTTCCTTTCAGATGTTCATTTTCATGAGCCTGGAAAATCCCGAGATGTGGTTCGTTGTGACAGGGACGAGGAGAGTCAGGCTTCCACCTTCCCAGTCACCTTCATCTTTGTGAGATCCTGGCACATGGCTTAATAGGATTGATAGGATATCCATATCAATAAGTTGCAACTTCTTTCTATAAGCTCATTCAAAAGAAACCTCCAGGTTAAGTGTGCTTGGCCTGGAGCAATTTGAGGATGGGTGACCGATCAGGAAATGGGTATCGGGTACGCACGAGTGAAGACAAAGTGCGCAGAAAAGACTAGTATTGGTCTGTGGGGCTAGCCTGAAGATCCTATTGAGCTGCCAGGAGTGATAGCCACCGGTCCAAAGAGGCCAGGTTGTTACAACGTGGTATCAGAGCCGATCCTCACGGTTACATGGGTGTGTGCGGGTCAGTGGAAGAGATGTGGAGCATGACGCCTGTGGCCCAGAGTGGACACGGCATGTCACATGTTCCGGCACTAGACGCACAGACGTGTGCCAAGTGAGGACGTTTCTGGCTTGTGGTTGATCGACGAGGGTGTCGATCTTCTAAGGATGGGTGTATGTGAGATCCTGACATATGTCTTAATAGGATTGATAGAATAACCATATCAACAAGTTGCAACTTCTTTTTCGGAAGCTCATTGAAAAATAACCTCTAGGTTAAGCGTGCTTGGCCTAGAGCAATTTAATGATGGATGACCGACAGTGAAGTGGGTACCGGATGCGCACGAGTAAGGATAAAATGCACATAAAAGACTAGTGTTGGTGTATGGGACCAGTCTAGAGATCCTATTGAGCTGACAGGAATGACAACCGCCGTTTCGAAGAGGCCGTGGTGTTACAATCTTTATACATGAGGATGAGTTTGGTCTTGAAGATCCTTCGGCTTTCTCTCATTTTGAGAGTGTAGCGTGACACCCTCTTACGCTTCCTAGCGCGACTAGGCTTTTGGACCTTCAAGCATGAGATTTGTCCTTTCCCCTTGTCTAGGGGCGGGGGTAACTCGGTCTCAACCAGCAGGATGAAGTATGATTCTTCATCGCTTTACTGCGAGTCAGAAACATATCTTTGTTTGCTCAAAATTCATAACCCATACCTCTAAGGGGGAATTGGAGGCGAATTGTTGCACTAAGCGGGTGCTGTTCTGCAGCTCAAGCCCTGCTATGGCTTGTTGGGCCTATACGAGATTATGTCGAGGATGATGCGCTCTGATAAATGAGATCCACGTCTTTTTGGGGAATGGTTGAGATCTATCACATGGTGATCTTTCAACACCGGGATGCCTACGTTGAGGCAGCTCATGTGATTTTTGTAGGCATGAGTCGCTCGTGTCAACTGGTTGGCGATGATGTGCGTCTAGTTCTTCCCAAAGGTCGGGATTGCTTTGGGATCCTCTATACCTGGTTTGTGGAAAGACAGGTTACCTCGGTCATCAGGCCAAAATTCTATGGAGACAAAATGGAAGGCTTGCATTGGAGGAAAGACAAGGTTTCCATCGAGATCATCGCCAGGTAAATCCAATTGTGAAGTTTGGCTGAAGATGTAGTGGAAGCTTCAGGCAGGAGATGGTCTTGCCCATGCCATCGATCCAGATGCATCACGCCACATGGTGGGCGCCAACTGTCATGGGATTTCCGCAATGTTAACCATGAGATATGATAAGAGAGATAGAGCACAGTGGTTTAGGATGCAAGGAAGATCTTGGAACGGATGACACAACGATGTACCTAGATTCAGGCCCTCCTAGTGAAGGTAATACCCTACTTCCGCATGTCTGATTGTATCTTGTATATGTGCATGATCATAACTTGTCCCTTTAGGAGGTAATGGCCTTGCTTTATATAGTAAAGCATGACATCTTGCAATGAATGCGTAGTGGAACACTACTGATAATCATGTCGTGGTGGAAGCGTTACAAAAAAGTTTCAATTTAAGAGGATCTTGTAATGCTCCTTCCTTTATTTGGGAGAAAACTTGACTCTTCCCCTATACCAGGTGATGCTTCTTATACCATATTCCGGCTCTTGGATTGACTCTTGCTTGTCGAGTGGAATTGGTGAGTAGGCGGTAAGTCCTTATCAAGTAAAGTACAACTCATCCGTCCCATGCCGGTGCCATCTGACTTGTCGTTAAGGTATACCCTCATCATCATGGGTGCAAAAATTCCCCCTAGCCAGTTTGAGAGGGCTCGCTAGGGAAGGCTCAGACCACACACCTATGCTACTTGATTTAGGTGAACAAGGCTCATTTCCTTTCAAACTTTCTTGGTTACACTAAGAAGGTTTTTATAGTGGCCAAAGAGTGGACACATGTGTCGTTAGGGAATAAACCCTATAGGGGTATTGCAAAACAAGATTTGCCACCTTAGGAATTTTTGACAGGATTGGACAAGAAACGAGAGCAGCATTTATAGATAAATAAAAGGAGAACCTTCTTCCAATAATAGACATGCTAGACCTTAAAGCAAAGACCACTCCTATAGATACTTCCAAGGGGGAAGTAATGAGAGAGATGAGGATCATAAATGGGCGTAAGTAGCAAAGGTCAAACATGTTCAAGATTGTGGTAACAATGCGAAATGCTTGCACCTCATTGTAAATGGCAAGCATAGGAGAAATAAATTCTTTCAACTAGATAAAGAATAAGGAACAATAGTTAGCCAAGAAAATCTCCAGAATCTATAAGAAATATTTGGGGGGACATGCCCAAACTAATAGAAACGGAATCGATGGATATCACACAAAAATCTCAACAAGAGAATGCGATTCAGCTGACTTCACAAAGAAGGAAGTGTATGAAGCGACTATGCAAATGGAAAAGAGTAAAACACCGAGACCAGACAGGTTCCTCCGAAATTCTATTAGAATTTTTCGGATATCCTAAAACATGATTTGATGAATATTTTCCAAAAGTTCCACCAAGAAGAATTTCTACTTTCTCATCTCAACTTTGGCACTATTATTCTTCTTCCAAAAAAATAAAATGGTGCCACTAAATAGATAAGTTTTTGACTGAAAATGGTTCCCCTGGATAGATAAGATCATTCGGGTAGTGTTGGTATTAAGGTTAATGGTGAGATAGGTCATTTTTTTAGACAAATAAGGGTTTGAGAAAGGGATAGCCATTATGACCAATTCTTTTCAATATATTTTGCCAACATTTTAGCAATCTTAGTAGCAAGAGCGAAAGAAGATGGACATGTTGATGGTCTCATCCATCATCTACTTGAGAGAGGGGTGTCGATACTCCAATATGCAGACGGTGCTATAATTTTTGTGGAACGTGATCTAGAGAAAGATCTTAATATGAAGTTGATCATATGAATTCTTGAAACAACTATCTAGATTAATTTCCATAAGAGTAAAACATTATGTTTTTTTAAAGCAAAGGAGGTTGATGAGTAATATAGGAATCCTTTCGGTTGTGAGTCAGGATCATTCCCATTTAGATATATGGGAATTCCTATCCACTCCCGTTGGTTAAAAAGGGGGATGAAACGAATAGAGGACCACTTTGAACGGAAGCTTGCCAGATGGTTGGTTAAGTTGTTATTATATGAAGACCAAGTTATCCTTATTAATTATGTACTCACTATCTTGCCAATATTCATGTCATCCTTTTAGGAAATACCAAAATGGGTACATAAAAGATTAGATTATTTTAGATCACTTTTTTGGCAAAGTTCGATGGGCATAAGAGAAAATATAGGCTTACGAGATGGAACATCATTTCTAGGCCAAAAGGAAAAGGGTGTCTTGGGATGGAAGTTTTGGAGATAAATAATAAATGCCTTCTTAGTAAATGTCTTTTATTAATTTTAAATGAAGAAGGGGTATGGCAACAATCATACAAAATAAATATCTTCGATCTAAAAATTATCTCAACTGAAGTTAAGAGCTTCAGACTCCTTTTTTTGGAAATACATAATGAGACTATGAGAGCGCAATATGACTTCTCTATAGAGGTTCCTTTCGCGTGGTTAATGGGAAGCATGCATGTTTTTAGGAGGACACTTGGCTTGGAGATTTGCTTTGTCTCACCAATAGCCATCTTTATATAATATTATCCAAAAACAGAAGCCTTAGTGGCTCAAGTTTTGTCCCATGCCCCACTAAATATAGCCTTTTAGAGGGCTTAACAGGTAGTAAATGGATGAAGTGGATGCATCTAGTGCATAGGCTAAAGGATGTTCAATTATCAACAAAACCGGATGTATTTGTTTGGAAGCTAACAACATTAAGTTCTTTTACGTTTAAAACGATGTATCTGGATTACATGAATGACCATATTATATTCCTCCACAAATACATATGGAAAATTAAGGTACCACTTAAAATTAGGATGTTTATCTCGTACATTTATCACAAAGTGCTACTCAACAAAATATATATATATATGGGCTAAAAGGAATGGCAAGGCAGTAAAAAATGTTTTTTGCGATGAATAAAAAAATTAAACATTTATTTATATCATGCCCTCTTACAAAAATTGTATGGCATATTATACATATGGATTTCAACATGATACCCCCAAATAATAGCACGAATCTATTTGACAATTAATTAAGGGGATTAGCGGGAAAAAATGAAGTACAAATTCGGTAGGAGTTTGCGCTTTATCATGTGCCATATGAAATGCACATAATGATTATATTGTTAACAATGCAAAATTATCTTTCTTTATAAAGGTTATATTTATGGCCACTTATTGGATCCGTATGTGATCCTACTTGCAGCTGACGGAGAAGCGTATGGCTATGGATATTGGGCGCAACTAACTAGAAAGGCTTGCACAAGATTTATATGGTCAGCGCAGCTAGCATTTTGATCGTAGGATAGCATGTTGATGCAACATCACTTCATGTTATTTCTTTTGTTTTTATGATTGATGCATGTGTTAAACCTATGTGACCTATGATGTAATTTTTTGTAAGATCACCGATAATAAAGTAACAAACAACCGCATGCATCAGTCGAAGAAGAGACCAGGGCTATGTCTCCATCTCAAAAAAACATAAACTAAGATTTGAAGAAGTGGGACACTTAAAAGACTTGGATACTTTGTAGAAAGGTGATGATAGATAAAGTCACCCAGAGAAGATAAACATATCTTTATTCTCCACATGTGATCACTTGTACAACACCATAAACTAAAAAAACGCTGAATTTATATTTTCAGAGTCTCGATGAATCTTGTCCCTTGACGGAAATGTTCGAATAGCCCGAGCACAAAATCCTTGAATTCAATTTTCCTATATCTTGGTGGTCGCTTATCATCTAGTAAACCAGGTGCTGGCTCGAGCACCGTTTCACCACCCACGCCATAAAACACAGCCAATGAAAGCCTCTCCTTCTTGATATTGGTGACCACTCTATGAACTGGCCTCCTAAAAATTCCGTTGTTCATTATCTGCGTCAAAATTTCACGTACAATTTATCTTAGCATTAGCATCAGGAAATAAGATATACATTGACCATTGTAGACTACTCAAGAGAGGAAGTGTGTAGCTTGTATTTGTAGTTGCCTACCTCCATGCAGTCTGCTAAGTTAATTACCAATGTGTGAGGCTTGACTGGAACATTGTACCATTTTCCATCTCTCTGAACTTGCAAGCCACCGACATCTTCATCCACAAAAAGGAGGGTAATGAGACCACCATCAGAGTGAGGCTTGAGCCCTAGAACATGGTCGGGCCTAGAACATGGAGGGTAGTAGTTGAATCTAGCAAACCCAGAAGCCTTGTCTGATATTTGGTTGACGAAGTAATCCTCATCAAGCTCCAAGAGCTTGGCTATTGACCGCAAGATAAGGTCTCTTGCTCTCTTAGTTCTTGAAGTGTACTCATGTAGCACATCCCTGTACAAAGACTCTAGAATAGTTTGGTCAAACCAAAGCTTTTGCTTTTTTATTCAATCCACGTATCTTTTAGGAAAACAATTCATCAATAAATTTCACAAAATTACATCAACACAAAAAAACTACATCATTAACACAAGTATACAGGTTGTGTCGAAAAAAACTGACTTTAAGCCTAACTTCATTATATGATAAGATGGGTCCACCGGAAAAAGAGATGTGCGATGATACGAGACCATTGACCAGATCAAAGTTTACTTTGAGTATAGTTTTTGATACTCTTTTCGGTTGATATTTTTCTGAAATTTCAATGTATTTTTCTTTGTACCTACGTAAATACTAGTCCCTCTGATTCATAATAAGTGTCGCTCATTAGTAAAAGGCTAATACCATTAGAAAAGGGAAACATCACTGAAGGTAACGGAGTAGGTAGCCTGAAAGATTCCGGGTGACTAGGCCATTTAGCAAAATTCCTCTCATCTTCTGGCTCCACTCTCAGATGCAACCGATCGTTCCAGTCTAGGATCTGATCCTCGGATGCCTCTTTGTCATTCCCATATCCTTCCACCTCGAAGGGCTTGCCCTCCACCGAGTTGCTGTATTTCTGCTTCTCTTCGAACGGTTGCCGGAATAACTCCCTAGATGCACTCATCATGGCGTCCATAAGAGAGTCTTCGACTCCATGATTGGTGGCCTGGATAGACAAGTGTTGTTACAAAAATCAGCAAAACTTCAGTAGTTGTAGAAACTAATTAAGGTGCTCAGAGGCTGACCAGGAAGAGGCCCCAGGTCTGTAGAGCTGCCCGGAGCTTGTCGAGCTCGTCGGCGTCCGTCAGCCGGCTGAGATCGACGAGTGGGATGGGCTCCTGCATCTCATCGGCGGCCACCAGGCCGGCTTGACGATCTTGCTCCGGCCGAACGTACCGGCTCGGCGGCTCCTCGCCGGCCGCCGCCAGCACTTGCACCGTCTTGGGCACCATCGTCAACCTCTCGTCGGAAGCAGCCATTCTGTTCTCGGATACGTCTGTGGCTACTCTTGCTCCTCACTTGAAGTTGAAGATACGGGGGCCGTTATGTATAGCCTCGACTGTGCCTTGAAGTTTCCTTTTCTAAGTTTATTTTAATCCTCCTCGAAAGAAAAATCGTGCCTTCAATTTCTGGAGCGGCTGACCAGCTGCATCAATAGATCATGCATGACGCACTCCATGCGATTATTGTTTGTCAGTCACGCTGTCCATGTGAGCGGTGTCCATGCCGTGGTTATGTGAGAAGATCGCACGCACACCAGTGACCAGCCTACAGATCTGCATGACGCACTCCATGTGATTATTAGTTATCACTAGCAGAGAGCCCGTGCGTTGCTACGGAACCAATTTAAAATTAGTATAGTAAGATTAATAAAAATACGTCTTCTAGTTTACCAACATTCTTGAAATCATGAAAGTTCACAGATGTAACCATAATACCAGCAATGCAATATTCCTAAATGAACATTGTATTCCGTATTATATATTGTACATTGTTCGTTTGGAGGTTTTGAGTAACAACACAATGCAATATTTTTAGTTCATGTAAAACCTAGGAAGCAACAAGACAATGGTGATAGAGAAACTGCTGGCGCAAATAAATACTCATAGACGCGGTGAGAATCTGAAGATCAGAACAGATCGTAGTATATTAGTCACAATTTAAAGAGGAAAATAAGGCAATAGCATATTCCATGTAAGGCACAATCTACAGACAACAACTGTGGCATGCTACCATTGCTATGCCTCATTCATACAGAAATCCTAGAATTATCCTTCATATGTGATCATGTAGATTCATTCTGAGCGATGAACTGTTTACAAAATATACATATAATGAGACTGAACGGTCAAATTATGCTTGTCGTGGTCTTGCTCTTGAGTGCCTATGCTGCTGCGTGTGAGAAATTAATGAACATCCATGCTTTCATGTTTACATCTAGCAATGAACAAGATTGTAAAAAGACTCGGAACAGTAGCAAGGCACACAGTGGCGGAGCGTGACCAAAAGTAGAGAGGGGGCAAATTGAGACTTTTCAGATTTTATTTGAACTATGCAGCCAAATTTTCATGTAAGTTCATTTCTGTTGGTAACAAGAAGAGATGATTTTCAAGTTTACAAATGCACTTAATTTCTTGATTTTTACGCATGTATTGACTTAGCAAGTGAGGAGTTTTTTTTTTGCCAGGATCAACCTATATGGCCAGCCGTGATTTCCTAATTGATATAGGAATTGGCATAGTAAAAGACTTGTAGTTCAATTTGTAAAAAACAAAAGAGGACCTGACAGGCTGCCCCCAAGATCCATCCACCGATGGCCAAGGAAAAATATCAAAAATCAGTGTATGGCCCAAACCCCAAGGTAAAACAAAAATGTAGCCTAGTAATAGTACTACTGATCGTAGGCACTGCACACCCGTCCCCTCAGAGAGCAAGCGGTAATCAACGTGCCGATCAGGGAAGTAAATAAAGGCTGGATGGGAGGTTGAGAACGGAGGTCTCCTTGCTGTTTTGTGCTTGATTGCTACCCAGCCAAGCCAGGAAACAAACGACGGTAGATGGAGATTGAAAAATATGCCTAGAAAGTATGTGCACTGCTTTTGCAAGGGGGGGTCGTCGCCCAGGTTCGCCTCTAAGGCCCTCCGCCAGTGAAGGCACACACGGGCACGGCTAGCAATCATCAGTAAAATATACACACATCAGCAATGAGGATCGGAACAGCATCAAAGCAAATAGAGTGCACCAATTTCTTTGTCTAATCTCTTCTCTCAATCTCTCACAAGCATAAGCAACCACGTGAAAGAATACAGTTCCTAATTAGAGCCAGTAACTTCTGTAGCACGAGCGGGACCTTTTTTTCCAACATAGGAGAAGGACATCCCCTACCTCTCCCAGGCGACCGACCCCAGATCCCCATCTTATCCTCCGTCTACGTGCTCCACCTCTCCGGCAACCGGCCTCCCCTCCCCATCTTCTCCATGCTCCACCTCTCTCACCGGTGCCTAGCCTTCCATCCCCGCCGTCGAGATCCACGCGGCCGAGAAACACGACATTCTCGAGCTCTGAGCAGCGAAGGAGGGCGAGCTCATCAGGATAGGCCAGCACACACGGTTGCAAACCAGTCAGAGAGCCTGACCTTCTCCCAGCCGCTCGTGTGCGTTGGCGTCGTGGCCCATCTAGTGTGGGAGTCGGCGACGGTGGTCGGGGCCGTGGTTGTTGACCGACGACAGGAGCTCCAGGTTGCGGACACGGCGTATGGAAGGCGGAGGGAGCTCGGCTGGTCGCTGCGACGTGTGGCCGGTGGAGGAGCTCGGGTGGTCGCTTCGACGCGTGGTCGACGGGGGCATGGATGAACGAGCGGCGACATCAGGAGGTTGTCCCCTGGCTGCTCGGTGGCTGACCACGGCGGCCTTTTTTTTCCTTTTCACCAAGGTTTCACTTGGCGGGGGCAGTCCTTGGAATATCTTCGAACTATTGAGGGTAAAGTCGTCCAAACAAAAATCGGAACCAAATTTGGTGGCAGACGAACCTACGTGTGTGTAAATCGGTCTGTAGTTGGGATCAGTATTCGATTTGGTTTGAGAATTGGGGATTGGGGAATAATCAAGGAATCTCAATTGGTTAATTTATGCAAATAATCAATCTCGATAATCAAGGTATCTCAATCATGTCCTTATTGCACTCTACTTTTTTCCAACAGGAGGATAGTAGCGACGTCTGCTGCGATGAAGAGTCCATGGACACTAAGACTCGTCAGGTGCTGAGGAGGCTGAAGTTCGGACAATATGACAACTTCTTCGTCGGCGATGTCTATAGGTTCCCCTTCTGCACCAGGAGGAGCCTCGCCACCGACTTCAACTCCCTCGTGAAGCATGCTGACGACGTGAGGACCTGGGGCGAGTCCTTGAATGTCCACGGCTTCAGAGCCAAGCACCAGGTGCTCGGTTTTCACCTACACAACCTCTAGAAGGTGGCCATCAAGGAGGGTCGCATGCCCCCGATCAAGCCCAAGGCGCCCAAGGTCAAGGGACTGGGCAGAAAGAAGTGGAGGAGGCGCCAGAGGGAGGAGGCGGAGGCCATGAGGGGCCACTGATCTTGTGTTATTGCTGCTGTAAAGTAGCTTATTTTGTATTGTCTGTGTTGAACTTGTCCGCTGTTGCTGCTGAGCAGCCTAATTGTCAAACCTCATTAAGTACCGTACTATATATCCTATATTAGCTGCTTTATCTATATCTAATAGCATAATACCCGTGCGTTGCAACGGACAATAAATAATAAACGTTTTTAAGAGAATGTTCTGTCAGAATCAGATTATTTCTGATCGGGATGCATCGTCGTGCCGGTATTCATTTTTCTTGGGGTGGTAGGTCACAACCTTGCATAGGGCATTTTTTTCTCGCCTGATGATACCAATTCCTGATCGACGGATCCCGATTACGCACAAATCAGAAATTATTTTCACGAAACACGGAACTGTTATTGTATGTACTCACAATTCTAGAAAACCATATGTTGTAATTTCTAGCACTCAAAATAACTTATATTTTCACTTCGTGCCATCTAAAATATTTTAACTCTTATTCCGGTTTGTTATGTAATAAAAAGTTAAAACAATTTATTTAGAAGGATTCTACGTGGTATAGTTGCCAAGGTGCATATGCGCTTTATCAAGTCAAAAGCCTATAGCATGGAGATTAACAGAAGCGCAAGAGTAATCGGCTAACTCGTACTAAACGGTAGTCAAACTTCATCTGCTGACAAGTAGTAGTAGGAGTGCTGAACCAGAAATTTCAGCCACGATTGCATAAATTACTCAAGGGGTAGTACTGAACTGTAAAACAGCCCAAGGGATAAGGTCTCTCTTCCTTCTCGTTTCAAGATCGTGATGTTCCCAAATTCTCTCGGCGCCGCCACTCACGAGCGTGTCGCTCACGCGTGAGGCCGCTCCTCTCCTAACACTACTCCTCCGCCTGTCGCCACCTACCATTCCGACCAGCCTAGAGTCAGCGCCTCCGGCCTCCTCACCACACATATGCTCCCGGCGGTTCCAAGCCACCACGTTCGCGACCTCCGCTCGATCCGGACTCCTCGTCGCCTCCCTCCTCAGCTCTCTCTCGGTCACCGCCGCCAACCTCAATCCCGCCCCTCTTTGCATCGCTGACCCCACTTTCAGGAGCTCGACGTGCGCATCCTCGCGCACCGACACTCCACCTCGCGCGCGAGCTCCTCCGCCGGTCCGTTGGTCCTGACTCGTCCTCGCCTTCTCGACGACTCCAGCTCGAAGCCCGGATTCAGCCACGCCAGTACCTAACGCGTCTCTCTCTGGCTATCTCGCTGACGGCCGACGCTCGCCCCCTCTTTACAGGGAGAAGCAGCGCTGGGATGGGTTCGCTGATGTGCCACGCTTCATTAGGGAGAAGCAGCGTTGGGGATGGGTTCGCCTCTGTGCCACGCTTCATCCACGTCGTCGGTGACCTCCCCGCCAGGCTTCCTCGTTGATGCGGTCGCCATCGGCACAGACGCGCGACCTTCGGCCCGTTGGGATGGAGTAGTTGGGACAGAAGCAGGGTAGTGGTGAACCGGTCTTTACTTAGCGGTGGCAAGGCTTGTAAAACCTTCGACTATTCAGGGGCAAAAAGGTCCAATAAAAGTCGGACGGAATTTTGAGGCCGACCAACCCACGCTTAGGAAAATTATAGTACACTTGGCGGTGGCAGGACACGTAATATCCTCAAATAGCCAGGGGCAAAAGCGTCCAACGAAAAATCGGAACCAAAGATTCTGGTGGATGAACCTACCTCTGTGTAAATTAGTAGATAGATTCGCAAGACCATTGTTTTTTCAATGTATTAATATCGCAAGGTAGTAATTGCATCCAGTCTCCGCACCAATTAGATATCCAAAGACACCAGAAATACACTTAGCCAAGAACAAAAAAATTAAAGGAAAATGAGAAAAAGAAACAAAGATGTATTCACGGTGTTCAACCACTCACAACAGAAGCATTCTAACCACCACCGAATACAATACATGTACTATAAATTAGGCTCTACAAAATCAACGTCTCAAAAAAACCAATGCACAAGCGTTGTCATCATTCAATCGAAGATCTTAAGTTTTCACCCCGGAGAATCCGAGTTTTCGAAACACTGTCTTCGACAATGTCATTGTCAGGTATAACCAATGAATGCTAGACCTTTGGTTTCGCCCTGAAAAAATGAGGAGCACCACAAAAAATGAAGTCCACATGTGTTGCCACCCCTGCTTGCCAAGGCTTCTGCCGAAAACCCGACACATAGAGAGAACCTGAGCCGCATTGTCTTCATCACAACCGAGAAAATTACAAATAACCACCACATTACGGGCTAGGGTTTCAAAAAGCCACCACTTTACGTTAGGGTTTTAAAAGCCACCGGTTCAGAGTTTGTTCGTTTCAGAAAGCACTGATACCGGTTTGACGCTGGTCTAATGACAAAACTGACAGGATGGCCCCACATGTAAGGATGACGTGGCTCACGCGGACGGCTGCGGGCAGACGGCCGTTAACGACGTTGTCGGAACCTAGACAAAACGGTTGCCTCTTTCCTTTCTCTCTCCCGCGCCTCAGTCCTCTGCTTCTTCTCCCTATCAGCTCGCCTGCCGCCGCCGTTGGTCACCTGCCGCCGCCGCCGTCGTAGACCATGCCGAGCTGGAATGAGAGCGAAAATTCCGGTGAATCTCTCCTCGGTGATGTGAGTAATTTTCTCCTCTGTTTACTTCGGGTTAGGGTTACTGATTTGGGATTTTTTTTGAAATCGTTTGATTTGAGCTCCGATTTGTGGATGATTCGTTCGATTTGTAGATTTGTCCGCTAGACTACACACCGAATCATCTTTTTGACGAGGGATATTATGTCATTGATGATGATGCTCCACTCGTTTGCTCTGGTCACAATCTGAAACCACGTCGATGTGTTGCATTTTAGGGCAAAGATACAGGTAGGAGGTTCTATCTATGCTCAGTGGAAAATGTGAGTACTCAGGTCCTTATTTTCCCTCAGTACTTTTATCATGGCTCGGTAATTTGTTTAACTGACATGTTTGAATAATGAGTACTTGTTCTTGATTCATACATTTAGATAAATCATGAGTACTTGTTTTAAATCATGTGCACTGAATCTCTCTTGTAATTAGAAAAATAATGAGTAGTTGTTGTCAACATATATGTTCCTGGATCAAGTGCTCTCTATATTAAATCATGTGCACTGAATTTCTCTGTATTTAGATAAATAATGAGTACTTGTTCTCAACATATATGTTGCTGGATCATGTGCAATCTCTCTATATTAAATCATGTGCACTGAATCTCTCTGTATTTAGATAAATAATGAGTACTTGTTCTCAACATATATGTTCCTGGATCATTTACAGTCCTAATGGTGTTTTAGGTAGATAAATGGAGTGTGCACTCCATTTGTAATGGCCTGAACCTGTTAGAACAATGATGTACTGAACTTGTTGATAGATCCTGGATCATTTAGATACATTGTTAGTACTGATTATATTCTAAACATATACATGTGCAACAGGTCATGAATTGTGGATTTCAAAGGTGGATTGATCCAGAGTGGGATGATAGTTTGTAGCATGCATTGTCTAAGTTGTGGGGAATGTACAATGACCGCCACAACTCAAGAATTGAAGAGAGGTATGAGAGTAGTAAGATGATGAAGGCTCTATCTGAAGAGAAGGAGAAATTGGAGAACAAGCATGCAACCCTATTAGAAGAAGGTAATAGGTGGATAGATCAGACTGAGAGGAAGTGGATAGCTCGTATTGAGAAGAAAGCCATAGCAGAAAACTATGCTAAGATAATGAGTGGGCAACATGATGCTGAGCAGATGGAGAAGCACATAGCTGCATTGAAGATTGAAGTAGAGGTGCTGAAGAATGCCAAGGAGGAACTGTAGAATGTGCTCAAATCACAAGCAGAAGTATTCAAGGTGAAACAGCAAAAGTGGGATGAGGAAAGATCTAATCTGAAGGATGAAAAGAAAAAGTTAGAGTACTCCATGCATGACCTTTTCAACGTCAATGATGTTAACAAGGACAAGGTCAAGAGAATCAAGGCAATTTGTGAGGAGGAGGAGTGATAGTGTGTTTAGTTGGCATATTTGTGTAATGGTGTGTTTAGTTGGCATATTTGTGTTTAGGTAGATGTATGAGTCTGTTGAGTTGAACCCTTTATTTGTTGACTTGAACCATTCATGTGTTGAACCCTTTATTTGTTTAGTTGAACCCTCCATGTGTTGAACCATTCAGTTTGTGTGAAGATGCTTTGTGGTACTGGATACAATGTTACATTATAATGTTCAATTAGTTTAATATACTAGGGTTGTCGAGGCCCTTGAGTGGTCTCGACAACATCTAGAATGTTCAATTAGTTTAATATACTAGGATTGTCGAGGCCCCTCGAGTGGTCTCGACAACATCTACCATCATCAATAATTTAATATACTAGGGTTGTCGAGGCCCCTCGAGTGGTCTCGACAACATCTACCATGATCAATAATTTAATATACTAGCATGACAACATCTACACAAGCATTTCATAGCATTGTTCACAACCACACATAGTACCAACATAGTTCACAACCACAAGTAACATTGTTCACAACCACACATAGTACCAACATAGTTCACAACCACAAGTAGCATTGTTCACAACCACACATAGTACCAACATAGTGTCAGAATCAGTACCATTTCATAACAGCCCTTTCTTGATATCTCTCAAGGTAAGGTTGTCAATATTGCTTACTGTGAGGTAACCTGACATCCTTGATGATTGCTTTCTTGCTCTTACATGCCTACTGGAAGTACCACTTGCTTCATTTTGTGCAGGACCTGGCCTTGGAGCTTTGAAAGGTTGTGGTGGCCTTGCAGCAGGTGTTGTCCTCCTTGCAGCAGGTGTTGTTTGAGCTGGTGTTGTCCTCCTAGCAGCAGGTGCTGTTTGAGCTGAAGTAGCACCAGGTGTTGTCCTCCTAGTAGCAGCTGCTGTTGTAGAAGACTCAGAGTGCTCTGCCCTGTTCTCCTGCATCCAAGCAAGACAATGTTTATTACACAGAAAATGCATAGAATGGTTAAAACAGAGAAATTGTAGAGAATGGTTAAAACAGAAAACAAACCTTATGTTTGTTTTTCCTCATCACCAGATATGTATTTAGAGGGGCACCATAAATACTGTATCTATGCCCAAGAGTTCCACAATTGCTGTAGGTTATGGTGGCCATCCTTGATGATTGCTTTGGTTCTGGAACTTCATACTTTCCTTTTCTCTTCTTGGTCTGATTCCTGCCCAATGAGACCTTGAAGACTGGTGGATCAATATCAGGTGTATCAGTCCTTGTCCAGCTATCTTCACTTGGCATAGGGTAAATCACAGGCTTGTATGCCTCAACATACAAAGGCTTCTTGAAGAAATCAGAAACAAAATCTTTAGGGTATTGGAATGACTTGTAGATGGCTGATACAACATGATTGCAAGGGATACCAGTCATGTCCCATTTGTTACATCCACATGTCCTAGTTGTCAAGTTAATAGCATAACATTTTTCCCCATGGCTAACTTCCCACAAACCTTCAGCAGCCTTTCTTGATCTATACATTCTTAACCACTTCTTATTTTCTTCTAGCAGTTCTACATAAGTAGGTGTGATTTCCCATCTTGCATTGCTAGCTCCTATTCTCTTGCCTTCATTCATGACCATCATTTTTTTCCTTATGCCATTAAACATTGTTCTCACTAGTTTCCCTCTAATGTCAAGAATCCACCTATTGAAAACCTCACTTAAATTGTTCACCACTAAGTATGTTTTGCAGTTATAGTCCATGGCATATATGGCCCATGCTGCAACTGGTATTTTCATTAACCACTCTGTAACATCCCAGTATTTAGGACCTAACGAATGGTAGATTTAGGAATATGTATTGTTGCATGCATTCATTTGAGAAAATGTGAGTAAAATTTTCACCAAATAAAAACCTTGAGTGATCAATGATTCTTTCTTACTTTGAGATTAGGTTTAGTCTTAAAGGAGAATTGCTATAAACTTTGATATGATCTTAAAGGAATTGTGTGTGTTTTGAAATGAATTTGGATTTGTAAAACTTAAGTGTTATATAATTTAAATGATTTTGATATAAGATTTGAATCTTAAATTAATTAAGAGAAAAGTATTATAACTTAAATCTTATCTAAAAACAATATTGTATATGAAATTCATTTCATATACATAAATAAGTTACAAAGAATGAACTTACTGAAGTTATTCAAAACTTCACCATTTACAAAAAGAATAAAGAAAAAGAATATTCTTTATTAATAAATAAAGAATATTTATTACAAATGAATAAAATAAAGATTACAAGAATTATAGAAGAAAAATTACAAAAGAACAAGAAAGTTACATTTGTATATCTACTAATTATCCTATATCTAAAACTACACTAAATCTTCATCCTCATCTTTGTACCTGCAAAACAAAGATTAAATAGAAAACAAAATAGGATTAGTGTTAGTATATTTCTCTCAGATATGTCAGTGAGGTGCACTTGACAAACTCATCATTGGGAAATGTTAAAAAGGGGCAAGTTTCACCAATATGAAAGATTTCATCTTTCATAAATTCAAAGCCAGAATGCAAATGACAGCCAAAAGGGACCAATTCACCAACCAGGGTAAAAGTAGATTGGTAATAGTAAGTTCAAACTTTCTGAACCTATCCACATGTGCATAGCAGGCACACAAGCTGCACACACACAAGCATGCAGATGGTGTGCTGTCGACCACACAAGCACAGCCAGCATCACAAAACCACACCAAGCCGTGGAGGAGCACATAAGTGCATCACTCCACTACACAACACACCAACACAGCCAGGGTGAACAGCAACCAAACCAAGAACAGCAGCCAAAACCAACCACCCAGATCAACCCAAACATCACCAGGATGGTGACATAAGGAGGGGGATGGATCTGGTGGACAGCAAGGCCAAGCCCAGGAGCTAGGAGGAGCAGGCAAGCTCAAGAGCAAGCTCAGGAGCTCAGCAAAAGCAGATCAAGATCCAGATCAATATCAAGATCATCATCAATCTACTACATCCACATCAGAATCTGTGGTGAGCCTCATAAAACCATCACATGATTTCATCATATTATCTAAATAAAAGCATGTGTTGTTTTATGAGATAATCTCTCAATAATCACCCAAGAGGAGTGCATCTATCCTAGAGATTTCAAGTATAAGGATAAGAAATCAAGATCAAACCACAAGCACTAAACCCTCGGACCAGCATCACTGGGTTCAGTGTTATATTTGCAACTTAGATCATTTTCATTTGATCTTATCAGATCAGGGCACATCTCTCAGAGAGAGTAGCACCTCTAAACCTATAAGTTTCAAACAAACTATTGCCCAACTAACTAGGAATTACATCCTAGAGCCTCAGACCAACATAATAGGTAGGAAAGTCAACAAAAGCTTCCATACGATCTTATCAGTTTTAATCACAAGCATTATCAAGATAAGCCCAGAAATAAAAACCCAATCACTTGTGTGCCAGATCATATTGGTATCACAAGGACAGGTTGTATATGAACTAAAACCAATCTTTGTTTAGGATCCACATATAAAAGGGACAACCAATAAATATCATTTTCCTGAAGCCAAGTGCTAGGAATCAACCTTAAAATGAATCTATACATCCACAGAAAATCATTACATGTAATGATTTGATTCAGAGTGTATAATCTCAAACAAGCCCACATTATAATTGCAGTAAGCAACTACTGAGACAAATCTACTGTCAATACAAGTATTATGAGAGTAGAGAAACTTCTCAGACCAACAACATAATCCAATCAAGGATTTCATTGAAACACTAGCATGGGTCATGGTGGATTACCACTAGAATTAGTCTGATAGGCAACTAGTATCATCAAAGCCATTATCAATCATTTACCACAACATACAATCATTTCCCATGATCAGATATGAATAATACAAGATCTAAAGCATTTTAGATATGATCAACAGGGGGTTATGAACCATAATCAGAGCAAGAACTCTAATCCAGAGATGAACTCAACCAGCACATAGTCACTCGGCATGAAAGCCACTGGATACATAGAGAGAATCATGGCAGTAGCATGGACAAGCACAACAAAAACAACTTACCCGAGGTCCTCACTGAAGAATCGAAGAGGAAGCAGAGGGGCCGACGAACCGCGGCGGCATAGGGAGCACCCAGAGGGGCGCTGCAACCTGCACCTGCCACGGCGGCGGCCGCAGCAGTGCACGAGACCAGCACACCACCGCAGGCGGGATCGCGACAGCGGCGACAGCATCTTTTCCAAACCCTAGGGTTCGGGAGTGGGTGGAACTGACCACGGGGAAGTCCCGGAGTCAAATCCAAGTGGATAGAACGAAAGAGCATCGTCGACAACCCCAACTCGCACCATGGAGGTGGCCAGAATGGCCGACGACGGCAGCAATCGACAGTGGCGGCATCGCCGGCCACGGGGTCGAGTCAGAGGAGGAGGGGATAAGGTCGAGGGAGAGAAGGGAGGCAGAGTGGGCTGGGTGGGCCAAAACCCCTCGGGGAAATGTTTTGACTCTGCCCTATTGGGCCACCCTGGCCCAATAAGCCCAAGGGGCCAGCCCAAGTTGCTTAATAAATCTTTTTGATCAATTGGAAAAGACCAAAATGCCCTTGACCTCAATAAAAATTATAGAAAATAAAATAAAAGTCCAAAAATTATAAATAAAGTATTTTTGGATTCACAATAATCCACTTTGTCCAAATAAAATAATATATCAAATTTTGGACATTTAAAATTTTATAGGAATTTTGTAATTTACATATTCTTTATGGAATTTTACAAAATTATGGAAAGGTGATAAAAATAAATAAAAATCACTTTCATTACTTACTAATATAATAGTATTTTTGAAAAATACTAAATAAATATTTAGTAATAAATTTAATGTATAATTAATAATTCCTAAAAGAATTATTAAATCAATAAAAGTCAAATAAGAAGGGTAATTAAATAAAATAATTCAATATATGCAATAAATATTAAAAAACTAATATTTATAAATGCTTTATTAAAAGGCACCCTATATAGGGAAATGCATATAGAATTAAAAAAATGCATTACATTACTTGCATATCCATTTTGCTTCGTTAAATATTGTCCTTACCGAACAATAATGATGTTTTTGTAGAACTAGAAGCTCAAGGTCCAGTGCAAGCATCAGACTCACTACCTTGCCATCACAAGGCAAGTTCATCACTTGCGCATGTCCTTTGAAGAGTCTTTATCAAAGTATTTGCAAATTGTGTGTTATCATATATGCTATAAAAGAAAGAAAATATTATTTTCATAAACAAAGAAATCATAGATATCATCCTAAGTGGTGATGTAATGGAGCAATAGAACTTAGAGTTCTAATTGCAACAATAATGATCAAATAGGGACTTAATAACCCCTAACATCAGTGATTCTAGCGCTGTATATTACGCGTTAACCATGAGATTTGGAATGGAACAGAGAAGTTAGTTGTATCTTCTTCCTCTCGCATGAAGCCGGATGTGTAGGTCATGGATGTTATCCTCGTAGCATGCATATTAATTGGTAATTCGTAGAGGATATGCAGCATATGGGTGGGAACCCCCATCGTCCCACGATAGTTCTGGCATCTAACGGTTTGTACAAACCATTGCCGTAATTCATTATGTGGGCATGGTGTACACCAAGGAGGCATGCGGGGTCGCGAAGGGGGCAGTGATTGTCTTGGACCAACTACTAGGCCCCACATCATGGAATTGTGGACGGGAAAGTACTCTCGGTTGTGCAATAAGGAGTTGATCTCTCATGGGTAAAGTAACGCACCTCTGCAGAGTGTAAGAATTGTAACTTGTTACTCCCTATTCCGGGAAGGAGCTACGAACGCGGCAGGAAAGGAACTCCATGAAAGTTCTGGTCAACCTGTGAAGGCTGATTGTCATAGTTTTTCAAAATAAAATCAACCTTTGAAGAAAGATTTACAAAAATTGCATAGTGCCAAGGATTTATAATCCGAGGTGGTAGTTAGAGCATCAAACTTCCCACCTTGCATATAATGAACATGTTGGGTAACGTTGTTACTCATCCTTTCCTTTGATCCCTTGCTTAGACTCTGAGGATCCCGAAGACGTGCCAATGTATGCAGCCAAATGACAAGAAGACGTGTTCTACGAGGAACCTGATCTATCCGGAGGAGTTGAAGGCGTGGACTATGAGATCCACTACGGTGTCGATGAGAACGAGTCCACTTAAGGGTCTAGTTAGTAGTAACTAACGGAGCCGAGCAGCATAAACTCTATAGAATAAGCTGTTGAGCCCCACTCCTAGTCGGAGTTGCTACTTTTAAATTTCCGTTGAACACTTTATATTTTGGTTTGTAAGTTGGATCTTTTGGAAGTCTTGAACTTCTGGTATTGTAGTAATAATAATGTGTGTACTTTTGTAATATGGACCCGCAATGTTTCTGTTGTACCACTATGAGGGATGTGATATTTATGGAATGGTGTTCTGTGGATGTCATGTCAACGAATATAGTGTACTACACATGTAGTGGTATGCTGGGTCACCGCAGTTGGTATCAGAGCAAATTGCTTTGACCTTAGGTTGGAAACCTAGTAAAGGGTATTACCTGTAGGAGATTTGGCAACGATAAAGAATTCTCTAAAAGTAATATAATGGGTATTCAAATGAGAATATTCTGTTATATATTTTAGTGTGATGATTCTTTGTTATGATGCAATATATCATTGGATACTAATGAAAATTATTTTTCTGATATACAGAAATATGGCACCAAAGTTTCCAAAACAAACTTTGGTAAGGAAAGAGGAGACTCTTGATGATTATCAAGGATCATTTACAGATCAACTTCGTCAACTTTTAAAGCTCTTTAGTTGTCCAACTAGAATTCCGGTGAACATTATCACTTACCTTCATGGTCAAATGTTATCCAAGTATCGTGTGAGTATCCAACTTCCAGAGAAGCTTGGACTATACCACGATCTACCCATAGGAGAAGGTAGGAGTCATTTAGCAGCCTATCATGTTGCTGTTGTGGAGGCAATAGCTAATATCAGGGAACAGAAAACCAAGGAGCTTGAAGGTAGCACATCTTCTGTGATACCTCATGATTCTATAGACTCGAAGCCTATACCGGATCATCTTACTTTGGTTAAGAAGCATCCTAAGTTAGCTTCCAAGTTTATGGATAGATACCGGACACTTGTTGCGTCTTTTTATAAGACTCATCAAGTGATTGTCGAAGACAAAAATGACATGCTAGAGGATCTAACTGATCCGGAAAGGAGGAAGTAGTTAGCATTCCAGCGAGAGAAAGAAGCAGGTAGTAGTGCAACACCTATCTTTAAGGATATACCGATAGATTCAGAATCTTTTATACCATATCCTTATTCACCAAGACCTGAACCTACACATGATCCTACTATCGATATGCGGTATGCAGTACCACAGGGCTCAGGGGATGGTTCTGACTCAGAACTTCCTATTGAGAATTCAGATGGTTGGAGGATGGGATCATATAATGGATCTCATGAACACCAGATGTCCACAGATGGTTCTGACAGAAATGTTGGACAATCTAGTTGGATGGGTGAAAGGGTGAATCCTAATAATAGAAGTAGAAATACCATGTCAATAGATGATCAGGATGAAGAAGAAGATCCTGAGGAGAGAGTGTTTGAATCATCAACATCTTCTCAAAGCACAGGGAATATACATTATCCAGTATTCGATTATCTTGTCCACGAGAGCACCTGGAAGCAACAGGATCTGCGTATCCTATTGACAACTCTAGAGATGAAGCTCAGGAGATGCAGGCTAGAGATAATGTTGAATATGTTTCTGGAGACTTTTCAGCTAAGCTGGAGGGATTTGATGCGCTCAGGTTGAGTAATGACTCAAGTCCTGACACTTCAGATACAGAGTATGTTCCTTCTAGAAGGCCATTTGTTCCACAAACTGTGCGACGGACAACACGTCATCACGGTTGGACATCAGGCATGTATGATGAGCGTAGTTACTACTAGAAAGAGACAAGTAGTCAACGGTATCAAGCACTATCTATTGTACTTTAAGGAATAAGGCAGTGAGATGAATATGGCAGTTGTGTGAATATACCTATACGGTATATGTTGTAAGAACTTTGTATCATTATGATATTATGTATAATATGTGAAATGCATATGTGGATTTTCTTTGGATCTTCATTGTGTGACTAGTTCTATGTGTAAAGTCGAGCTCAGAACACATGTGCATGATGTAATTATGAGTATTCGTTTTATGTTGCAGGACTAGGGGGTCATGGATATGGGTGTAGAAATGGAAACCGAGCAGCAGCGGATGGAGCGTGAGGCCAAGGAAAGGGCTGATGCCGATACATCAAATCAAGGAACCTTACCACCACCACCAATGAGGCCGTTAATGGAGCAGAACTTTATGCAATGCATGCCAATGATGCAAGAGAACCAGAACAAGTTCATGGAAGATCTGCTGGGGCGAGAAAATCAGAGGGCACCTGAAGGTGGAGGAGTGAGTCTATCTGATTTCCAGAATGCAAGACCGTTATCTTTTGCATCAGCTCCTAAACCAATGGATGCAGAAGATTGGCTAGCAGATACTGAAAGGACGCTGAAAACTGTAGGTTGCAATGATGAGGAAAAATTGAGGTATGCAACTCATCTTCTGACTGGACCTACAGCATCTTGGTGGGAAAATCAGTTAGCCATGCAACAACCAGGAAGGGAGTTTACCTGGGAGGAGTTCAAGCAGAGATTCCGTGAATATCATGTTCCGGAAAGTGTCATGGAGTTGAAGCGGAGAGAATTTGAGGAGATTCAGCAAGGATATACTGGTGTCATGAAGTACATCCGGGAGTTTAGCCAACTATCTCGTTATGCTGAGGAGGATGTCAACACCGAAGAGAAGCGGAAGAAGCGTTTCTTGCGTGGATTAAATCCATTTGTGAAGATGCAGCTAAGGTTAGCCAATAAGCAAACTTATCAGCAGTTGTTGGATGCAGCCATTAATTTTGAAGATGACTATAAGAATGTCCAAGAGGATCGGAGGAAGAGAGCCAAGAAGGAAACCAAGAGAATTCAGGCAAGCAAACCTAAACCTAATCTGGAGTTCAAACCTCGGAATAGGAATTATGGCAACAACAACAATAATAACAATAACAAGGGCAGTGGTGGAAATCAATCTAATCCGAGAAGGAATGTTATCTGTGACAACTATGGAATTCCAGGGCACTTCCAGAGGGAGTGCAAAAAGCCTGTAGTCATCTGTTATGGTTGTGGCCAGAAGGGGCATATCAAGCCAGATTGTCCGAGTAAACCATCAGGAGGATGGCCTACCAAGGGAGGAGGACAAGCCAGTGGAGGAAATGGACAGCTCAATAAAGGGGGAAACAATGGCAAGAACAATAACGGCAAGATAAACCGACCTACTAGAAAACTGAACTGTGCAACCCTCGAGGAGGTGGATAATTCGGAGCATGCAACGATAGGTACGCTCAATATCCTTACCAATCCCGACAAAGTTCTATTTGATACTGATGCAACTACTTCATTCATTTCTGAAGAATTTTGTAATAAGTTCGAGATTAGAAGGGCAACGTTAGAAAGTCCTATGACCCTAGTTACGGCAGGAGGGAATGTGATTGTACGCCACATAAAACAAGATCAGGTTATCTCGATCTGTGGTTGTACATATTTCATAGACCTTTATGTGATTCCTTTGAAGGGAATTGCAGTAGTGCTGGGGATGGATTGGATGATGGAACACGGAGCTCAGATTAATTGTGAGGAGAAAACTGTCTCAATCAAAACTCCAAGTGGAGCAAGGATAGTTTACCAAGCAGATAAACATAGTCATATCATGGTGGATCTGTAGTTGAATTCAATGAAGGAAGTTAAATTAGAAGAGATCCCTATAGTTAATGAATTCTAAGGTGTTTTTCCAATAGAGTTACGAGGAATGCCACCAGACCGGGAGATAGAGTTCACAATTGACGTAATACCTGGTACAACACCAATAGCTCAAGCACCATATAAAATGGGACCCAAGGAGTTGAAAGAACTCAAGGAGCAAATTAATGAGTTAGCAAGAAAAGGATTTATACAGGAAAGTGTATCTCCATGGGGAACACCAGTAATCTTTGTGGATAAGAGAGATGGTGGAAGACGGATGTGTGGTGATTATAGAAATCTGAACAACGTGACTATCAAGAATAAGTATCCTTTACCAAGAATTCAAGATTTGTTTGATCAAGTGAAAGGAGCTGGAGTATTTTCAAAGATCGATTTAAGATCTGGATACCATCAAATAAAAATCAAGCCGGAAGATGTTCCAAAAACAACATTGTCTCAAGGTATGGACACCATGAGTATCTGGTAGTACCATTTGGTTTGACCAATGCACCGACAATATTCATGAATCTGATGAACAAGATTTTCATGCCATATTTGGATAAGTTTGTCATTGTCTTTATTGATGATATTCTGATATATTCCAAGGATAAGGAAGAGCATGCTGACCATTTGAGAATAGCATTGCAGACTTTAAGAGAACATAAGCTTTATGCTAAGTTCGATAAGTGTGAATTATGGTTAGATGAGGTAGAATTCCTCGGTCATGTGATCAGTAAGGATGGGATTGCTGTGAATCCATCTAAAGTTTAGTCGGTACTAGAGTGGACGACACCGACCAATGTGAAGCAAATTCAAGGTTTCTTAGGAATGGCTGGTTATTATCGGAGATTCATTGAAAGTTTCTCCAAAATAGCTGGACCAGTGACCAAATTATTAAGGAAGAATGCACCATTCAAGTGGGATGAAAAGTGTGAAGCAAGTTTCCAAGAGTTGAAGACTAGATTAACCACAACTCCAATCTTAGCAGTTCCTGAAACAGGGAAGGATTTCACTGTATATTGTGATGCATCTAAAGAAGGTTTGGGTTGTGTATTAATGCAAGATCGGAAAGTGATTGCTTATGGTTCAAGACAATTGAAACCACATGAAGTCAACTATCCAACTCATGATTTAGAGTTAGCAGCAGTAGTATTTGCGCTGAAAGGATGGAGGCATTTTCTTTATGGAGCTATATGTGAGTTATACACTGACCATAAGAGTCTCAAATATTTCTTCACTCAAAAGGAATTGAATATGAGACAGAAGCGTTGGTTGGAATTAATCAAGGATTATGATTTAACAATCAACTACACCCCAGGGAAAGCAAATGTTGTAGCAGATGCTTTAAGCAGAAAGAGTGCAGATATTCAGCCAAGCAATAGAGAGTTACCAAAAGAATTACAAATGGACTTGGAAAGGTTGGAACTTCAATTCATCAGGACAAAGGTTCTTGGAGGCTTAGCGACTATGCAGGTAGTTGCAGAGCAGGACAATGATCTTAAGCAAGAAATTTTTAGACGTCAAGAAGAAGATCCTTTTATTGCTGAGGAAATTCGGAGGATATCTCAAGGGCAAAAATCAGTTTTTCGCCTTGGAGATTATGGATCTTTATGGTTCCAAGATCGTCTATGTGTTCCAGATGTGACTGAGATCAGAAATTTCATACTCAAAGAAGCACATGATACCCCATATTCTATACATCCAGGGAGTACTAAGATGTATATGGATTTGAAAGAACTATTCTGGTGGAATAACATGAAGAGGGATATTGCTAAATATGTATCTGAATGCCATACTTGTCAAAGGGTGAAAGCTGAACATCAAAATCCAGCAGGACCATTACAACCCTTAGAAATTCCTGAATGGAAATGGGAGCAAATAGGTATCGACTTCATCACAGGGTTACCTATGACACCAAAAAGGAAGGATATGATATGGGTAATTATGGACAGACTTACTAAGAGTGCACATTTTATTCCAGTGAATCAAAAGGATAATGCCGAGAAGTTAGTTGAAGTATATGTCAAAGAGATAGTAAGTAAGCATGGAGTACCCAAAAATATCGTAACTGATAGGGGATCAGTGTTTACTTCAGCATTTTGGAAGCAACTGCATGAAGCACTTCGTTCAAAGTTAGATTTCAGCACGGCATATCATTCGGAGATAGGAGGTCAAACTGAAAGAACTAATCAAATACTAGAAGACATGTTGAGAGCTTGTGCACTAGATTTTGGAGGAACATGGGAAGATCACCTACCATTGGCAGAATTTTCATATAACAATAGCTATCAGAGTAGTCTGAAGGCAGCTCCATATGAGATTCTGTATGGAAGGAAGTGTAGATCACCAATATGTTGGTATGAACCTGGAAGCAGCAAATAATTTGCACCAGATTATATCAAGGAGAGACAAGACATCATTGATAAGATCAGGGATAGATTGAAAATAGCCTAGAGCAGGCAGAAAAGTTATGCGGATCAAAGACGAAGATCATGGAATCCAGAAGTAGGAGATATGGTCTATTTGAAAGTAAGTCCAATGAAAGGAGTAAAAAGATTCGGAGTTAAAGGGAAATTGAGTCCAAGATACATCAGTCCATTCAAGATACTGAGTCAAAACAGAACTATAGCTTATGATTTGGAGTTACCATCAAGACTAGCTCAAGTGCATAATGTTTTCCATGTGTCACAACTTCTCAAATGTTTGAAAGTTCTAGATGATGCAGTAACACATCAAGAAATAGAACTACAAGAAGACCTGACTTATATTGAAAAGCCCTGCAAGATTCTGGAAGAAAACTGGAAAAGATTGAGGAACAGAGCAATCAAAAATTGCAAGGTACAATGGGAACATCACCCTGAGAGAAGCCACATGGGAGAAGGAAGAGGATTTAAGAAAAGCTTATCCAGGACTATTCAGGTACATCTCCACAAACTTCAGGACGGAGTTTAATTTAAGGGGGGAAGTCTGTAACATCCCAGTATTTAGGACCTAATGAAGGGTAGATTTAGGAATATGTATTATTGCATGCATTCATTTGAGAAAATGTGAGTAAAATTTTCGCCAAATAAAAACGTTGAGTGATCAATGATTCTTTCTTACTTTGAGATTAGGTTTAGTCTTAAAGGAGGATTGCTATAAACTTTGATATGATCTTAAAGGAATTGTGTGTGTTTTGAAATGAATTTGGATTTGTAAAACTTAAGTGTTATATAACAAGCGCAGGAACCATAGGGAACCGTAGGGTGACACACTTAAGAGACACCGACATCCAATTGGAGCAAAAGTTTCATGCCGAAAAGAATAACAAGCGCAGGAATTTATTTCACTAGATACCGAAACGGTTTTTCGGGTGAAATTGCAGAAAGACTTTCTACATGTGAAATGAAATACTAGCAAGGGGTTATATGTGAATGTTTGTCATTAAAGTAATTGACAAAATTCTGAATAAATAAAAGGAGTTTTATTTAATGAGAGTTTGCATTAAATTTGGTGGAAATTTAATGGGAATTTGAGTGGGTTTTTGAGTGGAGGGAATTGAAAGGCATTTGAGTGAGTGGAGTGTCCACCCACATTAATGTGGAAGAGGTGGGGGCAGCCCCATGGCTGGGCGCATGGCCCCTTGGGTGCCCCCCTCTCCCTATAAAAGGAGCCCCCCTCCCTCTCTCTCACTCACACCTCCTCGTGAAGGATCTCTCTACCCCTCTAGAATTTATCCCCCATGGTCTCGGACTAGCGAGATACATGTTTCCGGTGGCTATTCGACAAGAAAGAGTTGTGCTTCCGCTGCATCGCTGGAGCGAGGAGGCGGAGGTTGCTCGGTGCCTCGAACATGTGTGCGAGCACGGATGCGCTGCTGTTTTGCGGCGCTAGGACTTCCTCTCGATCTTGAGATCGGCAAGAGATCGTCTACATCAACCACGAGTTTGGACTCGTTAAGCTTTGTAGGTCTTCAAGGGTATGTTCTCCACAGATATACATCCGCCCGTTGTTTGTATCTAGTAGATAGATCTTGGTACATAGTTGTTCCCATCGTAGGAATTTTTTTTGTTTTCTATGATGCGAACCCTACAGTGGTATCAGAGCCGGATCTATGCATAGATGCTTTACACGGGTAGTACACATATGAGTATGTGGGCGATGATGATCATTTTATTGCTTCTTAGTTGTACTTTGGATATTGGTGGCATAGTGGGATGAAGCGGCCCGGACAAATTTTATATGTCCTCGCACATGAGACCTGTTCCACGCTTGACATGCAACTAGTTTTGCATAAGTGGCTAGCGGGTGTCTGTCTTTCCTACTATAGTCAATATCTAATTTGCAACGAGTTGTCAACAATTTGGTTATCCTCGTTGTGGTTCATGTTAGTAGGTAAGAACGGTTCTATCTTCGAAAGCTCTAAGCCACGTAAAACTTGCAATGGATAAATTAGAGGCGTCTAGTTTAGATTGTTGTTGGGATAATGTTATGATATGGTGATGTTGTAAGTAGAAGTATGAGATGATACTCTTACAACACACATAGCGTGTAAGTTCCATAGACCTTGGCCTTACGCATAAAGGTATGATAAAGATCATACCACAGTGTACATGATGGAGATCATATGCGGGAACCATATCATTTCACTAATAAACATGTGATGTTTTGATTGCATCTTATATTGCTTGTTTGGCGTTTATTAGCATAATGAGATGATCCCTCATTTAGATATCAAGATAAGAATGTGTTCTTCCTTAAGTATGCACCGACAATGTTTCGTCGCTTCAAGACATCACGTGATTATCGGGTGTACTTGAATCCACGAGCATATCTCGGGTGTAAGACAGTCACACACGCGAATACTAAGGTTCTTACTTGGCGAGCCTAGCATGTATAGACATGGCCTCAGAACACGGACCGAAAGGTTAAGCATGAGTCATATGTTTTGATATGATGACCATATGGATGCTCGCCTTTGAAACTACACCGACTCACGTGATGATCGGACTTGGTGTAGTGGATTTGGTTCATGTAATCACCAAAAAGACACGAGGGATGTCGTTTTTGAGTGGGAGTTCATTTCTAAATTGCATTAGTAGAACTCAATTTATCATAAATTAAATCAAAGTGAATTTGCATAATTTGTTGTAGTCATTGGCATTCGTTCACCACCTTATGCATAGTTGTAATTGAGATAATAGAACTATAGAATTCTGGATATATACTTTACGAACTGGTATCGTATTGTGTTGAGTGTCAATCTAAAGTTTAAAGTCCTATTGCAAACTTTCAGCAAACTCTATTTACTCTGTGAAATTTAATAGTTGGTATTAAATCGAGAGTAACAATTCCAGTGTTAGTATCTTAAGTATCATGTTTGCCTCCATGATTCTTGATTGTTTTAATATCAAGTTTATCTAGGAGATGAAAGAATTGTTTCAGAAACCATCATGTGTGGCAGATATAACGATATCTGAAACAATGTTTTGGTTGCAATATGATAGAGTATAATATGTGTTCTCATATAGGATGAGAATTTACAAAGGTTGGAGATGCTAGACATCCTAATCATCCAAAAGGGTTTTGGAAAGCAACATTATACTCACGATTCTCCTTATAAGCTACATTAGCTTGATCATGAAAGTCGTCATGATAAGTATGAATAGAAGATGTATGTAAAGTGTTTACTACACTAAAAGATTACTAAAGAATGGATTTTAAAAGAATACCGATCATTTTGATGATGGTAATCTACTTCAAAGTGCAAGACCAAATGTATTATTATTTGAATATACACGCTTTGGACTATGTGTCATGTATATGGCGCCACTTTTGATGTTGATAGATTCTTTTAAAAAATAAAAGGAAATGCTGGAAGATAATCTATAAAATATACTTGGCAGAAAAGAAAAGATTGGAAATATTCAATTTAGGTATATGTATGATATACATGTTATGGTTGTATTCTTTGCTTATTAAACAATGTGGTTCTTGGGTATTGGATACCGAATTGGTTGGTATGAAATTTCATACGGAACGACGCAATTCATGAACCACAATGGCCTAAGTAACTAGCAAGAGAATATGTGATGATGTTCATCGAAAACAAACAAACCGTTGTTTGTATTTCTCGTTGACATCAAAGCTTGACTTCAAGATTTGTTTTAATAATTGTTATTTGAATCAGGTATTATGAGAACAAAGGTTGTTCAAATAATTACCGTATTCCATATAAGATGGATGATTTACAAATCTAGTTGGAGAAATCACATCCATAAAACCTAATGCTAAAATGTTGCAAGACAAATGATTGAAAGATCACTTACAAAGTGACATCACTGTTTAAATTATATTGGAAAGAAACATGAAGAATCTCCATATTCATGGATTTTTGGAGTCTTTGATTTGATCAAGTGACGCTTGTGAGACTTTCCACGTGATAATTAAAACTTCGTTCAAAGGCCAAAGAAGAACGAACGACTAAATTATTGGAATTTATACATATCGATTTATGTAGTCCATTATGTATAGTCGTAAGCGATGGATTTCAACTTCATATGCTTTCTCCGGAAATTTGAGTGAATGTTCACTTAATGAGAAAGAAGTATGAAATATTTTGAAAATGTTTCAAAGACTTCCAAGATGAAGTGCAAAATCATTGTAAAAAGAAAATAAATGGTTTATGATTTTATCATAAGGGATTTGTTTGAGTTACAAGTGTAACAAGAAAATAAATGAATTATGATTTTATCATAAAGGGATTTATTTGAGTTGCAAGTTTAGCAAAACACCTAGATTTACATCTCCCGAAACACCATAGGAGTATGGAGTGTTTGAGATTTGTAATGAAACCTTGTTTGACATGGTTGGATCAAAGGTGTTATTTATAAAACTGCCATTATGTTTTAAAAGATTAAAGCTTTAGAGACTACTGCTTTTACACTGAAAAGAGCTCCATATTGATCCGTTGAAATGACACCATGGAAGTTATGGTTTGGGGTAAAACCCAAGTTGTCATTTCTTAAATTTTGGTATGCTAAACATAAGTAAGATGTTTACAACCGAAGTCGGATGAGCATGTCTTTGTAGGTTATTTCGAATAACAATTGGTTATTCCTCCATAACACCGAGGACAAAGGGGTTTGTTGCTTGAAATATGAAGTTTCTTGAAGAAGGAATTTTTCATAAATGTTAAGTGGGAGGACAATAGAACTTTGATAAGGTTAACGAACCTTAGCTAAATGTGCTGAGTTGCGCAGCGCCGGAAATGGTTCCGGAGGCTGCCATAATGCTCATAGCTTATGTGCCTCAAAGGTTGTGGTCACGGAGATCTAAGTTCTTACTGAACCAAGTCGGTCGGATAAACAATCAAATACTAAGATTTGAGAGTAAATCATTATTGTTTGACAATGATGAACCGACTATATGCAAAGAAGCGATGATGGGCCCTGACTCCATCAAATGGCTTGAAGCCATAAAATTCGTGATAGTTCCATACACGAGAAATCAAGTTTTGAACTTGGAAGACCCTCCGGCAAGGTGTAAAAACCTATCGGTCGTATTTGGATCTATAAAGAAACAGACATGGATGTTTCACATCTATGAAATAGTCGACATGTCGTAAAGTATTTTATGACAATGTTCAAAGGAGTTGACTATGACAAGATTGGATCTTTCATAGCGATATTTAGTCTGGACGGATTAAAGTAGCAACCACTACATATAATTTGGTAAATGGTAGATGAATAAACAAAACAAAGTTCTTTTAATTGAATGGTTACCTAGGACGTGTACATGACACGATCCAAAGGGTTTTGTTAATTCAAAGGATGCTAAAAAGGGGCATGCAAACTTCAATTATTGAAGTAAGCATCGCGGAGTTGGAATCTTCATCGTGATGAAAAGGAGTTTTCATCAAGATACGATGAAGATGCTTGCATTTGGAAGAAATTAAGTGGGAGCGCTGAGACATATTTCTAATACATTATGTGGAAGACATCTTGTTGATTAGAAATAATGTATTATTTACTGACAAAGGTTAAGAATTTCATTTCGATGAAATACTTAGGCAAAACCCGAATATTTAGCGTGAATGTCTATAGTGGATGGACTGTGACGCTAATATGGTTGTGCCAAACGTACATATATGAGATATTGAAGGAGTTCAATATAGAAACAACAAGAAATGGTTCTTGTCGCATGGAAAAGAATTGAATCAAGATTCAAGTGTATCGACACTTGATAAGTGAAACAAGATTCAAGTGCTTTGACACTTGATGAGTGAAATCACGAGAATGTTTTGATCAATCATACCACGATATGTACACATCCAGATATGTCCTATGCTCTAAGTGTTATGAGCAAATACCAGAATGAATCATAAAATGATCATTGGACGATAGTAAGTATATTCTTATGATCTTTTGGAAAGAACTAAGAATATATTTGTGTAGAGATGACAAACAATTACAAATAGTTCATTGTAAAGAGTTACATTGATACTAGTTTTGTCACAAGATACAAATTAAGTTTATCTCAATTTAAACTATGGGTGGCACAATGTAATGGAAAGGAGATTCCATGATGGATTTGGAAGAGTTCCAAAGTTAAGACATTGTGACGAATACTACAACAAAGGGCTAAGTATATGACTGCTATAGTAGCAGCAAAGGAGGGAATTTGTGTCAAGTAGTTTGTTATCAAACTAAGGTGTGGTTCACAATGAGCTAACACTAAAGATATATTGTATGACAATAGTATCGACATGTTTTAACCCCAAGGAACTAAAGGTCTCACCAAAAGACCAAATTTATACAATGCCATCTCATTGGAGAATGAGTGATGCATGAAGACGCAAAGACATGCAAATACACACGGACCTGAAAGCGTCAGATCCGTAGATTATGTTAACCACTTGCAATTGCGTATATGGAACACCAGAAAGCCATAGATGTTCAATACGCAAAGTTTTCAAACTAGATTATTGTCTCTAGTGCAAGTGGGAGACTGGAGGGAATATGCCCGAGAGGCAATAATAAAGTGGTTATTATCGTATTCCTTATTTATGATAAATGTTTATTTTACATGCTATAATTGTATTAATACGGAAACGTTAATACATGTGTGTTTAATAAACAAAAAGGAAGTTCCTAGTTATGCCTCTCTTATAAACTAGCTCGTTGATTAACAAGATGATCAAAGGTTTCCTGATCATGGACATTGGATGTTGTTAATAACGAGGTCACAACATTAGTGTAATGGTGTGATGAACATTCATCCGAATTATAGCATTACGATCAAAGTCATTGAGTTTATATTGCTATAACAACTTACGAAGTGATCCTAATCCTTAGACCATGAGATCATGCCAATCACTAACACCGGAAGAGTTTCTTGATAACATCAAACGTCACACCGTAACAGGGTGATTATAAAGATGGGTTCAGAACTACTAAAGTGTTATGTTGAGGCCCATGGATCGAGAGTGGAATTTGTTCATCCGGATGACGAATAGATATGCTCTGGGCCCTCTCGGTGATATCACATTGATTAGCTTGCAAGCAAGTGATTTGATCACTAGAATGTTATATCACGGGAACAAGAAAAGAGTGCATGTCAGTAACGAGATCAAACTAGGTATGGAGATACCAATGATCGAATCTCGGACATGTAATATATCGTGAAACAAAGGGATTAAGATACTAGCGTAAAAGGTTCCGACGATCACAAGAAAGTCATCGTTGAATGTGTGGGAGTCAGTATGGGTCTCCAGATCCCGCTTCTGATTATTGATCCGAGAGGGGTCTCGATCATGTCCGCATTATTCACGAACCGTATGGTGACACACTTAAGAGACACCGACATCCAATTGGAGCAAAAGTTTCATGCCGAAAAGAATAACAAGCGCAGGAATTTATTTCACTAGATACCGAAACGGGTTTTCGGGTGAAATTGCAAAAAGTGTTTCTGCATGTGAAATGAAATACTAGCAAGGGGTTATATGTGAATGTTTGTCATTAAAGTAATTGACAAAATTCTGAATAAATAAAAGGAGTTTTATTTAATGAGAGTTTGCATTAAATTTGGTGGAAATTTAATGGTAATTTGAGTGGGTTTTTGAGTGGAGGGAATTGAAAGGCATTTGAGTGAGTGGAGTGTCCACCCACATGAATGTGGAAGAGGTGGGGGCAGCCCCATGGCTGGGCGCATGGCCCCTTGGGTGCCCCCCTCTCCCTATAAAAGGAGCCCCCCTCCCTCTCTCTCACTCACACCTCCTCGTGAAGGATCTCTCTTCCCCTCTAGAATTTATCCCCCATGGTCTCGGACTAGCGAGATACATGTTCCCGGTGGCTATTCGGCAAGAAAGAGTTGTGCTTCCGCTGCATCGCTGGAGCAAGGAGGCGGAGGTTGCTGGGTGCCTCAAACGTGTGTGCGAGCACGGAGGCGCTGCTGTTTTGCAGCGCTAGGACTTCCGCTCGATCTTGAGATCGGCAAGAGATCGTCTACATCAACCACGAGTTTGGACTCGTTAAGCTTTGTCGGTCTTCAAGGGTATGTTCTCTATGGATATACATCCGCCCGTTGTTTGTATCTAGTAGATAGATCTTGGTACATAATTGTTCCCATCGTAGGAATTTTTTTGTTTTCTATGCTGCGAACCCTACAAGTAGCATGGACAAGCACCACAAAAACAACTTACCCGAGGTCCTCGCTGAAGAATCGAAGAGGAAGCAGAGGGGCCGACGAACCGTGGCGGCACAGGGAGCACCCAGAGGGACGCTGCAACCTGCACCTGCCACGGCGGCGGCCGCAGCAGCGCACGAGACCAGCACACCACCGCATGCGGGATCGCGGCGGCGGCGACATCATCTTTTTCGAACCCTAGGGTTCGGGAATGGGGTGGAACTGACCACGGGGAAGCCCACGAGTCAAATCCAAGTGGATAGAATGAAAGAGCATCATCGACAACCCCAACTCGCACCACGGCGGCGGCCAGAACGGCCGACGACTGTAGGAATCGACGGTGGCGGCATCGTCAGCTACGGGGTCGAGTCAGAGGAGGAGGGGATAAGGTCGAGGGAGAGAAGGGAGGCAGAGTGGGCTGGGTGGGCCAAAACCCCTCAGGGGAGTGTTTTGACTCTGCCCTATTGGGCCACCCTGGCCCAATACGCCCAAGTTGCTTAATAAATCATTTTGATCAATTGGAAAAGACCAAAATGCCCCTGACCTCAATAAAAATTATAGAAAATAAAATAAAATCCAAAAATTATAAATAAAGTACTTTTGGATTCACAATAATCCACTTTGTCCAACTAAAATAAGATATCAAATTTTGGACATTTAAAATTTTATATGAATTTTATGGAATTTTACAAAATTATGGAAAGGTGATAAAAATAAATAAAAATCACTTTCATTATTTACTAAATATTTAGTAGTAAATTTAATGTATAATTAATAATTACTAAAAGAATTATTAAATCAATAAAAGTCAAATAAGAAGGGTAATTAAATAAAATAATTCAATATATGCAATAAATATTAAAAAACTAATATTTATAAATGCTTTATTAAAAGGCACCCTATATAGGGAAAATGCATATAGAATTAAAAAATGCATTACATTACTTGCATAATCATTTTGCTTCTTCAAATATTGTCCTTACCAAACAATAATGATGTTTTTTAAGAACTAGAAGCTCAAGGTCCAGTGCAAGCATCAGACTTCACTACCTTGCCATCACAAGGCAAGTTCATCACTTGCTCATGTCCTTTGAAGAGTCTTTATCAAAGTATTTGCAAATTGTGTGTTATCATATATGCTATAAAAGAAAGAAAATATTATTTTCATAAACAAAGAAATCATAGATATCATCCTAAGTGGTGATGTAATGGAGCAATAGAACTTAGAGTTCTAATTGCAACAATAATGATCAAATAGGGACTTAATAACCCCTGACATCAGTGATTCTAGCGCCGTATATTACGCGTTAACCATGAGATTTGGAATGGGACAAAAAAGTCAGTTGTATCTTCTTCCTCTCGCATGAAGCTGGATGTGTAGGTCGTGGCTATTATCCTCGTAGCGTGCATATTAATTGGTAATTCGTAGAGGATATGCAGCATATGGGTGGGAACCCTCATCGTCCCACGATAGTTCTGGCATCTAACGGTTTGTACAAACCATTGCCGTAATTCATTATGTGGGAATGGTGTACACCAAGGAGGCATGCGGGGTCGCGAAGGGGGCAGTGATTGGCTTGGAACAACTACTGGGCCCCACATCATGGAATTGTGGACGGGAAAGTATGCCCGGTTGTGCAACAAGGAGTTGATCTCTCATGGGTAAAGTAACGCACCTCTGCAGAGTGTAAGAACTGTAACTTGTTAATCCCTGTTCCGGGAAGGAGCTACGAACGCGGCAGGAAAGGAACTCCATGAAAGTTTTGGTCAACCTGTGAAGGCTGATTGTCATAGTTTTTCGGAATAAAATCAACCTTTGAAGAAAGATTTACAAAAACTGCATAGTGCCAAGGATTTATAATCCAAGGTGGTAGTTAGAGCATCAAACTTCCCACCTTGCATATAATGAACTTGTTGGGTAACGATGTTACTCATCCTTTCCTTTGATCCCTTGCTTATACTCTGAGGATCCCGAAGACGTGCCAATGTATGCAGCCAAATGACAAGAAGACGTGTTCTATGAGGAACCTGATCTATTCGGAGGAGTTGAAGGCGTGGACTACGAGATCCACTACGGTGTCGATGAGAACGAGTCCACTTAAGGGTCTAGTTAGTAGTAACTAACGGAGCCGAGCAGCATAAACTCTATAGAATAAGTTGTTGAGCCCCACTCCTAGTCGGAGTTGCTACTTTTAAATTTCTGTTGAACACTTTATATTTTGGTTTGTAAGTTGGATCTTTTGTAAGTATTGAACTTCCGGTATTGTAATAATAATAGTGTGTGTACTTTTGTAATATGGACCCGCAATGTTTTTGTTGTACCACTCTGAGGGATATGATATTTACGGAACGGTGTTCTATGTCATGTCAACGACTATAGTGTACTACACATGCAGTGGTATGCTGGGTCACCGCACACTCCCAAGCTTCCACACTCTCCTCTTTCATGTTAGCCATGGCAACATCAAAACCATGCTTTGTGTAAGAATAGGAGGCTGCATCCATGTATTTCTTGAGCTCCTCACCTCTAAACCCAGCAGTTTGAAAGTTTGCATAAATGTGTCTTAAGCAGTATCTTTGTGGGTAGTTGGGGAATGTTTGGTTGATTGCATTAAGTAGACCCTACACAAAGATTTATAACTATGTAAATAACTGAACATCTGACAATGCAACTGCATATGACACAGAGGAAATGTATATTATGCAATTACCTTTTTCCTGTCTAAAATTATGGTATAGTACCCAAACTTGCCTGCCTCACCACCAATAGCATACTTTAGTTGGGTGAGAAACCAAGACCACATAGTTGTCCCGTCCTTGTCAACCAGGCCAAAAGCAATAGGGAAGATATTGTTGTTCCCATCCCTTCCAGTGGCACAAAGAATTTGATGGCCTGTGGTCAGCTTAATGAAGCAACCATCTAGACCTACAAACGAATAGATATATGCCATGTCATAATGTGTATATGTCTCATTAATTAGCAAAGGGAAAATATATCATTTCAAATACCTATAAATGGTCTGCAACCATTAAGGAATCCTTGTACATATGCACCTAGACAGTAGAACAATCCATGAAATCTAGGGTTGGTACTTGGATGCTCTACCAGAATTTTTGTGGTCACAATGCATCTGGAGCCTGGATTTGTGTCAAGCACTGTCTGCAAGTAATCCCTTAGCCTATTGTATTGCTCCATCTGATCACCAAGCACAACCTGTAAAGCTTTCCTCTTTGCCCTGTATGCCATCATTTTAGGAACATCTACACCAAATTTCTCCTTGGTTGTCTCCATCACAGCCTTAATGCCTGTCCTTGGATCAATTCTAATGCTGGGCTCACAAATCTTTGCAACCCATTTGTCTGTGACCTTGCAGTTCTCACCTACTGTGCCACAAGTGTGATCAAAGTGCACCTTTCTTAGGCAGAATTTCTCATTCTTTATCTGAGAACCAACCATAAAAAAAGGACACTTCTCTTGAGCACACTTTACTATCACTCTGTCCTTGCAATTTCTATGGTACCTGAAGTTCCTAAGTTGTGCAATATGAAGTGTTTGCACTGCTCTCCTGAACTGGTACACATCTAGGAAGCACATCCTAAGACACAGTCCTTCTTCAGGTTGTAGTCTGCTCTCATCATACCACACCCTTGGCTCTTTCTTTTTGGCCCTGCTTTTCCTTCCTTTTGGCAGAGCCCATGACAATTTCTCAAATCCATCATCATCCTCTGGATCCAAATCACCATCTGGCCCTTCATCATCATCCTCTGGATCCAAATCACCATCCTTCCTTTTGTTGACTGCAATGTGATCTGCTAGTAGGCCCCTTCCTCAATGGTTCTTTCTTCTTATTCACAGTAACTGGCTCATCCTTGTCAACATCTGAGCAACCAGATGCACTAAATAAATCTTCAGGCTCTTCTGCAAAATAAGACTCATGCTCTAAGGCACCCCTCTTTCTATTATTCAAATCATGATTTGGCTCATCCTCATCTGATTCAGTTTCATTTATATCCTCTAGAGTGTAATTTTCATCATCTTCCATTTCTGAATCTTCATCATCTTCCATATCTTCTTGTTCATCCTCTTCCATATCTTCTTGTTCTTCATCAACAATGTGCTATGTTCCCTGTTGATTGAATAAGTATCCTCCATCACCATCACCCACTTCTAAGATTTGCATGTCATTCTCATGATCATTCTCAACATTGTTGCTCTGTTGTGTCAGCAAGTACATGCACTCAGGATCTTCAGTTAATTGTGTACATTCTTGACTTGGCAAAACAACTCCATCATCATCAACTTTGTAAACAATGGGGTTTCCAATTTCTGAAATTGGGATTTGCTCTTCAACTGCAGCAGTGTTAATGTTTGATGGAAGTGTGCTTCCTCTTTTAATTATAGTCAAGCTGATAGATCTCTTATCCTTGTAAAGTTCAACCATCTGCTGCACCTTACTATGCACATCTAGTAAGTCATCCCAGCTATCCCTATACCCTCCTCTTTCACATTATATATGTTATCACTAATCCCATAGCCCTCTGTCTCTATTAGAGCTAGCAAATTGAGGAATGTTACATCTGATTCAGCCAAAGTGCGCTCTAAATTGTCCTTGCCATCTAAATTGATCCTTATATCCCATATATCATCATCTAAACTGCATATATTTAGAATAAGAGAATTTAATTGTCTATTTTTCAGTACAAATCCCTAGCCAAAATGGATAAGAAAATGGCGATGGCAGATTAGATGGACGCGAATGACTTACTCAATGCCGCATCCGAATGCACTGGTCCAACGGCTGCTCTGGGTAAGGTCCTCCTTCCAACGATTTGCTAAGGAAGCGGCGGCCAGCTTCTACGGCGATGCAAACTTCGTCGTCGGCGCGTTAGAGCTACCGCACCAATCCCCTTCCACCGCAAGGAAGCCCAGCACCTCGACTTCGTGCCCACCGCCGCTGTCTCCACCGCCATCTTCTCCACCAGGTGCCTCCAGCGCCCCCGCCGGCCGGAGATCTAGAGCCAGGAGAAATCATCGTCGCCATGGCTTCAGTTCACGCGCGGGAGAGGAAGTGTGCGAGCGTGGTCTGGTTTGACCCGTGTCGGAACAGAAGGTTAGGATTATGACAGCGCCGTTAACGGCCGTCTACCCATAGCCGTCCACGTGAGCCACGTCATCCTTACAGGTGGGGCCATCTTGTTAGTTTTGTCATTAGACTAGCGTCAAACCGGTATCAGTGCTTTCTGAAATGAACGAACTCTGAACCGGTTGCTTTTTCAAACCCTAACGTAAAGTGGTTGCTTTTTGAAACCCTATCCTGTAATGTGGTGGTTATTTGTAATTTTCTCATCACAACCATACCCTCTCTGCCAAAACCAACCTTTGATCGCAACCTCCATGACTTTCTCCATCTCTATCAGCTTCATAAAAATCTACAGGAAGACATGTCCCATGGTACCGACAACAAGACGAAGCTTTGCGCCTCACCCAGAAAAGGTGTGCACGACCATATCGATTACGCTCTAAATATCCAGTAGCATGTGCCAAACTACAAAAATCTTCGAGAGAAAGACCAGAACTCAACAGCGACCCAATCGAATAAGCAGACCTAGTGGATCAACGACTTGGCGCTTGAAGAACAACAGGGCCAAAAACCACCTTTATTTAGGGTCGTACTATGTGTATGGGTTCGTAGCATGGAAAACAAAAAATTTCTACCGCATACAAACAAACAAGCCAAGATCTATCTACTAGATTGTAGCAACGAGTCGATGGAAGAACTCACCCTCGAAGATTCGGAAGTGTTTAACGAGAGCGGATTCTCGTGGGTGATGTAGTCTTACTCTTCCCGATCTCAAGATCGCGTAGACGATCCTTCTGGCGCTGCGTTCTGGCAGCGCTTCCGCAGTCGGTCACACGTCCGGTACTCGATGAAGACCTTCCTCTCCCTTGTTCCAGCAGGCAGCGGAGGTTGTAGCACTCTCCTCGTGATTCCGGCAGCACGACGGCGTGGTACCGGAAGTAGAGGGGAGATCTCGCAGGGCTTCGCCTTAAGCCAGAGCGAGTATGGTGGACTATGAGAGAGCCTCGGTGATCTAGGGTTTAGACACACCAAGGAGAGGGAGCAAGGCCGGCGGCTAGGGCAAGAGGGGAGCCCCAACTCGGCGACTTGGCAAACCCTAGGAGGTGGCGGCGATAATGGTAGAGGCCGGCGGCTAGGGTTTAGGTTTAGAGGGGCAAGGTGTAGGTCTTGGAGGGGCAGCCCTGCCCCTCCTTATATAGGTGGGAGGCGCCGGCCAAGGGGAGGGGAGTCCCTCCCCAACTCGGCTTCCAAGGTCGGCGGGTGGAGGGAGAGGAACTCCTCCCCAAGTAGGTTTCCTACTCTCCCTCCACTAAGCAAAATAGCCGTTTGACTTTTCAAACTAGGATTTGATTTATCCCTTTATTTCGCTCAGCGATGACACCTAGTACATGATGCAACCATTCCAACTTGTTATGACACATTCATGTACCCTTCCCCTCCGGAATGCTAGACCTTCCGGAACCTTCTAGAACATTCTCGATGAAAACACCGGAACCATTCTCCAACCCCGAAACTGGACTTTCCTTATATGAATCTTATTCTCCGGACCATTCCGGATCTCCTCGTGATATCCCGGATCCCATCCAAGACTCCGAACAACATTCGGTCTCTTACACATCATTCCATAACTACTCAACAATGTCGAATCCTTAAGTGTGTCTCCCTACGGTTCGTGAATTATGAGGACATGATCAAGACACTTCTCCGAACAATAACCAATAGAGGAATCTGGAAATTCATATGTCTCCCACATATTTCTATGATTACTTTGCGATCGAATGAACCACTTGCATACGATACCAATTTCCCTTTGTCTCATGATAGTTTACTTATCCGAGGTTTTGATCGTCGGTATCTCTGCATACCTAGTTCAACCTCGTTACTGATAAGTACTCTTTTCTCGTTCCCGTGATATGTGATCCCTTGTGAGCCAGTCACATGCTTGCAAGCTAATTGGATGACATTCCACCGAGAGGGCCCAGAGTATATCTATCCGTCATATGGATGGACAAATCCCACTCTTGATCCATGTGTCTCAACCAATACTTTCTAAACACTTAATGCCACCTTTATAGCCACCCAGTTAAGGTGTGGTGTTTGATGTCATCAAAGCATCCTTCCGGTGATGGTGATATGCATGATCTCATGGTCGAAGGAATTAGGTTACTATGTATCAGAAAGCATATAGCAATTGAACTATTAAAATGACTTGATCTTTATGCTACGCTTATATATAGGAGTATGTCCATCATACCATTCTCCTAACGATATGATCTTGTTGTTAATAACATCTCAATGTTCATGATAGGGAAACCACAATCATTTATTAACCAACAAGCTAGTATTATAAAGAGGCTTTACTAGGGACTCTAATTTAGTTTATAAATCACACAAGTATTAATGTTTCCTTGTTAATACTATTATAGCATGAATGAAAACATTTATCATAAACACAAAGATATAATAATAACTACATTTATTATTGCCTCTAGGGTATATCTCCAACAGTCTCCCACTTGAACTAGAGTCATCTAATCTAGATTACATGGTAATATACCGAACACCCATGGCAGTTTGGTCTTGGTCATGTTTTGCCCTCAGGAGAGGTTTAGTCAACGGATCCGCCACATTCAGATCTGTGTGTACTTTGCAAATCTTTATGTCACCATCTTGGACATGTTCTCGAATAGCGTGAAAACGTAGCTTGATATGCTTCAGCTTCTTGTGTGACCTTGGTTCTTGCGCATTGGCTATGGCGCCCATGTTATCACAGTAGATAGACATTGGGTCCAGCGCACTTGGAACCACACTGAGCTCTGTAATGAACTCTTTCATCCATATCACTTCTTGTGAAGCCTCCAAAGCATCCATGTATTCCGATTCAGTTGAAGATCTCGCCACAACGCTTTGCTTTGCACTCCTCCAGCTACCTGCTGCACAATTCAAAGTAAATATGTATCCAGATTGAGATTTAGAATCATCCGGATCGGTGTTCCAACTAGCATCGGTGTAACCATTAACAACGAGCTGTTCATCACCTCCATAAGAAAGAACCATGTCCTTAGTTCTTCTCAAGTACTTAAGGATGTTTTTGACCGCTGTCCAATGATCCACCCCTGGATCACTTTGATATCTGCTAGTCAAACTAACAGCATATGCAATGTCGGGTCTAGTACATAGCATGGCATACATTAGAGATCCTATGGCTGAGGCATAGGGAGTTTTAATCATCCTTTCTCTATCTTCTGCCGTTGTCAGACTTTGAGTTATACTCAAGGTCGTATTGGGCAACATGGGCAAGAACCCTTTCTTGCTATCTTCCATTCCAAACCTCTTTAGAACCTTGTCCAAATATGTACTTTGTGACAATGATATTAGGCATCTCGATCTATCTCTATAAATCTTTATGCCTAATATGTAAGCTGCTTCGCCAAGATCTTTCATTGAAAAACTATTATTCAAATATTCCCTGACACTATTAAGAAGGTCTACATCATTCCCAATCAACAATATGTCATCTACATATAGTATTAAGAATGCTACAGAGCTCCCGCTCACTTTCTTGTAAATACAAGCTTCTCCATAAGTTTGTATAAAACCAATGCTTTTGATCACCTTATCAAAATGTTGATTCCAACTTCGGGATGCTTGCTTCAATCCATAATTGGACCGTTGAAGTTTGCATACCTTGTTAGCGTCTTTAGGATCGACAAAACCTTTGGGTTGCATCATATACAACTCTTCATCAATGTCTCCATTGAGGAACGTTGTTTTGACATCCATCTGCCATATCTCATAATCATAATATGCAGCGATTGCTAACATAATCCTCACAGACTTTAGTTTCGCTACAGGTGAGGAAGTCTCATCATAGTCAACTCCTTGAATTTGTCGAAACCCTTTTGCGACAAGTCGAGCTTTATAGACAGTAACATTACCATCAGCATCTGTTTTCTTCTTGAAAATCCATTTGTTCTCGACAGCCTTCCGGCCATCCGGTAAGTCCACCAAAGTCCATACTTGGTTTTCGTACGTGGATCCAATCTCGGATTTCATGGCTTCTTGCCATTTATTGGAATCTGGGCTCATCATCGCTTCCTCATATGTCGCAGGGTCATCGGTGTTATCCACCAACATGACACTCATAACGGGATCATACCAATCAGGAGTGGTACGAGTTCTCGTTGACCTGCGAGGCTCTGTAGCAACTACAACCGAAGTTTCATGATCATCATCATTAGCTTCCTCTCTTATTGGTGCAGGCACCACAGGAACTTCTTCCGGTGCTGTGCTACTCGCAAGTTCGAGAGAAGGTTCATCAACCTCGTTAAGTTCTACTTTCCTTCCAGTCAATTCTTTCGAGAGAAATTCCTTCTCTAGAAAGGATCCATTCTTGGCAACGAAGATTTTGCCTTCGGATCTATGATAGAAGGTATACCCAATAGTTTCCTTTGGGTATCCTATGAAGACGCATTTTTCCGCTTTGGGTTCAAGCTTGTCCGGCTGTAACTTCTTTACATAGGCTTCGCAACCCCAAACTTTAAGGAACGACAATTTAGGTTTCTTCCCAAACCATAATTCATATGGTGTCGTTTCAACGGATTTAGATGGTGCCCTATTTAAAGTGAATGCGGCTGTTTCTAATGCATAACCCCAAAATGATAGCGGTAAATCTGTAAGTGACATCATAGAACGAACCATATCTAAGAGAGTTCGATTACGACGTTCGGACACACCATTACGCTGTGGTGTTCCCGGCGGTGTCAATTGTGAAAGTATTCCGCATTTCTTCAAATGCTCGCCAAACTCGTAACTTAGATATTCACCTCCATGATCAGAACGTAGAAATTTAATCTTCTTGTTACGTTGATTCTCAACCTCACTTTGAAATTCCTTAAACTTCTCAAAAGTTTCGGACTTATGTTTCATAAAATAGATATACCCATATCTACTCAAGTCATCCGTGAAGGTAAGAACATAACGATAACCACCGCGCGATGCTACACTCATTGGAGCACACACATCGGTATGTATGATTTCCAATAAGTCTGTAGCTCGCTCCATCATACCAGAAAATGGAATCTTGGTCATTTTACCCATCAGACATGCTTCGCATCTTTCAAGTGATTCGAAATCAAGTGATTCAAGAAGTCCATCGGAATGGAGTTTCTTCATACGCTTCACTCCAATGTGACCAAGACGACAGTGCCATATATAGGTCGAGTTATCGCTCGATTTCAAACGTTTAGCTTCAATGTTATTAATATGTGTATTTCCACTATCGAGATTCAATAATAATAGACCATCTATCAAAGGTGCATGTGCATAAAATATATTACTCATATAAATCGAACAACCATTATTCTCGGACTTAAACAAGTAACCGTCTCGCAATAAACAAGATCCTGATATAATGTTCATGCTTAACGCAGGCACCAAATAACAATTATTTAAGTGTAAAACTAATCCTGATGGTAGATGAAGAGGTAGCGTGCCGACCGCGATCACATCAACCTTTGATCTGTTTCCCACGCGCATCGTCACCTCGTTCTTCGCTAGCTTCCGTTTATTCTGCAGCACCTGTTTCGAGTTACAAATATGAGCAACCAAACCAGTATCAAACACCCAGGCACTACTATGAGTACTAGTGAGATACACATCAATAACATGTATATCAGATATACCTTTCTTCTTGATGTTGCCGTTCTTCAAATCCGCCAAGTACTTTGGGCAATTCCGCTTCCAGTGACCTTCTCCCTTGCAGTAAAAGCACTCAGTATCAGGCTTAGGTCCAGCCTTGGTCTTCTTCGTCGGTGCGGTAACTTTCTTACCACCCTTCTTGAAGTGTCCCTTTTGCTTAGACTTGTCTTTCTTGAATTTGGTGGTCTTATTGACCATCAACACTTGGTGCTCTTTCTTGATCTCCACTTCTGCAGATTTTAACATGGAAAAGAGTGCTGGCAACTGCTTGTTCATGCTTTGCATATTGTAATTCATCACAAAGTTCTTGTAAGTTGGTGGTAGTGATTGGAGGACACGATAAATCCCCAAAGCATTAGGAATCACTATACCCAAGCTTTGAAGTTTGTTTGCGTGCCCAGACATCTTAAGCACATGCTCACTGACGAAGCTGCCCTCTTCCATCTTGTAGTTAAAGAACTTTTCAGAAGCCTCATAGCTCTCAACTACCGCGTGAGTCTCAAAGATCAATTTGAGTTCACGGACAATATCATGTGGGTCTGAATTCTCAAACCTTTTCTGAAGCTCCGATTCCAAACCATACAAGATAACACAGAACTGTGGAGTACTGAGTCTTTCGAGCGAGGTAAACATTCTTTACTTCATCGGTAGCAGTAGCTGCAGGCGGGTCACCCAGCGGTGCATCCAGCACATAGGTCAAATTACCAGCATTGAGGACAATCCTCAAATTGCGAAACCAATCCGTGAAGTTGCTTCCATTGTTTTTCAACTTTTCTTTCTCTAGGAACGCATTAAAATTGATGGTAGGGGCCGCCATTGATCTACAACATATTTGCAATAGTTTAGACTAAGTTTATGACAAATTGAGTTCTTATTAATAGTTAAAGTAATCTAGGTCTCCCACTCAAAACAATATCCCTCACATTGTTTTAGTGATCACACGAACCAAAATCACCACATCAAAACCGATCATCACGAGAGTTGATGTAGCTTCAATGGTGAACAATCGACATGTTCATCATATCTACTATATGATTCATGCTTTGCCTTTCGGTGATCCGTGTTCCGAGACCATGTCTGTACATGCTAGGCTCGTCAAGATCAAACCTTAGCTTCTGCATGAGCAAATCTGGCTTGCCCACGTTGTATACACTTGCGGAATCTAACACACCCAATCATCACGTGGTGCTTCGAAACAACAAGCTTTAGCAACGGTGCTTACTAAGGATGAACACTTTAGAACTTGAAATTCATGTGCATGAGGGATCATCTTATAATGCCACCGTCGTTAACTAAGCAATACAAGATGCATAAAGGATTAACATCACATGCAATTCATAATATGTGATATGATATGGCCTTTCTTCTTTGTGCTTCCGATCTCCATCTTCAAGCACGAACATGATCTCCATCATCACCGGCATTGCATCAAGGTCAATGACGCTGCTCCATGGTTGTCGTCCACCAGCTTCAACTATTACAACTACTTTGAATAGACACGCAGGTCTTAACTTAAAATTAAAGACAACCATATGGCTCCTGCCGGTTGCCAACTTACAATAAGGAACATTGCATACATCAAATATAATCACAATCATGGCCATATCACATCATAGCACACCCCTGCAAAACAAAGTTAGATGCCTCTAATTTCTTTGCATATTTTACGTGGTTTGGGGCTTTCAATAAGTATCGATCTAACTTATGAACAAGAACCACAACGTTGATGTTTGAACTATCAAGTGCCCGTTGTAATGTCACATCCCAAGATTTTCCAAATCTTGTAATGAGAAAAATAAATGAATAAAATAAAACTTTGTTGATTTTCAGGGTGAGAAGACACTTTTTGATTCCAATTGGAAACCTTCAAACCTATTTGATCGAACAAATCCTAAAAGGATTTAAAAAGATAAACAATTAATAAAGAAAATATTAAATATGTGAAATTACTATTTTTGGATCTTTTAATAAAAAGATTTGGTTTCAAATGAAAAGGTAGAAATATAAATAAGGACTATTTTTATAGAGCCAAATTAAATCTTGGCCAAGCTTTTGAATTAAAATATTCCTATTTGATAAAAAGAGTAAAGGTTTATTTAAATAAAATAATGAGGATTTATTAATATCCAAATTTTATTTAAGTAAAGACTTTCCATTTTGAAATAAACACTAAAACTTATTAATTTATTTTAAATAGGTTTTCCAAGTGTTTTATATTTTCAAATAAAACCTACTGAATTGATTTTGGTATTATTTAGATTTCAAATGGAGATTTTAATAAATCAAAACCTATTTGAATTAATAACTAAGGACTATTTTATTTAATTATTAAATAGATCCTAAAAAGAATAAAAATATTATTCTATTTTGGACCTTGATTTGTGTTGTTAAACAGAACTAAAATCAATGCAAAGTTTGGCAAAGATTTGAAATCATTTGAGTGTTTGATTTGTTGTTTGAATTTCAAAACAGAAAATCAAAAAGAAAAAGAAAAGCTTTCAGTACAAAAAAAAAGAACCAAACAGCAACCCAACCCATCTGGCCCAACAGCCCAGTCGCATCCCAGTTCCCCCCCCTCTCTGCGAAACGTTTTCCACCGAAAAACCGACCCGCAGAGTCACTGAACGCTCGGCCCCACTCCCTCTTCCTCTCTCTCGCAGACAGCGCGGCCCCACGCCACCTCAGCGTCGTCTTCACCGTGACGAACTCGCCTGACCGTTTCCTGCCATTGATTGCTCGAATCAATACGCGTAAATGGCTCAGTGAATCCTCGCCGTGACCACGCCCATTTAATCGCCTCAGTCTCCTCTTCCTTTCCCCTCAAACCCCGCTGCAAGTGAGCCACCAGGCTGCCCCCAATTCCCTTTGCATTGCCACTGCTCCGACGACGTCTCCGACCAAATTCCGGCGCCGTCCAGCCTCGCCTCGCCTTCCCAAGAACACGAGCTCGCTCCTCACCTCCTGGCGCATCTCCTTCGCTCGCGGGCGCTCCACAACGTCGACATCGTCATCTACTGAGCGCCGCCGCGTCTGTTTCTTTTTCCGGCGACCTCCCCCTGGTAAGCCAGACCGCCCCGAGCCCTCTCGATCATGCTCATGTGAACCCCCACACTCTCCCGCGTCTAACCGTACCTTCCGTTTGCTTTGGGGTGAACTGCAACCTCGCCTCGTTGATAAACAGGACCGCCTGAAGCCGACGCCATCTTCGACGAGCAATCCCCTCCGCTCCAGTGCGCCCCTCGCCAGACCAGCACCACCTCGAGCTTCACCTCGACCACGCGAACGCTGTAAGCCATTTTCCCCTCTCCCTTTCTTCCTAGAATCGCCGCGACGCCACCGCCAGAGCGTGCTCCGCCGCTCACCGCCGCGCAGCGCCGCCAGTGTTTGACCACGCAAACGTGTCCGTTAGATCTTGACTGTCTGGCTGTGATAGAACGTAGACGAAGGGGTATCATGTGCCTCTGCGCCACTCGATCTTAGTTAGATCTAACTATCCAGCGAGCTCGATCCGCCCGAAGCGGTATCGGCCAATAAGAACAAGCCACGTGGACAGAGTATTGTTTAAAAACAGAATTAGAATATGATTTAGATGCAAACTTGTAAATTGCATAACTTTTGATCCACACATCCAAAATTTGCAAATTTTATATCAATGGATTCAGAAAAAGAAGCCCTAGCCAACCATGCACTTTGTTTAGTAAAAAGCTTCTGGTAAAATGTTTGTTTTTGCAGAAACTTGTGTATGCTTGTTTAGGATATAAAATTTATTTCAAAATGATTTTGGGGTTGAAATCTTTGCAAAATGGTTTGTTGTGAACCTACTGACCTTAGGAACCAACTTATGGGATTAAAGATGTATTTTGTGAAGTTTAGGAATAGATAATTGAATTAGCCCATTTCTAGTCAAATAAAAACATTGAATTTGATATGGAAATGAATTTTGAGTAAAACCTTTGGGAAATGATTTGAATCAAACCTACTGACCCTAAACACCAGGTTTTGTGAATTAACAACTTATTTGGTGAACAATATAAAATTGTTGCCTTGCTAAAAGCATTTTCCACCACATAAAATAATGATTTGATTTAAAAATGATTTATAGATAAAACCCTTTTGCAAATGGTTTTGCCACTTTAGAAAATGACCACTTTGAACCTTACAATGTTTTGAGCCTAGTAGAAACCACCTTTGCAAATAAAACTATCTTTTGCATGCTTGCATGCATGACTTGGTTTCTATTATTTTATGTGTGATTAATTTGATTGATTATTGGTTGGAATGCTAGTTGAATTTGTGTTTGCTTGATTGATTTGTAGTGAAGTTAGAAGAGTGTGATATTAGCAAGATCAAGAAGTGAACCAACATTCTCTACCAAAAAGGCAAGTGACACTATCATCCAAGTCCTATTATTTTCATTACACTTAGTGGATTTTGAAACATGCATGATAAGTACCACTATATTTTGCTATGCTAAATCCTATTAGGATACCCCTATATATTCCTTAGTGAAAATAATGTAGTTATAATATGCTTAGCCTTGCTATATATTTTGAGAAGGGATACATGTTGAGATTATTTGAAGAATTGAAAAGACTTGTGTTTTATATAATAAAACAAGTACTCAATGAACCACCTGGGTGGACAAGGATACTCAAGTTTTGGACAAGGTGGCAACAAGAGGAACCATGTTTATATGGCAATCTCTTTTTGTTGTGCACTAGAAGGAAAACCATCCAGGGACTTAGAGATTGAACATGTTTCTCGTACAGTGGCTTCCGTGTACAGCCACATGCTAAATGGGCACTGGCTTAGTCAACTACATAGTGGAAGACCCATGCATTGGCCTCTTCGGGTTACTGGAATGAGGGAACTTGGAACCCTACATTGGTGCCTGAAGACAAGCTAGCATTGTGTATTGGGAGGACCCTATGGAAAGACTTCGTCACATTCTCAATCTGCCAGTACTCCATCTTGCTGAGTGCTTATCCAGCGGCCACTGGTGGCAACAAGATGAGATTGTGCCATGTGGGTAAAGTGTAAAACTTCTGTAGAAGATCAAATCCTAAGTACTTAGCCATGTCCCCGGTTATGGACAATACTGAGCAACTAAGGCCTGAAGCTATGGGAAATCTCGACATTCCAATTTCTAAAAGTAAAACTTGAAAGTGACAACAAGAGACTTGAAGCACTTGGTGGATTCCAAGGAGTTCAAAAAGATTTGACAAAAGATTTTCAAAAGAGCAAAACTATTTTGGAAAAGATAGGACAAAACTATATTGCTTTCTGCAAATGAGCCTAAAACCCTACTTAGCCAAATTTGCATGTAATGATAGGATCCACTTATTTCTACATAGTAGTGAAACTTGCCAATACAATTCAAATGTATTGACCCTTGTGGCTGTAACTTATTATGTTGCAGGTTTGTTTGGTGTTAGTGAAGTTTATTGTTTAGGATTACAAAGTCTACAACCAACATGTCTGCCTGTGGCACTTTGAAGATGAAGGACCCCATGCTTATAGAAATTCTACTGCAATGTAATGTAATAGCCAAATGAGCTATGTAAGATGTAATAAATTATGTTATTCCTGGTTATAAAGTTGTAGTATGACCTTTGTTTCTTGATATTACATCTTAACTGTGGATGCTAGCTATTGATCCAGGGACTAGCATTGTAAACACAGGGATCTCTACCTTATTAAAGGTTGGGACCTCTATAGATGGTATCAGAGCATTGTGTTGCCTGTAGGATTTGTAAACCTAAGATTGGACAAAAACCCTTAGAAAAATAGGAGTTGTATTTGTTCCAAAACTTATTTACAAACAATCTTGTAAACTCTTTCCTCAACCATTTTGGCTTTGATTCTACATCTCTTCTATTTCAAACTTGATGGAAAAACCTACCCCATGGCCAAAGATTTCACCATGTGCAAAGGACATCTTCAACTCTAATGACTTCAACATCTTCAACTCTAATGACTTCAACATCTTCAACTCTAATGACTTCAACATCTTCATCATTTTCACCAAGGACTTGAATCTTGGATGTCACTAAGGACTACAAGTGAGACAAGAAATCTTGCTCAAGGATTTGGAAACTAAGGAAACACAACTTAGAAGGAGCCATCATCACCTTTGAAGTTTTGTGACCAAGAGTTTTCCCAAGGAAACCATGATCTCATGCAAGAAGAATCAACCAAGAAAGATGGAAAGATCTCAAGTGAACCATATAGATGGACCACCATATTAAGTATAGATCAAACACACCAACTTATGTGGTGTAACAAAAATATTTTGTTGCCTAAAAATGTGCTTGAACTTTGTTGTTTGAGTGAAATGTTTGTTGTGATTGCTTGCACATTGCTTGTGTGAATTGTGATGTGTGTGATTAGAATCCTTACTTAGAAATCTTTTGCCTATTCTAATCTCAATTCAACCCAAACAGATGACTACTCCAAGAGACTCCAACATCAAGGTTGATGACACCAACAACAACCAAGAGGACAACTTGAGAGAACTTATAGCAACCCAAAACCAGTTGAACCAAATGACAGCTCAATTCATAGCCAACACCAGTGGGGAAGATCCAACCCTGCAAAAGTTTTTGAAAAACCAAGCCCAATTGTTGCATAAGGTGACAGACCAAATGCTCAACATGGAAAGCAACTCTTCCAAAGGAGTTTGTGACAACAAGGATGACAAAGATGTTATTCTAGAAGGAACCAAAGCTTGCAATATTTGTGGAGACAAGGATCACACTTCCAAGTAACATGGAGATCAATGCCCCAACTGTGAGGAGAAACACCCAGCTAACCAATGCCCTACATCTCAAGTTACTTGTTACCTATGTGAAGGAAATAATCATGTCCCTATCCAATGCCCCATCTATTCCATAGTTGAACAAAGGAAACAAGGTGGAGTGCAACAACTGATTGAAGACTACCCTACCAAGAAGGATGAGGACAAAGGAAAATCTCCATTTGTACCTCCATGCAATACAACCCAATTTAAAGGACCAAAGAAGAGACATATGAATTATCCAAGGAGCAATAGAAGGTCCAAGAAACCAGTAGACATTCCTACCTATGAGATAACATATGAGGAACATGAACTAGAAGCACTCCTAGCTTTGGAGAAACCCAAGAAAAAGAAGGACCAAAGCCATGTGCAATGTAATCATTGTAACTAAATGGGACACTATTCTAGTGAATGTCCAGAGAAGAATAAGTATAAAGAGATTGGCCAAGTATGGTGCAACAACTGCAAAGAGCTAGGCCATTATGTAGGAACTTGTCCATAAGAGATACGTGAAGAACTCAAACTTATCACATGTTACAATTGTGGTAACCAAAGACATTATGCAAGCAACTGTCCAGAAAAGATGAAGCACAAGATAAACAAGGATCTCAGCCTTGTCACATGTTTCAAGTGTGGAAACAAAGGACACTATGCAGATGTTTGCCCAGAGAAGTTTCCCCAAGATCCCAAGCAAGCCAATATGTAATTTAGTTGGAAATTTTTTAAGGGTGGTAGTACCCTAGATGCTTTGAGCCAACTTGTAACCCTAACCTTCACAAATCTCGGGACGAGATTTATTTTAAGGGTGGTAGCCTGTCACATCCCAAGATTTTCCAAATCTTGTAATGTGAAAAATAAATGAATAAAATAAAACTTTGTTGATTTTCAGGGTGAGAAGAAACTTTTTAATTCCAATTGGAAACCTTCAAACCTATTTGATCAAACAAATCCTAAAAGGATTTAAAAAGATAAACAATTAATAAATAAAATATTAAATATGTGAAATTACTATTTTTGGATCTTTTAATAAAAAGATTTGGTTTTCAAATGAAAAGGTAGAAATATAAATAAGGACTATTTTATAGAGCCAAATTAAATCTTGGCCAAGCTTTTGAATTAAAATATTCCTATTTGATAAAAAGAGTAAAGGTTTATTTAAATAAAATAATGAGGATTTATTAATATCCAAATTTTATTTAAGTAAAGACTTTCCATTTTGAAATAAACACTAAAACTTATTAATTTATTTTAAATAGGTTTTTCAAGTGTTTTATATTTTCAAATAAAACCTACTGAATTGATTTTGGTATTATTTAGATTTCAAATGGAGATTTTAATAAATCAAAACCTATTTGAATTAATAACTAAGGACTATTTTATTTAATTATTAAATAGATCCTAAAAAGAATAAAAATATTATTCTATTTTGGACCTTGATTTGTGTTGTTAAACAGAACTAAAATCAATGCAAAGTTTGGCAAAGATTTGAAATCATTTGAGTGTTTGATTTGTTGTTTGAATTTCAAAACAGAAAATCAAAAAGAAAAAGAAAAGCTTTCAGTACAAAAAAATGAACCAAACAGCAACCCAACCCATCTGGCCCAACAGCCCAGTCGCAGCCCAGTTTCCCCCCCTCTCTGCGAAACGTTTTCCACCGAAAAACCGACCCGCAGAGTCACTGAACGCTCGGCCCCACTCCCTCTTCCTCTCTCTCGCAGACAGCACGGCCCCACGCCACCTCAGCGTCGTCTTCACCGCGACGAACTCGCCTGACCGTTTCCTGCCATTGATTGCTCGAATCAATACGCGTAAATGTCTTAGTGAATCCTCGCCGTGACCACGCCCATTTAATCGCCTCAGTCTCCTCTTCCTTTCCCCTCAAACCCCGCTGCAAGTGAGCCACCAGGCTGCCCCCAATTCCCTTTGCTTTGCCACTGCTCCGATGACATCTCCGACCAAATTACGGCGCCGTCCAGCCTCGCCTCGCCTTCCCAAGCACACGAGCTCGCTCCTCACCTCCTGGCGCATCTCCTTCGCTCGCGGGCGCTCCACAACGTCGACTTCGTCATCTACTGAGCGCCGCCGCGTCTGTTTCTTTTTCCGGCGACCTCCCCCTGGTAAGCCAGACCGCCCCGAGCCCTCTCGATCATGCTCATGTGAACCCCACACTCTCCCGCGTCTAACCATACCTTCTGTTTGCTTTGGGGTGAACTGCAACCTCGCCTCGTTGACAAACAGGACCGCCTGAAGCCGACGCCATCTCCGACGAGCAATCCCCTCCGCTCCAGTGCGCCCCTCGCCAGACCAGCACCACCTCGAGCTTCACCTCGACCACGCGAACGCTGTAAGCCATTTTCCCCTCTCCCTTTCTTCCTAGAATCGCCGTGACGCCACCGCCAGAGCGTGCTCCGCCGCTCACCGCCGCGCAGCGCCGCCAGTGTTTGACCACGCAAATGTGTCCGTTAGATCTTGATCGTCTGGCTGTGATAGAACATAGACGAAGGGGTATCGTGTGCCTCTGCGCCACTCGGTCTTAGTTAGATCCAACGATCCAGCGAGCTCGATCCGCCCGAAGCGGTATCGGCCAATAAGAACAAGCCACGTGGACAGAGTATTGTTTAAAAACAGAATTAGAATCTGATTTAGATGCAAACTTGTAAATTGCATAACTTTTGATCCACACGTCCAAAATTTGCAAATTTTATATCAATGGATTCATAAAAACAAGCCCTAGCCAACCATGCACTTTGTTTAGTAAAAAGCTTCTGGTAAAATGTTTGTTTTTGCAGAAACTTGTGTATGCTTGTTTAGGATATAAAATTATTTCAAAATGATTTGGGGGTTGAAATCTTTGCAAAATGGTTTGTTGTGAACCTAATGACCTTAGGAACCAACTTATGGGATTAAAAATGTATTTTGTGAAGTTTAGGAATAGATAATTGAATTAGCCCATTTCTAGTCAAATAAAAACATTGAATTTGATATGGAAATGAATTTTGAGTAAAATCTTTGGGAAATGATTTGAATCAAACCTACTGACCCTAAACACCAGGTTTTGTGAATTAACAACTTATTTGGTGAACAATATAAAATTGTTGCCTTGCTAAAAGCATTTTCCACCACATAAAATAATGATTTGATTTAAAAATGATTTATAGATAAAACCCTTTTGCAAATGGTTTTGCCACTTTAGAAAATGACCACTTTGAACCTTACAATGTTTAGAGCCTAGTAGAAACCACCTTTGCAAATAAAACTATCTTTTGCATGCTTGCATGCATGACTTGGTTTCTATTATTTTATGTGTGATTAATTTGATTGATTATTGGTTGGAATGCTAGTTGAATTTGTGTTTGCTTGATTGATTTGTAGTGAAGTTAGAAGAGTGTGATATTAGCAAGATCAAGAAGTGAACCAACATTCTCTACCAAAAAGGCAAGTGACACTATCATCCAAGTCCTATTATTTTCATTACACTTAGTGGATTTTGAAACATGCATGATAAGTACCACTATATTTTGCTATGCTAAATCCTATTAGGACCTTTGTAAGATGTAATAAATTATGTTATTCCTGGTTATAAAGTTGTATTATGACCTTTGTTTCTTGATATTACATCTTAACTGTGGATGCTAGCTATTGATCCAGGGACTAGCATTGTAAACACAGGGATCTCTACCTTATTAAAGGTTGGGACCTCTACATGTAAATTGGATCTATACTATAATGGGAGAGACAGACATCCGCAAGGCCACTTATGCAATACAAGTTGCATGTTGAGCGTGGAGCAAGTCTCATGAACGATGTCATGTAAGGTTAGCCTGGGCCGCTTCATCCCATCATACCGCAAGATGCAAAGTACACAAGAAGCAATTGATAATAAAAGCACCACCGCCCACAATGACCATTGTGTTCTACTCGTGCAACAGATCTACATATAGACACAGCTCTGATACCACTGTAGGGGTTCGTAGCATGGAAAACAAAAATGTTCTACCGCATACAAACAAACAAGCCAAGATCTATCTACTAGATTGTAGCAACGATTTGATGGAATAACTCACCCTCGAAGATTCCAAAGTGTTTAACAAGAGCGGATTCTCGTGGGTGATGTAGTCGTACTCTTCCCGATCTCAAGATCGCGTAGACGATCCTTCCGACGCTACGTTCTAGCAGCGCTTCCGCAGTCGGTCACACGTTCGGTACTCGACGAATACCTTCCTCTCCCTTGTTCCAGCAGGCAGCGGAGGTTGTAGCACTCTCCTCGCGATTCCGGCAGCATGACGGCGTGGTACCGGAAGTAGAGGGGAGATCTCGCAGGGCTTCGCCTTAAGCCGGAGCGAGTATGGTGGACTATGAGAGAGCCTCGGTGATCTAGGGTTTAGACACACCAAGGAGAGGGAGCAAGGCCGGCGGCTAGGGCAAGAGGGGAGCCCCAACTCGGCGACTTGGCAAACCCTAGGAGGTGGCGGCGACAATGGTAGAGGCCGGTGGCTAGGGTTTAGGTTTAGAGGGGCAAGGTGTAGGTCTTGGAGGGGCAGCCCTGCCCCTCCTTATATAGGTGGGAGGCGCCGGCCAAGGGGAGGGGAGTCCCTCCCCAACTCGGCATCCAAGGTCGGCGGGTGGAGGGAGAGGAACTCCTCCCCAAGTAGGTTTCCTACTCTCCCTCCACCAAGCAAAATAGCCGTTTGAATTTTCAAATTGGCGTTTGACTTTTCAAACTAGGATTTGATGTATCCCTTTATTTCGCTCAACGATGACACCTAGTACATGATGCAACCATTCCAACTTGTTATGACACATTCATGTACCCTTCCCCTCCGGAGTGCCGGACCTTCCGGAACCTTCTAGAACATTCCCGATGAAAACACCGGAACCATTCTCCAACCCCGAAACTGGACTTTCCTTATATGAATCTTATTCTCCGGACCATTCCGGATCTCCTCGTGATATCTCGGATCCCATCCAAGACTTCGAACAACATTCGGTCTCTTACTCATCATTCCATAACTACTCAACAACGTCGAATCCTTAAGTGTGTCTCTCTACGGTTCATGAATTATGCGGACATGATCGAGACACTTCTCCGAACAATAACCAATAGGGGAATCTGGAAATTCATATGTCTCCCACATATTTCTACGATTACTTTGCGATCGAATGAACCACTTACATACGATACCAATTTCCCTTTGTCTCACGATAGTTTACTTATCCGAGATTTTGATCGTCGGTATCTCTGCATACCCAGTTCAACCTCGTTACTGATAAGTACTCTTTTCTCGTTCCCGTGATATGTGATCCCTTGTGAGCCAGTCACATGCTTGCAAGCTAATTGGATGACATTCCACCGAGAGGGCCCAGAGTATATCTATCCGTCATATGGATGGACAAATCCCACTCTTGATCCATGTGTCTCAACCAATACTTTCTAAACACTCAATGCCACCTTTATAGCCACCCAGTTACGGTGTGGTGTTTGATGTCATCAAAGCATCCTTCCGGTGATGGTGATATGCATGATATCATGGTCGAAGGAATTAGGTTACTATGTATGAGAAAGCATATAGCAATTGAACTATTAAAATGACTTGATCTTTATGCTACGCTTATCTATAGGAGTATGTCCATCAAACCATTCTCCTAACGATATGATCTTGTTGTTAATAACATCTCAATGTTCATGATAGGGAAACCACAATCATTTATTAACCAACAAGATAGTATTATAAAGAGGCTTTACTAGGGACTCTAATTTAGTTTACAAATCACACAAGTATTAATGTTTACTTGTTAATACTATTATAGCATGAACGAAAACATTTATCATAAACACAAAGATATAATAATAACTACATTTATTATTGCCTCTAGGGCATATCTCCAACACTATGCGTCTCCGGGGGGATAGTTTCCGAAAATCCCCCGAGTCCTCCTACTTACATGTGTCCTCCAAAAAGTCCTAAAATCCCGTTTTTGCTACAAACATGTCCGTTTTTGCTACAAATAGTCCCGCTTTTGCTACATGTAGCAGAAAATGGTTTGACCCAGAAAATAGAAAAACAGACTGGACCTCGCCGGAGAGTTCGTCGGAGACATCGCCCGCGACCGTGTAGCAAAAATATTGTGCTAATGTAGCAAACCCGATCTCACCGGATAGCAAAAAATTTGTGCTATTGTAGCAAAATCACAAAAGCGGTTGTAGCAAAAAGAATTGTAAAATATAGCAAAACTCGATTTCGCCGGAGACATCGACGGTGGCATCGTCGGAGACCTTGTAGCAAAATAATAGTATTGTAGCAAAACAAATTGTTCTATGTCGCAAAATTACATAACCGTTGTAGCAAAAAAATACTGATGCGGAAAATAACAGATCGGCTGGTGTCTTCTCACCGGAACGAGCTCAGGTGCCGGTCATCCGCCTCTCCCGACCGCACCTGTAGCAGGCCCGGTCATCCTTTGGAGCAAAGGTCGGCCCTTGTAGCAGCAGCCATGGCCGCACCTCGCGGCTCGGTCCAGAGACCAAGCTTTTTTGCCAACAGACCTGCACGCTGGGGCCTCTTGTAGCACCATCGCAACTCCATTGTTGTCGGCACCCCATGCTCGCGCCCCTGTGGTAGCCTCCCCTCAAAGCAGCATGGCGCCGACGAGATCGGGGAACATGGTGTCGGCGAGATGGCGGAGTGGGGAGGCGTCGGCGAGATGGGGGAGCAGGGCGACTTCAGCCTAGACGGTGGGAGCAGCGGAGAGCCGGAGACGCGGAGTGAATGGCCGCAGCGCGTGGCCAGGCGAGCGCCATTGCGGCGCAGGAAGGTCTTCTAGTCGGGAAGGAAAAGGGCAAGAGGATAGAGACGGGTCATGGAAGGGCCGTCACGGACGACCCGAGGGATGCGAAACGCGTTATGCCCCGGAGGAGGCCAATCATTTTCCTTTATTTAGGCTGATCTAGCGGCCCCACGCCGTCGGTCGACTTCTGGCGATCGGACTGAGCGGACTGACCTCCAGCCTAGATGAGCCCAAGGTAGAACCCAGATCGGGCATGTGCGCCCGCAAGACCCGTAGGTGCGGCGCCAGCGCAGCCACCTCCGGTCTGCAACGTCACGCCCACCTCTGCGTCGTCCGCACCTCCCAGCCACGGGCCGGTGAGCCCGCCGCCTAAACACCACCCGCGCCGCCCTAGAGACGATCTCCCTTCACGAAGGGAGACTGTCGGGGCGCGCCTATCCCGCCCGCCGCCTTTGACGGCAAGGTGTGGCTGCCACTGCTGGCGCTGGCAGTGGCCGGTGGGGGAGGATCAGGGGCTGCTTCTTCTAGGGTTTGGGGGGGCCTCCGGAGCCGTCCTCGCGGGAGCGACCCGGGAGCTTGTATGGAGGCGCATGACCATTGTTGCCAGGAAGGAGAGATCCCACGACTCAATTGCTTGCAGATTCTGCAACAAGTCTACAGAAGTTCAAGAATCTTCATGCAATCCACATGCTCGTGTTATGAGGAAAGCAAGACGAAGGAGAAAGTGCAGGAGTAGCAAAAGCAGTGATCCCTCCAAAAACGGAGGTCTTATGGTGGTGGATATGGGTTAGTTGTGCTCCTGGCGTGGCAAGAGCAAAGTTAAGAGCCCGCACAGGCACCCCATCTTACAATTTCGATGTAAAGCTTCAGAAGAGAATTATATCTGTCGACGAGTTGGCTACAGGATAATGCATTGCGGTGTTCTGTCGACGATGCTATGGAATTCTGTCTCATGCTTGCAGGGATTTTTTTTGTTGCCTTTTTGGCATGCTAGATATACTACAGTTGAAATGTTAGGAATTTAAAATTTGCAGGAACACGAACGTTTAACTGTATGTCAAAAAACAAACGTTACGAACTGAAAGTATCCTCATATAACTACTCCACGCGCATGTTCTTTTCTAGAACCAATATCTTCTATAATACCAAAAGGAGTACAGTTGCACACAAACACAAATCTCGGGGCTTCATTTATGTATGAAGATCAAAGGCCCTTTTTGTGGTTAAATGAAGCAATATCAAGAGAATTCAAACTGCTGCTTCGCGTGCGACGACACTAATGAGTTACTTACATGTCACCACAAAAGCAAAAGCACCCCATCAGGGTCGAGCATATGTAGGCATTCCAGTTTCCCTCTGTTAGCTCCGGCGCCCTGGTTTTGGGTGAGCTAATTGCTGTGCAGTCTAGCACTTCCAATAGCATGTCTTGTACTATCACACAATCAAAGTTAACACCAATGACCACTAGCCATCCTGGGTTGAATTGACAGGGAAAATATGCCCAAAAAATGGACAATTATTCATGTCTGTTCATGATTAGGCTTTCCTATGACTGAAGTGCAAGAATAATTTAACTTTCCTATGACTGAAGTGCAAGAATAATTTAATCTTCAAGCATATAGGGGGTGAGCCATTGATATCAGCAAGAAAGAGGGGTGGCAGCTCACAAGGAAAAATGTCATCCAAATGCTGTCATTCCAAGTTTCCAACAGATTACTACATGACGATCTAGGAGCACAAAGATAGTGCAGACCAAGTTTCAGCGTTCTATGGTATTTGCAAGACTTTATTGTTCACTGTTGTACTGAATTGTGTCAGTTTGGTTGCAGAAAACACCAGCAAAGCGAAATGTTAATATTGACACACTAGTGAAAGTAAAACGTGGTATTTCAGATAGACTTAAGGTGCAGAGTATAAGACTACAATGGTCATCCATAACCCTTCGGGGAATACAGAACATCGAATCATGCAATATCTTACCCAGCAGTTGTGACGTATCAAATTTCCTGATGAAACTCCACCGGTGAACAATAAACTAGACCTGGGCAAGAGGCCTTCCTATGCAATGGCTGAATTGCATCACCATCAAACTCACCTAAAATTATCTGGGCATTTGGCCAGGCCTTTTCGAGAGGCAATATTTCTTCAAGAATATCGGATGTATCCACATGATTTTTCTTGAGCCATTATGATTGATCACTCTTCGATGTAAATAGTAGAAATTGGTCGAGACTAGTAGAGTTTCTCAACACAAACCTTACTAGATTCGTCTCGCCGTCCCCCCCCCCCCCCCCCCCCCCTTGAAATTCGTCATCTTGAGGAACTTAAAGAGTTGAACCTATATTTTCAGGGTCTCGATGAATCTTGTCCCTTGAAGGAAATGTTCAATGAGACCAACTACGAAATCCTTGGTCTTCAGTTTCCTATATCTTGATGGTCGCTTGTCATCCACCAAACCAGGCGCTGGCTCAAGCACCGTTTCCCCATCCACGCTATAGAATGTGGCCAGTGAAAGTCTTTCCTTCTCGGCATTCGTCACCACTCTGTGAACTGGGCTCCTAAAGATTCCATTGTTCATTATCTGTGTCAATTTTTTACATACAAGTTAATGGAGCATTGGGATTCAGGAAGTAGGATATACATTATTCATTTCAGATTATGAAGAGAGTGAGTGTGCACAGCTTGTATTTGTTGGTGCCTACCTCCATGCAGTCTCCTAAGTTGATCACCAATGTGTAAGGCTTGGCTGGGACATTGTACCATTTGCCATCTCTCTGAACTTGCAAGCCACCGATATCTTCGTCAACCAAAAGAATGGTAAGGAGACCACCATCAGAGTGAGGCTTGAGGCCGAGAACAAGGTCAGGCCTCGGACACGGAGGATAGTAGTTGAATCTAGCAGTAGAACAAGGTCAGGCCGAGAACAAGGTCAGGCCTCGGCCTTGTTTGATAGCTGGTTGACGAAGTAGGCCTCATCAAGCTCCAGGAGATTGGCTATCGATCGCAAGATAAGATTTCTTATTTCCTTGGTCCTTGATGCGTACTCATGTAGCACATCCCTGTTGAAAGACCCTAGAATAGTCTAATCAAATCAAAGTTTTTTGTTTTTTATTTCAGTTTCTGCGAGTTGTCTCCAAAGGCAAGAGACAATTTATGTTAAAAAACTTCAGTTTTAGCCTAACTTTAGTGTATGATAACACGGGTCCACTTGCAAGAGAGACGGTGCAATGATCAGGGTGCATGGACTAGAACAGAGTTTACACAAACTGAAGTTGCTGATATTCTTTCCATTGATATTTTGCTGAATTTTCATTTGTCTCCGTTTGCAACTAAGCTAATACTACTGTTAGTATCCAAAAAAAAGAGCTAATTATGCTGTTAGAAATGTGAAACATCACTGAAGGGATCATTTTGAAAAAGAAAACATCACAGAAGGTCAGGGAGTAGGTAAACCTGAAAGATTCCGGGTGACTGGGCCATTTAGCAAAATTCCTCTCATCTTCTGGCTCCACTCTCAGATGCAACAGATCCTGCCAGTCCAGGATCTGATCCTGGGTTGCCACTTTGTCATTTCCATACCCTTCAATCTCGAAGGGCTTGCCCTCCACCAAGTTGCTGCATTTCCGCTTCTCTTCGATCGGTTGCCGAAAGAACTCCCTCGATACGCTCATCATGGCATCCATGAGAGAATCTTCAATTCCATGGTTAGTCACCTGGATAATCAAAAGCAGTGAGAATTTCAGCACGAAATCGAATGTTTTAGGAACTATGGTGCACGAAGAGGATTATACCAGGAAAAGGCCCCAGTGGTGTAGAGCCGCCCGTAGCTTGTCGGCCTCGTCGGCGTCCGTCAGCCGACTAAGATCAATGAGAGGGATGGGCTCGGGCATCTCATCGGCGGCCAGCAGGCCGGCGTGACGCTCTTGCTCCGGCCGCAAGTACCGGCTCGGCGGCTCCTCGACGGCCGCCGCCAGCTCTTGCACCGTCTTGGGCACCATCGTCAACGTCTGGCCAGACGCAGCCATTCTGTTCTTCGAGAGGTGTGTGGTTTTACTCTTTGCTCACTTGAAGTTGAAGATAGGGTGTCGTTATGTATAGCCTCGAGTGTGTCTTGAACTTTCCTTTTCAAAATTTATTTTAATCCTCCTCGAAAGAAAAATCGTGCCTTCAGTTTCTGGAGCGACACTGACCAGATGAATCGTGCCTTCCATGTTGGCTGGCAGGAGGATGGTGTAGGTGGTCGTGCTCCTCTTGTAAATAGTAGCAGTAGAGTTAGGTCTAGATTTGGTTCGTGTCTTCGGCTTCTTGCTGGTCTTCGGCTATATGCCGGGAGGAAGATGCCAGATCTTTGGGCTCGGATCTGGTATTGTTTGGCCTCTCTACTCCTTGTTGCGGTGCTCCCATGGTTGGAGCCCGAGGTGACAAGGAAGGGAGTTCCTGAAACCTCCATTAATAAAGGAGCTGTTGTTGTGGAGCTTGGGGTCTGGGTGCCTCTCCTCGGTCTCGTCGTCGCGGTGGCGGAAGATGGAGAGGGGTGGTCGAATCTGAAGCTCCACGGGGATTTGTTGCTGCAAGTTGGAGATCACCACATGACGGCCTCGATTTGCCGCCATGATCTATGGCTGAGTAGGCAGCCTCTCCATATGCCTTTGATGGCATCACCTCAACCTCCAAGACGGAGGCTCTCTACGGGATTCACGACGGCGCGCAGCGGCCTGCTTCTCCCAAGTGGTTTCGTCCCCGGCGAGAAGAAGGCCGGTCGGCGATGGAGTCCCAGTTGTTGTGGTGGAGATGAAGGATTCGATGGCTTTTCTCTTTTACTTTTTGGGGTCCTTTATGTTAATTTTCAGGACTGCTCTGTAACTCTAGTTCTTCCAAGGTCCTGTATAAGTTTTGTAACTCCACCAACGATGAATGAAAGACAGCACTAGGCCCTTCTGGGCCTTTCCCCTGTTCAAAAAAAAAAGATTATGCATGACGCACTCTCCTCCATGCGACTATTCTTCGTTTCTTTGTCAGCTACGCACCCATCATGAGAGCGGCGTCCAGACCGTGGTTAGGCGAGCTGCATGCTGGAGATCACCCGCGAACAGTTTAAGAGCATCTCCACTCGGGTTTATAAAGGTCCTTACAGAGGGACGTGGCTCCTCTGACGTAGCTATCCCTGCAGTGTACGGACTTTCTGTCATTGACATGTGGGTCCCACCCCTGGCTGACCCCACTTGTCAGGGACTCAATGGCAGGAGAGGGCATGTCAGGGGATCCTCTTCCCTTACAGAGTTATGGAGGTGTCAGCACTAAAAAAATCGTGTTCAGCCGGTTTTTCAAAAAATAATCGCGCCGGCTTGGCCCGTTTTCTTATCCGGCGTCCCTAGGCCGAACTCAACCCACAAGGGATCTAGCGGGGCACCGGATAAAAATGAAAACCGCATGCCAGTCCTGACAGTGAGATAGACGGCTCGACTTTTGAGCTTCGTCCTATCGTCGACCACGCGGTGGCAAAATTTCTCACCTCCCACCCTTGCCTTTTTCACCGCTTTTCGCCCGACCTACCTACCCGTTTCTCGCTATATGTAGGCGCCCCGGCCATCGCTATTGCAGATCTACATCTCACCATGACCACATCCCTCTCCCGCTATATCTAGGGCGGCAGCCGGAGGTAAAATGGCCTCGCCGACGCCATTCTTCACACAACCGCCTGCATTCTTTACCCTCGAAACCGTAGTCGATTCCCTGCCGTCGATGGAGCATTTTCTAGAAGGTGGCCCCGCCGTCAATGGCTATGGGCCGCGGTGCCTACGCGTCCAGGAGGCGCTGGTGCTCTGGGAGGCCCGGTACCCATTCCCTATGGACACTCGGTTGCCGAGGGGATGGGCGCTCAGTGCTGGCGGTCTGTCGGTGCCTCCGGTGCCTGTCGACGAGGCCCTATCAGCGGCCATCTTCATCCACTTCTGGACCGGACTCACGCCGGAGGAGAGAGACGACCCCCAATGGCATCCTAACAACCACGATGCATGGACGATCTTCTTTGAACAACAGCGCTTGGGCCACATGATCGCCTACGACGGTGCTAGACCGTCACCCCCGATCAACAATTTTGACGTCCAGAGGCGATGGTGAAGCGTACCAGGGTGCACGCTTGACTGAGTGCTCGACTACATCGCCGCACGGAACAACCCGCGACTGGATTAAAAGTCTCTAGACTTGCACTCGGCGTCGAAATCGACCTCCTCCTCGCCCATCTAGTAGTTTCCTTTTTTCTCTTGTTTGTTTAAATATGTGTAAACTTTTATGAACTATCTGTAAAATAGATGTTAATTTCGTATTTGACAATTATTTCAAATGTTTAATTTTTTTATATGGGAGACACGGCTGGGAGCCAACGCCCCCCAAAATCTGTGATCTATCTGGCGCCGCCCATATGATCAAAAAAGGGCCGCGCGGACACCGTATCGAGGGATGAGTGGAGATGCTCTAAGGTTCCACCAAAAGTCTAGAGACTGCAATGGATCTGAATGTTGGAATAATTCAGTGGTGTCTAGGGTAGTTTCAATTTTCGTCAGATTTTTAAACAAACAGAGGGGCTAAAACCCCTCCAGCTCCACTTTTTTATTAAAATGAAGCCGGTGAACATAACAAAAGTAGTCGTGCGAGGAGAAGAGAGTCAGCTCCTAGCTATTGTCATTCTTATTACAGACTTCAGTACCAGGACTAAACTAACATAAAGAAACCAACACAGACACATCGACGAGACCAACATCTAGCTACTGGAACCAATTGGTGTTGTCCAGAAAGAATTGCCGGTGCTCTGCATCTGTCTTCAGGCCGACCAAGCAATCCGCTGTAATTCTCCCCGTTTGAAGTCCAACAGCTGCAGGTTTCTGTCCATCAACAAAAAGTGTGATTCCTTGCATAGCAGCCGCTATCTCCTCATCATTGAGGTGGCACGATCCCAAACCGTCACTAAGCTTGACCGCTGCCTCTCCTGAAAACACATGTTATTTCGATATTTCCATAAGGACCAGAGAAAAGCAGCAGTAGTGATATTGTAAATGGTTTTGCCAGACATCCAAAGTTGAAACAAAACATCAATGCTAGATATACGGTTACTGACAAAAATCTCAGGAAGCATTTTCCATAGTTATCTAGCTACCACACAATCAAAGAACGGGTGATAACTAGTTTTAGTTTCCAAAGAGAGAAGACAAGTCTGATCGGATACATTATGATGTTTGGCCAAATTTTCCCTAGTCAACAAACAATTCTGTGCTAAAAGCCATAGAAACACTTGGACCCGACCTGGGATATGAATTTTCCAAATAGCAGCTAGAGGTGGCACACGAACACCACCATCATTGATCCTCTGATAATTTTTTTTACCGAATACTGACCGCAATCCGCAAGGCTCCAAACATGCTCATCTCTAGAGCAAGAAAGAGAATGTTGGGTTCGCAGCATACAAAACAAAAAATTCCTACGATGAGAGCTATATACACCATGATCCATCTATCTAGATACAATCAACGGCTGGATATACATCCAGAATACATACCCTTGAAGACCGATAAAGCTTTACGAGTATGGACTCGTCAGTGATATAGCCGATCTCTTTCCGATATCAAGATCGTGATGAAGTCCAGCTGGTCCATCACGCACCGCAAAGCAGTGGTGCATCCATGATCGCACACACGTCCGGTACCCCGACAACCTTCGTACCCTCGCTCCAGCTAAGCAGCGGAAGCATCAAATACTTACTCCAGAAAAAGCCAATGGAAACATGTATCTCGTTGACCGTGACCATGAATAAATTCTAGAGGGGGAGAAAGATCCTTCACGAGGAGGTGTGAGTGACAAGTGAAAGGAAGGGCTTCTTTTATAGGAGGAGCATCCCATAAGCCATGGCCGGCGGCCAAGGTGGTGCCCCCACCTCTTCCTCCATTCATGTGAGTGGAGCTCCCACTCACACAAATGCCTCTCCATTTTGTTCACTCCAATCCCATTAAATTTCCACCAAATTTAATGTAATCTCTCATTAAATAAAACTCCTTTTATTTATTTATTCAGAATTTTGTTAATTACATTAATTAACAAACATTCATATAAAACCCCTTACAACATTTCAATTTCACATGCAGAACCAGTTTCAGCAATTTTACCCAAAACAATTCCGGTTTCTATTGAAATAATTCTAGCATTTTTCTTTTTCTTTCTCTAGCATATTATTTGCTCCAAATGGTGTTAGTATCCCTTAAGTGTGTCACCCTATGGTTCGCGAATAATATAGACATGATCGAGACCCCTCTTCGATCAATAATCAACAACGGGACCTGGAGATCCGTACTGACTCTCACACATTCAACGATGACTTCTAGTGATCGTGTGAACCTTTTACATTACAACTAAATCCTTTTGTATCACTATATTTTACATATCCGAGATTCGATCATCGATATCCCCATACCTAGTTTGATCTCGTTACCGACATGTACTCTTTTCTTGTTCCCGTGATATAACATTCTAGTGATCTCCATCACTTGCTTGCAAACTATATCACTATGATATCACTGAGAGGGCCCAGAGTATATCTCTCCGTTATCGGGATGGAAAAATCTCACTCTTGATCCATGAGCCTCTACATAGCACTATCGGAGTATCTGAACCCACCTTTATAGTCACTATGTTATAGTGTGACATTTGATGTTATCAAGCTACTCTTCCGATGTTAGTGATTGACATGATCTCATGGTCTAAAGACTAAAGTTACTTGTAATGATGTTATAGCAATTTAAACATAATGACTTTGATTGTATTACTATACTTCGGATGAATATTTATCACGTCATTCCACCAATGTTGTGATCTCATTATTAACAACATCCAATATCCATGATCAGGAAATCTTGATCATCTTGTTAATCAACGAGCTAGTTTATATGAGAGGCATAACTAGGAACTCTTCATTTGATTATTAAACACACATGTATTAATATTTCTGATTAATATAATTATAGCATGCAAAATAAATATTTATCATAAACAAGGAATACAATAATAACCACCTTATTATTGCCTCTTGGACGTATTTCCTTAAGTCTTCCACTCGCACTAGAGTCAATAATAATCTAGTTTGAAAAACTTGTGCATCCAACACTTATGGCTTTCTGTTGTTGTATATACGCGTTTGCTAGTGGTAAACATAATCTTCGGATCCGACACTTTTAAGTCTGTGTGTATTTGCATGTTTTTACTTCTCCACACATCACTCATTCTCCAATGAGAAGGCATTGTATAAATTTTGTCTTTTGGTGAGACATTTAGTTCTTTAAGGTTAAATCATGTCGATACTATTGCCGTACACTATATCTTTATAGTGTTAGCCCGTTGTGAACTATACCTTAGTTTGATAACAAACCACTTGACACAAATGCCCTTTGCTGCTACTATAGTAGTCATATACTTAACATTTTGTTGAGTAACCATCACAATGTCTTAATTTTGGAATTCATCCAAATTTATCATGGAATCTCCTTTCCATTATATTATGCCACCCATAGTTGGCATGGGTTGGACCGATCCTGTTTGCCGTGACAAAATTAAAGAAACGTCACAGATGGCCACGACATTTTTAGGCAAAAAACATCACGGATTAGATTATGAAGCGAAGTTCATAAACTTTTTTTCATCGCAAAATTTATCGCGGATGGTGATCTGCGACATTTTTTCACTGATCCACGATGATATCAGATTTTCATGGGCCGTCCAGATTCTTGAAGTGAGGGTTCTTTAGGAATGCTGGTGACGCAGGAAAGTTATACATTCCGAGGAGTTCTATGCAAACGGAAGCTACATGCGTCACAACTATTGAAGCCACTTCTAGCCTACCAGGTGTTGTTTGGTTTTGATTGTTTCACTATGGCCAATGCTATTAAGAAGGTAAACTATGATTTGGCGGACATTGGAGTTCTGTTTTGTATGGCGAGAAGCTTGAGCTGCCTGTATTTTGATCATATATGCTTAATTTGTTTTCTATCGCCGCGAGTGTAATAAAGTAGCCAGTAGGTTGGGTCAATTTGGCTATCAGGACAACTATATCTCATCCCGTTGGAAGGAAATTGCTCTACACTATGTAATTGGTTTGGTTACCTGCGATATTGCTGAGCAACAATTTTAAGTGGAATGCTTGGTAATTGGTTTGGTTACACTATGTAATTGGTTTGATTACACTATGTAATGGACACGGATAGGGAGCCCCCGGGGGCTTGTTTGCGCGATCCAGCCCTCACCATATACGGCTGTCCCGCACCAATCTATTTGAGGAAATTAAAGACATCCTGATCAGACTCCCCTGCGTCTCTATGACCCAAGTGAGTCCAACCATGTGCAGCGGTGTCCCCTGCCTGCCTATTCCCATCACATGTCATGTAATAAAAGCACAAGTCCCACAAAAGAAAATATAAGCAAGGATGCATAGAACAATAGATAAAATGTGATAGTAGGAAATACAACTAAGCAACTTAGTCTTAGTTTACTATTTTTTTACTATAGGACGCTTGCCATGCTACTCCTAGACAAAAATTCGCAAATTATTGCCAAAACTTCACATAGGGCATCTTAGAAACTGAAATTATGCTCCACATATTAGATTCTGTTGTACATACTTCCACAATTTGATGCTTTATTTTTTCACCCGAGTTTGCCAACATCCTGCAAGAAACCAAACCGAGAACACTTAGTACTAATAGTAAACTAGGAGTTGTTTTCTGTGTAGAAATAATATTACTTGTTGACTGTCTTGTACATTTGTTGTGTTATGCCACCTAGTGAAACAAAAAAGCAACAGTTTAGAACAATCGTATATCTATTCGGCAATTAAAATTGTTTCCTTGCTCGTATGAAATTGCCAAAGTCTCAAAAGTTAAGTCAGATTCGCTAACTTTCCTACCAATTTTTGCCTAAGTTCCTCAACATGCTAGCAAGACAAGTGTTTACGGATGAGTATGTTCAGGATGTGCAAAAAAGAATTGATGATAATTTGTAGGGAACTTGCAAAATATGTCTGTTTAAAACGGACAACTATCAAACAAGATTTTATAGAGGCTCATGGTTCAAGGAACATATACATCTGCCAGTAGCCAACTTAGTATTAACATTGCACATGACTGACTTTAAAATACGCCACCTTTAGATACAATAATGAAAATTAATTTGTGGGATGCTTTTAACATGTTCGTTTCAAGGCTCATAGCTAGGCAAACATGTGCTAGTAGGAAACTTAATTGATACGAAATTGATCAACTTGCATGACGATAGAAATGTCTCAAGCAACTACACACAAAGTGCATGACAATGTGCAACTTATCAACATCAAGAAACGACTAGGTAATCTTACCTGCACCCAAAAGATGATTAGGTAATCCAACAACAATGTAGATCCTGATAAACTGCAACTTACCTGCACCTAAAAATCAATTAGATAATCTAGTAACTACACCTTAGTGCATGACAAAATTGCAAGTTATCCAAACAAGCAACCTAGAAGATGTTAGTTGCTCCTTCTAACATATTCGTTACTCCTGGTGATCTGCAAGTTGCTTCCGCTAAATTAGGTAGCTGGCAAAAGTAACTTAACTATACTCAGTATACTACTTCGAGGTATTTGGTTGTAACTCAAAAGTTAAGGAAGTTGAAACAAACAACTCAAAGTAAAAGTAGACGATGGACATCAAACTAAAAAACATGTTGTGGAAGGCAACTTTAGCATATTTAGTACACAACTTAGTGATGTTGAAACAAACAACTCAACTCAAATCAGAATGCAACTTAACGATGTTGCTAAACATCAAGCTAAATTAGAAGATAAAATCAACTAAAGCGTGTTGTGAAAACAACTTAGTTAAATACAATAACCAACTTAAGCATGTGAACCAACAACTTAATAAAAAACGAAACTTCGAGGTATAAACTCGCTTGTGATGGGGAAAATTTGTTGGGGCTTACCTCATATTCTCAATCTAAATATATAACATTGAAGTAAACTAATTAAAAAATACTAGCTTGACTAAAAAAGCACAAAGTAAAATAGTTATAGAACATTATGTACACTAAATTGCCATGAATAATCAACTTAACTGAAAGAGACTAGCAACTCTAATATTGTGAAAACTTAACTAAGAGTTGATAGTACAACAAAACAAAACTTGATAAAGCAACTTAACTACTGGGAGGAAACAACTTAGCTAAAAGTGAGTAGCAACTTAGTACAATTTTGAAGAACTTAAGTAAACATGGATATGGAAGGAAAACAAAATTTTATAAAAACTGTGAAGTAAAAAACCTAACTCAAGTTACCAGCAACTTAAATGGTTGGAAGAAACAACTTCACTAAACGTGAGTTAAGTTTAACGTACATGGGAATTCTCGTGTAAGCAAGTTGAGATATGCCTAAGACAAAAAATATGCATAATCAACTTACTTTTAGATAATGGTAAAATCCTACCTAGCCAGGTAATTGAAAAAAGGCGACTTAGTCATGTGGTCGAAAACCCAATTGATTAGGTTGGGGAACCAACTTAAGCATGTTGATGTAATCAACGTAGTAAAGTTCAGACCACAACTTGGGCATTTTGATGGAAGCAATATGACATATACCTAAGAAAAAAAAATGGGCGTAATGAAGATACTTTAAATGATGGTAAAAATTCGACCTAGTCAGTTAGTTTGAAAACAACAACTTATCATGTGGTCGAAAAGCCGCAATTATTAGGTGGTTGAACCAACTTAAGCATGTTGAGTAATTAACTTAGTAAAGTTCAGAATACAATTTGGACATTTTGGTAGAAACAACTTGACATATGCCTAAGACAAACAGAAATGCATAATCAAGTTACTTTAGATGATGTAAAAAATTCTACCTACTCACGTAGTTCGAAAAAATCAATTTCGTCATGTGGTCAAAATCTCAATTGACTAGGTCGCGGAACCAACTTAAGCATGGTGTAATCAACTTAGTGAAGTTTAGAATACAACTTAGACATTCTGATGGAAGCATCTTGAGTACCTAAGAGAATAAAATGTGCATAATCAAGTTACTTTAGATGATGATAACAATCCTACCTAGTTGGGTAGTTTAAAAAAGAAACTTAGTCATGTGGTAAAAACAATTGATTAGGCCATGGAACTAACTTAAGCATGTTTGTCTAACCAACTTAGTGAAGTTCAGAATACAACTTGGGCATTTTGTTGATCAAGTTACTTTAGATGATGGTAAAAATTCCTACCTAGTTAGGTAGTTTTAAAAAAGCAACTTAGTTATGTGGTAAAAAGCTAATTGATTAGGTCACAGAACCAACTTAAGCATGTTGGTGCAATCAACTTAGTGAAATTCAAAATGTAATTAGGGCATTCCGGTGGAAGCAACTTGACATATACCTAAGACAAAGTATGTGCATAGTTAAGTTACTTTAGATGATGGTAAAAATTAAATATGGTTTTGAAAAAGAAATTCTCCTATGTGTTTGCAGCTATTCAATACTAATGCAGGCTAGGCAACCTCAAACTATTCTAGAAACAAGTGTTGATTGGTGCTCAAAGATCGGACAACTCGATAGCTGGATCCTCTAATAATCTAATCTTGGTTAGTTGCAGTAGCGCATACCTGTGAAATCATGGATACATGCGCGTAGCTGCAGACGTCTTCACGATGAGGAGCTGCAACGGCGGCGCCAGTCTGTGCTTCAATGGCCATGGAGTCCGGACACAAGGATGACTAGATGGTGGCGTGACTTGAACAGATACCTAGGAAGATGGTTGTGGAACGACGGCGACCGACAGCGGCAGTAGAACAATCCCATAAAGATGAGATACCAAGATGCTCCACGGTTCAAACTTCGCACATCAACATCTCATACCCTATTTTATTTTTGCATGTAAAATCTCATTATCTTAAAGTACCAATTTACTAGATGAAAAAGGGTATCTAGTCCAGTTCCATGCTGCAAAAAATTCAGCTAGAAGGTCTCAGACAAAAGGTAACGAGAGCAATACTATCAGAGTAGGCAAGCATTTATTCTGATTCAATATTTGTCCAAAATAACAAACCGTTATTTCTGCATAAGGCTAAGTAAATAATTCCTCCGTTCAGAAATAAGTGACTTGCATTTGTCTAGATTTGGATGCATCTCACATTAAAACAAGACAAGATACATGTGAATCTAAACAAATTCAAGTCTATTATTTTAGAACGGGGGAGTACAAAGATTTTTTATTTTAATGAAACTACCAGCAAACTTGAGTCAAGCCAACAATGCAGGCTGGACCTGATGCACATTCTAGAACAAACAAACAGTAAAGCATACCTTTCACCAATTAAAAGGCATGATATAGATGCATCTGCTACAACAAATCAAATTTTCATGTATATTACCCAAGCATCGAGCATGAGTTCACCTCGTGACGAGGTGGGGGAGGTTGCTGACTTGAAGTTGTCAAGCTCCAGGTTGCGGGGATATGGTCGCTTCCTCGCTGGGGTCAGGGAAGAGGCTAATGGTGGTCTCCGGTGTCGCTGCACAGGGACGGAAGTGACGGGGGCTTTGGGCTGAAGACATTGCTGCAGATCGGAGCTGCGCATGGCGCCAGGGGGTGGGCTCAGTCGCCCCCGTCAAGGGTGATTTCGGAGAAGCCAGGCGACACGCGTCGGCGAGGATGGAGGGCGGCACGCGCCGGCAGGGATGGAGGGCGGGGCGCGCCGGCGGGGGTGGGCAGCACACTAGTAGAAGAGAAAGGAGTCAGTGTTGTGGCTTTCTGTCTTTGTCGCGACGAGGTCACCACGCGTTTATCATGGTCAGCAAACGAGGGCTAGAAAACGCTAACCAGCCCCAAGCACTTATTAGCAATTGGGCTATGTAATTGGTTTGGTTACCCGTAAAGAAAAGGCATTCGCCCGTTTAGGGCCTGTTTGCGGGAGTCTTGGCAGTTGACATAAGCATTAACGGTACTGTAAAAAAGAAGATATAAGCATCACACGACAGCCCAAACGGCCCAATTCAATAGAGCCTGGTCTGGCCCATTTACCCCATCAAGCACATCCTAGCCGTCCGTGCTAGGTCACGCCGACGCGAGGAAGCCATTTATACCCGTAGCAGCCGCCACGCGCTCGCTCTCCTCTTTCCCAACCCTTCTGCCCAAGCCTCCTACGACCGGCGGCGGAGACGACGGCGACATGGTGCAGCGTCTGACCTACCGGAAGAGGCACAGCTATGCCACCAAGTCCAACCAGACGCGGGTCGTCAAGACCCCAGGTCCTGAATCCCTTGTCCTGCCCTTCTTTAGTTGATTGTTTCGCATACTGTTGGCGATTTCTTAGTGCTAAGATCCTCGCTAATTTGGCGGGTTTGTGCCTTGCGATTTTAGGTGGTAAGCTCGTGTACCAGTACACCAAGAAGAGGGCTAGCGGCCCCAAATGCCCTGTGACCGGGAAGAAGATCCAGGGGGTGAGTTGCTCTTTGCTTTGCATCTCTCAGAACAATTGTTGCTTGTTTCGCTTTGTCATGATAGCGATATTTGGCAGCCCAGTTTCTATGCTCGCGGGGTAGGATTCCTTGGTTACTAGATGAATCTCTGTTGCTAAATGTAGTTTATATCTTGAAACTTGTAGTTTGCATTATGTGTTTTGGCTATCAACCTAAGAGTGTCTTTTAGGCTTTTAGCACACAAATAAATGACCAATCAGATTTTGGTTGGTAGATCTTAATTTCTGTTCAGCCGGCATCAAATTCACAGCGAGACGATGCTCTTGTGTAATTCCAAATATATCATTATCGGGATATCATGCCTGTTGCTAGATTGCATTTCACCACCGTATCCTGTCTGTAGTGATAGTTTTAGATTCCGAGTTGTTCTCAAGTAGACAGTTGGCAGCTCTTGCCTACTCATGTGTGTTGGTGTATTCTAATTATCTGGTTGGTATCTTTATCAGTCTGTTTGTGTTTTAGTGTGCTCCCTCGATTTTCAGATTTGAAACATTCCTAGCAACATGGTTGCTAGAAAATAATTTATGTTGCCATCAAATCAAATTAAATGCTGTGACTGCTGCCTGCCATACCACATTGTCGCAATTGTTGGTTCTCTAGAGTTGAAACTGCCGTCTCAATGGTTTTCTTCTATCTTTGTCATAATCCCAAGCTGTGCCTGTGCTTTACAAAATGAATAAACCTTATAATTCCAAGCTTGCGCATGCTGATTCACCTGTGTAGGCTGTGTTCCTTAATCTGCTTGTTACAAGTCTTTGAAGCTTTTGTCTTGGTTAGCTTTGAGAGATAACTTATCATGTTAGAAGTTTACATTTCAATTGTCTGCTACATTAATATCTCAACTTGAACACTCATGATATGATCACTTCCATCTCCAGATTCCCCACCTGAGGCCTACCGAGTACAAAAGATCAAGGTTGTCTAGGAACCGCAGGACTGTCAACCGTCCCTATGGTGGAGTGCTCTCTGGACCTGCAGTTAGAGAAAGGTCAGCAACTATTATGATTTAAAGTCATCTGATGTGTTTGCACCAAACTAATCCGCATGTAATCTAATGCGATTCACATTCCATTTCAGGATCATTCGTGCTTTCCTGGTCGAGGAGCAGAAGATTGTGAAGAAAGTCTTGAAAATACAGAAAACCAAGGACAAGACCACCTCAAAGTAGAGAACTTGTTTGAAACTGAAGTGAGGACTGTTATGTAAACAAGGAAATATTTTTGTGGATGGTGATCATGAATGGTTTTAGTCCCTTCTAGCTGAATGCTTTAGTATGTCGAGATCTGTTGAATTCAGAGATTGTGAAACATTTGATACCCATTTGCTATTCCATTTCTGAATCTCATGTTGAATTTGCAATTTGTGAGTCCACCTTTTCATGCCTTGGTCAGCTGTGGAACAACTGCTGCTGTGTTGCATTGCAACTTTTTGTGGATGGTGATCATGAATTGTTTTAGTCAATTTTAGCTGTAAATGGTTTTGCGGATGGTGAGTCCACCTTTTCATAACTTGGTATGTTCAGTGGATCTCTGTTGAATTCAGTGATTGTGAGGCATTTTGAATTTTTGATGCCTACATATCCTGTTATTGTGAGTTCTCGTCTGACTCCTACGGAGATTGACTGTCTTCTTAAAATTATTCGTTTATATCGAGCTGTCATAGGATAAGGCTAATAAGCACTTGTGGTTACACTGGTTTTTTGATACTAGTTGTCATTTTGGATATCATATTGCCATGTCCCCAGAATAAAAAATTTACTCCAGAATTCTATTGCCATGTATAAGTAATATCCAAATCAAACAGTTTAACTAACCTCCAGGCGATAGTAAGCCACGACGAAATTGCCGCGTGACTGCGTGACCAACTCAAATAGTTTAACTAACCTCCCTGCTTACAGTTAAAAAACCCTACCTGCTTAAGAACGATCAGAACATTTTAATGGACCGGAGGCCCCGCTTTCTTGGCGGTTGGTTTGCGGGAGCCTTCGTACCTGTTTCGACCACCCCGCTTCGTCCCACCGGTAGCCGTAGGCCACTAGAGCTGGATCCCTCCTATCGTCGTTGTTTGGACGACGGAGTTGGTCGCGGCCTGGAGCCAACGCTGCCACTGTCGTCCGACGGAGGAAGTTCTAGATAGTTGTCCTGCTTGCCACTGTCGCCCGCAGGCCCTGTCGTCCTAAATGCGGTGACCATTAGAGATGGTGCCATGTCATCTATAGACAGTCCTATAGCTGACACATACAATAGGAGTAATGCTACACTTACGAAAATAACTTACCGAAATCATCTACTGAATTAAAACATTCAGGGAGGAAGGGAAGCAGTTTCCGATATTTAGTCCAAGAATCAAAACTGAACCAATAGTTTCACTCCATGTCAGTCCGTAGGGGTTTCTGGGCGAATTAATGGGGGTAGGCTTCCACATGCTGAAGCCTACCCTTCGATTTTACAAAACTTTTTTTGAGTATATATGCTTCTGTAAAAAGAGGTAAGAAATCAGTTTTTTCAGCCTTAAACAGAGTCGTATTGTGTCTTTCACCGTTCGAACAGAATTTTGTCTTAACGGCCCAGCTAGCTAGCGTTGTGTGCGTCCATAAGAGAATCTGAAGAGCTAAGGTAGCAAAAAACAACAACTAACGGAGAGGCACACGATCAGATACAGAGCACCCTGTCTCGAACTCTCGATCGGTTTCCACCGTTTTTAGGTTTTCTATCTATCGTTTCCTGCCGCGGCGCCACAATCGCCGGCTGGCCACGACTCCAGGACAACACTCAGGTGGCGAATGGCCATAGGATAGAAGCGATGGCGGATGGCGATGAGCGTGCCAACGAAGGAGACGCTGATGGCGGCGGCCAGTGGGGACGCGAGAAGCGGCCGGCAATGACACAAACGCCGGTGACTGGAGGGAGTAAGCAGGGGAACAAGGAGAGACCAAGAAAAACAGAGGTATGTAGTGAGTAGGTTATAATTTTTAGATTGAGTATTGCTTCTTGTAGTTGTCGATTCTTCAGTATTGATAGACTGATAGGTTAAGATTTATGAAATTTATTTATCACTTAGAAGTTTAAACTGGTTACTAATGCAATATAATTTTTATTTTTTCACAGTGACGAGCAAGTAAGACCTGCGTAGATTTTACCTAAGCTGTTCAAATAATACAGTCCAAGTTGATCCTTCAACTAATCTGACCAAAGATATGGAGCGCCCACTTATCCTTCAACTAATATGCCGAAGATATCTAGCGCCCCACCGATCCTTCAACTAATCTGACCAAAGATATCGAGTGGCCTGATGCTGTTAGATTGGCACATTGTTTGGACATGGTCTATAAAATCAATGTATCCGTGCATTTTTAGTGATTAGTCTGTTTTTTTACATTTCTTATTTTATATGAATCACAATTTTTATCAGCGACTTCATATTCGCATTTTTCACGTCTTAGCTCCCTGTGATAGGATTTGAGCCCACCCATTATTTTTATCATGGATTCGCCACTAATTCGTACGTGTAGGATTATAGTTATCTTTAAAAGTATACTAATTGATCGGTGGATAGTCCATATTTCATTCTCACTAAATGTTTAGAAGCATGTTTTAGAACTCACTCTTAACTTACATCCCACTTGCATTCTCTCTCCTTCACCTGACTAAAAATATAACAATTCATCTCTTATAGCGAGCTGGCCTCAATTGTACTTGCTGCAATAAATGACATTTTTTTGATAAAAAGATTTGTCAAGAGTGGGATAGAGCTGACCCATGTAGTACTTGCTCGAACAAATGACAACAAAATTCATTAAAAAGATTTGTCAAGACTCAAGAGTGGGATAGAGTTGACCCATGTAGTACTTGCTCAAACAAATGACAACAAAATTCTTTAAAAAGATTTGTCAAGATTGGGATAGAGCTGACCCATGTAGTACTTGCTCGAACAAATGACAACAAAATTCGTTAAAAAAAATTGTCAAGAGTGGGATTTGAACCCACGCCCCAATTGTACTTGCTGCAATAAATGACATTTTTTTGATAAAAAGATTTGTCAAGAGTGGGATAGAGCTGACCCATGTAGTACTTGCTCGAACAAATGACAACAAAATTCATTAAAAAGATTTGTCAAGACTCAAGAGTGGGATAGAGTTGACCCATGTAGTACTTGCTCAAACAAATGACAACAAAATTCTTTAAAAAGATTTGTCAAGATTGGGATAGAGCTGACCCATGTAGTACTTGCTCGAACAAATGACAACAAAATTCGTTAAAAAAAATTGTCAAGAGTGGGATTTGAACCCACGCCCTTTCGGACCAGTACCTGAAACTGGCGCCTTAGACCAACTCGGCCATCTTGACTTTATGATATGCTTCTGCGATATAAAAATATAACTAGTACAGTTTATATCACACGGTCAAAAGTTCTCCAAAAAGCTGAAATTCGATGGGTATCAAATGTCTCACAATCTCCTCTATCCACTTCCAGCCCTATCTATCACTATGCATTACTCATTTGGATTACAAATTTCGGATACTGTGGCAACGTACGTAGTACTAAGTTTTTCAAACACGCAAATTTGAAAACCTGCCACAATTTGTTAGTCAGTGCATCATATCATTTCTGACACTACCAATTTCTTACGTCTGGGGAGGCATAGACTCGCTTCTGCCAAATTCAAAGTGCGACTTCTTCACGGCCATGGCGCGCGCTTAGATCCCTCCCGCCACACCACATCCCTTGTATCTTCTTCCATCTCGTCGTCTCCATGCCTCCGCGCCTCCCCTCGTCCGCATTACTCACCCCCGCCCTCGCAGCCCACCGCTACCGCGCGCTCTCTGCTCTCCCAGCCACCGCCGCCGCGCGAGCCGGCGCCCCCAACCTGCTCGACGGAGTGCCTCGCCCGGACCGCCTCTCGCGGCTCCCGCCCGAGCTCGCGGGATTCGTCCCCTCGCGCGCGGCAGGGCACACGCCCAGCCAGTTCGCCTACGGGAACGCGCTCAAGGCCTGCGCTCCCGCCACAGACGCCGGAGCGGCGGCAGGCAATGTCTCACTCGCGGAGCAGGTCTACTGCGCCGCCTGGAAAGACGGGATCGCGGGCGACGCGTACGTTTGCAGCGGCATGGTCGACCTGCTCGCGAAGAGCGGCCGCCTCGGGGACGCGCTCAGGGCGTTCGCGGACGGCGACCCGGGGAGCGCGGTCTGCTGGAACGCGGTCATCTCTGGGGCGGCGCGGAACGGCGAGCATGGTCTCGCCATCGAGACGTTCACCGACATGGCGTGGGGCTCCTGTGAGCCGAACTCGTTCACTTACTCCGGGGTTCTCAGCGCCTGTGCGGCCGCCGCGGAGCTGTGCGTCGGCAGGGCGGTTCATGGACAGGTGCTTCGGCGTGACCCTGACTATGATCTGTTCATTGGGACGTCGATCGTCAACATGTACGCGAAATCTGGTGATATGGTCTCTGCCATGAGGGAGTTCTGGAGGATGCCGGTCCGGAATGTGGTTTCCTGGACCACCGCCATCGCGGGTTTCGTGCAGGAGGAGGATCCGTTAAGCGCGGTTCGGCTGCTCAGAGAAATGGTCCGGAGCGGCGTATCGATTAACAAATACACGGCTACCAGCATCTTGCTCGGATGTTCCAAGATGTACATGATACAAGAGGCCAGCCAGATGCATGGGATGATCATAAAGACGGAGCTGTACTTGGATCACGTTGTCAAGGAGGCTCTGATCTGCACATACGCTAATATCGGGGCTATTGAGTTGTCTGAGAAGGTATTTGAAGAAGTTGGTAGAGTAAGCAACAAAAGTATCTGGTCGGTTTTCATATCTGAGATTAGTAGCCATAGCTTATCGAGATCAATTCAGCTTTTGATGAGGATGTCCCGTCAGGGTCTAAGACCAAATGACAAATGCTACGCTTCTCTTTTCAGTTCTGTGGACTCAATTGGGTTTGGCAGGCAATTGCATTCGTCGGTTATAAAAGATGGGTTTGTTCATGGTGTTCTTGTTGGCAGTGCGCTGTCCACCATGTACTCTAGAGGTGATGAAGTGGAAGATAGCTACAAGGTCTTTGAAGAGATGCAGGAGCGTGATGAAGTCTCATGGACAGCAATGGTTGCTGGTTTTGCATCCCATGGTCATTCAGCTGAGGCATTCCGATTGTTCAGGAATATGATTCTTGATAATTTTCAGCCTGACCATATGACGCTATCTGCCATTCTTTCAGCTTGTAATGGACCAGAATGCTTGCTCAAAGGGAAGGAAGTTCATGGACACATCCTTCGCGCCTATGGAGAAACCACATCCATCAGCCATTGTTTGGTTTCCATGTATTCCAAATGTCGACAAGTACAAATAGCTAGAAGGATTTTTGATGCAGCTGCATGCAAAGATCAGGTCATGTTGTCTTCAATGATATCTGGATACTCTACAAATGGTTGCAGTGACGAGGCAATCTCACTATTTCAGCTTATGTTGGCAGATGGTCTACTGATAGATAGGTTCATATGCTCTTCTATTATTAGCCTATGTGCTAACATAGCAAGACCACTCTATGGAAAACTATTGCATGGTTATGCAACTAAAGTAGGAATACAGTCTGATCTATCAGTAAGTAGTTCACTCGTGAAGTTGTACTCCAAAAATGGCAACCTGCGTGATTCTCGTAAAGTTTTTGATGAAATAAATTCCCCAGATTTAGTTACTTGGACTGCTATAATTGATGGATACGCTCAGCATGGAAGTGGTCAGGATTCTTTGGAGATGTTTGATTTGATGATTAAGCGTGGAATAAAACCAGATAGCGTGGTACTAGTGAGTATTTTATCTGCTTGCAGCCGCAATGGTTTAGTTGAGGAAGGGTTTAACTATTTTAAATCTATGAGAAGTGTCTATGGGGTTGAGCCAGTGTTACATCACTACTGTTGTATGGTTGATTTACTTGGTCGATCTGGGAGGCTTACAGAGGCAAAAAGTTTTATTGAGAGTATGCCTATGAAACCTGACTTGATGGTATGGAGCACACTGCTCGCTGCTTGCAGAGTTCATGATGATGCTGTGCTTGGAAGATTTGTGGAAAATAAGATACGTGAAGATAATTATGATTCAGTCTCTTCTACAACTCTGTCAAACATTCTAGCAAATTCTGGGGACTGGGAGGAAGCAGCGAGAGTAAGAAAATCAATGAAGGGCACCAAGAAAGAGCCTGGATGGAGCATGGTGTAAGAATCGAAAATGATCGAGGAGTTATATAAATAAAACAAGAATGGAGCACAGTACATTGATGGACTTGAAATGATGACATCATCTTCTGGGAGTTGGTAAAGAGGTCCAGCTGGTTGCATCTAAGCAATAAGCAATGGATATAATTGGTATATTAGATAAACTGTGGAGCCTTTTATACTATTAACCGTACTTTGCATAGGTAATTGTTCCAAACCTGTTGGCTGTTAGGTATCTAAGTAGAGATGTTTCTTCCTGATCAGACATGATAGATATCTAAAGTTTGCACTGATGATACAACTGAGCCAGACTCCTTGCTGTACTTAATTCATTATTCCAATTATGATGGGATTTGCATATTTTACATGTATGACACACCTCTAATTTTTGATGGAAGTATAAGTATTAATACTGAAGAATTCAATAAATATAACCAAGATCCTTCTCTCTGTTGGCTTATCTGTAAAGATGCATGCAGTTCATAAGATATAGACCGAGCTGAAAATTTACAATGGATAGTCTTCTGCTAACATAAATGCTAACATATGAAGATCACTCTTGGTGTTGTATATTCTAACTATGTATTCCCTCCATCCGGAATTAACTGACTCACATTTGTCTAGATTCACATGTATCTAGACTCGTTTTAGTGTGTCGATACATGCGAATCTAGGAAAATGTGAGCCAGTTAATTCCGAATGGAGGGAGTATAATATATTTTTCCGTAGAGCAGCTATTGGACATCTCTGGGGGAGGTCGGGAGACAAGTGAGAGATTCGCAGGGCATGTTGCATGTCCAATCATCTGAAGAATCTAGCCCCAAATCAAATGGGAATTTTATTTTTCGTGGAACCCCACACTCATTTCCTGTAACGTATCCACTACCAGGTTTTCTTGTATATGGATCTTCATCCCTGTTTCCAATACCTCCATTTGTGTCTATATCCCAATCAACTGCATACGCATCGCACTCTTCATGTTCGAACTCAGTATCTGGTGAGGCTTCATTCATGCTATTGATTATTCCAGGGGCTATGCTGAGAAGCACGGTATCTGACGACCTCTGCAGGGTCTGTGTTTCAAATGGAAAGATTACCGGGTTGCTATGGATGTCTTTGTCTGATACATGAGTTAAGGACGGACTGCGGTTGAAGTTTATGACTTTATATGAAGAGCCATTCTGTGAACTGTTGAGCTTCTGCTGCTGCCGCCCTTGAAAGTAATGTTCGCTATTAAACCGATTCACAGGTATTGCAACTTCTGCTGAGCAAGAGGAGCTCTCCAAAGAAAAATGTGAAGCTTGTATGGACTGCAAGGCAGATAATATATCTGGCTCTGTCGTTGCAGTCAAGTGAGGACCCCAGGACTGAGATAGTGCTCTTTGTGCCATTGAACTAGGCTTTTTAAATATCCTACAAATAGCCCATGCATCCTGTTTGGTAAAGAAAAATCATCAGAGGTATACTCATATATCAAGATATTTTCAGAATTCTGGTGCTACAGTCAAAACTCTGAATAAAAGCTTACATTGGCTGGAATGTTTTTGTCTATTTGTACTTTAGGAAGTGTTGGATCAGTTAGTGAAGGAAGCCTGAACTCATGCATCATCCAATCAGTCTTGATCCCTTTTGCTGCTCTTCCTTTATAAAATACAAGGGACTTCTTCAGGCCTATGCACTTGGTTCCCTCGGAGGAGTAAATTGGCCTATCTGTTCCCGTTGCTTTCCAGAATCCAGCTCCCGTGACTCTATTTGGTCTAGCACTATTACGATACTTCCGGTCCCTTGGGCAGTAGAAATACCATTCTTTCTCCCCAGAACTTGCAAGTTCTATCCATGAGCAAGATGATAAACAATACATTACAGAAAGTAAACGTGAATAATGCAAGGTAATGAGTAATGTTGCAGAAATTCAAGGAGGATAACTATACATAGATTGGTTTTCTGATGAGAAGAAAATACTAACTAGGTCTTGCATGATTATAGGTACTCTAAGGTAGTACGATTCACGCGGCTTATGCTATTATTTATGCTTGCCACTGTATTTTGAACATTTTATATGCATGTATCCTGGATGTGCACAAGTGCAGATCTTCAATTTTTGGTGTTGCTGTAGAAGTCTTCATCTTTCATTTGAGTAGGATCTGACCTTATTGACCATGAACTTTTGGCGTACCTGTTGCTTGAATATTACTACAAGATTGCCCAACTTGTTTCCAGAGTAAAAATTTGTATTCAAGTGGATGAGAAGTTGTCAATTCTCTTTCTTATGTTGTTTTTAATAACTTGCATATAGGATAACTATGAAGACTGTAATCTTTGCGTTGAGCTGTTCCTATAACTAAAAGCTGTGCAAAAAATGTACTTCAGATTGCATAGTGGATCATGACACTTAACAGCTATGGATTTTTTTATTTTTTCACGTATTATTTACTTAGTTGAAGTAAGATGGTGATTGTGGAATACTTTGAAATTCTAATTTGTCCCTAAAGTCGGTAATATCTAGCATCTGCATATTATCGAAAAGAGATGTGTTTTGCTGGCACATATTCGTTTCTTTGATGGACATGCCTTTACAAGATTAAAGTTCCTTATGCTCCATTTACTAACAAATAAGAGCAAGAAGCACAAAGAAGGTAGCAACTTACTTGGGAGATCCCATGGGTCGTACTTGTAGATGTCCAGCTGCCGGATGAGCTCAATGGAGAGGGGTTTCTGCTGAATCTTTCTCTTGAGATAAAAACCCACCAGCTCTTCATCTGTGGGATGAAACCGGAAACCAGGCAGAAGTACCTCCTCTGACTTGTCCATATCACTTCTTCCATCCATGATTCTCAAGGGTAGCCTGATACAGGTTAAACTGCTCTTGTACTACCTATGTGGATGTAATGAATGGTTGTACGATCAAAGCTGCCTAGGTGAAGACAAACTCGCGAAGCTCTTTCTAAGATGGTGCAGGGACCAAGCAACCATGCAGAGTCTACTACTCGTACCTTTGTTTGTGCCTTTGTGCTTGTGCAAAGATGGCAAAGCTCTTATAGCTGACAATTATCTAATATGGTGCAGGAATTTATCAGCCCAGAGAAAAATAATGTGGATGGCTTCATGGACCTAAATTAATAAATGGAAAATAAAGAATAGAAGATGAAGGCATGTGTAATTTGAGGACATGAGGTAAAAGAAACCTGTAGTTATGAAACTATTGTTTAAGATAAGATGAACTGTTTTTCTGTTAGATGAGCCTTCCCAAAGGCTTTCTAGTCTCCTATTGTATGCCTTATATTCCGGTGCATAAACAATAATCGGGAAGGGGAGGTTAATATATCCCTTGTGAACGAAATTTCAGCTGCTTAAACGTGACCAGATGAGGTCTGCAAGTTTGAAGAAATCCTGGCAATCAATAGTATTTTATTCATTATCCTTTGGAACCTCTTTGACTTATTTAGTCAGGGATAAGTACCTCAATGAAGACAATCTTAGCAACACCTGGGGATTATCAGTCCCTTTCGATACACATATAATTATGATCTAGGACACCCTGAATAGCCCTCCAATACTACTCTTACAACAGTAATAGCATCAATTATACATATATTTGTAAGTTCATATAAATCATTTACAATTCCAACAATTTCTTTAGTACATGTTGGAAATTAAACATGTCCAAATACACCACACTACAATGATACAATCCACGATGATTATTACTAGATCAATTTTCTGCAACAATACCAAGACATATTTCTCCACTCTCTGGTTTAGAAAATTCCGAAGTCCTATATATAGCTTTTTTCCCACCAAGTATCATTGCCAGTACATATATGCTTCTACATTACATATTTATATTAGGCATATTCCTCCTTTCTGTGGTTTAGAAAATTCCAAACACTGATATATAAAAGGATATATCTTTTACTATGCATCACCGTCAGCACATATATGCTTCTGAATTGTATTAAAGTTTTTCTTTGCATCAAAAATTCCTTTTCTGGTTATGGAATCCTTCCATCATTGTGTATATATTTTTTTGCACTATGGAGGTTCCGTTTTGTGCGTACGAAAGCAACAGTTAGCTTATTCGTACTGTTAACATCATTGATGGGAATTTAGATCAGCGTCGATGTGAGAACAGATGTACACGCGCCTATGAGTTTGTGACTGCAACCTGTTTTTCTAAACCTGCAACAGCTTAACTGAGAAGGTGGGGAACTGTTAAAAACTGCACTAGTATTACAGGAAACCTTACGCCAAGTTGATGTGCATCAACAAATACTCGTCGTTGTCTCACGGCAGTGACAGCCTTAGCAGTGTAATTGCCTTCAGTTCTTTTATCAACTAGCGTATGACTTGATGCAAACTGTTGCCTCTAATTCGTTTCTATTAAATTTTTAGTTCACAATCAGTTGCCATCATAGAATCAATCTCAGCTTGGTTGACTGCTTGATGGTATGCTCTGGCCCATCACCAATTGTATACAGTTCACTGCTCATTATTTTACAAGATCATGCTCTTAGGTATTTACTAATACTGTACAAAATTTTGAGCATCATTTGTTGACTTAGCCTTACATGATCTTGTACGTTCTCTTTTTTCTCAAGGTACCGTGTGGCTCTGTATCATCTTTCCTACGTTGGACCGGGTAGAGCCCGCAAGCGACATTGCAACCGTTCCAATGGCTTAAAGAGGTTCTGGCCATGTTACAAATAACATGGTATCATGAAGGTCTCAGAACATCCCATGCCTCCTCCCTCAAAAAAAAAAAACCATGCCTCCTCAATTCCAGGCAGGAGAATAGTTCCATGCTTTCGCCTAATAAAAATGATCCCGATTGCAACACTTCTTGTCTTCTATCATGATTCACTCTGGGAGATGGTTTGGGTCAACCCTTGAAACACAACCTTTCCCCATGTCTTCCTCGCCTTCTTGGTTTGTAGTTCTTGGATCACTACACACAGCTGCATGCAAACTAACACGCCCCTAAGAAACATAGTCCCTCACAATGAGTTAAGCCATTAGTTATATGAAGTGACAGAAAATGTGATTATTTTGTCTTAAAAACCCAGGCCCGGACTACAGTCACATCTATAAAACAAGGTTATGAGTCATTAGAGGTGCCTAGAATGCTTAAGTCCATGGACGAAAGTAGTTAAAAACATGAAGCGAAAAGCAACTCCAATTTTAGGGAATTCTTTTTCTTGCAATAAGAACTAATCTTCCGAGCAATCATGTGATGCCAACAAAACATGTTTTAGGAATTTAATTTCTCAGAAGGAGCATTTTTCATGCATTCTCGTCATTTATTTGTCCACGCACACTACATAATTTACATTGCATGACTTAAAAAATCGACTGAAATGGACTGGCCCAGAAAGCAACATCTAACCTCCAGATACTATAATGAAGCCATTAACATCAACTTCTTTGCTTGAAAGAAGTTACAAGATAAGACAAGCCAGATCAGGTCATCATGTAGCAAATAAAGAACAAGTTGGTGTGTATCTGCACTTCCCTCTATTCACACAGTATGTATCCATAGGAAAAAGAACAGAAAAACCTAGTGGGATAGATAGGTACAAGTTTACTCAATCTAGCAAAATATGAACATCCATAAAATGTTGAGCATCATTTGTTGTCTTAAGTCTTACATGATCTTGTACGTTTCTCCCCCTTTTTTTCTCAAGGTACCCTAGTAAATATATATTTTTGCAATGTGACTATGTATTAGCTTTCCTATTTTGGATTGGGTGGAGCCTGCAGGCGACGTTGTACCCATTCCAATGGCTTAAAGACAAGGTTTTGGCCGTGTTATGAGTAACTTAGTATCAGAAAGGTCTCGGAAAATTCCCATGCCTCCCCAATTCCAGGCAGGAGATTAACTACCCAGTTAATTCCATGATTTCGTATAACAAACATGATCCCGATTGCAACACTTGTTGTCTTCTATCACGAATCATGCTGGGAGATGGTTTGTGTCAAATCCTTTAAACACAAGCTTCTTCTTGGTGTGTAGTTCTTAGATCACTAGACACAGATGCATGCAGACTAACCATGAGCTAAGCTATTAGTTACTCCCTCCGATCGTCTAAATACTTAACTAGATACATATGAATCTAGACAAAATTGAGTCCATTAATATGGATCTGAGGGAGTACGTAAAAGTGACAGAAAGTGAATATTTTGTCTTAACAACTCTGGCCTGGATAACATTCATATTTATAACGTAGGTTAAATATGAGTCATCAGAGCTGCTTAGCATGCATAAGTCCATGGACGGAAGTAGTTAAAAACGAAATGAAAAGCAACTCCAAATTTTTGATCCCTCGTCTTGCAATAAGAAAATATCTTTTTTGAGCAATGGTTTGATGCCAGCAAAATATGTTTTGTGAATTTACTATCTTAGAAGGAGCATTTTCATGCATTCTCATCATTTATTTGTCCGTGCGTACCGCATAATCTACATAGCACAGCTTCAAAATCGACTGGCCCAGAAAGCAACATCAATCCCCAGATACTATAGTGAAGCCATCAACATTGACTTCTTTGCTTGAAAGAAGTTACAAGACAAGACAAAGCCATAGCAGGTCATCATATAGCAAAGAACGAACAAGTTGGAGCATATCTGCAATTCCCTCCATTCACACAGTATGTATCCATAGGAAAAAGAACAGGTAAAACCCAGTGAGATAGATAGGTACAAGTTTACTCAATCTAGCAAAATGTGAACATCCATTACGCCAGGTAGGAGCACAGTAGTATGAAAGGAACCATATACAACCTTATGCTCGCAGACACCTTATCTTATGCCATACAGTGCATGTGTTACCCAGATAATATTCTGTGGGAACTTCTGTTTTGCATAGCCTTAGCCCTTAAGTTGGATCATTACAGTAAAATATAATGCTGTTACTTTCCTAACAGCTTACTTTAGGGCTCCAGGGAACATAAAATTGCCTACTTGGACAGTAGATGCCAAAAACAGTAGAATAAAGGAGAGCTCATTGTTCTTTCCGGCCTCTTTGCTGAAGTTACTGAAGGATATGGACAAAGCTAAAAGCTGATCGGTTAACGCCTTCAAGATGCCCCCAAGAGCTCCTTGATATCATACCCTTGCAACTGAAGAAATAGAAGATCACATGTCAGTTACATAGGAAGAAAGAAACATGAATTAGCTGCCCCTGCTCATGTGGAATATTCTGCATGTTAGTGAAGTCATGATTCCTAGCAGTTCCAGCAAAAAAATTACTGACACAGATGACAAGACTGTACCTGAAGAAACGTAAGCAGTAAAATAACTCCCGAGTTCCAAAATGCATGTATTGTAATAGGAGCCAGAAGATTGCGAGTTTGAGCATATGTAAACCCTAGTGCAACACCTGCGAACCAGCAAACATGCCAATGCCATTATAATCGCATTCCCCCACAATTTATATCAACATAATGATAGTACTACTGATGATTTGTTCTTGAGGAAAACACTACTGACAATAAATGCCAATGGATGTGGTCCTCAGGCCTAATTATACTCAGGTGTTGCATTGTGCATGTTCTATGTTCCATTGCAACTTGAGCTTTGGCTGTCACATTTCTGTAGCCATGTTTAACTTCTTTCTTTACAGGAAAATACCATAATTATGACATACTACATAACGGTCACATCAGATGTAGCAAGCACAGAGTGCAGCTGATGTGAATGTTTGGTTCACATCGAGGTTATTACCGCCAAATTTAATTCCCGAGACTTGGATAACTTGGAAACTAACTCAACTCCTACACCACCTCCTCACTAATTCTCCACCTGAACTACTTCTGCACCACCATTTTCCTGATAATGGATAAGCTGATTCATGTACTTATCTCTAACATGAAGCTTCCCTAAAGATAGGCGCTCTGGACTCAACTGGTGGAAAGGTTGCCATGTGCTGCTGGTCCCTAATAAGGGATTCGACAACAGCAGCATCCCTTACAGCAATATGGGTCATATGTCCAACATACGTTCATGCACTGTTAACAACAATGGTATTCACATGGTTCCCTGCATTTAGTTCTACATCTGTAAGAAAATTACCAAGTACAAACAGTTGTGGGAACTGATCAGGTGTCAAATGAGCAAAGGCAAATACAGCAGCACTGAGAACCACACAAACTGGAATAGGAAACCTGTATAAAAAACAAACTATTTGATAAATCAACTGCAAAACTGCAAGCTCTAGAAAAATATAAATAAAATATCAACTTGTACCACTTAGTCAGGGACACCATTAGAAATCCTCGAAAAACAGTCTCTTCCAGAATTGGTGCTAGAACTCCAGTTATGCCCACTAAATAGGCAGTGCTACCAATTAAAAAATTGAAAACAAAATCAAGTCCTGATTGCATGGTGTGTAGACAGCAGCCAGTAAAAGTGTAAAACACAAAAGCTAGTGAGATGATACCTGAGGGTTGATGAGCCAATTAGTGGCAGTAAAAGGACCAGTGAGTCCTTCTGCAGAAACAAAGAGAGGATCCAGATATAGATCACTAATCAAAAAATAGCATCTATAGGAAGGATTAACTACCAGTAGTTGTACTGCAAGTAGTGGGAACATTCAAAATTATATGGCATCTTAGAGAAATCAATTGCCAACCTAAATAAGTAAATATAATATCTTCCCAAATGTTTGACAACATAGCTCTCTGTTCTGGCAAATGTACCTTTTGACTTGACAATCATTTCATACTAACTTCAAAGTACAGGACAGTATTTTCAACAGAGAAAGTATAGGACTGTCTCAGTTGCCATTGCTTAGACCAGCCACACTGTCGCGCCGGTTCAAGTCAGAAAGTAACATTCTATGAATCAGTGTTGTGTTTGCTGCAGTATATGAGTTCGCTTTGGTGGGTTCCACTAGAGAATAAAGAAAATGAAAGTAAGACGAAAACTGCAGGCTGTACGTTCCTTCCATACTAGCTAACGACCACTTCCTCTCCTGTGTGTGATATTTTTATTGTTTAATCAGTTTGGAACCGAACCAATTTCTTGGTTCCCTTGTGCTGTCTCTACAGTCTACACCGAATTGAACCGATTCATATGTAGGAGAGAGAGTGCTAAGAATCGCTTTTCATGCACACTGTGGCCGGTCTTAGTTACAACAGATTGAGTTAGTCTTTGCATTTGTTAAAAAAAAAGTTAGTCTTGCATTAGTAAAAGTGATAATATAAAGCTAGGCTCTAGTTGGCTTAAGACATGTCAAAAGATTGGGCATATGAAAGAAAACAGGTTCCTAGGAAAAATGTTTACATTTGGCATATTCTGAGCTGTCCAATATAAGGAAACAAAATACTTATTTACCATAATATTTTTTTTAAATGGACAAGGCTTACAAATTGAAGGTGATGGTGAGTGACTAATGTAAGGTCACAGAAGTGTAAGGAGCAACAATTAATAAATGACGATGCACAAGAGAAATCTGTCTGCTAAAGCATATTACATCCCTGACCTCTCTCTCTGGAGGTTGACCGTTCAGATAGGACATGGCAGCTCCAACCAAAGCAATGGAAATGATTGCACCAAAGAGGCCAATACCAGCCCACAGAAGCCAGCCATTTCGCAGCTTGAATGGTTCTTTAATATCTGAAAAATTTAAATTACAGTGCCAGCTTACTTCCCAACAGAGAATTGTAAAAATAAACTTTGACCATGACTAGTGTTAGAAACAACATCCAAAAAAGGAGGAAGTCTTGAAGTCATAGTTACAAGGAAACTACTGTTCCAGCAAAAATCCGACAACACTTGCCAGAGTTGAAAAATTACTTTCAAAGAAAGAATGTACCACACCCTCTTTGCACAAGATCAAATGCATTAATGGTAAGCATAGTAATAAGATGTCCTGACCATAACGGAAGATATCATCAGGGAACGGTCGAAAGGTATTGGTGATGCTAAATATGACACCAAGCACAATAGCTGTCACGCTACTGCATAAGACGATACAAATAGACAAGATTAAATATTTTGGAAATAGGCGATGCACATCCTTCAGTACATACACAATGTCAGCAAAGGTATTGAGTAAGAATAGATCCATACAGTTGCCCCAGAAAGAGTATTCCTGCCTTCTCATCTATACTTGCCCCCGCAGCTGAATACCCTACGTATTGCAGTACCGTCTGCTCAACCAGTCCTGTCAGAGCAAAGCTGTCTAAAGAACGCTCAGGATACTTTCCTAGGCTTAACCATGCATAAAACTGCAAACAGACATCACCAGCCAGCATAGGTATACAAGATACTTCTTTGGAAATACTTGTACAGTGCACAAAGAGTACCTTACTCCACAGCCCACCATGCTGAGCACAAGGGTTTGCCACTCCCATGGCACATCCCACCGGCGAAGGACGGGCCACTCGTCTGAATCCTGCTTATATCCAAATGAGTGCAACCAAATTGACTGTCAGCAGGACAGCATCAGAAAGACAGGAATGGATGCTTAACAGTGCAACTAAAATTCAGTAATGTTTGATGTTTCCATGGCAAGGTAATGTCACTGGACATAGATTGACAATTCACCGATGCATCCGTTACATTTCCTCTTGATTCATTCGACGTTTTTAACCTAAGTTTTTCTGTTCTTTCAAGAAGCTAAATTCTGCACCAAGCAAACAGTATACAGAAGCATCGCTGCTGCTATTCTGATGACTCATCAGTAGGGTATCAAGAACTGGAGCGGCGGCGCATCACCTTACTGGAAGGCGGAGGTGGATTGTTGTAGGAGGCGCAGACGAAGCCTCCACCGCTCCTCCTCCACCGGCCGGTCTCCGGCGGCCGCACCGACCACTGCTGAGCTCCTGCTGCTGTTGAAGCTGCTAGGCGGCCAGTTCTTGGGGAGCGAAGTGGCTTCCTGTGCTTGGATAGGAGGAGGGATCTGCATGGGAGCGGCCGGAGGAGGAGAAGAGAGAGCGGGGACGACGACGTGGAGGCCATCAGAGACGCTGCTTTCCTTTCCTGCTCGCTTCGCTGGAGAAGATTCAGAAGAAGCCTCACGGAGAGCGCCAGAGCGGAGCGGGGATAAGGTGAGGACCTTTTCGTGAGTTAGATACAACACAAGGACAAAGCCAGAAAGTGGAAACGGAAGATTTCCCCGTAAAATGACTACAGTAGTCAGGGTTAAAATTGCAAAGTGACACACACACCCTTTCTTCTCTTGCAACGCCTCCGCGCTCGTGGCAACGGCGGCGGCGGCGATGGCGACGTCGACGAGCACGTCCAGCGAGTGGCTGAAGGGCGCCCTACAGGAACTGAGGGGTCGTACGGGGAGCGGTCTGGAGCTCGATGGAGACCTCATCTCGGGCCTCGTCTCCTTCTGTGAGCTCGCGCCTCCACCCGACGCCGCCGACTACCTCGCGGTGCGTGCCCCCACCACACACCTCTTTCACCGGAGCGATATCTTACATCACATGATCCGTGCCGCGTCGCGCTTAGGTTTCTGATTGGAGCTTGATGCCTGTGTGTTTGCTTAACGCGGCCTGATCTGCGAACGTCTTGGGGTTTTCTCAGATTAGGGTTTGTGCGATTTGATTTGGATAACGCTAGGTAGATCAACCTTCCGATCCTGATGATAAATGCTAGTTCAGATAGTCTGATCATAAGTGCGTTGTAACTTTCGGTGTATGTTTTGCTACATTCTGCTCTACCAGTTTGCTGTTTTTGGTTGATGACTTTCTGTGGGTTTTGTTGCATGGAGAGGATAAATTGATGGATGTTCGAAGCATTTCATGTTAGACTTATACTATTTCACGGCTGGAGAACTTGGTGCTTGATGAATCATATCATCATGAGTTCGATTTTATAACCTGATGCGTTGTTTCAGCATCTTATCAAGTATATGGCTCAATATGGATATGTGCATGTTCGCTGGTAATGTAGAGCTTGTGCTGCTGACTGAGTTGTAATTAGATCTTAAGAGAAACTTAGACCATTGCATAATTAGCATGGCCTTGCCAGTTGCCTGGTTGATGCATGATTAGCCAAATCCAGGCCGATCTGGTTGAACATGTATATCATCCTCTGGATGTCCAAGTTTCTGCAGATGTTGTGGTGTATGATGGAAATGGTTTGCCTTCATGTGAACATGTCACCTTGACTAGTGGTAGGTTGTAACTATTGGTTTGGCTGTGTGTCTATCTATTGTGGCGCATCTTGAATAAAGTTGTAAGTGTAACCATGACAGTGACACAGTGAGCCCAATGCATGGCTTTCTCAAATTTTGTGTGTGGCCATTTTGTGTTATAACAGAACACTAGTTCCATGGGTTTTTAATTTGTTTGGAGTTATACATGCTCAACACGGCTTCTTTTGAGTCTATTTTTTCAGGTTATCATGTTTTTATATTATGCTGCACACCAATGAATATGGATACTACTGTTACTTAGTTAAAACATTGACAATACCATGCACTGTTCAATGGTGCAGAATATTGTTGGGGTAGAAGCTGCACAGGACCTCATTCAAGAATACTTGCAGAGGAGGGGCTACATTGATCCCTCAAAAGGAACTGGAAGCTCACAGGTGTCAAGCCTTCAGCCTTATGTGAAGCCATCTGCTGATGCAACAACTGCCCAAACAAAGAAACAGACACGCACACAGAAAGATCAAGCATCTTCTTCAAGCCAGAGCTCTAAGAGTCAGTCAGATATTGCTGAGCCCCAGGGTGTCTCCCGGAGAGGTCCAAAAAAGAAAGGAGGAAAGGTCATCTCGCTTGCTGAGGCAGCAAAGGGTTCTATTGTCTTCAAGCAGGGGAAGCCTTGTTCATGCCAAGCACGCCAGCACAATCTTATTAGCAACTGCTTATCATGTGGCAAAATTGTGTGTGAACAAGAGGGCGAGGGACCCTGTAGTTTCTGTGGTGCACTTGTCTTAATGGAAGGCAGTACATATGCTGGTTTAACTGATGTTGGAGTTCCTAGTTCAGAAACAGAAGCTGCAGCTGAAGCTTATGCAAAGAGGCTTGTTGACTATGACAGAAACTCTGCAGCAAGGACTAAAGTTTATGATGACCAAAGTGACTATTTTGAAATGGAAGGAAATAGTTGGCTCTCAACGAAGGTAATCTACATTTCACTGTTGACTATGACAAAGCTCTACCGCAAGGACTATTTCATTGTTCCATCTCTCCTTTTAGCCTGTACTCATATATTCTCATTCCGACACTTCCCCATTCATTGATGTTCAGTAAGTATTCGTTGATGTTCATTAATACTGAGAGCTTTCAATCACTCATCTGTTGACCAAAATGTGCATACAACACCTAATTCTAATATGAAATTTATGTATATTATAGGAATTATGCAATGTATTATTCTTTTAGTGCTCAGAGAGTCAGAGTCAGCCGGTTTCTGCAACCAACTCAGGGTTTTACTCCTGAAATATATATGTCTATCATTTAATTTTTGTACATATATGATAAAATATATAATTTGATGGATTAGACAATGATAAGAAAGCTTGCTGACTGTATTGAAAATTTGAAAAGCCGAACGATATATGCATGTATATTTACTGTAGTTCTATATTTTCTCACTTCAGGAAAAGTCAGACCTAAAGAAGGTGCATGATGAAGCTCAGGATGCAGCTGAGAAACAAAAAGGGAAAGTGACTGTCACATTTGATTTGGTGGGCCGTAAGGTATTAACTCGGTAGTTCCCGTAGCCTCCTTTCCTGGTTTAGAAGCTTTCTGTAAGAAAAAGAACATTTGAATGCAGATATAATTTTACGAGTATACCCTGCAGGTAATTTTGAACAAGGATGAAGCCGCAGAGGCAGAATCTGATCAAGGGATCATGAGACCATTAGAACAGAAGCAGCAGAAGCCTCGCATACAGCCCAGCCCCACGACCAGAGAGCAGCCATTTTTCATTGAAACAGGACCGGTGAAGCCGAAAACTGACAGAGTAAAGCAGAGCAAGAATCTTGCTAAGAACGGCTTGTGCTTGGAGGTAACTGGAAGGTTGCAGCACGATGACAAGGATCCCCAGAGCTTTCTTGGTGGCAAGATGAAGAAGGGTGATCATTTGGCGTACAGTTCCTTTGGTCAAGTGCGTGAAGGCGATGACTATGAGTGCTCCCTTGATTTTGATTGAGCCTTAGTTGGGAACTGTGATGGTTGCCGGAGTGCATTCACATCGAACTGAATTATCCATTTCCTACGGATTGGATTATGGTTTTGCCAAGCTTTCAGCGTTAAAATGGATCTAAGTTTGTGCAAATGTAAAAATATGTCATTTCCAGTTCTTTGATCTTTCCTTGTTCTTGTGAAGTTCCTGATGTGTGGAAGTGTTTCGCATACAATTTTGAATTTCAATCCCACTTGCTAATATTAACTTTGTGATGTCTCTCTTCTATTGTCCCGTTTGAGGTTGAGGCACCGTTCTGTGACCACACCGCAAACACATTTTGAAGTTCATGCACAGACCCGCTACAAATTCATGTTAGTCTCAAACTAATGATACAATTCTCCAAAGAGTACATATTTTTCTGAGTAAAATGCACCATAGGTCCTAAAAGTTTAGATGAAACTGTATACAGGTCCTAAAAGTTTCAACTTATGCACTAAAGGTCCTAATTCTCAGATCCATGTGCACTATAGTCGGGGCTATAGCTGAGAATTAGAATCTGTAGTGCACAACTGACCGATAATTTGGACTTGCAATGCATAGCTAACTAAGAATTAAGACCTCTGGTACACAAATTGAAAGTTTTAGGATATGCATATGGTTTCGTCCAAAATTTTAGGACCTTCGGTGCATATTACTCTATTTTTCTTGCAAAACAACAAGCGTGTAGAGACTAGGCGAAACAGTCGCCTTCAGAAGCAGTCTGTTTGCTCTCTTTAAGTTAACAGTTAGGACCGGCGTACACGATCCAAATGGCTTTGTTACTTTATACACACCACATCACCTGAGACTCCCTGGCCACCGCCAATAAGCAAAACGCCCTAGCGAAATTCGGAGCACAAATTGGACCAAGTCTCAGAACGTTACACTCAGGGCACTGATGTAAAATAAGTAAATAATAGGGCTCTGCACTGGCAGCAACCATAACTCCTTTGGTGATTCACGCAAACCAGCAATCCGATGTCACCGCGGCTGCCAGCTAGCCGCTCTTCGGCAGGACACCTTCAAGGTTGTGGTTCGTGCTGGGGCGTGGCAGGAGAATCTGGTGCTATGGTGAAGTGCACTCCTCTTCCTTGCCCAGACTGGAGAATAAATGCGACCTCTGTTGCTGCTAACGCAGCTGCCTCCTGAAGACAACACCAAGCAAGTTAGTAACCGAAAAAAAAGGCTCAGAGGCTAATCTCGATCCAATCCCTGTCAATGTTTCTTGAAACTGATCCAACGTAGTGCTTTAAGGAGAGCATTTCCATATTCCCCTCCAAGACGAATTTTTATCTAAACAGCTTCTAAAATGGTTGAATGCGAACAAAATGTTACACACTGAAATCTCTTGACAATGTTTTGAAGATTCTTTCATTCATTACTCAGGTCATTGGCACAAAACTATGTTCATGACCTCTTTGTCAAGAGGGGCAAAGCAAATAATTAAAAAAAATGTTTAGAAATTTAACTTCAAACAACTCACTGACTACCAAAGTAGGCCATACCTCAATTCAAAGCTCTTTTATTTTAAGGTGTTCCCAATAAATATAGAAGAATAGAAGAAAATAAGACGCATATGAGTGATGGACTGACCTGTCGATGTCTGCGGCGCTGCAAAATACTAATTGCCCAAGCCATTATATAGAATGGCAGAAGAAATCCAGCAGCACGCAGTAAGAAAAGCTGCCAAATAATGAACAACAAATGTCAAATACTAATGATAATGTTCAGCGAGCTGGTTGCCTACGGTATATCTTAAAGAACATTCTTTCGCTTACTGAAAACATTGCTGAAGTATCATCATCGTCTTCATCAGTCAGAGTCAGTGCATGCCTCAGTAACAGAAGAGCCATTAACTGCACATACAGGAACACGTGAATAAGTAAGCAACAAGCATTTCTGTTACATGTTCAATTAATGTAACTACATGTTTAGTGTAGGAACTCACAACAAGAGCAGCAGAACGGCAAAAGGCAGCAGTGCTGGCATTCGTGGCTGAATAATCATCATACTCAGCTTCCATAATGTGGTTCTGTGCTACTGCAAGGATCCTAGGATCACGCAAGTCAAATGCTGTACCAGTAATGGTCCAGCCACCACTGCACACCCCAAAAAAGGAGGTAAATAACAATTAAATACTATAAACATGACATCAGAAATATAAAGGAAAAAAATTATGAAGTAGAATCAAGTATCCATTTCCAGAATGAAATGGAATCAGGATGCCATGCCTTATATCGATGGTAGTTTCATCAGGATGGGGTCTGGGAGGTGCAGTGTATCCATGTTCATACGGCTGCATGAAGGTAATTTCCAACAGTTCAGGATCAGACTTAGGCGTAGAGGCATACTTCACAAATCATCTAAAAGTAAGTTCACCTCATGACAGATTTCACATGTTACATCTCCTTTCTCATTGCACCATCTCTGTACACAAGCCCTATGCGCATACTGCACACAAACTAAATTATGTGAGAATATTATCCTTGCACATTATCTAGGCAAAGACCCCAATTTAGAAAAGATAAAGAAACAAATAGCTTCATAAACATATCGGACAAGCAGGACAACAAGAATCAACTTGAAGATCTATTCACCAACATAAGGACTGGTGTGGACACAACATATAAACCACAGAGCTCGATTCAACTTTTCACATTCTTGAATATAAGAAAATACTTGATTTACTGGGAGGAGGTTCACAAAGAATAGATCATTATTCATTACTACTTAGTAGAGCAAATTTCATTCGGAATTCTGAATATAGAAGAGCAGGTTATCCAAAACACAAATACATGCTAGGACAGATGTTGCACTGTGAATTCTTGTGTGGTGCTTAACATGAGCGTATTTATACTAATAAAAACTAGAACTAGAGTCTTTTTTAGTTGTCTTTGGGAAGTTAATCAAATAAGTGTTCCAAAATAGCTGACATTTAAAGGATAGCGTTGATACCTCATGAAAGAAACCAGAAAGCCAGATTGACTAACCAGAGAATCAAGTATCACCATATATACCAAAAAGACATGTAATTAAACACTAGTGCCACAAGTTGATCTTTTTAAAATTAATATGCTTCCAAGATAATAGATCAAACATGAATCAATAGCACCAGAGTTTATGGAATAATGTGAACCTTAACACTGCCTGTGCAAGCACATGGGCTCTCTAGATTTTTTACGTCATCTTCCTCCTGACAAATACGACATTCCGTCATCTGCAGAAGAGGTTCTTCCTCAGGAACCATGCTGTCTCCAACTGCAAAAAAGGAATGCGCTGCAGAGAATGGCTGTGCAGTGCCGTCCCTTGATGAGGAGCTTTTGGGTGCTCCAGTGACCTCAATTGGATCAGGCACCATTAGGCGATCAACATTGAGCATTAGATGATCCTTCATGATTGCACGTAGGTAACAACCTTTCAAACAAAATAATTCTTTTCAAGATCCTATTAGATCTTCGCAGAGTTCGTAATCTGATTGCTATATCAATCTAAGCAACCTGCTTGAAAGAAAAACAATCAACAAATGACATGATTTTTTATAAACACCACAAAAGGACAGCAATGTGACCGCTGAAAACCTACTATTTGAACAATGAAGTGGATGAAGAAATTTTCCTATTTTCAATGTGAGGCGTCAGCGTCCTCGGTGAGAGAGAGGCACCAAATATTCAAGCTCCACCTTTCTGCACAAAAGTTACGCTTTCAGCAAATTTGGCAGTCAAACCAGAGCTATCTATAGATGAAGTAATTGACAAATTCATAACTAATGTTTCTAATTCCTACAAACACTCTAGACCGCTTACTATAATGGAAAACGACATTTTTTTCTCTCCCAATATCAGTGTCCATCCCAATATTCTTTAAGTAATAAACATGATACCAGAAAGAATGACAAACTAAATCCTGATGGTTTCCTCGAGATCGCCTCACATATAAATCACAAGCAGTGGAAACCAATGCTCATAAATGCTAATCACATAACCAAATTGCTAGCACAACAGATAATACAATGTACCATAAGAACTACATCGGCCTCTGAAGATTAGCTCGAAACCTACCAAATTATCACAAGTTGCACTTCCATAACAATAAGATTAATTGCAACATTAACTTGCTTTGCTTTACCTATGTTGGTGAGAAATTGAGGATGCTCCCACCATCATCCTCAATTTTATCAACCAAGAGGAGGCAAGGCGATGGATGAAAACAAACAAATACAGAGTTACAAAGTTTCCACCAATCATCGTGGATCCCAGGAAAATACTATCTAAAATTGCGTCTATATCAACTGCATATAGCAAAGTAACAACAAATTTACTCCCAAAATACTCTAAGCACGGGTTCGAGCGGCACACAACGCTCAAACCGAAATGAAACGCATCGATTTACCTCCAATCGCGGAGCCCCGGCACCACTAATCTACCAAACGACCTCGAATCCGCCGAAACCTCCCCCTAAATTCCCCTCTCCCCCCACGAAATGCCGCCGACAAAGGGGGGCCAATCGCGCCGACCGATTCCGAGCAAATTAACGGCCCCGGAGAAATCCTACCGCCAAATCTCTCCTCCCCCGCGCCAAAATCCCGCCACAACGACCCAAACACGGATAAAATTGCAGAGAAAATTGGAAATGGATACGGGGAAGAAAAAAATTGTTACCGACGGTAGAACTCTGGTGCGGCTCCGGCCTCGTCCTCCTCGATCTCGCCCCCCGGGTGGTTGCTACCTGCCGATATATGCCGGCAATTCCAATGGGGGCTGTGCCGTGGGGCCCACGGGCGGGTAGGTCACCTTCCACAGCGCGGTGCTCGGGCCCTACCTGCCAGCGATGGTAGCCTACGGCGCCCTGCTGGCCCCGTGCAAACGTTTGTTCAACACGCACGGCACGACGATGGAAAAAATAGAATAAAAGAAGATTGTGATACTACTACTACAGGATGTTTATTCATACGCAGGAAAATGAACAAGATGTGTATAGTTACATAACGCAAAAAGAAGCAGGGGAATTTTATTGGGTGGGTTTGGTATGCTCACCCGCCAGGCACCGGTGTTCCCTTCTAAATGGTGGATGGGGGGCAGCTCCTCCTGGCCAATATTTGGAGAAAAGGACATGTTTAACACATGTTCAGGCTATCTTTGGCACATCCTTATAATAGTTTGTTTCTTAGATTGTGTTATCCCTATTTGGAGTATTGGTTTAGTGCACGTTGCGTAAGACGCTATTATGAGAGTGTCGTCATGACTATATTTATTGGAGAGAAAAAAAATTGGTTGGTGAATGTCATGATTCTATTGATGGATACAAATAAATTTTCCGATTCGCTTCATTCAACATACACGTTATCGACTACTTCTACATTCCATATAAATTTTGGAGCAATTTGTATCATTGTCAAGTGTAAAGAAAGCTACTACTAAAGCAAATTGGGGTGGACTTGTCGAACAAAAAGCTCTCGACATGTGAAATGTGTGACATTGTTATTTTTTATCAGTAAGTAGTAGATGTGAAATGTGTGACATTGTTATTTTTATCAGTAGTAGTACATCAAATTGATCTCCAACGTGAGGATCAAAGAAAAGGGTGGGAAAAATATCCGAGCATCATCGACACATTTGAACCTAGAATTCTCAATAGTATTGGGTTGTTAGGACCTTGGTTTATAGAGGCAAAAATGATGGATTTATTTGGGTTTCTCTTGGGGGGCTTATTTGATTAGGTTTCTCTTTTTTGTTTGTTGAAAAACTAGAATCCTTAGGATTTTTCTTATTTGGTCTGTTTGATTTCTAGGATAAAGTCATATACAAATTCTACCTAAGAATTCCTAAGCACTACATTTTAAAGAGTACGTCTCACTGAATTATAAGTATTTTAAAGTATGCTTTCCTACAATGCAGTCAAACAAACTTTGATACAAATTCAATCGTGTACTACCTCCGTTCCTAAATACTACGAGATGTTTTGGTAGGCTACTTTACAACCTACGACCTTCCTTTTTTTTTATCAAAGATGCCCAATCTTGTCCTAGCTCAAGTTTTACACTGTTTTTCCTTTGAGGAGTTCCACTGGCGGAGCTATGCACAGTTCAGGGGGGGCCGCCGCCCCCCCAGCCCAAGAATTTTTTTCCTAATATCCCTTCATATTTGACAAATTTTGGGTAAAAATAGCGTATATTTGGCCCATTTGCCCCCCCAATAGTGGCCCAAAGTGTCTACTTGGCCCATTTGCCCCCCCAATTGGTTGGCCCAAGCTCCGCCAGTGAGGAGTTCCCTATCAGATCTTGACTGACCCGTGATTGATTTGCCAGGAAGACACATTGGTGAAGTATTTGGGAATTAATCCATGCGCTATTGTCAATTCTATACACCAGTTGACATTTAAAAACAGGAAATACCAATGGTCCTGTTTTGCGGGGAATTCAAGAAATAAAAAACAATACGCTTGATTGTTAGGTTATTCAGCAAAGTTGCATGAAAGGTCTGTACGCAGCACATGTATCGTCAGGCACAGAATGTCATTCAGAATCAATAAGCAAAATCCCATCAATCGGTTCACACTTTCTCATGTTGAGATCCAGTTCATGGAGAATGCTACACGCCCCATGATATTCGGGGCAAGAATCATCCCCCGAGATGAAACGATGCACCGGCCCCCCAACCTCGATGCAGCTCTCCCCTGCCATTTTCTTCATCCCCCCTTCCCTCATCACCCTCCTCGCCTTCGCCGCCTCGTCCCACGACCCAATGTCGGAGTAGATGTTCGCGACCATCACATAGTTCCCGCTTCTCCTGGGCTCCAGCTCAAGCAATCTCTCATGCACCTTGCTGACGATGTCAATGCAGTCCTTGGAGCTGTGCAGCTGGCAGGCGCCCAACAATGTTCTCCAGACAACAGGGTCAGCCTCGATAGGCATGTCCATAACAAAGTCATAAGCTTCCTGGAGGCGACCGTTGCGCCCTAGGACATCAACCATGGTGCCGTAGTGTCTCATCGTTGGCTCAATCCCGTATACACGTTGCATTTCACGGAAGAATCGACGCCCCTCGTCGACCAGCCCAGCATGGCTACATGCACAGAGCAGCCCGAGAAACGTGACATAATTGGGCGCGACTGATGCGCCCTTCATCCTTTCAAACAGCCTCAGCGCTTCCCAGGCCAATCCATTCTGCGCAAACCCCGTGATCATCGCACTCCAAGTCCAGACATTCCGCGACGGCATCCTTTCAAACAAGCGCCAAGCATAGCTCACCAAGCCACACTTTGCGTACATGTTAACTGCCGCCGTGCCGAGCTGAAGTGTCATGTCCAGCTGCCGGGCAACGACCAGCCCATGCGCCCACTTGCCGAGCGGCAAGTTACCCAGCTCCGTGGCGGCAGACATCATGCACACGAACGTTGTCTGGTCAGGCTCGAACCCAGCTTCCAGCATCGCAGAAAACATGCCCAAGCATCGGCCATGCTGATCGTTGTCCACGCAGGCGGTGAGCGCCGTGTTCCAGGACACCACGGTCCGACGCGGCATTTCGTCGAACACCTGCATGGCGCGCCCCGGTTGGCCACAGGCCGAGTAGGCGGCCATGAGGGCGTTCCGTACGTAGACCACGGCGCAATCCAGACCGTCCTTGACGGCCTCCGCGTGTGTGGAGGCAACGAGGGGGAGGGAGCCAGGGGCAAGGCGCGAGAGGGCCTTCAGGACGTGCGGGAGTGTGTGCGCGTCGGGGCGGAGGCCGTCGCGATGGAGGTGGAGGAAGAGGCGGGCGGCGGTGGACGGTTCAGGCGAGGAGGCTAGCGGGGGGAGGAGGAGGTTGAAGAGCGTGAGAGGCGGAGAGGGGAGGGACAGGAGGAGGCGCTGTGCGAGGTGGAGGTTGGGGGAGGGCAGGGAAATGATGTGGCGAAGGAGGATCGGACCGAGGTTAGGGAGGCGGCCAGAAATGAGGAGGTGGGCGTGGAGCTGCCGTATCTGGTGCACGGTGGAGGCGCCGGCGATGAGAGCGGCCAGGGCAGTGGCCATGCCATGGGGTGCTCGACGCCGGTTTGCTAAAGTAGACTAAAAAAAAGTAGACTGCGGCGGGTGTTTGGGTTGGGCTGGGCCGAGCCCGGGCACCTGGTCAGTTAGCCATTTACTTGGGGTATTTTTTGGAAAAAAATACACTCCATAATAAGTGTCGCTACACTAAATTACCGATACTTATAAATCGAAGAGAGTATATATAACTTGGAGATCACGCGACTCAAGACTCCTGGACACATTAATTGGTGTGGGGTCCACCACTACCACAACCCTTATCCCACCTCGATTTTTCTCTCCCACTCGTTCCCCTCACTTAATCTCTTCGTCCTCCCCCACAAGTCCACCTCCATCCTTGGCGTCGGACGCATCATCTACACCGATCAAGTTCTCCGGTGAGCTTTCCTGCTCCTTCCTGTGGGTGCCGCTTGTGCTCTACCCGCATTGCACCGCACTACTCCTCTTAGCACGCAGCGTGTGCTCCTTCCCTGCCTTTCTTCCTCCACGCGCGCAACTTCTCACGATGGACGTCATCCCTGTTGTCATTCTTCTCCCACCCAAGTAATGCCTCCATGACTCCTCTCTGCTCTGTCCATAGCCCGCAGTTAACATCGCGCTCTGTGGCAGAACTTGGAAGCTTGTAGCCGAGAAATCTAGTGCGCCGCCTAGAAGCCTCTAATGCATGGTGCTATGATGCTATAAGGGTCGATCGGCGTTGCTTCAAACATTGGCCGCATTTGCTACTAGGGCGACTTTAACACCCCGGCCTCTCCATACCAGAGGATGTCACTCCTGGCAGCTCAATAGGAATTCTAGACTAACCCCACAGACCAATACTAGTTTTTTCTGCGCACTTTGTCCTCACTCGTGCACATCCAGTACCCACTTTCTGGTCGGTCACCCATCCTAAAATTTCTCTTGACCAAGAACGCTTAACCTCAGAGTTCTTTTCAGATAAGCTTTCAGAAAAGAAGTTGCAACTTGTTGGTATGGGTATACTATTAATCCTATTAAGCCATACGCCAGGGTCTCACAAACACCCACCCTTAGAAGATCGACACCCTCGTCGTTAAACCACAAGCCAGGAACATCCCCTCTTGGCATACGTTTGTGTGTCCCGGCACATGTGCCATGCCGTGTCCACTCTAGGCCACACGCGCCATGCTCTACATGTCCGCCACTGACCCGCACACGCCCGTGTAACCACGAGGGTCGGCTCTGATACCACTTTTAATACTCCGACTTCTTCGGATCAACGGCTGTCACTCCTGGCAGCTCAATAGGATCTCTAGACTAACCCCACAGACCAATATTAATCTTTTCTGCGCACTTTGTCCTCACTCGTGCGCACCCGGTACCCACTTCCCGGTCGGTCACCCATCCTCAAATTGCTCTGGGCCAAGCACGCTTAACCTCATAGTTCTTTTCAGATAAGCTTTCATAAAAGAAGTTACAACTTGTTGATATGGGTATAATATCAATCCTATTAAGCTATGCACTAGGGTCACAGCGATCGACATTGCTGCAGGCGTTAGCCACATTTGCTACAAGGGATGGCCAACATTATTAGGGCGCAAGTCGCCTGTGCTACATGGGGCAGTTAGGGTTTATCCCTTGGGAAGACAACATTGTTATGACCTTTATCCGCATGTGCTACAAGGTATGGCCATGGTTGCTCCCTAAGACGGTCGTCGATGCTACAAGGGGCATGCCGCGCTGCTGCAAGTGCCGACCAACGATGTTGTGACCCACCGCCGCCGATGCTATGAGCCGTGGCCGGCAAAGCTAGGGTGACTTCTTCTCTAGCAAGTGGGTGTGCTCAAGAGGGAACTAGATGTGACACATGTCTAATGCTGGAGCCAGGCGATCAGAAGTTCCTATCCCTAGGGGAATGCTCAACACTTTCCTTTTTTTCGAAAAGCCATTACTTTGTTAATATACATGGCTTCGGTGATACAAAATCCATCATAAGGTCATATGTAGGTGCTTTTGAAAAAAAACCTAAGAGATTAAGAATTTGTTTGGTTTGTAGGATCTCCAAAACGTAGTAAGAAGAAATATCATGATGTTTTAAATACCATACAAATTGAAAAACATCAAGACAAAAAAGTTGAAAACACATGAATGATCATTACATGTTTGGTTGCGTCACATGAAAAACGTATTTTTCTTTCAAAATGATTATATGTATAGTGTATCCATTGTTGTCATGGAAACAAAGGGAAGTTTCTATGATGATGTTGGGACGAAGGGAATTTTCCTATGTAATTGCATATAAATTAGATCATATAAAATCCTACAAACCAAGCAAGATCTATGGAAAAAACTATAGAGAAATGGAATCCTTAAAAACCTTGATTGACTGCTTTGAACCGAACATGCCCTAAGTGTCTTTAAGTACAAACCTAATGATATCAATTTTACATAATAGGATATTTTATATTAGTACAAAAGTTGTTGGTAAACCCTTGTCCAATGAAATTGAATATTTTCACTCTATATCTAGTGCTAAAAAGCCATAAGTGAAGAAAATGTATTCAACCTATTTCATCTACCACCGCCTACTATTGCAGCTGAACATTGTGAAGAATTACAGATCATTCTCTCAAGAAACATTATAGGTCAAAATGATAGTTGGCAGTTCCCATAGAAATGTGAGAATTACTCCACCAAAAAGGTTTACCTAACTCTCACCAATCATCCTGATGCGCCTGAACCATTTAAATGGATCTTGAAATCTTCATGTTTGCCTAAACAAAAGTTCTTTTTTTATCTATTGATGTAGGACAAATTAAATACTATGGAATTGATGGCCAGAAAAGACTTCTATGTGGAAGATAAAGCCGTATTTTATATGAAGAAAGGACATAGGAAAGCATGAATCGCCTTTTATTTTTATGTGATTACAGTAGGAACTTTTGGTGGAGAATTGGTATGGAATGGAATACATATCCAAATCATATTGATATGATGATGGATGGTCAGAGAAGAGGAGCACAACCTTTTTTTCGAGGAAGTATGATTGTTTGAGTGCTGGGGTTTATGGAACCACAAAAATAAAATCATCTTTGACAGGATACAAAGAGACTAAGAAGTATGCTATGATTCTTTCAGGGGATATCTTACATGGTTAGACATAGAGTTAAACCTCTTAGAGAGGGAATGCAAGCATGCCTTGGCACTTTGCAACTTTCTCTTCTTTGTATAACCACCCATCTATTATCCCTTTTATAAAAAAAAGTGACGTAGTAGGGGAGTATGTATCACCAGTATATGCACATGTGCAACACTTAGGTTGTAACCAAATCCAAGCCCTATGCCGTAACTCTAGAAAAAACTCTACAAAACCTATATGTCTAGATTTTCTCTACTATTTTCATTGAATCTTGTTTCAATATCAAAATTAGAACCTTTATTGAAAAAATCTACTTTGTTCGGTTTTTCTTCAATATCTCTAGAATCTTCTTACTTTGCATTAAGAAATATTTTAGGTTCTTTGATGACAAATGTCTATGTAACCATGATATTTCAAAAACCATTCCTCACGATGAACACGAGCTGGTTCTCGGTCTACCACTATACATGATAAATAAATCACAATTTTGATATAATGGAAGTCCTTTCCTAGGACCGACATACCTCATGTTTGTGGTGACGAAGCAACATCATGAGGCTTGACCTGAGCATTAACAAATGAATTGCATGACTATATGAAGGATGAAGGTTCCTTGTAGATCAAAATATTCCTTTAGCACCTTGATGAAAAACCGCTTCCAATGAGTGATTTACTTAGGAATCACAATATGGTTGTTCTAAGTACGTATGGTATATGTGGATATTTTGTTAACTCTTGGTGACATTCTGATTGAGTGAACCATCAGTGTAATACATGGTGTGTGTGGTTGGGGGGAGGGGGGCTATCTAGTGAAGAAGTAATAGAGCACATGTGCGCAATGATAGAGACTAATGTAAAGTAGTTGATCTTTGCCATGATGAGAATGCTACCATCTGAGGATTTTGTGAAAACTTGTAAACCTAAGTGCAACGTGGATAATGAGAATTAAGGTGGTCCATATGTCCCCTCACTATTTCATCACGAGTTACATGTGTGGGTTTATCTGTTTTAGAGAAGATAGTGGTGCATGTGTATCTACTCGGCAAATTTTGTGTCCTGCTAGCTGGATTAAATACCTAGCGGTGATGGCTAAGATAAATGGTGACGATGTGGTCTCATAGAATGAACCAATTGGAGTTATTGGAGTTGTTTGGAGATATTATGAATGTTTTATTAGGAATCCTTTACAATTATTTTATGGTTTTCTTCTAATTAACTATAACACTATTATTTATCAACAATAAAGAGAAAGTTGTTATAAAAAATCCGTTTTGGGCTTGTTGTGATTATAAATTTTTGCTAAATGTTGTCGCCAAAACTCAATTTTCTCGCTAATCCTTTAGTATTAGGAATCAATGTATAAATAGTATGCCTATTGGTCTTAAACTTAAAAGATTGGTGGAAAATGATTGTAGGTTTGGTGAATACAATGGCTCGGGGAGGGGGGAGGAGGCGAACATAGAGGTATGCACAATCGATGGACAAGAAAAACTGCCAGCCCCAAGAAATTGCATGTAGGGGGCAGAGGAGGGAGTGGTGTGATTGGTGGAGGCGAGGATGGGTAGAACATAAAGAGAATTCAACAATGGAAACATCAATGGTGGAACATGCTAATGATCATTTGGAAGCTCTATGGATATAGAGCAGGGAGAGACAACTCGGTAGAAGGAAGCATCAGTTAGAAAATAACCATTCACCCTATAGGTTCATCGAAACCGTGTCACAACTAAGCCATGGATCAATTTAATTAGGTAGATATCCAACGTGATTTTTCGTGTGTGAGATTGAATGCGTGCCACATCATGGGCCACCCACGTGTTGGGTTTAGAACAGAAAACAAAAAATTCCTACGCAAGCAAACCCTACTGCCAGGATCTATCTATTAGTAATGTAGTAACGAGAGGAGATACAGTGTTCATACTTTTGAAGACCAAACACGATTAATGATCCATGGGGAATATGGTTGATGTAGTCGTACTGACGCCGATCTCAAGGTCGTTCCGAAGTCCAATGGCTCAGACAACTCCTAGTGCCACAAGTGCAACACCGCCTGAGGGAGTCACACACGTACGGTGTTTGACGACGACTCCTGCTTCTCTCCGATTTATCCAAGATTGCGGAAGTAGATCTCCCAGATCCAAATCCCACAACACGACGGCACTCAGCGGTGAAGAAGTCCTCGTTCGCGCAACCCAAGAAATGGGGCCAAGAGAGAGAGAGAGAGAGAGAGAGAGAGAGAGAGAGAGAGAGGATAGAGAGAAGAGAGGTGACTGGAGGCAATTTCCATAGCTAGGAAACCTTTATTTACTTTTCTGTGTTTTAGTTGTCTCCTATGCCTCTTCTTATATAGGGGAAAAGGGTGCGCAAGGCTCATTGCCTAAGTCATGTGGGACTAAACAAAGAGGGGAGAGAGGGGCGGCTGGCGGCCAAGGCCCCCCATGGGCTCCGCCGGCGGGTGCCTAGGGCCCATCGGCCCCTCCTCCATTTCCTCCCTTTGCTTCTTTCCCTCATGGACCCTTTCCCCTATGGAAATTGGTCCAATAGGGATTTTAATACTTTTATTTTATTAAATAAATGATTAAATCACTATTTAATATTTATTTACATATTATTTAATTCCCGTGGCTATGGAACACCTTCCATCCCACTCTGGACATCCTCCGGACCTTCCCGGAACCCTTTCAGTTTCTCCCTATCTATTCTTCGGTCATTCCGATAATCCTGAAACGATCTCCGAGCTTTGTCAAACCCTTAAGCATGCTACCCAACGGTTCGGAAACACTCTAGACATGGTCGAGACCCCTCTCGGACCAATGATCATCAGTGGGAACTGGATGCCCATAATGACCACCCGTGCATTCCACAAAACTTGCCGTTGAACCATCAACATTGTGTTCTATTCCTTTTGCATCTACGATACTTGCATTGTCAGAGATATAATCAACGACATCACCATGCCGGGTTCAAACTCGTTACCGACAATTGCTACTTTACTCATTCTGATAAGTGATATCCCCGTGACCTAGTCACACGCTGTGCAACTTATGAATATAACTTATCTGAGTGGGCCTACAGTATCTTCTGTCACGCGGATGGACAAATCCCACTCTTGACACATACATCTCAACCTACCCCTTTGAATACTTAATCACACCCTTATGATCACCGTTCCATCGAGTAACGTTAGATGCTCTCAAGGTACTCTCGGGTGATAGTGATTAAATATGGTCTCATGGTCTAAGGAACAAGTCGCTACATTTCCTAATTATCGCAACTTGAACTTTGTAACATGATTGTGTTATGATGCTTAGATAGGGTATATTCGTCATCTCATTCTCTAATGAGGTGACTCCATTGTCAACTGGCGTAAAACACCACATGATCAGGAAACCTTGATCATCTGTTGACCAATGAACCAGTGACTAGAGATTCACTAGAAACTCCTGGTTATTTATATATCACACAGGTATTGAGTTTCCATTCAATACAGTTATAGCATGATATAAAGCCTAATCATAAACTTTATAAAATATGATAATAATCCATATTATTATTTGTCTCTAGGGCATATTTCCTTCATCACGTGGAGCATGGCCTTTTATTCCTCCCAGTGTGCACTTATGAACCGAACTTTAATTGTATTAACTTTTAAATAGAATCCAATTTATGATTTGTATTTTCTTTAGACTTTATTTCTATGATGACTTAAAAACTAGACCCTGTGTTGATAGGTTTGGATGTTTTTCCACCTTCAAAGTTACCGCCTAGCAATTTAAGAAGTTGCCGCTATATTCGTGCCGGAGTTACCACATGGTAATTCCGATTCATAATAGGTCAAAAATGGTAAATTACTACGTCGTAGGAAAAGAGTACAGAAATTTTTTACCGAAACATATTTGAGTGAGATCTAATTTTTGGAGAGCTCGTTGACACGAGGCAAATGTTGAAATCAGATTATGAATCACATATGATTTAGGATACGAAACGTTTTCATTCATAAAACCTAGCTCTTAATTTGCCAACATCACCTGCGTGTAAACTGGATGCTGCAAACAAATTACTAGTCGACATGGGAGACTCACGCACACGCTCGTTCCTCATATTTTCAGTTCAATTAATATCGTCACATCTCAATTAAACATGACCTTACTACGAAAGCATAATTTGACATAGTACATCGATCCAGGTGTAAGTAAATCCCCATTTGTAGCAGCTAATTAAGATCTTGACCATCACATTCACATCAGAGACTAGAACAGAACCGAGCGATTAACTAAATTAAATCACTTAGTAACTGATCGAAGTGGCGCCCGAGCTTGGCTAGCTCAGTTCCATCCCGGTGGCTTGTGGTGGTTGTTTGGGCCAGCGGGCGCGTAGTCCTGCGTCTCCAGTGCCATCCTCCCGCTGATGATCTCCGCGCCATCATCTTGGATCACTCGGTCCATCTCCATCTGGAAGAATACCATGATGTTATTCAACAAGAGAGAACACCATGATTTTATTGCACTCGTTTTATAATGTAACTCAGGGAAGCATGGCAAAAAATAAAATGAAAAATAGCGCAAAATTTTACTTCCTCTGTCCCAAAATAGATGTCTTAGATTTGTCAAAATTTGCATGAATTTAGAGACTATTTAGTATATAGACTTATCCAAATTTTGAAAAATCCGAGACACCTATTTTAAGACAGAGGGAGTACATGTTTGCGCAGATATTTCCTGCTTGTCTTATGTTCCATGATTTGCCATGATTTTCAAAATTATAAATTTTAGGACGTAGCATTCAACCATTACCTCTAGCTTTGGAGTACTTTCTTCAACCCATGGCACCTCACCGGCATGTTGCAAGGACACCAGTCTCTGCACTCCTACACGCCACAAGGAATAAATGAAATGAACACGGCACGGTCAGGATAAAACCAATACTGGATCTTAGAAAACAAACTTCATTTGTGAGAGATGTGAGCCTCACTTGAGAGAGGTATAGCATTGGAGGGAACCAGGAAGTAGAATGCCAACAAGGTGATAACTAGGCAGAGCGATGCTGAGGCGCCTCTCTCCATAGCTAGCATATGCACTGGTTTCTCTTCTCTTCAGCAATACTATTCCCTCAATTGATTCTCTCCAACGGGATTGGGATGTACTGGATCGCCGTGGGTGTTGATGCTCGCATGTGCCTTGCACTGCTTCTTGGCCATGCTTGCTGCCTTGGACCCCCCTTTTATGGGCACATGTCATGCGACCTACATCACTCGTTTTTAGGTACCAAAGTCAAAAAGGCAATGGAAATTCACAAAGTCCAATGGTGGAATTGGACAGCAGCCCAACCATTTAGCTGCCTTTTCCTCCTCCACTACTTGTTGGAGTGTTCCTATTTGTCCATATCTCGTCCATCCGTTTGAAATTGGCAATCTTATGCCTTTTTTTTTTCCTGAATTGCAAACTCAATAATATAACAGGAGAGAGAGAGAGAGAGAGAGAGAGAGAGAGAGAGAGAGAGAGAGAGAGAGAGAGAGAGAGAGAGAGAGAGAGAGGCCAGACAAGTTCGAATTAGATTATAAAATGATTTTTTGATATGCCTATATGTACAAACTTGTTCTATGACTGTCCCTATCAGGTTAAGGAAGTGCGTAGTTTTAACTTAGCGGCGATCAAAGTCAGAAAAAATGGGCGGATTTCGATGTCAACATGCACTTATTGGGTATGGACATGAAAATCGGGATGATTTATTTTCCACCTTTTTTACAACTTAGTCTATATATGAATATTCTAGCATCCTTCAAAATTTTATTTCACATTTAGGATGTGCTATTAGAACACAAAACAGAAGTTTGTGAGTAGAGCATTTATCATTTTCCATTTAAAAAAAACATTTATCATTTTACTTTACTTTTCCGATTGATGCCAAATTTTATTAGCATGAAATTGACCCTCTATAGTAGATAGATTAAACTGACAAGTGCATTATCAAATCTATTCGGAGTTCCCCCGCAAAAAAATCTATTCAGAGTTCTTCACCGTGATATTTTTTTTGTCAAAACCAAAGGTTGGGTGCAATGCAAACACGTGTTGCGTCTTTTGGTGATTGATGATATGCGCAATGCACTGCACTGCCAATATCAAGATATTTCCGTTGAGAAGTTTGTGGATCATCCGTAGTGGGGCATGCACAAACATGTGAACCAGTGGCTGCAATTTCTTCATAGCTGCGGTGGGGAGACGTTTTGAAACAGCCTATGGAAAGTGGAGGATCCTCTTGGGTTCATTTCAGATCCACCAAGCTTTTGTTTATGTTGGCGTTGCTAAGTATAGTTAGTGTCCAACATGAGTGCGAAATTCTGGTGCTAGAAAAGGCTGGTCTCTCTCTACAATATTTGCACTATTTCGGCTGACCAATGACGAGGTTTTCCGAAGTAGATACTACAATGCGTGAGATGATTGGAGTTCATGAAGTCAAGTTCATGAAGTCAAGTATGAATAACAACCTAGGTGATTGGTGTTGGTTCGATCATGAACTTTCTAGTATACATTGTACCCCAAGCTCTAGTGGTAAGCAGGTAATCAACCTAAATATTTAACCCTAAAACTCTTACACTATAGTAGTCAACAAGAAAAGTCCGGTTCTTAATTTCCCTTGATTTGGGTGCTTATCTAAACAAATGAGAGAGATGCGAGAGAGAGAGAGAGAGAGAGAGAGAGAGAGAGAGAGAGAGAGAGAGAGAGAGAGAGAGAGAGAGAGATGCACGCATCAGCGCACATGCACAATACCAAACGATCACATACTCTGGTTACACGTTAATATTGCTAGATTCTTGAACATACCTTATGGGCCTCTTGCTAATAAAAATTGTTAAACACAACAATACGCAAAACACAGTAATAGAGTATAATGGCATAATGGAATCCTAAAGAATCAGTAACAGAAGCTTTTTGACAGCACCATAGGAAAACAGATGGAATTTCTATGCAGATAAGGTACATGACATAGACTCATGGCTGTCCTGGACACATAATTTTTTCCAACGGGTATAAAAATCCTATAAAATTGTAGTGTAGACTCCCCAAGGAAAAATCCAAGGACCGGAATCCTAACAAATTATTTTAAAAATTCTTAAAACCAAAGAGAACATATATATGTGAATGTGAGTATTACATATTGAGCCGTGGTGGGTGAAGTCATGCCCCATGGCTCCACAACCCCACCAACGCTGGTATATTCCTTAATTTCTTCTCTAACCATATAAAACTAGGCAATGGCTAAAATAAAATAAGAATTGTGAGCACTATCAAATTTTATATATCACTTTCTATCCCCCCTTGCCACGGCTCTCACCTTCCCTAGCTCCCTCTCTAGGTTCCGGCAGGCCCCTCTCCCCTCTCTTCTCTGGCATTAGCTGACATTGAGATTGGGTGAGGGACCGTCCTCCCTGCACAACAATAGTTAATGTAGGGTAGCTTGGTGTTTGCCCCGATGGCGACTGGCATGATGCATTTGGGATCTCATCGTTGGAGTCCGTGAGTTGCGTCCAGCGGAAGGTGGTAGTGTTATTCTTCCTCGTGGTGCTCCAATAGGAGCCGGAGGTGGGTGACGATGCTGCTACTACAATCCCCTCAATAAAGCTTTGTTTGTGCTCCCCAGATCAAGACGAGGCGGCCGTCGTTCCTCATCCAGACCATCGAGGTGATGAAAACGATGAGAAGCAATGATGTGTTGCTTCCCTTTGTCAATCTATGAAGCGGGAAGGCATGAAAACTACAGTGGTCTTCTGGAGCACATCCTCGATGGCCCTTCATCGGCCCAGTGTCGTCCTGCCATCGACTTTTATGGTCGAATGGTTGCTACTTGGAGCTCTGGTTTTGGTTGTTACCTGATGCCATCTAACCCTCAACCTCCAGGATGGCGTGCCATATCGGAGGCCCTTTACCATTTTCGTTGTGAGAAGCCCATGAACGACGACCAACGTACGGGAGTCACTGCCAAGGCCCCCTAGGCGGAGGCGGGAGGACACGCGCACGATCCGCGACACGTCCGACCAGATGCATTCCCAGCCCAAATATGGGCCAGAAACGGCGTTGGTCCGTTTGGGTCATGCTACTAGGCTGGGTTTTTCGTGTCATCCTGTCCGGTCGGCCCCGCTGGAGATGTCCTAGGCTACTCGAAAAGGTGGTAAGAGAAGTCTACAATGGGAGGAGGATCTAGGTACCATTGACAGCAAGGCTTGAGTTGTGATTCAAGCGGGAGTACGAAAAAACCTAGAGAAGGAAAAAAGACTTCACGTTTGTGATAACCTGGTAGCCTACTCCGTGTTTTTCTGTCATGGACTCATGGTTATGTGTATCTGCGGACTTCCTCGAAACATGCATTATGGCCAGCTTTATAAATAAAGCAACAATTATCCAGAGTACATCCAAGTCACCGACGCCAAGGCGTCAAAAGTAAAGAAAAAAGGGGAGTCCGTTGGGGCCACAACACATCATGCCCAAGGAAATATGACGAAAAAAGGACAAAAGGAGGAGCTGGAAGGGTGCTCCCCCTACGAAGCCGCGGAAGCACTGGCAGGCGCCGCCAAGCGCTGCACCGACGCTCTGAGAGCCTGCAGGATGCCGTCCACGCGCTCCCGATCCCGCTGCATAGACAGGGGGTACCACTCCTGAAGATGAGCAAGCAAAGAAAACACAGAGTCAGATGCACGGCGAGGAAAGATCCGCTCTATCACCATCGTATTCATAATCTTCCATAATGTCCATGCAATGGCCGCAGACACCAACCAGAAGAGGTGACGTCTTCTACCGGTGCGGTTCGCCTCCATTTCTAGGAACTCGCCGAGGTCTTGGGCCTGCCAAGTAGGCCCCAGAGCTTCTCGGATAAAGTTTTACAGAAACTGAGCGACAGGACATGTGAACATAATATGGGTGCACGTCTCCGGCGTCCCACATAGCGGACACAACCCATTGCCGGGGCCATTGCGTTTCGACACCTCCACCCCACGATCCCGTAGCAGCTGCCACAGGAAGATACGCACGCTCAGGGGAAGGGGATACTTCCAAAGGTGCATCGTCCAAGGTAACACTGGACCCTGGAAGAGGATTCTGTAAGCCGAACTAATTGAGAAAGCTCCCGAGGGAGACTAGCTCTAAGTTATCTTATCCCTCGCCTCAGAGAGGGATAGGGGTAAGGAGCCCCGCAGCCTCAGGCAGCCGCCTCAACATCATTAAAGGACCTCCAGAACGAAATGTTGGACTTAGTCAAGGAATACTTTTACCCATAAGTAGTTTTTACTGTAAGCCTAGGCATTAAGTTCAAGAGGACCCATTTTTATGTTTTTTCTACATTGTCGTTAAAACTCTATTGTTGCTCATCAAGGCAGTGCTGGTATTTGGCACTCCTTTGTCTCGCTCATCTCGTCGCTCGTTCGTTGCTATGTCGTTAGAATTGTTACTATCCTCCATGTGTGATGGATTGAATCAGTCGCCGAGCTGTATCACTTCAATCTAGCCTAACTAGGAAAGCATCGATGCCATATTATCTACAAAATGCCTAATTTTCTAGTATAAATCCCATCCCATCTTGGTAACTTACTGTTTAGTGGCCTTACACACACGGGCTGTTTGACTCGTGGGATAGGAAAAATGCAGGATTACAATTTCCTGTCTAGTTGAATTCTACAGGATTTGGAGCCTATGGAGTTTTTTTTAAATAGTGTTTGAATTAGCGAAGAAATAGTCTTTAAACCAGTCGATGATAATAATTAAATTTGAAAGATGAAAATACCCCTTAAAACGAAGATTTTCGCGTGGTATCTACGCAAAGGGATTATTCTCACAAAAGATAATCTTGTTAGGAGGAATTGATATGGAAGTATACGGTGCGTTTTTTGTCACCATAATAAGACAATATGACATCTGTTTTTCTGGTGTAAATTTGCCCGTGCTATATGGTCAATCATCCAAATAGCCTCTGATTTATCTCCTCAACGTTCGGTGGTCAATGTATTTGGCAACTGGCTGAATGGAATTGAGGATAAATATGAGACTTTATTTAGGGTGGGAGCGCTTGCCATTATTTGGTCGCTTTGGTTATGTAGAAATGACAGGATTTTTAATAACATTGTGTCTTCGCCCTTGTAGGTTATCTATCGAGCTACATCCATCCTCTGATTATGGACCTCTCTACAACGTATGGAGTTCTGCGACTTATTTGTGGAGGGCTGTATACGGTTGGAGGACACGGCGAGGGATATTTTCTCCCGACATGGATGACAGCGTGATCTACGGATAGAGATGTCATAGAGTTATGGAGGATTTTCTTTATTTTCTCAACTATTTATATTATCCGTACTTCCGCTTTGGACTCAAGTTGTGTGTCTATTTGGTTGTGTGCATCCTAGCTATGCAGAGGCCGGGTGAAAGTAATAAAGCGCCCATTTCCAAAAAAAAAAAGAAATTGTAACGTGAGGTTTGTGTGGATGGAAAATTTTCTTCAAAATATAGTGCTATGCAAACTTATGAATTTTTTTCTAAGGTTCTAATCCTACGAATCAAATGACGCATCAAGAAAAAATTCCTAAGAATTAAAATCCTCCAAATTTCCTATAAGATCCCTTTGAATCAAACAAGACCTTCGATAGTTCCAATGCCAAACTTGAATCGACATTGTTGTGGTAGAAATCGAGTGTCTAATAATGACGATGGTACTTTTGGCTCCTGTGTGCATGAATTTTCGATCCGAGCAGTGGAGGAGCCAGAGGAGGGGGGGGGGGCTAAATTATTGGGGGGGGGGGGATTTCTACTAGATTGTAATAAAAATGACCATAGTAAAAGTACATTGCTAATGACAAAAACGTATCAAGTTCAACGTGATCTCTCTTGTGTTGCCAAACTATTACTAGAGGTATTTACAAGCATTGTTATGCATTCTCTATCCTGTCAATTGCCCAACTGTAATTTGTTTATCCAACATGCTATTTATCTTATGGAGAAACACCTCTAGTGAACCGTGGATACTGGTCTATTCCTTTCCACTGATATTCAATCTACTATCTACCGTTTACTTTCTGCAATTACTTCAAGCAACTACTTTCTTCCACACTATACGTTTACTCCTTTGTTTTTAACAAACTGGTGAGCTTGACAATCTCACTGTAAGTTGGGACAAAGTATTGTGGTTGTGTTGTGCAGGTTCCACGTTGCTAGAAACACCTTGGGAGCTATTTCCTTTCTCCTACTGGTTCGATAACCTTGGTTTTACAACTGAGGAAAATCTTGCTGCTGTGCTTATCATACCTTCCTCTTGGGGTTTCCCAACAAGCTCTGTAAACCGAGCCACACCAAAGAATTTCTGGCGCCGTTGCCGGGGAGAAAGAAGATTTCTGCAAGGGGAGTCTCTCACAACCAATCTCTTTACTTTGCTTTTGTTTTTCTTAGTTTATTTTGCTTTGTTTTGTTTGCTTATTTTTATCAAAAACACAAAAAAATAGTTGTACTGGTTTACTTCTTTTTATCAAAAACACAAAAAAATTAGTTGTTTTGTTTGCTTCTTTTATAAAAAACACAAAAAAAATTAGTTGTACTGGTTTGCTTATTTTATATCAAAAACACAAAATTTTAGTTTCCTCTTTAGTTGTTATTTTGTTACCTTGTTCTTAGCTCATTATGTTGGTACCTAAGTTTACCCTGAAAGACCTTTCAATAGGTAGTGGCTCTATAATTGGGAAAGATAATATTTAAGAATTCTTTAATCATGTTAGTAAGCATAAGGATATCGAGGATAGATCCTTAGCAGAACATGATCCAAATTATGAAACTGCCGCAACTTCTTTAGTTCAAATGTTGGAAGCTAGGTTTGTTAACCTTAACCCCATGATGCAGGTAATGTTTCTTAAACTTAATGATATTGAGGACACTGAAAAGAGACATTTTATCCTGAAAACTTTGCTTAAAGAATTTAATGATGTTGTTATAGAAGCTAGAAAGGTCTGTGATCATTTTAATATGCTAGGCTCATGTGTAGATATTATTGGTACACTATGAAAGTTGGACAAAACTAAACCCAAAAATGGGGAGGAAATTAAAATACCAATACCATTTAAACTTGTAGGACTGCATGAAACCTTGGAAAAGAATTTTGATTGGATTGTTCCTGAAAACCTGTTTGATGAAAATAGTGAACCCAAGAGTATTGAGAGAGGATCCTCTAGAACTTATTTGGATAAGATACCTTGCCTTGTTGAAGATATTTTTGGTATTGATCTCGATGCTTCTTCATTTGAATATAATTGATTCTTTTTTCTGTGCCTAGCTGAAAGGTGTTAAAGAAAAGCACTCTTGGGAGAAAAGCACTCTTGATTCATTTAAAAATACTTGATTCTTCCTTTTGTTGAGTCTTGGAAGTTATTGCCTTTGTAATAACCTCTCCTTATCCTTTTTGTGTGGTTTTTGTGCGAAGAATAACCTCTAATGAGAGGGAAGTAAGATTTGGGGAAGTTGCTGTCCCAAAACAGATTTATGTGCTTCACTGTAAAAAAAATCGTGAAAAATCCCAGTACATCGGATTGAGCTGAAATTTTTTGTGTGTAGGTAAAAACCGATATTTTAGAAGACCTTCAGTTGCTCAAATAAAAAAGTGTTGTACCAACTAAATTTAGATAACAACCTGGGGCATATGCTCAAAAAATTACAGCTCAATCCGATGTACAGAGATTTTTCACGATTTTTTACAGTGAAATATACAAATCTATTTCGGGACAACAACTTCCCCAAATCTTAATTCTCTCTCATTAGAGGTTATTCTTGGCACAAAATCACACAAAATGGATAAGGAGGGGTTATTACAGAAGCAATAACTTCCAAGACTCAATAGAATAAAAACCTAAAGAAATTTGGGTTATCTCCCAATTAGTACTTTTCTTTAATGCCTTTAAGTTAGGCACAGGAAGCAAGAATCAAGTATTCTCAAATGAAGAAGCATTAACATCAAATTTTGATTTAATAGGAGGAGCAAAAGGTATCTTATCTCTCTTTTTAGGGAAGTGTTCTATACCTTTCTTGAGTGGGAATTGATATTTAATGGTGCATTCTTTCATATCAATGATGGCACCAACAGTTCTAAGAAAAGGTCTTCCCAAAGTAATAGGACAAGAAGTATTGCATACAAAATCCAAAAAATAGAAATCAACAGGGACAAAGGCATTGTTAACCATAATAATAACATCATTAACACTCCCCATAAGTTTCTTTTTTAGCATTATCATCAAGTTGGACATCTAGATAGCAATCTTCCAAAGGTGGCAAATCAAGCATTTCATAAATCTTCCTAGGCATAATAGAGACACTAGAACCATGGTCACATAAATCTTTGAGATCAAAATCATTCACTTTCATATTAATAATGGGTTCCCAACCATCTTCTAATTTCCTAGGAATAGAAGCTTTATGTTTCAATTTTTCTTATTTAATCTTAATGAGAGCATCTGTAATGTGTTTTGTGAAAGCCATATTCATAGCACTAGCATTAGTACTTTTACCAAGCTTTTGTAGGAACATAATCACTTCAGAAATATTGCTGAAAGGGCATGTATGCCCCCATGTGTGGATTTAGTAATTAATGACAATCTCTATGGACTAATGTGTAAATTGAGTTTCACTTGTAGGCTTGTCCATTGGCATCACTTGGGCCATGTGTTGGTCTCAAGGTTGGAAGATGAAGAAATGTCCAAGGGCTTTGTGCCCATTGGAATCATGAAGAAAGAAGGAGCTTGAAGGTTGATCAAGACATGTGCAAAGAGTTGCATCAAGATGGATCAACCTCAAGTAGGGATGAAGAAGGGCGAGGTCAAGATGCGCCATCTCTAGAAGATCTCGTGCTTGAAGCTTGCCATCCTCATGCTCATGGAATGATGAAGACAAGTTCAAAGAATAGGTTTCCCCATGGAGTATGGGGGAGCAATTTGCAAGTCTTCATCTTCATCAAGCAAGAGCATCCAAGAAAGGTGTTCCCACTATAGAAGAACAAGACGGTCTACATCAAGTTCAAGTGGGATGCTCAAGGCAAAGGTATGTTCTTAATAGGGCTTCTCTTTTGCCGGTCTCGTATTGTTAGTTGGGAGATCGGATTTAGGATAGATAGCCGTTCTATCAAGAGGGGCTCTCAAGCGGGTGTCTCGTTTGCATTGTTCGGAGAGAGCTCAAACCTTTGCATTCATAGCATCATCTTTCTTGGTTGTTATTTGGTTCTTGTCCATGAGAGGATCTAGAGATTGTGGTCATCATCATAAGAAGCTCTAGTTTATCATCTAAGGATTTCACTTGCATATCTTATTGCGGTTTTTGATCTTGCGAGTTTTCCGGCTCCACACCTTGGGGGATACTTCACATATATATTCATAGTATTTTCTCCCAAGGTGATACTCAATATTGCGACTTTTTGTTGGATCCTATTCGTCATTATATTTCCAACAAAATTGGTTTCATCCCAATCGGAGTTTCCAAGCTCAACTTCTTGTGTTTTGGGTTTTGGAGGTTTTACCGGTTCATCACTTCTAGAGAGGTCATATCTTTCTCAATTTGGTTTTATGCTTCCATGCTGGACTATTATGTTTCTTTGCATAATCTTGTAAAACTTTTTGTTCTCTTTAAAACGAGCCCAAGATCATCAAAAATGGAGTCCGGGATCAAAAGTTATTAAAGTTTTCGTGCAATGTTGTCCTGTGTTTTTGCTTGAGCGGAAGTTCCGACCCAAGTTCCGGCCCAAGTTCCGACCCAAGTTCCAGTCAGGTTCAGTAACTTGTGTTTCTATTTGCCGGAAGTTCCGGTGGGAGGCCGGAAGTTCCGGTGGGGGCGCGAATCTGGCCCAAACGGTCAGTTTTTCCTTGTCCTATTTAAGGGGGGCTTCTTCCCCAATGGTTCTCTATATTTTGAGCTCGTTTTTGCCCACCATTGTTGACCTATTTGAGCTCTCTTACTCCCTCTCCCTCCCATGATTCTTACATCTTTTTGAGGGAAAAGTGAGAGGAGATCTAGGTCTATAATCCCACCAAGTCAAATCCCTTCTTTGTGAAGGAATCATTGGGATCTAGATCTTAGAGAGTTTTGTGTTCTCCTCTTGTGTTCTTCCTCCCTTATTCCTCCAATAGATTTTGTAGCTTTGTTGGAATTTGGGAGAGAAGGACTTGCCCTTGCATTTGGTGCATAGGTTTGAGTTCTCCTCTTGTGTTCTTCCTCCCTTATTCCTCCAATAGCTTTTGTAGCTTTGTTGGAATTTGGGAGAGAAGGACTTGCCCTTGCATTTGGTGCATAGGTTTGAGTTCTCCTCAGAGATTTGGCGAGTACAAGATTCTGGGCTTGTTACTCTTGGGTTCTTGGAACCCTAGACGGTTGTGTGGTTGGATTATTGACCTTTTGTGGTCTTGTAGCCTCGTGTGGCTTTGTTGGCCTTTTGTGGCATTGTAGCCTTTTGTGGCTTTGTTGTTGGGAGCCTCCAATTGAGTTGTGGAGTTAGCCCCAATCTTGTACGGGTTCGGTGACCGCCCTCAAGCGTCCCATAGTGGAGCAAGTGCCCGCCTTTTGTGGTGCGCACTTGGGAGAATAGGGTGAGCCTTTTGTGGCGTCGGTGAGTTGCGTGGTTCTGCATCCGGGGTGAGGCCTTGTGTGGCGTTGGGTGAGCATCGAGCCACCACACCTCGAGGTGTGCCATTTGTGGCGTTCGGAGAGCATTGCGCCATCACACCTCTCCAACAGAGACGTAGCTTCTTTAGAAGTGAACTTCGGGAAACAAATCTTCGTCTCCACATCCATCGGTTATCTCTCAACCGAGCCCTTTACTTATGCACTTTACATTGTGATAGCCATCGTGCTTGAAGTATTTATTTCTTGCTATCACCTTGTTGCTTGTATTTCTTAGCATAGGTTGTTGGTGCACTTAGGTAAACTTAGTGGCTAGGTTTTGTGCTCAACAAATTAAACGTTAGTTTTATTCCGCATTTACTTGATCCTAAACCGTAATATTTTTAAAAGCCTATTCACCCCCCTCTAGGCGACTTCCTTTGTACTTTCAATTGGTATCACAGCGAGGTCTCTCGCTTTTAGGATTCACCGCCTCGAGAGTAAAGATGTCTCCTAGGGGTTTAGTGCACTCTCACACATTTACTTTTGATGGCATACATTTTGATGTTTGGCGTACTCGCATGCTTAGTCATTTCCAGGCCATTGACCCAAACATTGAGCGCATTTTAGATATGGGCTTGTCTCCTCCTAAGGATCCCCAAAATCTATCTTTGGAGGAGAATACAAACTCTTCTCTCGAAGCTCAAGCATCTAATGTGCTTGTTAATGTTGTGAGCTTTGTAGTTCTTTCCTCAATCATGCCTTTCCGAAATGCTCATGATATATGGACCAAGCTTCAAGCAAAATATGATGTGTCCAAGCTTAATAAGGATGATTGTGTTCCATCCACCTCCGGCCACGATGAGTTCTCATCTTCTTCCACTACACCAACATGTGAGTTGTCACAAGGTAATGATATGGTGAGTGGTGATAGAACTTGCAATGTAGATAGTGAGATTTCCATTCATGATTCTTTGTCTCTATCTCATTGCAATGTTGTATCTTTGGGCATGAACACTTGTAGGACCATATGTGATTTACATCCTAGTGTTGATTGCCCTTGCATATCTTGTAGAAATGAATTGGATATATCTCATGATGATATGCTTGCTTTGCCTTGTTGCCATGATAAATGTGCTTCCATTTCCTCTAGTTCTTGTGTTGCTAACCATGTAGAGGAAAGTGAAGAATGTGTGGGCCAAGGCAAAGTTGTCATTAGAGCTTCATGTGTTCCCTCATCATCATCATCTTCTTCCAATGTTCACTTGTGCCTCATGGCTAAGGGTTCAAAGGTAACCTATCCTTTGGACTCCAATATATCTCATGATGATGTGAATGTTGATCATGTAGAAGTAGATAATGATGTTGCTTCTCTAAAAGAGAAGGGGGGCTGGTCCTTCGTGCTCTTCATCCTAATAAAAATGCTTGCTCTACTTTCATTGAAATCTTGACTTGTGCTATTGAAAGTAGGCAACTAATATATGAGCATGAGGACAAAATAGATAAAATAAGTAGTCTTGAGCGTGAGTATGCTAATGAAATTGCCAACCTAAATGAAGCTCTTGAAGAGGAACAAACCACTAAGGAATCTCTTGAGGAGACCTTTGCTCTAGAGCTATCTAGAGTGAAGAAATCTCATGATAGAGATTTTGAGGTGGCATGTGCCCTTCAAATTAAAAATGATGAACTTGAAGTTGCTTATGCCAAACTCCTTGAGGATTTTGAGCACCTTAACAATGGCTCTAGGGTCATCAAGGGGGATCTCATCAAACTCACCGAGTCACATGAGCAACTTAAAGCTTCTTATTCTAAAGAGCTTTCCAAGTTAACCTCACCTCTTGCTTTAAATGATGATGCTTGTGCTACTAACTCTATTTCTTGTGAAGCATCTATCTTGAAGGAGAATGTTGAGCTAAAGTCTCAACTTGCTTTGCTAACGAGCAACTATGGGAAATTAGAAGAAAGTCATGCCAAGCTCTCAAGCTCGCATGAGGATCTTCTAGTCTCCCATGGTAGGCTAAGGTTAGCTCATGAGGCCATTATGTCAAAGGTAACATCTAGTGGGCCTCATGTGGACATTAGCACTATATCTACTCCAAATGTTATATTGCCATGTGCTAGTCCTTGTAATTCACCCTCTCACAACCATGCTAAATCTTGTGATGAATTGCATCCTTTGTCTTGTTGCTCTAACAATGAAGCTTCTACTTCCTCTAGTATTGTTGTTGATATTAACCATGTAGAGGAAGTCAAAGAGCTCAAGGCTCAAGTCACTTCTTTGAAGAATGACTTGAAAAGGTGTCATGAAGGGAAGACCACGCTCAAGAATATGCTGAGTGTGCGACGCCCCCCAAGTGACAAGAGTGGGCTTGGATTCAAATCCAACACCAAGAGCAAGTCCACTATCTCGTTGAAGCACAAGGGCAACAAGAAGAAGGGCCAAGGACAAGTGAAGAATCCGGCCAACATTGTGTGCTTCAAGTGCAAGGAAGAAGGGCATCATGTGAGGGATTGCCCATTGAAGAAGAAGCCTCTTAGTGAGAAGCAATGGGGGAAGCGGCCTCAATCTCCTCCACAAGCTCAAGATGGGCCAGTTCCCAAGAAGCCTCAAGCTCTTCTTCATGGTGCAGCTCCTCCCAAGAAGAAAGACGACAAGAGAAGAACTTGCTACATATGCCGTGAGAAGGGGCACCTTTCTTCCTCATGCACCATGGGTAACTCCTCATCCCATCCTATCTTGTTTGATGATGCTTATTCACTTCGTAAGGATGATGGTGTCAATGTGTTTGCCAAATTTGTTGGTTCCCAAAGTGGTGTCAAGAAAAGAACCATTTGGGTGGCCAAGCCTATTGTGACTAACTTCTTAGGACCCAACTTGGTTGGGGACCAACAAGCTAAAACTTGATCAATAGGTGTTTTTGGAGGGCATTGGAGACTTGGCTATCTTATGAAGAGTTGAGGGATCTTCATTATATTCTTGTTGTCAAAGTTAAGTCATTGGTTATCATGCTTCTATTCCTTATCCAATGTTCCTCCTTTCGGTAACTTGTGCTAAACTCCTTTACATTTATAGTTACTTGCTCCCTTGTGCATGTGTTGGTTTTGTACCTTGCATGTGCTTGTACATGTTGTGCTTCCCACTTACTTATATTGACCTATGAATTATCTTTGTGTATGTTGGTTGGCACACCATGTATTTGTGTTTCTTGGTTTTGAGCCTTTATTGTTTCTAGTAGGTATCTTATTTGGCTCTTGTGAGGGATTAATAGACTATTTCGTTTTGGGGGAGTATCATGCTTGGGCATTCCACAATCCTAAAATGTGCGTACATGAGAAAAACCACTTTGTAGTCATTTTGTTCTCTCTATGTGGTTTGTCTCTCTCATGAGAAACTCAAGTTTCCATAATGTCCATTAATACCTCTAGTTTGATCTTTTTGCCTCTTGTTGAGATTTCTTGGTTTATCACATTATGGGGGAGTCATATGCTTTGTGCATATTACAAACCTAGAAAATGTGGACATTCGAGGTAGTGCCACTTAGATTTGATATTGAGAATTATCTAGTTCCTATGTGGCACATTTGCTCATACAAGTTCCAATTTGCTTAAATGTTTTTATTGCTCATCTTTTGGATATTGTTCGTGAGAGTGATTCTTGGTATGTGCTTCCTCATATTTGGATCTATATATCCTCATGGTGTAAGATCCCTCCTTTATAAAGGAAAAGGATCCCTGTGATTGCAATGCTAGTCCCTGGATCAATGCTACCATCCACAGTTTAAGATGAAGTACACAGATATAAAGGTCATTATTACATCCATTCCAGAGATAAACATAGTCTTTACAACTCAAAGGCCACAGGCCTATTACAAGAGTTTTAATAAGTAAATAAATATAAGTCTTCATCTTCATGTGCCACAGGCAAACATGTTGAGTGTAGACTCATGACACCTAATCCTCATCAGAGTAACCTGCAACATCACAAGTTACATCCACAGTGGGTCAATACTTTGAAATAGTATTGGCAAGTGATACCTTAGTATAATTTAGGTGGACTAGATACTATATGCAATTTTGGCTAAGTGTAGCTTGGCTTGCTTTGCTCAAAATAGGTTTTGCCTATTAGTTGAAATCACTAAGTTTTTCTTTGTCAAAACTTTACCCAAGGAACCACCAATAGACATTGAGGTCCTTCACCCTTGTTCACCCACAAGTTTTTACTTAGAAGTTGGAATGATGAGATTCTTGATAGCTTCCATGTCTTGATGCTCAAGTTGTCCATTGCCATGGACTTGGCTAAGTACTTAGATTTTTCCATCTGCAGAGGTTGTGCACTTTCCCCACCAGACTTGGTTTCACCAAGTCAGGACCTTTCAGAAGCCTTCCCTTAGACCAAATGGACGCGCTCCAACCTATCATTCCCACTACCACCAACTGTCCAAATGGCTAAGTTCTAGCAACCTATGTGGTCTAGGCAGAGCCCATATTGCCAAGTGGCTGCACTAAAAGCTTCTCAACACTTGGCCTCTAAAATCCCTTTGTTCCTGGGTGGCTTTCCACAAGTGAGATACACAAGGTAACCATAGCCATGGGCCTTGTGTAACCACTCAACCAAAAACCACCAATCAAGTCCCTTTCCACCCAGGTGATTCATTGACTGAGTTGTTTTATTAAGCAAAACAAAAAGTCCAAAGACTTAGAAATATTTTCATCATAGCACGTATATTTCACCAACCCTTGTTTGCTACTAGCTAGGCCAAGCATGGCATAGGTAGAAACTTAACTTAGAATTTCCTAGCAATTCTACAACTACTTAGGATTTCCCAACATGGCATTAGGCAAAAATATTAACATGCAGGACTTAGCAAAATATTTCTAATGCTTAGTATAAAATCTAGGGATGGAAATATTCATGTAGTACCACTTGCCTTGGTAGTTTGGAGAGTAGCACTCTTCACAATCACAATCACTAGCACCAAAGTCTACACAAAGAATGGTAGCAACAAATTACACACAACATATACAAACAAACAAAAAAAAAATATATGCATGTACGCAAAATGCTAAGTGATGATTTTTAAAACTCAACCAAGCAAGTGCATAGTACTGAATTCTAAACAAGTCAAAAACTTGCCACACAGCAATAATTTAAACCCTAAATTAATTTCCTAAACAATTCATATGCTCAAATAAGCCCTACACATGTTTTTGCAAAAGAAACCATTTTAACAGATGTAAAACATTAAACACATTGCATATTCTAAAAGGGCTTGTTCTCCTGATTCCAACGGTATAAAATTTGCCAAAATCTAACGTGGGAATCGAAAGTTACAAACAAAACAAATTTGAATATAAATCTGATTCAAATTCTGTTTTAAACCTAACTCACTGCCACGCGTCTTAACCTTACTGGCCGATACCGCTTCGCGTTGGATCGAGCTTCCGCACCGTAGGATCTAACTTAATCACGTGGCTCAGATTCAATCTTACCGCTTCGCTCGCGTTCTATCCTATCCACACGATCTGGATCCAACGCTCCCGAGCAGCCTGACCATCTAGTGGCGGCGCTGGCGGCGGCGACAGGCGGCGGCGCGTCTGTCAGTGGCGGCGCTGGCGTTCTAGGTCGCGCGGGAGAGTGAGAAGGGTCTTACCGGAATCGCAGAGAGTTGCTGGTGCTCAAGGTGGCGGTGGCTGGTCAAGGGGTGCGCTGTAGAGGCTGAGGGAGCTCGTCGGAGTCGTGCACGGCGTCAGGTGGATGCTGTCGGAGTTGTTGCCGAGGTTCCGCGTCGCCCTAGCACGAACCAGATGGTTTAGGAGATGCACAAGACAGTGGCGAACAACCTCGTATGCGAGAGAGATCAAGGGGCGCGCTGTGTTTACCGTAATTGGTCGTCGGAGTTGAGTGGCGGCTCAGCCGTTTGCGGGAGACGGCGTCCTGGGTCACAAGCAGGCAAGCAAAGGGTATCAGCATACGCGCAAGGTCGTGCTGGTCATGATGGTTTGAACCAGATACTGGGGGGCGGTCAGTACTCACCGAATTTTGTCGCCCGAGTGCATCAGTCTGCGGCGGTGCAATGGCGATTGTGGGCAGCCTGGTGGCGGAGAGGTGATGCTAGGTGAGGGGTAATGGCCGCGGTGCAGAGGGAGTTATGTAGGCAGAAGGGGAGCGGCGATTAAGCGCAGAATCAATGGCAATTAAGCCCGCAGTGACTGCGGCGAGGTAATGGCGGAGCGAGCGGCGCTGGCACGCGGGATTTGGGGAAGAAGGAGTCGACATGGGCGGGTCCACTTGTCAGCAAAATAAACAGAGAGGGAGTGGGGTCCGAGCGTCAGTGACTCCGTGGGTGCGTCTGCGCGTGAGAGAGAGAGGGGAACCCGGGTGGGCTAGCTGGGCTGGTTTCGCTGTTGGGCCCAAAGTCTGGCGCCGACCCTTTTCCTTTTCTTTATTCCTTTTCTATTTCTGATTTGATTTTCTGGAATGATTTTCAAATGTTTTCAAAGGCTTTTTGAATTCAAACTTTTTCCAGGATTTTGTAGGGTGCAACATTCACACTTTTGGGCACAAAATCAGGTGGTCACTTTGTATTAGCTTGGTCCCTTGTTCAAACAAAATAAGTAGTGATATAGCACATGATTTGAATAAATTTTGGATATAGTTTCTGAATCATATTTGTTTTGTAAAAATTCACCAAACTTCAACAATCAAACACAATAACAATAGAGCAAGCAAGGCTTGGTTTAAAACCAATAACTCTTCAATTGAGAGTGGCATTAGACTAATAGTTGTTCACATGAAATAATGAGCTCATATGCTCCTATTTTTGAAGTGTTTTGTTTGAAATGAAAAACATATGATCATGGATGCATGAATGATATGCATAAGTTTGAACATGATTTTAGGGATGTTACACATGGGAACCACTTGCTTCTATTTAATCGAATCACTAGTGATTGTGTGACTATTTTAAGCAATCAAGAATATCTTTCGAAGCATCAAGTTTAATTCCTATCTTGTTATATGCTTCTTTGTGTGAATATGATCTTGGATATCCTTGCAAACTACCTCGGGAAAATTATCCCTATTACTTCTTGTACTTGGACAATTAGTACTTAATATATGGTAGAATTCATTGATCATATTCGTTTTGGCCTTTTCCTTTTTGTCTTATCTTTGGCCAATAAAATGTTTGTCTAGTTGCTCCCAAGCTTTCCTTGCCTCTTGTGGATCTTCTTATTTTATTTATTTTCCCTTGTGTTTTACTTAGTGTACGTAGTAGTGATGATCTCATTTGTGGGCATTTTTCATTCAAAGGCAAAATTATATATAATGCTCTACTTATGGGGGAGCTCTCCTATATTATCTAGAACATTGTTTTATGCTTCTTGATTTGATCCGTTTTTTTTTGCTTGGAAGCTCGATCCTTTTTGTGTTGGTGCTTTGTGTGCCATCATGAAAAGTGTGAAGAGTTTGTTTTGGTTATTATTTCCTTGCTCTCGTTGGGAGTTGGCTTTATCTCATTCCGTTTCACTTGTTTTGTTCTTTTAGGATGAGATAAATCCTTGAGCCTTGGTATTTTTCTTATCTTTTTCTTTGGCTCTTTTGAGGTCATTTGTTGAACTTGTGTTCTTTCATGTGTTGATTTGGCTCTTCGATACAATTTGGACACCTTTTGTCGAGTCACAAATTTGTGTGTGTCCTATTAGTTTATATGGTGTTTTTGTTCAAATTGTATCTCCTTTTGGTTCTTGAAAGCCTATGTATGCATATTTACTTCGTGTATATATTATGGCATGCTTGCTTACTTTGATCCAATATATAGGGGAAACTCCACCAAATCCTAATAGGCTAAGATGTGCATGAAATTCAATTTCATATCAATATGCACATATTTGTGTGAGGGCTCTCCTATGTATTGTAGTTTCACTAACTACTTTGGACCCAATGTGTTTGGGGACCATAGTGTACTTAAATATATTTTAGGTACATTGGAGATATATATTGGGTGCTTGTATCTTGAACAAGGAAGAAGTGGCGTCTACATGTCAGTTGGATGCAAGCTAGGATGATCAACGAATTCATATCTTCTTCATCCTACCAATTATATCTTGGTAACAAGTATCTCTCTCTCATGCATACATATCTTGTTCCCAACCTTGTGTAGGTTGCTTGTTGGCATGAATTTGTGTTCTTCCATATGTAGGATTTCTTGCTTTGGCTTTGAAGAGTTCTCTCTATTGCAAATGTGTGTATGTTGAGATGAGTGCATATAATGGGGACTATACTAAATCATTCTCATGATTCACTAATCCCAAATATGTCAATCTAGCAATTTTGTTGCATATTGTTTCCTCAATATCTCTCATGTGCAATAGTGAGTATTTTTGCCAAGTTGATTTCTATCTTGTGATACTTGTTTCCTTTCTCCATATATTCCTTCTATCTTCTTCTTACCTTGAGATTAGTTGTGTAGTATGGGGTATGTTGGTGTTTGAAGCTCATTGATGTACAATAAGATATATTTGAGCCCTTGGGCATGCTTTCAAGCGAAACATCTTATTGGTATATTCTATGACTTCTTTTTTTGGGGCTTCATGTGCTTTCTTGAGTATCTATCTTGTGTGTGCATGTTTCTTTGTGGTTATATGTCTTTGTGATATTTTCCACCTAAAAATTTATACACACAAGAGAAGATCAATATTTGGTTGTTTTTGCATTTCTTGGAAATCATCTCTTACTTCATTTTGATTCTTCGGTGGTTTCCAAATTATTGTATTTTGTGTGCATTGTTAAATGGTTTTGGAGGAGTTAGGATTCCATGGTTGTGCACATTGTTTCCAAATACAATTACTATAATTGGTGCACAATTTTTGGGGAGCTTCTATAATTCATTTAATGATGCACATGTTCCTTCTTTCTCGTTTCTTGTGGTTTAAATGCTTATGGGGGAGCAAGGATTCCATATTTGTGCATATTCTATTCAATACAAGTATTCTAATCTTTGCACAAAGTTTGGGGAGCTTCTCTATTTTTATTTAAACACTCTTTTGGTTGTTGTTCCCTTTTGACATCATTTGATGGTGTTTCAATTGTTTCTTTTGGATCTTTTGATTGCTCGCTTCATTTGTTGAAGCCCTTTTCTTTTATTTCTTTTCTTTTTGCTTTCTTTGGGTCCTCAATATAGTTTTACTTCCTCCCTAGTTCTCATCATTTGACTTGTGCATATGCACACCTTTGGAGGAATTCTCACTATGTTAACCATCTACAACTTTTCACCCATTTTGGCAATCGATGCCAATGGGGGAGAAGTCTTGGAGGGTTTAAGGGAAGTTGGGCTTTGCTTTGAGTGTGTTCTTAAGCATTTGCCTCTCATGCTCTTGCATCTTTTTGTTTGCTTTGCATGTTGAATATATAGAGGAAACTCAACCAACGGTAACGGTTGGCAATCTATGCAATGAAATTCAAGTTTATCACACATGCATAGATTGTGGGGGAGTTTGCTCTATATATTGTTGTTGTACCAACATCACATACTTGTGTAGTATTTGATGTTGGGGCAACCGCTTTGGTCGTTAATTTTCATATTTATACCCTCGCTAAGGGATTGTCATCAATTACCAAAATGGGGGAGATTGAAAGGGCATGTATGCCCCATGTGTGGTTTTGGTAATTAATGACAATCTCTGTGGACTAATGTGTAAATTGAGTTTCACTTGTAGGCTTGTCCATTGGCATCACTTGGGCCATGTGTTGGTCTCAAGGTTGGAAGATGAAGAAATGTCCAAGGGCTTTGTGCCCATTGGAATCATGAAGAAAGAAGGAGCTTGAAGGTTGATCAAGACATGTGCAAAGATTTGCATCAAGATGGATTAACCTCAAGTAGGGATGAAGAAGGGCGAGCTCAAGATGCGCCATCTCTAGAAGATCTCATGCTTTAAGCTTGCCATCCTCATGCTCATGGAATGATGAAGACAAGTTCAAAGAAGAGGTTTCCCCATGGAGTATGGGGGAGCAATTTGCAAGTCTTCATCTTCATCAAGCAAGAGCATCCAAGAAAGGTGTTCCCACTATAGAAGAACAAGACGGTCTACATCAAGTTCAAGTGGGATTCTCAAGGCAAAGGTATGTTCTTGATAGGGCTTCTCTTTTGCCGGTCTCGTATTGTTAGTTGGGAGATCGGGTTTAGGATAGATAGCCGTTCTATCAAGAGGGGCTCTCAAGCGGGTGTCTCGTTTGCATTGTTCGGAGAGAGCTCAAACCTTTGCATTCATAGCATCATATTTCTTGGTTGTTATTTGGTTCTTGTCCATGAGAGGATCTAGAGATTGTGGTCATCATCATAAGAAGCTCTAGTTTATCATCTAAGGATCTCACTTGCATATCTTATTGCGGTTTTTGATCTTGCAAGTTTTCTGGCTCCACACCTTGGGGATACTTCACATATATATTCATAGTATTTTCTCCCAAGGTGATACTCAATATTTCGACTTTTTGTTGGATTCTATTCGTCATTATATTTCCAACAAAATTGGTTTCATCCCAATCAGAGTTTCCAAGCTCAACTTCTTGTGTTTTGGGTTTTGGAGGTTTTACCAGTTCATCACTTCTAGAGAGGTCATATCTTTATCAATTTGGTTTTATACTTCCATGCTGGATTATTTTGTTTATTTGCATAATCTTGTAAAACTTTTCGTTCTCTTCAAAACGAGCCCAAGATCATAAAAAACGGAGTCCGGGATCAAAAGTTATTGAAGTTTTCGTGCAATGTTGTCCTGTGTTTTTGCTTGAGCGGAAGTTCCGACCCAAGTTCCGGCCCAAGTTCCGACCCAAGTTCCGGTCAGGTTCAGTAACTTGTGTTTCTATTTGCCGGAAGTTCCGGTGGGGGCGCGAATCTGGCCCAAACGGTCAGTTTTTCCTTGTCCTATTTAAGGGGGGCTTCTTCCCCAATGGTTCTCTATCTTTTGAGCTCGTTTTTTCCCACCATTGTTGACCTATTTGAGCTCTCTTACTCCCTCTCCCTCCCATGATTCTTACATCTTTTTGAGGGAAAAGTGAGAGGAGATCTAGATCTATAATCCCACCAAGTCAAATCCCTTCTTTGTGAAGGAATCATTGGGATCTAGATCTTGGAGAGTTTTGTGTTCTCCTCTTGTGTTCTTCCTCCCTTATTCCCCCAATAGCTTTTGTAGCTTTGTTGGAATTTGGGAGAGAAGGACTTGCCCTTGCATTTGGTGCATAGGTTTGAGTTCTCCTCTTGTGTTCTTCCTCCCTTATTCCTCCAATAGCTTTTGTAGCTTTGTTGGAATTTGGGAGAGAAGGACTTTCCCTTGCATTTGGTGCATAGGTTTGAGTTCTCCTCGGAGATTCGGCGAGTACAAGATTCTGGGCTTGTTGACCTTTTGTGGTCTTGTAGCCTCGTGTGGCTTTGTTGGCCTTTTGTGGCATTGTAGCCTTTTGTGGCTTTATTGTTGGGAGCCTCCAATTGAGTTGTGTAGTTAGCCCCAATCTTGTACGGGTTCGGTGACCGCCCTCAAGCGTCCCATAGTGGAGCAAGTGCCCTCCTTTTGTGGTGCGCACTTGGGAGAATAGGGTGAGCCTTTTGTGGCGTCGGTGAGTTGTGTGCTTCCGCATCCCGGGTGAGGCCTTGTGTGGCGTTGGGTGAGCATCGAGCCACCACACCTCGAGGTGTGCCATTTGTGGCGTTCGGAGAGCATTGCGCCATCACACCTGTCCAACAAAGACGTAGCTTATTTGGAAGTGAACTTCGGGAAACAAATCTTCGTCTCCACGTCCATCGGTTATCTCTCAACCGAGCCCTTTACTTATGCACTTTACATTGTGATAGCCATCGTGCTTGAAGTATTTATTTCTTGCTATCACCTTGTTGCTTGTATTTCTTAGCATAGGTTGTTGGTGCACTTAGGTAAACTTAGTGGCTAGGTTTTGTGCTCAACAAATTAAACGTTAGTTTTATTCCGCATTTACTTGATCCTAAACCGTAATATTTTTAAAAGCCTATTCACCCCCCCCTCTAGGCGACTTCCTTTGTACTTTCAATTGCAACCATCAAGATCAAAATCAACATTGGCATCCAAGGTAGTAGAACTATTGTTGTTGTATGGGTTTCCATAAGAATTACCATTATTGGGAGGATAAGGCCTATAATTATTATTTCCAAAATTATTCCTATAGGCATTTGATGGCACTGCGTAAACTTGCAGTGCTTCGTCGGGAAACCCCAAGAGCAAGGTGTGAAGGAGCACAACAACAAGTTTTCCCTCAGTAAGAAATCGAGGTTATCGAACCACTAGGAGGAAGGAAACGTCACACAGGTGTTGCAAGCAACATGGAAACCTGCACAACACAAACTCAAGACTTTGCCCCAACGAATCAGTGAGGTTTTCAAGCTCACCGGTTTGCTGTAACAAATGATTAAACGTATGGTGTGGAAGGTAATGGTTTGCAGCAAGTAAACAAGTAACAGTGGAAGATGTATCAATGGTAAAGATTGGACCGGGGTCCATAGTTCACTAGAGGTGCTCTCCTTAGATAAACAACATGGCATGAAGGGTAAACAAATTACGGGCAATTGACAGGAACTGAGCAAGGCATAACAATGCAATACCAGACAAACATATCCTATGAGATTCGATTGGGCAATGCAACAATATACATAGACCACCATCCAACTGCATCTATGACTAGAAGTCCACCTTGTTATCATCCGAACCCCCTCCAGTATTAAGTTGCAAGCAACAGACAACTGCTTTAAGCAAAGTGTGTAAGGTAAACAATCCACTTGTTCTATGAACAAGAGACCGTTGTTTTGTCCCTAGTAGCAACAACACATCTACAACCGAAGAGATTTCTGTCACTTCCCTTGGAAACTAGAGGCATGAACCCACTATCGAGCATAAGTACCCCCTCTTGGAGTCACTAGCAACTACTTGGCCAAGATAGGTACTAACAACGGAGAGCATGCAAGATCACAAACAACATAGACATGATAGTATCAAATAGACAAAACCATTAATCAATCTGACATAGTAATCTCAATATCCATCGGATCCCCGCAAACACAACATGCATGATTACAAATAGATTAGATCTTGATCATGAACGGAGCTCACAAGATCTATACATGAAAGCACAAGGAGGAGATACAACCATCTAGCTACTACATGTACCCGTAGTCCAAGGTGGAACTACTCACGCTTCATACCGGAGAAGAAGGCCTCCGGGATGATCTCCCCTCCGATAGGGTGCCGGGAAGAACTTCAGATCCCCCCGATCTAGGGACCATGGTGGCGGAGGCTACAAAAGGTTTCATGGAGTTTTGATCGGGTTCCTAGGGTTTCTGCATCGAGGGCTTCTTATAGGCAAAGAGGCAAGGATGGGAGGCGGCCGGAGGGCCCACACCCTACCTAGGCACGGGGTGGGCCTACCCGCGCCTAGGAGGGGTGTGGTGGCCCTGTCTCGCCCCTCCGTCTCTCCTCTGGACTTCGTGACGCCCACGGTAAAATATTGACTTTGGTTTTTGTCCCTTCCAATTTCGAGAATATTGATTTTCTGCCTTTCTGGAACCAAAAACAGAAGAAAACAGTCAACTGGCACTGTGGTAACTTGTTAATAGGTTAGTTCTAGAAAAGATATAAAAACACCTCAAAGTGTAGACAAAGCAAAGCGAAGTAGATACAAAACAAGCATGGAGCATCAAAAATTATAGATACGTTTCCGACGTATCAAGTATCCCCAAGATTAACTCCTGCTCGTCCTCGAGTAGGTAAGTGATAAAAGAATAATTTTTGAGGTGACATGCACCATCAAAACCAAGATCAAACCATTTGCAAGCATTGAAAGCTGGGATCAAAGAACTCTAAACATGTGCATGAAAGATGGAGTTCTAACAATAGGACAAAGTAACTATGCATGCAACATGAAAGGCTACAAACAAAGATCATGAATAACATGCATTGAAAAACATTTTTTTCACATATAGAAAACATGGCATAGTGGCATTCGGCTTGTCCCTCATAGAGTAGAAAATAGATGCATAGGACACCTTCAAAGTTCATAAGAGTGACTAGATACAAATATCACAAGAACAAGTAATATCACAATATGCATCAATCAATAAGTTTTGGAACACTGCACGCAGAATGGAAACTATGCTCTCTTAATGGTGCCTAAAGGTATAAGGTGGAGACTCAATATAATAGTGGAAGAAAGGCCTTTCATAAAGGAAGCTGGGATTTCAAGTTTCAAAAAGAGCTTCCAAAAATTATGGTACTTGTTAGCTTTCAGCCCTCATTGCCCCTATCATAAGCATCTTGAAGTGATTAAGGTTAAAGTGAACAAACTATGGAGTATATGCTTGACAAAGTATAAGTTAGCAATCTCAAGTCCCTTGAATACGAGGGCCACACCTCATGCTACTCAACTTCAGTCACCTGTAAGTTCTTGCCATAGTAAGTACATGCGTATCATAGAGAACCGCCAATGGGGTACCCCTTGCACATGGTACAAGAGCTATCACATAACCAAAATGACAAGGCAAGCAGACAATGAGCATCTCAGCGATCTTTTTATTTACTATGTGCATAGCTTTTTATTGAGGATGCTTCACAGATAGCTCAATATGGTGATGCTGCAAGTTTCCACCATGATTAGGCATGGCTTAGGCTAGCGGCCCAGGAGTTTCTCTAATACAAAATACATAACTCCATGGACTTACAAGCTCCCTCTTTATTTCACACCGGTGACATCCATAGACAAAAGAGCATGATATCAACTGTGTACAAAGTACAAGTGCAATGTTGAAAACGCTCCCCATGACATCACGGTTCTGCTAATTCCAATGTATTAGTGCAAGCATATACATCATAGATGACACAATGGTTCAAGTTTATTAGGGGCAAGAAAAATAACGTGTTCCATCAAGTTCGTGAGAGCTTTAATCACTAAGTTTTCACATAACAAAAAGACTTTTTAATTGGAAGGTAGATGAAAACAAGAATATACTTGGAATGGTGTAACACACCATGCATGGGATTTTATAGTGGACACTTTGGAATAACTTGGTTTCTTGGGAGTTGGAAGCATGAGTGGAGCTTACTCATACAAGTGGAGGCTAGCAAAAGACTGGGAGCAACCAACTAAGAGAGCAATAATGGCCATAATCATGCAGAGAAACAAAACATTACTAACCAAAGCATAGAGTGGTACCACAAGTCAAGGACTAAATCATCATAGAGGCTATAGTGACTTGTTCCTAGTCATAACATGGTGTGAGCATGTGCCAAGTCAACCCAAACAAAGCATCAAAGGAGAATACCAAAATACTCTGCTTTTGTGTGATAAAACAATGCATAATTATTTCAAGGCACACTAAGCAATCCCAATTGTTTGGAACAAGACATTCTTCAGCAATAATCACTAAGCATAAGGTCAAAACAACACTTAGCATGTCATGCTAAAGTCTAAGTCACAGTTAATGCAAGCTCCTCTTGCACTTATCAAGCTTTCCAACACCAAGCAACTTATTTGAAACATCATAGCGAGAACGGGGGTCCAAACTACTTTATTCAAGCAAACTAAACAAACTAATCAAATCAAACCAAACAAAAACTAAGACGCTCCAAGAAAAACATAACAGTGCATGAAACAATAAAAACAAAGTGTCTAGATAGACTTGAGCTTTTTATTGATGAAGAAGGGGATGCCTTGGGCATCCCCAAGCTTTGACGCTTGTACCTCTTGGATATTTCTTGGGGTGACACCAGGGTGGCATCCACAAGCTTTAGCTTTTGTCCATTCTTCATCTCATTACATCATTCTCTCTCTACACCTGAAATTTTTCCTTAATACAAAACTTCACACAATCTTCATTAGCAACATTAATGTATTCAAAAGATAATAGACCTTTGGGCTAAGCTTTGGAACATCAAAACTTTTCACTAAAAATACAAGATACTGTAGCAACTCCTTAAAAAAGCTCAATTCACATAAAGAGAACTCAAAAAGGAATCAATAAGAAGCAAATGCAAATAATGGCAGAAATCTGTCAAAACAGACCAGCAGGTAGAAACCAATTTTTTCTAAAATCTTCTGTTGCTCAAATAAAAAAGTGTTGAACTAACGAAAGTTATCTAACATACTGGGGGATTTATTCATACATTTTCATCTCAATCCAACGTATAGAGACTCCTCACGAATTTTTATCGTGGAGGACAGAAATCTGTTTCGGGACAACAACTCCCCAAATCTTACTTCCCTCTCATTAGAGGTCATTCTTGGCACAAAAAGCAAACAATAAGGATAATGAGAGGTAATTACTGAAGTAATAACTTCCAAGAATCAAGGAAACTCTTGGGTTATCTCCCAACAAGTACTTTTCTTTAACGCCTTTAAGTTAGGCATGTAAGTTTGAGAAGATGCTCACATAAGAAATATGAATTGAAGTAAAAGAGAGCATCAAGAAGAAAATTCAAAACACACTTAAGTATAACTCTCTTCCTATGCATAGGAATATTTTATGCAAATAAATTCACAAAGAACAAAGTGACAGGCATAGGAAGATGAAACAAGAGTAACTTCAAAACTTTCAGCACATAGAGAGGTATTTCAGTACCATGAAAACTTCTACAACCATATTTTACTCTCTGATAATAATTTTCAGTAGCCTCATGAATAAACTCAACAATATAGCTATCACATAAAGCATGCTTTTCATGATCTACAAACACATAATTTCTATCATGCTCAAAAATAGTGGGATTAAAACCTTCACAGGTTTTACCCAAAGTAGATATTTCAAAAGGATCCATAGGAACATAAAATTCATCCTCCTTTGGTAAGCATGGGGGACAATCAAATAATGTAAGGGATAAAGAGTTACTCTCATTAGAAAGTAGGCATGGGTAGATCCATTCTTCCTCCTTTTGTTCATCACTCTCCTCCTCTTTTTCATCTAATGAGCTTCTAGTTTCAACAATTTCTTCTTCCATAGGCTCCCGCAAGGCATTATCCTCTTCCATTTGTGGAAAACATATATTAAAATATTCAATAATATAGCCATTTTCTTCCTTGTAATTATCAAATCAAAATTTAAGTATCTCATAAACCTCACATTCATAAGGTGCATCATCAGTATTTTCAAGCAAACTAGCAAGTTCAAATGCACCCTTGAAAGCAATAAATTCTTCAATTTGTTCCACATCATAAAAGTCATAATTTCCTTTCACATAAGAAGATATGGTAACATCATTATTATACTCACATTAAAAAGGCAGGTGTTTATACCTCCTACATAATCAAGATTTATCAAAGCAATAAGTAACATTATAAGTAGAGCACACATCTCTAGCAATAGTATTCAACTTATCAATTTGTTCCCATAAGTGTTTCCCTTTTTGTGACAAACGGTGTTCCTTATAATAATACTTTTGTTCTTCCATGAACCCACCTTGCCAATAAGAACTAGTTTCAAAGAAACCATACATTGATAGAAAGCATGACCAAGCAAGGCAATAATAGACCACCAACTAGAGTAGGAACTTATTTTTTTTTGTGTTTTTTGAATAAAGAAAGCAAACCAAACTAGACTAATTTTTTTGGAGTTTTTGATTAAAAAAGGCAAACAAAACCAAGCAAAAGAAACTAAGCAAACTAAAAACAAAGTAAAGAGAAAGGTTGAGGAGGACTCCCCTTGTGAAGAAGTCCTTAGCCTCCCCGGCAACGACGCCAGAAAGAGCTTGATGGCACTGCGTCAACTTGCAGTGCTTCGTCGGGAAACCCCAAGAGCAAGGTGTGAAGCAGCACAACAACAAGTTTTACCTCAGTAAGAAACCGAGGTTATCGAACCAGTAGGAGGAAGGAAACATCATACAGGTGTTGCAAGCAACGTGGAAACCTGCACAACACAAACTCAAGACTTTGCCCCAACGAATCAGTGAGGCTGTCAAGCTCACCGGTTTCCTGTAACAAAGGATTAAACATATGGTGTGGAAGGTAATGGTTTGCAGCAAGTAAACAAGTAACAGTGGAAGATGTATCAATGGTAAAGATTGGACCGGGGTCCATAGTTCACTAGAGGTGCTCTCCTTAGATAAACAACATGGCATGAAGGGTAAACAAATTACAGCAGGGCAATTGACAGGAACTAAGCAAGGCATAACAATGCAATACCAGACAAAAAGATCCTATGAGATTCGATTGGGCAATACAACATTATACATAGACCGCCATCCAACTACATCTATGACTAGAAGTCCACCTTCAGGTTATCATCCGAACACCCTCCAGTATTAAGTTGCAAGCAACAAACAACTGCTTTATACAAAGTGTGTAAGGTAAATAATCCACTTGTTCTATGAACAAGAGACCGTTGTTTTCTCCCTAGTAGCAACAACACATCTACAACCGAAGAGATTTCTGTCACTATCGAGCACAAGTACCCCCTCTTGGAGTCACTAGCAACTACTTGGCCAAGATAGCTACTAACAACGGAGAGCATGCAAGATCACAAACAACACAGACATGATAGTATCAAAGAGACAAAACCATTAATCAATCTGACATAGTAATCTCAATACCCATTGGATCCCCGCAAACACAACATGCATGATTACAAATAGATTAGATCTTGATCATGAACGGAGCTCACAAGATCTATACATGAAAGCACAAGGAGGAGATACAACCATCTAGCTACTACATGGACCTGTAGTCCAAGGTGGAACTACTCACGCTTCATACCAGATAAGAAGGCCTCCGGGATGATCTCCCCTTCGGCAGGGTGCCGGGAAGAACTTCAGACCCCCCGATCTAGGGACGATGGTGGCGGCGGCTACAGACGGTTTCGTGGAGTTTTGATCGGGTTCCTAGGGTTTCTGTATCAGGGGCTTCTTATAGGCGAAGAGGCAAGGCTGGGAGGCGGCCGAGGGCCCACACCCTACCCAGGAGCGGGGTGCGCCCACCCGCGCTTAGGGGGGGGTGTGGTGGCCCTGGCTCGCCCCTCCGTCTCTCCTCTGGATTTCGTGATGCCCACGGTAAATTATTGACTTTGGCTTTTGTCCCGTCCAATTCCGAGAATATTGATATTCTGCCTTTCTAGAACCAAAAATAGAAGAAAATAGGCAACTGGCACTGTGGCAACTTGTTAATAGGTTAGTTCCATAAAAGATATAAAAACACCTCAAAGTGTAGACAAAGAAAATCAAAGTACATACAAAACAAGCATGAAGCATAAAAAATTAGAGATACGTTTCCGACGTATCAGCATTCTTGCTGAAATTATTATTTCTAATGAAGTTCACATCAACTTGCTCTTCTTGAGAAACCAAAGAGGCTAAAGTAACATTATTTGGATCAATATGAGCTTTTCCATTAACAATCATAAACATAATAACATCAATCTTATCACTCAAAGAGGTGGTTTCTTCAACAGAATTTACCTTATTACCTTGTGGAGCTCTCTTAGTGTGCCAGAATAGTTGACCATCATATGATAAAGGAGCTTTGTTGCAGCACCCAAAGTGATGGTCATAAAGGTACCTCCAGCATCATAATCCAACCGATTTCTTGAAGAAAAATTTAGTCCTGCATAAAAAGTTTGGATAATCATCCAAGTAGTCAGTCCATGAGTGGGACAATTCTTTACCAAAGATTTCATTCTTTCACAAGCCTTAGCAACATGTTCATTATCAAGTTGTTTAAATTTCATTATTTCACTTCTCATAGATATAATCTTAGCAGGAGGATAGTATTTTCCAATAAAAGCATCTTTGCATTTAATCCAAGAATCAATACTATTTCTAGGCAAGGATAATAACCATTCTTTAGCTTTTCCTCTCAGAGAGAAAGGAAACAATTTAAGCTTAATAATATCTCCATCTACATCCTTATATTTTTGCATCTCACAAAGTTCAACAAAATTATTAAGGTGATCAGCCGCATCATCAGAACTAGCACCAGAAAATTGCTCTTTCATAACAAGATTCAGCAAAGCAGGTTTAATTTCATAAAAAGTAACATCAAGAGCAGGTGGAGCAATAAGTGTGCAAAGGAAATTATTGTTGTTTGTGCTAGTGAAGTCACACAACTTGGTGTTTTCGGGGGTATTCATTTTTGCAAGAGCAAAACAAGCCAACTAAAGTAGGAACTATTTTTTTTTGTGTTTTGGATAACAAAAAGCAAGCCAAACCAAACTATTTTTTTGTATTTTTGATAAAAAGAAACAAGCAAAACAAAGCAAAAGAAACTAAGAAAAAAAAGTAAGAGATTGGTTGTGAGAGACTCCCCTTGCGAGAATCTTCTTTCTCCTTGAAAGGTGACTGACGAGGAGGAAGAGATTGAAGCTGTCCTTATCTCCCCGGCAATGGCGCCATAAATTCCTTGATATGTGTTGTTGGTAAACCCCAAGAGGAAGGTTATGATGAGCACAACAGCAAGATTTCCCTCAGTTGTGAAACCAAGGTTATCAAACCAGTAGGAGAAAGGAAACAACTTCCAAGGTGTTGCTAGCAACTTGGAACCTGCACAACACAAACTCAAAACTTTGCCCCAACTTACAGTGAGGTTGTTAATCTCACCGGTTTGCTGAAAACAAAGGATTAAACGTATAGTGTGGAAGATAATAGTTGCTGTAGGGGTTCATAGCATGGAAAACAAAAAAATTATATCGCATGAACACACACAAGCCAAGATCTATCTACTAGATTGTAGCAACGAGTCGATAGAGTACTAAACCTTGAAGATCCAAAGTGGTTAATGAGAGCAGATTCTCGTGGGTGATGTTGTTGTTCACTTGCCAATCTCAAGATCGTGTAGACGATCCTTCTGACGCTGCATTCCGACAGAGCTCCCGCAGTCGGTCACACATATGGTACTCGCTGAAGACCTTCCTCTCCCTTGTTCCAGCAGGCAGCGGAGGTTGTAGCTCTCTCCTCGCGATTCAGGTAGCACGACGGCGTGGTGTCGGAGTTTAGAGGGGAGATCCTGCAGGGCTTATTCTAAGCCAGAGTGAGTATGGTGTAGAGGGAGCCTCGGGGCTAGGGTTTAGACGCTGGGGGAAGAGGGAAGCTGGCGGCTAGGGATTAGTCTAGACGGCAGCGGCGGTTTAGAGGGGATCTAGGGCGCCGACGGCTTGGAGGGGCAGCGGCGACCTAGGGATTGGGTCTTGGGCGCCTAGGGCAAGGGGGATACCTTGGGGTGCGCCCCCACCCCTCCTTATATAGGTGGAGGGCGTCCAAGGGTGTTCCCAGCCCAGGTGGAAACCCTCCCTAACTTGGCCTCCAAAGGAAGAGGCTGAAACCTTTTCCACCAAGACTTCCCTCTTACCAAAAACTAGAGTTTGAATTTTCAAACTAGGATTTGACTATTCAAACTAGTCTTGGCCGAATTGACCCTTTTGGATTTGGTGCGGCTAGCCCCTAGGGCATGCCACACTCCAAGTGACCACCTCCCGGGGTGGTGGACCTTCCAGAACATTCTAGAAGCTTCCGGTCAAAACACTAAAAACATTTCCGATCCCCGGAAATTGACTTTCCTTATATGAATCTTATTCTCCAGACCATTCCGGATCTCCTCGTGATATCCCGGATCCAATCCGAGACTCTGAACAACATTCGGTCTCTTTACTCACATTCCATATCTACTAAACAACATCGAATCCTTAAGTGTGTCTCCCTACAGTTCATGAATTATGCAGACATGAACGAGACTCTTATCCGATCAATAACCAATAGAGGAATCTGGAAATTCATATGGCTCCCACATATTTCTATGATTACTTTGTGAATGAACCATTTACATATGATACCAATTTCCCTTTGTCTCGCGATACTTTACTTATCCGAGGTTTGATCATCTGTATCTCTGCATACCTAGTTCAACCTCATTACCGATAAGTACTCTTTACTCGTTCCTGTGATGTGATCCCTTGTGAGCCAGTCACATGCTTGCAAGCTAATTGGATGACATTCCACCGAGAGGGCCTAGAGTATATCTATCTGTCATATGGATGGAAAAATCCCACTCTTGATCCATGTGCCTCAATACATACTTTCCGAACACTTAATGCCACCTTTATAACCACCCAGTTATGAAGTGGTGTTTGATGTTATCAAAGCATCCATCCGGTGATGGTGATTAACATGATCTCATGGTCGAAGGATTTAGGTTACTATGTATTGAAAGCTTATAACAAATGAACTATTTGAATGACTTGATCTTATGCTACGCTTAACTAGAGGAATATGTCCATCACATCATTCTTCTAATGATATGACATTGTTGTTAATAACATCTCAATGTTCATGATCTGGAAACCATGATCATATATTAACCAACAAGCTAGTTTAACAAGAGGCTTTACTAGGGACTCCTTTAAATCACACAAGTATTAATGTTTCCGGTTAATACAATTATAGCATGGTATGTAAACATTTATCATAAGCATGAAGATATGATAATAACCACTTTATTATTGCCTCTTGGGCATATCTCCAACAGTCTCCCACTTGCACTAGAGTCAATAATCTAGTTTCAAACCTTTGTGCATTTAACACCTATAGCTTTCCGGTGTTGTATTTACACGATTGCTAGTGGTCAACTGATCTCTGGATCCGACACTTTCAGGTCCGTGTGTAATTGCATGTCTTTGCATCTCTACGCATCACTCATTCTCTAATGAGATGGATTTATATAAATTTGGTCCTTTGGTGAGACCTTTAGTTCCTTGGGGTTAAAACATGCTAATAATATTGTCGTAGAATATATCTTCATAGTATTATCCCACTGTGAACTACACCTAGTTTGATAACAAACTACTTGACACAAATGCCCTCTTTTACTGCTATAATAGCAGTCATATACTTAGCCTTTTGTTGTAGTATCTGTCACAATGTATTAACTTTGGAATTCATCCAAATCCATTATGGAACTTACTTTCCATTATATTGTGCCACCCTTAGTTTAGATTGAGATAAACTTAATTTGTACTTTGTGAAAAAACTAGTATCAATGTATTACTTTTACAATGAACTAACCATCTATTTGTCACTTCTACAAATTAATATATTCTTAGTTCTTCCAAAAGATCATAAGAATATCTTTACTATCGTCCAATAATCATCTTATGAATCATTCTGGTATATGCTCATAACATTTAGAGCATAGGACATATCTAGATGTGTACATATCACAGTATGATTGAAAAATACTCTTTGTGATTTCATTCATCAAGTATCAATCAATACTTGAATCTTTGTTTCACTTAGCAAGTGTCGATACACTTGAATTTTGATTTAATCCTTTATGTGTGGCAAGAACCTTTCTTGACATTTCCATATTGAACTTATTCAATATCTCATCTATGTACATTTGGCACAACCATATTAGTGTCTCAATCTATCCATATAGATATTGATACCAAATATTCGGGTTTTGCCTAAGTCCTTCATCAAAAATGAAATTCTTAACTTGTGTTAATAAAAATACATCATTTCCAATCAACAATATGTCTTACACATAATGTATTATAAATATGTCTTAGTGCTCCCACTTAATGCTTTGAAATTGCAAGCATCTTCATCGTCTGATGAAATTAAAATCTTTTAACAGTTTCATCATGGTGAAGATTCCAACTCCGCTATGCTTACTTCAATCGTTGTAGTTTGCATATGCTTTTAGCATCTTTTGAATTAACAAAACCCTTTGGACCATGTCATGCACACGTCCTAGGTAACCATTCTATTAGAAGAACTTGTTTTGTTTATTCAACTACCACATAAAAAAATTATATGTAGTGGTTTCTACATTAATCCGTCTAGACTAAATATCGCTTAATGAAAGATCAGATTTTATCGTAGTCAACTCTTTGAACATTGTCGTGAACTCTTTGCCGACATGTCGACAATTTCATAGATGTGAAACATCCATGTCTATTTCTTTATAGATCCAAATACGACTGTAATGTATTACACATTTTCATTGGGTCTTTCAAGTTGAAAGCTTGATCTCTTGTGTATGGAACTATCAAGGATTTTATGGCTTCAAACCATTTTACGGAGTCAGGGCCCATCATCGCTTCTTTGCATGTAGTCGGTTCATCATTTTCAAATAATGATCTAACTCTCAAATCTTGGTATTTGATTGTTTACCCGACCTACTTTGTTCAATAGGAACTTAGACCTCCGTGACCACAACCTTTGAGGCACGTGAGCCATGAGCATTGTTTCTGCCTCCGGAACACTTTTCGGTGTTGTGCAACTCAGCACATATAGATAAGGTTCTTTTAACCTTATCAAAGTTCTACTGTCCTCCCACTTAACTTTTCATGAAAAATTCCTTCTTAAGAAACTCGATGTTATAAGCGACAAACACTTTTGTCTTTCGGTGTTTATGGAGGAATACTCAACGGTTATCTGAAATAACCTACAAAGACACGCTCATCTGACTTTGGTTGTAAACATTTACTTATGTATATCAAAGCAACGTTTAAAAAAGGACAACTTGGGTTTTACCCCAAACATAACTCAGATGATGTCATGTCAACGGATCATGATGGAGCTTTTTTAGTGAAAAAGCGGTAGTCTCTAAAGCTTTTAATCTTTTAAAATATAATGGCAGTTTTATATATTACACCTTTGATCTTATCATGTCAAACAAGGTTTATTTACATATCTCGAACACTCCATACTCTTATGGTGTTTTGGGAAATGCAAATCCATGGAACGATTCCTCAAATCTTAGGTGTTATGCTAAACTTGTAACTCAAATATCTTCCTTTATGATCCTATCATAAATCCTTTATTTTCTTGTTACATTGATTTTGCACTTCATCTTGAAAGTCTTTGAACTTTTCAAATGTTTCACACTTCATCCTCATTAAGTAAATATTCATATATTCACTCAAATTTTCAGAAAAAGCATATGAAGTTGCAATCCATCGTTCTAGACTACACATACTGGACTTCATACATCTATATGTACAAGTTCCAATAAGCTAGTCATTCGTTCACTTTTGGCCTATGAACGGAGTTTTAATTATCTCTAGGAAAGATTCACAAGCGTCATTTGATAGAAAATCAAAAGACTCCAAAATTCCATCCACATGGAGTTTCTTCATGTTTTCTTTCCAATATAATTTAAACAACAATGTCACTTCCTAAGTGATCTTTTCTATCAATTGTCTTTCGACATTTTTAGCGCTAGTTTTATGGTTGTGATTTATCCAACGAGATTTGTAAATTATCCATATTTTATGGATTACGGCAATTATTTGAACAACCCTTTTGTTCTCATAATACCTGATAAAACAAATCTTGAAGGCAGGCTTTGATGTCAACAAGAAACACATCAATACTTTATTTGTTATCGATGAACATCATCACATATTCTCTTACTAGTTACTTAGGCCATTGAAGTTCATGAATTGTGTTGTTTCGTATGACGATTCACACCAACAAATTCAGTATCCAATACTCAAGAACTACATTGTTTAACAAGCAAAGAATACAACCATAACACGTATATCCGCTATATACTTAAGTTGAACAATTCTAGTCTTTTCTTTCTGCCATATATTTCTGAGATTCTCTTTCAGTATTTCCTTTCTGTTTAAAAGAATCTATCTACATCAATAGTGGAGCCATACAAATGAAACATAGTCCAAAGTGTGTATAGTTTAAATACCAATTTCTTTGGACTTGCACTTTGAAGTAGATAACCATCATCAAATACTTGGTGTACAAATTCCATTCTTTAGTAATCTTTTAGTGTAGTAAACATTTTACCAACATTAAATATTCATCTTTATCATGGAACTATTCATGATCAAGCTACTTTAGTTTATAACGGTGAATCGCGAGTATAATGTTGCTCTCTAAAACCTTTTGGAGGATTAAGATGACTAGTGTCTCCAACCTCTTTCAAATTCTCATCATATATGAGAACATATATTTTGCTATATTATACTCTATCATGATGCAACCAAAACATCGTTGCAGATATCGCAATATCTTTCACACGTGATGGTTTCTGAAACAAATCTTTCAGCTCCTAGATATCCTTGATATTAAAACAATATTTTGAATATCAAGAATCATTGAGACAAACATGATACTTATATACTAACACTGGAATTGTTACTCTTGATTCAATACCAATTATTAAACTTCACGCAGTAACTTGGAATTTACTGAAAGTTTGCAATAGGACTTTTGAACTTTAGATTAACACTTCAAAACAATACGATACCAGTTCGTAAAGTAACTAACCAGAATTCTATAGTTCTACTATCTCAATTATAACTAAGCGCAAGGTGGTAAACGGATGCCAATGACTACAACAACTATGCAAATTCACTTTGATTTAATTTATGATAAAAAGTGTTCAACTTTTAATCATATTTCTATTGAATTCCCACTCAAAACAATATCCCTCACATTGTTTTAGTGATCACATGAACCAAATCCACTACACCAAGTCCGATCATCACGTGACATGATGTACTTTCAAAGGCGAACAATCATCATGTTCATCATATCATCTATATGACTCATGCTTTACCTTTCGGTATTCCGCATTCCGATTCCATGTCTGTACATGCTAGGCTCGTCAAGATTTAACCTTAGTTTCCGCATGAGCAAATCTGGCTTGCTCCCGTTGTATTCACTCGCAGAATCTAACACACCCAATCATCATGTGGTTCTTCGAAACAACGAGTCTTGGCAATGGTGCCTACTAAGGAAGAACACTTTATAACTTGATATTTTGTGAGAGGGATCATATTGTAATGATACCATCATGATCTAAGCAATACAAGATGCATAAAAGGATTAACATCACATGCAATTCATAATATGTGATATGATATGTGTCAACACCACGATTTTTAATCACAGATGCCTGTTATGCCATACATCGCAATCCCAGGATTACCATTTTTGCGAGACATAACAAATTTGGATATCACAGTACATCATCCATTACAAACCATACATAAGGTCTTACACAAATAAGGATCTCATGATCCAGTTCTTAATACAAACTAAGCAGCATAATAACGTAAAGGTAACGATAGCGTGGGCAAAGCTCCATCTTCACGGTCACAGGCAATGCTGACGATGGGAGATGATCCTATGTCACATCCCAAGTTTTTCCAAATCTTGTTATGTGAAAAATAAATAAATAAAATAAAACTTTGTTGATTTTCAGGGTGAGAAGAAACTTTTTGATTCCAATTAGAAACCCTCAAACCTATTTTGATCAAATAAATCCTAAAAGGATTTAAAAAGATAAACAATTAATAAAGAAAGTTTTAAATATTTGGAATCACTATTTTTGGATCTTTTAATAAAAAGATTCGTTTTATAAAGCAAAGGTAGAATTATAAATAAGGATTATTTTATAAAGCCAAATTAAAACTTGGCCAAGCTTATGAACTAAAATGTTTCTATTTGAAAAAAAAAGAGCAAAGGTTTATTTAAATAAAATAATGAGGATTTATTAATATCCAAATTTTATTAAAGTAAAGGTTTTTCCCATTTTGAGTAAACACAAAAACTTATTAATTTATTTTAAATAAGTTTTCCAAGTATGTTATATTTTCAAATAAAACCTACTGAAATGATTTTGGTATTATTTAGATTTCAAAATGGAGTTTTTAATAAAACAAATCCTATTTGATTTAATAACTAAGGACTATTTTATTTAATAAATGGATCCTAAAAAGAATAAAAAGATTACTTTGTTTTGGACTTTGAATTATGTTGATTAACAAAACTGAAATCAATGCAAAGTTTAGCAAGTTTTGAATTCTTTTGAGTGTTTGAATTGTTTGAATAAAACCAAAACAGAAAATCAAATGGAAAAAAGGAAAAAGATTCAGTATAAAAAAATAGAAACTAGCCCAACCCATCTGGCCAGCCCAGCAAGCCTAGTCCAGCCCAACTAGCTCTCTCCCCGCAGGAAAACGTTTCGCACCCCGAAACCTAACCACACCCTCACTGACGACAGGACCCCACTCGCACTTCCATCTCTCGCTGACGAAGCTGCCCCACACTGCCCTGTCATCGTCTTCAACCCACTAACCCCGCCCCCAGTTCATCTCTGCCATTTCTGGTGTAAATTCGTGGCTTAAAGTTCACATTGAATCAAGGTTAATTCGCCCAGCCATCACGCAGGATAAAGGCGCCTCCCTCCCCTCTTCCATTCTCCCCAAACACCGCCTCCTCTCTGCCACCAGGCTGCACGGATTTCTCCATGCAACCCCACTGGCTCCGACGAGGTATAGTACAAATTCCGGCAACGCCTGACCGTACCCTGCCCCCTTGTGCACGCGAGACTACTCCCCAGACCAGTGTGCATCTACTGGTGGTTCCAGCTTGGCCGCGCTTGCCCCAGAGCGTCGGCAAGGACGAACTCTGAACACCGCCGACGCCTGACACCTCTCCGGCGACCCCTTCCCGTAAGAACAGATCGCCCCTTTCTCTCTGCTTGCAAGCCCCACGTTCAGCATCTTCGGGCGCACCTAATAGTGGCCTTCTTTTGCTTTGGCATGGCCTATAACCTCGCCTCCGACAACAACCAGACGGACCCGACGGTGAGCACAGCTCCGGCGAGCAATCCACTCCGTTCCTGTGCGCCCCTCGACGAACCGACCACGCCTCGAGCTTCACCGCAACCCTGCGAGCACGGTGAGCACCTCCACTTCTCTCCTTGCTTCCTGTAACCGCCACGACGCCACCGTCTGACCGCGCGCCGCCAGCCGCCGCTAGCGCCGCCAGTTCATGGTCAAACACACTAAGCCCGTCGAATCCAAATCCTGTGGCTATGATTAGATTAGGTCGAAGGGGTAAGTTTGAATCAGAGCCGCATGATTTCATTTAGATCTAACTCACCAGAGAGGTTGATCCAACCGAACCGGTATCAGCCAATAGCAAGCAGCCACGTGGCCAGCCTTTGTTTTAAAACAGAAATTTGATCTATTAGATTTGCAAACTTGTAAAAAATCATAACTTTAGTTCTACACGTCCAAATTTTGCAAATTTTATATCAATGGAATCAGTAGAACAAGTACTTTGCAACCATGCACTTTGTTTAATGTTTTGCTTCTGGAAAATTGGTTGAAATTGCAGAAACTTGTGTAGGCTTGTTATGAATATAAAAATTGTTCTAGTTATGTTTTTGAGATGAAATCTTTGCAAATTGGTTTGTTGTGAACCTATTGACCTTAGGAACCAACTCATGGATTTAAAAATGTATTTTGTGAAGTTTAGGAGTAAATACTTGAATTAACTCATTTCTAGTCAAATAAAAAAATATTGATTTTGCTATGGAAATGTTTTTTGAGTAAAACCTTTTGGAAAATGATTTGATTCAAACCTACTGACCCTAAACACCAATTTTTGTGAATTAACAACTTATTTGGTGAACAATATAAAATTGTTGTTTTGCTAAAAGCATTTTCCACCACATGAAATAATGATTGAATATTCAAACTTGTGTAGGCTTGTTATGAATATTATTTTATGTGTGTTAAAATTGTTTGAATATTGGTTGGAATGCTAGTTGAATCTATGTTTGCTTGATTGATTTGTAGTGAAGTTAGAAGAGTGTGATATTAGCAAGATCAAGAAGTGAACCAACATTCTCTACCAAAAAGGCAAGTGACGCTATCATCCAAGTCCTACTATTTTTCATTACACTTAGTGGATTTTGAAACATGCATGATAAGGACTACTATATTTTGCTATGCTAAATCCTAATAGGATACCCTTATATATTCCTTAGTGAAAACAATGTAGTTGTAATATGCTTAGCCCTGCTATATATATTGAGAAGAGATACATCTTGAGATTATATGAAGTATTGAAAAGACTTGTGTTTTATATAATAAAACAAGTACTCAATGAACCACCTGGGTGGACAAGGATACTCAAGTTTGGACAAAGTGGCAACAAAAGGAACCATGTTTATATGGCAATCTCTTTTTGTATGTGCACTAGAAGAAAACCACCCAGGGACTTAGAGATTGAACATGTTTCTCGTACAGTGGCTTCCGTGTACAGCCACATGCTAAATGGGCACTGGCTTAGTCAACTACATAGTGGAAGACCCATGCATTGGCCTCTTCAGGTTAACTAGAATGAGGGAACTCGAAACCCTACATTGGTGCCTGGTAGACAAGCTAGCATTGTGTATTGGGAGGACTCCTATGGAAAGACTTTGTCACATTCTCAATCTGCCAGTACTCCATCTTGGTGAGTACTTATCCAGCGGCCACTGGTGGCAACAAGATGAGAATGTGTCATGTGGGTAAAGTGTACAACTTCTGCAGAAGATAAAAATATAAGTACTTAGCCGTGTCCCCGGTTATGGACAATACTGAGCAACTAAGGCCTGAAGCTATGGAAGATCTCGACATTCCAATTTCTAAAAGTTAAACTTGAAAATGACAACAAGAGACTTGAAGCACTTGGGGTTTAGCAAGGAGTTCAGAAAGATTTGACAAAAGATCAAAACTATTTTGAAAAGATAGGAAAAACAATATTGCTTTCTACAAATGAGCCTGAACCCCACTTAGCCAAATATGCATGTAATGATAGGATCCACATATTTCTACTTAGTAGTGAAACTTGCCAATAAAATTCAAATGTATTGACCCTTGTGGCTGTAACTTGTAATGTTGCAGGTTTGTTTGATGTTAGTGAAGTTTATTGATTAGGATTACAAGTCTACAACCAACATGTTTGCCTGTGGCACTTTGAAGATGAAGGACCCCATGCTTATAGATATTCTGCTGCAATGTAATGTAATATCCAAATGAGCTATGTAAGATGTAATAAATATTTTATTCCTGGTTATAAAGTTGTATTATGACCTCTGTTCTTGATATTACATCTTAACTGTGGATGCTAGCTATTGATCCAGGGACTAGCATTGTAAACACAGGGATCTCTACCTTATTAAAGGTTGGGACCTCTACATCCTAGTTGTCATAACCTTCCTGCGGTCCGTAATCCTGATACTCCTCTTCAAAGTCTGGCCACGGGAATAGCCAGGGACAAAGCCATGAGTACTCTTTAAGTACTCGCAAACTAATACTAACAAGGTCAGGTTTTTTTTTGTACTGGGACACTAAGCTCTAGGGTTGTTTTGCAAAAAGCCAGATTTACCTCTACTAAGTTCAGAAGCAAAGAAAACTAGTTGAAAATTTTATAATACCTAATTGGGAACTTGAATTTCATATCACAACTCTGTTGTGATTAAGTCAAAGTCATAAATCATTTCATAAGTCATTTTGAAAACATCTGACGATAGAATAGTATGGCCACTCCAACTGTCCATAACCGTGGACGTGGCTATTTGAATAGTTTGACACTCTGCAGAGATTGTACACTTTCACCACAACATTCGATACATACGTCAGGAACAAGTCCTAAATTCACCATACCCAGTATGCGGATAATCAATCCTAACCTTTCAATTACACGTCTTAGTATAGGCACCTCTCCTGTGAGTTTGGCCTCCCAACCATGACCAACTATCATCTTGGGTACTGCACAGGTGGAAAATCTTCACAAGGTAGCCTCAGCTCAGACCTTGTCTGTGAGGGAACCCATACTAAGGTATACAAATTTCCACTCAAGCCCTACCCAATTTTCGGGTATTGTGGTTGTACAGTAAATTTGGAATGGTATCGCATCCAGACAACCATCAGTTTTATAAAGGGCTAAGTCTCATGCCTCAATATTTTCATCATCAAAATCATCTGGTGTTCCAGAACACATGTCAAAACATTTCAGTAGAACGACTCATCATTCTAAGGTTTTCATAATCATATTCACCAAGTATTCACATCTAAAGTTGATCAAGTTTTATGCTTAGCACTAGCATCTACAACTAGGGGTAAATACTAGTGGTGGATCATAATTATGTGGGGATTATCTAAGTTCAATCTCATGCCTTAGGATGACATCAAGATTATCTAACTTAGGCCAAATTTTATGCTCTTTATGCTACCTTCAATTATCTTTCTAGAATCTACAAGTCACTTAAGTAAACCCTAAGAAAAAGCTTTGATAAAGAAAATAAAGTATTAAGCTTGCAAGTAAAACTAGAATTGGGTATCAAGTGGGTATGATCACATATGCTTAAGGCATATAGTTGGCATAGTAACAAGCAAGTAGTAGCTTGCATATGTAGGGTATCTTGCAAGTGTTATCTTGCATAATTGCAAGTATAAGCTTGGTAAGTTGCAAGTGTTAGCTTGCCTTGTGCAGAGCAGTGGTTGAAGTTCTCCTCGACTTCTTCCTCGTAGTATCCTCCTTCCTCATTGTATCCTTGGTGGGTACTAGCGTCTATAAATAAATACGAGGTACACAATCACCAAACAATACTTAACTATTTTTAAACATCACACAAAGGTTCACACTAGATGATCTATCATCATCACTAGCATCACAAGATTAAAGCACTTGTCTTATTTATTTTATTTTGAAAAAAGTAATTTCTACTCATTGAAAAACTACTTAAGATTTAATATTCTCCAACTCAAACATGGGATCATGTTGACACATGTCGTGACCACATATTTCAGTACATGGGAATGTGATTTAAAGTGGTGTCACAATTTAACAAGGTTTAAGCTTTTTATTTTAATTAAATAAACTGACTAGAAATGCCTATGTGGCATTATTTTATTATTTGAACATTATTTATGCAAGTAAACCCATATACTTTTATATATTCTGAAAGGTATGATCAAATGTGATTTTTGAGAGTTGGAATCAACTCAAAAGCTATTATGGTTGAATTTTGAAAAATGTTTGAATGCAAAAAAGCTTCTGTCTTGTTATTTTTACCATGGTTGATCTATAACTTCAAATGGTTTGAATCCAACGGGCTTGGATTAAGCATTCCAGTACCTTTCTACCAAAATTGGTTTCATGCATTTTGGTTCAGTGAATCAAGCTGGGTTGATTTTTGAATCTAGGTACAGAACTGTGTTTGAAATTAAATGAATAAAACTAAATTTGAATTGTTGGGTAGCGCAGGAGGCGAACGACGAAGTCGACGACAACGGTTCTCCTGGTACCAGCAGCTCCTCCTGGGGCGGCTCCAATTGACGGCTCCCTTCTCCTCCAGCAGCGGTGGGATCTGAACAAATTCTGGCGAGAGAGAGAGCTCTCCTTGCTCCGGGAAGAAGTGGGAAGGATCAGTGAGAGGTGGGGAGTGATATGGTGTGGAGGAATCGAACTGGGGAGGCTTCCTTTTATAGGCGAGCAAGAGGGGCATCACGGCGTGGGCTGAGCTCATCATAGGCGACGGTATATGCGGCTATCGATGTGGATGAGGGTAGGGGACGGTGCATGGTCTCCTGGCAAACGTTTCTGGTTTAAAGGCGAGGCGTAGGGCGGTGGGTTTTGGTCTGGAACATGCGGTGCTCTACGCGGTACCGACAGCGAACTTCGCAGCGTGCGGCGACTATGGGTATGGTCAAGGAAACGAGCATGTCTAGTGGTCTCCTAGGATGGTGGGGTTCGTTTTGGCGGGCAGCAAGGGATCGAGGTGGTCGGGTTGAGTGGGAACGGCGCGTGCACGGTGGTGCGCGTCGGCATGGTCGACAGCGGCGCGGGAACGACGTTTCCGGTGGTTCCCGTCTCTGTCTTTGATCTAGGGCTGGTCTAGAAGGGGCGGTGAGGTACGGGCAGCATGCCAGACAAGGTTGGCACAACTATTTCTTCCTCTAGCTTGCTGTCCACACTGGGGTGGCAAGGTGAGGCTCGGCCTGCTCACCATTGATGGCAATGGCAAGCTCACAGTGGTGCTAGAGGTTACTAACTAAGCTAGATGATCTATTAAATGTTTGCTGTGAGCTAGAGAGGGGACAAGTTAGGCCAAAATTACTGCACACTATAATGTTTGATGTTTGTTTGATTTGTATCTACAAGGTGTTTGATGAAATGGCCGCAAGAACTTCAAATTTTAATTTTGGATTCAAACTTGGTGGGTTTGCTAGGCACATACTAGGGAGTGTCTGGTTAGTTGGATTAGTCAAGGGGCACTGGTTTGGTTGGGTTTTGAAAATGGGTGATCTTCACATATGATAAAGATTCAATTTTGAATTGTGATTTGAATGAGGTTGCCAAATGTTTCTGTAAGTTTGAAAGGTGGGATTTGATTCACTTTTACTTGTTCTAGCAAGGGGTGAAAAGAATTGGGAAAGTTTCTTTTTGAAATCTTGGACTAGAAACACTCAAAGTGACCTAGTGAGCAAGATTGGCAAAAATGACCATTTGCCTTATTTGATTTGTTTTTGATTTTCTCTTTATTTGTTTCTGTTTGGAAATGTTTTGTATGATGTTATTTTCTTCTTTAAACCATTTCTTGCTATTTAGGTTAATCACAAAAGTTCATTCATGCATTTATCAAATCATCTCATTCACATATGCATTCACATGATTTTAATTAATCAAAGTTTTTGTTAACCCTAATTTTAGTGATTAGAGTTTGATGATCAATGTTTAATATTTTTGGGATGTTACAATATGGCCTTTCTTCTTGTGCTTCTAATCTCCATCTTCAAGCACGAACATGATCTCCATCATCACCGGCGTGGCGTCAATGTCAGTGGCATTGCTCCATGGTTGTCGTCCACCAGCATCAACTATTACAACTACTTTGAATAATAGACACATAGGTCTTAACGAAATTAAAAGACATCCATAAGGCTCCTGCTGGTTGCCGACTTACAATAAGGAACATTGCATACATCACATATAATCATAATCATGGCCATATCACATCACAACACACCCCTGCAAAACAAATTTAGACGCCTCTAATTTTCTTTGCATATTTTACGTGGTTTGGGGCTTTCAAAAGTGTTGTTCTAACTTACGAACAAGAACCACAACGTTGATGCTTGAAATATCAAGTGCCCATTGTAAATAGAATCTTTACTATGATGGGAGAGATAGACACCCGCAAAGCCACTTATGTAATACAAGTTGCATGTAGAGCATGGAGCAAGTCTCATGAACAATGTCATGTAAGGTTAGCCCGGGTGGCTTCATCCCATCATACCGCAAGATGCAAAGTACAAAAAAGCAATTGATAATAAAAGCACCACCGCCCACAATGACCATCGTGTTCTACTCGTGCAACAGATCTACATATAGACACGGCTCTGATACCACTGTAGGGGTTCGTAGCATGGAAAACAAAAAAATTCTATCGCATGAACACACACAAGCCAAGATCTATCTACTAGATTGTAGGAACGAGTTGATAGAGTACTAACCCTCGAAGATCCAAAGCGGTTAATGCGAGCAGATTCTCATGGGTGATGTAGTCGTTCACTTGCCGATCTCAAGATCGCGTAGACGATCCTTCCGGCGCTGCGTTCCGGCAGCGCTCCAACAGATCACATATAGTACTCTATGAATACCTTCCTCTCCCTTGTTCTAGCAGGCAGCGGAGGTTGTAGCTCTCTCCTCACGATTCCGGCAGCACGATGGCATGGTGTCGGAGTTTAGAGGGGAGATCCCGTAGGGCTTTGCCTAAGTCGGAGCGAGTATGGTGGAGTAGAGGGAGCCTCGGGGATAGGTTTAGACACCGAGGGAAGAGGGCATCCGGCGGCTAGGGATTAGTCTAGACGACAGGGGCGGTGTAGAGGGGATCTAGGGCTCCGACGGCTTGGAGGGGCAGCGGCGACCTAGGGATTGGGTCTTGGGCACCTAGGGCAAGGGGGATACCTTGGGATGCTCCCCCACGCCTCCTTATATAGGTGGGGGCGTCCAAGGGTGTTCCCAGCCTAGGTGGAAACCCTCCCTAACTCGGCCTCCAAAGGAAGAGGCTGAAACCTTTTCCACCAAGACTTTCCCTCTTACCAAAAACTAGAGTATGACTTTTCAAACTAGGATTTGACTATTCAAACTAGTCTTGGCTTAATTGACCCTTTATGGATTGGTGCGGATAGCCCCTAGGGCATGCCACACTCCAAGTGACCCCCTCCCGGGGTGGTGGACCTTCCAGAACATTCTAGAAGCTTTTGGTCAAAACACCAAAAACATTTCCGATCCCCGGAAATTGACTTTCCTTGTATGAATCTTATTATCCGGACCATTTCAGATCTCCTTGTGATATCCCGGATCCAATCTGAGAATCCGAACAAAATTCATTCTCTTTACTCACATTCCATATCTACTAAACAACATCGAATCCTTAAGTGTGTCTCCATACAGTTTGTGAATTATGCAGACATAACCGAGACTCTTCTCTGATCAATAACCAATAGAGGAATCTGGAAATTCATATGGCTCCCACATATTTCTACCATTAATCCGTGATCAAATGAACCATTTACATACGATACCAATTTCCCTTTGTCTCGTGATACTTTAGTTATCCGAGGTTTGATCGACGGTATCTCTGCATACCTAGTTCAACCTCGTTACCGATAAGTACTCTTTACTCGTTCCTGTGATATGTGATCCCTTGTGAGCCAGTCACATGCTTGCAAGCTAAATGTATGACATTCCACCGAGAGTGCCTAGAGTATATCTATCCATCATATGGATGGACAAATACCACTCTTGATCCATGTGCCTCAACACATACTTTCCGAACACTTAATGCCACCTTTATAACCACCCAGTTACGAAGTGGTGTTTGATGTTATCAAAGCATCCATCCGGTGATGGTGATTAACATGATCTCATGGTCGAAGGATTTAGGTTACTATGTATTGAAAGCTTATAGCAAGTGAACTATTTAAATGACTTGATCTTATGCTATGCTTAACTATAGGAGTATGTCCATCACATCATTGTTCTAATGATATGACCTTGTTTTAATAACATCTCAATGTTCATGATCAGGAAACCATGATCACATATTAACCAACAAGCTAGTTTAACAAGAGGCTTTACTAGGGACTCCTTTATGTTTACAAATCACACAAGTATTAATGTTTCCGGTTAATGCAATTATAGCATGGTATTAAACATTTATCATAAGCATGAAGATATGATAATAACCACTTTATTATTGCCTCTTGGGCATATCTCCAACAGTTTCTTGTAGAATGTAAACGGTAACAGTAGATGGAATATCAATGATAAAGATTGGACCGGGGTCCACAGTTCACTAGAGGTGTTCTCCTTAAGATAGATAGCATGTTGGGTGAACAAATTACAGTGGGGAAATTGACAGATTGAGAAAACATAACAATGCATATACTAGACATCTTGACTCCTATGAAATTTTGATTGGGCATTACAACAAAATACATAGACCGTAATCTAACTGCATCTATGACTAATAATCCACCTTCAGGTTATCATCCGAACCCCTTCCAGTATTAAGTTGCAAGCAACAGATAATTGCACTAAGTAATGTGTGTAAAGTAAACAATATGATTGTTCCATGAACAAAGGATTGTTGTTTTCTCCCTAGTAGCAACAAGACATCTACAACCTTAGAGATTTATGTCACTTCCCCAGATTACTAGAGGCATGAACCTACTATCGAGCATAAATACTCCCTCTTGGATTTGCAAGCATCTACTTGGTCAAGATAACTACTAACAATAGAGTGAATGCAAGATCACAAATAACATAGACATGATAGAATCAATAATAAATCTAACATAGTATCTCAATATCCATCAGATCCCCGCAAACACAACATGTATGATTACAAATAGATGATCTTAATCATGAACGGAGCTCACAAGATCTAAGCATGATAGCACAAATGAGGAGAAACAACCATCTAGCTACTATAGGAACCCATAGTCCAAGGGTGAACTACTGAAGAAGGCCTCCAGGATGATCTCTCCCCTCCGGCAGGATGCCAGGAAGAGCTTCAGATCCCCCCGATCTAGGGATGATGGTGGCGACGACTATGGACTGTTTCGTGGAGATTTGATCGGGTACTTAGGGTTTCTGCATCAGGGTGCTTTTATAGGCGAAAGGGCAAGGTCGATGGGTGCCCGAGGGGCCCACACCTGGTGGCGGCGCGACCCTAGGGTGTGGCCACCTCGTGACCCCCCTTCGGATGCTCTTCGGACTCCGTGTTCCTTCTGGTAAAATATTGACTTTGGCTTTTGTCTCGTCCAATTTTGAGATTATTTCCTTACTAGCTTTTTTGAAACCAAAATAACAGAAAACATGCAACTGGCACCGCGGCATCTTGTCAATAGGTTAGTTCCGTAAAATGTATAAAAATACTTCAAAGTGTAGACAGAACATAGCCAAGTTTACGGATGGCAATGGGTACCCGTAACCTGCTTACCCTGCGGGTTTTTACCCATTAGGGTAAGGGTATGGTAGTAAAGTTATACCCACGGGTAAGTAATTGGACAAAAATCTCTACCCATTGGGTATTGCGGGTGCAGGTATGGTAATGGAAAACCCGCACCCGCATACCCACCCACCCGACATATTAGTAGATGACACGTGGGGCATTAGTATTATAGCATTTTTTTAAAAATTTGTGAAATTCTGGAGTTGACGAGTGTTGTTATGTGACTGATTGTGGTATGGCGTGTGACTGTTTTGCAATTATTTTCAGATTTCAAAATTTGAAAAATATACTTTCTATGCAACTTATGTTTGAACATAACTTGTTTTCTTCACATATATCATGTGTTTGGCTATGTATTTTCATTATTTAATATATATTTGCTTGTTTGCTGAAATCATGAATGAAAATATATGCTATCATTTTTTATATGTTGTGTTATTGCAATACCTTGTTGAGTTGTTTGGACTAATGGGTGGGTATTGCCCGCGGGTTTTTTTACCCTCGACGGGTGCGGGTATGGGATAAAATCTATACCCACGTGCGGGTGCGGGTTCAGGTTGCGGGAAAGATCTGAGATTGCGGGTGCGGGTTTGGTTAAACTCCACCCGCACCCAATAGCCGTGGGTGCCATCCGTAGCCAAGTTGATACTAAACAAGCATGGAGCATCAAAAATTATAGATATGTTTATGACGTATCATGTATCTATAATTTTTTATGCTCCATGCTTCTTTTGTATCAACTATCTTATGTTTTGTCTACACTTTGAGGCATTTTTATACATTTTCTGGAACTAACCTTTTAGCAAGATGCCATAGTGCCAGTTGCCTGTTTTTTGCTGTTTTTGGTTTCAGAAAAGCTAGTAAAGAAATATTCTTAGAATTGGACAAAACAAAAGCGGAAGTTCCTATTTTTCTAGACACTACACGGAGTACAAATCAGAGACGGAGGAGAGCCACGAGGTGGCCACACCACCCCTAGGCGCGGGCCCACCCTGGGCCGCGCCTAGGCATGGTGTGGGCCCCTCGGGCATCCACCGACCTTGCCCCTTGTATCATCCCAAAAATATTAAACATGGATCACCAAACTCTAATCACTAAAATTAGGGTTAACAAAAACTTTGATTAATTAAAATCATATGAATGCATGTGTGAATGAGATGATTTGATAAATGCATGAATGAAATTGTGTGATTAACCTAAATAGCAAGAAATGGTTTAAATAGGAAAATAATATCATATAAAACATTTCCATGCAGAAACAAAACAAGAGAAAATCAAAAAACAAATAAAATAATGCAAATGGTCATTTTTGCCAATCTTGCTCACTAGGTCACTTTGAGTGCTTCTAGTCCAAGATTTCAAATAGAAACTTTTCCAATTCTTTTCACCCCTTGATAGAACTAGTAAAAGTGCATCAAGTCCCACCTTTCAAACTTGCAGAAACATTTCGCAACCCCATTCAAATCACAATTCAAAATTGAATGTTATGCATATGTGAAGATCATCCATTTTTCAAAACCCAACCAAACCAGTGCCCCTTGACTAATCCAACTAACCAGATACTACCTAGCATGTGCCTAGCCAACCCACAAAGTTTGAATCCAAAATTCAAATTTCAAGTTCTTGCGGCCATTTCATCAAACACCTTGCAGATTCAAATCAAACAAACATCTAACACTATTTGCAGCAGTAAAATTGGCTTATCTTGTTCCCTCTATGGTTGCAACCAGCCTTTAGTAGATCATCTAGCCCCTTTAACTATCTTTAGCACCACTGTGAGCAAGCCTAGCCATCAATGGTGAGCATGCCGAGAGCAAACTTGCCACCCCCATGTCGCCAGCGAGCTAGAGGCTTCACTAGCCTCGCCAACCTTGTTTGGGACATGCAGCACCGTCCATCGCCACTCCCTGTCCCAGCCCTGAGAAATGCCAGCCCCTGGACCACATGCCCAGGCCATGCCAAACCTTTTTGCGACCATACCGAGAGCGCGCCCATGCGCCACGCTCGACCAGCACACACAAACCATGCGCCGCCCTCGCCGCTTGCGGGGAGGTTCACCAGCACCCCGCCAGACATGCCCGTTCACCGCCGCGTGGACCATGCGCGCAGTGCCATCAAAACCTCCGTCGGACCCACCTAGTGCATCGAAGTGTTCCGACCGATCAGCACCGCCCCACGCCTCGCCACCACGCTGTTGAGCTTCGCTAGGGAGCACAGCACCGCCCCCTACTGTCTCCCATGCCAGTAGCCCTCTGTGCCGTCGACCACGACGAGCTCAGCCCGCGCCCATCGGTCCCCTCTTGCCACTATAAATAGAGGACTCCACCGCTCGAATTTGCCACACCATCTCACTCCCCACCTCTCACTAATACTTCCCACTTCTTCCCGGAGCAAGGCGAGCAGCGCATCGCTGGAATTTGGCTGGAGCCCACCGCTGCTGGAGTGGAGCCGCCCCAGGAGGAGCTGCCGGTACCAGGAGAACCGCCGTTGTCGACTTCGTCGTTCGCCCCCGTCGCCGACCCTCGCCTGAGCCCTGGTGAGCCTCCACGACCCCCACCTGCCGCGTTAGGGTTCTGTCTCGCCGGCGCTGCCTGACGTGGACGATGAACCAGAGCCGTTCGATTAGAACTAGATCCCACGGTCCACATTGCCCTGTACCGCTTCGCCCCTCCCCGTCTCACTGACACGTGGGGACAGCCACTTAACCAGCCCGCGCGTGCGCTGTGTGTAGTGGGCCGACCCAGTTAAACATCCTGCACGACCCAACAATTCAAATTAAGCTTTATTCATTTAATTTCAAACACAATTTTGTACCTATATTCAAAAATCAACCCAGCTCGATTCACTGAACAAAAATGCATGAAACCAATTTTGTTAGAAAGGTACTGAAATGCTTAATCCAAGCCCGTTGGATTCAAATCATTTGGAGTTGTAGATCAACCATGGTAAAAATAACAAGGCAGAAGCTTTTCTGCATTCAAACATTTTTCAAAATTCAACCATAGGAGCTTTTGAGTTGATTCCAACTCTCAAAAATCAAATTTGATCATACCTTTCAGAATATATAAAAACATATAGGTTTACCTGCAGAAATAATGTTCAAGTAATAAAAAAATGCCACATAGGCATTTCTAGTCACTTTATTTAATTAAAATAAAAAGGTTAAACCTTATTAAATTGTGACACCACTTTAAATCACATTCCCATGTACTGAAATATGTGGTGATGACATGTGTCAACATGATCCCATGTTTGAGTTGGAGAATATTAAATCTTAAGTAGTTTTTTTTCAATGAGTAGAAATTACTTTTCTAAAAATAAAACAAATAAGCCAAGTGCATTAATCTTGCCACATTAGTGATGATGCTAGATCATCTAGTGTGAACCATTGTGTGATGATTAGAAATAATTAAGTATTGTGTGGTGATTGTGTACCTCGTATTTATTTATAGACGCTAGTACCGACCAAGGATACGAGGAGGAAGGAGGATACTACGAGGAAGAAGCCGAGGAGAACTTCAACCACTGCTCTGCACAAGGCAAGCCTTACTACACAAGTTGACCTATGCAAGCTTATACTTGCAATTATGCAATCTACTACTTGCTTGTTACTATACCAACTATATGCCTTAAGCATATGTGATTACACCCACTTGATACCCAATCCTAGTTTTACTTGCAAACTTTATACATTATTTCTTTATCAAAACCTTCTCTTAGAATTTACAAAGTGACCTGTAGATATTAGATGGATATTGGAAGGTAGCATAAAAAGCATAAAATTTGGCCTAAGTTAGATAATCTTGATGTCATCCTAAGGCATGAGATTGAACTTGGCTAATCCCCACTTGTTTACCACCCCTCATGAGTCTTTACCCCCACTTATAGATGCTAGTGCTAAGCATAAAACTTGATCAAATTTAGATGGGAATACTTGGTGAAAATGAGTATGAAAACCTTAGAATGATGAGTCATTCTACTGAAATGTTTTGACATGTGTTCTCGAACACCAGATGATTTTGATGATGAAAATGTTGAGGCATGAGCCTTGGCCCTTGATAAAACTGATGGTTGTCTGGATGCGATACCATTCCAATTTTACCGTACAACCATAATAACCGAAAATAGGGCAGGGCTTGACTGGAAATTTATATACCTTAGTATGGGTTCCCTCACGGCCAAGGTCTGAGCTGAGGCTACCTTGTGAAGATTGTCCACCTGTGCAGTACCCAAGATGACAATTAGTCATGGTTGGGAGGCCAAACTCACAGGAGAGGTGCCTATACTAGGGCGTGTAATTGAAAGGTTAGGATTGATTATCCGCATACTGAGTATGGTGAATTCAGGATTGTTCCTGACGGATTTATCGAATGTTGTGGTGAAAGTGTACAATCTCTGCAGAGTGTCAAACTATTAGAATAGCCGCATCCACGGTTATGGACAGTTGGAGTGGCCATACTGTTCCCCTGTCAGATGTTTTCAAAATGACTTGTGAAAGGAATTATGACTTTGACTTGACCACAACAGGGTTGTGATATGAAATTCAAATTCCCACTTAGGTGTTAGAAAACTTTCAACTAGTTCTCTTTGCTCCTGAACTGAGTAGAGGTAAATCTGGCTTTTTGCAAAACAACCCTAGAGATTAGTGTCCCACTACAAAAACCCCCTTAACTTGTTAGTATTAGTTTGCGAGTACTTAAAGAGTACTCACGGCTTTGTCCCTGGCTATTCCCGTGGCCAGACTATGAAGAGAAGTATCAGGATGACGGACCGCAGGAAGGTTACGACAACTAGGATCATCTCCCATCGTCAGCATTGCCTGTGACCCCGAAGATGGAGCTTCGCCTACGCTATCGTTACTATTACATTATTCCGCTGCTTGAACTGTATTAAGAACTGGATCGTGAGATCCTTATTTGTGTAAGACCTTATGTATGGTTTGTAATGGATGATGTACTGTGATATCCAAATATGTTATGTCTCACAAAAATGGTAATCCTGGGATTGCGATGTATGGCATAACAGGCATCTGGGATTGAAAACCCGGGTGTTGACACCCCTTCATCTATATAAGCCCCTCGAGGTAGAAACCCTAAGTACCCGATCAGAAATACACGAAAAAGTCCGTAGCCGCCGCCATCGTCCCTAGATTGGGAGGTATCCGAAGCTCTTCCTGGAACCCTACCAGAGAGGGGAGATAATCCTGGAGGCCTTCTTCATCACCATGCGATCCTCTAGAGTGATGCGTGAGTAGTTCATCCTTGGACTATGGGTCCATAGCAGTAGCTAGATGGTAGTTTCTCCTCTTTGTGCTATCATGTTTAGATCTTGTGAGCTGCCTATCATGATCAAGATCATATATTTGTAATCCTATATGTTGTGTTTATTGGTATCCGATGGATATTGAGTACTATGTCAAGATTGATTATTGATTATATCATGTCTATGTTGTTTGTGATCTTGCATGATGTCCGTTGCTAGTAGCTACTCTGGCCAAGTACTTGCTTGTGACTCCAAGAGGGAGTATTTATGCTTGGTAGTAGGTTCATGCCTCTAGTAATCTGGGGGAGTGACAGAAACCTTTAAGGTTGTAGATGTGCTGCTGCTACTAGGGAGAAAACAACAATCCTTTGTCCATGGGGCAATTGTATTGTTTACTTTACACATTTTGCTTAATGCAATTATCTGTTGCTTGCAACTTAATACTAGAGGGGGTTCGGATGATAACCTAAAGGTGGATTATTAGTCATAGATGCAGTTAGATTACGGTCTATGTATTATGTTGTAATGCCCAAACAAATCTCATAGCGATCATCATGACATGTACAAGCATTGTTATTGATGACCCACAAGTATAGGGGGTGTATCGTAGTACTTTTGATAAATAGGAGTGTCGATCCCAACGAGGAGCAGAAGGTGCTGAACAGTGGTATGGAGAAGGAAATCCCTGTGAATACTTAGCAAACGGAATTTTAGTGGTTTTCTAACAAGGCAACAAAACAAAGAGCAAGTAACAAAAGTAACAAACAAATGGAGCAAGTGGCCCAATCCTTTCTTAGCAAAGGACAAGCCGGTGGAAATACTTATAAGGACCAAACGTTCTCGAGGACACATGGGAATTCTGTCAAGTGCTTTCGCTTCAAATATCTGAGTACTCTTCTTTGGTGTTCGTAAGTGTTGTGTGGGTGAACCTGTGCTAAAATACCGCCCTTCCTAGGACTAATACATACTTGTGATTAAACCCCCTGCAAACATCCGTAACTACATGAAAATAATTAAGATATAAATCTAACCACATCCTTAAACTCTGAGATCCTACACTCCCTTGTGCAAAGGTGTCCTAACGGGGGTTCAGGTTTCTGTCACTCCGGCAACCCCACAATTAGTAGGCAAATTCACAATGCATCCCCCTAGGCCCATAAATGGTGAAGTGTCATGTAGTCGACGTTCACATGACACCACTAGAAGAATAGCACCACAACTTAAATACTAAACCATTGAATAATAACTCATCACAGATTCACTACTAACAACATGACTTCTCCCATGTCCTCAAGAACTAAACGAACTACTCACAAGACATCATATGGATCAAGATCAAAGATGATATGATAATGGATAACAATTTGAACATAAACAATAATCCAATGGTTCCACTCACAAACATCAACTACAATAGTAATCAACACCAGGAAAGTTCCCCCTAAGGACTAAAGCAATATCCAACACAATTTGTTACATCGGGACAAAGTGGTGATGATGGTGCTGGTGGAGATGATGGTGTGGATGATGATGATCCCGATGAAGCCTAGCTTGATGACGGTGTTAATGGCGACGGTCTCCCCTCTCCGGGAAGGAATTCTGTAACATCCCTAAAATCATGTTTTCAAAGGTTGCACATCATTCATGCATTCATACTCATTTTAGGATCATTTCTTCAAAAACAGAAACTTGTGATCTATCATTTTATGTAAAGCAAGGCAATAGCCTTATTGCTACCTTATAAGAAGGAAGACCTTGTTTTGATCAGTAGAGAATTGATCCTAAGATTGTTTGATATTTTCTAAAGCTTAGACAAAGTTTTCAAAACAAAGTATGAATTTAAAACCATTCATATGTCTTTATTAAATAAATGATAAAGGCATTGTTTTATTTAAAATTCCAATGGGCCAATATAAATTTGAGTAGACAACATTGTTAAATACTCAAATAAGTGCTTGTTCCATCCTATAAAGATTCAGAGAAAATTTGAATTCAGATTCATTTGAAAACCTTTTGAAAATGTTTCCAGAAAATCAAAACAGAAATGGAAAAAGATAAAAGAAATGAAAACAGGCCGGCGCCACTCTATCGGCCCAGTAGCAAATGCAGCCCACCCGGGTTTTCCACTCCCTCTGTTTTTCCACCACACCCGTGCTACCCAGACAGTCATTGATCGGTGGACCCTCGCCAGCTCACCTCCTTCTTCCTCAATTCACGCCCACGACCACGTCGCCGGCTGTTTCCTCCGCCATCACTGCCACACCATAAAATCAAGTTATTGCCGACGATTACGTGCGCGATCCTCGCCCCTACTCCGGCTACAAAATCCCCTCCCCACTCCGCATGTTTCCCCTCACTTCACTCGCTCGCTCCGCCACCAGGCTGTGCGTATTTGAGCTCGAACCACCACAGTTCCGATGACCTCCGGCGGCGAATTCTGGTGATCCCTCTCCACCCCTTGCCTCCTGGTCTTGCTAGCTTGTTCACTGCATCCTTGCACGTCGTTTAACACTGCTGTTGTGTGCTAGGATCATCCAGAGCCTCGACAACGTCGACGACAGCAAGTGCCCGACAAAACCATCAACTCCGGCGAACTGTTCTGGTTAGTTCTGACCGCGCCTTGCCCTCTCTTTGATACTCGCATGACCAGCATCGCTTCACGCATCTGACGCACTGCTTATTTTTCTCTGGCATGATCTATATCCTCGCCAATGACGACGAGCAGCCGTACCCGACGACCAAAGCAACTCTGACGAGCAATCCCTGACGACCCCATGCACCCCTCAGTAAACGGCGACCACCTCGAGAACCAGCACTTCACGGCGAGACTGGTGAGCTAATTCCCTTTCCCTGGCGCTTCCTGTATCGCTGGTAGCACCACCACCCGAGCATGCCGCCGCTCGCCGTTGACTCAGCGCCGCCAGTCTTTGGTCAGGGCAAAGATGTCCGTTGGATCTGGATCCCACGGCCGTGATAGATCTTAGGTGAAATGGTACGGGCAGATCTGAGCCGATGGATTTTAGTTAGATCTAACGGTGCGCGAGCGTGATCCAGTGCGAAGCGGTACCGTCCAATCAGAAAGCGCCGGGTGGCTAGAGTTTAGATTTAAAATCTGAAATTAGATCTATTAGTTGTTCAAACTTGCAAAATTCATAACTTTTGATCCACACGTTCAAATTTTGCAAATTTTATATCATTGGAATCAGGAGAAAGAATTCTATCCAACCATGCACTTTGTTTAATAAATTGCTTCTGTAAATTGGTTATTTTTGCAGAGACATTTGTAGGCTTATTTTGAGCATAGAAATCATTTGAAAAATGTTTTAAAGACTAAATAAAGTTTATTTAGTGTATATTTGTTTTGTTGTGATTCAGTACTGTTCCACTTGTCTTGTTTGATTTAGAAAAATCATCACATGACATTTGCATGCATTCATATATTTTTTCTTGTTTATTTTGATATGTGAATTTGGTGCTATCATTTTATGTGTAGATTTTGGTGCTAGTGGTGATTATGATTGTGAGGATTGTTGCTACTCCCCCAACTACCAAGGAATTTGGTGCTTCATATTTTTATCCCAATATTTTGACTATGCATTAGAAATATTTTGTATAGGGCTTGCATGAATATTTTGCTAAGTATCTATATGCTATGCTTGGGAAATCCTAGTAGTTGTAGAATTGTTAGAATTTTCTCTAAGTTAAGATACTTGCTATTGCCATGCTTAGACTAGCTAGTAGCAACCAAGGGTGGAATATATACATGCTATGGAAAAATATTGCTAAGTCTTTGACTTATGTTTTTGCTTAATAAAACAACTAAGTGAATGAAACACCTGGGTGGATTGGTAGTTGCTTGGTGGTTTTTGGTTCAGTGGTTACACAAGGCCCATTTATATGGTTTACCTTGTGTATCTAACTTGTGGATTGCCATCCAGGAACAAAAGAATTTGAGATGCCAAATGTTAAGAAGCTTCTAGTGCAGCCACATGGCATTATGGGCTCTGCCTGGATCATATAGGTTGCAATAACTTAGCCATTTGGACAGTTGGTGGTAGTGGGATGATAGGTTGGAACGCGTCCATTTGGTCTAAGGGAAGGCTTCTGAAAGGTCCTGTCTTGGTGAAAATCAAGTCTTGTGGGGAAAGTGCTGAAGGAAATATGCCCTAGAGGCAATCATAGAGATGATTATATTTCATACGTATCCATGAGTTATTGTAATGTTCCTTGAATATCCATATCAGGCAACTTGTATTGATTGGAAATTATGTGAATTGTTTGTGAAACTCTTTACTTGTATGGTTATTTAATAGTTGTCCCTAGTCAGAGTTCATGTGAGGACACATGTGAATATTAGACTAGCACATCGATTGGTTGATGACTATGTTTCGCAAGTCATAGACATGGAGATGTCAAACCAATGATGTGGACACATGTTATGAACATGGGGTTGGACTGACCCAACTTGAGACTAGCAATTAGTTGCAGCTCTCTCTCTACACATCATGTACGTTTTGTCCTTAGACCTGAGATTTTCGCATGTACTTGAGATGTGGATCGACCTACTTTGGGGCTATCAAACGCTACACCGTAACAGGGTAGTTATAAAGGTAACTTTCGGGTTTTTCCTGAAGCATGCTGCAAGCCATGGTCAATCAAGATGGGATTTGCCCCTCTCTACTTGAGAGAGATATCTCTGGGCCCCTCGAGTGATCGGATCCAGAAATGCATGGCCGTGCTACATATGGTTAAGAGTTAACCTAGTAAAGGGATTCCGAATCACGGTATCGAGAAAGGGAGGTCAGCTTGGAGCTAGACCAAATATCGTGAGGCAAAGGAAAAGACATGTACTAAACCTTGTGATGGTTCGTCCGATATGATCTTTATATGCGTTTAGGAGTTGGCACGTCTTGCTAGAGGCCGCTACCAACTATTGATAGAATAAGTGTATTCGTATCATGTCTATACGTATATGAACCTATAGGGTCACACACTTAAGGGGATGGAAGCCTAATGAGGATTGGATCCGAATTAGACCAGGCTTAGGCTACTAATGGGCTGCTAATGTAGAAGCCCACTAGGGACGCCTATATAATAGAGGGTGGGGCGAGCTGACCAGGGTTAGACCTCAGACCATTCCACTCAGCCGCCACACCTCTTGCCTGTGTTGCACGCACGGACCTAGCAGTCAGGCGTCTGACGCTTCCACCCTGTACGTGTGGATACCTCGAAGGTGTTGCATCTGTAGCACTTGGACGAGCCACGCAAGGGGAGCTGCTCGTGGGACGAGAACAAGGAGGGGACGTGGAACGTCTGCACTGCCTTGACGCGCTTCATTAACTCCGCAACTGCGCGTCTAGTGGTAATCCCGTGATCTATGACAACGGTAATCCTGGTTTACGCGGTAGAAAATTTTGATTTGCGCTAGTGTAGCCTACCCGTATCCCTACAGTGGTATCAGAGCCGATGCTGTTCAGTTATAGGTTTAGGATGTCTACATATGGTGATATGCAGATTGATATGAATGATGTGATCGTTTATATAGCTGTGGTTCAGGATTGATCTATGATCTTGCTTTCCGTGATCGTGATTCTGAGGTAGTCGAATGACTTACCCCTACCGGTCGGTTTCTGCCATCGGGGTAGACAGTGACACATGAATCCTGCTGAATCATGCGAAGGTCAATATGATTGATCGAATCGGAACCTAGATCTAAAATCGATGTACCGTGATCAAAGGAGTTTGATTAGATCGAAACAATAGTCGGTTTATGAAAAATTTGATTTGCCGATCAATCCGCGAGGGGCGCTGCCCCTTCGAACCCCGCAGGGGGAGACCCCCCTTAATCATAGCCCCTTTTGTATCTCGTTAAGGTAACTAGGTGCTGCGATGTCACATGATCCGGTAGAATGCGATTCTATGCATAACTTGTTTTTGCAGGATGTATGTGATCAGTATGGCCCATATATGTATGTGATGCATGTATGAAATTTTGCATGACCTACGTGTCGTGAGTAGGGCAACACGGCTAGAGCCATATGTGTTGTCATTTATTGTAATGGCCTGCGTGCGAACTTGTGATGATCCCAATACTATGTAATTTTGATTACTAGCTGTTAGGAGTAATAGCTTGTATTAGTTCTTGGAGGACTCATCACTTGGAAGATGGCTCACATGGAACATGAAGATGGAGATCATCATGGTGGACAGGTTCTATGGTGATGGAGATCACCATGAGAAAATGGGCCATACTGTGTCACATCATATGTGAATGCTATTCTCATGCGTTTTACTACTATGCATGCTTAGATGATAGAAGTAGAACGATCCCTCAGAAAGTTTAAGTTAAACCATGCCCTCCCAACCAAACCTTGCACCATCCTATGCCCTGTGCAATCGTTGGTGGGCCTATGAAATTAGGGTGCCGCGGTTTTCCTTGGCTGGATGGGTTTGTATCGGATACCTACACGCATAAGGGTTGGTGAGCTTGACAAGGTCATCTTAACAGTTAAGGACATTGGGGCATAAAGGTTGGGCACCTAGTTTTGACATAGAGATGTCACCCAACAACAAGAGTCATATGTGATATGATTAGCAAGTGTTGCTTACCGATTTACCTTGTCTTCTAGCAGTGATGCTGAAGCTCACTAGTCGACTTGTTAATTGTGGATCTTGAATCACTTAGTATCAATAGAGGGATATTGATTTAAGTGGGAGTATATGCTATTAAATTGTTTAATATGTTTTACTCTTTCATGGTTACATGGCTTAGTATTTTGCATGTTTTCTGTTGTAGATCAATGGCACCGAACACTACATCACCTTTCTCTTTGCGTTCGATTCTTGACGAAGATAAACTAAATGGAACAAACTATTTGGACTGGGTCCGTAACCTGAGAATTGTTCTCAGGTCAGATAAAAAGGAAACGGTTCTGGATACCCCCAATCCCCGATGAACCTCCTAATAATGCATCTGCTGCCCTCAAGAATGCCTACAAGAGAGCATGTGATGATTCTCTTGAGGTTAGCTGTCTTATGCTTGCATGCATGGAACCTGAACTCCAAAAGAAGTTTGAGGATCAGGAAGCGTACGCTATGATCGTCGCTCTTAAGGACATGTTCCAAGATCAGGCAAGGACTGAGAGGTACAATGTTGCCAAGTCCTTTGTCGAATGCAAGCTGGCAAAGGGAGCAGCTGTAGGCCCCCATGTGATCAAAATGGTTGGTTACAGTCAGACTTTGGAAAAGCTTGGTTTTCCACTAGGCCAAGAGTTAGCCACTGACTTTATTTTGGCGTCTCTTACATCCAGCTATGGGCAGTTCATTTCGAACTACCATATGCATGGGGTGGAGAAGGGCCTTAATGAATTATGTGGGATGCTTAAAACAGCAGAAAGTGACATGAAGAAGTGTGCAGGGCATAGCCATGTGATGGCTGTGCAGAACAAGCCTATCTTCAAGAAAAGGGGTACTTCTTGGAAGAAGAAGGGCAAGGCTAAGGATACGATCCCTAAGCCTGCACCCAAGCAAAAGGCTGGACCTGTAGAAGACACTGAGTGCTTCTTTTGTCATGAACATGGCCACTGGAAGAGAAATTGCAGCAAGTACCAGCAGCAAGTACCAGGCTTCTTTGAAGAAGAGTGGAAGTAAGAGTACTTCCCACTCAGGTACGCTTGTTGTAAATGTTGTGGACATTCTTCTCACTGATTCCTATGTTAACTCTTGGGTATTTGATACCGGATCGGTTGCTCATATTTGCAATTCGATGCAGGGGCTGATAAGGACTAGAGAAGTGCAGAAAGGCGAAGTGGATTTTCGCATCAGAAATAAAGCAAGGGTTGCTGCATTTTTCGTCGGCTTCATGCAACTTCACCTTCCGTCAGGATTTATTTTGGAGTTGAATAATTGTTATTACATTCCTAGTATGGGTCGAAACATTTTATCACCTTCATGTTTGACGAGGGATGGTTATTCATTCGCGAGTGCAAACAATGGTTGTGTACTCTCTAAGAATGCTATGTTTATGGCTAATGCTCCCATTGTGAATGGGTTATTTATTTTAAATCTTGATGATGCATCTGTTTACAATGTTAGTGCTAAAAGGCTTCGGCCTAATGATTTGAGTCCTACCTATTTATGGCATTTTTGTTTGGGGCATATAAGTGAAAAGCGCATGAAGAAGCTCCATGGTGATGGTCTTCTAACTTCGTTTGATTTTGAATCATACGAGACATGTCAAGCTTGTTTACTTGGAAAGATGACCAAGTCACCTTTTTCGGGTTTACCCGAGAGAGCGACAGACTTGTTGGAACTCATACATATTGATGTATGTGGGCCAATGAGCACGACAGCCAGAGGAGGATATCACTACTTCATTACTTTCACTGATGATTTCAGTAGATATGGTTATGTCTACTTGCTGAGGCATAAGTCTAAAACTTTTGAAAAGTTCAAGGAGTTTCAGAGTGAAGTAGAGAATCAACGTGGCAAGAAAATAAAGGCCTTGCGATCTTATCATGGAGGTGAATATTTGAGTCACGAATTTAGCGATCATCTTAAGAGTTGTGGAATTGTTCCACAGCTTACGCCGCCCGAAACGCCTCAAAGAAACAGGGTCTCCGAACAGCGTAATCGAACTTTGTTGGACATGGTTCGATCGATGATGAGCGAGTCGGATTTACCATTATCATTTTGGGGTTACGCTCTAGAAACAACAGCTTTCACACTTAATAGGGTACCATCTAAATCCGTAGTTAAGACACCATATGAGATGTGGACTGGAAAGAATCCCAGTTTGTCTTTTCTAAAGATTTGGGGTTGTGATGCATTTGTCAAGGGACTTCAGTCGGACAAGCTAACACCCAAATCAGATAAGTGCATTTTCATGGGATATCCGAGGGAAACCTTAGGGTATTACTTCTACAACCGAGAGGAGGGCAAAGTGTTTGTCGCTTGTAGCGGTGTTTTCCTAGAGAAAGAGTTTCTCACTAAGGGAACAAGTGGAAGGTCGGTGCGACTTGAAGAAGTTCAAGATGAGCCAGTTGGGGATGCTTCTACGAGTGATGCTATTGTAGCAGAACAAGTTGAGGAACCCGTGGCAATAGAAGCACCACAACCACGAAGGTCGGCGAGGCTCCACGAAGCGCGAGAATTATTATTGTTAGACAATGATGAGCCTGCGACCTATGCAGAAGCGATGGTGGACCTAGACTCTGAGAAATGGCTGATCGCCATGATATCCGAGATAGATTCCATGGGAGACAATCAAGTTTGTAACTTGGTTGACCTGCCTGATGGTTTTAAAGCCATTGAGTGCAAATGGATCTGTAAGGAGAAGATTGATATGGATGGAAATGTTCACATCCATAAAGCTCGACTTGTTGCAAAAGGTTTTCGATAAGTTCAAGGAGTTGACTACGACGAGACTTTCTCGCCCGTAGCGATGCTTAAATCTATACGGATAATTCTAGCCATTGTTGCACATTTCGACTATGAAATATGGCAGATGGATGTCAAGACGGCTTTCCTAAATGGAATCCTAACTGAGGACATGTATATGATGCATCCCGAAGGTTTTGTCGATCCAAACAATGCTGGAAAGGTATGCAAACTTCTGAAGTCCATTTATGGGCTGAAGGAAGCATCTCGGAGTTGGAATATTCGATTTGATGAATTTGTAAAGGAGTTTGGCTTCATCAAAAAAGAACAAGAACCTTGTGTTTACAAGAAGGAAAGTGGGAGAGCGCTGGTATTTCTAATCTTATATGTAGATGACATATTGCTGATTGGAAATGACATTCCTATGCTCGAGTCTGTTAAGACCTCATTGAAAAATAGTTTTTTGATGAAGGACTTGGGAGAAGCGGCATATATTCTGGGCATCAAGATCTATAGAAATAGATCAAGGAGGCTAATTGGATTAAGCCAGAGTACATACATTGACAAAGTGTTGAAACGGTTCAGCATGGAAGAGGCTAAGAAGGGGTTCTTGCCCATGTCTCACGGCATTAAACTCAACAAGACTCAGTGTCCTTCGACTACTGATGATCGTGAGCGCATGAGCAGAGTTCCATATGCTTCAGCTATTGGATCCATCATGTATGCAATGATATGTACTCGCCCAGATGTTTCCTATGCTCTAAGTGTTACGAGCAGATACGAGGCTGATCCAGGTGAAGGTCACTGGACAGCGGTAAAGAACATCCTTAAGTACTTGAAAAGGACTAAGGATGTGTTCCTAGTTTATGGAGGTGAGGATGAACTCAGTGTAAAGGGTTACACAGATGCGAGTTACCTTAACGACTCAGATGATTCAAAATCGCAATCAGGTTATGTGTTTGTCTTGAATGGTGGTGCTGTGATCTAGAAAAGTTCCAAGCAAGATACGGTGACCTCCTCTTCAACAGAAGCTGAATATATTGCTGCCTCGGAGGCAGTAAAGGAAGCTTTTTGGATTAGGAATTTCCTGATCACTCTCGGTGTGGTTCAGGGCGCGTCCAATCCCTTGGACGTTTATTGTGACAACAATGGTGCTATTGCACAAGCCAAGGAACCTAGACAACACCAGAAGAACAAACATATTCGCATGCGTTACCATCAAATTCGAGAGTTCGTTGAGGATGGTAGTGTCATGATATGCAAAATACATACGGACTCAAATGTTGCTGATCCATTGACTAAGCCTCTCCCTCAGCCCACGCATGAAGCGCACACAAGAGAAATTGGTATTAGATACATTTTAGATTGACTCTAGTGCAAGTGGGATACTGAAGGAAATATGCCCTAGAGGCAATCATATAGATGATTATATTTCATATGTATCCATGAGTTATTGTAATGTTCCTTGAATATCCATATCAGGCAACTTGTATTGATTGGAAATTATGTGAATTGTTTGTGAAACTCTTTACTTGTATGGTTATTTAATAGTTGTCCCTAGTCGGAGTTCATGTGAGGACACATGTGAATATTAGACTAGCACATCGATTGGTTGATGACTATGTTTCGCAAGTCATAAACATGGAGATGTCAAACCAATGATGTGGACACATGTTATGAACATGGGGTTGGACTGACCCAACTTGAGACTGGCAATTAGTTGCAGCTCTCTCTCTACACATCGTGTATGTTTTGTCCTTAGACCTGAGATTGTCGCATGTACTTGAGATGTGGATCGACCTACTTTGGGGCTATCAAACGCTACACCGTAACAGGGTAGTTATAAAGGTAGCTTTCAGGTTTGTCCTGAAGCATGCTGCAAGCCATGGTCAATCAAGATGGGATTTCCCCCTCTCTACTTGAGAGAGATATCTCTGGGCCCCTTGAGTGATCAGATCTAGAAATGCATGGCCGTGCTACATATGGTTAAGAGTTAACCTAGTAAAGGGATTCCGAATCATGGTATCGAGAAAGGGAGGTCATCTTGGAGCTAGACCAAATATCGTGAGGCAAAGGGAAAGACATGTACTAAACCTTGTGATGGTTCGTCTGATATGATCTTTATATGCGTTTAGGAGTTGGCACGTCTTGCTAGAGGCCGCTACCAACTATTGACAGAATAAGTGTATTCGTGTCATGTCTATACGTATATGAACCTATAGGGTCACACACTTAAGGGGCTGGAAGCCTAATGAGGATTGGATCCGAATTAGACCAGGCTTAGGCTACTAATGGGCTGCTAATGTAGAAGCCCACTAGGGACACCTATATAAGAGAGGGTGGGGCGAGCTGACCAGGGTTAGACCTCAGACCATTCCACTCAGCCGCCACACCTCTCGCCTGTGTTGCACGTGCGGACCTAGCAGTCCGGCGTCTGACGCTTCCACCCTGTACGTGTGGATACCTCGGAGGCGCTGCATCTGTAGTGCTTGGACGAGCCACGCAAGGGGAGCTACTCGTGGGACGAGAACAAGGAGGGGACGTGGAACGTTTGCACTGCCTCGACGCGCTTCATCAACTCCACAATTGCACGTCTAGTGGTAATCCCGTGATCTATGACAACAGTAATCCTGGTTTACGCGGTAGAAAATTTTGATTTGCACTAGTGTAGCCTACCCGTATCCCACCTCTGCATATGGAAGAAACTAAGTACTTAGCCGTGTCCCCGGTAATGGACAATTTGAGCATCAAGACATGGAAGCTATCAAGAATCTCCTCACCCCAATTTTCTAAGTTAAAACTTGTGGTTGAACAAGGGTGAAGGTTCACCAATTTATATTGGTGGTTCCTTGGGAAAGTTTTGCCAAACAAAAACTTAGTGTTTTCAACTAATAGGAAAAACCTATTTTGAGCAAAGCAAGCCTAAGCTGCACTTAGCCAAATTCATGTAGTAACTAGATGCTAATATTCTACTAAGGTATCACTTGCCAATACTATTACAATGTATTGACCCACTGTGGCTGTAACTTGTGATGTTGCAGGTTACTCTGATGATGATTAGGGGTTATGAGTCTACACTCAACATGCTTGCCTGTGGCACATGAAGATGAAGACTTCTAACTTTATATTGTTAAGTTACACTCTTGTACTAGCCTATGGCTATGGAGTTGTAAAAGACTATGTTATCTCTGGAATGACGATGTAATAATGACCTTTGTTTCTGTGTACTTCATCTTAAACTGTGGATGCTATCAATTGATCCAGGGACTAGCATTGTAATCACAGGGATATTTACCTTTATAAAGGTGGCATCTTACAGATGGTATTAGAGCACTGTGTTGCCTGTAGGATTATGACCCTAGGATTGGATTAGAAACCACTAAGGAAATTTTTCCAACAATTTCCACACTTGTCTTTTTCTTCTCGTAAACTTTTCTAATCTTCTTTCTCATCTCTATTTGTAGATGAACTCCATCAACGAAGCCGTAAGGAAGGGACCACTCATGACCATTACCTTGGAGTGTGAGACTGAATTTACCAAACCCTCAAGAACCTTATGGTTACCATGGGGATACATGGTGCAGCTGTGTACAAAGGATTCCCCGTGATGGAGTAGAATACTGGTGGGTGCAACTTCACTTGTACAAAAACAAGGGAGACAACCACAAGGAGTCAGGATTTTGCATGTTCACCAACTCAGAATGCACATAACATTCTTTGACTCTGCAAGAAATGCAACATGGAATGCTATCAAGGAGCTTGGAGATAGACTCAAGTGCAGAATGCTCAACACCCAAAATGACCTTAGAGAAGAAAAGAAGCATACCCAAGAGTTAGAGGCTACTAACCAACGTTTAAAAGGAGACATCATAGACTTAACAATGGAGTCATGTGATCAAGATCAACAGATTTCCTCTAGGGATGCCCTGTTAGCCAACTTGGCAAGTGAGTGGGGATTGTAATGCACTTCGTTAGTTGGACCACCACACTTATCGTTTTTATTTTCCAAAAATTTGTCTAAGTCATGTTGAACCTTTGATGCTTGTAAGGGATTTTTGTGTGCCATGACTTGTGTGTTTGATTGCAAAAGATATGCATGTGATATTTTGTCTTGCGATTCTTTTTCTATTGATGTTGATTCTAAATTTACTCTATCTTATAAAAATAGATGCCTAAGGTTATTATCAACTCGGCCAAGGAGTTCAAGGGAACTCGTTTTGGTACTCGTCTCATTGAGCTCACTAGTGTGCTCAACCTTCCACTTCCTAGCATCATGACGATTCCCCTCACCAAGTTTGAGAGGAAGGACCTTTGGGGCTTCAGAGTCACCCAACCTGGACGCCATATAGAGCCAACTATGGAGACCATCACTTTCAAGCTGATGCATGACGACAAAGAGAAAGGCTTATATGTAGTTATGCAGGAGTTACTCGGGAGCCTGGTCGGGAGACACTCCACAGAGCTTAGAGGTCTTTACTTTCACCCCTTCGGGAGATGCAACGAGGAGGGTGAGGCTATTGAGTATGAGGATGTTGCTAGAGAGACGATGGAGCCGATTCGTCTATACCTTCAGGACCTAGAGGGTCTTATTAGGCACCTAGATACTGATAGGACCAACGTCATGCTTAGTAATGACGAGCTCCAGGTTTAGCTTCGTGAGAAGGACAAGCTCTTCATGGAGCAAGATGAGATAGTCAAGGAAATGGAGGCCAAGTTTGAGAGCCAGGACAGGAACTTCAAGAACCAAGAGAAAAGAATCCAAGACAGGAACAAGAGGATCCGGGAGATGAATGAAGAGCTAGAGGCCAAGGACTTCGAGCTCGAGCATCAACAGGGAGTGATTGAGAGGCTTCGCTCACAGAAGAGAGCTCTTAGGGCCAAGATAGAGGCCTCGACTACTAGTGTTGATGAGTACAAGACCGCCATGGAGAATGCAGGTCTTACACTTGTTGACGAGGAGATTGATGCGGAGGAGTAGTGCAGACTACTCGATTTACTTTCATCTACCGTACTTTAATTTTTGAGTCACAATGACCATCCAACATGTGGGTGGCTTGCTATGGTGTGTTTTGCATTTTCCAAACTTGTTGTTTATGTTGTTCAAACTTTATGTTATTTTTTATGCTTGGTTATTGTGATTTTCTATGTGATGTATTGTGCATGTTAAGCATCTATGGGTATCTCATTCTTATCCTTATGAAAACCAAGCACAACTGATGCAGATGATGACAGCACAAGCACAACTGATGCAGATGATGACCACTTTCATGCAGAATCAGAATAACAATAACAACAACAACAACCAGAATAATCCGCCAGGATTTGACATGCTCACCAGATTCCTAAGACTGAGGCCTGCAAAGTTCTCAGGAACCACTGATCCAATGGTGGCCAATGATTGGCTACGTTCAGTAAACAAGGATTTGGTAACTGTCGGCTGCACCGACGAGGAGAAAGTCAGGTTTACAACACATCTATTGGAAGGACCAGCAGCAACTTGGTGGGATAACTTCCAGATCACCACTCCCATTGAGGACGTGACTTGGGCTATCTTTAAGGATGGATTCCGCACAGCTCACATCTCATTCGGGTGATGAATTTGAAGAATAAGGAGTTCCACAATCTGAAGCAGCGTCATTGTATTGTGGCTGAATATATTGAGGAGTTCAACAATCTGGCGCGTTATGCACCGGATGAAGTTGATACTGATGCCAAGAGGAAGGAGAAATTCCTCGAAGGACTGAATGATGAACTGAATCTACATCTGTCTGTTGCCTATGTCCCAACCTACCAATCACTTTGTGACAAGGCTACCATCTTGGAGAACAAGATGAAGCAGGTTGAAAGCAGAAAGAGGAAGCACAGCTCTGACAAGCACAACTCGGGATCGTCTCACAAGCGTTCCCATCATGAGGATAGTGGGATTTCTGGATTCCACAAACATGGCAAGTACAACAATCACCACAACCGCCATCATGACAACAAGCATCACCGTAGTCATGATAATGACAAGTACAAGAACCACAAGAGTGGACACAAGAGTCACCACAGTGGAGGTGGAAGTGGAGTGGTAGTCAGCCTGCAAAAAGAGATATCAGTCAGGTTGACTGTTTCAAGTGTAAGAAGATGGGGCATTATGCAAATGAGTGCCCAGAGAAGAAAGTTGAAGGAACCACCAAGCCCAACCCTTTCCAGAAGTGACAAGTAAACCACATCAATGTGGAAGAGATTTATGAGGAACCTGATGCTGTGGCTGGTAAGTTCAAACTCAACTCTGTTCCAGCACTTGTTCTTTTTGATATTGGCGCATCGCATTCATTCATATCAAGAGCATTTGTTGATAGAAATGAACTCCTAGTTGAAACTATTGGGTGTCCTATAAAAGTAAGTTCTCCCGACGGAGAAATGATAGTGAACTCAGGATGTTATGACCTAGTCATAGAGTTTGGGAAGTATAAGTTTCCCGTTAATCTGATAATCCTAAATTCCCAAGGATTGGATGTCATTTTGGGAATGGACTGGATGACTAAGCACATGGGAGTGCTAGATTGTTCCTGAGGGGCATCTCATGTCATTGGATGTTCAACCCACCTTGTTGGACAAAATCAAGGAAGCCCAAAAGATGGACAAGGAAATTGAAGGGATTAAAGAAAAGATTGGAAAAGGAAAAGCCAAAGGATTCCATGAAGACGAACATGGTACTTTATGGTATGGAAAACGTATCTGTGTTCCGCAGGATCCGGAGCTTCGGAAACTGATTTTACAAGAAGCACACAACTCACCATATTCCATTCATCCAGGTAACACCAAAATGTACATGGATATGAAGGAAAGATTTTGGTGGAATAATCTCAAGAAGGACATCGCCGAACATATTGCTTTGTGTGATGTATGTAGTAGAGTGAAAGCGGAACATCTGAAACCAGTAGGATTGTTACAACCACTACCTATTCCTGATTGGAAGTGGGACAAGATTGGCATGGATTTCATCACCGGGTTGCCAAGAACCAGGTCAGGATATGACTCAATTTGGGTAGTAGTGGATCGCCTAACTAAAGTGGCTCATTTCATACCCGTGAAGACAACCTATACAAGTGCTAAGTTGGCCAAGATCTATATGAATAGGATTGTGTGTTTGCATGGAGTACCCAAGAGTATTGTGTCTGATAGGGGAACTCAATTCACTTCTCATTTTTGGAGACAACTGCATGAGTCATTGGGAACGAGATTGGAATTCAGTACTGCTTTTCATCTCCAGACTGATGGACAGAAAGGACCAACCAGATTTTAGAGGATATGTTGAGGGAATGTGCCCTAGACTATGGAGCTAGTTGGGATGAAAGTATGCCTTACGCAGAATTTTCTTATAACAACAGCTATCAAGCCAGTATTGAGATGGCACCGTTTGAGTTTCTCTATGGGAGAAAGTGCACTACCCCATTGCTATGGAATGGTGTGGGAGAAAGAAACTTATTCGGGCCAGAACTAATCAAAGAGCCTGAAGAGAAAGTCAAGTTGGTAAAGGATAGATTGAAGATAGCACAGTCTCGACAGAAGAGCTACGCAGATCTAAAGCGTAGAGAGGTCACCTATGAGGTGGGTGATAGAGCATATCTTAGAGTATCACCACTTCGTGGAGTAAAGAGATTTGGAGTCAAAGGAAAATTGGCCCCAAGATATGTTGGACCATTCAAAATTCTGAGTCGTAAAGGAGAAGTAGCTTATGAGATTGAATTGCCAGAATCATTGTCTGCCGTTCACAATGTGTTTCATGTGAGTCAGCTAAAGAAATGCCATCCCGAGATGGAGGAGACTTCCTTGAAGGATACCATACCTTTGGAGGAGGTCCAATTGGAAAGTGATCTTACTTATGAGGAAAAACCCATCAAGATTCTTGAAACTGCAGAAAGAGTTACTCGGACAAAGACTATCAAATTCTGCAAAGTTCAATGGAACCATCATTCCGAAGAAGAAGCAACATGGGAAAGAGAAGACGACCTTCGGAAAGACCACCCTCACCTATTTGCTAACCAATCCGAATCTAGAGGGCGAGATTCACCTTAAGGGGGTTAGATTTGTAACATCCCTAAAATCATGTTTCCAAAGGTTGCACATCATTCATGCATTCATACTCATTTTAGGATCATTTCTTCAAAAACAGAAACTTGTGATCTATCATTTTATCTAAAGCAAGACAATAGCCTTATTGCTACCTTATAAGAAGGAAGACCTTGTTTTAATCAGTAGAGAATTGATCCTAAGATTGTTTGATATTTTCTAAAGCTTAGACAAAGTTTTCAAAACAAAGTATGAATTTAAAACCATTCATATGTCTTTATTAAATAAATGATAAAGGCATTGTTTTATTTAAAATTCCAATGGGCCAATATAAATTTGAGTAGACAACATTGTTAAATACTCAAATAAGTGCTTGTTCCATCCTATGAAGATTCAGAGAAAATTTGAATTCAGATTCATTTGAAAACCTTTTGAAAATGTTTCCAGAAAATCAAAACAGAAATGGAAAAAGATAAAAGAAATGAAAACAGGCCGGCGCCACTCTTTCGGCCCAGTAGAAAATGCAGCCCACCCGGGTTTTCCCCTTCCTCTGTTTTTCCACCGCACCCGTGCTACCCAGACAGTCACTGATCGGTGGACCCTCGCCAGCTCACCTCCTTCTTCCTCAATTCACGCCCACGACCATTCCGCCAGCTGTTTCCTCCGCCATCACTGTCGCACCATAAAATCGAGTTATTGCCGACGATTACGTGCGCGATCCTCGCCCCTGCTCCGGCTACAAAATCCCCTCCCCACACCGCATGTTTCCCCTCACTTCACTCGCTCGCTCCGCCACCAGGCTGCGCGTATTTGAGCTCCAACCACCGCAGTACCGACGACCTCCGGCGGCGAATTCCGGTGATCCCTCTCCACCCCTTGCCTCCTGGTCTTGCTGGCTTGTTGTAAGATCCCTCCTTTATAAAGGAAAAGGATCCCTGTGATTGCAATGCTAGTCCCTGGATCAATGCTAGCATCCATAGTTTAAGATGAAGTACACAGATACAAAGGTCACTATTATAGCCATTCCAGAGATAAACATAGTCTTTACAACTCCAAGGCCATAGGCCTGATACAAGAGTTTGAATAAGTAAATAAATAAAAGTCTTCATCTTCATGTGCCACAGGCAAACATGTTGAGTGTAGACTCATGACTCCTAATCCTCATCAGAGTATCCTGCAACATCACAAGTTACAGCCACAGTGGGTCAATACTTTGGAATAGTATTGGCAAGTGATACCTTAGTATAATTTTAGGTGGACTAGATACTATATGAAATTTGGCTAAGTGTAGCTTGGCTTGCTTTGCTCAAAATAGGTTTTGCCTATTAGTTGAAATCACTAAGTTTTTTATTTGTCAAAACTTTTCCCAAGGAGCCACCAATAGACATTGAGGTCCTTCACCCTTGTTCACCCACAAGTTTTTACTTAGAAATTGGGATGAGGAGATTCTTGATAGCTTCCATGTCTTGATGCTCAAGTTGTCCATTGCCATGGACTTGGCTAAGTACTTAGATTTTTCCATCTGTAGAGGTTGTGCACTTTCCCCACCAGACTTGGTTTCACCAAGTCAGGACCTTTCAGAAGCCTTCCCTTAGACCAAATGGACGCGTTCCAACCTATCATCCCACTACCACCAACTGTCCAAATGGCTAAGTTCTAGCAACCTATGTGATCCAGGCAGAGCCCATATTGCCAAGTGGCTGCACTAGAAGCTTCTTAACACTTGGCCTCTAAAATCTCTTTGTTCCTGGGTGGATTTCCACAAGTGAGATACACAAGGTAAACCATAGAAATGGGCCTTGTGTAACCACTCAACATAAACCATTCCTTCCCTTCCACCCAGGTGTTTCATTAACTTAGTTCTTTTATTAGGCAAAACATAAGTCCAAAGACTTAGAAATATTTTCATCATAGCATGTATAATTCACCAACCCTTGTTTGCTACTATCTAGGCTAAGCAAGGCATAGATATAAATTTAACTTAGAGATTCCTAGCAATTCTACAACTACTAGGATTTCCCAACATGGCATATAAGCAAAAAATAATAACATGCAAGACTTAGCAAATATTTCTAATGCTTAGTATAAAACATGGGGATAGAAATATTCATGAAGTACCACTTGCCTTGGTAGTTTGGAGAGTAGCTACACTCCTCACAATCACAATCACTAGCACCAAAATCTACACAAAAAATCATGGCCACAATCACATACAAAACATATACAAAAAAAATATGCATGCATGCAAATGATATGTGATGATTTTTAAAACTCACCCAAGCAAGTGTATAGTACTGAATCATAAACAAGTTGAAAACTTGCCAAACAACAATTATTTAAACCCTAAAACAATTCCTAAACATTTCATATACTCAAATAAGCCCTACACAAGTTTCTGCAATTAAAACCATTTTACCAGGAGCAAAACATTAAACACATTGCATATTTAGAAAGATCTTGCTCTCCTGATTCCAACAATATAAAATTTGTCAAATTCTAACGTGGGGATCAAAAGTTATAGCCAAAACAAATTTGAACATCTAATAGATTCAAATTCATTCTTTTAAATCTAACTGCTGCCACGCGGCGCTATTCTATTGGCCGGTACCGCTTCGCGTCGGATCATGCTCGCGCACCGTCAGATCTTACTTAACATCTGCGGCTCAGATCTAATCATACCTCTTCGGTGATGGATCTATCACGTCCACTGGATCTAAATCGAACGGCCCTAAGCAGATAACCCTAAACTGGCGGCGCTAGCGGCGGCGACAAGCGGCGGTGCGCTCTATCAGTGGCGGAGCCGGCGAACTAGGTCGCGCGGGGAGGTGGGAGGATGCTCACAATTCACACATCACAATTCACACAAGCAATGTGCAAGCATTCTCAAACAGCTTTTCATTCAAACAACAAAGTTCAAGCACATTTTTAGGCAACAAAATATTTTTGTTACACCACATAAGTTGGTGGGTTTGAGTTAACTAAAATATGGTAGTCCATCTATAGGGTTTACTTGTGATCTTTCCATCCTTCTTAGTTGATTCTTCTTTGCATGAGATCATGGTTTCTTCGGGAAAACTTTTGGTCACAAAAGCTTCAAGTGAAGTGAACTCCTTCTAATTTTACATTTCCTCAGTCTCCATATCTTGAGCAAGATTTCCTTGTCTCACTTGTAGTCCTTAGTGGTATCCAAGGTTGAGGTCCTTGGTGAATATGCTGAAGATGATGAAGTCATTAGAGTTGAAGAAGTTGAAGTCATTAGAGTTGAAGAAGTTGAAGTCATTAGAGTTGAAGATGTTGAAGTCATTAGAGTTGATGAAGTCCTTTGCACATGGTGAAGTCTTTGGTCATGGGGTAAGTTTTTCCATCAAGTTGAAATAGAAGAGATGTAGAATCAAAACCAAAATGGTTGAGGAAAGAGTTTACAAGATTGTTTCTAAATAAGTTTTGGAACAAATACAACTCCTATTTTTCTAGGGGTTTTGTCCAATCCTAGGTTTACAAATCCTACAGGCAACACAATGCTCTGATACCATCTTTAGAGGGAGTGACCCAACCTTTAAATAAGGTAAGGTAGAGTCCCCTGTGTTTGCAATGCTAGTCCCTGGATCAATAGCTAGCATCCACAGTTAAGATGTAATATCAAGAAACAAAGGTCATAATACAACTTTATAACCAGGAATAACCTAATTTTATTACATCTTACATAGCTCATTTGGCTATTACATTACATTGCAGCGGAATAACTATAAGCATGGGGTCCTTCATCTTCAAAGTGCCACAGGCAGACATGTTGGTTGTAGACTTTGTAATCCTAATCAATCAATCTTCACTAAAAGCAATCAAACCTGCAACATTACAAGTTACAGCCACAAGGGTCAATACATTTGAATTGTATTGGCAAGTTTCACTACTATGTAGAATATAAGTGGATCCTATCATTACATGCATATTTGGCTAAGTAGGGTTTTAGGCTCATTTGCAGATAGCAATAATTTATCCTATCTTTTCAAAATGGTTTTGAACTTTTGTCACCTCTTTCTGAATTCCTTGGAATCCACCAAGTGTTCAAGTTTTCATCAAAATCTCTTGAGCTCCTTGGTACCCCCAAGTGTTCAAGTTTTTATCCAAATCTCTTGAGCTCCTTGGTACCCCCAAGTGTTCAAGTTTTTATCCAAATCTCTTGAGCTCCTTGGTACCCCCAAGTGTTCAAGTCTTTTGTTATTACTTAAAAGTTTTTCTTTTAGAAATTGGAATGTCGAGATTTCCCATAGCTTCAAGCTTTAGTTGCTCAGTATTGTCCATAACCGGGGACACGGCTAAGTACTTAGATTTTTATTTTCTTCTGTAGAAGTTGTACACTTTACCCACATGTCACAATCTCATATTGTTGCCACCAGTGGCCGCTGGATAGGTACTCACCAAGATGGAGTACTGGCAGATTGAGAATGTGACGAAGTCTTTCCAGAGGGTCCTCCCATACACCATTGCTAGCTTGTCTTCAGTACCCATGTAGGATTCCAAGTTCCTCATTTTTAGTAACCTGAAGACAATGCATGGGTCTTCCCAATGTAGTTGACCAAGCCAGAGCCATAAGTAGCATGTGGTTGTACACGAAAGCCACAATTGGAGAAACATGTTCAATCTCTAAGTTTCCTAGGTGGTTTTCTTTTGGTGCACAACACAAAGAGATTGCCATAGACATGGTTCCTTTTGTTGCCACCTTGTCCAAAACTCAAAGTATCCTTGTCCACCCAGGTAGTTCATTGAGTCCTTGTTTTATTATAAAAAACATAAGTCCTTTTCTCAACTTTATAAAATCTCAACATGTATCTCTTCTCAAAATATTTAGCATGGCTAAGCATTTTACAACTACATTGTTTTCACTAAGGTATATATAATGTATCCTATTAGTATTTAGCATAGCATAAGTATAAAAATCATTTTCATGCATGTTTCAAAATCCACTAAGTATAATGAAAATAGTAGGACTTTGGATGATAGTGTCACTTGCCTTTTTGGTAGGGAATGTTGGTTCACTTCTTGATCTTGCTAGTTTCACACCTTTCTAACTTCACTACAAATCAATCAAGCAAACACAAAATCAACTAGCATTCCAACCAATAACACTCAAACAAATTAACACACATAAAAATAATGGAATCTAAGCCATGCATGCAAGCATGCATAAGATAGTTTTATTTGTCAAGGTGGTCTCTACTAGGCTCTACACATTGTAAGGCTCAAAGTGAACATTTTCCAAAGTGGCAAATTCATTTGCAAAAGGGTTTTATCCATAAACCATTTTAAAATCCATTCATTATTTTATGTGGTGAAAAATGTTTTTATCAAAGCAACAATTTTTATATTGTTCTCCAAATAAGTTGTTAGTTCACAAAACTTGGTGTTTTGGTTCAGTAGGTTTGATTTAAATCATTTTCCCAAAGTTTTTGCTTTAAAATCATTTCTATAATCAAAACAATATTTTTATTTGGCTAGAAATGGGCTAAATCAATTAATCCATCCTAAACTTTACCAAATTCATTTTTAAATCCATGGGTTGGTTCCTAGGGTCAGTAGGTTCACAACAAACCAATTTTGCAAAGATTTCATCCTAAAAATCATTTTGAAATAATTTTTATAACCTAAACAAGCATACAAATGTTTCTGCAAAAACAAACATTTTACCAGAGGCTTTTTACTAAACACATTGCATGGTTGGATAGGGCTTGTTCCACTTATTCCATTGATATAAAGTTTGCAATTTTTCGACGTGTGGATCAAAAGTTACAAGGGTTTCAAAATTGAATCTCTAACACATTCAAATTTGTTTTAAAATGAAGCCTGGGCCACGTGGCATCTTTCTATTCGCTGATACCGTTTTGTCAGGATCACTCACTGAGGATCGTTGGATCTAATGCGAATCGCACAGCTCATATGCTCTCATACCTGTTCACTTAAGTCGTTCTGTCTACGCCACAGGATGGGGATCTAACGACTCACGCGCGTTTGACCAAAAGCTGGTGGCGCAACGACGGTGGCTGGCGGCGGCGCGGTCAGATGGCGGCGGTGCTGGCGAAGCAGGAAGCGAGAGAGGGAGGGAGTAGGCTCACCGTGTTCGCAGAAGCCTGGGGAAGCTCAACGTGGCAGTATCTCGTCGAGGGGCGCACTGGAGTGAGGACAATGGCTCGCCGGAGTTGAGTCTGGCGATGGTTGCACGCGGTCGTGGTCGAGGGCGAGGCTGTAGTTCACTCCGAGGCAAAACGAGGACGCGGTTAGATGCACAGGATCAAGGCGAAGCTGCGAGCGTGAAGGAGAGGGTGCGGGGTGGTCGGTTCTTACCAGGGGAACTTGCCGGAGTAAGGCAGAAACGCGAAGGTGCTCAGTCGGAGTGGTTGCCGATGTTCTGGGGCGCCCGCGGTTGAACGGATGACACGGGCAGGTGCGCAAGGATCTGGGGAAGGTGTCTGTGTGCTTGGGGAGGCAAGGGGTGGTGTAGAGTCGCCGGAATTGGCTGGGGGCGGTGGTCGGAGCAGTGAGGGTGCGCGGAGAAATTCGTGTAGCCTGGTGGCGTGTAGGCTATGGCGACAGAGGGGAAATGGGGAGGAGAGGGAGATGTTTAAGGGAGCGTGGTCGCTGGGGGATTAATGGTCGTTAACAGCGCGAATTGATCGCCGAAGTAAAGACAGGAAACGGCGAGGAGGATTCAGCGCGAGTTGAAGACGACGAATAGTGCTGTGGGGCCTTGCTGTCAGTGAGGCAGTGAGAGGGAGAAGAGGGGCCACCGGTCAGTCGCTCTGCGGGTCAGTTGACAGGTGCGAAACGTTTTCTTCGGGGAGAGAGGGAGTGGGCTGGTACTGGGCTTAGTGGGCTGGCCGGCTGGGCTGAGTTTGTTCCTATTTTTTTTATACTGATCCCTTTTTCCTTTTCTATTTCTATTTTCTGTTTTGAACTTCAAACAAATCAAGCATTCCAAATTAATTCAAACATTCTTCACACTTGCAATTGAATTTGGTTCTGTTTAACAACATAAACCAAAGTCCAAAGGTCAAAATAATATTTTTATCTTAGGGTCTATTATTAATTAAATAAATAGACCTTGTTTATTAAATCAAAATAGGATTTGATTTATTTAAATGTCCATTTGAAGTCTAAATATTTTCAAAACCAAATCAGTAGGTTTTATTTGAGAATATAAAATACTTGGAAAACTTCTTTAAAACAAATAAATAAGTTTTGATGTTTTTAGTTAAAATAGTAAAACCATTATTTTTAATATACTTGGATATTAAATCCTTTTTATTTTATTTAAACAAACCTTTACTATCTTTATCAAATAGAAATATTTTGTTTCAAAGGCTTGGCTAAATTTAGATTTGGCTTATAAAATAAACCTTATTTAATTTCTTCCTTTTCAAAAACCAAATCTTTTTATTTAAAGATCCAAAATAGTAAAACTAAATATTTTTATTTTCCTTTATTAAATGTTTATCTTTGTAAATCCCTTTAGGATTTTATTTGTTCAAAATAGGTTTGAAGATTCTCATTTGGAAATCAAAAAGTTTCTTCTCACCCTGAAATTCAACAAAGTTTTATTTTATTCATTTAATTCTCACATTACAAGATTTGGAAAATCTTGGGATGTGACACTTCCTCTTCGGAATGATGGTTCCACTGAACTTTGTAAAACTTGATAGTCTTAGTCCGTGTGATTCTTTCTGCCGTCTCAAGAATCTTGATAGGTTTCTCTTCATAAGTGAGATCACTTTCCAACTGAACCTTTTCCAAAGGTATTGTATATTTCAAAGAAGTCTCTTCCATTTCTGGATGACATTTTTTAAGCTGACTCACATGAAACACATTATGAACGGCTGACAAGGACTCTGGTAGTTCAATTTCATAAGCTACTTCTCCTTTACGACTCAGAATCTTAAATGGTCCAACATATCTTGGGGCCAACTTTCCTTTGACTCCGAACCTCTTCACTCCACAAAGTGGTGACACTAAGATAAGCTCTATCACCAACTTCGTAGGTGACTTGTCTACGCTTAGGATCTGCGTAGCTTTTCTGTCGGGATTGTGCTATCTTCAATCTGTCTTAACCAACTTGACTTTCTCTTCAGCTTCTTTGATAAGTTCTGGTCCGAACAAACTTCTTTCTCCCACACCATTCCATAACAAAGGGGTGGTACACTTTCTCCCGTAGAGAAACTCAAATGGTGCCATCTCAATGCTGGCTTGATAGCTATTGTTATAAGAAAATTCTGCGTAAGGCAGACTTTCATCCCAACTGGCTCCATAGTCTAGGGCACATGCCCTCAACATGTCTTCAAGAATCTGATTAGTCCTTTCGGTTTGTCCATCAGTTTGAGGATGAAAAGCAGTACTGAATTCCAACCTCGTTCCCAATGACTCATGTAGCTGTCTCCAAAAATGGGAAGTGAATTGAGTTCCCCTATCAGACACAATACTCTTGGGCACTCCATGTAGGCATACAATTCTACTCATATAGATTTTGGCCAACTTAGCACTTGTGTAGGTTGTCTTCACGGGTATGAAATGAGCCACTTTAGTTAGGCGATCCACTACTACCCAAATAGAATCATATCCTGACCTAGTCCTTGGTAACCCGGTAATGAAATCCATACCAATCTTGTCCCACTTCCAATCTGGAATAGGTAGTGGTTGAAGCAAACCTGCTGGTTTCTCGTGTTCCGCTTTCACTCTACTACACACATCACACAAGGCAATATGTTCGGCGATGTCCTTCTTGAGATTATTCCACCAAAATCTTTCCTTCATATCCATATACATTTTGGTGTTACCCGGATGAATGGAATATGGTGAGTTGTGTGCTTCTTGCAAAATCAGTTTCCGAAGCTCCGGATCTTGTGGAACACAGATACGTTTCCCATGCCATAAGGTACCCCGTTCATCTTCATGGAACCCTTTGGCTTTTCCCTTGCCAATCTTCTCTTTAATTTCTTCAATTTCCTTATCAATCTTCTGGGCTTCTTTGATCTTGTCCAACAGAGTGGGTTGAACATCCAAAGACATGAGATGTCCTTCAGGAACAATCTCCAATCTGAGTTTTCTAAATTGGTCACACAAATCATCTGGCAATTCTCCTTTGGTAAGGCCATTCACAAAAACCTTATGACTTAGAGCATCTGCTAGAACATTCGCTTTACCGGGGTGGTATTGCAAATTTAAGTCATAGTCCTTGATGAGTTCTAGCCATCTTCTTTGTCTCATATTAATTTCCTTCTGGGTGAAGATATACTTCAAACTCTTGTGATCTGTGAACACTTCACAACGTTTTCCCAAAAGATAATGTCTCCATGTTTTTAGTGCATGGACAACAGAGGCTAACTCTAAATCATGAGTAGGATAGTTCACTTCATGAGTTTTGAGTTGTCTCGAGGCATAAGCCACAACTTTACCATCTTGCATAAGTACTGCACCCAAACCCTGATGAGATGCATCACAATATACTTGGAAATCTTTTTCCAAATCTGGCAGACACAAGACTGGTGCCGTCACGAGTCTCTTCTTCAATTCCTAAAAACTGAGTTCACAATCTTCAGACCAAGCAAACTTCTTGTCTTTCTTTAGCAATTCCGTCATGGGCTTAGCTACCTTGGAGAAATTTTCAATGAACCTTCGGTAGTAATCTGCTAAGCCAAGGAAACTACGAACCTCTTTCACTGACTTGGGAGATTCCCATTCAGTTACAGCTGAAACCTTAGCAGGATCAACTGCTACACCATCCTTTGTCATAACATGTCCAAGAAAACCAACTTCATTCAACCAGAATTCACACTTGCTGAATTTGGCATAAATTTTATGCTCTCTTAACTTCTCAAGTATCAAACGCAAATGTCCTTCATGCTCTTCTTTGCTCTTGGAGTAGACTAAAATGTCATCGATGAAAACGACAACAAACTTGTCAAGGAATTCCATTAACACCTTGTTCATCATATTCATGAAGTATGCTGGAGCATTGGTCAAACCAAAAGGCATTACAGTATACTCATACAATCCATACCTTGTAGTGAAAGTTGTTTTAGGTATGTCTTGTTCCCTTATCTTGAGTTGAAAATAACCTGACCGGAGATCAATCTTTGAGAACACACAAGCTCCCTCCAGCTGATCAAACAAGTCATTGATTCTAGACAAAGGGTATTTGTTCTTGATAGTCACCTCGTTGAGTGAACGGTAATCTATGCATAACCTTTGACTTCTATCTTTCTTCTCCACGAACAAAACTGGGGCTCCCCAAGATGAAGAACTTGGTTGAATAAATCCTTTCTGCAACTGTTCTCCAAGTTGTTTCTTGAGTTCCTTCAGTTCATCAACTGACATTTTATATGGTCTCTTTGCTATTGGTCCAGATCCTGGTACCAAATCTATAAGAAATTCCACATCTCTATCTGGTGGCATTCCCGGCAATTCTTTCGGAAACACATCCGGATATTCACTCACAATTGGCACACTGTCTATGCTAACCCCCTTAAAAGAATTAAGCATACTCCTTTTTGCCTCAAAGTTGGTCTTGAATCTGATCCTTTTATTTTCTGGAGTTGTGAGTGAGACAGTATGGTTGGCACAATCTATCACTCCTTTGTACTTAGTCATCCAGTCCATTCCCAAAATGACATCCAATCCTTGGGAGTTTAGAATTATCAAGTTAACGGTAAACTTATACTTCCCAAACTCTATGACTAGATCATGACATCCTGAATTCACTATCATTTCTCCACCTGGAGAACTTACTTTTATAGGACACCCAATAGTTTCTACCGGTAGTTCATTTGTTTCAACAAATGCTCTTGATATGAATGAATGAGATGCACCAGTATCAAAGAGTACAAATGCTGGAACAGAATTGAGTTTGAACTTACCAGCAACAGCATCAGGCTCCTCATAAATTTCCTCCACATTGATGTGGTTAACTTGCCCTTTCTGGAATGGGTTGGGCTTGTTGGGTCCTTCAACTTTCTTTTCGGGGCACTCATTTGCATAATGCCCCATCTTCTTGCACTTGAAGCATTCAACCTGACTAATGTCCTTCTTGACAGGCTGGCTTCCACTTCCACTTCCATTACCACTATGGTGGCTCTTATATCCACCCTTGTGGTTCTTGTACTTGTCATTGTCATGACTACGGTGATGCTTGTTGTCATGACGGTTGTGGTTGTGGTGCTTGTTGAATTTCCCATGCTTGTGGGATCCTGAGCTTCCACTGTCATCATAGTGGGAACGTTTGTGAGACGATCCCGAGTTGTGCTTGTCGGAGTGCTTTCTCTTTCTACTCTCAACTTGTTTCATTTTGTTCTCCAAAATAGCAGCCTTATCACAAAGAGACTGATAAGTGGGAACATAGGCCACTGATAGCTGCAGATTCAGTTCATCATTCAGGCCTTCAAGGAATTTCTCCCTTCTCTTAGCATCGGTGTCAACTTCATCCGGTGCATAACGCGCCAGATTGTTGAACTCCTCAATATACTCTGCCACGCTGCGGTGGCGTTGCTTCAAGTTATGGAACTCCTTCTTTTTCAGACTCATCACTTCGGATGAGATGTGAGCAGTACGAAAGCCATCCTCAAAGATTGCCCAAGTCACATCCTCTATGGGAGTGGTGATCTGGAAGTTATCCCACCAAGTGGCGGCTGGTCCTTCCAGCAAATGTGCTGCAAATCTGACCTTTTCAGCATCAGTACAACCCACAGTTACCAAGTCCTTGTTCACAGAGCGTAGCCAATCATTGGCCACCATGGGATCAGTTGTTCCTGAGAACTTTGCTGGCCTCAATCTCAAGAATCTGGTAATCATGTCAAAGCCCGGTGGGTTGTTGTTGTTGTTATTGTTGTTGTTGTTGTTGTTTTGGTTCTGGATGAACGTCGTCATCATCTGCATCAGCTGAGTTTGAGCGGTCATCATTTGTTGCATTTCTGGAGTGATGTTGTTGTTGTTGGGGTTGGGGTTTGCATGACGGGGAGGCATCTGTAGTTTGTTCAATAGAGATAAGAATGAGATACCCATAGATGATTTTATGCACAATACATCACACAACAATCTCAAAGCATGCAACAAAAAGGATAAAGGTTCAACAACAATATAACAAGTTCACAAAGTAAAACACACATAGATAACAAGCCATCCACATGTCGGATGGTCAAATAACAAATTCCCAACAACAAGTATGATAATAAATGGTAAATGAGTAGTCAGATCTACTCCTTGGCATCCACCTCCTCCTCTTCAAGGGTAAGACCTGCATTCTCCATTGCGGTCTTGTATTCCTCGACATTGGCGGTCAAGGTCTCTATCTTGGCCTTGAGAGCCCTCTTCTAGGAACGAAGCCTCTCAATCACCGTCTGCTGATGCTCGAGCTCGAAGTCCTTGGCCTCCAGTTCTGCGGTCATGTCTCGAATCCTCTTGTTCCTATCTTGGACTCGCTTCTCTTGACTCTTGAACTTTCTGTCCTGACTCTCGAACTTCGTCTCCATCTCCTTGACTATCTCATCTTGCTCTGCGAAGAGCTTGTCCTTCTCACGAAGCTGCACCTGGAGTTCGTGATTACTAAGTATGACGTTGGTCCTATCAGTGTCTACATGCCTAAGAAGAACCTCTAAGTCCTGGAGGTATAGACGAATAGGCTCTGTTGTGTCCCTCGAATCGTCCTCGAAGTCAATGGCCTCTCCATCCTCATCACGTCTACCGAAGATGTGGAAGTGTGTACCTCTGACCTGTCGAGAGTGTCTCCCTAACAGACGTCCTATTAGATCCTGCATGACTACCTCAAGGCCTCTCTCCTTGTCATCGTGCATGAGCTTGAAGATGATGGCCTCCGTGGTAGGCTCTGTCTGGCGTCCGGGCTGGTTGACCTTGAAGCCCCAAAGGTCTTTCCTCTCAAACTTGGTGAGGGGAAGCACCATGATGGTAGGAAGAGGGAGATTAAGCAAGGTAGTAAGCTCAACAATACGAGGACCAAAGCGAGTTCCCTGGAACTCCTCAACAGTGCTGATGGTAACATTAGGCATCTATTTATAAGATAGAAAAATTTAGAACAACACAATCTAAAATGAAACACAAGGCAAAGCATCACATACAAATCCTTGGAAATCAAACACACAAGTCAAGGCATACATGGATCCATTACATCAATCAGGGTTCAACTTATTTTTAAAGCAACATTTGGAAAATAAGGTGATAAGTGGTGTTCCAACTAACGAAGTATGTTTACAATCCTATCTCACTGGATCTGTTGGCTAACACAATATTTCTAGAAGCAATTAGCCTATCTTGTTCACATGACTCCGTCACTAAGTCTATAATGTCTCCTCTTAAAGTTTGGTTGGTAGCCTCCAACTCTTGGGTATGTTTCTTCTCTTCCTTTAGGTCATTTTGGAGGTTGAGCATTCTGCACTTGACTCTATTACTAAGTTCTTTGATAGTCCTCCAAGCTGCATCCCTTGCTGACTCAAAGAATGTGGTGTGCACCACAGTGTTGGTGAACATGCAGAATCCTGTTTCCTTGTGGTTGTCTTCCTTGTTTTTGTACAAGTGAAGTTGCACCCACCAGTACTCAACTCCTTCATCGATCATAGGAAAGCCTTTGTACACAGCTGCACCATGTATTTCCATTGCCACCATGAGGTCCTTGAGAGCTTTGGGAAATTCTGTCTCACACTCCAAAGTCATGGTCATGAGTGGTCCTTTCCTTACGGCTTCGTTGATGGAATTCATCTACAAATAGAGATAAGAAAGAAAATTAGAAAAGTTTACGAGAAGAATAGACAAGTGTAGAAGTTGTTGAAATTTTTTCCTTAGTGGTTTCCAATCCTAGGGTCATAATCCTACAGGCAACATAGTGCTCTAATACCATCTGTAAGATCCCTCCTTTATAAAGTAAAAGGATCCCTGTGATTGCAATGCTAGTCCCTGGATCAATGCTAGCATCCACAGAGATGAAGTACACAGATACAAAGGTCATTATTACAGCCATTCCAAAGATAAACATAGTCTTTACAACTCCAAGGCCACATGCCTGATACAAGAGTTTGAATAAGTAAATAAATAAAAGTCTTCATCTTCATGTGCCACAGGCAAACATGTTGAGTGTAGACTCATGACTCCTAATCCTCATCAGAGTATCCTGCAACATCACAAGTTACAGCCACAGTGGGTCAATACTTTGGAATAGTATTGGCAAGTGATACCTTAGTATAATTTTAGGTGGACTAGATACTATATGCAATTTGGCTAAGTGTAGCTTGGCTTGCTTTGCTCAAAATAGGTTTTGCCTATTAGTTGAAATCACTAAGTTTTTTCTTTGTCAAAACTTTTCCCAAGGAGCCACCAATACACATTGAGGTCCTTCACCCTTGTTCACCCACAAGTTTTTACTTAGAAATTAGGATGAGGAGATTCTTGATAGCTTCCATGTCTTGATGCTCAAGTTGTCCATTACCATGGACTTGGCTATGTACTTAGATTCTTCCATATGCAGAGGTTGTGCACTTTTCCCACCAGACTTGGTTTCACCAAGACAGGACCTTTCAGAAGCCTTCCCTTAGACCAAATGGACGCGTTCCAACCTATCATCCTACTACCACCAACTATCCAAATGGCTAAGTTCTAGCAACCTATGTGATCCAGGCAGAGCCCATATTGCCAAGTGGCTGCACTAGAAGCTTCTTAACACTTGGCCTCTAAAATCTCTTTGTTCCTGGGTGGCTTTCCACAAGTGAGATACACAAGGTAAACCATAGAAATGGGCCTTGTGTAACCACTCAACATAAACCATTCCTTCCCTTCCACCCAGGTGTTTCATTAACTTAGTTGTTTTATTAGGCAAAACATAAGTCCAAAGACTTAGAATTATTTTCATCATAGCATGTATAATTCACCAACCCTTGTTTGCTACTAGCTAGGCTAAGCAAGGCATAGATATAAATTTAACTTAGAGATTCCTAGCAATTCTACAACTACTAGGATTTCCCAACATGGCATATAAGCAAAAAATAATAACATGCAAGACTTAGCAAAATATTTCTAATGCTTAGTATAAAACATGGGGATAGAAATATTCATGAAGTACCACTTGCCTTGGTAGTTTGGAGAGTATCTACACTCCTCACAATCACAATCACTAGCACCAAAATCTACACAAAAAATCATGGCCACAATCACATACAAAACATATACAAAAAAATATATATGCATGCATGCAAATGATATGTGATGATTTTTAAAACTCACCCAAGCAAGTGTATAGTACTGAATCATAAACAAGTTAAAAACTTGCCAAACAACAATTATTTAAACCCGAAAACAATTCCTAAACATTTCATATACTCAAATAAGACCTACACAAGTTTCTGCAATTAAAACCATTTTACCAGGAGCAAAACATTAAACACATTGCATACTTAGAAAGAGCTTGCTCTCCTGATTCCAACGGTATAAAATTTGTCAAATTCTAACGTGGGGATCAAAAGTTATAGCCAAAACAAATTTGAACATCTAATAGATTCAAATTCAGTCTTTTAAATCTAACTACTGCCACGCGGCGCTATTCTATTGGCTGGTACCGCTTCGCATCGGATCGTGCTCGCGCATCGTCAGATCTTACTTAACATCTGCGGCTCAGATCTAATCATACCTCTTCGGTGATGGATCTATCGCGTCCACTAGATCTAAATCGAACGGCCCTAAGCAGATAACCCTAAACTGGCGGCGCTAGCGGCGGCGACAAGCGGCGGTGCGCTCTGTCAGTGGCGGAGCCGGTGAACTAGGTCGCGCGGGGAGGTGGGAGGATGCTCACCAGAACCGCAGTGACGAGGAGAAGCTCAACGTGTCCCTGGTTGGCGAAGGGGCGCTCGGAGTCGTCGTGGATTGCTCGTCGAAGTTGTCCCTGGCGACTGTGGCTTCTGTTCGTCGACGTTGGTGATGCTCTGGGCCGCGCTAGGACGAGAGGAGGGTACTGTTAGATGCGCAGGACTCTAGGGATCTTACGCGTATCAAACAGAGGGAGAGGGGAGGCTGGGACTTACGGGAAAAAGGTCGCCGGAGTTCGAGCAAAAGCGGCGGTGCTCAGTCGTTGACGTTGCCGAGGCTACAGTCCATGCGCGTGCAAACGGGAAGTGTCAGTAGGTGCGCATGGGCATGTAGAACAAGCTAGCATGAATCATAGATATAGGGGAGTGCGGTGCTCACCGGAATAAGTCGCCGGAGTGCGTCAGACAGCGGAGTGGAGGTGCTATGTGAGGGGAAAGGCTCGCGGTGCAGAGGAGCTTAAGTAGGCAGGGGGATCGACAGGAAATGCCTGCAGATTCAATGGTAATTACACCGAGTGATCAACGCCAGCAACGGCCCGCGGCGACGTGTTCTTCGCGAGATTTGGGGAAGACGACGGTGACGTGGACGGGGCCCAGTTATCAGCGAGAGAAACAGAGAGGGGGTGGGGTCCTGGCGTCAGTCACTTGATGGGTGCGTCTGCGAGTGAGAGAGGGAGAGAGGGAACCCGGGTGGGCTTAGTGGGCTGCTTTCTCAGTTGGGCCAAAAGACTGGCGCTGGCCCTTTTCTATTTCATTTCTCCTTTTCTTTTTCTGTTTTGATTTTCTGGAATGATTTTCAAATGGTTTCAAAAGTTATTTGAATTCAAACCTTTTCAGGATTTTGTAGGGTGCAACATTTACACTTCTGGGCATAAAACCAAGTGGTCACTTTGAATTGGCTTGGTCATTTAGAATAAAATAAAATAAACAGTGACATAGCACCAGTTTTATAAAGGTTTTTAAATTGGTTTTCAAATTATATTTGCTTTGAAAACTTGGGTTTAAGTCTTAGCAATCTAGCAACACATTCTGAAAGCAATAAGGCACAAGGTTTGGTTCACTGAAAACTTATCTCACTTTGGAGATTTGTATTTGTTTTAAATATGGATCACATAAATTATTGAGCTCATATGCTCCTGTTTTTGAATTGATTTGTTTGAAATGAACTCTATATGATCATGGATGCATGGATGATATGCATGAGTTTGAAACATGATTTTGAGGATGTTACAAATCTAACCCCCTTAAGGTGAATCTCGCCCTCGAGATTCGGATTGGCTAGCAAATAGGTGAGGGTGGTCTTTCCGAAGATCATCTTCTCTTTCCCATGTTGCTTCCTCTTCGGAATGATGGTTCCACTGAACTTTGCAAAACTTGATAGTCTTAGTCCGTGTGATTCTTTCTGCCGTCTCAAGAATCTTGATAGGTTTCTCTTCATAAGTGAGATCACTTTCCAACTGAACCTCTTCCAAAGGTATTGTATCTTTCAAAGAAGTCTCTTCCATTTCTGGATGACATTTCTTAAGATGACTCACATGAAACACATTATGAATGGCTGACAAGGACTCTGGTAGTTCAATTTCATAAGCTACTTCTCCTTTACGACTCAGAATCTTAAATGGTCCAACATATCTTGGGGCCAACTTTCCTTTGACTCCGAACCTCTTCACTCCACGAAGTGGTGACACTAAGATAGGCTCTATCACCAACTTCGTAGGTGACTTCTCTACGCTTAGGATCTGCTAGCTTTTCTGTCGGGATTGTTCTATCTTCAATCTGTCCTTAACCAACTTGACTTTCTCTTCGGCTTCTTTGATAAGTTCTGGTCCGAACAAACTTCTTTCTCCCACACCATTCCATAACAAAGGGGTGGTACACTTTCTCCCGTAGAGAAACTCAAATGGCGCCATCTCAATGCTGGCTTGATAGCTGTTGTTATAAGAAAATTCTGCGTAAGGCAGACTTTCATCCCAACTGGCTCCATAGTCTAGGGCACATGCCCTCAACATGTCTTCAAGAATCTGATTAGTCCTTTCGGTTTGTCCATCAGTTTGAGGATGAAAAGCAGTACTGAATTCCAACCTCGTTCCCAATGACTCATGTAGCTGTCTCCAAATATGGGAAGTGAATTGAGTTCCCCTATCAGACACAATACTCTTGGGCACTCCATGTAGGCATACAATTCTACTCATATAGATTTTGGCCAACTTAGCACTTGTGTAGGTTGTCTTCACGGGTATGAAATGAGCCACTTTAGTTAGGCGATCCACTACTACCCAAATAGAATCATATCCTGACCTGGTCCTTGGTAATCCGGTAATGAAATCCATACCAATCTTGTCCCACTTCGAATCTGGAATAGGTAGTGGTTGAAGCAAACCTGCTGGTTTCTCGTGTTCCGCTTTCACTCTACTACACACATCACACAAGGCAACATGTTCGGCGATGTCCTTCTTGAGATTATCCCACCAAAATCTTTCCTTCATATCCATATACATTTTGGTGTTACCCGGATGAATGGAATACGGTGAGTTGTGTGCTTCTTGCAAAATCAGTTTCCGAAGCTCCGGATCTTGTGGAACACAGATACATTTCCCATGCCATAAGGTACCCCGTTCATCTTCATGGAACCCTTTGGCTTTTCCCTTGCCAATCTTCTCTTTAATTTCTTCAATTTCCTTATCAATCTTCTGGGCTTCTTTGATCTTGTCCAACAGAGTGGGTTGAACATCCAAAGACATGAGATGTCCTTCAGGAACAATCTCCAATCTGAGTTTTCTAAATTGGGCACACAAATCATCTGGCAATTCTCCTTTGGTAAGGCCATTCACAAAAACCTTACGACTTAGAGCATCTGCTACAACATTCGCTTTACCGGGGTGGTATTGCAAATTTAAGTCATAGTCCTTGATGAGTTCTAGCCATCTTCTTTGTCTCATATTAGTTTCCTTCTGGGTTAAGATATACTTCAAACTCTTGTGATATGTGAACACTTCACAATGTTTTCCCAAAAGATAATGTCTCCATGTTTTTAGTGCATGGACAACAGAGGCTAACTCTAAATCATGAGTAGGATAGTTCACTTCATGAGTTTTGAGTTGTCTCGAGGCATAAGCCACAACTTTACCATCTTGCATAAGTACTGCACCCAAACCCTGATGAGATGCATCACAATATACTTGGAAATCTTTTTCCAAATCTGGCAGACACAAGACTGGTGCCGTCACGAGTCTCTTCTTCAATTCCTGAAAACTGAGTTCACAATCTTCAGACCAAGCAAACTTCTTGTCTTCCTTTAGCAATTTCGTCATGGGCTTAGCTACCTTGGAGAAATTTCCAATGAACCTTCGGTAGTAACCTGCTAAGCCAAGGAAACTACGAACCTCTTTCACTGACTTGGGAGATTCCCATTCAGTTACAGCTGAAACCTTAGCAGGGTCAACTGCTACACCATCCTTTGTCATAACATGTCCAAGAAAACCAACTTCATTCAACCAGAATTCACACTTGCTGAATTTGGCATAAAGTTTATGCTCTCTTAACTTCTCAAGTATCAAACGCAAATGTCCTTCATGCTCTTCTTTGCTCTTGGAGTAGACTAAAATGTCATCGATGAAAACGACAACAAACTTGTCAAGGAATTCCATTAACACCTTGTTCATCATATTCATGAAGTATGCTGGAGCATTGGTCAAACCAAAAGGCATTACGGTATACTCATACAATCCATACCTTGTAGTGAAAGCTGTTTTAGGTATGTCTTGTTCCCTTATCTTGAGTTGAAAATAACCTGACCGGAGATCAATCTTTGAGAACACACAAGCTCCCTCCAGCTGATCAAACAAGTCATTGATTCTAGGCAAAGGGTATTTGTTCTTGATAGTCACCTCGTTGAGTGAACGGTAATCTATGCATAACCTTTGACTTCTATGTTTCTTCTCCACGAACAAAACTGGGGCTCCCCAAGATGAAGAACTTGGTTGAATAAATCCTTTCTGCAACTGTTCTCCAAGTTGTTTCTTGAGTTACTTCAGTTCATCAACTGACATGTTATATGGTCTCTTTGCTATTGGTCCAGATCCTGGTACCAAATCTATAAGAAATTCCACATCTCTATCTGGTGGCATTCCTGGCAATTCTTCCGGAAACACATTCGGATATTCACTCACAATTGGCACACTATCTATGCTAACCCCCTTAAGAGAATTAAGCATACTCCTTTTTGCCTCAAAGTTGGTTTTGAATCTGATCCTTTTATTTTCTGAAGTTGTGAGTGAGACAGTATGGTTTGCACAATCTATCACTCCTTTGTACTTAGTGATCCAGTCCATTCCCAAAATGACATCCAATCCTTGGGAGTTTAGAATTATCAAGTTAACGGGAAACTTATACTTCCCAAACTCTATGACTAGATCATGACATCCTGAATTCACTATCATTTCTCCACCTGGAGAACTTACTTTTATAGGACACCCAATAGTTTCTACCGGTAGTTCATTTCTTTCGACAAATGCTCTTGATATGAATGAATGAGATGCACCAGTATCAAAGAGTACAAATGCTGGAACAGAATTGAGTTTGAACTTACCAGCAACAGCATCAGGCTCCTCATAAATTTCCTCCACATTGATGTGGTTAACTTGCCCTTTCTGGAAAGGGTTGGGCTTGTTGGGTTTGGATCACGGCAAAGATGCCCGTTGGATCTGGATCCCACGGCCGCAATAGATCTTAGGTGAAACGGTACGGGCAGATCTGAGCTGATGGATTTTAGTTAGATCTAACGGTGCGCGAGCGTGATCCAGTGCGAAGTTGTGCCGTCCAATCAGAAAGCGCCGCGTGGCTAGTGTTTAGATTTAAAATCTGAAATTAGATCTATTATTTGTTCAAACTTGCAAAATTCATAACTTTTGATCCACACGTTCAAATTTTGCAAATTTTATATCATTGGAATCAGGAGAAAGAATTATATCCAACCATGCACTTTGTTTAATAAATTGCTTCTGTAAAATTGGTTATTTTTGTAGAGACATTTGTAGGCTTATTTTGAGTATAGAAATCATTTGAAAAATGTTTTAAAGACTAAGTAAAGTTTATTTAGTGTATATTTGTTTTGTTGTGATTCAGTAATGTTCCACTTGTCTTGTTTGATTTAGAAAAATCATCACATGACATTTGCATGCATTCATATATTTTTTCTTGTTTATTTGGATATGTGAATTTGGTGCTATCATTTTATGTGTAGATTTTGGTGCTAGTGGTGATTGTGATTGTGAGGATTGTTGCTACTCCCCCAACTACCAAGGCAAGTGGTTCTTCATATTTTTATCCCAATATTTTGACTATGCATTAGAAATATTTTGTATAGGGCTTGCATGAATATTTTGCTAAGTATCTATATGCTATGCTTGGGAAATCCTAGTAGTTGTAGAATTGTTAGAATTTTCTCTAAGTTAAGATACTTTATATTGCCATTCTTATCCTAGCTAGTAGAAACCAAGGGTGGAATATATACATGCTATGGAAAAATATTGCTAAGTCTTTGACTTATGTTTTTGCTTAATAAAACAACTAAGTGAATGAAACACCTGGGTGGATTGGTAATTGCTTGGTGATTTTTGGTTGAGTGGTTACACAAGGCCCATTTATATGGTTTACCTTGTGTATCTCACTTGTGGATTGCCACACAGGAACAAAGGGATTTGAGATGCCAAATGTTAAGAAGCTTCTAGTGCAGCCACATGGCATTATGGGCTCTGCCTAGATCATATAGGTTGCAATAACTAAGCCATTTGGACAGTTGGTGGTAGTGGGATGATAGGTTGGAACGCGTCCATTTGGTCTAAGGGAAGGCTTCTGAAAGGTCCTGTCTTGGTGAAAATCAAGTCTTGTGGGGAAAGTGCACGACCTCTATAGATGGAAGAAACTAAGTACTTAGCCGTGTCCCCGGTAATGGACAATTTGAGCATAAAGACATGGAAGCCATCAAGAATATCCTCACCTCAATTTTCTAAGTTAAAACTTGTGGTTGAACAAGGGTGAAGGTTCACCAATTTCTATTGGTGGTTCCTTGGGAAAGTTTTGCCAAACAAAAACTTAGTGTTTTCAACTGATAGGAAAAACCTATTTTGAGCAAAGCAAGCCTAAGCTACACTTAGCCAAATTCATGTAGTAAATAGATGCTAATATTCTACTAAGGTATCACTTGCCAATACTATTCCAATGTATTGACCCACTTTGGCTTTAACTTGTGATGTTGCAGGTTACTCTGATGATGATTAGGGGTTATGAGTCTACACTCAACATGCTTGCCTGTGGCACATGAAGACGAAGACTTCTATTTTTATATTGTTTTGTTAAACTCTTGTACTAGCCTATGGCTATGGAGTTGTAAAAGACTATGTTATATCTGGAATGACGATGTAATAATGACCTTTGTTTCTGTGTACTTCATCTTAAAATGTGGATGCTAGAAATTTATCCAGGGACTAGCATTGCAATCATAAGGATCTTTACCTTTATAAAGGCGGGATCTTAGAAATTCCCCCGGCAGAAATCTGTCTGCTGGAGAGATCTTTCTCTCTCAGTGTTTTCCGCCCCCCAAAGGCGGCGGAAATCTATCTGTGGTTGCTCTCCTGGTATTAGGGTTCCATAGGGAAGATATTGGCAAAGGGGCTGAGTCGGAGGCCGGACAAGTGGGCCACACCTGCCCTAGGCGCAGGGTCAGGTGGGCCCACATCTAGGGGGTGTGGGCTCCCTGAGGCCTCTCTTCGCTCCTCCTTCTGGCTTCCTTCATCTTCTGGTAAAATAATATGTTTCCATATTTTTCTGGTATTTTTCTGATCTTCACGAAATTGCACCGAAACGCCTTCTTTTCCATCAGAATCAAGACTCCGGCAGTACATCCTTCAGGAATCATCCAACATGCATAAACAGATAAAAAGCCATAAGTAATACCTCATAATAAGACAAACGTCAATGAATAGAGGTAAATTATGATATAGAAAGGTGATGCAAATTGGGCATATCAGCTCCCCCAAGCTTAGACTTCGCTTGTCCCCAAGCGAATACTGAGCTCAGTAAACATGTCCACAGTTTTATGGAATGAAGTGTCGATAAAATAAAATGAACAAGAAGCATCACACTTACCGTTGCACAACTCATAGAAGAAAGCAACTCACCATTATATAACTTAGCTTGCAACCAAGTACAACAGTCACAATAGAGATGCATAAAGATAAATCATAATTGGAATTGGCAAACTTGTTCTTGGTCAGAGAACACTTGGCAAATAGTTTCACAAAAGCTTTTTGTAGAAGTTTCAAAACGGGAACACTCTTTGCTCAAAAAGGTTTTTTTTTCACAAGTGAAGGCTTTCAAAGTAATACTCAATAGATAAGAGTTTTGTGCAAACAAGGAAGATGAAGAACATGATTGAATAAATCACCATATGAATGCTTGAAACACAACAACTCAAATTCTTGCTGGAGATAGAGAGGAAGTAGGTTTACTGACTGAAGTGGTAACTAGGAGAGAGGTCCCTTCATAGAGGGTAGCAGGGATTACAAGTCATAAAGATCTTCCAAAAGATTATGGTACTTACTAGCTTTGAGCCTTCATTGCCCTTATCATAAGCATCTTGAGATGATTAAGGTTAAAGTGAACATAGATGGAGTATATGCTTGACGAAATATAAGTTGGCAATCTCATGTCCCTTTAATATGAGGGCCACTCCACATGCATACTCAACTTTGGGCCCAGGTAAGTTCTTGTCATTGTAAGTATTTGCATATCATTGAGAACCGCCAACGGGGTACCCCTTGCACATGGTACATGAGCTTTCCCATAACCAAAATGACAAGGCAAGCAGACAGTGAGCATCTCAGCAATCTTTTTATTTACCATATGCATAGATTTTTATTGAGGATGCTTCATAGATGACTCACTATGGTGATGGTGCAAGTTTCCACCATGATTAAGCATGGCTTAGGCTAGCGGCCCAGGCGTTTCTCTAACATAGGATACAAACTCCATGGACTTACAAGTTCCCTCTTTATTTCACACCGGTGACATCCATAGACAAAAGAGCACGATATCAACTGAACGGTTTCGCAGCATAGTAAATCAAAATTTTCTACGGATGCAAACGGGAAAAGCCAAGATCTAATCTAGGAGATGCAAACAATGAGGGGGGAATAGATGAGATCTTCATACCCTTGAAGATTCGCACATCGGAACATTCAACGGAACGTGGTTGATGTAGTCGTACTCGCTTCTCCTCCTCGCGATCCGATTCGATCCAACACCGCAAGTGGCGATGCCTTCGAGAGATGCACACGTGCGACACCTCGACGTCTCCTCCTTCCTCGGTCCAGCAAGTGGGGTGGAGAGATATATTGGATCTACAACACGACGGCATGGTGCAAGCGGTGGAGAGTTTCTGCGGCAGGGCTTCGCCTACGCGCAGTCGGGAGGGAGAGAGAGAGAGGAGGGCAGCAGGGCGGCTAGGGCTTGAGGATGTGTGTGGGGAGGGTGCGCCCCCAGCCCTATTTATATAGAGGGGTGGGCGGCTGCCCCTTTCCCCTCCTCCAAGGAAAGGGCCGGCGGCCAAGGAGAGAGGAGTGGGGGGCAAGTTCCCCCCTTCTAGAAGCTCCCCCTAGGGGTTTCCCCTAGAGCTTGGCCGACTGGGCCTATGGGGGCTTGTGACCCTGGACCAATGCGGCCAGGGCACTCCCTCGTAGGCCCAAGCCCCCTCCCGACAAGTGGGGCCATGTTGGTCCCACTCCGGAAGGTTCTAGAAGCTTCCGGCACAATACCGAACAATCCGAAACAATTCCGAACTCCAAAAACTGCTTTGCCTTATATGAATCTTATTCTCCGGACCATTCTAGAACCTCTCGTGACGTCCTGGATCTCATCCGAGACTCCGAACAAAAACTCATAAACCAATTATCCATTCTATCCTAGCGTCGAGACACGTTAAGTGTGTGACCCTTCGGGTTCGAGAATATGCAGACATGATCTTCTATCAATAATCAACAGCGGGGTCTGGAAACCCATATTGACTCCCACACATTCATCGATGATCATATCGGATGAACCACGATGTCAGGATTCAATCAATCCCATATATATATTTCCTTCGTCACACGATATTTTACTTGCCAGAGATTCGATCGTCGGCATCAGCATACCTAGTTCAATCTCGTTCACAGCAAGTACTTTACTCGTTCCGTAATCCGATATCACTTTGTGATTAACTCCTTAACCACGTGCTTGCAAGCGGTGTTGATATCGATTACCGCGTGGGCCCGAAGTATATCTCTCCGACTTGGGAGGGACAAATCCCATCTCGATACATACAACCCAACAAGTACTTTCCGATCACCTGAGAGACACCTTTATGATCACCCTCTCACAGGATGACATTTGATGACCTCAAAGCTTTCTTCCGATACCAGGGAGTTGTATTATATCATGGTATAAGGAATACAATATTTGACATAAGAAAAGCTTCGCAAAGATGAACACGATGACACGATCTAATTGCTCTGCTTAATTTGGGTCTGTCCATCATATCATTCTCCCAATGATATGACCTCATTATTAATCGACAACTCATGTCTATGGTTAGGAAACCTTAACCATCATTAATAAATGAGCTAGTCCATAGACGCGTACTAGGGACACGGTGTTGTTCACAAACCACACAAGTATTAAAGTTTCCGCTTAATACAATTCTAGCATGGAATATGAACTTTATCATGATCAAGAATTATAATAATAACATCTTTATTATTGCCTCTAGGGCATAATTCCAACAGTCTCCCACTTGCACTAGAGTCAATAATCTAGTTTACATCTGGCAACAATCTAACACCCATGGCACTACGGTGCTGATCATGTTTTGCTCGTGGAAGAGGTTTAGTCAATGGATCTGCGACATTCAGATATGTATGTACTTTGCTAATCTTCAGATCTCCATCTGTTATATAATCTCGGATTATATGAAACTTGCGGTTGATATGCTTGGTCTTTGGATGATATCTTGGTTCCTTAGCCAGTGCTATGGCGCCAGTGTTGTCACACAATATATCCAATGGGTCCAAGGCACTTGGAACCACACCAAGCTCAGTGATGAAGTTCCTGATCCAAACTCCTTCACTTGACGCTTCTGCAGCAGCCATGTATTCCACTTCTACTGTAGATCCCGCGATCACGCTTTGCTTGCAGCTTCTCCAACTCACAGCTCCTCCATTCAAAATATAAACGTATCCTGTCTAAGATTTAGAATCATCCTTGTCAGTGTCGAAACTAGCATCGACGTAACCCTTTACGACGAGTTGTTCATCACCTCCATAGACTAAGAACATTTCTTTAGTCCTATTTAAGTACTTTAGGATGTTCTTCACGGTTGTCTAGTGTTCCACTCCTGGATCACTTTGGTACTTGCTCGTCAAACTAAGAGCATTGGACACATCCGGTGTAGTACACAACATGGCATACATGATAGAACCTATGGCCGAGGCATAAGGCACTTTGCTCATAGCTTCTCTATCATTTACCGTAGCTGTACACTGAGCCTTGCTCAATATCTTACCTGACAACATAGGCACTGAACCTTTCTTTGCCTTATCCATTCTGAACCTTTTCAGAACTTTGTCTAGGTATGTACTTTGGCTTAAAGCTATTAGGCGTCTTTGTCTATCTCTATAGATTTTGATGCCTAATATATAAGCAGCTTCCCCTAGGTCTTTCATTGAAAAACATTTGTTCAAATAACTCTTCACATCGTTAAGCATGTCAATGTCATTTCCAATAATCAATATGTCATCCACATATAGTACTAGAAATGTCACTGAGCTCCCACTCACTTTCTTGTAGATACAAGCTTCATAGCAATTTGGAACAAGTCCAAAGCTCTTGATCACTTGATCAAAATGAAGGTTCCAACTCCGAGACGCTTGCTTCATTCCATAAATGGAACGCTGAAGTTTGCATACTTTATCAGCATCCTTAGGATCGACAAAACCTTCGGGTTGCATCATATACAACTCTTCATCAATGTTGCCATTGAGGAACGCAGTCTTGACATCCATCTGCCATATTTCATAATCATGAAACGCAGCAATTGCTAATAAAATCTGAATGGACTTAAACATTGCTACGGGAGAGAAAGTCTCATCGTAGTCAACATCTTGAACTTGTCAAAAACCTTTCGCGGCAAGTCGTGCTTTATAGACAGTAACATTACCATTCGCGTCCGTTTTCTTCTTGAAAATCCATTTGCACTCAACGGCCTTTTGGTCGCTAGGAGGGTCCACCAAAGTACATACTTGGTTTTCGCTCATGGATCCCAATTCGGATTTCATGGCCTCTAGCCATTTCTCAGAGTCTGGGCTCATCATCGCTTCCTCATAGTTCGCAGGTTCACTGTCGTCTACTAACAAGACAGTTAAGACAGGGTTGTCGTACCACTCAGGAGGGGCACGTGACCTTGTCGACCTACGACGTTCAGTAGTAGCATCGTCCGAAGCTTCATGATCCTTGTCATTAGCTTCCTCTATTGTCGGTGCAGACGGCACTGGAACAATTTCAGGTGCTGCGCTACTCTCCAACTCAAGAGAAGGTTCAAGAACCTCGTCTAGCTCTACTTTCCTCCCACTCACTTCTTTTGAGAGAAACTCCTTCTCAAGAAAGGATCCGTTCTTTGCGACAAACACTTTCCCTTCGGATCTGTGATAGAAGGTATACCCAATCGTTTCCTTAGGGTATCCTATGAAGACGCATTTCTCCGCTTTGGGTTCGAGCTTGTCTGGCATCAACTTCTTGACGTAAGCTTCGCATCCCCAAACTTTAAGAAACGACAACTTAGGTTTAGCACCAAACCACAGTTCATACGGTGTCATCTCAACGGATTTAGATGGTGCCCTATTTAAAGTGAATGCAGCGGTTTCTAATGCATAACCCCAAAATGATAACGACAAATCTGTAAGAGACATCATTGATCGCACCATATCTAATAGAGTTCGATTCCGGCGTTCAGACACACCATTGAGCTGTGGTGTTCCGGGTGGCGTGAGTTGCGAAACGATTCCGCTTGCTTTAAGATGCGTGAGAAAATCATAACTCAAATATTCACCTCCACGATCAGATCATAGAAACTTAATTTTTCTGTTACGATGGTTTTCCACTTCATTCTGAAATTCTTTGAACTTTTCAAATGTTTCAGATTTATGTTTCATTAAATAGATATACCCATATCTACTTAAGTCATCAGTAAAAGTGAGAAAGTAGCGATATCCACCACGCGTTGAAACACTCATCGGTCCGCATACATCGGTATGTATGATTTCCAACAAGTCCGTTGCTCGCTCCATCATTCCGGAGAACGGGGTTTTGATCATCTTTCCCATGAGGCATGGTTCGCATGTGTCAAATGATTCAAAATCAAGAGACTCCAAAAGTCCATCATAATGGAGTTTCTTCATGCGTTTTACACCAATATGACCTAGACGACAGTGCCACAAATAAGTAGAATTATCACTATCTACTTTGCATCTCTTAGCCTCAATGTTATGGATGTGTGTTTCATCCCTTTCGAGATTCAGAAGAAATAAACCATTCATAGCAGGTGCATGACCATAAAAGATGTTACTCATATAAATAGAACAACCATTATTCTCAGATTTAAATGAATAACCGTCTTGCAATAAACACGATCCAGATATGATGTTCATGCTCAACACAGGCACATAATAACATTTATTGAGGTTTAAAACTAATCCCTAAGGTAAAACTAAAGAGAGCGTGCCGGCGGCCATCACATCAACTCTTGATCCGTTGCCAACGCGCATCGTCACCTCATCCCTCGCCAGCCGCCGTCTATTCCGTAGCTCCTGTTTCGAGTTACAAATATTAGCAACTGAACCAGTATCAAATACCCAGGCACTACAACGAGGGCTAGTAAGGAAAACATCAATAACATGTATATCAAATATACCTTTGATGGTGCCAGTCTTCTTGTCCGCTAAGTACTTCGGACAGTTGCGCTTCCAGTGACCCTTGTCCTTGCAATAGAAGCACTCAGTGTCCGGCTTAGGTCCAGACTTGAGCTTCTTCTCAGCAGGGGCCACGCGCTTGCCGCTGCCTTTCTTGAAGGGCTTCTTTGCACCCTTACCTTTCTTAAAGTTGGGGGCTTGTTGACCATCAACACATGATTATATTTATTGATGTCCACCTCCGCAGCTTTCAGCTTAGCGAAGAGGTCAGTGATCGTATCAGTGGAACCAATCTGATTATGAGTAACTACAAAACCTTTGTAGCTAGGAGGGAGTGATTGCAGAACCCTGTCAATCTTGAGCTCCTCTGGAATCTTGTAGTCCAGTTGCTCAAGGCGTTGAGTGTAGCCTGCCATCTTTATGGCGTGCTCACTAACGGAACTCCCTTCCTCCATCTTGCAGTTAAAGAATTTCTCAGAGATATCATATCTCTCAGAATGGGCCTGAGTCTGAAACATAGTTTTCAGTTCCTCAAGAATCTCAAAGGCCCGGGGAAATTCTCAAAACGATTTTGAAGGTCCGATTCCATAGCAAACAACATGGTGCTCTTAATCACACCATAATCATCTTTGCACGACTGATAAACAGTTTTCTCATCAGCCGGCGCATCTATAGCAGGGGCGTCACCTAGCGCTTTCTCAAGGACATAGTCCTTTTGTCCGCCGGCGAGAATGATTCTTAGATTGCGGAACCAGTTGGTGAAGTTAGACCCATTGTTCTTAAGATTTTCTTTCTCAGCAAAAACGTTGAAGTTGAAGTTGGACTTAGCCATTTGATCTACAAAAATTGCAAGTACAATTTACACTAAGTTCATGATAACTAGTTCAACTTAATCAAATTACTAGATGAACTCCCACTAAATTCAACATCCCTCAAGTTGTTTAGTGAACATGATCCAAATTCACCACACCTAATCCAATCTTCACGAGAAGAGATGTGGTTTCAATGGTGGACAACGAAGTGTCGATCATATCATTCATATGACTCATGCTTAACCTTTCGGTTCATGTGTTCCGAGGCCATGTCTGTACATGCTAGGCTCGTCAAGTCAAACCCAAGTATTTCCGCGTGTGCAAAGCTGGCTTGCACCCGTTGTATGTGAACATAGAGTTTATAGCACCCGATCATCACGTGATGCTTGAACACGACGAACTTTCGCAACGGTGCATACATGGGGAGAACACAGTTTTATCTTGATCTTTAAGTGAGGAATCATCTTATAATGCTACCGTCACGATCTAAGCATAATAAGATACATAAAAGGATAAACATCACATGCATATAACTTTATGTGACATGGTATAGCCAATCTTCGCGCAATGATCTCCATCTTGTGCGTGCCAGCATGATCTCCATCACTCCACCATGATTGCCTCCACCACAAATATCAACTACAACTATTGCTAACTACTTAGCGATAAAGTAAAGCTATTACATGGCGTATAAGAAGTTGACACATAGGTCATACACAATTATAAAGACAACCATATGGCTCCTGCCGGTTGGGTACTCATCAACATGCAAGTCGTGAAACATGATCATTGCATACAACATGCACATCACATCTTGGGCCATACCATATCACAGAAAACACTCCCTGCAAAAACAAGTTAGACGCCTCTACTTTGTTGTTGCATGTTTTACGTGGCTTATGGGAGTAACAAGCTAAGAACGATTATTACCTACGAAAAGCCACAACGTTGATATTATGGTTGCCAAACTCCGGTGTAAATCCCATGACAACTATAGTGAGAGAAACTGGCATCCACCAGCCGCATGTGTGGAACAATCCACACGTCAAGTGCGGAGCCGGTCTCGCGAACGAGGTCGCGTAAAGTTGGCCTGGACCGCTTCGATCTCACTATCCCGTGTCATAAGAAGTACACAAACAAGAGTCTTGCAACAGAAAACATCAACGCCCGCAACAAGCCTGTTGCGTTCTACTCGTGAAACACATCTACGCATAGATCTAGCTCTGATACCACTGAAGGGTTTCGCAGCATAGTAAATCAAAATTTTCTACGGATGCGAATGGGAAAAGCCAAGATCTAATCTAGGAGATGCAAACCACGAGGGGGAATAGATGAGATCTTCATACCCTTGAAGATTCGCACAGCGGAACGTTCGACGGAACGTCGTTGATGTAGTCGTACTCGCTTCTCCTCCTCGCGATCCGATCCGATCCAACACCGCAAGTGGCGATGCCTTCGAGAGGTGCACACGTTGGGCACCTCGACGTATCCTCCTTCCTCGGTCCAGCAAGTGGGGTGGAGAGATAGATTGGATCTACAACACGACGGCGTGGTGCAAGCGGTGGAGAGTTTCTGCGGCAGGGCTTCGCCTACACGCAGTCGGGAGGGAGAGAGAGAGGAGGGCAGCAGGGCGGCTAGCGCTTGAGGAGGTGTGTGGGGAGGGTGCGCCCCCAGCCCTCTTTATATAGAGGGGTGGGCGGCTGCCCCTTGCCCCTCCTCCAAGCCAAGGGCCGGCGGCCAAGGAGGGAGGAGTGGGGGGCAAGTTCCCCCCCCCCCTTCTAGAAGCTCCCCCTAGGGTTTCCCCTAGGGCTTGGCCGGCTAGGCCTATGGGGGCTTATGCCCCTGGCCCAATGCGTCCAGGGCACTCCCTCGTAGGCCCACGCCCCCTCCCGACAAGTGGGGCCACGTTGGTCCCACTCCGGAAGGTTCTAGAAGCTTCCGGCACAATACCGAACAATCCGAAACAATTCCGAACTCCAAAACCTGCTTTGCCTTATATGAATCTTATTCTCCGGAACCGCTCGTGACGTCCTGGATCTTATCCGAGACTCTGAACAAAAAATCATAAACCAATTATCCATTCTATCCTAGCGTCAAGACACGTTAAGTATGTGACCCTTCGGGTTCGAGAATATGCAGACATGATCTTCTATCAATAATCAACAGTGGGGTCTGGAAACCCATATTGACTCCCACACATTCATCGATGATCATATCGGATGAACCACGATGTCAGGATTCAATCAATACCATATATATATTCCCTTCGTCACACGATATTTTACTTGCCCGAGATTCGATCGTCGGCATCGACATACCTAGTTCAATCTCATTCACAGCAAGTACTTTACTCGTTCCGTAATCCGATATCACTTTGTGATTAACTCCTTAACCACGTGCTTACAAGCGGTGTTGATATCGATTACCGAGTGGGCCCAAAGTATATCTCTCCGACTTGGGAGGGACAAATCCCATCTCGATACATACAACCCAACAAGTACTTTCCGATCACCTGAGAGACACCTTTATGATCACCCTCTCATAGGATGACGTTTGATGACCTCAAAGCTTTCTTCCGATACCAGGGAGTTGTATTATCTCATGGTCTAAGGAATACAATATTTGACATAAGAAAAGTTTCGCAAAGATGAACACGATGACACGATCTAATTGCTCTGCTTAATTTGGGTATGTCCATCATATCCTTCTCCCAATGATATGACCTCATTATTAATCGAAAACTCATGTCTATGGTTAGGAAACCTTAACCATCATTAATCAATGAGCTAGTCCATAGAGGCGTACTAGGGACACGGTGTTGTTCACAAACCACACAAGTATTAAAGTTTCCTCTTAATACAATTCTAGCATGGAATATAAACTTTATCATGAACAAGAATTATAATAATAACATCTTTATTATTGCCTCTAGGGCATAATTCCAACATCAACTGTGTACAAAGTACAAGTGTAATGTTGAAAACATTCCCCGTGACATCACGGTTCTGCTAACTCCAACGTATAGATGCAAGCATATACAACTTCGATGTTCACAATGGTTCAAGTCTATTAGGGGCAAAGAAATAAAGTGTGCCATCAAGTTCATGAGAGCTTTACTAACTAGTTTTCACATAACAAAATACTTTTTAATTTGAAAGGTAGATGAAGCTTGAGAATTTGCTTGGAATATTAAAAGTGCTACTAGGTAGATATGGTGGACACAAGTGGCAAAAGTTTTGGTTCAAGGGGTTTGGAAAAATGAGGAGTAAGCCTTCTCAAAACAGGTTTTTGGCTAGCAAGACTGGGTAGAAAGCAAGAGAGTTGAAAGAAACAAGCAAACATACAAGTAATAAAGCCAAACATGCAATCTTCCTTGAAGACACAAAAGAATTTTAAATAGAGAATACTAAGCTTATGAGCCAACAAGAAATAAAACAAATGATACAAAATACCTGTAAGTCTTTTTTTTCTTTTTCTCTTTCATAGTAATGCTACTGACCAGAACTCAGTTTGCCAAAACCAATTTAGATCCACTTGATGATCCCAAAGTGGTGCCAACACTGATCAACAAGATCCATCATATAATAGAGGTTGCAAACTAAAATAAGAAGTGCAAAAAGTAAAAGATGAGACTTCTCATTAATATTCCAATAAAGGCACTCACACCAAGGGATACATAGATAATCAACTAAAGGAGAGATACTTCCACATGCAAACCAAACTATAAGATAACCCCTATACCACAGATATGAATCCACTAAAAAGGTAAAAGATAAAATATAATGGTGGTCATACCGCGACACTCCCCCAAGCTTGGAACAAGCCAAGGGGATGCCAAACCTGATGACGAATTACTCCTTCGGTGGTGGTGTTCTCTTGATAAACTCCTCAATCAGCTTCCTTAGTTCCTTGAACTCAAAAGTAAGAGTACGGATTAGCTCCGAGTTTTGATCTATACGGTTCATGATCATGTCAGACCGAGAATCCCAGTCCCTGTTATTCTTTCTCCATTCTTCCAAATTAGAGTGTTCCTTCCCTGCACGGTTAGAACAAGGGGAACTAGGAGGAAGTGTGCGTGGAGCAAGGATATGACGCGGAGTTCTCCCTACTGTAGACATCCGTGCCGTCCTCTTAAGATTGGTAGGTCTTGCCACCAAACCAATGCTTGCGACGGTAGCGCGAGTGTCCGGTTGCTTGTCCTCCTCCATGTCACCTTCATACCCTACCGGAATCTCCTCCTCCTTGGGGACTTGAGGTTCTTCTTCTTCGGGATTCTTGCCTTTGTCGTTGGCGGAGGCCATGGTGCCCTAAACTTGAGAAGATTTCCTGATAGAAACAGATCGAAACGAAAACATGACGAGAACACGATGCACGAACCTCGGGGGATCCGGGGGGTTATATATTACAAAGTTTCAATGCATAAGGAAGGTTTTAACACGGAAACGAGGCGGATACGGAGTTCGAGGGGGAGGACACCCCCCTCAGGTGCAACCAGGCTGGGCCCGCGCCTAGGGTGGGTCTGTCCACCCTGGGCTCCGTTTCCTCTTCAGTTTTGTCTCGTAACTTCCCTCATGTATTAGAAACATCAAAAATATAAAAAGATTAGGGTTTCACGAACCTTCTGCTTTCACCACTTTTACCTATTCAAAGATGAACTTTGTAGATTCATTTTCTCTTTATCCTGAAAATTTCCTTCTTACAAAACCCTTGGTACACACTTCAACTGAAAACCCATCAAAACAAAAGCTTCCATAAGAGGCAAATGCAAATGATGGCAGAAATCTGTCAAAACAGACCAGCAGGTAAAGATTGATTTTTTCGGAGACCTTCTGTTGCTCAAATCAAAAAGTTCAGAACTGATGAAAGTTGGGTAACAACCTGGAGAACAAGCACAGAAAAATTTAGCTCCATACGAAGTACTGAACTTCCTCACGAATTTTTACAATACAGCACAAAAATCTGTCCCAGGACAGCCACTTTTCACAACTCCTCTACTTCACAAAAGTAGTTGAACTTGACACAAAAACCAAAACAAAAAGGATAAGGAGCGGTTATTATAGAGGTAATAACTTCCAAGACTCAACCAAACTCTTGGGTTATCTCCTAACAAGTACTTTTCTTTAATGCCTTTAAGTTAGGCTTGAAATTTCCAAACATGCTCACAAAGGAGATATATATTTTAAGTGAAAGAGAGCATCAAGAAGCAAATAACCAACACACTTGAGTCTAACCCACTTCCTATGCATGGGGGTATCATGGGAAAATGAATTGTTGAAACAAAAAGCCACTAGCATAGGAAGATAAAACATATGCAACTTTAAAGCTTTCAACATAAAACGGGGAAACTTAACATCATTGAGATACATAAAACCATGTTTCCCCCTCTCAAAATAACTTTCAGTAGCACTTTGAATAAAGTTGACAATATAACTGTCATTGGAAAGAACTTTATCATCAGAATAAGCATACTTATAGTCATCAAAGAGAGGTCCAAGGTCATAAACCGGATCAATAGAAGCAAGTTGTTCCATCCTGAAATATTTATTAGGCAAGCTATTTTCACAAGGAGCTTTAGCAAATTTTGAAAAGTTAAACTCATAAGAATCTCCATCAAAATTAGTTAAAAAAAATTCCTTCTTACAATCAATAATATCTCCACAAGTGTTCAAGAAAGGTCTACCAAAAATGATAGGACAAATTTTGCTAGCTGCTAAATTAAGCACTAGAAAATCAGCAGGATACTTAATCTTACCATAAAGAACCTCCACATCTCTTAAAATGCCAATGGGGCAAATGTTCTTCTTATTAGCAAGATGAATAACCACATCAATGTCCTCAAGATCACAAGGACCAATCTCATGCATAATTTCCCTGTAAAGCTCATAAGGAATAGCACTAGAACTAGCACCAATATCACATAAACCATAGTAGCAATGATCACCAATTTTAATAGAAAGCATAGGAACACTAGATTTTCTAGCCTTACTAGGATGAGAGATAATATTAGAAGTGTCTTCACAGAAGACAATGTGCTCATCCTCTCTATTTCTAGTGACAGGTCTTTCACAATAGCTACCACAGGTTCAACATTCAATTGCTTACCAGGCTCCACAATTTTCATTGTACCTTTGTTATTTGCACTAATAATCATAGAATACTCCTTTACCTTAGCTGGGAAAGGCATTTTCTCAACATGAGGTTCAGGCACAATATGATTAGTAGTACAAACTTGAGTACTTCTAACTGGAACATGACTAACAACATCTTTATATGGAGCATGGTACTTATTCCACTTCTTCTTGGGAATTTCTATGTAAGAGGCAAAGGCCTTAAAATAGTTAGCAATACTTTGGGAATCAAGACCAAACTCATTGCTAATATCACGGAAGTTATCAGTACCCATAAAAGATTTAATGCATTCATAATCATAGTTTATACCTGACTTTCTTCCTTTGTCATTGTCCCAAGCTTTGGTGTTATCTTGAATACGGTCTAAGAGATCCCATTTAGATTCTTCCTTCATACGTGTGAATGATCCAGCACAAGAATCATCTAGTAAATCTTTATCATGAAGAGAAAGCCTAGCATAAAAGTTAGTGAGAATAATATTGTTAGGGAGTTCATGAATAGGACATTTAAGCATGGGTAACTTCAATCTACCCCATGCTTGAGCTGTACTCTCTCCATCAAGAGGCCAAAAGTTATATATAAGATTTCTATCCTGATGAATCTCACTGGGAGGATAAAATTTAGAATAAAAGAGAGATGCCATTTCCTCCCATTCCATGGATTGTCCATTCTTCAGCAGCTTATACCATTCTTCAGCTCTCCCTTTCAAGGATATGGAGAGTAACTTCTTCTTCACCTATTTAGTTGTGATACCTGCACACTTAAACAACCCGCATAATTCATGGATAAAAACAAAGTGATCACCAGGATGGATAGTTCCATCCCCAAAATAATAATTATCCATAACACGATTAACAATACTTGTAGGTATCTTAAAAGGATTTATCTCAACAGGAGGTGGTTCATCTACTACCCTAGCAATGGTAGTAGTTTTCCCAGACAGAAAACCAAGTGGGTTATCCATATTGGAAACAAAGTAACAAGAAGCAACAAAAGCAATACTCATAGTAAAAGTTTCTCTTACCAGTTCCACTCTTCAATAGCGCTTCACTCCCCGGCAACGGTGCTAGAAAATAGTCTTGATGACCCACAAGTATAGGGGGTGCATCATAGTACTTTCGATAAATACGAGTGTCGATCCCAACGAGGAGCAGAAGGTGCTGAACAGTGGTATGGAGCAGGAAATCCCCGTGAATACTTAGCAAACAGACTTTTAGTGTTTTCTGACAAGGCAACAAAACAAAGAGCAAGTAACAAAAGTACCGAACAAACGGAGCAAGTGGCCCAATCCTTTCTTAGCAAATTACAAGCCCGTGGAAATACTTATAAGGACCAAACATTCTCGAGGACACATGGGAATTCTGTCAAGTGCTTTTGCTTCAAATAGCTGAGTACTCTTCTTTGGTGTTTGTAAATGTTGTGTGGGTGAACCTGTGCTAACATACCGCCCTTCCTAGGACTAATAATACTTGTGATTAAACCCCCTGCAAACATCCGTAACTATAGGAAAGTAATTAAGATATAAATCTAACCACAACCTTAAACTCTGAGATCCTACACTCCCTTGTGCAAAGGTGTCCTAACGAGGGTTCAGGTTTCTGTCACTCCAGCAACCCCACAATTAGTAGCCAAATACACAATGCATCCCCCTAGGCCCATAAATGGTGAAGTGTCATGTAGTCGACGTTCACATGACACCACTAGAAGAATAGCACCACAACTTAAATACTAAACCATTGAATAATAACTCATCACAGATTCACTACTAACTACATGACTTCTCCCATGTCCTCAAGAACTAAATGAACTACTCACAAGACATCATATAGATCAAGATCAAAGATGATATGATAATGGATAATAATCTGAACATAAACAATAATCCAATGGTTCCACTCACAAGCACCAACTACAATAGTAATCAACACCGGGAAAGTTTCCCCTAAGAACTAAAGCAATATCCAACTTTATTTGTTACAGCGGGACGGAGTGGTGATGATGGTGCTGGTGGAGATGATGGTGTGGATGATGATGATCCCGATGAAGCCTAGCTTGATGACGGTGTTGATGGCGATGGTCTCCCCTCTCCGGGAAGGAATTCCCCCGGCAGAAATCTATCTGCTGGAGAGATCTTTCTCTCTCGGTGTGTTCCGCCCCCAGAGGCGGCAGAAATCTATCTGTGTTTGCTCTCCTGGTATTAGGGTTCCATAGTGAAGATATAGGCGAAGGGGCTGAGTCGGAGGCCGGACAGGTGGGACACACCTGCCCTAGGCGTGGGGTTAGGTGGGCCCGCGCCTAGGGGGTGTGGGCCCCCTGAGGCCCCTCTTAGCTCCTCCTTCTGGCTTCCTTCGTCTTCTGGTAAAATAATATGTTTCCATATTTTTCTGGTATTTTTATGACCTTCGCGAAATTGCACCGAAACACCTTCTTTTCCATCAGAATCCAGACTCCGGCAGTCCATCCTTCAGGAATCATCCAACATGCATAAACAGATGAAAAAGCCATAAGTAATACCTCATAATAAGACAAACATCAATGAATAGAGGTAAATTATGATATAGAAAGGTGATGCAAATTGGGCGTATCAGTTATGCATTCTCTATCCTGTCAATTGCCCAACTGTAATTTGTTCACCCAACATGCTATTTATCTTGTGGAGAAACACTTCTAGTGAACTATGGACCCCGGTCCATTCCTTCCCACTGATATTCAATCTACTGTCTACTGTTTACTTTCTGCAATTACTTCAAGCAACTACTTTCTTCCACACCATACGTTTAATCCTTTGTTTTCCGCAAAACGGTGAGCTTGACAACCTCACTGTAAGTTGGGACAAAGTATTGTGGTTGTGTTGTGCAGGTTCCATGTTGCTACCAATACCTTGGGAGATGTTTCCTTTCTCCTACTGGTTCGATAACCTTGGTTCCACAACTAAGGGAAATCTTGCTGTTGTTCTCATCATACCTTACTCTTGGGGTATCTCAACAAGCTCTATAGACCGAGCCATACCATGTTCTAGATCATGGCGGCCAGATCTAGGATGATCTAGGGTTTCTTCTGGTCGCCCTTGGGCTACTCTAGTTGGAGATGAGAGTGGAGGGGAAGGCCACGATCTCCTTCAATAAAGCCGTCACTCGGTGCCATCGCCTGATGTGGAGAAAGGGCGCTGGGAATCTTCCTCCGACCGGCCATGGTGGCGAGGAGAGGAAGTGCTCTGGTGGTTCTTGCTCTGCAGCAATAGGATGGTGGGGAACGTGTAGGGGTTCGTAGCATGGAAAACAAAAAATTTCTACCGCATGAACACTCAATCAAGATCTAATCTATGATCAAGCCAAGATCTATCTACTAGATTGTAGCAACGAGTCGATAGAATACTAACCCTCGAAGATCCAAAGCGGTTAACGAGAGCAGATTCTCGTGGGTGATGTAGTCGTACACTTGCCGATCTCAAGATCGCGTAGACGATCCTTCTGGCGCTACGTTCCGACAGCGCTTCCGCAGTCGATCACACGTCCGGTACTCGATGAAGACCTTCCTCTCCCTTGTTCCAGCAGGCATGGGAGGTTGTAGCACTCTCCTCGTAATTCCGGTAGCACGGCGGCGTGGTGTCGGAAGTAGAGGAGAAGATCTCGCAGGGCTTCGCCTAAGCCGAAGCGAGTATGGTGGAGCAAGAGAGGGGCCTTGGAGATCTAGGGTTTAGAGGCACCAAGGGGGTTGGCTTGGCCGGCGTATAGGGTTTGGGGAAACCCTAATTCGGCGGCTAGAGGAGCCCTAGGTGGCGGCAGCACTTGGAGGGGTGGTGGCGCCTAGAGCTAGGGTTTTTGGTGTGAGGGGTAGGGGCGCCCTACCCCTCCTTATATAGGTGGGAGGGGGCGACTTGGGAGGAGGGAGTCCTCCTCCTACTCCTCCTCATGGCCTACGGGTGGAGGGAGTGGGACTTCCTCCCCAAGTAGGTTTCCTACTCTCCCTCCACCAAGCAAACTTTAGATTTGACTTTTCAAATTGGCGTTTGACTTTCAAACTTGGATTTGATTTCTCTCTCCATATTGCCCAGCCAAGTGACCTAGTACATGATGCAACCATTCCACATTGTCATGACACATCCATGTACCCTTCCCCTCCGGAGTGCCGGACCTTCCAGACCCTTCTAGAACATTCCTGGTGAAAACACCGGAATCATTCCTGAACTCCGAAATAGGACTTTCCTTATATGAATCTTATTCTCCGGACCATTCTGTATCTCCTCGTGATATCCCGGATCCCATCCGAGACTCCAAACAACATTCGGTCTCTTACTCATTATTCCATAACTACTCAACAACATCGAATCTTTAAGTGTGTCTCCCTACGGTTCGTGAATTATGCGGACATGATCGAGACACTTCTCCGATCAATAACCAATAGAGGAATCTGGAATTCATATGGCTCCCACATATTTCTACGATTACTTTGCGATCGAATGAACCACTTACATACGATACCAATTTCCCTTTGTCTCACGATAGTTTACTTATCCGAGGTTTTGATCGTCGGTATCTCCGCATACCTAGTTCAACCTCGTTACCGATAAGTACTCTATTCTCGTTCCCGTGATATGTGATCCCTTGTGAGCCAGTAACATGCTTGAAAGCTAATTGGATGACATTCCACCGAGAGGGCCCAGAGTATATCTATCTGTCATATGGATGGACAAATCCCACTCTTGATCCATGTGCCTCAACACATACTTTCCAATGCCACCTTTATAGCCACCCAGTTACGGTGTGGTGTTTGATGTCATCAAAGCATACTTCCGGTGATGGTGATTAGCATGATCTCATGGTCGAAGGAATTAGGTTACTATGTATCAGAAAGCTTATAGCAAATGAACTATATTAAATGACTTGATCTTTATGCTACGCTTAATTATAGGAGTATGTCCATCATATCATTCTCCTAATGATATGACCTTGTTGTAACATCTCTATGTTCATGATTAGGAAACCATGATCATATATTAACCAACAAGCTAGTTTAACAAGAGGCTTTACTAGGGACTCTTTTATGTTTACAAATCACACAAGTATTAATGTTTCCGGTTAATACAATTATAGCATGGTATGTATACATTTATCATAAGTATGAAGATATGATCATAACCACTTTATTATTGCCTCTTGGGCATATCTCCAACAGTCTCCCACTTGCACTAGAGTCAATAATCTAGTTTCAAACCTTTGTGTATTCAACACCTATGGATTTCCGGTGTTGTATATACACGATTGCTAGTGGTCAACTGATCTCCGGATCTGACACTTCCAGGTCCGTGTGTAATTGCATGTCTTTGCGTCTCTACGCATCACTCATTCTCTAATGAGATGGCTTTGTATAAATTTGGTCCTTTGGTGAGACCTTTAGTTCTTTGGGGTTAAAACATGTTAATAATATTGTCGTACAATATATCTTCATAGTATTATCCCTGTTGTGAACTACACCTAGTTTGATAACAAACTACTTGACACAAATGCCCTCTTTTGCTGCTATAATAGAAGTTATATACTTAGCCTTTTGTTGTAGTATCTGTCACAATGTATTAACTTTGGAACTCATCCAAATTCATTATGGAACTCACTTTCCATCATATTGTGCCACCCTTAGTTTATATTGAGATAAACTTAATTTGTACTTTGTGACAAAACTAGTATCAATGTAGCACTTTTACAATGAACTAACCATCTATTTGTCACCTCTACAAAACAATATATTCTTAGTTCTTCTAAAAGATTCATAAGAATATCCTTACTATTGTCCAATGATCATCTTATGAATCATTATGGTATATGCTCATAACATTTAGAGCATAGGACATATCTGGATTTGTACATATCACAGTATGATTGGTATAAATACTCTTTGTGATTTCATACATCAAGTATCAATCTATACATAAATCTTTGTTTCACTTACCAAGTGTCAATACACTTGAATATATCATCAATATTGAACTCATTCAATACATCATCTATGTACTTTCGGCACAACCATATTAGCGTCTATTGATGCCAAATATTTGGGTTTTTGCCTAAGTCTTTCATCAGGATGAAATTCTTAATTTGTGTTAATAAAATATACATCATTTCCAATCAAAAATATGTCTTCCACATAATGTATTAGAAATATGTCTTAGTGCTCCCACTTAATTTCTTGCAAATGCAAGCATCTTCATCGTCTCTGATGAATTTAAACTCTTTTAACAATTTCATCATGGTGAAGATTCCAACTCTGCGATGCTTACTTCAACAATTGAAGTTCGCATATGCTTTTAGCATCCTTTGAATTAACAAAACCCTTTGGACCATGTCATGCACATGTCACATCCCAAGATTTTCCAAATCTTGTTATGTGAAAAATAAATAAACAAAATAAACAATTGTTGATTTTTCAGGGTGAGAAGAAACTTTTTGATTCCAATTGGAAACCTTCAAACCTATTTTGATCAAATAAATCCTAAAGGGATTTAAAAAGATAAACAATTAATAAAGAAAATTTTAAATAATTGGAATTACTATTTTTGGATCTTTTAATAAAAAGATTTGGTTTTCAAATGAAAAGGTAGAAATATAAATAAGGATTATTTTATAGAGCCAAATTAAACCTTGGCCAAGCTTTTGAAATAAAATATTTTGTTTTGATTAAAAGAGTAAAGGATTATTTAAATAAAATAATGAGGGTTTATTAATACCCAATTTTAAAGTAAAGGCTTTTCCATTTTAAATGAACACTAAAACTTGATATTTTATTTTAAACAAGTTTTCCAAGTGTTTGGTATTTTCAAATAAAACCTACTGAAATGGTTTTGATATTATTTAGATTTCAAATGGATATTTTAAATAAAACAAATCCTATTTGAATTAATGACTAAGGTCTATTTATTTAATTATTAATGGATCCTAAAAAGAATAAAAATATTATTTTATTTTGGACTTGGAATTATGTTGTTAAACAGAACTAAACTCAATACAAAGTTTGGTGGAAGTTTGAATTGATTTGGGTGTTTGAATTGTTGTTTGAAAATGAAAACAAGAAAATCAAATAGAAAAAGAAAAGCTTACAGAAAAAAAATGAAACAAAACGACCCAACCCAACAGGCCCAGCAAGACCCAGTCCAGCCCACCAGCTCTCCCCAGCGAAACGTTTTCCTACACTCAGTCTCGCACCCGCAGAGCCGCTGACAAGTGGCCCCATCCCCCTCTCTCTCTCCCTCACTGCCAGACAGACCCCACCGCCACCTTAGCATCGTCTCCCTCGCGACCGTTCTTCCTCGCCGTTGCTGCCTTTGATTGCAGCGATGAATGCGAGTTACTGCCGGCGTTATTCTCTCCCCTGACCATGCATACAAAACCGCCCACGTCTCCTCTCTATTTCCCCCCAAACAGCGCCTCCCCTCTGCCCCAAGGCTGCCCAGAATTCCTCTTGCACCGCCACTGCTCTGGCGAGCATCTCCAAACAATTCCGGCCACACCCCACCGCCTCTCGCCTCCCACTACACACGAGCTCGCTCCTCACCTCCTGGCGCATCTCCCCGTGCCACTCGTTCGCTCGCGCGCGCTCCGAATTGTCGGCTTCGTCGACCTCGACTCACCACCGTCGTCTGCCATCACTCCGGCGACTCCCCCTGGTAAGCTCAGACCGCCCCAGCACCTCTCAGTGATGCTCCCTTACTCGCGACCCTCGTGCGCATCTAACCGTGCCTCTACTTTGCCTTAGCGCGGTCCCAAATGACGCCAGCGACGACAACCCGAGAGCACCGCCGCCCGCAGCAACTCCGACGAGCGATTACTCCTGCCCCTGTGCGCCCCTTGACTCCTCGCGACCACCTTGAGCTTCACCTCGACCTTGTGAGCACGGTGAGACCCTCCTCTGTCTTCCTTGCTTCCTAGTTCGCCGGCAAGCACACCGTCTGACCGTGCGCCGCCGCTAGCCGCCGCCAGCGCCGCTCGAGATAGATCAACGCGTTCCACACCGTTACATGTTAATCCAGTGGATGAGATTAGAACTAGACGAAGGGGTACGCGCCCATCTAATCCATTCGTTTTAAGTTAGATCCAACGCTCCACAGAGGCTGATCCGCACGAAGCGGTACCGGCCAATAGAATTGCGCCACGTGGACGAAGTTTGGTTTCAAAACAGAATTAGAATCTGATTAAATTACAAACTTGTAAATTGCATAACTTTTGATCCACACGTCCAAAATTTGCAAATCAATGGAATCAGTAGAACAAGTACTTTGCAACCATGTAATTTGTTTAATGTTTTGCTTCTGGAAAATTGGTTGAATTTGCAGAAACATGTGTAGGCTTATTTTGAATATAAAAATTGTTCTAGATAAATTTTTAATGTGAAATCTTTGCAAAATGGTTTGTTGTGAACCTACTGACCTTAGGAACCAACCCATGGATTTAAAAATGAATTTTGTGAAGTTTAGGAATAAATATTTGAATTAGCCCATTTCTAGTCAAATAAAAATATTGATTTTGATATGGAAATGATTTTTGAGTAAAACCTTTGGGAATTGTTTTGATTCAAACCTTCTGACCCTACACCAAGTTTTGAGAATTAAAATATATTTGGTGAGCCCTTTAAAAGAATATTGCTTTGCTAAAAGAATTTTCAACCACATAAAATAATGATTTGATTTAAAAATGGTTTATAGATAAAACCCTTTTGCAAATGGTTTTACCACTTTAGAAAATGACCACTTTTGAACTTTATAATGTTTAGAGCCTAGTAGAGACCACTTTTGCAAATAAAATTATCTTTTGCATGCTTGCATGCATGACCTTGTTTCTATTATTTTTTGTGTGATAAATTGTTTGATTGTTGGTTGGAATGCTAGTTGAAATCGTGTTTGCTTGATTGAATTGTAGTGGAATTAGAAGAGTGTGATATTGGCAAGATCAAGAAGTGAACCATCATTCTCTACAAAAAAAGGCAAGTGACACTATCATCCAAGTCCTACTATTTTCATTACACTTCGTGGATTTTTGAAACATGCATGATAAGGACTACTATATTTTTGCTATGCTAAATCCTATTAGGATACCCTTATATATTCCTAGTGAAAACAATGTAGTTGTAGTATGCTTATCCCTGCTATATATATTGGGATGGGATACATGTTAAGATTATATGAAGTATTGAAAAGACTTATGTTTTATATAATAAAACAAGTACTCAATGAACCACCTGGGTGGACAAGGATACTCAAGTTTTGGACAAGGTGGCAACAAAAGGAACCATGTTTATATGGCAATCTCTTTTTGTTGTGCACTAGAAGAAAACCACCCAGGGACTTAGAGATTGAACATGTTTCTCGTACAGTGGCTTCTGTGTATAGCCACATGCTAAATGGGCACTAGCTTAGTCAACTACATAGTGGAAGACCCATGCATTGGCATCTTCAGGTTAACTAGAATGAGGGAACTTGAAACCCTACATTGGTGCCTGGTAGACAAGCTAGCATTGTGTATTGGGAGGACTCCTATGGAAAGACTTTGTCACATTCTCAATCTGTCAGTACTCCATCTTGGTGAGTACTTATCCAGCGGCCACTGGTGGCATCAAGATGAGATTGTTTCATGTGGGTAAAGTGTACAACTTCTGTAGAAGATCAAATTCTAAGTACTTAGACGTGTCCCCGGTCATGCACAATACTGAGCAACTAAGGCCTGAAGCTATGGAAGATCTCGACATTCAAATTTCTAAAAGTAAAACTTGAAAGTGACAACAAGGGATTTGAAGCACTTGGAGTTTTCCAAGGAGATCAGAAAGATTTGACAAAAGATCAAAACTATTTTGAAAAGATAGGATAAATTATATTGCTTTCTGCAAATGAGCCTAAACCCTACTTAGCCAAATATGCATGTAATGATAGGATCCACTTATTTCTACATAGTAGTGAAACTTGCCAATACAATTCAAATGTATTGACCCTTGTGGCTGTAACTTGTTATGTTGCAGGTTTGTTTGATGTTAGTGAAGTGTGTTGAATAGGATTACAAGTCTACAACCAACATGATTGCCTGTGGCACTTTGAAGATGAAGGACCCCATGCTTATAGATATTCTGCTGCAATGTAATGTGATAGCCAAATGAGCTATGTAAGATGTAATGAATTATTTTATTCCTGGATATAAAGTGGTATTATGACCTTTGTTTCTTGATATTACATCTTAACTGTGGATGCTAGCTATTGATCCAGGGACTAGCATTGTAAACACAAGGATCTCTACCTTATTAAAGGTTGGGAACCTTACAGATGGTACCAGAGCACTGTGTTGCCTGTAGGATTGTAACCCTAGGATTGGACAAAACCCCTTAGAAGAATAGGAGTTGTATTTGTTCCAAAACTTATTTACAAACAATCTTGTAAACTCTTTCCTCAATCATTTTTGGTTTTAACTCTACATCTCTTCTATTTCAAACTTGATGGACAAAGCCTACCCCATGGCCAAAGACTTCACCATGTGTAAAGGACTTCATCAACTCTAATGACTTCAACATATTCAACATTTTCACCAAGGATTTCAATCTTGGATGTCACTAAGGACTACAAGTGAGACAAGAAATCTTGCTCAAAGACATGAAGACTAAGGAAACACAACTTAGAAAGAACCATCATCTCTTTGAAGTTTGTGACCAAGATTCAAGAATTCTCCCAAGGATACAAAGATCTTGTTCAAGAAGAATCAACCAAGAAGGAAGGAATGATTTCAAGTGGACCATATAGATGGACCACCATATTTAGTTTAAGTTAAACCCACCAACTTATGTGGTGTGACAAAAATATTTTTGGTTGCCTAAAAATATGCTTGAAAACTTGTTGTTTGAAAGGAGTGTTTGTTGGTGATTGCTTGCACATTGCTTGTGTGAATTGTGATGTGTGTGATTAGAATTATTTCCTTAGAAATATCTTGCCTATTCTAATATCAATCCAACCCAAACAAATGACTACTCCAAGAGACTCCAACATCAAGATTGATGACAACAACAACAACAACAACCAAGATGACAACATGAGAGAACTCATAGTAACCCAAACCCAGTTGAACCAAGTGACAGCTCAATGCATAGCCAACACCAGTGAGGTAGATCCAACCATGCAAAGGTTTTTGGAAGCTCAAACCCAATTGTTGCATAAGGTGACAGATCAAATGATCAACATGGAAAGCAACTCTTCCAAAGGAGTTTGTGACAACAAGGATGACAAAGATGTTATTCTAGAAGGAACCCAAGCTTGCAATATTTGTGGAGACAAGGATCACAATTCCAAGGAGCATGAAGATCAATGCCCCAATTGTGAAGAGAAACATCCAGCTGACCAATGCCCCACATCTCAAGCTACTTGTTACCTATGTGAAGGAAATAATCATGTCCCTATCCAATGCCCCATCTATTCCATAGTTCAACAAAGGAAACAAGGTGGAGTGCAACAACTGATTGCAGACTATCATGAGAGAGCCAAGTCTACCAAGAAAGATGAAGACAAAGGAAAATCCCCACTTGTACCTCCATGCAATATGACCCAATTTAAAGGACCAAAGAGGAGACATATGTATTATCCAAGGAATAATAGAAGGTCAAGGAGACCAGGAACTGTTCCTACCTTTGAGATAACATATGAAGAACATGAACTAGAAGCACTCCTAGCTTTGGAGAAACCCAAGAAAAAGAAGGACAAAAGCCATGTGCAATGTGGTCATTGCAAAGAAATGGGACACTATGCCAGTGAATGTCCAGAGAAGAAGAAGTATAAGGAGATTAGCCAAGTGTGGTGCAACAACTGCAAAGAGCTAGGCCATTATGTAGCAACTTGTCCACAGAAGATACGTGAAGAACTCAATCTTATCACATGTTACAATTGTGGTAACCAAGGACATGATGCAAGCAACTGTCCAGAAAAGATGAAGCACAAGATAAACAAGCCTATGAAGGATCACACCCTTGTCACATGTTTCAAGTGTGGAAACAAAGGACACTATGCAGATATTTGCCCAGAGAAGTTTCCCCAAGATCCCAAGCAAGCCAAAATGTAATCTAGTTGGAATTATTTTAAGGGTGGTAGTACCCTAGTTGCTTTTGAGCCCACTTGTAACCCTAGCCTCCCCAAATCTCGGGACGAGATTTATTTTAAGGGTGGTAGCCTATCACATCCCAAGATTTTCCAAATCTTGTTATGTGAAAAAATAAATAAACAAAATAAACAATTGTTGATTTTTTAGGGTGAGAAGAAACTTTTTGATTCCAATTGGAAACCTTCAAACCTATTTTGATCAAATAAATCCTAAAGGGATTTAAAAAGATAAACAATTAATAAAGAAAATTTTAAATAATTGGAATTACTATTTTTGGATCTTTTAATAAAAAGATTTGGTTTTCAAATGAAAAGGTAGAAATATAAATAAGGATTATTTTATAGAGCCAAATTAAACCTTGGCCAAGCTTTTGAAATAAAATATTTTGTTTTGATTAAAAGAGTAAAGGTTTATTTAAATAAAATAATGAGGGTTTATTAATACCCAATTTTAAAGTAAAGGCTTTTCCATTTTAAATGAACACTAAAACTTGATATTTTATTTTAAACAAGTTTTCCAAGTGTTTGGTATTTTCAAATAAAACCTACTAAAATGGTTCTGATATTATTTAGATTTCAAATGGAGATTTTAAATAAAACAAATCCTATTTGAATTAATGACTAAGGTCTATTTATTTAATTATTAATGGATCCTAAAAAGAATAAAAATATTATTTTATTTTGGACTTGGAATTATGTTGTTAAACAGAACTAAACTCAATACAAAGTTTGGTGGAAGTTTGAATTGATTTGGGTGTTTGAAATCCTATTAGGATACCCTTATATATTCCTAGTGAAAACAATGTAGTTGTAGTATGCTTCGCCCTGCTATATATATTGGGATGGGATACATGTTAAGATTATATGAAGTATTGAAAAGACTTATGTTTTATATAATAAAACAAGTACTCAATGAACCACCTGGGTGGACAAGGATACTCAAGTTTTGGACAAGGTGGCAACAAAAGGAACCATGTTTATATGGCAATCTCTTTTTGTTGTGCACTAGAAGAAAACCACCCAGGGACTTAGAGATTGAACATGTTTCTCGTACAGTGGCTTCCGTGTACAGCCACATGCTAAATGGGCACTGGCTTAGTCAACTACATAGTGGAAGACCCATGCATTGGCATCTTCAGGTTAACTAGAATGAGGGAACTTGAAACCCTACATTGGTGCCTAGTACACAAGCTAGCATTGTGTATTGGGAGGACTCCTAAGGAAAGACTTTGTCACATTCTCAATCTGCCAGTACTCCATCTTGGTGAGTACTTATCCAGCGGCCACTGGTGGCATCAAGATGAGATTGTGTCATGTGGGTAAAGTGTACAACTTCTACAGAAGATCAAATTCTAAGTACTTAGCCGTGTCCCCGGTCATGGACAATACTAAGAAACTAAGGCCTGAAGCTATGGAAGATCTCGACATTCAAATTTCTAAAAGTAAAACTTGAAAGTGACAACAAGGGATTTGAAGCACTTGGAGTTTTCCAAGGAGATCAGAAAGATTTGACAAAAGATCAAAACTATTTTGAAAAGATAGGATAAATTATATTGCTTTCTGCAAATGAGCCTAAACCCTACTTAGCCAAATATGCATGTAATGATAGGATCCACTTATTTCTACATAGTAGTGAAACTTGCCAATACAATTCAAATGTATTGACCCTTGTGGCTGTAACTTGTTATGTTGCAGGTTTGTTTGATGTTAGGAAGTGTGTTGAATAGGATTACAAGTCTACAACCAACATGATTGCCTGTGGCACTTTGAAGATGAAGGACCCCATGCTTATAGATATTCTGCTGCAATGTAATGTGATAGCTAAATGAGCTATGAAAGATGTAATGAATTATTTTATTCCTGGATATAAAGTGGTATTATGAACTTTCTTTCTTGATATTACATCTTAACGGTGGATGCTAGCTATTGATCCAGGGACTAGCATTGTAAACACAGGGATCTCTACCTTATTAAAGGTTGGGAACCTTACAACACACGTCCTAGGTAACCATTCTATTAGAAGAACTTGTTTTGTTTATTCAACACATAACAAAATTATATCTCGTGGTTGCTACATTAATCCTTCTAGACTAAATATCGCTTAATGAAAGATCAGATCTTGTCATAGTCAACTCTTTGAACATTATCGTGAACTCTTTCTCGACATGTCGATAATTTCATAGATGTGAAACATCCATGTCTATTTATTTTATAGATCCAAATATGACTGTAAGGTCTTGTACCTTTTCAGAGGGTATTTCAAGTTCAAAGCTTGATCTCTCGTATATGGAACTATCACGGATTTTATGGCTTCAAGCCATTTGACAGAGTCAGGGCCCATCATTGCTTCTTTGCATGTAGTCGGATCATTATTATCAAATAATGATTTAACTCTCAAATCTTGGTATTTGATTGTTTACCCGACCTACTTGTTTCAATAGGAACTTAGACCTCCATGACCATAACCTTTGAGGCACGTGAGCCATGAGCATTGTTGCTGCCTCCGGAACACTTTTCGGTGCTGCACAACTTTGCACATATAGCTAAGGTTCTTTTAACCTTATCAAAGTTCTATTGTCCTCCCACTTAACTTTTCACGGAAAATTCCTTCTCGAAGAAACTTGACGTTCTAAGCGACAAACATTTTTGTCTTTGGCGTTATGGAGGGATACTAAACGATTATTCGAAATAACATACAAAGATATGTTCATCCGATTATGGTTGCCAACATCTTTCTTATGCATAGCATACCAATTTTTAAGAAAGGACAACTTGGGTTTTATCCCAAACCATAACTTTATATGGTGTCAATTCAATGGATTATGATGGAGCTCTTTTCAGTGGAAAAACGGTAGTCTCTAAAGCTTTTAATCTTTAAAATATAATGGCAGTTTTATGAATTACACCTTTGATCTTACCATGTCAAACAAGGTTTAATTACATATCTCGAACGCTCCATACTCTTATGGTGTTTCGGGAAATGCCAATCCACGGAACGATTCCTTAAATCTTAGGTGTTTTATGCTAAACTTCCTATATGATCTTATCATAAACTATTTATATTCTTGTTACAATGATTTTGCACTTCATCTTCAAAGTCTTTGAACTTTTCAAATGTTTCATAATTCATCCTTATTAAGTAAATATTCATATATTCACTCAAATTTTCGGAGAAAGCATATGAAGTTGAAATCCATCGCTCTTGACTACATATAATGGACTTCATACAACAATATGTACAAGTTCCAATAAGCTAGTCATTCGTTCCCTTTTGGCCTATGAACGAAGTTTTAATTATCTCTAGGAAAGTTTCACAAGTGTCATTTGATCAAAATATCAAAAGACTCCAAAATTCCATCCACATGGAGTTTCTTCATGTTTTCTTTCCAATATAATTTAAACGGCGATGTCACTTCCTAAGTGATCTTTCTTATCAATTGTCTTTCGACATTTTTAGCAATTATTTTATGGATGTGATTTATCCAACGAGATTTGTAAATCATCCATCTTTTATGGATTACGGCAATTAATTGAACAACCCTTTTGTTCTCATAATACCTGATAAAACAAATCTTGAAGGCAAGCTTTGATGTTAACGAGAAACACATCAACACTTTATTTGTTCTTGATGAACATCATCACATATTCTCTTGCTAGTTACTTAGGCCATTGTAGTTCATGAATTGTGTTGTTTCGTATGACGATTCACACCAACAAATTCAATATCAAATACTTAAGAACCACATTGTTTAATAAGCAAAGAATATAGCCATAACATGTATATCATCTATATACCTAAGCTGAACAATTCTAGTCTTTTCTTTTCTGCCATATATTTCTGAGATTCTCTTTCAGTATTTCGTTTTCTGTTTGAAAGAATCTATCAACATCAATAGTGGAGTCATACATATGACACATAGTCCAAAGCGTGTATAATTAAATACCAATGTCTTTGGACTTGCACTTTGAAGTAGATCACCATCATCAAATGTTTGGTGTGCTTTCAAATTCCATTCTTTAGTAATCTCTTGGTGTAGTAAATATTTTACCTACATCAAATATTCACCCTTCTCATGGAATTATTCATGATCAAGCTACTTTAGCTTATAATGGTAAATCGCGAGTATAATGTTGCTCTCCAAAACCTTTTGGAGGATTAGGACAACTAGTGTCTCCAATATTTTGTAAATTCTCATCAAATATGAGAACATAAACTTTGCCATATTATACTCTATCATGTTGTAACCAAAACATCATTTCAGATATCGCAATATCTTCCATACATGATGGTTTCTGAAACAACTCTTTCAACTCCTAGATTACCTTGATATTGAAACTATCTTTCGAATATCAAGAATCATGGAGATAAACATGATACTTATATACTAACACTGGAATTGTTACTCTTGATTTAATACCAACTATTAAATTTCACGGAGTAATCGAAACTTACTGAAAGTTTTCAATGGGACTTTTAAACTTTAGATTAACACTTCAAAACAATACGATACCAGTTCGTAAAGTAACTAACCAGAATTCTATAGTTCTATCATCTCAATTATAACTAAGCGCAAGGTGGTAAACGGATGCCAATGGCTACAACATCTATGCAAATTCACTTTGATTTAATATATGATAAATAGTGTTCAACTTTTAATCAAATTGCTGTTGAACTTCCACTCAAAACAATATCCCTCACATTGTTTTAGTGATCACACGAACCAAATCCACCACATCAAAATCGATCATCACGAGAGTTGATGTAGCTTCAATGGCGAACAATCAACATGTTCATCATATCTACTATATGACTCATGCTTTACCTTTTGGTATTCCGTGTTCCGAGACCATGTCTGTACATGCTAGGCTCGTCAAGATCAAACCTTAGCTTCCGCATGAGAAAATCTGGCTTGCTCATGTTGTATACACTCACAGAATCTAGCACACCCGATCATCACGTGGTGCTTCAAAACAACGAGCTTTAGCAACGGTGCTTACTAAGTACGAACACTTTAAAACTTGAAATTGTGTGCTTGAGGGATCATCTTATAATGCTACCGTCGTTAACTAAGCAATACAAGATGCATAAAAGGATTAACATTGTAGGGGTTCGTAGCATGGAAAACAAAAAATTTCTAACGCATACAAACAAACAAGCCAAGATCTATCTACTAGATTGTAGCAATGAGTCGATGGAATAACTCACCGTCGAAGATTCCAAAGTGTTTAACGAGAGCGGATTCTCGTGGGTGATGTAGTCGTACTCTTGCCGATCTCAAGATCGCGTAGACGATCCTTACGGCGCTGCGTTCCGGCAGCGCTTCCGCAGTCGGTCACACGTTCGGTACTCGACGAAGACCTTCCTCTCCCTTGTTCCAGCAGGCAGCGGAGGTTGTAGCACTCTCCTCGCGATTCCGGCAGCACAACGTCGTGGTACCGGAAGTAGAGGGGAGATCTCGCAGGGCTTCACCTTAAGCCGGAGCGAGTATGGTGGACTATGAGAGAGAGCCTCGGCGATCTATGGTTTAGACGCACCAAGGAGGGGGCAAGGCCGGCGGCTAGGGTTTTCCCTAGGCGGCGGCGGTGAGTTGCCCTAGGCGGCGGCAGCAGGAGGTGGCGGCGCCGGCGGCTAGGATTAGGGTTTGCGGGCGTGGTGTTGTGTGCTTGGAGGGGCAGCCTTGCCCCTCCTTATATAGGTGGAGGGGGCGCGCCAGGGGAGGGGAGTCCCTCCCCAACTCGGTCTCCAAGTGGGCCGGCGGTGGAGGGAGGGAACTCCTCCCCAAGTAGGTTTCCTACTCTCCCTCCACCTCACAAAATAGCCGTTTGACTTTTCAAATTGGCGTTTGACTTTTCAAACTAGGTTTTTATTAAACCCTTTATTTTGTTCAGCGATGACACCTAGTACATGATGCAATCATTCCAACTTGTTATGACACATTCATGTACCCTTCCCCTCCGGAGTGCCGGACATTCCGGAACCTTCTAGAACATTCCCGATGAAAACACTGGAACCATTCTCCAACCCCGAAACAGGACTTTCCTTATATGAATCTTATTCTCCGGACCATTCCGGATCTCCTCGTGATATCCCGGATCCCATCCGAGACTCCGAACAACATTCGGTCTCTTATTCATCATTCCATAACTACTCAAACAACGTCGAATCCTTAAGTGTGTCTCCCTACGGTTCGTGAATTATGCGAACATGATCGAGACACTTCTCCGAACAATAACCAATAGAGGAATCTGTAAATTCATATGGCTCCCACATATTTCTACGATTACTTTGCGATCGAATGAACCACTTACATACGATACCAATTTCCCTTTGTCTCATGATAGTTTACTTATCCGAGGTTATGATCGTCGGTATCTCTACATACCTAGTTCAACCTCGTTACTGATAAGTACTCTTTTCTCGTTCCCGTGATATGTGATCCCTTGTGAGCCAGTCACATGCTTGCAAGCTAATTGGATGACATTCCACCGAGAGGGCCCAGAGTATATCTATCCGTCATATGGATGGACAAATCCCACTCTTGATCCATGTGTCTCAACCAATACTTTCCAAACACTCAATGCCACCTTTATAGCCACCCAGTTACGGTGTGGTGTTTGATGTCATCAAAGCATCCTTCTGGTGAAGGTGATATGCATGATTTCATGGTCGAAGGAATTAGGTTACTATGTATCAGAAAGCATATAGCAATTGAACTATTAAAATGACTTGATCTTTATGCTACGCTTATTTATAGGAGTATGTCCACCATATCATTCTCCTAACGATATGATCTTGTTGTTAATAACATCTCAATGTTCATGATAGGGAAACCACAATCATTTATTAACCAACAAGCTAGTATTATAAAGAGGCTTGACTAGGGACTCTATTTTAGTTTACAAATCACACAAGTATTAATGTTTCCTTGTTAATACTATTATAGCATGAATGTAAACATTTATCATAAACACAAAGGTATAATAATAACTATATTTATTATTGCCTCTAGGGCATATCTCCAACAGTCTCCCACTTGCACTAGAGTCATCTATACTAGATTACATGGTAATATACCGAACACCCATGGCAGTTTGGTGTTGGTCATGTTTTGCCCTCGGGAGAGGTTTAGTCAACGGATCCGCCACATTCAGATCTGTGTGTACTTTGCAAATCTTTATGTCCCCATGTTGGACATGTTCTCGAATAGCGTGAAAACGTAGCTTGATGTGCTTCAGCTTCTTGTGTGACCTTGGTTCTTGCGCATTGGCTATGGCGCCCATGTTATCACAGTAGATAGACATTGGGTCCAGCGCACTAGGAACCACACCGAGCTCTGTAATGAACTCTTTCATCCATATCGCTTCTTGTGAAGCCTCTGAAGCAACCATGTATTCCGATTCAGTTGAAGATCTCGCCACAACGCTTTGCTTTGCACTCCTCCAGCTAACTACTGCACCATTCAAAGTAAATATGTATCTAGATTGTGATTTAGAATCATCCGGATCGGTGTTCCAACTAGCATCGGTGTAATCATTAACAACGAGATGTTCATCACCTCCATAAGAAAGAACCATATCCTTAGTTCTTCTCAAGTACTTAAGCATGTTTTTGACCGCTATCCAATGATCCACTCCTGGATCACTTTGATATCTGCTAGTTAAACTAACAGCATATGCAATGTCGGGTCTAGTACATAGCATGGCATACATCACAGATCCTATGGCTGAGGCATAGGGAGTTTTACTCATCCTTTCTCTATCTTCTGCCGTTGTCGGACTTTGAGTTTTACTCAAGGTCGTATTGGGCAACATGGGCAAAAACCCTTTCTTGCTATCTTCCATTCCAAACCTCTTTAGAACTTTGTCCAAATATGTACTTTGTGACAATGATATTAGGCATCTTGATCTATCTCTATAAATCTTTATGCCTAATATGTAAGCTGCTTCACCAAGATTCTTCATTGAAAAACTATTATTCAAATATTCCTTGACACTATTAAGAAGGTCTACATCATTCCCAATCAACAATATGTCATCTACATATAGTATTAAGAATGCTACAGAGCTCCCACTCACTTTCTTGTAAATACAAGCTTCTCCATAAGTTTGTATAAAACCAAAACTTTTGATTACCTTATCAAAACGTTGATTCCAACTTCGGGATGCTTGCTTCAATCCATAGATGGACCGTTGAAGTTTGCATACCTTGTTAGCATCTTTAGGATCGACAAAACCTTTGGGTTGCATCATATACAACTCTTCATCAATGTCTCCATTGAGGAATGTTGTTTTGACATCCATCTGCCATATCTCATAATCATAATATGCAGCGATTGCTAACATAATCCTCACAGACTTTAGCTTCGCTACAGGTGAGAAAGTCTCATCGTAGTCAACTCCTTGAATTTGTCGAAACCCTTTTGCGACAAGTCGAGCTTTATAGACAGTAACATTACCATCAGCATCTGTTTTCTTCTTGAAAATCCATTTGTTCTCGACAGCCATCCGGTAAGTCCACCAAAGTCCATACTTGGTTTTCGTACATGGATCCAATCTCGGATTTCATGGCTTCTTGCCATTTATTGGAATCTGGGCTCATCATCGCTTCTTCATATGTCGCAGGGTCATCGGTGTTGTCCACCAACATGACACTCATAATGGGATCATACCAATCAGGAGTGGTACGAGTTCTCGTTGACCTGCGAGGCTCTGTAGCAACTACAACCGAAGTTTCATGATCATCATCATTAGCTTCCTCTCTTATTGGTGCAGGCCCCACAGGAACTTCTTCCGGTGCTGCGCTACTCGCAAGTTCGAGAGAAGGTTCGACAACCTCGTCGAGTTCTACTTTCCTTCCAGTCACTTCTTTCAAGAGAAATTCCTTCTCTAGAAAGGATCCATTCTTGGCAACGAAGATTTTGCCTTCGGATCTATGATAGAAGGTATACCCGATAGTTTCCTTCCGGTATCCTATGAAGACGCATTTTTTTGCTTTGGGTTCAAGCTTGTCCGGCTGTAACTTCTTTACATAGGCTTCGCAACCCCAAACCTTAAGGAACGACAATTTAGGTTTCTTCCCAAACCATAATTCATACGGTGTCGTTTCAACGGATTTAGATGGTGCCCTATTTAAAGTGAATGCGGTTGTTTCTAATGCATAACCCCAAAACGATAGCGGTAAATCTGTAAGTGACATCATAGAATGAACCATATCTAAGAGAGTTCGATTACGACGTTCGGACACACCATTACGCTGTGGTGTTCCCGGCGGTGTCAATTGTGAAAGTATTCCGCATTTCTTCAAATGCTCGCCAAACTCGTAACTTAGATATTCACCTCCATGATCAGAACGTAGAAATTTAATCTTCTTGTTAGGTTGATTCTCTACCTCACTTTGAAATTCCTTAAACTTCTTGAAAGTTTCGGACTTATGTTTCATGAAATAGATATACCCATATCTACTCAAGTCATCCGTGAAGGTAAGAACATAACGATAACCACCGCGCGATGCTACACTCATTGGACCACACACATCGTTATGTATGATTTCCAATAAGTCCGTAGCTCGCTCCATCATACCAGAAAATGGAGTCTTAATCATTTTACCCATCAGACATGCTTTGCATCTTTCAAGTGATTCGAAATCAAGTGATTCAAGAAGTCCATCGGAATGGAGTTTCTTCATACGATTCACTCCAATGTGACCAAGACGACAGTGCCACATATAGGTCGAGTTATCGCTCGATTTCAAACGTTTAGCCTCAATGTTATTAATATGTGTATTTCCACTATCGAGATTCAATAAGAATAGACCATCTATCAAAGGTGCATGTGCATAAAACATATTACTCATATAAATCGAACAACCAGGACTTAAACAAGTAACTGTCTCGCCATAAACAAGATTCCGATATAATGTTCATGCTTAACGCAGGCACCAAATAACAATTATTTAAGTATAAAACTAATCCCGATGGTAGATGAAGAGGTAGCGTGCCGACCGCGATCACATCAACCTTTGATCCATTTCCCACGCGCATCGTCACCTCGTTCTTCGCTAGCTTCCGTTTATTCTGCAGCACCTGCTTCGAGTTACAAATATGAGCAACCGAACCAGTATCAAATACCCAGGCACTACTACGAGTACTAGTGAGATACACATCAATAACATGTATATCGGATATACCTTTCTTCTTGATGTTGCCGTTCTTCAAATCTGCCAAGTACTTTGGGCAATTCCGCTTCCAGTGACCATCTCCCTTGTAGTAAAAGCACTCAGTATCAGGCTTAGGTCCAGCCTTGGTTTTCTTCGTCGGCGCGGTAACTTTCTTACCACCCTTCTTGAAGTGTCCCTTTTGCTTAGACTTGCCTTTCTTGAATTTGGTGGTCTTATTGACCATCAACACTTGGTGCTCTTTCTTGATCTCCACTTCTGCAGATTTTAACATGGCGAAGAGTTCTGGCAACTTCTTGTTCATGTTTTGCATATTGTAGTTCATCACAAAGTTCTTGTAACTTGGTGGTAGTGATTGGAGGACACGATAAATCCCCAAAGCATTAGGAATCACTATACCCAAGCTTTGAAGTTTGTTTGCGTGCCCAGACATCTTAAGCACATGCTCACTGACGGAGCTGCCCTCTTCCATCTTGCAGTTAAAGAACTTTTTAGAAGCCTCATAGCTCTCAATTGTCGCGTGAGTCTCAAAGATCAATTTGAGATCACAGACAATATCATGTGGGTCTGAATTCTCAAACCTTTTCTGAAGCTCCGATTCTAAACCATACAAGATAGCACACTGAACTATGGAGTATGAGTCTTCCAAGCGAGGTAAACATTCTTTACTTCATCGGTAGCAGTAGCTGCAGGAGGGTCACCCAGCGGTACATCCAGCACATAGGTCAAATTACCAGCAGTGAGGACAATCCTCAAATTGCGGAACCAATCCGCGAAGTTGCTTCCATTGTTTTTCAACTTTTCTTTCTCTAGGAACGCATTAAAATTGATGGTAGGGGCCGCCATTGATCTACAACATATTTGCAATAGTTTAGACTAAGTTTATGACAAATTGAGTTCTAATTAATAGTTAAATTAATCTAGGTGAACTCCCACTCAAAACAATATCCCTCACATTGTTTTAGTGATCACACGAACCAAATCCACCACATCAAAACCGATCATCACAAGAGTTGATGTAGCTTCAATGGCGAACAATCGACATGTTCATCATATCTACTATATGATTCATGCTTTACCTTTCGGTGATCCGTGTTCCGAGACCATGTTTGTACATGCTAGGCTCGTCAAGATCAAACCTTAGCTTCCGCATGAGCAAATCTGGCTTGCTCACGTTGTATACACTTGCGGAATTTAACACACCCGATCATCACGTGGTGCTTCGAAACAACAAGCTTTAGCAATGGTGCTTACTAAGGGTGAACACTTTAAAACATGAAATTAATGTGCATGAGGGATCATCTTATAATGCTACCGTCGTTAACTAAGCAATACAAGATGCATAAAGGATTAACATCACATGCAATTCATAATATGTGATATGATATGGTCTTTCGTCTTTGTGCTTCCGATCTCCATCTTCAAGCACGAACATGATCTCCATCATCACCGGCATTGCATCAAGGTTAATGACGCCTCTTCATGGTTGTCGTCCACCAGCTTCAACTATTACAACTACTTTGAATAGACACGCGGGTCTTGATAAAATTAAAGACAACCATATGGCTCCTGTCGGTTGCCAACTTACAATAAGGAACATTGCATACATCAAATATAATCACAATCATGGCCATATCACATCACAGCACACCCCTGCAAAACAAAGTTAAACGCCTCTACTTTCTTTGCATGTTTTACGTGGTTTGGGGCTTTCAATAAGTGTCGTTCTAACTTACGAACAAGAACCACAACATTGATACTAGTATTGTCAATTACCCGTTGTAAATTGAATCTTAACTATGTTGGGAGAAACATGCACCCGCAAAGCCACTTATGCAATACAAGTTGCATGTCAAGCGTGGAGCAAGTCTCATGAACGATGTCATGTAAGGTTAGCCCGGGCCGCTTCATCCCACCATCCCGCAAGATGAAAAGTACACAAGAAGCAATCGACAACAAAAGCATCAATGCCCACAATGACCATTGTGTTCTACTCGTGCAACAGATCTACATATAGACACGACTCTGATACCACTGTAGGGGTTCGTAGCATGGAAAACAAAAAATTTCTAACGCATACAAACAAACAAGCCAAGATCTATCTACTAGATTTTAGCAACGAGTCGATGGAATAACTCACCCTCGAAGATTCCAAAGTGTTTAACGAGAGCGGATTCTCGTGGGTGATGTAGTCGTACTCTTGCCGATCTCAAGATCGCGTAGACGATCCTTCCGGCGCTGCGTTTCGGCAGCGCTTCCGCAGTCGGTCACACGTTCGGTACTCGACGAAGACCTTCCTCTCCCTTGTTCCAGCAGGCAGTGGAGGTTGTAGCACTCTCCTCGCGATTCCGGCAGCACAACGGCGTGGTATCGGAAGTAGAGGGGAGATCTCGTAGGGCTTCGCCTTAAGCCGGAGCGCGTATGGTGGACTATGAGAGAGAGCCTCGGCGATCTAGGGTTTAGACGCACCAAGGAGGGGCAAGGCCGGTGGCTAGGGTTTGCCCTAGGCGGCGGCGGCGAGTTGCCCTAGGCGGCGGCGGCAGCAGGAGGTGGCGGCGCCGGCGGCTAGGATTAGGGTTTGCGGGCGTGGTGTTGTGTGCTTGGAGGGGCAGCCTTGCCCCTCCTTATATAGGTGGAGGGGGCACGCCAGGGGAGGGGAGTCCCTCCCCAACTCGGTCTCCAAGTGGGCCGGCGGTGGAGGGAGGGAACTCCTCCCCAAGTAGGTTTCCTACTCTCCCTCCACCTCACAAAATAGCCGTTTGACTTTTCAAACTAGGATTTGATTTAACCCTTTACTTTGTTCAGCGATGACACCTAGTACATGATGCATTTATTCCAACTTGTTATGACACACTCATGTACCCTTCCCTCCGGAGTGCCGGAAATTCTGGAACCTTCTAGAACATTCCCGATGAAAACACCGGAACCATTCTCCAACCCCGAAACAGGACTTTCCTTATATGAATCTTATTCTCCGGACCATTCCGGATCTCCTCGTGATATCCAGGATCCCATCTGAGACTCCGAACAACATTCAGTCTCTTACTCATCATTCCATAACTACTCAAACAACGTCGAATCCTTAAGTGTGTCTCCCTACGGTTCGTGAATTATGCGGACATGATCGAGACACTTCTCCGAACAATAACCAATAGAGGAATCTGGAAACTCATATGGCTCCCACATATTTCTACGATTACTTTGCGATCGAATGAACCACTTACATACGATACCAATTTACCTTTGTCTCACGATAGTTTACTTATCCGAGGTTATGATCGTCGGTATCTCTGCATACCTAGTTCAACCTCGTTACTAATAAGTACTCTTTTCTCGTTCCCGTGATATGTGATCCCTTGTGATCCAGTCACATGCTTGCAAGCTAATTGGATGACATTCCACCGAGAGGGCCCAGAGTATATCTATCTGTCATATGGATGGACAAATCCCACTCTTGATCCATGTGTCTCAACCAATACTTTCCGAACACTCAATGCCACCTTTATAGCAACCCAGTTACGGTGTGGTGTTTGATGTCATCAAAGCATCCTTCCGGTGAAGGTGATATGCATGATCTCATGGTCGAAGGAATTAGGTTACTATGTATCAGAAAGCATATAGCAATTGAACTATTAAAATGACTTGATCTTTATGCTACGCTTATTTATAGGAGTATGTCCACCATATCATTCTCCTAACGATATGATCTTGTTGTTAATAACATCTCAATGTTCATGATAGGGAAACCACCATCATTTATTAACCAACAAGCTAGTATTATAAAGAGGCTTTACTAGGGACTCTATTTTAGTTTACAAATCACACGAGTATTAATGTTTCCTTGTTAATACTATTATAGCATGAATGTAAACATTTATCATAAACACAAAGATATAATAATAACTATATTTATTATTGCCTCTAGGGCATATCTCCAACAAACATCACATGCAATTCATAATATGTGATATGATATGGCCTTTCTTCTTGTGCTTCCGATCTCCATATTTAAGCACAAACATGATATCCATCATCACCAGCATGGCGTCAAGGTCAATGGCGCCGCTTCATGGTTGTCATCCACCAGCATCAACTATTTGTCGTGGTGGTATCACGGCATATGGCATGGGTAGGCTAAAGTTGGGGCCGATGGACGTGGAGGAATCTGGGGAGGGATGATGCAGTGAAGACCGCACTCGTATGAACAAAGAGAAATACAATGTATATTGGATTGAAGCTCTCAAGTGGAGATAACACCTCATTCTATACATCTAATCTCTTATAATCTTGCCATACTTGTGGCTACAATCATGCTCCTTGAGCTGTATCTCCTATGCTTCTATCTAGATCTCTCTATGAGAGTGGAGGAAGAGGAAGAAGGGGAGCTCCTAGTGAGAAGAGAGGGGAGGAGCCCTTCGGGGCCTCTCTTAGAACGATCCCCCTGGTGCTCCTTATAAAGGGGAGCCCAGGGGACAAGACTTGTTCCCCACGCTTGGCATCTATGTAGCATATTCCTGGCATCTAGATGCCAGGAATATGCCTTGGCATCTTTGGAGATGCCTTGGCATATTCCTCAGCATATCCTTGGTGCCAAGGGCATATTCTCTAGCATCTTCTTGATGCCAAAGGCATATTCCATACGCCCATGTGCCAGTCTGAGCCATGGGCGTCCCAAGACTGGCACGAGACTTGTTTGTCTTGTCTTGGGTCGATGGGACGTTGTTGTAGATGTCGGGGTACGTCTGGATGCGAGTACGGGGGCGTACGGGATGATACAATTCGGCCCGAACGCCCCAGAGAGAGTGGAAATTTGGCCTGAGGGAAGGCTGATTCGGCCTATGAGAGAAAAGGCCCAGCCGGACTATTTCCTGCTTCAGCCGAATTGGCTGTTTACTCGGCCTGGAGGGGAAAGTCAGCCTGGTGCAGCAGAGGCCCAGCCGGGGTATTCCCAGGCCCAGCCGGGTTGCTCGACGAAGCAGTCTTGCGGTGGGCCATGGTGCCAGCCCACCCGTGTTGAAGGTGATGAGGTGTGCTGGTGCCGAGGTGATGATTCCCCACGGTGGGCCGAATCTAGCCCACCCGGGGGAGTTGGTCGAGGGAGCGAGGAACTGGAGCTGGCGAGCGCTGGGCAAGTGGAGGACGATGTCGGGAGTCCTGGCGCGATGAAGCGGGGTTGGCGGCGTGGTTCTTCGGCCTGTGGTGGGCCAAATAAAGTCATTTCGGCCCACCCGGGAAGCTTGCTTGTTGTGTGCTGTTTAGTTCGGGACCTGGGCCGAATTTGCGGGTTACCTCCTCTGCTATCTAATAATTCGGTCTGGGGGAACCTAAACTGGGCCGAGTTAGCCTTCAGTCGGCCCAGTTTCGGTTTTCCTTCTTCTTTTACTTATTCTATTTATCCTTTTTGTATCTAATTGAATAACTCAGTGCTCTATTGATGTACTTGACTCACTAACTCTGGGGTACCTGGGGTTATATCCCCGACATTAGTCCCCGAGTCTATGTGGGATTCGTAGAGTCGCTCATAGACTTTATATATTAAAATATTCCCAGAGTTGTATTTCCTCGTCATATATTTCTTTGTCTCATACCTCTTTTGGGTAAGTTCGTGATACCTAGCCTTTATAGGCACTGGTTTTTTAACCCTTTTGGGTAAGACAAGACTTCTGGCCTTCATGGGCACTGGTCTTATAACCTTTTTTGGGCAAGTTTTTGACTTCTGGCCTTCTCGGGCACTGGTCATAACCCTTTTGGGTAAGTTTCTGGACCTCTGGCCTTCATGGGCACTGGTCATAACCTCTTTGGGTAAGTTTTCGGACTTCTGGCCTTCATGGGCACTGGTCATAACCTCTTTGGGTAATTTTCCGGACTTCTGGCCTTCATGGGCACTGATCATAACCCCTTTGGATAAGTTTCTGGACTTCTGGCCTTCATAGACACTGGTCATAACCCCTTTGGGTAAGTTATGAGTTCTGGCCTTCTTGGGCACTGCTCTTTAAACCTCTTTGGGTAAGTTTCCGGACTTCTAGCCTTCATGGGCACTGATCATAACCCCTTTGGGTAAGTTTCTGGACTTCTGGCCTTCATAGACACTGGTCATAACCCCTTTGGGTAAGTTATGAGTTCTGGCCTTCTTGGGCACTGCTCTTTTAACCTCTTTGGGTAAGTCATGAGTTCTGGCCTTATTGGGCACTGCTCTTTTAACCTCTTTGGGCAAGTCATGAGTTTTGGCCTTCTTGGGCACTGCTCGTTTAACCTCTTTGGTCAAGTCATGAGTTTTGGCCTTCTTGGGCACTGCTCTTTTAACCTCTTTGGGTAAGTTTTTAGACCTCTGGTCTTTTTGGCACTGCTCTTTTAACCTCTTTTGGTAAGTTGTGAGTTCTGGCCTTCTTGGGCACTGCTCTTTTAACCTCTTCTGGTAAGTTGTGAGTTCTGGCCTTCTTGGGCACTGCTCTTTTAACCTCTTCTGGTAAGTTATGAGTTCTGGCCTTCTTGGGCACTGCTCATTTAACCTCTTTCGGTAAGTTATGATCCGAGTCATCTGATTCCAAATCCGGGTTACTTTACTCAAAATTGACTTATGTCTTAAGTCTGAGTCATCTGACTCAAATCCGAGTTATATGACTCAAATCCGAGTCATCTGATTCCGAATCCGAGATACTTTACTCAAAATTGACTTATGTCTTAAGTCTGAGTCATCTGACTCAAATCCGAGTTATATGACTCAAAAATCCGAGTTACTTTACTCAAAATTGACTTATGTCTTAAGTCTGAGTCATCTGACTCAAATCCGAGTTATATGACTCAAATCTGAGTCATCTGATTCCAAATCCGAGTTACTTTACTCAAAATTGACTTATGTCTTAAGTCTGAGTCATCTGACTCAAATCCGAGTTATATGACTCAAATCCGAGTCATCTGATTCCGATTCCGAGTTACTTTACTCAAAATTGACCTATGTCTTAAGTCTGAGTCATCTGACTCAAATCCGAGTTATATGACTCAAATCCGAGTTATCTGATTCCAAATCCGAGTTACTTTACTCAAAATTGACTTATGTCTTAGGTCTGAGTCATTTGACTCAAATCCGAGTTATATGACTCAAATCCGAGTCATCTGATGCAAAATCCGAGTTACTTTACTCAAAATTGACTTACCTCTCAAATATGAGTCATCTGACTCAAATCCGAGGTATATGACTCAAATCCGAGTCATCTGATGCAAAATCCGAGTTACTTTACTCAAAATTGACTTACCTCTCAAATCTGAGTCATCTGACTCAAATCCGAGGTATATGACTCAAATCCGAGTCATCTGATGCAAAATCCGAGCTACTTTACTCAAAATTGACTTACCTCTCAAATCTGAGTCATCTGACTCAAATCTGAGGTATATGACTCAAATCCGAGTCATCTAATGCAAAATCCGAGCTACTTTACTCAAAATTGACTTACCTCTCAAATCTGAGTCATCTGACTCAAATCCGAGGTATATGACTCAAATCCGAGTCATCTGATGCAAAATCCGAGTTACTTTACTCAAAATCGACTTACCTCTCAAATCTGAGTCATCTGACTCAAATCCGAGGTATATGACTCAAATCCGAGTTATCTGCTTCCTGAGATATGATTTGATCTGATGATAAGACGGTAACTTGCCCTTGATATGGATCTGAGATATGGATGTGAGATAAAGCTTTGGGATATGATAATAGGGCTAATCTTTGAGATATGTGAGTCGAGATGTAGATCCGAGATATAGATTCAAGACATGATGTGCGGGCAAATAGTCATTCGAGATATGGGATGATCTAGCCAGATAGTCCAATATCAATCCGAGTCATAACATAACCTGGCAATCTGGTGAGCTGAATCAAGCTTCGGCCCGAGTCAGAGATATGCTTAGTACGCCGAGTCCGAATACAAATCCGAATTATAATATACCCTGGCAAGCTGAATCAAATGTTAGTCTGAATCAGATACAAACTACTGAGCTGAGTTTAAGGTTAAACCGAAGCATAAATAGATTGACTCAAATTATATCCGAATCAACAATAAGCTGGCTAGTGAGCTGAGTTAAATGATAATCCAAAGAATAAATAAACTGACTCAAACTCCATATGAATCATAAATAAGCTGACTCAAATTCTATCCGAGTTATAAATAAGGTGACTCAAATTCTGTCCGAATCATCAATAAGCTGGCTGGTGAGCTGAGTTACAAGTCAATTCTAAACATAAATAAACTGACTCAAAATTTATCTGAATCATAAATAAGCTGACTCAACTTCTATCCGAGTTATAAATTAGCTGACTCAAACACAGATCTGAATCCATAAGATGTTCTCTTAATCCAAAGGTGACTCTACGGATAAGTTAGCTAGTCCCCGGGTTAAGCTATTTTCTCCCCGGGGTGAAGGATTGAGTGTAGGTGGCTGAGTTATCTGGCACTTACAGCATACTTGGAGAAGTGTTTGAGTGAGTCTTGCTAAGTATTATCTGCCCTGCTGAGTTACTTGGTACTTACAGTAAGCTTGGAGTAGTGCTTGAGTCCTTCTTGCTGAGTCTTACCTGCTTTAATGAGTTAGACTTGGAGAGCCTCTGCGCTTACCTCTGTGCTCTCTGTTTGCTTGGAGGAACTGAAAGGGCTTTATGAGGAAGAGGTTGATGAAGATGCTCCCATCCGGATGGAAACCCAACCAACGCCACTAAGAGGCCCCACGGTGGGCGCCAAATGTCGTGGTGGTATCACGGCATATGTCATGGGTAGGCTAAAGTTGGGGCCGATGGACGTGGAGGAATCCGGGGAGGGATGATGCAGTGAAGACCGCACTCGTATGAACAAAGAGAAATACAATGTATATTGGATTGAAGCTCTCAAGTGGAGATAACACCTCATTCTATACATTTAATCTCTTATAATCTTGCCATACTTGTGGCTACAATCATGCTCCTTGAGTTGTATCTCCTATGCTTCTATCTAGATCTCTCTGTGAGAGTGGAGGAAGAGGAAGAAGGGGAGCTTCTAGTGAGCAGAGAGGGGAGGAGCCCTTCGGGGCCTCTCTTAGAACGATCCCCCTGGTGCTCCTTATAAAGGGGAGCCCAGGGGACAAGACTTGTTCCCCACGCTTGGCATCTATGTAGCATATTCCTGGCATCTATCTAGATGCTAGGAATATGCCTTGGCATCTTTGGAGATGCCATGGCATATTCCTCAGCATATCCTTGGTGCCAAGGGCATATTCTCTAGCATCTTCTTGATGCCAAAGGCATATTCCATACGCCCATGTGCCAGTCTGAGCCATGGGCGTCCCAAGACTGGCACGAGACTTGTTTGTCTTGTCTTGGGTCGATGGGGCGTTGTTGTAGATGTCGGGGTACGTCTGGATGCGAGTACGGGGGCGTATGGGATGATACAATTCGGCCCAAACGCCCCAGAGAGAGTGGAAATTCGGCCTGAGGGAAGGCTGATTCGGCCTATGAGAGAAAAGGCCCAGCCGGACTATTTCCTGCTTCAGCCGAATTGGCTATTTACTTGGCCTGGAGGGGAAAGTTGGCCTGGAGGGGAAAGTCAGCCTGGTGCAGCAGAGGCCCAGCCGGGGTATTCCCAGGCCCAGCCGGGTTGCTCGACGAAGCAGTCCTGCGGTGGGCCATGGTGCCAGCCCACCCGGGTTGAAGGTGATGAGGTGTGCTGGTGCCGAGGTGATGATTCCCCGCGGTGGGCCGAATCTAGCCCACCCGGGGGAGTTGGTCGAGGGAGCGAGGAACTGGAGCTGGCGAGCGCTGGGCAAGTGGAGGACGATGGCGGGAGTCCTGGCGCGATGAAGCGGGGTTGGCGGCGTGGTTCTTTGGCCTGTGGTGGGCCAAATAAAGTCACTTCGGCCCACCCGGGAAGCTTGCTTGCTGTGTGCTGTTTAGTTCGAGACCTGGGCCGAATTTGCGGGTTACCTCCTCTGTTATCTAATAATTCGGTCTGGGGGAACCTAAACTGGGCCGAGTTAGCCTTCAGTCGGCCCAGTTTCGGTTTTCCTTCTTCTTTTACTTATTCTATTTATCCTTTTTGTATCTAATTGAATAACTCAGTGCTCTATTAATGTACTTGACTCACTAACTCTGGGGTACCTGGGGTTATATCCCCGACACTATTACAACTACTTTGAATAATAGACACATGGGTCTTTAACGGAATTTAAAAGACAACCATATGGCTCCTGCCGGTTGCCAACTTACAATAAGGAATATTGCATACATCATATATAATCACAATCATGGTCATATCACATCACAGCACACCCCTGCAAAACAAAGTTAGACGCCTCTAATTTTCTTTGCATAATTTACGTGGTTTGAGGCTTTCAATAAGTGTCGTTCTAACTTACGAACAAGAACCATAACGTTGATGTTTGAACTATCAAGTGCCCGTTGTAAATTGAATCTTTACTATGATGGGAGAGACAGACACCCGCAAAGCCACTTATGCAATACAAGTTGCATGTCGAGCGTTGAGCAAGTCTCATGAACGATGTCATGTAAGGTTAGCCCGGGCCGCTTCATCCCACCATACCGCAAGATGCAAAGTACACAAGAAGCAATTGATAATAAAAGCACCACCACCCACAATGACCATTGTGTTCTACTCGTGCAACAGATCTACATATAGACACGGCTCTGATACCACTGTAGGGGTTTGTAGCATGGAAAACAAAAAAATTCTACCGCATGAACACACAATCAAGATCTAATCTATGATCAAGCCAAGATCTATCTACTAGATTGTAGCAACGAGTCGATAGAATACTAACCCTCGAAGATCAAAAGCGGTTAACGAGAGCAGATTCTCGTGGGTGATGTAGTCGTACACTTGCCGATCTCAAGATCGCGTAGACGATCCTTCCGGCGCTGCGTTCCGGCAGCGCTTTCGCAGTCGGTCACACGTTCGGTACTCGGTGAAGACCTTTCTCTCCCTTGTTCCAGCAGGAAGCGGAAGTTGTAGCACTCTCCTCGTGATTCCGGCAGCATGACGGCGTGGTTTCGGAAGTAGAGGAGAAGATCTCGCAGGGCTTCGCCTAAGCCGGAGCGAGTACGGTGGAGCAAGAGAGGGGCCTTGGTGATCTAGGGTTTAGAGGCACCAAGGGGGTTGGCTTGGCCGGCGGATAGGGTTTGGGGAAAACCTAATTCGGCGGCTAGAGGAGCCCTAGGTGGCAGCAGCACTTGGAGGGGTGGTGACGCTTAGAGCTAGGGTTTTTGGTGCGAGGGGTAGGGGGCGCCCTACCCCTCCTTATATAGGTGGGAGGGGGCGACTTGGGAGGAGGGAGTCCTCCTCCTACTCCTCCTCATGGCCTGCGGGTGGAGGGAGTGGTACTTCCTCCCCAAGTAGTTTTCCTACTCTCCCTCCACCAAGCAAACTTCAGATTTGACTTTTCAAATTGGCGTTTGACTTTCAAACTTGGATTTATTTCTCTCTCCATATTGCCCAGCCAAGTGACCTAGTACATGATGCAACCATTCCACACTGTCATGACACATCCATGTACCCTTCCCCTCCGGAGTGTCGGGCCTTCTAGACCCTTCTAGAACATTCCTAGTGAAAACACCGGAATCATTCCTAAACTCCGAAACAAGACTTTCCTTATATGAATCTTATTCTCCAGACCATTCCGGATCTCCTCGTGATATCCTGGATCCCATACAAGACTCTGAACAACATTCAGTCTCTTACTCATTATTCCATAACTACTCAACAACATCGAATCCTTAAGTGTGTCTCCCTACGGTTCGTGAATTATGCGGACATGATCGAGACACTTCTCCGATCAATAACCAATAGAGGAATCTGGAAATTCATATGGCTCCCATATATTTCTACGATTACTTTGCGATCGAATGAACCACTTACATACGATACCAATTTCCCTTTGTCTCACGATAGTTTACTTATCCGAGGTTTTGATCGTCGGTATCTCTGCATACCTAGTTCAACCTCGTTACCGATAAGTACTCTTTTCTAGTTCCCGTGATATGTGATCCCTTGTGAGCCAGTCACATGCTTGCAAGCTAATTGGATGACATTCCACCGAGAGGGACCAAAATATATCTATCTGTCATATGGATGGACAAATCCCACTCTTGATCCATGTGCCTCAACACATACTTTCCGAACACTCAATGCCACCTTTATAGCCACCCAGTTATGGTGTGGTGTTTGATGTCATCAAAGCATCCTTCCGGTGATGGTGATTAGCATGATCACATGGTCGAAGGAATTAGGTTACTATGTATCAGAAAGCTTATAGTAAATGAACTATATTAAATGACTTGATCTTTATGCTACGCTTAACTATAGGAGTATGTCCATCATATCATTCTCCTAATGATATGACCCTGTTGTTAATAACATCTCTATGTTCATGATCAGGAAACCATGATCATATATTAACCAACAAGCTAGTTTAACAAGAGGCTTTACTAGGGACTCTTTTATGTTTACAAATCACACAAGTATTAATATTTTTGGTTCATACAATTATAGCATGGTATGTAAACATTTATCATAAGTATGAAGATATGATAATAACCACTTTATTATTGGCTCTTGGGCATATCTCCAACAGAAGGTTCCTGCTGTGCCTTGGAGAGATCTTCTCCGGGAGTTCATCCTCAACGGCTCTTCATCGACGGCGGTCAGCCGTCCAGCTGCTCACTTTCATGGCTGTGAGGCAGCCACTCCCTCCCTGGTCGCCGGCAAGCTCGTGAAGGGTGTATAACGTCCGGGCTTTGATGCAAGATTGGAGGCCCTCTAGCGCCGACGCGGTGTGCTCCCCACGCTCTATCCCAAGTGGCCATTTCCCCGGTGGTGGTGTGCTCGACCGCAGTCGGTTGCTTCGTCAAGGTTTCGGTGGAGGAGGAGCAAGGAGAAGCCCTAGACTTGATTGCTTTTTAGTTTTTACTGCTAGGGTCTTCGGTGCAAATTCCAAGGGCCATGTTCTATTTTCCTTTTTTATTGAGGTCCTTTATATAAATGTTGCTCCACCGACGATAATATAAATGCGGGGTCCTTCGAGACCCCTCCCCTTTAAAAAAACGATGTTTTTATTTTAATTATTTTTGCTTTCACACGTGTGCGTGCAGACATGTCACTTGTAGTCAAACAAGCAATCGGAGCCCTCACACCATCAGTAGACCACGTGTACAAACATCCAGGAGAGGCTGCACATAGTGACAGGAGTCACGTCTGACCTTTCTCTTTCTAAACTCTTCAGCGCTGCGGGCCCCAGCTGGCAGTGGCACACCGAATTAGGCGGGCACGCCGCCCGGCCAGCTGCTGCTGCTTACGCAGGCGACCCCGGCCGCTTCGAAGGCTCCGAAGGCCTCATTTAAAGCCCACGAAACCACTGCATCCTTCTTCCTCCTCGATCATATCTCCCTCTCCCTGCTCCCCTCCTCTCGGACTTCGACTCCCCTCCTCTCTCTGTCACTCAGGCCACTATGGCCACGCCGAGATTCCTCGCCGTCCTTCTCGTCACCGCTCTCCTCGCGCTCTCCTTTTCGCCAGGTACGTGCGTGTGTTCCGCTGGATCAATGCCCTCCCGTGCATCTCGTCAGTTCCGTAAAGATTAACTGGCGTAAGTGTGCATCCATGGATATGGATGTGTGCAGGGGCGGTGGTGGTGGTGGAGGGGAGGAGGGTGCAGGTGCTTAGGGCGGGGGAAGACTCCGGGCGGTGGCGCGCGCCCCTCCGCGGCGTCCGGTTGCAGGAGGCGATGGTGTCGACGGTGATGGACTACGATGAGCCCAAGGCCAACACCAACCCCCACGGCAGCGTGCCCACCACGCCGGACTACCCCGTCTCGCCGCCCGGGCACTGATGTAATGTAAACGAGGAGGAAGCTTGAAGACGGATCCAAAAGAGAAGCTCTTTTCTTCCCTTGTCTAGGTGGTAAATGTTGGTGAATTGGCAGTACGGAGTAGATAATTTCATTCTGGTCGCCCCTGATAGTTTGTTCAATTTGGAGAATTTGTACCTAGTGTTATGTGTGTGTATTCAGTTTTGATCCCTCGATCGATCTGTCAATCGTTCCTGCATGTCGCCCATCTGTACAACCTGCCCATGTGTGCTCTCCAATAAAATCATCTACGTTTGTAGCCTTCACTAATTTCTCTCGAAATAGTCTTTCGACCCGCTATATTAATATAGCCAACCACCGATACAAGAAGATCCACCGCAGGGAAAAAACAGCACAATCTAAACCCAAAAGAAAACAAAGAAGAAAAAAAGAGAAAACAATGCCAAAAATGGAGGTTCGACGAAAACGAAGATGATTCTCCACCGATGCGCCCTCCGACGAATAGCCACCACGATGCTATCACTCTGAAGTGCCATGCACCAAGCAACACCTTCATGAAGGGAAGCGACAACGACGACGCTATTGCCTGGATCGTTCCTAGGGATATCCCCGGAACACATCCTAGGGTTTCCTCCGGTTCACAATGAGGGGTGGGGAAGAGGAGTCTCTGACGCCCTTCAGGAAGGAAGATGACACGCGCAGGCGTCACCGCGCCGGTGCCGAGACAGGGATTTCTCCCAACCCCCAAAAAAACCACACCTCCAGGCCCTCCGGAACATCCACCAACTTGTCGCCCACCAGCGCGTGCCACCACGGCTTTTCAATCACCACCGACATCTCACCGTGGCCCTCGTCACGAGGCCGGTAAAGACGAGAAGCAAGGAATCCGACGAGGGTCAGTGGTACAGCGCCACCCGGGAGGGAACTACCTCCACCGCTCCGACGCCGGGAGGCGGTAGCCGTCCGGGTGTAGCAACAGGACACACCATGCTTGCCGGCCCGGCCGAGCCCAAGTGGCCCCGTGAAGTCCTGCCGCAACATTGCAGCAGGGGTACCGCTGCCACCGCCAACCCAAGCCCTCACCCTGCTTACTCGACCACCCAGGACGCCGCAGACGCGCCAGGCACGGCCCGCCCAGGCCCAGATGGAGCCTAGTTGGGCCCCGATCTGGGCCGGTTGGGCGCTGCCGGCCGCTCACCAGCGACCGTCCGGCCACGCTGGCGACCTCCGTCCCTGCAGCTAACAGCCACGACACCGCCACGCCTCCACCCGGTCGCGGGAATCAAGCCACCGAGTCGGGCCATGCACCGCCGAGAAGCTCCGGCACCGTTGGGAGACCCCGCCCTCCGTACGCGCGCGGGTAGAGGACGACCCGCCGCTGCCAGCCACGCGCGGGAGAGGCCCGGCGACTTACGCCGGCGACGGCAGATGGGGAGAGGGAGGGGAGAGGGCCTAAGAGGAGGTGGCGGCTAGGGTTCGCCCGTCGCCCGCAGGGGGACGAGCGAGCGAACCGGTTTCCTTCCGACGCACTAGCGCCTTCAGGAATTTCTCGCTGATTGTGTATGTTAATTTACTAATTACTATTAAATGACAGGAGTAAACTGCATGATAGTACTGCTGACAATGTTCTTTTAGGTTCAGAGATCTGATGGTACCGTTTCTCAATGGAACAGAGAAGATCTATATAGCCAAACTAGCAGAAATCGTAGTGAACGAGTGGTGTGTGTACGATGATGTAACTGCCCTCGCGTCGTCCATGTCTAGCCCTAGCCGCCGCCTACTACCCCCTCCCTCCCACCTCGCTGCCGCCGGAGAGCGCGGCTGGGAAAAGCCTAGTCGGCGCCAGCGGCGGGGGCCTCTCCCTCTCCCTTTCCCTTCGTTTGTGGTCGCTGGCACGGGACGACGGGCTAGGGTTGGGGCGGGGCGTGACGCGTTGCGCTGACGTTACAGCGGTTTGTGTTCCTAGCTCGCCGTTGGGCAGTTTTGGAGCCTCCGGGTTTGTGATATTGTGCTTTGGTGTGCGGTCAGGTGCTGACTCTGACATAGATCTTTGTATTCTCTTTGTAAAGTTTTATTAAATAATAAATAAAAAAGATGTGTTCATTATTTTGATGTAGAGACCAGAGGTAACAGTTAGCCAGCCGTGAATTATGGATGTTGAAGCTAACAATTTCTCTTTCCCCCAGCCAGCAAATGAGTGATCATAGGAGAGGCCACACATGCTGCAACATCTTGGCCATAAATGTGACAAAAAAGTTTGGCAGTTTTGCCCGCATGAGGTACGGTCATGGATGCATGGTCGACTGCAAAAAGTACCTCAAGTGGTGCTCAATTTGTAGCCTAACTATTCCCTCTGATCCAATTATTTGACTCAGATTTATCTAAATACAAATATATTTTAATATTTGATACATTCGAATCTAAATAAAACCAAATCAATTAATTTGGATCGAATAGAGTAGTAGGTTTCAACTTGTTTATCTTTAACCGAGATATTCATGTGGCTGCCACATCATTGCGTTCCCAGCACAACAACATGCATGGCATGGGCACCGTCGGGGGTCAACCCATCGAGCAGGGCAGTACACATGAGCTATTAGTTCTCGAGTTCCGAACAGATCGACATCTTTGCTTAGTTTTGAGGATGCGATTTTAAGTTTCAACTGGCTGACCTCCACGAAGCTCCTCATCGATCCTAGCTAACAAAGTCGGATGAATAATACGGATATAATGGGTGTGCTTTCGATGGTTGGCACATGTCAACCTCGTGATCCAGCGAGAAGGGTTGGCGTGCTTTGGATTTTTGCTGGACTTGTTGCATATGCATCGCCAAAAACGAAAAGAGAAGCGAGGAGATCAACCCTACGAAACCATTATTAAACTAGTCGTTGCCTCGCTCTAAAAAACGATGGATTGGTTAGATGAGACGGTAGGGTTGCATGTCTGGTACATGCGCACCATCGTCATATGATTTCGTACCACTTAAACTATGGGATGGATGCTCGTGAGTCCACCCTAGTGGACCCGGCCCATGTGCTGCGACTAGCTGGTCAAAATAAATCCATGTGCGCGACCAAGTCGAGAGTGAATTTTTGTCACATGGTACTCTCCAGGGCCCGAATAAGCAGTAAAATCAAAACAAATATAAAATAAAATCAGAAAACGCAAAATAAAATCTTGCATGTAGAAGATGGATGCAGGTATGTGCGTAGCAAGTTTTAAACTTAAACTTGAAAGTATGTAACTTGCGGCAAAAAAAAGACAAAGTTGCTGATGAATACTACAAGTTACAAGATTTTACTATGCAGGTTCCAGATTTGTCTTTTTTTTTTCTGTAGGCCACATACATACTACTACCTTCGTCCCAAAATAGATGTCTTAGATTTGTCAAAATTTGGATGAATCTAGACACTATTTAGTATATAGGTTTATCCAAATTTTAACAAATCTAAGACATCTAATTTGGGACGGAGGGAGTATTTTTTTCTTGAAAACTGGTACGCATAAGGATCAATGTTATATTCACATGCATGATTTAAATTAATTTTTTTTAAGATTCAAAATACACCCTCCGATTTATATTAATTATCGTTGAAATGGATGTATCTAACACTAAAACATGTTTAGATACATTTATTTTAGTAAAAACTAATATGAATCGGAGAGAGTACTAACTTTTGGGCTCGTGGGAGAACCGGGTTCCAGAGTACCACAAATGTCTTGGACTGGACGTAGTGTTGGCCGTAGGATGCTAGGTTTGTTGAATAAAAGAGCAATTTATCAAGCGAATTATTCATAATAAACGCTAGATAAAACATGATTAGAATAATAGGCAATATACTAATCATGTGAAATAGCGAATACAAATTAAGGCATATAACCAAACAAACTGCAAGGCGTAACACTTTAGATACGATCAGAACAAGATTGAGAAAGAAGATACACACGGCAGTAGCAGAAGAGCAACCGCCGGCGTTGGAACCGTCGTTGGCCATGTCGTCGAGGAAGAGGGTGCTGATGTCGGGGAAGAAGTCCTCGTCGGGGAAGACGTCGCTATCCGTGATGTAGTCCGTGACGAAGCCAGTAGTCGCTGATAGCGCTCCCCAAAAACCTTATCGCCCTTCTCCCGTACAGGACTCGAAGCAGCGGGGCTCCAGAGGCCTACTGTCCCGGCTCGTGGTGCACGCCACAAGACGGGATGGGGAAGAACTGTTGATAGCTCAGTGCTCTGGAACTTGGAGGCGATGGTTCTGATAGATGATTGAGGAAAGGAGCGACCTTTCGCTCTTATAGGCACGGGTAGACAAGCGAACAGGCGACGTTGGAAGAGGAAACGAATAGGCAGCGACCAAAGCCAAACAGCCTCCATTTAGTTCGAATTAAACCTCCACTGAGCCCGCAACCCGTGGCGCGCGCGCGTCGTGACGAGGCGAGGCGGGCGGCGAAGGAGGAGGAGCGCGCGTGTGGGACTCTCTCCTTCTCCTTGTCATCTTTTTACCAAGTGGTAAGAGAGCCTCCCTTATAAGCTGGTGCAAACCTCCTTCAACTAGCAATGTGGGACTAAACATTTGTCCCACCTCTTGCCATGCAGGAATGGGCCACATGGGCCTATAGGATTTTCAGGAATTATTGGAATGGAAAATGGGCTAGGCTATTTGGGCTAAAATTCCAACAATCCCCCACCAGATCCCAGAGGCACATGTAATTTTCCTTTGGTTCCAAGATACTATTTATATACCGGTACTGTAGTGGAGACTGTTAAGTTGAACTTCCACCTAGAATTATATGCTACACTAGGCTGCGACTTGTACAGTGGACTATGCCTTGAACTGTAAGTTTGCTGCAACCTAGCTTCACACGAAGCCTTGACCGATACTGGGGCTACCGTGGGACTTCCCCGCGGGTGGAGCTTATGCGTCATACTCTATGGCCTTTCATGAGTTTATTAGAGAGCACCCAACTCTCATAGACTGCGATGTTAGACAGTCAGACCCATATAGGTGTGTTCTTCAACAGATGTTCTGCAGGACAACATCTCTGCTTAAGATTAAGCCATTTAGAACATATTAAGATAAAATCAACCTGCCGTGCAGAATAGGAAAGTATTGCATCTTCACGGAGTGGTGTTCATTAAAGTAGGGATACTTTCCTCTCAGTCTACCAATAGCTTGTCTCCCAAATCTAATTCACGGGATCTCCGATCACATAGATTGGTTTGCCACTGTGGAAAACTCATAGTGTGGGTCTCATACCCATCTCCTTCGATGCATTTTCTATCACATTGTGTGATAGTCCCTTTGTGAAGGGATCTGCCAGGTTCTTAGATGTTTGGATATAATCCAATGGAATAACTCCGGAGTTTCTTATTTTCCTGACAGATTTTAGTCTCCTTTTCACATGTCTTGAGGACTTCATATTATCCTTAGAACTGTTCACCTTAATAATCACAGTTTGATTATCACAGTTCATTGGAATTGCGGGTATAGGTTTTTCAACCACAGGTAAGTCCATCAAGAGTTTACGAAGCCACTCTGCTTCAACAGTGGCCGTGTCTAGTGCTGTGAGCTCTGCTTCCATAGTTGACCTTGTTAAGATGGTCTGCTTGCAAGACTTCCAAGAAACAGCGCCACCACCAAGTGTAAACACATATCCGCTCGTGGCCTTTATCTCATCAGCATCAGATATCCAATTTGAATCACTATAACCCTCCAGTACCCTCGGATACCCGGTATAGTGAATGCCATAGCTTGCAGTGCCTTTCAGATAGCGCATGACTCTTTGAAGAGCTTGCCAATGATCATCTCCAGGATTTGAAACAAATCGACCGAGTTTGCTAACAGCAAACGCGATGTCAGGCCTTGTCGCGCTAGCCAAGTACATAAGCGAGCCAAATATTTGAGAGTATGTCAATTGATCTCTAACGGTGCCTCGATTCTTTCGAAGTAGTACACTAGGATCATACGGTGTTGGAGAAGACTTGCAATCGCTATACCCAAAGCGACTCAAAATCTTGTCCACATAGTGAGACTGAAGCAGTGTGATCCCACTATCATCATCTCTCAATAGTTTGATGTTCAAGATAACATCAGCTACTCCTAGATCCTTCATCTCAAAAGACTGAGATAAGAAATCCTTGACCTCCTCAATTACAGTAAGGTTGGTCCCAAAGATCAGTATGTCATAAACATACAAACATAGAATAACTCCTTCGCCCCACCATGGCGATAGTATACACACTTGTCAGCTTCGTTTACAACAAAGCCTGCAGCGGTTAAGGTTTTATCAAATTTTTCGTGTCACTGCTTAGGTGCTTGTTTAAGACCATATAAAGACTTCAGTAGCTTGCACACTTTTCTTTCTTGACCATTTACTACAAAACCATCTGGTTGATCCATATAAATTTCCTCATCCAACTCTCCATTTAGGAAAGCCGTCTTAACATCCATTTGATGAACGAGAAGATCGTGTGAGGCAGCCAAAGAAAGTAGTACTCGAATGGTGGTCAACCTTGCTACAGGTGAGTAAGTGTCAAAAAAGTCTTCACCTTCCTTTTGGGTATAACCCTTGGCCACAAGCCTTGCCTTGTAATTCTCAATAGTACCATCAGGCCTTAGTTTCTTCTTAAACACCCATTTACATCCTACAGGTTTACACCCATAAGGACGATCAGTGATCTCCCATGTTTCATTAGCTAAGATGGAATTCATCTCACTATGAACAACTTCCTTCCAGTAGTCAGCATCAGAAGATGCATAAGCTTCTAAAATGGAAGTGGAAGTGTCATCAACAAGGTACACAATGAAATCATCACCAAAGGACTTTGCAGTCCTCTGTCTCTTGCTCCTTTTAGGAATTTCATTATCATCCTCCTTAGGACTTTCAGAGTGTTCAATTGAAATGGTAGATTCAGAGAATGTAGCAAATTCCTGATTAGATGAAGTAGGTATCTCCGGATTTGATGAGTTAGGTTTATCCTTCATTGGAAAGATATCCTCAAAGAAAATCGCATCAGTCGACTCCATGATTGTTCCGACATGAATGTCAGGCACTTCAGATTTTACTATCAAGAATCTATAACCAATGCTATAAAAAGCATTGCCCAGAAAAACACAATCAATGGTTTTTGGTCCAAGCTTGCGCTTCTTGGGGATTGGTATATTAACCTTTGCCAAACAACCCCAAGTACGTAAGTAAGAGAGTTTTAATCTTTTCTTCTCCCATTCATCGAATGGAGTAATTTTTTGTTCTTTGTGGGAACTCGGTTTAGGACATGACACGCGGTCAATAGTGCCTTTCCCCACCATTCCTTAGAGAGACCTGATGTGTCTAACATGGCGTTAACCAAATATGTTAGAGTAAGGTTCTTTCTTTTGGCTACTCCATTTGACTGGGGTGAGTAGGGAGGTGTCCTCTCATGAATTATGCCATGTTCCGCACAAAAGGAATCAAACTTGTTGGAAAAATACTCTCCACCACGATCAGACCTAAGCCTCTTAATCTTTCGATCAAGTTGATTTTCTGCCTCAACTTTATAGATTTTGAAGAAACTCAAAGCCTCATATTTTGATTTCAGAGAGTTATCGATCAAAGTCATGAAATATTTCTTTCCACCTTTTGTCAACACACCATTCATCTCACAAAGATCACAATGTATGAGCTCTAGTGGTGTTAAATTTCTCACTTCTGCAGTCGTATGTGACTTGCGAGGTTGTTTAGCTTGCACGCAGACTTGGCACTTAGATCCCTTAATAGTCGTGAAATCAGGGATTAAATTTATTTTGGCTAGCCGCGTCATATAACCAAAATTAATATGACAAAGACGAGAGTGCCAGACATTTGATTCAAAATTCGTGTAAATATGATTAACAACTTTATTACAAATGTCTGACAGAGATAAGCGGAACAAGCCTCCGCACTCATATCCTTTACCAACAAAGGTTCCATACTTCGAAATTACAAATTTATTGGACTCAAATACAATCTTGTAGCCATCTCGACATAGAAGAGATCCGCTAACAAGATTTTTATTTATTGAGGGAACATGATGCACGTTCTTCAGGCGCACGGTCTTTCCCAAAGTGAACTTCAGATCGACCGTACCAACACCATGAACAGAAGCATGCGAGTCGTTCCCCATCAGCACGGTTTGAGTCCCTCTGACCTAATATGAAGAAAACATGGAAATATCAGAATAGGCATGTACATTAGTGTCCGTGTCAATCCACCAATCAGGAGAATGACATAATGAAAGAACAGTACGTAATATACCATACCCAACATCTTTCATCTCAACGTCGCCCATAACAATATTAACAGTCTTGCTTCCCTTCCCATGCTGGCGCTTGTCAAAGCGGTTGGGACAAGCAGAAGCCCAATGATTAGGATCACCGCACACATGACAAGCACCTTTCCTCTTATCAGTCTTCTTCCTGAAGTTGGTGGACTGTGAGGCCTTGTTCTTTCCATCGAACTTTCTTTTGTCGTCAAACTTGCCTTTGTACTTGAACTTGTGAGGCTGGAAGTTCCTTTTCTGTACCAGGTTGGCATTAGAACCTCCCCCGGTACCTCGATCACGTGTGTCCTTTGCTCTCGCCTTCTCTTCCACATCAAGAATCCCAATGAGATCCGTCATGGAGAACTCTTGTCTCTTGTGCTTCAGAGAAGTGCAAAATTCCTCCAGGACTAGGGAAGTTTGGCAATAATGCCTCCGGCAACAAACTTGTCCGGTAACACACAAGTGAAGTGCTCAAGCTCCCTGGCAAGTGACTGTATCTCATGAGCCTGCTCCACAATGGGGCGGTCCTCAACCATCTTATAGTCATAGAATTGTTCCATGACATACAGTTCACTGCCAGCATCGGAGACTCCAAATTTTGTCTCGAGCGTATCCCACATATCCTTGCCATTGCTAAATGACAGATATGAATCGACAATATTATCACCAAGAATGCTGATCAAGGCAGCCTTGAAAGTGGTATCAAGTTTTTGAAACGCCTCTTCCTGAGCGGGATTAAGTTCTCTCTCAGGTGCGCCATAGATGGCGTTATAGCAGCTCATGGTCTGAAACCAGAGCACTGCTCTCGCACGCCATCGTTTGTAATTCACACCTTCGAACACAAGTGGCTTCATAGAAGCAACAAAGCCACTTAGGGAGAATTGCCTGAAATAAGGTTTTTGGATTGTTGAATAAAAGAGCAACTTACCAAGCAAATTATCCATAATAAACGCTAGATAAAACATGATTAGAATAATAGGCAATATACTAATCATGTGAAATAGCGAATGCAAATTAAGGCATATAACCAAACAAACTGTAAGGCGTAACACTTTAGATACGATCAGAACAAGATTGAGAAAGAAGATATATACGACGGTAGCAGAAGAGGAACTGCCGGCGTTGGAACCGTCGTTGGCCATGTCGTCGAGGAAGAGGATGCTGATGTCGGGGAAGAAGTCCTCGTCGGAGAAGACGTCGCTATCCGTGATGGAGTCCGTGACGAAGCCAGTAGTCGCGCCGATAGCGCTTCCCAAAAAACTTATCGCCCTTCTCCCGTACAGGACTCGAAGCGGTGGGGTTCCGGAGGCCTACTGCCCCGGCTTGCGGTGCACGCCACAAGACGGGATGGGGAAGAACTGTTGGTAGCTAGTGCTCTGGAACTTGGAGGCGATGGTTCTGACAGATGGTTGAGGAAAGGAGCGACCTTCCGCTCTTGTAGGCACGGGTAGACAGACGAACAGGCGACTCGAAAGAGGAAACGAACACTTAGTTCAAATTAAACCTCCACTGAGTCGTATTTAAAACCAAAAAGAACTCGGCTCGGCGAGATTCCCGCAACCCGCGGGCGGCAGGGTAAGAGGAGCGCGCGTGTGGGACTCTCTCCTTCTCCTTCTCATCCTTTTACCAAGTGGTAGGAGAGCCTCCCTTATAAGCTGGTGCAAACCTCCTTCAACTAGCAATGTGGGACTAAACATTTGTCCCACCTCTTGCCATGCATGAATGGGCCACATGGGCCTCTAGGATTTTCAGAAATTATTGGAATGTAAAATGGACATTTGGGCCAAAATTCCAACAAGGTTTGGGGTACGGTTCAATTTGGCTTGGGAGTAGTTCAAGGTGGTTTTCTACTCCACAAGTCTAATTTCATACTGCTTGGCTAATCACTCCTAACACTTCTACGACTCCTCTAAAGAAACACTTCTATGCCTAGATAATTGTTATAGTGGATCTTTTTCACGTGACTTCTCCTTGACTAGGGATGTAGAAATAAGACAAGTGGGATCTCACTTTTACACCACTAGCCTAACACTAGACTAAGTGGGATAGATGAGATAAGTGAGATTTGTCAAATCCTACTTAGTTAGAGTTAGACTAGGATGCAAAAGTGGAATCCTACTTATCCCGCATGTCCCACTTTTACGTACATATCCTCGATCAACATATTGCCATGTGAAAATACTATAGTAAAATAAACGCACCTTATGCGACTTCAGTGACTTCAAAACAAAACCACTATGCTTTTTTTTGGCAATTGTAATTCATTTTACATGGACCCATGGGAATTTTTCTTGTCTATGTTTCTTTATTATGGGTGTAGTTATTATTACTCATCTAAAGAAGGTCAGTAAGTTAGTGAGCTCATCGGAGCGTTTCTAGAACGAATACACTTTGAATTTGATAAATATATTGCTTATGAAGTATGTGTTCATGTATGTCCGATAGATGTTTGCGTTGTATATTGGAGATATGAAAATAATATTAAACATAAATAATTGCAAGTAATTCAAGTAGCTTGTTGCCATTTAACCGTCTGAATTGGTGAAAGGACAGTCGGTTCTTGGTTCACATATTAGTTAGTTCAATAATAAATTTGTATAAGATGTGAAATTAGACAATGAATTTTTTAAGAATGAATAAATTTATTGAAGTGCGAACCATTTCTGTAAAGAAAAATGTATGCATATTTTGTGTTAATAAATACTCTCTCGCGTTTGATAATTCTTCTCGTGGTTTTATTTCAAATTTGAACTAAACCCATGACAAGAATTATAAAATGGAGGAAGTATTTTTGTTTATTTATTCAAGGCAAAGCAGTTAGTTTTATTTTGACATCCTCCCATAATTATCATGACCATATATGTACTCGGTTGGTTTTCAAAACTAATTACGACACTGTACATCAAACCATATCCATTTCAATCTAATATATTTTTGTAGTTAGCATGATTGAATATTTATACATATTGATAACATTAAATATTGAGTGATTGATGTGATGGATCAATTAAACAACTTGATCAAAGTATGGAAGGAGAATTAATAGGAAACACCCGTGATTCATGTTTGTCCATTGCCTCCTGCGTTCCAGATATTGGCTATCGACCGCATGTGTTTTCATTCTATTCTGCGTTAGAGGCCCGCATTCGCTCATTGAAGATACGAACGATCGTCTTGACGCAGTCCCAATCCATGACGATAGGCTGCCCCACCGACTGGACAGTGTTGAGGACCTTGAGACCTTCCTTGGAGCCGAAGAGGAGGCGGCTTCTCATCAACTATACACTGGTATCGACACAAGACTCGTGTGCCATCATGCCGTCTAGGCAGAAGTAGTGACGTAGCTTTGTGAGGGGCAAAGGGAGCCACCCCCCCCCCCCCCCCCCTCCCCATCTCTTAAAATTTTCTTCTAATACTTAGTTGATAATTAGCATACTTTTACATCATACATAGCAAAATTCAAAATATTAGCCTCTCAACTATGTTTTGCCCACTCTCAATTCCCGGGGAAGCTCCGACGCTCGTTCATTTTGAACCAATCTGCACTTTTGTTTGTTTAGTGCTAGAATTTTCACCCATTTCTTAATATAGCTAACATGTACTTTGTAGTTTGTAGTTCCTATATAAGCTCAGTACACTTATTTACTCGCATTGTTCTGCGTCGTTTTTAGTAGTTCTCCCCGTCAAGAAAAAACCATGGATAAAACAAAATTGAATTGAACTTAATAATTTTTTTGTCTTGGAATAATGAATAGATGCTAGTTAATTTTTTTACTAAGATATCAAGCAGGCATTGTAGGATTTGAGTTTTTATGTTACTGTTGAAAACAGATTTATAGCATGACTTTCCATGTTCTTATCTTCTTGAGAGTTCCGCTCTATATAGCTATCATATACTACCTCCGTCCCAAGGCTTATGGTTTATAACTTTTTTTAAAAGTCAAACCATCTAAAGTTTGACCAAGTTTTTAGAGAAAAATATTAATGTTTATAATACGTAATCCATACTCTTTCATTCGTCATGAAATATATTTTTACATGGTATCTATATAGTTCTTGATAAATTTTTCTAAAAATCTATTATATACTAAAAGCAATATAAGGGTGTTTTTCGAGGCACCACGTCGATCCACATCATCCAAATTACCGTGATGGTTGGATCTAAAGTTTACGGTTAAGATTTAATAAAAAATTAGTCACATAACCTATTTAACGCAATATATGTTCAAAAGGTCACGTGTATCATTGAGTCTAGAACTAATATGACCGTTGACCGTCATCTAAAAAAAAGTCCAGGAGTAATACGACAGATCCAATGGGTGCTCTAAAAAAAGGATATGTTGATTGTAAAATCCAGGAGTAATACGACTAGGATAAAATTCTACGTGCCCTCTTATAAAAAAACAAATGGTACGTGCATATCAAGATATCATGCCTAGAGACTATAGTTGAACGTATAACAGGACAATGCGTGAACACATATGTACACGAAACAGCACTAGGAAAAATGTTTAGAACGGCTATTTTGTGAATTATTCACCTCAGTTTACATGCACTTCTAATTTGCAAAAAAATATTCTTTTCTAACACAACTTTTAATATTAAACTTGAACTACAGTCTCTCCATCAATACATTTACATTGTCTTTTTTAAAAGAACCACGCCCACATTACCATAAATAAAAAATACATTTTATTTGGCATGAAAAATATTTCACTACTATAGTTGTTTAATAGGATTTAGAAATATGTTTTGTAAAACATTCCCCATTGGTATACAAGCACTTCTTTTAATTCTCTGGCTTTACAACTAACATATTACCTTTCTTAGTTTGTCAATATACACCTTCCCTAAGAACCGAACAATCGAACTTCCGTTACATTGACATTTAAATTATTTAATAGTATCCATATTGCTAAAATGAAATTTGTATATACATTTTTTTCCTAGAAAGCTGTTTAAAAATAGTATATTTATTATTATTTTTATTTTCGTATAGATATTAAGAGAAGTGCTCAAACATGCGTATTGGAGAACAGACCAAAATAACATGTATTTACGGACAGAGTGATAACACAATTGAGAGAAACAACTAACATAAATAAATATAGTGAAGGCCCCTCGCTAAAATAAAAGCTACAAGATAAAAAACAAAAAAAAAACTTATGCATAATAGTAAAATGTCAAAACTCGCAAGAGCTAAACTAACCTCCTTACTTTGAAAGAGGCAGTTTCACACAGAGTGGGACCCTAATATCATCAAATGCACTTCGAAGTTAGGGAACCATTGAAGCTCCGGCTACCAAGCCGATGCTATATTGCTGAATTATAGAAAAATTGAAATCACAATGAGAAGAGTATTGAGTATTACTAGGCCCCATATGAAAAACCGTGACAACCAGCTTGGCATAATGATGGAGTTAGGGAACCATACTTTGTTCAATACCATATCAACAATTAAGGCGTATGTCATAAGAAGAAAATACGAACCCAACAAATTAGATATCTAAAGAGTCAGAGGTTTGATCTTGATTCCTAGAAGTCAAGGGAAGCGAGGGGGTTTGAAAATCCAATAGAGACAATTTCAAAATATATATATACAGTTAACAAATTTTCTTAGATTAATCCTTTATCCATACAGTTGCATCCTATCCACATTAATTTTTCTTATTCCTATAAAACATAGTTAATATTATTAGCATGATTCTACCATGCATAGTCTATAAATATTTGATTTATAAATTATTTAATAAAAGTATAATGTGGTAAAAGGGGCTAAATCTAAAATGCTTAAAATGTAAAATATATGACTATTAATTTAGTGTACATGTTTTTATTGTTTATTTAAAGCAGTAGATCGTCAAGTGTGCCTAAATAAAATTTCAAAGCATATCGTTTCCGGTGGCCATGGAACTGTATTATTCCCTATAGCATAATATGATTATCCATACAAATATAAATTTATTTCAGTAACTACGATATGTATCAAAACCGATGCCCTCGCATGCGAGGGCCACGACTCTAGTTTAGTCAAACTTTACGTGACTTGACTTTTTAAAAAGTTATACCTTAAGTCTTAGGATGAAGGGAGTATCATTGTATAGCATCTGCTTAGAGCATCTCCACTCGTTTGACGAACCCAGGCCGAAATTCGGATCTTTTTTTGGCCGGACGGAGCTTGATTTCGGCTTAGGTACGCCCAGTTTCCCACTCGCGTACCCAGACAAGTTTCCACGTTTGGCTAAAATTTAACAAATTTCGGCAAACTTTGGGCGAACTTTGGGCGAATATAAGCGGTTTTGGGCGAATATGGACGAACTTTGGGCGAATATGAGCGATATGGACGATATGGGCGAACTTTGGGCAAATATGGACGATACCGACAAACTTTGAGCAAATATGCCCAAATTTTGGGCGAACTTTGGACGAAATCTGGTCTATATGGGCGAAATTTGGGCGAATATGGTCGATAAGGACCAACTTTGGGCAAATATGCCCAAATTTTGGGCGAACTTTGGGCGAATCTGGTCTATATGAGCGAAATTTAGGCGAATATGGTCGATACGGACCAACTTTGGGCGAATATGCCCGAATTTTGGGCAAACTTTGGGCGAATCTGGTATATATGGACAACTTTGGGCGAAAAATTGGACGAATATGGGCGATACGGACGAACTTTGGGCGAATATGCCCGAATTTTGGGCAAACTTTGGGCGAATATGGTCTACATGGATAAACTTTGGACGAATATGGTCTATATGGGCGAAGTTTGGGCGAAAATGGGCGAAATTTGGGCAAATATGGGCGAAATTTGGGAGATATGGGCGAACTTTAGATAAATAAGGGCGAATATATGCTGACTAGGCGGGTCCACTCGTCGAATTTGCTTCGTCCGACGTTCCCAGGGCGTACCCAGAATCCTGGGTTCGGCCTGGGTAGGCCGGACCAAAACACGCCAAAATCCGAACGAAAACAGGTCCTTGAAAACGCGACTGGGCCAATTTTCGGCGTCCGGACCAAAATTTGGCGTCCGGATAAGCGTCGTGGATAGCCGAGTGAAGATGCTCTTATGTACAGTGCCTGTTGGTGTCAGCTTTTCTAGGAGGTTTGACTTATGTTTGCCAGCCAGCCACATCATTGCGTTCCCAGCACAACAACCGGGCATGGGAACCGTCGGGGTCAACTCATGGATCAGGTTGCACAAACGTACCCATGAGCTCTCTAAGTTGTTTGTTCTTGATTTCCGTACGGATCGACACCCTTTACTTGCTTAGTCTTGATGCAGTTTCAACTGGCTGACCTCAACGAAGCTCTCCATCGATCCTATCTCTACTATCTAAAAAGAAAGTTGAGGTTCTGTTTTCTGCCAATCCCGCACTACGTTCGTCAATCATCCCGCCTCCACGGTCGCGTGTCGGGAAAAAAAAACGCTCGCACTGTCCGCCACGGATTACTCTCCCTCTCCATGTGTGTCGCTCCGATGTTCCACTCCATGCGTCCACCCCACGGGGCTGCCCTACCTCCACCCCTCCACACCGCACCCTCCCCCGATGTGTCCGCTCTTCGCACTTCACCCCATCGCTCGCCAAGCTCGTCGTCGTACGTTGCCGAGAAGTTCCCGCAACAAATCGCTAGGATGGGAGAAGGGATCGTCTAGAGGATCTACCGATAGAGGATCGACGGATCTGACCGCCATCCCTTGCCGTTGGTCACCTTCGCGAGGTTGGCCCTCCTTCCGCGCGCTCATCTTTCTCCCCCAGCAGCAGTCTTGGTGCTCGGTTTCATTGGTATCTTGCATCCATTGATGAAGGTCTGGATTAATTTTGGGCAATCATATTGTCCTGTCTCTTGATTAATAGAGTGGGATGACGAATTTGATCTGATCAGGTTTGAATCCGACTGGTTTCATACTGTAATATAGCAGCCTAATATTACCGTGTTGTCTTGCATCCAGATCGCTACCGTCGTATCCCCTTCCAGGACCGCGCCGCCACCCCTAGGACAGCGCTGCCGCGTCTTCTGACAATGGAGGTGAGCTTCCTCCTTTATATTATTTTGCACGGTTCAGGTCTTACACAAAATTCAATCTCAAGCTTGGTGTTCCCCAAAGCACGGTCTGAATATCCACTATTTTCCGATTTTTCTGTTCAACATTCCAAAGCATCCCGTTCTATTATTCTGTCTAATATATGCCCACTTCAAGGGGTGGTTCTTATAAAAAATTAGGTCTCGTACTTTCACTGGCAGCTTAGATCGAAAATAGCTTGGCAATGTCTTGATGTTAGAAGTGTTTTGTACTTTCATATGTAGTTTGATTTGGAACGATGATCTGCTTGCTGTTCTTTCTGCAAGTCTTGATGATACGAAGTGAACTATTCTATTTGTTAGTATTTGTTTGTTAATATACGTGAATATGATCATCTGGTTCTTTGCACTATATGAATTAATTAGATATTTTTGTGTTGTCCTACCTATCATAGGCAACATGGTGCTCTTTAAACAACTTAGATTTATATGGTTTCAGGTCTGCTGGCTGCTTGCTTATCTATGTATCTTTGTTTTTCTCGCAGATGTGCGTTCCTCGCAGAGTAGAACCACCAATTGAGACAGATGGCCACAGAGCTGTCGAGTCTATGTTAGTTTCATATCAACACTGTACCAGGTAGGTTTCTACTATAAGCAATTCTCCATGTTGTTCGGTTAGTTGTAGTGCCGGATCCTTGTTATGGTTGTGTACTCAAACGACTACACATGAATTTTGCAAGTCAAAGACCCCCGCTTATGGCTGAACGCAAAAACACACTAGATAATTGACCACTCAGGCTCACTTTTCATCCCCCAATCCTTTTGCTCTTAAATCGATTTATAAGCCTAATGGGAGGACGGCCAGTAGTAACACCGAGCCCCAGAGCTGAGGCTGCCCTGCCGGCGGAATTGGTCGGACCACCTCCGGCGATCAGGCACATGGCCATCTCAGCGGGTGCCAGTCAGGCAAATTTGTCTATCCACATCGTCAGTTCGTCGATAGGTAGTTGCCCGATAGACGCACCAACGTCAGTTCGTCTGTCCACATCCACTTTAGAAGCACGCCAATGCCCTTCTTTTTTTTATTGTAAATTCTGTTTCCTTCTCTTCAAATTTTCAGAGTATTAGTGTAGTTTAGAAATCCATGATTCTTGTTCTACACGATTAGAAAACAAGAATTGTTGTTCTACCGTTTCAGGGATAATATAAAGCAAATATTTTTCTTTCTGTACTGTTGTTTTTCTTATACCGGTAGCTTTTTATTGCCAAGTCTAAAATTTGGGAAATGGACATATTTGTACATATTTGTGAAGAAGAAGTGGCTGTCAGATTCTAATATTGCAAATTTTTCACAGTGATCAGCTGAAAACGAGGAACTTGTTTTCTGATAGCAGTAGCTTTTTTTGTTAGATCTGAAGTTTGTTAAATGGATAATTTGTGAAGAAGTGTGTTCTAATTTTTTTGTTTGCTTGACATCACAGAGTTCGGATCCTGGCTGCTGGCTCCGCCAACGGTTAGCTGATGTCCTGAATGGGCTAACGTGTATGATGCATGTGCAGAGGGACAACCTTAGAATTTTCTATCATTACACGATAAATGAATATATGATAAACTTGCACTGTTTCCCGTGGTTTTCATTTAGAGTGTCAATAAAACTTGAGCATCGATCAAATCTGTCAATAATTTGGTCAATGTGTATTTTTTCAGCCAGCACACCGTTAGTTGCAGTGAACGAAGACGTGAGAATGGATGATCTTAAACTATTACAGGTTAATTCTCTTAAAATCTCTTCTGTTTTATCACTTTGAACATAATTCAATCAAAAATTGCGCTGGAGAGCTAAATGATTGGTTTCTGCATGGAGAACCGTTTGACCATTTTGTTCATTTGAATTGGTATTTCTCATCAAATATACCATATACATGTCCAAATTTAGTGTCATCTTGTTGAGCCATTCACCCTGTTAAGATAACGAAGGTTGTACTTTAACTTATATTTGGTAGCACGATATCAATTTTCCTCTTGTGAAGCAAATAAGTTATATTTCTTATGGCATGACAACATACATTCTCTGTATCATATTTATGTTTCTAGGGTCTGTTTTAATTGGAACTGATCGCAAAGATTCAAACTTTCGATCGCTTCGAGACGACTAAGGATCCTGGAGAAGTACTAGACCAACTCCGGGAAGATACAGTGGGATGAGAAGCACCAGGTTCTTGTCTGATCTACTTCCATAATTTCTTTCAACACCAATAGCCGAATAAAAATATTCAGAATTTGCAAACATTGGAAACATTTTCAGAGCATTAGTGCATAGGTCGACAGTTGCTCAGGTAATATTCTACTATCTCTACTATCTCTATTATCTAAAAAGAATGTTGAGGTTCCGTTTTCTGCCAATCCCGCACTACGTCTTCGTCAATCATCCCGCCTCCACGGTCGCGTGTCGGGAAAAAAACGCTCGCACTGTCCGCCACGGATTACTCTCCCTCTCCATGTGTGTCGCTCCGATGTTCCACTCCATGCGTCCAACCCACGGGGCTGCCCTACCTCCACCCCTCCACACCGCACCCTCCTCCGACGCGTCCGCTCTTCGCGCTTCACCCCTTCGCTCGCCAAGCTCGTCGTCGTACGTTGCCGAGAAGTTCCCGCAGCAAATCGCTAGGATGGGACAAGGGATCGTCTAGAGGATCTACCGATAGAGGATCGACGGATCTGACCGCCATCCCTTGCTGTTGGTCACCTTCGTGAGGTTGGCCCTCCTTCCGTGCACTCATCTTTCTCCCCCAGCAGCAGTCTTGGTGCTCGGTTTCATTGGTATCTTGCATCCATTGATGAAGGTCTGGATTAATTTTGGGCAATCATATTGTCCTGTCTCTTGATTAATAGAGAGGGATGACGAATTTGATCTGATCAGGTTTGAATCCGACTGGTTTCATACTGTAATATAGCAGCCTAATATTACCGTGTTGTCTTGCATCCAGATCGCTACCGTCGTATCCCCTTCCAGGACCGCGCCGCCACCCCTAGGACAGCGCTGCCGCGTCTTCTGACAATGGAGGTGAGCTTCCTCCTTTATATTATTTTGCACGGTTCAGGTCTTACACAAAATTCAATCTCAAGCTTGGTGTTCCCCAAAGAACGGTCTGAATATCCACTATTTTCCGATTTTTCTGTTCAACATTCCAAAGCATCCCGTTCTATTATTCTGTCTAATATATGCCCACTTCAAGGGGTGGTTCTTATAAAAAATTAGGTCTCGTACTTTCACTGGCAGCTTAGATCGAAAATAGCTTGGCAATGTCTTGATGTTAGAAGTGTTTTGTACTTTCATCTGTAGTTTGATTTGGAACGATGATCTGCTTGCTGTTCTTTCTGCAAGTCTTGATGATACGAAGTGAACTATTCTATTTGTTTAGTATTTGTTTGTTAATATACGTGAATATGATCATCTGGTTCTTTGCACTATATGGATTAATTAGATATTTTTGTGTTGTCCGACCTATCATATGCAACATGGTGCTCTTTAAACAACTTAGATTTATATGGTTTCAGGTCTGCTGGCTGCTTGCTTATCTATATATCTTTGTTTTTCTCGCAGATGTGCGTTCCTCGCAGAATAGAACCACCAATTGAGGTAGATGGCCACAGAGCTGTCGAGTCTATCTTAGTTTCATATCAACACTGTACCAGGTAGGTTTCTACTATAAGCAATTCTCCATGTTGTTTGGTTAGTTGCAGTGCCGGATCCTTGTTATGGTTGTGTACTCAAACGACTACACATGAATTTTGCAAGTCAAAGACCCCCGCTTATGGCTGAACGCAAAAACACACTAGATAATTGACCACTCAGGCTCACTTTTCATCCCCCAATCCTTTTGCTCTTAAATCGATTTATAAGCCTAAGGGGAGGACGGCCAGTAGTAACACCGAGCCCCAGAGCTGAGGCTGCCCTGCCGGCGGAATTGGTCGGACCACCTCCGGCGATCAGGCACATGGCCATCTCAGCGGGTGCCAGTCAGGCAAATTTGTCTATCCACATCGTCAGTTCGTCGATAGGTAGTTGCCCGACAGAAGCACCATCGTCAGTTCGTCTGTCCACATCCACTTTAGAAGTACGCCAATGCCCTTCTCTTTTTTATTGTAAATTCTGTTTCCTTCTCTTCAAATTTTCAGAGTATTAGCGTAGTTTAGAAATCCATGATTCTTGTTCTACACGATTAGAAAACAAGAATTGTTGTTCTACCGTTTCAGGGATAATATAAAGCAAATATTTTTCTCTCTGTAAGAATTATTTGTACTGCTGTTTTTCTTAAACCGGTAGCTTTTTATTGCCAAGTCTAAAATTTGGGAAATGGACATATTTGTACATATTTGTAAAGAAGAAGTGGCTGTCAGATTCTAATATTGCAAATTTTTCACTGTGATCAGCTGAAAACGAGGAACTTGTTTTCTGATAGCATTAGCTTTTTTTGTTAGATCTGAAGTTTGTTAAATGGATAATTTGTGAAGAAGTGTGTTCTAATTTTTTTTGTTTGCTTGACATCACAGAGTTCGGATCCTGGCTGCTGGCTCCGCCAACGGTTAGCTGATGTCCTGAATGGGCTAACGTGTATGATGCATGTGCAGAGGGACAACCTTAGAATTTTCTATCATTACACGATAAATGAATATATGACAAACTTGCACTGTTCCCCATGGTTTTCATTTAGGGTGTCAATAAAACTTGAGCATTGATCAAATCTGTCAATAATTTGGTCAATGTGTATTTTTTCAGCCAGCACACCGTTAGTTGCAGTGAACGAAGACGTGAGAATGGATGATCTTAAACTATTACAGGTTAATTTTCTTAAAATCTCTTCTGTTTTATCACTTTGAACATAATTCAATCAAAAATTGCGCTGGAGATAGAGCTAAATGATTGGTTTCTGCATGGAGAACCGTTTGACCATTTTGTTCATTTGAATTGGTATTTCTCATCAAATATACCATATACATGTCCAAATTTAGTGTTATCTCGTTGAGCCATTCACCCTGTTAAGATAACGAAGGTTGTACTTTAACTTATATTTGGTAGCACGATATCAATTTTCCTCTTGTGAAGCAAATAAGTTATATTTCTTATGGCATGACAACATACATTCTTTGTATCATATTTATGTTTCTAGGGTCTGTTTTAATTGGAACTGATCGCAAAGATTCAAACTTTCGATCGCTTCTAGACGACTAAGGATCCTGGAGAAGTACCAGACCAACTCCGGGAAGATACAGTGGGATGAGAAGCACCAGGTTCTTGTCTGATCTACTTCAATAATTTCTTTCAACACCAATAGCCGAATAAAAATATTCAGAATTTGCAAACATTGGAAACATTTTCAGAGCATTAGTGCAGAGGTCGACAGTGTGAAGAAGGAGAATGACAACATGAAGATCAAGCTCAGGGAAGTGTTCTAGGATCTAGCTTAGATTTTCTTTTCAATTTACCTCTTGCACTTCAATGTTTTAACAATGTGTGATCCACCGGTAAGTACTCAAAGATTATTGTTTCTGTAATACTTGCAGTTACCTATTGATCATTATTTGTGTTGTTGGACAGGAGTTTTGAGATTGGTATTTCTGTGTTTTCCTTGGTATATCCAGGAGGAGGCATGTCAATGCCTGTCTTCAGCCCTGGGCCAAACCCGATAGGATGCATCTCAGATGTCATCGCATCCCTATCCATAAGTAGAAGTAGTCAACAAGTTATCTGGGATTTCCTCAATACATCCTTTTTCTTACACGCATGCCATGCTTGGGTGGAATTCATGAACTATGTGAACTAATTTCTTGACACCTTACATAACCTATACTACCAAACAAAAGAACCACGTATTCATCCTACTACATGCTATTGCCTTATACATATGGCTGTGAGGACAAAGTACTCTTGGTTGCCATCTTGGATGGAGAGATTCAACTAGGCCCTTTGAACAATAATTTACTTTTATTTGTACATATGTACTAGAATTCTACTGTCTTATCACCAAAAAGGGGTGGTCGGCATCTAATCTAGCAGCAACACACAATCGATGCAGTAGCATTTCCATTCAATACATGAACTGATAAAAAACCAGCAATCCATTTCAGTCTGAGGTTTATTTTTGTATGCATATGATCTTTATATTTTCTATTGTTTCTTTAGAGCACAGGCTAATCTGTTATTATATGCATGGAATATCTACTCGGTATGCCTTTTTAGTGTTAAATCAAATTTATGAGCTATAGGCTTCCAATGTTTTCCTAAAGTTCTACGAGCTTCGTTCACATGTTTTTGAATATCATGCCTAATTTTATTTTTTATTATTTATTTATGAGATATATAGTCAAATTTGAAAAATTTATCGTCATACTAAAATTATGCTACCTTCATCAAGAACTTGAGTTACACAGGTTCCCATGCAGAAGATTGTCAAAGCGCCTACATACAATAGAAACGGAACACTCGTATTGTTTCAGACGTATATTTTCAAAATAAGTGTTGATTACTTTTCCTGTTAATTTCTAGAAGAGGTGTACTGAAGATTCATGTGTGTTGTCAGCATCTTCATCTTCATGATCAGGTAATTTGTAATCAATTTGTTCAGAACCGTCGATTTAATACCCACGTGGTCAATGGCTTACTGTGTCAATGCCATGCACGCCAATTTTCTATAACTCCAATTGAACTATTCTATCTGTATCATGCATATGCATCTATGTTGCATGAATTAATGTTTTCTAAGTGATGTCTTAACAATGGATATTGTAGCTATTCCTTCGGCATGCTTGTTGTGATAGCTGATTCACTCATCATTCTCTTCCTTTTTAGTGACTTCTAACGTCACCTTTGTCTTGTACATATACTATTTCACGATTATTTAAAGTTTATTTCACGCTTTAAGGAGAAGCTCAATCTATAGGTTTCTTGTTATAGATGGATCACCATGCGATCCATGCATCTGTTTGTTTATTTTTTTTGGCAAGTTCTATCCTGCTAAAAGAGTTTAATGTTGTAGCATGCATGAGTTTTTACTCCTCGATCAACCTGCGCGAGTTTTATAATGGATTTGTAGAAGCTTTTTTTTGCCTCATAATATATATATATGCTTGTATTGAATTATTGATCATTGTTGTCTTCTCTCTATTGAATTATTGATCATTGTTGTCTTCTCTCTATTGACCACATGGTATGCAATATAAGAGATCTTCAATTACCATTAATGAGAAAAGTATGGTGTAGTTAACTTTTGTTTTAGCATATCTGTTAACTTTTGCCTCTTCTCCTTTTAGGGGTTATGGTCTACACAATGTATGACAGAGGATGCTAAGAAACCAAGCATGAGAAAATGAGAAGACGTGGTGCACCATATTACATCATACTTTCTTTACCAGTTGTCATGCTCGTTTTTTATTTCTATACAAGAAGTATAGATGTCATATGAAAAGAATGCAATAAGGCAATTGTAATCTCATGAACATTTTATTTTCCTAGCGTTGGTAAAATATTTGGTAGTTCATTATTTTGAGAACAAACATTTTCTCTATTTGAATGGTGTTATTGCTATACTTCGTAGTTCTATTATTGATCAGTTTGCTTCTTATTATTAAAAGTGGAGCAGGAGCAGCACCCAAGTCTCACGCAACATGGTCGAAAACATCAAAAGTTTGTCCATGTTGAGTTTGTCAAATCTCTAAAGAAAATGATTCCTGATTTCAATGAGTCCTAAAATTACATGTTTGACACAATTAGTGGTAATTTTATGTCCCGTTGCAACGCACGGACATGTTTCCTAGTAGTAGCTAAAAATTCGGGGTGGGTAATACGGATATAATGGGTACTTTCAATGGTTGGCACATGTCAACCTCGTGATCCAATGAGAAGGGTTGACGTGCTTTGGACTTTGCTGGATTTGTTGCTTGTTGCATGCATCGCCAAACCAAGAGACGAAGTCACGACATTAATAATAAACTCTACGAAACCAGTAAAGTTCTCCTGCCTCGCTCTAAAAAGAGGGATCGAATTGTAGATCATACGGTGGGGTTTGTATGTTTCGTACACGCGCACCATCCTCACAGGACTCGTACATTTAGGATGTGTTTGGTAGGTCGGGTCATCAGAGAATGACGTTCTCGTCTAAGATATTCTCATCTCATACAAGCTTCATCCGGATTTTGTCACGTGTTTGGTGGCTCATGTGTGTTTGCACACGCTGTGTCTAGATGTTGTTTGATAGCTTGTATACATTGAGATCTGAGTTAGATCTTCTTACTTACACATAGGACCTTCTATCAGAAACTAAATTGCAAACAAGTCCAACATTTTACACACAAGACCCTGAATAAAAAAATCAATCTAGTCCTCTCGGGTGTGGTGCTGGTGGCCGGCAACGTTGACTTTGGGAGCCGCCGCCGGTGGGAATCGAAGCAGGACGGCGAGCTGCGGTGAAGATTGGGGCTGGGACAGCGAGTCGCTCGTCGGGCAGGGATCGTGGCGGCACGAGGTGGTATGCGCGGCGAGCAGTGGCAACCTCCGCACTGAAGGGCGGGCCGTCCCAGGGGCTGGCCGTGGAGGTGGTGGCCGCGCCCGGGCTGTCCATGGAGGTGGCGGCGCTGGCCGCGGGCCGTGGTGCCCCAGCGTCGAGGTGACGACGGCGAATCCCAGCGTCGAGGAGGCGGAGGCCGGTGTCAAGGCACATGCCGGCGGCGGCAGTTTTTCAGGAGAGAGGTGAGTGAGAGAGACAGACTTGGGGGGAATGAGGCCGCTAGTCTGAGACCCCTACACGCGACGTTGCGGTGCGGGAACGCGGCGCTGGTTTCTCGGGCGGTTCTAGCCCTGTCGAGTTGGGAAGCTCGAATAGAGCTTCTCTCTCGGGCAGGGCCGAGGGGCATTTTCCGAGTGAACAAGGCAATGCCCACTCTGTCGAGCCCCGGGCTAACAAACAACGAAAATTGCAAATATCTCAGTTGAGATGAGAATAGCTGAGCTGACCCGATCTACCAAACACGCCCTTATTATTACTTAAGCTATGGGACGGATGGCCGTGAATCCACCGTAGTAGACCCAGTTAGCCCATGAGCTGGGACTAGCTTGTCGACAAATGCCCCATAGTGGGCGTCTTGATGGCCGTAGGATGCTTGGTTGGGCAGCCATAGGATTTGGTTTACGACTTTGTTTCCACCGGGCGGGCATGCTAGCTATTAATACTAGATGATACCCATTGCAGTGGGAAATTTTGTTAAAAATGGTTGTTGACTCCAAGAAAAATTGTCTATAAAGAATAACAAAACATTATTATATTAATTATCAGCAAGATGTTTTGTATCTAACATACATATTGGCAGGGAAGGTGCACCCCATATAGGTTTATCTTATGTTGAGTTGTTAACATGACGCAAAAAATATGTGTGCTGGACAACTATCTTTGTTGATTGAACTCGATTTTCTGTATCAATAGTATCTCTTAATATTTCCATTAGACCCAAGAGCAAATATTACAAAGGACATGATATTCAGAAGTTAAAAAAAATAGCCAATGAAGATGCACTACTTATTTGATCTCGCCAATACCAAGTAAAGACAGAGCTCATTCAGAATAACATGAAAGGGAAGAGGGGCCATATGTGAGAAGAAGAGTATTTCCAAATTCCATATATTACATTTGCGATACCCTAAGTTCAATTAGAATACAAATATTACTATCTAATTCTGCAATCCATATGTATGTAATAATTTGGGTTTGGATACAACAAAGTTACGTTGAGCTTGACACAAAGCTCCAGGACCATTTTGCACAAAGGCATAATTGGTCGGGGTAAAGAGTATAAATCTGTAATTGACAATGCATGGCAAGCCCGATAAGAGTTTCAAGCCAGGAAACAGTATAAATTTGTAAATTTCCTAAGTCAAATTGATGTCCTTGTTGTACAAAACAAAAGATATATAACTGGATGATGTTGTGGTATATACTGAATTTTCATCGCTGACCTGCATGGCTTAGAAAAGATAGCTATCTATCACGATCTGAATGTATTCTCTTCTATCAAAATCAAGATACATTACACATTGTATGTGTAAAATAATTCATGCTAAAAGCATCTGAACGGAGCATAACAACAATTTACTCTCTACCCTACCAATGATGAAGCTCTGAATTAAATTTAATCACACACATCCACTCGTATGTGAGCATAACAACATCGTAGTTGTTGATTCCTTCTTTATCTGCATAATCGCATAAAGAGAATGAAGAAATGCAAGTTAGAATGAACTCAGGATCAATAAAATTCAAGAGTTAGGTGACTTAGTAGTGGGAAAAATTTAGACGACCTGGCATTTGGCGAGAGATGGCCAATACCTTTTTAACCCTTATGTATAATTTGTTTGTTGTCTTCAAACTGCACCAAACAGTAGATCTACATGAGGAATAGGCATTTTGTTTCTTCTGTCCCATAAAAACACCGAGTAGTTAAATTTCACAAATCATATAAAGATCAAATAATGAACATACAGCTCGATCACTGGACTTCTGAACAATCCCACCTGACGCCCCTGACCCCGCGTCGCTCCCGTACGGGGCGACTCGGGGCAACCCTAGCCGTCGCCGCCGGCGGGCTCCTCCCGTGCGACTCCCTCCGCCGTCGCTGCCGCAGGTCCCTCTCGCGGTGGCGGCGGGCGCCCTCGCCGCCGAAGGTTGGAGAGGGGGGGCTGTCGTGGAAGCGTGATGGCGGGTCGGGGCGACGGCGCGGCCTGCTCTGGAGGTCGCGGGTGGCGCTTGGTGGCTCGGCGGAGGCGGTACGGGTGGTGTAGGGAGGGGCCTCGCTGCGACGACGACCGTCTGCGGGTGCGCCGCGTGGGCTAGATCTGGGGCCATCTAGGCCAGGTCGGCCCTCGGCGGGGGCGCCGTGGTAGGCAGCGGTCAAGGCGTGGCACTGGGATCTTGCTGGGCGGCGGCTCCGGCGCTGCTGCGGTGGTTCCCGGTTTGCCCCTCTTCCTTTTGCCTGCTCGATCCGTCCTCCGGGAACCGGCCGGCGGTGTGGGGATCACTGTGGCGGATCTAATAAATGTGGTGGTCCTTTGATTTCTTTCGCATGAAGACGAAGATCTGCTTGATGTCTGCCCTCCTTGATCTGGTCTGGAGAGGCAGGTTCCGGAAGGCTCCACTGGCGAACTCCCATGGGCGTATCATGCCTGGAGATTGCTGGATCGGAAGGTATTCGGTCGCGCGCACCTTGTTTTTCTGGCCGATTGGTTTCAGCGGGAGCGGTGCGAAGCTCTGTTGTTTGTTTCCACCAAGTGCCATGCTTTGAGCCATGGTGATGTCAGATGCGGAGAATGTCAGGAAAGCAGAAATTTGAGGGTAGCGATGGTGACCTTTGTTCTTGTGGTGACGGAGATCTGGCTGCGTGATCTGAGACTCGTTGCAGCGACTGTTGGTGCGGGAAGACAATACAGGGGAGTTTTCAGTCTTATCTTGCAGGGTGAAAATCTAAGGTCTGGCCTTAACTGGTTGTGCCTGGCAAAGATCTTGTTGAAGACATTGTTTTGTGAGTTTCTCCAGGATGAAAACCTATGGCCTTTGGTCGGGCAACGACGGCGCTTGGGCACTGTTTCCTTCTTGAAGGCGTTGTTATTGGAGTGGAGGACTACTGGTGTTGTTCTGATGGTGTCACTGTCGTTTCTTTGAGGATTAGTTCTCTGTAGCGGGACTTTTTTTTGTAATTTCTCTTTCTTTTTTCTGAGTTGTATGCATCCATAGAGCCGCTAGGGCATGCGTTGTTGCAGAGGCTGAATGTAATTGATGTCCTTGTGATATTAATATATGCTCTTTTCAAAAAAAAATGAACATACAGCAACTCTTGATTCCCCTAGTAGCACTGGATAGCTGAAGTTGGACCCAAGAGACGGCCTATTTCAGGAGCTCCCATCTAGAAAAGACGAACAAAGAGGGACCATAGGATACGAATTATATTAATTCAATAGCATCTAGATATGCTGGTTCCATTAATCAAATTAGACTACCAAATCACATGCCCGTGGAGACATCCGAGAAAGGACAGAAAAAACAATCTGGAAGTGAACAACAAATAAGCAAGCTCCTCCGTCCAAATCGCTAATCTATGGCGAAGCAAGCTCATGGAGTCGAAGAATCGAGTATGAACAGACGCATCATTCATCACAAATCGAAGTTGAGAACCGAGAAAAGCTTTCAGGAAACCGGTGAGAATAATCACTACAGGAATGAACGAAGGTGCCGACGGCCGGCCGGCTACGCCGACGGCCAAATGTCAGGGCCGTCGGCGTAGCTACCTTCCCTGGCCAGCTGATTAGCCTGGCCGTCGGCGTAGGGACGGCCGTCGGCGTAGTTAACGGTGCCGAGGGTAGCCGTCGGCGTAGCGTGGCCGTCGGCGTAGTACAGAGGGTTGTGCCGACGGTGGCCCTCGGCATAGGTACAGCCCTCGGCGTAGCCCTAGTTTAGACACGGTGATGCAAACGGCGTTAGGCAGACAGGCTATGCCGACGGCCTGGCTGTCGGCACAGCTCTTTGAAATTTTTTGTTTTGTCTGTGCCGACGGCTTAGCCGTCGGCGTAGGCCTCCAGATTTTTTTCTTTTATCTCATTATTTTTTGAAAAATCATAACTAAATCATTCTAGTTCAGAAAAATACAAATAATATACCAAAATTTGCAGAAAAATAAGACCTATCTATCTACACTCAAATATTACATATTTATAAAAAATAAGTGAAACATAAAACATTATATATAGTTTAAAACGGGCATCATAAATTCAGAAACGATCCAAACAACGTGAAACCTTCCCGTGGTGTCATATTATGTGACATAGTTAAATGTAAAAATATCAAACTTGGTATATTGATTATGTCTCAAAAAATCTTCACAAAATGACCTATCTCGTTCGAGGTTTCTTGACTTTTGGGTCAAATGACCAATGTTATGGCTAGAATGAAGGCATAGTTTGTGATAATGTGTCCATATTATGCATAAGTATGCATCATGGGATGACGAACAATGTTTCAGGAGGAAGTTTTCCTTTTCGTCGCACCAAAAAGCCGTTTTCCATTTTTCGAGTGCAAAAAACTGACGATTTTGTGAAGCAACCACCAAATGGCTAATTCAGAATGCTACCGTCACACTTTTCAAAAATACTAGACCATCTTACATGGATAATGTCATAACAGGGAGATCTCAAACATTTTCGTCTATCCTTGGTGAAAAAGACAAATTCCTGCCGAATCGGTAGAAAGTGGGTCAGATATGAACTACAGATACATGATCGGATGCTCATGATTTTTTAGAAAAATCATTTTTAGGTTCAAAATATGTTGTTTCATCATAGATCCACTTCAAGTTTAGCGAGTCTCGGTCCCGAGCTAAGAATCTTCATGTCCGCCCTTCGACAAAGTATAACGATGGTTTAAAACGGGCATCATAAATTCAAAAACGATCTAAACAACGTGAAACCTTCGCGTGGTGTCATATTATGTGACATAGTTAGAAGGAAAAATATCAAACTTGGTATATTGATTATGTCTAAAAAAAACTTCACAAAATGACCTATCTCGTTCGAGGTTTCTTGACTTTCGGGTCAAATGACCAATGTTATGGCTAGAATGAAGATATAGTTTGTGATAATGTGTCCATATTATGCATAAGTATGCATCATGGGATGGCGAACAATGTTTCAGGAGGAAGTTTTCCTTTTCGTCGCACCAAAAAGCCGTTTTCCATTTTCCGAGTGCAAAAAACTGACGGTTTTATGAAGCAACCACCAAATGGCTAATTCAAAATGCTACCGTCACATTTTTCAAAAATACTATACCACCTTACATGGATAATGTCATAACAGGGGGATCTCAAACATTTTCGTCTATCCTTGGTGAAAAAGACAAATTCCTGCCGAATCGGTAGGAAGTGGGTCAGATATGAACTACAGGTACATGATCGGATGCTCATGATTTTTTACAAAAATCATTTTTAGGTTCAAAATATGTTGTTTCATCATAGATCCACTTCAAGTTTAGCGAGTCTCGGTCCCGAGCTAAGAATATTCATGTCCGCCCTTCGACAAAGTATAACGATGGTTTAAAACGGGCATCATAAATTCAAAAACGATCCAAACAACGTGAAACCTTCGCGTGGTGTCATATTATGTGACATAGTTAGAAGGAAAAATATCAAACTTGGTATATTGATTATGTCTCAAAAAAACCTTCACAAAATGACCTATCTCGTTCGAGGTTTCTTGGCTTTCGGGTCAAATGACCAATATTATGGCTAGAATGAAGGCATAGTTTGTGATAATGTGTTCATATTATGCATAAGTATGCATCATGGGATGGCGAACAATGTTTCAGGAGGAAGTTTTCCTTTTCGTCGCACCAAAAAGCCGTTTTCCATTTTCCGAGTGCAAAAAACTGACGGTTTTGTGAAGCAACCACCAAATGGTAATTCAAAATGCTACCGTCACATTTTTAAAAAATACTAGACCACCTTACAGGGATAATGTCATAACAGGGGGATCTCAAACATTTCCGTCTATCCCTGGTGAAAAAGACAAATTCCTGCCGAATCGGCAGGAAGTGGGTCAGATATGAACTACAGGTACATGATCGGATGCTCATGATTTTTTACAAAAATCATTTTTAGGTTCAAAATATGTTGTTTCATCATAGATCCACTTCAAGTTTAGCGAGTCTCGGCCCCGAGCTAAGAATCTTCATGCCCGCCCTTCGACAAAGTATAACGATGGTTTAAAATGGGCATCATGAATTCAAAAACGATCCAAACAACGTGAAACCTTTGCGTGGTGTCATATTATGTGACATAGTTAGAAGGAAAAATATCAAACTTGGTATATTGATTATGTCTTAAAAAACCTTCACAAAATGACCTATCTCGTTCAAGGTTTCTTGGCTTTCGGGTCAAATGACCAATATTATGGTTAGAATGAAGGCATAATTTGTGATAATGTGTCCATATTGTTCATAAGTATGCATCATGGGATGACGAACAATGTTTCAGGAGGAAGTTTTCCTTTTTGTCGCACCAAAAAGCCGTTTTCCATTTTCCGAGTGCAAAAAACTGACGGTTTTGTGAAGCAACCACCAAATGGCTAATTCAAAATGCTACCGTCACATTTTTCAAAAATACTAGACCACCTTACATGGATAATGTCATAACAGGAGGATCTCAAACATTTCCGTCTATTCCTGGTGAAAAAGACAAATTCCTGTCGAATCGGTAGAAAGTGGGTCAGATATGAACTACAGGTACATGATCGGATGCTCATGATTTTTTACAAAAATCATTTTTAGGTTCAAAATATGTTGTTTAATCATAGATCCACTTCAAGTTTAGCGAGTCTCGTCCCCGAGCTAAGAATCTTCATGCCCGCCCTTCGACAAAGTATAACGATGGTTTAAAACGGGCATCATAAATTCAAAAACGATCCAAACAACGTGAAACCTTTGCGTGGTGTCATATTATGTGACAGAGTTAGAAGGAAAAATATTAAACTTGGTATATTGATTATGTCTTAAAAAAACCTTCACAAAATGACCTATCTCGTTCGAGGTTTCTTGGCTTTCGGGTCAAATGACCAATGTTATGGCTAGAATGAAGGCATAATTTGTGATAATGTGTCCATATTGTGCATAAGTATGCATCATGGGATGGCGAACAATGTTTCATGAGGAAGTTTTCCTTTTCGTCGCACCAAAAAGCCGTTTTCCATTTTTCGAGTGTAAAAAACTGATGGTTTTGTGAAGCAACCACCAAATGGCTAATTCAAAATGCTACCGTCACATTTTTCAAAAATACTAGACCACCTTACATGGATAATGTCATAACAGGAGGATCTCAAACATTTTCGTCTATCCCTGGTGAAAAAGACAAATTCCTGCCGAATCGGTAGGAAGTGGGTCAGATATGAACTATAGGTACATGATCGGATGCTCATGATTTTTTACAAAAATCATTTTTAGGTTCAAAATATGTTGTTTCATCATAGATCCACTTCAAGTTTAGCGAGTCTCGGCCCCGAGCTAAGAATCTTCATGCCCGCCCTTCGACAAAGTATAACGATGGTTTAAAACGGGCATCATAAATTCAAAAACGATCCAAACAACGTGAAACCTTTGCGTGGTGTCATATTATGTGACAGAGTTAGAAGGAAAAATATCAAACTTGGTATATTGATTATGTCTTAAAAAAACCTTCACAAAATGACCTATCTCGTTCGAGGTTTCTTGGCTTTCGGGTCAAATGACCAATGTTATGGTAGAATGAAGGCATAATTTGTGATAATGTGTCCATATTGTGCATAAGTATGCATCATGGGATGGCGAACAATGTTTCAGGAGGAAGTTTTCCTTTTCGTCGCACCAAAAAGCCGTTTTCCATTTTCTGAGTGCAAAAAACTGACGGTTTTGTGAAGCAACCACCAAATGGCTAATTCAAAATGCTACCGTTACATTTTTCAAAAATACTAGACCACCTTACATGGATAATGTCATAATAGGAGGATCTCAAACATTTTCGTCTATCCCTGGTGAAAAAGACAAATTCCTGCCGAATCGGCAGGAAGTAGGTCAGATATGAACTACAGGTACATGATCGGATGCTCATGATTTTTTACAAAAATCATTTTTAGGTTCAAAATATGTTGTTTCATCATAGATCCACTTCAAGTTTAGCGAGTCTCGGTCCGAGCTAAGAATCTTCATGCCCGCCCTTCGACAAAGTATAACGATGGTTTAAAACGGGCATTATAAATTCAAAAACGATCCAAACAACGTGAAACCTTCGCGTGGTGTCATATTATGTGACAGAGTTAGAAGGAAAAATATCAAACTTGGTATATTGATTATGTCTTAAAAAAACCTTCACAAAATGACCTATCTCGTTCGAGGTTTCTTGGCTTTCGGGTCAAATGACCAATGTTATGGCTAGAATGAAGGCATAATTTGTGATAATGTGTCCATATTGTGCATAAGTATGCATCATGGGATGGCGAACAATGTTTTAGGAGGAAGTTTTCCTTTTTGTCGCACCAAAAAGCCGTTTTCCATTTTCTGAGTGCAAAAAACTGACGGTTTTTGAAGCAACCATCAAATGGCTAATTCAAAATACTACCGTCACATTTTTCAAAAATACTAGACCATCTTACATAAATAATGTCATAACAGGAGGATCTCAAATATTTCTGTCTATCCCTGGTGAAAAAGACAAATTCCTGCCGAATCGGAAGGAAGTAGGTCAGATATGAACTATAGGTATATGATCGGATGCTCATGATTTTTTCCAAAAATCATTTTTAGGTTCAAAATATGTTGTTTCATCATAGATCCACTTCAAGTTTAGCGAGTCTCAATTCCGAGCTAAGAATCTTTATGCGTGCCGTTTTAAACGGGCAAATGAAATTATGATAAGAATCACGACATAGTTTTTGATAAGTTGATATTGATATCATATTTGGATTCCTCTCATTTTTCTAATTAATTTAGACATATTATTTGCCGAATTCCGATTTACAGATTTAAAGATATTAATTATTCCATATTAAATAAAAATACAAAAAAATAAAACCATTATATTTTTATTTGAATTCAATAATATTTTTACTTATTCATTATTGTTTACTTAAATAATTGCTTGTAAGTTTAAAAAATACAACCATATGACATGATGATATAAGAGTTAATAGGAATGATATCCTAGTATTGACAACAATGAGTAAATTGCTTTGCGGGAAGAGATTCTGAAGGAACGAGTAAGTTAAGCGTGCTAGAGCTGGAGTAGTGCTAGGATGGGTGACCGAATGGGAACTTTGACTAAGACTGCAATTTAATTAAAATGATTAAAGCGGGAGATTAAGGAGTCAAATAATTCAAAGATTTAAAAAAATTAAAAAAATTAAAAAAATTAAAAAATTAAAAAAATTAAAAAAATATTTTAGGCTATGCCGACGGCCAGGACGTCGGTGTAGCTCCATTCCTGTGCCGACGGCTTGGCCGTCGGCGTAGCTTCAGGCTGAACCGTTAACCAAAACGGCCGTTGACTGACACGCGGGGCCCGCTGGAAGACGCTGTGCCGCGGGGGAGGGGCTGTGCCGACGGCCACGGAGCTGTGCCGACGAGTACGTACGCCGAGGGGGCTACGCCGACGGCCACCGTCGGCACAGCCTGTGCCGACGGTAATTTGACGCCGTGCCGACGGCAGCCGACCGTCGGCGTAGCGATTATTTCTTGTAGTGAATGGCAGGAAACTGGAGAAGCCGTGTGATGGATATGACACATCTTGAATAGGAGCAAGGTATTTATTGGCAGGCTTTGTCCCTTCACCTTTCTCCATACGCTTTTCTGCAGACTCCTCGTATGCCTCCATTAATTTCTTTGGTGGAGATCGTGGAGGAGAGGAAGGGGCTTGACGTGAGCGGTTGACTCGGAGGAAGAGAGCTAGGTCTCATTCCTTCTTGTTTTTTATTGGGCGCATCTAGGTATCAGGCGACTGAGATTTAGTTATATCTCAGTCGCGTGGCGTTATCGTTGTTGACGATCACCCATGGCTTCCGATCAATACATAGCGCTGTTAATTCCATTTTAGTCAATGTGACATGGGCTTTAACGTGGGAGCTAAGCCAGGTAGTCTCACATCGGGCCATCTGGCATCATTGTTTGTTTATTGGGTCCTTCTAGTCCTTTTGGCCCTCTGTATTGTATTTGATACGGTTGGAGGGCAGCATACAATGACAAGTTTTTTCAACCATTTACATGTTCAACTGACAACCGGCAAGAAATCATGCCGAAAATTTAATGGTTCAAAGTTTTTGTACTCCCTCCGGTTCATACTAGTTGACTTGGATTTGTCAAAATTTAGATGAATCTATATACTAAATAGTGTCTAGATTCATCAAAATCTAGACAAATCCAAGTCTACTAATATAGGTCGGAGGGAGTAGTTACAACCCACATACAAAATGAGAAAAATACTAGTTACAATTTAGGTGTAACTGAAAAAAAACTTGAGTTGCATCTTGCGTGTAACTGAAGTACCTGGGTTCTATCCCATGTGCAAATGAAAAATCTCGGTTACAAATCACATGCAACTAACAACTCACATGCAACTAAGCAAATCATAGTTGAAACACACATGTAGTACAAATCATGAAAAAAATATAACAGTCCCCCCGTGGCCCTCGGTGGGGCCACAGTTACATGGAAGTTGCAAAACTGGCCCTGCCAACGAAGACCACTGGATACAATCAAGTTGCGACTAGCCCCCCAACGAATCTCATTTGCAATCGAGTTGCAACTGTCCCACCCCCCTCGACGGCGGCTCAATTACAAGCAAGTTGCAACTGGCACCCCCCTCGCCGAGGGATCAGACAACCGACCCTCAATGGGGCTCCCCCCACGGAGCTCAGTTACAAGCAAGTTGCAGTTGGCCCGCCGATAGGGTCCCCCGGTTGCAATCAAGTTGCAATTGGCCCTCGACAGGGGCTCAATTAAAAACAAGTTGCAAACCTGCCCCCCCGGCGGGGCCCCAATTACAATCAATTTGCAACTGGCACCCCCTGCTGGGGGAACAGACAACTTGCCCTCAACGAGGCTCCCCCCGGTGGAGCTCAGTTACAAGAAAGTTACAGCTAGGCCCTTGTCGGACCTTAGTTACATGCAAGTTGCACCTAGTCCGCCGATAGGGTCCTCGGTTGCAATCAAGTTGAAAACCTGCCCCCCCAGCGGGGCCCCAATTACATGCAGATTGCAACTGCCCCCTCGCACGGGGGCTCAATTAAAATCAAGTTGCAACTTCCCGTCCCCCTCGCCGGAGGCTCAAACAACTGGTCCTCGAAGGGGATCCCCCAGCGGAGCTCAGTTACAAGCAAGTTGCAACTGGGCCCTTGTCAGAGACTCAATTACAAACAAGTTGCAACTGGCCCGCCGACTGGGCCCCCTGGTTGCAATCAAATTGCAACTGGCCTTCGACGGGGACTCAATTACAAGCAAGTTCCAAACATGTCCCCCCACCCCCGGCGGGGTCCGAATTACATGCAAGTTGCAACTGCCCCCCCTCCCCCTCGCCAGGGGCTCAGACAACTATCCCTCTACGGGTTGGTGGAGCTCACTTACAAGCAAATTGCAACTAGGCCCTTGTTAGAGACTCGGTTACAAGCAAGTTGCAACTGGCCCGCCGATGGAGTCCCCCGGTTGCAATCAAGTTGCAACTGGCCCTCAATGGGGCTCAATTACAAGCAAGTTGCAAACCTGTCCTCCTTGATTTTTGTGTTAAAACTTTTATTGTACATATGGAATCGGTGAATTTCGTATCAATTTTCGCTATACAAAAAACAACAGGACATAGAACATACCAGATATACAAGTAATAAGTCCCTGCCTCATGAAAATCCAAATAATAGAATGACTGATTCGTGTTTAACCACAATATGCAAATTACATGTCCCTATTGACATGAAATTTGGTGCGCTCAGAAGGTAGTTTGACCTGATCGATTTGGAATTTTGAAACACCGTGCTTCGCCGAAGAACAACGAATCCAATCGGTCAGCATGATGCAGACAAAAATCCTAGAAAATCTAAGACTGAAGAAGGTCGAAACATCGCTACGTTGGGGGCTTTGAGATGGGTGGGGATTTTGACAAGGTGCAAACATGGAGAGCGGGGGCTGCTCAGCGGCGCGTGATGGTCCTGTGTGCAGTGCTCTTCCGCGGGCGCGGCCGTCGCGGTTGCCACCGTTGCGGTCGGCGCTATAACGCACATCCCGCTCCCTTGGGTTTCCCTCCTCTCTGGATTGTCTCTATCCCAATCTCCCCTTTCTCCTTACAACGCCCTATACGAAGCAGCACCCACAAAGAGAGAGGCATCGTCAACACAACGTTGCAATCAAGTTGAAACTGGTTCTCGGCGGGGCTCTAGTTACAATCAAGTTGAAACTGGCTCCCCCGGCGGGGCTTAGTTATAAGCAAGTTGCAACTGGCCCCAGCGGATCTCAGTTACAATCAAGTGAAAAAATCAATGGGTCCCCCGGTTGCAATCAACTTGAAACTGACTCTCGGCAGCGCCCCAGTTACAATCATGTTAAAACTGGCTCTCGGCGGGAACCCAGTTACAAGCAAATTGCAACTGGCCCTAGCAGATCTCAGTTACAATCAAGTTGCAAAAAACGATGGGGTCCCCCTGGTTGTAATCAAGTTGAAACTGGCTCCCGGCGGGCCCCCAGTTACAATTAAGTTGCAACTGGCCCCTGGCGGGGCTCAGTTACAAGCAAGTTGCAATTGGCCCCCAACAGAGCTCAGTTACAATCAAGTTGCAAAATCGATGGGGTCCCCCCGGTTGCAATCAAGTTAAAACTGGCTCTCAGCAGGGCCCCAGTTACAAGCAAGTTGCAACTGCCCCCCAACGGAGCTCAATTACAATCAAGTTGCAAAATCGATGGGGTCCCCCGATTGCAATCAAGTTGAAACTGGATCTCGGTGGGGCCCCAGTTATAATCAAGTTGTAACTGGCCCCATCGGGGCTTAGTTACAAGCAAGTTGCAACTGGACCCCAGCGGAGCTTAGTTACAATCAAGTTGCAAAATCGATGGGGTCCCCCCGGTTGCAATCAAGTTGAAACTGTCTCTCGGTGGGCCCCCCTCCCGACGGGTGCTCATTTGCACTCAAGTTGCAACTGACCCTCAGCGAGGGCTCAATTACAGGAAAGTTGCAAAAAAATGCCCCCCACCAACAGGAGCTCCGTTATAAGAAAGTTGCAAACCCGGCAGAGCTCAGTTACAAATCCAGCAGAGCTCAGTTACAAGCAAGTTGCAACCGATGGGTCCTCCCTAGTTGCAATTAAGTTGCAACTGACCCCTAACGAAGCTCAACTAGAAGTAAGTTGCAACTGGGACCGGGCGAAGCAACTAGGACCTATTGGAGATCAGTTACAACCAATTTGCAACCGATGCCCCCCAAGTTGCAATCAAGTTGCAAACTGGGCCCCTAGCGGAGCTCATATACAAGCAAGTTGCAACTAGCCCCCGGCGGAGCTCAGTTACAATCAAGTTGCAAAACCCATGGGGGTCCCCCGGTTGCAATCAAGTTGCAATTTCCCTCTCGGCAGGAGGTACAATTACAAGCAAGTTGCAAATGCCCCCGGCGGAGCTTCAATTATAAGCAAGTTGCAACTAGCCCCCGGCGGAGCTCGGTTACAAGCAAATTGCAAACTAGCCCACCGACGGGGTCCCCCCGGTTGCAATCAAGTTGCAACTAGCCCTTGGCGGGGGCTCAATTACAAAAAAGTTACAAAATGCCTCCGACGGGTGCTCAATTACAAACAAATTGCAAACTGGCCCGCCAACTGGTTCCCTGGTTGCAATCAAGTTGCGACTGGCCCCTCTCGCCGGTTACAAGCAACTGCCCCCTGTGGAGCTTAGTTACAAGCAAGTTGTAACTAACCCTCAACGGGGGCCTAGTTGTATATGGCCCTCGCCGGGGGCCCACATACAACTCTATTTCAACAAATATTGCATCTGGATTAAAAAAGTAACACACCAAGATGTAGATGGCTCGACGAGGTAGAAAAAAGCCTAACAAAAGTTTAGAAAAAAATACTAGTTACGATGAAGTGGCAATTTGCTTCTAAAAGAGGTGTGTTCAGACCCCTTTTAGTGTGTGTGGGTTCACTTTGAATCTACAAATTTAAAAAGCTAAAAGCATCTTATATTATGAAAGAGAGGGAGTACATGTTACTAATATAAGTTAGATCAGTCTAGTGAAAAATACAGTCTAAATGTCTTCCTAGCATTAAAACAATGACAATTATAAAATCTAGAGACGAAAAACAATAAAAAAAAGAAAATAGAACCAGCAAAAAATTGAAAATTAAAACTCAAATGAAACTCGATTGAACAACCAGCTCAAACACTTAAGCTAATTTTAATTTCACACGAAGAAAAAAAACTACCTACAAAAAAGAAACAACATCAAAAAAGAAAAAAAAAGAATACAGGAAAAAAACAAAATCACCAATCGGTGATAGCCCAGGAAAACAGCCCACAGGAAACAGAGAACAAAGTCCAAAGAAAAAAAACAGAAACCATAAACGCGCGGACGCAGAGACACAATGCGGAAACAACTGTAACAGGGAGACACACACGCGCGACCTGCTGTTGGTTTTGCACTAATCGTAAAGTAAAGGATCCAACGGTGTATTAGATGACTGAGACTTAACTAATTCTCAGACGCCTAAGAATTAGCAAAACCGTTTTTTGTTAGGGTGGGTGACTTGAGTTGTTCCATGAGGAGCATAAAGCAATGGGCTGCAGACCTGCACTTATGGACTGGACTATTTGTGTACCGCAAATAGATTGGACCAAACGAAACCGAACGCATTAACCGGACAGAGGAGGATGGAGCGAGAGTCACACGACGTAGCGCATCCTGGGAAAATAACGACGACGTGGACGCACGAAAATGCATGAAAATCAAGTTAGCGAGGGACTCCTATTTAGATATTTTTTTATTAGGGTGGGGTGACTTGAGTTGTTCCATGAAGAGCATAAAGCAATGGGCTGCAGACCTGCAGTTATGGGCTGGACCATTTGTGTACCGCGAATAGATTGGACCAAACGAAACCGAACGCATTAACTGGACAGAGCAGGATGGAGCGAGAGTCACGCCACGCAGCGCATCCTGGGAAAATAACGATGACGTGGACGCACGAAAATGCAGGAAAATCAAGTTAGTTACGATGAAGTGGCAATTTGCTTCTAAAAGAGGTGTGTTCAGACCCCTTTTAGTGTGTGTGGGTTCACTTTAAATCTACAAATTTAAAAAGCTAAAAGCATCTTATATTATGAAAGAGAGGGAGTACATGTTACTAATATAAGTTAGATCAGTCTAGTGAAAAATACAGTCTAAATGTCTTCCTAGCATTAAAACAATGACAATTATAAAATCTAGAGACGAAAAACAATAAAAAAAAGAAAATAGAACCAGCAAAAAATTGAAAATTAAAACTCAAATGAAACTCGATTGAACAACCAGCTCAAACACTTAAGCTAATTTTAATTTCACACGAAGAAAAAAAACTACCTACAAAAAAGAAACAACATCAAAAAAGAAAAAAAAAGAATACAGGAAAAAAACAAAATCACCAATCGGTGATAGCCCAGGAAAACAGCCCACAGGAAACAGAGAACAAAGTCCAAAGAAAAAAAACAGAAACCATAAACGCGCGGACGCAGAGACACAATGCGGAAACAACTGTAACAGGGAGACACACACGCGCGACCTGCTGTTGGTTTTGCACTAATCGTAAAGTAAAGGATCCAACGGTGTATTAGATGACTGAGACTTAACTAATTCTCAGACGTCTAAGAATTAGCAAAACCGTTTTTTGTTAGGGTGGGTGACTTGAGTTGTTCCATGAGGAGCATAAAGCAATGGGCTGCAGACCTGCACTTATGGACTGGACTATTTGTGTACCGCAAATAGATTGGACCAAACGAAACCGAACGCATTAACCGGACAGAGGAGGATGGAGCGAGAGTCACACGACGTAGCGCATCCTGGGAAAATAACGACGACGTGGACGCACGAAAATGCATGAAAATCAAGTTAGTGAGGGACTCCTATTTAGATATTTTTTTATTAGGGTGGGGTGACTTGAGTTGTTCCATGAAGAGCATAAAGCAATGGGCTGCAGACCTGCAGTTATGGGCTGGACCATTTGTGTACCGCGAATAGATTGGACCAAACGAAACCGAACGCATTAACTGGACAGAGCAGGATGGAGCGAGAGTCACGCCACGCAGCGCATCCTGGGAAAATAACGATGACGTGGACGCACGAAAATGCAGGAAAATCAAGTTAGTGGGGGACTCCTATTTAGATATAGAAGATACATAGCAAAAGTTTGAAGAAGTTTCGATCAAATGTGTGAAAAACCGCCTAGATGCATGAATGGCCGATAAACATATATCGTCCTGAGCAAACATGGTTGATGAGCTTAAACATCACTCTTAGTCGAGGTTTACATGGATTATTATTTTCTTTCATTCAAGCTCTGCAAGAAATCAGGCTGGTCCAGGTGTCGATGTGGCTTTTGCAATGGCAACTCTCTAGCCAAGATCTGGAGCCTCATGCAGGCTAGGCGCCTCTTTGGACGGTGCCTTGGTATCTTTGATGACACGGGTGAGGATCTAAGAGAAAGATCCGCGATTTGACACCAATGATGGTGATGCCTTTGGGTGTCATTACCCCTTTGTAGGCGTTCTTTCGTATATCCTCTTCATGATAGGGTTCTGGGTGAAAACCCTAGCCCATTGTTGCAGGCTCGGCGGTGGTGCATCGTGTCATTACCCACTTGGAGGCGTCGCCGAGGTGTTTAGGTTCCATCCGGGTGCAGCACGTCGAAGTCATCATCTTGCGTGGAGCTTATTCGACTTTAGCATCGAATGGTTTCGTTGGTCTCCTATTCTTTACACTCTCTCTTGGTGTCACCGTCTGATGGCTCTATAAGTCCTCCCAGGCTACCATATGGCGGCGCTCTGCTTTAGGAGATACGTGGATAGCCAAAATCACTAAAACTTTCCACAACGCTAGTTTACTCCCACAACATGTGTTTGGTTATTTGCAAGACGTACGGTATGGTAAGATCTTCTTGTAGTGGTGAAGTTGCCCATTTGTGCGGAACAAAAGAACAACAGTAGTACAAGTAAACAAGCAAGTAAAGAGGCGCAAGCAGATAATAGCATGCATATATAAGGGAATAGTTCACCCAGAAACGTTACTACTCAAGTTCACCACGCATACCAATAATAAAAGTGCTACTTAAGCTCACCACAGATCATGAGACAAGAACACATATACCCTTGTCATCAATCATGGCCATGGCTGGATTACGCTCCTTGCACTTCAAAACCATATGATGGCACCAAACGACGTGGACACCAATTTATTGGTACTCCAAGCGCGAAGTGATATAACATGGGTGTTTTCCCTATAAGAATGACTCAGAGTTTAATATCGAACTCTTGGGATATATTAAAATCCCTTTCATCATCCTCTTCTAGCAACATGCAAAACAAGATACCTTATATTGTGTCTCCAACTCCAAGTGGTTGTCAAGCAGACTAGACCAGTTAGTCGCGCTTTTCCGCACCCGTCCATTATGAGAAAGTTGTGACAGAAGTCCTTGAAAAAGCGAAACAGTATAAGATTATGATACAAATTGAGCCTTTTCAATTACAATTACAATTTCTCCATGTAGATGGTGGAGCATATTTGTTCAAAAACTCATTTTCAGCAAAAGACAAAGTGAAATAAAACCAATTAAGACAAGAACTATAGTTCATCTTGTGACCGTCGGACATATGGAGATTTATGTCTCAATTTATTATTTTTAAAGATCAACATCGTGAAGGTGGAGAAGTTATCCCTTTTATCGACCAGTGAGTGTGTGGAAGTTAACGAATATCTTCACTTTATCAACATGTGCTTCCACTTCAACATGAACTTCATATATCTACTTATGCATTGCTTGATGTCAAAATAAATGTTTCTAATGCCTTTACCATATTTATATTGCTTGTACCTTTTCTATTATTAATGTAAATATCATGCATCATCTACACAAGTTGAAACATATTCAACTCAACTAATATCACAAAACAGTGTAAATGTCATCAATATAATAAAGAAAATTAGGATTTCGTCGGTATCCAACAAATCTGATGTACATCAAATCGATGATTCTAATACATGAAGTCAGCACAACAGCATTGCGCATAGGTGTACCGTTTTTAGTGTATCCCTGAGATTTTGCCAAACACCTTGTTCACATGCCAATACATGGAGTCATCACAACCGCATTGTTCCCGGTCTGTGTGAGACCCTAGCACATGGCTTAATAGGATCGATATGATACCCATATCAACAAGTTATAACTTCTTTTTCGGAAGATAGAACTCTGAGGTTAAGCGTGATTGGCCTGGAGCAATTTGAGGATGGGTGACCGACCGAAAAGTGGGTACCGGGTGCGCACGAGTGAGGACAAAGTGCGCAGAAAAGACTAGTATTGGTTTGTGGGGCTAATTTAGAGATCCTATTGAGCTGCCAGAAGTGACAGCCACTGGTCCGGAGATGGTAGGGTGTTACGGTCTTCCATCCTGTGCCTTTGGAACAAATATAAATTAATAGGAAATGATAAGAAATAGATGCACGTGAGATTTAAATAATTTTCATCTAACATATGCAGTTGAATAAACGTATATCTAATAACAGATCAAAATATAGAATCGGAATGATCATCCATCGAGAGAGGGAGAAACCATACATGCATATGGCAACTGACCGCCACCGTTGACCACGCCTTGCCGCTAATCATAGTTTGCACCATGCATGACAACTATGATTTGCCACAGACCACCGTCGCCAATGCCCTACCACGAGGCCGCGTTCATGACGCCACTCCAATTCCATATGAAGAGGGATGGTTGCTACAATGTCCTGAAGTTCCATGTTCTGGTAATATACTCTAGCCCTAGTTCTTGGGTTTTGAGGTCAGGTGGTGATGATTGTCTAAAGTTTTCTTTTTGTTTTGGCAACTGTTTCCTCAACCTCCTTAGGTAGACATATTAGTGTTTATTTGTTTCAATGACATCAGGGAGGTGAGCTCTTCAATTCGAATAAAGGCAAGATGGGTGGTGGAAGATGGAAAGCATAATATCCTTACCTTTCCTCTTTTACTTATAGAATGTAGTACAACATTTCCATTCCGAGTTTAGGGTTTAGGGTTTAGTTGTTATTTTTGCACAGGTGTGCAAAACTGGATTCATCAAAAACTCTGAATCGTCTGCGAAATAATAATAATCATTAGAAACAAGAAACACATATGATTATACTATATGATAATATTGTATAGGGAAAATGCACATAAGTGAGAAGAAGCAAACCTGATTGCATCCGTAGACACTTTTTCATCTCTTTGTCCATAGTAATTTTTCTATAGCTGATAGCAGATTGATTGACGCTAATTCATTTTTTTTCATCTATATGGAAAGAAACTACACATGATAAATTACAATAAATAACTCTTGAGAAAATGTAGTTGACATGGTTATACCCTACGGGTACGTGACTTCAGCATACCTAGTCCAGCCCAAGGAAGGCCCACGGCAAATATACGCTGGCCCATGAAGATTTTCGGATGGCCCAGGCCCATGACGCCTTCGAATCCTTGGAGAACAAGACTAGAGTTTGAATACAACTTGTAACCTACTCGTATCGGCACCCGAGACCTAGCCTCCCCATATATAAAGGCTAGGAGGGTCCAACGAGGAGGGAGAGCTACTAGATTACGACATACACACCTCCACGCCAGATCGAATCTGCGCACCCCTGTAACCTTCGGTTCCGCCGTAATCAAAGAGCAGACAAGCAGGAGTAGGGTTTTCCCTCCGGGGGCCTGAACCTGGGTAAATCTCGTGTCCCCTGGTTGCTTGTCTGTTAACCGTGCCACGATCTCCAGCATCCCCATCTTCTCCAAAACCCAAGTCCATAACAATGGGCATTGACGAGATTAAACCTCGTCAATTGGCGCCGTCTGTGGGAACTGGGGCTGCTGATTGTGCGGTCGTGACGGTGCCGACCCGATCGATCTACAACTCTGCGGCGATGGAGAATCACCTCTTCTTCGGCGCTTTTGACTTCACCGCCCACTCGCCGGATACCATGAAGGATTTCGAGCCCGTAGGCGACGGACTCGAAATTCTGTTCGGGAGCTTCTGCTTCCAGGTGGGACAAACTGGCACCCTCCGCCTCCCTGAGCGGGTGCCCGTGCCGTCCATCAGGCCCGCTTCGTGGGCTCCACACCCCGTGCTACGCACGCCACCATCAACAGATGAGTTCTACAGCAGCAGCAGCTACAACTCCGATCTGTGCGATCCACCTTCGGATGAAGGGACCTACGGTTCCGGATCCGAAAGCTGCGGCAGCAGCCAACCGATCTGCAGGCACTATCTGTGCGCCGCAATCATCCAAACCGACGAGGAAACGCCTAACCCGCCGCCCAACCCCAACCCGCAGGACAGAAACGGCGAAAACGGGGAAAATAGGGGCCACCTCATCCAACTTAGCAAAGAAGGATGGGCCGAAGCACGCCGCGCCGTCGCAGGCGAAATAGTCCTACCTCTGGACTCCCCACGTGATCTGCTGATGGCATACCACTACCTCCTCATCGAGGAGCACAAGAAGCAAGTCAAGCTGCAGGAGACACTCGACAAACGCAAGAAAGCAGCCTCTGAGTCCAGTGCGCGACGAGCTGCGCTCTCCGCCATGGGACCCGGCTCCAGCACAAATGGAAACCAGGGAAACAAGCACCGCTCTCGGGTGGAAAACATGGACCCGAAGGAACGGCATGACGTGACCCGAACTCTCCACACATCGTTCATGGATATGGACGCCGACGGCAACATTACCCCGAAGACGCCACAAGCTGCGATCATGGCAGCCACTGCGTATCTCGCGGCTCACCCACCTCCGGAGGGGGACCCTAAAAGGGCCATGCATAGGTCCGCACTCACCGGACTAGGACTAATCGGAGCTGCGCTCCATGAAGACGCTCCTACGGAGCCAAAGAAGAAAGCTCCGGCCAGGCGCGACCGGAGCCCCACCCCCTCATCGGAAGATGAAGAAGAACACGACCTTCCTCGAAGAAAGAAGAGCTCGCACCGCCATAAAAACGACTACAACGCCAGGGACAAGCTTACACAGCGCAAGATCGACAGAGCGCGCGCCAAATGCGCATGTTCGTCTGAATCTGAGATGGATGAAGACGAAGGAGAACTCTGCGGGGCTCGATGCTTCAGCAGATCCGTCTGGCGAACACAGATGCCACGCAACTTCAAACTTCCTTTGGACACTCCGAAGTTCAACGGCACGCAAGATCCAAAGTCCTGGCTCAGCGACCATCTATCATCCGTCAAGCTTCATGGAGGCAACAAAGAAACCGCCATGCAATGCCTTCAGCTGCAGCTGACAGGCGCGACGCGGGTCTGGCTCAGCAGCCTATCATCAGGATCCATCCGAAGCTGGGAGGAGCTCGCTTACAGCTTCATCCGAAATTTCAAAGGCACCAGCAAGAGGCCCGCCTCAATCGAAGAGTTGCGAGCCTGCACTCAGAGAACGGGTGAATCTATTTGCTCGTACATACTATGCTGGTCTACGACCAAGAACTCCGCAGCACACATCTCCGAAGAGCGGGCCATCGACGCCTTCAGGGACGGCGTCAAACGCCCAGACTTCAAGGAGAAACTTGGACGCGTAAAGCCCAAGACACTCTACCAACTCATGGAAATCGCCAACAGTTGGGCAGACGGCGAAGATTGCATCCAGCGGGCGCAATCAGATGAAGAGGACGACTACGGCCGAAGACGCGAACGCCACAGCAAGAGGAGACCACGCGTCTACGAGGACCGCGACGGACCCGATATGGTCGCAGCCGGCTACGCCGACCGCCGTAACGACATCAGCCGCAACAGCGGAGGATACCGCAGCGGAAACTTCCGCGACAACGGACGACCAACGCAGTCGTGGCAACGCCGCGACCGCGACAACGGACCTTCAGCATTTGACAAACTTTCGGGTCCATGCACCATCCACTTCTACATCGACAAACAAGATGGCAAAAACAAAGCTAGCCACATGCTCAAGGACTGCCGCGAGTTCCAGAAACTCAGCGAAGGCATGATGCAGATGAGGCAACAAGCTCCAATCCCTGCGTTCGGAAACGTGCCTGCGCCAGGCAAAATAGCACACGGAGCTCCTCCACCGCCGCCTATCGGAGGCCCACATCAACCAGCCGCACCAGCGCAAAACAACGCCGGGGTTGCATACCCCCCACCAAAGGGAGCACTCAATATGATACAGAAGGGACGCCCAACCAATAGGGTACAGAAGAAGATCACCTGACAAATCAATATGGCCGTGGCAACTCCGCCTGCAATCCCTGAGTACCTCAGCGGATCGGAGTCCTGCATCACATTCACTCGCGCGGATCACCCTATCCAGATCCCTCGCCCAGGTCATGCTGCCCTGGTGCTGGAGGCGCAGATCGGAGGTTTCGAGATGAGTCGCGTCTTCATGGACGGCGGCAGCGGCATCAACCTAATGTTCGCAAGCACTCTAGCAGCTACGCGGATCCCGCAATGCAGCCTGGAACAATCAGACACAACGTTCCACGGCATTGTCCCAGGGAAGGGCATCTTCTCCCTGGGCAAAATAGGGCTCGACGTCATCTTCGGGACACCGGACAACTTTCGGCAGGAGCGCCTAGAATTCGAAGTGGTGGACTGGCCGTCACAATACCACGCCATCCTGGGACGCGTAGCATTCGCAAGGTTCCTGGCCGTCCCACACTATGCATACCTACTACTCAAGATGCTAGGACCAAGGGGCGTCATCACAGTCCACGGGAGCTTCACCCGATCGGACCAATGCGACAGGGATTTCAACAAAATCTCCCAGTCTTTCGGCATGCAAGACGAGCTTGTAAGGCTCCGCGAGGTGACGGACAACGGGCTACCCCCAGTCACAAAGCAGAACGCACCCGACATGTCTGTCGATTCCACCATCAACACCAAGAAGGTGCAGGTCCATCCAACGGATGCCTCCAAAACGGCGCTGATCGCCAACGACCTCAGCCCCGCATAGGAAGGCGCGCTCGTCGAATTCCTCCGTGAGCGCTGGGAAATCTTCGTCTGGTGTCCTGCGGACATGCCAGGAGTTCCTAGGGAATTCGCCGAGAACGCACTCAATGTCTTCCCAGACACCAAGCCAGTCAAGCAATCCATCCGAAGACTGTCGGAGCCACGAGCCGAAGCTATCGGCAAAGAGATCAACAGATTACTCGCAACAGACTTCATCCGGGAAATCAAGGAAAGCGAGTGGCTGGCAAACACAGTGATGGTCCCGAAGAAGGACACGGACATCCTACGGATGTGCGTGGACTTCACGTCACTGAACAAACACTGCCCTAAGGACCACTTCCCTCTCCCTCGGATCGACCAAATCATCGATTCGACTATAGGTTGTGAGAAACTCTCCTTCCTTGATGCCTACTCAGGCTATAACCAAATTCGACTCAAGGTCGAAGATCAAGAGAAAACGGCGTTCATCACACCGTTCGGAGTTTACTGCTACAACACAATGCCCTTCGGGCTAAAGAACGCGGGTGCCACGTACCAGCGATGCATGCAGGCCTGCCTCAAGGACCAGATCGGTCGCAACGTCCAAGTCTATGTCGACGACATAGTCATAAAAACCAAGGAGGCAAGAACACTTATCGACGATCTCCGCGAGACGTTCGACAACCTTGATCGCTACAGGATCAAGCTCAATCCAGAAAAGTGCGCTTTCGGCGTCCCCTCGGGTCAGCTGCTCGGATACTTCATCACTCAACGAGGGATCGAAGCGAACCCGAAGAAAATCAAAGCTATCATGACAATGGAGAAGCCGAAAAACCTCAAGGGCGTTCAGCAGCTCGCAGGGCGAGTAGCGGCACTAAGAAGGTTCATCAGCCGCATGGGCGAGAAGGCCCTACCATTTTACCAGCTGCTACGCAAGGCAGACAAGTTCGAGTGGACACCAGAAGCCAACGACGCATTCGAAAACCTCAAGCGGCTCCTCTCCACCTCGCCAGTTTTGGTCACGCCAAAAGAGCGCGAGCCCCTGTTGCTGTACATAGCAGCCACACACCAGGTGGTCAGCACAGTACTCGTGGTCGAACGACCCGAAGAAGGCAAGACCCATGGGGTACAACGCCCAATTTACTACCTCAGCGAGGTTCTCACTCCAACAAAACAGCGGTACCCGCACTACCAGAAGCTGGCCTACAACGTGTTCATGATAGCTCGACGACTGAGCCACTACTTCCAGGAGCATCAGGTGATGGTCGTTAACGAGGCACCCCTAAACAGCATCCTGAATAACCCAGAGGCCACAGGACGCGTGGCCCTGTGGGGCATCGAACTATCATCCCTGGACATCATCTACGAGAAGCGACACGCAATCAAATCTCAAGTCCTTCCGGACTTTCTGGTGCACTGGATGGAGCTGCAGCTGCCTGACACACCAGACATGTCGCAGTCCTGGACAATGCATTTTGACGGCTCCAAACGCGAAGCCGGAGCAGGGGCAGGAGTCATACTGACCTCCCCACAAGGTGACAAGATGAAGTACGTCCTTCGGATGAAATTCAGAGCCTCCAACAACGAAGCCGAATACGAAGCCCTCATCCATGGCATGAAGATGGCAAAAATATGCGGCGCAACGCGCCTGGTCATCTACGGTGACTCCAACCTTGTCGTCCAGCAGACGATGAATGAGTGCGACGCACACGCCGAAAACATGATCGCGTACCGCGCACTATACAATGCACTCGAAGGAGAATTTGACGGCTGCGAACTTCGGCACGTTGGAAGAGAGAGCAACGAGGAGGCCGATAGACTCGCCAACATCGGCTCCACTTGTGCAAAGGTACCACCAGGTGTGTTCCTCGAACAGATCTGCGTGCCATCCATCAAGCGGAAATTCCCCAAGGGATCACCCGAAGAAGCAGAACACTCGGGGGCTACGCTACCCGAAGGTCATGAAGGACCCGAAAAGTTGGATACCGAAGTTGCCATGGTCAACCTGATGCAGGTCATGGCAGTCGAAGAAACTTGGACACGTCCATACCTCCAGTTCCTGATAAACGGAGAATTGCCAGACAGCCCGACAGATGCCCGGCGCATATCTCGTCGGTCAAAAGCCTTCACCATCATCAACGGCGAGCTGTACAAACGCAGCATTACAGGCGTCCTACAACGGTGCGTCACCATCAACGACGGCAAGGCTATACTCCAAGATATCCACGAGGGCATCTGCGGCCACCACGCAGGCAGCCGCTCCCTTGTCGCCAAAGCTCTACGAGCAGGATTCTATTGGCCAACGGCCACGAGCGACGCAAAGGACATCGTCCGAAGATGCAACGGGTGCCAACGGTTCGCCGACAAACCACACGCACCTGGGTCCGAACTTCGACCGATACCCATAGCTTGGCCTTTTGCTCAATGGGGCCTTGACATGATCGGCAAACTGCCAAAATCCTCGAAGGGAGGACACGTCTTCCTCTTGGTCGCAGTCGACAAATTCACCAAGTGGATCGAGGCCATGCCAGTCACCAACCAGAAGGGCAAAACCACCGTCAAGTTCTTCGAATCCATTGTCTACCAATTTGGCGTACCGCACAGCATCATCACCGACAACGGATCGAACTTCATCTCCGAAGAATTCCAGGACTTCTGCGAAGGCCTCGGGATCAATATCACATATGCCTCAGTAGCGCACCCGCAAACAAACGGGCAAGTGGAAAAGGCCAACGGCCTAATCGGCGCCGGCATCAAGAAGCGCCTCATGAGCTCACTCGAGCATAAAGCTGGAAATTGGACGAAAGAGCTACCGTCTGTCCTATGGAGCTTACGAACTACGCCAAACAGCTCCACTGGCTACACACCATTCTTCATGGTACACGGAGCTGAGGCAGTGCTACCAGCCGAAGTACGCCATCAGGCTCCACGAGTCGTCTCTTATAGCGAAGACGAATCCACGGCTGCACTCGAAGATGCCGTCGACACACTCGACGAAGCACGGGATATAGCAGCAGCTAGATCTGCGGTGTACCAGCAAAGTATCCGCAACTATCACGGCCGCCGGCTGCGCCCCAGGTCCTTCGTCGAAGGAGACCTCGTCTTGCGAATCAAGCAAAAGCGACTGAATAAACTCGATTCGCCATGGGAAGGACCCTATGTCATCACCGAAGTCATCCCAGGTGGCGCCTATCACCTCAAGCACGTGGAGTCTGGAGTCGCATACTCCAACCCGTGGAACGTCTCGCACCTGCGACGATTCTACCCATAACAACGGGCAATGTACCCCCCTCTACTCTCAATAAGGCTTATAGCCAAGGCTACTCAGCCAAACCATGTACCTCCTCCATTACGATGCAAATAAAGCTAAGTGTCTCATCCCCAACCTTCGGTTGACCATTTCTCTGCAAATTTTACTACATGCTACATATGCATTCGGGGGCTCCCCCCACCTCACGATTTCATCAGCTGAGGACAAAACGTGTACACCTGAGTAGCTGACAACGTCAGGCAAACGAAAAGGGCACGTATTACATCAAAGCACTGCGTGCTCGGGGGCTCCCCCCACCTCACGATTTCATCGACTGAGGACAAAACGTGTACACCTGAGTAGCTGACCACGTCAGGCAAACGAAAAGGGCACGTACTAAATCAAAAGCACTGCGTGCTCGCTAACAAGCGAACCTTTACAACAAAGGGCACATACACGCCCAGCCGCAATATACAAATTTTACATCTATCTGTTTATTTTCAGGTCCTACCTATTCTGAAGAATAGCCTGAGCACGCTGCTCAAACAAATCTACAATCTGTTCGGCATACTGCCTTACAGCCGCATAATGCGGACGCATATTCCACTCACCACCATCTGGTCGAGGAGGTGGCCCAGTCGCCACAGCAGCCAAATCTACATCAGGGCGGTGCACCCTCACAAGAGACAAGGAAGCCTTCACCCCTGCGACAAGCTGCTGCCGCACCAGCTCTTTGACATTGCTGGCACTCCGAAACTTCGCCAGAAGACCTGCAAGGGTCGTTGGCACGCCATCCAACGGAAACATGACGTGCAGCACCGAGGACAGCGACGTCTGCACCTGGCGGAGCACCCGCGGAACCTGGTAGACACGATCCTGCACCGTCGCCAGAACTATGGCGCGATCGCGATCCATCCAGAAGAAGCCACCGGCCTCCATGTCCTGTTGAGTCAAGCAATTGACTCGAACAGCAACGCGCTCCTTTTCTTCTCTCGGAGCAAGATTTGCACCTGCGAAAACAACACAGAACAAGAGTAAGGGCAGCAGGTTCACCCGAAGGACTGAGCTACAACCCAAAAGACGGATCAACTTACATTGCAGCTGCTCGGACAGCCGACCCAGCTCCGCCATCAAGTACTCCTCTCTGGCTGCACTACGATCTGCTTTGGACTTCCAAACATCAGCGCGACCGTGCAACCCAAGCAAATCTCTCTCCAAGCTGCGCACGCGATCTCGAAGAAAAGCGAGCTGCGAGGAATCATCCAGCGATGCTCGCAAGGGCCTTTCGGATGAAGTACCAACTGGGTCAACACCCGAAGGAACCTAAAGCAGAAGAAAAAGAAGGCACACAGACATTCAGCCAAGGATAGAGCTCAACTCGGAGGAATTCATTAAATAAGGCCACTGCGTGGCACAAAGATGGTGCTACAAAAGATATTTACAGCAAAAGTAAACTACATACTACCCTACATCGCCTACGCCTACGGCGGAGGGCACTGAGTCGCCTCAGAACCAGACTGCCTAGCTTTGGCCTCGCCCTGCTGCCGCAGCGCGTACTCAGACAGCAAGTCAATGAGCTTGGGCCCATATCGTCTGCAACGAGCGGAGTAGGCGGCGAAGGCTACCTCGGATCCATCCGTAGCCGTCGGCATCCGAGAAGTGATCTGGGGCAAGTCCAGCTCCGCCCCAGCCGCCACGGCCATCGCCAGCCCGACGGACGCGCCGATGCCCTTCTGCTTGCGCTTGTACGCTGCAGGCGCTTCGGCTGACAGAGCCTCTGCCAAGGCACCCACGTCTTCAAGGGATGCGCCCTTCGGGAAGAGCTCCTGGTAGAAGCGACCAAGGACCTCCTTCGCCTTGGCAAGGGAGTTGACGACGGTGCTGCAGAGGTCTTCGACCGCTACAGTGGCATCATCCAGAGCACTCCCGTGCTCCAGAGCACCGCGGTCAAACTTGATGCCTGTGGCATCTGAGACAAAACAGAAGAAACCATGAAGAAAGGCAACGTAGAGGAAGACCCGAAGAAAAAGGAGCAAGAACAAAAAGCTAACGCTCACCCGAAATAGCCTTGGCAGCAGCCATGAGCTTCTCCGCCACCCCTACTTCACGAGCAGCCGCAACAGTGGCCAGCTGCTCCTCACGATCTGCGGCTTCCTGCTGCAGATGCTCTTTCGCTTCGGCTGCCTTCGACAGCTCCAGCTCAAGACGCTCTTTCGCCCCAGCAGCAGCTTCGGCCTTCTGCTCCAATTGGCCAAAGCTCTTCTTCAGAGCATCGACCTCACGGAGAGAGTCATTATGCTCCTCTGCATTCACAACAAGCAAGTGTCAACAAACAAGACCAGGACAAATAAGCCAAGTACTACAAAGCAGACGAATACCTTGAAGCTGCCGCAGTTTCGCCTCCAGCGTCAGGTGTTCCCCCACCAGCCGCTTGGCCTCTTGGACAAGAGGCTGCAGCAACAGGCAATAATAGTAAGAGCAGGACTTGGGGGCTACGCCCACCACAAAGAAGTAAAAACAACATCAGCACTCGAAGACGCTCGGGGGCTCCCCCCGTGACATGACGCAGACAAACTTACGTGCTCCGAAGGCGAACCTGCAGGCCCGCCTGCGAAATTCTGAGGCGCAACCACCAGCCTCTCCTGCACAGGAGGATCCGGAGCGGCGCCGCCCGAAGTCGCCACCGTCTGCGGAGGAGGCGACGCAATGTTCGACTCCCCCATCATCTCGCGCTCTCCATCACTAGAGCCGTCGGAGGATTGCCTGCATACGAATCAATCAACACAGGCGCAAAAATAACAAGTAAGCAAAAGACAACAATGGCAACAAGAACACTTACGAGCCCAACGCGCTCAGGTCGAAAATAGGAGAAGCCCTCCGGGCCCTTTTCTCCTCCTTCTTCTCCTCCTTCTTCTCTTCCTTCTTCCGCTTTGCTGGCGGGTGCGGAGCAGCAGCCCGCACAGGAATGGCAGGAATGGGAGAGGAAGAACCCCCCTGAACATCATCATGACGCTCAAGACCCCGAGGATTCCTGGGAGTCGGAGGAGTCGAGGCATCCGAAGACTCGCTCGAGCTTAGTGATCGTTCGAGCGAATGATCCTCACCCGAATCATCGGCATCCTCCACCGGAGATCTCGCCGACGGAAGCTCGGACACGGAATCCACCACTTCATTATCCGGGGCATTCGGATACCTTTCGGGCAATGGTGGTGCCATGCCTGGCACTTTGAAGCTCTGCAAGATGAGAAGAAACTTTGTTAGCAAACAAAGGACACAAGTACACAACTGACAAAAAACAAAAGGGACGCACTACGTGCGCCAATCTACACCTTCGGCACGGCCAACGTCGACGAAAAGGGCGGAGTCAACGACTTCCCCGGGATTTTCTCGTCGGCCTTGAACTTCAACAGCACGCGAAGAGCCTTGTCAAGTTCCGCCTCGGAGATTTTCTCACTCGAAACCCTCGTCGGATCACGGCGCCCAGAGTAAAGGAACATCGGATGCGCCCTCGCCTAAAGCGGCTGCACCCGACGCTCAAGAAACGTCCGGATGATGTCGACACCGTTCACCTCCTTCTCAGGAATCAATTGGAGCTCCTCCACCCGACGGTACAGGGCCTCTATCTCCGCCACCTCACCATCCAAGATTTGGTTTTTCCAGGATCTTTTCTTCTCGATCAACTGGGAGGGGTCAAAAGGCACAAGACCAAAATCTTGCCAAGGCAGTACGGAGTCACGGATGTAAAACCATTTCCTCCGCCAGTACTGGATAGATTCGGACATGGAAAAGGAAAAGAATTGGACATTGGGACTAAGAGAGATGATGAAACCCCCAATAGGATACACACCATCCGAACCAGACTGCCTCTTCACGGAATACAGCTTCCGAAAGAGGCCAAAGTGCGGCTCAATGCCAAGCCAACACTCGCAAAGCGTGATAAAACACGCAATGTGGAGAAGGGAGTTGGGAGACAGATGATGGAGTTGAACCCCATAGAAGAAGAGCAGTCCACGAAGGAAGTCATGGACCGGAAAAGAAAACCCACGCAGCACGAAGGCGAGGAACATAACCCGGTACCCAGATGGGGGACGGGGGATTACCTTATTACCGGGGAGCCTCACGGCCGTCGTGTCCTGCGGGATCAGGCTCCGCTCGCGCAGCTTGCGGAGATCGCTCTCCCGCGTCTCTGAGCGCCGCCAGCCACCATCGGTGACACGAGCAGCGGCGTCGCCCTTCTTTCCTCCGGTGGCGCTGGTCCCAACCGCAGATGAAGACTTCTTTGGCTTCCCCATGGCGCTACGGCGGTGGTGGCGTTGCCAACGATGAAGACAAAGGAAATGTGGAGAAAACTCTCAGCGCACAGCAAGAATCGCTCAGAGGACAAGGAAGCAATGGACAGATGAACTGTTGCGGTAAAAAACACACCACGATTTCACCAGGGATTATAACAGCGAAGACGACGCACGCTGGCCGTCCATCGAGAAGACCTAACGCCAACGGTAGATCTGGCTGTACACGTGTTAGCACCAAAACGAACCGTCGTGACCACTCCGTCCACTACGTGCGGAAATCGAGGAGACGCCGTAATCATCTCCACGTCGCGCGTGACCGGTCAATTCAAAGTCAGCAAGTGGGACCCACGCTTCGTACAGTCAAGTCATCTCTGGCATCGCAGACGCTTCGTCCAGTCAAGTCATCTCTGGCGTAGCAGACGCTTGAGGTCATCGATCGTCAGCACTGACGTCATCAAAAGCTATACTAGCACCAATTCGGCTCAACAGCTAAAAGTACTCACTCGATCTACGACTCGACTAAATACTTGGGGGCTACTCCTATCAGGAGCGCTGGTCGCGCACCCGATGTACTTCCGGGTCAGCGGTACGCCCACAAGATTTCCTACTACAACTATACGATACCAGACTCGAGTCTCTGCCTGAGTCTACGACTCCGCCAGACACTCGGGAGCTACTCCAAACTAGAGCGCCGGTCGCGCACACACAAGATCTTCGAGTCCTACCTCGAGTCTACGACTCCACTACGGACTCGGGGGCTACTCCCATAGGGAGGATGGATTTAAGCATCCGACAATTTTCGAGTCCTACGGACTTAGCAAGTGAAACAATACTTGAACTAAAGTCTCCGTTCGAGTCTACGACTCGAACAGACACTTGGGGGCTACTCCCATAGGGAGCGCTGGTCGCGCACCCTATGAAATCTTCGACTGCGATCTTCCGGATCAGCATGCAAAAAAAATTCGGCAACTCTGCCCTAATTAACGCCAAGTGAGCAACGACCTCCTTGGCCACCCGAAACACCTCCGCGGTGACAAACATTCGGATGCTGCGTCTGCGATGCAAAGATAAGACCTACAGATATCATCTGATGGCCTGGCAACGCACCTGACTGCGCTCTGCTAGTATGAATCCGTACCAGCAGGTACGATGAAAAATCCCGACGGACGCGTTGGGTACAGCAATTAAAATCACTGGAATTCCACTCCTGTAAGTCCTCCGCGGCCTGAGTTGAATTACGCCAGCATATGTTCCGGGTTCGAGTCGAGGGACTCGCACCTGAAGAAGATCGTGTTGTTTTGTCCTAAGCCGATTAACTAACCCTGATCTGTCAGGTGAGTCAGGCACACGCATCAACAATCCCTACACATTCTCTTGAAAAACAGAGCTGCACCCGAAAGATTGAAGAGTCCTCAGTCGAATCTACAATTCAACTGAACACTCGGGGGCTACTGACATGGTTATACCCTACGGGTACGTGACTTCAGCATACCTAGTCCAGCCCAAGGAAGGCCCACGGCAAATATACGCTGGCCCATGAAGATTTTCGGATGGCCCAGACCCATGACGCCTTCGAATCCTTGGAGAACAAGACTAGAATTTGAATACAACTTATAACCTACTCGTATCGGCACCCGAGACCTAGCCTCCCCATATATAAAGGCTAGGAGGGTCCAACGAGGAGGGAGAGCTACTAGATTACGACATACACACCTCCACGCCAGATCGAATCTGCGCACCCCTGTAACCTTCGGTTCCGCCGTAATCAAAGAGCAGACAAGCAGGAGTAGGGTTTTCCCTCCGGGGGCCTGAACCTGGGTAAATCTCGTGTCCCCTGGTTGCTTGTCTGTTAACCGTGCCACGATCTCCAGCATCCCCATCTTCTCCAAAACCCAAGTCCATAACAATGGGCATTGACGAGATTAAACCTCGTCAGTAGTCATGAATAAAGAAGAGATCTTGACAAAGAAATCAAGAAATTTTTGCTATTCTCTTCCCTCCAACAGAACCTACAAGAAATATTAGCACATCGACATTTCAAGAATAGGATGCAGAAAAAGAGTTGGACAGGGGCGCTGCAAAGAATGGCCAGGTCTGGGCTTTGACGGGTGAAGGAGATGGAAGTGAAGATATATAGGGATGTATCTGCCGCCTCCCATAAAAACATGAGGCAAACGGAAACTGAAGTATAAAGCAGTACGGACCGAGCTTAATCACCACTATTACGGGAGGGACACGGTCAGGATTTATCAACATGAATGATTAATCACGGCGCCAACAACAGTTTCAAATTGGACTGAACGAAACCTGCAGAAATAAAAGAGGAGACTACCGGACGTTGGGCTGGTAGCAACGGGAGAGAGGAGACAAATATGTGACGTCGTGTATCCACCCGGCGGCCCGTTTAACAGATTGTAAGTCCATTTAAGGTCAGAGCATTCAAGTAGATCTGCGGAGCAGCAGCCCAGACATATTCGTTGGCTGATACTATCGACCAGAAACGGCGAACGAGGCCAGGTAACCATGTTTTGACGAAGTAAGCGAGATTACCGACGGTTTGGGATTACTGGGATGATCTGGAGCATTGGATGAGCCGATTCTACGGTTCTGAACGCCAAATCAGTGTGAGAGATTCTAAGTAGCTTAGTTTTACTGTTTTCCTAATGACATGTGAGTGAACTGAAAATAAAATAAAATAAAAATAATACATAACTAAATGCAATGATAAAACTAAGTGAAGTATTAATGGAAGTGATAAATATGATGTGAAAACTATGAATGCAAGAGATAAAAGTATTTTTGTATTTTTGAATTAAATAAATGCATAGAATAAAACATGATCTAAATGCAAGTAAAAGGTGTTTCTTATCATTAAAAATATACCAGGGTTCATGGGTTCACTCGTGTACTCTCTCAAAAAATGCTATCATGGAAAATATCTCCATAAAATAAGATATTTGATCCAAGTTCCTATATATTGTTTGATACACATTTATATGTGCATCATGTTCTATAATAAAGATGATGCAACAGATCTTTCTAAGACTCCTATAGTAAGAGAAAACTCTACATACTAGATTTAAGATAAACGGAGTATTGCATTTGGCACTTTGACATGATGTTGAATAAAAAATATGCTATACCTGACAAAAAGAGCTCACCTTTGATGTCACTAGATGATAATAACACATGTATATATATTTATCCATTGTGAGCAGTGGCGGACCTTGGAGCAAAATCAAGGAGGGGCCAAGATGCTGATTAAACCACTTAATAGCTATAATTATTCCTATTTCTCATTAATTTTGTCATAATAACACTACTAATTAGAAACATTTCACCAATGTTGGGGAGGCCATGGCCCAGTTTGATCTCCATGATGGTCCGCCTCTGATTGTGAGGTAACAATGGAAAGAGAAAAATCATAGCAGATCTTGATTTTTTTGTCACTATCCAGTTGATACTATCAATTAATCCAACTAACATACATGTTCCCCCACATGGGTCCTCGCATACTAGTTTGGCCAGATCTTGTATACATGGACCAAGTAGTAATATGCATCTAGAAATGCATGAAACACATACTGAAAATTGCAATCTCGTATAATCATAGCATAAAACAAAATACCCACCATAAGGGAATTACATATATAACCATAAGCATGTAGGGAACCTCATATGGTTTTAATATATTGATAGTACAAGAGAGTGATAGATCAATCTACTGCCACAAAACCATAGTTCATGGGTGGACTAATCTCTCTTCATCATGGAGACGATGGTGGTGATATTGGAGAGGGTAAAGATGCAACTGTGGGCGACTCTAGCAGTGTTTCCCTCCTCCAATCTCGAAGGTCCTACCTTGGTTTCTTTGTTCTATATGTTTCCCCTCTCCATCTTCGCCCCTTCACGAGATTGCGAATGGGGCCATCTATATAGGAGTCCAGGGACGCGAAGGTCGACGGCATCGGAGCAACGAGGCGCTAGGTGGGCCCCAAGGCACTACATGCCTTCTTGGTTGCACCATGGGACCCATCTTGGTCCTCGTGAACTTCCTCATTAGATCCAAATTCTCGAGGTCTTCCTTTCGATGAAAAACATACTTGGTAAGAAATCCAGGTCCTTTTGAGTTCTCAAAGGTTTCGGAAAGTCAAAAAATTACACAAACATGGCTTTCCTGTCCTACAGAGTTATAACCCCATAAAAGGGTATTTTTAGAAAAATCTGCAAATTTGAGTCAACTAATATGGATCGGAGGGAGTACCAACACAATCCATCCAATTAACTACAGCCACCAACTCATGAACATGCGCGCACATCGTACTATTGAGAAAAAAGGTTGGATCACAATGGGTAAACCAGCTAGCAGCACATCAATCCATAAAAAACAAAATCAAAAGTGAACTCACCGGGAGTTCGGGCGTATACAAGAATTCAGCGGCCTGCAACTGGGTGTAGACAGCGACGCAACTTGGGGATGGCGGGGATGTCATCTAGCCACCAAATGGGAGCGCGAGGAGCAGGTCATGCCGTGCCGGACGGGCAGCGTCGCCACCGGCCAGAGGGAACTTCAATGCAGGGCACATGTGGTGGAGAGCAGCGAGAGCGTCGGGGAGAGAGTGTGCCGTCCGCGAGAACGAATTTGAGGATTTAGGTTTGCTCTACTGGTGGAGATAGGGATAAGGGTAAAAGTTATGCACGCTAGCCTAAATTATTGGCGCTAATATTTTTCAGCCCGCGCACTGGGCCAAAAACTGGTGCGCGTCGGCCCAATTAACGACCCCACAGTTGGTCGGCAATATTTACCGACCGACATGCGGATGCGGATGGACGCATTACCGACCGACCGCTCGACATAAAAGTCTCATCCATTGCCGACCGGCAGTCTGCCATTATGTATGTGTTATCCTGACCGACTGTTTGACACATACTTTTTTCGGCCGACAATCTATTGGCACCAAGACTTTTGCCGACGAACAGGGGTCGAGAATCTAGTGTTATGGTGTAGTGGTTGTTTGCATGCTTTAGAACGGCAGCTCTCACAAGATGGCACGCAGAACAACTCACGGAAGATGGTTTGCTTAGGCATCCGGTAGATTCTCTCCTTCGGAAAGACATCCAAATTTTGCTAAAGACAGCCGAAATATGAGGCTTGCACTTACCACAGATGGTTTTAACACATTTCGGTCGGAACGAAATGTTGGTCGGGAAACATATGTCGGTCGGAAAAGATTGACTAGAAACGTCGGACTATCTGTCAGCAAATATAAATTGGTCAGGAAAGCCCTTTGCCGACAGGACTTACGGTGACAGACAGAGTCGGTCGGCAAAACTGATTCCTGACCGACCTTCCGTCGGTGAAAGCAGCTTCCCCGACCAACATGTCTGTTGGGAATATTTTGTTGTGGTGTAGTGTTAATTCTCCAAGCTTATATTCAAACATTAACATCTTATAAATATAGCATAAATGCAATTCAGCTTCTAATAGCATATGCTCCAGCGTGCAGAGAAATAATTTTATGAATGTCCAAAAAATATGAAAAAATATTGGACATGTTTACCATTCGAGCCAGTCGAGGGTTGTTTGAATATTCAATGGAAAAGTTTGACTTGTGCGAAAAGGCGAGGTTAAGTGCGAAATTTTATTTTTGTTTAGATCACCGAATTTTATCTTTTTCAATTAGAGAAACATAAATGCTGATTTTTGTATGAAAATTTGCACAAACACATACCATAGTAAAGGAAAGACGGACAATAGTAAAGAAACATAAGAGGTGGCTGCTGGATATTGGATTGGCAAGGAGGACAGGAAGAAGGTTTCTTTGACGATGGTGGTAGTGTATAACATGTGACTTACTTGCAATGATGCACGTGAATCCAACCGTACTGAAGACCCACGGTCTATTGTGAAGAGAACAATCACATGGGTGGAGGAATGGAGGATTGTGTATGACCATCCTTGTGCTTTCAAAGACATTATTGTAAACCGACTCAACTACGGCTTAATATAGTCGCAGTGCTTTGACCTAAAAAGTAAAAGGAACAAGTAGACCAAATATCATTTTTTTTTATTTTGAATTTAGTGCTCACTCGGTGTAGGAATTTGGGTATGGGCTTTGGCCCATAGCCTAATACAATTCTGAAATTCGCATGGCCCATTTATGCCTAGCAAGGGATGACACCAAAGTTTAGTCTCACTTTGCTAGTTTGGAGGGAGTTGGCCAATATATATAGTGGAGTGTTTCACTATATCCTAAAGAAAGTGAAGAGGAGTGGCATACACGCGCGCTCCTCCTCCCCCGCCGCCTGTCCCGTCATGACGCGTGTGCGGTTTGCGGAATTGTGCCTTGGTGCCGATCTTACCTTTTTGCTGTTCGGGGAAATTATTGTGTGAGTTATTTTCTATTAGCCGTTTCCGGTCTTTCCGAAAACGTGGGTTGTTACTACTCGGACTGGGCTGCGCGCCACGTCTTACCTGACCGGCGATATATATAAACGTCCTCAGGCGTAAACTCTAATACGAGTTACACACATCCTTCTCTCTGCCTCCAGAACCTTGCGCGACCGCTACACCTTCTCCATCCCCTCTTCCGCCATGCACCGGACGACGGGACAGTAGGCCTCCGGAACCACCGCCTCTCGTGGAGCTGTACGGGTGAGGGGCGATCAGGTTTTTGGGGAGCGCGTCTGCGTGACTACTGACGGCATCACGACGACCGACCACTCCTTCCCCGACGAGGACTTCTTCCTATACATCAGCAGCCTCTACATCGACGACATGGCTGATGACACTGGTGTCAACGCGAACCTCAACGCTAACCTAAACGCGAACCCGATTCCCCCTTCAGCACCGTACGCGATCTGTTCCTATCTAGTTCAGTTTCTGTTGCAGTTTCTTGTACTAGCTTTTGGAATAGATGCGATCTGTTTATTCTGGTTGAATGTGATCTGTTCGTCTATTCTGCTAGTATACCTGATTAGGTTAATTCCTGCACTTATAGTCATATTTTATTATTGCTTATTTCGGATTAAATATTATGATATTTTGCTTATATTTTTAACAATCCAAAAACCTGATTATAGGCAACTGAATTCAACTGGTTTAGCCGCGGCTACAAGGCCGCCTCCCTTTGACGGTGTCAACTATAAGAGATGGCGCACAAGAGCAGTCCTATAGTGGAAAAACCTAGGATGCTATAGCACCACTCTTGGCAAACCTGAGGGAGACATTTCTCCTGTTCAGGAGGAAGCGTTTTAGAAAGTCAACACCATGTTTATGGGGGCTTTGTTCAACATTCTTGGTGACAACATTGTTGACACCTATATGTCATTTGATAATGGCAAGGATGCGTGGGATGCAGTCGATGCCAAGTTTGATGTTTCGGATGCTGGCACTGAACTGTAAATCATGGAGCAATTCTATGACTACAAGATGACTGATGACCATCCCATCATAGATCAGGCTCATGAGATACAGTCCCTTGCCAAAGAACTCGAGCAGTTCAAGTGTACCTTACCTGACAAGTTCGTGGCCGGAGGCATTATTGCCAAGCTTCCTCCTTTCTGGAGAAACTTTGTTGCCTCTCTGAAACATAAGAGACGGGACTTTTCTGTTTCGGATCTCATCGGATCTCTTCATGTTGAAGAAAAGGCGAGCGCAAAAGATACACGTCCACGAGGTTTTGACGGAAGCTCTAGCACACATGTAGTGCAGAAAAATAACTTCCAGTCCCACAAGTTCAAGAATAAGAACAGTCTGATGGCAAAGGAAAGTTTAATGGCAAAAACAAGGCCCCGTAGACTACCAACTTCAAGAAGAAGACTGAATATAAGAAGAAAGGATCCCGCCATGTCTGTGGTGATCCTAATCACTGGGCTCCTAGCTGTCCTAATCGCTTTGACAAGCGTTCACATGGAAATAGTGGCAAGTCCGCTAATGTTGTTCTTGGTGATACTGAGATGAAGGATGCTGGGTCGAACGGGCTGGCTCCACGCTGATGGGAAACGGCTCGCGTGCTTCTGTTCAAGGTGTTGGTGTGTTGGTACGGTGGATTTGTAGTTTACTATGGATAAGACCGTACAGCTGAAGAATGTGCAGCACGTCCCCTCCATCAATATAAATCTCGTCAGCGGATCACTTCTGTGTCGAGATGAATTTAAGTTGGTCTTTGAGTCCAATAAAGTTGTAATTTCTAAGTGTGGACAATTTGTTGGAAAGGGTTATGAGTGCGGAGGCTTGTTCTGCTTATCTTTGTCAGACTTATGTACTCAAGTTATTAATCATGTTTGCAATGATAGTGAATCAAATATTTGGCATTCACGACTTTGTCATATTAATTTTGGGTGCATGACGTGGCTTGCCAATATGAATTTAATTTTGAAATTTACTATTGTCAAGAGTTCCAAGTGTCAAGTGTGTGTGCAAGCTAAGCAACCTCGCAAGTCCCACAAGACTGCTGAGGTACGAGATTTGGCACCACTGGAACAAATACATTCAGATCTTTGTGAAATGAATGGTGAGTTGACAAAAGGTGGAAAGCGATATTTCATGACTTTAATTGATGATTCCACTTGATAATGTTATGTGTACCTTCTAAAATCTAAAGATGAAGCTTTTAATCACTTCAAAATCTATAAAGCTGAATCAGAAAACCAACTTGATCGACAAATTAAGCGTCTTCGGTCTGATCATTGTGGAGAGTATTTTTCCAACGAATTTGATTGTTTTTGTGCGGAGCATGGTATTATCCATGAGAGGATGCCTCCCTACTCACCTCAGTCAAATGGGGTGGCCGAAAGAAAGAACCGTACTCTAACTAATTTTGTTAACGCCATGTTAGATACATCGGGTCTATCCAAGGAATGGTGGGGGGAGGCGATAAAGGTTGCGTGTCATGTCCTAAACTGTGTTCCCGAAAAGAACAAAACCATTACTCCATTTGAGGAATGGGAAAGGAAAAGGTTGAAACTCTCCTACTTACGTACTTGGGGTTGTTTGGCGAAAGTGAATGTGCCGATACCCAAGAAGCACAAGCTTGGACCAAAAACCGTGGATTGTGTCTTTCTGGGATATGCATTTCATAGCATTGGCTATAGATTTTTGATAGTAAAATCTGAGGTATCCGACATGCATGTTGGTACAATCATGGAGTCGAATGATGCGATTTGCTTTGAAGACATCTTCCCCATGAAAGATTCGTCTAGTTCATCAAATCAGGAGATGCCTAGTTTATCTAGTCAAGAATTAATTACAATTCCTGAACCCACCATTTCGATATAACACCCTGATAATCCTGTGGAGGATAACAATGAAGCTCCTACTAGAAGTAAGAGACAAAGGATTGCAAAGTTCTTTGGTGATGATTTCATTGTATACCTTGTGGATGATACTCCCACTTCTATTTCAGAAGCTTATGCATCTCAAGATGCTGACTACTTTAAAGAAGCCGTTCACAGTGAGATGGATTCCATCATAGCAAACAGAACTTGGGAAATTACTGATCGTCCTTATGGGTGCAAACGTTTAGGATGTAAGTGGGTGTTCAAGAAGAAGCTTAGACCTGATGGTACTATTGAGAAGTACAAGGCACGCCTTGTTGCCCAGGGTTATACCCATAAATAAGGCGAAGACTTCTTTGATATTTATTCACCTGTGGCTAGATTGACCACCATTCGAGTACTGGTATCCTTGGCTGCCTTGCATGGTCTTCTCGTTCATCAAATGGACATTAAGACGGCTTTCCTAAATGGAGATATAGATGTGGAAATTTATATGGATTAGCTGGATGGATTCGTGATAGATGGTCAACAAGGCAAGGTGTGCAAGTTACTGAAATCTATGTATGGTCTTAAGCAAGCACCTAAGAAGTGGCATGAAAAGTTTGAAAGAACTTTAACTGATGAAGGCTTTATTGTAAACGAAGCTGACAAGTGTATGTACTATTGCTATGGTGGACTATTGCTATGGTGGTGACGAGGTTTAATCTCGTCAATGCCCATTGTTATGAGCTTGGGTTTGGAGAAGATGGGGATGTTGGAGATCGCGGAACGGTTAGAAAACAAGCAACACGGGGACACGAGGTTTACCCAGGTTCAGGCCCCTGGAGGGAAAACCCTACTCCTGCTTGTCTGCTCTTGATTACGGCGGAACCGAAAATACAGGGGTGCGCAGATGCAATCTGGCGTGGAGGTGTGTATGCGGTGGTATGCGAAGTGCCCTCCTCGTCGTGCCCTCCTAGCCTTTATATAGAGTTAGGAAGGTCCCAGGCACAGACCGAGTCGGTTACAGGTTTTAGGATTTGCCCCTTTGAATATTCTATCGATTCTAGTCTTGTTCTCCAAGGATCCGAAGACGTCATGGGCCCTGGCCACCCGAAAGTCTTCATGGGCTAGCGCATGTTTTCTTATGGGCCTTCCTTGGGCTGGACTAGGTATGCTAAGGTCGTGTACCCACAGGGTATAACCATGTCAGTAGCCCCCAAGTGTTCAGTCGAATCGTAGATTCGGCTGAGGACTCTTCAATCCTTCAGGTGCAGCTATCTCCGTTTGTCCAGAGAATGATTTGAGTGTGTAGGGATTGTTGATGTGTGTGCCTGACTCTCCCGACAGATCAGGGTCAGTTAACTGTCTTAGGACAAAACAACACGATCTTCTTCAGATTCGAGTCCCTCGACTCAAACCCGGAACATATGCTGGCGTAATTCGACTCAGGCCGCGGAGGACTTACAGGAGTGGAATTCCAGTGATTTTTAAATGATGAGGTACCCAACGTGTCTGTCGGGATTTTTCATCGTGCCTGCTGGCACGGATTTTCACTAGCAGAGCGCAGTCGTGTGTGTTGCCAGGCCATCAGACGATATATGTAGGTCTTATCTTTGTGTCGCAGACACAACATCCGAATATTTATCACCGCGGAGGTGTTTCGGGTGGCCAAGGAGGACGCTACTCACTTAGCATTGATTGGGGCAGAGTTGCCGAATTTTTTTTGCATGTTCATCCGAAGGATCGCAGTCGAAGAATTCATAGGGTGCGCGACTAGTGCTCCCTACGGGAGTAGCCCCCCGAGTGTCCGTTCGAGTCGTAGACTCGAGCAGAGACTTTAATTCAGTTTTTGTTGACTTTTAGGTCCGTAGGACACAAATTTTTCGGATTCTTGAATCCATCCTCCCTATGGGAGTAGCCCCCGAGTTCGTAGTGGAGTCGTAGACTCAACGTAGGACTCGAAGAATAGTTTTTCAGGTGCGCGGCCAGCGCTCCTGATAGGAGTAGCCCCCGAGTAGTTAGTCGTCGTAGATTCGAGTGAGTACTCTTAGCTGTATAGCCGAAAAATTGTAACCGTTGCTAGTATAGCTTTGATGACGTCAGTGTTGACGATCGATGACCTCAAGCGTCTGTTGCGCTAGAGGTGACGTGACTGGATGAACATGGGTCCCACCTTCTGATTTTGAGTTGACTGGTCACGCGCGGCGTGGAGATAATTATGGTGTCGCCTCGATTTCCGTGCGTAGTGGATGGCATGTTAGTGACCGTTCGCTGCTATGCTGACACGTGGATGGTCAGATCTTGATGTTGGCTCTAGGTCTTCCCGATGAATGGTCGTCGTGCGTTGTCCTCGTCCTTATAATCATTGGGGAAAAGTGAGTTTGTTTTTCACCACAGCCATTCTCGTTTCACTGCTCGCATCTTCTTTGAGCTTTCTCATTGCGCGCTGGAATTTCCTCGAGCCTTTCCTTCCTTGTTTCTGCGTGCTCGTCGTTGTCGCCGTCGTACTGTGATGGGGAAGTCTAGGAAGGCCTCCACCGCAGTTGGTACCAGTGCTGCTGCTGGCGGCAAGAAGGGTTCCTCCGCCACTCGTGTCACCGATGGTGGCTGGCGGCGATCGGAAACGTGTGAGGGTGACCTCCGCATGCTCCGTGAGCGGGGTCTTATCCTGCAGGATAGAGATGCCGCCAGAGTTCCCGGCGACGAGGTAATTCCCCGTCCTCCCGCTGGGTTTCGGGTTATGTCCATCGCCTTTATCCTTCGGGGCCTTTCCTTCCCAATCCATGATTTTCTCCATGGATTGCTTTTTCTTTATGGCATCCAGCTTCATCATCTTTACCAAACTCTCTTCTTCATGTCGCTTATTTCATTATGTTTTGCGAGTGCTGGCTCGATATCGAGCCGCACTTTGGCCTCTTTCGGAAGCTCTATTCCGTGAAGAGGCAATCTGGCTCCGATGGTGTTTATCCCATTAGCGGCTGCATCATTTCCCTTAGATCCAACTTCCTCTTCTTCTCCTTTTCTATGTACGAATCTATCTAGTACTGGCGAAGGCGATGGTTTTACATCCACAACTCCATAGTGGTCGGACAAAACTTTGGCCTTCCTCCTTTCGACCCTTCTCAGAAGATCGAGCCGAAGAGGTCCTGGAAGAACCACATCTTGGACGGTGAGATAGCTGAGATAGAGGGGCTCTATCGTCGGGTGGAAGATCTTAAGTTGATTCCAGATAAAGAGGTGAACGGTGTGGATATCATCCGCACCTTTCTCAAACGCCGGGTGCAACCGCTTCAGGCTAGGGCACACCCGATGTTCCTTTACTCTGGTCGTCATGATCCGACTAGGGTTTCGGCTGAGGAGTTCTCCAAGGGGGATCTCGACAGGATTCTTCGGCCGCTGCTGAAGTACAAAGCTAGAGAGGATCTCCTAGGGAAGTCGCTAACTCCTCTGTTCGCCGTCTCTCGTCCCGTTCCGCAGGTGTAGATCTGGGGCGTGTGCGTAGCGCTTTTTTCGATTGCGTTTTTTCTTGCACTTGCTTGTGTTTTGAAAATTTTGCTTCTTTTGCACAGGAGTTCAAGGTACCGGGCATGTCGCCTCCACTACCCGAATTGTTTCCGGATGCGCCGGACAATGAGGTAGTGGATTCCATGTCTGATATTCCCTTGGCGCGATCACCAGTGGAAGAAACTTTTGAGTCTAGCAAGGAGCAGACTCGAAAGCGGACGCGGAGCTCGAGCGAGTCGTCGGATGCTTCGACTCCACCGACCCCTAGGAACCCTCTATGCCTTGAGCGTCACAGTGGGGGTCATGGTGGCTTTTCTTCTCCAATTCCTGGCGTGCCCGTGCGGGCTATAGCGCCGTAGCCGCCGGCGAAGCGGAATAAGGAAGAGAAGAAAGAAGAGAAGAAGGAAGAGAAGAAGGGCAAGAGGGACCCTCCTGTCTTCGACTTGAGTGACTTCGACTCGTAAGCATCTGCCATTGCTTTGTCTCCTTTTTTGTCTTTGTGCTTTTGCTTGTGTGATTTTTTCCTTTTGTAGCCACTCTTCCGATGACTCCTTCAGTGATGGTGCTCGGGAGATGATGGGGGAGTCGAAAGTTGCTTCTCCTCCTCCTCAGACGGTGGCCACCTCTGGGGGCGCTGCTCCGAACCCTTCTCCGCAGGAGGCTCAGGTGGTTGTCCCTTAGAAGACTACTGGCGAACCTTCGGAGTCGCCGTCTGACCACGTACGATTTTCATTCTTGCCGCGGGGGGAGCCCCCGAGCATTTTCGGATGATCTGCTGATCACTTTGATTTTTTACTTTGTGTCTCGGGGGGAGCCCCCGAGCATATGTAGGATGATCTGCTGATCGTTTTTCCTGAGTCTCGGGGGGAGCCCCCCGAGCGTTTTTCGTATGTGTAATCTGTCTTGCTTGTTCTTTGGGCATAGCCCCCAAGCCTTTCTTTTGACGAATAGTGTCTTTTTGCAGCCTTTTGTGTGAGGCGCCAACCAACTAGTGCAGCAGCACCTGGTGTTGGAGGCCAGCTTCAAGCAGCTTCAGGGTACGTTCATGAGTTGGTCTTTTTGCGCCTTCTTCTATTCCCTTTTTCTTCGATCTAATAAGTGTTCTGCTGTCTGCAGAGGACAACAATACCACCCTCCGTGAGCTTGATGCTCTCAAATAGAGCCCTGGGCAAGCGGAGAAGAAAGCCGAGGATGTCATTGGTGCAAAGGAGCGCCTCGAGCAGGAGCTAGCCAACGCAGCTGCGGCCAAGGAGCGCCTGCAGCAGGAGGCTACAGACCGCGAGGAGCAACTCGCCATCACTGCGGCCTCGCGCGAGAAGGAGGTAGCCGGCAAGCTGATGGCTGCTGCCAAGGCTATTTCGGGTGAGTGGTTTCGCATGTTCTTTTTCGGTTTCCTTGTCTTCATTTTGGTACTTGGTTTTCTCATCTCTTCTTCCGTTCGTTTAGATGCCGCAGGCATCGAGTTTGACCGCGGTTCTCTGGAACACGGAAGTGCTCTGGATGATGCCACTGCGGCGGTCGAAGACCGCTGCAGTACCGTGGTCGGCTCGCTCGCCAAGGCCAATGAGGCTCTTGGGCGCTTCTATAAGGAGCTCGTCCCCAAGGGCGTCGCCCTCGAGGATGTCGACTCATTGGCGGATACGCTATCAGCCGAAGCGCCTGCGGCGTACAAGCGCAAGCAAAAAGGCATCGGTGCATCCGTGGGGCTGGTGATGGACCTGGCGTCTGGAGCGGAGCTGGATTTTCATTAGGTCACCTCCCAGATGCCGACAGCTGCTGACGGATCCGAGGTAGCCTTCGCCCTCTATGCTGCCCGTTGTAAACATTATGGGCCGAAGTTGATTGACTTGCTGGAAGAGTACGCAGCGAGGCAGCAGGGGGAGGCCAAAAGCAGGCAGTATGGCTCCGATGCTAATCAGGGTGCAGCTTCTTAGGCCTTATAGTTGTAGGATAGCTTTTGTTTCTTTTGGTCTGATGTATCTATGAACACTCCTTGTTCCACGCAGTGGCTTTTGCTGTATATAATGAGTCTCCAAGTTGTTTTCTCATTCATGCAGTTATTTATGTTCTTGCCTTCCTTTCCTCTAGGGACTTTCGGGTGATGATCCCGTTAGCACTTTGCCTGTGCCGCAGCTGCGGCCGTCCTTGGATGGTGCGTCGCAGCTTGCGTTTCTTCGTGACCGCATCTCTAGTCTTGAAAAAGAGTTGCTTGGAGTGCGTGGCCACGCCGATGTTTGGAAGTCGAAGGTGGAGCAGAGTGCTGTCAGAGAGGAGTATTTGATGGGAGAGTTGCGTCGTCTGGCCGAACAACTTCAATGTGAATTTTCGAGCTGCTGCTCAATTTTCGGATGCGCCTGCTGGCTTGTCGTCTTACTTTGCAGGTGTTGCAGGTGCTAACCTTGTTCCTAAGGAGGAAAAGGAGCGTGTTGCTGTTCGGGTCAACTGTCGGACCCGTTAGGACATGGAGGCCGACGGATTTTCTGGATGGACCGCGATCGTGCCATGGTCCTTGCGACGGTGCAGGATCGTGTTCACCAGGTGTCGCGGGTGCTGCGTCAAGCGAAGGCTTCGTTGGCGTCAGTTCTTCACGTGATGTTTCCCCTGGATGAGGCACCGTCGAATCTATGGGGCCTGCTAGCTAAGTTTCAGGATGTACATCATGTTAGGGAGCTGGTGCGGCATCAGCTGGTTGCTGGGGTAAAGGCTGCGCTATCCCTCGTGCGGCTGCATCGCCCTGATGTAGATCTTGCTATTGTGGCGGCTAGGCCGCCTCTTCGCCGGATGGTGGTACGTTGTATATGCGTCCACATTACGCGGCTGTAAGGCAGTATGCCGAACAAGTTGTAGATCTTTTTGAGCAGCGTGCGCGGGTGATTCATCAGAATAGGTAGGACCTGTAAAAAGATAGATGTAAAATTTGTATTTATTCGACTGGGCATGTTATGCCCTTTGCTGTAAAGTTTTGTTGTTGTTAGCACGTGGTGCTTTGTTTGTATGCGTGCCCTTTTCGTTAGCCTGACGTGGTCAGCTACTCAGGTGTACACGCGTTATTCTCAGTAGACAAAGTCGTGAGGTGAGGGGATCCCCCGAGTGTGTTGTATCATGAAGAAAAATGCGAATAATAGACAAAATTTTTGGGGCGAGACACTTAGCTTTATTCATATCGTAAGGAGGTACATTGTTCGGCTGAGTAGCCTTGGCTGAATAGCCTTATTGCAAGTAAAAAGGAGGGTATCTAGGGGTAGAAGCGTCATAGTTGTGCGACGTTCCATGGGTTGGAGTATGCGACTCCAGACTCCACGTGTTTGAGGCGATAGGCGCCACCTGGGATGACTTCAGTGACGATGTAGGGTCCTTCCTAGGGCGACTCGAGCTTCTTCGGTCGCTCTTGCTTGAGTCGCAAGACTAGGTCTCCTTCGACGAAGGACCTTGGGCCCACCGATGGCTGTGATAGTTGCGGAGGCTCTGTTGATAGACCGTTGATCGGGCCGCGACGATGTCGCGTGCCTCGTCGAGTGTGTCGACAGCATCTTCGAGTGCGACCGTCGATTCGGCTTCGTTGTAGGCGACGACCCATGGGGCCTTGTGGCGTACCTCTGCGGGCAGCACGGCTTCCGCTCCGTGCACCATGAAGAAGGGCATGTAGCCTGTTGAGCTGTTTGGCGTCGTGCGCAAGCTCCAGAGTACGAAGGGCAGCTCTTGCGTCCAGGCTCATGCGAGTCACTGGAGTGGGCTCGTTAGGCGCTTCTTGATGCCACCGCCGACGAGGCCATTGGCCTTTTCGACCTGCCCGTTTGTTTGCGGGTGCGCCACTGAGGCGTTTGTGATGTTGATTCTGAGGTCTTCGCAGAAGTCCTGGAATTCTTTGGAGATGAAGTTCGACGCATTGTCGGTGATGATGTTGTGCGGCACGCCGAACCTGTAAACAATGGATTCGAAGAACTTGACCACAGCTTTGCCCTTTTGGTTAGTAACGGGCATGGCCTCGATCCACTTGGTGAATTTGTCGACTGCGACCAGGAGGTAGACGTGGCCTCCTTTCGAGGACTTGGGCAGTTTGCCGATCATGTCGAGGCCCCATTGGGCGAAGGGCCATGCCAGGGGTATGGGCCTGAGCTCCGATCCTGGTGCGTGTGGTTTATCTGCGAACCTCTGGCACCCGTTGCACCTTCGGACGATGTCCTTGGCGTCGTTCATGGCCGTTGGCCAGTGGAACCCAGCTCATAGAGCTTTGGCGACAAGGGCACGGCTGCCCACATGATGGCCGCAGATGCCCTCGTGGATGTCTTGGAGGATGGTTTTGCCGTCACCGATGGTGACGCACCTTTGGAGTACACCCTAAATGCTGCGCTTGTACAGCTCGCCATTGATGATGGTGAAGGCCTTGGACCGGCGAGATATGCACCGGGCATCTGTCGGGCTGTCAGGCAGCTCTCCATCTATCAGGTACCTGAGGTACGGTCGTGTCCATGTTTCTTCGACTGCCATGACCTGCATCAGGTTGACCACTGCGACCTCTGTGTCGAGTTTTTCGGGTCCTTCCTGACCGTCGGGTAGCGCATCCCCCAAGTGCTCTGCTTCTTCAGGTGATCCCTTTGGGAATTTCCTTTTGATGGATGGCACGCAGATATGTTCTAGGAACACACCTGGTGGCACCTTTGCGCAGGTGGAGCCGATGTTGGCGAGTCTATCGGCCTCTTCGTTGCTTTCTCTCCCAACGTGCCGAAGCTCGCAGCCGTCAAAGTATCCTTCGAGTGCGTTGTAGAGTGCGCGGTACGCAATCATGTTGGCGGCGTGTGTGTCGCACTCGTTCATCGTCTGCTGGACGGCGAGGTTCGAGTCTCCGTAGATGACCAGACGCGCCGCACCGCAGATCTTGGTCATGCTCATGCCGTGGATGAGGACTTCGTATTCGGCCTCGTTGTTGGAAGCTCGAAATTTCATCCGGAGGACGTACTTCATCTTGTCGCCCCGCGGGGAGGTCAGTATGACCCCGTCTCCTGCTCCGGCCTCGCGCTTGGAGCCGTCGAAGTGCATCGTCCATGACTGTGTCATGTCCGGCGTGTCTAGCAGCTGCAGTTCCATCTAGTGGACGAGGAAGTCCGGAAGGACCTGAGACTTGATCGCGTGGCGCTTCTCGTAGATGATGTCTAGAGGTGACAGCTCGATGCCCCACAGGGCCACACGTCTTATGGCCTCCAAGTTGTTCAAGATGCTGTTCAGAGGTGCTTCGTTGACGACCATCACCTGATGCTCCTGGAAGTAGTGGCTCAGCCGACGAGCCGTCATGAACACGCCGTAGGCGAGTTTCTTGTAATGAGGGTACCTCTGCTTTGTTGGCGTCAATACCTCGCCGAGGTAGTAGATCGGGCGTTGGACCCCGTGGGTCTTGTCATCTTCGGGTCTTTCGACCACAAGCACGGTGCTTACCACCTGGTGCGTAGCTGCTATGTACAGCAGTAAGGGTTCGCGTTCCTTTGGCGTGACCAAGACAGGCGAGGTAGAGAGCAGCCGCTTTAGATCTTCGAATGCGTCATCCGTCTTGGGCGTCCACTCGAATTTTGCTGCCTTGCGTAGCAGCTGATAGAACGGCAGAGCTTTTTCGCCCATGCGGATGATGAACCTGCTCAATGCCGCGATTCGCCCGACAAGCTGCTGGACGCCCTTGAGGTTCTTCAGCTTCTCCATGGCCATTATGGCCCGGATTTTCTTCGGGTTCGCTTTGATTCCTTGCTGGAAGATGAAGTAGCCTAGCAGCTGACCGGATGGGACGCCGAAGGCGCACTTTTTTGGGTTTAACTTGATCTTGTATGATCAAGGTTGTTGAACGTCTCGCGGAGATCGTCGACGAGGGTCTTGACCTCACTTGTTTTGATTACTATGTCATCGACATAGACTTGGATGTTCCGGCCGATCTGGTCCTTCAGGCATGCCTGCACGCACCGTTGGTACGTGGCTCCTGCGTTCTTCAGCCTGAAGGGCATTGTGTTATAGCAGAACACTCCGAACAGCGTGATGAACGCCGTTTTCTCCTGATCTTCGACCTTCAGCCGAATTTGGTTGTAGCATGAGTAGGCGTCGAGGAAGGAGAGCTTCTCGCATCCTGCAGTCGAATCGATGATCTGATCGATCCGAGGGAGAGGGAAGTGATCCTTCGGGCAGTGCTTGTTCAGCGATGTGTACTCCACGCACATCCGCAGGATGTCCGTGTCCTTTTTAGGGACCATCACGGTGTTGGCGATCCACTCGCTCTCCTTGATCTCCCGGATGAAGTTGGCGTCGAGTAGTCTGTTGACTTCGACTCCGATAGCTTCGGCCCGCGGCTCGGACAGTCGTCTGATGGACTGTTTGACGGGCTTGGCGTCTGGAAAGACGTTAAGGGCGTGCTCGGCGAATTCCCTGGGAACTCCTGGCATGTCCGCAGGACACCATGCGAAGATTTCCCAGCACTCACAGAGGAATTCGACGAGCGCGCTTTCCTATGCGGGGCTGAAGTCGTTGGCGATCAGTGCCGTCTTGGAGGCGTCCGTCGGGTGGACCTGCACCTTATTTGTGTTGACGGTGGAGTCGAAAGACATGTCTGGTGTGTTCTGTCTTGCAACTGGGGGTGCCCCGTTGTCTGTCACCTCTCGGAGCCTTATGAGCTCCTCCTGCATGCCGAATGACTGGGAGATTCTGTTGAAGTCCCCATCGCAGTGGTCCGATCGGGTGAAGCTCCCGTGGACCGTGATGATGCCCTTTGGTCCTGGCATCTTGAGTAGCAGGTACGCGTAGTGCGGTACTGCCAGGAACCGTGCGAATGCTACACGCCCAAGGATGGCGTGGTATTGTGATGGCCAGTCCACCACTTCGAACTTGAGTTGCTCGCACCGTAAGTTATCGGGCTTCCCGAAGATGACGTCAATCCATATCTTTCCCAAGGGAAATATGCCCTTCCCTGGGACGATGTCATGGAACGTTGTGTCGGATTGTTCCAGGCTGCATAGCAGGATCCGCATTGCTGCTAATGTACTTGCGAACATTAGATTGATGCCGCTGCCGCCGTCCATGAAGACGCGGCTCATGTCGAAGCCTCCGATCTGCGCCTCAAGCACCAGGGCAGCATGACCTAGGCGAGGGACCTGGCAAGGGTGATCCGAACGACTGAACGTGATGCAGGACTCCAATCCGCTGAGGTACTCAGGAATGGCGGGTGGAGCAGTCACAACCAGATTGATCTGATGGGTGATTTTCTTCTGCACCCTGTTCGTTGGGCGCCCTTTTTGGATCATCAGTGATCCTTTCGGCGCGGGTACCCGTGCCCACCGTTATTCTGCACGGGTGCCATTGGGTGGTTCGGAGGTCCCGTAGGTGGTGGTGGAGGAGCTCCGTGTGTGATATCGCCCGGTGTGGGTGCGTTCCTGTATCCAGGGTTCGGCGCTTGCTGCCTCATCTGAGCCATGCTCTCGCTGAGTTTCTGGAACTCGCGGCAGTCCTTGAGCATGTGGCTTGCCTTCTTTTTACCATCCTGCTTGTCGATGTAGAAGTGGATGGTGCATGGACGCGATAGTTTGTCGTATGCTGAGGGTCCGTCGTCACGACCGCGATGTTGCCATGTCTGTGCTGGGCGTCCTCCGTCACGGAAGTTGCTTCCGCGGTATCCGCCGCTGCTGCGATTGCCGTTGCTGCGGCAATCGGCGTAGCCAGCAGCGACCATGTCGGGTCCATTGCGATCATCGTAGACGCGCGATCTTCTCTTGCTACGGTGTTCACGTCGCTAGCCGTAGTCATCTTCTCCTCTGAGTGCGCTCGGTGGACGGAATCCTTGCCATCTGCCCACCTGTTGGTGATGTCCATGAGGTGGTCAAGTGTCTTGGGCTTAACGTGCCCAAGTTCTTCCTTGAAGTCCTGGCGTTTGACGCCCTCCTTGAAGGCATCGATAGCTCTCTCCTCAGAGATGTGTGCCATGGAGTTCTTGGTGTTGGACCAACGTAATATGTACGAGCGAATGGATTCGCCCGTTCGTTGGGTGCAGGCCCGTAGCTCCTCGATCGAGGCTGGCCTCTTGTTGGTGCCCTTAAAGTTTCGGATGAAACTGTACGCCAGTTACTTCCAACTTCGGATGGATCCCGAGGATAGGCTGCTGAGCCAGATCCGGGCTGCGCCTGTCAGCTACAGCTGAAGGCATTGCATGGCGGTTTCCTTGTTTCCGCCGTGTAGCTTGACGGACGATAGGTGGTCGCTGAGCCACGCCTTGGGGTCCTATGTGCCGTCGAACTTCGGAGTGTCCGAAGGAAGCTTGAAGTTCTGTGGCATCCGTGTCCGCCGAACAGATCTGCTGAAGCATCGGGCTCCGCAGAGTTCTCCTTCATCGTCGTCCTCCTCGGATTCGGACAAGCATACGCGCTTGGCACGCGCTTTGTCGATCTTGCGCTGGGTAAGCTCACTTCGAGCGTCGTAGTCGCGACTGTGACGGCGCGAGCTCTTGTGCCTTCGAGGAAGGTCGTGCTCTTCGTCCTCGGATGAGGGCGTGGGGCTGCGGTTGAACCTGACCGCAGCCTTCTTCTTTGGCTCCGCAGGAGCTTCTCCGTGGAGCGTAGCTCTAACGAGTCCAAGTCTGGTAAGAACGGACTTGTGCATGGACCTTTTCGGGTCCCCTCCGGAGGTGGATGGGACGCGAGGTACGTGGTGGCTGCCATGATCGCAGCTTGCAGCATCTTCGGGATGACGTTGCCGTTGGCATCCATCTCCATGAAGGACGCATTGAGGGCCCGAGTCACCTCGCGACGTGCCTTGGGATCCATGTTCTCTGTGCGAGAACGGTGCTTGTTGCCATGGTTGCCATGCGAGCTGGAGCCGATGCCCATGGCGGAGAGTGCAGCTCGCCGCGCACTGGACTCCGAGGCTGCTTGCTTGCGTTTGTCAAGCACCTCTTGCATCTTCACCTGCTTCTTGTGCTCCTCGATTAGGAGCATGTGGTATGCCATCAGCAGGTCCCGTGAGGCATCCGCGGGCAGTATCTTGTTGTTGCTACGGCTTCGCGTGCTTGAGCCCATCCTTAGTAACTGAGGTGGATGACCCGATCGGTGCCGTCCCCGTTGGGTGGGGTGGACTGGCTTCTTCTGTTCCCGCTGTTTCTACCCTACGGGTTGGGTGGCGGGTTGTGCTCCTGATCCATGTCACTCTAGATGACTACGGCGCATTGATAGCGCTCGTAGATCGGATTGCTGCTGCCGCAACTTTCGGATCTGGAACCGTAGGTCCCTTCATCCGATGGTGGATCGCATAGATCTGAGTTGTAGCTGCTGCTGTCATAGGAATCATCTGTCTACGGCGATGTGCGTAGAACGGGGTGTGGAGCCCACAAAGCGGGCCTGATCGATGGCAGGGGCACTAGCTCTGGGAGACGAGAGTGCCGGTCTGCCCCACCTGGAAGCATAAGCTCCCGAATAGGATATCGAGTCCGTCGCCAACGGGCTCGAAGTCCTTCAGGGTGGCTGGCGAGTGGGCGGTGAAGTCGAAAGCGCCAAAGAGGAGATGACTCTCCATCGCCGCGAAGTTGTAGATCGCTTTGGTTGGGACCTTCACGATCGCACAATCAGCGCCCCCAGTTCCCACAGACGGCGCCAATTGACGAGGTTTAATCTCGTCAATGCCCATTGTTATGAGCTTGGGTTTTGGAGAAGATGGGGATGCTGGAGATCGCGGAACCGTTAGCAAACAAGCAACACGGGGACACGAGGTTTACCCAGGTTCAGGCCCCTAGAGGGAGAACCCTACTCCTGCTTGTCTTCTCTTGATTACGGCGGAACCAAAAATATAGGGGTGCGCAAATGCAATCTGGCGTGGAGGTGTGTATACGAAGTGCCCTCCTCGTCGTGCCCTCCTAGCCTTTGTATAGAGTTAGGTAGGTCCCAGGCACAGACCAAGTCGGTTACAGCTTTTAGGGTTTGCCCCTTTGAATATTCTATCTACTCTAGTCTTGTTCTCCAAGGATCCAAAGACGTCATGGGCCCTAGCCACCCGAAAGTCTTCATGGGCTGGCGCATGTTTTCTCGTGGGCCTTCCTTGGGCTGGACTAGGTATGCTAAGGTCGTGTACCCGCAGGGTATAACCATGTCAGGTGGGGGCGAGGGAGTCATCTTATGTCAGTATGTTGATGATATACTGATATTTGGGACCAATCTTAATGTTATCGAGGAGGTCAAAGACTTTATATCTCTTTGCTTTGAGATGAAAGATCTAGGAGTGGCTGATGTGATCTTGAACATCAAGTTGCTGAAAGATGATGATGGTTGGATAACGCTGCTTCAGTCTCACTATGTGGAGAAGATCTTGAGTCATTTTGGGTATAGCGAATGCAGATCCTCTCCTACACCATATGATCCTAGCATGTTGGTTCGAAAGAATCAGGGATATCCTAAGGATGCTAATGATCAGCTGAGATATTCTCAGATTATTGGCTCGCTTATGTATTTAGCCAGCGCTACGAGGCCTGACATCTCCTTTGCTGTAAGAAAGTTAAGTCAATTTGTCTCAAATCCCGGAGATGTTCATTGGCAGGCCCTTGAAAGGGTTTTGCGTTATTTGAAAGGCACTGCGAGCTATGGGATTCACTACTCCGGGTATCCAAGGGTACTTGAAGGGTATAGTGACTCAAACTGGATTTCTGATGCTGATGAGACTAAGGCCACGAGTGGTTATGTGTTTACACTTGGTGGTGGTGCTGTTTCTTGGAAGTCTTGCAAGCAGACCATCTTAACGAGTTCAACTATGGAAGCAAAACTCACAGCATTGGATACAACCACTGTTGAAGCAGAGTGGCTTCATGAACTCTTGATGAACTTACATGTGGTTGAAAAACCAATACCCACAATCCTTATGAACTGTGATAATCAAACTTTGATCATCAAAATAAGCAGTTCTAAGGACAATATGAAGTAATCAAGACATGTGATAGGAGATTGAAATCTGTTTGGAAAATGAGAAACTCCGGAGTTATTGCATTGGACTATATCCAAACATCTAAAAATCTGGCAGATCCCTTCACAAAGGGTCTATCACGTAATGTGATAGATAATGCATCGAGGGAGATGGGTTTGAGACCCACATTTTGAGTTGCTCACAGTGGTAACCCGCTCTATGTGATCAGAGATCCCGTGAAGTAGAGTAGGGAGACAAGCTATTGGTTAACTGGGAGGAGAGTATCCTTATAGTATACTACCACTCCGTATAGATGCAATACTCTCTGATGGCTCAGTTGATGTGGAGCCTATTGGGAACCCCAAGAGCAACGTGTGAAGCAGCACAGTAGCAAGTCTTACCTTAGCAAGAATCCGAGGTTATCGAACCAGAAGAAGGAAGTAAACGCCACACAGGTGTTGCAAGCAACGTGGAAACCTGCACAACACAAACTCAAGACTTTGCCACAACTAACAGTGAGGTTGTCAATATCACCGGTTGCTGTAACAAAGGATTAACTGCATGGTGTGGAAGGTGATGACGGTTTGCAGCAAGTAAACAGTAACAGTGGAAGATGTATCAATGGTAAAGATTGGACCGAGGTCCTGGTGCTTGACGTGGAGCGCTTCGTTGGAAACCCCAAGAGCAAGGTGTGATGAGCACAACAGCAATTCTTCCCTCAGTAGAGACCGAGGTTATCGAACCATAAGGAGGAAGGAAACGTCACACAGGTGTTGCAAGCAACGCGGAGACCTGCACAACACAAACTCAAGACTGTGTCCCAACGAACAGTGAGGTTGTCAAGCTCACCGGTTTGCTGTAACAAAAGATTAACTGTATGGTGTGGAAGGTAATGGTGGTTTGCAGCAAGTAAACAGTAACAATGGAGGATGTATCAATGGTAAAGATTGGACCGGGGTCCATAGTTAACTAGAGGTGCTCTCCTTAGATAAACAACATGCCATGAAGGTTAACAAATTACAGCAGGGCAATTGACAGGAACTGAGCAAGGCATAACAATGCAATACCAGACAAAAAGATCCTAAGAGATTCGATTGGGAAATACAACAAGATATATAGACCACCATCCAACAACATCTATGACTAGTAGTCCACCTTCAGGTTATCATCCGAACCCCCTCCAGTATTAAGTTGCAAGCAACAGACAACTGCTTTAAGCAAAGTGTGTAAGGTAAACAATCCACTTGTTCCATGAACAAGATACTGTTGTTTTATCCCTAGTGGCAACAACACATCTACAACCGAAGATATTTCTGTCACTTCCCTTGGAAACTAGAGGCATGAACCCACTATCGAGCATAAATACCCCCTCTTGGAGTCACTAGCAACTACTTGGCCAAGATAGCTACTAACAATGGAGAGCATGCAAGATCACAAACAACACAGACATGATAGAATCATATAGACAAAACCATTAATCAATCTGACATAGTAATCTCAATATCCATTGGATCCCCGCAAACACAACATGCATGATTACAAATAGATTAGATCTTGATCACGAACGGTGCTCACAAGATCTATACATGAAATCACAAGGAGTAGATACAACCATCTAGCTACTACATGGACCCATAGTCCAAGGTGGAACTATTCACGCATCATACCGGAGAAGAAGGCCTCTGGGATGATCTCCCCTCCAGCAGGGTGCCGGGAAGAACTTTAGATCCCCTCGATCTAGGGATGATGGTGGCGGCGGCTACAAACGGTTTCGTGGAGTTTTGATCGGGTGCCTTGTCGTGGTATTGCCGACAAGTACGCCATGGAGGGGTCCTCACAGACTCACAGTGCGTGTTTAGAGACGTGGGGGAAGGCAGACGGTTGACGGGTACGAGGTTACACATCTTACCCAGGTTCATATCCCACAACGGTGGCGGAATCCTAATCCTGCTATAAATCACTATAATGGCAATACGCCGAGTTACAAGGATCGATTCACTGTTCGCGATATGAGTTGTGTCTTGCCCTAAAGGCTCACATAGGCCCAACTTATATAGTCGTCATGTCCTAGGGTTATAGGTAAAGTCCTAGCCGGACAGGTTACAGAGTTTTACAATGCTTACAACTAGTCTAGCGTGTCTTGCACTCCAAGGCTCCGGATACGTCGGTGACTCCTCCGTAGCCTTCCTTTATCCGGCATGGGCCTCCCTTCTGGATCCATCTAACTGGGCCGCCCAGCAGGCCATGGGCCATGCTACCAACTGTGGGCCACCCGGGTTATCCGGATAGGAGACATGCTATGAGGATACCCATATAGCATATCCCCAACAGTAGCCCCCGGAGAACTCTGAGATCTTGCGCCGTCTTGCCTCTTTAGATTGAATGCTCCGTCTAGATGGATGTCGGCATATCGTCAAACAATATCTTGTAGTCCTCCCAAGAACCCTGCAAGGTTTTCTCCGTCTTCAACTTGTAAGTCAGAGAATTGCTGAATCTTCTATTGTACTCTCCCATAGCCGGACTGGATCCGTCCATGCCGAAATATTCCGATGTGATGGTTCACCTGCCAGTGATAGCTAGGACTACATAGACATAGGTTAGCGATGCCTCGTAACTCACACATGCAGAGAACACAGTCATGTCCGTTTTTCTTGCGCAAGTGATACGAACCGTTGGCGGCGACGGTTGGGAACATGGCGAAATTTCCGCGCACGCGCCCGCACAGTTCGACCACGTGCCGACCATTCGATCATCTTGCACGAATCTTGACGCCAGGGGTTATAAATTGTAATGGTGGTGGTTTTTACTTTTGACCTCATTCTCCTCCTGCGTCATCTTCTTCCTCCAGCGAGCACCTCCTCAAGCCCTCCGCGCGCACACGAAAAACCCTAGCCTCCCAATCCTTCCAGTCACCACCTCTCCCTCTCCAATGGAAAGCAGCAGCTCTGCTCCCTCCATGGCGGCGTTAGGCGATGCCACGACGAAGCCGGCGAGCACTGTCCATGTGCTCCCAGAGGGCTTGGTGCTGCCCAAGTCTGTGGTGGTCGAATCCACCGGCGGCGACCACAATCCAATGGCGCTAGAGCTGCTGGAAGAGGAGAGTGATTCCCACAAAGGGGACTGGCACGGCTCAGACATCATGGACCGCGACATCAAGGAGTTGCATGTCGAGGGCTACCTACCTACGGCGGAGGGGCTCGTCTGGCGGGCGGTGCCGGCCGGTGAGGTCACCCCTTATCCCTAATCCGGAGAGAAGGTGTACCTCAAGGCCCAATTGGTACGCGACGTTTCCTTGCCCATCTCCAATTTCTTCCTATCTGTCCTTAGCCATTACCGAGTACAACCCCAGAACCTCTCCCCCAATAGCATCCTCGCGCTTAGCAACTACACAGCGCTTTGTGAGGGTTACTTAGGTATTAGGCCTAGGCTAGATGTCTTTATTTATTTCTTCACCATCAAGAGAGAAGCCGGAGCCGGCAAGGATGAGCTCAGGAACCGTGGGACAATTATTTTTAAGATTCGTCCTGGCCAGCGGTTCACCGACATCGTCGGCCATTAGTCCCGCAAGAACTGGCAACAGACGTACTTCTACGGCCCAGATATCCCTCTAGCCAGCCGAGAAGAAATGTATTCGGACTTCGTCGATGGAGCCGCTGCCGAAGCCCCGACATGGAGATCCCAAGCTACCCTTCCCCCCGACAACGAAGCCTCCCGCGCCATTAGGCGGATAGAGTGGTTCGTAGACATGGGTCTGACCGGGTTGGACCTAGCCATGTGCTGGTTCGTCAGGCGGATCCAGCCTATGCAGCACCGCTCCAAGCTGATGCACGAGTACTCTAAGGAGCGGAAGGATAGCCTCCGCATCTCCGAGGACAACTTCTCGAGTGACTCCATCAAGCTCCGCCTCAAGGACATCGTCAAGGTGAAGGACAGGAAGTGTGGCTTCGCCATCACCTATGACATGTTCAAGGAGGGCAAGTGCCCAGAGGTGCCTGTTTATTTTCCGTGTATGACATTTACTCCAGTTCTTCCGTCTAGCCATTATTATCTCATCTAACACTTTGGGATTTCACTTAACAGCTTAGCAGTCTAGAGGAGGATAGCATGGCTGTCCAAATCTACGACCCCAAGATGAAGGAAGTCACCTCGTGTCCAACGACGATGTCCCGTTGGCGCGAAAGCGGAAGAGCTCCACCTCTGACGCTGCCGACGGAGGCAAGGGGAAGAAGACGGAGGGTGGAGCCTCCAAGAAGTCCACTGCCGCCCTGGAGGCAGAGAAAAGAAAGGTTATCGGGATTCCTTTTGCCAAAGAACCCCCTGTTGTGTAAGCCTCTTTCTCTCCGACATTGTACATTGCTTGTCTTATTCCTGTACTTATACTTTTTTGCACGTTTCAAGAAGAAGGCTAGTACTAGTTTGAAGAAGACCTCCAAAACTTTGGGGGCTTCTAGAAATATTAAAGATATGTTGCATCATGACGTGTCTCACCATGCATCTCCCACCATCGCCCCCGTCACTCCCAGCGTCCAGCCTACACCTGCTCCGACAAGCTCTCAAGCTAAGGATGTATCTGGACCTTCCACCATGGAAGTGGACTCAGCTGCCTCCGTAGAGCTTGCCGTTGTCGGCGAACAGGCAACACAATAAAGCACCGCAAGTCAAATGGCTGAAGCTCCGGCTAAGGATGCCATCGGTAGCGGCAAGGCGGTTTTGGTGGGTGGAACGTCTGCTGAAGGCGGCACCTCTACACCTAAGACAACCACAGAGTTCCCAAATATAGTCTTCCCGGCGCTTACGCCGAGTAGCTCCACTCTGGTTCCTGGTGTAGTGCCGACATCTCCAACCTGCGGTCTTGAGGAGCTTCTCAGACAAGCAGATATCTTGCGAGGAAACAACCTTTCCTTCAGCAAGTTGTGTGCTGAGAGCGCTACCAATCTCAAGATCATCGCACTTGTAAGTTTTACTTGCCATTTTCATTTCATATGAGTATCCCACTGTATCCCCCGAGGATTTAGACGAAAAACCATAGGTCTTTGCATTTGAATACTCTAAGAGTGACTAAGCTAGAAAACTTCTCACTGTAGCCCCCAAGCATGTAGTTTGAATGAATCATTCCGACTAGATGCTTTCAGAGTAGCATACACAGTGTTTGTAAATTTCAATACTGTAGCCCCCCAAGTCTCTAGTTGTAACTGAATTAGTTCCGACTAGATACTTAAAGAAAGACTAAGCATATGACTGAGTTAAAAAACTTTATACTGTAGCCCCCCAAGCTTCTAGTTGAAGACTGCATTAGTTCCGACTAGATGCTTGAAGAAAGACTAAGTATATTTGCCGAGTTAAAAAGTCTCACTGTAGTCCCCAAGCCTCTAGGTGGATATTTATCCGGCTAGATGTTCGAAGTAGACTAAACAACTTTAATTTTTCTTTCCACAGAATGAGAATGCTCGGAGAGGCGTGGCCAATGAGAAGTTCCAGAAGATGCGTGCGGATTTGGAAGCCGAAAAGAGTAAAACTGCCTTCTTGAAGGATCAAATCACCAAGACCAAGAGTCTGTTTTTCCTTTCGTTTTCATATTCCGACTTGGTCTTGTGCCAACATTCTCCAAGTACTCACCGTGTACTTGTTATTTCTCCGACTTGCAGAAGCCATTGCCGAGGCTAAGGACATTGTTGAGCAATCCAAGGACATTGAGTTGCTAGATAGTGAAAACAAGATCCTTAAGCAGGAGAGGAAGGATATGCTGAAGATGCATGAGGACTCCATGAAGGTTCTGCAGGAGTCTGCCAACACGGAGATGAACCGCTTGAAGGAGGAGATTGCGGTGCTGAAAGAGCAGAAGAAAGCTGCTGATGAGCAAAATCAGCGCAATCTTGAAGCATACAAGATCCTTTGAGAAGAACGGGACTCCATGGCGGATACACTCCAGCAGGCTAAGACTAGCATCTTAAGTAGGCGATTCTCCGTCTTGTACTTATGTAAGTTAGATACTTTGAACTTTTGTGTTTATTGAATCCATGCATTCCTTTGTCGGAATTTGCAGCTCCTATTGGTTTGACCCAGTCGCCTCCTCTGCCAAAAGAATGCATGGTCCTTGCAGGCAACTTCATTCACACCGCCATCAAGCAGGCCAAGGAGATAGCCAAGCCCCTCCAGATTAACATTAAAGTGGTGGATTCCGTGATGAAGTTCTCGGAGATCTTGCGCCAAGCCCCCGAGCATATTGTAAGCTGGAAAGCTTCATGTACCCGAGATGGCACCAGGATGGCACTGTCAATGGTCAAGGCGCACTATGAAAATGCCGACATCAACACGGTGACCTCTGGTATTCCCGACATGGACGACGATGGCCAGAAAATAGATCACAAAGCTATCTTGGCGTCGCTCGCGGGTTATGATACCAGAGTCTCCGAGTTGGTCGATCATAACGTCTTCGTGCCTATGGAGATTATTGAGGGCAACAACCAAAGCTCCTCCGAGTCCCTCAAAACCGCTGACTTCGAGGAAGATGGCTCTCCTGCTGTAGATGATGGTGCATCCAAGTCTCCTGCGCCATAGGAATAAAAAACAATTTGTAATATTTGTTTCCTCTGGAATTTGTATGTGAAAAAACTACTTGTTAACTTAAGGCGGAAAAACAATAGTTGTTTTTCCTGCTACTCAAGAACTGGTTCTAGCATGTACATATTTTTAAGCAAGTGATGGCTTATCCATTACTTCCGTTTTTATGCTTGACCTTTCGAAAGTCGGAAGACCCGTTGTCGGAACTATGCGCTCAAGCGATGATTCCCAAGGGCACCGTCAAAAACCTAAGCACAAAATCGCCGACAACAATTGCCGAAAGTCACTACTCCAGAATCCACATGAAAACAACAAAGAACGTGTAGACCAGAAAACTTAAGCTGACGCCCGTAGGCAGAATTTTCACAAGTGCAATCGCAAAGCTTGTGCATAAAGATTTTATACGATCCAAAAATGAACGCTAAAGGAGGTCAAAGACTCAGAAATATGAGTGAACCAGAAAGCTTTAATTCATTGATCATATAAGAGGTACACAATAGATAAAAAATGCTACGTGTAGAAAGGACGTAGCTGTGCTATGTTCCATGGCCGATCAAGCTCCGGGTAGTCATCATCCGGGTTACGCCGCTTACGCTTATGATCCTCGTTGGGTTTATCCTCCAGCTCACGATTGTCAACGAGGTAGTAAGACCCATTGAGTAGCGCCTTGCTTATGATGAACGTTCCTTCCCATGAGGAGGATAATTTGTGTGACTTCTTCTGCTTAAGTCGGAGCACTAGGTCCCCCTCTTTAAACGAGCGATGCCGAACATGGCGACTATGGTAGTTGCGTAGCTTCTGCTAGTAGATGGCAGATCTTTGGCATGCCAATACGCGCTCCTCCTCGAGAAGGTCCACATCTAGGCATCTAGATTCTTCAGCGTCATCTTCATCGTAGGGGGCAACTCTTGGTGAATCGTGAAGGATGTTGGAAGGCAGGATGGCTTCTACTCCATATACCATGAAATAAGGGGTGCACCGGTAGATCTGTTGGGTGTAGTTCGTAAACTCCACAACACAGATGGTAGTTCCTCCGCCCAGGCTCCAGCTACTCTATGCAGCGGTGCCTCGAGACATGGCTTGATTCCCTGCAAAATTAATCCATTGGCTTGCTCAACCTGACCATTGGACTGTGGGTGCGCCACAGATGCAAGGTCAAGTCGGATGCCCTTCTCCCAACAATAAGCTTCCACTTCTCCGAGTGACAAGTTGCTGCCGTTGTCGGTGATAATGCTATGCGGGAGACCAAATCTCACCACTAGATCCCGGACAAACCTAAGGGAAGTTGCCCCATCAAGCTTCCTAATGGGTTTAGCTTCTATCCATTTGGTGAATTTATCAACTGCTACTATCAGATGCGTAAAACCACATGGTGCCGTCTGCAACGGACCAACCATGTCCAGCCCCTAGACTACAAACGGCCAAGTTATTGGTATTGTTCGCAATTCTTCAGCTGGAACATGTGGTTGTCGGGCATAATACTGGCATCCCATGCATGTCTCAACCATCTTGTCAGCGTCCGCCTTTGCGGCCAGCCAGTAGAATCCTTGCCGGAAAGCTTTAGCGACTAACGATCGAGCAGCGGTGTGATGCCCACAATCTCCGAGATGGATTTCGTGGAGGATTTCAATACCTTCTTGCTAGGAAACACACTTAAGGTATACACCAGTGGTGCTTCTTTTGTAGAGCTATCCATTGATTATGGTATAGCCCTTAGCTCGACGTACTATTTGCTGTCTTTCGACTTTGTCGTCAGGCAAAGTTCCATGTACGAGATATTCCATGAATGGTTTTGTCTAAGCCGGAGGGACCTTTGTCACTGTGTGAACAAAAGAGTCAACTCTGTCTGGGTTGTCTATGTCCGCTCCCTTCACGGATGGTGTCTGTAGATGCTCTAGGAAAATGCCAGGCGGGATTTGTTTGCGCCCTGACCCAAGCTTTGACAGCAGGTCAGCCGCCTCATTTTGCTCTCTAGGTACGTACTTGACCTCGTAGCCAAAGAAGCTCTTGGCTATCTCGTCCACTTCGTCATGATATGCCGCCATCATAGGGTTGCGCGCGTTCCAGGTGCCAGCCACCTGCTGGGCAACCAAGTCAGAATCTCCACAACAAACTATGCGCTTGATGCCAATATCCTTGGCTACGTGTAGTCCGTGAATGAGTGCTTCATACTCCTCCATGTTGTTCGTAGCCTCGAAGTGGATCTACAGAACTTAGTGTAGCTTTTCCCTGGTTGGTGACTGCAGTAGTACACCAGCCCCCAAGCCATTGAGTAGCTTTGATCCGTCAAAGTGCATCACCCAATACTCTGGCTCTGGTATAGGGGTAGCATCAGGCATCTCCGTCTAGTCTGCGATAAAACCCGCCAAGGCTTGTGACTTGATAGCGTCGCGTCTCTTGTAGGTGATCTCGAAGGCGGCAAGTTCAATGCCCCACTTTGCGACACTTCCTGTAGCGTCGCTGTTCTTGATGATGTCGGACAGTGGAGCTTTACTCACAACTGTAATGGGGTGCTCCTAGAAGTAGTGCCTTAGCTTCCGAGAAGCAAGGAACACTCCATAAGCTAGCTTCTAGTAGTGCAGGCAACGCTGCTTGGACTCCGTCAAGACCTCGCTTTCATAGTAAACTGGTCGTTTAACTTCATACTCATGCCCTGGTTCCTTCCGCTCTACCATGACGACGATGTTGATTACCCGGTTGGTGGCTGCCATGTAAATTAACATAGGCTCCCCAGGCTCGGGCACAACAAGGACAGGCGCTGAGGAAAGTATCTCCTTGAGCTGCTACAATGATGCATCTGCTTCATCCATCCACATGAATTTGTCCACCTTCTTCAGTAACTTGTATAGCGGTAGAGCCTTCTCTCCAAATCGGCTGACGAATCGACTAACTGTTGCAACGCAACCTGTTAGCCGTTATACGTCCTTTAGGCATGTCGGACGGTTTTATGTTTAGGATGGCCTTGATTTTCTCTGGGTTGACCTCGATTCCACGTTGGGAAACGATGAAGCCCAATAATTTGCCGGCTGGAACCCCGAAGATGCACTTCTTGGGGTTAAACATCATGTTGTATTTCCGGAGGTCATCAAAGGTTTCTTTTAAGTCAGAAATTAAGTCATTTGACTTTTTAGACATCACCGCTATAGTGTCCACATAGGCGTGAACGTTCCGACCAATTTGATCATGTAGGCAACGCTGCATTGTCCGCTGGTACGTAGCACCTGTGTTTTTAGCCCAAAGGGCATCGTGACATAGCAAAACATGCCGTAGGGCGTAGTGAACAAAGTGGCCAATTGGTCCGACTTCCTCATCTTGATCTGGTGGTATCCTGAGTATGCATCAAGAAAACACAAAAGCTCTGAGCCAGCCATCGAGTCAATGGCTTGGTCAATGCGAGGCAAGGCAAATGGATCTTTAGGACATGCTTTGTTCAAGCCGGTGTAATCAACGCACATTCTTAATTCTTTGGTTCCCTTTTTGGGGACAAGTACAGGATTGGCCACCCATCGGGTGTGAAGGACTTCTCAGATAAAACTAGCCTTAAGTAACTTAGCTATCTCTTTCCCTATGGCGCGTCTCTTCTTGTCTCCGAAGTGTTGTAGAGGTTGTTTCACCGGTTTACATTTTGGATCAATATTCAAGCCGTCTCGGCAAGTTCCCTAGGTACACCTTTCGTGTCGGCAGGTTGCCAGGCAAAGATATCCCTATTCTCACGGAGGAACTCGACGAGCGCGCTTTCCTAATTAGGGTCCAGGTTCGTCCCAATGATGGTGGTCTTGGAGGCATCGCCTACCACAAGTTCCATCGGCTTGGTCTCGATGGCGGTCTTGAATGCTGGGGCGGAGTCAAAAATCTGTTTCTTCGACGCGGGCATCTCCGAGGCATCGACCATGCTCTGGATCTCCTTGAATTATTTGCTGTAGAGGACAGCTTCTGCAAAGGCTGCTTCTCCAATCTAGCAGTCCCTTGCCTTGGTAAAGCTTCCAGATACGGTGATGACACCGTTTGGTCCGGGTATCTTGAGCTTGTGGTAGATGAAGCATGGCTTGGCCATGAAGGTGTGGAAGATGTCGCAGCCGAATATGACATGGTACATGCTTTTGAAGGGGACCACCTCAAAGTTCATGCGTTCTTGGCAGTAATTATTAAATAGCCAAAAGCGACCTAAAGTGTGATGCACCCAAGGGACCGAGCCTCCCAAACAGGAACTATGCCATGGAAGATGGTGCTGGTCCGCCTTAGGTTTGCCTCCGTCAAGTTTATCTTGTGCAGTGTATCCAGGTACATGATGTTGATGCTGCTTCCACTATCCACCATACACTTGGTGAACTCGTTGCCGTCAATCAGGGGGTTGATGATCATGGCGTATTGGTTCTCCGTAGGGATGAGGTCTGGGTGATCCTTCCTGTCCCAAGTAATTGGAATCTCCGACCAGCGTAGGTATTGGGGAACTGGGGGTAGAGTGGCCATCAGTATCCTCATAGAGGTCTTCTGTTGTCGGACGGTAGGGGTGCAAGGAAAGTGTGGAAAACTTCTGCCTTCTTCTCGAAGGGTTTTTTTGCCCTTGCCGTCGCTCTTGATGGCCTGCTTGGGGTCAACGTCCTCGTCCATGTCACTTGAATCCTTGGACTCCTCCTTCTTCTTCTTCTTCCCCTTGCCCTTGCACCGTGGTCTGTTCTTCCGACTTGGCTTGTAGCCAGACTCCGGGTCCTCCTTAAGGTCATTGACGAACTTGCAATGGCGATTGGTGTGTGTGGCCTTGTCGTTGGCGTCGAGGTGTACGAGGCACGGCATATCACGGTACTCCTCGCAGGTCTGGGGAACACGGAGCGCTTCCGAGGTTGTTTCACTACCTTGCTGCTGCCCACGACCAGCCCCCCCGTCCTCGGCCACGTTGTCCGCTATCACCTCGTCCTACAAAAGTCATAGCGACCATGTCGGAGGTTTGCTTTTATTCTGGCGGGCTCTTCCACTTGGTGCTGCTGTTTCTCTGAGTTTGAGTTGGAACGGCTGTTGCCGATAGGAAGCCGCGAGCGTCGTCATCGGCAGCCGCGAACTTACTAGCCAGCTGGATCATCTGGTTAAGATCTAGCTGGTGGTTGTCCTGTAGGCGCTTCAACGTATGTCGGAGCAACGTACCCCTTTCCAACACATCGATGAAGGCAGACATGGCGGTCTGGGAGTGCACTCCTGCACAGGAATTTTTCATATCCAGCCAGCGGGAGAGGTAGGCACGAGCTGACTCGTCTTTCTCCTGCACACACCACTGTAGTTCGCCAACAGTGCAGGGATGTTTGTATGTCCCCTCGAAGTTTTTGGTGAACGCTTCTTGCATGTCCAGCCAGTTGCAAATAGATTTCTCCGGCAAGTCATCGATCCATTGTCGGGCCATTCCCGCCAGCATCAATGGGAGGTACTTGACAACAATGTTGGGGTTTCCCCCAGCGATTTCCACCATGTTGCCGTAATCCTGCAACCATGTTGCTGGCTTGGCGGTGCCATCATAGGGCTTGATGGTCTTATCAATCCGGAAACCCTTGGGGTAAGCTGCGGTCTGTATCACAGGTCCAAAGCAGCGTGTTCCCATGTATGCTCCATCTCGGGCCTCGTGGATCTTGTCCAGACGCGAGCGTGCGTCATATGGTTCCGGGCTTCTTTTCTTCTTTTTGCCATCAGGGGATGGGCTGCGTGAACGATGCGGGCCTCCTCCGCCATGGTGGTTGCTAGGGGGTGACGAAGGCGAAGGTGGCGGTGGGTTAGCCTTCATGTTGTTACCCTCCTGCGACGCTTTGCGCTTGTCACGGTTGTTTGTCGGACGTGGAGGGTCATGATGCGACCTCCTCTTGTGTCCTTGGCTGTGCTCCCCATCATGACGATCCTGCTCCGTGTTGTCGCGGATGACGATGCCGTGTTGCTTTGGCGGAGGCATGTCCATGCGATGGTGAGTCTTGGGGTCTTCGTGATGTCGGGGGGATCGGGGAGGTGGAGATGGGCGATGAGGAGGAGCTTTGCCTCCGTGGTCGGAGGATATGGGGATAGCGTCTTTCCTGTTGCGGGCATCCCTCCGTATTTGCTCTGAGGAACCCGTCTGGGACCCGACATCCCGAGGAGATCGATCCCTTGGCGGCTTATGCTGACTAGACTGGCAAAACGCTGGGTCAGACTCAAGCCTCTGAGAGGTGGCCTTTTCCTGTTGTTTCACCGCCTCTGCCACGAGGTCATAGACCTGCTCCACTGCCGCGGGTGATCTATCCTGCTCCAGAAGGGTCTTGGCGACGGCGAGATTAAGAAGAGGAGTGGGCATCACCTGCATGCCTTCGCTGTCAATGTATGGATTTGCTTGTGGCGGCTTCGAGGGGGGCCATCCTAGGTTTCTCCATACGCCAGGATCGTTGATGACGCGAGCCGGAGCTTTCTTAGCCTTCTGCTGCTAGAGCAGAGTCTTGTACTCAGCTTCCATGGCTCTAGATTTTTCTATTGACTTCTACGCGTTGGCTAGATCTCGATCTAGCTTTGCGCCTTGCTCCGTGATGGTCTGCGCCTCCTCCAATAGCTGCTGGCGCTTCTCGTCAAGCTGGACTACGCTCTGGATATGAGCTACAATCATGGGCTCAACGAGCAGGTTGCCGTACATCACTCTATTAGCCGGAGTAATTTGGGCAGCAGCATATATAGATGCTGGAGGCAACGGGTTCACGGTGTTGTTGTTACTTAGACCGACGTTGAGTTCCTGTGGCTTCTGCATTTGGTTAGGTGGAGGGGGCATGGCCTTTGCACGATCCTTGTCGGCAGCAACATGTGGTCCCTTCCCCTTGACAAGCGCTTTAGGCGGAGCTTGTCCGGGTTGGTCTTCTTCCATCACAGTCCCAATGGCGATGAATACCTCTCGGGACGTGACGATTTTGTCGGCCTGCTCGTCGCGTTGGAAATCTTCCTCCATCTCTTTCATAGCAGAGTCTAGCTCCTCCGGGCTGAAGTCTATCTCCTCTGAGTAGGCGCTGATGTCGGCGTAGAGTGCGTCAAGCACGGAGTCGGAGGGTGCCAGGGCTTCCTCGAAGATAGGCGGTGGCGGTGCGACAACGGCAATGATGGCTGGAGGTGGTGGAGCCACTACAGCGATGACGACTGGAGGCGGTGGCGGTGGCACAACGACTACGACCAGAGGTGGTGGTGGCTGAGGCGGAGGGGCTCCGCCAATGAGCACAAGTTTTGTCTGAGCTTCCTCCTCAGCCGCCGCGTAGCTGTTGACGGTGTTCACCATGCTCTTGAAAGTGAGGCGTCCCGAATCCTGCTGCCGCCTTAGCGTATGCCGGAGAAGTGTGCCTTCGTCCAGTCCTTCCACAAAGTGATACATGGCATCATCATTGGGGTAATGAGCCAGGTGGGCCCGTATACGGAGCCACCTGGCAAGGTAATCGCGGGAGTTTTCACCCTCTCTCTGAACGCAGCGCGCCAGATCGAAGATGGTAACCATGCCGACGAACTTGGATCTCTGTTGTCCAGACGCACGGGCGAAGCCGGCGAACTTGCAACGATCTTCCACCGTTATATCCAGCACATGGGAGGTTTGGGTGGGCCTTGAATTGTTTCGATCTGTGCCGAAAAACTTCGAGGAGAGATCCGACATTGATCCTTCCGCGAACGTATCCTGCACATAGGCGGTCCGTGCGGGTCTTGATGCTCCTCCGACTCCCAGGGAACTAGTGCTCGAGTCAGTTTCGCCGATGAAGAGGTGGATATCTCCGATGGGGATGATCGAGCACCGTGTAGGGTTCATCTTCACCGGGATCCAGAACTCGTTGGGGGGGGCGATCAGAATGTTGCCGGAGAAGATAACACGACCGATGGCTACAGTTTCACCGATTCCCGTGAAGATCTTGGTCCTCACCCGCTGAAGATCCTGAAGCGCCTCTAGCCCCATGGTGGGCGCCAACTGTCGTGGTAGTGCCGACGAGTACGCCATGGAGGGTTCCTCACAGTGCGTGTTTAGAGACGTGGGGGAAGGCGGATGGTTGACGGGTACGAGGTTACACAGCTTACCCAGGTTTAGATCCCACAACGGTGGCAGAATCCTAATCCTACTATAAATCACTATAATGGCAATACGCCGAGTTACAAGGATCGATTCACTGTCCGCGATATGAGTTGTGTCTTGCCCTAAAGGCTCACATAGGCCCAACTTATATAGTCGTCATGTCCTAGGGTTATAGGTAAAGTCCTAGCCGGACAGGTTACAGAGTTTTACAATGCTTACAACTAGTCTAGCGTATCTTGCACTCCAAGGCTCCGGGTACGTCGGTGACTCCTCCGTAGCCTTCCTTTATCCGGCATGGGCCTCCCTTCTGGATCCATCTAACTGGGCCGCCCAGCAGGCCATGGGCCATGCTACCAACTGTGGGCCACCCGGGTTATCCGGATAGGAGACATGCTATGAGGATACCCATATAGCATATCCCCAACATGCCTAGGGTTTCTGCATCGGGGGCTTGTTATAGGTGAGGAGGCGAGGCAGGGGCGCCCAGGGGACCGACACCCTACCCAGGCGCGGGCCAGCCCTAGCCGCGCCTGGGGGGGTCTGGCCGCCCTGTGGCGCCCCTCCGTCTCGTCTTCTAGATTCGTGTCGCCCACGGTAAAATATTGACTTTGGCTTTTGTCCCGTCTAATTCCAAAATATCGATTTTCTTCCTTTCTGGAACCAAAAATAGAAGAAAACGGGCAACTGGCACTGTGGCAACTTGTTAATAGGTTAGTTCTAGAAAAAAATATAAAAACACCTCAAAGTGTAGACAAAGCAAAGCAAAGTAGATACTAAAAAATCATGGAACATCAAAAATTATAGATACGTTTCCGATGTATCACTCTCCTATTCCGCATGGCAGGTTGGTATTTACCTTAATGTGTTCTGAGTGGCTTGTTTAAAGCAAACATGTTGTCCTGCAGAACATCTTCTGAAGAACACACCTATATGAATCTGGTTGTCAAACGTTGCAGTCCGTGAGAGATGGGTGCTCTCTAACAAACTCATGAAAGGCCATGGAGTATGACGCATTAGCTCCAAACCTCGGGGAAGCCTTGCGGCAGCCCTATATCGGTCTAGACCTTGTGTGAAACTAGTGCGCACCAAACTTGTAGTTCAAGGCATAGTCCACTATTCAAGTTGCAATCTAGTGTAGCATGAAGCTCTAAGCTGAAGTTCAACTTAACGGTCTCCACCTCGCACCGGTATATAAAAAATGTTTTGGAACTGATTGATGTGATGTGATGATATGTTGATGCATGGTGGACGCTTCGTCGGGAAACCCCAAGAGCAAGGTATGAAGCGACACAGCAGCAAGTTTTCTCTCAGTAAGAAACCAAGGTTATCGAACCAGTAGGAGGAAGGAAACGTCACACAGGTGTTGCAAGCAACATGGAAACCTGCACAACACAAACTCAAGACTTTGCCCCAACTAACAGTGAGGTTATCAATCTCACCGGTTGCTGTAACAAAAGATTAACTGTATGGTGTGGAAGGTAATGATGGTTTGAGCCAAGTAAACAGTAACAGTGGAAGATGTATCAATGGTAAAGATTGGACCGGGGTCCAAAGTTCACTAGAGGTGTTCTCCTTAGATAAAAAAACATGGCATGCAGGGTAAACAAATTACAGCAGGGCAATTGACAGGACTGAGCAAGGCATAACAATGCAATACTAGACATAAAGATCCTATGAGATTCGATTGGGCAATACAACAATATACATAGACCGCCATCCAACCGCATCTATGACTAGAAGTCCACCTTTCGGTTATCATCCGAACCTCCTCCAGTATTAAGTTGCAAGCAACAGACACCTGCTTTAAGCAAAGTGTGTAAGGTAAACAATCAACTTGTTCCATGAACAAGAGACCGTTGTTTTCTCCCTAGTGGCAACAACACATCTACAACCATAGAGATTTCTATCACTTCCCTTGATTAAGTAGAGGCATGAACCCACTATCGAGCATAAATACCCCCTCTTGAAGGAGGAGATATAACCATCTAGCTACTACATGGACCCGTAGTCCAAGGTGGAACTACTCACGCTTCATACCGGAGGCTAGCATGATGAAGAAGAAGGCCTTCGGGATGATCTCCCCTTCGGCAGGGTGTCGAGAAGAGCTTCAGATCCCCCCGATATAGGGATGATGATGGTGGCGGCTATAGACTGTTTCATGGAATATTGATCGGGTGCTTAGGGTTTAGGCATCGAGGGCTTCTTATAGGCGAAGAGGCGAGGCAGGGGGCCACCAGGGCGGCTGCACCCCCCAGGCGCGGGGTGGGCCCACCTACGCGGCTAGGGGGTGTGGCCCCCTGGTGAGTCTCCTTCGTCTCGTATTCCAGCTTCGTGTTTCACACGGTAAAAAATTGACTTTGCCTTTTGTCCCGTCCAATTTCGAGAATATTGATTTTCTGCCTTTTTGGAACCAAAAACAGAAGAAAACATGCAACTGGCACTGTGGCAACTTGTTAATAGGTTAGTACCAGAAAACATATGAAAAGCACCTCAAAGTGTGGACAAAACAAAGCAAAGTAGATACTAAACAAGCATGGAACATCGAGAATTATAGATACGTTTCCGACGTATCAAGCATCCCCAAGCTTAACTCCTGCACGTCCTCGAGTAGGTAAGTGATAAAAAGAATAATTTTTGAGGTGACATGCACCATCAAAACCAAGATCAAACCATTTGCAAGCATTGACAGCTGGGATCAAAGAACTCTAAACATATGCATGAAAGATGGAGTTCTAACAATAATACAAAGTAACTATGCATGCAACATGAAAGGCTACAAACAAAGATCATGAATAACATGCATTGAAAAACTTTTGTTTGTTTGTTTCACATAGAGAAAACATGGCATGGTGGCATTCAGCTTGTCCCTCATGGAGTAGCAAATAGATGCATAGGACACCTTCTGACGAGGTTTAATCTCGTCAATGCCCATTGTTATGGACTTGGGTTTTGGAGAAGATGGGGATGCTGGAGATCGTGGCACGGTTAACAGACAAGCAACCAGGGGACACGAGATTTTCCCAGGTTCAGGTCCCCGGAGGGAAAACCCTACTCCTGCTTGTCTGCTCTTTGATTACGGCGGAACCGAAGGTTACAGGGGTGCGCAGATTCGATCTGGCGTGGAGGTGTGTATGTCGTAATCTAGTAGCTGCCCTCTCATTGGACCCTCCTAGCCTTTATATATGGGGAGGCTAGGTCTCGGGTGCCGATACGAGTAGGTTACAAGTTGTATTCAAACTCTAGTCTTGTTCTCCAAGGATTCGAAGGTGTCATGGGCCTGGGCCACCCGAAAATCTTCATGGGCCAGCGTATATTTGCCGTGGGCCTTCCTTGGGCTGGACTGGGTATGCTGAAGTTACGTACCCGTAGGGTATAACCATGTCAGTAGCCCCCGAGTGTTCAGTTGAATCGTAGATTCGACTGAGGACTCTTCAATCTTTCGGGTGCAGCTCTGTTTTTCAAGAGAATGTGTAGGGATTGTTGATGTGTGTGCCTTACTCACCCGACAGATCAGGGTCAGTTAATCGTCTTAGGAAAAAACAACACGATCTTCTTCAGGTGCGAGTCCCTCGACTCGAACCCGGAACATATGCTGGCGTAATTCAACTCAGGCCGCGGAGGACTTACAGGAGTGGAATTCCAGTGATCTTAATTGTTGTACCCAACGCGTCCGTCGGGATTTTTCATCGTACCTGCTGGTACGGATTCATACTAGCAGAGCACAGTCAGGTGCGTTGCCAGGCCATCAGATGATATCTGTAGGTCTTATCTTTGCGTCGCAGACGCATCATCCGAATGTTTGTCACCGCGGAGGTGTTTCGGGTGGCCAAGGAGGTCGTTGCTCACTTAGCGTTAATTAGGGCAGAGTTGCCGAAAAGTTTTTGTATGCTGATCCGGAAGATCGCAGTCGAAGATTTCATAGGGTGCGCGACCAGCGCTCCCTATGGGAGTATCCCCCAAGTGTCTGTTCGAGTCGTAGACTCGAACGGAGACTTTAGTTCAAGTATTATTTCACTTGCTAAGTCCGTAGGACTCGAAAATTGTCGGATGCTTAAATCCATCCTCCCTATGGGAGTAGCCCCCGAGTCCGTAGTGGAGTCGTAGACTCGACGTAGGACTCGAAGATCTTGTGTGTGCGCGACCGGCGCTCCAGTTTGGAGCAGCTCCCAAGTGTCTGGCGGAGTCGTAGACTCGGGCAGAGACTCGAGTCTGGTATCGCATAGTTGTAGTAGGAAATCTCGTGGGCGTACCGCTGACCCGGAAGTACATCGGGTGCGCGACCAGCGCTCCTGATAGGAGTATCCCCCAAGTATTTAGTTGAATCGTAGATTCGAGTGAGTACTTTTAGCTGTGGAGACGAATTGGTGCTAGTATAGCTTTTGATGACGTCAGTGCTGACGATCGATGACCTCAAGCGTCTGCTATGCCAGAGATGACTTGACTGGACAAAGCGTGGGTCCCACTTGCTGACTTTGAATTGACCGGTCACGCGCGGCGTGGAGATGATTACGGCGTCTCCTCGATTTCCGCGCGTAGTGGACGGAGTGGTCACGACGGTTTGTTTTGGTGCTGACACGTGTACGGCCAGATCTACCGTTGGCGTTAGGTCTTCTCGATGGACGGCCAGCGTGCGTCGTCTTTGCTGTTATAATCCCTGGTGAAATCGTGGTGTGTTTTTTACCGCAGCAGTTCATCTGTCCATTGCTTCCTTGTCCTCTGAGCGATTCTTGCTGCGTGCTGAGAGTTTTCTCCACATTTCCTTTGTCTTCATCGTTGGCAACACCACCACTGCCGTAGCGCCATGGGGAAGCCAAAGAAGTCCTCATCTGAGGTTGGGACCAGCGCCGCCGGAGGAAAGAAGGCCGACGCCGCTGCTCGTGTCACCGATGGTGGCTGGCGGCGCTCAGAGACGCGGGAGAGCGATCTCCGCAAGCTGCGCGAGCGGAGCCTGATCCCGCAGGACACGACGACCGTGAGGCTCCCCGGCAATGAGGCAATCCCCCGTCCCCCATCTGGGTACCGGGTTATGTTCCTCGCCTTCGTGCTGCGTGGGTTTTCTTTTCCGGTCCATGACTTCCTTCGTGGACTGCTCTTCTTCTATGGGGTTCAACTCCATCATCTGTCTCCCAACTCCCTTCTCCACATTGCGTGTTTTATCACGCTTTGCGAGTGTTGGCTTGGCATTGAGCCGCACTTTGGCCTCTTTCGGAAGCTGTATTCCGTGAAGAGGCAGTCTGGTTCGGATGGTGTGTATCCCATTGGGGGTTTCATCATCTCTCTCAATCCTAATGTGCAATTCTTTTCCTTTTCCATGTCCGAATCTGTCCAGTACTGGCGGAGGAAATGGTTTTACATCCGTGACTCCGTACTGCCTGGGCAAGATTTTGGTCTTGTGCCTTTTGACCCCTCCCAGTTGATCGAGAAGAAAAGATCCTGGAAAAACCAAATCTTGGATGATGAGGTGGCGGAGATAGAGGCCCTGTACCGTCGGGTGGAGGAGCTCCAATTGATTCCTGAGAAGGAGGTGAACGGTGTCGACATCATCCGGACGTTTCTTGAGCGTCGGGTGCAGCCGCTTCAGGCGAGGGCGCATCCGATGTTCCTTTACTCTGGGCGCCGTGATCCGACGAGGGTTTCGAGTGAGAAAATCTCCGAGGCGGAACTTGACAAGGCTCGTCGCGTGCTGTTGAAGTTCAAGGCCGACGAAAAAATCCCGGGGAAGTCGTTGACTCCGCCCTTTTCGTCGACGTTGGCCGTGCCGAAGGTGTAGATTTGCGCACGTAGTGCTTCCCTTTTGTGTTGGGTGTGTATTTGTTTCCTTTGTTTGCTAACAAAGTTTCTCTTCCTTGTGCAGAGCTTCAAGGTGCCGGGCATGGCACCACCATTGCCCGAAAGGTATCCGAATGCCCCGGATAATGAAGTGGTGGATTCCGTGTCCGAGCTTCCGTCGGCGCGATCTCCGGTGGAGGATGCCGACGATTTGGGTGAGGATCATTCGCTCGAACGATCACTGAGTTCGAGCGAGTCGTCAGATGCCTCGACTCCCCCGACTCCCAGGAATCCTCGGGGTCTTGAGCGTCATGATGATGTTCAGGGGGGTTCTTCCTCTCCCATTCCTGCCATTCCTGTGCGGGCTGTTGCTCCGCACCCTCCAGCAAAGCGGAAGAAGGAAGAGAAGAAGGAGGAGAAGAAGGAGGAGAAGAGGGCCCGGAGGGCTTCTCCTATCTTCGACCTGAGCGCGTTGGGCTCGTAAGTGTTCTTGTTGCCACTGTTGTCTTTTGTTCACTTGTTATTTTTGCGCCTGTGTTGATTGGTTCGTATGCAGGCAATCCTCCGACGACTCTAGTGATGGAGCGCACGAGATGATGGGGGAGTCGAACATTGCGTCGCCTCCTCCGCAGACGGTGGCGACTTCGGGTGGCGCCGCTCCGGATCCTCCTGTGCAGGAGAGGTTGGTGGTTGCGCCTCAGAATTTCGCAGGCGGTCCTGCGGGTTCGCCTTCGGAGCATGTAAGTTTTTCTGCTTCATGTCACGGGGGGAGCCCCCGAGCGTCTTCGAGTGCTGATGTTGTTTTTACTTATTTGTGGTGGGTGTAGCCCCCAAGTCCTGTGCTTACTGTTGTTGCCTGTTATTGTAGCCTCTTGTCCAAGAGACCAAGCGGCTGGTGGAGGAACACCTGACGCTGGAGGCGAAACTGCGGCAGCTGCAAGGTATTTGTCTGCCTTGTAGTGCTTGGCTTATTTATCCTGTTCTTGTTTGTTGACACTTGCTTGTTGTGAATGCAGAGGAGCATAATGACTCTCTCCGTGAGGTCGATGCTCTGAAGAAGAGCCTTGGCCAATTAGAGCAGAAGGCCGAAGCTGCTGCTGGGGCGAAAGAGCGTCTTGAGCTGGAGCTGACGAAGGCAGCCGAAGCGAAAGAGCGTCTGCAGCAGGAAGCCGCAGGTCGTGAGGAGCAGCTAGCCACTGTTGCGGCTGCTCGTGAAAAAGGGGTGGCGGAGAAGCTCATGGCTGCTGCCAAGGCTATTTCGGGTGAGCGTTAGCTTTTTGTGCTTGCTCCTTTTTGTGCGGATCTTCTTCTCTGTTACCTTTCTTCATGTTTTCTTCGTTTTGTCTCAGATGCCGCAGGCATCGAGTTCGACCGCGGTGCTCTGGATGATGCCACTGTAGCGGTCGAAGACCGCTGCAGCACCGTCGTCAACTCCCTTGCCAAGGCGAAGGAGGTCCTTGGTCGCTTCTACCAGGAGCTCTTCCCGAAGGGCGCAACCCTTGAAGATGTGAATGCATTGGCAGAGGCTCTGTCAGCCGAAGCGCCTGCAGTGTACAAGCGCAAGCAGAAGGGCATCGGCGCGTCAGTCGGGCTGGCGATGGCCATGGCAGCTGGGGCGGAGCTGGACCTGCCCCAGATTACTTCTCGGATGCCGACGGCTGCGGATGGATCCGAGGTAGCCTTTGCCGCCTACTCCGCTCGTTGCAGACGATATGGGCCCAAGCTCATTGACTTGCTGTCTGAGTACGTGCTGCGGCAGCAGGGCGAGGCCAAAGCTAGGCAGTCTGGTTCTGAGGCGACTCAGTGCCCTCCGCCGTAGGCGTAGGCGATGTAGGGTAGTGTGTAGTTTACTTTTGCTGTAAATATCTTTTGTAGCACCATCTTTGTGCCACGCAGTGGCCTTATTTAATGAATTCCTCTAAGTTGAGCTTTTCCCTTGGCTGAATGTCTGTGTGCTTTCTTTTTTTCTGCTGCTATAGGTTCCTTCGGGTGCTGACCCGGTTGACACGTCATCCGAAAGGCCCTTGCGAGCATCATTGGATGATTCCTCGCAGCTCGCGTTTCTTCGAGATCGCGTGCGTAGCTTGGAGAGAGATTTGCTTGGGTTGCACGGTCGCGCTGATGTTTGGAAGTCCAAAGCAGACCGTAGTGCAGCCAGAGAGGAGTACTTGATGGCGGAGCTGGGTCGGCTGTCCGAGCAGCTGCAATGTAAGTTGATCCTTCTTTCGAGCTGTGGCTCGGTTCTTCGGGTGAGCCTGCTGGCCTTACCGTTGTTCTGTGCTGTTTTCGCAGGTGCGAATCTTGCTCCGAGGGAGAAAAAGGAGCGCATTGCTGTTCGAGTCAATTGCTTGACTCAACAGGACATGGAGGCCGGCGGCTTCTTCTGGATGGATCGCGATCGCGCCATAGTTCTGGCGACGGTGCATGATCGTGTCTACCAGGTTTCGCGGGTGCTCCGCCAGGTGCAGACGTCGCTGTCCTCGGTGCTGCACGTCATGTTTCCGTTGGATGGCATGCCAACGACCCTTGCAGGTCTTCTGGCGAAGTTTCAGAGTGCCAGCAATGTCAAGGAGCTGGTGCGGCAGCAGCTTGTCGTAGGGGTGAAGGCTGCCTTGTCTCTTGTGAGGGTGCACCACCCTGATGTAGATTTGGCTGCTGTGGCGACTGGGCCACCTCCTCGACCAGATGGTGGTGAGTGGAATATGCGTCCGCATTATGCGGCTGTAAGGCAGTATGCCGAACAGATTGTAGATTTGTTTGAGCAGCGTGCTCAGGCTATTCTTCAGAATAGGTAGGACCTGAAAATAAACAGATAGATGTAAAATTTGTATATTGCGGCTGGGCGTGTATGTGCCCTTTGTTGTAAAAGTTTGCTTGTTAGCGAGCATGCAGTGCTTTGATTTAGTACGTGTCCTTTTCGTTTGCCTGACGTGGTCAGCTACTCAGGTGTACACGTTTTGTCCTCAGTCGATGAAATCGTGAGGTGGGGGGAGCCCCCGAGCACGCAGTGCTTTGATGTAATACGTGTCCTTTTCGTTTGCCTGACTTGGTCAGCTACTCAGGTGTACACGTTTTGTCCTCAGTCGATGAAATCGTGAGGTGGGGGGAGCCCCCGAATGCGTATGTAGCATGTAGTAAAATTTGCAGAGAAATGGTCAACCGAAGGTTGGGGATGAGACACTTAGCTTTATTTGCATCGTAATGGAGGAGGTACATGGTTCGGCTGAGTAGCCTTGGCTGTAAGCCTTATTGAGAGTAAAGGGGGGTACATTGCCCGTTGTTATGGGTAGAATCGTCGCAGGTGCGAGACGTTCCACGGGTTGGAGTATGCGACTCCAGACTCCACGTGCTTGAGGCGATAGGCGCCACCTGGGATGACTTCGGTGATGACATAGGGTCCTTCCCATGGCGAATCAAGTTTGTTCGGTCGCTTTTGCTTGAGTCGCAAGACGAGGTCTCCTTCGACGAAGGACCTGGGGCGCAGCTGGCGGCTGTGATAGTTGCGGAGACTTTGCTGGTACACCGCGGATCTAGCTGCTGCTATATCCCGTGCTTCGTCGAGTGTGTCGACGGCATCTTCGAGTGCAGCCGTGGATTCAGCTTCGCTATAAGCGACGACTCGTGGAGCCTGATGGCGTACTTCGGCTGGCAGCACTGCCTCGGCTCTGTGTACCATGAAGAATGGTGTGTAGCCGGTGGAGCTGTTTGGCGTAGTTCGTAAGCTCCATAGGACAGACGGTAGCTATTTCATCCAGTTTCCAGCTTTATGCTCGAGTGAGCTCATGAGGCGCTTCTTGATGCCGGCGCCGATTAGGCCATTGGCCTTTTCCACTTGCCCGTTTGTTTGCGGGTGCGCTACTGAGGCATACGTGATATTGATTCCGAGGCCTTCACAGAAGTCCTGGAATTCTTCGGAGATGAAGTTCGATCCGTTGTCGGTGATGATGTTGTGCGGTACGCCAAATCGGTAGACAATGGATTCGAAGAACTTGACGGCGGTTTTGCCCTTTTGGTTGGTGACTGGCATGGCCTCGATCCACTTGGTGAATTTGTCGACTGCGACCAAGAGGAAAACATGTCCTCCCTTCGAGGATTTTGGCAGTTTGCCGATCATGTCAAGGCCCCATTGAGCGAAAGGCCAAGCTATGGGTATGGGTCGAAGTTCGGACCCAGGTGCGTGCGGTTTGACGGCGAACCGTTGGCACCCGTTGCATCTTCGGACGATGTCCTTTGCGTTGCTCATGGCCGTTGGCCAATAGAATCCTGCTCGTACAGCTTTGGCGACAAGGGAGCGGCTGCCTGTGTGGTGGCCGCAGATGCCCTCGTGGATATCTTGGAGTATGGCCTTGCTGTCGTTGATGGCGACGCACCGTTGTAGGACGCCTGTAATGCTGCGTTTGTACAGCTCGCCGTTGATGATGGTGAAGGCTTTTGACCGACGAGATATGCGCCGGGCATCTGTCGGGCTGTCTGGCAATTCTCCGTTTATCAGGAACTGGAGGTATGGACGTGTCCAAGTTTCTTCGACTGCCATGACCTGCATCAGGTTGACCATGGCGACTTCGGTATCCAACTTTTTGGGTCCTTCATGACCTTCGGGTAGCGTAGCCCCAGAGTGTTCTGCTTCTTCGGGTGATCCCTTGGGGAATTTCCGCTTGATGGATGGCACGCAGATCTGTTCGAGGAACACACCTGGTGGTATCTTTGCGCAAGTGGAGCCGATGTTGGCGAGTCTATCGGCCTCCTCGTTGCTTTCTCTTCCGACGTGCCGAAATTCGCAGCCGTCGAATTCTCCTTCGAGTGCGTTGTATAGCGCGCGGTACGCGATCATGTTTTCGGCGTGTGCGTCGCACTCATTCATCATCTGCTGTACGACAAGGTTGGAGTCACCATAGGTGACCAGGCGCGTTGTGCCTCATATTTTTGCCATCTTCATGCCATGGATGAGGGCTTCGTATTCGGCTTCGTTGTTGGAGGCTCTGAATTTCATCCGAAGGACGTACTTCATCTTGTCACCTTGTGAGGAGGTCAGTATGACTCCTGCCCCTGCTCCGGCTTCGCGTTTGGAGCCGTCAAAATGCATTGTCCAGGACTGCGACATGTCTGGTGTGTCAGGCAGCTGCAGCTCCATCCAGTGCACCAGGAAGTCCGGAAGGACTTGAGATTTGATTGCGTGTCGCTTCTCATAGATGATGTCCAGGGGTGATAGTTCGATGCCCCATAGGGCCACGCGTCCTGTGGCCTCTGGGTTATTCAGGATGCTGTTTAGGGGTGCCTCGTTAACGACCATCACCTGATGCTCCTGGAAGTAGTGGCTCAGTCGTCGAGCTGTCATGAACACGCCGTAGGCCAGCTTCTGGTAGTGCGGGTACCGCTGTTTTGTTGGAGTGAGAACCTCGCTGAGGTAGTAAATTGGGCGTTGTACCCCGTGGGTCTTGCCTTCTTCGGGTCGTTCGACCACGAGTACTGTGCTGACCACCTGGTGTGTGGCTGCTATGTACAGCAACAGGGGCTCGCGCTCTTTTGGCGTGACCAAAACTGGCGAGGTGGAGAGGAGCCGCTTGAGGTTTTCGAATGCGTTGTCCACTCGAATTTGTCTGCCTTGCGTAGCAGCTGGTAAAATGGTAGGGCCTTCTCGCCCATGCGGCTGATGAACCTGCTTAGTGCCGCTACTCGCCCTGCGAGCTGCTGAACGCCCTTGAGGTTTTTCGGCTTCTCCATTGTCATGATAGCTTTGATTTTCTTCAGGTTCGCTTTGATCCCTCGTTGAGAGATGAAGTACCCGAGCAGCTGACCCGAGGGGACGCCGAAAGCGCACTTTTATGGATTTAGCTTGATCCTGTAGCGATCAAGGTTGTCGAACGTCTCGCGGAGATCGTCGATAAGTGTTCTTGCCTCCTTGGTTTTTATGACTATGTCGTCGACATAGACTTGGACGTTGCGACCGATCTGGTCCTTGAGGCAGGCCTGCATGCATCGCTGGTACGTGGCACCCGTGTTCTTTAGCCCGAAGGGCATTGTGTTGTAGCAGTAAACTCCGAACGGTGTGATGAACGCCGTTTTCTCTTGATCTTCGACCTTGAGTCGAATTTGGTTATAGCCTGAGTAGGCGTCGAAGAAGGAGAGTTTCTCACAACCTGTAGTCGAATCGATGATTTGGTCGATCCGAGGGAGAGGGAAGTGGTCCTTAGGGCAGTGTTTGTTCAGTGACGTGAAGTCCACGCACATCCGCAGGATGTCCGTGTCCTTCTTCGGGACCATCACGGTGTTTGCCAGCCACTCGCTTTCCTTGATTTCCCGGATGAAGTCTGCTGCGAGTAATCTGTTGATCTCTTTGCCAATACCTTCGGCTCGTGGCTCCGACAGTCTTCGGATGGATTGCTTGACTGACTTGGTGTCTGGGAAGACATTGAGTGCATGCTCGGCGAATTCGCTGGGAACTCCTGGCATGTCCGCAGGACACCAGGCGAAGATTTCCCAACGCTCACGGAGGAATTCGACGAGCGCGCCTTCCTATGCGGGGCTGAGATCGTTGGCGATCAGCGCCATTTTGGAGGCATCCGTTGGATGGACCTGCACCTTCTTGGTGTTGATGGTGGAGTCGAAAGACATGTCGGGTGCGTTCTGCTTTGTGACTGGGGGTAGCCCGTTGTCCGTCACCTCGCGGAGCCTTACAAGCTCGTCTTGCATGCCGAAAGACTGGGAGATTTTGTTGAAATCCCTGTCGCATTGGTCCGATCGGGTGAAGCTCCCGTGGACTGTGATGACGCCCCTTGGTCCTGGCATCTTGAGTAGTAGGTATGCATAGTGTGGGACGGCCAGGAACCTTGCGAATGCTACGCGTCCCAGGATGGCGTGGTATTGTGACGGTCAGTCCACCACTTCGAATTCTAGGCGCTCCTGCCGAAAGTTGTCCGGTGTCCCGAAGATGACGTCGAGCCCTATTTGGCCCAGGGGGAAGATGCCCTTCCCTGGGACAATGCCATGGAACGTTGTGTCTGATTGTTCCAGGCTGCATTGCGGGATCCGCATAGCTGCTAGAGTGCTTGCGAACATTAGGTTGATGCCGCTGCCGCCGTCCATGAACACGCGACTCATCTCGAAGCCTCCGATCTGCGCCTCCAGCACCAGGGCAGCATGACCTGGGCGAGGGATCTGGATAGGGTGATCCGCGCGAGTGAATGTGATGCAGGACTCCGATCCGCTGAGGTACTCAGGGATTGCAGGCGGAGTTGCCACGGCCATATTGATTTGTCGGGTGATCTTCTTCTGTACCCTGTTGGTTGGGCGTCCCTTCTGGATCATATTTAGTGCTCCCTTTGGTGGGGGGTATGCAACCCCGGCGTTGTTTTGCGCTGGTGCGGCTGGTTGATGTGGGCCTCCGATAGGCGGCGGTGGAGGAGCTCTGTGTGCTATTTCGCCTGGCGCAGGCGCATTTCCAAACGCAGGGATTGGAGCTTGTTGCCTCATCTGCATCATGCCTTCGCTGAGTTTCTGGAACTCGCGGCAGTCCTTGAGCATGTGGCTAGCTTTCTTTTTGCCATCTTGTTTGTCGATGTAGAAGTGAATGGTGCATGGACCCAAAAGTTTGTCGAATGCTGAAGGTCCGTTGTCGCGGTCGCGGCGTTGCCACGACTGCGTTGGTCGTCCGTTGTCGCGGAAGTTTCCGCTGCGGTATCCTCCGCTGTTGCGGCTGATGTCGTTACGGCGGTCGGCGTAGCCGGCTGCGACCATATCGGGTCCGTCGCGGTCCTCGTAGACGCGTGGTCTCCTCTTGCTGTGGCATTCGCGTCTTCGGCCGTAGTCGTCCTCTTCATCTGATTGCGCTCGCTGGATGCAATCTTCGCCGTCTGCCCAACTGTTGGCGATTTCCATGAGTTGGTCGAGTGTCTTGGGCTTTACGCGTCCAAGTTTCTCCTTGAAGTCTGGGCGTTTGACGCCGTCCCTGAAGGCGTCGATGGCCCGCTCTTCGGAGATGTGTGCTGCAGAGTTCTTGGTCGTAGACCAGCGTAGTATGTACGAGCGAATAGATTCACCCATTCTCTGAGTGCAGGCTCGCAACTCTTCGATTGAGGCGGGCCTTTTGCTGGTGACTTTGAAATTTCGGATGAAGCTATAAGCGAGCTCCTCCCAACTTCGGATGGATCCTGATGATAGGCTGCTGAGCCAGACCCGCGTCGCGCCTGTCAGCTGCAGCTGAAGGCATTGCATGGCGGTTTCTTTGTTGCCTCCGTGAAGCTTGACGGATGACAGATGGTCGCTGAGCCAGGACTTTGGATCTTGCGTGCCGTTGAACTTCGGAGTATCCGAAGGAAGTTTGAAGTTGCGTGGCATCTGTGTTCGCCGGACGGATCTGCTGAAGCATCGAGCCCCGCAGAGTTCTCCTTCGTCTTCATCCATCTCAGATTCAGACAAGCATGCGTGTTTGGCGCGCGCTCTATCGATCTTGCGCTGTGTAAGCTTGTCTCTGGCGTCGTAGTAGTTTTTATGGCGGTGCGAGCTCTTCTTTCTTCGAGGAAGGTCGTGTTCTTCTTCATCTTCCGATGAGGGGGTGGGGCTCCGGTCGCGCCTGGCCGGAGCTTTCTTCTTCGGCTCCGTAGGAGCGTCTTCGTGGAGCGCAGCTCCGATTAGTCCTAGTCTGGTGAGTGCGGACCTATGCATGGCCCTTTTCGGGTCCCCTTCCGGAGGTGGATGAGCCGCGAGATACGCAGTGGCTGCCATGATCGCAGCTTGTGGCGTTTTCGGGGTAATGTTGCCGTCGGCGTCCATATCCATGAACGATGTGTGGAGAGTTCGGGTCACGTCCTGCCGTTCCTTCGGGTCCATGTTTTCCACCCGAGAGCGGTTCTTGTTTCCCTGGTTTCCGTTTGTGCTAGAGCCGGGTCCCATGGCGGAGAGCGCAGCTCGTCGTGCACTGGACTCAGAGGCTGCTTTCTTGCGTTTGTCGAGCGTCTCCTGCATCTTGACTTGCTTCTTGTGCTCCTCAATGAGGAGGTAGTGGTATGCCATCAGCAGATCACGTGGGGAGTCCAGAGGTAGGACTATTTCGCCTGTGACGGCGCGGCGTGCTTCGGCCCATCCTTCTTTGCTAAGTTGGATGAGGTGGCCCCTGTTTTCCCCGTTTTCGCCATTTCTGTCCTGCGGGTTGGGGTTGGGCGGCGGGTTAGGCGTTTCCTCGTCGGTTTGGATGATTGCGGCGCACAGATAGTGCCTGCAGATCGGTTGGCTGCTGCCGCAGCTTTCGGATCCGGAACCTTAGGTCCCTTCATCCGAAGGTGGATCGCACAAATTGGAGTTGCAGCTGCTGCTGCTGTAGAACTCATCTGTTGATGGTGACGTGCGTAGCACGGGGTGTGGAGCCCACGAAGCGGGCCTGATGGACGGCACGGGCACCCGCTCAGGGAGGCGGAGGGTGCCAGTTTGTCCCACCTGGAAGCAAAAGCTCCCGAACAGAATTTCGAGTCCGTCGCCTACGGGCTTGAAATCCTTCATGGTATCCGGCGAGTGGGCGGTGAAGTCGAAAGCGCCGAAGAGGAGGTGATTCTCCGTCGTCGCAGAGTTGTAGATCGATCGGGTCGGAACCGTCACGACCGCACAATCAGCAGCCCCAGTTCCCACAGACGGCGCCAATTGACGAGGTTTGATCTCGTCAATGCCCATTGTTATGGACTTGGGTTTTGGAGAAGATGGGGATGCTGGAGATCGTGGCACGGTTAACAGACAAGCAACTAGGGGACACGAGATTTACCCAGGTTCAGGCCCCCGGAGGGAAAACCCTACTCCTGCTTGTCTGCTCTTTGATTACGGCGGAACCGAAGGTTACAGGGGTGCGCAGATTCGATCTGGCGTGGAGGTGTGTATGTCGTAATCTAGTAGCTGCCCTCTCGTTGGACCCTCCTAGCCTTTATATATGGGGAGGCTAGGTCTCGGGTGCCGATACGAGTAGGTTACAAGTTGTATTCAAACTCTAGTCTTGTTCTCCAAGGATTCGAAGGTGTCATGGGCCTGGGCCACCCGAAAATCTTCATGGGCCAGCGTATATTTGCCGTGGGCCTTCCTTGGGCTGGACTGGGTATGCTGAAGTTACGTACCCGTAGGGTATAACCATGTCACCTTCAAAGTTCATTAGAGTGACTAGATACAAATAGCACAAGAACAAGTAACACAACAATATGCATCAATCAATAAGTTTTGGGACAATGCACATAGAACTAAGAATGGCAACTATGCTCTCTTAACTGGTGCCTAAAAGTAGAAGGTGGAGACTCAATATAATGGTGGAAGAAAGGCCCTTCATAAAGGGAAGCAGGGATTTCAAGTTTGAAAAAGAGCTTCAAAAAATTATGGTACTTGTTAGGTTTCAGCCCTCATTGCCCCTATCATAAGAATATAGAAGTGATTAAGGTTAAAGTGAACAAACTATGGAGTATATGCTTGACAAAGTATAAGTTGGCAATCTCATGTCCCTTGAATACGAGGGCCGCTCCTCATGCTACTCAAGTTTAGTTACTTGCAAGTTCTTGTCATAGTAAGTACATGTGTATCATAGAGAACCGCCAACGGGGTACCCCTTCACATGGTATCGGATCTTTCCCATAACCAAAAAGACAAGGCAAGCAGACAATGAGCATCTCAGCATTCTTCTTATTTACCATGGGATATGGTGCTTTTTTCTCTTTCCTCTTTTCTCAATATGTCTCTTTTTTCTCAATCTGTTTTTTTATAAGAAGAATGCTTCATAGATGTCACTATGGTGATGCTGCAAGTTTCCGCCATGATTAGGCATGGCTTAGGCTAGCGGCCCAGGCGTTTCTCTAACACAAAATACATAACTCCATGGACTTACAAGCTCCCCTTTCATTTCACACCGACGACATCCATAGCCAAAAGAGCATGATATCAACTGTGTACAAAGTACAAGTGCAATGTTGAAAGCGTTCCCCATGAAAACATGGTTCTGCTAATTCCAATGTATAACTGCAAGCATATACAACATAGATGACACAATGGTTCAAGTTTATTAGGGGCAAGGAATATAAAGTGTGCCATCAAGTTCGTGAGAGCTTTAATCACTAAGTTTTCACATAACAAAATACTTTTTAATTGGAAGATAGCTGAAAAAAGAATATACTTGGAATGGTGTAACACACCATGCATAGGATTTATAGTGGACACTTTAGAATAACTTGGTTTCTTGGGAGTTGGAAGCATGAGTAGAACTTACTCATACAAGTGGAGGCTAGCAAAAGACTGGGATCAACCAACTAAGAGAGAAATAATGGTCATAATCATGAAGAGCAACAAAACATTACTAATCAAAGCAGAGAGTGGTACTACAAGTCAAGGACTAAATGATCATAGAGGCTATCGTGACTTGTTCATAGTCATATCATGGTGTGATCATGTGCCAAGTCAACCCAAACAAAGCATCAAAGGAGAATACCACAATACTATGCTTTTGTATGCTAAAACAACGCATGATTCCTTCAAGGCACACTAAGCAATCTCAATGATTTGGAGCAAGTCATGCTACAACAATAATCACTAAGAATAAGGTCAAAACAACACGTAGCATGACATGATAAAGTCTAAGTCACAGTCAAAGCAAGCTCCTCTTGCACTTTCAAGCAAGAACTCTCTACTCCTTTCCAACACCAATCGACTTATTTGAAACAACACAGCCAGAACGGGGGTCCAAACTACTTTATTCAAGCAAACTAAACAAACTAAGCAAATTAAAACTAAGATGCTCCAAGAACAACACACCAGTGCATGAAACAATAAAAACAAAGTGTCTAGAAAGACCTGAGCTTTTTATTGATGAAGAAGGGGATGCCTTGGGCATCCCCAAGCTTTGACGCTTGTACCTCTTGGATATTACTTGGGGTAACACCGGGGTGTGGCATCCCCAAGCATGACCTTTTATACATTCTTCATCTCAATACATCATTCTCTCTCTACACCTGAAATTTTTCCTTCATACAAAATTTCACACAATCTTCATTAGCAACATTAGTGTATTCAAAAGATAATAAACCTTTATGCTCAGCTTTATAACAGCAAACCTTTTCACTAAAAACACAAGCTACTGTAGCAACTCCTTCAAAAAGCTCAATTCCCCAAAAGAGAACTCAAAAAGAAATCGATAAGAAGCAAATGCAAATAATGGAAGAAATCTGTCAAAACAGACCAACAGGTAGAAACCGATTTGTTCGAAAATCTTCTGTTGCTCAAATCAAAAAGTGTTGAACTAACGAAAGTTATCTAACATACTGGGGTATTTATACATAAATTTTAATCTCAATCCGACTTACAGAGGCCCTCATGAAGTTTTATGGTGGAGGACAGGAATCTGTTTCGGGACAGCAACTCCCCAAATCTTACTTCCCTCTCATTAGAGGTCATTCTTGGCACAAAAAGCAAACAAAAAGGATAAGAAGAGGTCATTATTGAAGTAATAACTTCCAAGACTTAAGAACACTCTTGGGTTATCTCCCAACAAGTACTTTTCTTTAACACTTTTAAGTTAGGCACAAGAAAGATGCTCACATGATAAATATGAATTGAAGTAAAAGAGAGCATCAAGAAGCAAATTTAAAACACATTTAAGTCCAATACACTTCCTATGCATAAGAATCTTGTAAGAAAATAAATCAAAGAAGCACATAGTAACAAGAAAGGGTAGATAAAACAAGAGCAACTTCAAAACTTTCAGCACATAGAGAGGTGTTTCAGCTCCATGAAAACTTCTACAACCATATTTTCCTCTCTCATAATAATTTTTAGTAGCCTCATGAATAAACTCAACAATATAGCTATCACATAAAGTATGATTTTCATGATCTATAAACACATAATTTTTATCAAGCTCAAAAATAGTAAGATTAAAACCTTCAAACCCACTTTTAACAACTTTATAACAAGAAGACTGATCATTCAATATAGGACCATCATATAGAGATTTATAATAAACATTTTCTAATCAAAACTCTTTAGTACCATGCATTTTGAAGTTAGACACAAATATAGGATTATCATAGATAACAGGAGCATAACTATTATCACAAGTTTTACCCATAGCAGATATTTCAAAAGAATCCACAGGAACATAACATTCATCCTCCTTTGGCAAGCATGGGGGACAATCAAATAATGTAAGAGGTAAAGAGTTACTCTCATTAGAAGGTAGACATGGGTAGATCCATTATTCCTCCTCTTGACCATCACTCTCCTCCTCTTTTTCATCTAATGAGCTTTCAGTTTCAGCAATTTCTTCTTCCATAGGCTCCTGCAAGGCATTAGTCTCTTCCATTTGTGGAAAGCACCTATTAAAATATTCAAGAATATAGCCATTTTATTCCTTGTAATTATCAAAGCAAAATTTAAGTATCTCATAAACCTCATATTCATAAGGTGCATCATCAGTATTTTCAAGCAAACTGGCAAGTTCAAATGCACCCTTGAAAACAATAAATTCTTCAATTTGTTCCACATCATAAAAGTCATAATTTCCTTTAACATAAGAAGATATGGTAACATTATCATTATATTCACATTGGAAAGGCAGGTTTTTATACCTCCTACAGCAACAAGATTTATCAAAGCAATAAGTAACATTATAAGTAGAGCACACCTCTCTAGCAATAGTTTTCAATTTATCAATTTGATCCCACAAGTGTTTTCCTTTTTGTAACAAACGGTGTTCCTTATAATAATACTTTTCTTCTTCCGTGAACCCACCTTGCCAATAAGAACTAGTTTCAAAGAAACCATCCATTGATAGAAAGCATGACAAAGCAAGGCAATAACAGACCAGCAACTAGAGTAGTGATGGTAACTAGAGTAGGAACTAACTTTTTTGTGTTTTTGATAAGAGAAAGCAAACCAAACTAAACTAATTTTTTTGGAGTTTTTGATAAAAAGAGCCAAAAAAACTAAGCAAACTAAAAACAAAGTAAAGAGAAAGGTTGAGAAGGACTCCCCTTGTAAATACATCATTAGCCTCCCTGACAACGGCGCCAGAAAGTCTTGATGCATGGTGGACGCTTCGTCAAGAAACCCCAAGAGCAAGGTATGAAGCGGCACAACAACAAGTTTTCCCTCAGTAAGAAATCAAGGTTATCGAACCAATAGGAGGAAGGAAATGTTACACAAGTGTTGCAAGCAACGTGGAAACCTGCACAACACAAACTCAAGTCTTTGCCCCAACTAACAGTGAGGTTGTCAATCTCACCGGTTGCTGTAACAAAGGATTAACTATATGGTGTGGAAGGTAATTATGGTTTGTAGCAAGTAAACAGTTACAGTGGAAGATGTATCAGTGGTAAAGATTGGACCGAGGTCCATAGTTCACTAGAGGTGTTCTTCTTAGATAAACAAACATGGAATGGAGGGTAAACAAATTACAGCAGGGCAATTGATAGGACTGAGCAAGGCATAACAATGCAATACTAGACATAAAGAACCTATGAGATTCTATTGGGCAATACAACAATATACATAGACCACCATCCAACTGCATTTATGACTAGAAGTCCACCTTTGGGTTATCATCCGAGCCCCCTCCAGTATTAAGTTGCAAGCAACAGACAACTGCTTTAAGCAAAGTGTGTAAGGTAAACAATCCACTTGTTCCATGAACAGGAGACCGTTGTTTTCTCCCTATTGGCAACAACATATCTACAACTGTAGAGATTTCTATCACTTCCCTTGATTAAGTAGAGGCATGAACCCACTATCGAGCATAAATACCCCCTCTTGGAGTCACTAGCAACTACTTGGCCAAGATAGCTACTAACAACAGAGAGCATGCAAGATCACAAACAACACAGACATGATAGAATCAATAAGACAAAACCGTTAATCAATCTGACATAGTAATCTCAATATCCATCGGATCCCCCGCAAACACAACATGCATGATTACAAATAGATGAGATCTTGATCATGAACGGAGCTCACAAGATCTAGACATGAAAGCACAAGGAAGAGATACAACCATCTAGATACTACATGGACTCGTATTCCAAGGTGGAACTACTCACGCTTCATACTGGAGGCTGGCATGATGAAGAAAAAGGCCTCCGGGATGATATCCCCTCCGGCAGGGTGCTGGGAAGAGGTTCAGATCCCTCCGATCTAGGGACGATGGTGGCGGCGGCTACAGACGGTTTCATGGAATATTGATCGGGTGCTTAGGGTTTAGGCATCGGGGGCTTCTTATTGATGACCCACAAGTATATGGGGTGTATTGCAGTACTTTCGATAAATAGGAGTGTCAATCCCAACGAGGAGCAGAAGTTGTTGAACAGTGGTATGGAGCAGGAACTCTCTATAAATACTTAGCAAACAGAATTTTAGGGGTTTTCTAATAAGGCAACAAAACAAGAAGCAAGTAATAAAGACAAAAAAGAAACGGAGCAAGTGGCCCAATCCTTTCTTAGCAAAGGACAAGCCGGTGGAAATACTTATAAGGACCAAACGTTCTCGAGGACACATGGGAATTCTGTCAAGTGCTTTCGCTTCAAATAGCTGAGTACTCTTCTCTGGTGTTGTAAGTGTTGTGTGGGTGAACCTGTGCTAACATACCGACCTTACTTGGACTAATACATACTTGTGATTAAACCCCCTACAAACATCCGTAACTACAGGAAAGTAATTAAGATATAAATCTAACCACAACCTTAAACTCTAAGATCCTACGCTCCCTTGTGCAAAGGTGTCCTAACGGGGGTTCAGGTGTTTGTCACTCCGGCAACCCCACAATTAGTATCCAAATACACAATGCATTCCCCTAGGCCCATAAATGGTGAAGTATCATGTAGTCGACGTTCACATGACACCACTAGAAGAATAACACCACATAAATACTAAATCATTAAACAATAACTCAACACAGATTCACTACTAACAACATGACTTCTCCCATGTCCTCAAGAACACAACGAACTACTCACAAGACATCATATGGATCAAGATCAAAGATGATATGGTAATGGATAACAGTCTGAACATAAACAATAATCCAATGGTTCCGCTCACAAGCATCAACTACAATAGTAATTAACACCGGGAAGGTTTCCCCTAATGAACTAAGCAATATCCAACACAATTGTTACAGCAGGATGCAGTGGTGATGATGGTGCTAGTGGATATGATGGTGTGGATGATGATGATGATCCCGATGAAGCCTAGCTTGATGATGGTGTTGATGGCGACGGTCTCCCCTCTCCGGGAAGGAATTCCCCTGACAGAAATTTGTCATCGGAGAGATCTTTCTCTCTCGGTGTTTTTCGCCCCTAGAGGCGGTGGAAATCTATCTCTGGTCGCTCCCCTGTCCTTAGGGTTCCGTAGGGAAGATATAGGTGAAGGGGCGGAGTCGGGAGTCGGGCAGGTGGGCCACACCTGCCCTAGGCGCAGCACAGGGGGGCCCGCTCCTAGGGGTGTGGGCCCCCTGCGGCCCCTCTTCGCTCCTCCTTCTGGCTTCATCAATCTTCTGGAAAAATAATATTTTCCCATATTTTTCTGGTATTTTTCTGATCTTCGCGAAATTGCACCGAAACGCCTTCTTTTCCATCAGAGTCCAAACTCCGGTAGTTCATCCTCCAAGAATCATCCAACATGCATAAACAGATAAAAATCCATAAGTAATACCTCATAATAAGACAAATATCAATGAATAGAGGTAGATTATAATATAGAAAGGTGATGCAAATTGGGTGTATCACTTATAGGCAAAGAGGCGAGGCAGGGGGCCACCAGGGCGGCTGCACCCCCCAGGCGCGGGGTGGGCCCACCCATGCGGCAGGGGGCGTGGCCCCCTGGTGAGTCTCCTCCGTCTCGTATTCCGGCTTCGTGTTCCAAAAAGTAAAATATTGACTTTGGCTTTTGTCCCATCCAATTTTGGGAATACTGATTTTCTGCCTTTCTGGAACCAAAAACAGAAAAAAACAGGCAATTGGTACTGTGGCAACTTGTTAATAGGTTAGTACCATAAAACATATGAAAAATACCTCAAAGTGCGGACAAAGCAAAACAAAGTAGATACTAAACAAGCATGGAACATAAAAAATTATAGATACGTTTCCGACGAATCATATGTGCCTATGAGACTTTGTGGCGGATTATTGGAATTTGGGTATGGGCTTTGTCCCATAGCCTAATACAAATTTTGAAATTCTCATGGCCCATTCATGCCTAGCAAGGGATGGCACCAAAGTTTAGTCCCACCTTGCTAGTTTGGAGGGAGTTGGACCAATATATATAGTGGAGTGTTTCACTACCTCCTAAAGGGAGTGAAGAGGAGTGACACACACGCGTACTCCTCCTCCTCCGTCTCCCGCCTCGCCACGCCACGCCTCGCCTCGTCACGACACGCGCGCGCCACGGTTTGCGGAATTATGTCTCGGTGCCGATCTTATCTTTTTGCTGCTCGGGAAAATTATTGTCCAAGTTATTTTCTGTCAGCCGTTTCTGGTCTTTACGGAAATGTGGGTTGTTACTACTCGGACGTTTCTCTCTGCCTCCAGAACCTTGCACCGCCGCTACACCTTCTCCATCCCCTCTTCCGGCGTGCACCGGACGACGGGATAGTAGGCCTCCGGAACCACCGCCTCTCGTGAACTGTACGGGTGAGGGGCAATCATGTTTTTGGGGAGCGCGTCTGTGCGACTACTGACGATATCACGTCGACCGACCACTCCTTCCCCGACGAGGACTTCTTCCCGGACATCAGCAGCCTCTACATCGATGACATGGCTGATGGCACTGGTGTCAACGCGAACCTCAACGCCAACCTGAACGCGAACCCGATTCCCCGTCCAACACCGTACGCAATCTGTTTCTATCTAGTTCAGTTTCTGTTGCAGTTTCTTGTACTAGCTTTTGGAATAGATGTGATCTACTTATTCTGGTTGAATGTGATCTATTCGTCTATTCTGCTAGTATACATGATTAGGTTATTTCCTGCACTTATAGTCATGTTTTATTATTGCTTATTTCGGATTAAATATTATGGTAATTTGCTTATATTTTCAACACTCGGGAGCTTATAATTATGCTCATGGAGGCAAAACTCCATACCCTATAGCGATGGTGAGCATTATTTTTGCCATAAGTCAAACTATTCTAAGTTTGACTAATTTTAGAAAAAAATAGCAATATGTATGACATGAAATTAGTATATGAAACTTCAGTTTAAGATGGATTTTGTGATACTAGTTTTGGTTATAAATGTTGCTATTTTTCCTATGAATTTTGTCAAACTTAAGGGAGCTTGATTTATAACAAAACTAAAGGTATGTTCATTCTTGGAGCGAGTATTAGCTATGAATCCAATTGATTGGTGATAAATCATGTAAATATGGATAGCCACAAAAATATTAATTTGTATGCACTAAATCACCAGTAAGATATGGATAGACACGCAATTTTAATGTCTTTCAATCAAATCGTCTATTACCGGTCCCAACATTTTGCACCCAAATACGGAAACACGCCCAGTTTTAGTTCCACCAATTAAATGGTACAATAATTGAAGATATGCTTGAGATACTGTATCATCTTCATGCTACTAGTTACTATAGCCGCAAAATTAATTTTCTTCAGATACGTATATGTAATGTTTCGAATTTAGTTTTCATGAATAATTATTTTTTATAGCCACAAAAATGTCACTCATTTATATCCATTAAATCATCAGTAACCGTTTCAGGATTACGCACCCACAATCAATGAAGATAACCATGTACTACCTCCAATTCATAATAAATGTCACTCACTAAGTACTACAAAGTTTATACTCCTTCCCATACATATTAATTGTTGCTAAATTGTACTCAGATGTAGTGCTAGATATATTCAATTCAGCGATAGTTAATATGAATCAGATGTAGTACTCCCTCCTTCACGGTTTGCAGGGCGCTTTACAAAAATCTCACGGACCTAGGCGTAAACGTATTGGCTGAAAATTAGTTTATTAGTGAGCGGTTAAGGCGCATGCATTGGTAGGAGACTATTGCATGCATAGGAAGTTTGGAGGAAAGGTGCCACATTAATTAACAATTAATTTTTATACGCCTAGAAACATTGCAGTTTTAGAAAAACTCAAATTTGATTAGACACCCTGCAAACCGTGAAGAAGGCAGTACTAGGTTAGTATAATAACTTTTTAATGCTAGATACTCAGAGGGAGTATAAGATATGGAGAAACGCTCAATTTTAATGTTTGTCAGTAAAATTGTTAATTACTCATCCCAATATTAGGCTAGTTATAATGGGAGTAACTTAACTAGTAGCATGCATGTATATGCAAAGTCAAGTAAGCAAATCGGTGACATGGCACGATAATTAATGAAGAAAAAGAGGAAAGCAGCTAGTTACCATAACATCACACATATCAAGACCATATGAGTCTATAAAACCTAATTAATTGGTCCTTTCATAACATCACACACATGTTACTTAGAGCAACTCCAGCACTTGCTGTATATTTCGGCGCGTTGAAACGCGTGTGCATAACGCGCGATCTAGGTATAACGCGCCACACACGAATCTCCTTCGACAGAGACCCTAAACGCGCGTGCTAAATTTACAGCACAAACCCCTCTAACAGGTGCGGTAAATTGGAGCACACGCAAACAAGATTTTGTAACAAATATGATAGAAAATAGATCTAGAAATTAAAGAAAAAATATATTACATAGAACATGAAAAATATATACATAGATCGCGGTGCGAAAAAATACTAAAAATTACTACTATTACTAGAATTTACTACTACGAGAAATTACTACAAACTACTACTAAAATCTAGTCCGACAAGAAGACCTAGATGTAGTCATCGTCGGACGAGGCCGGTGTTGTGTCGGACACCGGCGTCGACGAAAACGCGTCCATCCAACGGGGATCGTCGTCGGGATGGTCGCCGGCCTGGCCATCTGCGCGTCGAGGAGGAGGCTGGTTCTCATTGTGTCTTGGCGAGTATCATCTTCCTGCTAATTACCATAGCCGCAAAATTAATTTTCTTCGGATACTTATCATGTTTCGAATTTCATGCATAATTAATTTTCTGTAGCCGCAAAAAGGTTTATATCCATTAAATCTTCAGTAACCGTTCCAGGATTATTACGCACCTACAATCAATGAAGAAAATATTGGGACGGAGTAAGATATGGACGTACGCGTAATATTAATGTCTGTCGATCAAATCGTCTATGCCCGTCCCAATAATATTTTGCACCGAAATATGGATACGCGCCCAATATTAATGTCCATCAATTAAACTGTAGATATGCTTCAGATATCATCTTCCTGCTAGTGTATCCAATCAGGTCTATTTAAATGCTCCCCATTTCTTCCTTTCTCCTCCAACCACACGATCTGAGTCTCGATACAAACTCCATCTCACAGAGTAGCAAAGCCGTCGCCAAGACACAATGAGAACCAGCCTCCTCCTCCTCCTCCTCGCCGGTGCTGCTGTCCTCTACGCCGTCGCCACGCCCACCGCGGCGGCCGATGGGGAATGGCCAGTGGCGGAGCCAGCTGAGAGACATAGCCTGGGCAAAGTACAAAGGCTCCTGGCCAACGGGCATTTTGTCCAAAAAAAAGCTGATTAATCCTTCATTAGCAGCTACCACTTTAGCAAAAGATTTCAGAGAGAGCCCGGGCAGCTGCCCGGGCACGCCGGACTGAAGCTCCGCCACTGGGAATGGCGACCGATCCCGGACGTCGCCGACCCTCATGTCCAAGGGCTCGGCAAGTGTGCGGTGAACGAGCGAAACAAGGTGGCAAACTGCGGGCTCGTGTTCTCCAAGGTTGTGGGCGGCAAGGTGCAGACCCCCGGCGGCACCAGGTACGTGCTTGACGTCGACGCGCTGCGGATCAACGCCTCGCACAAAATATATCAGGCGGAGATCGTCGATCAGAGCTCGTCGGGCGGTTCCGGATGCAAGCTCGTCTCCTTCGGCCCAAACTGTTGAGCGGTCGACGGTTGTAGTTGTAAGAGATAATCGAGGTTACTTTTGTGTGATGTATGCCTATGCTGTCCTTTTTCCAGCCACAATAATATAAAAAAGTTCCATTTCATACTCCAGATGCATTCTTTATTGGCCTATATGAATTGTGTATTTAAGTCTGAGATTTTTCATGTACTCCTACTCACTATCTACAAGCTCGTTGTATCGGACTCTGGATTGCGGTGGGGACCATTTCATATACTTATGTCCTGTTGTGTTTTATTTACTAAAAAATACTTCTAATATATTATGATTATTGGTATAAAATTAGAAACATTAGAAATTTTTTCCAATACGAATTAACGATACTAATTATATACAATATAACTAAGATATTGTTGCTTAATTTTTTTGGATCAAAATTAGTCTTAAAATGTGTGTGTATTTTTTGTAACAGAGGTAGTACTTAGTTTATACTATACATAAGATAGACTAGCAGATACCCGTGCGATGCACTGGGATAAGACTTTTGATTCAAATTTGCATGACCTAAATTTTGCCCCATACTTGAAGACTTTCCCAAAAGTCGATCGATGCGTATGCTTGGACTCAGTTTGCACCCCAAACGATGTCCTTGAGAGCAAGCAGATCCTACGAGGCTACAACCATGGAAATCGGATGATCGTGTACTTATTTGGCAGACTTGGTGACCCAAACAAATATAGTACTCTCTCCGATTCCTGGTTCAGTCTGGATTAACACTGATCCGCTTCCTTCAGAGGGTGCTAATTTGGATGTATCTAGACAAGTTTTTGTGATAGATACATTTAAATTGGAATTAACTAATATAGGTCAGAGGGAGTAGGAATAAAAACAGCTTTCTGGTTCAGTCTGGATTAACACTGATCCGCTTCCTTCAGAGGGTGCTTCGATCGAGCTTTTTGCTGGATGTAGAATTTAAAAAGGGAACACTCTGATCCAATGTTTTTACGTACAATCCAATATGTCGCGCGCGCTTGTTGCATTGCTTTGCCTGTTTCACATCGTCCAAATTAAACCACACATGTCTCAGTTGGTTCTCAAACCAATTGTGATAATATATGAATTAAGTAAAATAACCGAGTAAGACAACCAGTCCATCCTTAGTTTGTTACTTGTTCTAGTCGGCTTTGTTTTCTTTTGGCAAATTCCCATTATAATCATGAACATATGTGTACAGTTGGTTCTCAAAATATTTGCAACAATGTACATCGAACCATATACTTTTTGTGTAGTATCGGAGTAAATAACAGTGTATGAAAGTTTCAGGCCAGGGCAGCAGGCCCAGCCGCCGAAGGTGGCATGGGTGGTGGTTGCGGGAGGTGGCCGTTCGGACCTGCTGGGGCGGAGATGGTCGGGGCATCGACAAGTAGCGTTGGCCGTTGCTCATGGTCGGGGTGGTGGGGGAGGTCCTCTCCCGGGACGCCTTGGCCAGTGGTGGAGCAGGAGCTATGATCGGGTGGTGTGGGGATAAAACCCTAGATTGGGTGGATCTCCTGTACCGCCTATCCAGATCTTCTTTGCTACGCGGCAGGATCGGATCCGGTGGAGGTCGACCCTGCTATGTCTCTGCCATTCCTTGCCGCTTACATCCCATGGCCGCTGGTAGGATACAGAGCAGAAGTTGTAGTAGGGTGCCGGGAGGTGGCGTGGGGCTGCTAGTTCGGCTTGAATAAAGGAGGTGGTCTTAGGGTTCCATTCGCTCCAAGATGAAGAGTTGACTGAGTGGCGTGGACCAGAAGTTGTAGCAGTGCGGTGTGTTGGAGATATGCCCTAGAGGCAATAATAAAAGTATTTATTATTATATCTTTGTGTTTATGATAAATGTTTACATACAGGCTATAATAGTATTAACCGGAAACATTAATACTTGTGTGATTTATAAACTTGTTAGAGTCCCTAGTAAAGCCTCTTTATAATACTAGCTTGTTGTTTGATAGATGATCATGGTTTCCTGATCATGAACATTGGGATGTTATTAACAACAAGATCATATCATTAGGAGAACGGTATGATGGACATACTCCTATAGATAAGAGTAGCATCAAGATCAAGTCATTTCAATAGTTCATTTGCTATAAGATTTCAGATACATAGTAACCTAATTCCTTTGACCATGAGATCATGCTAATCACCATCACCGGATGGATGCTTTGATGACATCAAACACCACTTCGTAACTGGGTGGTTATAAAGGTGGCATTGAGTGTTCAGAAAGTATGTGTTGAGGCACATGGATCAAGAGTGGGATTTGTCCATCCATATAACGGATAGATATACTCTGGGCCCTCTCGATGGAATGTCATACAATTATCTTGCAAGCATGTGACTAGCTCACAAGGGATCACATATAACAGGAACGAGTAAAGATTACTTATCGGTAACAATGTTAAACTAGGTATGCAGAGATACCGACGATCAAACCTCGGATAAGTAAAGTATCACGAGACAAAGGTAAATTGGTATCGTATGTAAATGGTTCATTCGATCACGAAGTAATCGTAGAAATATGTGGGAGCCATATGAATTTCTAGATTCCTCTATTGGTTATTGATCGGAGAAGAGTCTTGGTCATGTCTGCATAATTCACGAACCGTAGGGAGACACACTTAAGGATTCGATGTTGTTTATTAGATATGGAATGTGAGTAAGAAGACCGAATATTGTTCGGAATCTCGGATTGGATCCAGGACATCACGAGGATATCCGAAATATGGTTCGGAGAATAAGATTCATATAAGGAAAGTCCAATTCCGGAGTTCGGGAATGGTTTTGGTGTTTTCATCGGAATGTTCTAGAAGGGTCTAGAAGGTCTACCGATCCAGAATGGGAAGGGTACATGGATGTGTCATGACAAAGTGGGATGGTTGCATCATGTACTAGGTCACTTGGCTAGACAATAAGAAGAGAGAAATCAAACTCTAGTTTGAAAGTCAAACGCTAATATTGATTTCCTAGTGGAGGGAAGGAAGGAATCCTAGCTAAGGGAGGATTCCTCCCTCTCCTTGCCGCCGTCCACACAAGGTGGAGTTGGGGGAGGATTCCCCTCCCCTTGCGGCCTCTCCTTCTCATAAATAGAGGGAAGAGGGCACCCCCTTTCCCCACAACTAAAACCCTGGCTTTGGCGCCACCACCTCTCAAATCGCCGCCTAGGGATCTCCTCCCAAGTCGCCAACTAGGGAAAAGCCCTAGCCCTAGCTGCCGGCTACCACCCCCCCTTGGCCCTCTAAACCTTAGATCACCAAGGCCTCTCTTCTACTCCACCATACCCACTTCAGCTTAGGAGAAGCCCTGCGAGATTTCCCTCTAAACTCCGACACCACACCATCGTACTGCCAGAATCGTGAGGAGAGATCTACAACCTTCGCTGCCTACTGGAACAAGGGAGAGGAAAGTCTTCATCGAGTACCGAACATGTGACCGACTGCTGGAGCACTGCCAGAACGTGGCGCCGGAAGGATCATCTACACGATCTTGAGATCGGCAAGTGAACGACTACATCACCCACGAGAATCTGATATCGTTAACTGCTTTGGAATATTCAAGGGTTAGTACTCTATCGACTCGTTGCTACAATCTAGTAGATAGATCTTGGCTTGTGTGTGGTCATGCGGTAGAAATTTTTTGTTTTCCATGCTACGAACCCCTACACGATGACCCAACATACCACTGCATGATGTAGTACACTATATTCATTGACATAACACCAATGAAACATCGTTCACTGGTATTAGATCCCTCAGAGTGGTACAATAGAAACACAGCAGGTCCAAGACATGGCTATAGGTTACACATCGACTTTTTACAAAAGATCTAGAGAACACTCTAGGTTAAAGTGAGAGAAAGAAACTTCTTACAAAGAAGAACCAGAAATAATCAACTCATAACTATCATACTAATGGAATAGTATTTGAACTATTGGGCTTGCATTGCTGCTATTGCAATACTCTACAGAAGTAGGTTCTATGGCTAGAGATTATATTCCTATCTAATCATCAACTTCGTCTTCACTTTTGCGGATGTATATATTGACTTTCTTGACTTCATTGAAGATCTTGAGCTTTTAATGATGATTCCTCGAGCATGAGTGATGTAGAAATTGTCTGTATTGGCTTCAGAATCTAGCAAGGGTTGAGAAGATACATTGAGTTTGAGCATACTCAGCAAGTTCACTAAAAAGGAGTGTTTGATGCACTAGCTACAGCCACATACCATAGTCGTAGGCAATTCAGGTTTTTAAAACATTTCTTCAAGGTTTCTTTTATTCTAAAAATCTATGTCTGTCAGCCTTCACAGGTTTACCAGAACTTTCATGGAGTTCCTTTCCTGCCGCGTTCGTAGCTCCTTCCCGGAACAGGGAGTAACAAGTTAAAGTTCTTACACTCTGCAGATGTGCGTTACTTTACCCTTGAGATATCAAATCCTTGTTGCACAACTGAGCGATCTTTCCCGTCCACAATTCCGTGATGTGGGGCCCAGTAGATGATCCAAGCCAATCACTGCCATTCTCCACGACCCCATATGTCTGCACGATCCTTCGGGCTAAGCTACATCTCCGTTAAGCCCCCTCCCGGGTAAGCTATAACCCTGATGAGTTCCCGAAGACTCTATGAGCCGGTGATGCCCCTGGCAAGCTCCATAAAGGTCTGACTATACCTCCAACAACCGCTCACAGATAATCTAGACACCAAAATCGTGGGGACTAAGGGTGCCCACCCATATGATGGATCCTCGTAAGGAAGCACAGTGTCACGTTAAGGTCGCCTTGCCTACATATGAAAGGAAGAAGATCCAGCTGCCTTCTCTATCCCATTCCAAATCTCATGGTTAACATGTGATATACGGCGCAAGAATCACTGGCGACATTGGTTGTTAAGTCCTAGGTATTATGTTCCTTTACCGCTGGAACTTGCATAGTAGGTTATTTCCTCTTGGTAAATAACCTATAATCATATTATTATGAAAATAGTGTTTTCTAACCTTTTTGAAATGCAGGTGATGAAAACACTGGATTTGCAAAATATTTGATAGAAAATAACCAAACGACATGAGCAACTGTGAACTTGCCTTTTATGATTGCAAGATTATGCACTCATAGTCTTCGAGACAATAGAAGATCCAATATCTGAAAACAACATCATTGGTCCGATAAGGACTAATGTTTAAAGAAGCAATATGTTATTATGCATAAGTAATGTTATGCATTTTATAAATTTCCAAAGTGAAACCCCAATATTGTAAGTGAATTGAACTTAGGTGATTTCTTTAAGATTTTATTTATTTTCAATTTTATTTTACAAGCAATTACATTTATAAGGGACTTAAATCTCTACACATAAGATATGAAAATATGATATCACGATAATCTAAGATTGATGTTGATTTCCATCTGGTGACTATGATAAAAGTCCATGTATTAGGTTGTTAAGAGTTGAAGGGGATTATTATTGAGTGGTTGTTTGAAGTGGCAAAAAGGATTATCTTCGAAGAAAAGGTTTCTTTGATAAGGTTTAAACAATCTTTATGGATAATGAAATGTGATTTATGTCATTTGCATTTTCTTGAATAGTTTGGACTTGAGATGCTTTATAGACCAAAGTTAACTATAAAAATAAAGATTAGTTTTTATTTCATGATATTTAAGATATTTCAAACCAAAGTTAACTATTAAAACATGAATAAACTTAGGACATAATGTTTATGGAATTCTGTATTAAAATTAACTATATAAAAATAGGAATGTACTTAAGGTGTAATGTGTCTAAATCATTACCAAGCTTTAGGGTTATGATAGGTATGATTAAGGGTGGAAATCATTTACTTTCATTTAAGTGAAGGATTAGCTAGAATTGGTTTTGTTATTATGGAAATAATATACAACTCATTAATGAAGGCATACTTAGATGATCTTATTAATGTGTTAGGGTTTAAAGTCATGTTAAGTATGGTTAAGGGATACAGATCATTCACCCTCAATATAAGTGAATGATGCATAAGGTTAGCTTCAAGGTTGTTGGTTTAAATTTGATTTAAGGGTTCAAAGAAGTATTATGAAGTTAATAGTTTATACTTAAGTTTTATTATGAATTATGATTATGGATTTAGACTTAGTAATTAAACTTAAATGATTTAGTGTTTTATAAATAAATGTGATTATTTCTTATTTAGGAAATAATTTTAAAGAATTAACAAAATAGTTATTTTATTTTAGTAAAATAGGTAAATGAATTTTATTACCTAAGAACCTTAAAATGTTTTAGAATAATAGACTTAGTAGTTTTCTAGTAAAATATACTTATTTAAGATCTTAAAAATGAATTTTATTTATTTTTAAGTATTATCTTTATTTTTATAAAATTCATCAAAGGATTACGTGTCCTTAAATATTTGTTTATTTGTAAAATTTTCAAGTTAGGATGTTTATAAAATAGTAGATTTATTTTTCTATACAAAAATGAGACTTATTCATTTTTATGACTTTTATTTATTTTATTAAATTTAATTTAGGATTTTGGTATCTTAAATATTTAGTTGTATCTTATTTATCCTAAATAAGTAATGTTGTATTTTTATTATATAGATATAATTTTGTGAACATTTTGATATATCATATGTATTTTTGGGAATTTTTTACATTTTTTAGAGTTAAAATACTTCAGGGGTATTTTGGTATTTTTCCATTTATTTCTTTATTTATTGGGGATTTCTTTTCCTTCTGGGCTTGACTCAGCAGCGAACCTGGTCTATAGGCCGATTTGGCCCACCTCGGCCAAACTGGTTTGGCCCATTCCACTCCCTTTCCCTTTCTCACCCTCTTCTCATGCATCCAGACATGTACCTCCTCCTTTATTCCTCGCGTTCTTCTTCTACGGTCGATGCGCCGCCAGTGCTCCCGCCTACCGCCATGGACACCATCATCAATGCCCGCTGCCGCCTCCTACAGATACTGCCTCACTTGGGTCTCCTCCGTTGGTAACCCTTGGCCTCAACGCTCCCCTATTATGTACGAGCCCCTGCCCATGATTAACCCCAGCCATGTGGGTTGGGTTCACCGGTGTTGATCTCTAGTTCAAGCGCCTGCGCCTTGATACGTCGTAAACGTATCTTAATTTTTGATGCGCCATGCTTGTTTTATATCATTTGTCTTATGTTTTATCTACACTTTAAGGTATTTTTATACACTTTCTATTACTAACCTATTAACAAGATGCCACAGTGCCAGTTGCCTGTTTTCTTCTGTTTTTGGTTCCAGAAAGGCAGAAAATCAATATTCTCGGAATTGGACGGGACAAAATCCAAAGTCATTATTTTCCCGGAACAACACGGAACCACGAAGCAGAGGTGGAGGAGGACACCAGGGTGGCCGCACCCCCTAGGCACGGGCAGGCCCTGGTGGCGCCTACGGGAGTGTGGGCCCCTGTCCCTCCACCGACCTTGCCTCCTTCGCCTATAAAAGTCCCCTGGGGAGAAAACCCTAAATAATCCATCATACTTCTAGAAAAAGTTCCGATGTGCCGCCGCCACCAAAAGGGAGATTTGGGGGACAAAAAGTCTCTATTCCGGTACCCCACCGGGATGGGGAAGTGCCCCCGGAGCCATCTCCATCGATCTCCATCTCCATCTTCATCACCATTGCTGATTCCCATGATAAGGAGGGAGTAGTTCGTCCTCGAGGCTAAGGGCTCTACCGGTAGCTATGTGTTCATCTCTCTCTCTCTATGTATGATCTTGCCGTGGTCATAAGCTTTGTAATCAAGTAGATCTACCTTGCTACTCAAGTGCTTCAGTAGATCTTTGCTCTCCCCATGTGTGTGAAAGTGACAGCGTGCACACCATGGTGGCACTTAGGCTTGAGTGTACATAAATACTCATTGTGCTTTAATAGATCTATGATTTTCCCCACGTGTGTGAAAGTGACAACGTGCACGCCATGTGTGGCACTTAGGCTAGACTACATATATATTTGTTATGAGTTATATTTGGAGTTGGATGTATTTATGAAATTGTGGTGTTTGTTGGAACCATCTAGTGATCAAGGTGACAATGTGGGGTTATCTAGATTGGGAAAGGCGGACTTTGAGGTGTGCTGTTATAGCCCTACCATGGATTAGAGTGTCCAACCGGAGAGTAGTTAAGAGTAGTATCATGAAGAGAGGATATTTATATGAGAGAGTGTTCACTAGTGAAAGTATGATCCCTAGGCCTTGTTTCTAAACATTGAAACACCATTTGCATCTAGATCTGTTGCATGTTTGCTTGCTTCCATCTTTATTTCAGTTTGCTTTTAGTCTCACACACGTTACCCCACGTCAACAAAAAGTTAGAAGCTATTTTCTGGCACCGTTACCACTTGTATTTTACTATCTCTTCGACAAACTAGTGCACCTATACACCTGACAAGTATATTGGATGTGTTGGGGACACAAGAGACTTCTTGTATCTTGATTGCAGGGTTGCTTGAGAGGGAATACCTTTGACCACTTCCTCCCTGAGTTCGATAAACCTTGGGTAATCCACTTAAGGGAAACTTGCTGTTGTTCTACAAACCTCTGCACTTGGAAGCCCAACAACTGTCTACAAGAATAGAAGTGCATAGACATCAAGCTATTTTCTGGCACCATTGTCGGGGAGGTTTTGGCCTTTTACCTTTCCTCCATGTCAAGCTCCATCAAAGCTATTTTCTGGCACCGTTGCCGAGGAGGTAAGGTAAAAGGTACTCACATCCTCCGGTGTGAGTGCTCGAAGTTATCTCCTTTAGATTCTTCAATTTTGTCTTTTTGTTTCTTGTTTTCACTAGTAATTAGTTAGGCTTAATGGAAAACAACAACAAAATTGGAGAGCTTTATAGTGTTTATCTTGAGTTAGGACATGAAGTGTTTGAAGAGAAAATTAAAAACCCTATGGAACTTTATTTGCATGCTAATAACAATGTTATTAGTATGAATGCTTTGAACACCATTGTTGCTAATGCTATGGAAAAGTCTAAGCTTGGGGAAGCTAGTTTTTATGAAAATGATCTTTTTAGTTCCCCAGCTTTGGAAGATAGCTATTCTATTGCTTATGATGATACCAAACCTCCAATATATGATGATTACAATGATGAATATGATATTTTCAGTCCACCTACTATTGAGGAGAAAATTAATTGTGATTACAATATGCCTCCTATATTTGATGACTATGGTGATGAGAATATTAATGATAGCTATTTTGTTCAATTTGCTCCCACTGTGATTTATAAGCATGACTATGCTTATGTGGAGAGTAATAATCATTTTATGCATGTGTCTCATGATAAGAATGTTTTATGTGATAGTTATATTGTTAATTTAATTCATGATGCTACTGAAAGTTATTATGAGAGAGGAAAACATGGTCTTAGGCATCTCAACAATATTAAGTTTCCCCTCTTTATGTTGAAAATTTTGAAGTTGCATTTGTCTTGATTTCCTATGCTTATTGCTTTGTGCTTTCATGACTTGTTTCTTTACAAGATTCCTATGCATATGAAGTGGGTTAGACTTAATTTTTTTTTATATTTGCTTCTTGATGCTCTCTTTTACTTCAATTAATATTTCTTATGTGAGCATCTTCTCAAACTATCAAGCCTAACTTAAAGGCGTTAAAGAAAAATACTTGTTGGGAGATAACCCAAGAGTTTTCTTGAGTCTTGGAAGTTATTACCTCTGTAATAACACTAGTGCAGACCCCCCCTTTAAATCCGGTTGGGAGGGCCCTCTAACAGCGGTTCTTCAACCGCTGTTGAGGGTTCGGTGTTAGAGGGGGGGCCTTTAACACCGGTTCTTATACGAACCGGTGTTAAAGGGTGGCGCACGTGGGGCTGCCGCAGGCCTCAGCCCCCCCCTTTAACACCGGTTCGGGGCTGGAACCGGTGTTAAAGGTTCTTCTGCTGCGGCAGAGATTTAGGCCGTTTTCCTGCCGCGGCAGGAAAACGGCCTAAATCTCTGCCACAGCAGAGTTCTGCCTCTGCCCCGTTCTGGGCGTATTTCTGCGGGAGGGGGGAGGGGGAATCGATCGGGAGCGGTATACACATGCATCGTCATCGGTACATACGAGTACATGAATAATTAAGCAACTATTATTATACACAAACATTGTCATCGGCACATACATCGTCATCGGCACATACATCGTCATCGTTCATTTTGGTGGATATCTAAAGAGTTCTCCGCCAGGCGTGACGACCTCATCAAGTATGAACCCCGCCAATTCCTCTTGAATGGCTCGTATGCGTTCAAATGGTAGGAGTTGGTCCCGCATCCGTTCGATCTGAATATATATGAAGAATGGGCCGTCAATATATATATATAAGAATAACACTCAACACAATTGATGGTAATAAAATAATGTTGTGGACTTTGTTTACTTACTTTAAGTTGTTCTAGTGCGGCTTGTCCCGTCGCACATATCGTGTTGCGAATGAACTCGCAAACATAGTACCCACATAAGTTATTGTCGTGTCCCTGATGCGCGCACTTTACGAGAATAGAGAGTTCAATCAAAATAATAATCAATAAAGCATGATATAATGGAATTGGAAGCTAGCTAGTATTACTTACATTTTGGTCTACAAATTTTAGTTCTTCTGACCATTCACCCACGGCCCTGCCCGTGAACCTTTTCCAAACCCTGTCCGGCAAAGAAAATGGATAAAGGAGTAATTAATTACTTGTTGTCACGAAAGTTGCCGGTCTAGTGCGATAATATGATTGAAATTACCTCTGAGCATCTTTCTAAAGTCTGCCCATATCTCTTTTTCTTTTCATAACGAGTCCATGACAAGGACTTTTCCTGAGTCGGGTTGAATGACTAGCAGAAAAAAGTGGAACCTACGCACGCATAACTCATCATCAGTTACACTTAACATCGAGTAAGCTGAAATAGAATGTGTACAAGAGAGAGGGTAACAGTACTCACGAGAAGTTGTAAGGCAATAGTATTTCCCTTTTGGTTTGTTGTCTCAGTAAAGACCTTAGCAAGTAATCTTCTGTTTGCCCGGGTTTGGTTCTTACCACTTCTTCATGAACTCTATTTGGGTCAACGAACCCAATGTCAAAAGGGCCTCCTTTCCTGCATTCCATAACCTTTTTCCTGCATAATAGTATATACATATATGGTGAACATATATATATACATGCAATTAATGAAGTGAATGAGATGAGATATAAATTACAGAAATAGTACTTACACACAATAAAGGCTGATGGCAGCTTTGTCGACTTCCTTCTGATTAAATAGAAAATGCAAGTCTTGAATGTTGAAGCCGATCCCGTCATCTCCGCACAAGAAAATCCCATCTCTTATATGCGCCGTGATCCATTCTTCCTTTCTTGTCTTGCAGAAATTAAGGTACCACTTGTGCAATTTTCGCATCTTTGTTGGTAGATTCTTGAGCTCCTCTTTCTTGACGAGATTCTTCCCATACTTCCATGGCTGTATGGGGTTGGCATCGCATTTGGGCAAGTTGTCTCCCATGATGTTCAAGTATGCAATGTAACTCATCCCCATCTCATTGGCCTTTCTTTGTAGCTCTGCCTCGTAATCATTTACGGGAGGAGCGTCCCGTGTGTCGAACACTTGGAGCGGGGCGCATGATTGGTTTTCCTGCTCTCCGAGCATGGGAACTGTTTTCTGGGATGCCTCACGACTGCTACTTTCAGTCTCCCTACGGCGCCTTGCATCCGCCTTCAAAATCTGGCGCTCGTAGTCTAGCACAAGTGGGGTTTTAGGTTTCAAAAGATTTTTGTAAAACTTCTCCACCACCGCCGGATCTATTTTCTTCTTTGGCTCGGCCCGTCTAAGTGCAAAGAATTTCTTTACCTCTTCTTCCAAGATCCTATTGGTCTCCTCGTCGCTGCGATTCCACGGTAAAACCGGCAATGGCTTGGCGGAAGGCTGCGGGACGTAGTTTTTTGAACTCTTTGGCGTACGGTTTCCTGCGGATTTCTTTGTGGCAGTGCCAGTGATGCTCTTTGTGGCAGTGCTCTTCCGCTTACGCTGAGGAGATGGCTGAAGCACCGGAGATGGCTGACGGGACGGAGATAGCTGCCGCGCCGGAGATGGCTGCCGCGCAGGAGATGGCTGCCGCGCCGGAGATGGCTGAAGAGCCGGAGATGGTTGACACGCAGGAGATGGCTGCCGCGCAGGAGATAGCTGAAGCGGCTCAGACTGCTGACGCTGCAGAGACGGCGGGGGTTCCAGTGGCCTCCAATTTGGAAGCACGATGTGTTCCTTCTTCCAAAGAATGGTTGTTTTCATTGCAAATTTGAGTTGAGTTTCCCCTTCACCTGTAGCATGGTCAAGTTGTGCTTCCTCATATTCCTTCACAACCTCATCCACCCCGACAATAGCATAGCCATCTGGAATCGGTCGGCAGTGGTAAGTTCCACCAGCTACAGGAGGTAAGGCATAGCCGACAACCACCTTAATGGATAAGCCCATTAATCTCACATGCAGCTCAGCGTGTTCGCTCTCCGTGATCTCATCCACGGGGTATCGAGGACCCGCCATTTCAAGCGTGGGCTGCACGTTCTCCGTGGAAGCCACGCTGCTTTTCCGCGCAGAGTCTGGGCCGCCGGCAGCTTCCAATGCAGGCTCTTCGTGCCGCTGAGATGGGCCGGTAGCTTGATGGCTCTGTTGTGCATTCACTTGCGCCTGCAGCGCCGCAAGTGCATGTTCTATCTGTGTCATCCGCTCTGTATGCTCTTTTTATTTTCTGCCGCACCATCTGTAAGAGTCGCTCCACTCGGCAAACCCATCCTTCCACGTCATACCCCCTGTGCCTCGTGCATGTCCAGGGTGTTCTTTTTTACCGATGGCGCGTGTGAGCTGGTCATTCTCTCTGTCGGGATGGAAGGTCCTCGCGGATGTTTCCTCGTATGCCGTGATGAGTTCAGTGACGGGTTTGGCAAGGAGGGTTGGGAAGATACACAATCCTGTTTCTGGGTCCAACCTTGCCCCAATTCCGTAGAACCAAGTCTTTGCACGTAGGTCCCACCCATCTGTCTGGGGTGTGATCCCTCTAGCGCGCAGGGCCTTCTCAACTTCCTCCCACTTAGGCCTCTGAGATATGTAGCCACCTGACCCCGTCCTCTGGTGATATTCCTTCTTCTGGGCATTAAGCGTATTGGTTTCTGACCTCTTTTTAGCTATAGCACTTTTTTTATATGTCACAAATTCGGGCCAGTGAGGTCTTATCTTCGCATAATATGCGTCTTCGAAATCTGGAGTCTCGCCAGCTTTGACAAATTTGTTCAATTTTGTCTTCCAGTTGCGGAAAGCGTCAGCCATCTTCTTTAGAGTCCACTCTTTGACCTTTTCCTTTATAAACGGGTTGTTTTCATCCTCCTCTGGCGAAAGGGTGAAATTTACCAACAACGAATTCCAAAGCGTTTTTTTGGATCTTTCATCGACAAAGGTACCGTCGCCCTTCTTGGGCTTATTCCAATTTTCAATTATGATTGGGATTTGGTCCCTAACAAGAACTCCAGCCTGACGTACAAATTTGTCTACGGCCTTCTTGGGCTCCATCGGCCTGCCATCAACACGGAATGCTTCGATCGTGAACTTTGCACGATCTTTCAACCGATGGCTCGCGCCTCGCTTGCTCTTTTTCGTAGAAGAAGATGGTTGCTGGCTGGTCGATCCAGAGGGCTAAAAGAAGAAAGAAGCGTTAATTAATATATGTAGAAGAAGATTGTTGGTGGAAGTCAGCAGAGGCTTAATCAATGCATATACCTTGCCGGACTTTTTAATCACTAAATTGCATTCACCGGAGTCTTCATCTTCTCAATGACTACTTGAGCTGTCATCATGTCCCTCCAAGTTCAGATATTGTGAGGTGTCCTCATCAATAATGTTCTCCATTATTTCTTCTTCTTCAAGATTTCTACTAAGTGGATCCATAGTTTCTAAAACAATAATATTATCTAGAGTAAGAGTGTAAACATTCAAGTGGACTTGGATTCATACACACATATACATATTATTCATACAAAAATACACAAATAAATACACAAATGAAATTAAAACCCTAAGGATGCTTGATCATTTTAAACGAGTTCCGAGGGGTCCAAACCCTAATCAGGATGAGTTAGAGCTACACCTACACCTATAAGCAGTCCAATTTGTATACAAGTTTTAATCTATGCATGTAGTACAATTTATATTAGCCGGTGAAACTATGTTGCCCGCGAACCCGCCCCGCTTGACACCCTATCTATACTACTACTCCCTCCATAATTACATGCCATCTTAGTTTCGAGTTTCCCGATTTTGACCATCAAGTTCACCACCAACACTAAGTAAACAATATTATCGATGTTACAACATCAGAAACTTTACTCAAATATGAATACACGACTACATCTTTTATACATCACACATATTCCCCACATTGTTCACAGATGCAGAGGCGTGGATGGCTGCCGCATTGACACATTGTTCACATTGTTCACATTGTGCGCCAGCTTTGACACATTGTTCACATTGTGCCGCCGACGACTGCCGGACGCAGAGGCGTGGACGGCGGCTCCGACGGCGAGGGCGAGGGCGGCGGCTCCGACGGCGAGGGCTGGACGCGGCGCCGGCGAGGGCTGGACGCGGCGCCGGCGCGGCTGCTCTCTGCTCTCTGCGCGCGGATGCATTATAAAATAATTGCATTTTAAATTATTTCACTTTAAATTATTTTTTGGAACATTATAAAACCATTTGCATTTTTGGAATTTACTTAAACAATTTTCTTAATTAGAAAACATTTATGGAAATGTTTTTATCGCTTACAGATAGGGCCCACATGTCAGGTATTTTCTTCACTGAAATAATTACAGAAAAAGAATTACAGAAATAATAAAAGAAAAAGAAAACGATTATTGCATCACGCTGACGTCAGCAATGGAGCTCCTCTCAGGTCGATCTTGCTCCCGTCGATCTGCTACACACGGGGACTTGTGGTTGGGCTGGTTGGAAAGAGGAGGTCGAGGTGGACCTAGTAGTGGCGGCGCCTCCCCTTTTTGGTCGCCGGAGAACAGAGAACAAGGAGGAACTGTGGCGGTCGGCGGCGGTTACACGATGCGGAGGCGATATAGAGTGTGAGGGAGGAAGAAAAGATGTGCCTGAGCACCAGAGGCTCACCAGGAAGCCGATGGTAGGGTCGACGAGGCCAGGGAAGGTCGGGGTTGCCGGCAGTGTCGATGGAGAGCGGCGGACAGAGGTGGAGGTGACAGGGCCGACGATTCAGGGCACCCACAGCCGATTCCTCCCTCACTCTCCGAGGGCGGTGGCTTCTCTCTGCTCCGATGGGCGGTGGCGGTGGTGGCCCTTCTCTCTGCTCCGATGGCGCGCGCGTGGTGGCGGTACGGTGGCGGTGGCGGTTCGATCTGGCTCTGGGGGGAAGAAAGGAAGGGGAAGGCGAATTTAATACCCCCCTTTAACACCGGTTCATGGCTGGAACCGGTGTTAAAGGGGGGGATTCCGTTTCGCGCATGCATTTATTACACCCCCCCTTTAACACCGGTTCCAGACAAGAACCGGTGTTAAAGGGGGGGTGCGCACGCGAAACGAAATAAATGCGCCCCTCCCCTTTAACACCGGTTCGTGTCTGGAACCGGTGTTAAAGGGGGGGCATTTATTTCATGCATTAAAGGGGCATTTTTAATTCAAAAAATAGGATATGAATTTAGAAAATTCATATCTTTTTCATTTCAACTCAAAAAAATATGAATAATATATCATAATTTTCAGAAAAATAATATCTATCCATTCATGTAAATCATTTTATATTTACTTTACATGAAAATTTTCAAAATGATTAAAACACTTACATATAAATTTTGATTATTCAATTCAAACAAAAATAAATTGTTAAATCCTAAAACTTTGAACATAAGAAATATTAAGCATCTAAAAAGGAATCTAACCCTATTTTATTAGACCAAATCATATTTTAATGCCACATCATTTGTATTAACATTTTTGAATTGATTGGATATTTAAATGTCGCATCTTTTGTATACACTTGAATCTCACCAAGCCTCGCTCAACTTGCATTGTTTTTTTGATAAAATAGCATATTTTGAACCTAAAAATGATTTTTGTAAAAAATCATGAGCATCGTATCATGTACCTGTAGTTCATATCTGACCCACTTCCTATCGATTCTGCAGGAATTTGTCTTTTTCACCAGAGGTGGACGGAAAGGTTTCAGATCCCCCTGTTGGTACATTGTGCATATAAGGTGTTCTAGTATTTTTGTAAAATGTGTTGGTGGTTTTTTGAATTAGCCATTTGGTGGTTGCTTCACAAAACCGTCCGTTTTTTATGCTCGGAAAATAGAAAATGCCTTTTTGGTGCGATAAAAAGGAAAACTTCCTCTTACAACATTGTTTGCCATGCCATGATGCACATGTATGCACAATATGGACATATTATTAGAAACTATGCCTTGATTCTAGCCATAACATTGGTCATTTGACCCGAAAGCCAAGAAAGCTCGAATGAGATAGGTCATTTTGTGAAGGTTTTTTCGAGACATAATCAATATACCAAGTTTGAGATTTTTCCTTCTAACTATGTCACATAATATAACACCATGCGAAGGTTTCGCACTGTTTCGATCTTTTTTATTTTTTTATCCCCGTTTTAAACTATCGACAAACTTTGTCGAACAACGGGCATGATGATTCTTAGCTCGGGGCCAAGCCTCGCTCAACTTGCATTGTTTTTTTGATAAAATAGCATATTGTGAACCTAAAAATGATTTTTGTAAAAAATCATGAGCATCGTATCATGTACCTGTAGTTCATATCTGACCCACTTCCTATCGATTCTGCAGGAATTTGTCTTTTTCACCAGAGGTGGACGGAAAGGTTTCAGATCCCCCTGTTGGTACATTGTGCATATAAGGTGGTTTAGTATTTTTGTAAAATGTGTTGGTGGTTTTTTGAATTATCCATTTGGTGGTTGCTTCACAAAACCGTCCGGTTTTTATGCTCGGAAAATGGAAAATGCCTTTTTGGTGCGATAAAAAGGAAAACTTCCTCTTGCAACATTGTTTTCCATGCCATGATGCATATGTATGCACAATATGGCCATATTATCACAAACTATGCCTTGATTCTAGCCATAACATTGGTCATTTGACCCGAAAGCCAAGAAACCTCGAATGAGATAGGTCATTTTGTGAAGGTTTTTTCGAGACATAATCAATATACCAAGTTTGAGATTTTTCCTTCTAACTATGTCACATAATATAACACCACGCGAAGGTTTCGCACTGTTTCGATCTTTTTTTATTTTTTTATCCCCGTTTTAAACTATCGACAAACTTTGTCGAACAACGGGCATGATGATTCTTAGCTCGGGGCCAAGCCTCGCTCAACTTGCATTGTTTTTTTGATAAAATAGCATATTGTGAACCTAAAAATTTGTAAAAAATCATGAGCATCGTATCATGTACCTGTAGTTCATATCTGACCCACTTCCTACCGATTCGGCAGGAATTTGTCTTTTTCACCAGAGGTGGACGGAAAGGTTTCAGATCCCCCTGTTGGTACATTGTTCATATAAGGTGGTCTAGTATTTTTGTAAAATGTGTTGGTGGTTTTTTGAATTAGCCATTTGGTGGTTGCTTCACAAAACCGTCCGTTTTTATGCTCGGAAAATGGAAAATGCCTTTTTGGTGCGATAAAAAGGAAAACTTCCTCTTGCAACATTGTTTGCCATGCCATGATGCACATGTATGCACAATATGGCCATATTATCACAAACTATGCCTTGATTCTAGCCATAACATTGGTCATTTGACCCGAAAGCCAAGAAACCTCGAATAAGATAGGTCATTTTGTGAAGGTTTTTTCGAGACGTAATCAATATACCAAGTTTGAGATTTTTCCTTCTAACTATGTCACAAAATATAACACCACGCGAAGGTTTCGCACTGTTTCGATTTTTTTTTATCCCCGTTTTAAACTATCGACAAACTTTGTCGAACAACGGGCATGCTGATTCTTAGCTCGGGGCCAAGCCTCGCTCAACTTGCATTTTTTTTCATAAAATAGCATATTTTCAACCTCGAATGAGAATGCAACTAATAGTAAGTTACATAAAGCCGAACTAGAACTGAAAATTAAGATACATAAAAGAACTGAAAATTAAGATACATGGCCAGATTAAGTAACAATCGGCCGAACTTGTTTCGGAATGTTGAAGTGATTTAGTCATGCTCCTGCCTACACCTATAATACTCGCCACTGTAGTCATCGTACTCACCGCCGCCATCATCGCTGTCGTCGTCGGGGTCGCCGTAATTGAACCTCTGGAGAGTACGCGTGGGCTGGACTTGAGGGTAGCGCGTGGGCTGGACTTGAGGGTAGCGCAGACAGGGGTTAGAGTCGGTGGCAGTGTCATAGGCCATGACGCTCTGGAGAGTCCGACCGCGCCACCATAGCCGACGGCCGGCCTCGTTGAAGTTAGGAGGAGGTGGGCCGTCCTCCTCGTTCCTGGCGAGCGCCCTCTCACGCCGATCCACGAAGAAGGCTTCCCAAGTAGGGAAATAGTCGGGATGCCATCTGGGATTCCTCCGCTGCTCCGGCGTGAGCTCGAAGTAGTAATGGTTCGTGATGGCCATCCGGCGCGCCACACCTAGAGGGACAGGAGGAACCGGCACGCCTCCGACGCTCAGCATCCAGCCGACGGGGACACAGTAGCCCGGCGGGCAGGGGTAGTTCGAGGCGCAAAGCGCCTCTGCCTCCCTGGGGGTTAGTGATGAGGTTGCAGATATGAGTCTAGAGATGTGCAATGACAATGGAGGCCAACCCTACATATATATATAATGAACTAGCGGGAATAACTGGAGGGAAGAACTGGCGGGAAGAAAAATGGCGGGAAGAAGAACTGGTGGGAAGAAAAATGGCGGGAAGAAAAATGGAGGGAAGAAAAATGGCGGGAAAAAATGGCGGGATGAACCTTTAGTCCCGGTTGGAGACACCAACCGGGACAAAACACGAGTCAGCACTAATAATAGGGGTGAGTGTCGACATTATTTCGTAAGTGTCGACACTATGTCGAGCTGCTTGTACTATAAATATGCATCCTTGTGAGTCCAGTCCTCCAGCCAGTTTGAGGCTATGCCTTACCTCCTTTCGAGAGCAGGGACACCGCTACGACCAGTTTTAGGGAGATGCCAACGGAGCCCAGTCCTCCGGCATCTCCGAGAAACTGGTCATAGAGGCACTTCCTAATATGTGAAATTAGTTAGCTCCCAGGTGTATTGATCTAGTTAGAGAAGTTACAAAGCTGCAAGATGGTTTTCGAGAGCAGGGACACCACTACGGCCAGTTTCAGGGAGATGCCGATGGAGCCTAGTCCTCCGGCATCTCCAAGAAACTGGTCATAGAGGCACTCCCTAATATGTGACCGCGCGCGTTTGGAGATCAGATCTTAATGGTAAGTACGAATCGGGACAACTTCTTCTCATAGTCCCGGTCCATCCAAAAAACAAGACTAACACTCAAGAGATGTATTAATATTAAAAACATGAACTAGAGTTACATAATATGAGCATGAACTTCTTGGCATATGCCCTTCCTTATGATCACTTCAGACGTAACCATGGAGCATCTTCTTTACTTAACGGAATGCTTGGGTCATTTTTCACTGTGAAGGGCGGAATTTCATCAAACTTATTATAATCTTCTGACATGTCTGTCTTGTCCTCGATTCCCACGATGTTTCTTTTCCCTGAAAGAACTATGTGACGCTTTGGCTCATTATATGATGTATTCGTTTGCATATTTTTTTCTTTTTTTTGGTCTAGAGGACATGTCCTTCACATAGAAAACCTAAGCCACATCATTGGCTAGGACGAATGGTTCGTCTAAGTTCTTGTCTACCTTCATAAGATTGTTGAGATCCACCATTGTCATTCCGTACTTCTTGTCTACCTCAACCCCTCCTCCTGTTAGCTTGACCCATTTGCATCGAAACAAGGGGACCTTAAAATTAGGTCCATAGTCAAGTTCCCATATCTCCTCTATGAACCCATAATACGTGGTCTTATGCCCATTGTCTTCTGCTGCATCAAAGCGGACACCACTGTTTTGGTTGGTGCTCTTTTTATCTTGTCCTATCGTGTAAAATGTATTCCCATTTATGTCGTACCCTTGGAAAGTACATACAGTCGAAGATGGTGTCCTGGCCAACAAGTACAGCTGATCCCCAACAGTGGTGTTATTCGTGAGAAGTCTTTGCAGCCTGCCGCCAAAACTCGCCATGTGTTCACTTATAATCCATTCATCAGACTATCCCGGGTGTTTGAGGCGTATTAAATTCTTGTGTTCATTGATATACGGGGCAACCAAGATAGATCTTTGTAAAACCGTGTAGTGTGCTTGATTGAGAGAATGCCCGTCCCTACATATCATTGCTTTACATCCTAGGGTGCCTTTTCCACGTAGTCTCCCCTCATGTCGTGATTCTGGAACACCAATCGCCTTAAGGTCAGGAATAAAATCAACACAGAACTCAATGACCTCCTCTGTTACATAGCCCTTGGAGATGCTTCCTTCTGGCCTAGCACGATTATGAACATATTTCTTTAAGACTCCCATGTACCTCTCAAAGGGGAACATATTGTGTAGAAATACAGGACTGAGAATGGCAATCTCTTCTACTAGGTGAACCAGGAGATGCGTCATAATATTGAAAAAGGATGGTGGGAACACCAACTCAAAGCTGACAAGACATTGGGCCACATCTGTTTGTAACCCTGGTAGGCTTTCTGGATCAATTACCTTCTGAGATATTGCATTGAGGAATGCACATAGCTTCACAATGGGTACTCGAACATTTTCAGGTAGAAGCCCCCTCAATGCAATCATAAGCAATTGTGTCATAATCACGTGGCAGTCATGAGACTTCAGGTTTTGGAATTTTTTCTCTGCCATATTTATTATTCCCTTTATATTCGACGAGAAGCCAGACGGGACCTTGATACTGCTCAGACATTCAAAAAAGATTTCCTTCTCTGCTTTGGTAAGAGCGTAGCTGGCAGGAGTTAAGTGGCATCGTTTACCCTTCTCGTTCTCAGGATGCATAGGCTCTTCAGGGGCTTTCAGACGTTGCTGGTCCTGCCGTGCTTCCGGTGTATCTTTTGTCTTCCCATACACTCCTAGAAAGCCTAGTAGGTTCACGCAAACATTCTTCGTCACGTGCATCACGTCGATTGAAGAGCGGATCTCTAAGACTTTCCAATAGGGTAGGTCCCAAAATATAGATTGCTTCTTCCACATGGGCGCGTGTCCGGCATCGTCATTCGGAACAGATAGACTGCCAGGACCTTTTCCAAAGATTACTTCTAGGTCCTTGACCATACCAAATACCTCCTCACCGGTACGGAGGACAGGCTTCCTACGGGGTTCTGCCAGACGTTTGAAATGCTTGCCTTTCTTTCTTATTGGATGCAGGTTCGGAAGAAATCGGCGATACCCTAGGTACACAACCTTCTTACATTTATCCAAATATACACTTTCAGTCTCATCTAAACAGTGTGTGCATGCATTGTATCCCTTGTTTGTCTGCCCTGAAATGTTACTAAGAGCAGGCCAATCATTGATGGTTACGAAAAGCAATGTTCGTAGGTCAAATGGCTCCCCTTTGTGCTCATCCCACATACGTACACCTGGTTTGGCCCACAGCTGTAAAATTTCTTCAACTAATGGCCTTAGGTACACATCAATGTCGTTGCCGGGTTGCCTCGGGCCTTGGATGAGCACTGGCATCATAATGAACTTCCTCTTCATACACAACCAAGGAGGAAGGTTATAGATACATAGGGTCACAGGCCAGGTGCTATGACTGCAGCTCTGCTCACCAAAAGGATTCATGCCATCTGTACTTAGACCAAACCTTAAGTTCCTTGCGTCACGTGCGAAGTCCGGGTACTCTCGCTCGACTTTTCTCCACTGTGACCCATCAGCGGGGTGTCTCAACATCGCGTCTTTCTTACGGTCTTCCATGTGCCATCGCAACAACTTGGCATGCTCTTTATTTCTGAAGAGACGTTTTAACCGTGGTATTATAGGAGCATACCACATAACCTTGGCGGGAACCTTCTTCCTAGGGGCCTCACCCTCAACATCGCCAGGATCGTCTCGTCTGATCTTATACCGCAGTGCAGTGCATACCGGGCATGCATCCAAATTCTCGTACTTCTCACCGCGGTAGAGGATGCAGTCATTAATGCAGGCATGTATCTTCTGCACGTCTAATCCTAGAGGGCAGACAACCTTCTTTGCTTGGTATGTACTGTCGGGCAACTCATTATTTCTTGGAAGAAGATTCTTCATTTTTTACCAACCACTTTGAAAATGCGCTGTCAGTCACACCATTCTCTGCCTTCCATTGCAGCAAATCCAGTGTGGTACCTAGCTTTTTGTGGCCATCTTCGCAAGTTGGATACAACAATGTTTTGTGATCCTTTAACATCTGCTCCAGCTTCTCCTTCTCCTTTTCAGTTTCACATTCTTCCTTTGCATCAGTAATGGCCCGACCAAGATCGTCATCAGCGGGCCCATCTGCTCCCTCTTGATCTTCATTATCTACCCCTGTTGCATTATCATCATATTCAGGATACATATTATGATAGTTGTCATCATCCTCTTATTCTTCGTTGTCTTCCATCACAACCCCTTTTTCTCCGTGCTTGGTCCAACAATTATAGCTAGGCATGAAACCGGATCGAAGCAAGTGGGCGTGAATGGTTCTGGTATTTGAGTAGTCTTTCTTGTTCTGACAGTGAACACACGGACAACACATAAAACCATTGTGACCACGGTTTGCATTAGCCACAACGATGAAATTTTGGAGGCCCGTAATGTACTCGGAAGTGCGGCGGTCACCGTACATCCATTGCCGGTTCATCTACATTAATATGTAGTATATATCAAAAAATAATAGGGAGATGACCATTTATATATATAGGACATCAATGACACATGAAAGGATAGTTGCCGGCCTCGACCGAGACAGAAAGAGCAACAAGAAAACTTATTTTGAGCTCTCGGGCATTTCACCGAACACCTCTTGTGCATATGAAAAAAAAAACTAGCACTCTTCACACCCTCTTGCTAGGCTCCAAAATGAGAAAGAATGGAAGAGTGGGGTGTGTGTGGGCTGGGGTGGTGTCTTATATAGCCCCCCCACCCTTTAACACCGGTTCATGCCACGAACCGGTGTTAAAGGGGGGGCTGCACGGGCCACTGTTGCAGGGTCCTGCCACGAACCGGTGTTAAAGGGGGGCTCCTTTTTTGCCGCAGGGGCCACGCTGGTACGCCCCCCCCTTTAACACCGGTTCGTAGAAGAACCGGTGTTAAAGCCCTTTTTCTGGATCAACAAAAGGCCTCGTTTCCACTAGTGTAACCTCTCCTTATCCTTTTTGTTTGCTTTTTGTGCCAAGAATGACCTCTAATGAGAGGGAAGTAAGATTTGGGAAGTTGCTGTCCCGAAACAGATTTCTATCATCCACCATAAAAATTTACGAATAAATCCCCCAGTATGTTAGCTAAGTTTCGTTAGTTCAACACTGTTTGATTTGAGCAACATATGGTCTTCAAAAAAATAGGTTTATACCTGCTGGTCTGTTTTGACAGATTTCTGACATTATTTGCATTTGCTTCTTATTGATTCCTTTTTGGGTTCTTTTTGGGAAATTGAGCTTTTTGAAGGAGTTACTACAGTACCTTGTGTTTTTAGAGAAATTTTTTGCTGTTCTAAAGCTAAACCCAAGGGTCTATTATCTTTTGAATACACTAATGTTGCTAATGACGATTGTGTGAAGTTTTGTATGTAGGAAAATTTTCAGGTGTAGAGTAAGAATGATGTAATGAGATGAAGAATGGACAAAAGATCAATCTTGGGGATGCCACCCCATGTCACCCCAAGAAATATTCAAGAGGTACAAGCGTCAAAGCTTGGGGATGCCCAAGGCATCCCCTTCTTCATCAATAAAAACCTCAGGTCTTTCTAGACACTTCGTTTTTATTGTTTCATGCACAGTTGTGTTGTTCTTGGAGCGTCTTAGTATTCGTTTTTGGTTTTTGGTTGCTTAGTTTGATTGAATAGTTGGTTGATCCCAGTATACTTCTTTTGGAGAGAGACACACTCTATTTTCATTGTCTAGAACACTCTAGTTTTCATTCTTATTGTTCTGTGAGTGTTCTCTTTAGCTAGCACTGTGTTTAGCATTAGTTTTCTTTTGCTTTCAGCTTAGAACTTTTTAGTTCTTCTTTGTGGATTTGTGAGATAATCTCACTGATCTTTATTGATGATTATCTTTGTGAGTTGTTTCAAATAGGTCGATTGGTGTTGGAAAAGAGTAGGAAGCTTCTTGCTTAAGTGGTACAAAAGGGAGCTTGTTTTGACTGTGGCTTAGACTTTATCATGTCATGCTAGATGTTGTTTTGACTTTATGCTTAGTGATGATTGCTGTAGCATGACTTGTTCCAAACAATTGGGATTGCTTAATGTGCCTTGAAGGAATCATGCGTTGTTTTAGCATACAAAAGCATAGTATTGTGGTATTCTCCTTTGATGCTTTGTTTGGGTTGACTTGGTAGATGCTCACACCATGTTATGACTATGAACTAGTCACCATATCCTCTATGATCATTTATTCCATGACTTGTAGTACCACTTTATGCTTTGATTCGTAATATTTTGTCGCTCTGCATGATTATGGCCATTATTGCTCTCTAGGTTGGTCGCTCCCAGTCTTTTGCTAGCCTCCACTTGTATGAGTAAGCTCTACTCATTCATCCAACTCCCAAGAAACCAAGTTTTTCCAAAGTTTCCAGTATAAATTCCTATGCATGGTGTGTTACACCATTCCAAGTATATTCTTGTTTTCATCTATCTTCCAATTAAAAAGTATTTTGTCATGTGAAAACTTAGTGATTAAAGCCCTCACAAACTTGATGGAACACTTTATATTCTTTGCCAACTTGAACCATTGTGTCGTCTATGTTGTATATGCTTGAACTTATACGTTGGAATTAGCAGAACCGTGCTATCACAGGGAACGTTTTCAACATTACACTTGTACTCTGTACACAATTGATATCATGCTCTTTTGTCTATGGATGTCACTGGTGTGAAATAAAGAGGGAACTTGTAAGTCCACGGAGTTATGTATTTTATGTTAGAGAAACGCCTGGGCCGCTAGCCTCAGCCATGCCTAACCATGGTGGAAACTTGTAGCATCACCATAATGAGCTATCTATTAAGCATCCTCAATAAAAAAGCTATGCACATAGTAAATAAAAAGATCGATGTGATGCTTATTGTCTGCTTTCCTTGTCATTTTGGTTATGGGATAGCTCCTGTACCATGTGCAAGGGGTAACCCGTTGGAAGTTCTCTATGATACATGATGACCCACAAGTATAGGGGATCGCAACAGTCTTCGCGGGTAGTATTACCCAATTTATTGATTCGATACAAGGGGAGCCAAAGAATACTTGGAAGCCTTAACAACTAAGTTGTAAATTCAGCTGCACCTAGAAATAGTTCTTTCTCACAGAAGTTTATCAGTAGCAACAGTTTGATAGTAGCAACAGCAAGGCAACAACAATAGCAAAACAGGAGCAATAGTAATAGTAACGGTAACAATGGGATTCGAGTGCGGTAGGCATAGGGATGGATGGACGGGCGTTGCATGGACGAGTCTAAATATGTAACTTTAAGATCTAGGGCATTGTAGATAAATAATAACAAGCATCCAAGTATTAAACAATCCTAGGAATGTGCTCCAAATATAGTCATAAGTGCTCGCAATGAGAACTTGCACAACATCTTCTGTCCAGCCAGCCCGTGGCAGCGGGGCCTCTAGGGCACTACTGGCAATTAAGGTGCTCCTTTTAATAGATCACCGGAGCAAAGCATTAACACTCTGTGAACACATGTGATCCTCACACCACAACCATCCCCTCTGGTTGTCCCAATTATTGTCACTTTGGGGCCTTTGGATCCGGACAATGGTATGTGTACACAACTTGCAGATAAGACCACAAACAATACTATCATAATGATTCAATAATAAGTTTAGATCTGAGATCATGGCACTCGAGCCCTAGTGACAAGCATTAAGCACAACAAGTTGCAACAAAGTTAAATAGCACTAATAGAGATACTAGGCACTATGCCCTAACAGATCTTATTCGATTACATGATAGAACTCATCCAATCCCTACCATACCCAAGCCTACAGCAGGGGATTACTCACTCATGGATGAGGGAAACATCGATGGTTGATGGAGATGCGTTGGTGATGACGATGGCGATGATCCTCTCCAAATTCCCCGTCCCGGCAGGGTGCCAGAATGGAGTTTCTAGATTCGAATCTTGGTTTCTAGTGGCAGCGGTGGAGCAGAACTCTTTCTGGAAAACTATTGAACCCCCTCGACTTTTAGGTCGAGAGGCAACTTATAGGCGTAGAGGGAGGCCGAGGGGGTGTCTAGGGTGGCTACACCCCCTAGGCACGGCTAGAGGTGGGCCCGCGCCTGGAAGGGGTGTGGGCCCCGTTCTCCATCTCATCTTCTGGTTTCGTGGGTCTTCTGGCGAAATATAATTTTTGGCATATTTTCTGGGATTTTTCCTGATAGTTTTTTTCTGCACAAAAACAAGACACCAAGGTAATTCTGCTGAAAACAACGTTAGTCCGTGTTAGTTGTATCCAAATCACACAAGTTTAGAGGAGAAGCAATATCAAAAGTGTTCGAGAAAGTAGATACATTTTGGACGTATCAAATCCCCCAAGCTTAGCTTATTGCTTGTCCTCAAGCAATTCAGTTGAAAATTGAGTGCGATAATAATAAGTAGCATGGAACATAAACATAAGCAACATTGTAATGCTCATAGTAAGGTATGATAGAGTGGTATCTCGCTTGCCTTTGTTTGTAGAGCACAATATAAATGTCAAGGCACCTCTGAAGTTCAAGTGAAGACTAGAAGTAAAGATATCAGAGATACAAGGATCAAAGTCATGACATAATTAACCAAGTTTTGGAACAAACACAAGAATGACAATTATGCTCTCAAGAAGGTGCTCATAGAATAAGTGGTGACTCAACAAGGTTGTGAAAATGGTTTTGAAAAGTTTGAAAGGCTTCCTAATGCTGAAAGGAAGGTACTCACTAGCTTTGAGCTTTCATTGCCCCTATCATAGGCATCTTCATGTGGTTAAGGTGAAAGTGAGGTCCAATCTGAGTTATATGCTTGGCAGACCATAAACTAGAAATCGAATGTCCCTTGAGTACGAGGGTCGCTCTGCATGCTACTCAACTTTGGTCACCTGCAAGTTCTTGTCATTGTACATACATGCATATCATAGAGAACCACCAACGGGGTACCCCTTGCACATGATACAGGAGCGATCCCGTGATCAAATTGACAAGGCAAGCAGACAATGAGCATCTCAATGATCTTTTTATTTACTATGTGCATAGCTTTTTATTGAGGATGCTTCACAGAATGCTCATTATAGTGGTGCTGCAAGTTTCCACCATGATTAGGCATGGCTTAGGCTAGCGGCCCAGGTGTTTCTCTAACACAATATATTTACTCTACAGACTCACAATCCCCACTCTTATTTCACACTGTCGACATCCACAAAAAAAGAGCAAATTATCAACTGGATAGGATATCCAAAAAGTGTTGAAAGAGTTCCTCGTGGCAGCACGATTCTGCTGACTCCCAGCATATAATTTGCAAGCATATAACTTTCATGGACAGGTCACAATGGTTCAAGATTATTAAGTGCAAGGAATAAAGTGTGCCATCAAGTTCGTGAGAGCTTTACTAACTAACTTTCTCAAAACAGACAAACATTTTATTTGGAAAAAACAAAGCATATTAAATATGCACTGGAATAGCAAATGATGCTAATAGGTAGGTATGGTGGACACTGTTGGCAATATTGGTTTTGGGGAGTTGGATGGACAAGTAGAGCTCATACTCAGTGCAAGTGAAGGCTAGCAAAAGATAGGGAGCAAGAAACGAGAGAGCAATAATTATCATAATCATGCTTGCAACAAAACAGGACTAATTATGGCATGAAAGTGATACAAGAACTCTGAGGCAAAATAAATCATCGAGCCTTACTAACTATTGTTTATTCATATGCATGCGTGAGCATGTGCAAAGTCGATTCACATGAAACTTCCAGAGGAGGATACCGCAATATCATACCAAAATATGAATAAAACAATGCAAGCAAACATTCATATGACATGCTACAAACTATTAGCAAGATGGAGCTAATCATAGACAAGAAAAAACTACTAAGCATCCATCAGTAACACACTCCTTACCATGAACAGACTAAGCTGCTCACAATGATGAGTATATGTACAAAAATGAAACAAATAGAGTTTGTTACCAGCCTCTTACCACTCCTCAAGTTGTATAAATCTTCATTATTTCCCTTCACTTGTATGACTTGAATAATAACATGAAACCAAAATTCACTGAGGACGGCTGAACCCTGCAAAGAACTCACAAAACCAAAGAAGAACAACAAATATTTTTGGTGTTTTCGATTTTTTAAAAGAAGCCAACAAAGCAAAAACAAGAAAAGAAAAAACAAACCAAGAAAAGCAAAATATTTTTGGATATTTTCTTTTAAGGCAAACCAAAGCAAAGAAACAAACCAAGAGAAACAACGAAAATATTTTTGGTATTTTTGTGTTTTTGAGAAAGAAGCAACAAGAACCAAAAAGAAAGCGAAACAATGGATATACAAAGGACCAACCGAACATGATATAAAGAGGAGTGTGATGTCGGTATATCTCCCCCCAAGATTAGGCTTTTGGCCTAAGTGGGGCTCAATCCCATGGTGCCCAAGTAGATGCACCTCCGTAGTACGACGAGGAGGCTCCCTCGTCCTGTTATGAGCTCGAGGACTCTCCAGTGTAGTGTACAGCAGGGTCATACGAGGGTGCTTCCTCCTGAATGTGTCCATAGAAGCTAAGAGAGCGCAACTTGTCATCCATCTCCTCCGTGGTGCATGACAAAGGTCCCTGAGAAATACTGAACAAAGTGGTTTGGGGGAGAGGGATCTCTCTCTCTCTTCCCCGTCAATAAACATCATTCTATAAACCAAGTTCTCAAGGGTAGAGCCATTAGTGACAAAGTGGTGCGCCTTCATGGCAGCAAGATCAAGCCTCTAAGGAGCCAAAACTGTATCATTTGGATCAACAGCAATGTCCAAGGCAGTAGCAACACGCATAGCAATAATTCCCCCATAAATGGGTCCCTTAGCAGTTAAACGACAAGCAATGAGAGAACCAAGATTGTACCTGGTATCATTGTTGATCATAGCATCTAAGAAGGACAAATGATAAATGGAAATATTACTAGTGTTCTCCCTACCAAGAACACTAGTGGCAAGATAGTAAGTGAAGTACCTGATGGCTGGAAGTTGAATGTTTATTATCTTTCTGTGTTGAGCTTTGCGGTTATCATCATTGGTTATTCCGTGGTAGAGCTCCAACAAATCAGTGGGTTAAGCTGAAATCTTCTTTGCTGACCCAGCTGTACCAAGCCCTAGACCCTCACAAAATTTCTTCAATGTCATATGCTAAGACCTGCCCTAAACTTTGAAAGAAACATCTGAACTAAACATGTCGTTAGTAAAGGAGAAGCTCTCCACTAATGTTTTAGTGAGCGTGGCATATTGCGCGCTCTCATACTGCATAAGACTTGTTAGACTAGACCTCTGAACCAAGGTCATAAAATCATCAAGAATCCCAGCAGCCCGCAACAAGGTTTGGCAAGGAAAAGCGGAGTGGTGCGCATCCCCTTCATCTCCCTTGTCGCCGAATCGCGGAGTGATGAGATCCTCATTGCATGAGGGACTAGCACAGGAGAATGATCTTGAAGGCCTTTTCCTTCTAGGTGCATCACTCTCAAATAACTCTCCAAATGTGTGGTTGTCCATGACCACTCTATTCTAAAAAAATTAGATAAACATCAAACCAAGTGATTTCCAAGTTGATAAATGATGATAAACTACTATAGGAACTTGCTAGAGGGATACACATGCATTAAAATGAAATATATAAGCATAGAACAAGCATGCAAGATCACACAACCTGTCACCTATAGCAGCAAAATACTCAGGATATAATCTATCAATCACAAATCTAATTGGACAAGTGGAGGAGGAACATACCAAGGAGCAATCCCTCCAAAAATCAGCAGCAAAGATGTGCTGAGCAAGGAGATCAGAAATCGCGAGCAAGAACAATAAGAACTCGAGCTTGAGCAAGTTTTCCGGTGTTTTTGGGAGAGATAAAGATGGCTATGAGGGGGCACCTTGAAGGGGCCCAGGTGGGCTAGACCCTCCTAGGCGCCACCCACAGGTAGTCCGCGCCTACCATGGGTGTGGTGGTCTGGGGTGGCTCCCTGGGTCACTTCAGGTGTCCCTCTGCCCCTTTTTTCGAGGAAAAATTTATTGTGAATTTTCTGGGATTTTTCGGGAAACTTTATTTTTGGCCAATTTTCAGGGTATGAAAATTGATTTTCTCGCAGAAACAGTTTTTTCAGAAGAAGCAAAAGCAAACCAAAAGCCAAACTACTGAAGCTCTAAGACAAACTAACAAGCAAACAACTAATAAAACCAAAGCTAGAAAAAGAAAGGCAAAGACTAGGAAGGATAAAGTAAAAGAAAGCAAGTATAACCACAGTGAAAACATTGCTTTGTTCATTAAAATCCTTTTGTTAACAAGGTTGATAAAGTCTTGTTACCAAAACAATCTTATATGAAACAAAACTTTGCATTCCACAAGGTGATTATGTTACCTCATACTTTATAGCAATGGTCCCAATCATAATAGTTTCAAAATTTTCTTCTGGAATGGGACTATATTTCTCCAACCTTGATGCTCTCAACATTTTCAATGGAATTCAGGCAATAGCTTGTAACAACCTTCTTGGGGAATAAATAGTATGCTCTTTGTCATCAATATTGAATGTTACTTTTCCTTGATTACAATTAATGACAACACCTGCAGTATTAAGAAAAGGTCTCCCAAGAATAATAGACATATTATCATCTTCAGGCATTTCAAGCACAACAAAATCAGTCAAAACCAAGCAATTTTGAGCCACTTGAACAGGAACATCCTCACATATACCAACAGGAATAGTAGTTGACTTATCAGCCATTTGCAAAGATATATCAGTTGGTATCAACTTTTCTAGATGGAGTCTCTTGTAGAGAGAAAAAGGCATAACACTAACTCCAGCTCCCAAATCACATAAAGCAGTTCTAACATAATTGTTCTCAATAGAGCAAGGAATAGTTGGTATACCTGGATCACCAAGTTTCTTTGGAACCTTACCATTGAAGGAGTAATTAGCAAGCAAAGTATAAATCTCCTCATTAGGAATCTTCCTTTTATTAGAGACAATATCCTTCATATACTTTGAATAAGGAGGCAACTTAATAGCATCAGTCAAAGGAATTTGCAAAAATAAAGGTTTCATCCACTCACAAAACTTGTTGTAGTGTTGTTCCTCCTTTGACTTGTGTTTCTTACCTGGAAAAGGCATAGGTTTCTGAACCCAAGGTTCTCTCTCTTTACCATGTTTATTAGCAATAAAATCTTCCTTAGTGTACATAGTGTTCTTAGTGTGCTTCTCAGGTTCTTCCTCAACTTCCTCCTTATCAGGAGTATCATTATTATTACCACTCTCAGTTTCAGCATCAGAGACAAATATACTATTAGGATCTATAGCAGGTTCAAGTGGTTCCTCAACTACCTTATGTTTCTTTTTCTTTCTCTTACGAGGACTACCACTACTCTCACCTTGTTGAGAATCCTGCTCAATTCTTTTAGGGTGTCCTTCAGGATATAAAGGATCTTGAGTGGCTATACCACTCCTAGTTCTAATTCCATAAGCATGTTTATCTCCTGAAGCATTAACTAGCATATCCTTTTGTACCTTAGCAAGTTGATCAAGTTGGGTTTGAACCATTTGAAAGTGTTTACAAAGCATTTTAATATCATTAGAAGTTCTTTCCACAATATCTTTCAACTCATTGATAACTCTAGAGTCTTCCAATAAATGATTCTGAACTTGTTTATTAAAATTACCTTGTTTAACAATAAAAATGTCAAGTTCCTCTAAGCATTGATCAGGAGGCTTACCATAAGGAATATCACCTTCATCAAAGTGTTGGAGAGAATGTACCTCAATAATAGATGAGTGGGGAATTGGCTTACATAATTCTTCTATAGGAGGTAGATTCTTCACATCTTCAGCTCTAATACATTTCTCCTTTAGACATTTCTTAGCTTCTCTCATCACTTCATAATTTAATGTAATAACTCCCCTCTTCTTTGGTGTTGGTGTTGGAACTGGTTCAGGAGTAATAGGCTCAGGTGTATTTAGCTCAGTTGAAGTCCAATCAGCATAATTCTTGCTTATCTTAGCGATTAATTCTTCAGCATCTGTAGGAGTTCTTTTCCTGAAAACACAATCAGCAAAGCTATCTAGGTAGGTCCTAGAATCATTAGTTAGTCCATTACAATAAATATCACGAAGCTCATTCTTAGGCAATGGACATCCAGGATGTGCATGAATCAAGGCACAGAACCTTGTCCATGATTCAGGCAATTTCTCTTCTTCTCCCTGCTTAAAATCAAAAAGTCTCTGCAAAGCAGCATGTCTAGCACTGGGAGGAAAATATTTCTGGAAGAAAGAAGCAATCAAGCAAGCATGGCTATCAATGGAACCTGGAGGTAATCTATTAAACCAAGCCCTAGCTTCTCCTTTTAGTGAAAAAGGGAAGATCTTAGTAACAAAATACTTGCGCATCCTAAAATCATCGGAGAACAAAGAACTCATAGTAGAAAGCTCATTCATATGAGCCACAACACTCTCATTTTCAGTCCCACAAAAAGGTTCTTTCTTAACAATGTACAAATAGGATAAATCAAGAGAGAAATCATAATCTTTATCTTTAATATCAATGGGAGAGGTGGCAAACTTAGGATCAGAGGACAGTTTAGGCATAATGGTGCGTCTAGCAAGGAGACTCTTAATAGCACAAGTACCATGTTTGTTTCGACACTCTTCAACAAATTCATCATTGAACTTAATGTAACCATAATTAATATCATAACTCTCTCTAGACTCACGTGAGATAACATGTGTAACGGTGTCTTCACTAGGAGTTTCGATATTTCCTAGACTAACCATAGTAGCATCTAGGAAAGGACCTAATGAACCACACGCATCAAGCACAATAGAAGTAACATCATGAGCATCAAAAGCAGTTTCAGATTCAGCAGTAGTAGAGTGTGTGTAGAATGAGTATGTGGTGGTGGTGTAACAAGATTACTTATAACATACGGTGAATCAAGAGCAACAGAGGTGTTTAGGACTGTACCTCTTCTTGTAGTGGATGTTAAAATAGGGAACTTTCCATCACGAGACTTACCCATGATGAACGGAGTAGCAGTGAAGAATAATAGATCCTAGAGAACTTACAAATAAAGCTATGCTCCCCGGCAATGGCGCCAGAAAATAGTCTTGATGACCCACAAGTATAGGGGATCGCAACAGTCTTCGCGGGTAGTATTACCCAATTTATTGATTCGACACAAGGGGAGCCAAAGAATACTTGCAAGCCTTAACAACTGAGTTGTCAATTCAGCTGCACCTGGAAATAGTTCTTGCTCATAGAAGTTTATCAGTAGCAACAGTTTGATAGTAGCAACAGCAAGGCAACAGCAACATCAAAACAGGAGCAATAGTAACAGTAACGGTAACAGTGGGATTCGAGTGTGGTAGGCATAGGGATGGATGGACGGGCGTTGCATGGACGAGTCTAAACATGTAACTTCAAGATCTAGGGCATTGCAGATAAATAATAACAAGCATCCAAGTACTAAACAATCCTAGGCATGTGCTCCAAATATAGTCATACGTGCTCGCAATGAGAACTTGCACAACATCTTCTGTCCAGCCAGCCCGTGGCAGCGGGGCCTCTAGGGAACTACTGACAATTAATGTGCTCCTTTTAATAGAGCACCGGAGCAAAGCATTAACACTCCATGAACACATGTGATCCTCACACCACAGCCATCCCCTTCGGCTGTCCCAATTATTGTCACTTTGGGGCCTTTGGATCCGGACAATGGTATGTGTACACAACTTGCAGATACGACCACAAATAATACTATCATAATGATTCAATAATAAGTTTAGATCTGAGATCATGGCACTCGGGCCCTAGTGACAAGCATTAAGCACAACAAGTTGCAACAGAGTCAAATAGCACTAATAGAGATACTAGGCACTATGCCCTAACAAATCTTATTCGATTACATGATAGAACTCATCCAATCCCTACCATCCCCAAGCCTACAGTGGGGGATTACTCACTCATGGATGAGGGAAACATCGATGGTTGATGGAGATGCGTTGGTGATGACGATGGCGATGATCCTCTCCAAATTCCCTGTCCCGGCCAGAACGGAGTTTCTGGATCCGAATCTTGGTTTCTGGTGGCGGTGGCGGAGCGGAACTCTTTCTGGAAAACTATTGAACCCCCCTCAGGTTTTAGGTCGAGAGGCAACTTATAGGCGCAGTGGGAGGCCGAGGGGTGTCTAGGGTGGCTGCACCCCCCTAGGCACGGCCAAAGGTGGGCCCGCGCCTGGCAGGGGTGTGGGCCCCCCAGGCCCCTTCTCCGTCTCGTCTTCTGGCTCCGTGGGTCTTCTGGTGAAATATATTTTTTGGTATATTTTCTAGGATTTTTCCTGATAGTTGATTTTCTGCACAAAAACAAGACACCAAGGTAATTCTGCTAAAAACAGTGTCAGTCCGTGTTAGTTGTATCCAAATCACACAAGTTTAGAGGAGAAACAATAGCAAAAGTGTTCGAGAAAGTAGATACGTTTTGGACGTATCAATACACATGTACTTACTATGACAAGAACTTACAAGTAACTGGAGTTGAGTAGCATGAGGTGTGGCCCTCGTATTTAAGGGACTTGAGATTGCCAACTTATACTTTGTCAAGCATATACTCCATAGTTTGTTCACTTTAAACTTAATAACTTCAAGATGCTTATGATAGGGGCAATGAGGGCTGAAAGCTAACAAGTACCATAATTTTTAGAAGCTCTTTTTGAGACTTGAAATCCCAGCTTCCCTTTTGTGAAGGGCCTTTCTTCCACTACTATATTGAGTCTCCACCTTCTATCCTTAGGCACCAATTAAGAGAGCATAGTTGCCATTCTTAGTTCTATGTGCATTGTCCCAAAACTTATTGATTGATTCATAATGTTGATATTGCTTGTTCTTGTGCTATTTGTATCTAGTCACTCTTATGAACTTTGAAGTCCTATGCATCGATTTTCTACTCCATGAGGGATAAGCTGATTGCCACTATGCCATGTTTTCTGTATGTGAAACAAACAAACATTTTTCAATGCATGTTATTCATGATCTTTGTTTGTAGCCTTTCATGTTGCATGCATAGTTACTATGTCCTACTGTTAGAACTCCATCTTTCATGCACATGTTTAGAGTTCTTTGATCCCAACTTTCAATGCTTGCAAATGGTTTGATCTTGGTTTTCACGGTGCATGTCACCTCAAAAATTATTCTCTTATCACTTACCTACTCGAGGACGAGCAGGAGTTAAGCTTGGGGATGCTTGATACGTCGTAAACGTATCTATAATTTTTGATGTGCCATGCTTGTTTTATATCATTTGTCTTATGTTTTATCTACACTTTGAGGTATTTTTATACACTTTATGATACTAACCTATTAACAAGATGTCATAGTGCCAGTTGCTTGTTTTCTTCTATTTTTGGTTCTAGAAAGGCAGAAAATCAATATTCTCATAATTGGACGGGACAAAAGCCAAAGTCATTATTTTCCTGGAGCAACACGGAACCACGAAGCAGAGACGGAGTAGGACACCAGGGTGGCCGCACCCCCCAGGCGCGGGCAAGCCCTGGTGGCACCTACGGGGGTGTGGGCCCTCTGGTCCTCCACCGACCTTGCCTCCTTCATCTATAAAAAGCCCTCGGGGAGAAAACCCTAAATAATCCATCATACTTCCAGAAAAAATTCCGCTGCGCCGCCGCCACCGAAGGGGATATTCGGAGGACAGAAAGTCTCTGTTCCGCCACCCTGCCGGGACGGGGAAGTGCCCCCGGAGCCATCTCCATCGATCTCCATCGTCATCTTCATCACCATTGCTGATTCCCATGATGAGGAGGGAGTAGTTCGTCCTTGAGGCTAAGGGCTCTAACGGTAGCTATGTGTTAATCTCTCTCTCTATGCATGATCTTGTTGTGGTCATGAGCTTTGTAATCAAGTAGATCTCTGCTCTCTCATGTGCTTCAATAGATCTCTGTGCTTCAATAGATCTCTATGCTTCAATAGATCTCTGCTCTCTCATGTGTGTGAAAGTGACAGCGTGCACACCATGGTGTCACTTAGGCTTGAGTCTACATAAATACACATTGTGCTTTAATAGATCTATGCTTTTCTCCACATGTGTTAAAGTGACAGCGTGCACGCCGTATGTGGCACTTAGGCTAGACTACATATATATTTGTTATGATTTATATTTGGAGTTGGATGTATTTATGAAATTGTGGTGTTTGTTGGAACCATCTAGTGCTCAAGGTGACAGTGTGGGGTTTTCTAGATTGGGAAATGCGGACTTTGAGGTGTGCTGTTATAGCCCTACCATGGATTAGAGTGTCCAACCGGAGAGTAGTTAAGAGTAGTATCATGAAGAGAGGATATTTATATGAGGGAGTGTTCACTAGTGAAAGTATGATCCCTAGGCCTTGTTTCTAAACATTGAAACACCAATGGCATCTAGATCTGTTGCATGTTTGCTTGCTTCCATCTTTATTTTAGTTTGCTTTTAGTCTCACACACGTTACCCCACGTGAACAACAAGTCAGAAGCTATTTTCTGGCACTGTTACCACTTGTATTTCACTATCTCTTCGCCAAACTACTGCACCTATACACCTGACAAGTGTATTGGGTGTGTTGGGGACACAAGAGACTTCTTGTATCTTGATTGTAGGGTTGCTTGAGAGGGAATACCTTTGACCACTTCCTCCCCGAGTTCGATAAACCTTGGGTAATCCACTTAAGGGAAACTTGTTGATATTCTACAAACCTCTGCACTTGGAGGCCCAACAACTGTCTCCAAGAATAGAAGTGCGTAGACATCATGCCTCCGGCTCTGCTTGTGAACGAGCATGAGCACTTTTCTGGCTACTACACCTCCTCCACCATGCCATGATTTCCCCCTGCTTCTCTACTAGATGCTTGCCTCTTCGACACCGGTGGGATAGAAGGGTTCCTGCAACCCCGACAACCATGATTTGCTGCCCCGGGAGTTGGCTGTGGTGATGGTAGACAATGGGAATGCAGTGGGGATGGATTAATTCTCTAATGCCGGCGAGATGGCACTGTAGTTGTGCAACCCCGGGGCCGAGATTTCTTTCTATTATGACTGTTATGCTCCTGTCATTTCTTCTTCTATTCATATTTAGGTAATCTATCTGTGACCGGCTCTCGAGCCAATGAACTGTCCAAGATTGGTATTAGTGTTAAGTGGTCATTTCCTGGACATAAAATAGATTGTGATGTTGGTTAGATGGGCATTAAGGTGATGTGCTATACAGGTTTGGTATTGATGGTTTTATATTGGTTTCCTATCCATCTAATACCTTGTGATTGTGATTATCTGCTAGCAATCTTGATTTAGTTCTAGTTTGTGTGTGCAATTAAGTTGCACAGTACAAACGTATGTTGTTTTTCTTAATGGAGCAATATGACACTACCTATCCTATGATGGTCAAGTACAAGATATGAATTCTAATTAACTTTGGCTTGATGCAACTACACATTATATTTTAAATAATTTGTAGGTGTGGTATACAGCTGATGGATGCAAGTGCACAGATCGTGTGTAGCTAGTTTTGAAGTTAAGATGTCAATCCCACAGGGAGCCCAATGGTAAGTGTTTATGGGTGAAGTCTCTGTCACACCCAAAGTTGTCACAGGTCTTCGAGTGAATTTACCGCAAGTGTTGAAATAAAAATAGAATTTGGATTAATGGAATGTATTTAAATAAAACTAAAATGTAAACTACAGAAATTTGTACTACTTATTAAAGGCAAAGACGACAAGATGGTGGTATGTCGCCTTGAAACTACCCCTGAACTTCAAACTATTTACGAGGTTGTGCCACCGTAGAGGTCATCCATGTTTTTGTCCGTTCCCCCTCCCTCCCCGCTAGGTGTGCGTAGTCCCCTCCCTCGCATATTCCCCTCGCCCAACCGCCGCCAACACTGCCGATTCTCCCCCGAGCCTCCCGCCAATCCACCCCCGGCGCAGGAGGGACCAGAGAGGTCACGCAGATCCAATCCATGGAGACCCTGTCATGCCCCCTCTTCCTCCCTGATCCTGGCCTTCCCCAGTACCCCTATACGCTCCACCCAGAGCATTCACCCCTGCAACGGCGTTGCTAGAAAGATCCCTTACCCATACGTCCGTCCATTCGCTCTGTCGCGCCGACGGCGGGCGGGAGACGATGTTGGTAGTTGTTCGGCCGAAAGCAAACTGCTGGCCTAGCAAGTTGATTCCCCTAAAGCAGATAACAAATTGCTTTTCAAAGGGAGAGAAAGCAAGTTGAATTAGTTATTGTTGGAATTATGCCCTAGAGGCAATAATAAAGATGTTATTATTATAATTCTTGTTCATGATAATGTTTATATTCCATGCTAGAATTGTATTAAGCGGAAACTTTAATACTTGTGTGGTTTGTAAACAACACCGTGTCCCTAGTACGCCTCTATGGACTAGCTCATTGATTAATGATGGTTAAGGTTTCCTAACCATAGACATGAGTTGTCGATTGATAATGAGATCATATCATTGGGAGAGTGATGTGATGGACAGACCCAAACTAAGCAGAGCAATTAGATCGTGTCATCGTGTTCATCTTTGCGAAGCTTTTCTTATGTCAAATATTGTATTCCTTAGACCATGAGATAATACAACTCCCTGGTATCGGAAGAAAGCTTTGAGGTCATCAAACGTCATCCTATGAGAGGGTGATCATAAAGGTGTCTCTCAGGTGATCGGAAAGTGCCTGTTGGGTTGCATGTATCGAGATGGGATTTGTCCCTCCCAAGTCGGAGAGATATACTTCGGGCCCACTCGGTAATCGATATCAACACCGCTTGCAAGCATGTGGTTAAGGAGTTAATCACAAAGTGATATCGGATTACGGAACGAGTAAAGTACTTGCTGTGAACGAGATTGAACTAGGTATGACGGTACCGACGATCGAATCTCGGGCAAGTAAAATATCGCGAGACGAAGGGAATATATATATGGGATTGATTGAATCCTGGCATCGTGGTTCATCCGATATGATCATCGATGAATGTGTGGGAGTCAATATGGGTTTCCAGACCCCACTATTGATTATTGATATAAGATCATGTCTGCATATTCTCGAACCCGAAGGGTCACACACTTAACGTGTCTCGATGCTAGGATAGATTGGATAATTGGTTTATGATTTTTTGTTCAGAGTCTTGGATGGGATCCGGGACATCACGAGAGGTTCCGGAATGGTCCGGAGAATAAGATTCATATAAGGCAGTGCAGTTTTTGGAGTTCGAAATTGTTCCGGGTTAATCGGTATTGTACCGGAAGCTTCTAGAACCTTCCGGAAGGGGGCCAACGTGGTCCCACCTGTCGGGAGGGGGCATGGGCCTATGAGGGAGTGCCCTGGCCGCATTGGGCCAGGGGCACAAGGCCCCATAGGGCCCAGCCGGCCAACCAAGGGATAAACCCTAATTGGAGCTTCTAGAAGGGGGGGTTTCCTTGCCCCCACTCCTCCCTCCTTTGGCCGCCGGCCTAGGGCTTGGGGGAGGGGTTAGGGCTGGCGCCCACCCCTCTATATATAGAGGGCTGGGGCGCACCACCCCCCACCCCACACCTTCCCCTCAAGCCTAGTCGCCCTGATGCCCTCCTCTCTCTCTCCCTCCCGACTGCGTGTAGGCGAAGCCCTGCTGCAGAAACTCTCCACCAATTGCACCGCGTCATCGCGTTGTAGATCCAACCCATCTCTCCACCATACTTGCTGTACCAAGGAAGGAGGAGACGTCGAGGTGCTGCATGTGTGCATCTCACGGAGGCATCGCCACTTGTGGTGCTAGATCGGATCGGATCGCGAGGAGGAGAAGCGAGTACGACTACATCACCCACGTTCCGACGAACGTTCCGCTGTGCGAATTTTCAAGGGTATGAAGATCTCATCTAATCCCTCTCGTTGTTTGCATCTCCTAGATTAGATCTTGGCTTCCCTCTGTTCGCATCCGTAGAAAATTTTGATTTACTATGCCGCGAAACCCTTTAGTGGTATCAGAGCTAGATCTATGCGTAGATGTGTTTCACGAGTAGAACGCAACATGGTTGTTGCGGGCGTTGATGTTTTCTGTTGCAAGCCTCTTGTTTGTGTTCTTCTTATGACGCGGGATAGTGAGATTGAAGCGGTCCAGGCCAACCTTACGCGACGTCGTTCGCGAGACCGGCTCCGCACTTGACGTGTGGCTTGTTCCACGCATGCGGCTGGTGGATGCCAGTTTCTCTCACTATAGTTATCATGGGATTTACACCGGAGTTTGGCAACCATAATATCACCGTTGTGGCTTTCCGTAGGAAAGAATCATTCTTATCTTGCTACTCCCATAAGCCACGTAAAACATGCAACAACAAAGTAGAGGCGTCTAACTTGTTTTTGCAGGGAGTGTTTTTTGTGATATGGTATGGCCCAAGATGTGATGTGTGTATTGTATGCGATGATCATGTTTTGTAATGTTTCACGACTTGCATGTCGATGAGTACACAACCGGCAGGAGCCATATGGTTGTCTTTATAATTGTGTATGACCTGCGAGTCAACTTCTTATACGCCATGTAATAGCTTTACTTTATCTCTAAGTAGTTAGCAATAGTTGTAGTTGCTATTCGTGGTGGAGGCAATCATGGTGGAGTGATGGAGATCATGCCGGCACGCACAAGATGGAGATCATTGCGCGAAGATTGGCTATACCATGTCACATAATGTTATATGCATGTGATGTTTATCTTTTTATGTATCTTATTATGCTTAGATCGCGACGGTAGCATTATAAGATGATTCCTCACTTAAATATCAAGATAAAACTGTGTTCTCCCCATGTATGCACCGTTGCGAAAGTTCGTCGTGTCCAAGCATCACGTGATGATCGGGTGCTATAGACTCTACGCTCACATACAACGGGTGCAAGCTAGTTTTTGCACACGCTGAAATACTTGGGTTTGACTTGACGAGCCTAGCATGTACAGACATGGCCTCGGAACACATGAACCGAAAGGTTAAGCATGAGTCATATGAATGATATGATCGACACTTTGTTGTCCACCATTGAAGCCACATCTCTTCTCGTGAAGATCGGATTAGGTGTGGTGAATTTGGATCATGTTCACTAAACAACTTGAGGGATGTTGAATTTAGTGGGAGTTCATCTAGTAATTTGATTAAAAGTTGAACTAGTTATCATGAACATAGTCTAATTTGTACTTGCAAATATTGTAGATCACATGGCTAAGTCCAACTTAAACTTCAATGTTTTTGCTGAGAAAGAAAAGCTTAAGAACAATGGGTCTAACTTCACCAACTGGTTCCGCAATCTGAGAATCATTCTCTCTGGCGGTCAAAAGGACTATGTCCTTGAGAAAGCGTTAGGTAACCCCCCTGCTGCAACTGCGCCGGCTGATGAGAAAGTTGTTTATCAGTCGCGCAAAGATGATTATGGTGTGATTAAGAGCACCATGTTGTTTGCTATGGAATCGGACCTTCAAAATCGTTTTGAAGACTATCCCGGGCCCTTTGAGATTCTTGAGGAACTTAAAACCATGTTTCAGACTCAGGCCCGTTCTGAGAGATATGAGATCTCTGAGAGATTCTTTAACTGCAAGATGGAGGAAGGGAGTTCCGTTAGTGAGCACGCCATAAAGATGTCGGGCTACACTCAACGCCTTGAGCAACTGGACTGCAAGATTCCAGAGGAGCTCAAGATTGACAGGGTTCTGCAATCACTCCCTCCCAGCTACAAAAGTTTTGTAGTGACTCATAATCAGATTGGTTCCACTGATACGATCACCGAGCTCTTCGCAAAGCTGAAGGCTGCGAAGGTGGACATCAAAAAGGATAATCATGTGTTGATGGTCAACAAGCCCTCCTTTAAGAAAGGTAAGGGTGCAAAGAAGCCCTTCAAGAAAGGCGGCGGCAAGCGCGTTGCCCCTGCTGAGAAGAAGCTCAAGTCTGGTCCTAAGCCGGACACTGAGTGCTTCTATTGCAAGGACAAGGGTCACTGGAAGCGCAACTGTCCGAAGTACTTAGCGGACAAGAAGGCTGGCACCATCAAAGGTATATTTGATATACATGTTATTGATGTTTTCCTTACTAGCCCTCGTTGTAGTGCCTGGGTATTTGATACTGGTTCAGTTGCTAATATTTGTAACTCGAAACAGGAGCTACGGAATAGACGGCAGCTTGCGAGGGATGAGGTGACGATGCGCGTTGGCAACGGATCAAGAGTTGATGTGATGGCCGTCGGCACGCTCTCCTTAGTTTTACCTTCGGGATTAGTTTTAAACCTCAATAAATGTTATTATGTGTCTGCGTTGAGCATGAACATTATTTCTGGATCTTGTTTATTGCAAGACGGTTATTCATTTAAATCGGAGAATAATGGTTGTTCTATTTATATGAGTAACATCTTTTATGGTCATGCACCTGCTGTGAATGGTTTATTTCTTCTAAATCTCGAAAGGGATGAAACACACATCCATAACATTGAGGCTAAGAGATGCAAAGTAGATAGTGATAATACTACTTATTTGTGGCACTGTCGTCTAGGTCATATTGGTGTAAAGCGCATGAAGAAACTCCATTCTGATGGACTTTTGGAGTCTCTTGATTTTGAATCATTTGACACATGCGAACCATGCCTCATGGGCAAGATGATCAAAACCCCGTTCTCCGGTATGATGGAGTGAGCAACGGACTTGTTGGAAATCATACATACCGATGTGTGCGGACCGATGAGTGTTTCGACGCGCGGTGGATATCGCTATTTTCTCACTTTTTTCGATGACTTAAGTAGATATGGGTATATCTATTTAATGAAACATAAATCTGAAACATTTGAAAAGTTCAAGGAATTTCAGAATGAAGTGGAGAACCATCGTAACAGAAAGATCAAGTTTCTACGATCCGATCGTGGGGGTGAATATTTGAGTTATGATTTTCTCACGCATCTTAAAGCAAGCGGAATTGTTTCGCAACTCACGCCACCCGGAACACCACAGCGCAATGGTGTGTCTGAAAGCCGGAATCGAACTCTATTAGATATGGTCCGATCGATGATGTCTCTTACTGATTTGCCGTTATCATTTTGGGGTTATGCATTAGAAACCGCTGCATTCACTTTAAATAGGGCACCATCTAAATCCGTTGAGACGACACCGTATGAACTGTGGTTTGGTGCTAAACCTAAGTTGTCGTTTCTTAAAGTTTGGGGATGCGAAGCTTACGTCAAGAAGTTGATGCCAGACAAGCTCGAACCCAAAGCGGAGAAATGCGTCTTCATAGGATACCCTAAGGAAACTATTGGGTATACCTTCTATCACAGAACCGAAGGCAAAGAGTTAGTCGCAAAGAACGGTTCCTTTCTTGAGGAGTTTCTCTCGAAAGAAGTGAGTGGGAGGAAAGTAGAGCTAGACGAGGTTATTGAACCTTCTCTTGAGTTGGAGAGTAGCGCAGCACCTGAAATTGTTCCAGTACCGCCTGCACCAATAATAGAGGAAGCTAATGATAAGGATCATGAAGCTTCGGACGATGCTGCTACTGAACGTCGCAGGTCGACAAGGTCGCGTGCCCCTCCTGAGTGGTATGGCAACCCTGTCTTGACTGTCTTGTTAGTAGAAGACAGTGAACCTACGAACTATGAGGAAGCGATGATGAGTCCAGACTCTGAGAAATGGCTAGAAGCCATGAAATCCGAATTGGGATCCATGAGCGAAAACCAAGTATGGACTTTGGTGGACCCTCCTAGCGACCGAAAGGCCATTGAGTGCAAATGGATTTTCAAGAAGAAAACGGACGCGGATGGTAATGTTACCGTCTATAAAGCACGGCTTGTCGCGAAAGGTTTTCGACAAGTTCAAGGTGTTGACTACGATGAGACTTTCTCTCCCGTAGCGATGTTTAAGTCCATTCGGATTTTATTAGCAATTGCTGCGCTTCATGATTATGAAATTTGGCAGATGGATGTCAAGACTGCGTTCCTTAATGGCAACATTGATGAAGAGTTTTATATGATGCAACCCGAAGGTTTTGTCGATCCTAAGGATGCTGATAAAGTATGCAAACTTCAGCGTTCTATTTATGGACTGAAGCAAGCATCTCGGAGTTGGAACCTTCGTTTTGATCAAGTGATCAAGAGCTTTGGATTTGTTCCAAATTGCTATGAAGCTTGTATCTACAAGAAAGTGAGTGGGAGCTCGGTGACATTTCTGGTACTATATGTGGATGACATATTGATTATTGGAAATGACATTAACATGCTTAACGATGTGAAGAGTTATTTGAACAAGTGTTTTTCAATGAAAGACCTAGGTGAAGCTGCTTATATATTGGGTATCAAGATCTATAGAGATAGACAAAGACGCCTGATAGCTTTAAGCCAGAGTACATACCTAGACAAAGTTCTGAAAAGGTTCAGAATGGATAAGGCAAAGAAAGGTTCAGTGCCTATGTTGTCAGGTAAGATATTGAGCAAGGCTCAGTGTCCAGCTACGGTAAATGATAGGGAAGCTATGAGCAAAGTGCCTTATGCCTCGGCAATAGGTTCTATCATGTATGCCATGCTGTGTACTAGACCGGATGTGTCCAATGCTCTTAGTTTGACGAGCAGATATCAAAGTGATCTAGGAGTGGAACACTGGACAGCCGTGAAGAACAACCTAAAGTACCTAAATAGGACTAAAGAAATGTTCTTAGTCTATGGGGGTGATGAACAGCTCGTCGTAAAAGGTTACGTCGACGCTAGTTTCGACACCGACAAGGATGATTCTAAATCTCAGACAGGATACATTTATATTTTGAATGGAGGAGCTGTGAGCTGGAGAAGCTGCAAGCAAAGCGTGATCACGGGATCTATAGTAGAAGCGGAATACATGGCTACTGCAGAAGCGTCAAGTGAAGGAGTTTGGATCAGGAGCTTCATCACTGAGCTTGGCGTGGTTCCAAGTGCATTGGACCCACTGGAGATATTGTGTGACAACACTGGCGCCATAGCACTCGCTAAGGAACCAAGATATCATCCAAAGACCAAGCATATCAACCGCAAGTTTCATATAATCCGAGATTATATAGCAGATGGAGATCTGAAGATTAGCAAAGTACATACAGATCTGAATGTCGCAGATCCATCGACTAAACCTCTTCCACGTGTAAAACATGATCAGCACCTCAGTGCCATGGGTGTGAGATTGTTGCCAAATGTAAACTAGATTATTGACTCTAGTGAAAGTGGGAGACTGTTGGAATTATGCCCTAGAGGCAATAATAAAGATGTTATTATTATAATTTCTGTTCATGATAATGTTTATATTCCATGCTAGAATTGTATTAAGCGGAAACTTTAATACTTGTGTGGTTTGTAAACAACACTGTGTCCCTAGTACGCCTCTATGGACTAGCTCATTGATTAATGATGGTTAAGGTTTCCTAACCATAGACATGAGTTGTCGATTGATAATGAGATCATATCATTGGGAGAATGATGTGATGGACAGACCCAAACTAAGCAGAGCAATTAGATCGTGTCATCATGTTCATATTTGCGAAGCTTTTCTTATGTCAAATATTGTATTCCTTAGACCATGCGATAATACAACTCCCTGGTATCGGAAGAAAGCTTTGAGGTCATCAAACGTCATCCTATGATAGGGTGATCATAAAGGTGTCTCTCAGGTGATCGGAAAGTGCCTGTTGGGTTGCATGTATCGAGATGGGATTTGTCCCTCCCAAGTCGGAGAGATATACTTCAGGCCCACTCGGTAATCGATATCAACACCGCTTGCAAGCATGTGGTTAAGGAGTTAATCACAAAGTGATATCGGACTACGGAACGAGTAAAGTACTTGCTGTGAACGAGATTGAACTAGGTATGACAGTACCGACGATCGAATCTCGGGCAAGTAAAATATCGCGAGACGAAGGGAATATATATATGGGATTGATTGAATCCTGGGTGGTTCATCCGATATGATCATCGATGAATGTGTGGGAGTCAATATGGGTTTCCAGACCCCGCTATTGATTATTGATATAAGATCATGTCTGCATATTCTCGAACCCGAAGGGTCACACACTTAACGTGTCTCGACGCTAGGATAGATTGGATAATTGGTTTATGAGTTTTTGTTCGGAGTCTCGGATGGGATCCGGGACATCACGAGAGGTTCCGGAATGGTCCGGAGAATAAGATTCATATAAGGCAGTGCAGTTTTTGGAGTTCGGAATTGTTCCGGGTTAATCGGTATTGTGCCGGAAGCTTCTAGAACCTTCCGGAAGGGGGCCAACGTGGTCCCACCTGTCGGGAGGGGGCATGGGCCTATGAGGGAGTGCCCTGGCCGCATTGGGCCAGGGGCACAAGGCCCCATAGGGCCCAGCCGGCCAACCAAGGGATAAACCCTAATTGGAGCTTCTAGAAGGGGGGGGTTCCTTGCCCCCACTCCTCCCTCCTTTGGCCGCCGGCCTAGGGCTTGGGGGAGGGGTTAGGGCTGGCACGCACCCCTATATATATAGAGGGCTGGGGCGCACCACCACCCCACACCTTCCCATCAAGCCTAGTCGCCCTGCTGCCCTACTCTCTCTCTCCCTCCCGACTGTGTGTAGGCGAAGCCCTGCTACAGAAACTCTCCACCAATTGCACCGCGCCGTCGCGTTGTAGATCCAACCCATCTCTCCACCATACTTGCTGGACCAAGGAAGGAGGATACGTCGAGGTGCTGCATGTGTGCATCTCACGGAGGCATCGCCACTTGTGGTGCTAGATCGGATCGGATCGCGAGGAGGAGAAGCGAGTACGACTACATCACCCACGTTCCGACGAACGTTCCGCTGTGCGAATATTCAAGGATATGAAGATCTCATCTAATCCCTCTCGTTGTTTGCATCTCCTAGATTAGATCTTGGCTTCCCTCTGTTCGCATCCGTAGAAAATTTTGATTTACTATGCCGCGAAACCCTTCAGTTATTTGGTAAGATACTCAAGGTTGTTGTTTCTATTGAAAATTTCCTCAAAACTTTTTGATCCAGAATCTATGACTGAAATGAAAAAAGGGAAGAAACATTCCAACAAAAAGGTACCTAGAGAAGAGTTGGTTATCAACAGATCACCTCCGTGTAAAACCCTGGATGGAGCTAAGATCGAAACCTGTGTATATTAAGATATTTAATAGTAAGCCCCCAATACCATGCTTTATTCTTTAGAAAGTGAAAAATGAAAGAATGCACTCATGTAGTAGTAATTGTTTCTGCTTTGGTAAGAAGGACAAAAATTAATGGAGAATCCGCACATTGCCTTTGAACCTACTTCTGAAAACTACCTAGACACCAAGCAAAGGAAAAAAACAGATGCAAAATAGTATACAAATTTAGATAGTAAGACAATATAAGAAACTATAAAGTCAAGTTGTAGTGAGACAATATAAGCAACATATGTGAATCAGTATGATAGTTTGCATGGAGCATTAAAATAAAGTCAATGAATTACAGTGTATTTATGAAACCATAGATTCAAGCCAAATGATGTGTGTGCTGCCACTTGTGGTTTTAGATCAACCACATCATTTGGTTGTTATGAGTTTTAGATCAACCTAAACAAAATCACGTATGTCTGTTGGTATACTTCCACTTGTGTTTTAGATGGGATACTTTTTTCTAGAATTGAGGTAATTATTATTTGTCTGGGACTACACGGGCTTAGGCCAAGCTGAAAACCTCTATAAATCAACAAAAACCAGAGTTATAGGTGGGGTTATTACAATATCGGTTAATTCAACAAGGATGGAGGCAGTAGACCAAGAAACAAGGATGGAGGCAGAAGACGAATTAGAATATCAGTTAGCCCAAAGGAAAATGTCCTCGAGATATCTATGAGAGTCAACAACCAGTTTTCATACACATCATTGAAAACAAGGGCATTTCGTCTCTTCGAAACATTTCAAGCAACATCGGTTTAGATTGTTGTTTCTTCAAAGTTAGACAACAAGAATCCTAAAGTGCAGACATGCTTTGAGAGCTGGGCATGTCGTCAACATGGAAGAAAAGATCCCAACACTCCTGAGCCCTAGGCAGCGGACGAGGAGGTGGTCGGGAATAGAGGTAATTTTCACTATATTCCATCTATATAGACTTTCTTTCCTGCCGTGGTTATATTTTTCATTTTGGCGGTGATAGTACATATAAGAAAAAAAGACAAGGATTCTTTCTTCTTGTTAGCTTTAATCTTGATGATGCTTCTTATAGCTTGGATTTATGTACACCAACAACAATCCTTTTCTAGAGTGAAACCTACATTTGGGAGAACAAGCTACTTTGTGCATATGCTTCTTCTTGTAAATCATTGATGGTTTCCTATTTGCATGGAAGTTGCATAGCATCCCTAAGAGTTGATGGGCTGAAGTGCACGAGGAGAAATAATGCTCGCATATGAAGTTAATAACGGAGTTGGTGGCTTTTGCAAAATCTTGAATTATCTAAACAGATGCAAAACACTTGTGAATTAATGATAAGTTTTCATTTGAGAATGTTACCTATGAAGTATTGGACTGCCACTGTGTAACATCCCAAAAATATTGATCATGATTATCAAATTCCAATCACCAAAATTAGGGTTAATAAAAACTTTTGTTAATTAAATCATATGAATGCATGTGTGTATGTGATGATTGTATGAATGCATGAATGAATTTGTGTGATTAATCTAAATATCAAGGAATGGTTTAAAGATGAAAACAACATCATCTAAAACTTTAACAAGCAGAAACAAATCAAGAGAAAATCAAAAACAAACCAAATAAAGCAAATGGTCATTTTTCCCAATCTTGCTCACTAGGCCACTTTGAGTATTTCTAGTCCAAGATTTCAAAAAGAAAAATTTCCATTTCTTTTCACCCCTTGCTAGACGAAGTAAAAGTGAACCTAAGCCCACCTTTCAAACTTACAGAAACATTTGGCAACTTGATTCAAATGACAATTCAAAATTGAATCTTTAACATATGTGAAGATCACCTATTTTCAAAAACCTACCAAACCAGTACCCCTTGACATTTCCAACTAACCAGAGACTCCCTAGTATGTAACTAATACACCCACCAAGTTTGAACCAAAAAAAATCAAATTTGAATTTCTTGCGGCCATTTCATCAAACACTTGGAGACGGAAAATCAAACTGGCCAAACTTCACTGTTTTGAGCAGTAATTTGGCTAAGCATTGTTCACCATTGATCACACCTGTCTCCCCCGTGCCAACCAGTGCCTTGACCACCCCTAGCCCCTACCCATTGCACCATGCCAAGCCAACCCGAAGGCACCCTTGCTAGCCGACCATGGCTAGCTAGCCAGAGCAAGCACCAAGCCTAGCCACCATGTCTGGGACGCACGCCACCGTCCACCGCCACCCCCTGTCCAGCACTCGAGCCCTTCCAGCCACTAGACCACACAGAACGCTCGCGCCCAATGTCTCTGCGAGCATGCCGAGAGCGCGCCAGAGCGTCACCCTCGACACACGGCCACAGACCGCGCGCCGCCCTTGTCGCGTGCAAGCATGATCACCACCATCCCAGGAGACCGCCAGACAATCCTGTTCGCCGCCTCGTGACCCGTAGCCGCGGTGCACCATTAAAATGCCTGGCGAACCCGCCCAGAGCACCGCAATGTTCCAACCGTCTCGCACCGCCCCATGACGCGTAACCATGACGTTGAGCTTAACCAGGGAGCACATCACCGCCCCCTATCGTCGCCCATGCCAGTAGCTCGATGTGTCGATGACCATGACGAGCTCCACCCGCGCCCTTCGGTCCCTTGTTGGCACTATAAATAGAGGCCACCCCCGTTCGAACTTAGCACACCATCTCACTCCCCTCTCTCTCAAAACCACCCCCACTCATTCCCGCAGCAAGGCGAGCAGCACATCGCCAGAATTTGGAGCCGCCCCAGGAGAAAGGAGCCAGCGATTGGAGCCACCCCAGGAGAAGCTGCCGGTACCAGGAGGTTCGCCGTCGTCGACTTCGTCATTCGCCCTGTTGCCGACCCTAGCCTGAGCCCTGGTGAGCCCCCGTAGACCCCCACTGGCCGCGCTAGGGTTCTTTCTCGCCGGCGTTGCCCGATGGAGACGATAGGTCCCAGCCGTTCGATTAGAGTTTGATCATGCGGTCTAGATCACCTCGTACTGCTTTGCACCCCCTGTCTCGCTGAATGGTGGGGTCACCCACTTAAACTCACCCACGCGTGCACTGTGCACCGTGGGCCGGCCCAGTTAACATCCCGCGCAACCTAGTTAGTTTGAATTTGTATTTTCCAATTTAGTTTCAAACCTAGTTCTATACCTAGATTCAAAAATCAACCTAGGTCGATTCACTGAACCAAAATGCATGAAACCAATTTTTTTAGAAAGGTACTGGAATTCTTAATACAAGCCCATTTGATTCAAATCATTTGGGATTGTAGATCACCTATAGTAAAAATAACAAGGCAGAAGCTTTTCAGCATTCAAACATTTTTCAAAATTCAACCACAAAAGCTTTTGAGTTGATTCCAACTCTCAAAAATCACATTTAACTAAACCTTTATGAATATATAAAAATATCTAGGTTTACTTGCAGAAATAATGAAAAAGTAATAAAAGAATGCCCCATAGGCCATTCTAGTCACTTTAATTAATTAAAATAAAAAGGTTAAACCTTATTAAATTGTGACACCACTTTAAATCACATTCCCAAGTACTGAAATATGTGGTGATGACATGTGTCAACATGATCCCATGTTTTAGTTGGAGAATATTAAATCTTAAGTAGTTTTTCAATGAGTAGAAAATACTTTTCTAAAATAAAAGAGAATAAAACTATTGCTTTAATATTTGTGATGTTTGTGATGATCCTAGATCATCTAGTGAAAACCTTGGTGTGATAAATAAAAGTAGTTAAGTATTGATTGGTGATTGTGTACCTCGTATTTATTTATAGACGCTAGTACCGACCAAGGATACGAGGAGGAAGGAGAATACTACGAGGAATAAGCCGAGGAGAACTTCAGCCACTGCTCTGCACAAGGCAAGCTATTAACTGAGCAAGCTAACACTTGCAACTTTGCAAGCTTATACTAATATCTTAACAAGCAAATCCTTGCAAGATTACACCACTTGATACCTAATCCTAGTTTTATTTACAAGCTTAGTATTTTATTTCTTAATCAAAGATTTCTATCGGAGTTTACTTAGTGACTTATAGAGCTTAGAAATTTATTTAAAGGTAGCATTAAGAGCATAAAACTTGGCCTAAGTTAGATAATCTTGATGTCATCCTGAGGCATGAGATTAAACTTAGATAAGACACACTTGATTACCACCCCTCATTAGTATTTACCCTCACTTGTAGTTGCTAGTGCTAAGCATAAAACTTGATCAACTCTAGATGGGAATACTTGGTGAAATTGACTATGAAAACCTTAGAATGATGAGTCATTCTACTGAAATGTTTTGACATGTGTTCTTGAACACCAGATGATTTTGATGATGAAAATGTTAAGGCATGAGCCTTAGCCCTTTATAAAACTGATGGTTGTCTGGATGTGATACCATTCCAATTTTACCGTACAACCATAATACCCGAAATTTGGGTAGGGCTTGACTGGAAATTTATATACCTTAGTATGGGTTCCCTTGCAGCCAAGGTTTGAGCTGAGGCTACCTTGTGAAGATTGTCCACCTATGCAATACCCAAGATGACAGTTGGTCATGGTTGGCAGACAAAACTCACAGGACAGGTGCCTATACTAGGGCGTGTAATTGAAAGGTTAGGATTGATTATCTGCATACTGAGTATGGTGAATTCAGGATTGTTCCTGATGGATGTATCGAATATTTTGGTGAAAGTGTACCACCTCTGCAGAGTGTCAAACTATTCGAATAGCCGCGTCCGCGGTTATGAACAGTTGGAGTGGCCATACTGTTCCGTTGTCAGATGTTTTCAAAATGACTTATGAAATGATTCATGAATTGACTTGACCACAACAGGGTTGTGTTATGAAAATTCAAGTTTCCCCCTTAGGTGTTATAAAACTTTCAACTAGCTTTCTTTGCTTCTGAACTCAGTAGAGATAAATCTGGCTTTTTGCAAAACAACCCTAGAGCTTAGTATATCCTACTAAAAACTGCTTCACTTGCTAGTATTAGTTTGCGAGTACTTAAAGAGTACTCATGGCTTTGTCCCTGGCTATTCCCGTGGCCAGACTATGAAGAGGACTATCAGGAGGACGGACAACAGGAAGGTTTCGACAACTAGGATCATCTCCCATCATCAGCATTGCCTGTGCCCATGAATATGGAGCTTCGCCTACACTATCATTATCATTACGTTATTCCGTTGCTTGATTTGTATTTAGACTGGATCATGAGATCCTTCATTTGTTTAAGACCTTATGTATGGTTTGTAATGGATGATGTTTTGTGATATCAAATCTGTTATGTCTCGCAAAAATGGTAATCCTGGGATTGCGATGTATGGCATAATAGGCATCTGGGATTATAAATCCGGGTGTTGACAAGTTGGTATCAGAGCCATCCTTACCATAGGAGACCCTAGTTTAGAATGGACGTTTGAATCAAAAACTTCGTTTCAAACCAAAGGAAGTGAGTATTTATGAAAACTTATTCTCATTCTTACCACTTAGGTTCTTTCATGAAAATTCATGTTCTCCAAAAAACAATCTTGCAAATACATAAAATTTGACACACTTGATCACTCTACTAACTTACTCATCCTATATTCTTATAAATGGACGTGAAGTATAGCAAGTTCTATCAGTTGGGGGATGGAGGAGACCTCATCTTTGAGCGTGACTTGGACTAGCTGTCGGAAATGCTGGCTTAGCTCAACGATCAGGAAGGAGAAGAGTTGCATTGGCTAATTGTTGCAAGTCTCCGAGGAAAGATTAAAGCCCCCACCTCAGAGGGAATTCAGTTTACTATTAGAGAGAACAACTAGCTAGATGGACTTGCCAGGTGTTGGGCCACGTAGAGATAAAACAAAACTTTTTCCTCTAGCGTGGTGATCCCAAGAACTAGCCGAGGTAGAAGGCCACGAGATTTACCACTAGATGCGCAGTTGCGGATTACTGATGAAGCGCGTCAATTGATGCGATGCAGTCATTTGCGATCCGATTGTCCTGGTGCTGATCGTACATCACCTCTGCTGGTATCCACACGTACAAGGAGGAGCACCGGCAGTGAACTGCTAGGTTTGATGCGACGGTAGAACTGTTGAGGAGCTAGGGTTTCCAATACATGGAATGACCTAACCGAACAACGATTAACCTTTCTGGGTTACGGTGCTCCACTATATATAGGGAGTGAACGTGGACTCTGCTCGCGCGGCCCATTCACTAAAGCCCGTATAATATTAGTCCCTATGAGTCCGACTCACTAACTCAGTACAAATCAGGCTCGGGTCCAACCCAACCAGATTTCCAATTCAGATCCAATCCGAACTTGCTCCCGCTCTTAAGTGTGTGACCCAGCAGGCTCATGGCTACTTGGACACGATTAGAGTCCGACTCTCAATCGATCAGTCGGTAGCGGCTCCTAGCAGAACGTGCGACCTCCCAAGTACCAAAGAGTCATGACGACTTGCCTTTCCAATGCGACTTGCGTCCAAGTCCCTTTTGCCTCACGATATACCTTGTCAGACTATAGGCGAATATTTGTCATCCCTTAAATAGTCTGACTCTCTTCTCGATCCGAGATAAGTGATTCACCCGACTAACTCTTAGTCGATCGCCTCGGTTAACACTTAACCGAGTCGTGCATGGCCATGCTTTCCGAATCATATCATCCGAGAGGGCCCAGAGAATATCTCTCCGAGTGGAGGGGCAAAATCCCATCTTGGTTATTAACATCACGCAGCTTGATTCTCAGTCGACCTGAACTCTGCCTTTATAACTGCCCAGTTACGGATCAACGTTTGACAGAACCTAAGTCGATGATCCTCAACTCGGACTACGCAGTAACCTCAGGTCTAAGGATTACATTGATTGAGATATACAAATGACAACTTGTTCGTTGTATCTCAATATGGGTCAATCCGAATCGCTAAACTCTTTAGCTGAATCTGTGTAAGTTGGAATAGCATCTCCATGCCCATGACAAGTGGAACCGAGTCATCAAGACAACTTTCACATTGGTCTAAGTTGTGTGTCTAGCACAACCTCAATGACCAAGGATATTTAGTACAAACAACATGAATGTATAGTTCCACAACCGAATCACATATTCAATGAGACACATCAGATGTTTATACAAGGACAACTTAATATCTTTATGAATACAATGGGAAATCTCATCATACATGATTGCCTCTAGGGCATATTCCCAACAACAGGGCCATGCAGGAAGCTCTTGCCCGTCTGTGTGGGCAGAGTATCAACTATATCAAGGGTACCCGCTTTGAGTTCTACCCAAGGCGTAATGCTATGGGACAGCCACTGGAGGCACCATATCACCCTGAGCTGAAGAACCAAGTGGACCACCTCAGCTTCATGATGTATGACCGGAAGAAGGAGTTGGACAATGCCCGTTCCTACGCCAATCACAAGTCCGCCATCGCCGCCCAGAAGGATCAGACCATCGCCATGCTGGTGAAAGATCGCCAGTCTCATCACCGTCAGCTTGACAAGAAGGAGTGCGTCATTGCCCGGCTTTCTTCGCAGGATCACAGACTTGGAGGAGACCATCCACGAGAGGGATATGCATCCCGAGGAGAGGGAGAATGCAGGCGAGGATATCTATGGATACCCCTACTCCTATCTCAGTGATGATGATGATGGCTTTCTAGAGGATCGGGCCATGGACTCCTTCACCGATGAGGACGACTTTTCCTTCATTGATGATGATGATGAGGAGGATGATGAGGACACCGACTCCGAGGATTAGTAGCACTTGAGCACTAGCGTTAGTGAGTTGTATCCGGTCCCATTGTATCGTTGTTTCCCAGAATGGTTCTTAAAACCATCGGTTTCCTTTGTTGTGGTGTGTGTTGTATGATGTGTAATGAATGAATGAAAAGCAAGTTGCTAGAAAAATCTGAGTCAAACTTAAAACTTCTCAAAAAACCCGAACCTTAGAAATTTCCCTCTTTTCTCATGATCTATCTCAATCTTCATATGCCTCGTGGAGGAAGCAGTTCATCCCCGGACCCGATGTTGCAGATCTTGCAAATGTTGGTTTTGGACCGCGAAGCTGAAAGAGTCGAACGTCAAGCCAACTTAGCCACCCTTCAGCACATCGCTCAGATGGCCAACAACAACCAGGGTCATGGAAATCAGGACAACCATGGATCAAAGCTCAAGAACTTCCAAAACAACAATCCACCCATTTTCACTAAGTCTGAAGAGCCCCTCGATGCCGATGATTGGCTGCAAACCATGGAGAACAACTTAGAAGTTGCCGGAGTGGAAGCCAATGAGAAGGTATTGTTTTCCACCCACTATCTGGCCGGAGATGCAAGATCATGGTGGAACAGCGTTCGCGCCATGAATGGAGGACCGATGATGACTTGGGAGGAATTCAAAATCAAGTTTAGCAGAACCCATGTGCCACCGGGTTTGATCAAGAGGATGAGAGATGAGTTCAGGGAACTGAAGCAAGGGAGAATGACCATAGTTGAGTACCGTGACAATTTTTTGTCATTGGATAGGTATGCACTTAATGAGATAGACACTAAAGCCAAGAAGAAGGAGAGATTCCTGAATGGTCTGCATGATGAGATGCAGACAGTGTTGGTCAATATCCCATTTGCTGATATTGAAGCCTTAGTGGATTCCACCATTCATATGAAAGGCGAGATCAACCAAGCCAATGAGAATCGCAAGCATAGAATGATGCATCAACTAGGAACCCATCATACCCCAAAGTATCTCCCCAATCCATCCCTAGGATTTGCCCCAAGAACCAACAAACCCCTGATGAATCGTCTGACCTACCCCAACCGTGGAGGAGGAAACCCAAGGCCCGGAGGAAATCACAACAACCCCGGCAACCCCAGCAATTTCAACCGTGCACCACCCAAGTTCAACAACAACAATGTCGCCACCAACACCAACACTGCCCCAAGAACTGGAAGCAATGTTGTGCCTGTTGCAGCAAAGGACAAGTCTCAGGTGACTTGTTATGAATGTGGAACCAATGGTCACTATTCCAATGAGTGCCCCAAGAAGATTGCCACAGCCCCCAATGCAAATGCCCCAGCTCAGCAACAGTGTCGTGTTCAGCCTGGAAGAAGGTTTGCCCTAGGGAACTTGCTCAACCACAATGGACGTCTCTTTCTCATGCATGCTGAAGAAGCCCAAGAAGCACCAGATGTCGTGATGGGTATGTTTTTTGTTAACTCAGTACTTGCAAGAGTGTTGTTTGATTCTAGAGCATCGCACTCATTTGTTACTGAAAAATTTGTATGCACTAGTAAGATTCAAGCCACCAAACTGAAGCATGTTGTGATAGATCAAATACCTGGTTCAACCACCAAAGCTAGACAAATTTTCAAAGTTGTACTGCGGTGACCCAGCATACCACTGCATGATGTAGTATACTACAGTCGTTGACATAACACCAATGAAACACCGTTCACTAGTATTACATCCCTCAAAATGGCACAACAGAAACACAGCGGGTCCAATACATGGCTAAAGGTTACAACTCACTCTTTACATAAGATCCAGAGAACACTCTAGGTTAAAGAGAGAGAAAGAACTTCTTACGGAGAAGAATCAAAGATGAACAACGCAAGAACTAGAATACTATTAAGACTAGTATTTTAACTAAAGGGTCGGCATTGCTGCTATTGCAATACTCTACAGAATTAGGTTCTTGACTAGAGATTATATTTCTATCTAATTAGTAATTTCGTCTTCACTTGAGTTGATGTATATGTTGACTTCCTTGACTTTATTGAAGAGCTTTGGATTTGGATGACGAGTCCTGGAGCATAACTTGATGTGAATATTGTCTATTCCGGCTTCAGAATCTAGCAAGGGTTAAGAAGATACTTTGAGTACGAGCGTACTCAGCAAATTCACTAGAAAAGGAGTGTTTGATGCACTATAACTACAGCCACAGACCGTAGGTCGTAGGAAATGCAAGTTTTCATAAACATTTCTTCAAAGGTTGCTTTTATTCTGAAAAGCTATGTCCGTCAGCCTTCACGGGTTTACCAGAACTTTCGTGGAGTTCCTTTCCCGCAGCGTTCTCAGCTCCTTCCCGGAACAGGGAGTAACAAGTTACAGTTCTTACACGCAGAGGTGCGTCACTTTACCCATGAGAGATCAACTCTTTGTTGCACAATCGGGCAGGTTATTCCCGTCCACAATTCCATGATGTGGGGCCCAGAAGATGATCCAAGCCAATCACTGCCCCCTTCGCGACCTCGCATGCCTCCTTGGTGTACACCATGCCCAAATATTGGATTACAGCAATGGTTTGTACAAACTGTTAGATGCCAGAACTATCGTGGGACGTTGAGGGTTCCCACACATATGCTGCATATCCTCTACGAATTACCAATTAATATGCACGCTACGAGGATAACAGCCACGACCTGCACACCCCGGCTTCATGCGAGAGGAAGACGATATAACTGACTTCTCCGTCCCTTTCCAAATCTCATTGTCAATGCGTAATATACGGCGCAAGAATCACTGGCGACATTGGTTCTTAAGTCCTAGGTGGTATAGTTCTGAACAGCGGTATTCCAACTGTCAGATTTACTAGATTAGCTGATCACCCTGAATCAGTAACCAATAGTTCACAATATTATAGAAAATAGTGTTTTCTGACCTTTTTCAAATGCAGGTGAGGACAACACTGGATTTGTAAAATACTTTACAGAAAATAAACAAAGGACATGAGCAAGTGTGAACTTTCCTTTTGTGATTGCAAGATTATGCACTCACGGTCTTCAAGATAATTTAAAAGTTAACTAGATCAGACCAAAGTTAACTATAAAACATATAATAATTCTTATAGTGTTATATTTATATTCTTGTAGACTAAAGTTAACTTTAAAATAAAGACAATTTGAAAGTATAATGCTTATGATATTTGTGTCTTGTGTATCTGGTAATGTTTCCTTCAGGTTACTTAAGAATGGTTATTCTTCTATTTAAGTAGTGGTCTCTTAATTTTGTAGTGGAACAAGATTTCTTATTTCCTTATAAAGGTATGATTATGGTTTGTGGATAAATAAATAGTACTAGTGACTACTCATAAATTATCTTTGGATTTAGTCCATTATAATGTTGTCTTTGATTGATATATCATTCTTGAAGATTTTATAATTATTAAAGATCTTTTTAAAATATAATTTATTCATATAGTAGAAGGATAATTTAATATAATAGTATTTCTAATGTTTTGGAATGATTATGACTTATTAGTAATATTCAAGACTAATACTTATTTATTAGACTTGATTAAATAATTTTAGAAATATTAACAAATTTTATTTACCTTTATATGAATTTTAAACTAAGTAAATAAGTTTAAATTTGAGTTATTAAAATATTTGAATTTTTATTTAACTCAAAAGTAGAATATTATTTTTTAACATGTAGATATTATTTTTTGATCATTTTGGTATATTATTTTATTTTTATTTTTTATAAATAATAAGATATGATTTTTATAATTCTTATTACTTTATAATTACTTAATAAATAATAAATATTCAATTAAGTGAGATAATAATGCTATTATAGTTTTTAAATATTTTTTCATTTTTCCAATATTTTTGGTATTTATTTATATTCTTAACATTTACCATTATTAAAATATGAATTATCAAAGTGTTATTACTTATAAAACCTTTATTAAATAATATTTGTTTAAATAATGATCATAATAATATTTGATAATAATTTTAAGTTGTAGATTTTATTTTTCTAAACATTTTCATATATTATACACATTTTTTGAATTATAAATCAAAAGTTATTAATTAAATAAGATTTAATCATTTATTTGATTTCTGAAATATTAATAATTGAGTTTATAACATTTTATTTATTTCTTAAACAGAAATACTTTTTATACCGCACCGACACCTAGCCTAAGTCACTGACTAGTGGGCCTATGTCCACCTCAGCACTCAGATTAGTAAATGTATTTTGTTACCGACTGGTTTGCTACCCCCGGACAATGACACATGGGCCCTGGGCCACGTCACACGCCACGCTAGCAAAGACTGTTCAAACTAGCTGACGTGGTTCGAACCTGACGTAGGCTTGACATCATATGGTTTTATCCTCACTGGTTGAGGATCGAACGATCGATCTGGTGCGCGCGCGGTGCTGTGACTAGGTGTGTTGGACAGAGGAGATCAAGGCGAACCTATTGATGGTGGCACCGCTGGTTTTTGGTCATCGGAGGGCAAACGGCGACGATCTTATGCGGCGATGCTTGCTGGTGATTATGGTGGCATGGATCTAGGAAGCAAACAAGGCATCGACGCATGCTAGGAAACTTAGTGACTCACCAGGAACGCGATGATGTGCTTGATTTGGCGAGGCACGGTCGGAGACGACGGTGAGGTCGAAGAACAACGTCGGGAACCGAAGGTGCGATTGGGTCGATTCACGCCTCCTCCGCAGGTGCAAGTTGGGGAAATCGTATGAGAAGAACACGGTGGCCTCCACCATGGTCTTATCTGGCCGAGGCGAGCACGGAATCGCCAGCTCCGGCTGATCTCCGAGCTAGGGTTCTCGGCAAGGTTGGGGAAACGAGGTAGAGAGGTTTTCAGAGGGGGAAAATGGGGATGAGGACGAGCAAGGACGTCACGGTGGCCTCCTTATCCTCTCCTGGCGATGGTGGCGTTGATCTTGGCGCAAGGACGACGGCGGGCGGCCTCGGCCTCGCCACCGAGCTGCTTCCAGCTGGAGGAAGACGACGACGTGTTGTTTTGCGGATAACACCCTGGCGTTTCTTTCCTCTCAACCTGCAGTCCTTCCCTGGCCCCACTCGTCAGTCACATGAGAGAATGAGCTAGGCTGGTTATTGGGCCTTTGTGGGCTGCACCTGGGCAACAGTTAAGCAAAGAGAAGTTGGGCCACGACCAGGTTTTATTTTTATGTGTTTTCCATTTTTTTTCTATTTTCCGTTTTCCTTTTCAGATTTGTATATAATCTTTAATTTGAACTTTTCTTTGTAGAATTTATTTGCTGGATAATTGTAGTAATACTAAAATATATTTAGTATCATTTCTAAACTTTTATTATATAATCTTTTTATATTTCTTTTTTTTCTATATGAACCCCTTTTTAATAATTTGTAGAGATTTTTCTTATTATTGTTTTCTTTCCACTTTTAACCATGGATTTATTAAATGATACATTCTTATTTGTTTATAAAACTTAACTCTAGTTGGCTCATAGTTTTGAATAGAAATTTTTATATGTATAATAATTCTATATCATTATTTGATGCATGAAATATAAAAGAAATTAATATGGTTATTACTACTTCCATTAATTTGGAAATGACAATGTATATATTCTATTATGATAAACAAAGAAGTTTAGGGTTTTGAATTTACTTATATTTCTTTATTGATGTGAGAAAAGAGTTAATAGCTAAGCATATTGTCTTCTGTTTGTGATATTTAATGACATCACTTTTTAAAAAAATAGAAAGTTATATCTAGAATGTTTTATGGAAAATAATTGATAAAGATACTCTTAAGCACATATAATCATGATAATTAGAATTGGAAGAGGTGTGCTTATGTGATTTGTTATAGGAAAATATTCCTATAAAGTGATATTAACATAAGATGATGAATCCATTCCTTGAAATGGACATTATACTTAGTTTAAGATTTAGAGTTGGTTGTTTAACAAGAATGTCTATTTTTCCAGTCTTCACCATCCTTGACCTTTAATTAAAGAATTCCTTTCCTATATATAATGCTTATTCCTATCCATCATCATAGTTAGTATGATGAGCTTTACTTCACTAGAATGTTCTTATTCACCTTTTATTCTTCTAAACTCATGGATGAACCCAATGAGTTTGGTACTAAAGTATATCATAGTTTTCTCATATCTTTGATTGGTTATACCCACTACTCTACTGTTGATAATCATCAATCCAACAATTAGTTCTTTCAAACTCCACTCATAATCTTCCTTAATCATCCATCACTAATATTTCTTCATTAGATGTATATATCCAACTATCTTACTCCAAAGTTTACTATCTTTTAAGATGAATAACACTACTTCCATAACTCCATGCTATACTAGCATTAATTGAATTATACTGTCTTATATTTACTCTAATAACTCATACTCTAACCTCACATGATATTAGTGTGGTTTGTAATGGCTACTCTAGGATAACTTATCTCTACTAGGGTTTCAATCATGTTCTACCCACCAATATCTTTTATACTAGATATAGGTAAACCATCTTGGTGAGTAAGGCATGATCAATGTAATCATTTTATTATTTATAGCTTAGGTTTCCAATTGTCTAATCAAGACTTTATCAATACAACCTTACTATTGTATTGGAATTATCTTCTTAGTATCTTTAATTGGATTAAGACTGTTATTCATGGACAATGCCCTCTTTAAAAGATTTAAGTAGATGCTATGATAAGATCAAGAAGTAGTAGATCAAGGATTGATAGTGAAAGAATTTGTAAATCAATGGTGGATTACTCAACATTGATGAACAACAGATATTAAGATAAGTTCCATAAAAATTGATATGGAAAGACAGATATATAGTGAATGATCGTGACTTAGTCTTTTTCCTACTCAATCTACTTAAGAAGTAGGGTTAGGTATTACCATGATACTCATGGTATGTGCAGATGAGATTAAGACATAGTTGTTAAATTCTTATTATTTATGTTATATCCTCAACTTGGTACTTATGAGGGATTATAATGAATACTATAATATGCTCACCTAAGGATCAAATTTAAATCATATTGTCTTAGGGTTTAACTTTTATTACTTTTGATCTACCCTTAGACCAAATCACCCTTACCCAAAATAAGGTTTTAGCAAAGGTCATATTGAAACTTATCGCAGTCAACTTGATGATCTACTTCAATTCCATCAAGTTAAGAGAAGCTTCAATCACTTTGACAAGTTTTGTTCAAAAGCGCGAAAATTATTTAGATTTTCTATGCATGAATGCAATGCACACATCTGGGTTCATCTTATTTCTGAGCTCTAATACTGTGATGTTAAAGACTCTCCCCCTTAAAATAAACTTCGTCCTCGAAGTTCGCAAACTCTCCCGTTTCAGAGTAAGGAATTGTCTTGTAGTGGTTGCTACATTTCTCCACTCCATGATGACCTTAGATGGAATTAATTGTAGTATTCCATAACCTGATTAGATATCCTAATCCAATTCTTTTTGTTTAATCATCAAACTTTATTACTATTTTAAGTACTGTCTAGAGGGTCTCCTTAAAACAAGTTTTAAGTTTCTATATGCCCGTGTTTGTGGTTAGAAGACTATATTTCTATTCTGGTCATAGTATAGTTGATACTGGTACTCCTTCCAAGATTGGATTTGAACTCAATTCGTCCATACCCATTGGAATTTCTTATTCTCAATACTTGCCCAATTAGGTGTTCTCTATTACTTCTTAAGGGTTACTTAAGAGTTGTTTCTTTTAGAATTGGTCGGTTAAATTTATCCTTTATCACCTTCAAGATTATACCTTCTTAAGTTTTTTAAATAATCTTTCATTATTACCTATAGTACTTTCTTCAACTTTCATTCATAATGTCTACTCTCCCCCTTAGGGTTTACTAATAGTCTTTAAATTGTATATAAAGCATTTATTGGCTTAATAACTAGAATGTTGGCTTCTCTTCAGTTTATACTTTACCTAATTAGGGTCTGATGAAAGATTGTATGGTGTATCCACATAGTTGTGGATCTCCGAAGCAAATCTTTCAGCACTATATGTCGTACTTAATATTGGACATTTTCGCTGGGATAAGTCTGACTTTGCGAAGCATCTTGAAAGACGATCACCTTAAAGTTTTATACTTCCTTAGTTCTTACTTAACTTAGGTCAAATTTTATGCTCTTTATGCAACCATTAAGATGATCTGGTTAACTATCTCAACCAACACCGGCTGCGAACAAGATACCAACTATGGATCAGAATGCCGACTATGGATTAAGTACCAGCAGCAGATCATTTTGAGTGGTATGTATTACCTTACAGTTTCCAACCTACTACTGGCATTCTCTCTGAATTGTCAGAGCTTGAATACCCTTTTGGTTCCAAGGCATCTTATTTGTACTTATTCATGATACTTCCATGAACTTAGTACAACTCTTTCATTAACTTCTTAGCAATGCTTCCTACTTTGAATGGACCTTAAGTTTATTACTCCTTATATCTTGCTTCATCTTTCAAGTAAGTCTTCCTTTTGATCTTTGAAACTCGGAACTCCCTTACACGAATTCTCGTTACCATCTAGATCCATGACATTAAGTAATAATTGGGTGTTACATCATGCATTTTCACACCTAATTAAACTTTATGTACAGATCTATTCAATCAATAAGATCCAAAAGTCGATAAACAACAAAACATATACCATGTACTATACATAGGTTTTAAATAATTTACAAATGTACTAGATGTTCCAACGGTTGGCTCCACACCTATTTACACAACTATCTTACAAGAACTTCTTGTTATTGTGAGTATATCCTCACTTATTTCGGCAAACCTTTCAAACTATAATACGCATTACCCTCGATGTACATTATTCAAGCACTCATCCCTTGGGATGTCGTTCCTTTCTTACTTTCATCTTCCTCTAGTGCTTCCTGGAGTTCCGTCCATGATGACATGAAGTCCTACGACTGCCTTCTAGAGCGTAAGAGCATCCAGGAGGTGCGTATTCCTGATTAGAAGTGACGAGACTAAGATTAGTCATTGAAAAATGACTAGAGTTGGCGTAATCCTCTACAGGATATTCCTGATTTTCCGGAAACGCTTCCTCATAGTAAGTTGGCACCTTAGTTTTTCTTGGATCCAGTCATATATGTTGGTGTAGTAGCTATCGGAACACTCTTCTAAGTCTATTGGATTAGTATCACCCCCATATGGTCCATAAGGCTCTCTATGGTTATAGTTGATCTCTTCTTCAATACCTGTATCACAAGGTATAGGATTTCCTATGGTTCCACCTTGAGATTCTACTTCCCATCCATACTTGTTTGGCTCAGGGTTATTTGGAATAACCCTATTCCATTCCTGTTGTTCAGAGTTGTATTTGGTCCATAGGTCTTCAGGTGGCTTGAAGTCATTTTGGTAATAGGCATAATTTTCCGAGTTTGGGTCATCAAACTCGGTTTCCTCAAACACTTCTCCTGAAGGTATGTATTTGGGATGCCTAGCTTCTTTATCTAACTTCTTCCTACGTGCCATTGCTTTATCGGGATCAGTAAAATCCTCAATGACCGTATCCAGTTCCTGGACTAAGACTTGGTGAGTGTTATGATAAGTGTTTAACAAAGACCGATAATGATCCATATACTCTACGGCTAGAGTAGATTCAGCTTGGACTAGAGTAGAGTGATCTAACTCATGCTCTGGGTTTGAGGATTCATGTGGTATAATGGTATGAGTACTAACTTCTAGAGCTTGGGATTGCTGTTCTCGGATCATGGTTATGGCTGCTGCTACGGCAATCTGATATGCAGATGCCATGCACCATGCCTCTCTTGATGGCATTTCTCCCTTAAGTCCTAACTTCTTGGGTAACATGATCATGACACGGTATTTAGCTAATACCTTCCATCATAGTAACTATAAATCTTGACCAAAAATCTAGATTCACAATCCAAACTCCATAGAAGTTGTCGTAGATTGTCTGTCCAATCCTCTCCGTAGTCATTCAACGTCCTGTTCATCACTTGAACATTCCAAGGTGGATATCGAGGTGCCATGTGGAACTGTAGATAAGAAATTATCATCAGTCACATAGATTTAAAACTCTTGGATAATAATCGAATTTGCAATCATACTAAAGAATTATCGTACTAGTAACTGTAGGGTTCGCAGCATAGAAAACAAAAAATTTCCTACGATGGGAACATCTAAGTACCAAGATCTATCTACTAGATACAAGCAACGGCTAGATATACATCCATAGAATACATACCCTCGAAGACCGAATAGCGTTAACGAGGTTGTACTCGTGGATGATGTAGACGAACGCTTGCCGATCTCAAGATCGTGATGAAGTCCATCTGGTCCAGCCGGTCCAGCACCATCACGTCCAGCACCGCAAAGCAGTGGTGCATCCGTGATCGCACACACGTCCGGGTACTCGACAACCTCCACGCCCTCGCTCCAGCGAAGCAGTGGAAGCAACAAATCCTTCCAGAAAAAGCCACCGGGAACATGTATCTCGCTGATCCGAGACCATGGGGAAATTCTAAAGGGGGGAGAGAGATCCTTCGCGAGGAGGTGTGCTTTGAGAGGATTAGTGGGGGCCTTTTATACGGAGAGGGGGCACCCCGTGCCAGCCATGGTGGCTGCCCCCACCTCTTCCACATTCATGTGGGTGGAGCTCCCACTCAATATGAAAAGCCTCCACTCCCATAAAAGAGCCTCCACTCAAAAATCCACTCACATGCATTAAATTTCCACCAAATTTAATGCAAGCTCTCATTTAAATAAAACTCTTTTATTTATTTATTCAGAATTTTGTTAGTTACTTTAATTAACAAACATTCACATAAAACCCCTTGCTAGTATTCAATTTCACATGCAGAACCAGTTTCAGCAATTTCAACCGAAACAGTTTCGGTGTCTAGTGAAATAAATTCCTGCGCTTTCCTTTTTCTTTCTCTGGCATATTATTTGCTCCAAATGGTATTGGTATCCCTTAAGTGTGTCACCCTATGGTTCGCGAATAATGTAGACATGATCGAGACCCCTCTCCGATCAATAATCACCAGCGGGACCTGGAGATCCGTACTGACTCCCACATATTCAACGATGACTTCTATGATCGTGAACCTTATACGCATGTAAATCAATCCCTTTGTCTCGCGATATATCACATGTCCGAGATTCGATCATCGGTATCTCCATACCTAGTTTGATCTCGTTACCGACATGTACTCTTTTCTCGTTCCCGTGATATAACATTCTAGTGATCAAATCACTTGCTTGCAAGCTAACTAATGTGATATCACCGAGAGGGCCTAGAGTATATCTCTCCATCATTGGGATGGACAAATTCCACTCTTGATCCATGAGCCTCAACATAACACCTTCGTAGCACTAAACCCATCTTTATAGTCACCCTGTTACGGTGTGATGTTTGCTGTTATCAAGATACTCTTCCGGTGTTAGTGATTGACATGATCTCATGGTCTAAGGACTAAGATTACTTTGTATGATGTTATAGCAATATAAACACAATGACCTTGATCGTAATGCTATACTTCGGATGAATGTTCATCACATCATTCCAACAATGTTGTGACCTCGTTATTAACAACATCCAATGTCCATGATCAGGAAACCTTTAATCATCTTGTTAATCAACGAGCTAGTTTATAAGAGAGGCATAACTAGGAACTTCCTTTTTGTTTATTAAACACACATGTATTAACGTTTCCGTATTAATACAATTATAGCATGTAAAATAAACATTTATCATAAATAAGGAATACGATAATAACCACTTTATTATTGCCTCTCGGGCATATTCCCTTCAGTCTCCCACTTGCACTAGAGACAATAATCTAGTTTAGAAACTTTGCGTATTGAACACATATGGCTTTCTGGTGTTCCATATACGCAATTGCAAGTGGTTAACATAATCTACGGATCTGACGCTTCAGTTCCTTGTGTATTTGCATGTCTTTGCGTCTTCACGCATCACTCATTCTCCAATGAGATGGCATTGTATAAATTTGGTCTTTTGGTGAGACCTTTAGTTCCTTGGGGTTAAATCACGTCGATACTATTGTCATACAATATATCTTTAGTGTTAGCCTGTTGCGAACCACACCTTAGTTTGATAACAAACTACTTGACACAAATTCCCTCCTTTGCTGCTACTATAGCAGTCATATACTTAGCCTTTTGTTGTAGTATCCGTCAGAATGTCTTAACTTTGGAATGCATCCAAATCCATCATGGAATCTCCTTTCCATTACATTGTGCCACCCATAGTTTAAATTGAGATAAACTTAATTTGTATCTTGTGACAAAACTAGTATCAATGTAACGCTTTACTATGAACTATTTGTAATTGTTTGTCACCTCTACAGAAATATATTCTTAGTTCTTCCAAAAGATCATAAGAATTTCCTTATTATTGTCCAATGATCATTTTATGATTCATTCTGGTATATTCTCATAACACTTAGAGCATAGGACATATCTGGATGTGTACATATCATGGTATGATTGATCAAAACATCCTTGTGATTTCACTCATCAAGTGTCAAAGCACTTGAATCTTGTTTCACTTATCAAGTGTCGATACACTTGAATCTTGATTCAGTTCCTTTCCATGCGACAAGAACCGTTTCTTGTCATTTCTATATTGAACTCCTTCAATATCTCATATATGTACATTTGGCACAACCATATTAGCGTGACGGTCTATCCATTATAGACATTCATGCTAAATATTCGGGTTTTTCCTAAGTCTTTCATCGAAATGAAATTCTTAACCTTTGTCAATAAAAATTACATCATTTCTAATCAACAAGATGTCCTCCACATAATGTATTAGAAATATGTCTCGGCGCTCCCACTTAATTTCTTGCAAATGCAAGCATCTTCATCGTCTCCTGACGAAAACTCCTTTTTCATCATGGTGAAGATTCCAACTCCGCGATGCTTACTTCAACCATTGAAGTTTGCATGCCATTTTAGCATCCTTTGAATTAACAAAACCCTTTGGATCGTGTCATGCACACGTCCTAGGTAACCATTTTTTAGAAGAATTTTGTTTTGTTTATTCATCTACCATATACCAAATTATATGTAGTGGTTGCTACTTTAATCCGTCCAGACTAAATATCGCTATGAAAGATCAAATCTTGTCATAGTCAACTCCTTGAACATTGCCATAAAATACTTATGACATGTCAACTATTTCATAGATGTGAAACATCCATGTCTGTTTCTTTATAGATACAAATACGACCGATAGGTTTTTACACCTTTCCGGAGGGTCTTCCAAGTTCAAAACTTGATTTATCGTGTATGGACCTATCACGGATTTTATGGCTTCAAGCCATTTGACGGAGTCAGGGCCCATCATCGCTTCTTTGTATGTATTCGGTTCATCATTGTCAAACAATAATGATTTACTCTCAATCTTAGCATTTGATTGTTTAACTGACCTACTTGGTTCAATAGGAACTTAGATCTCCGTGACCACAACCTTTGAGGCACATAGCCATGAGCATTATGTCTGCGTCCGGAACGATTTCCGGTGCTGCGCAACTCAGCACATATAGCTAAGGTTCATTAACCTTATCAAAGTTCTATTGTCCTCCCACTTAACATTTATGAAAAATTCCTTCTTCATGTTTCAAGCGACAAACCCTTTTGTCCTTGGTGTTATGGAGGAATAACCAATTGTTATTCGAAATAACCTACAAAGACATGCTCATCCGACTTCAGTTATAAACATCTTACTTATGTTTATCATACCAAAATTTAAGAAATGACAACTTGGGTTTTACCCCAAACCAGGTGTCATTTCAACGGATCAAGTTAGAGCTCTTTTCAGTGTAAAAGCGGTAGTCTCTAAAGCTTTTAATCTTTTAAAACATAATGACAGTTTTATAAATAAGACCTTTGATCCAACCATGTCAAACAAGGTTTCATTACAAATCTCAAACACTCCATACTCCTATGGTGTTTCGGGAGATGCAAATCTAGGTGTTTTTGCTAAACTTGTAACTCAAATAAATCCCTTGATGATAAAATCATAAATCATTTATTTTCTTGTTACACTTGCAACTCAAATAAATCCCTTATGATAAAATCATAAACCATTTATTTTCTTGTTACAATGATTTTCCACTTCATCTTGAAAGTCTTTGAACGTTTTCAAATATTTCATACTTCTTTCTCATTAAGTGAACATTCACTCAAATTTTCGGAGAAAGCATATGAAGTTGAAATCCATCGCTTACGACTATACATAATGGACTACATACATCAATATGTATAAGTTCCAATATTTAGTCGTTCGTTCTTCTTTGGACTTTGAACAAAGTTTCAATTATCCCGAGGAAAGTCTCACAAGCGTCACTTGATCAAATCAAAGACTCCAAAAATCCATGAAAATGGAGATTCTTCATGTTTTATTTCCAATATAATTTAAATAGCAATGTCACTTCGTAAGTGATCTTTCAATCATTTGTCTTGTGACATTTTAGCATTATGTTTTATGGATGTGATTTCTCCAACTAGATTTGTAAATCATCCATCTTATATGGAATATGGTAACTATTTGAACAACCTTTGTTCTCATAATACCTGATTTAAATAACAATTATTAAAACAAATCTTGAAGTCAAGCTTTAATGTCAACGAGAAATACAAACAACGGTTTGTTTGTTTTTTATGAACATCATCACATATTCTCTTTCTAGTTACTTAGGCCATTATAGTTCATGAATTGCGTCGTTCTGTATGAAATTTCATACCAACCAATTCGGTATCCAATACCCAAGAACCACATTGTTTAACAAGCAAATAATACAACCATAACATGTATATCATCTATATACCTAAATTGGACATTTCCAATCTTTTCTTTTCTGCCAAATATATTTTATAGATTCTCTTTCAGCATTTCCTTTTTCCTTTTTAAAAGATCTATCAACATCAAAAGTGGCGCCATACACATTACATATAGTCCAAAGTGTGTATATTCAAATAATAATACCTTTGGACTTGCACTTTGTAAGATCCCTCCTTTATAAAGGAAAAGGATCCCTGTGATTGCAATGCTAGTCCCTGGATCAATGCTAGCATCCACAGTTTAAGATGAAGTACACAGATACAAAGGTCATTATTACATCCATTCCAGAGATAAAATATAGTCTTTACAACTCCAAGGCCATAGGCCTGATACAAGAGTTTGAATAAGTAAACAAATAAAAGTCTTCATCTTCATGTGCCACAGGCAAACATGTTGAGTGTAGACTCATGACACCTAATCCTTATCAGAATAACCTGCAACATCACAAGTTACAGCCACAGTGGGTCAATACTTTGGAATAGTATTGCCAAGTGATACCTTAGTATAATTTAGGTGGACTAGATACTATATGCAAATTTGGCTAAGTGTAGCTTGGCTTGCTTTGCTCAAAATAGGTTTTACCTATTAGTTGAAATCACTAAGTTTTTCTTTGTCAAAACTTTTCCCAAGGAGCCACCAATAGACATTGAGGTCCTTCACCCTTGTTCACCCACAAGTTTTTACTTAGAAATTGGGATGAGGAGATTCTTGATAGCTTCCATGTCTTGATGCTCAAGTTGTCCATTACCATGGACTTGGCTAAGTACTTAGATTTTTCCATCTGCAGAGGTTGTGCACTTTCCCCACCAGACTTGGTTTCACCAAGACAGGACCTTTCGGAAGCCTTCCCTTAGACCAAATGGACGCGTTCCAACCTATCATCCCACTACCACCAACTGTCCAAATGGCTAAGTTCTAGCAACCTATGTGATCCAGGCAGAGCCCATATTGCCAAGTGGTTGCACTAGAAGCTTCTTAACACTTGGCCTCTAAAATCCCTTTGTTCCTGGGTGGCTTACCACAAGTGAGATACACAAGGTAAACCATAGAAATGGGCCTTGTGTAACCACTCAATATAAACCATTCCTTCCATTCCACCCATGTGTTTCATTAACTTAGTTGTTTTATTAGTCAAAACACAAGTCCAAAGACTTAGAAATATTTTCATCATAGCATGTATATTTCACCAACCCTTGTTTGCTACTAGCTAGGCTAAGCATGGCATAGATAGTAACTTAACTTAGAAATTTCCTAGCAATTCTACAACTACTAGGATTTCCCAACATGGCATATAAGCAAAAATAATAACATGCAAGACTTAGCAAAATATTTCTAATGCTTAGTATAAAACATAGGGATAGAAATATTCATGAAGTACCACTTGCCTTGGTAGTTTGGAGAGTAGCACTCCTCACAATCACAATCACTAGCACCAAAATCTACACAAAGCATCATAGCCACAATCACATACCAAACATATACAATCAAAAATACATGCATGTACACAAAATGATATGTTATGGTTTTTTTAAAAACTCAACAAAGAAATTATTCAGTACTGATTCATAAACAAGTCAAAAAATTGCCAAACATCAATTATTTAAACCCTAAATCATTTCCTAAACATTTCCTATACTCAAATTATCCCTACACAAGTTTCTGCAAATAAAACCTTTTTAACAGAAGCTAAACATTAAACACATTGCATATTTAGAAAGAGCTTGCTCTCCTGATTCCAACGGTATAAAATTTGTCAAATTCTAACGTGGGGATCAAAAGTTATGGCCAAATAGAATTTGAATAACAATCAGATTCAAATACAGTTTTAAATCTAAACCCTAGCCACGCGTCTGTTTCTGATTGGCCTGTACCGGTTCGGGCGGATCGATCAACGAGAGCCGCACGATTTAACTAAAGATGCACGGCCAGATCTAACGCGTAACGGTTCGTTAAGTGAACTATTCCTACGCGCTGGATCTAGATCTGACGGCTACGAATCAATCGACCAAAACTGAGCGGCGCTGGCGGCGGCCACTGGCGGCGGCGAGCTCTGCCTACGGCGACGCGGCGCTACAGGTCGTCCTAGGGGCGTCGGAGGGGCTTACCAGAACCGTGGCGATGTGCTGATGCTCAACCTGGCGGCGGATTGGCAAGGGGCGCACGGTGTGGGCTGCTGGAGCTCGTCGGAGTCGTGCAAGGCGTCAGGTGGTTACAGACGAAGTTGTTGCCGATGCTCTGGGCCTTCCTAGTACCAACCAGAGGCATCAGTAGCTGCACAAGGACAAGGCAAACCTAGTCGTATGCGAGAGAGGTCAAGGGGCGCGCAGTGCTTACCGTAATCGATCGCCGGAGTTGAGTGGCGGCTCAGTCATTTGCAGAAACGAACGAGGACGGCGTCCTGGGTCACAAGCAGGCAAGCAAATGGTATCAGAAGGTGCACGAGGTCATGCTGGACACACTCGTTTGAATCAGAGGCACAGGGGCGGTCAGGACTCACCGGAATTTGCTGCCGGAGATGCTCAGTACCGCGGCGGCGCAAGTTTGATTGTGGACAGCCTAGCGGCGCTCTGCGGTTGGTGAGTGAGGGGAATGGAGCGGAGTGGGGAGAGGATCTTATAGCCGGAGTAGGGGCGGAGATTACGCATGCATTCATCGCCTATTAAGAGGATTAAAATCGCAGCAAAGAAGGGGAAGAAACGGGCGGCGGCGGCATCCGCGCGCGAGATTTGGGGAAGAAGGAGTTGACGTGGAGAGGGCCCAGTCGTCTGTGAGCGAAACAGAGTGGGGGTGGGGTCCTGGCGTCAGCGACTCTGTGGGTGCGTCTGCGAGTGAAAGAGAGAGAGGGGGAACCCGGGTGGGCTAACTGGGCTATTGTTGGGCTAGAAGTCTGGCGACGGCCCTTTTCTTTTTCCTTTCTCTTTTTCTTTTTCGGTTTTGATTTTCTGGAATGATTTTCAAATGATTTCAAACTCTATTTGAATTCAAATCTTTTTAGGATTTTTGCAGTGTGCAAGAGTCACAAATCTGGGCATAGAACCAAGTGGTCACGTTGAATTGGCTTGGTCATTTGGACTAAAATAGAATAAACAGTGACATAGCACTTGTTTTATATTGGTTTTGAAATTGGTTTTCAAATTGTATTTGCTTTGAAACTTTGGTTTAAACCTTAGCAATCTAGCAAAACAACCTGAGAGCAATAAGACAAAAAAGTTTGGTTTCATGAACAACAATCTCTCATTAGAGAGTAGCATTTGTTTCAAATGTAGATCACATAAAATAATGAGCTCATATGCTCCTGTTTTTGAATGATTTGTTTGAGATGAACTCTATATGATCATGGATGCATGGATGATATGCATGAGTTTGAAACATGATTTTAGGGATGTTACAAATCTAACCCCCTTAAGGTGAATCTCACCCTCGAGATTCGGATTGGCTAGCAAATAGGTGATGGTGGTCTTTCCGAAGATCATCTTCTCTTTCCCATGTTGCTTCCTCTTCGGAATGATGGTTCCACTAAACTTTGCAAAACTTGATAGTCTTAGTCCGTGTGACTCTTTCTGCAGTCTTGAGAATCTTGATAGGCTTCTCTTCATAAGTGAGGTCACTTTCCAACTAAACCTCTTCCAAAGGTATTGTATCTTTCAAAGAGGTTTCCTCCATTTCTGGATGACATTTCTTAAGTTGACTCACATGAAACACGTTATGAACTGCTGACAAAGATTCTGGCAATTCAATTTCATAAGTGACTTCTCCTTTACGAATCAGAATCTTGAATGGTCCAACATATCTTGGGGCCAACTTTCCTTTGACTCCAAACCTCTTCACTCCACGAAGTGGTGACACTCTAAGATAAGCTCTATCACCAACTTCGTAGGTGACTTCTCTACGCTTAGGATCTGCGTAGCTTTTTTGTCGGGATTGTGCTATCTTCAATCTGTCCTTAACCAACTTGACCTTCTCCTCGGCTTCTTTGATAAGATCTAGTCCGAATAAACTTCTTTCTCCCACACCATTCCATAACAGTGGGGTGGTACACTTTCTTCCGTAGAGAAACTCAAATGGTGACATCTCAATGCTGGCTTGATAGCTGTTGTTATAAGAAAACTCTGCGTAAGGCAGACTTTCATCCCAACTAGCTCCGTAGTCTAGAGCACATGCCCTCAACATGTCTTCAAGAATTTGGTTAGTTCTTTCTGTCTGTCCATCAGTTTGAGGATGAAAGCCAATGCTGAATTCCAACCTCGTTCCCAATGACTCGTGTAGCTGTCTCCAAAAATGGGAAGTGAATTGAGTTCCCCTATCAGACACAATGCTCTTGGGCACTCCATGTAGACATACAATCCTACTCATATAGATTTTGGCCAACTTAGCGCTTGTGTAGGTTGTCTTCACGGGTATGAAATGAGCCACTTTAGTTAGGCGATCCACTACTACCCAAATAGAATCATATCCTGACCTGGTCCTTGGTAATCCGGTGATGAAATCCATACCAATCTTGTCCCACTTCCAATCAGGAATAGGTAGTGGTTGAAGCAAACCTGCTGGTTTCTGGTGTTCCGCTTTCACTCTACTACACACATCACACAATGCAATATGTTCGGCGATGTCTTTCTTGAGATTATTCCACCAAAATCTTTCCTTCATATCCATATACATTTTGGTGTTACCTGGATGAATGGAATACGGTGAGTTGTGTGCTTCTTGCAAAATCACTTTCCGAAGCTCCGGATCTTGTGGAACACAGATACGTTTCCCATGCCATAAAGTACCCTGTTCGTCTTCATGGAACCCTTTGGCTTTTCCTTTGCCAATCTTTTCTTTAATCTCTTCAATTTCCTTGTCAATCTTCTGGGCTTCTTTGATCTTGTCCAACAAAGTGGGTTGAACATCCAAAGACATGAGATGTCCTTCAGGCACAATCTCCAATCTGAGTTTTCTAAATTGGGTACATAAATCGTCTGACAATTCTCCCTTGGTAAGGCCATTCACAAAAACCTTACGACTTAGAGCATCTTCTACAACATTCGCTTTACCGGGGTGGTATTGCAAACTTAAGTCATAGTCTTTGATGAGTTCTAGCCATCTTCTTTGTCTCATATTAATCTCCTTCTGGGTGAAGATATACTTCAAACTCTTGTGATCTGTGAACACTTCACAACGTTTTCCCAAAATATAGTGTCTCCATGTTTTTAGTGCCTGGACAACAGAGGCTAACTCTAAATCATGAGTAGGATAGTTCACTTCATGAGTTTTGAGTTGTCTCGAGGCATAAGCCACCACTTTACCGTCTTGCATAAGTACTGCACCCAAACCATGATGAGATGCATCACAATATACTTGGAAATCTTTTTCCAAATCTGGCAGACACAAGACTGGTGCTGTCACAAGTCTCTTCTTCAATTCCTGAAAGCTGAGTTCACAACCTTCAGACCAAGCAAACTTCTTGTCTTTCTTTAGCAATTCTGTCATGGGCTTGGCTACCTTGGAGAAATTTTCAATGAACCTTCGCTACTAACCTGCTAAGCCAAGGAAACTACGAACCTCTTTCACTGACTTGGGAGATTCCCATTCAGTTACGGCTGAAACCTTAGCAGGATCAACTGCTACACCATCCTTTGTCATAACATGTCCAAGAAAACCGACTTCATTCAACCAGAATTCACACTTGCTGAATTTGGCATAAAGTTTATGCTCTCTTAATTTCTCAAGTATCAAACGCAAATGTCCTTCATGCTCTTCTTTGCTCTTGGAGTAGACTAAAATGTCATCGATGAAAACGACAACAAACTTGTCAAGGAATTCCATGAACACTTTGTTCATCATATTCATGAAGTATGCTGGAGCATTGGTCAAACCAAATGGCATCACGGTATACTCATACAATCCATACCTAGTAGTGAAGGCTATCTTAGGTATGTCTTGTTCTCTTATCTTGAGTTGAAAATAGCCTGACCTTAGATCAATATAGGGTTACCAACCTTGTTAAAATATAAGGTAAGGTAGAATCCCCTGTGTTTACAATGCTAGTCCCTGGATCAATAGCTAGCATCCACAGTTAAGATGTAATATCAAGAAACAAGGGTCATAATTCAACTTTATAACCAGGAATAAAATACTTTATTACATCTTACATAGCTCATTTGGCTATTACATTACATTGCAGCGGAATAACTATAGTCATGGGTACTTCATCTTCAAAGTGCCACAGGCAGATGTTGGTTGTAGACTTTGTAATCCTAATCAATCAATCTTCACTAAAATCAATCAAACCTGCAACATTACAAGTTACAGCCACAAGGGTCAATACATTTGAATTGTATTGGCAAGTGATACTATGGTAGTATAGTGGAGTCTATCATCTATATGCATTTGGCTAAGTGGAGTTGAGTCTTGCATTGCTCAAAATAGATTTTTCCTTAACATTTGAAAATACTAAGTTTTGCTTGGCAAAATCATTTTTCTCCATCAAAGATTTGAAGATCCTTTTCCAAGGCATCTCTCCATCAAAGATTGAAGATTTCAAACAACCCTTGTTCAAACCACAAGTTTTACTTAGTAATTGGAATGATGAGATTCTTGATTGCTTCCATGTCTTGATGCTCAAATTGTCCTTTACCAGGGACATGGCTACGTACTTAGATTTTACACTCTGCAGAGGTGGTGCACTTTTCCCACCAGACTTGGTTTCCCAAGACAAGATCTTTCAGAAGCTTTCCCTTAGACCAAAATGGACGCGTTCCAACCTATCAAACACTACCACCAACTGTCCAAATGGCTAAGTTCTTGCAACCTATATGATCATGGCAGAGCCCATATTGCCAAGTGGTTGCACTTGAAGCTTCTCAACATTTGACATCTCAAATCTCTTTGTTCCTGGGTGGCCATCCACAAGTGAGATACACAAGCCAAGTCCATGGCCTTGTGAACCACTTAACCAAAAACCACCAAGCAATCCCATTCCACCCAGGTGATACATTAACTTAGTTGTTTTATTAAACAAAACACAAGTCCTCAGACTTTAGAATATTTTTCCATAGTGTGAATATATATTCCACCCATGTTTTCTATTAGCTAGGCTAAGCTTGATAGTAATAGGATTCTTAACTTAGGAAAATCCTACTAAGGATTCATCTACTAGGTTTTCCTATAGCAAGGTCTATACTTAGCAAAATAAAATCCATGCAAGTTTTACTTAGCAAAAACACTAATGCATAGTGAAAGTAATGGGACAAAAGATATGAAGCATCACTCGCCTTTTTGGGTAGAGGGTATAAGCTCACTCCTTGTCCTTGCAACAATCACACTCTTCAAGTCACTACAATTCAATCAAGCAAGGCACAAACTCAATCTACCAAACAAGCAAAACAACACACAAAATAATAAAACAAAACAACACACATAATCATAAAGTCAAAGTAATGCATGCAAGCATGCCAAGCTTTGTTTTGTTTGAAGAAGTGGTTCCTAATGGGTCATAGACATTTGAAAACACCTAATGGTCATTTTGTAAAGTGGCAAAGTCATTTGCAAAAGGTTTCACTACAAAAACCATTTTCAAAACAAAGTATCATTTTATGTGGTGTAGAAATATTTTTACTAAGGCATTAACCTATAGGGTTCACCCAATATGTTTTCAAAATACAAAACTTGGGGTTTGGGGTTAGTGAGTTTAAAACAAAACATTTTCCAAAGGTTTTCTTCCAAAACCATTTTTAATAATTAAACCACATTTCTATTTGACTAGAAATGGTTTTAAATCAAGAATCATATTTTGTTTCACCAAAAACATTTTTGAGTTCACAAAGTGTTTCCTATGGTCAGTAGGTTTGGTCCAAAATATTTTCCCAAAGTTTTCTTTATAAAAGTATTTTCATAACCAAAATCTTTATTTCCATTTGGCTAGAAATGGACTAATTCATTTAATCCTTCCTAAACTTTTCCAAATTCATTTTCCAAAACATGGGTTGGTTCCTAGGGTCAGTAAGGTCACAACAAACCATTTTGCAAAGGTTTTATCCCAAAAATAATTTTTAAATAATTTTTCTACTCTAAACAAGCTCACAAAAGAATCTGCAAAAACAAGCAAGTTAACAGATACTATTTGCTAAACTAAAGGCATGGTTGGCTAGGGCTTGTTCTCCTGATTTCATTGATATAAAGTTTGCAAAATTTGGACGTGTGGTTTGAAAGTTACAAGGGTTTGAAAATGGCATCAAAATCTGTTTTCAAATCCTATTTTAAATCTCCTGATGACACGCGGCACGTTCTGATTCGTCAGTACCGCTTCGCTCGGATCGCACAGCTGCAGCCGTTAGATCTAAAGTGGATCGTGCGGCACATGGGAAAGCGTACCTCTTCGCTCAGTCAATCTATCGTGGTCACGTGATTAAGATCCTACGGCTACCAGACGCTTGCCAGGAACTGGCGGCGCTGACGGTGGTAGGTGGCGGCGGCGGGGTCTGTCAACGGCGGAGCCGGTGATACAAGAAGCTAGAGGGGACGTGGTGTGGCTCACCGATATCGCCGTGGCATGGGGATGCTCAACCTGCTCGCTTTGGTCGAAGGGGCGCACGGGGTTGTCCTAGATTGCTCGCCGGAGACGAGCTGGGCTTCGGGCGGTTCAGGAGGTCGTCGAGGGCGAGGATAGGGGCGCCCTAGGAAAAACAGAAGGTGTTGTTAGTTTCGTATGAGCTTGGAGATCATCATTGTGTCAACGGGGATGAGAGGGGAGGTCGGGTACTACCTGGGGACGTCGGAGGAGGAGAAGGCAGACGGCGGTGCTGCAGGTCGTCGTCGTTGCCGACGCTCAGGGACGCGCGCGAGCGAGCTGCGATTGCAGAAAGTTCCACTGGGGGATGCTGATCACAGCTGCGTGCTCGAGGAGGCAAGAGGGGGCGTGTGTTGGCCGGAATCGGCGAGGAGGGTCGTCGGAGCAGCGGCGGTACAAAGAGAAATGGAGGCAGCCTGGTGGCTCTCTGGCAGCGGGGTTTGAGGGGAAATGAAGAGGAGAGGGAGGGGATTTATCACGCGTGATCACTGCGAGGAGTAAATGCAGCAGTAAAGCGTATTGACCGCGAGAAATTAGCGACAGAAACGGTCGCGAGGTGAGGGGAAGAAGGAGTCGCGGGGAGGACGATGAACAGGGATAGTAGGGTCCAGTCGTCAGCGGGAAAAGAAAGGAGGGGGAGGGTCCACCGGTCAGTGACTTAGCGGGTTGTTTCTGCGGTGAAGAAAAACATTTCGGGGGCGTGGGTGAAAACGACGAACAGGCGAGTGGGTCCGCTTGGCAGTGAAAGAAAGGGAGTGGGGGTGGGGTCCAGTTGTCACTCTCTGTGCGGGTAAGTTTCTGAGTGAGAAAAGAATGCTTCGGGAAGAGAACAGGTGGGCTAGGTGGGCTGCTGTTGGGCTAGTTGGGCCAGATGGTGGGCTGCTCTATTTTTTTCTGTCTGAAACATTTTTCTTTTTCTAAATCTATTTTTCTGTTTTGAAATTCAAACAATTATTCAAACATTCAAACCATTCAAACAATTCAAACAATCACTCAACTTTGTACTTTGAATTTGGTTCTGTTTAGTAACATAATCCAAATCCCAATTTAATTTAATATTTTTATTCATTTTTAGGATCTATTTAATAATTAAATAAAATATCCCTTTAATTATTTAATCAAAATAGGGTTTGATTTATTTAATAAAATTTCCATTTGAAATCCAAATATTTTCAAAACCAAATCAGTAGGTTTTATTTGAAAATAATAGATATTTGGAAATCATGTTTAAAACAAAATAACATTTTTGCTATAGGGTCCATTAATAATTAAATAAAATGGACCTTAGATAATAATCCATATAGGATTTGTTTTATTAAATCTTTATTTTGAAAACTAAAAATAAACCAAAACACTTCAGTAGGTTTTATTTGAGAAAACAAAATACTTGGAAAACTTATTTAAAATAAATAAATAAGTTTTGATGTTTGAAAATAGTAAAACCTTTATTAATAAATCTTGGATATTTAAATCCTTTTTATTTTATTTTAAATAAACCTCTACTATTTTAATTAAAGCAAAACCTTTTGTTTCAAAATCTTGGCCAAGGTTTTAATTTGGCTTTATAAAATAATCTTTATTTATAAATTCTACTTTGCTTTTGGAAACCAAATCTTTTTACTTAAAGATCCACAAAACCTTTTCAGTAAGTTTTTATTCAAAAACCTTTGGAAAATAAAATAATAAGAAAAAGCCTTTACTTTGATAAAATTGGATATTTAAATCCTTATTATTTTATTTAAATAAACCTTTACTCATTTTATCAAAACAAAATATTTTATTATAAAAGCTTGGCCAAAATTAATTTGGCTCTTTAAAATATAATCTTTATTTATAAATCCACCTTTTCATTTGAAAACAAAGTCTTTTATTAAAAGATCCAAAATAGTAACACCAAAACATTTTATTTGCCTTTATTAAATGTTTATCTTTATAAATCCCTTTAGGATTTAATTGTTCAAAATAGGTTTGAAGATTCCTATTGGAATTCAAAAAGTTTCTTCTGGCCTTGAAAATCAACAAAGTTTTATTTTATTCATTTTATTTTTCACATTACAAGATTTGGAAAATCGTGGGATGTGACAATCAATCTTTGAGAACACACAAGCTCCTTCAAGCTGATCAAACAAGTCATTGATTCTAGGCAAAGGGTATTTGTTCTTAATAGTCACTTCATTGAGTGAACGGTAATCTATGCATAGCCTTTGACTTCTATCTTTCTTCTCCACAAACAAAACTGGGGCTCCCCAAGAGGAAGAACTTGGTTGAATAAATCATTTCTGCAACTGTTCTCCAAGTTGTTTCTTGAGCTCTTTCAGTTCATCAACTAACATCTTATATGGTCTCTTTGCTATTGGTCCAGATCCTGGTACCAAATCTATAAGAAATTCCACGTCTCTATCTGGTGGCATTCCCGGCAATTCTTCCGGAAACACATCCGGATATTCTCTCACAATTGGCACACTGTCTATGCTAACCCCCTTAAGAGAATTAAGCATACTCCTTTTTGCTTCAAAGTTGGTCTTGAATCTGATCCTTTTATTTTTTGGAGTTGTGAGTGAGACAGTATGGTTGGCACAATCTATCACTCCTTTGTACTTAGTCATCCAGTCCATTCCCAAAATGACATCCAATCCTTGGGAGTTTAGAATTATCAAGTTAACGGGAAACTTATACTTCCCAAACTCTATGACTAGATCATGACATCCTGAATTCACTATCATTTCTCCACCTGGAGAACTTACTTTTATAGGACACCCAATAGTTTCTACCGGTAGTTCATTTCTTTCAACAAATGCTCTTGATATGAATGAATGAGATGCACCAGTATCAAAGAGTACAAATGCTGGAACAAAATTGAGTTTGAACTTACCAGCAACAGCATCAGGCTCCTCATAAATTTCCTCTACATTGATGTGGTTTACTTGTCCCTTTTGAAAAGGGTTGGGCTTGTTGGGTCCTTCAACTTTCTTTTCGGGGCACTCATTTGCATAATGCCCCATCTTCTTGCACTTGAAGCATTCAACCTGACTAATGTCTCTCTTAACAGGCTGGCTTCCACTTCCACTTCCATTACCACTGTGGTGGCTCTTATGTCCACCTTTGTGGTTCTTGTACTTGTCATTGTCATGACTACGGTGATGCTTGTTGTCATGACGGTTGTGGTTGTGATGCTTGTTGAATTTCCCATGCTTGTGGGATCCTGAGCTTCCGCTGTCATCATAGTGGGAACGTTTGTGAGATGATCCCGAGCTGTGCTTGTCGGAGTGCTTTCTCTTTCTACTCTCAACTTGTTTCATTTTGTTCTCCAAAATAGCAGCCTTATCACAAAGAGACTGATAAGTGGGAACATAGGCCACTGATAGTTGCAGATTCAGTTCATCATTTAGGCCTTCAAGGAATTTCTCCCTTCTCTTAGCATTGGTGTCAACTTCATCCGGTGCATAACGCGCCAGATTGTTGAACTCCTCAATATACTCTGCCACGCTGCGGTGGTGTTGCTTCAAGTTATGGAACTCCTTCTTTTTCAGACTCATCACTCCGGATGAGATGTGAGCAGTACGAAAGCCATCCTCAAAGATTGCCCATGTTACATCTTCTATGGGAGTGGTGATCTGGAAATTATCCCACCAAGTGGCGGCTGGTCCTTCCAGCAAATGTGCCGCAAATCTGACCTTTTCAGCATCAGTACAACCCACAGTTACCAAGTCCTTGTTCACAGAGCATAGCCAGTCATTGGCCACCATGGGGTCAGTCGTTCCTGAGAACTTTGCTGGACTCAATCTCAAGAATCTGGTAAGCATGTCAAAGCCCGGTGGGTTGTTGTTGTTGTTATTGTTGTTGTTGTTTTGGTTCTAGATGAACGTCGTCATCATCTGCATCAGCTGAGTTTGAGTGGTCATCATTTGTTGCATTTCTGGAGTGATGTTGTTGTTGTTATTGGGGTTGGGGTTTGCACGACGGGGAGGCATCTGTAGTTTGTTCAATAGAGATAAGAATGAGATACCCATAGATGCTTTTATGCACAATACATCACACAACAATCTCAAAGCATGCAACAAAAGGATAAAGGTTCAACAATAAGATAACAAGTTCACAAAGTAAAACACACACAGATAACAAGCCATCCACATGTCGGATGGTCAAATAACAAGTTCTCAAACAACAAGTATGATAATAAACGGTAAATGAGTAGTCAAATCTACTCCTCGGCATCAACCTCCTCCTCGACAAGTGTAAGACCTGCATTCTCCATTGCGGTCTTGTATTCCTCGACATTGGTGGTCAAGGTCTCTATCTTGGCTTTGAGAGCCCTCTTCTGGGAATGAAGCCTCTCAATCATCGTCTGTTGATGCTCGAGCTCGAAGTCCTTGGCCTGCAGTTCTTCAGTCATGTCCCGGATCTTCTTGTTCCTATCCTGGACTCACTTCTCCTGACTCTTGAACTTTCTGTCCTGGCTCTCGAACTTCGTCTCCATCTCCTTGACTATCTCATCTTGCTCTGCGAAGAGCTTCTCCTTCTCACGAAGCTGCACCTGGAGTTCGTCATTGCTAAGCATGACGTTGGTCCTATTAGTGTCCACGTGCCTAATGAGAGACTCTAAGTCCTGGAGGTATAGACGAATTGGCTCTGCTGTGTCCCTCGAATCGTCCTCGAAGTCAATGGACTCTCCATCCTCATCACGTCTACCGAAGACGTGGAAGTGAGTACCTCTAACCTGTCGAGAGTGTCTTTCTAAAAGACATCCTATCAGATCCTGCATGACTACCTCAAGGCCTCTCTCCTTGTCATCGTGCATGAGCTTGAAGATGATGGCCTCCGTGGTAGGCTCTGTCTGACGTCCGGGCTGATTAACCTTGAAGCCCCAAAGGTCTTTCCTCTCAAACTTGGTGAGAGGAAGCACCATGATGGTAGGAAGAGGGAGATTGAGCAAGGTGGTAAGCTCAACAATACGAGGACCAAAGCGAGTTCCCTGGAACTCCTCAACAGTGCTGATAGTAACATTAGGCATCTATTTATAAGATGGAAAAAGTTAGAACAACACAATCTAAAATGAAACACAAGGCAAAGCATCACATACATATTATAACACACAAGTCAAGGTATACATGGATCCATTACAACAATCAAGGTTCAACTTATTTTTAAAGAAACATTTGGAAAATAGGGTGATAAGTGGTGGTCCAACTAACGAAGTACGTTTACAATCCTATCTCATTGGATCTGTTGGCTAACACAATATTTCTAGAAGCAATTAGCCTATCTTGTTCACATGACTCCATCACTAAGTCTATAATGTCTCCTCTTAAGGTTTGGTTGGTAGCCTCCAACTCTTGGGTATGTTTCTTCTCTTCCTTTAGGTCATTTTGGAGGTTGAGCATTCTGCACTTGATTCTAGCACTAAGTTCTTTGATAGTCCTCCAAGCTGCATCCCTTGCTGACTCAAAGAATGTGGTGTGCACCACAGTGTTGGTGTACATGCAGAATCCTGATTCCTTGTGGTTGTCTTCCTTGTTTTTGTACAAGTGAAGTTGCACCCACCAGTACTCAACTCATTCATCCATCACAGGAAAGCCTTTATACACAGCTGCACCATGTATTTCCATTGCCACCATGAGGACCTTGAGAGCCTTGGGAAACTCTGTCTCACACTCCAAAGTCATTGTCATGAGTGGTCCTTTCCTTACGGCTTCGTTGATGGAGTTCATCTACAAATAGAGATGAGAAAGAAGATTAGAAAAGTTTACGAGAAGAATAGACAAGTGTAGAAGTTGTTGAATTTTTTTTCCTTAGTGGTTTCCAATCCTAGGGTCATAATCCTACAGGCAACACAGTGCTCTGATACCATCTGTAAGATCCCTCCTTTATAAAGGAAAAGGATCCCTGTGATTGCAATGCTAGTCCCTGGATCAATGCTAGCATCCACAGTTTAAGATGAAGTACACAGATACAAAGGTCATTATTACATCCATTCTAGAGATAAAATATAGTCTTTACAACTCCAAGGCCATAGGCCTGATACAAGAGTTTGAATAAGTAAACAAATAAAAGTCTTCATCTTCATGTGCCACAGGCAAACATGTTGAGTGTAGACTCATGACACCTAATCCTCATCAGAATAACCTGCAACATCACAAGTTACAGCCACAGGGAGTCAATACTTTGGAATAGTATTGGCAAGTGATACCTTAGTATAATTTAGGTGGACTAGATACTATATGCAAATTTGGCTAAGTGTAGCTTGGCCTGCTTTGCTCAAAATAGGTTTTACCTATTAGTTGAAATCACTAAGTTTTTCTTTGTCAAAACTTTTCCCAAGGAGCCACCAATAGACATTGAGGTCCTTCACCCTTGTTCACCCACAAGTTTTTACTTAGAAATTGGGATGAGGAGATTCTTGATAGCTTCCATGTCTTGATGCTCAAGTTGTCCATTACCATGGACTTGGCTAAGTACTTAGATTTTTCCATCTGCAGAGGTTGTGCACTTTCCCCACCAGACTTGGTTTCACCAAGACAGGACCTTTCAGAAGCCTTCCCTTAGACCAAATGGACGCGTTCCAACCTATCATCCCACTACCACCAACTGTCCAAATGGCTAAGTTCTAGCAACCTATGTGATCCAGGCAGAGCCCATATTGCCAAGTGGTTGCACTAGAAGCTTCTTAACACTTGGCCTCTAAAATCCCTTTGTTCCTAGGTGGCTTACCACAAGTGAGATACACAAGGTAAACCATATAAATGGGCCTTGTGTAACCACTCAACATAAACCATTCCTTCCATTCCACCTAGGTGTTTCATTAACTTAGTTGTTTTATTAGTCAAAACACAAGTCCAAAGACTTAGAAATATTTTCATCATAGCATGTATATTTCACCAACCCTTGTTTGCTACTAGCTAGGCTAAGTGGCATAGATAGTAACTTAACTTAGAAATTTCCTAGCAATTCTACAACTACTAGGATTTCCCAACATGGCATATAAGCAAAAATAATAACATGCAAGACTTAGCAAAATATTTCTAATGCTTAGTATAAAACATAGGGATAGAAATATTCATGAAGTACCACTTGCCTTGGTAGTTTGGAGAGTAGCACTCCTCACAATCACAATCACTAGCACCAAAATCTACACAAAGCATCATAGCCACAATCACATACCAAACATATACAATCAAAAATACATGCATGTATGCAAAATGATATGTGATGGTTTTTTTAAAACTCAAAAAATCAAGTATTCAGTACTGATTCATAAACAAGTCAAAAACTTGCCAAACATCAATTATTTAAACCCTAAATCATTTCCTAAACATTTCCTATACTCAAATTATCCCTACACAAGTTTCTGCAAATAAAACCTTTTTAACAGAAGCTAAACATTAAACACATTGCATATTTAGAAAGAGCTTGCTCTCCTGATTCCAACGGTATAAAATTTGTCAAATTCTAACGTGGGGATCAAAAGTTATGGCCAAATAGAATTTGAATAACAATCAGATTCAAATACAGTTTTAAATCTAAACCCTAGCCACGCGTCTGTTTCTGATTGGCCTGTACCGGTTCGGGCGGATCGATCAACGAGAGCCGCACGATTTAACTAAAGATGCACGGCCAGATCTAACGCGTAACGGTTCGTTAAGTGAACTATTCCTACGCGCTGGATCTAGATCTGACGGCTACGAATCAATCGACCAAAACTGAGCGGCGCTGGCGGCGGCCACTGGCGGCGGCGAGCTCTGCCTACGGCGACGCGGCGCTACAGGTCGTCCTAGGGGCGTCGGAGGGGCTTACCAGAACCGTGGCGACGTGCTGATGCTCAACCTGGCGGCGGATTGGCAAGGGGCGCACGGTGTGGGCTGCTGGAGCTCGTCGGAGTCGTGCAAGGCGTCAGGTGGTTGCAGACGAAGTTGTTGCCGATGCTCTGGGCCTTCCTAGTACCAACCATAGGCATCAGTAGCTGCGCAAGGACAAGGCGAACCTAGTCGTATGCGAGAGAGGTCAAGGGGCGCGCAGTGCTTACCGTAATCGGTCGCCGGAGTTGAGTGGCGGCTCAGTCGTTTGCAGAAATGAACGAGGACGGCGTCCTGGGTCACAAGCAGGCAAGCAAATGGTATCAGAAGGTGCACGAGGTCATGCTGGACACACTCGTTTGAATCAGAGGCACAGGGCGGTCAGGACTCACCGGAATTTGCTGCCGGAGATGCTCAGTACCGCGGCGGCGCAAGTTCGATTATGGACAGCCTAGCGGCGCTCTGCGGTTGGTGAGTGAGGGGAATGGAGCGGAGTGGGAAGAGGATCTTATAGCCGGAGCAGGGGCGGAGATTACGCACGAATTCATCGCCTATTAAGAGGATTAAAATCGCAGCAAAGGCGGGGAAGAAACGGGCGGAGGCGGGGTCCGCGCGCGAGATTTGGGGAAGAAGGAGTCGACGTGGAGAGGGCCCAGTCGTCTGCGAGAGAAACAGAGTGGGGGTGGGGTCCTGGCGTCAGCGACTCTATGGGTGCGTCTGCGAGTGAAAGAGAGAGAGGGGGAACCCGGGTGGGCTAACTGGGCTGGATTCGTTGTTGGGCTAGACGTCTGGCGACGGCCCTTTTCTATTTCCTTTCTCTTTTTTTTTCGGTTTTGATTTTCTGGAATAATTTTCAAATGATTTCAAACTCTATTTGAATTCAAATATTTTTAGGATTTTTTGCAGTGTGCAAAGTCACAAATCTAGGCATAGAACCAAGTGGTCACTTTGAATTGGCTTGGTCATTTGGACTAAAATAGAATAAACAGTGACATAGCACTTGTTTTATATTGGTTTTGAAATTGGTTTTCAAATTGTATTTGCTTTGAAACTTTGGTTTAAACCTTAGCAATCTAGCAAAACAACCTGAGAGCAATAAGAAAACAAAGTTTGGTTTCATAAACAACAATCTCTCATTAGAGAGTAGCATTTGTTTCAAATGTAGATCACATAAAATAATGAGCTCATATGCTCCTGTTTTTGAATGATTTGTTTGAGATGAACTCTATATGATCATGGATGCATGGATGATATGCATGAGTTTGAAACATGATTTTAGGGATGTTACACACTTTGAAGTAGATCACCATCATCAAAACGATCAGCATTCTTTCAAAATCCATTCTTTAGTTATTCTTTTAGTGTAGTAAACACTTTACATACATCTTCTATTCATCCTTATCATGACGACTTTCATGATCAAGCTAATGTAGCTTATAAAGGCGAATCGTGAGTATAACGCTACTTTCCAAAACTCTTTTGGATGATTAGGATGTCTAGCATCTCCAACCTTTGCAAATTCTCATCCAATATGACAACATATATTATACTCTATCATATTGCAACCAAAACATTGTTTTAGATATCGTTATATCTGCCACACATGATGGTTTCTGAAACAATTCTTTCAGCTCCTAGATAAACTTGATATTTAAAACAATCAAGAATCATGGAGGCAAACATGATACTTAAGATACTAACACTGGAATTGTTACTCTCGATTTAATACCAATTATTAAATTTCACAGAGTAAGCAGAGTTTTCTAAAAGTTTGCAATAAGACTTTAAACTTTAGATTGACACTCAACACAATACGATACTAGTTCGTAAAGTAAATATCCAAAATTCTATAGTTCTATTATCTCAATTACAACTATGCATAAGGTGGTGAACAAATGCCAATGACTACAACAAATTATGCAAATTCAATTTGATTTAATTTATGATAAATTGAGTTGTACTAATCCAAATTAGAAATGAACTCCCACTCAAAAACGACATCCCTCGTGTATTTTTGGTGATTACATGAACCAAATCCACTACACCAAGTCCGATCTTCACATGAGTCGGTGTAGCTTCAAAGGCGAGCATCCATATGGTCATCATATCAAAACATATGACTCATGCTTAACCTTTCTGTCTGAGTTCCGAGTCCATGTATGTACGTGCTAGGCTCGCCAAGTAAGAACCTTAGTATTCGCGTGTGTAACTGTCTTACACCCGAGATATGCTCGTGGATTCAAGTACACCCGATCATCATGTGATGTCTTGAAGAGACGAAACATTGTCGGTGCATACTTAAGGAAGAACACATTTTTTTCTTGATATCTAAATGAGGGATCATCTTATTATGCTAATAAAACGCCAAACAAGCAATATAAGATGCAATCAAACATCACATGTTTGAAAGTGAAATGATATGGTTCCCGCATATGATCTCCATCATGTGCACCGTGGTATGATCTCTATCATACCTCTATGTGTAAGGCCAAGGTCTGTAGAACCTACACGTTATGTGTGTTGTAATAGTATCATCTCATACTTCTAATTACAACATCACCATATCATAACACTATCCCAGCAACAATCTAAACTAGACGCCTCTAATTTATCCATTGCAAGTTTTACGTGGCTTAGGGATTTCGAAGATAGAACCGTTCTTACCTACGAACATGAACCACAACGAGGATAACCAAATTGTTGACAACTTGTTGCAAATTAGATATTGACTATAGTAGGAGAGCCCGACACCCGCTAGCCACTTATGCAAAACTAGTTGCATGTCAAGCGTGGAACATGTCTCATGTGCGAGGACATGTAAAGTTTGTCTGGGCCGCTTCATCCCACTATGCCACCAATATCCAAAGTATAACTAAGAAATAATAAAATGATTATCATCGCCCACATACTCATATGTGTACTACCCGTGCAAAGCATCTACGCATAGATCCGGCTCTGATACCACCGTAGGGTTCGCAGCATAGAAAACAAAAAAATTCCTATGATGGGAACATCTAAGTACCAAGATCTATCTACTAGATACAAGAAACGGGTGGATATACATCCATAGAATACATACCCTTGAAGACCGAATAGCGTTAACGAGGTTGTACTCATGGATGATGTAGACGAACGCTTGCCGATCTCAAGATCGTGATGAAGTCCATCTGGTCCAGCCGGTCCAGCGCCATCACTTCCAGCACCGCAAAGCAGTGGTGCATCCGTGATCGCACACACGTCTAGGTACCCCGACAACCTCCGCGCCCTCTCTCCAGCGAAGCAGCGTAAGCAACAAATCCTTCCAGAAAAAGCCACCGGGAACATGTCTCTCGCTGATCCGAGACCATGGGGAAATTCTAAAGGGGGGAGAGAGATCCTTTGCGAGGAGGTGTGCTTTGAGATGATGAAAGGGGGGACTTTTATAGGGAGAGGGGGGTCACCCCAAGGGGCATGGCGCCATCCATGGTGGCTTCCCCCACCTCTTCCACATTCATGTGGGTGGAGCTCCCACTCAAAATGAAAAGCCTCCACTCCCATAAAAGAGCCTCCACTCAAAAATCCACTCACATGCATTAAATTTCCACCAAATTTAATGCAAGCTCTCATTTAAATAAACTATTTTATTTATTTATTCAGAATTTTGTTAATAACTTTAATTAACAAACATTCACATAAAACCCCTTGCTAGTATTCAATTTCACATGCAGAACCAGTTTCAGCAACTTCAACCGAAACAGTTTCGGTGTCTAGGGAAATAAATTCCTGCGCTTCCCTTTTTCTTTCTCTGGCATATTATTTGCTCCAAATGGTGTTGGTATCCCTTAAGTGTGTCACCCTACGGTTCTCTAATAATGTAGACATGATCGAGACCCCTCTCCGATCAATAATCAGCAGCGGGACCTGGAGATCCGTACTGACTCCCACATACTCAACGATGACTTCTGTGATCGTGAACCTTATACGCATGTAACTCAATCCCTTTGTCTCGCGATATATTACATGTCCGAGATTCGATCATCGGTATCTCCATACCTAGTTTGATCTCGTTACTGACATGTACTCTTTTCTTGTTCCCATGATATAACATTCTAGTGATCAAATCACTTACTTGCAAGCTAACTAATGTGATATCACCGAGAGGGCCCAGAGTATATATCTCCGTCATTGGGATGGACAAATTCCACTCTTGATCCATGAGCCTCAACATAACACCTTCGTAGCACTGAACCCATCTTTATAGTCACCCTGTTACGGTGTGACGTTTGATGTTATCAAGATACTCTTCCGGTGTTAGTGATTGACATGATCTCATGGTCTAAGGACTAAGATTACTTTGTATGATGTTATAGCAATATAAACACAATGACCTTGATCGTAATGCTATACTTCGGATGAATGTTCATCACATCATTCCAACAATGTTGTGACCTCGTTATTAACAACATCCAATGTCCATGATCAGGAAACCTTTGATCATCTTGTTAATCAACGAGCTAGTTCATAAGAGAGGCATAACTAGGAACTTCCTTTTTGTTTATTAAACACACATGTATTAACGTTTCCGTATTAATACAATTATAGCATGTAAAATAAACATTTATCATAAATAAGGAATACGATAATAACCACTTTATTATTGCCTCTCGGGCATATTCCCTTCAGTAACATAACAAGATTATTCTCAAGTGAATATCCCTCATATCACTAGAGAACTCTTTATTATTGCTAGGATGTGCCTACAGGTTCTACCCATTTACTAGGTTTCCAACCTAAGGTCAAAGCGTATGCTCTGATACCAATTGCGGTGACCCAGCATACCACTACATGATGTACTATAATATATTCGTTGACATAACACCAATGAAACACCGTTCACTAGTATTACATCCCTCAGAATGGCACAACAGAAACACAGTGGGTCCAATATATGGCTAAAGGTTACAACTCACTCTGTACATAAGATTTAGAGAACACTCTAGGTTAAAGAGAGAGAAAGAACTTCTTACGGAGAAGAATCAAAGATGAACAACACAAGAACTAGTATACTATTAAGACTATTATTTTAACTAAAGGGTTGGCATTGATGCTATTGCAATACTCTATAGAATTAGGTTCTTGACAAGAGATTATATTTCTATCTAATCATTAATTCAGTCTTCACTTGAGTTGATGTATATGTTGACTTCCTTGAATTTATTGAAGAGCTTTGGCTTTGGATGACGAGTCCTGGAGCATAACTTGATGTGAATATTTTCTATTCTGGCTTCAGAATCTAGCAAGGGTTAAGAAGATACTTTGAGTACGATCGTACTCAGCAAATTCACTAGAAAATGAGTGTTTGATGCACTATAACTACAGCCACAGATCGTAGGTCATAGGCAATGCAAGTTTTCATAAACATTTCTTCAAAGGTTGCTTTTATTCTGAAAAGCTATGTCCGTCAGCCTTCACGGGTTTACCACAACTTTCATGGAGTTACTTTCCCGCAGCGTTCGTAGCTCCTTCTCGGAATAGGGAGTAACAAGTTATAGTTCTTACACTCTGCAGAGGTGCGTCACTTTACCCATGAGAGATCAACTCTTTGTTGCACAACCAGACAGCTTATTCCCGTCCACAATTCCATGATGTGGGGCCCAGAAGATGATCCAAGCCAATCACTTCCCCTTTCGCGACCTCGCATGCCTCCTTGGTGTACACCATGCCCACATATTGGATTACGGCAATGGTTTGTACAAACCGTTAGATGCCAGAACTATCATGGGACGTTGAGGATTCCCACCCATATGCTGCATATCCTCTACGAATTACCAATTAATATGCACGCTACGAGGATAATAGCCACGACCTGCACATCCGGCTTCATGCGAGAGGAAGAAGATATAGCTGACTTCTCCATCCCATTCCAAATCTCATGGTCAATGCGTAATATACGATGCAAGAATCACTAGCGACATTGGTTGTTAAGTCCTAGGTGATATAGTTCTGAACAGTGGTATTCCAACTATCAGATTTACTAGATTAGCTGATCACCCTGGATCAGTAACCAATAGTTCACAATATTATAAAAAATAGTGTTTTCTGACCTTTTTCAAATGCAGGTGAGGACAACACTAGATTTGTAAAATACTTTACAGAAAATAAACGAAGGACATGAGCAAGTGTGAACTTGCCTTTTGTGATTGCAAGATTCTGCACTCACGGTCTTCAAGATAATATAAGAGCCAATATCTGAAATCAGCATCATTGGTCCGGTAAGGACTAATGTTTAAAGAAGCAATATGCTCTTATGCATAAGTAATGTGATGCACTTTGTAAAACGCGAATCCCGAGGATAATGTTGTTCTAGGGTTTGGATTCTGGAAATTGTTACTTTAGAATGTGTTGTCCTTTTTAGATAAGTTTCACACTTGTGCTTCTTATTAGGGCTTGTGAGTGTGTGTGAACAACACATATTTATGCTGCAATAAAATATACACCTATGAAATGCTATTCAAGATTGTTTACACTTTAATTGTTTATCTTCAAACTTTACTTTATAAGTAGAGTCACTTATAAATAGCTTAAGTGTTATTGCTCCTAGGTATACGAGTGAAGTATGAAATAATGGGATCTTGATTATTTTTCATATATTGTCTGAAGTGGCAAAACGAATAACTTTTGAAGAAAAGATTCCTTTTCTAAGGTTTAAACAATCTTTGTGGTTAGTTAGTGGTAGTCTATGTTATTTGTGTTTGCTTGAATAGTTTTGGCTTGAGATGCTTAATTACTTAACTAGCTCAGACCAAAGTTAACTATAAAACATATAATAATGCTTATAGTGTTATATTAAGATTCTTGTAGACTAAAGTTAACTTTAAAATAAAGATAGATTGAAAGTATAATGCTTATGATATTTGTGTCTTGTGTATCTGGTAATGTTTCCTTAAGGTTACTTAAGAATGGTTATTCTTCTATTTAAGTAGTGGTCTCTTAATTTTGTAGTGGAACAAGATTTCTTGTTTCCTTATAAAGGTATGATTATGGTTTGTGGATAAATAAATAGCACTAGTGACTACTCATGAATTATCTTTGGATTTAGTCCATTATAAGGTTGTATTTGATTGATATATCATTCTTGAAGATTTTATAATTATTAAAGATCTTTTTAAAATATAATTTATTCATATAGTAGAAGGATAATTTAATATATTAGTATTTCTAATGTTTTGGAATGATTATGACTTATTAGTAATATTCAAGACTAATACTTATTTATTATACTTGATTGACTAATTTTAGAAATATTAACAAATTTTATTTACCTTTATATGAATTTTAAACTAAGTAAATAAGTTTAAATTTGAGTTATTAAAATATTTGAATTTTTATTTAACTCAAAAGTAGAATACTATAATTTTAACATGTAGATATTATTTTTGTGATCATTTTGGTATATTATATTTATTTTTATGATTTATAAATAATAAGATATGAGTTTTACAATTCTTATTACTTTATAATTATTTAATAAATAATAAATATTTAATTAAGTGAAATAATAATACTATTGTAGTTTTTAAATATTGTTTTTATTTTTCCAATATTTTTGTGATCATGACGTCATATGGTTTGATCCTCACTGGTTGAGGATCGATCGATCGATCTGGTGCACGCGCGGTGCTGTGACTAGGTGCGTTGGACAAAGGAGATCAAGGCGAACCTATTGATGGTGGCGCCGCTGGTTTTTGGTCATCGGAGGGAAAACGGCGACGAGCTTATGCGGCGGTGCTTGCGGGTGATTACGGTGGCATGGATCTAGGAAGCAAACAAGGCATCGGCGCATGCTAGGAGACTCAGTGACTCACCAGGAACGCGATGGTGTGCTTGATTTGGCGAGGCGCGATTGGAGATGACGGTGAGGTCAACGAACAACGTCGGGAACCGAAGGTGCGATTGGGTCGATTGATGCCTCCTCTGCAGGTGCAAGTTGGGGCAATCGGACGAGAAGAACACGACGGACTCCACCATGGTATTATCTGGCCGAGGCGAGCACGGAATCGCCGGCTCCAGCTCACCTCCGATCTAGGGTTCTCGGCATGGTTGGGGAAACAAGGTAGAGAGGTTTTCAGAGGGGGGAAATGGGGAGGAGGACGAGCAGGGACGTCGCGGTGGCCTCCTTATCCTCTCCTGGCGACGACGGCGTTGATCTTGGCGCAAGGACGACGGCGGACGACCTCGGCCTCGCCACCGAGTTGCTTCCAGCTGGAGGAAGACGACAACATGTTGTTTTGCGAATAACCCCCTGGGGTTTCTTTCCTCTCAACCCACAGTCCTTCCCTGGCCCTACTTGTCAGTCACAGGAGAGAATGAGCTGGGCTGGTTATTGGGCCTTTGTGGGTTGCACCTGGGTGACAGTTAAGCAAAGAGAAGTTGGGCCACGGCCAGGTTTTGTTTTTATTTGTTTTCCATTTTTTTCTATTTTCCGTTTTCCTTTTCAGATGTGTATATAATCTTTAATTTGAACTTTTCTTTGTAGAATTTATTTGCTGGAAAATTGTAGTAATACTAAAATATATTTAGTATCATTTGTAAACTTTTATTATATAATCTTTTTATATTTTTTTTTCTATATGAACCCCTTTTTAATAATTTGTAGAGACTTTTCTTATTATTGTTTTCTTTCCACTTTTAACCATGGATTTATTAAATAATACGATCTTATTTGTTTATAAAACTTAACTCTAGTTGGCTCATAGTTTTGAATAGAAATTTTTATATGTATAATAATTCTATATCATTATTTGATGCATGAAATATAAAATAAATTAATATGGTTATTACTACTTCCATTAATTTGGAAAATGACAATGTATATATTCTATTATGATAAACAAAGAAGTTTAGGGTTTTGAATTTACTTATATTTTCTTTGTTGATGTGAGAAAAGAGTTAATAGCTATGCATATTGTCTTTTGTTTGTGATATTTAATGACATCACTTTTTTTAAATAAAAAGTTATATCTAGAATGTTTTATGGAAAATAATTGATAAAGATACTCTTAAGCACATATAATCATGATAATTAGAATTGGAAGAGATGTGATTTGTTATAGGAAAATATTCCTATAAAGTGATATTAACATAAGATGATGAATCCATTCCCTGAAATGGACATTATACTTGGTTTACGATTTAGAGTTGGTTGTTTAACAAGAATGTCTATTTTTCCATTCTTCACCATCCTTGACCTTTAATTAAAGAATTCCTTTCCTAGATATAATGCTTCTTCCTATCCATCATCATAGTTAGTATGCTGAGCTTTACTTCACTAGAATGTTCTTATTCACCTTTTATTCTTCTAAACTCATGGATGAATTCAATGAGTTTGGTACGAAAGTATTTCATAGTTTTCTCATATCTTTGCTTAGTTATAACCACTACTCTACTGTTGATAATCATCAATCCAACAAGTAGTTCTTTCAAACTCCACTCATAATCTTAATCATCCATCACTAATATTTCTTCATTAGATGTATATATCCAACTATCTTACTCCAAAGATTACTATCCTTTAAGATGAATAACACTCCTTCCAAAACTCCATGCTATAATAGCTTTAATTGAATCATATTGTCTTATATTTACTCTAGTAACTCATACTCTAACCTTACATGATATTAATGTGGTTTGTAATGGCTACTCTAGGATAACTTATCTCTACTAGGGTTTCAATCATGTTCTACCCATCAATATCTTTTATACTAGATATAGGTAGACCATCCTGGTGAGTAAGTCATGATCAATGTAATCATTTTATTATTTATAGCTTAGGTTTCCAATTGGCTAATCAAGACTTTATCAATACAACCTTACTATTGTATTGGAATTATCTTCTTTGTATCTTTAATTGGATTAAGGTTGTTATTCATGGACTATGCCCTCTTTAAAAGATTTAAGTAGATGCTATGATAAGATCAAGAAGTAGTAGATCAAGGATTGATAGTGAAAGAATTTGTAAATCAATGGTGGATTACTCAACATTGATGAACAACAGATATTAAGATAAGTTCCATAAAAATTGATATGGAAAGACAGATATATAGTGAATGATCATGACTTAGTCTTTTTCCTACTCAATCTACTTAAGAAGTAGGGTTAGGTATTACCATGATACTCATGGTATGTGCAGATGAGATTAAGACATAGTTGTTAAATTCTTATTATTTATGTTATATCCTCAACTTGGTACTTATGAGGGATTATAATGAATACTATAATATGATCACCTAAGGATAAAATTTAAATCATATTGTCTCAGGGTTTAACTTTTATTACTTTTGATCTACCCTTAGATCAAATCTCCCTTACCCAAAATAAGGTTTTAGCAAAGGTCATATTGAAACTTATCGCAGTCAACTTGATGATCTACTTCAATTCCATCAAGTTAAAAGAAGCTTCAATCACTTTGAGAAGTTTTGTTCAAAAGCGCGAAAATTATTCAGATTTTCTATGCATGAATGCAATGCACACATCTGGGTTCATCTTATTTCTGAGCTCTAATACTAGGATGTTACATGTACCTATCCGAATCCATGGCACAGATTTTTTTGCTAATCTAATAGTACTTGGAACTAAAGGTTTGGAAGTAGTACTAGGAATGGATTGGATGTCAAAACATAAAGGATTAATCGACTGTGCCAAGAAAGCCATAACCATGACCAGTATAGCTGGAATATCAGTAGAGCATGTATCTGAAACCTTGCCCCGTCAATTCAAGTGCAACAAGAGTATAGCCCAGCCAACCATTGACCAAGTCAGAGTAGTCTGTGAATACCCCGATGTATTTCCAGATGTTTTGCCTGGTATGCCTCCAGATCGGGATATCGAGTTTATCATTGAACTAATCCCTGGAACCGGACCCATAGCCTAGAGACCATATAGTATGAACCCGTCTGAACTAGTGGAGCTAAAGAAGCAACTGGATGCTATTCTGGAGATAGGATTGATCCAACTAAGTGCGTCGCCATGGAGATCACTAGTGTTGTTTGTGGATAAGAAAGATGGAGGTAACCATTTGTGTACGGCTTATCGGAAGTTGAATGATGTCACCATCAAGAACAAGTACCCACTGCCAAAGATAGAAAACCTGTTTGATCAGTTAATCGGTGCCAAAGTGTTTTCTAAGATTGATCTTAGAATTGGCTATCATCAACTCAAAATTCACGCAGAAGATATTCCAAAGACTGCCTTTACCACCAGATATGGATTATACGAGTACACTGTCATGTCTTTCGAATTAACCAATGCCCCCGCTTATTTCATGAACCTCATGAATAAGATTTTTATGGACTTCCTAGATAAGTTTGTCGTTGTTTTCATCGACGACATTCTAATCTATTCCAAATCAAAATAAGAACATGAGCTACACCGGAGGACCATCCTTGGAACCCTTAGGGAGCATCAGTTGTATGCCCAGTTTAACAAATGTGAATTCTGGTTACAGGAGGTAGGATTTCTCGGACATATCGTATCAGCCGGAGGAATTGCCATTAACCCTGCAAAGGTGAAGGATGTTGAAGATTGGCAGGCCCCAACCACTCAAACCCAAGTTCTTGCATTTCTCGGATTAGCGGGATATTACCGCAAGTTTGTAGAAGGATTCTCGAGTATCGCCAGACCCGTGACCCAATTGCTGAAGAAGGATAAGAAGTTCGAATGGATGGACAAATGTGAAGCGAGTTTTCAGGAACTCAAGAGGAGATTGATTTCAGCCCCAATCTTGATCATGCCGGATATCACGAAGCCGTTTGACGTGTATTGTGACGCATCCAAGATTGGTCTCGGATGTGTGTTGATGCAAGAAGGTAAAGTTATATCTTATCTATCCAGACAACTGAAGCAGCATGAACAGAATTATCCTACCCATGACCTTGAACTAGCAGTCGTAGTTCTAGCCCTGAAGACATGGAGGCACTACCTCATGGGAAACCGTTGTGAGATTTATTCGGATCACAAGAGCCTGAAGTATATATTCACTCAGAAGGAGCTGAATATGAGGCAAAGAAGATGGATCAAGCTAATCAAGGATTATGATCTGGACATTCACTATCACCCCGGTAAAGCCAATGTGGTAGCAGATGCCCTTAGCAGATTGCCGTGTCGCTTGAAATCCATGATTCCGAAGGAGCAACCAAGTTTGCACAAGGAGATGGAAGATTTCAGAATGTAATTAGTAAGTGAAGGATTTTTGGCTAGCATAGAACTTCAACCCACTTTGATCAGTCAGATTAAGGAGGTGCAGAAAGGAAATTCTAGTATCGACGGAATCAAACGTCACATCGGTACAGGCAAAGTACCCGGATTCACCGAGGATGAAGAATGATTTCTATGGTACAAAGGACGTCTCTGTGTACCAGCGGACTCCGAATTGAAGCAGGATATTTTGAAAGAAGCCCATGATACTCTTTATTCTATCCACCCCGGAGGAACAAAGATGTACCAAGATTTGAAGGAGCAATTTTGGTGGCATAAGATGAAGAGAGAAATCGGAAGCTACATCGCCAAGTGTGACATTTGTCAGAGAGTCAAGGCGGTACATCAGAGACCCGCGGGACTGTTGCAACCATTACAGATTCCGGAATGGAAATGGGATTTAGGTAGAATGGACTTTATCACCAGTTTGCCTACTTCTAGTAGGGGAAATGACTCTATTTCGGTCATAGTTGATAGACTGTGCAAAGTAGCCCATTTCTTACCTGTCAAGACCACTTACCAGAGTTCGAAGCTAGCAGAGTTGTACATCGCTAGAATCGTCAGTTTGCACGGAGTCCCCAAGAACATCATGTCAGATCGAGGAACTCAGTTTACCTCGAGATTTTGGAAGAAAGTATATATTCCCTACCCATGACCTTGAACTAGCAGCCGTAGTTCTAGCCCTGAAGACATGGAGGCACTACCTCATGGGAAACCGTTGTGAGATTTATTCGTATCAAAAGAGCCTGAAGTATATATTCACTCAAAAGGAGCTGAATATGAGGCAAAGAAGATGGATCGAGCTAATCAAGGATTATGATCTGGACATTCACTATCACCCCGGTAAAGCCAATGTGGTAGCATATGCCCTTAGCAGATTGCCGTGCCGCTTGAACTCCATGATTCTGAAGGAGAAACCAAGTTTGCACAAGGAGATGGAAGATTTCAGAATGGAATTAGTAAGTGAAGGATTTTTGGCTAGCATAGAACTTCAACCCACTTTGATCAGTCAGATTAAGGAGGCGCAGAAAGTAAATGCTAGTATCGACGGAATCAAACGTCGCATACCCGAATTCACTGAGGACGAAGAAGGAGTTCTGTGGTACAAAGTACGTCTCTGTGTACCAGCGGACTCTGAATTGAAGCAGGATATTTTGAAAGAAGCCCATGATACTCTTTATTCTATCCACCCCGGAGGAACAAAGATGTACCAAGATTTGAAGGAGCCATTTTTGTGGCATAAGATGAAGACAGAAATCGGAAGCTACATTGCCAAGTGTGACATTTGTCAGAGAGTCAAGGCGGGACATCAGAGACCCGCAGGACTGTTGCAACCATTATAGATTCCGGAATGGAAATGGGATTCAGTTGGAATGGACTTTATCACCGGTTTGCCTACTTCTAGTAGGGGAAATGACTCTATTTGGGGCATAGTTGATAGACTGTCCAAAGTAGCCCATTTCCTACATGTCAATACCACTTACCAGAGTTCGAAGCTAGCAGAGTTGTACATCGCTAGAATCATCAGTTTGCATGGAGTCCCCAAGAACATCGTGTCAGATTGAGGAACTCAATTTACCTCGAGATTTTGGAAGAAAGTCCAAGAAGGATTAGGAACAAGACTAGATTTTAGCACAGTTTATCACCCTCGGATAGATGGACAAACGGAGCGATTAAATCAGATACTCGAAGATATGTTGAGAGCCTGTGTGCTAGAGTATGGATCTAAATAGGAAGACTGTCTGCCTTTCACAGAATTTTCTTACAACAACAGTTATCAAGCTAGTTTGAAAATGGCCCCATTTGAATTCATGTACGGAAGGAAGTGTCGTACCCCTTTGAATTTGTTGGAAGTAGGAGAGAGTCAGATTTTCGGACCCGACATCCTACGAGAAGCATAAGAGAAGGTTCAAAAGATTCGTGAGCACCTCAAGACCGCCCAGTCAAGATAGAAGAGTTATGCCGACAAGAGACGTCGAGACCTCGCCTTCAACATCGGAGATTTTGTGTATCTCAAAGTGCCGCCTTTGAAAGGAATGCAATGTTTCCAACTCAAAGGAAAGTTAGCCCCCAGATATATCGGACCCTTCAAGATTTTGAATTGTCGAGGAGAAGTATCGTATCAACTGGAACTGTCAGAGGAGATGTCAGCAGTGCACAATGTGTTCCATATATCGTTACTTCGCAAACGCCTTGAAGTCCCAGAGAAGAGTGAAGTTTTCAAGAACATTGACCACCGCACCATAGAGATCAACGATGACCTGACATATCCCGAAGTACCCATCCGTATTTTGGAAGAAGCTTTCAGGACCACCAAGACCCAAAGAATCAAGTTTCTCAGGATCCAGTGGAGCAACCACACTGAAAAAGAAGCTACCTGGGAACGAGAAGACTACATCAAGATGGAGTTTCTCGATCTTTTTAAATCCTAGGTATCTTTTTTCTTATTTCTCAAATCTCAGGACGAGATTTCGTTTAAGGAGGGAAGGTTTGTAACATCCCAAAAATATTGATCATGATTATCAAATTCCAATCACCAAAATTAGGGTTAACAAAAACTTTTGTTAATTAAATCATATGAATGCATATCTATATGTGATGATTGTATGAATGCATGAATGGATTTGTGTGATTGATCTAAATAGCAAGGAATGGTTTAAAGATGAAAACAACATCATCTAAAACTTTTACAAGCAGAAACAAATCAAGAGAAAATCAAAAACAAACCAAATAAAGCAAATGGTCATTTTTGCCAATCTTGCTAACTAGGCCACTTTGAGTGTTTCTAGTCCAAGATTTCAAACAGAAACATTTCCATTTATTTTCACCCCTTTCTAGACCAAGTAAAAGTGAACCCAAGCCCACCTTTCAAACTTACAGAAACATTTGTCAACTTGATTCAAATGACAATTCAAAATTGAATCTTTAACATATGTGAAGATCACCTATTTTCAAAAACCAACTAAACCAGTACCCCTTGACCTTTCCAACTAACCAGAGACTCCCTAGTGTGTAACTAATACACCCACCAAGTTTGAACCAAAAAATCAAATTTGAATTTCTTGCGGCCATTTCATCAAACACTAGAGACAGAAAAACAAACTGGCCAAACTTCACTGTTTTGAGCAGTAATTTGGCTAAGCATTGTTCACCATTGATCACGCTTGTCTCCCCCAATGCCAACCAGTGCCTTGACCACCCCTAGCCCCTACCCATTGCACCATGCCATGCCAACCCGAAGGCACCCTTGTCAGCCGACCATGGATAGCTAGCTAGAGCAAGCACCAAGCCTAGCCACCATGTCTGGGACGCATGCCACCGTCCACTGCCACCCCCTTTCCAGCGCTCGAGCTTTGCCAGAGCGCCACCCTCGACACACGACCACAGACCACGCGCCGCCCTCTGCGCGTGCAAGCATGATCACCACCATCCCAGGAGACCGCTAGACAACCATGTTCGCCGCCGCGCGACCCGTAGCCGCGATGCACCATTAAAATGCCTGTTAGACCCGCCTAGAGCATCGTAACGTTCCGACCGTCTCGCACCGCCCCACGCCGCATAACCATGCCGTTGAGCTTCTCCAGGAAGCACAACAACGCCCCTATCGTCGCCCATGCAAGTAGCTCGTTGTGCCGACGACCACGACGAGCTCCACCCGTGCCCTTCGGTCCCATCTTGGCACTATAAATAGAGGCCACCCCTGTTCGAACTCAGCACACCATCTCACTCCCCTCTCTCTCAGAACCACCCCCACTCATTCCCGGAGCAAGGCGAGCAGCACATCGCCAGAATTTGGCCGGAGTATGCTGCGGAGGAGGAAGAAAGGAGCCAGTGATTGGAGCTGCACCAGGAGAAGTCGCCGGTACCAAGAGGTTCGCCGTCGTCGACTTCGTCGTTCGCCCCCGTCGCCGACCCTCGCCAGAGCCCCGGTGAGCCCCGTAGACCCCCACTGGCCGCGCTAGGGTTCTGTCTCGCCGGCGTTGCCCGACGGAGACGATAGGTCCCAGCCGTTCGATTAGAGTTTGATTGTGCGGTCTAGATCACCCCATACCGCTTCGCACCCCACTGTCTCCCTGACTGGTGGGGTCACCCACTTAAACTCACCCGCGCGTGTGCTGTGCACCGTGGGCCGGCCTAGTTAACATCCCGCGCAACCCAGTTAGTTTGAATTTGTATTTTCCAATTTAGTTTCAAACCTAGTTTTGTACCTAGATTCAAAAATCAACCCCTAGGTCGATTCACTAAACCAAAATGCAAGAAACCAATTTTGTTAGAAAGGTACTGGAATTCTTAATCCAAGCCCGTTTGATTCAAATCATTTGCGATTGTAGATCACCTATAGTAAAAATAACAAGGCAGAAGCTTTTCTGCATTCAAACATTTTTTTTCACAATTCAACCACAAAAGCTTTTGAGTTGATTCCAACTCTCAAAAATCACATTTAGCTAGACCTTTCTGAATATATAAAAATATCTAGGTTTACTTGCAGAAATAACGAACAAGTAATAAAATAATGCCCCATAGGCCATTCTAGTCACTTTAATTAATTAAAATAAAAAGGTTAAACCTTATTAAATTGTGACACTACTTTAAATCACATTCCCAAGTACTGAAATATGTGGTGATGACATGTGTCAACATGATCCCATGTTTTAGTTGGAGAATATTAAATCTTAATTAGTTTTTCAATGAGTACAAATTACTTTTCTAGAATAAAAGAGAATAAAACTATTGCTTTAATCTTTGTGATCTTTGTGATGATCCTAGATCATCTAGTGAAAACCTTGGTGTGATAAATAAAAGTAGTTAAGTATTGATTGGTGATTGTGTACCTCGTACTTATTTATAGACCCTAGTACCGACCAAGGATACGAGGAGGAAGGAGAATACTACAAGGAAGAAGCCAAGGAGAACTTCAATCACTGCTCTGCACAAGGCAAGCTATTAACTAAGCAAGCTAACACTTGCAACTTTGCAAGCTTATACTAATATCTTAACAAGCAAATCCTTGCAAGCTTACACCACTTGATACCCAATCTTAGTTTTATTTGCAAGCTTAGTATTTTATTTCTTTATCAAAGATTTATATCGGAATTTACTTAGTGACTTATAGAGCTTAGAAATTTTATTTAAAGGTAGCATAAAGAGCATAAAACATGGCCTAAGTTAGATAATCTTGATGTCATCCTGAGGCATGAGATTGAACTTAGATAAGATACACCTTATTACCACCCCTCATTAGTATTTACCCTCACTTGTAGTTGCTAGTGCTAAGCATAAAACTTGATCAACTCTAGATGGAAATACTTGGTGAAACTGATTATGAAAACCTTAGAATGATGAGTCATTCTACTGAAATGTTTTGACATGTGTTCCTGAACACCAGATGATTTTGATGATGAAAATTTTAAGGCATGAGCCTTAGCCCTTTATAAAACTAATGGTTGTCTGGATGCGATGCCATTCCAATTTTACCGTACAAACACAATACCCGAAATTTAGATAGGGCTTGACTGGAAATTTATATACCTTAATATGGGTTCCCTTGCGGACAACGTTTGAGCTGAGGCTACCTTGTGAAGATTGTCCACCTGTGTAGTACCCAAGATGACAGTTGGTAATGGTTAGGAGGCCAAACTCATAGGAGAGGTGCATATACTAGGGCGTGTAATTGAAAGGTTAGGATTGTTTATTTGCATACTGAGTATGGTGAATTCAGGATTGTTCCTGATGGATGTATCGAATATTGTGGTGAAAGTGTACCACCTCTGCAGAGTGTCAAACTATTCGAATAGCTGCATCCACGGTTATGGACAGTTGGAATGGCCATACTGTTCCATCGTCAGATGTTTTTAAAATGACTTATGAAACATGACTTGACTTGACCAAAATAGGGTTGTGTTATGAAAATTCAAGTTTCCCCCTTTGGTGTTATAAAACTTTCAACTAGCTTTATTTGCTTCTGAACTCAGTAGAGATAAATCTGGCTTTTTGCAAAACAACCCTAGAGCTTAGTATATCCTACTAAAAACCGCTTCACTTGCTAGTATTAGTTTGCGAGTACTTAAAGAGTACTCATACCTTTGTCCCTGGCTATTCCCGTGGCCAGACAATGAAGAGGACTATCAGGAGGACGGACAGCAGGAAGGTTATGATAACTAGGATCATCTGCCATCGTCAGCATTGCTTGTGACCATGAAGATGGAGCTTCGCCTACGCTATCGTTATCATTACGTTATTTCGCTGCTTGATTTGTATTCAGACTAGATCATGAGATCGTTTATTTGTGTAAGACCTTATGTATGGTTTGTAATGGATGATGTACTGTGATATCAAATCTGCTATGTCTCGTAAAAATGATAATCCTGGGATTGCGATGTATGGCATAACAGACATCCGGATTAAAAATCCGGGTGTTGACACACTGGTACAATATGTTTCTATTAAATCTATATATGTTGAGACAAATACGTGCATTGGGCCTGCATATTTACTAATTAGCTTCGAGTAAATAAGTAAGACGTCGCAATCGGAGAGGCTTCCGATCCAAGCGAGTGGTGGTTGGGTTGTTCACTCGATCTGACATTGCTTGTGTTCTGTGCCTGTGGATCCTGAACCAGATCGTTTTTTACTCATAAAATTCAACTTTATCTCTAATAACATGTCCAAATAATTAGGAACGGGTGTATTTGTTGAGAAAGTACATAGGAATGTGACCCCCAGCGGCAGCGTCCTCCTAGTTCACTTGATTCGACCTCAACCTTGTGACGAGTTGGCGTCGATGTCTCTCCAGCGAGTGTACTAGCATGACGGCGGAGAGCGACGAAAGACGTGGTTGTGCATATGATCGTTGCTCGCTTGGCGCGACGCTTGGAGAATTTCCTTTTGTTTTACTTGGAAATAAGATTGACCGATTGATGCTGGAAATAGCAGGACTATAAGTATTTTTCACGATTCTTGTGTTACTTTGTATCCACTCTTGGTTTACTTAATTTGTTATACTCATTTAGAAATAATTTTGTTTTTCAGGTCTCTAAGAAGAAGGCTAAATCATGGTGTGCTTCCAAGGGAAACATCCCTTATTCCAAGACGTCCGCTAAAGAAGGCTTCAATGTAGAAGAAGCTTTCTGAGTGTATAGCAAGGAATGCTATCAAGAATGAACATGAAGAACACAGGTACCTTTACTTCTTACAGTACATGTTTATACAAAAAAATACTGCTCAATTATTTCCTTGAGGGGAGGGCATTTGGAAATAGTAATGAATAAATGCACTAATGCTATTCTAAGCAGCTAGATTGATGCTCTGCTAAATTTTCTAGATATCTTCCTGATACAATTGTGAATGCTAGAAGATATATATCAGCTGATTACCTCCATCGGTTCTTCATTTTGCGAGTTTGATATATTTAATTTGAAAGTTTCTATTTGCATCGATCGCCATATATGGCTGTTTAGTCTCTCCAACAAAATTGTAGAATTCGTCGATAACTTATGATTCTTTGTGTGAGAGCTAGATGGTAGACTTTGCATTCTTTTAGTCTTTGCCAGCTTTTGATTGTTGTGGTACATATACATCTCCGAGATCATTATTGTTTATGAAGATTGTAAATGAACAGAAAAAAGGACTCAATCCTATGCTTGGTGGTCGTCACTAAGATCCTATCTATATATGCTTTGCCCATTGCCTTTTTTTCATTCATCTCTTTTACTGATGTACATAGTTAACCAAGTATGTTTCATGTTTGTATACCTACATGTCCTTGCTACAGTTATGTGCTTCAGTTTGAGACCCTATAATTTTTGTTATGCAGTCCCCAAATCACTTGTGTTGAATTGACAATTTTCTGCATCGATCATGCTTACTTTCGACTTTGTCTGACATGCAGATTTATTTATAAGAATCACAAGTGAGGCTCTAAGTTGTATTTTCATTATTTGTAAACTTGAAAGGCTCCAAAGATTTCTCCAAAATTACACTGTCTATTTTTTTCATATTTTCCATTGCCTTGTGCAAGTAATGGATATTTTCATATTCATCATGGAGCGATATCTTCGGGTTTGGGGGGCCTTGTGCTTTGCGTCGGGCATTGATTAGGCGTGCATTGTTGTAAAATTTTGAGCTCACTAACACATGAAGAAACAGGCCAATTCTTTTCACCTATAAATTGACATGCCAACCTTTTTGTCCACGCCAAATAAATATTCTTCCGTCGCGTTTGGTCGAGGTCCAATCATAGGTAGCATCTCTCCCATGTTGATCAACACCGTGTCAATATCGTTTCGTCTGGTCAACAAAAGACCGTTTTCTCTAATTAAATCTACCATGATTTTTAATAGAATCATCTCCTCGTAAATGCATGAAAATATGTGTTAGGGAGATAACGCCGGGGCGGAGGGGGTTATATATGCTTAGAGGCATGGAAAGTATGCTTCGATGATGGTCTTAATGTTTGGAGAATACTACCCTATATGGTTATATATTTACATACGCATGAAACTTCAGATACATTGTATTGACACATTATAAAAAATACACCATAGCAACGCACGGACATTCAACTAGTAAAAAACATAAAAGTAAAGAATGATTTGTTTGTTGTTTTCTCCAGATGACAAAATAGGCATAGGGAGGTTTATTTCATGGTGGTAGTGAATGTGCCAGGTAGATGAGTGATAAGTGTAACAATTATAATCTTATAAGTATGCGTGTACGCGAGCAACCCATAATTAGCTGAAACTCCTCTTGGTAGATTTCTTCCCAACTTCAATAATCCTACTAGCCTATTACCTAAACCACGGTCAGTCACCATACGATCAAGATCCTTCATGTTGCTTAGCAATTAATCTCCTTGGCTCGTACTAATACAATAAGCACAGTGGTTCCTCGTGATCCTCGAGTCAAACTAGTTTCCCATTGATATCCCCGTGTCACTTGGGGGTCGCCGATCTGCTAGCGAACAAGATCATATCTATGTAGAACAAAGTATCATGTTGTCTGGGCCCTTAGTTGGACAACAAGCATTAGGAATCCCACAAATAGTCAAGCACACATAATATAGTAATTAAAATCAATCACAACTAATAGAAATTATATAGGCACGTCACATCTCACCAATCCCTCACATCTCCCACGCCCAAGGGGACTTACTCATATATGAGAGAATAAAGCATCGTTAATATAATTAAATAAAGGGAGTACTTCTTGATATTACCATGGATATCCACAATAAGAACAAAAATAAATCCAACACAATTCAAGATGGGAAGAACAATCTCAAAACCTAGTCTTGTAAGGTGGAGATCTCTCTCTCTCTCTCTCTCTCAAGTATAGGTAACGGATATGGAGGTGTGGTGGCTAGGAGGTCAAAGGTCGTGGAGCGAGATGAAGAACGTCTTCTCCTTTTCTCCGGATCTCTTCTTTCTCCCTTCTGGATGGGATGGCAGCTCGTGTGTTCTGTTTTCGATCCTAGCCTCTTCACGAAAGTTGTCCCTTTTAACAAGACGAAGGCGATGGTAACTATACGGCAGGAACTATATGGCCGAAAAAATATTCCTGCCATATAGTTGCTCGTTAAAGCTACTATATGCTCCCCTTGATTGCTTCCAAAAAGAGACTTGCTTGTTTTCGTCTGAATATTCTGTTTCTGCTATTAAAACCCTCTGTGGATATTCAGAAATTGAAACACATATTAAAAACCAAGTTTTCTTCACTACCGAAGTATTAGCGTTAGGTAAAGCTAGAAAACCATCAAATCCAAATGAAAACCATCAATAGAAACCATCAAAAATGTGTCGAATCTCACAACTATCAACGGCATAAATAATAAACATTGCCATGTGTATTCAATGTGCTAAAGTATGTATAAAGGAAGCAAGTGTTATAAAGATACTTCCAGAGATAGATTACTTGTTTTTATAGTATGTATATAAATTAGTTTGGTAGGTTCATACTTAATTATTAGTGTACATGTCAGGTGTAGGAGTGAACATAGATCACTGCAATATCAATACAAATAGTTTGATTCTTGTGTTCTTGCTAGTTAGGCTTAGGGTTACTTATAATCAGTTTAAAATGATAGCATGATCATTCTAGCATTTTAAATTTTTATGTAACAACTATACTTGGGTTATAGTTTAGTGATACTAGTGCAAGTGTGTGACTATTACTCATGTGCTGATAATTGCTTCCTAATATCCATCTGCAAGACATAAAAAAATTCTATACATGCTTCTTTATTGTTTTTATTTCTAGATTTTTTTTGCATTGTTTACATTTGGTTAGGATGTGTGTTTAAACTTGTTGCTTATTCATAAGCTTGTTGATATGTTCCAATAGTTTTTGGAGGAAAATAACAATATATGGTATTGGTATAATAAGCTTAATTGAATTTTCGTGTACCTAAGCTTGGCTCTAGCTCACCTAGATCAAATATATGCTACATGGTACCTTTTGTATCCCTAGAGGTCTAACTGAACCTTATGGTTCCAAAAACTTGCCTAAACAAGATCTATCTATCATTTTTTATGATAGATACCCATGAGTTGATGATCTCTAGTTTAGCCAGTCTCTATGGCTGCTGCTAGTATAGCTGCCACTGTGATGTCTCCCTCTGGAGTGTACACATTGGTAGCTATTCTTTGGTAGTTGGCTGTTGGGATTCACTTTCTGGAGAACTCTTACTTGGCTGCCAAGGATGCTAAGACTGAGGCCAAACATTGTATAAGAACAGATACTAGAGTGTGACTACCAACTTCTCTGTGATGACTCAACATAGCACCTCTATGTGGATCTAAGAGAAATACATTTACCAATATCCTGTCTTTCTTTTGTATTCTGTATGATGGTAAGAACAAATACTAGATGATGATATTAGTGATGGATAGCAACCTGATGTTGAACTTGATGTTGCTATGCTTGTGCTGATACTTGATCATCTAGCTCCTTTAGTCTTTGTGATGTTGTTTCTTGATGTTGCTTGGGTGGATCTTGTTTACTTGCTTGACTAGATCTTCCTGATGGTCAGCTTGTCCCTTTTTCTTCTGGTAATCTTTATCCTACTTGTGCATGGCCTTCTTCTTGTGCTCCTAGATGGCTTTCCCAAGAAACCAGGGTGCTAGCGATGTGGATGTGGTGATTGTGGAGGTTTTGGTGCTAAGCTATGTGTTCTATTGTGGAAATGGAATGGTAGCTCTACTGCTACTGCTGGTTACTCTCATTTTGCTACATGCTCCCTTCTCTCGTATGTTGATAGCACATGCCATGCAGTTAGATGCGTGTGCTGTGTGCTGGCTTGCTTCAGCTGAGATCAAATAAATCCTAGTTATTTTGGTGACTATTTATCTTTTACTATATATTTGGCCCGGTGAAACTTGCCCGATGCTCCACTCAACAGGGAGGGAGAGTGCTTCGTTCCAAACCCCAAGAGCAAGGTATGAAGAGTACAGCAGCAAGATTTCCCTCAGTAGAAACCGAGGTTATCGAACCAGAAGGAGGAAGGAAACGTCACACAGGTGTTGGAAGCAACGTGGAGACCTGCACAACACAAACTCAAGACTCTGTCCCAACGAATGAGTGAGGTTGTCAAGCTCACCGGTTTGCTGTAATAAAGGATTAAATGTATGGTGTGGAAGGTAATGGTTTGCAACAAGTAAACAAGTAACAGTAGAAGATGTATCAATGGTAAAGATTGGACCGGGGTCCATAGTTCACTAGAGGTGCTCTTCTTAGATAAACAACATGGCATGAAGGGTGAACAAATTACAGCGAGGCAATTGACAGGAACTGAGCAAGGCAAAACAATGCAATTACTAGCCAGAAAGATCCTATGAGGTTGATTGGGAAATACAACAATATACATAGACTGTAATCCAACTGCATCTATGACTAGAAGTCCACCTTCAGGTTATCATCTGAACCCCCTCCAGTATTAAGTTGCAAGCAACAGACAACTGCTTTAAGCAAAGTATATAAGGTAAACAGTCCACATGTTCCATGAACAAGAGGCCGTTGTTTTCTCCCTAGTAGCAACAACACATCTACAACCGAAGATATTTCTGTCACTTCCCTTGGAATCTAGAGGCATGAACCCACTATCGAGCATAAATACTCCCTCTTGGAGTCATTAGCAACAACTTGGCCAAGATAACCACTAGCAACGGAGAGCATGCAAGATCACAAACAACACAGACATGATAGAATCATAAAGATAAAACCATTAATCAAACCAACATAATAATCTCAATATCCATCGGATCCCCGCAAACACAACATGCATGATTACAAATAGATTAGATCTTTTGATCATGAATGGAGCTCACAAGATCTATACATGAAAGCACAAGGGAGGAGATACAACCATCTAGCTACTACATGGACCCACAGTCCAAGGTGGAACTACTCATGAATCATACCAGAGAGAAGGCCTCCGGGAAGATCTCCCCTCCGGTAGGGTGCCGGGAAGATCTTCAGATCCCCCCCCCCCCGATCTAGGGACGATGGTGGCGGCGACTACAGACGGTTTCGTGGAATATTGATCAGGTCCTGAGAGTTTCTGCATCAAGGGCTTCTTATAGGCGAAGGGGGAGACCGAGGCGGCCGCCAGGGCGGCCAAACCCTAGCCAGGCACAGGCTAGGGCTCACCCCTGCCTGGGGGGGGTCTGGCCCCTCTGGCCGGCCCCTCGGGCTCTCCTCTGGACTTCTTGTTCCCCACGGAAAGTTATTGACTTTTTCCTTCGTTCCATCCAATTCCGAGAATATTTCTTTACTAACTTTTTTGAAACCAAAAACAGCAGAAAACAGGCATCTGGCACTGTTGCAACTTGTTAATAGGTTAGTACCAGAAAAAATGTAAAAATCACCTCAAAGTGTAGACAAGTAAAGCAAAGTAGATACTAAACAAGCATGGAGCATCAAAAATTATAGATACGTTTCCAACGTATCAGCATCACCAAGCTTAACTCCTGCTCGTCCTCGAGTAGGTAAGTGATAAAAAGAATAATTTTTGAGGTGACATGAACCCTCACAATAAAGATCCAACCATTTGCAAGCATTGAAAGCTGGGATCAAAGAACTCTAAACATGTGCATGAAAGATGGAGTTCTAACAATAGGACATACTAATTATGCATGCAACATGGCAAGCTACAAACAAAGATCATGAATAACATGCATTGAAAAACATTTGTTTGTTTCACATACAGAAAACATAGCATAGTGGTAATCAGCTTGTCCCTCATAGAGTAGCAATATAGATGCATAGGACACCTTAAAAGTTCACAAGGGTGACTAGAAACAAGTAGCACAAGAACAAGTAATAACACAATATGCGTCAATTAATAAGCTTTGGAACACTGCACACAGAATGACAACTATGCTCTCTTAATGGTGCCTAAAGATAGAAGGTGGAGACTCAATAATGATGGAAGAAAGGCCTTTTTGTAAAGGAAGCAAGGGTTACAAGTTTCAAAAAGAGCTTCTAAAAATTATGGTACTTATTAGCTTTCAGCCCTCATTGCCCCGATCATAAGCATCTTGAAGTGGTTAAGGTTAAAGTGGCAAAGCTGGAGTATATGCTTGACAAAGTATAAGTTGGCAATCTCAAGTCCCTTGACTATGAGGGCTACACCTCATGGATACTCAACTTAGGGCCTAGGCAAATTCTTGTGACTATAAGTATTTGCATATCATTGAGAACCGCCAACGGGGTACCCCTTGCACATGGTACAGGAGCTTTCCCATAACCAAAATGATAAGGCAAGTAGACAATGAGCATCTCAGCAATCTTCTTATGTACCATGGGAATATGGTGTTTTTCTCTCTTTCCTCTTTTCTCAATGTGTCTCTATTTTTTTATAAGAAGAATGCTTCATAGATGTCACTATGGTGATGCTGCAAGCTTCCACCATGATTAGGCATGGCTTAGGCTAGCGGCCCAGGCGTTTCTCTAACACATAATACAAACTCCATGGACTTACAAGTTCCCACTTCATTTCACACCGGTAACATCCATAGACAAAAGAGCATGATATCAACGGAGTACAAAAAGTACAAGTGCAATGTTGAAAACGTTCCCTGTGACAGCACGGTTCTGCTAATCCCAACTTATAAGTGCAAGCATATACAACAAAGTTGCCTCAATGGTTCAAGTTTATTAGGGGCAAAGAATAAAATGTGCCATCAAGTTCGTGAGGGCTTTAATCACTAAGTTTTCACATAACAAAATAGTTTTTAATTGGAAGATTGTTGAAAACAAGAATATACTTGGAATGGTGTAACACACCATGCATAGGAGTTTACGGTGGACACTTTGGAATAACTTGGTTTCTTGGGAATTGGAATCTTGAGTAGAACTTACTCATACAAGGGGAGGCTAGCAAAAGACTGGGAGCAACCAACTAACAGTGCAATAATGGCCATAATTATGCAATGCAACAAAGAAAACTAATCAAAGCAAAGATTGGTACTAAAAGTCAAGGACTAAATGATCATATAGGCTAATGGTGACTTGTCATAGTGATAACATGGTGTAAGCATGTGCCAAGTCAACCCAAGCAAAACATCAAAGGAGAATACCATAATACTATGCTTTTGCATGCTAAAACAACGCATAATTTCTTCAAGGCACACTAAGCAATCCCAATTGTTTGGAACAAGACATGCTACAACAATAATCACTAAGCATAATGCTAAAACAACACCTAGCATGTCATGCTAAAGTCTAAGTCACAGTCAATGCAAGCTCCTCTTGCACTTCAAGCAAGAACTTACTACTCCTTTCCAAACACCAAGCAAACTTATTTGCAAAACAACACATCGAGAACAGGGGTCCAAACTACTAAAGCAAACTAAACAAACTAAGCAAAGCAAACGAAAACTAAGACGCTCCAAGAACAACACAACTGTGCATGAAACAATAAAAGTGAAGTGTCTAGACAGACCTAAGCTTTTTATTGATGAAGAAGGGGATGCCTTGGGCATCCCCAAGCTTTAACGCTTGTACCTCTTGGATATTTCTTGGGGTGACACTATGGTGGCATCCCCAAGCTTGAGCTTTTGTCCATTCTTTATCTCATTGCATCATTCTCTCTCTACACCTGCAATTTTTCCTTCATACAAAACTTCACACAATCTTCATTAGCAACATTAGCTTATTCAAAAGATATTAGACCGCTGGCAAAGCTTTGGAATAGCAAGACTTTTCACTAAAACACAAGCTACTGAAGTAACTCCTTCAAAGAAACTCAATTTACCTAAAAAGAGCTCAAAAAGGAATCAATAAGAAGCAAATGCAAATAATGACAGAAATCTGTCAAAACAGACTAGCGGGTAGAAATGAATTTTTTCGAACATCTTCTGTTGCTAAAATCAAAAAATGTTGAACTAACTAAAGTTAGCCAACATACTGGGGGATTTATTCGTAAATGTTGAGCGCAATGCGAGTTACAGAGCCTCCCCACGAATTTTTTTGGTGGAGGACAGAAATCTGTTTTGGGACAGCAACTCCCCAAATCTTACTTCCCTCTCATTAGAGGTCATTCTTGGCACAAAAAGCAAAAAAAAAGATAAGGAGAGGTCATTACAGAAGTAATAACTTCCAAGACTTAAGGAAACTCTTGGGTTATCTCCCAACAAGTACTTTTCTTTAACGTATTTAAGTTAGGCTTGATAGCTTGAGAAGATGCTCTCATGAGAAATATGAATTGAAGTCAAAGAGAGCATCAAGAAGCAAATACAAAACACATTTAATTCTAACCCTATTCCTATGCATAGGAATCTTGTACACAAATAAATTCATGAAGAACAAAGTGACATGCATAGGAAGGTAAGACAGGAGTAACTTCAAAACTTTTAGCACAAAGAGAGGTGTTTCAATACCATCAAAACTTCTACAACCAAATTCTCCTCTCTCATAATAATTTTTAGTAGTATCATGAATAAACTCAACAATATAGTTATCACATAAAAAGCATGCTTTTCATGATCCACAAACACATAATTTCTATCAAGCTCAACAATAGTGGGATAAAAACCTTCACAGGTTTTACCCAAAGTAGATATTTCAAAAGGATCCATAGGAACATAACATTCATCCTCCTTCGGTAAGCATGGAGGAAAATCGAATAATATAAGAGGTAAAGATTTACTCTCATTAGAAGGTAGGCATGGGTAGATCCATTCTTCCTCCTTTTGTTCATCACTCTCCTCCTCCTTTTCATCTAATGAGCTTCCAGTTTCAACAATTTCTTCTTCCATAGGCTCCTGCAAGGCATTAGTCTCTTCCATTTGTGGAAAACACTTATTAAAATATTCAAGAATATAGCCGTTGTCTTCCTTGTAATTATCAAAGAAAAATTTAAGTATCTCATAAACCTCACATTCATAAGGTGCATCATCAGTATTTTCAAGCAAACTAGCAAGTTCAAATGCACCCTTGAAAGTAATAAATTCTTAAATTTGTTCCACATCATAAAAGTCATAATTTCCTTTAACATAAGAAGATATGGTAACATTATCATTATACTCACATTGAAAAGGCAGGTGTTTATACCTCCTACAGCAACAAGACTTATCAAAGCAATAAGTAACATTATAAGTAGAGCACATGTCTCTAGCAATAGTATTCAACTTATCAATTTGTTCCCATAAGTGTTTACCTTTTTGTGACAAACGGTGTTCCTTATAATAATACTTTTGTTCTTCCGTGAATCCATCTTTCCAATAAGAACTAGTTTCAAAGAAACCATCCACTGATAGAAAGCATGATTAAGCAAGGCAGCAATCCAAAAACTAGAGTAGGAACTACTTTTTTCGTGTTTTTGAATAAGAGAAGCAAACCAAGCTAGACTAATTTTTTGGGGTTTTCTAAAAAGAGGCAAACAAAACCAAGCAAAAGAAACAAAGGAAACTAAAAACAAATTAAAGAGAAAGGAAGTGAAGGACTCCCCTAGTGAAGACGTCCTTAGCATCCCCGGCAACAGCGCCAGAAATTTGTTGATGACTCCTTGATGGCACCAAAGAACTTGGTGCTTGATGTGGAGTCTTGTTGGGAACCCCAAGAGCCAGCTATGAAGAGTACATCAACAAGATTTCCCTCAGTAGAAACCGAGGTTATCGAACCAGAAGGAGGAAGGAAACGGCACACAGGTGTTGGAAGCAACGTGGAGACCTACATGACACAAACTCAAGACTCTGTCCCAACGAATCAGTAAGGTTGTCAAGCTCACCGGTTTGCTGTAACAAAGGATTAAATGTATGGTGTGGAAGGTAATGGTTTGCAGCAAGTAAACAACTAACGGTGGAAGATGTATCAATGGTAAAGATTGGACCGGGATCCATAGTTCACTAGAGGTGCTCTCCTTAGATAAACAACATGGCATGAAGGGTAAACAAATTACAGCGAGGCAATTGACAGGAACTGAGCAAGGCATAGCAATGCAATTACTAGCCAGAAAGATCCTATGAGGTTGATTGGGCAATACAACAGTATACATAGACCATAATCCAACTGCATCTATGACTAGAAGTCCACCTTTAGGTAATCATCCGAACCCCCTCCAGTATTAAGTTGCAAGCAACAGACAACTGCTTTAAGCAAAGTGCGTAAGGTAAACAGTCCACATTTTCCATGAACAAGAGACCGTTGTTTTATCCCTAGTAGCAACAACACATCTATAACCGAAGAGATTTCTGTCACTTCCCTTGGAAACTAGAGGCATGAACCCACTATCGAGCATAAATACTCAGTCTTGGAGTCACTAGCAACTACTTGGACAAGATAACAACTAGCAACATAGAGCATGAAAGATCACAAACAACACAGACATGATAAAATCATAAAGATAAAACCATTAATCAAACCAACATAATAATCTCAATATCCATCGGATTCCCGCAAACACAACATGCATGATTACAAATAGATTCGATCTTGATCATGAACGGAGCTCACATGATCTATACATGAAAGCACAAGGGAGAAGATACAACCATCTAGCTACTACATGGACCCATAGTCCAAGGTGGAACTACTCATGAATCATATCGGAGAGAAGGCCTCCGAGATGATCTTCCCTCCGGCAGGGTTCCAGGAAGAGCTTCAGATCCCCCACAATCTAGGGACGATGGTGGTAGCGGCTACAGACGGTTTCATGGAATATTGATCGGGTCCTGAGAGTTTCTGCTTCGGGGGCTTCTTATAGGCGAAGGGGGAGACCGAGGCGGCCTCCAGGGCGGCCAAACCCTAGCTAGGCGCGGGCTAGGGCACACCCGCGCCTGGGGGGGTCTGGCCCCTCTGGCCGGCCCCTTGGAATTCTTGTTCCCCACGGAAAGTTATTGACTTTTTCCTTCGTCCCGTCCAATTCCGAGAATATTTCTTTACTAACTTTTCTGAAACCAAAAACAGCAGAAAACAGGCATCTCGCACTGTTGCAACTTGTTAATAGGTTAGTACTAGAAAACATGTAAAAGCACCTCAAAGTGTAAACAAGTAAAGCAAAGTAGATACTAAACAAGCATGGAGCATCAAAAATTATAGATACGTTTCCAACATATCATTGCCCCATGCCTGTGATGCATTAGTCTGACGGAACAATCTGATAAGAATAGATTCCCACTAAACTAGTGAAACTTGCCCCTTTTAAAACAAATACTCTATGAGGAATTAGGCGCTCTAGCATCTCTAGGACAATGTATAAGAGTAAAACAATAACCAACTAACATTCTTTTATTTTGTTTTATTTTCTTTTGGTTGTGTTTTACAGGAATCCAGAATATGAAGGAAAGAAGATACAAGATGAATAAATAGTTTAGTTATTAGTTTAAGATTTTTATTTTATCCTATTTGTAATCTTCTGTTTTTTATTTTGCAACTTCCTTTTCTATTTAGTTCCTTGTATAAACACTGTAATTTATTAATGATGAGTAATAAAGATTATTTTTTCTTTGTGTTCTTATTCTTCTAATCCCTTTTTACTTTATATAATGTAATTGCATTGTAATATTGTAATATAAATAAAGTTAAATTTTCTTTCTTTTTGAAATTTATATCTTGTAATATTTATATCTTATTTTTAAATATGAATTCAATTCTTATTTATTATTGTAATTCAATTTCCATTTATACTTATTTTTTATTAATTTTCTTTTGCTTATATTATTCTTACTATAATATTCTTTTCTATTTGAATATATGTAAATACATTGTAATATTTGTTCTCATTACTTTATTCAAGAATTTTCATTCTATTTCTCCTAAGTATTTAAATATTCATAATTGAATTTGTGAATTTTCTAACTTCTTTGGAATTCAAATTTGAAATTCAAATACATGTTTGAAAAAAACTTCCCCTCATATCACAAAGAGTGCTTTGAGGTCATGTCGAAATCCATCGCACTTTCCCTGATGTTTTCATCAGAATAAGAGAGATGTCGATTCCTTTATCCTCTTTTAGTTTTGCGCAAAACTTCCCAAGATTTTATGATGCATGAATGCAATGCACACATCTGATCTCAGCTTATTTCTAAGCTCTAACGTTGGGATGTTATAAGCAGAGTGCCAGTAGGTGGCCTAGGCATGTCCCCATCGATCTAGCTAGAGTGTCGTGTTTTAGAAGGCTCTGCCGACAGACTGCCATGGGCCCCTCATGCCTTGATGGATCAGATGGGATTCGGTCGGGTGCGCCTGTATTTTTTTGGCCGTTTGGTTTCAGAGGGAGCATTTCGAAGCTCTGTTGTTCGTTACCATCATGGGACACGTTTCAGTCTATGGTGAAGTCGAAGGCGGGGAATGTCAGGAAAGCCGAGGTCTGAGGACTAGCAATGGTGGTTTGAGTCTGTGTGGTGGCGAGAAACTGGCTTGGTGATTTGTGACTTAGAGCAGTGGCATGGAAAGTGGGGGCGACAGTACAAGAGAAGTTCATAGTCTTACCTTTTAGGGTGAAAATCCAAGGTTTGGCCTTAATTGGTTGTGCATGGAAATGATCTTATTGAAGGCATTACTTTGTGAGCGAGGATTTTCTCTAGGGTGAAAACCTATGATGCTTGATCGGGCGACGATGGCGCTTGTGCACTGTTTTCTTCTTGAAGACATCGCTATTAGAGAGGGTGGAGTTTTGCTGCTGTTTTGGTGGCGGTAGTGTCACTGCTACAAGACATTGATTGCTGTAGATGGACTTTTCTTTTTTGTAATTCTTGTTGGGAATATGCCCTAAAGGCAATCATGTATGTTGAGTTTTCCCATTGTATTCATAAAGATATTAAGTTGTCCCTGTATAAACATCTGATGTGTATCATTGAATATGTGATTCGGTTGTGGAACTAAACATTCATGTTGTTTGTACTAAATATCCTTGGTCATTGAGGTTGTGATGGACACACAACTTAGACCAATGTGAAAGTTGGCTTGATGTCTCGGTTCCACTTGTCATGGGCATGGAGATGCTATTCCAACTTACACAGATTCGGCTAAAGAGTTTAGCGAGTCGGATTGACCCATATTGAGTTACAACGAACAAGTTGTCATTTGTATATCTTAATCAATGTAATCCTTAGACGTGAGGTTGTTGCATAGTCCAAGTTGAGGATCACCGACTTAGGTTCTGTCAAACGCTGATCTATAACTGGGCAGTTATAAAGGCAGAGTTCGGGTCGACTGAGAATCAAGCTGTGTGATGTGAATAACCAAGATGGGATTTTGCCCCTCCACTCGGAGAGATATTCTCTGGGCCCTCTCGTGAGATATGATTCGGAAAGCATGGCCATGCACGACTCGGTTAAGTGTTAACCGAGGCGATCGACTAAGAGTTAGTCGGGTGAATCACTTATCTCGGATCGAGAAGAGAGTCGGACTATTTAAGGGATGACAAATATTCGCCTATAGTCTGACCAGGTATATCGTGAGGCAAAAGGGACTCGGACGCAAGTCGCATTGGAAAGGCAAGTCGTCATGACTCTTTGGTACTTTGGAGTCGGCACGTTCTGCTAGGAGCCGCTACCGACTGATCGATTGAGAGTCGGACTCTAATCGTGTCCAAGTAGCCATGAGCCTGCGGGGTCACACACTTAAGAGCGGGAGCATGTTCGGATTGGATCTGAACACGTAATCTGGTTGGGTTGGACCTAAACCGGATTAGGGCTGAGTTAGTGAGTTGGACTCATGGTGACTAGTGTTATATGGGCTTTAGTGAATGGGTCGCACGAGCAGAGCCCACGTTCACTCCCTATATATAGTGGAGCACCGTAACCCAGAAAGGTTAATCGTGTTCGGTTAGGTCATTCCATGTGTTGGAAACCCTAGCTCCACAGCAGTCCAGCCGTCGTTACGAACCTAGCAGTTCGCCGCCGGCGCTCCTCCTTGTACGTGTGGATACTAGCAGAGGTGTTGTGCGATCAGCACCAGGACGATCGGATCATGAGGACTGCACTGCATCAACTTACGCGCTTCATCACTAATCCGCAATTGCACGTCTAGTGGTAAACCTCGTGGCCTTCTACCTCAGCTGGATCTTGGGATCACCATGTTAGAGGAATTTTTTTGTTTTATCTCCGCGTGGCCCAACAGTGGTATCAGAGCGATAGCTTCTGGTTTTAGGCTCGAGATCTCGCATATGTGATATGCGGTTGGCTGTAGATGAGATCTATGTGCTGTTTGGTGGTCGATCTATGAGATAGATCGGTTTTGTACGAAGTTGATTGGATCAACTATACTCGGGGAATGGTAGATCTGATTTCCGTGATCATACCGCTGAGGTCGTGGAACGACATACCCCTACCGGTCGGCTTCCGCCATCGGGGTAGACTGTGACATGTAAATCCAGAAGAGGTGATCGAAGATCAAAGAGTTTGATCGAATCGGAACGATGGTCGGAATCCATGTTCGGATCGTAGATGAGATCTGCTTTTCGGAAAAATCGTCGGGCGATGCCCGCACCCGCGAGGGGTGCTGCCCCTTCGATCCCCGCCCGCTATCCGGCTAGCGGGACCGCTGGCTTCGCCCTGTCGTAGCGCCTTAGATGTTGTTGCGAGTTTCACAGCGCCGTTAGATATTGTATCTATGCATAACTTGTTTTTGCAGGAAGTTGTGAATGGTATGGTTCATGTGCATGTGATGTATGTGTGTAATCCATACGTGATCTGCGAATCACGGTTTTTGTCAGCCGGCTGGAGCCTAGGTGCTGTCATTTTATTGTATAACGACCTGCGTGTCGGATTCTCTATGTAATTTACTTTACTAAGCTAGTGTAGCTGTTTGGAGAACCCGGAAGGCATGCAAGGCGATGTACATGTCGGCGACATGGAGTAAGACGGCAAGTGACAAGAGTTGGCACGAGTCGGATTACAGGCTTTGTGGAGATGAAGATCGCCATGAAGAGAGCCATACCATTTCACATTATAATTGCTTTATTTTTTGTTATTGTTATGTCTCTGTTTTACCTCTATTATATAGTCGGTAAAATTTAATCCCTCAAAGAAGGTCTAGTCGGTTTTCCCGCCAGTGTTTGCACCATCACAAGTTGGACATTTTTGGTAGTGGGCTCATAAAATTGAGGTGCTGCCAATTCTTTCCGACTAGGTGGGTTCGAGTCGGACTCTTACTGCGGAAACACTCGGTAAGCTAGACGGGTCTATCACAATGGTTGTGGGGCTCGGGGGAAAGTCGGATGGGAGCCAGGGCATGTGATGCCACCCGTCCAACAGGAGTCGCACGAGATGCGATTGACAAGGAGTTGTCTACCTAGATCACTTGGCGGCTAGCGGTGATGCTAAAGCTCACTAGCCGACTTGCTTATTTAGGATCCTGAATCACTAAGTAACCATCGGTGGGGTGTTGGTTCTAGTGGGAGCATAAAATATTAAAATGTTTAATATGCTTGCTCTTTTATGAATACATGTCTTAAGTGTTTTGCATATTTTCTGTTGTAGATCATGGCACCAAGTAGCTGTCACTCTCAGATATCCGGTTTTGCGTTGAGAACCATTCTTGAGAAAGATAAACTAAACGATACTAATTTTACCAACTGGTATCGAAATCCGAGAATCGTTCTCAAACAAGAAAAGAATGACCATGTCCTAGACAACCCACTTCCAGATGAGCCGAATGAGAATGCGACTGTCGCATCCACCAATGCCTACCGTCGGGCTAAGGATGAGTCCACGGATATTAGCTGTCTTATGCTTGCTCACATGGAACCGGACTTGCAAAAGCAGTTCGAGCATGTTGAGGCCTACGATATGATCGAAAGCCTCAAAAGTATGTTCCAGGCTCAGGCAAAGACTGAGAGCTATCAAGTCTCTCAGGCTTTGCTGAGTTACAAGCTTAAGGATGGTGATCCACTGAGTCCGCATGTGATCAAAATGGTTGGTTACGTGCAGTCTCTGGAGAGGCTTGGCTACCCCATAAGCGAAGAGTTCGCTACGGATATAATTCTGAACTCTCTTCCTAGTGCATATGGGTAGTTCATTTCGAACTACCACATGCATAGTATGGATAAGAAGCTCACTGAATTACATGGGATGCTCAAGCAGGCAGAGGCGGATCTCAAGAAGGGTGCCAGTCAAGTGTTGATGGTGTAGAATAAGGCTAAGTTCAAGAAGAGTTCTTGGACTAAGAAGAAGGCTAAGTCAAGAGGAAAGCAGGCTTCGGACCCGGTCCCAAGCGCTTCCTCAGGGACTAAGCCATCTCCTTCAGCCGGATCCACTTCCTTCTACTACAAGGCGGATGGCCACTGGAAGAGGAACTGCAGCAAGTACTTGGCCGACAAAGCCAAGAGTGGAGGTATGACTTCCGACTCAGGTACACTTGTTTGCAATGTTATAGACATATATCTTGCCGATGCACCTAATAGTTCTTGGGTATATGATACCGGATCAGTTATTCACATCTGCAACTCGTTGTAGGGACTGGTAAGAACTAGGAGCGTAGCAAGAGGCGAGGTTGATATTCGAGTCGGCAACAAGGCAAGAGTTGCTGCGTTGGAAGTCAGCACGATGCAACTTCATTTACCTTCCGGATCCATTATGGAACTGAATAATTGTTATTATGTTCCAGTGCTCAGTCGAAACATTATTTCTGCTTCATGTTTGATGAGGCAAGGCTATGAGTCGAATATCAAGAATAATGGTTGTTCTTTGTATTTGAATGATATGTTTCACGGCTTTGCACCCGTCTAGGATGGGTTATTTATTTTGAATCTTGATGGTGAGTCGGTTTATAACATAAATGTTAAAAGGTTGAAACCAAATGATCTGAATATGACTTACTTTTGGCACTGTCGGCTTGGTCATATAAGTTGGAAACGCATGAAGAAGCTCCATGATGATGGAATCCTAACTTCGTTCGACTTGGAGTCGTTCGAGACATGCGAATCTTGCCTACTCGGCAAAATGACCAAGACACCTTTTGCAAAGAGTTGCGAAAGGGCGTCCAACTTGTTGGGACTAGTACATAGTGATGTATGTGGACCAATGAGCACGACAGCCAGGGGTGGTTATGAGTACTTCATTACCTTCACTGATGATTTGAGTAGGTATGGATATATCTACTTGATGAAACATAAGTCGGAAGCCTTTGAAAAGTTCAAAGAATTCCAGAATGAAGCACAGAATCAACTCGGCAAGAAAATAAAGTTTCTTCGGTCGGACCGAGGAGGTGAGTACATGAGCCATGAGTTTGATGACCATCTGAAAAGTTGTGGAATAGTTCCTCAACTTACTCCGCCAGGAACGCCACAAAGGAATGGTGTTTCGGAAAGGCGGAATCGAACCTTGTTGGACATGGTACGATCAATGATGAGTCGGACAGATCTGCCTTTATCATTTTGGGGTTATTGTCTAGAAACAGTGGCGTTCACACTAAACAGAGTACCATCAAAATCGGTAGAGAAGACACCGCATGAGATGTGGACAGGCAAAAAGCCGAGTTTGTCTTTTCTTAAGATTTGGGGTTATGAAGCATTTGTCAAGCGACTTCGGTCGGACAAGCTTACAGCCAAGTCGGATAAGTGTATTTTCGTGGGGTATCCGAGGGAAACCTTGGGTTACTACTTCTACAACCGAGAAGAGGGCAAGTGTTTGTCGCTCGAAACAGTGTCTTCCTTGAGAAAGAGTTTCTCAGTCAGGGAGTAAGTGGGAGCACGGTGTAGCTCGAAGAAATTCGAGAGGAACCGGCTAGTGGCGAGTTGGCAAAAACCTTGGAGGTTGAGCCGGTCGTGGCAGCTGAGCCGGTAGCAGCACCTGTACTACGAAGATCGGCAAGATTACGAGGTGTTCGTGATGTGTTACTGTTAGACAGTGATGACCCGAAGCGATGGTGGGATCTGATTCCAAGTCATGGCTTGGAGCCATGAGATCCGAGTTAAAGTCCATGGATGAAAATCAAGTTTGGAACTTGGTTGATCTGCCAGACGGTGCAAGACCCGTCGAGTGCAAATGGGTCTTTAAGAAGAAAACTGATATGGATGGAAATGTTTCCGTCTATAAAGCACGCCTTGTCGCGAAGGGGTTCCGACAAGTTCAAGGAGTTGATTACGACGAGACTTTCTCGCCCATAGAGATGCTTAAATCAGTTCGGATCATGTTAGCTGTAGCAGCCTATTTTGACTATGAGATATGGCAGATGGATGTCAAAACGGCTTTCCTTAACGGAAATTTAACCGAGGACGTGTATATGATACAGCCCGAGGGTTTTGTTGATCCGGCTAATGCTGACAAGGTGTGCAAACTTCAGAAATCCATTTATGGGTTGAAGCAAGCATCTCGGAGTTGGAATATTCGCTTTGATGAGGTAGTCAAATCGTTTGGCTTCATCAAGAGTGACCATGATTCTTGTTTATACAAGAAGTTTAGTGGGAACAAAGTAAACTTTCTAATCTTATATGTGGATGACATATTACTGATTGGAAATGATGTCCAGATGTTGCAAGAAACCAAGGAATCATTAGAAAGGAGTTTCTCAATGAAAGACTTGGGTGAGGCAACATACATCCTCGGAATCCGGATCTATAGAGATAGATCAAGGAGGCTCATTGAATTGAGTCAGAGTACTTATTTGGACAAAGTGTTGAAGAAGTTCAACATGGAACCGTCTAAGAAGGGGTTCTTACCGATGTCCCATGGTGTAAAACTTAGCAAGACTCAGTGTCCTTCGACAACTGATGAGCTAAGTCGGATGAGTGCGATTCCATATGCTTCTGCAGTCGGATCCATCATGTATGCCATGATTTGTACTAGGCCGGATGTTTCCTATGCTCTAAGTGTTGTGAGCAGATACCAGGCTGATCCTGGAGAGATCCACTGGACAGCGGCTAAAAATATCCTAAAGTACTTGAGAAGGACTAAGGATATGTTCTTGGTTTATGGTGGTGAAGATGAACTCAGTGTAAAGAGTTACACAGATGCGAGTTATCTTACCGACTCTGATGATTCTCGCTCGCAATCCGGATACGTGTTTATTATAAATGGAGGTGCTGTGAGCTGGAAGAGTTCCAAGCAAGAGACTGTGTCTGCGTCTACAACAGAGGCTGAGTATATTGCCGCCTCAGAGGCAGCAAAGGAAGCTGTTTGGATGAGGAATTTCCTCATGGATCTTGGTGTGGTTCAGGGCTCGTCCAATCTGTTGGACGTGTATTGTGACAACAATGGTGCTATTGCACAAGCCAAGGAACCTAGACAGCACCAGAAGAACAAGCACATACTCATGCGGTACCACCTGATTCGCCAGTTCGTGGATCAGGGTGATATCAAGTTATGCAAGGTACACACGGAGGCAAATATTGCGGATCCGTTGACAAAGCCGTTACCATAGCCGAAGCATGAGGCGCACCTGAGAGCCATGGGCATTAGAAGCTTAGACATGTGATGTCGGAAGATTGACTCTAGTGCAAGTGGGAGACTGTTGGGAATATGCCCGAGAGGCAATCATGTATGATGAGTTTTCCCATTGTATTCATAAAGATATTAAGTTGTCCTTGTATAAACATCTGATGTGTATCATTGAATACGTGATTCGGTTGTGGAACTATACATTCATGTTGTTTGTACTAAATATCCTTGGTCATTGAGGTTGTGCTGGACACACAACTTAGACCAATGTGAAAGTTGGCTTGATGACTCGGTTCCACTTGTCATGGGCATGGAGATGCTATTCCAACTTACACAGATTCGGCTAAAGAGTTTAGCGAGTCGGATTGACCCATATTGAGTTACAACGAACAAGTTGTCATTTGTATATCTTAATCAATGTAATCCTTAGACCTGAGGTTGTTGCATAGTCCAAGTTGAGGATCACCGACTTAGGTTCTGTCAAACGATGATCCGTAACTAGACAGTTATAAAGGCAGAGTTCGGGTCGACTGAGAATCAAGCTGTGTGATGTGAATAACCAAGATGGGATTTTGCCCCTCCACTCGGAGAGATATTCTCTGGGCCCTCTCGTGAGATATGATTCGGAAAGCATGGCCATGCACGACTCGGTTAAGTGTTAACCGAGGCGATCGACTAAGAGTTAGTCGGGTGAATCATTTATCTCAGATCGAGAAGAGAGTCGGACTATTTAAGGGATGACAAATATTCGCCTATAGTCTGACAAGGTATATCGTGAGGCAAAAGGGACTCGGACGCAAGTCGCATTGGAAAGGCAAGTCGTCATGACTCTTTGGTACTTGGGAGTCGGCACGTTCTGCTAGGAGCCGCTACCGACTGATCGATTGAGAATCGGACTCCAATCGTGTCCAAGTAGCCATGAGCCTGCGGGGTCACACACTTAAGAGCGGGAGCATGTTCGGATTGGATCTGAACCCGTAATCTGGTTGGGTTGGACCTAAACCGGATTAGGACTGAGTTAGTGAGTTGGACTCACGGTGACAAGTGTTATATGGGCTTTAGTAAATGGGTCGCGCGAGCAGAGCCCACGTTCACCCCCTATATATAGTGGAGCACCGTAACCCAGAAAGGTTAATCGTGTTCGGTTAGGTTATTCCATGTGTTGGAAACCCTAGCTCCACAGCAGTCCAGCCGTTGTTACGAACCTAGCAGTTCGCCGCCGGCGCTCCTCCTTGTACGTGTGGATACTAGCAGAGGTGTTGTGCGATCAGCACCAGGACGATCGGATCGTGAGTACTGCACTACATCAACTGACGCGCTTCATCAGTAATCCGCAACTGCGCGTCTAGTGGTAAACCTCGTGGCCTTCTACCTCAGCTGGTTCTTGGGATCACCACGTTAGAGGAAATTTTTTGTTTTATCTCCGCGTGGCCCAACAATTCTTCTTATATTTTCGGGCTATGTGCACCCATAAGGACACTAGGGCAATACGTTGTTGCCGAGGCTGGGTGTAATCGGTATCTCTGTGATATTAATATATGATACTTTCCAAAAAAAAAGGTTCGGGCCATGGGATGGACTCTGGGGAGGCCACGCGTCGCCATCGCAGCGGAGACCCTCTCCCAGTGAGGAGAGGATCACCGCCTGGGATTCCCTCATGCGGGTAGCTCGCGCTTACTTTCATGTCTTTAGTCACACCAGACTGTGGGTCTCGTGCGCCATAGGCCCGCCGTCAGCGGCTGTGGGCAGGAGCATGCTCTTCGAGAGGTGTCTCTAGCGCGATAGATATACGAACCCGTCGGGGCGTGGGTCCCGTCGAGAGCGGAGGTGGCAATGGAAACCCTCACCAAATGCGGGTTCTTGTGATCGAGAGCTGAGATGGCAGTGGAAACCCTCGCCGTTCACAGGTTCTTGCGGTCGAGACTCGAGGTGGCAGCGGAAACCCTCGTTGTTTGTGGTGCCTCGCGTCGAGGTCATGGGTGGGTCCCGTTCGATCGAGAAAACGGCTCTCATGGCCGGGTGACCGTACGCGCAATTCCAGCTCTTTGCCATGCCTCACGTTTGTGTGTACGACAACCGTATCTTGGAATAGCGCGCTTCGCACAACATTTTGTCAGATCGACGCGCGTCCCTCATTTTTTTCACTACGGCTGCCAGGTCGCTCCTCGGAAGTGAGACTCCTGAGGGATTGTGAAAATTATTCTTCGTCACTTATCATACACATAATGAAGTGTTTTATCAATATTGTATTATTTATAAATTGTTTTATATCCAGTAAACTTTATGGGAGAATAGACAAGTAAACCCTGAAACCCCGCTCCAACTTTTATTATAGTAACAACTTTCATTTACTTTCATTGCTTTTATATTTCCTGCTACAATTAAATCTTAAAACACAAAAATACTTTTACTATTAGCAAATACAAACAAAAACCCCCAAAGACCTTTACTTTATTGTTTTTTACTTTGTTTCCTAGTTATAGATTTCAGTTTTACTAATACAAATCCTTGTGCTTGAAAACCACACAGTGAAGTTGGAAACACAAGGCAAATACTTTATTCGTAGGTTGCTTGAAGAAGAAATCATGAGAAGTTTCTAGGCCAATCCACGAGATTTTGATATAAAACCTCGAATCATCCTTGTGGGGAAAAGACACTTGCTACAACACTCTACACTTGGATTCCCAATTAATTGGCACACACGGAGCAGAAGAGGAGCCCCTCCCTCGGAGCAGAAGAGGAGGTTGTCAATTAGCTCCACGTTGTTATCAATGCGAGACCAGCATGCTATCATGTATACCAACTTCTTCCTCGCCTCCCCTTTCTATGTTGACCGCTCTGCCAACCTCTGGTACTTGTACCAAAAGTGGAGGAGATCGCCATCACGTTGGTTCACCGCAACACTACTCCTAAATAGGGATAATGATTGTCGACAAAGCTATCATTGTCGTTAGCAGGATTGGTTCCCATTAACATGTAGAGGCTCTAGTCGTTAATCCCGATATCACCATACTTCATTACGTGGGAGTCAATGTTGTACGTCATGCGCCGACGTGCGATCCTTGACATCTTCATAGAGCTGCCTTAGATACCCGGTGTGGAGGTCACGGAGGTAGGTGCCGTACTTTGGGGGAGAGGCTCCCTCATTATCACCGGGAGAAGAAGTGGTATAGCTTAGTAAGGGCCAGAGGGGGCCGTTGCCCCCTATCTCTTAAAATTTATTTCTAATACTAGTTAATAATTATCATAATCTTGCATCATACTTGTCATAATACTTCAAATTAGCACCCTTAACTATGTTTTACTCTCTCAATTCATCGTCAAGTTTTATCTTTGGGCGCAACGGGGTGGTGTGCTGAGGAGTGATGGAGAATGCGGCCTCTCACCGTGGTCCATGTTTTGTGTGCTGTTACTTTTGCTTGTGCATGCAAGGTATCCCGCGAGCAGTTTGGCGATTTCTGTGGTTTTGCACGCAGAGGTTTGAACTTTTTGTTGACGAACGCAGCATAACCAGGATTTGGTGCACTCGGTCCGTGCACACCCTATATACGTAAAAATATATAGAAATTAGAAAACGTGTCAAAAAAATCTGAAATTTTTTTGGGTAAAAGATAATCATATATTATAGTTGTATCAAAAATTTGACCAAGAAATAACTCATATACAAAATCAGGCAAAAAAAATGAAATTTCTGACATATATAGCGTGTACGTAATGTTAATATAGTGTTGATTTTGAAAAATCCTTCACCCAGGTTGAAATAAAAGTCGTTTGTTGGAAAAATATTTTATATGGATACAATACTTGAAATCGAAAACCTGACTGAAAGTTTTAAATTCTTTTAAACATTTTTAAAATTAATATTTTTTTTTGCAATATAGAGGGCGCACGCACCCATGTTCACCGCTGTATTTTCGAACGCGGCAGCACTACTTTCATTGGCTGTGAATGGAAATATTACAGGAATAAATCAAAGGGAAGTATAGCACAGTACTGTGCATAAAGAAACTACAGAAGCAGGGCAAAGAAGAGCAGGGTACATTGATGTTACGTTAGGAAACTACAGAGGCATGACAAGAAGACAGAGCAAGATTACATCGTTTGTTTGTTTTTGGAGTCCACTCGCACGGGAACGTGAGGGATTTAGGACGCGCGACGGCAAATTATACTTGCCGTCGTGCAAGGAATTTCCTATGCACAGACCCAGGTAACACTCTGCGTAGTAGCGGGCCTGGCCATTTGATGTTTTTTTTTTCTTTTTCATTTTTGTTTTCTTTTCCCTTTTCTATTTCTTTTCCTCTTCTGTTTTTATTTTATTTTACTTTACATTTTTATAATATATATTTTCAGAATATTCATACTATAAAATGTTTAGATCTAAAAAAATTGAATTATGAAAATGTTTAGATCTAAAAAGTATTTGGATTAAAACTTCAAATTAAAGAATGCTTAAATTTAAAAATTGTTCAAATTCAAAAATTGTTCAAGATTGAAAATTGTTCGAAATTTGAAAAAACAAGATTTTGGAAAAGGTATTTTTTGAAAAATGTTCAGAAATTGAAATTGTTTATTTCTAAAAAAAAGTTCAAATTTTGAAAAAAAATCAAAAAATGTTTTAGTATATGAAAGAGATATTCAGATTAAAAAAACAGAAAAGGGGAAAAGAATACTCATGGAACATAAATAGAAAGAGAAAAGACGGTATGGCCCGACCCCACACACCTGGTGTGTACATAGTGGAACCGGGGCCGCACTGGTCGGCTTACAGGAGCTTCCGTCACGCAAACCGTCTCCTGCAAGAACGTTTCATAGTTATATGTAGATTTTTTTTGCGAGATAGAACGGAGTACATCTAAAAGTATAATAGAGATTAGGGATTTTCGGCCATTGGATTGAGCCCCTTTAACAAATTCGGATCGTCTATCTATAGTAAAGACTGTTTTACCCGTCTCAGCAGTATTGCTCCCATTTGTGCCCCCTCTCAGACCCAGCTTTTTTGTTTTAGCCCACAATATTTTGGTCCTACATGTCAGCTTCAGTTGCATTGTTTTTACAATGTCTAAGTGGGGGACGTGAGTACGTGAGAGGACGACCCTGCCCTTCCACCACAGCCCAAACCCCACCCACACACGTCTCTCTCCCAGACCTATCCAATCCCCACCTCGTCCATTGCCACCTCTGTTTCCTGTGTCTCCCCTCATGGCGCCTCCACTGCCCTACCTCTCCCTCTCCTCCTATGGCGAGCCTCGCCCGTCCCTTCCCCTCTTGCACGAGTGGCCGGCCAGGATCCTGCTCCACACGCGTCCGTCTCTCCCCAATCCCCTCTTGGCCAGCACCCATCTGTTGGTCTTCATGGTTCTACAAGGGAGAGAGAGGGGACAGAAAGGCAGGCTCCATGGCTGGAGGAAGCGGGACTTTCCATGGAGGAGCTTGTCGTGTCTAGAGGAAGTGGAGCTCGCCATGGACGAGCTTTTCCTGGTGGAGCACGCAGGGAAGAAACCCTAGCCGCCATCCTTTCATGTCCGTTTTTTGGGCCTCTCGCGTGCGTCTCCGCCTCTCCTCCTCTATGTTGGGCCACGAGCCCTATCCCTCCTCATCTTGTGCGGCGGCAGAAGCAGGAACCACATCGCTGCTGCAGTCCAGCTCCACCGTTTCCATCCATGGCCCATCTTCGCCAAGCACACTAGCCATCCCGGGACTGCCTCATTGATATTTCTTTAGGTCTGTCCTCGACAAAGAATTGTTCTTCTTGGAGGATTTATGTATTTCTTATGGAGTTACATCATGATCCTTTATTAGAATAGATAAGCTTTCTATATTTATTGGTGTTTATATGGTTTACATTCGGTTCTGCAGGAATATATTGTTCAATTTAGAAAAATCCAGGGCTCAGGCAGCATGGTCAATGCCAAGTGCCTAATTGCCTCCTTGTCACATTCTTCAGATAGAACTGGTAATGACCTGTCCTGCTTCTTTTATCTACTTTGATGCATGCTAACATAACTCTATTGGTCTTCCATGTTATGGTGGTTTCATTAACATGTGGGTTAAATATCTTATATAGTTATATGTAAATCAAGATGAAGTGGTGGTTGCCCCAATTCTTTTAGCTTCCATGTGATGTGAGATGAATTCAATATATTTGACCATTGTCAATTTCATACACCAAACTGCTTAGAAAGAAGCTTTTATTAGATATATGCCAATTTCTCAGTTGTACAATACAAATGTGAGTTTCTACTTACTGGTAACTATGTAGTGTTCTGTTAGGAATTATGTCCAGGACCATCGGATCCCCACCTCGAATGGAAATTGGTTTTGGATGTGAAACTATTTTCCTTGTTCTGACTGATATGAATATCATCCCATAGTTTTTCGTGCATACTACTCTTTTCATTTTTCTGCTCACTCCGATCCACTAAAGTTAACTCCAGTGATTTAACTGTTCATTTAAATTGGTTACTGTCAGGTGCGCCTATGTGCTTATTTCCATTCCAATCGGCAAGTACACAAATCTTATCTTCCAATTGATGAACTTATTCATTGTGCAAAGCTCTTGATGATGTTGTAAGTGCATTTCTATCTTTTTCCAGCGGTAATATAATTGTGACTATTGATTGTTGTGTAGCTAAAAATCCTATTTCATTGGTTCTTGTGGTGCAGGTTATATTCTTTCACATGTGCAAGATGTATGATGTATTCTCAAAGGTTTTGATAATTTGACAAGAATTCTGGAAAAGGTAAATAAATCAGTAGGTGTTACTTTGTAATCTATTCTACGGTCAGTAGGTAAATAAATTAGTAGGTTGGTTATGCATTTCCAGCCAAATATTCTCATTTGTTCAACTGAAAATTTTAGTGGATATGTTTCCCTGGACTAACTGAATTAAAGCTCGGATCTATTTGATGAATTTTGCGCCTTACTGTGTCATTTTTCTATGCATTGTGAAGCTTCTATATATATAATTTTCTTACTGATGTACATTATCACAGCAGCTGAATGTGAGTGGTTAATGTTCATCAAGGTCTGATGTCCTGGGACTGGTCATGCCATTAGTTGGACAAGATTGGAGTTAGGCTGGTGTTGCTCAACAATTTTCTACAATAAAGGTATGAAACAATTTCCGATTTATATTTTAGGTTCCTTTATATATTTTTACGAGATTGTACCCAGTTTTCTTCACAAATTTTTGATGAGCCATACGTTTTTCAACTAGGAAAATGGTTAGAAAATAATATTCCTTGGTGCTAGAACTATTGTCCAACCATATTTGACAAAAAGCTTCCTCTTCAATCTAAAATAGGTAATAACAGTTGCTATCTGTTGTTTCCTATCACTCTTTTTAACTTGTGGCGATCTAATAATACATCCAGTATCGATTCCTTAATTGCCTGATAGATGTATATTTATATATTGTTAGTATGTTTATAGCGAGTTGGTTATTTAGTCAACCAAGGATACGTCTTTACAATTTTGCAGGAGAAGGCATAGGAGGGCACGGTTGTATAGGCATTGGTGCTCTGGCCACTATTGTTATAGTGGTCAATGGCAGGCGTCTCACCACATACCTGTAATAGCCCAAGGTAAGCTCGTTCCATCTGGCTCCAATTTTGGGTACTCGTTTTATTTCAACCTTCACTTGTAGCCAGTTTAGAGCTATTATTAACCATCAATCCACTAAATGGAATTTGTTCTGAGAAATGCATGCAAATATTATAATTTAGTGTGACATAAAAACACCGATTAGTTGTCGTATTATGGGAATAAAAAACATGCAATCATGCCGCATCTACGGTGATGGATCGCGAGGTGTCGGAGGTTTAAGCAATGTTGTGGTTATTCTCTGGTACTCCTCGGCTGCTGCAAGCAGTTCCAGGGCAATGCTGCTAATCTACTAAACTTTTGCATATTCAGTTTCATTTGCCATAGTTGTGTTTGTTCATCTAGATTGTGTTGAACTCTAGCGGTTTCTGGTGCCGGATCTCTCCAGGAAGAGGTCGTTGGGGTCATATCTAATGGTGTGGAGTCCCATCCCGTGCACTGAATCTCTCACCTAGCTTATTTATCCGATTTTCTGTTGTTCTACAGCCTGTGGCGTAGATTGAGGTTTTTCTAATATGAGCATCCATCTTCTTTACATGTATTTTTGATTGTCGGGAAGCCCACACGAGTAAGTTGATTAATTATATGTATACATTAATACATTTATTACTGTGACCAATATGTGAGAGATGAAACTGAAGATCACTTGTAGCTTTGAACCTATTTCATGGAATTAGGGGCTAAATTTGGAAGCTTCGTTTAAGCATAAAAAAGAGAGATCTAAAATAATTCAGTTAGGAACATATGTTATATTTCCTATGTTTGGTTTACCATATAATTTATCTAATGTCCCTATGTTTTCGTATAAATTATGGGATATCTCCTTGCAATGTGGATAATTTTTACAAATTATGTGACAGGAGCACAAAATGGGGACAAGATCACCTCATAGTGCCCTCAAGACTAAAATTGCAGCTTCTTGGTATGCCTTGAATTTGACATTAAAAGGAATCTAGGCGTTCTGTTTTCTGTCACTACGTCGCTACCTTCGTCCACCTCTCCGTCCCATGTAAGAAAACTGCTCGCTTCATCTCACATAAAAGACCGCTCGATTCGATCCAATCTTCTCCGTCAGCGGCACCATCCCTGTCTCCAAACCAGCCGTCCTCGTTCCCCAAGCCTCCCTCTGCCCTCTGCACCCCAAGTGTCCATCCTAAGGCTCTACCGACGAGGGATCTCTAGACCAGCCGCCTCCGTGCCCCAATCCGCCATCCGAAGGCTCCACCGACGACATCCCTCCATCCAAAGGCTCCACCGACGACATTCCTCTGCCCTCACCGAGCGGATCTCCATGGGTCTGAGCGTCATCCCTCGTCATGGTTGCCACGATTAGGAGCGGCTGCCTCCATGGTTTTTGCCTTCGTGCGGTTGGCATCCCTCCTTCCTCACGATCCCCTTCTTCTCCCCCAGGGGCAGTCTTGGCGGCTCGGTGATGGCCCCGCAACATTTGGGATTGGAGCCTATCGACCAACATTTCGCTCGTGATATGACACATGCGCTTTGCCATCTTCATCTATGCCTGCACATGCTGAATCCTCCTCCTGCTGCCTAAATTTCCAATTTGCGTTGGGAACTCCATCTAACAAATTAATGCATTACTTCTGATAGCATTGGTTAGTTTTTAACAGACAAATCATTTGTTATTTTGCTCTATGCCTACACATGCTGACTACTCTTGTCGCCTAAATTTCAATTTTCGTGGCAAATCAAAATTAATGCACTGTCACTGTTGATAGCCATGGTTATTTTTTAACACAAAAATTATTTATTATTTTTGCTATGCAGATCGCCGGTACTAGCTCAATTGCTTCATGTTGCTTCTCTGGTAATTATGGATTAATTAATTATCTTTTTGAGGTATTGATTATTTGCCAACTTCTTACTTTGCTTGCTCGTTTCTACGATGCCCGCAAGATGTAATTAACATTAATTGAATCCTTGCGCAAAATATATATGTTTCTTTGTAGGGAAAATCGTGAACATCCCAAGTTACTGTTGTCCTCGTCGTCACATCCAAAGAAGAACAGGTTCTTATGACTGTTCTTATTACTAAATTAATCTTCCAAAAACAGATTTTGTGATGCTAGCTGTTGTTCTGAAAATGCTAAAAATTGCTTGATAGCAAGAACACCTAGCTCAAAATAAAAGGACGGTAGCTGATGGGGAAACATAGGTACCTCTCGAGGTGGCAGTAGTTGTCAAAGCAGTGGTGCTTGACAGATTACTCCTCTATGACGGCGTGGCGCTTAGCAGATTACTCAATCCTCGATGATGGCGTGATGGGAGCTATGCGCGGATAACTCCTAAGAAGATTACACGCAATAAGATGCATACTGACATTAGTCGTCTTCTGAGTGAACCAATTGTTTACAAGTTATTTGACTACTTATAAATGCACGATATTTGTTTACTGTTTCTCACTAATAATCTGTATTTGTTTCCAAACCATAAGATCTCATGGGAAGCAGTCGAGGGATGTTACAAGTGCTACATTGCATCTGTCTAAGTAGTCTAATTAGACGCAAGGTACATCATAATCACAATACACAATTATTCAGGTAGATTTTCAAGTGTTCTATGTCTCATCTCTTGCAAACATTGTTGCAACTCATCTATCAAGACATAAATAGGGTACAACCAGCATACAACATTATTGCTACTCCAATTGTCATTCTTATGACTTTAACATTGTTTTTCATATACATATTCTGGTTTCAAATCATACCAAAGTTTCATGTTTGTTAGGCACTGTAACAACTTCCAATGGAACTCCCCAACCGAATTTGTTCATGTCCAGCTTATTTAGCGAAACGGCCCATGAAGTGTACTGTTATTGATCAATACTCAAATGATAATGGTGTGACCAAACATTTTCCAAGTTTCAATGGTGTGAGACATTCTTCTTTGGATGCTCTAATTGTAGCTTTTAGTATAACAAAAAGTATGTATTCTTCTACTTGGTAAACTCTCAAGCGCACATTTTAATTTATCATGGTGTTAGATTTTTTATCATGGTCTACTTGTCAAAGGGAATATGAGAACTGAATTTATACACAGCCCCAGTGATAGTGCCTGGCAGCCCCACATGTATGCATTCTCATCTACTTTATTCTGATTAGTGACTGCTCTTATTATTTTTTAAGTGAAACTAAGGAAGGCCTGAAGCGATCACAATGCACTTGTTTAAGAGAATAAAGCTGTCATTGGTAGGATTTAAGGAGCTCTTCTAGACATGCCGTCATCGGGCACCAACAACGACCAAAATCGGAAGAAGACATGGACAACAATTCTACTAGGCTTAACTCACAACCACACACCTTGTCCAAGTGGCACACTTGTGTGGTTGAAAGAAGCAAATATCTCAAGAAAGCCATGGCATACCTTTGCAAGGGCATCAAAAGCACAATCTTAATGACATTTCAGCACAGTGGAGAACATCCCTTTTGGCTTCAATACACTAAATCCTCGCATTCGCAGAAGAACTACATGGTGAAGGTTGTGACCAGTTCAATTTCATCTTTTCTTTTGATGCAAATCAGAATAAATTTGACCTCCTACCAGTTGAGGTGTAGAATATCTCTTAGTAATTTAGACAAGCATACAAATAGTTTCTGAATAATTGATAAAGTTTGCATACCATAGTAGGACATAATAATCATCAAACTTCTCTGATAGCTAATTACTTGCAAAAAGTCCCCGGCTATTTGCATAGACTGGTCATCCTTTTGTGAACTGGTTCAAATTGGCAACCTTCTGAAAATTTTGGTTTTGATGTTCCTTCAAAGTAACTACTCAATAGACCATGTTAGCATGTTGTGGTCTCTTGACATGTTATAGTTCAGTATTGTAATGCAACACTAAGTATTCCACACTGCGATTAACTGTATCCAATATTCACTTTTATAACATGTTGGAATGCATGTTACTGTATCAAGAAAAACACTAACGCTAACCATCTTCTCCAACACATTAATAGCCTGATCTAGATTTGCATACGTACAGAAGTAATTGATAGTGATATCTAGGCTTTAGGCAATTACATCAGGCTAAATATTTGCATACACAAGCATCCGTGCTTCAAATTACATACAAGCAATTGCATTAATTCACATATCCGTAGAAACATGAATCATGTTTATCCTCCTATGACAAGAAAAAATAAAACAGAGAAAAAATTGGAGAATTTACCAGGCTGGAGAGGAGGCATGGAGCAGGGGTTCGGCTACAGGTTATTGTCGCTTTCCGTGGGTCATCAGAGGATGTGACAAGGTGAACCAGCGAAGCTGGTTGGGGCTACAGAGCTTGGCTGCGGCCATAGCGTCATTGATGATGTTGTGATGGTCGCCGGTGAGCCTAGGTGGAGGGTGACGACTGGTTGGCAGAGCAGGGGTGCAGGAGACAGAAGGGAGTTGGAGAGCTGCCGACCTGGGCAGACTGCTTGTGGAGGGTGGAGTCGCGCCGGCGCTGCTAGTCAAAGCCGGCGGGTTGAGAAGCTGGGAGCCGATGGTCGAGGATGGGGAGCGAGACGAGGATGGGAGACTGGGCCATAGTTGAAGGTGAGAGAACACCATGGATATGAGGGACCTGATCTTTGACTGGGAGTGGTGTGAGTGAGGGGATCATGGGACGATAAGAGGAAGGAGATGTGCTACTATTTGTTTTCGAGGAGATACGCTGTAGTGTGGTCTGCAATAGAGGCGTCAGAGAATTTTAGAGTAATTTTTTTTAATAATAGCAATAGCGGTTGTTTAGTACTCTATTTGTTTTTAGTTTTTTCTACAAATTGGAGTTAAATTGTAATTTCTCAACTAACTACAATACTTACTTTTGTTTTCCGTGGATTTCAAAAGACACATTGCACCCACACGCTCACAACGTCGGTAAGGAGACCTATTTAGGTGGCTTAAGTAAAAAAACCACATAAAAATTAACTCGATTAAAATAAAAAGAGTTTGAAATACACATGTGTTATATTCAAAAGACGTGTGTTGCACATGCATGTTTACTGGTGGCGCTGGTGAAATCGAAACCGAGGAACAAAATTCCCTAACAAGATCTCCCTTGATGCCTGGAAGACCTTGCCTTGAAAACCTACATCCGCCGTCCTGGATGAGCAATGGAGACATAAATCTACGGCTCCTCAAAGCCATCCTAGAGTGCCATCAAAACAGTCTCTGGGGAAACCTTATTTGTGACGACGACAGACTCCAACCGAACTATGCACCCAAAACACCTACCCTACATCTATCTACACGCATAGCCAAAGGAATTGGGGCTCCCTACCCTCTTCCTGTTGCCAGAACAACGAGAGAAGAGGGGGAAATCGCGCCCTCACCAACGACGGACATAAGGAAAGTTTGCGCCTTCCTTTTCACCTCATAATCCACGACGGGAACTATAGAACGCATTACATTTTTTCATCTAACTTTTGTCAGTATTATACAAAATGTAAATCAGTACGCGTTTCATGGGATCGTGCGCCAAGGCGCACCCCTAAATCTAGTGTTTTTAAGAAGGGTGTGGTTGTATTCGATGTAGAAGGATTGTAGTGTGAAACAACCAAGATGATGGGGTGAACTTAAGGATATATGTATGTGCATATGTAGTTCTTTATGACAGGGAGGATAAATGTAGGTGCATTTTGAGTAAAAATAGAGCCTTTTTATGAAATCTAGTTATGATCTGTTAAAAATCAACAAGCGCAATGTCCTTTTAAGAAGTTCATGATTTTAAGAATTTCTTTAAGAGTTGAAGTTTTTATTGATGTATGTTTCATGTTGTTTACCTGATGGAGTAGCTTGAGTGTTTTCGTGTGCCTATGCTCAATTTTGGTGAGTGTTTTTTAGGTTAGAAAATTGGGTGATTGTTTCGCCTAGGGTAAACCAACAGGTCAAGGATGTTGTTTTTTGTTTCGTTTTGTCATGGTTTATGCCGGGCACATTGTAAAATTATGAGAATTTTCTTAACTCGGTTACAAACTAGCATCAATAAAACAGAGTGGGTGCGGGAGCTCCTTAATGCAGAAAAAAGTCTAGTTCATGTAGGATTCAATATATATATATATATATATATGATATGGCACTTAATGCCTTTTTTTCTACTACTTATATGATGAATCTAAAAGACCCTAAATTCTACATCTCGGAGCGCCAGAGTTGTCGATCCAGGACAGTGCAGGGCAGCTGGTTGCACATGATCAGAAACAGGTGCGACAGAACATACTCCCTCTGTTTTAAAATATAAGATATTTTAGTTTTGTAAATCAAATGTATTTAGACTTTTTTTAGTATATAGATCCACTCAGGTTTGAAGTGAATCTACACACTAAAAGAAGTCTTCGTCGGACATGATATGCAAGTGCAAGAAAACATAACAACAATCCCACATTGCCATTTCTATGAAGCCATGGTTTCAATTTAAGGTCATCATCATATTCAAGAATGACACTACCAATTACGCTTTTTGTGGAAGTAATAACCATATGTCTCGGGGCTGTTTGTGCCGTGCAATGCAACGGAAACGCAGGCTGCACGGAAACGAAACAGCCGCGTGCCGCCGGGCCCACCTCGCAGCGGCACCGAAGCTCTACTGAATCCGATAGCAGGACGGTGAAGCAACCTGTCGAAACAGTTTACCTCCACTCGAGCGTTTCGTTCCAATTTGAATCCTAGTCGAGCTCGGGGCTTCGCTCATGTTCTCTGTCGATCGAAGCAATTGCGTGTTCGTTCCCATGTACTACTACATACTAGTAAGTTGCACGTGCTTTTGCACGTTTATATATATGTTTGCATTTTATTTGTTTAATATTAATCTTGGTCGAATAAAGATGCACACCTTAAAGATACTCTTAGGAAAATAACCCGCTTAAAGGGTCTTAGCAATCATTTATCAATTTCACAATGTTATTATTCATAAGTTCGATTCTCTTCTCTGATCTTGAAAAGTTAATTTAAGCTACCATCATTTCCGAGTACCGAATTGAAACTGCCAGGACCACATATGACACTGCTAGCTAGCTCCAACGACGGCGGTGGCAGGATGGCAGTGACGGTGACTCCCCCTCCTCCACTCGTGACTGACAGTGACAAGATACATCAAAAAGCATGAACTTTCATATTACGCAAAAACTATAATTAATTGGTTCACCATGGGATGTATGTTATACTATCACAAACATAAAATTTTCTGCATACTTTTATTCAAAGTAGTCTTCAAATATGCACATTGGAAAAAATAAACAGGTATTACATCCATTCCTAAATATAAGATGTTTTCCCAGGCTAAGGTAATAATTAGGAATTGAGTCTACTGTGTGTAATGTAGGACGGTTCTACATCGTTTTATAAGAGATTCTTCAATTGATGCATGCTTATAATTAAATATTTGTACTTCCATCAAATTGGAAATACAACCCTACTAACATGTTTTATGCTCCCCCGTTCCTATAAAGATGTCACTTTTTTATATTTATATGTATCTACATACTAATACTCGTCATATTTAGACAAATCTATGACATCATTTTCTGAGACGAAGGGAAGTATGAATATTATTACTTGCAAGGTAGACCAAAGTAGATGATTACAATTTGAAAATACAACCAACTGTAGATTAATAATTGAGAGTTTTTACTTGTGTCCAATGAAGAGCATCGTTCCTACAACTTTCTCGATAATAGAATTTTTGGCGAGATGGAATACACAACTGACTCTGCGATGGATGGTGATTTACAGCGGACATCACCTCTGATTCATATGTTATAAAACGCTCACGTCTGGTAGTAATAATACAACCGTGTTTTTTCTTTGCATAAAATAGTACCGTAGTACATGTTCGTACAACAGCCCAGCTGATCCTAGGGAGGGAACGATCATGTCATGTGGGCCCTTGTGTACAAGCTATCTATGGAAGAAGTTGGACTCCTCTTGAAGCTTCCAGGGTCTTTAAAAGTGCACACGTCCATGCGCGCCAAAGTAGGGTAGCGAATCCCAGCTTCTCCAACCGTAGGATTCACTTAAGTTGTGACATGATGAACGGCACATACCATATCTATCTAGCCAATGAACATCCCAGATCGTATTAAATTGGCTTTGGCGGTAAAACTGCACGTAGTAAATTCAAATTCAAAAACTCGTGTACTATATAGTGGTATAGATGCCGCCGATCCAGACCTAAATGTGTACTACTCTTCCATCGATTGCCTGCTTTCCATCGCGCTTTCCTAGCAATCAAGCAGTCGATCGAGCGCCATGGCCGCCCGCAAGCGACCTGCCGCCGTCCTCGACGCCGGCCACGCGACGGCCACCCAAGGACCCGCGAGCTGCGGCAAGAGGAGCCGCACCAGCATCGGCAGCATGGACGAGTACGAGAAGCATTCATGCCTCGGCAAGGGCACCTTCGGCGCCGTCTACAGGATGCGCCACCGCGTCACCGGCAAGACCGTGGCCATCAAGTTCCCCTCCCGGCCGGATGACCCCAAGGAAGCCCCGTCGACGAGATCCTGCGCGAGGCCCGGTTCCTCGAGACCTGCAGCAGCGGGAACCCTTACGTCGTCGGCTTCGAGGGCCTCGTGCGCAACCCGACCAACGGCGACATCTGCCTCGCCATGGAGTACGTCGCCGCGCCGAGCCTCGAGACTTTCTTGTGGGACAGGCGACGCTGTCCGCCGCTCCCGGAATCGACGGTGCGTGCCTTCATGTGGAAGCTACTGTCCGGAACCAAGATGATGCACCACCGCCGCGTCGTGCACCGCGACATCAAGCCGGCCAACATCCTCGTCGGCCAAGGAGGGGAGCTCGTCAAGATTTGCGACCTCGGGCTGGCAATCTCCATGTCCGAGCTTCCGCCCTACAACCAGGCCGGCACCGCATCCTACATCGCCCCTGAGATGCTCCTGGGGAAGCCGGACTACGACGGGCGGGTGGACACCTGGTCGCTCGGGTGCGTCATGGCCGAGATGCTCACCGGCAAGATGCTCTTCCCTGTCGGGGATGACGATGAAGATGAAGCCAAGATCAACGACGAGATAGTTCAGCTCTGGAGTATCTTCCGATTGCTCGGAATGCCGGACGGGAGGACGTGGCCGGGGTTCAGATCTCTGCCGTTCACCGCCGAAGTGCTGCAAATGCTACCGGTGGAGCACAAGTGCAACAGGCTGCGAGATGTCTTCCCTGAAGAGAAGCTGTCCAAGAAAGGATTCGAGGTGTTGCAAGGGCTTCTCACCTGCAAGCCCAAGAAGCGACTCACGGCGACCAAGGCGCTCAAACTGCCATGGTTCACTGCTCCTCGCCCCGCCACCACTGCAAAGGTCGACGCCTCCATCGCGTCGCCGGGAAAGAAGGCGCCGCGCATCAAGTTCATCTCACGGGCGGTACCGGAGAAGATTACGTTCAAGATTCCAGTGGCGATCTGGAACGCACAACGAGTGTAAAACTGTCGAATCGAATTGTAGCTCTGCTTTGGATGATCCATCCATGTAATGCCCACTCCTGCCTAGGAATCGTAGAGTAATGACGTAACTGTTTGTTGTAGAATTGCAGAGCTTGGATGATCGATCCATGTAAATCCTCGATCAAATTGTATTGAAACGATGTAACTGTTGTATGCAGAATTGAATTGCAGAGCAACTGTCTTCTTTTCAGATTATGTGATTGTTCTGTTTAGTTGGGAGGAATTAATAGAGCCATTCTGTGCATATGCCCTAAAACAACGTATGAAGTTCAGAAAGGCATGCTGATAGCCCACATTCTGCTGCACTTCTGCATGCCCAGGTCCAACTGGTTGCCCAGATACAGAGGTGAATCAGCACGAGCTACAGATTCATGTATGCATCAACACAATTTCCATATCACACCACAGGCAAAGAGATGGAAGTGCAGCCACATTATTCTGAAGCTATTACCCCTGGAGCAGGTAACACAAGGGACAGAGGTACTATCTACTATGTGATTTGAGGACAAACTCAAAACTGCACATTTACAACTCTGCTAACATCTACAACTGGAACGCAGCGATTCTACCACGGTGTGTGTGCTCCCGTCTTATCTGACGGCCTCAAGGCGTGCAAAGATTCGTGCGAGCAAACTTTCATAAACAACCTTGACATTGTATATCTTCACACTACTATAGGAACGATCGTGGACATGTGCATCTTAGGTTCTCTCTCCTCTCCCATATCTCCTCTTTATCCTCTTCTGCGGCAGTGTCTGTCGTCTTCACGTCCTCCCCGAGCTCCACGCCGGTGCTGCCTCCGTCCCGTCGTCCTTGACACCGCAGTCTCATCTTCGTCTCACGCGCCGCTCGTGGACTTCTTGCGACCCTCACTCCCTACCATGCCCTCCGACCACATTAGCCCCGACCACAGATGTCGATGACGCGAGCAAAGCTTCCTGCATCCCTATTCCCTATCTGATTCCTCTATTTCCGTCTGATTTCTCCACGTACGGCCCCTGGTCCGTTGCCGATCTGCTGCCCCTGGTTCCTCCATTCCCGATCTGTTGGTAGGAAGAAGAGAGAAGAAAGATGTTCCAATTTCTTCCATGTATGGAGGGAGGAAATTCTGCTACAATTTCTTCCATGTATGCATTTTTCTAATTTCTTTCATGATTTATTCATTGGTCTGTGTTTTATTAGATCCACGACCTCCTCCTCTTTCTCTTTTTATTGGACTTTTTCTGCTATATGTTCTTGGTCAGAACATGATAAGGATGTGTGTTCCTCTTGTCAGATGCAAAAACTGCTCGTTATCAGATTTAATTTCAGTGCTCTTGCTGTTCCGGATTCTTTTCATTAATTGGAACATATCTTTGTCGAGAAATTTTATGTACTGAATCTGTTAACTAATTCTCTAATTGTAGGAATTGCATAATTTGTGTTCAACAAAAGAACGGATGTTCATTAATTAAATTCTTGTTCCTGATTCAGAATGATCGGTGATACAATCGTAAATTAATTGATTTGTGATTCCAGTAAAAAAAATAACTAATACGTGATTACTTCTGGCCCGCTCTGTTAATTGTTCCCTATATTCCCAAATGAGTGATAAATAAGGAAAGAAGGAAGGGTATGCTGTACAAAATTACAGGGACTACAATATCAGAGATTGAGATAATTGAGAGTGTCTATTTGCAAAATGTGTTCACCAATCTCAAATCAAATACAGGAAATGAATGGCCAAAGATAAGACGGTGACCCTAACGTACGGGTAGAGTTTGATTTTCGCTACAACTGGCCTATACAACACATCCCCCAATGCGTGTCAAATGTCTATAAATCCCGTATTAGCAACTTCAAATTTTCAAGAATCTGGGAGCCGCCACCATCGGTGCCAGTAAATCGACACCCTGGACCAGAGCGGGAACATGAAGCTGTAGTCAGCAGCCTCATCAGGCAGCCCACCCACTGTCAGTGGCAGCCACACATACCGTGAGTCTCTCAGCTCGGAAGGGTTCCACCGGTCGGCCATGAAGATGAACGAACCTCTTTGGCCTGGAAGTGGCAACACAAATGTGCTCTGGGAGAAGAATGTCATCGACCGGAATATGTCGTTCCCTCCCACACAGGGGTTCCCTAGTGACTAGTGTCTCCCGTGGACCATGGTCCCATGACCGACGTGGCGGCGTGAGCCAGAGCGGTGTTTGCTGCCCAGCCTGTGCAGCCTGAGGTTATCATGTACTCCCTCCGTTTCAAAATATAAGATGTTTTAGGTTTGTGAAGAAAAGGAATCTAGATTTGTTTTAGTATGTAGATTCACTCAACTTTGGGATGAATCTACACACTAAAACAAGTCTAGATTTATTTTCTTCACAAATCTAAAACATCTTATATTTTGAAACGGAGGGAGTACTCCGTAGTAGGTACCGTCAAACTTGAAGAGAGCAGGAGCTTCGCGATGCTACCCGATGAGAAACCCTGCTCCGCATGCCATTGGTCACATCAAGGTAGTCGTCGGTTAACTGGCCGATGTGGAGCTCGCTGTTGTCCTCTGAAGAGTATATCAGATAGGCCTTCTCGTTGTCATCCTTGAATATGGTCATGTCTCTGCTTTCACAGTCATGTGGCCGCTTGCCGTAGAGGCAGGAGAACGGGCCTGTGGGAGAGTCACTGACAGCCACGCCAACTGATGCCTTGGTGTAGTTAGTGTCATCTATGTGCATCCACATCACATATTTGGCAGTCCGGTCACTGTAGATCACTTTTGGCCTCTCTAGGACATTGGATTTGTGGAGGTCATGTGTCACATTCTTTTGCTCACCACGGAGCACAACTCCTTCATTTTTCCATGCCCACAGATCCTTTGAAGAATAACAACTCACTCCAATAATGTCAACCTGGAAAGAGAGAGAAGTTTGCATTTTTGGTTATAAATGACAATATGAACATATAGAGAATTCCACAGAAGAGAATTGAATATGCAACTCATGAATGTCAAAAGTTATGTATGACAATATGGTCATAACAAGATGGCAGCAGATTGCATAATAAGTTTAACCTGCTGAACATCAATAACTTATGCATGTCACAAGTAAAATACATGTGTATGCCAACATAACAGACAAGTAAAACTCTGCTCATGGAATCCTTAATGATCTGAAAATGCTTTAAACCATATTATAATCAGGCCTTCTCTCTTTAACCGCAGCGAGGTTTCAAGGCGCATATATATGCCTCATGCAGTTTACAACAATGCATCACCCCAGAGGCCTACTGCCCTCCAAGCACCAACTTCATCGGAGTAGGTGTAAATGCATTTATTATAAAGAATGCACAAAATACGCATCTCAAAATGGCAAAAGATGTTGAACCAAACTTGGTGTGTACATGTGGACATTCTGTGTTCGCACATAAACTTTCGCAAAAACTATATTTTTTGTGGCTTGTGTAAAAAAACAAAAATGCCTCGTAAATAGTTATATTGGAGCATCGAAAATTATCTTTTTTACATAGTCTACTAAAAAGGTTGTTTCGCACCGAAACTTTGTGTATGAATATAAAATGTTCATACGTACATATGAAAATTTTCTACAAATTATTCTGATATTTGAAAGCCAAAGTGGATTTCCCCAACTTTATCGTACTGTTCCTACTCGAATTGAAAGCGTCTAAGTTAGGGAGTAAGATAGAGACATGTAACTAAAAGAGGAGATCTAACACAGATCAGTGTGTTTTTAGTAGACAGCATCGATTTCTTATCTCGCCAAGTTCATTGTTTCGGTTTCAAGTACACGAAGCTGATTGTTTTTTACGGGTCGCTCGCACTTGTTCTGCCTTTGAATATAATAAAGCAGACAAAATCCGTAGTATAGTCTCGGTATTCTAGACTACAGTACTACACTGGCAGTGTTGCACGTTCAATGCACGTTGGACACCTCTGAAAATCTGACCTATGGTCGATAACGTCGAATGATGATTTAGGGCTATTTTTCCATTTCAATAAATACTAGCTTAAATAAGTACTAGCTGAATGTCCATGCCTTGTTATGATTTTTTAAATTCCTTCATCACACATGTTTCAGAAAATGCACATAAATAATTCTACTACTCCCTCCGATTCGGAGGGAATATATTGAATCATGCACTAAAGGCAGAAATAAATCAAAATATAAAAGGCAGGTTGTCAACCATCTACTCAATCCAAAGGTAGGACGGAAGTAAAATTCAAGAACCATTAGGAGTAGTATATTTCATTGTACCGTGTGCACACCACTTCAGATTTTAAGTAGTAATATAATTGATCCCTTTGCCCTTGTAGACCTTAGTAAATACCAAGGGAAGATTAAAATTGCAACGTCTCATCAATATGTTAAAAAGAATTAGAAGAATCCCTTTTCATATGGGTTTATTTTCTTAAATATGGAAATAAATCTAGGAAATAGAAATCACTCTCCAAGACAAAGCTGTCTTATCCCAAACCTTCACAATATATTTCAAGATGAAGACGCATCAGACAATCATATTACTAAGATGAAGACGCCGTCAGCTAATCTGCTGCACAAATAACCAGTTATGGAGAAAAATCTTTTTGGACAACATGAATACTCAATCAATCATGATTTGACATGCAGAAGGCAACACTATCCTCGAATCAAGGTTTCGCCCGGCTATATTAATGAGCAACCGTTTGAAACAGCTGTTGGGTCAGACAAGATAACGCTAAAAAGAAACAAAAAAAAAACGAAAAAGAAAAAATAAGAGAAAACAAAGCCGACAATAGTGGCTCGACAAAAACAAGGATAACCCGCAACCACTGTGCCCTCCGGAGAATTTCCACCATGCTCCTAGCGCTCCGAAGCGCCGCATACCAAGTAACACCTCCAAGAAGGATATCGACGACAACGACGCTACTGCCTGGACTGGTCCTAGGGTTTGCCACGATACGCTATGGGATGTGGGGGAAGAAATATACCCGACACCCTTCAGGAAGGACGACGACACCCGCAGGCATTGCCACGTCGGTGTTCGAGATGACAAGGATTACTCCTGGCCTCTCAAAAAACCACACTCCCGGACACTTCGAATTGCTCCACCAAGCTCGTCGCCCATCAGCACACGCCACCATGGTCTTACAGTCACCACCGTCGTCTCACCGTGACCCACAAAGTGAGACTGATATGACCAAAAAGAAGCAACTACGGCGGAGGTCGGCGGTACAATGACACGCATGAGAGAACTACCTCCACCGCCATAGGGCGATAGCCGATCGGATGTACCAGCAACGGCAAACCAGACCCTCTCTGGCTCGGCCGGGGCCAAGAGGACTCGTGCAGCCTCGCCGCCACACTGCAGCAAGGGTGTCACCGTCGTCGTCAACCCTAGCTCTAGTCTCTACTCCTCCGTCCACCAGAGAGTCCGCCACCAGCGCAGACCCCCACCGCCAAGCAGCAGCGCGATCCCCACCGTGGTCACCCGGACCTGCCGGACCGCCGCCGGTCTGAGGTACATCACTGCAAGCCACCTCCCGGAGCCACCCCTGTCAGAGAGTCGCCTATGCCGACCACCTTCAAGGGCTGCCGCCCCGGCATCCATGATCTCATCCCCCACGAGCAGAACCACAAACCACAACGAACACCATGACTGAAAGGGAGGAAGAAAGCACATAAGCATTCGGGACAGAGAAGGGACGAGCAAGAAGAATAAGGCGCCTCTGAGCCTCCCGCAAGTTCCATCCCGTAGAACCCCAAAGGGGATTGCTAAGCAACCACCGGATCTGGGCCCGCCTGGCCTGGATCTGGTGCCCCAAGCCCCACGGCCATGGGGGAAGACCCTAGGAACCCGACGCGAGCCACGAGCCAGCCGAGCCGCCCTTGCTGGCCAAAGCCTGCATGTCCAGATCATGCCCCAACAAGCCCAAATCTGGCCCTGTGCCATGGGAAACTGAAGGTTAGGCCGCCTAATACCGTTCGTGCAGCATTACCGCACCTAGCCACCACTTCACCGTCGGGCACCGCCGTCACTAGGTCCTGCCACCGGGCTAAGACTCCTACCACAACACGCACCCCCGCGAGAAAGTTTGGCCTACGCAAACCCCAAACGGACGGGAAAAGGAGGGCCTGCCGCCGCCAGCCCCGCACGGGCTTTGCCCGGTAGCGCCCACCGGCGGCGACAAGATATAAGGGAAGAAGGGAGGGTAGAAACGGGAGGGACGGGGAGGGTGTTCTGGCCACTCGTGGGGAGCGAAGCGAGACGCAGGAGTCACGCTTGCCCAGATCTCTATTGAGACTTGGAGGCTGATGATGGCGCTTCGTTGATATGGAAGCGCTTCGTCGGGAAACCCCAAGAGCAAGGTATGAAGTAGCACAATAGCAAGTTTTCCCTCAGTAAGAAACCAAGGCTATCGAACCAATAGGAGGAAGTAAATATCTCAAAGGTGTTGCAGGCAACTTGGAAACATGCACAACACAAACTCAAGACTTTGCCCCAACGATCAGTGAGGTTGTCAATCTCACCGGTTGCTATAACAAAGGATTAACTGTATGGTGTGGAAGGTGATAGTGGTTTGTAGCAAGTAAACAGTAACAGTGGAAGATGTATCAATGGTAAATATTGGACCGGGATCCATAGTTTAATAGAGGTGTTCTCCTTAGATAAACAAACATGGCATGTTGGGTAAACAAATTACAGTAGGATAATTGTCAGGACTAAGCAAGGAATAACAATGCAATACTAGACATCAAGATCCTATGAGATTCGATTGGGAAATACAACAAGATACATAGACCGCCATCCAACTGCATCTATGACTAGAAGTCATGTAGGGTTCGCAGCATAGAAAACAAAAAATTTCCTATGATGGGAACAACTATGTACCAAGATCTATCTATTAGATACAAGCAACGGGTGGATATACATCTGTAGATAACATACCCTTGAAGACCGACAAAGCTTAACGAGGTTGAACTCGTGGTTGATGTAGACGAACTCTTGCCCATCCCAAGATCGAGAGGAACTCCTAGCGCCGCAAATCAGCGACGCATCCGTGCTCGCACACACGTCCGAGGCACCGAGCAACCTCCGTCTCCTCGCTCCAGCGATGTAGCAGAAGCACAATTCTTTCTTGCCGAAAAGCCACCGGGAACATGTATCTCGCTAGTCCGAGACCATGGGATAAATACTAGAGGGGGAGAGAGATCCTTCACGAGGAGGTGTGAGCGAGAAGTGAGGGAGGGGGCTCCTTTTATAGGAGGGGGGAACCCCAAGGGGGTGGCCGGCGCATGGGGCTTCCCCCTTGCCCTCCCTCCATTCATGTGGGTGGAAGCTCCACTCATAATTTGCCCCTTCAAGTCTCCACTCAAAAATCCCACTCAAATTCCCATTAAATTTTCACCAAATTTAATGCAAACTCTCTTTAAATAAAACTCCTTTTATTTATTCAGAATTTTGTCAATTACTTTAATGACAAACATTCACATATAACCCTTTGCTAGTATTTCATTTCACATGCAGAAACACTTTCTGCAATTTCACCTGAAAACAGTTTCGGTATCTAGTGAAATAAATTTCTGCGCTTTGTTATTTTTTTCAGCATGAAACTATTTGCTCCAAATGGTGTCGGTGTCTCTTAAGTGTGTCACCCTACGGTTAGCGAATAATGCGGACATGATCGAGACCCCTCTCAGATCAATAATCAGAAGCGGGACCTGGAGATCCATACTGACTCCCACACATTCAACGATGACTTTCTTGTATCGTGAGAACCTTTTACGCTAGTATCTTAATCCCTTTGTCTCGCGATATATTACATGTATGAGATTCGATCATCGGTATCTCCATACCTAGTTTGATCTCGTTACTGACATGTACTCTTTTATCGTTCCTGTGATATAACATTCTAGTGATCAAATCACTTGCTTGCAAACTAATCAATGTGATATCACCGAGAGGGCCCAGAGTATATCTATCTGTCATCGGGATAATAAATTCCACTCTCGATCCATGGGCCTCAACATAACACTTTAGTAGTACTGAACCCATCTTTATAATCACCCTGTTACGGTGTGACGTTTGATGTTATCAAGATACTCTTCCAGTGTTAGTGATTGACATGATCTCATGGTCTAAGGATTAGGATCAATTTGTATGATGTTACAGCAATATAAACTCAATGACTTTGATCGTAATGTTATACTTCGGATGAATGTTCATCACACCATTCCAATAATGTTGTGATCTCGTTATTAACAACACCCAATATCCATAATCAGGAAACCTTGATCATCTTGTTAATCAACGAGCTAGTTTATGAGAGAGGCATAACTAGGAACTTTCGGTTTGTTTATTAAACACACATGTATTTACGTTTCCATATTAATACAATTATAGCATGCAAAATAAACATCTATAATATACTTGGAATATACATAATAACTACTTTATTATTGCCTCTCAGGGCATATTCCCTTCAGTCTCCCACTTGCACTAGAGACAATAATCTAGTTACATATCTATAAATCTAACACCCATGGAGTTCTGGTGTTGACCAGGTTTTTCTCTAGGGAGAGTTTTAGTCAACGGATCTGCTACATTGAGATCTGTGTGTACTTTACAAATCTTTATATCTCCATCCTTGACATGCTCGCGGATGGAGTGAAACCGGCGTTTAATATGCTTGGAATTCTTGTGACACCTTGGTTCTTTGGCATTGGCTATGGCACCATTGTTGTCACAATAGATCACCATTGGGTCCAACGCTGTCAACACCCAGATTTTTCAATCCTAGATACCTGTTATGCCATACATCGCAATCCCAGGATTACCATTTTTGCGAGACATAACAGAATTGGATACCATAGTACATCATCCATTACAAACGATACATAAGTTCTTACACAAATAGGGATCTCATGATCCAGTTCTTAATACAACATCAAGCAGCGGAATACGTAATAATAACGGTAGCATAGGCGAAGCTCCATATTCGGGGTCACACGCAATGCTGGCGATGGGAGATGATCCTAGTTGTCGTAGCCTTCCTGGGGTCCATCTTCCAGGTACTCCTCTTCATAGTCTGGCCATGGGAATAGCCAGGGAAAAAGCCATGAGTACTCTTTAAGTACTCGCAAACTAATACTAATAGGTAAAGGGGGTTTTTGGATAATAGGACACTAGGCTCTAGGGTTGTTTTGCAAAAGCCAGATTTATCTCTACTAAGCTCTAAAGCTAGTCACAATTTTATAAATCCTAAGCGGGAACTTGTATTTCATATCACAACTCTGTTGTGGTCAAGTCAAAGTCTCAATTCATGTCACAGGTCATTTTGAAAAGTCTGACGGGGGAACAGTATGGCCACTCCAACTGTCCATAACCGCGGACGCGGCTATTCGAATAGTTTGACACTCTGTAGAGATTGTACACTTTCACCACAACATTCGATACATCCGTCAGGAACAAATCCTGAATTCACCATACTCAGTATGCGGATAATCAATCCTAACCTTTCGATTACACGCCCTAGTATAAGCACCTCTCCTGTGAGTTTGGCCTCCCAACCATGACCAACTGTCATCTTGGGTACTGCACAGGTGGACAATCTTCACACGGTAGCCTCATCTCAAACCTTGGCCGTGAGGGAACTAATACTAAGGAATATAAGTTTCTAGTCAATCCCTACCCAATATTCGGGTATTGTGGTTGTACGATAAAATTGGAATGGTATCGCATCCAGACAACCATCAGTTTTATAAAGGGCTAAGGCTCATGCCTCAAAATTTTTTATCACCAAAACTCTCAAGTGTTTGGAAACACATGTCCAAAACATTTCAATAGAATGATCCATCATTCCAAGGTTTTCATAACCATTTTTCCACCAAGTATTCCCATCCAAAGTTTATCAAGTTTTATGCTTAGCACTAGCATCTACAGGTGGGGGTAGTAATGATGAGGGGTGGTAACTAGTGGAGTTTCAACTAAGTACAACCTTATGTCTCAGGCTGATGTCAAGGTTTCTAACTTAGGCCAAATTTTATGCTCTTTATGCAACCTTCAGCATCTTTCCAATATCTACCAGTCACTTAAGTAAACTCTAAGTAAGCTTTGATAAAGAAATAAAGTAAGAAGCTTGCACATAAAACTAGGATTGGTTTATCAAATGGGTATGATCACATATGCTTAAAGCATAGTAACAAGTAGGGGTTTGTTGCATCAGTAGGGTATCTTGCAAGTATTAGCTTGCATCAATGTCAATATAAGCTTGCTAAATTGCAAGTGTTAGCTTGCAAGGTTACTAGCTTTCCTTGTGCAGAGCAGTGATTGAAGTTCTCCTTGGATTCTTCTTCGTAGTATCCTCCTTCCTCCTCGTATCCTTGATCGGTACTAGCGTCTATGAATAAATACGAGGTACACAATCACCAAACAATACTTAACTACTTGCAATCATCACACACAAGGGTCCTATGGATGATCTAGCATCATCCCTAACATTACAAGGTTAAGGCTTGGTTTAAATCTTTTTATTTTTAGAAAAGTAATTTCTACTCATTGAAAAACTACTTAAGGTTTAATATTCTCCAAACCCAACATTGGATCATGTTGACACATGTCATCACCACATGTTGTAGTCCATGGGAATGTGATTTAAAGTGGTGTCACAATTTAATAAGGTTTTACCCTTTTATTTTAATTAATTAAAGTGGCTAGAAATGCTTATGTAGCATTCTTTTATTACTTGAACATTATTTCTGCAAGTAAACCTATATATTTTTATATATTCTGAAAGGTATGGTTAAATGAGATTTTTGAGAGTTGGAATCAACTCAAAAGATATTATGGTTTAAATTTAAAAAATGTTTGAATGCAGAAAAGCTTCTGCCTTGTTATTTTTACCATGGGTGATCTATAGATCCAAATGACTTGAATCCAACGGGCTTGGATTCAGCATTTACAGACCTTTCCAACAAAATTGGTTTCATTCAATTTGGTGCACTAAATTGATCTGGGTTGATTTTTGAAGTTGGGTACAGAAGTGTGTTTGAATTGAAATAGAAAAAGTTTAATTTGAATAACTGGGCTGCGCGGGAAAAATTACTGGGCCGGCCTGCTAAGCGCAGTGCTCCCGCGGGCTGCTTAAGTGGGTGTCCCCACTCATCAGTGACACGGGGCTGGGCGAAGCGGTATGGGGCGACGTGGATCGTTCGATCTAGTTCTAATCTAACGGCTGGGAGTCATCGTCGACGCGAGACAACTCTGGCGAGAACGAAACCTAGCGCGGCCAGTGAGGGTCGTTGGGGGCTCACCGGGGTGCTGGCGAGGGTCGGTGAGGCGGGCGAACGACGAAGTCGACGACGGCGAACTCAGGGGTGGTCGCGGCAGCTCCTGGGGCGGCTCCAATCGCTGGCTACCTTCTTCTCCGGCAGCGGCAGGCTCCAGTGAAATTCCGGCGAGGTGGTGCTCGCCTTGCTCTGAGAATGGTGTGGCACGATCAGTGAGGAGAGGGGAGTGAGATGGTGTGAAAAAATCATGCGGGGGTGGCCTCTATTTATAGTCGAACGAGGGGACTGTCGGGGCGCACGGTGAGCTCGTCGGGGGCGAGGTTAGAGGCGGCTAAAGGCATGGGCAAGGGTAGGGGACGATGCGGTGTCTCCTGGCGATGCTCAACGACATGGTCTTGAGGCATGGGGCGGTGTGGTTTGGTCTGGAACGGGCGGTGCTCTACGCGGCAAAGGCGGCGTCTTCGACGGCAGGCGGTGGTTGTGCGGCACGGGGCGGCAAACGGGGATGTCTGGCGGTCTCCTGTGTCGGTGGGGATTGTGTATGCACGCGGCAAGGGCGGCGCGTGGTCTGTGGGTGATGGTCGAGGGTGGCGCTCTGGCGCACGCTTGGCATGTTCTGGGCGTGGCTTGTGCGCATTGTCCAGGGCTTGGCAACGCTCGCGGCTGGGACAGTGAGTGGCAGTGGACGGTGGGCTGCCTCCCAGACATGCTGGCTAGGCTTGCTGCTGCTCCTAGCTTGCTGTCGACTATGGGGTGGCAAGAGGGTGCTCGGCTATTCACCATTGATGACAATGGCAAGCTCACAGTGGTGCTAGTGCCTGGCTAATCTTTCTAGATGATCTACTGAGTTGTGTGTGAGCCAAATGGGGAACCAGTTAGGCAAGAATCACTGCTCACAATAGTGTTTGATGTTTGTTTGATTTGTGTCTACAACCTGTTTGATGAAATGGCCGCATGAAATCAAGTTTTGAATTTTGAAATGATTTTTGGTGAGTTTGCTAGATTGGTGCTAGTGAGTCTACAGATGCTTGGGTTTTGAAAATTGAGCTTGTTTGAGTAGTTTTTGAAAAAGTGGGATCTTCCCATATGATAAAGATTCAATTTTGAATTGTCATTTAAACTATGCATTTGAAAGTTTCTGGATGATCACAAAGTGGGCCTTGATACCTTGTTATGAGTACATTCAAGGGGTGCAAAGATCCAGAAAAGTTTCTGTTAGGTTCTGAAAGTTTGAGACAGCCAAAGTAGGCATGGGAGTTAAATTGGCCAAAATGACCATTCATTTCATATATGTGTTTTGATTTACTTGTCTTTAGGAAAAGTGTGGGAAATGTTTTAGATGATGTTTATTTCACCTAAGAAACATTTTACAAGCAATGGAACAAACAAACAAGGTGGTTTTAAAGGATTTCAAAATCCATGCATACACATATGCATGCATTCATGATTTCATTTAGAAAAGTTTTTGTTAACCCTAATTTTGATGATTAGAATTTGATGATCCAAGCTTAGTATTTTTGGGATGTTACAAACGCGCTTGCAACCACACCCAGTACAGTTATGAACTCCTTCATCGAAACTGCTTCCTGAGCCGGTTCCGAAGCAGCAACATATTCAGACTCTGTTGTTGATTCTGCCACCACGGGTTGTTTGGAACTCCTCCAACTAACCACTCCATCATTGACTTATAACCTGGTTTTTAGTCGTGAGGTAAGTCCACCAAGGTCAAAACCTGGTTTTCGAACATGGATTCCATCTCTGATTTCATGGCTTCTAACAATTTGTTGGAATTCAGGCTCATCATCGCTTCTTCATACGTCGTAGGGTCATCAATTTCATCGACCATGAAATTCATAACAGGATTTCCGTATAGCTCGGGAGCTGCACGCGTCCTGCTAGACCTGCGAGGTTCGATAGTATTCTCTTTCGGAGCTTCATGATCATTATCATTAGTTCCCTCCTCATTTGGTGAAGCCAACTCCGGAACGACTTCCGGTGCTGCGCTACTCGCCATACTATGAAGAGAAGGTTCCACAACCTCTTCGAGTTCTACCTTCCGACTACTCACACCTTTCGCGAGAAACTCTTTCTCTAGAAAGGATCCATTCTTGGCAACGAAAACCTTGCCCTCGGATCTGTGATAGAAGGAATACCCAATAGTTTCCTTAGGGTATCCTATGAAGACGCATTTTTCCGCTTTGGGTTCGAGTTTATCCGATTGAAGTTTCTTCACATAAACATCACATCCCCAAACTTTAAGAAATGCTAGCCTAGGTTTGTTTCCAAACCACAATTCATATGGTGTATTTTCAACGGATTTATATGGTGCCTGATTTAAAGTGAATGCAACAGTTTCTAGTGCATAACCCCAAAATGACAGTGGCAAGTCCGTCAGAGACATCATAGATCGAACCATATCTAGTAAAGTACGATTACGATTTTCTGACACACCATTTTGCTGTGGTGTTCCGGTAGGTGTGAGTTGTGAAACTATTCCACACTCTTTCATATGTGTGCTAAACTCGTAACTTAGATACTCACCTCCACGGTCGGACCGTAGAAATTTGATCTTTCTATTACGATGATTTTCCACTTCACTCTGAAACTCCTTGAATTTCTCAAAGGTTTCAGACTTGTGTTTCATCAAGTAGATATAACCGTATCTATTCAAATCATCCGTGAAAGTAAAAAAAATAACGATATCTACCTCGCGCCGACACACTCATTGGACCACATACATCAGAATGTATGATTTCCAATAAATCTGTCGCCCGTTCCATTGAACTGGAAAACGACATTCTAGTCATCTTGGCCATAAGGCATGGCTCACATGTATCAAATGATTCGAAAGCAAGTGATTCCAAAAGTCCATCTAAATGGAGCTTCTTCATGCGTTTAATGCCAATATGACCTAGACGGCACACGACAATGCCACATATATGAGGATATATCATCATTAAGATTAATCCTTTTAGCGTCAACATTATGAATATGTGTAACACTATTATCGAGATCCAACAGAAATAAACCATTCATCATTGGTGCATGACCATAAAATATATCATTCATTTAAATCGAACAACCATTGTTCAAGGATTTAAATGAATAACCACTACGCATCAAACATGATCCGGATACAATGTTCATGCTTAGTGCCGGTACCAGATAACAATTATTCAAGTTTATAACTAATCCCGATGGTAAGTGGAGAGGGAGCGTTCCGATGTCGATCATATCAACGTTTAATCCATTGCCGACACACATCTTGACCTCACCCTTTGCTAGCGGTCGCTTGTTCTGCAGCACCTAATTCGAGTTACAAATATTAGCAACTAAACCAGTGTCAAATACCCAGGTGCTAATGCGAGTACTAGTCAAGTACACATCAATAACATGTATATCATATATACCTTTATTTGCCTTGCCGGCCTTCTTGTCTGCCAAATACTTGGGACAGTTGCGCTTCCAGTGGCCAGTCCCCTTGCAATAATAGCACTCGTATCGGACTTAGTGCCAACTCGGGGTTTCTTTTCAGGCATGGCAACCGGATTTCCTCCCTTCTGTTTACCCTTCTTGTCTTTCTTGAAACCAGTGGTCTTATTGATCATCAACACTTGATGTTCCTTCTTGATCTCCACTTCTGCAGTTTTAAGCATTGACAGAAGCTCGGGGAGAGACTTATTCATGCTTTGCATATTATAGTTCATCACGGAGCTCTTAAAGCTAGGTGGCAGAGATTGGAGAATACGATGGATGCCTAAGTCAATGGGAATCGTTATTCCCAAGGACACAAGCTTATCGGTGTAACCCGACATCTTGAGTACATGCTCACTTACGGAGTTGTTCTCTTCCATCATGTAGCTAAAGAACTTTTCTGAAGCATTATAACTCTCTACAGCAGCATGGGTGTCGAAAATCATTTTCAACTCACCCATTGTATCAAAGGCATTGTTGTTTTCAAAACGCTTTCGAAGTTCTGGCTCTAGCCCATACAATATGCCGCAATGAACTAAGTTGTGGTCCTCCCGACGAGTCTGATAGACATTCTTTTCTTCGTTAGGGGCATCATCGAATGGTGGGGGTCCTAGCGGCGCTTCTAGCACATATTGCTTTTGTGCAGCAGAGAGGAGAATCCTCAAATTCATGGCCCGGTCGGTAAAGTTTCTACCGTTCATTGCAAGTTTCTCTTTCTCCATGAACACATTGAAATTAAAAGCAGGTGGTGCCATCTACAACAGAATTTGTAAAGTTTAGACTAAGTTTATGATAGATTGAGTTCAACTAATCCGAATTAAGAATAAACTCCCACTCAAAAATGACACCCCTCGTGCCTTTTTGGTGATTACATGAACCAAATCCACTACACCAAGTCCGATCATCATGTGAGTCGGTGTAGCTTCAAAGGCGAGCATCAAATGGGCATCATATCTTCCATATGAGTCATGCTTAACCTTTCGATCCGTGTTCCGAGGCCATGTCTGTACATGCTAGGCTCACCAAGTAAGAACCTTAGTATTCGCGTGTGTAAACTGTCTTACATCCGAAATATGATCGTGGATCCAAGAACACCCGATCATCATGTGATGTCTTGGAGCGACGAAACATAATCGGTGCATACTTAAGGGAGAACACATTTTTATCTTGATATCTAAATGAGAAATCTTATTATTATGCTAATAAAACGCCAAACAAGCAATATAAGATGCTACACACATCTCATGTGTAAAAGTGAAATGATATGGTTCTTGCACTTGATCTCCATCATGTGCATCATGGTATGACCGCCATCATACCTCTATGTGTAAGGCCAAGGTCTATGGAACTTACACATTATGTGTGTTGTAAGAGTATCGACTTATACTTTTACATACAACATCACCATATCATGACACTAGCCCAGCAATAATCTAAACTAGATGCCTCTAATTTATCCATTGCAAGTTTTACGTGGCTTAGGGCTTTCGAAGATAGAACCGTTCTTACCTACGAACATGAACCACAACGAGGATAACCAAATTGTTGAAAACTCGTTGCAAATTAGATATTAACTATAGTAGGAGAAACATACACCCGCTAGCCACTTATGCAAAACTAGTTGCATGTCAAGCGTTGGACAGGTCTCATGTGCGAGGACATGTAAAGTTTGTCCGGGCCGCTTCATCACACTATGCCACCAATATCCAAAATAGAACAAAGAAGCAATAACATGAACATCATCACCCACATATACATGTGTACTACCCGTGCAAAGAATCTACACATAGATCCGGCTCTGATACCACTGTAGGGTTCGCAGCATAGAAAACAAAAAAAATCCCACGATGGGAACAACTATGTTCCAAGATCTATCTATTAGATACAAGCAACAAGCAGATATACATCCGTAGAGAATATACCCTTGAAGACCGACAAAGCTTAACGAGGTTGAACTCATGGTTGATGTAGACGAACTCTTTCCGATCTCAAGATCGCGAGGAAGTCCTAGCACCGCAAATTAGCGGCGCATCCGTGCTCGCACACACGTCCAAGGAACCGAGCAACCTCCACCTCCTCGCTCAAGCGATGTAGCGGAAGCACAACTCTTTCTTACCGAAAAGCCACCGGGAACATGTATCTCGCTAGTCCGAGACCATGGGGATAAATACTAGAGGGGGAGAGAGATCCTTCACGAGAAGGTGTGAGTGAGAAGTGAGGGAGGGGGCTCCTTTTATAGGAGGAGGGGGAACCCAAGGGGATGGTCGGTGCTTGGGGCTTCCCCCTTGCCCTCCCTCCATTCATGTAGGTGGAAGCTCCACTCACAATTTGCCCCTTCAAGTCTCCACTCAAAAAATCCCACTCAAAATCCCATTAAATTTCCACCAAATTTAATGCAAACTCTCTTTAAATAAAACTCCTTTTATTTATTCATAATTTTGTCAATTACTTTAATGACAAACATTCACATATAACCCCTTGCTAGTATTTCATTTCACATGCAGAAACACTTTCTGCAATTTCACCCGAAAACAGTTTCGGTATCTAGTGAAATAAATTCATGCGCTTTGTTATTTTTTTCAGCATGAAACTATTTGCTCCTAATGGTTTTAGTGTCTCTTAAGTGTGCACCCTACGTTCACGAATAATGCAGACATGATCGAGACCCCTCTCAGATCAATAATCAGAAGCAGGACCTGGAGATCCATACTGACTCCCACACATTCAACGATGACTTTCTTGTGATCGTGAGAACCTTTTACGCTAGTATCTTAATCCATTTGTCTCCCGATATATTACATATCCGAGATTCGATCATCGGTATCTCCATACCTAGTTTGATCTCGTAACTGACATATACTCTTTTCTCGTTCCCGTGATATAACATTCTAGTGATCAAATCACTTGCTTACAAGCTAATCAATGTGATATCACCGAGAGGGCCTAGAGTATATCTATCCGTCATCGGGATGAACAAATTCCACTCTTGATCCATGTGCCTCAACATAACACTTTAGTAGTACTCAATCCATCTTTATAATCACCCTGTTACGGTGTGACGTTTGGTGTTATCAAAATACTCTTACAGTGTTAGTGATTGACATGATCTCATGGTCTAAGGATTATGATCACTTCGTATGATGTTCTAGCAATATAAACTCAATGAATTTGATCATAATGCTATACTTCGGATGAATGTTCATCACACCATTACAATAATGTTGTGATCTCGTTATTAACAACATCCAATGTCCATGATCAGGAAACCTTGATCATCTTGTTAATCAACGAGCTAGTTTATGAGAGAGGCATAACTAGGAACTTTCTGTTTGTTTATTAAACACACATGTATTAACTTTTCCGTATTAATACAATTATAGCATGCAAAATAAACATCTATCATATACTTGGAATATACATAATAACCACTTTATTATTGCCTCTCAGGGCATATTCCCTTCAAGTCCACCTTTGGGTTATCATCCGAACCCCCTCCAGTATTAAGTTGCAAGCAACAGACAACTGCTTTAAGCAAAGTGTGTAAGGTAAACAATCCACTTGTTCCATGAACAAGAGACCGTTGTTTTCTCCCTAGTGGCAACAACACATCTATAACCGAAGAGATTTCTGTCACTTCCCTGGGAAACGGGAGGCATGAACCCACTATCGAGCATAAATACCCCCTCTTGGATTCACTAGCAACTACTTGGCCAAGATAGCTACTAACAACGGAGAGCATGCAAGATCACAAACAACACAGACATGATAGAATCAATAAGACAAAACCATTAATCAATCTGACATAGTAATCTCAATATCCATTGGATCCCCGCAAACACAACATGCATGATTACAAATAGATGAGATCTTGATCATGAATAGAGCTCACAAGATCTAGACATGAAAGCACAAAGGAGGAGATACAACCATCTAGCTACTACATGGACCCGTAGTCCAAGGTGGAACTACTCATGCTTCGTACCGGAGGCTGGCATGATGAAGAAGAAGGCCTCCAGGATGATCTCCCCTCCAGCAGGGTGCCGGGAAGAGCTTCATACCCCCCCGATCTAGGGACGATGGTGGCGGCGGATACAGACGGTTTTGTGGAATATTGGTCAGATACTTAGGGTTTAGGCATCGGGAGCTTCTTATAGGCGAAGAGGCGAGGCAGGAGGGTGGCCAGGGGGCCCACACCCTGCCTAGGTGCGGCCTAGGGTGGGCCCGTGCCTAGGGGGTGCGGCCGCCCTGTGGCTCCCCCCGTCTCTCCTCTGGACTCTGTGTTCTTCTCGGTGAAATATTGACTTTGGCTTTTGTTTCGTCCAATTCCGAGAATATTTCCTTACTAGCTTTTCTGGAACCAAAAAACAGCAGAAAACAGGCAACTGGCACTGCGGCATCTTGTCAATAGGTTATAGACGACAGGGTGCCGGTAAGAGCTTCAGATCCCCCCGATCTAGGGACGATGGTGGCGGCGTCTATAGACGGTTTTATGGAATATTGATCGGTTACTTACTGTTTATGCATCGGGGGGTCTTTATAGGCGAAGAGGCGAGGCAGGGGGCGGCCAGGGTGGTCACACCACCCAGGCGCGGCTAGCGCTAGCCCGCGCCGCCAGGGGGCGTGTCCCCCTGGTGCCTCCCTTGCGTCTCGTACTCTCGCTCAGTGTTCTCCACGGTAAAATATTGACTTTGGCTTTGTCCCGTCCAATTCCGAGAATATTGATTTTCTGCCTTTCTGGAACCAAAAAACAGAAGAAAACAGGCAACTGGCACTATGGCATATTGTTAATAGGTTAGTACCAGAAAGCATATAAAAACACCTCAAAGTGTAGACAAAGCAAAGTAGATACTAAACAAGCATGAAACATCAAAAATTATAGATACGTTTTCGACGTATCATAGGCATATCGGATCTCTCACTGTCGCTCATAAAGGCGACACTGTCAAGAATGGCAGGTGGAAGATCAGTGTTGCTGTTTATGTAGCATAAATTTTAAGGCATATATGCACAATTATAATAACTACATAATATCCCGTTCACTCATATTCTATCTATCTATCTATCAATCTACTACTACTAATAAAAAAGCGAACAAGAATTTCTCTAAAGATACCCACAAAAAAACACTAATTTACTACCACCACACGATTAGACCCACTAAACACAATCTAACAGCATACATTAGTCTATTTATTTTCTTTGATACACTTAGCGATTAGGTTTGATGGACTCTACTCATCCAGAAAACCCCCGCGTCAAAAAAAACACCCCACGATCACCTCTCGAGCCACCACGCCTCCAGGTAGAACGCGAGGCTCTTGTATCGCGCCCTGCCAGTGTACTTCCTCTCCGGTGTCTGGACCAGGTCGTTCGCATATAGGTATTCCTCATTGTTTGGCGTCCCTGGCTAATCAACGTCATTATCAGCTCATGACACTATGCTGTAAAACAAACTAGACCATAAATACGCGTTTTGCCGCGCCCGTCCATCTTAGGAAAAAGATGATAGAAATGGTTAAGAGAAATAGACAATATGAAAAAAATGCATATTACAAATTACAGTTTCCAAACCCCTAGAAGAGGCACTTCAAATAGCCATAAGACATCTTTGTATAATTTCGTTTGCAAGAGATATAACATATCTTCTCCACATACCACTAGTAGAAAAGAGGCCTTTCGTCCAGGCCATTAGTCCCGGCTGTGGCTGGGGCCGGGACTAATGGCCCTGGCCGAACGGCCCGAGCCACCCAGAACCATATGTCTCGGCCCGTTAGACCCCATTAGTCCCGGTCTGAGACTCAAACCGGGATTAAAGGGCCCTGGCCCTGCCGCTCGCTGGGGGCACCCCCTTTAGTCCTGGTTTGTATCTCCAACCGGGACTAGTGGTCTGGCTATATATATATGCACAACCCCCTCCCCCTCTCAACTATTTTTTTTCCTAGTGGGAGAGAGTGTTATTGTGCTATTTTTTTCTTGTTCATACATATGCACTAGAGGTGTTCGGTGAAATGTCCATTAGAGCGATGCAAGTTTAGGTCACATAAGACAGACATGATATGAGGTGCCCGAGCCACACTTAAGTTTTCTCATCTTTGTTTCCAAGTGTAATAAAAGGTTAGCAACTATTTTCCCGTTAAGACCGTCGTGTGGTACTAATTTTAGCATAGTGATTGCGTTTGACATATATTTGTATGATACAGATGAGCCATCCATAGATGTATGGTGACCGACGCTCTGCCGCTTTCAGAGAAGGCGTGCGTTCTTTTCGAGTTGTGGCCGATGAGAACAAGCGACGGGATGTTTTTATGTGTTGTCCATGTGTTGACTGTAGGAATGAGAAAGCTCACACTTCCGCAAGAGTCATTCAGAGCCACCTGCTTCGGTCTGGTTTTATGTCCGGCTATAATGTTTGGACCAAACACGGAGAAAGAGTGGTTGTGATGGAAGACGGCGATGAAGAAGAGAACGATGATGACAACTACCGATCTATGTTCCCTGAATACGCTGATACCGTAATGGAAGACAATGAAGAAGAAGGAGGTGAAGAACGGGAACCAGACCGGCCCGCTGATGATCTTGGTCGGGTCATTTTTGATGCAAAGCGAGACTGCGACACAGAAAAGGAGAGGTTGCAGTTTGAGCAGATGTTACAGGACCACAACAAATTGTTGTACCGAACTTGTGAAGATGGCCAGAAGAAGCTAGGTAGCACACTGGAATTGCTGAAGTGGAAGGCAGAGACCGGTGTGACTGACTCGGAATTTGAGAAGTTGCTGGTACTCATGAAGAGGTTGCTTCCAAGAAATAACGAATTGCCCGCCAGTACATACAAAGCAAAGAAGCTCGTCTGCCCTCTAGGATTAGATGTGCAGAAGATACATGCGTGCCCTAATGACTGCATCATCTACCGCGGTGAGAAGTGCGAGAATTTGGATAAATGCCCGGTATGCACTGCATTGCGGTATAAGATTAGAAAAGATGACCCTGGTGATGTTGATGGCGAGCCACCCAGGAAGAGAGTTCCTGCCAAGTTGATGTGGTATGCTCCTATAATATCACGATTGAAACGTATGTTCAGAAACAAAGAGCATGCCAAGTTGTTGCGATGACACATGGAAGAACGTAAGAAAGACGGGATGTTGAGGCACCCCGCTGATGGTCGACAGTGGAGAAAAATCAAGAGAGACTTCCTGGACTTTGCTGGTGAAGCAAGAAACTTATGGTTTGGTCTAAGTACATATGGCATGAATCCTTTTGGGGAGCAGAGCTGCAGTCACAGCACCTGGCCTGTCACTCTATGTATCTACAACCTTCCTCCTTGGTTGTGCATGAAGCGGAAGTACATTATGATGCCATTGCTCATCCAAGGCCCGAAGCAACCCGGCAACGATATTGATGTGTACCTAAGGCCATTAGTTGATGAAATTTTATAGTTGTGGGCCGAACCAGGTTTACGTTTGTGGGATGAGCACAAAAAGGAGCCATTCGACCTACGAGCAATTGCTGTTCGTAACCATCAATGATTGGCCTGCTCTTAGTAACATCTCAGGACAGAAGAACAAGGGATATAATGTATGCACACACTGTTTAGATGAGACTGAAAGTAGGAAGAATGTGTACCCGTACAATCGTCGTTTTCTTCCGCCCAGACACCCCTTAAGGAAAAAGGCAAGCATTTCGATGGCGAGGCAGATCACCGGAAGAAGCCTGCCCCCCGTACTGGTGCTGATGTATTTGGTATGGTCAAGGATTTAAATGTAATATTTGGAAAGGGTCCCGGAGGACAACCTGTTCCGAAAGATGCCGATGGACGCGCACCCATGTGGAAGAAGAAATCTATATTTTGGGAGCTACCCTATTGGGAAGTCCATGAGGTCCGCTCTGCAATCGACGTGATGCACCTGACGAAAAATCTTTGCGTGAATATTCTAGGCTTCTTGGGCTTGTATGGGAAGTCAAAAAATACACCGGAAGCATGGGAGGACTAGCAACGTCATAAAGGACGAGACGACAAGCATCCAGGGCAGTTTCAAGGGCCTGCCAGCTACGCTCTTACCAAGGAAGAGAAGGAAATCTTTTTTGAAGCCCATTTCAGTATCAAGGTCCCGTATGGCTTCTCGCCTAACATAAAGGTAATAGTAAATATGAAATATAAAAAATTCTAAAACCTAAATTCCCATGACTGCCACATGCTTATTACACAATTGCTTCCGGTTTCATTGAGAGGGATTCTACCGGAAAATGTTCTGCTGGCCATTGTGAAGGTGTGCATTCCTCAATGCAATTTATCAGAAGGTAATCGATCCAGAAAGTCTATCAGGATTACAGATTGATGTGGTCCAATATCTGGTCAGCTTCGAGTTGTTGTACCCTCCATCTTTCTTCAATATTATGACGCACCTCCTAGTTCACCTAGTCAAAGAGCTTAGAATTCTCGGTCCTATGTTTCTACACAATATGTTCCCATTCGAAAGGTCCATGGCAGTCTTAAAGAAATATGTTCATAACCGTGCTAGGCCAGAAGGAAGCATCTCCAAGGGCTATGGAACAGAGGAGGTCATTGAGTTTTGTGTTGACTTTCTTCCTGACCTTAAGCCGATTGGTTTTCCTGAATCTCGGTATGAGGGGAGGCTGACTGGAAAAGGCACACTAGGAAGGAAATCAATGGTATGTATATACAGGGATTCTTTCAATAAAGCACACTACACAGTTCTACACAATTCCACATTGGTGGCTCCATATATCGAGAAACACAAGATAATTGTACGCTCGGAAAACCCGGGGATGCCTGACTCCTCGATTAAAGTGGAACACGAGGAGACTTTCGACAGTTGGTTGCAGAAGCATCTCATGAATAACAACACTATTTAAGATCAGCTGTACTTTTTGGCATGGTTACCATCTTCGACTATATGTACTTTCCAAGGGTACGAGATAAATGGTAATACATTTTACACGATCGCCCAAGATAAAAAGAGCACCAACCAAAACAGTGGTGTCCGCTTTGATGCAACAAATGAAAATGGGCAGAAGGACACATATTATGGGCACATAGAGGAAATATGGGAACTTGAGTATGGACCTACTTTTAAGGTCCCTTTGTTTCAGTGCAAATGGGTCAAGATGATAGGAGGAGGGGTACATGTAGAAGAAAAGTATGGCATGACAACAGTGGATCTGAACAATCTTGCGTACATGGACGAACCATTCGTCCTAGACAACGATGCGGCTCAGGTTTTCTATGTGAAGGACATGTCTACAAAACCGAGAAAAAGAAATCAGCAAAAGAATACATCGTCTGATGAGCCAAAGCGCCACATAGTTCTTTCAGGGAAAAGAAACATCGTGGGAGTGGATGACAAGATAGATATGTTAGAATATTATAATAAGTTTCATGAAATCAAGCCCTTCAAAGTGAAAACTGACCCAAGCCTCCTGTTAAATGATGAAGATTATCCATGGCTACAGCGCAGAAGAAAACAACAACACTAGATAGGGATGTTGGTGTAATATATTAAACCTTTTATGTAATCATATTGTTAAATGATGAAGATTCTCCATGGCTAGGATGGCCGCACTATAAATAGAGGGAAAGGGCAGGGCAGGCTGGGCCAGGCAGCACCAATAATAGGGGTTGAACCTTTAGTCCCGGTTGGAGAAACCAACCGCGACTGGAGGGATTGCGGCAGGCTGGGCCACGTAGCACCAATAATAGGGGTTGAACCATTAGTCTCGATTGGAAGAACCAACCGTGACTGAAGGGATTGCGGCAGGCTAGGCCAGGTAGCACTAATAATAGGGGTTAAACCTTTAGTCCGGTTGGAGACAGCAACCGGGACAAAACACGAGTGAGCACTAATAATAGGGGTGAGTGTCGACATTATGTCGTGAGTGTCGACACTATGCCGAGTTTCTTGTACTATAAATAGGCTAGTCCTCCAGCCAGTTTGAGGCATCTCCAAGATCGATGGTTTTCGAGAGCAGGGACACCACTAAAGACAGTTTCAGGGAGATGCCGTCGGAGCCCAGTCCTCCGGTATCTCCAAGAAACTGGTCATAGAGGCACTCCCTAATATGTGAAATTAGGTTAGCTCCCAGGCATATTGATCTAGTTAGAGAAGTTACAAGCTGCAAGATGGTCTTCGAGAGAAGGGACACCACTACGGCCAGTTTCAGGGAGATGCCGCCGGAGCCCAGTCCTCCGGCATCTTCAAGAAACTGGTCATAGAGACACTCCCTAATATGTGACCGCACGTGTTTGGAGATCAGATCTTCATGGTAAGTACGAATCGGGATAACATCTTCATAGTTTGGGAAAGTCGTAGTACGAATCGGAACTAAAGGTCCCCCTTTAGTCCTGGTCCAACCATAAAACGAGACTAACACTCAAGACATTTATTAATATTTAAAAACCGATACTACGGAATCGGGACTAAAGGCCCCCTTTAGTCCCGGTCTAGCCACAAACCGGGAATAACACTCAATATATTTATTAATATTAAAAACCGGGACAAACCGGGACTAGCTAATACTCAGGACTAAATCCGCCCCCTTTAGTCATAATCATGCCTAGTCCTATAGTACACAGCTTCAGGGTCTTCTTCATCATCGTCATCATCATTGTCATCGTCACCTGCCACTCCGGGGATCCTGAGCCCAGCCATGGCATATACCAGGGGCACCTTCCACTCCAGCCTCGGATTCATGGCGGGCGGGTGGACTTGTGGGCACCGCAAACGAGGATGGTCTCCCCGGCGATGTAGCGCATCACGCCTATGATAGTACGGTTCGCCTACCACAGACGGCGGCCGGCTTCGTTGTGGTTCACCGGGGGCGGGCCATCACCATCATACCTGGTGAGCTCCCTTTCCTGCCGGTTAGCGAAGAAGGCATTCTAGGTGTCGTAGTTGTCAGGATCCCACTGGGGATCCATCCGCTGCTCCGGCGTGAGCTCGTGGTTGAAGTGGTTCGTGATGGTCGTCTGTCGGGCGGATCCTTGAGGCACGGGAGGGATAGGAACACCTCCAGCACTCAACATCCAGTCGGCGGGCGGTCGGTAGCCTGGTGGGAAAGGGTAGCTTGAGGCACACAGCGCCTCCGTATCCTCGAGGGTTAGAATGGCCCGGTAGGCGCTGTCCATTTCTGTGAGAGAGGAAGGTGTGGATGTGTGCATAACCATGGCGCGGTCGACCTATATATAGATGGAAAGGGCGGGAAAACATGGCGGGATGCGGTGGGAAATGGCGGGAAATATCTTTAGTCTCTATCAGTGGCTACAACTGGGACTAAAAGCTCGGTTCAGAGGAAAGGGCGGAAAAACTTGGCGGGAAGCAGTGATAAATGGTGGGAAAAATCTTTAGTCCCTGTTAGTGGATACAACTGGGACTAAAGCTTATTCAGAAAATGGATTTGGATTAATTATTCAAATTTAAGAACTTTTCATGTTGAAAGTTTAGTGAGATTCAAAAATATGCAAAAAATAATAGTTAATGCATTTTTAAATTGATAATGGCAAAATGGTTAATAATTTGACTATTTAAAATAATTATTTGATAAAACAAAAAATGGATTTGGATTAATTATTCAAATTCAAGAACTTTTCATGTTGAAAGTTTTGTCAAATTCAAAAATATGCAAAAAATAGTAGTTAATGCATTTTTAAATTGATAAAGACAAAATGGTTAATAAGTTGACTATTTAAAATAATTATTTGATAAAACAGAAAATGGATTTGGATTAATTATTCAAATTCAAGAACTTTTGATGTTGAAAGTTTTGTCAAATTCATAAGTATGCAAAAAAAGTATAATTTAAATGTTTTAAATGATATTTTGAAAATTTGAAAAAAAAGCACACGCGCTGGGTTTTTTGGCCCAGCGCGCGCAAATTTGGGCCTTTAGTCCCGGCCCAGTTTACCAGCCGGGACTAAAGGTCTGGCCCCAGCACACGAAAACAAACCCCCCCCCTTTAGTCCCGGTCCGTGGAACCAACCGGGACTAGAGACCCCCCCTTTAGTCCTGGCTGGTGCCACGAACCGGGACTAGAGGGGGGGTATAAATGCAGCCCTTCTTCCTCGGTGCGCTCCACGTACCGGGAGAAGAGGAGGCCAGCAGATGAGCATGCGACGCCGCCAGGCTGCCCAACTTCGACGCTGCCGCGCCCGCGCCTCCCTCTGCGTCGGCCTGCCGCCGCGCCCCGCGCCCGATCCCTGCCGCCGCGCCCCACGCCCCCACCGACCTGCGTGCCACCCTCCTTACGTCGACGTCGCGCCCAAGCCCTGCCGCCGCCAGGTAGAATTAGTGTTAGGATTATTTGTTAGTTAGGATTAGTGTTAGGATTAGGGTTAATTAGGATTAGTGTTAGGATTTGTTAGTGTTAGGATTTATTATATAGTTATGATTTTATATATAGTTATGATTTTTTATATAGTTTTAGTGTATATTATGGTTATGATTATTATGATTTTAGGTCTAGTTATATTTTATATCCGCGCTTCTATCAGATTTTTTTAGTCAAGTGTAAGTTTATCGGTGAAGGGCATGGGCACGGCTAGGTGTTAAGGCCTAGGGTTAGGGTTAGGGTAATTATTGTAAGACCCTCTTTGTAACCGGAGTTAGAGTTACGGTTAGGGTGTTGGTGCTCGGTAGTGACCGGAGTTACGGTTAGGGTGGTGGTTCTCGCGGGAAGATGCTTAGTCGCCCGCCTCTCCCGCGGCGACCATCACCGGCCACCGCCACCGCACCTCCGGGTTTAGGGTTCAGGGTGGTGACCGGAGTTAGGGTTAGGGTGGTGGTTCTCGCGGGAAGCCGCTTAGTCGCCCGCCTCTCCCGCGACCACCATCACCGGCCACCGCCCACCGCACCTCCGGGTTTAGGGGTTTAGGTTTTATTTTGTTAAGTTCAAATAAATATTGTGTGCATTTTGCAGGAACTATGGATCCACCTAGTCCCCTAGTCCGCAGAGACCTAGATTTGGAACACTTGCTCGAGGATATGATTCACGATGCCAATGAGGGATCTCCCTCGAGGTATCTGAACTCATCCGGTGAGAGAGAGGAGACCAACAGACAAGAGGAAGAAGCCCATGGACGTGTAACGCAGACCGACGAGGTATATATAAGATGTCAGATGATCGTCACTACATGTACCTAGTTGTATATATATTATGTTGACGAATGTTTCTTCTCTTAGGCCTCTACATCGAGTAAGAAAACCAAGCGCGGCCCAGCCAAAAAGTTGCTCCAGGGTACTGTTTATGAAATTACAGAGGTTTCAGGAGACGGCGAACCATTGGAACAAAGAAAACAAAACAACTATTTGTACAACAATGCGGAGATGTTGCTAGAGATCGCACCCCGATCACTGTTCGGGAGTGGAATAAGCCCAAAGAGGCGGAATGGAGTGATGTTTATATCGACGATAGGTTCAAAGATGAACTTTTAATGACCTAATGTGACATTTCAAGCTGCCAGAATGTGACACTAAGGACGAGACTGCTGAAATGAGAAAGAAAGTCAAGCATTTTGCACTAAAGAAGATGGCCAAACTATTCAAGAACTGGAAGAAGTCATTATGGCAACAATATCATAAGGACAAGAAAACCCCATTATTCGAAGGTTATCTAGCGAAGCAGCAGTCTTACTGGGATGCATTTGTGCTGTATAGGGGGTCAGGAGTTGTAGAGGAAAAGTCAGAAAAAACAAGATAAATGTTGTGAAGAAGAAATATCACCATAACTTGGGGCCACGGAGCTACGCGGCTGCCATGCCTAAGTGGGATGCAAAATAGAAAGAGCTTCATAATAAAGGGATCATTTCAGAACCAATTCGCTAAGAATGGGATTTGAGGGCAAGAAATTGGTTCCTTGGGCATGGGAGTACATATGACGAACTTACAGGGGACCTTGTTTGCAGTGAAGGGATAAAGGTACCCATGACTGCATGGCTAAAAGTGGTCTAAGATATTAAAGATGGAATAAAACAGTTTTATCCCGATAGAGAGAAAGACTTGCTGACCTTGGTCCTCAGGAATCACGAACATACAGGACGAGTCCGAGGCCTTGACGGGAGTTTCACGTGGGAGACTGGGTTTCCTAAGGACCAAGGTACCTATAGAAGCCGAGAAAGAGCAAAGCAACGACGGGAGGAGGAGGAGACAGACAAGTTAAAGCAGCTGCTAGGAAGACTTGACAAGCAGCAGCAGATCGACGAACTTAGAGGAATATAGCGCTTGCAGCAAGATCCTCCACTCGGTATTACCGCCAACCCATCACAACGGAGAAGCAGCATCATTGAATCGGAGGTCCCGTCTAACGATGTATCCTATACAGATGGCGGCCCCGGCTACCCCGTGGATGGAATTAAGGAGCAGATACCTTGTGAGCTCCATAAAAAATTGAAGAACGTATCTGTGAAGGTGGCGGTCGGATCGGCTTTGCCTTGTCCGCCTGACGCACGTTGGCATGGCCGTGAGATTCCACCCGGCTATGCTAAAGTCGGGGTGGATCAAATCATAAAGGAGTGGGAGTCAATGGAGCTTGACATCCCTAGACCTGAAGGTGAGATCACACTGGGAGAAGTACTTGGTGGGATCATTCTCTGGGAAAAGAACAATATACGGTTTCCAGGCTCGGCTCTAAGGATAACACTACCACCTCCGAGTCGTCACAGGTCTCCTTCACCGCCACCTCCATCACCTCCAAGAAGCCCACCCCATGATGACTACGACCACCACATCCCGAGTCCATCTCGATCTCCGTCGCAGGCTCAGCAGTCTTTGCCGCCCGCTAAGGACAATAAGCGGAAGCGTGCTCCGTCAGTGAGTACTAAAGGACGCGGCAGCCCAAAACGGAAAATGTCGCCCCTCCCAACAGTGCCTCATCAGAATCTTCCCATCAGACCTTACGATCGTACTGATGCAGAATCTGCAGCAATATCAAAGGCCGAAGTGGCGGCGCATTTTGAGAAGAAGAAACCCGAGCCCGCTCTGGTATACACCGAGAAGCAAAAGGTATATGCACTTGATTTTCTGAACACACCATCGCAATATGATTTGCACCATAAGCCAGATGACTATCTACGCACACTTTAGAAAGAAGTGGGGAAGAGCAAATCAAGTAAATCAAGCAAATCAAGTGTAAGCGGTAAAAAATCAGCAAGCACAGGTGCAAGCGGGACCAAAAATGCAATCAGTAAAAAAATCAGACGTTCCCCTTCTCGGACAACAGGCAAAACAAACGATCGCACCCCTCAAGGTGGTTTCACAAAACGTTCCACTCCTCGCACAACAGCCACTTGATATGGCAATAGCTGCGGAGTTGACGGCAACATGGAAATTACACTTGATGAACTGTTAGGCCCCCAACTCGACCATCTACCCAAGATGCCACTAGCCTCTAAATATGTCGCAGGTAAGGATTTGGTCAGCAAAGAGAGGCTGAGAGAACTGCCAACACAAATGCGGAATCTCCATCAATGGTACTCGATGGTCATAAAGCAGGAGAGAATATTTATCGTAGCCAATGTCCCACATGAGTACTACTTCAGACCCTAAGAGGTCCATATTGAGTTTCCAGAACTGTTCCAGTTATACCATCTCGATGCCCTGGACAAATCAATCCTCAGCTGCTATTGTCTGTAAGTTGTTGAATTTATTGTCTACATGTTCGGTTTTTCAGTTGTTTAGTTCAGAACATGTAATTATCCTTATTATGCAGAATGAAGATGCTGGAATGTAAAAGAAAAAGAATCTATAATATTGGGTTCATTGACCCAGATAAAGTGCATATAGCCACTCTAAGGGATAACCCCGAGGAGACGGAGGTAAATATTCTAAGGTTTCTACTGGAGCAAAATTTCTCTGATCACATACTGTTTCTTTACAATTTCAGGTGAGGGTCTTACTCTGATGTACACATTCACTTTTGATTAGTCGATGCTAATAAGTATAACTGATGAGTTACTGATGTATATATAAATGTTTGCAGCTTTCACTGGGTTCTGCTAAACATTCAACTTGATAAGGGAAGAGTTGATGTCATGGACCCATAAAAGAGAAACCTAGAAGATTTCTGCAGCATGCAGGACATGCTCGAGAAGTAAGTTTCGCGCTATATCGGATCTTTCGTTGATTTTCTGAAATATCAGGTAATGAATAACTCATTCATTCATTTTCTTCGTCGGGCAGGGTTTGGATCAGGTTCAAGCGCGAGGTTACGGGTGTATTTAGTGAGAAGCTGACGTTTAAGGCGGTCTCGGTAAGTAGCACGTGATATGTCCGCGCATCTCTTTACTTCTAGTTTCAATACAATAATGATGCTCTAGATTATTATTTTGATTGAATTCTATTCTCGTAAAGTGCGTGAGGCAGCCACGGGGGTCGAATCTATGTGGATTCTACGTTTGCGAGTTCATTCGCACGTTTACCACCGAACACAACGATTATAGAGTAGACGTAAGCAATGCATTCACACCATCATTTTATTGTCGTCACCTTTTGTTATCATGATTGATATTCATATTGATCTTCTTTTTCTTATATATAGTTCAAGACAATGCAGGATCAACTACTACCAGAACAACGCGTACTAGCAATTGCGGAGGAGCTGACGTGATTTATTTTCAGAGAGATCATAGACGATGCCGGAGAATTTAGTGTGAATAGGCGCTACTGATCTCCATGTAATCGAACTATTTTGTGCTCTAGTCCCGGTATTCTGTGATCTCCATGTAACTATGTAAATTGTATATATTTGTACGCTCGATTTCGTAATACAAGTTATCTTATATATATGCAAGAACGTATATGATATGTGGTGGCGTACAAATATTCAAAAACCATTTTGAAATGAAAAATAAATAAATAAAACAATACAAAATGAATTCTCTGCCGTGGCAAAGAAAGGGCACATAATGCTGTCGCGGCAGAGAAATCACTAGTCCAAGGTAATGCTCTGCCGCGACAGAGAAAAGGCGCAAAATGCTGCCGTGGCAGAGACCCACTAGTCCCAGTCCGTGGCACCAACCGGGACTAGTGGGGGTGCACCCTGAGCGTGCGCAGGGACAACCACGTGGGCACCAACTAGCCCTGCTGGTAACTGGGCCGGGACTAGTGTTGGGCCTCTAGTCTCGCTTGATTAGTCCCGGTTCAAAAACCAGGACTAAAGGCCCTTACGGCCTGGGACTAGAGGCCCTGTCTCCACTACATTAAGACATAAGACATATTGTGTGAAGCAGACAAACAACACACAATACTGGAATCAACATTAAACGACGGTATAATCTATAATCGAAAGGGTAACTACATCTATATATTGGGCATGGCTATGGTAGGAAAGAAAACTTAGTACATGCTAGACTGGTTGTCCTTTTGATAGAGATTTTGCAGCGCCATGGAGCATGTACCTATGAAAAGGTAGTTATGAGCATTCTCAAATAAACATGAGTCATATATACTCCCTCTGTCCTAAAATAGATGTCTCAAATTTGTCAAAATTTGAATGAATCTAGACACTATTTAGTATATAGATTCATCCAAAATTTGAAAAATCAAAGACATCTATTCTTGAACGGAGGGAATATGAACAACTGTTGCAGTTCTAGTATTAACATCAGAAGCAAGGGGAGCACTAAATTAAATTTAGTCGCCAAAAAACCAAATTATAAAATTGAAGATAAAAAACTCACGCATTTAAATTACTTTGAAGTTGTTGAAGATTTTATGAACCTGTCAGCTTCATCTGGAAGGTAACCTCCAACAGCATCATACATCAAGCATAATTCGAATCACTGGATGCATTAGTAAGCTAACAAACATCTACATACAAATGGTGATATTTCTCCAAGTAACATCACATACTACTACAAAATTCCGTGTCAGCTAACTGCTACTCTAGTTTTCAACCACTCGATCAGACTAATCATGTATGGAATCTTGCTAGCATGAACCATCCTCTCTAATGAAAAATAGCTCAGTTCACAAAGGATGTTGGACAAAAAATAGGAAAAGTTTGCCATCACAAGAGAGCAATAGAAAGTTTTGACAGGAACTGCAGGGTAAACTTATCGTATAGGGGCATATGACACGAAGACAACGGGTAGGCCTTCCAAAACAGTGGGTGAGTAGTAAGCTAGAAGTTGAATGCATCCCCTTATAAAAGTCCATAGTAACAAAATAACCAACACCTGTTTAAGATATGATTCCTCCACCAAATGATATAGCGTTGAGATGGCCTGGTCAATCTAATGTAAAATGGAAACAACAACTGTTACTCTCTCCGTTTTAAAATATAAGATGTTTTATCTTTGTGAAGCAAATGTATCTAGACTTGTTTTAGTGTCTAAATTCACTTCAAACATGAATGAACTTACATACTAAAACAAGTCTAGATACATTCTCTTCACAAACCTAAAACATCTTATATTTTAAAACAGAGGGAGTACTTAGTAATCTACAGTCAAATGCGAAGATTTTAAATCAGAAAACTTGTCTAGTGGTGAAGTCGGCATAATAGTGGACTTAAAATTTGTATAGGTGGCCATGAAAATGTGAGAAATCCCATATAAGTACATGTCCATGGCTCCATTTAACATCGCAAATTCCGAATACAACAACTTATATCGAATGAAGCACCTCACATCTCAGCTCCGGATATCAACATCACCACCAGATTGCCTGTTGTTTACATAACTAGCAGGGTGGCCCTCACAATTGCGAGGACATCATTTTTAATGCATTGAAAGTAGTTCACATAAATAGATAGATATATGTGTGAATTTCTTGATTTATTTGTGTGTGTTGTAATTTATTAATACTTTCTCTTATAATTTTAAAATATGTTGCGCATGTCCATATTTTGATCGGACTCCAAATATATGTTAGAGAGATGCTTTAGCAAGGTTGAAATAGTGTTTTTTTAACTCTCACTTCAGTGTGGACCAATCGAAGTCTTTAGCTTGTATGACGGGCACCGGGTCAATAGTCCGCCATCCCCGCCAACTCATCTCACATAGAACATCCGCTAACACGCCAAGAAGCAAAGTAACCATAGATCAACCTGTCACGATTAGTTATAATGACCATAATGGTTTACATAATGGAACCAAATCCATTATACATGTCCTTTAGAAAATTCGATTATCTCCTTGCCGACTAAGAGATTAAATAACAATTTGGAAGCTTGTCTTTTGAGAATTGTGTTCCTAGAAAAGTTGTGATCAACAGTATTAGTTAGTAGGGTAATATACTATTCATCAAATCGTGATATGCAAAGGCGTCATGTACATTTAACACATTGTGGATCATATTCAAACTTGTCTTTTTCTTGCTCTTCGTGTTAAGCTTTGCGCCAAAAAAGAAATAGTCATATCATTGTATTGGCATGTTACCTATACACATTTAATGTGGTTAGTCTAATTTATGTACTATACATTGGGAAATGTGTTTTCTTTAAGATTATTTTGCAGATATCATTCATTGATTTTTATCCCGGGGCAAGGTATTATATCATTATTGTTATTGTATGATTCGCGTGCTTCAAATAATCCACAAAAACATGTGGGATGTACACCATTCTCTGAGAGGACAGTTCACGCGGTTCATTATCCACCATGTCCATTGTGCTCTATCTCTCCTCCTCTCTATCTCTCAAGTCACATCCACTATATACACACTTCATCGATGCTCTTCGAGCCAACTACCCTATGTCAGTGAGTCGCATGTGTTGCAATGCGCCACTTGTCAATCCCTACCGGTACATGCACGATTAACCTATGTGAGATAAGTTTCTGCCACATGGCCACACTCCTGGTTTTCGATAATGCAACAACATGTGTAGTTGCCATTTTTTGGTGCAAAAAAGGTTTTTTAAATGCATGGTTAAACTAATTTTGAGTTTGTTAGCATTTTTTTTGGAAACATGTCATTTTGTTTGGATTTTTTTATTGAAATTTTGAAGTTTCATGTAAACATGTAGAACCTTTCTTTGTTTTCTCTATTATGTTTTGATCTTTGATCATAAAACTTTAGAAGCCATCATTGTGCATTTAATATTATGTATTTTCCTTTTGGAACTTTGGTTGAATAATTTTTAAGCTAGCCCTTGAATTTTTGGACGCTCATCTTTGTACCGTTCGAATATTCACCTCAATAGTTGGATATCCCCTATATTATTTTTGAAGTTGTTTAATTTGTATATTTATGAAAATAAATCATGTTCTATTTTACTGCAGTGATTTTGAAACCAAGTAGTATATTTATTTAAGGGGAGTGCTACCCGGCTGCGCAGCATTTTGCTAGATCCGTGTGGTGGAAGCCTCCCACTCTTTCTTGCATACATGTAATTTTACGTTTTCTAGATTCCTTTTTTTGTAAATTTCTAAAATGTTTTAATTCTTAGACTGTTAGCTTGATTAACGATCCGTTTTCACCCATAGTTCATTTTTTGGAAAGGTTTGACATATTTTCTCCATATAATAGTTTTCACCAGTAGATCATAGATGTTTGCAAAAACACATTATTTACAAAATTTCAACAAAGATAAAAAAACACATATTAATCCATGTAATATATTGCTAGCTACCTTCTACATACATTGGTAAATAAATGTGTTAGTACTATCACGGCGGAATATTTTTCAGTAGGAGGCGACGCTCCCGTCAACTCTGAGACGTCTGTGTTGACTTCATCAATCTCAAAACCTGCCAGATCAATATATTAGGGTCAATCTTTCAGAGGTACTCGTAGGGATAGATAGATTGTGTGTACGTGTATTCATATGTGAGAGTTCTGTGTCAGTACTTGGTTTCGCAAAAGAAAAAGTCTAGCTTGTTAGGTGCTTTGGGTTTAAACAAACAATTAATATTGTAACACTTTACGTTTTACGTACTCAACCAAGCTAGAGATTAAAGACGTGACAGAGGGTGGATGTGTGTATATAGAAATAAAATTCCGTTACCTAATTTAGTTAAATCCTAACCATCGTTTTCAGATCTAACTATCATAAATCATTCTGATGATGTGGATTAACGTGGTGCCCCGAAAAACAACATTATATTGCTTTTAGTATATAATAGATAGATGCACCTGTATGTTCCATCCGTCAAGAATCCGAAATGAGCAAATACTTGTGTTAGCAACTTAGCAAAGGAAAAATTGAGCTGTACTTAAGATGCAACATAGCATATTTACCTCCTTGCTCATCATCAACAATGCTTCAGGTGCTTTATTTTCTGAAGAAAACTACACCTAGGTAAGATAGTAAATACTGTATCCACAATCTAGCATGAAGCCCCATTTCTACGTAGTCAGGTTCGCAAGCTGTCAGACCACGAAATAAGACATTTGTATCCAATTATCAAATAAATTAACCAGAAATTGAGTAAAAGGCATATACAAGAAGAGGCTGATGTAGTAAATCTTACGTCCCACAAACATGTTAGAGCATGAGGAAAAAGATACTGAAATGAGAGACTGGGACGTGGGTGTGTGTTAGAAAAGAATTAGGAAATTACCTGGGAGGGTCCTGTTGTAGTTAGGGGAGGTATTGAACAAGCGCTAGAGATGCTCCATACAACAGAATTTTCACTTATGGCCGCACCCGCACGATGACTTGTATGCACCGCCATACACTTCAAAGAAAATCAGGAGCTGTCGTGGGACGATGCATCAGTGGCACTGCATGCTCTTCGTCAGTGGCGGAATTGCAGTGGCGGTGCCCCACTCGGGAGAGAGGAGGCTGTGACTGTGAGGGGGAGATCCAAATGCATGTATTTTCTTGGATTTAAATAAAAAAGTTTGAGATAGCATAGAAAAAATTTAAGTAAGACTAAATATGTAAGAGATATTAAAGGAAGCATGTATGATCAAGATTACCTGTCCAGCAACCATGTTCACAAATGTTGGTTTCGCAGGTGGTGCGAATAATCGGTGAATAAGAATCCCAGAGAAAATCCCCTCCAAAAAAATCCGGAGAAATAAGTAGGACAATCCCTGAAGCAAATGAAGAGCAAGTCATTTGTTTATGTAATGATTGCGTCAATGAAATTACAGGAAAGAAAAGTAGTGGCAGGCAAACAAATAGTGAACCCTAAGCACCGAGTCGAAATTGGAATCCTAGGGCGACCACTGCCATATCTGTCTGACTACCGAACCTTGCCGGCACTGTCACTGGAGATTGTGTTGCGGTACAGAACTTGGCGAAATAGAGAGAAAACCCCGATTGCGTGGGTAGCCTTTTAGCCGTCCTCTTGTGCCGTTCCCTCCGGCGGCGCCGGCGTAGGAGTATTTGCGGCGCAACCATGACTAAAGGAACGATGTCTGTTCTCGTTTTTTCTTCTCTCCGACGGTGTTTGTTCGTGTAGATACTACCTGTACCTACAGAAGGCCGCATTGGAAGGCTCATATGTTGTTCTATAGCCCGACAAACCTGCTGAGGCCTGACTCATTTTACGGAGCAGCATCCCAGCAAACGAAGCTGGAGTGAATTTTCGTTTTCAATGTTTCGCGAGTAAGTTAATCAAGATAGTAGGTTATACTATTTTTTAATTTACGGAGCAGCAGCCCAGCAATAAAGCTAGAGTCTATTTCCGACGGAGCTATCGTTGTTAACAACGTTTCGTGAGTAAGTTAATCAAGGTAGACCCTTAGATGGCCTAATCGTAAGGTCCAGACTCTCAAAACATTATGGAGACTTCTAGCTAGGCAGGTTATACTGTTTTTAATTTGCGAAGCAGCATCCCAACAACGAAACTGGAGTGGATTTCCGGTGGAGCTATCGCTGTTAACAACGTTTCACGAGTAAGTTAATCAAAGTAGACCCTTAGATGGCTAAATTGGACGGTCCAGAGACTCTCAAAACATTGTGGAGGCTTCTAGACAGGTTATACTATTTTTTAATTACTCACTCCTTTCTATGGGTAAGACGCACATGGCTTTCAAGATAAAGTTTGACCAAAAAAATTTGGTAAAAACTCTCCCGAATGACTCTCCCGAATGACATCAACTCTATGTTATATATTCTTTATATATACATTAAATTTGGTAAAAACAAATTTTAAAATATGGCATGTCTTATTGATTGGATAGGAGGACGTACAATATTAAAAAAATGGGATGGAGATCAAATAATATTTACCAGGGACTTCTAGATCACCGTGATCGGCGTAGTAGGCGAAGATATGGTCATCAGGGTCACAAAAAAAGTTGTTAGCGTTTACGCCTTCCCAATGTAGTCTTTGGGAACTCCCCTGTAGATGTCGATGCCGTTGGGGTGGTAGGTCGCCAGGCTGTTGTACCCCGCATCGCTGGCTTGCTTCTTCCCCATTGTGTGGACCAGCCTACGGAGAACATCGTGTGTCGCTGACCTATGGACACAAGTAGTGGCGTACCTTAGGGAGGGCCATTGCCCCCCCCCCCCCCCACACCCCACCCCCCATCTCTTAAATTTTACTTCTAATGCTAGTTGATAATTATCATAATATTGCATCATACATATCATAATACTTCATATTATTAGCTCCCTCAACTATGTTTCCCCCTCTCGGTTCATCTTCAAGCTTGGCTATGGGCACAGAGGCGATTGCAAAGGTGTATTATCACCCATGCTCTTAACCTTGTGTGGTTATCAATATTACATAACCAATAACATATGCCTTATGTGTAAGAATATCCGTACGGCGAGATTTGTTGATTGCCTTTTGTTGTTTTCATGAACATGTGTTTTTGTTCGTCGTCTGATTGTGTAGAGTTACGTGCATCATCTTATTTATTTTTTCCCCGTCTTCATTTGTGGTGGGTGTTTTGAGTGCCTATTCGCTTGTTTTACTAATTTCGCATGCTGAGCTTTTTCTGTCTTTTTGAATCTACCCATTGTAGAGTGGTGAGCCTCGACAAACGCTATGTTTGACATCGTGTCTCCAAATCAGAACACGGGATATATATAGGAGAAGAGAACATAGTGTTAGTACATAAACATCATAGGTTCCAAATCTTCTAATTAGTACGCTTGAATAATGCAATAAAAGGGCTGTGTGCATCAGATGATGCAGAGGCCGGGGCTATGTTCCCCATTTCGAAAAAAATAATCATCATTAGTGAAGGACATTAACTTTAATTGGTCATCCATTAGAGCACCTAATGAAACTTGTAAGGAGAAGATTAGAAGATTCACTTACAGATAGATTAAAGTTGACTTGATTGCCTGCTTGTTCTAGGTGAGATTGGGGTCGAGATGTACAATCTGGAGATCCTCCTGATCTCCTTCGCTCTGGTCTTCCCGCTGCTTCGGCACACTCTCAGATCAGACTAGGGTTTTAGGGGATTAGCGGCGCCAGACCAAAACATATGTGAACTCTCTCACACGACAGGTGTCCAGATTTCCACCCTTTACATGTGTGTTGGCAACGGAACCAGACCATATATTAGTTAGAATGCCCCCGATTAGGGCAATTCTGTTAAGATAAGGGAGGATGTGAACGTTAGTTCACGGACCCTTTCTCCTTAACATTATGTTCTTTTTTGACTCTATCTTTTGTCTCTTAAACTTGACATATCAACTAACACATAGCACCACAGTCACATTTTCTATTTGAATTCTATATATTTCTATGTATGAAGGTAGAGCAAATAACTCCAAATTATGTGTAACAAAGGACTAAGCAGTAGAAAGCTTTAACGCCCATTCATGACTTGTCTACTTCTTTGGTATTTTTACCCACAAAAGATGTGGGGATATGCGCGGATTTGGTGTTCACCCAATACTTACAAATCCCCTCAAATACCTTTCTCTAAAAATACTCTACCAGGACGAAGAGTTTTTAATCTAATCAAAAATATACTAGTGTGTAGGGAATTTGTGGGGATATTTCAGGATTATTCCCTCCAAATCCAGCCTAGTAAACGACATATCAAACAAATTCCAGAATACGAAATAATCCTCTTCCATCCTCTCAAATACCCTAAAAGTAAACAAGGCCTCAGAGTTGAGGCTTCAACTTTGGGGATTGGTAGGCCCGTAGCGTAAGATAATCCTCAACTAGTTTAAGTAGAGCTTTCTGTCTGGCGGTCTTTGAATATAATGCTCCCTTCGTTTCAAAATATATAATCCTCAACTACTCCCTCCGCATGCTAATATACTCCATCCAAGTACACGATTATTCTAGCCTTCCACAAGCCAAGGACACAAACTGCGACACAAATCATCCAAGTACGCGAAGCAATGACCTGGTGCTCAGACTGAATGAACTGGTTGAGTGTGTTAGCATGCGACGCGTCCGCGGGGAGACCAATTGTTGCCATATCACACTCGTTCCACGTGTGAAGAGGTTGGGACAAGTGAGATGGAAGGGCGGTGGGAGGCCGGGAAGGTCCATGTTTGAGTGATGTCATTTTTGCTTGTGATTTCCTATGTTTTTGCATGCAGAGATCTGAACTTTTTTATGAACACGGCAGCGCTTCATTCATTAATTATAAACGAAAATATCACAAGAATAAATCATAAGAAAGCAGCAACTACTTTACATTAAGATTTTATTTTTAAACGAGGCATTAGGACAGTACAGAAGCAAGGCAAAGCAGAGGAGATAGCAGAGTACATTGACTGTACATTAGGAAAAGGAGGGCCAAGCAGAGTAAGAGGAGGGCAAAGCAGAGCACACAGCAGTAGTACCGAGGATGGAGCAGAGTATATCGTTTGTCCTTATTTTTAGAGGGAGAGCGGAGTACATTGTGATAGTCAAGGGAAATTGCCTATGATAATGTGTTAAAAAATACTTCATTGTGAAAGGCCTAATGTATTGTACATGTAGAATTTATAAAGTTGATTAATTAATTATGGGATGAATCCACATGCGGGTTATTGAAATCCTATCGTTTTGTCAGTCCAAATGTTTAACTAGTACTAAAGGGTTTTTCAATTAGGTTGGAGATTAGAAGTATGCATTCACCATATAATATTTGCTCCGTATTAAGAGGGATGTCTTAGATTTGTTAAAATTTAAATGTATTCACTAAAATATGTCTAGATTTATTTAAATTTAGTCAAATTTCTGACATTCTTTTTAAGACGAAGAAAGTATAAAACTCTAAACCCCTCCTTTGAAATCCGAGCTGCAGTTAAATAGTTCTTCTCCTAGTGCGGCTTGCTAAGTACGACGTGTACTCATCAGTGCACCAACAATCTTAGGAGATGCATCGGTCACACTTCACCTAGTATAAGTATAAACATGTTGATACATACTTCCATCGTTTTAAAATATAAGATGTTTTAGGTTTATGAAGCAAATGTATATAGATTTCTTTTAGTATTTAGGTTCACTCAGGTTTAGAGTAAAACTACACACTAAAACAAGTCTAGATATATTTTTTTTACAATTCTAAAACATCTTATATTTTGAAACAGAGGGAATACATGCATATAAACCAGCCAAACCGAACAAACCTGCCAGCTATACTCGAGTTCATTTTCCTATGAAATCCAAACCTTAGATTTAGTACTCCCTCCGTCTAAAATAGATGTTTCACGTTTGTTAAAATTTAAATAAATCTAGACATAGATTTATCTAAATTTTAAAAAACCTAGAATATTTATTCTGAAACAGAGGAACCGGTTAAACCAGTCAAACCAGGTTTGTACGGTCTTCCATGCATATAACCCCGTGAAAAGCGACCTTCCAGCCCCCAGATGCCGCCCTCACCGGTTCGTTCGCCTTTACATACCGTGTGGTTGCGGTGATCCGGGCGGCCATCATCTCCCATGGTATCGTACACCATCAGAAAGTGACAAATAAGATCGTCAATTACTAGGAGCTATAGCAGCCATGAGCACCAAGAATCAGAAGCAGCAGCAGCATGTAGTAGTGCAGATGGTGGTGGCAGCCATGGCCAGTCCTTGTGCCATCAAGCTCCTGCTCTTCGCCATCCCCCTCGCCCTCGGCTTTGCGCTCGGCATCGTGGCCACGCTCTCCCTCGTAAGCTCCACGACGTCTTCCGCCCTCCCCGGCCTCTTCTTCCCCCCACCACCACCACCACCAGTGGCAAACCTTTCCACCCCGGTACGTGAGCTCCAGCCACCGCAGCCAGTACTACTTCAGGTGGTGGCGCCGGCGGCAGACTCTGGCATTAGAGCGGAGGATGGTAAGCATGCAGCAGCAGTGCCCGTGATCGTGGAGCGGGAACGGCCGGCTACTACGGCCGCTGCCATTAGTGACGACGAGGAGCTGATGTCGCTGGCGGCTGCGGCGCCGAGGGCTGTGGCGGCCGGCGCGCCGAAGGTGGCGTTTCTGTTCCTGGCCAAGTGGGACCTGCCGATGGCGCCGCTGTGGGAAAAGTTCTTCGAGAGCCACCGCGGGCTCTACTCCATCTACGTGCACACCGACCCGGCGTTCAACGGCTCCGTCACGGAGGACCAACAGTCCGCCTTCCACGGCCGACACATTCCCAGCAAGGTAACCGGCCGATCGAGCAGTAGACTGATTAATTTTGGTTTATTTTCTTGCTCATTTCAGAAAAGACTAAATGATTCCTCCGATGGATGAACTCGCACATCCCATGGCGCGCGGCATTCATACATGTGTACTTTTTTTGGTTGGGGGGGGGGGGGGGGGGGGGGGTCCAAAGCATTGACGCGTCTTGCACATTTTCGGGTCTTCAAATGTGCGTGTAACCAAAATGCATGCATGGTTTTGGGTCCGTAGATCTACGATGCGGTGACACGGAGATGGATCGTCGAACGTCTTTTTTTCCTCTTCCATAACGATAATACTCGGATCCGATCATAATCTAGGAGTCAGGAGATGATTAGCTAGTAAAGGACAACTCCCTTCGTTTCAAAACATTGCGAAGAAAATAAGTCTAGACTTATTTTAGTATTTAGATTTATTTTAAAATTGAATAAACCTGCATACTAAACAAGTCTAGATATATTTGGTTCATAAAACTAAAACATGTTATATTATAAAACCGAGGGAGTAGTACATGTACGTACTCTGTCCTATGTCAGATGACGTAGTACGTGAGAGTAATTTGATTGGCCTGACGACGACACGGCCGGCCGCATGTGCCGGAGCTAACCTAAGCATATGGCAAGGAAGCGCGGAGTTCCCACAGGCAAAGGACGCGATCACGCGATGCCTGCAAAGGACGCTTTGTTTCTTTGCGTTGCATGTCATCTTCCTTCTGTACTACTAGTACTTTGAAGGATTTTTTTATTTCAAATTGCTCAATGGGACTCCCGTCCTTCACCTTTCTATATTTTCTTTCCGAGGATGGAAAATGTTGGTCTGCCATTTGCACTTCTTTATTTTTTTTTCTAAGAGGCTACCAGTAGTTTTTTATTCCAGATGATTGTAGCTATACTCTTTTTACTACTTCCTCAATCCCATATTAATTGACATGGATTTGTCTGGATTTGAATATATCTAGCACTAAAACATATATTGATACATCTAAATCTAGACAAATTCAAATTGACTAATAGACAGTACTTAGGTAAGATCCCACTTGACATCCTATGTCGTGGGCCAATCGAGGCCTAGCCTACCAGAGCACGTAAAGCACCACGCGCCTGCACCACGCCACGCCACTCACGGTACCTCCCCAACAGTCTCGCCGTTACACAAACCGTTTTGCAGTTGAACGTGTCTGTTCCTTTGTTGATATGACGATTTTTTGCAAGTATTTTTCTCGATAACACCGTAATTTTCTTTCATTTTTAGTTCAGTGCCGCAGTAGTATAACCACACTGGCTAGTGGCCATGCATGGACTCGCTAGCTAGAGATAATACCGTCTCCGGACTACTCGATCGTCGTTTGCACAAAGCCAAATTTGGATATTTCTCCCGGTTCTCTAGACCGAGCCCATGCCTTTCCCACATGGCGTGCCTCGTGATCATCGACCTTGCCAACCTCGGAAGACTTGTTGAGCTCGTCAAAAGACGAAACTCGCAGGTCAAGCTACATGTGATGCGAATAATGACCCACCAGATTCATACACATCCAAACTAGAAACCATATATATAGTCCCATCTTGTGCACTTTGCGTATGCATGTATGCATGGGTCTAGAGAATCGCCCCATCGATCCTGCCTTGCATAACAAATTTTCACTCCGTCCGTGTAGTCGCTATGAGGTGATTTTAAGAGCATATATACTACAGTATGTCACATCGTTTTTATTAAATCTGTGACGAGGATGACACAAGTACAAGGTAAAATGGAGCCACGTCGGTTTTGTTAAATTTGTGATGGCGACGGTGTTTTGAAATATATATATATATATATATATATATATATATATATATATATATATATATATATATATATATATATATATATCATTGTATGATGACACATAGTAGTTACTTATTATCATATAATTCTGCAGTATGGAATTTATTTTTGTGATGGCACGAACAGGAGGTAAGATGGGGTCACATCAACATGGTGGAAGCTGAGCGGCGTCTCCTGGCGCACGCACTGCTGGACCACTCCAACGCCCGCTTCATCCTTCTGTCCGAGTCGCACGTCCCGCTCTTCGACTTTCCCACGGTCTACTCCTACCTCGTCAACTCCACCAAGGTGTACGTGGAGTCTTACGACGAGCTCGGTGGGACGGGGCGCGGGCGGTACAAGCGCGCCATGTCCCCCATCGTCGCCCCCTGGCAGTGGCGCAAGGGCTCGCAGTGGTTCGAGCTGGACCGCGCCCTCGCAGCCGACGTCGTCGCCGACAACGTCTACTTCCCGGTCTTCAAGAAGTTCTGCAAGCGCAACTGCTACGCCGATGAGCACTACCTGCCGACGTTCCTCCACATCCGGCACCCAACGAGGGCTGCCAGGCGGAGCGTGACGTGGGTCGACTGGTCCCATGGCGGGCCACACCCGTCGCGGTTCACGAGGATGGAGGTCACGGTGGATTTCCTGCGGTGGCTCAGGGGCGGGACGACGTGCGAATACAATGGGAGAACCACCAACGCCTGCTTCCTGTTCGCCAGGAAGTTCCTGCCCAACTCGCTCACCCGATTCATGAGATTCGCGCCAAAGGTCATGGGCTTCGGGTGAAGCACCCATCACCGTGCGATTTTCTTTACTTTAGGCCGGATACACTGTCACACCATTCTTTAGTTGATGTTCACACGCCTGTTCGGCGGCTCTCTATACATGTAAATGATTTTCGTCCATTTTCCTTTCAGATTTCCTTTTGTGATGGCCAATATATATATACATAGCAAATGTAAGAGCATACGAAAGAGAACAATTTGTTTCAAAAGAAAGAAACAGAAGAATTATAATTAATCAAGAGACCCTTGACAAAGCAAAGACACTTATTTTGGGAATTTTGGTGTGTTAAGATTGGGACCGCACTGATTGCAGGTATACTTTCGAGATTTAGAGCCTATTAATTTTTCAAAAGCGCCGCATGGCCCATATGTTAGATTGATCTCATGGCCACGGCCCAGTGGTACGATCGACCCCTTGTGATTGTACCCTGATCGGGGACGCCCAACCCTCTTATGGTTGGTGGGCCCCTGTTGACGTCGCTATATAAAGAGGTGGAGGGCCGGCTGCACACGGTACGAGGTTCATCAGTGCGCCGCCAACCCCACCGACACTTCTCTACCGATCTAGGGTTAGCCCACGCTCGACGAAAACCAACGGCCGCTCGCAATAAAGGCCCAATAGGGCGTGACCGTACAGTTCTTCTGTTTTTGTTTACAGAAGCGTTTTTACAGTTTTATTATCTATTTTTGGATAGTTTTTTGCACAGTTCTTTCTATACAAAATTATTCAACGAAATTTTGTCTAGAAAATACAAAAGTAACAGTAAAGTTTCTGTAAAAATGTAAAGTTGATAAATTTTTAATTCATGTCTTACGCTGCAAATAGTCAAAAGGGCTCTTCTAAAATTTAATAAAGACAAAAGAGATTATTAAATTTTTTTGAGAGCATGTTAAAGTTATATTCTGGTCATATTCATGTTTTTTTCTAACCAACATTGTAAATAGCATGATTGTGATTAGTGTCTTGTTTTAAAGTGATTAAAGTTATGTGCTTTTTATTCTATGTTCTGCCCAATGGTGATGTAGGATTATTTGCATAAACATTTGTATGTCTTAATTTTGACCAACGTTGGATTGATACATGCAATTGTTACTATTCTCACTTCTTTGTGGTTTTCAGGAGGGTATTCATGAGCTGCATCAAGGATGTCCCCACACTGACATGTGACAATTACTCCGAGTGGAGAAAGGCCGCCACCGCTTACTCACTCTAGCCCCTCTCTCGCCGTCGACCAAGATGGCTAACGGGTTCTCGAGATCATCCACCGGAGAAGGTATACCTCTCTCTCTCTCCAAAGATCCAAACCCTAGTAATATTGCATCTACCGAAGAAGCTAGCATCGGCCCTAACAGTGGTATCATAGAATATCCTCCGGATGAGCAACATGGCTGCCAAACTAAAGCCCATGGATGCTGATCTGGAGCTAAAGCATGATCTGCTTGTTCACTTGGTCATGGCGTCACTGCCTCAATAGTTTGATAACTTTATTGTCAATCACAACATGGCTCCTGAAAAACGGGACATAGAAAAGACCATCGCCATGTGTGCTCAAGAAGAGGAGAGGCTCAAAGTCCAGAATGGTGGTTCATTAACCTAGTGAACAGAGATAGAGATGCTTGTCTCCACTATGGCAAAAAAGGGCATTTCAAGAAAGATTGCTCCGTTTTTCTAAAGGAGCTAATGGCAAGAAAAGGTAACAATATTGTTTCATTTGTGAATGCATCCATGTATACACAGTTTTCAAAATCTACTTGGTGGATTGACTCAGGGGCAACTGTTCATGTTGCAAATTCTTTACAGGGATTCCATTCGACAAAGACTATGAAAAGAAACGAATGATGTGTTAAAGTCGAAAATGGAGTCCAAGCGGACGTTGAGGCCGTTGGTGACATCTCTTTGGAGCTTGCTGATGGATCAATGATCTTGCTTACAGATGTCCTCTATGTTCCTTTTTTGAATAGAAATTTAATAAGCGTGTCGCGTTTCAGTGTCATTTTGGACATGGCCAGTGTGCCATTTATTGTAGGAAAATGATGCTAATCCCTCGGATGATGCATCGTCCGGGTCGCTTTCGTACACCCTTTTTTTTCTCACGCGTCACTATCGTTCCTTGGCCCACCGCTTCATAACGCGTTCCCGTCGTTTAGGTGTCCCACACACGACGCGCACTACACCCTATCTTCTTTCCTGATCTTATCTCTTCCGCCGCAGCTGCGCCTTGCTCCGCCGGTTCCGCCACAGTAGTAGCACTCCCACGCCCCATCGTCGGCCGCCGACCGAAGCACCTCTCCTTGTCGCATGGCCGGAGTGCCCTCCCCCTACCTGCTGCCTCTCCCACGAGGTCTCTTGTTCAGGGGCGCCGACGAGCTCCACAAGAGGAACCAGCTGGATGTTGCCTAGACCTGGCGCCGGGCCACCGCTTGCCGCAGTCCGCCCTTGCTACGCACCATCGCCGCAGCCTCGTAGAACACCTCCGTCGCCGCAGCCTCGAGGACGAGAGGCTCGCCTGGTTGGGCCTATTTGCCAGCTCGAGCTCCCCTCCGCCCCACGTGGCACCGCCACGGCCCTTTGCATCAGCCTCCGCCTCCCCGCCCCCTCTACCTCCATGGCCTAGGGTTCCTCCATAGGTGGCCGTTGCTGCAAGGACGACGCTGCTCCCTGCCATGTTGGCAATTTTTGCTACCTGCGGTGGTCAAATTTGCTACATACGACAGTCAACGTAGCTACATATGACGGATGTTTTTGCTACATATCATGCTTTTGCGACAATGTCTTCGACAAATTCGGTTTTTGCTACATTTTTGTTTTTATTTTGCTACATTTGTTTTATTATTTTGCTACAATATCATAAATTTTTTGCTACACGACATCCCCAATGAGGTCATCGACGAGGTGTCTAGAAAAGTCTCCAACGATGTCTCCGGCAAAGCTAGTTTTTTGCTATATTAGAAGAACTTTGTCGCTACAACCGTCTTGTGGTTTTGCTACAACAGTGTCAACTATTTGCTATAAGGTCTCCGGCGAGAATCACCAACGAGTTTTTCCGACGATGTCTCCGGCGAAGTTGGTTTTCCTACATTAGCACAATTTTTTGTTGCATGGTCTCCGGTGAGACATTTTATTTCTGAAACGAACTATTTTTTTTGCTTCGGAAGCAAAAGCGGGATGTTTTTTAGCAAATGGACACGTGGCAGCACGGAAAGCAGGACGATGGGAGCTCCCCCATCATCCAGGGGACGCCTAGCACTTCCCTTTATTGTAATAAAGATTGTGTGGGTGTTGCTTTCCTTCACAATGAGCTTTATTTATTATACACTCGCGAAAAAGTTAATTTTGTGTGTAAAGTGAAAGAGCATGTTTCCTCGTCGGATAAAGAACCAAAGAAAAGAAAGAGAACTCAAGACTCGTCGAAATTATGGCACTGTCGTTTAGGCCATTTTTCGAGGGGGGAATAGAAAGACTAGTTAAAAACGATATTCTTCCTCCATTAGAGTTCTCCAACATAGAACAATGCATCGATTGAAGCAAATCAAAAAGGGTGTAAATCGAAGCAGTGAAACACCAGAAATTATTCATACTGACATTTGTGGACGGTTTCAGTGAAAAGTGTGGATGGTTATGACTCGTTTATAACATTCACAGATGATTACTCCCGCTATGGTTATATTTATCCAATTAAAGAAAGATCGAAAGCATAAATTTAAGATATTCAAAGCTGAAGTTGAGAACCGACAGAGTAAAACAATAAAGATAGTAAGGTCTCACCATGGAGGGGAGTACTACGGTCAACACACCCCATATGGTCAAGTCCCTTGACCTTTTGCAAGGTTCTTACAGGAGACTGGCATAGTGTCAACAGCCGGATTTTTAATCCCAGATGTCTGTTATGCCATACATCGCAATCCCAGGATTACCATTTTTGGAAGACATAACAGATTGGTATCATAGTTCATCATCCATTACAAACCATAATAGTCTTAAAAATAGTTGATCTCTTGATCAATTCTGGTTACAATCAAAGCAGCGGAATAATAATAGTAGTAGCATGGTCAAGACTCCATCTTCAGAGTCACAGGCAATGGTGACGATGGGAGATGATCCTAGTTATCATAAGCGTCCTGCTGTCCATCCTCCTCGTAGTATCCTTCATAGTCTGGCCATGGGAATAGCCAGGGACAAAGCCATGAGTACTTTGACGTACTCGCAAACTATCACTAAATCAGTAAGGCCACTCTAGTAGGAATCCTAAGCTCTAGGTTTGTTTGCCACAAGCCAATTTTATTTCTACCAGTAACTAGTAATAAAATCCGAACTTTAGTTACCTAAGTTACCTAGGTGGGAATCTACTTTCATCTCCACAACTTGTGGGGTCAAGTCAAAGTCACCATTCAAGTCACGGGTCATTTTGGAAAACATCTGGCAACGGAACAGTATGGCCATCCAACTATCCATAACCGCGGACACGGCTATTTGAATAGTTTGACACTCTGCATAGGTGGTACAATTTCACCACAACATTTGATACATTCGTCAGGAATAGTCCTGAATCATCATACTTGGTATGCGGATAATAAATCATAACCTTTCAATTACACACCCTAGTATAGGCACCTCTCCTATGAGTGTGGCCTCCCAACCATGACCATCTGTCATCTTGGGAACTACATAGGTGGACAGTCACATTCACAAGGTAGCCTCAGCTCACCTCGTTCCACGAGGGAACCCATACTAAGACACATAAACTTCAAGTCAATCCCTACCCAAATTCGAGTATTATGGTTGTACGGTAAATTGGAATGGTATAGCATTTGAACCCAACCATCAGTTTTTATCAAAGTCAAGTTACATCCTTCATTCATCATCATCTTCAACTCATTGTGTCCATAACACATGTCAAAACATTTCAGTAGAATGACTCATCATTCCAAGGTTTTCATAATCATTTGTTCCCATCTAGTGATCAAGTTTAGTTTAGCACTAGCATCTATCAAATGGGGGTGTCACTATTTTGTTGGAGATATGACCAAGAGGCAATAATAAAGTGGTTATTATCATATCTTCATACTTATGATAAATGTTTACATGCCATGCTATAATTGTATTAACCGGAAACATTAATACTTGTGTGATTTGTAAACATAAAAGAGTGCCTAGTAAAGCCTCTTGTTAAACTAGCTTGTTGGTTAATATATGATCATGGTTCCCTGATCATGAACATAGAGATGTTATTAAGAACATGATCATATCATTAGGGGAATGATGTGATGGACGTACTCCTATAGTTAAGCGTAGCATAAAGATCAAGTCATTTAATATAGTTCATTTGCTATAAGCTTTCTGATACATAGTAACCTAATTCCTTCGACCATGAGATCATGCTTATCACCATCACCGGAAGGATGCTTTGATGACATCAAACGCCACACCGTAACTGGGTGGCTATAAAGGTGGCATTGAGTGTTCGGAAAGTATGGGTTGAGACACATGGATCAAGAGTGGGATTTGTCCATCCATATGACAGATAGATATACTCTGGGCCCTCTCGGTGGAATGTTATCCAATTAGCTTGCAAGCATGTGACTGGCTCACAAGGGATCACATACCACGGGAACGAGAAAAGAGTACTTATCAGTAACGAGGTTGAACTAGGTATGCGGAGATACCGACGATCAAAACCTCGGATAAGTAAACTATCGTGAGACAAAGGGAAATTGGTATCGTATGTAAGTGGTTCATTCGATCACAAAGTAATCGTAGAAATATGTCGGAGCCATATGAATTTCCAGATTCCTCTATTGGTTATTGATCGGAGAAGTGTCTCGATCATGTCCGCATAATTCACGAACCGTAGGGAGACACACTTAAGGATTCGACGTTGTTTGAGTAGTTATGGAATAATGAGTAAGAGACCGAATGTTGTTCGGAGTCTAAAATGGGATCCGGGATATCATGAGGATATCCGGAATGGTCCGGAGAATAAGATTCATATAAGGAAAGTCCTGTTTCGGGGTTGGAGAATGGTTCCGGTGTTTTCATCGGGAATGTTCTAGAAGGTTCCGGAATGTCCGGCACTCCGGGGGGAAGGGTACATGAATGTGTTATATCAAGTTGGTATGATTGCATCATGTACTCAGTGTCATCGCTGAACAAAATAAAGGGTTTAATCAAATCCTAGTTTGAAAAGTCAAACGGCTAGTTTGAAAGTCAAACGGCAGTTTTTGGAAAGAGGAGGAGTGGGAAACCGAGTTGGGGAGGAGTTCCCTCCTCCAACCGCCGGCCCACCTCCAAGCCGAGTTGGGGAGGGACTCCTCTCCCTCCCCTTGGCCGGCCGGCCCCTCCACCTATATAAGGAGGGGCAGGGCTCCCTCCTAGAGATACACAAGATCCTCTCCTCCAAACCCTAGCCCAAGCCGCCGCCGCCTCCATAGCCGCCACCGGCCCTAGGGCAAACCGCCGCCGCCTAGCTAAACCCTAGCCGCCGGCTTGCCCCCTCCTTGGTGTGTCTAAACCCTAGAACACCGAGGGACTCTCTCATACTCCACCATACTCGCTCCGGCTTAATGCGAAGCCCTGCGAGATCTCCCCTCTACTTCCGGTACCACGCCGTTGTGCTGCCGGAATCGCGAGGAGAGTACTACAACCTCCGCTGCCTGCTGGAACAAGGGAGAGGAAGGTCTTCGTCGAGTACCGAACGTGTGACCGACTACGGGAGCGCTGCCGGAACACAGCGCCGGAAGGATCGTCTACGCGATCTTGAGATCGGGAAGAGTACGACTACATCACCCACGAGAATCCGCTCTCGTTAAACACTTTGGAATCTTCGAGGGTGAGTGATTCTATCGACTCGTTGTTACAATCTAGTAGATAGATCTTGGCTTGTTTGTTTGTATGCGGTAGAAAATTTTTGTTTTCCATGCTACGAAACCCTAAAGTGGTATCAGAGCCGTGTCTATATGTAGATCTGTTGCACGAGTAGAACACAATGGTCATTGTGGGCGTTGATGCTTTTATTGTTGATTTCTTCTTGTGTACTTTGCATCTTGCGGTATGTTGGGATGAAGCGGCCCGGGCTAACCTTACATGACATCGTTCATGAGACTTGCTCCACGCTTGACATGCAACTTGTATTGCATAAGTGGCTTTGCGGGTGCCTGTTTCTCCTAGCATAGTTAAGATCCAATTTACAACGGGTGATTAACAATACTAGTATCAATGTTGTGGTTCATGTTCGTAAGTTAGAACGACACTTATTGAAAGCCCCAAACCACGTAAAATATGCAAAGAAAGTAGAGGCGTCTAACTTTGTTTTGCAGGGGTGTGCTGTGATGTGATATGGCCATGATTGTGATTATATTTGATGTATGCAATGTTCCTTATTGTAAGTAGGCAACCGGCAGGAGCCATATGGTTGTCTTTAATTTATGTTAAGACCCGCGTGTCTATTCAAAGTAGTTGTAATAGTTGAACCCGGTGGACGATAACCATAGAGAAGCGTCATTGACCTTGATGCAATGCCGGTGATGATGGAGATCATGTTCGTGCTAGAAGATGGAGATCGGAAGCACAAAGAAGAAAGGCCATATCATATCACATATTATGAATTGCATGTGATGTTAATCCTTTATGCATCTTGTATTGCTTAGTAGACGATGGTAGCATTATAAGATGATCCCTCATGCACATGAATTTCAAGTCATAAAGTGTTCACCCTTAGTTAGCACTGTTGCTAAAGCTTGTTGTTTCGAAGCACCACGTGATGATCAGGTGTGTTAGATTCCGCAAGTGTATACAACGTGAGCAAGCCAGATTTGCTCATGCGGAAACTAAGGTTTGATCTTGACGAGCCTAGCATGTACAGACATGGTCTCGGAACACGGATCACCGAAAGGTAAAGCATGAATCATATAGTAGATATGATGAACATGTCGATTGTTCGCCATTGAAACTATATCAACTCTCGTGATGATCGGTGTTGATGTGGTGGATTTGGTTTGTGTGATCACTAAAACAATGTGAGGGATATTGTTTTCAGTGGGAGTTCACCTAGATTAATTTTATTATTAGAACTCAATTTATCATAAACTTAGTCTAAACTATTGCAAATATGTTGTAGATCAATGGCAGCCCCTACCATCAATTTTAATGCGTTCCTAGAGAAAGAAAAGTTGAAAAACAATGGAAGCAACTTCGCGGATTGGTTCCGCAATTTGAGGTTTGTCCTCACAGCTGGTAATTTGACCTATGTGCTGGATGCACCGCTGGGTGACCCACCTGCAGCTGATGCTGCCGATGAAGTAAAGAATGTTTACCTCACTCGGAAGACTCAGTACTCCACAGTTCAGTGTGCTATCTTGTATGGTTTAGAATCGGAGCTTCAGAAAAGGTTTGAGAATTCAGACCCATATGATATTGTCGAGGATCTCAAATTGATCTTTGAGACTCATGCGGCAATTGAAAGCTATGAGGCTTCTGAAAAGTTCTTTAACTGCAAGATGGAAGAGGGCAGCTCCATCAGTGAGCATGTGCTTAAGATGTCTGGGCACGCAAACAAACTTCAAAGCTTGGGTATTGTGATTCCTAATGCTTTGGGGTTTAACCGTGTCCTACAATCACTACCACCAAGTTACAAGAACTTTGTGATGAACTACAACATGCAAAACATGAACAAGACGTTGTCAGAACTCTTTGCCATGTTGAAATCTGCAGAAGTGGAGATCAAGAAAGAGCACCAAGTGTTGTTGGTCAATAAGACCACCAAATTCAAGAAAGGCAAGTCTAAGCAGAAGGGACACTTCAAGAAGGGTGGTAAGAAAGTTACCACACCGACGAAGAAGACCAAGGCTGGACCTAAGCCTGATACTGAGTGCTTTTACTGCAAGGGAGAAGGTCACTGGAAGCGGAATTGCCCAAAGTACTTGGCGGATTTGAAGAACGACAACATCAAGAAGAAAGGTATATCTGATATACATGTTATTGATGTGTATCTCACTAGTACTCGTAGTAGTGCCTGGGTATTTGATACTGGTTCGGTTGCTCATATTTGTAACTCGAAACAGGTGCTGCAGAATAAACGGAAGCTAGCGAAGAACGAGGTGACGATGCGCGTGGGAAACGGATCAAAGGTTGATGTGATCACGGTCGGCACGCTACCCCTTCATCTACCATCGGGATTAGTTTTATACTTAAATAATTGTTATTTGGTGCCTGCGTTAAGCATGAACATTATATCGGGATCTTGTTTATTGCGAGACGGTTACTTGTTTAAGTCCGAGAATAATGGTTGTTCGATTTATATGAGTAATATGTTTTATGCACATGCACCTTTGATAGATGGTCTATTCTTATTGAATCTCGATAGTGGAAATACACATATTAATAACATTGAGGCTAAACGTTTAAAATCGAGCGATAACTCGACCTATATGTGGCACTGTCGTCTTGGTCACATTGGAGTGAAGCGTATGAAGAAACTCCATTCCGATGGACTTCTTGAATCACTTGATTTTGAATCACTTGATAGATGCGAAGCATGTCTGATGGGTAAAATGACTAAGACTCCATTTTCTGGTATGATGGAGCGAGCTACGGACTTATTGGAAATCATACATACCGATGTGTGTGGTCCAATGAGTGTAGCATCGTGCGGTGGTTATCGTTATGTTCTTACCTTCACGGATGACTTGAGTAGATATGGGTATATCTATTTCATGAAACATAAGTCCGAAACTTTCGAGAAGTTTAAGGAATTTCAAAGTGAGGTTGAGAATCAACGTAACAAGAAGATTAAATTTCTACGTTCTGATTGTGGAGGTGAATATCTAAGTTACGAGTTTGGCGAGCATTTAAAGAAATGCGGAATACTTTCACAGTTGACACCGCCGGGAACACCACAGCGTAATGGTGTGTCCGAACGTCGTAATCGAACTCTCTTAGATATGGTTCGTTCTATGATGTCACTTACAGATTTACCGCTATCATTTTGGGGTTATGCATTAGAAACAGCCGCATTCACTTTAAATAGGGCACCATCTAAATCCGTTGAAACGACACCGTATGAATTATGGTTTGGGAAGAAACCTAGATTGTCGTTCCTTAAAGTTTGGGGATGCGAAGCCTATGTAAAGAAGTTACAGTCGGACAAGCTTGAACCCAAAACGGAAAAATGCGTCTTCATAGGATACCCGAAGGAAACTATTGGGTATACCTTCTATCATAGATCCGAAGGCAAAATCTTCGTTGCCAAGAATGGATCCTTTCTAGAGAAGGAATTTCTCTCGAAAGAAGTGACTGGAAGGAAAGTAGAACTCGACGAGGTTATCGAACCTTCTCTCGAAATTGCGAGTAGCACAGCACCGGAAGAATTTCCTGTGGTGCCTGCACCAATAAGAGAGGAAGCTAATGATGATGATCATGAAACTTTGGTTGAAGTTGCTACAGAGCCTCGCAGGTCAACGAGAACTCGTACCACTCCAGATTGGTATGATCCCGTTATGAGTGTCATGTTGGTGGACAACACCGATGACCCTGAGACATATGAGGAAGCGATGATGAGCCCAGATTCCAATAAATGGCAAGAATCCATGAAATCCGATATTGGATCCATGTACGAAAACCAAGTATGGACTTTGGTGGACTTACCAGATGGCTGGAAGGCTGTCGAGAACAAATGGATCTTCAAGAAGAAAACAGATGCTGATGGTAATATTATTGTCTATAGAGCTCGACTTGTCGCAAAAGGGTTTCGACAAATTTAAGGAGTTGACTACGATGAGACTTTCTCACCAGTAGCGAAGCTAAAGTCTGTGAGGATTATGTTAGCAATCGCTGCATATTATGATTATGAGATATGGCAGATGGATGTCAAAACAGCATTCCTCAATGGAGACATTGATGAAGAGTTGTATATGATGCAACCCAAAGGTTTTGTCGATCCTAAAGATGCTAACAAGGTATGCAAACTTCAACGGTTCATCTATGGATTGAAGCAAGCATCCCGAAGTTGGAATCAACATTTTGATAAGGTGATCAAAAGTTTTGGTTCTATACAAACTTATGGAGAAGCTTGTATTTACAAGAAAGTGAGTGGGAGCTCTGTAGCATTCTTAATACTATATGTAGATGACATGTTGTTGATTGGGAATGATGTAGACCTTCTAAATAGTGTCAAGGAATATTTGAATAATAGTTTTTCAATGAAGGATCTTGGCGAAACAGCTTACATATTAGGCATAAAGATTTATAGAGATAGATCGAGACGCCAAATATCATTGTCACAAAGTACATATTTGGACAAAGTTCTAAAGAGGTTTGGAATGGAAGATAGCAAGAAAGGGTTCTTTCCCATGTTGCCAATACGACCTTGAGTAAAACTCAAAGTCCGACATCGGCAGAAGATGGAGAGAGGATGAGTAAGACTCCCTATGCCTCAGCCATAGGATCTCTAATGTATGTCGTGCTATGTACTAGACCCGACATTGCATATGCTGTTAGTTTAACTAGCAGATATCAAAGTGATCCAGGAGTGGATCATTGGACAGCGGTCAAAAACATCCTTAAGTACTTGAGAAGAACTAAGGATATGGTTCTTTCTTATGGAGGTGATGAACAGCTCGTTGTTAATGGTTACACCGATGCTAGTTGGAACACCGATCCGGATGATTCTAAATCACAATCTGGATACATATTTATTTTGAATGGTGCAGCAGTTAGCTGGAGGAGTGCAAAGCAAAGCGTTGTGGCGAGATCTTCAACTGAATCGGAATACATGGCTGCTTCGGAGGCTTCATAAGAAGCGATATGGATGAAAGAGTTCATTACAGAGCTGGGTGTGGTTCCTAGTGCGCTGGACCCAATGTCTATCTACTGTGATAACATGGGCGCCATAGCCAATGCGCAAGAACCAAGGTCACACAAGAAGCTGAAGCATATCAAGCTACGTTTTCACGCTATTCGAGAACATATCCAAGATGGGGATATAAAGATTTGCAAAGTACACACAAATCTGAATGTGGCGGATCCGTTGACTAAACCTCTCCCGAGGGCAAAACATGACCAGCACCAAACTGCCCTGGGTGTTTGGTATATTACCATGTAATCTAGATTAGATGACTCTAGTGCAAGTGGGAGACTGTTGGAGATATGCCCTAGAGGCAATAATAAATGTGGTTATTATTATATTTTTGTGTTTATGATAAATGTTTACATTCATGCTATAATAGTATTAACAAGGAAACATTGATACTTGTGTGATTTGTAAACTTAATTTGAAGTCCCTGGTAAAGCCTCTATATAATACTAGCTTGTTGGTTAATAAGATGATTGTGGTTTCCCTATCATGAACATTGAGATGTTATTAACAACAAGATCATATCGTTAGGAGAATGATATGATGGACATACTCCTATAGATAAGCGTAGCATAAAGATCAAGTCATTTTAATAGTTCAATTGCTATATGCTTTCTGATACATAGTAATCTAATTCCTTCGACCATGAGATCATGCATATCACCTTTACCGGATGGATGCTTTGATGACATCAAACACCACACCGTAACTAGGTGGCTATAAAGATGGCATTGAGTGTTCGGAAAGTATTGGTTGAAACACATGGATCAAGAGTGGGATTTGTCCATCCATATGACGGATAGATATACTCTGGGCCCTCTCGGTGAAATGTCATCCAATTAGCTTGCAAGCATGTGACTGGCTCACAAGGGATCACATATCACGGGAATGATAAAAGAGTACTTATCGATAACGAGGTTGAACTAGGTATGCAGAGATACCGACGATCATAACCTCGGATAAGTAAACTATCATGAGACAAAGGGAAATTGATATCGTATGTAAGTGGTTCATTCGATCGCAAAGTAATCGTAGAAATATGTGGGAGCCATATGAATTTCCAGATTCCTCTATTGGTTATTGATCGGAGAAGTGTCTCGATCATGTCCGTATAATTCACGAACCGTAGGGAGACACACTTAAGGATTCGACGTTGTTTGAGTAGTTATGGAATGATGAGAAAGAGACAGAATGTTGTTCGGAGTCTCGAATGGGATTCGGGATATCACGAGGAGATCCGGAATGGTCCGGAGAATAAGATTCATATAAGGAAAGTCCCGTTTCGGAGTTGGAGAATGATTCCGGTGTTTTCATCGGGAATGTTCTAGAAGGTTCCGGAATGTCCGGCACTCCGGGGGGAAGGGTACATGAATGTGTTACATCAAGTTGGTATGATTGCATCATGTACTCAGTGTCATCGCTGAACAAAATAGAGGGTTTATTCAAATCCTAGTTTGAAAAGTCAAACGGCTAGTTTGAAAGTCAAACGGCAGTTTTTGGAAAGAGGAGGAGGAGTGGGAAACCGAGTTGGGGAGGAGTTCCCTCCTCCAACCGCCGGCCCACCTCCAAGCCGAGTTGGGGAGGGACTCCTCTCCCTCCCCTTGGCCGGCCGGCCCCTCCACCTATATAAGGAGGGGCAGGGCTCCCTCCTAGAGATACACAAGATCCTCTCCTCCAAACCCTAGCCGCCGCCGCCTCCATAGCCGCCGCCGGCCCTAGGGCAAACCGCCGCCGCCTAGCTAAACCCTAGCCACCGGCTTGCCCCCTCCTTGGTGTGTCTAAACCCTAGAACACCGAGGGACTCTCTCATACTCCACCATACTCGCTCCGGCTTAAGGCGAAGCCCTGCGAGATCTCCCCTCTACTTCCGGTACCACGCCGTTGTGCTGCCGGAATCACGAGGAGAGTACTACAACCTCCGCTGCCTGCTGGAACAAGGGAGAGGAAGGTCTTCGTCGAGTACCGAACGTGTGACCGACTACGGGAGCGCTGCCGGAACACAGCGCCGGAAGGATCGTCTACGCGATCTTGAGATCGGGAAGAGTACGACTACATCACCCACGAGAATCCGCTCTCGTTAAACACTTTGGAATCTTCGAGGGTGAGTGATTCTATCGACTCGTTGTTACAATCTAGTAGATAGATCTTGGCTTGTTTGTTTGTATGCGGTAGAAATTTTTTGTTTTCCATGCTACGAAACCCTAAAGTGGTATCAGAGCCGTGTCTATATGTAGATCTGTTGCACGAGTAGAACACAATGGTCATTGTGGGCGTTGATGCTTTTATTGTCGATTGCTTCTTGTGTACTTTGCATCTTGCGGTATGTTGGGATGAAGCGGCCCGGGCTAACCTTACATGACATCGTTCATGAGACTTGCTCCATGCTTGACATGCAACTTGTATTGCATAAGTGGCTTTGCGGGTGCCTGTTTCTCCTAGCATAGTTAAGATCCAATTTACAACGGGTGATTAACAATACTAGTATCAATGTTGTGGTTCATGTTCGTAAGTTAGAACGACACTTATTGAAAGCCCCAAACCACGTAAAATATGCAAAGAAAGTAGAGGCGTCTAACTTTGTTTTGCAGGGGTGTGCTGTGATGTGATATGGCCATGATTGTGATTATATTTGATGTATGCAATGTTGGAAAAATGGTGGAAAGTAAAGCTTGCAAGTAAAACTGGGATTTGGTATAATACAAGGGGTATCACAATTGCTTGCAAGTGAGGCTTGCATGGTTTAGCTTAGCTTGCTTAGATAGAATAGCTTTCCTTGGTTGGTAAGGTGGTCGAAGTTCTCTTCCTCGTCTTCGTAGAATTCCTCCTCGTCGTAGCCCGGATTGATACTAGCATCTATAAATAAATACAAGGTACACAATCACCAAACAATACTTAACTACTTCTATTTATCACACAAGGGTCACACTAGATGATCTAGCATCATCTCTATCATTACAAGAAAAGGTGATAAGATTTTATTTATCTTATTTCTACTCATTGAAAGTTACTTACGATTTAATATTATCCACTCCAAATATGGGATCATATTGACACATGTCATCACCACATATTCTAAGACTTGAGAATGTGATTTAAGGTGGTTAGCCTAATTTATAAAGCTTAACACTACTATTTAATAATATTTTAGGGACTAGAAATGACTATAAAGCCATTCTTTAATATTAGTTCAGAACTACTGTATGTAAGTATGTATATTTTTACATATTCAGAAAGGTCTTGTCCAATGTGATTTTTGAGAATTGGAATCAACTCAAAATCACTTATAGTTGATTTTTGAAAAATGTTTGAAGTTGCAAAAGCTACTGTCTTGCTATTTTTACCAAGGGTGATCTAGAGTTTCAAACTGTTTGAATCCAACAAAAGGTATTCGAGATTTTCATCTATTTTCAAACAAAATTGGATTCATTTAATTTGGTTTAGAGAAAGTGGTTGGATCCGGGAGCAGGAACAGCGTCGCGAGGAAGCGCGGCGTCGGGATGCAAGGCACATGGAGGAGTTGCGGCAAGCGGAGACCGAGGCCAGATTGGAGGATCAGCGCAGGGAAGCCATAGCGAGGGAGAGGGCTTTGTGGATCACCGTCGTGAAGCAGAGCAGACGCGCAACCGGGGCCATTGTGTAGGGGTTCGTAGCATGGAAAACAAAAAAATTCTATGGCATGCAAACAAACAAGCCAAGATATATCTACTAGATTGTAGCAACGAGTCGATAGATGAACTCACCCTCGAAGATTCCAAAGCGGTTAACGAGAGCGGATTCTCGTGGGTGATGTAGTCGTACTCTTCCCGATCTCAAGATCGTGTAGACGATCCTTCCGTCGCCGCGTTCCGGCAGTGCTCCCGCAGTCGGTCACACGTTCGGTACTCGATGAAGACCTTCCTCTCCCTTGTTCCAGCAGGCAGCGGAGGTTGTAGCACTCTCCTCGTGATTCCGGCAGCACGATGGCGTGGTACCGGAAGTAGAGGAGAGATCTCGCAGGGCTTCCCCTTAAGCCGGAGCGAGTATGGTGGACTATGAGAGAGGCCTCGGTGATCTAGGGTTTAGACACACCAAGGTGGAGAGGCTAGGCCGGCGGCTAGGGCAAGGGGATGCCCTAACTCGGCGGCTTGGGAGAAAACCTAGGGCGGCGGCTATGGTGGTGGCCGGCGGCTAGGGTTAGGTTTAGAGGGGCAAGGTGTGTGCTTGGAGGGGCAGCCCTGCCCCTCCTTATATAGGTGGAGGGGGCGCGCCAAGGGGAGGGGAGTCCCTCCCCAACTCGGTCTCCAAGGGCCAGCGGTGGAGGGAGAGGGACTTCCTCCCCAAGTAGGTTTTCTACTCTCCCTCCACCAAACAAAATAAGGCGTTTGACTTTTCAAATTGGCGTTTGACTTTTCAAACTAGGATTTGATTTATCCCTTTATTTTGTTCAGTGATGACACCTAGTACATGATGCAACCATTCCAACTTGTAATGACACATTCATGTACCCTTCCCCTCCGGAATGTCGGACATTCCGGAACCTTCTAGAACATTCCCGATGAAAACACCGGAACCATTCTCCAACCCCGAAACAGGACTTTCCTTATATGAATCTTATTCTCTGGACCATTCCGGATCTCCTAGTAATATCCCGGATCCCATCCGAGACTCCCAACAACATTCAGTCTTTTACTCATCATTCCATAACTACTCAACAACATCGAATCCTTAAGTGTGTCTCCCTACGGTTCGTGAATTATGCGGACATGATCGAGACACTTCTCCGATCAATAACCAATAGAGGAATCTGGAAATTCATATGGCTCCCACATATTTCTACGATTACTTTGCGATCGAATGAACCACTTACATACGATACCAATTTCCCTTTGTCTCACGATAGTTTACTTATCCGAGGTTTTGATCGTCGGTATCTCTGCATACCTAGTTCAACCTCGTTACCGATAAGTACTCTTTTCTCGTTCCCGTGGTATGTGATCCCTTGTGAGCCAGTCACACGCTTGCAAGCTAATTGGATGACATTCCACCGAGAGGGCCCAGAGTATATCTATCCGTCATATGGATGGACAAATCCCACTCTTGATCCATGTGTCTCAACCCATACTTTCCGAACACTCAATGCCATCTTTATAGCCACCCAGTTACGGTGTGGTGTTTGATGTCATCAAAGCATCCTTCCGGTGATGGTGATAAGCATGATCTCATGGTCGAGGGAATTAGGTTACTATGTATCAGAAAGCTTATAGAAAATGAACTATATTAAATGACTTGATATTTATGCTACGCTTAACTATAGGAGTATGTCCATCACATCATTCTCCTAATGATATGACCCTGTTGTTAATAACATCTCTATGTTCATGATCAGGAAACCAGGATCATATATTAACCAACAAGCTAGTTTAACAAGAGGCTTTACTAGGGACTCTTTTATGTTTACAAATCACACAAGTATTAATGTTTCCTGTTAATATAATTATAGCATGGTATGTAAACATTTATCATAAGTATGAAGATATGATAATAACCACTTTATTATTACCTCTTGGGCATATCTCCAACAGTCTCCCACTTGCACTAGAGTCAATAATCTAGTTTCAAACCTTTGTGTATTCAACACCTATGGCTTTCTGGTGTTGTATGTACATGATTGCTAGTGGTCAACTGATCTCCGGATCTGACACTTCGAGATCCGTGTGTAATTGCATGTCTTTGCGTCTCTACGCATCACTCATTCTCTAATGAGATGGCTTTGTACAAATTTGGTCCTTTGGTGTGACCTTTAGTTCTTTGGGGTTAAAACATGTTGATAATATTGTCGTACACTATATCTTCATAGTATTATCCCTGCTGTGAACTACACTTAGTTTGATAACAAACTACTTGACACAAATGCCCTCTTTTGCTGCTATAACAGCAGTTATATACTTAGCCTTTTGTTGTAGTATCTGTCACAATGTCTCAACTTTGGAACTCATCCAAATCCATTATGGAACTTACTTTCCATCATATTGTGCCACCCTTAGTTTAGATTGAGATAAACTTAATTTGTACTTTGTGACAAAACTAGTATCAATGTAATTCATTTACAATGAACTAACCATCTATTTGTCACTTCTACAAAATAATATATTCTTATTTCTTTTACAAGCTCATAAGAATATCTTTACTATTGTCCAATAATCATCTTATGAATCATTCTGGTATACGCTCATAACATTTAGAGCATAGGACATATCTGGATTTGTACACATCACAGCATGATTGATAAAATACTCTTTGTGATTTTATACATCAAGTATCAATCTATACTTGAATCTTTGTTTCACTTACCAAGTGTCAATACACTTGAATATATCATCAATATTGAACTCATTCAATCCTTTCTGTGCGACAAGAACCTTTCTTGTAGTTTCTATATTGAACTCATTCAATATATCATCTATGTACTTTCGGCACAACCATATTAGCGTCTATTGATGCCAAATATTTGGGTTTTGCCTAAGTCTTTCGTCGAGATGAAATTCTTATCCTGTGTTAATAAAAGATACATTATTTCCAATCAAAAATATGTCTTCCACATAATGTATGAGAAACATGTCTTAGCGCTCCCACTTAATTTCTTGCAAATGCAAGCATCTTCATCGTATCCGATGAAATTAAACTCTTTTAACAGTTTCATCATAGTGAAGATTCCAACTCCGCGATGCTTACTTCAACCATCGAAGTTTGCATATGCTTTTAGCATCCTTTGAATTAAAAAAACCCTTTGGACCGTGTCATGCACACGTCCTTGGTAACCATTCTATTAGAAGAACTTGTTTTGTTTATTCAACACATAACAAAATTATATGTCGTGGTTGCTACATTAATCCGTCTAGACTAAATATCGCTATGAAAGATCAGATCTTGTCATAGTCAACCTTTGAACATTGTTGTGAACTCTTTCCCAACATGTCGACTATTTCATAGATGTGAAACATCCATGTCTATTTCTTTATAGATCCAAATACAACTGTAAGGTCTTGTACCTTTCTAGAGGGTATTTCAAGTTCAAAGCTTGATCTCTCGTATATGGAACTATCACGGATTTTATGGCTTCAAGCCATTTGACGGAGTCAGGGCCCATCATCACTTCTTTGCATGTAGTCGGATCATTATTGTCAAATAATGATTTAACTCTCAAATCTTGGTATTTGATTGTTTACCCGACCTACTTGTTTCAATAGGAACTTAGATCTCCGTGACCACAACCTTTGAGGCATGTGAGCCATGAGCATTGTTGCTGCCTCCGGAACACTTTTTGGCGCTGCGCAACTTTGCACATATAGCTAAGGTTCTTTTAACCTTATCAAAGTTCTATTGTCCTCCCACTTAACTTTTCACGAAAAATTCCTTCTCTAAGAAACTTGACGTTTTAAGCGACAAACATTTTTGTCTCTGATGTTATGGAGGAACAATTATTCGAAATAACATACAAAGACAGGTTCATCCGACTTTGGTTGCAAACATCTTTCTTATGCATAGCATACCAATGTTTAAGAAAGGACAACTTGAGTTTTATCCCAAACCATAACTTTATATGGTGTCAATTCAACGGATTATGATGGAGCTCTTTTCAGTGGAAAAACGGTAGTCTCTAAAGCTTTTAATCTTTAAAATATAATGGCAGTTTTATGAATTACACCTTTGATCTTACCATGTCAAACAAGGTTTAATTACAAATCTCGAATGCTCCATACTCTTATGGTGTTTCGAAAAATGCAAATCCACGGAACGATTCCTTAAATCTTAGGTATTATGCTAAACTTGTAACTCAAATATCTTCCTTTATGATCTTATCATAAACTATTTATATTCTTGTTACAATGATTTTGCACTTCATCTTTAAAGTCTTTGAACTTTTCAAATGTTTCATACTTCATCCTTATTAAGTAAATATTCATATATTTACTCAAATTTTCGGAGGAAGCATATGAGGTTGAAATCCATCGCTCTTGACTACACATACTGGACTTCATACAACAATATGTACAAGTTCCAATAAGCTAGTCATTCGTTCCCTTTTGGCCTATGAACGAAGTTTTAATTATCTCTAGAAAAGTTTCACAAGCATCATTTGATCAAAAATCAAAAGACTCCAAAATTCCATCCACATGGACTTTCTTCATGTTTTCTTTCCAATATAATTTAAACGGCGATGTCACTTCCTAAGTGATCTTTTAATCAATTTGTCTTTTGACATTTTTAGCACTAGTTTTATGGATGCAATTTCTCCAACGAGATTTGTAAATCATCCATTTTTTATGGATTACGGTAATTATTTGAACAACCCTTTTGTTCTCATAATACCTGATAAAACAAATCTTGAAGGAAAGCTTTTAACGAGCAACACAATAACCCTTTATTTGTTCTCGATGAACATCATCACATATTCTTTTGCTAGTTACTTAGGCCATTGTAGTTCATGAATTCTGTTGTTTCGTATGACGATTCATACCAACAAATTCAGTATCAAATACTTAAGAACCACATTGTTTAACAAGCAAAGAATATAGCCATAACACGTATATCCTTTATATACCTAAACTGAACAATTCTAGTCTTTTCTTTTCTGCCATATATTTATGAGATTCTCTTTCAGTATTTCTTTTTATGTTTGAAAGAATCTATCAACATCAATAGTGGAGCCATACACATGACACATAGTCCAAAGCGTGTATAGTTAAATACCAATGTCTTTGGACTTGCACTTTGAAGTAGACTACCATCATCAAATGTTTGGTATTCTTTCAAATTCCTTTCTTTAGTAATCTCTTTGTGTAGTAAACATTTTACCTACATCAAATATTCACCCTTATCATGGAATCATCCATGATCAAGCTACTTTTAGCTTATAACGGTGAATCACGAGTATAATGTTGCTCTCCAAAACCTTTTGGAGGTTTAGGACAACTAGTGTCTCCAACCTTTTGCAAATTCTCATCAAATATGAGAACATGACTTTTGCCATATTATACTCTATCATGTTGCAACCAAAACTTCGTTTCAGATATCACAATATCTTCCACACATCATGGTTTCTGAAACAACTCTTTCAGATCCTAGATAACCTTGATATTAAGACAATCCTTTGAATATCAAGAATCATGAAGATAAACATGATACTTATATACTAACACTAGAATTGTTACTCTTGATTTAATACCAACTATTAAATTTCACGGAGTAATCGAAACTTACTGAAAGTTTGCAATGATACTTTTAAACTTTAGATTAACACTTCAAAACAATACGATACCAGTTCGTAAAGTAACTAACCAGAATTCTCTAGTTCTATCATCTCAATTAAAACTAAGCGCAAGGTGGTAAACGGATGCCAATGACTACAACAACTATGCAAATTCTCTTTGATTTAATTTATGATAAGTAGTGTTCAACTTTTAATCATATTGCTGTTGAACTCCCACTCAAAACAATATCCCTCACATTGTTTTAGTGATCACACGAACCAAATTCACCACATCAAAACCGATCATCACGAGAGTTGATGTAGCTTTAATGGTGAACAATCAACATGTTCATCATATCTACTATATGAATCATGCTTTACCTTTCGGTGATCCGTGTTACGAGACCATGTCTGTACATGTTAGGCTCGTCAAGATCAAACCTTAGCTTCCGCATGAGCAAATCTGGCTTGCTCACGTTGTATACACTTGCAGAATCTAACACACCCGATCATCACGTGGTGCTTCGAAACAACAAGCTTTAGCAACGATGCTAACTAAGGATGAACACTTTAAAACTCGAAATTTGTGTGCTTGAGGGATCATCTTATAATGCTACCGTCGTTAACTAAGCAATACAAGATGCATAAAGGATTAACATCACATGCAATTCATAATATGTGATATGATATGGCCTTTCTTCTTTGTGCTTCCGATATCCATCTTCAAGCACAAACATGATCTCCATTATCACCGGCATTGCATCAAGGTCAATGACGTCGCTCCATGGTTGTCGTCCACCAACTTCAACTAGTACAACTACTTTGAATAGACACGCGGGTCTTAACAGAAATTAAAGACAACCATATGGCTCCTGCCGGTTGCCAACTTACAATAAGGAACATTGCATACATCAAATATAATCACAATCATGGCCATATCACATCACAGCACACCCCTGCAAAACAAAGTTAGACGCCTCTAATTTTCTTTGCATATTTTACGTGGTTTGGGGCTTTCAATAAGTGTCGCTCTAACTTACGAACAAGAACCACAACGTTGATGCTAGAACTATCAAGTGCCCGTTGTAAATTGGATCTTACTATAATGGGAGAGACAGACACCCACAAAGCCACTTATGCAATACAAGTTGCATGTTTAGCGTGGAGCAAGTCTCATGAACGATGTCATGTAAGGTTAGCCCGGGCTGCTTCATCCCATCATACCGCAAGATGCAAAGTACACAAGAAGCAATTGATAATAAAAGCACCACCGCCCATAATGACCATTGTGTTCTACTCGTGCAACAGATCTACATATAGACACGGCTCTGATACCACTGTAGGGGTTCGTAGCATGGAAAACAAAAAATTTCTATCACATGCAAACAAACATGCCAAGATCTATCTACTAGATTGTAGCAACGAGTCGATAGATGAACTCACCCTCGAAGATTCCAAAGCGGTTAACGAGAGCGGATTCTTGTGGGTGATGTAGTCGTACTCTTCACAATCTCAAGATCGTGTAGACGATCCTTCCAGCGCCGCGTTCCGGCAGCGCTCCCGCAGTCGGTCACACGTTCGGTACTCAATGAAGACCTTCCTCTCCCTTGTTCCAGCAGGCAGCGGAGGTTGTAGCACTCTCCTCATGATTCCGGCAGCACGACGGCGTGGTACCAGAAGTAGAGGAGAGATCTCGCAGGGCTTCGCCTTAAGCCGGAGCGAGTATGGTGGACTATGAGAGAGGCGTCGGTGATCTAGGGTTTAGACACATCAAGGTGGAGAGGCTAGGATGGCGGCTAGGGCAAGGGGATGCCCCAACTCGGCGGCTTGGGAGAAAACCTAGGGCGGCGTCTATGGTGGTGGCCGGCGGCTAGGGTTAGGTTTAGAGGGGCAAGGTGTGTGCTTGGAGGGGCATCCCTGCCCCTCCTTATATAGGTGGAGGGGGCGCGCCAAGGGGAGGGGAGTCCCTCCCCAACTCGGTCTCCAAGGGCCGGCGGTGGAGGGAGAGGGACTTCCTCCCCAAGTAGGTTTTCTACTCTCCCTCCACCAAACAAAATAGCCGTTTGACTTTTCAAATTGGCGTTTGACTTTTCAAACTAGGATTTGATTTATCCCTTTATTTTGTTCAGTGATGACACCTAGTACATGATGCAACCATTCCAACTTGTAATGACACATTCATGTACCCTTCCCCTCTGGAATGCCGGACATTCCGGAACCTTCTAGAACATTCCCGATGAAAACACCGGAACCATTCTCCAACCCCGAAACAGGACTTTCCTTATATGAATCTTATTCTCCGGACCATTCCGGATCTCCTCATGATATCCCGGATCCCATCCGAGACTCCGAACAACATTCGGTCTTTTACTCATCATTGCATAACTACTCAACAACATCGAATCCTTAAGTGTGTCTCCCTACGGTTCGTGAATTATGCGGACATGATCGAGACACTTCGCCGATCAATAACCAATAGAGGAATCTGGAAATTCATATGGCTCCCACATATTTCTACGATTACTTTGCGATCGAATGAACCACTTACATACGATACCAATTTCCCTTTGTCTCACGATAGTTTACTTATCCGAGGTTTTGATCATCGGTATCTCTGCATACCTAGTTCAACCTCGTTACCGATAAGTACTCTTTTCTCGTTCCCGTGGTATGTGATCCCTTGTGAGCCAGTCGCATGCTTGCAAGATAATTGGATGACATTCCACCGAGTGGGCCCAGAGTATATCTATCCGTCATATGGATGGACAAATCCCACTCTTGATCCATGTGTCTCAACCCATACTTTCCGAACACTCAATGCCATCTTTATAGCGACCCAGTTACGGTGTGGTGTTTGATGTCATCAAAGCATCCTTCCGGTAATGGTGATAAGCATGATCTCATGGTCGAAGGAATTAGGTTACTATGTATCAGAAAGCTTATAGCAAATGAACTATATTAAATGACTTGATCTTTATGCTACGCTTAACTATAGGAGTATGTCCATCACATCATTCTCCTAATGATAGGACCCTGTTGTTAATAACATCTCTATGTTCATGATCAGGAAACCAGGATCATATATTAACCAACATGCTAGTTTAACAAGAGGCTTTACTAGGGACTCTTTTATGTTTACAAATCACACAAGTATTAATGTTTCCTGTTAATACAATTATAGCATGGTATGTAAACATTTATCATAAGTATGAAGATATGATAATAACCACTTTATTATTGCCTCTTGGGCATATCTCCAACATGTTGGAGTCACCGTCCGGAGATGTAGCAAGGATCGGGATTGGATGCCACTGCTTCATCGTTCCCAGGCAGATCAGGTAATTCTTATACAAACCCTAGGAGAGGAGAGCCGGTTTTTGCTCGTACGATGGAGAAGGTTGCTGTACCTAGGGTTGTGGTGAACACGTCTATTCCTGTGACTCGTTCTGCTTCTGGCTTGAACACCTCTGCATCAACTTCTGTTAATGTGCCTGCTGGGGGGAATCGTAATGTGAATTTGTCTCCAATCCTGTCAATTAATCAATCAGATGCTGCACTACTCTGGTGGGGTCCTCTGTACCACCACCAGTAGTAAGTGTGCCGAGAGATGGGAATGTGGTTGGAGCTTCTGTAGATTTACAGTTGTTGGATGTGATTCAGGAAGAAGTGGTGTGTGAGAATTGTGGGAAGGATCATAGCATTTTGGTCTGTCAAGGGAGGAAACCTTGGGAATATGTTCCTCTTTTCTTTGGCAGTACTGATTTTGAACAGGGCTTCCATTCTATTCCTGTTGTTGAATCTAATGTTCAGTCTATGGAGCAGCTTCATTATGCTCACATAAGTGTGGTCAGAGGTGATGTCACTCAGAAAGATTTGGAGAAAGAATTTCAAATGTGGGCTGATGCTTTGGGATCTGGGTGGAGGTTTAATGCTAGGGCTATTAATGATGTGAAATTTTTGATGAGATTTCCTTCAGCCAGATCCATTGATGATTTCCACTTTGGGAAGGTGTTTATGAAAACAATTCCTGATGCTGTTATCCAATTGTCTAAGTGGAATGGGGACCTGGAACCTGTTGAATGGTTGGAGGAGGCTTGGTTCAGGATTGTTGGTATTCCTATGAAATACAGGGAGAAATCAACTGTTTTCTATGTTGCTTCTTTGGTGGGCAAGCCTTTAGCCCTGGACAGAAACAGTTTGAGGAATTTGGCATATGTGAGGGTGAAGATTGCTTGTTTAGATGTATCCTTGGTTCCTAATACTAGAAGGGGGGAGATGCAGGGAGGGATTTATGAATTTAAATACACTAGGGAGATTTTTGCTCCTGATGTTGTGCCTAATTTACCCTCTTCTATGGGTATTGATGGATAGGATGTGATAATATGTTGGATAAAAGGACTGAGGAGGAAACTGAGCATAGGAGGCCTGATGGAAATCGTGGGCAAGGAACTGGAACTGGTGTAGGTGGTGGTGGGGTTGCTGGTGGTCGTCAGCATGGTGGTGGTGATGTTAGTGGAGCTGGGATGGACAAAGGTAAACAGGTTGTGGTGGAGCAGGAAGATTCTGGGGGAGTTTCCTTTGGGACCAAGATGGCTAATATTTGGGCTAGTTCTGGAGGTGATGGTCCAAGAGGAATAGTCATTAGAGAGAATGTGGAAGGTGGCAATGATGGTGGTGTAGATACTCAAGCCAGAACAATTGATGTGGGGCTGCAAGCTGGTACTCATGAGGCTTTGCTAGATAGGGGTGGGCTGGGTGATGTTCACATGGAAGTCATTCAGAATTTATCCTCCACCTTGGCTATGGATACCAATGTTGAGGTTGCTGCTGGTCCACAGAGGTTTGATGACTTTATCAGGGGTTTGTTGAAGGATAGAAGCAGTGATAAATATTATGAGCTCAAGAAGCAATATGGTCATTTGCTGGAAGATGAAGAAGAGCAGGATGAGGGTGACCAGAAAAAGGATGACAATGTGTCTACTGGTGAATCCTTTGGTTCTTCTTCTGACAGTGGAAAAAAAGGGATTGATGGGCGGTTTGTGATGGAGGGAGCTCAAGATATGGAAGTTGTCAATCAAGACCAGGAAGTGGTGGTTGTTGACCTGTCTCAACCTGATGTATCTACTCAGAAAAGTGTGGGTTCTCAGTTTGAAAATGTGGTTGGTGTAGAAGAACAAGTTATAAGGATGAGTTCAAGGGTGGCTGGTCAAGGTGGGGCTAGAAACATGGCAGAAGAGCATTTGGCTCAACAACCTCCTAGAGATTTATTAGGTACAAATTTAACTTTGCATAATTCTTTTTCTGTACTGGATGATGATATCATTATGCATAGAGCTTTGGTGATGGGGGTAGATGCTTCTTCTATATCTTTGGATCATATTAATTCTCTGAAAGAGTTAGAAATTGCTAGGCATAGTTTGCAGGATAGGAGACAGGTTGAGAATGAGGTTGAGGTTGATTTGAATGAGAAGATCTTGTTTCTGGATTGGAAGGGCGATAGTAATGATGAGGAGGATTTCACTCCTGTGATTTCTAGGAAAAAAAGAAAAAGTTGAGGGCTGGTTCTAGTGTGAAGGATAGAAAGTTAAAAGCAGCTGTTGTGAAGGTTCACAACTACCACCCTATGAGTGGTGTTGTGACTGGAACAAGAGAGAGAAAATCTATATTATGATAGGTGTTATTTTGAATATTAGAGGTGTGGGGAAGAAGGGTGTGAGTGCTTATTTGAATAATTTGTTGAGGCGGGAAAGAGTGGATTTCATTGGGTTACAGGAAACTATTAAGAAGGATTATTCTAATGAATTTTTTAGGAGAATTGATCCTATGAATCAATTCTCCTGGAGTTGGTTGCCTTTTGTGGGAAGATCTGGGGCATTTTGGGGGGCCTACGTTCCTCTAAATTGACTCAGCTCGATGTATCTGTGGGTAGATTCCATGTTAAGATGAAAGTGTTTGATGTTTTGAAACAAATTCAGTGGCATTTGGTGGTGGTATATGGGGCTGCTCAAGAGGAGAATAAAGAGGAGTTTTTGTTAGAATTAGCTGATGTTTTTTAGGATCAATCCATCCCTTTGTTGGTGGGTGGTGATTTTAATGTGATTAGGTGTGTTTCTGAGAAAAATAAGGGTCACTCTTTGAATATATGGGGGCACATGTTTAATTCGATTATTAATGCATATGGTCTAAGGGAGATTCTCATGTCTGGGGGCAGTTTACTTGGTCCAACAACCAGAAAAATCCTACTTTGGAGAAGCTGGATAGGATATTAGTTTGTAAGGAATGGGAGAAGCTGTTTCCTCTTACTACAATGCACAAGTTGTCTAGAGAAGTTTCTGATCATAGTCCTCTGATCCTGGATACTATGGAAGGGCAGGAAAAGGGTGGCAGGGAATTCAGGTTTGAAAAAAGCTGGTTACAGTGTGATGATTTTTTGAGAAGGGTGGAGAAAGTTTGGAAAAAATGTGTGAATGGTAAAAACAGTCTTGATAAGCTGCAGAAGAAACTTAAGAATGTCAGAAATGATCTGAAAGGATGGGGTGCTCATATAAGGGGAGAGGATAAAAAAGAAGAGATTGGTTAAGGAGCTTCAGGAACTGGAAAAAATTGAGGAGTTGATTTTACTTACTGCAGAACAACTTAAACGTAAAGCAGTCATTCAGAAGGAATTGCTAGAGGTGTATGAGAATGAGGAGAGATTTTGGCAGCAGGGATCGAGGGATAATTGGTTGCTAAAATGTGACAATAATACTGAGTATTTTCACAGGATTGCTAAAGGGGTGAAAAGAAAGAAAATGATCTTTTCTATGAAACATGGGGAGAATGAGATTCGGGGGACTCATGATCTCCTGCAGCATGCCACTAATTATTATAAAACTTTGTTTGGACCTGCTGGTGGGTCCTCTATTAGACTTGCAGATAACAATTGACAAGATTGGGAGAAGCTTAGTGATGAGGACAGGGAAAAGATGGGGGTGCCATTTACTGAGAAAGAGGTTAAAGAGGTTATTGATTAGATGGAGAAAAATAAAGCTGCTGGCCCTGATGGAATTCCTATTGAATTTTATCAACATTGTTGGCGATTATAAAAACAGATGTTATGGTTGTGTTTGAGGATTTTTTTTGCTCATAAGATTGACTTGAGGAGCATTAACTATGGGCTGATTACTCTGCTGCCCAAGGGCGATGATGCTGATAGAATCCAGAAATATAGACCTATTTGTTTGCTCCAAGTGTTGTTTAAATTTTTTACTAAGACTCTGACAGATAGAACTGAGCCTGTAATGGGGAAATTAATTGACACATGTCAGACTGCTTTTATTAAAGGGAGGTTTATTGCAGATGGAGTGACTTTGTTACATGAGATCCTGAAAGAATCGAAAAGTCAGAAATAGCAGGGTGTGGTGTTGAAAATTGACTTTGAAAAAGCTTATGACAAAGTCAATTGGGATTTTTTGTTCTATTGTTGTAAGCAGAAAGGTTTCAGTGATGATTGGATGATTTGGTTGAAAAGTGTTGTGACTTAGGGTACTCTCAGTGTTAAAGTGAATGGGGAAACTGTCCCTTATTTTGGCAGTTTTAAAGGGGTTAGACAAGGGGATCCTTTTTCCCCATTCTTATTCAATTTGGCTGGGGAATGTTTGGCTAAGATGGTGCTTAATGCACAGGCTGGTGGGTTGTTTATAGGGTTGGCTGATAATCTGTTTGATAAAGGGATTGCCATTTTGCAATATGCTGATGATACCATTCTTTTTATTAAAGATGATTTTGAGGGGGCTAGAAACCTGAAGTTGCTGTTGTATTTGTTTGAATCCATGTCTGGTCTTAAAATTAATTTTGAGAAGAGTGAGGTGATGATGGTGTTGGATGATGAGGAGAAATTATCCAGTTATGCTGAAATGTTCAACTGTCAGAAAGGTAGTTGGCCGATTAAATACTTGGGGTTGCCGGTTTGTAGCAGAAGATGCACAGTGGCTGAGATGAGTTTTATTGGACACAAGTTGAAGAAAAAATTGGATGGATGGATGGGGGGTGCTTTATCTCTGGGAGGGAGGCATGTTAAAAATCACTGCTTGTGTTTCCAGTGTAGCTGTTTATCCCATGACTATGTTTCTTTTACACAAAACAAATATGGAAGAAATGGAGAAACAAACTAGAGCCTTCTTTTGGTATGGGAAGGTGGGTAAAAGAAAATATCATTTGGTTAAATGGAAATTTGTGTGTAGACCCAGGAAGAAAGGAGGATTGGGGATTAAGAACATTAGACTTTTTAATATTTGCTTGCTTTGCAAGTGGTGGTGGCGCCTTGAAGCTGAGGAGGGTCCATGGCAAGTTTTTGTGAGAAAGAAGTATATGAAGAAAGGGGGATCAGTGTTGTGAAACATAGGCAGAATGATTCTCCATGTTGGAATGATTTGATTAAGATTATGGATCTTTATTTGGCTGGTAGGAAAATCAGAGTTGGTAATGGGGAGTTGACTGATTTTTGGCATGATGCTTGGTGTCTGGATATGCCTTTGAAGGATAAGTTCCCTAATTTGTTTGATATTTGCCAGAATCAAATGATCACTATGGCTGATATGGCTAGAAAAAGGTGGAGATGCTATTTTAGAAGGTGGTTGGATGTGGATGGGATGAATCATCGGGAACAATTGAAAAATCTGTTGAATGGGGTGAGTTTGAATCAGGAAAAAGACAGGCCAGTGTGGATGTGGAATAAATCTGGCAAGTTTTCTATTAAGTCGATGTACTCCCATCTGTCGAATATAGGGATTGATAGAAGCTTCAAACATTTGTGGAAAGCTAAGATTCCCCTGAAGATTAAAATTTGGTTGTGGCTTATCTGGCACAATGCTATACTCACCAAAGATAACATGAGGAAGAAGAAGTGGGTAGGGGATTTTACTTGCAGATTTTGCAGTGATGATGAAAACATTGGGCATTTGTTCTTTACCTGTGTGGCAGTTAGATATGTTTGGGGGGTGGTTGCTAGAGCGATTGGTGCTGAGAATAGGCCTGGGTCCTTTTCTCAGTACTTCTGGTGGGCTCCTCAGTTTTTGGGAGTCAGCAGGAATGTGCAAGTTACGGTAGTGGCGGCGATTTGTTGGGCTATCTGGAAGCTCAGGAATAGGGCTTGTTTTGAAAAAAAGCTTATTAATTCGCCTGTTGATTTGGTTATATATGCTTGTGTGTTCATTCGTTATTGGGCAGGGTTGCATGGGGAGGAAGACCGGGCGATGTTGCAAGCTGGAGTTGATACTTTGCAACAGAATGCACTGGCTGACGCGGCGGCTATGGATGCGGCTCCTGTTCCTTTTCTAGGACTGCCAGCAATCCCTGAAGATCGCACTCATGAAGCTCCGGAGCTGGAAAGGGGGCGGGAGAAAAGAAGGAGAACCTGAAAAGCTGGTTTTATATGACAAGATTATGAGTTGGCATCTCACATGGGTTTCTTCGGTGGTCTGGTAGTTCTCCGTTGTGTTTGATTATACTGTTTCCCACTAGCCTGAGGGCGGTGTTCTTGCATCTCCAGCCTTCTCCCTTTCGTCTGTTAAGTTTGTTTGGTTTGTAATATGGATACCTAAAGTCGTTTTGACCCCCTAAGAGGGTTAGTACTACGTTTTGTGTGTTTTGTGTTCTGTTGTTCCGTTGTCTGTTGATAATGGAACCCGATCCCTCTTTTTGGGGGATTGTATGGAAAAAAATTCAATTTGGTTTAGTGAATCTCTCTTAATTGAATTTTAAAGTTAACTATAGACTGAGATTTTTAAATAAAAGACAAAACTAAGTTTGAATCGACGGGCTGCGCGCGGGAACGCTAATGGGCTGGCCCAACTATGCAACGCGCGTGCAACAGGCTACTCCAGGGATGGTCCTACCTGTCTGCGACTAACAACACGGGAAACGGTATCAGCGAATCTAGGCCTTACGATTAGAGCGTGATCAACAGCTGAGCGTCGTCGTCTCCGTCACATGGCACGCGTGGGACAGAACCCTAGTACTACGGCGGGGGTGGTCGGGGGCTTACCAGGGCTCCATCTAGGTCAGGCGATGGGGGCGAACGAACGAGTCAACAACGCTGGTTCGAACGGTGGTCGCGGCAGCTCCTGGGGCGGCTCCTAGCTTCGACTCCGTCCTTCCTCTGCAGCAGCGAACTCCGGTGAAATTCCGGCGCGGTGGTGCTCGCCTTGCTCCTGGGTGAGAGAGGAGTGGAATGGTGTGCGTTTTGGGGTCGGGGGAGGGCTCTATTTATACTGCAGCGAAGGGGGCACGGCGGCATGGCTCGGGCTTGCCGGTGACGCAGTTACAGTGAGCTATAGGCATGTCCACGGGCATAGGTCGACGCGGTGCTTCAGGACGATTGTCATACGCACAGTGGCATGGCAAGGCGCGGTCTAAATCATTCTAAATCATCCATGCTCTCGGGCGGTACCATTGGCAATCGTCACGGCGTACGGTGGTCACGGTGCTCGCACGGTCAAACGATCATGTCTGGGAGCTTGCCGGAGTCATGGTGAACGTAATGGCGCAAGGTGAGGGTGAGGCGTGGCGTGTGTGCGCGGGATTTCTCGGCGCTCTGGCGCGGCGACCGGCATGGTCTGGCGTTAAATGGGCACGACTCTGTTGGCGTCTCCTCGAGCGGTCTTTGGTCGGGGCGTGCACAGACAGAGGCGGTGAGGTGAGGGCTACCTCCTAGACATCGTGGGAGAGGGCAGCGCGGTCTATGGCATCGTGTCCACGTCGGGGTGGCAAGGTGAGCTCGGGTACCATTTTGCACGGGTCAAACAACGAGTGATAGGAGCTCCATTGCACAGGCTAGTATTGGGTGAGTTAAAGGCACGACGTGTGAGCTCGGTGAGGCCACAATGGTGAGCAAAGGATTGATCAAAACAGTGAATAATTGTTGAGTTTGTACTGTGATCATCAAGTGTTCGATCTAATGGCCGCAAGAACTAAACCATCACATTTTCCAGTGATTTTTGGTGGGTGTTCTGGTACTAATCTTGGTAGTCTCTGGGTGCAATGGTTTGCTAAGTGGTGAAGGTTTGAGTGGTTTTCCAAAAATGGCTATCTTGATACATAAGATATATTCAATTTTGAATTGCCTCTCCAATGGGTTTGGATTTGTTTCTGCAAGGTTGGAAAGCTCCATTGGGTTTAGTGTCACTAGGTCTAGCAAGGGGAGAAAATAAATGGAAAAGTTTCTGTTTGAGATTAGTTGCTAGAGATGCTCAAAGTGAGCTAGTGGTTAACTTTGGCAGAAATGACCATTAGGTCTTAGGCTTCATATTTGGATTTTCTTTTCTTTTGATATGGTTTGGAAATGACCTAGATGATATGGTTTTGATCTTTAAACCATTTCTCATCATTTACAACAATCAAACATGGCATTGCAAGCATTCATACACACACATTAAGATTTTAATTTAATTGATCAAAGATTTTGTTAACCCTAATCTTGATTAATTAGGGAATGATCCTCATTAATATTTTTGGGGTGTTACACATAGTGGCCCATTCAATGTCGGACGAGCCTCAGCAAAATGGAGTAGCTGAAAGGCGCAACCGTACCCTTATGGATATGGTGCGTAGCATGATAAGTTACTCCACATTGCCATTGGGTTTATGGATGAAGGCGTTAAAAACCGCCATTCATATTCTCAATAGAGTACCAAGAAAGTCGGTGCCCAAAACACCGTATGAGATATGGACAGGAAGAGTTCCCTCGCTACAACACCTAAGGGTGTGGGGGAGCCCGGCTGAGGATAAAGTGTTCAATCCAAATATAGAAAAGCTTGACCCTAAAACAGTCAGTTTCCATTTCGTTGGCTATCCTAAAAAATCAAAAGGTTTTCGTTTCTACTGTCTAGACAGATACACAAAGTTTGTAGAAATGAGACATGTTGTCTTCTTAGAGGACAAAATGATGAGGGGGAACATGGTAGCTCGGAAAATTGATCTTGAGGAGAAGAGGGTGCATGGACCTAATCCGATGATTCAGGATCCATTCTTCTCGCTACCTGTTGTTCCTACATATACAACCCCAGAGGTTGTGGTGCAAGCACATGTTGCAACTTCACCCATGACAACAATGAGTGAGGATCTGGAACCTGTCCGTCAGGAGTCGACCGAACCCACTGTTGAGCATGAAAGGGAGCAGCAACAGCCACCTCCAGAGGATACGCCACATGTTGAGACACATGATGAGCTAGTTCATGAGGTCCCTAGAAGGTCTCAAAGAGCTAGAAATTTAGCAATTTCTAAAGATTATAAAGTTTATAACATAGAAAGAGTTCAAATGGAGAATGATCCCACTACATTTGAAGAAGCCATGAGTATCCCTCACTCATCAAAGTGGCTAGAAGCCATGGAAGTTGAGATTAGGTCGATGAGTTCCAACGAGGTTTGGGACTTAGAGGAAATCCCCAAAGAAGCCAAAAAAGTAGGCTGTAAGTGGGTCTACAAAACAAAGTATGACTCTAGAGGGAATGTGGAGAAATACAAAGCACGACTTGTGGAAAAAGGATTCACACAAAGATAAGGAGTAGATTACAATGAGACATTTTCTCATGTCTCATGTAAGGATTCCTTCAGAATCATAATGGAACTAGTTGCACGTTTTGATTTAGAGCTGCATCAAATGGATGTAAAGACGACATTTCTAAATGAGGATTTAGAAGAAAGGGTCTACATGAAACAATCTAAGGGTTTTGTCATGGAAGGCAAGGAAAGCATGGGATGCAGCTTAAGGAAAACTATTTATGGATTAAAGCAAGCTTCGTGACAGTGGTATCTAAAATTCAATGAGACCATTAAGAAATTTGGATTCAAAGAGAATGTTGAGGACAAATGCGTTTACGCAAAGTTCAAAAGTGGGAGATATATTTTCCTAATTCTATATGTGGATGATATCTTGCTTGCTAGCAGCGATGTCAGTCTACTACTAGAAACAAATAAGTTCATGTCCTCAAACTTCGACATGAAAGATCTTGGTGAAGTTTCATATGTTTTGGGTAAGAAATTCACCGAGATAGAGCAAATGGGGTTTTAGGACTGTCACAAAGGCATACCTAGAGAAGATTCTAAATAAATATAGTATGCATGCGTGCAATACCACACCTGCTTCTATAGTCAAGGGCGACAATTTTGGGAAGTTTCAATGTCCCAAAAGTCAATATGAGATCGATCAAATGAAGTCAGTACCATATGCTTCGGCCATTGGAAGCTTACAGTATGCACAAGTGCGCACTCACCCTGACTTAGCTTTTATCACCGGAATACTCGGTAGATATCAAGAGAATCCAGGCATAGAGCAATGGAAAATGGTAAAGAAAGCTTTGCGTTATGCGCAAGGCACAAAATACCTCATGCTAACATATAGAAGGTCTGATTCCCTAGAGATAAGAGGGTATTCAGATGCTGATTTTGTGGGAGACAAAGACGATCGAAAGTCCACGACAGGATACGTCTTCACTCTCGCAGGAGGGGCTATTTTGTGGAGAAGCTCCAAAAAGTCAATAGTTGCATCATCCACGATGTATGCAGAATTTATAGCATGGTATGAGGCCACGAGGCAGGCGATATGGTTAAAGAAATTTATACCCGACTTGAAAGTGGTAGATTACATAAGCAAGCCACTAAGGATGTACTGTGACACTGAGCCCACAGTATTTTATGCTCACAACAAAAAATCGAGTAATGCTTCCAAGCCAATAGAGATAAAGTATTATGTTGTGACAGATAAGATCCAGGATCACACTATAAGACTCGGGCATTTAAGGACAAAGGAAATGCTTGCAGATCCGCTAAAAAAAGTCTTACCACCCAATGTGTTCAAGGAGCACTTAGCTGGCATGGGTTTAAGGGAAAGCCTATGATTCCTGGATCATAAGAGGCCCAAAAGAAAAGAATTCGTGTTTCAAAATAAGAGGTATATTGTAGCTGTCTGATGCTATCGGCAATTGAGCTGTGACGATAAAACATGCTCTGTGTACCAAACCAGATGAAACAAGTAAAGTATAAAGTATAAAGTAAAGTTGATATCAAGGAGGAGACTGTTAGATTGATCTCACAGTCGTGGCCCAACAGCCCGATCGACCCCTTGTGACTGCGACCTGATCGGGGGTGCCCAACCCTCTTATGGTTGGTGGGCCCATGTCGACGTCGTTGTATAAAGAGGTGGGGGGCCGGCTGCACACGGTACGAGGTTCACCTGTGCGCCGCCAACCCCACTGACACTTCCCTACCGATCTAGGGTTAGCCAACGCTCGACAGGAAGCGCCGCCACCGCCACCGCTTACTCACTCTAGCCCCGCTCTCGCTATCGACCAAGATGGCCAACGGGTCCTCGAGCTCGTCCACCGGAGAAGGTATACATCTCTCTCTCTCTCTCTCCAAAGATCCAAAGATCCAAACCCTAGTAATATTGCATCTACCGAAGAAGCTAGCATCGACCCTAACACCATATTCTATACTCAACTAATCTCTTTTGGTGTTTCGTGAGCTTTTCTTTCTCAACACTTCCTTGAGCTTTTGACTTTTATTATGGCACTTAAGATGCCAAACTCCACTCCAATTGTTGTTTTATCCGTGCATTTTCTGCTAAGTGAAACATTGATAGGAGAGGGGTTAGAGTCATTGAAAACAATACGTGTAAAGTAGAAGCCTCTTTGTTGGTACATGATAGAGCCACACAACTTAAGCATTTAGGTTAAAGTGTGGAGTTATCTTGCGAGTCATGAAACTTTTCTGGCAATGGAAGAGTTGTGATCACTCAAAATATCATCGTAGGGACATTTGAGTGACCCCTGATCTTGCTTCCTCATGAGATAGCCAAGATTTATTTCTCACGATTACTCACTAGTGAGATTTGCCTCAAGGTGTTTTGACATGAGTTTTCCAAGATCACTAGCTCTCTCTCTCTCTCTCTCAAATCAGGCTTTCGCCCCGCTTTATAAATAAATCACACAGGTGAGACCGCTGCTGGGCCAGACAGCACATTGCCCAAGGAAGACCGAACACTGCTTGGGTTGAACAGCACAAGCAAAAGCCCAAGAGAAAATAAAAAAGAAAGAAAGAGAAGAAATGCACGACAACATCGGCTCGACCACCGACAAGGACACGCAACCGCCAAGCCCATCGAAACATGCCCACCACTATCATGTGCCTCCGGATTGCCATGTACCAAGCAACACCTTCAAGAAGGGGAACGACACCGACGACGCCGCTGCCTGGATTTCTCTTGGTACACGCAGGAGAGTGAGAAGAGGGTACATCAGGCGCCCTTCAAGAAGGAAGGCGGCACCCGCAGATGTCACCGCACCGGCGCCATCCATGCCGACAGAGATTTCTCCCGACCCCCCAATGGCCCAAACCCCAGCCAATCCCGACACTCCACCAACTCGTCGACCGCCAACATGCGCCCAAACGGTCTTGCTGTCTTCATTGGGGTCTCACCATGGCAAACACCACGAGGTTGGCCGGCTCGAGGAACCCACTGAGGGCAGGGGCAGCGGCGCTTCTTCCATGTGGGAGGGATCGACCTCCACCGCCAAGGCGGTAGCAGACCAGACACGGCAGCAGGAGCATACCAGGTCAACTAGGCCCGGCCGAGCCTAAAATGGGTCCGTGAAACCCCCACCGTCGCGCTGCAGCAGACACATTGGCATCGTCGCTCCCCCTGTCCTGAAGCATTCCCCTCACCAACCAAGGCGGTGACCTGAGGGCGAGCTAGCCCGCCCAACCCGAAGCTGGACCCAACAGGTCCAGAGCTAGGGTTTGGAACCGCCAGCCAAGCTCGTCTCTGTCACCACCGCCGCCAATCAGCAGCGCCCTCGCCCCGCCGCCATCCAGATCACCATCGGGACGCCGCCTGCCAAAGAACACTGCCGCAAGAAGAACACGACAGTGCACACCACCTCCCGGAGCCGCCTCCGCCAGAGGTGCACCCGAGAAAGCCACCTTCCGGGGCCGCCGCTCCGGCATCCCCGCACTCGAGCCCAATCCCCGACAAGCCTCATATGGCAGGACCACCGGAATGGCCGAGGAGGCAAGCACACAGAATGTAGCCGCACCAGGCGCGCATCAGCCTAGTAGGGGGGACAACCCCCATCCACCCTGAGGTGGTCGCTGACCGGGTGTCACAGCAGGGCCGGTCAACCTAGATCCGGTCCGGATCAGCCCGTAGGCCCTGGAGGCCCAGATCCGGTCCAGATCGGGCCCAGACCACCCCCGCCGCGGCACTGCTATGACCAGGGCGCTACCGCTGGTCAGCACAGTCTGCGCCGGCCTTGCCCTCGCCCTTCTCCCGCTGACCCAGGCCATGCTCCGCCACCAAGGGCTCAGGCCGAGCCGCCGCCATCGCACATCCCCGCGCCGGCCAGCACCGACGGAGGGAGCACCATCACCACGACACGCTGGGGAGGAGCACGCCGGCGCCGTTGAAGACCACCGCCGCCATCGCCCAGCCGTCCCCAATCGAGCACCACGCCACCGAGAATCCCGCCGCCGCCGCCGCCTGATCTCACGCCAGATCGAGGTCGCGCCGGTGAAGAGGGGCCCGCCGCCACCGGCACCGCAGGGGCTTTGCCCTGCGGCGGCCGCCGGCGACGGCGGGGAGGTGGGAGAGAAGTTGAGGGCGCTGCGGCGGGGCTAGGTTTGCCCGCCGGTCGCCCGCGCGGGGGGCGAGGGTCTTTTTTTTTCTGTCTGGACTCTCAACTATAATTTCCTCTCGCTCACACTGTTTCATGCCATTTATATAAGCAAATATAGTGAATCACATCTCAACTGGTTCAAAAACTAGTGCTAATGATATAGTACTATTTAACTAAAATGTCCGTCTGCGACAATAATTAGTCTTGTCTCAGTCTGATACTTGTTCCAGTTGGCGTAGTTTTGTTTTGACATGCTCGCTGCTCGCATAGTTACACAACCATATATCTACAACAATTGGTTCTCAAACTAGTTTCGGAAACATATTTACAGTTATCATTATTATATATATGTATACACATGTTGATAACACACCAAATATTGAGTGATTTATGCGACAACATGGATCGATTAAACAACTTGATCAGAATAAGGAAGCAGGAGGATTAATAGTGCACGCCTGAGATGCAACCTTGTCCATGGCCTCCTCGCGGACACCGGCGTTGCAGATGTTGGCCACCGAACGCATGTGCTTCATCCCGTACTGCGTTAGCGGCCCGCATCGCTCCTCAAACCTCCGTACCATGGACTTGAGGCAGTCCCAGTCGTCGACCAGAGGCTGCCCCACAGATCGGACGGCGTTGAGGACCTTGGGACCGTCCTCGGAGCCGAAGAGGAGGTTTCCGATCATCTCCACGCTTCTATCGACGCGGGATCGCCGTGCCATCATGTCCACCAACTGCCTCCGCGCCTCTCCTTTCCGTGCCGACCCCTCTTGGGATCTCCGGTACTTGTGCCAGAAGTGGAGGAGATCGGCGTCACGCTGGTTAACGGCGGCGCCAGGCCTCGAGGAGGAGGAGGAGGATAACGAGTTGCCGACGACGAAGCTGGTGTTGTCGTTGGCCGGATTGGTGCCCATGAACAGGTAGAGGCTCTGGTCGTTGAGGCCGAGGTCGCCGTACTGCATCACGTGGGAGCCGAGGCTGTAGGTCTCGTGCGCGGACGTGCGGTCCTTGACGACGTCGTACTGCTGCCTGAGAGACTCGGTGTGGAGGTTGTGGGCGTCGCTGTCCTCCATCCAGGCGACGCTGTAGAGGTCGCCGAGGCAGGTGTCGTACTCCGCCGGAGGGGCGCCCTCGTCGTCGCCGGGACAGTAGGTGCCCCAGCTGCTCTCCTCCGCGTTCGATGCCGTCGTCGCGTACACGCTGATGTTGCCCGGGAGGAGGCCCTCGAAGATGCTCCCGGACTCGCACGCCTCCAGGTAGAACGCAAGGCTCTTGTACCCTGCCCCGCCGGCGTGCTTCTTCTTCGGTGTCTGGACCAGGTCGTTTGCGTATAGGTATGCCTCGTCGTTTGGCATACCTGACCGATCAATGTCATTATCAGCTCATGTCACGATGCAGTAAAACAGAGAACAAAAGTTCAAATTTCTCTCCTAAATTTTTTACATGGCTCATATTTTCTTACTAAACTTTACTTGCTCACTAAACCCCCTAAAACTATCATTAATGGTCCATTTAACCCCCTTAACCTGGCACTTGACCCAACCTTTTGAACCGGGTCAAGGGGATCAAATGGATCATTAGTGATAGTTTACTGGGCTTGTGAGGTAAGTAAAGTTTGGGGATATAAGCCAAGTGAAAAAATTTAGGGGAAAGAACGGACTTTGTTCTAAAACAAAATACTCCCTCCATCCTTATGAATAAGACGCAAGTGTATTTGAAGACAAAATTTGAAAGAAAAATTGAGCAAGGTATTGTTAGATTGTTATTGAAGAAATATTTTCTGTTAACACCAATTATGTATCAATTGTTTCTTATATATACAATTCTTGATAGGTAAAATTAAATCTTGAAATACGTGCGCCCGGCTTACTCATTGGAATGGAGGGGTACGAATTTAACAAACGGTTTTGCTAGAAATCAGGCGCCTGATTTTTAGTTAAATATCAGTCGTCTCTCTCACCATTAGATATACTTCGCGATTCGTGCAGCGTGGGAATTACTCATGAGTACAACTAGGTTGTAACTAAAAATTTGATGAGTTGCAAGTAGGTTGTAACTGGAAATTAGCATAAATTTTATAAGTTGCAAGTAGGTTGCAATTGAGAATTAGCATAAAATAGTAGAATGATATCAGCGACTGAGACATAACTAAAAATCAGGCGCATGATATTTAGACGTTCCCTTTAACAAAGTATGGTGGAGATGGAATACCAAGGACCCCTGGGCCGCCGTGATCGGCGTAGTAGACGAAGATATGGTCATCCGGCCCGCTGCTGACGACCTTGCCGCTGCCGTTCCCGGTGAGCTTGGACTTGTCGCCAAGCAGAGCGGCGAGGAAGTTGTTCGCGTTCACGTCTTTCCCCGTGTAATCCTTAGGCACTCCGGCGTAGACGTCGCTGCCGTTGGGGTGGTTGATGATGACTCCGGGCCTGGGGTTCTCAGGGTTGTTGGCGATATCGTCGTACATGAACACGATGATGTTCTCATCCTTCAACCCGCCCTTCTTCATGATCTGGTACGCATGGCACACGTCCGCCTGCACGACATATCAACCTATTTCTCAGAAAATGTTTAAGGAGAAGTGATTAATCAGTTAGCTGTTGCCTGCCTGGTGACGGTAGTTGTAGTATTCGTTGGAGCCGGCGATGAGGACGGCCCACCTGGTTCCGACGACATCCTGCTCGGACGGCAGGCGGAGGAACTCGCGGGCGGCGACCAGCACGAGGAGCTGTGTCTGCAGCAAGAGGAGGAGCAAGAAGCAGGAGAGGCGAGCCATAGCTGACTGTGCTCTGCTTCAGTTTGCCTCTGGCGCCAGAAGTCAGGCCGGACCAAGATATAGCTGAAGATCCTTCCTGCCCCTCTTTATATAGTCTAGATCTCAGGCGTCTAAGAATTAGTTATGTCTAAGTCGCTGATGTCATCCTAATATTTGTGCTAAACGGCTAATTCTCAGTTGCAACCTAGTTGCAACTCATAAGATTTGTACTAGTTCTCAGTTACAACCTAGTTACAACTTATTAAATTCTTAGTTATATCCGAGTTGTAACTCATATATAGCATGAATCACGAGGTAAATCAAACGATGAAAGAGACGAGTTCTCGGTCGCCCGAGAACTAGCAAATCCGCTTTATATATGATATAAAATGATGACGGGTTCCTTTCAGAAGTAGCTAGCTTAGTGGAGTGCTGCTACTTCATGCTAATTGATCGAAAGGATAGTTAGTGGACTGATTAACATTAATATTCCGGTCTTGTGGGCCAGTGATATACAGCAACAGAAGAACAAGAATCAGCTGGATAGGGGACGGCCATCCATATGATAGACGGGCCAGCGACCAATATACTACTCTCCGATTAGAAAAAGGACGTCACAGATTTATTTGGATTTACATATATTTAGATCCGTTTAAATGTTAGATGCATATAAATTTAGACAAATTTGTGACTTTTTTTGGAGGAGGAATAGTACTATTACATCTTTTCTGCTACCCCTATTTGATTTTGGCACCGCAGCGTACTTACATTATTGTTGCATGGCGTGTAATCTACTAGTATCTTTTCATTCACTGACGGTGCCGTGGTCGCCTATGAAAGATAGACAGCAACATTTGTGCATGCTTAGACGCAACAAATTGTGACGCTTAATTAGCGAAGCGTACGTTTTTCTTTCCCTTTCGTTTTCAGAACATCTAATATTTATACTCTCTGTCACTTCGATCGGCGCCGGCCGTCTTCTATCTGCTCCACATGAGTCGGAAGTAGCTACATGTGCATGCTTAACTTGCAATTGATTTCGTCGTGATGCAAAGAGGTTGCCAAAATTCTCCCTCTTGGTTAACCAAGGAAGCAAGTAAGCAACCGGTACCTTTCGGGCAATACATGCGACAGTGACACCGTACCACTATATCCTTTTTTGATTCAAGTTAGTGATTGGCAAAATACTACATCTCCTTTTAATAGTTTCCTCCGTTTCCCTATTGTATAGCTGTTTTTCTTTAAAAGAAAATGGTCGTTTTATTATTGAAAAGTTTTAAACATTACACTCGTCTCTCGATAACTAGGATGCACACTGCCGACAACAAATTTGGTCAAACAAAAAAGGCAAAATACATAAAATCATCGATATTGATAACGCCTAAGGAGATGAAAGGCAAATCTTAAGATGATGCTACCATCCATATCGGCCAAAAACATCCGTCGTTGTATCCTTCAAGCATGTACCCCTCTGTAAACAGGTCGCAAAACTCTACACGTTGTAGAAGCGACCATAAACAGCGTAGTGGTGTATTGGAAGATAACCTGCAAAAGAGAAGATATTTTATCATTACAAACATTGTTATTTCTATAGCCATAGCGACTAAATAATAGCCAGAGCTCTCACCTTAAGAAGGATTATGAACTTATAGTCAATCTTATATAGCCAATTGCTAAATATGTTGGCAACACTGAGAAGGATAAGCTACTTGTATGACTGATTATATAGGATGAGCAAATATGCATTGGAACAATAAATGCTTAATTATCTCATCATGATGAAAAAAACACATTGATTACTTTTATGCCAATTTTTTAATAAGGTTGTGTTTTTTGTAAAAATCACTCCATGACGAGATACGGTGCGAATATTTTTGTCTTTAGTGGTATCTTCATCTTCCATATTTCTTGTTATTATTGACTGGCAAAGCAGGCTGGACCAGTGTTCTATACATAGAATATATAGAAAATTTTCCACTCTCATGTAAATTCCATTGAAACTCGTCAGGACCATCTGAGAGTTGTAATGTGTTTAACGGTTGTAACAAAGCATTCTACGATGCAAGCCTTGGTCCAATTAGGTCTCTCCTAAACGTCATGTTTGGAGGAGATGATTCCAGCGTCGTAGCAATGGTATTGCCCTTGTGATGAATAATGTTGAGATGGATATTGTTTTGGGGGTATAGCATTTTCAAGCCACTTATCCTCCCAAAAACGAATCTGTGAGCCATCCTTAATATAAAATGTGCCAAAGCGGAAAAATTGCTTCTTCATAGCCATAGCTCCATCCCAAAAGGGCAAATTTTCAGCGCATGAGACAACGTCTTTGAGCCAACATATTACCTCCTTAGGAGGAATTGCCATACACCATCCTCAGTAAGCAGCTTGAAAACCATTTACCCAGTAGAGTGATATTCTTGACCTCAAGATCACGAATCCCTAATCCACCTTGGTCTTTGGGATGGCAAACCATGCTCCATTTGTCCAATCGATGTTTCCTTTTATTGACATCTCCTTGCCAAAAAAATCTAGATCGAAAATAATATAATCTATGCAAGACTCCTTGAGGAAGCTAGAAGAAAGAGCTCATATATAGTACCATATTGCTCAGTACTAAATTTATGAGCACCTCGCCTAGAGATAGCAATTATTCTTTCCAACTGCTTAGTTTTTCTTGTAGTCTCTCCTCGATGCAGTTTCCACTTAGAATTTGTGAGTCTTCGATAATGAATCGATATCCCCAAATAGTTGATTGGAAACTAGCCTTTCCCACAACCAAAAAGTTCAGCTTACAGTTGGGCCTCGTCTTGAGCCTCTCCGAAGCAAAACAATTCCATCTTAGGAAAATTAATCTTTAGACCAGAGAGTTGCTTGAATGCTGATAATATTAATTTTAGATTCATAGCTTTTTTTCTAAGTCATGTTCCATAAATAGAATCGTGTCATTGGCGTATTGAAAGATAGAAAGTACACCATCGATGATACGAGGAACTACCTCTTCAATCTGGCCATCAGATTTTGCATGCTCAATCAAGATGGACAACATGTTAGCATACTATATTAAATAGTATAGGCGATAATGGGTCACCTTGTATTAATCCTTTTCTTGTCTTGAAGTATCTGCCAACATCATCATTGACTTTGATGGCAAGACTACATATAGACACAAAACTATGGATTAGAGCACGCCACTCTGCAGAAATACCTTTTATTCTGAGAGTTTGCTGAAGAAATACCACTTGACTTTATTATAGGATTTTTCAAAATTAATTTTAAACAACACCCCATTTAACTTTTTACTATATAGTTTGTGCATAGTTTCATAGAGGATTATTACACCATCTTGGATCTTTCTTATTTGCATGAAAGCAGTTTGCGTAGGTTGAACTACATGATATCCACCAAGTTTAGCCTAAACGTTGCGGTTTTTCTGAAAATTTTAAAGCTAACATTAAGAAGAGATATAGGCCTATATTGTTGTATCCTTTCTGCCTCAGTTAACCTTGGGTAATAAAATTATCTCACTGAAATTCAGGCAAAACATGTCTAGTTGTCTGGCATGAAGAATGTCAAACAGATCTAGAAGGTCCGATTTGATTACGTCCCAAAAAATTTGATAGATCTCAACTAGGAAGCCATCCGGGCCTGGGGCCATGTTGTGTTCCATTTGGAAAACTGCCATCTTAACTTCCTTCTTAGTGTCTCAACAAGTTATTCTCCTTAACAGAAACTTGGGCTATGTCTTCCGTTTAGGACGCATCCATCGAGAAGTGAAACCTCACCTCTATGAAACAATTGAAACTAGGATTTGGTTTCAGAAAAAAATAGAACCTTCATGAAAAAACATACCGTAGATAATCCATTTATGTCACAGTTATGTTTCAGCACAGGCTACATGTTAATTAGCAACAATGGAACTTGCTTTTATGTGAAACGATATTTGTAGTTTGTTACCTTAAGGATTTTGAACCGATTATCCATCAGGTTTATTATATATCAGCAATGCCAAGGTGTTAATCAACAACAGTGGAAGGTTGCTTTTATGTGAAACAATACACATGTATATGTATCTAATTTTTATTCCCACTTGTATGGTTGACGAATTTGGTCATGTCTAGAAGTGTTGTTAAGTGTAAAGGCAAATGAAACATTCTGTAACCCTTCTACATCAAGATAAATAATGGAAGACGATATTACAACAATGTGTGGCCATAAGAAACTCTGTATCTATTAATAATGGACACATAGTCAACAAGGAAAATACATATAGATAAGGTAGAAAGTCTATGCTCAAACAGAAAATATTGTCCATTGCCACTAATAATTAAAGCCTAGGTTAAGGATAATGCTTCAGGAATTAACAAACTCTAGTCAAGCCCACCATCCAGAAGCATTCTCGGGGATGTTGATATGTTCCACGCCGAGGATTTAAATTTGCTGCAGAAACGTGATTAGACTACTCTGGACTACTCTAAACAGACAACCATGAACCTTTGATCTCGTTCCAAAAAAAATGAACCATTGATCTTTTATCATTGCCACACGTTTGTTCCTTTTTATGTTGCCAACGTCTGATTTGTCCTATTCTTGATCTCTCTCGAATCAGGCTTTCGCCCAGCAATATAAATATAGCAACCGTTTGAGACCGCTGCTGGGCCAAACAGCACATCGCCCAAAGAAAAACAAAGAAAACGAAAAAGAAAAAAGAAGAGAAAATAAAGCCGACAACAGTGGCTCGACGAAAACGAGGATGACCCAAAACCGCTACGCCCTCCGAAGAATTTCCATCACACTCCTAGCGTTCCGAAGCGTCACGTACCAAGCAACACCTCCAAGAAGGAAAACAACGACAACGACGCTGCTACCCGAACAGGTCCTAGGGTTTCCCCTGATACGATACGAGAGGTGGGAAAGAGATACACCCGACGCCCTTCAGGAAGGACGGTGACACCCGTAGGCGACGCCACATCGGTGTCAAGACGACAAGGATTTCTCCTGACCTCTCAAAAAACCACTCGCAGACACTACAAATTGCATCACCAAACTCGCCGCCCACCAGCATGCCACCACGGTCTTGCAGCCACCATCGTCGTCTCACCAAGAACCACAATGTGAGGCTGGTACGGCCGAAAAGAAGCGAACTTCGGCGGAGGTCGTCGGAACAGTGACACGCGGGAGGGAACTACCTCCACCGCCGGAGGGCGATAGCCGACCGGATGTAATAGCAAGGGCAAACTAGGCCCTCTCTGGCCCGGCCGAGCCCAAAAGGACTCATGTGTTAGATGTATATATTTGTATTGTATTTTCCTCATATGTTAGGGGGCTTCCTGCATATTCACACATGTACCTGTATTATATATTGTGGCTTTTGGCCCCCAGAGGAATACATGTTGCATATTCCTGACATGGTATCAGAGCTAGGTTAGACAAACTTTTCTGCAACATCGTCACAGCCGCCACCGTCCCTGTCGTCGTCGTTCATCCGACGTCGTCGCCGCCGGTTGCCGCTGTTTCTTGCCCCAATTGAATCTACCGCCGATTGAATCTGCCGCCGATTGAATCTGCCGCCGATTCAATCTGCCGCTGTTCAACCATCGACCTTGCTCCCTGGATCGCGCCGTCCTGCTGCAACCGGACTCCCTGTACGCTGCCCCGTACGCCTCTCTATACGCCGCCCGTACCAGGACTCCCTGGAGCCCGCCCCGTATCAGGACATGTACGTCGCCCTGTCGCTGCTGCAACCTTGGATCGACGCCTCCAATCCGCCCCGATCCCGCCTCGATTTTGCCGGCCTCCCGTCGAATCCACCTCCATTCCGCTCGACAGCTCGTCCCGGCCCCGTCTCCGTCCTCTGCGCGACTACTTCTCGCCGCCGGCCACCGCCTCCACTAGGTCCCGCCGCCGGCCACCGCCTCCACTCGGCCCCACCGCCGGCCACCGCCTCCACTCAGCCCTGCCGCAGGCCGGTGCCCCTACTCTGCAGGCACTCGTCCCTGCTCTCTCCGACCTGCATCTCTGATCCCGTCGGCCTCCAGCCGGTCTGCTCGATCGAGATTGATTGAGCGTTGATCGAGAGATATGTCTTCCTCATCGGGTTATGTGGCGATTCCTTGCTGCCCGGTAATCTTTGATGGCGTGAATTACCCTGATTTTGCTGCCTTTATGCGCGTTCACATGCGCGGTCTCCATCTTTGGGGTGTTCTCTCTGGCGAGGTCTCATGTCCGCCGTGCCCACTGCTCCTGTGGATCCTCTTCCGCCGACACCGATTGTTCTCGGCACTGATGCTTCTCAGGAGGTCAAGGATGCTGCTCAGCGAGCCGATGACAGTGATGTTGCTGCCTATGACCTGAAGCTCAAGCAGTACTCTTCTGATCACGAGGCCTATCGTCATGATCTGACTGCCTACACTCAGTGGGTCGATGAGGATGCTCGTGTTGCTGCTGTCCTCACCTCCAGTGTTATGCCCCAGTACGCTGCTGAGTTCATGAGTCTCCCTACTGTTGCCGCTTAGTGGGCACATCTTCGTCATCTCTATCAGCCGTCTGGGGATGCCCTTTACCTGTCTGTGGTTCGCCAGGAGCATGCTCTTCAGCAGGGTGATTCCACTATTGATGGGTTCTATACTCAGAGTGCTGCTATCTGGCGTCAGCTTGATTCTCTCCGCACTGTTGTGTGTGGCACATGCTCATGCTGCCAGATTGTGCGATCGGATTTGGAGTTTCACCGCATCTATGAGTTTCTGTCTCGGCTCCGCCAGGAGTTTGAGCCCCGGCGTGCTCAGCTGAATGCTCGTGGCCGTGTTCCGCTCTTTGAGGTGTTGTCTGAGCTTTGGGCTGAGGAAACCCGTCTTCGTGGTGCTGGTCTTCTTGTGGTTCCATCTGTGCTTGCTTCTCGTGGTCCTCCTATGACGTCTGCTCCCTCGACTCAGTCGCGGTCCTCTGTGCCGCCACCGATATTTCCCACTCCTTCTGGTCAGGGTCAGAGTCAGCCCCAGCAGTCTCAGGGACAGTATCAGCAGGCTCGTGGTCAGGGTCGCCGTGGTTCTCTTCGTCACTGCGCTTACTGTAACAAGGATGGCCACACTTGGGCCACCTGTTATACACGGGATCCCAGTTTACGTCAGCAGCACCAGGCTCGTGGGCAGTCGGCTCCTTCTGGATCTTCAGCAGTTGCTCTCTCCGATCAGGACATTATCAGGAGTCTTTGCGGTCTGCTTGCTGCTATAGGCTCTTCTTCGACAGGCACTGCTGGCTCTGTGACTGATTCTTCAGGCCCTGTGCGACCACCACCTTCTACACAGTCAGGTACTTCCCCATGGTATCTGGATTCTGGAGCTTCTTTTCATATGACCTCTAAGTCTTATTTTCTGTCCGCCCTTCGTTCTCTCCCTTCTCCTGTTCGTGTTTTCATGGCTGATGGTACCTCCCTTCCTGTTTCTAGTCGGGGCACCCTTTCTACTTCTTCTTTTTTCTATTCCTGATATTTCTCATGTCCCTCTTCTTAAGATGAATCTGTTCTCTTCTAGCCAGCTCACTAACTCTGGTTGTCGCGTCATTCTTGATGCTGATTCTTGTGTTGTCTAGGACCGTCGCACACAGGCCTTGGTCGGAGCTGGCCCTCGCAGCCGTGACTCTTTAGGACTTTGGGAGCTAGACTGGCTCCGTGTTCCTTCCGCTGCCACTACCTCTGTCAGTTCCTCTCCGGTCTTCGCCTCTGCTACCAGCTCCTTTCAGCAGTGGCATCATCGTCTTGGTCACCTTTGTGACTCTCGCCTGTCGTCGTTAGTTCATCGTGGTCTTCTGGGGTCTATCTCAGGAGATGGGTCTTTGCATTGTCAGGGCTGTAGGTTGGGTAAACAGATTCAGCTTCTCTATCCTACTAGTGCGTCTGTATCTCAGCGACCTTTTGATTTAGTTCATTCCGATGTTTGGGGTCCGGCTCCTTTTGCTTCGAAAGGGGGCCATCGCTACTATATTTTATTCATCGATGATTTTTCTCGGTACACTTGGTTTTATTTTACGCGCTCTCGCAGTGAGGTGCTCTCCATATATCAGCGTTTTGAGGCCATGGTCCGCACTCAATATTCTACCCCCATTCGTGTGTTTCGTGATGATTCTGCTGGTGAGTATATCTCCCAGATGTTATGAGGTGTTCTTGCTGAGCAGGGCACCCTTGCTCAGTTCTCCTGTCCTGGCGCCCATGCCCAGAATGGCGTTGCTGAGCGTAAGCATCATCACCTTCTTGAGACCACTTGTGCCATGATGATTGTTTCTTCTCTTCTGCCGCATTTTTGGGTTGAGGCTGTTGCTACGTCTGCTTACCTCATCAATATTCAGCCTTCTGCTGCTTTGCAGGGTGGTATCCCTCTTGAGCGCCTCTCTGGACAGTCTCCAGACTACTCCATGCTTCGCTTGTTTGGTTGTGTTTGCTATGTCCTTCTTGCTCCTCGCGAACGCACCAAACTGACCGCTCAGTCTGTTGAGTGTGTTTTTCTTGGATACAGTAATGAGCACAAGGGCTATCGATGTTGGGACCCTATTGGTCGTCGGATGCGTATCTCTCGTGATGTCACTTTTGATGAGACGCGTCCTTTCTATCCTCGTCCCACCGCTGGTACCTACCCGGTGGATGATATCTCTTTTCTTCTCTTTCCTGACACACCTCCTTCTACTCCTATTGTGTACTCTTCAGGATCTCCTCCCCCTGCTTTCTCTTCTTCGACACCGCCCTCCTATGCTCCGTCTAGTTCTCCTAGTTCTCCTTGTTCTCCGGAGTCTTCCTCTGCTATTCCTTCTTCTTCATCATCATCTCCTGAGTCGTCTTCCTCTGATGAGCATCTCTCTAATCGTCATGTTCGTCAGCGTCGTGCTCCTAACCGTTACTCTCCTAGTCAGTATGGTCTTTCTGTTGTCTTCGAGCCGACCTCTTATCGGGATGCTGAGCATCATCCTGAATGGCAACTGGCCATGGCTGAGGAGATTGCTGCGCTTGAGCGCATTGGCACCTGGGACCTTGTTTCTCCCCCTCCCGGTGTTCGTCCTATCACGTGTAAGTGGGTCTATAAGATTAAGACCCGCTCTGATGGATCTCTTGAGCGCTATAAAGCGCGTCTTGTGGCTCGTGGTTTTCAGCAGGAGCATGGTCGTGACTATGATGAGACCTTTGCTCCTGTGGCTCATATGACCACTGTGCGTACTCTTCTTGTTGTTGCTTCTGTTCGTCACTGGTCTGTGTCCCAGCTTGATGTTCAGAACGCCTTTCTCAATGGTGAGTTGAGTGAGGAGGTTTATATGCAGCCTCCTCCTGGTTATTCTGTTCCCAAGGGAATGGTTTGTCGTCTTCGACGTTCTCTTTATGGCCTCAAACAGGCCCCTCGTGCCTGGTTTGAGCGCTTTGCTTCTGTAGTGACTGCTGCTGGTTTCTCCCCTAGTGCTCATGATCCAGCACTGTTTGTTCACACCTCTTCTCGTTGACGCACTCTTCTTCTCTATGTTGATGATATGATCATTACTGGTGATGATTCTGAGTATATCGTCTTTGTTAAGGCTCGCCTTCGTGATCAGTTTCTTATGACCGATCTTGGTCCTCTTTGATACTTTCTTGGGATTGAGGTTTCCTCCACTTCTGATGGCTTTTACATCTCTCATGAAAAGTATATTCAGGATCTTCTTGCTCGTGCTACTCTTGGGGATGAGCGCACTATTGAGACCCCCTATGGAGCTTAATGTTAAGCTTCAACCTACTGATGGTGATCCTCTTTCTGATCCGACGCGTTATCGTCATCTTGTTGGAAGTCTTGTTTATCTTGCTGTCACTCGTCCTGACATCTCTTATCCTGTTCATATTCTGAGTCAGTTTGTTTCTGCTCCTACCACCGTTCACTATAGTCATCTTCTTCGTGTTCTTCGTTATCTTCGTGGTACGATTACTCGTCGTCTTTTATTTCCTCGTTCCAGCTCCCTCCAGCTCTAGTGCTATTCGGACGCTACGTGGGCGAGTGATCTTTCGGATCGTTGTTCCCTTTCTGCTTACTATGTGTTTCTTGGTGGTTTGCTCATTGCTTGGAAGACGAAGAAACAGACAGTGGTTTCCTATTCGAGTGTTGAGGCTGAGTTGCGTGCTCTGGCCTTGTTGACTGCTGAGGTGACCTGGTTACGGTGGTTACTTGCGGATTTTGGGGTCTCTATTACTACATCCACTCTGGTTTTATCTGACAGTACAGGTGCTATTAGTGTTGCACGTGATCCGGTCAAGCATGAGCTTACCAAGCATATTGGTGTTGATGCTTTCTATACACATGCTCAGGTGCAGGCTCAGGTTGTTGCGCTTCAGTATGTGCCTTCAGATTTACAGTTGGCGGATTTCTTCACAAAGGCACAGACCAGAGCGCAACATGATTTCTTACTCTCCAAACTCAGTGTTGTGGATCTACCATGAGTTTGAGGGGGGTGTTAGATGTATATATTTGTATTGTATTTTCCCCATATGGTAGGGGGTTTCCTGCATATTCACACCTGTACATGTATTATATATTGTGGCCTTTGGCCCCCAGAGGAATACATGTTGCATATTCCTGACATCATGAAGCCCCGTCACCACACTGCAGCAAGGGTGTCACCGTCGCCGCCAACCCTAGCGTTAGACCCTACCCCGCAGCCCACCAGAGAATCCGCCGCCACTGCAGATCCCCGCTGCCAAGCAGCAACGCCATCGCCACTGTGGTCACCCGGGTCTACCGGACCGCCGCCGGTCTGAGAAGCACCACCTGGGTTCGATAGGGCGAGAAAGAGCGATCATGGCGCACACGACACCTCCGTGCGGCCCATAGGACACCCGTGCAGGTCAGACGACCACCAGATCTAGGCCCGCATGGCCCCAATCTAGTGGCCCGGCCGCACCACAGCCAGGGGGCTGCTACCACCCGCCAAAACCCGGTGGCCAAGGGCCCTGGCCGGGGCTCGCAGGACCTAGATCCGGCCCAACCTGGCCAAGATCCGATCCTGCAGGGAATCGCCGCCTGGAGCACCTGGAGCCCCTACCGCCGCCCTCCCTGCGAAGCCTGCCCGCCACCACGCCGCACAGAGCCGCCAAGGTCGACCCGTCGCCGCCCCACCGGACCCGACGGGGTGAGCCGCCGCCAGCAGGAAGATCCCGCGCATCTCCTGTCGCCGCCGGGACGAAGGAGGCCCGCCGCCGCCGGCCCCGCACGGGCTTTGCCCGGCGGCGCGTGCCAACGGCGGCGGGGAAGGAGGAGAGAGGGAGGGCCTGGGAGAGCGACGATGCAGTTGCCCGTCCCGTCGCCCGCGGGGGGACGAGAGACGAGCCCGTTTCACTCAGTTCTCGAAGGTGTTTGGTTCAACCGCCTAATTCCTATGTGATAACTTATTACTTGAATCCCTAAATTGGGTTACGTCAATTCTTGATCTTTATCAACTGAGCCTCGATTGCACCAACTATTACATCAGGAAGCACCGCATCTAGATGGTTGGAGGAAAGGAGATAATCATGTATGCTCAATCTTTTCTTTTTTTTTGCAAGTTTTTAATCTAGCACTGTAATTAGGTACCGGGATCATGTAGATGTGGGTGTAATCGGAAAATAATATTATGAGACCCAGTCCACAAATTTATTCCTGTGAACCAACATATGCATTTGACACGTGTCCAGGAGAAAGAGAAATCACAGCATTTGGTTGTCTATTTTTAAATCTAAACTGTTATGTATGCCATGTGTTAATTATAGAGGTTGGTCCACGGCTCTAACTCTGTGGACCAGGTCCCATACAAATATTTTTCGGTGTAATCCATTTCCAAATCATGTGAAGGTGTGTGTCCCTTTTTTCACTTATGGTGCAGATCGAGTGTGTGAGTACAACGAGCTAGTGCAGATCAGGTGTGAGTACAACGAGCTGGTGGGTAGTACATGTGTCGTTCTATGTAGAATGCAAAATCTGACTGATGCCGAATTAGAAATCAGTATTTAACTGTCCAATAGACTGTTCCTCAAATAAATCCTCAAATTGCACCGTCAAATAGGAACAACAATTATTCCCAACTAGCACCATATCCGTGTGTTGCAACGGGTTAGAAATATCTGCATAACGAATGCACAAAAATTAAGTTTTCGTTATTTCTATAACTCAATTCCATCCAAGGATCCGGTTACATCGGTAGTTTAGTTTTTCGAGAACCCCGTTAAATAATTTGTATTTTTTTATTAATAAGTTGAGGCCAAATGAGATCTTTGAATTTTTCAGTACTTTTCTGGTGACCGGGCGGTTATCGAGTAGATAGAGATTCTGAAAATCTTAATAATATGTTCACGTGATTTTCAAGTCGAGTTGGACGCCCCATATCCAAGCCATGACACCATGACCAATGGAGGTTTTCAAATAAGAAAAATCAAGACGGAGTGGATTTGATGTATTTCCTTGACAATAGGCAACATATGTGCAAACCCTGTTGTGATATATCTACAAACAATAGGTTTTGGTTAGCATTATACACACTCTTGCATTGTAGCTACGCCTCCTTTCGCCTTGATAGCCGTTGTCATTGAATCGCCCGCCCTGATGTCTCTCTATCCTCTCCCTAGAGCACCACTTTATCCCCCTATGCATGTCTTAGAGCCCTTCCTTGATGTGTTGTTACTCCGGCAGTTCACCATGTTGTCCTTCCCGCGCGTCCCCGAACCCACATTGACCGTCCATGGAGATCTTGGTGAGCCTCTAGTCTCCATACGACCTCGGCACTCCTCTTGGCATGTGCGATTTTTGCCACTGAGTATCGTTGTTCACTGCTATGAAACACCATCGATAACCCGTCCGAGGCGTCGATCCTCTACTTTATCATTGACTTTAATTTTGATTGAAAATAAGGTAAAAAAACAAAATAAAAAATAGGGGACACGCATGCCTCCATTTGATGTTAGGCATGGACCATAATAAATAACATTGACACATGTTGTAAAAAATTGACAGATAAATAAAGTGAATAATCGATTCAAGACCATGACAAATAAACATTGACATATGTTGTAAGAAAATTGACACATAAATGAAGTGAATAATCGATTCAAATTTTCAAATGATATAATTTAAATGAAAAATCTGTTATGCTAGATTTGCTAAAATTTAGACCTTACAAATTGATAAAAATATAAAAATCTTGACTTGTAAACCACATCGATTAGCAAACGAAATCAGCTAGTAGTTAGCAAATGCAAACGTACCAAAGGAGTAGCACAACGGAGCTTCGTGCGGGCGCGCACACCATCGCGACATGGCCATATGACCAGCAGCAGCAGCAGTTCGCGGACGCCCGGCCGGCACGCGCGGAGGGTGGAGGCTTTGGTGTAGGCCGCGTCGGAGCTGTCCGGAAGCAACCGGGGCGGAGGCATCCATGCAATCGATTCGCAGGCTGGGACGGCACCGCACGCGGGCGCCACTTCTCCTCCGCTCCTCGTTGGCCTATCGCCGTGCTTGGCACTGGATGCCGTTGCGGATGTAACTCTAGGGTGCTTGGCTACGGTGATAGAGTTGGGGAGCTTGCCGGCGACGATGGCAAAAAGATAGTCCACGGCAGCCCGGGCGGTGAGTAGTTGGGTCGGGCGAGGAATCGAGGAACTGCCACAGTGCAGTTGGAGGGCTGCGCGGTCGACACTAATTTGGAGCTGGCCAGGCTGCGTTCGTTTTGGATCAGGGCCGGGCTGCAGGCATTGCGTTGTCCCACCTAGACTAACTACGCTAAAAAAAATTTGTCCCACCTCAACTAACTTTGGTACTTTGGAAGCACGGACCCAGGATTAACGGACGAAACGCGTGACAGACTGTACCTACAACGGACGAGCGAAAACCACCCTAAGATAAATTATATAGTAGAGATTTTGTTGCGCAGTTTTTGAATTCTCCAACACATGAGGATGAACCCCGTTCAAAAAAATAAATGAGAATGAACCAAAAAAAATCCTCAAATCCACACACACTTTATCTCTACTTCCCACGGCACCCACAGAAAAATAGTCGCGTCTAACTCCGACGAGTTGCAGTCGACTATTTCCGCATTACATTGCCACCCACCGACCCACACCTGCCATGTTTCACAAGCTGATCTCATCTAGGATTCTGTTAGCCAGCTCCATAGCCATGTAATGTTCCCTATCATTCTGAAAAACTCGCATTCAGCTGCTCCCAGAGGTACCATGCCGTGAGGATGACAAAATCATCGTATCCACGATCCTCGTGGGCAAAATGATCCATGGTCCCGAGCCACCACTCAAAACAGTCGTCCTGACTCAGATAAACAGCTCGACCAGCCGCAGAATGGAACCTCCCTCGCATAGACCATCAGAATGTGCTCAGCTGTGTATGTCTTCTTTCTGCAGACAGACAAAGCAGGGGTCTCTCTAATCCTGCAAACCGTGACGGACACAGTCTGTTGGAGGTCCAGATCCTGTGTTGAGTTGCTAACCACACAGAATATTTTGCACTTTTGACGCGCTCTCCGCCTCCAAATTAAATGGAGTCTGCTGTGGCAAACCTCTCAATAGGAAGCAGATCAAGGCTACGCAAATTCATCTGATGCATCGGGATCTCTCGTTAGGCCAGCCCAGAGACGCACACAGTGCGTGCAGCTCTCCTGAGACAACTCCTTTGCAATGTCCCCCATCCATTTGTTTTTCAATGAGCTCCTCCTCCACAGTCCCGATGTTTTTTGCTTCTCGTGCTGATTCTCTCAGCGGCCTGCCGTGCCATATCTTCCATTGCTAAACCTTGGATCACTACTATATTGGCATCACCCTCTTAATTTGAGCCATCTCGTCCTCGATCTTTAATTTCTCGTGCAATGTGTTGTTGCGACGGCGACACACGACGAAGGATTTCAGAGAAAAGTTCAGAGAACACACGAGGAAGACAATGGTTTTTGTGCAGTGTAAAACATTACTGCATTTTCTATTGCTCTACTTATTTATGCGGTCAGAGACCGATCCGATTACAACAGAAATCACGTGAGAAAACAGCAAAGACCGAGCACTACTGACGCAGCATCCCCGGCCCCTGGTCCAGGCAAGCACCTTCTTGAGTTTATCGCACGCCGAATGCATTCCGGAACCGTAACAAATATAACCACACGGTCCACCTCGGGAAAACCGTTTGCTTATAAGCAAATCATCCCCATGTTTTCTTCCTTGTGGACAGTGTGCCTCATATTTGCAATGTTTTCTTAATTTTTCACTATTTCTTTTTCGGTACCCTTTCTCACACGGTGAGTCATAAATCATTGTATGCCTTTTATTAGTTTTGGTGGAACGATCGACCCTCTCGGGTCGTTGGTTGCGTGTTATATAGTGTAGGGAGAAGCCCTCTACATGGGGTACAGAGAAAATACGTATACGATCGGAGTACTACTCCGTATCGTATACGTAGACATATTACATACGCTAACATCCCCCCTTAATTTAAACCACGCGAGAGGTTTAGATTACGCATAAACTCATGTAGACTTTTAATAGGTAGTGCTTTAGTAAACCCATCAGCAATCTGGTCCTTTGTAGAGATGATTTTGATGGCAAGCTTGTTACTAGCAACACGCTCACGCACAAAATGATAATCAATCTTGATATGGTTAGTGCGAGCATGAAAGACAGGATTAGCTGACACGAAAGTAGCACCTAAGTTGTCACACCAAAGGCAAGGCTTCTCGCGCAATTGTACACCAAGTTCACGAAGAAGAGCTTCAACCCATATTAATTCTGTAGTGGCATTAGCTATGGCTTTATATTCAGCTTCAGTACTTGAACGGGACACAGTAGCTTGTTTTCTGGCTATCCAGGAGACCAGATTTTGACCAATAAAAATAGCAAAACCTCCTGTAGATCTGTGATCCTCTAGACATCCTGCCCAATCAGCATCAGAGAAAGCACTAAGAAGAGTTGGTGAAGATTTTCGGAATGTGATCCCAAGGGTGGAAGTGTCCTTGACATATCTGAGTATACGTTTTGCAGCTGTCCAATAAGCAGTAGTAGGGGCATGAAGATATTGGCAAACCTTATTAACAGAATATGACAGGTCCGGTCGGGTGAGTGTGAGGTACTGTAATGCACCAACAATACCGCGATATTGTGAGCTGTCATCAGAGCCAAGAGGTGTACCATCATGAAGAGAGAGATTCTCGGAGGATGACAAGGACGTGGGTGCAGGCTTACAGTCAAGCATACCAACTTTGGTGAGAAGATCAGTTGCATATTTTTCCTGAGTGAGCAGAAGTCCATCATGATTTCATTTAACTTCAATATCAAGGAAAAAATGAAGTTCTCCCAAATCCTTGATAGCAAAGTAATCATTGAGGTCCTTGAGGAGAGCTGAAATGACAGTATCTGAAGAACTGGTTACAATAATATCATCAATTTAAATCAGCACAAAGATAGTGACCCCAGACTTGTCATATAAAAAGAGTGATGTATCAACTTTAGATGGTATAAACCCAAATGCTTGGAGCTTAGAACTCAGCCGAGAATACCATGCACGAGGAGCCTGCTTTAGACCATAGGGAGCTTTATCAAGTATGCATATGTGACAGGGGGCATCAGGGCATTCAAAACCTAGAGGTTGTTTCATGTATACTTCCTCTTCCAGAACACCATGAAGAATCGCTGAAAGGGCATTTATTGTCATAATCACTTTTGGTGTTCGTTAACAACAAGTAGATCATTTTACAGTTTGTTATTGTCCACAGGTTGGTATTATCATAGATAAACATCACACACTCTTGGGAAAAGACCACATACATTTGCCACTGTTCTGGAAACTCCAGACCGGAGTCTCCGGTCTGCCAAGACCGGAGTCTCCGGTGTGGTCCGGCGTTTCCGGTTCTGGCTCCGGTGGTGCCTCCCAGGACCTGGCTAGGACATTCTGACTAGGGGTCCGGAGGGTGGACCGGAGGTTACTCCGGAGTCTCCGGACTTTGGTCAGTCCGGAGTCTCCGGTGTTGCTGGTGAAGAATTGGACTGGGTCAGTCAGAAGGGCAGTCCGGAGGCTGGTCCGGAGATTGGCTGGAGTCTCCGGTGTAGACCGGAGTCTCCGGTCTTCAGACCGGAGTCTCCGGTCTGACTTTTATACAACGTTCAGAAAACGGTTCGTGGAGGGGGCTGTCTATAAATAGGGACCCTTATCTTCTTCCTCTAGTAGCTCGAGCTGCTCAAGAACACCAACCCCATTAGAGCCACCAAATCTACAAGATCTCTTCATCCAACCATCCAAAGTCATTGATCTTTGGAGAATCGAAGGAGGAGGCTTTGATCTACATCTTCACCAAGAGAGATCTTCATTTCCCCCTCATTCACTTGAGGGCCCCCAAGCTCTGGTGTTTCTTTGGAAACCCTAACTTTGATTTGGTTCTTACAAGCTTGTCTTTGATTTGTCTTGACAGCTTGCTTGTATTTGGGAGCCTCCAATTCAGTTGTGGATGTGTGCCCCGAACTTGTTGTAAAGGTGTCGGCTTCCACCTCGAAGGTTGCCGATATAGTGGAAGGTGAATCGAGCCCGTTGGGGTGAGGTTCATCGGAGAACAAGGGAGGCCTCTCGTGGCGTTGGTGGTTTGAAACCACCCCCTCTCCAAACGTAGACGTACTTCCCCTCAAAAGGAAGGAACTACGGGAAACAAATCCTTGTGTCTCTGCGTCCACTCCCTTGGTTACTTCTATCCTTTACCGCACTTTACTTACTTGTTCTTGCTTAGTGTTGTGTTAGTTTGTGCTTGTTTGACATATAGGTAAATTCACCATAGTTGCATATTCTAGAGAATTTACCTTTCTTGTCAAACCCTAATTTGAAAAAGAATAAAATTTGAAGTAGCACCTATTCACCCCCCCTCTAGGTGCCCATACGATCCTTTCAATTGGTATCAGAGCCTCGGCTCTTTATTAGGGCTTTACCGCCTAAGAGAATATGGGTAGCCAAGAAGGGGATGGTGGTAGTGAGCCGACCCCGGTGACCATGGAAGATCTCAGAAACTTGGAAACAAGATTGAGCTCTTCCTTGGTAAACGAAGTCAAGAAGATGCTTGAGCAACTTCTTAAAGACAAAGATGGATCATCACCCCATCTCCTCAAGAGGATCTACCATCCGTTGTACCTAAAGGGAATACTCCGGTATCCCCCGAGGGTATGGTGGTAGGGGGCAAACTAGACAATGCTAATTCCTCCACACAACTTGATGGGGGGAGGGCGAGCACCGTGATTCTTGGTACTCTCCCGATCCTCCCGTCCCTCACCCTCATGTATACAATAGAGGTGACCCACCTAAGCTAGAAGAGTCTGCTACTTTTGCTCAATAGCAATCACTAATGAGAACTCATGTGCGCAGCTCTTGCATTGAACTATGGAACATCATCGAGCATGGACTCTTTATTGGGGATCCAAACAACTTGACAAGAAGAGAGGTTGTCAATAGTCAACTCAATGCCACTGCTTTGCATATGATTCAACAAGGGAACAAAGGATTACCCACACATTGAGCACTTTAGCATTGCCAAGGAAGCTTGGGATGCTCTCACTGTGTTGTTTGTTGGAAATGAGAGTATGAGAAGGAACCGATATGATGCTCTAAGCAATGAAGCTGAAGGCTTCTACATGAAAGAAGGTGACGAATACATGTATCGAAGGCTCAAGACCATCGCCACCGCTTTTAGGAATGTGGGTGCCTCACATGTGGATGATGCATGGATAAAAAAGAAATATGTGAGTGCACTCATGCCTTTTGAGCCCACCGACTTGAAGAGCCTACAAGGAAGACACAACTACCATCTCATGACCTCAAATGAAGTTATGCAAGAGATGGCCGCTTTCAAGGTTGCCGCCAAGAATGCCAAAGATGCCCGTGCTCGTGCCCTTGGTATGAGCAATGTTGTCAATGTTGCATTAAAGGCCAAAGCTGTGGACCATGGGGATGAAGATGATAGTGATGAAGGGCCTTCCATGGACCACCCCGATGAAGTCAAGATTGCTCATAGTCAATAAATGGCTTTCTATGCAAAGAACTTTTGGAAGAACCCCGCCAAGGCCAAGATGGAAATGCAAAGAAAGAGCAACCCAAATGGGAAGAGAGAAAATACAACGATATTGAGAACTTGCTTCAATTGCGGTGACCGCTATCACTTTGTAGCAAGTTGTCCCTATGAAAAGAGAGAAGATCATGGGGGTAAGCTTGTGTTGAAGAAGACTCTCAAGGCACCTTACAAAAACCTTTCATCAAGAAGAATCCCATCAACAAGAAGTCGGGAGAAATTGTCTTGAACACTCATGAAGAATACTCCTCCGACAATGAAGATGATGAAGATGAGGAAGAGGAAACTTCACATGGTGTGGCTGCTCTAGCCACCACCTCTACTCCGACATTCTCACTCTTTGATTCTCCAAATGAGAACTCTCCCACCAAGAACGTCACTTGCCTTATGGCAAGAGGAACGGAGGTATCCTCATCATCCCATTCTACTCCCCTAGATAATGATGAACTTGATGATGAAATGTCTCTTGATGTTAAAAAGGAATTAATTGCCTTTGATGAGTTTATGACTAACCTAAAAGGAGATGCTAAGTTACACTTTGAAAACATCCTAGATCAACTTTCACATACTCAAGAGCTTCTAGATGTTAGATGTAAACTTGGGCATGAACACATGATTGAGCTAGAGGCTTTAAAGAATGCTCTAGAAGAAGAACAAGAAACTAGGTTATCACTTGAGCTAAAACTTGAAGGGCTTGATGAGGCCAATGACAATATTGTTAATAAACTCATCAAAGAGCGTGATCATGCTATTGCAAAATACAAAAGTGCTAAAAAGGACAAGATTGAGTTTGGTGTGGTTCATGAAAAACTTTCCGAGGACTTTAGGTTGCTTAACAAGGCCCACAAGGCTTTGGAGAGTGAACTCTTGTCACTCACAAAGTCCCATGAAACGCTTCAAACTCAATTGGCCAATATTCCTTCACCTAGTAACTTCATTCCATCTAGTAGTACAACTATTCTTGAAGAGAATGCTAGGTTGAAGGGGGAGCTTGCTAAGGCCACATTTCCACAAGGCAACAAGTCTATTGATGATCTTTTGAGTAAGCAAAGGCCTAGTGGTGATAAAGGGGGCATTGGATTTGTCTCCAATTCTAAGAAGAAGAAGAAGAAGAAGAAGAAGAACAACAACAACAACAACAACAACAACAAGAAGGTCAAGCCCACATAAGAAACTAACAAGACCATTGTGGGTAGTAAGACCACAAGTGGTAAAACTATGTCTCATGATGACTTTGCGGGTAGTGCTAACCCTCACTATGTTCTAATGCGTGATTATTATGGTGATGTGTATGCATAATATGTTGGCCCATATGATGGTTATATTGCTTGGTCTATTTGGGTTCCCAAGACCCTTGTTGCTAACAAAAGAGGACCCATTGAAAAATGGGTACCTAAAAATTAGCTTGATCTTTTGTAGACTTATGCTTCCGGAGGGTCAAAGTGGGTGCTTGATAGTGGTTGCACAAGTCATATGACCGGAAGCTCGTCTATTGTCAAGGAGTTAAAGCCTAATGATGATCAAATTACCGTGACATATGCCGACAAATCAAAGTCTAAGGTAATGGGTTTTGGCAAGGTTGTGGTTGCTCACGACATTACACTCGTGAACGTCATGCTTGTTGAGACCCTTGGATACAATTTACTTTCTGTCCTTGCTCTTGGTAAGATGGGCTTTGCCGTCTTCATTGATGTTGATATTGTGCTCCTCTTGTGGAGCAAGTCTCTCAAGGTCGCTTTCGTTGGGCACGTCGAACATGACTTGTATGTGGTGGACTTCTCGGAGCAAACCACCACATGTCCGATGTGCTTATTCGGAAAGGCCGATGTGGGTTGGTTATGGCATCACCGACTAGCCCATGTCAATATGAGAACTTTGCAAAGTCTCCATAAAGAGGGTCATATAGTTGGACTAAAAGAAAATGTTTTCTTTGCCAAAGATCGTGTTTGCAGGGCATGTGTTCTAGGGAAGATGCATGACGCTCCTCACAAGCCCACAAACCAAATCAAGTCTAACAAGATCTTGGAACTCCTCCATGTGGACCTATTTGGTCCTCCATCTCATGCAAGTCTTGGAGGGAAGAAATATTGTTTGGTGATTGTTGACGACTTTTCAAGATACTTTTGGGTTTATTTCTTCAAGTTGAAGAGTGAAACTCAAAGGACTTTTATCGACTTCATAAACTTGGTTCAACGGCAACACAATGTTCCCGTGTTGATTATAAGAAGTGACAACGGCACCCGAGTTCAAGAACTACACCTTGAATGATTTCCTTAGTGATGTGGGGATTAAACATTAATATTCCGCTGCATACACCCCTCAACAAAATGGTGTGGCCGAAAGGAAGAACCGGACTCTTATTGAGATGGCTAGGACCATGTTGGCGGAGTTTAAATCTCCATGCAACTTTTGGGCCGAAGCCATCTCCACCGCTTTCCATGCTTCAAACCGACTCTACCTCCGCAAGAAAATCAACAAGACTCCATATGAGATACTTACCGGTAACAAGCCCAACATATCTTATTTCTGGGTGTTCGGTTGTAAGTGTTTCTATCTCATCAAAGGTGTTCGTTTGTCTAAATTGGAGTCAAAAGCATTAGAGGGTATTTTTGTTGGCTATGGTCTCGAATATCACACTTATAGAATCTATGACAAGCTCTCCAGAGCCGTCATAAAATCTTGTAGTGTGACCTTCGAAGAATATGATGGTCCCCAAGGGGGGGCGTGTTGATGCTTGTGATGCAGATGATAAAATGCCCCAGGATGCCATAGGAAGAATGGGTGTGGGATATATCCGCCCCGTTGAGGAACCCCTTATGGCGGATCGAGAAGAACTATGCTCCACTCGAGTGTAGCCCTCATCTTCACAACCTCAACATGCTCCATCTACCGAAGAGGACATTGACTCAAGCCAAAGACAAGATGTGGACCCTCAACATAGTGATCAATGTGTGAACTCTAGTCAAAGGGAGCTTGGTCCATTCGATGGGTTGTCAAGTGGTGCCAAGTCAATTTGTCAAGGAAGATCCATCCAAACTGTTTTGAGACAAGCTCAAATTGATGCTAGAAGAGCACTTGATCAAGACCAAGGTCAATCTTTGCCTCCCAATGTAGAGGATGACTCCAATGACGATCAAGGTCAAGTTGATGGTCAAGACGAGGATCAAAATGATGAAGAGGGTCCTCCAAGAAACAATGAGGAGATCCACGCTCGTCGCGAAGCTAGAAAGGAAAGAATGTTGGAAATAAGAGACCACACCCTCCAAAATGTTTATGGAGATCTAAGGAAAGGAATTTCCACAAGAGCACAATTGAAGAGGTTCAGTGAACACGAAGCACACATCTCCATGATTTAACCAAAGAAAGTGTGGGAAGCTCTTGAAGATTCGGATTGGTTAGAAGCTATGCACAAAGAGCTCAACAACTTTGAGAGAAACAAAGTGTGGAAGTTAGTTTAGAAGCCAAATGATTGCCGCAATGTTATTGGAACAAAGTGGATATTCAAGAACAAGCAAGATGAGCATGGAATTATAGTAAGGAACAAGGCTAGATTGGTTGCACAAGGGTATTCTCAAATTGAAGTCCTTGATTATGGAGAGACTTATACACCCGTGGCTCGCCTTGAGTCCATCCGTATCCTTCTTGCTTATGCGGCACATCATAACTTTAAGTTGGAACAAATGGATGTAGAAAGTGCATTCCTTTATGGTCCTTTAAATGAATTGGTATATGTTAAGCAACCCCCGGGATTTGAGGACCCCAACTTCCCAAACCATGTCTAAAAACTTGATAAGGCGCTCTATGGGCTCAAGCAAGCCCCACGCACGTGGTATGAGCACCTTAGAGAGTTATTGTTTAACCGTGGCTTTGAGGTTGGGAAAATCGATCCCACTCTTTTTACTAAGAGGGTCAATGGGGAGCTTTTTGTATGCCACATATATGTTGATGATATTATCTTTGGCTCATCTAACAAAGCTTTTAATGATGAATTCTCAAAGATTATGACTAGTAGGTTACAGATGTCTTTGATGGGGGAGTTGAAAGTATTTCTTGGCTTTGAGATCAAGCAAGTTAGAGGAGGGACATTCTTCAATCAAGCCAAGTATACTCAAGATATGCTCAAGAGATTCAAAATGCAAGATTTGAATGGAGCTCCTACTCCCATGGCTACAAAGACTCATCTAGAACAAAATCCAAATGGTAAAGATATGGATCAAAAGGTATACCGACCGGTCTATGATTGGTTCCTTGCTTTACCTTTGTGCATCTAGACCCGATATTGTGTTGAGTGTAGGTGTGTGTGCAAGATATCAAGCGGCTCCTAAAGAAAGCCATTTAATGGCGGTCAAGAGAATCTTTCGATATTTGGTTCATACCCCATTTTATGGTCTTTGGTATCCTCAAGGCTCAACATTTGCTCTTTGTGGATACACGGATTCGGATTGGGCGGGTGACAAGGATGATAGAAAATCAACACCCGGGGCTTACCAATTCCTTGGTAGGTCCTTGGTATGTTGGTCTTCCAAGAAGCAAAATTGTATATCTCTCTCCACCGCTGAAGCCGAGTATGTGGCAGTTGCTAGTGCTTGCACTCAATTGCTATGGATGAGGCAAACTTTAAAGGAATACGGTGTCCATTGTGACAAAGTGCCTCTTCTATGTGACAATGAAAGTGCCATCAAGATTGCCTACAACCCGGTGGATCACACAAGGACAAAGCATATTGAGATTCGCCATCACTTCATTAGAGATAATGTTGCTCGAGGTGATATTAATCTATCATATGTATCAACCAAAGATCAACTTGCCGATATCTTCACGAAGCCACTTGATGAAGCAAGGTTTTGCTACTTGAGGAATGAACTAAATATCGTAGATTCAAGGAGCTTGACTTGATAATTATTGCACTCTCACCTATGATTCATCTCATGTTTGGTCTAGGTGTAGGCATGGATATAGGGGGAGTGCGGTCCTAATTGATTGGACCATCCCTCCCCCTATTATGCCCAAAGCAATCAAAATCATTCCTCTTAATATCATTTAGTGATATGTGAGCTTAATGATGAGTTTTGGTAATGGACCCAAGATATATCTTCGTGGTGACAAGCCAAGTATACTCAAATATGGTGGCCTAGGCCACTGCCCTCTCTAATTTGAGAGGTTGGCATTTACTCATGTTTGTCATTTACTTGATTCTAGTGTCTTGAAGCTTTTCTGAACATTTTTTGAATCCCTATGGCTCTTGTTGGTTCTTCACAGTTTGATGTCTCAACCCAAGCCCTTTCTCTATCTTAAAAACCATCTATCTCTCATATATGTCCCCAAACACCTTTCCTGGAACTTTTGCTCGAGGAGGACCGGAGTCTCCGGTGTACTTACACCGGAGTCTCCGGTGTAGACTGGAGTCTCCGGTCTGGACGGTTTCTGTCACTTAAAGAAGGGGGCACGGGGTGAACTGGTACAATAGTTCCTCATTCTTCACCTCGTCCCCTACCTCCAAACCCGTCGCCTCCTCCTCCAAAAATCCTCCCCGGAGGTCAAGCAGCCCCCGGGATCCGTCATGCCGCCGGCCAACCTTCCCCTCTTCTCCATTGGGTCATTCCCACCAAAGGAATTGATCCCATGGACAGATCTGGTACCTCTCCTCTCCCTTTTCTCCTAGGGTTCATCCCTAGATGTGTTTTTGAGGATTGTTGCTGATTTTTCCATTGTAATCACTTGTTTGCGTGCACTCTAGTACTTTAGCCTTGTTGCATTGCCCGATCTACTATATTCACCCTCACCTGCATCTCCCCATCGCATACCCGAGCCTCCTGACCGGAGACTCCGGACTGAGGTCCGGAGACTCCGGTCTAGGCCGGAGACTCCTGTCCGAGCCAGAGACTCCGGTATAAGGTGCGGAGACTCTAGTGTGAGGTGAATCAAAATAGTCCAGAAATGCATCAAATTTCTTGTACTGTATCTTTGGGACATATATACTCATCTCCATGCTATCTCCCTTACTGTTGTTCACAGGTGATGGTTCTAGTCGTCCTCGTCGTACCAAGGCCAAGTCCCAAAGGGGCAATCCTCGCTATGATGAAGCTTAGGGTCAGTTTATCGTGCCTCCGTCCAACCAGAAACAACGGGCACATGATGCAGCTTACATGAAGAGGGATCAGGAGAGGGCTGAACGGGAGGAACGTGCAAAGAGAGCCAAGTATGACAACCTCCAGTCCCTAGCCAAGATGTCTAAAGAGGAGTTCCGTGAGCTGAGAAAGACAGATTTCTATGCGCTGCCTCGTACCAGTGAGGACCCTCGTTTCTGGAGGAAAGAACAGGCTGTGTTCATGAAGGATGTGTATGGTGTACTCACCAGATCACCTGTCTGCCCTCAGAAGTTCATGAATATTGAGCAAATGCGCCAGAGCCCTTACTTCAATGATGCCTTGTGGATCTGTGAGAAGCTGGGTCTCTACAACTTGATGGAGCTGCGCGAAGACTACGGTTGCACCTTGTTCAGCAGTTTTATGCCACAGTGGTGTTTGGGTCTGATCTTGACAGGACCATGGTGTGGATGACTGGCACTACTCGCTGCACGGCTACCATTCATGATTTTGCCAATGTCATATTTGAGACCTTTCACGGAGTATCTACTCCTATGGGACAGCGCATGCACTCAGCAGCTTTGGGTGAGAACAAGTTGAAGCTGGCACCTCTGTATGATGGTGGTGCTGTGGGAGGCTCCAAGGGACTCAAGACCCTCTACAACCTTATGCTGAGGATTTTCCGTCACACTATTGCTCCAAGTGCTGGAAATGATGATGCTATCATGGGTGGGCTTGTCAACCTCCTGTACCATACTCACCGGACCTTCAATGCTGAACCAGAGGCTAATGCTGCACCCATTGATGTGATGGACTTCATTTTCGAGGAGATGTTCCATGCCATTCTTTACAAGAAATCTCCTCCATATGCACCCTTGGTTATGCGGCTCATCAACTCCCAGGAGCATGATTCTCCACATGGCATACCACCACACATCACTGTGCACTCTCTGGTCTCTCTGCAGCAGAAGGGGCACATGGGGCCTGCTCTAAGGCGTCTCTATGGGAATGATGATGAGGAGGAGATTGAGACGGAGAGGGCTCCCTCTCCACCTAGAGTTCGGAGGAAGAATGCCTCCAATGCCCCTATGCCTACTATGACTCGAGACTATGTGCATGAGAGGGTCAAGAAGGCCAGCTTTTGGGAGAGGACCCTCTGTTGCATGAACGTTGACATTCGCAAGCAGTAGCATGCATCCTACCAAAGCAACCACCGCATTGAGAAGCTTCTCAAAGAGATCAAGGACCAGGGTGCTGCGGATACTGAGGAAGGTGAAGATGAATACAATGATGAGCATGGGGCTCAGCAGTCCACAGAGTCTGATCACACTCTCTCATTTGGGGCATGGAATGCCCAACAGGATAGTCTGGTGGACTGGAAGACATTTGTTGATGTCACCTCAGGGTTTGGATACCAGGGTACTTCCTCTTCTCGCCCTCACGGCAAAGGGCCTGCTATTCCTGAGGATGATGATGATGACTATGACCAGGATGAGGGTGACCAGGATGAGGATGAGGTTGCCGAGGATGACGAGGATGACGATGACTACTGAGTTATTGGGGCGCTAGTATAGGTCTTTTCCCTTTTCGGCGTTTCGATGCCAAAGGGGGAGAAGACATTCTCATCGCTTTGCATGGGACTTGGGATTTGCGACTATCTGCCTTTATTTGCCTTTTATTTGGATATTCGAACTTGAACTTTATGTGTGTTATCTGCTGTTCTTATGTGTGTCTATGACTATGTGCTTGTGTGCAACACCTATTGTAACTCATGTGAGATTTGTGTGTGCTATCGTTGATATTATCTTCCTTACATGATTTACTTCATTATCTTGCTGCACATAGTCAGGGGAGCCACATTTATATGTTATTCCATGAAAATCACTTGTTGTCATCAAACACCAAAAAGGGGGAGATTGAAAGGGCATTTATTGTCATAATCACTTTTGGTGTTTGTTAACAACAAGTAGATCATTTTATAGTTTGTTATTGTCCACAGGTTGGTATTATCATAGATAAACATCACACACACTCTTGGGAAAAGACCACATACATTTGCCACTGTTCTGGAAACTCTAGACCGGAGTCTCCGGTCTGCCAAGACCGGAGTCTCCGGAGTTTCCGGTTCTGGCTCCGGTGGTGCCTCCCAGGACCTGGCTGGGACATTCTGACTAGGGGTCCGGAGGGTGGACCGGAGGTTACTCCGGAGTCTCCGGACTTTGGTCAGTCCGGAGTCTCCGGTGTTGGAAGGCCGGAGTCTCCGGTGTTGCTGGTGAAGAATTGGACTGGGTTAGTCAGAAGGGCAGTCCGGAGGCTAGTCCGGAGATTGGCCGGAGTTTCCGGTCTGACTTTTCTATAACGGTCAGAAAACGGTTCGTGGAGGTCTATAAATAGGGACCCTTATCTTCTTCCTCCAGTAGCTCAAGCTGCTCAAGAACACCAACCCCATTAGAGCCACCAAATATACAAGATCTCTTCATCCAATCATCCAAAGCCATTGATCTTTGTAGAATCGAAGGAGGAGGCCTTGATCTACATCTTCACCAAGAGAGATCTTCATTTCCCCCTCATTCACTTGAGGTCCCCCAAGCTCTAGTGTTTCTTTGGAAACCCTAACTTTGATTTGGTTCTTACAAGCTTGTCTTTGATTTGTCTTGACATCTTGCTTGTATTTGGGAGCCTCCAATTCAGTTGTGGATGTGTGCCCCGAACTTGTTGTAAAGGTGCCAGCTTCCACCTCGAATGTTGCCGATATAGTGGAAGGTGAATCGAGCCCGTTGGGGTGAGGTTCATCGAAGAACAAGGGAGGCCTCTCGTGGCGTTGGTGGTTTGAAACCACCCCCTCTCCAAACGTAGACGTACTTCCCCTCAAAAGGAAGGAACTACGGGAAATAAATCCTTGTGTCTCCGCGTCCACTCCCTTGGTTACTTCTATCCTTTACCGCACTTTACTTACTTGTTCTTGCTTAGTGTTGTGTTAGTTTGTGCTTGTTTGACATATAGGTAAATTCACCATAGTTGCATATTCTAGAGAATTTACCTTTCTTCTCAAACCCTAATTTGAAAAAGAATAAAATTTTAAGTAGCACCTATTCACCCCCCCCCCTCTAGGTGCCCATACGATCGTTTCAATCGCGTTCTTGACATCTAGCTGTCGTAGGCTCCATCCACGAGAAACAGCAATGGAGAGAACAATCCTGATTGTAGCTATCTTAACAACAGGACTAGAAGTATCTTCATAGTCAATGTCATACCTTTGTTTGAAACCTTTGGCAACAAGACGGGCTTTGTAGCGATCAATGGTGCCATCAACACGACATTCGATGCGATAAACCCACTTACAGTCGATGATGTTTTTGTTTGCACTCGAGGGAACAAGAGTCCATGTCTTGTTTGCCATGAGGGCGTTATACTCATCTTGCATTGCAGCACGCCAAAGTGGATCATTGAGAGCAGCCGGTAAGTTCCGTGGTTCTCCTGAGGAAGAAAAGAAACCATATCTGACAGTACCATCATTATATATTTTTGGTTGCCTAATACCTTTCTGAAGACGCGTGCGAGGCTTCGGCGGTGGTGGTTGTGGCGAGGCCACAGGAGAGCTCGCAACACTGGAGGCCACAGAAGATCCCAGCGATGCAGCAAGGCTGGGTGACGCAGCAGAGCTCATAGGGCTGGAGGATGCAGACGATCCTAGGAAGCTTCAGCAGTTGTGCTGCTTTCCTGGGAGACAACACCGATCCCGCGGGCACGTGGCGATGGCGGAGTGGAGCCAGGAGAAGTGCGGGGCTAGGACGCGGCGGGCGAGCGCGGCTCGTGAGCCCGCGCAGAGGCAGGAGTGCGCGACGTCCTAGGATCGTCCCCCGAGAAGGGCGCGAGCGAATTTGCGCCGAATGACGCGTCCTCCTGATGATTGGTGGCAGAAGAATGTTCCTCAGAATCAACATGGATTTTAGTGCCAGTTTCGTCTTCTTCCATGCTTGAGTTATTGGAGGTTTATGGTTGATCTGGAGCACCGTTTGGAGCGAAATTTTCACCTGCATGTTCGTCGTCCTGTAGAGAAGCATTAGGAGGAACAGTAATCGGCACATCATTATTCACATGGTCAGTATTTTGTGCATCCCCAAGAGAATAAGTACTGGATGAAGGAAGAAGGATAATTTCTTCACGAAGCCGAGAGCCAGCATTTGGATGTAACTCAGCAAAGGGAAAGACTTGTTCATCGAAAACCATATCTCGGGAAATATAAACACGACCAGTTGGAGGATCCAGGCACTTGACTCCTTTATGTAAAGGACTATATCCCAAAAAGACACACTTTTTGGAACGAAAAGCGAGTTTGTGTGTGTTATAGGGGCGAAGATTCGGCTAACAGGCACAACCAAAAATGCGAAGAGCATCATAGTTCGGTTTGACATTTAAGAGACGCTTAGTGGGAGACTCATGATTAAGAACTTTACTTGGAAGGAGATTAATGAGGAAGGTGGTTGTAAGGAAAGCTTCATCCTAGAATTTGAGAGGCATAGAGGCATGCACAAGGAGGGAGAGACCAACTTCAACTATATGACGATGTTTGCGTTCAGCAGAGCCGTTTTGTTGGTGAGCATGAGGGCATGAAACATGATGAGTAATGCCAAGTGTTTGAAAGAAACCATGTAGTTTTTCATACTCACCCCCCAGTCAGTTTGCATGATAACTATTTTCTTAGCAAACTTGTGTTCTACATATTGCTGAAAATTAAGGAAGACTTGATAAACATCAGAACGCTTTTTAAGCAAGTATATCCAAGTAAACTTGCTAAAATCATCGATAAAACTGACATAATATTTGTGTTTGCCAATAGACTCAGGTGCAGGACCCCATACATCAGAGAACACTTGTTCCAAAGGAACAGTGGAAACACTAGTAGAAATAGGGTAGGGCAGCTGATGGCTCTTGGCAAGCTGAGAAGAGTCACACACATAAGGATTTATTTCAGGGGAATAAGAAAGCTTGTGTTTCCTAAGTATTTGCTGAACGACAAATGAAGAAAGATGTTCTAGACGGTGATGCCAAGTGGATGATGACGGCTTTATTGAGATGAACGCATGCCTGGAAGACCCATTGGAGATCGGCATGAGCAGATATAGACCATCATGACATGGTCCTCTAAACAGAATTCTCCGGGTTGGGTGATCCTTTATCAAGAAAAAGAATGGGTGAAACTCAATATAAATATCATTGTCAAGGGTGAAGCGATGGACAGATAAAATATTTTTAGTGGCTTGTGGAACATGAAGCACATTATTAAGATGAAAAGAATTATTTGGGGTGCATAAAATAGAATGACCAATGTGACTGATGTGCATACCATTACCATCTGCGGTGTGGACCTGATCGCGCCCCTGGTACTTGTCATGGGTAGTGAGCTTGCTCAATTGGCCTGTAAGATGATCAGTAGAGCCAGTGTCAGGATACCAATTGGTATCGACTCCATAGGACACCATATTGGAGCTCTTGTGTCCTCGTTCTCCCTCATCATCTGTGTCATCCTGGAATCGCCACCAACAGTCACTCGCGGGGTGTCCATATTTCTTGCAGATTTGGCATGTGACATCAACAAACGAAGTGGGGACCCGATCGCGACGGCGGCCACCATCATTGCGACGGACAGTGTCATCACAGCGACCACCACCACGCCGATCGTCGTCGTAGCGACCACGGCGGTTCTCCTGGTTGCGGCCAGCGTCACGGTGATCATCCTCATAGCGGCGACGGTTGTCCTGGTAACGACCGCTGCGATCGCGATAGTCCTGGTGGACACGGTCTTGTCGACCACGGTCTGGACGTCCATCATATTGGCGAGGGCGATCCTGGCCACACGAGTCTCCAGCTCCACGGCGAGCGACATTAGCAGAGGACATGAACCCAGCATCTTCGGTTGGCTTGTGCAATTTGTCATATGCTTGAAGCTGTCCCAGAAGCTCCGTGAGAGTAGTGTTAGGATTTGCAAGAACAGCAGTGATGAGATTATTGTATGCAGCGCCAAGTCCATTGAGAATATACCAGATCAGCTCATCATCATCTAGAGGCTTACCCGCTGAAGCGAGCTCGGTGGAGAGGCACTTCATCTTCGCAAAATATTTGTCAGCAGTGAGATCACCCTTGCGAGTATCATTCAGAGAGGAACGAAGTTGCTGAATTCTGGACTTGGACTTTGGAGAGAAAAGTTCATTAACAACAGTCCAGACTTCGGCGGAGGTCTCGAGTCCGATCACATGTGCTAGGACATCTGGAGACAGGGCGTTGAGTAACCATCGGAGGACTTGTTGATCACGGGACACCCAAGTGGTGTATACAGGGTTCTCAACACTGATCTTCCTCTGATTGGCATCTTCTACTTCAATGGTTTCTGCCGGCGCCTTGTCAGTACCCTCGACGAGAGGAAGAACATGGGCACCGAGGAGCGCGGGGACGACCAGGGCTTTCTAGACGAGGGCGTTCTCACCCGTCAGTAGCTGCGAGGGTGGAGCACCAAGCGCAGAGGGAGACTGCAGCAGACGACGATCCCATGATGTGACGCAGCAACGACAAAGGAGCAGTGGCTGCGTGGGTTTTGTGAACGTGGCGGTGGCAAGATCTTGCGGCGGCGACGTGGTTGTTCTAGGGTTTGTAGATGTATTTGTGCGGCGGCGGCGGCAGGCAGTGGCGGCAGCGGCAGATCTTTGTATTTGTGTGTTGTTTGTTGGCGGCGGCGACGGCAGGCAGCGACGGGGATGACAGAGTTGTGGCGGCGGCGGGATTTGTTAGGGTTTCTATGGCGGCTAGAGTAGGGAAGCTTTGGTGGAACGATCGTACCCTCTCGAATCGTCGGTTGCGTGTTATATAGTGTAGAGAAAAGCCTCCTACGTGAGGTACAGAGAAAGTATATATACGATCGAAGTGCTACTCCGTATATGATACGTAGACATATTGCATACGCTAACACCTTTCTCAGATTCCGATGAAGCAGCTTCCCAGACGTGCAGCATAAATCTCCACGCCATCGCGCCACCTTGGCACACGAGGACAACACAATCAATTTGGAGGACGACGGGGACATGATGATTATGACCCCAAAAGATTATTCGCTGCAGCATGAATGCTGGGAGGATGAGCGTCAGGACGAGGAGGAGGACAGCGAGATGCTCGAGGAGCAGGCGAGACTGCTGGAGTACTTCGCTAAGAAGAAACACGAGACAGATAGAGAAGGCGCGGCGAAGGCTGGCAACATCGCCGCTACCAGGGAAGCCAAGGCCTCTGGCTCCACATGCAAGAAGGAGATCATCTATATGTGCGACGACGACGGGAAGTAGTAGCAATTATAGCCACAACATATATTACTTTTCACGTGATTTGCGCTTCAGCATCTGCAAAACGACTGCGATGTTTATCTAGCACCCACGGTTTTCTTTTGGTGAAATGGTTAGGGTTTTCTCAGTCGCACGTGGTTTGGGGTGGACATCGAAACGATTTCTTCCTCGTGTTCATACACAAATATTTTTTTCACTACAAGAAAAATTGTTTTTTACCATGAATGATTTTCATGGTTAAAGACCCGTTTTTCATGGTTAAAAAGTCTCTTACTATGGATGTGTACTCGTGGTAAAAGCCCGGTTACCAAAGATTTTACCATGGATTTTTAGCAATTGTGGCGGATTGCAACTTTCAACCATAGAAATTCATGGTGTGGCAGATGTGTTTCGCCAACCCATTGACCGCCGATGTCATCCAAACATGGTAAACATCATTAATAACTACCGCAGTCAGTTTCGCTACATGGCGAGTAATCTTCAGATTGGACGCAACCCAGAGAAATCTGGGTACAGCTGATTCTGTTTTACAAAATCTAATGCTTCGCGGAAGTTGTGAAGGCTATTCTACCGCTTTGGTTCAGATTACATATTCCTGGTAGTAGTAAATTTGGCCCGAAAATCTCAAGCAAACACAGTCTAAGTTAGCTGCTACAGCAGTTTCAGCTAGCTGTGAGCTTATAGTTCAGCTTCATATGCTTGTACGGGCATACACCACATGGTTGTTCATGAACAAATTCTTTTCATGCAACTTCTGATTATCCAGCTTCATATGCTTCCTTAGCCTCCTCGACCAATGATTCCAATAGTTCTTTTTTCTCAATCCTAACTTTATGAGCATACATCATATGGTTACAGATTCCCAAGCAAGAATCCGCATGCAACACATCTTCATATAATGGTGCATCCTTCATCAACTTTGATACCACGTCTTCTGAAATCATCTGAAAGAGATATATGATTTGGACATTTAAGTGAGTGATAAGTTCCCCAGAAATGCACAGCATGCAGCTGGGAACACGCTGTCTAGCACAAAGAACTTACCCCACGAGAATTGCCACCTTCTTCAGGGCAACATATAATCTTCACAGCTATTGCAATTTTCAGTAAGCCCCAATCCTCACAGCTGATGCCAGATAAATTATTGATGTGGCGAGCTGCCTTGCGCAAGGCTACAGAATTATCCTTCTCAATATTATCACACTCAAAAAACAAGAAGGCGGCCGTCCTAATAATTTTATCATTGACCTGGTTACAGAGAGGGTTGCTTCATCATTAAATTAAAGATGCAAAGGATAATTATTTTTCTATAGAAGCTGCATCCAAAACTTGGATTCGTGAAAATAAAGGATTCTAAAATGCAAAGCAAACAAGTTATCATATAGTGTAGCAGTAAATGAAAGGGACCTATATATAAAAAGCAGAAGGCATGGGAACTAGTTAACTCACCATCTCTGGTTTGACATTACAACCATAACGCCTCAAGAACTTTTGCAGTCCTTGACTCAACGGGATGCGGTCCTCTTCAGTCAGCTGTGATTTTTCTTCAGGCACGGAAAGTGGCAACCATCTCTGTATGCCCCCACATTAACTCCATCACACTTGGACCATCCAGGCAGGCTATATCCTGAAACAAGTCACAAAAGAAATGGCCATCAAAGTTGTTCAAAGAAATAGGGAAACAAGAAGCTTATACTCACCAATCTTTCTTCAATGATTTTTTTATATTCAGGCTTTCCAACAGCCATTCTCTGCCCAGGGCAGTGCCACTTCCTGATCATCTTAACAAGTCTTTCGTTAACACCAGTATTTTCATTAATGGCGCTGGACTTGTCCACAAAAGTTTGAAACTCACGCGGCCAAACAATCTGGTAAAGAAATAAACAAGAATGGGCTTGGTCAGGGCCTAAAAGAAAGAATCAATCAGACATCATGCCAGAGAGAGTGGCAATTCAGTAGGGCATCCAATGGCGGACCTAGAAACTTTTGGAAGCCTGGGTGATCTAGCTTAAGATGTGATTTTTTTCAGACAAAATCGCTATAAAAAATTATAAGAACGCAAGCTCTACGCCGTCAGCAAGTCTAGGAGGCTGCCAGGACTGGAGGGACGCTGGGTCCGCCCATGGGTGCATCTCAACCGTAAAGATTGTGCCCATGTTCACATCTCCGTTCATCAAAACTAGTATATGTCAGATCAAGTGATATTTTGACAACAGATTAAGTGCTGCTCTTAAGTAGTAGCAGCACATCAAAGCCTAGATCATTCTAGTTAGCAATTAAATTCCAATCTGGTTCATAGCAATACCGACATTAGGTTTCAGCCTGCATGATCTGATTTGTTATTTATCTAGCTACACCCATGGGAAAAAGTAGTTTTTGGGCGTGCACGCATTCTCGTACAGGCTCTACTTGCTTCACAAATAGATTTATGGGTGGAATTTGTGTTAGCCTCCTAATTATTGGACAAGGATTCCTTCCGTCAATCCAGAACAAAATAAGTACTCCCTATGTTTCACCTAAAAGGAGTCTAGATACACTCCCTTCATAAACCTAAAACATCTTATATTTTGAAACAGAGGGAGTAGATAAACATGCAATCATAAATGTGGCAAGATAAAATTACTAGCATCAAATTTTGTGCCAAGCAACATATAAGTAAGTAACAATCAGAAGAAGGGGAATCAAAATAAAGAAATGGGGCACTAACACTGTCTGAATACCATTTTTCGGCGAATTGAGCCCATATAAACTGGAAGAGGCAAAGATAAGCAGAAAATTAGGTACATGACATAGATGACAAGAGCAAGTAAGCAAGCAGATAAGTGACCAAGGAAAGAAGAACATAATACCACCTGGGGACGTGGTTCGTCAAAGAACATTGCAAAAAATGTGAAAATTGCGAAGCCAGAAGGTGTCTCAAACAAGAGTAATACCTCATCTTCCCCACTTTTAGAAACTGCAAACAAGAAGCAAAGCAAACTTTAAGCAAGCATGAGTGCCAAGAGAAAGTGTACAGATTGCACACGTGTGAAGCCAGCTCAAGGCCTTGCTAAATGCCAAACCTCACTCCAACCAAGTCCCCGAAACGTATCCTAAGGGTGTGTTTGGTAGGTCAGGGCAACCCAGATATTCTCTGCTCATACGACATTTTTTCGTTTGGTAGGTCGGCTCGTCTCCATCCGGCAGTGCCCGTCTGATACGAACCGGTTGCGAAGCTTAAATCGAGCTTCACAACTCGACAGTGTTGAGTCCACCCCACGCGTGTGACGTGTCCGATCCAGCCCGACAGGGTTTCGAGGCCCGCACCCGCATTCCCCCCAGTTCTCAGCGACGCATCATCCCCAACAAACGCCACCGCCCCCCGTCCCCATCGAACGCCACCGCCCTGTCCCCGCCGAACGCCACCATCACTTTCCCCGTCGAGCTCTCCATCCTCCTCGCCTATCTCCACCGTCCCCGTCGAGCTGGGAACACATTTCCATGCCTCGTCCGTCTGCAGAGGCGCGGTGCAGCAGCAGCCTCGCGTGGCAGCAAAGGAAACAACGGCACATGGCGGCGGGCGGAGCAGCAACAGGTAGCGGCGCGTGGAGCAGTAACAGCAGCGGGCGCATGGCGGCAACGGGCGGCGCATGGCGGCAGCGGCAGCGAGCAGCGCATGGCGGCGCATGGCGGCAGCGGCAGCGAGCAGCGCATGGCAGCAGCGGGCGGAGCAGCAACAGCGAGCGGCGCATGGCGGCAGCGGGCGGAGCAGCAGCATCGGCGGCGCATGGCGACGCACGGCGGAGGCTCTCTCGCCGGCCGGGGACACATGGCTGCGACGGCGCCAGAGCCCAACCACTAGGGACTTGATTGCTTTTTGGTTTTGTAATTAGGGACCCGATTGCTTTTTATCTTTTTATCTAGGGACATGATTGCTATTTAATAATAGCTAGCCTATCTCATGTTATACGGTCACACCAAACACAATCCCAACTGAGCACAGCTCAACTAACACGACCTGCCAAATACCACATCGTAAAAGAATTTATATGTAGTCCACATAGCTAGACCCAGCATGTCTGAGGTGAGATTGTTCACCCGGTCTACCAAACACACACTAACTCGACGAGGGGAAGGAGGCCCCTGAACCTACCCTAACTTGACGAGGGAATGGATGGAGCCCCTCCAAACCTAACCTAACTCGACGTAGGAGTGGGAGGGGAAGGAGAAGATCGGGGTGTTTGGATTTGCTGGAGCCCCTCCAAAATTACACGGCAGTGGGTGCTGCTGCAAATCTAGGGTTTCATTTCTCATCCTCACTATCTACCAAAATTTGCTTTAGTATTATACGGCTCGCGAGTGTCTCACCGTAACGAGCAGCGCCGCCGCTTTGCCGTTTCGTCGGAGGAGAACGAGCGGGCACCCGTCCCTGCCGCGGCTTCGCTGGAGGAGGAGGATAGAGCCAGAGACGCCGATGCTTCGTCACCGCCAGAGGAGGATGCTGAGGGGGGTTGCCGCCTGTTGTGGACTTCACCGACACCCAGTCTACTAGGTTTAGCCACGGACGGATCGGCGCGTCTACGAGTTTTACGGGGAGGTTTCCGGGATTCACACCGCCTGAAGCGAACGGTAGACGGACCGGCCCAGTAACATCAAAGCTATCGCGAGCGTTCCACAAATCGTGTCATGCGTTGACGAAACAAAAACTATTATTTGGACAAACGAAAAAACGAGTTAGACGTAGCTAACTAGCTATGTCACGTGGAAAGTCGCGCGCGTATGTAGAGGAAAAAAAGGACCTAACGCAGGACAGCGACTGTCCAGGCGATTAGGGTTTAGTCCTCCGCCCCGGATTCCGATCCGGGTGGAGTCTTTCTTCTTCCCGCGAGTAATCTTCTCCGGGGCTTCTCGTTCTGTACTGCTTCTCGAGTCCCTGGTGTTCTAGGGTTTGAAGGCTGGTGCTCTCGCCATGGGGTCGAGATCGGAATCTTCTTCGACGGAACAGGGAGAAGGGGTCTGGGAGTAAAAAAGGCGAGGCAATCGACGATCTGCTTCAGCGGCTCGGGATTGATGATGACGAGATTGATGATCTGATCTTTGAAGATGAGGAAACAGCGCCCAAGGCAGGGATTAAGTGGCTTCCGCTGGCTCGCGTCCACACATCAAACTACTTCAGCCCATTGACGTTTGAGCAACACATGAGAACGGCATGGAGCCCTGCAAAAGAGGTAATTTTCAAAGCCCTAGAAGAGAACCTGTTTACGATCCAGTGCAACTGTCTTGGAGATTGGCTGAAAATTGAACAAGGCGGGTCATGGTTATTCAGACAGAACGCGGTGATAATTGAACCATATGATGGATTATCATCACCAGATTCCATTGAGTTAAATCATGTAGATGTCTGGCTGCAGATACATAAGCTACCAACTGGATACAGGGACAAAACCTTAATTAAAAACTTGGTTCAGAAAAAGGTTGGTGAAATTAGCACTGTCAAAACCGAAATCGCTGGGATCAACAACTTTGTGCGGGTGCGTGTTAAACTGGATGTTCGGAAGGCTCTAGCAAGGTTTGTTTCTATTGTTAGAGGAGGAAATAGAGAATTCTATCAAATCAAGTTTGAAAAGATTCCAAGGTTCTGTGGTGCATGCGGGTTTCTTGGTCATACTCACCTTGAGTGTGGTACAGGAGAACATGATGAGAGCAAGTTAAAGTGGGGCGATTTTTTGAAGGCTGATTGGGAATCATGTCACGGGCAATCTACTGGTGGTTTCCAAGGTGGAGGTCGTGGTTATCAAGGTAGAGATAGTGTTGGGCGTGGAGGCAGAGACTCTCGAGGCAGAGGCAGGCAGTCAAGTTGGCGCCATAATGCTAATTTTGTTGGGGATGGAGGAATTATTCCTTCTGATCCCCTTGCTGATACGGCCTCTAGTCCCTCCAAGATGATGGATACTGAAAAGGATGAAAGTGAATCCACTGAAACGGGGGTGAAATGCCGGTTAGCCCTAGACAATGGAAATTTAGCTGATGAAGAGAACTCCGATCCTGGCATGGAGGCAACAGTACCTATGATCACAGATGGAATAACGCTGTTATGTGAGGATAATAATACTGCTAGCATGACAGATAGAAGTAAACGCACTAAGAAGGCCGGAGCTTCCTCCTCTTCACTCGGATCAGCGGGCTCTCTAGAGGGGCCTGTCCGGTCGCAATGAAACTTCCGAGTTTGTGAAGGGTTTTGCGGTATAGTAAATCAAAATTTTCTACGGATACGAACAGAGGGAAAGCCAAGATCTAATCTAGGAGATGCAAACAAGAGAGATTGGATTAGATCTTCATACCCTTGAAGATTCGCACAACGGAACGTTCGTCGGAACGTGGGTGATGTAGTCGTACTCGCTTCTCCTCCTCGCGATCCGATCCGATCTAGCACCACAAGTGGCGGTGTCTCCGTGAGATGCACACGTGCAGCACCTCGACGTCTCCTCCTTCCTCGGACCAGCAAGTATGGTGGAGAGACGGATTGGATCTACAACACGACGGCGTGGTGTATATGGTGGAGAATTTCTGCAGCAGGGCTTCGCCTACAAGCAGTCGGGAGGGAGAGAGGAGGGCAGCAGGGAGGCTAGGGTTGGAGGGGAAGGTGTGGGGGGTTGGTGCGCCCCCAGCCCTCTATATATAGAGGGGTGGGCGCAACCCTAGCCCCTCCCCCAAGCCAAACCGGCGGCCCCAAAGGAGGAGGAGTGGGGGGCAAGGAAACCCCCCTTTCTAGAAGGTCTATCTCGAGTTTAAAACCCTCTTGCCCGGCTGGGCCCTATGGGGCCTTGTGCCCCTGGCCCAATGCGGCCAGGGCACTCCCTCATAGGCCCATGCCCCCTCCCGGAAGGTGGGGCCACGTTGGTCCCCTTCTGGAAGGTTCTAGAAGCTTCCGGTACAATACCGATTAACCCGGAACAATTCCGAACTCCAAAAACTGCACTGCCTTATATGAATCTTATTCTCCGGACCACTCCGGAACCTCTCGTAATATCCCGGATCCCATCCGAGACTCCGAACAAAAAAACTCATAAACCGATTATCCAATCTATCCTAGCATCGAGACACGTTAAGTGTGTGACCCTGCGGGTTCGAGAATATGCAGACATGATCTTCTATCAATAATCAACAGCGGGGTCTGGAAACCCATATTGACTCCCACACATTCACCGATGATCATATCGGATGAACCACGATTCCAGGATTCAATCAATCCCATATATATTCCCTTCGTCTCGTGATATTTTACTTGCCCGAGATTCGATCGTCGGTACCTTCATACCTAGTTCAATCTCGTTCACAGCAAGTACTTTACTCGTTCCGTAATCCGATATCACTTTGTGATTAACTCCTTAACAACATGCTTGCAAGCGGTGTTGATATCGATTACCGAGTGGGCCCGAAGTATATCTCTCCGACTTGGGAGGGACAAATCCCATCTCGATACATACAACCCAACAGATACTTTCCGATCACCTGAGAGACACCTTTATGATCACCCTCTCATAGGATGACGTTTGATGACCTCAAAGCTTTCTTCCAATACCAGGGAGTTGTATTATCTCATGGTCTAAGGAATACAATATTTGACATAGGAAAAGCTTCGCAAAGATGAACACGATGACACGATCTAATTGCTTCGCTTAGTTTGGGTCTGTCCACCATATCATTCTCCCAATGATATGATCTCATTATTAATTGACAACTCATGTCCATGGTTAGGAAACCTTAACCATCATTAATCAATGAGCTAGTCCTTAGAGGCGTACTAGGGACACGGTGTTGTTCACAAACCACACAAGTATTAAAGTTTCCGCTTAATACAATTCTAGCATGGAATATAAACATTATCATGAACAAGAATTATAATAATAACACCTTTATTATTGCCTCTAGGGCAACAGTTTGAACTGTCAGGGTTTGGGGAACGACCCGACAGTTCGATCACTTTTGAATGTTCAAAAGCGTTATGATCCCGATGTGATGTTTTTATCAGAAACTCACTTAGATGACTATCCTGCTGAATGTTTGCGTAGGAGACTTCAAATGGATTTTAAAACTGTTAAACCTAGTGACGGAAGAAGTGGAGGTGTGATCTTGTTTTTGAAAAAAGAGATTGTCATTCATCAGCTCTTCTCAGCACCGAAATATATTGATGTTCAGATTGTCGAAAATCCAGGAAAGATTTGGAGACTGACGGGCATCTATGGAGAATCCAAATGGGAGGATAAGTACAAGACATGGGACAAATTGAGAGAATTAAAAATCAACCATGATATGCCATGGGTTGTTTTTGGTGATTTCAACGAGATCCTATATTCACATGAAAAAGAAGGTGGCAATCAGAGACCCCAGAGCTATATGCAGGCTTTTAGGGATGCCCTATCCGACTGCGAACTCAAGGATCTTGGCTACTCTGGCAATATCTTTACATGGAGGCGGGGCTGCATAAGAGAGTGGTTGGATCGAGCTGTTGCTAATGAGGCTTGGAATGTTATGCATCCGGGGGTTGTAGTCCAAAATCTGGATTATGCAAGATCGGATCATAGACCAATTATGATTGATACAGAATTCCAACCGCCAAATAATAATCGTAGAACTAAGGCCAAGCGTTTTGAGGCGAAGTGGTTCCTTGAGAAGAACTTTGGTGACGTGGTTAATCAAGTATGGGAGGCAGCGGCCTTGGCAAATCCGTCTGGTGGCATGTTGAACAAACTCGGTCATATGCACAACACGCTTCATGCTTGGGACTCCTCTATTCTTTAGAAACCAAAAAAGAGGCTTCAGAAGGCTCAAAGTGAGCTTGAGAAAGTTTTTAATGGTCCTATGACAGATGAGAACCATATTATATCGAAAGAAAAGGCAGCTCTTATCGAATTACTACTGGAACATGAAGAAGTCCATTGGCAGCAAAGATCGAGGGTGAATTGGTTACAATATGGTGATAGGAACACCAGTTTCTTTCACAGCTTTGCCTCTGCAAGACGTAAGAAAAACTTCATCAAAAAACTTCGTGGGTAGACGGAAACTGGGTGGAAGGTACCGAGCACCTCAAACCTCTTGTTTTCCAGTATTTTGCTAATCTCTTTTCCTCTGAGATTACCGAGGTGGATCCAGTTATGATGGAGAAGATAAATCCAAAGGTAACTGATGCAATGAACGAGAAACTTCTATCTCCCTTTTCGGCAAAGGATGTTAAAAAGGCGATGTCTAGTATTGGTGACTACAAGGCACCAGGCCCGGATGGTCTCCATGCTATATTCTATAAAAAGTTTTGGAGCATCTGTGGCGAGGAGATTACTCAATAAATTCTACAAGCACTCAACACAGGGATCATCCTTGAGGGGTGGAATGATACTATGGTCGTCCTAATACCAAAAACCGACATTCCTGAGTTGGTGACTCAATTTCATCCTATAAGCTTATGCAATGTTATTTATAAGATTATTTCAAAGATGCTTACTAATAGATTGAAGCTAATTCTTCCAGAAGTGATATCCCCAATGCAGAGTGCTTTTGTCCCGGGACGGCTGATAACAGACAATGTCCTTTTGGCTGATGAAAGTGTCCATACTATCAAAAATAAAATAAAAGGTTCAGTTGGCTCCTGTGCAGGAAAACTGGACATGCATAAGGCTTATGACCGTGTGGAATGGATTTTCTTGGAAAATATGATGCGTCGGTTGGGGTTCGCTGAAAGGTGGATTTCCCTCATGATGGCATGTGTAAGCTCAGTTCGGTACCAAGTAAGATTTAATTCTGAAGAGACAGATATGTTTGTTCCTACTAGGGGTCTACGACAGGGAGACCCCCTCTCACCTTATTTGTTCCTCCTCTGTGCGGAGGGTTTATCCAGTCTTTTGTTGTATGAAGAAGAAGTTGGTGGCATCGATGGGGTAAGGGTGTGCAGAAATGCACCATCAGTCTCACATCTACTTTTTGCTGATGATTCCCTAATTCTCATGAAAGCTGATATGACTAATGCAACTTCCTTGCAACAAGTTTTGGATACCTACTGTGCAAACTCGGGTCAGTTGGTGAGTTTATCAAAATCAAGTGTGTTCTTTTCTCCTTGTACTAACAATCTATTGAGAGCAGAAATTTGTGAAGCCCTCCATATTGATACTGAAGCTCTCTTTGACAAATATCTCGGCCTCCCAGCTCTGGTGGGAGCGGATAGGAGTGACTATTTTCAGCACTTTATAGAGCGTATTATACAGCGGATTAATGGCTGGAAAGAGAAACAACTATCCATTGGCGGTAAGGATATTCTTCTAAAAATGGTGGCTCAAGCAATTCCGGTTTATGCAATGTCTATCTTCCTAATACCAAAGGGGGTGTGTAAGGCAATGATGGATGAGATTGCCAAATTCTGGTGGGGAGATGATGATAACAGCAATAAGATGCACTGGTATGCATGGTGGAAGTTATGTTATCCAAAAAATGATGGAGGTATGGGATTTAGAGACTTCCACTCCTTTAATATTGCCCTGTTAGCTAAGCAAGCTTGGAGACTTATTAATGACCCAGAATCCCTATGTGCCAAAGTCCTGCGAGCTAAATATTATCCCAGGGGGACATTCTAAAGGAAGGACCTAAGGCGGGTTCCTCTTTTACTTGGCAAAGTGTTCTAGCCGGCCTAACAATTGTCAAGAGAGGGCATATCTGGAGGGTTGGAGACGGGGACTCGATCAATATTTGGCAAGACCCATGGATCCCTATCAGCCCCTCTCGAAAGATCATTACTCCAAGAGGCAATGCAGTTGCTATTAAAGTTTCAGAGTTGTTAGACCCACACACCGGTGGCTGGGATAATGCTATGTTAATGAACCTATTCCTCCCGGTGGATGTTGGACGCATCCTCCAAATCCCTGTCAACCACCAAGCTTTTGATGATTTCCTGGCCTAGAATTATACCAAGCATGGGCGGTACTCTGTCCGCTCTGGCTATCACGTGCAATGGAAACACCAATTCGGTGCCTCTGCTGGGCAGTTGGCTCTCCCAGGAGGATCGGCAAATAATCCTGTATGGAAAATTCTATGGCAGCTTAAAACTCCAAGTAAGGTGAAGATATTCTTATGGCGTACGCTCCATGGAATTATTCCTTTGAAAAGTATCCTAGTAAACAGACACATAGGTACATCTGGTGGCTGTCCAATTTGCAGCCAAGGACCTGAAGATATTAGACATCTTCTATTTCAATGCCAACCAGTGATTGATCTATGGAGCTCACTTGGCCTCCAAACAGTAATCCAGGAAGCCTCCAGTGTTGATATGGCGGGATCTGGCATGTTAGAGCATATTATACGCCGTCAAGACAATACCTTCCCAGGGTTTCCTGAGATTGGTCTAAAAGAAACTATCTCGGTGGCTTGTTGGTACTTGTGGTGGCTAAGGCGAAGGAAGACTCATAATGAAGAGGTTCCACCAATATATAGATGTAAGTTTTCAATCCTTTCAATTGCTACCAATGCAGCTAGAGCTTCTCGACCTCCCTTGGCTGTTACCACAGATAAGTGGAGGCGCCCTGACCCTAGGCAGGTCAAACTAAATGTGGATGCATCATTCATATCCGACTCTCGGGAAGGGGTCTCGGGTGCTGTTCTACGTGATTATAAAGGAAAGTTCATTGCTGATAGTACTACGTATATGCCTCATGTGGCTTCGGCTACAATGGCTGAAGCGGTGGCGATGAAGGAAGGATTGGCGCTTGCCCTACGGCTAGGGTGCAACTCTATCCATGCTGAATCTGATTCTTCGGAAACAATAGATGCTTGCAATGGCGCACAAACTTGGTGGAGTGAACCTGCTGCAATTTATGCTGATTGCATTGATTTGTGTACTAGTATTGGTACTGTCATCTTTAGTCACATCCCGAGGAAAGCAAACAAGGTGGCTCACGAACTTGCTAGGGTGGGTTTCTTAGATAAAACAAATTGTAATTGGGACGATGAGCCCCCTAATAGCATTCTTAGGAGCTTGATAAACGATGTAACAGACTTGTAATGGTAGCAGCAAGTTTCAGACGCACTCTTTTCCTTACCAAGGTACCTACAGGAACTGGAAGGTTTTTAATGAGACGTCTTGCTAGCTTAATATATTGATCGTTTATCTAAAAAAAAAGCTAAGTCACGTGGAGAGGCAGCTATATTTTTTGTGCAAATGAGAGCCAGCTGAGCTAGTGCACTTTCTACTAAAGCTATAGCTGCATACTCTACTCCCTTTGTTTAAAATAAAAGACGTTTTAACTTTGTGAATCGAATATATTTAGACATCTTTTAGAGTATAGATTCGTAGATGTACAGAGTGAATTCATACACTAAAAGATGTATAGATATATTCTTTTTATACGGAGGAAGTAGTATGTATCTAATATTTTTGTTTATGTTTTTTGCTCAAGATGAAATGGCAATGATCGATTAACCGGAGCTCGTGAACATTTTCCAAAAAATCCTGAACAGACTTTCGAAATTTGTGAACCAATTTCAAATTCATGAACATTCTTAGAATAACTTTATTTTCTAAAAAAGAAAATCATGAACCAATTTTCATATTCATGAACATCTTTTAGAAAAAACTTGAACTTTTTTAAAATCATGAACATTTTCCAAACCAATTTTCGAAATTCATGAACCAAATTTTAAAATTCATGAACAAATTTTAAAAATAGCGCGAACAATTTTTAATCATGAACAAAATATAAAAATTTAAACCTTTCTAAAATTAGAGAATAGAAAACAGAAAAGGGGAAATAGAAAAGAAAAGAGAAAAAACAGGAAAAAAAAGAAGAAACTGAAAAGAAAAATAATGGAAAAGAAGGAAAAAAGGTAAAATGGGATGGCCCAATGCAACACGGGTGTGTCGTGCAAGACTCCCGCGCCATGTTTAGCGGCATATAGCATTTGCCAGTTTTATAGGCGTCGCACACTCTCGTCCGTGGGTTTTGTTGGGCCGCGGCTCAATAGGAACAGCTAACTCTTTTCTTTTTTCTGTTTTTATTTTCCTTTTTATTTTTTCAAATCTGACATTTTTGTTTTCAAGATCTGAATAATTTCTCAAAAAGTATTTTTTTTAAGTTTGAAGATTTTTAAATTTGAACAAAATTTAAAATTTGAAACTTTTGAAATCCTTACATTTTTCATTATGAAAAGTATTCAAATTTGATTTTTTAATATGAAAAAAATTGCAATTTTAAATATTTTTTGAATTGAACATTTTAGGACATTTTGAACATTCGGAATTTGTCATAAATCTCCAACCATGTTTCCCTAACAAAGCCAAGTTGAATAACTTGAAGTCTCGGAAACCCCTACCACCTTTAATTTTTGGTGTCGCTGAACTCTAGTGTAAACCTTTTTTGTCAAGAGACGTATTCTGCCAAAACCTTGCCATACCCGAAGTTTGGTTCTTATTCAGCTTCTTCGTTTAATTTGAAACAACTCATACTAAAAGTAGAGATTGCTTAGATGACAGATTTTAATAGTGTTTTCTTAAATGCACATGACATGAGCTTCTCTGGCCATCCATTCATCTTTCCTCTCGATCTTTCCCCAATATGATAAAAAACTCCACTTGTGATCCTTCCAACCTCCATGCGCAGCCCCAAATACCGTTATTAAAGGCTTCCACCATGATTCTGAAGATGTTTTAACATTCTCTCTAAGAGGCTACAATGCATTTGGACTAAAGTATTGATTTTTTTTCTTATTAATCTTCTGCCCACAACACTCAGCATATATATTCAAAATATCATGGATCCTCTCAGCACTTGTCACACTTGCACTCAAGAAGATCAAACTATCATCAGCAAAGAGCAAGTAATTAACCCAAGGTGATCACACACTTACCCTTATACCTTTGTCAACTATTTCATAATGATTAAGAAGTGGAGTGAAGCCATGTCCATAAATACGAAAAATGTATGTTGATATGGGATCACCTTGTCTCAGACCCCTCGAAGGGGAAAAGTAAGAGAGAAGCTCTCCATTCACTTTTACTGCAAATCTGACTGAAGAGACACACTTCAGAATCAAAGCGAACAGAACTTCCATCAAAACCAAGTATGATCATCATTGTCTCTGAATAGTGTTACTTAGCTCTATCATAAGCCTTCATCATATCGATTTTAACCACACAAAAAGATTTCTTACATTTATGTTTCTTTCTCATCGCATGTATGCTCTCATACGCCATGAACACATTATGAGTTATCAACCGTCCTGGCACAAACGCACTTTCCTCTCCAATCACACCATCTAACAACCCCCTCATTCTGTTTGCAATAGCTTTCGCCGCAATCTTGTATAATATTTTACATAGAGATATTTGTATGTATTGAAAAATATATTGAGGGCATCTAACCTTAGGAATTAACCTAATTGAAATATCATTGATTCCATCAGGTAGTTCACCTCCATTTAAAAAAATCCAAAGCTGCATGTATCACATCAGCTTGCAGAACATTCCAATGCATGTGGGAAAACCCTGCGGTAAACCCATCCACACCCGGTGCCTTTGAGGGTGCCAATTGGAAAAGTACATTCTTTACCTTCTCATCCACAAACTATTTTGAAAGTAAGTCATCCATTTGTGTTGCGACTTTCGGTTGTACTGTATCTAGCAGTACATCCATCTCCCTATACCCTTGTGATTGGTACAAAGAGGTGTAAAACCTCTGAATTTCCCCATTCGCCTCACCAGGTTAGTCGCATACACGATCTTCATCAACACTTTTAATTGAGGTGATATGATTAATTCGTTTTCTTTGGACTGCTTGCGCATGAAAATAGGCAGTGTTACCATCACTCGTTTTCAGCCATTGCACCCTACTTCGTTGTTTCATCCAAATTTCTTCTTGATGTGGAGCTTCTTTTAGTTTTATTGGTGCCGCTCGCTCCTCTTCAGATGATTCACCACCGACCGATGCACATCGAAATCTTTCTAGATTTTGTTGCAACTTTTGTAATTTTTTCCCTTAGGGAACCAAACTCATGAGCTCCCCATGTACTTATTTTTTTCTTGTACATCCTTGAGTGCCGTCACTATACCACTAAGTCCCTATTGGCTAGCTCAATCCTTATTTACCAGATTGTCATACTCAGAATGTGTTTGCCACATGTTTTCATAACAAAAACTACCTGCGGTTCAATGGACCGAAACATCTGATCTGCGTAATTCTGTGAGCACATAGCAATGATCAGATTTAGTTGAGCTAATGTGCGTCACTCAAGAAAAAACAAACATCTGCAAAAACTCAGCATTTGCAAATGATTGATCAAGCCTTGCTTTAAGATTTGCATCTCCTTGTTGCTTGTTATCCCATGTGAAAGGAACACCAGAATAACCTAGATCTTGTAAATACGAACCATCGACAACTTGTCAAAACGCCCTCATCTGCCACTCCGTTCTCGCATTTGTACTGAAGTGTTCATCACCAAACAAAGTTTCATTAAAATATCCTATACATAACCATGGTTTTTGTCGGTAGGATGCAACATACGCAAACCTCGAGCTATATGACGATTTTCATCTCTAGGTTCTCCATAAAAACCTATGAAATTCCAAGGCGGCATTCCACCATCAATCATTGTCACATCCACATCAATGTGACCTTGACTCTGACTTTTGAAGTCTACCTCCACGGCACTTGACCAAAACAGACCAATGCCACCACTTAAACCATTACTATCCACTACTATACACCCTTTGAAACCAAGGGTTCTTTTAAAATCTTCTACTCTTCTCCCACTTATATTTGTTTCCATTATGAATAGGAGGATGGACACTTCCCGCTTCACTATGTTGCGAAGATCTCGAACTATCCTAGGGTTCCCAAGCCCTCAACAGTTCAATCCTAAGCAACTCATTGCTCTAGGCGAGGTTGCATCGCAACCATCGCCATTTCTTCATCTCGTTATGTGCTTGTGTGATTAACCAAATTCTCATATGCGGGTTTGTGGTGTTGTTGTTACTCGGACCGACGTTGAGTTCCTGCGGCTGCTGCACTGGGTTAGGCGGAGGGGGCATGACCTTTTTCACGATCATTGTCGGCAGCAATAGGTGGTCCCTTCCCTTTGTCCAGTGCTTTAGGCGGATCTTGTCCGGGTTGATCTTCATCCATCACGGTCCCAATGGCGACGAACACCTCTCGGGACGTGACGGCCTTGTCGGCCTGCTCGTCGCATTTGAAATCCTCCTCCATCTCCTGCATAGCAGAGTCTAGCTCTTCAGGGCTGAAGTCTATCTACTCTGAGTCAGCACTGATGTCGGCGTAGAGCGCGTCAAGAACGAAGTCGGAGGGTGCGAGGGCTTCCTCGATGATGGGCGGTGGTGGTGCAACAACAGCGATGATGACTGGAGGCGGTGGTGCAGCTGCAACGACGACGACCGGAGGCGGTGGTGGCGGTGGCTGAGGCGAAGGGGCCCCTTCTAAGAGCGTGAGCGCTGTCTGAGCTGCCTCCTCAGCTTCCTCGTAGTTGTTGACTGTGTTCACCATGCCTTCGAAAGTGAGGCGTCCTGAAGCATGTTGCCGCCTTAGCGTATGTCGGAGAAGTGTTCCATGGTCCAGTCCTTCCACAAAGTGATACATGGCATCATCATTGGGGTAATGCGCCAGGTCGGCCCGTATACGGAGCCACCTGGCTAGGTAATCACGGGGGTTTTCTCCCTCTCTCTGAACGCAACGCGCCAGATCGAACATAGTCACCATGCCGACTAACTTGGATCTATGCTATCCAGACGCACGGGCGAAGCCGGCAGACTTGCAGCGATCTTCCACTGTTATATCCTGCACAAGGGCGGTTTGGGTGGGCCTTGAATTTTTCCGATCGTTGTCGGCAAACTCCGAAGAGAGACCGACTTTGATCCTTCCGCGAACGTGTCCTGCTCGTAGGCAGTCCGTGCTGGTCTTGACGCTCCTCCGACTCCCAGGGAACTAGTGCCCGAATCGGTTTCATCGATGAAGAGGTGGATGTCTCCGATAGGGACTATCGAGCATCGGGTAGGGGTTCGTCTTCTCCGGGATCCAGAACTCGTCGGGAGGGACAATCGGAACGTTGCCGGAGAAGAGAACGCGACCGATGGCTACGTTTTCGCTGATTCCTGCGAAGATCTTGGTCCTCGCCCATTGTAGAGCCTGGAGCGCCTCTTGCCCCACGGTGGGCGCCAACTGTCGTGGTATTGCCGACGAGTACGCCATGGAGGGGTCCTCACAAAGCGTGTTTAGAGACGTGGGGTAAGGCGGAAGGTTGGCGGGTACGGGTTCAGGTCCCACGACGGTGGCGGAATCCTACTCTTGCTATAAATCACTATAATGGCAATACGCCAGGTTACAGGGATCGATTCGTTGTGCGCGATATGAGTTGTGTTGGTTATGCCCTAAAGGCTCCCATAGGTCCGGCTTATATAGTCGTTAGATCCTAGGATTACAGGCAAAGTCCTAGCCGGACAGGTTACAGAGTCCTACACAGTATACAACTAGTCTAGCGTATCTTGCACTCCAAGGCTCCGGATATGTCGGTGACTCCTCCGTAGCCTTCCTTTATCCGGCATAGACCTCCCTTATGGATCCATCTAACTGGACCGCCGAGCAGGCCACGGGCCTTGCTACCAACTGTGGGTCACCCGGGTTATCCGGATTAGAGACATGCTATGAGGATACCTTATAGCATATCCCCAACAACCCCTCCTATTACTTATTTTTTCTTCAAATCTATGGTTTCACTATCAATTTTGCTCGGTGAGTTCAATAAGGTAGTAACTTTTTGTGCAATGCCCATTAGATTCAAGAGTTGGCCCCATTGGGTTTTATCCACATAGGTATGGCCCATAGCTAGCTGGCGTTGCGGGGGAGGTTTTGCCCCTCCTCGACCCCTTCCACGAGCAGTAAACTGCATCACTACGTGTGTACCTGAGCTAGAACTCCCATCCATTAATCCAGCAAATGGATTAATCGGCTAACTCTGGGATTTGAACTGAATCTTTTATTAACTCATCACCAAAACCCATTCCTCCCACATGCAGACTTGGTTCCTTTTTTATTTTCCATTGATCAGGTGCACGCACCGACAAATCATAGGGCCAGTTGCCATCATCATCTATCTCTTTTCTGGCGTGGGACAGAACAAAGTCAGACGTCCCAATAAACCACAGGAAATACAAAAATGTGGTAGCTTCTCGTGCAATATAGGGTAAAGAATCAGCTCATTACGCTTCATTGAATTGATGGGAATACAACGCTAAATAGGTTCTTCAATATTATAGGCTCTGACCCCTGCCTCTGCTATTTCCCATTGTATCAAGACTGATGAACTTCCTGAAGGGTTCGCAATATAGAAAACAAAAAAATTCCTACGATGGGAACTAAGAACCAAGATCTATCTACTAGATACAAAAAACGGGCGGATGTATATCCGTAGAGAACATACCCTTAAAGATCGACAAAGCTTAATGAGTTAAACTCGTGGTTGATGTAGACGGTCTCTTGTAGATCTCAAGATCGAGAAGAAATCCTAGCGCCGCAAAGCAGCAGCGCATCCGTGCTCGCACACACGTACAAGACACCGAGAAACCTCCACCTCCTCGCTCCAGAGATGCAGCGAAAGCACAACCCTTTCTTGTCGAATAGACACCGAGAACATGTATCTCGCTAGTCCGAGACCATGGGGGATAAATTCTAGAGGGGAAGAGAGATCCTTCACGAGGAGGTGTGAGTGAGAGAGAGGGAGAGGGGTGCCTTTTATAGGAGAGGGGGAACCCCAAGGGGGTGGCCGGCGCATTGGGGCTGCCCCTTTCCCTCCCCTCATTCATGTGGGTGGACACTCCCCTCAAAAAAACCTCTTCAATTTCCTCCACTCAAAATTGCTATTAAATTTCCACCAAATTTAATACAAACTCTCATTAAATAAAACTCTTTTTATTTATTCAGAATTTTGTCAATTACTTTAATGAAAAACATTCACATATAACCCCTTGCTAGAATTCCATTTCACATTCAAAGACACTTTCTGCAATTTTACCCGAAAACCTGTTTCGGTATCTAGTGAAATAAATTTCTGCGCTTGTTATTCTTTCCGGCATGAAACTTTTGCTCCAATTGGATGTCAATGTCCCTTAAGTGTGTCACCCTATGGTTCGCGAATAATGCGGACATGATTGAGACCCTTTTCCGATCAATAATCAGAAGCGGGACCTGGAGATCCATACTGACTCCCACACATTCAACGATGACTTTCCTGTGATCGTCGGAACCTTTTACGCTAGTATCTTAATCCCTTTGTTTCACGATATATTACATGTCCAAGATTCGATCATCGGTATCTCCATACCTAGTTTGATCTCGTTACCGACATGCACTCTTTTCTTGTTCCCGTGATATAACATTCTAGTGATCAAATCACTTGCTTGCAAGCTAACCAATGTGATATCACCGAAAGGGCCCAAAGTATATCTATCCGTCATTGGGATGAACAAATTCCACTCTTGATCCATGATACTCAACATAACACTTTAGTAGTTTTGAAGCCATCTTTATAATCACCCAGTTATGGTGTGACATTTGATGTCATCAAGAAACTCTTCCGTGTTAGTGATTGGCATGATCTCATGGTCTAAGGATTAGGATCACTTCATAAGTTGTTTATAGCAATATAAACTCAATGACTTTGATCGTAATGCTATACTTTGGATGAATGTTCATCACATCATTACACTAATGTTGTGATCTCGTTATTAACAACATCCAATGTCTATGATCAGGAAACTGTGATCATCTTGTTAATCAACGAGCTAGTTTATGAGAGAGGCATAACTAGGAACTTTCTGTTTGTTTATTAAACACACATGTATTAACGTTTCCGTATTAATTGTAACATCCCAGCATTTAGGAACTAACGAAGGGTAGATTTAGGAATATGGAATGTTGCATGCATTCATTTGTGAAAATGTGGGTAAATTTTTTGCCAAATAAAAACCTTACTTGATCAATGTTTCTTTCATACTTTGAGATTAGGTTTAGTCTTAAAGGGTGATTGCTATAGACTTTGATATGATCTTTAAGGAATTATGTGTTTTAAAATGAATTTGAATTTTAAACTTGAGTGTTTGAATTATAATTCATATAAATTAGGGGTAAGTTTTGAATCTTAATTTAATTAAGAAATAAATATTACAACTTAAATTCTACCCAAAGAAAACAATAATGAATATGAAACTTATTTCATATCATCAATATATAATCAAGTTACAAACTTATAACTTATTTAAATCATCCACACAATTCACAAAAGTAAATATATAAAGAATAATAATATTCTTTATTAATAATAATGTAATCTTTATTACAGAAATGAAGATTACAAAATAATAAAAAGAAAATCACAAAAATATGAAGAAGATTACATTGGACTATTTACTAACTATTCTATAAAAGAAAACCTAATCTAAAATCTTCATCTTTATATCTGAACCTGCAAAACAAACAGAATATATATAGATAAATAAAAGGTTAGAGTTAGTATTATTTTCTCTTAGACATGTCAGTGAAGTGCACTAGACAAATTCATCATTGAGAAATTTATAAAAAGGGGCAAGTTTCACCAATATGAAAGAATCCATCTTTCATAAATTTAAAGCCAGAAGTCAAATGACAGCCAAGAGGGACAAATCCACCAGCCAGGTGAAAGTAACCAGATAATAGTAAGTTTCAAAATTCTAAACATATCCACAAGTGCACAACAAGCACACAGGCAGGACACACACCAACATGCATGTGGTGTGTTGTCAACCTCACAGCATAGCCCCAAACTCACAAAACCACAAGCACAGCCGTGGAGAGGCACTAGTGCATCACTCCACTATTTGCACACAAGAACAGCCAGCTTAGACAGCAGCTTATCAAGCACATCATCCAAACCACCAAAGATCAACCAAACATCACCAGGATGGTGACATAAGGAGGGGGAAGAATCAGGTGGACAGCAAGGCCAAGTCCAGGAGCTAGGAGGAGTAGGCTAGCTCAAGGTCAAGCACAGGAATCCAGCAAAACCAGATCAAGATCATCACCAACTTACTCCACAGACATCAGATTTTGTGGTGAGCATCATAAAACCCTCACATGATATAATCATCTTATCTAGACAGAAGCATGTGTTGTTTTATGAACAAACCCTCAGAAAGCACCCAAGTGGGGTGAATCCATCATAGGGATTTTTAAACTCTAAAAGCAAACAACAAAGTACCTGGATCCAGCCAGAGCTCAGAGCAACATCATTGCTCTGGATTAGGCTATATATTACAATTCAAGCATAAATATATCTATGATCTATTTCTAGGCACATCCCTAAAGAAAGGGTAGCACCTTAGAAACTAATCCTTTGGATCCAGATCATGATCAAGCTCACTATCATTTTTCCAAGCTTTGATTAAAAAACAATAGCTGGTACCACTACCAGGACTATCTATATGAACCAATTAGATAAAGTCTGAATCCCTAAGCCTCAGACCAACATCATTGGTCTTAGGGAATTCAGAAAAGAACATTCCCATTTATCTTTCAAAGCCAAGTTTGTCTTAAGCCTAAAAAAACCCAATAAATGGGTTAGAATCAAACTTGTGTGCCATACCATGATGGTGTCACAAGAACAATCCATTATGAATCAGGATAGACATTAAATCATCATAAATTCAGACAATCAACTTACTAATCATTTTCCTATTAACACAGGAATCATAACTAGGATATTCCTATGTTAAAATTCACTATTTGATGATCTCAAACCACATGTTCATTCCCAAGCCAACAACACTAAGACAGTGGTTTCATCCTATCATAATCATGACCATAAATGTAATAACAGTGGAAAGTTATCAAGTCATTGGCTTTACCAAGCATGTTTCCCAAGCAACTATATCATCTGAATTAGATGCAATCCAAGCATAAAATCATCTAATAAGCCTCTAGAAACATTCTAGATCATCTTAAGCAACAAGCCTCAGGCCAATAACCACTTAGCATGTTTACAATTCATCCAAACATGATCCAATTCATCCAGTATATGATCAACCCCGGGATAAGAACCCTAAATGGATATGTCATCCTAATCAGAATCAGACAATAGCCATAGAGGACACTACCAGCATCTAGCATCGGATCAGCAAGCACAGAGAGCACCAGGGGATAGGAATCGAACTCACCGTAGGTCCTCGCTGAAGACTAGAAGAGGAAGCACAGGGGCCGACGACCATGGCGGCACGGGGAGCACCCCAGAGGGGGCGCTGCAACCCGCACGGCGCCACGGCAGTGACCCTGATCACGCCTGGAGGTGCAGAGCATCACCTCGGCACACGACGATCACGACAGCACCTGGATCCATGCCAACCCCCAAACCCTAGGGTTCGGGACGACATCAATCCATTGCAGTAGATCCCCAGGCTCGAATCCAATTGGATAGAACGAACGGGCGTCGTCGACAACCCCCTGTTGAACCACGGCGGTGACCAGAATGGCCTACGGCGATGGGAATCATCGGTGGCGGCATCGCCAGCCACAGGGTCAGGGCCAGAGGAGGAAAGGATGAACTCGAGGGAGAGAGAGAGGCAGTGAGGAGTGGGTCGAGTTGGGCCAGACCCTTCGGGGTGGTTCTTTTGTCCCTGACTAATGGGCTACTAGGCCCAATAAGATAAACCAGACCAGAAATCCTTTCAGGCCTGTTTTAATAAAAAGGAAAAGATCAAAATACCCCTGGACTTAATTAAATCTTAGAAAATAAAATAAAAGTCCAAAAATTATAAGTAAAATTTTTTGGATTCACAATAATCCACTCTATCCAAATAAAATATAATATAAAATTTTGGACATTTATATTTTTATAAGAATTTTGTAATTTATATATTCCTTATGGAATTTTACAAAATTATTGAAAGATGATAAAAATAAATAAAAATCACTTTCATTATATATTAATATTATAGTATTTTTGAAAAATACTAAATAAATATTTAATCACGGTTGTTAATGTATAATTGATAATTCCTAAAAGAATTATTAAATCAATAAAAGTCAAATAAAAAGGAAATAAAATAAAATAATTCAATATATGCTATAAATATTAAAAAATATAAATGATTTATTATTATTAAAAGGCACCTTATATAGGGAAAATGCATATAGAATTAAATAATGCATTATATTACTTGCATAATCATTTTCCTTCTTTAAATATTGTCCTTACCGGACAATAATGATGTTTTTGTAGACATAGAAGCTCAAGGTCCAATGCAAGCATCAGACTTCACTACCTTGCCATCACAAGGCAAGTTCATCACTTGCTCATCTCCTTTGAAGAGTCTTTATCAGTGGTGATATAATGGAGCAATAGAACTTAGAGTTCTAATTGCAACAATGATAATCAAGTAGGGACTTAATAACCCCTGACATCAGTGATTCTAGCGCCGTATATTACGCGTGAGCCATGAGATTTGGAATGGGACGGAGAAGTCAGCTGTATCTTCTTCCTCTCGCATGAAGCCGGATGTGCAGGTCGTGGCTGTTATCCTCGAAGCGTGCATATTAATTGGTAATTCGTAGATGATATGTAGCATATGGGTGGGAACCCTCATCGTCCCACGATAGTTCTGGCATCTAACGGTTTGTACAAACCATTGTCGTAATTCATTATATGGGCATGGTGTACACCAAGGAGGCATGTGGGGTCGCGAAGGGGACAATGATTGGCTTGGAGCAACTACTGGGCCCCACATCATGGAATTATGGACGGGAAAGTACGCCCGGTTGTGCAACAAGGAGTTGATCTCATGGGTAAAGTAACGCACTCTCTGCAGAGTGTAAGAATTGTAACTTATTACTCCCTGTTCCGGGAAGGAGCTACGAACGCGGCAGGAAAGGAACTCCATGAAAGTTCTGGTCAACCTGTGAAGGCTGATGGTCATAGATTTTCATAATAAAATCAATCTTTGAAGAAAGATTTACAAAAATTGCATAGTGCCAAGGATTTATAATCCGAGGTGGTAGTTAGAGCATCAAACTTCCCACCTTTCATATAATGAACTTGTTGGGTAACGCTGTTACTCATTCTTTCCTTTGATCCCTTGCTTCGACTCTGAGGATCCCGAAGACGTGCCAATGTATGCAGCTGAATGCCAAGAAGATGTGTTTTACGAGGAACCTGATCTATCCGGAGGTGTTGAAAGTGTGGATTACGAAATCCTCTATGGTGTCGATGATAACGAGTCCAACTAAGTATTTCTAGTTAATAGTAACCAACGGAGACGAGAAGCATGAACTCTATAGAATAAGCTGTTGAGCTCAACTCCTAGACAGAGTTGTTACTTTTAAATTCCGCTGAAACACTTTATATTTTGGTTTGTAAGTTGAATCTTTTGGAAGACTTGAACTTTCGGTATTGTAATAATAATAACGTGTGTACTTCTGTAATATGGACCCACAATGTTTCTGTTGTACCACTCTGAGGGATGTGATATTTACGGAACGGTGTTCTGTGGATGTCATGTCAACGACTATAGTGTACTAAACATGCAGTGGTATGCTGGGTCACTGCAGTTGGTATCAGAGCAAATTGCTTTGACCTTAGGTTGGAAACCTAGTAAAGGGTATTACCTGTAGGAAAATTTAGCAACGATAAAGAATTCTCTAAAAGTAATATAATGGGTATTCAAATGAGAATATTCCGTTATATATTTTAGTGCGATAATTCTTTGTGATGATGCAATATATCATTGGATACTAATCAAAAATTATTTTTTTGATATACAGAGATATGGCACCAAAGTTTCCAAAACAGACTTTGGTAAGGAAAGAGGAGACTCTTGATGATTATCAAGGATCATTCACAAACCAACTTCGTCAACTTTTAAAGCTCTTTAGTTGTCCAACTAGAATTCCACTGAACACTATCACTTACCTTGATGGCCGGATGTTATCCAAGTATCATGTGAGTATCCAACTTCTAGAGAAGCTTGGATTATATCATGATCTACCTATAGGAGAAGGTAGGAGTCATTTAGCAGCATATCATGTTGCTGTTGTGTAAGGATGGCAATTTTATCCAGGGATCCGGGTATCCACGGATATCCGACCCGATGGGTAAGGGTATGGAGGACTAAGTATGCCCACGGATTTCATGGGGCGGATATCCGCTAATTCATGGGGCGGGCATGGGTATTGGTTTTGCTCCATGAATATCCGACGGATACCTGGCAGAAACATGGGACCCACATGTCAGCGAGACATTTTTTTCCATATGCCATATTACTCACTAAAAGGCCTAATGAACCAACTTCCAAGACCTAGGCCCAAAGGCCCACCTAAGTACTAACCCTAGATAATTACTCTTATTATCTCAATCCCTAACTATTCCATTTCCCTAATCACTCCCTACATACGGACGGGGCAGCCGTCAGGGGAAGCTGTAGAGTGCCAGTCATGTATCCCCTCTTAGGATCCTCGCAGGAAGGACACAACCTAGCGGAGCGGGACGCCTCCGCTCTCCCTGCCACCCCTATTACTCCTCCACTAGGAATCACCGGTGACTGCCCCTCCTGCATTCCTGCTCGTCTACAAGAATTGTCGGTGGTTATCCTGTCCTCGGCGACCTCCCCGACGGTAAGAATTCCCCCAATTCCCTACATGCTTCTACTGGCCGACCTCCCCCTTTTCCCCTCACCCATACCTCGATTTTCTAATTGAAGGGTTTGCCGTTGCTACTGCTGAGTAGACGTCTTGGCGCAAGTGGAAAAGAATGGACGCATGTTATGCTGAAATGCTGTCAAAATTTGCTATAATATCAAAGTTATGTGGAATGTTGTTATGATTATATATATAGTGTGTAAACCAATGGATATCCATGGATACATGGATACCCGGCGGGTTTGGATCTGGGGCGACATCCATGCCCATGGATATCTTCGTGGGCAGGCCAGAGTGAGGTTGATGGATTTGGATTTGGATTTTGTTTTGATATATCCATCCAAACCCGCTCCATTGCCATCCTTACTGTTGTGGAGGCGATAGCTAATATCTGGGAGCAGAAAACCAAGGAGCTAGAAGGTAGCACATTCTCTATGATACCTCATGGTTCTATAGACTCGGAGCCTATACCAGATCATCTTACTTTGGTTAATAAGCATCCTAAGTTAGCTTCCAAGTTTATGGATAAATATCAAACACTCGTTGCGTCTTTTTATAAGACACATCAAGTGATTGTTGGAGACAAAAATGATATGTTAGAAGATCTAACTAATCCGGAAAGGAGGAAGCGGTTAGCATTCCAGTTAGAGAAAGAAGCAAGTAGTAGTGCAACACCTATATTTAAAGATATACCTATAGATCCTGAATCTTTTATACCATATCCTTATTCACCAAGACCTGAACCTATACATGATCCCACTATGGATATGAGGTATGCAGTACCACAGGGCTCAGAGGATGGTTCTGACTCGGAACTTCCTATTGAGAATTCGGATGGTTGGAGAATGGGATCATATAATGGATCTCATGAACACCAGATGTCCATAGATGGTTCCGACAGGAATGTTGGACAATCTAGTTGGATGGGTGTAAGAATGAACCCTAATAATAGTAGTAGAAATACCATGTCAATAGATAATCATGATGAAGAAGAAGATCCTGAGGAGAGAGCGTTTGAATAATCAACATCTTCTCAAAACCTAGGGAATATACATTATCCAGTGTTTAATTATCTTGCCCACGAGAGCACCTGGGAAGCAGCAGGATCTGCGTATCTTGTTGACAACTCAAGAAATGAAGCTCAGGAGATGCAGGCTGGAGATAATATGGAATATGTTTCTGAAGACTTTTCAGCTGAGCTGGAGGGAGTCAATGCGCTCAGGTTGAGTAATGACTCAAGTCCTAACACTTCAGATACAGAGTATATTCCTTATGGAAGGCCATATGTTCCACAAAATGTGTGACGAACAACACGTCATCACGGTTGGACATCAGGCATGTATGATGAGCGTAGTTACTACTAGAAGGAGACAAGTAGTTAGTAGTATCAAGTACCGTGTATTGTACCCCAAGTAATAAGGTAGTTTTGTGATTATACCTATGTGGTATATGTTGTAATGACTTTGTATCTTTATGATATTATATAAAATATGTGAAATGCATATTTGGATTTTCTTTGGATCTTCATTGTGTGACTAGTTCTGTGCGTAAAGTCGAGCTCAGAACACATGTGCATGATGTAATTATGAGTATTCGCTTTATGTTGCAAGACTAGAGGGTCATGGATATGGGTGTAGGAATGGAAACTAAGCAGCAGCGGATGGAGTGAGAGGCCAAGGAAAAGGCCGATGCAGATGCAGCAAACCAGGAAGCATTACCACCACCACCAATGAGGCCGTTAATGGAGCAGAATTTTATGCAATGCATGCAAATGATGCAAGAGACCCAGAACAAGTTCATGGAAGAGCTACTGGGACGAGCAAATTAGAGGGCACCTGAAGGTGGACGAGTGAGTCTATCTGATTTCCAGAATGCAAGATCGTTACCTTTTGCATCAGCTCCTGAACCAATGGATGCAGAAGACTGGTTGGTAGATACTGAAAGGAAGCTGAAAACTGTAGGTTGCAATGATGAGGATAAATTGAGGTATGCAACTCATCTTCTGACTGGACCTACAGCATCATGGTGGGAGAATCAGTTAGCCATGCAACCACCAGGAAGGGAGTTTACCTGGGAAGAGTTCAAGGAGAGATTCCGTGAATATCATGTTCTGGAAAGTGTTATGGAGTTGAAGCGGAGAGAATTTGAGGAGCTTCAGCAAGGATATACTAGTGTCATGAAGTACATCCGGGAGTTTAGCCAACTGTCTCGTTATGCTGAGGAGGATGTCAACACGGAAGAGAAGCGGAAGAAGCGTTTCCTGCTTGGATTAAATCCATTTGTGAAAATGCAGCTAAGGTTAGCCAATAAGCAAACTTATCAGCAGTTGTTGGATGTAGCCATTACTTTTGAAGATGACTACAAGAATGTCCAAGAGGATAGGAGGAAGAGAGCCAAGAAGGAAACCAAGAGGATTCAGGCAAGCAAACCTAAACCCAACCTGGAGTTCAAACCTCGGAATAGGAATTATGGTAACAATAACAATAAGAATAAGAATAACAATAACAAGGGCAGTGGTGGAAATCAATCCAATCTGAGAAGGAATGTTATTTGTAACAATTGTGGAATTCCAGGGCATTTCCAGAGGGAATGCAAAAAGCCTGTAGTGATCTTGTTACGGTTGTGGTCAGAAGGGGCATATCAAGCCAGATTGGCCGAGCAAACCACCTGGAGGATGGCCTACCAAGGGAGGAGGACAAGCCAGTGTAGGAAATGGACAGCCCAATAAAGGAGGAAATAATGGCAAGAACAACAATGGCAAGAGGAACCGACCTACTAGGAAACTGAATTGTGCAACTCTCGAGGAGGTGGATAATTCGGAGCATGCAGTGATAGGTACGCTCAATATCCTTACCAATCCCGGCAAAGTTCTATTTGATACTAGTGCAACTACTTCATTCATTTCTGAAGAATTTTGTGATAAGTTCGGGATTAGAAGGACAACATTAGAAAGTCCTATGACCGTAGTTATGGCAGGAGGGAACGTGATTGTACGCCACATAAATCAAGATCAGGTTATCTCGATCTGTGGTTGTACATATTTCGCAGACCTTTATGTGATTCCTTTGAAGGGAATTGCCGTAGTGTTGGGGATGGATTGGATGATGGAACACGGAGCTCAGATAAATTGTGAGGATAAAACTGTCTCAATCAAAACTCCAAGTGGAGAAAGGATAGTTTACCAAGCAGATAAGCACAGTCATATCATGGTGGATCTGTAGTTGAATTCAATGAAAGAAGTTAAATTGGAAGAGATACCTATAGTTAATGAATTCCAAGATGTTTTTCCAACAGAGCTACCGGGAATGCCACCAGACCGGGAGATAGAATTCACCATTGATCTAATTTTGGGTACAATACCAATATCTCAAGCACCATATAAGATGGGACCCAAAGAGTTGAAAGAACTCAAAGAGCAAATTGATGAGTTAGCTAGAAAAGGATTTATACAGGAAAGTGTATCTCCATGGGGAACACCAGTAATCTTTGTGGATAAGAGAGATGGTGGAAGACGAATGTGTGGTGATTATAGAAATCTGAACAACGTAACTATCAAGAATAAGTATCCACTACCAAGAATTCAAGATTTGTTTGATCAAGTGAAAGGAGCTGGAGTATTTTCAAAGATCGATTCAATATCTGGATACCACCAAATAAAAATTAAAACGGAAGATGTTCCAAAAACAACATTTGTCTCAAGATATGGGCACCATGAGTATCTGGTAGTACCATTTGGTTTGACCAATGCACCGACAATATTCATGAATCTGATGAACAAGATCTTCATGCCATATTTGGACAAGTTTGTCATAGTCTTTATTGATGATATTCTGATATATTCCAAGGATAAGGAAGAGCATGCTAATCATTTAAGGATAGCATTGCAGACTTTAAGAGAACACAAACTCTATGCTAAGTTCAGTAAATGGGAATTTTGGCTTGATGAGGTAGAATTCCTCGGTCATGTGATCAGTAAGGATGGAATTGCTGTGAATCCATCTAAAGTTCAGTCAGTACTAGAGTAGACTGCACCGAACAATGTGAATCAAATTCGAGGTTTCTTAGGAATGGCTGGTTATTATCGGAGATTCATTGAAGGTTTCTCCAAAATAGCCGGACCAATGACCAAATTATTATGGAAGAATACACCATTCAAGTGGGATGATAAATGTGAAGCAAGTTTCCAAGAGGTGAAGACTAGATTAACCACAGCTCCAATCTAAGCAGTTCCTGAAACAGGGAAGGACTTCACTGTATACTGTGATGCGTCTAAAGATGGTTTGGGTTGTATATTAATGCAAGATCAGAAAGTGATTGCTTATGGTTCAAGACAACTGAAACCACATGAAGTCAACTATCCAACTCATGATTTAGAGTTAGCAGCAGAAGTTTTTGCACTGAAAGGATGGAGGCATTTTCTTTATGGAGCTAGATGTGAGTTATACACTGACCATATAATTCTCAAATATTTCTTCACTCAAAAGGAATTGAATATGAGACAGAAGCGTTGGTTGGAACTAATCAAGGATCATGATTTAGCAATCAACTACACCCTAGGGAAAGCAAATGTTGTAGCATATGCTTTAAGCAGAAAGAGTGCAGATATTCAGCCAAGCAATAGGGAGCTACCAAAAGAGTTACAAATGGACTTGGAAAAATTAGAGCTTAAACTTATTAGAACAGAGGTTCTTGGAGGATTAGCTACTATGCAGGTAGTTGCAGAGCAGGACAGTGATCTTAAGCAAGAAATTTTTAGACATCAAGAAGAAGATCCTTTTATTGCTGAGGAAATTCGGAGGATATCTCAAGGGCAAAAATCAGTTTTTCACCTTGGAGATTATGGGTCTTTATGGTTTCAAGACCGTCTTTGTGTTCCAGATGTGACCGAGATTAGAAATGTCATACTCAAGGAAGCACATGATACACCATATTCTATACATCCAGGGAGTACTAAGATGTATATGGATTTGAAAGAACTATTCTGGTGGAATAACATGAAAAGAGATATTGCTAAATATGTATCTGAATGCCATACTTGTCAAAGGGTGAAAGTTGTCATCAAAGTCCAGCAGGACCATTACAACCCTTAGAAATTCCTAAATGGAAATGGGAGGAAATAGGTATGGACTTCATTACAGGATTGCCTATGACACCAAAAAGGAAGGATATGATATGGGTAATTGTGGATAGACTCTCTAAGAGTGCACATTTTATTCCGGTGAATCAAAAGGATAATGCTGAGAAGTTAGTTGAAGTATATGTCAAAGAGATAGTAAGTAAGCATGGATTACCCAAAAAGATCGTAATTGATAGGGGATCAGTGTTTACTTCAGCATTTTGGAAGCAATTGCATGAAGCACTTGGTTCAAAGTTAGATTTCAGCACGGCATATCATCTTGAGACAGGAGGTCAAACTGAAAGAACAAACCAAATACTAGAAGACATGTTAAGGGCTTGTGCACTAGATTTTGGAGGAACATGGGAATATCACTTACCATTGGCAGAATTTTCTTATAATAATAGTTATCAGAGTAGTCTGAAGGCAGCTCCATACCAAGTTTTGTATGGAATAAAATGTAGATCACCAATATGTTGGTATGAGCCTGGAAGGAGCAAAGAATTTGCGCCAGATTATATCAAGGAAAGACAAGACATCATTGATAAGATCAGGGATATACTGAAAATAGCCTAGAGTAGGCAGAAAAGTTATGCGGATCAAAGTCAAAGATCATGGCATCCAGAAGTGGGAGATATGGTCTATTTGAAAGTAAGTCCAATGAAAGGGGTGAAAATATTCAGAGTTAAAGGGAAATTGAGTCCAAGATATATCGGACCATTCAAGATACTGAGTCAAAACAGAACTATAGCTTATTCTTTAGAGTTACCATCAAGATTGTCTCAAGTGCATAATGTTTTCCATGTGTCACAACTTCGTAAATGTTTAAAAGTTCCAGATGATGCAATCACACATCAACAGATAGAACTACAAGCAGACCCGACTTATGTTGAAAAGCCTTGTAAGATTCTGGAAGAAAAGTGGAAAAGATTAAGGAACAGAGCAATCAAATATTGCAAGGTACAGTGGGAACATCACCCTGAAAGGGAAGCCACATGGGAGAAAGAAGAGGATTTAAGAAAAGCCTATCCAGAACTATTCAGGTACATCTCCACAAACTTCGGGACAAAGTTTAATTTCAGGGGGGAAGTCTATATCATCCCAGCATTTAGGAACTAACGAAGGGTAGATTTAGGAATATGGAATGTTGCATGCATTCATTTGTGAAAATGTGGGTAAATTTTTTGCCAAATAAAAACCTTACTTGATCAATGTTTCTTTCATACTTTGAGATTAGGTTTAGTCTTAAAGGGTGATTGCTATAGACTTTGATATGATCTTTAAGGAATTATGTGTTTTAAAATGAATTTGAATTTTAAACTTGAGTGTTTGAATTATAATTCATATAAATTAGGGGTAAGTTTTGAATCTTAATTTAATTAAGAAATAAATATTACAACTTAAATTCTACCCAAAGAAAAACAATAATGAATATGAAACTTATTTCATATCATTAGTATATAATCAAGTTACAAACTTATAACTTATTGAAATCATCGACACAATTCACAAAAGTAAATATATAAAGAATAATAATATTCTTTATTAATAATAATGTAATCTTTATTACAGAAATGATGATTACAAAATAATAAAAAAATTACAAAAATATGAAGAAGATTACATTGGACTATTTACTAACTATTCTATAAAAGAAAACCTAATCTAAAATCTTCATCTTTATATCTGAACATGCAAAACAAACAGAATATATATAGATAAATAAAAGGTTATAGTTAGTATTATTTTCTCTCAGACATGTCAGTGAAGTGCACTAGACAAATTCATCATTGATAAATTTATAAAAAGGGGCAAGTTTCACCAATATGAAAGAATCCATCTTTCATAAATTTAAAGCCAGAAGTCAAATGACAGCAAAGAGGGACAAATCCACCAGCTAGGTGAAAGTAACCAGATAATAGTAAGTTTCAAAATTCTGAACATATCCACAAGTGCACAACAAGCACACAGGCAGGACACACACACCAACATGCATGTGGTGTGTTGTTAACCTCACAGCACAGCCCCAAACTCACAAAACCACAAGCACAGCCGTGGAGAGGCACTAGTGCATCACTCCACTGTTTGCACACAAGAACAGCCAGCTTAGACAACAGCTTACCAAGCACATCATCCAAACCAAACCACCAAAGATCAACCAAACATCACCAGGATGGTGACATAAGGAGGGGAAGAATCAGGTGGATAGCAAGGCCAAGTCCAGGAGCTAGGAGGAGCAGGCTAGCTCAAGGTCAAGCACAGGAATCCAACAAAACCAGATCAAGATCATCACCAACTTACTCCACAGACATCAGATTTTGTGGTGAGCATCATAAAACCCTCACATGATATAATCATCTTATCTAGACAGAATCATGTGTTGTTTTATGAACAAACCCTCAGAAAGCACCCAAGTGGGGTGAATCCATCATAGGGATTTTTAAACTCTAAAAGCAAACAACAAAGTACCTGGATCCAGCCAGAGCTCAGAGCAACATCATTGCTCTGGATTAGGCTATATATTACATTTCAAGCATAAATATCTATGATCTATTTCTAGGCACATCCCTAAAGAAAGGGTAGCACCTTAGAAACTAATCCTTTGGATCCAGATCATGATCAAGCTCACTATCATTTTTCCAAGCTTTGATTCAAAAATAATAGCTGGTACCACTACCATGACTATCTATATGAACCAATTAGATAAAATCTAAATCCCTAAGCCTCAGACCAACATCATTGGTCTTAGGGAATTCAGAAAAGAACATTCCCATTTATCTTTCAAAGACAAGTTTGTCTTAAGCCTAAAAAAACCCAATCAATGGGTTAGAATCAAACTTGTGTGCCATACCATGATGGTGTCACAAGAACAATCCATTATGAATCAGGATAGACATTAAATCATCATTAATTCAGACAATCAACTTACTAATCATTTTCCTCTTAACACAGGAATCATAACTAGGATATTCCTATGTTAAACTTCACTATTTGATGATCTCAAACCACATGTTAATTCCCAAGCCAACAACACTAAGACAGCGGTTTCATCCTATCATAATCATGACCATAAATGTAATAACAGTGGAAAGTTATCAAGTCATTGGCTTTACCAAGCATGTTTCCCAAGCAACTATATCATCTGAATCAGATGCAATCCAAGCATAAAATCATCTAATATGCCACCAGAAACATTCTAGATCATCTTAAGCAACAAGCCTCAGGCCAATAACCACTTAGCATGTTTACAATTCATCCAAACATGATCCAATTCATCCAGTATATGATCAACCCTAGGATAAGAACCCTAAATGGATATGTCATCCTAATAAGAACCAGACAATAGCCAGAGAGAACACTACCAGCATCTAGCATCAGATCAGCAAGCACAGAGAGCACCAGGGAGAGGAATCGAACTCACCGTAGGTCCTCGCTGAAGACTAGAAGAGGAAGCAGAGGGGCCGACGACCATGGCGGCACGGGGAGCACCCCAGAGGGGGCGCTGCAACCCGCACGACGCCACGGCAGTGACCCTGATCACGCCTGGAGGTGCAGAGCATCACCTCGACACACGACGACCACAGCAGCACCTGGATCCATGGCAACCCCCAAACCCTAGGGTTCGGGACGACATCGATCCATTGCAGGAGAGCCCTAGGCTCGAATCCAATTGGATAAAACGAACGGGCATTGTCGAAAACCCCCTGTTGCACCACGGCGGCGACCAGAACGGCCTAGGGCGGCGGCAATCACCGGTGGCGGCATCGCCGGCCACAGGTTCGGGGCTAGAGGAGGAAAGGATGAACTCAAGGGAGAGAGAGAGGCAGTGAGGAGTGGGCCGAGTTGGGCCAGACCCTTCGGGGTGGTTATTTTGTCCCTAACTAATGGGCTACTAGGGACCAATAAGATAAACCAGCTCAGAAATCCTTTTAGGCCTGTTTTAATAAAAAGGAAAAGACCAAAAAAACCTAGACTTAATTAAATCTTAGAAAATAAAATAAAAGTCCAAAAATTATAAGTAAAATATTTTTGGATTCAAAATAATCCACTCTATCCAAATAAAATAAAATATAAAATTTTGGACATTTAAATTTTTATAAGAATTTTGTAATTTATATATTCCTTATAGAATTTTACGAAATTATTGAAAGATGATAAAAATAAATAAAAATCACTTTCATTATATATTAATATTATAATATTTTTGAAAAATACTAAATAAATATTTAATTACAATTTTTAATGTATCATTGATAATTCCTAAAAGAATTATTAAATCAATAAAAGTCAAATAAAAAGGAAATAAAATAAAATAATTCAATATATGCTATAAATATTAAAAAATATATAAATGCTTTATTATTATTAAAAGCACCTTATATAGGGAAAATGCATATAGAATTAAATAATGCATTACATTACTTGCATAATCATTTTGCTTCTTTAAATATTGTCCTTATCGGACAATAATGATGTTTTTGTAGACATAGAAGCTCAAGGTCCAGTGTAAGCATCAAACTTCACTACCTTGCCATCACAAGGCAAGTTCATCACTTGCTCATGTCCTTTGAAGAGTCTTTATCAAAGTATTTGCAAATTGTGTGTTATCATATATGCTAAAAAGGAAAGAAAATATTATTTTCACAAATAAATAAATTATAGATATCATCCTAAGTGGTGATATAATGGAGCAATAGAACTTAGAGTTCTAATTGCAACAATGATAATCAAGTAGGGACTTAATAACCCCTGACATCAGTGATTCTAGCGCCGTATATTACGCGTTAGCCATGAGATTTGGAATGGGACAGAGAAGTCAGTTGTATCTTCTTCCTCTCGCATGAAGCCGGATGTGCAGGTCGTGGATATTATCCTTGAAGCGTGCATATTAATTGATAATTCGTAGAGGATATGCAGCATATGGGTGGGAACCCTCATCGTCCCACGATAGTTCTGGCATCTAACGGTTTGTACAAACCATTGCCGTAATTCATTATGTGGGCATGGTGTACATCAAGGAGGCATGCGGGGTCGCGAAGGGGGTAGTGATTGGATTGGACCAACTACTGGGCCCCACATCATGGAATTGTGGATGGGAAAGTACGCCCGGTTGTGCAACAAGGAGTTGATCTCTCATGGGTGAAGTAACGCACCACTGCAAAGTGTAAGAATTGTAACTTGTTACTCCCTGTTCTGGGAAGGAGCTACGAACGCGGCAGGAAAGAAACTCCATGAAACTTCTGGTCAACCTGTGAAGGCTGATGGTCATAGATTTTCATAATAAAATCAATCTTTGAAGAAATATTTACAAAAACTGCATAGTGCCAAGGATTTATAATCCGAGGTGGTAGTTAGAGCATCAAACTTCCCACCTTGCATATAATGAACTTGTTGGGTAACGATGTTACTCATTCTTTCCTTTGATCCCTTGCTTAGACTCTGAGGATCCTGAAGACGTGCCAATGTATGCAGCCGAATGCCAAGAAGATGTGTTCTACGAGGAACCTGATCTATCCGGAGGTGTTGAAGGAGTGGATTACGAAATCCGCTATGGTGTCGATGATAACGAGTCCAACTAAGTATTTCTAGTTAATAGTAACCAACGGAGCTGAGCAGCATGAACTCTATAGAATAAGCTGTTGAGCTCAACTCCTAGACGAAGTTGTTACTTTTAAATTCCGCTGAAACACTTTATATTTTGGTTTGTAAGTTGAATCTTTTGGAAGACTTGAACTTCCGGTATTGTAATAATAATAACGTGTGTACTTTTGTAATATGGACCCGCAATATTTCTGTTGTACCACTATGAGGGATGTGATATTTACGGAACGGTGTTCTGTGGATGTCATGCCAACGACTATAGTGTACTACACACGCAGTGGTATGCTAGGTCACCGCATTAATAAAATTATAGCATGCAAAATAAACATCTATCATATACTTGGAATACACATAATAAACACTTTATTATTGCCTCTCAGGGCATATTCCCTTCAGTATCCCACTTGCACTAGAGACAATAATCTAGTTACATAGTGATGTATCTAACACCCATGGAGTTCTGGTGTAGATCATGTTTTGCTCTAGGGAGAGTTCTAGTCAACGAATCCGCTACATTGAGATCCGTATGTACTTTACAAATCTTTATATATCCATCCTTGACATGCTCGCGGATGGAGTGAAACTGACGCTTAATATGCTTGGAATGCTTGTGAGACCTTGGTTCTTTGGCATTGGCAATGGCACCATTGTTGTCACAATATATCACCATTGGGTCCAACGCATTTGCAACCACACCTAGTTCGGATATAAACTCCTTCATCCAAACTGCTTCCTGAGCCGCTTCCGAAGCAGCAACATATTTGGCCACCGTTGTTGATCCCGCCACCACAAGTCGTTTGGAGCTCCTCCAACTAACCGCTCCGCCATTCATGAGAAATACGTATCCGGATTGAGACTTAGAGTCATCCGGATCGGTGTCAAAGCTAGCTCAACATAACACTTAGCGCTCTTCTTCACCTCCGTATACAAGAAACATATCCTTAGTTCTTCGCAGGTACTTAAGGATTTTCTTGACCGCTTTCCAGTGTTCCGAACCTGGATCCGATTGGTACCTACTAGTCAAACTAATAGCATGTGCCACATTCGGTCTTGTACATAGCATGGCGTACATTATAGAGCCTATGGCTGAAGCATATGGGACTTTGTCCATTATCACTCTTTCTTCCACCGTAGCCGGACTTTTCTGAAGCATTGTAGCTCTCTATAGCAGCATGTGTATCGAAAATCATTTTCAACTCACCCATTGTATCAAATGCATTGCCGTTTTCGAAACGCTTTCGAAGTTCCGGCTCTAGCCCATACAAAATGCCGCAATGAACTAAGTTGTGGTCCTCCTGACGAGTCTGATAGACATTCTTCTCCTTGTCAGGGGCATCCTCAAAAGGTGGGGGGCCTAGCGGCGCTTCTAGCACATATTGCTTTTGTGCAGCAGAGAGGAGAATCCTCAAATTCATGGCCCATTTGGTAAAGTTGCTACCGTTCGTTGCAAGTTTATCTTTCTCCATGAACACATTGAAATTAAAAGCAGGTGGTGCCATCTACAACAGAATTTGTAAAGTTTAGACTAAGTTCATGATAGATTGATTTCAACTAATCCTCATTACGAATGAACTCCACTCAAAAACGACATCCCTCGTGCCTTTTTGGTGATTACATGAACCAAATCCACTACACCAAGTCCGATCATCACGTGAGTCGGTGTAGCTTCAAAGGCGAGCATCAAATGGGCATCATATCTACTATATGACTCATGCTTATCCTTTCGGTCCGTGTTCCGAGGTCATGTCTGTACATGCTAGGCTTGTCAAGTTAGAACCTTAGTATTCGCGTGTGTAACTGTCTTACACCCGAAATATGGTCGTGGATCCAAGAACACCCGATCATCACGTGTTGCCTTGGAGCGACGAAAACATAATCGGTGCATACTAAAGGAAGAGCACATTCTTATCTTGATATTTAAATGAGGGGTCATCTTATTATGCTAATAAAGCACTAAACAAGCAATATAAGATGCTATCAAACATCACATGTTTATTAGTGAAATGATATGGTTCCCGCATATGATCTCTATCATGTGCATCGTGGTATGATCACTATCATACCTTTATGTGTAAGGCCAAGGTCTATGGAACTTACATGTTATGTGTGTTGTAAGAGTATCATCTTATACTTCTACTTACAACAACACCATATCATAACACTAGCCCAACAACAATCTAAACTAGACGTCTCTAATTTATCCATTGCAAGTTTTACGTGGCTTAGGGCTTTCGAAGATAGAACCGTTCTTACCTACGAACATAAACCACAACGAGGATAACCAAATTGTTGACAACTTGTTGCAAAATAGATATTGACTATAGTAGGAGAGACAGACGCCCGCTAGCCACTTATGCAAACTAGTTGCATGCCAAGCATGGAACAGGTCTCATGTGCGAGGACATGTAAAGTTTGTCCAGACCGCTTCATCCCAATATGCCACCAATATCCAAAATTATAACTAAGAAGCAACAACATGATCATCATCGCCCACATACTCATATGTGTACTACCCGTGTAAAGCATCTACGCATAGATCCGGCTCTGATACCACTGAAGGGTTCGCATCATAGAAAACAAAAAATTCCTACGATGGGAACTAAGTACCAAGATCTATCTACTAGATACAAACAACGGGCGGATGTATATCCATAGAGAACATACCCTTGAAGACCGACAAAGCTTAACGAGTTAAACTCGTTCTTGCCGATCTCAAGATCGAGAGGAAGTCCTAGCGCCACAAAGCAACAGCGCATCCGTGCTCGCACACACGTACAAGACACCGAGCAACCTCCGCCTCCTCGCTCCAGTGATGCAGCGGAAGCACAACCCTTTCTTGCCGAATAGCCACCGGGAACATGTATCTCGCTAGTCCGATATAATGGGGGATAAATTCTAGAGGGGGAGAGAGATCCTTCATGAGGAGGAATGAGTGAGAGAGAGGGAGAGGGGTGCCTTTTATAGGAGAGGGGGAACCCTAAGGGGGTGGCCGGCGCATGAGGGATGCCCCTTGCCCTCCCCTCATTCATGTGGGTGGACACTCCACTCACAAAAACCTCTTCAATTTCCTCCATTCAAAATCCCACTCCAAATTGCTATTAAATTTCCACCAAATTTAATGCAAACTCTCATTAAATAAAACTCTTTTTATTTATTCAGAATTTTGTAAATTACTTTAATGACAAACATTCACATATAACCCCTTGCTAGAATTCTATTTCACATGCAAAGACACTTTCTGCAATTTCACCTGAAAACCTGTTTTGGTATCTAGTTAAATAAATTCCTCCACTTGTTATTCTTTCCGGCATGAAACTTTTGCTCCAATTGGATGTCAGTGTACCTTAAGTGTGTCACCCTACGGTTTGCGAATAATGCGAACATGATCGAGACCCTTCTCCGATCAATAATCAGAAGCGGGACCTGGAGATCCATACTGACTCCCACACATTCAACGATGACTTTCCTGTGATCGTCGAAACCTTTTACGCTAGTATCTTAATCCCTTTGTTTCACGATATAATACATGTCCGAGATTCGATCATCGGTATCTCCATACCTAGTTTGGTCTCGTTACCGACATGCACTCTTTTCTTGTTCCCGTGATATAACATTCTAGTGATCAAATCACTTGCTTGCAAGCTAACCAATGTGATATCACCGAGAGTACCCAGAGTATATCTGTCCGTCATTGGGATGAAAAAATTCCACTCTTGATCCATGAGCCTCAACATAACACTTTAGTAGTTTTGAAGCCATCTTTATAATCATCCAGTTACGGTGTGACGTTTGATGTCATCAAGAAACTCTTCTGTGTTAGTGATTGGCATGATCTCATGGTCTAAGGATTAGGATCACTTCGTAAGTTGTTTATAGCAATATAAACTCAATGACTTTGATCGTAATGCTATACTTTGGATGAATGTTCATCACATCATTACACTAATGTTGTGATCTCGTTATTAACAACATCCAATGTCTATGATCAGGAAACTGTGATCATCTTGTTAATCAACGAGCTAGTTTATGAGAGAGGCATAACTAGGAACTTTCTGTTTGTTTATTAAACACACATGTATTAACGTTTCCGTATTAATACAATTATAGCATGCAAAATAAACATCTATCATATACTTGGAATACACATAATAAACACTTTATTATTGCCTCTCACGGCATATTCCCTTCACTCCCCAATCTAGCCAGTTACGTTTTCTGCTCTTTTCGAGTTGAGCCGGTTAAAGGGCAAATCATGACACTGTATCCATATCAGAATTCTACTAAATCGGACCTCTAAGAACGCATACTAATCTTGAAGTCATCTAAAACCATAGCATGATTACCAACGCATACTAATCTTTTTGGCACCACGACGTTCCCTACCACACTGATCGTTGTTCCATCATCATCCTCAAGATCTTCTATCCAACACCTTTTTCGTCGGTGCCATTTTCTCAAACTTCTCTGCAAAAACACCATTGTCATGGATTTTCCCTTCCCGACTACACTTTCCTTGCCGTCCTCAACTCCGAGCTCGCCATCCCTAAGGACATGGGTGTGAACGGGAAAGAGATCATTGATGAAGATCAAAGAGCGATGTGGACATCGAAGATCGCCACGCGCCGGCACCGACACTCCGAAACCCTAGAAAACCAAGTTGTTGCTTGTCATTGATTCAAAAGTCTACTATTCACACTATTTTTCTGCTAGGCAGACTGTTCACATAGTACCATGCGGTTTTACTGTTCACATAGTACTCTATCGACTCGTTGCTACAATTTAGTAGATAGATCTTGGCTTGTGTGTGTTTATGCGGTAGATTTTTTTTGTTTTCCATTCTACGAACCCCTACATGGTTTTCTTCGAGATCTGGGTTACACGACCCCGCACTGCATCCGAACACTCCGCAGCCGGCCTAGCTTTTCTCTTCAACCCGCTGCTCGTAGGTATCCTGTTAGCAGACTTCTGGCTGACCTCCTCGCTAACCTGGGCTGTAGACCCCGCCACTGCTTCGCTTGTCTGGCGTTGTGTCCAAGATGCTGGCTCCGACGAAGCCGAATCAGTCGCCGACGTAGCTACCACCTTGGCCTCGCTTGACATGCCGCCTCCGGATTCAGTGTGTGTGTGGGGGGGGAGGACGAGGAGAAAAAATACCGTTGCCGCCGCCGAACCGGATTCAGTGTAGGGGGAGGGAGAAAAAAGGACTGCCGCCGCTGGATTTATTGTCGGGGCTTAGGAAAGTACAGAAATGGATTTGCCCGTGCAGCACGTGGACGGTGACTTAGAAGGGGCACAACAGGGGCACAGCATGTACTAATTTAATACAATATCCTGACATAACGGCTAAGATTTGAAAATATTTGGTTTGACCACCATTCACTCTAAATGCCCCTCTCGGTAATTACCCCTCCAACTTTTCGAATCGCGGTGATTACACGCAACTCGGGCCCCGTATTGCCTTCGCCTGCCAACTTTCGGGTCGCAAAGTAGTATCCCCACTTTAATGGCGCCAAGGCCTTCCCCAGCACAGTGATCGTTGTTCCATCATCATCCTCAAGATCTTTTACCCAACACCTTTTTCGTCGGAGCCATTTTCTCAAACTTCTCTGCAAAAAACACCATTGCCATGGCGTTTCCCTTCCTGGCTACACTTCCCTTGCCGTCACTCGACTCCGAGCTCGCCATCCCTGAGGACATGGGTGTGAACGGGAAAGAGATCGTAGAAGAAGATCAAAATAGCGCCGTGGATATCGAGGATCGCCACGGGCCGGCACCGGCACTCCGAAACCTAGAGAACCAAGTTGATTCAAAAGTCTACTATTCACACTATTTTTCTGCTAGGCAGACTGTTCACATAGTACCGTGCGGTTTTACTGTTCATTATTTCTTCCGGTCCACGGAAAAAATCCGGTCAAGCGCCAGCTCACCAAGCTTGGATCACGCCGGTCGCCGTATACCGGCACCAGGTCCGTGCGTCCAGTCCACCCCCCACCACCGTATCATCGAAAATCAAATCAATGTTCCACCAAGAGGAACCCGACAATATGAATCAACGCGAAAGAAAGGAAGAAGCGTAGCAGACGAGACGACCTGCCAGTAGTAGCAGCACCGTACGTACTTTTATTATACAAGGAAAAGAAAGCGAAAGAGGGGGCTGCGGTGCGCGTGGAATTCCATTCCAACGAACAACTCCAACCGAGACGGTCAGGGGTCGTCGGTGCGGTGCGGTGCGTGCGACGGAGTGACTGACGTCGACGCGCCATCCCGACCTGTGTTTCCACGCCGCGAAGCTCCCGCGAAACCGGCCGTAAAAACAACCGCGCGCCGCGCACGACAACCCCATCACTTTCTCCACAAGGCAGAAGAACCTCGCTCGGTCCTCTCCTCTGCGCGCGTCTCCACGCCGCCTCCCTGCTTCCGGGAACCATCGTCCGTCCGTCCGTCCGGCCCTCCCCTGCATTGTTCCCACCACCCCACCCCACCCCACCCAACCCAACCCAACCCAACCGCCGGTTCCCTTCTCTGCGAGTGCTGACTTCGTTCGCGCGCGTCTTCTCCCGGACCCCGGCGCTATATATTCCAAGCCATCGGAGTCGGTAATAGCATCAAACGCAAAGACTTGCAGAGGCAACAGGCAAGCAAGAAGCACCAAGGCGGCAACAAGAGCAGAGGAGAAATTAATTAAGCAGAGATCAGCATGGACATGGAGATGTCGGCATCCTCCTCGGCGCCGGGCGCGTGCTACTTCAACTTCTCCGTGGCGCAGGCCGTGGTGACCATCTCCGTCAACGTCATCCTCGTCTGGCTCTCCGCCCTCCTCAAGTCCTCCTCCTCCGTCACTAGCCACTCGGCAGCCGCCCCTGAGCCGGAGCCGGAGGCAGACCACGAGCCCGCATCGGCCAAAGACTCCTCTGATTCCGAGGTCGACCTGGACGTGGTCCTCGGACTGATGGGCGCGGGCCAAGCCGCCGCGTCGGTCGGGTTCGAGGAGGCGGCGGCGCTGTTCGAGGAGGAGGAGGTGACCGTGGAGGAGGCTGCGGCGGCGTTCCGCGTCTTCGACAGCAACGGCGACGGGTTCATCGACGCCGGCGAGCTCCGGAGCGTGCTCAGGTCGCTCGGGTTCGCTGCCGGCGTGGCAGCCGAGGACTGCCAGCGCATGATCGACGCCTACGATGCGGACAAGGACGGCCGGATCGACTTCCAGGAGTTCCTCGCCTTCATGGAGAGGAGCAGCTCGTGAAGTGGCCTGGCCGCATGCATGAATTTGATCCGAGTTACTATTTGTTCGTTCGTTCGTTTGTTCGCTTATTATAGTCTCTTTCTTGGCCCGAACGGTGCCGAGTGATGCACACATATGCAATACAATTCGATTCTTTCTATAGTATTACCATATAATACGAGTACTTGATTTGATGGGATTGTCAACCGTACGTGGAGCAAAATATATCTGTTCTATGGTTGATGTCATGTCAATTATATCTGTTCAGAGCATTGCTCGAACTTCCTATATGCTGCATCCCGGCTCCGCTATACCATGCCCGATCGAGCTTCGCTGCGATGCATGTCAAGCTTGGTGCTTCTCCCGCGGCGCTTGGTTTGCATCGTCTTCCTCGCTCTTTCATTATCGGTGCAGCTTAGAGCAACTTCAACTGAGCTCGTAAAAAGATGGAACTGAAAAAACAGAGTACATGCCACTGAATTCGCGATTTGCAGGCGCAGATAGGAGACGGTAAAACGAAACTGAACATTTGTTTTTTGCACTGGCGGCAAAGATCAACGAAGAACACGAGTCTGGTCATACATAAAACTGGCGTGATTCATTTAGTTACATAGAAGCGATCCAAAAGCTGCGCTTTACATAAACTATGGTTGGAACGCGACCGCAACCTAGACCAAAATCGAGCTCCTCGTCGGGAGGGGCTTCAAGGCGTGGCGGCGTTGGGGCGGGGAGGAACTCACACCTCGGAGAGGTCGATGAGGTCCGCCACCTCCAGCTTGATGACGGTGGACGCACAAGCCGCCTCCCTCTCCCTGGCCACGCGCGCATTGATGAGTGCGATGGCGCGACGTCGCTCGGCATGCTCGCAGAGGATCTCCGCCTCACGCTCGAGCTCAGACTCGTGCAATATCATCTCAAACGCGAGGCGCTCTTCGTCGGAGTCGTGCGTGTAGTCGGCGGCGACGACGATGGCAGCACGCGGGGTAGGGAGAACTACACTCGTCGGAGGAGGGAGGGGATGGAGGAGTGGCGGAGAGCTCCCCTCCCCCAAAGGGCGGCGTGTCAGCGTACGCGTACCTGGGGTAGAGAGGGTGTGCTCCAGCGACAGCGGGCGGTAGCGCTATGCATCGCCCGTTTCTTTGCCCCCTCCGAGCACATGATGCGCTTCCACTCCTCCTCGGAAAGGTTGCCACACCGACGTGGGGGGCGGTCGCTGTCACCCCCGCCTCCACATCGGCCTCCCCCCCCCCCCAACCCCGAAGTGGCCGCTGCTGCACGACATGGCGCCGATCTGTGGCTCAGACTCGCGCGATTGCTCGCCGGAGGTTTTGCTGGACGCGGCGGCGGAGCTAGGGTTGGGTGCGGGAGAAAGTGACAGTTTCGACCAACACCCGCCCCTCCGGACGGTACTTGTACCAATTCGCGGGCTACCGAAAACGTCTTAACGGTCCGTGTCCTTTTACACTCACCGCTAGCTCGTCCGATTTCTCGTGGACATGTAAACCCGTCGAAATTTTATAGTTCCGGCTTTTTTACATGCTCCGTTAGCGTTGTTCTTAGTGCTAGCACAACTACAAAGTGTACTGTATCAATTTATCCCGTGGGAGAGTGGGAGTGGGGCAATGCCTCGTGCAATTTGACTATACAACCATGATCAAATTGCAGTAAGCCAATAAACGAAGGAACGAGAAATGCCACAGACGGAAGATAAACCCTACACGGACACCCCATACAATTTAGAAACTCTATTCACATCGAAATATACAATTATACTCTCTAGGGACCTCGGGCAAGATACTGTTTATAACCTATTAGTCACCTATTCCCCTGTTCCATTTTAATCTACATCTTAAAAAAAGTCAGACAAACTAGTACTGTATTTATTAGTATTACTTACATATGTGAACTTCAATTCAACCTACATTGAAAATGATGACATCCAATAGAGAGAGTATAATCACTTTGTTTTCTATGTTTTTGTTGACTAAAGGCTAGAATATAGATCATTTCAGAATAAATTTTGGCTCTAAAATGTAAAATATTTCAGAACGGAAGGAGTATCTGCCAAGATATTTATGGAGATTAAAATGGCCCTGGACACTTACATACACACACACACAACAATTTAGTTAATGTTGCACAACAATTTGAACAAATACAATTTTATGTGTAGGCATGATATTTTAGCGTTTTCTTTATGGTTCTAAGTATTTCAGGTTTAACAAAAGCTCTATGAAGCAGAAATGTCAGGAAAAAAATGCAACATTTAACGCATATACGGTTATATATTGTGCTAGTATATTTGCAACTATAGGCCTTAGAATTGTATCCTATAACATGTATTTGTATTTCAATACCACTCTAATGTTATGCAGTTAATTTAGGTTAAGTGTGAAGATAATATGTATATGATCGTGTGTAGACATAATAAGTTGGACAAAAGGTAGAAAAGTTTAATATAAATAAGCGATGATTAGAGCCTAGGTGGCAAGATTCTCCATCCCCCCTTAAGTGGCGATTAACATAAATTCGGATAGATTTTGGCCGTTTTATTTGTATTTCAAAACAATAAAAACTAATGTGTTCTATGAGTATTACATGTATGCCAAGATTGTAAAGTTCATAGATATAGAAAGTTGTGGCTAACTTTGGGAGTATAACTCCAAAAACATATTTGTGCATAGATAAACACTTTTTTCTAATATCTGCACATGTAATATTTGGATTTAAGAGCGTCACCTTTTTTATGTGAGTGGCTTGTTGATGATTGTCCAAGCTAAGGAAATGAGCAATGCTTTGTCAACTACGTATTTCCAAATCTCATATACCTAATTATGAAATCTCATATACCTAATTATTTTTCAGCCGCAAAAGCGTACATCTCTTCTTTACACATTCTATGTTGTTAATTCTATTGGTATTCAAATATGACATTGAGCTTTTGGATTTTCTAAGAACCGCTTACCTGATCGTTGGATCAAGATCTAGTGGCCCACATTAAGTGTTACAAAGCACATTCTCTGGTCCTCCTCTTTCGTGGCTCACAAAATTACTCATCGAAGAAAGTGAGTGTCCATGACCGCTTGTCTACTCACATTCAAATGCCTCGTAGCAACGATCGCCCATTCATACTAGTTTTTGCCTATGGTTGCTCCCATCCTTAGTTTGTCCCACGGCTCTGATCACTCATCCCTACGTCCTAACTCCTAATGTTGTTTTCTCCTATTTTTGCCTTCTCTTCTGGAATGGCACCCACAAATAAAGAGAATTTGGTGTTAAAATATAAGATGGGTTTTAGACACATCTAACAATTTCAGTAAAATCCCAAGTGGCCATTCATTGCAAGAGGAGTAGTGGGAGTTTAATCCCACATGGCTAGTTGGGAGAGATTTTCACCAACATATAAGGTGAGTTCTCCTTCCACTGGTATAACTTGGTGTGAAGTGAAGAGAGGCGTTCCACACGCGCGCTCCTCCTCCTTCGCAGCCCGCCTCGGCACGACGCGCCATCGCGGGTCGCGGGAATCTTGCCGAGGATGTGTTCTTTTTGTCGCTCAGAAACGGGATACGGACAGTTGCAAGTGAAACATTAATAAGACTGAATACGAGCTGAAACGTTTTGTCTAAAGTGCTATTAAGTATAGGCGTTTCTAGTCATTTATTACGGCTGTTTCTTTCCGTTGAACCGTCTATGCCTATATACTGGAGAGTTCTCTCCTCTCCAGTGACAGAACAGAACCACTTTCTCCACGCGCAATTGCTACTGTTGTTTCCTCTAATGTTGATGTCGTGGGGTGATCCCATGCCGTCCACCGCGTACACAGCTGACAGAAGAGCAGGCCTCCGAAACTCCGCCTCTCCAGATCCTGTACGGAGAGGGGCGATTAGGTTTTTGGGAAGCGTCTTCGACACGACTGCTCGCTTTCGATCTACTACTTACACGCCTTCGTCATCACCATGGTTACCGAAACCGAACAGGCTGCCACTGCGTCCAAGAGGGTGGCCGACGAGGCTGTCGCCTCCGCTGCTGCTACGGCCAATTGGCCTACCGAAGGGCACAACATGTTAATCTCTCTCTTACTTATTTTTGTATGCATAGTACTAGTAATTTTCGTAGATGATTTTATGATTAGTCTACTACTACATGGTTTCATTAACAAATATCAGTATATGCATGTCTGACTCATGATTTATTTCTGGATTAATCTAATTGAAATATTGCCTAGATTCTCAATATTTGGCAAGGAAAATATAAATTGTTAACATGAAAAGAAAAATTAGTATACAATAATACTTTTTGCTAAAAGTATGAAATACATTAGTTACATGCGGTTGTGAGCAAGTCTATCTTGTTAGTCTATTATTAAATAAAGTTACGATTAATTTGCATATATAATTAGTGAAAGATTAATTGTATTATTGCTATGTTTTCTATTTACAAGTTGATTCCAAAAAAAAAAATAAGGCGATCAAGATGCACAATGTAATACCTACACATTTCTAAAAACTAACGTTGGACATAACTAGGAAAATATCTTCTACCTACTTTATGGTGAATAAAGAAACATCGATTGAGATTGGATCTAGATATAGCAATTTCTCAATCAATTAAGAAATAGACATTTATATACTTTCTTCGATTTATATTAATGACCTTAATTTGTCTAGATACGGATGCATGGACCGAAGGAAGTACTATTTTTATTTTATCGGCATTTCTTTTAGCAATATTCTACTTTCTCCAATCTATAATAAAAGGGTCTTCCTAAAACGCAGTTGACTAAGACTTAACGTAAGTCACAGTCAAGTGATGTTAGCTTGTGTCATACGTCAGCCTACCATGTTCCATCGTTACGCCGAATGCCGTTGTTGTTGTGTTGCCCTGCATGAGTGACCGGCCCCATGGCCTACCGCGTTGCTGGCCTGCACATGTGGTTGGCAGGCATTACACACTTACTTCGCCAGCATCTAGCTATGGATTTTTTCTCTGACGTGGCTAATAGAGGATGGTGCGTTAGTGTTAATTCAAACCTCACTTGAACTTCTACTTTCTTTACAAATATAATATTTTTAGACTAAATAGACTAAAATAAAGCCAATCAGACATCATATATTTAAAAACAGAGGTACTAACTTAGTTGCAATCTTACTTGCAATTGATAAACAACTCAGTTGCAACCTCACTTGCAACTGAAAAAGACAACTAAGTTGTAAACCACTTGCAACTGAAAATACAACTGAGTTGCAACCTCACTTGTATTATAAAAATAACTCGGTTACAATCTCACTTGTAACTGAAAAAAATAACTCAATTGCATTACTACTTGCAACTCATATAATAACACAGTTGCAATCTTATTTGCAACTAAAAATAACTCAATTTCAATCCCACTTATAACTGACAAAATAACTCAGCTGCAATCTCTACTTACAAAATAAAAAAATTCAACCCCACTTTCAACTGAAAAACGACCACATGGCAAATTTCATGTGACCACGTTGCTAACAAATATCAAGAAAAATGACCAATAAGACACAAAATCATAATTATGAATAAAAGCTAGCGCCTAGCAAAAATAAAAATTATACGGAAGCCCATTACCGATTCACCAAAACTAAAGAAATGGCCAACAACATAACATGCAGGTCAAATTGGAAAATAATGAGCTGACCACCATGTACGGACAACAAACATCAAGCCTGATGGATTATCGACGGTGGATGAGTTGACTATGCCCTAGCTTAATTCTCAGCTGGCTCAAAATTAGCAATTCCCAAAAACCATTTTCATAAAAAAGACAATTTAATTGCAACTCCTACTTACAACCTAAAAATAATCAGTTATAGCCTCACTTGCAACTGGAAAAATAACCAGTTGCAGCCTCACTTGCAACTGAAAAAATCAATTACAACCTCACTTGCAACTAAAAATATACCAAGTTCTAGTCTCACTTGCAAAATACTTAGTTAGGACCTCGTAAAAAAAATACCCAGTTACAACCCCACTTGCAACTGATAAAAATATCCGGTTGCAGTCTCACTAGCAACTGGAAAAAAATACCTAGGTGTAGCCTCACTTGTAACAGTTGCGACTAACTTATTTTTTCACATTGATAATCATAAAAGTAATAAAAAAGTTAGTTACAACCGCAACAAGTACAGCTTATTCAGAACTATTAGGCTAATGAGTTCAACGTTGAGAAGGTACATAATAAAAAAACAAAAAGTAGGCTAAGGAGACTAAGAACTTACATCACTAAGGAGACTAAGAACTTACATCACGTATGAACAAGTAACAACCCACATAATGGCCAAGATGCAACAAACATTCCACATAAACAAACAACCGACTTTGGGACAATAAAAAGAAAAATGACAAGACACACTGATAGTACATACAGTACAACGTCCCAGTCCATCTTTCCTTTTATATATCTATACTACTATTAAACAAGCAAACGTTTTCTTTCTTATGGACACCCTAATAACGTACACAAACGAATTACCACCACAGGATCAGCTCCACCCGATTAAATCTAACCACCAAGATCAATCTGTGTACGCTTAGCAATTAGACGAAACTGACCACGCTCCACCGCAGAGGAAAATCTCCCCAACGCGTGTCTGTAACTGCTCGACGCAAAACATGCAAATCAACCCCGTCACCCTGCCCACGCCACGCCACCATCTCCCGGGCTGCGCCACCATCCGTCCTGCCCATGTCGTCCTCCTCCTCGCGCCGCCGTCCTGCCCTCGGTAGCCTTTTCGCACTGTCCCCATGCCTCCCTAGACTGGGGCGCGACACCTCCATGCGTCCGCCTACAGCGTCGTGGATACCGCTGCCTCTTCGCCGGCTTCGTCCACCACCTCCTCAATGCAACGCGACCAAGGTCACAAGCCCCAAGACGAGGACTTCGATGCTGCCTAGATCCTCACCACCCCAGAATTAATCAATCCGTAAGCGTCCCCTGAGTTGGTTTGTTTTGATCCGCCAGGTGTTTGACAAATTGCTTACGGGAGTTACCTTGCACACGGCTTCATGGTACACCACCGGTGAGTTCTCATCTTCTTGTTTTTTATTCCTATAAAATGACAAGGGATGCTTGTTGTATGATTGAATTTAATTTTAAGTGTCGCATGCTTCCATGGACTACAGAGATGAGGACTGAGAAGCTCGATGGTGACGAGAAGAGAGACTCCCTAGAGTGTCGACTGAACCTTGCTATGTTTGTGTACTTTGTCGACTTTGTTTCCTGCCTTCCTGCAGTGTCGGCAGAACCTCGCTAGGTTTGAGATCATCTCCGACAGGTTTACTGAAACTATAACCATAAATTTTTGGTGCATCTAAATAAGCAAATTCATATCGAGTCGGGCTTGTTGGATGCTGAAAAGCTTAGTTGTGCAGTTTCTGAACCTTTATGAAATTATGGTAATCTGATCTTGAATGCATTTGTGTCATGATTTGAATTAACGAGAGGCAAATCTAGAACCCTCATTGAAAATATTTTTAGATGGGAAGATGATCTAGCCAGCTTTCAACTCTGAACACTTCCCATTGTGTATGTTGTAAGCAATGTTCGGAAGTGTCCAGCTCTGAACTTTTTTAGTTGATGCAGACATATTTACGCAGCTATACATCTTTGTACACTGGCAAATATTTCAGCTACGTGGCTAGAAAGGGTTAACTTTTGTACAACATGTAAATATTCTTCTTTGAGTATGCCATATTTCCTTCGTAGTTGTTATGAGATGGGTTTATGTCCTAATATCATTTTCCCTATTAGATATAGTTTGTCATTTTTTCTTGTGAGAAAATCCAAGTTACTGACTACTCACTACTGATGTTGGAAACGGATAGTTATGAACAGGCTTCCTCTTGTAAAAAGAAGTCAGTTGCACATCTATATCAAGGACAAATATTTTTACCGGCTGCTACTGCATTCGTTCATCATGAAGCATGAAAGGTAAGTAGGTCCGGTATGCATCCGATTTTGTGTTAATTTCTGTGCAAAGTGTTCCATATGTTTTCCTAGCTAGCTCCTTTCCGTGACAAGTGGAAATTTATGCTTTTAATGACTCATATTTGTAAAATTTCAGATTCACTGATTGGTAAAACAACAGATTAGCCAAGTTGATCAACTTGTGTTGTTATTATCCTTCAAAGAGATGCTCGGTCACATGTTTAACCTATAGTTACAACTTTTTGTTAACTTCGATAATTACTTGTGTTTGATGAATCTATAAATACAGGCACCCGCATCAGTGTGCACCCGTAGAAGTGTGCAGTCCGATTCATTAGAGTAACATCTGCTGGAACTGTCTAGTCCGGTGTCAATTGAATCTGCCGTCCAATAATCTCAGTTGGCAAGTGTTCTTAACTTCCCAGCAATGTGCAACTTTATTTTCATATTGAATTTATATGGTTAGTGGTGTCATGATACTGCTTTGAATGTTCTTCAGATATGGAGAATCTGAAATAGGCAAGCACTTCTTCAGGCTAGGTGACCATGGAGGTGCACGGAACCATACTGAACCAGTTGCTGCAGCAAATGTAGGTGCAATTTCTTTGATCTGATGTTCACTTTTTCAGCACTTGGGTGACTTTTCCTGTCATCCGACGAGATATCCTTCTTGTACAGTTTGGTCTTTGGTGAAGGTCGTTCTCAACGATTCAACATCAATTTTGTTGTTCAATGCAATTCAGCACTTTGATCTTGGAACTTTTAGGCCATCCAATTCTCCGGAAAGGATTATTAGAACTGTTCTTCACTCAATTGTTTTTGGATATTATAACATTCCTAGACATGTGCATTATTCTTTGCATTTTGAGAAATGTTTGTACCATCTCCTGATTTTTCTATATATTTTGGGAAGTTATGCATGCTAACAATTTTGTTATATCTCTTGAAGGATTTTTTTATGATTTGTTTGTAGGAATGGACCGAGAATTGAAGAAAAACACATGTGTCTCTTTGGAGGTAAAGAACGATTGATTAGGAATCTGAAGCCCTTGACGTGAGGAGGATGGTGGATTGTATATTTGGTAGTGTTTTGTGTATATATTAGTCCTCAATTTTATACAAATGGTCTATTATGTTTGCGTTGATGCTTTTGTTACTGTCAATATATTTTCACCTGTATATTTTTTGCCTCTATATTGTGAGAAAATATACTATTCACCATTTTCTGATTGTTTCTTTTGTTCAAGTACAAATCTTGTAAATCAAACCGTTTAAAATTACATAGGTGGTCTAGTTTTTTTTTAGCTCAAATCGTAACTCTGTAAATAGGGAAACAAATATTGTGATGTATTTGATGATATTAAAAGGAGGAATTTTTGAGAGCTCATATGTGTGCATGATACCGGCAGGGGTAGGATGCCTTTGATGTTGATATGGTATCCTCCATAGTTTCTGAATTAAATAGGTATTTTTGGCAGTATTATGGTTGTATATCAACATGTACATTGGTTTTTGCTGATAGATTTGATTTTGATGCACTTTAGCAAAGCTTGCGAAGTGGTGGATCCCTTTACAAGTAGGATTGCACAGATTGCAACTAGCCATATTTAGTTTGAATCATCCTTCTTGTGTATAAAAAGTTTTGAAAATACGTGTGTTGCACGTGCATGCTAACTAGTTACAGCCTCGCTTGCAACTGTTGCGACTAACTTATTTTTTCACATTGATAATTATAAAAGTAATAAAAAAGTTAGTTACAACCGCAACAAGTACAGCTTATTCAGAACTATTAGGCTAATAAGTTCAACGTTGAGAAGGTACATAATAAAAAAAAAAGGTAGGCTAAGGAGACTAAAAACTTACATCACGTATGAACGAGTAACAACCCACATAATGGCCAAGATGCAACAAACATTCCACATAAACAAACAACGACTTTGAGACAATAAAAAGAAAAAGGACAAGACACACCGATAGTACATACAGTACAACGCCCCAGTCCATCTTTCCTTTTATATATTTCTCTTAAATAGACAACAGAAATGGGCCGAACAGGTACGCATCTTAGCGGGACAATCGGACTGCCAATGAATTAGCTATGCCCTAAGCTATATCACAGCTAGCTGTGTTTTAGCAAATCCGATAATAAAATATCTCTAATTTAGTGCAAAGGCTCCGTGTGTCAGAGTCTAATGGGTGGGCCAAATGAATATAGGCCCACATCTACCTCGTCGCGGGCTCTTCTCAGTCCATTGTTGCGGTTGCGGCCTTCTAGACTTCACTTCCACCTCGTCTTCTCACCAGAGACGGGAGATTTCGCTCAAAAAAAAAACAGAGACGGGAGATGCGGAGGCCGTCGTCTTCGCCGCCTCCGGCGAGGGGCCCGGCGTTGGCTGCAGCAGCTGCTGTCGTGATCCTCCCGGCCATCTTCCCCGCGCTTTTCACTCCTCTCGGCCGCGCCTTCCCTTCCCTATTCTCAGTGCGTCCCCTGTAGTCACCCTCCTCCTTCTCTGGGGGCTCGATTTGAGCCGGTGTAACGTGATATTGACGATCTACTTGGATTTTCAAGCTACTTGTTACGATTCTCTTGCTAGTTTTCTACTCTGCGGAGCTCGATCGTTTGGGATGCGCGAAAGTTAGACATATTCTATAGGTGCGGTTGGGGGATATGTGTGGAGGGTGAAATGGCGTGGTGTGTTGAATTCATGATTTTTTCTAAATCGTGTTTTTACGAATTACATTAGTTGAGTTAGTGTATGTTGTATCAAAGCGTAGTTACCTGGATAAGTATGTGCGCAAGCTATGTAAAGATCTGGATTCTGTTGGTGGATAACATCATGCCAGTAATATATGCATAGGATATTTTGTATTGGAAAGTGGTGTACAATGTTTGGTTACTCAATTTTATATGCAATATGCGGCAGCATGGGACTGTATTAGACTTATGACAGTATTGGGGAACATATATACTGGATTGCTGTGGCTATGAAGATAGCATGGGACTGTATTAGATTTATGACAGTATTGGGGAACATATATACTGGATTGCTGTGGCTATGAAGATAGATTAATTAAGTTGATTTTAGGGAAAAAATTCTGCAACTTATATTTTTTAAGTTTAATCGCGTGGACAATGTCAATCTATTGCAGGAGTGGAATGCCCCTAAGCCAATGCACGAGTCTCTTTTGAATGAGGCTCTGCGATGGAAAATTGTGAGTACTCACAACTCAGATGAAAACTGGAACAGTTACATTGATGTCTACCTGTAAGTTGTAACCTTTTCTTTCTGTACAGCCAGATGAACAAAAGAGAGATCTCTGGACGCCCTTGCCTTATCAGGGGTGGAAACCATGCTTAAAGAAATCGGCCACTCATGGTAGCTTTCTGAGATAACATGGTTATGTGAAGATATGTCTCCTGCTGTGATAGAATTTCTAAGCATTTGGTTTCATAAATTGTAGATTTACCTTTTGGATACATCCAAGTATTTCTTGATGGTGGACTGAACCAGCAAAGAATGGGGGTAATGCACTTCTTGTGCACTAATCTCATGGTGTTAGATTTTAAGATAACTTGCTTGGTTGAGACTTTAGATCATTAAGCTCTCTTTTTTTTGTTCTGTAGATATGTGATGCTGTTGCGGTTGCTAAGATTTTGAACGCTACTCTTGTGATCCCACATCTTGAAGTAAACCCTGTTTGGAAAGACTCAAGGTGATTTTGTAGTTTCAGAGTGCTATCTTGTTAAAAAAAATTCTTCTCCTCTTGAATTAGAAGTAAATTGTTTAGTTGTGGGTTTACTGCTGCAGCTCATTCGAAGATATTTTTAATGTGGATCACTTTATCAACACCCTAAGACGTGAGGTTTCAATAGTGAAATATGTGCCAAAAGAATTTTCATGGAGCACAAGAGAGTTCTATGGCACAGGAATCCGTGCCACAAGAATTAAAACTGCACCTCTTCATGCCTCAGCTACTTGGTATATGGAGAATGTCAGTCCTATCCTACAAAGGTATGTGTTCTTTTGGGGGGGATCATATAGTCACTTTTCCAGACAACTCTGTCTAAGTGAAAATATCCGTAGTGTCCTTCATAATGGTAGCTATTTGACATATATTGCATTGCATAATAATGCTAAGAATCTACCGTTCATGTTTAGCCCAGGTTGATGGCCACTGAGCTAGCTCTATAGTGTTAACATGCAACTCGTCGTTGTTTAACTTCACTGAAAATCTCATGCACATGTTGTTTCTTTGTCAGCTACGGCATTGCTGCCATTGCCCCCTTTTCTCACCGCCTTGCATTTGATGATTTGCCTGCGGATATTCAACGTTTGCGTTGTAAAGTTAACTTCGAAGCTCTGGTTTTTCTGCCTTACATTATCTCACTGGGGAGGACTCTTGAGAACCGTTTGCGATCTCCAGTCCAGGGGCATTCTACTGAATTAGCCCAACAAGTTGTAGAAAAAAACACGAATCAGGGTGGAAAATTTGCAGTTTTACATCTCCGCTTCGATAAGGTAAATGGAAGGGCTTGTGCAATATTGGAAGTTATGCGTGTACTTTCTGCTCTCTTCAGGGAATTGCTACTCTGAAACATCTCAAGCTGACCTACATTTTCCAGGATATGGCTGCACATTCTGCCTGTGACTTTGGTGGTGGTAGAGCTGAAAAGTTAGCTCTGGCTAAGTACAGGCAAGTTATCTGGCAAGGGAGGGTATTAAATTCACAGCTAACTGATGAGGAGCTTCGAAACACGGGCCGCTGCCCATTGACTCCGGAAGAGATTGGGCTGATACTAGTGGCGCTTGGCTTTGACAATAGCACTCGACTTTATCTTGCTTCTCACAAGGTTTGGCTCTCTGCATGCTTACTTATTCTTGGTAGTGAACGTAGAAAGTTCTAACATACATCACCTGTTAAGGTGTACGGGGGAGAAGCTAGGATCTCTAGCTTGCGCAGACTTTTCCCACTGATGGAAGACAAGAGGAGCCTTGCGTCTGAAGATGAACTTGCCAAGGTTGAAGGGAAGGCTTCTGTGCTAGCAGCTCTTGACTACTATATCAGCATGCACAGCGACGTTTTCATCTCCGCGTCTCCTGGCAATATGCATAATGCATTGGTAAGTTATGTTGGCTTATGTATTCACTAGATTACTCCTCTTTCGTTCATAGTTCTGACGAGATGATGGTTGATCTAGCTGGCTCACCGGGCCTATAAGAATTTGAAGACTATAAGGCCAAACATGGCATTGCTTGGCCACGTGTTTGTGAACAAGAGCATGGAGTGGTCAGGGTTCCAGGAGGCTGTACAGGCAGGCCACAAAGGTAGATACGGGCAAATCCGGCTGAGGAAGCCAACGCAGTCTATCTATACTTACCCTGCCCCAGATTGTATGTGCCAAGGGTAGACTGAGTTCTGCTGGACCAACAGCTAGCGTCACAGCTTCGTTCAAATTACTTGTAGCTAGTTTGCTGAGTAGGAAACGCTCATGTGGATACAGATATTAGTTCTGAAGTTTTGGTTGAATCAGTTGGCAGCTTCCAATAGGATCTCAATTTTCTAACCAATTTTACACACGTTGATCCTTGAAGGAGACTAATCTTTTCTTGTTGCATGTTCCATATTACGAAGTTGTAGTTTTGCTGACTGGTGATGTATATCTGTGACTTGATATACTGTATCTTTTTTTCTCCTTTTGCTATACCTGTGCTGATGTAAGTTACATGAATTCTTGCTTGCGAATTGAGGTCAGCGATAACACGTTGAGTGGTCGTGTCCAGTTTTACGCAGTTCTACTTCCGTATTATTGTTATTATGTTTGCATCGGATTCGAGACAAATGATTCAAACTATCTCTTGCCATGTTGAAACAAAAAACACTCATGAGTGATATTACAAGTACAGCTTCAGTTGGAAGCCATTGGCGAACCCCACAGGCCAAGAACAAAAGTTTCACCGCCAGAAATTCTTAAGATTACACAGTTTTGCACTGCCCACCTAATCGTGCAAACGTCCACCTAACCTCTCCGCCACACTGTACATCCCCTGCTCCATCTGTTCGACGAACCAACAGAATCTGATCAATTAATTCAAAGCGGCCGCGACCTCCTCGACCGGTGCCTGGGAGAAGGTCTGGATGATTGTGGTGTGCCATGGGTCAGCCAGGTGCTGCTGCAGGTTCTCGAATGGCCCCTTCCCGGTGACGTTGTGCTGCACCAGGAAGCCCAGGAACGCCAGCATCGCCAGTCTCCCTGAAGAAAACACGCAAAGTTCAGCAAACATGAGCCAGCTGAAACCGAGAGGGTACTACAGAAGAGAGAGTGAATGGATCGCGGCGAAGGAGAAAGGTACCGTTGGCGAGCTCCTTCTCCTTGTTCTCGAGGGTGGGCGCGAAGTTGAGCGGGTTGAAGACGCTGCCGGGGTATCCGCACTCGTGCGCCGGGAGGCTGTAGCTCTTGAAGATGGGGTCCTGGTTGACGGATCCGGGGTTCTTGATGTCCTGCCACCGCCGGATCTCCACGTAGTGGAAGAGGATGAACTCGATGACGAAGAGCGTGGAGGAGGAGGCGAAGTACTCCCCCTTGCCGGCGTCGTACCACTCCGGCGCGTTCAGGAGCCCCGCCTTGGTCAGCACCTCCGGGATCAGCATCCCCGCCACCCCCAGCATCGCCCACCGCCCGTTCACCAGCTCCGCCTGCACGAACCACCGCAGGTCCTCCGGGTCCGCCGCCAGCGCCAGTGGGTCGAAACCATTGTCACCAGCCAAACTGATCCAGAAAGAACATATCATCAGTACATACGATGTAATAGCAGCTACGCATTGTATCGTGCCGTGTGTTCTTGTCATGTGTGCTGACCTGCCGTCGAGGTAGGCAGGGGAGGCGAGGCCGGGGAGCCACGCGCCTTTGGCCTGGACGCCGACGTCGCGGCGTGTGATTGACTTGGCAAGGGCGATGCGGCCGGAGTCGCCGAGGAACCGAGGGCTCGGCGACGACGCCGACGGCCGGAGAGCGGCCACGGGAGCGCGGGCACTCACCGACGACATCTTCTACTTCTCCTGGCTGTCTAGACTAGACTAGAGAGTACGGCACACTGCGGCAGGGGAAGAGTAGTGTGTGTGGCTCTGCTTCTTGGCCGCTGCTGTTGGTTTTGTATGGAGCTGCGCTCCGGTGGTGGCTGTGGCCGGCTGGGGCCGTGCGGTTTAGATGGACGGTGGATCTTGGCGTGGTGCATCCTTTGACGGCTGGGACTCGCTTCTGGGTGGAAAGTTGGATAGATGGACCCAGTGGGAGAATCGTGAGGAGTATCCTGCGTTATCTGGATGATGGATAGTGCGGAATCAAAACGAGGGTTGCTATTGGTCGTGGAAACGCACGTTCGGTTGACCTGGCTGCCACGTTCGGCGTTCGGTGGTGATGTGGATGGCTCTATCATGCGTGCTTGCTTTGCTTCAACTTCCAACCAAACTCTTTTTTTTCCGAAATTTCACCGATCTATTAATAATCATCAACAACAGTACACAAAGTCTTAAAAGTAATAAAAATTACAAATAGGTCAATGGACCACCTAGCGACGACTACAAACACTGACACGGGCCGAAGGAGCGCCGCCGTCCTCGTCCCTCCATCACCGGAGCCGGACAAAGCTTGTCGTAGTAGAGTTTGTTGAAGTAGACAGACGGAAAGTCGTCGTGCTAAGGCCCCAAAGGACCAGCACACCAGAGCAGTAACCATCGTCGAAGATGACCAACGTAGAACGGAAGAGACTGGCCTCAAAACACAGCAACGAAAAACGACTAGATCCCAAGGGATCTGTCAGACACACGACTCCACATGCCCTTCGTCGATGCTAGACGCACCACCGAAGCGAGTATAGAGCGGGGAGTACCTTATTCTAACTTCAAGACGTAGCCGCCGCCTCAACATCCTAAAAATGACACTAAAAATAGTTTAAACAAAACACTGAGAACCGTTTCGCTCCGTAAGAAACGGATCGGCGATTGCATCTGTCCCCAGCGACAAGTCAAGCTGTCGATCCCTGCCTCCTTTGTTCGCTGCTCCGGCAACGTGAGAGGACGGGACCCTAGTGCTTCGGCTCCTCTAGTTAGGATTGGTCTAGTGCTTTTTTGAGTCATTGTTTTTATGGAGAAGGTGTTGCCGGAATAATTTGTCTATGCTTCTTGATGCAGCCCGGCCTACGGTCGTTGCCACATCAAGGTCTCCAACTTATGCCAAGTCATCATGGACTCCAAAGGTGAATTCTATCCTCTTTGAGATCCCACTTCCTACCCTTTTAAATGGTATACCACTTCATACTCCGTCCTATGACCATGATAGGTTCACACCGACAAGTACAGAGATAAGGGAGAAACCCCGAGGACTCACGCCCGACAAGACGGAGACTTGGAAGAGGAGACGGGAGAAAGCTCCAGCTGGAATCAGCGTCAGCACCGGCGAACCGGTTCCACCGTCGGAATCTTCAGCGACAGCACCGGCGAATCGGGCTTCCCGGGAATCCCCGGCGCCAGGACCGGTCGACCGGAACCACCGTCGAAAGCGCTTACAGAGAGCCGTTCCGGTGTGCGACCGGAATATCCGGCGACAACCGGAAATCCCGGCACCAGATCTGGCGCCACCGGACCCACCGCCGGAATCCCCTGCCTGCACGCGGATCTGGGTTTGATGCCCTAGAATATTCCCTTTACTTACCCCTTTGCCTAGTTTATTCCCAAACTACCCCCTTGTTTAGTGGTTGGCCTATAAATAGAGCCCCCACCCCTCATGTATCCCTAAGGCATAGATGATAGACTAAAGACAACCCCCATTGTGGAATCTCTAGTTTTGCCTCATCCCCTTCTCCAAGGGGACCGACTATCGTCACCAACCTCGATTGGACTTTGCATCATGCATCCATCGTTGAACAAGGCCTTTGAGTTTGGTGTCTCGTCTCCAAGTTGTCAAGACCCTCCCAAGGTGTTCTTCCCTCTCCGATGTGGATTTGAGGAAGCACGTTGGCCGATCTTTCCTTGCGAGGATTCTATCAGACCGGTGGCCGCCGTTTGGGAGCAATCGGCCTTGTATCGTGTGAGTTTTGCGTGTGTTCATCGTGTTCTTCGCGAGGTGTGTGTTCGCTTCCGCTATCTTCTCCCTTTCCTCTCACTTTCCCATCGATTTGACCACGAGATCCATGAAGATCGGGCCACCCAAGAGGTTAACCCTATCATCTGGTATTAGCAGCTTTTGGTTGCCACTGATTCCTCATCGATTTGGTCGTTTCGCCATAAATTCGAAAATTCCACCAAAAATAGCCCCAATTCGTGTTTTGGATCGATCTGTGATTTGAGTGAGTTTTGGTAGGTTTTGATCTGTGGATTACTTGCTAAACTTGTTGATCTACCTTCCTCTGTGTTCCCATGGCCTAATTCCATCATTTGACGAACACTGATAGGCCCTCTAGATGGGTCATGACAAAGATACATGTTGTGGTTTGTTGTTCCGTTATCTGATGATAGTGGAACCCAATCCCTATTTTTTAGAATTGTATGGAAAAAATTCCATCATTTGACCCTCCGATCTGAAGTTTTTCCGCAGAAAATCGAGTTTTCGCGTTCGTGAACTTGTTCCGGCGCCAGATCCGGCGAACCGGAGTTCCCACCGGAATTTCCGTTCAAACCGGACCTGCCGGAAATTCCGACGAGATTTCCAGTCCGCCGACCTGGTCGCCAATAGATTTAGCTCCGCACCGTTTTGAGCATAACTTTTGCATTCGAACTCGGATTTTTGTGTTCTTTAGCTCATTCTGAAGAGGAGAAGGAGCTCTACATCATCATCCATGTTGTTAATGCTATCTACTCCATACAAATTCAGTGAGAAAGGCGGAATCCAATAATAAAGGGTGAAGATCATCGATGAAAGATATAACATCCTGTGACTTCTCCCCACTTGTATTCCTTTGTGAACCCCACTATCTTTGCGAGCAACAAACACCTATTAAGACTAGTTCCTCTTATGATTGCTTGGGATATGCACATTTGATACCTTGTAGATTCCGAGCAAACATTGTGAGCGCTATCTCATATAGTTATCTTGTATAGTTGTTGGCACAAGGAAGAGGCAAGTGAAAAAAGATAAAAAGGATAAAAAAGAAACATAGAAAAAAGAAAATAAAGAAATATACAAGTGCCTAATAGAATAGGAAGCGCAAGCACGATGAACATCATATAGGTTGTACTTATTGTGCATATCTTATAGCCCACCAATTTTGTGTAATCGAACTAGCGTCTCTCCTTATACTTGTGTGACACGAGCTTATAGTCTTCACTAGGTAATCTTTTGGTTATTAGCTCACTTCCTCCGTCGCACAAGTCCCATTTATCCCACCGTGTGTGTTTCCTTGTACATATTTCTTATCTTATGGATTGACTTGTTTTGCTTTGTGATCATTGTGGTTCTTTACTTGCCATTATAACATCTTGATTTCGGATTGTTTCTTGACATACCACTTTCCATACCTATCCACCATAGGCCTTCTGTGCGTGTGTTTTTTGTTTACTAGTTGGTTTTGGTGTTCCGCGTGAACTTCAATTTGCTTGGTTTATTGCTCCCAAGTGTGGCCACTTGCATGATACTATATTCCAAGGTAAAGTAAGGTTTAACATTGCATCCCCAACACCCTCTACCACTTCCATATACAACACTTGGTCTTGTGAATCATGTCTAGGAACTCCGGAATCGAGGATGATTTCTATGAAGAATCCATGATGAGCCACCATGCCTATGCCCCCACAAGCATGGATAACATGATGGAGCACTTCACCGATGAAAGGATCGTATGGGCACCTAGAGGGGGTGAATAGGTGCTACTTTAAATTTTCTTCTTTTTCAAATTAGGGTTTGATAATAAAGGTAAATTCTCTAGATAATGCAACTAAGGTGAATTTACCTATATGACAAACAAGCACTAGCTAACACAACACTAAGCAAGAACAAGTAAGTAAAGTGCGGTAAAGGATAGAAGTAACCAAAGTGGTGGACGCAGAGACACAATAATTTGTTTCCCGTAGTTCCTTCCTTTTGAGAGGAAGTACGTCTATGTTTGGAGAGGGGGTGGTTTCAAACCACCAACGCCACGAGAGGCCTCCCTTGTTCTCCGATGAATCTCACCCCAACGGGATCGATCCACCTTCCACTATATAGGCAACCTTCGAGGTGGAAGCCGACACCTTTACAGCAAGTTCGGGGCACTCATCCATAACTTAATTGGAGGCTCCCAAATACAAGCAAGCTGTCAAGACAATCAAAGACAAGCTTGTAAGAACCAGATCTAGAACTAGGGTTTCCAAAGAAAGCACTAGAGCAATGGGGGCCCTCAAGTGAATGAGGGGGAAATGAAGATCTCTTTTGGTGAAGTAGTAGATCAAGGTCTCCTCCTTCGATTCTCCAAAGATCAAAGACTTTGGATGGTGGAGTGAAGAGATCATGGCAATTTGGTGGCTCAAATGGAGGTAGTAGTCTTCAATGCAACGAGCACCTTGTCCCAAGGTAGGTGGAGGGGTATTTATAGCTCCCAGAGCAGATCTAACCATTGGAGCATTTAATGCAGTGGTAGTACCGGATTTGCATACGGTAGTACCAGAAAACACCGGTACTACCGGCCTGGTACCGGAAGTGCATTCATCAAAGCACATATGCCCCAGCCACCAGCGGTATCAATTTTTGGTGCTACCACAAAGCGGTAGTACTGCCCCTAGGATACGGTACTACCGGACGCATGCGGTAGTGCCGCATTTTGATACCGTGGAGGGCAGTGGCATTTGCCAACTTGCCAAAAACTCTTTGTCGCGCTAGGTACTAAAATGTGGTACTACCGCATTTTGGTACCTAGGCGGGCAGTAGCTTTTGGCAACTTGTAAAAAGCTTCTGCCGTGCTAGGTACTAAAATGCGGTACTACCGCATTTTGGTACCGGGGTGGGCAGTAGCTTTTGACAAGTTGCAAAAAGCTTCTGCCGTGCTAGGTACTAAAATGCGGTACTACCGCATTTTAGTACCGGGGCGGGCAGTAGCTTTTGACAAGTTGTAAAAAGCTTCTGCCGCGCTAGGTACTAAAATGCGGTACTACCGCTTTTTAGTACCTAGCCTGGTAGAGGCTTTTTGGCAACTTGCCAAAACCTACTGCCGTGCTAGGTAGCAAAAAGCGGTGGTACCGCGCTAGGCAGAAGGTTTTGGACAGTTTTTCCAAACACACTACCAAACCTAGTAGCAAATGCTAGTACATCCGGTACACTGCAAAACCCCTTTTTGATACAACCTGTGGTACACTTGGCAAATGATTAGTCCGATATATGTGTTGTTATAAACACCAAAATCACTAGGGATAGGAAATGCTCTTTCAATCTCCCCTTTTTGGTGTTTGATGACAACACACATTTGCATGATAATATTGTGATGACAAACAAGGTTTAGAAAAATAGAGATGGGGCTCCCCCTAGAAAAGTGGAATCTAGTCCCCTTCTATTTTACAAGCTACCTGGGAGTGTAAAGTCGCACTTAGAGCACATACCTTTGCATAATAGAGTGTGATGAGAAATATTGATAACGACAAAGATAATGTCATCACACACACCACATAAGATGGATCCATATGATAATACCCATACCACACACATGATGAATCCATACGATAACCACATAGTCTCACCATACATAGCACAAACAGTTAGTTCACAAGATTCACACATAACAAGAGGCAAGCAAATAATGTTCACAAGCGAATAAAAATCAATGGCAAGAACGAGCTTGTGACTTCTCCCACGCAAATCCCGCATGCCTAATGTGCAACTTCTCCCCCTTTGGCATCAAGACGCCAAAAAGGGACAAGCGCACCACTAACGTCCCGGAGATCACTCGTCGTCATCATCCCAGGCATCATCATGAGTCGGCGGGGCACGGAAGGAGGAGGTGGCATCATCATCCCAGTGGATGTGCTTGGAGATCCATTGGTCTTCCGGGGTGATGTTGTTCTCGGAGCCCTTGGAGACGGTAAACCTTGAGCCTCCATCAATTCCTTCTGACGAGTACATGATTTCTTGGCACAGACATGAGCCTCATGCATGCGCTTCTGATTGTCAACGTGGAAGCAAAATACTTTCTTGAGCTTAGCCTCAATCCTCTTGGCCCAAGATGGTTGAGCAGGCTTGCGGCGTGAGATCACAAATTCAGCATCCTGCTAGGCATCATCGTCATCACCAGACCCCTCCTCAACCGGGTTCCCATCCTCATCAACAATTTGACCATCTGCATAGCGAGGTTTGAGATGAGTCTTGATCAACAGATTCTTGTGCCGGTGAGTGAGAAGGCGTTGAGAAGTAATTGCACGGGCAATCGATGGGCACTTGCTAAGAATTAGAGCCATGATATAGGGATCAAAAGGAGGCACCCTCCGAGTGTAGGTGGCACAGACCATCTCATTCCAAATAACATCCATCACATCCATTGGTTGGCCGGAATCACGGTGGTGAAAGGTGGTGATCATGATATCCACCATGAAGGCATGCATCTCATCAACATTCCCAGCTCGGGGGGGCAACGGTCTCATGGAATATATGGTGCATGATGTCATATGTGGGGAGAAGCCCCTTGATCTTCCCAGGAATACCGTGCCCCCGGATGCACAGTGGAGCAAGAACATCCTTCTTCATGGGGCGATCACTGTTGTGACACCAAAAGCCAACAGGAGTGTCCTTGCCACGGTCCTCGTACCCAAGAATAGCCGCAAACTCAGCCAAGGTTGCTTGCTTGACAACACCCTCGGTCATCCAGGTGAGAGTATGAGACTTGTCCTTGGCAAAGTTAACGGTTGCATAAAACTGAGTAATGAGCATTGGGTCATAGTTGCACTGGAACTGCATAATGGGAAGCAAGCCAATGTTTGTGCAAATCTCAAGGGCTTCACCGAAATACTGCAGGTTCTTCTGCACATGATTAATCTCAATCCATTTCTGAGGGACCACAAGCTTATCATCCTTCATGAGTATCTCATGGAACACACGCTCTTGGAAATCCGTATAGAAGAGGCTATCTTTCTGTAAGATCCCTCGTTTGTAAGGAAAAGGATCCCTGTGATTGCAATGCTAGTCCCTGGATCATTGCTAGCATCCACAGTTTAAGATGAAGTACACAGATACAAAGGTCATTTATTACATTCATTCTAGAGATAAAACATAGTCTTTTACAACTCAGGGCCACAGGCCTAATACAAGAGTTTTGGAATAAGTAAATAAACATAAGTCTTCATCTTCATGTGCCACAGGCAAGCATGTTGAGTGTAGACTCATGACACCTAATCATCATCGGAGTAACCTGCAACATCACAAGTTACAGCCACAGTGGGTCAATACTTTGAAATAGTATTGGCAAGTGATACCTTAGTAAATTTTAAGTGGACTACATTACTATATGCATTTTGGCTAAGTGTAGCTTGGCTTGCTTTGCTCAAAATAGGTTTTTCCTATTAGTTGAAATCACTAAGTTTTTCTTTGTCAAAACTTTTCCCAAGAAACCACCAATAGACATTGGGGTCCTTCACCCTTGTTCACCCACAAGTTTTACTTTTGAAGTTGGAGTGATGAGATTCTTGATAGCTTCCATGTCTTGATGCTCAAGTTGTCCATTGCCATGGACTTGGCTAAGTACTTAGATTTTCCATCTGCAGAGGTTGTGCACTTTCCCCACCAGTCTTGGTTTCCCAAGACAGGACCTTTCAGAAGCCTTTCCTTAGACCAAATGGACGCGCTCCAACCTATCATTCCCACTACCACCAACTGTCCAAATGGCTAAGTTCTAGCAACCTATGTGATCCAGGCAGAGCCCATATTGCCAAGTGGCTACACTATAAGCTTCTCAACACTTGGCCTCTAAAATCCCTTTGTGCCTGGGTGGCATACCACAAGTGAGATACACAAGGTAAACCATGTGCATGGGCCTTGTGTAACCACTCAACCAAAAACCACCATTCAAGTCCCATTCCACCCAGGAGGTTCATTGACTTAGTTGTTTTACTAGGAAAAACATAAGTCCCAAGACTTAGAAATATTTTCATCATAGCATGTATATATTTTACCAACCCTTGTTTGCTACTAGCTAGGCTAAGCATGGCATAGTAACTTAACTTAGGAAATTTCCTAGCAATTCTACAATTCTACAACTACTTAGGATTTTCCCAACATAGCATTTGGCAAAAACAACAACATGCAAGACTTAGCAAAATATTTCTAATGCATGTACAAAATATAGGGATGGAAATATTCATGAAGTACCACTTGCCTTGGTAGTGGGGAGAGTAGCACTCTTCACAATCACAGTCACTAGCAAAATCTACACAAAAAATTTGTAGCACAAAATTACACACAATTCTTATACAAACAAAAATATATATGCATGCATGCAAGAATGCAAAGTGATGATTTTTTTTAAAACTCCACCAAGCAAGTGCATGATACAGAAACATAATCAAGTCAAAAACTTGCTAACTAAACTTATTTAGCACTAAAACAATTTACTAAACAAATTCTATACTCAAAATAGTCTTAAACAAGTTTCTGCATAAAAAGTCATTTTAACAGAAACTATTCACTAAACACATTGCATAAACAGAAAGAGCTTGTCTCCCTGATTCCAATGATATAAAATTTGCAAAAATCTAACATGGGAATCAAAAGTTATAGCCATTTCAAAACTGAATCTAAATCTGTTTTCAAATCTGTTTTTGATTCAAATCCTAGCCACGTGTCTTAACGCTACTGGCGCGTACCGGTTCGGACGGATCGAGCTCTGCGGGCCGTAGGATCTAAGTCAGATCTGGCGGCTCAGATGCGCGCTTACCTCTTCGCTTAAGTTCTAAGATGCACAAGATGAAGGCGATCATTCCCGTATGAAAGAGGAGGCAAGGGGCGCTCGGTTTTTACCTCAATTGGTCGCCGGAGTCGAGCGGCGGCGCAGTCGGTTGCGGGCACGAACGGGGACGATGGCCTGGGTCACAAGAATGCAAACGAAGGGTATCAGGAGGTGCGCGAGATCAAGCTGGGCATGATTGTTTGAACCAGAGAGAGGGGGGGGTCGAGGCTCACCGGAATTAGTCACCCGAGTCGTCGGTACTGCGGAGTTTCGAAGTCAAATGCGCGCAGCCTGGTGGCGGAGTGAGCGAGGAGAGTGGGGGCAAATGACCGCGGCGGGGTGTGGTTTAAATAGGCTCACGCGTGACAAGAAACGCTTGTGGCATCAAGGCTAATTACGCCGCGCCATTACCGGCATCGACAGCAGCGGCGACGTGGTCTACGGGCGGGTTTTAGGGAAGAAGGTGTGACGTGGAGAGGGCCACTAGTCAGCGAGTGCTACGGAGGGGAGGTGGGGTCCGTGTGTCAGCGTCAGTGTGGGTGCGTCCGCGCGTGCGAGAGAGAGGGAGGTGCCCCGGGTGGGCTAGTTGGGCCGTGTCTGCTGCTGGGCTAGATTAGGGCGCCTGGCCTTTTTCTTTTTCTTTTACCCTTTTCTTTTTCTGCTTTGATTTTCAGAAATGATTTTCAAATGAATTCAAACTTCTTTTGAATTCAAATCTTTCTGGGGTTTTTGCAGTGTGCAACAGTCTCAAATATAGGCTTAAAACCATGTGGCTACTTTGCAAAGGCTTGGTCACTCTTGGAGAAACAAAATATCAGGAGCTTGCACAAGATTTGCAAATGTTTGAAAAATGGTTTTTGAACCATTTCCATTTTGTAAAACTTGGTTCAAATTTCCACACTCAATCCATTCAACAAAGGAGACAAGCAATCTAGGTTTAAAACATTCAAACTCTCAAATGGGGATGGTCATTTGATTTAGGTTTGCTCATATAAAATGATAGCACTAAGTGCTTCTGTTTTCTGAAATGAGTTTAAATTTGATCTCAATTCTATATGCATGCATGAATGATATGCAAACTTTGAAATCATGATTTTAGGGATGTTACACTTTCCAAGCATGAGAGCGAGCAACAACATATGGATTGACAGACCTCAAGGCATGAAACTCAACCTCAGACAAATTAGACAGTAGCTTTGGCCCAGATGGCCTAGAACTTTGACTCTTGCGATGACCTGAGGGAGGAGGAGGATCCTTACCACGGCCAACACTTTGCTTAACTCCCCCTCCACGTCGACCACGAGTGGTTTTCAGCTTCAGACGGGTGCTAACTCCAAATCATGAGTAGGGTAGTTCACCTCATGAGTTTTGAGTTGTCTCGAGGCATAAGCTACAACCTTACCGTCTTGCATAAGTACGACACCCAAACCTTGATGAGACGCATCACAATATACTTGGAAATCCTTTTCCAAATCTGGCAGACATAGAACTGGTGCTGTCACGAGTCTCTTCTTCAACTCCTGAAAGCTGACTTCACAACCTTCAGACCAAGCAAACTTCTTGTCTTTCTTTAATAATTCAGTCATTGGTTTAGCAACCTTTGAGAAATTTTCTATGAACCTTCTGTAGTAACCTGCTAAGCCAAGGAAACTGCGAACTTCTTTCACGTTCTTGGGAGATTCCCATTCCATCACAGCTGAAACCTTAGCAGGATCAACTGCTACACCATCCTTTGTCATAACATGACCAAGAAAACCATCTTCTTCTAACCAGAACTCACACTTGCTGAATTTGGCATAAAGTTTATGCTCTCTCAACTTCTCAAGTATCAAACGCAAGTGCCCTTCATGCTCTTCTTTGCTCTTGGAGTAGACTAAGATGTCATCGATGAAAACGACAACAAACTTGTCGAGGAATTCCATGAACACTTTGTTCATCATATTCATGAAGTATGCTGGAGCATTGGTTAAGCCAAAAGGCATTACGGTATACTCATACAGTCCATACCTTGTGGTGAATGCTGTTTTAGGTATGTCTTGTTCTCTTATCTTAAGTTGAAAATAGCCTGACCGGAGATCAATTTTTGAGAACACACAGGCTCCTTCTAGTTGATCAAACAAGTCATTGATTCTTGGTAAAGGATATTTGTTCTTGATAGTTACCTCATTGAGAGAACGGTAATCTATGCATAACCTTTGGCTCCTATCCTTCTTCTCCACAAACAAAACTAGGGCTCCCCAAGATTAAGAACTTGGTTGTATAAATCCTTTCTGTAATTGTTCTCCTAGTTGCTTCTTGAGCTCTTTCAGTTCCTCAACTGACATTTTATATGGTCTCTTTGCTATTGGTCCAGAACCTGGTACCAAATCTATTAGAAACTCCACATCTCTATCTGGTGGCATTCCTGGCAATTCTTCCGAAAATACATCCGGATACTCACACACAATTGGTACACTGTCCATGCTAACCCCCTTAAGAGAATTAAGCTTACTTCCTTTGGATTCAAAGTTTGACTTGAATTTAATCCTTTTTCTTTCCGGGGTTGTGAGTGCAACAGTACGATTAGCACAATCTAGTACTCCTTCATACTTAGCCATCCAATCCATTCCCAATATTACGTCCAGTCCTTGGGAATCTAGGATTATCAGACTCACTGGAAACTTATGTTTTCCAAATTCTATTTCTAGATCCCGGCATCCAAGACTTACTATCATTTCTCCACTTGGAGAGCTAACTTTTATTGGACAACCAATATTTTCAGATGGAAACCCATTTCTATCAACAAATGCTTTTGATATGAATGAATGCGATGCTCCAGTATCAAAAAGAACAAATGCTGGAACAGAATTGAGTCTGAACTTACCAGCAACAGCATCAGGCTCTTCATAGACCTCCTCCACATTAATGTGGTTCACCTGTCCTTTCTGGAAAGGATTGGGCTTGACAGGTCCTTCAACTTTCTTTTCGGGGCACTCATTTGCATAGTGTCCCATCTTCTTGCATTTGAAGCATTCAACCTGACTGATGTCCCTTTTAGCAGGCTGACTTCCACTTCCACTTCCATTACCACCGTGGTGGCTCTTATGTCCACTCTTGTGGTTCTTGTACTTGTCATTGTCATGACTGCGATGATGCTTGTTGTCATGACGGTTGTGGTTGTGGTGCTTGTTGAATTTCCCATGCTTGTGGGATCCTGAGCTTCCACTGTCATCATAGTGAGATCGTTTGTGAGACGATCCCGAGCTGTGCTTGTCGGAGTGCTTTCTCTTTCTACTCTCGACCTGCTTCATCTTGTTCTCCAATATAGCAGCCTTGTCACAGAGCGACTGATAAGTGGGAACATATGCCACAGCCAGCTGCAGATTCAACTCATCATTCAAGCCTTCTAGAAATTTTTCCTTTCTCTTGGCATCTGTGTCAACCTCATCTGGTGCATAACGCGCCAGATTGTTGAACTCTTCTATGTATTCAGCCACGCTGCGGTGGCGCTGCTTCAGATTGTGGAACTCTTTCTTTTTCAGGCTCATTATTCCTGATGAGATATGAGCAGTGCGAAAGCCATCCTAAAAGATAGCCCAAGTCACCTCATCTAAAGGAGTGGTGATTTGGAAGTTGTCCCACCAAGTGGCGGTTGGCCCTTCCAGCAGATGTGCTGCAAATCTGACCTTTTTAGCGTCCGTGCAGCCCACAGTCACTAAGTCCTTGTTTACAGAACGTAGTCAATCATTGGCCACCATGGGATCAGTCGTCCCTGAAAACTTAGCTGGCCTCAATCGCAGAAATCTGGTGAGCATATCAAAGCCCGGAGGGTTGTTGTTATTATTGTTGTTATTGTTGATGTTATTGGGGTTGTTGTTGTTGTTTTGGTTCTGAATGAATGTTGTCATCATCTGCATGAGCTGTGTTTGAGCATTCATCATTTGCTGCATTTCTGGAGTGATGTTGTTGTTGTTGGGGTTGGGGTTTGCGCGACGGGGATGCATCTGTGGTTTGTTCAAATAGAGATATGAATGAGATACCCATAGATGTTTTCATGCACATTACATCACATAAGAAAACACAAGCATGCAACAGAAGATAAAAGTTCAACAACCAGATAACAAATTCACAAAGTAAAACACACAAGTGGCAAGCCATCCACATGTCGGATGGTCCAATAACAAGTTCACAAATAACAAGTATGATAATAAAAGATAAACGAGTAGTCAAGTCTACTCATCAGCATCAATCTCCTCCTCGACAAAGGTAAGACCTGCGTTCTCCATCGCGGTCTTGTTCTCCTCAATAGTAGTGGTCAAGGACTCAATCTTGGCCTTGAGAGCCCTCTTCTAGGAACGAAGCCTCTCAATCACCATCTGCTGTTGCTCTAGCTCGAAGTCCTTGGACTTCAGTTCTTCAGTCATGTCCCGGATCTTCTTGTTTCTATCCTGGACACGTTTCTCCTGACTCTTGAACTTCCGGTCCTGGGTCTCGAACTTCGCCTCCATTTCCTTGACTATCTCGTCCTGCTGCGCGAAGAGCTTGTCCTTCTCGCGAAGCTGCACCTGGAGCTCGTCATTACTGAGCATGACATTGGTCATGTTCGTGTCCACGTGCCTAATGAGAGACTCTAAGTCCTGGAGGTACAGACATATCGGCTCTGCTGCGTTCCTCGAGTCATCCTCGAAGTCGATGGACTCTCCATCCTCATCACGTCTTCCGAAGACGTGGAAGTGGGTGCCTCTAACCTGTCGGGAGTGCCGGCCTAGCAGACGTCCTATCAGGTCCTGCATGACTACCTCCATGCCTCTCTCCCGGTCATCGTGCATAAGCTTGAAGACGATGGCCTCCGTAGTAGGCTCTGTCTAGCGTCCGGGCTGGTTCACCTTGAAGCCCCAGAGGTCCTTCCTCTCGAACTTGGTGAGTGGATGCACCATAATGGTGGGAAGAGGGAGATTGAGCAAGGTGGTAAGCTCAACGATACGAGGACCAAAGCGGGTAACCTGGAACTCCTCAACAGTGCTGATGGTAATAGGCATCTATTTATAAGATAGAAAAGTTAGAACAACACAATTTAAGATAAAACAAGACAAACATCTCATACATATCCTTGGAATACAAAATCACACAAGTCATGCATACATGAATCCATTACATCAATCAAAGTCCAAACTTATTTAAGGTATCATTTTGGAAAATAAGGTGATAGGTGGTGGTCCAACTAACGAAGTGCGTTTACAATCCTATCTCACTGGATCTGTTGGCTAACACAATGTTCCTAGAGGCAATCAGCCTATCTTGCTCACATGATTCCATCACTAAGTCTATAATATCTCCTCTTAAGGTTTGGTTGGTGGCTTCCAACTCTTGGGTATGTTCCTTCTCTTTCTCTAAGTCTTTTTGGAGGTTGAGCATTCTGCACTTGACTCTGGCACTAAGTTCTTTGATAGTCCTCCAAGCTGCTTCTCTTGCTGACTCAAAGAATGTGGTATGCACCACAGTGTTGGTGTACATGCAGAATCCTTTTTCTTTGTGGTTGTCTTCCTTGTTTTTGTACAAGTGAAGTTGCACCCACCAGTACTCAACTCCTTCATCCATCACTGGAAAGCCTTTGTACACAGCTGCACCATGTATTTCCATTGCCACCATGAGGTCCTTGAGAATTTTGGGAAACTCAGTCTCACACTCCAAGGTCATGGTCATGAGTGGTCCTTTCTTTACGGCTTCGTTGATGGAGTTCATCTACAAATAGAGATGAGAAATAGAAGATTAGAAAAGTTTACGAGAAGAATAGACAAGTGTAGAAGTAGTTGAAAATTTTCCTTAGTGGTTTCCAATCCTAGGGTCATAATCCTACAGGCAACACAGTGCTCTGATACCATCTGTAAGATCCCTCCTTTGTAAGGAAAAGGATCCCCGTGATTGCAATGCTAGTCCCTGGACCATTGCTAGCATCCACAGTTTAAGATGAAGTACACAGATACAAAGGTCATTTATTACATTCATTCCAGAGATAAAACATAGTCTTTTACAACTCAGGGCCACAGGCCTAATACAAGAGTTTTGGAATAAGTAAATAAACATAAGTCTTCATCTTCATGTGCCACAGGCAAGCATGTTGAGTGTAGACTCATGACACCTAATCATCATCGGAGTAACCTGCAACATCACAAGTTACAGCCACAGTGGGTCAATACTTTGAAATAGTATTGGCAAGTGATACCTTAGTAAATTTTAAGTGGACTACATTACTATATGCATTTTGGCTAAGTGTAGCTTGGCTTGCTTTGCTCAAAATAGGTTTTTCCTATTAGTTGAAATCACTAAGTTTTTCTTTGTCAAAACTTTTCCCAAGAAACCACCAATAGACATTGGGGTCCTTCACCCTTGTTCACCCACAAGTTTTACTTTTGAAGTTGGAGTGATGAGATTCTTGATAGCTTCCATGTCTTGATGCTCAAGTTGTCTATTGCCATGGACTTGGCTAAGTACTTAGATTTTCCATCTGCAGAGGTTGTGCACTTTCCCCACCAGTCTTGGTTTCCCAAGACAGGACCTTTCAGAAGCCTTTCCTTAGACCAAATGGACGCGCTCCAACCTATCATTCCCAATACCACCAACTGTCCAAATGGCTAAGTTCTAGCAACCTATGTGATCCAGGCAGAGCCCATATTGCCAAGTGGCTACACTATAAGCTTCTCAACACTTGGCCTCTAAAATCCCTTTGTGCCTGGGTGGCATACCACAAGTGAGATACACAAGGTAAACCATGTCCATGGGCCTTGTGTAACCACTCAACCAAAAACCACCATTCAAGTCCCATTCCACCCAGGAGGTTCATTGACTTAGTTGTTTTATTAGGAAAAACATAAGTCCCAAGACTTAGAAATATTTTCATCATAGCATGTATATATTTTACCAACCCTTGTTTGCTACTAGCTAGGCTAAGCATGGCATAGTAACTTAACTTAGGAAATTTCCTAGCAATTCTACAACTACTTAGGATTTTCCCAACATAGCATTTGGCAAAAACAACAACATGCAAGACTTAGCAAAATATTTCTAATGCATGTACAAAATATAGGGATGGAAATATTCATGAAGTACCACTTGCCTTGGTAGTGGGGAGAGTAGCACTCTTCACAATCACAGTCACTAGCAAAATCTACACAAAAAATTTGTAGCACAAAATTACACACAATTCTTATACAAACAAAAATATATATGCATGCATGCAAGAATGCAAAGTGATGATTTTTTTAAAAATCCACCAAGCAAGTGCATGATACAGAAACATAATCAAGTCAAAAACTTGCTAACTAAACTTATTTAGCACTAAAACAATTTACTAAACAAATTCTATACTCAAAATAGTCTTAAACAAGTTTCTACATAAAAAGTCATTTTAACAGAAACTATTCACTAAAAACATTGCATAAACAGAAAGAGCTTGTCTCCCTGATTCCAATGATATAAAATTTGCAAAAATCTAACGTGGGAATCAAAAGTTATAGCCATTTCAAAACTGAATCTAAATCTGTTTTCAAATCTGTTTTTGATTCAAATCCTAGCCACGTGTCTTAACGCTACTGGCGCGTACCGGTTCGGACGGATCGAGCTCTGCGGGCCGTAGGATCTAAGTCAGATCTGGCGGCTCAGATGCGCGCTTACCTCTTCGCTTAAGTTCTAAGATGCACAAGATGAAGGCGATCATTCCCGTATTAAAGAGGAGGCAAGGGGCGCTCGGGTTTTACCTCAATTGGTCGCCGGAGTCGAGCGGCGGCGCAGTCGGTTGCGGGCACGAACGGGGACGACGGCCTGGGTCACAAGAATGCAAACGAAGGGTATCAGGAGGTGCGCGAGATCAAGCTGGGCACGATTGTTTGAACCAGAGAGAGGGGGGGTGGTCGAGGATCACCGGAATTAGTCACCCGAGTCGTCGGTACTGCGGAGTTTCGAAGTCAAATGCGCGCAGCCTGGTGGCGGAGTGAGCGAGGAGAGTGGGGGCAAATGACCGCGGCGGGGTGTGGTTTAAATAGGCTCACGCGTGACAAGAAACGCTTGTGGCATCAAGGCTAATTACGCCGCGCCATTACCGGCATCGACAGCAGCGGCGACGTGGTCTACGGGCGGGTTTTAGGGAAGAAGGTGTGACGTGGAGAGGGCCACCAGTCAGCGAGTGCTACGGAGGGGAGGTGGGGTCCGTGTGTCAGCGTCAGTGTGGGTGCGTCCGCGCGTGCGAGAGAGAGGGAGGTGCCCCGGGTGGGCTAGTTGGGCCGTGTCTGCTGCTGGGCTAGATTAGGGCGCCTGGCCTTTTTCTTTTTCTTTTACCCTTTTCTTTTTCTGCTTTGATTTTCAGAAATGATTTTCAAATGAATTCAAACTTCTTTTGAATTCAAATCTTTCTGGGGTTTTTGCAGTGTGCAACAGTCTCAAATATAGGCTTAAAACCATGTGGCTACTTTGCAAAGGCTTGGTCACTCTTGGAGAAACAAAATATCAGGAGCTTGCACAAGATTTGCAAATGTTTGAAAAATGGTTTTTGAACCATTTCCATTTTGTAAAACTTGGTTCAAATTTCCACACTCAATCCATTCAACAAAGGAGACAAGCAATCTAGGTTTAAAACATTCAAACTCTCAAATGGGGATGGTCATTTGATTTAGGTTTGCTCATATAAAATGATAGCACTAAGTGCTTCTGTTTTCTGAAATGAGTTTAAATTTGATCTCAATTCTATATGCATGCATGAATGATATGCAAACTTTGAAATCATGATTTTAGGGATGTTACACTTTCCAAGCATGAGAGCGAGCAACAACATATGGATTGACAGACCTCAAGGCATGAAACTCAACCTCAGACAAATTAGACAGTAGCTTTGGCCCAGATGGCCTAGAACTTTGACTCTTGCGATGACCTGAGGGAGGAGGAGGATCCTTACCACGGCCAACACTTTGCTTAACTCCCCCTCCACGTCGACCACGAGTGGTTTTCAGCTTCAGACGGGTGCTAGGTTGAGGCGTGATCTCTTCTTCTGACTCGGTCTCAGCCTCGGAATCTGACTCTGACTCATAGTCCTCGATCCCATGACGATCTTTGGAGTGTTTGCGTGAACCCCGGGAACCCCCTGCACCTGTGAAAGAATGAGGGAGATAGCATAGGGGTAAGGGCACAAGAACCCGAGACAAGCAGACGACAGAACTCAAGTTTTAGAGGAAATTTTGCTGTCAGTACAGGGCGATAGTACCGAATCTCACGTGCAGTAGTACCAAAAAAGATTTCCGGTACTACCGGTCATGCGACCACAGTGCAGATCTGGTATTATCGATCCATGGACGGGTAGTAAAATTTACACAAAATAAGAATGTCATCAGACAAGGAGTAATATCAGGTAACAGGCACACGGTACAACCTCAAAAAACACTTGTTTTGGCCAAGAATCAAAGTTACCTTAGATTCAATGGAGACAACATGTGAGAAGAAGAGAAGGGCGGTAGTATCGGTGTCCACGGCGGTGGAGAATGAGGAGGAGCCCGTGAGGAGGTCAGATCCAGTGTGGATCCGGGGAAAGGAGGAGGGGGCGGGGCTCCGGTGGTGGTGGTGGTTAGGAGTGGAGACGGGGGAACAATGAGGCACTGAGAGGTGCCCCTACCCGCGTCTCCAACCTTAACCGAGACGCAGAGCGGTAGTACCGGGTGAACGAGCGGTAGTACCATAGAAAACGACCGGTAGTACCGCACCTGGGAAGTTTCTTGAAGATGACCTGGAAACTGACCCCTTAGCGGTAGTACCGTTAGTTTTTCATGGTAGTACCGTTTGACGGTAGTACTGTAGGTTTGCACCGGTAGTACCGTAACCACCAGAATAAAGAGCCAGGTATAAAGTGGAAGGTTCTTGTGCAGAGTAGATGAGTTTTGTCGGGGGATAAGAAAGGCTTGGGTTAAGAGAGTCACACTGATATGGACATATGCACTCTAAAAATGGGAAAAACATATGAAGAGCCAAACGAGAGTGCATGACCGTAAGAACAAACCCAACGCGAGAATGACAAACATGAGTAAGCACCAACCTCTCGAATGAGAGAGGGCGGTGGCCTAGGCCACCATATTTGAGTATACTCGGCTTGGCACCATGAAGATATATCTTGGGTCCATTACCGAAACTCATCATTTAAGCTCACATATCACAAAATGATATTAATAGGAATGATTTTGATTGCTTTGAGCATAATTGGGGGAGGGATGGTCCAATCAATTAGGACCGCACTCCCCCTATATCCATGCCTACACCTAAACCAAATACGGGTCAAGTCATAGGTGAGAATGCAAGATAATCAAGTCAAGCTCCTTGAATCTATGATATTTAGTTCATTCCTCAAATAGCAAAACCTTGCTTCATCAAGTGGCTTCGTGAAGATATCGGCAAGTTGGTCTTTGGTTGACACATATGATAGGTCAATATCACCTCGAGCAACATGATCTCTAATAAAGGTGATGGCAAATCTCAATATGCTTTGTCCTTGTGTGATCCACCGGGTTGTAGGCAATCTTGATATCACTTTCATTGTCACATAGAAGAGGCACTTTATCACAATGGACACCGTATTCCTTTAAAGTTTGCCTCATCCATAGCAATTGAGTGCAAGCACTAGCAGCTGCCACATACTCGGCTTCGGCGGGGGAGAGAGATATACATTTTTGCTTCTTAGAAGACCAACATACCAAGGACCTACCAAGGAATTGGCAAGCCCTGGATGTTGATTTTCTATCATCCTTATCACCCGCCCAATCCGAATCCGTGTATCCACAAAGAGCAAATATTGACCCCTCGAGGATACCAAAGACCATAAAATGGGGTATGAACTAAATATCGAAAGATTCTCTTGACCGCCATTAAATGGCTTTCTTTAGGAGCCGCTTGATATCTTGCACACGCACCTACACTTAACACAATATCGGGTCTAGATGCACAAAGGTAAAGCAAAGAACCAATCATAGACCGGTATACCTTTTGATCCACATCTTTACCATTTGGATTTTGTTCTAGATGAGTCTTTGTAGCCATGGGAGTAGGAGCTCCATTTAAATCTTGCATTTTGAATCTCTTGAGAATATCTTGCGTATACTTGGCTTGGTTGAAGAATGTCCCTCCTCTAACTTGCTTGATCTCAAAACCAAGAAATACTCTCAACTCCCCCCATCAAAGACATCCGGAACCTACTAGTCATAAGCTTTGAGAACTCATCATTAAAAGCTTTGTTAGATGAGCCAAAGATAATATCATCAACATATATTTGGCATACAAAAAGCTCCCCATTGACCTTCTTAGTAAAAAGAGTGGGATCGATTTTCCCAACCTCAAATCCACGGTCAAACAACAACTCTCTAAGGTGCTCATACCACGTGCGTGGGGCTTGCTTGAGCCCATAGAGTGCCTTATCAAGTTTGTAGACATGGTTTGGAAAGTTGGGATCCTCAAATCCCGAGGGTTGCTTTACATATACCAACTCATTTAATGGACCATAAAGAAATGCACATTCTACATCCATTTGTTGCAACTTAAAGTTATGATGTGCCGCATAAGCAAGAAGGATACGGATGGACTCAAGGCGAGCCACGGGTGCATATGTCTCTCCATAGTCAATGCCTTCAATTTGAGAGAATCCTTGTGCAACCAATCTAACCTTGTTCATTACTATAATTCCATGCTCATCTTGCTTTTTCTTGAATATCCACTTCGTGCCTATAACATTGCGGCAATCCTTTGGCTTCTCAACTAACTTACATACTTTCTTTCTCTCAAAGTTGTTGAGCTCTTTATGCATAGCTTCCAACCAATCTGAAGCTTCAAGAGCTTCCCACACTTTCTTTGGTTCAATCATGGAGATGTGTGCTTGGTGTTCACTGAACCTCTTCAATTGTGCTCTTGTGTAAATGCCTTTCCTTAGGTCACCAACCACATTTTGTAGAGAGTGGTCTCTTAATTCCAACATTATCTCCTTTCTAGCTTCACGACGAGCATGGATCTCCACGTTGTTTCTTGGGGGACCCTCTTCATCATTTTGGTCCTCGTCTTGACCATCAACTTGAACTTGATCATCATGGGTATCATTCTCTTCATTAAGAGGCAAAGATTGACCTTGGTCTTGATCAAACAGTCTTATAGCATCGATTTGAGCTTGTCTCAAGGCAGTTTGTATGGATCTTCCTTGAACAATTAACTTGGCACCACTTGACATCCTAGAGAATGAATCAAGCTCCTCTTGACTAGAGTCGTCACTTTGATCAACATGTTGAGGGTCCACATCTTGTCTTTGGCTTGAGTCATTTCCCTCCTCGGTGGATGGAGCTTGTTGAGGTTGTGAAGATGAGGGCTCCACTTGAGTGGAGCATAGTTCTTCTTGATCCGCCATAAGGGGTTCCTCAACGGGGCGGATATATCCCACACCCATTCTTCCTATGGCATCCTGAGGCATCTCATCATCTGCATCACAAGCATCAACACGCCCCCCTTGGGGACCATCATATTCTTCGAAGGTCACACTACAAGATTCTATGACGGCTCCGGAGAGCTTATCATAGATTCTATAAATGTGAGATTCGAGACCACCGCCAACAAAAATACCCTCTAATGCTTTAGACTCGAATTTGGACAAACGAACACCTTTTATGAGATAGAAACACTTACAACCGAACACCCGGAAGTAAGATATGTTGGGCTTGTTACCGGTAAGTATCTCATATGGAGTCTTGTTGATTTCTTTGCGGAGGTAGAGCCGGTTTAATGCATGGCAAGCAGTGGAGATGGCTTCGGCCCAAAAGTTGTATGGAGATTTAAACTCCAACACGGTCCTAGCCATCTCAATAAGAGTCCGGTTCTTCCTCTCGGCCACACCATTTTGTTGAGGGTTATATGCAACGAAATATTGGTGTTTTATCCCCTCATCACTAAGGAAATCATTCAAGGTGTAGTTCTTGAACTCGGTGCCATTATCACTTCTTATAATCAACACAGGAAGATTGTATTGACGTTGAACCCTGTTGATGAAGTCGATGAAGGTGTTTTGGGTCTCACTCTTCAACTTGAAGAAATATACCTAGGAGTATCTTGAGAAGTCATCAAGAATCACCAAACAATATTTCTTCCCACCAAGACTTGCATGAGATGGAGGACCAAAGAGATCCACATGAAGGAGCTCCAAGATCTTGGTTGACTTGATGCGGTTCTTTGGCTTGTGGGGAGCATCATGCATTTTCCTAGAACACAAGCCCTACAAACTCGATCTTTGGCAAAGGAAACATTTTCTTTTAGTCCAACAATATGTCCCTCCTTGTGGATATTTTGCAAAGTTCTCATATTGACATGGGCTAGTCGGCGATGCCATAACCAACCCACATCGGCCTTTCCGAATAAGCACATTGCACTTGTAGTGTTTTGCCCCGAAAAGTCCACCACATACAAGTCATGTTCGATGTACCCAACGAAAGCGACCTTGAGAGACTTGCTCCACATGAGGACCACAATATCATTATCAATAAATATGGCAAAGCCCATCTTTCCAAGAGCACAGACTGGAAGTAAATTGTATCCAAGGGTTTCAACAAGCATGACGTTCACGAGTGTAATGTCGTGATCAACCACAACCTTGCCGAAACCCATTACCTTAGACTTTGAGTTGTCGGCATATGTCATGGTGATTTGATCATCATTTGGCTTTAAATCCTTGACAATAGACGAGCTTCCGGTCATATGACTTGTGCAACCACTATCAAGCACCCACTTTGACCCTCCAGAAGCCTAAGTCTACAAAAGATCAAGCTAATTTTTAGGTACCCATTTTTCAATGGGTCCTCTTTTGTTAGCGACAAGGGTCTTGGGGACCCAAATGGGCCAACATATTGTGCATACAAATCGATAATAATCACACATAAGAACATAGTGAGGGTTAGCACTTCCCGCAAAGTCATCATGAGACATAGTTTTACCACTTGTGGTCTTACTATCCACAATGGTCTTGTTTCTCTCTTGTGCGGGCTTGGCCTTCTTCTTCTTGTTCTTCTTTTTCTTGGATTTGGAGACAAAACCAATGCCCTCTTTCTCACAACTAGGTCTTTGCTTACTCAAAAGGTCATCAATGGACTTGTTTCCTTGTGGAAATGTGGCCTTGGATAGCTCCCCCTTCAACCTAGCATTTTCTTCAAGTATAGTTGTGTTGGAGATATGCCCTAGAGGCAATAATAAAAGTGGTTATTATTATATCTTTGTGTTTATGATAAATGTTTACATTCATGCTATAATAGTATTAACCGGAAACATTAATACTTGTGTGATTTGTAAACTAAATTAGAGTCCCTAGTAAAGCCTCTTTGTAATACTAGCTTCTTAGGTAATAGATGATCGTGGTTTCCCGACCATGAACATTGAGATGTTGTTAACAACACGATCATATCATTGGGAGAATGGTATGATGGACATACTCCTATAGATAAGCGTAGCATTAAGATCAAGTCATTTCAATAGTTTGTTTGCTATAAGCTTTCTGATACATAGTAACCTAATTCCTTCGACCATGAGATCATGCTAATCACCATCACCGGAAGGATGCTTTGATGACATCAAACACCACACCATAACTGGGTGGCTATAAAGGTGGCATTGGGTGTTCGAAAAGTATGTGTTGAGGCACATGGATCAAGAGTGGGATTTGTCCATCCATATGACGGATAGATATACTCTGGGCCCTCTCGGTGGAATGTCATCCAATTGGCTTGCAAGCATGTGACTGGCTCACAAGGGATCACATATCACGGGAGCGAGAAAAGAGTACTTATCGGTAACGAGGTTGAACTAGGTATGCAGAGATACCGACGATCAAAACCTCGGATAAGTAAACTATCGTGAGACAAAGGGAAATTGGTATCGTATGTAAGTGGTTCATTCGATCGCAAAGTAATCGTAGAAATATGTGGGAGCCATATGAATTTCCAAATTCCTCTATTGGTTATTGATCGGAGAAGTGTCTCGGTCATGTCGGCATAATTCACGAACCGTAGGGAGACACACTTAAGGTTTCGATGTTGTTTAGTAGATATGGTATGTTAGTAGGGATACCGAATGTTGTTCGGAGTCTCGGATGGGATCCGGGATATCACGAGGAGATCCGGAATGGTCCGGAGAATAAGATTCATATAAGGGAAGTCCGATTCCAGAGTTCGGGAAAGATTCTGATGTTTTCATCGGAGAGGTTCTAGAAGGTTAACCAAACCGGAAGGGGAATGGACCATGAATGTGTCATGGGTAAGTAGAATGATTGGATCATATCCTAGGTCACTTGGTGTGAGCATTTGTGAGAGAGAATTAAAGCTCTAAATTGAAAGTCAAACGGGAGTTTGGAAAGTCAAACTGGAACAATGGTTTCCAAGTGGAAGAAGGAACAAGTACTTCTCTCAATCCAACTTGGGTTTGGGTTTGGATTCAAACCCACCCCTCCCAAGGCTGCCCCCCTCTCATAAATAGAGGGGGAGGGCAGCCACAAAGCACACAAGCCCGAGCCCTCCCCTCGCCCTAGCCGCCGCCGACACCTCCTTCTCCTCCCGGTCTTCTAAACCCTAGATCTCCGGGAAACCCTAAATCCACCATAACTCGCACCGGCTTAGGCGAAGCCCTGTGGGATCTTCCCTCTACTTCCGTGTCACATCCCAAGATTTTCCAAATCTTGTTATGTGAAAAATAAATGAATAAAATAAAACTTTGTTGAATTTCAGGGTGAGAAGAAACTTTTTGATTCCAATTGGAAACCTTCAAACCTATTTGATCAAACCAATCCTAAAGGGATTTGAAAAGATAAACAATTAATAAAGAAAATTTTTTAAAAAAATGAAATTACTATTTTTGGATCTTTTAATAAAAGATTTGGTTTTCAAATGATAAGGTAGAATTATAAATAAGGATTATTTTATAGAGCCAAATTAAATCTTGGCCAAGCTTTTGAAATAAAATATTCCTATTTGATAAAAGGAGTAAAGGTTTATTTAAATAAAATAATAAGGATTTAATATCCAATTTTATTAAAATAAAGGTTTTACCATTTTAATTAAACATCAAAACTTGTTAATTTATTTTAAACAAGTTTTCCAAGTATTTTATATTTTCAAATAAAACCTACTGAAGTGTTTTTGGTTTTATTTTAGATTTCAAATGGAGTTTTAATAATCAAATCCTATTTGAATCAATAATTAAGGACTATTTTATTTAATAGATCCTAAAAGAATAAAAATATTTTTTTATTTTGGGACTTGGAATTATGTTGTTAAACAGAACTAAAACTCAATACAAAGTTGGTAGAAGTTTGATTTGATTTGTTGTTTGAATTGTTTGATTGAATTTCAAAACAGAAAATGAAATAGAAAAAGGAAAAAGATTCAGTACAAAAAAAAGAGAAACAAACAGCCCAACCCTTCTGGCCCAGCAAGCCCATCTCCAGCCCAACTAACCCCCCCCCCCACGCGCGAATCGTTTTCCACCAAAAAACCCACCCGCGCAGACACCGACGAGTGGACCCCTCTCCCTCTCTCCCTTTCTCGCTGACAAGCATGTCCCACAGAGCCACCTCAGCGTCATCTTCCCCCTGATCACGTCGCCCTGCCGTTGCAACCATTTACTCCGGAGATCAATTCGCGTTAACAGCGGCCATCACTCCCCCTGCAATCACGCGTAGATAACCGCCCGCTCCTCCTCTACCTTTCCCCTCACTCGCATCTCCCTCTCTGCCCTCAGGCTGAGCGAATCGAGAGCTCCAACCTCTCTGCCTCCGACAGCTTCCCCAGCCAATTCCGGCGAACCACTGCCGCCCCTTGCCTCCCCGACCAAGCTCACTTGCTCTCCAGACCTAGATGAACCTCCCCGTAGCATTAGCTCGCCCACGCGCGTTCCCTAGCGTCGGCAAGGACGACCTCAACTCGCCGCCGCCGTCTGTCTCGCCTCCGACGAGCTTCCCTGGTAAGAGCCGACCACCCCGAGCCTTCCTATTGATACTCCTATGATCCCTAGTTCGTACGCGTCTAACCGTGTGCTCTGTTTGCCCTAGCGCTCCGCAAACTTCGCCCCCGACGACCACCAGACGAACCCGACGCCGCTGCAAGCTCCGGCGAGAAATCGTCACCTCTCTGGTGCGCCCCTTGCCAAGCCGACCACGCGTTGAGCATCACCTCGACCTCGCGAACACGGTGAGCACCCCCGTTTCCTTCTTTCCTTCCTGTAGCCGCCGCAACGCCGCTAGCCGAGCATCGCCGTCGTCTGCCGCCGCGCAGCGCCGCTAGGCAATGGTCAAACTCATCTGCACCGTTAGATTTAGATCCGACGCGTAGAAATAGATGACTTAACGAAGGGGTACGAGTTGATCAGCGCCGTGCGATGTAACTTAAATCCTGCGGTCCAGAGAGGCTGATCCGCACGAAGCGGTACCGCCCAATAAGAACACGCCACGTGGCCAGACTCAGGATTAAAAACAGAAATAGGTTCTATTAGATTTGCAAATTTGAAAAATCCATAACTTTAGTTCTACACGTCTAAATTTTGCAAATTTTATATAAATGAAATCAGCAAGACAAGCCCTAGCCAACCATGCACTTTGTTTAGTAAAAATCTTCTGGTAAAATGTTTGTTTTTGCAGAAACTTGTGTATGCTTGTTTAGGATATAAAATTTATTCCAAAATGATTTTGGGGTTGAAATCTTTGCAAAATGGTTTGTTGTGAACCTACTGACCTTAGGAACCAACTTATGGATTTAGAAATGTATTTTGTGAAGATTAGGATTGAATAATTGAATTAGCTCATTTCTAGTCAAATAAAAACATTGATTTTGATATGGAAATGATTTTTGAGCAAAACCTTTGGAAAATGTTTTGATTCAAACCTACTGACCCTAAACACCAAGTTTTGTGAATTAACAACTTATTTGGTGAACAATATAAAATTATTGCTTCACCAAAAGCATTTTCACCACATGAAATAATGATTGATTTAAAAATGGTTTATAGATAAAACCCTTTTTCAAGTGACTTTGCCACTTTAGAAAATGACCACTTTGAACCTTACAATGTATAGAGCCTAGTAGAAACCACCTTTGCAAATAAAACTATCTTTGCATGCTTGCATGCATGACTTGGCTTCTATTATTTTATGTGTGATTAATTTGATTGAATATTGGTTGGAATGCTAGTTGAATTTGTGTTTGCTTGATTGATTTGTAGTGAAGTTAGAAGAGTGTGATATTAGCAAGATCAAGAAGTGAACCAACATTCTCTACCAAAAAGGCAAGTGACACTATCATCCAAGTCCTATTATTTTCATTACACTTAGTGGATTTTGAAACATGCATGATAAGGACTACTATATTTTGCTATGCTAAATCCTATTAGGATACCCCTATATATTCCTTAGTGAAAACAATGTAGTTGTAATATGCTTAGCCCTGCTATATATTTTGAGAAGGGATACATGTTGAGATTATTTGAAGAATTAAAAAGACTTGTGTTTTATATAATAAAACAAGTACTCAATGAACCACCTGGGTGGACAAGGATACTCAAGTTTTGGACAAGGTGGCAACAAGAGGAACCATGTTTATATGGCAATCTCTTTTGTTATGCACCAGAAGAAAAACCACCCAGGAACTTAGAGATTGAACATGTTTCTCGTACAGTGGCTTCCGTGTACAGCCACATGCTAAATGGGCACTGGCTTAGTCAACTACATAGTGGAAGACCCATGCATTGGCCTCTTCAGGTTAACTAAATGAGGGAACTCGGAACCCTACATTGGTGCCTGGTAGACAAGCTAGCATTGTGTATTGGGAGGACCCTATGGAAAGACTTCGTCACATTCTCAATCTGCCAGTACTCCATCTTGGTGAGTACTTATCCAGCGGCCACTGGTGGCAACAAGATGAGAGTGTGTCATGTGGGTAAAGTGTACAACTTCTGCAGAAGATCAAAATTCTAAGTACTTAGCCGTGTCCCCGGTTATGGACAATACTGAGCAACTAAGGCCTGAAGCTATGGGAAATCTCGACATTCCAATTTCTAAATGTAAAACTTGAAAGTGACAACAAGAGACTTGAAGCACTTGGTGGATTCCAAGGAGTTCAGAATGATTTGACAAAAGATTTTTAAAAGAGCAAAACTATTTTGGAAAATGTAGGACAAAACTATATTGCTTTCTGCAAATGAGCCTAAAACCCTACTTAGCCAAATATGCATGTAATGATAGGATCCACTTATTTCTACATAGTAGTGAAACTTGCCAATACAATTCAAATGTATTGACCCTTGTGGCTGTAACTTATTATGTTGCAGGTTTGTTTGATGTTAGTGAAGTATGTTAAATAGGATTACAAGTCTACAACCAACATATTTGCCTGTGGCACTTTGAAGATGAAGGACCCCATGTTTATAGATATTCTGCTGCAATGTAATGTAATAGCCAAATGAGCTATGTAAGATGTAATAAATTATTTTATTCATGGTTATAAAGTTGTATTATGACCTTTGTTTCTTGATATTACATCTTAACTGTGGATGCTAGCTATTGATCCAGGGACTAGCATTGTAAACACAGGGATCTCTACCTTATTAACGGTTGGGACCTCTACAGATGGTATCAGAGCATTGTGTTGCCTGTAGGATTTGTAAACCTAGGATTGGACAAAAACCCTTAGGAAAATAGGAGTTTTATTTGTTCCAAAACTTATTTACAAACAATCTTGTAAACTCTTCCCTCAACCATTTTGGTTTTGATTCTACATCTCTTCTGTTTCAAACTTGATGGAAAAACCTACCCCATGGCCAAAGACTTCACCATGTGTAAAGGACTTCATCAACTCTAATGACTTCAACATCTTCAACTCTAATGACTTCAACATCTTCAACTCTAATGACTTCAACATCTTCAGCATTTTCACCAAGGACTTCAACCTTGGATATCACTAAGGACAAGTGAGACAAGAAATCTTGCTCAAGGATTTGGAAACTAAGGAAACACAACCTAGAAGGAGCCATCATCACCTTTGAAGTTTGTGACCAAGAGTTTTCCCAAGGAAACCATGATCTCAAGCAAAAAGAACCAACCAAGAAGGATGGAAAGATCTCAAGTGAACCATATAGATGGACCACCATATTTAGTTAAGTCAAACACACCAATTTATGTGGTGTAACAAAAATATTTTTGGTTGCCCAAGTATATGATTGAAAACTTGTTGTTTGAGTGGAATGTTGATTGTGATTGCTTGCACATTGCTTGTGTGAATTGTTGTGTGTGAGTAGACTTCTTCCCTAGAAATATTTTGCCCATTCTAACCCAAAATTCAACCCAAACAGATGACTACTCCAAGAGACTCCAACATCAAGGTTGATGACAACAACAACAACAACAACCAAGAGGACAACATGAGAGAACTTATAGCAACCCAAAACCAGTTGAACCAAATGACAGCTCAATTCATAGCCAACACTAGTGGGGAAGATCCAACCCTGCAAAAGTTTTTGGAAAACCAAGCCCAATTGTTGCATAAGGTGACAGATCAAATGCTCAACATGGAAAGCAACTTTTCCAAAGGAGTTTGTGACAACAAAAATGACAAAGATGTTATTCTAGAAGGAACCAAAGCTTGCAATATTTGTGTGGACAAGGATCACACTTCCAAGGAGCATGGAGATCAATGCCCCAACTGTGAAGAGAAACATCCAGTTGGCCAATGTCCCACATCTCAAGCTACTTGTTACTTATGTGAAGGAAATAACCATGTACCTATCCAATGCCCCATCTATTCCATAGTTGAACAAAGGAAACAAGGTGGAGTGCAACAACTGATTGCAAACTATCCAGAGGGAGCTAAGTCTACCAAGAAGGATGAGGACAAAGGAAAATCTCCACTTGTACCTCCATGCAATACAACCCAATTTAAAGGACCAAAGAAGAGGCATATGAATTATCCAAGGAGCAATAGAAGGTCCAAGAAACCAGTAGACATTCCTACCTATGAAACATATGAGGAACATGAACTGGAAGCACTCCTAGCTTTGGAGAAACCCAAGAAAAAGAAGGACAAAAGCCATGTGCAATGTAATCATTGTAAAGAAATGGGACACTATGCCAGTGAATGTCCAGAGAAACAGAAGTATAAGGAGATTGGCCAAGTATGGTGCAACAACTGCAAAGAGCTAGGCCATTATGCAGCAACCTGTCCACAAGAGATACGTGAAGAACTCAAACTTATCACATGTTACAACTGTGGTAACCAAGGACATTATGCAAGCAACTGTCCAGAAAAGATGAAGCACAAGATAAACAAGCCTATGAAGGATCTCAGCCTTGTCACATGTTTCAAGTGTGGAAACAAAGGACACTATGCAGATGTGTGCCCAGAGAAGTTTCCCCAAGATCCCAAGCAAGCCAATATGTAACCTAGTTGGAAAATTTTTAAGGGTGGTAGTACCCTAGATGCTTTGAGCCAACTTGTAACCCTAGCCTTCCCAAATCTCGGGACGAGATTTATTTTAAGGGTGGTAGCCTGTCACATCCCAAGATTTTCCAAATCTTGTTATGTGAAAAATAAATGAATAAAATAAAACTTTGTTGAATTTCAGGGTGAGAAGAAACTTTTTGATTCCAATTGGAAACCTTCAAACCTATTTGATCAAACCAATCCTAAAGGGATTTGAAAAGATAAACAATTAATAAAGAAAAAATTTAAAAAAAATGAAATTACTATTTTTGGATCTTTTAATAAAAGATTTGGTTTTCAAATGATAAGGTAGAATTATAAATAAGGATTATTTTATAGAGCCAAATTAAATCTTGGCCAAGCTTTTGAAATAAAATATTCCTATTTGATAAAAGGAGTAAAGGTTTATTTAAATAAAATAATAAGGATTTAATATCCAATTTTATTAAAATAAAGGTTTTACCATTTTAATTAAACATCAAAACTTGTTAATTTATTTTAAACAAGTTTTCCAAGTATTTTATATTTTCAAATAAAACCTACTGAAGTGTTTTTGGTTTTATTTTAGATTTCAAATGGAGTTTCAATAATCAAATCCTATTTGAATCAATAATTAAGGACTATTTTATTTAATAGATCCTAAAAGAATAAAAATATTTTTTTTATTTTGGGACTTGGAATTATGTTGTTAAACAGAACTAAAACTCAATACAAAGTTGGTAGAAGTTTGATTTGATTTGTTATTTGAATTGTTTGATGGAATTTCAAAACAGAAAATGAAATGGAAAAAGGAAAAAGATTCAGTACAAAAAAAGAGAAACAAACAGCCCAACCCTTCTAGCCCAGCAAGCCCAGCTCCAGCCCAACTAACCCCCCCCCACGCGCGAATCGTTTTCCACCGAAAAACCCACCCGCGCAGACACCGACGAGTGGACCCCTCTCCCTCTCTCCCTTTCTCGCTAACAAGCATGTCCCACATAGCCACCTCGGCGTCGTCTTCCCCCTGATCACGTCGCCCTGCCGTTGCAACCATTTACTCTAGCGATCAATTCGCGTTAACAGCGGCCATCACTCCCCCTGCAATCACGCGTAGATAACCGCCCACTCCTCCTCTACCTTTCCCCTCACTCGCCTCTCCCTCTCTGCCCTCGGGCTGAGCGAATCAAGATCTCCAACCTCTCTGCCTCCGACAGCTTCCCCGGCCAATTCCGACGAACCACTGCCGCCCCTTGCCTCCCCGACCAAGCTCATTTTCTCTCCAGACCTAGACGAACCTCCCCGTAGCATTCGCTCGCCCGCGCACGTTCCCTAGCATCGGCAAGGACGACCTCAACTCACCGCCGCCGTCTGTCTCGCCTCCGACGAGCTTCCCTGGTAAGAGCCGACCACCCCGAGCCTTCCTATTGATACTCCTATGATCCCTAGTGTCGTACGCGTCTAACCGTGTGCTCCGTTTGCCCTAGCGCGCCCGCAAACTTCGCTCCCGACGACCACCAGACGAACCCGACGCCGCTGCAAGCTCCGGCGAGAAATCGTCACCTCTCTGGTGCGCCCCTTGCCAAGCCGACCACGCGTTGAGCATCACCTCGACCTCGCGAACACGGTGAGCACCCCCGTTTCCTTCTTTGCTTCCTGTAGCCGCCGCAACGCCGCTATCCGAGCGTCGCCGCCGTCTGCCGCCGTGCAGCGCCGCCAGGCAATGGTCAAACTCATCTGCACTGTTAGATTTAGATCCGACGCGTAGAAACAGATGACTTAACGAAGGGGTACGAGTTGATCAGCGCCGTGCGTTGTAACTTAAATCCTGCGGTCCAGAGAGGCTGATCCGCACGAAGCGGTACCGCCCAATAAGAACACGCCACGTGGCCAGACTCAGGATTAAAAACAGAAATAGGTTCTATTAGATTTGCAAATTTGAAAAATCCATAACTTTAGTTCTACACGTCCAAATTTTGCAAATTTTATATCAATGGAATCAGCAAGACAAGCCCTAGCCAACCATGCACTTTGTTTAGTAAAAAGCTTCTGGTAAAATGTTTGTTTTTGCAGAAACTTGTGTATGCTTGTTTAGGATATAAAATTTATTCCAAAATGATTTTGGGGTTGAAATCTTTGCAAAATGGTTTATTGTGAACCTACTGACCTTAGGAACCAACTTATTGGATTTAAAAATGTCTTTTGTGAAGATTAGGATTGAATAATTGAATTAGCTCATTTCTAGTCAAATAAAAACATTGATTTTGATATGGAAATGATTTTTGAGCAAAACCTTTGGAAAATGTTTTGATTCAAACCTACTGACCCTAAACACCAAGTTTTGTGAATTAACAACTTATTTGGTGAACAATATAAAATTATTGCTTCACCAAAAGCATTTTCACCACATGAAATAATGATTGATTTAAAAATGGTTTATAGATAAAACCCTTTTTCAAGTGACTTTGCCACTTTAGAAAATGACCACTTTGAACCTTGCAATGTATAGAGCCTAGTAGAAACCACCTTTGCAAATAAAACTATCTTTGCATGCTTGCATGCATGACTTGGCTTCTATTATTTTATGTGTGATTAATTTGATTGAATATTGGTTGGAATGCTAGTTGAATTTGTGTTTGCTTGATTGATTTGTAGTGAAGTTAGAAGAGTGTGATATTAGCAAGATCAAGAAGTGAACCAACATTCTCTACCAAAAAGGCAAGTGACACTATCATCCAAGTCCTATTATTTTCATTACACTTAGTGGATTTTGAAACATGCATGATAAGGACTACTATATTTTGCTATGCTAAATCCTATTAGGATACCCCTATATATTCCTTAGTGAAAACAATGTAGTTGTAATATGCTTAGCCCTGCTATATATTTTGAGAAGGGATACATGTTGAGATTATTTGAAGAATTGAAAAGACTTGTGTTTTATATAATAAAACAAGTACTCAATGAACCACCTGGGTGGACAAGGATACTCAAGTTTTGGACAAGGTGGCAACAAGAGGAACCATGTTTATATGGCAATCTCTTTTGTTGTGCACCAAAAGAAAAACCACCCAGGGACTTAGAGATTGAACATGTTTCTCGTACAGTGGCTTCCGTGTACAGCCACATGCTAAATGGGCACTGGCTTAGTCAACTACATAGTGGAAGACCCATGCATTGGCCTCTTCAGGTTAACTTAATGAGGGAACTCGGAACCCTACATTGGTGCCTGGTAGACAAGCTAGCATTGTGTATTGGGAGGACCCTATGGAAAGACTTCGTCACATTCTCAATCTGCCAGTACTCCATCTTGGTGAGTACTTATCCAGCGGCCACTGGTGGCAACAAGATGAGAGTGTGTAATGTGGGTAAAGTGTACAACTTCTGCAGAAGATCAAAATTCTAAGTACTTAGCCGTGTTCCCGGTTATGGACAATACTGAGCAACTAAGGCCTGAAGCTATGGGAAATCTCGACATTCCAATTTCTAAATGTAAAACTTGAAAGTGACAACAAGAGACTTGAAGCACTTGGTGGATTCCAAGGAGTTCAGAATGATTTGACAAAAGATTTTTAAAAGAGCAAAACTATTTTGGAAAATATAGGACAAAACTATATTGCTTTCTGCAAATGAGCCTAAAACCCTACTTAGCCAAATATGCATGTAATGATAGGATCCACTTATTTCTACATAGTAGTGAAACTTGCCAATACAATTCAAATGTATTGACCCTTGTGGCTGTAACTTATTATGTTGCAGGTTTGTTTGATGTTAGTGAAGTATGTTAAATAGGATTACAAGTCTACAACCAACATGTTTGCCTATGGCACTTTGAAGATGAAGGACCCCATGTTTATAGATATTCTGCTGCAATGTAATGTAATAGCCAAATGAGCTATGTAAGATGTAATAAATTATTTTATTCATGGTTATAAAGTTGTATTATGACCTTTGTTTCTTGATATTACATCTTAACTGTGGATGCTAGCTATTGATCCAGGGACTAGCATTGTAAACACAGGGATCTCTACCTTATTGAAGGTTGGGACCTCTACATTCCGACACCACGCCGTCGTGCTGCCAGAATCGCGAGGGGAGAACTACAACCTCGGCTGCCTGCTGGAACAAGGGAGATGAAGGTCTTCATCGAGTACCGAACATGTGATCGACTGCGAAAGCACTGCCGGAACGCAGCGCCGGAAGGATCATCTACGCGATCAGATTGGCAAGTGTACGACTACATCACCCATGAGAATCTGCTCTCGTTAACCGCTTTGGAATCTTCGAGGGTGAGTGCTTCTATCGACTCGTTGCTACAATCTAGTAGATAGATCTTGGCTTGTTTGTGTGCATGCGGTAGAATTTTTGTTTTCCATGCTACGAACCTCTACAGTGGTATCAGAGCCGTGTCTATAGGCAGATCTGTTGCACGAGTAGAACACAATGGTCATTATGGGCGGTGGTTTTTTTATTATCAATTGCTTTTTGTGTACTTTGCATCTTGCGGTATGATGGGATGAAGCGGCCCGGGCTAACCTTACATGACATGATTCATGAGACTTGCTCCACGCTTAACATGCAACTTGTATTGCATAAGTGGCTTTGCGTGTGTCTGTCTCTCCCATCATAGTATAGATTCAGTTTACAACGGACACTTGATAGTTCAAGCATCAACGTTGTGGTTCTTGTTCGTAAGTTAGAACGACACTTATTGAAAGCCCCAAACCACGTAAAATATGCAAAAAAAATTAGAGGCATCTAACTTTGTTTTGCTAGGGTGTGCTGTGATGTGATATGGCCATGATTGTGATTATATATGATGTATGCAATGTTCCTTATTGTAAGTTGGCAACCGGCAGGAGCCATATGGTTGTCTTTTAAATTTCGTTAAGACCTGCGTGTCTATTCAAAGTAGTTGTAATAGTTGATGCTGGTGGACGACAACCATGAAGCGACGCCATTGACCTTGACGCCATACCGGTGATGATGGAGATCATGTTCGTGCTTGAAGATGGAGATCAGAAGCACAAGAAGAAAGGCCATATCATATCACATATTATGAATTGCATGTGATGTTAATCCTTTTATGCATCTTGTATTGCTTAGTTCGTGACGGTAGCATTATAAGATGATCCCTCAAGCACAAAATTTCAAGTTTTAAAGTGTTCATCCTTAGTAAGCATCGTTGCTAAAGCTCGTTGTTTCGAAGCACCATGTGATGATCGGGTGTGTTAGATTCTACGAGTGTATACAACGTGAGCAAGCCAGATTTGCTCATGCAGAAGCTAAGGTTTGATATTGACAAGCCTAGCATGTACATACATGGTCTCGGAACACGGATCACCGAAAGGTAAAGCATGAGTCATATAGTAGATATGATGAACATGTTGATTGTTCGCCATTGAAGCTACATCAACTCTCGTGATGATCGGTTTTGATGTGGTGGATTTGGTTCATGTGATCACTAAAACAATGTGAGGGATATTGTTTTGAGTGGAAGTTCACCTAGATTAATTTAACTATTAATTAGAACTCAATTTGTCATAAACTTAGTTTAAACTATTGCAAATAGGTTGTAGATCAATGGCGGCCCCTACCATCAATTTTAATGCGTTCCTAGAGAAAGAAAAGTTGAAAAACAATGGAAGCAACTTCGCGGATTGGTTCTGCAATTTGAGAATTGTCCTCAATGCTGGTAATTGACCTATGTGCTGGATGCACCGCTGGGTAACCCGCATGCAGTTGATGCTACCGATGAGGTAAAGAATGTTTTCCTCGCTCGGAAGAATCAGTACTCCACAATTCAGTGTGCTATCTTGTATGATTTGGAATCGGAGCTTTACAAAAGGTTTGAGAACCATGACCCACATGATATTGTCCGTGAACTCAAAATGATATTTGAGGCTCACGCGGCAGTTGAGAGTTATGAGGCTTCTGAAAAGTTCTTTAACTGCAAGATGGAAGAGGGCAGCTCCGGCAGTGAGCACGTGCTTAAGATATGGGCACGCAAGCAAGCTTCAAAGCTTATGTATAGTGATTCCTAATGCTTTGGGGATTCACCATGTCCTCCAATCACTACCACCAAGTTACAAGAACTTTGTGATGAACTACAATATGCAAAACATGGACAAGTCGTTGCCCGAACTCTTCTCCATGTTAAAGTCTGCAGAAGTGGAGATCAAGAAAGATCATCAAGTGTTGTTGGTAAATAAGACCACCAAATTCAAGAAGCAAGGCAAGTCTAAGAAAAAGGGAAACTTCAAGAAGGGCGGTAAGAAAGTTACCGCACCGGTGAAGAAGACCAAGGCTAGGCCTAAGCCTGATACTGAGTGCTTTTACTGCAAGGGAGAGGGTCACTGGAAGCAGAATTGCCCTAAGTACTTGGCGGATTTGAAGAACGGCAACATCAAGAAGAAAGGTATATCCGATATACATGTTATTGATGTGTATCTCACTAGTACTCGTAGTAGTGCCTGGGTATTTGATACTGGTTCGGTTGCTCATATTTGTAACTCGAAACAGGTGCTGCAGAATAAACGGAAGCTAGCGAAGAACAAGGTGACGATGCGCGTTGGAAATGGATCAAAGGTTGATGTGATCGCGGTCGGCACGCTACCTCTTCATCTACCATCGGGATTAGTTTTATACTTAAATAATTGTTATTTGGTGCCTGCGTTGAGCATGAACATTATATCAGGATCATGTTTATTGCGAGACGGTTACTTGTTTAAATTCGAGAATAATGGTTGTTCAATTTATATGAGTAATATGTTTTATGCACATGCACCTTTGATAGATGGTCTATTCTTATTGAATCTCGATTGTAGTAATACACACATTAATAACATTGAGGCTAAACGTTTGAAATTGAGTGATAACTCGACCTATATGTGGCACTGTCGTCTTGGTCATATTGGAGTAAAGCGTATGAAGAAACTCCATTCCGATGGACTTCTTGAATCACTTGAAAGACGTGAAGCATGTCTGATGGGTAAAATGACTAAGACTCCATTTTCTGGTATGATGGAGCGAGCTACGGACTTATTGGAAATCATACATACCGATGTGTGTGGTACAATGAGTGTAGCATAGCGCAGTGGTTATCGCTATGTTCTTACCTTCGCGGATGACTTTAGTAGATATGGGTATATCTATTTCATGAAACATAAGTCCAAAACTTTCGAGAAGTTTAAGGAATTTCAAAGTGAGGTAGAGAATCAACGTAACAAGAAGATTAAATTTCTACGATCTGATCGTGGAGGTGAATATCTAAGTTACGAGTTTGGCGAGAATTTGAAGAAATGCGGGATACTTTCACAATTGACACCGCCAGGAACACCACAACGTAATGGTGTGTCCGAACGTCGTAATCGAACTCTCTTAGATATGGTTCGTTCTATGATGTCACTTACAGATTTACCGCTATCATTTTGGCGTTATGCATTAGAAACAGCCGCATTCACTTTAAATAGGGCACCATCTAAATCCGTTAAAACGACACCGTATGAATTATGGTTTGGGAAGAAACCTAAATTTTCGTTCCTTAAAGTTTGGGGTTGCGAAGCTTATGTAAAGAAGTTATAGCCCGACAAGCTTGAAACCAAAGCGGAAAAATGCGACTTCATAGGATACCCGAAGGAAACTATTGGGTATACCTTATATCATAGATCCGAGGGAAAAATCTTCGTTGCCAAGAATGGGTCCTTTCTAGAGAAGGAGTTTCTCTCGAAAGAAGTGACTGGAAGAAAAGTAGAACTCGACGAGGTTGTTGAACCTTCTCTCGAACTTGTGACTAGCGCATCTCCGGAAGTAGTTCCTGTGGCGCCTACACCAGTAAGAGAGGAAGCTAATGATGTTGATCATGAAACTTCGTTTGAAGTTACTACGGAACCTCGCAGGTCAACGAGAACTCGTACCACTCCTAATTGGTATGATCCCGTTATGAGTGTCATGTTGGTGGACAACACCGATGACCCTGTGACATATGAGGAAGAGATGATGAGCCCAGATTCCAATAAATGGCAAGAAGCCATGAAATCCGAGATTGGATCCATGTACAAAAACCAAGTATGGACTTTGGTGGACTTATCGGATGGCCGGAAGGCTATCGAGAACAAATGGATTTTCAAGAAGAAAACAGATGCTGATGGTAATGTAACTATCTATAAAGCTCGACTTGTCACAAAAGGGTTTCGACAAATTCAAGGAGTTGACTACGATGAGACTTTCTCACCAGTAGCGAAGCTAAAGTCTGTGAGGATTACGTTAGCAATCGCTGCATATTATGATTATGAGATATGGCAGATGGATGTCAAAACAGCGTTCCTCAATGGAGACATTGATGAAGAGTTGTATATGATGCAAACCAAAGATTTTTAAATCCTAAAGATGCTAACAAGGTATGCAAACTTCAACGGTCCATATATGGATTGAAGCAAGCATCCCGAAGTTGGAATCAATGTTTTGATAAGGTAATCAAAAGCTTTGGTTTTATACAAACTTATGGAGAAGCTTGTATTTACAAGAAAGTGAGTGCGAGTTCTGTAGCATCTTAATACTATATGTAGATGACATATTGTTGATTGGGAATGATGTAGACCTTCTTAATAGTGTCAAGGATTATTTGAATAATAGTTTTTCAATGAAAGATCTTGGCGTAGCAGCTTACATATTAGGCATAAAGATTTATAGTGATAGATCGAGACGCCTAATATCATTGTCACACAGTACATATTTGGACAAAGTTCTAAAGAGGTTTGGAATGGAAGATAGCAAGAAAGGGTTCTTGCCCATGTTTCCCAATACGACCTTGAGTAAAACTCAAAGTCCTGCAACGGCAGAAGATAGAGAAAGGATGAGTAAGACTCCCTATGCCTCAGCCATAGGATCTCTCATGTATGCCATGCTATGTACTAGACCCGACATTGCATATGTTGTTAGTTTGACTAGCAGATATCAAAGTGATCTAGGAGTGGATCATTGGACAGCGGTCAAAAACATCCTTAAGTACTTGAGAAGAACTAAGGATATGGTTCTTTCTTATGGAGGTGATGAACAGCTCGTTGTTAATGGTTACACCGATGCTAGTTGGAACACCGATTCGGATGATTCTAAATCTCAATCTGGATACGTATTTACTTTGAATGGTGCAGCAGTTAGCTGGAGGAGTGCAAAGCAAAGCGTTGTGGCGAGATCTTCAACTGAATCGGAATACATAGCTGCTTCGGAGGCTTCACAAGAGGCGATATGGATGAAGGAGTTCATTACAGAGCTCGGTGTGGTTCCAAGTGCGCTCGACCCAATGTTTATCTACTGTGGTAACATGGGCGCCATAGCCAATGCGCAAGAACCAAGGTCACACAAGAAGCTGAAGCACATCAAGCTACGTTTTCACGCTATTCGAGAGCATGTCCAAGATGGTGACATAAAGATTTGCAAAGTACACACAGATCTGAATGTGGCGGATCCGTTGACTAAACCTCTCCCGAGGACAAAACATGACCAGCACCAAACCGCCATGGGTATTCGGTATATTACCATGTAATCTAGATTAGTTGACTCTAGTGCAAGTGGTAGACTGTTGGAGATATGCCCTAGAGGCAATAATAAAAGTGTTTATTATTATATCTTTGTGTTTATGATAAATGTTTACATTCATGCTATAGTAGTATTAACCGGAAATATTAATACTTGTGTGATTTGTAAACTAAATTAGAGTCCCTAGTAAAGCCTCTTTGTAATACTAGCTTGTTGGCTAATAGATGATCGTGGTTTCCCGATCATGAACATTGAGATGTTGTTAACAACAAGATCATATCATTAGGAGAATGGTATGATGGACATACTCCTATAGATAAGCGTAGCATTAAGATCAAGTCATTCCAACAGTTCGTTTGCTATAATCTTTCTGATACATAGTAACCTAATTCCTCCGACCATGAGATCATGATAATCACCATCACCGGAAGGATGCTTTGATGACATCAAACACCACACCATAACTGGGTGGCTATAAAGGTTGCATTGAGTGTTCAGAAAGTATGTGTTGAGGCACATGGATCGAGAGTGGGATTTGTCCATCCATATGACGGATAGATATACTCTGGGACCTCTCGGTGGAATGTCATCCAATTGGCTTGCAAGCATGTGACTGGCTCACAAGGGATCACATATCATGGGAACGAGAAAAGAGTACTTATCGGAACAAGGTTGAACTAGGTATGCAGAGATACCGACGATCAAAACCTCGGATAAGTAAACTATCGTGAGACAAAGGGAAATTGGTATCATATGTAAGTGGTTCATTTGATCGCAAAGTAATTGTATAAATATGTGGGAGCCATATGAATTTCTAGATTCCTCTATTGGTTATTGATCGGAGAAGTGTCTCGGTCATGTCCACATAATTCACGAACCGTAGGGAGACACACTTAAGGATTCGATGTTGTTTAGTAGATATGGTATGTTAGTAGGGATACCGAATGTTGTTCGGAGTCTCGGATGGGACCTAGGATATCACGAGGAGATTCGGAATGGTCCGGAGAATATGATTCATATAAGGAAAGTCCGATTCCGGAGTTCGGGAAAGATTCCGATGTTTTCATCAGAGAGGTTCTAGAAGGTTCACCGAATCGGAAGGGGAATGGACCATGAATGTGTCATGGGTAAGTGGAATGATTGGATCATATCCTAGGTCACTTGGTGTGAGAATTTGTGAGAGATAATTAAAGCTCTAAATTGAAAGTCAAACGGGAGTTTGAAAAGTCAAACTGGAACAATGGTTTCCTAGTGGAAGAAGGAACAATTCCTTCTCTCAATCAACTTGGGTTTGGGTTTGGATTCAAACCCACCCCTCCCAAGGCTACCCCCCTCTCATAAATAGAGGGGGAGGGCTGCCACAAAGCACACAAGCCCGAGCCCTCCACGTGCCCTAGCCGCCGCTGACACCTCCTCCTCCTCCTCCCGGTCTTCTAAACCCTAGATCTTCGGGAAACCCTAAATCCACCATAACTCGCACCGGCTTAGGCAAATCCCTGCATGATCTTCCCTCTACTTCCGACACCACGCCGTCGTGCTACCGGAATCGCGAGGGGAGAACTATAACCTCCGTTGCCTGCTGCAACAAGGGAGAGGAAGGTCTTCATCGAGTACCGAACGTGTGACCGACTGCGGAAGCGCTGCCAGAACGCAGCGCCGGAAGGATCGTCTACGCGATCTTGAGATCAGCAAGTGTATGACTACATCACCCACGAGAATATGCTCTCGTTAACCGCTTTGGAATCTTCGAGGGTGAGTGCTTCTATCGACTCGTTGCTACAATCTAGTAGATAGATCTTGGCTTGTTTTTGTGCATGCGGTAGAATTTTTTTGTTTTCCATGCTACGAACCTCTACAATTTGTACTACTAGAAGGAATGAAATTACTAGGTGAAGGAATATTGGTCAATTGAGTTTGAAGCGTTTCATAGGACTTTGTGAGAGACAAGAGTTCACTTTCCAATGCCTTGTGAGCCTTGTCAAGTGAACTAAAGTCCTCGGCAAGTTTTTTATGAACCACACCAAACTCAATCTTGTCCTTTTTAGCCTTTTTATATTTAGCAATAGCATGATCACATTCATTGATGAGTCTATTAACAATTACATCATTGGCCTCATCAAGCCCTTCAAGTTTTAGTTCAAGAGACATTCTAGTCTCTTGTTCTTCTTCTAGAGCATTATTTAGGGCTTCTAGTTCAATCATGTGTCCATGCCCAAGTTTACATCTTACATCTAGAAGCTCTTGTGTGTGGGAAAGTTGATCTAATATTCTCCCAAAATGTGTCTTGGCCTCCCCTTGTAAGTTAGTCACAAACTCATCAAAAACAATTAATTCCATTTTTACTTCAAGAGACATCTCCTCATCAATTTCAGCATTAGCTAAGGGGGTGGAGTGAGATGATGAGGATACCTCCGTTCCTCTTGCCATAAGGCAAGTGACGTTCTTGTTGGGAGCATTCTCATTTGGAGAATCAAAGAGTGAGAATGTTGGAGTAGAAGTAGTGGCTAGAGCAGCCACACCACTTGATGTTTCTTCTTCCTCATCTTCATTGTCAAAGGAGAATTCTTCATGAGTGATCAAAACAATTTCGCCCGTCTTCTTGTTGATGGGATTCTTCTTGACGAAGGGTTTATTGTAAGGAGCTTTGGGAGTTTTCTTCAACACAAGCTTGCCCTCATGATCTTCTCTCTTCTCATAGGGGCAACTTTCCACAAAGTGATAGCGGTCACCACAATTAAAGCAAGTTCTCAATCTAGTGGTATTTTCTCTTTTCCCATTTGGGTTGCTTCTTCGTTGCATTTCCATCTTGGCCTTGGCGGGGTTCTTCCAAAAGTTCTTTGAAGGCCATATATTGACTATGAGCAATCTTGACATCATCAGTGTGGTCCATGGAGAGGCCTTCATCACTATCATCTCCATCCCCATGTTCCATAACTTTGGCCTTCAAAGCAACGTTGACAACATTGCTCATACCGAGAGTACGAGCACGTGCATCTTTGGCATTCTTGGAGGCAACCTTGAACGAGGCCATCTCTTGCATAACTTCATTGGAGGTCATGATATGGTAGTTGTGTCTTCCTTGTAGGCTCTTCAAGTTGGTGGGCTCAAAGGGCATGAGTGCACTCACATATTTCCTTTTTATCCAAGCATCATCCACATGTGAGGCACCCACATTTCTAAAAGCGGTGGCGGTGATCTTGAGCCTATGGTACATGTCTTCATGATTTTCACCTTCCTTCATGTAGAAGCCTTCGGCTTCATTGCTTAGTGCATCATACCGGTTACTCCTCATGCTCTCATTCCCAACAAACAACACTGTGAGAGCATCCCAAGCTTCCTTGGTGATGCTTAGGTGCTCAATGTGTGGGTAATCCTTTGTACCCAATCCTTGTTGAATAATGTGCAAAGCGGTGGCATTGAGTTGACTATTGACAACTTCTCTTCTTGTCAAGTTGTTTGGATCCCCAATATAGAGTCCTTGTTCTATGATGTTCCAAAGTTCAATGCAAGAGCTGCGCACATGAGTTTTCATTAGAGATTGCCATTGAGCAAAAGTAGTAGATGCTTCAAGCTTAGGTGGGTCACCTCTATTGTTTACATGAGGGTGAGGGATTGGAGGGTCGGGAGAGTACCATGAATCACGGTGCTCACCATTCCCACCATCATTTTGTGTGGAGGAATTAGTGTTGTCTTGTTTACCCCCCCCCACTACCATACCCTCGGGTGATACCGGAGTATTACCCTTGGGTACCACAGATGGAGGAACCTCTTGAGGAGAAGGGGATGATGATCCATCCTTATCTTTAACAAGTTGCTCAAGTAACTTGTACAATTGTTTGATCTCGTTGCCCAAGGTGGAGCTCAATATTGCTTCCAAGTTATTGAGATCATCCATGGTCACCGAGTGGATAGACTCACCATCACCTTCCCCTTCTTTGCTACCCATATACTCTTAGGCGGTAAAGCCCAAATAAAGAGCCGAGGCTCTGATACCAATTGAAAGGATCATATGGGCACCTAGAGGGGGGGGTGAATAGGTGCTACTTCAAATTTTCTTCTTTTTCAAATTAGGGTTTGACAATAAAGGTAAATTCTCTAGATAATGCAACTAAGGTGAATTTACCTATATGACAAACAAGCTCTAGCTAACACAACACTAAGCAAGAACAAGTAAGTAAAGTGCGGTAAAGGATAGAAGTAACCAAAGTGGTGGACGCGGAGACATAAGGATTTGTTTCTCATAGTTCCTTCCTTTTGAAGGGAAGTACGTCTACGTTTGGAGAGGGGGTGGTTTCAAACCACCAACGCCTCGAGAGGGCTCCCTTGTTCTCCGATGAATCTCACCCCAATGGGATTGATCCACCTTCCACTATATCGGCAACCTTTGAGGTGGAAGCCGACACCTTTACAACAAGTTCGGGGCACTCATCCACAACTTAATTGGAGGCTCCCAAATACAAGAAAATTGTCAAGACAATCAAAGACAAGCTTGTAAGAACCAAATCTAGAACTAGGGTTTCCAAACAAAGCACAAGAGCAAGGGGGCCCTCAAGTGAATGAGGGGGAAATGAAGATATCTTTTGGTGAAGTAGTAGATCAAGGCCTCCTCCTTCGATTCTCCAAAGATCAAAGACTTTGGATGGTGGAGTGAAGAGATCTTGGCGATTTGGTGGCTCAATTGGAGGTAGTAGTCTTCAATGCAAGAAGCACCTTGTCCCAAGGTAGGTGGAGGGGTATTTATATCTCCCAGAGCAGATCTGACCGTTGGAGCATTTAATGCAGCGGTAATACCGGATTTGCATACAGTAGTACCAGAAAACACCGGTACTACCGGCCTGGTACCAGAAGTGCATTCATCAAAGCACATATGCCCCAGCCACCAGCGGTATCAATTTGTGGTGCTACCGCAAAGCGGTAGTACCGCCCCTAGGATACGGTAATACCGGACGCATGCGGTAGTGCCGCATTTTGATACCGTGGAGGGCAGTGGCATTTGCCAACTTGCCAAAAACTCTCTGCTGCGCTAGGTACTAAAATGCGGTACTACCGCATTTTGGTACCTAGGCGGGCAGTAGCTTTTGGCAACTTGTAAAAATCTTCTATCGCGCTAGGTACTAAAATGTGGTACTACTGCAATTTGGTACCGGGGCGGGTAGTAGCTTTTGACAAGTTGCAAAAAGCTTCTGCCGTGCTAGGTACTAAAATGTGGTACTACCGCATTTTAGTACCGGGGCGGGCAGTAGCTTTTGACAAGTTGCAAAAAGCTTCTGTCGTGCTAGGTACTAAAATGCGGTACTACTGCTTTTTAGTAACTAGCCTGGCAGAGGCTTTTTGGCAACTTGCCAAAACCTACTACCGCGCTAGGTAGCAAAAAGGGTACCGCGCCAGGCAGAAGGTTTTGGACAATTTGTCCAAACACACTGCCAAACCCAGTAGCAAATGCCAGTACATCCGGTACACTACAAGCCCCTTTTTAATACAACCTGTGGTACACTTGGCAAATGATTAGTCCGATATGTGTGTTGTTATAAACACCAAAATCACTAGGGATAGGAAATTCTCTTTCAACCGACAATGGCTCCACATGCTTGGGTGATATGGAGTACTACAACAACAATAACTCCCAAAGCATGGGCGACTTCAAGAACTACAACGACAAGCTCCTCAGGTCGCACCGACCAAGAAGGAGCATCCATCTCGAGTGCACCAAGGTCCACCATCAAATGGACAAGTTCAAGAGCGACCTACACAACTTCAAGATGCACATGGACAACGACTTCGACAAAACCATGAGCATGGTCGCCAAGACTAATGATGCTTTGTGCTCATTAGAACAACTTACAAAGAAGCATGCCAAGGACAAGGGCCATCGTTGCGAGCGTCATGTGAATGACCAAGTGCGCCACCTACATCAACCACTGGCAAGGCACACCAATGACCTCCATTGACACCATCACAAGGCACCTTCAACTACTATTGCCACCACAATGGCAACAAGAGCAAGCCTTCGTCCACGCCATCAAGCTTCAATGCCTACGCTTGACTTCCACGACCTTGCGAACAAAGAAAATGAAGCTCTCTACTTCGCCAAGTTGGATGAGTACGGCAAGAGGATGTCTACACTACAAGATGGAGGAAGCCAAGGCCACATATGTGATGAAGTCGATTCGAGCACCGCTCTCGACAACACCATGAGCCTACTTCCACCACTACTACAAGATGGCCACAAGATGGTCGAGCATGGGATTTTCCCTTCGACCATGGAGGCGAGCGATGATGCCCATCATATGGCATCCAACCTTGGATGCGACAAGGTAAAGAATGGTGAGCATGAGATTTTCCCTTCACCAAAGGAGGAGCATGGAGTTGAGGAAACCGAGCCTACCCCTATATGCTTGAGTGATGATGTGGTAACAATGCCATGTGAGTATGAGAGACACTTAGCCCACTTGATTGAGATGAGTGACTCCACCTTATGTGAGATTGAGTTCTTCCACTTTGAGGGCATGAGTGATACACCGAGTGAGTTAAGAGTGGTAGTTGATAGGTCAAGTGAGACCATTTCTATTTCTAACGACTTACCCTCTACCTCTAGTGTGTTCTCTTATGTTGTGCTAGGTTCCATGGATGACGACTGATGTAGCGCTGAGTTGATTTAGGAGCGCTTCGTTGGGAACCCCAAGAGCAAGGTGTGAAGCAGCACAGCAGCAAGTTTACCCTCAGTAAGAAATTGAGGTTATCGAACCAGTAGGAGGAAGGAAACGTCACATGGGTGTTGCAAGCAACGCAGATACCTGCACAACACAAACTCAAGACTTTGCCCCAACGAATCAGCGAGGTTGTCAAGCTCACCGGTTTGCTGTAACAAAGGATTAAACATATGGTGTGGAAGGTAATGGTTTGCAGCAAGTAAACAAGTAATAGTGGAAGATGTATCAATGGTAAAGATTGGACCGGGGTCCATAGTTCACTAGAGGTGCTCTCCTTAGATAAACAACATGGCATGAAGGATAAACAAATTACAGCAGGGCAATTGACAGGAACTAAGCAAGGCATAATAATGCAATTACTAGTCAGAAAGATCATATAAGATTCGATTGGGCAATACAACAAGATACATAGACCGTCATCCAACTGCATCTATGACTAGAAGTCCACCTTCAGCTTATCATCCGAACCCCCTCCAGTATTAAGTTGCAAGCAACCGACAACTGCTTTAAGTAAAGTGTGTAAGGTAAGCAGTCCACATGTTCCATGAACAAGAGACCTTTTTTTATCCCTAGTGGCAACATCACATCTACAACCAAAGATATTTCTGTCACTTCCCTTGGAAACTAGAGGCATGAACCCACTATTGAGCATAAATACCCCCTCTTGGAGTCACTAGCAACTAATTGGCCAAGATAGCTACTAACAACAGAGAGCATGCAAGATCACAAACAACACAGACATGATAGAATCATAAAGACAAAACCATTAATCAAACCAACATAATAATCTCAATATCCATCGGATCCCCGCAAACACAACATGCATGATTACAAATAGATTAGATATTGATCATGAACGGAGCTCACAAGATCTATACATGAAAGCACAAAGGAGGAGATACAACCATCTAGCTACTACATGGACCCATTGTCCAAGGTGGAACTACTCACGCATCATACCGGAGAGAAGGCCTCCGGGATGATCTCCCCTCCGGTAGGGTGCCGGGAAGAACTTCAGATCCTCCGATCTAGGAATGATGGTGGCGACGGCTACAGACAGTTTCGTGGAGATTTGATCGGGTCCTTAGGGTTTCTGCATCGGGGGCTTCTTATAGGCGAAGGGGGAGGCCAAGGAGGCGGACAGGGTAGCCAAACCCTAGCCAGGCGCGGGGCTGGGCCCACCCTGGGGTGGGTCTGTCCCCCATGGCTGGCCCCTTCGGCTCTCCTCTGTACTTCTTGTTCCCCACGGAAAGTAATTGACTTTGACGTTTGTCCCGTCCAATTCCGAGAATATTTCGATACTAACTTTTCTAAAACCAAAAAGAGCAAAAAACAGGCATCTGGCACTGTTGCAACTTGTTAATAGGTTAGTACCAGAAAACATGTAAATAGCACCTCAAAGTGTGGACAAGTAAAGCAAAGTAGATACTAAACAAGCATGGAGCATCAAAAATTATAGATACGTTTCCAACGTATCAACGACGCGCCAAGCAATGAAGCAATGATGCCTCGAATGGAGAAGATGTACATGGTGGATGAAGATGATGCTACACCATGGCTGCATCAAGAAGACGAAGTCGTCCACAAGGCGGCCACTACTACCACAACACCCACTTCATATGAGAGGTATGAACAAGGTAACAATAAGGGTGTTGATGATGCCATGATCCCACTAGTGGACATGATGAATTGTGAGGATATGCATGTTATGTATGATACTTGTGACATTACATATGCTTCATTCATGTTCCCATGTGATGCTTTGCCTTTACATAATATTGATCATGTGGAATTGTTTGATTGCAATGTCATTTCCATAAACATGCCATGCTATGCATCTTGTGTGTATCCTCCAATTGCTTCGGACTTGCCTTGTCATGCTAGTCATTCAATTTCTCCTGTTGCTTGCGATAGGATGAATGCTTTCTATTTCACTTTTTTTGCTTCCAACAAAATTGATCATTTGCGTTATAATGAGATGCCCCCCATAGCTTTCTCATTTTTTGGAGATTTTGATGATTGCCATGATAAGCATGTTCCCCACTTGCATAGTCACCATGCATCTATTTCATACTTGATTGACATTAATGGTGATGTGCACAAGAATAGATACGTCATGATGGATGATGTGTATCTATACCATGAACACACACGTTCTTCCTTTTATGTATGGCATGTGTAGGTACCCGCATGAGAATGTCAACCTCTGTTGAGCACGAGTTGACAAAAAGACCTCTAGAGAGCATCCCACAAGTGAGTTCAAGATCGAACCTAGATCTGATACCTTTTGCATGCTTTCCATCTTTCATGTTGACAAATTGCTCTTTACTATGGGTTGCTTGCAAGCATGTTAATGGTATTATCTCCCCTTATGACAATCATGTTTATTTGCAATTGGATTTTGATGCTTTGTGTGTTGCAACAAAATTGTTGAACAATTTCCATTTCCGATGTTTTTCAAATGATCTCCATGCACATTGAACTTGCCTGTGCTTTCCATTTGTTATACATGTAATTGTGCTGATAGTGTTGTGAACAAGAGCGGACATGCCACATTTGACATGATCCTCTATCACACACGAATTTTTTTTGCTTGGTCTTTGTTGTGTGAAGATACAAGTGCATACACGTTAACCTCTACCAACCACATGTTGACGAGGAGAACCGAAGAGAGTTACCTATGGCCACCCTTGATCGAGCCATCTCTACACGCTAAGGTGACTTCCTTCTACTTGAGGACTCATGCTATAATCTTCATGAATTGGCTACTCTTTGAGTGTTGCTTCGCTTTTGTTGTGAGCTTTGTAGGCTTAATGAAAGGTGAAGAAACATTGAAGTGTTGTCAAGTCAATCTTTCTGAGGATGACTATATGGTGAACCTATTGGAGATATTCCCTAGAGGCAATAATAAATATGGTTATTATTATATCTTTGTGTCTATGATAAATGTTTACATTCATGCTATAATAGTATTAACAAGGAAACATTAATACTTGTGTGTTTTGTAAACTAAAATAGAGTCCCTAGTAAAGCCTCTTTACAATACTAGCTTGTTGGTTAATAAATGAGTGTGGTTTCCCTATCATGAACATTGAGATGTTATTAACAACAAGATCATATCGTTAGGAGAATGATATGGTGGACATACTCCTATAGATAAGCGTAGCATAAAGATCAAGTTATTTTAATAGTTCAATTGCTATATGCTTTCTGATACATAGTAACCTAATTCCTTTGACCATGATATCATGCATATCACCTTCACCGGAAGGATGCTTTGATGACATCAAACACCACACCGTAACTGGGTGGCTATAAAGGTGGCATTGAGTGTTCGGAAATTGTTGGTTGAGACACATGGATCAAGAGTGGGATTTGTCCATCCATATGACAGATAGATATACTCTGGGCCCTCTCGGTGAAATGTCATCCAATTAGCTTGCAAGAATGTGACTGGCTCACAAGGGATCACATATCACGGGAACGAGAAAAGAGTACTTATCAGTAACGAGGTTGAACTAGGTATGCAGAGATACCGACAATCATAACCTCGGATAAGTAAACTATCGTGAGACAAAGGGAAATTGGTATCGTATGTAAGTGGTTCATTCGATCGCAAAGTAATCGTAGAAATATGTGGGAGCCATATGAATTTCTAGATTCCTCTATTGGTTATTTTTAAAGAGAAGTGTCTCGATCATGTCCGCATAATTCACGAACCGTAGGGAGACACACTTAAGGATTCGACGTTGTTTGAGTAGTTATGGAATGATGAGTAAGAGACCGAATGTTGTTCGGAGTCTTGGATGGGATCCGGGATATCACGAGGAGATCCGGAATGGTCCGGAGAATAAGATTCATATAAGGAAAGTCCTATTTCGGAGTTGGAGAATGGTTCCGCTGTTTTCATCGGGAATGTTCTAGAAGGTTCCGGAATGTCCGGCACTCCGAAGGGGAAGGGTACATGAATGTGTCATACCAAGTTGGAATGATTGCATCATGTACTAGGTGTCATCGCTGAACAAAATAAAGGGTTTAATCAAATCCTAGTTTGAAAAGTCAAACGCCAATTTGAAAAGTCAAACGGCTATTTTGGGAAGTGGAGGGGAAGTGGGAAACCGAGTTGGAGAGGAGTTCCTCCTCCACCGCCGGCCCACTAGGGATCCGAGTTGGGGAGGGACTCCCTCCCCTTGGTCGGCGCCTCCCACCTATAAAGGGAGGGGCAGGGCTGCCCCTCCTAGTACACAAGTTCTCCACCCAAAACCCTAGCCCAGCGCCGCCACCTCCTGTTGCCGCCGCCGCCACCTAGGGCTCCCCTAGCCGCCGACTTGGGCAAGCCCCAAGCCCTAGCCACCGGCCCTAGCACCTCCTCCTTGGTGTGTCTAAACCCTAGATCGCCGAGGAGCTCTCTCATAGTCCACCATACTCGCTCCGGCTTAAGGCGAAGCCCTGCGAGATCTCCCCTCTACTTCCGGTACCACGCCGTTGTGCTGCCGGAATTGCGAGGAGAGTGCTACAACCTCCGCTGCCTGCTGGAACAAGGGAGAGGAAGGTCTTCGTCGAGTACCAAACGTGTGACCGACTGCGGGAGCGCTGCCGGAACGCAGCGCCGGAAGGATCGTCTACGCGATCTTGAGATCGGGAAGAGTACGACTACATCACCCACGAGAATCCGCTCTCGTTAAACACTTTGGAATCTTCGAGGGTGAGTTATTCCATCGACTCGTTGCTACAATCTAGTAGATAGATCTTGGCTTGTTTGTTTGTATGCGGTAGAATTTTTTTGTTTTCCATGCTACGAAACCCTACAGAACCCCGGGATCAAGAAGGTCTCTCGACCTCTTCTACTTTGTGATGAGCATGTAGAGTCGAGGACGACTCTTTCTGAAGGGGAGAGATGATGCAGCCCGACCTATGGTCGTTGCCACATCAAGGTCTCCAACTTATGCCAAGTCGTCATGGACTCCAAAGGTGAATCTTAACCTCTTTGAGATCCCACTTCCTACCCTTTTGAATGGTATACTACTTCATACTCCGTCCTATGACCATGATAGGTTCACATCGACAAGTACGGAGACAAGGGAGGAACCCCGAGGACTCACGCCCGACAAGACAGAGGCTTGGAAGAGGAGACGGGAGAAAGCTCCAGCTAGAATCGGCACCAGCACCGGCAAACCGGTTCCACCGCCGGAATCTTCGGTGACAGCACCGGCGAACCGGGCTCCCCGCCGGAATCCCCGGCGCCAGGACCGGTCGACCGGAACCACCATCGAAAGCGCTTATAGAGAGCCGTTCCGGCGCATGATCGGAATATCTGGCGACGACCGGAAATCCTGGCACCAGATCCGGTGCCACCAGACCCACCGCCGGAATCCCCTGCCTGTGCGCGGATCTGGGTTTGATGCCCTGGAATATTCCCTTTACTTACCCCTTTGCCTAGTTTATTCCCAAACTACCCCCTTGTTTAGTGGTTGGCCTATAAATAGAGCCCCCACCCCTCATGTATCCCTAAGGCATAGATGATAGACTAAAGACAACCCCCATTGTGGAATCTCTAGTTTTGCCTCATCCCCTTTTCCAAGGGGACCGACTATCGTCACCAACCTCGATTGGACTTTGCATCACGCATTCATCGTTGAACAAGGCCTTGGAGTTTGGTGTCTCATCTCCAAGTTGTCAAGACCCTCCCCAAGGTGTTCCTCCCTCTCCGGTGTGGATTTGAGGGAGCACGTTGACCGATCTTTCCTTGCGAGGATTCGATCGGACCGGTGGCCGCCGCTCGGGAGCAATCGTCCTTGTATCATGTGAGTTTTGCTTGTGTTCATCGTGTTCTTCGCGAGGTGTGTGTTCGCTTCCGCTACCTTCTCCCTTTCCTCTCGCTTTCCTATCGATTTGACCACGAGATCCGTGAATATCGGGTCACCCAAGAGGTTAGCCCCTATCCCTTCTCCTCCTCGAATCAGGCTTTTGGATCGCTTTATAAATAAAGAACACGGATGAGACCGCTGTTGTGCCAGACAACACAACGCCCAAAGAAAGTTCCGAACACTGCTGGGGTCAATCAGCACAACCAAAATCCCAAGAGAAAATACCAAAAAAAGAAAAAAAGAAATACACAACAGCACCGGATCGACCACCGACTAAGACACACAACCGATGCAACCTCCTAAAAAGTCCCACCATGATCCTATGTCTCCAAATTGCCGTGTACCAAACAACACCTTCAAGAAGGGGGACGACGATGACGTAATTGCTGCCCGGACTTCTCCTAGGATTTTTCCTGGTACACGCAGGGGAGTGAGAAGAGGGTACATCCGACACCCTTCAAGAAGGAAGGCGGCACCCGCAGATGTCGCCGCGCCGGAGCCAGCCTAGCCGGCAAGGATTTCTCCTGACCCCCCAAAGACCCAAACCCCAGCCAATCCTGGCACTCCACCAACTTGTTGTCCGCCAACATGCGCCAACACGGTCTTGTTGTCTTCATCGGCGTCTCACCATGGCAAACACCACGAGGTTGGCCGGCGCGATGAACCCACCAAAGACAAGGGACAGCGGTGCCGCTGCCGCGTGGGAGGGACCGACCTCCACCGCTGATGGCTGTGAAATATAGCCATCCGCACTCACATTTAAATCGGATATTATTCATATTTTTTATAAAATATCTCTCTAAACAATGCCACTAATGCCTAATGATCAAAGGAGTATGCAATCCTTTCTTGCTAATGACGTTTGATGATGAGAATCACAACATTAAAGTTAAAGATACGAGATTTCCAACACGTCAAAAAAACCAGGAGCCGTGAAACAAAGACAGAGCTTTAACGACCAACTATACGACGAGAATAAAATTCCGACTATATAGTTGCTATCGACTATGTTAGTTCCGCACCGTCTAGTTTTTATTGCCATCATGCAAAATGATATTGGGAGAACATGCGTCGAGGCCGCACACCTAAATGTAGTTCTAGTAAAGCCACACGGCCCCGCTGCACTTTGGATTGGCATCATTTCAGCCCAAACCAATCGATCCCATAACAGAATCCACTCCAAAAAAAAAAGTTCCTACCAGGACCATTCCCACGTTCAGTTCTTTTTACTTTCCTCGTATTTTCACTCCCATGAGGTTTATGAATGCGGGGATTTAGTGTTCACTCAATCCCTCTAATTTTTTCAAATACATTTTTCAGAAAATACATTAATATGATGGAGAGATTTTAATCTAGCAAAAGTAATAGGATTTGTGAAAATATTTCGAAATTATCCCGTCTAAACTCATCTTGGTAAACGGACTATAAAGATTTTGCAGGATTTAGAATAATTCTCTATGATCCTCGTAAACATCCATGAATACACCAAAAGTAAGCAATGCCTTAGGTAGGAAAGTCGGCTCGTTCCACTCTGCCAGGGCAGTGGGTGTGAGTAGGTACCGGCGAACCCGGCGATTCTAAGAGCATCTCCAACAGGTGCGCGATGGCGCTGTAAAAGTTCATTTTGGCGCTGTTAAAGTCGTTTACCGCGCGCGCGGTTGTTTGGCCAATGTCTGGTGCTGTAAACTTTTTTTAGCGCGTGTGACGAAAAAACGTTTTTACATGCGCTGTAAATTTGCAGCGCCAGAAACACATTTCGATGGTCAGGCGCTCCAAAAGAAGATCAAAAAAGTGCAGGAAATTAAAATTTTATTGCAGTTCATAGTTCGTTCGTCGGGATACAGAGTCTAGTCGCTGTCCTAGTCCTATTCTAATCGTCTCAACTGTCGGACAGACTATCGGACTCCGTCTCGGTCCAGAGATCATCCCAAATGGGATTGTCGTCGGAGATTGCGTCCGCCGCGGGAGACTCGAGGAGCGCCTCGGCAGCGCGCGCTCGCTTCAGGGCCCTCTTGGCGCGGCGCTCCTCCTTGCGCGCGGAAGAACTCGAGATCGTCGACGATGTCTTCGGGGAATTGCTCCCGCCACGCCTCCATCGCGCGCTCGTCGGCCGCGGCGATGTCGAGCCGGCGCTAGACTGTTGGTGGCGGTGGCGATGTTCCGCCGTGAGGAGGGTCGGAGGCGGTGCGAGCTCGGCGGCCTGCGCGGCGTTGCACGCGTCGTTGAAGTTCATGGTGCGCGGCGAACGGCCGACGCGCCACGCCGCCGCGTCGTAGGCCCGCGCCGCCTCGTGCGCGGTGCCGAAGGTTCCGAGCCCGAAGCGCTCGGCGTAGAACGTCCCGTTAGGGCGCTCGTGAATGCCGACGAAGCCGGAGGAACCGCGGCGGCGAGGCGGCATCGTGGCGCGGCGAACACGCGGCGCAGGAAGAGGAAACGAGGCGACACGCGGCGCGCGGAGAAGCTCTTCAGTTTGGTGGCACGCTGAAAGTGGTGGTGGTTGGCGCTTGCGCACGCGGCTCGTTTTATAGCGCACGCTGCACCGCGCGCGCGAGATATGCGGCGGGAGATAGCGCGGCACGGAAAAGTTTCGCGCTCCTGCTGGAAACGCCGCGGCGCTGGAAAATACGCGTGCACGGTAAATCGACGGTTTTTCGCGCGCGGAATATTTGCAGCAACTGTTGAAAATGCTCCAAAGGAGCCGGTATGGACAAGAGTAACATGTCAGCATGACGTGGTGACCAAAACTCCCAAAAAAAGTGAAACATGTCTAAAACTTATGAAACATCTTTCACTATTAAAAAATATTTCACAAACGTTTTGCAACTTCACTTTATTTCAATCTGGTCCCACAAAAGTTTTAGTTATGTTTTAAAAATTAGGTTTGTGTTAAAAAAAGGCAAACTGTGGCACCGATCTCAAAGCAATCTGGGTCGTGGATGTCACTCTATGTAACGACTCTTTCTAAAAAAGAGTTTTCGTAGGCAAACCAATTAATTTCCAAAAAATAAATTAGAAGAGGTGTGGTGCACATGTTTCCAATTCTATAGACGTGATAAACCAACATAAGAGAACTTTTAGGTGAATGCATGGCCACGGCTATATATTTATATGATGTACGTACTGATTTAGCATGACCATGCATGGTTGATCGCTAAGTTACTTTAACATAAAATATTTCCATCCAAAGCATCCAACTAATATCACTTGCTTAGTGGAGCAGGTGTATATTCGTAAGCGATTAGCCTAGTGGAGTGCGAGTAGTTGCGGCATCGATCGATCCGCCACTTTAAATAGAACTGCATGCATGCATGGAGTACATACCAACACCGACACAATGGAGCTCCTTATGCTCATTGCCCTTCTCTTCTGCTTCGTACCGGCCGTGACAATATACAGCTACACTAGGCGAGCCCGTGCTGAGGCGAATTTCCACCGCATTACCGACGCCGTCGTCGCCCACCGAGCTCTGGTACAGAACGCCGACGACCTGCTAAACCGTCCGGCGGCGATCTTCCCCGTCTCCCTGGCCACCTGGCGCGACGGCCAGCGGAACGACAACATAACCACGGCAGACCACGGCCCGCACTGGCGGGCGCTCCGTCACAACCTCACCGCCGCGCTCCTCCACCCGTCACGCCTCGGCTCCCACGACCCGCTGCATCATGAGGCCGCCCAGGCCCTCGTCGCCGACTTGTCTGCCCGAGGCTCGCAGGGCGCCGAGGTGATCATCCGCGGTCCGATCAGTACCGCCCTGTTCGCGCTGGCCACGCGTCTCTGCTTCGGCGATCTCATGGATGGCAGCCAGAGACGTGTCATGGGCCGCGTGGTACGTGACTCCATGGCCGCCGTTGCGGCGCTCAACCCCGTATTCGATGGGTCGGCGCTGTCTAAGCTCGTCAACTGGAGGGGGTTCCGCCGGATCTCCGCCCTGATGGGCCGGCAGGCCGAGCTTTACCTCCCTCTCATCGAGGCGCGGAGGCAGTTGTCACAGTCTGGCCGGCACCACGACCAAGGCCTTGGCCGTACCTACGTCGATTCACTCCTTGATCTCCGCGTTCCGGTGGACGGTGATGCCATCGGTGCCGCCGGCAGGCGCGCGCTACGGGATGGCGAGATGGTGGCCCTCGTGTTTGAGTTTCTCGGCGCGGCCACAGGGTCGGCCGCGACCTGCGTCGAGTGGACCCTCGCCCACCTCATCGACCAGCCAGATGTCCTGGAGAAACTACGCAACGAGATCCACGACAAGGTGTCCGGTGCCGGCGGCGCGACGGTGTTCTCCAGCAATATCCTCTGCGGCATGCCGTATCTGGACGCCGTGGTGATCGAGAGCCTCCGCATGCACCCACCGGTGCCGCTCACTTTGCGCAGCGCCCACGGCGAGGGGGCCAAAGCGGTCAGCGCGACCACCGTGCCGACCGGTGGCCTAAGGGTGTTGTTCAGCTTAGGCGACATCGGGAGAGACAGCAAGTCCTGGACTGATCCCGACGAGTTCCGGCCGGAGAGATTTCTTCCTGGAGGTGAGGCGGAGGACGTCGGCCCGTTGCCGGGCCGGAAGAGGATCAGGATGATGCCGTTCGGTGCGGGACATAGGTACTGCCCCGGCGTGGCCATGGGAATGCTGCATATCAAGTGCTTCTTAGCGGCGCTCGTGCACGAGTTCGAATGGGCGCCGTCGCCGGAAGAATGCAGCGGCAGCGTCGACTCGGCATTCTTAAGGGTGATGAAGAAACCACTCCGCGCCCGTTTCACGCGACGCACTTAAACCTTGATGATGAACCGGAAATGCTAAACCTACGGAAACATGGCTACGGAATAGACCTACGGACTGACCTGGCACCGATCAATTGGTTCAAATTTTTTCACCTCCCGTAGATTTTGGCCTGTGATTAGTCCGCCGTTTCCACGTAATTCCGTAAGAGCGATTCTGTAACAACTCGTCCGTATGTCTAGCATTACTCACGATGAAGTTGAGTCGGCATCGTGCTTTCCTCTTTCTTTTCCTTTCTCCAGTTAAGTGTCCAGGTAATGATGTTTACAATTTGAAAATATATTTGCCAAGTGTGAAATCCTTGTAATGTTTCATGTATACCGTATTTCTCTGGCTTCTTACCTATTCGCCAATCATCGTGTACAAAGTTGACCTCGTTCCGGTACACATAATTTCTTGGCTGTTGCTTTCACTTCCTCCCACTTTGTTCACTTGTTATTCCGTTGCCACATGGTAACCTTGCTTACCTCCGGTGAATATTATCACGGCTTTCATCAGTTGCTAATTTGATGTGGTGCTTTTATTTAAGTGTCTTGGTTGGTGTTAACATTTTTACCAAATTGAGCCTGGATTTCTTATGTTCTAAGCACCATGTAATCTATGGACATGCAATGGAGACGCTAACGCAAGGTGCTAGGATAGAAATCCCGGTCGTATCCAATAAATACCAGGAAAAAAGATAGAGTTGAAGCAAAACTTGTCGCTAAGTGCTACAGATTTTCTCCCGTAAAAAATTGTTTTGATAAGTGTCCGGTGCAACCCTAGACGAGGATGCATGAATCCAACAGAAACATGAGGCTACAACAAACTCTCCTTAATTAGGGTTTACTAGTTGAGTGCTCGTGCGTTGCTACGATTTCACAATTAGTTTGCGTGCGCGTACATATATATCGACGCGGATTTGCTACTCACGGGCGTAGCTGCGCATAGGCAGAGCACCGTTGGATTTAGGGATCAAATGCATGCAACCTCTAGATGGAAGTGGGTGGAACATGGATGAGCTAACGGTGTTAGTTTGTGCATGCATGCAAGAATCTAGGGTTTGACATGGGTTCCAAATTAACACACTGTTTTGGCTACAAAAAATTTAGCATCTAAAATGAGAAAGGATTGAGAACAAGGATTAAATAAGTTAGGGTTTCTCAGCATGTTGTCCGATAGGGTTTGCCTCACCTAAACGAAATTAGATAAGCTTTGTTTTGCATGTTGCTCGTTAGGGTTTGCCTCATGCAAACGAAATTAGACAAGCTTTGTTTTGCTAGGGCTTCATGCATGTAGTATATTAGGGTTAGGGTTTACCTCATGTTGTATATTAGGGTTTGCCTAACCAAAACGAAATTAGATAAGCTTTGTTTTGTTAGGGCTTCATGCATGTAGTATATTACGGTTTACCGTGTAGTATATTTGGTTCAGTATTTACCGCATGTTGCTCGTTAGGGTTTGCCTCATGCAAACGAAATTAGATAAGGTTTGTTTTGCTAGAGCTTCATGCATGCATGCCAAATGAACACTAACGGCGTTAGTTCTTAGACAAATCCTGGGTCTGAATACATATGCTCCCTATATCAAAAGAGGATAGAATCAACGGTGGATAGACTATGGGAAATAGCCAGCTAAACACAGGCATAGCTGCGCATAGTCTATCCACCGTTGATTCTCTCCTCTTTTGATATAGGGAGCACATGTTTCTTGACCCAAAACGTTAGATTCTCATTTGATGCTAAGTAACGTTGTTACTTCATGACTTGCACGAAAACCGAGCAAACTAAGCTTATCTGGTTTCATGCCTTTTTGAGTCAAACCCTAATGTACGACAGAAGCAAAACCCTAACCCAAATAAGCCTTATTTTCGTTTTGTAACACTAACCCAAACAAGCCATATTCCTTTTAGGTAGCTATTCTTTTTTGAGTCAAACTTTATTTCGTGTTGTAACCCTAACCCAAATAAGCCTTAGATAAGCCTTATTCCTTTTAGGTAGCTATTACATGCAGAACTTAACATTTTTTCACTTTATGTATTGTTTTACGAGGTGTCGGTCCAAGCCTCACTTATTTATTTTCTCTTCAAAATTCCTTGCTCATTTGATAAACAAGGCGGAATAGGCGATTGCTCTCTTTGTTCTACCTCATCCCTCGTCGTGCACGGCGCTGCCGTCGGCACATTTTTTTGGTATGTACCATTACTTTCCCTAAGCACAAGGAAAATTTTTATGCCAAAAATATAAGGCACTAAACCACTTACATGAAAAGTTAGGGTTTGCATATTACCACAAGCTTTCACTAGGGTTTGCATAGTTCAAAGCGTTTGCATGCATGGACACAAACGGTGTGGTACAACCGCCGTTAGAAACCGTTAGTCCTTCCAAGAGCCAACCACTACCATCTAAAGTAGCATTGCATGTGATCTCTTTATCCAGCGGACCTAAGCCTATGCACAACTACACCCGTGTGTAGCAAATCCGCGTCGATATATATATATATATATATATATATATATATATATATATATATATATATATATATATACACATGCAAATTTACACTTATGGGAAAAAACTATAAGATATTTCAAACCCATAGTATTTCACATATTTAAAGTATTCTTCGATAAAAAATATAATTTGATATCATTCAAATATAAAATAAACACTGAGACCAATTTAACTAATACAATAATATCTACTCCTTGATACTTATTAGATATTGTCGCCCAATGTTAGAAATATTCTCTTCTGCTTCGTTTTCACGGTACTTGACCAAGTGCACCAAAAATTTCTTTCTTAACTCAAAAACGTTCTGCATAAACAATACGTGTCATTAGCCCGAGTATTTTATGTAAAAAATATAAATATATACAAGGTAGAACACCCATCGTGCATATTGGATGAACCAATTCTCTACCGTTCCATGAGAGTATAATGTAAAATATAAAATAACCAGACGCATTCCTGTACATGAATACCACATTATTATGTTATATTGAATAGTAAAATGCAAAAAACATTTGAACTTATTTTAAGAGATATTTACCCGTCTGGACTTTTTGGAATATCAACTGGTGATCTATGTGGCCAGGAAAATATATCGCCATCCCAACCTGGTTGTGCTAATCCAAGTGCTTCACTTAGGTAGATTCCAGTTCTTTGTAATTTTAATTGTATGTTATGAGAGCGACGCATTTTGCTCTGCGGCGATGGCAATACGGAGAGAGGATCAAAAACAGATACAGAAGAGGCATGCTTATCGATGGAGAACAAAGTAAAATGTCCCACCGATGCATAAGGAAGCAAAACCTTCAAATGAACAACCATTAGAAACACATATAAATGGAAAATGGTGGACAAGTGAAATATCTTTACCAATTTGCGTGAAGAGATTTTATAGTCTGTCCCAGGTCAACTTTCGAGCAACGCTGCGAGAGACTGGATATTTGGCTTTTTGCGCCATTTGTGACGTCGTGTGGAATCGACCATCGCAGTCTAGAAAAAAAGTTTGTAAACATAGTGATAACAATAAAATAGCAAGGTTATAGTAACTTACACAAAAACGCAAATCCATGTAGTGCACATCCGTCTCTACCATCTGTATAATCTCGTCGCATGCCACTATGCGTATGGCCAAGTTAAAACATTCAGTGTCCATAGGCTTGTCCATCCTAAGTATGTCCTGAATTTTCTTAAGACTCAAACCTATTGGGTATGGTTTAGAGCTCCGAACCCATTCTTGCCTGTAAGAAAAATGTTAAGAATGATAAAATCATAACAATGTGTATTAGTAAAAAAACTTAACATGCTACTTACTCCAAACGCTTGGCATCTCTAATGGACAAGATGTGTTTGCAAATCTCTTCGACTAATTTGCGTGGGTTTGTGGGCGGGATGTGGACCGGAAGAGGATGTTTGTTTTTAGCTACATCGGGTAAGTCTAGTCTCTTTGGCCCCTCCATGATCATACAATCAGAGTCAGTTACATTCTTTTCATCGCTAGGATGATAGTATATTGGTTTTTCTTTTATCTTATTCAATTCTGACTCTATCAATATAACAGGAAGTGGGCATGGGGGAGCCCTCTCTTCTGGAATTCGACAACATATACATGTGCTTTCACAACGCCAAGGATATTTTTCTTGAGGATCATCTCTTTCATCATCTCTAGCTTGGCCCTAAACACACGGGCAACAAGATCTGGTCGGTCTTGTGGGGTTTGTCCAAGAAACAACTCGTCAACTATCTCCTGCCATCCTGGATTACAAGTCATTGTCAGGAAGATGTCCGGCTTGCCATATGTTTGCACCAATGCCATGGCGTCCATATGTCTCCGCTTCATGTCGCGGTAGCCCCCCTGGAACGTATATGGGAGCACTGTCCTTGTGCCAATAGCACTCCCTCGAGATTCTCCTGCACTGATGCTATCAACAATTCCTTTATATAGGTCAGCACGTATCTCTGGCTGGTGTTCCCTGATCCAAGTCAACCTGCATCCCTCAACCTTGATGTACATGTCGACTGCAAATTGCTGGAACAATCGTCCTCCATGCAGCAAAGGGTTGAATATGCCCGGACGCGTCATTAGCTTGTAGCAGCAGTAGTAGTCTCTAACAGAGACGCACAACCTACTATTTCCCTCTGTGGAAAGGCAAAAAGGAAAAAATTAGACAACCAGTAGAAATGATAGGAAGAAAATGTGAAAACACAAGGCCAAAAAAATCGAACCTCCATCTTTGTCACGGTTTGCTCTTGCCTTTTGCGCAAGAGCATAGTCAACTTTATTTTTAGGGATATTAGGATGCCAACCAAACTCCCCCTTTGGAAAAAAGGGGATACGAGAGCGGGTCATAACAGCCTTGTGTGGAACGTATATTGTATCTTTCGTTGTTGTTACCATGTAGGATAATATTGCGTTCCCACTTTTTTGCTAGGTTGCTGCCCTCAACCCAAATAGCAGCCACCTCTTCCGACAAAGGTTTGTTATACGTCCTTTGATCTAGCTTCTTGTCCATATTCAGTTATATTCGATACGCATCGAGGTTTTCCTTATGAGCTCCTAGTCTCCTAAACTGTTCGGAGTAAGGGTTTTCTTTCAGGATGTCCACTAACATCTTGACGACACCCTGATCCAAATTTTCAGGATTTGGCGCGATGATTTAGGCTTGGGTCATCGTCATAGAAGTACAGTTGTAGATGGTCTGAACGAGAACCTGGCCCGAATGAATGTACTTTGTGGTACAACATCCCTTGCGCCCGGAAGGTGTACACCCCAGACCTCATGTTCGTGTAGTTGTTATCAAGGCTGACGCCAAGGGTTGTGAAGGAGAAATGGCTGTTGAAGTATCGGATGCTTTCTCGAAAATGTCGTGAGTCTGCATCTGATGATGACCAGAGCCTCATCAGCTCCGGTATAGGCTCTGGCTCAAGTAACTTGGTTTACCCTTTCCTACAGCAAAAATTGTCGCTCTCAAACTGGAATTTTTTGGCCTTGCAGTCCATGCAGTTCGCGGCGTGCTGTAGGATGTGTGTGTTCTCTGGTAGGTTTGAGTACACAAAGTCAAAAGGATCCTGGTTGATAGAGTCCATGAAGGGGGAATCATCCGGTTCATCAAGGGACGTGTCATCATTGTATGAACCTATATGGATTGTTGAGTTATACAACATGTAATATCTTGGAGTACATTATAGCTCTTAGTAATGACACTCATCGATAGGCAGATAGTGTTACCTTCACCAGCATATAGGTAGTACTCATCATCTATTAGATCGCCGTTGGGGTTCTCCTCCATGAGCCTAGCAAGGTACGCCTCCATCTCACCTTCACCATTCAAGAGTCGGTAAGTAACGCTACAACATTTCTGGACACAACAAGAGGGAAAAGATGTGACCATTACCGTCGGTCCCGATGGTGTAAGCTTGCGTGTGAGCGCTCAATGCAGGGTTATTTGTAGACGATGTAGCTAGATCAGGGCATGACAGTGTGATGGACTCGGCGTGAGGCATGTTTCTCTTATCCTCAAAGCGAGCATTAGAACGTTCTAATTGTGCATGTCTCTCCCCGCATGGTATATTGTCTGCTTGCTCTTTGGTGTGCAATCTCCTCTTGCATGTGTGCATCTTCTAACCATTCTTTTTGAGCCCGCCTTCGAGACCTTCGATGAGCTCTGTTCTCGTGCGGCTGCTCATTCACTTGATTATGCATGTCATGTACTTGCTGACCATTGGTCTGTTGCCCAAAATTCATGAGGTCGTCGGGGATGTTATCAAAGTCCAGGGTTCTACTCAGGTAGTCTCCTGCATAATATTTGAGCCGGTGAGTAATTGTTGTACGATACTGGAGAGAGGTGTAGTAAAGATGATCAATTACCGTCAGATTCATTGGTGTATTTAGGTGGAGAAGCCGATGTCTCCATGGCGGGTGATACACCTCCTGGGCACATCATTGCAATGGATTCAGCACATGGTGTGTTCCGCTTAGCCTTGGCGTCTATGTTCCGCTTAGTTAGCATAGCTTTCCTTTCCCCGGGCGTTAGGCTATGCCTTCGAGCTCTATGACTGGAATTTCTCTCGTCAATCGTTAACTCCTGCCTAGAAGCTCTTCTCTTTGGCATTAATGAATTCTTTATCATCAGGTGTTAGCATATTCCGATGTGCTCTATCACGTTCCCTCCTTGCCCGATTTGTATCAGTTTCTGTCTGATTCAGAGATGGTGAAACTCCATCCACGAAACGCAAAGCAATGTTGTGAGAACATGCTTTACCTAAATGAATGAACAATGGTTATTTTTTTAGTTTACAAACCAGTTATGGTTGGAATAGTACATGGTTATATGTTTACTACCTTGTTCTGGAAGCTGTTTTGGTTCTTCTAGACTTTTGAGTTTTAGAGTTGTATTCTTTTTATGTTCACGGTATTGTCGCTGCTTCCTTAGGTATTCTTCTTTACTTCCAGGATACAATCGACCATACCAACTCGTGCCACTACTATTTTGTCTTCCCCTATTTACTTTTGCACCTTTGTTGGCTTGATCCTTAACTGGGGTAATCTCCACTGGTGGAGATTCATCAAGAATTGCTTGACTCTGTGTGTGTGATAAAAATATTGGGAGGAAGACAAATAATGTAAACACATAGTTCCACATATTATTTACTGGTTTAGATGCTAGAGAGATGACCTGAATCAGAGATGATGTATATCTGTTCGTCAAACTCGATGCAGCGTTAGCAGAACCTGCTGTACCTAATTAGTTGTCATTCTTCTCGCCCAGTATTGTAGGTATATCTTTACTATTAATTTAAAATGCAATCTGTTTTGGATCCTTCAAATTACCTTGGCTCAGAGCTGTAACATGATGTTGAGGTTCTTGATTTTCGCCAATAATTTTGTCCGCCTGGTCATTCCCTAGGGTATGTTCTCCTAAGCAAGTACATAAATGTGAGTATTAAGCAGATCTTTAATATCTTGACATGGAATATGTAATTATTTATTATTCAATTTTACCAATGCTTGGAGTTGCATTTTTCTTTTCTTGGCGGGCTATCTGCAGCGTAGCAAGGCGCATTTCTTTATTTTCATTAGATAATCGGCCATACAAGTTTGCTCCACTGCCATGTTGTTCTGACTTTGTTTCATTTGCACCTGTGTTGGTTAGATCTTTAAATGGGGTACGCTCCCCCCCAAAAGATTCCAACGCATTCTTCTGCATCTGTAGTAATAATGGGAGGAAGACAAAGAAGGTAAATACAATGGGTACTATCTACAACATGGTACTGCTACCAATTTATTTCCTTGCCTGATTAGTGTCAGTCTCTGTCTGAATTAGGGATGGTGAAACTCCATCCATGACATCGAAAGCAATGTTCTGAGAAAACTCTTGAACTAAATGAATGAACAATGGTAAATTTCCAGTAAATAGATTTAAACAATATATGGTTGTATGTTTACTACCTTGTTCCGGAAGGTGCTTTGGTTCTTCTAAACTTTTGAGTCTTTTTAGTTTGCGGTATTGTCGCTGCTTTCTTAGGTATTGTTCTTTACTGCCAGGAGACAATCGACCATACTAACTTGTGCCACTGCTATTTTTTCTTCCACTCTTTTCTTTTGCACATTTGTTGGATTGATCCTTAACTGGGGTAAGTTCCACCGGTGGAGATTCATGAAGGATCACTTGATTTTGTGCCTGGTAAAAATGATGGGAGGAAGACTAATATTGTCAATACATAGTTCCACATATTATTTATTGGTTTAGATGCTAGAGAGATGACCTGAATCAAAGATGATGATTTTTTGTTCGTTACACTGGAAGCAACTTTAGCAGAACCTGTAGTCCCTAATAAATTGCCATTCCTCCCATTTAGTATTTTATGTATATCTTTAGTATTATAATAAAGTGCAGTCTGTTTTGGATTCTGAAAATTACCTTGGGTCTCGGCTGTAATATCGTGTTGAGGTTCTTGATTTTCGTCAATAAATTTGTCTGCCTGGTCGATACCTGGGGTATGTTCTCCTGAGAAAGTATAAATGGTGAGTATTAAAGATATTTTTAATATCTTAATCTGGAATCTGTAATTATTCATCAAATTAACCAATGGTTGGAGCTGCATTCTTCTTGTGTTGGCGGGTTGTCCGCAGCCTCTTCAGGTGTTCTTCTTTTTTTGTAGCAGACAATAGGCCATACCAATTCGCTCCACCGTTTTGTTGTGCTAACTGTGTTTCATTTGCACCTTGGTTGGTTAGATCTTTAAATGGGGTATGCTCACTTGTGGAAGATTCCAGTGCATTCTTCTATTTCCACATCTACAGTATTAATGGAAGTAAAACAAATAAGGTAACACAATGGCACAGCTACCAATGGTTCATTATTGTTTTGAAACGTACAACTGGTCTTATAGAAACATCATAAAATCATATGTTGTGTTACTTTGAAACAAACGATCTATTGATTTTGTATTCAACTGATAGAAAGTTTTGTCTCTAAAAAGAAATATACAGTCTTGCTTGGTTATTGTTTCTAGCAGAAGGAAATAATCTTTAGTGTCTCCTTTCCTGATGAAGTGTTTTTATTAGAACATGTGCCTAATTCTCTGAAATCTGACTTCTTTATGTCCCCCTAGGAGTTTTATGAAAATACCTAGCAGTAGGAAATAGGAACTACTACCATTTAAATGAGAAAACTTCACCTGGGCTGGAAGTAAAGTTGACTTTGTCTTTTTTATTCAGAATAGCCTAAGATGGGAGCTGGAATCTAAAGAAATATTTACTTACAGAAGTGTAAACATGAGATGCTTAAGTTGGTGTGTACCTTTTAAGTCCGATTTTTTCAAAGCAGGGACTGGATGTTACCGATGGTGTGATTGATGCGGCTCGCTGTGGTGTGTTCCGATGAGATCAATTGATTCCAGGATCGCTACGGAAGACGGCACGCGCTCAATCGCACCGGACCGTGATCGATGCGGCTCGCTGGTCATAGGATTCCAGTGAGATAACTCCGGCCAATGAGAGGATCGCTCCGGCCAGATGACGATGGAGCACAATCACAGTGGCAGAAGTCAGGAGAACCCTTAGTCGCCGGCAGACGAACGTCTAGGGCGAGCTCCCGTGAGCCGTGTCTCTTGGGCTAGGTGATCATGCGTTGGACTTTTTTTTGGTTAGAGTATGCTGGTCTTACGGGATTCATTGATAAATTGGTGATTAGTTTCCACTTATGAGCTGTCCTGTCTTTATGTGCTTGATTGGTTTCCAAAATGCAGCGTCGTAGTAGGGAAATTTCAACTTGTAGGTGGCAAAGCATTGTAATTAGTTAAACGATAGACAACCTACCATCAGATGCATATCATACGGTCCAAATTGGTCCAATTTTGATGTGAAAGTGGCAAAGTGCGACGTACCAACCCCAACTCTTTTTTAATAGTAAAGATGGTTAACGCCAGCCTTGAGGGGTGGGTGCTAGCTTAGATGATTTTTCATTTTTTTCGATCTTTATTTTTTTACCTAAGCGTCTAGATTAGCGTTTGGCGTTGTACATGCTCTTAATGTCATCGAAATAGCAGCATGAAAGTTTTGAGTGAATTTTGCAAGCAAGACCAGTTTCATCAACCCCTTTTGTATTTGTAGTCATTAATCATGATTCAATCAGCAACTATTATGCACATGGATTCTATTTTCCATTGTACTTGAGAACCTCACAAGATTAAAGCAGCATATAACATCTCTTCAGCCAAAACATGTAATCTGACATAATATATGTGTCATAGTTAGAAGCTAAGACAAATGGTATCATATAAGAACTTATATAATGATCTCCCAACAACATATATTAGTTGATATATTAACCTGGACTGAAGTAAAGGAAAGAAAAAACTAAAGTATGTATCTTCTAAATCAAAACCAAGATTTAGCCAAAACACGAAATCACCGTATGTGTTTTCTGAATCTGAACCAAAAAGAAATGGAACAATGATATAAGAACCACACACTTAATCTCGACCAATCAACTAAGCAACACAGGGAATTAAATATGATAAAAGAAAATCCCACCCATCCCACCCCTTAATTTTGTTGGGCCGAGAAAGTGGTATAGAAATACTCCCTCCATTTAGAAATATAAAATATTTTAGGTTTGTGAAGAAGATGTATCTAGACATGTTTTAGTGTATAGGTTTAAATGAATCTAGATATTAAAAGATGTCTAGATACATCTTATTTATAAAGCTAAAACATCTTATATTTTCAAACGGAGGGAGTAGTTCACTAACTTATCTATTCCACTGCCAACCAAACAACTTCACATGGGTCAGAGCCATTTCAGTCTTCTGAACATAACAAAAGGTTGTCAATCACCAACGGACATCATCTCATCTATATTATCCATTGCATTTTTCTCATCACCTAGCGGACACACCTATCAATTTTGCAAGACAAATATGAGAAGTATAAAAGTTTTGTAAATCTGTATGAAATAGTACAAAACCAACTGACATGGTTATACCCTACGGGTACACGATCTTAGCATACCTGGTCCAGTTTAAGGAAGGCCCAGAGGAATATACGCGGTCCATGAAGATTTTCGGATGGCCCAAGCCCATGACGTCTTCGAGTCCTTAGAGAACAAGACTAGAGTAGATAGAATATTCAAATGGACAAAACCCTAAAACCTGTAACCGACTCGGTCTGTGCTCGGGACCTGCCTACTTCTATATAAAGGCTAGGAGGACACGACGAGGAGGGCACTTCATACTACCGCATACACACCTCCACGCCAGATTGCATCTGCGCACCCCTGTACTTTTCGGTTCCGTCGTAATCAAGAGCAAACAAGCAGGAGTAGGATTTTCCCTCCGGGGGCCTGAACCTGGGTAAACCTCGTGTCCCCGTATTGCTTGTTTGCTAACCGTTCCGTGATCTCCAGCATCCCCATCTTCTCTAAAACCCAAGCTCATAACAATGGGCATTGACGAGATTAAACCTCGTCAATTGGCGCCGTCTGTGGGAACTGGGGACGCTAATTGTGCGATCGTGACGGTCCCATCCGAAGCAATCTACGATTCGCCGTCTCAGATCAGATCTACAAGGTCAAGATTTTCATGATATTCAATCAAGGCCGAAAATTATCATCGGTAGATTCAGCAGTTCGGACTTGCAACATACTCGGCGACATCGCAAAAATCTACGACAACTCGTCCGTCCACACGACCGTGACGCGGCTAATCAGAAGTCTCCGCTGAAATCACCCTAGTACTGATGTGCGTGGAAAAGTTGGGATACGACAGGTTTTCTCGGTGCATGGATTCATGGAGCAATACAGCAAGGCTAACCTGGCCGGATCGATCTGGGTAGCACCTGTCGCATCTTTTCGCATGTTGTATTTGATGCCGATCTATCAGTCTGGAATCTTTGAAGGAAAAGTGAACTATCAGGAACATTTGGGGACCCTGTTATTTCTAAATACTGCATGAAACCCCCTTCTTTTGCATTCCACATCCGGTGTACTTTTCCGATCAGGTCCTTCTCGCTATGGCAGAATCTTTCGCGAGAGAGATGGAAACACTATCACTTGTTTGGGTAGATGAACCGCCATACATTATTACTGTTATGTTAATCAACGATGTAACTATTATCTATACCTAATAATAAAGGAATGAGTGTTTTTTATAGTACCTATATTTTTTTGGACGGGTTTACCCCTTATTTTTAAAAATAATATTACCCACCATACCGACCATAAGTAAGAAAACCGTTCGTTAAAAAAACACTCTCCGGTCACCCGTCGATCATGCCAATCTTTACAGATAAATCCTTATTTGTTGTGTTCCTTGGCCCTTCAATCCAATCGGCGGACACAACAGGAGAGCTTGACGAGGCCTAACACCTGGGTTGCCAAGGCGCTGAGTGGAGCACGTAGAAGGGAAGATCGACGAGGCCTCACGCGCTCTCGATGTGGACGCTGGAACCTGGTGTGTTACCGTCTGCTCCCGCAGATGGCTGCTGTAGTTGCTGCTGGAGAGAGCACGTCGATGAAGTAGGCGGCTTTCAAGCTGCACATGCACCTGACGCAGGCGGAAGGGAATCAAGGTTTTGTGTTCCCTGGATTTTTTTCTGGCAAGGATGTTCTTTGGACCGGTATGGTAGCTAGGTTGGCTATAAAACTTTACGGTTGGGGTATCTAAATTAGGAGTAATTGGGCCTCACGCTGTCCTTTTTGGCTGAATTTAGGTGAGACTGGTTCTGAAATTCTACTGAAAATACCACGTACGGGCATGCACCTCTTTGGAAATTCTTAAATTCTTATTGGTATATGCATCTATTTGGATTTATTTTTTCACTTTTACTGGTGCACTTGTGCAGATAGTGTATTTCATCTTCCTACTATACAAACAAAGACATATATAGTATCATGCTTCACAAGTGTATATATGCAAAATTGGCAGTTCAGAAAAAAGGTCGCTACTTCACTCGCCAAGCAAACAAATGCAGGTTTTTTGTTCCAAAATTTCATTATTGTTTTACCAAGTTTGTTTTATATCACGTGGAATTTCATTTTGTTTCTATTTTGAACAAATTAGGTGATTACATGAAAGTACGTAATATGCAACTATATATGCGTCAAATATGCAATGGTCTAAAAAGTTAAATTAGAGACAACCCATAGCAAGGCCAGTTAAAGGTCAATTCGTGTGAATGTTAGATATATCCAATCATGTTTTGATTTAGAGATGTAAGAAAGACAAGTTTTGATAGGTCATTTGCATTCAACAATAAAAGGAATCAACATGTTTTGCTTAAAATATGTGTTGAAGAAATTGATCTTGTTCAGTTTTTTATATATGACATTTTGGAGAAGGTTTTCTTATGACGAATTAATTGAAGATTATGTCTCAAGGAAAGGCTAGAAGGATGACACACCGCTAAAATAGTACTCCCTCCGTCCAAGAATAGATGTCTTAGATTTTTTAAATTTTAGATGAATCTATATACTAATTGTGTCTAGATTCATCCAATTTTTGACAAATTTGAGACATCTATTTTGGGACAGAGGGAGTAGTACTTTTAAATTATGATAATTGCTTGTTGTTAAGATGTAATTTCTTCTAAAAATAGTATCGCCAGATTAGTTTGCTACATGGACTCTTTGGTGAGAGTTCATACATGTTTTTTCTTTTCTTCTCTTTCCTTTTTTTATTTTTTTATTTTGCAGAAAAAAAGATTTAGAAAAAGGAAAATATCTATATGCGCCAACGCATTAAGTGTCTGCCAAGTGAATACATATGTCCTTTTACGTGAAATCGGGTACAATATTTTGAAAAATGTTTATCTATAAATCATATCAATATAGTTAGTGGAAATAATTTCTAAGTTGCGACATAGCTCCATAACCCGTGTGAATAGGTTTGTCCAAGATAAGAAAAATATCCAACTCATGACCGGGTCATGAGGTAAGATAAAGAAAATTCCCGAGTGCTAAATAGTGCTTGGAGGCCGGTTTGCTCCATCGAGCCCCTGTTTCCTGTCCGTCGGATCAAGTCCAGGCAGTCCCGATCGCCTCCCTCCTCGCGTTCCCATCCCAACAGCCACTAATCCCTTCGCTCCACTAAGCCTACCACCAACCACTCCAGTCGAACCGCACAGGGTCACGTCGCCGCCGATCCTCCCGTCTCGCCCCCATACCAGCCAACCTACCGCCTCTAGCTGCAGATCCGCGTAGCGAGTCTCCCGACCGCCGAAAGGAGCGCCCGCCTCATCTCGGCCGGAAGACGGCTAGTTCGAGGCCCGCCCTCATCCAGTTCGTACTCTCCTCCAGCAAGAGATCTAGCGGCTGCGCTCGCCTCATCGTCAGGGGCCTTCACGACATCCATGAAGAGCGCCAGCGAGCTAGGCGGCACGGCAGCCGTCGCAATGCGCCATGGCGGACGGACGTGCCGGGGCATGGTGGGTAGGTCGCCTCCAACGCCGCCGTTCCCCGGTGTGATGGAGCCAAGATGAGAGGGACGACGGACCACATAGCCGCATGTCGTGGTGCCGGATTCGGCCACCGCCAAGCCACTTATGTTCGCAGATTCTTTACCTGCAGGTTGGACAGAGTGGCGACAGAGCTCTGCCGCTCGTCGCGGTGGTGATGAGGGGGACGAAGGCTGGGGACCAGACCACTACCATATCTAGGAATGGGAGGGGTTCTGCCGCACTGGGGAAGAGCTAAAGAGGAGAAGAGGAAGGGGCCAGTCGTCGTGCTCGGGCTCGTCATGGTGGAGAAGGAGATGCGAACGAGAGGGGTAGGGGCGACGCTGCACTTGAGAGTGGGACTCGGTGCAGAACTGCAGATGGAGCCACACGGGGCTATGGAGAGGGGGCGACATGAGAAATTGGCTAGCTGTTGGGGAAGAAGAGGACACTGGGTTTGCTCCTTCTGGTATATTATTGCTAGCGTGTTACTTTGGTCATGCTTCCACGATCGATGCTATACGCGCAAGTGCCACTTTATTCTGCATCGTTGCACACACATCCAGCTGCAAGTATCACTTAATACTCAAGGTAATGCATAGCATTCGCCTGACTGCAGAGTGAATATCTTGTATTTAGTTGTCACATGTTTGTATTTTCATAGGTGTAGTGAGTCTTTTCACTATATGCATGGAAGAATATAGATGAATTGTTTTGTTAAGAGTATTTCTATGGGAAAAGTGAGTTGATCTGCATAAAGAACCAAAGACATCTAAATGGTGCCCATGCTACTATATGTTTAGAATCCTACAAATTGTCTTCAGCTGTACGTTCCACATATGAGCTAAGTTGT